>CM060928.1:984993796-994993796 GCA_030765085.1 Allium cepa | reverse complement strand
CTAGCTTCAAATCCGTCGAATCCAACTCTATATCATAGTATTCACTGATGCGATCGCAACACAACTTGTTGCATTTGATTCCGACCTCATATGAATTAGTTATGATTAATCAACGGTTGAGATCATTTAAACTATCATTAAGTTTAATTAATTAAGTTTTAAATTTTGATTACCTTTCCCTCTCTTGTTTATGCATTGCTTCGAGGTAACCCAAACTCAACTGCAACTTCATCTTGCCACCACCGAATCATCACTCGACCGGACGCTGTCGTCTTCATGCCCTCGCCTCGCCTAACCTAGCTGCGCCTCATGCCAACCGGCCTCATCGCCAATGATGCCACCCTCGCCTCGAAAACCAGACCAAACATCCTACTGTTCATGGAAAATTATAGTCACTACATGTCACCACAGGCCATGAAACTTCACCATCACATTACTCTCCCTCCTCTCGACGCATCTCCTTCAGACAACATCACCCAAAAATCACCACAGTCGCAAGAATCTACCAAAACTAGAACTACCTTCATCTCAAAACTGTGGCCACCACATGATGATTGATTATGATTCAATTATTGAATGTCTTCCTCTTTGCATCGTGCACTTTTCGTTAGTTGAAGATTTCGCCTGTTTTTGCATGCAGTGGCACCGATGATCCCGGTCCTTTTAGATGTGGTGATTATCTAAATTTAATTTTTTTAATCAATTCTCTGATATACACGTGGTCTAAAGAGAAGGGGATGTATGTGTAGAGACAAAGGAAGGCTATGGTTTGTGTAGTGGTAAGGTATGGGCTGGGTTTAGGCTTAATATATATATATATATATATATATATATATATATATTATATTCGAAGTATCCGGTATTACACCCTAAAATCTCGAACTCCAGTCAAAGTGTGCCACCTGGCATTCTATATGTAATACCCCTATTTCGAACACACTGAAACTAGTCTCAAGACATAATTTGATCATAGAAGATTGCTTTTCAACCCGATTTTATTATATAAATTTTTGAAATTAATTTATATGCATTTCATATTCGTATAACCACATGGCATGTCTGATCATCATGAAATTTGTCAGCATATAATACTTCATTATTACGGATCCAATGTCAATGGTTTCATCAAATTATGACATATTTCCTCGAAAGGCTTTTTCAGATGTTAATAAGATGATTATTATAAAACAAATTTAATCATTTTAAATTCAAATACAAAATCTTACTTTCTTCATTCTCATCACAAATATAATTTAAATCAACTTCTAACTCATTTTTGTTCATATAAAATTCAAGTTTTACTTATTTAAACAATTTCAAATATTTAAATAACCATTATTATTTAAAATTCTAGTTATTTATAAAATTAACTTTTCAACATTTAAAATCAACTATATATTCAAAATTCAAATGACTAATTCTCCGGGTCTTTATAGAAAGTGATTTAGAAAGGGATTGGTGTACTTAAGTAATAATTAACTTGTAAAATCAACTTTTCATTATTTAAAATCAATTAAATATTCCAAATTCAAAGGACTAAAATTTTGGGTCCTTATACGAAGTGATCTAGAAAGAGACTGGTGTAGTTAGGAAACCAATGAAATTAAGTTCACAAGTTGTACGTAGATCATTTTATTCGCCTGATTCTTGATCTAGGATTTTGATACATAACTTTGGGGTGATTCACACCAGTCCAAAAAAGGATTCCTCACTTCATTCTATGTAGTGAACACTTGGTTCGAATTCTCGATATGTTACTAAGGTTTTCTATCATAGTATATAGCTATGTAAGGAGAATAAAGGTTTCTAATCAAGGAACCTGATCAGAATCCGCACTGGGGAGGTCGAGTGAGCGATACTAGTTTAGAAGTTAAGTTTATATATTCAAAAGAGTGATCAGATCAGATATTGCGCACAGATGATTATATGCATCATATCGGCTTAAGTATATTTTTATGCTTTGTTGTTAATAAAGTTTAAAGAGCGACTTCTAATTTTGTTTGAGGGAGCTTAGATAATCTTCTAAGCAATAACCAAAGGTTGAAGAGCTTAATGATACACTTAGGAAATTATCTATGTCCTGGGACGACTAAGAGATTTGTGAACCTAAGCAAAATTCTAAATCTTGTTTGTTAGTCATTTAACATTTTAAATTATGCTAAGTGTTAGTTTAATCCTTTATGGAATTTGATTTGATTGATAGTGTGATTGTGTATATAATGTACTACAGTTTATAAAGTTGTGGTTTATTAAGACTTAAATCACTGTGCCTTTTAAAAAAAGTGATTTCGAAAGAGTTTGTGAAAGAAATAATAATATTATTATTTTGAAAACTTTGGTGAAGTATTTTCATTTTTGAAAGGAATTTTTGTAAAGTAGTTTTTCAAAATTTTAGACCAAAGTTAGGCGATTGGGAGTTTTTCGATTTGAAAGACTCATCAGGTATTTTTTTACTTTAGTTGTTGTTGAGAAGGAACCGAAATACCACTGATGATCCGTGCTATTTTGATTCTAGTGTTATACCATGCTTTGGTAAGAGGAGCCTCCTCCTTGTCATAATTGATTTTGATATATTTTTTCTTTGGAGGAATTTAAAAATATATTTTGAATATAAAAAGTTTGGCATTTAGTTATAAATTTATCTTTTGAAAAGATCAGATGCGTAGTGTTTTATTATGGGTATTCTCTGTACTTTTGTTGCACATGTTTGTTATATTGCTTTGGTTGCACGTGGCTTTACATCACACTAGGGTTGCGTCATTATTATAAGTTGCATCGTATTGCATCGTTGCATATGGTTGTTATATCGTTTATGTCGCTATTGCTTATGATAGAAACAGCTGGTATATTGCTCTTTTGTCAGCATGGTTCTCTTATAGATTATGTAAGTACAAGATAGGTATAGGGAAGTAAGAGATTACTATTTAATTTCTTGTGCACCTGAATTTGCATCGAGATAGCAAGTTGCTTGTAAAAATAAAAATCAAACGCAAAAGGGGTATGTAGTAGATTTAGCACTTGATGATTTTATGCTCCAGAAATGGGAGGCAACTTTTAGGCTTTTGTTTTCTTTGGTATTTTGGGCCAGTTATTATGAGTTAATTTTTCGAATCTAGATGTGAAAAGGAGGCATTGCTGTAATTTTCCATAACATAAGGAACTTTAAATGCTTAAGAGTGACAAAACATTTTATTCCTATGGGAATTTTGGGGAGCAAATTCTTTTAAAGGGTAGGTGGAGAATGTGACATGCCTGAAAAATATAAACAACTTATATTCAAATAGAGGGATTATTTAAAATTTTTGAATTGTGAATTAAATATTAATTGAATGGATTTAATAATTTTATTTAACTCCATTTAATTAATAAATAATAATAGTGAACTCGTTCTATAAATTTATTTACGATAACAAATAGTTAACCTAAATGAAAAGAAAATCAATTGTTAATAAAACGAATTAATTTTTAATAGTGTATTTTTAAATGAATTTATATGATTTTTCTGTAAATTTAATTTGGAAAATATTTAAATTTTCTTTTGGCATATTTTTCGTCAAATGATGTTATTTCTAAAATTTTATTGAATAAAATAACTAGTGCGTTTATTGTTGTTTTGAGATCTCGTCGTATTTTTGGATAGGATCATATTTTTGTTTTGCCGTTCGCGGTTTGTACGCGAATGAATTTTTGTGCAGCGAATTGTTAGGGATATTGGAATAAACACCAATCTACATTTAGACTATTCTTCATTCAATCTTAACTTTTCTTTTTCCCTCTATCTTTTTATTTCATTTCCTAGAAGTTAAGAAATCAACTCTCCTCCTTTCAAATTCAAAATCAGATCATATACTCAACCAAAGATTATAAATTTGGATATTTTGAACTTTGAGGCCAAGATCTACAAATCCATGTATGTTTGGTTACGTGCTGTCAAGATTCGCAATGATTTTATTTTTGACAGTTAATTAGGGTTTGTCTTATACGTTGATTAAGGCAGGGATGGTTGGAGAGGAGGATGTCATTGGGTTTCTCTTGGCGAGAAGTGTAGGTGCCTGCAATTTAGAGGGATGCGATTGGCCAAGGAAAATCACGTCTCTAGGTTTTACAGCAGTCAACCTATAGGTTGCACTCCATTTGGATTGATCGAGTGTAGAATGTTTGGGTCTAGGGAGAAGCTTTGGCAAAGTGGAGTTTTTTACAAGTGGCGGCGTCCGATTTCATCGTGTATCGAGCGAGGGAATGTGAAGAGAAGGAGAGACATGGTGGGTTTTTCAACAACCCTGGTATTGGTGATTACTTATGAATATTGAAAATAAAATGAAATAAATAAGATAATTTGGTTAAAAATTGTTTATTTCAAATAAACAATGTGTTTGAAGTTAAATATTGGGTTAAGACATAGTGGAGTTGCTACATGTGGTTGTAGTGGCACCGGTTCGAATCCCAACGGCCACAATAATGAGACATATTGCACGACCACTTATAAAACCGGCTTAACCAAAGGCCAGGGCAAACATAGTTTCCTTGGCCCCAAAGTTTATTGTGTGGGAGGAGATACGCCTACACATGGGATGGTTTGAGGTTCACTTTCGCGCCTCCTGGACCAAGTGTCAACCGAAAGGTCTGGCTAGCCTGAAATAGTGTTGTGGCGGGCCAACCATCTATTCCCTAGGTTTACTGTTCAAGAATCGCATGTCAGTAGTGATTGAACACGTTTCCCTAGTTCCAAAAAAAAAATATTGGGTTTAGTATTATTTGGAGATTTGGTTAATAAATTGAAATTAATAAGATTTTGTTAACTTAGAGTTAATAAATCAATCAAGTGGCGTGTTTCAAATTTTAATTATTGAAATAAATATAAATTGATGGAAATAATGTTTTAAAAACTTTATTTTGAGAATTTGGAGTGAAAATAATCATTTATTGGATTTTAATCGAGTCAATGTTATAATATCAGTAACTATTGCCAATATTAGCCTTTTATTGTATATAAAAGGGAAAATATGTAGAAAATATATATTTTATTAAAATAAAAGATGAAATATTGTTTGAAAATAATACTTTGTTATTTTAAAAGAGTTATAATGTTTTGTTATAATTTATTTGACAAAGAAAATGATTTTTGAACAAGTTAGGCTTTAAAATTAGTGTTTTACACTAAAATTGTAAAAATTGTAAAATATGGTTTTATTTATAAGAATAAATTTTTATTGTTGAAATAAATTTTATTTTGTGTAAATAACAATTTTTATTTCATAACAATTGGTTGCATACACTTTTGTTTGAGTTTATATTGAGAAATATGTGTACGTTGTGATAATATAGGTTAAAACATCTACATAGCCTTGATTTTCACTAAGTAATTTTTCTCTTGGGCTTAATTGGGTAGATATTGGATCCATTAGCCTAATATTTAGAGTTTTCTGGTTTGAGAAAACTAACTGTACATTAGTGTCTCTTCTTCCTTCTCTAAGAAATAAACATACAGTAAAGAACAAAGAAAAACAATTGCCGTCTTCTACTAAAACTCAATTTCCACTCCAATTTGTTGCAAACTAAAGAAGAAATCCAGCTAAATAAGATTATAAAAGGTAATCTTCATCCAACACCAAAAGTCTTCATCAAAAATCTTTGTATTAAGATATGAATTGTCTTTAATATGCTTTTGTTTGTTTTGCATGTCTGTTTTCAAGTTTCTATAGGTTCTTAGGGCTTCTATCTTCACCAAAGTTTGCTACTTGCTGTCTAAATCAATGCTAAATCATCAAGGTGAGAATCAGTATCGCAAAAGCTAGCTCATGCAATGCCAAAAATCGAAAGTTGAAATAAAAAATTTGCCAAAAAATTCGTTTTTGAACTAGTTTGATTTCCTATGTAAACTGTCTTGAGTTGCAACTTTGTGCAGTCATATCTCTCTATTCTGGCAATAAAATGCTGCCGTATTTTTTTTTGTAGAACATGTTTTGTAGATTAAGCATGCCTTATTTCAGGTCATTTCGACCTATATAGCTTATAGAAATATGCTGCTGAATTTTGATTCGGCCCATGTTTTTGCCCAGATTTTTACAGTGAAAACACTACCTAGGTTCAATTTTGAGACATCATAACTTTCTCATAGCTTGTTCAAATTCTGTGATTCATTTTCCAGTTTCGAGTATGAGTGTTAAGCATTATTCATACCAGATTTCAGGTCATTTCGACCAATGTAGCTTATAGAAGTATGCTGCCGAACTTTGATTTAGAGCATGTTTTTGCCCAGACTTTTACAGTGAAAACACTGTCTGGGTTCAATTTTGAGACATTATAACTATCTAATACCTTGCCTAAATTGCATGATTCTTTTTGCATTTTAAATTATAGTTGTTGAGCTTTATGCACGTTAAATTTCATGTTATTCTAACCTCTATAGCCTATAGAAACATGCTGTCAAACTTTGAATTGGAGCATGTTTTGCTCCAGCTGTTGACAGTGATATCTGGCTGCAAGTCCCACTTTGAGAGATCATATCTTTCTCGTTTCTTTTCCAATTGTATCTATTAATTTTTAATTTAATGTAGAGTTGTTGAACTCTATGCCTGCAAAATTTCAAGGCTTTTAAAACCTTTGTAACTAGTTGAAAATTTGTTTGGAACTTTGAATCGGAGCATGTTTTGCTCCAGCTGAACATTTGAATTGTTTTACATGGATTTTTTTTCAATGATGTTTTGATTGGCTTGATCCTAAGATGGAAGAGCCTATATTACCACTTATCCATATTTCGGATTGGTGAGTTTTTAGGAGATTTTCGTATGACGATTTTAATAATAATTTCATTGGATTTTGGTTGATTTTTGTTGTTTCTTTGCACGTGCTATCTAAAACGTTTTCGAAAGATGTTTTTAGCTTTCAAAATAAATATTTTACAATACTTATAACTAATTAAAATCTATTAAAATTATACGTTATCTATAATAAGATAATTTCAAAAATTATTCCGAAACGATTTCGAAATTAGTTTTAAAAGCTTGTTTTCTATAATAAATTATTTTCTATACAATAATACATGTTTTTGCACTTTTCGGACGTATGAGAAAGAGAATTAAACGATTTATTAAAACACATGGTATGGGACACGTGAGTTTACTTTTTCGGTTAATTCCAAACTTGTACGATCGAAACCTCTAAAGTATATTGTTTTGAGTTGACAATTGAGATTTATAATTCCTATTATAGGAATTATCTTTGTTAGTCAATATTTGGCGAATAGAGAGGCTCGAGATCTTCTATTATAGGGGTAATAATCGATGAGAACCACTTATATTTTTTTTACTCGCCGATGAGACGAGGTGAGTCTTAAGATGAGATTTTCCTTTTTGAGAATTATGGGTTATGAGAAACCACTATGAGATTTATTTGTACTTGTCGATGATATGAGGCAAGATATATGAGTATTCTGAGATTTTTGAGGTTTGAGATGTTATTTTTATGATGTGGAGTTAACTAGCGGTTAGTAAACCGTTTAGTGCGAAAGTGTGGTATGAGACACGCATTAACACTTTTCGGGTTCGTTTTCGATGTTTATGACACATCCGTGGTATGCCAGTGCTATAGACCTTCGGGTTATATGAGTTTTGTGACTTCACTCAACACGAGTTATGTGACTTCGGTCATCATGAGTTATGTGACTTCGATCAACATGAGTTATGTGACTTTAGTTACCACGAGTATGACCTTTAGGTCCACGAGTTAGGTACCTAAATTATAAATAGCACTGGACAAGAATTTAGCACATGCAACATTGCTTTGGCGTTGCAATTGGGGATTTGGCCAATCTGAGGTTTTCTGATTTTTCTAAGTTTTATACGATTTCACCATTTTGAGATATTTTTGTTACATCGATAGCCTAGTGCTACATGAGATGTTATATAGGTGACTTCGTTTTTATGAGATTTGAACTCTATCTTGAGTTCCATGAGATTCACATTGGAATTTTGATAAGTTTCTCTTATGACTTTTGTATGATTCCTTGCATTTTAGTTGAACGCCATTAAGTATGGATTTCTCATGTTGAATTAAACCTACTCATGTGACAACCCTTGGTGAACATATACCATGCATTGAGATTATACTATACTTGTACCCTTCCTTTATAGATAAAGGAAGAATTCCCTTATGCACTTATATTCCTCTTCTCTTATACTAATATCAAGTTCTAGCTAGCCTGACCCGTGTATTTATAACTCGAGTCAACCGAGTTACAGGTTTGGTAGTTGGACTCTGAGCTTGCTTTACCTTTTGGACTTCACCATCAACCTGGGATATGACATAGTTTTTGTGTAGTAGTCTTTCTATTGGGAACTGGTGATGTATATATTCTTTTGTGGGGAATGTGTATATATATATATATATTGTGGTTGTATACCACTAGTGGCATGTTGTATTACATTTGATGTATGTATTCATATGTATCGTTTCGATTTTTGCTGTTATGTGACTTGTAGTTGATGTAGTTATTATGTTTTGTTACTAAATCGATCCTGTAGCCACTATAGTAGTAGTGTATTAGATAGGAATTAAGTATGTCGAATACTTGTGATGGAAAAAAGAGTACAAATATTGACATACTTAGCTCTTATTTAATGCAAGACTATGATGGTCGCCCTTAACCAGCCCTATTCTCCGCATTAGTAGACAAAATTACTAAGTAATTCTCTTCGTTAATGTGGGTCTTCGGGTAGGGCGTCATTGCTTAGTATCAGAGCTGGATTCAAAACAAAATGTAACAAATATAGAACGTTACACACAATTACCATACATCAAGTATAATACAAATATAAACATCATCCCAAATCGTAATCAAGCCCGACCTTATCCTTAACCTTTTATTTCCTTTGGGGGTAGATAGAAAGGAATATGTCTAGGAATGTTAGTTTTAATTCCCTAATATTTCTTGATTGCTGCATTTGAATTGCTAATATCTATCCCTGTGAATAATCCTATCTTATCTTATCTTTCAGCTATGTCTGGAAGAAGAAGAGGTCGCACTTCGGAGGCGGGACCGTCCAGTGGTTCTCGTCCCGAAGGAGTTTATATGTCGACCAACCAGATTCTCGAGCTTATTAGGAGAACTTAGCCTCTTGCACCAGCTCACTCCTCTCCTCCACGCAAATCCGCACTTGCGTGTATGTGCAGCGACTTTACCCATCTCGGAGGCAAACCATTCAAAGGCTTCAAGACAGTTCTTGATGTTCAGGCTTGGCTCCGTACTTGCGAGCGCATCTTCACTCGCATGGAGATATCCAATCATCATCGAGTTCTTGTGGCATCGAGTATGCTACAAGAAAGGGCTTTAGATTGGTACGAGCTCCTTATAGCAGAGATGGATGATTCCACCCTCACATGGTAGGATTTTAGAGACCATTTTGAGCTCAAATTATTGCCATAATCCGAGAAGGCTTTTCTTGCCCGTCGCTTCCTTGAGTTGAAGCAAGGAAAATCCTCCATATCAGATTGTGTATCATCCTTCGAGTCTCTATCTAAGTATGAGATTGAGTTTATTAGCACACAATATAAAAAGAATCTTAAGATCGTATCTGGACTTAAGAAGTATTTGAAGAAGTGGCTCATGCTTCAGCTTAAGCTCTCATTCGAGGAGCTTGTAGATTTAGCGCTTCACCTTGAAGCCATCGAAAAGCAAAGAGATAGTAGTGACAAGGCCAAGGTTCGAAAGAACCCACAGAAGAAGAAATACCCTTTTCAAAGATCCACTTTCCTCCTAAGAAGAAGAAGAAGCAAGGCAATTCTGGTTCTAGTTCTTTTGCAGCACCTCCTTCAGCCAAAGTCTTAGCTCGCTTCAATTGTGATTCTCAAGATCATCTAGCTCAAGATTGTCCTCATCCTCGCAAGTGTCTCTATTGCAAGCAAGGACACATGATTTCTACTTGCCTTTAGAAGAAGAAGGATACTCGTTCCGGCAATCTGAATGTGGCAAAGGCCTTTAGAAGTGCATCTCAGTCCCAAGGTATATCTCCTACAGTTCTTGAGGGTTCTATATTGTTCCATGATCGTTCTATCAGAGTGCTCTTTGATACAGATGCGTCGCATTCATTCATATCGAAGGAACTTATTGATGCATTATAGTTGGATGTTCCTTGTTTGATTACTTCTCTGAGGATTGCAAATCCTATCGGGGGATCCGCAACCCTTAGTTTTCTTTGCGAAGATGTTGAGATTCTTATTTGTGGCTTTTCTTTTTGTGCGAATCTGCACATGGTTCCTACTCTTGGTTTTGATATGATATTGGGTATGGACTGGCTAGTTCGATACTATGCCATGATTCTATGTTAGAGAGAGTCAAATACCTTCGACATCCCGACTCTCTTGCTCAGTTGTCTCTTATACTTCGGGGGGTCGATAGCGATCTTGCATCTTCCTTATTCTCTCTAGAATCTTGAGACGATGATGATGATGTATCTCGGATTCCTGTTGTTCAAGAATTTCCAGATTTATTTGAGCCTGTTTCGGGATTACCACCCATGCGGGCTATTGAGTTTCGCATCGTCCTTATTCTAGGCGCATAGACTGTTAGTCGTCCTGCCACGAGGATGTCTACTAAAGAGAATGAGGAACTCAAGAATCAACTCCTAGAGCTTGAAGCCAAGCATTTCATTCGATCTAGTTCTTTACCGTGGGGAGCCATGGTGGTATTCGTGAGGAAGTCCGATAGGATTCTTAGGCTATGTGTCGATTATAGCAAGCTTAATGAGTTAACCATCAAGAACCACTATCCATTACCATGGATAGGCGATGTGTTCGATCAGTTAAGTGGTCCTAAGGTCTTCTCATAGCTTGACCTTGCCATAGGATTTCATCAGCTCCATGTTGCGAAAGACAGCATTCCACTTACAACATTCCACACTCGATATGAATCTTATGAGTGGCTCGCCATGTCGTTCGGTTTGGTGAACGCCCCTGCTTACTTCGTTGACCTTATGAATCGAGTATTCCGGGAATATCTTGATAAGTTTGTTCTTGTATTTATCATGACATTCTTGTGTATTCCAAATTGGAAGATGATCAAGCTCGACACCTTAGAATTGTTTTGAATACTCTGCGCCAGCATCAACTCAAAGCAAAATTTTCTAAGCGTCATTTCTGGGAAAAGCAAGTTAAGTTCCTAGGCTACGTTATTTCTTCCGAAGGCATTTCGGTCGACCCTTCGAAGATCGAAGCTATCCCGAATTGGAAGAGGCCTGAGAATGTTCATGAGATTCATAACTTTCTAGACTTGGCAGGTTATTACCATCGCTTCATCAAATAATTTTCCCGTATTGTGCTTCCATTGACTAGCCTTACGAAGAAAGGCGTTCACTATATATAGTCAGATTAGTATGAGGCTTCCTTTCAGAGATTGTAGGAGCTTCTCACTAATGCTCCTATTCTTATGGTTCCCAAAGGGAATCAGGATCTTATTGTCTATATCGATCTGAATCATAGTGGCCTCGGTGCTGTTCTTATGCATAAGGATAAGGTAGTTGCCTATGCTTCAAGGCAATTACATCCGAACAAGGTTCGATACGCTACCCATGATTTAGATCTTGCTGCCATTTTCTTTTCTTTAAAGACGTGGCATCATTATTTGTTAGGAGAGCACTTTACTCACTTCACCGATCAGAAGTCACTCAAATACATGTTCACCCAGAAAGAGCTTAACATGTGACATTAGCATTGGCTCGAGTTTCTAGCTTCGTATGATTTTGATATTCAGTATACCCCTACGAAGGGAAATCGAGTAGATGATGCTTTAAGTTGCGAGCATTCAACTATTGTATCTATGATGATTGCAGAATGGAAAGTTCTTGAGACTCTTTCCATGTGTGATATTCATGATCGTGCTTCTACATTAGACTCTCCTATTCTATTATATAGGATGGAAGCTCGTCCTACTCTTTTAGATAGATTGCCGAGGCACAGTGGTAAGATTTCGATATATCCACTCTTATTCAGAAGTGTAAGTATGAATCCCACGATGATATTGAGATGAGGGATTTCAACATCGATATTCATGGGTGTCTTTGAAAGAAGAACCGTCTAGTCGTGCCTTCTATTCCAAAACTTAGGCAGGACATTCTAGTTGAGTGTCACCGTTCTAAGTATACTATCCATCCAGGCAGCAGCAAGATGTATGCTGATATGTGTCATCTCTATTACTGGGAAGGCATGAAGCTAGAGGTTGCAAGTTATGTAAGCAATTGCATGACTTGTCAGCTTATTAAGGCCGAGCATCAACGACCCAGTGGTCTTCTTCAGCCTTTAGAGGTTCCATTGTGGAAATGGGACCAAGTTTCTATGGATTTTATCAATGGCTTACCTCTTTCATTGTCAGGCTATAGCAGTATTTGAGTTGTTGTGGACTGTCTCACCAAGTTCGCACATTTCATTCCAATTAAATCTAATAGGACGACATCTCTTTTATCAAATCTCTATATTAAGGAGATCGTGCGATTGCATGGTGCTACTTTATCTATTGTGTGTGACCGTGATCCTCTTTCACGATTCACTTTTGGCAGAGTCTCCAACAAGCTTTAGGCATAAAGCTTCATCTTAGCACAGCTTATCACCCACAATCTGATGGACAGACTGAACGGGTGAATCGTATCTTGGAAGACTTTCTTTGTTCTTGTATCTTGGATTTTGGTGGTAGCTGGGAGGATCATCTTCCTCTAGTTGAGTATGCTTATAATAATATCTACCAAATATCTATCGGCATGGCTCTTTTTGAAGCCTTATATGGAAGGCCGTGTCGTTCTCCATCTTGTTAGCTCGAGTCGGGGTAAAACTCATTCTAGGGCCAGAGTCTATTCGAGAATCATCCAAGAAGAATCAGCTTATTTGAGAGAGAATGAAAGAGGCTCAGAATCAATAGAAATCCTATTCGGACAACCGTAGGAGGTCTCTTGAATTCTCAATGGGCAATCTTATTTATATCCGAGCTTCTCCTCTGAAGGTAGTGGTACGCTTCAGCCAGATAGGGAAATTGGCACCATGCTATATTGGGCTATTTCCTATTACAAAGCATATCGGTCCTGTTGCATATCGTGTAGCACTTTCCAAGCAGTTTTCTGGAGTTCACGACGTATTCCACGTCCCTCAGTTGAGGAAGTGTCTACGAGATTCAGATTCTATGCTTGATTCTCATGCTTTAAAGAAGTTGGAGGTCTCTTCTGATCTAACTTATATGCAGCATCCCGTGAGAGTTCTTGCTTCAGAGACTAGATGTCTTCGAAACAAGAGTGTACCGCTCGTTAAGATTCAATGGTCCGATAATCCCAATGACTGCACTTGGAAAACCAGAGAATTCATCTAGTGAACGTATCGTGGATTCTTATCTTCCCACGATGAAGGTAAGAATTTTCCACTTTAACCTATCTAAATTCCCTTTGTTTGATGAAATAAAGTGTGTTGAATATAGATTTCCTCTAGAAATTCCGAGAACGCAATTTTTATAGGGGGAGTCTATAACAACCCTGGTATTGGTGATCACCTATGATATTAATATTGAAAATAAAATGAAATGAAGAAGATAATTTGGTTAAATATTGTTTGTTTCATATAAACAACGTGTTTGAAGTTAAATATTGGGTTTAGAATTTATTATTTGCAGATTTGGTTAATAAATTGAAAATAATGGGATTTTGTTAAATTAGAATTAATAAGTTAATCAAGTGACGCGTTTCAACATTTAATTGTTGAAATAAATATAAATTGATGTAAATGAAGTTTTAAAAACTTTATTTTGAGAATTTGGAGTGAAAATAATCATTTATTGGATTTTAATCGAGTCAATATAAAATTTTTGGTAATTATTGCCAATATTAGCCTTTTATTGTATATAAAAGGAAAATATGCAGAAAATATGTATTTTATTAAAATAAAAGATGAAATATTGTTTGAAATAATATTTTGTTATTTTAAAAGAGTTATAATGTTTTGTCATAATTTATTTGACAAAGAAAATGATTTTTGAACAAGCCATGCTTTAAAATTAGTGTATTTACACTAAATTTGTGAAAATTGTAAAATATTGTCAAAAATATGGTTTTATTTATAAGAATAACTTTTTATTATTGAAATAAAATTTATTTTGTATAAATAACAATTTTTTTTTTCATAAAAATTGGTTGCATACATTTTATTTGAGTTTACATTGAGAAATATGTGTGTATTGTGATAATATAGGTTAAAACATCTACATAGCCTTGATTTTCACTAAGTAATTTTGCTCTTGGGCTTAATTTGGTAGATATTGGATCCATTTGCCTACTCTAAGGTTCTTTGGCTTGAGAAAACTAACTGTACATTAGTTTTTCTTCTTTCTTCTTTAAGAAATAAACTTATAGTAAGGAGCAAAGAAAAACAATGGCTGCCTTCTACTAAAAATAAATTTCCACTCCAATTTGCTGCAAATTAAAGAAGAATCCACCTAAATAAGATCATACAAGGTAATCTCAAAAGTCTTTATAAAAAATCTTTGAATTAAGATATGAATTGTCTTTAATTTGCTTTTGTTTGTTTTGCATGTCTGTTTTCAAGTATCTATAGGTTCTTAGGGCATCTATCTTCACCAAAGTTCGCTGCTTACAATCTAAATCGCTGCTAAATCATCAAGATGAGTATCAATCTCACAAATTGCTCATGCAATGCCAAGAAATGGAAGTTGAAATCAAAAATTTGCTAAAAAAATTTGTTTTTGAACTATTTGGATTGTGTAAACTGTCTTGAGTTGCAACTTTGTGCAATCATATCTCTCTATTCCAGAAATGAAATGCTGTCGATTTTTTTTGTAGACCATGTTTTGTAAATTAAGCATACCAAATTTCAAGTCATTTCGACCTATATATCTTATCGAAATATGCTGCCGAACTTTAATTCATAACATGTTTTTGCCCAAATTTTACAGTGAAAACACCGCACAGGTTCAACTTTGACACATCATAACATTCTCATAGCTTGTTCAAATTCCATGATTATTTTTCTAGTTTCAAGTATGAGAGCTAAACATTATGCATACTAATTTTCAGATAATTTAGACTTATGTAACTTATAGAAATATGCTTCCGAACTTTGATTCGGAGCATGTTTTTGCCTAGATTTTTACAGTGAAAACATCGTTTGGGTTCAACTTAGAGACATCATTACTTTCTCATACCTTGTCTATATTGTGTGATTATTATTTTTCTTAAAGCATAGTTTTTGAGCTTTAGGCGTGTTAATTTTCAGGTCATTTCGACCTCTATAACCTATAGAAACGTGCTGTCAAACTTTGAATTGGAGCATGTTTTGCTCCAGCTATTGACAGTGATATCTGGCTGCAAGTCCAACTTTGAGAGATCATATCTCTGTTATTTCCTATCCAATTGTATCCTTTTTTTTATTTAAATTAGTGTTGTTGAAGTCTACGCTTGCAAAATTTCAAGGCTTTTAAACCCTTGTAACTAGTTGAAAATTTGCTTGGAACTTTGAATCGGAGCATGTTTTTCTCCAGCTGAACATTTGAATTGTTTTACATGGATTTTTTTTCGATAATGTTTTGATCGGCTTGATCCTAAGATGGAAGAGCCAGTATTACCACTTATCTGTATTTCAAATTGGTGAGTTTTAAGGAGATTTTCGTATGACGATTTTACGAATAATTTCATTGGATTTTTGTTGTTTCTTTGCACGTGCTTTCTAAACCGTTTTCGAAAGATTTTTTTAGCTTTTGAAATAAACATTTTACAATATTTATAGTTAATTTAGAGCTATTAAAATTATACATTATCTATAATAAGAGAATTTCAAAAATTATTTTCCAAACGATTTCAAAAATAGTTTTTAAAGCTTGTTTTCTAGAATAAATTATCTTTATATGATAATACATATTTTTGCACTTTTCTAACGTATGAGAAAGAGAATTAAAAGATTTAGTAAAACACATGGTATGAGACACGTGAGTTTACTTTCTCGGTTAATTCCGGACTTGTACGATCGAAACCTCTTGAGTATATTATTTTGAGTTGATAATTAGGATTTATAATTCCTATTATTGGAATTATCCGAGTTAGCCAATATTTGACGAATTGAGAGGTTCAAGATCTCCTATTATAGGGGTAATAATCGTTGAGAACCACTTATATATGTTGTTTTACTCGCCGGTGAGACGAGGCGAGACTTGAGATGAGATTTCCCTTTTCAGGAATTATGGGTTATAAGAAACCACTATGAGATTTATTTGCACTTGCCGGTGATACGAGGCAAGATATATGAGTATTATAAGATTTTTGCAGTTTGAGATTTTATTTTTATGACGTGGAGTTAACTAGCGGTTAGTAAACCGTTTAGTATGAACGTGTGGTATGGGGCACAACGTTAACACTTTTCGGCTTCCTTTTCGAGAGTTTGTGACACATCCGCGGTATGCCAGTGCTATAGACCTTCGGGTCATCTAAGTTTTGTGACTTCACACAACACGAGTTATGTGACTTCGGTCATCACGAGTTATGTGACTTCGGCCAACACGAGTTATGTAACTTTGGTCACCACGAGTATGACCTTCGGGTCCACGAGTTAGGTACCAAAATTATAAACATCACTAGACAGGAGTTTAGCACACGCAACATTGCTTCGGCTTTGCAATTGGGGATCTGGTCAATCCGGGTTTTCTGATTTTTTTTTGAGTTTTCTGAGATGTTGTATAGAGTTATTTCATTTTTATGAGATTTGAAATCTATCTTGAGTTCTATGAGATTCATATTGGAATTTTGATAAGTTTCTTTTATGACTTTTGTATGATTCCTTGCATTTTAGTTGAATGCCATTAAGTATGGATTTCTTATGTTGAATTAAACCTATTCATGCGACAACCCTTGGTGATCATATACCATGCATTTAGATTATACTGTACTTGTACCCTTCCTTTATAGTTAAAGGAAGAATTCCCTTTTGCACTTATATTCCTCTTATCTTATACTTATATCAAGTTCTAGCTAGCCTGACCCGGTATTTATTACTCGGGTCAGACCGAGTTGCAGGTTAGGTAGTTGGACTCTGAGCTTGCTTTACCTTTTGGACTTCACCATTGACTTGGGATATGGCATAGTTGTCTTTCTATTGGGAACTTGTGATATATTTTTTTTTTATGGGGAATGTATGTATATGTTGTGGTTGTATACCACTAGTGGCATGTTGTATTAATTTGATGTATGAATTCATATGCATCGTTTCGACAATGCTGTTTTGTTACTTATAATTGATATAGTTATTATGTTTTGTTTCTGAATCGATCCTGTAGCCACCACAGCAGTGTATTAGATAGGAATTAAGTATGTCAAATACTTGTGATGGACAAAAAAAGATTACAAATATCGACATACTTAGCTCTCATCTAATGCAAGACAATGATGGTCGCCCTTAACCAGCCCTATTCTCTACATTAGCAGACAGAATTACTGAGTAATTCTCTTTGTTAATGTAGGTCACGGGGTGGGGCGTCATAGGTTTCCTGTGCACAGACATTTGGTGTATAGGAGTTTGAAAATTTAGGGAGAAGAAGAATTTGAAACTAATTAGGTGATTTGCTATGTTAATCAAGTTATTAATTAATCAAATTAGTTACAAATCTTATAAAACCAGTAACTATTGCATACGAGGTCAGATTTGGACACGGTCTTTTGCATTGAACTTGTATTGATGGATTCATTAAATTTGGAGCTAGTATGATTTTGAGCTAAGATTGAATGCTGTTCGATTTTAGATCAAAACGGAACGCGATAGCATCAAGTGGAATTTTGGTAAGGCAACTCACCACTAAATAAATTATATAACATCTATATTACTATACATTATTATTGAATGCTTGGATGATAATTTATACATTGTTGTTTGATTTTTTTTGGAATTAATTTTTTCTTAGAAGTAGGTGGCATAAATAACCATTGTGTTGCAGGGAAAAAAAACAAGAGGAAAGCCGAAGTGTATATGCAGAGAATAGGTTGCTACGGAACACTTTGAAATACACATACATATGTGTGATTTACATGGGACTTTTGTAAAGAGACACCATGGGGTTTCTTGCCAATATTGATTTGTTTATACTCCTATGTTGCTTATATTGATGTTTAGTTGAAAGATTTGTGACATACTGTTTGATTTGTGTAAGTGTTGTTATGACAATTATCATTATACTGATACTTATGATATATCATCTTCTTAAATCTTTATGTGTGTTAAACTTGTTCTTGTAATTTGACAAAATAAATGTTTGGTCGCGTTTTTACACTTTCAAAGTTGTTTAAACTATATTTTAAAGTATTTTTGAGAATTTTGAAAAAAAAAGAATAAGTGTTGTTTAAAATTTATAAAAGGAGCATAAATTTAATTAATTACATTTTGGGATAATTATTGGTTTAAATTTATAAAGTGGTTATAAATTTGATTAATTATCTTTTGGGATAATTAATGTTGTCTTAAATTTATAAAATGACTATAAATTTAATTTATTTTCCTTCAGGATAATTAATGTAGTTCTAAATTTATAAAAATTATAAATTGTATTAATTATTTTTCGGGGTAATTAATGTTATTTTTAAATTCATAAAAAGATTTTAAATTTGATTAATTATCTTTCGGTATAATTAATGTTTTTTAAATTTATAAAAAGATTATACATTTGATCAATTTCTTTTGGGATAATTAATGCGTTTTTAAATTTATAAAAGAGCAATAAAAGAATTATAACATTGTTCTAAATTAAATTTCTTTCAGGATGACTAACATTTTTTTAAATTTATAAAAGCACTTCAAATTGATTCATTGTCCTTCAGGATAATAATTTTTGTTTTAAAGTTATAAATGATAGTTTACAAATAATAAAATCTTCCAAAATGAATGTTTGAAAATAAAGCTAAACGTAAATTATTTTGCGGTTTATAGTAACAAGGTTTTAATGGCATTGGACATTGACCTTTTTCATACACTTGGAAATATAATTAGCTCTTTATAAAGAATATTGCAAAAGAACGTTTCTAAAGTGTATTTACAAATATTTGTGATGTGAAAATGAAGCGTGTAACAACCCGTCTTTTTTGATCCTCAGAAGTTGACACTAATACATCCACGGTATTCACGTGCTAAACATCCATGTGTCGAAAAGATAGATCGTTAGGGCGAAAGAAAGAAAGACAAAATAAAATCTCCCAATGTAACGAGAAATATGTAATATACAACATGTCTTTACAAAAAGAAAAGGAAATTTAATATACCTACTATCATTAGTGAAAAACTATCATATTTTAGCCTGGATAGTCATAATAACATGTACTTACAACCGCTGATAAATACAGACAAGAAAAAATAACAGAAGATAAAATATGGTGATACGTCTTGGAGGATCCAGCTCGTCTCATGAAGCTCCAAAGTGTCTAACTAAATCTGGAAATATGCTTGGGCTGACCCAAGCATTATTAGAAAAATAATGCCCTAATCAGTCTGGTAAAACCAACGTGAGAAACACTATCAACTAGATTACTTAATGTAATAAAAATCCTTTAGAAATAAAGGTATATTTTAAGACCACGCCCATGTGAACATGGATGGGTTTTTACCTTATGATAACCGAACCATTTTTATAGTAAATCTTGTTATATTATAATATGGAATTATAGTCAAAATTGTTATATTAACTAAATTTCAGCATAATTGGTATACAATTAAATCCGAAAGGGCAGTATTGGAGATTGGATTTCCATTAATGATTGGTTACTAAGGTACCGCCCATAATAGTACGCCTCTAGACAAAATGTACGGAGGTCAATAAGAACTTCTTACACCCCTGCTACATAGAGCCAACTGCCACTTTAACATAGCATACCGGATTACATTATTCCCCTGATACCAAGGCTCCAAAAACGATGTGCACTAGCTATGGCCCCACTCTTACCCTACACAAACATACTAAAATCGATAAATATCAAATCTAGATCGAGGAATGATGCTCTTAATAGTAGCGAACCACATAGTTATGCTGCATATCCATTGTTTTAGTCATTACTAGGTTGTGAGGCTTGTGAGATCACGATTACCTTTTCCCACTCTTAGCACTTTCCCACTTGGAATGATAATACTGCCTTCCAAGAACAATGCAATGCCATCATTCGTCCATATAAGTTATTTAGGAAAAGAACAAACCAAAAGGACTACTTCAACAACATCCATTTTGGAATCGCCTCCAGGGTTAGTAGCAAGTAGCCCTTGCACTTCAAAGAGCTCCATCTTCAATCATCTTGAACCAACGTTGAACCTCTTCCAAAGCGTCAAACATGCATATGATTTGGAGTGGTTACGGTTTTGACTCATATCATATAAGTACACTTCCTCGTTTACCAATTGCTCCACAAATCGATAGTTCCGATAGACTCAATGCCGGTTTTTTGGAAATAATCAGACAATACATAAGAGCAAAGATCACCTCCTAACCATTTAAGCGGATATATTTCCTTATCATTTGTCCTAGGAGAACAAAATGGAATTTATACACACAGTACAACATCACCGAAAGATGATTGTGTCATATTGCTCAGTGTTTCTCTTAGATATTTTTAGAGTTTTATTTTGGCTAAGACTTGATAGTCTGTTATTTAGCTATCAACTAAACAACAATCAACATAGATTTCAATCCATGTGGAATATACTAATCCTCTACTAATTAATCTCTCATTAGTTAAACCATTTTCAATTATTTGATTCAAAATACTTTCCCAAAAGATAGCATTCACAATCCCTTTTTACTCCTTTCAATACTTGGAAAAACATTCATATACTTACCTCACTGGTATATTTATATTGACAGAACCTTATACTTTCAATACTTGGGAAGTATATCCATATACTTATCTCAATGGTATAAGCATATTAACCAAAAACTTAAGGAACATTTTCCCTTTTTCCAAACTCATTTTCGTATGGGCCAAAAACAAATGTCCTTTAAACATTGATTACTATAAACCAAACAACCATCCTTTGGCGTTAAGTAAGAAAAGAATATTTCCAGACCACCATAATTAAAAAGGATTATTTATCAAAATCAAATCTCGTTCCTTCTATAAAAGTCCCTTTTATATACCCATTCTATATTTATAAATCCTTTTATAAATCTCCAAATTAACTTATAAAACTTCCTTTATAAATCTCTAAAGTGATTTATAAAACTCCTTTCCATTTACAAACTCCTTTCTATTTATAAATTGGTTTCTATTTATAAAACTCTTTTATACATTTCTCTTTTATAAACTTCTTTATAAAAATTCTTTATAAAACCCTTTACAAAAAAATCCTTGAACTCATTTTATAAATCTTATAGGGTTAACAAAAATCTTTGTTATTACCAGAATATAACTTATAATCCATTCCTTTATTTATGAATCACCATTTATAAAATCCCTCTTTTTATTTATAAAATATTGCAATATCACTTATAAAACTCTTTTACAAAATATCATTTATAATCTCCTTTACGAAATAACATTTGAAAATCTCCTTTAAAATAATCCTTTTATAAGTAAAATACCTTTTATAAACAACTTATTATTATAAACACCCTTATTAAATTAATTAATTAACTTAAAACACTGTTAATAAAGTAATAATGTGAAAATCCTGACTCGACCATCGAAAATCGGCACCCGTACTTCACTTGTACTCGAATGCCGTAGATTCAAACGCCGAATTTGGCTTGCCGGAGCTTATAACACATTAAGTACAACAACACAGTGGAAGAAAGAGATAATATCATTGATACATAACAGTTGATTACAACAATGATACAAATGAAATATCATAGATACAAAAATAACAGCAGAGGAAATAACACAACTGGATGGTCTAGACTTTACAACAATCAACATCGGAAAGATAACTCCAACATGATCTTCAAGAGAGAAAGAGAGACAGAATCCAATATCTGAAATTTCATAGCCAAAGCTCCAATGCTCCAAATCAAATAGCTTAACCCAAAAGCTTCGAAGACTCCAATCCAAAAGCAGTTATATCCAAACCATAAGCTCGAACCATCATCAATGCTGAAGTGTAGCAACTCGATCCCAATGCGATTGCCAATATCCAAAGATTGGATGCTATCGAATCTACACCTATTATTCGACTATCTGAAAAATCCAACTCTAGACTGCTCATGTGGAAAATTGTGGGCACCCAGAGTTTAGGAAGGAAACAATAAACTCCGGGTCAATCATGGGACTGATATGAGCAAACAAAAACTGTTTTTCTTTAAACAAAGCAAACAAAAGAATTTTAAAAGAAATCCGCAATGCTTTTTTTGGAAAATGAAACTACCATAAGGCCTCCCACCGCACACACCATGCAAATGCAGAATTGAAGGAGATTTCTCCTTATGATAGTCAAAAATGCTTGATACGCGAAAACCATTTGATATTATTATTAGTGCATAGTGTAGAAAACCTTTCGAAAGTATAATATTAATCTTAGCCAGCATACAACCATTATTGTATGCCTACTATAGCTACCATCTAAACAGTGGCGACCACCATAAGTAAATGGCAGGTTATACAACTAAAACCATATAGGGCGCATATTGGATGATTGGATTTCCAACAAATGGTCAGGCTAAGCAACTTTCTATTGCCACATGGGAACGCCTCTGGAGGGATGCCCCGAGAACCTACCCGGCTCTCTGCCAACACGAGGCCAGTTTACCCCCTTCCCGGGAGTAACACCTAAAGATATGCCATCCCCGGTCGTTTGCGACCTTTGTCCAAGGATCCTCAACCACAAAGCAACAATCACACAGTAATAAATTTACAATGTCCACTTGAGTTAAGTATCTGTGCTCCATACCATGATACCACCCTTTTCCAGAAGAAATGGACATACCCTAGGGGGATGACCCTTGAAACCGTGCCGCATCTTTCCTGTTTCAACCATTTTCGGGGTGTGAGGTCCTGATGCAGTCTTATCAACAAAGCTACGCTTTTTCACAAAGCCATGCTTCGATCAACATATGATCAGCAGCACTTCGTATGTCACATTACCAAATTGGGAATGTATCACTAGTAACCATCAATTATATAACATCTGAGCTCGTACGTCTCAGAGAAGGGTGTTAAGTTAAGAGACTAAATTCTCCACCACCAAACAGAAATGTATTTGACAGAAATCAACTTTACATCTCAAAGTGTAACGTCAGACACACATCCATACAAGTCTGTTCCGAGTTCGAACAGAACCGAAGGCACTTCCAAAGAAGCCCTTGCAATCCGGGTATTCACAATCCTGATCGGACTCCCCATCACATATGGAGATCTCTATACCGGCGCGAATTAGTGGAGAGACATTCGACGGGTTATCCTTTCATTCTCGAAAATACCCAGTCTTCACCACCGGTCTTCAAATGCTACCCATATCGTCATATCATTATTCAGAATGGGTTATATGACACAAGGTCCTCTCCTGGCTAAATCAAATAATGAGCGCAGTATTTTAAAAACATATGGATAATGGGATCTCAATTAAGTCACAACTTAAAACCTAAAACTTTCCTTTCAAATGGTTTAATCAAATTACCATTTTTCAAATCTTTAAACAAAAAGATTCACTTCAAAAAGTTCACCCATCTTTCACAAAGATTCCTTCATAGATTTCAAAACAATTTCCATTTCAAATCTTTTATAGAAAGGATACACTTTTAAGATCCCTTTTCAATTTGAAAACAAAGTATACCAATCTTTAACAAAGATTCATTCATTTTCTTCCAAAACAATTTCCCTTTCAAATTGAATTAACTCATCCAATCTTTAAATCAAAGATTTAATTCATAGCTTTCAAAACCATTTCCTAAGATTCATTCATAACTTGGAAACCATTTTCATTTCAAACTTGAAATCCTTTCAACATAAATTTGAAATTCTTTCCTTCTATGAAAGCTTTTATTATTTGAAAACAAATAGTTTTCATTTCGGAAAAATCTGATTTTATCTGTACAAGTTAAAGCCATTGGGTTAAATTCAAATTCCCAAAACAATACTTTTAAAATGGTTTAAACCAATATAAACACATTTATAACTTGTATAACCATTTTAAATCATAATTTCCAAACATAAAATTCAATTTCAAATCATGAATTCAAATTTAAATCAAATTATTTAAATTTCAAAACTTTATCAAGTTATTCAAAATAACTTTTATTTTTGAAACTCCTTTTCAAAAGCTTTTCATATTTAACCCAATTCCATTCCCAAAACCATTTGGATTCAAAATTAAACTTTTAAAACCATTTCAAAAATCTGTGACTTAACCGATTTTCTCGTGCAATCCATATTTGGGTGTGTATGGTGTAGTCCAGGGGTTTTACACAATAGTGCAACAACATCAATCATCACAGATTCAAGCAACATCAATATTGATAAGCGTTATAATTTATAACGCTTGTCTTCATTCGCAGATTCACAGATAAATAATATAAATTTTTCACAGATAAATAAATTTCATTCATCACAGATCACACCAAAACAATTCATAGCACAAAGCATAATATATCAGGGATATCAAACAATTCAGCATCCAATAAAATTCAAACATCCATAAGTAAGATTAATTAATTATCTGATTAATTTAAATCAGATTAATTACTTATCCTGGTTAATTAACATTAATTAATTACAAACCATGTTAATTAATTATCCTTTAATAATAAATTAATTAACCTTTAATTAATAATTTAATCATCCTTTAATCATTAAATAATCAGCCTTTACTTATTAACATATTCCTTTAAACTAATTTTCCTTAATTAATTAATTGATAAATTAATTAATCCTTACCATCAAATTAATTATCCTAAATTAATTAAAATAATTAATTAACCTTAAGTTAATAACATAATTAATTAATCCATAATTAATTACCATTTAATTAACAAAATTATAATAAGTGATTATCCTTAATCACTTAATCAACTTTAATCATTAAATAATTACTTTTAAATTAAGTAATTATCTTTAAATTAATTACCTTAAGTAATCTTTAATTTATCACATAAATAGATTAATCACTTTGATTAATTTTTCTTTAATTAATCACATTAAATAAATCTTTAAGTAATTAAATATTTAATCCCTTGACAAATTAACCTTAACTTTCCATCCTTAAATACCTTAAGTGATTTCATTTAATTATATTTGAAAACAATCAAAGATTTGATAAGATAATTAACTTAATACAAAATGATATAAACCAACAAATCCAAAACAATTTAACTTTTAAAATTTAAATCCATTAAAACTTGCTTAATACTTTACTTTTGAAAACTTAGTTTATATTTCTTAAAAACCTTATTTTAAAACTAGTTTAAAATTTGGAACTTCATTTATTTTCCTTTGGAAACTTATTTAGTTTAAATATGTTTTGAAACTTTGTTAAATTAAAATTTTACTTTGTAACTAAAAGGAACTGTTGTATTTAAAGCCTGAAAACATATTTTTCCCTTTAAACTTGAAATCTGGCAACAGATTAAACAAACCAGAGCCAGAATTTTGTTTACCCGAGCTCGACTTCGGGTGAAACCCAAGCTAAATGCCAACTTTCATCGAGTTATTCCCGGGCCACCATTTTTTCATTTTTGTTAAGTATGAAACTCGCTCGCAAAACAACACGGCAACACATCCGAACCAAACACAATCTTCCCCTAAGTCCACTTCGAGCCCCACCCCTTTCTTCTTCCTTCAGCCATTACTGATACACGATGACGCTTGTGCATATGCACCAACGAACCGTCCATCTCCGACAAACTACGCCACCTCCAGTAAGTCATCGACAACCTCCCCAATCCACATGACCACCAAACATCATTGATTTCGTCTGAAACTAAATCGAGCATGTCAACGACTTTCTGAAGCTAAACCTAATCGACTAAAACACATTGACCAACGTTCCTGATCATCTGAGATCATGCCACTGCACCGGAACATTCGCCTGAGTCCCTGCACCTGCTCCCCCACGTGCGATCGACCCAATTGCCTCATCAACGACGAACTTCCCCGATGAACATTGTGGACCAAACTGGGTTGTTAAACTCTAGATTGACTCAGACCGGTCACCACGGTGATCTTGATCCCTTGCGGACATTTTTCCCATAATCATCAACGTATCGGCTACCTTCAAACTCAAGGTTGACGAATAGTTCGTCGTCATTGGTCGGAATTTGACGAAAAACCAAATTCCATTCACCAGAGTAATTCTCAACATTTACTAACTAAAAAATTGTGAAATTACTTTTAAAAATCATCATATTGCAAGACGAATCAGATCTAATGATCAAAACTTAAAATTAAGACACTTGAATTTTCCGATTTAAATATTTTCCTCTGTAATTTCACAATTTTGGGTTATTTACCAAATATTTTTACTTAAGATTATTTTTAAAAATAACTTTGTGTCATTATGAACATTTTCTCTTTTAGGATTCATGACTTACATTTGCTTAAACAAGAAGATATGATTTTTTTTTTCTTCTAAAATTTGATTATCCTGTTACTAACAGAAGCATCTCCATATGTTCACACAAACTGCATCCCACAAAAACATACACACACACATTCTGATATATTTGTATTCATGCATCTACATCTCTTCAGGAATCAATGATAGGCATTTAATTTATAGATTCAAAGCTTAAAAATGAAGGTTTGCTGACCTGACAAATTGAAGAAACAGAGGACAGTGCCTTTATTTGATCTGGAAACTTTGATCTTTAAATCTGGTAATAGTTTTGATGTTGAACTAATCTTGATTGTGTTGAGTTAAACTTGTAAATCTTGAACTGCTTTTACTTTGATTCTTTTTTTCTTTGATCTGTGTTATCCTTTTGTTTCCAGGTTTTGCTTGATTTATCTTGAATCTGTTTTCAGATTTTGAATTGAATTTGCTGCTAGATCTTACTGCATGTTTTGATTTCCAGACTTGAGATCAAGTTGTTGTTTGTTTGATGTTGTTGAATTGATTTCTATTGATCTCAGGTTTGTAAAAAAAATTCTTCTTTTGTTTTGTGGTTTAAGTTTTCAGGTTTGAGAAATGAAGATAATGATTAGCCTGGTAATTTTCTTTTTCATGCATGTTTATAAATTTTAATTAAAAGATAAATGCCACTTGTTTCTTTTATATTATCAAAAATTTACACTTGTTAATTGTATTTTTAAAAAATCTTTACACTTGTTAATATTTGTTCAATTTCCCTCGTTATTAACTCACACATGTTAAAACAAGAAAACTTATGTTTAGACCTTTACTTTATTTTATTTATAAATTACTTCTAAGCCCTTTTTCTTAATTTATTTAGAATTTGTGTTTTAAACCTTGTATTATTTTAATTTATGAGTTATGTATTTTAAATCTTATACTTATTTGAAAAAATATATACATATCAAAGCTATATATTATTTATATATATACTAACTATATATTTTCAAATATATAAAAGATTTTTTTTTAATCTTTGAAACAAAAATTATTATTTATCCATCAATTAACTTTAAAATATTTTATATTACTTACATTTATACAACTTTTTGTTTAAAGAAAAATGATTTGAAAACAAATTGTGTGCTTAATAGATAATCATACATACCTATTTATTAGTTCTTTAAAATAGAAAGATTTTTTACTTCAATTTACATAATAAATTATTTATTATTGAATTCCAAATCCAAAATTTCTATTTAAAAATGCATATCATTATTTATTCTGAAAATTTTCCAATTAATTCATCATTAAATCCAAAACTTAAAATTAATTACCAATAATTTCATAATTTAATTCCAAAAATTGAATTTATTATCAAATTAAATTCTAGATAAAATCTGGGAATGTTATATATAAATTAACTTAACCCATTGCTAATTAAATCAATTAATTAACTTCAACAACATTAATAGTGTAATAAAATATCTTTAAGCAATACAACTGATATAAATAGGTATGTATGATTATCTATTAAGCACACAATTTGTTTTCAAATCATTTTTCTTTAAACAAAAAGTTGTATAAATGTAAGTAATATATCACCTTCAGCCGCCATGATTTATGAACTCGAGAAAATGAAATGTTTGTGCTGTTTGTATTTGGTAAGGATTCAGTTTACGTGTAATGGTTCTTAATGTAATCCTTATGGGCTGAAAGATTGCCTTAATAAAATTTACCCATTTACAAAAAAAAAAACAACTGATATAAATATATATTTTAACAAGATTATTAATATAATAAAATATTTTAAATAATATTAACAATATAATAATAAACTTTTAAACATCCTTTAGTATAATTAAATAAGTTATTTTGAAATGTTAAAATTAAGATAGTTAATTACTAATTTTAAAATATCACTTATAAACATTTAATTTAATTTTTTTTAATTTGAAGTTAATTTAAATTCATACTTTAACATCCATAATGGAACTTTATCAAGCTACCATTTAATTTAATTTAACTTTTTTCAAGTTACATAATTGGTATTGACATAAGCAACATACATGTAAACCAAATCCATAATTAACCGTTGATGGTTAATACATCACTTTTTTTCCCATATTAATTAATCCACATATCAATTAACTGGTGTATGAATAAATCACATATCTCAGATGACCCAAAGCGCTATAGCACTGGCATAATCGTGGATGTGTCCCAAACTCTCGGATAGGAACCCAGAAAGTATTAACGTGCGTCCCATACCACATGCTCGCACTAAACGGTTTACTAACCGCTAGTTAACTTCATATCATAAAAATAAATCTCAAATCTCAGAAATATGGGAAAACTCATATCTTGCCTCATTTTATCGACAAGTACAATAAAATCTCATGATGGTTTCTCATAACCATAATTCCCGAAATAGGGAAATCTCAACTCAAGACTTGCCTCATCACATTGGCAAGTGAAACCATATATATGTATATGGTTCTCATTGATTATAATTCCTAAAATAGGAAATCTCAAACCCGTAAACTCGTCAAATATTGGCTAACTTAGGTATTCCTATAAATAGGAATTATAATTCCCAAAGTAAGCCATAAAATGCCATATCCCAATTATCAGCTCAAAACAATATACTCGAATGGTTTCGATTGTATAAGTCCCGAATTAACTGAAAAAGTAAACTCACGTCTCCCATACCATGTGCTTTACTAAATCGTTTAATTCACTTTCTCATACATCCGAAGAGTATAAAATAGTGTATATTATTTATAAAATAATTTACTTGAGAAAACAGGATTTTGAAACAATTTATTGGAAAATTCTCCTTATTATTAGAAACAAATATATTTAAATAATTTAAAAATGATTTATAAGTATAGAAAAATATTTATTTCAAAAGTCATTTATATCATAAATTCATTTGAGAGAACTAGTGTTTAAAATAAAAGAAATCATCGAAAATCATCGAAATTCAACACAAGGAAATGTCCCAAAAACTCATCAACCCGGGTTTCGGATTGACCACAAGTTTTGCTCATCTATTGATAGATTATATCTCTTGAAGATCATCTCAAATTTTCATTAAAAAAATGACAATACCATAGCAATTCAAAGGCAAAAATCTACGAAATAAAGTCGCAAAACAAAGGCATATAGGAAAATACCAGGTCGACCTTAAGGTCCACCACAATATTCCTCAGGTCGACCACCAGGTCGACCATGAGGGAACTCAGGTCGACTGTACGGTCGACCTAGGGAAGTGTCTGGATGACCTCAAGGTCGACCATAGCCACAGGAAATAATTTTTTTCCCCCAGTTCCATTCTGTTACTCGATTCAATCTTTGGAAACAAATTTGACATTGCTACAGGTTGGTTTAGACAATGAATTTTGACTTGCATATGTAGTGACATTCAAACTACAATCCGAAAATGATCTGGCAGTAGTTCGAGACAAAAGCAGGAAGATATAACAACTCAAAGTGGCAACTAGAACAAGATTTTAACATAGAACTATGAACAAAGAAAAACTTCCTTTACAGTAAACAATTTAGTGAAATTTCTCATAAGAAATTCATTTTTACAGTTAGCAATTTATGAGTTTGAACTCACCTTAGCATTTTGTAAAAGATTTGATAGCATGTTGCAAGCTTTTGAGTAGAATTGGAGCTCTAATAACCTGTTGAAGCTTGAAAACAGACATGCAGAACAAATAATAGCAAATTACAGACAATTCATGCCTAACCGAAAGATTTTTGATGAAATAATTCAAGTATTGGTTTAGATTACCTTGTATAATCTTATTCTGGTTGATTTTCTCTTGAATTAGCAGCAATTTAGGTGACATTTGATTTTGAGGAAGCCATGGATTTTCTATTTTCTTTTTACTGTACGGTGTATTGAGAAGAAGATGAAGGGAAGAGTACGTACTATACTTTCTTTCTCACCAGAATTATCTAAAAAATGGTTAATGCATCTAAACCTAACCCAAATAGCCCAATACAATATACTTAATGAGAATATAGAGCTATGTACATATTTATCCTATATTATCACTATATTCTCACTTTTCTTCATTTTTAAGTCAAATAAAATGCATACAATTATTTGTTGTGAAAATAAAATTATTATTTGAACAAAATTAGATTTATTTTAACAAATAAAAGAAATTTATAATAATATAACTTTATTTATGACATTATTACACAATAACACTATTTTATCACAAAAACACCATTTTTAATGCAATAATCAATACAAAAATTATTTTCTTGTCAAATAAATTACAATAAATCATTCTAACTCTTTTTACTCATCAAATATTAATTTTTAAACAATAATTCATCTTTTATATTAACAAATTACATAATTTCTTTCTATTTCTCATTTTAAATTCAATAAAAGATTACTATTGACAATATTTTCCAATATTGTCATATTTACCCAAAAAAATTGCAATTTGATTATTTTCTACTCGAAATAATGTTTTTTGAAACTTTATTTTCATTGGTTTAGATTTTTTTCAACAATTTAACATTGAAATATATCACTTATTTAATTTATTAGCTCCAAACTAATATAAACCTAATATTTATAATTTATTTAACCAAATACTTATCCAATCAAATTTAATCCCTTATTCAACCTCAACACATTGTTTATTTTAAATAATTTTATTTAACAAAATATATCTTCTCTAATTTATTTTATTCTCAATATTAAAATATAACTATAGTTAAATTTTAATATTATCGGTAATCACCAATATTAGGGTTGTTATAGACTCCCCCTTATAAAAATTGCGTCCTCGTAATCTTAAGGGAAGAAAAGTATTCAACTCAATTTATTTCATCACTCAAAAGAAAGATAGAGAAGCTCGAGATTAAAAAATTTCACTCTCAACTCATAATGAAAGAAGACTAAAACAAATCGCTCGATAAATTTTATGATTTCCCGACTACACTCTTCAGGATTATCGGACAATAGAATTTTTATGAGCGATAACTCATGATTTCGAAAGCATCACTCCATCGAAATAAGAGCACAAAGCAGAATGCTCCCCAAAAATCAATCGAATAAGATTGATTTCTCAGAAACTTCTCAAATAAAATCGGGATTTTTACTCAACTTTTATCCCGAACTTCAATCAACAAAGTGATCATCAACATGACTTTCCGTATTGCACTACCAAAAGATTTGCTACAATACTGGGTTGATAACGAGAGAGATAAGAAAACTCAACGAGAGGTGGTTCATTCGAAGACCACCAAACTCAAACGATTGCAAAAGCGCAAGTCGTTAGACTATTGCACTAAGGCAAGGTAATCATAAGGAATACAATAAATACAAATTTTAATTTACTATCAAAATTTATTAGAGTTTCAAAACTTGTTATCTTCCAAACCATAATCTAAATTTTCAATATTTGAAAATTTTCAAAACTTTTTAATGTAATATCTTATAGTAATAAATAAATTTAGACTTATATTCTCTCTCGTAACAAGATTAAATTTCCATAAGCGTTTTATAGATCCATATTACTAAATTCTCAAGATAAAATTTTAAATTTTACCTCTCTTAACACTTGAAAACTTCAAAACAACTTCATATTCAACATGTATAACTCATTTTAAAATATTCAATAAACATTTATTTTTCAAACAAAGTATTATCGCTTTATTTCAACAATAAAAATAACTATTTTAAAACTCATAAATTGGAATTTACATAATGACAATGCCTTATCATTTGTTTATGATGAATGACCCTCAATTGGCTGCAGAGTTGACCAAACGGTCAAAACTGCCTCGCCACTTATCTAACAATTATTATGGTTCAATGACTACATATGTCATCTGAAAAGAATTAATTCTCAATCCTATATTGATTAATTTATAGACTAAATCTTATTGAAACTCGGTTTATCATGTCTGATTGCCTCATCACAACATTCAGGAAATTCCTGTCGATCGTTGATCGGGTGCATCGACCAGAGTTCTTAAACACTCGACGGAAAACCCAACAAAAAGATCATTTTCTTTAAAAGAATCACCTCATATTTAATTCTCAAAATGTTCTTTGTTTATCCTAAAAAAATCCAATTTCTCTTAGAAATATATATCTTCAATTTTCGAAAAGTTTAAAAACACAATTTATTACATATACCCAAAATCAAAACACAAAAAAAACTCATCGAGATATTCTCAGAATACTCGATGCTCAAGATCGATGGAATAGACTAGAGTGTTCATTATTCCGGATGGTATAATGAACTACTCATGAAAACATACAAGTGCAGATCGTGGTAAGAGGAACGCTATCCTCCATAACTCGTACTCAAAGGGATCGGTGTAGGGTTAACTGAAGTATGACCCTAACACCACTCAATATATTAAAAAGGAACATACGAGATTTAAGGGTAAGGGCAAGACATCTTCTCAAATGAGAAGAAGAACACTTAACAACATATCATTACTCCGAATGAAGTAATATCAAAAAGGCTATCAACAATTTATATTCAAAAAGGGTATCTCAAAGAGGTAAGAATGGAAATATCAATTAAATTCAATGAATCACCTCATTGCCTTAGTGGACATCCTTATGGAAGAATGACCGAAAGGCTAATAACTGGGAATGAGATCAATACAACCCGATTGGGTTTCATACCCAAAACAGACTCATAGAAACCAACATAGTCACAATGACTGGAATTCGAGACATATCATCAGCATCTCGATATCCAAAAGTGAATACAGAGACCTCGGAATCATAATCAATATTCTGAAGACAAGAAATAACAAACCAACTGAATTTGAATACCTAAATATGACTTGATAAAATGCGAGCCACTCCTTTACAAATTACTCTAAAATCTAGATAGAAATTAGCATGCTACTCGCACGAAATTATAAACTACAAGGAATAATCTCAAAATTCTCACACCAAGTACTACGGATCCTTTCAAAAGGATTCGCAATCCTCGAGTAAGCAACAAGACTGGAACATCTAATAACATTATCAAATTGCTCCGATATGGATAAATGCCTAGCACCCGTATCGAAGAGGAATCAAATAGAATGACCATGACATAGATTAGAATTCTAAAGAAAAGGAAAAGGAGCACCTCTAGGCTGAGAGGAACCACCAAAAGCATCCATCGCGATGAGCTTTCTTGAATAAGGACCTTTAGAAGAATTGGGGCACTTGGAAGACCAATGTCCCTCTTGTTTGCAAATGCGGCAAACAATAGGCTTAGAACACTCTCGAATAAAGTGATCATGAGAAACACAGTTGGAACAAGACTTGTGAAAATGATGTCTTGCACCAGAATGAGAACTAGAGGCAAGATGCCTCTTCTTCTTCTAAGGAAAAGATTAGGATGCTTGGAAGGAAAGTTTGCTCTTGTTTGGGTTCTTGCGAACCTCAGCCTCATCACTACTATCCTTTTCTTCCCGACGGCTTCAAGGTAAAGCGCTGAATCAACAAGCTCTTCAAAAGATAACTTAAGCTAGAGTATAAGCGACTTCTTATAATATTACTTAAGTCCAAATACGAACTTAAGATTCTTCTTGTATGGTGTGCTGATAAACTCAAGCCCATATTTGGATAGGGACTCGAAGGAGGATGCATAATCTGACACAGAGGATTTTCCCTTCTTCAACTCGAGGAAGCAACGGGCAAGGAAAGCCTTCTCGGATTATGGAACGAACTTAAGCTCAAAACTATCTCAGAAATGCTGCCAAGTAAGAGTAGACTCGTCTATCTCGGCAATAAGGAGCTCGTACCAGTCTAGTGCTCGTTCTTGCAGCATACTCGATCCCACCATGACACGGTGACGATCGAAGATCTCCGTGTGAGTAATGATATACTCGCATGTTCAAAGCCAAGCCTGAATCTTTAAAAAGGACTCGGAGCCTCTGAACGGCTTGCCTCAAAGATGGATGAAGTTGCTGCATATACGCGCAAATGCGGATTTGCGCGAAGGAGAGGTATAAGTAGGAGCAGGAGGCTGTGTTCTCCTAAGAAACTCAATAATCTAATCGGTCGACATATAAACTCCTTTGGGACGAGGACCACTGGACGGTCCCGCCTCTGAAGTGCGACCGCTTCTTCTTTCAGCCATAAGCTGAAAGTTAAGATAAGATAGGATTATTCACAAGGTTAGATATTAGCAATTGAAATTCATCAAATAAGGAATACTACGGAATTTAAAATTAACATTCCTAGATATATTCCTTTATATCTACCTCCAAAGGACTCAAAAGATTAAGGACAAGGTTGGGTTCACTACTGTTTGGGGATGATGTTTGTTATCCTGCCTTTCGGCAAGGCCGAGATATCAAGGGATTAGAAGCAAACTAAGGATCGCTCGTCCAGGATATCGAGTATGTAAAGGTTCACCATGGATATCGATGAATTTTGTCCGAGTCCAGATTGAGCTGCAATCGATAAGACGTGACAAGCGACGCCATGAAAGCCAACGTTCCAAATTTCAAGTCAATCCGAGTTCGTATGCTCAAGTTATGATCGATGCTAATTGAAGGAAATAATCCCATTTTGTATCCATCATTGCACCTCAGTTCGAAACCATCGTTTTCGTATCGATCAGAGCGGCAACAACTTTGCATCCATCAGATGCACACGGTTTCGTATCGATCAAGAGGGTAGTGTTCTTCGTATCCATCCTTCTTCGTACCGCTTCGCATCGTTCATTTTATCTCTTAATTCATGTCGATCAATCAGCATCCACTTCATATCCATCCGCGACTGTCTTCTTCGTATCCATCAGTAAATAGCATGGGACTCTATTTCGTATCGATCTGTTTTCAACATAAGTCGCATCGATCAGCTACAGGACAACACCAAAGCAATATTTCCCATCGATACGAAATAAACTTCTCCCATCGATACGAAGTGGAATGCACACAATTAATACGAAGTGACATGCAACCGATCAATACAAACAAAGCAACGACAATCGATACGAACATAACAGTTGCGATCGATACGAACGAGGCTCAACTGGGTCGATACGAACGAGGCGACATCTTTGGAAACTACTCGGTCAATTCGGCATCAAAAGTGGACTGTTCCATAAATCACACGCCACGTCATCTCCTGGGCACGTGCGTTGATCGGATCGAAACGATCAATTCGAAGTCATCGAATCGAACTCGGTAGGCTAGAGAAAACGCAATCTCGCATCGATCATATCTCACAATCCACAAGTCCAAATGCTATGAAATTTTCACAGGAGCTTACGTACAACCTAAGGAAGGTTCACGCCAAATTTCGACTCAATTGGATCAAATCTTGATCGATACATAATTCGTTCGTATCGATTACGGATCGAGCCGAAACTTTACGGATCGATCGCGTGGACCCACACATGTGCCAGAATCTCTCGAGATCTGAGCGAGATATCAGCCTCCTACGCCTATAAATAGAGCCCCAGAGCCTATAGAAGAAGGATCTTTTGACTCTCCAACACCAAGACTCTGCCGGATTCAACTTTGCACTCCATTACTGCTGTTGTACTTGAATTTCACAACCGTAGTTCGCTATAATCCGCTGCAATCAATTGTAATCATTAAAAAATATCAATAAAACCATTAAACTTCATAGTGGACATAGACAACACGCGAACCACTCTAAATTGCTGTTCGTCCGTGCATTTACATATCTTTTTTTGGAATTTTTGTTAGATAATCCACATTTTACATTTTTATTCTTTATTTTTATCTCTTCAAAGACTTTCGAAGAGTGTTGTGCCCATTTTTGGTACAAACACTTTGGTGCTTTCACTGAGAAAACACAGTTTTTCTCCTGCTCCTTGGATCTACTATCGATACCAGATTGCATAAATCCAAGAGGAAGATCCAGATCTCTAGTTCAGATTCCAACCTATTCAGATTTGCATAATATCTAGGAAAGGACTTCACTATTTACCATGGTTAGTACGAGGACCGCCTGCACTGCTGCAGACCAAGAAGGACGCGATAGACAGATTCCCGTGCAATTGCCTCCATCCAACCAAGATGCTGCCGGACCTTCAAATCCATCAGGCCTGGTTACCAAACAAGAGTTCCAGATGTTAATTCAAGAGTTGACCCAGAGTCGGCAACAACTAACTGAATAGCTACGCGCCAACGCTGAGCTAACTAACTAGCTGAATCGTCAAAGGCGCAGAAGATCTAGGAGAGATCATGCTTCTCATTCCTCCACAGAGAGTTCAGCCTCATCTAACTACCATCACAGATCTACACGCCCCCGGTTGGATGGGAGTTACACACAAGCCACCGGATATCAACCTGCTATGACCGTTGGGCAATTGAGAGTTGTCCCATCAACCAGCTTCCAAATTGGACCCTCCTCTCAAGGAGGTACTGTTCCTCACTAGACCACAGACAATCGCACTACAACTGCCGCTGTGGAGCCAGGGTTTGATGCCCAGAATCAGCCAGATCTGAACCATCATCAGCGTGGATGTACTCCTGAACCAAACGTCCCTGAACGCGTGGAGCCCAGAAGGCGAGACGTGGATCGTCGACAGCGTCCAGTCTAGCCTCGCATTGTGGAACCCGACCACACTTTGGCTCAACGTGCACAGAACATCCAAATGCCAGACATCCCGATATTGATTCGTCAGATGATCCGTGAGAGCCAAGGTCTCACAAATGACGACTAGGGAATCTTCCGGAGTCGTACTCCCTGCACAGACGAGATACTCTATGCTGAACCCCCTCGGCGATTTAGAATGCCGGCTCTACCAATCAATGAAGAAAACTCTGATCCCAATCAACATATCCTCATGTATGAATATTTGATGAGTGCCGCGAGAGCTGATGATGCAGTGAAATGCTATAGTTTTCCCATTTCTTTGGGGGCATTGGTACTATGTGGTTCACATGATTGCCACCTCGATCCATTTCTTGCTTTGACCAATTGGCCACTAAGTTTGTAGAACAATTCTGTATGCATGTTGCGAGGCCTAAAGTTGTTAATACTCTATCTAGCATCACTCAAGCTCCCGGAGAGACACTCAGACGCTACTCGGAAAGATTTCATGCTGCATGTGTGGAGATAAGCAATCCCAATGACAACTCTATTTTGATGGCATTGACTAAGGGGATTGATTCTGATTCCGAGTTCGAAAATTGGTTGGCTTGGAAGCCTCCCGCGTCATTGGATCGTTTCTACTCCAAGGAAGCCCAATTCTTAAGGAGAGAGGATGCAAAATAGTTTAGGAAGAAGGATGACGTGGGAACTAGTAGTGAGGGAATTCAAAGTAATGTTGCAGTCAAGCAGTCCGGGGAGAGTTTCGAAAAAGTTCAGTTGAACATTCAAAACAAACAAACTCAGCAAAGGGAGAATGTGAATCAAAATAGAAAGTGAGATCAGAATCGTGGCCTATAGCCCAAAACTCCTATGTTTGATAATTACACTCCTCTGAATACATCACTGAAGAATGTGTATTTACAAACTTGTAATACCATTCAATATAAGAAATCTGCACCAAAACCATCGTCAGAGAGGCAAATCCAGACAGGAATTTTTTGTAGGTTTCATGAAAGCTACGGCCACAACACAAATGAATCTCTTCATTTGCAAGAGCTCGTTGAGAAGTTGATTAGAGAAAGGAAGTTGGAACAGTATGTGCGCGCACCGCAGTCTGGAGGCGCGGGCCCATCAAATCAGAATGATACGCCCAATCATGTAAGACAGAAGGAACCCGCTCATACCAGCGGGAGGCTAGTGATAAATGCTGTTAGTGGTGGTTCTCATCAAGCAGACCAAAGCTAGAAGGAAATGAAATCGTATGCCTGTTCCATTAGGCATGCGGATTTCAAATGTTGTGGTGATTTGGACAGAGCTCCAACCAAATGACAGAGAGTGTTGACTAGTGACATCGTGTTTCGAAATAGAGATGCTGACAGGGTCGGGGTCCCAACTGCTGATCCACTGGTCATATCAGCTCAAGTAGGTCATGCTTGGACGAAGAAGATTCTAGTCGACAATGGAAGTTCTGCGAATATAATATTTTGGCGGGCCTGCGATCAAATAAAGATGGAGGCCAAAGATTTGAAATCTTGTCAACTCCGTATTCATGGCTACGACAGGAATGCAGCCACACCCACTGGAGTGGCAGAATTACCAGTGGAATTGGCAGTTGGAGAGCACTGGAGAGATCGGGCGTTGCAATTTGTTGTATTTGACATAGACTCCCTTTACAACGCTTTCTTGGGCCGACCGGCCCTTGCTGAATTCAAGGCTGTTATTGCCCCCTAGTGCTTAACTTTAAAATTCCCTACCACCAATGGAATTGGAGTCGTTCAGGGGGATCAAATTGACTTTAGAGCATGCGCATACTGAAATCGGGTCCCCCGATTGCATAAGGTCAAAGTCCGACCCCGAACTTTCAAACTCGACGACTTCATTCATAAAAAAGTCCACCCGATACCTTCGCACACAAGACCAAAGTGGGAAGGGCCATATGTGATTGAACGAAAGCTCGAAGATGACACGTTCAAGTTATCAACCGTTGGTGGCCCTGCTTTGTCAAGAGCCTGGAGCGGCGAGGATCTTCATCACTGTTACACATGACAGGCTCCATTTATTTAGTTTATTAGTCATTCACAATTTTTTTCTGCATTTCTAAATTTGAAGTTATAATGAGGCAACTGACTTTGCCGTACTTTCTCATTTTAGCAATAAAATGCCATCTCTTCAAGCCAGAGTTATGATTTAGTGAATGTGACATACAACAATCACGATGCACGAAGAGCTAAGTTCCATCATACGGTGGAATTTATTCAAATTGGGAGTGACTGTGATACGACCGACCACTCAATAGGTGAAACCCGAGCTCGGGAGCAAGCCATCACGCTAAAAACTAAATTGGACCGATACATGACAATCCCCTAACTAACTATGGATTCCCAAAGTGCGAACTGGAGTATAAACTTATAAATGCGGTTTCGAAGAGGGTGGATCCGTCCACCTAACGACTTCGACCATATTTAAAACAAGTTCGAGGAGGATGGATCCGTCCATCTAACGACCTCGCTTGTCGACTCAGGGTAGATGTGAATTGACATCCACGATCCTGATAATTCCACCATTCCCAGAGTGCGAACACAATCCAAACGCCCAAACAAACACGACTGATCGTTTGTCGGCCATCTCTAAATTTTCAGAGTGCGAACACAATCCAAACGCCCAAACAAACACGACTGACCGTTTGTCGGCCATCTCTAAATTTTCAGAGTGCGAATAGAGTACAAACTTATAAATGCGGTTTCGAAGAGGCTGGATCCGTCCACCAAATGACTTCGACCGTATCCTAACCAAGTTCGAGGAGGATGGATCCGTCCATCTAACGACCTCAATTGTTAACTCGGGTGGATGTGAATCAACCATCCACGATCCTGGTAAATCCATCATTCCAGAGTGCGAACGAAATCCTAAAAGCTTAAACAGATGTGACTGACCATCTGTTGGCTAACTCCAAATTCCTAGAGTGTGAATTGGAGTATAAACACCGACTCCGAACTCCCAGAGTGCGAATCGGAGTATAAACCCAAATCCAAGTTCCCGAAGTGCGAACTGGATTACAAACGTCGATTATCTCTGGATTCCCAGAGTGCAAACCAGATTATCGATCGCAAATGACTCTGAGTCCCCAGAGTGTGGTCAGAGTATAAACGTAACTCAAGTGTGATTGATCGCTCATGACATAACTTAAGTCCCGAGAGCATGGACATATTCTTAAAATTTAAACACGCATGATCGACCGCTGAAGTTAAAATGCAGGTCCCCGGAGTATGGACGTGATCGTTATTAAATGGGCATGTATAATTCGACCATTCACTTCTTACTTATTTTAGCATCGATACGACGATGTTAAGTACCAAAAAATAAAGGCAAATTGCGATCGCTAGCTGATCTTTGCAACTTATCCCCGAAACTGGGGGTAGAACTTAAGTGTTAATCACTGGCCGAAGCAGTGCAACGTCAAAAGTCCAACTCAATCTACATTTACGACTCGTGTTCATGATTTCCAGACTTGGCGAATAAAAACAAACTCAACCCAAGTGTTGAAACTCCGTAAGTGCACTGGACTGAGATTCAAATATTGAAACACTTAAGCATAAAAGACAATAGTAGAGTCAAAGCCAAAAACAAAATTTCATTTCAACTAATTGTAATGAAGTTCATATACAAGTTTTTCCAAAATTCCTACTAGCAGGGGCCGAACCCTCATCTATACACGGCCTACGAAAGGAAAGAAAAAAGCAAACTTCTATCTACCAACATGCACCAAAGAGGCCCATATACTCATTCTTCTTCCTTGGCTTCTTCTTTGGCGTAGACCTGCTGGAGCCGCTAAAGGTTTTTCGTTTCGAGCTCTTGCCTTTTGGCGGACGGTCTCCAGATGGGGGCATGATTTCAACATCCTCCTCCGAACTTGAATGTACGGGAACACTTCATACAGGAGGGGTCGGAGGAGTCGGATCTACTACAGGGGGTGGAATGGGCACACTGGTATCAACAATTGTACCTCCAAGTGATATCATTTGTAGTGGAGCCGGGCCAGGCGCCGCCATTCCACCCCCAGAACTACCACCATGTGTCGCTGCCTCCAATTCAGCATTGATTTCATCCAAGATTTCTTCCTCATGAATTGATTGGGCTTCACTGGCGGCAGCTCTGGTCTGCACTGAAGAACTGGAAGCTAGTGCGAGTCCACTTATGACAAACGGCAAGTCCGCAAAAGGGTCACTGTGTCGACCTAGGAGTTCGTTCATCATCTGCTCGTCGAAAGAAAGTGAACTCCCCTGCGTTCCATCAATCGACGCAGTCGTTGTCGTGGTAGCCGCTTCAGTAATAATGGCCTCCTATGCTTGGTGTGATTCTTGGATTGCAAAAGGCGCTACCATTGTAACTTCGGTCACTGAACAAAGAAGAAGAGAAACTGTTAGCAAACGCTTTAGGACAAGTTCCTTATTTTGAACACACTTAAGATTCAAAATACCTTCCTCAGTTTGGCTCATGGATGGCTGAGCGGCTTCAAAGGTGTGCTCTTTGATAGGGGATAGCTGCGGCTGTTCTGGATTATAAGCAGGGTCATACTAGGGCTCAACCGCTGGTATAGGCTCAGATTGAGGTGGGGCAGTAACTTCAGGGCATGTAGTGTGATGCTCGACACCCGAGCCTTCCCTAATCTCCTGATATTGAGTGCCGAGCTTCTCCCTTTCATGGGAAATCATTGATTCATGGAGAATCTTTCTTTCGTCCTCAGTTAGCACACAGTTCTCCAGCTCGAATTCGTCGAATGATCCACCCAGATGCATCGCCTTCTCCTCCTCGACTAACTAGCTCCAAGCATTATAAAGATGTGTAGAATAGTTATCGAGCCAGGCCAAATTCCTATGTTTTAGCACATTAACATTGTAGGTGACGAGAAGTTCCTTTATATCAGCCTCCAGCCTGGTCTCCGCCAACCGAACCTTCTTCTCAACCTCGGATTCCACCACACGAACCTTAGCCACTGTCGCATCCCTTTCGCCCTAAAGCACCACAGCTTGGTCACATGCCTCTTGCACTGAGATGTTGGCGGCATCCCTCTCTTTAATGATTTTGGAAAATTTGGACTTAAGTTCATCAAGCTCTTTGAGGGCTGCGTCCCGCTCGGTAGTGACGGTGGTGTTCCGATGACCCATGTCATCCATCATAGCATAGTGAGATTGTCTCATCCTCTCCATGGCTGAGTTGGCCTCATATGCCTTTTTAAGGGCTTCCATTTTTGATTTTCGAGAGGACTTAGCTTCATTGTTGAGCACTTGGATGATCCGGTCCTTATGAGCAAGCTCTTTCTCCAACTTCTCAATTACGGCTGCCCATTCAAAAGCCACATTCGATGCTATTTTCGTGGCTTTCGTCCACTCCTTATATTGGAAGTAAATATCTGCAACATAGTCATGCATTGTGTTCTCAGGCTCCGCTGGAATTCTCTTCAGGCGCGGGAGAAAAATGTAACTGTCGAAGCAGATGTCGGGAAAATCTTTCTTTAATTGAGCAATTTTAGTCGCTCCTTTCCCTGAAGGCTCAGCAAGGACCTGCTCTGCAATTATGGGAGCCGCTACTTCAGTTCAATGGTGTTGAGTTTCAGGCCTGGAAAGGTGAGAAGACGGCTTGTGCTGTGAAGTTCCCAGAGGACGCGAGACGTAAACAAGAGGATGTACAGGGTTTCTAAGAGTGGGAGACCGAGATCGATATCGGTGTCTGTACTCCCTGTCTCTGTCATACCGCTCCCGACTGGAGTACCCACAGTCATAGTACCTATCCTCCTCTCTTTTGCGTGGCTCAAAATATGTAGAGGATCGACGAACTTTTCAAAGACTACTTAGCATCGAGTCTCGACCGGACATTGTATCTGCAGAGTAAAAGAAAAACAGAGTTAACAATCTTCCAAAAGTGGACAGCTTATGGTCAGGAATCGTGTAGTTCCGTGAAGTGAATATGTATGTGCAACCCCCCCGACCAACCAGAAGTGTCGACCATGCTAGTGGGAAGAGACTCACTTAAATCTAAAGCATGTTGAAGTTCCTCATCCGACATCATGTTGGAAGGACACATAGTCCTGGAATGGGATATTGGCGAGCCCTTCGAAAAGATTTTCCACTCGCGGGGGAGAAGCCTCCGAAATTCTGACTTGGGGAACGGGAGGGGACATGACCACAAATTTCCATCTCCCAGATTTAGGCCGTTTAAAAGCGGCTGCCTTGCCTTTTCTTTTCTCTTCGGAATCTTGAAGGGTATCAAAGATCCCGGCTGCAAGTTCTTCATCAGTGGGTGTTCTCTCCGGATCAACCTCCTCGGTTATAACAGGTCGGTGCATCTTACGCTTAGCTCATTTCTTCGAGCCAACCCTTAGCATTCCCTGCGTTCCCTCGAGCCTTATACTCTGGTTCCGTTGGATCAGTCCAACAATTCTCAAGTTCCTATCCGTCAGAACCGAGTCAATGTTCCTTTCTTCGCTCGGAACTTCTTGGAGTACCCGAACTATCTCCCTAAAATGCACACCTTCAGGCCGTTGAATCGCAGCTTTAAAGAAAAATGTTTTATGAGTTTGGCATCAGTCGTGATTATCTTATTAGCTACTTGAGAAGATTATGGTACTTACGTCTGGCTAACCATTGGCTAGCGACTCCCGAGGGACATCGAACATAAAACCATTCCATTTTGAAATAACTTAGCCTGGTCCAAGACCCCATTACTATTTGGCAATTTCTGACTGCTTCCAAGGATGTGAAAGATGGGCTATCTCCCCGGCTCTTAATGTTGAATAAATGTCTAATCTCGATCGGGATTGGTGGTCGAAAGAGATGCTCCATGAACACAATGAATAAGCTGTTCAACAACGCGTATCTGTTGGGGTGCAGCTGAGATGGAGCTATCCTAAGGAAAGACAACACTTCCCTAATATACTGATTAAAGGGAGGGTGTGTCCCAGCTGCGCATGCGTGGCGGTTTAAAGTGGTAAACCCTTTCGGTGAAAGATGCGGTCTATCGTTTGGTCCCGACAGTAGCACGTCATCCAACGACAAACCGTGCCTCAAGCATATCTGTCCCAACATGTCTTCGAAAACATTGGACGGTACAAAATCTAGTGAAGTGCAGGTGAAAATGGCCCCTGTTATCTCGTCCGGGGCTGGATCTATAATTTCGGCCGCGATGGCCGATATCTCGATTGTTGAGGGAAGAGAACTCTGAACTTCCTTTTACTGTGAGCTTGAAGATTCCATAACTAACTAACTTATGAGAAATCATCATTAAACGATAATAAGCCCATGCTCCCCTAGTGTGAAGTGTGTGAATATGTTGTGCAGTGAAGTGTTTATGTTACTTTAAAAGATTCAACAGATTATGAATAAACATGCAAACGACAAGACTTCGAAATTTGTACTGAAGTGACCGTCATTGCTGACCATCACAACCGTTCCATCCAGATGTTAGCGATCGATCCGAGTTAAGGTTCAATATCATTTTGTTAAGTTACAGTTCCATCGACGAGCTTCGTAGGGTAGTCAAATATGCAATTTAACAGTTAAGTCCAAATATGCAAGAATGAAGCTCGTCGGAGTCATGTGAACCATTGTACAAGGTTTTGTATCCATCTGGGTTCAGGCTGGGATCGATCACCAGAAGTCTGTTTCGCATCGATGAGAAGAGGCCTTAGTTACGTATCGATCAAGGCCGACAGCTTCGAATCAGTCAATAACGTTAAGTTCGTATCGATCATTGCTCGGCCTCTTCGTGTCCATCAGAATTTGTCATGTTTCGTAACGATCCAGAACGATGGGTTTCACATCAATCCCTTAATCAGAGTCTCATGTCGACCATCACGGCTTCAATCTTGAATCGATTGAAATCGCAGTTTCGTATCGATTGAATCATGGCGGTTTCGTATCGATCAGGCTGTGATAACGATTCCAAACCATCGCAACTGTACTTCGAATTCTATGTCGATTTGAAGTGATGAAAGCAGAATCAAAATATCAACAATCAATACGAAGTCGCAGCGGGGGGATCGATACGAAACTCCAGTTCTTCCTAACCCTCCATCGATGCGAAATCCAGACTGAGCAATTCCTTCGCCTCTTTCCTCACTCCTTCTTCTCCAAATGGCATAAACGCCATGACCTTCCTCGGCCTCGCATCGACCTTCTCCAGTTTCCTTCATACTACACTCGGCCGCGAATACAAGTAAGATGGCACGAGAATTCGAGTCTCGTCATGATTAGGTTGAATTCATTCGATTGATTACCTAATTGCAACGACTAGTTCAATAGATTGAAGATTTGGTTCGATTCGAAGGCGAGCAGGTTTTATTTTTCCAAGTTTCCGGAGCGATGCGAAGACAGAGAGCAAGAATGGAAATTGAGGAAAAAATGGCTAAGTCCAAAAGTATTTATATGGACTCGAGTGTGAAGGGAAAAGACGTTTCGCCACCCAGTCAAAGCGACCGGTTACAGCAGGTCCTCCATTGAATCGATACGAACGAACTGTTCGTGTCCATCAACTCGAGCTTTATCGACACAAAATATGTAAAAGGGATTTTTCTGAGTCACAAGGGTCCATCGATACGAGACTGTTGTTCGTATCCATCAAGTCACAACCTCTAAAGGCCCGCATCAATCGATGCAAATTGTCTATTCGTATCCAATTACACAGGGTTTATCGATGCGAAGTACACAATAAAGGCTATTTTGAAAGCATTGAGCTCCATCGATCAGCACTCAACCCACAATAGCACAAGTTCATCGATGCGAAATTGCAACCTAATACCCACTACAGTGGACTCTACCAAAACTCGTATCTATCAATGCGAACGTTTATTTCATATCCATCGTTGTGAATCACATCGATACGAAAACGGCCTTTCAACCTTTTACATCGATCCAGAGAGGATCGATACGAAGGGACATTCAAAAACAACTATCAAGCGTTGTTGCAACTCGAATTTCACATCAATTCAGGAGAGGATCGATATGGAATTCGATACGAGATAATTGACAATGACTCGTGAAAGTGCAACGTTAACGAGAGTCAGATTAACATATATGCATATATGTTGGACTAATATTCAATTTTCAACATCCACATAAATTGGGTACTCATCTGATACGATTACAACGAAAAATAGTTAATCACTATCATACAGCAATCAGTTGCAACAATACAGGGTAAACATTTGACAATCAACAGTTCACATTGCTGAGGAAATCAGTCAAAGATTACAACTTTCAATGAAAAGACGATAACTGTTCAGAATAAAGGTTGCAGCTTTTCAAAGCACGTCATGTTTCCACAAGACGTACTTTGGAGGGCAAATGTTATCTCGCTTGGCAAGGCCGAGATAACAAGGAATTGGCAGGAAACCAAGGATCGCTCATCTAGGATATCTAGTACGCATAGTTTCACCATGGATATCGATGAATTTTGTCTAAGTCCGTATCGAGCTACAATCGACAAGACGCGACAAGCGAAGCCATGAAAGCCAACGTACCAAATTTCAAGTCAATCCGAGTTCGTATGCTCAAGTTACGATTGATGCAAATTGAAGGAAATAACCCCATTTCGTATCCATCATTGCGCCTCAGTTTGAATCAGTCGTTTTCGTATCGATAAGAGTGGCAACAACTTCACATCCATCAAATGCACACAGTTTTGTATCGATCAAGAGGGCAGTGTTCTTCGTATCCATCCTTCTTCGTACCACTTCGCATTGATCATTTTATATCTTAATTTGTGTCGATCAATCAGCATCCACTTCGTATCCATTCGCGACTGTCTTCTTCGTATCCATCGATAAATAGCACGGGAGTCTATTTCATATCTATTTGTTTTCAACATAAGTCGCATCAATCGGCTACAGGTCAACACCAAAGCAATATTTCCCATCGATACGAAATGAACAACTCCCATCGATACAAAGTGGAATGCACACAATTAGTACGAAGTGATATGCAACGGATCAATACGAACAAAGCAACGATAATCGATACGAACATAACAGTGCGATCGATATGAACAAGGCTCAACTGGGTCGATACGAATGAGGCGAGATCTTTGGAAACGACTTGGTCAATTCGGCGTCGAAAGTGGACCGATCCATAAATCATGCGCCATGTCATCACCTAGGAAAGTGCATTAATCGATTCGAAACGTTCGATTTGAAGTCATCGATTCGAACTCGGCAGGCTAGAGAAAACTCAATCTTGCATCGATCATATCTCATAATCTACAAGTCCAAATGCTATGAAATTTTCATTGGAGATTACGTACAACCTAAGGAAGGTTCATGCCAAGTTTCGACTCGATTGGATCAAATCTTGATCGATACAAAATTTGTTTGTATCGATCACGGATCGAGCTGAAACTTTATGGGATCGATCGCGTGGGCCCACCCACGTACCAGAAGAAGTCTTTCGAGTTCTAAGCGAGATATTAGCCTCCTATGCTTATAAATAGAGCCCCATGGCCTACGAAAGAAGGATCTTTTGACTCTCCAACGGCCAGACTCTACCGGATTCAACTTTGCACTCCATTACTGCTGTTGTACTCGAATTTCACAACTGTAATTCGCTGTAATCTGCTGCAATCAATTGGAATCATCTAAAGAATACCTATAAAATCATCAAACTTCATAGTGGACGTAGGCAACACGTCGAACCACTCTAAATTGCTGTGTGTTTGTGCATTTACATATCTTTTTTTGGAGTTTTTGTTAGATAATCCACATTTTACATTTCTATTCTTCCTTTTTATCTCTTCAAAGACTTCCGAAGAGTGTTGTGCCCATTTTTGGTACAAACAATGTTTACACTTGTATTATACTTGATGTATAGTAATTATGTGTACTGTTCTGTGTTCATTACATTTCGTTCTGAATCTTGCTCTGATACCAAGCTGTGACGCCTCACCTTGAGATCCACATTAATAAAGAGAATTACTTAGTAATTCTGTCAGCTAATGCGGAGAATAGGGCTAGTTAAGGGCGACCATCATAGTCTTGCATTAGATAAGAGCTAAGTATGTCGGTATTTGTACTAACTTTTCTCCATTTCATCTCAAGTATTTGACATACTTAATTCCTATCTAATACGCTACTATGGTGGCTACAGAATCGATTCAGAAACAAAATATAAAAACTACAACAATCATAAGTCACAGAATAGCAACATAGACAATATACATATCCATACATCAAATGTAAGGCAACCCGTCACAAGTGGTATTCAACCACAATATGTACATACGTCCCCACAAAAGAATACACACACACACACACACACACAACATATAGTTCCCAACCAAAAAGATCACTACACAAAAACTATGCCATATCCAAAGTCGATGGTAGAGTCCAAAAGGTAAAGCAAGCAAGAGTCCAACTACCTAACCTGTAACTCGGTCTAACCTGAGTAATAAATACACGGGTCAGGCTAGGTTGAACTTGATATTAGTAAAAGATAAGAGGAATATAAGTGCATAAGGGAATTCTCCCTTTAGCTATAAAGGAAAGGTACACATATAGTTCAATTACCATGTCATGGTGAAGATTCACAAAGGGTTGTTGTATGAATAGGTTTTGTTAATCATAAGAGATTCATACTCTAGGTAATACAACTCAAATGCAAGGAACCATACAAAATCCATAAGAGAAACTCATCAAAATTTCCAAAACTTGAATCTCATGGAACTCTCAAAAGGAGTTCAAAAATCATAAAGATGAAATCACCAAATATAACATATCATGTAGCACTAGGCCATCGATGCAACAAAGACATCTCCAAAATGGTGAAATCGCAATAAAACTCGGAAAACTCAGAAAATCCGGATTGTCCAGATCCTCGATTGCAATGCCGAAGCAATGCTACACATGCCAAACTCTTGTCCAGTGCTATTTATAAATTAGGAACCTATCTTGTGGACCTGAAGGTCATATTGGTTGTGACGAAGTCACATTACTCGTGGTGACCGAAGTCACATTACTTGTAGTGATCGAAGTCACATAACTCGTGGTGACCGAAGTCACATACCTCAGATGACCCGAAGGTCTATAGCGTTGGCATACCCATGGAGGTGTCACAAACTCTCGGATAGGAACCCGGAAAGTGTTAACGTGCGCCCCATACCACACGCTCGCACTAAACAGTTTACTAACCGCTAGTTAACTCCACATCATAAAAATAAATCTCAAATTTTAGAAATCTCGAAAAACTCACATCTTGCCTCACATCATCGGCAAGTACAATAAAATCTCATGATGGTTTCTCATAACGATAAATCATGAAATAGGGAAATCTCAACTCAAGACTTGCCTCATCTCATCGACAATTGAAACCATATATATGTTTATGGTTCTCATTGATTATAATTCCTAAAATAGGAAATCTCGAACCACTAAACTCGCCAAATATTTACTAACTCAGATAATTCCTATAAATAGAAATTATAATTCCCAAAACAAGCCATAAAATTGCAAATCTCAATTATCAACTCAAAACAATATACTCGAATGGTTTTGATCGTATAAGTCCGAAATTAACCATAAAGGTAGACTCATGTGTCACATACCACGTGGTTTACTAAATCGTTTAATTCACTTTCTCATACATCAGAAGCGTATAAAATAGTGTGTGTTATTTATAAAATAATTTACTTGAGAAAATGGGATTTTAAAACAATTTTCTGAAAACATTTTGAAAGCAATTTATTGGAAAATTCTCCTTATTATAAGAAATAAATATATTTGAATAATTTAAAAATGGTTTATAGGTATAGAAAAATATTTATTTCAAAAGTCATTTAAATCGTAAATTCATTTCAAAAATAATTTGAGAAAACTAGGGTTTAAACAAAAGAAATCATCGAAATTAAACACACGAAAATGTCTCAAAAACTCATCAACCCCAGATTCGGATTGACCACAACTTTTGCTCACTATAAGAAAAACCATTTATAGTAGCAATAGTTTGTGGCATTTAATCTAAATGCAGCTAATACTATTTCATACTTACTATAAACGTAACAAAAAAAATATATTTCCCATTCCCGCCTTCACATACTAATTGCCGCCTAACCCAACAATCGTAACCCAAAATTTACCGCCTCATTGCTCCTTAGTACTTCGAAAATTTCCGCCTCTTTACTCCTAAATCCCTAATTCCCAATTTCTTGGTACGTTGAAATATTTTTTCTCTCTCCATTCATCACAGAGAAATCATTGGTTCCCTCTTTGTTTCCCCATCCTTCCATTAAACTTGATTGACCGATTCAGCTGCTGATCTTTGCAATTGCGGTTCATCAAATTACGAACATCAAGAAAAGCAAGTGATAGTTGAGGTTTTTATCAGAGTCTTTAACAATGACAGTCAAGCAAGCCCAAGTGAGCTATCACAGTCAGATGAACTCTGTATTTACATGTGACTATCAGGTGAATTAAATTCGTGAACTAAATTTGAAAATCGGTCATCTATCAGGTGTATTTGAATTTGATGCGACTTCTGAGTTTCGGATGATTGTTTTTTAATTTTATTTGATATTATATGCTAATTTGTTAGTTTGTTAAATGTTCATACAATAGAAATATTATATTAATTTTATCTTAACCCAACTTCAACACCTACCTTGTGATTGATTGATTGATTGTTGGTAGCTGTTCATGTAATTGGGACATTGGTCGAGAATCGGTTGTTGCTAACTTTGGATAACTGTAGACCAAAATAAAATTTTATTAGGGCTTGATGTAGGCATAGGTTAGTGCTACGAAGAAGGATGGTCCAGAGTTATAATTTGTCAGGTAACTTGATTCATGTCTAATGTTAGACTGCTTGCAATCACTATCAAACTGCTTGCTTTTACTATGCTTATCATATGTTTGGTTGGTGATTTTGCTTCAGTCTTCGTTATCATTCTTCCTTTGACATAATTAAATGTCCAGAAAACCACAATCACAAAAGGTATGAATGTCAATGGGAAGTAAGGATAAAAATGAAACTATGTTCTATATCATTTTTCTTTCTTTCTTCTAGTTCATTTATCTTAGCATTCAGATTATATTAATAAATTATACTTCTCCTCCCTTTGAAACATAACTTTTGGTTTGGATGAATGTGTCTAGAGATCATTTGATTGTTCCTTTGTAATCGTTATCTTTCAGACTAGTTTCCCCCTTCTTTAGACGATACATGAGTAGTTTCGCCATAGAACTCCAGTCAGTTGCATTATCAAAAGGTTGTTACTACTACAAAGAATACCATTTTGAAGGTTCTTATTCATTTTTTTGATAGGTTATCCTTTAATTTTCAACCTAATTATAGTGATAATATTAAGATGTTATTGATAGTAGGGCTGTTAAATCTAAAGCCGTAAATGATGAATGTTCTCACTTTTATTAACTTTCTGAAGCATTTATAACAAATTAGGCATGCCTCTTTTTGTTACTCATAGCGTTTTGAACATATCATATATTTTGATACAAATTTCAGACGTTTAAGTTATATAAACTATGATATTCTACTGGAATGTTTTCCCTGGTGATTAATTTCTGAAACCTTTAGAATAAAATAGGCATTACTATTTCCGTTACCAATGCTCTACAATTTTGAGAAGTTTTTACTTATATGGGCTGTTTTTTTTCATCCCATCATTTTATAGTGTTACTGCTAGTATTTTTCCTTTGCCTTTCGTTTTGTATCTGCTGCACCTCCATTTGTTTCTATAATGTGCTTAACATTTACAGGATCTGTTTGCACAAAAAATGGGCAAACACCTCCAAGTCGTATGATTTAGCTGATTTTATGTTGTTCTTAATGATTTAGGTGAATTGTGCAAATATATAAAAAACAGGGACTAAACTGTAAAAGACACGTAGATTTATAGTGGTTCGGCCAGAACGTGCCTACGTCCACTTTATATGTTATTCTCCTTTTTCCTTCAGATTACAAGTACAAAGCTTTGATTACAAGTATATGAAAGTTGTTTGAAAGTTCCTTCCGTGCTTGAGCTCTCAAAAATGTCTGCCATTGTTGTACCCCTGCCCCTCTATTTATAGAGTGAGGCTGGGGGCAGGGGTCCTGGATGTATATAGCTGCTGGCGGGCCTAGGCTGAAGCAATTCTGGCCTGGCGGCATCCTGGTTCGGCAGTGTTTGGAGTGGTTGGAGTTTGGTTCGGTAGGGAAGTGGTTCGGTGATGATGGGTTTTGGACCGGTGGTGGGTTGGTTCGGCATGGAAGTGGAGAGGAAGTTCGGTGTTGAAGTGGTGATGTGGTTCGGTATGGTTTGGGGGAAGGTTGGTTCGGCGAGGCTTCATTCGGCATAGGTGCTTGGTGGATTTGGTCCGGTGGTAGTGGACGAGAGCTTGGTCCGGTTGCCGTTTGTTTCGGTAGTGGAGGGGGAGCACCGGTCCGGCTTCGACCTCCTACCCCTTGGTTCTGTGGTGGGTGGAAATCTGCCCAACATTTGCCCCCCAAAGTAGGGCATATATCTGTATATGGCGTGCTTTGTTTTAAGTTGGGTATTTTGGATAGCTTCATTCGGTTTGGAGTGCTGAACCGGTTGGTCCGGTTGTCCTGCGCTCGCCTATATATAGGGGCTACACCCCCCTTCGTTATCCCTTACCGAATCAGAGAGAGCCGAATCACCTTGTACTGAATCGATCCCTTGCCGAATCTTTTTCGTACCGAACCAGGTATACATTTTCTCGTCGAATGACCACGAACGGTTTTCAATGCCGAATGCTTCTTCGTGTTGCTCTACCGAATGAGCTTGTGCCGAATGAGTTTTTGTTTTGTTTTACCGAAAGTGCTCGGTAGTTTTGGGTGCCGAATGGACCTAATCCCGAATGAAACATGGAAGCATTTGGCACCGGATGAAATTGATAACTATTCGTTTATATTCCCATACTCCTCGTTCTAATATCATGTTTTTATTGGGCCGCAGATAAATGTCTCGCAAAGCAGAAACTCGGTCAGATAGAAAGAAGTCCAAGGACAGAGAAGGAGAGTCCTCCTCTGTGCCCCCAGCCCAGCCAAGACCGGCGCAACATGGACCTGCCCCGAGGTCGTTAGTGGATGGGTATGGTCCCTAGGAACTTCTGAATTCTCCGCCCGATTGTTTTCCTAGCTCCCTCAAAGAGGAGCAGCTCGACGCCATATCTCGTTCTTTTGGGATTGATAGAGCGCTCATGGTGCTGCCAGGGGCTGGAGTTATTCCATATGACCCTCCTGAAGGGTATTTTGCGTATACTAGGTACCACTGTATGTGCGGGGCCATCCCTCCCATCAACGCCTGGGTAGTCAGCTTCATCACTTATCTGAAGGTGGCTCCATTCCAACTCCAGCCCAACTCTTACGCCATCCTGGTGTGCTTGTACGCTATCTTTCAGGAGAGGTATGGGCGCGCTCCTTCCAACCGGGAGATACGGTATCTGTACAATCTGAGGGGATACAGGAAGGGATCCCCATATATTGGCTTGGAGTCTGCCGTCTCTTTTAAGCCAGTTCTGGACCTCTATTCGAAGTACAGTATGTTCAAGAAGGAGTGGTTCTTCGTCAGAGATGACTCCGTCTCTATCCGTCGCTTCACATCCGGATGTAAGTCAAAGTTTTATTTACATTCCTTGTCTTGGACGCAATTCTTTTCCTTATGTGCTTTCATTTCTTGCTAGCGACAGGTGGCTTTGTGGTTGTGGAGAACGATCGCCTAGTTCAGATGGCAGCTGAGATAGAAGCTATTTCAGAGAGAGACAGATCGGCTGCTTACCTGATCAGGAATGCTAGACTCTTGATGTACAACTTGATTCTTCCACATCAGTCCGTGGTTAAACAGAGAGATACGGCGGAAGAGAAAGCTGCCCAGACTATAGGAGGGGCCACGAAGAAGAGTGGCAAGAGGAAAACTTTTACAAAGCCTCCGGTTGTCGGGGGTAAGAAACTTAAAGAGTCCGACGGCCCCTCTCCTAGCACTTGCCCGATTATCCCGGAGGAGGAAGATGTGGAAGAGGATAGAGGCGAGGGCGGAGGAGGCGATGTAGGAGGAGAGTCAGAGGGTGGAGGAGATGGCGATGGAGATGGAGAGGGCAATGGTGATGGCGACTGACAGGGCGGTAGTGGCACTGGTGCCTTAACCTCCGGGCAAGTGGGGGAGCTTCAGGAGTGGACGGATGAGGCTCTCCGTCAAGCTTTCGGGGAATCGGAGGGAGAATCGGATTTGGCGGAGAAGGCGAAGAAGACTGGCAAGGCCGGGGCTGGCGCTGATCCATCCCCTAAGAGCTCCTCAGCTAGGGTGACTCCGGCGGTGCAAGGTGAACTTTTGACTTCTGCAGATTCCATTTACGATAGGGACTTAGGAATATTTTATGGCTCGCTCCCGTCCTGGGACGAAATCCAGGACTTATTGCAGGATCCTCCTTCTCTGCAGGGTTTGTATAGTAAAAGCGTCTTTCTTGTTCCTTTTTTTTTAACTCGATATGTCTCTTGCCTCGTGATTTGATGCATGCTTACAACATTTATTCTTTACTCCAGGGGCAGGCCAGGTGGCCAAAACGTTAGATGTTCGACACCGCCTCGAACAATTCAAGTTGATGAGAGCTTCTGCTAAGCCGAAGCCTCCTACTGGTCGTCCTGGGGACGTGGTCAGCTACTGCCCTCTCCTTGGAGTTATCGAGGAGGATATCCAGCAGAGGAAGAGGAGGCGTTCCTTGTTTGATTCACCACCTGGTCTTCAGCCTCCTACTCAGCCTTCTCGAGATACCATGGAGGAGACCACGGAGTTTGTCCCCTCTCTGCATCCTTCCGAGAATCCTACTGTTATCCGCATAAAACGTCCCGACGTGCCTCGCAATTCCTTTGCCGACCACCCGGATTTGGACCCAAACTCTCAGGATATTTTATTTGACGAGGCCACGGGCGAGCATCTTCTCCCCCGCAATCCCATGGTTCGGGTTCTTGATGAGGCTAAGCCCCTAGATCTGGATCTGCTCACCACTCGGATAGCTGCTATGGGGGACGAAGCCAAGGCCAACATCGACCGGGACGCGGAGGAGGCCAAGAAGTTAATGGAACATCACGCCCTATTGGCCAAGGCCGGGGAGGAGATAGGGAATGCCAATATAAGGTTGCGGTTAGTGGTTGCTGATCAGGCCAAACAACTTGCCGACCAGGCTATTCAGATTTCGCAGCATGAAGCCGACTCCCAACGACTGAAGAAGGCCATGGAAGAGGCTAGCAGAGCTGAGTTGCGGAAAATGGAGGCCGCTTGCAAGAAACGCATTGACATGGCCATTACCACGGTTGATGAGGTTAGGAGGGCGGATCTCGAGCAGGTTGAAGAGATATCTGGGAGGCTTGAAGCTGCAGAACTTGCTCAAGCCAAGTTGAAAGAAGAGATGAGGAGATCCCTTCAGGCTGAGTGCTCGAGATACCGGCGGGAGTGGGATGCTGCTGCCACTAAGTTGCAGATTTCCGAGGCCCGGGTGAAGAGGTTTGAAGAGGATGAGGGGATGATGGACGATATGCTGCAGGACATGTACTTCCGCACTTGGAAGGAGGGCAGCTTATCCTGGATGGATGACTATCCCTGGGTTATGGCTAAGGTATATCTTCGGGCTTTAGAGGAGGCCAGGGTTGATGCGGGTAAGAAAGGTGGAGCGGCCTTTAGTCTGGATGTAGTCACCGCTCAGTTTTCGAAGGAGGAGCAGGCGGCGGTGAAGGAGGGAATGCGGCTGCTTGCTGCAGAGGAAGCGAGTGTGCAATTGGACGATGAGGATCAAGCGGCGGACGCTGGTGAGTCTCTCTTCTCTTTCTCTTTTCTTTTTAGATTTTCATAACTTGATCACTTACTGTTTGTTTAATGAATTCCTCTTCTGAATTGGACAGGTGGGACTTTCGATCAACATGCTGGGAGCTCCGACCCTGCGGCTAAGTAGGCTTGGAGAGTTGGTAGGATGAGGGCGAAGCGTGGACGCAGCTGGTTCCTTGTCCGGATTCGGCCACATTTTGATTTCTTTTTATTGCTGTTTATGTTAGTCCAAAACATTGATGTGACTGTAATAATATTGTTTGTGCTGAATGACTTTATGTAATTTCATAACATAAGTTGATTCCTTTATGTTGGAATGTTGTCGCTATTTTGTTGTGCTGTGTAAGTGATGTAACCATGCATGTTACTAGCGACTTGACTGTGCCTGATGCCAAGTTTTTTGCTTAAAGTATAATTTTCTCATTTTGCAACGTAAATGTGATGTGTTAATATGAACTCTAGCTATGCATTAATGTATAAAAGTAGAAGGTACCGCCCTTCATGTTTCGGCTGTGGACGGCAACTTTGTGCGCCCTGTAAGACTAAGCACGGAATGCTGTTGAGTGTCTCGTCATCCGATCGTAAGTTTCTATTCCCATTAGCGAGCGTTCCCTATTTCATGTCCTGTACTTTCAAGCACCGTTACGGAGAATAGGAGAAAAGTTTTAAATGAAATGGAAATATAGGAAAAGTAAAACTTCCAGTCACGGAAGGCCGTCGATGTGCTTAAGTTCGTGGCAAACGGGTTTTGTAGTCACTTTCCCTAGCTGTGGGTCTTGGAGACATTTTTCACCCATCTTACGCCTCTGCGGGGAGTTTTCTTTTTTACCACAGCCGCACTTAAGACACATCGGAGCCGATCGCGCACAGTAACTACCCGGGCCATTATGGCCCGTAATCGCAGGGATTATTCGATTTACTGTGGCCGGCTAGTGTGGGGGCCGATCGTCAACTGTGAACTGCCCCTGGCTGGCCACACCTTATGTTGAGGCTTATGGTCGGTTCACAGTTGCCGGCGAGCCGAATCGCTGTAATGAGTTGCCATGGCATAATCGGCCTTCTCGGTGGCTTATACTCGGCTTATTACAGTCGGCTTTAAGGGCCGAGGCAAACAATGAGTTAACTCATGGTAGAGGGATACCGGAGCAAAGTGTGTCATTGGCGAGGGCATAGGATCGTAGCGTACCTGTTAGATTTTGTCCAGGTGGAGTTGTGTTGCGAAGCTCTGAATTGAAATGTCATATGCAAAGGATTTTGTTCAACAGCAAAGGATAAAGCTTAACAAGTAGCCAAGATATAAAGGAACAAGTTAACAAGAGCCAAGTTTTTTAAAGTGGTTCGGCACGAAAATGCCTACGTCCACTGATTCTCTTTGTTAATTCACTTCATATGGGCAGTACAAGTTAAGAAAAGTATCGACGGAGGTGTCGGATGTTCCATGCCCTCTGGAACACCTCTCCGTCCACTGTTGACAAAATATAAGCTCCGTTGTGGAGATCTTTATGAATTACATATGGTCCGTCCCAGATTGGATCCAGCGCTCCTGGGCGCGGAAAGATTCGCTTGAGGACAAGATCTCCTTCTTATAAGCTGCGATGTTTGACTTTGGAGTTGTATAGTGCTGCCACTTTTTGTCTGTGAGCTGCTGCTTTGAGTGCTGCATCATTTCTTCTCTCCTCAATTAGATCCAAAGACATGTGGAGGAGTTCTTCGTTTTCTTCGGGGTTGTAGTGGATCCTACGATGGGAAGGTACAATAGTTTCAACTGGGAGCATGGCCTCTGACCCGTATGCCAAAGAGAACGGAGTATGCCCTGTTGATCTTCTGAAAGAAGTGCGGTAGGCCCATAGTGCTGTAGGAAGTTCGTCCACCCAAGCGCCTTTTGACTTTTCAAGCTTCTTCTTGATTAGAGTCTTGAGAATCTTGTTGACAGCTTCGACTTGTCCATTTGCCTGGGGATAAGCTACGGATGAGAAGCCCTTATGAATTCCGTGCTCTTGGCACCAGTCGGCAAATTCCTCGCTGTCAAATTGAAGCCCGTTGTCTGATATGATTCTGAGTGGAACCCCGTACCTGCACAGAACGTTTTTGATCAAGAAGTTGATAACTTTAGTTGAAGATATTTTATTCAAAGGCTCCGCTTCCACCCATTTGGTGAAATAGTCAACTGCCACTATAGCATGCTTAGCCCCGCCTCGGCCCATCGGCAGTTCGCCAATTAAGTCAATTCCCTATATTGCGAAGGGCCAAGGGCTGGTCAACTGAGTAATTTAATTGGTTGGTAGTCGAGGAATCTTAGCAAATTTCTAACATCTGTCACATTTTTGACGAAGTCTAAGGCGTCTTTGTTCAAGGTGGGACAGAAATATCCATATCGGAGTATCTTCTTTGCCAAAGTCTGCCCTCCAGTGTGATCTCCGCAGCTTCCCTGGTGGATGTTGGATAAGATTTCTTTGGCTTCCCTTCCAGCGACACATCGTAATAAGGGGTTAGAGAAGCCACGCCGGTAGAGGATTCCTTCTTGCAGTGTGTAGCGGGAAGATTTCCTCAAGATTTTCCTGACTTCGCTACGCTCGCTGGGCAATGCGCCATCTTGTAAGTATTTCCGGATAGGAGCCATCCAAGTTTCTTCTTCAATCGCAGCTATCAGATCCTCCCGTTCGAAGCTCGGGGCTTGTTGTTTTGAGACGGCTATTGTTCTCGAAAAGGAGTTGTTCTTCATGCTGGCTTGTTTTGCCAGTTCGTCGGCCTCTTGATTCTCCTCTCGAGGAATGTGTCTGATCAAATAGTGATCCAGTTGGTTAAGTAGCAGCTTGGCCTTCTTTAGGTATGCTGTGAGTCGTTCTCCTCTAGTACGGAACTCTCCTAGTATTTGATTTACAATGAGTTGAGAATCACTATAAAGATATAAAGAACGGACTCCGATTTCCAAGGCAAGTTCTAATCCGACGATTACTGCTTCATATTCTGCATCGTTATTTGTGGCGGCGAATTCCAACCTCAGGGCATAGTGCAGCTTCCTTCCCCTGGGGGTGACTATCACGATGCCTGCCCCCGAGCCTTGTTCGTTTGATGCTCCATCTACAAAGAGATTCCATTTGACGCCTTCTGACACCTCGGATTGCTCCTTACCTTCGCCGGTGGTGAATTCGGCAATGAAATCGGCCATAGCTTGTCCCTTAATGGCGGTGCGGGGGTGGTAGGTGATATCATATTGACTCAATTCAATGCACCATTTAAGTAACCGCCCAGAAGTATCGGGACGATGAAGTATTTGCCTTAGTGGTTGATCGGTTAGAACTCGGATGGAATAAGACTGGAAGTAGTGTCGCAGCTTCCGTGATGTGATTAGTAAGCAGTACGCTAGCTTCTCAAGTTTAGGATATCTGGCTTCTGCCTCCGTAAACCTCTTACTTACAAAGTATACGGGCCGTTGCGTGCGGCTATCCTCCCTCACCAAAGCGGCGCTTAGAGCATGAGATGACACAACAGGTATAGGTATAACTCTTCGCCTTCACTAGGAGTTGAGAGTACCGGTGGTCTCTGGAGATGTTCGATTAGGTTATGGAAGGCCGTTAGGCATTCGTCAGTCCTTTCGAACTTTCCTTTGTCTTTCTTTAGGGCTTCGAAGAAAGGGACACACTTGTCAGTTGCTTTGGAGATGAATCTGCTTAGGGCGACCACCTTCCAGTTTAGGCTTTGCATTTCTTTTCGAGTGGATGGTATCTTGATATCTTGCAAGGCTCGGACTTGTTCGGGGTTTGCTTCGATCCCTCTGGCATGGACGATGAATCCCAAAAACTTTCCTGATGACACCCCGAAGGAGCACTTTAGGGGATTCAGCTTCATTCCATATTGGCGGAGTATTTGGAACATCTCGTCCAGGTGGCTTACATGATCGTTGGCTTTTCTTGATTTAACCAGCATGTCATCCACATAGACCTCCATAGTTCGTCCCACCAATTCCGCAAACATCTTGTTGACGAGGCGCTGGTAAGTAGCTCCGGCATTCTTAAGTCCGAAAGGCATTACTCTGTAGCAGTACAACCCCCGGTCCGTGATGAAACTGGTGTGGTCCTGATCGGGGGCGTGCATAGGGATTTGGTTATATCCGGAGTAGGCATCCATGAAAGATAAGAGCTCGTGCCCGGCGGTACTGTCCACAAGTTGATCGATTCGGGGAAGTGGGAAGCAATCCTTTGGGCAAGCATCATTTAGGTTAGAGAAGTCAATGCATGTCCGCCACTTCCCATTAGCCTTCTTTACCAGTACCGGGTTAGCGATCCATTCTGGGTAGATGGCTTCTCGTATGAAGTTATTGACAAGCAGGTTCTTTACCTCTTCTTCGAGGGCTGCCGATCGTTCTACCCCATACTTCTCTTCTTTTGCTTTACCGGTACCTTGGTAGAATCGATGTTTAGTGCGTGGCATGCTATGTCTGGGGAGATTCCAGTCATATCAGCGTGTGTCCATGCAAACACATCCAAGTTGTGGCGAAGGAAATCAATAAGTTGGTCTTTCAATTCTGTTTTTAACCGAGGCCCGATCCTCAGTAGTCTACTCGAGTCACATTTGTCTACAGATACAAACTCCATAGCCTCTGCGGGCTCGGCGGTGGCCTCCTCCTCTCTGTCCCTAGGGTCTAATTCATTAAAGGGATCACTTGTATATCGAAGAGGAGGGGCTTTCTTTAGTTGCTATGCTTCCAAGCTTTTCTTGCAGAGAGAAGTCTCTGCATTCTTCCCTTTATCTCTCCTGCGATTATTGCGAAGTTCGGTTACATAGCAGTCCCGAGCGGTGTCTTGATCCCCTTCTACTTCTCCCACTCCATTATCCGTTGGGAACTTCATCTTCAGGCACCATGGGGCAAGGACAATTTGGAAGTCGAACAAGGCTGGTCTTCCTAAAAAGGCATTGTAGGCCGAGTGGTTGTCTATTAGTACGAATGTTTGTTTCTGAACGGCGGAGCGGGGATGACTTCCCAATTCAACAAAGAGATCCAATTGTCCGAGGGGCATCTTTTCTTCTCCAGTGAAACCGTGTAGCGGTTTGTTGCAGGGAGACACGTCCTTCATTGACAGTTTCATTTTGTCGAAAGCATGCTTGAACAGAATATTCACTGAGCTTCCAGTGTCTACTAGGATTCGAAAAACTTCAGCTGGGCCGAACCAGGCAGAGATGACCATAGGATCTATATGAGGGTATTGCCTTCCTTCTAGGTCGCGCCCACTGAATGTGATGTCATTATTTTCCTTCCGCTTAGGGTGGCGTTCTTCCATAACAGAATTGACGCAGTCTCCCTCGCTTCTGACCGAGTTTCCATATCTTTCCATTTCTGTCCAGCTTTTGTCGGCGATGTGTGCCCCCCAGATATTGTATGAACCACTATCTTCACTTGGCTGGAACCGCTGGTGTTGCGGTTTCCTCCGCCCATTTCTGGGTGGAGCTGCCCTGGGTTTTCCTTGGCGGGAGCTGGAGTCCTGTCCTGGCCCTTTACATAGCGTTCCAGCCTCTTTCTCCTGATGTGTTCTTCAATTAGGTCTCGGAGATGGCGGCATTCATTGGTATCGTGCCCATGAGAATCGTGGAAACGGCAGAATTTTCCGGACTGGATTGCGCGATTTGACTCTTTCTTGTACGGGGGCGCTTGTATGTAAGTTCGTCCTGGGTGGCCAGGAAGATGTTCTCAACTGTTTCATTCAAGGGAGTGTAAGCGTCAAATCTCGGTCCTGGCCGGTACAAGCGCTTTTCTCCCTTCTTGCCCCCTGCATTGTCTTTGGAGTCGTTTCTCCGAATGTCCTTCGCTGCGGCGGGGGCGTTTCCATGGGCCGTCTTAGCCTGTGGTCCTGTCTGCCTTTCAGTGGCAGCCTCTTCGAGTCTTATGTACTTCCCAGCTTCATGGAAGAAATCGGGCAAGGTAGCTGGTTTTTCTTTAATTAGTCTTCTAGCAAACTTGGTATCTGGGTGCACACCACTACAGAGGGCCATTAGGGTGAGTTTCTCATCGGCACCTTGGACTGCGGCCGCTGCGGCGTTGAACCGGGTTAGATATTGTTGTAATGTCTCTCCGGATTTCTGTTTGACATTGGATAGAGAATAAGCATCCTTGGGTTGTTCCACATGAATGCGGAACTGGCTAATGAACTTTTCTTTCAACATCTCCCATGAGATGATAGATCCTTGGGGTAGATGGCAGAACCAGGAGGTAGCTAGGTCTGCTAGGAATAGCGGAAAGCATTTACACAACACTCCTTCCGTTGCTCCGCTCATGAGAATATGCTGTGTGTATCTCTGCAGGTGTACAACGGGGTCGGAAGTTCCCTTGTACGGTTCTATCGTTGGCATTTTCCATTCTCGAGGGGTGATGGCGGTTTCGATGTCGCGGGTGAAAGGGCTGGTTACCCTAGCGCCTATCCCTCGATCTCTTTGGTCCCGCCGGACGCATTCCCTGAATAATCGTGCCATTCTTTCATCAGAATTTGGAGTGGACAAAAACGAGCTTGGTTCTTCCCTGCGGGATCGATCTCGTCCAGATGACCTGTAGGGATGGTATAGTCTATCACTTCTGACGTTATCCAATGGCTGTCTTTGGCTGTTCGGATGCATGCTAGGACCAACTACAGTCGGCCCCTGCCTTGATCTTCCCCTGTGGGGTTCTGTTTCGAGCATTTCCATGGGGTCAACTTCGGGCTGGGTTCCAGCTCGGCTCCGTTCAGCAGGGTTTCAATGATTAGGCGGCATGACCGACTCAGCTACATCCGACCCTCGCCTGGTGCCTCCCCCATTGGGTTCGGTTCCAAGCGCTTCCTCGAGTCGGAGTTCGGGCTGAGTCCGGACACGGCCCCTATCATTGTTGTTCCTGTTGATAGCTTCTTCGAAGAGGGAAGACCTTTATTGTCTCCGAGATCCTCCAGATTGGGACTCACCGCATGATTCAGTGTTGCGGTTGGATTCTTCGGCATCCTTCAAGCGTGACATAAGTTGGTTCACCAAAGCTTCTTGTTAGGATGCGAAGCGGTTAGTCACTTCAACCACCACTCTGTCTAGGTCTGCCCTAGTGATTGCTGCCAGTAGTTCCGCGGCAGGGGCTGTCGGATTTGCCTGATCTACATTCGGCACTGCTGTCGTAGTGGGATGGTTCTCTTGATCTGGATCCGTTGGATCTGGAGCGCTGCTGGTTGCAACGTTCTTTCCCTTGTTGGCGTCTTTTCTCGGCCTGGAAGTCATGTTTCCCAGGCAATGAAGGGTGCTGTTGGGAAAGAAGGTTGAGTGAGGGAAGCTGAAGCTTTGAGTTCCAAGTTCTCAGTGAAAGCACCAAAAATATTTGCACAAAAAATGGGCAAACACCTCCAAGTCGTATGATTTAGCTGATTTTATGTTGTTCTTAATGATTTAGGTGAATTGTGCAAATATATAAAAAACAGGGACTAAACTGTAAAAGACATGCAGATTTATAGTGGTTCGGCCAGAACGTGCCTACGTCCACTTTATATGTTATTCTCCTTTTTCCTTCAGATTACAAGTACAAAGCTTTGATTACAAGTATATGAAAGTTGTTTGAAAGTTCCTTCTGTGCTTGAGCTCTCAAACTTGTCTAACATTGTTGTACCCCTGCCCCTCTATTTATAGAGTGAGGCTGGGGGCAGGGATCCTGGATGTATATAGCTGCTGGCGGGCCTGGGCTGAAGCAATTCTGGCCTGGCGGCGTCCTGGTTCGGCAGTGTTTGGAGTGGTTGGAGTTTGGTTCGGTAGGGAAGTGGTTCGGTGATGATGGGTTTTGGACCGGTGGTGGGTTGGTTCGGCATGGAAGTGGAGAGGAAGTTCGGTGTTGAAGTGGAGATGTGGTTCGGTATGGTTTGGGGGAAGGTTGGTTCGGCGAGGCTTCATTCGGCATGGGTGCTTGGTGGATCTGGTCCGGTGGTAGAGGACGAGAGCTTGGTCCAGTTGCCTTTTGTTTCGGTAGTGGAGGGGGAGCACCGGTCCGGCTTCGACCTCCTACCCCTTGGTCTGTGGTGGGTGGAAATCTGCCCAACAGGATCAGTAAATTGTCATTAACGTGCAGGTCATTATATCCTTCTATTATATCTTTCTCATTATTCATGTATAGGTAAACGAGGATCTGCATTTTTGCTTGTAATTGGCATTATTTGCAAAGACACGAATCAATTTATTCACCACTAGTTGAACAATTGTTGAGTGAAAGGAATGTTTGAGCTGCATAGGTAGATTCATACACAGTCGAGCTTGTGTGTTGGCAAGACTGGAAGGATCAAGTTTGATTGATTTAAGCTTTGAGTCTAGCAACCAAAAGGAAACGGTAGTGGATGCACGCTCTAAATGAACAGGAAGGAACTATTCAGAGGTGTAGGTCATAAATGAGCAGGTCTGGAAATGTATAAGGAAGTGTGAAGATATTCAGCGATGCATATGTCAGAAGAACTGTGCAAAGCTATTGATATGGAAGAAACATACAAGGAAGTGACAGAGTGCATTTGAAGTGTAGATCTGAAGTGCAATATTTGTAGGGAGTGAGAGAAGGTACGAGAACATGTCGCAGGACTGGAATGCAGAGATTCAGTCCATCAAGAAGGAGTGAACACTGCTGAATACTGCAGGTCTAAAGTGCAAAGGTAAGGGTAGTGGTTGCTGGGGTGTTGAGCGTGGCAAATGATCATCAAATACTGCTATTAGAGCAATCTAAGCACTAAAAGGGGCGAACAACTTGCTCAACTACTGAGGTAAGTTGAATTCTTAGGTCGAATACAATTCCAGGCAGATTTGAGATTGAAAATGGTAAATACCAATATTGCTTGGTTCAGCGGAAGGTTTGATGGGGCGAGGTCCCATTGAGAATTCTCAATGATAGCAACCACATCACTCCTTGCTCTACTACTATGGCATATGTACTGCAAGAGATTCACCATTCACACAAGTGTCAAACCATAAATTTGATTTACTTCGATTGCTCTTATTCTTTTAATTAATCCATCACTTGTTTTTCTTGCTTTCAGTAGCAGATTCCAAGTACATGGGCATTTATGCCTTATTTTTTGTTTTAATTTTTTTGTTTAAAGTTTAAACAGTACTTGTTGTTCATCTATTTAGATCGTGTTCATCTATTTAGATTGAAAATAGACTTTCTTACCTCTGATCGCAAATAAACTTTCTTTGATCCATTTCTCTTAGACCTCCTTTATCACATTGTAGTGTGGATTCTCATTCTCTCAAAATAAATGATGCCTCGTTTGATTGTAAGTATACAGATTATGCTATAGGAGATTCAGGTACTATTGTTCATCTGAGTGAATCGAACAAGTAATTTGTTTTTGTTCATAATAAAAGTCCAAAGCAAAGTCTGGTGAAGGGGGGTGTTTTGAGATATGCATTGCTAATAGCTTTGACTGTCTCAAATCTATGGGAGATTTTGGTATGAATTCTGATTTGATGGAAGGTGCGGTTGTGAATTCTCAGAGTTATGTTGTAGATAGTAAGCAGAAAATGGATGCTCATGTCTTTGATGACTAGACTGTTTCATGTGGTTATGTGGATATTGATAGAGTGCACGGTGATTCCAGTTTACTATGTGATACACTTAAGGCCAGTGGTACTCTTGATGATGCACATAAGTCTAGAGATATTGGTGTGCATGGTGTTGATTATCTTAAGGCTAGTGATTCTCCGGAGATTTTTATACGCAGGAATGGAGTTGGATTGCTTGAAAGTAATAAGGTGGATATTTGTTGTGATCTTTTATGTGAAGGGGTTGGGGTTCTTGATGAAATGGTTGGGAGAAGTCTGTCTGTTTCTGGTGTTGGGGAGATACACTCAAAGGTTATGGGGTTACTGAATGATGTTGATAATCATGCTCCGGTTACTAATATCCTTCATTCAATTGATGTTATAGTTGTAAACTTTGGGATGCTGATTTCAACAAAGGCATAGATTCATATGAAAATGCAGGTTCTGATAATCTTAATATTGGGGATGTGACAAGATGTAATGTTTCAAGTATTGGGGAGCTCAGTCGGAGGTGGTGGAGACTCAGATCGAGGATGACAATCTTATCATGGCTGCTGTCAACTCTCTTGCAATGAGTAGCATGAATGCCAGTGCTGGTGTGGATGCGTTCACAGGTAAGAAAGTTTATTGTTTATAGACATTCTTCTAATGGAAAGTTAATATACGCCATGCATCAAGTTAATGCTGTGACATAGAAAGTGGTATATGTCTACAATCTATGATACCATTGCTATAATATTATTAAAGCAGCCAAACAAATATGGTGTACGGTCCAAATGCTTGACTATATATGTACACAATACGAAGCAGCTATACCATTGATATCGAAGATTGTTTTATGATTTAAATCTCATTTCAAATCGAATCCCTTCCTTTACGATTCAATTAATATTTTGATTCAAACTCAGTTAAAACAACAATTAAGAAAAATCATTCAGTTCTTATTGATATATCCGCATTTCCAATTTTAATGTTTTCTAAGAGAAATAAAAATGGAACAAGAAAGAAAGTCAACTTTTCAGTTTAGATGTAAAAGTTCAAACATGAAAATCAATTTCAAAGCATGTAGAAATTTTAAAATATGGATCTTTTGTATCTACGATTTACGAGTTAAATCCTGCTTCGTTTGAACTTTACAACTTAGGATATACAATTTGAATCCCGTTTTGGAAACTTTGCGTCAGACAAGTACTGTATAAGCTCCAAATGTACTAAACTGTAAAGGTTCTAGACTTCTATCTAAATCTGTCATCAAAAAAGAGGTTATTTTCTTTTTTATTCAACCTTATAATATTTGAATTGTTTGCTTTTGTTTGTTTAACAGAAAAATAGATTTTTTATTTTATTTTTATTTTTATTTTAATTCTAGTTTTTTCTTACAAAGGGTTTCATTACGCACCTTGGATTGGAGTTACACCAACTCCAACGTTGAAGCTGGGCATTGGATGTTTTCAGGTAAACTGTAAATGTAATTGAATCTCCATATTCTATTTATCTAAAGTAAAAGTGCACCCATTTTCCATTTAAAATAGTCATGTACTCATTTATAGAACTATTGAATAAGGTACTTACTAACAATGTTACAATAACAACACTCAATGGTTCCCAGAATTTGGTTATTATTTCATGAATTTGGCGAAACATTAAGAACATAAAATTATGGATATAGGCTTCAAGAAAATATAAGTTGTTACTTTAACTCTTTTAGTGTAAAATTAAACCACAAGTTATTTTTCTATAAACAAATTACAAAGCAAGACATTATTTTTCACTTGAAGAATAAAAAAAGAAAAAAAGAAATGAAAAAAGCTTAGTAAGGTTGACAATATGGGAGTAAGAAGACGTGAAGATTTGAACGACACGCCAAAATAGTGATAACTGGGAGGATATGTGATTTGGATTGAATCCAAGTGAATTTGGAAAGATAAACAGTCATTTCTGAGAACTATTATAGTTTTATTTCAGAGTTTCTATTTACAAAAAGTACATTGCCTTGATCATAGGAAACCAAAGCAGGGTACATCACACTGTAAACGCATTTGGTTAGGGGTGTTCTTCCAGTTTGGGATGGTAGGAGTTGGGGTTTAAATGTCTGGATTTATCAACACTTTTAGCTATCAAGTCAGTATTACTTTATAGTTGCTATGTACATGTTTTGGTTGACAGAATGCTGGAATTAGTTGCAAATATTTGAAGTAATTTCTAATGTCTTTTGAAATGATCAAACTGTTGTTCTATAACTCATAGGTCAGCAGGTGACATTGCGACATCTTCCAGCGGTGATTACATGCAACAAGCTCTGGATTACTTCCTTGTAGAAGCATTCATAATTCATGCTGAAGAGGGTGAAGTGTAGAACAGGTGGTAAGATATTTAATGTTGAAATTGCAGCAGTTTTGAGTTTCTGGAGGTAAGGCAAGTGAATGTTTATGATATGTAGTTAACAGGCTCTGCATTGGGTCACTACTGAATTTGGCAGTCATGTAAGTCGCACATCTATAGTCATTTGACTAGATAAACTGACCGTTGTGAATAGATAAAGTTATACACGCATTTCAATTTACAGTACAGAAGAGCGAAGCAAAATTAACTAATGAAGCATGTGTTGTGTTGATGTAATTTTGCATAAATAGAGAATTAAGCAGGTGCTAAGAAGATACGAAGCAACATTATATTGCCTAGCGGATTGAGAGATCAATGGAGTAGAGGAAGGTAAGCCATTCAAATTTCACTTGTCAAATTTTTATGATCATCTTAGATATTAATACATTGATTTCATGCAGTGTGCTAAGTAACATATCCTCCAGCATCATAGCCTTGGTCACAAAAAAGGCAAGTCTACCTAAATTTTCAATTCTTTATTATATGTTTACTTGAAGTTTGTTACACGTCTCACTTAGCAAATAAAAGTTTACTTGGACCATCTTAATATTCGTCAAACACGATGGTATATTGGTATGACATAGATGATGAAATGGTGCTATGAAAATATGGCCAGTAAATTCTATTTTAATAATTATCTGAAATTAACTCATACATATATTTATACTATCTTTTCAGATATGAATATCTAACTGTAAAATAATTACAGAGTGAATATTTAGTAACATGATTATTATTGTTTACAGGTAGATAAATGTTTGTGAAGAATTCAAGCAGCAGCACTGGTTTTTGGTATGGTAGCAGCACATGTATGTAGTTAGGTTGATTAAAACTGTTATGAAACTTGTATGTATGGTAGCAGCACTACTTTAGCTGCATGTACTATTATGAAACTGTTTATGCTAGTTTGGTTGTGTAAAGTGTATGGTTAACCTTTTGTCTTGACACTAATGTTATGATATAGTGGTGATTATGTAATTGCTTTTGTTTGTGTTATTGTGGTTCATTGAATGTGTTATTTTTGAATGTGTATGTGTTTATATATTACGTTATTGTATAAGTTTTGAAGTACTTGAATTGGAGGCGAAATCAGATGTAGTCGTGGAACAACAGGCAATAAAATCGAAACATACGGTGGCGGAGAAAAAACGCCACCAAAAATATTTTTTTGTAGCGTTTAAAAAGGGATACAGAATCAACAGTTATAGTAACTCAGATAATCTCCGTGCCGCTCAAAAAATGCTGCAAAAAATAATAATAAGTGGAACAAAAAAATAAGATAGTAAACTGCACCTTTTCGGTGGCGTTTCTTAAACGCAGTAAAAAAGATCTTTAGTAACGTTTAAAAAACGCTGCCAAAAATTCATTTATAGTGGCGTTAAAATAAATGCAACAAAAAATCATGGATTTTTAGTCGCATTTTTTATAGCGGCGTTTATCAAAACGCCACCAAAACTTTTTGTAGCGTTTTTTGAGCGCCACTAAAAATCAAATTTCTTGTAGTGGCGCTCATCTATTGATAGATTAGAGCTCTTGAAAAATCGTCTCAAATTTGAATTAAAACAAATGACAAAACCATAGCAATTAAAAGGCAAAAGCTGCGAAATAAAGTCGTAAAACAAAGGCATATAGACAAATATCAGGTCGACCTTAAGGTCGACCACACTATTCCTTAGGTCGACCGCTAGGTTGACAATGAGGGCACTCAGGTCAACTATATGGTTGACCTAGGGAAGTGTATGGTCGACCTTAAGTTCGACCATAGCTACGGGAATTAATTTTTTCCCCCAGTTCGATTCGGTTGCTCGATTCAATCTTTAGACACAATTTTGACATTGCTACAGGTTGTTTCAGACAATGATATTTGACATGCATATAGAATGACATTCAAACTACAACCTGAAAAAGATCCGGTAGCAGTTTGAGAAAAAACAGGAAGATATAACCACTCAAAGTGGCACTCAGAATAAGATTTTGACTGAGAACTATGAATAGAGAAAAATGTCCCATATAGTAAACAATTTAGCAAAATTTATCACAAGAAATTCATTTTACAGTTAGCAATTTGTGAGCTTGAACTCACCTCGGAGATTTGGTAAAGATTTGATAGCAAGTTGCAAGCTTTTGGGAAGAATTGGAGCTCTAATAACCTGTAGAAGCTTGAAATCAGACATGTAGAACAAATAAAAGCAAATTATAGACAATTCATACCTAACTGAAAGATTTTTGATGAAATAATTCTAGTATTGGTTTAAATTACCTTATATAATCTTATTTTGGTTGATTTTCTTCTTGAATTAGCAGCAATTTGGGTGAGATTTGATTTTAGTTTGAGGAAGCCATGGATTTTCTATTTTCTTTTTCCTGTATGGTATTTTGAGAAGAAGATGAAGCAAAAGTGTACGTACTGAATTTCTTTCTCACCAGAATTATCTAGAAAATGATTAATGGATCTAAACCTAACCCAAATAGCCCAATGCAAAATACTTAGCGAAAATATAGAGCTATATACATATTTATCCTATATTATCACTATATTCTCACTTTTCTTCATTTTTAAGCCAAATAAAATGAATACAATTATTTTCTATGAAAATAAAATTGTTATTTCAACAAAACAAGATTTATTCTAACAAATTAAAGTTATGTTTAGCAATAAAACCTTATTTTTGACAATATTACACAATTACACTATTTTATCACAAAAACACCATTTTTAATGCAATAATCAATACAAAAATTATTTTCTTGCCTAATAAATTACAATAAATCATTCTAACTCTTTTTAACCATCAAATATTATTTTTAAACAATTTTTCATCTTTAATATTAACAAATTACATAATTTCTTTCTGTTTCTCATTTTAAATTCAATAAAAGATTATTATTGACAATATTTTCCAATATTGTTGTATTTACCCAAATAAAATTGCAATTTGATTATTTTCTACTCAAATTCTCAAAATAAAGTTTTTTAAAAATTTATTTTCATTAGTTTAGGTTTTTATCCACAATTTAACGTTGAACTACATCGCATTTTTAATTTATTAGCTCCAAACTAGTATAAACCCAATATTTATAATTTATTTAACCAAATACTTATCTAATCAAATTTAATACCTTATTCAATCTCAACACTTTTTTATTTTAAATAAACAATTTTTAACAAAATTTATCTTCTCCACTTTATTTTATTCTCGATTCTGTTTTAATATTATAGGTATTCACCAATACCAGAGTTGTTACTAGGCCTGTTAATGGATAGGGTTCGGTCCGGGTATTATAAAACCCGGAACCGAGTCCAATTACAATAATTAAAATCTGAGCCCTGTCCGAACCCGTAGGGTATTTCAATTCAATATCCGAGCCTGACCCATCAGGCTTTTTAAGCCCGCAGGGTAATAACTATATACCTAACTCAGAATATTTATGTTAAAACCATATTTTACAACCGCAACTTTGGTAAAATTTGTATATAAACAATGTTAACATATAAATTGGACGGTGATGTAGTCAAGCTCATAACAAAAGTATGCAAAAACATTTACATGTGAACAAAAAATGGTAAATAAATAACATACGCACTCATGTTTTAATACGACGAAAAACTAATAGTCGGATCGGGCCCTAACCGTGCCCGGTTTTGATAAAACCATACCCGACCCGGATTGGACCTGAGTCGGGCTTGGGTAGTAAAAGGTAAAACCCATACCCGCATAAATAGGATGGGTATGGGCCAGGCTCGGGCCAAAACCCGTACTATTGACAAACCTAGTGTTACATATTACTACATTTCTTAGGTAATATACAACATATACATGTCAATATATATTTGAATCACGCTGTACAAGTTTCGAACCTATGACCTTCCGCACTAAAGTCAAAGTGCCAAACCACTGTTACAATGGTGAATGTCAGAAATGTTTGCCTTAGAAAACTTTTCGAGGTAGAGTTTGCTCTCCTTTTAAATCAGTACTAAAATATATGCAAATTCTGGGAAGATACACATCATGGTAGAGTGTGTTCTTATATCTAGAAATGCTCTTTTGAACAAAGTCATCTAAGATGATTTGTGCCTGTTCGATGCCATTGTTTCTGTAAATGGTGAAAAGAGCTTTAAAAACTTTTAAAAATATTTATAAATTTATTTTGTTTTAGAAATATAAAAGATAGAAAAATAAGAGATGGAGATCACAGATTGCTACTAGGGACTTTAACAATATAATATAACTCTATACACTATATTATAGTCTTGAGATTTTCATATCTTGATCTTTGTACTAATGAGTCTTCGTGTCTATTTCTTGAGTTTTTATATAGTATAGTCTTCGATTCAACACCGTGTAATATCCTACATTATATACTATATAACTTGGCAAAGTATTAGTATCTATATTTTATAAGGATGTAAATTGTTATTATCAAAGTTGTTATCATAAAAATCTATAACTGAGATATTAACATGATCTTCCTTTAAAAATAGAGTGAATAGGAAAAGAGGTTTAAATGAAAACTATAACTCTCAGGTCATGTAGATTGCTGATTTATTAGTCAATCTATTTTGGTAATAAAATATATATACACACACGAGTATTTCGGCACATGCGATACACGTGTGCAGGAGAAACTTGTATTAAAAAAAATGCTATTTGTAAGGTTTTTTGGATTATAGAAAATGACTTTGACGTGTACGTAATGTTGCCTTTTTTTGGGATACCTACTTTCAATACACATCCACATCTAATGGACAATGTTCATGGAATTTTTGTATCAAATATAGAAATAAGTTGTAAATTAGACCAACCTTATTTAGTAAAAAAGAATGGCAATAAACCTGCTGACTAATGAATTATACTTGCATGTTAATGCATATTGAAGAAAACAACTTTGATTCCTAACAGAAATAGAAGATTTTCTTCATTAGATATAGTAGGTAATCTGAAATAGACATGGTAGCATTTTGCGATGAGAAGGAAACAAAATGACATACTATAATTAATTAATTATTTGATAAATAGCAAACAAAATGACAAACGGTAACTAATAAACAATTTGTTATATTTCACGTTTAAGGTATAGATTTACACTGAAAGTAGTTACATGTTTTGTGTTCTTAAATGAGAGCTACATGCTACGTATATAACCCACACATGAAACCACATGTATAATATCTTGAGCTAACTTTGTTCAACTCATTTTCCATTACTTTAACAATAATATGGACTAACTTTGTCCCTGATAATTTCAAAATCAGCAAAGAAATTGTTACAACATGGCCAAGCTTTAGTTACACTTTTTCACATTAATGCTTGATCTCTTTAGCTTTATCTAGCAACAAATAAAAATCGCAGTGAAATCTATAATAAGAATAGCATATAAAAAGCACTTTTTACTGTCTGCCTTTATTTTTCTCAGATCATATTAAATTACATCAAGTGATCAAGCTGAATTCAAAACTAGAACAAAAAATTATAACCATCGCTACATACATATAGCTCAACTATGTTGCAAGTGCGCTACACAATCCTCTTCTAAAATGGAATTATAAGTTCTATTATGTGTAGTTCATCAGGAAGCATTCAACAAATGATTGATATATTATATACTATAACATAAAGAACAAAGAATAAAGGTGGAACCCAGTGCATGAGGCTCCCGCGCGATAGCGGGCTCTAAGGAGGTCGATTGTATGCGGCCTTTCCCTCGCTTTACGAAGAGGTTGTTTTCAGACTCGAATACTATTAGAAATGATTTGAAAATTTATTCAGTAAAATAATAAAGATTTCTTTAGATGAGGATACATTTAACACATGTATTTTGCGCTTTTATATAAATATATTGTGTCACAATCTCAATGGCGATTCCTTACGATGACCATATGATTTCATGGGAAGACTTCTAATATAAAGCACAATGACTTAAAGGTACTCATGATAGCATTTAATTGCACGCGGAATTGTAATTGCGTGCATGGAAAGTGTATATTTCATGAATGTACAGGATAAAAATGCTCACAGTAGAACGTGATAGCATATATTGATAACACATGACAGCTGACTACATGTAGAAGCATACACACATAAGCAAACGAAGTCGACAAATATCAGCACATGGAATATATATAACCTACATATTAAGAAATAAAATCACACGTGCCAAAGTATTTATCTTTTAAAGCATATAGCTAGACTACTGTTTTGTGGTTAAATGTTGTTATTTGTTATAAATTATTATTCAAAACCGACAGACTCCGAATTTCTTTGAATTTGTAATGCATGCACGACTTCACCTCAAGCAACTAATTCAAATTAATGTATGTGGATAGATTACTTTTGTCTGTTAGCTTAATATAGGATTAGTTGAGTCGCTCCGACTTTTTAATATAGGATTATTTGAATTTCTTCTATCGACTGGGAGAAGCGTGTAGAAGCCATCTTTTAATAACTTGGTATAATGTGTTAAAACATTCGAAATATAACATACTTTGTAGCTACTTTATATGAACTAAGAAATTCTGGTATTACTCTGACCTGCATATAATTTGTTGTTTATATATATATGTGTGTGTGTGTGTGTGTGTGTGTGTGTGTGTGTGTGTGTGTGTGTGTGTGTATCAGATTTGCTAAGATACGCCTGATTGAGAAGATCAAGGAGCTTTAGATATGAGTAGCATGGGAAAAGGCATTGCATGGGTTAATGGACATAGTATGGGTATATATTGGCCTGGCTTTATAGCAAAAGGTTCATGCAGTAGCTGCCTGTGACTGCGGAGGTCATCGTATAAATGGACATAATATGGGTAGATATTGTAGAATATCATATCAAAGATGGTGCGTAAACTTCTTATTGGTGACAGATTTATGCAAGTTAGACCGGTAAACTGTACTTACGATCGAATATTATGTGTTACAGGTAACATATTCCATGCTTTTGACTCAATAGGAAGCAGAATTTGTTAGTTGTATTTGAAGAAAGATGATATTGTATGCATCCACCAATCCATCCCTCTTGCCCACTTAAAGGGATAATAAAATAGATTAATCAAAACCACTTTAAAAACTCATCATGCTTCGACTGAAAATGCTAAATTAGAAATAAAAGGAAAAATTTGCATAAGAAAACAACATAAAATAATAATAATTCTTTAATTCTTCAGCATAACAGAAGAAGTGTACATGTGAATGATGGAGTATATTTAATATCAAATAAAATTTCTTATAAATATATTCTGCTCCCTTTTTTGTTTACATCTATACTCTATTAATTATTGTTAGAATTATTTGCACTATATATGTAAATGTAAAGAAACGTTTACGAAGGAAGCACATGAACTAATTGCATAAGTGAATTGTACATTGTACTGTACATGACAATATACTGCAATGGCTACGTGGATCCAAAGCAAGTCTCCACTCATGCAGACGGCAAAATAAGATTATGTGAAAATAAATTAAATAAAAGATTTGGCACGAAAGGAAGCAAGGGAACAAGAAAAAGTTATATAATGCACATGTAAGTAAATAACACTGCATGATAACTAAATTATTCGTACTACGAAACCTTTTGATAATCTATACAATATGGATTTTAATTAAACTTTCATTATTTCTAACTATTGTTCAGAACATAAAACTAAAGCAAAATCTAAACCAATATAATCAATCCTAAAATCAAAACTATATCCAAAGCTTGTAAGAATTGTGCAAACATGCCAGGGTAAAGAAACCAATTCAAGATTCAATTAACATTACATTTTCTCTTCCGCAAACTCGAAGGTTAGATAACAACCAAAACTGAACATGTACTCTCTTCGTTGTAGTATGCTTTTGCCAACGTAGGCTTCTTTATGATTGAACACGTAGGCCAAATTCGTCAAGTCCTTATGCTTGAAGCTCCTTTTTAAATCCAATCAAAATGATTTTATACTAATACTAATAAAACCTATGAAATTTTTTTGTTACATCTATATCATGATCTATATCCACGTTTGAGTTGCATTTATATCCACGCTTGCGTTTTAGATATATGCAGATGGAAGAAGTCTTGTTTAAGGCATCAAAATATCAAATGTATGAATTATTTTTGAAATGTTAGTAAGTCAAAAACCTAGTTAAACAGTCACATGCCTTCTGCAACTGTGCACATGAGAGTAGTTATAATTTAAAGCTAACTTACAAACTCATGTCATTATACCATGGATAATGAAGTTTGCTGCAAAAAATAAATAGAGGGAATGGTTCAAAGTTAAGAATGAGTGACAAAAAGAAAATTATTATAGAGATACTTTTATGGGAGGTGTGAAAGAATTGTATAGCGCAAAAAAAGTACTAAAATATCCATTCATATATATAAGATATATGTATAAGTTATATGCAAGAGTAACAAATAAAGACAGTGCTGTAAATGAATCTTTAAGTTTTTACTTTTAACACTATCTTTGTAACGACCCATTATTTTGACTATTCAAATCGACATTTAATCCTCACATGTCGGACTTGAATAATTCAAAATAAGAGATTGCAATAATTTTTTGGAGCAAATAAAATCATTCACAGAATAACAGACACAGAAATATCAGAATAACTCGCAGCGGAAATAAAATAACATAGTAGTTCATGAAGCTACTATAACAAAATCTCAAAACAAAATACAAAACATCATAGTTTAAAAATGGATACAATAGGAGTCTGGATACATAAATCAATAGTATAGAAGCAAATACCGAATAAGAAAAATAACTGGATCAGAAACAGACGAATAGATAGACAGATAAGCTCCAACAAATCTCTAGCTCTAGAAGGTGAATCCAAAGCTGTGACTCACAGGTTGACCCGAGCGTAAAGTAAAACACAAAACACTCGAGTCAGGACATACATACTTATACAATGTAAACCAACTCAAGTGAACTGTAATAGCATTGCATAATAACTTAAAGGATGCTTGGGATCGCCCATCCTTTAAGGATCCATTAAACCATCAATTTAAACATAAATAAACGCCATCATAGAAATGTCCATATTAAAGTAAACCATGCAACTAACAGTGTAAATGTGGCTTGGGTAGCGTAGAGCTGCAGTAATCGCTCACCTCTAGTCATACTATCAAATTGAAGGTGTGCATCAAAACAATCACTAGGAAATCAAACGACATACAGAGAAGTATACCCGTGGTTATAAATTTCAAATGATTTATAATTTCGAATTAAAATAATTCATTTAAACCATTAAAAGTGAAGTCATTATACTTACAAATCAAATATTCAATTCCCAAAAATTTAGCCTTTTTTGAGCTCATCTACTCACTTAAAAACCATATACATTGAAAATTTCATCCTTTCACAGCATTTAGAAAACGCCGTAGTAAGTTATACTTGAAACAATTCATTTCAGCAAAGACAACATTTAAAACTGCTGTTATAGTTCAGTTTTAGTTGAAAAATAGTTTAATTCAGCGAAGACAGCAATTACAGAACTGCTGTAATAGTTCAGGGTTCAAATTAAAAGATTTAATTATTTTCAGCAAAGACAATATTTACAAAACTGCTGTAATGGTTTAATTATATTCAAAAATCTCATTTCAGCCAACTGTAGCACTTAACAAGTGCTACAATAGCCCTTAGTTAATTTTAACGATTTAGTTCACTTCTGCAACTACAGCACTTACAAAGTGCTGTAATATCTTTTACTTCAGATTTTAAGTTAACTTCAGAAATGATAACATTTCTGAAGTGCTGTTATTTAATTTCCAGATTTCAGTGTAATTCCAGCAACAAATAAACTTTGATTTTAACCCTTTAAACATTTTAAAAATCATATTTTAACACTCAAAAATGTTCATTAGAATATCTTTAACTTATGATTTTTATAAAGTAAATTTCTTATAATAAAATCAAATTTTCAATAATTCACTAAACAAATTCAAGTGTACAATTTTCTAATCTTCACATTTTAACAATTTCTTAACACATAAATTTTTATTACCATTTTCCAAATATAACTTAATTTCCATTTTATTTATATAACTTAAATGTCACTTTAAAAGCCAAAACCCAAATTTCCAAATTTAAGTTATATTTCAAAAAATTCAATTTAACCATTCGTTTATTCATCATTTTTAACTTATAGAAATATCATAAATTCTTTATTTAAAACATTTTTAAAATTCTATTTAAATCAAATAATCATAAATTTACATTTTAAAAACACTTAAAAATATTCAAAAACACTTTAAAATTAACCACGGGTCTATATATAGTTTTCTAACCTAGGTCAAGTGATACAGATATATATCATTTCAATCTAGAGTTTGCAAAGAAAAATCCGGGTTCTATCATTTCAAACCCGCAATCTCAAGTTAAAATAAAATAAATAAAAATCGTTCAGGCCTATCATTTCAGCCCATAACGATTTTCCCTATTCTAAAGTCCGTTCGGGTATGTATCATTTCAACCTATTGTGATTTCTATACTAACAGGGAACTTGCAGTGATGATCAAAATAAACTGAATAGTATAACAACATATAGCAGTATCAGATGATATAACAGATAAATAAACAGGATTAACATCATATAATTTATAATACAGGCGGGTATAACATGCTAATATAATTCTACAGATTCACATGCTATCGATTCACTAATTATATAAGTATGGATGTCGTGTGTGAAATACTCACCTCTTAACGCTGGAATTAACAAATTCAGACACACAAACAAAGATCCAGAAAGCACGAAAGCACGTCTACGGATTCAAGTGAGGGGAGAGCCAAAATGATTATCTTATACACAAGAAACAAAATAAGATATTGCAACATGAATTTACAACACAATATATCATTGAACACCTAGAAATATATAGCTACAAAGAACAACACAACTTGACCTTGATTTCACCACACATATGCTCGGCCATAGGGTTCAAATGCTCAGCCATGGCTTTGTGTTTGGGTCAGGTATAGGTCCATATGACTCGGCCTAGTAGAGATGAAAGGGGTAGTGGTTTATGACATGAAGCATACACTCAAGGCAACAAAGTGGAATTTTTGCGACATTTCTTAGCATGGCTATGGCAATAGGTCAAGGTTCACCTTAGGTGATGGTGCAACAGCAGCCTAAGGTCAGGTAGTGGCCGATGGAGGTTGTTCTAGGGGTGGCCGAGAGGATGTGTGAAGGGATATTGCATGTAGGGTTTGGCTAGGCTAGTTTTAAGGGGATGTTTGCAATTTTTGTGGAGTTTTTATCATAGGAGAGGCCACGGCCTATCATGGTCAGAGGGGTTATTGATGGTTGTAGCCGAGTATGGTTGAGGTGGAGGTGATGGTGATAGAGGGGTTTATGGCCGAGCAAGTGTAGGTAGAAGCAAGACAAAGATTCAAGCAAAACAAAGAAGGAAATAAGAAAAATATGCCATGAACTTACCAAAATAAATTTCAGTATTTTGCTTTATGGCCGAAAGTTTTGAGAGGAAGAAATATCTTACGTGAAAAATGAAAAAGATACGGCTATGAGAAAGTGATATGGTCAGCTACATTCAATACAAACGTTAATTGAAAATGAAAAGACAAAAGGCATATGTAAAGTCATGACATATGAAAAGGTTTTGACCTTTTATATTTCTTATTTCTTTTATTCATTTCAAACAAATGAAATGTAAGTAAATAAAATAGAAAAAAAACAAAATATAGTAGGAAAGAAAATAAATTAATAATTTTTAGGAAAAATATAACATAATTAAGAAAATAGCTTAATAATTGAAACTAGGATTTTAAAATTTGAAAACAAAATACAATTAACATTCGAAGATTATAAATACACTTTAAAAATGTTTTAAAAAAAATATACCTAACCTATCATATAACACATATTAGAACATGATACGACAAATAAAATATTATTTATATAAATTAAAACAAACAATTTTATTAAATAAATCAATTTACATACAATATTGTAAAAAGCATAACTTTCACAATATAAATCGGATTTCAACGAAACAAAAAGCAGTATTGTTGAAATTTTTATTTATTTTCATAATAAAAGATAAAATTCAAATACTTAAATTTTAAATTTAAAAGTCAAAGTTTGACCATATTGACCAAAATTCACATTTTTGAAAAATATTCCATTTATTCAGGTTTTGAATTATAATTCACACAAAAATCAAAATTTATATTTAAAATAAAAAATTATCCATTTTAATAAATAAAATAAAGTTTTTAAATCAGGAATTTCGGTTAAAATATTTAAAATATAAAATTAAAATAATCACAAAATATAGAGTTGTTATACTCCCCCACTCAAATCTTTTCGTCCTCGAAAAGGAACGAGGTACGAAAAACCCAGAAAAAGATAGAATGAAATAGAATTAAGACAAGATGATAAGAAGATTAAAATTATACCCGATAACAGTTGTTATACGTAAGTTTAACAAGGTGGAGAATAGGAATAGCTAGAAGGGAAAAATAGGTTGAAAGACAAGGATGAACCATTATTTTAAAGCAATATAAATTTCAATTATTTGGAAGGGTAAAACAAATGATCAAAATATCCTTTATATAATACTTTATCAGAATACTTTTATAACTCGATGTCTTAACAAGTTTATCCTCGTTCCTACAGGCTCTGTCTATGCATTGATCAGACGCAAAGCTAGAGTTCTTCAGGTACTTAGTAGACTTGTTTCAACACCCAGTGAAAATACTGGAAAAACTTTTAAAAACAGATACGGAAAGTACAATCCAAAAAAAAAAACCAAACCGAAACATGTCGATCATGGATCGCGGATACACAGTGGTTACGCTTGGATCCCCCAGGAAACATCCGTACCCGTAGGCTGGCTACCGCAGCCCTGCGATTACGCCATGAAGACTGGTAGTACCGTAGGCACACAATGGTTACGTCTGGATCCCCCAGGAAACATCTGTCCTCGTAGGCTCTCGCAGCCCCTGCTGATTATGCTACCAAGCGACCCAATAGATCGCAGATACACAATGGTTACGCCTGGATCCCCCAGGAAACATCCATACCCGTAGGCTCTCGCAGCCTCCGCGAATTACGCTATGCAGTCGCGCTCAAAAGACAATGGGTTATGCCATGGTAGGACACTCGAGTATCACATCCGAAAAACCAAAAATCAGAGAGAATAATATCGATAGAATGAATCCACAATGTGGCCACAATGCGGATATCAAGCAGAAGGCACTTCCCATATCTTTACTTCGAAAATATGTATCGTATAGTACCTTTTCAAATCACTTTCAAATATCATACGTATATAAAGTCCAATATATATAAGATTCCATTTTCAAATCGAATACTTTCCAAATCAATAGTATATCAAATCCTACTTATATAGACTTCGATTATATAAGATTTCTCTTTCCAAATTGAGTACCTTTCAAATCAACTTCATACTTGTACAAATCCATTTTATATAAGTTCGAAAACTCCCAAATCAAGTGCTTAATAATACAAGGTCTCAATTTCAAATCATTTCAATATCAATTCAGTTTCAAAGTCATATACGATTTCACCAAGTTATTTTTTCCAAATTAAATATCTTAAGTTTCAAAGTTTCCAAAATAATAGGTTTAGAAAATAATCCAAGTTTCCATATTAACATAATTTAAGTCAAACAAACCCATTTCCGAAATCATCATATAAATACTGGGTTTTACATTCCAATCTATTTTCAAAACCAAATATTTTCTCAAAATCAATTATACCCAAAATGGTTTCCCAAATTATAACTATCCTTTTAAAACCTTTAAACTATTTATTTCATTTCAAAAGATCCAATTTGCCTTTTGCACATTATTTACCTAATAAAAGTTTCCAAATTCATTTAAGTCATACACTTCATACTTTAAACATACAAAACTAAACTTATATACTTTATCAAATATTTTATACTCTTCAAAATTTCTTAGCTTTGAAAACTAAACCTCGATTTGGAAGTGTTCGAACCTTCAAAATAGTCGGTGAAATCAAGTTTCAAATCCAAGAGTTGGTAATCAGCAACAAATCAGTAAATCAATTTTCATAAATAGAGTTATACTAAATCAAATCCGAAACTCGAGGACTGAACACCGGCTCACTTTAAATCGTTTCAAATATATATATATATATATATACATATATCTTTCGAATATCAAATCATACTTCGTAATTTGAAATCAAAATTGGTTTCACAAAATCATTCACATAGCAAAGCTACTAAAGTGGCCTCTCCCCTACTCTGAAACTCGAAAATCAATGTCAATGATGCGTGTACTCATCACTGAAATTATTTTCCAACGACACAAGTGAGTTCTGGATTTCTATTTTCTTGAAACTTCTTCGAAATCTCTTCGAAATCATTGGAATTCATTCGAATTCATTTAAAACATTACTTATTCGGAAAATATCTTTAAATCATATCATTACATATTTCAAAACCTTAAAACCAATTTTCAAAATACCGGAGTTCAATCCCTCGAATTTCAAATTAAAACCATTTCAGTTATAAATCATTTTTATATAAATCGAATTTCTTATAATCTTTCAAAATTTCAAATCCTTTCAAAACTTCATATTTTCAATTATAAAGGGCATATAATCCTTATCGAAAACACTTCACCTTTATATATAAAATGTGGTCATCCTTATCAAAATAATTATTTTGATGTATGCACAAATTTCAAAATACAACTAACCAAAAATTTCCAAGAGATGACCCAAGGATGGATTTTAAAACTAACAGAGATTCAAATTTAGAGGAACCTTAATCAAATAGAATTCTGATTCAAATATAAGCTTGAACGAAGATGAGATAATTAAATTACCAAATAGAAGACGGACAAACCTATATAAATCGCGGGCGACCTTAACTGGGTCAACCATGACTTCAGGAATATAATCAATGCAGGAATCTAAGGCAAATCGACATTCTGTCGTCAGGGATAGAATCCAGGTAGAGCAGGAGATAGATAACATCGACATCCGAGGATACAAAAATCTCCGGTGAATCAATGCCAATTGTAAGGGAGTTTCACCCCTTTACAAATCATTCAAAGACGGAATCACCGATCTTTATAGAGGTCATTCCAAAGTGGTGTTATGGAATGCCCAAAATCAAAAGGATAAAATATGGAAGACAAGACCGGATTTCAGAACCAGCGGGAGCATTCCAAAGTTCAAGGAATCATAATCGATAAGTATCCTAACCAAGAGATTACCAACAAGGTTGATACAGAAGGAATGAAGTTTAGAAAATCTTGATTTAAAAATAAGAAAAACTTATACCAATATAATCTTTGAAAATCCTTTAAAATCATTTGAAAATCATTTTATACTTCGAAAATACGTTCTCACACAAAGAAATGATTCTGAGATCGATTTAACTCATTCTAGGGTATTTCTACCCTATCTCTAATGAGTTTTTGCTCATCAGGCTAAGGTTTGCCTAAAACCAAAGCTGTGATACCAAATGTAACGACCCACTATTTTGGACTATTCCAATCGACATTTAATCCTCACATGTTGGACTTGAATAATTCAAAACAATAGATTGTAATAAATTTTTGGAGCAAATAAAATCATTCACAGAATCACAGACACATAAATATCAGAATAACTCGCAGCGGAAATAAAATAACATAGTAGTTCGTGAAGCTGCTATAACAAAATCTCAAAACAAAATACAAAATATCATAGTTTAAAAATGGATACAATAGGGGTCTGGATACATAAATCAATAATACAGAAGCAAATACCGAATAGGAAAAATAACTGGATCAAAAACAGACGAATAGATAGACATATAAGCTCCAACAAATATCTAGCTCTAGAAGGTGAATCTAAAGCTGTGACTCTCAGGCTGATCCGAGCGTAAAGTAAAACACAAAACACTCGAGTCAGGACATACATACTTATACAATGTAAACCAACTCAAGTGAACTGTAATAGCATTGCATAATAACTTAAAGGATGCTTGGGATCGCCCATCCTTTAAGGATCCCTTAAACCATCAATTTAAACAGAAATAAACGCCATCATAGAAATGCCCATATTAAAGTAAACCATGCCACTAACAGTGTAAATGTGACTAGCGTAGAGCTGCAGTAATCTCTCACCTCTAGTCATACTATCAAATTGAAGGTGTGCATCAAAACAATCACTAGGAAATCAAACGACATACAGAGAAGTATACCCGTGGTTATTAATTTCAAATGATTTACAATTTCGAATTAAAATCATTCATTTAAACCATTAAAACTGAAGTCATTATACTTACAAATCAGATATTCAATTCCTAAAAATTTAGCTTTTTCTGAGCTCATCTATTCACTTAAAAACCATAAACATTAAAAATTTCAGCCTTTCACAGCATCTAGAAAACGCTGTAGTAAGTTATACTTGAAACAATTCATTTTAGCAAAGACAACATTTAAAACTACTGTAATAGTTCAGTTTTAGTTGAAAAATAGTTCAATTTAACAAAGACAACAATTACAGAACCACTGTAATAGTTCAGGATTCAAATTAAAAGATTTAATTATTTTCAGCAAAACCAGCATTTACAAAACTGCTGTAATAGTTCAATTATATTCAAAAATCTCATTTCAGCCAACTGTAACACTTAACAAGTGCTACAACAGCCCTTAGTTAATTTTAACCATTTAGTTCACTTTTGCAACTACAGCACTTACAAAGTGCTGTAATATCCTTTACTTCAGATTTTAAGTTAACTTCAGAAATGATAGCATTTCTGAAGTGCTGTTATTTAATTTCCAGATTTCAATGTAATTCCAACAACAAATAAACTTTAGTCTTAACCCTTTAAACATTATAAAAATCATATTTTAACACTCAAAAATGTTCATTAAAATACCTTTAACTTATGATTTTTATAAAGTAAATTTCTTATAATAAAATCAAATTTTTAATAATTCACTTAACAAATTCAAGTGTACAATTTTCTATTCTTCACATTTTAACAATTTCTTAACACTTAAATTTTTATTACCATTTTCCAAATATAACTTAATTTCCATCTTATTTATATAACTTAAATGTCACTTTAAAAGCCAAAACCCAAATTTCCAAATTTAAGTTATATTTCAAAAAATTCAATTTAACCGTTCATTTATTAAGCATTTTCAACTTATAGAAATATCTTTATTTAAAACATTTTTAAAATTCTTTTTAAATCAAATAATCATAAATTTACATTTTAAAAATACTTAAAAATATTCAAAAACACTTTAAAATTAACACCGGGTCTGTATATAGTTTTCTAACCTAGGTCAAGTAATACAGATATATATCATTTCAATCCGTAGTTTACAAAGAAAAGTCTGGGTTCTATCATTTCAAACCCGCAATCCCAATTTAAAATAAAATAAATAAAAATCATCCAGGCCTATCATTTCAGCCCATAATGATTTTTCTCTATTCTAAACTCCGTTCGGGTATGTATCATTTCAACCCATAGTGATTTCCATACTAGTAGGGAACTTGCTGTGATGATCAAAATAAACTGAACAGTATAACAACATATAGCAGTATCAGATTGTAACTACCCAGTATTTTATGATCTATTTTAATTGTATATTTTAATTATTTTAATTGAAATGTCTGATTTAAAAAACTTTATTATATTTATTAAAATGGATAAATTTTGTTATTTTAAAAGTATATTTTGATTTTTTGTATGAATTATAGTTCCAAACCTGAATAAATAGAATATTTCCAGAAAATGTGGATTTTGGTCAATTTAGTCAAACTTTGACTTTTAAATTTAAAATTTAAATATTTGAATTCTTGAATTTTATCTTTTATTATGAAAATATATTAAATTTTAAGAATACCGCTTTTCGTTTCATTGAAATCTGATTTATATTGTGAAAGTTATGCCTTTTACACTATTGTGTGAAATTTGCTGTATTTAACAAAATTGTTATTTTAATTTTTTTTATATAAATAATATTTTGTCTGTCATGTTCTAATTTTATTTACATGTGTAACATGATATTATGTATATATTTTAGTTTTAAAACATTTTCAAAGTGTTATTGAATTTTTCCAATGTCAGTTGGATTCTGTTTATAATTTCTAATTTCTAGTTTCAATTAATTTAAGAAATTCTTTATTTATTTTTCTATTTTCTTAAGATATTATTTTATTCTCATTCCCACTTTATTTTTTTCCTCATTTATTATATTTATTTGATATTTAATTTGTTTTAAAGTGAAATAGAAATGTTCTAAGGCTAGTGATATTTTATTTGTAAGTTTTAAGTCTTGTTTCCATTTTTTATACAATTTCTTTAGTTCTTTTTCTATTTTCTCTAACTTAAATTATTTATTTCATTTTAGAAATGATAAATGAAGTATTTTATTTCAAAATTTTGCTTTATAATATTTTTAAAATGAAGTAGATATTTTTCCAAAGAAATGATGTTTTAATTGTAAATTTTTATACCCTGTTTTCAATTTTTAAGCCATTTCTTTAATTCTTTTTCTATTTTCTTTAAATTTAATTAATTATTTTCATTTTATTTCACTTTTTTTCGGTTTTTAAATGTATTTGCTGAATATATTTTGTTTTATTTGAATTAAAAGAAATGGTAAATTGAAGAGACAAGACTCTTCCTTTTCATATGACTTTTCATCTACTAGACTCTTCATTTTCCATAACCTTCTCATTACTTGCTTTTTGGCCGTACACCCTTATTGTAGCTGTGAGTTTCTCAACTCATAATTCACGTGAAAATACTCCATCTCACTTTATTTCCCACGGCAAAAGCATTTGGTAATGGCTTCTTCTTCCTTTTTCACGTTTTCTCTTCATTTTTTCTTTTGATTTTCAATGTTTTACCTTATTCTCTTGCTTGTTTGGATCGTCCACCACCACTATTGCCTTGGCCATCACCTCCACCACCTCCTCCTTGTCACCACCACCACTTTCCCTCTGACCTTGTGTGACGACCCGAACTCGATGTCCGGCAAACGACATCAAATTCGTATCGCCGGAGCTTATAACAACATCGGATGAATATAAAACAGCGGAACAAAATGAATATCATGCATAAATCACAGGTACAACATCAGAATATCCAATAATACATTAGAGTATCTAATACATATATCACGACTCCAAATACATCATAATAATACATCGATGATCATATATCCAAAGATCTTCAATGAAAGAAGTGGTAACGGACTCCTGAAAGCTAAACACCTGAGATCTCCAAAAAAAACTCCTAAGATATCTCCAAAGCAAGAGTTCCAAAATTCTGCTAACTCCAAAATACGGAAACCTGCTACTAGGCTGCCCGTGTGGAAATTAAGGTCACCCAGAGTTTAGAAATGAAACAATAAACTCTGGATCAGTCATAGGACCGGTACGAGTAAACAAAACAGTTGTTTTTAAATAAATAGATTTATAAAAGAAAATTCGATATGCTTTTGAAAAATGAGACTACCATAAGACCTCCGGCCACACACATAATGCAAACGTAGAATTGGAGGAGATTTCTTCTTATGATAGTCAAATATGCTTGATACGAGAAATTTTCTTTGATATTATTACTAGTGCATAGTGTTGAAAACATTTCGAAAATAGAATATTAATCTTAGCCAGCATAGGTACCATTATGCTATGCGTACTATAGCTGCCATGTTAAATGGCAGGTTCTACAACTAAAACCGTACTGGGCTCATACTGTTTTTTTTGGATTTCCAATAAATGGTCAGGCTAAGGAACTTCCTACTACCACATGGGTACCCTCTGGCGGGACGTCCCGAGAACTTAACCAGCTCTCTGCCAACACAAGATCGGGTTTACCTCTGTAACTAGGTAACTACTACACGAGTATGCCACCCCCCCGGTCCTTTGGGACCTTTATCCAATGGCCCTCTATCACAAAGCAACAACCACACAATAAATGAGATTGGAGCTACCACACAGGTAAATATCTGGGCTCCATACCATGACATCACCTTTTTCCAGAAGGAAATGACATACCCTAAAGGGCGCGACCCTCATAACCTTGCCGCATCTTTCATGTTTCGACCATTTCGGAGTTGTGAGGTCCTATGAGGTCTCGTCCATAAAGGTATGCTTTACACGAAAGCCTTGTTTTGATCAAAAATGATCAATCAATGATCATCAACACACAACAACACTTAGCATGCCACACTACCAAATTGGGAATATATCGCTGATAACCTTCAATTACATAACCTCTGAGCTCGTACGTCTCAGAGAAGGGTGTTAAGCTAAGAGAACAAATTCTCCGCCACCACAGATACATATGTGAAAGAGATTTGCTTTATATCTCAAAGTGTAGTGTCAGACACAACCATACAAGTCTGTTCCGGGTTCGAACAGAACCGAAGGCACTTCATCCAATAAAGGAAGAAGCCCTTGCAAATCCGGGTATCCACAATCCCGATCGGACTTCCCATCACTTAGGGAATCTCTATACCGGAGCAACTCAGTGCAGAGATAATCGATAGGTTATCCCATCGTTCTCGAAGACACCCGGTCTTCACCACCGGTCTTCAAATGCTATCCATTTCGACGTATCACTACTCGGAATGGGTTATATGACACAAAGGTCCTTTTCCGGCTAAACCGAATAGTGAGCGCTCAATTTTTAAAACACGTGGATATATCAATCACAAAGATTTATATTCAGGTTCGATGTGGATTTCGGATAACTAACTGGAATCCGATTCCCTGTCGCATCGAAGTTTAAATGCCGCTTTACAGGGAAAAGGTTTTTCACCTCAATACAGAAACAAATCACAGTCACAGTGCATCACACAGCATCATAATCACAACAGAAATATCAATCTAGTGCATAGCAATAGTTAATTATTTACCAATCCAAGTGAATGTGATTTAATAAATTAATCAAATAATTATTTCTATTGATTATTTTAAATCAATGATTTATTATTCTCAATGATAAATCAATTAATCTTAATCAACTTGATAAATTGATTATTCCTTAATTTATTATTTTAATTAACTGCCAATTATAAATTGATTAACTTGAATTATCAAATTAATTAGATACTTAGTTGTTACTTAACCAATCTTCAATTACGACGTAAATCCTTAATTACTTAGTTAATTATAATTACCAACTTAATCATCCTTGGTTGCTTTCCAAAACAATTTGTTATTTATCTAAATTAACATTTAGAAATCTTCTTATTTCGAAACCAATTTATTACTACTACAAAAAGCTTAAATGTTAATTAACTTAAATGTTTATCATAAATTATTTATTTATTTAAGGTATTAATTAGATTGTTAAGTATCCACTTAGTTTACTAAATTTAGTAATAAGCTTTTAATTCAATATAGTCTATATTAATTGCTCTAAAATCTGTCAACAGTAAAAGTTAAATTTTATTTGGGCCAAACCCATATTCAAAGTAACCCGAGCAAAACCCAGGTTTCACCGAGTCACGCACGTCATTTCCTCGAGCCTCTTCCCTTTCTTCCCCGCGTTCCTGTGCAACTTCTTCTTCCTTCTTTTTTTTTTCTATCTAAGTTAAAACTTAATTACTACAGGCCAACACCATTCGAACGCGGGTTGAAGCACTTCACGACATTTTTCGAGTCTCTCCCGAAGCGAGGCACACGCGAAAGTTCCCTGACATCCAAACCAACGCCGTGCACGTGCACAGCCTCTGGCCAACGTTCTGGCGAACACCACCGACCACGGCAAGTCACAAACCACAACCATACTTGAAATCGAACTTCAGGTCGACACAAAAAAACTCGAGATCGAAATAAGCCTATTTGCTCGACACTTCTGCTCGAACTCATCGAACAAAATCACTTCGCCGCCATGCCACAGGTTACCAGAAAATTCGTGACTTCGGCCATAGCACTTCAACGACCTATGCTAACCTCCCCCTCAGCCACAAGCCGTTCGATCACTCCCAGGTGACGAAATCGTTACGTCAACAACATGAAAACAACTCGGCTAAAACCCTAATTCGAGCTCGGACTCCCAATTCACGCAATGGAAATTTTTTTCCACATTTTTCCCGAAACCATTGATTCACAAACTAGCTTCAATCCCAGTTTCAACATTTATCATTACCTCAATCACTGGAAATTCGAAAAGATGTAATTTTTGTTCAAAAACTAACTACTCTGTGAATACTAAACTAAAAACCTTTATTTTTGGTTTAAAAATCATAACTTGCAGTAGAGATTCGAGTTATGAATTTAATTAACCTTGTGTAACAATCGAATTTATCAAGTTTTACTTGATTCACTGTAAATTAAGATGACAGTGGTTACTTTCATCAAATCATGTTGAAACAGGTTTTAAAACCTTGATTACAGATTTACTTCTTGTTTGATTGAAGACTTCGATACTCAACAATGACCAAACACAATTAAATTAAAATTTTGAATCAATTATCCACTCTGTAATCAATAACAAAGAAGATGAATATGCAGGGTAACCTATATATATATATATATATATATATATATATATATATATATATATATATATATATATATATATGCAGAATGTTATTCAAAAATAAAACACATACAATACTATGTACAGTCAATCAATTATCTTACTGTTAACTTAAAGTTTTACAGTTGATGTTCACTCACCTGAACAAGTTTTGAAACAGAGACTTAATTAACTTTGAAACTGCAGATTTGAGTCTTCCCCTCTGCTTTATTTCTTCAGTAATTTTCTTTCCAAATTTAAATATAAAGTGATGTTCTTTCTATTTTCTGATCTTTGCTATTTTTCTCTTCTGTAAATGGTTTGAACGAACTGGAGGTAACATGCTTCTATAAAGAGATGTGCAGGTTTTAGTAAAATATTGAAGAAAGATTTTTTTTGTTGTACTTTATAAATATTTATATATCTTAAATCAGAGATTTTTTCTTATAAAGAGGCTCATAATGATATTATGGAGGCTTGCATTAATTGCATCGTCCTCTTTTGCAAGCTCATACTTATCATTCATTTTTTCCTTATTTAATGGTGTCTGAGAGGATTTTTACTTTGAGTTTGAGGAGATAACATTAAATGCTTTTGCTTCCTTTTTTTGTTTACATACAATATTATTTTATTCTTATAAGTACTATTTTGTTTTACAGTTTATATTTTCTGTTTATAGGTTGAGTTGCAATGCATTAAATGAAAGCATGTTCTTTGTGTATCTACAGCATGCTGTGTTCATGCTTTGTACGTTTACAAGTACTAAGTCTTGTTTCATTTATCTGTTTTATTTAAAATACTTACCTTCTTGCTTACTTTGTTTCCTGCCCTCTATTTGTTTACTTTGCTAAATGAAAGAGTTTTGTTTTAGCTATTTTTTCTTTTGTCTACATATTTTATTTTATTGATTGTTGTTATTATATATTTTCATATTTTTCTTTTCTATTATTACTATTTTTATGATTTATTTAAACTTAACTATCAATTTTATTTTATTTTATTCCTTATAACCTTGTAATATTAATCTTAACAATATTTTATTTTTCTTGAAATTTCATAATTTGAATTTAAAAGTTCAGGTAAATCACCAAATTTAAACACACAAATTCCGAGATGTTACAATATCCCCTCCTTAAGAAAATTTCGTCCTCGAAATTGAGAGAGAGAGAAAAGCAAACAAAGAATCCATGAATTCAGAAACATAAGGAAATGGCTTACCAATTTAAGCCGAGATGTCTACTCTACAACTGGGATATGATTTCTTCATGTTATCTTCATTTTCTCAAGTATAGTACTTTGGATCGCCACTCCATTGAACTTTGACCAATTTCACAATTTTGTTTCACAATCGCTTTTCATCACGATCAATAATTTTTATCGGCTCTCTTTTAACTGCCAAGTTGGGAGTGATTTCAAGATCCTGCTGAGCAGCTTCTTCAATAATATCATCTGGGTCGTGCACATACTTTCGAAGACTAGAAACATGGAACACATTATGCACACCAGACAACCAGCTGGGTAACTGCACTCGATATGCTAGGGACCAATCCTTTCAAGAATAGGAAAAGGACCAATATAACGCGGTGCTAGCTTTCTAGTTTTCCCGAATCTCAATACACCCCGCATCGGAGACACTTTCAAAAATACAGAATCTCCAACTTGAAATTCCAAATCTCTTCTTCGACGGTCATAATAGCTCTTCTTTCGACTTTGAGCAGTTATTAATTTCTTTCGAATGAAATCTACCTTCTCCGTGGCTTCTTTAATCATGTCTGGTCCTAGGACGAGTCTATCACCTGATTCAATCCAGCATGGAGGTGATCGACACGGACGACCATGTAAAGCTTCGAAAGGAGCCATTTCTATACTGGCCTAATAGCTGTTATTATATGAGAATTCAACTAGATGTAAATGGTCCTCCCAAGGACCACCAAAATCGAGAATGCAAGTATGCAAAAGGTCTTCTAGAATTCGGTTAATTCTCTCAGTCTGCCCATCAAATTGTGGGTGATAAGCAGTACTGAAAATTAATTCGTTCCCAAAGCGTCTTGGAATGCCTCCCAAAATCTACTAGTGAAGATCGGGTCACGATCACTAACTATGCTGCTGGGAATACCATGGAGACAAACAATTTCCTTTATATATAGCCCTGCTAAGCTTGCTGCATTCCGAGTGGATTTCACTGGAATAAAGTGAGCAGTTTTGGTTAGACGGTCCACTATAACCCAAATTTCTTCATTTCCCTTCCTGGTTTGTGGTAATCCGTCGATGAAATCCATCGATACCTGATCCCATTTCCATTTTGGTACTTCCAAAGGTTGAAGTAAACCGGCCACTTTCTTTTGATTGCTTTTGACTTGTTGACAAGTAGCACAGCGACTCACGTAAATAGATATGTCTCCTTTCATTATCTTCCACCAGGAAGTTCTTTTTATATCTTTATACATTTTATTAATTCCTGGATGGATGCAAAGCTTGGACTTGTGGCATTCATCTAAAACTTCACGTTTCAGCTCCGGAATGTCAGGGACACAAATTCTTCCTTTCAATCTTATAACTCCATGATCATCAATTGCAAAACTAGAATCTTCATCTCAACGAATTCACCCATATATTTCCTGAAGAAACTGGTCTTCTTTTTGCTTGTTGGCGATCTTTTCAAGAAGAGTTGGAGTGATAACAAGATATGCGAGAACAGCATGTCTTCTGCTCAAAGCATCGGCAACTACATTGGCTTTTCCCGACGTATACCGAATATCTAGGTCATACGATGCCAGAAATTCCAACCAATGTTGTTGTCGCATATTCAAATCCTTCTGGGCAAAGAGATATTTCAAGGATTTATGGTCGATGAATAATTCAAAATTTTCACCTAGGGAAATAAGAGTTCATTAAGTATATTGTTTAAGTTAAATTAATTTCGTAAATTGTTAAGAAAGCTGAAAAGATTCTTACCCAGAAGATAGTGTCGCCAGATTTTTAAGGCGAAAACAACAGCCAAAAGCTCCAAATCATGTGTTGGGTAGTTTCTCTCATGCAGACGTAATTGTCTACTCGCGTAGGCAACTACCTGTCCATTTAGCATTAATATTCCACCTACCCCATCACCACATGCGTCAGTATAAACAGACAATCCCCGATTCCCATTTATAATAGCGAGAATAGGAGCAGTGGTTAATCTCTTCTTCAACTCCTGAAAAGCTTCATCACATTTCGAAGTCCAATTGAATTTTACATCTTTTATTGTTAGCTTGGTCAATGGACTAGCTATCTTAGAAAAATCTTGAACGAATTTCTGGTAATAGCCTGCTAAACCCAAAAAGCTTCGAATTTCTTTTTGAGTCGTGGGTCGCTTCCAATCAAGAATAGCGGAAATTTTGCTAGGATCAACCGAAATTCCTTCTTCATTAACAATATGGCCAAGGAATTTGACTTCTTTGACCCAAAAGTGGCATTTGGAAAATTTTGCAAATAAGATGTTCCTTCTCAAAATTTCCAAACAATTTTGAGATGTTCAGCATGTTCCTCTTCGGTTTTGGAGTAAATCAAGATATCATCAATAAATACAAGAACAAATTTATTCAGCACCTCCCAAAATACACGGGTCATAAGGTCTACGAAGTACGCTGGAGCATTGGTTAGCCCAAAAGGCATGACTAACCATTCGTAGAACATATTGGGGCCCCTGAAAACAGTTAAATGTACACAATCTTCGGCGATTCGTAGTTGATGGAATCCTTGAGCTAGATCCATCTTTGAAAAGAAACGAGCGCCGTGTAATTGATCAAATAAATCATCGATCCTGGGTAAAGGAAACTTATTCTTGAGAGTCATTTTATTGAAATCGCGGTAATCTCCACACAATCTTAAAGATCCGTCCGATTTAGTGACGAACACAATGGCTGAACCCCATTCAGAAACACCGGGTCGAATTAATCCTTTTGCTAGTAGATCATCGGTTTGTTGAACTAATTCAACCTTTTCCCTGGGTGCCATCCTGCGACTTGCGTGAACAACAGGACGAGCATTGGGTATGAGGTCAATTCTAAATTCTATTTCTCGATGTGGAGGTAGAAATTTCACTTCTCCGAACACGTCCAGAAAATCTCTAACAATTGGTATAGACTCCAAACTGGGTTCGAGATAACCCAAATTATACATCAATCCTTCCCTTTTAGGACTAGGGTCCTCACAAGAAATTTCGATGAAATCTCCAAATTCGGTTTTAATCGAAATCAATCGATTAATGCAATCCAATTTGGCTTTGTATTTTGCTAGCCAATCCATTCCGAGTAAGACTTCAAACTCGTTAAAATCAAGAACGAAGAGACCGATAAGAAACTGGTAACAAGAATATGAGATAGGAACGTCTCTACATCGAAGACAAAGATTCACGGGACCTCCCACTGGATTCCTTACGCATATAGGTTCATCAACAAAATCGGGTTCAAGATTTAATTCATCGACAGCTTGCTGAGAGATAAAACTATGTGTAGCGCCTGTGTCAAATAGAATTCTAAAAATGCTATCATAAATAGTAAGATTACCTTCCAGAATTCCTTTTCCTTTTTCTGCTTTGGAAGATGCAGGTTGGTCTTTGACTGCGTACACCTTTGCTGTTTGAGCTTGCTTCATGGTTGGACAGTCTTTAACTTCATGTCCCACGTTTTGATAATAATAGCACTCCTAGGCTTTGCTTGAGCGGATTGACTGACCTGTTTCTTAGGCTTCGTACATCTACTCGAATAGTGGCCCTTCTCCAAGCAGTTTAACAAGTGACATTCTCTGCCATGCTTCCCTGAATGCTCTTCTTTTTCTCCTTGCCCTGCCATGGCTTCTTGCCTTCAAATTTCCTTTTCTTCCACTTTTGATTGCCTGAATTTCCTTTCTCTGCCGGGGCTTCTTGCATATCAAGTGTAGCATTTCTGTACCCCATATCAACTAAATCTGAAAAAGATTCCTTAACGTGGCCCGTCATTCTTTCGTGGAATTTCTTATTCACCCCATGAATGAATCTTTCATTCATCTTTAAAGGCGTATTCACCAATTCGGGACCAAAACGTGACAATTCATTGAATTTGTTGAGATACTCCTCGAATGACAAACTCCCCTGCTTCAAGTCCATAAATTCCTGGTACATTCGAGAAATTCCGGCTGATGGAAAATATCGCTTCTCAAACACTTCTTTGAATTTCTCCCAAGAAAACTCGACTTCTGGCTTATCTACTATGATTGTCTCCCACCAGGCCGAGGCTTCATCTTGAAGTTGCCAAGAAGCTATGAGTCGCTTGTGATCGTCTTGCAGTTTTAGCCCTCTAAAGATTTTCTCACATGATCTTATCCAGGTTGAAGCCTCAACAATTGGCTCCTTGCCGGTGAACGGCTTACCACCAAGTCTTGAGAAATTTTTATGTAAGTCATCCAGATTCGACGGTTGCGGAATAGGTGCTACTGCTGTTGGGGGATCTTGATTAGTAACTGTGGCACTTCCTTGACCCCTAACTCTTCCCCTTCGTCCGCTCATTCTTACTATCTGTAATTAGTAAGTAAGAAAATTGATTTAGATATACAGACGAAATATCTTAAGGAATATCAGCAGTAAAAGAAAAAAGACTAATAAAATTTGGAGTTCCAGTCTTAGTTATACCCATTCTAGGGTATATTTCACCCTATCTCTAATGAGTAATCTGATGTGTTATACTCCGTTGCTAAAATTCTTACTCAACCTTCAGCTCCGATACCACTTGTGACGACCCGAACTCGATGTCCGACAAACGACATCAAATTCGTATCGCCGGAGCTTATAACAACATCAGATGAATATAAAACAGCGGAACAAAATGAATATCATGCATAAATCACAGGTACAATATCAGAATATCCAATAATACATCAGAGTATTTAATACATATATCACGACTCCAAATATATCATAATAATACATCGATGATCATATATCCAAAGGTCTTCAATGAAAGAAGTGGTAACAGACTCCTAAAAGCTAAACACCTGAGATCTCCAAAAAAAACTCCTAAGATATCTCCAAAGCAAGAGTTCCAAAATGCTGCTAACTCGAAAATACGGAAACCTGCTACTAGGCTGCCCGTGTGGAAATTAAGGGCACCTAGAGTTTAGAAATGATACAATAAACTCTGGATCAGTCATAGGACTGGTATGAGTAAACAAAACAGTTGTTTTTAAATAAAACAGATTTATAAAAGAAAAGTCGATATGCTTTTGAAAAATGAGACTACCATAAGACCTCCCGCCGCACACATAATGCAAACGTAGAATTGGAGGAGATTTCTTCTTATGATAGTCAAATATGCTTGATACGAGAAATTTTCTTTGATATTATTACTAGTGCATAGTGTTGAAAACATTTCTAAAATAGAATATTAATCTTAGCCAGCATAGATACCATTATGCTATGCGTACTATAGCTACCATGTTAAATGGCAGGTTCTACAACTAAAACCGTACTGGGATCGTATTGTTTTTTTGGATTTCCAACAAATGGTCAGGCTAAGGAACTTCCTACTGCCACATGGGTACCCTCTGTCGGGACGTCCCGAGAACTTAACCAGCTCTCTGCCAACACAAGATCGGGTTACCTCTGTAATAGGTAACTACTACACGAGTATGCCACCCCCCCGATCCTTTGGGACCTTTATCCGATGGCCCTCTATCACAAAGCAACAACCACACAGTAAATGAGATTGGAGCTACCACACAGGTAAGTATCTGGGGTCCATACCATGACATCACCTTTTTCTAGAAGGAAATGACATACCCTAAAGGGCACGACCCTCATAACCTTGCCGCATCTTTCATGTTTCGACCTTTTCCGAGTTGTGAGGTCCTATGAGTCTCGTACATAAAGCTATGCTTTACACGAAAGCCTTGTTTTGATCAAAAATGATCAATCAATGATCATCAACACATAGCAACACTTAGCATGCCACACTACCAAATTGGGAATATATCGCTGATAACCTTCAATTACATAACCTCTGAGCTCGTACGTCTCAGAGAAGGGTGTTAAGCTAAGAGAATAAATTCTCCACCACCACAGATACGTATTTGAAAGAAATTTGCTTTATATCTCAAAGTGTAGTGTCAGACACACAACCATACAAGTCTGTTCCGGGTTCGAACAGAACCGAAGGCACTTCATCCAATAAAGGAAGAAGCCCTTGCAAATCCGGGTATCCACAATCCCGATCGGACTTCCCATCACTTAGGGAATCGCTATACCGGAGCAACTCAGTGCAGAGATAATCGATAGGTTATCCCATCGTTCTCGAAGACGCCCGATCTTCACCACCGGTCTTCAAATGCTATCCATTTTGACGTATCACTATTCGGAATGGGTTATGTGACACAAAGTTACTTTCCCGGCTAAACCGAATAGTGAGCGCTCAATTTTTAAAACACGTGGATATATCAATCACAAAGATTTATATTCAGCTTCGATGTGGGTTTCAGATAACTAACTGGAATCCGATTCCCTATCGCATCAAAGTTTCAATGCCGTTTTACAGGCAAAAGGTTTTTCACCTCAATACAGAAACAAATCACAGTCACAGTGCATCACACAGCATCATAATCACAACAGAAATATCAATCTAGTGCATAGCAATAGTTAATTGTTTACCAATCCAAGTGAATGTGATTTAATAAATTAATCAAATAATTATTTTATTGATTATTTTAAATCAATGATTTATTATTCTCAATGATAAATCAATTAATCTTAATCAACTTGATAAATTGATTATTCCTTAATCTATTATTTTAATTAACTGCCAATTATAAATTGATTAACTTGAATTATCAAATTAATTAGATACTTAATTGTTACTTAACCAATCTTCAATTACGACATAAATTCTTAATTACTTAGTTAATTATAATTACTAACTTAATCATCCTTGGTTGCTTTCCAAAACAATTTGTTATTTATCTAAATTAACATTTATAAATCTTCTTATTTCGAAACCAATTTATTACTACTACAAAAAGCTTAAATGTTAATTAACTTAAATGTTTATCATAAATTATTTATTTATTTAAGGTATTAATTAGATTGTTAAGTATCCACTTAGTTTACTAAATTTAGTAATAAGCTTTTAATTCAATATAGTCTATATTAATTGCTCTAAAATCTGTCAACAGTAAAAGTTAAATTTTATTTGGGCCAAACCCATATTCAAAGTAACCCGAGCAAAACCCAGGTTTCACCGAGTCACGCACGTCATTTCCTCGAGCCTCTTCCCTTTCTTCCCCGCGTTCCTGTGCAACTTCTTCTTCCTTCTTTTTTTTCTATCTAAGTTAAAACTTAATTACTACAGGCCAACACCATTCGAACGCGGGAGAACCCGAAGCACTTCACGACATTTTTCGAGTCTCTCCCGAAGCGAGGCACACGCGAAAGTTCCCTGACATCCAAACCAACGCCGTGCACGTGCACAGCCTCTGGCCAACGTTCTGGCGAACACCACCGACCAGGGCAAGTCACAAACCACAACCATACTTGAAATCGAACTTCAGGTCGACACAAAAAAACTCAAGATCGAAATAAGCCTATTTGCTCGACACTTCTGCTCGAACTCATCGAACAAAATCGCTTCGCCGCCATGTCACAGGTTACCAGAAAATTCGTGACTTCGGCCATAGCACTTCAACGACCTATGCTAACCTCCCCCTCAGCCCCAAGCCGTTCGATCACTCCCAGGTGACGAAATCATCACGTCAACAACATGAAAAAAAACTCAGCTTAGACCCTAATTCGAGCTCGGACTCCCAATTCACGCAATGGAATTTTTTTTTCACATTTTTCCCGAAACCATCGATTCACAAACTAGCTTCAATCCCAGTTTCAAATTTATCATTACCTCAATCACTGGAAATTCGAAAAGATGCAATTTTTGTTCAAAAACTAACTACTCTGTGAATACTAAACTAAAAACCTTTATTTTTGGTTTAAAAATCATAACTTACAGTAGAGATTCGAGTTATGAATTTAAATTAACCTTGTGTAACAATCGAATTTATCAAATTTTACTTGATTCACTGTAAATTAAGATGACAGTGGTTACTTTCCTCAAATCATGTTGAAACATGTTTTAAAACCTTGATTACAGATTTACTTATTTTTTGATTGAAGACTTCGATACTCAACAATGATCAAAAGCAATTAAATTAAAATTTTGAATCAATGATCCACTCTGTAATCAATAACAGAGAAGATGAATATGCAGGGTAACCTATATATATATATATATATATATATATATATATGCAGAATGTTATTCAAAAACAAAACACATACAGTACTATGTACAATCAATAAATTATCTTACTGTTAACTTAGAGTTTTACAGTTGATGTTCACTCACCTGAACAAGTTTTGAAATAGAGACTTGATTAACTTTGAAACTGCAGATTTGAATCTTCCCCTCTGCTTTATTTCTTCAGTAAATTTCTTTCCAAATTTAAATATAAAGTGATGTTCTTTCTATTTTTTGATCTTTGCTATTTTTTATCTTCTGTAAATGGTTTGAACGAACTGGAGGTAACATGCTTCTATAAAGAGATGTGCAGGTTTTAGTAAAATATTGAAGCAAGATTTTTTTGTTGTACTTTATAAATATTTATATATCTTAAATCGGAGATTTTTTCTTATAAGGAGGCTGATAATGATATTATGGAGGCTTGCATTAATTGCATCGTCCTCTTTTGCAAGCTCATACTTATCATTCATTTTTTCCTTATTTAATGGTGGCTGAGAGGATTTTTACTTTGAGTTTGAGGAGATAGCTTTAAATGCTTTTGCTTCCTTTTTTTTTTGTTTACATACAATTTTATTTTATTCTTGTAAGTACTGTTTTGTTTTACAGTTTATATTTTCTGTTTATAGGCTGAGTTGCAATGCATTAAATGAAAGCATGTTCTTTGTGTATCTACAACATGCTGTGTTCATGCTTTGTACATTTACAAGTACTAAGTCTTGTTTCATTTATTTGTTTTATTTAAAATACTTACCTTCTTGCTTACTTTGTTTCCTGCCCTCTATTTGCTTACTTTGCTAAATGAAAGAGTTTTGTTTTAGCTATTATTTCTTTTGTCTACATATTTTATTTTATTGATTGTTGTTATTATATATTTTCATATTTTTTTATTTTTTTATTTTTATTGTTTAAATACAATTTCTTGTTTATAATATGTTCTTTTCTATTATTACTATTTTTATGATTTATTTAAACTTAACTATCAAATTTTTTATTATTTAATTCCTCATAACCTTGTAATATTAATCTTAACAATATTTTATTTTTCTTGAAATTTCGCAATTTGAATTTAAAAGTTCAAATAAATCACTAAATTTAAACACACAAATTCTAGGATGTTACACCTTGGCCAGGTCGCACCACTCATATGACCAAAACTCCACAAAAATGCAACATTTCCTAAAAACTATGCAAGCCAAGCCACTACATGCAACAACTCCTCCATCCATCACCATGGCCACCACCATAGCCGCCACCACCACCTTGATATGACCACCACCCATCACCTTAGCTACTGTCCAGATCTAAAACATGAATAGCCAAGCCATAGATCCATGTAGCCGAGCCAAATAGTGAACACAAACTCCTCCATTTATGCCATTAATCACTCAAACAACTTCCATACCTTCACTACCCTTGTTAGGCCGAGCATATATGACACATACCTGACCAAATACACCCCATGGTAGTTCTTTATCACTCTATAGGATGAGCATAGTGGTGGTGGAAGCAAGTGCAAGTGTTTGATTAATTGTTGTTCCTCAATTCTAGCTTATTTAATGTCATATTATGGTTTGATATTCATGTTATATGCATTGTTTTGTTTCATATGTACAAGAGAAATAGCTTTGGCTTTTCCTCACTTAAATCGTAGTCGTGCTTTCGTGCCTTTTGGATCTCTATTGTGTGTCTGTATTTGCTATCTCCAGCTTGTAGAGGTGAGTATTTCTCACCAGACATTCCGTACTTATATAAGTAGTAAATTGACATCCTGTGAATCTGTAGTTATAACTACCTGTGATATTATTTATACGATGTTCACCCCTGCTTATGCACCTGTTATATCATCTGTTACTGTTATACAATGTTATTCTTTTATTTATATCAGTTTATCATACTGCAAGTTTCCTGTAGAATAGAATCATTATGGGTTGAAATGATATATACCCAAACGGACTTTAGAATAGGAAAAAATCATTATGGGCTGAAATGATAAGCCTGAATGATTTTTATTTTATTTATTTCATTTAACTTGGGATTACAAGTTCAAAATTATAGAACCCGGATTTTTCCTTTGTAAATTATGGATTGCAATGATATATTATCCGTAACATTCGACTTAGGTTAGAAAAATTATATACAGACCGTGGTTAAAATAAATTTTCTAAATTTTTTAAAATATTATAAAAATGTAAATATTATGATATTTTGATTTAAATTTAAATCAAAAATGATTTTTATAAAATATTAGTGATTTTATACAAGTTAAATAAGTGAAATAAATAAATGGTAAAATAGTATTGTAGATATAAGTGAAATTTGGAATTTATGATTTTGTTTTTTAATAAAGTTTAAGTTAATTAAGAAAAAATGATAATTTGATTTTAATTTTAATTCAAAATAATTTTTATAAAGTGTTATTGATTTTCTATAAATTAAACATAGTTAAATAAATAAATGTTTAAAAGTTGAAATTTGAAGTATAATTTAATTTGGAAATGTGAAAGTGTTTTAAAAATAAAAGTTAAGTTAAGAAAATAAAATGGAATTTAAATAAAATTTTGAAATGGTAAACTTAATTAAAATTTAAGTAAATGAAATGTTATAAAATTTTACATTTATTTTATAAGTGAATTATTAAAGATTTGATAATTATTTGTGAAAATTTCACTTTGTAAAATCATAAATTAAGGGATATTTAAATGATAGTTTTTAAAGTGAGAAAATATGATTTTTATAAGCAAAAATGGATTTAAATAAATTTTAATTGTTTATGAAATTGTAGTGAAAGTTTGGAATTTAAATTGACAGCATTCCTGAAATGCTATCATTTCTAAAGTTAAAGATATTACAGCATTATGTAAATGCTGTAATTGATATAAATGAACTAGATGGCTAAAATGAACTAAGGGCTATTACAATACTTTGTAGGTGTTGTAGTTGCTGAATTTAACTAAAATATTATTTGAAATCTAAAACCTATTACAACATTTTAGATGCTGCTTTTTCTAATTGAATTGTTTTAAACATAACTTTCCGTAGCATTTTCTAAATGCTGCGAAAGTTGAATTTTCATTGTTTTAATAAATTTAAGTGAATAAATGAACTTTGAAAGATTTAAATTTTGGAAATTTAATAATTTAATTATTAAGTAAAATAACTTCATTTTAATGATTTAAAATGAAGTAAATTGTTTTGAAATATAAACTATTTTAAAATGTGTGTTGAAATGATATTTTAAATAAAATGAATATGGTTTGGGAAATATGCTATTTTGATATTTTGAAATGGATTTTTGAATGATATTGAATTTTTAAAAGATATTTGATTTCAAAATATAATACCATTTTTGAATTTAACCACGGGATGTATTTAATTTATGGTTAAAGGATCCTTGGAGGATGGGAAATCCCAAGCATCCTTTAAGTTATTGTGTATTACTACTACAGTTCACTTGAGTTGATTTACATTATATAAGTATGTATGTCCTGACTCGAGTGTTTTGTTTACTTTACGGTCGGGTTAACCTGAGTATTTACAGCTTAGCTTTGGATTTCTTTCTGGAGCTAGGAATCGCTGGAGATTCTGCTGGTCTAGTTATCTATTCCCTTTCAGTTTCAGTTGTTCTATTTCAGCTCTGGTATTTATAAACTTCTATGTATTTGGGATCTCTATTGTATATGTTTTCAGACTGATATTATGTATTTTGTTTTGAGATTTTGTTATAGTAGCTTCATGAACTACTATGGTATTTTAATTTCAGCTGCGAGTTATTCTGATATTTCTGTGTCTGTGATTCTGTGATTGTTTTCATTTGCTCCAAATATATTTACAATGCGGTATTTTGAGCAATTCAAGTCCAGCATGTGTGGATGCGAATGGTCGAAAATATCGGGTTGTTACATAGATGATATGACAGATAAATAAACAGGATTAACATTATATAATTTATAATACAGGCAGGTATACATGATATTATAATTTTACGGATTCACATGCTAACTATTCACTAATTATATAAGTATGGAAGTCGTGTGTGAAATACTCACCTCTTAACGCTGGAGTTAACAAATTCAGACACACAAACAAAGATCCAGAAGGCACGGCTACGGATTCAAGTGAGGGGAGAGCCAAAATGATTATCTTGTACAAAAGAAACAAAACAAGATATTGCAACATGAATTTACAACACAATATATCATTGAACAACTAGAAATATAAAGTAACAAAGAAAAACACAACTTGACCTTGCTTTCACCACACATATGCTAGGCCATAAGGTTCAAATGCTCGGCTATGGCTATGTATTTGGGTCAGGTATAGGTCCATATGGCTCGGCCTAGTAGGAGATGAAAAGGGTAGTGGTTTATGACATGAAGCATACACACAAGGCAACAAAGTGGAATTTTTATGACGTTTCTTGGCTCGACTTTGGCAATAGGTGGCTCGGCCTTACTTGGTTTATCTCAGGTGATGGTGCAGCAGTGGCCTAAGGTCAGGTAGTGGCTGATGGAGGTGGTTCTAAGGGTGGCCGAGAGGATGTGTGAAGGGATATTGCATGTAGGGTTTGGCTAGGCTAGTTTTAAGAGGATGTTTGCAATTTTTGTGGAGTTTTTATCATAGGAGAGGCCATGGCCTGTCATGGTCAGAGGGGTTGATGATGGTTGCAGCCGAGTATAGTGGAGGTGGAGGTGATGGTGATAGAGGGGTTTATGGCAAGCAAGTGTAGGTAGAAGCAAGATAAAAATTCAAGTAAAACAAAGAAGGAAATAAGAAAAATATGCCATGAACTTACCAAAATAAATTTCAGAAATTTTCTTGATGGCCGAAAGTTTTAAGAGGAAGAAATTTCTTACGTGAAAAATGAAAAAGATACAACTATGAGAAAGGGATATGGTCGACTACATTCAATACAAACGTTAATTGAAAATGAAAAGACAAAAGGCATATGTAAAGTCATGGCATATGAAAAGGTTTTGACCTTTTATATTTCTTATTTCTTTTTTTCATTTCAAACAAATGAAATGTAAGTAAATAAAATAGAAAAACAAAACAAAATAGAGTAGGAAAGAAGATAAATAAATAATTTTTATGAAAAATATAAAATAATTAAGAAAATAGTTTAATAATTGAAACTAGGATTTTAAAATTTGAAAACAAAATACAACTAACATTTGAAGATTGTAAATACATTTTAAAAATGTTTAAAAAATATATATACCTAACATGTCATATGACACATATTAGGACATGATATGACAAATAAAATATTATTTATATAAATTAAAACAAACAATTTTATTAAATAAATCAATTTACATACAATATTGTAAAAATCATAACATCCACAATATAAATCGGATTTCAACGAAACGTAAAGCAATATTCTTGAAATTTAATTTAATTTCATAATAAAAGATAAAATTGAAAAATTCAAATATTTAAATTTAAAATTGAAAAGTCAAAGTTTGACCATATTAACCAAAATTCACATTTTTGGAAAGTATTCCATTTATTCAGCTTTGGAATTATAATTCACACAAAAATCAAAATTTATATTTAAAATAACAAAATTTATCCATTTTAATAAATAAAATAAAGTTTTTAAATCAAGAATTTCAATTAAAATAATTAAAATATGAAATCAAAATAATCACAAAATACAGGGTTGTTACAATCTTTAGTGCTACTTTTAACATTTGCAAATTTCTAAAAACTTTTGAATTAAGGTAACTTCCATTTAAAATTGTGTTAAATCATAAATAAAGAAATAAAAAACTAAAATGTAGGTAGATTTTACATGAATTAGAATATGCGTACGCTGTCTCACTTTTCAACCCATGCATCTCTTTTGTTTATATCGTATACGTAAAGAGGATTATGTTTAGAAGACTATAGCTTTTCAAAAGTTTAAACTATTAAATACATCCTTCTCTTTTTGTTTAACTGATTATAAAACTGATCTATATTATTATCTAGATTAGAAAAATAATATTTTTCTTGTTATATAACATTGTAGCTTATTATGTAGCGGTAGTAGTAAGTGTACACCTTTTTAAATTTCAACTGCATGATATTTGCCAGTGAAATATCAACTTTAACAAATGAATTACAAATACGTATTAAGTATTCATAACTTTTATTATTTCATAATAATATCCATAATATAAAGTAGCCAATCTCCATATATGGTTCATTCAATGCTTTCATGAAACCGAACAAATTTCATCCAATACATACAATTATACTATGAACAATAGCGACGGTGCTATTTATAACTAATCAAAAATTATCACTCCAAAGTTACCAAACTTGGTCCTTTTTCAGAAAAATTGTCATAAATTGGGATATATAGTGGCTTTTAGTCAATACCGGGCCAAGAATTTATCCGATTCATTCCTAGTTGTAAATTTACTTCAGCCTAAGTTTGTCAAAACAATTACAACACATATAACATAAATTCCCACTATTTGATAAAACTTCACATTTATTAAAATTAACATCACCATTAATAGATTGAAATAATACATAAAACTTGAAAGATATATAGCTAATAATACACCTACATGATATACTAAAAGTATTTAGTAAAAAGAAATTATGCAATAAAAGATCATGTTGTCAAAATTTCATACTTATGTTCTCAACTATGTTGGTTAGGCATGAAATATTGATAAATCTCTCTTACTTGAACCTAGGTATAATTATGAATCTTTAATCATTAGCCATATTACTTATGTAACAACAGTGGCTATAAAGTAAACCAAACTACTTATTCCATAAGCGAAAATCAAAATTCATGCTCTACCTTTAGCTAGTAGAATAGGTAAGTAGCATCCCTGACTAAAATTTCAGTAGCATATGTGGATTAGCAAACAAAATAAAGGATAAACTTAAAAGGTTTGGTTTTCAAAAAACTTGTCAACGATATCTATAAACCTGAAAGATTAATGGTTTTACACTATAGAATATGAGAAGTTGTAGCACATTTAGCAATAAAAGAAATCCATTCATTCCTTTTGCATGCCATGCCATCATAATGTAAATTCAAAATTCTGCAGTCCAATCGTAGAAAAATGAAACAAATCCACCTAAGTTCAAATGAAAACACCATACATTTAGCATCTGAAACATACAATATAACAAAATGACAGTAATAATTGTTCAAAGTCAGTCATAAGTGGAAACTGATTTATTTTTATAATTTGAATTTAAAGATCTAAACGAAAAAGAGATGGTTCAAATGAACGTTTCTTAAAGCTGTCTTGTATCTTTGATAAGTTTTGTTTTGTCTTCAAATTTCTTAATTATGATAAAGTGATAAACAAAAAGAATAAAGGGATCATGTAAACACAAACTGAAAATTAAAATCATTATGCCACCTAGTTGTTTAAATAATGAAAATAGAGCATCATAAAATAACGATAAAAATATGAAAAGCACATTGATGGAAAATTAACATGTACATAGTCATAGGCGTATTACTCTTATCATGCTCATAATACACTGATTTGCATTGGATATATATATATATATATATATATATATATATATTGTTTATTAGAAATCTGATTGAATATGAAACATAGTCCGTAGAAGAAAAATTGATTCAAAGTTGTCTTCATCCAATCATCAACCATCCACAATTAAATGATTATAGAAAAGCACATTCAGTTTTAACTAAATGTTAACACACGATTGGTGATGAAACAACTACTTGATGATAAACATCTATTTTAGATAATAACATAAAATATGTTAATAGCTACAAAACTGGAATCATAATCAATTTTAGTTTTAAGATGAAAAAGAGCTAATCTCATTTATGCCATTCAAGCAACCAAGCCATTAACCCAGCTGTCGTGCCAAAATTGGTCACTAACACCCTTAGAGAGTTTGTGTAGAGAGATTAATGAAGAAGATAAATTAAAATAGAGAAGATAATATAAATTAAAATGCGGGAGACGAGAACATAGAATTTATAGTGGTTCGGCGTTGTAGCCTACGTCCACTTTGAAGTTGATCCTTTATTTCTTCACTTTAAACTTGATTACAGATACAATCCGCTTTTAAGTATTCGAATATAATTGTGAAATAAAAGTAGAAGTCTTGGATGACGTTTGGATGAGGCAGAGTCTCCCCTGTGTTCTCTGAAATCTCATCCCTCTTTTCTGTGCCCCTGCCCCTCTATTTATAGACGAATGTGGGTTGGACTTCCCTGGTGGGCCAGATGGCTAGACAGCTCGGTCTAGATAGGACGCGCCCTGCATGCTGAGTGGAACATGCTGAACGGTCGGCATGCCGAGCCCTCCTTTCCAAGTCGATGGACCTCTCTTTTGAATGGAGGAAGCGGGCCGAACGATGCTGGGATGCCGAGTGAGGCGTGGATGCCGAGTGAAAGGATACGCCGAGTAGAGGGAATGCCGAACACAGGACATGCCGAGCAAAGGATATGCCGAGCACAGGATGTGCCGAACAAAGGGTATGCCGAGTGAAGAGCAGGCCGACTGGAGGGAGTGCCGAGTGAAATGCTGAAGGTCTCGTGCCGAGTGCAAACCTGGATGGACGTACGTTCTTCAATGCCGAGTACAACCCTTGACTGCCGAACGTTCAAACGTGTCGAGTGCTCATTTGCGCCGAGTATGACCCTACATGCCGAACGTTCTAGTTGCCTGGTCGATTCTCCAGGTAACATTTTGCCCCCCAAAGTACACCGTGTGTTCGAACAGGGTGTGCTTTGAACTACTGGATTAGTGCATTGCCGCCTAATGCCAAGGATGCCGAACGATCTTGCCGAACGATGTGAGTGCCGAATGACTGGAAGCCGAGTGAAACCGTTTTGACCGGTAGAGTCGGTCAGAGTCCCTTCATCTTCCTCTTCTTCTCTATAAAAGCCGCCTTCTTTCCTTCTCTTTTCTCACTTCTTACTTTTACAATTCCGAGCTCACAAACCATTCGTGCAATCAAAATTCAAGGGTTTCTCATAACTTTCCTACGTTCGATCCACGTACTAGGTATCTTCTTACCCGAGTTCCTCTTCTGGCAATTTCCCATCGATTCGCTGTTGGTGGGGACTTAAGTTCGATTTGGAATGTTTCCAAGGTCGAGCGTCTAGTTGTAGAGAGAGAGAGAACCAAATTCGAATGCCTTGTAGGATCATTAGTGAGTGTTCGGCGGAGGAGGAGAAGGTATGGAGGATATGCCGAGTGTTTGGACTCGGCATAATCTTAGTTTGGCACGGCGTAGTTTTGGCCGAACGACACTAGCTCAGTGCGAACCGAAGATGGGCCGGATGATGGCCGTATGCCGAATTGTAGCCCTGCCGAGCCGCTACTTTAGCCGAACAAACTGTTATGCCGAGCGTACATAAATGCCGAGCCTACCTCCATGCCGAGCAAACCAACATACCGAATGTACTTGAGTGCCGAACAAACTATCCTGCCGAACAAACTAAGTGCCGAGCAGACCTTAATGCCGAACACAAGCAAATGCTGAATATACTTAACATGTCGATCATACATAAATACCGGACCTATCTTCATGTCGAACATAGTTAGCATGCCGAGCATAATTAAGTGCCGAGCACACATAAATGCCGGACATATACAAATGCCGAACATACTCTCCTTGCCCAATTTCATAACTGGTCTTTACTTGGCATAATCGGATAATTACCTCTAGTGTCTTACTGTAGTCGTTATTCAGAAGGCTTTCGGAGACGGTCAGCGATGACGGTTTTCGAAAGCGATGTTTTTAGGCTTGACGTTGTATTAAATGCTTATGCATGATTGATTGCACTAGTTCACACACCACACGGGGGGGGGGGGGGGTATCTGCGTTGTTAATTCTAACGTCGATCATTTTTCGAGTATAGTTCACACAGGTGCTTGGTTGGGTTTGCTATTTATTCAAGATGTCCAAAAGGTCCAGTTCTGCTACACTTTCCGACAAACCTGGGCCGTCTTCTAAGCGAACGGCCCCCGACACAACTGACCTGTCAGTTTCTCCCGCTCATGACCGGGCTCCCGATACTTTGGAATCGTCGATTTTACTGGATGACCCAGTCGACTCACAGGCTTCGAGAGTCACTGAGGCCGCTCTTAAGCGGATATGTTCTATTCATGGCATTTCGTTTGCTGACGTGCTCGTTCCGTCGGGGCATGACTGCCCACATCTGCCCCCAGTGGGATATACGGCGTGTAGCAATTTCATGTGTTGGGTTGGTAGCGTGCCACCTTTCAATCTATTCCTTCGCGACGTGCTGCAGTATCTGGTCGTCGCCCCGTCTCAACTTCATCCAAATGGTCACACTTTCATTTATGGCACGTACATGCTTTTCATGACCGTCTTCTCCAGGCCTCCAACTCCCGGCGATATAAGGTACATCTATATGACCAAGAAACGGGGAGAAAGCCCCTCTTACATGTTTCTTGAGCCACATCGGAAGTGCCAACTTTTCACTAGCGCGTGGGTAGCAAATTCGCCCTGTACAAACAGGAGTGGTTTTATGTGCGCTGCCCCCAAGGCTTTGCGAGGTGGTGGGTTGAAGGAAGTAAGTCCTTTCTCCGAGTTGATGTCCGTTCCCGATTGAGGTTGAACTTTTCCTAACTCATTGTTCTATTTTTTCAGATCTCGTCCCCCGTCCCGAGGGCCGGGGGTACTCCGATGCTGTCGACGCCATTAGAGCTCTTCCTGCTGAAGAGTGAGATATCCGAGCCCTCATTTCCAATGAGTCACTATCGAAGTTCGGCTTACTAGCCCCTGGCCGCCGGGTTAGCCTTCCAGAGGGCGTATCGCTTCCCAAGTCCGTGCCCGTCAGAGGGAAAAAATTGCCTGAATCATCCGTTCGCCCTTCTCTTGAAGCACCGGAAGAAGGGGAAATTCTAGGCGAGCTACCTAAAAAGCGAGGTGAGGATTTAGGTCCTGCAGCTGAAGTTCATGATATCGGAACGTCATCTTCCCCTTCGAAGGGGAGAAAGGAGCTGGCGCGCAAGTTGAGGAAAGAGAAGGTTGGTGGGACTTCCAAAGCTACGCCTGTTCAGCCAGAGAAAGAGGCTTCTTCACAGCGCGTTGGAAGTTCTCTGAAAGGCTTATCGAACCTCTCCATTCCCGACGACTTGCTCGACTATGATTTCGACGATCCGGAGCTGTTTAAGTTTCGCTCACCCGTCAGGGGTGATGCGGGCGTCCCGGCCCCGATCCAAGGGGAAAAAACTCCCGTTAGCAAAGCCACTGGTCCGTCGGGGGGTAGCACTAGGACACACACAGACACATGCATTTCACTTTGCACCTACTTTTCTTTCACCATTCTGCTCTCTCGCTAAATCGCTATTGTTTGATTGCAGGTGACATGGGGCGCTCTTACGGATACGACCGCCTTCGCGGTTCGTCGACTTTACGCCAGTCTGGTCGGGACTCGGACCTCGGGCCTCGGGAAGCGCCGAGACAGAGACAGCGACAGCGACCGAGATTATCATGCCCGGGACTCGCCATCCTGGAAGAAAACTTATTATCAGCCCGAACACCGCCCGAAAACCTCTTCTTATCAGGAGCGAAGCAAAGACAAACGTGGCCATAAGAAGTCGCATTCTGATGCTCCCCGGGACCAACACTCTGACTCTTCTTCTACCCGGCACTCCCGAGATTCTCATAGAAAGGGCGAACTTTCAAAGACGTCTCCTCCCGCTCCCGTAACAGACCCGACAGTGTCGGAGAGATTGAACGAACTTAAGGCTAAGTTTCCGAAGATTTGTTTTGATGGGTTAAAGTTCCTCCCGGCGATGCATCCTATTCCCGGAGATGTCAAACAAAATGCTATCGCCTGTACCAATGACGTCTACGTGCAACATGACGCGTTCGTCCATCTGGTTGAGAAACTTTCTGAAGTCTCTATGGAGCGCCAGCATGAAATTGACCACCTAAAGCTTGAAGCTATTCATGACAGGGATATCATTAAGGCCCAGGATGAAGAAATTGCCGCCTATAAGTCCGAGTTTGAAGCTACTCGTCAGAGCGCTAAGGACACCGCCGAGGCTGTTTCCCGCCTTGAATTACTCATAAGAAAGAGCTCGATGAAGCGGTTCAACGGTGTGGGGCATTAGCTTTGGAGAAAGACTCCGTTCAGAAGGAGCGGGACACACTTAGTTATCGGGTTAAGGAACTCGAAGAGCAACTTTTCGAGGAGAGGAAAGAGAAAGTGGCTGCCCAGGTTGAGGCACAACATTATTGTGATGATATTGTCGCCACCCGACTCCTAAAGGGGAAACTTGAAGACGATCTCTCCAAAGTCGAGGCACCGAGGAATGAGGCCCGTGAGGAAGGTAAAAGGGCAGCAACTGTCGACATCGACTCTCGCCTCGAGGCGGCCAGGGAAGAAGGCAGGGAGGAGATAAAGAACGAATTCGACCCGCTCATCGCTGAGTTCAATGCCCGAGTTCTCATGCATCGAGATCTAACTTTTCTGGGCGACGGCTACCTTGAGTCATTGGCCGAGGCATGGGAGACCCTGATTCAGATCAGGAAGGTTGAGAGCGGCGCCGATGAGGTCGACGAAGAAGCATTGATAAAAGAATTCCGGAGGGGGAAGGAGCCTTCAGATTTATCGGCGGCTAAAGCCCTCTACAGCAAAGGTTCTCCCTCCAGGAAAGGGAAAATGGTGGGGCTACGGACCCTTCCGGCATTGTGCCCCCAGTTCACGTGCCTACCCAATCAGCCAGTCGGTCAACACTTGACCCCTTCGAGCAGCACGTTGGTTATGACCCGGAAGCCCCCGGGCTTGGCATTCAAGTTTTATCTCCCATCCCGGAGGGCGGGACACCCCTGGCGACTGAGAACCCACCGGCATCTGGTGAGTAACCTCTGGGCTTCACAAAGATCTTTCTCGTTCCCTCAGAAGTTGTTGTGTTCTAACACTTGTTTATTTTCGTGTCTTCTGTGCAGGCTGTTCTGACCCCGAGCCCACTCCGAGGAGCGATGCCGCCAAGGAGGTGGAGATAAAGGCGAGTGAGGCTACTCAAGTCAGCGGAGATCCTGGTCCAGATGCTCAAGTAATCGGGGCGCTGGATGAAGGCAAATCTGACTCTTCCTCTGAGAGTTTCGAAGTAGAAATCACAGGCGCCTCTGAGCACACATCCGACTTGAGCATGAAGGAACGGCTCGAGAAAGAGAAAAGAGATACGACCTCAGTCAAGGTCGAGCCGCGTGAAGTGGACCTGGACGATCCCCTGAACAAACCATTGAAGATCATTTTTCCTGGTAAGTCCCAACCCATGGATGTTCCCCCTACGTCTTCGGTCGTCACCCCTCCATCAGGGAAGGATTCCAAGAGTAAGCGCTCTGGGAAGGAACCATCTGGGAAGAAGTCAAAGAAGCATAAGAAATGACCGTCGTCCCCGTTCAACGAGAACTAGTTTAAGTCATGTACTAATTTTTGTAAACTGTGTAAATAGGCTGTTGGCTCCGGACTTCGGAGTGTTTTTGTAACGGGAAGCTTTTTGTGAATAAAATTTGATCTTCACTTTTGTCTTCTCAAAAGACTTTTATTATTCAGTTTCTTTTATGGTTGTGATTGAAATCTGAATTGTTATGGGTAACTTAGACTTCTTGGTTCGTCTTTACATGGCTTGGGAGCTTCCCTGGATTTGATCAATCTCCATTTGGTGCTTCAAGCACTTAGAATATTTCATAGCCCGTATGTTGGGGACTTGACATATCGAAGTCATTTGCGTCGTAGTTCCTATTCAAGGAACTCGGAGGTCTGAACTGCTTGTAATTAAGTCTATACACCATACTTCGAGTACTCCAGTCCGTGCTCCGGGGACTTGGGGATTCCGTGTCATTTGTATTCGAGTCCGCACTCTGGGGACTTGGAGATTTCGGATCGTTTATACTCGAGTCCGCATTCTGGGGACTTAGAGTACTCCAGTCCGCGTTCTGGGGATTTGGAGGTTTCAAATCGTTTATACTCGAGTCCGCACTCTGGGGACTTAGAGTACTCCAGTCCGCGCTCCGGGGACTTGGAGATTTTGAATCGTTTATACTAGAGTCCGCACTCTGGGGACTTAGAGTACTCCAATCCGCGCTCCGGGGACTTGGAGATTTAGAATCGTTTATACTCGAGTCCGCACTCCGGGGATTTAGAGTACTCCAGTCCGCACTCCGGGGACTTGGAGATTTTGAATCGTTTATACTCGAGTCCGCACTCCGCGGACTTAGAGTACTCCAGTCCGCACTCCGGGGACTTGGAGGTTTTTTGTCGTTTATACTCGAGTCCGCACTCCGGGGACTTAGAGTACTCCAGTCCGCATTCCGGGGACTTGGAGATTTTTTGAATCGTTTATTATAAGCGTTCGTACGCTAGCCAGGATATCATAATTTTTAATTGCGCGTCATAGGAATATCATACGAAGAGACATTGGTCATTCATGGAAAAGATGGCTTCAAGCCTTTATTGTTGAAAACAAGCTAGATTATCTTATTACATGCCAAGAAGAAAGCATACTGGAAATAAATGCAACTACCGCATAAAGGAAATAGACTAAGTGTAATAACGCCGCAAATGCTCGCTGTTCCATGCTCGGGGGAGTGTCGCACCATCGACGGTCGTTAGCTTGAAAGTTCCTTCTCCAAGCCTCTGTTCGATGACTTATGGACCTTCCCATGCGGGATTCATGTGCGAAGGGGTTGGAAAGACTCGTTTCAAAACGAGATCTCCCACACTAAAGGTTCTTGGCTGGACTTTTCCATTATAATATTTAGCGACTCGGTGTCTGTATGAGGCTGCTCTCAAATCAGCTTCTTCGCGTTTCTCATTAATGAAGTCTAATGATTCCAATAGGAGATCCTGGTTTGACGCAGGATCGTAATAGGTTACCCGGTGTGACGGAACTTCAAGTTCTACGGGTATGACGGCTTACGTGCCGTACGCCAGTGCGAATGGTGTGTGGCCAGTCGCAGTCTTGTGGGTAGTTGTATAGGCCCAAAGCGCTGTTGGGAGTTCATCCACCCACTTGCCTCTAGCCTTTTCCAAACGCTTCTTCAATATGGACTTGATGATTTTATTGACGGCTTCTACCTGCCCATTCGCCTTCGGGTGAGCAACTGCTGCGAACCTTTTCTCAATGCCATACCTCTGACAGAACTCTTTGATTTCCTTGCTTTTGAATTGAGTTCCGTTGTCCGTTATGATGGTCCGTGGGAGGCCAAAACGACATATGATATTTCGTACAACGAAATTAATGACTTTCTTGGTGGTGATTGTGGCCATTGGCTCTGCTTCCGCCCACTTGGTGAAATAATCGACTGCCACTATTGCATATTTCGCGCCTCCTTTGGCTATGGGCAGAGATCCAATTAGGTCGATTCCCCACATTGCAAATGGCCAGGGACTAACCATTTGTGTGAGTTCCATTGGCGGAGCTCTTGGAATCTTTGCATATATCTGGCATTTGTCGCATCTTCTCGCGTAGTCTGCAGCATCCCGATTTACAGTCGGCCAATAATATCCATAGCGGAGGATTTTCCTCGCCAAAGTTTGCCCCCCAGTATGATCACCACATTCTCCCTCATGGACTTCTTCCAACACCCGTTTTACCTCGTCATGGGCCACGCACCAGAGTAAGGGGGTCGAGAATCCCCACCGATACATTATCCCATCTTGCATTACATAACGCGAAGCCTTACGAAGGACTTGGCGTCTTTCACTTCTTTTCTCAGGTAAGTCCCCGTATAGCAAGTATTGTTTGATCGGGGTCAGCCATGATCCCCTTTCGAGTTCGGTCTCCAAGACGAGATCTATCTCCATCATGTCTATACTTGGAGCAAGCAGAGTCTCGACAGGGAACAATCCCATCTGCTGTGCATCGCCAGTACTCGCGAATTTAGCCAACGAGTCGGCCTCCCTGTTCTTTTCACGCGGGACATACGAAATGTCATAATATTCCAGGTTTACTAGTAGCTCCCGGACCCGAGCAAGGTAAGGAGCCAGTCTCTGTCCTTTCGCTTGGTAGTCTCCTCGTACCTGATATACCACCAGCTGTGAGTCGCAAAAGATTTCGATGGACTTTACCCTCAGTTCATTGGCAAGTCTTAAGCCAGCAATCAGTGCTTCGTATTTGGCTTCGTTATTTGTCGCTGTAAATTCGAGCTTCAAAGCATAGCAAATCGATCGGTTTTTGGGAGTTACCAGAACTATCCCAGCTCCCGACCAACGGTCGTTAGATGCCCCGTCAGTGAGCATCTTCCATCGGACAGGAGGGATTACTTTGTGATTTTCACTCGGTTCATCCGGAATGGTGAACTCAGCAACGAAGTCAGCTAATGCTTGCCCTTGGATGGTCCTTCGCGGCAGGTAGGTGATATCAAACTGGCTTAACTCGATGTTCCACTTTAGCATCCTACCGGAAGTTTTCGGTCGTTGGAGTAGCTGTCGCAAGGGTTGGTCAGTGTAAACACTGATTGAGTGCGCCTGAAAGTAGGGACGAAGCTTGCGTGATGCAATCACCAGGCAATAGGCAAGTTTCTCAATCTTTGGATAATTCTTTTCTGCCCCCGTCAGTCGTTTACTAACATAGTACACCGGCCTTTGAACCTTGTCTTCTTCGCGAACTAGGGCTGTACTGATAGCGTGTTGAGACACAGCCAAATATACATACAACGTCTCGTGGTCTACTGGTTTTGACAACACTGGAGGACTTTCCAAGTGTCTTACCAGAGCTCGGAATGCTTCCTCGCAGTCAGTCGTCCATTCGAAGTTTCTCTTTCCTTTCTTTATGACATGGAAGAAAGGAACACACTTATCTGTGGCTCTGGATATGAATCGACTGAGCGCAGCTACTTTTCCGTTCAAGCTCTGTACCTCTTTTATGGTTCTAGGTGCCTGTATATCTCGGATGGCCTGGATCTTTTCCGGGTTAGCTTCAATTCCTCGTGCATTCACAATGAAACCTAAGAACTTTCCCGACGCTACGCCGAAAGAACACTTCAGGGGGTTGATTTTCATTTCGAAGAGCCTCAGTATATCGAACATTTCCGCCAAGTCTCGAATGTGGTCGTTTGACTGCCGTGACTTCACAAGCATGTCATCCACATAGACTTCCATTGTTTTCCCAATCTGATCTTTGAACATTCGATTTACCAGACACTGGTAAGTTGCTCCGGCGTTCTTCAGTCCGAAGGGCATCACTACATAGCAGTATAACCCAACATTTGTGACAAAGCTGGTGTGTTCTTGGTCTGGGATGTGCATCGGAATTTGGTTGTATCCAGAGTATGCATCCATAAATGACAATAACTCATGCCCTGCAGTTGAATCGACCAGTTGATCAATTCGTGGTAGCGGGAAGCTATCCTTCGGGCATGCTTTGTTTAAATCAGAATAGTCAACGCAGGTTCTCCATTTCCCGTTTGCTTTCTTTACCAACACAGGGTTGGACACCTATTCCGGGTAGAGGGCGTCGCGGAAAAACCCATTGGCTTTGAGTTTATCCACCTCCTCTTTGAGAGTTGTAGACCTCTCCGGGTCCATGCCTCTCCTTTTTTGCTTCACAGGTACGTGTTTCGGGTCTATATTCAACATATGGCTCGCAATTGCAGGGGAAATCCCACGCATATCAGAGTGTGTCCAAGCGAAGACATCAAGATTCGCTCGGAGGAAATCCGATAAATTCTCTGCCATTAGGGGATCGAGCTGTGACCCAATTTTAAGAACTCGTGTCGGGTCGCTGTGGCTAACTGGAATATCAATTGTTAGTTCGGCCGGTGCTGCGTCTGGTTCCCTGGGTTCCCCTTTGTCATCTCTCGGATCTATGTCTCCAACGATCCGAGAATGTCGCTCGAGCCAGGGCTCGGGCGCTAATTGTCAATCATCAGAATTTGGGATGCGGACAATGCTGTCCACAGTCTTCCCCTTTTCTCTGCGCTGGGCCTCTCTTAGCTTAGCCACGTAACATGCACGTCCGGTTTCTTGGTCGCCATGCACTATGCCAACTCCTTTGTTCGTCGGGAATTTCAGTGTGAGACACCACGGGGCCAAGGCTGCCCTGAAATCTGCGAGGGCTGGTCGTCCCAAAAACACGTTGTATGGTGAATCAACATCCAGCACTATGAATGGTAGGATTCACACTCTCCTGCGTTCACCTTGTCCCAGTTCAATTGGTAACTCCACATATCCTACTGCGTCTGTGGCCGCGCCGTTAAAGCCATGGATTCGGGCTTTAGATGGCTTCAAATCCTTAGTCTCCAGCTTTATTTGGTCATACGCTTTCGTGAAGATGATGTTAACGGAACTTCCGCAATCAATTAGGATTCTCCTTACGAATGTCGGTCCGATGGTTGCGGATATGACCAATGGATCGATGGTGGGAGCTTCCACCTTATCCGCGTCTCTATTCCTGAATACAATATCGTCGTGCATCGTGCGCTGCTGCTTTGCGGGAGTTCCATCCTCCACATTTGAACAGCACTCATGCTCTGTATGTCTCAAGGAATTAGCATATCGCTCCATTTCCTGCCAATTTTTATCTGCAGGATGAGGTCCACCAGCAATTGTGTTAATAATCAATCTTCCCACAGTTCGAGTAGGTTGCTCTGGTTGGTGTAGAGCTGGGCCATGTCCGGGGTCTGAAGTCTCTTGTCTTCCTTCTGCCGTATCTTTGATGAAGTCCTGCAGCTTCTTCTGCCTAATCAATTTCTCAATAGCGTCATGGAGATGCCTGCATTCGTCTGTGTTGTGCCCATAAAACTCGTGAAAGCGGCAATACTTTCCAGTCCGCTTTTGCTCCTCTGTTGATTCCTTAGGGCGTGGTTTTCTGTATTGAAAAATGTTGCAGGTCGATAAGTAGATGTTTTCAAGAGACGCATTCAGTGGAGTGTATTCGTTGTAGGTTGGGATCCTTGACTTCCATCTCCCCATTTCCTTCTTCTTTCCAGGATTTCCACTTCCAGTTCCCTTAGACTGCCCGGGCTTATTTGGGACGCTGGTCTGAGTCTTTCCAGGGTTATCGTCGGTTGCTTTCATGGCGATGTTGCCCTTTACAGACTCCTGAACGGACCGTGGTGCCTTGTCTTTCCTTATCCACCGTGCTTCTTCCCTCCTTATGAACTGGTGGGCTTTCGAATAGAAACGTTCCAACGTAGCTGGTGGCTTTCCCGCCAACCAATCCCCAAATTCAAAGTCTGGATCCACTCCACGCATTACTGCCATCAAAATCGCGTGGTCGTTTGGATTGCTCACTTCAGTAGAGGCAACATGAAATCTCTGCAAGTATACTTTTAGTGATTCTCCAGGAGCTTGGGTCACGCTTGATAAGGACATCACATCCTTGGGTCGAGTGGCTTGTATCCTGAATTGTTCTATGAATTTCCTTGATAATTCGTCGAAGTTTGAGATTGACCATGGAGGAAGTCAAGTGAACCACATGGTGGCAATTCCGGACAGAGTTATTGGAAAGCACCTGCACTTAGTTGCGTCGTTGGCCCTTGCTGAATCCATCATCCATCCATACCTCATTACATGTTGTCTAGGGTCAGTTTTTCCTTCATAGGCGGGTATGGTGGGCATGTTAAACTTCCTTGGGTATTCAGCCTGTAGAATGGTATCTGTGAAGGGAGTATGACTCTTAGACATTCCCCAATCTTCATTAGTCAAACCTTGATTCTCTCTCATCAACTGCCTGACCATAGATGTCAAATCCGGGGTTTGTATGGTAGGAGGAAGGTTGGGTTCCGCTCCACGGGCTTGATTTCTAGTAGAGCGATCAGTGGCACCCGCTTGGTCATCTTCATCCTTGCGGCGTCTACGCCTAGGAGGTTCATCAGCTGAAGTTGAGCTATCATCTTCGGAGTAGGGGACAGGGCTACCTCCAGCATTCTGATGCTGCTGTTGAGCAATTTGGGCCATGAGGTCAGCATTAACTTGCATTTGCTCAGCGAGTTGCCTTCTGCTTTCCGTAAGCTCTTTTATCAAGTCATTCAATTCTTCCGTGAAACAGCTTCCGCTTGGTTTTGGCTGGAGGGCCCTGTGCCTCGAATTGCTTGTTGATCGTTAGGTCCAAGTTGTTGAACACTAGCGGTTTCGCGGGCATCTACATTTTGGAGGTCGATCTTGTTCGTGGTCTTCCCATGGTAGAGTCGTTGGTTGTAACTCTGAGTAGAATCAACAGATGCCTTATGAATAATTACGGATCTTCTTCGGGGGATTTATGCAATCCAGTAGCTACAAAGTAGATCCTCACAACCTGAGAATTCGGTTCTCAGTGAAAGCACCAAAATGTCAGTGCCAAAATTGGTCACTAACACCCTTAGAGAGTTTGTGTAGAGAGATTAATGAAGAAGATAAATTAAAATAGAGAAGATAATATAAATTAAAATGCGGGAGACGAGAACACATAATTTATAGTGGTTCGACGTTGTAGCCTACGTCCACTTTGAAGTTGATCCTTTATTTCTTCACTTTAAACTTGATTACAGATACAATCCGCTTTTAAGTATTCGAATACAATTGTGAAATAAAAGTAGAAGTCTTGGATGAGGTTTGGATGAGGCAGAGTCTCCCCTGTGTTCTCTGAAATCTCATCCCTCTTTTCTGTGCCCCTTCCCCTCTATTTATAGACGAATGTGGGTTGGACTTCCCTAGTGGGCCAGATGGCTAGACAGCTCGGTCTAGATAGGACGCGCCCTGCATGCTGAGTGGAACATGCCGAACGGTCGGCATGCCGAGCCCTCCTTTCCAAGTCGATGGATCTCTCTTTTGAATGGAGGAAGCGAGCCGAACGATGCTGGGATGCCGAGTGAGGCGTGGATGCCGAGTGAAAGGATACGCCGAGTAGAGGGAATGCCGAACACAGGACATGCCGAGCAAAGGATATGCTGAGCACAGGATGTGCCGAACAAAGGGTATGCCGAGTGAAGAGCAGGCCGAGTGGAGGGAGTGCCGAGTGAAATGCTGAAGGTCTCGTGCCGAGTGCAAACCTGGATGGACGTACGTTCTTCAATGCCGAGTACAACCCTTGACTGCCGAACGTTCAAACGTGTTGAGTGCTCATTTGCGCCGAGCACGACCCTGCACGCCGAACGTTCTAGTTGCCTGGTCGATTCACCAGGTAACACCAGCAAAAATATGTAAAGAAAATTAATGGGTACCTTCTTTAACAAAAATTCCATCACCACTTCAGAATTTAGTGATAGAGAGTTGAATCTCAATCATAATATAAAATTATGCATTTTTTGTTCGATTAAAAAAATACAAATTACAATCAATAATTTTAAATAGTGTATTCACAGTTTTAAATCTCTGATTTGAACTTGGTTCCACTTGAAAGACAGATGTGATCCTGTGACCGAAAATTAGTAGTGGCAGTAAATAGAGTAAACGTATACCTCTTAACAACATCAGAATCAGTCAACAAACCACTTGGAACAACTCTAATATTCTCCTCAACTTTTGAAGGATTGACCAACTCATAAGCATCTCCATTCACATCTGCCTGAATCTTCCTCCCTGTATCAGATTTCTAAAACATCCTTTGTAACGACCCGATATTTTCAACCATTCGTATCCGCACATGTCGGACTTGAATTGCTCAAAATACCGCGTTGTAAATAAAAATTGGCAAATCTCAGAATATACAGTAAATAATTAATCACAGATCACAGACAAGGAGTAAATAATAATGCAGCGGAAGTAAAAGAGATAGTAGTTCATGAAGCTACTATATATATATATATATATATATATATATATATATATATATATATATATATAAGATACATCAGAGTTAAACAAGATACAACAAAAAGTAACAAGATACATCAGGTACAAATCAGAATACATCACTGAAATCACTGGATACAGAAAGCAAAATAGAAGGCTGGATCTTCAAGGAAAGCTCCAACTCCGAAGGTGAATCTTAAATGCTAACTCACTCAATCTGACTCGAGCGTAAAGCAAAATACAAAACACTCGAGTCAGGACATAAATACTTATGAACTGTAAATAAACTCAAGTGAACAGTAACAAAAATGCATCAGTAACTTAAAGGATGCTTGGGATCGCCCATCCTTTAAGGATCCGTTAAACTATTTACTATGTACTAATATTGCGCTATTATGATAATGTCTACAGTAAAATAAACATACTTTTAAATAGCATTCCGGGCTATCCATATCAACCTTCACACATAATAGTCCCAGCAGTCCATCCAATATCATGCCATCTCCACTCTGGGTGACTGTCAGAGGATACCACACGGGCTACGGGAGAAAAACAAACTCGTAGTAAAGGCTCGGTATGGTAGGTGACACGGCACACAAGGCAATGCCAGGGTAGATATACCAATTATGCACACGGGCTGGTGGTGACGCAGCAGCCACATACGCCCACCTCGGAACACACTCCCATATCAAAATCGGAGGATGGCCATCTAATCAATCACCAGTAAGAGCATAGTATCGAAGGAATGTGTCCGACCAGAGGTGCTACCTCCTTTGGCCCGAGATCGCTCCTGTTTTAGCCACCTTATGCCAACTCGCGGGAGTTGGGTCCACGTAATATACCTCAAGAACGTCGCCACCATCCTACTTCATTCTGGAATATCCACCGCGTACACAGTTGTTAAAGTGGTTTTCAGAGTTGGCAGAGAGTATGACAACTTCCGATCCCGGTCTCTTTAACAACCAAACGTTATTATAACGCCGTGGTCAGTTCAAAATAGTTTATACTTCAAAAGGATCAAATCATTTCATTTCAAAACTATATTCCTTTCAAAATAGTTTACACTTCGAAACCAAAACAATTTTTATTTCAAAACTATATTCAAATCAAATAGTTTATCATTTCCATTTCAAACCTATATTCACTTCGAAAAATCATAATACTTTCAAAGTTATAACTCTTTCGAAACCAAAATACTTGAAATCATTACACTTTGAAAATCATAACATTCTGAAATCATACATTTGAAATCATGAAACATTCATTTAATTCTTTACATTTTACAAATTTATTTCCAATTTAATTCAAAATTCCCAATTTCCAATTTAATTCAAATCAAACCATCAATTTCAATTCAATTCAGTTTTCTAACAAAACATTTCAAATCTTATAAATTTCAAATATAGATTTGATCTACAAAATAAGCTATCCAATTTTAATATGTTTCCAAACTTTAATATCCCACATTTCAAAACTAAACTTTATAATTCCATAAATCTAATTTCATTATTATGTAGTTTTGAAATATTCATTTCATAAATCCAATATTATTAAAATAAACTTAAATTACAATTAAACCAAATATCTTTTCATACAAATATAAACTTCAAATATTCCTTTATCAAATAAAGAAAAATCAAATATCATTCAACATTCACATTCTTTATTAAAATAAAGATCAAATCATTTCCAAACCATTTCAAAATCATTAAAATATTACATCCTTTCAAAACTTCATAATCAAATCATTATTTGAATTCAAATCCAAATATTCAATGTTAAATATCATTTAAAAATCAAATATGTCATTCATTTATTATTTCAAACATCATTACCAAAAATACATTCCAAAATTTCATTCAAAAATTCATTTATCATATTACATTTCATTCCGTTTAAGACATAACCAAGTAAACTTTATTTAAATTCAAATTCAATTTAAATTCCTTAAAAATTCAAATTTAAATATTCAAAACTTCTAAAATTTCACAGATAATCCATTTCAAAAGTTAAATTATTTAACACTTTAAAATATAGCCCAAACAGTTTTAAAATCTATAACATTTCAAAACATTGTCAAATTATAGCAACGACGACATTTATAAAGTGCTATCGTAGCTTATATTTTCCAAAATGGTTTATTTCAAGAATAGCGACATTTATAAAATGTCGTAATAGATATTTAGTTATTTCAAACATTGTTAGATTCAAAACAATAGCATTAAAATTCTGTCAAAAGACTAAAGCATTTTGAAAATGCTATAAAATTCCAGGTTTCGTTTTAGCTTTTCAAAAATAATAATAAAACTTCAAATTTTTATTATTACAACTTAAAAATCATATTTTAGACTTCAAAATTTCATATTTAAAATCATTTTAACATATGATTTAACACAATAAAATTTTAAGATCAAATATTCAATTTTGCTAACTCCATTCATTTATTAAGTCAAAATTCACCGTTTATTAATTTATAAATTTAATAAACTTAAAATTTTACTTCAAATATCATTTCAAAACTTTAAATTTAATTTCCATTATTTATTTACATCTTAAAATAAAATTTAAAGTCAAAAATCACATTTACTTTAAAGTTACATACTTAAATTCACAATTTCAAGACTTAATATTTAATTTTCTTAAAACCATAAAATATATATTTTTAAATAAAAATTTCTTTTAAAAATACATATTTTAATAAAAATCATTTAAAAATATACCACTGGGTCTGTATATAATTATCTAACCTAGGTCAAGTGATACGGTTATATATCATTTCAATCCGCAGTTTACAAAGAAAACCCGGGTTCTATCATTTCAAACCCGCAATCCCAAGTCAAATAAAATACAATAAAAATCGCTCAGGCCTATCATTTCAGCCCATAACGATTTTTTCCTATTCTAAAGTCCATTCGGGTATGTATCATTTCAACCCATAGTGATTCTATTTTAACAGGGAACTTGCAGTGTGAAATTATGCATAAACAATAGAAATAATGTCAATGTCACAATATAATGTCATATATCATATGCCAGGTGATAATTAATAGTTTTAACATGGTAATAATATGGTATAGCATATCATATGATCAACATTAACTTGCATAACATTTTATATTACTAATCACTTGTCATCAATTCACTATTTCATAAGTATAAATGTCAGAGTGAGAAAGACTCACCTTTATCAAAGCTAGAGACAAACAACACACACAAGAGCGATTCCATGACAAACACGATTTGATTTGAATAGATAGAGACCCTTGTATACAACACAAAATATAACATACATAAGCACAAATATAGATATCAGCATACAAATATAATTAACAACTTTAGTTTGCAAAACAGTTGCAAAACAAGAGAGATGACCAAACCTTAGAAGCAAAAGACTTGCACATGACAACATAAGCTTGTCACATGATCAAATGGGCTTGATCTACCACACTAGGCTCAGCCTAGATGTCAACATGGCTCGGTCATGGCCTAGAGACAAGGCTTAGGGCATGAAAGTGGAAGGGAAAGGCAAAACAAGTGGAAGGTAAAGGAGGCAAGGGGTTTGGGTCAAGGAATGGAAGGTTTTGGTGTACATAGGCTCGACCTATGGGCCTATGGGCTCGGCCTGGTGCATCTTCAGGTCAGGTCAGAGGTGATGATGATGGCTATAGGTCATGGCAGCAAGTGGTGGTGGTGTTAGAGGTGGTGGCCAAGGCTAAACATGAAGGAAATGGGAATACAAGGCTCGGCTAGGCAATATTAGGAGTTTTAAGCAATGTTTGGTGGAGATGGCTTCAATTGGATGGCATGGCTTGTCATGGTCAGAGGAGGAGGAGATGTTTCTGCTGTAGATGGTGGAGGAGATGGTGGAGGTGATAGGCCGAGAATCATATGTGAAGTCAAGGCAAATTTAAGTAGAAAACAAGGCAAATTCAAGAAAGAAAGGTAGAAAAGAATAAAGAGAAGCCATTAACTTTGAATTTTTTTTCTCAAATGAGAAATAGCCGTGAGTTGAAGAGGATGAAAAGTATTTTCATGTGAAAGGCAATGGAAAATGTACGGCTATCAAGGAGAAAATGAAAAGCCAAGGATATGAAGAGACTAGCTATTGAAAAGTCACAAGAAATGAAGAGCCTTGTCTCTTTGAATTTCTAATTTCTTTTAAAATTTTAAATACATGTAAAATATGTATAAATACAGATAAAACACGAAAATATAGTAAATAAACAAAAATAAATAAATAAATATTAATTAAATATAATTAAATTAAGAAAATAGCAAAGAAAATGTAAACTAGGCTTGAAAATTTGAAAATAAATGAAATGAACTTTGGAAAAATTGTATGTACATGAAACATATTTATAAATAAAGATAAAAACATAAAAATAAAGTGCATACATAAAAATGAATAAATAAATTTTAATTAAATATAATTTAAATAAAGAAAATAATAGAAAATTGGAAACTAGACTTTAAAAATAGAAAATAAATTCAATAGACTTTGGAAAAATTCAAACATCACTTTAAAAATATTTAAAAGGTAAAAATATATGTAACATAACATATAATACAAATTAGAATAATATATGGCAATCAAAAATATTATTTATATAATTTAAAATAAACAATATTGTTAAATAAAACAATTTACACCCAAATTTGTAAAAAGCATAACTTTCGCAATATTATTCGGATTTCAACGAAACAAAAAGCAGTGTTCTTGAAATTTTATTTATTTTCATAATAAAAGATAAAATTCAAATTTTAAAATATTTAAAATTTAAATTTAAAAGTCAAAGTTTGACCAGATTGACCAAAATTCACATTTTCTGGAAATATTCAATTTATGCATGTTTGAAATTCTAATCCACATAAAAATCAACATTTATATTTCAAATAACAAAATATATTCATTTTAACAAATAAAATAAAGTTTTTAAATTAGGAATTTAAATTAAAATAATTAAAATATACAATTACAATAATCAGAAAATACAGGGTTGTTACACTCCCCCCCACTCAAAACTTTTCGTCCCCGAAAAGGAATGAGGTACGGGAAAGCACAGTAAAAGATAGAATGAAATAGGATTAGGACAAGATGACAAGAATATTGAAATTATACCTGATCACTATTGTTATAGGTAAGTATAACAAGGTGGAGATGATCTTCTCAAGATCCTCCAGAATCAAGAACACAAGCACGAAATTTTTTCAAGAATCTAATTCACTCTTTCCGTTTGACCGACGGTCTGTGGATGGAAAACAGTGCTTAGATTCAAAGATGAGTACCAAAGATTATTAGAGATTATAGAAAGATTTCTAAACAGACTGGTATAAGCAATAGCCTTCCATTCTGTAGCAAGATAAGGGAAATAAGGACAACCAAAAGATAGTTTGAAAAACAAAATAAGATAATAAATTTGAAACCATAAAAATTTCAACTTAAACTGAAAATTAATTTTACATAAGTCAAATAAATCTTTAACAACTCTAATTTCATTATCTTATCATCCAATTATCTTAAATTAACAAATCCCTAAAATCATGTATTTGAAAAATCTTTTATTATACTCAAAATGTACCAAATAAAATTTAATTCTTCTTCATTTCTAATTAAATTAAGTTTATTTCTCTCAATATATCTTGTCACCCATGTTAAATATATTTATACTTATTATAACTTCTTTATCTTATTCTTAGTTCCTTTATCATCATTTTATATTGTAAACCTTTCCATTACCTTTTCGTTATTTACCACTGTTAATCATTTTATAATAAAAATTTAAGTGTATAACATTTATTATAACCGCTCAAATTTTATTTATAAAATCTTTTTTTATATTGTATATTATCCAATTACATATTCAACTTCTGAAAGTAAAGGTAAGTTATATTGGAACGAAATTGTGTATTATACAAATAAAACTGTCTAATTCAATTATTTCAAGCTTGAATATTTATCCAAATCTTGAAATTATACTTAGAAATTATCCTTGAAGATAAAATTTAGGAATTAAATTTCCGATAAATTCCAAACTATTTAGAGATAAATAAATGCACATATACTATATATATATCCATTCAAATTTAAATCATATATCAACATAAGTTATAAATCCAGTATTATTTAAGAAATTCAAATCAATTAAATTTCCAAAACAAACTTGTAGCAAGACTACAGAATGGTCTCTTCACTTCGAAACTCGAAAATGAATGTCGATGATGCTGCAGTCATCACCGAAGTTATTTTCCAGCGACAAAGAGAAGAGCACTAATTTTAAGCTTTAAAATTCTTTGGAAACAAATTTCTATTTGAAAATACTTTAAATAATATATCCTTTTAAAATTTTAAACATAAGGTTTGAAATCCATCGGAAATTAAATTCTCAAATTCTTGATTTAAATTAATGCCAGTTCCCAAATCAATTTATAAACAACTATTTATAAATTCATTTGTAGAACAATAAATGATAAATCAAGTATTATCATTTCAAATTATCAATTTAAATCAATTTATTAAGTTCCATAAATTTACTTATATATCAAAATTTATTTCATTTCCTAAATTTTTAAAATAATATTGTGTCAGTTTGTTCTGTCAAAGTGTTTTGGAAATCTTATCGATAGCGTTGATCAGACGAATCGATCAGAAACCCAATCCAACATCAACAACCCAAACAACACAATATATAAAACAAAATATAGATTTACAAGTACAATTCAAAATGTTTGAAAGAATAGATTGGAAAGAAAAGACAGGATGATAAAATACAGAGTAGGGAGGTGGATAAGCTGAAATAAATCGCGGGCAACCTTAACCGGGTCAACCGTGACTTAAAGAATAAAATCGATGTGGATTTTCTGGGTAAATCTACATTCCACCTCAAGAGATAAAGTTTGGGATAATAGGAGATACTAGCATCTAAACCGAGGATAAATATAAATCTCTGGTGAATCGATGCTAATTGTAAAGGAGTTTCACCCCTTTTACAAGAAAATTAGAATACTGGTGAGACCGCCAATTCACTATAAAGATCATTCGAAGTGGAGTTATGGGATACTCCGAAATCAAATGAAGATGAATAGTGGGGAATAAGAATGGATTTTGGAACCGCAGGGAACGTTCCAAAATTCCAAGGAATCGAGTCAAAAGAAAGAGATTCAACTCGAATGAAAGTGATTCTGTAAATACATCTACTCTATATGCTGAGTTTTGCCTAGAGCTACCGAAGCTCTGATACCAACTGTAACGACCCGATATTTTCAACCATTCGTATCCGCACATGTCGGACTTGAATTGCTCAAAATTCCGCGTTGTAAATAAAAATTGGCAAATCTCAGAATATACAGTAAATAATTAATCGCAGATCAGACACAGAGTAAATAATAATGCAGCGGAAGTAAAAGAGATAGTAGTTCATGAAGCTACTATATATATATAAGATACATCAGAGTTAAATAATATACAACAAAAAGTAACAAGATACATCATGTACAAATCAGAATACATCACTGAAATCACTGGATACAGAAAGCAAAATAGACGGCTGGATCTTCAAGGAAAGCTCCAACTCCGAAGGTGAATCTTGAATGCTAACTCACTCAATCTGACTCGAGCGTAAAGCAAAATACAAAACACTCGAGTCAGGACATAAATACTTATGAACTGTAAATAAACTCAAGTGAATAGTAACAAAAATGCATCAGTAACTTAAAGGATGCTTGGGATCGCCCATCCTTTAAGGATCCGTTAAACTATTTACTATGTAGTAATATTGCGCTATTATAATAATGTCTACAGTAAAATAAACATACTTTTAAATAGCGTTCCGGGCTACCCATATCACCCTTCACACATAATAGTCCCAGTAGTCCATCCAATATCATGCCATCTCCACTCCAGGTGACTGTCAGATGATACCACACGGGCTACGGGAGAAAAAAAACTCGTAGTAAAGGCTCAGTATGGTAGGTGACACGGCACACAAGGCAATGCCAGGGTAGATATACCAATTACGCACACGGGCTGGTGGTAACGCAACAGCCACATACGCCCACCTCGGAACACACTCCCATATCAAAATTGGAGGATGGCCATCTAATCAATCACCAGTAAGAGTATAGTATCGAAGGAATGTGTCCGACCAGAGGTGCTACCTCCTTTGGCCCGAGATCGCTCCTGTTTTAGCCACCTTATGCCAACTCGTGGGAGTTGGGTCCACGTAATATACCTCAAGAACGTCGCCACCATCCTACTTCAATCTGGAATCTCCACCGCGTACACAGTTGTTAAAGTGGTTTTCGAAGTTGGCAGAGAGTATGACAACTTCCGATCCCGGTCTCTTTAACAACCAAACGTTATTATAACGCCGTGGTCAGTTCAAAATAGTTTATACTTCAAAAGGATCAAATCATTTCATTTCAAAACTATATTCCTTTCAAAATAGTTTACACTTCGAAACCAAAACCATTTTTATTTCAAAACTATATTCAAATCAAATAGTTTATCATTTCCATTTCAAACCTATATTCACTTCCAAAAATCATAATACTTTCAAAGTTATAACTCTTTCGAAACCAAAATACTTGAAATCATTACACTTTGAAAATCATAACACTCTGAAATCATACATTTGAAATCATGAAACATTCATTTAATTCTTTACATTTTACAAATTTATTTCCAATTTAATTCAAAATTTCAAATTTCCAATTTAATTCAAATCAAACCATCAATTTCAATTCAATTCAGTTTTCTAACAAAACATTTCAAATCTTATAAATTTCAAATATAGATTTGATCTACAAAATAAGCTATCCAATTTTAATATGTTTCCAAACTTTAATATCCCACATTTCAAAACTAAACTTTATAATTCCATATATTCATATCTCAAATCTAATTTCATTATTATGTAGTTTTAAAATATTCATTTCATAAATCCAATATTATTAAAATAAATTTAAATTACAATTAAACCAAATATCTTTTCATACAAATATAAACTTCAAATATTCCTTTATCAAATAAAGAAAAATCAAATATCATTCAACATTCACATTCTTTATTAAAATAAAGATCAAATCATTTCCAAACCGTTTCAAAATCATTAAAATATTACATCCTTTCAAAACTTCATAATCAAATCATTATTTGAATTCAAATCCAAATATTCAAAGTTAAATATCATTTAAAAATCAAATATGTCATTCATTTATTATTTCAAACATCATTACCAAAAATACATTCCAAAATTTCATTCAAAAATTCATTTATTATATTACATTTCATTCCGTTTAACACATAACCAAGTAAACTTTATTTAAATTCAAATTCAATTTAAATTCCTTAAAAATTCAAATTTAAATATTCAAAACTTCTAAAATTTCACAAATAATCCATTTCAAAAGTTAAATTATTTAACACTTTAAAATATAGCCCAAACAGTGTTAAAATCTATAACATTTCAAAACATTGTCAAATTATAGCAACGACGGCATTTATAAAGTGCTATCGTAGCTTATATTTTCCAAAATGGTTTATTTCAAGAATAGTGACATTTATAAAATGTCGTAATAGATATTTAGTTATTTCAAACATTGTTAAATTCAAAACAATAGCATTAAAATGCTGTCAAAAGACTAAAGCATTTTGAAAATGCTATAAAATTCCAAGTTTCAATTTAGCTTTTCAAAAATAATAATAAAACTCCAAATTTTTATTATTACAACTTAAAAATCATATTTTTAGACTTCAAAATTTCACATTTAAAATCATTTTAACATATGATTTAACACAATAAAATTTTAAGATCAAATATTCAATTTTGCTAACTCCATTCATTTATTAAGTCAAAATTCACTGTTTATTAATTTATAAATTTAATAAACTTAAAATTTTACTTCAAATATCATTTCAAAACTTTAAATTTAATTTCCATTATTTATTTACATCTTAAAATAAAATTTAAAGTCAAAAATCACATTTACTTCAAAGTTACATACTTAAATTCACAATTTCAAGACTTAATATTTAATTTTCTTAAAACCATAAAATATATATTTTTAAATAAAAATTTCTTTTAAAAATACATATTTTAATAAAAATCATTTAAAAATATACCACTAGGTCTGTATATAATTATCTAACCTAGGTCAAGTGATACGGTTATATATCATTTCAATCCGCAGTTTACAAAGAAAACCCGGGTTCTATCATTTCAAACCCGCAATCCCAAGTCAAATAAAATACGATAAAAATCACTCAGGCCTATCATTTCAGCCCATAACGATTTTTTCCTATTCTAAAGTCCATTCGGGTATGTATCATTTCAACCCATAGTGATTCTATTCTAACAGGGAACTTGCAGTGTGAAATTATGCATAAACAATATAAATAATGTCAATGTCACAATATAATGTCATATATCATATGCCAGGTGATAATTAATAGTTTTAACATGGTACTAATAGGGTATAGCATATCATATGATCAACATTAACTTGCATAACATTTTATATTACTAATCACTTGTCATCAATTCACTATTTCATAAGTATAAATGTCAGAGTGAGAAAGACTCACCTTTATCAAAGCTAGAGACAAACAACACACACAAGAGCGATTCCAAAGGCATGACAAACACGATTTTATTTGAATAGATGGAGACCCTTGTATACAACACAAAATATAACATACATAAGCACAAATATAGATATCAGCATACAAATATAATTAACAACTTTAGTTTGCAAAACAGTTGCAAAACAAGAGAGATGACCAAACCTTAGAAGCAAAAGACTTGCACATGACAACATAAGCTTGTCACATGATCAAATGGGCTTGATCTCACCACACTAGGCTCAGCCTAGATGTCAACATGGCTCGGTCATGGCCTAGAGACAAGGCTTAGGGCATGAAAGTGGAAAGTAAAGGCAAAACAAGTGGAAGGTAAAGGAGGCAAGGGGTTTGGGTCAAGGAATGGAAGGTTTTGGTGTGCATAGGCTCGACCTATGGGCCTATGGGCTCGGCCTGGTGGATCTTCAGGTCAGGTCAGAGGTGATGATGATGGCTATAGGTCATGGCAGCAAGTGGTGGTGGTGTTAGAGGTGGTGGCCAAGGCTAAACATGAAGGAAATGGGAATACAAGGCTCGGCTAGGCAATATTTGGAGTTTTAAGCAATGTTTGGTGGAGATGGCTTCAATTGGATGGCATGGCTTGTCATGGTCAGAGGAGGAGGAGATGTTTGCTGCTGTAGATGGTGGAGGAGATGGTGGAGCTGATGGTGGTGGTGATAGGCCGAGAATCATATGTGAAGTCAAGGCAAATTTAAGTAGAAAACAAGGCAAATTCAAGGAAGAAAGGTAGAAAAGAATAAAGAGAAGCCATTAACTTTGAATTTTTTTTCTCAAATGAGAAATAGCCGTGAGTTGAAGAGGATGAGAAGTATTTTCACGTGAAAGGCAATGGGAAATGTACGGCTATCAAGGAGAAAATGAAAAGCCAAGGATATGAAGAGACTAGCTATTGAAAAGTCACAAGAAATGAAGAGCCTTGTCTCTTTGAATTTCTAATTTCTTTTAAAATTTTAAATACATGTAAAATATGTATAAATACAGATAAAACACGAAAATATAGTAAATAAACAAAAATAAATAAATAAATATTAATTAAATATAATTAAATTAAGAAAATAGCAAAGAAAATGTAAACTAGGCTTGAAAATTTGAAAATAAATGAAATGAACTTTGGAAAAATTGTATGTACATGAAACATATTTATAAATAAAGATAAAAATATAAAAATAAAGTGCATACTTAAAAATGAATAAATAAATTTTAATTAAATATAATTTAAATAAAGAAAATAATAGAAAAATGGAAACTAGGCTTTAAAAATAGAAAATAAATTCAATAGACTTTGGAAAAATTCAAATATCACTTTAAAAATATTTAAAAGGTAAAAATATATGTAACATAACATATAATACAAATTATAATATGATATGGCAATCAAAAATATTATTTATATAATTTAAAATAAACAATATTGTTAAATAAAACAATTTACACCCAAATTTGTAAAAAGCATAACTTTCGCAATATTATTCGGATTTCAACGAAACAAAAAGCAGTGTTCTTGAAATTTTATTTATTTTCATAATAAAAGATAAAATTAAAATTTTCAAATATTTAAAATTTAAATTTAAAAGTCAAGGTTTGACCAGATTGACCAAAATTCACATTTTCTGGAAATATTCAATTTATGCATGTTTGAAATTCTAATCCACATAAAAATCAACATTTACATTTAAAATAACAAAATATATTCATTTTTAGAAATAAAATAAAGTTTTTAAATTAGGAATTTAAATTAAAATAATTAAAATATACAATTACAATAATCAGAAAATACAGGGTTGTTACATCCTTCAATCAAAAAATGCAAACTTAAAATAGGAATATCTAAATTCAACTGGAAAAACAAAATTTCACCTTGATTGGAAGAGAAGATAGATAAATTAACATAAAAAAGGTTAAGGAAATAAGCGATTTCTTCAATTTCAGACAGTCAGCGAGCATTGTAAACTGAGATTTGGAATGGACTAGGGCATTGTGCATATAAATTGAGTACGATGTTGGAAAATAACAGACGTCCCTATACGATTTTTGTTGGTAACAGATGAGGAAAAAATTGACAATAATTGATGAATTTATGAGGTTGATTTGTCTGTTGACGGATTAGAGAAGAAAAGGAATTTTTGAAGAACAAGGAAGTAAAAAATGAGAAAAAAAACGCTTGTTGGTGGGGACATGGGAGCGTTACTATTGATATCGTAGTGAGTCGTGGGTGCAGGGAAAAGGTCTAAACTATCCAACAACAACCGTTTTCAACTATTATCAGATGGGGGTATTAATAGAAATCCAAAAAGGCTTCATTTTGACCCTTTGACCAAGGGTTTTGCTTTATAGTATAAGATATATATACTATGGTTAAAATTTAGTAATAATTTTTTTACAATTGTGTTTTATAAATATGTTACGTTTATCAATTGTTCTTATAAATTCAAAAAACTAAAAGTAAAAAAATTCAACATAAATATATGTGCTTATGTAAAGTAATTGCAAAATTTAAATGCTTATCAATGGATAAATCTAGAGAATATTATTGGCTCCACATTATTTCTTATCAATTATTGAAATAAACCCTTGTTGAAAATAGATTGAATCTTCCAACGACCCTAAAATAAAATTATATCTCTCAAACTAAATAGATATATAAATTCCTTATTCGGTATGTTTTCTTTACTAGTTTCTATAATTCATTTTATAATATACTTATCTTATTATATTTTCTTCATTCTTATCAATATCAATCCAAGTGTTTGCAATATTCTTTTTACTAATAAATTTTAAAATTTTAAAAATTAGCTAATGAAGTTTGAACAAATGTAATTCTTTCTGGTTGGAAATAATTACAAAAGATAAGGATGAAGGATTCGAACTTGTTGGTAGCAATGATAAAGTAAGACAAGAATTTAAGGGAAATTAATTATTTAAATACAATGCACAATTTTAGAATAATTTTTTTGCTGGATTTGTAATTGGGTGCTTGTAGATGGAGATATCAAGAGGAATGATCTTGTTTTAAAATGTTATAGATAAGCAAGGTTAAAGGCACTCCTTGTATGAGTAAAGATATTTCTTAAAAACTTGGGTGTTGTGTGCTTATGTGGTAATATTATTTAATTAATAAAAAATATAACATAATAACACAAATAAAATATATAAGTAATGATATTTTACATTGGGTAATATTTTTGAAGGAAAATAATTGCAAACAAAAATGTTTAAAATCTAACGACCCGTAAATTTTAGCAGTTTAAATAACGTAATCAACTGAATTTTTGTGATTAAAAAATTAAATTTAGTAATAAAATTTTTATATTCTGAATATGTCTATTTAAACATAGCAAATGGTAAATTTTCATTGGAAAATACGAAAGTTAATTCTATTGTGTAATTTTCAACTTCAATGTTAAATCGGTTAATTTGATGAAAACAAAATATTTTCGAAACCTGAATAATTTTTAATTATAAAAACGTTTATCATTTTCTGAGTAAGACGTTATAATTCGTTTTTTCATATTTGGACTTCTCTTGCCCGTTTATCTTATTTTCGACGAATTAGCAGCATTTTTGGCAGCGAATATCGACTTTTGTTAGGATGATCGTATTGCTGATATTTTTGTACTATTCTGTTCGTCTCGTCGTGGTGATCTCGGTAGTATATTCATTTGTGCATTTCGGCGTCCGGCACGCGGTGGAACTGACAAAGCGATTCGTCTTATTGGTTCCGTACTTGGGCCTTTTATGTTTCCAATGTCCTTTGATTTCTATCGGGTTAACAAAAAGCCATCTGCAGTTAAAATATTCTGCTTTTGACTTTTATATTTCCATGTCCATTGCCATTCTTACTGTTTCAATATAATTGTTGTTTAATCTTTGTCAGTTCATAAAAACAAAGAAAAATAATATATGTATATTCCCATGGCCGAAAGCTTGTCATTCTCACTATTCCCCTTACCTTTACCGACCAGCAACTTCACTCTGACCTCCCTCCTTAGTTCGCCTACTGCTACACGACAGCCTAAACCCCATAGCCTTCCACCAAAGCTTGTCGCTTCCCCTGAACTTTCCCTTTCCTCTCCACCATAACACATCCTCACATCGCCACCTTATCATAGCCGAACGCCTCACGTCACTAACCTCCTCTCGACCCATACACTCCGCCTATATATCACCTCCATAGAACACACCATCCGCCTCTCCCTCCCTCATTTTGGCCGCGTTTTCCACTCCACCGTACGCAACCTCCGCCCGCAGCTGTGTTCCACCTGCTCCACCGCGTAGTGACTGCCCTCCTCTCATCACCTCCACTCGCCTTAACCCGAGCCCACTGGCTGGCAACCGCCACGGCCGCCTTACCCACTTCACCGCTTTACCCCTCCGCGGTGCCACAACACGTGAAGCCACTTACCCATGCATGTAGCTCGGCTTCACTGCCTTGCTGACCGCGCTCCACCGTCAAACTCGCCCATCACCCCGCTCTGACCTTTCACCTCCCCTCCGCCTATCACCTCCTCGTAGTGCCATGAGCAACCTACAGCTTTACTAGTTTATTATATATGTAGTATATATGAATCATATTATATATATAAATTTTTTATATTATGGGTTCTATGGTTTTATATTTTACCTTATTTATAGTTTATATATATAGTTATATTTTATTCATGTCTTCATATATTAACCTGTGCATGTATAGGTTGGGCTATATTATATGTTTAGTTATAGGTTTGCATATATGTTTTATATTTGAATATGTCTACATATATGTTCATTTATATATAAGTCATATAATAAATATAAGGACTGATGGTTTATGCATATACATTTGTGTTAGTTATATATAATATGTTGATTTGAGTATATATACGTTTCATAAGTTTATAAAGGATTCTTTGAGTATATGTATGTATATGTTACAATAAAGTAAGTCGTATTGATTTTAAGATAGATATTGTTTTTTTAATATAAATATATATGTTAGTTTGTATATTAGTTTATATCAATTTACGTGAGTTTCGTCTTCGAAGATATATAAAGATATTTTATGTGCTTAAATTTAATTTTGATTTGAAAATATGCATAGAGAATTTATTTTTAATATATGTTTTTAAAATTGTTTAAGAGAAATTTTTTTATATATATATAACATATATTTTGCTCAGTTTATATTAAGTTAATTTTGATCTGTCTCCCATCAATTCCAAATCCAAATTTCAACTTCGTGATCATCGTACTTTATTTTGGAATTCGTTGCTCGGATTCGCAGCTCAGTTCGTTATCAAAGTTCTCTAGCCTCGAAAGGTGAGCGATCACTCACGATTAACATTCTTATATTTAATAAATTTAATTCACGTTGAAATGACGATTGAAATATATTGGTAAACTTAAATTTGTAAGTTATTTAATTGTTAAATATGATCTGTTATTATTTGCATTTGTTCGCCGATGTTAACTGACAATATTGACCCCATAACCTGTTGTATATAGTTAAACTGTTAATTATGATATATGCTTATTAATCGATATATTATGCTATTTATATTATTATTTTATTGTTCTCACTCTGCAAGTTCCCCGTTAATTTAGAAATCCCTATGGGTCGAAATGATACATAACCGAGCGATATTATAGATTAGGGGAAGATCGTTAGGGGTTAAAATGATAAACCTAAGCAATTTTCGTTTAATTTAAATTTTGGGATTGCGGGATAAAATGATATACACCCGTGAATATTAAATTATTATGGATTGAAATGATAACCGTATTACTTTACAATAGAATAGAAAATCATATATGGACACCGTTGGTCTATTTCAAAAAATGATCTCCAAAGTTTGAATGAAATATATGGATTTTATTAAATATTGATTTTTTCATTATAAAGAATTTATTTTAATATACGTGTAAAATTTAGATGTTTAAAGTTATATGTTTTGGAAATTTAAATTATAAGTTAGTTTTGGAAATATAAATTTAGGATTTTTCTTATAGTTTTATTATTTAAAATGTATAAAATAAGATTTAATACAAAATACATCAAATAATAAGATTTAATTTAATTGGTTTATAATATGTTTAAGTATATATTTCAATTTATATTAGTATTTTAAAAAATAGATGTTTTATAACTTTAATAATAAAGGCTGGGAAAAGAAATTAATGTTGACTAGGAAATTAAATTGTTACAAATTGGAAAAAAATATAAGAACTGATTTGAACTTATTGATTTTTGAGATTTTGAAAGATATGATTGATAAATGGATGGATAAAAAGGTGATTAAATGAATATTCTTAATTTTTAATAAAATTTAGACCAAATATTTAATATTGATTTAAATTTATAAATTGGGATTTTTTTAATTATTATTAAAATGATTAAGTAAATATTTTCCAATTTGAATAAAATTAAAGTAAATGTTGAAATATAAATGAAACTTATATTGAAATTGTTTGAATATTTAAACCTTGAACCTTATTGGAATTGAAATGATAGTTCAAACCTGGATTTTGAAATCGATAAAAATTGAAATGGTTTATTGAGAATTTAAGTTGATTTGAATCCATCTGCGAAATCGGAGAAAACTAATTTTAGTATATAAAGTATTGTTAATATATATATATATATAACTAATTTAATTTATAACTATTTTATTATATGTACTATATTTCAATATCTAAACTGTTTAAGTTGGAAGTGTTATGATTTCAAAAGTGTTATGATTACGAAAGTGTTATAATTTTTAAAGTTTTATGATACTGGAAATGAATATTATTTAAAGTGAATAATGATATCGAATTGATATGGTTTTGAAATGAATATCATATGTTGATATGAAGTATGAGCTATTTGAAATGAAATGACCACGGTGTGAAATAAGTGTTTGGTTATTAAAGAGACTGAGATCAGATATTGTCATACTCTCTGCCAATACCGAAAACCACTTTAACAACTGTGTACGTGGTAGAGATTCCAGAATGAAGTAGGATGGTTTGGTGTACGATTCTGTATGAGGTATTTATGTAGCCCTGACTTCCGTTAGTCTGCTTGATGTGGCTAAAATAGGAGCCACGCCGGGCCAAGTGAGGTCATTCCTCCAACGGACACATTTCTTCGATACCATTTTATTACTTTGTGAATTGATTGGGTGCACCTTTGATTTGGGAGCGTGTCTCGAGATGGGCGGTAGTAGCTACTATGCGTTACCACCAATCTGGATCCGCAAATGGTTTATCTACGCTGGCATTTCCTCATGTGCCTTGTCACATGCCCTATCGCGCCTTCTACGAGTTTTTTTTGTATCGTACCTATGTGGTGTCCGCTGGGTAAACCACCGGTTTGGTGGAGCGTACGACATTGTATAGACTACGGGAATATATAAAATATGTTAAGGGGGATATAGGTAACGCCTTAACGCTATTTTAATAGTTTACTTAACTATATTATATTATAGTAGCGTATATTACTACATAGTAGATTGTTCCACAGATCCTTAGAGGATGGAAATCCCAAACATCCTTTAAGTTACTTGTATTTCAGTTGACATTTCACTTGAGTTAAATTTGTTAATATAAGAATGTTAATCCTGACTCGAGTGTTTTGTGTTTTGCTTTATGCTCGGGTCTGACTGAGTGACACAGCATTTGAGACTCAACTTTGGAGTTTGGAGCTTTGCTTGAAGATCTATCTAATATCTAATTAGCTTTCAGTTGTTTCCAGTCATTTATGTTTAGACTCGTCAGTTAGTTATGAATTAGAGATTCATTTGTATTTGAGATTCTTTTGTATTTTGTTACAGACTCTGATTTTTTATCGTAGCTTCATGAACTACTATTTATCTATTCCGCTGCTTATTGTTATATTACTCTGTGTCTGTGATTCTATGATTGATTTATTTACTGTATATGCTAAGTTTTGCCAAATATAAATTAATAATCTGTTGTTTTGAGCAATTCAAGTATGACATGTGTGTCTGCGAATGGTTCAAAATACCAGGTTGTTACAAGTGGTATTAGAGCTCTGGTTTAGGAAAAACTTAGCATATGGAGAATTTTTTTAATTATAGAATCATATTCATTTGAGCTTGAAATTTCTCAACCTGGACTAGGATTTCTTTCGGATTTTGGAACTCTCCCCTTTGTTCTGAAATCCATTCTTTTCTCTCCTTATTCGTGTTCTTCTTGATACTACAACATCCCATAGCTCCATTTCTGTTCCGATAACCTTAGTATGATTTGTGAAGGGGTGAACTCCTTTACAACAGGCGTCAATTTTCTGGAGATTTCTACATCCTCTGTTTGATGCTGTTGTCTCTTGCTAAGTCCGAACCGTTCTTTAATAGACTACCCGGGTAATTCTCTTATGACCTAATATCGATTGCTTCATATTTTGCAGGTAGTTTTATCTTCTCATTTGATTCTCAGCCTAGTGACCTTGACTCCACCCTGATAATCAGGGATCACACTGATGTTTTGGTAAAGTCACTTCTCTTCCTTCTATGCGGAAAATTTAATTCCGTATCGATCTTATTCCTGGAATCTCGGTTGACCCGGTCAAGGTCACCCACGATTAATATTAGTCTATCCACCTTTCCACATTTGTAATTTAACTATATCATCATCCTTTCGGGCATATTATCTTGGTTAGAATCCTCTTTTATTAGGGTTCCCCTTAATTTGAATCTCTGTCCTTGTTCTAGAATTCATTCTTGGATCATCGAGTGAGGGAGTGTATTTGTAATTAATATAAAAATGTTTTATATTGTGTTGTTTAAGTTGTTAAGTTTGATTTTGGATTTCGATCGATTCGTCTAGATAACGCTATCGATAGGAATTCCAAAACACTTGAACATCGCAAACTGACACAATATTGTTTTCGAAATTGGTAAATGAAATAATCTTGTGTATGATTATATTATATATAAAGGTATAATTTTCCGAAATCAAATAGATAAATGAATTGGTTGTTAGAAATGATAATATTTGATTGTCATTTATTGTTTTATAAACCATTGATGCAACATAATATAAATAAATGAAATTCTAAAACATGGTTTATAAATTGATTTGGAATTGAAATGAATTTAAATTAAGAATTTGAGAATTCGGTTTCCTGTAATTTCAAAATTTTGGTTTTTAAAGTTTTGGAATATATTATTTGAAAGTATTTCCGAATGGAAATTGTTTCAAAAGAATAAATTTAAAAGAATTAAGTCTATAATCTCTTAGTTTATCACTGGAAAATAATTTCGGTGATGACTGCAATATCATTGACATTCATTTCGAGTCTCAAAGTAAAGAGACCGCGTAGCAGCTATGCTACACTTTCGTTGTGGAAAATGCATTTGATTTGATTTGATTTCTAAAATATATGTGTGTGTGTGTGTTTACATTTATTTCAAAATTGGGTTGAAGTGAAACCGGAAATTTAATTCTTAAATGCCGTGTTAAGTTAGGGTTTCAATTATTGAAAGGAATCAAAAATTTATAAATATTTGAAGTGTAAAAAAATGTAAATTGGAATTTAAAACACCTTGAAGAAGTTGAAATAGGATAAAAATTTATTTGTATTATACTTAATTGCTTTCTACTATATATAATTTACCTAAAATATTCAAAAAAGTTAAATGTTAGGGTAAATATGTAATTGAGGTTATACAAGAAAAACTTAGGTAATAAATTGTTCCAATTAAAATTTTCTTAATAAAAATATTATAAATAATAGGTAAATTGGTATAGTGCTCAATTACATATGGATATTGATAAAACTTACCTGAGAAAAGTTTGGGTGTAAAAAGAATATGTGGTCGAATAATATACAACGTAACTATAAGTAATAAGATGTCCAAAAATAGAATTTTTTTGAGGGAAATTTTAAATAAAATTTGATTGTTATAATGATTTTTATACATTAAATTGATGTTATAAGTAATGTGAGGGAACAAATTATATAAGAAAAGAAAATACTATTTAAGTAAATAAATATAGGCTTAGAATAGTTGAAACTGAATTTTAGTGGAATCAACTCAACTGAAGATAAATAGATATAATAAATGAGTTAAATAAAATAAATTTGTTTTAAAAGAATATTTTTTTAATGAATGTTAATAATTGAAGCCAAACCAATTGAATGAGAATACATTGAATTAAAATCAACCAAAGGTGAATGCATTGGATATTATGGATTAAATAAAATGGAGTGAAACAAAATTGATTGAATATAATTCAATTTAAAAATTAATGAAATTTATATGATTTTGGACTTATCGTGTATCTGATAATAAGTATTTCAAATCTATCTTCCTTTCTGTTTCTTCGATTCTCTTACTTCCTTTTCGGGGACGAAAATTTTTGAGTGGAGGAGAGTGTAACGACCCGTAAATTTTAACGGTTTAAATAACGTCATTAATTGAATTTTTGTGAAAATTAAATAATTAAATTTAGCAATAAAATTTTTATATTTGGAATACGTCTATTTAAACATAGCAAATGGTAAATTTTCATTGGAAAATATGAAAGTTAATTCTGTTGTGTAATTTTCAATTTCAATATTAAATCAGTTAATTTGATGAAAACAAAATATTTTCAAAACCTGAATATTTTTACATAATAAAGACATTTATCATTTTCTGAGTAAGACGTTATAATATTTTGTTAGATTTGGACTTCTCTTGCCCCGTTTCTTATTTTCGATGAATTAGCAACATTTTTGGTAGCAAATATTGACTTTTGTTAGGATGATCGTATTGCTGATATCTATGTACCATTCTATTCATCTCGTCATGCTGATCTCCGCAGTATATTCATTTATGCATTTCGACGTCCGGTACGCGGCGGAAACGACAAAGCGATTCGTCCTATTGGTTCCGTATTTGGGTCATTTAAGTTTCAAATGTCCTTTCATTTCTATTGTGTTAACAAAAAGCCATCTGCGGTTAAAATATTCTGCTTTTGAATTTTATATTTCCACATACATTGCTATTCTCACCTTTCAATATAATTGTTGTTTCATCATTGTTAGTTCGTAAAAAAAAGAAAAATAATATATGTATATTATTATATTTGCATATGAAGAAGCCAACTCGTCACTTCATTTCTGTAGCTGCTCATGGCTGAAAGCATGTCATTCTCACTATTTCCCTTACCTCTACCGACCTGCAACTTCACCCTGACCTCCCTCCTTAGTTCTCCTACTGATACACGACAGCTTAAGCCCCATAGCCTTCCGCCAAAGCTTGCCTCTTCCCCTTAACTTTCCCTTTCCTCTCCACCATAACACATCCTCACATCGCCACCTTAGTACAGCCGAACATCTCACGTCGCTAACCTCCTCTTGACCAATACACTTTGCCTCCATATCACCTCTGCAGCACACACCATCCACCTCTCCCTCCTTCATTTTGGACGCGTTTTCCCCTCCACCGTACACAACCACCACCCCGCAACCATGTGCTTCCTGCTCCACCGCGTAGCGACTATCCTCCCCGCATCACCTCCACTCGCCTCAACCCGAACCCACTTGCCAGCAACTGCCATGGCCGCCTTACCCTCTTCACCGATCCACCCCTCCGCGATGCCACAACACGTGAAGCCACTCACCCATGCATGTAGCTCGGCCTCACTACCTTGCTGACCGCGCTCCGCCGTCAAACTCGCCGATCACCCCACTTTGACCCATCACCTCCTTTCCACCATCACCTCCTTGCAGTTCCATGAGCAACCTGTGGCTTTACTGGTTTGTTATATATGAATTATATTATATATATAAATTGTTTATATTATGGGTTCTATGGTTTTATATTTTTCCTTATTTACAGTTTTTATTTATATAGTTATATTTTATTCATGTCTTCATATATTAGCCTGCGCATGTATAGGTTTGTCTATATTATATGTTTAGTTATAGGTTTGCGTATATGTTTTATATTTGAATATGTCTGCATATATGTTCATTTACTTATAAGTCGTATAATAAATTTAAGGTCTGGTTGTTTATGCATATATATTTGTATTAGTTATATATAATATGTTTGTTAGCACCAAAATTGGTCACTAACACTCAAGAATAGATTTGTGTGGAGAGATTAATGAAGAAAATAAATTAAAACAGATGAATATCGCAGTAAATTGCAATAAGAATGGTAAAAACGAGAACACCAGAATTGTAGTGGTTCGGCGTAACTGCCTACATCCACTTTGAGTGAAATGTTTATTGCTTCTTCAAAGAGTTGAACACAGATACAATTCGTACACAAAAAACTTGAGTACAAATTTTGACAGTAAAAGAATGAGTATATAAAATGGAAGAGTCTGCCTGGAGTTCTCCAAAAAAGGTTCCTTTCACTGCACCCCTGACCCTCTATTTATAGACAAAAATAGGCTGGTTCACCTGCATAGGCCCATGACCCAGATAACTCGGCCCATATATGGTAATCTCATGTTGGCCAGTCCAGGCGTACCGAACGACTTTCCACTGATTGAGAAATGCTGAGCCACGTCCACCGAGCCACCTATGCCGACCCAGATGTTGTCTCGCTGCTGACTCGATGAAGACCTTTAAAGAACTCGAAGCCAGGCAATAGTATGACTCGAAGCGAAGAAGTGTTACGTGTGTCACTCTGTGGAAGGACGAAGATATTACCAACCATCATAAAGTTCACCGAACCAGGTCTGTCGCTCCACACATGCCGAACCATCAAGTTCGTACCACAAACACCGAAAACACTACTAACCGAACTGTCTTGGCTCTGCTCCTTTGAACGAGCGACGCATGCCATGTTACTTCAACTCTTTTGACCGAGTGATACCTGACTTGGCCGGACCATGACTAACTGAACCATCAAGTTCAATCTCACTCACACCGAGCGACTGGGATCGAACTCGCCCCGGCCGAACCACTTTGTCTTGCCTATCTTGGTCGATCGATGAACTTTCCTTCTAGACCGAGCGATGACTGACCGAACGACTTTGACCAGACGACATTGGTTGAGACACTCGTGGCCGGTCCGCCACATTTACGTTCTAATGCCGATCCGCCTTTTTATTCTTATGCATTATAATCATGCCGACCAACATCTAACATACTGAACCTTGCGTAGGCTGAACCAAACTTAAATTACACCAGCCTCTTATACTTCCAACCCATTCTTAGCTCAAATCTCATCTAGGCTCAAATATTGGCTTTGCGACTATCGCTATGTAGCCGGGCTAAAGTGCCAGGTAACACTTGCCCTCCAAAGTGCATCTTGTAAATCAACATGGCGTGCTTGGGCTCAACGAATAATTCTCGCTTTCAGAAGCTAGCCCACTCCGACTTGGTAACTGACTGTCACTATTCATTGGCTCTTGGCAAAGCTTCATGTTGCCTTTCAAAGGCTGAAACACAGGAGATCTTTCAAATTCAAGCTCCTCCTGGTAATACTTGTTTCTTCTCTAGGTCACCACCCTCAATCATTATTATATGTGTATGTATCTACATACATTTTATTTTAATATCCACATTCCCTTTATTTTATTAACAATAAACCTCTACCTATTACGGTTATAATCTTTATTTATTATTTACCTATTCATTTTTTCCAAAAATACTTTATTATTATTATTATTTTATTTTGAGAGGGATCGACATATGAAGGCCGACCCACTCGATCGGCTTATCTGGGTCGGCATGTTGCCTTGTCGACCACGTGAAACATGGTGACCGGGTCTCTAGGAGAACGTCGATTCACATCCCTCTCTCCATATAGAAGCCCAAGCCTTTACTTTTTCTTCCCACCTTTACTTCATTATTCCCTTTCTATCGGTTTTACTCAAAAACTCAAGCTCCATTTCTCTACTGAACTACCCTATTCTTCCACTTAATCATTCCCTCTAACACATTCCCTAGCCCTTCTCGACTCTAACTTTCAAGAAGAACTCGTCTTATCCTCAAATTATCATATAGGTGAGGTTTCATAAATTACTGTAAATTCCCAAACCATATCCTCTATAACTCGACCTAGGGGGCTGTGCCACATAGGGATCCGGCTCAGTGTGGTAAGCACGAGAGGAGAGGAACGTAATGAATAAGTGTTCGGGCATTGATGATGACATGCCTTTGATTTGAGTAGACTATGATTTGGAGGGAACAACAATGGAAGGCTTTAGGAAGCAAGGTCGGCAAAGTGTAGGAGTAGGCAGTTAGTTTTTTTGCTTCAGTGAAGAGGTCATCGTTCTGAGAGAGATGGAGTCATTATCCCTCGAGGTGTTATGAGTCGGTAGGAGTTTGTAAGAGTAGCGGGCGTTGGTCAAGTGAGGCGCTCGGTAATTGGAGTGGGAGATAGGAAGTAAGTGAGTCGGTCAGTAATTCGAAGGAGAGTGTTTCGATACCGAACGGTGTTATGAGAAATAAAATAGTGGACGAAACCTCAAAAGTAACAATTACTCCAATTGAGAAAGAGACATCTCCCCAACATCTATAGGGTTCACTAAAAGGTTTATCAGACTTGACCATTCCTGATTACTTACTGAATTATGGTTTCAACGACCCAGGGGATATGGGACTTAATTCGCCCGCAATAGGCGACGGTGGTGATCAGGCTTGTCAACATGGAGAGAAAACCCCAATAAGTAAAGCAAAAGAAACCGGTCCATCGGGGGGAAACACTAGGACACACACGAACACTCACACTTCACCCTGCACTTAAATTTTAGCCATCATACTATTCTCACTAACTCGTCCTCACTTGGTTTCTGTGCAGGTGATATGGGGCGCACCCACGAATTTGACCTCCTTCGTGGATCCTCTATCTTCCACCACTCCAGTCGGGATTCGAGATTAGGTAGACATCGAGATAGATATGGCAGCGGCGATAGAAACTACCGTCCCAGAGATTCGTCGTCTTCCTGAAGAAAAACTTATAGCCACTCTTCATATCCCAATGATCCTCCTCCTTATTCAGAGCACAGTAGGGAGAAATCTGCCCAGAGGGAATCTCAATCTGAAGCTCCCCATGACCAACATTCCGGTTCGTCTAGCGCTACGCAATCTCGTGAGCCCCATAAGTAGTTTGTGACCCCAGTTAAGCAAGCTCCCCCAGTCTCTGCGCATGATCCATCGACAGTCGAAAAGTTAGCCGAACTTAAGGCCACATTTCCATAAATATGCTTCGATGGATTGAAATTTCTTCATGCAATTCATCCAATCCAGGGCATGTCAAGAAAAGCGCCATCGCCTGCAATAATGATGTCTATGTCCAGCACGATGTGTTTGTTCATTTGGCAGAAAAAGATTCAGAAATTTCTATGGAACATCAGCATGAAATCGATCGCCTGAAACTTGAAGCTATCCATGATAAAGATATAGTTAAAGCCTAGGACTAAGAGCTTTCCTTGTACAAATCTCAACTTGAATCCGCCCAGCAAAACGCTATAAAAAAGTCGAGGCAGTCAGTCGTCTGGAAGCTACTCACAAAAAGGAAATTGATGAGGCAGTTCAACGTACTGGTGCTCTAGCCTTAGAAAAACACTCCATCCAAAAAGAAAAGGATGTCCTCGATCGACGAGTTAAAGAACTGGAGGAGCTACTGCTTAAAGAGAAAGAAGAAAAAACTATTGCATAGGAAGAATCGCAGCAATATTGGGAGGAAATTGTCGCAACATGACTCTTAAAGACGAAGCTTAACGAGGCACTTTTTAAAGCTGAAGCTTTAAAAGATGCTGCTCGTAAGGAGGGCAAAAGAATGGCGCTGACAGAAATTGTTCTCACCTCGAGGCGGCTGCTGAAGCCGACAGAGAAGAAATTAAATGCTTATTTGATCCACTTATTCTTGAATATAATGCTCGAGTTCTCATGCGTTGAGATTTATCTTTTCTAGCCCAGGGTTACCTCGAATCATCAGCCGAAGCATGAGATACTTTAATAAAAATTAAACGAGTGGAGCTGGGCACCGAAGAGGTTGATGAGAATTCTCTTTATAAGGAAGTGCTTCAAGGAAACGAGCATCTCGACTTATCTACAACCAAAGCCCTCTATGGAAGAGATTGCTCCTCATCGAAAGGGACGGACGACGTTGTTGGCCCATCCGGAACTGAGTCTCCAGTTCCTCCTTCCGCTCATCCGACTGGTTGCTCATCACTCGTTCCTTTCGAGCAGCATGCTAGATATGACCTAGAGAAACCTGGTCTTGATGTTCATGTTCTTTCCCCTATTCTAGAGTGTAAGACTCCTAAAACAGCTAAGAGTCAACCGGAAGCCAGTATGTAATTTTTCTTTCTAGGGTTGAAAGGACCATCGCTTTTGACGAATAATAAATGTATTCTAACACTTATCCTTAACTACTCCATGTAGGTCATTCTGATCCCGAACCAACTCCAAGGAGTGATGTCGCTACAGAGAAGGAAGAAAAAATAACGGAAGAGCTCCACATTAGGGATACTCCTGGTCCCGATGCCCAAGTAATCGGAGCATTTGACAAGGACAAACCCGAGAACTGGATCAATTATTGACATTAATTAATGATACTTTAAGCAGGATTTAAATGTAATTAATTTATTTGTGTTAATTAAATCAATTAGAAATTGTATAACTAATTAATCTTGCTTATGTATGGTTAAGTTATATTTGAATGTTTGGATTGTTTAATATCTCTAGACTATTAATCTGTGATGATCAGTGATATAAAATGTCTAGATTGAATTGTTGATAAATGTGAGTCATTTATTTGAATAACAATCTATGATGAAATCGCTGTATGAATATGACATTCTGAGGTTAAATTGAATTGTTTAACTTAAACAACTTTGCTTAAAGGATGGTATTGAATACGAAGAGATCGGGGTTGGATATCAGCAATATCCGAAACCACTTCGATTAATAACTACTATAATTCTTTGTAGATTTGATTATAAAATCGAATGGGTTGGAATGGAATAAATTGAGTGAACTTAGACATTTAAACTGAGTAAAAATACTAGATTTATTTTATGGAATAAATGTTTGGCTATAGCAAGATAAGAACTCATATTGAGAAACGACTTACCCTGGTTTTCAAAGAAGTTTTATAACTTAGTATTTCAAATTAAATGGTTTACTCACGTTGGTTTGCAGCCTGACTCAGGTGTTACTTTAATGTAATGCTCGAGGCAGACCGAGTATTATTGATTTTACCAAATGTTACCATTTCACTTAGTCTCCTTAGACTTTTCTTTAAATTCACTTTTACTTAACTATATTTAGTTAAACTCCGATTCAATTTATATTTTAAACTTCTATAAGTTTTCCAAATTTAATTACATTTGCTAACTTCTTTTAACTCACTTCAATTAATTAGCTTACCTTCCAACTTATTTTGTTTCCATACCTATTTAAATAACTCTCTTCAAGTTAAATTCTATTCTAACAAATTTCTAATTTTATCAGCTATCAAACCTCTTTATATTCTATAAACATTTTTAATTAAACTTCCCGATTCTTTTAAACAATTACTCAATATTTCAAAATCATTCTTGAAATCAATTATATCTAAAATCCTTTGCACTTCGAAATCAAACCCAACTTTTGCAAACACTCCAATCTAAAATATTTTGGCAGCAATTCCTCTCTTGGAAACTCGAAAATGAACACCGATGATGTCACGATCATCATCGGAGTTATTTTCCAACGACTGAAAAGAGTTTAGTGCTTTTACCTTCTTTAAAAACATTTCAAATATTTTTTTGTTCCAAATCCCATCAGATTTCAAATCCAATTCGAAAATATTTCTCAAATAATATCACTATTATTTCCCCAAAACCTTTGAAAATCATTTTCAAACTCAACGGAAATTAAATTTCCCAAATTTTCAAATTTCAAATACTTTTAATCTTTATTCAAATATTTCTCTGGAAGTTCAAGTTATAAATCCCACTTTAGTTATAAATCACATTTATAATTCACATTTATAATTCACATTTACAAATCTCATTCTGTTATATAAATTTATTTCTTAAATTTTTATAATTGCAATTTCCCATTCAACTTCCACAACAAAAATGATAATAATTTAATATTATCACTTCCTAACAACCAAGCAACCATATATAACTATAATAATTTACAGAAAATTATTTCTTTTATATACAAAAATAATTTGGGTAAAATTATTTCATTTACCCTATTTTAAAACAATACTATGTCAGTTTATCTTGTTTAAGAGTTTAGAAACCCCTATCGATGATATGGCGTCCCACATATCGACCAGAATCCATAAACACTCAATCGATAAGTCAACACAATATAAAAACAATTTTATATTCACTAACAAATACGCGCTCATATCTGTTAATACACTCGCAAAATAAATAAATTTATATTAAATGTTTGGATTGATTAATATCTCTGGTATGTTAATCTGTGATATTCTGTGGTATGCAATGTTTTGGATTGAGTTGTGATAAATGTAAGTTATTTATCGGTGATGAATTGCTCTGAGAATATAATGTTCTGAATTGAATTAAATTGTTTTACTTAAACAACTTGGCTTAAAAGATGGCATTGGATTCGAAGGTATCGGGTCAAACATCAGCAACATCCGAAACCACTTCGATTAGAAACTACAATAATTCTTTATACATTGATTTTAGAATCAAATAGGCTGGAATGGAGTAAACTAAGTAATTTGGCCATTTAAACTAAGTAACGGTACTTAGATATTATTTTGTGAAATAAGTGTTTGACTATAGCAAGTTAAAACTCGTAGTGATGAACGAGTTACCTGGGTTTTCAAAGAAGTTTTATAACTTAGTATTTCAAGTTATATGGGTTTACTCACGCTGATTTCCAGCTTGACCTAGGTGTTTCTTTATTGTAATGCTCGGGTCAGACCGAGCATTACAAATTTTCAGGTTAGGTCGTTCTGTAGTTCAAAAGACGAGCTGGATGGCAGGAACGTATGGAGTACATTCCGCTGTGTAGTTTGTTTTGGTAGTAGTCACGGACAAATTGTTACAGCTGTCCAGTTTATTTGTGAATGATTGTACTCTGATATTGTATGTATATTGACAATTATAGCTTTTCTTGTATAAATGCTGTTATTTGATATTATATTCTGTTCTGCTGCAATTGTGAGATTCTGTGCTATTGTTTTCTTTTTCTTTTTCTTTTTCTTTTTCTACCTCTTTTCTTCTTTACCTCAACAATCTGGAATTTTCGGCGTTCGATTGTTCGGCACTTCTACAGTGAATGTATTAGTGTCGAATTTTCGGGGTCGAAAATTTCGGTCATTACATTTGGTATTAACCTAAGTTAAAGGTTAAATTAAGACCTTGAAATTACTATATTTATGTCAATTATTTAGTAAATTACAAAATTTATTAAAGAAAAAATTAACATTGTTATTAAGTAATTGATAAGATAAATGCTTAAGACTTTAATTAAATTAAAGTTTAAAGTAATTTGTAAATGATAATTAATTAATTCCAATAATTAATTAAAATAGTAATTAATTCATTAATAATTTATTTATTTTGTGTTAATTAAATTAATTATGAGTTATGTGATCTTGCTCATGGATGATTAATTTATATTAAATATTTGGATTGATTAATATCTCTGGTACGTTAACCTGTTATATTCTATGGTATGCAATGTTTTGGATTGAGCTGTGATAAATGTAAGTTATTTATCAGTGATGAATTGCTGTGAGAATACAATGTTCTGAATTGAATTAATATTTTTAACTTAAACAACTTGGCTTAAAAGATGGCATTGGATTCGAAGGTATCGGGTCGGATATCAGCAACATCCGAAACCACTTCGGTTAGAAATTACAATAATTCTTTATAGATTGATTTTAGAATCAAATAGGCTGGAATAGAATAAACTAAGTAATTTGGCCATTTAAACTAAGTAATGGTACTTAGATATTATTTTGCGAAATAAGTGTTTGACTATAGCAAGATAAAACTCGTAGTGATGAATGAGTTACCTAGGTTTTCAAAGAAGTTTTATAACTTAGTATTTCAAGTTATATGGGTTTACTCATGCTGGTTTCCAGCCTGACTCGGGTGTTACTTTATTGTAATGCTCAGGTCAGACCAAGTATTACATATTTTCAGGTTAGGACATTTTGGAGCTCAAGAGGCGAGATGGATGGCAGAAATATATGGAGCATATTCCGCTATGTAGTTTGTTTTGATAGTAGTCAGGGACCAGTTGTTACAACTGTCCAGTTTATTTGTGAATGATTGTACTATGATATTGTATGTATATCGACAGTTACAGCTTTTCTTGTGTAAATGCTGTTATTTGATATTATATTTTGTTCCGTTGCGATTGTGAGATTTCGTGCTGTTGTTTTCTGTTTCTTCTTCTACCTCTTTTCTTCTTTACCCTAACAATCTAGGATTTTCAGCGTTCGATTGCTCGGCACTTCTACAGTGAAGTATTAGTTTCGAATTTTCGAGGTCGAAAATTCCGGGTCGTTACATTTGGGTATAATAAATTTTGAATTATAAATCTCTATGAATGATAAATCTTAGAGTAAATTAATATATATATATATATATATATATATATATATATATAGAGGATTCTTATAGGGATACTAGGGCTCTGTTCTTTCCAAAACCCTAGGTGATGGAGAAGGGGCTTAGATTTATGACTTCTGTAAGACTCTCATTTTGGATAAAATGGATGTAATTTCTGAACTACTAGTGTGTAGTCTATCAATGTATGGAACATTTCATGGTAGTAAAATCTAATAAATTCACTTTTATTTATTTGAGATTGGAATTGAAATTAGTTCAAATTGAATTTGATCTGAATAATTTAGAATTATGATTGAAGTTGAATAAGTTAATTCAAATGGGAATTGTTTGAATTTGGGATAGGAATTGAAGTTAATTCAAATTGAATTGGAATTGAATCAATTTAAATAAAGTAGAAATTGAAAATTGATTGGAATAGGAGATTAGGGGAATTGAACCAGTTTGACTCTAAAACTATTTTCAAATAAATTGTGTGATGACCCGAAATTTATTAACATTTGAAATGGAATATTTAGTTGATTTTATATATTTGAATAATGGTTTAACTTGAATTTCAAAATTAATTATGGATTTGGCGAATTAATTATTGAATTTAATTTATAGAAGTAGGATAAAAATTTGAATCTTCAGTTTTAAACTGAATAAAAATATTTCAAAGGCTTGTAAAATTCATATTATTAATACTGAAGATAATAGAAGCTTCAAAATTGAATTTGGGAATGATTTGTTCAGCATTGAATTTATATCGTTTAAATCGATATTTAAAAATAGCCTTCCGAGGCACAGTCTCGTAATTCGACGAAACCAGTTCCCTTGGATCCATAATAATTTATTATTATCGGATTTCAATTTTCGCAGTGTTTGGAGTGATCGTTTGATCGTACGATATGAAAACGCGTTGAAATTTATATCGAAATTTAATTATATAACTGGTTCGAAAAGCTATCTTCTCCATACGATCGAATTTGGACTCGGAACCTTTTCCGTTGCGTTCGGAATAGGGGTTAAACATTATAAACGTCTGGCGGCATGCCTCGATTGGAGATCGAGATTCTGGGATGCGGTTATCAAAGCAATCTGAATTTAAATTTAAATATAATAATGTTTTACAAAAGCAAAATTTACACGTTCTCATTATCTAACACCTGGAAAATATTTTAACACGCGTTCGTTTTTACGAAAACAATAATAAAAAAAATGGCGACTGGAATCAATTAAATGTCGCGAACTTTTCCTCTCCTCTCTCAAGCCTTAATCCCCATTATCGTATAAACTAAATCACGAAAGAAAAAGGGGGTACGGCATCGCAACTTCGGAGCTCGCATTCGTGAAGGCTTCGCGACCTGAAGCATTGTGTCGCATGTGGGATGGGTCGCGATTGAGGCAGGCGACTTCCGATCGCAAGGGTTTGGATGCCTAGTTGGTTCGAAGTAGGTCTTCGATCGAGGCATCAACATGGGGTCACTTTGGATTCGCGAGTTAGGAGGCACCAGCGATGGAAGGTAGATCTAGGGCGGCGATCGGTAGCAGCGATTTGCGTTCGATCTGGAGCAACGTGGTCGCGTGCTGTGATAAGTTTGGAGCTGGTCAGTGAAACAAGGTCGTTGTTCGTGTTCGAGGAGGGTTTCCTCCAGTAAGGTATTCAGCCCTTATTTTTGATTCAATTCAATTGAAATTTATTTAAATGAATGGATATAGGTACAGTGTGGATAAAAGAAATTATTTTGTCAGTAAGATATTTTTGAACATATATATATACAGAAAAGAGAATAATATCTATAGCAGTGAAGTATTAATGTTTCATGATTTTAACATGCTGTTAGAATTTCAATTTGATATTAAGGCGTTTAAATTATTTAATCAACTAACGATTTAGAATTGTTAAAAGGAAGTTAGCTTAAGATTTAAAACCATTAGTTCAAATTTAAATTTCTAGTCAAAAAAATTAAAAGAAATTAGTTGAAAATAAAATCATTGGTTAATTTAAATTATCTAATAGAAATTTAAGTTTTTCGATTGGTTCAAATATTAATAAATTTATATAATGTTTATACAAGGTCTATAGATCGTGAAAAACAAACTGGAATGGAAATGGATTTCATGCAAATTAAAGGTGAGATCTTCATTCTTAAAATTTTAATTGAAAATTCAAGTTATTGATTTGTTGTGGAATTGTGATAGTTAAATAAAAACCGATCGATTGTGTGTTTGGATAATTTATTTATTATTAGTTATATTAGTTTAGACCCTATGCGCCGCGTAATAGCGGAGGTTATTATATTAAAACCATATACCGCGATATTCCACCTCGAAGTGGAATTGGTATTATATATGTATTTCGAGTTGATTTCCCGCATTATATAGCGGATGGGACCCTATTGCGCCGCATAACAGCGGATAATATTTTATAAATCCCACATACCGCGATATTCCACCTTGAAGTGGAATGGGTATTTAATTGTTGTGCTAACGTATGTGGATGCAGGGAAAACAGGTTGGAGGTATCCAACTGGATTCCTCAAAATTTTAAATTGTTTCGTATGTTGTGTGTTGATTATTTTTAATCCGTGTTATTATTTGTGATTGAAACCGTGAAGGTTGTAATTTAGCCAAATATATTTTTGGTATCGTAGGATACCGGAGATATGAAATTGGATTTTTGGAAATTAAAGTAGAAAAGCCTAGACCGTTACAATTAAAGTATTAAAGTTGATTTTTATAATCCGGTCGAATTAATTCCAAAAATATAGGAAATATTTTAATAAAGGAGTTTCTAGTAATGTTGTTTAATAGTTGAAGGATTTATTCAAGATACGTATTTTAAATAATTGAAAGAGATAAAGAAATTTATTTCAAAAGAAAATAAATTTAGAAAATAAATTTGGAATTTAATTTAGAGTTGAAATTAATTTTAGAAATCGATTCAGGAATTAATTTGGAGTTAGAATAAATCATAGAAATCGATTTGGAAATTTAGTTAGCTGTTTTGGAAATAACTTGTAAAATCAATTTGAAATTTATTTGATTTGATATTGGAAAATTAATTTGGGGAAATCAAATTGAAAGTTGATTTTGTATTTGAAATAAACTGGAAATCAATTTGGAATTTGATTGGTTGTGAAGTTGATATTTGGAAATGTAAATTCACAACGGGAAATTTGTAAAGAAAAGGGAAATTGTTTAAAATAAATATAGATTTATTTTTAAAGTGTGGAAAGGAATTTACAGATTTGCAATTTAAATTAATATAACTCGAGAAGATTTATTAATTTATTTGAATGGACCAATTTATATTGGGAAAAGAATTCTTCCCTGGAAAACCGAGTATATTTTTAAAATAGCTTTTGAATAAAATTAAAAGTTTTAGATTTGGTTCTAAAATGATATTGTTGGAGAAATTAGTTTTTGAAATTATTTAAAGTAAAAATTTATTTAGTTAATTATATAAGGATTATTTAAAATATTTAAATTGATATTTGATTTAGAAAATAGGCATTGAAATATTTATACTCTATCTACTAATTTTATGTTAAAATTAGTTTTTGCACTTGAATTTTTATGTGAGATATTAGTATAATATTTTTCATAACTAATATTTAAGCAAATATTCTAAAAATAGTTTATTTTAAACGTTTCCAAGTATATTTTGAATTAGTATTTTATATTATTTTAAGATATTTGAAATCGGCAGATTTTTAGTGGAAATGAATAAATATTGGAAAATGTTTTCCGCGTAAGGAAGAAAATTGATTTGGAATTTATTTTCAAAGGATTGAAGTGTGAAATTTTATCTTGCGAAGATATATTGAAAATAATAATAATTGGGGGAAAATTATTTAAAATCCAGCAATTGTTGTGAATGATGATTGATAGTTAAATAACCAACTATCAATATTGGCCTTTTTAAATGGCATTTGAATTTCGATGCGACCGGGAATCGAATTCCAAATGGATATTCCAAACCCACATCGAACCTTTGTGATTGTGATGGATCTTTTGTTAAAAGATCAAAGTGAAATTATTGTGAATTGTTGAATCTGAATGAACACTTATTTTTAAAATAAGCGCTCATTATTCGGATTAGCCGGGAGAGGACCTTGTGTCATAAAACCCATTCCGAATAACGATACGACGAAATGGGATTGCAATTGAAGTTGGTGTTGAAGACCGGGTATTTTCGAAAGCAAAAGAATACCTGTCGAATGTCTCTGCACCGGATTGCTCCGGTATAGAGATTTTATCACCCTTTGTGATGGGGATTCCGGACGTGATTAGTGAATATCCGGATTGCAAGGGCTTCTTTTGAAGTCCCTTCGGTTCCGTTCGATCTCAGAATGGACTTGCATGGATGTGTGTCTGATGTTACACTTTGAGATGTCAGGCTTGTTTCTATCAAATATGTTTCTGTTGGTGGCGGAGAATTTATTCTCTTAGCTTAACACCCTTGTCCGAGACGTACGAGCTCAGAGGTTATGTAGTTGATGGTTACTAGTGATACATTCCCAATTTGGTAATGTGGCATACGAAGTGCTGCTGATTATTTGTTGATCGAAGCACGGCTTTTGTGAAAAGCGTAGCTTTGTGGACGAAACTTCGTCAGACCTCAAGCCCCGAAATGGTCAAAACAGGAAGGATGCGGCAAGGTTTTAAGGGGTAGCGCCCCTTAGGGCATGTGCATTTCCTTCTGGATAGAAGTGGTATCATGTTATGGAGCCCAGATACTTAACTTATGTGAATGTCGCAAATATATATTACTTTCTGACTGTTGATGTTGAGGATCCTCGGATAAAGGTTCTTTACAACCGGAGGATGGCATACTCGTGTCAGTAGTTACCTATTTTCGGCCTTGTGTTGGCAGAGACCCGGTTAGGTTCTCGGGGCGTCTATCCAGAGGCGTACCCATGTGGCAATGGGAAGTTCCCTGGCCTGACCATTTGTTGGAAATCCAATTCCCAATACGAACCCAGTATTGGTTTAGGTGTAGAACCTGCCATCTAATATGGTAGCTATAGTAGGCATACTATAATGATACGTATGCTGGCTAAGATTAATATTATACTTTCGAAATGTTTTCGGCACTATGCACTAATAATAATATTAAAAAGATTTTGCGTATTAAGCATGTTTGACTATCATAAGGAGAAATCTCCTCCAATTCTGCGTTTGCATTGTGTGTATGACGGGAGGCCTTATGGTAGTTCCATTTTCTTAAAAGCATTGCGGATTTCTTTTAAAATCTTTTGTTTTCTTTTTAGTAAAGAATAACTGTTTTTAAGATCTCACACCAGTCCCATGACTGACCTGTAGTTTATTGTTTCCTTTCTAAACTCTGGGTGCCCATAATTTTCCACATGGGCAACCTAGAGTCAGGTTTCAGTTATCCAGGAGCGAAGTCAGAAAAGAGTTGCTGTGGAGATCAGGAGTTGAAGCTGGATGGCGAGACGTATCTCTTTACTATGTAGTGTCCGTTGTATATGGTTAGTGCAAATCAGTTTTCATATAGTCAAGTTATAATAACTGTCAGTGATGTATGAGGTCGTTGTAAACTTTGATGTTGTATTGTATTAACTAAGATGATTCTTTGTTTTAAAGGTTATTCATTTATCTATTATATTTGTTCCATTGCGTAATGTGAGATTCTGTTATTGTTTTTGTTCTTCTTCTATCTTCTTCCTTGTTTAACCCTAACGGTTCAGTTTTCCGGCATTCAATTATGCGGCATTTGATACAGTGGACGTATAAATGTCGACTTTCGGGCGTCGAAAAAGCGGGTCGTTACCATGTGGTATCAGAGCATTTGGTTAAGCGACAACCTTGGCTCTGTTGGGTGTTACTCATTAGAGATAGAGTCAGTAGTACTCTAGAATGAGTTTGAGTGTAATAATAGATATGAGCGCGTATTTATTACTGAATATAAAATTGTTTTGTATTGTCTTTACTTATCGGTTGATTGTTTATAGATTCTGGTCGGTGCGGTCTGGCCAACTGTTTCGATAGGGGTTTCTAAACCCTTAAACAAGATAAAACGACACAGTATTGTTTTAAAATAGGGTAAATGAAATAATTTTACCCAAAACTATTTTCGTATATAAAAGAAATAAATTTTCTGTGAATTGTTATAATATATGGTTGCTTGGTTGTTAGGAAGCGGTAATATTAGATTATTATCATCGTTGTATGAGAAATTGAAATCGAAACCAAAAGCTAAGAAAATATAAATACAAATGAGATTTGTAAATGTAATTTATAATTTGGAATAAAATTCATTAATGGAATGAAATTGGTAATGTGAATGTATAAATGGGTTTTATAAATTGAAATGAGATTTGACTTGGATCAAGTTGAATAAAAATCCAAACCTAGGGAAAAAGAAAATAAAATGGATTGAATTCAAGTAAACTAATATGATAATTAATCAATTCATGAAATAGGAAATTTGAATTAGTTAAATCAAATCTTGAATTGTGAGTTAAATAAAAAATGGTTCGAATTTGCAGATAAATTCAAGTACGTAGAAATAAATTGAAGATTTCCTGGTAATTGATAAAATAAATCCGAGATGAATTGAGAAAGGAAGGTTGAAATTTAAATGGATAAGTGAGTAAAACTAATTTAATTAAATTAGTAGATGGAGTGAATTTGATGAATAAAAATAAAATCAAGGATTTAAATTGGGAAGTGTTACAAGGAAAAATAAATTTGAATTTTGAATTAAAATAACTTAAGTAAATATTGGATCAAATGGAGCTAAATGTTAAGAAAGGAATTTAAAATTAGTTAGTGAAACTAATTAAAAGAATGACAAATTTAATATGGTTTAAAATGAATTGAATTCAATATTTATAAATGAAAGGTAAAATGAATTCATATGGAATTTGGAATCCAGTTTAAATATAAGTAGTTATAAACCAAAGTGGTGAATTGGAAATAAATATAAGAAGTATATAGAATAATTATCTTGAACTTAAAAAATAAATGGTAAAATTATTAAGTAAAATTTAGAGTTAGGAAATATTCTAAATTTATAAATAGAGGATAAACTGGAAATTGTGAAATGGTTTTAATTGAAATGAATGTGAATATGGAATGCAAAATGAATTGAACGGAATTAATTGGAAATGAAATAGAATAAAGAGTAAATTGAGTGTGTATCAATTTAAATTAGTTATAAACTAGATTGGATATTCTAATAAGTGAATATCGTCGAAATTTGCATAGAAATGTTGTTGTTTGACGCAAACTAGTATGTATAAAATTCTAAGAGTTAATAAAAGCAAATCAAATTGATTTTTGAATCAATTGAAATAGATATGAGTTCATTTCGCTTAAAAATAAATTGAATGAAAGAAAATGAGTTGTAAATCACTTGAATTGAATAGAAATGGTATGTGAATTGATTATAAGCAATTAAATTTGTATCGGAACCATATAAATTGCTTATGGAAACTATTTTGAATGTATTGCTTGTGAAAACTATGTGTTTACTATTGGAAATAAGTGAAATGTGAATAAATTTCTTATATATGTCACTTATGTGTTTAAATTGAGTAAATACGGGTACAGGAGGGCCGTTTGGCTGGATTTAGTCGTGCTAAAATACTAATAATAAACCGCTTTGCTTAAAAATGCTAAATAAGATATGCCTACGCAATAAAAATAGGAAATATGAACTGTTTTTGGTTTTTTCGACCGGGTGGGTCGATGTATATATATTTATATCTTCTGTCAAATTGCAAAACCTCCTCCGTACAAAGGACACTCCGCAAAAATTTTTGAAAATTTTGGGAGTTAGAAAATTTTTGAGAAAAATTATCAGCGACAAACGATTTCAAATTGGAAATTGAAGTAAATTAGTGAATGAAACTGAATTAAAATAATAATATGAATCAGTTATAATTGAAAGATAAAATTCAATATTCATAGAAGAAGATAAACTGAATTCAAATAGAATTGTAGTGTAAATTGAATTAAAATAAAATTGAAAATGCAAGATTGAATGAAAATGGATATGTAACTTTAATAGTGAAGTAAAAATGGTACGAGAAGCATATATATTGAAAATTTTGTAATGAAAGGTGCAAAATGATATTTGAAACATTGTAATTGGATATTATGGATATCAGGATATACAGGTGTATTAAAGGAAATGGAACTGGGATTTTGATTTTAAAGATAAAATTGAATTGCTCGATAAAAGGTATGCATTTCAATTTCAGTATGAAATTTGGTGATTTTCTTGTCCAGCCGGTTGGCTTTTTATTTTCTTTTGGGATTTGAGGGCATGTTGAGCCATTTTGTAGTAGTACCGAGCTAGCCGCGCAAAGGAGACGCTGGCGAAATTTTTCGAAAATTTAGGGTGTTAGAAATTTTTTGAGAAAATTTTGAAAGTTTGAAATTTGAATTCAAATCAAAATTTGAATTGGGAAGTAAACAATATTGTTTGGAACTTATAATTGAAATTGGAAAGTTAGTTGAAATGAACCTTGAATAAAAAGATTTGGGTTGATAAATTGATAAAACTGTTTGGGTTGGAATATAGTAAACGGGTTAAGGTCCATTCTTCTTAACTAGTAATTTCGGGACGAAATTCTTTTAAGGGGAGAAGGATGTGACGACCCGAATTTTTTTAACATTTGAAATGGAATATTTAATTGATTTTAGATATTTGAATGATGGTTTAACTTGAATTTCAAAATTAATTATGGATTTGGCGAATTAATTATTGAATTAAATTTATAGAAGTTGGATAAAAATTTAAATCTTCAGTTTTAAACTGAAGATAAAAATATTTCAAAGGCTTGTAAAATTCATATTGATAATACTGAAGATAATAGAAGCTTCAAAACTGAATTTGGGAATGATTTGTTCAGTACTGAATTTATATCGTTTAAATCGATATTTAACAATAGCCTTCCGAGGCACAGTCTCGGAATTCGACGAAAGCAGTTCCATTGGATCCGTAACATTTTATTTTTATCGGATTTCAATTTTCGTAGTGTTTGGAGTGATCGTTTGACCGTACGATAAGAAAACGCGTTGAAATTTATATCGAAATTTAATTATATAACTGGTTCGAAAAGCTATCTTCTCCATACGATCGAATTTGGACTCGGAACCTTTTCCGTTGCGTTCGGAATAGGGGTTAAACATTATAAACGTCGGGCGGCACGCCTTGATTGGAGATCGAGATTCTGGGATACGGTTATCAAAGCAATTTGAATTTAAATTTAAATTTAAATATAATAGTGTTTTACAAAAGAAAAATTTACACGTTCTTGTTATCTAACACCCGGCAAAATTTTAACACGCGTTCGTTTTTACGAAAAAAATAATAATAATAAAATGGTGACTGGAATCAATTAAATGTCGCGATCTTTTCCTCTCCTCTCTTAAGCCCTAATCCCCATTGTCGTATAAACTAAATCACTAAAGAAAAAGGGGGTATGGCATCGCGACTTCGGAGCTCACGTTCGTGAAGGCTTCGCGACCTGAAGCATTGTGTTGCATGTGGGATGGGTCGCGATTGAGGCAGGCGACTTCCGATCGCAAGGGTTTGGATGCCTAGTTGGTTCGAAGTAGGTCTTCGATTGAGGCATCGGCATGGGGTCACTTTGGATTCGCGAGTTAGGAGGCACCAGCGATGGAAGGTAGATCTGGGGCGGCGATCGGTAGCAGCGATTTGCGTTCGATCTAGAGCAACATGGTCACGTGCTGTGATAAGTTTGGAGTTGGCCAGTGACGTAGGGTCGTTGTTCGTGTTCGAGGAGGGTTTCGTCCAGTAAGGTATTCAGCCCTTGTTTTTGATTCAATTCAATTGAAATTTATTTAAATAAATAGATATAGGTATAGTGTGGATAAAAGAAATTATTTTGTCTGTAAGATATTTTTGAACATATATATATATACAGAAAAGAGAATAATATCTATAGCAGTGAAGTATTAACGTTTCACGATTTTAACTTGCTGTTAGAATTTAAATTTGATATTAAGGCGTTTAAATTATTTAATCAACTTGTTTAATGATTTTAGAATTGTTAAAAGGAAGTTATCTTAAGATATAAAACCATTAGTTCGAATTTAAATTTCTAGTCAAAAAAATTAAAAGAAATTAGTTGAAAATAAAATCATTGGTTAATTTAAATTATCAAATAGAAATTTAAGTTTTTCGATTGGTTCGAATATTAATAAATTTATATAATGTTTATACAAGGTCTATAGATTGTGAAAAACAAACTGGAATGGAAACGGATTGCATGCAAATTAAAGGTGAGATCTTCTCACTCAAATTTTTAATTAAAAATTCCAGTTATTGATTTGTTGTGGAATTGTGATAGTTAAATAAAAATTGATTGATTGTGTGTTTGGATAATTTATTTATTATTAGTTATATTAGTTTAGACCATATGCGCCGCATAATAGCGGAGGTTATTATATTAAACCCATATACCGCGATATTCCACCTCGAAGTGGAATTGTTATTATATATGTATTTGGAGTTGATTTCCCGCATTATATAGCGTAGGAGACCCTATTGCGTCACATAATAGCGGATGAGACCCTATTGCGCCGCATAATAGCGGATAATATTTTATAAATCCCACATACCGCGATATTCCACCTTGAAGTGGAATGGGTATTTAATTGTTGTGCTAACGTATGTGGATGCAGGGAAAACAGTTTGGAGGGATCCAACTGGATTCCTCAAATTTTTAAATTGTTTCGTATGTTGTGTGTTGATTATTTTTAATCCGTGTGATTATTTGTGATTGAAACCGTGAAGGTTGTAATTTAGCCAAATATATTTTTGGTATCGTAGGATACCAGAGATATGAAATTGGATTTTTGGAAATTAAAGTAGAAAAGCCTAGACCGTTACAATTAAAGTATTAAAGTTGATTTTTATAATCCGATCGAATTAATTCCAAAAATATGGGAAATATTTTAATAAAGGAGTTTCTAGTAATGTTGTTTAATAGTTGAAGGATTTATTCAAGATACGTATTTTAAATAATTGAAAGAGATAATGAAATTTATTTCAAAAGAAAATAAATTTAGAAATTAAATTTGGAATTTAATTTAGAGTTGAAATTAATTTTAGAAATCGATTCAGGAATTAATTTGGAGCTAGAATAAATCTTAGAAATCGATTTGGAAATTTAGTTAAGTGTTTTGGAAATAACTTGTAAAATCATTTTGAAATTGATTTGATTTGATATTGGAAAATTAATTTGGGGAAATCAAATTGAAAGTTGATTTTGTATTTGAAATAAACTGGAAATCAATTTGGAATTTGATTGGTTGTGAAGTTGATATTTGGAAATGTAAATTCACAACGGGAAATTTGTAAAGAAAAGGGAAATTATTTAAAATAAATATAGATTTATTTTTAAAGTGTGGAAAGGAATTTACAGATTTGCAATGTAAATTAATATAACTCGAGAAGATTTATTAATTTATTTGAATGGACCAATTTATATTGGGAAAAGAATTCTTCCCTGGAAAACCGAGTATATTTTTAAAATAGCTTTTGAATAAAATTTAAAAGTTTTAGATTTGGTTCTAAAATGATATTGTTGGAGAAATTAGTTTTTGAAATTATTTAAAGTAAAAATTTATTTAGTTAATTATATAAGGATTATTTAAAATATTTAAATTGATTTTTGATTTAGAAAATAGGTATTGAAATATTTATACTCTATCTACTAATTTTATGTTAAAATTAGTTTTTGCACTTGAATTTTTATGTGAGATATTAGTATAATATTTTTCATAACTAATATTTAAGAAAATATTCTAAAAATAGTTTATTTTAAATGTTTCCAAGTATATTTTGAATAAGTATTTTGTATTATTTTAAGATATTTGAAATCGGCAGATTTTTAGTGGAAATGAATAAATATTGGAAAATGTTTTCCGCGTAAGGAAGAAAATTGATTTGGAATTTATTTTCAAAGGACTGAAGTGTGAAATTTTATCTTGCGAAGATATATTGAAAATAATAATAATTAGGGGAAAATTATTTGAAATCCAGCAATTGTTGTGAATGATGATTGATAGTTAAATAACCAACTATCAATATTGGCCTTTTTAAATGGCATTTGAATTTCGATGCGACCGGGAGTCGAATTCCAAATGGATATTCCAAACCCACATCGAACCTTTGTGATTGTGATAGATCTTTTATTAAAAGATCAAAGTAAAATTGTTGTGAATTGTTTGAATATGAATGAACACTTATTTTTAAAATAAGCGCTCGTTGTTCGATTAGCCGGGAGAGGACCTTGTGTCATAAAACCCATTCCGAATAACGATACGACGAAATGGGATTGCAATTGAAGTTGGTGTTGAAGACCGGGTATTTTCGGAAGAAAAAGGATACCCGTCGAATGTCTCTGCAACGGGTTGCTCCGGTATAGAGATTTTATCACCCTTTGTGATGGGGATTCCGGACGTGATTAATGAATATCCGGATTGCAAGGGCTTCTTTTGAAGTGCCTTCGATTCCGTTCGATCCCGGAATGGACTTGTATGGATGTGTGTCTGACGTTACACTTTGAGATGTAAGGCTGGTTTCTATCAAATACGTTTCTGTTGGTGATAGAGAATTTATTCTCTTAGCTTAACACCCTTCTCCCAATTTGGTAATGTGGCATACGAAGTGCTGCTGATTATTTGTTGATCGAAGCACGGCTTTTGTGAAAAGCGTAGCTTTGTGGACGAAACTTCGTCAGACCTCAAGCCCCGAAATGGTCAAAACAGGAAGGATGCGGCAAGGTTTTAAGGGGTAGCGCCCCTTAGGGCATGTGCATTTCCTTCTGGATAGAAGTGGTATCATGTTATGGAGCCCAGATACTTAACTTATGTGAATGTCGCAAATATATATTACTTTCTGACTGTTGATGTTGAGGATCCTCGGATAAAGGTTCTTTACAACCAGAGGATGGCATACTCGTGTCAGTAGTTACCTATTTTTGCAGAGGTAACCCGGCCTTGTGTTGGCAGAGACCCGGTTAGGTTCTCGGGGCGTCTATCCAGAGGCGTACTCATGTGGCAATGGGAAGTTCCTTGGCCTGACCATTTGTTGGAAATCCAATTCCCAATACGAACCCAGTATTGGTTTAGGTGTAGAACCTGCCATCTAATATGGTAGCTATAGTAGGCATACTATAATGATACGTATGCTGGCTAAGATTAATATTATACTTTCGAAATGTTTTCTGCACTATGCACTAATAATAATATTAAAAAGATTTTGCGTATTAAGCATGTTTGACTATCATGAGGAGAATCTCCTCCAATTCTGCGTTTGCATTGTGTGTGTGGTGGGAGGCCTTATGGTAGTTTCATTTTCTAAAAAGCATTGCAGATTTCTTTTAAAATCTTTTGTTTCCTTTTTATTAAAGAATAACTGTTTTTAAGATCTCACACCAATCCCATGACTGACCTGGAGTTTATTATTTCCATTCTAAACTCTGGGTGTCCATAATTTTCCACACGGGCAGCCTAGAGTCAGGTTTCAGTTATCCGAGAGCAAAGTCAGAAAAGAGTTGCTGTGGAGATCAGGAGTTGAAGCTGGATGGCGAGACGTATCTCTTTACTATGTAGTGTCCGTTGCGTATGGTTAGTGCAAATCAGTTTTTATATAGTCAGGTTATAATAACTGTCAGTGATGTACGATGTCATTGTAAACTCTGATGTTGTATTGTATTAACTGAGATGATTCTTTGTTTTAAAGATTATTCGTTTATCTATTATATTTGTTCCGCTGCGTAATGTGAGATTCTGTTATTGTTTCTGTTCTTCTTCTATCTTCTTCATTCTTTAACCCTAATGGTTCGGTTTTCCGGCATTCAATTGTGTGGCATTTGATACAGTGGACGTATAAATGTCGACTTTCGGGCGTCGAAAAAGCGGGTCGTTACAAATTGTTTTAATATGACTTGTCTTAAAATCTAATTTTTCCGAGCTATTTACTATACAAACTTTATTTTTCGAACCCACATCCTGCCATCCAGCTCGCCTCCTGAGCTCTAGAACGTCCTAACCTGAAAATCTGTAATACTCGGTCTGACCCGAGCCTTAAATTAAAGTAACACCCGAGTCAGGCTGTAAACCAGTGTGAGTAAACCATTTAATTTGAAATACTAAGTTATAAAACTTCTTTGAAAACAAGGGTAACTCATTTCTCAATACGAGTTCTTATCTTGCGATAGCCAAACATTTATTCCAAAAAAATAAATCTAGTATTGTTACTCAGTTTAAATAGCCAAGTTCACTTAATTTATTCCATTCCAACCCATTTGATTTTTTAATCAAATCTACAAGGAATTATAGTAGTTACTAATCGAAGTGGTTTCGGATATTGCTGATATCTGACCCCGATCTCTTCGAATTCAGTACCATCCTTTAAGCCAAGTTGTTTAAGTTAAACTATTCAATTTAACCTCAGAATGTCATATTCACACAGCGATTTCATCATAGATAGCTATTCAGATAAATGACTCACATTTATCAATAGTTTAATCTAAACATTTCATATCACAGATCATCACAGATTAGTAGTCTAGAAATATTAATCGATCCAGACATTCAAATATAACTTAATCATTCATAAGCAAGATTAATTAGTTATACAATTTCTAATTAATTTAATTAACACAAATAAATTAATTACTTATAAATCCTGCTTAATTAACAATAATTAATTACAAACCATGTATCATTATTTGGATCAATTATTGACATTAATTAACGATACTTTGATTACTTAAGACCTTAATTAATTTTAGATAAACCATTTATCTAAATTAATTACTTAATTATCATTATTAAATTTCATTTGAAAACCTTAGCAATTAATTAAATTAATTAACTAATATATAATTATTTCAAATTAAAACAAATTAAATTCAAAAACATTTGACTTAAAAATTTAATTTTTTTGAAAGTTGTTTTGAAAACTTGATCAATACCATGCTTTGAAACTTGGTCAATATTTTCTTTTTGGAAACTTGTTTAATAAATTTACTTTGGAACTTGGTTAATATTTATTTTTATTTTCCTTCTTCTTTCTTATATTCTTCCTTTCTTATTTTTCTCTTATTTTCTTTGTATTACCTATTCCTTAATATATTTTCGCTTAATTCCCATGGCCCATTGGCCCAACCCAAAACACAACACTTCCCTTCCTCTCCTCTCTCTTTACTCCTCCTAGTTTTCTCCAGACAAACTCATGCACACCGGATATGTGCACATGCACATCAACGCCGACCAACCCAGTGACCCATCCTCGACCGTCCTAACCAACTTACCCACCAGAAACACGTACGCGCACCTTCATTCGAAAACTCACCCACCAAGTCGAACTGAAAAGAAACAGCCTTCTTTTTCCTTTTATTATTTATATTATATTTTAAAGAAATATGCCACTTGTTATTTGCATGTTATAATTAACATCCACTTGCTAAATTGCAACTGTGACGACCCGCCTTTCATTTCATAGAAAGATGTATCATCATTAAGAAAGAAATAGGTAGAAAAGAGAATAGAAAGAAAGAAAGAAACAACATTAGAATCTCACAGCGGAAACCGAAAAATATATTACATTACATATCTATTACATAGTCATTACACATTAGAGTCATACAGTTACACAACATCACATTAGACAGTCGTGAAGACCTGTCTATCCATTACATTCCAAAATACAACAGATGATACTAATACAGTGGAATAGATATATATATAGATACGCCAAGTCTCCTACTCCAAGCCTTCCTAAAATTCGTCAAGCTAACCTGATCACTTGGAGCTCAGGAGGCGAGCTAGATGGTAGGAACGTATGAAATATATATTCTGTTGGGTATTTGAGATTGTATTGATAGTATTCAAGGACAAGTTGTTACAACTATCCAGTTTATTTGTGTATGGTTGTACTCTGATATATTGTATGAAAATTAACAATTACAGCTTTTCTTTGTATAAATGCTGCTATTTGATATTATATTTTATTTCGCTTCGATTGTGAGATTCTGTACTGTTGTTTTCTATTTCTTCTCCTACCTCCTTTTCTTCTTTACCCTAACAATCTGAAATTTCCGGTGTTGGATTGCTCAGCACTTCTACAGTAAACGTATTAGTGTCGAATTTTTGAGGTCGAAAATTTTGGGCCGTTACATTTTGTGGACGAACATGACGAGGTTGAAATCATGGGCTCTTCTGAACCAACTTCAAAACATAATGTGGGGGAACGGATTGTGGAGGAAGAGAAAAAGAAGGCTGAAATTAAGATTGAACCTCGGGTGGTGGAACTTGATGATCCACTAAATAGGCCCCTGAAGTTAATTCTTCGGGGTAGAACAACACCTCTGTAGGTCCCTCTTCCTTCCCCGGATACCATCTCATTAGGAAGCAATGCGTCTATGAGAAAAGGCTCGGGTGAGGAGCCTTCAGAGAAACCAAAGATCGAGAAAAAATAAAAAAAGTAACTATCCGACCATGCCTCGTTCAGCTCGAATAAACCTGAATCATGTAGTTGTTTCGATTAATTTTTCTAGTCATTGTGAATAGTCTTTTGCTCCACATTTCAAAAAAGTTGTAATGGAACTTATTTTTGAATTAGTAAATAAAATTCTGTTTCTTTGCCTTTCACGACTTTCATTGTTTAACTCATTGTCTAACTTGTAGTTGAAATTTTAAATCTTGTGGGTTACATAAACTCCGGTCCACTTCCACATGACTTGGAAATTTTTTGAATCATCTATACTCCAGTCCGCACTCCGGGGACTCAGAGTACTCTAGTCCGCACTCTGGGGACTTAGAGATTTTTTAGTCATTTATACTCTAGTTTGCACTCTGGAGACTCAGAGTACTCTAGTTAGCGCTGCGGGGACTTATAGATTGTTAAGTCGTTTATACTCTAGTCCACACTCCGAGGACTCAGAGTACTCTAGTCCATGCTTCGGGGACTTAGAGATTTTTAAGTCGTTTATACACTAGTCCGCACTCTGGGAACTCAGAGTACTCTAGTCCGTGCTCCGAGGACATAGAGATTTTTAAGTCGTTTATACTCTAGTCCGCACTCCGGGGAATTAGAGTACTTTAATCCGTGCTCCATGGACTTAGAGATTTTTAAGTCATCTATACTCTAGTCCGCACCCCGGGGACTCAAAGTACTCTAGTCCGCGCTCCGGGGACTTAGATATTGTTAAGTCGTTTATACTCTAGTCCACACTCCTGGGACTCAGAGTACTCTAGTCCATGCTCCGAGGACATAGAGATTTTTAAGTCGTTTATACTCTAGTCCGCACTCTGAGGACTTAGAGTACTCTAGTCCGCGCTCCAGGGACTTAGAGATTTTTAAGTCGTTTATACTCTAGTCCGCACCTCGGGGACTCAGAGTACTCTCGTCCGCGCTCCAGGGACTTAGAGATTGTTAAGTCATTTATACTCTAGTCCGCACTCCGGGGACTCAGAGTACTCTAGTCTGCTCTCTGGGGACTTAGAGATTTTTAAGTCGTTTATACTCTATTCCACACTCCGAGGAATCAGAGTACTCTAGTTCACGCTCCGGGGACTTAGAGATTTTTAAGTCGTTTATACTCTAGTCCGCACTCCGGGGACTCAGAGTACTCTAGTCCGCGATCCGAGGACTTGGAGATTTTTAAGTCGTTTATACTCTAGTCTGCACTCTGGGGACTTAGAGTATTCTAGCCCGTGCTTCGGGGACTTGGAGATTTTTAAGTCGTTTCACTCTAGTCCGCACTCTGGAAACTTAGAGTACTCTAGCCCATGCTCCGTGGACTTAGATATTTTTAAGTTGTTTATACTCTAGTCCGCAATCCAGGGACTCAGAGTACTCTAGTCCGTGCTTCGAGGACTTAAAGATTTTTAAGTCGTTTATACTCTAGTCCGCGCTCCGAGGACTCAGAGTATTCTAGTCCACGCTCCAGAGACTTAGAGATTTTTATTTTATCGATTGACTTTTAATTTTGTGTGTGCGTTCATATGCTGGACAGAATAATGTAATTTAATTTTTTCCATGGAATTATAACACACGGAACATCAACAGTTCACAGAAAAACAGCTTCAAGTCTTTATTGATTATAACAAATTGGAACAAACTGAATTGTCTTATTACATGCCGAAAACAAAGAACAACAAAAGAAACATATATTCGAAACAATTGCTACTAAAATGCAAAAGAAATAGGCTAAGTGTAATAACGGCGCAAATGCTCGCTTTTCCATGCTTGGGGGAGCGTCATGCCATCGACGTTCACTAGCTTGAAAGTTCCTTCTCCAAGCTTCCGTTTGATGACGTATGGACCTTTCCATGTGGGATTCATATATGATGGGATCAGAAAAACTCGCTTCAAAACGAGATCACCCACATCAAAGATTCTCGGTCGAACTTTTTCATTATATTATCAAGCGACTCGGTGCCTATATGCAGCCGCCCTTAAATCAGCTTCTTCATGTTTTTCATCGACAAAGTCCAGCGATTCCAGTAAGAGATCCTGATTCATCTTAGGATCATAATGAGCCACCCGATGAGAAGGAACGTCAAGTTCCACGGGTATAACAGCTTCAATGCCGTATGCCAAAGTGAATGGAGTGTGGCCAGTCGCGAACATGTGGGTGGTTCTGTAAGCACAGAGTGCTGTTGGAAGCTCATCCACCCACTTGCCTCTAGCCTTTTCCAAACGTTTTTTCAATATTGATTTGATCATTTTATTTACAGCTTCAACTTGTCCATTGGCTTTAGGATAAGTGATTGCCACAAACATTTTCTCAATGCAATACTTTTGGCAAAATTCTTTGAACTCCCTACTTTCAAATTGAGTTCCATTGTCCATAATGATGGTTCGTGGGAGGCCAAAACGGCATATGATGTTTTGCACAACAAAATTAACGACCTTTTTGGTGGTGATCGGAGCTAAGGGCTCTGCTTCCGCCCATTTGGTAAGGTAATCGACCGCAACAGTTGCGTATTTTGCACCACCTTTGGAGATTGGCAAGGAGCCGATTATATCAATCCCTCATATCACAAATGGCCAGGGACTAAACATTTGTGTGAGTTCTGTTGGCGGAGCTCTTGGGATTTTCGCATATTTTTTACATTTATTGCATCTTCTTACATAGTCCGCAGCGTCTCAATTCACGGTTAGCCAATAGTATCCGTAGCTGAGGATCTTTTTGGCAAGTGTCTGCCCCCATTATGGTCACTACATTCTCCTTCATGAACTTCTTTCAAGATCCGCTTTACCTCATCATGGGCAATGCACCGAAGTAAGGGAACCGAGAATCCTTTCCGATACATTATTTCGTCCTACATTACATACCGTGAAGCTTTGCGAATGACTGTTCGTCTTTCGTTCTTTTTCTCAGGCAAAGTCCCATGTAATAGGTATTGTTTGAACAGGTTTATCCATGACTCCCTCTCAATTTATGTTTCTAACACAAAATCTACTTCCATATTGTTTATACTCGAAGCATGTAAGATTTCGACGGGAACTAAGCCCATCTGTTGTGCATCACAAGTACTTGCGAATTTTGCCAATGAATCGACTTCCCCATTTTGTTCACGCGGGACGTGTGGAACATCGTAATATTTAAGTTCTACCAACAGTTCTTGAACCGAGCAAGGTATGGGGAAGTCTCTACCCCTTTGCTTGATAGTCTCCCTGCACTTGGTACACCACCAAATATGAGTCGCAAAAGATTTCAACTGATATTACTCCAAGTTCCCTGGTAAATTTTAAGCCAGCAATCAATGCTTCGTACTCGGCTCCGTTATTCTTAGCTGGGAAATTGAGCTTCAAAGCATAAAAAATTAATCGGTTTTCCAAAGTTATAAGAATAACACTAGCCCCAGAAGAACGGTCATTGGATGCCCCATCGGTGTATAGTTTCCATCGAATAGGAGGAATAACATCATCACTACTTGGCTCGTCTTATATGGTGAATTCTGCATTGAAGTCTGCTAGATCATGCCCTTGGATAGCCCTCCGTGGCAGGTAGGTGATATCAAGTTGACTCAACTCAATGTTCCATTTAACAACATTCTAGAGGTTTTTGGTCGTTGGAGCACCTATCACAGAGGTTGATTGGTATAAACACTAATCGGTGTACCTAAAAATATGGACGAAGCTTGTCTGATGCAATCACCAAGCAGTAGGCTAGCTTCTCTATCTTAGGATAATTTCTCTATGCCCCGCTAGACGTTTACTAACATAATACACTGGCTTTTCAATTTCGTCCTCCTCACGAACCAAAGCAGTACTGATGGCATATTAGGATACGGCCAAGTACACATATAATTCCTCATGGTCTACAGGTTTCGAGAGAACTGGAGGCCTCTTCAAGTGTCTTACCTAGGCTCAGAACACATCCTCACAGTCCGACGTCCATTCAAAATTTCTCTTCCCTTTCTTTATCACATCGAAGAAAGGAACATATTTATAAGTCGCTCTGGATATGAATCGACTCAATGCGATGACTTTTCCATTCAGGCTTTGTACTTGCTTTATAGTTTTGGGTGCTTGTACGTCTCGAATAGCCTGAATCTTCTTCGGGTTAGCTTCGATTCCCCGTGCATTGAAAATAAAACCCAAAAACTTCCCCAACGCAACGTCAAAGGAACATTTTAATGCATTGATTTTCATTCCGCAGTATCTGAGTATATCAAACATTTTCGCTAAGTCTCGAATGTGGTCGTTTGACTGTCGTGACTTCACGAGCATATCATCCACATAGACTTTCATCGTTCTACCAATTTGGTCTTCAAACATCCGATTTACCAACCGTTGATAAGTTGCTCCCGCGTTTTTCAACCTAAAGGGCATCACTACATAACAGTACAGTCCCACGTCCATAATAAAACTAGTGTGTTCCTGATCTGGAATGTGCATCGGGATTTGATTGTATCCCGAATACGCATCCATGAATGACAATAACTCGTGTCCTATTGTTGAGTCAACCAGCTGGTTAATTCTGGGTAAAAGGAAACTTTCCTTAGGGCATGCCTTGTTCAGGTCTGAGTAATCAACACAGGTCCTCCATTTCCCATTCGCTTTTCTCACTAGTACGGGGTTAGAGACCCATTCTGGGTAGTAGGCATCGTAGATGAACCTATTATCTTTGAGTTTTTCCACTTCCTCTCGAAGAGCAGCAAACCTCTCCGGGTCTATACCTCTCCCTTTTTGCTTTGCCGGCTATATTTCGGGTCTATGTTCAACATATAACTTGCTATGGAGAGAGAAATCCCGCACATATCAGATTGTGTCCAAGTGAAAACATCCAGATTCGCACGGAGGAAATCGGTAAGATCCTCAATCATTGATGGGGTGAGTTGTGATCCAATCTTCAGCACCCGTGATGGATCATCATGGCTGACTGAAATGTCAATTGTCAATTCAGCTGGTACTGCTTTAGACTCTTTAGGTTCTTCATCACCGTCTCTTGGATCTAAGTCTCTGTACATCCGACTCTGCTGCCCGAGCTAAGGCTCGGGCATTACTTGTCAATTTTGAGCAACGTGGATGCGGACATAGTTGTCCACAACCTTTCCCTTCTCTCTTTATTGGGCCTCTCTCAGCTCAGCCACATAACATGCACGGTCAGTCGCTTGATCGCCTGCACTACACCAACTCATTTATCCGTTGAAAACTTCAAAGTCAAACACCATGGGGCCAAAACTGCCCTAAACTCCGCCAAGGGCCGCCTTCCCTTCTTTTTATCGTGATACTTAACCCTTCTGTTTTCCCTATTCTAACACACGACATCCCTGACCTATTCTCTTCGTTCCTTTTTATTCTTTAAGCCGATCTCACGGCATAATTTTAAAAATAAAATAAAAAAATAAAAATAAAGGGAAAGAAACCGTAAATCGATTCAACTTAGGGGGAGAGGACAAGGCGCGGCCGATCGAAAGTCGTGAGGATGGAGGAGTCGATAAGGGTTAATAGCAATGGATTGGTTTTGCTCTCGTGATGGATGCGAGGCATCGACGCAGCTGAGGGGATTAGGGTTCGCATTTGAAGATGAGGCTCGCGTAGGGGCGAAGCGAATTAGAGTTTGACATCAAGGCAAAAGGGGGGGCGTCGTTCGCGAGTTGGCGCACGCGATGGATGTCGTTCGTGAATTGGAGGGGGAGAGCGCGACTTGTTGTGCGCATAGAGGCTGTTGTCTCTAGGCAGCGGTGGCGTGGATTGCGGTGTTGGAGGCCGCGTCGTTCTTGAGGGATGCAGTGGTGCTCGCGCACGCGAGTGGTGGTGCGATGCTATGCGGCTATAGGTGAAGTGCGTCGGTGCTATTCAAGTGACGTGGTGAGTCGAATGGAATTGGGGGAAGCAGTGATCTCGGATCTGATGGCAGTGAGGTATGGATTATCTGTTTGTTTTCGAAATTAAAATAGAATCAAACAATAAAGTTTAAAAAGTATTTGTTTAAAATTATATCACCAGTTAATTTAAATTATTTGATTAAAGAATAAATTTATTATTCGATCGTTTACATATTAATAAAATTCATACGATTGTCATTCAAGGTCAAAAATATGGAAACGAATCTGGATTGGAAAGGATTGCAACAATTAAATCAAAGGTGAGTTAATCTCACTCAGTTAAGTTTAAAATTTGAATTTGTTGAGTTTAAATTTAATTGTTGAATTGCTTGATTGATGGTTGAAGTAGTGAAAATTTAAATAAACTTTTTATGCCGCGTAATAATTGGATGTTAGAAATATTAAACCCATATACTGCAATATTTCACATTGAAGTGAAACCGTTATTTTATTGTGTTAACATCTGTGGATGCAGGGAAACAGGTTGGAGGGATCCAACAGGATTCCTCAAAACTATTTATTTTATTTCGTATATATGATGTTCTGTGACAGGATGATATATTGAGTTGAGTGGTTTTATAGATAATTGAATTATCAACTGTTGTATCACAGAGAAGTTGAAAAATTGAAATTTCTATTACCGTTGATAAATTAATTTTGAAGAAGTTAAATAAAACTCAAATAGAAAATATTTATTTGAAATTTGAATCTACTTTAAGTGAGAATGAAGAAAAGAAATAAAAATATAGTTTCTACGTAAGTTAAACTTTAAGGTGATAAAGTTGAGTTTTGGAAAATTTAAATTATATATTTATACTTGAAGGAATATTGTAATCGATAAGTGAATTAAAGAAAATGGAATTATATTAAGAAAAGGAAATGGAGGTTTATTAAGGAAATAAAAAGAAATATTAATAAGAAAAGAAAAGAATATTTATTAAGAAATAAAGAAGATTCTATTAAGAATTACGAATAAAAAATTCTATAAAGAGCCAAAAGGAAATTTTATTTAAATGAATGGAATTTATTAAATGGGACAATATGGAACTTTATAGAAAGAAATAAATTATAAAGATGAGATTTTTAAATCAAAGTATCTGATAATAAATGAAATTCAAGGAGATTTTATAAATTCATGAATGAAATTTATAAATGAGATATGAAATTTGTTGGATGGAAATAGTAAGATATTTCAAAAGGTGAATGTGGACAAGAGGCATTTACAAATGGATATGGAATTTTCTAAAATTATAATTTATTTTAAAAGGAATATTTTAAATTACCATACTACATAAATCTTTTTATAAACTGTTATTTAAATGTAAAATATTTTCGAATTAGATATTTTGAAGGTTTAGCTATTATTTATTATTTATTATAAACTCTAAGTTTTCTAAAACCAGTTTTGAAACTTATAAGTAACTAAATATAAATTTTTAATATTTAATATTACTGATTTTATAAATCAATATGTTTTCAAAATGTTTTTTTAAAAAAAAACAAAATCCAATTAAAATCCTCTTGTGATGGTAAGAAAATTAATTTAAATGGGATAAGTTTTAGGAGAAATCTTATTAAGTGGAGAAAGTGAATTTGAGAAATTTTAAGGAAAGTTTAAATTGATTTTTGAAAATGAATGAGAAATAAATGATATTTCCAAGGGGTAAATCAATGGAGTGAGTATAATAAATCAATTAAGTGATTTCATAGGAATAAAGGACTTTGAAAATTTATTCAAATGGATTAAGTTGGGAATAATATCCGACTGATATTGAGATAAATAATTTGTGGAAATTATTTGATGGTTGCTTGTGAATGATTAATTGATAGTTAAATAACCGACTATCAATATTGGACAATGCGCTGATCGTTTCGAAGAGTCCGGGATCGGATTTAATTATCCGAAAACCACTTCGATCCGGTTTGAACGATTACGAATGAAGACCGTGAAGAGTTGAAGACGGTGATTCGGTTTGTCCAGACCCAGGGCAACTTGTATGGATTAAATGCTTTCAGAACATCGTCAGGTGGACGATGAGCATTCTAAGTGATGCGTTCTTGAAAGGTAACGTTTAACCTCAAGCCTCATCAACCGGGAATGGCTAAAACAGGGGAGGTGCAGCAAGACTTCGTGGGTAGCCCCCACTGGAGAGTGAGGTTTCCCCTGTCTAGATGTCCCTTTTATTCGGCTTAGTGGGCGGTTGGTCGCGCCAACTGCGGGGTGATCTTGCTTGGGACTGTTCAGTAAGGAATGGTTCCGGTCTTGTGTTGCAGGGGAGTTAGGGTGGCTCCTCGGTACTCTGATCTAGACCAGATACTGTGACAGACGGTACCCCAGTAGCCCTGCCATTGTATGGGATCCAAACTCCAATAAGCGCCTGTACGGTTTTGATTGTGCACAACTATTGCTGAAACGTGAGATGCAAGCATTTCAGCTAGATTCTATTTACTTTCTATAGACACTATAATAATATCAGAGAACTTTCATAAAAATTGTTTTAGCTATCGTAAGGTAAAAACCCGACATGTTTATTTGTGGCGTGGTCTTACGAGATGCTTTTGTTTTCAAAGGATTTTCGAAACTTTAATAATCCAATTGAGTGTGATTTTCTCACGCTGGTATTCCAGACTGACTCGGGTGTTGTTTTATATGATGCTCGGGTCAGACCGAGTTAAACAGGATTCAGGTTTTATACTGGAGCTCAGGAGACGAGCTGATGACAGAGCGTATCTACGTATTTGCCTATTATTTCCGCTGTGCATGATCTTATAGTAGTTGTCTCTGTATGAGTTGATTGATGTACTCTGATGATGGTATGTATGTATATGTATACAGTACAGATTTCTTGTATTTAAAACTGTATTCTATATATTATATTTTATTCCGCTGCGATGTGAGATTCTGATGTTGTTTTTCTTCTTCTTCTTCTATCCCTTTCTTCTTTTCATAACTATCTGGAGTTTTCGGGTTCGGAAATTCCGGGTTGTTACAGGCACAGAAAAACATTATACGGGGAATCAACATCTAAAACAATGAACGGTAGAATCCATATCCTCCTACGTTCACCTTCTCCTAACTCAAGTAGTAATTCGACAAAACCCACTGCATCAGTAGCCGCACCATTAAAGCCATGAATACGTGCTTTAGATTGTTTTAGATCTTTCGCCTCAACCTTCATTTGGTCATATGCCTTTTTGAAAATAATATTCATAGAACTTCCACAATCAATCAGTATCCTTCTCACAAACGCTGGCCCAATCGTGGCCGAAATGACCATCGGGTCGATAGTGGGTGCCTCCAACCAGTCGGCATCCCTGCTCCTGAATACTATGTCATCTATCATCATTCGCTGCTGTTTCATTAGAGTCACATCTTCTGAGTTCGAGCAGCATTCGAAATCCGCATGTTTCAAGGAATTGGCATAGCATTCCATTTCTTGCCAACTCTTCTCTGCTTGATGAGGCCCACCGACTATCGTGTTTATGATCAGTCTACCTAAGGTTCGAGCAGGTTCCTCAGGGTGACGTGGAGCCTGCCCACGACCGGGGTCGGACGTTCCCTGTCCGCCTTCTTGCGGATTCTTAACAAACTGCTGTAACTTCTTTTGTTGAATCTGTTTTTCTATAGCATCATGGAGGTGTCTGCATTCCTCAATGTTGTGCCCATGGTCTCGTGAAACCAGCAGTACTTCCCAGTCTATTTTTGTTCCTCAATGGATTCCTTTGGGCGTGACTTCTGGTATTGGAATGATTACAAGTTGATAAATAAATATTCTCCAGAGATGTGTTCAGAGGAGTGTATTCATTGTAGGTCGGGATCCTTGGTTTCCACTTTCTTGCTTCCCTCTTCCTTCCAAAATTTCCTCCTCTGGATCCTTTAGACTGCTTGGGCTTGTTTTGAACATTGACCTGGACCTTTCCAGAGTTGTCGCTAGATTTCTTTATTGCAATATTACTTTGCACCGTCTCTTTGCCAGGCCCTGGCACACTGCCTCGCCTCGTCGACCTGGCTTCCTCCCTTCTCATGAATTGGTACGCGTTTGAATAAAACGTTCCAGGGTAGCTGGAGGTTTTCCTTCCAGCCAATCACCAAACTCCGAGTCCGGATCTACCCCTCGCATCACGGCCATGAGAATATCATGGTCATTCGGGTTGATAACTTCGGTAGCATCAATCTTTGCAAATATTCCTTTAAGGACTCCCCTAGAGCCTGGATTACACTAGATAAAGACATCATGTCCTTTGGGTGAGTGGTATGAATTCGGAACTGCACCACAAATTTCGTCGCTAATTCATCAAATTTAGAGATCGATTGCGGAGGAAGTCTGGTGAACCACATGGTAGCGATTCCATATAGGGTTATTGGGAAACCTCTACATTTAGTCGCATTATTTGCCCTAGCCGAGTCCATCATCCACTCGTATCTCATTACATGCTATCGAGGATCAGTCTTCCCCTCATAGGCTGGAATAGTCGGCACCGTGAACTTCAGAGGGTACTTAGCTTGTAGGATAGCATTTGTGAATGGAGTATGACTCCTAGCTGTACCCCAATCGTCATTAGATAAGCCTTGATTTTCTCTCATCAGCTGTCTAACCATAGCTGATAAATATGGGGTTTGGATGGGAGGTGGTAAGTTGGGCTTCGTCCTACATGACCGTTCCGGCTGGTTCTTCCTCAATTGGTGGTCTCCCAAATGCATGTCCTAAGGATCTACTTCCTTACGACCTTGGTGAGCCGGTCGGCCTGCTTCCACTCGTGCTCCAGATCCTAAGTTTACCATTCCAACTTGAGTGCAATTTCCCAGGTGCAAGTGAGGGGCCACGACTCCAGATAGGTAACCTGGACCATTCCTGTTGGATTCATCTGCTGCACCTATTTGTTCTGTTTGAATTCTACGGCGTCCACACTTGGGATGTTCATCAGACAAAGCGGAGCTGCCAGATGATGAGTAGGTAGCGGGACTTCCTCCAGCATTCTGATGCTGTTGTTGAGTAAGCTGGGTCATGAGATTGGCGTTAGCTTGAATCTACTCGTTAAGCAGTCTCCTACTTTCCATGAGTTCTCTCATCAGTTCGTCAAACTCTATCTTGGTGATAACTTCTGTTTGGTTTAGGACGGTGGTTGTGCCTGCACCTGGATTAGCTTGTTGATTGTTGGGTCCTACTTATTGGACGCTAGCGGTCTCGTTGACATTCGCATTGTGGGATGCTGATCTGGTACATGGTCTTTCCATTGTAGAGTTATCGGTCGGAACTCTGAGTAGAATCTATGAACTCTTGAGAATGAACTTGGATCTTCTTTGGGGGATTTCTTCAATCTAGTAGCGACAAAGTAGATCTTAATAGCCTGAGAATGTCGTTCTTAGTGAAAGCATCAAAATGTTAGCACAAAATTGGTCACTAACACCCGAGAATAGATTTGTGTAGAGAGATTAAAGAAGAAAATAAATTAAAAAAGATGAATATCGCAGTAAAATGAAATAAGAACGGTAAAAACGAGAACACCAAAATTATAGGGGTTTGGCGTAACTGCCTATGTCCACTTTGAGTGAAATCTATATTGCTTCTTCAAAGAGTTGAATACAGATACAATCCATACACAAACAACTTAAGTACAAGTTTTGACAGAAAAAGAATGAGTATATAAAATGACAGAGTCTCCCAAGAGTTCTCCAAAAAAAGTCCCTTTCACTGCACTCCTGCCCCTCTATTTATAGACGAAAATACGCTGGTTCACCTGCGTAGGCCCATGACTAAGATGACTCAGCCCATATAAGGTAATCTTGAGTTGGTCGGTCCAGGCATACCGAACAACTTTCCACCAATCGAGAAATGCCGAGCCATGTCCACCGAGCCACCTATGCCGACCAAGAAATTTTCTCGCTATTGAGTCGAAGCAGACATTCAAAGAACTCGGAGCCAGGCGGTAGTATGACTCGAAGCAAAGAAGTGCTACGTGCATCACTCTATGGTAGGACGAAGAGATTACCAACCATCATAAAGTTCACTGAACCAGGTCTGCCTCTCCACACATGTCGAATCATCAAGTTCGAACAACGAACACCGAAACACAACTGACCGAACTGTCTTGGCTCTGCTCCATTGATAGAGTGATGCATGCCATGTTAACTCAACTCTTTTGATCAAGCAATGCGTGACTTAGTACCTCCAAGGCTAGACCATGACCAGTTGACCATCAAGTTCAATCTCACTCACACCGAGTGACTTGGACCGAACTTGTCTCGACCGAACCACTTTGTCTTGCCTATCTTGGCCGAGTGATGAACTTTCTTTCCAGACCGAGCAATGAGTGACCGAACGACTTTGACTGGACAACATTGGCAAAGCCACTCTTGGCCGGTCCACCACATTTACGTTCTAACGTCGATCCACCTTGTATTCTTATGCATTATAGTCATGCCGACCAACATCTAGCATACCGAACCATGCGTAAGCCGAACCAAACTTAAATTACACCAGCCTCTTATACTTCCCAACAATTCTTAGCTCAAATCCCATCCAGGCTCAACCATAGGCTCTACGACTATCGCTATGTAGCCAGGCCAAAGTGCCAGGTAACAATGTTGATTTGAGTATATATATATGTTTCTATTAGTTTATAAAGGATCTGTTGAGTATACGTATGTATATGTTACGATAAAGTAAGTCGTATTGATTTTAAAATAGATATTGTTTTTTAATATAATATATATGTTAGTCTATGTATTAGTTTATACCAGTTTACGTGAGTTTGGTCTTTGAAGATATATAAAGATATTTTTTGTGTTTAAATTTAATTTTGATTTGAAAATATGCATAGAGAATATATTTTTAATATATGTTTTTAAAATTGATTAAGAGAAATATATATATATATATATATATATAACATATATTTTACTCAATTTATATTCAGCTCATTTTGATTTATCTCCCGTCAATTCCTAACTTCCATGTTTGCTTTGATCGTCAACTTCGTGACCATCATACTTTACTTTGGAATTCGTTGCTCGGATTCGTAGCTCAGTTCATTATCAAAGTTCTCTAGCCTCGAAAGTTGAGCGATCACTCACGATTAATATTCTTATATTTAATAAATTTAATTCACATTGAAATGACGATTGAAATATGTTGTTTAACTTAAATTTGTTACTAATTTAATTGTTAAATATGATCTATTATTATTTGCATTTATTCACTGATGTTAACTGACTATATTGACCCTATAACCCGTTGTATATAGTTAAATTCTTAATTATGATATATGCTTGTTAATTAATATGTTATGCTATTTATATTATTATTTTATTGTTCTTACTCTACAAGTTCCCTATTAATTTAGAAATCCCTATGGGATGAAATGATACATACTCGAATGATATTATAGATTAGGGGAAGATCGTTATGGGTCGAAATGATAAACCTATGCGATTTTCATTTAATTTAAATTTTGGGATTGCAGGTTAAAATGATGTACACCCGTAAATATTAAATTATTGTTTGATTGAAATGATAAATATCCGTATCACATGACCATATGATAGGAAATTATATACGGACACCGTTGGTCTATTTTGAATAATGATTTTCAAAGTTTGAAGGAAATATATGGATTTTATTAAATATTGATTTTTTTAATATAAAGAATATATCTAAAATATATGTGTAAAATTTAGATTTTTTAAATTATATGTTTTGGAAATTTAAATTATAAGTTAGTTTTGAAAATATAAATTTAAATATTTTTCTTATAATTTTATTATTTAAAATATATAAAATAAGATTTAATACAAAAAACATTTAATAATAAGATTTAATTTAATTGGTTTATAATATATTTAAGTACCTATTCAAATTTATATTAGTATTTTAAAAAAATAGATGTTTTATAACTTTAATAATAAAGATTGGGAAGAGAAATTAATGTTGACTTGGAACATAAATTGGTTAATAATTGAAAAAAATAAGAATTGGTTTGAACTTATTGATTTTTGAGATTTTAAAAAATATGATTGATAAATGGATGGATAAAAAGGTAATTAAATGAATATTCTCAATTTTTAATTAAAATTTAGACTGAATATTTAATATTGATTTAAATTTATAAATTGGGATTTTATAATTTCCAATTTGAATAAAATTAAAGTAAATGTTGAAATATAAATGAAACTTATATTGAAATTGTTTTAATATTTTGAACCTTGAACCTTATTGGAATTGAAATGATAGTTCAAATCTGGATTTTGAAATCGATAAAAATTGAAATGGTTTAATGAGAATTTAAGTTGATTTGAATCGATTTGGAAATTGGAGAAAACTAATTTTAGCATATAAAGTATTGCTTATATATATAAACTAATGTAATTAATAAAATTTTTAATATATATATACTATATTTCAATATCTAAACTATTTAAGTTGGAAGTGTTATGATTTCAAAACTGTTATGATTACGAAAGTGTTATTATTACGAAAGTGTTATAATTTTAAAAGTGTTACGATACTGTAAATGAATATTATTTAAAGTGAGTAATGATATTCAATTGATATGGTTTTGAACTGAATATCATATGTTGATATGAAGTGTATGAACTATTTGAGATGAAATGACCATGGTCTGAAATAAGCGTTTGATTGTTAAAGAGACCGAGATCGGATATTGTCAGATTCTCTGCCAATACCGAAACCACTTTAACAACTATGCATGTTGTGGAGATTCCAAAATGAAGTACGATGGTTTGGTGCACGATTCTATATGAGGTATTTACGTAGCCCTGACTCCAGTAAGTCAGCTTGATGTGGCTAAAACAGGAGCCATGTCGGGCCAAGTGGGGTCATTCTCCTATCAGACACATTTCTTCGATACCATTCTATTCCTTTGTGAATTGATTGGGTGCACCTTTGATTTGGGAGTGTGTCACGAGGTGGGCGGTAGTAGCTGCTATGCATACCATAATTCTAGATCCGAAATTGGTATATCTACCCTGGCATTGACTCGCATGCCTTGTCACATGCCCTATCGCGCCTTCTACGAGTTTGTTTTGTACCGTACCTATATGGTGTCCTCTGGGTAAACCACCAGTTTGGCGGCGCGTACGACGTTTTATAGACTACGGGAATATATAAAATGTGTTAAAGGGGATATGGGTAACGCCTTAACGCTATTTTAATAATTTACTTTACTATAGACATATTACGTGACGACCCGCCCTTCTCACTACCAGAAAGATGCATCATCATTAAGAAAGAAAGAGGTAGAAATAGAAAAGAATAGAAAAGAAAGAAACAAAACATCAGAATCTCACAGCGGAACGGAACAAAATATAATATATCACATATCTATTACATAGATTTACATATATCAGAGTCATACAATATCAATACACATGACAATCATACATATATCTGTCACTACATACATCAGAGATACAGCATACATCAACTAACACAGCGGAACTAGATAGATATCTACAACGCTGAAGCCTCCTGCTCCATTGCTCCTCCAGATGTCGTCAAAGCCAACCTGAATCCCTTGGCTACCCATAAAAATTTGGGTACCCGAAAGTTTATGAAAACAAAAATAAACTCCGGGTCAGACATGGGTCTGGTATGAGTAAACGATTAAATTGTTTAACTTTGAAAACCATTTAAAACAAAGGTATCACGTAAGACTCCCCACAAATAAATACGGGAAAGTTTTTGCCTTACGCTAACCAAAACATTTTATAGGAAATCCAGTGATATTATAATAATGTCTAGGGTTTTCAAGTAAAATACAGAAATAGCTGAAATGCTTACATCTCACATTTCAACATAGTTGGGCACAATCAAAACGTACGGCTCTTATTGGAAATTGGATCCCATACAATGGCAGGGCTACTGGGGTACCGCCCGTCACAGTACGTGGTCTAGATCACCCTCATTTTGGAATCACCCTCAGAGTCAACGACGATAACCCTTGCATTCTGAAAGCACCATCTTGATCTTCATTTGAGAATTCATGACCTAACGTTTAATTTGGATCGATGTGGTTTTCGGAATATCAATTGGATACCCGATCCCGGTCTCATCGAAATCCAAACGCCATTTTAAAGGCCAAGTTGTCTAATTAACTTAAACAGTTTAATAATTTAAATTCAACAATTGAATTAATATATCATTTATCACAGATGAATCATATACATTGCCATGGATACAGCATATCAGTGAGCATCATAGAATATCATCAACAAACATCACAAACAAATATACAACACATACAACATCCATAAGCAATCATCTTTAATTCTCAATTTAATCCATTCAATTGAATTAATTACTTGAGGATTAACCTCTTAATCCTGATAGATTAATCATTAGTTAATAACTCATTACTTATTCCATTATTTAATTAATAATCATCTCTTAATTAATAATTATATCTTAATTACTTAGTGACTTACTCCTAATTATTAATTAATAGCTCTAATTATTAACTTATAAAACTTAATTATCCATCAGTTACTTAATTACTTGAGAGTTAATCTCTAAACCCTGTTTAATCACTTATTTCCCTTCAAATTATTCAATCAACAAATCATTTCTTAATTAATGTTTATGTCTTAATTGATTAATTACTTAATCATTATTTAACTAATTACTTTCTTAATCAAGTTATCTAACTTTAATTACTTAAGTAATTATTTCTTAATCATTGATTAACAATCTAAATGAGATGGATTATCTATTTATTTACTGCTAATTACTTTCTTAATTCTTAATTAAATTAATTGATCAATTAACTATAAATCGTTCATTAATTAATTAAGTGGTTAACTCAATTTCACTTATTACTTATAATATATTACTAATTAAGATCACAAAGTAATTACTCTTAATTACTTCTGAATCCAAACATTCACTATTGATTATTTACTTAATTAACATTCAAGTTTTCTTAAACTTGATATCAATTATATTACTAACTGCAACAATATTTGTCAATTTACTTAATTTTTTTTACTTAATATTAACAAGATTTTAAAACATGGTTAATCTTAAACAAAAGTAATTAGTTAATTTAAATAATTAATCTCAAGTTAAACTATTGTTAAACCTTACTAGGATAATTAATGCTTGATTTAAGATTTGTACTTAAATCTTGAAAAGTGAGTCACTTTACTGTGAAACTTTACTGAAACTTATATTTACTAACAAATTTTATAAAATCTTACACTCAGAAATAACAGACCCGAGGTCTCCCCTGCAAAACTCAAACGCCACTTCGAGTTATTCGCTCCTTCACCCGAGTTCCCCAACCCAGTAACGCGAATTCATCTTCTTCTCTTCTTTCTTTTCTTTTCTTTTTTATTTATTTATTTTAAAGCAAGCTTTTATATAAAACTTTAATTAAAGAATAACCAACAGAGTATATTCGCACTCGAACACTAGGAAACTCGAAGCAAACAATCAAAACTCTCGAGTATAACTGAGACAGCACCCCCCTTCACCCCAACGTCAAACGCTGGTACGCCCCAGTGCATGTACACGTGTACATCACCGTTCATGGCTCCGGCGATTATCTGAGGCGTCGCGCAAGCCAATCTAGCACGACTACGAAAAATCCAAAATCACATAACCTCCAAAAATTCTAATTCGAAATTTCGCAGTTCGAATGGAAGAAACTGTCGACTACACTGCAAACAAGACGCCACGCCACCTAGGCACGTCCACCGGAGGCGATGGAAACTCGACTACACCACGTCCACATCACCAGAAACCTCCCCACCACGTCTCGATTCACTCGGTCATCGGTACGTGACGAATTTCCTATTTTACTGACAGGAACAAAAGCACCCATTAAACCCTATTTTGACCTCATATCACAATTCTAAGCAATGGAAAAATTATACAATATTTTTCCTAAGATCACTGATCTTTGTACTAACTTCAAGTTAAATTTCAGCATTTTACAATGAGTAAATTTCGAGAATTTGATAAAACTTCAATTTCCATTCAAAGTCGAACTGCTCGTGAAATACTTAAGTAAAAGACGTCATTTTTGTTTCAAAAATCATGAATTCCAGTTATATTTCAAATTATAAACTTGAATTAATTTATTTCATCAGTTGAATTTATAACATTTAATTTCATTTCCTGTAATCTTGGTTTCCAGATGCTGTTCTTGTAATTTGCTTTAAAACAGTATTAAGAATCTTAATCTAGAGTTTAATTTTCTTGTATATTTTGTATTTCCAACATTAAACATGATTAAATGCAATAATTTCTTAAGTTTGAAAATAAATTGTAACTGCTACCATCATAGTGCACAGAGCAACAAATAATTATACAAAATGATGCATATTCCAGATCATAGGATCATTGAATCATACACTGATTTAAATTGAACTTAAACTTCAAATTTAGTGTTTACTCACCTACTAATAATGGTTGAACAGAGCATACTTGAGGTTATGAAACCTGAAGATTTGAAACTGCCTTTGTCCTATGTTCTATTTTTATTTTGAATATGTTTCCTTTCTTTTTTCTTGTTTCAGCTTCTTCTGGTTTCATCATTTTTTTCTTTTTTTTTCTTTTTGTTATACGAGGTAGAAGTAGCATGAGATACATATAAGTATAGAATAGAGTGGGAAGGCTTCAACTGGACAGTATTTTCTTAATTGCATAGGTTTATAAAAATCTTGACTTGACAAAAGGGAGGCTGAGATATTAACAATTTAATGCCTTGTTTGCCTAATTAGTTTACATATTTATTATGTCTGGCTGCTAATAGATACTGTATATAATTGTTTTGTACTAAGCATAAGTATATTAATTTGTACTCTTTCACTTTGCAGGCTTACACAAGAAGCTTTTTGTAACGACCCGTAATTTTCGTTAATTCAATTTAGTCATTTTAATAGGATTTAAATAATTTAAGTTAGAAAGAAATTAAGATCTGTGATTTTTTTGAAGCAAATGACTAAATGAAATGAAACCATGGGAATTTAAGTCTAAGAATTTCCAGTTGGAACAAAATGACGAGAAATTTAAGTGCTGTAAATTGTTATTTATAGGCTAAGAAATTAATATAAGAAAACAAATGGGAAGATTTCATTTATTTCATGGTTTTAATTCGTTTTTCTTTAATAAGTTGTAATTGAATTTAGTAGAAAATAATATGTATTAAACCTACTTATAGAATTCGAAGCTAATTCAAATGAATTTAAGTAGTGAAAAGGCTTTACCTGTATATATATTTAATATGAGAAATAAATGGGAATATTAAATTAATTTAATGCAGTAAAGGAATGAAAACGGTAATTAGAATAAATTAAGGAATTCTGTAACGCAAGTAATAAATCTGTACCTTGAATGAACGTTTCACTTTGATAAATTTTTTAAATGAGATGACTTAATAAATAAATAATTAGGTCAATTGGTATGTGGTGAAATTTGATGTTGAAATATTTTGTAGATAAGGGTTTAGGTGGAATGGGTTAATTTATGAAATAAAGGATAGAAATCATATAAAACGTTAAGCAAGTTGATTAATGTTGTAACGTAAGGTGTAAATGTAAATTCCAGTGGAAACGTATCCTTATTTTAGGTAGAAATTTCAGGTATATTGATAAAGTGGAGTATATACACTTAGTAATAAATTTAGTACAGGAAAAACGAAATGGAAATATTGAATTTATTTAATTCGTATATATATTACCTATTTATATGGCCTATTAAATTTAATCGGATATCAATGGCAATTAATTCCTTAAATTAGTGCAATCAATGTATGATTAATTGATAACGATGAAAAGGTTGATTATATTCAGTGTGAACAACGTAAAATATCATCATAGCATGATACTTGGTTTGAATAGAAGGGTGAAATTGGGAATCAAATTTTATTTAATGATAATAACGTTAGTATTGGTTAATAAATAGATTTCAATGCAGTAACCAAATAAATGGAATAAGATGAGTATATATTGCATAGAAATGAAATGTAAATTGTCACATTTGGTAGGAGCTAATTTTTAGAAACATATAAATGTTGAATCAGTAAATATTAAATTCCATTTAATATAAGAATTCAAAGGTGGAAGATTTACATTTGGATTGGAAATTGGATAGTTATTAATTAAAAGTGACCATTGAATAAATTTATGCAAACGTGATATAATGTTAATAGATGGGGATCAACTTTTATTTATGTGGTTAAGGGAATTTAATTTCTATAGTATGATAATCGAAATTAATGGAAGATATAACCATGTCAATTATGCATATAAGGTAATAAGGTAATGAAACCGAGGTAAATTAATTAATTGAGACTTTAAGTAAAATTAACGTGTGGAATTGACCAAGGTTCAATAAAATGAGAATTTGATTGGTTATATTTATTGGTTGAGAAAGGTAAATGTGTATTTGGGGAATAAATTTAGTCAGACTTAAATATTGAATTTAATTAATTAATATATATGATAAATGATGATTAAATAAAAACCCAATACTCTATATATATGTATAATATTTGAGTGAAAATAATAATACACTTATAAATGTGGAATTAAGAGTTTACAACAACTATTTTGAGTAAAGAAATTGTTCATTCAAGTAAATTTGAAACATCGCAATAGGTGTAGATTAAGTGTTGCGTTAAATAAATTATAAATGAATAAATTTATAGAAACGTAGGAACGGAGGAATGAACATTATAGTAACGTAAAACGTATTGTTGGATAATAATTAAGTATAGGCTTGTAAATTTGATGTATGACAATAAATTTTGTACGAAAATCTTTCTATTAGTTGATAAGTCTTATTTTGATCAATTTAAAGGAATACACCAAATTTTGTAGTTAGTACGGAATATTGATGAGTGAATGAATAAGATGAAACAAAGGTGGAATGTATTTGTTGAGGTTTTAAGTTATTTATGTGATAAGTTACCAAAATTACAATTTTATCTAAATACAGTAATTTATGCAAACAAAAGATGAACATTTTGAAATATTACCACAGTGATATATAAAAGAAACGTTAACTATGTAGTTGGAGAAAAATTGATATATTTTGAGTTGGATAATAGAAATCAAGTTATTTATATAATTAGATTTAAGATGAGAGTATAAGTATATGATTTAATAATTGGGTTTTGCGAATAAAATTTATAATTCCCAAATAATAAGAAAACGCAGAGGTTAACACTGCGAAATTTATATACTTATAAATTTTAATTCACATCCAAGCTTGCTAAATTATTTGAAATTGATTGGATTATATAAGTAATGAAATTTGGCCAATATTTAAAGTTGAAAGAAAATTTGGATTTTATGATTTATTTTAATTTATTTAATAAATATTAAAAATAGCCATTTTTGTCACGGACTCGGATTTCGACGAAACCAGTTTCATCGGATCCGTAACGGTGAATTATAATAATGTTTTAAGTTTCGTAGCGATCGGACTTGTCGTTTGATCGTACGGACTCGAAACGCCTTGAAATTTACGCATTTTGAAATCAATTTGAAATTTTTGTTTTTTTAGCATAACTTCTTCATACGATCGAATTTGGTCGCGAAACTTTTTCCATCGCGTTCAGAATATTTTAAAACACCTATTTGGATATATAGTTTTAACAAATTCAACTCCGGAGGCATAGCGGGCTTTTTGGACCATGGTTTGTCACGAACGTTCGCGTATCCAGTCTAGCTACCCTACCTCTAGCCTATCTATAAATATACATCTATAAACCCTAGCTCCTTTCTTTTTCATTTGTTGTACGTTCATTTCTTCACTCTTTTCTCTTCCCCAAATGTATACATCTCAGATCCAATTCCAGATCCATCCACAGTTCAAAATCAAAAGTCAAAACTCAAAAATTTCAGAAAATTTCAGAAAAAATATATGTTGAAGTATTCGATACGCGTAATATACTGGTGAAATTCGTTTTTCAATTGGAGCTGTCGTTCATCCAGAATAAATTCAAACAGCCCCAAAACCGTTCATCATCGCCGTAACAAAAGTTGTCGGATCGGAAAAACATTTCTGGGTTTTGACGAGGGAACGAAGGTGATCGCATCCATGTGATTTGTTTCGCGAATCGACGGTTGGATTGACGGCAAAACTCGACTAGGTTTTCAGATTTAAGGGCGTGCGTGCGTTCCTGGGTTGGTGCGTACTGGGGGAAAGGAAGGGTGCGTGGATGAAGAAATTAAATGAAGGTGAATATGTGTCGTTTTCTATTTATTTTCAATTTGAATTCAATCATCATTTTTCGCCATAACTTTCTCATACGAAGTCGGATTCACACGAATTTTTTTTTGTTAGGATCGTAATTTAATTCCGGACTCGATGACGCTGGTTTGGACGAATTCTGAGACGGTCAAATTTTTGGGTTTAAATTGAATTTAAATTCGATTTAAATTCAAAAGGTGAGTGTTTTAACCCACTCACAACTACTAGAAGCTTTTATGTTTGTTAAATAAATTTTAGAAATGAATAGAAATTTAATTATGAGCTTTGGTATGATATTTCATTTATATCTGTTGAATTGCATTTTATTGAATTTAACTGTTAATATAATTGATTTATTGCGTGTTAATTAGTTGTTAGAAATTATTGTTGCATATGAATTGCTAGTTAACAGTTGTATAAATCATTACTGAATAAACTGTTAGATTAATAGTTGATAAATTTAATTTGAATAAACTGCCAGTTATCCCCTGCTATATATGATCATATATATATATATATATATATATATATTGTTATTGATTGATATTGGTTGATGGTTGCGATTGGATGATGGATGTTGTTGATGAATGGATGTTTATTGCATATCATTAAATTGCAAATTATCATGCATATTTCATTTTTCGGGATTGTGGTTTGAAATGATATATAACCGCAAATTTTTTTATTTTTAAATTGCGGATTGAAATGATAAATATCCGTATCACTTGTCCATAGGATAGAGAACTATATACAGGCACCGCGGTCTATATATAACTATTTTTAAAATGTGATTTCTATGGTTTGGATGAAATACGGTTTATAAAATCTTAAATTTTATACTGAATAAATGTTTTCTTCCATATTTATATACATATGAAGTTGAAAATTTTGAAATAAAAAGGTGTATAAATCTCTTTATTAAAATGGAAGAAAATTTAGAAAATGGAGTTTGGTAAATTTATATCCTATGTTTAAATGTAAAATTGGAAATTTTAAGATATGATATTTGTAATTGGATTTTCCCAAAATAAATAGAAAGGGATATTCTAGTATAATTTGAAGTGGAAAAATTCTATATATATATATATATATATATATATTTTACTAGAAATTGAAGTCTTATTAATTATGGATTTTATGCGAATGGTCAAGATTAATTAATAGAATAGTGATTTTGAAAGGATAAAAGAAAATCCAATTTTAGTTGAAATATTAATGCTCAAAAATGGATATAAATATATATAAAAATTGAAATGGTTTTGGGACTTGAAGTAATATTTCGGATTTTGGTTTAACTTTAAAGATAATTTATTTCTTTATAAAGCAACAGTAAGGTTAAACCTTTTTAATTCGCATACCGTTGAATATCCAAACCATTTAGTTTTGAAAATAATGGTTTTAAAATACTATGAATTTTCGAAGAATTATGTTGAAAGTTACAAACAGAATATTGGTTACATGGGATATTAAATAATAAAAAGTGACATAATTTTTGGAAAGGAATATTTTATTTGGGATATGATATCATTGATTTGGGTTTAAAAAAATAATAATATCAAAATGAATCTTTTTGGGTTTTAAAGAAGAAATGATATCGTAATATTATGGTTTTGAAATGGATTATATTCTGGTTTTAAAGTACAAACTATTTTTAAATGACCGCGGTGTTATAATAACGATGGGTTGGCAAAGAGACCGGGATCGGATATGGACATACTCTCTGTCGATACCGAAAACCACTTTGACTAACCGTGTACGCGGTGGAGATTCCAGAATGAAGTAGGTGGTGGCGACGTTTTCCTGTAAGGTAAATACGTGGACCCAACTCCCGTGAGTTGGCATAAGGTGGCTAAAACAGGAGCGATTCTCAGGCCAATGAGGTCATTCCTCTGATCGGACGCTCCTCTTCGATATTATACTTTGACTTGGATTTGATTCAGTGGCCACTTCTATATTTTGATTTTGGGGAGTTAGTCCGAGGTGGGCGGTAACTGCGGTTACGCGTTTCCACCAGCCTGGATAGCAATTGGTATATCTACCCTGGCATTGCCTAGTTGTGCCGTGTCACCTACCATATCGAGCCTTTACTACGAGTTTCTATTTGTGTCGTACCTATGGAGTATCCTCTGGTAGCCTCCCGATCAGGAGGTATTACGGTACTGTATAGACTATTGGCATTTTACGTGTTAAGGTGGAAAATGTAAAGCCTTAACGCTATTTAAAAGTAAGTTTATTTTATAAATAGACACTATTATAATAGCGCAATATACTACATAGTAAATAGTTTAACGGATCCTTAGGAGATGTAAATCCCGAACATCTCTTGAGTTACTGAACTCATATTTATTTCTGTTTATTTAACTCACATAAGATTTTCTAGTCTGACTCGAGTGTTTTTGTCTCTTCAAATTCGCTCGGGTCAGTCCGAGCATTTCAGGATAGCAGATTTTAGCTTTGGAGGACGAAGACGAAGAATCAGTATTATTTTATATATAGTATTACACCACACTCGTTCTATTCCGCTGCATTGCTTGTATTGGTATGTGTAACTCTGATATTTATTGTAAAAGAAGAATCAAGCTTTTGTAAACTGTTTATGAACTGTATATTTGTTATTATATTTTATCCTTCCGCTGTGAGATTCTATTTTGTTTTATTTCTTCTCTGTTTTTCTTATTTACCCCATAACAATCCGCCCTTGCGTATGCTTTGAATTGGCACGTGTGTCGGTTTAAAGTGTGCAAAAAGGCGGGATGTTACACTTTTCATTTATATATATTTTCTTTGTACCTTACTTAGCTTGTTTTGACACTTAAAGATTTTGTTCCTCTTTTATTTTGCAGGCTAATAAAGCTTGCATATGAAGCCATTCATTTGTTCATTTTTTTTATATTTGTATTGTACCTTAATTTGTTTGCATAATTATTGACATATTTACATAGTTATCATGTTTGTTATGTTATATTTTCTCTGTCATTAAATATTTTATATGAAATTGATTAGTATACTTGTAAGTAGGTCTAAGGCTTGTGAAAGAAGATGTGTTCATATGTATTTGCTTTTGACAGCTTCTAGTTTACATAGTTTGCATATTAGTGTCATATTCCATTTTATTTTGCTTACAAATTTTAAGATTATGTTGTATGGTTGTTTATCTATTTAAATTCTACTTGTGTTATTTTATTTTATATATTGTTTTTATTTTACTTTATACCTTGTTCTTAATCATGTGTTATAGTTAATATTCTTATATTTATATTTTAACTGTCTATATTTAAATTAGATTCGCGAGTTTACCCATTCTTTATATTTATTTTATTTGTGTTTATCTATAAATATTTAAATTATGAATAATATTTATTTACATTTATACTGATTTTATAATTATCACCATTTGTATTTTATTTAAATTATATGCATAAGTTTGACTTATATTTCATATTTATATTTTAATTTTATTTCAAACATTATCATTCATATGTGTGTTCTTACCAAATATAAACAAAGTAAGATATTTTAATTCAATCATAAAAGACAAATTTTATTATGAACATTGTTGAGAAAATTTATTAAACTTCTGAATCAATTTCCATTTAAAATAAATACCATTTATATAAACAATGACAATTATCTCAAATTTATATCCGTTTCAAATGATTAAGTATACATTTTGTTTAAATTGATTTGACTATTTACAAAAATAAATAGGGCCAAAATCCAGGGTCGTTACATTCCTCCCCCCTTAAAAGAATTTCTTCCCCGAAATTTAAAACAAAGATAATTTAAAAGTTGTCATATCAACCATTCAAACATACATATTATTCATATATTAGCAAACAACCAACATCTATCCTAACAAACATCGCTAGCCATCCAGACACAAATCTAGATAAGCTTTTCTAAAACTATCCAGAGTTTCTAGGTAAAATTTCTAGAATCCTCGCTCCACTATACTATGATAAGCTACTCTACTATATTCCTGAGTTGCCTTCTACCTTAACTAACAATCCGAACTAAATCTCTATCCACAGTCACATTCGGCTCATCGTTCAAGTCTTCCTGTACTATTGATTCTACAACTAATACTGAATCAAGAACAAATTTCCTTAGATGGGTCACACAGAATACTTTATGAATTCCAGACGTCTTTTCTGACAATTCGACTCGGCAAGCTACAGTTCCAATCTTTCCAATATCCGAAATGGTCCAATATATCTCGAGTCAAAATTTTCCCATTCTTCCGAATCTAATAGTTCCTTTTTAATTGGGAAACTTTGGCAAAAAACAAATTATCAAACTCAAATTCCAATTGTCTCCTTCTTATCTGTGTACTTCTTCTTCTGACGATCTTGAGAAGCTCTTATCTTATCCTTTGATAAGCCTAATCTTATCCGAAACTTCACAAAACAAAACTGATCCGAACACAAGATAGTCTTTCCATAATTCACCAGAATCCAAAACTCAAACTTACCGCGTATCCTTTAAAATACGGTTCAGTTTCTCTGTTCGTCCAAGGATAATAGGCTATACTAAATTTCAAATTCGATCCCAAAGTCAATTGTAGAACCTTCCAGAATTTTGCTGATGAAAAATAGTGTTACGATCACTTATTATACTAACAGGAACACCAAACAATTTTCCTATTTCCCTCAAGAGAATTTTCGGCCTGAAACTGTAGTCCGAGTTATCTAACTAGTATAGAATGACCACTCTTAGCTGATCTATCCACAATAATCCATATTCCATCGCTTCTTCTTGTTTCTTGGCAAACCGTCGAGGAAATCTATCAAAATCATTACCACTTCATCTGGAATTTCTAAAGATTGCAATAATCCTGGACAACTTCTATAATCACCTTAACTTGCTGATAGAAAGTACAACTATAAACAAAAACAACTACAACCCTCACCATGCTCGGTCTCCAGAAAATTCTTCTCATATCTTTATACATCTTAAAGATTCCGGGTGAACATTCAGTTTGGAGTGATGTCATTTATCTAAAACTTATTGCCTCACTTCATCCATATCAAGCACACAAATGGCCACTAATCCTTTAAGCACCTTGATCATCCACTTACAATCTGAACACCTTCATGTTGCTTTAATTACTAACACACATACGCAGTTACTCTTCTATCTTGCATCAACACTGCTTCCCAAACCAATTATACGAGCATCCGTATAAATTCCAAAGCTGCCCTTTCCTTCTGGAATAACAATCACTGGAGCTCTGGTTAGTCTCGTCTTCCATTCTTAGAATAGATTCTTCCTTCGCTGGGTCTACAGAGATATCATCACCCTTAATAATGTGCCTCAAAAATAACTTCCGATTCCCAAAAATGGCACTAAAAAAAACTCGCCTTCAAAACATGCTTCCTCAGTGTCCCCAACACTATTCTCGAATACAGCTTGAGCTCTTCTTCAAACTTAGAATATACCAAAACAAACTTATTCATACTCTTATCGATCCTAAATCTGCTCAACTAACTCTACTTCCTTTCTCGGAACCATTCTCCATTAAGTCACTAGCACTACCCTGAAATCAAATCAACACGAAACTCTATCTCTCTTCCAATTTGGATGACATCAATAACTTAAAACTTCTCTTGAGAAGTCCCAACTCCAAATAAAAGACTACACAAATGAATTCCAGAATTGTCGCACAACATTCTGGCAATTCTACCCAAATAAGTATGTTCTCCCTTCACAATCCAGAACAGTCATATACTATTCGGATCAATCCACCCTGCTACTTCTGAAATCACCTCAAGAAAACTACTAATCAATAACCTTCTCGACAGCACATAGAACACTTCAAGAAAACTGCTAATCTCGATGACCAAAAACTTCCATTCAAAGCTCTTCGAGAAACTCGGGCCTCAATTAAACAAAAATACCCTACTTTACTTAGTCTCCATTCCGAAACGGAAATACTTCCTTAACTAGTTCCAAAGAAACATCTTCGGAGACATCCAAACTTACTGAGTCTCATTACGCAGCTACTACACCCTGAGATATCATGACTTGGTCATGTCCATCCAATAGATCCAAACTCAAGCTCATCCAAAATTTCATTCCAACAATGAAATTCCTCACATTATCCAAAGCTCACTCGAGACGGTAATAGGTCCACGGTCTCAACAGATACACTCCAACTACAAATATTCAAAACTCCAACCATCGGTAGTCGTGTTTCACACACCACTATCTTATCTACCTTTATAACTTATATTGGAAAACCCGAACAGGTAACCCAATAAATAGGTAGAAATAAATAAATAATTATATATATGTATATCAAAATTACAAATACGCTCTCTCAAGAAAGAAATCACTTAAGAGCCTAGGTATTCACTCAACCTAGCGCTCTGATACCAAGTGTGACGACCCGCCCTTCTCACTACCAGAAAGACGCATCATCATTAAGAAAGAAAGAGGTAGAAATAGAAAAGAATAGAAAATAAAGAAACAAAACATAAGAATCTCACAGCGGAACGGAACAAAATATAATATATCACATATCTATTACATAGATTTACATATATCAGAATTACAATATCAATACACATGACAATCATACATATATCTGTCACTACATACATCAGAGATACAACATACATCAACTAACACAGCGGAACTAGATAGATATCTACAACGCTGAAGCCTCCTGCTCCATTGCTCCTCCAGAAGTCGTCAAAGCCAACCTGAATCCCTTGGCTACCCGTAAAAATTTGGGTACCCGAAGTTTATGAAAACAAAAATAAACTTCGGGTCAGACATGGGTCTGGTATGAGTAAACGATTAAATTGTTTAACTTTGAAAACCATTTAAAACAAAGGTATCACGTAAGACTCCCCACAAATAAATACGGGAAAGTTTTTACCTTACGCTAACCAAAACATTTTATAGGAAATCCAGTGATATTATAATAAGGTCTAGGGTTTTCAAGTAAAATACAGAAATAGCTGAAATGCTTACATCTCACATTTCAACATAGTTGGGCACAATCAAAACGTACGGTGCTTATTGGAAATTGGATCCCATACAATGGCAGGGCTACTGGGGTACCGCCCGTCACAGTACGTGGTCTAGATCACAGTACCGAGGAGCCACCCTAACTCCCCTGCAACACAAGGTCGGAAACATTCCTTACTGAACAGTCCCGAACAAGATAACCCCGCAGTTGGTGCGCATATCCAACCGCCCACACAGCCGAAATAAGGGACATCTAGACAGGGGTATATCTCGTCCTGCTTGGGCATGACCCACCTAACCTTGCTGCACCTCCCCTGTTTTAGCCATTCCCGTTTGATGAGGCTTGAGGCTGCGATTACCTTTATAGGACAAATATCTTAGAATGCTCATCGTCCGCCTGACGATGTGCTGAAAGCATTCAATCCATACAAGTTCGTTCCGGGTTCGAACGAAACCGAAGGCATTATCTCGTCACACTCATTTTGGAATCACCCTCAGAGTCAACGACGATAACCCTTGCATTCTGAAAGCACCATCTTGATCTTCACTTGAGAATTCACGACCTAACGTTTAATTTGGATCGATGTGGTTTTCGGAATATCAATTGGATACCCGATCCCGGTCTCATCGAAATCCAAACGCCATTTTAAACGCCAAGTTGTCTAATTAACTTAAACAGTTTAATAATTTAAATTCAACAATTGAATTAATATAACATTTATCACAGATGAATCATATACAATTGCCATGGATATATTACAGCATATCAGTGAGCATCATAGAATATCATCAACAAACATCACAAACAAATATACAACACATACAACATCCATAAGCAATCATCTTTAATTCTCAATTTAATCCATTCAATTGAATTAATTACTTGAGGATTAACCTCTTAATCCTGATAGATTAATCATTAGTTAATAACTCATTACTTATTCCATTATTTAATTAATAATCATCTCTTAATTAATAATTATATCTGAATTACTTAGTGACTTACTCCTAATTATTAATTAATAGCTCTAATTATTAACTTATAAAACTTAATTATCCATCAGTTACTTAATTACTTGAGAGTTAATCTCTAAACCCTGTTTAATCACTTATTTCCCTTCAAATTATTCAATCAACAAATCATTTCTTAATTAATGTTTATGTCTTAATTGCTTAATTACTTAATCATTATTTAACTAATTACTTTCTTAATCAAGTTATCTAACTTTAATTACTTAAGTAATTATTTCTTAATCATTGATTAACAATCTAAATGAGATGGATTATCTATTTATTTACTGCTAATTACTTTCTTAATTCTTAATTAAATTACTTGATCAATTAACTATAAATCGTTCATTAATTAATTAAGTGGTTAACTCAATTTCACTTATTACTTATAATACATTACTAATTAAGATCACAAAGTAGTTACTCTTAATTACTTCTGAATCCAAACATTCACTATTGATTATTTACTTAATTAACATTCAAGTTTTCTTAAACTTGATATCAATTATATTATTAACTGCAACAATATTTGTCAATTTACTTATTTATTTTTTTTCTTAATATTAACAAGATTTTAAAACATGGTTAATCTTAAACAAAAGTAATTAGTTAATTTAAATAATTAATCTCAAGTTAAACTATTGTTAAACCTTACTAGGATAATTAATGCTTGATTTAAGATTTGTACTTAAATCTTGAAAATTGAGTCACTTTACTGTGAAACTTTACTGAAACTCATATTTACTAACAAATTTTATAAAATCTTACACTCAGAAATAACAGACCCGAGGTCTCCCCTGCAAAACACAAACGCCACTTCGAGTTATTCGCTCCTTCAACCGAGTTCCCCAACCCAGTAACGCGAATTCATCTTCTTCTCTTCTTTCTTTTCTTTTCTTTTTATTTATTTATTTTACAGCAAGCTTTTATATAAAACTGTAATTAAAGAATAACCAACAGAGTATATTTGCACTCGAACACAAGGAAACTCGAAGCAAACAATCAAAACTCTCGAGTATAACTCGAGACAGCACCCCCCTTCACCCCAACGTCAAATGCTGATACGCCCCAGTGCCTGTACACGTGTACATCGCCGTTCATGGCTCCGGCGATTATCTGAGGCGTCGCGCAAGTCCAAGCTAGCACGACTACGAGAAATCCAAAATCACATAACCTCCAAAAATTCTAATTCGAAATTTTGCAGTTCGAATGGAAGAAACTGTCGACTACACTGCAAACAAGACGCCACGCCACCTAGGCACGTCCACCGAAGGCGATGGAAACTCGACTACACCACGTCCACATCACCAGAAACCTCCCCACCACGTCTCGATTCACTCGGTCATCGGTACGTGACGAATTTCCTATTTTACTGACAGGAACAAAAACACCCATTAAACCCTATTTTGACCTCATATCACAATTCTAAGCAATGGAAAAATTATACAATATTTTTCCTAAGATCACTGATCTTTGTACTAACTTCAGGTTAAATTTCAGCATTTTACAATGAGTAAATTTCGAGAATTTGATAAAACTTCAATTTCCATTCAAAGTCGAACTGCTCGTGAAATACTTAAGTAAAAGACGTCATTTTTGTTTCAAAAATCATGAATTCCAGTTATATTTCAAATTATAAACTTGAATTAATTTATTTCATCAGTTGAATTTATAACATTTTTATTTCATTTCCTGTAATCTTGTTTTCCAGATGTTGTTCTTGTAATTTGCTTTAAAACAGTATTAAGAATCTTAATCTAGAGTTTAATTTTCTTGTATATTTTGTATTTCCAACATTAAACATGATTAAATGCAATATTTTCTTAAGTTTGAAAATAAATTGTAACTGCTACCATCACAGTGCACAGAGCAACAAATAATTATACAAAATGATGCATATTCCAGATCATAGGATCATTGAATCATACACTGATTTAAATTGAACTTAAACTTCAAATTTAGTGTTTACTCACCTACTAATAATGGTTGAACAGAGCATACTTGAGGTTATGAAACCTGAAGATTTGAAACTGCCTTTGTCCTCTGTTCTATTTTTATTTTGAATATGTTTCCTTTCTTTTTTCTTGTTTCAGCTTCTTCTGGTTTCATCATTTTTTTTTCTTTTTGTTATACGAGGTAGAAGTAGCATGAGATACATATAAGTATAGAATAGAGTGGTAAGGCTTCAACTGGACAGTATTTTCTTAATTGCACAGGTTTATAAAATCTTGACTTGACAAAAGGGAGGCTGAGATATTAGCAATTTAATGCCTTGTTTGCCTAATTAGTTTACATATTTATTATGTCTGGCTGCTAATAGATACTGTATATAATTGTTTTGTACTAAGCATAAGTATATTAATTTGTACTCTTTCACTTTGCAGGCTTACACAAGAAGCTTTTCATTTATACATATTTTCTTTGTACCTTACTTAGCTTGTTTTGACACTTGCAGATTTTGTTCCTCTTTTATTTTGCAGGCTAACAAAGCTTGCATATGAAGCCATTCATTTGTTCATTTTTTTATATTTGTATTGTACCTTAATTTGTTTGCATAATTATTAACATATTTACATAGTTATCATGTTTGCTATGTTATATTTTCTCTGTCATTAAATATTTTATATGAAATTGATTAGTATACTTGTAAGTAGGTCTAAGGCTTGTGAAAGAAGAAGTGTTCATATGTATTTGTTTTTGACAGCTTCTAGTTTACATAGTTTGCATATTAGTGTCATATTCCATTTTATTTTGCTTACAAATTTTAAGATTATGTTGTATGGCTGTTTATCCATTTAAATTCTACTTGTGTAATTTTATTTTATATATTGTTTTTATTTTACTTTATACCTTGTTCTTAATCGTGTGTTATAGTTAATATTTTTATATTTATATTTTAACTGTCTATATTTAAAGTAGATTCGCGAGTTTACCCATTCTTTATATTTATTTTATTTGTATTTATCTATAAATATTTAAATTATGAATAATATTTATTTACATTTATACTGATTTTATAATTATCACCATTTGTATTTTATTTAAATTATATGCATAAGTTTGACTTATATTTCATATTTATATTTTAATTTTATTTCAAACATTATCATTCATATGTGTTCTTACCAAATATAAACAAAGTAAGCTATTTTAATTCAATCATAGAAGACAAATTTTATTATGAACATTGTTGAGAAAATTTATTAAACTTCTGAATCAATTTCCATTTAAAATAAATACCATTTATATAAACAATGGCAATTATCTCAAAATTATATCCGTTTCAAATGATTAAGTATACATTTTATTTAAATTGATTTGACTATTTATAAAAATAAATAGGGCCAAAATCCAGGGTCGTTACATATTATAATAATGTATGTTACTACATAGTAGATAGTTCCACGAATCCTTAAAGGATGGAAATCCTAAACATTCTTTAAGTTACTTGTATTTCAGTTGACATTTCACTTGATTTGATTTTATTAATATAAGAATGTTAATCCTGACTCGTATGTTTTGTGTTTTGCTTTATGCTCGGATCAGACTGAGTGACATAGCATTTGAGACTCACCTTTGGAGTTTGGAGCTTTGCTTGAAGATCTATCTTACATCTAGTCAACTTTCAGTTATTTCCAGTCATTTGTGTTTAGACTCGTCAGTTGCTTATGCATTAGAGATTCATTTGTATTTGAGATTCTGTTGCATTTTGTTTCAGACTCTAATGTTTTATAGTAGCTTCATAAACTACTATTTATCTATTCCACTGCTTATTGTTATATTACTCTGTGTCTGTGATTCTGTGATTGATTTATTTGTCGTATATGCTAAGCTTTGTAAAATATAAATTAACAATATATTGTTTTGAGCAATTCAAGTCTGACATGTGTGTCTGCGAATGGTTCAAAATACCAGGTCGTTACATAAAAGATAGCTAATTTGACAATTAGTTTAGGGAACAACATTTCTATATACATCTTCCTAATTTATTTAAAACCACTTTCACCTAAATTAATTGAAAAATGAAATGATAACAACTAAAATTTCAATAAATAAGTATTAAAACCTAATTTGGGAAACATTTCATTCAGTTAATGTTACATAAGAAATCCAAAAATAATTTGTTATTTGTTTCAAAAGCTAAATGGATATATTTTATCATACAAATGTGACATGTTTTAACCATTGCTAAATGATAATAGCTCTATAATTAAAATGATATAATTTTTTCTTCGTAAATTTCATTGTAAATAATTTTGTAAGTAAAAAGTTGCATATTTTAATAAATCTGAAGTATAAATTAGTTTTACTATTTAGTATTGTTATTAATTATTATTATATTATTAAAATTATAAAGAGAACTTAGATTTATAGAAAAAGATAGTTATGAGCAGCTTTTTTAAAGCATAAGTTATAACAGCATTTTAATTAAATAGTTTCGAGTAGCTTCCTTTAATGGTATAAGAAATTATAGGTAATTTATTTGTTAAGCGATAATAACTTAGCCAATAATGAAATGTAAAACCAACTTTATGAAAAACTCAATTCCTGTGAATGCCATGCAAAACTAGCATTATAAAAAATAAGCTAATGTTCCTTGGTTTATAAAAAAGAAACTATGAGTTTCATGGGCATATTCATATAGATGAGTATTATATGTTACTCTAAAAAAAGAATAACCCAATTCAGAAGAAAAAAATAAATCCAAATCACCGTCATATTTTTTGCATCGTCAACCCTCACACACCTCGTATTATTGGAAACAATCCAAAAACATACTACTTAACCTTTGCTTTTCTACATACACCACTAGAAAAAAGGCAATATAGTGACATGGATTTTTTAGTGGAAAAATGCATGGCTGTTTTCAATGTACCTGTCTCGGATTAGTGATGTTTTTTTATTTTACTTTGCTGTAAAAAAAATTGTTGTCTAATAAACATATTAGTAACCCAATAAGAATATATCATAAAACTTTAACAAATCAATTAAGTGTTCGTCATGGATCCATGAAACATAGCTTAAATTTGTATTAAAATGATGTGAAAATATTGTCAAATAATATCTATAACGTACATACGCTAATCCATCATAAATTAGTTATGAATCTGTCACTGATACTTAAAACATAAACTAAAATCTATGGAAAACAATCATCATTATAATAAAATATCTAATCCGTTACTAACATGTAACAATATAAACAAAATACAAAATTCTGTCTTAAATATATAACTAGTTTTATTTTTTAATTACGAATTTTCAACCATTTTTTATCGAGGAAAACACTATTTCTCTCACGGATCCACAATTAACTTTATATTACAAAATTCATTAGTGTATCTTCTAATTTGTATTAAAATTTCATATTGCAAAATGAAAAACACACAATTATAATCTAAAATTTGTTCCAAGTTGTAACAAGTTATATTTCTTAAAAGATAAATTTACGAAAGAATTGCATCTCGTATCGCTTGCCAAAAAATATGCAATCTAACAAAAATAACTGTTAGCATATATTCCATGTTGTCACCACTTATGATTGCTCCCTTAGTATCATTCCCTCCTAAATAATTTTATTCCCCAAAATTTTCTCTATTTTTTTCCCCAAAATAGGACGCAATGGCTCAATCGAGCTTTGAATCGCACCACGCTCCAACTCCGTTGCCACTCTAGCTCTGCACCGTCCTCCAAGTTTTTCACCACTCCAGCTCGGCACTACGCACGACCACATGACCATGGATGATTTTTGGTTCTTCATAAAGAACTTTAGTTCCAGCACTTAACATAAAGTCATGGTATGCTCTGCATTTGGATATTCTAGGTGGAATTTTGTTAGAAGGTTCAACTTTGGTTGTCATTAGGCTAGGTGATGAGATTTCAAGTGAGAATAGGACAATAGTGATGAAGTTCTTTTGAGGATCCTTCTAAAATAGCACTAGGGGTGCTTGTGAAAAGGACTTATAGTCTTGAGATGAAATAGTTTTGATAATATGAGATATCATGAGTTTGCTTGGTCATTTGATAGGATTTGTGAACTTGAGGCAAAGTTGAACTTAATATCTCATAATGGAACATTAACTTATGGGATGCTTAAAGCATCAAAGGCCTTCAATTTGGAATGAAGGTATGAATGCATGATTGTTATCTTTCTTTTTTCATGGCCTACTTTTTTATATTATTTGTGTTTGAATCAACAATTGTTCTGATGCTAATTTATATCACGCTTTTAAGAAAAAAGAAGTTAGGATTTATTATTGAAACTATGAATCTATGCAGTAGATCTATCTATATAACTAAAATGCTTTAGTTATGTAAACAAAAAAATTGTATCTATATTTGTTAAAATATTTGTTGATGTTACTTTAGCTCATAGGTGTATGAACATCACATATGCACCATAGCTAATAGTAATAAAGAGAAAACAATTAAAAGATAATATGAATGGTATGGGAATGTAGTCAATTAACTATTCATTAGTAGTAATGAAATAACAAATAATCTCTTTCATTGATCTTTATAGATGAAGTGTTGTTATTTCAAATTCTTATTTTTTGTTTATCATAAATTAAATTCAATTTCAAGAAAAATCCAATCGATGTGGACTTGTCCTCATTACTTAATGTGTGATTATACAAATAGCTTAATGCCAATTCAGAATTTTCCTTATGTTAAACCCATGTTTGTGTTTTGTCCTTTCAGAATGCATGGGTCATTTCCACAAATATAAAGATAAGTATGCATGCATGTATGCATCTGCTACGTTTTCTATTTGGAAGCTATTTATGTAAAGTTTGAATGTTTCTTCATCTCCCACGGATTTTATTTTGGATTGTCATAGCTTACACAGATGTTATAAAATAATAATGACATGTTTAAAAAATTGAATATCAGGCTCAGGTCCTTAGAATTAAACTTAATACATAAAAACTCCTTCCAAAAAAGATTGTAAATTAGGTCCCTAGAATTAAGCTACTAAATAATTGCATACATTTATGCAATTATTCAATGAATAATTGTAGACACTTATGCAGTTATATCCAAAAATGCATAAATGTCTGCAATTATTTAGTAAATAATTGCAGAAGTTTCTGCAGTTTTTCATTGAATAATTACGGAAATGTCTGCAGTTTTTAGGTGTAATTGCATAAATGTTTGTAGTTATTCATTGAATAATTGCATAAATGATGTAATTATTTGGTAACTTAATTTCAGGGACCTAATTTACATACTTTTTTTGGCAAGGATGTTTGGTATATTTTGAAACTTAGTAGGGACTTTAGCCAAACCGTCCCTTTATAAAATCTAATTCTAAGCTAAATCACTCAAGTGCTGACTGTTTTTGTGTATTATCAGTGGTATATTATTACAGACATGCATGGCTATCATTAATTCATATTAATCTACTTTATCTTTATTGTAATAATCTCGAAGTTTTATAATAATCGATTAAGTGGGTGATGTAATTAGCAAAATAATTAAACTAGCTCTAAATAATGACATTATTCCTCAAATCGAGGGAATGTCACTAATGATGGAGACTCTATCCTTCATATAACAACGACACCTTCCTTATCTGTTCTCATCTTCCTCATCATATCGCTACCGTTAAATTATTCTTTATAACATTGAATTACTCTCGAGTCTCAAAATTAATTTCCACAAGAGCTTGATTTTGATTATTAATGTTCGTAGCATACGTGATAACTGACATAGCTCGCACTCTAACTGCAAAAAAATGAATTTCTCAATAAACTACTTAGGGCATCTCATGAGACCGACAAAACCATAAAAAATAAGATTAGAATGTTACCACTGATAAGGTTAGAAAACGATCACATTCTTGGAAAGCAAATTGCCTCTCAAGAGTAGTAGAATGGTCCTAGTCAACTTGGTATTATCTGTAATATCGATTTGTTAGCTTTCCTTTCACCGCTTTCCATCTTGGGTTAATAACTAGGACCTTGTATGCAAACCCAAATCACAAGGTGGTTTAGGTATTATAAACTTAAAAATATTAAATACCTATTTGCTACATAAGTGGATTTGGAAATTCTAGAAGACAAAAATGCAACGTGGAAGGGAATAATTATAAACTATTACTATAATGGAACCATAAATCCATATAAACCCAATAATTTGTTGTTATCATGCTTTTGGAAAGATATTTCTAAGCTCTATTACATTTTTAAAATTCGCTTCAGCCTTAATGTTCATTTCGGGAATAAAACATTCTTTTGGAACGATAATTGGGCTTCTCCTTTTGCTCCAAAACATGAACTCCTTGATCTCTATATCACTTCAAACAACAAAAATGACCTTACCATCGACATCTTTAGGCCGCATGAGATATTTCAATGCAACATTTCATTTAATCAAAATTTAATTGGGAAGTTAGGAACGTATTAAATCAATATATATGTGAAACTTATTAATATTACTGATAGATTTAATATGTGTGGGAAATCAAAAAACAAATAAAATGGATTTAGGTTAACAATGAAGTATATAAATCTAAATCTATGTATAAATTTTCAATTTATTTCGGTACTTTCATTTTTAACTATTTTAAACCTATTTGGAAGAGGAATGCAGCACCTAGAACTAACGTTCACATGTGGATCGTGGCTCACGACAAATTGAGTACTATTAGCAACTTATACTTTAAACTAATAAACAATATAAATCATAATTGTAACGACCCACTTTTCCATACAGTTTAAGCTGACAATAAACCACACATGTCTAACCTAAATTGAAAGGAAAAGTGGATAGTTAGGGAAAAGAAAGAAGATAAGAAAAAATTAAACAACATAAAATCTCATAGCGGAACAAATAATCTATAATAGATAACAAATCTTTAACACAGATGAAACTGTAATATGTATATTCAAACATCAATCAGAGTATACTGACCTATTCAACCCGGAAAGTTATAACAACCTGTCCTCACAATTGCTGATAAATTCAATAATAAATGCAGTGGAAGAAAAATAACCGTCTACGTGAATACCTCTTTGGGCCTCCATCTCATCTCATGAAGCTCCAAAAATCCAAGTAAACCAGGAAATATGCTTGGTCTAACTCGAGCATTATTGGAAAACAACGATCGTGTCAGTCTGGTAAAACCAGCATGAGAAACACAATCAAATGGATTCTCAATTTTTATATAATCATTCAAAACAAAGGTGTCTTGTAATACCATGCCGCACATAAACACGAAAGGGTTCACCTTGCGATAACCATAACCTTTTTTATAGAAAATCTAGTGATATTAATCAAGTAGCTGTGATGCTCATGAGTGTACATCACAATAATATTAGGTATATAATCGGAAATCGATAAGGCACATTCACCAATTGTGTAGGATTTTCATGGAGGTGCCCTCGGTACTTTAAGGAACGGTCCTTCTGCACAAGGATCAGAGATATCCTTCCGAAGCAACATACACCTTTAGTGATGTACCATAGGAAAAACATAGCATGTCTCGCTAAGACCGAGTGCATTGCCTCATGCATACATAACAACTGTAGGTAACGTCTAGTTGGAGTCGACTACACCCTTTGTGTTTGCTAACCTTACTAGCCATGCCTCCTATCTTTGGTCTTTGTCATTTCCGCTAATGAGGCTACATTCGGCTTTCTAGCTTACACATCGCTACCAAATAGATCATGGAGTCCCACATGGACTCCAATACCCCAACGGGTTTCGAATCACACATAGATTCCCACATCCCAATTAGATCTTGGAATCACACCCGGATTCCCATACCCCAACGGGTCTTGGAATCACACATGGATTCTAATACATCAATATATCACGAAACTCCTCGTAGAACCGTATATCGTTTTTGGACTGGTCATGGGTTCGAGTCATCTCTTACGAGTGCACTCTTCCGTTTCTCGGGTGCTCCATAAAAACAAACGTCGATTTTCAAAATGCTCAATACCGATTCTAGGAAATAATCAGACAATCCATAAGAGCGGGGATCACCCCCTAACTGTTTAAGTGGACGGATCTCCTTATCATTTTTCCTAAAAGAACAAAACGAGTTTATATGTTCAGTATAGCACCACTAATGGTAACTGTACCATATGATCTTCGTGTTTCCCCTAGATATTTACTGAGTTAAAATCCTTCGATGTTAGGCAGGGAATAACTCCATGCCATCAAAATTAAGAATGATTACATATTTAGACAAAGATTTGATAGTCGGTTATTTAACTATCAAATAATCAAACATTCAAACAAAGATTATATTTCCCATGGAAAATCACTAAGCCTCATTCAACTTAGTTTCGATTACTTAAAAATCAACTTTCGAATACTTTGGAAATCACTTTCATATACTTATGTCAATAGGATAAGTATATTCACAAAACACTATATTTCAATACATAGAGAATATAACCATATACTTATCTCGATGGTATAAGTATATTCATAAAAAATTTAACTATCAAACTTAAAAACATGAATATTCACCATTCAATATCAACTATGGATCGCAGCTTATGCAATGGTTACACCATTATCCCAACGAATCTATAGTAAAGTGTAAGCAATAATTGCCCATCGAATTGCGCCATGAAATCAACAATTTCTTTCCAAATTCCCTTAACTATAAATATCTCCAAATCTATTTATAAAGTTTCTTTATAAATTCCCAATCTATTTGTAAATCATTCTTTATAAACATCAAATTACTTATAACTTTCTTTTCTTACTATCCAGATCCATTTATAAAACTCATTCCATATTTAAATAATTTTTTTAATAGACTCTTTAAGTCAGAAGAGTTCCTTTGGTAAACCATAAAGTATTTAAAATAACTTAAAATGATAAGTTATTATTTAAACACCCTTCTATTTCACATTAATTAAATATCATTTCAATAATAACTTTAAAATCTCATTAATAACTTATTTAATGAATTATAAGACCATTATTATATTAATAAGTTAACTACAAAATAATATTAATATAATAATTAATAAATTTTAAGCGTTATTAAAACAGTAATTAATTAGCCTTAAACTAATATTAATATAAAAATTAATTATCTTTTAAATATAATTAAATAGCTTAAATCGGAATAATTAATTAACTTTAATTAAAAATTAAAGAATTGTAAAATCATTTTAAATAAGTAATTAAAATTAAAGTAGAACATTTTTAAACCATAACTAAGTAAACATTCTTAAACAACATTTAAAAAATAACCCTTAAGAATCAAATTAATAAAATAACTAATTTAACTCATTACTAAAACAAATATAAATTATCCTTAAAATATTATTACCAATAAGCTATTACCTTTTTAAATCTTATTATTACTAAATAATAATTATCTTTAAATCTTATGATAAAAATAATTATTCTTAAAATAACTTTCAAATAAGTAATTAGCTTTTGAAATTCATACGAGGCTTAACAATCACCATGGTACTTAAACAAGCTACCATATATTTCAATTTACTTTTCAAGCTAATAACAGATATTTACATAATCCATGACTATATAAATAAATTCAACACTTAACCATTATGGTTTAACATATCACATTTTCCAAGCGACATATTAGTTTAAGAAAATCAAATGTCCAAATCAATAAAATAGCAAAAGGGAATTTATTCTGCTAATAAAATGTCAAATTAATCTAATTAGCGGAATGATGTTTTATTCCGTGAAATAAATGTCCAATTATCATATTCAATCCAATTTAACTCAATAATAATTTATTTGGCCAAATAAACATCCATAATGAATGTATATAAATTTAAACGATGTTATTAAAATTTAATAACGTAAGTTAAAACTTGTCTGTTTAAATATGTCACAAAATTTCACATGTCTAAAGCTGTCAAAAAATTACACTACAATGTTGTACTCGTTTATATGAGTACATCGCAAAAAGAATCAGGTTGGTCGGGTTTAAAGTGGACGAGATATTCCATTTCAAAGTTACCAGCTATGTGTGTGTGTGTGTGTGTGTGTGTGTGTGTATTTAAAAAAAACTTAAAAATGTGTTTCTCACCTACAAAGATGCGGCCTAAGGCCCAATTCATGCAACAACACTCGAATGAAATAGTGCTTCTTCCTCCTCCCATTCATTAGCAGTTCAAATAGAGGAATCAATATGCACATCTCCACCATGCACATGCATCGAACTTCCAGCCACCTACCCACAAAATCGAGACCACCAGCATACCCCATTTCGTTCCCCCATCTTCTCACCACCCTTGCCCAAGCCCTTAGCCATCTCTTTCAAAAACATATCACCTAACCCATCTTATCCAGGTAGAAAAAGATCGTGGCAACAATTATCACCAAAATCCACCAAACTTTGTCGCAAGGTTCACCTTTCCTCCACGAATACACTGCCGAGCTTAGAATCTTCGATCGAAAACCAAAATTTCAGTAACTTCAAACCCTAGCTATCGACGAACGTCAATCATCGATGTGGAATCGTGTCGAAACCTTGTAACACCCTACATTTTTATATAATTAAAAATAAATTTAATGGATAACTATGAAAAATATTTTTTTTAGAGAAATATGTGATCCTCTAGTAAAAGAGGAGAGCACACATGAAACTATATATAAAACACATAAAATGGTGCTACCAACATGCCTGGCAGGTGACATATCAGTGAACTAATAACAGAGTAAAAACAGATATCCCTATAATGAGCTCCAGCAAAGCCACCATCCATTACACCTCACTACCGAGCTCCGGCATGGCCACCGCTCGATAATGAGATGTTAGAAATACCTGTAAAACTAAAAAAATCTAAATCCAGAGATACTGGATGACTGCACCCAGTAAAAGAAACTCTATGAAGCTGCCTCTAAGAGAAACTTGTATGCAAAGTCATAACTTTTTTAATCTTAAACCTATTTAATCTGGAGATTAGGTTCAATATTGGTGTCTTTAATTTTAGGCTCATAAAATAGTGAAACTTAATTTTAACACATTTATATGCATAAGTCTATTTTATATATATACGTATACGTATATGTTTTTAATAATACTATGACCAATAAAGATATATATGAAGGAAACATCATCTTTGTACACAATCTAATATTGCACTTACATAATTTACTGTAGAATACATTTGGACATAGTTACATTCCATGCCATGAATAAATAGCTTGTTAATGACATTTAGTTAATCAATCAATTTGATTAGAGAAAGAATGAAAGGTTTCTCTCTCCATATACATAATTAAGCTCTAAATTAATTACCTGTTTTAGGGAAAGAAACAAAAGGTTGCCTTAATTCTTGCCTTTTAGTTTTCCTAACATTTGTTCCTTTCTAGCCATTCATTCCTTTAGTTTAGCCATATATTTTGCCTTCCAGTTCATGTACAAGTTTCTCTTTTTCTCATCTTCTTTATTTTCTCATTTCCTAAGAGAGAGAAAAATATTACAAGCACTTTATTCTTTTATTTATAAAACCTTGGAATTTATTTTAATATAAATTTTTAATTTGACTAAATCATTTCCCAAAATTCTATAATAAAAAAATGGAAGTTTCTGAAATTTTTAACTTTATTAAGGATAACTCTAATTGGAATTTTAAATAAAGAAATGGATTATCTACTTTCGCTAAAAATGTGTAATATTTTTTGAATAATAAATTTCATTGGAAATGGTAAATAAATCAGAATAATATAAACATGTTAAGGAGTAACTTTTAAGAATTCAGTGTATTAATAAACTGTTAAAATTACGCATTTATAAGGGTACGATATTTAATGGAATAAATAACATATAAAATAGGAAAACGTATTAATTAAAAAATGTTACTTTTGTATTAATTTGGGTGTATATTCTGCATGGGTTCTACGCATTTTAAAATTCATACCGCAATATATATATGAATAAATAAATCGGTTAGAAGATTTCTATAGCCAAACGTTACACTTCTCATAACATTCATTTGTTTTAAAATTGAGTACAAAATCTTTATCCAAGAACCGTTCCAAATTTTGCCAATAATTTTTATTTTCTTTGCCATTACTTTTCTTAGTCCACTCAACCTATTTAATTGCAAAACACGCAACCTTTTAAATAATGCAATGCAGTGTAATCATTCTCTTCCTTTTACGTTCTAAATTTAAAGAGTCTTTCCGTTCTTTTATCAATCAATGCAAATAATTATTTCTTGCCATACTTCCTCCCACAATCAACTCTTCTTACCTAAAATAATTAGTAACGTTAAAATCTTCTACGGGTAATAAATTGCATGCGAAGAGCAATGGTAATAAAAACAATTTCGTTTCCTGACTAAACAAAAAAAATCGCATACCATAAATTACGCCTATTTTCATTTCGTGTGTTCCAAGCAAATTTCCCCCTATAAATACTAGACACGTCACAATATTTTCTCTACATCTCATTTTAGCTTCAGCCTTTGTTCTTGCGCAAGCTTCTTCAGGTATGGCTGTTTTCCTTTCCTCTTGCTTCTTCTTTTCTTTTTATTCTTTTTGCATTTTTTTTTCCTTTCTTTCTTTCATGTTCCTCTGTTTTCTACCACTATTCCACCACCTTGCCACAGCCTCTTTTCCATACGTGGCCAAGCACCCCCCACATAGTATAGCCAAGTCCTGCTTTTTGAGTCAAAATATTTTGCATGATCATGATGAGAAGGGCAGATGGGTTATAGGTTGGAGTTCGTAGTCTGCAACGTGAGTATATTTGCAAGAAAAAAAAATAATAAAAAAAAAGAGAGAAAAGAAGTGTTAATATGAAAGAAAGAAGTGAGGAAATGCATACGTAAGTTTATAACGCGTATGCGTTGAAAAATAAAATGAGAAAAAAAAAGAAAAAAAAGAAAAAATATATATAGTTTGTACGTGAGTATATAAAAAGGGAGAAGGAAGAAATGCATGAAAAGTTACGATGGCCACCTGTACGTATAATAACCTTTAACCTTTACATATGCTAATTTTCTCTCTTTATTTTCCATCTTTCCTCATCTTTACTCTCATCTAGATTACATACTAAAACAAGTAATTTACAAATGCATTTATATTATATAGCAGTATTGTTAAAGTAGCAATTTACATTGATTTACTACAGTACAATTTATAAAGACAAAAATGCAACTATGGATTGTATATCACCGGTTATAAAAATTCTTCAATCTTGTATGCATTTTCACCTACTAGTTACATTCATTGGCATCTGTATTTCATATTTCTTCTGTTTCAAATTGTTCGGACAATACACAACATCTAGATGAGTCCCCATTTGAAATAAAATATATATAAATAAAGAAGAAGAATAATGATATGCAAGCGGAGAATATGGTTGGTCACCTGTACAAGTTAAGTCTAGGCCTGTGGAGGGTGCATCACTTTGCATTGTTGAATTAAAAACATATAGGGTGCGCGCGTGCATTCATCTACTTAAGATTTGGGCAGGGGGAATTTCGTCGTTTTGGGTTGAGCCAGGTGGTGGAGTGGTCGGGTCAGATTTGATTCCATCCGTCCAGTTTATTTCGAAATTTCGTGTTAATTTTTTTTCTTAGTTTTGATTTTTTTTAATTAATTCGTTTCCTTTTCAAAAATATAAATCCGGTCGTAGCCTCTGCATCAGTTTGATCGTTCTTCCGTACGTTTTCTTTTTTTCAAGTGTGACCATCGTTTTAAATCAAATCTTCGACAGCATTCAGGTGAGTATTCCTCACCAGACAAACATACTTGTATATTTGTGAATTAATCACAAGTGTAATTGTAAACTTATTTTATTTAATTTTATCTGCCTGTGATATTAGCTTATGATGTTAAACCCCATTTTTTAATTGACACATCATCAGTTGTATTATCTATTATTATATTTTATAGTTATACTATTTATTATTATTTACTGTTTAAAAATCACACTGCAAGTTCCCTGGAAAAAAAGAGATCATTATAGGCTGAAATGATAGGCCTGAACAACATATATATTTCATTTATTTATTTAGTCATTTTAGCTTGGGATTGCGGGTTTGAAATGATAAAACCCGGTTTTTTTCTTTATGGATTGAAATGATACAGTATCCGTATCACTTAACCTAGGTTAGAAAATATTATACAGACCCGTGGTTATATATATATATATATGTATACATATGTATTTTTGGAAATATTAAATGTTAAACAATTCTTTGTTTAAAATTAGATTTAAATGATTTTTTTATGTATAATATTATACCAGTCAAATACGTAAATAATATTTGAAATTTAAGTATGGCTTAGCTTAAAAATTTGAATTTGTAAAACAAGGGGAATTTAAGTTAAGAAATAAATTATGAAATTTGGTATAACTTGAATATAAAGCAGATAAATATAAGTTAATTTTCTATAAATTAAAAAGTTAGATTTGTAAAATATGGATGTAACAACCCGGTATTTCGTATCGATTAATTATCGTCTTTGGACGATTACCTTTCCTAGCTAATTGCTATTTGGAACTTTTAAAAACCAGTTTGAAACCCTTTTGAAAAATATGTTAAGTGTTGATGGGCTTTGTAAATTAAATAGTGGTCCATGTTTTTTTTTATTGGGTCATGATAATTCTCAAAACAAATAACCCATCCCCCTTTTTATTCATTTTCTCATTCGTTCGTTTGCAACCCTAAAAACAATCGAAAGAAAATAATGGCTGCTCAATATCGTTTGTCCCTTTCTTCGTTCGATCGAGAAATTAGGGCTTTTCGAAGCACGCCTATGTTGATCGATTCTCTGTTTTGCGTGTTGCCTTGTTCGCTGCTTCTCTGATGATCGACTGCTTGCTTCACTTGCGCTCGTTCGCAGCTCCTTCTAATCGCGTCGTGGAAGGTGAGTTAGTTTACTCACATCTAATTCACTTCTCGAGTTAATTTAATGATCGAATTCTGTGATTTTGTTCGTATTCAATTGTTTGAGTTGTCGATTTATTTTGCTTGCAGTTCGATTTAAGTTGTTTTGTGTTGATTTTGATCTGTTTGAATTTCGTGGTTGTCACGACTTCTATATTGAACTGTTCGATCGCGTTCCTTGTTACCTTGGTCATGACGATGTTAATTTTATGGTATTTAACCTGATTTATTTTGTTGACTTCGGTCTGACTTTGATTTTGAAGTTCCCGTGGCATTTCTTAATCTTCGGCCTTGAACTTATTTAGCAAATTCTTTGAAACTACTGTTGTTTTGATTATTTCGAAACTGCTGCTAAATGCTTTTGGGCGCTTGAACCTTCTCTGTGCACATCTGTTTTACTGCCCTTGTTTAGGTTATAATTTTCACTTGCTCGTAGTTGACTTCATTTTTGTTTGAACATTTTATGTGCACTTGAATATGCACTGAAACCATGTGTATACATACATCTATGTAGGTATATATATGTATTGTCCTTGTAGTCTTTATTCCACCTTGATCCAGTGGTTGCTGTCATGACTTGATGTTGATTACTTCTTGTCTCTTGCAGTTTTGTTTTTGCATGTTTACGACTTGGTTGAAGTTGTTGGTTCAGTTCGTACTGTACTTCGACTCGTGTATGCTTCTGATTTGTATAAGACATTTCTATTAGTGTTTACACTGTGTATTCGAGTCTGATTCATGTAGTCTTGCATCTTGATTCAGGTATATTGTCACTGCACACCTGTATATGTCTGAAGCACTTTTGTACAGCCTGGTTGCTTCACCATTGATTAAGTCATGTGAATGGTTTTACTGTGTACATACTTGTATTCAGTTTTGTGGTTGTGTCTGCACATATTTCACTGGCATTTGACTTGTAGTCTACAGTGTGCATTGCTGCTTGCTGATCACTGGCATGATTTGAAACTCACTTGACTTTGCACTTGACCATATACATGCTTATGATTCTGGGTTGTATAGTCCCTTGTATCAAATTATAAACATGTCACTGTTGAGTTTTGACCAATTTCCATATCATGTATTTGTGCTTTAGTTTGGCATTGTTCCATGTATTTGTGCGTTAGTGTGATGCCTGTACTGCATTTGGACTTGAGCATGTGTGTCTGGTCATGTTTTAATTTTCATCTTGCTTTGTATCATTCTCGAGCTCGAGTTGTTCCATTATGACCTGAACCTTGTTGCATACCTGTAGTTGTATTCATGTACACTGGTCGGGGTTTTGAAGTCTGTCATTTATTTATGATTTTGTGTCTGCATACATATGGTCTTGCATCACTTTATGGCATTTGATTTTGTATACAGGCACATTACTCCATTTTTATATTACATGGTCTGTTCAATTGAACTTCATTTGCATTGTTGTTTCACTGCTTTCAGTTGAATCTGAGTCATGGTAGCAATGGCAGGACTTTTGCATTTTTTATTTGTGGTCTGGTTCCTTCATGTTGTTTGATATGCATTTACTTGATGCATGCTTGTGAAGTGTTGTCCCTACTGCTACTCTCATCTGGTCTGCAATACTTGAAGTGGTCACTGACCTGAGCCTTGTTGCATTGGTTATCTCACTTGATTTTGTTTGAGCTTGTACACTTTTACTGCACCTGTGTTAAATCCAGTTTTAAACTCGGGTTTGACCTTGTGCCCGATTGTGTACATCTTTACTGTAGTGGCAAGGCAGTGCACGCAAGCGTGAACTGCAGCCACACGGAATTGAGTTTTTGGGTACATTATCACTGTAGTGGCAAGGCAGTGCACGCAAGCGGAACTGCAGCCACACGGTATGGCTTTTATGATATTCTATTTTGTTTTGATTTATTGATCTTTAGCATATTCCATATGCTGTAGTGGCGAGGCAGTGCACGCGTGTGTACTATGGCCCTACTCGAAATAATATTTTAATTGATATTTCAATAGTTTGAACTGTTTTGTTTATTCAATTCAATATTCTGAATTGTATTCTGATTTGGTTTAATTTGCTGATTTGTTGTTTAACACTGTTACGTGTTATATTTATCGTTATCCGATTTCTTTATTTAAGGATCGGATAGACGAGATTTTTTGTGACTGTCGTCTAATCATTATTTAATTATTATTGCTTCTGTGACTAATAACTGAGTTTGAATTAGACTGACCCGTGTAATATTTTCTTTTGAATTTAATACTCGGGTCAGACCGAGTATTTACAGGTTGTTGATACCTTACTTTGGGTTGCTGCTAGAGCTATGAAGTCTTTTCATTATCTTTTGGAGTTGTCGTGTCACAGTAGAGGTTTATATGTATTCATGTATATTAGTCGATAATGTACTTGTATATATATATAACTTTCTGAGTCGACTGTTGTAGTTGTATCATATGTAATGTATCACGTGTATGTAACTAACATCAGTTATATATATATGAGACTTTTGTTATCTGTGTTCCGCATTTATTTATATTATCTGTGTTATTATTATATATTATGTCCTAAACTAATATAGCCACTGTGTAGTAGCTTTGAGTTTGCATCGGTATGTCGGATTTCCTCCTGAAATAAAATGCATGTTTTACTATCTGACATATCGGTACTCGCATAAAGCAATTACACGGATGGTCGCTCCTCAATAGCCTTATTCTCCATGCTAGTTGACAGCATTACACCGTAGTGTTCTTGGCTAGCATGGGTATAGAGGTGGGGCATCACAGCTTAGTATCAGAGCCTGGGGTTTATGGACATAATATAAAACATAACTTAGACGGAACATGTGTTACAACTCTTTGTCGACATTTTATCTCTCATCTTTGCCTATGATTATCTTTGCTTGTTAGGTATGAATTCCTAACGCTTATTTATGCGCATTTGATTTTGATTTCGTGAAAGTATTTTGACTTCGGTCACTTTGTTTTTGAGAAATTGCTAATTTCTTGATTTCCAAGACTCTGACTTAGTTTGTCGTTGAATTCTTCGATGATGATGTTGAATTCGTTTTGTACTTGACATTGACTTGATTTTTATTTTTGTTGAAGTCATTTATGCATTTATGCTCGTTCTGCTTTGTTTTTCCAATTGATAATCGATTCTTCTTTTCCGATTAGTTTTATCTCCTTTGTCGACTTTGATAACTTCTATTTCTGGAATTTTTGGGTATTTCTACTTTGATGGATTTGGAATCGAATTCTTTGGATTTTATTCACGTCTTCGAATGTGAATTTCAGTGAATTGATTTGGTTTCCAATTTTAATCAATTCTTGTTAATTCCCCGATTTGTTGCTATCATTTATTAGCAACTTTGATGACATTTTCTTCGGGATTTCTGTGAACATACTATTTGATGGATTCGGTATCGATTTCTTTGGATTCTGTTCACATCTTTGTATGTGAATTCTTGTGATTGATTGTTTCTACAATCATTTTTGTGATTTGTCACTTTAAAAATATAAAGGTTTTCTATACTAGTAGTAAATATCAAAACCTTTTTCCCAAAATGATTTCAAAACTATTTTACTACAAAGCTCTTTTCCTAAACCATTTTGTAATCTATTAGTATATACAAACCTTTACCTCACTCGTATGAGAAATTGAATTAAACGGCTTAGTAAAACAAGTGGTATGAAACGCTTGCGTTTGCTTCGCCGGTTAATTCTTGGACTTGTTCGATTGAATCTTTTGCGACAATTTTCTAGTGAAGATTTACAGTTTGTTCATAAGTATTTAAGTTAAGCAAGTGGTTATGGAACATGAAGCTAAACTTTTATATTTACTAACTTAGTGTAATTGACACTTCTTGATGATCATGACGATCACTTTTGTGATTTAGACTAGCAATTGTGCGATGTCTCTTTGTCTGCGAGGGAGACTAGACCCCGCTCTTGTGATGTTGCGCCATCGCATTTGTGTGATTTTTCGCCATCACATATGTGGGGTAGCGCCCCACGGTCTTCAGACCATTCGTGTGTCAAAATTTAATGGTTGGCCACCATGAGATAGCGTCTCGTTTTGTGATGCCGGTTGATGAGTTTTCATGCTCCCATTTTGTGTTAGGCCTTCCCCTTTTTATGATTTAGACTAGCGACTGTGCGATGTCTCTTTGTCTGCGAGGGAGACTAGACCCCGCTCTTGTGATATTTCGCCATCGCATTTGTGTGATGTTTCGCCATCACATATGTGGGGTAGCGCCCCACGGTCTTCGAACCATTCGTGTGTCAAAATTTAATGGTTAGCCACCATGAGATAGCGTCTCGTTTTGTGATACCGGTGTTTTGAGTTTTCATACTCCCGTTTTGTGATAGGCCTCCCCCTCTTTGTATTTTCTGGATTTCTTGTGTAGATTTCTAGAATTTGTGTTTTTTGGATTTCTTGTGTTGATTTCTAAAATTTGTGTTTTCTGGATTTCTTGTGTAGATTTCTAGAATTTGTGTTTTCTGGATTTCTTGTGATGATTTTCAGAATTTGTGCTTCACCAATTTTCGTGATTTCTATTGATAAGTTTTATCAATTTTTGTGGATTGGTGAATTCGTGTGTCATTGACTTGTTATGAATACAAGTTTAGGGTATGATACCCCTTTCTACCTTTGAGAAGATTCTTGTGACATTCTTAATGAATGAAAATTCATTGGTATTATATTTTGATGCCAATGATTTTGATGAGATTTTGACGTATAAAAATTACTGTCGCTTTGACTTCAGTAACCGTCAATTTTAAAATGGATTTTCAAGCGGTTATCCAGCGATGCTTATTTTGTTGTCCATTTTTACGGTATTTTGAGAAGTGCAATTTCCTTGTCGAATTTGCTACTGATGTTGCTGTTTTAATCGCGTGTTTTAAAAATTGTTTCGAAATAAAAATTGTTTTAATTTTTTTTACAGTTTACGCTTTCGAAAGAATGAGGAAGCGATTTAAATGTTTCAGCAAAATCGAGGACTATGACCCCTTTCTTTTGCTGATTCGCTTAATTCCGGACTTGTTCGTTTGAGAATGTAAATTATTACTTTTATAAAATAAATGAAAATTGTTTTCAGAAGTTTTGCAGTTTGCGCTTTCAAAAGAATGAGGAAGCGATTTAAACGTTTCAGAAAAATCGAGGACAATGACCCCTTTCTTTTACCAATTCGTTTAATTCCGGATTTGTCCGTTTGAGAATATGAAATGTTATTTTTGGAATACACAATTTTGCACTTTCAAGAAACGATGAAGAGAATTAAACGATTTAGTAAAACTCGTGGTCATGGGACATGTGCGTTTGCTATTTCGGATAATTCCGGACTCTTTAATTGAAATATTTGTGATTTCTGATTATCGTTTTTGATAATCGTATATTTGTGATTTCCGATTATCGTTTTTTATAATCGGATATTTGTGATTTCTGATTATCGTTTTTGATAAACGGATATTTGTGATTTCTGATTATCGTTTTTGATAATCGGATATTTGTGATTTCTGATTATCGTTTTTGATAATCGAATATTTGTGACTTCTAATTATCGTTTTTGATAATCAGATATTTGGGATTTAATTATCGATTTGATAATTAAATATTTATGATTTGATATTTCTGATTATCGCTTGTGATAATTAGATATTTGTTGATAAGAGTTCTGATTATCGTTTTTGATAATCGAATATTTGGGAATTTTGATTATCGTTTTTGATAATCGAATATTTGTTGTTTCTAATTATCGTTTTTGATAATTAGATATTTGAGACTTTTGATTATCGTTTTTGATAATCAGATATTTGTTGTTTCTGATTATCGCTTGTGATAATTAGATATTTGAGATCTAATTATCGTTTTTGATAATTAAATATTTGATTGAATTGAGATTTGATTATCATTTGTGATAATTAAATATTTGTGATTTAAGATTTGATTATTGTTTTTGATAATTAAATATTTGTTGTTTTCGATTATCGTATTTGACAATTGGATATTTTTTGATTTGAGATTTCTAATTATCGTTTTTGGTAATTAGATATTTGCAATTTTGCGACTTGTGATTTTTGTTTTCTAATTATCTTTGTTGATAATTAGATTTTGCTGTCTCCTAATTATCGTATCGATGATTAGATATTGCTGTTTTGTGATTTCTGTATTCTGATTATCTATTTGATAATTAAATTTTGTAGAGAATTTATGAATTTCTTTTATGAAATTAAAAGATTTCTTTGGTGTTTATAATGTACAACGCCGGTGTACCGGCTCAATTTTCTGCTATTCATGATGTTTTCCACGTCGTTCAATTATGGAAATGCCCTATGGATTTCCGATTTTTATTCTTGAGCAACCTTCTATTCACATCATTACTTCGGGGGTGTAGCACCTTCGAAATAAAGATGTTTTGCTTGCGGAAGTTCAATGGTTCTTAAATCCTAAGGATTGCACTTAAGAATCCATAGAATTCATCGACCAAACATGTTCAGGCTTATTCTTTCATGCTCTATATGGTGAACTTCCTATTTCAAATTTCTTCATCTTGTGATGATATGCTTTTATGGTTGTTACCTTTTGTCCCTTTATTCCTTATGATTGCGAGGATGCAATTTCTTTAAGGAGAGGAGTCTGTAACAACCCGGTATTTCGTACCGATTAATTATCGTCTTTGGACGATTACCTTTCCTACCTAATTGCTGTTTGGAATTTTTAAAAACCAGTTTGAAACCCTTTTGAAAAATCTGTTAAGTGTTGATGGGCTTTGTAAATTAAATAGTGGTCCATGTTTTTTTATTGGGCCGTGATAATTCTCAAAACAAATAACCCATCCCCCTTTTTATTCATTTTCTCACTCGTTCATTTGCAACCCTAAAAACAATCGAAAGAAAATAATGACTGCTCAATATCGTTCGTCCCTTTCTTCGTTCGATCGAGAAATTAGGGCTTTTCGAAGCACGCCTATGTTGATCGATTCTCTGGTTTGCGTGTTGCCTTACTCGCTGCTTCTCTGATGATCGACTGCTTGCTTCACTTGCACTTGTTCGCAGCTCCTTCTAATCGCATTGTGGAAGGTGAGTTAGTTTACTCCCATCTAATTCACATCTCGAGTTAATTTAATGATCGAATTCTATGATTTCGTTCGTATTCAATTGTTTGAGTTATCGATTTATTTTGCTTGCAGTTCGATTTAAGTTGTTTTGTGTTGATTTTGATCTGTTTGAATTTCGTGGTTGTCACGACTTCTATATTGAACTGTCCGATAGCGTTCCTTGTTACCTTGGTCATGACGATGTTAATTTTATGGTATTTAACCTGATTTATTTTGTTGACTTCGGTCTGACTTTGATTTTGAAGTTCCCGTGGCATTTCTTAATCTTCGGCCTTGAACTTATTTAGCAAATTCTTTGAAACTACTGTTGTTTTGATTATTTCGAAACTGCTGATAAATGCTTTTGGGCGCTTGAACCTTCTCTGTGCACATTTGTTTTACTGCCTTTGTTTAGGTGATAATTTTCACTTGTTCGTAGTTGACTTCATTGCTTTTTGAACATTTTATGTGCACTTGAATATGCACTGAAACCATGTGTATACATACATCTATGTAGGTATATATATGTATTGTCCTTGTAGTCTTTATTCCACCTTGATCCAGTGGTTGCTGTCATGACTTGATGTTGATTACTTCTTGTCTCTTGCAGTTTTGTTTTTGCATGTTTACGACTTGGTTGAAGTTGTTGGTTCAGTTCGTACTGTACTTCGACTCGTGTATGCTTCTGATTTGTATAAGACATTTCTATTAGTGTTTACACTGTGTATTCGAGTCTGATTCATGTAGTCTTGCATCTTGATTCAGGTATATTGTCACTGCACACCTGTATATGTTTGAAGCACTTTTGTAAAGCCTGGTTGCTTCACCATTGATTAAGTCATGTGAATGTTTTTACTGTGTACATACTTGTATTCAGTTTTATGGTTGTGTCTGCACATGTTTCACTGGCATTTGACTTATAGTCTACAGTGTGCATTGCTGCTTGCTGATCACTGGCATGATTTGAAACTCACTTGACTTCTCACTTGACCATATACGTGCTTATGATTCTGGGTTATATAGTCCCTTGTATCAAATTATAAACATGTCACTGTTGAGTTTTGACCAATTTCCATATCATGTATTTGTGCTTTAGTTTGGCATTGTTCCATGTATTTGTGCTTTAGTCTGATGCCTGCACTGCATTTGGACTTGAGCATGTGTGTCTGGTCATGTTTTAATTTTCATCTTGCTTTGTAGCATTCTCGAGCTCGAGTTGTTCTATTATGACCTGAACCTTGTTGCACACCTGTAGTTGTATTCATGTAATCTGGTCGGGGTTTTAAAGTCTGTCATTTATTTATGATTTTGTGTCTGCGTACATATGGTCTTGCATCACTTTATGGCATTTGATTTTGTATACAGGTGCATTGCTCCATTTTTATATTACATGGTCTGTTCAATTGAACTTCATTTGCATTGTTGTTTCACTTCTTTCAGTTGAATCTGAGTCATGGTAGCAATGGCAGGACTTTTGCATTTTTTATTTATGGTCTGGTTCCTTCATGTTTTTTGATATGCATTTACTTGATGCATGCTTGTGAAGTGTTGTCCCTGCTGCCACTCTGATCTAGTCTGCAATACTTGAAGTGGTCACTGACCTGAGTCTTGTTGCATTGGTTATCTCACTTGATTTTGTTTGAGCTTGTACACTTTTACTGCACCTGTGTTGAATCCAACTCGGGTTCGACCTTGTGCCCGGTTGTGTACATCTTTACTGTAGTGGTAAGGCAGTGCACGCAAGCGTGAACTGCAGCCACACGGAATTGAGTTTTTGGGTACATTATCACTGTAGTGGTAAGGGAGTGCACGCAAGCGTGAACTGCAGCCACACGATATGGCTTTTATGATATTCTATTTTGTTTTGATTTATTGATCTTTAGCATATTCCATATGCTGTAGTGGTGAGGCAGTGCACGCGTGCGTGTACTGCAGCCCTACTTGAAATAATATTTTAATTGATATTTCAATGGTTTGAACTGTTTTGTTTATTCAATTCAATATTCTGAATTGTGTTCTGATTTGGTTTAATTTGCTGATTTGTTGTTTAACACTGTTACGTGTTATATTTATCGTTATCCGATTTCTTTATTTAAGGATCAGATAGACGAGATTTTTTGTGACTGTCGTCTAATCGTTATTTAATTATTATTGCTTCTGTGCACTAATAACTGAGTTTGAATTAGACTGACCCGTGTATTATTTTCTTTTGAATTTAATACTCGGGTCAGACCGAGTATTTACAGGTTGTTGATACCTTACTTTGGGTTGCTGCTAGAGCTATGAAGTCTTTTCATTATCTTTTGGAGTTGTCGTGTCACAGTATGGGTTGATATGTATTCATGTATATTAGTCGATAATGTACTTGTATATATATAACTTTCTGAGTCGACTGTTGTAGTTGTATCATATGTACTGTATCACGTGTATTGTAACTGACATCAGTTATATATATATATATATATATATATATATATATCTGTGTGTGTGTGAGACTTTTGTTATCTGTGTTCCGCATTTATTTATATTATCTGTGTTATTATTATATATTATGTCCTAAACTAATATAGCCACTGTGTAGTAGCTTTGAGTTTGCATCGGTATGTCGGATTTCCTCCTGAAATAAAATGCATGTTTTACTATCTAACATATCGGTACTCGCACAAAGCAATTACACGGATGGTCGCTCCTCAACAGCCTTATTCTCCATGCTAGTTGACAGCATTACACCGTAGTGTTCTTAGCTAGCATGGGTATAGAGGTGGGGCTTCACAATGGAAATTAAAATTTAACTTGATTTAGAAATGGAAGGCTGTTTTTGAAACAAAGGTAAGGTAAGAAATTAATTGGAAATTGTTTATTTGGATATAGGAATTTAACTAAATTATAAGTAAAATTTCTAGAAATTTTTTGCACTTGATTTTATCAAGAAGATATTTATTTATAACATATACTTTATAAAAATCATAATTTATCGAGTAATTTAAATGACTATTTAAAAGGTAGAAATATGATTATAAATTAAATTGGTTTACTTTTTGTTGAAACCGTAATTAAGTCGAAATTTTAAATGAACTAAGGTATAACCTTGGGACGTATATTGGGTTTTATTATAACTTCACCTTTTTCAATATAGCAATTGATTTAAATATAACTATTTTGGAATTTATAACCGCGGGTTATAATAACGTTTGGTTGTTAAAGAGACCGGGATCGGATATCTGGCATACTCTCTGTCGATACCGAAACCACTTTGACAACTGTGTACGCGGTGGAGATTCCAGAATGAAGTAGGATGGTGAAGACGTTTCCTTTGAGGTAAATACGTGGACCCGACTCCCATGAGTTGGCATAAGGTGGCTAAAACAGGAGCGATTGACGGATTAATGAGGTAGCACCTCTGATCGGACGTACTTCTTTGTATGCCATTCTATTACTTTGTGATTGTTTGGTGCACACCTTTGATTTGGGAGTGTTGTTCGAGGTGGGCAGTAGCTGCGCGCTACGCGTTTCCACCGGTCCGGAAGCGTAATTGGTATATCTACCCTGGCATTGCCTAGTTGTGCCGTGTTACCTACCATAGCGAGCCTTGTACGAGTTTGTTTTTCTCCCGTAGCCCGTGTATATCCTCTGGTAGCTTCCCGATCAGGAGGGACTATGATATTGGATGGACTGCTGGGACTATTACGTGTTAAGGTGGAAAATGTAAAGCCTTAACGCGATTTAAAAGTAAGTTTATTTTAATATAGACATTATTATAATAGCGTATATTACTACGTAGTAAATAGTTTAACGGATCCTTAGAGGATGGGTGGTCCCAAGCATCTTTTAAGTTACTTGTACTTTAATACAGTTTACTTGAATTAACTTACACTATATAAGTATGTATGTCCTGACTCGAGTGTTATGTTTTATTTTACGCTCGGGTCAGCCTAAGTTGCAGTTTAGCTTTCATCCCGGAGTTAGGATTTCTGTAGATCACTTTCCAAGCTGCTGGCAGATTTCCCTTTCAGTTCGTTATCTTACTTATGTAATCAAGATTATGGATATTTGGATTTTCTATTTTTGATTTAAACTATATTTGAGATTGAAGAGTATGTAAAATTTTATTGGTTGAAACTTTTTATTGTGGCTTCATGAACCACTAAGTATTTTAAATTCCGCTGCGAGTTTTTTTGATATCTGTGTCTGTAATTCTGTGATTATTTATTTACTGTATATTATGAGATTTGCCAAATTTTATTTACAACGCGGTATTTTGAACAATCCAAGTCCAACACGTGCGGATGCGAATGGTTGAAAATATCGGGTCGTTACATTTTTTCTATCACCCAATTTGGAAAGAGATGCATAGACATCCAATAGATTGGGAAAGCTGATAAAACATAATTAATTAAAACTAATCTACCTGCTCCAGAAAGAAATTCCCATTCCAGTTAGAAATCCTATTTTTGATTTTATCTATGATTATTAACCAATCTTCATTTTTAAGTTTTGTGGGTCTGATAGCAAAACCTAGATAGTCAAACGGAAAATTCATAATATTACAATTAAGTGTATTAGCAACTAAATTCTCAACTTTTTCAAAATCATTTAAAACTAAAACAGAACTTTTATCAAAATTTAATTTTAAACCCGATACAAGCTCATAACTATATAGAATAAATTTAAGAGCAATTATGTGTCTAGGAAGATGAGAGGAAAAAAGCAAAGTATCATCAGCAAATTGTAGGACTAGTACACCATAATTCAATATATCATTACCTATATTACCCAAAGAACCATTACCAACTGGTTTTTTAATAATCTTAGAAAAAACATTAACAACTAAGTTAAATAAAAGGGGCGATAAAGGGTCCCCTTGCCTTAAACCTCTCTTAGATTGAATTTTATTACCTAAAATACCATTTAACATAATACAAGAGTTACCAGTTTTAAGCAAATTCATGATCCAGTTAATCCATCTATTACTAAAAACTCTAGCATGAAAAATATCTATAAGAAAATCCCAATCAACTGAATCAAAAGCTTTAGCGAAATCTAGTTTTAAAATAGCACAAATAATGTTATTCTTACAACAATGATTAATATATTCTTGAACTACAGCCACACCATCTGTGATATTTCTACCTTTTATGAATGCTGGTTGTGAATAGTCAATAAGATCATTCATTTTAATGTTAAGTCTATTAGCTAAAACTTTGGAAAAAAATTTAACGAAGCAATTGATTAATGAAATGGGTCTAAATGTTTTAAACTATTAGCACCTACTTTTTATGTAATAAAATAACATTAGCAAAATTAAATCTGCCTAATTGAAGATTACCATTATAAAAATCATTAAACATACTAATCAGATCAGATTTTAAAAAATCCCAAAAAGTTTTATAGAAAAAAATTGGAAAACCATCTGGACCCGGGGATTTATCACCCGGTAAATCAAAAATGGCTTTACGGATTTCATCTTCAGTAAAAGGAACTCTAAATCAGAAAGATTAGTATTAGAGATAGACGGATAAAGATCACACCATCTAACATTAATTCTACGCTCATTTTTATTGCCAAAAATATCTTTATAATAATCAGTGAAAGCCTTATTGAGATCTCTTTGATCAACTAATTCTACGTTTTTAACTAGAATCGAATTAATTGTATTACTACGTTTTCCACTATTAGCCATATTATGAAAGAATTTAGTGTTATTATCGCCTTCATCTATCCACTGAATTATTGATCTTTGTTTCCACATAACTTCCTCTTTTTGAAGGATAGATTAAAGATCATCTTTTAGGTTATTGAGAACATTTTGCTTGCCAATATTTAGGTGTCTAGTTTCTTCTATTTTGTTTAATTTAAACATCTCATTAAGAGTATTTTCTTTTTTAATTTTAATATTGCAAAAAATATTTTTATTCCAAATTTTGAGAGAAAACCTAAGATCTCTAAGCTTTAAAACGAAAGCTTTTGCAGAATTATCTCTATATTTAATATTATAAAAACTCATATACAACCATTTATTAATAAGTAAATTAGATGAGCTAGGGTCAAGCAACCACATTTTTTCAAATTTAAAAGATCTACTAATGGCTCTATGGTGATCACAAGTTAATATAATAGGACAATGGTCTGAAAGAGTGTAGGGCAAACCCGACACTCTACAGATAGGAAAATTATCCTCTATTTCATCACTAACCAAAAACCTATCTAAAAGAGCCATGGAAGGAAAATCCCTATTATTACTCCAAGTGAAATCTCTTTTAGAAAGAGGAATTTCAATTAAATTAGAATTAATAATAAAGTTGTCGAATTCCTCCATAGCCGAATAGTCACCCTCTCGAGGAGCACGCTCCTCGATAAAACGAGTAACATTAAAATCTCCCTCAAATATCAACGAACCCGATGCTAAAGATCTAAATTCAAGGCATTCATTCCATAAGGTCCATCTATCTATTTTAGAGTTAGGCCCATAAACATTAGAAATATTTAAAAACGAATTATCAGAAAGATTATTTAGAATAATGTGTAAAGAGTATTGTTTATAAATACTTTGAAGTAATCTAAAGCAGTTATCCTTCCAACCAATCATTAAATCCCTAGAAGAACCAACTGATGGTAAAAAAACCCATTTATTAAAATGATATCCACCTAGTCTTCTATAAAAATGAAAATCAGGACAAGCAATTTTAGTTTTTTTAAGGAGAGCAATGTCTATAGAATAATCTTTAAAAAAGATTCTAACCTTGTCATATTATTTAACTCATTCAAACCCCTAATATTCCAACTAATGATTCTCATAAACCAATAGACCAAGACCTATCAAGTTCCTTATTTCTAATATATTCACGATCTACCTCAATCTCAGAAAAAATGAAAGCAGCGTCATTAGCTGACTGACTAAATTCAACAGAAGACAAATTACCTAATGCACTAGAAGAAAAAGTACTACCCAAACAAGAAAGCGAACCTGAGCCTGAATTCGTAGTACCGCTCACGGTACTCGAATCAGGATTCTCACCTGAGGACTGAAGATGATTGCCCTGTAGCCTAACACTACGATGAACAAAACCATATGAAGCCACTTCCTTTCTACGTCTACCTCTCTTCAACAAAGAAGAGTGAGAAACAAAATTACAAGCAACCAAGACAGCATCTTTCAAAGATAGGTGTGAAGTATCACAGTCAACCCCAGGCTTCTCCAAAACCAACTCATCCCCAACAATAGATGAACTATCTTTAAGAACTCCAGAATCAATCACTATCTGATGGTCAAGCAAAAAGTCACCCAAACTATCGACAGAATCCCTCCTCTCTTCTAAACAAAACAAAGACTTTCTAATTCCAGTCAAGAGCAAATTTTGAGCCTCAACAGATTGCAGACTGTGCATCATGCATAAACAAATCCAAATTATTCTCTGACATCAATTCATCAATAAAAATATGTTCTTCTATCATTGATGCTACTTCTTCATCAATGAGACTATCAGATTTTAGAAACCAATCATCAAAATCTCCTATCTGCTGCAACAAATTGTCACCTTCAGGAACCAACTCCTCCCTGATCGAAGACACATCAAGCAATACCAAAAATTCATCAACCCAGTTACTCTCATTAACCAAGTTACTAAAATCAGGACTAACTGTGCTAGGCATGGAGTCAATAACCATAGATATATCATTATCCAACTCTATCGATCTCAAATCATTAACAAAATTCGAGCACTGATCAATACAACAACTAATCTCTGGATCACTAACTGGAAGGAGAAAGTCATGATCCAGATCGATACAACTATCAAACACTGACTGATAAGGTCTGAAAATCACATTTCTACCCATACTTTTAACAGCATGATCTTCATAAACAATATCCTTATTAGATTTTAGAAAATCATCAGACTTAGCTAAAATTTCCGGGACAAATTCAGAATTCAAACAAGTGAATTTGTTGGAAGTAGAAATCTCAAATGTTTCCAAACAGTGAGAAAGTGATTTACTTTTTTTGGTTTTAACTTGAGTGAACCCACTGCTTAGATCATCATCCCTAACAGAAATATTACTATTTGAAACCACTTCTTAAATGAAACCACAGCTTGGAAGAAGAAAATCGCCTTTACAAGAAGCAACGTCTGGATCAAACAAGATAGGATCGAAAGATGAAGAACCTTCACTCCCTTCATTTTCATCAACAATGCTTTCTCTTTAAATGTGAAATCCAGATTATCCACTGTAAACTTAGAAACAGATTTATCAAAGAATGCCTCTGAAAAACCAAATTTTTCCTGATAACCCTTTCCAATATTAGGAGAATTAAAAACGTTGAAATGGGTTAAAAGGTCTTCCAAAAGCTTAATGCCTTCGATTCTTTTTTGCCATAGATGGTCTAATAAAACTCCTTTCAGCAGAATGAATTTCAGAATAAAATTGAAACCATTTTCAAGCAACACAGAAGTAGAGACATCCTGATAAGAAGAAAAATCCATTTTGCTAAAGAACAACTTTGGATCGCCAAATTTTTCTTCATAACCCAAACTGATATTAGGAGCATTAACAACGTTGAAGTGATAAAGCATGTCTTCAAGAAACTTAGTACCTTCAAATCTGCTCTGCCAACGATAATCAAGAAGAATCCCTTTCAATAACATGCATTTTAATACGAATTGGAAGCCATACTCTACAAGAGTATCTGAAGAAACATTCGAATTGTAACCAGGATTAAACGAACAACTTTCCCTCTTGTGCCTAAATTTCCCGCAAGAAAAACAACGAATAGGATCGCTGCATTGAGAAGCGAAGTGATTTTTATCTCCATATCTATAACAGAAGTTCTTGTTAATTCTAGAATCGATCCATTTCTTTTTCTTGTTCGACTGTAAAGATCCAGTTTTTCTGATTGAAGGACAATCTTTAACCACTTGAGCGTAGGAACGAAAATGAGAAGGAACACGATTAAGAGATGAATCGATAGAATCCACTTGATTGGAATTACAAATTGAATATGAATTTGACCATGAAACTTATACCATTTTGTTCGTGGCAATGTTCTGACCAACTTCCATATACAATGTTTTCTAAATGGACTTCAATTGGAGAAGTTATAGCCGTTTGAAGTTTTAGCATCAGAAACAATTACATATGCAAACATGGAAATTTTATCAATTATAAACATTTACAATTAATTCATAGGATTTTTATAAAAGTACTGACAAATTTATTATGTTTGTAATGAATGTAAATTACTAAGAGAATTAGATGTAAGAGGGAAAAAATACGAGGAATAATTAACATTGCAAACAGAATCAGCTAAAAAGTGCAATTAATTAATATGGGAATTATTATTGGAGATTATTATATAACATGTGAATATATATCAGATCCCTCAATTTAAATAGGTTTACATATAAATGTAACAAATAAATGTTCAAATTCAAATCTGAATGAAAAAAGTATATGCATATTAAATATATATGTTAATTGAATGGTGGAATTAATTAACATGCCAATTAATGAAACATTAAATGTGTAAAAATTTAATTAAGGAAATTAACTAATAGAGGTGACATGTTAACCTATTAATGGGGCTATTAATTAGGATTGCAACTTAATCTGAAGAAAATGTCAATTAATAAGGAAAAATAATAATATTGATCTAGATTTGAATGTGTGCATATAGGCAGTATATTGCTGCACATAAAAATTAATTGAAGGATCAATTAAGTAGAGGATTAATCAGGTAATTGGTGGGCTACGTCTATTTAAGAGAGAGCGCACTATAATTCATTCTATCAGCCGTCACTTTCTTCAACCCTCTTTTACGGTAAATAATGGCTTCTTTCTTCATTCTTTTCTCTTATTTCTCACAATTCTTTAGCAAATAAATCCAAATAAAATATATGTATACAAAATAGAGAAATTGCAACAAATTAAAGGAGAGAAGTTGTAGAACGGTGTAGTAATTTTAGAAGATAGAGATTTATTTCAGTAACTAATTTTGTTAATTAGTTATGCCGAGACCGTAAATTTTATAAGAAAGCTTATATTTATTTAATATTAGGCTTGACAATTAGAGAAAGACATAATCGTAAAATTAAGAAATTTATAGTTATTTACATCGATTTTAAAAGTTGAAATTTAGCCTCTAAATTTTAGCTTCTTTTTATTTCTTTTTACGTGAATAAAATTAGCTAAAACGAAAAATTCGCAAATACGTAAAAATAGAAAGAACACTGGATTTACAGAAATTAGATGCAAAATAAGAAAAGTTGAAATAAAAAGTAAAAAATAGAATTTTGCAGTAAATTATGCTAAAACGAGGAAAAATAAATAAAAAAAGGAAAATCTAATAACTTGATTTGGAAGTAAGTGATAGATTAATTAGTTGGTTTAGAAAGGAGAATACATTTCTATAGTTTAACATTTAAAAGATAACGATAAACGTAATTGAAAAAATAAAAGAAAGAAAAAGGGAATTAGTGTAAAATAGAGAAACTACTGTATTTTACACTATACAAAACGTAAAGCTACAATAAAAGAGATATCTTGCACTTACTGATTATTGTTTATAGCATTATTTGGTATTAAAATATGGAAATGGATTTTTAGCATAGTTTTTACCAACCAAATAGAATAGAACTACTTCCTAGAATATAAGTAGTTAAAAAGAAGAATTAAAGGAATTAAAGAAGGAATAATGTTAATTATTAAGTAAGACTAAAAGCTCTACATTTACCGCGCATATAATAGAATAAAAGTAAAGCAATTATTATAATAAGTAAATTTGTGGCAATCGGACGTAGTCCCAAGCCCAGATTGTCACATAACATAAGAGAATTACAAAGAATTAAATTAAGTTAATAAGCAAGATACTTGAAGTGGCCCATACCAACAACATTCCCTTTTAGTCAGGAACTGATGGTCTCATATTAGTTAGGTGAGGCTGGGACAAGATTATGCTAATTACGGTAAATAAGTAGCCAACAGAATAAGAAAAGTAAACTAAACGCAAAATAAAAGGTTAGACTTAGGGTCTAATAAAAGAGTGAGATGCGTTTGGAGCAGCCTAAAGGATGAAGAGCCTAACGAAGCAGTTAATCACAGATTCCAGCACGGAAATGGCACGTCCAACTTAGATATTTTGGGCTAGAGGAAGTACGAGACTTCAATGGGACGTGAGGGAACTTTAGGATGACCCTTTGTGGTAGGCATAGCAAATCAGTCCTCCAAAGGCAGGTCTGTATGTATTCCATTAAAAGAGTAAGCCTTGACTGCTTTTTGCATGGCAGGACCATTGTAGGCAGTCAAAAAGGGTTGATGTTTGGAGTAGGATATTCGTATGTCCCAGTACTTGCTAGTAAATTTTAGAGGGCAGGACTCGAAAGGATAGTCGCATGCGGATATCGAGCCAGCATCAATGTAACAACCCTGTATTTTGTGATTATTTTACTTGTATATTTGAATTATTTTAATTGAAATTCCTGATTTAAAAACTTTATTTTATTTATTAAAATGAATAAATTTTGTTATTGTAAATATAAATTTTGATTTCTATGTGAATTATAATTCCAAACATGAATAAATAGAATATTTTCCAGAAATGTGAATTTTTGTCAATATGGTCAAACTTTGACTTTTAATTTAAAAAAATTTAAAATTTGAACTTTTGAAATTTATCTTTATTTTATGAAGTGAATAGAATTCTAAGTATACTGATTTTTGTTTCGTTGAAATCTGATTAATATTGTGAAAGTTATGCTTTATAAACTATTCTATGTAAATTGATTTATTTAACAAAATTGTTTATTTTAATTTATATAAATAATATTTTGTTTGTCATATTAATGTTCTAATTTGTGTATATATGTGTAACATGACATGTTATGTAAATATTTTATTTTTAAAACATTTTTAAAGCTGTAGTTACAAGTTTCCAATGTTGATTGTATATTGTTTACAATTTTTAATTCTAGTTTCAATTTAATAAACTATTTTCTTATTAATTTTCTATTTTTTCCTAAAAATATTTACTTATTTTTCATAATATCTATCTCTACTTTATCTTTCTATTTTATTTATTTAGACATTCATTTATTAATTGAATGGTTATGGGTTTAGATCTCTTATTTGTTTCTTGGAAAGAAATTTCAAATAGATATACGTTATTGACTTAAATACATATATTTTAAATTTTATTTATTAAATGTACTTGTATTTATTTGTTTTGTGAAGGCTTATTTTGTATACGTCTTTCTTTAATTTATAGGAAACGAAACAATTAAGATACGTTACTTGTTTTAATTATAGGCATACGTTTCATTTGATTTCTTGCCTTTATATTTTCCACCCTTTGATTTCCTACCATAACTTCTCCAAAATTTTAGCCGTGCATCCTTAATCCTAGCCGCTTCCAACTCATTTTCACATGAAAATTTACTTCTCATCTTTCATTTCTCACGTCAACAAAAAAAATTGTTAGTCTAATGGCTTCCTTTATCTCATTTTCTCAACTTTTTCATTGGATTTTTCCTTGCTTCCTCTTGGGTTTGCTCGGCCTAGCCTCTACCACCATCTCCACCGACCACCACCTCATCATCCACGGCAGCAACCATCAGCCTCTCCCCTTGTCAAGACCAGGCCGTTACTTATATAGGAATCCATCACCATAACTTTGCACCAAACCCCTTGAAATTGCCTAGCCGAGCCACATGCTTCACCTATCCCTTCATCAACCACTTCGGCCACCACCTTAGCCACCACCACCAGCAAGTTCACCTCCTCTGGCCGCCACTCCAGATCTGACCTGACCCATATGATGCATGGCCGAGCCCTATGATGACCAAGCCGAGCCTTGGGGTGCACCAAACCCTACACCTTTTGTGTCACGGTCCAAATTTCAGCGTTCGAAAATCGACACCCATACTTCACTTGTACTCGGATGCCGCATATTCAACCATTGAAATTCGACTCGTGCCGGAGCTTATAACACATTAAGTACAACAACACGGCGAAAGAAAATGAATATCATATTACTCCAATGTATACAATATCCAATGATATACAACAATGTTACAACCACCCAACATCTATCAGAGATATGATACAACAAATCACATCGGAAGATACACAACACCAGTAGCGGAACAATAACATAAACTTGAACTCCAAAGAAGGAACTCCAATATCAGCAATCACCATCTCCAAAGCACCAATCCAGAAATAGTTCGAACTCCCAATCAAGCGGTACTAAGCAAGGTCAGTCGTCGAAAGACTGAAGAAGATTTCCAAAGACTGAAAGCTACTGAATCCACCCCTACTATTTGATTATTTGAAAAACCCAACTCTAGACTGCCCGTGTGGAAAATTGTGGGCACCCATAGTTTAGGAAGAGAATAATAAACTCCGGGTCAGTCATGGACTGGTATGAGCAAACAAAAACAATTTATTTTTAAAACAAACAACAAAAGAATTTAAAATATTAAAATCCGCAATGCTTTTTGGAAATTGAATTTACCATAAGGCCTCCCGCCGCACACACCATGCAAACGCAGAATTGGTGGAGATTTCTCCTTATGATAGCCAAAAATGCTTGATACTCGAAAACCATTTTCATATTATTATTAGTGCATAGTGGAAAACATTTGCAAGTATAATATTAATCTTAGCCAGCATACAACATTTCGTCATATGCCTACTATAGCTACCATGTTCAATAGCAGGTTACCGCCACATTCCATGGCAAGTTATACAACTAAAACCGTACAGGGCGCGTATTGTTTCTTTGGATTTTCCAACAAATGGTCAGGCCAAGGAACTTTCCATTGCCACATGGGTATGCCTCTGGAGGGATGCCCTAAGAACTTCCCCAGCTCTCTGCCAGCACAAGGCCGGGTTACTCCCTTCCCGAGAGTAAAACCTAAGATATGCTACCCCTGGTCGTTTGCGACCTTTATCCGAGGATCATCAACCACAAAGCAACATCACACAGTAATAAATTTATAGTGTCCACATGAGTTAAGTATCTGGGCTCCATACCATGATACCACCCTTTTCCAGAAGGAAAGGACATACCCTAGATCAACTTCAATCTCCATCCATGATGAAACATAAAATCAACTTGTATTTTCTCGAATTCAACAATCACTCAAGCCCCTACTGCTACGATCCCGAGGCAAATTGATTACGTGATCATCAGATTTTTCCCCAAAACCCATATCTCATTCATCTCGCAAATGCTGCCTCAATTCTAAACTAAAAATTCTAATTTTTGTTTTAAAAATCATATTTTTTGAAATGGATTTGGAGGATGTTAATGAAATTCAAAATCGTGATACATGAATTTGCCATAATTTTAAGTTTTTTACTGTATTTTTCCAATTCTCAGAAGAAACTTTAGTTAATTTTGCTTAAATTTATTTTTGATGCTTGAAACATGTTCAAACAAACAATTTTGGTTTGAATCTTAAAGCTTAATAGGAATCAGGGAAGGAGCAAACAAAATTTGAATAGGTTTCTGAAAACTGAATCAAGAACAGAGGCATATCCTCTTGGTTTCCAAACATGCACATCAAACATAACTAAAATACACACAAATTTTGCATGCACATTCATTCAAACAACTTCAAACATCTAAGGGTTTAAGGGTTTGCTCACCGGAATATTGATGAACAGAGGATCTGGAATGATGTTGTAAGCTTGATTTTGAATTTTGTTTCTTACTGTCCAGGTTTGCTTGATTCTTCTTTTTATCTTTTCAGGTCTTGATGGTTTGAATCTGTACTTGATGTTTTCAGATTTGAAGTGCACAAAATTGTTGCCTTGATACTTCAGATCTTACTTTTGTTTTTGATGCTTTCAGATTTTTCTTGCTGTTTGAATCTTCCTCTTTCCCAGGTTTGAAGACTGAAACTTGATTTCCATATTTAGACTTTGATTTGCTTCAGGTTTTGGTTACTTGATTTTGGATTTGTTTTGATTTTTAGGTGCTTTGTTTTCTTTTTCTGATTTCAGTTTTCTTTGATGTTGAAATTATGAGAAAAAGATGAATGTATTTTAGTTTCCATCTTTCAATACAAAATTTAATTCATTTCAAACAAAATTTGTACCACTTTTCCATTTAATTGCACTTGTACAATTACTCATTTTCATGTTTTACGCTTGTTAAAAATTATGTTTACCCCTTTTGTTTAAATTAATTTAGAGTTTATGTTTTAACCCCTTTATGCATTTATATTTTCACATCTTAACATATGTATTTTATTTTGTTTTAAATTTTGTGTTTTTATCTACTTATATATTTATGTTTTCAAGGAATTGATTTTCAAAAGTCTAATTATATTTTAAATAAATAATCACACATATGTAAATTATAAAATTTAGCTTTTAAACAACATTCAAACTTTTATTATATGTTAAACACTACAAATAATATTTTAAATATAACTTTATATCATATTTCTTATCTAAATAAATACATTTATTTTATTAATCATTTTTATAATCTTTTAAAGAAAAATGGTTTTTTAAAATTAAATTGCACATGAATAAATATATTAGTATTCATTCTAAATTAGCTTTTGGAAAAATTTATTATATCAAATTCAAAATATCATTTTCAAATCAAAATGCATATTTAAATAAAATTAGAAACAAATTCTTATCAACTTAAAAATAAAATTTCAAATCCAATTTATTTATTTTTAAATCAAATTTTTATTTATAATATACTTATCCTTAAATTAGCTTTGCGCTTTATTAACGCATGGGCAGAGTCTGCATGAACGAGAATAAACTTGTTAAGACATCGAGTTATAAAATTATTTTGATAAAGATTATATAAAGGATATTTTGATTTATTTTACCTTTCTGAATAATTGGAATTTATATAGCTTTAAAATAATGGTTCATCCTTGTATTTCAACCTATTTTCCCTTCGAGCTATTCTCATTCTCTACCTTGTTAAACTTACCAATAACAACAGTTATTAGGTATAATTTTAATCTTCTTGTCATCTTGTCTTAATCCTATTTCATCCCATCTTTTTCTATGTTTTCCGTACCTCATTCCTTTTCGAGGACGAAAAGATTTGAGTGGGGGAGAGTGTAACAACCATGTATTTTGTGATTACTTTAATTGTATATTTCAGTTATTTTAACTGAAATACCTAATTTAAAAACTTTATTTTATTTCTTAAAATGAATAAATTTTGTTACTGTAAATATAAGTTTTGATTTTTATGTGAATTATAATTCCAAATATGGATAAATAGAATATTTTCCAGAAATGTGAATTTTTGTCAATGTGGTCAAACTTTGACTTTTAATTTAAAAAAATTAAAATTTAAAATTTTAACTTTTGAAATTTATCTTTATTTTATGAAAGTGAATAGAATTCTAAGTATACTATTTTTTGTTTCGTTGAAATCTGATTAATATTGTGAAAGTTATGCTTTTTGAACTATTGTATGTAAATTGATTTATTTAACAAAATTGTTTATTTTAATTTATATAAATAATATTTTGTTTGTCATATCATGTTCTAATTTGTGTATATATGTGTAACATGACATTTTATGTAAATATTTTACTTTTAAAACATTTTTAAAGTTGTAGTTATATTTTTCCAATGTTGATTGTATATTGTTTACAATTTTTAATTCTTGTTTCAATTTAATAAACTATTTTCTTATTTATTTTCTATTTTTTCCTAAAACTATTTTATTATTTTTCATAATATCTATCGCTACCTTATCTTTCTATTTTATTTATTTGGACATTATTTATTGATTGAATGGTTATGGGTTATATCCCTTATTTATTTCTTGGAAAGAAATTTCAAATAGATATACGTTATTGACTTAAATACATATTTTTAAAATTTATTTATTAAATGTTCTTGTATTTATTTGTTTTGTGAAGGATTCCTTTGTATACCTCTATCTTTAATTTATAGGAAATGAATCAATTGGGATACATTACTTGTTTTAATTATAGGCATACGTTTCATTTGATTTCTTGCCTTTATATTTTCCACCCTTTTGATTTCCTACCATAACTTCCCCAAAATTTTAGCCATGCATCCTTAACCCTAGCCGCCTCCAACTCATTTTCACGTGAAAATTTACTTCTCGTCTTTCATTTCTCATGGCCACAAAAAAAATGGTTAGTCTAATGGCTTCCTTTATCTCATTTTCTCCTCTTTTTCATTGAATTTTGCCTTGCTTCCTCTTAGGTTTGCTCGGACTAGCCTCTACCACCATCCCCACCGACCACCACCTCATCATTCACGGCAGCAACCATCAGCCTCTCCCCTTGTCAAGACCAGGCCGTGACTTATATAGGAAGCCATCACCACAACTTTTCACCAAACCCCTTGAAATTGCCTAGCCGAGCCACATACTTCACCTATCCCTTCATCAATCACTTCGGTCACCACCTTAGCCACCACCACCAGCAAGTTCACCTCCTCTGGCCACCACTCCTGATCTGACCTGACCTATATGATGCATGGTCGAGCCCTATGATGACCAAGCCGAGCCTTGGGGTGCACCAAACCCTTCACCTTTTTGCCTTGCCCCTTTTTCTTCTCCATGTTGCAACTCCTACACCTTCATACCTATGTTGCCGTGCTTTATTGAAGCCATACCCGACGCAAACACAAAGCTATGGCCGAGCAAAAGAACCCCTAGGTCTAGCATTTGGATGGCTAAAGCAAGGTCAAATCATTTTGTCCTTTGTTAATTTCAATTTCCAATTGTTTCAATATTGTTTTGGGTTGAATATATTTATGTATATTGTTTTGTTTTGGTTATTGTTTACAAGATTTATATCTTGGCTCTCTTCTCGCTTGAATCAATAATCGTGCTTTCTGGAATCTATTCTGTGTGTTTTGAATTGCTATCTCCAGCTTGAAAAGGAGAGTATTCACTCATGACATTTATACTTATATAAATGGTAAATTGACAATAAGTGAATGTGTAGAATTATTATATCATGTTATACCTGCTTGTGATATGAATCATATGATGCTAATCCTGTCTATAAACCTATCATATCATCTGTTACTGCCATATGTTGCAATAATGTTTATTTATTTCTGTTTCTCACACTGCAAGTTCCCTGTAGACTGGAATCACTATGGGTTAAAATGATACATACCCGAACGGACTTTAGAATAGGGAAAAATCATTATGGGCTGAAATGATAGGCATGAACGATTTTATTTGTTTTATTTAACTTGGGATTGCGTGTTTAAAATGATAGAACCTGGATTTTTCTTTGTAAATTACGGATTGAAATGATATATTATCCGTATCACTTGACTTAGGTTATAAAATTTTACACAGACCCGTGGTTATTTTATATATTTTTTCAGGAAAAATTTAAGTATTTTTAAAATGTAAATTTATGATATTTTGACTTAAATTAAGTTTAAAATGATTTTTATAAAGTGTTAATGATTTTTCTACAAGTTAAAATATGAAATAAATGAATGGTTAAGTTGAAATTTGAAATATAACTTAAAATTGAAATTTGAGATTTTGTTTAAAAATGAAGTTAAATTAAGAAAATAAAATGGAAATTAAGTTTAATTTATGAAATGGTAAATTAAATTAAAGTGTAAAGTAAATGAAAATTTAGGGAAATTGTGCATTGATTTTTATAAGTGAAGTTTTGAGAAATTTGATACTTATTTGTGAAATTTACTTTATAAAAATCATAAGTTAAAGGGTATTTAAATGACCATTTTTAAAGTGAAAAATATGAAATTTTATATGTTAAAATGGTTTAAAATTGAAGTTTAATTGTTGCTGAAATTCTATTGTAAATATGGAAATTCTTTTAGTAGCACTTAAGAAATTCTATCATTTCTGAAATGAACAAAAATCTAGAATAAATGAATATGCAGCACTTTGTAAGTGCTGTAGTTGCAGAAGTGAACTAAAAGGCTAAAAACTAATGAAAGAGCTATTGTAGCACTTGTTAAGTGTTGTAGTTGGCTGAAATGAGATTTTTGAACTAAAATTGAACTATTACAGCAGTTTTGTAAACGCTGTCTTTGCTGAATTGAACTATTTTTCAATTGTAACAGAACTATTACAGCAGTTTTTAAATGCTGTTTTTGCTGAATTGAAGTGTTTTCAAATGTAACTTACCGTAGCATTTTCTAAGTGCCGCGAAAGCTGAAATTTCACTGTTTTAATGTATTTAAGTGAATAAATGAACTCTGAAAAGGCTAAAATTTTGGGATTTAATATTTGATTTGAAGGTATAATGACTCCACCTTTTAATGGTTTAAATGAATGATTTTAATTCGAAAATTATAAACCATTTTGGAATTTTAACCACCGGTACATTTCTCTGTATGCCTTGTGCTTTTGGATGTACACCTTCAATTTGAGAGTATAACTAGAGGTGAGCGATTGTTGTAGCTCTGCCCTACCCTAGCCACATTAGCATTGTTATTTGCATAGTTTACTTTAATATAGGCATTTCTATGACAACATTTATTACTGTTTAAATTGATGTTTTGAAGGATCCTTAGAGGATGGGCGATCCAAAGCATCCTTTAAGTTATTGTGCATTACTACTACGGTTCACTTGAGTTGGTTCACATTGTATAAGTGTATATGTCTTGACTCGAGTTTTTTGTGTTTTACTTTATGCTCGGGTCAGCCTGAGTATTCACAGCTTTGGATTTCTCTTTTTGGAGCTAGGAATCGCTGGAGATTCTGCTTATCTAGTTATCTATCCATTTCAGTTTCAATTGTTCTATTTCAGCTCTTGTATTAGTGGACTTCTATGTATTTGGGATCTCTATTGTGTTAGTTTTCAGACTGATATTATGTATTTTGTTTTGAGACTTTTTATGGTAGCTTCATGAACTACTATGGTATTTTTATTTCCGGTGCGAGCTATTCTGATATTTATGTGTCTATGATTCTGTGGTTGGTCTTATTTTCTCTAAAAATTTATGACAATCTGTTATTTTGAATTATTCAAGTCTGACATGTGTGGATTATTGTCGATTTGAATGGTCCAAAATAGTGGGACGTTACAATCAAAACCAAGAAGCGAGTTTGGAAAAGACTAGAGTTAAACCAACAGTCCAATGAACCTTTCACTATCGAGACACTAGATAAACGGTGCAGCCAATTGGATGTTTAGATTGTTTGTAGTAGGGCATGACCACTTAGCACTTTAGAGGTCTTTCAATTAGTTGAGGGGTGGCTGCGTGGGGCCATAGCCATGATAAGAAAAGAGATAGACCAAATAGAATATTTGTATTATAGGCCTAAAAGGGCAGTCCTTTATTGAAATATAAAATCCCCGACTGAGTTTCATACAAGGTAGACCTTGTTAAGCGAGATTTAGGGAGTAGACAGAATGATTACCTGTAGTCCTCAAGGTATGCACCGGGTGGTACATTGTGGATGTCCGATCATTAGTACAAACTAGTGCAGACACAGTTTTACGTTTTCATAGTAGACGATGGAAATCTTAATTGTAGGGCTTATGAGGCAGTCCTTTATAGATGTAGGCACAGAACGCCATAGTAGCAAGACGATGAAGTCCTTTGCAAGGAGGACACGGAAGGTACTATGGGTAGTATCTAGGACCGATGCGGTCAAGGGGGTATATAGCTATATATATATATATATCATTTATTAGGTTTTAATCTACTAGGGAGTAGATGTGCACGATTCACGCACTGAGGCGAGAGTATTATAAACCCAATAAACCTAATATAATAGTAAATGGAAATAAAATGGTATATGTTGAATTAAGCTTAGAAGTGTATAATTTGTCCATTCACCATAACTTCAGTTCTGACCCCCTCCTCGTAACATCCTATAGGTTAGGTAGATGGCAGAATCTTTCCAACTTTTAGACACTCGTTAGAAAGTGTTATTATTTTGGTGTGTATTTACTTACTATTACATTTTACTTAGATATGTTGTGAGATATTCATCTGAGCTCTGATATATTTGTCTTTGCCTATTTGTAGGATACCAGAAATCCTAACTAAGGCTTCAGTGGGCTTGGATTCTAGCATTTTTGCAAAAATACTGAACCCAATGAAATTTGAGTTGTTAGATTTGGTATCAGTGCCTAGGTTTAGGATTCCTAAGTAGATACGGAGTGAAAGTATTTGTATTTTTGAATAAAATATAACTATATTATTTACTAAAATCCAAATAGTCCCCAATTATTTTAACATATGGAAAGTTTTTAGATAGTTTGCTAGTTGGGTTTAGGATGACCCAAGTATTTTGAGCCCTATGTTAATTACCAGTTTATAACATACATATAAGACATGTTTTGGCAGAAGATTAGTATCCATATGTTATAGGAAGTGGAGAAGTTCCCTAGGGAGAGTGTTTTATGTTGGAAGGAATAAGAGGTTTTGGTAAGAAGAAAATCCACTTTATGTCTAACCCAATAAAATGAAACTTTTGAGTTGAAAGTTGAAAAATATAATTGTTATATATTTAAGGAAGTAAATATTGGGCTTTTGAAAAAAAATTAGTAGTATAAAATTTAAATTAGTTTTTATATAATGTGAATTTTGTTAAAATTAAATTCTTTCTGATGAATTATAGAGCGTATATAGCTCGCTAGTTTCCTTGAAGGTGAATAAAGATTTTAAAATATAGAAACCTAGAGTGTGTTAAGTATCAAAAACTTAGGTTGCAACATTTATTGTTGTAATAGATATTTTTAGTAAAAATAAAGGAAGCATATACTATGACACTATTGTTATAGTAAGTGACTCCTAAATGAAATGTTTTTACATAGCATGTGTGATTTATTAATATTTATTTTAACTCAATCCATATATTAGTATTTTTGGGTTGTAGTAATGGTGTTTTACGCAACATCTGTTTTGACCCTAATGAGTTTTGGAGATAATTTATAAAGTGGTTTGTATATACATTTATTATTTAAATAAGTATATGGAAATAATTTTTAATTATGAAAATATTAAAGCAGCTTGGAAAATGAGCTCATTTGAAAAATAGTGTACGTTAATTAATAAATTTAGTAGGAAGTATCTTACGTAAGTGAATATAGAGTAAACATACTTTAATCTATTAGAATGAAATAAATATTGAAATAATTTTCTGTGAATCACAAATAAAGATGTTTTGTGCAAGTTATAAGGAATAAGTGAAAGAGATGTACAAGATATGGAAAGTATCATATTTTGTATAGCCTATTCCGATAAAATATAAAATAAATTCCTTATGTTTTCACATAAACATGAAATCCTCTTTTAAAGGATTCATAGAAGGTTTTAGTGTTAATAGTTTCTCATAAGAGTATGTAGTTCCAATACATTAAGGTATAAAACCATTAAGTGTAGTAAGTTAAAAAAAATCCTCTGAGGTTAAGTAATTGGAAGGGTAGAAAAGTTAAGGGATTTTTGATAAAATAATTGTTATTATCTACTCCAGTTTCAGTAAATTTGAAAATCTATGAAAAGAAAATATTATGAAAATATGTGAGGACATTTTTTTTTGAAGTCAAGAAAAAAGAAAAATGTTTTAAGAACAAGCAAGACATATTTTAAAGGAAAATGGTCTGGTGAAAAAGTAAATAAGTTTTTGGAAAGATAAAATTTTAAGTAACCAAGTACCTTTGAATTTAGCAAAAAACTTCAAAATAACACTTTCAAAGGAAAGAATTTCGCGATTTGATGTTTCAAAAATTTAGAAGCTTTAATTTTTGAAGTAAAATGATAAATACCAAACCAAACCAGACTTTTAAATATGAAATAGATAGGAATCATTTCCTAGGTGTAATGGGAAAAGTGTAAGGCTATGGCAGTAACAACTCCTAGTAGTAGTAGTAGTAGTAGTAGTAGTAGTAGTAGTAATAAAAGTTCCCATAAGATGTATAGGACACTAGTGAAATCCTAGAAATGTTGCTTCATGTGTGCAGTCTATAGAAGAATAGTGAAGTGGTATTAGTAAGACAGTAAGACAAACATGAATGGAAAAAGTAGATCATAGTTGAGGAAAAATGAAAGGTAAAGAGAAAATTTCCCCAAGGTTAGTTGCCTTTGTAGATAGAGACTGCATAGATTGAAACCCTTGTCCATTGCAGTAAATGAGATTTAGTTATTCCTTTTTTAATTTTGAATAGAAGAGATGAATAGACCTTATTCATCATGAGTTACACAGCATAAGTTGTTAATAAGTAATAGGTGGCAGGAGGAGCATATGAGTTACTTGGATTCCTAAAATAGGACTTTTCTATGTCAGAGTGGACATGGTCCTAAACCTAATAACCCTAGATGATAGCTGTGTTTAGCTGGTATATTAAAAGAAGAGTAATAGTAGATGTAAGGTAACTAAAGAGAAATAGTAAGATCTAAAGAAAGCAACAGAGACGTAAATAGAAATAAATGAGAATTGCAAAAGAAAAATACATCTTTCCCATAAATTAAGCTTGGGAAAAAGTTTGAAATTAAAAATTTTTCTTACGTAAACTATACTTGGGAAAGAAAATAGAGATTTTATAGGATAGTGGCATAAGTTCCAAGTACGGAGTGAGATGTACGCAAAAGTAAAATGGAGAAATGTGAAGTTTTTCAGTTTTCAACTTTCTTTCTGACATAAGAAATCGAGTTCAGAAAATTATTAGATTTTTCTGAAATTCGAATATTAAAAGTTGTGTGGTAGGATTTGGATGAAAAAGTCGTTGAACTACACTCCTATTCAGCAGGAGTGTAGGATGTGTGCATTCATTATTGCAAGTATATTTAGGATGTGTGCATCATATTTTAAAATAAATTTTTAAAGAAGAAAAGCGTTCATATAGGAAGTACCACTTAGAAATTCATGTACATGCATATATTTTGTTTCGAATAACACTTTTTCACAAGAACATGGATGGTCGCAAAAGTGGATGTACACAAAATGGATGTGATTAATGCGAGGAATTACATAATTTTACCCTTGTCAAATTTAGGGGATGAAATTTCCCAAAGGGTGGAAGAATGTAACACCCTGCATTCTTATATAATTAAAAATAAATTTAATTGAAAACAGTGAAAAATGAATTTTTTTTCTAATGTTGGAATTTGACCGCAAAACTTATACCATTATGTTTGTGGCAATTTTCTGATGAACTTCCATATACAATGTTTTCGGAATGGACTTCAAACGGAGAAGTTATAGCCATTTGAAGTTTTAGCATCAAAAACAATTACGTATGCAAACACGGAAATTTTATCAATCATAAACATTTGCAATTAATTCATAGGATATTTATAAAAGTAGTAAAAAAAATTATTATGTTTGTAACGAATGTAAATTATTAAGAGAATTAGATGTAAGAGGAAAAAAAATAAGGGGAATAATTAACATTGCAAACATAATCGGCAAAACGTGCAATAATTAATATGTGGATTAATATTGGAGATTAATATATAACACGTATGTGTGTGTGTGTATATTAGATCCCTAAATTTAAAGAGGATTACATATAAATGTAACAAATACATGTTGAAATTCAAATATGGATATAAAAAATGCATATAAAATATATATGTTAATTGAATGGTGAATTAATTGACATGCCAATTAATGAAACATTACAATGTGTAAAATATTAATTAAGGAAACTAACTAATAGAGCTGACATGTTAATCTATTAATATGGCTATTAAATAGGATTGTAACGTAATGAGTTGAAAATGTCAATTAATAAGGAAAAGAAATAATAGTTGACCTAGATTTGAATGTGTATATATAGGCAGTATATTGCTGCACATAAAAATTAATTGAAGGATCAATTAAGTAGAGGATTAATTACTGCATCTATTTAAGAGAGAACATAATGGAATTTGTTCCATCAGCCGTCACTTTCTTTATCCCTCTCTTACAGTAAACAATGACTTCTTTCTTCATTCTTTTCTCCTATTTCTCCCAAATATTCACCAAATAAATCCAAATAAAATATATGTGAACAAAATAGAGGAATTGCAACAAATTAAAGGAGAGAAGTTGTAGAGCGGTGTAGTAATTTTAGGAGACATAGATTTAAAGCTAATGACGACAAGTGAGTGAATTTAATTATATATCTTTTACGTTTATGATATATTATCATTAGATTCCCGTTAAATAATTTTATTCAGTAATTATTTCAGTAATTAATTCTGTTAATTAGTTATGCTGAGACTATAAATTGTATAAGAAAGCTTATATTTAATTAACATAAGGCTGGCAGTTAGAGAAAGGCATAAGCCTCAAAGTAAGAAATTTACAGTTATTTACATCTATTTTAAAAGTTGAAATTTAGCTTGTAAATGTTAGCTTCTTTTTATTCTTTTTTACGCAGATAAATTAGTTAAAAAGAATTAGCTTCCTTTTGTTCTTTTTTAAGCGAATAAATTAGTTAAAAAGAATTAGCTTCTATTTATTCATTTTTACGCGAATAAATTAGTTAAAAAGAAAAATTTGCAAATACAGACTAAAATAAAAAGAACACTAGATTTTTAAAAATCAGACGTAAAATAAAAAAAGTTGAAATAAAAAGAGAAAAAGAGAAATTTGTAGTAAATTATGCTAAAACAGGGAAAAATAAATAAAAACGAAAAATCTAATAACATGATTTGGAAGTAAGTGATAGATTAATTGGTTAGTTTAGAAAAGAGAATATATTTCTATTGTTTAATGTTCAAAAGATAACGATAAACGTAATTGTAAGAATGAAAGAAAGAAAAGGGAATTAGTGTAAAATAGAGAAACTACTGTATTTAACACTATCCAAAAAGTAAAGCAACAATAAAAGAGATATCTTGCAGTTACGGATTATTATTTATAGCATTTTTTGGTATTAAAATATGAAAATGGATTTTTAGCACAGTTTTTGTAACCAACCAAATAGAATAGAACTACTTCTTAGAATATACGAAGTCAAAGTGAAGAATTGAAGTAACTAAAGAAGGAATCAAATTAATTATTAGACAAGACTAGAAGCTCAACATTTACTGCATAGATAATAGAATAAAAGTAAAGCAGTTATTATGATAAGTAAATTTGTGACAATCGGACATAGTCCCAAGCCAAGATTGTCATATAACATAAGAGAATTAAAAAAATTCAATATCATAATAATCGAAGACAAACTATAATAGAAAAGAGACACTTGTAATTATATTTATAATATATAGATTAAAAAAGAGAATAAAAGAGACAACTAAAATTAAAATTGTAACATAGGTTATAATTAAGTAGAAAGAACAGAAAAAGCTTATTTAAGACTTAAATTAAGTTAATAAGAAAATAGAGCAGAAATAATAGAAGAGGCTTATTTTAATAAATTTAAGACTTAACTTAAGTTAATAAGCAAGATAATGGAAGTGGCTCATACCAATAGCATTCTCTTTTAGTCGGGAACTGACGGTCTCACAATAGTTAGGTGAGGTTGGGACAAGGATTATGCTAATTTAGGTAAATAAGTAGCCAACAGAATAAGAAAAGTAAACTAAACGCAAAATAAAAATTAGACTTAGGGTCTAATAAAAGAGTGAGATGTGTTTGGAGCAGCCCAAAGGATGAAGAGCCCAACGAAGCAGTTCATCACAGATTTTAGCATGGAAAAAGCACGTCCAACTTAGAAATTTTTGGCTAGTGGATGTACGAGACTTCAATGGGACATGAGGGTACTCTAGGATGGCCATCTGGGATAGGCATAGCGAAGCAGTCCTCCAGAGGTAGGTCTGTAGATGTTCAATCAAAAGGGTATTCCTTGACTACTTTTTGCATGGCAGGACCATTGTAGGCAGTCAAAAGGGGTTGACCATTCGAGTAGGATATTTGTATGTCCCAGTACTTACAAGTAAGTTTTAGTGGGAAGGACCCAAAAGGATAGTCGCATGCAGATATCGAGCCAGCATCAAAACCAATAAGCGAGTTCGGGAATGACTAGAGTTAAACCAACAGCCTAATGAACCTTTCGTTATCGAGACATTGGATGAGGGATGTAGTGAATTGGATGTTTAGATTTTTTGCAGTAGGGAAAAGCCACTTAGCTCTTTAGAGGTCTTTCGATTAATTGAGGGGTGGCTGCGTAGGGCCATAGCCACGATAAGAAAAGAGCCAGACCAAATAAAACATCTGTATTGTAGGCCTAACATGACAGTCCTTTACAGAAATAGAAAATCCTCGACTAAGTTCCATACAAGATAGACCTTGTTAAGCGGGATTTAGGGAGTAGATAGAACGATTATGTATAGTCCTCAAGGAACGCACTGGGTGGTACATTGGGGATGTCCGAGCATTAGTACAGACTAGTGCAGACATAGATTTACGTTTTCATTGTAGACGATGAAACATCTTAATTGTTGGGCTTATAAGGTAGTCCTTTATAGATGTAGTCATAGAACGCCATAGTAGCAAGATGATGAAGTCCTTTGCGAGGAGGACACAGGACCGATGCGGTCAAGAGGGCATATAGCTATATATATAGCAATTATTAGGTTTTAATCTACTAGGGAGTAGATGGGCACGATTCATGCACTGAGGCGAGAGTATTATAAACCCAATAAACCTAATATAATAGTAAATGAAAATAAAATGGTATGTGTAGAATTAAGCTTAGAAGTGTATAATTTGTCCATTCACCAGAACTTTAGTTCTGATCCCCTCCTTATAACATCCTACAGGTTAGGTAGATAGCAGAAACTTTCAAGCTTTGAGATACGTGTTAGAAAGTGTTGTTATTTTGGTGAGTATTTACTTACTATTATATTTTAGTCGGATCCGCTGTGAGATATTTATCTGAGCTCTGATATTTGTCTTTTCCTATTTGCAGGAAACCAGAAAACCTAACTCGGGCTTTAGTGGGCTTGGATTCTAGCATTTTTGAGAAAAATCCAAATCCACTAAAATTCGGGTTGTTACAAACCTCCACAAAAATCCTATGCTTCCATATAACTTCAACCACGCAGACGACAATAATCAATTTGAAGCAAACCGAAAGAAAATAATTTTTGAAGTTTGGAAATATTTTTATCCCCTTTCAGTTTTTTTAGCAATAACTTGATCGATACTCAATGAAATCGAGTACCATCAATTTTAAAAATACTAAAGACGAAACCGAACAACTTTCATGTTGGACAATTTTGCTAAAAACGGGTAGGCTTGGAGATGTGGAATTTTTACTCATGAAGAGGGATTTATTTTATGGCTTCATGAACATTTACATGGGAATGAGAAAATATGGAGCAGAGTAATGTTTCCAAGCATAGATATTGGGTAGGAAGATGAAGTAAAGTACAGTCCTGAGTCGATATTTCCCCTGCTTATCACCAATATGTTGTAGATCAAAGGAATAGGGAAACATAAGTCGGGTAGGGGAGGAAAACAAAAATTTATTTGAAAATGAATAGATTACGGTATCTGGCACCCCCACATCGCATCTGCGTCCAAGCTTGGAACGATAGAAATTAATTTACAATTGCATATAACAATGTTACATGATCGCAAAACAAAAATAAAATAGACAAGTTATTAAATTCCGTGAAGTCTCAAAATGCCAGCATTTGCCGAAAAATACGTCAAACAAAAATTTATTTATTTTCCAAATTAAAAATTATAGAAAATCCTAAAAATTAAATTAAAAATATGTCATTGAAAATCATGACTCGTTTTGAAATAGATAATTTATCATAATTTAAATCTATATTCGAATATTTAAATAAATTAAATATTCAAATTTGAAGACCCAAAATACGGGTTATTACACTCTCCCCCTTAAAAAGAATTTCGTCCCTGAAATTTTAGCACAAGAACACTCAATATTATTCATAAACCCGCATGATGTTCATAGATCATTCATATATAGAATATGATTCGATCACTACTCGAATACATGACTCTGGTTCCAAACTAGTACCGCTTACCCGATTTTCTAGTGCGGACCCTGATCAGGCTCCTTGATTAGGAATCTCTGCTATCCTTACATAGCTGTAGCTATGATAGAAAACCTTAGTTACCTATCAAGAACCCTCATCAAGTGTTCGCTGTCAAAAATCGGGTAATAGATCCTTATTTGGAATGGTGTGAAACACCTCAAAGTCTTATATTCGAATATTAGATCAAAACTATATGAATGGAGAAATAATCCATGTCCACCTTCACGGTTATTCAATTAGTTATTCCTAATAACAATTTTATTCTCATTAAAATATTTATGAAAAACATTTCATATTACTCCCTTTAATTTGTAAAACTTATAAAATTCCCTATCATTCCCTAAGGGTATACAAAACTGTAATTCAAACATTTATTTTTGAATTCACTTAAAGAATTTAGAACACTCGGTTTTAATTCAAAATACTTTTTTGAAATGATACTATATATTCTGAAAATTTAAGGATCAAATACTTGGATATTTATTTCAAAAACTTTTGAAATGAAATTATATATATAGCCCGAGTAACCCCAAAATCATACCAAGGAACTGGGCACTGCCAAATAGTATCATACATTCTTTATAAGAAGGACGGTACTCAGGAGAAATGTTTACAATCTGAATGTATCTCTTACCAATTTTAGTTATTTTTGAGCCACTCGAACAAGCTAAGTTAAAAACAATTCTTTCCATTCAAACCCATTTTTTGAAATAATATCATAATATATTTCAAAATAAATAGTTTTTTTTTTCCAAACTATCAATTTCTAATTTACTTTGGATTCGTCTAGACTCGAACTTGTCCCAACTGTACAATGACAAAGAGAACAATTTACTAAGTGCATAATACCGTTCGCGTAAGCAAACATCCGATCGTAACTTAGAAGATTATTCTGATCACCACAAAACAAATCGGGACTTATTTCCCGAACCAACCCAAGAAATACATAATTCTTTTAAATTCTCTTTTCAGTAGAATTTATACTTAAAAATGTTTTAAGTAAACTATTGCCACTATTTCCTAAAATATTCATAATTAAATATATTTCGAGGTTTACTATTTTCAAAATATTGATACACCAAAAACCCCTTTAAAAAGACCATTATTATTCTTATCATTTCCAAAGTCATTTATAATCTAATACTATCTCCAATAAGATTATTTTTTCTTTCCCTACAAATCATTTAAAATGATGATTATATATTTACTCTATGATAAACCAATCATGCTTTGGGAATCAAATTAAAATTTATTTTATCAAAGCAATTTTATACCGAGATCCTTATGGTAGCAATTTCCCACTTAGAAATGTTTTTATTCCAAGAACATTCTCAATTACTATTATTAACCTATAAATCATTTTCTCAAAATCACCAGAATTTAACTCTCGAATTCCTTTTATTTATATACGTATTTTAATAAATCAAATTTATAAAATATTTTTATTTAAAGGAAATCATTCTGAAATATATTTTTTATTTAATTTTTTTTAGTTTCCTTATATAAATCATTTTTCAAGTATTATTTTATAAATATCTAAGTTTTATTTTAGTAACTTGTTTTATTAATCCCCAATTTAAAACAACTAACCTTTATATTCAATCGGTTTTAAAATATTTACTTCAAAATATCCTAGATTCCTTTAAAATAAATCAACATTTATTAAAGCTAAATTTTTATCAAATCAACTCTTATATAAAATCGTTTCTAAAATACTTATGTTATAATATCCAATTTCTTTTAAATAAGAAACCAATAGAAATAAAACTTTACCCCAACATTATCAACGAACACCTCATATTCAAATTGTGAAACTTAATTCACAAGCTGTCCATTTCAATGTTACCAAATTCCTATCTACCTAATCAAGATTTTAAAAGGAAGAAGATTCCAGAATGATTAATGGATAATAGTCGATGCTCGAGCATGGCGATCAAATCCTAGATGATAAAGATGGAGTATTATCATTTCCCAACAACCAAGCCAACCAAGGATAACTATATTAAATTTTCTTCAAAAAATTATCTTATTATATATAAAGCATATTTCTAGGTAAAATTATTTCATTTACCCATTTTAAAACAATACTGTGTCAATTGGTCTTATTCGAGTGTTCAGGAAATCCCTGTCTATAAAGTTGGCCAAACGCATCGACTAGAATTCTTAAGCCACCCAACAGATCAAACAACACAATATAAAACATTTTAAAACAATAACAAATACGCGCTTTCATATATATACACCCTCAAACTCATCCTAGGGTCTCGCTTACCCTGTCTCAAATGAGTCAACCCCACCAAAGCCTAGGTGTTCGCTTAACCTAAGCTCTAATACCAACTGTAACGACCCACATTTCCATATAATTTAAGCTGACAATAAATAACACATATCCAACCCAAACTGAATGGAAAAGCGGATAGTTAGGGAAAAGAAAGAAGAAAGAAGACAAGAAGAAACTAAACAAAATAGAATCTCACAACGAAAAAAATAATCTATAATAGATAACAAATCTTTACACAGACGAAACTGTAATATATGTATATTCAAACATCAATCAGAGTATATTAACCTATTCATTTCGGATGGTTATAACAACATATCCTCATAATTACTGATAAATACAATAATAAATGTAGTGGAATAAAAATAACCATCTATGTGAATATGTCTCTGGGCCTCCAACTCATCTCCCGAAGCTCCAAAACTCCAAGTAAACCTGGAAATATGCTTTGTTTGACCCGAGCATTATAGGAAAACAACGCCTGGGTCAATCTGGTAAAACCATCATGAGAATAACAGTCAAATGGATTCTTAATTTTTAAATAACCTTTAAAAACAAAGGTATATTGTAAGACCACGTCACACGTAGACATGAACGAGTTTTTACTTTACGATAACCAAAACCTTTTTATAGAAAATTAAGTGATATTATAATAATGTCCAAGGGTAAAAATAATAATAATAAACTAGCCGCGATGCTCTTGAGTACACATCACAACAAAACAAGGTAAATTGTAACAACCCCCATATTTATCGCGTTTATATTTAAATATTTTATTTAAATATTATATCGTTAATCGGATTTTGGTCTGAAAAGCTACTTTTTGCAAACGGTCAAATTAGGACTCGAGACCACTTCCATTGAGTTCGAAATGCCATTTACAACTTTTTTAAGTATAAACATCGATAGGTTTGGAGTTAGTGAAATTTCACTAACTTTTCCCGCTTTGGACTTTGGGTTAGTTTAGCCTATTAAGCCCAAGTTCCAACCCCCTTCTCCTCACTCTTCATAAATTCCTAACTAACTTGAAATTTGCATTAATGGTGAAGAGAATGGGAAATTAAAACTTCAAGCTCAAATTTAATTGCTAATCCAACATTCAACTCCAAATTCAAGTAGAAGATATTGGATTCAAGCTTTGGATTTGCTTCTCCATTGGCTTCAAGCTTCATCTTCATCCATTTTAGTGAAAAGGTGAGATTTTTATCTCACACTCTTGCTTATAACTATCTTGGACTGTTGGGAATGGTTCCCTATCACTTTAACATGCACATTTGCATTTGGTTTGGATTGGATTGGCGAAAAACTCCACTTTTTAGTGTTTTTGGTGAATTTCAAGCCTTAGGTCGTTCTGGGCCCTTAGGTCGCTCGGGTTCATGGCTTGCACACGTGGAAAAGTCGCCTGGACGTTAGGTCGTAGGTCGCTCGCGAGTTAAGCCTTAAGCCGAAGGTCGTTCGCGAGTTAAGCCTTAGGTCGTTTGGCCTTTATAACGTTAGGTTGCTCGCATGTTAAAACTTTAGGTCGCGCTGGCCTTAAGTCGTAGGTCGTCTCCGACCTAATATTGCCTCTGCTATTTCAATAGGTCGCGCGGGCCTTAGCTCGTAGGTCGTGAGTCTCCTAGGTCGTAGGTCGCTCGGTCCTACTTCTGTCCCTAAGTCGCGTAACCCGATCACCTTTAGGTCGTTAGGCCTTTATGTCGTTAGGTCATTACACCTATAACCCGTTAAGTCGCGAATAACTTTAGGTCGCGAACCCCATTAGGTGTCAAACCTCTTTAGGTCGTCTGTCCCTTAAGCAGTTAGGTTGTTCGACCTGTGATGCCTTAGGTCGTTTGACCCGTGTTACGTTAGGTCGCGTAACCCCTTAGGTCGCTTGACCTTGTTTCCTGTTAGGTTGCGTGACCTTGTTTTTCTTAGGTCGTGAACCTTGCTAGGTCGCTCAACCTTAGCTCGCGTACCTTCTTAGGTCGCGCACCCCTCTTAGGTCGTTAGACCTCATTTTTGTTTTAGGTCGTAGGCCGCTTGTCTTCACTAGGTCGTACCGTTTTGGACGGGGCGCTGCCCCCTAGACCTCCGCGACCTGACCGGGCAGGTCGAACCCCGTAGCGGGGGCGTTGCCACCCCCCCTCCGTAGGGGATCTTGTCTGAAAAACATTCAATGGAACTTGCTTTGTTGAGATGCTGAGTTGACCATTCTTCGAGACAAACTATCTTTGGCTTCTCGGTCGATTTTATGGATTTTTGAATATCTATTTTGTTTATCGGCTTCTTTGGATTTTATTCACGTCTTCGAATGTGAATTTTTATGATTGATTGTTTCTACAATCACTTCTATGATTTGTTACTTTAAAATATAAAGGTTTTCTATACTAGTAGTAAATATCAAAACTCTTTCAACAAAACGATTTCAACTCTATTTTCAATAACAAAGCTCTTTTCTTAAACCGTTTTTTTCCAGTCTACTAGTATATACAAACCTTTACCTCACTCGGATGAGAAATCTAATTAAACGGCTTAGTAAAACAAGTGGTATGAAACGCTTGCGTTCACTTCGTCGGTTAATTCTTGGACTTGTTCGATTGAACCTCTTGTGACAATTTTCTAGTGAAGATCTACAATTTGTTCGTAAATATTTAAGTTAAGCTAGTGGTTATGGGACATGAGGCTAAGCTCATATATTTACCATCTTATTGTAATTGACACTTCTCGTTGATCATGACGATCATTTTATGATTTAGACTAGCAATTGTGCGATGTCTCTTTGTTTGCTTTCTGGTTTGGCTAGACACCACTTGTGTGATTCCATTCACACATACCTTTTAGCTTTTTGGTTAGCCTAGACACCATTTGTGTGATTCCACTCACACATACCTTTTGTTTGCGAGGTTAGGCTAGACACCATTTGTGTGATTCCATTCACACATACCTTTTTGCTTTTTGGTAAGCCTAGACCTCATCTGGGTGATTCCGACACATCCATATGGGGTAGCTCCCCATGGTCTTCGGACCGTCATGTGATAGGCCTCTTTCCCTTTTTTTGTGATTTCTGGATTTCTTGTGTTGATTTCTGGAATTTATGTCATTGACTTGTTATGAGTACAAGTTTAGGGTATGATGCCCTCTTTGGATCTTTGAGAAGATACTCGTGATATTGATTTATCTTATTGATTGATCTTCTGTAGATCATCATTTGCATACTTATAGTAGTATGTCAGTATGGATATTTTATGTTAATGCCATATCTTTTACTTTATATCATGTCATCTGATATTTATAGCTAGACTGATCCGTTTATTATTTTCTTAAATAATACTCGGGTCAGACCGAGATGTTACAGGTGCTTCTGCTTGACTTCTTCCCGGGATTTGCTACTCTGACTTTTGGCTAACTATTTAGATTAGCAGTTTTTGTTATATACACTTGAGATATAGACTCATAGTTTTATTCTTTTGTATAGCACGTGTTGCTATTCTTTTGTATTATTGTGGATCTTCTTGACCACTACTCTGATGTACACTTTCATGTGTTAGCTATATATTCATAACTTCTTCCGCCTTTGGATATGGATGTCTGTGACTGATTTGTGTTATGCTTATTTCTATGTTTGTTTCCGAAGATTATTTACAGCCACCGTGTGATAAGCTATCACATGGATGGTCGCTCCTCAACAGCCTTATTCTCCTCGCTAGTCGACAGCACTACACTGTAGTGTTCTTGGCTAGCGTGGGTATAGAGGTGGGGCGTCACAGCTTGGTATCAGAGCCAAACTTCGGAATAATGTAGAATAACATAACAAGGGTCGTCGTCCTAAGTCTATCTTAGGAGTTATACCATAGGATCAATTCGAGTCTTCGTACCGATTCATCCTATTTCCTTTATGATTCCTTATTTTATCTATCAAGATTGCTTGATATTCATTGGTGAATAACCTTCTTCCTTCTCTTCTTTCTTTCTTAAGGGAGGAGAATGTCTAGACCAGGCCGTCCCAGAACTGGATCATCTAGTGCTGCTCCCGAGGATGGAGTTTTTATGACTGCTCAACAGCTTCTTGATTTAGTAACAAACGCTCAAGCAACTGGAGCTAACCCGGAACCTACTCACCCAAAGTCGGGATTTGCACGCTTGTGCAACGATTACACCAACTTGGGTGGGAAGCCCTTCAAAGGTTCGAAACTATCATCGAGGTCCAGGCTTGGTTAAAATCATGCGATCGAATCTTTTCTCGCATGAACCTTATCGATCTCCACCGCGTTCAGGTGGCATCCAGCATGCTCTAGGTGAGAGCATTGGACTCATAAGAACTCCTTATTTCAGAAATTAATGAAGCGGATCTCACCTGGGAGAAATTTCAGGGACGCTTTGAGTTAAAGTTTGTACCAGAAGCTGGGAAAGTAACCTTGGCTTGACGTTTTATAGACCTTGTTCAAGGTCAATCCTCTGTGATCGATTACGTCGCAGCCATCGAGTCGCTTTCCAAATATGGGGTTGAATACATCAACACCCCATTGAAGAAGAACCAGAGGTTCGTTTATGGCTTAAATAAGAATCTTAAGAAGCCACTACTCCTGAAACTAGAATTCGCATTTGATCAACTCGTCGATATCACTCTTCGTCTTGAAGAGGCTGATAGAGAGAGTGATGTTGAAGTGGAAGGCGCTAAACCAATCTTCAACAACAAGAAGAGGCCAAACAAATTCAAGGGTCCTTATCCTAACAAAAAGGGTAAGCAAGCAACTCCTTTTGCAAAGGCTCCTTCTCCTAGTGGTGCGAGTTGCTTCAACTGTGGGTCTGGGGATCATTTTGCGAATAAGGGCTCTAAGCCCAAATCTTGTCGCTATTGTAAGAGCTCGGATCATTACATACATCAATGCCTCAAACGTAAAGGTAAGAAGGAAGGAAAGTTGAATGTGGCTCAAGCCCCTGGAAACACATCTCGTGGCCAAGGAATTTCTCACTTCATTCTTGATGGTATTATTTTATTTCATGATCAACCTATTAGGGTTCTCTTTGATATAGGTGCATCCCATTCTTTTATATCAAAGGAACTAGTAGACACTTTTTCCTTAAGTGTTACTGCACTAATGACTTCTTTAAAAATTGCGAATCCGGTTGGTGGATCTGCAACTCTTAGTTTGCTTTGTAAAGATGTGGAGATTATTTTATGTGATTTTTCTTTCCTAGCCGATTTGCATGTCATGCGATATTTAGGCTTTGGAATAATTTTGGGAATGGATTGGCTTAACCGTTATCAAGCCCATATCCTATGTCCTGAGCGGACTATTCATCTCCGACATCCACTATCTGTTAATCAGATTTCTGTTGATCTTAAAGATTCAGAATCCTGTTTGATTGCATCCTTATATTCTTTAAACCCTCGGGATGACGATGATGACGATGCTATTTCTCGTATCCACGTTGTTCGTGAATGTTCCGACATATTCGATCCTGTTTTAGGATTACCACCTAAGCGAGCAATTGAGTTCAGAATTAATCTTATTTCTGGAGCTCAACCTATTACTCGTCCTCCTTATCGCATGTCTAATAAGGAAAATGAGGAGATGCGCAAACAATTACCTGAATTGGAGACGAAGCAATTTATTCGCTCTAGCTCCTCGCCTTGGGGAGCTTCGGCTATTTTCGTGAAGAAATCCGACGGTACGCTTAGGCTATGCGTTGACTATCGCAAGCTTAACGATCTCACTATTAAAAATAAATATCCTTTACCTCGGATTGACGATCTGTTTGATCAGCTTAGCGGAGCTAGGGTCTTTTCACAATTGGACTTGGCTACCGGTTTTCATCAGCTTCGTATTGCTGAGGATAGTATTCCTTTGACATCGTTCCGTACTTGTTTTGGATATTATGAATGGCTTGTTATGCCATTTGGTTTAACGAATGCTCCGGCTTGCTTCGTTGACCTCATGAATCGAGTTTTCAAGGCTTTCCTTGATCGGTTTGTTCTCATCTTTGTTGATGATATCCTTGTGTATTCTAAAATCAAGGAAAAGCATGAAAAGGATCTTCGGATTGTATTGGAAACTCTTAGGAGTAATCAATTAAAGGCGAAATTTTCTAAATGCCACTTTTGGAAATCTCGTGAAGTTTCTCGGTCATATTATTTCCGAATCCGGAATTTCCGTGGATCCTTCAAAGATTGAAGCGATTCAAGATTGGAAGAGACCGGAGAGTGTGACAGAGATTCGTAGTTTTCTCGGATTGGCGGGTTATTACTGTCGTTTCATTAAAGACTTTTCTAAGATTGCCGTGCCTCTTACTGGCTTGACTAAGAAGGGAGTTAAATACATTTGGTCGGACAAATGTGAAGCCTCTTTTCAGAAATTGAAAGAACTCATTTCCGATGCTCCTATTCTTGTTATTCCCGAAGGGAATCAAGATTTTGTTGTTTATACTGATGCTAGTCACGTTGGTTTGGGTGCCGTTCTTATGCAAAAAGAACGTGTTATTGCTTATGCTTCTAGGCAATTGAAGCTGGCCGAGACTAGATATGCCACACATGATTTAGAACTCGCGGCTATTGTTTTCGCCCTTCGAATTTGGCGTCATTATCTATTGGGAGAGAAATTTATTCTTTACACGGATCATAAGTCTTTGAAATATTTATTTTCTCAAAAGGAACTTAATTTGCGTCAACAGCGTTGGCTCGAGTTCCTTGCACCTTATGATCTTGATATTCTTTATACCCCTGGTAAGGGTAATCGTGTCGCCGATGCTCTTAGCCGTAAACAATAAGCAGTTGTTTCTATGATGATATCCGAATGGAACGATCTCGAGATTATATCCACTTGTGAGATTCGAGAGCGCGTATCTGATTTATGCTCATCACTCGTTTTTTTTAGCCTTGAGGCTCATCCTTCTCTTTTAGACCACATTCTTGAAGCTCAAGGGATAGATCCTGAATTGGCTCTTCTTGGCCAAAATGTTAAGGATAAAATTGATATTGAAGGTTTGAAAGACTTTGATATTGATTCTCGTGGCGGCATTCAAAAATTTGGTAGACTTATCATACCAAATATTGGTGATCTTCGTAAAGATATTTTAGAAGATGCCCATCATTCTAAATTCACCATTCATCCCGGTAGTAGTAAAATGTACGCTGATATGAAGGGACTTTATTATTGGGAAGGAATGAAATCTGATATTGCTAACTTTGTTAAGTGTTGCATGACTTGCCAACTTGTCAAGGCCGAACATCAAAGGCCTGGTGGGTTATTGCAACCTTTAGAAATTCCAATTTGGAAGTGGGACCAAATTTCCATGGATTTTATTGATGGTCTTCCCCGTTCTCGTTCGGGTCATGATAGCTTATGGGTGATCGTTGATAGACTTACTAAATCCGCCCATTTTATTCCCGTTCGGTCTAACCGTACCGTTCCTCTTTTGGCCAAACTCTTTATCAAAGAAATTGTAAAATTGCATCGAGTTCCTACTTATATTGTTAGCGATCGTGATCCATTGTTTACTAGTGGATTTTGGAAGAGTCTTCAAAGAGCTTTAGGAACGAAGCTTAATTTTAGCACCGCTTATCACCCCCAGTCCGATGGACAAACCGAGCATGTGAATCAAACTCTTGAAGATCTTCTTCGTGCTTGTGTGCTTGATTTTGGTGGAAGTTGGGAAGATCATATTTCACTTGTTGAATTTTCCTATAATAATAGCTTCCAATTTAGTATTGGTATGGCACCTTTCGAGGCACTCTACGGAAGGCCCCACCGATCTCCTTCTTGTTGGCTTGAGGCCGGTGAGAAGCTGGTTTTAGGTTTCCGTAGTGTTCTTGGCTAGCGTGGGTATAGAGGTGGGGCGTCACAGCTTGGTATCAGAGCCAAACTTCGGAACAATGTAGAATAACTTAACAAGGATCATCGTCCTAAGTCTATATTAGGAGTTATACCATACGATTAATTCGAATCTTCGTACCGATTCATCCTATTTCCTTTATGATTCCTTATTTTATCTATCAAGATTGCTTGATATTCATTGGTGAATAACCTTCTTCCTTCTCTTCTTTCTTTCTTAAGGGAAGAGAATGTCTAGACTAGGCCGTCCCAGAAATGGATCATCTAGTGCTGCTCCCCAGGATGGAGTTTTTATGACTGCTTAACAGCTTCTTGATTTAGTAACAATTGCTCAAGCAGCTGGAGCTAACCCGGAACCTACTCACCCAAAGTCGGGATTTGCACACTTGTGCAACGATTACACCAACTTGGGTGGGAAGCCCTTCAAAGGTTCGAAAACTATCATCGAGGTCTGGGCTTGGTTAAAATCATGCGATCGAATCTTTTCTCGCATGAACCTTATCGATCTCCACCGCGTTCAGGTGGCATCCAGCATGCTCCAGGTGAGAGCATTGGACTCATAAGAACTCCTTATTTCAGAAATTAATGAAGCGGATCTCACCTGGGAGAAATTTCAGGGACGCTTTGAGTTAAAGTTTGTACCAGAAGCTGGGAAAGTAACCTTGGCTTGACGTTTTATAGACCTTGTTCAAGGTCAATCCTCTGTGATCGATTACGTCGCAGCCATCGAGTCGCTTTCCAAATATGGGGTTGAATACATCAACACCCCATTGAAGAAGAACCAGAGGTTCGTTTATGGCTTAAATAAGAATCTTAAGAAGCCACTACTCCTGAAACTAGAAGTCGCATTTGATCAACTCGTCGATATCGCTCTTCGTCTTGAAGAGGCTGATAGAGAGAGTGATGTTGAAGTGGAAGGCGCTAAACCAATCTTCAACAACAAGAAGAGGCCAAACAAATTCAAGGGTCCTTATCCTAACAAAAAGGGAAAGCAAGCAACTCCTGCTGCAAAGGCTCCTTCTCCTAGTGGTGCGAGTTGCTTCAACTGTGGATATGGGGATCATTTTGCGAATAAGTGCTCTAAGCCCAAATCTTGTCGCTATTGTAAGAGCCCGGATCATTACATACATCAATGCCTCAAACGTAAAGGCAAGAAGGAAGGAAAGTTGAATGTGGCTCAAGCCTCTGGCAACACATCTCGTGGCCAAGGTATTTCTCACTCCATTCTTGATGGTATTATTTTATTTCATGATCAACCTATTAGGGTTCTCTTTGATACGGGTGCATCCCATTCTTTTATATTAAAGGAACTGGTAGACACTTTTTCCTTAAGTGTTACTGCATTAATGACTTCTTTAAAAATTGCGAATCCGGTTAGTGGATCCGCAACTCTTAGTTTGCTTTGTAAAGATGTGGAGATTATTTTATGTGATTTTTCTTTCCTAGCCGATTTGCATGTCATGCGATATTTAGGCTTTGGAATAATTTTGGAAATGGATTGGCTTAACCGTTATCAAGCCCATATCCTATGTCCTGAGCGGACTATTCATCTCCGACATCCACTATCTGTTAATCATATTTCTGTTGATCTTAAAGATTCAGAATCCTGTTTGATTGCATCCTTATATTCTTTAAACCCTCGGGATGACGATGATGACGATGCTATTTCTCGTATCCACGTTGTTCGTGAATGTTCCGACATATTCGATCCCGTTTTAGGATTACCACCTAAGCGAGCAATTGAGTTCAGAATTAATCTTATTTCTGGAGCTCAACCTATTACTCGTCTTCCTTATCGCATGTCTAATAAGGAAAATGAGGAGATGCACAAACAATTACCTGAATTGGAGACGAAGCAATTTATTCGCTCTAGCTCCTCGCCTTGGGGAGCTTCGGCTATTTTCGTGAAGAAATCCGACGGTACGCTTAGGCTATGCGTTGACTATCGCAAGCTTAACGATCTCACTATTAAAAATAAATATCCTTTACCTCGGATTGACGATCTGTTTGATCAGCTTAGCGGAGCTAGGGTCTTTTCACAATTGGACTTGGCTACCGGTTTTCATCAGCTTCGTATTGCTGAGGATAGTATTCCTTTGACATCGTTCTGTACTCGTTATGGATCTTATGAATGGCTTGTTATGCCATTTGGTTTAACGAATGCTCCGGCTTACTTCGTTGACCTCATGAATCGAGTTTTCAAGGCTTTCCTTAATCGGTTTGTTCTCATCTTTATTGATGATATCCTTGTGTATTCTAAAACCGAGGAGGAGCATGAAAAGCATCTTTGGATTGTATTGGAAACTCTTAGGAGTAATCAATTAAAGGCGAAATTTTCTAAATGCCACTTTTGGAAATCTCGTGAAGTTTCTCGGTCATATTATTTCCGAATCCGGAATTTCCGTGGATCCTTCAAAGATTGAAGAGATTCAAGATTGGAAGAGACTGGAGAGTGTGACAGAGATTCGTAGTTTTCTCGGATTGGCGGGTTATTACTGTTGTTTCATTAAAGACTTTTCTAAGATTGTCGTGCCTCTTACTGGCTTGACTAAGAAGGGAGTTAAATACATTTGGTCGGACAAATGTGAAGCCTCTTTTCAGAAATTGAAAGAACTCCTTTCCGATGCTCCTATTCTTGTTATTCTCGAAATGAATCAAGATTTTGTTGTTTATACTGATGCTAGTCGCGTTGGTTTGGGTGCTGTTCTTATGCAAAAAGAATGTGTTATTGCTTATGCTTCTAGGAAATTGAAGCCGGCCGAGACTAGATATGCCACACATGATTTAGAACTCGCGGCTATTGTTTACGCCCTTCGAATTTGGCGTCATTATCTATTGGGGGAGAAATTTATTCTTTACACGGATCATAAGTCTTTGAAATATTTATTTTCTCAAAAGGAACTTAATTTGCTTCAGCAGCGTTGGCTCGAGTTCCTTGCACCTTATGATCTTGATATTCTTTATACCTCCGGTAAGGGTAATTGTGTCGCCGATGCTCTTAGCCGTAAACAACAAGCAGTTGTTTCTATGATGATATCCGAATGGAACGATCTCGAGATTATATCCACTTGTGAGATTCGAGAGAGCGTATCCGATTTATGCTCATCACTCGTTTTATTTAGCCTTGAGGCTCATCCTTCTCTTTTAGACCGCATTCTTGAAGCTCAAGGGCTAGATCCTGAATTGGCTCTTCTTGGCCAAAATGTTAAGGATAAAATTGATGTTGAAGGTTTGAAAGACTTTGATATTGATTCTCGTGGCGGCATTCGAAAATTTGGTAGACTTATCGTACCAAATATTGGTGATCTTCGTAAAGATATTTTAGAAGATGCCCATCGTTCTAAATTCACCATTCATCCCGGTAGTAGTAAAATGTACGCTGATATGAAGCGACTTTATTATTGGAAGGGAATGAAATCTGATATTGCTAACTTTGTTAAGTGTTGCATGACTTGCCAACTTGTCAAGGCCGAACATCAAAGGCCTGGTGGGTTATTGCAACCTTTAGAAATTCCAATTTGGAAGTGAGACCAAATTTCCATGGATTTTATTGATGGCCTTCCCTGTTCTCGTTCGGGTCATGATAGCTTATGGGTGATCGTTGATAGACTTACTAAATCTGCCCATTTTATTCCCGTTCGGTCTAACCGTACCGTTCCTCTTTTGGCCAAACTCTTTATCAAAGAAATTGTAAAATTGCATCGAGTTCCTGCTTATATTGTTAGCGATCGTGATCCATTGTTTACTAGTGGATTTTGGAAGAGTCTTCAAAAAGCTTTAGGAACGAACCTTAATTTTAGCATCGCTTATCACCCCCAGTCTGATGGACAAACCGAGCATGTGAATCAAACTCTTGAAGATCTTCTTCGTGCTTGTGTGCTTGATTTTGGTGGAAGTTGGGAAGATCATATTTCACTTGTTGAATTTTCCTATAATAATAGCTTCCAATCTAGTATTGGTATGGCACCTTTCGAGGCACTCTACGGAAGGCCCTGCCGGTCTCCTTCTTGTTGGCTTGAGGCCGGTGAGAAGCTGGTTTTAGGTTCCGATTTTATTCGAGACTCCACAGAGAAAATTGACATTATTCGACATAGGATGAAAGAAGCCCAGAGTAGACAAAAGTCCTACGCCGATAATTGAAGAAGAAAATTAGAATTTTCTGTTGGAGATCTTGTTTTTATTCGTGTTTCACCTATGAAAGGTGTTGTACGTTTCAGTCGTTCGGGAAAGTTAGCGCCTCGATATATTGGGCCATTTCCCATCACTGAACGTATTGGTTCCATGGCTTATCGCCTTGCATTACCGGCTCAGTTTTCTGCCACGCATGACGTGTTTCACGTTTCTCAATTACGGAAATGCCCTCGGGATTCCGATTCTATCGTTGAGCCTGCTGTTGTGGAAGAAATTGAAGTTTCGTCGAATTTAACTTATGAGCAGCATCCTATTCGAATTATTGCTTCGGAGGTTAAACGCCTTCTAAATAAAGACGTTCCTCTTGTGAAGGTTCAATGGTCCTCAAATTCTAAGGATTGCTCTTGGGAATCCATAGAATTCATCGAGCGTACACATCCGGACTTGCTTACTCCTGCTCTTTGAGGTGAACTTCTTATTTCAAATTTCTTTTGTGTTAATATGCTTTTATGGTTGTTACTTTTTATTTCCATCTTATATTATATTGCGAGGACGCAATTTCTTTAAGGAGGAGAGTCTGTAAAAACCCCCATATTTATCGAGTTTATATTTAAATATTTTATTTAAATATTATATCGTTAATCGGATTTTGGTCCGAAAAGCTACTTTTTGCAAACGGTCAAATTAGGACTCGAGACCACTTCCATTGAGTTCGAAATGCCGTTTACAACTTTTTTGAGCATAAATATCGATAGGTTTGGAGTTAGTGAAATTTCACTAACTTTTCCCGCTTTGGACTTTGGGTTAGTTTAGCCTATTAAGCCCAAATTCCAACCCCCTTCTCCTCACTCTTCATAAATTCCTAACTAACTTGAAATTTGCATTAATGGTGAAGAGAATGGTAAATTAAAACTCCAAGCTCAAATTTAATTGCTAATCCAACATTCAACTCCAAATTCAAGTAGAAGATATTGGATTCAAGCTTTGGATTTGCTTCTCCATTGGCTTCAAGCTTCATCTTCATCCATTTTAGTGAAAACGTGAGATTTTTATCTCACACTCTTGCTTATAACAATCTTGGACTGTTGGGAATGGTTCCCTATCACTTTAACATGCACATTTGCATTTGGTTTGGATTGGATTGGCCAAAAACTCCACTTTTTAGTGTTTTTGGTGAATTTTCATCCTTAGGTCGTTCTGGACCCTTAGGTCGCTCGGGTTTGTGGCTTGCGCGCGTGGAAAAGTCGCTTGGACGTTAGGTCGTAGGTCGCTCACGAGTTAAGCCTTAAGCCGAAGGTCGTTCGCGAGTTAAGCCTTAGGTCGTTTGGCCTTTATAACGTTAGGTCGCTCTCATGTTAAAACTTTAGGTCGCGCTGGCCTTAAGTCATAGGTCGTCTCCAACCTAATATTTCCTCTGCTATTTCACTAGGTCGCGTGGGCCTTAGGTCGTAGGTCGTGAGTCTCCTAGGTCGTAGGTCGCTCGGTCCTACTTCTGTCCCTAAGTTGCGTAACCCCATCACCTTTAGGTCGTTAGGCCTTTATGTCGTTAGGTCGTTACACCTATAACCCGTTAAGTCGTGAATAACTTTAGGTCGTGAACCCCATTAGGTGGAAAACCTCTTTAGGTCGTCTGTCCCTTAAGCAGTTAGGTCATTCGACCTGTGATGCCTTAGGTCGTTTGACCCGTGTTACGTTAGGTCGCGTAACCCCTTAGGTCGCTTGACCTTGTTTCCTGTTAGGTCGCGTGACCTTGTTTTTCTTAGGTCGTGAACCTTGCTAGGTCGCCCATCCTTAGCTCGCTATCATCTTAGGTCGCGCACCCCCCTTAAGTCGTTAGACCTCATTTTTGTTTTAGGTCGTAGGCCGCTTGTCTTCACTAGGTCGTACCGTTTTGGACGGGGCGCTGCCCCCTGGACCTCCGCGACCTGACCGGGCAGGTCGAACCTCGTAACGGTGGCGTTGCCCCCGCACCCCCACCTTGGGGGGTTGCCACCCCCCCTCCGTAGGGGATCTTGTCTGAAAAACATTTAACAGAACTTGCTTTGTGGAGATGCTGAGTTGACCATTCTTCGAGACAAACTATCTTTGGCTTCTCGGTCGATTTTATGGATTTTAATATCTATTTCGTTTATCGGCTTCTTTGGATTTTATTCACGTCTTCGAATGTGAATTTTTATGATTGATTGTTTCTACAATCACTTCTATGATTTGTCACTTTAAAATATAAAGGTTTTCTATACTAGTAGTAAATATCAAAACTCTTTCAACAAAATGATTTTAACTCTATTTTCAATAACAAAACTCTTTTCTTAAACCCTTTTTTTCCAATCTACTAGTATATACAAACCTTTACCTCACTCGGATGAGAAAACTAATTAAACGGCCTAGTAAAACAAGTGGTATGAAACGCTTGCATTCACTTCGTCGGTTAATTCTTGGACTTGTCCGATTGAACCTCTTGTGACAATTTTCTAGTGAAGATCTACAATTTGTTCGTAAATATTTAAGTTAAGCTAGTGGTTATGGGACATGAGGCTAAGCTCATATATTTACCAGCTTATTGTAATTGACACTTCTCGTTGATCATGACGATCATTTTATGATTTAGACTAGCAATTGTGCGATGTCTCTTTGTTTGCTTTTTGGTTAGGCTAGACACCACTTGTGTGATTCCATTCACACATACCTTTTAGCTTTTTGGTTAGCCTAGACACCATTTGTGTGATTCCACTCACACATACCTTTTGTTTGCGAGGTTAGGCTAGACACCATTTGTGTGATTCCATTCACACATACCTTTTCGCTTTTTGGTTAGCCTAGACCTCATCTGGGTGATTTCGACTCATCCATATGGGGTAGCTCCCCATGGTCTTCGGACCATCATGTGATAGGCCTCTTTCCCTTTTTCTGTGATTTCTGGATTTCTTGTGTTGATTTCTGGAATTTATGTCATTGACTTGTTATGAGTATAAGTTTAGGGTATGTGCCCTCTTTGGATCTTTGAGAAGATTCTCGTGATATTGATTTATCTTTTATTGATTGATCTTCTGTAGATCATCATTTGCATACTTATAGTAGTATGTCAGTATGGATATTTTATGTTTATGCCATATCTTTTATTTTATATCATTTCATCTGATATTTATAGCTAGACTGATCCGTTTATTATTTTCTTAAATAATACTCAGGTCAGACCGAGATGTTACAGGTGCTTCTGCTTGAGTTCTTCCCGGGATTTGCTACTCTGACTTTTGGCTAACTATTTAGATTAGCAGTTTTTGTTGTATACACTTGAGATATAGACTCATAGTTGTATTCTTTTGTATAACACGTGTTGCTATTCTTTTGTATTATTGTGGATCTTCTTGACCACTACTCTGATGTACACTTTCATGTGTTAGTTATATATTCATATCTTCTTCCGCCTTTGTGATATGGATGTCTGTGACTGATTTGTGTTATGGTTATTTCTATGTTTGTTTCCGAAGATTATTTATAGCCGCCATGTGATAAGCTATCACATGGATGGTCGCTCCTCAACAGCCTTATTCTCCTCGCTAGTTGACAGCACTACACCGTAGTGTTCTTGGCTAGCGTGGATATAGAGGTGGGGCGTCACATATATATTCGAAAATCGATTAGGCACGTTCGCTAATTGTGTAGGATTTCCATGGAGGTGCCCCCAGTACTTCGAGGAACGGTCCTCTTGCATAAGGATTAGAGATGTCCTTCCAAAGCAGCATACACCTCTAGTGATGTATCATTGGATAAACATAATTGGTCTTGATAATACCGAGTGCATCACCCCATGCATGCATAACAACTGTAGGCAACGTCTAGGTGGAGCCGACTAGACTCTATGGGTTTGCCAACCCTACTGGCCATGCCTCCTATCTATGGTTTTATTCATTCTTTCTGATGAGGCTACGTCCGGCATTCCAGCTTACGCACCGCCACCAAATAATCATGGAATCCCACATGGATTCCAATGCCTTAAGGGATTCTGGAATCACACATAGATTCCTACATCTTATTTAAATCTTAGAATCACACCCGGATTCCTATACCCTAATGGGTATCGAACTCATACATGGATCTCAATACCTCAATATATCATGAAACTCCTCCATAGAATCATATATGGTTTCCGGAGTGGTCACGAGTTCGAGTCATCTCTTACGAGTACACTCTTCCATTTCGTGGGTGCTCCACAAAACTAAATGTCAATTTCCAAAATGCTCAATTTCGGTTCTTTAGGAAATAATAAGATAATCCATAAGAGAAGGGATCACCCCCTAACTGTTTAAGTGGACGGATCTCCTTATCATTTGTCCTAGAAGAAAAAACGAGTTTATACGTACAGTATAGCACCGTTGAAGGTAACTATACCATGTAATCACCGTGTTTCCCCTAGATATTTCCAGAGTTAAAATCCTTCGGTGTTAAGTAGTGAATAATTCTATACCACCAAAATTAAGAAGGATTGCATATTTAGGCCAAGATTTGATAATTGGTTATTTAACAATCAAATATTCAAACATCCAAGCAAAGATTTTATTTCGCATGGAAAGTCACTTAGCCTTATTCAATTTAGTTTCCATTACTTAAAAATCACCTTTCGAATACCTTGAAAATCACTTCCATATACTTATCTGAACAAGATAAGTATATTAACAAAACATTATATTTCAATACATAGAAAATATAACCATATACTTATCACAATGGTATAAGTGTATTCACAAACCATTTGACTTTCAAACTTGAAAATTCTTAAAAATATATATTGAAAAGAACCGTTCTATGTTGACTATGGATCATAGCTTACACAATTGTTACGTCGCTATCTCAGCGAAACCATATTAAACAGTAGGTAATCACTGCCCCCCCTCCCGAATTACGCCATGAAATCAACCATTTCTTTCCAAATTCCTTTATCTATAAATATCTAAAAATCTATTTATAAAATTCCTTTATAAATTCCCAATCTATTTCTAAAACATTCTTTACAAATATCAAATTTACTTATAACATTTATTTCTAAATATCCAGTCCCATTTATAAAACTCTTTGCATATTTATAAAAACTTATTTAATAGACTTTTTAGCTTAGAAGAGTTCCTTTAATAAACCATAAAGTATTTAATATAATTTTAAATAACTTAAAATGGTAAGTTATTACTTAAACACCCTTCTATTTCACTTTAATTAAATATCATTTCAAATAATAACTTTAAAATCTCATTAATAATGTTTTTAACAAATTTTAAGACTATTATTGTATTACTAAGTTAACTTAAAAGAATATTAATATGATAACGAATTAACATTAAGCGTTATTAAAATAGCAATTAATTAACCTTAAAATAATATTAATTTAAAATTAATTATCATTCGAATATAATTAAATAACTTAAATCAATATAATTAATTAACTTCAATTACATATTAAACTATTGTTAAATCATTTTAAATAAGTAAATAAAATAAAATTAAAACAAGTGAACATTCTTGCACAACATTTAAGAAATAACCCTTAAGAATCAAATTAATGAAATTAATAATTTTAAATCATTATCAAAAATTATAAATTATCCTTAAGATATTATTACTAATAAGTATTACCTTTTTAAATATTATTACTACTAAATAATAACTATCTTTAAATCTTATAACAAAAATAATTATTCTTAAAATAACTTTCAAATCAATAATTTGCTTTTGAAATTCGAAGGAGGCTTAAGGATCACCATGGTACTTAAACAAGCTACCATATATTTCAGTTAAATTTTCAAGTAATAAGAGATATTTACATAATTCATGACTACACAAATAAATCCAACACTTAATCATCATGGTTCAACATATCACATATTCCTAGTGGCATATTAATTTACGACAATCAAATGTCCAAATCTATAAAATAGCATAACGGAAATTTATTCTGCTAGTAAAATGTCAAATTAATCTAATTAGTAGAACGATGTTTTATTCCACCTAACAAATGTCCAATTATCATATTCAATCCAATATAACTCAATATTAATTTATTTGGCCAAATAAACATCGATAATTAACGCATATAAATTTAAACGATGTTTTTAAATTTAATAACGCAATTTAAAACCTATTTGTTTAAATATGTTATAAAATTTCACATATTCAAAGCTACCAACAAACTATACTATAATGTTGTACTCGTTCATGCGAGTACAACGCAAAAAGAATCCGGTTGATCAGGTTTAAAATGGTCGAGATATTGCATTTCAAAGTTACTAGCTATATATATACATATACATATGTACATACATACATACATACATACATATATATATATATATATTAAAGAAATTTGCTTCTCACCTACAAAGATACAGTCCAAGGCCCAATTCACATAACCACACCCAAATGAAACAATGCTCCTTCCTCCTCCAATCCATTAGCAGTTCAACAGAGGAATCAATGTGCACATCTCGGCCGTGCACATGCACCGAGCTTCTAGCCACCTACCCACCAAATTGAGACCACCAGCATACCCCAACTTCATTCCCCTATCTGTTCGCCACCCTTATCCAAAACCCCAGCCCTCTCTATCAAAAACCGATCGCCTAACCCATCTCGACCAGGTAGAAAAAGATCGCAACGACAATAATCACCAAAATCCACCAAACTTCACCACAAGGTTCACCTTTCCTCCACAAATACACTGTCGAGCTTAGAATCTTCGATCGGCGACCAAAATTTTGGCAACTTCAAACCCTAGCTATCGACGAACATTAATCATTGATGTGGAATCATACCGAAACCTCTACAAAAATGCATTGCTACCATGCGACTTCAATGGCACAAACGACAACAGTCAATTCGAAGCAAATAGAAAGAAAATAACTTTTGAAGTTCGGAAACATTTTTATCCCCATTTTGTTTTTTGGCAATAACTTGATCGATACTCAATGAAATCAAGTACCACCAATTTTTGAAAATACAAGAGACAAAACCGAACAACTTTCATGTTGGATGATTTTCCTAAAAACGAAATGGTTTGGAAATGTGGATTTTTGAATCATGAACAGGGATTTATTTTATGGCTTCATGAACATGTACAGGGGAATGTGTAATGATCCGTAATTTTCGATCATTAAAAATTGTAAATTTAATAAGGTTTTAATTTAATGTTAGAAAAAATGAAAATTTGTAATTTAGTTATAAAAATTAATTGGATTAAATGGTAATAGTATTAATTTAAGGTAATTTACAATTGCTTTGAATGTAACTGTAATTAATTGAAATAACTAGAAAGTTATAATTTGTTATAGATAGTAAATTGATTGTATTGATGATGTGTATATAATTTATAATTGGATTTAAAGAGAAATTGATAATTTAAATGTTGATTAATTAATAACATAATGTGTAATAAATGGATTGGATAGAATTTGTATAGTATAAGTTGTTATAACAATTGATGGTAAATAATGAACTTACTAATGTTATTAAATGTAAAAATGGTGACAATTGTTATTTGTTACCAATTAATTAATCAATTACAAAAAATGTAAATAAATGTTACATTAATGTGAGTTAAGAAAATAAGTAGAGTGAAATGTAATAATGTAAATTTAAGTTAATTATTAAATATTTTGACGATAGCCCAATCAATTGAAATAATTTAAATGTTATACTTGGTTATAATTTGGATATAAGTAAATAAATGTGAATGTTGTATAAATTAAGGAACTAGTATATATAAATAATGGAAATTGAATAAATTAGTGTTATTTAAGAAATTGTAACATTTGTTTATAAATAATGAACTTATAAGTGTGATTAAAAGTTAATGGTAACAATTATTATATGTTACCTATTTATTTGGTCCATTAAATTAAATTGGAAACTAATTGCAATTAAAGGAAATTAAATATTACTTTAATAGGAATTAAGATGAAATTGAGGAATATTAATGTACTAAGATATAAACCAATGTTAATTATACCCATAAGATGATAATTGATCGAATAACAAGATTGACAATAAAATAAATGGATTTATTGAAATTTAAATTTATAATCACTGAATTATTTGAAACTGAAATTAAATACTGTAATTTGGGCAATTTGAATATTGAATTGATATAGAAATTTGTTTTAAAAGATTATAAAGTACTAAGTAATCTAAAATGATAGAAATTGTAGATTTTCAAATTTGAATGAAAAATATATTTAATTAATCAATTATTAATTTATTTAATTAATGTGGAAATAACCAATTTGGCCACTAACCCATATTTCGACAAAACTTGTTTCATCGGATCCGTAACGATGAATTATTATAAGGTTTCAAGTTTCCTAGCGATCGGACTTGTTGTTTGATCGTACGGACACGAAACGCATGGAAATCAATTTGAAATAAACCGATTTTCAAGCTAACTTCTTCATACGATGGAATTTGGACTTGAAACCTGTTCCATTGAGTTTAAAATTATCGAAAACATCTACTTTGATATATGAGATGACCCATTTTCGTTCCGAGACAAAACGGGCTTTACGGGTCGTATTTGTCGTTTCAAATTATTCGATGTTTATTCATTTCTTATCGGGCTTCATTATTATATATAGTCTTGTTATAAACCCTAGTAGCCTTATTACTTCTCATTTTTGTATGTACAATTCAGCTGTATGCTTCTCCTTTTCTATGGCTGAAAATCCTGAACACCTCAGTTCAATTTCAATTCAAAATCCAACATCAAAAAAATCAAATCCCATTAAACCCTATCGATTTATATATCGATTCGAAGCTCTCGACAAGCGTAATTCGATGGTGTGATTCTTTTTTCAAGTGGATTCACCTCATCTAGAAATCGAGGTTGAACCTCGGTTGTCGATTTGAACTTCTGACGATCCAACGGTGGATCTTCGCCCAATCGATGATCGAGAAGTTGCGTTGGGGAGATGGCATCGAGTAGGTCATGGATCGTGTGTTCATTCATCTCCAGGTCATCACAGTTGGCCTAAAAATCTGTGTATCGATCGGCGGCAGCGTGGTTACTGAAGGCAACCAGAGATGGCCGCACCACCCTAGTCGAGCGTGCCTCAGCTTAAGGAGCGGGACGTCGTCTCCTGATCTGGTGCTCAACTTGCATGGTGGCGATGAATTATTGATCAACCGCGGCGGCAATCTACTGTTTAGGCGAAATAGGGTTTCGAACAAAGCTGCTCGTGCACGTGATTGAGAGCTGTTGAGAGGTGATGTGTATTTGTTTTTTTTATTTTTTTTTATTTAAATTTGAAATCTATATCTTCTAATCGACATAACATTTGCATGCGGACTCAGATTCACACACGGTTTGATCCGCTGGGATCGTATTGAAATTTCAAAAATTATGAAATTGGCTTTGACGAATTCTGAGACTGATTGAATTTTGGGCTTAAATTGGATCTTAACCCGATTTAAATTCAAAGGTGAGTGTTTTAACCCACTCACAACTTCTAGAATTTCTTATGTTAATTAAATTAAATTTATGACGTGATTAGAAATTTATTGATCGATGTTTATTATATTTAAACTTACATTCTAGTTAAATTTGAATTTTATTGTAGTAATCATCATTTAATTTAACATTGAATTTAAATTGTCAATTTAATACCTGTTATTGATTATCAGTTATCTATTGATGTTTATTGATTGATTTGGATGATGATTGTGATGGATGTTTGTTTGTTGATATTGGATGACTAGATGTTGTATTTTATATTGTTAAAACTGCAACTTCCATATGGGTTGAAATGATACATACCCGAATGGTTTATAGAGTAGGGAAAATCGTTATGGGTTGAAACGATAGACTCGAGCAATTTTATGGACTTTTATTTATTCGAGATTGTGGTTTGAAATGATATATAACCGTAAAATTTTAAATTGCGGATTGAAATGACAAATATCCGTATCACTTGACCCCAGGGTAGAAAATTATATACGGACATCAGAATGGTTAAATTAAATGATTTTGAATCTTTGAAATTTTGAATTCAGTTAACTAGTATTTTGGAAAGAAATTGACTTATATAAACTGAAGTATTTTCGATAATCCAAGTGTTAATGCTGAAAAGGGAATTGATTTAATGAATTATTCAAAGAGTTTAAATTGGAATTTCAAGGTTGAAGTGTCGAATATAAATGAATCTATTTGAAGCGAGTTAGTGAAATTTTGGAGATAACATGAAAATCTATTTTACACTAATTTAAACTATTGTACTTAATATAAACTATTTTAATCGATTTAAACGATTTCAATTTATTTTAATATACTATAACCTGTTTAATCCAATTTAATCTATTTTACATATTTTAAACTAATTAAATTTATTTAATATATTTCAAATCTATTTAATATAATTTCAATCTATTTAAATCATTTTAAATCAAATTAAATCAAATTTAAATCTATTTAAATTATTTACTATTTAAACTATTTTAAACCTATTTAAACTATTTTAAAATTATATAAGCTATTTATTATTACCCAAATTATTTTCTAAAATTTTCAGACTGTGTAAAGTTGAAGTATTTATGCCTAAATCCATGATGATGATACAACCTTAGTTGGAATTTGGAATTGATACCTTCTTGTGAAATGACGAATTTGAGTTAATAAGATGATTTTGAATTAAAGAATTAATTAACATAACTTATTGATAATTTCAAAGTGCATATGATTTTAAAAGTGAATATGATTTTGAAAGTGAATATGGTTTGAAATAGAAGATGATTTCGAAAGAGATATGATTTGAAATTGAATATGATTCTTTGATATCAATTATGAATTTGTTTTGAAAATGTAAAAGAACCATCCGGTGTGAAATAAGAGTTGGTTGTTAAAGAGACCGGGATCAAATATTGTCATACTCTCTACCAATAGGAAAAACCACTTTAACAACTGTGTACGTGGTGGAGATTACAGAAATGAAGTAGGATGGTTTGGCGAACGATTTTTATATGAGGTATGACGTGACCCTGACTCCCATGAGTCAGCTTAGATGTGACTAAAACAGGAGCCATGCCGGGCCAAGTAAGGTCGCACCTCCGATCAGACACATTTCTTTAATACCATATCTATTGCTTTGTGATTGAACTGATGGCCACCCTTTGATTTTGATTATGGGAGTGTGTTTCAAAGTGGGCGGTAGTAGCTGCTATGCATTACCACCAATCCAGATCCACAATTGGTATATCTACCCTGGCATTGCCTCGAATGCCGTGTTCACAAACCCTAGAGCGCCTTTTATGAGTTTGTTTTGTACCATACCTACGGGGTACCCTCTAGATAAACCCCACGGAGGAGCCTACAGTAATGTATAGACTATGGAATATATAAAATGTGTTGAGGGGGATATGGGTAATACCTTAACTCTATTTTAATACTTTTACTTTACTGTAGACATATTATAATAGTGTGTTGTACTACATATTAGATAGTTTAACGGATCCTTAGGAGATGTAAATCTCAAACATCTCTTAAGTTATTACACTCACGTTAGACACTGGATAGGTGATGTAAAACCACATAAACATCCCTGACGTCGTTCCACTCATATTTACCATTGATTTAACTTACATAAGATCTTTTTGTTCTAACTCGAGTGTTTTATCTTTTCAGGTCGCTCTGGTCAGCTTGAGCATTTCAGGGTTAAAGACCTTATTTCTTGAGGACGAAGACAAAGATTTGTACTACTATTATTTATGATATGTATTCCACTGCATCATGTTGTGCCGCTTCGTTTATCTATTTCTTCATGTTTACGTAACTCTAATGTTTGTGTGGTAAAAGAATAATCAAATGTATTTATAAAATAGCTTCATGAATTGTTATTTGATTATTATATTTTGTCATTCTGCTGCGAGATTTTGTATTTTTTTTATTACTTTCTCATTTTCCTTTACCCCATAACAATCTGCCCTTTTGAATGGTTTGAGCCTGACGTGTGTGTCTGCTTAAAACGTATAAAAAATTAGGCCGCTACAGTTGGTATCAGAGCTTTGGTTTAGCGACCTTAGCTTTGTGGGGTCTGCCTCGTATTAAATATGGTAGTAATACCCTAGAATGAGTCGCTGAGTGTGTATATATGAGAGAGCGTATTTGTTAGTGTTATAAAAGTTTTTCATATTGTGTTAATTGAATGAGTCGCTGAGTGTGTATATATTAGAGAGCGTATTTGTTAGTGTTATAAAAGTTTTTCATATTGTGTTAATTTGTTCTGTTTTGTATTTATAAATTCTGGTTGGTGCATAAGACGCTGCGGTATCGATAGGGATTTCTTAATACTTAATAGGGCAGACTGACATAATATTTGTTTTGAAATATAGGTAAATGAAATAATTTTGCCTATTATATATTTTGGATATAAAATAACCATTTTATAAATGATATATTTGGTTGTAATATATTTGTTTGTTAGGTAGTGAAATTTACGAATACTGGTTGAGAAATGAGATTATAAATAAAATGGATATAAATTGGAAAATTTGAGAACTTAAGTTCTGGGATTTTTGAAAATTCCTTTCGAAAGATTTTGGAATATAATATTAATATTATTTGAAAGTATTTTTTGACATAAATATTTCAATATAATTTGAAAGAAATGTTTTAAAAGGTAAATTCAAAAGGAAATAAGTTTTGTACTCCCCTCTCTGTCTATGGAAAATAATTTTGATAATGAATGCACGCATGATCGACATTCATTTTTGAGTTTCAAAGAGGGTAGATGGTTGTAGTGGTTTTACTACACCTTGTTTTGATAAACAAATCTAAAATTTTAATTTCTAAATATGATTTGATCTATAAAGGATAAACACACACACGTGTGTGTGTATTATTTTCTAAGTGACTAAAATGAGCCCGGAGTTTAGTTCTTAGATTTTTCCGATAACTAGTAGTTCAATTATTATAATGAATGAAATCTTGACTATATTAATAATTGGAAACTTCAAAAAAATGAAAACAAGAAATTTAATTGTAAAAATGATTAATGAAATAGATAAGAAATTAAAAATTTGTAAACTGTAAATAAAAAGGAAATGGAAAAAAGGGTAACCATTGAACATTTTATTAACTAAATATATAAGAGAAACTTGTGTAAGTTTCTATAGCATTCTAAAAGACATATATATAAAACTTACCAGAATATTAAAGTTGTAATGTTAAATAAGAATATGTAAAAGAATACTATATAAGTAAAAATTGAAAAAAAATGAAGTATTCAATAGACTTGTTTAAAAAAATTTAGAATTCTAATGTTATAAATTGTAATAAACTTAAGTTAATAGTTTGAAATGCTACTAATTAAATGTAATAAAATGAATAATGTAAGAAAAATGATTATAAGCCTAAGTTAACATTTAAGCTATCTATAATCAGATTGAATAATAAAGGTGAATACTAAAGTAAATAATTATAAACTTAATTAATGATGAAGCCATGTATAATTAAAGAGAATAATATATTAATCAAATGAATACAACTTCAGAAAACACTGGAAATGACTTAGAAATGGAGTTAATATTCAATAATACTTTATATGGAAGAGTGAATATGAAAAAGAAATAATCTATAAATGGTGGATTGAAATTGTAAAGAAACTTACCTAATAATGTATAATTCCATAATTGAAATGAAAATAACTTATTTAAATGATGAATGTAAAGTAATAAATTGAAAGAAAATGGCATTGTACAAATAAAGGAGAAATGAACTTTTGTAAGTAATAATGAATGTAAATGAATGAAAATTAAAATTTATAAATGTGGAAAGAAAAGTGAATGAAAAAAAGGGAAATCAAACTAAATAGTAAATGTGAAGTAAACTGAAAATAAATGTATACAATACCTTAATAACAAATTCATTTATGGTCCAAATGATTGAAATGGATATAACTTATGTAAGTAAATAATGTAAATTAATGAAATAAGCCTTGTATGGATGAATGAGAATTAAAATTTTGTAAGCAATGAACGTGAATTAAAGAAAGATCATTGTATGGAAAAAACGAACAATAAATGATGTGAAAAAGATAAAATAATGTAAAATTTAAAATGTGTTGGATTCTTTGTTTGTATTGGCTTATGGATTGGTTGAGAAACGATACTTGTAGCGACCCACCTTTTTGGACAGTTTAAATCGACAATAAACCACACATGTCAACTCGAATCATTCAAAAGGGTGGATTGTTAATGGGGTTAAATAAGAAAATAAGAGACGAAGAAGAAAACAAACAAGGAATCTCGCAGTGGAACGATAAAATATAATAATCAAATAAACAGTTCATGAAACTGTTTACTATACATTTGGTTATAGTTTATACAGCATTTATCAGAGTTATACATGTACATCAGAATAAATAATGCAGCAGACAACATGATGTAGGAATGATAATAGTGGTAATATACCAAATCTTCGTCTTCGTCCTCCAGAATAAATCTTCAATAAGCTGAAAAACTCAGGGCTGACCCAAGCATAATTAAAAGACAAAACAATCGAGTTAGGACTAAATATCCTTATGTAAGTCAAAACAATATCGCATAAACTAGAGCATAATGGCATCAGAGATGTTTACGGGTTTTTACATCTCCTATCCAGTGTATAACGTGCATGCAATAACTCAAGAGATATTACGGGATTTTCCATCTCTTAGGGCTCCGTCAAACTATTTATATATATAATAGGATACGCTATATATGTAGTGTCTATTAGTAAAATAAAATATCAAAATTGTGTTAAGGATTTACATTAATCCCACTTAACGCGTTTTCAAGCATTATCGTACAGTTGCATATAAAACACCAGCTAAACGGTTGGTGGATAGGGATGTGCCGTGATACGACAACACTAAACCAAAATCGTATGGTATTGTTTAGGGATAAAAGTATGACAGGGCACGTGAGGCAATGCCCAAGGTAAAATGCTATTAGTTTACCCTTCTCGGCTGGTGGTAATGCATCATAGCCATGATCTCCCATCGCATCCAACACTCCCATAATCCAGAGGGTTTGCACCAATCAATCACAATGTAAATGATGGTAATATGAAGAAGTGCATTCGCTCGGGGTAGCTAGCCCACATGGCTGGTACGGCTCCTGTTTCAGTCATTTCAAATTGGCGTAAGTGCCAGGCTAATCCATTATCGTTCTCTTTTTTCAAATCCAGCAAACGACGCCAAATCCAACCACTTCGTTCTAGAGTCTTCTCCGCGTACATAGCTGTTAAAGTGGTTTCGATATCGACAGAGAGTATGCCCATATCCGGTCCCGGTCTCTTTAACAACAAAATGTCGTTTTACACACTGGTTGGTAATTTTACATTTCTAAAAGGTTCATACTTGACATCAAAATATCATATTTGCTTCAAAATTAAATCCATTTCGAAATTATCATATTTACTTAAAATATACTAATCCAGTTCAAAATCATGTTCGTCTTAATATCTCGATTTCGATTCCAAAATTGTTTCATATTTACATTTGGGTTATGGCCTTATTTAACCCCATTCGTATTTAAATCCATGATTTAAAATAAACATTTCACCCCTAACTTGTTTGAATTTTTGAAAAATAGTTTGAGTAGTTTTTAAAATAGTTTAAATAATTAAAATAGTTAAAATAGTATAAATGGTTAGAATAGTTAAAATGGTTAAATGGTTAAAATAGTTAAAATGGTTAAAATAGTTTAAATGGTTAAAATATTTTAATATAAAATAGTTTAAGTATTTAAAATGGTTTATATAGTAAAATAATTTTGGAAACCAAATTAATTTGTATATTTATGAAGATAGCTTTTAAATAGTTTTATATTAAATTACTTATTTGAAAATCATTTCAAAGTCAAACCGGTCGAATTCTAACTTCCCAACTCAAATCAATTTCAAATTTCCATTCAATCGATTTAATGTCGATTTCGATTCAAAAAAATTTCAACTTCGATTTCAAATTCATTCAATTTCACTTTCAAATCCGAATAATTCAATTTCAATACCAATTCATCGATTTTGAGCGTGGTTTTTAAAATATCGATTCAAACACTTAAATTAAATTAATCTTCGATATCCAATTTCAAATCCAAATTCTCACATACTTTTACTCTATATAATTCAAAATTTGAATAAAAGTCCCATCCTCTAAATCAAATCAATTTCTAAAATTTAAATCAAATTCGATTATAACTTAAAAATCCCAACTCAATTATTTAAAACATTTCGTTTACCAAATTTAAATTTTAACATTTCGAGCTCGAATTCGAAAATAATTTGATTTCTATAAATTTGGTTTTTATTTCTTTTAAAATCAATATCATTTAAATAAATTTCAAATTGAATATTTTAAAATCATTTAATTTAACCAATTCGGTGTTCGGATATAATTTTCTATCCTATGGTCAAATGATCAATTATTTCAATTTAATTTCAAGGATGGATATATATTATTTCAATCCAAATCATGATGTCATAGGTATATATCATTTCAACCTATTTTTTTCAAATAGTTAAATTTACTGTTGATATACTGTAAATATATACAGGGTGATAACAGGATATATATAAACAAATAAACATCCAAACATCCAAATATCAATCAATTGGCATCCATCAGAATCAATCATCCAAACAGTCAATAAAATTCACAACAATTTCATAGTTGTTAATAACATGTAAATTACCGGCAATTAAATCCCAATTTCAATTTGACTATCAATTTTCATTTTTAACAGTTAATTCAATGACAATCTAGATGATAATTAAATTTATCATACAACGACCAATAAAATTTATATCACATCATAATATCAAATTTAAATAGGACAAAAAATATTCTAGTACGTTGTGAGCGTTATAAAAAACTCACCTTGATTTTCAATTTTAAATTAAATCGAAAGACGTTCGAATTAACCTAAAATTTTAACTGGCTCCAAACGACTCTAAATCTATTGCAAAACATAGTGCTCGTCGCCACGATTCCAACATATCTTATTTCGTCCAAATCTGACCTCACATGACCAAGGTATACATTTTACAAGATTTGCATACAATATATATATATATATATATATATATATATATATATATATATATTGTACCAGATTTATCTTGGCCGTTCAAACTTAGGTCTGAAAGATCCAGGCACGTTCCACTTTCTTCCCATTTACATTCGCCTATAGGTAACACGAACCAAGGAAACCTAATACGCATGCAACTCTGACTACATGCCGCTCCCTCCTTTGCGAACTAGGGATTGATCGAGCATAGCCAAATGAAGCGGCCTAGCCCCACGCACCCACGCCTAAAGCCGCTCGAAGCTCGGCGCCTCCACTCCCAGGAAAAACGAGCCCAAACCCTAGACAAACATAAGCAATTATACGGCAAACCACCACACTAATCTTGATCTCAGCTGTTGGATCGGTAGAGCTTGTAGAGCTCTACAAGTTTGAAGTTACACGTATTTATACACATATAAACATATTATTTTATTATTATCTCAATTAATCACGTGCTTTTCTGGACGAACTCCAAACGAAGTGCGCCACCTAACAATTACAATGTTTTACCCCTATTTTGAACACAATGGAACAGGTCTCAGGGACTAATTCGATCGTATGTGGAAAATAGCTTTTTGAACCCAATTAAAATATTAAATTTTCGATAGAAATTTCGACGCGTTTATATCCCGTACGACCAAATGACAACTCCAAATGCTACGAAATTTGAAATCCAATAGTAATACTCTAGTACGGATCCAATGAAACTAGTTTCATTGAAATCCAAGACTGTGTCCCGGATCACTATATTAACGTCTCGATTATAATATAATTTTTTTAATTTCTAATAACTTACTTTTAAATACAATTTCAAATGTTAACAATCTTCATTATAATTTAAAATAAAATTTGAATCAGCTTCCAACATCATTTCCAATCATAATAAATTCGGAATTCACTTATTCAAATAATTGCAATATTAAGTGTAATCAATTTGGATAATTTAATAAATCACTATCTTCTAAAATATAAGTTAGTGAACTTATAAGATTTAACTTTGAAAACAAATTCAAATTATATAACAGCCATTTTCATTTTCTACTCATTCAATTCCCGTTATTCAGTTTCACTATTGATTTTAAATATGGTCAATACGTAGAATTTATTTCAATATTCATTATCGTAGAATCTTCGAAATTAACTATTTCAAAATTCTATTCAAGTTCATATCCAATAGCTTACCTTTAAAATCATGAAATTTATATTTTTATCCATTTTTATTTAATAATTACATCAAATTTAATAATTTACAATAGCTAAAATATGGGTCGTTACAATCTCCCCCACCCAAAACTTTTCGTCCCCGAAAAGACGTGAAGTAAAAAATTTAACACTTGATATATTTTATTCAAAATTATCCACTTATAAAACCATAAAATTTTCATTAAAAAACTTTTACTATGCTTTCGCTGCGCCACTTTGATCGGCTTAGTGAAATCACAATTTAGTTATCAAAATAGTTATAAAAATTTTAAAACTTCAAAAATTTTCTGACACCCGGATTTAAGGAAAATTTCGGCAGAGTCTCCTTTGCACGGCTAGATCAGAACAACTATAAAATGCCACCACGGGCCCCAAATCAACAGAAGAAAATAAAAGCTGAACGGCTCAATCATAAAAGTATCAAATCCCATGATAAAATTAACATGTACCTTTTTGTCGGGCAACCCAAATTTTCTTGAGTTTCAACTGCCTGCATCTTAATTACCAATGGTATCCAATTATATAATTTAAAATCACTTAATATTTTTCATTTCAATTTCCAATACTTGCTCGGATCGATATAAATTATCTTGAAATTCTATGCTCGAATCTGGGTCAAATCGTTATGTGAATAAAATAATATACGTACAACTTACATATTTATTCCAATTGATTCTTAATTACACCAAATTCTTTCGTTTACATTCATTTTCGTAATTTCCTTTAATAACAAATTTATTTGTGAAACATTTATTAATCATCACTTTAGTTGTAATCATTCTATAAAAGGCCAACTTCTTATATGTAACTTTTTCTAAGTTTCTCAAAAGTTACAAATTCAATTTCGTAATTTCTTTGCAAATTTATATTTAATTCTATAACCAATTCACAAAGATACTATTTGATTCATTTGTCTCCTTTCTTATGTTCCACCTACAAATTCAGTCGATTTAATGTCGATTTCGATTGAAAACAATTTCAACTTCGATTTCAAATTCATTCAATTCCACTTTCAAATCCGAATAATTCAATTTCAATCCCAATTCATCGATTTTGAGCTTGGTTTTTAAAATATCGATTCAAACACTTAAATTAATTTAATCTTCGATAACCAATTTGAAATCCAAATTCTCAAATACTTTTACTCAGTAAAATTCAAAATTTGAATAAAAATCCCATCCTTTAAATCAAATCAATTTTTGAAATTTAAATCAAAATTCGATTATAACTTAAAAATCCCAACTCAATTATTTAAAACATTTCGTTTACCAAATTTAAATTTTAACATTTCTAGCTCAAATTCGAAAATAATTTGATTTCTATAAATTTGGTTTTTATTTCTTTTAAAATCAATATCATTTAAATAAATTTCAAATCGAAAATTTTGAAATCATTTAATTTAACCAATGCGGTGTCTAGATATAATTTTCTATCCTATGGTCAAATGATCAGTTATTTCAATTTAATTTCAGGGATGGATATATATCATTTCAATCCAAATCACGATGTCATAGGTATATATCATTTCAACCTTTTTTTAAAATAGTTAAATTTATAGTTTATATATTGTAAATAATATACAGGATGATAACATGATATATATAAACAAATAAACATCCAAACATCCAAATATCAATCAATTGGCATCCATCACAATCAATCATCCAAACAGTCAATAAAATTCACATCAATTTCATAGTTGTCAATAACATGTAAATTACCGGCAATTAAATCTCAATTTCAACTTGACAGTCAATTTTAATTTTTAACAGTTAAGTCAATGACAATCTAGATAATAATTAAATTTATCAAACAACGACCAATAAAATTTATATCAATTCATAATATCAAATTTAACTAGCACAAAAAATATTCTAGTACGTTGTGAGTGTTACAAAACAGTCACCTTGATTTTTAAATTAAATCGAACGACGTTCGATTTAACCTAAAATTTTAACTGGCTCCAAACAACTCCAAATCTGTTCCAAAACGTAATGCCCGTCGCTATGATTCCAACGCATCTTATTTCGTCCATATCTAACCTTACATGACCAAGATATACATTTTATAAGATTTGCATACAATATATAGACACTAGATTTAATCCTGGCCGTTCAAACTTAGATATGAGAGATCCCGGCCGCTTTCCACTTTCTTCCATTTGCATTCGCCCATAGGTAACACAAACCAAGGAAACCCAATACGCACGTAACTCTGACCACATGCCCGCTCCCTTCTCCACGAACCATCGACCGATCGAGCATAGCCAAATGGAGCGGCCTAGCCCCACGCACCAACCCCTAAAGCCGCTCGGAGCTCGGCGCCTCCATCCTAGGAAAAACGTGCCCAAACCCTGGACAAACGTCAGAAATTTTGTGGCAAACCACCACACTAATCTCGATCTCAACCGTTGGATAGGTAGAGCTTTTAGAGCTCTACTAGTTTGCAATTGAAAGATTTTGGAATTAGTGAGTGGATAGAGAGATCGGAGGGGATGAAGTACGGAACATTTTCGGCTATTGAAGGTAGGTTGAGGCGCAGTTGAAAATACAATAGGGTTTATTGTTTGTTACGCGTATTTATACACATATAAGCATACTATTTTATTATTATCACAATTAATCACGTGCTTTTCCAGACGAACTCCAAACGAAGCATGCCATCCGGTGTTTATAATATTTTACCGTTATTCCGAACACAATGGAATAGGATTCGGAGCCTAAGTTACGGTTCCAATGGAACTAGGTTCGTCAAAATCCAAGACTGTGTCCCGGGTCGCTATTTTAACGTCTCGATTATAATATAAATTTTTTAATTTCTAATAACTTACTTTTAAATACAATTTCAAATGTTAACAATCTTCATTATTGTTTAAATAATTTAAATCAACTTCCAACATCATTTCCAATCATGTTAAATTCAGAATTCACTTATATTCAAATAATTGCAATATTAAGTTTAATCAATTTGGATAATTCAATAAATCACTATCTTTTGAAATATGAGTTAATGAACTTATAAGATTTAACTTTGAAAACAAATTCAAATTATAGAACAACTATTTTCATTTTTTAGCCATTTTGTTCCCGTTATTCAATTTCACTATTGCTTTTAAATATGGTCAATACGTAGAATTTATTTCAATACTCGTTATCGTAGAATCTTCGAAATCAACTATTTCAAACCTATATTCAAGTTCATATCAATAACTTACCTTAAAAATCATGAAATTTATATTTTTAACCATTTTTATTTAATAATTACGTTAAATTTAATAATTTAAAATAGTTAAAATGCGGGTCGTTACAATACTTCTATTTTGTGTAAGGATGTATAAATAACCTATAAAGTTTTATCTACGACTGTTGAGTGTATGGTTTACTTCATAGTTTATTTATCAATTTATATGATTTAAAAGTCTCTTAACCCGAACAAACCACTTGCTTTGGTTGCAATGGTTGGATTATTGTTTTCTTTGTTGAAATGATGTTGTATTGTTGTTTGCAAGTGATTGTTGTTAGGATGTATTGATTTGTTTTGTTATTAGTTGGAAACAACTTAAATATTTCTCTTTTATATAATTATTGATCTCTTTTGGATTATATAAGCGAATACAGGTTTATGGAAGCAATTGCTACTACTTTTAGTTTCATAAATAAGCGATGTTTGCCCGACAAATAGGTAGGTTTTCGGATTTCGGCTTTCTAGCGAAATTATATTGTTTTTCTGTGGTTCGGGATATATTATTTTGACAATATGATATATACTGTTATTATTTATATTATTATTTTCTCCGAACCTCTCCGTACAAAGAAAACTCTACTGAAGTTTTCCATAAATTTTGGACATAGAAAATTTTTGTGAAATGTTTCCAAACTTTATTACTTTGAACATAAAAGGATTTAATTGTTTATAAATTGATATATTTTATTTAAATTTTTTAATTTTTTAAATTAATTGTTTATAAATTTATTATTTTGAATAAGATATATTGATTTCTAAATTCCTTCTTTTCCTTCTTTTTTCTTTTTTAGGGATGAAAAGTTTTGAGTGGGGGAGAGTGTAACGACCCGTAATTTTCAATCATTAAAAATTGTAAATTTAATAAGGTTTTGATTTAATATTGGAAGAAATGAAAATTTGTGATTCAATAATAAGAATGTAATTGGATTAAATGGTAATAATATTAATTTAAGGTAATTTACAATTGCTTTGAATGTAACTCTAATTAATTGAAGTAATTAAAAAGTTATAATTAGTTATAGACAATAAATTAATTGTATTAAAGATGTCTGTATAATTTATAATTGGATTTAAAGAGCAATTGATAATTTAAATGGTGATTAATTAATACCCTAATGTGTAATAAATGGATTGGATATAATTTTTATAGTATAAGTTGTTATAACAATTTGTTGTAAATAATGAACTTACAAATGTTATTAAATACAAAAATGGTGACAATTGTTATTTGTTTCCAAATTAATTAATGAATTACAAATAAATGTTACATTAATTCAAGTTAGGATAATAACAAGAGTGAAATGTAATAATGTAAATTTAAGTCAATTATTAAATATTTTGATGATAGTCCAATCAATTGAAATAATTTAAATGTTATACTTGGCTATAATTTGGATATAAGTAAATAAACGAGACTGTTGTATAAATTAAGGAACTAGTATATAAATAATGGAAATTGAATAAAATTAGTGTTATGTAAGAAATTGTAACATTTGTTTGTAAATAATGAACTTATAAGTGTGATTAAAAGTTAATGGTAACAATTATTATATGTTACATATTTATTTGGTCTATTAAATTAAGTTGGAAACCAATTGCAATTAAAGGAAATTAAATATTACATTAATAGGAACTAAGATGAAATTGAGGAATATTAATATACTAAGATATAAATAAATGTTAATTATACCCATAAGATGATAATTGAACGAATAACAAGATTGACAATCAAATAAATGGATTTATTGAAATTTAAATTTATCATTACTGAATTATTTGAAATTGAAATTAAATACTGTAATTTGGGAGATATTGATTATTGAATTGATAGAGAAATTTGTTTTAAAAGGCTATAAAGTACTAGGTAATCTAAAATGATAGAAATTGTAAATTTTCAAATTTGAATGAAAAAGTGACTTAATTAATTTATTTATTTAATTAACGTGGAAATAGCCATTTTGGCCATTGATTCGGATTTCGACGAAACCAGTTTCATCGGATCCGTAACGGCAAATTATTGTAAGGTTTCAAGTTTTGTAGTGATCGAAATTGTCGTTTGATCGTACGGACTCGAAACGTATAGAAATCAATTTTATTGAAATCAATTTGAAATAAACTGATTTTCAAGATAACTTCTTCATACGATGGAATTTGGACTTGAAACCTGTTCCACTAAGTTTAAAATTATCGAAAACATCTATTTTGATATATGGGATGACTCATTTTCGTTCCGGAGACAAAACAGGCTTTTCGGGTCGTATTTGTCGTTTCAAACTGTTAGGATGTTTATTCATTTCTTATCGGGCTTCGTTAGTACATATAGTCTTGTTCTAAGCCATAGCAGCCTTATTACTTCTCATTTCTATACGTACAATTCAGCTATATGCTTCTCATTTTCAATGGCTGAAAACCCTAAATTCCTCGGTTCAATTTCAATTCAAAATCCAACTTCAAAAATACCAAATCCTTCCAAACCCTATAAAATTATATATCGATTCGAAGCTCTTGACGAGCGTAATTCACTGATGTGATTATTTTTTCAATCGGATTCACCATTCGTCCAGAAATCGAGATTGAACCTCAGCCGTCGATTTAAACTTCTGACGATCCAACGATGGATCGTCGCCCAATCGACGATCAGAAAGTTGCGTTGGGGAGATGGCGTTGAGCAAGTCATTGATCGTGCGTTCATTCGTCTCTAGGTCGTCACAATTCGCTTGAAAATCTGTGTATTAATCGGCGGCAGCGTGGTTACCGGAGGCAACCAGAGGTGGCCACACCATCCTGGTCGGGCGCATCTCAGCTTGAGGAACGCGACTAGTGCTCGACTTTCATGGTGACGATGAATTATTGATGAACCGCGGCAGTTATCTATTGTTCAGGCGAAATAGGGTTTCGAACAAAGCTGCTCGTGCACGTGATCGAGAGCTGTTGAGAGGTGACGTGTATTTGTTATTATTTATTTATTTAATTTAAATTTGAATTATATATCATCTAATTGACATAACTTTAACACGCAGACTCAGATTCACGCGCGGATTGATCCTAGGGATCATATTGAAATTCCAGACATTATGAAATTGGTTTGGACGAATTCTGATACTGTTTGAATTTTGGGCTCAAATTGGATTTTAAACCGATTTAAATTCAAATGTGAGTGTTTGTAACAACCCGCATAATTATCGATTTTATATTTAAATATTTTATTTAAATATTTTATCGTTAGTCGGATTATAGTCTGAAAAGCTACTTTTTGCATATGTTCAAATTAGGACTCGAGACCACTTCCATTGATTTCGAAACGCCGTATGCAACTTTTTTGAGTATAAGCATTGATATGTTTGGAGTTGGTGGAATTTCACCACTTTTTCACTTGAGACCATTAGTTGGGCTTTTAACCTATTAAACCCAAACTCCACCCTCTCCTCTTCATAACTTTCTAATTGCTTTAAACCTTCAAGCTTCTTCAAAAATGGTAGTGGGAATGGGAAATTAAAACTCCAAGCTCAAATTCAACTTCAAATCCATCATTCAACTCCAAATTCAACAAGAAGACATTGGATTCAAGCTTCTTGCAATGGGATTGAAGAGGGATTGATTCTTGCTTGCTTTGTTCTTTATTTTCATTGGTTTTTGGTGAAAAAGGTGAGATTTTTATCTCACAATTCTAGCCTATAACTATATTGGACTGTTGGGAATGATTCCCTATCACATTTGCATGTATATTTGCATTTAGTTTGGACTGGATTGGCGAAAAACTCCAATTTTTAGTGTTTTTGGTGAATTTCTGCACTTAGGTCGCTTTGCGTAGAAAAGTCATGGCCTGCATATTTCGTTCGCAAGAGTTAGGTCGTTCTGCCGCTATTAGGTCGGCCAACTCGCTAGGTCGCTCGGAATTAGGTCGTAAGTCATAGGTCGTAGGGCCATAGGTCGTTAGGTCGCTCCATGCATCGACTGTCCACCTTTAGTTTGCTCGATCATGCTTAGGTCGTTAGGTCGCGTGTCAATTAAGTCGCTCGGCCATTATAGGCTATAGGTCGTCTCCCTTAGCTCGCTTGGCATTGGGTCGTTAGGTCGCGCGTATCCACTAGGTCGCTTGACCATTTTAGCTCGCTTCCCCTTTTAGGTCGCGTGGCACTTTAGGTCGCATGACCTTAATTCCTTTAGGTCGTTAAGGCCTTAACTCACTCGACCTAGTTAGGTCGTTAGGTCGCGTGGCACATTAGGTCGCTAGGTCGCGACAGTCGTTCCACTTTGGCCTTTGCAACTTTAGGTCGTTCAACCACTAGGTCGCGTGCCTCTTTGGGTCGTTCCCACGTTAGGTCGTAAACCCATAGGTCGCTCGACCCCTTTAACTCGTAGGTCGCACAATCCCCTTAACTCGCTCGGCCTTGTCATTTTTAGGTCGCGAGTTTAGTTAGGTCGTCCGGCCTTAAAACGTTAGGTCGCTTGGCCTGTGCTATTGTTAGGTCGCGAGTTCCTTAGGCCGCTCGCCTCCCTTAGGTCGCTTACTGGTTGAGTCGCACCTCACCCTAGCTCGACCATGTTAGGTCGCGAGTTTCCCTTAGGTCGCGTGTACCCTAGGTCGCAACCTTTAGGTCGCTCGATCCTATCCTTCCTTAGGTCTTCACTAGTTCGTACCGTTTTGGACGGGGCGCTGCCCCCTGAACCCCCGCGACCTGACCGTGCAGGTCGAACCCTGTAGCGGGGGCGTTGCCTCCACACCCCCACCTTGGGGGGTTGCCCCCCTGGAAACCCCCTCCATAGGGGATCTTATCTGAAAAACATTCAACAGAACTTGCTTTGTTGAGATGCTGAGTTGACCATTCTCCGAGACAAACTATCTTTGGCTTTTCGGTCGATTTTATGGTATCACGGCCTTGCTAAAAGGGCGGGATAACAACTTTGGAAGTATGAAGGTTTCAATACTAGTAGTAAATATCAAAACTCTTTCAACAAAATGATTTCAACTCTATTTTCAATAACAAAGCTCTTTTTTTAAACTGTTTTCCAATCTACTAGTATATACAAGCCTTTACCTCACTCGGATGAGAAATCTAATTAAACGACTTAGTAAAGTGGCATGAAACGCTTGCGTTTGCTTCGTCGGTTAATTCTTGGACTTGTTCGATTGAACCTCTTGTGACAAATTTCTAGTGAAGATTTACAGTTTGTTCGTAAATATTTAAGTTAAGCAAGTGGTTATGGGACACGAGGCTAAACTTTTATATTTACTAGCTTAGTGTAATTGACACTTCTCGTTGATCATGACGATCATTTTATGATTTAGACTAGCAATTGTGCGTTGTCTCTTTGTTTGCAAGGTTAGGCTAGACATCATTTGTGTGATTCCACTCACACATACCTTTTTGCTTTTTGGTTAGCATAGACACCATTTGTGTGATTCCTCTCACACATACCTTTTCGTTGCGAGGTTAGGCTAGACACCATTTGTGTGATTCCACTCACACATACCTTTTTGCTTTTTGGTTAGCCTAGACCTCATCTGGGTGATTCTGACTCATCCATATGGGGTAGCTCTCCATGGTCTTCGGACCGTCATGTGATAGGCCTCTTTCCCTTTTTCTGTGATTTCTGGATTTCTTGTGTTGATTTCTGGAATTTATGTCATTGACTTGTTATGAGTACAAGTTTAGGGTATGATGCCCTCTTTGGATCTTTGAGAAGATTCTTGTGATATTGATTTATCTCTTATTGATTGATCTTCTATTAATCATCATTTGCATACTTATAGTAGTATGTCAGTATGGATATTTTATGTTATGCATATCTTTTATTTTATACCATGTCATCTGATATTTATGGCTAGACTGATCCGTTTATTATTTTCTTAAATAATACTCGGGTCAGACCGAGATGTTACAAGTGCTTCTGCTTGACTTCTTCCCGGGGTTTGCTACTCTGACTTTTGGCTAACTATTTAGATTAGCAGTTTTTGTTGTATACACTTGAGATATAGACTCGTAGTTGTATTCTTTTGTATAGCACGTGTTGCTATTCTTTTGTATTATTGTGGACCTTTTTGACCACTACTCTGATGTACACTTTCTTGTGTTAGTTATTTATCCATATCTTATTCCGCCTTTGTGATATGGATGTCTGTGACTGATTGTGTTATGTTTATTTCTATGTTTGTTTTCGAAGATTATTTATAGCCACCGTGTGATAGCTTTGAGTTTGTATCGGTATGTCGGATTTCCTCCTTAAATGAAATGCATGTTATACTATCTGACATAAAGGTTCTCGCATAAAGAAGTTACATGGATGGTCGCTCCTCAACAGCCTTATTCTCCGTGCTAGTTGACAGCACTACATCGTAGTGTTCTTGGCTAGCGTGGGTATAGAGGTGGGGCATCACAATGTTTTAACCCACTCACAAATTCTAATATTTCTTATGTTAGTTAAATTAAATTTATGATGTGATTAGAAATTTATTGATCGATGTTTGGTATATTTAAATTTTCATTCTAGTTAAATCTGAATTTTATTGCAGTAATCATCATTTAATTTAATATTGAATTTAAATTGTCAATTTAGTACCTGTTATTGATTATCGGTTGTCTATTGATGTTTATTGATTGACTTGGATGATGATTGTGTTGAATGTTTGATTGTTGATATTGGATGATTGGATGTTGTATTTTGTATTGTTATAACTGCAAGTTCCCTATGGGTTGAATTGATACGCACCCGAATGATCTATAAATTAGGGAAAAATCGATATGGGTGAAATGATAGACTCGAGCGATTTTATGGATTTTTATTTAATTCGGGATTGTTATTTGAAATGATATATAACCGTAAAAATTTAAATTGAAGATTGAAATGGTAAATATCTGTATCACTTAACCCTAGGGTAGAAAAATATATACGGACACCGGATTGGTTAAATTAAATGATTTTGAATCTTTAAAATTTTGAATTTAGTTAACTAGTATTTTGAAAAGAAACTGATTTATATAAACTAAAGTATTTTCGACAATCCAAGTGTTAATGCTGAAAAGGGAATTGATTTAATGAATTATTCAAAGAGTTTAAATTGGAATTTCAAGGTTGAAGTGTCGAATATAAATGAATTTATTTGAATTGAGTTATCGAAATTCTGAAGATAACTTGAAAATCCATTTTAAACTAATTTAAACTATTGTACTTAATATAAACTATTTTAATCAATTTAAACTATTTCAATTTATTTTAATCTATTATAACCTGTTTAATCCAATTTAATCTATTTCACATATTTTAAACTAATTAAATTTATTTAATCTATTTTAAATCTATTTAATATAATTTAAATCTATTTAATCTATTTTAAATTTATTTAATCTTTTAAAAAAAACTATTTAATCTATTTTATATCTATTTAAATCATTTTAAAATCTAATTAAATCAAATTTAAATATATTTAAATTATTTTACTATTTAAACTATTTAACCTATTTAAACTATTTTAAAATTATATAAACTATTTATAATTACACAAATTATTTTCTAAAATTTTCAGATTGTGTAAAATTGAAGTATTTACATCTAAATCCTTGATGATGATACAACCTAAGTTGGAATTGATACCTTTTTGTAAAATGACGTATTTGAGTTAATAAGATGAATTAGAAGTAAAGAATTAATTAACATATCTTATCGATAATTTCAAAGTGAATATGATTTCAAAAGTGAATATGATTTTGAAAGTGAATATAGTTTGAAAGTGAAGATGATTTTGAAAGAGATATGATTTGAAATTGAATATGATATTTTGATATCAATTATGAATCTGTTTTGAAAATGTAAAAGAACCATCCGGTGTGAAATAAGCGTTTGGTTGTTAAAGAGACCGGGATCGGATATTGTCATACTCTCTGCCAATAGCGAAAACCACTTTAACAACTGTGTATGTGGTGGAGATTCCAGAAATGAAGTAGGATGGTTCGACGAACGATTTTTGTATGAGGTATGACGTGACCCTTACTTCCGTGAGTCAGCTTAGATGTGACTAAAACAGGAGCCATGCCAGGCCAAGTGAGGTCGCACCTCCGATCAGACATATTTCTTCGATACCATATCTATTGCTTTGTTATTGATTTGGTGGCCACCTTTTTATTTTTATTATGGGAGTGTGTTCCGAGGTGGGTGGTACTAGCTGTTATGCGTTACCACCAGTCTGGATCTGCAATTGGTATATTTACCCTAGCATTGCCTCGAGTGCCGTGTTCACATGCCTTAGAGCGCCTTCTACGAGTTTGTTTTGTACCATACCTATGGGGTGCCCTTTGGGTAGACCTCACGGAGGAGCCTACGGTACTGTATAGACTATGGGAATATATAAAATGTGTTATGGGAGTAGCGTATTGTACTGCATAGTAGATAGTTTAAAGGACCCTTAGGAGATGTAAATCCCGAACATCTCTTAAGTTATTGCACTCACATTAGACACTGGATAGGAGATGTCAAACCCCATAAACATCTCTGACACCGTTCCACTCATATTTACCGTTGATTTAACTTACAAAAGATCTTTTTGTTCTGAATCGAGTGTTTTGTCTTTTCAATTCGCTCGGGTCAACCTGAGCATTTCAGGGTTGAAGACTTTATTTCTAGGGGATGAAGATGAAGATTTGTACTATTATTATTTATGATATGTATTCCACTTCATCATGTTGTTCTTGTGCATTTATTTATTTCTTCCTATTTATGTAACTCTGATGTTTGTGTGGTAAAAGAATAATCAAATGTATTTATAAAACAGCTTCATGAACTGTTATTTGATTATTATATTTTGTCATTCCGCTGCGAGATTTTGTGTTTTTTTTATTTCTTTCTCCTTTTCCTTTATCCCATAACAATCTGGCCATTTGAATGGTTTGAGTCTGACGTGTGTGCCTGCCTAAAACGTCCAAAAAGGTAGGTCGTTACAGAATGTGCAAAATTGGAGCGGTGTAATGTTTCCAAGCATAGATATAGGGTAGGAAGATAAAGTGAACTACAGTGCCGAGTCAATATGTCCCCTACTTATCACCAATATGTCGTAGATCAAAGGAATAGGAGAAACATAAGTCAGGTAGGGAGGAAAATAAAAATATCAGAGAAAAATCTTTGTGGCTTCATGTGTACGCTCTTGTATACTATAAAAATTTATTTTGAAATGAATAGATTACGGTACCCGGCTCCCCCACATCGCGTCTGCGTCCAAGCTAGGAACGACAGAAAGTAATATACAATTGCCATTGACGCCAAAAATGGGTATCAGCATCCAATAGAATCTAATAGAAATTAAGTGAGGAATGAAATTAAAACAGAGCATAAATTATAAATGAACACACAGAATCTTTATAGTGGTTCAGCAATCTTCGCCTACATCCACTTCATATTTTTATCGATATTCCACCTGATTATCATTACAAGAGTGTTTGGATTAGCTGGAATCCATTGTTACAAAAGTGAAGAATAAAAACGGTAGAGCTTCGGTAGAGAAAGTTGTCCCCTTTTCTGATGTCGTGCCTGATGTATTTATAGGGGAAGACGTGCATGAATCGTACCGAAATTTTGGCGGAAGATTCGGGTGACTAAGACGAGGCGACCACAAAATTTACAAGCCCATCCGGGCCCACATTAGGGGTCGGTACTGACCCCTATGAATGCATCCAAATGGATTATGATCTCTATAAGGGATGCCACATGATGATAGGTACTTGTTCCTAAATTTCATGCAATTCCGACGTACGGTTTGTGAGATATCACATTTTCCGTGAAGTAGTGATGCTTGAATTCTAATTTCTGCCGTTCCCTGTAGAGGGATAGGTACCGATCCCTCCAAATTGCTCCAAATTCCTTGCGATCCCTATGGGGTGTTCCACACATCTTAATTAGCTTATACTTCAAGTTTCATGCTGATAGCATGTTTAGATTTTGAGTTATAGATCGATCATTGTTGCAATATGTAGTGAAAGCTGAATATAGACAATCCCTTTTTATACCGATCCCTTTTATACCGATCCCTTTTGATAGGTGAAGTAATTTACCCATAAATTGAGCATACGAACTTCAAATGACTTGAAACTTAGAATTTAGCCGTATGGGGCCTTCCTTGTAACTTTGTATTGATCTTACCAAGTTTGGGACATTAAACGAGGAAATATACCGATCCCTTAAGGAAAGGGATAGGCACTTAACCCCGCCTAGGGGATACATTATTCCATACATAGAATATTCTAAAAAGTCTATCCGTTGGCCTCGGTTGATCATTACTTTATATCATTTACCTATGCTTGATCTCTTAACCTAATAATCATCTCTCTAGGTTGTCTTCCTTGATGATTGCCCAGTCTAACTTGTCTAGTCAGTTTGAGTATAGCCGGATAACAATTGCGTATGACAGTGATAAACGATCAAAAAATAAAAATAAAATAGACAACTTATTAAATTCTGTGTAGTCTCAAAATGCCATCATTTGTCGTAAAATACTTCAAACGAAAATTTATTATTTTTTCAATTTAAAAATTGTGAAAAAATCCTAAAAATTAAATTAAAAATAGGTCATTGAAAATCATGACTTAGTTTGAGATAAATAATTTATCATATTTAAATTTAAATTCGAATATTTAAATAAATTAAATATTCAAATTTGAAGACCCAAAATACTGGTTGTCATAATAATCCATGCTATTTTTGCAACATAGCCCTCTAAACTAACACAGACATATCATTTCACTCAATATATAATCCATGAAGTCTTCTATATTTTTGGACTTGACATAAATAATACTATACCATCTCCATATAAATATTGGACGAGTTTTAGATTCAACTATAGTAATGGAAACTAGATCACTCAAGTCCGTTGTTGCATCCTCGCATTACACCATCTTCGCATCATTAAGTCCATTGATGCAGCTCTTCAATGTAGTAGTTCATTATTACCAATCTCTTCTTCATGCACACCATAGTTCTCTATTTCATGTCCAGGCCGCGCTTACTTTTCTCCATTATTCCCAGTCTCAAGGCTGATGAAGTATTTGTAGTGGACAATGAAGCTCGACAGCTCACCAGGATTACATCTCCGTCAACACTGCACCTCATGTTGGTCATCTGCTAATAATGAAAGATCATAACTTAGGAATTCAAATACCCACTTGTTCACTGAAGTTGCAACAGTCTTGCTGGCTCGGTAGTTCCAGCATACTCTATCCCAATTCTACTTGCAACCATCAGCTGTGCATACCACATATATGTGCAGTCTACGTCATGCATGCCCCACGCTGGCAGACATGTGATGTTCTTCACAGTAGACTTTGGTTCCTCTCTCACATTCAACAACATACCGGCCATGCATATCTCCACCAGTTTCTTGCTCAAGTCTAATAAATTTCATCATTATGCTTAACACTACAGGCTTGACTGCACTACATAAAAAATATGATTTCCTGCTTACATACATACCGAGCATTCACCATTTACAAATTGAACTTTTGCATGGATACATGCCTGCAATCCTCATAAGCTCCTTGCATTCTCGAACATTATCATGCACTCAAGCCCACTATCTGTAGCATCTCATTCTTGTCTGCAGATCCCTCGCATGCACGAATCTTGAGGCACTCCTAAACATGCATCATAGCTCAGTTTGCAAGTAGCAGTCCTTTTTTTTTTAAAACCAGAATCATCTTTATTATGTTTAATCATCATGTATATAATTTTCTCATCCATTTCTTACCGATCGATCATCTTTGGGATGATCTTTTTACATATGTTGGAATCTATGGAACATTTGTATGAATATGTACTGTTTTGACTCTAACTGAATAAAACTCGAGTGCTCTCCTCTTGTTAGAGGACCACTCTTTTATCAAAAAAATATACAGGTGAAAGTTGCGTACCTGTAAAGATGGAACATTGTTTCCCAGGACAATTACTTCTTGCTTGGAGAGGAAATTATTATATCAGGTAGACCCACAAGTTAACTAAATTCTGCATTTCCTTTGTTTTATATCTTGTTACAATCAACTTCATAGTTTTAAATTAAACTATGAATTGGTGGAAAAAACCTTTTTGTTAATTATTACAATTTTTAACATGTCAAACCTTGATTAATAATGGCCTGACATGAGAAATATTATACAATATTTCAAATGACGTTAGTAAATCAATTAATAAGAATAAAGATCGATGACAATAGAGATTAAAATAATAATCATGATTCAAGAGTGAAAATAGTAATGATACAGCTTTATACGCATTCATACAATATAATGGTATTTTCTGATTTGATGAATGTGCACTAAATACAACTCAGTTTTTCAAGTTGTAAAATGCAACACGCAACTGCAATTGAGTTGCAAAACCAATTTGCATTTTGCAGCTCAGTTGCAAAATACAACTGCAACTGAGTTTCATTTTGAAACTCTGTTTTGCTACTGGGTTGCAAATTGCAACTGAGATATGCTACTCAGTTGCAACTGTAGTTGCTGAGTTGCAAATGTAGCTGCAATCTCATACTTTGATGTTTTGATAACTATACGAGTATATATTGTATACACTAACAACTTATGCCGGAAATAACATCATTTAAACGAGGAGACAAAATCGACGAAATGAAGATCAAAACGATGCTATAATGTAATATTGGTCCTAATGTCTTAGTTTAGAGTTCAAGATATTATTTAAATCTCTTCTAGATGGTAAATGCACACTGAACTTATCTGACCCGTCATCTAAATCAATGCACGCACATATATTTTGATAAATAACAATATTCAGTCGACTGATCAATAAATTTTAGCCAACTGAATTTATTGAAAATTGCACTATTTATTCTCTGTTTTGAAATCAACTATGTGTGGCCGAATTCAGTCCAGTGATTAATTTCATTTGGCCAGCTGAATGACATAGCAGTTATTTCTTCAATTTGAAATTTTGAAGGGACGCTTCCGTCCATCAACAATTGCAATCTTTTTTCTTCATCCCTAATCTTCATAAACAGTTGTAATTGATAAATATCAATATAAAGCAATCTATTTCAACAATTTAAATCACCAATTCACAATTCTTTCTATCTTTTGAATCCTTAAGCATTTATACAATTTTATATTGCTTTACATTTTTTGATCACATGCTCATTCATGATTATAATTCTTATGATCAAAACCTTTCCATTTCTTCATCTACACTCAATACGTCATTTATAAGAAGATTATAGGAAGGTTGTACTATATCGAACCATTCGTGTTATTTAGAATACAAGCAGTCAAGAAACTTACTACCATTTGCACTCGAAATCCCGTTGGAGATCTTCAAGCATGAAATACTCTTCGACGGCTTAGGCGGTTTGTAATGTAGAAGTCATGTTCTACAGCCCAGGCAGTTTGTAATACCTGTTCCTCTAGGTGAAGTAAGGACCTTTTTTAGCTAATTCCAAAAGAAATGTGAGACTAGAACAGAATGAGAGTTAAATCAGCCTGGTGCACCTTACCTTATTATATTTCTATTGCAATTTTTATACTTCCAATTTGATAGAAATTTAAAAAAATTATTCATATTGCTCGATCCATATACACTTTCATTTAGTATCCTCCTTGGTTTCTAGAGTTCGTAACAATATCCTAGAATAAATGGTTATAAAGAGGTCCAGTCAAGGTAATACAAAAAGGAAGAGCAATAATAAAGAATCAAAAGAGCAAACAAGCAAATGCTTCATGGCAAAACTCAGATCACAATCGATATGTTTAGTTTCTTTATATAAAAATATATTATTAGCACATGATCGATTATTAAAAGATTGTAAAACTTTGAATAAAGTTATTAGAATTGCATGAGCTAAGTTAAAAGAATTTGAGTATAAATTTCCAATTTGAAAAAATAAATAAATTTTGGCAAAAGAAACTAAATTTTTTGAAAATACTGTAAAAGAATTTATTTTACAAAAGATTTCCTGCAAACAGAAAATGAGCAGAAGAAATTAAAAACAATGATGTTTTGGAAGAAATCAATGTTTTGCAAAATAAAAAAATATTTTTTAAATAATCCGAGCTTTTTAATTTGTCTCTTGAAAAAGAAAATGAAGCTTTAATTAAAAAAAACTTATAATTATCTAAAGAATATGGGATTTTAAAAGATAGTAGTAATATTTTGCAAAAGGAAGTTTGTGATTTTAAAGCAAATTTTGAAAGATTAATTGAAAAAAATCTTAAATTTTCACTAAGGTAAATAAATCTTATCTTTCTTAGTTACAAATTAGGAAGTTGACAATGATAAAAGCTTAGGCTACAAATAAGCTAAAAATAAATATAGTTAGTACTAGTACTAATAACCATGATAGTCCTAAAACCACTTATAGTCATAATAGTGCATGATAGTAAATAGTTTTTAAGTACTAAGCTAATAACTAACCATTTAGAATATAGATTCCAGCTAATATGATTAATCATGGTAAACAACTTTACATTGGAAACTACTATGAGAATATGATTCGTAATGAAAACTTATTTATAAAGATTCAACCACACCCAAATGGATATGGTTTTCCAAAATTTCGAAAATTATAAGAACCATGGGTATATTAAATGTTAGCTTTTTTGATAACTTAGTTTATAAGTAGTAGTTGTTTTGGTAAGGTTTTCACCCTATAATTAATCCCTGGACCCTAACGTAGTAAGTGAGTCCTAAAAATAATTATTATATTTATAGGTGCACCATATATAAAGAGACATATATTCTAAATTTTCTGATACTTATGAAAATAAAGCCATACAAATGTGATATTCAAATTTTCTATGTGAGTATGATATATGACGTGATGATAGCTAAAAATTATGACTATTGTAAATGGTATGTTCTTTAAATTCCTAACATAATTTTTTAATGTTTTGTATACTTATGAATTTATACTAGAGAGTTTTACCCTTGTAATCATTCATATTACTCCTACTGATATCTATTTCTTATTTGTTGATGACAAATGGGAAGATTAATTATACTGCCATATCAACAGGAAGAGTATCAACTTAGAGGGAGAACTATCTGCATTTCGATTAATTTTAAAATAAACTTATATAGTTGTCATCATTAAGAAGGACGATACAATGCGAACCTTATCCTTTACTATTTTGAAACTGGTTATTATACAAGTATATATTGGGTACACGAACCACTTATGCAGAAAATAATATAATTTAAATGAAGAGACAAACTTGAAAAAATGAAGACTAAAATGCACTAAAATGTAATATGGTCATAATGTCTTAGTTTACAGTTCAAGATATTGTTAAAATCTCTTCTAAGTGGTATATGGAAAAAGACATTCTTTAGAAATCAATTTCAAAAAATAAAAACAAGTATAGATGTAATCAGCCGATTGAATGCATCTGACCAGTCATTTAAATTTGTGCACATACACAAATTTTTACAAACAACAATATTCAGTCAACTGAATGATAAATTTTAGCCGATTGAATGTAGTGAAAATTGCACTATATATTATCTATTTTGAAATCAACTATATCTGACAGAATTCATCCTACCGACTAATTTCATTCAACCAACTGAATGATACCACATTTATTTTTTACTTGAAATTTTTTAAGGGGTGCTTCCCTCCATCAATAGTTACAATCTATTCTCTTTATCACTACACTTTATAAACAGTTGCATCTATGTAAAACAATCTTTTTCAACAATTTAAATCATTGATTCACAATTTTTCTATCTTATAAATTCTGGAGCATTCATACAATTTTATATTGCTTTACCTTTTTTGATCACATGCTCATTCAGGAATATAATTCTTATGATCAAAACCTTTTTGTTTCTTTACATACACTTAATATACCACTTAGAAGAAGATTACAATGATGTTGTACTATATAGACTATTCCGTGTTATTTAGAACACAAGCAGTCAAGAACTTGCAATCATCTGTAGTCGAAGTCCTGTTGGAAATCTTTAGCCATGAACTTTTATTCGGTAGCTTAGGCGGTTTATAATATAGATGTCACATGTTCGGCAGCTCAGGCAGTCTGTAATACCTATTCCTCCGGCTTAAGTGAGGATGTTTGTTTGTTAGTACTAGAAAAAGTCTACGACTAGACGTAGAATAGGAGTTCAAACAAGTATAAAAAAATCCCGGTGCTCTTTACTTTAATATATTTCTATTTCTATTTTATACTGCAAGTTTGATATAAATATAGAAAAGTTATTCATGTTACTCGATCCATATGCACTTTCAATCTCAGTTGCAATGGTGATTTGCAAATTAGTTAATGTTTACTTTTTAATAAATGTTTGGTTGATTGGATTTAATTCTTGATGATATTATATATTTATAGACCAGGTGCACATAATGGGTTTATGACCATTATTGTGGAAGAGCATCTGGTTCATTTGCGGTTTATCGAGGATGATAGTTGACATAATAGTGAAAAGAATAAAGAGTTTGAGCTTAGGTTGATGCAAATTGTCCGACATAGATAGTCAAAGTCCGCTCCACATTGGTTCATGGTATTTTTTATTATTTTTGTAGGCTTGGTATAATTGATATACATTTGGTATGGATGTTGAAATTTTATATAAGAAGTTGTATTTTATGCACATTGAAAATTTTAAGTTTTGACTTGTATTTTGGACATTTTATTGTTTGTTGGTTACTATTTATGTGATATTTTTCTACAATGTTTATATTATTTTATCTATGTATAAATTATTATAACTTTATCGTTATAATCTTCAATGAAATTTGTTGTTTGTAATATCACGGAATTTTCAGGAGTTTAAAATGCTGATAATCTCTCAATTTAATTATTTGAAATTGATAAATTGTTATTTTTAAAGATAATTAACCAAGTAATATTTTAATTATGGTTATAAATTGGTATATTGTTTAAATGCATTTATATCTGTGTATTTTAAATTGATTTTAAAATAGGATAAATTCATTTGTAAATAATAATAAGCTTATTTAAAAATTGATTTTTGGATTTGGTTTTAAAATTTGACTTTAATTTGAATACAAATTTGAATTCAAAGAAATACATACATCTTAAATAAAATAATATATATGGTTTGGTTTTAAAATATATAGATAATGTTTTTAATTAAAAATAAGATTTTGTATTTTTCTTTTTATGGAAATTTGGATTTGTATTTATTTAATAAAAATAAATGCAAGGCTTTTGAAATAGCATCTTTAATATGAGTTTATTTAAAATCATATTTGTTTTCATTTCTTTTTAAAGATTGTATTTTATATAAATTAGCATACATTTATAAATGTACAAATGTATTTGTTTATTTGATATTTAATTAGAGAGTATTTTTAAAATTAAGAAAACATGATTGTTAATTTGAAAATTAATTTAAAATGCTTTTAAATTTCTTTAGAATTAGAATAAACTCAATATTGACAAATATTTAATTTTAAAAAACTTTGTTAACAAGTGTTAACACCAGTGGTTAAGACATAGTGGAGTTGCTACATGTGGTTGTAGTGGCACCGGTTCGAATCCCAGTGGCCACAATAATAAGACATAGTGCACGGCCACTTATAAAACTGGCTTAACCAAAGGCCAGGGCAAACATAGTTTCCTTGGCCCAAAGTTTTGTCAAGTTCTAGTGGCCAGTGGTCAAGACATAGTGGAGTTGCTACATGTGGTTGTAGTGGCACCGGTTCGAATCCCAGCGGCCACAATAATGAGACATAGTGCACGGCCACTTATAAAACCGGCTTAACCAAAGGCCAGGGCAAACATAGTTTCCTTGGCCTAAAGTTTTGTCAAGTTCTAGTGGCCAGTGGTCAAGACATAGTGGAGTTGCTACATGTGGTTGTAGTGGCACCGGTTCGAATCCCAGCGGCCACAATAATGAGACATAGTGCACGGCCACTTATAAAACCGGCTTAACCAAAGGCCAGGGCAAACATAGTTTCCTTGGCCCCAAAGTTAACACATTCATGAAATTAGGGACAAGTGTCCATTTTCTTTTTAAAATTTCTTTTTAATTTATAAAATCTGAAAAATTCCTAAAACCAGAAATTTTCATGCAATCCAAAACTCTTCAAACCAGAAAACGCATTAATCAAAAACCTGAAGCATTCTCAAGTTTGAAATCAATTCACTCAAACCAAAATACAACCTGTAATCCATTTCTCAAGTTTAAAGGCAAACCAGAGAAATGTCATCAGGCCTGTAACCTTCCTCAAACCATTTTTCAAAACTCTGAAATTCTTTTCCAAACTGAAATCAAGAACTGAATCATCTCCTATAAAAACAAAGCTCAACTAGAAATTTTTCAAAGCCTGTAGCCTTTTCAAACTACAATCTGGAATCAGCAAATATTCAAAAAGCATTACAGCTTCAAATGTTCAAGTATCAAGCATTTCAGCTATAATATTTCAAGTCATCAAGGTTTCCAGTGCAACATCAGTTCAGTTTTTGGGAAGCTTTGCATTATCTCAGCAAATTCCAAGTTTTCGGCTTTCAAAACATTCATAGTTTTTAAAAGTTCCGTCAAAAAAAAAATTGCTTAGCTCTCTGCATTTCTCTAAGGTGAGTAAACATTATTTACTATAAATTAAAGTATTGTTTATCTATTGCAAATAAGTTAATAATAATGTTTATATGAGCTGCCTCTATGAAATAAATATGCAATAGATTTTATTATGCTTTAAACGTGTCCATGTTTATTACTTTCTGTTTGCAGTTTTAAGTGTTTACAGATGTGTAAAAATTTAATATTTGTTCATTTATGCATTTTTAACACTTGAATAAAAACAAATTAGCTAAGTATTGTTATAAACTAGGTACTGAATATATAACATGTAATAATGGATCAAGGATAAGTTGTATCTGAAAATAAAACAGTAGTAATCTGTAACTTCATTAAAATCAAATGTTAAATTTTATTAATTGAAGCTTATATCTTAGCTCAGTTAGGAAAGTTAGGATTTTTGAAACAAGTATACCAATTTTCAAATTTGTATCGAGAGAGGAATTGGGAATTGTCTGGAAATTGAATTTTTGCCCAATTCTGTTGATTTGTGTATCTAGGTGGCTTGAGATGGTTGATGGAGCTAGGTGAAACATCAGAGAGTATAGCAAAAATAGTTGAAGAATTTTTAAATCACTGAATAGTTTGATTTTGCCAAGAGATTTATTTTTAACCTAGTTTTGGGTTCTTGCTAGAAATTGAGCTACTGCACTTTCTTCTCTGCATCGAGTTTGATAGAATTTTGGGTGAATGATGTGCAGTGGGTTAGCAACCGATGGCCGGAGTTGTGGCAATTGTTCTTGATCGGAGACGAGGGTTCAGGGGGAGTTTCCTGATGATGTTTGGGGTTCTGTTCGACAGTGGGTACTCGATTTTGAATTGAGGTGGGAGATGATGATCTGTTGGTCATGGAAGCTTGTAGAGTGGTATGGTGATGTGGCGGTGGGTTCGACGTTGGTCGGAAGGGTTCCGGCAACGGTGCAGGTTGCACGGTGACTTGTTGGTGTCTGAACTTTATAATTTGTTTTGGGTTGCTTGATTTTCTCAAAGGGAGACTCGGGTAGTAAGGAAGATGGCTCGGGGAGGAGCTCGAGTATTTTTGGTTGTAGCTCGTGTGATCTGCGTCTTTTGTACGCAATGTTATACTGTCAAGTTTAACAGTTTTAAAAGTTTAATTTAAACAGTTTTTTTTTTAAAATTTGAAGTCAGGTTGTTTTAAAAAATAATAAAAAAAAGATGCACTTGTACTTGCTTGGTATTATTTCAAAACTTATTTTGAAATATAAAAGAGAATTTTAAGTAAATGTTTTATTAAAATTAATTAGTAGAAAATGATTTAAAATTAACAATTAAAGTTTAAGATAATTTATGAACTTGAAATTAGAATTGTTAATTAATAATTAAGGAAAGTAATTAATGATTTCTTTATAATTTAATTTAATTAATGAATTAAGTTAAGCAAAGATTTCAAGGTTAATCTAAGATAATGTTTTATCTTAAATAATAATTAAGCATTAATAATTTGTAATTAGATAGTTAATTAAGGAATTTTAAGTTAATTAATTAATTTAATAATTATTTTAAACGGGGTTAATTAAGTAATTAATTAAGTACAATTATTTATTTAGTTAACTATTAATTAAGATGATAAATTTAATTTATGACTAATGATTAATTAAATTGTAATTACTTATTTATTTAAGTAATTAAGAGTTAATTAAAATAATAATTAGTTAATACTTAATAAAGGATTCATTAAGTTTTAATTGGGTTTTCTTAATTAATAATTAAAGGATTATTAAAATATAATGCTAGTTAATTAAGAATTAATTAACTATTTTTATTTATGGTTGATTAATTTTAATTAAGGATTAATTAATTATATTTATGGATTAATTAATTTGTAATTAAGATTGTTAATTAATAATTAAGTTTATTAATTGATGATTAAGAGATAATTAAATTGTTAATTAATTTTAATTAATTAATTATAAAGGTAATTAGTGATTAATTACTTTGTATTAAAGGATTGATTAATAATTAAGGTTTATTAATTAATAATTGATGATAGTTAATCTGTTAATTGAAGATTAAATTGGTTAACGAGTAATTAAGGGATGAATTAGTCAATTATAATTAATGAGATAAGTGTGATCAAGTAAGCCAATGAATTTGTAAATTAATTAAATATAGTCACTTGATAAATAATTAAGTATGTTTACTTAATAAGTTTTGATAAGAATAATTACTTAAGATAAGTAATTGATAAATTACAGGGGTAATTAAGATAAGTGAAATTACTGATTGGGAAGTAATTTTAAATAGGTAAATTACTTGGTAAAGTAATTAAAGGTTTATTACTTGGTGTAATAAATCAATGAATTTATAATGTAATTAAAGGTAATTAAGAAGTAATTAAGAATGATTAATTACTGCTTATATATTTAAGTTGATCAAATTGAAAGTTATTAATTTAAGCATGATTAGTTAATAAACTAATTAAGAAATAATGTAATTAATTATGATAAATTAATTAATGGAAGTAATTAATTAAGGTTCATTAATTGGTATGATTATTGAGGATAATTAAGGATTAATTACTTGATTAAGAGTTAATTAATCAAGGCTGATTAATTAGGATGTTGATAAATTAATTGGTTTGATTAATGAATAAGTAAGCAAGATTTATTTTGATAAAGGTAATTAATTTAATTTATTTTAAATTAATTAAGAGATGAAGTAATTAATTTAATTCACTTTAAATTAATTAGAGATAGAGATAGTTAATTTAATTCATTTTAGATGAATTATATTATGGTATGAGTAAATCATTGCTTATGTATGAATGGATGACATTGATTGTCTTGAATGCTTTGTGATCTCAGTAATGAGATAAGTATGATTGTGGTATGAATGCTTGGTTGCATTGTGATGATTACATAGATTATCAATTGGAATGTTTGATATATGGATTATCTATTATGATATTGATAATGTGGATTACCTGTTATTTGATAATGTTGATTATCAATTGTGATTTGTGAGTTAACTATCTGTGTGTATATAGATACTGTATTGAATTATTTTAAAACCTTTAAAACAACTTGGACTTAAAAGACACGCTTTGGATTTCGATGAGACCGGGATCGGGTTTCCATATTTGGATATCCGAAAACCACATCGATTTTAATTAACGTTAGGTCGTGAATCAAAGTGGAGCTTTGTGAAAACTCGAGGTGTAAGGACTATACGTCAATATAACTCTGTGGGTGATTCCGTAATGAGTTGGCGGACTAGTTCTTATAGGTTAGAGATAGTGGTTTGGAGTGCAAGGGTTATTGTCATTAACTCTGAGGGTGATTCCAAAATGAGTGTAACGAGATAATGCCTTCGGTTTCGTTCGAATCTGGAACGAACTTGTATGGATTGAATGCTTTTCAGAACATCGTCAGGTGGACGATGAGCATTCTAAGTGATATGTTCTATAAAGGTAATCGTAGACTCAAGCCTCATCAACCGGGAATGGCTAAAACAGGGGAGGTGCAGCAAGGCTTCGTGGGTAGCCCCCACTTGAGAGTGATATTTACCCCTGTCTAGAGGTCCCTTTTATTTCGGCTGTGTGGGCGGTTGAATAGCTACATCCGTCGGGGTTGTCTTATTGGGAACTGTTTAGTAAGGAATGGTTCCGGCTTTGTGTTGCAGGGGAGCGGACGTACTCCTCGGTACGGTGATCTAGGCTACGTACTGTGACGGGCGGTACCCCAGTAGCCCTGCCATTGTATGGAATCCAAAATCCAATAAGTGCCGTACGTATTAATTGTGCCCAACTATGTTGGAAGGTGAGATGTAAGCATTCCAGCTATTTTTGTATTTTGCTTGAAAACCGTAGACACTATTATAATATCATCGGATTTCCTATCAAATGTTTTGGTTAGCGTATGGTAAAAACTTTTCCATGTTTATGTGTGGGAAGTCTTACGTGATACCTTTTTATTTTAAAAGGTTTTTAAAAGTTAAGCAACTTTAACCGTTTACTCACACCAGGCGCATGTCTGACCCGGACTTTATTCTGTTTTTCTTAAACTCTTGGGTACTCAATTTTTTACGAGTAGCCAAGGGATTCAGGTTAGGATTCAGGTTGGCTAGACGAATTTTGAAGGAGCAAATGGAGCAGGAGGCTTCTGCGTATAGCCATAGAGTATTCCGCTGTGTGTTCTCTGAGTTGTTGTCTTTGAGTTGTATCGAGTTGTATAACTAGACAGGTGTTTATAACTGTCTAGTATGTGTTGTTTTAGCTGTGTATCTCTGATGTATATGATACTATGTAATGTATTATGTGAGTAATATAATTTATTCGTTCCGCTGTTTAGATTCTGATGTTATTCCTTTCTTCTTCTCCATCTTTTCTCTTTTCTATCCCTTTCTTTCTTAAAGATGATGCGACTTTCTGTGGTAAGAAAGTCGGGTCGTCACAGTTGGTATCAGAGCATTAGGTTGAGTGAATACCTAGGCTCTGTAGTGGTGTCTTTCTTGAGAGAGCGTATTTGTAATTTTTAATGTATATATATATATACACTGTTGGGTTACCTCTTCGGGTTTTCCAATATAAGTTATAAAGGTAGATGAGGTTGTGGTGTGTGTAACACGACTACCAATGGTTGGAGTTTGAATGTTTGAGATTGGAAGTGTATCTGTCGAGACTGTAGACCTAATACCGTCTCGAATAATCTTTGTAGTTTGGTGCAAGGATTTCATTGATCTCTGAAGGAAACCTGTTAAGGTTCAGAGTTCATCTTTGAAGTGTAGGTTTAATTACGCTCGTGAGAGCCGATTTTTTGAGAATTTGGATCTGTCGGTTGGGCAGAAGTAAGTGATGGTATCTTGGCAACCTCAGGAAGTAGTAGCTGTGTGATGAGATGCAGTGGCTATGGAAGTCTTCGGAGATGCTTTCTTTCGGAGCAAGTTTAAGGAAGTGTGTCTGCTTCGGTGTTGTAGCTGAGTTCAGCAGGATGTTTGTGTTTAGTTGGAGGTACGAGTTTCTCAAAGAACTTTGGATAAGAAGTCTTTGACATCTGTGTTAGCGGTGCAGCTCGGGAGTGTTCTATGTTTCAGCAGGAAGATCTTTTTGGCTTAGCATTTCCTGGAGGTGGAATTCAAAAGCAGCAGTGAGGATCTGTTTCTTCGATGGATTAGTTGGTCGAGGATAAACTGTTCTGATTTGTGGAGAGAAAAAAGTATCTTGGATATTGGATTGGTTGATCGCAAAAGTGACTTGCGATAGTTGGATGATTATCTTAGATAGTCTTTTGCTTGGATTTGTGGCATTTCTAGAGGATGTAGGAGTTATGGGATTGCTGAAGATTTTTTTGGATATATCTTCAGGAAAGTAAGAGTTTTGCCCGCACTGGAGTTTGAGTTCTGTATCGACTTGATGTCAGGAGTGATACCGGTGATTCAGCTGGGTAGAAGGTTATTTCCTAGGTTGATTGTTTGGTGAAGCAGCTCTGTATTTCTTAGAACTTCTGTTGAACCTTATTTCCGAGATGTGATGTTTAGTTTGTGCCTGTGTTCATTCGACGGCATTTTCATCTGCTCCAGATCAGAGTTGTGCAGCGGAAGCAAGATGGCTATTGTTCTTGAGTAGAAGCATCTGGGAATTGTAGTATCTTGGATTAGAGAGTTTCTTCTGAATTTATTTTTCAGAATATGAGGCAAGTTTGCGAGTGGTTCTATTCTATCTTTTCCAGATGGGAGAAGTTTTCTACTGTTGATAGTAGAGTTTGGTTTTAATGGTGGATTGATCTAATGTGGATCAGTTGTTGAGTTGATCCAGTTTGTTTGTAGAAGCATTAGCGAAGGTTGAGCTGATCAGGAAGGATCTGTAGGCAGTCTGGATCATCCGGGAAGTTTTGAGGTTAAGTAACGGAAGAATTTTGAATTCGAAGTTGGAGGCTTCGATGTTGTTGAAGTTTTCTCTGGTAAAGGGAGCAATGAGATTTGGTGAGCTCTGAGGTATATTGGATTCTTTTGAGTTTTTGTAAGATCAGTGCTTTGGTTTGAAGAGTTGAATTGTCAGTTTGGAAGACTGGAATTCAAAATATTTCGCGTGTCTCTAAGGGAGTACGTGTTTGGTCATCACTAATTTTGAGACCAATAGTTCTGTGAAGGTTTTAGTTATTGATCAGACTTGTCTATGGTCTGGTATCTTGTGTAGATTATAGATCTAGCTGAGTGAGAACTCAGTAGTAGCAGTATAGCTAGTTTGGATTTAGTAGAGCGAGTATCACCGTGTCTATACTTGGGAAACTCAAGATAATTTTAGGAAGCTTATCCAGGTCTGTGTCCGGATAGCTAGTATTGTTTATTTGATTGAATTGATTGTTTGGATGAGATTGTTTGTTGTTTGATAGTGTATGGCTGTTATGATTGTTTGGATTGGTTAAAATAAAATAAAATTGTGGATTATCTTTGTTTTAAATTTCGAGGATGAAATTCTGTTAAGGGGGAAGGATTATAATATCCCGAAATTTTCAGGAGTTTAAAATGCTGATAATCTCTCAATTTAATTACTTGAAATTGATAAATTGTTATTTTTAAAGATAATTAACCAAGTAATGTTTTAATTATGGTTATAAATTGGTATATTGTTTAAATGCATTTATATCTGTGTATTTTAAATTGATTTTAAAATAGGATAAATTTATTTGTAAATAATAATAAGCTTACTTAAAAATTGATTTTTGGATTTGGTTTTAAAATTTGACTTTAATTTGAATACAAATTTGAATTCAAAGAAATACATACATCTTAAATAAAATAATATATATGGTTTGGTTTTAAAATATATAGACAATGTTTTTAATTAAAAATAAGATTTTGTGATTTTCTTTTTATGGAAATTTGGATTTGTATTTATTTAATAAAAATAAATGCAAGGCTTTTGAAATAGCATCTTTAATATGAGTTTATTTAAAATCATATTTGTTTTCATTTCTTTTTAAAGATTGTATTTTATATAAATTAGCATACATTTATAAATGTATGAGTGTATTTTTTTATTTGATATTTAATTAGAGAGTATTTTTAGAATTAAGAAAACATGATTGTTAATTTGGAATTAATTTAAAATGCTTTTAAATTTCTTTAGAATTAGAATAAACTCAATATTGACAAATGTTTAATTTTAAAACACTTTGTTAACAAGTGTTAACACATTCATGAAATTAGGGACAAGTGTCCATTTTCTTTTTAAATTTTCTTTTTAATTTATAAAATCTACAAACTTCCTAAAACCAAAAATTTTCATGCAATCCAAAACTCTTCAAACCAGAAAATGCATGAATCAAAAACCTGAAGCATTCTCAAGTTTGAAATCAATTCACTCAAACCAAAATACAACCTGTAATTCATTTCTCAAGTTCAAAGGCAAACCAGAGAAATGTCATCAGGCCTGTAACCTTCCTCAAATCATTTTTCAAAACTCTGAAATTCTTTTCCAAACTAAAATCAAGACCTGGATCATCTCCTATAAAAACAAAGCTCAACCAGAAATTTTTCAAATCCTGTAGCTTTTTCAAACTGCAATCTGGAATCAGCAAATATTCAAAAAGCATTACAGCTTCAAATGTTCAAGTATCAAGCATTTCAGCCTTAATGTTTCAAGTCATCAAGGTTTCCAGTGCAACATCAGTTTAGTTTTTGGGAAGCTTTGCATTATCTCAGCAAATTCTAAGTTTTCAGCTTTCAAAACATTCACAGTTTTTAAAAGTTCTGTCAAAAAAAATTGCTTAGCTCTCTGCATTTCTCTAAGGTGAGTAAACATTATTTATTGTAAATTAAAGTAGTGTTTATCTATTGCAAATAAGTTAATAATAATGTTTATATAAGCTGCCTCTGTGAAATAAATATGCAATAGATTTTATTATGCTTTAAACCTGTCCATGTTTATTACTTTCTGTTTGCAGTTTTAAGTGTTTACAAATGTGTAAAAATTTAATATTTGTTCATTTATGCATTTTTAACACTTGAATAAAAACAAATTAGCTAAGTATTGTTATAAACTAGGTACTGAATATATAACATGTATTAATGGATCAAGGATATGTTGTATCTGAAAATAAAACAGTAGTAATCTGTAACCTCATTAAAATCAAATGTTAAATTTTATTAATTGAAGCGTATATCCTAGATCAGTTAGGAAAGTTAGGATTTTTGAAACAAGTATATCAATTTTCAAATTTGTATTGAGAGGGGAATTGGGAATTATCTGGAAATTGAATTTTTGCCCAATTCTGTTGATATGTGTATCTGGGTGGCTTGAGATGGTTGATGGAGCTAGGTGAAGCATCAGAGAGTATAGCAAAAATAGTTGAAGAATTTTTAAATCACTGAATAGTTTGATTTTGCCAAGAGATTTATTTTTAACCTAGTTTTCGGTTCTTGTTGGAAATTGAGCTACTGCACTTTCTTCTCTACATCGAGTTTGATAGAATTTTGGGTGAATGATGTGCGGTGGGTTAGCAACCGATGGCCAGAGTGTGGCGATTGTTCTTGATCGGAGGCGAGGGTTCAGGGGGAGTTTCCTGATGATGTTTGGGGTTCTGTTCGACAGTGGGTACTCAATTTTGAATCGAGGTGGGAGATGATGATCTGTTGGTCATGGAAGCTTGTAGAGTGGTATGGTGATGTGGCGGTGGGTTCGACGTTGGTCGGAAGGGTTCCGGCAATGGTGCATGTTGCACGGTGACTTGTTGGTGTCTGCAGTTTATAATTTGTTTTGGGTTGCTTGATTTTCTCAGAGGGAGACTCGGGTAGTAAGGAAGATGGCTCGGGGAGGAGCTCGAGTATTTTTTGTTGTAGCTCGTGTGATCTGCGTCTTTTGTATGCAATGTTAAATTGTCAAGTTTAACAGTTTTAAAAGTTTAATTTAAACAGTTTTTTTTTAAAAAAAAATTGAAGTCAGGTTGTTTAAAAAAAAAAAGATGCACTTGTACTTGAATTCAAGTATATATGGGTTGAACCCAAATTAATGTTCAACCTGATTTTTAGTTTAAAATATAAAATAAGTTTTAAACTTTAAAAAAAGGTTTAAGTTAAATTAAAATTCTTGTTTTTGAAATTGAATTGTTTTTATAAATAAACTTGTATGATGTTTTAATTGTCTTAAGTTAAAAACCTTGGTATTATTTCAAAACTTATTTTGAAATATAAAAGAGAATTTTAAGTAAATGTTTTATTTAAATTAATTAGTAGAAAATGATTTAAAATTAACAATTAAAGTTTAAGATAATTTATGAACTTGAAATTAGAATTGTTAAATAATAATTAAGGAAAATAATTAATAATTTCTTTATAATTTAATTTAATTAATGAATTAAGTTAAGTAAAGATTTCAAGGTTAATTTAAGATAATGTTTTATCTTAAATAATAATTAAGTATTAATAATTTGTAATTAGATAGTTACTTAAGGAATTTTAAGTTAATTAATTTATTTAATTATTATTTTAAAGGGGGTTAATTAAGTAATTAATTAAGTACAATTATTTATTTATTTAACTATTAATTAAGATGATGATTTAATTTATGATTAATGATTAATTAAATTGTAATTACTTATTTATTTAAGTAATTAAGAGTTAATTAAAATAATAATTAGCTAATGCTTAATAAAGGATTTATTAAGTTTTAATTGAGTTTTCTTAATTAATAATTAAAGGATTATTAAAATATAATGCTAGTTAATTAAGAATTAATTAACTACTTTTATTTAAGGTTAATTAATTTTAATTAAGGATTAATTAATTATATTTATGGATTAATTAATTTGTAATTAAGATTGTTAATTAATAATTAAGTTTATTAATTAATGATTAAGAGATAATTAAATTGTTAGTTAAGTTTAATTAATTAATTATAAAGGTATTTAGTGATTAATTACTTTGTATTAAAGGATTGATTAATAATTAAGGTTTATTAATTAATATTTGATGATAGTTAATCTGTTAATTGAAGATTAAATTGGTTAACGAGTAATTAAGGGATGAATTAGTCAATTATAATTGATGAGATAAGTGTGATCAAGTAAGCCAATGAAGTTGTAAATTAATTAAATATAGTCACTTGATAAATAATTAAGTATGTTTACTTAATAAGTTTTGATAAGAGTAATTACTTAAGATAAGTAATTGATAAATTACATGGGTAATTAAGATAAGTGAAATTACTGATTGGGAAGTAATTTTAAATGGGTAAATTACTTGGTAAAGTAATTAAAGGTTTATTACTTGGTGTAATAAATCAACGAATTTATAATGTAATTAAAGGTAATTAAGAAGTAATTAAGAATAATTAATTACTGCTTATATTTATTTAAGTTGATCAAATTGAAAGTTATTAATTTAAGCATGATTAATTAATATAACTAATTAAGAAATAAGGTAATTAATTATGATAAATTAATTAATGGAAGTAATTAATTAAGGTTCATTAATTGATATGATTATTGAGGATAATTAAGGATTAATTACTTGATTAAGAGTTAATTAATCAAGGCTGATTAGTTAGGATGGTGATAAATTAATTGGTTTAATTAATGAATAAGTAAGCAAGATTTAATAAAGTAATTAATTTAATTTATTTAAATTAATTAAGAGATGAAGTCATTAATTTAATTCACTTTAAATTAATTAGAGATAGAGATAGTTAATTTAATTCATTTTAAATTAATTATATTATGGTATGAGTAAATCATTGCTTATGTATGAATGGATGACATTGATTGTCTTGAATGCTTTGTGATCTCAGTAATGAGATAAGGAAGATTGTGGTTTGAATACTTGGTTGCATTGTGATTATTACATAGATTATCAATTGGAATGTTTGAAATATGGATTATCTATTATGATATTGATAATGTGGATTACCTGTTATTTGATAATGTTGATTATCAATTGTGATTTGTGAGTTATCTATCTGTGTGTATATAGATACTGTATTGAATTGTTTTAAAACCTTTAAAACAACTTGGACTTAAAAGACACGCTTTGGATTTCGATGAGACCAGGATCGGGTTTCCATATTTTGATATCCGAAAACCACATCGATTCCAATTAACATTAGGTCGTGAATCAAAGTGGAGCTTTGTGAAGACTCGAGGTGTAAGGACTATACGTCAATATAACTCTGTGGGTGATTCCGTAATGAGTTGACGGACTAGTTCTTATAGGTTCGAGATGGTGGTTTGGAGTGCAAAGGTTATTGTCGTTAACTCTGAGGGTGATTCCAAAATGAGTGTAACGAGATAATGTCTTCGGTTTCATTCGAACCCGGAACGAACTTGTATGGATTGAAGGCTTTTCAGAACATCGTCAGGTGGACGATGAGCATTCTAAGTGATATGTTCTATAAAGGTAATCGTAGCCTCAAGCCTCATCAACCGGGAATGGCTAAAACATGGGAGGTGCAGCAAGGCTTCGTGGGTAGCCCCACTTGAGAGTAAGATTTACCCCTGTCTAGAGGTCCCTTTTATTTCGGCTGTGTGGGAGGTTGAATAGCTACATCCGCCGGGGCTGTCTTATTTGGAACTGTTCGGTAAGGAATGGTTCCGGTTTTGTGTTGCAGGGGAGCGGACATACTACTCGGTACGGTGATCTAGGCTACGTACTGTGACGGGCGGTACCCCAGTAGCCCTGCCATTGTATGGAATCCAAAATCCAATAAGTGCCGTACGTATTAATTGTGCCCAACTATGTTGGAACATGAGATGTAAGCATTCCAGCTATTTCTGTATTTTACTTGAAAACCCTAGACACTATTATAATATCATCGCCCCTATCAAATGTTTTGGTTAGCGTAAGGTAAAAACTTTTCCATGTTTATGTGTGGGAAGTCTTATGTGATACCTTTTTCTTTCAAAAGGTTTTTAAAAGTTAAGCAACTTTAACCGTTTACTCATATCAGACGCATGTCTGACCCGGAGTTTATTCTATTTTTCTTAAACTCTTGGGTACTCAAATTTTTACGAGTAGCCAAGGGATTCAGGTTAGGATTTAGGTTGGTTGGACGAATTCTGAAGGATAAAATGGAGCAGGAGGCTTCTGCGTATAGCTATAAAGTATTCCGCTGTGTGTTCTCTGAGTTGTTGTCTTTGAGTTGTATCGAGTTGTATAACTAGACAGGTGTTTATAACCGTCTAGTATGTGTTGTTTTAGCAGCGTATCTCTGATGTATATGATACTATGTAATGTATTATGTGAGTAATATAATTTATTCGTTCCGCTGTTTAGATTCTGATGTTATTCCTTTCTTCTTCTCTGTCTTTTCTCTTTTCTATCCCTTTCTTTCTTAAAGATGATGCGACTTTCTACGGTAAGAAAGTCAGGTCGTCACATTGTTTATCTAATATTTTAGAGCAATAGATATTGTAACGACTAGAATTTTAGTTGTTTGGATTTGGAATATTAATTAATTTTAAATATGAAATGTTAATTATATGGATTCAATAACTTGAATTTTAAATATAGCAATTTATTGGATAATTGAATTGTTGAATTTAATGACTGAAATTGTTTAAATAATTGAATCTTAGATTTTTAATTTGGATAAAAATAATTTCCAAGCTTATTTAAATTCTATGTAACAAAATGAAGATAATATACTTTTAATTTAGTTTTAAAAGTGATTAATTTGGTTTAATAATAAATTCATTTTAATTCACGAATGAAAATAGCCTTCCGGAGCACTGTCTTGGATTTCGATAAAACAAGTCTCATTGGATCCGTAATAATGAATTTTAATACGCCGTCAAATTTCAGGGCGATCAGATGTATCATTTGGCCATGCAAGATCGAAACATGTTGGATTTAATATTGAAAATATAACATTATAATTGGGTTCAAAAAGCTATCTTCTACATACGATCGAATTATATCTTAGGAAAAGTTTCATTGCATTTGGAATAGTGGTATAACATATAGAATGCTAGGTGGCGCATCTTGATTAGGGCTCAAAATTATATATATATATATATATATATGACTTGACCATAGAAGCTTATACCCATCTCCATCTACCATGCTCCATTACCATTAGACCAAACCCTATGTACACAAGCCCACACCCTCCCCCACACGTTGCCTTCCCCTTTATATCAGTAGCTCCAGAGAGAGGAAAAATTATCACCACATTTAAAAATAAAAAATAAAATAGATATTCAATGGAAAATTCCAAAATAATCATTGTGTGAGCTATCCTCCTTATGCGTGGTGCTATGTTCGACTGCCACGGTCCATTTTTCCATACCGATTTAAACTACTTTTTTACCACACTTGTTAGCCAAATCGCACGGGAAGACGGATAGTGAAAGAAAGAAGGAAGGTAGAAGATAGAAAGAAGATAGAAGAAAATAAAACAATACAGAATCTTACAGCGGAACGAATAATCTATAATTTAAACAAGTCTTTACATGAAACCAAAATTGTTGCTTTAATAACTTATACAGACTTCAATCAGAGTTTACATCCATTCAGCTCAGACAGTTTATAACAATCTGCCCTTGCAACTTGTTGACAACACAACCAATTACAACTGAATATAAGCATCTACGTGAATACGTCTTCTGATTCCAACTCCTCTCATGAAGCTTCCAGTCTTCCAGCTAAACTTGGAAACATGCTCGGTCTGACCCAAGCATATAGGAAAAACACCACGTCTGGGTCGGTCTGGTAAACCAGCGTGAGAAACACACTCAACTTGATTAATTAAAGTTTCAAAAATCCTTTGAAATCAAGGGTATCTCATAAGACAACGCCACAAATAAACATGTTGGGTTTTTACCTTATGATAACCAAAACATTTTTTATCAAAATTCTATGATATTATAATAGTGTCTAAGTATAAATACTTAAATCAAATAGTCGAAATTGTTATATTCATTAAATTCCAGCAATACTAGGTTCTACAATCAAAACTGTAAAGGCACGCAGGGAGAATGGATTTTCAACTAGTGACTAGGCACTAGGGTACCACCTATCACGGTACCAGGTCTAGATCAGCATACCGAGGATCCACCCTGATCCCCTGCAACACAAGACCGGAGCTCCCCCTTACTTTATAATCTGAATAAGATCATCCCGCAGTTGGGATCATCAACTCCCCACACAGCCGAAAAAAGGGACATCTAGACAGGGATGACCTAACCCTAATTGGGTGCTACCCACTTAGCCTTGCTGCATAACCCCTGATTTTCAGTAATTCCTGGTTGATGAGGTTCGTTGCTCAGTGTTACCTTTTTAGAACACTTCACTTAGAATGTTCACCGTCCTCCTGACGATGTTATGAAAGCATTCATCCATAGAAGTCCGTTTCGGATCCATAGAAGTCCGTTTCGGATCCGAACGGAACCGAAGGCACTATTCCTACTATATCCATTATGGAATCACCCTCAGGATTAGTAGCGATTAGCCCTGGCACTTCACTGCTCTATCTTCGACTCCAAAATCTAGTTTTCATCACGAAAGCGTACTCATTGGATCGAAGTAGTTTTCAAATTACAAATCCGATCCTGGTCGCTTTGAAACAGCGTACGCTATTTTTCGGTAAACTCAACCCCGGTTCTTTAAGAAATATATCGACAAAAATAAGATCAGAGTTCACCTCCTAACCGATATTGGACGGGTTTCGTTATACTCGTCCTAGAGAACAAACGAGTTCATACGTAGGGTATAGCACCTCGAACAGTAACGGTGCCATATAATTCCCAAGTGTTCTCTAGATATTTCAAAAATTAAGTTTTGTCCAGATTTGATAGTCGGTTATTTCACTATCAAAATAATCAATCAATTCAACTAAGTTTATTTCCCATTGCAACTATTAAGCCTTATTCAAATTTAAAATTCCAATAGATTAAAATTTGCTATGTAAGCTTATTTCACTGGGTAAATATATTAACGAAACCATTCTTTCCAAAAGCATAATTATAAAGTTTCAACTAAATTTCCCGAATTTTTATTAAGTAAAATACTCTTATAAAAGTTTACTATACAATATATCATTCAAAACTTCATTAATATTTAAAAGATTTTATCTTGAAGAAAATATAGTTAAATACTAATAAAATAAAATTAACTCCTAACTGATCACTACATAAATAGTTTTTTTGCTTGAAATAATTTAAATGACTCATAACTTAAAATAAAAATTTATACCTTTATAAAGATTTCCAAAATAATAAATTAACTACTTTTGACATTTCTAAAATATTTATCAGTTCTTTTAATACGTCAATAAAATAATATTCATTTTTAAACAACTTAGTTCAAAGTCAACCCAAACCAGAAAAAGGCTTAACAATCCTAATGGTACTTATCAAACTATTGTTCAATTTTAATCAAAGTCTTGTATGCAAATATAGATATTCAATATTAATCAGCTTCCATAGATCGATTCACATCATACACACTAATATAACTGACACGCAAATAAACAAATGTATGCATGAAAAGCAGATCAGAGATTTATCATTGCTAGTAAATATTTACAACAATTATACAGAAAATATGTTAGAATGATGGCTTATACTACCCACAGAAGTTAAACTAAATAATTAGCAGAATGGTGTCTGTTTCCGCTGACCAGATGTTGAGCACTTCAAATAATCAACAATTAACTCATTTATTTTGTTTGGGAATCAACTAAATAGATAGGTTGTAAAAAATTATACAACGACATTTATTTATAATTGGTAATTAAATTTCTGTCTGTACAAGCTTGTAAAATTTTATTTGTTTAAATTGACAACGGATCATATGATAGCGTAATATCCGTTGATACGAACCATCTACTTAATAACACTTAATTATATTTAACATGTGGAATTAAATAATTATTATGTGTAAAATCACTTAAGAACTTAGATTAATTCAGAAGTATAAAATATTTTATTTTCCTTAATTACATACTTAATTGTCTTCAAATTATTCAAATGAAACTCAAGAATTAATAATAAAATTATTTTTTAAAGCTTGACTACTTTATGAAAAATATAATTTATTTAAATGACCTTAACTAAATAATGTTGAAGTAAAAAAAGTTTTATTATTTTTAAATTCCTTTGTCTTAAATAAAACATTAAGTATTAAAGAGAATTGATTTAAAACACTTACTCGGTCCATTTTCCTAATACATGCTTTGGGAAGCCTAGTTGTCACAGGTTTACTTTTGCATTATAACCATTTTTTATTTAATCATGTTTCAAATTCAAAGGCCAAACAGGCCGACACCCAAAACTCAATAGCTAATAAGAAAACAACCTGAAATCCTTCCCAACCTTCTTCCTTCATCTTCCTCTCTGGTTCCAGTTCCATCCCCAGGGATACAAGCCCAAATCGATCAACATAAGCAAAAACATTGAGTATCGATCGATTCAAGAATCTCTCGAGACTATCTTCGAGCCAAATACGCATGCACCAATAGCTACGCGATCAACCGTGCTTGCCTGGATCCACTCGTGCACGATTGACACGTGTGCACGTACACAGCCGTGCCTCTAATCGTCCGCCGCCACATCAAAATTGTCATGTTTCCCAACATTCCTAGACTCAATTCACTGCGTCGCCGATGCTAACATCCCCTCTGATCGTAAATCGATCAATCTACTCAACCTATTTTTAAACAGAAAACCATCTATCACTACAAATCGATCCACTGCACCCACGACCGACCACTGCTTCGCATGCCACCGACCTTCGACAAAAGCCCACCCATGCAGCCACCTTCGAGTCAAACAATGCGAATTCTGGTCGCACTTCCTCTCCCTAGAATCACCGCATTGCCACCATTGTCGAAGCTGTCCTTAAACCCTACAATTCATCGTCCAACCAACCCAAGCCAAAATCCAATAAATGGCCACGGTCGAGCTCTTCACCATGCCTATGCGCACCTTCCAGCGTTGTCGTCCTGATGCATCCGCCACCCACAGTCGTGAAATTAATTTTTAAACAAAAACTAGTTATCTTTAAATTCCTTACATTATTAACTGCTAAAAATCAGAATTTTACTTCTAAAGTTCCTATTTCTATACAAGAATCCTGATTGCATGCTTGAATTCCTGTTTTAAATATGTTGAATTTCACTAAACTTGGTTGTTTACTGTAAAACTAGCATTAGATAACAACACATCATAATCCATTCAAAAAACTATTTTTAAATTGAACTACACAAGAAAATAAACATTTTCTTAGTTCACAACCTCAACCAATTTGGAGTAGATTTAGAGATATGGATTTTTGAAACTGGGACACGCATAATATTTTACTATTAACAGAGCAGCAAGTCAAATTATCTTCAAGCTTTAAAATTAAGGTTTCTCACCTTCCACATATTTGATTCCAGAAGCTTTAAGTTGAAATTGAAAATCTTTAATCTGAATTCCTAAACTTCGCATTTGAATCATTGGGTTTGAATTTAAATAGAGAATGCTCCTTACCCTCTTCTATCTCCAGACTAGTTACAGAGTTAAATTTTTTTCTTTATTGATTCATCTTTGCTTAAACTCTTGCTTACAGGTTTGAACGGAGGATGTATTCCTTAGTTACAGGCTTAAATTAAAATGACAACTCAGTTCCAAATGTATATACATGCTCCCAATATCTGGATGATAGATTTGGAAAGAGTTTTTGGAGGTTGGAATTGATATCTGTTTTGATGAGAGAAATTTGAAAAGAATTCAGATGATCATTACAACATTTGATCAGGTGATTTCTGCCAGATGTTAACTTATTTTCTGATAAAAAATCTTTTCTTATTAACCCTTTATTTTTGTTTGACTTATACCTGGTTTTGTTAACCTGCTTTCTTTTTTTATTGCTTATTTACAAGACTAAAAATCTTTTTCTTATTACTATATTTTTTATATGAATCGTATAATTTTAAAGTATATGTATGCTTACTTATGATGTTAGACATCCCATAGTTATTGCCTTTGACAAGGTTAGCGTTTGCATTCCATGCTTTTATGTAATTTTAAACAAATGAAACTTTGTTATTTAAACAAAATAACATTCTATACAAAAAACCTTTTAGTCAATATATCTTTATATATATGTGTGTGTGTGTGTGTTACTTAAAACAAGAACTACAAATTGGTTAAAAACTACTTTTAAGCCTAAATATACATGTGACCATATAAACATTTCTTTATTGATAATATAGAAATATATTACTTTCAAATAAACTAAATTCATTTGATATTTATGTATATATAGTTTCTCCTATATACACCTATGTGATCCTTATACACATCATTTTGATTTATAACATTTTTATTTATTTATAAATATTATAAATTCTCCTCTTGAACTTATCTCTACATATATAACTTTTCTTATCCACAGTGTATATATATTATTTTAGCAAAGTTCAACTTAAAACTCTTTTATTTAATATAAATTATATTTTTTATATGCCTAAAATCAAAAGTAACCTCTTTTACTTTATTATCTATTTACTGCTATAAATTTCTACCCGTATTATATATACATATAAATTCTATTATCCTTATGTGTACGAATATATGCGTATGATTTTTCCAATTAAATCAATTCTCTATTTTATTTTATCTTCAGAACAAAATAAACATATTTTATCTCTAAAACAAAATATACATATACAAGAAATTTCCATTAAATCAATCTCCTACTTTAATATAAATTTGAAAATTCAAATTATATTGGTTTTGGAAAATTGTATATCATTATTATCAGTTGTTGATTAATAGGAATTTTGCATATTAAAATACAATATTATTGAATATTACAAACTAATATTCACAACTCGGAATGTCTCAAATCCCGGGTCGTTATATTTCTTCACCCTTAAAAGAATTTCGTCCCCGAAATTCCATATCTAAGTTAGTAAAACTATCCACACATATTAGAACTGGTTAATAACAATCCATACTACACCAGTAAATACATAGAATTTCGTACTTATATATATATATATATATATATATCTATATGTATATCAATAATATACATTACATCTAGTACCAGCAAGAATATTTCTATGGCCGCTATCATTGTCAACACGAACATACATATATATACATATATATTCGTCCTACCAAACATTCTATGACGCTTACCGAATTACACCTAACAACCATGACGTCCAAGGGTCATAGACACATACAAAATGGCATACACTTCTAGAGAATGCAAACCAACACCTAGTATGGACTCCTACTACCAGAGTCCTCCCCTTTCGGTCCCGACAATTCCATAGACTCCACATCACTTACCTGAACCCATACAATCAGTGGACTAGGCTCTCTCTGAAAGAAATCTACATCAATAACTGGATCCTCAATAACTTCACCTATCTCCCAAATGACCGTGTCGTCATTTTTCGATCCAAGGTCCTCCTCTACTTCAAACTCTTCCTCGTCATCAAACTCATCATCTTCACCCTCGACTTCAAACTCTTTTTCACTGTCGAATTCCTCCTCGGGGTCTTCTTCCTAAGGCTGAGGCTGAGACTAAGGTTGCTCAACGGGCTCTACCGGCTCCTTTGGCTCTTCCTCATATAATGACGGATCGTTATGATCCACCCTAATTCTCCTGACAAGTCATAATCACCATCCCTCCTAGCCCTAGCCAATGCTCCACCTCGTCCGATGCTACGGGTTCTCTACAATTAATACCAAAACCCAAAAATGCGATCCTAGGTTTCAAAATTTTATAGGCTAAAGAGTACATCAAGGTTCACACTTCAAATATCTCATCCGTTTAAATTTCTATTACCCAAAATTTATAAAATCATCTTTCCAAAACAATAATTTAAGTATATATTTTGAAAGTGATTATAAGGCAGAGAAAAAAAGTATATATGATATAGTAAGTTTATAAACAATTTATTTCTTCAATTTATAGATCTATATATATATATATATATATATATATATATATATATTTGTATATACAATAAAGTAAAGTGTTATAAGGTTTTAAATCATCAAATATCTTTTAAAAAATCCATTATTATGAAATTATCCTCAATGGTGGAAAATTTTCCCAAAACATTTGTTTAAAATTTTTCCAAATTCCTTTAGTAAATAAAATTCAGTAAAAATCTATTTTTCCCAAGATTCATATCCTAAAGCGTTCAAATTTCTAAGGGCATACTACGTCAAAAAGGACAACAAATGAAAAATTCAAGGTTGACGGCTAAGACCATTCAAATCCTAGATGATGATTTATCATCATCACAATCAATCATTTTAAATACCATATATTTAGAAAATCATACCTTTTATATAGAAAAATATATTCTGTAAAATTATTTCATCCACCCTTTAAAACAATATTGTGTCCATTGGCCTAGTTCAAGTGTTTAGAGATTCCTATCAATAATGTTAGCTACTCGTATTGACCAAAATCCATATGCCACTCAACCGATCAATCAACACAATATATAAACCATTTTTATATAACTAACAAATACGCGAACTCGTGTGTTTATATATGCATATATATACATATATGCATATATATATATATGTATGTATGTATGTATGTATGCATGTATACACACTCAGACTCAATCAAGTTGCTACAAGCCCTATCTCTAATGAGCAACCCACCCAAACCTAGGTATTTGCTCAACCTAAGCTTTGATACCACAATGTCATGGCCCATTTTTCCATACAGATTTAAACTGATTTTCTTACCACACTTGTCAGCCAAATATCACGGGAAGACGGTTAGTGGAAAAAAGAAGGAAGGTAGAAGATAGAAGAAAATAGGACAATACAGAATCTCACAGCGGAATGAATAATCTATAATATAAACGAGTTTTTACATGAAACCAAAACTGTTGCTTTAATAACTTATACAGACTTCAATCAGAGTTTACATCCATTCAGCTCGGACAATTTATCACAGTCTTCCCTTAAAACTTATTGACAACACAACCAATTACAACTGATTTAAGCATCTACATGAATACGTCTTCTGATTCCAGCTCCTCTCTTGAAGCTTTTAGTCTTCTAGCTAAACCTGGAAATATGCTCGGTGTGACTCGAGCATATAGGAAAAACACCACGCCCTGGTTAATCTAGTAAACCAGCGTGAGAAACACCCTCAAATTGATTAATTAAAGTTTCAAAAATCCTTTAAAATCAAGTGTACCTCATAAGACCACGCCACAAATAAACATGTCGGGTTTTTACCTTACGATAACCAAAACATTTCTTATCAAAATCCTCTGATATTATAATAGTGTCTAAGTATAAATACTTAAATCCAATAGCCGAAATTGTTACATTCATTAAATTCCAGCAATACTTGGTTCTACAAACAAAACCGTAAAGGCATATAGGGAGAATGGATTTCCAACTAATGACTAGGCACTGGGATACCACCTGTCACAGTACCTGGTCTAGATCAGCATACCGAGGATCCACCAGGATCCCCTGCAACACAAGACCAGAGCTACCCCTTACTGGATAGTCCAAATAAGATCACCCCGCGGTTGGGATCAACAACTGCCCACAAAGACGAAAAAAGGGACAAGACAGGGATGACCTTACCTTAATTGGGTGCTACCCACTAAGCCTTGCTGCATAACCCCTGATTTTTAGTCATTCTAACGATGTTCTGAAAGCAATCATCCATACAAGTCCATTCCGGGTCCAAACGGAACCGAAGGCACTATTACTACTACATCCATTTTGGAATCACCCTCAGGATTAGTAGCGATTAGCCCTTGCACTTCATAGCTTCATCTTCGACTCCAAGCGCTAGTCTTCATCATGAAAACATACTCGTTGGATCGAAGTGGTTTTCGGATTGCAAATCCGATCCCGATCTCTTCGAAACAACATTCGTTACTTTCCGGTAAACCAACCCTAGTTCTTTAGGAAATATACCGACGAAAATAAGATCGGAATTTACCTCCTAACCATTGTTGGACGGGTTTCCTTATAATCGTCCTAGAGAACAAACGAGTTCATACGTATGGTATAGCACCTCGAACGGTAACCGTACCATATAATTTCCAAGTTTCCTCTTGATATTTCCAAAGTTAAGTTTTGTCCATATTTGATAGTCGGTTATTTAACTATCAAAATAATCACTCAATTCAACCAAGTTTATTTCCCATTGCAACTATTAAGCCTTATTCAAATTTAAAATCCCAATAGATTAAAATTTACTGAGTAAGCTTATTTCACTGGGTAAATATATCCACGAAACCATTCTTTCCAAAACAATACTTATAAAGTTTCAAATAAATTTCCCAAATTTTTATTAAATAAACTACCTTTGTAAAAGTATGTTATACAATATATCATTTAAAACATCATTAATATTTAATAGATTTTGTCTTGAAGAAAATATACTTCAATACTAATAAAATAAAATTAACTTCTAAATGATCACTACATAAATAGTTTTTATACTTGAAATAGTTTAAATGACTCGTATCTTAAAATAAAAATTTATATATTTACAAAGATTTCTAAAAATAATAAATTAACTACTTTTGACATTTCTAAAATATTTATCAGTTCTTTTAAAACATCATTAAAAATAATCCTCATTTTTAAACAACTTAGTTCAGTGTCAACCCAAACCAGAAAAAGGCTTAACAGTCCCAACGGTACTTATCAAACTACCATTCAATTTTAATCACAATCTAGTATGGCGAATACAAATATTCAATATTAATCAGCTTCCATAGATCGATTCACATCATACACTCTAACATAACAAAGAGGCAAATAAACAAATGTATGCATGAAAAGCAGATCAGAGACTTATCATTGCTAGTAAATATTAACAACAATTATACAGAAAATATGTCAGAATGATGGCTTATACTACCCACAGAAGTTAAACTAAATAATTAGCAGAATGGTGTTTGTTTCCGCTGACCAGATGTCGATCAGTTCAAATAATCAACAATTAACTCATTTATATTGTTTGGGAAACAACGAAATAGATAGGCTGTATAAAATTATACAACGACATTTATTTATAATCGGTAATTAAATTTCTCTCTGTACAAGCTTATAAATTTTTTATTTGTTTAACTTGACAACGGATCATAGGATGGTGTAATATCCGTCGATACGAACCATCTACTTAATTAAACTTTATTATATTTAAGATGTGGAATTAAATAACTATTATATATAAAATCACTTAAGAACTTAGATTAATTTAGAAGTATAAAACATTTTATTTTCCTTAATTACCTGCTCAATTATACTTCAAACTATTCAAATAAAACTCAAGAATTAATAATAAAATTATTTTTTAAAGCTTGACTACTTTATGATAAAAATAATTCATTTAAATGACATTAACTAAATAATTTTAAAGTAAAACCAGTTTTATTATTTTTGAATTCCTTTGTCTTAAATAAAACATTAAATATTAAAGAGAATTGATTTAAAACACTTACTTGATCCATTTGAATAATACAAGCTTTGGGAAGCCTAGTTGTCATGGGTTTACTTTTCCATTATAACCATTTTTTATTTAATCCTGTTTCAAATTCAAAGGCCAAACGGGCCGAAGCCCAAAACTCAATAGCTAATAAAAAACAACCCGAAGTCCTTTCCACCTTCTTCCCTCATCTTTCCACTCTGGCTCCAGTTCTATCCCCAGGGATACAAACCCAAATCAATCGACATAAGCAACAACACTAAGTATCGATCGATTCAAGAATCTCTCAAGACTATCTTCGAGCCTAATACGCATGCACCCCTAACCACGCAATCAACCGTGCTCGCCTGGATCCACTCACGCACGAGTGACATGCGTGCATGTACACACCCATGGACCTGATTGTCTCGCCGCCGCGTCAATGTTGCCGAGTTTCCCAACGTTCCTAGACTCAATTCGCTGCGTCGTCGATGCTAACAACCCCTATGATCAAAAATCGATCATCTGCTCAACCCATTCCTAAACCAAAAAACCATCTATCACCACAAATCAACCCACTGCACCCACGACCGACCACTGCTTCGCACGCCACCGACCTCCGACGATAGTCCACCCTTGCAGCCACCTCCGAGCCAAACCACGTGAATTCCGGTCGCACCTCCTCTCCCCAAAATCACCGCGTTGCCACCATTGCCGAAGTTGTCCTTAAACCCTCCAATTTATCGCCCAACCTAATCCAAGCCCGAATCCGATAAATGGCCATGGTCGAGCTCTTCACCACGCCTATGTGCACCTTCCAACGTTGCCGTCCCGATGCCTTCGCCACCTACGGTGGTGAAATTAATTTTTGAACAGAAACTGGTCATCTTTAAATCCTTTACGTTATAAACTGCTAAAAATCATAATTTTACTTCTAAAATTACTATTTCTATACAAGAATCCTGATTGCATGCTTAAATTCCTATTTTAAATATGTTGAATTTTCACTAAACTTGGTTGTTTACTGTAAAACTAGCATTAGATAACTACACAGCATAATCCATTCACAAAACTATTTTGAACTTAAACTACACAAGAAAATAAACATTTTCTTAGTTCACAACATCAACCAATTTGGATTAGATTTAGAGATACGGATTTTTGAAATTGAGACAGTTATAATATTTTAATGTTAACAGAGCAGCAAGTCAAATTATTTTCAAGCTTTGAAATTAAGGTTTTTCACCTTCCACATATTTGATTCCAGAAGCTTTAAGTGTATATTGAAAGTCTTTAATCTGAATTCTTGAAACTTGCTTTTGAATCCTTGGATTTGAATTTAAACAGAGAATTCCCCTTACCCTCTCCTATCTCTAAACTAGTTACAGAGTTAATTTTTCTTCTTCTGCTTTATTGATTCTTGTTTGCTTAAAATCTTGCTTACAGGTATGAATAGAGGATGTATTCCTTAGTTAAAGGCTTAAATTAAAAACAACAACTCAGATCCAAATGTACGTACATATACATGCTCTCAATATCTAGATGATAGATTTGGAAAGAGGTTTTTGGAGGCTGGAATTGATATGTTTTGATGATAGAAATTTGAAAAAATTTAGATGATCATTACAACATTTGATCAGGTGATTTCTGCCTGATGTTAACTTATTTTCTGATAAAAAAAGCTTTTCTTATTTACCCTTTGTTTTTGTTTGACTTAAACCAGGCTTTGTTAACCTGTTTTCTTTTTTTACTGCTTATTTACAAGACTAAAAATCTTTTTCTTATTACTATGTTTTTTTATATGAACCATATAATATTTAAAGTATATATATGCATACTTATGATGTTGGATAGCCCATAGTTATTGCCTTTGACAAGGTTAGTGTTTGCATTCCCTGCTTTTATATAATTTTAAACCAAATGAAACTTTGTTATTAAAATAAAATAACATTCTATACAAAACACTTTTGGTCAACACACACACACACACACACACACACACACACACACACACACACACACACACACACACACACACACACACACATATATATATATATATATATATATATATATATATCTGTGTGTGTGTGACCATATATACATTTCTTTTCTGATAATATAGAAATATATTACTTTCAAATAAACTAAATTTATTTGATATTTATGTATATATAGTTTCTCCTATATACACCTATGTGATTCTTATACACATCATTTTAATTTATAACATTTTAATTTATTTATATATATTATAAATTTTTGCTTTGAACTTATCTCTACATATGTAACATTTTCTTATCCATAGTGTGTGTGTGTATTATTTTAGCAAAGTTCAACTTAAAACTATGTTATTTAATATAAATTATATTGATTATATGCCCAAAATCAAAAATATCCTCTTTTACTTTATTATCTGTTCACTGCTATGAATTTCTATCCACATTATATATACATATAAATTATATTATCCTTATATGTAAGAATGAATGCATATGATTTTTCCAATTAAATCAATTCTCTATTTTATTTTATCTTTAGAACAAAATATACATGTTTTATCTCTAAAATAAAATATACATATATAAGAAATTTCCACTAAATCAATCTCCTCTGTTTTAATATAAATATGAAAATTCAAATTATATTTGTTTTGGAAAATTGTATATCATTATTATCAGTTGTTGATTAACGGGAATTTTGTATATTAAAATACAATATTATTGAATATTACAAACTAATATTCACAGCCTGAAATTTCTCAAATCCCGGGTCATTACATCGGCCATTGTTTGGAGTGACTAGACAGTTTATAGAGCCTAGGTTTGAGATCCAAGGCTTGGGTTTTTAACCAATGGAGGAAGATTTAGGGGAATTGGAGGTTATTTTTGGGTTCGTTGAAGGAAATGGCCTCCTGAGTAAAAAAGTGATGAACCACGGTGCTTTGATGGTTGTTGTGACTCGATGGTGGCCGGCTAGGAATGCAGGGCGTCACAATTTGCTTTTGTGGCTCAGGTAGGCTATTGATGGGTCGGGAAGGCACGGGTTTAGATGAGGAGGATGGTGGCAGCATCGGTTTGGTTGCTCGCTAGCCATGGAGGCGTTACTGAGAAGAGCGAGGTCGAGCGATTGGTGTGCACTGATATATCATGTACAGGAATGAATGAATGAATTTTGAAAGAAGAAATGAAAGGGTAGAGTTGTAATTAGTTAAACCTTGTAATTAGTTTATTAATTGTTGATTTAAAATCGTTTAATTTAATTAATACATAACTCTCTCATACGAGGTCCAATCGAGGCATGGATTTTTGTGTTGCGCTTTTAGCGATGAATGCTTCACAATGGAGCTAGTTTGGATGAATTTGGAGACAGTTGAGAGTTAGGCTAAAATTGGACGTCGTTTGGTTTTGGTTCCAAACCGGAATGCCTCGGCGACAATAGAAAATTTTGGTGAGTTAAACTTACTTTCTTGGTTAAGTAATTTGATATATAGTTAATAAATATTATTGAATGATTGTTTGGATAAATAAGTATATATATATTAGTTGGATTAAATATTCCCACCTATTGGAGCGGATGAGACCCTATTACGTTCTCGTGTAAGAAAGGATGACCCTTTTTATGCGAATCCCTCCTCAAAGCGGTTGATTTATATTTTATGATTATATAATATTTGTGATATAGGGGAAAACTAGTTGGAGGGATCCAACTAGATCGCTTGCTATTGTTGAGTTGTTTCAATAATATTTCTTTATAAGGATTATTGAAAAATGAACATGATTATGGACATTATGCTTTGTTGTATGTTTGAAAATTAAAACCCAATAGTGACAGAAAATTCAATATTGATATTGGTTAAGCATTGGGCAACTATTTGGTCTAGATTTTTTTGCAAAAATGCTAATATCCAAGCGCACTGAAGCCTGAGTTAGGTATCTAGTATTCTACAAATTGGCAAAGACAAATATATCAGAGCTCAAATAAATATCTCAAAGAGGAACTGACTGAAATATAATAGTAAGTAAATACTCACCAATATAGTAACACTTTATAAACCATTGTGTCAAAGTTGGAAAGTTCTTGCCATCAATCTAGCATGTAAGATGTTATGAGGAGGGGGTTAGAACTAAAGTTTTAGTTAATGGACAAATTTACACTTGTAGGCTTAATTCTACATATACTGTTTTATTTCCTTTCTCTGTTATATTAGGTTTATTGGGTTTATACTACTCTTGTCTCCATGCGTGAATCGTACCTATCTACTCCTTAGTAAATTAAAACCTAATAACTAATATATATATGTAACTAATACCCAATGACCGCATCGGTCCTAGGTACTACCTAGAGTACCTTCCATATCCTCCTCGAAAAGGATTCCATATTCTTGATCCTAGATCGTTTTGTGACTACATCTCTAAAAGACAGCTTCGTGAGGCCTACAATACATATGTTCCCTCGTCTTATATGAAAATGCAAAACTGCATCCGCACTAGCCTATACTAATGCTTCGACATCCAAACTGTACCACCCAGTGCATACCTTGAGGACTACACATAATCGTTCTGTCCACTCCCTAAATCCCACTTAACAAGTTTTACCTTATACCGAACTCAGTTGGGGATTTCTATATCTGTAAAGAACTACTTCATTAGGCCTACAATATAGATATTCAACTTGGTCTGTTTCTTTTCTCATCGTGGCTATAGCCCCAGGCAGCCACGCATCAGCTAATTGAAAGACCTCTGAAGCGCTAAGTGGATGTGCTCTACTGCAAACAATCTAAACATCCAATTGGCTTTGCCCATCTTCTAATGTCTTGAAAGTGAAATAATCATTGGCCTTTCGGTTTAACTCTAGTCTTTCTCGAACTCACTTCTTGGTTTGATGCTGGCCTAATATCCACATGCGACTAGCCTTTTGGGTCCTGCCCACTGCGCAATCTTGAATACTGATACATACAAATATTCTACTCCAAACATCAACCCTTTTGACCGCCTATAATGGTTGCGCTATGCAAAAGTAGTTAAGGCATACTCTCTTAATGGAACACCTACAGTCCTGCCTCCGGAGGACTGCTTCGTTAGGCCTACCCTAGAGGGCCATCCTAGAGTGCCTTCACGTCCCGTTGAAATCTCGTACTTCCTCTAGCCCAAAATATCTAAGTTGGACGCGCTTCTTCTATGCTAAATGTGTGATTAACTTCTTCGTTAGGCTCTTCATCCTTTGGGATGCTTCAAACGCATCTTACTATTTTATTAGAACCTAAATCTATTCTCCTATTTTGTGTTTAGTTTACTTTTCTTATTCTGTTGGCTACTTATTTACCCTAACCAGCATAGCTTGTCCCAGCCTCACCTAACTATTGTTAGACCATCGGTTCCCAATTGAAAGGGAATGCTATTGGTATGGTCCATATTTCTATGTTTTCTTATTAACTTAGTGTGAGTTTTAAAATAAGCCTCTTCTGTAATTTCTACTATATTTGCTTATTAACTTAATCTAAGTCTTAAAATTAGTCTTTTCTGTTCTTTCTGCTTAATTATAACCTATGTTATTAATTTACCTGCATTAGTTACTTCTATATTCTTTTATAATCTATATATTATAAATATAATTACAAGTGTCTCTTTTTTACTCTAGTCCGTCTTCTTTTATTATGATACTGATTTCTCTTTAATTCTCTTATGTTATACAACAATCTTGTCTTGGGCCTACTTCCGACTATCACAAATTTACTTATCATAATAATTGCTTTGCTTTTATTCTACTATCTGCGTAGTTAATGAAGATCTAGTTACACTACTTCTTGTCTTCTCTAATAATTAACTTGATTTCTTCTTTACTTCCTTTAGTTCTTCACTTTATTTTCTTATATTCTAGGAAGTAGTTCTATTCTTTTTGGTTGGTTATAAAAAATGTGCTAAAAATCCATTTCAATGTTTTAATACTAATAATGCTATAAACAATAATCCGCAACTACAAGATATTTATTTTATTTTTCTCTCTTTATTTCAATTTTTCTTATTTTACATCTTATTTCTGTAGGCCTAGTGTTTTTTCTATTTTAGTCCATATGTGCGAGTTCTTCTCTTTAACTATTTTGTTCTGTAAAAAGGAATAAAAAGAAGCTAACAATTATATGCTAAATTTCAATTTTAAAATATATGTAAATAACTGTAAATTTCTTATTTTTAGGCTTATGTCTTTCTCTAACTATTAAGACCAACATTAGTTATATTTAATTGGATTACTATCTTCATTTCCCATAATAATTAAATATAAGCTCCCTTATATAGTTTAAAGTTTTCAACAGAACTAATTACAGAAATAAATGTTGAATTAAAATATTAAAGGGAATCTAATGATAATATATCATAAACATAAAAGATATATAATTTAAACCCACTCACTTACCGTCCTTAGCTTTGCCTGTGCTTTTCTTGGCTCCATGGTCTTTCTGGATTCCCTTCTAAGGTGTCTAATAGTTTTATTAAGATGATCTTCTCCTAGAAATATTTTCTATTTAGGGTTCGGCCTCAAGCAATGAACCCACTTGGGAGAAAATCTATTTGTGAGAAAATTGCTGGGCATATGTTTCCATTTATAATGGGGTTTAGGGATCTCAGACTATTGGATTTTGGATTGAATCAGAAGCCACCATGTCACAAGGTTGTTTGGAGCCATCAGATGCATCAATGTACGGCTCAGATTGAATAAAAATCAATTTAATTTGGTTCGGCATGTACCTAGGCGAGATTGCGTCAGGGTAATAACACGGGTCGACCATAGGGTCGACCCATGCTCTCTTCGGGTCGACCTAGCTGTCGACCTATGGTTTTGTAGGCCCACCTATTGGTCGACCCATATATATATATATATATATATATATATATATTATATTTTCTTGTTCATTTTGTAACTTCTTCATATCGACTCGAATATTGACAAGTTATATATGGAAATTGATCAGAAAATCACCATGGACACAATGGTACAAGTTTCGAGGCCATATCCTGACAATTTCAAAAAAAATTCATTGTTCATCGTTTTTTTATTATTGAATTATCAAAAAACGTTGGGTAATACATTCTCCCACCTTTTAGGAAATTTCATCCCTGAAATTCATTAAGGGTAAAATTATGCAATCCCTCGCATCAATCACATCCATTTTGTGTACATTCAATTTTGCGGCCATTAGTGCACTTGTGCAAAGTGTCATTCATCATGAGATATTTGCATGAACATGAATTTCTAAGAGGTACCTCCTAAATGAACGCTTTTCTTCTTTAAAAATTTATTTTAAAATATGATGCACACATCTTAATTATACTTGCAATTTCTATATGAATGCAATATTTTTGAAAACTCAAAATTTTTTCACCTAATTTTTCCCATACTCTTACTGAATAGGGGCATAGTTCAACGAATTTTTCTTCCAAATCCTTCCATACAACTTTTTATATTCGAATTTTAGGAAAATCTAATTTTGCGAATTCGATTTCTTACGTCAGAACAGAGGTAGAAAGCGAAAAAACTTCATATTTCTCCGTTTTTATCTTTGTGCATGTCCTCCGTATATGCAATTTTAAAAAAAAATCTTATTTGATATTCCCAAGCAAGTTTACATAAGAAAATTTCTCTTTTTAAAATTTCTTTCGTTTTTCTGTCGACATTTTCTGTCGCTTTCCTTTAGAATTTACTCGTTTTCTTTTAGTTACTTTTATCTTCTTTTAATTTTCTTTTATGTAGTAGCCAAACACAACCATCATTTAGTGCCAGGAGGCATAGGATCATGTCCACCTTGACATAGAAAAGTCCTACTCCTAGAATCCAAAAAACTCATATGCACTTTCTACCACCTATTACTTGTTACTAACTGTTGTATTAATTAAAATGAGTAAGGTCTATTTATCTCTTCATTCCATGCTCAAAATGGAATAACCAAATATCCTTACTGCAATGAATAAGGATTTCAATCTATGCAGTCTTTATCGAAAAAAACAACTAAGCTTGGGGAAATTTTCAATTTACCTTTCATCTTTTCCCAACTAAAGTCTACCTATTCCAACCACGTGTGTATTGCTACCTCACTAATATCACATCACTATTCTTCTATAGTCCATACACATAAAGCAACATTCATAGGTTCTCATTAGAGTCCTATACACTTTAAGGGAACTTTTATTATTTATACTAAAAGTAATCACTGCTATAACCTTACACTTTTCCCGTCACGCCTAGGAAATGATTCCTATCTAATCCGTATTTAAAAATTCGGTTTTGTATTTACCATTTCATTTCAAAAATTAAAGCTTCTAAATTTCTGAAACATCAAATCCCAAAATTCTTGCTTTTAAAAGTGTTACTTTGAAGTTTCTATTAAATTCAAAGGTACTTGATTACTTAACATTTTATTTTTTCTAGACGTGCATCTTTATAGATTTTTTTACTTTAAATTATTCAAACCTAGAGGAGAAAACTTACAAATTCTAAGTTCAAATTTATTCCACTTTTCCTTTTAAAAACATTTACAAATTTCCATAAAAAAATGGATTTTTAAATTTAACTATTTACTAAGTTTTTCTCTTCCAAAAACTTATTTACTTTTTTTTCACCAAATCATTTTTCATTAAAATATCCCTTGCTTGTTCTTAAATTTTTTTTCTTGACCTCCAAAAATGTCCTCACATGTTTTCAAAACATCTTCTTTTCATAGATTTACAAATATACAAAAAATGGAGTAGATAAGAACAATTATTTTATCAAAAATTGCTTTACTTTCCTACTCTTCTAATTACCTAACCTTGGAGGAGTTTCTAACTTACTATAAATAGGGACTTTCTACAAAGGCAAGCAACCGATGCGCATAATCAATGGAAAAATATGAAATTTCCATTGCTTAGCTTTCCTACAAAGGCTCTCTATAATATCCCTCCTAACTAACACTGTCTCTAATTATTATACTACTTATTACACCTAATGGTTTTATACCTTGATGTATTGGAACTACTTCCTCTTATGAGAAAATGTTAATGCTAAAACCTTTTATGAATTGTTTAAAAGAGGATTTCATGTTTATGTGAAATTACAAGGAACTTATTTTATAATTTATCAAAATAGGCTATATGAAATATGGTGCTTTCATACCTAGTACATCTCTTTCACGTATTCCTTATATCTTGCATAAAACATCTTTATTTGTGATTTGGTTTCATAGAAAATTATATCATTATTCATTTCATTCACTTAGATTAAAGTATGTTTAGTCTATATTCACTTACAATAGACATTTCCTATGAAATTGATTAAATTCATAATATTTAACTTACATTTTTTCCAGAAGAACTTATTTTCAAAACCATTTTAATATTTTCATAACTAGAAAACATTTCCATATAGTTATTTAAATAATAAGTGTACTTACAAACCACTTTATTTCTATACTTGGAAATTATCTTCAAAACACATTTTTATTTGGGTCAAAACAGACGTTGTGTAAAACACCATTATTACAACCCAAAATACAAGTATATGTATTCAATCAAAATAAATATTAATAAATCCCATATGCTATGTAAATACATTTCCTTTAGGAGTCACTTCCTATAACAATAATATCATAGTCTATGCTTCCTTTATTTGTTACGAAAACATCTATTAAAACAACAAATGTAATAACCTACATTTTTTAAACTTAACACACTCTAGGTTTCTATATTTAAAATCTTCTATTTACTTGCAAAGAAACCAACAAGTTATACATGCTCTATAATTCTTTAAAAAGAATTTCACTTTTAACAAAATTTACATCATATAAAACCAATTTAAATTTCATACCACTTTTTTTCTTCAAAAAACCAATATTTACTTCCTCAAACATATTAACAATTAGATTTTTTTTTCGACTTTTCAGTTCCAAAAGTATCATTTTATAGGGCTGGACATAAAGTGGATTTTCTTCTTATTACCCTAGGAATACCCTTTTTAATCTTGGAAATCTATTTTTTCTACTAAAACCTCTTATTTCTTTCAAAATAAATACTCTCCCTACTATCCTTAAGAAACTTTCCCACTTCTTATAACATATGGATACCGATCTTCCCTCAAAACATTGCTAATTATACTCTATAAATTGGTAATAACTTTAGGCTCAACACCCTTGGGTCATCGTAAACCCAACTAGAAAACTATGTACAAATGTACTTCTAAAAACTTTCCATATGTTAAAGTCTATAATTGGGGACTATTTGGATTTTAGTACATAATATATTTATATTTTATTCAAAAATACAAATACGTTCATTCACTATCTACCTAAAAAATCGAAACCTTGACTCTGATACCAAATATAACAACCCAAATTCCAATGGGTCCGGATTTTTCATAAAAATGCTAAAATCCAAGCCCACTGAAGCCCGAGTGAGTATCTGATATCCTGCAAGTAGGCAAAGACAAAAATATCAGAAAATATTTCATAGCGGAACTGACTAAAGATAATAGCAAGTAAATACTCACCAATATAATAACACTTTCTAAACTAGTGTCTCAAAGCTGGAAGCCCCTTCCATCTACTTAACCTGTAGGTTGTTATGAGGAGGGTGTCAAAACTAAAGTTCTGGTGAATGAACAAATTATACACTTTTAGACTTAGTTCTACATATACCGTTTTATTTCCATTTTCTGTTATATTTGGATTATTGGATTTATACTACTCTCACCTCCTTGCGTGAATCGTACCCATCTACTCCCTAGTAGATTAAAACCTAATAACTAATATATATGTAGCTATATACCCAATGACCGCATCGGTCCTGGGTACTACCCATAGTATCTTCTGTATCAACCTCAAAAAGGACTCCATCGCCTTGCTCCTAAAGCTTTCTGTGACTATATCTGTAAAAGACAGCTTCGTGAGACCTCCAATATAGATGTTCCATCATTTGCTATGAAAACGTAAAACTTGTCTGCACTAGCATATACTAATGCTCGGACATCCATAATGTACCACCCAGTGTGCACCTTTGAGGACAATACGTAATCGTTCCATCTGCTCCCTGAATCTCGCTTAACAAGTTCTACCTTATACGGAACTCAGTCAAGGATTTCTATATCTGTAAAGGACTACTTCGTTAGGCCTGCAATATAGATATTCTACTTTTGGTCTGTCTCTTTTCTCATCATGGCTATGTCCCCATGTAGCCAACCCTCAACTAATCGAAAGACTTCTAAAGAGCTAAGTGGTTGTGCACTACTACAAACAATCTAAACATCCAATTGGTTGTGCCCCTCATCCAATGTCTCGATAGTAAAAGAATCATTGGCCTTTTGGTTTAACTCTAGTCTTTCTCGAACTCGCCTTTTGGTTTGATGCTGGCCTAATATCCGAATGTGACTATCCTTTTAGATCTTGCCCACTGTGCAATCTCGAGTTGTGACGACCTAGAATTTTGAACAATGTAAATTGGAATATTAATTGATTTTAAATATATAAAAGTTAATTTTAACTCGGATTCCAAATATCACTATTTACTTGATAATTAAATTATTGAATTATATAATCTGAAATTGGGTAAAATGTTGAATCTGGAGTTTTAAGCCTATTAAAAATAATTTGAAGGCCTATAAAATTTATACTGATGATATTGAAGATAATAGATGGTTAAAATTTAATTTAAAGATGATTTTTTCAGTTTTAATAATATATCTTTTAAATCGGTATTTAAAAATAGCCTTCCAAGGCACAGTCTCGGAATTTGACGAAACTAGTTTCATTGGATCCGTAATATTGTATTACTATCGGATTTTAATTTTCGTAGTGTTTGGGGCTGTTGTGTGAGCGTACGATATATAAACCCACTGAATTTATATCGAAAATTTAATATAAGAACTAATTCAAACAGCTATCTTCTCCATACGATCGAATCGAGGCTCGAAACTTATTCTATCGCATTCAGAATAGGGGTATAACAATAGGAACGCCTAGCGGCACGCCTCAATCAGGGTTTTGGATTAAATATCTTGATATTTTGAATTTTAATATAATATATTTCCATCGATTTAAACTGTACACTGAACCCTTTCTTTCTAGCCGCACATATATCCATTTCAGCCACCCTATAATCGTGTTGACTCTTTCTTCTTTTAAATGCCTCTCTTCTCTTCAGTTTTAAACACAGCATGAGAAATAAAAATGGCCGAACATAATTTTTTTTTTTTGAAATTGAAATTGTGACCCTCTTTATCCTTCCTCCTTACTAGTTCGAAGCCGATGCTTTCCCCTATTTCAATTCTAATCAAGCCATGCCCTCTTCATCTTCAAAATTGAATTCGACAGCAACCAAGAAAAAAAGGTGGGAAGCGCTCGAATTCAAAGCCGAGTTCCGTGTCGAAGAGGGCGAGTCGTGCAAGGGCTTGTGGTATTGGGAGGTCACGGCTACGGTGGTAGTAAGTGGGCAGGGAATCGTCGAGATCGGCGTTGAAGGTGCTCGTGGGTAGCAACGTTCGCGATTTTGTGCATGCAATTTTACCTAGCTCGAGGCGGCGACCTGGGGTTCGAAGATAGGGTTCTAGGCTTCGGTAGTCGCGAGTCTGCTCGAATGGGTCGAGAGGAATTCGATTGGTAGGAGGAAGTTCATGATTTAGATGCAATTGTATGTGGTCGTGGTCGTGTTCGTCAGTGATTGTGAGGTATTTGTTTTGAATTTCAATTTAAAATATAAATTGTTGATTAAACTGAATTTTGTTTTTTATTATATGATTCAACTATAAACTGATTTAAGAAATTTTTACAGCAGATATAAATATATACTATCTTTTAATTTAATACATGTTTAATATAGAGAGATTAAGAGAAAAAGGAATATATATATACATATACACCTTTTTTCTAAATCTACTAGTTTATTTAAATAATGTATTCTAGTGAATAATTTGTTTAATAAATTTATTTAATTTATTTGCTAAACGTATTTTATTAAAAAGGGAATTAGTTTAAATTAAAATTATTATTTAAAATAGAATCATCGGTTAATTAAAATTTATCAAATGAAAATTTAATTATTCGATAGGTTTGAATATTAATAAAATCATCTAATGTTGTATAAGGTCTTAAATCGTAAAGAGACCGAGTCGAGATTGAAGTAGATTGCAAACGAAAATCAAAGGTGAGTTAATCTCACTCCTTTGGAATTAATTTAAATTTAAATGGTTAAATTTAAATAACTGGTTGAATGATTGAATTGATTTGATGTGCACTGATGATCTGGTGACTTTGGTTTTGGTTGGCTCTCGAGTTAATTGTTGTTTGACTCGAAGCATTTAGGTTTTAAATTGTTTTAAACTTAAATCATAAATAAGAAAATGTTTTCATTTTAAAGTTAATAAGGGTTTAATGATTTGTGATTCATTAAATTGGTAGGGTAATTAAAATGGATAATTAATTAATTCAATTAATGAATGATTTGGGTTAATTAATTAAGTTTAATTAATTTAGAATGATCATTGGGTGGTTTGATAAGTAATTACTTAATGTAATTAATAAAGTATGATTACTTGGTGTAATTAATCAAGAGATTAATTGAGATAATTAATTAAGGAGTAATTAATTTATTTAGAGAAGTAAATAAAAAGGTAGATAATTACAGGATGAGATAAATCAAGAGTGATTAATACTTATGGTTTAATTAATGATTAATTATTAATGTATAAATTTGATTAAGATAAATTGAAATGTAAATGGGAAATCATTAATTTACATAATCAACAACGTAATTAAAGATTGATTAATTAAGATTAATAAATCAATACTAAGTGATTTATGAGAAACTGATTATTATAAGTAATTAAGGGTTAATGTAATTAATATAGTTAATTAATTTGTGAAGTAATTAAAGATTAATTATTGTTTTTGGTTAAGAATTTATTTATTCTGTGTAATTAATTAAAGATAATTACTTGAATGTAATTAAAGGATAATTAATTCAGGATGATTAATTGAGATGGATAATTGTGGAATGATTAATTAATTGATTTGAAATTTATTAATGTCCAGTGAAGGAATTTAAGTGATTGAGGTTAGTAATTCAATTAGAATTAATTAAATTAATTTGGAAGTGATCAAGTTTGCTTATGGATGATTGAATGGCATTGGATGCCTTGTTTGAGACTCGAAGAGACCGAGGTCGGGTATTAGAAAATACCTGAAACCACTTCGAATGTTTTTTTTGATTGAAATGTGAAATCTATAGGCTGGAATGAAATGATTTGAGTGAATTGGACTATTTAATCCAATTTGGTACTTAGAAAATTGATGTGTGAAATAAGTGATATCTATAATAAATTGTGAATTTGTAAATTGATATGAGTTACCTCGGGATTTATATAAGTTGTATGCTTTGTATTCCATGTAAGATGGGTTTACTCACGCTGGTTTCTGTAAGTATATATTGGTGGATCGTATAGACTATATATGCAAGTATATGTAACTAACTATATAATATAACTTGATAGATGATAGTAGCAAAGTAAATTAAAATAATCACACCAGGTTTCATACTTGTTCGGACCTCCCGTCCCAGTCCCGAAGCTCCTCTTCGGAATTTCCTTTTAACTAATCCTCACTAGACCCGGAGGAACAGGTTTACAATAGCAGAGTTTCTATGTCAACTATGTGTTCTATAACACGGATGTTGACTATTGAGTACAAATGCTTCCAATATATATATCTATCTAGAGAATATTGAATGAGGAGTTCTGAATACATGGAAGAGTTAAGTGAAGGTATTTGACTGCTAGAGATCAGGTATAGATTAGAGTATAAGAGTTAAGAGCGTAAGTAAGTAAGGTGTATCCTTCTCTTGAATTTCTGATTCTATTTATAGTGGTGGAGAGATCCTTTCTGTAGTTGCAACTGTTAGTAAGTGCTCTAAGGTTGCTTGTCATGGTGATGAAGAGTTGTAGTGAAGAGAAGCGGACGTGTCCTTTCAGATGTGGCAGTTGTTCTTTGAGTTTACATAGCCGAGTTCAAAATCACACGTCTGGAAAATATTTCAGACATCTGGTCTTCATATATTTTTTGTATCTGTTTGTATTTCAAACGTTTGTGTTTATTAACCAGACGTCTGGCTTTCATATATTTTTTTATATCTGGATGCTTTTTAGACGTCTGAGTGTATTATCCTGACGTCTGATTCTTTCTGAGTTTCAAACCAGAAGAATCAATCAGACGTCTGGCTAGTGTACCCAGACGTCTGAATGTGTGCATGTTGCTTTATCTGTGTCTGTGTCATCCCTCTTCCACTTCTATCGACTTGAAGTCTTTTGATACTTGTTTTGAGTCTTATTTTTGTCTCTTTGGTGATGTTACTTTATCAACTACCTGTGTATATATATATATATATATATATATATATATATATATATATATATGTATGTATGTATATTCGATTTCCATTATCTAGTTGTTATCATCGAAACCATATAATTGATTTCCTAACAATCTCCCCCTTTTGATGATGGCAACTATGCAATGTACTTATATATAGATTATAAATCTCCCCCTGAATATTTGCTTATTTCTAATGTTATATGATTCTACCAATATTTCTCCCCCTTTGACATTATCATAAAGAATTATAACAGTGAAGCCAATCGTCAAAAAGGAAAAGTTCATTAATAACATGAAGTGATTACAATCATAGATTTGTACAAAATTATAAAAATTACGATGTCCAAATTCTAGATTTCCTTCGAGGAAGCTTTATTTGGATCATCTTCCTTTGGTTCTTCGTTGTCAGAAGTGCTATCCTTTAAAGGAGATGTCAAAGCTTCCTTTGGAGGTTCATCCTCAGTTAGTATTGAATGTTTTGCGGGAGGAGAAGGAACAGGGGTTGCCCAATCCTCGAAGGGTGGTGCTGGACCACGAAGCCGTTGTAATACTTCTTTAAGAACCGATAAAACAGTTGAGAAAGATTCTTCAACTGTGGCAAGTCGTGTAGCAAATGAAGTTTCAAAACTATCAATTCGCTTAGCCAAAATTTTCTGATTTTGAGATTAAATTTTTTGGTTCCGAAGAGTGAGATCTTGAACGCTTTCATTTGGATTTGTATCCGTTCGAGTCTCCGTTATTTCATCTTGTCCCGGATGATCAAATGGTGTGGGAGGAGGAGGAGTGACTTCTCGATGTTATAATTCCTCTTGGGATGGATCAATGTTTGGTTGAGGAGGAGGCTCAACTCTTCGAGATTGACGATTGTGCGTCCAATCTTCGAAGGACATAAACTCTGGAGGGATTTCAGGTTGGTGCATCATAGAGAAGAATTTGGTGGAAGTATATTAAGGCGAGATTTCTTCGAATGTCGATAGGTAGGAAGGAATATTATGTGCTCGAAGAAGTCTCTTAATATAAGTAGGGTAAATGATCGATGGTCGTGATCGAGTCCAAAAGTGCTTGAGCTCCTCGAAGATGAATTTGGCCCAATTTACCCGAGTTCCACTAAAGAGAGCATATAGAGCTTTGTGCTCCATTTCTATTATTTGCTCATGACTCCCCATACGTGGAACAACTGTATTTATTATCATTCTTGTCAAGAGTCGAGCTTTTGGACGTAAATATTTCGAACCAAATTTTGGCATTTCGTCCTCCCAAATTTGATGAGTAATACTATTCCGTGGCTTAAAGCACATATCCGGAATGTTGTATAAATCTTCCCCGGTGTCAAAGCATCCTAAAGTTCTACCAATTTACCCTGGAGTTAACCTAATCGTATTACCATAAACACTCGACCATAGCCAGTTGTCCTCATCTTCATTATTCCATACTGAAGTACTGTCTAGATTAGCATAGAATAAAAATATAGCTAATTGATCTATTTGAACATCATTTTGTGTAAAAGAGATTAGGGTTTCTAATCTAGCATTTTCACAAAGTTCATCTGGATCATACATAGGGAATTTTAGGAGATTATAGAATGGTCCTATATGAAGTTTCTTCTTTTGAATATCTTGATACCTTTTAATGGAATGTGGAGCTTTATGCATCCATCTCTTGATTTGATCGTCGGAGCACACCTGGGGGTTTGAAGATGAAGTGGGCATGTCTTGTTTGCGTTTTAGAGCCTTGATATTCTTAGTGTGGGGAGACATATTGATTTAGTTTTGTAGAAGACGTTGATTGTGAGGAAAAAATCGTCAAGAAGCAGATGGTAAAGTGCAATAATTTTGAGATAGAGAAAAAAAGACGTTATCTGGGTGTATTTAAATGGTCGATTGAATTCCAGATGTTTGAATTTGAAGGCAGACGTCTGATTTGCCCTAAAATTTTGTACAGAACACACAAACAGACGTCTGGTATATTGAGTAGACGTCTGTTTTGGTCGAATTTGTGAGTTTTAATAGGCAGAAACTTAAACAAACGTCTGATTGTATATGTTAGACGTATGGTTTATATAAATTTGTGACAGAAGACTTGGTCAGACGTCTAGTTCAATGTGTTAGACGTCTGAAATTTTCTGAATTCTATTTTTAGGAGGCAGAACTTAAATTCAGACACTACAACAAAATATGATATTAATAACGCTATTTAATAACGCGTTATTCTGAAGCGTTATTATTGAACCTTAATTATCTACTTACCGGTTCATTTTTGTTCTCCCTATAGGTGTAACGCGCACATCTCCCTTCCCTTTCACACGCTGCCCCTAAAACTTCCCAAATTATTTTCCCTCTCCCTCCAAAACCATTCCACCCCCCTCCAAAATCTTTTGCCCTTCGAAATCTACGATTCGAGTATGAATCGAAATTACAATCATATTTGTATCGAAATCTTTTGCCCTTCGAAATATGAATTTTGGGATTCGCAGAGTTGAATGGTGGTCGATTTGGCCGATGTGTTTATGATGGCCGCGAGCTTATTTGGTCGAAGGTGATTGTAAGAGTCATAGAAGCTCTCTATGTAGGGTGAGTTCGCGGTTTCTTTTGGTTGAGGTTTCGATCGGGTGATTCTGTTTGCGGTGGTAATTGCGTTTCAGGCGGCTGTTTGTGGTTCAAATTCAACGATGATGGTGGGGCTTCAAGCGGCCAATGAAAGAGGTGGAATTTTGGTTGAGTTCGATTGGGGATTGTGGTGTTAGAGGGTGTTTTCTGTCGAAACGAGTTGTGCATAGAAGTTGTTACCGTGCTTTGAAGTGTAGAACAGTAGAGTGTTGCTTGTCGGTGGCAAAGGAGTTTGTAGGCCAATAGAAGTGAAATGTAGAAAGAGGAAGTTTTAGACAGTTTGTAGGGCTCATCTATTTCGACATCGGTGTCATCAGAAAACAGTTTTCTCTTTCCCTCTTCGATTCTCCCCCGGATTGCAGGCCTGCCATTCCCTGTCTGGTACTAATTAGATCTGCTCATTCTTCCAATTTATTCAGTTTTACTATTAATTCCGATTCTAACAAACATTATTATCACCTTAATTCATTCATCGCAGAATGAGAGAAGAGTCGTAGTTTGAAATGGCGGAAATGGAAGAAGGATTAGGCAAAGAGGAGTGTAAGAATGCGACAATTTTTCCAATATCTGTTTATATTTGTATGTTATAGATACTTTGAAAGTTACTACATCAGGTAATTAAATTTCTTTTTTTTCCATTTTACATGTTAGAGATTATTTATTGATTGTTTGGAAAGATGAAACATGGTACAGTTGAATTAAATTGGATTGAAAAGTGTTGGTGATGAACAATGCATGGTGGATTGATTGTTGGTTGATGGGTGATTGATCGGTAATCATGAGTTGGTAGTTGATGAATCAATCAATGGTGGAAGATGATATATAGTGTAGGAATTGATTAGCTAGCAAAGCCCTCAATAATGCTACCACCAAACGTGAGTTTGATTGGAGTTATTTGAATTAACCATCCACCATCAATGCAATTATTATGCCACTACTCTACTGTCAGTTTAGTATCCATTTCAGCGGTTTTTGGAACTAAATGTCCATATTAATGAAGTGGTGTTCTTAACGGTGTTTTGTTACTTATGCTAATATTATTTTTTAATAAAGTTTATTAGAGATATAAATACTTTGTCATTTTTGTTAAGTGTGCTTGCTTCCTTTCTCAGGGACAAACTGTTAACCAGTTAAGATATGACATGGAAAAATTGCATGAAGAAATTGATGCTCAGTTGGTGAGCCTATATCACTTACTTTCATTCTTTGAAAATAGTTAGTACATTGTTATAGTTTGACTATAATGTTGTTGCATGTAGTGTTAGAATAAAATGTTTGGCTTACTGTAACTGTAAGACAACAATTACTAAGCTTCAGGCACATGACACTACACCTTTTCCTTTCATGGTTGATTAAGCATTTGTTACTGGTTTTGCTACAAATATAGTGTCGCAGCCGAAGAGCTGCATCTATGTATTGTCTGATGTTTGGCATACATGCATAGATACATAAAATTGTTCTCCACATCTTTCACTAGTTTTCCAAGTGTTGGATATTTTCTGCCGTACAACTTCTAGTGATGTTTCTTTAGCTAAGTTGTTTCTTCTTAAGGGTGTCAACTATTCACTTTATGCCTTTTACTACCACAACAGTTTATTTTAAAGCAAAATTTAACTAGTTGACCATCTTTGTCTTTTCTCTACTTGATCCTTCTAGTCCATTCAACTTTTTCTTATTTGCATATCTTATCATTTTAATGAAATTAGATTAGCGTAGACCCTCGGCCGAAAAAGGAAAATTAGCTGATTAGGCTGAGAGACTAAGATGCAGATTGTAAACGTTGTTGTAAATTAAAAGAAAATAGATATGTTAATCATGTGTTTACCATTGTGTATTCATATATCCTTGTCTAGTTCATTAGCTAGAAATATCATGGTGTACGTTTTTGTAGCTGTTGAAATATTACTGAAATATTGAAAGCCTTTGTAATAACCCGGGGTTTTACAACAATTAATTATCATTCAATGATTATTAAATTGGTTGTTAATTGCTATTTGACGTTCTAAATCGGCTTGAAATTCTTGTTAAACATCCGTTAGGGGTTGGCGGGCTTTCAATTGAATGTTGGCCCGTGAGTTTCTTTTTTTTTATGCCGTGTTATTTCGAGTAATACCTGGCCCCCTCTCTATTTTTCATTCGTTCGAAACCCTAACCAAAATAAACAAAAGAAAATAAATGGCGGCCTCGTCTTCTTTCTGATATTAGGGCTTTAGGAATTCGAAGGCGTCGACATCGATTTGCTCGATCGAACGATGATGGTGCTCGCGGCTACTTCAATTCGCGTCGATCAAAGGTGAGTAATTTATACTCACATCTTAGTTCGAACTCAGGGCTGTGCTCGCGTTCGATTTTGTGTTGATCCTTGGGTTTTGAAATCTGACTTAGCTTGATTATCACGACACTGTTTGGTTTTTGTTCGTCTGGAATTTCTTGAATTTGCCAAGTACTTTTGATTCGATGTTTGATTAATTGTAGTTGCTGATGATGTTACTGATTATATAGGAATTGAACTTATGCATATGCGTTCATATATGATCATTGACTTCATCATTTTATTATCTCGGCCGTATGATTTATTTTGATACTTGGGGTGGTTTCTGATTCTGGATTGAAATCTGCAAACTCGATTTGTGAAAATAATTTAGATGTCTTCATTGTCGACTGATGCCTTTACTCCATGCATTCATGTCTCAGTGATGAATCAAGTGTTCATGTGTATATTTGAGTGTGTTGACTTGTAGGATCTGGTTTAATTTGATCCGGTTCATGCGAGCATGTTATTTTGTTCTGAAATTTTGAAGCTTGTTTTGGTTTTGACTTTTATGGGCTTGGCGCATTGGGTTATTGCTGAGTTCGTCCATTTAGTCACCATATATATACGTACAGATATGTATGTGCGTATATATGTATGTTGTGATTCTTATTTCACTGTACTTCAGTTTTGATTGTTGTTTTACATTGTTCATTTTTTTGGTCATCTCTGTTAGAATTTTTGTTGTACCTGCCTATTACTCAATTTATGGGATTGCTTTGATTTGTTCTTTTTAGCAAGTACTTCGATCATATATCCTCTGTTCTTTATTATTTTGCCTTGAATTGTTATAGTGGCATTTGACATCACTTTGTATACATATATCAAGTACTTGCCTGACAATGTTTATTTAGATAAGAAAAGTTTCATACACCTATATGCCTATACCTATTTCTAGTAGCTTAACTTTTCATACATATATAAACAAGTTCTTGTATGTATATGTTAGTAACTTTATACCAGTTTATATTAGTATGCTTAGCTTTGCGTAAGAAGATAAATTTTTTGAAATTTCCCTCTGTACATGTTTTTGTTAGTATATACTTATTGTAGCCTCGACTCTATTCACTGTTTTATGTGTTCCCTTCATGCTACTTTGTTATCAAGTAACACTCGAGTCTGCATCTCTGATCATGTCACTATTTTCTGGTATGGCTCGCACTTGCATTTGCTTGTTATTGAGCATTGGTTTGGATTTCTGGTCTTGATGCACTTGAGTCTGTGCATTTATTTGGGCTTACCAGTTCTGGATTTGGTTCACTGTTTGGTCTTGGTGCAGTTGCTATACCTTTGAGCATTTCGCTGTGTTCATTTGAGTTGAGCATTGTTTTGGTTTCCCTGTTTGCATGTTGGAAGTCGCAACCTGTACTACTTCCCTGTGTTAAACCCAGCCGATAACTCGGGTTTGACCTTATATCACTGTAGTGGTTAGTATTTGCAATTTTTAGGGTTGTGCCACTATTGCATATTGTTCCTTGGTCTTTGAACATTGTTGAGTTTGATTCTTCTTACTGTTGCATTTGTTTTGAGTATGGCTGCCTTTGCGCACATTGATGCTTGAGTTTTTCTTGGTTTACCGAGACCACAGTGGCATTCATATATATTCATGCCCCTTTTGGTACTACTGCACTGTTTTGTTGCTGCAGCTGAGTTGAGCAGTGACTTGACCTCTGTAGATTTGTTTTGTTGATTAGCATTTAGTGTTGTGATGATTTTACATGCTGTTGTGGCGAGGCAGTACACGCGTGCGTGTACTGCAGCCACACAGAACTTGCATTTTCAATCGTTATTTTAATTACTTGGATTGTTTTGTGTATTCAATTCAATATTTGAAATTGCATTTGATTTGGTTTAATTTTGATGTTTTCCAAATTATCTTCATTGATATTCTTTTCACTTATCTTTGTTGATGATTTGAATCTGCTGATTTATTGTTTAACACTGTTACGTGTTATATTTATCGTTGTCCGATTTCTTTATTTAAGAATCGGATAGACGAGATTTATTGTGACTGTCGTCTATTTATTACTTAATTATTATTGCTTCTGTGCACTAATAACTGAGCTTGAATTAGACTGACCCGTGTATTATTTTCTTTCGAATCCTCGGGTCAGACCGAGTTATTACAGGTTGTAGATATCTTGCTTTGGGTTGCTGCTAGAGCTATGAAGTCTTTTCATACTTTTGGAGTTGTCGTGTCGTAGTATAGGAAGATATGTATTCATGTATATTATATACGATAATGTACTTGTATATGTAACTTCCAGAGTCGACAGTTGTAGTTGTATCATATGTACTGTATCACATGTATTGTAACTGACATCAGTTATTATATATATAAGACTTTTTGTTTTATCTGTGTTCCGCATTTATATGATCTGTGTTATTATCATATTTATTGTCCTAAACTATTATGAACCATCGTAGTTCGTTTTATATTGGAATTGGGTATGTCGATGGGAGTAAATAAATAAGAGATGAAAAATAAAAATATATACCACTCCTGTCGAAATAACCAACACTAGTGTAAGGCCTAACTACGGATGGCCACTCCTATCCAGCCTTATTCTTCGTGATAACGGACAGTATTTCCTTTAATACTCTTTGTTATTGTGAGCATAGAGGTGGGGCGTCACAGCCTCAGTATATCTTTATTTCACTATTCTGAAATATTGCCATGTTTTGCAGTTGGCTCTTGAATCATTACGATCTGAATATATGAATGCACAATTAGAATGCAATGCTGCTAATGAAAGAGAAAAAATACTTGCATCTGAAGTCATTGGTTTGGAGGAAAAGGTAGTTACTTTTCAGTTCATTTGTTATATGAATTTTTGTAATTTGAAATTTACGCATATAAATACTTATTAGCGGATCACATCAGAACAGTAGTCTATATGAAAATGTATTATTATGCGTACACCAGAAATACTGTAATATTATTGTTTAAACTAAGCAGACTTAGATATTAGTGTTATGCTATTTGAAAATGTGTTTATTAAGTGTTCATTATAAATTATTCTTCCCTGCTTTGTTTCTTGACTGGGCTAAATAAATCCCTTTGTCAGTAATATACAACACATATGCACGCGCGAAGTCTGAAGTGAAAATTAGTGTTGCTATCTTTTTACATACTTGATCACATTATTACATCAGCTGAAAGCATCTTTTTTGACATAGCATCTGTCCATATGCCTTCTGCTTTGTCTCTTGACTGGGGTAAATATATCGATACTGTTATCTAGAATCGAATTTAGTGGTTGAACTCATTGGTGAAAGGTGACCCTGAAATCGATACTAAGAAAGTTGAACCTGCAAATATCAGACTCTCTGAATTGGAACCGGAGACTCGCCTGGCAGTTGAAAAGATGATGGTAATTAAGTTACAACCTAACTTCTTAATTAAGATGGACTATCTTTCCATTTTATGATGTAAATTTCAAATAAGAAATGTAATGCAGCTTGATCAGAGGCAGAAACTTATGGGCCTTTCGACTAGTGAAGAAATGCAGAAAGAGGAATTGCTCAATAAATTTATGGCTTTGGTCAGTTTACTCTTTTTATCATTCTTCTTCTTCTTTTTTTATCTTTTTTTCTTCCTCCTTTTGTATTACACTGATACTTTTTATTTATTGTTTATACTATATGCTCAAGAAATTTATGGCTGATGTTTCTAACTTCCAAATTTGATGAGTATATGTTTCAAGTCAAAGTAGACTAAGATACATCTAAAACTACATGTAAAGTTTCGGGTGAACATTACAAAATTCAAATGGGAGAAATTTTGAATTTTTTTAATTTTAATATAAAGTTTATCATTAACAAATCTTCTGAATGTATCCAGAAGCATCCTGCTTTTTAAACATTATTCTTTGATACCTATAACCACAAGACATTTGAATAGGAAAGCTAATAGGAAGAAAAAAATAGATCAAATGATACGGATTCGCAAAATTGTCTTGGAATCCGCAATTGACTTGGATTCCCCTTATCGCAGAACATTTTTTCTTTAAGTATAAATCTTACATCCTCTTTTACTTTTACTGGAGAACATTAACTTGGAGTCATTTGAATAATCGTTTAAGAAATCCCAATTATTAAATTTTAAAGCATAGTCGGCAATAAATTAGTTAGAGAGTTAATGCTCAACAATAGACATAAAGTTGATTTATTTGCTTCTTAACATATCTTACAAATTTTTTTGTCTCGTGAAAGAGTTCAATCCCCTCACATCCCAGAATAGCAAAGTCATACTTATTCTTTGAGATACCCCTGGTTGACACACCACTACGGTAGCCACTATCTTCCATTTTCTTGATTTAGATTTGGATTTGATTTGTGAAACTAAATTGCTCCATTTTTTATTAGTTTCAACAAATAGCTCATTAGTTTCAACAAATAGCTTTCCATTAATTAAGACTTCTTCCTCTTTTAAGTAGTTCAAATTTATTTTCCCTTTTTTCTTCTTTGTAGTAGACGCAGAATTTTCCAAGTCATTCATATTAACATCTAATGCGCCCATATCATTACCATTTTTCTTCTCAGGAATTATAGTAATGCTATCTTAGGATTTTGCAATCGAAGAAGATTCTCCTGCAGGTAATTCGTCATTTCACTTTACATCGGAATTTTTTTTTTATCAAGGTCCGTAAATTTTTAGTGTTATTTTCACATTCCTCTTGTACATCAAAATCATTGTTTACTAAAGTAGAAAAAGCATTAGATAGATGTATTTCCATGTTGTTTGAAATATGTTGTTTCGGGATTTTATTATTTATAACCATATTGCAAAACAGTATGTGTGTAACCTGAAAATAATCTACTTCATAGTATAACCTATACAAATAATATAAAATATTGTTGATTTGTGATATACACAGAATTGGCTCCCTTGTTTGCAAAAATGTTATGAGCGTGTCATATTTTGACTAAATTCTCATGCTAATTTGGCTTAAACTCAGTCGACTAATCATCTGAATGCATCTCCTATATTTCTGTTGGTTTTGGCATGTTGCATCTCATATATTTTTGTTGGTTTTGGTATGCTGTGGGGTGATGATTGTGGTCTGGGATGTTGTAGTTGATGAACAGTGGGAGGTGGATGGTAGGCAAGTAAATGATATTTCTGGGCAGTGAGATGGTTATGTGATGAATGGTGGTAAAAAGGAGGATGGAAACTGTATGTTGAACTAGAATAGGGGGCTTGGTGGGGTTGTTGCTGTATATTTTAAGCTTGAGGTAGCTTTTTCGACGAGTTTGGGTGTTGCAAAGAAGCGGTGACAGGGTGGTTGAAGAGTAGTAAGAAGGGAGCAGTGCAAAAAGTGTTGAATTGTTGGCTGTTTCGATGTGAGTACTGATGAGGAAGGGGAATTGATATGAGGCAGGGGGATTGTGTTGTTCGTGAGTGATGGTGAATTGCAGGTTGATGAAAAGTTGTTTGATCTAGGCAGAGATGTAGTGGCAGTTCGCGATGAAGTTTTGTATGCAATTGGTGGTATATATTGTTGTATGAAGGGGAAGGAAGATTTGTGAAGTAGTGAGGCAGTTTTGGTTTGTGCACTGCGACAGTTTGTAATAGCAACAGAGAAGTGTAGAATGCAATGTATATGTAAAAGCAGTTGTAAAAATGTATATGTAATTGCAATTGAAAATTGTGATTGGAAATCAAAAATGAAATATTATTGCAGTTTATGAAGATTTAGTTTGATTGCTATTATTAAAATGTAATATATAGGCATAGCTCTTGAAAAGTGTATCTACAATTTTTATAGCTGCATATATGAGCTGTAATATATAGGCAGTTTTGAATAAATATTTTATTGCGGCAAAATGGTGTTATAAAGATTTCCAATTCCGTTGAGATTTAGCTGTATTATAGCGGCTATGATGAGCTATTGAATTAACGTACCATAACGGCGAAATTGCGTTATAAAACTAAGCTCAACCATAGCGGCATATTTTGTGTTATAAATATTCAATAGTTTTTTATAACATGTTGATATATAGCGCTTATCAACCCGCTATGGTTGTGATTAATAGCGGCTATATGCCATTATAAAAGTCACTTTTTGTTGTAGTGAGATGTCTAGGGAATATATCAGACGTCTGACATATGCACACTGCTAAAAAATTTAATTGTGTCAGACGTCTGGGGGATGTGGACAGACGTCTGAAATTTACAGTTTGGCTAAAAATAGCTTGAAGTTTGATGGTTTCACTTATTTATCGAAAGTTGATAGTAAATGTTTCTATTGTAAAAAAATATAATAACACATAAGTATAGATATATACAATAATTAATACGATTTATTTATATAGAAGGCGACGGAGTTTTAGGATTTCCTGACTTGTTATCCTTCCATGGTCTAAGTGGAGACCATATATTTCCACGTTCGTGGGTCCGCGGGGAGCCAGAATATCGTCTTGGTGAGGGATCTGAAGGAGTACGATACGAAAAAGATGGATCCAATGAACTACAAGGTTTTGGTAGCAGTTCATGAACATCTTTCTTTCGTGACGAACAAAACTTCATCGCCGCTTGCTCTAGAAAGCTTAGCCGTCGTGCCATAACTTTTTGTTCGAAATAAAGCTCTCGTTGAAGATCTATCTGTTGTTTCTGGTAATGATGAATTTCATCAATTTTCTCCTTCGTGTTAGGAGAAATAAACAGATACCTTTTAGTTTTCTTATTATCTAGAGTAAAGCACGTATGATACGAGGAGCACCTACTTGTTGTCTCTAGTTTTGATGTAGGCGTAGGAAGATGCTGTGGTGCGTCAACTAAGCTATCCGTCGATGGTGTTGAGATAGAGATGGATATATAGGAGTTTCCAAAAGACATTGTTATATTTTATTTAAAAAATTGATTGTTTGTATATAGTTGTTATGTAACTATGTATATATATAAGCTGAAAACATTGTTTATAGAACAACTAATTGTCTAAAAAATTAATGGTTCAGAAATTAATAAGTATAATTTATGGTAATAAAATAGATAACTAAACTTAGTCTTTAATTGAATTTTTAAGGAAGAAGATCATGAAGTGAACAATTACCTAAACTTCGTCGGAGTTTAATGAAATTTTGTTCTTTTAATGGATTTGTAAAAATGTTGGCTACTTGATTTTCGGTATTTACGTATTCTAAAGAAATAGTTCCTTTTTCAACATTGTCTCGTAGAAAATGATGTCTTATATCTATATGTTTGGTTCGTGAGTGATTAACAGAGTTTTTTATAAATTTATAGCACTTTTGTTATCACAATATATTGGAGATTTTTTGATAATTTTACCGAAATCCGTTAGTGTTTGTTGCATGTAAATCAGTTGTGCACATGCGATAGCTGCGGAGATGTATTCGGCTTCGCAGGTATATAAGGAAACACAATTTTGTTTTTTACTAAACCATGAAACTAATGATTGTCCGATAAAGTGACATGTTCCACTAGTACTCTTACGATCTGTTTTTCATCGACCGAAATCTGCATCGCTATATGAAACAAGTTCAAACGATGATCCTTTAGGGTAAAACAAACCATAATCTCTAGTACTAGATAGATAATGTAAAATACGCTTAACAGCTCTTAGATGAGATTCTTTTGGTTTTGCTTGAAATCAAGCACATAAACATACACTCATCATAATATCAGGTCGACTGGCCGTTAAATATAGTAAAGAACCAATCATGCTTCGATATAACTTTTCATCAAAATCTTTTCCATTATCATCTTTTTCTAAGTGAACAGTGGTACTTATTGGTGTTGATTTGCTTGATGTTTTATCCATTTCAAATCGACGTAATAAATTGTTACAATATTTTTCTTGGTGAATAAAAATTCCATTTTTGAGTTATTTTATTTGTAGACCTAAGAAAAAATTTAATTCTCCCATGTGTGACATTTCAAATTCATTTTTCATACTATTTGAAAACTGATTACATAGATTTCCGTTAGTTGAACCAAAAATGATATCATCAACATAAATTTGTACAACTAAATTATCGTTATTTTCTCTTTTAATAAATAAAGTTGTATCTATTTTGCCTATATGAAAACCAGAAGTTATTAAGTGATTTTTAAGACGTTCGTATCATGCACGAGGGGCTTGTTTTAATCCATATAGTGCTTTATGTAATTTAAAAATATGATCGGGATATTTTTCGTGAACAAATAATGGTGGTTGTTCAACGTATACATTTTCTTTAATAAAACCATTCAAAAAAGTACTTTTGACATCCATTTGAAATAATTTAAAATTGTGATGAGTTGCAAAGGCGAGTAATATACGAATGGCCTCTAATCTTGCTACTGGAGCAAAGGTTTCATCGTAATCTATTCCTTCTTCTTGATTGTAACCTTGAGCAACTAAACGTGCTTTATTTCTAATGATATTTCCATTCTCTTCTGCTTTGTTTTTAAATACCCATTTTGTTCCTATTACCGATCGATCTTCAGGTGTTGGTACTAATTCCCATAGTTATTATGTTCAAATTGATTTAATTATTCTTGCATTGCTATTATCAAAAAATATCATTTGAGGCTTCTTTATAATTTTTTGGTTCAAAGTTTGACAGAAATGCTATATGGCTTATTTGATTGAGTTGATTTCTAGTTACTCTTGAATTAACATCTTCAATAATATTTTCTATTGGATGATTCTTAAGAATTCTAGGAGATGAAATCAAGGCATTATTTTGCATATTTGTTACATTGTTAATAGAATTTGTTGAATTTTTAGTGGAATAATTTCTTCTTCATCATTAGTATGACGGTTAAAAAGATTTTCGTCGAATGAGACATGTAAGCTCTCTTCAAAAGTATTATTTCGTTTATTAAAGATTCTGTATGCTTTGCTACGTTTCGAATGTCCAACAAAAATACCTTCATCGGCCTTTGGGTCAAATTTTCCTAAGTTATCTTTTGTATTTAGTATAAAATATTTTGAACCGAAAGTTTTAAAATATGATACTTTAGGTTTTTTACGAAAAAATATTTCAAAACAAGTTTGTTTAGTTATGGGACGTATGGTTACTCGATTTAACACATAGCAAGATGTCGCAATAGCTTCAGTCCAAAAGTGTTTAGGTAAACCATTACTATTTAGTAATGTTCGTGCACATTCTTATAATGTACGATTTTTTCTTTCTACGACACCATTTTGTTGAGGTGTTCGAGGAAACGAAAATTTATGAGTTATTCCTTTCTTATTACAAAAATTTGTAAAAAGGTCATTTTCGAATTCTCCTCAGTAATCACTTCTAACATTTATAATTTTCAAATTCATTTGAGTTTTAATTCTTTTAGCAAATATTTTAAACATACCAAAAGTATCACTTTTGTGTTTCAAAAATAAAGTCCATGTATATCTCGAAAAATCATCAACTATTACGAAAACATATTTATTGTGATTTATAGACCTTATTTGTGTTGGATCAAATAAATCTAAATGTAATAATTCTAATGGTTGTTTTGTAGAATTATTATATTTAGATTTAAACGAGCTTTTCTTTAGTTTTTCAATTTGGCAATCATAACATAAGTTTTCTACTTTATAATTTATTTTAGGTAATCCTCTTACCAACTCATATTTTGCTAACTTATTAATATTCTTAAAATTGATATGACAAAATCGTTTATGCCATAACCATGGATCATTATGTTTGGCGGTTAAACATAAGTTTGAATTTTTATTTATATTCATGTTTAACACATAAATATTTTTGTTTCTAAATCCTTCAAGAATGAGTTGTTTGTTATTATCAAAAATATTACATTTATCTTTTTTTAAATTTATTTGAAAACCTTTATCGCATAATTGACTAATGCTTAGCAAGTTGTGTTTTAGATTTTCTACTAATAAAACATTTGTAATAATATGAGAGTTAGATATACTAGAGTTGATGACTTCTCTATTGCCTATGACATATCCTTTTGAATCATCTCTAAAGGTTACTGTTCCACCATCGATGTATGTTATATTTGATAATATTTTTGAATTTTCGGTCATATGCTTGCAACAACCTCTATCTAGTATCCATTTCACCTTATTTTTTGCTTTGGGTTCCTGTAAAATAAAAGATGTTTTAATTGGTACCCATATATTTTGTTAGGGTCCTAATTGTTAGAGGGAGGTAGTCATACCCAAGTTGGTTTGGTGCCTTTATATATAATTTTTATTATAGACTACTCTTTCTAAGTAATTATTAATATGCTTTTGTCTAATCAAATTATTATTTGTTTTAGGAATCCAAATTTTCATATTTTTGATATTTAATTTAGACTTAGGTAAATTTCTAGTTTTTATGTAACTAATATTTTTAGCATCATTTCCTTTTTGTTTAGAAGAATTTTTAAATCCTATTCCATTTCTATTGCCTGATGGTTTTGAAGTTTTGATAAGATTTTCCAAATCTTGTTTTCCTTTATTAAATTTTGACACATTATTGGTAATTTTATCTAAATTTTCTTTTGGTTCTATATTTACAACTTTCAATGATTCAATACTACTTTTAAACTCAACATTTTCTTTTAAGAAATTTTCTTTTACTATAGTAATATTCTCATTTTCTATCAAATTATTTTTAATTTTTTCTTGAGACATTTCCAGTTCTTCTTCTAGAATAATTTTTTCATCTTTCAACATTCCTACCTCAAGTTCTAATCTATTTATTTTTACTGTGTATTCTTTGTTCAATTTTTTTTATTTATCTAAATTTATCATCTAATTCCATGCTAAATTCTAATAGTTCATCATAGCTAAGTTCAGGACATACCTCTTCAGTTTATGCCATAAAACATACATTAGCCTGTTCTCCGTCACTATCGCTATCACTTTTAGAAGATGAAGAATCCGAGTCAACCCAAGTTACTTTGAAAGCCTTCTTCTTCTTGAATTTTTGAACTTTGTTATTCTTTTTGTCATTATTGAGTTTAGGGCAATCCTTCTTCATATGACTGTGTTGATCACATTCTTAGCACTTGATTTGAGTTGTTGTGTTGGATTTCCCTTTTTGAAATTTGGTCATCTTTCCAAATTTCTTCTTCATCTAAATCGGAGTCATCATTTTTTGTTGCTGGAAATGCTATATTCTTCTTCTCCGAATTAATTTCTTTTCGAGCCTGCAAATTTGCTTCATAGGACATTAAATTTCCAATTAACTCTTCAACTTTGAGAGTAGAAAGATCATTAGCTTCTTAAGTAGCTAAAACATTCCTTTCCCAATCTGATGTTAAAGAGTTGAGTATTCGAGAGACAAAATCAAAATCAGTAAATTTAACTCCTAGTGCCATAAGCTCGTGTTGGATAGTTTGAAATCTAGAATACATGTCAACAATAGTTTCATTTTGCTTCATTTTGAATGAAGAAAATTGGTTTTTTGTAAAATTGAAATCTTCGTTTGTCTGGCCTTTGTTGTACCTTCATGTGTAATTTGTAAGATACGCCAAATATCAAACGCAGTGGTGCATAACATGACACGTGAAAACTCATTTTTGTCTAAAGAACAAAATAAAACATTCATAGCTTTAGCTTTATTTTATGCTAAGGTCTTTTGTACATCGGTCCAAGTGTTCACAGCAATAGTAGGTGCTTCATATTTATCTTATGTGGCTGACCAAATTTCAAGCCCATTAGCCTCCATAAAAATTCTTATACGTGTTGACCAATATGCATAGTTAGATCCATTAAAGAGTGGGGGTCGTGCTGTGGATTGTCCTTCTTGAAAAATACTTTCCATATTAAAGTGATTCAAAAATATGTTACTGTTATTTGATCAAAACCTTGCTCTGATACCAATTGTAAGTATATATTAGTGGATCGTATAGACTATATATGCAAGTATATGAAACTAACTATATAATATAACTTGATAGATGATAGCAGCAAAGTAAATTAAAATAATCACACCAGGATTTTATACTGGTTCGGAGCTGCCGTCCTACGTCCAGTCCCGGAGCTCCTCTTCGGAATTTCCTTTTAACTAACCCTCACTTGACCGGAGGAAAAGGTTTACAATAGCAGAGTTTCTTTGTCAAGAATGTGTTCTATAACACGGATGTTGACTATTGAGTACAAATGCTTCCAATATATATATATATATATATATATATATATATATATATATATATATATATAGAATATTGAATGAGGAGTTCTGAATATATGGAAGAGTTAAGTACATGTATTTGATTGCTAGAGATCAGGTACAGATCAGAGTATAAAAGTTAAGAGAATAAGTAAGTAAGTTGAATCCTTCTCTTGAATTTCTGATTCTACTTGTAGTGGTGGAGAGATCCTTTGTGTAGTTGCAACTGTTAGTAAGTGCTCTAAGGTTGCTTGTCATGGTGATGAAGAGTTGTACTAAAGAGAAGCGGACGTGTCCTTTGGGATGTGACAGTTGTTCTTTGAGTTTACATAGCCGAGTTCAAAATCAGACGTCTGGAAAATATTTCAGACGTCTGGTCTTCACATATTTTTTGTATCTGTTTATATTTCAGACGTTTGTGTTTATTAACCAGACGTCTGGCTTTCATGTATTTTTTTATATCCGGATGCTTTTCAAACATCTGAGTGTATTAACCAGGCGTCTGATTCTTTCTAAGTTTCAAACCAGAAGAATCAATCGGACGTCTGGCTAGTGTACCCAGACGTCTTAATGTGTGCATGTTGCTTTATCTGTGTCTGTGTCATCCCTCTTCCACTTCTATCGACTTGAAGTCTTTTGATACTTCTTTTGAGCTGAAAGGTTAAGCGAGAACCTTGGCTTTAGTGGGGATTACTCATTTAATAGAGTCTGTAGCACTCTAGAATGAGTTGAGTATATATATATATATATATATATATATATATATGAGCGCATACTTGTATTTTCTTATATAAAGGTTTTAAATGATTTTATATAAGAATATATTCTGATATATAACGTAGTATCTCTTTCTAATAAATATTAAGGTAATTGGTTGTTATATTATTTGAAAATTTTAATAATGAGAATTAAGTGGTAATAAAAATACAACCAAATTAAGATTAAATGAAGATAAGTTGAAATGGATCCAGAATTAAATGGTTTAGAGAGATATGTTGATTTGATTTAAAGGATTAAAACAACATTTAAAAATTTAACTCGAATTTATATAATTCGGGATGGTTTAAATTTGAATTGAATTCGTTTAAATTGAATCTGATTTGAATTAATTGGATTTGAGATTGAAGATGTACAAGTTTAAAATTTTAAATGGAAAATTTAGATTGGATTAAATTGAAATGATTTGAAATTGAAGTGGGTTCAATTGATATTAGTCTAAATTAATTAGAATAATTTGAAATTATAATTAAAGTTGAACAGGTTTAAAATCAAATGGAATTTGATTTAAATTAGGAAAGAAATCAGGATTGATTCGACTTGAATTGGGGTTAAATCAATTTCAATGGAAATTGAAGTTATTCAAATTGGAATTGAGTAAATTTAAATGGAAGTGGAAATTTAAATTGAATTGATGGGAAAGTGAACAGTGTTGACTCTAGACTATTTTCAATATAAATTGTTTTAATATAAACTTATTTTTTCCAAGCTATTTAATATATACAACCTTTCTTTTTAAAGCCAAATTATTTTATATTTGTTTAACAAGTATTTTTGGGACTATTTAACAATTTTTCAACTGTTTTATAAACTAATTACTATTTTCCAACTATTTTACAAATTAATTACTATTTTACAACTATTTTGCAATTATCTAAAATTTCTAAAACTATTCAACTATTTTCCAACTATTTTACAATTAGTTAACTATTTTACAGCTATTTTGCAAACTAATAATTATTTTTCATCTACTTGTCTATTTTAAAAATTTTCAAGCTATTTTCTATATATAAGCTGATCGGAGTTCAAACTGTTGTTGATTAAATACCCAACTGAGACAAGAATTGAATTGATAATCCAAAAGAGGATTAAGGTAAACGTGAATAAGTGAATAAAATCGAAGTGAGGATGAATAGAAAGGAAATTGATTTGGCTAATAATCAATGAAGTTAAATACGTAGGATGTATGTATATTATTCTATTTGCATGGCGATTTGATCCAGATTCGAGCATAGAATTTCGAGGTAATATATCGATCCGAGTTGGGATTTTTCACTCGATTTTCGAAGGCGAACCTGGATATGATTGTTGGTTGGTTCTGGATATTCTCTATCATAGTTATGGCTATGCAAGGAGAATGACGGTTTCTGGTCAAGAAACCAGATCTGAGTCCGCAGTAGGAAGTCGGGTGGACGATGCTAGTTCGGAAGTGAAACTGTGTGATAGAGTGAGCAGTCAGATTGGTAGAGCGTATGGATAATATGTATGCATCATGCGGGTTTGAATGAAATTGATTGGAAATTTGTGGATAAGAATGTGAAATGATTTCTTTTGAAATGAAAGTATATGTTGTGAAATATACAATGGATAAAAGTGAAAATTGGATTTTTTATGATGATAAGAAAGATGGAAACAACTTCATAAAAAAAAGAGTAATCAAATTGAATATTTGATTTAGAATAAACAAAGTTATATATCTTTGTTATATAAAATAAAACTCCTCTTGTTGAATCTATAGCCAGAAGAAAATGGATTTTGAAAGTATTTGAAGTATAAAAAGGGTTTTGTACAAGTTTGAAATGATCCAAAGATTTTTTATCAAGGATTATATATATATAAAGGATCTTATGAGGATTTTGGAAAAAGGTTTTGGAAACCTTTGGATTTGGAAAGGCTTTTGATTTTCGGGTAAAATAAATATTGGAATTTGAAAAGCCTAATTTGATAATTATCGATTTTGGGATAATCGATTTTGAGAAAAGGAGATTTATATGAGATTCATACTAGGCGTATGATTTGGAAGATACTATATGTGTATAGTATAAAGTGTTTTGACAATGGCTCTGGGGAAAAAGGCGCTCCCTTGAAATGAATTTCTCAGGAGTGCCATAGGGTGGTACTGCCTTGAACCCTAAGGGGGGGTTTCTAAAGTTGATCTTATGAGGAGTCCGGACAAAACTAGTTCCTGAGGATTATGAGTAGTGTGCAGCGAAAGTCAAGGGCGCTGATGTACAGAGGCATTTGGGTTATGCTGTGACGACAGTGTAACTCGATGTCACTGCGATCTACTGCAGACCATAGCGAAAGTCGTGGGTGCCGCTGAGAGCCAACAGTCTGCGTTCGATTTTACATCGGTAGACTGCGACCTATGGTAACATAGCGAAAGTCGTGTGTACCGCTAAGAGCCAAAAATCTGCGTTTGATTTTACTTCGGTAGATTGCGACCTATGTAGGAGTGGAGAAGTTTCATTTCAACAGCGAAAATCGAGGGTGCTGATGCCTATAGTTACATGGACTTTTGCTGCGATGGCAACGTAACCCTAGAATGTAACTGCGATCTGTTGTGGGTTTCATGGTGTAAACGAGGGGCGCGGAGTGCCTACAGTTACATGGACTTTTGCTGCGATGGCAACGTATCCCAAGATGTAACTGCAACCATTGATGAGGGCGATGATTTCCAGAGCATTCTCACCAAAGATATTTCCTCTATTTTCAAAAACTTTTTTTTATATTTTCAATAAAATTATTTTCCAAGTATTTTCACTAGGTGTTGAAATGGGCTTACCAAGTACTTATACATTTTCAGTCCTACGCCTGATCAACATATGATCGAATTTCTGTGAGAACAAGGATGGACTGGTTGAGACATCGAGTTATAAGAAGTATTTTTATAAAAAACTATTTTAATAGTTTTATGTGAATTTAAAAGTATTTTTAAGATTTTAAAATAAAAGTGATGGAATTTTGGAAAATGAAAGAAAATCCAAACCCGAGTTATGACAAAAATTTAGAATTCAGGAAAACTTAATGAAGTGATTTTTGTAATAAAAATTGAAAATTGAATTAAAAGTTGGAAATAAGCTAATTAGCTAAATAAATTATTTGATAGAGTATATTAATAAAATTTAACGCGGTTAAATAAAATGGATTGTAAGTTAATAATGAAGTTTGGAAATAATCTTGAATGAAAATAGAATTCGATTTGGACTGATAATGTGAATTAAATTTAAAATTAAAATGGATGGGCTAACTGAATTAAATGGAATTTGATTAAATGAGAATCAAATAGAAGTGAACTTAAGTTTGATGTTGGAATAAATTAAAGTAAATTAACTTAAGTTAAAAATTTATGGAAGCTTGGCTTCGAATAAGGGTGAAAGCCCATTAAATAAAAGCTTGGGTTGAATTAATTTGGAAATGGTTAGTAGTACACAAGCAAAAATTGTGTCGAGCTATATAAAATGGTTGTGAATAAATTAAAATGGAATTGAATTAAATAAAATTGAGTCGAAACCAATTTAAATTGGTTATAAAACTTAAGTAATTATTTATTCACATGGATAACATCAAATTGCGTAGAAATGATTGTCGTTCGACGTAAACGAGATTTATTATGAATTAGTGATGCAAATATAATTGATTTTTGCATAAATTGATATGAATATGAGTTTGTTTGGAATTGTAAATGAATTGATGGTAAGTAAGTGAGTTGTACATCACTTAAATTGAATGCAAGGGTAAGAAAAGCGAGTGAAAGCAAATGAATTGGTGATTGAAACCTTATTAATTACTTTTAAGTGCTATTTGGCAGGTATGGCTTATGAAATCCATGTGTTAGCTATTGAAAATGAGTGAAATGTAAATAACTTTCCAATATATGGCACTTACATATTTAAATTGAGTAAGTACAGGTACCTGAAGGCCGTTTGCCAGGATTTGGACGCGATAAGTGCTAAAATTATATGTCGCTTGCTTAAAAATGCTAAATAAAGGTACGCCTACGCAATAAAAATAGGAAATATGAACTGTTTTTGTTTTTCCGACCGTGTGGGTCGATGTATATATATTAATATCTCTTGTCAAATTGCAAAAGATCCTCCGTACAAAGGAGACTCTGCCAAAAAAATTCAAAAATTTTGGAAGTTAGAAAATTTTTGAAAATTTTTTTTGCAAAATTTTCTGTTAGCGACAAAACGATTTCAAATTGGAAATTGAAATAAATTAGGGGACGAAACTAAATTAAAATAATGATATGAGTCAGTTATAAATGAAAGGTAAAATTCAATATTCAAAATTGGAAATAAATTGAATTCATATGAAAATGGGGAAAACTAATTTGAATGGAAGTAGATATGAAAACTTCTGTACGGAAATGTATAAAATGATTTTTTTTTAGGCTATGATTGGATATTATTGCAAAGTAGGATATGCAGGTATTATAAAGGGAATGGAAATTTGGTTTCGATTTCAGAAGATAAATTAGAATTGCTCGACAAAAAGGTATGTATTTAAATTTCTGTATGAAATTGGATTGGGGTTTTGATCTAGCCACTTGGCCTTTTGTGTTCTTTTGGAATTTGGGAGCCCTTAGAGGCATTTTGCAGTTGTACCGAGCTAGCCGCGCAAAAAAGACGCTGACGAAATTTTTCGAAAATTTTGGACGTTAGAAAAATTCTGAGAAATTTTGATAATTCAACATTTGGTTTTAAATTGAAATTTGAATGATTGAGCAAAAGGGTATTGTTTGAAACCTATGGGAGAGTTTGGGAAGTTAGTAAGATTGATAGTGTGTCTTTAATAAAGACTGTTAGGTTGCTGTTAAAAACTGTTTAATTTTGAAAAATAGTAATGGTATTGAATTATTCTTCCTAATTAGTAATTTCGGGGACGAAATTCTTTTAAGGGGGGAGGAATGTGACGACTCAGAATTTTGAACAATGTAAATTGGAATATTAATTGATTTTAAATATATAAAAGTTAATTTTAACTTAGATTCCAAATATCACTATTTACTTGATAATTAAATTATTGAATTATATAATTTGAAATTGGGTAAAATGTTGAATCTGGAGTTTTAAGCCTGTTAAAAATAATTTGAAGGCCTATAAAATTTATACTGATGATATTGGAGATAATAGAATGGTTAAAATTTATTTAAAGATGTTTTGTTCAATTGTAATAATATATCGTTTAAATCGGTATTCAAAAATAGCCATCCAAGGCACAGTCTCGGAATTTGACGAAACCAGTTTCATTGGATGCGTAATATTGTATTATTATCGAATTTCAATTTTCGTAGTGTTTGGAGTTGTTCTGTGAGCATACGATATATAAACGCACTGAATTTATATCGAAAATTTAATATAATAACTAATTCAAAAATCTATCTTCTCATACGATCGAATCAAGGCTCGAAACTTATTCTATTGCATTCAGAATATGGGTATAACATTAGGAACGCCTAGCGGCATGCCTCAATCAGGGTTCTGGATTAAATATCTAAATATTTTGAATTTTAATATAATATATTTCCATCAATTTAAACTGTACACTTAACCCTTTCTTTTCAGCCGCACCTATATCAATTTCAGCCACCCTATAATCGTGTTGACTCTTTCTTCTTTTAAACGCCTCTCTTCTCTTCAGTTTTAAACACAGCAGGAGAAAACAAAAATAGCCGAGCATAAACTTTTTTTTTTGAAATTGAAATCATGGCCCTCTTTATCCTTCCTCCTTACTAGTTGGAAGTGCTGGTTACAGGCTTCGGCCGACCGAGCCCCCTGGGCCGGTCGACCGACCTGGTGCCCCGAGCACTTCCAACCTCTGGTTCGGTCGACCGACTCAGGGAGTCCGGTCGACCGACCTGCTACTATTTGCCAGATTAGCCTATATTGCTAATTCGTTTGAATATCCAACTTTAATCGATTCGTGTTGTCTCCCTTTTGTTGTTGTCATTTATTATCGACTTTGATGACCTTTTCTTTGGGAATTTTAGATATATCCATTTTGATGGATTTTATATCGATTTCTTTGGATTTTATTCACGTCTTCGAATGTGAATTTTTATGCCCGATTGTTTCTACAATCACTTCTATGATTTGTCACTTTAAAATATAAAGGTTTTCGATACTAGTAGTAAATATCAAAACTCTTTCTTCAAATGATTTCAACACTATTTTATTACAAAGCTCGTTTTCTCAAACCGGTTTCCAATCTATTAGTACATACAAACCTTTACCTCACTCGTATGAGAAATCTAATTAAACGACTTAGTAAAACAAGTGGTATGAAACGCTTGTGTTTACTTCGTTGGTTAATTTTTGGACTTGTTCGATTGAACCACTTGTGACAATTTTCTAGTGGAGATCTACAATTTGTTCGTAAATATTTAAGTTAAGCTAGTGGTTATGGGACATGAAGCTAAGCTCATATATTTACTAGCTTGTTGTAATCGACACTTCTCTTTGATCATAACGATCATTTTATGTTTTAGACTAGTATTGAGCAATGTCTTAGAGATTTTGGTTCATCGGATGTCTCGCTGTACAACGTCGTTGTTCCCTTTGATTGTGTTTTGGTTCATCGGATGTCCCGCTGTACGACGTCGTTGTTCCCTTTGATTGTGATTTGGTTCATCGGATGTCCCGCTGTACGACGTCGTTGTTCCCTTTGATTGTGATTTCTGGATTTCGTATGTTGAATTCTGGAATTTATGTTTCACCAACTTTTACGATTGGCATGAATATATATGTCATTTATTGTGGCTTGGTGAATGAAATTAGGAGTATGACATTCCTTTTTATCTTGAGTAGATTATTGTGATATTGATTAATCTTTTGTTGATTTTCAATTACTTATTTATCACAGCTTGGCATTGTGATTATTATATGTTTATGCCATATCTCTTAATCCTATATCATGTTATCTGATTTTTGTAGCTAGACTGATCTGTTTATTATTTTCTTATTAAATAATACTCGGGTCAGACTGAGATTTTACAGGTGCTTCTGCTTGACCTCTTATCGGACTCTCATCTGATCTTTTGGCTAACTACTTTAGATTAGTGGTTTATTTTGTTGTATATACTTGAGATATGGACTCATAGATGTATTCTTTTGTATAGCACGTGTTGCTATTCTTTTGTATTATTGTGGATCTTTTTGACCACTACTCTGATGTACACTTCCAAGTGTAATGTTCATATCTATTTCCGCCTTTGTGATATGAATTATCTGTGACTGATTTGTGTTATGTTTATTTCTATATTTGTTTCCGAAGACCTTTATAGCCACTGTGTAGTAGCTTTGAGTTTGTGTCGGTATGTCGGATTCCCTCTTGAGATGAAAAGTTATATTTTTATCTGGCATATCGGTACTCGCACAAAGCAATTATACAGATGGTCGCTCCTCAACAGCCTTATTCTCCGTGCTAGTTGACAGCATTACACCGTAGTGTTCTTGGCTAGCGTGGGTATAGAGGTGGGGCGTCACAGCTTGGTATCAAGCCGTGCCCTCTTCATCTCCAAAATTGAATTCGACAGCAACCAAGAAAAAAAGGGGGAAAGCGCTCAAATTCGGAGCCGAGTTCCATGTCGAAGAGGTCGAGTCGCGCAAGGGTATTTGGTACTGGGAGGTCGCGACTACGGCGGTAGCAAGTGGGTAGGGAATCTTCGAGATCGGCGTTGAAGGTGCTCGTGGGTAGCAACGTTCGCGATTTTGTGCATGCGATTTTGCCCAGCTCGAGGCGGCGACCTGTGGTTCGAAGATAGGGTTCTAGGCTTCGGTAGTCGCGAGTCTGCTCGAATGGGTCGAGAGGGATTCGACAGGTAGGAGGCAGTTCGTGATTTAGATGCAATTGGATGTGGTCGCGGTCGTGTTCGTCAGCGATTGTGAGTTATTTGTTTTGGATTTCGATTTAAAGTATAAATTGTTGATTAAACTGAATTTTGTTTTTTCTTATATGATTCAACTATAAACTGATTTAAGAAATTTTTACAGAAAAAATATATATACAATCCTGTCTTTAATTGTTTAATATCGAGAGATTAAGAGAAGAAGGAATATATATACATATACACCTTTTTTCTAATCTACTAGTTTATTTAAATAATGTATTCTAGTGAATAATTTGTTTAATAAATTTATTTAATTTATTTGCTAAACTTATTTTATTAAAAAGGGAATTAGTTTAAATTTAAATTATTGTTTAAAATAGAATCATTGGTTAATTAAAATTTATCAAATGAAAATTTAATTATTCGATTGGTTCGAATATTAATAAAATCATCTAATGTTGTACAAGGTCTCAAATCGTGAAGATACCGAGTCGAGATTGAAGTGGATTGCAAACGAAAATCAAAGGTGAGTTAATCTCACTCCTTTGGATTTTTATTTAAATTTAAATGGTTAAATTTAAATAACTGGTTGAATGATTGAATTGATTTGATGTGCACTAATGATCTGGTGACTTCGGTTTTGGTGGTTCTCGAGTTAATTGTTGTTTGACTCGAAGCATTTGGGTTTTAAATTGTTTTAAACTTAAGTCATAAATAATAAAATGTTTTCATTTTAAAGTTAATAAGGGTTTAATGATTTGTGATTCATTAAATTGGTAGGGTAATTAAAATGGATAATTAATTAATTCAATTAATTAATGATTTGGGTTAATTAATTAAGTTTAATTAATTTAGAATGATCATTGGGTGGTTTGATAAGTAATTACTTAATGTAATTAATAAAATATAATTACTTTGTGTAATTAATCAAGAGATTAATTAAGGAGTAATTACTTTATTTAATAAAGTAAATAAAAAAAGTATATAATTATAGGATGAGATAAATCAAGAGTGATTAATATTTGTGGTTTAATTAATGATTAATTATTTAATGTAGTTAAATTTGATTAGGATAAATTGAAATGTAAGTGGGAAATCATTAATTTATATAATCAATGACGTAATTAAAGATTAATTAATTAAGATTAAACTAAGTGATTTATGAGAAATTGATTATTATAAGTAATTAAGGATTAATGTAATTAATATAGTTAATTAATTTGTGAAGTAATTAAAGATTATTTATTGTTTTTGGTTAACAATTTATTTATTCTGTGTAATTAATTAAAGATAATTACGTGAATGTAATTGAAGGATAATTAATTCAGGATGATTAATTAAGATGGATAATTAAGGAATGATTAAGTAATCGATTTGAAATTTATTAATATCAAGTGAGGGAATTTAAGTGATTGAGGTTAGTAATTCAATTAGAATTAATTAAATTAATTTGGAAGTGATCAAGTTTGCTTATGGATGATTGAATGGTATTGAATGCCTTGTATGAGACTCGAAGAGACCTGGGTCGGGTATTAGAAAATACCCCAAACCACTTCGAATGTTTTTTTTATTGAAATGTGAAATCTATAGGATGGAATGAAATGATTTAAGTGAATTGGACTATTTAATCCAAATTTTGGTACTTAGAAAATTGATGTGTGAAATAAGTGATGTCTATAGCAAATTATGAATTTGTAAATTGATAAGAGTTACCCCGGGTTCTATATAAGTTGTATGCTTTGTATTCCATGTTAGATGGGTTTACTCACGCTGGTTTCCAACCGGACCTAGGTGTTACTTTGATGTAATGCTCGGGTCAGACCGAGTATTACAGAATTTCAGGTAAGGACGATCTGAAGCTCAGGAGGCAAGCTGGATGGCAAGAACGTATGGAGTGTCTCCGCTATATTATATTATTGTACATCTGTGACATAATGATTTTGTATATCCAGTGTCTATATATATGTGTAACTCTGATGTATTAATAATGTAATCGACAGATATAGTATTCTTTTCTAAATTGTTATTATTTGATATTATATTTTGATCCGCCGCGAATGTGAGATGGTGTTTTCTGTTTCTTCTTCTTCTTCTTCTATCTCTTTCTTCTTTTTCCTAACTATATGGAATTTTCGGGATCGAAAATTCCGGGTCGTTACACGAGTACTGTGACATATGAATATCCTAGTCCAAACATCAACCTTTTTGACTGCCTACAATTGTCCTGCTATGCAAAAGCAGTCACGACATACTCTCTTGATGGAACACCTACAGACCTGCCTTCGAGGGACTACTTCGTTTGGTCTACCCCAGAAAGCCATCCTAGATTTCCCTCACGTCCTCTTGAAGTCTCATATTTCCTTTAGCCTAAAATATCTAAGTTGGATGCATTTCTTCTATGATAAAAGTCAGTGATGAACTGCTTCATTAGGCTCTTCATCGTTTGGGCTGCTTCAAACGCATCTTACTATTTTGTTAGACCCTAAGTCTAATCTCTTATTTTGCGCTTAGTTTAGTTTTCTTATTCTGTTGGCTACTTATTTACCATAATCAGCATAAGCTAGTCCAGCCTCACCTAACTCATATGAGACCATCAGTTCCTAACTAAAAGGGAATGATGTTGGTATTGGCCATGTTTCTATATTTTCTTATTAACTTAGTGTAAGTTTTAAAATAAGCCGCTTCTATTATTTTTTCTCTATTTTCTTATTAACTTAATCTAAGTCTTAAAATAAGCCTTTTCTGTTCTTTCTGCTTGATTATAACCTATGTTATAATTTTACTTGCAATTGTCGCTTCTATATTCTTTTATAATCTATTTATTATAAATATAATTACATGTGTCTCTTTTCTATTCTAATCTGTCTTCTTTTATTAGATATTGAATTCTCTTTAAATCTCTTACGTTTTATGATAATCTTGTCATGGATCTACGTTCGACTATTACAAATTTACTTATCATAATAACCGCTTTACTTTTATTTTACTATCTTCGCAGTAAACGCTGATCTAGTTACAATACTTCTAGTATTGTTTAATAATTAATTTGATTTCTTCTTTTCTTCCTTTAATTCTTCGCTTTGTTTTCTTATATTCTAGGAAGTAGTTCTATTCTATTTGGTTGGTTATAAAAAAAGTGCCAAAAATCCATTTCCATGTATACTAAATAACGCTATAAAGAATAATCCGTAACAGCAAAATATTTTTTCTATTATTTCTTTACTTTTTGGGTAGTGCAAAATACAGTATTCTCTCTATTTTAGACTAATTCGCTTATTCTATCTTTTATTCTTGCAATTACGTTTATCATTGTCTTTTAAATATTAAAGTATGGAAATGTATTCTCTTTCCTAAACCAACCAACTAATCTATCACTAACTTCCTAATCAACTTACTAAATTCTCCCTTTCTTGTTTATTTTTCCCCATTTTAGCATAGTTTATTGTAAACTTCTATTTTTATCTCTTTATTTCAGTTTTCCGATTTTACTTCTAATTTCTATAAATCTGGTGTTCTTTCTATTTTAGTCAATATTTACGAATTCTTCTCTTTAACTATTTTATTCTATAAAAAGGAATAAAAAGAATAGAACAACTACAGGCTAAATTTCAATTTTAAAGTAGATGTAAATAACTGAAAATTTCTTACTTTTAGACTTATGCCTTTCTTTAATTATCAAGCCTAATATTATTCATATTTAATTGGATTACTATCTACGTTTTCCATACAATAATTAACTATAAGCTCGCCTATACAATTTATAGTTTTCAATAGAACTAATTGCTTAAATAAACGCTGAATTAAAATAATGATGGGAATCTAACGATAATATATCATAAATGTAAAAAAAAATTAAACCCACTCACTTGTCATTCTTAGCTTTGCTTGTGCTTAGCTTGCCTCTATGGACTTCCTAGATTCCCTTCTAAGATGTCTAGTAATTTTATTAAGAAGATCTTCTCCCTAGAAATATTTTCTATTTAGAGTTCAACCTTAGGAAATGAATACAATTGGAAGAAAATCTATTTATGAGAAAATAGCAAGGCCCATGGTTCTATTCATAGTAGAATTTGGGGATATTACACCATTGGATTCTTGGATCGAATCTGAAGCCATTACATCATAGGGTTGTTTGGAGCCATTAGATGCATCAACGCATGGCTTAGATTGAATAAAAATAAATTTTTTGGTTCAGCACGTACGTGGACGAGATTGCATATATATATATATATATATATATATATATATATATATATATAAGGTAATAACGTGGGTCGACCCTAGGGTCGACCTATGCTCTCTTTTGGTCGACCTGGCGATCGACTTGTGGTGTTGTGGGTCAATCCATATTTTTTTTGTTTTCTTGTACTTTTTGTAACTTCTTCGTATTGACTCAAATTTTGACGAGCTATATATGGAAATTGATCATAAAATTGCCACAGACACAATGATTTAAGTTTTGAGGCCATATCTTAAAAATTCCATAAATGCTTATTTTCACTATTTATCGTTAGTTGATTATTGAATTGTCAAAAAATGCGGGTGTTATAGTTTGGACCCGAGTGGCGATTCCCAATTGTTCTGATCGAGCCATGCAAAGGAGACACTGGCAAAATTTTCCATAAAATTAAGGTGTTAGAAAATTTTGAGGAATTTTGAAGAAGTTTGTGACAGCTAAAATTTTATTTTGAATTATAACCTGAAATGGTTTAATGGGTTGATATTAGTTGGAATCTATGATTGAATTTGAAAACTTCGCAAAATTAGTAACAAAATTTCAAAAAGTTGATTTTTAGGAAAGGTTAACAGCTTAACATTATTTGCTAATCTATTTCAAATAATTGGTTTGAAATGCTAATGCGTTTGTGCATTTATCTTGCCTAGGAAATATCGAGGATGAATTTTTTTTTAAGGTAGAAGAATGTAACATCCCAGAATTTTAGTTATTTGATTTGGAAGATCTAATTAGTTTAAAATATTGAAAAGTTAATTTTATAAATTTAAATAACTTGAATTTCAAATATAACGATTTATTGGATAATTAAATTTTTGAATTTAATAATGGAAGTTGTTTACATAATTGAATCATGGATTTTTAATTTGGATAAAAATAATTTCCAAGCTTATTTAAATTCTATTTAATAAAAATAAAGATTATAGACTTTTAATTTATATTTAAAAATGATTAATTTGGCTTTAGTAGTAAATTCTTTTTAATTAAAGAGCGAAAATAGCCTTCCATGGCACTATGTTGGATTTCAATAAAGCCAGTTTCACTGGATCCATAATAAAGAATTATATATGCCATAAAATTTCATGGCAATCAAATGTAATGTTTGTCCATGCGAGATCGAAATGCGTAGGATTTAATATTGAAAATTTAACATAATAATCGGGTTCAAAAAGCCATCTTCTGCATGTGATCAAATTAGATCTCGGAACAAGTTCCATTGTGTTCGAAATAGCGATATAACATATAGAGCACCAGATGGCACATCTTGATTGAAGTTCAAAATTACATAGCTCAATAATTTAAATTTAAATAATATATATATATATATATATATATGACTTTACCATACAAGCTCATAACCATCTCCATCTGAAACACTCCATCACCATTAGAACATACCCTATGTAAACAAGCCAATACCCCAGATGTTGTATTTCTATTTATACCAACAGGTTTAGGGAAATGAAAATTCTCATCACATTCAAAAATCAAAAACAAAATATATATTCAATGGAAAATTAAAAATATAATCCTTTTGGGTTTGTTACAGTGTGAGCTATCCTCCCTGTGCTTGGTGCTAGGTTCGGTCATTGCATAGAGTAACTCGACAGTATACAAAGCATGGGTTTGAGATCTAGGGCTTAGGTTTTAAGCCAATAGAGGAAGAGTTAGGATAATCGAAGGTTGTTTTCAGATTCGGTGAAGGAAATGGCTTCTCGAGTGATAAATTGGTGAACTGTGGTGCCTAGATGGATGTCGCAACCTGATGGTGGCCACATAGGTATGGGAGGTGTCGCAATTTTCTCTGGCTGTTCGGGTTGACTTTCGATGGGTCAGGGAGGTGCGGATTTCGATGAGGAGAATGGCAGCGGCTTTGGTTTGGTTGCTCGCTGGCCAAAGAGGGGATAGTGAGGAGAGGGAGAGGTCGAGTGATGGGTGCGCATTGATATATCATGCACAAGCATGAACGAATTTGGGAAGAAGAGATGAACGGGTAGAGTTGTAATTGGTTAAACCTTGTAATTAGTTTATTAATTGTTGATTTAAAATCGTTTAATTTAAAAATTACATAGCTCTCCCATACGAGGTCCAATCGGGGCGTGGATTTTGGCGATGCGCTCATAGCTATGAAACCTTCGCAATGGAATGGTTTGGATGAAATTGGTGACAGTTGAAATTTTTGCTAAAATTAGATGTCATTCAGCTTTTGTTTCAAACCGGAATGCCTCGGCAACAAAAAATATTCGGTTAGTTAAACTCACCTTTTTGGTTAACTAGTATGATATATAGCTAATAAAAATTATTGAATGATTGTTTCAATTAATTACTATAATTATATTAGTTGGACTGAATATTCCCGCCTACTGGAACAGATGAGACCCTATTACGTTCCTTTGTAAGGGTGGATGATCCTTTTTATGTAAATCCCACCTCGAAGTGATTGATTTACATTTTATGGTTATGTAACATTTGTGATACAGGGGTAACAGGTTGGAGGGATCCAACATGATTCCTCGCTATTGTTGAATTGTTTCAATAATATTTCTTTATATGGATTATTGAAAAATGAACCTAGTTGTGGATATTATGGTAATAACATTGCTATATGTTTGAAATCTAAAATCCAATAGTGAAAGAAAAATCAATATCGACATTGGTTACGCATTGGGCAACTATTGGTCTTAAATTGGTGCTTTGAAATAATATAAATTGTCGTTTGAGTTGGACTGGATTTTGAGGTAGAAAATGATTTTTAAATCTAAAATTAGGTTTCAAAAATACTTTACCTAAAGATTATCTATTTAATCATACTAATATGCTTTAAAGTTATTGAATTATAATAATATTTTTTTAAATTTATTAATTTATATTAATAGTATTTTAAGGTTATTTAATTATATTATTATTGTTTAAAGTTATTTGTTAATGGTCAATATTGTTTCAAATAATTTGAAAGGATAATTATTTCAAGAATATGGTTTGAAAATAATATAATAATAATATGGTATATTAATAAGGTTTTGAAATTTAATTATTATTATTTATAAAAGGTAAAGACTAATTTTTATTATGTCTAAAACAATATTTGAAATTATTAATTATTGTTTTTAAGATGTTATAAAGTTTATAATTTTCATTTATTTATAATGTTATTAACCATTATTATATAATGATGTTTTGAAGTAAAATATTTTAATTATTTATTAATGTTTTCGAGACCCATGAATGGAACTGAAAGACTTGGGTTTTATGAAAGAGCTTGTAAAATGGTTTAAAGATGTAAGGAAGATTGTTTACAAGGTGAAGAGTGTTATAAATGGTTCAATATTTGTAAATGGAATAAAGAAATGGGTTTATAGATTTATAAAAAAGTTTTATAAATGGTTTAGAGGTTTATAAAGGATTTATAAATTGAGATTTTGAAATGTATAGAAAGAATTTATAAATGATTGGAATGTATAAAAGAAGTTTTATAAATGCTTATAAATGGTTTTATAGAATTACAAGGATTTTATAAATGACTGAAGAATCAAAAAAAATCTTTCTAAATTTTATGAATATACTTATACCATTGAGATAAGTATATGGATATTTTCTAGATACTGAAAATATAGGAATTAGTGGATATTTATTTGTAAAAGTATTCTTACACAAATAACTTACAAATGGTTTTATTTATGAAAGATTTATAAAATGAGGCCAATGACTACTTATATGTTGAACCAATGTTGGTTTTCCCTATATAAATAAATCTCTAATTGAATGTTTATTAATCGATAGTTAAATAAAATACTATCAAATTTGGACCCAAATGTAATTTTGAAAATATCTAGGAGAAACACGTGAGTTATACGGCACTATCATCTCTGTTGATGTCGTAATGTGCGTATAAATCTCGTTTCATTCTTCTAGGACAATGATAAGGAAATCTCTCCACTAAAGGTTAGGAGGTTTTCTCCATACTTTTCTTTGACTATTTATTTCCTAAAGAACCGGGGTTGATTTTACCGGGAATCATCGAAAGTTGTTTCGAACAAACCGGGATGGGATCTGTTATTCAAAAACCACTTCGATCCAAGGAATGTGTTTTAGAAGTGGAGACATCTTGAAGATGATGGAGTTGGAGAAGGAGCACTCAAGTATTTCGTTCAGTCCTAAAACGAACTTGTATGGATGAGTGCTGGTATTGCCTTGTCGCTTTGAAGGCAGCATTAGCATTCCAAGTGGGAGGCGCTATATAAAAAGGTAAAACATCACCTCAAGCCTCATCAATCGGGAATAACTAAAATAGATGAGATGTAGCATGGATAAGTGGGTAGTTTCCAAGTAGGGCATGATCTTCCCGGTCTAGAGTCGGTATTACTCTCATTTATATGCTTCAGGGCCCATTAACAGAGGTGTGGTCATATTTGGTACTATCCAGCAATGGGTAGGCCGGTCATGTATTGGTAGGGGATCCAGGCGAGGTCCTTGGTGTTATTTTGTCATGAGGTGCACCATGATGGAAGGTACTCCAATAGCCCAGTCATTATATGGAATCCATTCTCCAACAAGCATGATACAAACTTAGTTGTGCCCCACTATGTTGGAACATGAGATGCAAGCATTTCAACTATATTCATATTTTACTTTGACCCCTAGACATTATTATAATAAATGGATTTTCTATAGAAAATGCTTTGGTTATCGTAAGGTAAAAACCCTTCCGTGGGCATGGTCTTATGAGATATCTTGATTTTCATAAAGACTTTTCTTACAACCTTAAACCCAATTGGTTGTGTTTTCTCACGCTGTTTTCCAGACTAACTATGGTGTTATTTTATTATATTGCTCGCGCCAGATCGAGCATATTACATATTGGTTATGATGCTTCAGAGCTTCAAAAGACGAGCTGGAGGCCCAGAGACGTATTCACGTACATGTTTATTTTTCCACTGTACTCATTGTTGTAAGCAATTATATGGACAGATTATTATAACTCCAAGCTAAAATAGGTTAGTATACTCTGATTGATGTTTGTATATACATATTACAGTTAGTTTTGTGTAAAGATCTGTTGTAAATTATAGATTACTCGTTCCGCTATGAGATTCTATGTTGTTGAGTTTTCTTCTTATCTTCTTTCTTTTTGCCTTAACATTCAGATTTTTCGACATTAGATTTCTCGGCATGTAATACAATGGACGTATTAGTATCGATGTTCGAGGTTCGAAAATATCTGATTCATTATAGACAAATTATTTGATTGTTTAAAAGAAACAAGTGGAATAAATAAAACAATCACTAACAGTAAATTTTCATGAGTATTTGACGCGCTATGTGCACGTTTTATTTTTTATATAACTTCACGTGACAAATCATGGCTACCCCATGATAATTGTATAGTAAATTATAATGGAGTTGCAATGGAAAACATTATTACTAAAAATTAAAAAATTAAAAATTTTATCAGTAATATGTGATGGATTAGTACTGGATACTTAACATAAGTATTTTACTAAAAGTTTTAAAAGATAAAATTTGCTACGGACTTTGGCAAATCTTTTACAGATTATGTTATTTTCCATGTTGTTACGTTTATGGCAGATCTATTTAACATTTTTTAGTAAGGGTACTATCCCTCACAAATCCACTATAGATTTTGGTTCTACGATGGATTTTTTTGTCACTAAATTAGAAATTTCTTATAGTGGCAAAAATTAAACCTTGTTGGCTATAAAGAACAAGTAGATTATGATTATATACATGTAATACACTAATTATGTATTATTTAGATCAAGTTTAAAGTACAAGGATATCTTTAAATTTTTTAGAGTCATAAAAATAGAAGTAATTAATGGTTTCCATAAAAGCTACACTAAAATATATACTTATTTACATTTTTTTCAAATTGGAGGAGAGAAACGTTAAAATTATTTATTCAATTGTTATTTTATTTAAGTGGCCATATTGTGCATTAATTTTTCCTTTCCAATTTTTACCTACTCTAAATTTTATAAAGAACTAAGTATTTCATGTGAAATTATTATTATAATTAATTTTGTTTTTTCTTATTCAAACTATTTGCCTATGTATAAAATATAAATAATAAGAAATTTTTTTATTGAAAATTCTATCATTTTTTTATCTTTTCCAAGAGAATGTTTAGTTCCTTATTTATAAAATCTGTCATCTAGTTTAGTTAACTAGGAAATTAAAGTTTGTGTCTGCTCATCGTTCATCCCATCCTATTGATATAATACAAAATGAAAATGATAAAATAATCTATTTTAAAATTTCTTATGTCTTCGAGTTTGACATAAAATAATTGTTTTCCTCTTAGTCCAGTTTCTTAAAAACTTTGTATTTAGAATACAACATCATCCCATGGCTATCGTATAAATGTGCATGGTATTTAGGGGGTGTTTGTACTATGAAAGTGGTCAAGAAAAAGTTTGCATGGTATTTAAGGGGTGTGTGTAAGGGGTCATGAATAAGATTTAATGGAATTTGAAGTTCAAGTTATGCAAGGAAAACAGTTACGGATGTTGCAGTGAATAATTGTTACCAAAGATTATTTTACATGATGAGTGTTTGAGTCCTCCTCGACATTTTGCTTTCGTTTCATACTATATAAAAAATGCAAAATGTTAGACACGTGCCTCGTAATTTGTAAGTTCATATCAAGTACTCATTAACATGGTTTTTTAATTACTTTAGCATGCAAGCCATTTTCCACAACCAAGTCCTCTTACTCTTTCCCTGTGTTTATTGCCCGGAATTTTTGTCACTCCATCTTTACTGAATGGTACGGTTCCATGAGAAATTTGAGTATGGTAATGCTCTTTTAGCTTAGCCTGTAAATAAAAATGATCTAATATTATTAAATTTAAAACCAGATTAAGATATCATAAAAGAGCATGCAGAAGTTCAACATGGATACTTACCATAAAGTCGGCAACGACGTAATTAATTGATCCTTTATTTTTCTTATTGTGTCCTTTACACTAGAAACCATCTTCACTAATATTTTACAAGCATGCATGTTTCTATTTCTTCTTAAGGACTAAGTATTATGCTAAATAGGAGATAAATTTACCATTTGGGTATGGTTCATAGTCAAAAACCCAAAAGATAATATCAAAAATGGAATATTTCCCAATAGATATTTACAAAATAACTATGCCTATCACTAAGGAAATAGAGAGGCAAATTGTTTGCTTAGGGAATCCACCAAGAGAGAAAACTCTTACCGATCCATCATTATAGGAAGAATATCATTGAAATTTGTTCAAATGCCCGTGCAAACCCATGCTACGCACACTGGGTTCAGAACAAAACTTATATAGTGGTACATTTTAAAATTTATATAGCTATATGAAAGTGAGAATATATGTTTATTTGATGAATTTATTTAGATTAGTGTTTTTCTAGGATTACCAATTAAATAAGTTTTGGATTATATGAAAATAATTGGGGAAAATATAATATTATTGTCTAGGTTCCAATTACCGAACCATCCAGAGTTTCTGTTTTCGTTTCAGTTTAGTTATGTAAGAAACTAACTAATAACTTCTTATATTTTTTATTTCATGTTAATGTAAATTGTATAACTATAGGTTGTTCAGCTTACCAAATATTATATCATTTACTAGCCTTAACTTTCACTTTAAACTAAAGAACTATGTTGCGGTTATAAATATATTTGCAATGACATCTTATTTATCAGTTATATTTGTATATCTTTTTTCCTTACTATTGTATATATCATTTTAATCTTATAATACTCTACGATGTATCAATCATTCAATACTTGATGCACAATTTAGCCATATGTTGATGTACCCCAGTACCAAGATATGAGGTTTTTTTACCCTTGGTGTACTATTATTCTTACTGTACTGCTTATACTTGTCGCTTACTTGCAATCACATCATGATAGTAAAAATTTCACGATTAGCAGTAATATGCAAAATCAAGATCATCCAGGAAAATGCAAACTAATAAGCTGGTAAAAGGTTTTTGTTGCAAAAAGGATGATGACATCCATTGATTTTATAAATTTACTCTACCGCTACCAATTAGAGTATATGCTTAGAAGGTTTGGGTCGATTGTTAGCCAAATCTAAAGGTTTTTTGTGGGTTATATAATTGGAAACTGAAGTAGTTGAAATAATTGTTGCTTAGCACAAGGACTTTATATATTTGAATAAGTATGCATGTATGGGTTATGTGTTGTACTACTCCAACACCTAACAAGCATAACCAAGCCGTACAATAAATAGCCTATGTATACGTACTTATCTAAAGAGAGAAGTCCTTGTGCCCAACAACAGCTGTTCTAATAGTTTGTTCAATAGCACACACTTCTTAATTCGGCATATATAAAAAAAGCTTTAAGTTCCTCTACTAAATCAACTTAAATCTTTAAAGCATCTACTTCATGTGGTACATGGTGCACTAAAGCATTAGGATTAGTGCACTAAAGGCATTTGTTTATGAAATATGGTGTGAAAGGAATAGAAGAATTTTCAATTTTCAATTTGAAGATGGAAGATCCAATCTATTTATATAGAATTATTAACAAGAGAATTATTCGAAGATTATAGAGATTGCATTGAAATGTTTAGGAATTAGTCTTGAAGCTGATCATGGTTTGTAAGTCTTTTGTTTGAGATATATACATTGTATGTTTTGTTTGGGTATTGTTTTTATATGAGATTGTACTGAACTATTTGTAATTGTTTTGAGTTTAATAAAATGGGCAGGGCTCCCTCAGCCCATTGCTTTTCAAAAAAAAAAAATCTTCTGCCAATTCATTAATTTTCACTTTCTTGGATAATCTTGAGTTTGCATATTACCACCATTTTTTTGGTTGATAATGATATCAATAATAAAAATAAACCATGTGGTCCTATCAATCTCTTTATTGTTTATGTCATTCATTTGGTGCTTCTTCTTATAATTATCGGTGTGAAAGAAAACAAGCACCAAACACCTTAACCAAAAATGTGCACAACAACATTAGCTACATGCAATAAAGAATTCATTTCATTTCTTTAAGTTATGAAAGATCTAACGTATGTTCAAACCATAAGTTATGAAGAAATCATTTCATAACTTTAAATTTTCAGTAACTAAATCAAGCTTATTTAAATTTATTTAGAAAGAAAACGAGACGCCTAAAGCAAGTTTCATATGTGGTTAATTTTACATAAAAAATTGAATACTATGTAATGTTTGAAAAAGAAAATAGTGTTTATAGATTAAAAAATATATTCTTTGCATTGTGAACATGGAAAATATTTTACATTCATATTATGACTATCATGTTAATAAATACATTCTCTTAAATGTCTTTAGTATTTTTGATTTCAATATATCTAGTAATAATTCTGGTTGTGGAATTTATTGCTATAACTTTATATTTTACTTTTTATTAGTGATTATAGATTTCTAAATGATATTGTTTTAACTATAACATGTCGGTACACTTGTTTGATAGACCAAAGTCTTTATAATAATATAATTATTTCTTCAGAAAAATTGATAAATCATGGTATTTAAAAAAGTCAATCACCTTTAGTAATTGAAAAAAAATGCTCTAAGTATTGTTTTAGTACATGCTTTTAGTAATGACTACTCTAACCTTTTTTACAGTTCAACTAGTTTTTTCTTTCAGTAAATTCACTTTAGGTTTGTCTTTTAATTGCTTTAATTATGGTCTTGACTCATTCTTCACTATATGTTATTCCTCTCCTTTTGTGTTATGTAGTTTGTACCATCCCTTATTGATTTAATCATATTATTGCTAATTTTATAATTCGTCCGTTTACTTTTTAATATTATGCAATTTATACTCATTATTATTGTTTTTATTCTATTTTATTTCTCATTTTATTTAAAGACCCAAAGGACCAAGCAATGATTGTAAACTTCAAGGGCGTATGAACTGGACCCCTAGACAATACTTCGGTTACTTGACATGTTTACTATAGTTGATAAGGATCAAACTATCGACCTCGTTGACACAATCCAACTACCTCGACTAACTACAGTATGCAAGGAGGATATTATTTTCCATTTCATTATGGACATTAGTTTATTATGATAATGTAACGACCCGGAAATTTGGTTGTTGGATTTTGAACATTTAATCCATTTTAAATGTTGAATGTGAATTATAATTTGATTTTGAAATAAGAAGATTTTGGTTAAATCAATAATATTAGTTAAAATTTCAAATATGGCAATTCAATTGGATTTGGATAATAATAATAATTTAAAATTTGGAATTGGGATAATTGGTGAATCTGGGCGTAAATAGATATGAAAATGGTTTCTAAAATTTATTTTAAGTCTATTTGGATTAGAATTATAATATTGCACTTTTGGATGGATTAAAAGTCGATAAGTGAAGTTCAGAATTATTATGTTAATTTAATATAGGAATTTAAAATATAGTAATGGTGTAAATAATTAGATTTTGATTTAACAAGAATCAGAATAATTTCTAGTGTGAGTATAAATTCTATATGATTTATAATTAAGTTAGTAAAGTTTTAAAAGTGAAATTTTAAATGATTTTGACGATTTTGGAAATCGCTCGAATTAATCGACGAGTTGAAATAGCCTTCCGAGGCATAGTCTTGGAATTTGACAAAACCTGCTCTATTAGATCCGTAATAGTTAATTATTATCGATTTTCAAATTTCGTAGCGTTTGGAGTTATCGTTTGTTTGTACGGGTGAGAAACGCCTTGAAATTTAAATCGATTATTTAATGTTTTAAATCGATGCTAAAAGCCAAGTTCAACGTACGACCAAATTAACCTACGAAACATGTTCCATTGTGTTCAGAATGCGGGTAAAACATTATAATCGCCTGTCTGCATGCGTCGTTTGGAGTTCATTTGAAAAAATTGTTTAAAAATGAATTTAATATTAAAATAATATTAAATAACGTTTATATATACACGTTCTTCTGAGAACCCTAACCCTTTTTCTTCGAGCCGCTATAGTTAAAGTTATTGGCCAGAATACACCAATGCTTTGCTCAAATTTTCAAACAATTCATCGAGTTTTAGTTATTCTTCAAACTAGAAGATTATAAAGGGCAGAGAGATGCTCAGATCTGACGGTGAAGATTGGTTTTCATCGACCAGAGGAGGAGTTTGGCGGCCGCATTCGTGTGGTATTCATGCATGAAATCCAGTGCATCGGGTAAGCCCAGTTCGCCGAGATGGTGGTTGGAAGTGTGCGAGATGTTGGACTTCAAGGTGACGATGGCCGATCTATTCCTAGGTGAGGGGGTTGGCGGCGGCGTCGAAACCCTAAGGGCGGGTATGGGTTAGTCGAACTGGGTATTTGCATTCTAGTTCGAGCGGGAGAAGATTGAAGATGCGCCTGTGATTTCTTTGTCCAAAACGAATGGCCGATGGTAATATAAAAAAAGCAGAATTTGTTTTAAAAAAATATTAAAACTTTATAAATTCATAACTAGAACATAGTTTTTCAGATTTCGACGAAACAGGAAGCGCCGGAATAGCAATGATGCAATTTATGCGCTGCAGCAGATCTAGAGGCTTTGGAGCAAGTGAGAATTTTGGATTAAATCGAATGGGTTTGATTTAATTTAAAATTTAAAAGCCTGATGAATTCAAGGTGAGTTAATCTCATTCACATCTGGGATCCCAGTTAATTTAAGTAGTTAAAATTTAAATTATTGATGGATTGGTTGAGTGTGAATAGTAGTATCAGTTTGGATTTGGTATTTATTTATTGTGCTAACGTTTGTGGATGCAAGAAAACATGTTAGAGGGATCCAACTGGATTCCTCAAAATATAGAAATTATCTTCATAATCTCTGATGTATTTTATTGATATCTTGTGATAAATTGAATTGGAAATTAAGTTATGATGTGTTATGGTTTGGATGAATATAATTTGAAACATTAAAATATAAAATAAAATGAATTGGGTTTTAAAAGAAATGAAAAGAAAATTTTTAAATAATAAATTAAAGGGAATTAAATTCAGAAATCGGTTTGAGATTTATTAAGTATTTTGGACCGTGATTTAAAAGAAAATAAGGAATGGAAATTTTAAACTAGGTTTATAAATTAAGTGGAATATTTATCAGCGGATAATTTTGAAAGTATAGATTTCCGGGAATTTCTATAAGAAAGGTGAAATTCATTTTTAAAATAAAAGTGTGATTATTTTTAAAAGTTGGAAAGAATATTTTTAGTGGAAAATTAAGTATATTTTCAAAAAAAAGAATTTCAAAGTATAAACTAGAAGTTTAAAAATGTGTTTTTGGAATGTTTTGTAAAAATTATTATTTAAATTATTTTAAGTAAAAGGTAAATATTTATTTAAGTAATTATGGTATTTAATTATTTTAAAGGTAAATTGGTATTATGTTTTTAAAAGGAAATTTTAACATAAATTTGAAATAATAACTTTATTTTGAAAAGTGATTTTGGTTTAAGTTTACTCATAAACCATTATAAAATTTCTTAAGTATTTTTTTATTTAAGTAATTTTAGTAGCCTTATTTTAAATAATTTAAGTATATATTTTGAAAGTGATTACCAAGAGATCGGAAGTGTGTTAAAAATAAAAAGGATGTTTTATTTTTAAAGTGTTGGAAGAAATTTATGGGATTGGGACATAAGTTAAATTGAAATAAATCGAGCAGGATTTATAAAGGTTTATATTGGTTATTTTGAAATGGAAGTGTATTTACCTGAAAGCCAAGTATATTTTCAAAGGAATTTTTATGTTTAAGTTTTAAAAATTGTTTTTAGAAATAATGTTTTAGAGAAATTTAATATATTTTTTTTAAAATTGTTTAGAATTTAAAAGTAAACCTATTCAAATTAATTTTAGTAGTAATTATTTTAAAGGTCGAATTAGCATTATGTTTTTAAAAGAAATTTTCTAATATTTATATTTATAAAAAACGTTTATTTTAAAAATAGTTTGTGGCTTAAATTTTAGTTGGAAATTTATTATAGAATTTCATAACTATTATTATGAGTAAAGTGATTTAAGTAGTTTATTTTAATATGTCTTAAGTATATATTTTAAAGAAAAATGATTTAAATTTTAGGAATCTATGTTTTACGAGACTTGGTGTTTTTAAAGGAAATTAAATAATTGGTTGAATTGTTTGTTTATTTGATAGTTAAATAACCGACTATCAAATCTGGACCAAAATATAACTTTGGAAATATCTAGAAGAGGAATAAGAATTATATGGTACAGTTACCGTTAAGTGCTATAATGTACGTATAAACTCATTCGTTCTTCTAGGATGCTTATAAGGAAATCCATCAACTAACGGTTAGGAGGTGAACTCCGATCTTATCTTTGTATGTGTATTTCCTAAAGAAATGGGGTTGAGTTTACCGGGAAATAACGAACGTTGTTTCGAAGAGACCGGGATCGGATTTGTGATCTGAAAACCACTTTGATCCAACGAGTATGTTTTTGTGATGAAGATAAGAGCTTGAGTCGAAGATAGAGCAGTGAAGTGCAAGGGCTAATCGCTACTAATCCTGAGGGTGATTCCAAAATGAATGTAGTAGGAGTAGTGCCTTTGGTTCCGTTTGAACCCGGAACGGACTTGTATGGATGAATGCTTTTAGAACGTCATCAAGAGAACAATGAGCATTCTAAGTGAAATGTTCTAAAAAGGTAATGCTTAGCCTCTAGACTCATTAACCGGGAATGAATGAAAATCAAGGGATATGCAGCAAGGCTAAGTGGGTCATGCCTATTAGGGTAAGGTTATCCCTGTCTAGAGGTCCCTTTTTGTAACGACCCGGACTTTTCGACTCCGAAAATTCTAGATTGTTAGAGAAAAGAAGAAAGTGAGAGAAGAGAAAACAGGAAACAAAATACAAAATCTCACATTCGTAGAGGATCAAAATATAATATTAAATAATAGCAGTTATACGAAGAAGAACTGTATCTGTTAATTTACATCAATACATCAGAGTTACATTCAATCTCATAAAAATAGGACAGTATAACAACTTGTCCCAGATAAACAACAACAGTAATATACTCAGCGGAATACACTCCATACATTCCTTCCATCTTGCTCGCATCCTGAGCTCTAGAACGTCTTTACCTAGAAATCTGTAATATTCGATTTGACCCAAGCATTACATCAAAGTAGCACCTCGGTCGGGCTGGAAACCAGCGTGAGTAAACACATATAACATAAAATACTAAGTTACAAAACTTAAGTGAATTGCAAGGGTAATTCGTACTTTTCTACGAGTTCTAATGTTATTTAAGTCAATCATTTATCTCAAAACAATGTCCAAGAATCATTATCCAGTTTAAATATCCACGATACTTAACTTATTTCATTTCAACCTGTTTGTTTCTAATCAAACTATAACGAATTACTGTACATTACTAATTGAAGTGGTTTCGGGTATTTACTGATACCCGACATCGGTCTCTTTGAAATCCAAATTCCTTTTAAAAGATCAAGTCGTTAAAGGTTTAATTCAATACTTTGAATTCACACAGCATTCATCATAGATAAATATCACCCATTTATCACGGATATATCCAATATCACTCCTCAACATATCATAGAATATCATTCAATAGATATCAATCCAGGCATTCTACTCAAAGGATCATCCATAAACAGGAATTATCAATCCACATTATAATTAATTTTAATAACTTAAATTAAATTAGTTATTTAAAAATTAATCACCTAATCCTGCTTAATCAATCATTTAATTAATTACAAACCATTTAATTAATTAATCACTCCTTAATTACCTTATCATTCAGTTAATTAATATCTAATTACAGATTAACTATTCTTTAACTATTAATTAATAAACTCTAATTATTAATTAATAAAACTTAGTTACAAATTAAGCACTTCTTAATTACAAGTTAATTAGCCTCTAATTACTTAATCAATTAATTTCTGAATTCTTAATTAATCAATCTTAATTACTTAATTAACTAATTTTAATCGTTAATTAATCTCTAATTATCTAATTAATAATTCTTAATTACAAATTAATTAACCTCTAATTAATTAATTTTAAACTTTAATTCTTAGTTAGTCCTTAATCAGCAATTAATCAAATTAATGAATTACTCTTAATTAATTACTTAATTAATCCTTTATCATCAATTAATTAAATTAATTAATTATACTTAAATTTCTTTATTAACTTAATTAATCTCAAATCATTAAAATCCTAATTAACTTAAGATAAAACATTATCTTTATAATGACTTCATTATCATTAACATTTTCAAAACTTTTTATCTTTAATTAACAGTTAATTTTATATAAAAATTAAGTTATAAAATTACTTAAGCATTAAAAAAATTAATTTAACAATTTGTATAAATTATTTAATCAAATAATTAGAAGAAAAACATTTGTCATAAAATATTTTAAACTGGATTTAAAAACACCATTTTCATGATTACCACTTAATTATATTACTAAATTTAGTTTAAAATAACAAAAAAAATAATTTTAACTCAACAGATTTAAGTTAACCAATTATATGGCTTTTTAAATCAAATATTAAAGGAAACGTTTATAAAAGAATTTTATTCAAGAAAAACTTTAAACTAAATTTATTTAAATTTCAAAACTTGTTTCAAAAACTTTTTAAAACCTGGTTTAACCTTGCTTCGGGTCAAATTCGGAGATCACTAGGGTCTTGCCCCGATTAAAACCACTTCCTTCTTTCTTTTTTTACTTAGATTTTAGATTAAGCTTTAAAACCCGAAGACATGCAAACACTCACGACAAACTACCCGAGCCTTCTTCTCATTCACCCGAGTACTCCTTCGTGATCACTCACTACCCAAGCTACAGACACCATCCCACAATTGTGCACCTGCATAGTGAATTGCGATGGCGATGACCACCGCCGATACCTTCAATACATCGATAATCGCCTCTACAAATAATCCCGATCACCAAAACACTATCATAAGTCCACAAACAAGATCAAACAACTCAGTCGATATAAGAACCAAAACCATCACCAAAAACTGCCTCGAACCCACATCTCCAAACACCAGACATCGCGCAACCACGGTCACACATTATTCGTCCATCCATGAAGCTATCCCCGTTGGTCCGATCGAACTCGAAACTACAGAGAAGATGCAATGATCCAATTACCAAGCTCGACTCAAATTAGGGTTTAAACCCATCTTGACCCACCGCCGATGCCACGGCGGTCAATAAGACCAACCACCATTTTTCCTGGCCTCGACCACTTCCCTACCACCTCTAGTCGAAATCCCAATCATCATAGATCCTATGACCATTAGAAATTACTCAAAAGCTGAATTATGGTCATCACCAAAATGCACACTTGATACAATGCTAAATCTCATGAATTTCTTTTTAAAAATCATATTTTACAATGTCAATTCAAGTTTTGTAACTGAATCAGCAAATTTTAGCATTTGATTTTAATCATGTTTTAAAATTGCTGCTGTAATATCTTGGTTTCAGCAGATTTTCAGATTTATTATGCTTGAACATAATTTTAGCACCTAGATTATGTTTAAACTAAACTATCTTGTTTAAAGACTAATGGCCTAACAGTGATCATATGAAAAGATCTTGAATTTTGATCAAAAATTTAAGCTTTGAACTAAAAACAGAGATGTTCACAAACAACAGACATGCACACCTAAATACATCCATTTACACGTAGATATCACTTATATATACACAAGCAAGCATCATTCATCTCATAAATTTCACAAGCTACAGACAACTATTTACTTATGTTTTCAAATAAATGTTTATTCAACTTGAACTAACAGAGAAGCTTGTATTTTGAAATCTGGAGATGCTGAAGAAAATGCTTGAAAGCTTGTTTTTACTAGAAACTGGATGTTGAAATGATTAGCTTTTAAAACTGAATTGATGTTGCTTTGATATTCCAAGTTCGATAATTTGTTTACAAGCCTATGAAAAATGATTTGTCTTCTAGTTTGAAAATTTTGTTACAAGTTTTGATCTGAGTTTGATAATTGGTTATAGGCTTTTCTTGAGTTTGAGAATTGGTTAAAGGGTTTTGTTTTTTTTCTTGTGAATTGAATACTGTTTTTGGTTTATAAAGTTGTACAGATTAGTTTCTTGTTTTTGAAAAGAGAAGGTAGGAAAAAGAAATGAAGAAAGATGATGGTTGTTTATATAGAGTTTATTAGGATTTATTAAAAATCAAAGAAAATGAAAAATAAACTTAAATAAAATGAAAATCGAAGAAGATGGTTAATTATATTCTAAATAAAATGACATATAATATATTTTAAAATCCAAAATATATTTAAGATATATATCTTTTAAAATCCAAATTTAAATTCAAATTCAATTTAAAATCCAATTTAAAATCAACTTATATATATATATATATATATATATATATATATATATTAATTTAAACAAACAAAAATTAAATTTGAAAATAATAATTCTATTTAAAATCTATTTTAAAACCACACATTATTATTTATTGTTTGAAAATAACCATTTTTCCAATTTTAAATAATTTAATAAGGAGATTATCACATTTTAAATTTCATGAAATTCCGGGATATCACATTCCTCCCCCCTTTGAATCTTTTCGTCCTCGAAAGGGAACGAAGCTAGAATTTATTAAAATACTTAATATCAGTTAAATCACTTTTTGATCATTTTTAAAACACTTTAAAAATATATATAATATTACTAGTTTTTATAAAAATACTTTTTATAACTCAATATTTCAACAAGTCCATCCTCGTTCTCATAGAAATTCGGTCATACGTTGATCCGGAGTAGGACTGAAAATCTATAAGTACTTGGTAAAACCATTTCCAACACCTAGTGAAAATACTTGGAAAATATTTGTTCAAAATATAGAAAACATTTTTGAAAATAGTGGAAACATATTTGGTGAGAATGCTCTGGAAATCATCACCCCCATCTAGGGTTGCAGTTAACCCGATGGTTACGTTGTCATCTCGGCAAAATCCGTAGATAACTATAGGCACTCCGAGCTCCTCGATCACGCCATGGAACCCGCTACAGATCGCAACTACATCTGGGGTTACGTTGCTTTCACAGCAAAAACCCATACAACTGTAGGCATCCATGCCCTCGAATTTCACTGCCAAAAGAATGAAACTTCTCCACTCGACCATAGATCCCACTCTACCGATGTTACGTTGCCTTTCCGACAAAATCAAACGTAGACCGTTGACACTCACCTCCACAAGATTTCCACTATGGTACACAGTAGATCGCAGTGACATCGAGTTACGCTGTCGTCATAGCACAAACCAAATGCCTCTGTAGGCATCGGCGCCCTCGACTTCCGCTACCCAATAATCCTCATGAACTTCAGTTTGGCTAGACTTCCTCACAGGATCCACTTTATAGCCTCCCCCTTGGGGCTTAAGGCAGTACCAACCTATAGTACTCCTAAGAAGTTCATTTCAAGGGAGCGCCTTTTTTCTCCAGAACCATTCTCAAAACACTTTATACTATACACATATAATATCTTCCAAATTATACACCTAGTATGAATCCCATATAAATCTCCTTTTCTCAAAATCGATTATTCCAGAATCGATAATTCTCAAACTAGGCTTTCCAAATTTCCAAAATTGATTTTTCCCCAAAAATCAAAGCCTTCCCAAAATCCATAGGTTCCAAAACCTTTTTCCATAATCATTCTCATAAGATCCTTCATATATATGTATATATATATATATATATTTATATAACTTTGAAATCCTTTAGATCACTTCATCCTTGTATAAATTCCCTTTTTATACTTCAAATACTTTTCAAAAACCCTTTCCTTTCAGCAATAGATTCAACAAGGGGAGATTTATCTTATATAACAAAGATATATAACTTCGTTTATTCCAAATCAAATATTCAATTGATTACTCTTTTATAAAGTTATTAATCATATTACTTTTCTACAAAATGAGTTCCAACCGTAGAAATATCCAACTCCCATTTTATTCCATGTACAAATTATCAAAACATACTTCTCTTTTCAAAAATCATCTTTCATTACTTTCAAAAATTTTAATATCATTTTCATTTAAGCACGTACGATGTATATATACCATTTGTACACAATTTTAAAATTTGATCGCTCACTTAATCAAATAATTTCACTTTCGAACTAGTATCATCCATCCGACTTCCTAGTGTGGACTCAGATCTGGTTTCTTGATTAGAAACCGTCATTCTCCTTGCATTGTCATAACTATGATAGAGAATATTCGGAATCAACCAAAAATCCATATCTAAGGTTCGCTGTCGAAAATCGAGTGCAAAATCCTAACTCGGATTGATATACCATCTCGAAATTCCGTGCTCGAATTCGGATCAAATCACTATATGAATAGAATAATATACGTACATTCTACGTATTTATCTTAATTGGTCATTAACTAAATCAATTCTCTTTTCTATTCACCTTCATTTTGATTCTATTCACTTGTCCTCAATTGCTCCCAATTTCCATTTGGGTTAACACTTCAATTTTTATATCATATGGTATTTAATTATAGACAGTTTGCACTCTGACCAACTTGTATTTAGAAAATAGCTTGAATTTTTTTTAAATAGATTAGTAGTTGTAAAATAGTTATAGTTACAAAATAGTAGTAGAATAGTTGAGTAATTGTAAAATAGTTGTAAAATAGTAAATAGTTTATAAAACAATTGTAAAATTGTTGTAAAATAGTTAAATAGTCCCAAAAGTAGTTGTGAAACAAGTATAAGATAGTTTTGGGTTTAAAAAGAAGAGTTGTATAGTAAATAGCTAGGAATATAGATTTAAAAATAGTTTACATTAAAATAATTTATTGAAAATAGCTCAGATCCAAACTGTTCAATTCCCAATCTCCATTTCCAATCAATTGCCAATTTCCAATTAACCTTCAATTTCAATTCAAATTAAGTTAACTTCCATTCCCATCCCAAATTCAAATCAACTTCCCCTTTGAATTTAACTCATTCAACTTCAATTTCATTTCAAATTAATCCCATTCAAATTTTCCATTTGAGTTTTAAACTTATCCATTTTCAATCAAAATTCTAATTAATTCAAATCAAATTCAATTTGAACTAATTCAATTTAAATCTCAACTTTAAACCATCGCTAATATAAATTCTAGTTAAATCGTAAATGTTGATTTAATCCCTTAAATAAAATTAACCTTTATTTTTAAATCAACAATCTAAATCTTTAAACAATTTAATTCTGAGTCAAAAATTCAAAATTCCATTTTAAATTATCATTACTTAATTTATTTCAAAATTCAAATAAGAGTTCAAAACAACTTTATCATTTAAAATTCAATTTATTACCCAATTTATATTCCAACTTTCAAACCGATTCTTAAATAATTTCAATTTACAAATTCAATTCTTGACATTCAAACCTTAAGTTTAAAGTAATTCCATATCCTTAATTTCAAATTAAAGTTTAATTTCCCTTTCATCTTAATAATGGATATATTACCACATTACATTTCTTTATTCATTTAAACAAATCCATTTCACAGTTTAAAGATTATTAATAACAATAGGATAATACTATCCAAATTATTTTAAAACATCCGTCCATTTCCAATGTATCGATCCCGATTTTTAGTTAAATTTAATTTGGTGATAAATGTTAAATTGGGAATTTAATGGTGAATTAATTTGGATTTTTCCAAATTAATAAGGATGTGTTTTGTTATTTATTTATATTTATAAATTTATTTTAAAATTGAATCTAGGAATTGAAATTAAAAATATTGGATTTGAATACATTCTATTTTCAATTAATAAAAGATTAAAGATTAATTAAATAAAAATATGTGTTTATTTATATATGTGTATAAATGGATTTTTAATTTAAATAGAATTTCAAATTGGAAATCTAGAAAAATATTTTGAATGATATATTAATTATAAATTGGATTGTGAATTAATTTGAAATTTTGAATAAGTATATTTATGAATATATATATATATATATATTGAAAGTTAAATTGTAAATAAAATTTTGATTTTGGAAAAAAATTCAAAATGTAAATAATTATAAATAAATTGGATTTATTGTAGAAATTAAGTTTTAAAAATATTTTACTTAAAAAGTTATATAGGATTAAATAAAATAATATGTATAAATATAAAACTTCATTCGTTTAAAAAAGAATAATAACTTGAATTTGAAAATTTAAAACAAAGATTAATACCAAGCTTTAATTTATACATATCTTTGAAACTAATAAGATAACAAAATTTGTTTTCCAATTTTAATATATATGAGTATACATGTTTGTTTATTTATATAGATAAATATTTATTTAAGAGTATAATAGTTTGAAAATGAATAAAAAGATTTAATACTTTTTTCTAAAATTATATATACATAAGGAAACACATTTTAGAATTTATAATAACGTAAGGTTTAAAATTAAATTTATAAAATTAAATTAAGTAATGGGTTTAAAAACAAAATGTGTACATTTGAACATTTGTAAAATTAAGGTTTTATATATTAACATTTGTTGATTAATGATAAATTTGCATTGGCAAGTGTAAGTATTTTAAAATGTATTAAACACAATTGTAAGCAAATTATCATGCAATTTAACAAGTGGAAAACTTGATTATTATCTTTATTTTAAATAAAAAAATATAAAAGAAAAACAAGGCAATACACTTCCTTTTCTCTAAACTTAAAATCTGAAGCAAAAGAAATCAGAAAAGAAAAATGAAAACTATATTAAATCTTTGGCTCAAACGAATAGCAAGCAAAGTTTCAAATCGTTCAAACTTGAAGCCGAATCAAGAAAGTTCAGATCAGAAAAGAAAAGCAATGCAACCTGGATTATAGATCCGATTATCTCAGATCAAACAATTATGGATTCAATTAAAAATCAAAGTAAACCCGACGAAGATCATTTCCAAATTCAAATGCTAAAATAAAATAAAAAACCTGGAAATTAAAATGAAGATCAAAGCAAAAGTTTAAAGCCCTAAAAATCAAATGCAAGTTTAAAGCAACTTCAAAACCTGGAAACAATGGAAAAGAAATCTGAAGCCTGGAATCAAACTGTAATCAATACAAGATCAGATTCAAAGCATCAAGATCAAATTAAAAATTCCAGACTTTTGTCCTCTATCTTCATCAAATAAGGTGAGCAAACTACCCCCTCTAATATTTTGATTGTGTGTGATAAATGTTTGATGTTTGTGATTGAGATCTGTTGTATGAATATCATTGCATGTTTATATATATATATATGCAAATGTCTGTGTTTCTGAAGATATATATGTGTTCTCTCTGTTCAAACAATAGGCCCCAAACTCATAAATAAATTCAGATCTTCTAAACGAATAAATTTTAGAGCTTGATTCTTAAAGAGAAAATGATTGAAAGAATATAAGTCTAATTTTAAAAATAATTTCAAGAGAATTTATTAAGTAATTAACTGGAAAATTAAAATATATAGTGAAAAACAAAAAAAACATGTCAATCTAGAGTATCATGCTTTCTTGTTTAACTTGCATGACCAAATTTATATTGAGAAACCATGAATTTTAGCAATAAAAACAAGATTTTTAGATTTGAAAATCATATGGATTTTCGAGTCGAACAAAATGGTTGAAATCGTCAATATCCGGCGATTAGCGAGGAGATTCGGGTCATGTTTGATCATGGAGATAGTTGGAAGAATGATGATCGTGGGAAAAATAATATTTAAATTTACAATGTGCAGTGGTGACCGGAAAATGATGATGTAGGGTTTTATCATATTTTTCAGTGAGTGTCGAAAATTGGGTTCGTACATTATCATGGAGGAACAGGAAGCATTCGCTCTGATGGGAATCGAAACTGGGAAGGTTGACGAAGCTCCAACCTAGATGGCATGGATGATCGCGGATGAGATCGATGGCAGTGATCGTGTTTCGAGTTTGAGTTGGTTCCAAGAAATAATAGATGTGCTCGATTTTGTTTCCAGTGATGTTCGATAACGCTGGGTGTTGGGGATGATCAGAGGGATTGTCGACGATGTATTAATGGTAGCAAGGTTGATCGTAGTTCGCCAGAGCGTGGGTACATGTGCAACGTGCTCCTGGATATCTGGTTGTTTGTGAGAATGTGGAAGATGGAGCTAGCTCGAGTTCATGTGCGGGGAATTCAGGATTTGGCATGAAGTAGGTAGGGTCGTGAGTGACCCGAAGATTCGCTTGGGAAAAATGGCATTTGGCTCGGGTAAATACTCGAACTATCTTGGGCTTTGGTGATTATGTATATGACAGTTTTTAATTTTTAAAATAAATCAGGTTCAAATATTTAAATAAATCCAGTTTTGACTTATTTTTGAATTAATGAGAGTTGTAGAATTGTTTTAACATGAGTAATTAATAAATTGATTTAGAAAGAGAAAATGTTTAATTGTTAATTAAGTCTTTAGTTAATTTATGGGATAATAAATAAATCTATTTCAAAGGTTCATCAGAGTAAGACTTAAATGTTGCAATTAAGCAGTTAATTGAAGATAAAAGGGTTTATCTTTAAAATTAATTAAGTTTTTGATAAATTAAAGAATGTGATTAGGTGATTAAGTAGGAACAATTACTTTATGTGATTAAATTTAAAACTAATTACTTTGCATAATTAATTTAAGACTAATTATATTTTTTTTGATCAGTTAAGGAATAATTATTTTGAGTAAATTCATTAAGAATAATTAATTAATGATAAATAATTAAAAGGTAATTAATTACTCAAAGATAATTACTTAATTAAAAGTAATTAATTTTTGATTAAAGGTTGATAAATCAAGAGATTGAACAATAACTAATTTAAGAATAATTAAAAATAATATGGTTTATTAATTAAGGAATAATTAATTAAAGGTTAATTAAATCATTATTAATGGTTAATTTATAAATGATTTAAAGAAAAATTAATCAAAATGATTTGTAATTAATTAATGTTAATTAACCAAGATTAGTAGTTTATTCTTAACTAAATATCTAAATTAATTAATCAGATGATTAATTAATCTCACTTATGGATGATTGTATTCTATTGAATGATGTGAACTATTGTGATATCTCTAATGTATGATTGCTTTGTCTTGATTTGAGCTGTTATGAATGTAATCTATTTATCATATCTATCTATGAATCTGTGAATGAAGATAAGCGCTATAGGATTATACCGCTTATCTATATTGGTATGCTTGAATTTATGATGTTGCACTATTTTGTGAAACCCCTGGCCTACACTATACACACGCAAATATGGATTGCACGAGGCAATTTGTAACGACCCATTTATTTTCGACGTCCGAAAGTCGACATCAATACGTCCACTGTATCGAATGTCGCACAGTCCAATGCCGTAAAACCGAACCATTAGGGTTTAAAGAAGAAGAAGATAGAAGAAGAAAAGAAACAATAACAGAATCTCACATATCGCCGCGGAATAAATATAATAGATAAATGAATATCTTTATAACAAAGAACTACATCAGTTATTACATTACATCACATTACATTATCAGAGTTTACCACAACAACATCGGAAAAGAAATATTACATATGTAAGTGATACGCCTCGCCATCCAGCTTGAACTCCTGATCTCCACGGCAACTTCTTGGCTTCACTCCAGAATAATTGACAACCTGACTCTAGGCTGCCCATGTGGAAAATTATGGGCACCCAGAGTTTAGAAAAGGAACAATAAACTTCAGGTCAGTCGTGGGACTGGTGTGAGATCTTAAAATAGTTATTTTCACAAAGAAAATAAAAGAAATTCGCTTTGCTTTGGGAAAATGAAACTACCATAAGGCCTCCCGGCACGCACACAATGCAATCGCAGACTTGGGGGAGATTTCTCCTTATGATAGTCAAACACACTTGATACGCAAAATCCTTTTTAATATTATCATTAGTGCATAGTGTGTAAAATATTTCGAACGTATAATATTAATCTAAGCCAGCGTAGTTACCATTATATTATGCCTGCTATAGCTACCTTTTGAGGAGGAAGGTTATACAATTGCAATCGTAAAAGTCTCCTATTGTTTATTTGGATTTCCAACAAATGGTCAGACTAAGGAACTTCCTACTGCCACATGGGTACGCCTCTGGAGGGTCGCCCTGAGAACCTACCCGTATCTCTGCCAACACAAGGCCAGGTTACCTCTAAAACTAGGTAACTACTACTCGAGTATGCCATCCCTCGGTCCTTTGGGACCTTTATCCGAGGATCCTCTACACCAACAACCATAAAGGTTAAATACCAGGGCTCCATACCTGACACTACCCTTCTCCGGAAGGAAATGACATACCCTAAAGGACGCGACCCTCATAACATTGCCGCATCTTTCCTGTTTCGACCATTTCCGTGGTGTGAGGTCCGATGAGGTCTCGTCCACAAAGCTACACTTTTCACAAAGTCATACTTTGATCAACAAATGAACAACAGCACTTCGTATGTCACATTACCGGATTGTGAATGTATCACTAGTAACCATCAACTACATAACCTCTGAGCTCGCACGTCTTAGAGAAGGGTGTTAAGCTAAGAGAATAAATTCTCCGCCACCAACAGAAATGTATTTTATAGAAACCAACTTTACATCTCATAGTGTAACGTCAGACACACATCCATACAAGTCCGTTCCGGGATCAAACGGAACCGAAGGCACTTCTAAGAAGCCCTTGGAAATCCGGATATTCAAAAATCATGTCTGAAATCCCCATCACAAAGGGTGATAAAATCTCTATACCAGAGCAACCCGGTGCAGAGACATTCGACAGGTAATCCTTTCGCTTTCGAGAATACCCGGTCTTCAACACCGGTCTTCAACACCGTCTTCAAATGCAATCCCATTTCATCGTATCATTATTCAGCATGGGTTTTATGACCCAAAGTCCTCTCTTGGCTAATCCGAATAACGAGCGCTTATTTTTTTTAAAAAGTGTTCATTCAGATTTCAAACAAATCACAACAACTTTCCACTTCGATCTTTTTTTAAAATAAAAGATTCATCACAATCACAAAGCTTCGATGTGGGTTTCGAATATCCATTTGGAATTCGACTCCCGATCGCATCGAAATTCTAATGCCATTTAAAGGAAAATATTGATAGTCGGTTATTTAACGATCAATAAATATTCACAACAATTACTGGATTTCAATAATTTTTCTAAATTATTTATTTTCAAAATATATCCGCAAGATATATTTCACACTTCAACCGTTTGAAAATGAATTTCAAATTACTTTCCATGGTTCAATACTTTGAAAAAAATCTCGAATCTCTTTTCCTTATGCGGAATACATTTCCAAATATGTATTTGTTTCCACTGAAAATCTGCCGAGTTCAAATAACTTAAAATACTTATCCAAAATATACTTCTAATTATTTAAAATAAAAATATTTTAAAATACTCGCTTAAATATTAGTTATGAAAATTATCATACTAATATCTCATATAAAAAATTCAAGTCCAAAACAAAGTTTTAAAATAAAATTAGTAGATAGGATATAACTATTTAAATATCCAATTTCTAAAATAAATATCAATTTTAAAACTTTAGATCATCACTTCTATAATGGTTTAAACATATTTCACTTTAAAGATTTTCAAAATAACATAAGTAAATATGTTTTTTCCCAAAACATTCTTTCCCGTAAACTATCTTTACAACTTCAACCTATATTTATAAACTATGTTGGAAATATTCTCGACTTTCAAGGAAAATACACATTCCATTCTAAAATGGTTCATTAAAATCAATTTATAGATCTTTTTGGATTTACTTTAAATTTACATTCCAATCCGTAAATTCCTTTCCACACTATTTATTTTAAAACCAATTTCTCTTTCTTTTTTTAAAAAAATTCCCATTATGAATTTTAATTTTTCCAATATCCACAGATATACGATTTCCAAATCGTTTTCTAAATATGCACTTTCAACACCAAATCAATTCTTTAATTGATTTCCAAATTATTTCAGTTACCAAATCCAATTCTGAAATTGATTTCTAAATTTATTTCAACACCAAATTTATTGTCTTTTAAAATAAATTCCTTCTATAAATTTATTCAATTTTCTAAATTTAATTTGCTATAAATTTCTACTAAATCTCAAAATCAAATTTTTATTTATTTCTGGTATCCTATGGTACCAAAAATATATTCGGCTAAATTTTAGCCTTCAACGGTTTCAATCACAAATAATATTGTATGTTGATTATAAATAATCAACATACAATATTGAAACAAATTCAATTATTTGAGGAATCCTGTTGGATCCTTCCAACCTGTTTTTCCCTGCATCCACATACCAATTCCACTACAAGGTGGAATATCGCGGTATATGGGTTTAATATAATAACCTCCACTATTATGCAACGCATATGGTCTAAACTAATATAACTGATAATAAATTAATCATTCAAGCACACAGTCAATCAATTAAATTTAACTATCACAATTCAACCATCCATAAATAAATGAAATTTTCAATTATTATAATTTGAGTGAGAAGATCTCACCTTTGATTTACAATCCATTTCCGTTCCAGTTCGTTTTACACGATCTTTTGACCTTATATAAACATTTATAAAATTCATTAATATCCGAAATAAATCAAATAACCAATTTTCGTTTGGTATTTTTATTTTACCTAACAATTTAATTTCCAACTAATTTTCTTTTAATAGAATATTTGAACCAAACAAAAATCAATCACTATTTAAATAAATTAATTCCCTTAATCGAATAATTAATTTCCCTTTCATAGTTTTAATTAACTAATTATTAAATTTTAAAGACAAATTTCCTTTAAAAAAATATTCCCAAATATTTCTTCATAAACTGTTTCAACATCCTACTGTAAATAAATTTTTTTTTAAATTAAATTTAAAACAATACCTCACTGGAATAACCCAGGCCCTCACCACGCTTCCGCTGCGCTCAACCCAATTCTCCGACCACGATTTTGCAATCTCGATCACCCGCCTTTTTTTTTCTACTTCATCGGTTCCAAGCACATCCACGAGATCCCCCACGATCACCATGCTATGCCTTCCCTTCGCGAACCATCGTCGCGAGCTTGACGAACTATTGCTAAGACTTTCCTTCGCATCGCCGCTGCCTGCCGTTCGAACTCGAGTCCCATGTTGTTGCCGAAACCCTAGTCGTCGATTCTCCTTGATTCCAGATCTCGAGTGTTAACTCTAAAATTGGACGCTAACACCCAGGTGTAAGTAGTGAAAATGCGAAAGCACTACCCGTTGGTACGGGAACTAGAGATAAGCAGCAAATAACAGAAAATCAAGTAAAGAGACAACAGTTTTTATAGTGGTTCGGCTTAATGTCAAGCCTACGTCCACTTTAATCCTCTTTATTGCTGATTCGATTACAACTTTTACAACGATCTTTGATTACAACACAACTAAGACAAGTAGCTAGAACATCAATGTATAAGAGCTCTTCGAATTTATGTTGAATGTGTTAGATCTCTCTCAAAGTTCGTTGAAGTGTCTTCGGTGTTTGAAATGTTGAAGGAGTTGTGAAAACAACAAAGTATTGGCTTTCTAGAAGTGATCCAAAAGTCCCCCTTCAGTTGGAGCTGGCGGGGTAATTATAGAGAAAATCTGGATGCAGGTCTTTAGGTCGTAAACGACCTAGGGGTAGGTCATAGGTCGTGGGCAACCCAGGGAGTATGGATTACGGCTTAACAGGGTTGTACTATGTCAACTAAGCAAGTTAATAGGTCGTAGCGACCTATGGGAGGATGGTAGGCGACCTAGACATGTCGAAGCATCAAGTGGAGCGACCTAGGCTCGGTTCAGGAGTAGCAGCGACCTAGTGCTAGTTCGACCTATAACCAAGCGACATAAGGACATGAGGCTTGTAGCTTGCTAATTCGTTAACTCGCTAGGTCACACAGGTCATCACATGTTAGCTCGCTGGAGGCTTTAGATCGTTAGGTCATTAAGCTCCTTAACTCGCTTGGACATTTAGGTCGCTGATCCCTGTAGCTCATTAGGTCGCTGAGTGCTAGGTTGCTTAGGTTCCTCTATTGCAATATACTGTTGCCCTGTGTTGGTCGCTAGGTCGCTAGGTCGTGCTGTGGATCTGCTTAGGTCGTTAGGTTGTCACATGCTTAGGTCGCTTATCACGTTAGGTCGCTTTAGATCTTCGGCCTTGTTAGCTCGCTCACACTTTAACTCGTTAGCTCGCTCGAATCCTTTAAGTATTTGAGTCGCTATTCAGGATGGTGTTAACACTTGCCCCTCAAAGTATACGCCTTTGTCATAGGTCGTGTGCTTCGATCTAACTGCTCTAGGTCGTGGGCGACTCAACAGGCTCGCTAGGTCGCGTGCTGATATGTCTTCCTTTCTTTCCCCTATATAAGTTATTAGCTCGTTTCTTCCTCCTCATTCCACTGTTTGTATTCTACCGCTGCCATTGCCATTCTTGAGCTTGAGAATCATCAAAGCGAAATTCCTTGTTGCTTCGATCTTCACTCCTAACAACAATCTTAGGTAAATCGATCCCCTCTCCATTGTATTTGCCATCGATTTCCCCGTAACCACTTCCACACGGTTTTTGTTACTTCGCCGTAAGACTCCTTTCTGATTCGTTCTCCGATCGCCATTGACCTACTTGTAGTTGCTTTATTGGCCTATGATTGAATGCGCTTTCAGGAAACACGGAGGAGATGATGGAGTTTTAGGTGTTTAGGGAAGACGATGACATGTGATGTTAACGGGTTAATGGATAGCGGGTTATGCCGTGGTGTCTCGAGCAAAGCAATGGTTGATGGCAAAGCGTGATTGGAGAGTAGGGCATAGGGGTTTTGGGAGATAGCTTGACGTTGCGGAGTTGCTTCAGAAGCGACCTAGTAAATTTGATCGACCTAAAAATCTTTATGACCTAACAGATTTGGCCGACCTAACAATCTTTACGACCTAACAGATTTGGCCGACCTAACAATCTTTACGACCTAACTTCTTACGACTTAAGCAACCTAGGACTTAGCCAAATTCAAGCGACCTAGGACTTAGCCAAATTTGCACTGCCTTGCCTTGAAGTCTCATGCCTTGAACTGCCGAGATATCATGTCCGAACTTGTTGCACTTCTTTGCAGATTACATTAACTTTAATGCTAACAATCTGTTAAACACAACATTTGCAGAAAAATGGGACGAATATACTCATCATCGACCGCCCAAATCGAGTGATGGATTAGATTAAAGAGTTGATACTTTACTTAAGCAAAATAGTATAAATTTGATTAAAGATAAAGTGATGTGAATCAACTGATTTAAATGAAGCATCAATGCAAAATGCACACAATTATAACTGCTTATTGCTGAATATCATCTGCATTGATGCTACACTTAACTTTGGTTTAATAACAAGCCTCGGAACTTCCTGAATTGGCATGCATCAATCAGTAATATTTCAAGTTTTATTTCATTTACTTGTTATTTCAATAGTTTTGCACAGCACTTCATGCACTTTTAGGAAACGTTCACCTTCATATTTGAATATCCAGTTCCTTGTGTAGAATGACTTCTCAACAAGAAGAGGTAGTAGGGCAAGCCGAAGAAGTCTTCCCAATAGCTAGCCCCTTGGATAATCCCCTAGAAAGAACTTCAACCACTCTGAATCAACGGGTTTTTGGCTAGTTATGCATTCATTTCGGTATTGCTGAAGTGGACGCCTTGCTTCCTAGGGTTAGTGAAACTGCTGACAGGCCACCTCTTGGTTTTATCGCAGTTAATCGTCAGATGTGCTTGAGTGGAGCTATTCCTCCTTTTAACGATTTTCTTCGACAGCTCCTCCTTAGATTAACTATCTCTCCCTTCCAGTTGCATCCCAATGGCTACGCCATCTTGATGGGACTCTGTGTGCTGTTCAGGAGAACACTTGGCCGACTTCCAAGCTTTGAAGAGATTTGCTACATTTGTACATTTGCGAAGAACAAATATCATCCTTCTATCATGCTTATGAGGAGCGCAAGGAACCGTAAACTGATCACCGATCTTCCTGAAAGCACCCATGGGTTTTTGAACAAATTTTTCTTACTTCGTTGCCCCCCGGGATTTTACAGTATCTGGCGAGTAGGAAGTAAGATTGCCTATCTCCATTCTCTTTATTTCTGAGCTTTTCAAAATCCGAGTTGTCAAGTGCTAACTTCATTCTTTATTTTTACAGCACTTCCTCCTCTTTCTAAAGATTCTAGCCACAAGTCAACTTTTGAAAGACTAAGTGCCATGTCCGTCGAGGAGAGAAGCATTAAGTTCTTGCTGAAGGACGAATTTTTGCATCATTTTGGACTTCTGCACTCTTCTCGATTCACTCAACTTCGTGATGCCCCCGGTTTAGAGACATCAGATGCCCCATTTTCCACAAAGGAACTTACGCCGAAGGAACCTGTTGCAGAGGCCTCATTGGTGAAATGTTCTGCCGTTGACGTTGCGGGGTCATCCGGTAAATTTGCACTTCCCTTGGTTATCGAAGAAGAAGAGGAACCTCCTCAACAGTCCGGGAAGGCTGTTGATGAAGGAGCTAAGAGAAAGAGTCCCGCTAGGTATGACGGTGATGGCATTTTTGAGGGATTGAGCGACCTGGTGGTTACTTCACATGAGCTCTTCAAAGATGATACCACTGCTTCTAAACTTGCTTCTCCAGCAGTTGAAGTGACATCAGTTTTTCAAACAACTCCATCAACTCAAGAGATAACTCTTAAGCAGAAGAGTGGCTTGTAACTTGACGCGCGTAGTTCACACGCCACACACACTCAGGATTTTGGCAACTTTGTGCACTTAACTTCTTTACTTTGAAGATTCTTAAATTTTGTCTCTTCTTCACTTTCAGGTTCTCCAATGGTACGTAATGGCTCATACTATGTTGATTTTCAGTGCTATGGAAGATGCAACTCTTATGATCCCAGGCGGTATCTTCCTACCTCGAGGGAAACTAATGAAGAAAGTGTCGCAAGAAAAGCTCGTGAGTGGCGGGCTTATGAGGAGCGCTATGGGAGAAGGGATGAATGACATGATTCTTCCCAGAGAGATGATGATTCCCACAAAAGAAAATCTCATGATGACAAAGGGAAATGTCACATCATTGAAGATCCCAGCAAGCGGGCCAAGCTTAGTGAAAGGCCGGCGTCTGCAATTTCTGAAAAGCCCGCTGCTCCCATCTCTTTGGAAATCCCCTCCAGCTCTCCTGCCCTTCAAAGAGCTGATATTCAAACGATCATCAACATGCCTCCATATCAAATTGAAAATGCCCAGCTTGCACTTCAAAGTCAGTTTCCAAACTGGTGTTTAAAAGGGGTACGCTTCGACTTGGACTTGATTCCCATTGACAAGCATGCCATGCTAAGGAATCTCGACGCTGTTAAACTTGACATTGAGTGAATGTCTGGATGGCAAAAGCTAGTTGACGAGCTTCAACGGGTGAATCTCCTAAATCTCGAGGCTATGTTAACCATGGGGAGCGATAAGTCCGAGTGGAAGAAAACCCTCGACCAGCACGATGCAGAGATGAAGAACATCACCGCTTACAATGAGAATCTTAAAGCAAAAATTGAAAAACTCAAAGAAGAGCTTGCCACTTCTTCCACTTCCTATACTCAAAAGGAAGAAGTGCTTCAAAAACAAGTGAGAGATGCTCATGCTAGTCAAAGAGATGCTGAGGCTAGATTTGAGGCACAACAGCAAATTGTAGAAAGCTACCGCGCTGATATTGCTCAGTTGCGGGAAAAAACTAGCTCTCAGGGCATGGAGATTGAAATGTTAAAAGCTCGGCTTTCTAAAGTTGAAAAAGAGCGTGATGAAGCTATCGCCAGCAAAGCAGCAGCCGAAGCATCTCATGAGGCAACCAAAGCCAACATCAGCTCTACCTTATTCGAGTTTTATTTGCACAGCGTCCTGCGGCACGGTAGCCTTTCGTTTTTGGGCCCGAAGTACGAGATTACCTTAGCCGAAGTGTGGGAGGCCGAAATTGATATGCTTGGAGGTGCTGGCTATACTGAGGCAGATCTCGAGGCGCACTATCTAGATGATGAGGCACGTGCCGCCCTTGCCGGGGGAAGGAGCAACATGCTAAAGAGCGAGCCAGAACGGCGGAAGAAGAACATTTAGAGAAGGCACATTTGACCGACCTAACTCTTCCTTCGGTTTAGGCCGACATTGATATCATTGGCTCTAGTTTCCATTCTTCGCCTCCTGCCAAAGCTGACTTTGAAATTGTAACTGCTCATACTGGAGACGAGGCTCAAGAAAGTGCTGAAGCACAAGGCTTTGAAGTTGATGTGATAAAGCCAACTTCTCTAGGTAACTTCAACGTTGATTTAGCTCAAGTGGACTGCTTGTTCGCTTCACATGAGCTTGATGAACTTTTTGATTATTACTTAAGCCTTGATGCGCCACTATCTCCCCTCTTTGCGAGGAATACTGATTTTAACTTCTCTTCTTCTGTAGTGAAAACACCAAGTGATGCACAGACTTCTCCTCTTCCAGCTGTTCCACCTCCATCTCTTCAAATTACGCCTCCTTCTGCTTCTCAACCGGGGTCGCAAAAAGAATTAATAGAAGCTCTTTAAGGCTTGGATGACCCGGCCGCTTCACAAGAGCAGAAGGCTGAGGAACTTGAAGAAAGTGAAAAGACTCCGAAAAAATTTCATGATGACACAAAGCTGTCTGAACTAAAACTCCAGGCAGCGAGTCTTCTTCAAGGAAGAAGGAGAAGCGTGCAACTTCGAATAAGAAAAGGAAAAGCACTTCTGCTAGTGAGGAGAAGGCGGAAGTAGACCCAGCTGTACCTCTATCTCCTTCTCCCCGATTCGTTCAAGCCGCCTCCCAAAGTTAACCATTAGGCCATGCGAGGGCTCTAAAGGTGGCGGGAAGAAGAAATAATGAGTCTCGCTTTACCCTTCTTGTTTTGCTTTTTGCTTGTATATAAAGGCTTGTATTGACCGGAGATTGTGCAGGTACCGGTCCCTGCTCTTTTGCAACCTGCACATGTATAAAAATTTTATAGTATGGAATAAAATGATTCTTTTTACTTGTACAATCTTTTGACTATTATTTGTGAATGCATTTATTCCTTATTTTCGCACAAGTTTCTTCATTTTCTTTGTGTGATATTGCAATAAGTTTGTGGTATGTTGCTTGAGCGTTGCTTTTACTAATGTAGCTATATTGTATTGTATTGCCCCCATACCACAGCTTATTGCAATTTCTTTCATTTGGTAAAACTTTAGAGAACAATTCTCTGTTTCAAGAAGACTTGTACTCTTAAGTTGGAGAACAACTTTTCCGTTTTGAGAAGACTTGCACTATTACTTTAGAGAATAATTTTTCCATTTTTGAGGAAATGTTACTCTACTTTAGTAGAGTGTGCCTTGTATTGGAGAAGTCTTCTCTCTCTTTTGTTTGAAAAAGTTTTTACACTTCACTTTCGAAGATAGTCACTTTTATTTTTTGGCAAGTGGATTCTCCTACACGGTGAAGCGAGTTTCCAAAGAAGGCTTTGAATTGGCACTACAACTTCTGGGGAAGAATATTTTCAAGACGGGGAAATTGATCTTCCCTTAAGAGATGTAGCGTGCCTCCGAAGAGGGCTTTCTTTCTTTTTTTATTATTTTTGTGCCTCGTTGGAGGGTTTTTTTTGCTTCGTTCGCTTGAAAGTGCTTTTCTCACAGTTAATTGGATCCACGGGGCGGACGCAAGTTACTTAGTTAGATGTCCGTTTGCACAGGCGATCGCAGCCAGTTAACAAGGGCCCTGTGCCTTCTATCTTGAGAAGGTGCCCCTCCGGTGGTTCCATCAACTTTGTTGGTTGAGAAAAGCATCTCTTCTTAGGACGTGCCTCCAAAGAGGGCTTGTGCCTCCAAAGAAGTCTTGTGCCTCCGAAGAGGTCTTGTGGTGCCTCGGGAGAGGTCTTCTGCCTCCGAAGAGGGCAGGTGTGACTTTGGTGAAGGCTAGTGCCTCTGAAGAGGGCTTGTGGTGCCTCGAGAGAGGTCTTCTGCCTCCGAAGAGGGCAGGTGTGCCTTTGGTGAAGGCTAGTGCCTCTGAAGAGGGCTTGTGCCTCCGAAGAGGTCTTTATTTGATTGCCGGGAAGTTAACTTCTCACAGTTAAATGGATTCACGGGGTGGACGCAAGTTACTTAATTGGATGTTCGTTTGCACAATGATCGCAACCAGTTAACAAGGGCCATGTGCCTTCCAGTTGGGAATGTGCCCCTTCGGTGATTCCACCAACTTTATTGATTGAGAAGAGCACTTTCATTTTTCGGCGTGCCTCGTTAGAGGGCTTTTTCCTCCGAAGAGGGCTTGTGCTTCTGAAGAGGGCTTTGGGTGGTTGGCTCGCCATGAAGGTTGCATCTCACAGTTAAGTGGATCCACGGGGCAGACACAAGCTATCCAACCAGATGTTTGTTTACACAAACGATCGCAATCAATTAGCAAGGGCCTGGTGCCTTCGCTTTTAGAAGTTGCCCCTCCGGTGGTTCCACCAACCTTTTTGTTTAGAGGCAAGACTCCTTTTTGGCTGTTTTCTGTCTACTCGCCCTTGTCTGTTCGTCATTTGCTCATCAGCGATTCCTTGTTATCATTTCCAAGCACATGTTCCTTTCTTTTGAAAATAGTTTGTCTTATCCAAAGAAGTGTACTTCATTCTTGAGCGAGTCCACGGGGCAGACGCAAGTTATCTAACCGGAAGTCCGTTTGCACAAACGATCGCAATCAGTTAGCAAGGGCCTGGAGCCTCCACTTTGGGGAGGTGCCCCTCCGGCAGATCACTAACTTTTTGCATGAAGCACTTCTTACTTGGGATTTGAATCTGGAATTTTTGTGGCTTGACATTTGTTTATTGAGTGATTTTAGAGATCGCTTGGCCTTGTGATCAGTAAGCTTTGTTTTAATGGCCTGCAATATTAAATCGACATTTTAGCAATACATTTAAGGTATTTACACATCGAAATTAAACAGGCATTTTATAGTAGTAGAGAGCACAAGATTTATAATGGTTCGGCCAAGAACTGGACCTACATCCACTTTATAGTTCTTATTATTCATTTGCACTGATTTTACAATGGCTTACAATGCAAGAATCATACGTCCGTAATCATTTTACAAATTTAAGAAAAGCTTTTAAGTAAAATATGGATGCAAGTGATTGTTGTTCCAAGCTCTTGGAATTGGATCTCCTTCGACAGTTGTCAGTTTGAAAGTGCCATCAAGAAGTTTTTTCCTATGACATACGACCCTTCCCAGTTTGGCGCACACACTCCTGTTGCTGTCATGATCCTTTTCAACACTAGATCCCCAATCTCAAAACTGCGTTGGCGAACTTTGGAATTGAAGTGCCTGGCAATCTTTTGCTGATGGGCTGCAATTCTGAGCTGAGCCTCTTCCCTTCTTTCATCAAGGAAGTCAAGTGCTTCAAATTGCAACTCTTCATTTTCATCTTGGTTGAAATGAATTCTTCTATGTGAGAGGACCTCTATTTCCACTGGAATCATTGCTTATGATCCATATGCTAATGAGAATGGAGTGTGCCCAGTCGTAGTTTTGTGGGTAGTTCTCTATGCCCATAGTGCTAGTGGCAGCTTATCGACTCAACCACCTTTTGCTTTTTTCAGCTGTTTTTTGATGGTTGATTTGATAATTTTGTTTACTGCTTCCACTTGCCCGTTTTCCTGGGGATGAGCCACTGCTGAGAAGCTTTTTCGGATCTTGAGTCACTTGCAAAAATCCTGGAACTCTTCGCTTTCGAATTGGGTACCATTGTCTGTGATTATCTTTTGAGGCACACCATACCTGCAAATGATATTCTTAGCCACAAAGTTTATCATCATTTTAGAGGTAATAGTAGCTAATGGTTCAGATTCAGCCCATTTAGTGAAATAATCAACAGCAACAATAACATATCTGATTCCGGACTTGGCAGTTGGCAAAGGCCCGATGAGATCTATTCCCCAAATGGCAAATGGCCATGGACTGACCATCTGCGTTAGCTCGATGGAAGGTGCTCTTGGGATTTTTGCAAATCTTTGGCATCTGTCACACTTTCGGACGTAGCTAGCAGCATCACGATTAATGTCTAGCCAAAAATACCCATAACGGAGAATTTTCTTTGCTAGAGTTTGACCACCTGAATGATCCCCACACTCTGCTTTATGCACTTCAGCTAAAATTGTCTTATCCTCTTTCTTGGTTACACATCGGAGTAATGGCATCGAGAATCCCCGTCTGTACAACCGGCCGTCTTGAATTACATATCTTGAGGCTTTCCTTAATAGTTTCTGATGCTCCTTTGAATTTTCTGGAAGGAAACCGTTAAGTAGATATTCCTTGATTGGAGTCATCCACGATTCCTGCTCTTGGGATGCAGTCATGATCCAGTCAATATCCATCTCATTGGTACTTGGAGCTGACAAGACTTCCATAGGAACCAATCCCAATAATTGAGCTTGGCCAGTGCTTGAATACTTTTCGAGAGAATCTGCCTTCATGTTCTCTTCCCGGGGTATATTACTTATCGTATAATCATCGAAATCATCGAGAAGCTCCCAGGCCCTTGACAAGTAAGCAGGTAGATTTCCTCCTTTAGCTTGAAACTCTTTCTTGACTTGGCATACAATAAGCTGGGAATCACTGAAGATCTGCAACACTTTGATATTCATTTCTTTAGCAATCTTCAAACCGGCAATAAGAGCTTCATATTCTGCTTCATTATTTGTCGAAGGAAATTCCAATCTCAGTACGTAGCACAGTGATCGCCCTTTGGGGGTTTCAAGCATGACCCCAGCTCCAGAGCAATAGTCGTTCCTTGCACCGTCAACATATAATTTCCATCGGGTCGGGATGTCATCAGTAACATCTTCCTCGCTGTCACCTTTATCTGTGTATTCTGCGATGAAATCTGCTAAAGCTTGTCCGTTGACTGCTCTTCGGGGATTGTAAATGATATCATATTGGCTGAGTTCAATATTCCACTTCAGAAGACGACCCGAAGTCTACGGGTGAAACATGACTTGCTTTAAAGGCTGATAAGTGAGGACTTTGATAGGATGAGCTTGAAAATATGGCCTCAACTTTCTGGAAGCTATCAGTAGGCAATAGGCGAGCTTTTCTAGCTTTGAATAATTCATCTCTGCCCCAGTGAATCTCTTGCTGATGTAATAGACCGGGCGATGAGCTTTTGCATCTTCCCGTACTAATGCTGCACTAAGAGCATGGGATGAAACTGCTAAATATATGAAAAGATCTTCACCGTTGCTGGGCTTAGAAAGTATTGGAGGCGCTTCCATGTGACAAATCAGTTCATCGAAAGCTTTCTGACATTCCGGAGTCCATTCAAATTTTTTCTTTCCTTTCTTTAGAGCGTCAAAGAATGGAATGCATTTATCTGTGGCCTTAGAAATAAACCGACTCAAAGCAGTGACTTTCTCATTGAGACTCTGCAATTCCTTCTTTGTCCTAGGGGCTTTGACTTCTCCTAGAGCAGTAATTTGAGCAGGATTAGCTTCGATGCCCTTAGCACTCACAATGAAACCCAAGAATTTCCCGGACTCTACCCCGAGTGAACATTTCAAAGGATTAAGCTTCATTCCATATTTTCATAGGACTGCGAACATTTCTGCCAAGTGATCCATATGGTCCACTGCCTTCTTTGATTTCACCAACATATCATCAACGTAAACATCCATAGTCTTGCCAATCCGTGGTTTGAACATAGCATTAACAAGTCTTTGGTAAGTTGCTCCCGCATTCTTCAGTCCGAAGGGCATGCCTCTATACCAGTAAAGGCCAACATCGGTAATGAAGCTCGTGTCCTCCTGATCTGGCTCATGCATCATGATTTGGTTATATCCGGAGTAAGCATCCATAAAAGACAACAATTCATGCCCGGCTGTTCCTTCCACCAACTGATTAATCCTGGGTAACGGGAAGCAGTCTTTGGGGCAGGCTTTGTTTAAATCTGAAAAGTCGATGCATGCTCTCCACTTTCCATTTGCTTTTTTAACCAGCACGGGATTAGAAACCCAATTTGGATAAGTGGACTCTCTGATGAAACCATTCTCCACGAGTCGATCTAAATCTTCTTTTAATGTTGCTGACCTTTCTGGACCCTGGGTTCTTCTTTTCTGCTTCACAGGTGTAAATTTCGGATCAATATTCAGAGTGTGTACTGCGATTTTTGGAGATATTCCACACATATCGACATGACTCCAAGCGAATACATCCAGATTTGCTTTCAAGAATGATATCAAAATATTTTGAACCGTCATACTAAGTTGAGAACCCACATTCAGCACCTTGTTTGGATCTTTCGGGTCAACAGGTACTAGCACCGTTACTTCCACTGGCACCACTCTATTCTCCCCTGTACTGGCTTTTTCAAGATCCATTTCTTTTCGTGCACCACTATGCTCGCCAGTGCAGGGTCCACCCTATAATTGCTACAAGGTTGGTTCTTTGATGCGGAGTGGAGTTGCCGCATCCTTTCCCATATCTCTCTTCCTTGCTTCCCGCAACTCTATAAGATAACATTCTCGCCCATCATTCTGATCTTCTTTAATAACACCGACGCTATTATCTATGGGGAACTTCATAGTAAGGCACCACGGGGCGAGAATTGCCTTGAACGCTGCAAGAGTTGGCCGGTCTAGGAAGGCATTGTAAGCAGAAAATTCATCAACAATCACAAAAGTCTGCTTTCGAACCACATTTTTCTGCCCCTCTCCAAGCTCCACGAATAAGTCAATAGTTCCAACTGGCTGCTTTGGCTCCCTAGTAAACCCAACAATCTTCTGCGATGAGGCTTGAACATCAGCCATATGAATCTTCATCTGATCGAATGTCTTTTTGAAAAGGATATTGCAAGAGGCGCCGTAGTCAACAAGCACCCTTCTTACAATAGCAGGCCCGATACCTACAGAGATGACCAAGGAATCCATGGTAGGAGCTTCAAGACCCATAGAGTCCCTGGCCCTAAACACAATGTCATCATTAAAAGTTCTTTGCTGCTTCAAAGGTGCAACGTCTTCCAACACAAAATTTTTTTCTTCTGCTGGGGCATATTTCAAAGCACGAGCAAATCTTCCCATCTCGCCCCAGCTTCTACCTGCTGGGTGAGGACCTTCCGTGATTACGTTAATAACAGGACTCTCTGATTCATGCGCGGTAGTCCTCTCACCCGAGCCAGATGGATGAGCAGGAAGTTGCTTACCATCAGTAGATGAAGTTGAGTCATTCCTATTTCTCTTAACATATTGCTGCAGCTTGTTCTCTCTCAGCAGTTCTTCAATCAAATTTTTCAAATGGCGACATTCGTTAGTATGATGACTGGGTTGATTATGAAACCGACAAAATCCCCCATTTCAAACAGCATTTTTCCCAAGCTTCAACACAGGTGGTTTAGGATATTCAACGGCATCTTTGGTAGCGAAGAAGATGTTCTCCGGAGTATCAGTTAAAGGAGTGAAATCTGAAGGCTTGAAGAAGCGAGGTTTCTTCACATCTTTCTGCTTCTTCCCGCCGTTATTCTCCCTCTTCTGACCTCCGGATTCCTTTTTGGTAGGAGCAGCAGTGTTATTCTCAATCTCCGTCAATACCCCTTTCGCCAACACGGGAAGGCTCCTTCATCTTCAGCCATTTCCCAAACTCACTAAATTTGTCGATAGCCCTCATTAAGTAGGTCAAAATCATTCATGGCTCTTCATTGTCGACTTCATCCAAGGCTATGTTGAAGCGGTTCAAGAAAGGTCTAATAGATTCTCCGAGATTCTGTTCCAGGCTGGACAGTGACATTATTCCTTCGCCTTTGAAGTATACAACCTGAATTGTTCTTTAAACTTCCAAGTTAAATCGGAGAACTGGTCTACAGATCGGACTGGTAGTTTTGTAAACCAGAGTAGAGCCACGCCTTCCAAGTATACCGGAAAGTAACGGCATTTGATCTTATCTGATGCTCTGGCACCAGTCATGTTCCAGTCATACTTATATAGGAATTGTTTAGGGTCACTTGTTCCCCTATAAGCCGGAATGGTGGGGGGAACAAACTTCCTTGGAAATTCCGCCTTCAGAATTCTTTCAGTTAACGGAGTCTTGCTTGGAGCGAAGCCCCATTCTTTTTCTTCTTCTTCCCTTTGCATACTTTCTTTTATAATATGTCAAACCATTCCCGAGAGGTATTCCTCATCGTTTAGAGGCTCTGCGGGACAGACTTCAGCCATTTTCTTGGAAGTTTACCTGGACAAACGTTCGCGGAGAGTCGGCTATGGCCTTGATCCTCCAGCTTGGGGAGGTGCCCCTTCGGCTTGGCCAGCTTCCTTTTGAGGAATATTCCTCCCTTCAGGATTATGAGCATCATCAGCAAAGTTTTCTTTATTATTCACTAGTTGATGGTTAGCTCCGAGCAAAGCATTCAACCTATCAAGCACTAAATTGTTCTGGGCTTCCATTTGCTGATATAACCCAGACATTGCAGCATCTAACTCTGCCCGTGTAATTCAAACACTTGGAGCTGCTTGACTTAACTAAGGAGAAGTGGCAGTATTTTCATGGGCATCACCGGGTCTAGTAGATCTACGCTTAATTCCAGGAGCAATAATCTCTGATAAATTTCTGGTTTTGAGAGAGATTCTTTCAACGAACTTTTGCGAAGCAATGATGAAAGCACTCTAAGTTCAATTCTCAGTGAAAGCACCAAAAATGTTAACGCTAAAATTGGACGCTAACACCCCGTGTACATAGTGAAAATGTGAAAGCACCACCCGTTGGTACGGAAACTAGAGATAAGCAGAAAATAACAGAAAATCAAGTAAAGAGACAATAGTTTTTATAGTGGTTCGGCTTAAATAATGTCTACGTCCACTTTAATCCTCTTTATTGCTGATTCGATTACAACTTTTACAATGATCTTTGATTACAACACAACTAAGACAAGTAGCTAGAACTTCAATGTATAAAAGCTGTTCGAATTCATGTTGAATGTGTTAGATCTCTCTCAAAGTTCATTGAAGTGTCTTCGGTGTCTGAAATGTTGAAGGAGTTGAGAAAACATCAAAGTATTGGTATTCCAGAAGTGATCCAAAAGTCCCCCTTCAGTTGGAGCTGGCGGGGTATTTATAGACAAAATTTGGATGCAGGTCTTTAGGTCGTAAACGACCTAGGGGTAGGTCGTAGGTCGTGGGCAACCCAGAGAGTATGGATTACGGCTTAACAGGGTTGTACTATGTCAACTGAGCGAGTTAGTAGGTCGTAGCGACCTACGGGAGGATGGTAGGCGACCTAGACATGTCGAAGCATCATGTGGAACGACCTAGGCTAGGTTCAGGAGTAGCAGCGACCTAGTGCTAGTTCGACCTATAACCAAGCGACATAAGGACATGAGGCTTGTAGCTTGCTAAGTATTTAACTCGCTAGGTCGCACAGGTCATCACATGTTAGCTCGCTGGAGGTTTTAGATCGTTAGGTCGTTAAGCTCCTTAACTCGCTTGGACATTTAGGTCGCTGATCCCTGTAGCTTATTAGGTCACTAAGTGCTAGGTTTCTTAGGTTCCATTGTTGCGATATACTGTTGCCCTGTGTTGGTCGCTAGGTCGCTAGGTCGTGCTGTGGATCTGCTTATGTCGCTTATCATGTTAGGTCGCTTTAGATCTTCGGCCTTGTTAGCTCGCTCACACTTTAACTCGTTAGCTCGCTCAAATCCTTTAAGTATTTGAGTCGCTGTTCAGGATGGTGTTAACATCGAGCTCGAACAATAGGTCGTAAACCCAATCGTGACCATCACGAATGCCACGACACCCCAATGCGAAGCTTCGCCTTTGCCTACCCTAGCTTGCCTCGACCTCGCTGTTGCCACCATTGCGATGCCGATGTCGCCGCCCACAAATCGACTCGAGACCCGGTTGCGTGCGATTTTTTTATAATCGCGGCCATGATTTATTTAATTTGAACGAAAATAATAAATGAAGAAGGTCGGCCATTGTTTTAAGCAAAGGGGTTGCGTGCTTTGAACGATAGATATTAGCTTTTAGGGGAAGGGAACGAGATGATTTCCCTCATTTCTTACGTGAGAATCCTGCAAAGCTACAGTAATAGAAAAGAAAGAAAAAAAGTTTGATGTGGATGGGATTACGACTGTTGATTAGAGTGTACAAATTTATATTTAAATTAAATCGATTAATTATTGTCTAGCGTTTATATCTCATACGATCACACGATAGCTCCGAAAGCTACGAGATTTGAAATCCGATAATTCTTCAATATTACGGATCCAATGGAATTGGTTTTTTCGAATTTCAAGACTGTTCCTTGGAAGGCTATTTTTAAATATCGATTTAAACTATATAATTTCAAAACTGAACAAAACATTTCCAAACCAAATTCCGAGGCTTCCATTAACCTCAATATCATCAATATAAATTTTCTAAGCCATCAAATTATTTTTAACAAGCTAAAATTAAAAATTAAAAATTTTACCCATCGTAAATAAATTAAATTCAATAATTAATTGCCAAATTCATATTTATATTCGAAATTAAAGTTAAGCTAACCTCCAAATATTTAAAATCAATTAAATATTTCGATTTCAAATGTTCAAAATTCTAGGTCGTCACATCCTTTCCTCCTTAAAAGAATTTCGTCCTGAAATTACAAGTTAAAAAGAATGTTCCTCAACCCATTTAATATTTTCCCAAGCCAAATAATTTAATCAACTTCCCAAAACTAATCTTTTTTTTATTAACAACCCACTATCGCTTCAACTAACTTACCAAAATTAATCATAGATTCCAAACAACATTGTTTTCTTTAACAATTTAAATTCAAATTTTATACTTTCAAAATTTATCTAACACCTTAGATTTTCGAAAAATTTCGTCAGCGTCTCCTTTGCGCGGCTAGCTCATTACGACTACAAAATGGCACCACAGGCCGTCAGATTCCAAAAGAAAACAAAAGGCCAAGTGGCTAGACAAGAAAATCACCAAATTTCATATAGAATTTAAATACGTACCTTTTTGTCGACCAATTTCAAATTTATCTTCGAAAATCAAATCCCAATTCCAATTCCCTATAACACACCTGTATATCCTGCTAGCCATAATATCCATTCATAGCCTTTAAAATCATTGTATACATTTTCTTACAGAAGTTTTCATATCTACTTCTAATCAATTAGTTTTCTCATTTCCATATGAATTCAATTTATCTTCAACTCTGAACATTGAATTTTATCTTCCATTTATAAATGATTCATATTATTATTTTAAATTTGTTTCATTCACCAATTTACTTCAATTTCCAATTTGAAATCGTTTGTCGCTAACAAAAAATTTTCAAAAATTTTCAAAAAAATTCTAACTCCCAAAATTTTCGAAAATTTTTGGCAGAGTACCCTTTGTACGGAGGAGCTTTTGCAATTTGACAAAAGATATAAATATATATACATCCACCCACCCGGTCGGAAAAACAAAACGAGTTCATATTTCCTATTTTAATTACGTAGGCGTACCTTTATTTAGCATTTTTAAGCAAGCGGCTTATTTAATTAGCATTTTGTGCGATCAAATCTAGCCAACCGGCTTTCCGGTACGTGTGCTTACTCAATTCAAACATGTAAGTGCCATATATACGAAATTTAACAACATTTCACTTATTTGCAATAGTTAAACACATGAATTCTAAAAGCAATGCACACTAAACATTTTCCGTAAGCAATTTACATAGTGTTAATACTAATTCAACTGTATTCAATTAATTCATATAACCAAATCGCATGCTATTTTATCTTTCTTTTCCTGATGCTAAACAGTAAGAAATTTTTCCTGTGGCTTGTTCATTGAGGAAGAATGAAAATGTTATCATTCCTGCTTTCCTACCCTTTAAACAAATGTGCTTTATATTTTATAGCTTTGACATTGTAGAATTTGCATAATTATATTGAACATTTAATAATGCAATTACTGATGATGACAAGCTTTGAAGTCGTTTATGGCATTAACATTTTTCACGGATAATTACTTGCTATTTGGTCAGATTTTAATCTGATTTTTTCCGTAAAGTTAAATGAGGAGGAAAAAGTGGTAGCAATAAGTGATATTCAATGTTAAGGGCCATACCAAGATGCTGCATAATGCTGCTACACTATGCAATAAAACACGTAATTTGTTATAGATAAATTTCCTACATATTCAGTATCACAAATTACACGTAATTTATTATGAACTTGTTAGTGAGTTGCCATTATACCAATATAAAACATCAACTATATCTATTATTTAATCCCAGCTACCCTTGCCTGCGGTTTGGGACTTTTAAGTGTTTGAGTTCTAGAAATTGAATTGTATCAGTTTGAAATATGTTCTCTGTTAAAAGCAGAAGTATTCATTTGTTATGTTTATTCATTTAGTTTATATTAATTCTATTCCATACATTACTCACAAACCATACACTTGCATTTTCATTTCATACCCGTATTTGTTTATCCAAAACTATTTTATTTAGCTCGAAAACAATCCAGACTATTCCATTCAATAACAATTTCTCAACTTATTTAAACCACACTTCTATTTGAGTTCGGCTTTCATTCATCATTTACTTAAGTTGACAACTTAAGTTCATTTCCATTTTTATTCGACATATTTCCAATTATATTTAATTTTGTTAACACTTTAAGTTCGAATTTTAATCAATAACTCAAGTTCTGATTCTACCATTCACTTTTAATTCACCATCCAATTTTATTAACTCACAATTCAATTTCTATTTTACCTGGTATATTCGAATACAAAATTTACTTAAGAATTTCACACTTCATTTCTCAAGTTCAATGCAAATATTCTACGTACTTCTTATATTTATTTCTAATTCATTACTTTGGTTTATATTTACTTATATTAAACTGGATTTCCAATTCTATATGAATTTAATTTACTTTCATTCAGAAATATTGGATTCAATTCATTTTAAATCTTATCTATTTGGTCATTCTTCAATTAGTTTCACTTACTAGTTTTAGTTTAATACTTCACATTGTTTTTTCTTCTTCACAAATCAATTCAATTCCAATTCCAATTCTATTTATTTACAAATTCAAGACGAATTTCAACATTCAATTCCCAATATTCAGTTTTAATTCGAACCTTTAAACTTCGATAAGTATTCCAACTTATTTATATTTCACACCATTTCAATTTCTGATTTTTTTCCTTAAGTCCACTTCATTTAATTGATTCACTTGTACTTATTTTAATTTAACTTCGCCCTTTAAGTTAAATTCATTTTATCAATGTCAAATTGTACAAGTTATCAACTCATTTTACTAAATCCATGAATATTTAAAATAGGATTCCAAAGTCTTTCCAACTTTTTAGAATCATTTTTTTTGAGATCAATTCAAATTATCCTTTGAATTTCCAAAACCAAATCCAATTTGCAAACAACTTTAATTTAAAACAATTTAGCAGCAATTCCTCTCCTGAAAACCCGAAAATAAACACCGATGATGTCGCGATCATCATCCGAATTATTTTCCAGTGATCGAAAAGAGTTTAGAGCTTTTATCCTTCCAAAACATTTTTCCAAAAACCCTTGAAAACTATTTCCAATCCCAAAAGGAATTTAATTTCCAAACTTCCCGAGTTTCAAATATTTTCAAGAACATTTCCTAATATTTCTCTGGAATTCTATTTCAAATTATAAATCACATTTACAATTTATACTCTCAAATTCCATTTGTATGTGAATTTTTTTTTAAAAAAAAACCCTACTCCGGAGAGCAGAGCTAGGGGATACAGCTGTCCGCCACACTGACCCCCCTTTTTAGCCAGCCCACCCAAGAGCATTAATCCTCTACCTCGTTTCGGCTTTGTTGAGGAAAGATCGCTCAAGGCCTTAAGGGAAACAAATCTCAGCTGCGAGACTTGAACCCGCAACCTCCAGGAACTTTGTTCCATGGTTGCAAGGTAGTCCTTAGCTTTGGAGTTACGATTTCAATTTCCTATTCAAATGATAATAATATTATCACTTCCTAACAATCAAGCAACCACATACTATAATAAATTATGGAAAATGTTTTTTTCTATACAAAAATAGTTTGGGTAAAATTATTTCATCTACCCTATTTTAAAATGATATCGTGTTGCATTTGTTGTGTACATGTGTTTAGAGATCCCTATCAATAACGTTAATTACTCGTATTGACCAGAATCCATATACCACTCAACAAACCAATCAATACAATATAAAACAATTTTATATTCGCCAACAACTACGCGCTCATATCTATTATTACACTCACACTCATTATAGAGTACTGCTGACTCTATCTCTAATGAGTAACACCTAACAGAGACAAGGTTATCGCTAAACCAAATGCTCCGATACCACATTGTAACGACCCGATTTTTTTGACACCCGAAAGTGAACATCAATACGTCCACTGTATCGAATGCCGCATAGTCGAATGCCGTAAAACCGAACCGTTAGGGTTTAAAGAAGAAAAAGATAGAAGAAGAGCAGAAACAATAACAGAATCTCACACATCGCCGCGGAACAAATATAATAGATAAATGAATATCTTTATAACAAAGAACTATATCAGTTATTACATTACATCACATTACATTATCAGAGTTTACCCCAACAACAGCGGAAAAGAAATATTACATATGTAAGTGATACCCTCGCCATACAGCTTGAACTCCTGATCTCCATGGCAAATTCTTGACTTCGCTCTAGAATAATTGACAAACTGACTCTGGGCTGCTCGTGTGGAAAATTATGGGCACCCAGTGTTTAGAAAGGGAACAATATACTCCATGTCAGTCGTGGGACTGGTGTGAGATCTTAAAACCGTTATTTTCACAAAGAAAATAAAAGAAATTCCCTATGCTTTTGGAAAATGAAACTACCATAAGGCCTCCTGGCACACACACAGTGCTCGCAGACTTGGGGGAGATTTCTCCTTATGATAGTCAAACATGCTTGATACGCAAAATCCTTTTTAATATTATCATTAGTGCATAGTGTGGAAAATATTTCGAAAGTATAATATTCATCTAAGCTAGCGTAGGTACCATTATATTATGCCTGCTATAGCTACCTCCTGAGGAGGCAGGTTATGCAATTGAAATCGTAAAGGGCTCGTATCAGATCTTTGGATTTACAACAAATGGTCAGGCTAAGGAACTTCCTACTACCACATGGGTACGCCTCTGGAGGGATGCCTCGAGAACCTACCCAGATCTCTGCCAACACAAGGTCGGGTTACCTCTGCAACTAGGTAACTACTACTCGAGTATGCCATCCCCCGGTCCTTTGGGACCTTTATCCGAGGATCCTCTACCAACAACCACAAAGAAAAGTATTTGCAGTAACACAAAGGTTAAATATCAGGGCTTCATACCTGACACCACCCTTTTCTAGAAGGAAGTGACATACCCTAAAGGGCGCGACCCTCATAACCTTGCCGCATCTTTACTGTTTCGACCATTTTCGGGGTGTGAGGTCCAATGAGGTCTCGTCCACAAAGCAACACTTTTCATAAAGTCATGCTTTGATCAATAAGTGATTAGCAGCACTTCGTATGTCACATTACCGGATTGGGAATGTATCACTAGTAACCATCAACTACATAACCTCTGAGCTCGTACGTCTCAGAGAAGGGTGTTAAGCTAAGAGAATAAATTCTCCGCCACCAACAGAAATGTATTTGATAGAAACCAGCTTTACATCTCAAAGTGTAACGTTTGACACACATCCATACAAGTCCATTCCGGGATCGAACGGAACCGAAGGCACTTCCAAAGAAGCCCTTGCAAATCCGGATATTCACAAATCACGTCCGGAATCCCCATCACAAAGGGTGATAAAGTCTCTATACCAGAGCAATCCGGTGCAGAGACAATCGATAGGTAATCCTTTCGCTTTAAAAAATACCCGGTCTTTAACACCGTCTTCAAATGCAATCCCATTTCATCGTATCATTATTCGAAATGGGTTTTATGACATAAAGTCCTCTCCCGGCTAATCCGAATAACGAGCCCTTATATTTTTAAAAAAAAGTGTTCATTCAGATTTCAAACAAATCACAACTATTTTCCACTTCGATCTTCTTTCTAAATAAAAGATTCATCACAATCACAAAGGTTCGATGTGGGTTTCGAATATCCATTTGGAATTCGACTCCCTGTCGCATCGAAATTTTAATTCCATTTAAAGCAAATATTGATAGTCCGTTATTTAACTATCAATAAATATTCACAACAATTACTGGATTTCAATAATTTTTCCACATTATTTGTTTTCAAAATATACCCGCAAGATATATTTCACACTTCAACAATTTGAAAACGAATTTCAAATTACTTTCCACAGTTCAACACTTTGAAAACAAATTTCGAATCTCTTTTCCTTACGCGGAAAACATTTCCAAATATTTATTCATTTCCACTGAAAATCTTTCGAGTTCAAATAACTTAAAATACTTATCCAAATTATACTTGGAATTATTTAAAATAAACTATTTTAAAATACTCGCTTAAATATTAGTTATGAAAATTATCATACTAATATCTCATATAAAAAATTCAAGTCCAAAACAAATTTTTAAAATAAAATGAGTAGATAGGATATAACTATTTAAATATCCAATTTCTAAAATAAATATCAATTTTAAAACTTTAAATCATCACTTCAATAATGGTTTAAAACATATTTCAGTTTAAAGATTTTCAAAATAACATAAGTAAATTTTTTTTCCCAAAACATTCTTTCCCTTAAACTATCTTTACAACTTCAACCTATATTTATAAACTATATTGAAAACATTCTCGGCTTTCAGGGAAAACACACATTCCATTCTAAAATGGTTCATTAAAATCAATTTATAGATCTTTCTGGATTTATTTTAAATTTACGTTCCAATCCGTATATTCCTTTCCACACTATTTATTTTAAAACTAATTTCTCTTTCTTTTTTTAAAAAAAAATTCCCATTGTGAATTTTAATTTTTCAAATATCCACAGATATACGATTTCCAAATCGTTTTCTAAATATTCACGTTCAACGCTAAATCAATTCTTTAATTGATTTCCAAATTATTTCAATTACCAAATCCAATTCCAAAATTGATTTCTAAATTTATTCCAACACCAAATTTATTGTCTTTTAAAACAAATTCCTTCTATAAATTTATTCAATTTTCTAAAATTAATTTACTATAAATTTTATACTAAATCTAAAAAATCCAATTTTTATTTATTTCTTGTATCGTATGATACCAAAAATATATTCGGCTAAATTTTAGCCTTCAACGGTTTCAATTACAAATAGTCACACATAGATTATAAATAATCAACATACAATATTGAAACAAATTAAATTATTTGAGGAATCCAGTTGGATCCCTCCAACCTGTTTTTCCCTACATCCACATACGTTAGCAAACAATTAAATACCAATTCCACTTCAAGGTGGAATATCGCGGTATATGGGTTTAATATAATAACCTCCGCTATTATGCGGCGCATAGGGTCTAAACTAATATAACTGATAATAAATTAATCATCCAAGCACACAGTCAATCAATTAAATTTAACTATCACAATTCAACCATCAAATAATAACTAAAATTTTCAATTATTATAATTTGAGTGAGAAGATCTCACCTTTGATTTGCAATCCATTTCCATTCCAGTTCATTTTGCATGATCTTTTGACCTTATATAAACATTTATAAAATTCATTAATATCCGAAATAAATCGAATAACCAATTTTTGTTTGGTATTTTTATTTTTTATAACAATTTAATTTCCAACTAATTTTCTTTTAATAGAATATTTGAACCAAACAAATAATCAATCACTATTTAAATAAATTAATTCCCTTAATCGAATAATTAGTTTCCCTTTAATAATTTTAATTAACTAATTATTAAATTTTAAAGACAAATTTCCTTTAAAAAAAATATTTCCAAATTTTCTTCATAAACTGTTTCAACATCCTATTGTAAATAATTTTTTTCAAATTAAATTTAAAACAATACCACATTGGAACAACCCAGGCCCTCACCACGCTTCCGCTGTGCTCAACCCAATTCGCCGACCACGATTTTGCAATCTCGATCACCCACCTTTTTCTTCTCTACTCCATCGGTTCCAAGCACATCCATGAGATCCCCCACGATCATCGTGCTATGCCTTCCCTTCGCGTACCATCGTCGCGAGCTTGACAAACTATTGCCAAGACCTGCCTTCGCATCGCCGTTGCCTGCCGTTCAAACTCGAGTCCCATGTTGTTGCCGATACCCTAGTCCTCGATTCTCCTTGATTCCAGATCTCGAGCTCGAACAATAGGTCACCAACCCAATTGTGACCATCACGAATGTCGCGACACACCAACGCGAAGCTTCACCTTTGCCTACCCTAGCTTGCCTCGACCTCGCTGTTGCCACCATTGCGATGCTGATGTCGCCACCCACAAATCGACTCGAGACCCGGTAGCGTGCGATTTTATTTATAATCGCGGCCATGATTTATTTAATTTGAACGAAAATAATAAATGAAGAAGGTCAGCCATTATTTTAAGCAAAGGGGTTGCGTGCTTTGAACGATAGATATTAGCTTTCAAGGGAAGGGAACGAGATGATTTCCCTTATTTCTTGCGTGAGAATCCTACAGAGCTACGGTAATAGAAAAGAAAGAAAAAAGTTTGATGTGGATGAGATTACGGCTATTGATTAGAGTGTATAATTTTATATTTAAATTAAATCGATTAATTATTGTCTAGGCGTTTATATCTCGTACGATCACACAATAGCTTCGAAAGCTACGAGATTTGAAATCCGATAATAATTCAATATTACGGATCCAATGGAACTGGTTTCGTCAAATTTCGAGACTGTGCCTCGGAAGGCTATTTTTAAATATCGGTTTAAGCTATATAATTTCAAAACTGAACAAAACATTTCCAAATCAAATTCTAAGGCTTCCATTAACCTTAGTATCATCAATATAAATTTTGTACGCCATCAAATTATTTTTAACAAGCTAAAAATTAAAAATTCAATTTTTTACCCATCGTTAATAAATTAATTTCAATAATTTAATTGCCAAATTCATATTTATATTCGAAATTCAAGTTAAACTAACCTCCAAATATTTAAAATCAAGTAAATATTTCGATTTCAAATGTTCAAAATTCTGGGTAGTCGCACAATTGGTTAACTCACAGATTTGTGAAATGGTTTTAAAGTTGAATTTTGAACTCAAATGGTTTTTGGAAATGAAATTAGGTTAATTATAAAAAATCTTTTGGAAAAGAAGTTTTAAAAGATAAAAGTTATTTTGAATAACTTGATTAAGTTTCAAAATTTAATTAATTTGATTTAAATTTAAATTCAAGATTTGAAATTGAATTCTATGTTTGGAAATTATGGTTTAAAAAGGCTATACAAGTTATAAATGTGTTTATATGGGTTTTAAAACCGCTTTTAAAGTATTGTTTTGGGAATTTGAATTTAACCCAAAATTTAGACTTGAATGGCTTTAATTTGTGCAAAATGTAATCGGATTTTTCCGAAATGAAAACTATTTGTTTTCAAATAAAAATAGCTTTCATATAAAGAAAGGATTTCCAAATTGTGTTGAAAAGATTTCAAGTTTGAAATAAAATTGTTTTGAAAGCTATGAATCTTTGGAAATGGTTTTGAAAGTTATGAATTAAATCATTGATTTAAAGATTGGATGAGTTAATCCAATTTGAAGTGGAAATTTTTTTGAAATCTGTGAATGAATCTTTGTGAAAAATGGGTGAACTTTGTGAAGTGAATCTTTTTGTTCAAAAAGATTTGAAATGGTAATTCGTTTAAACCATTTGTTTTGGGCTTTAAGTTACGACTTAACTGAAATCCTAATATCCATATGTTTTTAAAATATTGCGCTCATTATTCGGTTTAGCCGGGAGAGGACCTTGTGTCATATAACCTATTCCGATAATGATATGACGTTATGGATAGCATTTGAAGACCGGTAGTGAAAGCCGGTTATTTCCGAAAGCGAAAGGATAACTCGTCGAATGTCCCTGCATCGGCTGATCCTCGGTATAGATATTTGATCACCCTTTGTGATGGGAAGTTCGGACGTGATTGGGGATTATCCGGATTTGCAAGGGCTTCTTTGGAAGTGCCTTTAGTTCTGTTCGAACCCGGAACAAACTTTGTATGGATGTGTGTCTGACATTACACTTTGAAATGTAAAGCTGCTTTCTGTCAAATACATTTCTGTTTGGTGGCGGAGATTTATTCTCTTAGCTTAACACCCTTCTCTGAGACGCACGAGCTCAGAGGTTATGTAGTTGATGGTACTAGTGATACATTCCTAATATGGTAGTGTGGAATGCTGAGTGCTACTGAGGGTTTCTGATCATTTGTTGATCACAACATGGCTTTTGTGAAAAGCGTAGCTTTATGGACCGGGCCTCGTCAGACCTCACATCCCAAAAATGGACGAAACAGGAAAGATGCGGCAAGGTTTCAAGGGTCGCGCCTCTAGGGTATGCCCATTCCTTCTGGAAAAGCATGGTATCATGGAATGGGTCGCAGATATTTAACCTATGTGGTAACTGCAAATTCATTGCTTTGTGGTTGTTGGTGTTGAGAGCTCTTGGATAAAGGTCGCAAACGACCGGTCATGACATATCTTTAGGTGTTACTCCTGCGTAGGGAGGAAACCGTCCTTGTGTTGGCAGAGAGCCGGGTAGGTTCTCGGGGCGTCCCTCTAGAGGCGTTCCCATGTGGAAATAGGGAGTTCCTTAGCCTGACCATTTGTTGGAAATCCAAAGAAACAATACGCGCCCTGTACGGTTTTAGTTGTATAACCTGCCATGGAATGTGGCGTAACTTGCTATTAAACATGGTAGTTGTAGTAGGCATACGACGAAATGTTGTATGCTGGCTAGGATTAATATTATACTTGCAAATGTTTTCCGCTATGCACTAATAATAATATCAAAATGGTTTTCCTATATCAAGCATTTTTGACTATCATAAGGAGAAATCTCCTCCAATTCTGTGTTTGCATGGTATGTGCGACGGGAGGCCTTATGGTAGTTTCATTTTTCAAAAAGCATTGCGGATTTCAATTTTAAAATCTTTTGTTGTTTGTTTTAAAGATAAATTGTTTTTGTTTGCTCACACCAGCCCCATGACTGACCTGGAGTTTATCGTTCCCTTCCTAAACTCTGGGTGTCCAAAATTTTCCACACGGGCAGTCTAGAGTTGGGTTTTTCAAATAATCATATAATAGGTGTAGATTCGATAGCCTTCGAAGTCTTTGGATTTTGGCTATCGCTTTGTGCTTTTCTTTCACATTTGGGACCGACCTTGCTTATTACAACTTGATTAGGAGTTCGAGCTATTTCTAGATTGGTGATTTGGAGATGGAGATTGCTGACATTAGAGTTCCTTCTTTGGAGTTCAATTTTATGTTATCTCTTTCCGCTGCTGTATCTTGTCTTTGATATTTGTATCGATATCTCAATTGTATCATTATTGTATCAGATATTGTATTCATTATTACATTAATAATATATTATTCATTTTCTTCTGCTATGTTGTTGTACTTAATGTGTTATAAGCTCCGACGAATCGGATTCGAACGTTTGAATACGCGGCATTCGAATACGAGGTGAAGTATGGATGTCGATTTTCGAACGCGAAAATCTAGGTCGTCAACTCCAATTTCCAAATATCAAACCCATTTTGAGATCACACAAACTCCCAATTCAAATCTACCATTTAAATTCCCAAGTTAATTATCAATTTCATCTTCAAATTTCCAATTCAGTTTGTTTGATTCACTTCAATTTAATCCAGATAACTTTACCCAATTTGAATTCCTATTTCAAATTTTAAACTTCATATTAATAATCTTCCCACTTAAGTTTAAAAACTTAATTAACTTTGGGTTTTCACATCATATACGAAATAGTCTGAATAATATCATTTCTTTTAACATTCTGAAAACAATTTCAAATGTTCCAAGACATAGGATTCAAAACTTACAATTTAAAACCCACTTCAATTTATAAGTTATACTCATCTAAAAGTTTTTTCCTTAAAACTTGTTCATTTTGCTTTATCAATGTTTACTAGAAAACAACATCCCATTATTAAACACAATAACCATTCCATATTCTGGTTTGAAACCAATTCTAATCCATCTTAACTGTATAGTTCATTTTATTCAATTCCCATTTTGATATATATATATATATATATATCACTTAATTCTTATTCAATTTCAATATCCAACAACCAATTATTGCTTTATATATAAAATATAAGCTTTTTCATAAATCATTCATTAAAACTATTTTTAAAACCTTTATATAAGAAAATAACAAGTACGCTCTCATATATATATATACACACACTCAACTCATTCTAGGGTACCACTGACCCTATCCTTAATGAGTAAGCCCACCAGAGCCAAGGTTTTTCCTTAACCTTCTGCTCTGGTACCAAATGTAACGACTCGGAATTTTCGACTCTAAAAATTCCAGATTGTTAGAGAAAAGAAGAAAGAGAGAGAAGAGGAAACATGAAACAAAACACAGAATCTCACATTCGCAGCGGATCAAAATATAATATCAAAAAGTACTAGTTATACAAAGAAGAACTTTATCTGTTAATTTACATCAATACATCAGAGTTACATTCAATCTCATAAAACTGGAGAGTATAACAACTTGTCCCAGATAAAAAACAATAGTAATATACTCAGCAGAATACACTCCATACGTTCCTACCATCCAGCTCGCCTCTTGAGCTCTAGAACGTCCTTACTTGGAAATCTGTAACACTCGGTCTGACCCGAGCATTACATCAACGTAACACCTAGGTCAGGCAGGAAACCAGCGTGATTAAACTCATATAACGTGAAATACTAACTTACAAAACCTAAGTGAATTACCAGGGTAACTCGTACTTTTCTACGAGTTCTAATCTTATTTAAGTCAATCATTTATCTCAAAACAATATCCAAGAATCATTATCCAGTTTAAATATCCATGATACCTAACTTATTGCATTCTAGCCTGTTTGCTTGTAACCGAACTATAAAGAATTACTGTAGATTACTAATCGAAGTGGTTTCGGGTATTTACTGATACCCGACCCCAGTCTCTTCAAAATCCAAATGCCATTTAAAAGGTCAAATTGTTAAAGGTTTAATTCAATACTTTGAATTCACACAGCATTCATCACAGATAAACATCAACCATTTGTCACAGATATATCCAATATCACTCCTTAAAATATCACAGATTATCATTCAGTAGATATCAATCAATCTAGACATTCTACTTAAACGATCATCCATAAACAAGAATTATTAATCCATATTATTATTAATTCAATTAACTTAAATTAAATTAATTATTTAATAATTAATCACCTAATCCTGCTTAATCAACCATTTAATTAATTACAAACCATTTAATTAATTAATCACTCCTTAATTACCTTATCAATCAATTAATTAATCTTTAATCATAGATTAATTATTATTTAATGATTATTTAATAAACTCTAGTTATTAATTAATAAAACCTAATTACAAATTAAGTACTTCTTAATTACCAGTTAATTAACCTTTAATTATTTAATTAATTAATTTCTAAATTCTTAATGAATCAATCTTAATTACTTAATTAATTAATTCTAATCATTAATTAATAATCTCTAATTATATCATTAATAATTATTAATTACAAATTAATTAACCTCTAATAAATTAATTTTAACCTTTAATTATTAATTAATTCTTAATTATTAATTAATCAAATTAATTAATTACTCTTAATTAATTACTTAATTAATCCTTTATCGTTAGTTAATTAAATTAATTATACTTAAATTTCTTTATTAACTTAATTAATCTCAAACCACTAAAATCCTAATTAACCTTAAGATAAACATTATCTTTATAATGACCTAACTATCATTAATTTTTTTTAAACATTTTATCTTTAATTAACACTTAATTTTATTTAAAAATTAAGTTTTAATTACTTAAGCAATAATAAAGTTAAGTTAACTATTTGTATAACTTCTTTAATCAAATAATTTAAAAAAACATTTATCATAAGATAGTTTAAAAGAGATTTAAAAACACCATTATTATGATTACCACTTAACTATATTACTAAATTTAGTTTAAAATAACATAAAAATAATTTTAACTTAACAAATTAAATTAACCAATAATATAGCTTTTTAAATCAAATGTTAAAGGAAACATTTATAAAATAATTTTATTTAAGAAAAACTTTAAACTAAATTTAGTTAAATTTCAAAACTTGTCTTAAAACCTTTTTAGAACCTGGTTTAACCTTGCTTCGGGTCAAACCCGAAGATCACCGGGTCTTGCCCCGAGTAAAACCACTTCCTTCTTTCTTTCTTTCTTTACTTAGATTTTAGATTAAGCTTTAAAACCCAAAGACATGCAAACACTCACGACAAACTACCCGAGTCTTCTTCTCATTCACCCGAATACTCCTTCGAGATCACTCACTACCCAAACTACTGAAACCATCCCACCCTTATGCACCTACACAGTCGATTGCGACGGCGATGAACACCACCGATACCTTCACCACATCGACAAATGCCTCTACAAACAATCCTGATCACCAAAACACTATCACAAGTCAACAAATAAGATCGAGCAACTCAGTCGATACAGGAACCAAAACCATCACCAAAAACTGCCTTGAACCCACGCCTTCGACCACTAGACATCGCGCAATCAAGGTCACGCATTCTACGACCATCCACGAAGCCATCCCTGATCGTTCGATCGAACTCGAAACTACAGAGAAGATGCAATGATCCAGTTACTTGGCTCGACTCAAATTAGGGTTTAAAACTCATCTCTACCCACCGTCGATGCCACAGTGGTTAATAAGACCAACCACCATTTTTCCTCGCTTTGGCCACTTCCTTACCACCTCCATCGAAATCTCGATCACCCTAGATCCTCCGACCATCAGAAATTGCTCAAAAATCGAATTCTGGTCATCACCAAATGCACACTCGATACAGCTAAAATTTATGAATTTCATTTTAAAAATCATATTTTACAAAGTCAATTCAAGTTATGTAACTGAATCAGCAAATTTCAGCATTTGATTTAAATCATGTTTTAAAATTGCTGTTGTAATATCTTGGTTCTAGTAGATTTTCAAACTTATTGTGCTTAAATATAATTTTAGCACCTAGATTATGTTTAAACTAACAGTCTTGTTTGAAAACCAAAGGCCTAACAGGGATCAGATGAAAAGATCTTGAATTTTGATCAAAACGTTAAGCTTTGAACTAAAAACAGAGATGTTCACAAACAATAGACACACACACTAAATACATCCATTGACACTGAGGTATCACTAATATATACACAAGCAAGCATCATCCATCTCAGAAATTTCACAAGCAACATAATACTTACTTAAGTCTTCAAATAAATGCTTGCTCACCTTGAACTAATAGAGAAGCTTATATTTTGAAATATGGAAATGCTGAAGAAAATGCATGAATTCTTGTTTTACTGGAAACTTGATGTTGAAATGATTAGCTTTTAAAACTGAATTGATGTTGGTTTGACATTCCAGGTTTGATAATTTGTTTATAAGCTTTTGAAAAATGCTTTGCCTTCTGGTTTGAAAATTTTGTTACAGGTTTTGATCTGAGTTTGATAATTGGTTACAGGCTTTTCTTAAGTTTGAGGATTGGTTACAGGGTTTTGATTTTTTTGATTTTCCTGTGGATTGAATAATGTTTTTGGTTTGTGAAGTTTTACAGGTTTGTTTCTTGCTTTTGAAAAGAGAAGATAGGAAAAAGAAATGAAGGAAGAAGATGGTTGTTTATATAGAGTTTATTATGATTTTTAAAAAAATAAAGAAAATGAAAAATTAAAAGTGACACTTGTTATTTCAACTTACATTTGTTGTTTACAATCCTTTATTAAATTACACATGTATTTAACGTGTTTTAAAAGCTAACACTTATCATTACTCATTTTTATATTATTTTTAAATGTAAATAAAAAGCTTTAGTATTAAATTTCCTAATTTATAAATACCTTTCTTAATTTATATGAATAAACCCTTTTAAAGAAAATAAATAAAAATTAATTATATTCTAAATAAAATGACATATAATATATTTAAAATCCAAAATATATTTAAGACATATATCTTTTAAAATCCAAATTTAAATCCAAATTCAATTTAAAATCCAATTTAAAATCTACTTGAATATATATATATATATATATATATATATATATATATATATATAAATTTGAACAAAGACAAATTAAATTTGAAAATTATAATTTGGTTTAAAATCTATATTAAAACCACGCACAATTATTTATTGTTTGAAAAATAACCATTTTACCAATTTTAAATAATTTAATGAGGAGATTATCACATTTTAAATTTCTTAAAATTCCTGGATATCACACTTTTTATTCGGCTTAGTTGGCGGTTGCTACCACGGGGTGATCTTATTTGGGATTTTCCAGTAGGGGTAGTCCCGGTCTTGTGGTGTAGGGGATCAGGGTGGATCCTTGGTACGCCGATCTAGACCAGTTATTCTGACAGGTGGTACCCCAGTGCCTAGTCATTAGTTGGAAATCCATTCTCCCTACATGTCATTTACTGTTTTGATTGTAGAACATAGTATTGCTGGAATTTAACTGATGTAACAATTTTGCCTATTTTAAATAAGTCTTTGTATTTAGACACTATTATAATATCAAATGGTTTTGATAAGAAATGTTTTGGCTATCATAAGGTAAAAACCCGACATGTTTATTTGCAACGTGGTCTTACGAGATCCTTTTGATTTTCAAAGGATGTTTGAAACTTTAATAATTAATTTGAGTGTATTTTTCTTACGCTGGTATTCCAGACTGACTTGGGTGGTATTTTATTATAATGGTCGGGTCAGATCAAGTATTATAAATACAGGATAGGATACTTGCGAGCTCAGGAGCGGAGCTGGAGACCAAAACGTATTACCTGTACTTGTTTATTTCCGCTGTTGTGTTTGTTGAAATTTCCAGCAAGTTGTGAGGCCAGGCTATTATAACCGCCAGGTTGGTAATTTTTGTTTTGTTTGTGATGTACTCTGATGATGTAATCTATAAAACAGATATAGTTTCATTTTGTGTAATGATCTGTTATTATCTATTATATTTTGTTCCGCTGCGACTGTGAGATTCTATTATTTGTTTAGTTCCTTCTTTCTTCTATCTTCTTTCTTCTTTCTTTCCCTCATCAATATGTCATTTCCTGGCACTTGATCATCGACATATTATACAGTAGCGTATTTGTGTCGATTTTTGAGGGTCGAGAAGAGCGGGTCGTGGCAGTTGGTATGAGGGCTTAGGTTAGCGACAACATAGGCTTTGGTGGGTGAATTACTCATTCGAAAAAGAATCAATAGTACTCTAGAATGAGTTTGAATGTATTAATAGATACGAGAGTGTACTTGTTAGTGAATATAAAAACTGTTTTATGCTATGTTGACTTATCGGTTGAATGTTTATGAATTCTGGTCGGTATGGGAAGTACAAGCGTATCGATAGGGATTTCTAAGCTCTTAAACAAGATAAACCGACATAGTATTGTTTTTGAAGTGGGTAAATGAAATAATTTACCCAAAATTATATTCTGATATAAAAGAAATAATTTTCTAAAATTATTACATATAATATATTTGGATGTTTGGTTGTTAATATTATAATCAAATATGAATCTAAAATTTGAAATGGTTTTAAATTAAATAGAATTATCTAAGTATGATTTATATAAAAAGGAGTATAACTAAAATTTAATTTAAACCAGAATTTAAATTCTAGAAATTTTGAAGGGTATCTTGAATGAATTTAAACAAAGAGTTTGGGAATTTAAAATCTTGGGAATGTTTGAAATGTTTCCAAAGTGTTTGAAGGAAACAATAAGATTATTATTTTGGGAAATATTTTTGAATGGAAATTGTTTTGAAAGGAATTTGTGGAAGTAAGGAAACACTGAACTCACTTCATTTGTTAGAAAATAATCCTGATGATGATGGCCACATCATTAGTATTCATTTTATAATTTCTAAAGTGATGGATTATTACCGTGGTGGTTGGTTATGATATTGTTGAACTTGTTGGGTATACAAGTTGTTTTAGAAATTTCAAAAGGGAAATTATTTTGGTAAAAATAGGTTGTTTTGAAAATCCGAAAGTTTAATTTAATATACCAAGCGGATATGTATTGTTTATGATTTCAAAATGATTTTGAAATAAAAACCGGGCAATTGAATTCTAGGAATTCTATTTAAATACTGTGAAAAGTTAAGATGAACCAACTATTGAACTTATAAGTGAAATTGATATAAACAAGAAAGGAAATTGAAAATTTTAGCCCTGAAATTAAATTCTTATTTTAATTAGTAAAGGAAATGGCATGAATTTATGTTGGCTAAATAAAATTTAGTTGAACTTGAATTAAATCAGTAAAGGATTAAATGAAAGGAAATTTAATTAAGTTGAAATGACATTGAATGAATAAAATTCTTACCCAACTAAATTCAAAAAAATAATTTGAAAATGAATCTAGCATAAGCTAAATTAAATGAAATTCGACATATATTGTAAATGAATTAATTATAATGTGAATGAAATGAAGTTGGATTAAAATAGAAATGGTATGAGCTGCAAATAAATATAGTTTATGTATAGAATAATTGAAAACAGTCATGTTATTAATAAAATAAATTCAGAAATGAATTAAGAAGGTGAATTAAAATTAAAATGGATTGAGTAAGTAAGATTAGTTGAATTAAAATTGGAATGGATTGGAATTTAATTGGATTAGAATCAAATTAAAATGGTAATAAAATTGATGTAAGAAGAAATGGAAATATTATAGAGTCGAGATAACTTAAGAAAATTATGAAATGGTTGTTTTCGAGCTTGCGAAATGGCCTTGAATGAACCTATATGTATAATGAATTTAAATGTAAGAGTATGGATTTAATTTTATAATTGTAATAAACTAAGAATGTTTGGGTTGTGAATAATTCTAAATGGAATGAAATTAATATAAATTTAAGTTGGATTAATTTAAAGTGACTATAAGCTTAAGTAATTGTTATTTACATGAATAACATTAAAATTTGCATAGAAAATTAGGTGTTTTGTTGTAAACGAAAGTAAATGAATTAAAAGAAATAAATAAAGTCGGTTTCGAATAAATTGGAATGGGTTGGAATTTAATTCGGTGGGTTTGCATAGAAATGAAAGTGAATCATAAAAGAGATGCAAATGAATAAAATTGAAAATAAAATTAATTGTGAAACAATTTGGAATTGAATAGGAGTAAATACATATAAGTAAGGCACATGTTAATCATATTGAAGTGAATATGAGTTGGTCGGGGTAAATATGAATTGAGAATTGTAAAATCTAGTTTAATATCATTTTAAGTAGAATAAAATGAGATATGATTTATGAAGGGAATTAAAAATAATGGTGAAACCTTATGATTGCTTATAATATATGGTTAACATGTGGATTTTGAATTTTATTTGTTTGAACAATGTAATTGCTGTTTTTGGCTAGTTAAATGAATGGATTGTTGTTAAAATCTCATATTATTAATACTTATGTGCTTGTTTGAGTAAGTACAGGTACAGAAGGCAAATTGATAGAGCTTGGAGAGTGTATTTGCAAAATAAATAAGCCGCTCGCATTAAAATGCTTAATTTAAGGTACGCCTACGGAATAAAATTTGGAAATGATAATATATTGTGATATATTTTATTTTCTGACGGTGTGGGTCAATGTATATATATTTATGTCTCTTGTGATATTCTAAAACGCACTCCGTACAAAGGAGATGCTGTCAAAAAAAAATTAAAAATTTTGGGAGCTAGAATTTTTTTGAAAGTTTTGGAAGCTTTTGGTTAACTAGAAAGTTGATTTTTGGAATGATGTTGAAAATGAAGCTATTGAGTTAGAAATAAAAGCAAATGGTTTTTGATTAAGCTAAAAAGGTTTTGAAAAGTGAATATAAGTTTTAATTAAGGAGTTTTTGGGTAAGTTAATGGTGTGGAAGCATTTTCCTATCTTAGCAAATTTTGGGAACAAAATTTTTATAAGGGGGACGAATGTGACGACCCGGAAATTTGGTCTTTAGATTTTGAACATTTAATTCATTTTAAATGTTGGATGTGAATTATAATTTTATTTTGAAACAAAGAGATTTTGGTCAAATCAATAAAGTTAGTTAAAATTTCAAATATGGCAATTCAATTGATTCGAATAATAATAATAATAATAATTTAATATTTGAAATTGTGATAATTGGTGAATTTGGGGGTAAATAGATATGAAAATGGTTTCTATAATTTGTTTTAAGTCTAGTTGGATTAGAATTATAATATTGGACTTTTGGATAGAATCAAAAGTCGATAAGCTAAGTTTGGAATTTTTATATTAATTTAATAAAGGAATTTAAAATATAGTAACGGTGTAAATAATCAGATTTTGATTTAAAAAGAATCATGATAATTTCTAGTGTGATTATAAATTCTATATGATTTGTAGTTAATTTAGTAAAGTTTTAAAAGTGAAATTTTAAATGATTTCGACGATTTTGGAAATCGCTCGAATTAATCGACGAGTTGAAATAGCCTTTTGGGGCACAGTCTCAGAATTCGAAGAAACCAGTCCCATTGGATCCATAATAGTTAATTATTATCAGATTTTAAATTTCATAGCGTTTGGAATTATCGTTTGTTCATAAGGGTGAGATACGCCTTGAAATTTAAATCGATAATTTAATATTTTAAATCGATTCTAAAAGCTAACTTCCATATACGATCAAATTAGCCTCCGAAACACGTTTCATTGTTTTTGAAATGCGGGTAAAACACTATAATCACCTATCGGCATATGTCGTTTGGAGATCGTTTCAAAAAGTTGTTTAAAAATGAATTTAATATTAAAATAATATTAAATAACGTTTATATATGCATGTTCTTCCGAGAACCCGAACCCATTTTCTTCGAGCTGCCACAGTTAATATCAATGGCCGAAATACACGGACGTTTAGCTCAAACTTTTGAACAATTCATCGAGGTTTAGCCGACTCTTCCAACTAGAAGATTGTAGAGGGAATAGAGATGCTCAGATCCGATAGTGGAGATTGGTTTTCATCGACCGAAGGAGGAGTTTAGGGGCCGCATTCATGTGTTATTCGTGCATGAAATCCGGTGCATCGAGGAAGCCGAGTTCGCCGAGATGGTGTTTGGAGGTGCGCGAGACGTTGGACTTCAAAGTGATGATGGCCGATCTGTTCCTAGGTAAAGGGGTTGGCAGCGACATCGAAACCCTAAGGGCGGCTATGGGTTAGTCGAACTGGGTATTTGCGTTCTGGTTCGAGCGGGAGAAGATTGAGCTATGATTTCCTTATCCAGAACGAACGGCCGATAATTACATAAAAAAGAGGAATTTGTTTTAAAAGAATACTCAGACTTTATAAATTCATAACTATAGCATTCGTTGTCAGATTTCGACGAAATAGGAAGCGTCGGAATTGCAGCAACGCGATCTATGTGCTGCAGCAGATCCGGTGGCGTTTGGAGCAAGTGAGAATTTTGGATTAAATCGAAAGTGTTTGATCTAATTTAAAATTTAAACGCTCAACGAATTCAAGGTGAGTTAATCTCACTCATATTTGGGATTTCAGTTAATTTAAGTAGTTAAAATTTAAATTATTGAGGATTGGTTGAGTGTGAATAGTAATATCAGTTTGGATTTGGTATTTATTTGTTGTGCTAACATTTGTGGATGCAAGGAAACAGGTTGGAGGGATCCAACTGGATTCCTCAATATAAAAATTATCTTCATAATCTGTGATGTATTTTATTGATATCCTGTGATAGATTGAATTGGAAATTAAGTTATGCTGTGTTATGGTTTGGATGAATATAATTTGGAACTTTAAAAAATAGAATAAAATGAATTAGGTTTTAAAAGAAATGAAAAGAAATTTTTTAAGTTATAAATTAAAGGGAATTAAATTTAGGAAATCGGTTTGAGATTTATTAAGTGTTTTGGACTGTGATTTAAAAGGAAATGAGGAATGAAAATTTGTTAACTGGGTTTATAAATTAAGTGGAATATTTAACATTGGATAAATTTGAAAGTATAGATTTCTGGTGGGAATTTCTGTTAAGAAAGGTGAAATTCGTTTTTAACATAAAAGTGTGATTATTTTAAAAGTTGGAAAGAATATTTTTTTTACTGGAAAATTAGGTCTATTTTCAAAGAAAAGAATTTCAAAGTATAAGTTAGAAGTTTAAAAAGGTGTTTTTGGAATGTTCTAGAAAAATTATTATTTTAATTATTTTAAGTGAAAGGTAAATATTACTTTAAGTAATTATGGTATTTAATTATTTTAAAGGTAAATTGTTATTATGTTTTTAAAAGGAAATTTTAACATAAATTTGAAATAATAACTTTATTTTAAAAAGTGATTTTTGTTTAAGTTTACTCAGAAACCCACATAAAATTTCTTAAGTATTATTTATTTAAGTAATTTTAGTAGCCCTATTTTAAATAATTTAAGTATATATTTTGAAAGTGAATACCAGGAGGTGGGAAATGTGCTAAAAATAAAAAGGTGTTTTATTTTTAAAGTGTTGGAAGAAATTTACGAGGTTGGGACGTAAGTTAAATTGGAATAAATCGAGTAGGATTTATAAAGGGTTATATGGGTTATTCTGAAATGGAAGTGTATTTACCTGAAAGCCAAATATATTTTCAAAGGAATTCTTATGCATAAGTTTTAAAAATTGTTTTAAAAAGAATGTTTTAGATAAATTTAATATTTTTTAAATTGTTTAGAATTTAAAAGTAAACCTATTCAAATTGATTTTAGTAGTAATTATTTTAAAGGTCGAATTAGCATTATGTTTTTAAAAGAAATTTTCTAATATTTATGCTTTATACAAAACTTTTATTTTAAAAATAGTTTGTGGCTTAAATTTTACTTGGAAAATTACTATAGAATTTCATAACTATTATTTTGAGTAAAGTGATTTAAGTAGTTTATTTTTAAATGTCTTAAGTATATGTTTTAAGAAAAATGATTTAAATTTTAGGAATCTAAGTTTTATGAGACTTGATGTTTTCATAGGAAATGAAATAATTGACTGAATTGTTTGTTTATTTAATAGTTAAATAACCGACTGTCAAATCTGGATCCAAATATAACTTTGGAAATATCTAGAAGAGGAATGAGAATTATATGGTACAGTTACCGTTCGAGGTGCTATACTGTACGTATAAACTCATTCGTTCTTCTACAATGCTTATAAGGAAACCCATCCACTAACGGTTAGGAGGTGAACTCCGTTCTTATCTTCGCCTATGTATTTCCTAAAGAATAGGGTTTGAGTTTACCAGAAAATAGCGAACGTTGTTTCGAAGAGATCGGGATCGGATTTGTGATCCAAAAATCACTTCGATCCAAGGAGTACGTTTTTGTGATGAAGACAAGAGCTTGGGGTCAAAGATCGAGCAATGAAGTGCAAGGGCTTATCGCTACTAATTCTGAGGGTGATTCCAAAATGGATGTAGTAGGAGTAGTGCCTTCGGTTCCATTTGAACCCGGAAAGACTTGTATGGATGAATGCTTGTAGAACATCATTAGGAGGACGATGAGCATTCTAAGTGAAATGTTCTCAAAAGGTAATGCTTAGCCTCGAGCCTCATCAATTGGGAATGACTGAAAATCAAGAGATGTACAGCAAGGCTAAGTGGTTCCGCCCATTAGGGTAAGGTCATCCCTGTCTAGAGGTCCCTTTTTTCGTCTTAGTGGGCGGTTGCTAATCCCAACCATGGGGTGATCTTATTCGAGATTATCCAATAAGGGGTCGTCCTGGTCTTGTGTTGCAGGGGATCGGGGTGGATCCTCCGTACGCTGATCTAGACTAGGTACCGTGACAGGTGGTACCCCAGTGCTAGTCATTAGTTGGAAATCCATTATCCCTATGTGTCATTTTCGGTTTTGATTGTAGAACCTAATATTGTTGGAATTTAATTAATGTAACAATTTCGGCTATTTTGAATAAGTATTTGTATTTAGATACTATTATAATATCAGAGGATTTTGATTAGAAATATTTTGGCTATTGTAAGGTAAAAACCCGACATGTTTATTTGTGGCGTGGTCTTACGAGATGCTTTTGATTTTCAAAGGATGATTGAAACTTTAATAATTAATTTGAATGCATTTTTCTCACGCTGGTGTTCCAGACGTAATCGTGTGTTACTTTATTATAATGATCGGGTCAGACCGAGTATTATAGATACAGCATAGGATACTTGGGAGCTCAGGAGAGGATCTGGAGACCCAGACGTATTACCCGTACTTGTTTATTTCCACTACTGTGTTTGTTGAAATTGCAAGCAAGCTGTGAGGCCGGGTTGTTATCACTACCAGGCTGGTAATTGTTGTTTTGTTTGTGACATACTCTGATGATGTAATCCATAAAACAGATATAGTTTCATTTTGTGTGAAGATCTGTTATTATCTATTATATTTTTTTTCGCTGCGACTGCGACATTCTGTTATTTGTTTAGTTCCTTCTTTCTTTCCCTCAACAAGCTGTCTTTTCCCAACACTTGATCGTCGACATATTATGCAGTAGCGTATTTGTGTCCATTTTCGAGGGTTGAGAAGAGCGGGCCGTGACAAATAGGGTGACTATTTTATGTTCATTGTACATATGTATTTTTGCTACCTATTAAGCATGTTGATGGCTTCATTTTAAGCGTATAATAAAACTTTGAGTTCGAATAGAGAATTACTTATTTATTCTCATAAAAAGAAATGGAAATTCAAACACAAAACTTTTTAAATACAACTTCTTCGTATAGATTAACATGTTTTTTCAAGTTTCACACTCTTTATTGCCATAAACATACCAGATGCAACCAATAATACAATCCATATTACATAGCGATTTAAAATATCAGCCACCTTCAAAAATGAATGTAGTCTGAGAAAGATGACAATAATATAAACAATGTATGTTGTCTTCTTGGTTTCTATCCCATAGGATTTAACCTTCTCTATCGCTCTCACCCCTTCCATCCGCTCTATGAACCGTCCAAAACTCACTAGTTTTCCACCAAAAAAGAGGCCTTCCTATGCAAATAATAATTATAATTTATCGGTTTCTAGAATAAAGTTCACCCATGGAAAATACCTAGATTCAGAGTTCTTCAACTTATGTTACCATCCTTGAACTTGGCCTTGCAAATGACATATTGTAAATGTTGTTTTCGACAGTGAAGTTTCCTTTTACGCACATAAATTAAAAGATGAAGCCATGAAAAGTAATACATTGTAATGGAGAGGTTTATTAAATCATCCAAAAACAATCTCGCTACTGTAAAGAGCATAGAAGTTCTCCAATATTTGCGGGATCTCATTGAAAGGATTTCCATTACAATTCTACTAATATGATTTTTGCCTACTTCCATACTTTTGAAAACTTGAAGATATAGTGTCATTTTTTCTAATTGAATTTTAGATCGATAATAAGAAAAAAATTAGCATGTTCATTTCATTTATTTTCTTTTCTAATCTTCTTCAAGTATAGTACTTTCATTCATTAAATCTTTAAAATAATTTGTAATATTCAAAACCAATGTATACTAACAGTAATTTGAGCTTGTGCTTAAATTAGTGTAATTGAAGCATTATTGTGACAGTTGAAATGAAAATACAAATCTATTAAAAGAACTCATTTTTAAAATATTAAATAATTACAATATATAATGATTTTATTGCATTGAAAATGTATCACGAAGTGACCTTTTAATATTAGTATTTTGAGATGCGATTAAATTATATATGTGCATACTTTTTTTATAGCCATATTTCAGTAAGAAATTCATACTGTAAATCCTTATTCATAGGAATGAAATAAAAAAAACTATAAGAAAACAAAGGAGTCCAAAAGAGGAAAAAACATGCCTTTTAGGGCAATCCATAAAAATATATTCATTCTAACATGTCACCAAAATATGCAATCCTTATAATAGAAAGCATTTATAAACAAATATTTACTCGTGACATTCCATTTTTTAACCTCAATTATGATGCTTAAGAACTTTAGTTTTTTACCATTTGACTTCGTTTAGAAGATAAAAGGTATTCATCCAGAACAACCAAGAGGCCTCTTGTGCTTCCGTTCATCTTTGATTACCCTTCCTTTGGAGGTGTCGCAATCGAACTAGGATGTCTCGCCTCCACTAGAAATATAAGGCTCATTGTCTTCCCGGCAGAATTTTTAGTGGATTTAATTTTGAGTTTTTGTGGCCTCAGTTTAATTGTTGGGACTTAGAAGTAGGGCTTATAGGAGCAAAAATAGTAGGCTTTCCATAGCTAGGCTCGGTCCTGACCATGATCTTTCCAAAATTAGTCTTCAACCTCTTCTCTATGGAACCATGTTTAATTGGTCCTACGAATTGGTGACCATAAGGTCCTCTTCTTTAGATAGAAGTGCATCGTCCAAGTTCTCAAAATCCACTATTTTCTCGAAATCAAGTCCTAAGCTAGAGTCGAAAAAAGGAATGGAAGAGACAAGTCCTATGGAAATGAAGGTTGACATGGAGAAAATATCCATCGAAGCCAAGTCTCGAATAGTTAAAGGTGGAGGAGGAAGATGTGGTTGACCTATAAGTTGACAAACAAAATGATAAAAGTCAGCGATGGATCCACATAAAAACTAAAATTTCTTAAACATAGTGAAACAAGAGATATACCTTCAACTGAAATTGATCGAGAGGTAGAAGAATTGCAAAATTCACGCTCTTCAAGAAAGTATTAAATTGGCTGGTCAATAAAGGAAGGAATGTATGGCTCGACGAGAGCAGTCACTATAGGACCCAAGATGGCCTAGGTGGTCACGGAGCTGGTTTGGAATATCCGTCGTAGGCTCTTTGGATTTTACAGCCAACGATTCTATTAGACCCGATGCACTTAGGCTAATGGAAGCCTCAAAGGTGGCAACAGGAGCGACGATGTCTTCTGTAGCTAGTATGACCTTTCCCTCCTTGAGTTTCACTAGGTCTTTAGCAATGAGGTACTTGGACATGAGTTCTTCTTTGGTGAGGCCCTCGCCGGCTGTGTTAGAGCGACATAGCACCTCCTTCCAAGCTTCACATGGGACTTAGCGTATGAGCACCATGCTTGCATAGAGGTGTTGGAGAGTGTCATTTAACTCCTCTTTTTTGTTAGCCCTCTCTTATTTAAGCTCGATAACTTATTGCTTAGCAATGGCAAGCTCGATTTAAATGTCAAGTTTCTCAGTTTTCAAAAGGAGCAAGTTATCGGCATGCTTCTTGTTTTTGCCATGGTGCTTTTGAAGTTCAGTTGCTTGCTCTTTGATAGTTTGGTCCCTGACTCGAATTATTTCATTCTTTTCAGTGATGGCCAGGTCCTTCTCATCCATTTCCATTTTCAAAGTCATTCCCTCTTCACAGGAAACCTTTAATTTGTTTTGCAACACGATTGCATAATCCTCACAGGTGTCTGTCATTTTGGCAACCAAGCTCTCGGCGCTAGATTTGGATTTGAAAACTGGGTCTCTCTCCATACTCATTATTTCCACTTCCCCCTTATGATTCTCAATGATCCTTTTATAAGTTTTCTTTTCAAATTCGAAGGATTGGATGTTTGTGTAGTATATTTTATTTACTTGGATAGAGCAAAGAATTTTTTTTACCGTTTGTTGCTCTAGTCCACATGCTTATAAATCCTTCACAGTTCCTTATCTATCACTTCTGTGAGAACATCCTCTATGCCCTATCAAACATAACACCTTGCAAGAGAAGATCGGGGAAGGTAGCCTACATGAAAGGTGGAATAACCAAAAGAGAGGACAAGCATGCAAAGATTCCTATGGCATGTGGGGAGTGGTAGTAATCATGGACTTTGAATGTAGGGAAAAAGGGTGCTAGAGGAGCAGCCTTGACCCTTGGTGGGAAGGAAGTTGAGATTCAATGTAGGGCAAAAGGGTGCTAGAGGAGGAGCCATGATAGTCATGTGGCTCGTTGTGCTGTTTAGGTTGATTAGTGGACAGCCTTTCTTCATTCTACATTTTCTTTCTTTACTTTTCAGCCTGACGATCCTCCTCCTCTTCCCTTTCTTTTCTTTTGAACCTTTCTTCCTTTGTCTCATGATGACCATGATAACTAAAATAAGTTAGATATGGGTCAGGGATTTTCCAACTAAGTTTCTGAAATTGAACTGTTTTGAAATTCTAATATATCTACTGTAACACTTTAAAAGTGCTGTTGTTTCTAAAGTTGAACTTTTTTTGAAATACTAATTCTATCTGCTATAGCATTTTATAAGTGCTGATGTTTCTGAAATTGAACTGCTTTGAAATACTATTATATCTACTATAGCATTTTATAAGTGTTGTTGTTTCTGAAATTGAACTGTTTTGAAATACCAATATATCTACCGTAACATTTTCTAAGTGTTGTTGTTTTCGAAATTGAACTGTTTTGAAATACAAATATATCTACTGTAGCACTTTATAAGTGTTGTTGTTTTCGAAATTGAACTGTTTTGAAATACAAATATATCTACTGTAGCACTTTATAAGTGTTGTTGTTTTCGAAATTGAACTGTTTTGAAATACAAATATATCTACTGTAGCACTTTATAAGTGTTGTTTTTGAAAAATACAATGTTTTTGAAATTTTTATAATTGAACGAATAAACTTAGAAAATGCTACAACTTTAGTAATGAATATTGTTTTAAAGGTGTTATGATTTTGTAAGTATTATGATTTCCAAATGATAACATTTCAAGTGTTATGATTTCAAAGTATTACGGTTTCAAAGTATTTGGTTTCGAAGTTGTTATAGCTTTGAAAGTACTATGATTTTGGAAATGAATTTTATTTGAAATTGTATTAAATTAAGGATTGACTTTAAATATGTTGATTTGAAACTTATTGAAATTAAAGATTGAAGGATATGACTTTATATTATGGTTTTGGTTTAAGATGATTTTAAAGAGTATTTCAAGTTATCATATTGATTTGGTTTTTAAATGGAAATGACATCATATTGACATAGTTTTGAAATGGATATGATAATTTGGTTTTTGAAGTATAAATGATTTTGAAATAAATGTCCATAGGTAATAATAATTTTTGGTTATTAACGAGATCGGGATAGAAGTTGTCATACACTCTGCCAACTCCGAAAACCACTTTAACAACCGTCTGCACGGTGGAGATTCTAGAATGAATTAGGATGGTGGCGATGTTCTATTGAGGTATGTACGTGGACCCGACTCTCGTGAGTTGGCATAAGGTGGCTAAAATAGGAGGGATTGACGGGCTAATGAGGTAGCTCCTCTTATCGAACACCCTTCTTCGTATGTCATTCTATTACTTTGTGATTGATTGGTGCACACCTTTGGTTTTGGGACCGTGGCTCAAGGTGGGCGGTAGTGGTTGCTACGCGTTACCACCGGCCCGGAAGCGTAATTGGTATATATACCCTGGCATTGCCTCATTGTGCCGTGTCACCAACCCTAGCGCGCCTTGTACAATTTTGGTTTTGTGACGTACTTATGGAGTATCCTCTTGTGGCTTCCCTGTCAGAAGGGACTACGGTACCGTATAGACTACTGGTATTATAAAATATGTTAAAGGGGATATGGGCAATGCCTCAACGCTATTTTTAAATATACTATACTTTACTTCAGACATTATTATAATAGCGTATATTACTACATAGTAAATAGTTTAACAGATCCTTAAAGGATGGACGGTCCCAAGCATCCTTTAAGTTACTTGTGCATTTCGTTTACAGATCACTTGAGTTGGTTTACATTGTACAAGTATGCATGTCCCGACTCGAGTGTTTTGTGTTTTGCTTTACGCTCGGTTCAGTTTGAGTATTAGCTTTGGATTTCACCTTCAGAAGCTAGAGGATTTGCTGGAGAATATCCAACTATCTAGTTGTTATCCTTTCCATTTAGTATTTCTATTCAGCTTATGTACTAGTGGACATTTATGTATTAGGATTTATGTTGTATTTGCTTTTCAGACTATGGTATTTTGTACTTGTTTTGAGATTATGTTTGAGACTGTATTTGTGGTAGCTTCATGAACTACTAATGTTGTTTTATTTTCCGCTGCGAGTCATTCTGATTTATCTATGTCCATGATTGGTTTTATTTGCTCCAAATTATATTACAATCTACTGTTTTGAATTTTAAGTCAGACATGTGTGGTTTTATTGTCGATTTGAATGGTCCAAAATAGTGGGTCGTTACATTTGGTATCATAGCTTTGGTTTTAGGAAAACCTTAGCCTGCGGATCGAAAACTCATTAGAGATAGGGTAGAAATACCCTATAATGAGTGAAATAAATCTTAGAATCATTTCTTTGTGAGAAAACGTATTTTAAAGTATGAAATGATTTTCAAATGATTTTCAAAGGGTTTTAAAGAGTATTTTGATATAAAAACTTCTCTTGTTTTAAAATCAAATTTTCTTAACTTCTTTCCTTCCTTATCCACCTTGTTAGTAATTTCTTTGTTTAGGATATGTAGTCTAGTGAATCTAATCTTGTCTTATCTTATCTTATCTTATCCAATCTTGTCTTTTGTTTCTCAATTACCATTGTCCTACTCAGCAGAAGGGCAAGCTATCTGGTTTTTTTGCTGCTACCCGTTTCTACTTTCTTTGTTGATTTTAGCTTTGTTCTGGAAACTCTTGGGAGTCATTAGTGGAAAGCTAAATTCTCGAAATGCCAATTAAGGAAGGATGAAATCCGATTCCTCAAGCATATTGTTTCTAGTTATGGAATTTCTGTTGATCCAGCTAAAATCGGTGCGATCAATGTAAGTCTTCTTCTCCTCTCTCTTTGTGGATAGATTGAGCAAGTTGGCTCATTTCATTCCGGTCAAGTCTACCCATTCTGCTTATTATCTGGTGGAGATCTAGATGAGGGAAATTGTTCATCCTCAAAGAGATTCCATCTTTGCCGGTCAGTTCTGGAAAGCTTTTCAGGAATTTTTAGGCACTCATTTGAGTCTGAGCACTGCTTACCATCCGCCAACCGATGGTCAACGGAAAGTATAATCAGATTCTCAAGGATCTTCTTCATGCTTGTGTTCTTGATTATGGAAGATCTTGGGAAGATCATCTCCATCTTGTTGAATTCACCTATAACAACAGTTACAGTGTAATATAAATCTTCTATTTTAACCTTATCTTAATCCTTTATATATCTCACTTTATCTTGGAATCCTTTTGATTAGAATCTCCCGAATTTGAATTTTTATCCTTATTTTGAAAAACCATTCTAGAATCGTCAAATGAGGTAGTGTATTTTTTTATATGCTCTCTTGTTTGGGTTGTTGATGTTGAGTTAGGATTCCGGTCGTTTCGTCTGATCAACTATGTCAATAGGATTTCCAAAACACTTTAACAGAACAAACTAACAGAATTTTGTTTTCAAATGTGGTAAATGAGAAAATTTTATATAATTTATATATAATACTTTTATAGATTTATATTATCTGTTGAAATTTATTTTAATAGATGTGAATAAGTTTGATTTGAAATTTGATTTATTTAAGAATTAAACTCAAATAAATTTAATTTGAATTATATTAAATTTGAGATTTTGAAGGATATGATTTTTAACTTGATTTGGTTTAAGGTGTTTAAATGAATATATATCAGTTAATAAATTAAAGTAATATTCAGTTATCTGAAGTTTAAAAGTTTTATTCAAATGATGTAGGATTTATTAAGTAAATATTTCAAAGAAAAATAATAGTTAATCAAATTTTATAGACAGGGAACAATCAAAATTTAGTTTTGAAATTATGGAATATTTAAAGCTTTAAAATTATGGAAATTGAAAGCCGAATTGAGTTGAAATTTATTAGTTAACTAAATTGGTTATTCGAATGATAATATGTGATTTCATTTAGTGTTTTAAAAATCAATGATTATTGACACAAGATATAAATAAATAAAATTGTAAAGCATGGTTTATAAACTGGTTTGGAATTTAAATAAAATTAAATTATGGATTTGAGAATTAAGTTCCACTGACTTCAAACTTTGGTTTTAATATTTTAAAATGTATATTATTTAAAAGCATGTTTGAATATAAATTTTAATGTTTAAATCTATGCTCTTCCCTTATGTCGCTGGAAAATAATTTAGGTGATGGTGGCCGCATCATCGACATTCATTTTTGAGTCTCGAAGAGGAGAGACCAATTCGTAGCTTTGCTATGCTTTTGTTTGATTTAATAAACAAAAAGAGGAAGAAAATTTTGATATAAATTTCTTAAGTATGGTTTGATTTAATGTATATAAGTATATAATTATCTCTTAATTGTTTGAGATAAACCAGAGATTTAGTTTCTTAAATTTATGATTTAGGATAATTTCAATTGTAGATTGGAGTCAAATTTTGGATAAATAATTGAATTGAAATTTTTTATTTATATAACACTAAATTTCATTCCAGTTTGACTTATCTAATTATTCAGAAGTTAGGTATGTAATCGGATAATACACAATATAAATTAGTTTCGAAGGGATTTATAAAACTTGAGTAGTTATGATAAGAGTAAATATACTAATATATGTGATAAGATGTTAAGTGAAATAAATTTAATAATAATTTTATAAAGTGAAAAATGAGGGAAGCTTGCTCATAGGTTGTTGATCCTTTCCGTATCTCAAAGTAGATTGGTTCTTTAGCTTATCGTCTTGATCTGCCTGAAAAGTTTCCGGAGTGCATGATGTATTCCATGTTTCGCACCTTCGTCGATATTTGCATGATCCATCTTTGATTGTCCATCCTTCTGCTCTCGAGAGTTTGGATATTAAGTCTAACCTTACTGTCGAGAGGAAGCCACTTCGTATTGTCGATAGAGGTATGAAGCAGTTGAGAAAGAAATCTGGCAACCTGGTCAAAGTGCAGTGGAGTACGGATGATCGGGATTGTACCTACGAGATGGAGGAAAGCATGCATGCTTCGAATACGGAATTATTTGTTTCAGGTACTATTTTCTTTTCTATCCTAATCTTTCCTTTTTTCCGTGTCTCATTCCTTTCTGAGGACGAAAAGTTTTGAGTAGGAGAGAGTGTAATAACCCAAAAATTTTAATAAATAGTTTATTTCAATTTATTTGAAAACTTTGATTTTTATTATTTAAAATATGGAATTTTGGAATTTCCCAACGTAATTATGGATTTTATTTACAATTTGATTTCCATATACAATAAAATAAATATTTTCTGAAAATCTTATATTTTGGTCAACTGTGGTCAAACTTTGACTTTCAGTTGAAAATTTTATATTTGAATCTTTAATTTTTAATCTTTTTCTTTGGAACTATATTTGATTTTGATGTTCCTGCTGCTTTTCATTTCGTAAAATTCTGTTTTATACTTTTAAAATTTGATAAATTTCAGCACTTTTGTTTATTTTCTATTCTATATTTTTCTACTTCAGTTCTACTTATTATTTTATTTTCTATTTTCTATTTTATTTGGACATTTTAATGTGATTTTTATTTGATATTTGGCTTGGAAATTCAAAGAGTCTTAAGTTCCTTTTCTTGGAAATCAAGTAAGCTTTTCTAATTTCTAACAATTCAAAACATTTCATCTCTTAGCCTTTCATTTTCTTTTGCCCTAGCTGCCACTTCCCTTTCTAATTCATGTACTAAGAAAATATTTCTCAGATCTATTTCTCATTTCATCTCCTGAACAAAAATTTACAGTAAGTTCTTTCCCATAGGTTCCTCCTTTCTCTTTTCTTTTTCTCCTTTCTTTTGTTTTCATTCTCCTATGCTATGCTCGGCCACATACTATAGCCGACACCATCTCCACCACCACCACTATGACCGGCCACTCCACCCCTCTTCAACATCCCAAGCCATAGCCGTGATCCCATGATCCAAAAATCCATCACCAAATCATGCAAACCCTAGCCGAGATCACCACATCATTCCCTTTCTCTTTATTAGCTTCGACCGCCACCAACTCCGTCACTTATCCATTCCTTACCGTGACCAATGGCTTGTCATAGCCGTGCTACTTTAGGTGCGTTGACCACTTGATACATGCCTTAGCACTAGACCGAGCACACTAGCCTAGGGTCGGACCCAAATGTTCATGACTTTCCATCTTGTGCCTTTGACCTTTAGTTTTCCACATGCCTTTTGAATTGTCTACCCCATAGTCGTGCCTTTTTGCATGTATGGCCGAGCATACTTGCCTCTAAACCAAGTCTTGGCCGAGCCTTGTTGTTGAAGGTCAAGCCTATTTGGAAATGGCCGAGCTTACTTGCTTTGGTAAAGCCATCTTTGCTTCATTTTTGATTCATATTTACATTTTGTTTTGATTAATAATTATGTGTTGAATTATATATTTATGTATATTTAATTTTTTGATTACAAGATTTGGATCTTGACTCTCCACCCACTCAAGTTTGATTCGTTCCTTGTCGTGCTTTTCGGAGTTTGGTTATGTGTCTCTAGTTTATCATCTCTAGCTGTAGAAGTTGAGTTTATCACTCTCGACGTTCGTACTTATATAATTGTGAAAAAATGGTATCTGAATTGTAGTTGATGATATGATAGTAATTTATATATGCCTATGATATGATATTTCATGATGTTATAACCTGATATTCATTTGTTACATCACCTGATATAATATGCTATATTATATTGTTTATTCATTTAGTGTTCTCACACTACAAGTTCCCTGTTAGAATAGAATCACTATGGGTTGAAATGACACATACCCGAACGGACTTTAGAATAGGAAAAAATCGTTATGAGCTGAAATGATAGGCTCAAATGATTTTTAATTTATTTTATTTGACTTTGGATTGCGGGTTTGGAATGATAGAACCCGGATTTTTCTTTTAAATTACGGATTGAAATGATACATATCCGTATCACTTGACCTAGGTTAGAAAAATTATACAGACCCATGGTTAACTTCTAATATAATATATTTTTTGAAAATTTATTGGGTATTTTGAATTTTTAAAATATATGAAATTTTAGCTTAAAGATTTGATTAATGATTTAAAATATAAAGAGATATTGGTTTTCTATAAGTTAAAATTTTTATAAGTCAATAGTTGGTTTTAAATTGTAATTTAAGATCTTTGTTGATGATAAATAACTTAATAATTAAATTTGATATAACATGGAATTTTAAATCTAACCTAGTGATTATAATAGATTTTTATTTTATGAAATGGATATGTTTTAATCATGATTTAGATGGTAAAATGTATCTTAAATTTTGACTCAACTTGATAATTGAAAATTTAGTTTTCAAATGGAAGTGTTAAGTTTAACTTTGAAAAAGAATATTTTATTTATGAAATGGGTAATTTAAATTAAAGTGTTAAGTTATTTGTTAAAATAAAAGTTAAGTAAAATAGTGTACTTGGACTTAATAAATGAATTATAGTTAATTTGGATATTTTATTTATAAAATTTTATTTTATTTAATAATCAGTTAAATGATATCCAAATGAATATTTGCTAAAGCGTGAGATATGTTTTTATAAGTTAAAAATGGCTAAAATTGTTATTTTAATGTTTCTGAAAGGTTATAATAAATTTGGAATTTGTATTGGAAGCATTTCCAAAATGCTATGGTTTTAAGGTAGTATTTGCTAAGTGCTACCATTTCTGAAATATAACTATGTTCTAAATATATCTACGGTAGCATATTATAAGTGCTGCTATTTATGAAATTGAACAATTTGAAATACTAATTCTATTTACTATAGCATTTTATAAGTGCTGCTATTTCTGAAATTGAACTATTTTGAAATACTAATATATCTACTGTAGCATTTTATAAGTGCTGCTGTTTCTGAAATTGAACTGTTTTGAAGTGCCAATATATCTACTGTACCATTTTCTAAGTGCTGCTGTTTCTGAAATTGAATTGTTTTGAAATTCTTATATATCTACTGTAACACTTTATAAGTGCTGTTGTTTTTGAAGTTGAACTATTTATGAAATACTAATTCTATCTACTATAGCATTTTATAAGTGCTGCTGTTTCTGAAATAGAACTGTTTTGAAATACTAATATATCTACTGTAGCATTTTATAAGTGCTGATGTTTCTCAAATTGAACTGTTTTGAAATACCAATATATCTACTATAATATTTTCTAAGTGTTGTTGTTTCTAAAATTGAACTATTTTGAAATACTAATATATCTACTGTAGCACTTTATAAGTGCTGTTGTTTCTAAAAAATACAATGTTTTTGAAATTGTTATAATTGAACGAATGAACTTAGAAAATGCTACAATTTTGGTAATGAATATTGTTTTAAAGGTGTTATGATTTTCTAAATATTATGATTTCCAAATGATAACATTTCAAGTGTTATGATTTCAAAGTATTATGGTTTCAAAGTATTTGGTTCCAAAGTTGTTATAGCTTTGAAAGTACTATGATTTTGGAATTGAATTTTATTTGAAATTGTATTAAATTAAGAATTGACTTTAAATATGTTGATTCGAAACTTATTGAAATTGAAGATTGAAGGATATGACTTTATATTGTGGTTTTGGTTTAAGATGATTTTAAAGAGTATTTCAAGTTATCATATTGATTTGGTTTTTAAATGGAAATGATATCGTATGGACATAGTTTTGAAATGGATATGATAATTTGGTTTTTGAATTACAAATGAATTTGAAATAAATATCCATGGGTAATAATAACATTTGGTTGTTAAAGAGACTGCGATCAGAAGTTGTCATACTCTCTGCCAACTCCGAAAACCACTTTAACAACCATGTACACGGTGGAGATTCCAGAATGAAGTAGGATGGTGACGACATTCTATTGCGGTATGTACGTGTACCTGACTCCCTTTAGATGGAATAAGGTGGCTAAAACAGTAGTGATTGTGGGCTAATGAGGTAGCTCCTCTTATCGGACACACTTCTTCATATGCCATTCTATTACTTTGTGATTGATTGGTGCACACCTTTGATTTTGGGAGTGTGGCTCGAGGAGGGTGGTAGTGGTTGCTACGCGTTACCACCGGCCCAGAAGCGTAATTGGTATATCTACCTTGGCATTGCCTCGTTGTATCGCGTCACCTACCCTAGCGCACCTTGTACGATTTTGGTTTTAGGTCGTACCTATGGAGTATCATCCATTGGCTTCCCGATCAGGAGGGACTATGGTACTGTATAGACTATTGGTACTATAAAATATGTTAACGGGGATATGGGTAACGCCTTAACGCTATTTTTAAATATATTATACTTTACTTTAGACATTATCGTAATAGCGTATATTACTACATAGTAAATAGTTTAACGGATCCTTAAAGGATGGGCGGTCCCAAGCATCCTTTAAGTTATTTGTGCATTTCTTTTACAGTTCACTTGAGTTGGTTTACATTATGTAAGTATGTATGTACTGACTCGAGTGTTTTGTGTTTTTCTTTACGCTCGGGTCAGCTTGAGTATCAGCTTTGGATTTCACCTTTTGGAGCTAGAGGATTTGCTGGAGAATATCCATCTATCTAGTTGTTATCCTTTCGATTCAGTATTTCTATTCAGCTTGTATGCTAGTGGACATTTTGGTATTAGGGTTTCTGTTTTATTTACTTTTCAGACTACGATATTTTGTACTTGTTTTGAGACTGTGTTTGAGACTGTATTTGTGGTAGCTTCATGAACTACTACTGCTGTTTTACTTTCCGCCGCTTGTTATTCTGATTTATCTGTGTCTGTGATTCTTTGATTGGTTTTATTTGCTCCAAATTATATTACAATCTACTGTTTTGAATTATTCAAGTCAGACATGTGTGGTTTTATTGTCGATTTAAATGGTCCAAAATAGTGGGTCGTTACATTTGGTATCAAAGCTTTGGTTTCAGGCAAATCTTAGCCTATGGAGCAAAAACTCATTAGAGATAGGGTAGAAATACCGTAGAATGAGTGAAATCAATCTTAATTTCTTCATGAGAAAATGAATTTTAAAGTATAAAATGATTTTCAAAGGGTTTTAAAGAGTATTTTGATATAAAAACTTCTCTTGTTTTAAAACTAAATTTTTCTTACTTCTTTCCATCCTTATCCACCTTGTTAGTAATTTCTTTATTTAGGATATCCATTCTAGTGAACCTAAGCTTATCTTATCTTATTTTATCCAATCTTGTCTTTTGTTTCTTAATTACCGTGTCCTACACAGCAGAAGGGCAAGCTATTTGGTATTTTTGCTGTTACCCGCTCCTGCTTTCTTTGTTGATTTTTGCATTGTTCTGGAAACTCTTGGGAGTCATTGGTGGAAAGCTAAATACTCGGAATGCCAATTCTGAAAGGATGATGTAATGACCCATAAATATTGATAATTAAATATGGTTAACTTAATAAGATTCTGTGATTAAATATTAAAATAAATAGAAATTGGTAATTTAATGATGAAATAATAACTAAAATGAATGGTAAAAATGTTAGTTAAAGCTAATTATTAACAAATTGAACGAAATTCAAATAAATGAAATAATGTAAGTGTTATACCTGGTATAAATTGGATATAAGAAAACAAATGTTAACATTTAATTAGCTAATGAAATAATAATATTGTTAATGGTAATTGAACAAAATCAGATTATGTAGGGAGTTATGATATTTGTTGTATTAGTGTGTGCATTAATTTATAATGGAATATAAAAGGTAATTGATAATATAAAATGTGGACTTATTAATAAAACAAAGTGTAATGATTGGAAATGGAATAAATTTAGTGTAATGAGAGTGGTTATAATAATTGTTTGTAAGGAACGAACTTACAAATATTATAGGAATGTATAAATGGTGATAATTGTTATTGTTACCAATTTAATTAATAAATTACAAATATATGTCAATAAAATGCTACATAAATATGAGTAAAGGTTAATGGTAACAATCATTTTAAGTTACCTATTTATTTTATTTGGTCTATTAGATTAAAATGGGAAAACAATTACAAGTAAATGAACTTTAATGTTGCACTAATAAGATCTAGACAATAACTGAAAATTATGAATGCAACAAAATGAATAGAAATGTTAATTTTATTCATAAGTTAACAATTGATGTAATAAAAAGAATGAAACCAAGATAAAATAATTAATTGGTATTTTAATTTAAATTAATATGTAAAACTGAAAAAATTCAATATAAATTGAAATATAGTAATTAATATAAATAAAAGACTAAAATTGGATAGTATTAATGTAGTGAAAGACAAACAAATATAAACTATGTTATTTGTGTAATTAATGGATAGGAATACCAAAGGCTAATTGTAATAAGGGATATAATTGAGGAATATAAGTGGTAGAATAATAAAAATTTATGATTTTATTTTTGTTGACATATGTTAAGAGATGTGTTTATGATCTTAATTTGAAATTCTACTAATAACATGTATTACAGTAAGATAAAAAAAATGATAACATACGTCAGGTGTATTTAATGACATTGTTTGAATGTAATTAATAACGGCGATTACAATAATAAATGTTAAATAAAGAATAAGGATGAATAAGTTTAGTAAAAGAGTAAACATTCATTTAGTAAAAAATGTTTGGCAATTGAAAGATTGATTGTAGAGATGAGTAACTATTATTTAGTGAGAATTGTATCCAATAATGTAAATATGTTTAAATTACTATTAGATAGGAAAATTTTTTTTACTTCTCATTACATTCATTTAGTCCATTTTGAAACTTAATCAACTGAAATGAATGTAGCTGAAAATTTCTAATTAATAGGAGAGAGAATACTAATTGTAAATTAATAGGTGTAATTAAAAGCAGCGTATGTTTTCGTGAAAATATAATGAAAGTTTTGATTCAATGAAAAAAACATTCACATCAAACAAAATGAAGGCTTCATCTGTGAATGTAGGTTTAATTTCATTAAAATAAAGAATAGAAAGATTGATTTTAAAGAAAGAAAGAAATATTTATTTGAACTGTGTTTTAGCTTACGGACTGATTACAAGAATAGGAAAATAATCTATTTATGACTCTTGTGTATAAACAATAAATTTATAAACGTGTTTAAGTAAACAATTGTTCTATTTTTTATATCCATTTTAGATGTCTGTTTTAAATTTTAACTTTGTAAGTAACTGAAATTAATATAATTCAAATGTTTCAATCAAAAGGAAAAGAAACGTTGATTGCAATTAATAGATTTAATAAAAGAAACACACGTTTTGTGTTAAACAAAAAGGGTGTTTTAATGGTAATAAGAGATCATTTTGGGAAAAACAATCAAATGTTTTCATTTCTAAGGTAAGTATAAAAATTTATTATGCGTAGAAAAAAATCTAAATGCGTAGAAATTCGAATATTACTTGAGTTAATGAAGTCAATTTGGTTACGTTTCAAAAAAAATTGAATTTCAAATTTTTTTATTATTAATTGTTTCACGAACATTTTAAAATAGTTACCTTACTATTAACACTTGATCCGTTTATTTCTCCATCTGTTTAATACCTGAGCACTTTTAGGTTGTATTTAATTCTTGCCACCTCATTTTCACGTATACAAAATTCTACTTTCGTTCGCAAACTTTTCCATTCCTACTTACATTTCCTTATGCATTATTAATGCCTGAAGCTTTAAAAATAAAACGTGACATTTATTTTGTCCCTCCACATTCATTTGCTAATTATAAATAACCTACATCTTATTTCTTCTTTTACGTTTTGTTTCTCCTAACACCTCATATTCAAAAGCTTTTATTCTTGCAAATCCAAAAGCATTCTTTTACAAAAATGATTCTTTTTCATTTTTCGTACACTTCCCGTCCTCATCTTAGTTATTCTTCAATCTTTTCCTGAAGCCTCATCTTGAGAAAATGTAAGCATTTAAATTTGTGTATTTATATATATTTTTAACGCGTACTAATTTTTATTTTGATAATACTTCTTGTAACATGACTATCTTTTGCGTATAAACTTTGATTCGTGCGCGATTTCTTCCATTGGATTCAAATTTATATTCCGGACAACATGAAATTGATTTAGTTGAATTTGGAGATTGTTGAGTTTTGCGCTTCTGTTTGGATTTTTATGGGCTAAAATTAAAGGTGAGTGTTTTAACCCACTCATAACTTCTAAGATTTCTTATGTTTGTTAAATTTAGTTATGATGTGATTTGAAATTTGTTTATAGCTGTTTGGCATATATTTCATCATTATCTAAGTTAATTTGCATTTATTCAATTAACTTGTTATTTAATTCATTATTGCGTAATAACTGCCAGTTAAAATTTTAGTTAATTTTTTTTTGGATATGAACTGATAGTTAAATTATTAGTTAATTTATTTTGCAAAATAGACTGCCAGTAAATGCCTGTTATTTATTACCTGTATATATATTGTTGTATTGTTTGAATTAGATGATGATTGTGATAAATGGATGTATGATTTTATGATGGATGAATGGATGTTTATTTATATTATCATAAATTGCAAGTGTTATGCATTTTGTTGCATTCGGGATTGCGGTGGTTTTTGTCTACGCATAATAAATTTTTATACATACCTTAAAAATGAAAACATTTGATTTTGTTTTTCCCAAAATGATCTCTTATTACCATTAAAACACCCTTTTTGTTTAACACAAAACGTGCGTTTCTTTTATTAAATCTATTAATTGCAATCAACGTTTCTTTCTTTTGATTGAAACATTTGAATTATATTAATTTCAGTTACTTACAAAGTTAAATTTTAAAACAGACATCTAAAATGGATAAAAAAAATAGAACAATTGTTTATTTAAACAACTTTATAAATTTATTGTTTAAACACAAGAGTAATGAATAGATTATTTTGCTATTCTTGTAATCAATCTGTAAGCTAAAGCACAGTTCAAGTAAATATATATTTCTTTCTTTAAAATCAATCTTTCTATTCTTTATTTTAATGAAATTAAACCAACATTCGCAGATGAAACCTTAATTTTATTTGATGTAAATGTTTTTTTTTCATTGAATCAAAACTTATATTTTCATAAAACATACGCTGCTTTTAATTACACCTATTAATTTACAATTAGTATTCTCTCTCCTATTAATTAGAAATTTTCAATTACATTCATTTCAGTTGATTAAGTTTCAAAATGGACTAAATGAATGTAATGAGAAGTAAAACAATTTTTCCTATCTAATAGTAATTTAAACATATTTACATTATTGGATACAAATAGTAAGTACACATTTCTCACTAAATAATAGTTACTCATCTCTACAATCAATCTTTCAGTTGCCAAACATTTTTACTAAATGAATGTTTACTCTTTTGCTAAACTTATTCATTCTTACTCTTTATTTAACATTTATTATACTAATCACCGTTATTAATTACATTCAAACAATGTCATTAAATACACCTGACGTATGTTATCATTTTTTTTTATCTTACTGTAATACATGTTATTAGTAAAAGTTCAAATTAAGATCATAAACATATCTCTTAACACATGTTAACAAAAATAAAATCATAAATTTTTATTATTCTACCGCTTATATTCCTCAATTATATCCCTTATTACAATTAGCCTTTGGTATTCCTATCCATTAATTACACAAATAACATAATTAATTTTTGTTTGTCTTTCACCACATTAATACTATCCAATTTTAGTCTTTTATTTATATTAATTACTATATTTCAATTTATATTGAATTTTGTCAGTTTGACATATTAATAAAAATTAAATCTCAATTAATTATTTTATCTTGGTTTCATTCTTTTTATTACATCAATTGTTAACTTATGAATAAAATTAACATTTCTATTCATTTGTTACATTCACAATTTTCAGTTATTGTCTAGATCTTATTAGTGTAACACTAAAGTTCATTTAATTGTAATTGATTTCCTATTTTAATCTAATGGACCAAATAGGATAAGCAGGTAACTTAAAATGATTGTTACCATTAACCTTTACTCATATTTATGTAGCATTTTATTGACATATATTTGTAATTGATTAATTAAATTGGTAACAATAACAATTGTCACCATTATACATTTTTATAATATTTGTAAGTTCATTCCTTACAAACAATTATTATAACCACTCTCATTACACTAAATTTATTCCATTTCCAATCATTACACTTTGTTTTATTAATAAGTCAACATTTTATATTATCAATTACCTTTTATATCCCATTATAAATTAATGCACACACTAATACAACAAATATCATAACTCCCTACATAATCTGATTTTTTTCAATTACCATTAACAATATTATTATTTCATTAGCTAATTAAATGTTAACATTTGTTTTCTTATATCCAATTTATAACTAGGTATAACACTTACATTATTTCATTTATTAGAATTTCGTTCAATTTGTTAATAATTAGCTTTAACTAACATTCTTACCATTCATTTCAGTTATTATTTCATTATTAAATTACCAATTTCTATTTATTTTAATATTTAATCACATAATCTTATTTAGTTAACCATTTTTAATTATCAATATTTACGGGTAATTACAATCTCCCCCACTCAAAACTTTTCATCCCCGAAAAGGAAAAAGAAGGGAAAAGAAGAATTTAGAAACCGGTATATCTTTTACAAAATAAAATTTCAAATAAATTTTAAAGAAATTTAAATTAATTTAAATCTCAAATAAATTTTATTCGAGGATAATTCTTAGCTTTGTGGGGTTTGTTACAAGAAGTATTATTTGTTTATAAATAATTTACAGAATTAAATAATTTAAATAAAAGATATCAATTTATAACAATTAAATCCTTTTGCTTAAATTAACAAAGTTTGGAAAACATTTCATAAAATTTTCTAAGTCAAAAATTCATGAAAAATTTCTGTAGAGTCTCCTTTGTACGGAGAGGTATGGGATAAATAGTAATATCAAATATACCAATATACAACATATAATTCAAAATAATATATATCCCAACGCGGGAAAATAATATAATATAACAATGCTATAAACCGTAATCCGAAAACGTACCTATTAGTCCGGCAATTAACGCTTATTTTATGGTACCAAAAGCAGTAGCAATTGCTCCCATAACCTGTATTTCACTTATATAATCTAAAAGGTTAACAATTATATAAAATGAAATGTTAGAGTTGTTTCAACCATAAACAAACAAATCAATACAACCAACAACCACTTGCAACAAGGCATACAACCATCACATAAAAATAAACACAAATCAAACATTCATTCATATCAAACAAATAAATAGTTGTTCGGGTTCAAAACTTTAAATTGTACACAATGAACAATAGGCTACTAAGCGCATCATTTACTCAACAGTCTTTGATGAAGCTAAATAGATTTATTCATTCAATCCAGACACTTTTTAAGTATCCTTACCCAAACAACCATAAACCAAAACAAACCACAATTATTTCAAACAACAGATTTAGTTTATTCCTATTAATTTCATTCATACATTTGTTGTTTGACTTCTTTCTTTCATATAATGATTTATCTATTTATTTTTTACATTATTTCTTAACTATTCTTTTTCATTTATTTATAGCATTCAAGTTTAATTCAATTTCTTTGCATAATAATTCCTTCAATCACCCCTAATTAAATTATTTCATTAGTTAATACACTATTCACATTTGTTCAATGTTTATTTCAATTTTCATTTATTACTTATTCATATTAAATCAAATTTCTTAGCAGGTAAATTTATTAACTTAAGTAACTTCTGCCTATTTACTTAAGTTTATGATTACTTACTTACAATACCTACTTTCCATTATATTTAATTAGTAGCATTTTCACTTATACTTAAGTTTAAACCACTATAACATCAAATTCTTATTTATTAGGGTGATTCACCGAACCGTTTCATTATATAAATTTTTCTTGTACAAATTTTCCATTATGTATTCTTATTAAACATTTCAACTTTTAATAATTGGTAAGTTATATATATGCTTTAAGAATGTAATTGAAAAATTATACAAGTTTTTCTCATTACCTTTAATTAATTTAATGTTCGACAATAATAGCTTTTGTTTTATAGGTTACACTTTCCAAATTTCTTTTAATTTCATTCATAACTCAGCATTAAACTTCTTATTTTAATTAAAGGTTCTAATTATAAATTTGTTACATAAAATTTCACTATATGATTGAAATTATTAATTAACGTAAACTTAAGAACTAAACACCGGGTTTAATTTCAAATTATTTTAAAACAATAGATAAATGTATATACTTACAGTTTATATATCCAATTATATTTAAAACAATTTTAAAATTTTATTTGTTTATCAAAATAAACCTGTATGAAACTACTACAGTGGCCTTCCCACTTTGAAACTCGAAAATGAATGTCGATGATGCGTGAACTCATCACCAATATTATTTTCCAGCGACAGAGAGGGGAGTACAATTTTATCTTTCCAAAATTTCTTTTAAAACATTTCTTTCAAATTATATTGTAATACTTATATCAGAAAATACTTATTTTAATAATATTATTATTATATTTCAAAATCATTCAAAAGAAATTTCAAAACCCCGGAACTTAAGTTCTAAATTTCCAATTTTCATTCATTTTATTTTCAACTTTATTTCAACTATTATTTATATTTTCATTACCTAACAACCAATATATAGCAACCAAATATATATATCTTATGTATAAAAAAATTATTTTAAAAATAGAAAATATAATAGGGATGCTTATTTCATTTGCCTATATTAAAACCAAATATTATGTCGGTCTGTCCTATTAAGTGTTTAAAAATCCCTATTGATGTCATAACGTTTCATGCATCAACCAGAATTTATAAATACAAAACGGAACAGGTTAACACAATATTAAAACCTTTTTATAACACTAACAAGTACGCTCTCTCATATATACACTCAGCGACTCCCATAGGGTATTACTACCCTATTAGTAAAGAGTCAAACCTCACAAAGCTAAGGTTTTTCGCTAAACCAAAGCTCTGATACCAGATTCAAATAAATTTATTTTGAACAAACCCCACAAAGCTAAGAATTATCCTCGAATAAAATTTATTTGAAATTTAAATTAATTTAAATTTATTTGAAATTTTATTTTGTATAAGATATACCGATTTCTAAATTCTTCTTTTCCCTTCTTTTTCCTTTTCGAGGACGAAAAGTTTTGAGTGGGGGAGAGTGTAATGACCCGTAAATATTGATAATTAAAAATGGTTAACTTAATAAGATTTTGTGATTAAATATTAAAATAAATAGAAATTGGTAATTTAATAATGAAATAATAACTAAAATGAATGGTAAAAATGTTAATTAAAGCTAATTATTAACAAATTAAATGAAATTCTAATAAATGAAATAATGTAAGTGTTACACCTGGTTATAAATTGGATATAAGAAAACAAATGTTAACATTTAATTAGCTAATGAAATAATAATATTGTTAATGGTAATTGAAAAAAATCAGATTATGTAGGGAGTTATGATATTTGTTGTATTAGTGTGTGCATTAATTTATAATTGGATATAAAAGGTAATTGATAGTATAAAATGTGGAATTATTAGTAAAATAAAGTGTAATGATTGGAAATGGAATAAATTTAGTGTAATGAGAGTTGTTATAATAATTGTTTGTAAGGAATGAACTTACAAATATTATAAAAATGTATAATGGTGACAATTGTTATTGTTACCAATTTAATTAATCAATTACAAATATATGTCAATAAAATGCTACATAAATATGAGTAAAGGTTAATGGTAACAATCATTTTAAGTTACCTGTTTATTTTATTCGCTCCATTAGATTAAAATGGGAAATCAATTACAATTAAATGAACTTTAGTGTTACACTAATAAGATCTAGACAATAACTGAAAATTGTGAATGTAACAAAATGAATAGAAATGTTAATTTTATTCATAAGTTAACAATTGATGTAATAAAAAGAATGAAACCAAGATAAAATAATTAATTGGGATTTTAATTTTTATTAAAATGTAAAACTGACAAATTTCAATATAAATTGAAATATAGTAATTAATATAAACAAAAGACTAAAATTGGATAGTATTAATGTAGTGAAAGACAAACAAAAAGTAACTATGTTATTTGTGTAATTAATGGATAGGAATACCAAAGGCTAATTGTAATAAGGGATATAATTGAGGAATATAAGTGGTAGAATAAGAAAAATTTATGATTTTATTTTTGTTAACATATGTTAAGAGATATGTTTATGATCTTAATTTGAACTTCTACTAATAACATGTATTACAGTAAGATAAAAAATGATAACATACGTCAGGTGTATTTAATGACATTGTTCGAATGTAATTAATAAAGGTGATTATAATAATAAACATTAAATAAAGAATAAGAATGAATAAGTTTAGGAAAAAAGTAAACATTCATTTAGTAAAAATGTTTGGCAACTGAAAGATTGATTGTAGAGATGAGTAACTATTATTTAGTGAGAAATGTGTAATTACTATTTGTATCCAACAATGTAAATATGTTTAAATTACTATTAGATAGGAAAAATTATTTTACTTCTCATTACATTCATTTAGTCCATTTTGAAACTTAATCAACTGAAATGAATGTAACTGAAAAATTCTAATTAATAGGAGAGAGAATACTAATTGTAAATCAATAGGTGTAATTAAAAGCAGCTTATGTTTTGTGAAAATATAAGAAAAGTTTCGATTCAATGAAAAAAAAAATTACATCAAATAAAATGAAGGTTTCATCAGTGAATGTTGGTATAATTTCATTAAAATAAAGAATAGAAAGATTGATTTTAAAGAAAGAAATATATATTTATTTGAACTATGTTTTAGCTTACAGACTGATTACAAGAATAGGAAAATAATCTATTTATTACTCTTGTGTATAAACAATAAATTTATAAACGTGTTTAACTAAACAATTGTTCTATTTTTTTATCCATTTTAGATGTCTGTTTTAAAATTTAACTTTTTAAGCAACTGAAATTAATATAATTCAAATGTTTCAATCAAAAGTAAAGGAAACGTTGATTGCAATTAATAGATTTAACAAAAGAAACGCACGTTTTGTGTTAAACAAAAGGGTGTTTTAATGGTAATAAGAGATCATTTTGGGAAAAACAAATCAAATGTTTTCATTTTCAAGGTAAGTATAAAAATTTATTATGCGGAGACAAAAACCTAAATGCGTAGAAATTCGAATATTACTTGAGTTAATGAAGTCAATTTAGTTACGTTTCAAAAAAAATTGAATTTCAAAATCTTTTATTATTAATTGTTTCACGAACGTTTTAAAATAGTTACCTTACTATTAATACTTGATCCGTCTATTTTTCCATCTGTTTAAAACCTGAGCACTTTTAGGTTGTATTTAATTCTTGCCACCTCATTTTCACGTATACAAAATTCTACTTTCATTCGCAAACTTTTCCATTCTTACTTACATTTCCTTATGTATTATTAATGCCTGAAGCTTTAAAAATAAAACGTGACATTTATTTTGTCCCTCCACATTCATTTCCTAATTATAAATAACTTACATCTTATTTCTTCTTTTACATTTTGTTTCTCCTAACACCTCATATTCAAAAGCTCTTATTTTTGCAAATCCAAAAGCATTCTTCTACAAAAATGATTCTTTTTCATTTTTCGTACACTTCCTGTCCTCATCTTAGTTGTTCTTCAATCTTTTCCTGAAGCCTCATCTTGAGAAAACGTAAGTATTAAAATTTGTTTATTTATATATATTTTTAACGCGTACTAATTTTTATTTTAATAATACTTCTTGTAACATGAATATCTTTTGCATATAAACTTTGATTCACGTGCGATTTCTTCTGTTGGATTCAAATTTATATTCTGGACAACATGAAATTTATTTAGTTGAATTTGGAGATTGTTGAGTTTTACGCTTCTGTTTGGATTTTTATGGGCTAAAATCAAAGGTGAGTGTTTTAACCCACTCACAACTTCTAAGATTTCTTGTGTTTGTTAAATTTATTTATGATGTGATTTGAAATTTGTTTATAGCTGTTTGGCATATATTTCATCATTATCTCAGTTAATTTGCATTTATTCAATTAACTTGTTATTTAATTCACTATTGCGTAATAACTGCCAGTGTAACGACCCAGAATTTTTAGAAATTAAAATTTGAATATTTAATTTATTTTAAATATTAATAATTGAAATTTATAAGTCAAATAAATTTTATTTTGAATTTTTGGATTTAATTGAATAATTAAATCAATAAATTAATATGTGAAATTATGGAAATAATTGAAAATTGAGTTAAATATGATTGAAAATGATTTGTAAAATTTTATTTTATCATATGGGAGTTGAACGATATTTTAGAACTTTTAAAATCGAATTAAAAGTTAATTTGTGAAAATTGAATATTTTAATATTTAATCGACTAGTGAAAATAGCCAATTTTTGAACAGTCTCAGAATTTAACGAAACCAGTTCCATTGGATCCGTAATAGTTAGTTATTACCGGATTTCAAATTTCGTGTCAATCGGAGTATCGTTTGATCGTGGCAGCTCGAAACGCATCGATTTATTTTTAATTTTAATTTGGCGAGTTAAAATAGCCATTTTTCAAAAAGTCTCGGATTTTGACGAAACTAGTTTCATCGGATCCGTAATGTGATATTATTGTAAGGTTTCAAATTTCAAGTCAATTGGATTTACCGTTTGTCCGGTACGAATTAAAACGCCTATAAATCGATTTAAATCGGTTTGATTTAAATTGAACGTTTATAGCCATAACTCGTACAGATGTTCGAATTAGCTTCCGAAACCTGTTCCATTGTGTCCGCAACGCGGGGTAAACCCTAGGAACGTCAGTTTCGGCGCGTAAATCGGAGTTCGGGATTTCCGGATGAATAGTGTTCGTTCGAAACTCTATAAATAGACCCCCACTCTCTTCATAAATTAAAAAAAATAAAACCTAACCCTAATCTAAAACCTAGCCGCCACTTTAAGAATCAAAGGCCAGAAATTCACAAGCTTCTCCTCTCAATTACTCCCAATCCATTCATCGATTCAATGAAGCTTCAACACGGAAGTCGAAGAGCATGAGGAGAGCTAGAGATCTATACGGTTGAGATCTGAAACGACGTCGGATAGTGGGAGCTAGGGGAGGCCGACGCCTATAGTTCACGCATGCGTTTTCATGGGAAGGAGGTGGCCGAGCTTGACCATAGTGGGGCCGGAGGTGCACGTGGGTGAGGGCTTCCAGATGGCACTTGTTGATCGAATTCTAGTTGAGCGTGGTGGTCGGAAAATCAAACCCTAGATGGGCGTGTGTTGGGTTGTGTTGCGTACGCATCTTCCTGATGGGGAAGAAGCACTTGCGTGCGAGCGGGCCTGATGGGAGAAAGCAAATTTGAGCGGCTAGGATCCATTGTAGGGTTTTAATTATAATTAGTTGTTTTAAATTATATAGTTAAATCGTGTGCAAACTTATAAAATTCATAACTTTTTGCTGCGAGGTCGAAAAATTGCGAAACCAGTTGCGTTGGAATCGTATGGACGAGCACTACGCGATGGAATTGGATTGGAGTCGTTTGGAGTTAGTGAGAATTTTGGGTAATTTTATTCGAAATAAATCGCTAAAACGGAATTTAAAATCAAGGTGAGAATTTCTCACTCAATCGAATCAGTTTCGATTTTATTTTAAATAGTTAGATTTAAAATATTTGAATGCATGTTTGAATGATGATTGTTATCTATTGATTGTTAAAATAGACATTATACGCCGTTAGTAAGCGGATGTTATTTAATAAAAACATATACCGCGAATATTTCATAAACAGTGAAATTGGTATTATATATAATAGTAATATATATATATTGGCATATGTATATATTGGAGTTATTGATTTCCTGCATTTTTTGTTTAGCGGATGAGACCCTATTGCGCCGTTATTAAGGGGATAATATTTTAAATCCCATATACCGCGATAATTCCGTACTGGAGCGGAATTGGTATTGTGCTAATGTTTGTGGATGCAGGAAAACAGGTTGGAGGGATCCAACTGGATTCCTCAATAGTATTTATTTGATTTCAGATATTTTGATATTTGATGGATTATCATATCGATATATGATGTCGTTGTTGTCGTGATTGACTATTTGGTGTGTAGCATCATTGGACCCAATTTTGAAATTTTAAAATGATTTTTAAAGTGATTTTTGAAAGAAAACGTTTATAAAATATTTTTGGAATTGATCCATTTTAAATAAATAAACGTTATAATTTTTAATGTTATAAAAATTATGATTTTTGTGAAATATAGTTAAAAGATGATTTTGAGAATATGATGCTAATGATTTTATAAAATAGTTTAATCGGGATTTTAGAATTATTGTGAAAAGTTTAAATATAGGATTTATAAAATTTAATTATTTTATAAATCAAAATGGTGAAATAATAAAGGAGATCAAAGATGTTTTAAAGAATAATATAAATTGATTTATATTAAGGGATTTATAAATGGATATTTATAAATTGAAATATTGACATTATAAAACGAGTTTTTATAAGTGTTTGAATGAAGTGAAAATGAATTTCATAAATGAATGAAATTGATAGAATTATAAACGGTGAAGTGATAAATGGAATTTTATAAGCAGTAGGTTTATAAAATTTGTAAAGTTATTGAAAGAATAGATTTGGATAAATAAATGAATCTTATAAGTTATAAGATTTATAATTACGAAGTTTAAAAGAACGATTTTATAAAATAATCGTTTTATAAGCACTTAACTTATAATATGAACTTTTAGTTATAATTGAGTTATAAACTCGAATTAGGTTAATAAAGAAATTTATTAAAGGAAGTTTTTATAGAATAAATAGAAATGGAATTTATAAACGTTGTTTTATAAATTCGCAAACGACTTATTTTGATAAGTTAATTGTTGAAACCTATTAATGGAGTTATATTCACGTTTTTAACAGTGAATAATCCTTTAAAATGAAATGAATAAAAGGATGAAATTTGTTAACAAAGAATATTCACGTTTTTGAATAGTGAATAATATGTTAAAGAAAATGTTTAAAATGTGATATTTTAAACAGAATTAAAACGATCTAACGATGTTTTAAAATGTGTTGAGATTCGAAACCATAGATTTCAACATTTATTGTTGAAATAGACGTTTTCGAGAAATAAAAGGAAATGGTGGACTATAACACTGTTGTTATAGTAAATAATTTCCGAAAGGAAATGTTTTGAATAGTATTGGGATTTATATATCTATTTTAAATTCGAATCCCTATACTAGTGATTTTGGGTTGTCGTAATGATGTTTTACGCAACATTCGTTTTGGCCCAAATAAATATGTCTAAGAGAATGATTTCCTTAAAAAAATGAAATGTATACTTAATCTCGATTTAAGTATATTGAATATTTTCCAAGTGTTGAAAATAAATAAAATTTGTGAATTACTTATTTAATAAGTATGGAAATGTTTTCCAATATAAAGTGAATATTTTGAGAATTTATCTTTTTGAAGATAAATTGAAATGAATAATTGAAATCGTTTATGCATGAATATTTTGGAATATAATTTCACTATGGAATTTATAAAAGAAAGTGGGATTGGTTTAGAAAAATAAATATTGATTTATTTTGAAATGTGAAAATTATATATCTTGTAAAGATATTTTGGAAAGTAAATAATTTGGAAAATTATTTGGAATCTGGTGATGTGTGCATATCTATTGATAGTTCAATAGCCGACTATCAATATTTCCCTTTGAATGGGTATTTGATGTGATTTGTTTGAATGTGAATGCCACACTTATTTTTGAATAAGCGCTCGCTATTCGGGTTAACCGGGAAAGGACCATGGGGTCGTATAACCCATTTCGAATATGTGATACGTCGTTATGATAGCATTGAAGATCGGTGTTGAAGACCCGGTATTTGCGAGAGCGATAGGATGACCTGTCGATTGACTCTGCACCGAGTTGCTCCGGTATAGAGTTCTCCATATGTGATGGTGAATCCGATCAGGATTGTGAATATCCGGATTGCAAGGACTTCTTTGTAAGTGCCTTCGGTTTTGTTCGAGCCCGGAACAGACTTGTATGGATTGTATGTCTGACATTACAAGTTGAGATATAAAGACGATTTCTTTCAAATATATTTCTGTTGGTGGCGGAGAATTTATTCTTTTAGCTTAACACCCTTCTCTGAGACGTACGAGCCCAGAGGTTATGTAGTTGAAGGTTATCAGCGATATATTCCCAAACTGTAATGTGACATGCTGAGTGATGCTGAAATGATCATTGAGTTGATTATTTGTGATAGGATCGTTTATTTGATCGTCTATCTTTGTGATCATCTCTATGATCATTTGTGACCCAAAGCATGGCTTTTGTATAAAGTATGTTTTTGTGGACGTAACTTCGTCGAGCCTCACACCCCGTGAATGGTCAAAACAGGAAAGATGCGGCAAGGTTATGAGGGGTAGCGCCCTTTAGGATGTGTGCATTTCCTTCTAGAAAAGGGTGGTATCATGGTATGGAGCCCAGATACTTACTCATGTTGAAAACACTTTGTTATGATTGTGTGAATTGATTACGAGCGCTCGGTGAAAAGGTCCCAAAGGACCGGGGGATGGCATATTCGGTCAGTTGTTACTCAGTTAGGGGTAACCCGTCCTTGTGTTGGTAGAGATCCGGTTTGGTTCTCGGGGATGTCCATCCAGAGGCATTCTCATGTGGCAATGGGAAGTTCCTTGGCCTGATCATTCGTTGGAAATCCAAAGAAACAATACGATCTTGTACGGTATTAGTTGTAGAACCTATCATTCACTTATGGTGTCGCAACACTGTTTGGATGGTAGCTATAGTAGGCATAGTTCGGAATGTCTATGTTGGCTAAGATTTATATTCTACTTTCGAAATGAATTTTTTCTCTACACTATGCACTAGTAATAATATCAAATGTTCTTTTTAATGCGTATCAAGCATCTTTGACTATCATAAGGAGAAATCTCCTCCGATTCTGCGTTTGCATTGTGTGTGTGTGCGGGAGGCCTTATGGTAGTCTCATTTTTAAAAGCATTGCGAATTGATTTAAAAATATTCCTCTATTTTGTTTTCAAAGATAAATAAACTGTTTTGAGTTCTCACACCAGTCACATGACTGACTTGGAGTTTATTGTTTTCCTTCCTAAACTCTGGGTGCCCACCAATTTCCACACGGGCAGTTAAGAGTTAGGTTTATCAGGATATTCTGGATATTCTGGAGTTGCTGGAGGCAAGCTGGATGGCATGGCGTATTATTAGTATATAGTATTTCTTTTTCCGCTGCATTGTTGTTGTTGTTGGTTGTTGTACACTCTGATGATATGATGTAATGAAATGTGATGTAATGTAATAACTGATATAGTTCTTTGTTTAAAGATTATTCATTTATTATTATATGTTGTTCCGCTGCGAATTGTGAGATTCTGATGTTGTTCTGTTGTTTTCTATTCCGTTCTATTTTCTTTTCTCTCTCTATCTTTTCTATTTTCTCTATTTTCTGTCTTTCTTCTCTTCTTCTTTCTTTTTCTTCTTTCTTAAACCATAACATTTCGGGTTTTTGGCCTTCGATTTCTCGGCAGTCGATAAAGTGAGTATCGATGTTGAATTTTCGAAAGTCGAAAATTTTCGGGGCGTTACAGCCAGTTAAATTTTTAATTAAATTTATTTTGCATATAATCTGATAGTTAAATTATTAGTTAATTTATTTTGCAAAATAAACTGCCAGTAAATGCCTGTTATTTATTACCTGTATATATTGATGTATTGTTTGAATTGGATGATGATTGTGATAAATGGATGTATGATTTTATGACGGATGAATGGATGTTTATTTATATCATCATAAATTGCAAGTGTTCATTTTATTGCATTCGGGATTACGGTTTGAAATGATATAAAACCATAAATTTTATTTTAAATTACGGATTGAAATGATAAATATCCGTATCACTTGACCATTGGATTGAAAATTTTATACAAGCACCGCGGTCTATATATAAAATATTTTGAAATGATTTTGCGATGGTTTTGTGATGAAATATATGGTTTTATGAGATATTGATTTGGATATTTATAAATATCAATTGTATATACTTTATTTCTTGGGTTAAGCTATGTACAAAAATTTGGTTAAAGTATAAAGAAGTAAAAAAATAAATGTTGATTTATTTAAGAGATAATATGGTTAAGTATTTATTTAAATTTATTGATAGAGTTTATAATGCCTTAAATAAAATAAATGTCGGAAGATAAATATGAATTTGCTGTGAATTAAGGTATTTAAGAATTATCCTCGAATAAAATTTATTTGAAATTTAAATTAATTTGGGTTTTAAATGGTATGATCATTATAACTTGATTTTTGTTTAGAGGTCTTAAATGAATATCAAGTCGATTTAAATGAATATATCAAGTTAAATAAAAATTTAGAGAATATCCAGTTGTTTGAAGTTAAAAGTTTTACTTAAATTTTATTGGATTTATTAAGTAAACATTTCAAATCTAAACAATAAAAATTGAATTTTATATATATGAAATTATCAAAAGAATTTGTTTTGAAATGATGGAATATTTAAAGCTTTGAAATATATGGAAAATTAAAATGGTTTATTTGGAGGTTCAAATAAGTATTTGGAATCCATTTGGGAAATTAAAGAAATTATATTTATTTTATATAGTACTTTTAATATTTAAACCATTTAAGTATTAAGAGTTGTGATACAATGCTATGGGTTTCAAAGTATATAGATTTAAAAATGCTATGATTTTGGAAGAGGATATATTTGCAATAAATTGATATCATATGGATTTGGGTTTTAAAATAGAAATGATATCGTATTTATAAGGTTTTGAAATGGATATTTTATTCTGTTTTTAAAGTATAAATTATTTTGAAATAACCGCGGTGTTATAATAACGATTGGTTGTTGAAGAGACCGGGATCGGAAGTTGTCATACTCTCGGACAACTCTGTAAACCACTTTAACAACCGTGTACGCGGTGAAGATTCCAGAATGAAGTAGGATGGTGGCGGTGTTTCCTTTGAGGTAAATACGTGGACCCAACTCCCGAGAGTTGGCATAAGGTAGGTAAAACAGGAGCGATTCTCGGGCCAATTGAGGTAGCACCTTTGATCGGACACATCCCTTCGATTTTATACTTTGACTTTTGGATTGATTAGGTGGCCACTTTTGATTTTCTTTTTGAGGGTGTGGCTCGAGGTGGGCGATAGCTGCGACTACGTGTTACCACCAGCCCGGATGCGTAATTGGTATATCTACCCTGGCATTGCCTAGTTGTGTCGTGTCACCTACCCTATCATGCCTTGTACGAGTTTGGTTTTCTCCCGTAGCCCGTGGAGATGCGCTGATACTAGACGTCCTACTGGGACTATTATTGTGTTAAGGGGGAGATTAGGTGACTCCTTAACGCTATTTAAAAGTAAGTTTATTTTACTATTAGACACTATTGTAATAGCGAAATATTACTACATAGTAAATAGTTTAATGGATCCTTAGGAGATGTGAATCCCGAGCATCTTTTAAGTTACTGCACTCATATTTATTCCTGTTGATTTAACTTACATAAGATCTTTTAGTTCTGACTCGAGTGTTTTGTCTTTTCAATTAGGTCGGGTCATTCCGAGCGTTTCAGGATCGAAGACTTTATTTCTAGAGGATGAAGACGAGGATTTCATTATTATTATTATTATTATTATTATTATTATTATTATTATTATATTACATGGTTCCACTACACACTATATTCCGCTGCATTGATATTTATTGGTATGTGAACTTTGATATTTATTGTATAAAAAAGAATAAAATGTTTTGTAACAGTTTTATGAACTGTATATTGATTATTATATTTTATCCTTCTGTTCTGAGATTCTGTTTTATTTTTTTTCTTCTCTGTTTTACCCCATAACAACCTGTCCTCTTGTACGTTTTAAGTCTGATGTGTGTGGTTTATCGTCGATTTAAACCGTATGAAAAGGTGGGATGTTACAGATGAAGTCCGATTCCCCGGGCATATTGTTTCTAATAATGGAGTTTTTGTTGATCCAGTTGAAATCGCCGTGATCAATGTAAGTCTTCCTCCCCTCTCTCTTTGGGGATAGATTGACCAAGTTGGCTCATTTCATTCCGATCAAGTCTACCCGTTCTGCTTCTTATCTGGTGGAGATCTAGATGAGGGAGATTGTTCGTCCTCATAGAAATTCCATCTTTACCAGTCAGTTTTGGAAAGCTTTTCAGGAATCTTTGGGTACTCATCTGAGTCTGAGCACTGCTTACCATCCTCCAACCGATGGTCAACGGAAAGAGTAATCAAATTCTTAAGGATCTTCTTCGTTCTTTTGTTCTTAATTATGGAGGATCTTGGGAAGATCATCTCCATCCTGTTGAATTCACTTATAACAACATTTATCAGGTGTAATTTTAATCTTCTATTTTAACCTTATCTTAATCCTTTATCTATCTCACTTTATCTTGGAATTCTTTTGATTAGAATCTCCTAAAATTGAATTTCTATCCTTATTTTGAAAAACAATTCTAGAATCATTAAGTGAGGGAGTGTATTTGTGTTTTATACATTGTATTGTTTGGGTTGTTGATGTTGATTTGGGATTCCGGTTGATTCGTCTGATCAACGATATCAATAGGATTTCCAAAACACTTTAACAGAACAAACTGACACAATTTTGTTTTCAAATGTGGTAAATGAGAAAATTTTATATGATTCATATATAATACTTTTATAAATTTATATTATCGGTTGAAAATTTGTTTTAATAGATGTGAATAAGTTTGATTTCAAATTGGATTTATTTATGAATTAAACTCAAATAACTTTAATTTGAATTTTATTAAATTTTAGATTTTAAAGGATATGATTTTTAACTTGATTTGGTTTGAGGTGTTTAAATGAATATATATCAGTTAATAAATTAAAGTAATATTTAGTTATTTGAAGTTTAAAAGTTTTATTCAAATGATATAGGATTTATTAAGTAAATATTTCAAAACAAAATAATATTAAATAAAATTTTATATATTGGGAATCATCAAAAATTTAGTTTTGACATTATGGAATATTCAAAGCATTGAAATTATGGAAATTGAAAACTGAATTGAGTTGAAATTTATTGGTTAACTGAATTGGTTATGGGAATGATAATATATGATTTCATTTAGCATTTTGAAAACCAATGTTTATTGACACATGATATAAATAAATAAAATTATAAAGCATGGTTTATAAACTGATTTGGAATTTAAATGAATTTAAATTATGGATTTTAGAATTAAATTTCGATGATTTCAAACTTTGGTTTTAATGTTTTAAATGTATACTATTTAAAAGCAAGTTTGAATATAAATTTTAGTATTTAAATCTATGCTCTTCTCTTATGTCGCTGGAAAATAATTTCGGTGATGGTGGCCGCATCATCGACATTCTTTTTCGAGTCTCGAAGAGGAGAAACCAATTCATAGCTTTGCTACGCTTTTGTTTGATTTAATATACAAAAAGAGGAAGAAAATTTTGATTTAAATTTCTTAAGTGTGGTTTGACTTAATATATATAAGTATATAATCATCTCTTAATTTTTTGAGATAAACCGGAGATTTAATTTCTTAAATTTTTGATTTAGGATAATTTCAATTATAGATTGGAGTCAAATTTTGGATAAATAATTGAATTGAATTTTTTTATTTATATAGTACTAAATATCATTCCAATATAACTTACCTAATTATTTAGAAGTTAGGCATGTAATTGGATAATACACAACATAAATTAGTGTCGAAGGGATTTATAAATAAACCTGAGTAGTTATGATAAGAGTAAATATACTTAATATATGTGATAAGATATTAAGTGAAATAAATTAAATAATAATTTAATAAAGTGAAAAATGAGGGAAGCTTGCTCCTAGGTTATTGATCCTTTCCGTATCTCAAAGACGATTGTTTCTTTAGCTTATCATCTTGATCTATTGTAACGTCCAACCTTTTCGCACGCTTTAAATCGATACACGTGCCAATTCAAACCGTTCGGAAGGGCGGATTGTTATGGGGTAAATAAGGAAACGAGAAAGAAATAAAACAAAACAGAATCTCACAGCGGAAGGATAAAATATAATAATCAAATATATAGTTTATAAAGCTGTTTAAAAATATTCGATTATACTTATACAACATATATTAGAGTTACACATACCATATATCAATGCAGCGGAACAATATGAGTGTAGTGAAATATAATTATAATAATAATAGAAATCTTCGACTTCGTCCTCCAGAGCTAAAGTCTTCGATCCTGAACGCTCGGACTGACCCGAGCGAATTTGAAAAGAAAAAAACACTCGAGTCAGAACTAAAAGATCTTATATGAGTTAAATTAATAGAAATAAATATGAGTGCAGTAACTCAAGAGATGCTCGATGTAACAACCCGCATATTTATCGAGTTTGTATTTAAATATTTTATTTAAATATTAACTCGTTAATCCGATTTTGGTCCGAAAAGCTACTTTTTGCAAACGGTCAAATTAGGACTCGAGACCACTTCCATTGAGTTCGAAATGTCGTTTACAACTTTTTAAGTATAAACATCGATAGGTTTGGAGTTAGTGAAATTTCACTAACTTTTCCCGCTTTGGACTTTGGGTTAGTTTAGCCTATTAAGCCCAAGTTCCAACCCTCTTCTCCTCACTCTTCATAAATTTCCTAACTAATCAAGCTTTGGCATTAATGGTGGAGGGAATGGGAAATTAAAACTCCAAGCACAAATTCAATTGCAAATCCAACATTCAACTCCAAATTCAAGTAGAAGATATTGGATTCAAGCTTTGGATTGCTTCTCCTTGCTTTCAAGCTTCATCTTCATAAACTTTAGTGCAAAGGTGAGATTTTTGTCTCACAAATCTAGTCTATAACTATATTGGACTGTTGGGAATGATTCCCTATCACTTCTGCATGCACATTTGCATTTGGTTTGGATTGGATTGGCGAAAAACTCCAATTTTTAGCATTTTAGTGAATTTTCTACACTTAGGTCGTTCTGGCCATTTTTAGGTCGTTCGGAGTTAAGTCGTTCGTCCATGGGTCGTGAGTCGTTCACGAGTTAACTTTAGGTCGTTCTGGAAGAATTGGCACTTCGGAGTTAGGTCGCTCGCGAGTTAAGCCTTAAGTCGTAGGTCGCTCACGAGTTTGGCCTTAAGCCGTAGGTCGCTCGCGAGTTAAGCTTTAAGTCTTAGGTCGTTTCCGACCTATAATCTCTAGGCAAACCTTAGGTCGCTCGTCCACTAAGTCGGCCTGGTATATCTCGTAGGTCGTCTCCGACCTAAGCTCCAAATAAGTCGTTCGAGTTAGGTCGTTGGACCATTTACCTTAGGTCGCTCGTCCACTAAGTCGGCCTGGTATATCTCGTAGGTCGTCTCCGACCTAAGCTCCAGATAAGTCGTTCGAGTTAGGTCGTTGGACCATTTACCTTAGGTCGCTCGTCCACTAAGTCGGCCTGGTATATCTCGTAGGTCGTCTCCGACCTAAGCTCCAGATAAGTCGTTCGAGTTAGGTCGTTGGACCATTTACCTTAGGTCGCTCGACTCTGTTAAGTCGGCCATGTTGGGTCGTGAGTCATCGTTAGGTCGCGAACACCTCTAGGTCGCAACCACTAAGTCGCTTGACCTCTTAGACCCCTAGGTCGCAGCCGTTAGGTCGTATGACCCTTGAGTCGTTAGGTCGTTAGACCTCATTTTGTCTTCACTAGGTCGTACCGTTTTGGTCGGGGCGCTGCCCCGCACCCCGCCGGGGGCGCTGCCCCCTGGACCCCCGCGACCTGACCGGGCAGGTCGAACCCCGTAAGCGGTGGCGTTGCCCCCGCACCCCCACCTTGGGGGGGTTGCCACCCCCCCGGGACCCCCCCTCCATAGGGGATCTTATCTGAAAAACATTGAGCTGATTTCCTTGGATTTTATTCGCATCTCCGCATGCGATCTTTGTGACTGATTGTTTCTACACTTGCTTATGTGTTTTGTCACTTTATAATACAAAGGTTTCAATACTAGTAGTAAATATCAAAACTCTTTTAACAAACAATTTCAACTCTATTTTTAATAACAAAGCTCTTTTCTTAAACCGTTTTCCAATCTATTAGTATATACAAGCCTTTACCTCACTCGGATGAGAAATCTAATTAAACGACTTAGTAAAACAAGTGGTATGAAACACTTGCGTTCACTTCGTCGGTTAATTCTTGGACTTGTTCGATTGAACCTCTTGTGACAATTTTATTAGTGAAGATTTACAGTTTGTTCGTAAATATTTAAGTTAAGCAAGTGGTTATGGGACATGAAGCTAAACTTCTATATTTACTAGCTTAGTGTAATTGACACTTCTCGTTGATCTTGATGATCGCTTTATGAATTAGACTAGCAATTGCGCGATGTCTCTTTCATTGCAAGGTTAGACTAGACACCACTTGTGTGATTCCATTCACACATACCTTTCTGCTTTTTGGTTAGTCTTGACCTCAATCTGTGTGATTCCACTCACACATGTGGGGTAGCTCCCCATGGTCTTCGGACCGTCATGTGATAGGCCTCTTTCCCTTTTTATGATTTCTGGATTTCTCGTGTTGATTTCTGGAATTTATGTCATTGACTTGTTATGAGTACAAGTTTAGGGTATGATGCCCTCTTCGAATCTTTGAGAAGATTCTTGTGATATTGATTATCTCTTATTGATTGATCTTCTGTTGATCATTATTTACATACTTATAGTGGTATGTCGTTATGGATATTTATGTTTATGCCATATCTTTTATGTTATATCATGTCATCTGATATTTATAGCTAGACTGATCCGTTTATTATTTTCTTAAATAATACTCGGGTCAGACCGAGATGTTACAGGTGCTTCTGCTTGACTTCTTCCCAGGGATTCATCACTCTGACTTTTGGCTAACTGTTTAGATTAGCAGTTTTTGTTGTATACACTTGAGATATAGACTCATAGTTGTATTCTTTTGTATAGCACGTGTTGCTATTCTTTTGTATTATCGTGGATCTTACTGACCACTACTCTGATGTACACTTTCATGTGTTAGTTATATATTCATATCTTCTTCCGCCTTTGTGATATGGATATCTGTGACTGATTTGTGATATGATTATTTCTATGTTTGTTTCCGAAGATTATTTATAGCCACCGTGTGATAAGCAATTACATGGATGGTCGCTCCTCAACAGCCTTATTCTCCGTGCTAGTTGACAGCACTACTCCGGAGTGTTCTTGGCTAGCGTGGGTATAGAGGTGGGGCGTCACACTCGAGATTTGCATCTCCTAAGGATGCGTTAAACTATTTACTTTATAGTATATTATGCTATTACAATAGTGTCTATTTGTAAAATAAACTTACTTTTTAATAGCATTAATGGGTTACCCATATAGCCCTTAACGCAAATAATGCCAGTAATCTACACAGTACCGTAATACCTCCTGATCGGGAGGCTACCAGAGGATACTCCATAGGTACGACACAAATAGAAACTCGTACAAGGCGCGATAGGATAGGTGACACGGCACAACTAGGCAATGCCAGGGTAGATATATCAATTACGCTTCCGGGTCCGTGGTAACGGGTAGCGCGCAGCTACCACCCACCTCGAGCCACACCCCCAAATAAAATCAAAAGTGGCCACCGAATCAATCCAAAGTCAAAGTATAATATCAAAGGGATGTGTCCGGTCGAAGGTGCTACCTTATTAACCCGTCGATTGCTCCTTTTTAGCCACCTTATGCCAACTCATGGGAGTCGGGTCCATGTAACAACCCGCATATTTGTCGATTTTTATATTTAAATATTTTATTTGAATATTTTATCGATACTCGGAATTTAGTCCGAAAAGCTACTTTTTGCATACGGTCGAATTAGAACTCGGGACCACTTCCATTGAGTTTAAAATGCCGTTTGCGACCTTTTTGAGTATAAGCTTCGATATGTTTGGAGTAAGTTGATTTTTGCTACTTTTTACTTAGGGCTTTGGTTTGGGCTGAGCCCATTAACCCCACTTAACTCAGTTCCAACCCTCTCCTCTTCATTCACTTCTTTTCTATTTTCCTAATACTCAAGCTTTTATGTTAATGGAGAGTGGAAGAGGAAATTAAAACTCCAAGCCCTAGTTTTCTTTTGCAAATCAAGCTCTAGCTCCAAACTAATAGAAGAACCCATTAGTAAGCTTCTCTTCTTCTTCTCCAACTCTTTCTCTCTTTGATTTCAGAAAATTCCTAAACCTAATTTGGAAAATGTTTCTCTTTTTAGCTTAGAATCAAGCTTCTTGAGTTGGATTTGAAGAGTGGTTGATTCCCTTGCTTTCAAGCTTCATCTTCATTTGTTTGGGTTCAAAGGTGAGATTTTTATCTCACATCTATGCTTATAATTATCTTCGATTGTTAGGTATGAATTCCTAACACTTATTCGTGTGCATTTGCTTTTGGTTTGGATTGATTTGGTGAATATTCCAATTTTTAGTGTTTTGGGTTCAATTCCTTAAAAATCATAGCTTTGATCTTTGATCATGTTTTTGGAGAAGCATCGAAGAGCTTATAGGGCCGGGTAGTCGATTGGCATAATCCCTTAGCGCCGTTGCTCGAGAGAATGCAATTTGGTCGAGGTTGGACCTCAATTGGATGGACTGGGAGGGGACTGGCAACAGGTCCGGTCGACCGAGCCCTGCTACCGGCCGACCGACCTGCTGCCAAGTGCCTAAGCACTTCTCTGTTTAAGGTTCGGTCGACCGAGTACAGGGTTCGGCCGACCGACCTGCTTCCAGAGGAATTTTGAGAACAGGGTCCGGTCGACCGAGCTCTGTAGCCGGCCGACCGACCTGCTGCATTTTTGCCTATTTCGCCTAGTTGTTTGAATTTCCAACTTTAATCGATTCGTGTTGTTTCCTATGTATTGTTATCATTTGTTATGACTTTGAAGACTCCTTTTTAGGGATTTTTGAATATCCATTTTGATGGATTCTTTATCGGTTTCGTTGGATTTTTATTCACATCTTCATATGTAAATTTTAGTGATTGATTGTTCCTACAATCTTCTTCGTGATTTGTCACTTTAAAAATATAAAGGTTTCTATACTAGTAGTAAATATCAAAACTCTTTCTCCAAATGATTTCAACACTATTTTAGTACAAAGCTCGCTTCTTAAACCGTTTTTCAATCTATTAGTATATACAAACCTTTACCTCACTCGTATGAGAAATCTAATTAAACGACTTAGTAAAAAGAGTGGTATGAAACGCTTGCGTTTACTTCGTCGGTTAATTCTTGGACTTGTTCGATTGAATCCCTTGTGACAATTTTATAGTGGAGATCTACAGTTTGTTCGCAAATATTTAAGTTAAGCAAGTGGTTATGGGACATGAAGCTAAACTCATATATTTACTAGCTTAGTGTTATTGACACTTCTCGTTGATCATGACGATCATCTTTGTGATTTAGACTAGCAATGTGCGATGTCTCTTTGTCTGCGAGGGAGACTAAACCCCGTTTTGTGGAGTTTCGACTCAAATTGGTGGGGTAGCAACCCATGGTCTTCGGGCCGTTTGTGGAGCTTCGGCTCAATTTGTGATGGTTAGCAACCATGGAATTAGCGTTCCGTTTGTGATACACGTGTTGGCGAGCTTTATGCTCCCGTTTGTGATAGGCCTCCCCCTCTTTGTGATTTTTGGATTTCTTGAGATGATTTCTAGAATTTGTGTTTCACCAATTTTCGTGATTTCCATCGATAAGCTTTATCGATATTTGTGCATTGGTGAATTTGTGCGTCATTGACTTTTGTGATTTCTGGATTTCGTGTGTTGAATTCTGGAATTTTTATGTCATTGACTTTTGTGATTGACAGTGATATTATCGTCAATATTTATGGTTTGGTGTGCTAAATTAGGAGTATGACGTTTCTGTGATTCTTGTGTAGAAATTTATTGACATTGAATAATCCCTTGATGATTTTCAACTTCTTATATATCACAGCTTGGCATTGTGATTATTATGTGTTTAGTCATATCTCTTATTCTATGTCGTGTCATCTGATATTTATAGATAGACTGATCCGTTTATTATTTTCTTATCAAATAATACTCGAGTCAGACCGAGATGTTACAGGTGCTTCTGCTTGACTTCTTCCCAGGGATTCATTACTCTGACTTTTGGCAAACTACTTATATTAGTAGTTTATTTTGCTGTATACACTTGAGATATAGACTCATAGTTTTATTCTTTTGTATAGCACGTGTTGCTATTCTTTTGTATTATTGTGGATCTTTTTGACCACTACTCTGATATACACTTCCATATGTTAATCTTATATTCATATCTTCTTCCGCCTTTGTGATATGAATTATCTATGACTGATTTATGTTATGTTTATTTCTGTATTTGTTTCCGAAGATATTATAGCCACTGTGTAGTAGTTTTGAGTTTGTGTCGGTATGTTGGATTTCCCTCTTGAAAAAGAAATGCATGTTATACTATCTGACATATTGATGCTCGCGCAAAGCAATTACACGTATGGTCACTCCTCAACAGCCTTATTCTCCGTGCTAGTTGACAGCATTCACCATAATGTTCTTGGCTAGCGTGGGTATAGAGGTGGGACGTCACAGCTTGGCATCAGAGCCAAACTTCGGAACAATATGGAATATTATAACAAGGATCATCGTCCTAAGTTCATCTTAGGAGTCGTGCTTTAGGATTTAATTCGAGTCTTCGTACCGATTCATCCTATTTTCCCTATGATTCTTTGTTTATCTATCAAGATTGCTTGATATTCAATTTGGTGAATAACCCTTTTCTTCTTCTTCTTTCTCTCTAAAGGAAGAGAAATGTCTAGACCAGGCCGCCCCAGAGCCATGCCATCTAGCACTCCACCCCAGAATGGAGTTTTTATGACTGCTCAACAGCTTCTTGATTTAGTGACAAATGCTCAAGCAGCTGGAGCTAACCCGGAACCTACTCACCCAAAGTCGGGATTTGCACGCTTGTGTAGCGATTACACTAATTTGGGTGGGGAGCCATTCAAAGGTTCCGAAACTATTATTGAAGTACAAGCTTGGCTAAGGTCATGCGATCGAATCTTTTCTCGCATGAATCTTATTGACCTTCTCCGAGTTCAGGTGGCCTCTAGTATGCTCCGAGAAAGAGCATTGGACTGGTACGAGCTTCTTATTTCTGAGATTAATGAAGCGGATCTCACCTGGGAGCAATTCCAGGAACGCTTCGAGTTGAAATTCGTACCAGAAGCTGAGAAGGTGACTTTGGCTCGCCGTTTTATAGACCTTGTTCAAGGTGAATCTTCCGTGGCAGATTATGTCGCGTCTTTTGAATCTCTCTCCAAATATGGGGTTGAATACATCAACACCCCATTGAAGAAAAATCAGAGGTTCGTCTATGGCTTAAACAAAAATCTCAAGAAGCCATTACTTCTAAAATTAGAAGTTTCTTTCGACCAACTCATTGATATCGCTCTTCGTCTTGAAGAGGCGGATAAGGAGAATGATGTTGAAGTGGTGGGTTCCAAACCAACTTCAACAACAATAAAAGGCCAAACAAATTCAAAGGCCCTTATCCCAAGAAGAAGGGGAAGCAAGCAACCTCTGTGGCAAAGACTTCTTCCTTTGGTCGTGGGGAATGCTATAATTGTGGTTCGAAGGACCATTATGCGAACAAGTGCCCAAAGTCTCTCTCTTGTCGCTACTGCAAAGTTCCCGATCATGTTATATCTTCATGCCCCAAGCTTCAGGGCAAGAAGGAGGGAAATTTAAATGTTGCTCAAGCCCCTGGCAACACATCTCGTGGCCAAGGTATTTCTCATCCTATTCTGGATGGAATTATTTTATTTCATGATCATCCTATTTGAGTTCTTTTTGATACGGGTGCGTCCCATTCTTTTGTATCAAAAGAACTTGTTGATACTTTTTCTTTGGATGTTTTGTGTTTAATGACTTCTTTGAGAATTGCGAATCCGGTTGGTGGATCCGCAACAATCAGTTTATTGTGTAAAGATGTCGAGATTATTTTGTGTGATTTTCCTTTCCTAGCCGATTTGCATGTCATGCGTTATTTAGGCTTTGGAATGATTTTGGGAATGGATTGGCTTACTCGTTATGAAGCTCACATCCTATGTCTTGAGCGGACTATTTATCTTCGACATCCACTATCTGTTAATCAGGTTTCTGTTATTCTTAAAGATTCGGATTCCGCTTTGGTTGCATCTTTATATTCTTTAAACCTTCGTGATGACGATGATGATGATGAGGGTGATATTATTTCTCTTATTCACGTCGTTCGTGAATTTTCCGACATATTTGAGCCCGTTTTAGGATTATCGCCTAAGCGAGCAATTGAGTTCAGAATTAATCTCATTCCTGGAGCTCAACCTATCACTCGCCCTCCTTATCGTATGTCCAATAAAGAAAACGAGGAGATGCGCAAACAATTATCCGAATTGGAGACGAAGCAATTTATTCGCTCTAGTTCCTCGCCTTGGGGAGCTTCGGCTATTTTCGTGAAGAAATCCGATGGTACACTTAGGCTTTGTGTTGACTACCGCAAGCTTAATGATCTTACTATCAAAAATAAATATCCTTTACCTCGGATTGATGATCTATTCGATCAACTTACTGGTGCTAGAGTCTTTTCACAATTAGACTTAGCTACTGGATTTCATCAGCTTCGTATTGCAGAGGATAGCATTCCTTTGACATCGTTCCGTACTCGTTATGGATCTTATGAATGGCTTGTTATGCCATTTGGTCTAACGAATGCTCCGGCTTATTTCGTTGACCTTATGAATAGAGTTTTCAAAGACTTCCTCGACCGGTTTGTCCTCATCTTTATTGATGATATTCTTGTGTATTCAAAAACCGAGGAGGAGCATGAGAAGCATCTTCGGATTTTGTTGGAAACTCTTAGGAGTAATCGTTTGAAAGCAAAATTTTCTAAATGCCATTTTTGGCAATCTCGTGTGAAGTTTCTCGGTCATATTATTTCCGAATCTGGAATTTCCGTGGATCCTTCAAAGATTGAAGCGATTCAAGATTGAAAGAGACAGGAGAGTGTGACAGAGATTCGTAGTTTTCTTGGATTGGCGGGTTATTACCGGCGTTTTATCAAAGACTTTTCTAAGATTGCCGTGCCTCTCACTAGCTTAACGAAGAAAGGTGTTAAATACATTTGGTCGGACAAATGTGAAACGTCTTTTCAGAAATTAAAAGAACTTCTTTCTGATGCTCCTATTCTTGTTATTCCCGAGGGGAATCAGGATTTCGTTGTTTATACCGATGCCAGTCGCGTTGGTTTGGGTGCCGTTCTTATGCAAAAAGAACGTGTTATTGCTTATGCTTCAAGGCAATTAAAGCCTGCCGAGACTAGATATGCCACTCACGATTTAGAACTCGCGGCTATTGTTTTCGCTCTTCGGATTTGGCGTCATTATCTTTTAGGAGAGAAATTTGTTCTTTATACCGATCATAAGTCTTTGAAGTATTTATTCTCTCAAAAGGAACTTAATTTGCATCAACAGCGTTGGCTCGAATTTCTTGCACCATATGATCTTGATATTCTTTATACTCCCGGTAAGGGTAATCGTGTTGCCGATGCACTTAGTCGCAAGCAACAAGCGGTTGTTTCTATGATAATATCTGAATGGAACGATCTCGAGATCTTATCCACTTGTGAGATTCGAGACCGCGTATTCGATTTATGCTCATCATTTGTTTTATGTAGCCTTGAGGCTCATCCTTCTCTTTTAGACCGCATTCTTGAAGCTCAAAGGCTAGATCCCGAAATGGTTCTTCTTGGCCAAAATATTAGGGATAAAATTGATATTGAAGGATTGAAAGATTTTGGTATTGATTTTCGTGGCGGCATTCGGAGATTTGGTAGACTTATCATGCCAAATATTTGTGATCTTCAAAAAGATATTTTAGAAGATTCTCATCTTTCCAAATTCACCATTCATCCCGGTAGTAGTAAAATGTATGCGGATATGAAGCGACTTTATTATTGGGAGGGAATGAAACTTGACATCGCTAACTTCGTTAAGCGTTGCATGACTTGCCAACTCGTTAAGGCCGAACATCAAAGGCCCGATGGTTTATTGCAACCTATAGAAATTCCAATTTGGAAGTGGGACCAGATTTCCATGGATTTTATAGATGGCCTTCCTCGTTCTCGTTCGGGTCATGATAGCTTATGGGTGATTGTTGATAGGCTTACTAAATCTGCCCATTTTATTCCCGTTCGGTCTAACCGAACCTTCCTCTTTTGGCCAAGCTCTTTATCAAAGAGATTGTTAAATTGCATGGGGTTCCTACTTCTATTGTTAGTGATCGTGATCCATTGTTTACTAGTGGATTTTGGAAGAGTCTTCAAAAAGCTTTGGGAACGAAGCTTAATTTTAGCACCGCTTATCATCCCCAGTCCGATGGACAAACTGAGCGTGTGAATCAAACTCTTGAAGATCTTCTTCGTTCTTGTGTGCTTGATTTTGGTGGAAGTTGGGAAGATCATATTTCACTTGTTGAATTTTCCTACAATAATAGCTTCCAATCTAGTATTGGTATGGCACCTTTCGAGGCACTCTATGGAAGGCCATGCCGATCTCCTTCTTGTTGGCTTGAGGCCGGTGAGAAGCTAGTTTTAGGTCTAGATTTTATTCGGGATTCCACAGAGAAAATTTACCTTATTCGACATAGAATGAAAGAAGCCCAGAGTAGACAAAAATCCTATGCCGATAACCGAAGAAGGAAGTTAGAATTTTCTGTGGGAGATATTGTGTTCATTCGTGTTTCACCTATGAAAGGTGTTGTACGTTTCAGTCGATCGGGAAAATTAGCGCCTCGATATATTGGGCCTTTTCCTATCACTCAACGTATTGGTTCCATGGCTTATCGCCTTTTATTACCGGCTCAATTTTCTGCTATCCATGACGTGTTTCACGTTTCTCAACTTCGGAAATGTCTTCGAAATTCTGATTCTATTCTTGAGCCCGGTGTTGTGGAGGAGATTGAAGTTTCACCGAATTTAACTTATGAGCAGCATCCTATTCGAATTATTGCTTTGGAGGTCAAACGTCTTCGAAATAAAGATGTTCCGCTTGTGAAAGTTCAATGGTCTTCAAATCCTAAGGATTGTTCTTGGGAGTCTAGAGAGTTCATCGAGCGATCACAACCGGACTTACTTCCCCGTGCTCTTTGAGGTGAACTTCTTATTTCAAACTTCTTTTGTGTTGAATATGCTTTTATGGTTGTTACTATATATCTTCTTCTTAAATATTGCGAGGACGCAATTTCTTTAAGGAGGGGAGTCTGTAACAACCCGCATATTTTTCGATTTTTATATTTAAATATTTTATTTGAATATTTTATCGATACTCGGAATTTAGTCCGAAAAGCTACTTTTTGCATACGGTCGAATTAGGACTCGGGACCACTCCCATTGAATTTAAAATGCCGTTTGCGACTTTTTGAGTATAAGCTTCGATATGTTTGGAGTAAGTTGATTTTTGCTACTTTTTACTTAGGGCTTTGTTTTGGGCTGAGCCCATTAACCCCACTTAACTCAGTTCCAACCCTCTCCTCTTCATTCACTTCTTTTCTATTTTCCTAATACTCAAGCTTTTATGTTAATGGAGAGTGGAAGAGGAAATTAAAACTCCAAGCCCTAGTTTTCTTTTGCAAATCAAGCTCTAGCTCCAAACTAATAGAAGAACCCATTAGTAAGCTTCTCTTCTTCTTCTCCAACTCTTTCTCTCTTTGATTTCAGAAAATTCCTAAACCTAATTTGGGAAATGTTTATCTTTTTGGCTTAGAATCAAGCTTCTTGAGTTGGATTTGAAGAGTGGTTGATTCCCTTGCTTTCAAGCTTCATCTTCATTTGTTTGGGTTCAAAGGTGAGATTTTTATCTCACATCTATGCTTATAATTATCTTCGATTGTTAGGTATGAATACATAACACTTATTCGTGTGCATTTGCTTTTGGTTTGGATTGATTTGGTGAATATTCCAATTTTTAGTGTTTTGGGTTCAATTCCTTAAAAATCATAGCTTTGATCATGTTTTTGGAGATGCATCGAAGAGCTTATAGGGCCGGGTAGTCGATTGGCATAATCCCTTAGCGTCGTTGCTCGAGAGAATGCAATTTGGTCGAGGTTGGACCTCAATTGGATGGACTGGGAGGGGACTGGCAACAGGTCCGGTCGACCGAGCCCTGCTGCCGGCCAACCAACCTGCTGCCAAGTGCATAAGCACTTCTCTGTTTAAGGTTCGGTCGACCGAGTACAGGGTTCGGCCGACCGACCAGCTTCCCGAGGAATATTGAGAACAGGGTCCGGTCGACCGAGCTCTATAGCCGGCCGACCGACCTGCTGCATTTTTGCCTATTTCGCCTAGTTGTTTGAATTTCCAACTTTAATCGATTCGTGTTGTTTCCTATGTGTTGTTATCATTCGTTATGACTTTGATGACTCCTTTTTAGGGATTTTTGAATATCCATTTTGATGGATTTTTTATCGGTTTCGTTGGATTTTTATTCACATCTTCGTATGTGAATTTTAGTGATTGATTGTTCCTACAATCTTCTTCGTGATTTGTCACTTTAAAAATATAAAGATTTCTATACTAGTAGTAAATATCAAAACTCTTTCTCCAAATGATTTCAACACTATTTTAGTACAAAGCTCGCTTCTTAAACCGTTTTCCAATCTATTAGTATATACAAACCTTTACCTCACTCGTATGAGAAATCTAATTAAACGACTTAGTAAAACAAGTGGTATGAAACGCTTGCGTTTACTTCGTCGGTTAATTCTTGGACTTGTTCGATTGAATCCCTTGTGACAATTTTATAGTGGAGATCTATAGTTTGTTCGCAAATATTTAAGTTAAGCAAGTGGTTATGGGACATGAAGCTAAACTCATATATTTACTAGCTTAGTGTAATTGACACTTCTCGTTGATCATGACGATCATCTTTGTGATTTAGACTAGCAATGTGCGATGTCTCTTTGTCTGCGAGGAAGACTAAACCCCGTTTTGTGGAGTTTCGACTCAAATTGGTGGGGTAGCAACCCATGGTCTTCGGGCCGTTTGTGGAGCTTCGGCTCAATTTGTGATGGTTAGCAACCATGGAATTAGCGTTTCGTTTGTGATACACGTGTTGGCGAGCTTTATGCTCCCGTTTGTGATAGGCCTCCCCCTCTTTGTGATTTCTGGATTTCTTGAGATGATTTCTAGAATTTGTGTTTCACCAATTTTCGTGATTTCCATCGATAAGCTTTATCGATATTTGTGCATTGGTGAATTTGTGCGTCATTGACTTTTGTGATTTCTGGATTTCGTGTGTTGAATTCTGGAATTTGTGTGTCATTGACTTTTGTGATTGACATTGATATTATCGTCAATATTTATGGTTTGGTGAACTAAATTAGGAGTATGACGTTTCTGTGATTCTTGTGTAGATTTTGTGACATTGAATAATCCCTTGATGATTTTCAACTGCTTATATATCACAGCTTGGCATTGTGATTATTATGTGTTTAGTCATATCTCTTATTCTATATCGTGTCATCTGATATTTATAGTTAGACTGATCCGTTTATTATTTTCTTATCAAATATACTCGGGTCAGACCGAGATGTTACAGGTGCTTCTGCTTGACTTCTTCCCAGGGATTCATTACTCTGACTTTTGGCAAACTACTTAGATTAGTAGTTTATTTTGTTGTATACACTTGAGATATAGACTCATAGTTGTATTCTTTTGTATAGCACGTGTTGCTATTCTTTTGTATTATTGTGGATCTTTTTGACCACTACTCTGATATACACTTCCATATGTTAATCTTATATTCATATCTTCTTCCGCCTTTGTGATATGAATTATCTGTGACTGATTTATGTTATGTTTATTTCTGTATTTGTTTCCGAAGATATTATAGCCACTGTGTAGTAGTTTTGAGTTTGTGTCGGTATGTCGGATTTCCCTCTTGAAATAGAAATGCATGTTATACTATCTGACATATCGATGCTCGCGCAAAGCAATTACACGGATGGTCGCTCCTCAACAGCCTTATTCTCCGTGCTAGTTGACAGCATTCACCGTAATGTTCTTGGCTAGCGTGGGTATAGAGGTGGGGCGTCACAGTCCACGTATTTACCTTAAAGGAAACGCCACCACCATCCTACTTCATTCTGGAATCTCCACCGCGTACACAGTTGTTAAAGTGGTTTTCGGGGTTGGCAGAGAGTATGACAACTTCCGATCCCGGTCTCTTCAACAACCAAATGTTATTATAACACCGCGGTCTTTAAAATAGTTTATACTTTAAAACTAGAAAATAATTATCCATTTCAAAACCCATAAAAACGATTTCATTCCCATTTCGAAAACAACTCATTTTGATATTATTTTTATAAAATCCAAATCAATAATATCATTTTTATTTCAAATATATTTCTTTTGCCAAAATCATACTGCTTAAAATTTATAATATCTGGAAACCAAACATTTGGATTATAACTTTCAAAACATAATACTTCGAAATTCGTAGCTTTAAAACCATAACTTCTAAAAACTTGAATGGTTTGGATATTCAACAATATATAGAATAAAATGGTTTAATTTTAGATTTACTTTGTAAAGTAAAATAATTTCCATGACTTTACAAATATATTTTCTTTAGATAAAGTCTAAACCATACATTTAAATTTCACCTTCAGTTTCCAGAACCACTTTAATTTCAATATATATCAAATTTGAGTATTAATAAATTTCAAAACTAAAGTTGGAATTTTATTCTTTCAACAAATTCATTGTTCTATTATTTAGTCTTGAACATTTGCATGATAATTCCATAATCATTTATATAAAACTCAAATTTCCTATAACCAAATATTTCCTTCCATTTATTTGTACTAGAAATATTCATTTAATTTATCTTGAAATAAAATTTCAGTTATAAATATCATACCTTTAAAATTTCAAAGCTTTAATAAGTTTTACATCAACTTACAGAGTTAAATTTTTAAATAAGCTCAATTCCAAATAAATTTCAATTTGTCTTCCAATCTTAATTGATTTGAATCATTTAAAACTCTATGTATACACAAGACCTTAAATCTGTATTTAAACATATAATATAAGTTATCAAACTCCATTTTTCTAACTTATTCATTTTTATTTAACAGATTATACATAGCTTAAATACAAAATTTTAACTATATATGTATATATAAAATAATATTTATATAATATCAAAATTTAATATTCATTAAACCGTATCCTATCCAAACCATAGAAATCATTTTCAAACTAATTATATATATATCGCAGTGCCTATATATAATTTTCTATCTTATGGTCAAGTGATACGGATATTTATCATTTCAATCCGCAATTTAAAAATAAAAATGCGGTTGTATATCATTTCAAATCGCAATCCCGAATGAAATGAAAATGCATAATAACTTGCAGTTTATACAATATAAATACAGCATCCATTCATCCATCATATCAATCATCAACATTTATCAATTTATCATCTAATTCAAACAATCACATCAATAAATAATAATTAATTACCGACAGTTAATTTTTCAAAAATGAATTAAATAACTTTTCAACTGTAGTTTATATGCAAAAATAAATAAATTTGACTAGCATTTTTAATGGCAGTTTAAATGCAATAAATAAATAAATTAACAATTAACAGGCAGTTTTAAATGCAAAAATGAATTAAATAACGCGTAAATTAAATGAATGCAATTTAACTGAGAAAATGATGAAATATATGCCAAACAACTATAAATAAAATTTTAAACACATCGTACATTAATTTAACAAACATAATTTTTTTAGAAATTGTGAGTGGGATAAAACACTCACCTTTTGAATTTAAATTGAATTTAAATTCAATTTAAACCCAAAAAAATTGACAGTCTCCAAATCCGTCCAAACCAACGTCAAAAGGTCTGGAATTTTATTACGTCCTAATAAAAAAATCTCGCTGGAAACGGATTTCGTAGGAGAAAGTTATACGCATTAATGGTGATTGAAATTTCAAAAAAAAAAGAATAGAAATAAAAGAACACCTTCAAGCGCCACGTCATCCCCCTTTCTTTCCCTCTCTCCCTCACGCATTTTGCTTCCAGATTTTTCTGAGGAGCTTGAATTTGGTTTGGAATTTTTATTTGGATCTAAGATTTGTTTGTCTGCCATTGAGGAGGAGAGAGTTGAGATGTACGTACAGAACAAATGAGAATTAGGGAGGTTAGGATTTATAGCAGGATATTTATAGAGAAAGTTGAAAAGAAAGAAGGAAGTTTGAACTAGAATAAAATTTGAAGAAGAAGAATATTTTAAGAGGAAGGAAAAATTAAAATGAGAGATAGTAAGGAGATTTGAAGAATAAATTAAGGCTGCGGGAATGAAGATAGAAATAAATGAAAAGCTAACAAAGTATATATAAACCAAGTAAGAATTGAAATATAAGCAAAAATATGAACAGCCTTAGAAAACGGTAGTGTTGAAAGAGGTAAAGTAAAGGAATAAGTATATAAATGAGGATAAAAATAAATCTTCCGTTTTTAAATATGAAGCTTCAGGATAATGAATTGCCAATAAAAGAAAGCTACAAGAACATATAATGTGTAAACAAAATGAAGTTTAGAAATAAAGAACATTAAATGCTAATGACGTGGCATGAATAGTAATTTGGACGTCAAAAAAAACTTTAGGAAAACTACTTGTAATGGAGCAAACAAAAAAGAAACAAATGAAAAGAATGAGGCAGTTATTAATTAGAAATCAATCATACGAGGTTACTATAAATTAATAAGAATGAGTAGTTTAACAAATGGATGCTCAAGTGGAACCTACATGAATGACTTGGAACGAAAGAAAAAAAAAGAATGCGGATATGATAATAAATATTAAGCAAATGAAGGGCCACTTATATACTATAAACAAACCTTTGGGGTCCAAATTCTGAATCTTACTTCGGTTAATTCATTCCCATAAATCCAAATATGCACATATTTATATTATTAAATTCTTTCTTAACACATTAATTTTATGGTAATATATGCATCCTCCATTAACGCAATCAATTAAACAATCAATAAAAAAATCAATTAATGATATTACTCAACCGATTAAAAAAATCAATCAATTATACAATCAATCAATCAATTACCAAACCAATCTACCTATATTTTTATTTACATTACTCAAACCAATTTTATTAATTTATGAATATATATATATATATATATATATATATATATATATGCATGCACTATAAAAATTATTCACTTTACTTTTTTTTATCACTGTAACTATGATATTAATGCAACCAAATTTACATGTTTTAACTGTATATAAAGTGTAAAAATAAATATAAACATGTATAATTAATGTACAACTTTTAATACAAGGTAATTTCTAATTGATTCCATAACATTTACACAACCATGAACCCTATGATATATTTTTAAAATATGAATACTAATAAGCGCATTTGTATAAATTATTCGAAAATTCAACTTTTCCGTTATATAAAATTATACTTATTCAAAATGAAATTTTTTCTTTATACATCTCAAAATAGGCAATTATTTTAATTGAAATGTTCATTCCATTTGGACAAAAAAAATGCAAGTTCTTATATTAACTCATTGATTACAATTTAATTTATGTTTCCTACAAATTGAAACATTTAAATTAATCTAATTTCAGTTCATTTCATTACTAATTTCAACGAATTATAATTATATAACACTTTTTTCCTTTTAATTTATACCAATTTAAACATATTTTATAGAATTTCATATACAACAAAATTTATACAATATTTACAATGTAAATGTTTTATCTTATTGAATTCAACATTTTTCACTTATCAATTTATTCCACGTTAACTACAATAATTTAGCGAATTGATTGAAATTTATTACAAATTAACTTAACAACCTAATAAAATAAGTAACATATAATAAATATCGTCATTAACTCTTAATTACACTTTTAGAGGTTCATTATTTACACCCCAATATTGTAATTACTTACATAACATTGTTTTACTCAATTAACATTTATTACAAACTATTCCAAAATTTATTCAATATTTACTAGTTCTCTTATATTATATTTATAACCAAGTGTAACTTTTAACTTGAATTGGTTGGATTTCCTTTCAAGTTATTAAAAATTAACTTATACTAACATATTCCTTAATTTATTCCAATTACCGTTTATTGAAATTCACATTAATTAATTTATTAAATGCTTACATTTATTTCTCTATATCCATTTTGTCCCAACTTTATTTATATTAATGTTATTCCCTTATTTGGTTATTCTTTATCAACATATTCTAACTTTATTACCTAAATTTCCGTTATTGTAAACCTTTATATTTTTCATTTACATCAAATTTTAAATTCTAATTCAATCAACCATTACAACATGCAACTTATAATAATTGCTTACAAGTATGAATGGAATTGTCATTTATTCTAGTATTTTCTAACTTTACATTAACATATTAAATAAATTCCCCTTAAATGAATTTTATATACAGGTATATTTCTTACCCCATTTCATTCATTGAAATTTATACAAATTTCTAGTAAATAGGTTTTAAGTCACCTTTTATATATTTTATTTTAGCGTTCATTTCAATATTAGTTTATAAAGTTTTCATTTCTACTAAATTTAATTACAAAAACTCATAAATTCACCCAAATTAAATCAACGAAATTTACGGGTTGTTACACTCTCCCCCACTCAAAACTTTTCGTCCCCGAAAAGGAAAAAGAAGGGAGAAGGAAGAATTAAATAAATAATATATCTTATTCAAAATATTAACTTATAAACAATAATTTACAAAATTCATTACTTTAAATAAAATATACCCATTTTATAATCATTATATCCTTTTATACTTAAATAAATAAAGTTTGGAAAAACATTTTCAAAATAATTTCTATGTCCAATAATTTACGAAATTTTTGATAGAGTCTCCCTTGTACTGAGAGGCTCGGGAAAAAATATGATATCAAAATATAACAATTATATTACATATATTATCCAAAATATAATATCCCAACCCGAGAAAATATAAAAAATAGCGCTATAAACCGAAATCCAAAACGTACCAATTTGGCGGGCAAATTTACGCTTAATTTATGAAACCAAAAGCAGTAGAAATTGCTTCCATAACCTGCATTTCCCTTATAAAATCTAAAAGGGTTAGCAATTTTGTAGATGAAATATTTAAGTGGTTTCAATCACTAACAACAAATCAATACAACAACCATCAATTTCAACAAATAGCATACACAACAAATACAAAACAACCATTAAATCAAACAAACAAATAGTTATTCGGGTTCAAAACTTTTTAAATTGTACGGAATGAGTAATAAACTACTAGCGCATCGTTTACTCAACAGTCTTAGATAAACTAAATAGATTGTTCGTTCACCCAAATCCAAATTTTAAAGTATCCTTGCCCCAAACAACCATAACCCAATCAAACAACCAACAATTTCAGAAAGTAGGTCAAATTCATTCTTATTTATTTCATTTCATATTATTTGTTGTTTGATTTATTTTCTTTCAAATAGTGATTTATCTTTTCTTTTCTTTTTTCTTCTTTTTTTTCTTTTCTCACTTATTCATATCAAGAATTTTCCTTTTATTATTCTACGTTCATTTATTCACCGCTTAACTTTATTTATTTACAGTATTCGTCTTTCTGTTTATTAAAATAATTAACTTTAACATTTACTTAAGTTTATAATCATCTATTTATGATACTTACCTTTAATTATATTTAAATTTAGTAAAATTCCAATTGTAACTTAAGTTTACAACAATAACAACATCAAATCCTTGTTTATTAAAGAATTTCATTAATTACGTTCATTACCTCAAATTTATTTCTTGTATAATATCTATAACATTTTCTTATTAACATTTCAACTTTTAATATTTGGTAAGTTATATATATGCTTTTAAAGAATGTAATTGAAAGTTATACAAGTTTTCTCATTTCTTTTAATTAATTCATTGTTCGATAGATTTTTACCTTTTCCTTATAAGTTACAATTTCAACTTCCTTTTTATTTCCTTTATAACTTAGCTTTAGATATCTTACCTAAATTAGAGGTTTCAATCATTAATTACTTACCTTTTATTTCACTATAATAATTGAAACAATTAATCAATGGAAATTTAAGAATTTAATACCGGGTTAAATTTTCAGTTTATTTTAAACAATAGATAAATATATTCTTACAACTTGTATATCTCTAATTATATTTAAAACAATTCAAAATTTATATATTTTTCAAAAATGAATCTGCAGTATAACTACTACAGTGGCCTTTCCCCTTCGAAACTCGAAAATGAAAGTCGATGATGCGGCCGCCATCACCGAAATTATTTTCCAGCAACAGAGAGGAAAGTACAAAACTTTTTCTCCAAAATCTTCTTTAAAACAATTCTTCCAAATTATATTAAATATTTATATAAGAAAATACTTATAAACATTATTATTATATTCCAAAATTTATTCAAAAGAAGTTTCAAACCCCCGGAACTTAAGTTCTAAATTTCCGAATTTCATTTATTTTCTATTTCAATCTTATTTCTATTATTATTTATACACTTTATTACCTAACAACCAATCTATTTCAGCCAAATATAGATATCATTTGAAATTTATTATTATTATTTTATATATAGAAAATATAATAGGCAAAATTATTTCATTCACCTATATTAAACAAATATTATGTCGGTCTGTCCTATTAAGTGTTTAGAAATCCCTATTGATGTCACAGCGTCCCATGCATCAACCAGAATTTATAAATACAAAATGGAACAGATTAACACAATATAAAAATCTTTTTACAACACTAACAAATACGCTCTCTCATATATATACATTCAGCGACTCCCATAGGGTATTATTACCCTATTAGTAAAGAGTCAAACCCCACAAAGCCAAGGTTTATCGCTAAACCAAAGCTCTAATACCAACTGTAACGTCCCACCTTTTCGCACGCTTTAAAATCGATACACGTGCCAATTCAAACCATTCGAAAGAGCTGATTGTTATGGGGTAAATAAGGAAACGAGAAAGAAATATAACAAAACAGAATCTCACAGCGGAAGGATAAAATATAATAATCAAATATACAGTTTATAAAGCTGTTTAAAAATATTCGATTATTCTTATACAACATATATCAGAGTTACACATACTATATATCAATGCAGCGGAAAAATATGAGTGTAGTGGAATATAATAATAATAATAATAATAATAATAGAAATCTTCGACTTCGTCCTCCAGAGCTAAAGTCTTTGATCCTGAAACGCTCGGACTGACCCGAGCGAATTTGAAAAGACAAAAACACTCGAGTTAGAACTAAAAGATCTTATGTGAGTTAAATTAACAGAAATAAATATGAGTGCAATAACTCAAGAGATGCTCGGGATTTACATCTCCTAAGGATGCGTTAAACTATTTACTATATAGTATATTGCGCTATTACAATAGTGTCTATTTGTAAAATAAACTTACTTTTTAATAGCGTTAAGGGGTTACCCATATAGCCCTTAACACAAATAATGCCAATATTCTATACAGTACCGTAATACCTCCTGATCGGGAGGCTACCAGAGGATACTCCATAGGTACGACACAAATAGAAACTCGTACAAGGCGCGATAGGGTAGGTGACACGGCACAACTAGGCAATGCCAGGGTAGATATACCAATTACGCTTCTGGGTCGGTGGTAACGCGTAGCGCGCAGTTACCACCCACCTCGAGCCACACCCCCAAATAAAATCAAAAGTGGCCACCGAATCAATCCAAAGTAAAAGTATAATATCAAAGGGATGTGTCCGATCAAAGATGCGACCTTATTAACCCGTCAATCGCTCCTGTTTTAGCCACCTTATGCCAACTCACGGGAGTCGGGCCCACGTATTTGTAGGATCTAGATTAACCCTAGAGGGGGGTGAATAGGGTTATAGCAAATTTTCTCGAATTAAACACAAAAACAAACTGCAGAGAAATAAATATGCTGAAAAGTAAATCACACACAAAATTTACCTAGCTTCGGCAACCCATGCCTACTGCTGCATTTCCAGATTTCTATTAGAATTAAACAGTCTCCCGCTTACAAACACTCTAACAGACTCGCAAACCCTACTCCCTCTTACAAACACTCTAATAGACTCGCAACCCCTTCTCCCACCTATAGAGTTCTGCAAACTCGCAAACCCTGCTCCCGCTATAGAGTCTTGCAAACTCGCACAACCTGCTCACTGAACTAATTCTAACTAGACAATCTGACACAACCTAAACCTAGGTGGTTATTTACCAAGACTTTGACTCGAAAAGAAAAACAGACTTCAAAAATAAAAGCAAGAGCAAAAATTAAAATACAAACTTGAATCCATAATTTTTGCTCAAATAAAACTAGATTTAAAAATTAAACCCTAAAATATAAACCCAAACCCTAATAATAACTAAAACCCTTTTTAATAAAATAAGGTCGGCCCTTTTATATTCTTTCACCCGATCCTCTTTTCTCTGGCTTGAAGAAAATGGCAGCTTTGTTAATCTTCGTTCGTCCAAATTAGGGCTTTGTTCCCTTGCAAAAATTAGGGCTTTCTTCAACTTCGATTCCCTGGTTTGTGTTGCGCTTGCTCGCGGCTTCTCTGATGATCAATTCGCGGCTTCTTTGATGATTAATTTTTTGGTTGCTTTTGCTTGCGCTTGTTCGCAGCTGCTCCTCTGATCGAGTTCGATAGATTGTGGTATGTAATCTTTTTCGTTGCTGGTTTAATTGCTTGCTTGACTCGATGCCTATGATGATAATTGGGTGCTGTTATTTATATAAATAACGAGACATTTGAGTTTGTTCGTATCAATTCGATACTTTCCAAATTTTTGCTGACATTGATATGCTGACATTTGAGTTTGTTGACTGACATTGATACTGCCATGTTGATGTCTCTATTGTTTGCATTTACTTCATTCAGTCTATTCGATCACTGTCTTGATTTTTTTGACTGCTGAAGCAATGGCATTGATATTGAAACCTGTATTTTGAGTTGTATAACCTGGTTCTTTTAAAGTTTTAGCTTGTACATTTGTTGTTTGCATTGAGCATTTTGTATGCTTGCAATTTTGGTTTTACACTGCTTCATCGTGTTGCATACTCTCCATTTTGCATACTGCTACTTGTCTGTAGCCTTTGTTGTTTTGTATACATGTTCTATTCTGCATCACTTGTATACACTGCTTGTTGTTTGTGTACTTGAGTCAGTGTTGTCCACTTCTTGTTGTCTTGAGTATTCGGTTCCTTACTTTTCATTGTTGCTTTTGATCTGCATTGCCACACTGTACATATGAACTTGGTCTCTGATCTTTTGGTCATGTTGCCTTCAGTTGCTTGTATATATGTTTCATGTGCTTGTCGAATTTGTACTTGTGTTGCTCACCATGTTCATGTGTGTCTAGTCATGTGTTCATCCCTGAGTACTTTTCGACCTGCTGTTTGATATTGTACTTGTGTACTTCACTATTGTCTGGTCTTTGACATTTTATTCTTGGCCTTGAGTCTCTTTTCTTTGTTGGCACTGGCTGTTGTTGAGTTGATATACTTGTGGTGCTCTTGTAGTCGAGTCTGCATATGTGTATTTTGTAACAGCTTGTTGTTCTGTCACTTCGAATCGCACTTGCTCTGCAGTGTGTATTCTCCACCATGTTGCATGCATGTTTTCCTGTTTTTGTGTTCTGGTCATTGCTTGTGACATCCATGTTGCAACTGGTTTGTACTTTGAATGCATCTGTGCATACCACTGTTGCATTACTGGTCTTTGCATCCATTCATGTTGATTTTTGAAATTTCACTTGAGTTGAATCCAGTTTCAAAAACTCAGGTTCGACCTTGTGCTCGTGACGTGATTTTAAATATATTGCACGTGAGTTGAACCTGGCTTTTCATTTGGGTTTGACCTGTGCTCACCTGTCCCTGTAGCGTTATCAAGTGTATATATCTATGTGCACGACTTTATGACATGTATAGTGATACACTGTGCATGTCATACTGTTTGTGTGTGATGAATTCAAATGTGAATGATGACGAACAACCCAAATAATCGAGGCAAATAATATTTTCAAAAATCCATATTTTATTTTATATTGCAAAAATATTTCTTTTTCAATTTTACTGCGTTAGTGAATATTTTTGCAGATTTCTCAGATGCTGGATTATAACTGGAATGACATTGAAGATAAACTACGAGTGTGAGTGATATGTAGTGAGGCATTTATGTAAATTGAATTGTGATGTAATTACAATCAAAATTGTATATGTATAGTGAGAACTTGAATTTGTACTATTCAAAATTGTGATAAATATTTGTTTGAATAAAATTTCTATTTGAATTCAAGTTCAGTGTAATTTATTTTATTCAACAAATATTTATTTAATCTATGAAAAATAAAATAGTACATTAACAAATACATTTAAACGAATGTATATATGTTTATTATCATCAAACAAAAAATATATAAGCGCATATTCAACAATCTCCCCCTTTTGATGATAACAAACATATATTTAAGATTTTGTACATGTGCTAAATGTATTTGATCAATGATATACTCTAGTTGCTCCCTAGTTGCTCCCCCTATTTAAATGCTTCCTCTCTACATGATGCTCCCCCTACATATATGCATAGAAATATATAAATAAGCCTAGATGCAAATGGAAATTATTTGACCTTTGCTTGATTCTATTTGACAAAATCTTAACTTTTCTCTCCCCCTTTTGTTATCAGTAAAAGAATAATAGTGTTAGAGAAAAATAGAGATAAAGTGATCATATTAATCCAACATTAAAACTCAATTTGAATATAAATATTAAACTTCAATTAAAATCAAACAAAAATCATAACTACCCTTGCTAGGCACATATTCCACTTTTAGAATGAATGGAAATGATGTTCTAATATAAAATCATATAATTGTAGCAACTTATGGTACATTTATATCAGGAATTTGAATATCTACTAATCATGCATAACCGTTAGGACTTTTAAATGAGAATAGTAGTATTCCAATTTAATTTTAAAAAATGAAATCAAGTATCTTCTAACCACGCATGACCGTGAGGACTTTTAAATGGGATTAGATTCAACTTGTCTATTTAAACAATTAATTTTGATATGCGTTCCATACATGCATAACCGTAAGGACTTTTAAATGAGCATGGAAGCGCATAATCAAAAATCCAAGTAATTCACCCATGCATAATCGTAAGGACTTTTAAATGAGAGTGAATACTTTGGATAATTATTTATTTTTACAAAAAATATGAAATGAAAAACAAATGATCCCTGATTATAGTACCACATATCGACAAACTATATTTAAGTTTTGATAAAACAATGGTCGATAGAAATATGATAGATATAGAAATGGTCATGGAATGTTTACCCAACAAAAAGTTTTATAACTCTTGTTTGAATTCCTAAAGAAATTTTCCAAATATACTCTCTTGAGTAATGTATGTTAAATATCAACACTTATCACCTTTTCAATCACTATTTATCTTTTTGATAATTAGTAGGGAGTCGGAGTAGTCAAAATTTGTCATTTAAAATCAAATAAAAATGACTAATCTAAAAATATGGTCAACAATGATTTTCTCGAAGTGGTTATATGAGAAAATTTTCTGCTATTTGAAAATTATTTGTAATGAAAAATATGCAGATATTTTCTTTGAAAAACGATGTAGTTACTAAATGTCTCAAAAATCACGTTCAACTAATAATTTTTCTATCAACTAGATTACCAGTGTAATCTGCATCTGAATTTCTTTTTCACTCAAAAACGTCACTAATTAAATTTGATGGACCAGACCATGAAGTGTGCATGAAAACTCAAACTCATAAATTTTTACAGCATTCTTTTGAATTTGGATTGAAGTCGTGTAAAAAATCAGAAACTGTGAATATAGAGTTAGCCGAATTGTAACCAAATGCATTATCATCCAACAAAACACAATGTTTAATCCAAACAAATATGTATGAAGTAATTCAAAGAATAGTGTTTTTGGCATAAATATAATTGGCCAATTATGTTGAACAAGACAGAATCAAAAAACATCATCTTTACAACATCTCAATATTGACTGATTTCATTTAGAATATGGTGCAGATTATCACATTTAATATATCGATCAAATAAATATACCTTCACCTGTTTTACCTTTACGATAATTTTTCGTGGTTGCCTATTGTGATTCTGTCACCTTTGTACTAGGCTAAGGAACTTTGCTTTGTTGCCCGTTGTGTTTCTGGAACAGCCAAAATCCAGAGAACGCTGTTGTTGTTCCTTAGCCTGCCACCATACCTACACGATGAAAGATTTTTGTGACCTATTTGTTTTTATAGGTCCATGATTGTTAGTGGCTGAAGCATTGTGAATAAATAATCCCTTTGGAACCCAAACTTGTTAAGTCCTTTGATTCTTGTTCCAATAGACATGAAATTTGTTTGTAGAATTCTTAGGAACCCAAACTTGTATAAATTTTGTGTTCTTGTTCCTATGACTACAATTTTCAACATGATGTCCAATTATTTCACATCTATCAAAGGCACTCTTACCTTTTTCATTACCATCAACTTGTGTTTTCCCAAAGCCTAGTCCTTTTCTGTTGTTAGCAAAAATTTGATTTCCCAATAGCATGTTGAAAGATTTTTCGCCTATTGAAAAGTTATTCAGAGATTTCTCAAGATTTTGGACTTTGGTTTTTAGTGTTGTGTTTTCAGTGACAAGTGAGGTGCATCTATTTATAAAATCCTTTTTCCTAGTGTCAATGGTTTCCTTAAGACTCAAGTTTTCTTTTTCAAGATTCTCAAAGTTATTCTTAAGTCTTGATAATTCTGAATCTAAATTTTTTCATTTTTTACAGTCTAGGTTTTGAATATTTTTAAGTTCAGTTTCTAACCTAAAATTTTCACGAGCATGTTCTCTCCTATCAGATTTCAGTTTTTCAATTTTAGATTCAAGAGTATCAACTTCTTTAGTAAGATCAAGACACATAAAAACAAGATCTTTATAAGAATAGTCACCTACCTCACTAGATTCCTCTGAGCTTGCTTCTGAATCTGATTTTGCCATAAGACACAAGTTAGCCTCCTCTGAGCTACTATTCGAAGCTTCCTCTCCTTCTTCATCATCCCAAGTCGCTGCAAAGGCCTTCTTCTTCTTTTTCTTTCCTTTGTTGTTTTTGAGAAGTGGGCATTGTTGTTTGAAGTGGCCAGGCTTGTTGCAGTTAAAGCACGTCGATTCATTATCGGAATTGTAACAGCCCGCAAATCCGTACCTCTTGAGTCAACACTAATTTACCTAAATCAACTCAAGTTGCACAAAAATACGAACCATTTGGGTTAAAGAAGAAGAGGTAGAAGAAGGAAATAGAAAACAACAACAGAATCTAACCATCGCAGCGGATAAAATATAATAGATAATAAATACTCTTTACTCAAACATCAAATATCTCTGCCTATATATTACATCATCAGAGTACATCAATCACAGCTCAACATCAATATCATACAAATGGATGCACAACAACTCAACACAGCGGAATATATATATAAATAAGTACGAGAGTACGTGGTGTCATCCAGCTCGTCTCCTGAGCTCCACAGCATCAAAACCTGTATTCTATAATACTCGGTCTGACCCGAGCATTACAGTTAAATAATACCCGAGTCAGTATGGAATACCAGCGTGAGAAAACCACACTCAATTGATTATTAAAGTTTCAAAAATCCTTTGAAAACAAAAGCATCTCGTAAGACCACGCCACAAATAAACATGTCGGGTTTTTACCTTACGATAGCTAAAACACTTTTTATAGAATTCCTCTGATATTATAATAGGGTCTATATACAAATACTTATTCAAATAGCTGAAATTGTTACATTATTAAATTCCAGCTACTAGCCATAGAGTGGGTAATACAAACAAAACTCGTACAAGGCTCGTAGGGAGAATGGATTTCCAACCAATGACTAGGCACTGGGGTACCACCTGCCACAGTACGGGGCCTAGATCACCGTACCGAGGAGTACGCCCGCTCCCCTGCAACACAAGGCCAGAACCATCCCTTACTGGACAGTCCCGAGTGAGATCACCCCGCGGTTGGGCTCTGCAACCGCCCACTAAGCCGAAAAATAAAAAGGGACATCTAGACTGGAATGACCTCACCCTGCATGGGTGGTACCCACCTAGCCTTGCTGCATATCCCCTGATTTTTAGTCATTCCCATTTGGTGAGGCTTGAGCTAATCGTTACCTTTTTAGAATATATTTCTTAGAATGCCCATCGTCCACCTGACGATGTTTCGCAAGCATTCATCCATACAAGTCCGTCCCGGGTTCGAACGGAACCGAAGGCACCATTCCTACTACATCCATTTTGGAAATATCCTCAGGATTAGTAGCGACTAGCCCTTGCACTTCACTGCTCCATCTTCGAATCCAAAGTCGTTTCACGAAACATACAAACCGGATCGAAGTGGTTTTCGAGAAATTAATCTCGATCCCGGTCTCTTCGAAACGATCAGCGCATTTGGCCAATATTGATAGTCGGTTATTTAACTATCAATTAATATTCACAAACAACCATCAACCAATAAATAATTTCCCAAATTATTTATTAACCTCAAATTATCTTCACGAGTTGTATTTCTATTTTCAATCCTTTGAAAACAGTTTCAAAACCATCTTTCCTTTCAGAATAAGCTTTCCCAATTATTTCCTATCTCCTCTGAAATTACCAAGCACAAAACTAGATTTTCTAAATTAATTTAAAACACTTTACTTTTAAGAATATACTTTAAAACATTCAAGTTAAAACTACTTTAATAATTTGTTAAAAATACATACTATATGAGTATTTGAAAATAAGGTTACTAAATAAAATATAAAACTAGATTTCTACCTTTAAAAACAAAATACTAAGTTAATTCTTAATAATTACGGCTAAAATAGATTAAAAGAAAATACTTACTTTAGAATTTAAATAGTAGAAATAATAACTTTTACAAAACTTGCTTTCTTTTAAAAAAATCAACTTTAAAACATTTAATTTATATTTAAAATTTATTTTTAAAAAAAACGTGTACTTGGCCATCCAGAGAAAATTCCAACTTCAAGCACTTAAATCAATTTCCCCAAATTGATTTCCAATTTATTTTATTTAAAATAAGTTTCTTTAATTCCTCAATTCATTTCAAAATTCATTAGTTATGGATCTATTATTAATGTTATTATTTTCCGTTTTGATTTTAAACCTTTTAACTGAAATATACAAATTTCAGATTTTTCCCAATTTCTTCTTGATTCCTTCCAATAATTTAAACCTTAAATTTTTAATAAATGTTCTGTTCTTTTAATTAATATCACTAAAAATTTAAAATTCATTAACTTACTGTTTATTCAAAACTTTCTTTCTATACCTAAGATTTATTTATTAAAATTTTTAAAGTCACTTATTCCTTTTCAAATTCATTCTTTGAATTTATTTATAATTATTTTACTTATAATTCACTTCTTTTATTTTCTTTCCAAAAATTCAATTTATATATATTTCATGGTAATTCATTATACCAAATTATATCCAACCTAACCATAACGTTCCATATTCCAACATAAATCATCACAGAGCATCAAATCATCATAACAGGGGAATTTAAATAATTTAAATAAATGTTGAGGGATCCAGTTGGATCCCTCCAACCTGTTTCCCTGCATCCACAGACGTTAGCATCACATATTATGTCAATTTCAAACTATACTATACTATATCACATCAATCAATTCAACCACACAATCAATTATTTAAATTTAATCATTTAAATTTAAATTTAAACTGAGTGAGATTAACTCACCTTTGATTCGTTCTGTAATCCACTTCAATATTGCCTTGGACTTCCAGGTGTTTGACCTTAAATAAAAAATTTATATAATTTATTAATATTTTAATAAACCTAACAATTTATTCCTCATTTAAAAATTTAATTAACCAATGAATTTATTTTAAACTAAAAATTTAAATTTTAAACTGATTTACCTTTTTATAAATTAAATAGTTAACAATTCAATCCTAGCTAAATAATTATCCCTTTTTAAGGAATCTTTTAGTGGTTAAAATAAATTAGCTAAGTTAGTTGAACAGATTTATTCCCAAATCTATTTATTTAAAACAAACTTAGCAAATTTAAAATATGTATATTTCCAGTAAATAAACATTTTCTGTACTGTAATTATTCCTTTTTTTTTATTTTCTTGTTTACCTACTAATATATATGTGCACAATATCTAATTAATTAAATTGAAACAAAAATTTCTGCAATACCTTACCGCATCATTTGTCACTAAGCTATCCAGAACGCCGTCATCTCACTACGCAGTTGAACCCTAACAACTCCAACTATCTTGACGTCAACACTCGAGCTCGCGAAGATCCTAAATCCCAAAAGGCGTACGAACTATCGCGGCTACTAGTTGAAGTCGCTTCCCAATCCCATGCCGCGCATCACTAAATAATGGCCGCAGCTACAACTCGCCCTGCCGAACATACTGGCACTCGCCGCACGGCCTAACGATGCCCTGAACTCCCAAATTTTCCAACCCTAGAATCTGCAGATCGCTATCCACCCCCCCCCCCATGCGCGAAATCGAATTGCGAGTTTTGATTTGAATTTGTGTGAAAACGAAAGAAATTTGGGGAAAGAGGGGCTTGAGTTAATCGCATCGAGCTCGGCCATTTTAAGATTTGAGAGAGAAGAGGAACACGCTATTTCATCGGCCATGATTAGTTGTGAAGAGGAACGAGGCCATTACCCTATTCATTTTTATTTTTTATTTTTCTGTTATTTGTTCGAATTCCAGAGAAGAAGAAAAAATGCGAGGCTTAAATTAGAAGCTCGGCTTGGCTTTCAGAAGAAGGAACGAGAAGTGTGCGATGGAAGATAAGGGTAGCGTGTTAAAACGAATATGAGATGGCGTATACAAGAAGATTGACCAATTAACTTAAATTTCATTAGATTATTATCAATTACATTTTGCGGCGCATTTATATATCATACACTCACATACTAACTCCGATTAATACGAAATTTGAAATCCGGTAATAATTCAATATTACGGACTAAATGGAACTGGTTTCGTTGAATTCCGAGACCGTGCCTCGGAAGGTTATTTTTAAATTCAATTTAAACTATAAAATTTTAAAACTGAACGAATCACTGCTAATTTCAATTTTACAACTTTTATTATTTTTAGTATTATCAATATAAATTTTACAAGCCTCCAAATTATCTTTAACAAGCTTAAAATTCTAGATTCAATAATTCACCCAACTTCAGAATTGTTTAATTCAATAATTAATTATCAAATAAATTGTGATATTCGTAATTCAAGTTAAATTTTGTTCTATTGAATATTTAAAATCAGTTAAATATTCCGATTTTAAATGCTTGAAAATTCTGTGTCATCACATTCCTCACCCCTTAAAAGAATTTCGTCCCCGAAATTATTAGTTAGGAAGAATGATCCATAACCCATTTACTATTTTACCTAAAACCAAGCAGTTCAACATTTAACCAATCATCTTTTTATAAAAGACCCATTATCATCCTTATTAACTTCTCAACTCTCTCATAGTTTCGACTATACTATTTGATTAACTATTCAAGTTTCAATTTAAAACCAAATCTTGAATTATCAAAATTTGCTCAAAATTTTTCTAACTCCCTAAATTTCCAAATTTTTTGCCAGCGTCTCCTTTACGCGGCTGACTCGGTACAACTACAAAATGGCTCTACGGCCTCCCAAATCCAAAAGGAAAACAAAAGGCCAAGTGGCTCAATCCAAAATCCCAATCAAATTTCACACCAAATTTAAATACATACCTTTTTGTCGAGCATTTCAAATTTTATCTTCCGAAATCAAAATCAATTCTCTTTTCCCTTTTTATAATACCTGCATATCCTGCTTAACACTAATATCCAATCACATTATTCCCAGAACATTTTATCGCCTCCCTTACGAAATGTCAATAATTATTCATTTAAATATTAACTTAGAATATAATTGCAGCTTCAATTTCCAACTAATAGTTCACCATTCTTTTTCTAAGTTTAGTATAAGCATTTAATATGCTTCTTTATTGATTTTCACTTCACTATAGGAGTTTATATCCATTTCCATTCACTACGCCTTTACAACCCAATTCGAATTCAATTGGCTTCAATTTACTAATTACTTTCAAATCTAAATACTTTTTTCAAATTTCCATCTCTCAATTCTACTTGAATTCAATTTTATCTTCAACCTTTGAATATTAAATTGTATTTGTCTTATTTCAACCCATATGAAATTAGCCATTTCTTTTATTAATTCCGCTTACTAATTTGTTTAAAATTTCAAATAAAAGTTTACTTGCAACTTTTCTCCCTTTAATTTCTTCAATCAATTTCTTCAATTCCACTTTATTTTACTTTCTCGCTTTTAAATTAGATCTCAACATTCAGCTTCATATTTATTTGCTTACAAATTTTAAATTCTTAGTCGTTAGTGGAAATTTTAAAAATAATTCTAACTCCCAAAACTTTCAAAAATTTTTGGCAGAGTCTCCTTTGTACGGAGAGACTTCTGCGATATCGCAGGATACACAGATATATATATACATCGGCCTCAGGCCGAAAATCACAATATATATCAATATATGCAATTCATATCTCCTATTTTGAATTCTTTTGTATAAGCGTACCTTTATTTAGCCTTTTTAAGCAAGCGGCCTATTTAATTTGCATTTAGCGCGATCAAATCCATACATATGGCTTCCCTGAACCTGCACTTACTCAATTTGAAAATGTAAGTACTAAATATATACGATTTATTAACATTTCACTTAAATATAAATAGCTAAATGTGAATTCTATAAGCAACGCATCTTATATACTTCCATAAGCACATATGAAATGTTCGACACTTATTTTAAAGACTTCCAATCAATATTCAAGCCATTTTATCCAATTCCAATAGTTTACAATTCATTTCCTTACATTCAATTTGTTTTTAATCCAAAAAAAGTCATATTCAATTCATTTGATTTCAAAATCAAATTTCATTTAATCTCATTTTCGTCGAACAACCAATTTTCTTATACAACTTGACGATATTGAAGTAAATAGACAATCATCGATTAATTCCAACTCATTTTGTATCTAATTCCATTCCATTCTCAATTATTTACAAACCATACAAATTCATTATTAAATCATATTTCACCTTCCATTTAGCTAAATTCGAATTTCATTCACTAATTTATTCAATTGAGTCTATTTTCCAGTTTCAATTCAATATTTGATTCTTTTACCTTCAAAGTTCACCTTATTACTTGAATTCTTATCCATTTTTTTTTAAGTCCAAACAAACCTATTTCAATTTGAATCGATTCCAAAAGCAATCTATTCCACTTCTATCAACTTATAGTATTTTATTCAATTTCGTTCCATACTTTTATGCTACTAGTCATTTCCAAATTAAATTTAACCCAAACTTTTATTCAATGGACTCCCATTTTTATTCGAATCCAAGTTCTCCTTCATATAACTTAAGCTAATTAACTCAATTACAAATTTCATTCCATTTACCAAACAAGTTATTCCAACTTCAAAACTCAAGTTATATATATATATATATATATATATATATATTAAGCACTTTCCAGCTTAAATCCTTAATTTGATTTCAATTACCAAATCAATTTCATCTACTAATTAATTTAAATTAGTTTATTCAGCCAACCATCTTGAATTTCACACTTCCAATTATACTTAATTCACCCAAGATCCTAGTTGAATTCATTTACACTTGAATTCATTACCAATTCCAGTATTACTCACAATTCGACTTCCATTTAACTAATTCCAAGTTCCATTTCCATATTTCATTAACTAATTTATTTTCACTTAGTTTATTCAAATTTTATATCCAATATTTGATTTTCATATCAAAAATCACTTTAACTACTTTACTGGAGTTCTATCTATTTTATAATTTAAATTTTGGATTATATTCATTATCATTACAAACAATTTTATTTGGCTTATTTATTTTACTTCCAAATTTTATAAGTCGCATTTAATTTATACACACACTTTCATCTATTTACAATCAATCTTATTCACATTTTACTTCCGTTAAGTATATTTTATTTTTCTCTCGAAATTATACATTTTAATTAGCCAATATATATATATTATTCCATAACAATTTTAAATAAGATTTCAGAGTTTTAACAATTTCTCAAAATTTTCAAAATCACCTTTGAAATCAACTACATCCAAAACACTTGGAAAATTCAATTTCCCTTTTGAATTTTCAAAACCAAACCCTGTTTTGCAAACAACACCAGCCCAAAACATCCAGGTAGCAATTCCTCTTTTGGAAACTCGAAAACGAACACCGATGATGCTGCAGTCATCACCGGAATTATTGTCCAGCAACCGAAAGAGAATTAGATGCTTTTATCCCTTTAAAACCCTTTTCAATTTTATTTTTTAATTCCAAATTTCTCTATATCCAATTCCGATTCAAAAATAATCCCGAAATAATACCACTATTATTTCTCCAAAACTTTTGAAAGCCATTTTCAAATCCAAAGAAATTTAAACCTCCCAAAGTTCCAAATTCGAAATCCATTTCGATTTATTTTCAAATATTTCTCTGGAATCCTATTTCCAATTATAGATCACATTTGTATATGAAGTTTATTTCAATTTATAAATTTCATTTATAATATATAATTCAAGTTCCATGTTATTATCTTAATTTGTTTTCTTAACTTTGGCTATACTCGATTTCTTATTCAATTTTATACAATGATAATAAGTTAATATTATCATCTCCTAACATCCAAGCAACCAAATATTATAATAGTTTACAAAGATTATTTCCTTTATATACAAAAATAATTTGGGTAAATTATTTCATTTACCCTATTTAAAACAATACTGTGTCGAAATGTTCTATTCAAGTGTTTAGAGATCCCTATCAATAACGTTAATTACTCGTATTGACCAGAATCTATAAACTTCTCAATAAACCAATCAACACAATATAAAACAATTTTATATTCACTAACAAATACGCGCTCATATCTATTAATACGCTCAAACTCATTCTAGAGTACTATCGACTCTATTTCAATGAGTAATTCCCACCAGAGCCAAGGTTATTGCCAACCTGGCTCTAATACCAAGTGTAACAGCCCGCAAATCCGTACCCCTTGAGTCAACACTATTCTACCTAAATCAACTCAAGTTGCACAGAAATACGAACCATTTGGGTTAAAGTAGAAGAGGTAGAAGAAGGAAATAGAAAACAACAATAGAATCTAACCATCGCAGCGGATAAAATATGATAGATAATAAATACTCTTTACTCAAACATCAAATATCTCTGTCTATATATTACATCATCAGAGTACATCAATCACAGCTCAACATCAATATCATACAAATGGATACACAACAACTCAACACAGCGGAATATATATATATATAAATAAGTATGAGAGTACGTGTCGTCATCCAGCTCGTCTCCTGAGCTCCACAGCATCAAAACTTGTATTCTATAATACTCGGTCTGACCCGAGCATTACAGTTATATAATACCCGAGTCAGTCTGGAATACCAGCGTGAGAAAACCACACTCAATTGATTATTAAAGTTTCAAAAATCCTTTGAAAACAAAAGCATCTCGTAAGACCACGCCACAAATAAACATATCGGGTTTTTACCTTACGATAGCTAAAACACTTTTTATAGAATTCCTCTGATATTATAATAGGGTCTATATACAAATACTTATTCAAATAGCCGAAATTGTTACATTATTAAATTCCAGCTACTAGCCACAGAGTGGGTAACACAAACAAAACTCGTACAAGGCTCGTAGGGAGAATGGATTTCCAACCAATGACTAGGCACTGGGGTACCACCTGCCACAGTACGGGGCCTAGATCACCGTACCGAGGAGTACGCCCGCTCCCCTGCAACACAAGGCCGGAATCATCCCTTACTGGACAGTCCCGAGTGAGATCACCTCGCGGTTGGGATCAGCAACCGCCCACTAAGCCGAAAAATAAAAAGCGACATCTAGACTGGAATAACCTCACCCTGCTTAGATGCTACCCACCCAGCCTTGCTGCATATCCCCTGATTTTCAGTCATTCCCATTTGGTGAGGCTTGAGGCTAAGCGTTACCTTTTTAGAATATATTCCTTAGAATGCCCATCGTCCAATTGATGATGTTTCGCAAGCATTCATCCATACAAGTCCGTCTCGGGTTCGAACGGAACCGAAGGCACCATTCCTACTACATCCATTTTGGAAATATCCTCAGGATTAGTAGCGACTAGCCCTTGCACTTAACTGCTCCATCTTCGAATCCAAAGTCGTTTCACGAAACGTACAAACTTGATCGAATGGTTTTCGAGAAATTAATCTCGATCCCGGTCTCTTCGAAACGATCAATGCATTTGGCCAATATTGATAGTCGGTTATTTAACTATCAATTAATATTCACAAACAACCATCAACCAATTTCCCAAATTATTTATTAACCTCAAATTATCTTCACAAGTTATATTTCTATTTTCAATCCTTTGAAAACAGTTTCAAAACCATCTTTCCTTTCAGAATAAGCTTTCCCAATTATTTCCTATCTCCTCTGAAATTACCAAGCACAAAACTAGATTTTCTAAATTAATTTAAAACACTTTACTTTTAAAACTATACTTTAAAACATTCAAGTTAAAACTACTTTAATAATTTGTTAAAAATACATACTATATGAATATTTGAAAATAAGGTTACTAAGTAAAATATAAAACTAGATTTCTACCTTTAAAAACAAAATACTAAGTTACTTCTTAATAATTACTTCTAAAATAGATTAAAAGAAAATACTTACTTTAGACTTTAAATAGTAGAAATAATAACTTTTACAAAACTTGCTTTCTTTTAAAAAAAAACTTTAAAACATTTAATTTATATTTAAAATTTATTTTTAAAAAAAACATGTACTTGGCCATCCAAAGAAAATTCCAACTTCAAGCACTTAAATCAATTTCCCCAAATTGATTTCCAATTTATTTTATTTAAAATAAGTTTCTTTAATTCCTCAATTCATTTCAAAATTCATTAGTTAAGGATCTATTATTAATGTTATTATTTTCCGTTTTGATTTTAAACCTTTTAACTGAAATATACATATTTCAGATTTTTCCCAATTTCTTCTTTATTCCTTCCAATAATTTAAATCTTAAATTTTTAATAAATGTTCTGTTCTTTTAATTAATATCACTAAAATTTAAAATTCGTTAACTTACTGTTTATTCAAAACTTCCTTTCTATACCCAAGATTTATTTATTAAAATTTTTAAAGTCACTTATTCCTTTTCAAATTCATTCTTTGAATTTATTTATAATTATTTTACTTACAATTCATTCTTTTACTTTCTTTCCAAAAATTCAATTTATATATATTTCATGGTAATTCATTATACCAAATTATATCCAACCTAACCATAACATTCCATATTCCAACATAAATCATCACAGAGCATCAAATCATCATAACAGGGGAATTTAAATAATTTAAATAAATGTTGAGGGATCCAGTTGGATCCCTCCAACCTGTTTCCCTGCATCCACAGACGTTAGCATCACATAATATGTCAATTTCAAATTATACTATACTATATCACTTCAATCAATTCAACCACACAATCAATTATTTAAATTTAATCATTTAAATTTAAATTTAAACTGAGTGAGATCAACTCACATTTGATTAGTTCTGTAATCCACTTCAATATTGCCTTGGACTTCCAGGTGTTTGACCTTAAATAAACAACTTATATAATTTATTAATATTTGAATAAACCTAACAATTTATTCCTCATTTAAAAATTTAATTAACCAATGAATTTATTTTAAACTAAAAAATTAAATTTAAACTGATTTCCCTTTTTATAAATTAATTAGTTAACAATTCAATCCTAGCTAAATAATTATCCCTTTTAAGGAATCTTTTAGTGGTTAAAATAAATTAGCTAAGTTATTTGAACAGATTTATTCCCAAATTTATTTATTTAAAACAAACTTAGCAAATTTAAAATATGTATATTTCCAGTAAATAAACATTTTCTCTACTGTAATTATTCCCTTTTTTTATTTTACTGTTTACCTACTAATATATATGTGCACAATATCTAATTAATTAAATTGAAACAAAAATTTCTGCAATACCTTACCACATCGGTTGTCACTAAGCTATCCAGAATGCCGTCATCTCACTACGCAGTTGAACCCTAACAACACCAACTATCTTGACGTCAACACTCGAGCTCACGAAGATCCTAAATCCCAGAAGGCGTACGAACTATCGCGGCTACTAGTTGAAGTCGCTTCCCAATCCCATGTCGCGCATCAGTAAATAATGGCCGCAGCTACAACTCGCCCTGCCGAACATACTGGCACTCGCCGCACGGCCTAACGACGCCCAGAACTCCCAAATTTTCCAACCCTAGAATCTGCAGATCGCTATCCTCCAATGCGCGAAATCGAATTGCGAGTTTTGATTTGAATTTGTGTGAAAACGAAAGAAATTTGGGGAAAGAGGGGCTTGAGTTAATCGCATCGAGCTCGGCCATTTTAAGATTTGAGAGAGAAGAGGAACACGCGATTTCATCGGCCATGATTAGTTGTGAAGAGGAACGAGGCCATTACCCTATTCGTTTATATTTTTTATTTTTCTGCTATTTGTTCAAATTCCAGAGAAGAAGAAAAAATGCGAGGCTTAAATTAGAAGCTCGGCTTGGCTTTCAGAAGAAGGAACGAGAAGTGTGCGATGGAAGATAAGGGTAGCGTGTTAAAACGAATATGAGATGGCGTATACAAGAAGATTGACCAATTAAATTAAATTTCATTAGATTATTATCAATTAAATTTTGCGGTGCGTTTATATATCATACACTCACATACTAACTCCGATCAATACGAAATTTGAAATCCGGTAATAATTCAATATTACGGACTAAATGGAACTGGTTTCGTCGAATTCCGAGACTGTGCCTCGGAAGGTTATTTTTAAATTTAATTTAAAATATAAAATTTTAAAACTGAACGAATCACTGCTAATTTCAATTTTACAACTTTTATTATTTTCAGTATTATCAATATAAATTTTGCAAGCCTCCAAATTATCTTTAACAAGCTTAAAATTCTAGATTCAACAATTCACCCAACTTCAGAATTGTTTAATTCAATAATTAATTATCAAATAAATTGTGATATTCGTAATTCAAGTTAAATTTTGTTCTATTGAATATTTAAAATCAGTTAAATATTCCGATTTAAAATGCTTGAAAATTCCGGGTCGTCACAGGAATTGTCAGAATCTTTTGACCTATTACCATTTGTTTTCTTCTTGCGTGGCTTGAATCTTGACCATTTTCTAAGATTATTGACAGCCATTGCAAGCTCTTCAATTGGATCTTCTTCTTCATCATCGCTCTCTACTTTGCTCTTTGGGCAATCTTCTTCTTCTTTGGTTCGGAGTTGTTGCGTTCCTCCTTTGCTTTTAGCTCAAGCTTATATGTCATCAAGTTGCCAATCAACTCCTCCATGCTTAGTTTACTCAGATCTTTCGATTCTTGTATTGCCGTGACTTTTGCCTCAAAGTTCATTGGTAAGACTCGTAGCACCTTCCTCACAAGCTCTACCTTAGTGAATACCTTCCCAAGCGCTCTAGCATTGTACACCAAAGTTGAAAAGCGTCCAAACATGTCCTTTATGCTCTCGCCTTTTTCCATCACAAAGTTCTCGTACTCATTGCTGAATAGGGCTAGACGAGACTCCTTGACTTGAGAAGTTTCTTCATGTGTCACCTCCAGGGTATGCCAAATTTCCTGTGCAGTTTTACAATGAGAAATTCTATTGAATTCAGTTTTATCAAGAGCACAGATCAAAGCATTCATGGCTTTAGCATTTGTAGTTTTTAATTTCTTATCGTTAGCATCCCACTTATCCTTAGGTTTAGGAATCTCAGTATCACCAACAGTTATAGTGGGAGATTTATAGCCAGTTTCAATAATGTCCCAAACATCATAATCAACAGAACTAAGATAAATACCCATCCTAACTTTCCAATAAGCATAATCATTCTCATTAAACATGGGTGGCCTAACAATAGATTGCCCCTCAGAAAAAGCATTATTTGATGGATTCATGACTCTAGAGTTAAAGAAAAATACCTCGCTCTGATACCACTTGTAGGATCTAGATTAACCCTAAAAGGGGGTGAATAGGGTTATAGCAAATTTTCTCGAATTAAACACAAAAACAAACTGCAGAGAAATAAATATGCTGAAAAGTAAATCACACACGAAATTTACCCAGCTTCGGCACCCCTGCCTACTGCTGCATTCCCAGATTTCTATTAGAATTAAACAGTCTCCCGCTTACAAACACTCTAACAGACTCGCAAACTTTGCTCCCACTTACAAACACTCTAATAGACTCGCAACCCCTGCTCCCACCTATAGAGTTTTGCAAACTCGCAAACCCTGCTCCCGCCTATAGAGTTTTGCAAACTCGCACACCCTGCTCACTGAACTAATTCTAACTAGACAATCTGACACAACCTAAACCTAGGTGGTGATTTACCAAGACTTTGACTCGAAAAGAAAAATAGACTTCAAAAATAAAAGCAAGAGAAAAAATTAAAATGCAAACTTGAATCCATAATTTTTGCTCAAATAAAACTAGATTTAAAAATTAAACCCTAAAAAATAAACCCAAACCCTAATCATAACTAAAACCCTTTTTAATAAAATAAGGCCGGCCCTTTTATATTCTTTCACCCGATCCTCTTTTCTCTGGCTTGAAGAAAATGCCAGCTTTGTTAATCTTCGTTCGTCCAAATTAGGGCTTTGTTCCCTTGCAAAAATTAGGGCTTTCTTCAACTTCGATTCTCTGGTTTGTGTTGCGCATGCTCGCAGTTTCTCTGATGATCAATTCGCGGCTTCTCTGATGATCAATTTTCTGGTTGCTTTTGCTTGCGCTTGTTCGCAGCTACTCCTCTGATCGAGTTCGATAGATTGTGGTATGTAGTCTTTTTCGTTGCTGGTTTAATTGCTTGCTTGACTCGATGCCTATGATGATAATTGGGTGCTGGTATTTATATGAATACCGAGACATTTGAGTTTGTTCGTATCAATTCGATACTTTTCAAATTTTTGCTTTCCCGATATATTTTTGCCTTGATGCGCACGGCTTTGATTTTGAAGCGTTCAATTTTTCTTTGGATCAAACGCAAAGAACTTTCCTCTTTTATTTGTTTGACTTTCCTATTTTCGGCAATTTCCATTTTTATACATACTTGATTTCGTGTATACCACTTCACGACTCTGCATTATTTTCGGCCATCACCATTTCTTTGTGTTCATCCACTGTAGCATTGATTTACACGGCATTGACTACTTTAGCACTTGATTGCCACTGCTTCGGCTCCGATTATTTTTCTGTTGACTGACATTGATACTGCCATATTGATGTCTCTGTTGTTTGCATTTACTTCATTCAGTCTATTTGATCACTGTCTTGATTTTTTTGACTGCTGAAGCAATGGCATTGATATTGAAACCTGTATTTTGAGTTGTATAACCTGGTTCTTTTAAAGTTTTAGCTTGTACATTTGTTGTTTGCATTGAGCATTTTGTATGCTTGAAATTTTGGTTTTACACTTCTTCATCATGTTGCATACTCTCCATTTTGCATACTGCTACTTGTCTGTAGCCTTCGTTGTTTTGTATACATGTTCTATTCTGCATCACTTGTATACACTGCTTGTTGTTTGTGTACTTGAGTCAGTGCTATCCACTTCATGTTGTCTTGAGTATTTGGTTCCTTACTTTTCATTGTTGCTTTTGATCTGCATTGCCACACTGTACATATGAACTTGGTCTCTGATCTTTTGGTCATGTTGCCTTCAGTTGCTTGTATATACGTTTCATGTGCTTTTCGAATTTGTACTTGTGTTGCTCACCATGTTCATGTGTGTCTGGTCATGTGTTCATCCCTGAGTACTTTTCGACCTGCTGTTTGATATTGTATTTATGTACTTCACTATTGTCTGGTCTTTAACATTTTAGTCTTGGCCTTGAGTCTCTTTTCTTTGTTGGCACTGGCTGTTGTTGAGTTGATATACTTGTGGTGCTCTTGTAGTCGAGTCTGCATATGTGTATTTTGTAACAGCTTGTTGTTCTGTCACTTCGAATCGCACTTGCTCTGCAGTGTGTATTCTCCACCATGTTGCATGCATGTTTTCCTGTTTTTGTGTTCTGGTCATTGCTTGTGACATCCATGTTGCAACTGGTTTGTACTTTGAATGCATCTGTGCATACCACTGTTGCATTACTGGTCTTTGCATCCATTCATGTTGATTTTTGAAATTTCACTTGAGTTGAATCCAGTTTCAAAAACTCAGGTTCGACCTTGTGCTCGTGACGTGATTTTAAATATATTGCACGTGAGTTGAACCTGGCTTTTCATTTGGGTTTGACCTGTGCTCACCTGTCCCTGTAGCGTTATCAAGTGTATATATCTATGTGCACGACTTTATGACATGTATAGTGATACACTGTGCATGTCATACTGTTTGTGTGTGATGAATTCAAATGTGAATGATGACGAACAACCCAAATAATCGAGGCAAATAATATTTTCAAAAATCCATATTTTATTTTATATTGCAAAAATATTTCTTTTTCAATTTTACTGCATTAGTGAATATTTTTGCAGATTTCTCAGATGCTGGATTATAACTGGAATGACATTGAAGATAAACTACGAGTGTGAGTGATATGTAGTGAGGCATTTATGTAAATTGAATTGTGATGTAATTATAACCAAAATTGTATATGTATAGTGAGAACTTGAATTTGTACTATTCAAAATTGTGATAAATATTTTTATGAATAAAATTTCTGTTTGAATTCAAATTCTATGTAATTTTTTTTTTCAACAAATATTTATTTAATCTATGAAAAATAAAATAGTACATTAACAAATACATTTAAACGAATGTATATATGTTTATTATCATCAAACAAAAAATCATATAAGCGCATATTTAACGGTATTTACCTTAAAGGAAACGCCACCACCATCCTACTTCATTCTGGAATCTCCACCGCGTACACGGTTGTTAAAGTGGTTTTCGGGGTTGGCAGAGAGTATGACAACTTTCGATCCCGGTCTCTTCAACAACCAAACGTTATTATAACACCGCGGTCTTTAAAATAGTTTATACTTTAAAACTAGAAAATAATTATCCATTTCAAAACCCATAAAAACGATTTCATTCCCATTTCGAAAACAACTCATTTCGATATTATTTTTATAAAACCCAAATCAATAATATCATTTTTATTTCAAATATATTTCTTTTTCCAAAATCATACTGTTTAAAATTTATAATATCTGGAAAACAAACATTTGGATTATAACTTTCAAAACATAATACTTCGAAATTCATAGCTTTAAAACCATAACTTCTAAAAACTTGAATGGTTTGGATATTCAACAGTATATAGAATAAATGGTTTAATTTTAGATTTACTTTGTAAAGCAAAATAATTTCCATGACTTTACAAATATATTTTCTTTAGATAAAGTCTAAACCATACATTTAAATTTCACCTTCAGTTTCCAAAACCACTTCAATTTCAATATATATCAAATTTGATTATAAATAAATTTCAATGCTAAAGTTGGAATTTTATTCTTTCAACAAATTCACCGTTCTATTATTTAGTGTTGAACATTTGCATGATAAATCCATAATCATTTATATAAAACTCAAATTTCCTATAACTAAATATTTCCTTCCATTTATTTATACTAGAAATATTCATTTAATTTATCTTGAAATAAAATTTCAGTTATAAATATCATACCTTTAAAATTTCCAAGCTTTAATAAGTTTTACATCAACTTACGGAGTTAAATTTTTAAATAAGCTCAATTCCAAATAAATTTCAATTTATCTTCCAATCTTAATTGATTTGAATCATTTAAAACTCTATACATACACAAGATCTTAAACCTGTATTTAAACATATAATATAAATTATCAAAATCCATTTTTCTAACTTATTCATTTTTATTTAACAGATTATACATAGCTTAAATACAAAATTTTAACTATATATGTATATATAAAATAATATTTACATAATATCAAAATTTAATATTCATTAAACCGTATCCTATCCAAACCATAGAAATCATTTTCAAAATAATTATATATATATCGCGGTGCCTGTATATAATTTTCTATCCTATGGTCAAGTGATACGGATATTTATCATTTCAATCCGCGATTTAAAAATAAAAATGCGGTTGTATATCATTTCAAACCGCAATCTCGAATGAAATGAAAATGCATAATAACTTGCAGTTTATACAATATAAATACAGCATCCATTCATACATCATATCGATCATCAACATTTATCAATTTATCATCCAATTCAAACAATCACATCAATAAATGATAATTAAGTATGGACAGTTAATTTTTCAAAAATGAATTATATAACTGTTCAACTGTAGTTTATATGCAAAAATAAATAAATTTGACTAGCATTTTTAATGGCAGTTTAAATGCGATAAATAAATAAATTAACAATTAACTGGCAGTTTTAAATGCAAAAATGAATTAAATCGCATAAATTAAATGAATGCAATTTGACTGAGAAAATGATGAAATATATGACAAACAACTATAAATAAAATTTTAAACACATCGTACATCAATTTAACAAACATAAATTTTTTTAGAAATTGTGAGTGGGTTAAAACACTCACCTTTTGAATTTAAATTCAATTTAAACCCAAAAAAACTGACAGTCTCCAAATCCGTCCAAACCAGCGTCAAAAGATCTGGAATTTTATTACGATCCTAACCAAAAAAATCTCACGTGAAACGGAGTTCGTAGGAGAAAGTTATACGCATTAATGGTGATTGAAATTTCAAAAAAAAAAGAATAGAAATAAAAGAACACCTTCTAGCGCCACGTCATCTCCCTTTCTTTCCCTCTCTCCCTCATGCATTTTGCTTCCAGATTTTTCTGAGGAGTTTGAATTTTAGCTTTGGATTTGGTTTGGAATTTTTGTTTGGACCTAAGATTTGTTTGTCTACCATTGAGGAGGAGAGAGTTGAGATGTACGTACAGAACAAATGAGAATTAGGGAGGCTTGGGTTTATAGCAGGATATTTATAGAGAAAGTTGAAAAGAAAGAAGGAAGTTTGAACTAGAATAATATTTAAAGAAGAAGAATATTTTAAGAGAAGGAAAAATTAAAATGAGAGATAACAAGGATATTTGAAGAATAAATTAAGGCTGCAGGAATGAAGATAGAAATAAATGAAAAGCTAACAAAGTATATATAAACCAAGTAAGAATTGAAATATAAGTAAAAATATGAACAGCCTTAGAAAACGGTAGTGTTGAAAGAGGTAAAGTAAAGGAATAAGTATAAAAATGAGGATAAAAATAAATCTTCCGTTTTTAAATATGAAGCTTCAGGAGAATGAATTGCCAATAAAAGAAAGCTACAAGAACTTATAATGTGTAAACAAAATGAAGTTTAGAAATAAAGAATATTAAATGCTAATGACGGGCATGAATAGTAATTTGGATGTCAAAAAAACTTTAGGAAAACTACTTGTAATGGAGAAAACAAAAAAGAAACAAATGAAAAGAATGAGGCAGTTATTAATTAGAAATCAATCATACGAGGTTACTATAAATTAATAAGAATGAGTAGTTTAACAAATGGATGCTCAAGTGGAACCTACATGGATGACTTGGAACGAAAGAAAAAAAAGAATGCGGATATGATAATAAATATTAAGCAAATGAAGGGCCACTTATGTACTATAAACAAACCTTTAGGGTCCAAATTTTGAATCTTACTTCTGTTAATTCATTCCCATAAATCCAAATATGCACATATTTATATTGTTAAATTCTTTCTTTACACATTCATTTTATGGTAATATATGCATCCTCCATTAACGCAATCAATTAAACAATCAATAAAAAAATCAATTAATGATATTACTCGGTCGATAAAAAAAATCAATTAATTATACAATCAATCAATCAATTACCAAACCAATCTACCTATATTTTTATTTATATAACTCAAACCAATTTTATTAATTTATGAATATATATATATATATATATATATGCACTATAAAAATTATTTACTTTACTTTTTTTATCACTGTAACTGTGATATTAATGCAACCAAATTTACACGTTTTAACTGTATATAAAGTGTAAAAATAAATATAAACATGTATAATTAATATACAACTTTTAATACAAGGTAATTTCTAATTGATTCCATAACATTTACACAACCATGAACCTATGATATATTTTTAAAATATGAATACTAATAAGTACGTTTGTATAATTATTCGAAAAATTCAATTTTTCCGTTATATAAAATTATACTCATTCAAAATGAAAATTTTTCTTTATACATCTCAAAATAGGCAATTATTTTAATTGAAATGTTCATTCCATTTTGACAAAAAAATGCAAGTTCTTATATTAACTCATTGATTACAATTTAATTTATGTGTCATACAAATTGAAACATTTAAATTAATCTAATTCCAGTTTACTTCATTCCTAATTTCAACGAATTATAATTATATAACACTTTTTTTCTTTTCATTTATACCAATTCAAACATATTTTGAATTTCATATACAACAAAATTTATACAATATTTACAATGTAAATGTTTATCTTATTGAATTCAACATTTTTCACTTATCAATTTATTCCACGTTAACTGCAAGAATTTAGCGAGTTGATTGAAATTGATTACAAATTGACTTAACAACCTAATAAAATAAGTAACGTACAATAAATATCGTCATTAACTCTTAATCACACTTTTAGAGGTTCATTATCTACACCCCAATATTGTAATTACTTACATAACACTGGTTTTACTCAATTAACATTAGTTACAAACTTTCCAAAATTTATTCAATATTTATTAGTTCTCTTATATTATATTTATAACCAAGTGTAACTTTTAACTTGAATTGGTTGGATTTCCTTTCAAGTTATTAAAAATTAACTTATACTAACATATTCCTTAATTTATTCCAATTACCGTTTATTGAAATCCACATTAATTAATTTATTAAATGCTTACATTTATTTCTCTATATCTAATTTGTTCCAACTTTATTTATACCAATGTTATTCCCTTATTTGATTATTATTTATCAACTTGTTCTAATTTTTTTACCTAAATTTCCGTTATTGCAAACCTTTATATTTTTCATTTACATCAAATTTTAAATTCCAATTCAATCAACCATTACAACATGCAACTTATAATAACTGCTTACAAGTATGAATGGAATTGTCATTTATTCTAATATTTTCTAACATTACATTAACATATTAAATAAATTCCCTTAAATGAATTTTATATACAGGTATATTTCTTACCCCATTTCATTCATTGAAATTTATTCAAATTTCTAGTAAATAGGTTTTAAGTCACCTTTTATATATTTTATTTTAGCGTTCATTTCAATATTAGTTTATAAAGTTTTCATTTCTACTAAATTTAATTACAAAAACTCATAAATTCACCCAAATTAAATCAACGAAATTTACGGGTCGTTGCATCTACCAGAAAAGTTTTAGGAGTGCATGATGTATTCCATGTTTTGCATCTTCGCCGATATTTGCATGATCCGCTTTGATTGTCCATCCTTCTGCTCTCGAGAGTTTGGATATTGAGTCTAACCTTACTGTCGAGAGGAAGCCACTTCGTATTGTCGAAAGAGGTACGAAGCAGCTGAGAAGGAAATCTGGCAACCTAGTCAAAGTGCAGTGGAGTTCGAATGATAGGGATTGTACCTGGGAGACGGAGGAAAGCATGCGTGCTTCAAATCCTGAATTTTTTGTTTCAGCTACTATTTGCTTTCCTACCCTAATCTTTCCTTGTTTCCGTGTCTTGTCCCTTTTCGAGGACGAAAAGTTTTGAGTGGGGGAGAGTGTAACAATCCCAAAATTTTAAATATTTTAATTCAATTTATTTGAGAACTTTGATTTTAATTATTTGAAATTTGAAATTTTGGAATTTTCCAATGTATTTTTGGATTTTGTTTACAATTTAATTTCCAAATACAATAAAATAAATATTTTCTGAAAATTTTATATTTTGGTCAACTATGGTCAAACATTGACTTTCAATTAAAAACTTAAATTTGAATTTTTAATTTCTAATCTTTTTCTTTGGAACTATATTTGATTTTGATATTCGTGCTACTTTTCGTTTCGTAAAATTCTGTTTTTTACTTTTAAAATTTGATAAATTTCAGCGTTTTACACGTGATTATTTTCAACATTTTTGTTTATTTTCTATTCTATATTTTTCTACTTCATTTCTACTTATTATTTTATTTTCTATTTTCTTTATTTGGATTTTTTAATGTGATTTTGGGCTTGGAAATTCAAAGAGTATTAAGTTCCTTTTCTTGGAAATCAAGTAAGCTTTTCTAATTCCTAGCCGTTCAAAACATTTCATCTCTTAGCTGTTCATTTTCTTTTGCCCTAGCTGCCACTTCCCTTTCTAATTCACGTACAAAAAAATATTTCTCAGATCTATTTCTCATTTCATCTCCTGAACAAAAATTTACAGTAAGTTCTTTCCCATGGCTTCCTCCTTTCTCTTTTCTTTTTCTCCTTTCTTTGTTTTTTCTCCTAGGCTATGCTCGGCCACATGCTATAGCCGACCCCATTTCCTCCACCACCACCACTATGACCGGCCACTTCACCCCTTATCAACATCCCAGACCCTAGCCATGATCCCATGATCCAAAAATCCATCACCAAATAATGCAAACCCTAGCCGAGATCACCACATCATTCCCTTTCTCTTTGTTAGCTTCGGCCACCACCAACTCCATCACTTCTCCATGCCTTGCCTTAACCAATACCTTGCCATAGCCATGCTACTTCAGTTGCCTTGACCACTTGATCCATGCCTCAGCACCAGACCGAGCACACTAGCCTAGAGCGGGACTCAAATTCTCATGACTTTCCATCTTTTGCCTTTGACCTTTAGCCTTCCACATGCCTTTTGACTTGCCTACTCCATATCCATGCCTTTTTGTATGCCATGGTCGAGCATACTTGCCTCTAAACTAAGTATTGGCTGAGCCTTGTTGATGATGGTCAAGCCTATTTGGAAGTGGTCGAGGCTACTTGCTTTGTTAAAGCCATCTTTGCTTCATTTTTGATTCATATTTACATCTTGTTTTGATTTATAATTATGCGTTGAATTATATATTTACGTATATTTAATTTGTTGATTACGAGATTTAGATCTTGACTCTCCACCTACTCAAGTTTGATTCATGCCTTGTTGTGCTTTTCGGAGTTTGGTTGTGTCTCTCTAGTTTAACACTCTAGCTTTACAAGATGAATTTATCACTCTCGACATTCGTACTTATATAACTGTGAAACAATGGCATGTGAATTGTAGTTGATGATATGATAGTAATTTATATATGCCTGTGATATGATATTTCATGATGTTATAACCTAATATTCATTTGTTACATCACCTGATATGCTATGCCATATTATATTATTTATTCATTTACTGTTTCCCACACTGCAAGTTCCCTGTTAGAATAGAATCACTATAGGTTGAAATGATACATACCCGAACGAACTTTAGAATAGGGAAAAATCGTTATGAGCTGAAATGATAGACTCAAGCGATTTTTATTTTATTTTACTTGACTTGGGATTGCGGGTTTGAAATGATAGAACCCGGATTTTTCATTTAAATTACGGATTGAAATGATACATATCTGCATCACTTGGTCTAGGTTAGAAAATATTATACAGACCCATGGTTGACTTTTAATATAATATTTTTTAAATTTATTGCGTACTTTGAATTTTTAAAATACATGAAATCTTAGCTTAAAGATTTGGTTAATGATTTAAAAAATAAAGAGATATTGGTTTTTTATAAGTTAAAATTTTTATAAGTCAATAATTGGTTTTAAATTGAAATTTAAAGATCTTTATTGATAATAAATAACTTAATAATTAAATTAAATTAAATATGTAATTTTAAATCTAACCCGGTGTTGTAATAAATTTTTATTTTATGAAATGGATATGTTTTAATCATGATTTAAATGGTAAAATGTATCTTAAATTTTGACTCAACATGATAATTGATAACTTAGTTTTCGAATGAAAGTGTTGAGTTTAACTTTGAAAAACAATATCTTATTTATGAAATGGGTGTTTTAAAGTAAAGCGTTAAGTTATTTGTTAAAATGAAAGTTAACTAAAATAGTGTACTTGTACTTAATAAATGAATTATAGTTAATTTGGATATAAAATTTTATTTTATTTAATAATTAGTTAAATGATATCCAAATGAATATTTGCTGAAGCGTGAGATGTGTTTTTATAAGTTCAAAATGGCTAAAATTGAGATTTTAATGTTTCTGAAATGTTATAATAAATTTGGAGTTTGTATTGGAAGCATTTCCAAAATGCTATGGTTTTAAGTTAGCATTTGCTAAGTGCGACCATTTTTGAAATATAACTATGTTCTGAAATACTAATATATCTACTGTAGCATTTTATAAGTGCTATTGTTTCTGAAATTGAACTGTTTTTGAAATACTAATTCTATCTAGCATAGCATTTTATAAGTGCTTTTATTTCTGAAATTGAACTGTTTTGAAATACTAGTATATCTACTATAGCATTTTATAAGTGCTGTTGTTTCTGAAATTGAACTGTTTTGAAATACCAATATATCTACTCTAACATTTTCCAAGTGCTGCTGTTTCTGAAACTGAACTGTTTTAAAATACTGATATATCACTTATAACACTTTATAAGTGTTGTTGTTTCTAAAATTGAACTATTTTTGAAATACTAAATCTATCTACTGTAGCATTTTATAAGTGCCGCTGTTTCTGAAATTGAACTGTTCTGAAATACTAATATATCTACTGTAATATTTTATAAGTGCTGCTGTTTCTAAAATTGAACTGTTTTGAAATACCAATATATCTATTGTAACATTTTCTAAGTGCCGCTGTTTCTAAAATTGAACCATTTTGGAATACTAATATATCTACTGTAACACTTTGTAAGTGCTGCTGTTTTTGAGAAATACAATGTTTTTGAAATTGTTATAATTGAACGAATGAACTTAAAAAATGCTATAACTTTAGTAATGAATATTGTTTTAAAGGTGTTATGATTTTCTAAGTATTATGATTTCCAAATGATAACACTTCAAGTGTTATAATTTCAAAGTATTATGGTTTCAAAGTATTTGGTTTCGAAGTTGTTATAGCTTTGAAAGTACTATGATTTTGGAAATGAATTTTGTTTGAAATTGTATTAAATTAAGAATTGACTTTAAATATGTTGATTTGAAACTTATAGAAATTGAAGATTGAAGGATATGACTTTATATCGTGGTTTTGGTTTAAGATGAATTAAAAGTATTTCAATTCATCATATTGATTTGGTTTTTAAATGGAAATGATATCGTATTAACATAGTTTTGAAATGGATATGATAATTTGGTTTTTGAAGTATAAATGATTTTGAAACAAAGATCCATGCGTAATAATAACGTTTGGTTGTTAAAGAGACCAGGATCGGAGGTTGTCATACTCTCTGTGTAACAGCCTGGAATTTTCGATCCTGAAAATTCGAGGTAGTTAGGAAAAGAAGAAAAGAGATAGAAGAAGAAACAGAAAACCAAACTAGAATCTCACATTCACAGCGGATAAAATATAATATCAAATAATATTCTTTAAACAAAGAAAGCTGTATCAATCAACTAAATTTTAATACATCAGAGTTACAACATTTCACAATCATTGGACATTTAAAATACATTTTTCCAGATATACAACAATATAACACAGCGGAAACACTCTATACGTTCCAGCCATCCAGTTCGCCTCCTGATCTCTAGAACATCCTCCCCTGAAAATCTGTAATACTCGCTCTGACCCGAGAATTAAATCAAAGTAACACCCGGGTCAGGCTGGAAACCAGCGTGAGTAAGCCCATCTAACATGGAATACAAAGGCATAAAACTTAAATAAAACCTTTGGTAACTCGTATCAATTTACAAATTCTCAATCTGCTATAGACATCACTTATTTCACACATCAATTTCTAAGTACCAAAAACTTAGACTAAATGGTCCAATTTGCTTAAATCATTCCATTACAGCCTATCGATTTCAGAAATCAATTTATAAAGAGTCGAAGTGGTTTCAGGTATTAACTAATACCCGACTCCGGTCTCTTTGAATCCAATGTCATCTTAACCCAAGTTATTCAAGTGAAATACAATTCAACTTTAAATATAGGGTGTCACAATAATACATCATTAATAGATAACCTCATCATCACACCTTAAATCAAACATATCATATCAATACCGTTACGAATCACATATTAGGTTTAACAATTAAACCAAGGATTTCAATATCATTCGATTATCCATACACAAGGTTGATTCGCCATACCATTCTAATTAAATTAATTACTTCCAACATCCTTAAATCCTGCTTACTCAACATTAATTAATTATCAATTAATTAATTAATCTCTCTTTAATTATCATTTTTAATTACATTAAGTAATTAACTTTTAATTAATTTCACAAATTAATTATCCTTAATCTTTCACAATAATTAATTAATCATAATTAATTACATTGATCTTTAATTAATTACATTAATTAATTATATTTAATTAATCATATTCATTAATTGACCTTAACTAATTACATTTAGTAACTAACTATCCTCCATTTCAAATTAATTAACTTCTTAATTAATTATTTTAATTAATTACACCAAGTAATTAATCCTTTATTACTTCCACTAAGCAATTACCTTCCTTATTAATTACACAAAAGTAATTAAACCTTAATTATTTTCATTTATTTAATTACTTCTTAATTTATTTTCTTTAGTTACTTACCCGAAGTAATTACTCTTTTTTACATTCATTAGTTATCCATTATTTACTTCACTAAGTAATTATACTTAATCAGTTACACTAAGTGATTATCTTTAATTAATTAGACTAATTAATTAACCTAAATTAATCACATTACTTTAGTTAACACATTGAGTAATTAATCTCTTTAATAACTTCCATACCATAATTAATTACCTTAAATCAAAACAATTATAAACATTTAACTTGTTAAAAAAAATTAAATTCTTGGAATTTAATCACTTTAATAAATTTACAAGATCGTTTGATAATTTTACTTTGGAAAACATGATTTTCATTTCTTTGAAAAATTGATTTAAAACTTGTTAAATAATTTACAAACATATTCATTTAAAACACACTTATGTAAATATTCTTAAAACTCAATCACTTCCAATATTTCAATCTTAAATTGTTTTAAAAAATTCTTAAGAAAACTAATTATTTAAAATAACCTAATAACCCCTTCTTAAATACTTTGTTAGGATCCTAAAAGATCTGGAATGTTGTTTGGTTGCCTTAGCTATTAAACCAACCAAAACACAAACTCAATCTCAAGCAACTCACACATACATATTCCTTCGAGTCAAACACGAGACTGCTATGAGCAAAACCCGAGCAAACATCTTCTCCTCCACCCCCAAAAAAATCCTGACATACAAATGTGTACCATGCACATGCACGCACCTTTGCCAGAGCACCGATCATCGACCCTGACTCCAGAACATCGCCAATGACTTCGATAAGCTATACGATCGTCCAGATCCACAGGAACGACATCCAGACAAAATCGTGCATCCTGTTCGAAATATGGAACCGAAACATCAACCAGAAAATACCCATCGTCGTCGCCTCCAACCTCGGAATCACCTGCCGACCTTCCCGAAACTGCCCTGAGCTCCGACGAACCCGTCACCAGCCTCGCGATTAATCCCGATGCCTTCTAGACGTCGAGACTGCCTCAGCAACCAACACCACAAAAACAACACACCAAACCCTACTTTGCCGACCTCAGACCACCACGACCTCTGATAAATCTCCACATTAATTTTCCTGAGTTCGACGACATTCCGGCCATCTCCAGTCCAAATCTCGCCGTACAACTCATCGCCATTCAACGGCAATCTACGAAAATACAAAATCTGATCAATCCATGAATTCCCAAAATAACAAACTTAAAAATCCAGATTTTTATATTATAATTCATATCTTGCAAGATCAAAACGGGTTATAAAATGAAAACGATAAATGTTGAACATTGATTTTACCGACTTTGATTCATTTTAACTGTAATTTTCTATTTTCAAAACACTTCCTTAACTATAAATCCTTGCAACAAATTTTAAAAATGATGTTTCATTGTTACAGACAATTTCCTTTTAGAAAACAAAGCTTTAATCAATTTAGATAGAATGATATGAATTTAAGATGTTGTTCTTGATACTGTGAAACAACAGAAAGGTAACACCAGGATATACACATATGTTTCATTTATATACACACATACATTACAATCCAAGCATTCATGTTAACATCACGATTTTCGCACATGCATCAAAATATAATTCCAGATTTATAACCATTTTAAAATTAAATGTTTACTCACATTTTTGTTTAACAGAGGTAAAGGGCCTTAGTTTGTAATTCTGGAACTTGATTTTTTTTTTTTGCAAACAGATCTTATCCTAAGTTTAGTTTCATGAAAAATAAATTTGGATTTATTTAGTGGATTCAAGCCAGTAGTTAAAACAGAGAACATACATACATGATCATTTCCAAACATGCACAAGCTTCTTATTTATTTATATAGTGGTTTAAATATATATAATTTTCAAACATCCAGGTAGATCATTTTTATAATATCACTTATAGATTTTCACACGCATCAAAGATTCAACCAGATTAAAAAAGATTACTTGCAAATTCTGATACTAGAGAAGCCTGGGAAATATTTTCCTTTGAATTTGAAAATTTGGAGTTTTCTACTTGCTTGATTGCTGAACTAAATCTCCCTTAGTTGCTTGATTCAGAGTTGAACTTTGGAAACTTGTAAGGTTGATACAAGTTTGTTTTGAATTTTGCTTTCCCTAGGTTTGTTTCTTTACAGGTTTGTTTTTTTTGTTTTTAAGATGATCTACAGGTTAAAGTGGTCATCTGATTTAATTCATATTTCTTTTCGATTTGCATTTGTCTTGACGAATGAATTTCAGGCTTTTGATTCAGGTTAGAGAAAGTTTTCAAGTTTGTTTTGATTTTTAGGAAAGGTTTCACATTTTGATTGCATGAAAATTTTCTGGTTTGAGAGATAAAGTTCATGTTTTGTGTTTTCTTCGTTATTAGAAATGAAAATAGAAAAAGAGTTGAAGATAGAAAGTAAATGTTTATATAGATTAAATTAGAATTAATTTTAAAATGAAAGAAAATAAAACAAACTAGTGACACTTGTCTTTCACCATATTTAATTGCTTAACACATGTTACTTTAAGGGTTCATATCTTAACACATGTAATAATTTATATTTATATTATTTTTAAAAGATTTTTAAAGCTTTTATATTAATTTTCCTAATTAACAAATACCTTTGTAAATAAATAAATGCTTTTCTAAATTTATGTAAATAAATTTCCTTTAAAGAAAAATAATATAAAAAATCTTATTTTAAATAAAAAACCTTTATTCATATATTATAAATCCAAAATATTTTTAAGATATATATGTGTATATATATATATATATATATATATATATATATATATCTTTCAAATTCAAATTCAAATTCAATTTAAAATCTAATTTAAAATCAATTCAAATAAATTTATATATTTTTACTTAAACAAACACAAATTTAATTTGTTTGAAAATAATAAGTTTTCCCATTCTAAATAATTATATTAGAAGGTTATCAAATAATTATTTATCCAGATATGAAAATTCAGTTTCTATTATTTATATTCAGATATCCTTTATTATCAGAATTCTTATTTGTACAATCTATAAACTAGATAGTTATCCAACTATCAGATGCTCAAAAAACCGGGTTATCACATTCCTCCTCTGTTAGAATCTTTTCGTCCTCGAAAAGGAACGAAGCCAAAATTTATAAAAATACATGATATTAGTGAAATTTTCTTTTTGAACATTTTTAAAGCACTTTAAAATCTATATAATATTGCCAAAATATTTTATAAAAATAACTTTTTTTTATAACTCGATGTTTTAGCACGTCCATCCTTGTTCTTACGGAAATTCGGTCCTACGTTGATCAGGCGTAAGACTGAAAATCTACAAGTACTTGGTAAACTCGTTTTCAACATCCAGTGAAAATACTTGGTAAATAATTTTACTGAAAATATAGAAAACATTTTTGAAATCGAGGAAATATCTTTGGTGAGAACGCTCTGGAAATCATCACCCCCATCCACGGTCGCAGTTACATCTGGATTACGTTGCCATCGCAGCAAAAGTCCATGTAACTGTAGGCACTCCGCGCCCCTCGATTATGCCATGGAACCCGCGGTAGATCGCAGTTACATTCCAGGGTTACGTTGCCATCATAGCAAAAGTCCATGTAACTGTAGGCATCAGCACCCTCAATTTTCGCTGCCAAAAATGAAACTTATCCACTACTACATAAGTCGTAGTCTACCGATGTAAAATCAAAAGTAGACTATTGGCTCTCAGCGACACACACGACTTTCGCTATGTCACCATAGGTCGCAGTCTACCGATATAAAATCAAACGTAGACTGTTGGCTCTCGGCAGCACACAAGACTTTTACTATGGTCTGTAGTAGATTGCAGTGACATCGAGTTACACTGTCGTCGCAGCATAACCCAAATGCCTCTATAGGCATCAGCGCCCTCGACTTTCGCTACACACTGCACAAAATCCTCAAGAACTAGTTTTGTCCGGACTCCTCATGGGATTAACTTTAGAACCCCCCTTATGGTTCAAGGCAGTACCTACCTATGGTACTCCTGAGAAGTTCGTTCTATGGGAGCACCTTTTTCTCCAGAGCCATTTTCAAAACACTTTATACTATACACAAATAGTATCTTCCGAATCATACACCTAGTATGAATCTCATATAAATCTCTTTCTCAAAATCGATAATTCTCAAATTAGGCTTTCCAAATTCCAATATTGATTTTTCCCAAAAGTCAAAAGCCTTTCCAAAGTTCATAGGTTCCAAAAACCTTCTCCCAAAATCCTCATAAGATCCTTTATATATATAGATATATATAATTTTTAAAAACTTTGGATCATTTCAAACTTGTATAAAACTCCTTTTATATTTCAAATATTTTTAATACCCTTTCTTCTGGCTTTAGATTCAACAAGAGGAGATTTTCCTATATAACAAAGATATATAACTTTGTTTATTCCAAATCAACTATTCAAATTTGATTACTCCATAAAGTCACTTACCAGTTTACATACTTCCATAAAGTAAATTTTTACCATAGAAATATCCAATTTCCACTTTACTCATCATATATTTCACAAATATACCATTCATTTCAAAAACCATTTCACATTTCTTATCCACAAATTCCCAGTATTAATTTCATTCAAATCCGTACGATGTACACATATCATCTGTATGCTATATCAATCTTTTCGCTAACTCGATCACACAATTTCTCTTCCGAACTAGTATCGTCCACCCGACTTCCTAGTGCAGACTCAGGTCTGGTTTCTTGATCAAAAACCATCATTCTCCTTACATAGCCTAACTATGATAGAGAGTATCCAGAATCAATCAACAATCCATATCCAGGTTTGCCATCGAAAATCATGTGAAAAATCCCAACTCGGATCGACATACTCTCTCGAAATTTTGTGCCCGAATCTGGATCAAATCACTATGCGAATAGAATAACATATGTACACCCAACGTATTTGTCTTTATTGGTTATTAGCCAAATCAATCTCCTTTTCTATTCACATTTCCTATTCACTTATTCACATTTTCTTCCAATATCCCTTTTGATTAACACGTCAATTCTTATCTCAAATGGATATTTACTCATAATGAGTTTTGACTCTCTCCAGTTTATATTTACAAAATAGCTTGAAAAGTAAAAAATAGATAAGTAGTTGAAAAATAATTATTAGTTCGTAAAATAGCTACAAAATAGTTAAATAATTGTAAAATAGTTGGAAAATAGTCAAGTAGCTATAGAAATTTTAAATAATTTGCAAAATAGTTATAAAATAGTAATTAGTTATAAAGTAGTTGAAAAATAGTAATTAGTTTATTAAAACAGTTATAAAATAGTTAAATAGTTCCAAAAATTATTGTAAATAAGTATAAAATAGTTTGGCTTTAAAAAGAAAGATTGTATATAGTTAATAGTTTGGAAAAATAGATTAAAGAAAGCTTATACTAAAATAATTTGTTTGAAAATAGTTCAAAGCTAAACTGTTCCACTACCCAATCTCTATTCCCATCAATTCAATTTAAATTTTCATTTCTATTTGAATTGATTCAATTCCAATTTGAATTGATCCCAATTCCAATCAATTACAAATTTTCAATTAACTTTCAATTTCAATTCAAATTGAGTTAACTTCCATTCTCATCCAAATTCAAATCAACTTCCCATTTGAATTTGAACTCATTCAACTTCAATTTCATTTCAAATTATCCAATTCAAATTTCCATTTGAATTTTTAAACTTATCCATCTTTCATCATAACTCTAGTTAATTCAAATAAATTTCAAATTGAACCAATTTTCAATTCAATTCATTCCAATTCCAGTTTGAATTTAATCCCAATTCAAATTGGATTATCCTTGATTTTTTTCCAAATTCATATCAAATTCCATTTGAATTTAAAACTATTCAACTTTAATCACAAATCCGAATTATTTAAATCAATTTCAATTTGTACTAACTTCAAATTCAATCTCATTTAAATCATCATGAATTATATAGATTCGAGTTAAATTTCAAATGTTGGTTTAACCTCCTAAACCAAATTAACCTTTATTTAAAGTCTTTAAACAATTTAATTCTGAGTCCAAATTTCAAAATTCCATTTTAAATTATCTTTACTTGACTCATTACAAGTTTTAAGTAAGAGTTCAAAACAATTTTAATTCACAAATTCAATTCTTAACATTCAAATCTTAAGTTCAAAGGAATTCCATACCCTTAATTTCAAATTTAAATTAAAATTTATTTATCTCTATAATGGATATATTACCACAATCCATTTCTTTATTTATTTAAACAAATCAATTCACAGTTTCATAAATTATTCATAAAAGGGAATGATATCAGGATAAATAGACATCCAAATTTATTCAAACACCAATTAACAGTATCCATTTTCAATTTCCAGATCTCAAACCTATTTTGAGATCATACAAACTCCCGATTCAAATCAATCCATTTAACTTTCAGAGTTAAATCTGAATTTCATTTTGAAATTCCCAAATCACATTGTTCCTTAAATTATTTAATTTTCCAAAGTTAAATTCAATTTACTTAATCTAGCCAACCTTACCCAATTTGAATCCTCACTTCAAATTCCAAATTTTTATCAATATTTTTTCTCACTTATAAGTTCAAAACTTATATCACGTTGGGTTACCACCCCTCAGGGAAAATCAAAACTCAAAACTTTAGGGTTTATTTCAAATCATTATGTATATCCACACATATATGAATATTATTTGTTAGTCCACCAGGACATATTTTAAAATTTAAACCAACTTTGGTTTTAATTCAAAATAAACTCTTTTAAAGTTTTCTAACAACTTGTTATTTTAAAATAAGACTATATTCAAAATAATCTAAATAATATTATTTATTATTTCTTTGTCACTTTGAAACAATTTTCAAATTCTAGACCCAAATTTAAAACTTCACAATTCAAATCATCTTCAATTCTAATTTATAAGTCATACTTACCTAAATGTTTTACTTCCTTGTAACATTTCATTGTGCTTGCTCGTTAACACACATTTCATTATTAAACACAACAATCATTCATGATAATAACCAAGATTATCATATCTAGGAACCAATTCATTATTATTTTATTCTAAAACTCCTTCCCAAATTCAAGAATTAAATTTCAGTTGGAATCCATTTCAAACTTATCTTTATTTAATTTCAATTTGGTTGTATTTCTATTACTACTTAGTTTAATTCCAATAATTTAACAACCAATTACCTTAATATTTATTAGAAAGAAATATGGCTTTATATATGTACTTATATAAAAATCATTTACTTTTAAAACCATTATAGAAGAAAATAACAAGTACGCTCTCTCATATATGTATTACACTCAACTCATTTTAGGGTATCATTTACCCTATCCTTAATGAGTACTCCCAACAGAGCCAAGGATCTCGCTTAACCTGGCTCTTATACCAAATGTAACAGCCCATAATTTTCAATCCCAAAAATTCCAGGTACTTAGGAAAAGAAGAAAAGAGATAAAAGAAGAAGAACAGAAAACCAAACTCAGAATCTCACATTTGCAGTGGATAAAATATAATATCAAATAATATTCTTTACACAAAGAAAGCTGTATCAGTCAACTACATTTTAATACATCAGAGTTACAACATTTTACAATCATTGGATAGTTAAAATAAGTTGTTCCAGATATACAACAATATAACACAGCGAAACACTACATATGTTCCTGCCATCCAGCTCGCCTCCTGAGCTCTAGAACGTCCTTACTTGGAAATCTGTAATACTCGGTCTAACGCGAGCATTACATCAAAGTAACACACGGGTCAGGCTGGAAACCAGCATGAGTAAACCCATCTAACATGGAAAACAAAAGCATAAAACTTAAATAAAACCCGGAGTAACTCTTATCAATTTACAAATTCTCAATCTACTATAGACATTACTTATTTCACACATCAATTTCTAAGTACCAAAACTTTGACTAAATGGTCCAATTTACTTAAATCATTACTTTACAGCCTATCGATTTCACAAATCAATTTATAAAGAGTCGAAGTGGTTTCGGTATTAACTAATACTCGACTCCGGTCTCTTCGAATCCAATGTCATCTTAACCCTAGTTATTCAAGTGAAATACAATTCAACTTTAAATATAGGGTGTCACGGTAATACATCATTAATAATAACCTCATCATCACAGCTTAAATCAAACATATCATATCAATAGCATCGCGAATCACATATTAGATATAACAATTAAACCAAGGCTTTCAATATCATTCGATCATCCATACACAAGGTTGATTCTCCATACCATTCTAATTAAATTAATTACTTCCATCATCCTTAAATCCTGTTTACTCAACATAATTAATCATTCTCTAATTATCATTTTTAATTACATTAAGTAATTAACTTTTAATTAATTTCACAAATTAATTATCCTTAATCTTTCACAGTAATTAATTAACCATAATTAATTACATTGATCTTTAATTAATTACATCAATTAATTATATTTAATTAATCATATTCATTAATTAACCTTAATTAATCACATTTAGTAATTAACTATCCTCCATTTCTAATTAATTAACTTCTTAATTAATTATTTTAATTAATTACACCATGTAATTAATCCTTTATTACTTCCACTAAGTGATTACCTTCCTTATTAATTACACAAAGTAATTAAACCTTAATTATTTTCATTTATTTAATTATTTCTTAATTTATTTCCTTTAATTACTTAACCGAAGTAATTACTCTTTTATTATATTCATTAATTATCCATTAATTACTTCACTAAGTAATTATACTTAATCAGTTACACTAAGCGATTATCTTTAATTACTTATATTAATTAATTAACCTAAATTAATCACATTAATTTAGTTAACACATTGAGTAATTAATCTCTTTAATTACTTCCATACCATAATTAATTACCTCAAATCAAAACAATTATAAACATTTAACTTGTTAAAACCATTTAAATTCTTGAAAATTAATCATTTAATAAATTTACAAGATCGTTTGATAACTTTACTTTGGAAAACATGATTTTTATTTCTTTGAAAAATTGATTTAAAACTTGTTAAATAATTTACTTTATAAACATATTCATTTAAAACACACTTATCTAAATATTCTTAAAACTCAATCACTTCCAATATTTCAATCATAAACTTGTTTTAAAAATTTTCTTTAGAAAATTAATTATTTAAAGTAACCTTAAAACACTTTTTAAATACTTTGTTAGGATCTTAGAAGATCTAGAATCTTGTTTAGTTGCCTTAGCTATTAAACCAGCCAAAACATAAACTCAATCACAAGTACCTCTCACGTACACATTCCTTCGAGTCAAACACGAGACTGCTACGTGCAAAACCCAAGCCAACATCTTCTCGTCTACCCCCAAACTAATACTGACATACAAATGTGTATCGTGCACATGCACGCACCATTGCCAGAGCTCCGATCATCGACCGCGACTCCAGAACATCGCCAATGACTTCGATAAGCTACGATCGTCCAGATCCACAGGAACGTCATCCAGGCAAAATCGAGCTTCCTGTTCGAAATCTGGAACCCAATCATCAATCAGAAAATACCCATCACCGTCGCCTCCGACCTAGGAATCACCCACCGACCTTCCCGAAGCTACCCTAAGCTCCAATGTACCTACCACCACCCTCGCGATCAATCATGATGCCTTCTAGACGTCAAGATTACCTCAGCAACCAACACCACAAAAACAACACACAAAACCCTACTTTGCCCACCTCAGACCATCACGACCTCTGATAAATCTCTACACTAATTTTCCTGAGTTCAACGACATCCCGGCCATCTCTAGTCCAAATCTCGTCATATAACTCATCGTCGTTCAACGGCAATCGATGAAAATACAAAATTTGATCAATCCAGAAATTCCCAAAATATACGAACTTAAAACTCCAGATTTTTATATTAAAATTCATATCTTGCAAGATCGAAATGGGTTATATAATCAAAACTATTAATTTTGAACATTGATTTTATGGACTTTGATCCATTTTAACTGTAATTTTCTATTTTCAAAACACTTCCTTAAACATAAATCCTTGCAACAAATTTTAAAAATGATGTTTCATTGTTGTAGGCAATTTCCTTTTAGAAAACAATGCTTGTATCAATTTAGATAGAATGATATGAATTTAAGATGTTGTTCTTGATACCATGAAACAACAGAGAGGTAACACCAAGATATACACATACATTTTATTTATATATACACATACATTGCAATCCAAGTATTCATGTTAACATCAGGATTTTCACACATGCATCAAAATATAATTCCAGATTTATAACAATTTTAAAATTAAATGTTTGCTCACATTTTTGTTTAACAGAGGTATAGGACCTTAGTTTGTAATTCTGGAACTTCATTTTTCTTTCTTTCTGCAAATCAGATCTTATCCTAAGTTTAGCTTCATGAAAAACAAATTTGGATTTATTTAGTGGATTCAAGCCTGCAGTTATGACAGAGAACATACATACATGATCATTTCCAAACATACACAGGCTTCTTATTTATTTATATAGTAGTTTAAATATTATTATTTTTCAAACATCGAAGTTGATCATTTTTATAATATCACTTATATATTTTCACATGCATCAAAGATTCAACCAGATTAAAAAAGATTACTCACAAATTCTAAAACCAGAGAAGCCTGGGAAATGTTTTCCTTTGAATTTGAAAATATGGAATTTTCCACTTGCTTAATTGCTGAACTAAATCTCCCTTAGTTGCTTGATAGGAGTTGAACTTTGGAAACTTGTAAGGTTGATACAAGTTTGATTTGAATTTTGCTTTCCCTAGGTTTGTTTCTTTACAGGTTTGTTTTTTTTGTTTTTAAGATGATCTACAGGTTAAAGTGGTCATCTGATTTAATTCATATTTCTTTTCGATTTGCATTTGTCTTGACGAATGAATTTCAGGCTTTTGATTCAGGTTAGAGAAAGTTTTCAAGTTTGTTTTGATTTTTAGGAAAGGTTTCACATTTTGATTGCATGAAAATTTTCTGGTTTGAGAGATAAAGTTCATGTTTTGTGTTTTCTTCGTTATTAGAAATGAAAATAGAAAAAGAGTTGAAGATAGAAAGTAAATGTTTATATAGATTAAATTAGAATTAATTTTAAAATGAAAGAAAATAAAACAAACTAGTGACACTTGTCTTTCACCATATTTAATTGCTTAACACATGTTACTTTAAGGGTTCATATCTTAACACATGTAATAATTTATATTTATATTATTTTTAAAAGATTTTTAAAGCTTTTATATTAATTTTCCTAATTAACAAATACCTTTGTAAATAAATAAATGCTTTTCTAAATTTATATAAATAAATTTCCTTTAAAGAAAAATAATATAAAACAATCTTATTTTAAATAAAAACCTTTATTCATATATTTTGAATCCAAAATATTTTTAAGATATATATATCTTTCAAATTCAAATTCAAATTCAATTAAAAATTAATTTAAAATCAATTCAAATAAATATATATATAATTTTTATCTAAACAAACACAAATTTAATTTGTTTGAAAATAATAAGTTTTCCAATTCTAAATAATTATATTATGAGGTTATCAAATAATTATTTATCCAGAAATAAAAATTCAGTTTCAATTATTTATATTCAGATATCCTTTATTATCAGAATCCTTATCTATACATTCTATAAACCAGATAGTTATCCAACTGTCAGATGCTCAAAAATCCGGGTTATCACACTATGCCAACTCTGAAAACCACTATAATAAACGTGTACACCGTAGAGATTCCAGAATGAAGTAGGACGGTGGCGACGTTCTATTGAGGTATGTACACGGGACCGACTACCGTTAGTTAGCATAAGTTGAATTAAATAGTAGCGATTGAAGGGCTAATGAGGTTGCTCCTTTTATCGGACACACTTCTTCGTATGCCATTCTACTACTTTGTGACTGATTGATTTGCACCTTTGGTTTTGGATGTGTGGCTCGAGGTGGGCGGTAGTGGCTGCTACGCGTTACCATCGGCCCAAAAGCATAATTGGTATATCTACCCTGGCATTGCCTCGTTGTGCCGTGTCACCTACCCTAGCACGCCTTGTATGATTTTGGTTTTGTGCCATGCCTATGGCGTATCCTCTGGTGGCTTCCCGATCAGGAGGGACTAAGGTACTGTATAGACTACTGGTACTATAAAATGTGTTAATGGTGATATGGGTAACGCCTTAATGCTATTTTTAAATATACTATACTTTACTTTAGACATTATTATAATAGCGTACATTACTGCATAGTAAATAGTTTAAAGGATACTTAAAGGATGGGCAGTCCCAAGCATCCTTTAAGTTACTTGTGCATTTCTTTTACAGTTCACTTGAGTTGGTTTACATTGTATAAGTATGTATGCCCTGTGTAACGACCCAATTTTTTTGATGCCCGAAAGTCGACATCAATACGTCCACTGTACCAAATGCCACACAATCGAAGGCCGGAAAACCGAACCGTTAGGGTTAAAGAAGAAGAAGACAGAAGAAGAAACAGAAACAACAAAAGAATCTCACATTTGCTGCGGAACAAATATAATAGATAAATGAATAATCTTTAAAACAAAGAACTATATTTGTTATTCCAATACATCATCAGCGTTTACAACAACACAACATAACACTGGCAGTCGATAACTTAGACTGCACGGAAAATAAACTTGCCACAATACATACACATCGGATACTATATAATGCGAGTAATACACCTCGCCAACCAGCTTGCCTCCAGTTCTTCACGGCATACTTTCCCGACTTTGCTCCAGAATAACGATAACCTGACTCTAGGCTGCCCGTGTGGAAAATTATAGGCACCCAAAGTTTAGAAAGGGAACAATAAACTCCAGGTCAGTCATGGGACTAGTGTGATATCTTAAAAACAGTTATCTTCACAAAGAAAGGAAAAGAAATCCGTTGTGCTTTTGGAAAATGAAACTACCATAAGGCCTCCCCGCACACACACACAATGCAAAAGCAAAATTGGAGGAGATATCCCCTTATGATAGTCAAACATGCTTGATACGCAAAATCCTTTTTGATAATATTATTATTAGTGCATAGTGCAGAAAACCTTTCGAAAGTATAATATTAATCTTAACCAGCATAGGTAGCATTATATTATGCCTGCTACATTTATCAATCAAGAATGGCAGGTTATACAATTGCAATCGTAAAGGGCGCGCGCATATTGGTGATTTGATTTCCAATAAATAGTCAGGATAAGGAACTTCCTATTGCCACGTGGGTATGCCTCTAGAGGGACGTCCTGAGAACTTAACCAGCTCTCTGCCAACACAAGGACGGGTTACCTCTATAAATAGGTTGCTACTACACGAGTATGTCGTCTCCCTGTCGTTAGCGACCTTTATCCAAGGATCCTCAACAACAAAGCAACAACCACAAACTAATAAATTTGCAGGAACCATATAGGTTAAATATCTAGGCTCCATATCATGATACAATCCTTTTCTAGAAGGAAATGAACATACCCTCAGGGGGCGCTACCCGCAAATAACCTTGTCACATCCTTCTAGTTTTGACCATTCCGGGTTGTGAGGTCCGACTAGGTCACGTCCACGAAGCTACGCTTTTCACAAAAAGCCATGCTTCGATCAACAAATGATCAGCAGCACTTCGTATGCCACATTACCAAATTGGGAATGTATCACTAGTAACCATCAACTAAATAACCTCTGAGCCGGTACGTCTCAGAGAAGGGTGTTAAGCTAAGAAAACAGATTCTCCGCCACCAACAGAAATGTATTTGATAGAAACCAGCTTTACATCTTAAAGTGTAATGCTAGGCGCACATCCATACAAGTTCATTCCAGGATCAAACAGAAACGAAGGCACTTCAAAGAAGCCCTTGCAAATCCGGTTATTCACTAATCACATCTGGACTTCCATCACAAAGGGTGATAAAATCTCTATCCCGGAGCAACCCGGTGTAGAGACATTCGAAAGGTAATCCTTTTGCTTTCGAAAATACCCGGTCTTCAACACCATCTTCAAATGTAATCCCATTTTTTCGTATCATTATTTGGAATGGGTTTTATGACACAAAGTCCTCTCCCGGCTAATCCGAATAACGAACTCTTATTTTTTTAAAATAAGTGTTACATTCAGATTTCAAATAAATCACAATAAATTTACACTTTGATCTTTTAAACAAAATATCAATCACAAAGATTCGATGTGGTTTTCGAATAATCATTCGGTATCCGACCCGCGGTCGCATCGAAATTCAAATGCCATTTAAAGGCCAATATTGATAATCAGTTATTTAACTATCAATCAATATCCACAACAATCGCCAAATTTAAATATTTTTTCCCCAATTATTTATTTTCAAAATATCTTCGCAAGATATATATTTTAACACTTCAACCCTTTGAAAACAAATTTCAAATCACTTTCCTCACGTGGAATAAATTTCCAAATATTTATTTCCACTGAAAATATGCTGAGTCCGAATACTTTAAAATAATTTGAATTACTTAACCAAACATATATACTTGGAAATATTTAAAATGAAACTATTTTAAACACTTTATTTTAAAATATTATGAAATTTTATAGCCATATCTCATATAAATCTTTAAGCCCAAAATAATTTTATAATAAAATTATTAGATAGAGTATAATTGTTTAAATAACCATTGTGTAAATCAAATATCACTTTAAATCTTTAAATAATCACTTCTATAATTAATTAAATAAATCTTTATTTTAAAGATTTCGAAACTAACTTAAGAAAATAATTTCTCCAAAATACTCTTTTAAAACCAACTCTAGAACATTTAATTTATATTTAAAAACTACTTTGAAAACATACTCAGCTTTCCGGAAGAATTCTCTTTCCATTTCAAAATTTTCCATGTAAATCAATTAATAAATCCTTCTTGATTTATTTCAATTCACATTCCAAATCCGCAAATTTCTTTCCACACTTTAAAAATAAAACAATATTTATTTTTAAAACAAATTTCTTTTTCCTTTATAAATTCCTATTGTGAATTTAAATCACCAAATATCCACTGATATACGATTTTACAAATCGATTTCTAAATATTCACTTTCAAACACCCAATCAAATTCCAAATTGATTTCCAATTTATTTTCAAATACCGAATCAAATTCCAAATTGATTTTCCAAACATTTATTTCAAACATCAAATCGATTTCCAAATCAATTTTCCAAAGATTTATTTTAAAACACCAAATCAATTTCAAATCTATTTCCCAATTTAGTTTCAAAACACCAAATCAAATTTCAAGTCGATTTCCCAATTTATTTTCAAACACCAAATAAATTTTTATTAAAACACCAAATTTACTATCTTTTAAAACAAATTCCTTTATTTCTTCCAAACTATTTAAAAGCGGAGTTTTAAATAAATTCTCCAACTTTTAATCCATTTATTAAAATCTTTTCCCCTATTTTGGAATTTATTCGATAAGATTTCAAAATCCACTTTCATACCTTTAAATTCCTTTTAAATTTATCCAATTCTCAAAAATGAATTTACTTAAAAATTTCTACTTTAATTTTTCAAAATCCAGTTTTATTTATTTGTGGTACTATACGATACCAAAAATATATTCAGCTAAAATATAGCCATAAACGATTTCAATCACAAATATAATCATACAAAGATTATGAATAAACCATCACACAACATATGAAACAAATTCAAATATTTAAGGAATACAGTTGGGTCCCTCCAACCTATTTCCCTGTATCCACAGACGTTAGCACAATAATCAAATACCAATTCCACTTCGAGATGGAATATCGCGGTATATGGGACTATATACAATCATCCGCTATTATGTGGCGCATAGGGTCTCATCCGCTATATAATGCGAGAAATCAATCACTCCAAATACAAATATTATACCAGTTTCACTTCGAGGCGGAATATCGTGGTATATGGGTTTATATAATATCCTCCGCTATTATGCGGCGCATAGGGTCTAATCCAATACAACTGATAATAATTTATCATCCAAGCACACAATCAACAATTTTAAATTTAACCATTTAATATGAAATTGGAAATTCCAATTGAGTGAGAAATTTTCACCTTTAACAATGCATGCAATCCATTTCCAATCCATCTGGACTTGTTTTCATGTCTTTTGGCCTTGTATAATAATGTATACAATTGACTAATATTTGAAAAAAATTGAATAATAAATTTCCATTTAATAGATTTATTTAATTTAAACTAAAAATTAAATTTCTCAAACCCATTTTCCTTTAAGAAATTTAATTAACTAACAATTTTGACTTTAAACTAATACTTTTAGTTTTAAACAAATTCCTTTTTAGTAAATTTATTTAACTAAACATTAACTTTAAAAAATTCCTTTATTAAATTATTTTTAGTAATTAACATGATTGAATAGATTAATAAAATAACTTAACTACCAAACATTTTTTTCTTTTAAATAAAAACTTCACTTGACTGTAAATCATTTATCTATCCATTTATTTTTCTATACATATATTTACAAATCAAGATTAAAACGAGAAAAGAAAAAATGTAGTTCGAATACCTTCAGCCTCGACTGCCTTGCGTGAATTTGCGGCTACGAAGCCCTGCTGCTCATCATATCCAAAATACCTTGTCAACCAAAGTGACAGCCAACATCGCCGCTCTTTGCTCGCAAGCCTTCGAATCACCATTCACAAACCAACCCAGAGCCGCTCCACCTTCATCGAATGCGCGCGCCACTTCTGCCATCAAAATCACGACTGCCACCATTGCCTCACGAACATCGCACGATCTTCGCTTGTTTCGAAGGCGATTTGCACCACCAATCCCTCGTTCCACACTTCGTCGTAGCCTCTTTCACAGAACATACAATTCCTCCCCTCTGACGAAGTCAAAATCGACTTCAACTCCCCTCCTATTTTTTTATTAGTTTGATTTGAATTCGTGAATGAGACTGAGGGATTTCGTTGATTTCGAATATAATCAGAGAGGCGGACATTGTTCATTTTTTTTGATTTTTTTCCCTTTGGTTTGAACGAAAGAATATTGCTTTCGTCTTTTATTTCTTTGAATGAGAAAAAATTCCTTTTTTCTCAACGCATGTCATAAATTTCTACCAAGTGTTGGAAGAAATACGAAACGTGTAACTTGCCTTGTGAAATTATATTATAATAAACATACATATTATTTTTAAATTTTAAATTCGAATTCAAATCGTATCAATTTCGCAACTCTCAATCTCGATATTCAATTGAGGCATGCCGCCAGGCGTTTATAATGTTATATGCCCATTCCGGACGCAATGGAAAAGGTTTCGAGTCCAAATTCGATCCTATGATTTTTTGGACTCAGCTATAAATTTAAATTTCAATATATATTCCAACGCGTTTGCTTATCATACGACTAAATGATCACTCCAAACACTATGGAAAGTGAAATCCAATAACAAAACATTATTACAGACCCAATGGAACTGGTTTCGTCGAATTCGGAGACTATGCCTCGGAAAGCTAATTTTAAATATCGATTTAAACGATATAAATTCAGAACTGAGCAAAACATTTTCAAATTCAATTCTAAAGCCTCCATTATCTTCAGTATTGTCCATATAGTTTTTCTAAGCCTTTAAAATATCTTTAATCACCTTAAAAGTCAAGATTCAATATTCTACCCGACTTTAATAAATTAAATTCAGTAATTTAATTACCAAATTCATAGTTAAATTTGTAATTCAAGTTAAAATAACTTCAAATATTTAAAATCAATTTAATATTTCGTTTTTAAATGTTAAAATTTCCGGGTCGTAACATTCTTCCCCCTTAAAAGAATTTCGTCTCGAAATTACTAGGTAAGAAGAATGATTCTTAACACGTTCATTATTTTCAGCAAAACCAAACTGTTTTAAACAACTTTTCAAAACAATCTTTTTATTAGAGACCTCTTATAACTTCAACTAACTTTCCAAAATCTTCCAAAGGTTTCAAACAATATTGTTTTCTTGACAATTCAGATTTAATTCAAATTTTAAAATATTAGAATTCTCTCAAAATTTCCTAACTCCTTAAATTTTCGAAAAATTTCGCCAGTGTCTCCTTTGCGCGGCTAGCTCGGTGCAACTACAAAACGCCGCAATGGGCTCTCAGATTTCAAAAAGAAAACGGAAAGCCAAGCGGCTAGATGAGGAAGTCATCAAATTTCATACTGAAATTCAAATCCATACCTTTTTGTCGAGCAATTTAAATTATCTTCGAAATCAAAAATCCAATTTCCTTTTCCTTTTATAACACCTGTATATCCTGCTAGCCATAATATCCAATTATAACATTAAAAATCATTTTATACATTTCTTTACGAAAGTTTGAAAATTCATTTCCATTCAAATCCGTACGATGAACTTATATCACTCGTATGCAATATCAAATTCAATCGCTTACTCAATCATACAATTTCACTTCTGAACTAGTATTGTCCACCCAACTTCCTAGTGCGGACTCAGATTTGGTTTCTTGATCAGAAATCATCATTCTCCTTGCATAGCTGTAAACAATGATAGTGGATTTACAGAATCAACCAAATATCCATGTCTAGGTTCTTCGTCGAAAATCGAGTGAAAAATTCCAAGTCAGATCGATATAATTATCTTGAAATTATGTGCTCGAATTCTGGATCGAATCGCCATGCGAATAAAATAATAAACGTGCATCCTACATATTTATTCCAAATTGATTATTAGCTATATCAATATTCTTTTGTTTTATTCACATTCGTTTTTCATTCACTTATCAATTAAGAATATATTCTCAACTCCAAAAATATTTTTTTACTTAAGAATTCCTTCAATTAGTTTCACTTACTAATTTTATTTCAATACTTCGCTTTGTTTATCACAAATCAAATTCAATTTCACTTTCATTTACTTGCAATTGTAAATTCATTTATTCATTCACAATTTTATTTTCTACCTTAATAAATTTTATTCCATAACTATTTTTACTAGATTCCAGAGTCTTTCCAACATTTCAAAATCATTTTTAAAATCAATTCAAATTATCCTAATACCAAACCCAGTTTGCAAACAACTTCCACTTAACAATATGGCAGCAATTCCTCTCTTGGAAACCCAAAAATGAACACCGATGATGTCGTGATCATCATTGAAATTATTTTTCCAGCGGTCGAAAAGAGTTTAGTGCTTTTATCCCTTTAAAACATTTTTCCAAAACCTTTGAAAATCATATTCAAATCAAAGGGATTAAAACTTTCCACCAAAATTTCAATTTTCAAATCCTTCAAAAACAATCTCAAATATTTATCTGGAATTCTATTTCAAATTATAAATCACATTTACAATTTTACATTTACAAATTTCATTTGTATATGAATTTATTTCTCAGCTTGTGATTATAATTTAATTTCTTATTCAATTTTTAGTGATAATAATTTAATGTTATCACTTCCTAACAATCAAGTAACCATATACTATAATAATTTATGGAAAATGATTTCTTTTCGATACAAAAATAATTTGGGTAAAATTATTTAATTTATCCTATTTTAAAACAATACCGTGTCGAATTGTTCTATTAAAGTGTTTAGAGAACCCTATCAATAAGGTTAATTAGTCGTATTGACTAGAATCCATATACCACTCAATAGGCCAATCAACACAATTTTATATTCACTAACAAATACGCGCTCATATCTATTAATACACTCAAACTCATTCTAGAGTACTACTGACTCTATCTCTAATGAGTAACACGAACCAGAGCCAAGGTTGTTGCTTAATCAATTGCTCTGATACCACTTTGTAGTGGTCTAGGCTTTTCAACCATCGACAGCGGCCACTCTCGACTGGTAGGCTTTTCAACCATCCTATCCCCGTCGTTGTGACGACCCAGAATTTTCGAGCATTTAAAATCAGAATATTTAATTAATTTTAAATATTCAATAGAGTAATTTTAACTTGAATTCAAATATCACAATTTATTTGATGATTTAATTATTGGATTAAATGATTTGAAGTTGGGAAAATTATCGAATCTGGAATTTTAAGCCGATTAAAAATAATTTGAAGGCTCATAAAATTTATATTAATAGAACTGAATATAATAGAAGTGTTAGAATTGAATCTTGCACTGAATTGGTTAGTTTTGAAATTTAATCGTTTAAACTGAATTTAAGAATAGCCTTCCGAAGCCCGGACTCGGAATTTAACGAAGCAGTTCCATGGATCCGTAATATTACATTATTATCGAATTTCAATTTTCGCAGTGTTTGGGTTTACCGTTAGATCGTACAATCCGTAAATGATTAGAAGAATTAATTAATTTTAATTTTTCTTAGTCAAATCTTTTAATGGAAGCTTCACTCTGTTAGCTTCTCACGCAAAATTTTCTCCTCCTTCATAGCTCGAGCCTGTGTTTTTTCTTCAGTGAAAAAAAAAACAAAAGAGTTAAAAATGGCCGACCTAATATTATCGCCTACAACTCCCTTCTCTCCCTTTTCTTCTTTATTATTAGTAGCCGAACTTCTCTTCTACGTTCAGATCATAATCGAATTCCCAAATATAAAAAAAATTGCCGTGCTCTTCATATCGAAAATCCCCAATGAAATAAAAATGAGCGCGACCAGAAATCGTGTGAGCTCGGTCACGGCAGCTCGAAAGGGGTGGGAGACGTCGCGAGTAATCTGGATAGGGCGATTTGATGGCACTACATGCGAATTGAGGAGGCGAAGTCTGTATTGGGTGGTCGGCATGAGCCGATGGCGGTGGCACGAGGTCGCGAGACTAGGGTTCTAGCTTCTATCGAGTGCTCGTAGTTGTGATCATCTGGAAGTGGGGCATGCAGTGTCGGCATCACGTGCAGGGCTCGACGTGTGGGCGATGCAGTCGAGCCTAGTAAGGTTCTGAGGTATTTTCTAGGCTAAATTATCATTTTTTTTTTAAAAAGGTTGTTAACAGTAAAACAGAAGCTGCTTATAGGAAAATAAAGTATCTACATGGGGGTTTGGATATTGAAGAATTATAAGAATTAACTTCTTTAAATAAATTATTTAGTTAGTTTCTAAAAATAATATATTAGAGGAAATCGATTAAAAATTTAAAATTTATTCAGTTAAAACCAAATTGTCAATTTAAAGGAAAGTATCAAATGGAAAATTTAGTTTGAGGCTTTTTAAAATTGTTAATGCTCAAGCCTAAAACCTGAGTTTAACCCGTTGATTTTAGTTTATTAATCAGAAATTATTATTATAAATAAGATATTCGAAAAATAGGGATTTTTAAAAGTGTATGAACAATTTATAAAAGTTAGAGTTTTGAAATCTATAATTTATTTTTATAAGTGTATGTGAGTTTAAAAAGGGAAAATTACTAGTTTAAATTTTATTATTATTTATTTACCGGAAACTATATAGGGCTAAATAGGAATTTTAAAATATTTTGATTTGAACAGTTATATTAAAATTGAACTTTCGGTTTATATAAATTATCTTTTAAAAATATGTATTAAGGTGATTAACCTGTTTAAATTACTTGTTTAATTACTTTAGACACTAAAAATATTTTATCAAAGAAAATTAGTTAAATAAATTATTGGTTAAACCCAAATTAGTAGCTAAATTAAATGAATAAATAACAATTAATCGATTGACTAATTCAAAGATGTTAATAGAATCGTATAATGTTTATACAAGGTATAAAATCATGGGAACAAGCTGGATTGAATCTGAATGCTAGTAAAAGCAAAGGTGAGTTAATCTCACTCAGTTAAATTTTGATTTGAATGATTAAATTAAATAATTGGTTGTATGGTTGAATTGATTGATGTGATATAGTATAGTATAACTTGAAATTGGCATATTATGTGATGCTAACGTCTGTGGATGCAGGTTGAACAGGTTGGAGGGCTCCAACTGGACCCCTCAACTTTATTTAATTATTTAATATTCTCTGTTCTGAGTATTTGACATCCTGTAATGAATTATGTTTGAAATATTGAATATTATGGCTTGATTGTTATAATCGGGAAATAATGAATTACCAAGTATATATAATTTGTGTTTGGGAATGAAAAGAAAAGAAGTGAAATTGTAGGTAAAATAATTATAGAAATTTGAATAAATTTAAAAATGAATTGTAAAAGAAATAAAGTAATTTTAAGATTCTAATAAATAAATCTTGAGTATAGAAAGGGAGTTTGAATAAACAGAAAGTTAATGAATTTGAAACTTCAGTATTATTAATTAATATAACAAAGCTTTTATTTTAGATTTAAGATTTAAATTATTGAAAAGCATAAAGAAGAAATTGGGAAAAACTGAAATTCATATATTTCAGTTAAAAAGATTTAAAATCAAAAGGGAATAATAATAGTAACAAAGTCCATAATTAATGAATTTAAAATGAATTAAGAAAATAAATATATTTATTTCAAATGGAGTAAATTGGAAATCAGTTTGGGAAATTGATTTAAGTGATTGAAGTTGGAATTTTTCTCTGAATAACCAAGTACGTTTTTAAAGTAAATTTTTAAATATAAGTTAAAGGTTTTAAAGTTGTTTTAAAAAAGGTATGTTTTGGAAAATCTATTATTTCTAATATTTAAATTCAAAAGTAAGTATTTTTTTCAAATCTATTATAGCATTAATTTCTTAAAAAGTGGCTTAGTATTTTATTATTAAAAGTGAAAATCTAGTTTTATATTTTATAAAGTCACCTTGTGTTCAACAATTCATATAGTATGTATTTTTAACAAATTATGGAAGTAATTTAACTTAAATGTTTTAAAGTATATATTTCAAAGTAAAGTGTTTTAAATTATTTTTAAAATTTAGTTTTGTTCTTGGTGATTTCAGAAGAGATAGAAAATATTTGGGAAAGTTTATTCTGAAAAGAAAGATGGTTTTGAAACTGTTTTCAAGGGTTGAAAATAGAAATATATCTTGTGAAGATATTTTTGAGGTTAAAAAAATAATTTGGAAAATAATTATTATTGGATGATTGTTTATGAATATTAATTGATAGTTAAATAACTGACTATCAATATTGGCCAAATGCGTTGATCGTTTCGAAGAGTCCGGGATCGAGATTTATTTCTCGAAAACCACTTCGATCCGGTTTGTACGTTTTCGTTAAAAACGATTTTGGATTCGAAGATGGAGCAGTGAAGTGCAAGGGCTAGTCGCTACTAATCCTGAGGATATTTCCAAAATGGATGTAGTAGGAATAGTGCCTTCGGTTCCGTTCGAACCCGGGACAGACTTGTATGGATGAATGCTTTCGCAAACATCGTCAGGTGGACGATGGGCATTCTAAGGAATATGTTCTATAAAGGTAACGCTTAGCCTCAAGCCTCATCAAATGGGAATGATTGAAAATCAGGGGTTATGCAGCAAGGCTAGGTGGGTAGCACCCAAGCAGGGTGACGTCATTCCAGTCTAGATGTCTCTTTTTATTTCGGCTTAGTGGGCGGTTGCTGATCCCAACCACGGGGTGATCTCACTCGGGATTATCCAGTAAGTGGTAGTCCCGGCCTAGTGTTGCAGGGGAGCGGGCGTACTCCTCGGTACGGTGATCTAGGCCCCGTACTATGACAGGTGGTACCCCAGTGCCTAGTCATTAGTTGGAAATCCATTCTCCCTACGAGCCTTGTACGAGTTTTGTGTGTATTACCCACTCTGTAGCTAGTAGCTGGAATTTAATAGATGTAACAATTTCGGCTATTTTATAAGTATTTGTATATAGACCCTATTATAATATCAGAGGATTTCTATAAAAATTGTTTTAGCTATCGTAAGGTAAAAACCCGACATGTTTATTTGTGGCGTGGTCTTACGAGATGCTTTTATTTTCAAAGAATTTTTGAAACTTTAATAATCAATTGGGTGTGATTTTCTCACACTGGTATTCCAGACTGACTCGGGTATTATTTAACTATAATGCTCGGGTCAGACCAAGTATTATAGAATATAGGATGTGATGCTGTGGAGCTCAGAAGACGAGCTGGATGACGATACGTACGTTCATACTTGTTTATATATATATTCCGCTGTGTTGAGTTGTTGAGTATCCATTGGTATGTTATTGATGTTGATGTTGAGCTATGATTGATGTACCCTGATGATGTAACATATATAAACAAAGATATTTGATGTTTGAGTAAAGAGTATTTATTATCTATTATATTTTATTCCGCTGCGATGGTTAGATTCTGTTGTTGTTTTCTATTTTCTTCTTCTACCTCTTCTTCTTTAACCCAAATTGTTCGTAGTTCTGTACAACTTGAGTTGATTTTAGTAGAATAGTGTTGACTCAAGGGGTATGGATTTGTGGGTCGTTTCACTTGGTATCAGAGCTTAGGTTGGAGATAACCTTGGCTCTGTTGGGAATTACTCATAAAATAGAGTATGTAGAACTCTATAATGAGTTTGAGCGTATTAATAAATATGAGTGCGTATTTGTTAGTGAATATAAATTGTTTTAATATCGTGTTGATTGGTTTATTGAGTGGCATATGAACCTTTGTCGACACAGTCTGCGTAACTATATTGAAGGGGTTTCTAAACACTTGAATAGAACAATCGACACGGTATTGTTTTACATGTGGGTAAATGAAATAATTTTACCCAAAAATATATTTTTGATATAAAGAAAAGTTTTTGCAAACTAGCTTATATATGGATGTTTGGATGTTAGAAATGATAATATTAAAGTATTATCATTGTTAAGTGAAAATTGAACTAGAAATTAAAATATAACTTAAGTTTAAGGGAATAAACTCATTACAAAATGGAACTTATAAAATATGAATTATAAATGTAATTTATAAATTGAAATATAATCAAATGAGAATTTGTATGAGAATAAACTGTACAAATGAATTATATTTAAAATTTATTTAAGCAGGCTTTAGAAATTTAAAATCCCGGAGACTTTGGAAGTGTTTTAATGATAAATAATAGTATTATTGTTCTGGAGATATTTCTGAACGGAATTTGTTTTAAATGGATTTTGGAAGTGATATAGCATTGAAATCACTTGGATTATTGGAAAATAATTCTGATGATGACGGCCGCATCATCAGTATTCATTTTCGAATTTCTATGTGACGGATTGCTGCCAAAAATTGATTAGTTCAGAAAAGCTAGTTATTTTTGAAAATTTCAAAGGAAATTTGTTGGGATAAAACCAGGATTGGTTTAATTTTTGAGAAATGTTATTTGAGATGTTGAAGATATCAAAATGTTTTGAAACCAATAACCGGGTGTTTGAAAATCCTGATGAGGTAGGTTGTAAGTTTATAAATTGAGATGATTTTTAAATCAGGAAGGAAATATAAGCTTTGAATGTTGGAATGTAAATTTAAAGAGAAAGTTAAAAATGAAATAAGCTTGGATTGGAGAAAAAAATTTAACTGGATTGAAATAAATCGAATAAGCTGAAAATAATATCCAGTTGTATTCGAATCAAGTTGAAATTGAATTGAGTTAAATAAATTTGAGTTAAAGTATAATTGAATTGGGATGAGTATTAAATTGAATTAATGAATGGAATTAAATTCTTACGTGAACAAATGGAAAATAAAATGGAAATCAAAACCTGAATTATAAAATAAATTTGAACTTAAGAAAATTTAAATGAAGAGATTTTGAGATTAAAATCAAGTTCTGGATTATAAGTTGGGGAAAAGACTAATTAGATAATAAATTAGTTAATGAAATTGAATTGTGAGTTTATGATGAAGTTTGGAAATAAAACTCATGTTATGAATTGAATTCGACTTGAATTGTCAGTATAGTAAATGTAACTGAATTGTGAGTTCATGAAATTCGGTGGTAAATTGAAAATGGATAGTGGATTCAGAACTTGAGTTATTAATTAAAATTTAATGTGTAATGTTAACAAATTAAATATAATTGGAAAGGTATCGAATAAAAATGAAATTGGATTAAAATAATAATGGTTTGTATTGAGAATAAAATCCAGATATGTGGGAATAAATTGGATATGGCCTTGGAATCAATCGAGTTAAGTTGAGTAATAAAAGAGAAAAATTTACTTGTAAGATGAAAATGAGCTTAAGTATAAAATTTGATAAATTGAAGTAAATTAACTTAAAGCTAAACAAATGGAAGAGAGTTGAATTGAATTCAACTTGAACTAAGTTTAATGATATGGGATTGAATTTAAATCAAGTGAAAATAAATATAAATCGAAATAGAATTGGTAGGTTATAAATAATATTTAACGAAATGAAAATTCCTATTGGTTTAAGTGAACGTGGATAAACTAATTATGTTGAATAAATAAATGGATAGAATAAATAAGAATTAAAGTAGAACTTATTATAAAAAGAAATGGAAATGAACTTAAAGTTTTTGACTTAAGTAAGTGTTGAATAAAATCCTAACTCAAAATGAAGTATGGTTTAAATGAGTTGAGAAATAGTTATTGAATGGAATAGCCCGAATTGTTGTCGAGCTAAATAAAATAGTTTGGAATAAACAAATATAGAATGAAATGTAAATGAATAGGTAGTAATATGCAAGCTTGAAATGGGTCGAGCTAAATAAATGGTCGTGAATGAATTAAAATAAAAAGGAAATTAATTGGTAATGAAATATGGAGATGGAACTTGAATTGGTTAAATGAAGTCGAATACCAATTTAATGTGGCAAATGTTTAGTTTGCAAATTAATTATGAAATGAGTATTTGATGTAACCAATATGAATTGTTTTAAGATAAATAAATGGATTCAAATAAAATGAATGAGAATATAGCACTGAATTTGCATAAAATTGGTTTTTGAATCAATTGTAATAAATATGGGTTTGTTTGAATGAATAATAAATTGAATGTAAACAATGAGATGTAAATGGAAGTAATTCAAATTCTATGAATGGATGGGAGTAAAATAAATTGATTTTGAGAACAATTGAATTAGATATGAGTTTGGTTTACTTAAAAATAAATTAAGTGTAAGCGATTGAGTTTTAAACCATTCAAATTGAATGAAAATGGATTATAAATTAATTGAAACCGTTGAATTAGTATGGAAACTATATAAATTGCTTACGGAAAAATGTTTGGTGTGAATTTCTTTTAGAATTCATATGTTTAACTGTTGCAAGTGAAATGTTGTTAAATTTCATATATTTAGTACTTACATGTTTAAATTGAGTAAGTACAGGTACTTGGAAGCCGTGTGGCTGGATTTTGTTGTGCTATTTGCTAAAAATAATAAGTCGCTTGCTTAAAATGCTAAATAAGGTATGCCTACGCAATAAAAATAGGAAATATGAACTGTTTTGGTTTTCCCGACCGGGTGGGTCGATGTATATATATTTATCTCTTTTGTCAAATTGCAAAAGCTCCTCCGTACAAAGGGGACTCTGCCAAAAAATTTGAGAAATTTTGGGAGTTAGAAACTTTTTGAAAATTTTGAAAAATTTTGTTAACGACAAAACGGTTTAAACTGCAAAACTGAAATAAGTTAGTAAATGAAACTAATTAAAGTAAATGACATAAATTAGTTATAAATGAAAGATAAAATTAAGGATTCAAAGTTGAAAATAAATGAAATTCATATGTAATGTGGAAATCAATTTGAATAGAAATAGATATTAACTAAAGTGGTAAAGTTAAAACAAACAAAGAAGCATATAAAATGCTTATACTAAACTTAAGTAAGGAATGGTGAATTCCTAATTGGAGATTGATATTACAAATATATTCCAAGTTGATATTTGAATGAGTAAATAATTGACAATTGTAAGGAAGTCGATAAAATGTTTTGGAATATTGTGATTGGATATTATTGTCAAGTAGAATATGCAGGTATTATAAAGGGAAAAGAGAAATGATTTTGATTTTAGAAGATAAATTTGAAATGCTCGACAAAAAGTTATGTGTTTAAGTTTCTATATGAAACTTGATTGGGATTTGGATTGAGCCACTTGGCCTTTTGTTTTCTTTTTGGATTTGGGAGGCCGTAGAGCTATTCTATAGTTGTACCGAGCTAGCCGCGCAAAGGAGACGCTGACGAATTTTTTTGGGAATTTAGGGAGTTAGAAAATTTTTGAGAAAATTTTGATAATTCCAAATTGGTTTTAAATTTAAACCTGAATGATTAGGCAAATAGGTTTGTTTCCAAATCAGGGAAAGATTTGGAAAGGTAATAAGAAAGGTAATGTGTCTTTTATTAAAAAGATAATTGGTAGGATGTTAAATTGTTGGTTTTGGAAAAATAGTAACGGGTATTGGACCATTCTTCCTAACTTGTAATTTCGGGGACGAAATTCTTTTAAGGGGGGAGGAATGTGACGACCCGGAATTTTCGAGCATTTAAAATCAGAATATTTAATTAATTTTAAATATTCAATAGAGTAATTTTAACTTGAATTCAAATATCACAATTTATTTGATGATTTAATTATTGGATTAAATAATTTGAAGTTGGGAAAATTAACGAGTCTGGAATTTTAAGTCGATTAAAAATAATTTGAAGGCTCATAAAATTTATATTAATAGAACTGAATATAATAGAAGTGTTAGAACTGAATCTAGCACTGAATTGGTTAGTTTTGAAATTTAATCGTTTAAATTGAATTTAAGAATAGCCTTCCGAAGCCCGGTCTTGGAATTTAACGAAAGCAGTTCCTTTGGATCCGTAATATTATATTATTATCGGATTTCAATTTTCGCAGTGTTTGGGTTTACCGTTCGATCATACAATCCGTAAATGCATAGAAGAATTAATTAATTTTAATTTTTCTTAGCCAAATCTTTTCATGGAAGCTTCACTCTGTTAGCTTCTCACGCAAACTTTTCTCCTCCTTCATAGCTCGAGTCTGTGTTTTTCTTCAGTGAAAAAAAACAAAAGGGTTAAAAATGGCCGACCTAATATTATCGCCTACAACTCCCTTCTCTCCCTTTTCTTCTTTATTATTAGTAGCCGAACTTCTCTTCTACTTTCAGATCATAATCGAATTCCCAAATAAAAAAAATTTGCCGTGCCCTTCAAATCGAAAATCCCCAAAGAAATAAAAATGAGCGCGACCGGAAATCGTGTGAACTCGGTCACAGCAGCTCGAAAGGGGTGGGAGACGTCGCGAGTTATCTGGATAGGGCGATTTGATGGCACTACATGCGAATTGAGGAGGCGAAGTCTGTATTGGATGGTCGGCATGAGCCGATGGCGGTGGCACGAGGTCGCGAGACTAGGGTTCTAGCTTCTATCGAGTGCTCGTAGTTGTGATCATCTGGAAGTGGGGCATGTGGTGTCGGTATCACGTGCAGGGCTCGACGTTGTCTCGAGAGGCTGTGTGGGCGATGCAGTCGAGGCTAGTAAGGTTCTAAGGTATTTTCTAGGCTAAATTATCATTATTGTTTTTTTTTAAAAGGGTTATTAACAGTAAAACAGAAGCTGTTTATAGGAAAATAAAGTATCTACATGGGGGTTTGGATATTGATGAATTATAAGAATTAACTTGTTTAAATAAATTATTTAGTTAGTTTCTAAAAATAATATATCAGAGGAAATTAATTGAAAATTTAAAATTTATTCAGTTAAAACCAAATTGTTAATTTAAAGTTAAAGTATCAAATGGAAAATTTAGTTTGAGGCTTTTAAAATTGTTAATGCTCAAGCCTAAAACCTGAGTTTAACCCGTTGATTTTAGTTTATTAATCAGAAATTATTGTTATAAATAAGATATTCGAAAAATAGGGATTTTTAAAAGCGTATGAAGAATTTATAAAAGTTAGAGTTTTGAAATCTATAATTTATTTTTATAAGTGTATGTGAGTTTAAAAAAGAGAAAATTACTAGTTTAAATTGTATTATTATTTATTTACCAGAAACTATATAGGGCCAAATAGGAACTTTAAAATATTTTGATTTGAACAGTTATATTAAAATTGAACTTTCGGTTTATATAAATTTTCTTTTAAAAATATGTATTAGGGTGATTAACCTGTTTAAATTACTTGTTTAATTACTTTAGACACTAAAAATATTTTATCAAAGAAAATTAGTTAAATAAATTATTGGTTAAACCCAAATTAGTAGCTAAATTAAATGAATAAATAACAATTAATCGATTGACTAATTCAAAGATGTTAATAGAATCGTATAATGTTTATACAAGGTATAAAATCATGGGAACAAGCTGGATTAAATCAATTGCTAGTAAAAGCAAAGGTGAGTTAATCTCACTCAGTTAAATTTAGATTTAAATGATTAAATTAAATAATTGGTTGCATGGTTGAATTGATTGATGTGATATCGTATAGTATCATTTGAAATTGGCATATTATGTGATGCTAACGTCTGTGGATGCAGGGAGAACGGGTTGGAGCGATCCAACTGGACCCCTCAACTTTATTTAATTATTTAATATTCTGTTCTGAGTATTTGATATCCTGTAATGAATTATGTTTGAATGCTATGGCTTGATTGTTATAATCGGGAAATAATGAATTACCAAGTATATATAATTTGTGTTTGGCAATGAAAAGAAAAGAAGTGAAATTGTAGGTAAAATAATTATAAAAATTTGAATAAATTTAAAAATGAATTGTAAAAGAAATAAAGTAACTTTAAGATTCTAATAAATAAATCTTGAGTATAGAAAGGGAGTTTGAATAAACAGAAAGTTAATGAATTTGAAACTTCAGTATTATTAATTAATATAACAAAGCTTTTATTTTCAATTTAAGATTTAAATTATTGAAAAGCTTAAAGAAGAAATTGGGAAAAAACTGAAATTCGTATATTTCAGCTAAAAGGATTTAAAATCAAAAGGGAATAATAATAGTAATAAAGTCCATAATTAATGAATTTTAAAATGAATTAAGAAAATAAAGATATTTATTTCAAATGGAGTAAATTGGAAATCAATTTGGGAAATTGATTTAAGTGACTGAAGTTGGAATTTTTCTCTGAATAACCAAGTACGTTTTTGAAGTAAATTTTTAAATATAAGTTAAAGGTTTTAAAGTTGTTTTAAAAAAGGTATGTTTTGGAAAATCAATTGTTTCTAATATTTAAATTCAAAAGTAAGTATTTTTTTTCAAATCTATTATAACAGTAATTTCTTAAAAAGTGGCTTAGTATTTTGTTATTAAAAGTGAAAATCTAGTTTTATATTTTATAAAGTCACCTTATGTTCAACAATTCATATAGTATGTATTTTTAACAAATTATGGAAGTAATTTAACTTAAATGTTTTAAAGTATATATTTCAAAGTAAAGTGTTTTAAATTATTTTTAAAATCTAGTTTTGTTCTTGGTGATTTCAGAAGAGATAGAAAATATTTGGGAAAGTTTATTCTGAACAGAAAGATGGTTTTGAAACTGTTTTCAAGGGTTGAAAATAGAAATATATCTTGTGAAGATATTTTTGAGGTTAAAAAAATAATTTGGAAAATTATTTATTGTTGGATGATTGTTTGTGAATATTAATTGATAGTTAAATAACCGACTATCAATATTGGCCAAATGCGTTGATCGTTTCGAAGAGTCCGGGATCGAGATTTATTTCTCGAAAACCACTTCGATCCGGTTTGTACGTTTTAGTGAAAAACGATTTTGAATTCGAAGATGGAGCAGTGAAGTGCAAGGACTAGTCGCTACTAATCCTGGGGATATTTCCAAAATGGATGTAGTAGGAATAGTGCCTTCGGTTCCGTTCGAACCCGGGACAGACTTGTATGGATGAATGCTTTCGCAAACATCGTCAGGTGGACGATGGGCATTCTAAGGAATATGCTCTATAAAGGTAACGCTTACCCTCAAGCCTCATCAAATGGGAATGACTGAAAATCAGGGGTTATGCAGCAAGGCTAGGTGGGTAGCACCCAAGCAGGGTGAGGTCATTCCAATCTAGATGTCCCTTTTTATTTCGGCTTAGTGGGCGGTTGCTGATCCCAACCGCGGGGTGATCTCACTTGAGATTATCTAGTAAGGGGTTGTCCCGGCCTTGTGTTGCAAGGGAGCGGGCGTACTCCTCGGTACGGTGATCTAGGTCCCGTACTGTGACAGGTGGTACCCCAATGCCTAGTCATTAGTTGGAAATCCATTCTCCCTACGAGCCTTGTACGAGTTTTGTTTGTATTACCCACTCTGTGGCTAGTATCTGGAATTTAATAGATGTAACAATTTCAGCTATTTTGTAAGTATTTGTATATAGACCCTACTATAATATCAGAGGATTTCAATAAAAATTGTTTTAGCCATCGTAAGGTAAAAACCCGACATGTTTGTTTGTGGCGTGGTCTTACGAGATGCTTTTGTTTTCAAAGAACTTTTGAAACTTTAATAATCAATTGGGTGTGATTTTCTTACGCTGGTATTCCAGACCGACTCGAGTATTATTTAACTGTATGCTCAGGCCAGACCTAGTATTATAGAATACAGGATGTGATGCTGTGGAGCTCAGGAGACGAGCTGGATGACGATACGTACATTCGTACTTGTTTATATATATATATATATATTCCACTGTGTTGAGTTGTTGAGTATCCATTGGTATGTTATTGATATTGATGTTGAGCTGTGATTGATGTACTCTGATGATGTAATATATATAAACAAAGATATTTGATGTTTGAGTAAAGAGTATTTATTATCTATTATATTTTATTCCGCTGCGATGGTTAAATTCTGTTGTTGTTTTCTATTTTCTTCTTCTACCTCTTCTTTTTTAACCCAAATGGTTCGTATTTCTGTACAACTTGAGTTGATTTTAGTAGAATAGTGTTGACTCAAGGGGTACAGATTTGCGGGTCATTTCGGCCGTGGCATACAATTGTACCCTGAACTTGCTTTTACGGCCAGCTTTTCGATTCCCCTAACCGGTAAGCCAACCAATCACCTGGGACAGGTAGGGGTAAGAGACTGCCGTTCGCCACCAAACGCGAAGCGAGAACCCCATGTCACGTTAACTAAGGAAGGTCAGTCATGGGACTGGTGTGGGATCTTAAAAATGGTTATCTTCACAAAGAAAGGAAAATAATTCCGCTATGCTTTTGGAAAATGAAACTACCATAAGGCCTCCTCGCACAAACACAATGCAAGCGCAAAATTGGAGGAGATTTATCCTTATGATTGTCAAACATGCTTGATATGCAAAATCCTTTTTGATAATATTATTATTAGTGCATAGTGCAAAAGAATTTTGAAGTATAATATTAATCTTAGCCAACATAGGTACCATTATGTCTGCTATAGCTACCATTTAAGAATGGCAGGTTATACAATTGCAATCGTATAGGGCGTGTATTGGTGATTGGATTTCCAACAAATGGTCAGGCTAAGGAACTTCCTATTGCCACATGGATACGCCTCTGGAGGGATGTCCCAAGAACTTAACCAGCTCTCTGCCAACACAAGGCCGGGTTACCTTTGTAACTAGGTAACTGCTACACGAGTATGCCATCCTCCGGTAGTTAGCGACCTTTATCCGAGGATCCTCAACCACAAAGAAACAATGACAAAGTAATAAATTTGCAGCAACCACATAGGTTAAATATCTAGGCTCCATACCATGATACAACCCTTTTCCATAAGAAATGAACATACCCTCTGCGGTGCCACCCCCAAATAACCTTGCCACATCCTTCCTGTTTTGACCACTCCAGGTTGTGAGGTCTGACGAGGCCACGACCACAAAGCTACGCTTTTCAAAAAAATCATGCTTCGATCAACAAATGATCATCAGCCCTTCGTATGCCACGTTGCCAAATTGGGAATGTATCACTAGTAACCATCAACTACATAACCTCTGAGCTCGTACGTCTAAGAGAAGGGTGTTAAGCTAAGAGAATAAATTCTCCACCACCAACAGAAATGTACTTGATAGAAAACGGCTTTACATCTCAAAGTGTAACATCAGACACACATCCATACAAGTCCGTTCCGAGATCGAACGGAACCGAAGGCACTTCAAAGAAGCCCTTGCAAACCCGGATATTCAATAATCACGTTCGGACTCCCCATCACAAATTGTGATAAAATCTCTATACCAAAGCAACCTAGTGTAGAGACATTCAATTGGTAATCCTTTCGCTTTTGAAAATACCCGGTCTTCAACACCATCTTCAAATGCAATCCCATTTCATCGTATCATTATTCGGAATGGGTTTTATGACAAAAAGTCCTCTCCCGACTAATCCGAATAACGAATGCTTATTTTTAAAAAAAATAAGCAATACATTCAGATTTCAAATAAATCACAATAAATTTCCACTTTGATCTTTTAAACAAAAGATCCATCACAAATATTCGATGTGGTTTTCGAATAACCATTCGGTATCCGACCCCTGGTCGCATCGAAATTCAAACGCCATTTAAAGGCTGATATTGATAATCAGTTATTTAACTATCAATCAATATCCACAGCAATCACCAAATTTAAAAAAAATTCCTCCAATTATTTATTCTCACAATATCTTTGCAAGATATATATTTTAACACTTCAACCCTTTGAAAATGAATTTCAAATCACTATCCTCACGTGGAATAAATTCCCAAATATTCATTTCCACTGAAAATATGCCTAGTCCGAATACTTTAAAATAATTTGAATTACTTATCCAAACATATGTACTTGGAAATATTTAAAATAAAACAATTTTAAAACACTTTTATTTTAAAATATTATGAAATTTTATACCCATATCCCATATAAATCTTTAAGGCCAAAATAATTTTAAAATAAAATTATTAGATAGAGTATAATTATTTAAATAACCATTTTCTAAATCAAATGTCACTTTAAATCTTTAAATAATCACTTATATAATTAATTAAATCTTTATTTTAAAGATTTCCAAAATAACTAAAGAAAATAATTTCTCTAGAATATTCTTTTAAAACCAACTCTAGGACATTTAAAATTTAAAAACTACTTTGAACACAAGTTCAGCTTTCCAAGGAAGAATTCTCGTTCCGTTTCAAAATGGTCCCATTAAATCAATTAATAAATCCTTCTTGATTTATTTCAATTCACATTCCAAATCCGCAAATTTCTTTCAACACTTTAAAAATATACCAATATTTGTTTTTAAAACAAATTTCTCTTTCCTTTATAAATTCCCATTGTGAATTCAAATCTCCAAATAACCACTGAAACAAAATTTTAAAAATCGATTTCTAAATATTCACATTTCAAATAACCAATCAAATTCCAAATTGATTTCCAATTTATTTTCAAATACCGAATCATATTCCAAATTGATTTTCCAAACATTTATTTCAAACATCAAATTGATTTCTAAACCAATTTCCTAAAGATTTATCTAAAAAAACTAAATCGATTTCAAATCGATTTCCCAATTTATTTTCAAAACACTAAATCAAATTTCAAATCGATTTCCCAATTTATTTTCAAACACCAAATTTATTATCTTTTAAAACAAATTCCTTTATTTCTTCCAAACTATATAACATGGGAGTTTTAAATAAATTCTCCAACTTTTAATCCATTTATTAAAAACTTTTCCCCCGTTTTGGAATTTATTCGATAAGATTTTAAAATCAACTTTTATACCTTTAAATTCCTTTTAAATTTATCCAATTCTCAAAAATGAATTTGCTTAAAAATTTCTACTTTAATTTCTAAAAATCCAATTTTATTTATTTCTGGTATTCTATGATACCAAAAATATTTAAGGAATAAACCATCACACAACATATCAAACAAATTCATATATTTGAGGAATCCAGTTGGATCGCTCCAACCAGTTTCGTTGTATCCATAGACGTTGGCACAACAATCAAATATCAATTCCACTTTGAGGTGGAATATCGCGGTATATGGGATTGTATAAAATCATCCGCCATTATGCGGCGCATACGGTCTCATCCGCTATATAGTGCGGGAAATCCATCACTCTAAATACATATATAATTACCAGTTCTACTTCGAGGTGGAATATCGTGGTATATGGGTTTATATAATATCCTCCGCTATTATGCGACGCATAGGGTCTAATCCAATACAACTGATAATAATTTATCATACAAGTACACAACCAACAATTTAAATTTAACTATTTAAAATGAAATCGGAAAATCCGATTGAGTGAGAAGTTCTCGCCATTAACAATGCATGCAAATCCATTGACTCGTTTTCATGTCTTTTGACCTTCTATAAATAATTTACACAATTGACTAATATTCGAAATAAATCGAATAATAAATTTCCATTTAATAGGTTTATTTAATTTAAACTAAAAATTAAATTTCTTAAACCCATTTTTCTTTAATAAATTTAATTACCTAACAATTTTGACTTTAAACTAATACTTTTAATTTTAAACAAATTACCTTTTAATAAATTTATTTAACTAAAAATTAAATTAAAAACTGAATTTCCTTTATTAAATTATTTTTAGTAATTAAGATGATTGAATATATTAATAAAATAAATTAACCACCAAACATTATTTTTCTTTTAAATAAAAACTTCACTTGACTGTAAATCATTTATCTATCTATTTATTTTTCTATACATATATTTAAAAATCAAGATTAAATCGAGAAAAGAAAAAAATGAAGTTCGAATACCTTCAGCCTCGACTGCCTTATGTGAATTCGTGGCCACGAAGCCCTGCTACTCATCATATCCAAAACACCTCGTCAATCATCACGACAGCCCACATCGCCGCTCTTTGCTCGCAAGCCTTCGAATCGCCATTCAAAAACCAACCTAGAGCGGCTCCACCTTCATCGAATGCGCGTGCCACTTTTGTCATCAAAATCGCGACTACCACCATTGCCTCGTGAACGCCGCACGATCTTCACTTGGTTCGAATGCGATTTGCTCCACCAATCCCTCTTTCCACACTTCGATGCAGCCACATTCGCCGAACTCGCGATTCCTCTCCTCTAACGAAGTCAAAATCGACTTTGATTCCCCTCCTATTTTTTTTAATTTGTTTGATTTGAATTCATGAATGAGACTGAGCGATTCCGTTGATTTCAAATATAATCAGAGAGGCGGCCACTATTCATTTGTTTTGACTTTTTTTCCTTTGATTTGAACGAAAGAATATTGCTTTCGTCTTTTATTTCTTTGAACGAGACAAAATTTCATTTTTCTCAACGCGTGTCATTAATTTCTGCCAAGTGTTAGAAGAAATATGAAACGTGTAACTTGCCTTCTGAAATTATATTATAATAAACATATATACTATATTTAAATTTTAAATTTAAATTCAAATCGTATCAATTTCGCAACTCTCAATTTCGATCTCCAACTGAGGCGTGTCGCCAGGCGTATGTAATGTTATATGCCTATTCCGAACGCAATGGAAAAGGTTTCTGTTGGGCGGATTCTCACCCAGAAGATCTCGAGACTGAGAAGTCACAGTTTCACCCGGGCTCGCAACCTCCACTTCGTTCGACAGCCAAGGAGCTCAAAACTAACCTAGAAGTCCATCCAACATTCTCAGTGTAGAAGCTCATTCGGCCCCAAGCTCATTCGGCCCCAAGCTTCATTCGGCCCAAGCCCTCCAATGCCGAACCAACACTACTACCGAGTCCCAAGACACCGGTCCAGGAGCCAGGCCGAATCAACCTTCTCCCCAACATGCCACCGAACCAAGCCTCTCCTCCATAGCCGGTCCAAACAAGCACCGAACGACACTCACTGCAGGACCGACCCTACTACCGAACCACATACATAACCGGTCCAAACAACCACCGGTCCACTCTCATTGCCGGTCCACACCTACCACCGGACCAAACTCCATGCCGAATGTAGCATCGCCGAACCAGATGATTGCCAGTCCAGACTGCTTCAGCCCGGGCCCACCAGCAGCTATATACATCCAAGACCCCTGCCCCCTACCTCACTCTATAAATAGAGGGGCAGGGGTACAACAATGGGGAACAAGTTTGAGAGCTCAAGCAAGGAAGGAACCTTCAAACTACTTTCATATACTTATATACGAAGTATTATACTTGTAATCTGAAAGAAAGAAGATAATAACATATAAAGTGGACGTAGGCACATTCTGGCCGAACCACTATAAATCCGCGTGTCTTTTACATTTCAGCCCCTACTTCTTTTATATTTACATACTCATCTGAAATCATTGAAAATCACATATAATCAACTAAATCATACGACTTGGAGGTGTTTGTCCATTTTTTGTGCAAACATTTTTGGTGCTTTCACTGAGAACTGAACTCAGGGCTTCATCCTCTCCCACTCAACCTTCTTCCTAACAACATCGCTCGTTGCTTAGAAATCATGCCTTCCAAACAGAGAAGGGATGTTAACAAAGGAAAGAACATCGCAACTAGCAGCCTTCCAGATCCAGCAATCGCAGATCAGCCCACTTCAACAGCAGTACCAGATGAAAATCAGGAAAATCCAACCGGTCCCGCAACGGAACAACCAATCACTAGGGCAGATCTGGATAGGGTTGTGGCTGAAGTAACTAACCGCTTCACATCCCAACAGGAAGCTTTGGTGGACCAACTCATGTCACGCTTAAGGGATGCTGAAGAGTCCAACCACAACACTGAATCATGGGGTGAGTCCCAATCCGGAGGATCTCGGAGGCAACAAAGGTCTTCCCTCTTCGAAAAAGCTATCAACAGGAACAACAATGATAGGGGCCGCGCCCGGACTCAGCCCGAATTCCGACTCGAGGAAGCCCTTGGAACCGAACCCAGCGGGGGAGGCACCAGGCGAGGGTCGGATGTAGCTGAGCCAGTCATGCCACCTAATCATAGAAACCCCGCTGAACGGAGCCGAGCTAGAACCCAGCCCGAAGTTGACCCCATGGATGCGCTCGAAACAGAACCCCACAGGGGAAGATCAAGGCAGGGGGCAACTATAGCTGGTCCTAGCATGCATCCGAGCAGCCAAAGACAACTACTGGATAATGCTAGAAGTGATAGACTGTACCATCCCTACAGGTCATCTGGACGAGATAGATCCCGCAGGGAAGAACCAAGCTCATTTTTGTCCGCTCCAAGTTCTGACGAACGAATGACACGATTATTCAGAGAATGTGTCCAACGGGAGCAAAGGGACTGGGGAATAGGCGCTAGGGTCACCAGTCCCTTTACCCGAAATATCGAAACTGCCATCACTCCCCGGGAATGGAAAATGCCAACCATGGAACCTTACAAAGGAACTTCCGACCCCATCGTACACTTGCAGAGATACACCCAGCATATGCTCATGAGTGGAGCAACAGAAGGAGTGTTATGTAAATGCTTTCCGCTATTCCTAGCTGATCTAGCTACCTCCTGGTTCTGCCATCTACCCCAAGGATCCATCAGCTCATGGGAGATGTTGAAAGAAAGGTTTATTAGCCAGTTCCGCATCCATGTGGAACAACCCAAGGATGCTTATTCTCTATCCAATGTCAAACAGAAAACCGGAGAGACGCTGCAACAATATCTAACGCGGTTCAACGCCGCAGCGGCAGCAGTTCAAGATGCCGATGAAAAACTCACTCTAATGGCCCTCTGTAGTGGTGTACATCCAGACACCAAGTTTGCCAGAAGATTAACTAAGGAAAAACCAGCTACCTTGCCTGATTTCTTCCATGAAGCTGGAAAGTATATGAGACTTGAGGACGCTGCTACAGAGAGGCAATCAGGACAACAAGGTAAGATAGTTCAGGACAAGGTTCCCACTGCAGCTAAGGACGCTCGAAGAAATGAATCTAGAGACAATGCTGGGGGCAGAAAGGTCGAAAAGCGCCAATATCGACCAGGACCGAGATTTGACTCCTACACTCCTTTGAACGACACAATCGAAAATATCTTCCTAGCCACTCAGGGCGAACTAGGATACAAGCGCCCCCCGCACAAGAAAGAATCAGATAACGCACTCAAGTCCGGAAAGTTCTGTCGCTTCCACGAATCCCACGGACATGACACCAATGAATGCCACCATCTTCGGGACTTGATCGAAGAACACATTAGAAGAAGAAGACTGGAACGCTATGTGAAGGGTCAGAATAGGACTCCAACTCCAGCCAATGAGAACTCAAAGCAACCCTTCCCAGAGGTAGGCGGAGGGAATCCCAACAATCACAACACCAGTGGCTCTAGTCAAGAGAAGATAGTGGTCCTTACCATCTCAGGAGGACCACACATCGCCGACGGAAGTTGGGCAGAGATGGAAAGGTACGGCAAGTCGCTTAGAAATGCAGAAGGCTATGTTAACTCCATCACGGAAGAACGCCACCCGAAACGAAAAGAGAACGACGACATCATATTCAGTAGGCGTGATTTGGAAGGAAGACAGTATCCACATATGGATCCTATGGTCATCTCTGCCTGGTTCGGTCCAGCTAAAGTTTTTCGGATTCTAATAGACACAGGAAGCTCCGTAAATATCCTATTCAAACATGCTTTCGACAAAATGAAGTTATCAATGAAGGATGTATCCCCCTGTGACAAACCACTGCACGGTTTCACTGGAGATGCAAAAATGCCCCTCGGGCAACTTGACCTCTTCGTCGAAATAGGAAGTCATCCCCGCTCCGTTGTGCGAAAACAAACGTTTGTACTAATAGAAAACCACTCGGCTTACAACGCATTCTTGGGAAGACCAGCCTTGTCTGACTTCCAGATTGCATTAGCCCCCTGGTGCCTGAAAATGAAATTTCCAACAGACAACGGAGTAGGAGAAGTAGAAGGAGATCAAGATGCTGCCCGAGACTGCTACGTAACTGAACTTCGCAATAACCGCAGAAAGAATAAAGGAAAAGGTGCAGAGACTACTCTCTGCATGAAAAGCTTGGAGGCATAGCAACTAAAGAAAGCCCCTCCTCTTCGATACACAAGTGATCCCTTCAATGAACTGGACCCCAGGGATAAAGAGGAGGAGGCTACCGCCGAGCCTGCAGAGGCTATGGAATTCGTATCTGTAGATAAGCACGATTCAAGTAAACTATTAAAAATCGGATCTCAGCTAAAAACGGAGTTGAAAGATCAACTCATTGACTTTCTCCGCCACAACTTAGATGTATTTGCGTGGACCCATGCCGATATGACAGGAATCTCCCCCGACATAGCATGCCACATGCTGAACATCGATCCCACCAAGGTGCCAGTAAAACAGAAAAAGAGGAGCATGGGGGCAGAGCGATCAGTAGCTCTTGATGAGGAAGTAAAGAATCTACTTGCTAATGACTTCATACGGGAAGCCATCTACCCAGAATGGATCGCTAACCCAGTGCTAGTAAAAAAGGCCAATGGAAAGTGGCGAACATGTATTGACTTCTCCAATCTGAATGACGCTTCCCCAAAAGATTGCTTCCCACTTCCCCGAATTGACCAACTTGTGGACAGCACAGCCGGACACGAACTCCTATCTTTTATGGATGCATACTCCGGATATAACCAAATTCCCATGCACGCTCCTGATCAAGACCACACTAGCTTCATCACCGACCGCGGACTATATTGTTACAAAGTCATGCCTTTTGGACTCAAAAATGCTGGAGCTACCTATCAGCGCCTCGTCAACAAGATGTTCGCGGAACTAATAGGACGAACTATGGAAGTGTATGTGGATGACATGTTGGTAAAGTCCAGGAAAGCCGACGACCATGTAAGCCACCTGGGCGAGATGTTTCAAGTACTTCGCCGATATGGAATGAAGCTGAATCCTCTAAAGTGCTCCTTCGGAGTATCTTCGGAAAAATTCTTAGGATTTATCGTCCACGCCAGAGGAATCGAAGCAAACCCTGAACAAATCCGGGCTCTAAAAGAAATAAGGGTACCCTCCACTCGAAAAGAAACGCAGAGCCTAAACGGAAAGGTGGCCGCCCTAAGCAGATTCATTTCCAAGGCAACTGACAAGTGTGTCCCTTTCTTCGAAGCTCTCAAGAAAGACAAAGGGAGATTCGAGTGGACCGATGAATGCTTAAAAGCCTTCCTCAACCTAATCGAACACCTTCAGAGACCACCAGTACTCTCAACTCCAAATGAAGGTGAAGTGTTATACCTATACCTCGCTGTATCATCTCATGCTCTAAGCGCCGCCTTGGTAAGAGAAGAAGACCGCACACAACGCCCGGTTTACTTTGTAAGTAAGAGATTTACAGGGGCAGAGACCAGATATCCTAAACTAGAGAAATTAGCATATTGCTTATTGATCGCGTCACGAAAACTGTGACACTACTTCCAGTCTCACTCCATCAGGGTTCTAACCGATCAACCGCTAAGACAAGTGCTCCATCGTCCTGACACTTCTGGGCGACTCCTCAAATGGTGCATCGAACTAAGTCAGTATGATATCACCTACCATCCTCGCACCGCTATCAAAGGACAAGCCATGGCCGATTTCGTTGCCGAATTCACTACCAACGAAGGCAAGGAACAATCCGAAGTAGCAAAAAACATCAAGTGGAACCTCTTTGTAGATGGAGTAGCGAACGAACAAGGCTCGGGGGCAGGAATTGTAATCATCACCCCCAGGGGAAGAAAGTTGTACTATGCATTAAGGTTGGAGTTCACGGCCACTAACAACGATGCTGAATATGAAGCAGTAATAGCGGGATTGGAGCTTGCCCTGGAAATTGGAATCAATTCCTTATGTCTTCATAGTGATTCTCAGCTTATCGTAAACCAGGTACTAGGAGAATTCCAGACTCGAGGAGAATGACTCACAGCATACCTAAAGAAAACCAAACTGCTGCTAGATCAATTGGACCACTATCTAATCAAACATATTCCTCGAGAAGAGAACCAAGAGGCAGATGAACTTGCGAAGCAAGCTAGTATGAAGAATAACACCATTTTCGGAACACTAGCCATCTCAAGGCAGCTAGCCCCAAGTTTCAAACCAGTAAATCTGGTTACTGCAATCGAAGAAGGAACCTGGATGACTCCCATCCGAAAATATTTGCAAGATGGCACACTGCCCGACAGGCGTGACGAAGCCAAGAGGATCTTGAGGAAAGTTCCCCACTACACGATACAAGAAGGCATCCTCTATCAGCGTGGCTTCTTTGGCCCCTTATTGAGATGCGTCGCTGGAAGGGAAGCCAAGGAGATCTTATCAAACATCCATCAGGGAGGATGCGGAGATCACACTGGGGGGCAGACTTTGGCAAGGAAGATACTCCGATATGGATATTACTGGCCCACGCTAAACAAAGACGCTCTAGACTTCGTCAAGAAATGCGACAGATGTCAGAAATTTGCCAAGATTCCTCGACTGCCCACAAATGAAATTACTCAAATGACCAGCCCTTGGCCCTTTGCTGTATGGGGAATTGACTTAATTGGCGAACTGCCAACGGGCCGAGGCGGAGCCAAATATGCTGTAGTGGCAGTCGATTATTTCACCAAATGGGTGGAAGCAGAACCTCTAAATAAAATATCTTCAACAAAAGTTATAAACTTCTTGATCAAAAATATTCTGTGCAGGTACGGAGTCCCACTCAAGATCATATCAGACAACGGACTCCAGTTTGACAGCGAAGAATTTGCCGACTGGTGCCAAGAGCATGGAATTCATAAAAGCTTCTCATCAGTGGCTTATCCTCAGGCAAACGGACAAGTTGAAGCTGTCAACAAAATTCTCAAAACCCTAATCAAGAAGAAACTTGAAAAGTCAAAAGGCGCTTGGGTGGACGAACTTCCTACGGCACTATGGGCATACCGCACGTCTTTCAGAACATCAACGGGACATACTCCTTTCTCCTTGGCATATGGATCAGAGGCAATGCTCCCAGTTGAGACTATTGTGCCTTCCCACCGTAGGATCCACTACAACCTAGAAGAAAACGAAGAACTCCTCCTCATGTCTTTGGATCTGATTGAGGAAAGGAGAAACGATGCAGCACTTAAAGCAGCAGCTCACAAACAAAAGGTGGCAGCGCTATACAATTCCAAAGTCAAGCATCGCAGCTTACAAGAAGGAGATCTTGTCCTCAGGCGAATCTTTCCATGCCCCGGGGCACTAGACCCCATCTGGGACGGACCGTATGTAATTCATAAAGATCTCCACAACGGAGCTTATATTTTGTCAACAGTGGACGGAGAGGTGTTCCAGAGGGCATGGAACATCCGACACCTCCGTCGATACTTTTCTTAACTTGTACTGCCCATATGAAGTGAATTAACAAAGAGAATCAGTGGACGTAGGCATTTTCGTGCCGAACCACTTTAAAAAATCTTGTCTCTTTTTAACTTGTTCCTTTATGTCTTGGCTACTTGTTAAGTTTTATCCCTTTCTGTTGAACAAAATCCTATGGCATCTCCACTAAAGACGCACCGCGGCCTCATCTGGACTAGGCCTAACAGGTACGCTACGATTCTATGCACTCGCCAATGAGACACTTTTGCTCCAGCATCCCTCTGCTGCGGGTTAACTCATTGCGCGCCTGCCCTCAAAGCCAACTGTAATGAGCCGATCATAAGTCATCATAAAGGCCGACTATAGCCGATGGCAGCTCATTACGGCGTTCGGCTCGCCGGCAACTGTGAACCTACTTTAAGCCCCAACATAAGGTGTGGCCAGCCAGGGGTAGTTCACGACCAACGGCACCCACGCTAGCCGGCCACGGTAAATCGAATAATACCCACGATTACGGACCATAATGGTTCGGGTAGTTACCGTGCGCGATCTCGGCTCCGATGTATCTTAAGTGCGGCTGTGGTGAAAAAGAAAACTCCCAGCGGAGGCGTAAGATGGGTGACAAACGTCTCCAAGACCCACAGCTAGGGAAAGTGACTACAAAACCCGTTTGCCACGAACTTAAGCACATCGACGGCCTTCCGTGACTGGAAGTTTTACTTTTACTATATTTCCATTTCATCTAAATACTTTTCTCCTATCCTGTATAACAAACTCTAAAGTACAGGAAACCAAATAGGAAGCATTCGCTCATGAGAAACTAAGTCTGCATACTGGGTGGCAGGGTACTCAGCTATATCCGTGAACAGTTACATAAGACACTCTAAGCTACCGCCTGCGAATGAAACATAAAGGGCGGTACTCTCTTTTCTTGTACATAAATACGTAACTATAGCTTGTTTGTACAATAACATTGCAACACATGAAATTATATTTCTAGCAAAAAACTTAGCATCAAACACAACTAGAATCACAGGCATATACATAGTTATATTTCTCACGCAGCACATCAAGATGACAACAACATTTAAACATAACAACATCAGCTTATATTATAAAATCACACGAAGTTATTCTTTGCAAATAATATTATTATAGTTACATGTCAATGACTAACGTAAACAGTGATAAAAAGAAATAAAAAGGTGGCAGCCGCGTCCACACTCCATCGCCAACTTCCCCAGTCTACTTAGCCGCAGGATCAGAGCCCCCAGCATGTGGATCAGGAGTCCCACCTGTCCAGTTCAGAAGAGGAATTCATTAAACGAACAATCAAGTTATGAAAACACGGAAAGGAAAGAAAGGGAAAAGAATAACTCACCAGCATCCGCCGCTCGATCCTCATCATCCAACTGCACGCCCGCTTCCTCTGCAGCAAGCAGCCGCATCCCCTCCTTCACCGCCGCTTGCTCCTCCTTCAAGAACTGGGCAGTAACCGCATCCAAATTAAAAGCCTCTCCGCCTTCCTTACCCGCGTTCACCCTGGCCTCCTCTAAAGCCTGGAGATACACCTTGGCCATCACCCGAGGGTAATCGTCCATCCAAGACAAGCCGCCCTCCTTCCAAGTGTGGAAGTACATGTCCTGCAGCATCTCATCCATCATCCCCTCATTCTCCTCAAACTCCCTCACCCGGGCCTCGGAAGCTTGCAACTTGGCGACGACAATGTCCCTCTCTGATTGGTATCTCAAGCAGTCCGCCTGAAGAGACCTCCGCATTTCCTCCTCCTTTAACTTGAGGGACCTCCTCATCTCCTCCATCTCCTCCTTCAACTCGGCCTGAGCCATCTCCGCAGCCTCGAGCCTCCCAGACAACTCCTCTACCCGCTCAAGATCCGCATTTCGAACCTCGTCCACCGTCGAAATGGCCATGTTAATCCGTTCCCTGCAGGCGACCTCCATCTTCCGTAATTCCGCCCTACTGGCCTTCTCCATCGTCTCTTTCAGCCGCTTAGAGGCTTCCTCATGCTGAGAAATCTGGACTTGATCGGCGAGCTGCTTGGCCTGATCGGCAACTTTTAACCTCAACCGAATATTAGCACTCCCGACCTCTTCCCCGGCCTTGGCCAATCTAGCATGATGCTCCATTAACTTCTTAGTCTCTGCGGCCACCCGATCGATGTTAGCCTTGGCTTCGTCCCCCATGGTGACTACCCGTGTAGTAAGTAAATCAAGATCTAAAGACTTGGTCTCGTCCAGCACTCTTACCATGGGGTTGCGGGGAAGGAGGTGCTCGCCCGTGGCCTCATCAAATGAGACATCCTGAAAGCTCGGATCTAAATCAGGATGACCGGCAAAAGGGTCACGAGGCACGGGGCGAGGCACATCAGGACGCCTTATACGAATAACAGTTGGGCTCTTGAAAGGAGGATGAGGGGGGCCAGATTCCGTGCTCTCCTCCGTAGTATCACGAGGAGGCTGAGTAGGAAGCTGCGGACCAGGGGAAGACTCAAATAAGGAACGGCTCCGCTTCTTTTTCCGAATGTCCTCTTCAATGACACCAAGAAGAGGGCGATAACGGACTACATCCCCAGTGCGACCAGTAGAGGGTTTCGCAGAAGCTCTCCTCGACTTAAACTGCTCAAGGCGGTGTCGAACGTCCGACGTTTTAACCACCTGGACTGCCCCTGGAATAAAGAACAAGTGTTACGAACATACAATAATCCACAGTTCGAAAAATGTGTTAAGTTAAAAGGAAAAAAAAGTGAGAAGACACATCTATTATACAAACCCGGCGGAGGAGTGGGATACTGCAATAAGTCCTGGATCTCATTCCAGGACGGAAGTGAACCGTAAAAAATTTCTAAGTCCCTATCGAAAATGGAATCGGCAGAGGACAAAAGTTCACCTTGCATCGCCGGAGTCGCCTTAGCTGAGGAACCCTTAGAGGATGGGTCAGTGCCAGCCACAGCTTTGCCGGTTTCCTTTGCCTTCTCCGTTTCCGACTCTCCCTCCGACTCCCCGAAGGCCCGATGGAGAGCCTCATCCAGTTCAAGGTCAGAGGTTAGGGCACCGACGCCACTACCACCTTGACCGTCGCCATCTCCTCCACCCTCCGAACCTTCTCCAACCTCGCCTCCTTCCTCCTCTTCTACACCTTCCTCCTCCGGGACAGTCGGAAGAGTACTTGGAGAAGGGCCATCAGACTTCTTCAGTTTCTTCCCCCCGACAACGGGGCGCTCTGTAAAAGGCTCCCTCTTACCGCTCTTCACCATAGCCCCCTCCTTAGCTTTGGCAGCCTTCTCCTCAGCCGTGTCTCTTTGCTTAACCACGGACTGGTGCGGTAAGATCAAATTATACTCCAAGAGGGTTGCATTCCTGATCAAGAAGGAGGCCGACCGGTCCCGTGCCGGAATAGCCTTTAGTTCAGCAGCCATTCGCACCAAGGAATCATCCTCCACGACTGCAATACCACCTGTCGCTAGCCAGAAATAGAAGCATGTCAGAAAAAACACTACAGTCAAAACATGGAAAATATAAATGAAATCCATCTTACAGCCGGAAGTGAAAAGGCGGAAAGAAACAACATCGTCCTTGATGAAGAACCACTCTTTCTTGAACATGGTAAATTTGGAATATAAGTCCAGGACTGGTTTGAAGGGCACGGCCGCTTCCAGACTGATATACGGAGACCCCTTCTTATAGCCTCTCAGGTTGTACAAGTATCGAATTTCCCGGTTAGAAGGAGGACGCCCGTACCTCCTCTGGAAGATAACAAAGAGGCTCACCAGGATGGCATAAGAGTTAGGCTGAAGTTGGAAAGGAGCCACCTTCAAATATGTGGTGAAACTTACTATCCAAGCGTTGATAGGAGGGATAGCACCGCACATACAATGGTATCTGCTATAAGCAAAATAGCCTTCGGGAGGATTATATGGCATCACTCCATCTCCCGGCAGCAGCATAAGAGCCCTGTCTATCCCGAAGGAACGGGATATGACGTCAAGTTGCTCCTCCTTTAGGGAGCTAGGAAAGCAATCGGGAGGGGAGACTAGAAGTTCCTGTGGACCATATCCGTCCACTAACGACCTCGGAACAGGTCTATGTTGCCCGGATCCTGGTTGGGCTGGGGGCACAGAAGAAGACTCTCATGTACCTTTAGACTTCTTTCTATCCGATCGTGTTTCCGCTTTGCGAGACATTTTCTACAGCACAAGAAAAACTTGATATTAGAATAAGGAGTATAGAAACATAAACAAGCAAGTATATAAGGCAAGCGTGTAAAAAAGTCTAAGATTCCGCTCAAGGTTCAAGTATGAAGTCTCATTCGGCGGTGCAAGACAAGTTCATTCGGCATCGAAAGCATATGGCCATTCGGCACTCATTCGGCATACATATCATTCGGCCCTAAGGCCTGAGTCTCATCCGGCAATCCAATACACTTCGTATACATTCGGCAAACAGGTCCATCCGGTGATAAGAGATCATTCGGCAAAAAATATATATACCTGATTCGGTATAAACTGGTTCGGCAGAAGGATGGTTCGGTCAAGAATTGGTTCGGCTCTCTGGTTCGGTAAGAAGAAACCAAGGGGGTGTAGCCTCTATATATAGGCGAACTCAGGGCTGCCGAACCAAATGGTTCGGCCCACCGGACCAACATATACTGAACCAACCGTATGCTGAATGAAAACATCCATCCGGACCAACCAAAGAACCGAATGAAGCTATCTCCACCAGCAAAAACCAGGAACAGGGGGCATGCAGAGCGCCTCACCCAGATAAGTACCGAACTCTAGAACCTACTAATAAAGTAGGGAATATGATAACAACGAATGAGTCGTAAAACTCTCACTAACATGGATTAATCGTTTACACGTGTACGCGACCACGAATGGTCCATAGGCACGCTCTGAACGGTTATTAACCCTATCGTCGTGGGAATTTACACTTTGACACGCCTTTTTAAACTCATAGGTGAAACAGATATTTGATTCTGATAATTATGAAATTGCTAAGCTACTTACACATGTACGGGGTCGCGAACGATCCCTAGGCATGCTCTAAGCTGGCGATAAACCATCTTGACAAACGATCCGAGGATCCACTCTGACATGAACCTGGCATCGATGATGCTAAGCCCCCTCGGGGCTCACTCTCTCGTCCCGAACGACACAGTTCATCTCTAATATTTCGATCACGAACGGTCGTTATTTGAAATCACACTAAAACTGTAAATTTCTCTGCAGGACATCAACAGGATATAAACATCAAGCCCGTGGCATTACAAAACAAGCCTTCTTACCACAAAGAAACAAAGCGCGACACATGCAAGCACGTGCCCCACTTTGGGGGGCAAATGTTGGGCAGATTCTCACCCAGAAGATCTCGAGACTGAGAAGTCACAGTTTCACCCGGGCTCGCAACCTCCACTTCGTTCGACAGCCAAGGAGCTCAAAACTAACCTAGAAGTCCATCCAACATTCTCAGTGTAGAAGCTCATTCGGCCCCAAGCTCATTCGGCCCCAAGCTTCATTCGGCCCAAGCCCTCCAATGCCGAACCAACACTACTACCGAGTCCCAAGACACCGGTCCAGGAGCCAGGCCGAATCAACCTTCTCCCCAACATGCCACCGAACCAAGCCTCTCCTCCATAGCCGGTCCAAACAAGCACCGAACGACACTCACTGCAGGACCGACCCTACTACCGAACCACATACATAACCGGTCCAAACAACCACCGGTCCACTCTCATTGCCGGTCCACACCTACCACCGGACCAAACTCCATGCCGAATGTAGCATCGCCGAACCAGATGATTGCCAGTCCAGACTGCTTCAGCCCGGGCCCACCAGCAGCTATATACATCCAAGACCCCTGCCCCCTACCTCACTCTATAAATAGAGGGGCAGGGGTACAACAATGGGGAACAAGTTTGAGAGCTCAAGCAAGGAAGGAACCTTCAAACTACTTTCATATACTTATATACGAAGTATTATACTTGTAATCTGAAAGAAAGAAGATAATAACATATAAAGTGGACGTAGGCACATTCTGGCCGAACCACTATAAATCCGCGTGTCTTTTACATTTCAGCCCCTACTTCTTTTATATTTACATACTCATCTGAAATCATTGAAAATCACATATAATCAACTAAATCATACGACTTGGAGGTGTTTGTCCATTTTTTGTGCAAACAGTTTCGAAGTCAAATTCGATCATATGGAGAAGATAGCTTTCTGGAACCAGCTATAAATTTAAATTTCAATATAAATTCCAGCGCGTTTGCTTATCATACGTCCAAACATCACTCCAAACACTACGAAAATTGAAATTCGATAGTAAAACATTATTACGGATCCAATGGACCTAGTTTCATTGAATTCCGAGACTATGCCTTGGAAGACTATTTTTAAATATCGATTTAAACGATATAAATTCAAAACTGAACAAAACATTTTCAAATTTAATTCTGAAGCCTCCTTTATCTTCAGTATTGTCAATATAGATTTTCTAAGCCTTTAATATATATTTAATCACCTTAAAAATCAAGATTCAATATTCTACCCGACTTCAATAAATTAAATACAATTATTTATTTACCAAATTCATAGTTAAATTTGCAAAATAACTTCCAAATATTTAAAATCAATTAAATATTTCTTTTCAAATGTTAAAATTTCTGGTTCCTCACATTCTAACTCGAGTGTTTTGTGTTTTGCTTTACGCTCGGGTCAGCTTGAGTATCAGCTTTGGATTTTACCTTTTGGAGCTAGAGGATTTGCTGGAGAATATCCATCTATCTAGTTGTTATCCTATCCATTCAGTATTTCTATTCAGCTTATATGCTAGTGGAAATTTATGTATTAGGATTTCTGTTACATTACTTTTCAGACTATGGTATTTTGTACTTGTTTTGAGACTGTAATTGTGGTAGCTTCATGAACTACTACTAATTTTTTATTTTCCGCTGTGAGTTATTCTGATGTATCTACGTTTGTGATTATGTGAATGGTTTTATTTGCTCCAAATTATATTACAATCTACTGTATTGAATTATCCAAGTGAGACATGTGTGGTTTTATTGTCGATTTGAATATTCCAAAATAGTGGGTCATTACACATAAATGTTTTTATGGATTATCTATCCTTTCCAATATGGACTATCCATCTTACACATTTTATTTATTTAAAGTTATGTAGACTATCCATTACATATCTTATCTTTTCCTAGAAAATAATGAATGATTTATTGACCATATAAAGACTATCCATCTTCGGCAAGATGTGGACCATCCATCCATTACACATCCCATAGTTTTCCTAGGACAACTATGAACCCATCACTTATCAATTTAATTTTCGTTTAACCCAAATGTTTAGCCTATGTCTATTAGTGTCCCCAATTTGGTTATGCACCCCTATAACTTATAACATCTCAAAATGATTTGCATTGGTGTTCCCAATGATCTATGTCAATGTTTAAAATATAACACATTTGTATCCCCAATGGTTAGTGCCAAAATTGTAAAATAAAATACTTTGGTATCCCTATTGAACAATGTACAAGTCAACATATACATGGCTCCCCACCATTTATATAGTAATATAAAGAACTTATGGCATTCATGCCGCACTAACAATATTGAATCTCTACGAAGGTTAGAAAACAAAGTTTTGATTATTATAAATCATATGACTAACTGCCAAAGTCATAAAGTTATTGACCCTCTTAAAAAATAAGTTATCTCACTTTTAAAACTTACTTATAGTTGCATAAAACCAAGCCTCACCGACGTTGAAATAAAAAGTAGCGGCATTAAAGTCATATGGCATTATTACTAAAATCAATTAGCATTAATACTATAATGTTGAACTATGGTACTTCAGCTCTATGTCGTAAAACATAGGGTGTCGGCATTGAAAACCCATGATATATGTAACGATCCCGATTTTTAAATAAATTTATATTGACAATTAAAGTGAATTTTTGAAATAAAATTGTAGATTAATTTGAATTTTTCAAATTTTGATAGGATATTTGTTTATTGGGTATTGATTTTAGAATTTAATTGGAGTTTTGATTGTACATTTAAAATCCTATAAATATAAAGAACTAATAACATCCTAAGATTTGTCAATATAAATTAATAATATATTTTAAGCTTTAGAAATTTAATTTGAAAATATATTGGAGAATCTCAAAACAAATAAAATAAGCAATGATAATACATAAAATAAACTCCAATTGATTTTGAGTTTAAAAATCTTGAGATGATAAATATTTTAAGAAAATCATTTGAATTCAAATTATATACGTATATAATACATACTTTCTTTTGAAAAGAAAAAAAATCACTTATTAACAAAATTAGTTTTTTTTTATAATCAATTTCTTTCTTTAAATTGGTATAAGTAGAAGTAATAGACATAAATGAATTTTTATTTAAGTGAATTCGAATTTGAAAATTAAATTTACAATAACTGTTTTTGAAAATAAATGGCATTTAAATTTCATTAAGATATAATGTATATAATGCAAATATTGGCTAAGAAAAGTTCCTTCAACATTGTATATGTATATACACACATACAAATGAATTAAGAGGTGTGTACATTTATAAAATAAATATGATATAAAATGATTGTCTTTGAAAATTGTAAATGTAAACATTTGCATAAGGAAGTGAAGAAGTAAACATACATATGTAAGTTTGAATTTGTACAAGTGTTTAGGGCTCATGATGATTTTTAACAAATGGCATCCAACCTATTTAATTGAATAAAATAATAAAATATAAAATTTCAAAAAAAAAAACATTTCATCTCCCCATAAGTAATCATATCACATCTTGGAGAATCTAAACGAAATAGTAGAAAAGAGATTTGCCTCACATACTTCAACATCATAAAGCTGTTCAAAAAAAAAGAAACAAAACAATTCAGTTTTAAAACCAAAAGAAAGAAAAACTGTCAACTCTTCTTCTCTTCAGTTCAATCTTCAAAACAGCAATTAACAAAAGTTAAGGCCTGAAACAATCAAAGTTTCAAGACTTCAACCTGGAAGTTTTTGCAAAAGAAAGGAATTTGAAAGCAGATCAAAAGTAAGATGAATCTAAGAAAATCTGGAAGCTACAGATCAAAGAAAAAGCAACTCAGTAAACATGCAAGTTCAGGGTCACTGGAAATCAAATGTTTCAGCAAACAAACAAGATTTCCCGACCAAAGTAGAAGTGAAAACAATTTACATTCACAAGTTTAAACCAAAGAAATCAAGCAACTTCAGAAATCTGGAAATCAAATGCAAAAGCTCTCTGGAAAATAAAAATAAAGGCAAGTAATTTTCTTTAAAAGTTTGAATTGAATGTTGTTGATCAATAACAAAGAAAGAATCTAAGCAATTGTATTAATCCAAGTTACAGGAAACAAATCAAGTTCAAGGCAAAACTGCTTTTTGGTTTCAACTGCAGAAATAATAATAAAAATAAACGGAGTTTCTCTGTGTATAGCAGAGATTCATGCTGTAGGTAAGAAAATTTAAAATTTTTGTTATTAATGAAATGAATAAACAAATAAAAGAGTGAATGAGCAAAGATTCTTAATGTCAAATTCCAGGCTCAGATTTTCCTTTCCAGGCTGAAACACTCCTTTGTCTTTCTGAAACATTCCAGGTGAGCAACTTTCCCTTTTAAAGCCTGATTTTGTTGGTACATTGTGACGTTATGATGATTGTTTGATTTTGTGATGGTGATGAATGAATGCAAATGTGTCTGTATATGCTCATATATATGCAAGTGTTATTGCATGTCCTTGTTGTTGGCTTACAGGTTAAAAGAAATTAACTTCAAAATTCTTCTTGCTGTAAACTTTGTTAGGTTAGGATATCCAAACAAAATATAATTGTTTAGGATTAAGCTATGATTTTAAAATATTTTTTAAGTTTTAAAAAAAATAAAAAAATAAAAATATTTTCTGGAAAAGATTTAAAGTACAGAGGAATATTAGTTTATGGTAAAAATCAAATGCTTTGATTTGTAAACTTATCTATATAATCTGAATCCTCTATCCAAAACTTGATTTTTAAAATTAAAATTTCAAATTTTAGTTGAGTTATGGTGAAGAAATACTAGGTTGAAAAAAAAAAATGGAGTTTGGTCGAAATATGGAGATTGGGTGGATTCGAGTGGTCACGGCTTGGGTTAGAGCTTGTATGGTGATCGGCGAACCTGAGAAAAATCGTGGAGGAGGTGATCGATCATCGTGGAGTTGGGAGTTGGGTGGACTAGGGTTTAACACTGTGTTTGGGTCGAGCTGGGAAAGCATATCGTCGCGCCGCCATTGAAGTGCTTCAGGCGATCGGTCATGGGGGGATAGATGCGTGGGGCTGAGGCTATGCTTTGGGTGGGGTGGTGAAATTTCAGGTGGCGGGGTTCGTCGGCGGTGGGGTAGTTTGTTGTTTGGGTTTGGGTTTTCCTGTAACCATTATATGCTCGGTTTTGACTCGTTGCCTTATGGGATCATCTGGGTGCTCAGGCAAGGTGAAGGGATCGTGGGTGACTCGTGGGTGATCGCGGCAGTGGTTGGTGGTGGTCGGTTAGGTGGTGCACGTGCACCGTGTGCACAGGATGTCTCGGCAGGGATGAATTAGGGATAGGCGGAGAAGGATGGTCTTTGTTCCAGGTTGCGTCACTTCGTGTGTATCGATGTTCATTGATATTTGTTGAGTCGACCGAAGTTGAGTTTCCTGGATTTTTCGTGGCATCGGAAATCCATTGTTTTGGTGATCTGGGGATTGATTGGTACGGAAGAAGAAATGAATGCATCCGTGTTGTTTCCTTCCAGTTGGGCCTTGGCCGATTATCATGTGGTAAATGAAAGGGTCGGGTTTGAGTTTATTTTAGTTGGGCCTCAGGCGATGGTTGGGTTTATTAAAAAGTGTATCTATTTTCCAATACAAACTATAAAGTTACATGATTTGAAATTTAATTTGTTTTTGATTTGGGAAATTTATATTAAATGATTTTGTAATCAATTGCTAAATGTTCCATATGTAATTAATGAATATGTAATTAAGTAATTAATCAAAGAAAAAGGGTTTATCGTTACTAAATTTAGGTCATGATTTATTAAGTATCATAAATTGGTGAATAAAGTATAATCAATTATTGAATGTGATTAATTTAAAGTTTAATTTATGTAAGTAATTTAATTTATGTAAGTAATAGTCAATTACTTAAATAATCAAGGTGATTAATTTATTAATTTGTAGATTAAAAGATTAGTTACTTAATAGTTAAGATTTATTAATTAATGATTAATATGATAAATTAAGGTTAATTAATTAGAGTGATTAAGTTAAGAATAATCAATTTAGGATAATTAACAGTAATTAAGGTTTAATTAATCAATAGTTAAAAGTTTATTAATTTAAAGTATTAATTTAGGAATAAGTAATTAAGATTTAATTAATTACAAATTAAAGGTTAATTAATTAAGATAATTAATTAAAGAAATGATTAATAGATGAAGGTGGTTAAGACTTAATTAATTGTAGTTAATGATAATTAATCATTGATTTAAAGATTACAAATAGAGATAATTATGTAGGTGATAAATTTATAACCACACGGTTTATTCATCTTAATTAAAGATGTTTGATTGTTTTTGAATGCTATGTGATGGATTGATATATTTGATATGTGATGTGATGCTATGTGATGCTTTGTGATAAGCTGTTATATCTGTGATGTATATATTGTTATGCAAACCCTTAACCCATAAAATGACATTTGAGTTTCGATGCGACAGGGAGTCGGATTCCATTTGGTTATCCGAAACCCACATCAAATTGTAATGATTAAATCTGTGCTGATTGATGATGTGGCACTCTTATTGTGTAAAACCCCTGGGCCACACTTATACACACACCAATATGGATTGCACATGGAAATTGGTTAAGTCACAGATTTTTGAAATAGTTTTAAAAATTGAATTTTTGAACCCAAAATAGTTTTGGAATTAGAATTGAAGCTTTTGAAAATGAGTTTCAAAAATAAAAGTTATTTGAATAACTTGATTGAGTTTTGAAATTTAAATAATTTGATTTAAATTTGAATTCAATATTTGGAATTGAATTCTATAATTTGGGAACTAGGGTTTAAAAAAGTTATTCAACTTATAAATGGGTTTATATGGGGTTTTAAAACCATTTCAAAAAGTGATGTTTTGGAATTTAAATTTAACCTAAGATTTCAACTTGTATATAATTGGATTTTCTAAAACGAAAACTATTTGTTTTTCAAATAATAAAGCTTTCGCATAAGGAATGAATCTCCAACTTGTGTTAAAAGGATTTCGAGTCTAAAATGAAAATGGTTTTCCAAGTTATAGATAAATCTTGGAAACGTGTTTTGGAAGCTATAAGTTAGATCTTTAATTTAAAGATTTAAATGTGTTATCCAATTGAATTGGGAATTGTTTGAAAATCTATAAATAGATCTTTGTGAAACTGGGTGAAACTTTGTGAAACGAATCTTTTTGTCAAAAGATTTAAAATGGTAATTTGTTTAACCATTTGAAGAAAAGCTTTGGATTTTAAAGTTGTGACTTAACTGAAATCCCATATCCATATATGTTTAAAAAATTGCGCTCGTTATTCGGATTAGCCGGGAGAGGACCTTGTGTCATATAGCCCATTCTGAATAGTGATACGACGTTATGGATTGCAATTGAAGACCGGTGTTGAAGACTGGGTGTCTTCGAGAATGATAGGATAACCTGTCGATTGACTCTGCACTGAGTTGCTCCGGTATAGAGTTTCCCTAAGTGACGGGAAGTCCGATCGGGATTGTGGATACCCGGATTTGCAAGGGCTTCTTCGGAAGTGCCTTCGGTTCTGTTCGAACCCGGAACAGACTTGTATGGTTGTATGTCCGACATTACACTTTGAGATATTAAACTGATCTCTATCAAATACATTTCTGCTTGGTGGCGGAGAATTTGTTCTCTTAGCTTAACACCCTTCTCTGAGATGTACGAACTCAGAGGTTATGTAGTTGATATTTATCAGTGATATATTCCCAATTTGGTAGTGTGACATGCTAAGTGCTGCTGTGTGTTGATGATCATTTGTGATCAAAGCATGGCTTTTGTATAAAGCGTAGCTTTGTGGACGAGACTGCATCAGGACCTCACATCCCGGAAATGGTCGAAAACAGGAAAGATGCGGCAAGGTTATGAGGGTCGCGCCCTTTAGGGTGTGTCATTCCCTTCTGGTAAAGGGTGATATCATGGTATGGAGCCTAGATACTTACTCATGTGGATACTGCAGATCTATTACTTTGTGATACTTTGTGGTTGTTGGTGTCGAGCGCTCGGATAAAGGTCCCAAAGGACCGGGGGATGGCATGCTCGAGTAGTAGTTACCTAGTTACAGAGGTAACCCGGCCTTGTGTTGGGAGAGATCCGGTTAGGTTCTCGGGACGTCCCTCCAAAGGCGATCCCATAGACAGTAGGAAGTTCCTTTGCCTGACCATTTGTTGGAAATCCAATCAAAACACTACGCGCCCTGTGCGGTTTTAGTTGTATAACCTGCCATGGAATGTGGTGGTAACCTGCTTCTGAACATGGTAGCTATAGTAGGCATAAGTGCGAAATGATTTATATTATACTTTCGAAATGGTTTTCATACACTATGCACTAGTAATAATATCGAAGAAATTTTCTCGTATCAAGCATATTTGACTATCATAAGGAGAAATCTCCTCCAATTCTGCGTTTGCATTGTGTGTGTGGCGGGAGGCCTTATGGTAGTTTCATTTTTCAAAAGAAGCATTACGGGTTTATTTTAAATTCTCTTGTTGTCTGTTTTAAAACCCAAATGTTTTTGTTTTCTCATACCAGTCCCACGACTGACCTGGAGTTTATTGTTCCTTTCCTAAACTCTGGGTGCCCACTATTTTCCCACACGGGCAGTCTAGAGTTGGGTTTTTCAGATAGTCAGGTTTAGTAGATTATCTGGAGCTAGTTCCGTCTTTGGGTTGGGACTGCACTTCTTATCTTTGTGCATCGTTGATTTGGGAGTTCGAGCTATTTCTGGATTGGTGCTTTGGAGATAGAGATTACTGATACTGAAGTTCTTTCTTTGAAGACCATATTGGAGATTTGTTCCGCTGCTGTGTTATCTTTTCTTTTCTGCTGCTATTATTTTATATCATATCTCTAATGTATATTGATATTCATTGTATCATTCTGTTGTATCAGATACTATCAAATGTTGTATGTCATATGTATCATTTCATTTTTCTTCCGCTGTGTTATTTACTTGATGTGTTATAAACTCCGGCGAAGCAGATTCGACTTTTGAATCTGTGGTCCATTTCCTTCTTCCATTCATTGCTTTCTCATAATCCACATACGAGCCTTAATAACACACAGAAGAACAGTCTAAGAGAAAGGGGAGAATACCCACTTATATATAGAGAACACAGTTATGTTATTATTGCAGTATCCTAGATCTCAATCTTATTCTCTTATTACTTCGGATTATGTTTTCAAATTTTTTTAATATTTTAAGTTTTACATAAACCTATACTTTGATATCAACTTGTAATATCCCCCACTTTATGGCTTGAAATTAAGTGCTACGGATGTTGTAGTCATCCATAATATTAATTTTCGTTGACAAAATGTGACTATGTTGGGCATTTTAATAACCAGTACCCATGAATATAAAAAATTTCAAACATGACTTAATAACAATTATTCGCATTTCATTTCATAAATAAGATTACATATTCATTACATAATCCTATTCATATTACGTTCAGAGAAAATTTAATTATTACAAAATACCACCAAGGGCAACATATGAAGGTGCCCCCATAGTTGATTAGATTATACTACTACTTGATGGTTATAACTATCATTAATCTATTCAAACAAAATAAACTACATACTGGATTATGTAAAACTCCTAATATAGCCAGCTTGTCTCTTGAACATCTTTGGAAGCCGATTTGTATAATCGGAAACCTGAAATCCTTGCTCTCGACTAACTCAAATGGGTACCAGAGAGCTTAAAGGGTAAAACAAAAAATTCAGGTCAGACAAACAATCTACAGTGAATAATAATCGACCCCATATATTCAAAATGGTTAGAACATAGGAAAAAATTATTTGCAATCATATAAAATGCACTAGGTTACCCACCCTAATTTGTTTAATTATCCGTCTTAATTCCAATTGACTACTTATACTTGTATGGACTACCCATGTCACACATAAACATTTTTATGGTAATTTAGCTATTTCCATGTAGACTACCCGTTGCACATGGTTTCATTACCAAAGTTATGTAGACTATCCATCTCACACATCACATTTATTTAAAATGATGTGGACTACGCATCACTCATCCCTTAGTTTTCCTAAGATGACCGTGAACACTTTATGAATCATGTAGTGACTATCCATCCCTAACATGATGTGGACTTTCCATTACAGATCTCATAGATTTTCTAGGATAACTATGAACCCATCGCTTATCAATTTAGTTCATGGTTTTCCCAAATGTTCAACCTATATCAATTGGTGTCACTAATTAGGTTATGCACCCCTTAAACTTATAACATCTCAAAATGATATGCACTGATATCCCCAATGATCTATGTCAAAGTTTAAAATATTATACATTGGTATCCCTAATGGTTATGCCAAAATTAGTAAACAAAACACTTTGGTATCCCCAATGAACAATGTTGAAGTCATTATACATCTCCCTTCCTACCATTTATGCAATAATACAAAGAACATACGGTATTCATGCCAAATAACAATATTGAATCTCCACCCAAGGTTAGAAAGCAAAGTTTAGATTTTTATAAAACATATGGCTAATTTCCAAAGTCATAAGGTTTTTGACCCTCTTAAAACATAAGTTATCTCTCCTTCAAACTTACTTTTAGTTTGTATCAAACCAGGCAACACTGGCGTTAAAATAAAAAATGGCAGTGTCAATGTCGCTTGGCATTATTGCCGAAATCTGTTACTTGTGGCATTAATGCTATAATGTTGAAACTAAGGTACTTTGGCTCTATGCTATAAAACATAGGGTGTCAGCATTGAAAACTAACAATAGAATTTCAGTTACCTCTAAATCATGTAACAGTGGCATTATCGCCATAAAATAGTTAAAATCGAAGATAATGCTTACGACTTTCCTGCCTTAAGCTATGACATCAATATAGAAAACATGCAGCATTATTTAAAACAGTGGTTAAAACATGCTGCATTGTTAAAGTAGTAATGAAATAATTGTACATCGGCTATTATGCCATAAAACATATAATGTCAGCGTTGATAAACTGCGCCATCAATGATTTTCATTGCCACAAGATGCGTTATTCTCATAACGGCGATGCCACATGCATGATCCAATGCATCTCATAGATACGACATAATCATGCATTGTTCATTTCGATAAAGGATGATATTGGGATGCTGCATATCGATGGCACAGTGGTAATTATCATAAAAACTACATTCTTCTTTTAAAAGTAAATTCTTTTAACCTACTTCCATTTATTTTTCGTATTATGATTGGTTCGGACTAAATCTTTACAATTTTTATCCAGAATTTACTGAAATATATTTACCTTTGCAAAATCGTTTATTCATTTAATGATTAATATCCTTATTTAATTATTGATTTAGATGCCTTTTTGGCATAATATATTCATAATAATTCATAAACACTTGGGACGGATTTTCAAAAAACAAAGAAATTTTGAATTATCATATTCTTTACTATATAAAAATTTCAGGGCCAAAACAATATTTAATTATTTTCAATAATTAAAACTAAAAATACACCCTATTTATAACTTACGAAATTCATAAAATATTCATTTTAACTTGGAAAGTTATTAAATTAGAACCCATCTCCAAGATAACATTTTAACATACACATCGAAAATCAAATCAATTGGAGATTAAAAAATTAGGTTTTACTCTTAAAACCCATTCAAATAATTTCATAAAAATTCCATAAATCATTATTGTATCCAAATTATGATCATACATCCACAACAAGACAAAACAGTTAAGATAAATTGGGTTATTATCTATAGTTAAATTCAAACCAATAATAAAAGACACGGTTTGCTTATTATTAAACTTTAAATCGATGATGGAGTTGAGATTTGTTAAAGCTTTTGAATCCCTTTGGTTCCCCATTGATTTTGTTACCATCTTCCCCTCAGCAGTGGCTGACCTCTAGGCTTTTATTTTGATTGTTTGTGAATGTAAAATGAAAATGAATGAGAGTGTGAGATTTAAGGGACAAAAGATGAATCTATTTCTATTTTTCCCTCCTTATATGTTCTTTTATATGTTAAGTTTTAAAACAATCTTATTAGTTAAATAGTTAAGTAACTAATTATTGAATCTCATCCCATATCCCATTACATTATTCTATTTAATATATCAATAGTGTTAAACTAAAATTAGGAGTATTGCATAAATTCATTAATTTACAAAAGATTTTTAATTAATAAAAAGATTAATTAAATAAGGATTAGGAGTTGCTTATGTAGCTTAATCATGCTTTGTGTACCTTAATCGTGCTTTGTGTACCTTAATCGTCCTTTATGTAGCTTAATCCTGCTTTATGTGACATAATCATACTTTGTATGTATGCTTGTTTATGGAGATTATTTAGTTGTGTACATAGCATTAAAAGTCTATAAGTAGATTTTTTGTATCTATGAGAGTTAAGATTGATGTTCGTCAAGGTTTCGAAGCAATAGCACTTTAACCTACCAACTTCACTCTTGGTCGAGGTACATTATATGTTGAGGAGGTCAAAAACATTGTACATATATGACATTTTATTTCCATTTACAGTTATCTATTTTATACTTTGATAATCGATCAATCAGCTATTGGAATTGACCAAATTAACTTTGGAAGCATATGTAAGCATCACGAATTGATACGGTGTGAGATCCCTAGAGGAGGACTTATTGGTATGACTTGTCTCTTGCTTTAAGAATGCACACACACAAACACACGCACAAGATCTCCTAGGTAGGGATGCTTTTTATCATTCATTTACTTCTTAAAGAACCAAAATAGATTTAAATAGGAATTCATCGATTTAATTTTGAAGAGACCAGGATCGATAAGTGTTTTATTTACTAAAAACCACTTAAATTAACAAATAGATTCTATATTTTGGAAGCAGTTATAGAGTTGAACTGTCTATCATAAGGTTAAGTCCAAGGGAGACATCGGCGTTAATATTTTAGACTAATGCTATAGAGTTATACTGACCATCCTAAGGTTAAGTCCTTGGGTGAGCTAGCATTAGCATTCATTGAACAACTTACACTAGGATTCTAATACAAATCTGTGGATTGTTTGAGATAGTTTAATCCATAGAGAGATTCGAGTGTGTTTTAGTGATGAAGACTTGTGGAAAAAACGCCAAATGTGATCTCAACATCAGATATGGCTAAAGGCAGAGTAAGATGCACAACCTAGGTTTGCTTAACCCACGATGGGGTATATCAACTCCATATCTAGACTATGCGTATCGATGTTGCTCATGGGAGTTGATGATACTTGGTTCCATATGGTTCATACTGCATTGAAGTATGGACAAGTTGTGTTTACATTTTGGTATATTTTATCTAGATACATGCGATGCTTAGATAGTAAATTTTGATCCTTGCAGATAGAGATCCGCTTAGTTTAATGGCGCATCTCCATCAATATCCATTATGCAAACTTGCCTCAGTGGTTTAGGTTATATACATATACGGTATTATTGTGCCATGAGATGCAAGTGGCACGACTATTTTATGAGTTATATTCTTCGCCTTAGGCATTATCTATTATATCTTATGTGTACTTATTAGATGGTTGGGCTCTTTTGAGGGGAACACCGTTATGGCTAATCAAATGGTCTTTAACATTTTTGTTAATTATGCGTATGTTTCTTGGGTTTCTGACAATGGACCAATGTTTGACTTGTGGTTTTATATTTCCCTTATTCCCATGGGTGCTCTTTCAAGTAGTCCAGGAAAGGCATGTTTTTGTTGATGTTTTTTTAAGGATACTAGGAGATATTGAAGTTCCATCATCCTTGTGCACTCTAGAAGAACTAAAGCTAGCACCTTCACTACCACTTCCTTTATTACCCTCAACATCTTGGAAAGATTTAACACCACCTCGAACAGCATGCAATATCTATCTCATTTTTTGTCAATTGTATAAAAATATGTTTGAATTTTGGAAACAAACAGGAATAAAAGGGCTTTTGTTGGTCAAAAATTGGAAAAGAATAAAAATTTGGAAAGTGGGAATAGAAATAAGATGCTAACTATGGTGTAATGAACCTAATTTTGACTAACATTATTTAATTAGATAAATAAAATAAAATAATATAAATGGTTAAGGGATTGAGATTTCCTAATCAATAAGGGGGCTTCCTTAATGAATGTATAAACAAAAATAAATAAAATAAGCTAGTAGGAGGAAAAAGATATAGGGAAAAATAGGAATAGTCTTTGTTCTTATACCTTAAACCCTTCTTTCCTTCATTTCTCATTCATTTTCAATATTTATAAACAAAAAAAACATTTATTAGTATAGCAAGCCACCATTATGGAGAATCAAAAGAAAATAAGCTAGAAAAATGTTGGAATCTCGAAGAAATTAACCAACTGCAAATCTCAACCTTCTTAACACTAAGCCAGGGTGAATAATTACCTTACATCTCATTTTTTAAAATGATTTTGGTTTCAAGTTTGATCCAAACTAATTATGCAAATAATATGCCACATTACGTTTGTTTAAGTGGATATATATACTTGTTGAGGATTTATATTTCTTTATTTAGATTTTATAATAAGTTCAGATTAGAAAAACCTGTTAAATGATATCTAATTGACTTACGTTTTTAATACATGGTAAGAAACGTTATTTTCGAAGTGGGTTTCAAATTTCATAATTTTATAAGCAAAATTTAGGATTTATTATGAATTTTTATGTGAGAAAAAATTAATATAAGGTTTAACTTATTTAAAGAAATTATATAATGATTTCGAGTCTGAAATTTATACATGTTAGAAAGCATATTAAAAGTGAATTATTGTGACTTTTTGAGGAATTTTCCTAAGTATTTTATTATGGTTATAAAATTATAAAATTATTTAAGTTAAGGGACTTACTTGCTTATATGTTTTATCCAGGAGAAGGGCTTATTTTTTAAATGTTTTTAATTGATAATTTTGAATTCAACGGTCTTTTAGGAAAGGATATTGATAAAAGAATGGAAATCAATTACATTCTAACAAATAAGCCAAATTAGGTGAAAAGAAATTAATTTGTAAGGCATAAAATCGGTTTTGTTATGAATTAACACTTCGCCACTAGCTTAGCTTGCTTTCATCAACATACAAGTAATTCCTTTTAAACTGTTCAAAACCAAAGCATGTGATATAAAGAAAGCTTTCGAATTAGTTGTCTCTTTCCTTTGTTTTTATAAAAGAACTTTTGAATGAGTTGCCGCTTACTTATGTTTAAAAAGAAGCTTTCGAAGGGATAAACACTTTCAAAGCTATTTAAGACCTAGCTGCTGCATTTATATTGTTCGAATCAATGCATTCAAAAGGGTGCTTTTGCATTTTTACTTTGAAGCCACCTTCTAAATTCTTTCAAAAGGGTAGTTTAGCCACTTTCAAATAGCTTCGGAGGCAATGGTTTCGAATGTATTGATTTTGAAACTATCCTCTTTGTTTTACTTAGGATCAATGCTTTTGAAACTAATGCTTTCACCTCTATTCTTTATGACCTATAGTTATATTAAATGTTAAACCCAATAGTTTCGAAAGGGATAATTTTAAATGGTCTCAAAAGGGATAATTTTAAATGGTTTCGAAACGGGTAATTTTAAATGGTTTTAAAGCAATGTCTAAACAAACCTTAACTTGAACCTAATGCTTTCGAAAATTATATTAAAAGTCTTTCGAAAGATATGTTTTAAGTGTTCCGAAAGGAAGGTTCTTATGCTTGCGAAATATGAGTTTAAATGTTTTAGAAAAAGAATGTCTAAGGTTTTAAGTTATGCTTTCAAAAGGATTATTTTTAATGATTTCGAAAGGTATTTTTTAAGGTTTTAAAAAAGGTTTTTGAAGGTGATGACATGGCTTTAAAGCTTAATGTTTTCTAAGTTTAAAAGCGTTTTAACTTGTTCTAAAGGGATACATAACCCTATTCATTAGATTTCATCAACATTGTTTTGTGTAAAGCATATATCATGGCAAAGGTATTTTGAGTAAAACAAAGGGTATATTATCCTTATTTAAGTATGATTTAAAAGGGGCTAAATCAATTTGAAAGACATGTTTTCAAGCAAAAGTGGATGGGATAGTTAACCCTAAGTTTATGACTTGGATATTAGAGGATCGGATGGGACTAGTATGGGGTCGTGCCCTATACTTTATCTGTTAGCCTCTAGCTAAAATAAGTCCAAAATTCCACTGTGTAAAGCTTTGTCACAGGCAAGACAAAAGTTATCTACACACAGAAAGGAACAAAAAAAGGTAGGTTATTGGTGAGTTCGCAAAACCATTAGGATCAGTTGACCTTAGGAGAAATAAGTTAAGAACATGCCATCCAATATCGTGTCTAACAGAAATTAGATTATTTATTATGTCTAGTAGGCCCGAGTCAGCAAATAGTTAATGATTAGCTAGGTAAAACAATAATGTTGGATAAATAGTCCATTGATTACTTGATTTATTTGCATATATCTTATTGCTTTTGCTATTATAATTAGTTTGATTATAGGATTTTGATTTGCATGAGATATGCTTTTAAAAGGAAAATAGTGAGGGGAAACCCGTTCCGCTAAGCTATGTAGTCTCACATAATATCAATAAACTGGGATGTAATAGAATTATTCACACTAAGCTTCATGTCTTATTCGAAGTTTAAGTTTTCCTCTTAAAAACTCGAGTGCTCAAAATTTCTTTTGAATAGGTTGAGAGTTAGGGACTTTTCAAGTATAGTAGGTTGGACAAACAAGCTTCCAAAGACATGCAGGAGGCAAAGTTAGCTATGTAGGGACTATTTAGTATTATTTTCACTGTGAAGTATTTATGACCGATATGTCTATCTAGTACTCTGATCATCAAAGGGGGCATCTTCATATGTCATTCTTGGCGTAATTTATATTAATTGTATTTCATCAAAACATGAGAATCGTTTTGTGATTATGTAACAAAAAATGAAATATTGGTTTGAAATTTGATCAAAAAAGCTGTTTTTGAATCTTTGTTAATTTTATTTCATATTTTTGCGCTTTTGATATTATGAATACCATTAACAATAAGTATTTTGTCACCAAAAGTTAATACTATAGATGATTGTAGCATATGTCGCACTTAGCTTCGAGCCTCAAAGTAGGAGATATTACAACTTGGCATCAGATCATAGGTTTATCAAAACTTAAAAGGAATTTCAAACCTAAAATGATTTTGAAAACAAAATCCTAAGGAATTAGAGAAAAGACTTGGTTATGGGATAGTGCTACAGTAACTACTTGTAGTTGTTATATATAAGCATATGCTTTATCTCTATTCTACCATCTTTCTTAGGCTATTCTTTTGTATCTTACAAAGATTTGAATGCAGATATTAAGGACGTAAAATATAGATGCTAAAAGTGGAAGAGTTAACATTGGTGAAGGAATCACCATAACCAATTGGATTGCAAACAAAACAATAGAAGGAATCCAGGTGAGCACAAGCAGTTAATGTGGTTGTTGGAGCACTGCAAGCTAATATGGGAATTATGTATCAGTTCTTTATTAACATGATGCAGGCTAGAGTTGCTGCAGGTTTAGTAGGAACAAATGTTGAAGAAGGAAATCAACCAGCTCTGGTGGTCAATAACTATGCAATATTGAATAGAGACTATGCTAAGCTTGGAGGAAAACCGTTTATTGGAACTGAAAATGCAATTGAACTGGAGAATTGGTTACTTCATTGTAAAAGGATTCTATCCTATTTACGGCTTAATGATGAGCAAAAGAGGAGACTTTCTTTGAGGTGGTTGCAGGGAGTAGCTCTGTACTAGTGGAGAAGTGTTACTGTGGGAGTAAATGAAGAGACCATGACCTAGGAAAAATTAAGAAGGTTTGGGGACTGATTCATGTCGAAGATCACCAAGTCAACATTGCTTAGGAAGTTTGTTGACTTGGAGTAGGGTGGCATGACAGTGCTTGATTATGCTACCAGAGTAATGGATTTATCGAGGTATGGGTATGCTACAGTTGCAACGGTTATCAATAGAAATGAGAAGTTCATCCACGGGTTGAAGCCCAATCTTGCTAAAGCCACTCTGCCACATATTAGGGATATGTGTGATGTAGCCATTGAGATGGCTTTGAGAAATGAGGAGATGCTTGCTTTCTTAAATGGAAATAAAGCACGGGAACTCAAGGTAGGTAGAACCAAAAGAGAAGGTTTTTCCACAAGAAGGGAGCTTAGAAAAGTGGAGCTGCCAAGAAAGAAAAGAAGGAAGTTATCTGCTACAAGTTTGATAAGAAAGGATATTTCGCTAGCGAATGTCATTTGGGAGATGGGAAGTAGGTGACCGGGAAGAAGAATATCAGATGTTTCAACTATGATTAGATCAGACATTATAAGAATTAGTGCAAGGAATTAGCCAGGGATGGAAAAGGAAAAATGTTTGCATTGGAACCTGCTACCTCAAGGCCAATGTAGAGGAGAAAGGAAAAGCTGTGTTGGGAGGTATGTGTCAGGACCCGATTCTTCGACTCCCGAAATTCGACATCAATACGTCCACTGTATCGAATGCCGAAAAACCATACACTGAGGGTTTAAGAAAGAAGAAAGAGGAAAAGAAGTAGTAGAAGAAGAGAGAAAGAAAAACAGAACGGAAAGAAAATAACAGAACAACATCAGAATCTCACAATTCGCAGCGGAACAACATATAGTAGATAAATGAATAATCTTTAAACAAAGAACTATATCAGTTATTACATTACATCACATTTCATTTCATTACAGAGTGTACAACAACAAACAATGCAGCGGAAAAAGAAGTACTATATACTAGTAATACGCCAATGCCATCCATCTTGCTTCAAGCAACTCCTGAATTCCAGAATATCCTGATAAACCTTAACTCTTGACTGCCCGTGTGAAAATTGGTGGGCACCCAGAGTTTAGGAAGGAAAACAATAAACTCCGAGTCAGTCATGTGACTGGTGTAAGAATTCAAAAACAGTTTAGTTTTCTTTACAAAATCAAGAACAGGATAAAAAAAATTTTAAAAATAGATTCGCAATGTTTTTGAAAATGTAACTACCATAAGACCTCCCACCACACACACAATGCAAACGCAGACTTGGAGGAGATTTCTTCTTATGTTAGTCAAAGATGCTTACTACGCAAAATCAAATCAATTTTGATATTATTATTAGTGCATAGTGTAGAAGACATTTCGAAAGTAGAATATAAATCTTAGCCAACATAGGTACCATTATATTATGCCTACTATAGCTACCTCCTGAGGAAGCAGGTTCTACAACTAAAACCGTACAAGATCGTATTGTTTCTTTGGATTTCCAATGAATGGTCAGGCCAAGGAACTTCCCATTGCCACATGAGAACGCCTCTTGAAGGACGTCCCCGAGAACCAAACCGGATCTCTGCCAACACAAGGCCGGGTTACCCCTAACTGGGTAACAACTGACACGAGTATGCCATCCCCCGGTCCTTTGGGACCTTTAACCGAGCGCTCGTAATCAACATCACACCATAATAATAAGTGTTTCAACATGAGTAAGCATCTGGGCTCCATACCATGATACCACCCTTTTCCAGAAGGAAATGCACACACCCTAAAGGGAGCTACCCCTCATAACCTTGCCGCATCTTTCCTGTTTTGACCATCCCGGGGTGTGAGGCTCGACGAAGTCACGTCCACAAAGCCACGCTTTATACAAAGTCATGCTTTGGGTCAAAAAATGATCATAGAAATGATCACCAAGATAGACGATCAAACAAATGATCCTATCACAAATAATCAACACAATGATCATTTCACAGCAACGCTCAGCATGTCACATTACCAAAGTGGGAGTATATTGCTAATAACCTTCAACTATATAACCTCTGAGCTCGTACGTCTCAGAGAAGGGTGTTAAGCTAAGAGAATAAATTCTCCACCACCAACAGAAATATATTTGAAAGAAATCAGCTTTATATCTCAATTGAAATGTCAGACATACTATCCATACAAGTATGTTCCGGGCTCGAACAGAACCGAAGGCACTTACAAAGTAGTCCTTGCAATCCGGATAATCTCTAATCACGTCCGAATTTCCCATCACATATGGAGATCTCTATACCGTGGATCAACCAGTGCAGAGACAATCAACAAGAAAACCTTTCGTTTTCGAAAATATCCGATCTTCAACACCGGTCTTCAAATGCAATTCATAACGACGTATCACATATTCGGAATGGGTTATACGACCCCAAGGTCCTTTCCCGGTTAACCCGAATAGTGAGCGCTTATTTAAAAAAAATAAGTATGGCATTCAATTTCAAGCAAATCACAACAAATACCTATTCAAAGATAAATATTGATAGTCGGTTATTGAACTATCAATCGATATGCACAATATCACCAGATTCCAAACAATTTTCCAAATTATTTATTTTCTAAAAATATCTTTACAAGATATATAATCTCAATACTTCAAAAAAAATCAATATTTATTTTTAAACGAATTCCAAGTTTCATTTATAAATTCCATATTGAATTTATATTTCTAAAAATATTTATGAATATACGTTTTCAATTATCCATTTTCAATTTATCTTCAAAAAGATAAATTCTCTAAACTTTTCATTTCACATTGGAAAAACATTTCCATACCTATTTATTTATAAGTAATTCACAAGTCTTTTTATTTTCTATACTTGGAAAATATTCAATATACTTAAATCGAAATTTAGTATATATTTCATTCTTTAAGAAAATCATTCTCTTAAACATATTTATTTGGGCCAAAACGAATGTTGCGTAAAACATCATTACGACAACCCAAAATCACTAGTATAGAGATTCGAAATTAAAATAGATATATAAATCCCAATACTATACACAACATTTCCTTTCGGAGATCATTTACTATAACAACAGTGTTATAGTCTACTATTTCCTTCTATTTCTCGAAAACGTCTATTTCAACAATGAATGTTGAAATCTATGGTTTCGATGGTTAATATATTTTAAAACACCTTTAGATCATTTTAATTCTATTTAAAACATCACATCCAAAACATTTTCTTTAATATATTATTCACTATTCAAAAACGTGAATATACTTGTTAACCAATTTCATCATTTCTATTCCTTTTATTTTAAAGGATTATTCACTGTCTAAAACGTGAATATAACTCCATTAACAAATTTCAACAATTTACTTATCAAAATAGGTCGTTGCGGATTTATAAAACAATATTCATAAATTCCATTTCTATTTATTTTACAACAACTTCTTCTTATAAATTTCCTTTATTAACTTATTCGATTTACAACTCAGTTATATACCGAAAGTCCATATTATAAGTTAAATGCTCATAATTTATTTGTTAACCAAATTTTTCTTTTAACTTCCCAAATTATAAATCTTATAAATTATAAGATTCATTTATTTATCCAAAATCTATTCTTTTAAATTACTTTACAAATTTTATAAACCTACTGTTTATAAAATTCCATTTATAACTTCACCGTTATAATTCTATAAATTTCATTCATTTACGAAATTCATTTACAATCCATTCTAACACTTATAAAAGCTCGTTTTACAATTCCAATATTTTTAATTTATAAATATCAATTTATAAATCTCTTATATGGATCAATTTATATTATTCTTTTAAAATGTCTTTCAACTCCTTTATAATTCATCATTTTGATTTATAAAATAATCAAATTTCATAAATCCTATATTTAAACTTTTTATAATAAATTCAGAAATCCCAGTTTAAACTATTTTATAAAATCATTAATCCCATATTTTCAAAAATCAACTTTTAACTGTATTTCTCAAAAATCATAATTTTTACAATATTAAAATTATAACGTTTATTTATTTAAGATGAATCGATTCCAAAAATATTTTATAAACGTATACTTTCAAAAATCACTTTAGAAATCCCTTAAAAATTAAAATCGTTATTTTTAAACTTCAAAATTGGATTCGATGATGCAGCACATCAAACAGTCAATCATGACTTTCCAATATCATATATCGATATGATAAACAATCAAATATCACTATATCTGAATCAAATAAATATTTGTGAGGAATCCAGTTGGATCCCTCCAACCTGTTTACCTGCATCCACAGACATTAGCACAATACCCATTCCACTTCGAGGTGGAATATCGCGGTATATAGGATTTTATAAAATATTATCCGCTTAATAGGCGGCGCAATAGGGTCTCATCCGCTATACAAATGCGGTAAATCATCAACTGCAATATATACATATGCCAATATATATATATATATATTGCTATATATATAATATAATACCAATTCCACTTCGAGGTGGAATATCGCGGTATATGGGTGTAATAAATAACCTCCGCTTACTAACGGCGTATAGGGTCTATTCACATCCAATATATATATATAACAATCATCATTCAATCATTCAATCAACACAGTCTAACAATTTTAAATCTAACTATTTAAAATTTAAATAAACCCTTTTGAGTGAGAAGTTCTCACCTTTGATTTTATTTTGCAATCTGTTTCCAATCAATCCCGTTTCCTTTCAGATTTTGACCTTGAATAAGCAATTATATAAATTTATGAATATTCGACCAAATCGAATAATTAATTATCGTTTAATAGTTTAATTAAATTTTAAACTACTTTCCTTTTTAAATCTCTATATATATATATATATATTCTTCTTTTTCACAAATATCTTTTCTGTTTTACAACTTACTGTCATTATTTTATTTACTTTAAATACTTCTAAAAATTATTACAGTGACATTTTTTTTCTAAACTATATTTTTTTTCTTTACTGCTAAAATCAAATATCAAATACTTGCATATATATTTCTCTCTATTTTTTTTCTTGAAAATATTATTGAATACAACTTCGTAAACATACTTACAGACGAGTTCGAACCAAACCCTAGCTTTGCTCACGCGATCGACCACCCACGTTCGTGCCAGTGTCCCCAAATCCCAGCTGAGCAACAGCAACTCAAAGCATCAAGAGTTCGCTACACCTCTAGGCTGCAGTACTTCCCCAACCTCATGTCGAACTCGGTCACCACAATTCCTCAATGTCACCGAGCATCTCGGCATTGCGTGCAACCCACGGCGAACCCAACAACCCAGCTTGTCATCGCCATGCTTCTACCCAGTCCTTGCTCGAGTACGCGACCACTCGCGAGTCCCATGCTGCTGCCGCCGCGCCTATTCGCGCTCAAACCACTGCCTCGCTTGAGCTCGTGGCCTCCTCTACGATATCGCCTTCGCAACTTCCCCAAATCGCGAGATCCCAGATTTGATTTCGAACTTTGAAGTCCGCCATTTTTATTTTTTTATTTTTTTAGAAGAGAAAGGGGGTCTCGATTAACTGAAGAGGAAGAAAGAATTCAATCCACTTGATTTTGAAAATGGGGCTTCGGCCATGATTTTATCACTGAGATTCAATTTTTAGTTTTGAATAGATAAAGGATGGGAGGGAGGAGATACTTAAAATCGAACGAAGCATGGTTTACACGATATGGTTTCATGATTTTAGGCGTACTTTTAGGCATAATTGAAGGAGGCAACGTGCTACTGTTTGACTAATTTAAATTTAAATTTAAATTGAATTCGATTCAATTTCAATGCGTTTACTCGCCCTGTGCTCACATATCAACTCCGAAAAATACGAAATTTGAAATCCGAGAATAATTCAATATTACGGACCCAATGGAACTGGTTTCGTCGAATTCCGAGAATGTGCCTCGGAGGGCTATTTTTAATATCGATTCAAACGATAAAATTTTAAAACTGAACAAAGCAGTTTCAAATTCAATTCTGAAGATTCTATTGTCTTCAGTATTATCAATATGAATTTTACAAGCCTTTGAAATATTTTTATTCAGCTTAAAATTGAAGATTCAAATTTTTATTCAACTTTCTATAGATTAAATTCTATAATTTAATCGCCAAATTCAAAGTTATATTGAAAATTAAATCCAAACCATCATTCAAATATTTAAAATAAATTAAATATTTTCAATTTAAATAGTTCAAAATTCAGGGTCATTACAATCTTCCCCCCTTAAAGAATTTCGTCCCGAAATTACAAGTTAAGAACAATGCCCTTATCCTGTCTATTATTTTTCACAATCCAAATAGTTTTATCAACTTTCTAAAACAACTATTTTTACTAGGGATTCATTATCATTTCAACTAGCTTTCCAACTTCAATTATAGGTTCCAAACAATATTGTTTCTCCACAATTCAAATTTAGATTTAAATTCAAATTTCAAACTTTCAAAATTTTCTCAAAAATTTTCTAACACCCGAAATTTTTGAAAAATTTCGCCAGCGTCTCCTTTGTGCGGCTAGCTCGGTACGACTACAAAATGGCACCATGGCCCCTCAGAATCAAAAAGAAAAGAGAAAGCCAAGTGGCTGGAGAAGAAAATCACCAAATTTCATGCTGAAATTGAAATACGTACCTTTTTGTCGAGCAATTCAATTTTATCTTTGAAATCAAAATCTCAATTCCTTTATGCACCTGTATATCCTGCTATTCATAATATCCAATTCCAACATTCAAACTATTTTGCCAATTCATTACAAAATTTCCAACATATGCTTCTTATACATTTTTACTTCACTATTGAAGTTACACATTCATTTTCATTCAATTTCATTTGAATTCAATTCACAATTCTAAATATTGAATTCTAACGATTAAATTTCATTTATTAATTCATATTACTACTTTAAATTAGTTTTATTTACTAATTCATTTCAATTAGTACATTCACTTATTCATTTTAGATTTCCATATTCAATTCATCTCGAATTTACTTAATTACTAACAAAGGAAGTTTCAATTTATTTCTTTTACTTACTGGAATTTATATACAAATTCAAATTTATCTTCAAATTTAGCTCACGACTAAACTTTAATTTAACCAATTCAAATTCCAATTCATTAGTCCATAAATTAATAATTTATCAAGTTAGTTTACTTGAATTCAATCCATTTTATTTCTTATTTAATTTCATATAATAATGAAAATAATTTAATATTATCACTTTCTAACAACCACGCAACCATGTACTATAATAATTCGTAGAAAACCATTTCTTTTCTATACAACAATAGTTTTGGGCAAAATTATCTTATTTACCCGATTCAAAAACAATTTTATATTCACTAACAAATACGCGCTCATATCTATTATTACACTCTAACTCATTCTAGAGTACTACTGACTCTATCTCTAATGAGTAATATCCAACAGAACCATGGTTGTCGCTTAACCATATGCTCTGATACCACATTGTCAGGACCCGATTCTTCGACTCCCGAAATTCGACATCAATACGTCCACTGTATCGAATGCCGATCAGTCGGATGCCGGAAAACCAAACACTGAGGGTTTAAGAAAGAAGAAAGAGGAAAAGAAGAAGTAGAAGAAGAGAGAAAGAAAAACAGAACGGAAAGAAAATAACAGAACAACATCAGAATCTCACAATTCGCAATGGAACAACATATAGTAGATAAATGAATAATCTTTAAACAAAGAACTATATCAGTTATTACATTACATCACATTTCATTTTATTACATCAGAGTGTACAACAATAAACAATGCAGCGGAAAAAGAAGTACTATATACTAGTAATACGCCAATGCCATCCATCTCGCTTCTAGCAACTCCTGAATTCCAGAATATCCTGATATACCTTAACTCTTGACTGCCCGTATGGAAATTGGTGGGCACCCAGAGTTTAGGAAGGAAAACAATAAACTCCGAGTCAGCCATGTGACCGGTGTGAGAATTCAAAAATAGTTTATTTTTCTTTACAAAATCAAGAACAGGATAATTTTTTTTTTAAAATAGATTTGCAATGTTTTTGAAAATGTAACTACCATAAGACCTCCCACCACACACACAATGCAAACGCAGACTTGGAGGAGATTTCTTCTTATGTTAGTCAAAGATGCTTACTACGCAAAATCAAATCAATTTTGATATTATTATTAGTGCATAGTGTAGAAGACATTTCGAAAGTAGAATATAAATCTTAGCCAGCATAGGTACCATTATATTATGCCTACTATTGCTACCACCTGAGGAAGCAGGTTCTACAACTAAAACCACACAAGATCGTATTGTTTCTTTGGATTTTCAACGAATGGTCAGGCCAAGGAACTTCCCATTGCCACATGAGAACGCCTCTGGAAGGACGTCCTCGAGAACCAAACCGGATCTCTGCCAACACAAGGCCGGGTTACCCCTAACTGGGTAACAACTGACACGAGTATGCCATCCCCCGGTCCTTTGGGACCTTTAACCGAGCGCTCGTAATCAACTTCACACCATAATAATAAGTGTTTCGACATGAGTAAGTATCTGGGCTCCGTACCATGATACCACCCTTTTCCAGAAGGAAATGCACACACCCTAAAGGGAGCTACCCCTCATAACCTTGCCGCATCTTTCCTGTTTTGACCATTCCGGGCTGTGAGGCTCGACGAAGTCACGTCCACAAAGCCACGCTTTATACAAAGTCATGCTTTGGGTCAACAAATGATCATAGAAATGATCACCAAGATAGACGATCAAACAAATGATCCTATCACAAATAATCAACACAATGATCATTTCACAGCAACGCTCAGCATGTCACATTACCAAAGTGGGAGTATATTGCTAATAACCTTCAACTATATAACCTCTGAGCTCGTACGTCTCAGAGAAGGGTGTTAAGCTAAGAGAATAAATTCTCCACCACCAACAGAAATATATTTGAAAGAAATCAGCTTTATATCTCAATTGAAATGTCAGACATACTATCCATACAAGTATGTTCCGGGCTCGAACAGAACCGAAGGCACTTACAAAGAAGTCCTTGCAATCCGGATAATCTCTAATCACGTTCGAATTTCCCATCACATATGGAGATCTCTATACCGGGGATCAGCCAGTGCAGAGACAATCAACAAGAAACCCTTTCGTTTTCGAAAATATCCGGTCTTCAACACCGGTCTTCAAATGCAATTCATAACGACGTATCACATATTCGGAATGGGTTATACGACCCCAAGGTCCTTTCCCGGTTAACCCGAATAGTGAGCGCTTATTTAAAAAAAATAAGTATGGCATTCAATTTCCAGCAAATCACAACAAATACCTATTCAAAGGTAAATATTGATAGTCGGTTATTGAACTATCAATCGATATGCACAACATCACCAGATTCCAAATAATTTTTCCAAATTATTTATTTTCCAAAAATATCTTTACAAGATATATAATCTCAATACTTCAAAAAAAATCAATATTTATTTTTAAACGAATTCCAAGTTTCATTTATAAATTCCATATTGAATTTATATTTCTAAAAATATTTATGAATATACGTTTTCAATTATCCATTTTCAATTTATCTTCAAAAAGATAAATTCTCTAAACTTTTCATTTCACATTGGAAAAACATTTCCATACCTATTTATTTATAAGTAATTCACAAGTCTTTTTATTTTTTATACTTGGAAAATATTCAATATACTTAAATCGAAATTTAGTATATATTTCATTCTTTAAGAAAATCATTCTCTTAAACATATTTATTTGGGCCAAAACGAATGTTGCATAAAACATCATTACGACAACCCAAAATCACTAGTATAGGGATTCGAAATTATAATAGATATATAAATCCCAATACTATACACAACATTTCCTTTCGGAGATCATTTACTATAACAACAGTGTTATAGTCTACCATTTCCTTCTATTTCTCGAAAACGTCTATTTCAACAATGAATGTTGAAATCTATGGTTTCGATGGTTAATATACTTTAAAACACCTTTAGATCGTTTTAATTCTATTTAAAACATCACATCCAAAACATTTTCTTTAATATATTATTCACTATTCAAAAACGTGAATATACTTGTTAACCAATTTCATCATTTCTATTCCTTTTATTTTAAAGTATTATTCACTGTCTAAAACATGAATATAACTCCATTAACAAATTTCAACAATTTACTTATCAAAATAAGTCGTTGCGGATTTATAAAACAATATTCATAAATTCCATTTCTATTTATTTTACAACAACTTCTTCTTATAAATTTCCTTTATTAACTTATTCGAATTTTAACTCAGTTATATACCGAAAGTCCATATTATAAGTTAAATGCTCATAATTTATTTGTTTACCAAATTTTTCTTTTAACTTCCCAAATTATAAATCTTATAACTTATAAGATTCATTTATTTATCCAAAATCTATTCTTTTAAATTACTTTACAAATTTTATAAACCTACTGTTTATAAAATTCCATTTATAACTTCACCGTTATAATTCTATAAATTTCATTCATTTACGAAATTCATTCACAATCCATTCTAACACTTATAAAAGCTCGTTTTACAATTCCAATATTTTTAATTTATAAATATCAATTTATAAATCTCTTATATGGATCAATTTATATTATTCTTTTAAAACGTCTTTCAACTCCTTTATAATTCATCATTTTGATTTATAAAATAATCAAATTTCATAAATCCTATATTTAAACTTTTTATAATAAATTCAGAAATCCCAGTTTAAACTATTTTATAAAATCATTAATCCCATATTTTCAAAAATCAACTTTTAACTGTATTTCTCAAAAAACATAATTTTTACAATACTAAAATTATAACGTTTATTTATTTAAGATGAATCGATTCCAAAAATATTTTATAAACGTATACTTTCAAAAATCACTTTAGAAATCCCTTAAAAATTAAAATCGTTATTTTTAAACTTCAAAATTGGATTCGATGATGCAACACATCAAACAGTCAATCACGACTTTCCAATATCATATATCGATATGATAAAAAATCAAATATCACTATATCTGAATCAAATAAATATTTGTGAGGAATCCAGTTGGATCCCTCCAACCTGTTTCCCTGCATCCACAGACATTAGCACAATACCCATTCCACTTCGAGGTGGAATATCGCGGTATATGGGATTTTATAAAATATTATCCGCTTAATAGTCGGCGCAATAGGGTCTCATCCGCTATACAAATGCAGGAAATCATCAACTGCAATATATACATATGCCAATATATATATATTGCTATATATATAATATAATACCAATTCCACTTCGAGGTGGAATATCGCGGTATATGGGTGTAATAAATAACCTCCACTTACTAACGGCGTATAGGGTCTATTCACATCCAATATATATATATATATATATATATATATATATATATATATAACAATCATCATTCAAGCATTCAATCAACACAGTCTAACAATTTTAAATCTAACTATTTAAAATTTAAATAAACCCTTTTGAGTGAGAAGTTCTCACCTTTGATTTTATTTTGCAATCCGTTTCCAATCCATCCCGTTTCCTTTCAGATTTTGACCTTGAATAAGCAATTATATAAATTTATGAATATTCGACCAAATCGAATAATTAATTACCGTTTAATAGTTTAATTAAATTTTAAACTAATTTCCTTTTTAAATCTCTATATATATTTATTCTTCTTTTTCACAAATATCTTTTCTGTTTTACAACTTACTGTCATTATTTTATTTACTTTAAATACTTCTAAAAATTATTACAATGACATTTTTTTTCTAACCTATATTTTTTTTCTTTACTGCTAAAATCAAATATCAAATACTTGCATATATATTTCTCTCTGTTTTTTTCTTGAAAATATTATTGAATACAACTTCGTAAACATACTTACAGACGAGTTCGAACCAAACCCTAGCTTTGCTCACGCGATCGACCACCCACGTTCATGCCAGTGTCCCCAAATCCCAACTGAGCAACAGCAAACTCAAAGCATCAAGAGTTCGCTACACCTCTAGGCTGCAGTACTTCCCCAACCTCATGTCGAACTCGGTCACCACAATTCCTCAATGTCACCGAGCATCTCGGCATTGCGTGCAACCCACGGCGAACCCAACAACCCAGCTTGTCATCGCCATGCTTCTACCCAGTCCTTGCTCGAGTACGCGACCACTCGTGAGTCCCATGCTGCTGCCGCCGCGCCTATTCGCCTCGAACCACTGCCTCGCTTGAGCTCGTGGCCTCCTCTACGATATCGCCTTCGCAACTTCCCCAAATCGCGAGATCCCAGATTTGATTTCGAGCTTTGAAGTCCGCCATTTTTATTTTTTTTTATTTTTTTTAGAAGAGAAGGGGGGTCTCGATTAACTGAAGAGGAAGAAAGAAAGAATTCAATCCACTTGATTTTGAAAATGGGGCTTCGGCCATGATTTTATCACTGAGATTCAATTTTTAGTTTTGAACAGATAAAGGAAGGGAGGGAGGAGATACTTATAATCGAACGAAGCATGGTTTACACGATATGGTATCGTGATTTTAGGCGTACTTTTAGGCGTAATTGAAGGAGGCAACGTGCTACTGTTTGATTAATTTAAACTTAAATTGAATTTGATTCAATTTCAATGCGTTTACTCGCCGTGTGCTCACATATCAACTCCGAAAAATACGAAATTTGAAATCCGAGAATAATTCAATATTACGGACCCAATGGAACTGGTTTCGTCGAATTCCGAGACTATGCCTCGGACGGCTATTTTTAATATCGATTCAAATGATAAAATTTCAAAACTGAACAAAGCAGTTTCAAATTCAATTCTGAAGCTTCTATTATCTTCAGTATTATCAATATGAATTTTACAAGCCTTTGAAATATTTTTATTCAGCTTAAAATTGAAGATTCAAATTTTTATTCAACTTTCTATAGATTAAATTCTATAATTTAATCGCCAAATTCAAAGTTATATTGAAAATTAAATCCAAACCATCATTCAAATATTTAAAATAAATTAAATATTTTCAATTTAAATTGTTCAAAATTCAGGGTCGTTACAATCTTTCCCCCTTAAAAGATTTTCGTCCCGAAATTACAAGTTAAGAACAATGCCCTTATCCTGTCTATTATTTTTCACAATCCAAATAGTTTTATCAACTTTCTAAAACAAATATTTTTGCTAGGGATTCATTATCATTTCAACTAGCTTTCCAACTTCAATTATAGGTTCCAAACAATATTGCTTCTCCACAATTCAAATTTAGATTTAAATTCAAATTTCAAACTTTCAAAATTTTCTCAAAAATTTTCTAACACCCGAAATTTTCGAAAAATTTCGCCAGCGTCTCCTTTGCGCGGCTAGCTCGGTACGACTACAAAATGGCACCACGGCCCCTCAGAATCAAAAAGAAAAGAGAAAGCCAAGTGGCTGGAGAAGAAAATCACCAAATTTCATACTAAAATTGAAATACGTACCTTTTTGTCGAGCAATTCAATTTTATCTTTGAAATCAAAATCTCAATTCCTTTATACACCTGTATATCCTGCTATTCATAATATCCAATTCCAACATTCAAACTATTTTGCCAATTCATTACAAAATTTCCAACATATGCTTGTTATACATTTTTACTTCACTATTGAAGTTACACATTCAATTTCATTTGAATTCAATTCACAATTCTAAATATTGAATTCTAACGATTAAATTTCATTTACTAAATTCATATTACTACTTTAAATTAGTTTTATTTAGTAATTCATTTCAATTAGTACATTCACTTATTCATTTTAGATTTCCATATTCAATTCATCTCGAATTTACTTAATTACTAACAAAGGAAGTTTCAATTTATTTCTTTTACTTACTGGAATTTATATACAAATTCAAATTTATCTTCAAATTTAGCTCACGACTAAACTTTAATTTAACCAATTCAAATTCCAATTCATTAGTCCATAAATTAATAATTTATCAAGTTAGTTTACTTGAATTCAATCCATTTTATTTCTTATTTAATTTCATATAATAATGATAATAATTTAATATTATCACTTTCTAACAACCATGCAACCATATACTATAATAATTCGTAGAAAACCATTTCTTTTCTATACAAAAATAGTTTTTGGGCAAAATTATCTTATTTACCCAATTCAAAAATAATTTTATATTCACTAACAAATACGCGCTCATATTTATTATTACACTCTAACTCATTCTAGAGTACTACTGACTCTATCTCTAATGAGTAATACCCAACAGAACCATGGTTGCCGCTTAACCATATGCTCTGATACCACATTGTCAGGACCCGATTCTTCGACTCTCAAAATTCGACATCAATACGTCCACTGTATCGAATGCCGATCAGTCGGATGCCGGAAAACCAAACACTGAGGGTTTAAGAAAGAAGAAAGAGGAAAAGAAGAAGTAGAAGAAGAGAGAAAGAAAAACAGAACGGAAAGAAAATAACAGAACAACATCAGAATCTCACAATTCGCAGCGGAACAACATATAGTAGATAAATGAATAATCTTTAAACAAAGAACTATATCAGTTATTACATTACATCACATTTCATTTCATTACATCAGAGTGTACAACAATAAACAATGCAGCGGAAAAAGAAGTACTATATACTAGTAATACGCCAATGCCATCCATCTTGCTTCTAGCAACTCCTGAATTCCAGAATATCTTGATAAACCTTAACTCTTGACTGCCCGTGTGGAAATTGGTGGGCACCCAGAGTTTAGGAAGGAAAACAATAAACTCCGAGTCAGTCATGTGACTGGTGTGAGAATTCAAAAACAGTTTATTTTTCTTTACAAAATCAAGAACAGGATAATTTTTTTTAAAAATAGATTTGCAATGTTTTTGAAAATGTAACTACCATAAGACCTCCCACCACACACACAATGCAAACGCAGACTTGGAGGAGATTTCTTCTTATGTTTGTCAAAGATGCTTACTACGCAAAATCAAATCAATTTTGGTATTATTATTAGCTAGCATAGGTACCATTATATTATGCCTACTATAGCTACCTCCTGAGGAAGCAGGTTCTACAACTAAAACCGTACAAGATCGTATTGTTTCTTTGGATTTCCAATGAATGGTCAGGCCAAGGAACTTCCCATTGCCACATGAGAACGCCTCTGGAAGGACGTCCCGGAGAACCAAACCGGATCTCTGCCAACACAAGGCCGGGTTACCCCTAATTGGGTAACAACTGACACGAGTATGCCATCCCCCGGTCCTTTGGGACCTTTAATCGAGCGCTCGTAATCAACATCACACCATAATAATAAGTGTTTAACATGAGTAAGTATCTGGGCTCCATACCATGATACCACCCTTTTCTAGAAGGAAATGCACACACCCTAAAGGGAGCTACCCCTCATAAGCCGCATCTTCCCTGTTTTGACCATTCCGGGGTGTGAGGCTCGATGAAGTCACGTCCACAAAGCCACGCTTTATACAAAGTCATGCTTTGGGTCAACAAATGATCATAGAAATGATCACCAAGATAGACGATCAAACAAATGTTCGTATCACAAATAATCAACACAATGATCATTTCACAGCAACGCTCAGCATGTCACATTACCAAATTGGGAGTATATTGCTAATAACCTTCAACTATATAACCTCTGAGCTCGTACGTCTCAGAGAAGGGTGTTAAGCTAAGAGAATAAATTCTCCGCCACCAACAGAAATATATTTGAAAGAAATCAGCTTTATATCTCAATTGAAATGTCATATATACTATCCATACAAGTCTGTTCCGGGCTCGAACAGAACCGAAGGCACTTATAAAGAAGTCCTTGCAATCCGGATAATCTCTAATCACGTCCGAATTTCCCATCACATATGGAGATCTCTATACCGGGGATCAGCCAGTGCAGAGACAATCAACAAGAAACCCTTTCGTTTTCGAAAATATCTTGTCTTCAACACCGGTCTTCAAATGCAATTCATAACGACGTATCACATATTCGGAATGGGTTATACGACCCCAAAGTCCTTTCCCGGTTAACCCGAATAGTGAGCGCTTATTTAAAAAAAATAAGTGTGGCATTCAATTTCAAGCAAATCACAACAAATACCTATTCATAGGTAAATATTGATAGTCGGTTATTGAACTATCAATCGATATGCACAACATCACCAGATTCCAAATAATTTTCCAAATTATTTATTTTCCAAAAATATCTTTACAAGATATATAATCTCAATACTTCAAAAATAAATCAATATTTATTTTTAAACGAATTCCAAGTTTCATTTATAAATTCCATACTGAATTTATATTTCTAAAAATATTTATGAATATACGTTTTCAATTATCCATTTTCAATTTATCTTCAAAAAGATAAATTCTCTAAACTTTTCATTTCACATTGGAAAAACATTTCCATACCTATTTATTTATAAGTAATTCACAAGTGTTTTTATTTTCTATACTTGGAAAATATTCAATATACTTAAATCAAAATTTAGTATATATTTCATTCTTTAAGAAAATCATTCTCTTAAACATATTTATTTGGGCCAAAACGAATGTTGCATAAAACATCATTACGACAACCCAAAATCACTAGTATAGGGATTCGAAATTAAAATAGATATATAAATCCCAATACTATACCCAACATTTCCTTTCGGAGATCATTTACTATAACAACAGTGTTATAGTCAACCATTTTCTTCTATTTCTCGAAATCGTCAATTTCAACAATGAATGTTGAAATCTATGGTTTCGATGGTTAATATATTTTAAAACACCTTTAGATCATTTTAATTCTATTTAAAACATCACATCCAAAACATTTTCTTTAATATATTATTCACTATTCAAAAACGTGAATATACTTGTTAACCAATTTCATCATTTCTATTCCTTTTATTTTAAAGGATTATTCACTGTCTAAAACGTGAATATAACTCCATTAACAAATTTCAACAATTTACTTATCAAAATAAGTCGTTGCGGATTTATAAAACAATATTCATAAATTCCATTTCTATTTATTTTACAACAACTTCTTCTTATAAATTTCCTTTATTAACTTATTCGATTTACAACTCAGTTATATACCGAAAGTCCATATTATAAGTTAAATGCTCATAATTTATTTGTTAACCAAAATTTTCTTTTAACTTCCCAAATTATAAATCTTATAACTTATAAGATTCATTTATTTATCCAAAATCTATTCTTTTATATTACTTTACAAATTTTATAAACCTACTGTTTATAAAATTCCATTTATAACTTCACCGTTATAATTCTATAAATTTCATTCATTTACGAAATTCATTTACAATCCATTCTAACACTTATAAAAGCTCGTTTTACAATTCCAATATTTTTAATTTATAAATATCAATTTATAAATCTCTTATATGGATTAATTTATATTATTCTTTTAAAACGTCTTTCAACTCCTTTATAATTCATCATTTTGATTTATAAAATAATCAAATTTCATAAATCCTATATTTAAACTTTTTATAATAAATTCAGAAATCCCAGTTTAAACTATTTTATAAAATCATTAATCCCATATTTTCAAAAATCAACTTTTAACTGTATTTCTCAAAAATCATAATTTTTACAATATTAAAATTATAAAGTTTATTTATTTAAGATGAATCGATTCCAAAAATATTTTACAAACGTATACTTTCAAAAATCACTTTAGAAATCCTTTAAAAATTAAAATCGTTATTTTTAAACTTCAAAATTGGATTCGATGATGCAACACATCAAACAGTCAATCACGACTTTCCAATATCATATATCGATATGATAAACAATCAAATATTACTATATCTGAATCAAATAAATATTTGTGAGGAATCCAGTTGGATCCCTCCAACCTGTTTCCCTGCATCCACAGACATTAGCACAATACCCATTCCACTTCGAGGTGGAATATCGCGGTATATGGGATTTTATAAAATATTATACGCTTAATAGGCGGCGCAATAAGGTCTCATCCGCTATACAAATGCGGGAAATCATCAACTGCAATATATACATATGCCAATATATATATATATATATATATATATATATATATATATATATTGCTATATATATAATATAATACCAATTCCACTTCGAGGTGGAATATCTCGGTATATGGGTGTAATAAATAACCTCCGCTTACTAACGGCGTATAGGGTCTATTCACATCTAATATATATATATATATATATATATATATATATATATATATATATATAACAATCATCATTCAAGCATTCAATCAACACAGTCTAACAATTTTAAATCTAACTATTTAAAATTTAAATAAACCCTTTTGAGTGAGAAGTTCTCACCTTTGATTTTATTTTGCAATCCGTTTCCAATCCATCCCGTTTCCTTTCAGATTTTGACCTTGAATAAGCAATTATATAAATTTATGAATATTTGACCAAATCGAATAATTAATTACCGTTTAATAGTTTAATTAAATTTTAAACTAATTTCCTTTTTAAATCTCTATATATATTTATTCTTCTTTTTCACAAATATCTTTTCTGTTTTACAACTTACTGTCATTATTTTATTTACTTTAAATACTTCTAAAAATTATTACAGTGACATTTTTTTTCTTCTAACCTATATTTTTTTTCTTTACTGCTAAAATCAAATATCAAATACTTGCATATATATTTCTCTCTATTTTTTTTCTTGAAAATATTATTGAATACAACTTCGTAAACATACTTACAGACGAGTTCGAACCAAACCCTAGCTTTGCTCACGCGATCGACCACCCACGTTCATGCCAGTGTCCCCAAATCCCAACTGAGCAACAGCAACTCAAAGCATCAAGAGTTCCCTACACCTCTAGGCTGCAGTACTTCCCCAACCTCATGTCGAACTCGGTCACCACAATTCCTCAATGTCACCGAGCATCTCGGCATTGCGTGCAACCCACGGCGAACCCAACGACCCAGCTTGTCATCGCCATGCTTCTACCCAGTCCTTGCTCGAGTACGCTACCACTCGCGAGTCCCATGCTGCTGCCGCCGCGCCTATTCGCGCTCGAACCACTGCCTCGCTTGAGCTCGTGGCCTCCTCTACGATATCGCCTTCGCAACTTCCCCAAATCGCGAGATCCCAGATTTGATTTCGAGCTTTGAAGTCCGCCATTTTTATTTTTTTTATTTTTTTTAGAAGAGAAGGGGGGTCTCGATTAACTGAAGAGGAAGAAAGAAAGAATTCAATCCACTTGATTTTGAAAATGGGGCTTCGGCCATGATTTTATCACTGAGATTCAATTTTTAGTTTTGAACAGATAAAGGAAGGGAGGGAGGAGATACTTAAAATCGAACGAAGCATGGTTTACACGATATGGTATCGTGATTTTAGGCGTACTTTTAGGCGTAATTGAAGGAGGCAACGTGCTACCGTTTGACTAATTTAAATTTAAATTTAAATTGAATTCGATTCAATTTCAATGCGTTTACTCGCCGTGTGCTCACATATCAACTCCGAAAAATACGAAATTTGAAATCCGAGAATAATTCAATATTACGGACCCAATGGAACTGGTTTCGTCGAATTCCGAGATTATGCCTTGGACGGCTATTTTAATATCGATTCAAACGATAAAATTTCAAAACTGAACAAAGCAGTTTCAAATTCAATTCTAAAGCTTCTATTATCTTCAGTATTATCAATATGAATTTTACAAGCCTTTGAAATATTTTATTCAACTTAAAATTGAAGATTCAAATTTTTATTCAACTTTCTATAGATTAAATTCTATAATTTAATCTCCAAATTCAAAGTTCTATTGAAAATTAAATCCAAACCATCATTCCAATATTTAAAATAAATTAAATATTTTCAATTTAAATTGTTCAAAATTCAGGGTCGTTACAGTATGCTTTTGATTCATGGTGTACCGATTAGAGTTCTATTTGATACTGGTGCATCGCATTCTTCTATATCTCATTATTTAGTAGATAAGCTTAACATAGAACCCCCATACCTAGTTACTTCCTTAAGGGTTGTGAATTCGATAGGAGGGTATGAGACTATTGGAATGAGATGTGACCACTTAAAGTTTGAATTATTAGGTCATATATTTGCTTGCAATTTACGTGTATTTAATTTTGTACGGTTCAGAATTATTTTGGGTGTGAATTGGTTAAGTAAGTATAATCCTAAGATATTTTGTCATGATAGGAAAATATCACTTAGACACCCTAGTTGCAATGGTCGAATTATATACTTTATAACTAACCATAGTTTTGAGGTAAATCCTTTGCTGGGTGTTGTGGAGGTAGAGATGAGTTGAATCGAGTTTCATTATTAGAGTTCATAGATGACTTTAAGCCCGTAGTCGGACTACCGTTGAAACGAGTTATTGAGTTTCGAATAGATTAAGTACCGAGAACTTAACCTGTGAGTAGACCGCCGAGTAGAATGACACCTACCGAAATGAAGGAGCTAAAGGTGCAATTGGTGGACTTAGAAGGAAAGAACTTTATCAGACCAAGCAGTTCACATTTGGGAGCAACCGTAGTGTTTGCAAGAAAACCGAACGGATCATTAAGATTGTGTATCGATTATCATAAGTTGAATGAGAAGATGATAAAGAATCGATATCTGCTACCTAGAATTGACGATTTGTTCGACCAGTTGAGTAGAGCAAAGGTACTTTATTAATTGGATTTGGCAATGGGGTTCCATCAGCTTAGAATGGTAAAGGATAGTATTACTTTGACGAAGTTTAGTACAAGATATGGATCACACGAATGGTTAGTGATGCCATTCAGACTAACTAATGTGCCAGCAGTTTTATGGACTTGATGAGCACAATCTTCCGAGAACATCTAGGTAATAGATTTTTGTTGGTATTCATAGACAAAATTTTGGTGTACTCTAAGGATAAAAGAGCGCGTGAAATTCTACTTAGAGTGGTGCTTGAAACATTGAGGCAACATCAATTAAAAGCAAAATTTTTGAAGTGTCATTTCTAGAAGAAGGAAGTGAAGTTTCTTGGTAATGCGGTCCAAAGAAAGGGTTGTCAATAGATCCAGTAAAGATTGAGGTAGTGAACAGTTGGAAGAGAGCTAACATGGTGACTGAGATAAAGAGTTTTCTTAGATTAGCTCGTTATTATTGGAGATTCATTAAGGATTTTTCACGGTTAGCGGCATCGATGACTAAGTTAACTCGTAAAGAGATAAAGTTTGTCTAGACTGATAAGTGTGAGGAAGCATTCAGAAACTGAAGTATTTATTGACAAATGCACCTGTGTTGGTTGTTCCAAAGGAGAATCAGAACTTAGTGGTATATACGGATGCATGTGGAATAGGATTAGGAGTTGTGTTGATGCGAAGAGGTAAAGTGATTACCTACGCTTCACGACAGCTTAGACCGCATAAAGTGAGATATCCAACTCATAATTTAAATTAGCTAGGGTAACTTTTGCACTGAAGATGTGAGACAATACCTTTTATGAGAAAGATTTGAGTTGTACGGATCATAAGTCACTAAGATATTTATTCTCTTACAAGGAGTTGAATATGAGGCTGAAGAAATGGCTGGAGTTTTTAGCCGTTTATGATTTTGGTATAGAATACACAACAAGAAAAGGTAATAAGGTTGCAGATGCACTTAGCAAAAAACATCAGAGCGCAATTAGCAATAATAGGTGAGAGGAAAGATTTAAAAGCATTGACTACATGTAGAATACAATTGAGATTTAAGGCCAGTTCTAGCAAAGAGACTGCTATGTTACCGGTTTGGAAGTTTGACCGATGGTGATCGAAAGGATTGCTTCTAAGAAAGGAGAGGATCCATTACTAATTGAATGGATCAGAAAGTTAAGGAATGGAACAGGGACCGATGACTTGAAATATTCAAGTCTTGAAAAAATGGTTGGTTGAGGAAAAAAGGAAGGTTGTGTGCTCCGAATGTGGGAAACATTAGGAAGGAAGTTCTTAAAGAATGCCATTGTTCGAAGTATACCATTCATCCAAAAGGAATTAAGATGCAGTAGGACATGAAAAGGAGTTTCTTCTGGGAGGGTATGAGGAGAGATGTGGGCTTATAGGTGAGGCAGTGTTTGAACTGTTAGAAGATAAAAGATGATCATCAAAAACCAAGTGAGTTTTTAGCCTTGGATGTTCCAATATATAAATAGGATTCTATCTCAATGAATTTCATAGATAGGTTGCCAAGATCGGATAGAGGAAATAAAAGTATCTGGGTTATAGTGGATAAATTGACTAAGAGTGCACATTTTATTCCAGTTAATTCGACTAGGACAGCACCAGATTTAGCTAAGTTATCCATGAAGAATATAGTTAGACTGTATGGAATTCCTAGTAGTATAGTATGTGATAGAAATTCCTTAGTCTACAAGAGAGTTTAGGTACCAAGCTTAAGATGGGTACCGCTTACCATCCATGGACAAATCGGCAAACGGAAAGAGAGTTAACAAAGTCTTGGAGGATTTGTTAAGAGCACATGTGCAAAATTATAGAGGACCATGGGCAGACCATCTACACTTAGTTGAGGTTCCGTATAACAACTGTTATTCGAATATTATAGGTATGACACCATTTGAAGCTTTGTATGGAAGACCATGCAAATCTCTGGTTTGTTAGTTAAAGACTGAGGATAGGCTAGTTCATGGTCCAAATTTAGTTAGAGAAGTTGCAAAGAAGATTGAGTTGATTCGAGCTAGGATAAAGGAAGCTCAATCTTGGAAAAAGTTTAAAGATTATGAAACGCGGAAAGACTTAGGGTTCTCAGTCGAAAATCAAGTTTTCTTCAAGATATCATGCATGAAAGGCGTAATCTAATTTGGAAAATTAGGAAACTAGCACCGAAATTTGTTAGACCATTTCCTATTATAAAAAGGAATAGGAAACTCGTGTATAGAGTAGAGTTACCGAATAGTTTGGCAGGAGTGCACAATGTTTTTCATATTTCTCACCTGAGAAAATGCATTCGAGATCTAGAAACTACTATTACATCGACTGTGTTCGATGATCTAGCAATGGAACTAGATATGACTATAGTTAGAAAACCAGATCACATAGTTAGAGAGATGAGAACAGACTAAGAAACAAGACTGCCAGATTAGTCAAAGCCAAGTGGAGTGTCGACGAAGAGATTGTACTTGGGAAACTGAGAGCAAGATTAGGGATACTTATCCTAACTTGTTCCATGCTATGTTTTGTCTATATGTTTGATTGTTACAAGTACTTTATCGTAAATTAAGGATGAAATTCATTAAGGAGGGAGTCTGTAAGGACCCTAATTTTGACTAACATTATTTAGGACATTTAATTAGATAAATAAAATAAAATAATGTAGATGGTTAAGTGATTGAGATTTGTTAATCAATAAAGGGGTCATGCCTTAATGAATATATAAACAAAAAGAGAATAAAAATAAGTTAGTAGGAGGAATATTATAAGGGAAAAATAGGAATAATCTTTGTTCTTATACCCTAAACCATTCTTACCTTCATTGCTTATTCATTTTCAAAATTTACAAACAAAACAATAACACTCAAAAGCTTGGCTGACCACCATTAGGGAGAATCAAAAGGAGATAAGCTAGGAAACGAGCAGAAAGCTTGAAGAAATTAGCCAAAGGGAAATCTCAACCTTCTTAACAACAAGCCAAGATGAATAATTATCTTACATCTCATTTTTGATATTGATATTGGTTTCAAGTTAGATCTGAATTAATTTTGCAAATAATATGCCATGTTTTTTTGTTTAAATGGATATATATATACTTGCTAATGACTTATATTGTTTCATATAAATTTTATGATATGTTTAGATTAGTAAACCTATTAAATGACATCCAAATGACATACGGTTTTTATATATGGTCAAAAATATTATTTTTTAAGTGGGTTTTAAGTTTCATAATTTTCTAACAAATTGTGGATTTATTATGAATTTTTATTAGAGAAAACGGTTATTAATGGGCTTAAATTATTTAAAGCAATTATATAGTAATTTTGGCTATGAATTTTATATATGTTAGAAAACATATTAAAAGTGAATTATTGTGATTTTTGGGGAATTTTCCTAAGTATTTATTATGATTATACAATCATTTAAGTTTTGGGCTTAAAGACTTATATGTTTTATCAATGGGAAAGGCGTATTTGTTAAACCATTTGAATTGATAATTTTGAATTCGATACCCTTTAGAAAAGGATTTGGATAAATGAATGACAACAAATTACATTTTGAAAAATAAGGCAAATTAGTGAAAAGAAATCACTTTGTAAGGCGAAAAATCAGTTTTGTTATGAACTACCACTTCGCCACTTCCTTGGCGTGCTTTTGTCAATATACCAATCAGACCCCTTGTCACTATTCAAAAACAAGGCACTTGATATCAATAAATTGATATGGAGTGCATTGGTGAAGGGATGATGGTGTCGAAAGTTGGCATTTGAAGAGGTTGCTTTTAACTTGTCTTTGCTTTTAAAAGGAAGCCTTCAAACTAAGTGTCGCTTGCCTTAGTTTTTATAAAAGAGCTTTCGAATGAGTTGCCGCTTACTTATGTTTAAAAAGAAGCTTTCGAAGGGATAGCCGCTTTCAAATTTATTTGAAACCTAGCTGCCGCACTCATATCTATCGAATCATTGCATTCAAACGAATGCTTTCGCCTTTTTACTTTGAAGCCGCCTTCTCAATGCTTTCGAAAGGGTAGTTTAGCCGCTTTCAAATAGTTTCGGAGAAAATGGTTTCGAAAGGGTGGGTTTCGGAACTATCCTCTTTCTTTTACTTGGATCAATTTTTTTAGAAGTAATGCTTTCACCTCTGTTCGTTTATGACCCATAGTTATAGTAAATGTTAAACCTAATGGTTTCGAAAGGGATATTTTTAAGTAGTTTTGAAAGGGATAATTTGAAATGATTTTAAAAAGGTTAATTTAAAATGGTTATGAAGTATTGCTTCCCCAAACCTTAATTTGAACCCAATGCTTTCAAAAAGTATATTAAAAGTGTTTTGAAAGATATGTTTTAAATGTTTCGAAAGGAAGGTTCTTATGATTTTGGAACATAATTTTAAACGGTTTAGAAAAGAATGTCTAAGGTTTTAAGTTATGCTTTCCGAGGATTATTTTTAATGATTTTGAAAGGTATTATTTATGGTTTTAAATAAGGGTTTCGAAGGTGATGTCTTGGCCTTAAAGCCTAAGGTTTTCTATGTTATAAAGGGTTTACACTTGTTTTAAAGGGATAAATAACCCAATTTGATTAGATTTCATCAACATTGTTTTGTGTAAAGCATATGTCATGGCAAAGGTATTTTGAATAAAACAAAGGGTATATTTTGCCTGTTAAATATGACTTAAAATAGGTTAAATCAATTTGAAAGAAATGTTTTCAACGAAAAGTGGATGGGGTAGTTAACCCTGAGTTTAAGATTCAGGTATTAGAAGACCAGATGGGACTGGTATGAGGTCGTTCTCTACAGTTTAGTTATTAGCCCTTAGCTAAAATAAGTCCAAAATTTCAGTGTGTGGGGCTTTGTCACAGGTAAGACTAAAATGATGTTATGACAGAAATGAATATACAGTGAAAAGATAGGTAATAGATGAGCCCGCAACACTATTAGGATCAGTTGACCCTAGCAGAAATAAGTTAAGGATAGACCATCCAGTGTCATGTCAAACAGAATGTAGATGATTTATTATGTTTGGTAGTCCTGAGTCAGTCAATGGTTAATAGTTAGCAAGATAAACCTATATTGTTGGATAAACATTTCATTGGTTACCTGATTTATATGCATATATGTTATTGCTATTGCTATTATAATCAGTTTAATTGTAGGATTTTGATTTGCAAAAGATATCAATATGGGAAAACCTATACTGTTAAGTGGTGTGATCTTATGTAATATCGGTAAACTAAGATGCAATAGAATTATTTACGCCAGGCTTTATTTTTGACTTGCCCTTAAACTCTCGGTTGCTCAAAATTTAATCTGAGTAGATTGAGAGTTAGGGAATTTTCATGTTTAGTAGGATGGACGAATAAGCTTCCAAAGATGTGCAGGATGCAAAGTTAGCTATGTAGGAGCTATTTAGTTTCATCTCCACTGTGATCTATTTATGTCTGATATGTCTATCTAGTACTCTGATCATCCAAGAGACATCTTCGCTCTTGTCGTAATTTACAACAATTATATTTGATCAAAACCTTGGAATCATTTGGAATTATGTAACTGAATATGAAATATTAATTTGAAATGTGATCAGAAAAGCTGTTTTTGAAATCTATGTTAATTTTATTTCATACCCATGCGCTTCTAATATTATGGATACCATTAAAGTTATCGTATTCTAGTACCAGAACTTAATACTGCATATTACTGCAACATCTTTAGTGCTTAGCTAAGGGCCTCAAAGTAGAGGATGTTATATATGGTAAAAGGTCAAATAATTTATACTAGTTTATCTCGCATATTATTACCAGATAAACACATAAATAAGATTTCACACTGTAGACCACTTGGATTGCGAACTCTTGATTAAACTCAAGTTTATTTAGCATTATAAATACAGAACAACTCATCTGTTGGGCTATTGCAATTGTGCGTTTTTAATGGCACTTGGGGTGAGTTGGTTAAAATTTCTTATATGTTTAATGCTGACTCATCCTACTGTTGGGAATGTTCTTAAAGAACCAATGGAATGTGATAGTCGCAATGTTACCAATAATAGCATCATAACTGATTTAAGGAATGTGATTCCTAAATAACGACATCAGTATCACAACTATGAGCATTACAACTAAAAACAATTATGTCAAATCAAACTTTTTTATGTTCTAATTGCAATAAGAAGGTAGAGTATAAGTGTTGTTAATATAATAGTCTAAAACTTTGTATCAACAGAGAACTCTCCTTGTAGTAAGATAGCAAAAAAATAACCTCCTAGGATCTAAACATTGTTGAAACTACCTCCGGGAGCTACAATAAATCACCAAAATGTTCATCGCCCAGTTGACTAATTCCACTGTCACTGTTGCTTCCTAGAGTCAAGGTCAACTTACTGCCTCCATCAATTTCTTATTCTACATTGGAGAATTCATTTAAGATGAGAATGAAGTGAAAAATGAAAATGATTTAGGAAATGGTTTAAGTGGGAGTGAAATTGTAACATCGCCCTACTTGGAGACCAAAACTAATGGCAACGGATGCCGCAGTCATCCATAGTTCTTAATCCTAGACAACCAATTACGGCGACATTAGATGCATTGATACATAGAAACACATGAATATGGAAAAAAAATTGAGCAGCAAAACAAATTCCACATTCCATTTCAAGATATTCCAAATTTATTACATAATCCCAATTCGCAAACCACGTTCAGATAACATATAACTATTACAAAATATGCCAAATCGACATATAAAGATGCCCCTCCGTAGATTAGAACATATAGATAGGAAAGAGAACAATTTTCCTTTATAAACAAAACATACATCGAAAATAAAAGAACTCTAATAACAATCTTTCTACTTGCACTCCTTGGAAGCTTTCATTCGTCTAAAAAGATATCAGAAAACCATAACTGTTAACTGCTTAAAATCAATTGAGTACCTGAGAGTTAAAGGGGAAAGCAAAAACTTCGAGTCAAACATAAAGCCCGGTATGAATAATAATTTACCATCTCAAACCATTTAGATATCTAGTGATACCACGCGACTTGGCGAAATGAGTTTTCCCCTCCCTAGTAACATAAAACATATATAAAACCATAAACTGGGCTCCTGCATCCACAATAGTTAAAAAGATAATATTTTAAAACATTACGATGATATGCAAAATAATAAATCAATTTTGGATTACCCATCCCCATTCATTTTTACTATCTGTCTCAATTATGTTTTCTAGGGTTACTATTAACCTGTTAAAAGTTTATGAACTATATGTCAAAATACTTAGTTTCATGGAACATTAAGAACCTTTCATAACTCCAATATCTTATTTCTTATTTTAATTTTCATCGGCGCACTAGGAACCTATTGCCGACTGCCAATATCTTAATACGGATATAGTTTTCATGGGATAACTACAAACCTATTGGCCCCTGCCAGTATCAAATCATAATTTTCATGGTCTGACTATGAACCTATTGACCCCTGCCGATATCTTTAATAAAAAAAATTTAACATCTGTTAAGTTATATTCACTACTAGGTCAACATAACTGGTTATCCTACCCTTTACCCAAAATACAATTATTGGTTAATAACAATGTGAATGACATTTCAAAATCTTTATTTATGTCATGGTTGTTACTTTGAATTGAGATTGGGTTTATGTTTTGAAACTATAAAAACATCTCTTTCGAAACCTTTGGATAGCCTGCTTCGAAGGCAAAGACCACTTTTCAAAACAATGTATACTTACCTTTCGAAGCCCTTAGTAAACATTCCCTTTCGAAACCTATTATACCTTTCGATGGTATCAAATCATCTTCTTAAAATTTAGAGTTTTGAAACAAATGAAAGTACCCCTTCTAAAATCATTGGGTTTGCTCTTTAAAAACATCATTTGGGTCAAAATGGCTATATACGAATGTATCTCTTTCGAAACCAAACAAAATTAGTTTCGGGGAAAAATTGATGGTGCCGGAACCATCTTAGTCGAAAGAAAAACCTTTAAAATCAAAAATTTGAAGGACAGAGTCAAAACCCTCTTTTGACTGCATCACCTTCGAAACCCCTAACCCCTTCGATAGCATATAGGAAAAAGGCTTAATTAAAACAGAAGTACACCCTTTGACAACATAGATGACTTCAATGCAGTCGAAAGGAGGATTAGCGGCTTGGTTTCGACATAGACAAAACCTACCTTTCCGAAAGCAATTATTTAAAGGAAAAAGGTACTCCTTCGAAAGAAAATACTTTAACAGCATACAACAACCTTCTTTGAAAGCTAATTCTTAAATCTTTTTGAAAGCATAGCTTTCGACAGTGCCAAAGACTTTAGGTAAAACTTGGCAAGTCTATAACTATTGAAGACAAAGTAGAGCTTCGACTCTATCGAAGGCTACCCTTTCGACACCAAGCTTCCCCTCTCCTTCCAATCCACTACATACCATATAAGTGATATCTTGTGTATAGGCTTCAAATATAGTGGTTTCGACTGTGTTGGTTTCGACTAAGATGAGGTGGAATCAAAGGAGTCGAAAGGTATTTACTACTAGGGCGAAACACCTTTTTCTGGTTTAAAGGCTAAATTACAGCAACTTTTAGCAATTAATTTCTAACAACTTGCTTGTAAACTATTGATTGGTTGTTATAAAAGCTTTTTAAAAACTTTACCTTTTTAGCTACAGCACTTACTCAAATTCAAATTAAAAGATTTTTAACGTTAAAACCTTTTCATAAAATAATACCGACAGTTTGCAGGAAAGCCCTTCTTTTAGAATAATTTATTTCCCCAAATAAATTAATTGGGGGAAATCCTCAATAATCATAAAAATTCAATTTCATCATGTAACTAAACATATTAATATTTTAGACTTAATTTCTTCCTGAAATTCTTGAAACAAATTTTTAACCCAACTACATCATATTTTTCATCAAAAATTCATAATAAAATTTCTTTAGCCTGGAAAATTCTGAAAATTAAAACCCATCTCTAAAACCATATTATACTTAACATAAAACTTTCCATGGCAATCTGAAATCATATATTCTCGGTTTTATCTCAAAATCATGCAAATTCATGTGCTTGTGAATTAAAACAAATCATCATTACATAACGTAAGCATAACATCATCCATTTTATGACAAAAAATGAATTTAAATCATAAATTCGAAACCACATAGTCATAGAATACAAATAGAGATGGTAGTAGATTATTACTCACCTTAAACTTGATAAGGAATTTGAGATTTGTTGTTGATTAATCCTCCCTAGGTTTTGATCCTTAACTTTTGATAAATTTCTTCCTTTCTTTCTCAGTAATGGTCGGCTTTGGTTTTAAGTTTTATAATTTTCATTTGTGAAAGTGGAAACGAAAGGTGAAGCGTGAAAAGTGAATGGACAGTTAAAAGGATATAGCCATGTAAAATAAAATGGCTATTTACTAGTCTGCCTATGTGTAAGTTAAATAAACCTTTAAAACAATTTTGAGGCCATTTATCACATTAACAAGCACGACTATATATATTATTTAATCAAATCTCAATCTACTTATCATCATTTCTTTTAATTTATCTACTTAAACTTTTTGAGTAATGTTATCAGAAATTAAGGATGTTACAGGCTCCCCTGCTTAAAGAATTTCTTCCTCGAAATTCGATAAGGACTAAATACTACACATAGCAATCATCTATAACAACTCCTAACCAGTCTAACTGACTAGCAACTATCTATATAAATATAATATAGACATACACTCAAAGAACATTATGTTAAGTATCTCTAATCATGTCCTTTGTCTCCCAAGTACAGTCCCTTCTTTGTCACACCACTGAACTTTCATCAACCAGACTGTCATGTTCCTTAATCTTTTCTCATCTTTAGCTACAACCCAAACTAGTTGTCTAACAAAAGTCAAATTAGGTTCTACCACTAAGTCATCCAACCATGAAGGAGGAATAGTAGTCTCCAGATCATGCACATACTTGTGAAGATGAGTCACATGAATACATTATGGACACCTGCCAAACTATTCGACAACTCTATTTTGTATGCGTGCTTTCCAATCCTCTCTATAATTTGGAATGGACCTAAATATCTTGGAGCTAACTTTCTTGACTTTCCAAATCGTATCACACTCTTCATAGGTGATACCTTAATGAAAACCTTATCTCCAAATGAAAATTCTAGGTCATTGCGCCTCTTATCTGCGTAACTCTTCTGTCTAGGCTGAGTTTCCCTCATCCTTCCTCGGATTAAGTCAATTTCCCCGATTCCACTCTAACCAAAGCTGGACCTAAGACTAATCTGTCTCCAATCTCCAACAAGCATGCTTGTGATTTGCATGGCCTTCCATACAAAGCTCCAAACGGTGTCATTCCTATAATAGTCTGGTAACTATTATTATAGGAAAACTCAATTAAATGTAGGTGATCTTCCCAAGATCCACCAAAGTCTAATGCACAAGCTCTCAATAAATCTTCGAGTACCTTATTGACTCACTCTGTTTGCCCATCCGTTTGAGGGTGATATTGTGACGACCCAGAATTTTGAACATTAGAAATTGAAATATTTTATTTATCTTGGATGTTTGAAAGTTATTTTTAACCTGAATTTCAAATATCAGAATAAATTTGGCAATTAAATGATTTAATTTAATTTACTAATGATGGTAAAAATTTGTATCTCTAGTTTTATGCTTATTAAAAATATTTTCAAGACTTGAAAAATTTATATTGACAATACTGAAGATAATGGAAGCTTCAGAATTAAATTTGGAACTGATTTGTTCAGTTTTGAAATTTTATCGTTTAAAATCGATATTTAAAAAATAGCCTTCCGAGGCACAGTCTCGGATTTCGACGAAACCGGTTCCATTGGATCCGAAATACTGTATTATTATCGGATTTCAATTCTTGTAATATTTGGAGTGATTGTGTGATCGTACGATAGATAAACGTGCTGAAATTTTAATCCAAATTCAATACAATAACTGCTCCAAAAGGCTATCTTCTCCATGCGATCGAATTAGCACTTGAAACCTTTTCTAATGCATTCAGAATAGGGTTTAACATTGTAAACGCATAGCGGCACGTCTCGATAGGAGATCGAGATTTTGGGATGTGATAATCGGGATAATTTAAACTTGAATATAAATTTAAATATAAATAATATAACTAAAGTATTGTAGCAGCTGACACGTAAAGAACATCTTAAAACACATGTTCACTAAAATAACACACGTTCCCTTCCTCTGTGATAATCGAACCAAAAAAGGGAGGATTTGTGTTTCAAAACAATGATAACCTAATCGAAAAAGTAGGGGAAAGAATGCAAATCGATTTCTTTTCCTTCTCCCAAATTGAACGAAGTTAGAACTTTAAAAAACACAACAAACGAAATCTCATTCGATAAATATACCCAATTGATTTAAGCATGATTGCATATCCTCTCTTCATAACCTAATCAAATCAAAGATGTAATTATCTGGGAGGCGCATGCGAGAGGAAGGAGACGAGTTCAAGCATGTGAGTAAGATCACAGTTCAAATCAAATGCCTGACCGGCATCGACGAATCCAAACGAGTTCAAGGCGGCCGTCGTTCGAAAAGGATCGGTTGGTGGCTCGTTGAGGAGTCGTGGGTTGGAGTTGCTTTCTGAGCTGTGTAGGGGTGGGGGCAGAGCGCTCTGGCAATGGGAGCGAGATTCGTTTGTCGTGACGTTTTGTAGAGGCGTTCGAAGGGGATCACGTGAGCAGCAGAGTGGTATGGGGTGCGTTGCAGAGGTGCAGTGGTTGCTGTGGTAGAGGCTAGGGTTGGGATGGAACTTGAGTAGCAAGGTAATTTGAATTTTAAGCATTCTAAATTTATCTACACTTAAGTTCAAACTTGCAAAACAGTTTGTTTAAAATTTAATCAGCTATATATAAAATAGTAAGGTATTGTTTTTAAATTTAAAATTTATGTATATATGTATATGTACGGAGAAGAATTTTTAAACACCAATATATATACAATTTAAATCTTACCCTTTAAATAGGTTAGGTGATATTTATATATATATATATGTGTGTGTGTGTGTGTGTGTGTGTGTGTAATTAATTTAAAATTTAATAAAAGTATACATATATACACATAAGATTTTGGAAAATAAGAGTTTATATAAAAGTTAGATTTTTTTAAGCCTATATAGATTATTTACATATGTAGTTTGATAATGGAAAATAAATTAAAAAAATACATATACACGTTTTTAATTTACAAATTTATTTTAAACAATTGGTTATTTATTCAAATTGTAATAAACCATGAATTATTTTTACAAGGTCAAAATCGTGGGGAAAACAAGTCAAATTGGAAATGGATTACAAAATAAAGGAACAAAAGTGAGATCTTCTCACTCAATCAGATTTTTCAGATTTAATTTTAAATAGCTAAATTTAAAATTATTGATTGTGTGCTTGGATGATAAATTATTATCAGTTGTATTGAATTAGACCCTATGCGCCGCATAATAGCGGATGATATTATATTAAACCTATATACTGCGATATTCCACCTCCAAGTGGAATTGGTATTATATATGTATTTGGAGTGATTGATTTCCTGCATTATATAGAAGATGACACCCTATGCACCGCATAATAGCGGATGATATTTTATAATTCCCGTATACCGCAATATTCCACCTCGAAGTGGAATTGGTATTTAACTGTTGTACTAACATCTGTGGATGTAGGGATACCGGTTGGAGGGATCCAACTGGATTCCTCAAATATTTGAATTGGTTTCAATATTGTGTGTTGATTATTTATAATCTGTGTGTGATAATATTTGTGATTGAAATCGTTAAAGGCTATAGTTTAGCCGAGTATATTTTGGTATCACAGGATACTAGAAATAAATAAACAATGGATTTTTGAAATTTAAGTAGAAAATTTATAGTAATTAATTTTAGAAAATTGAATAAATTTAAAAGAATTTTATTTCAAAAGATAATAAATTTGGTGTTTGAAATAAATCTTTGGGAAATCAATTTGAAATTTGATTTGTGTCTTGAAATTAAATTGGAAAATCAATTTGTTATTGATTTGGTAAAAATAATAAATCTTTGGGAAATTGATTTGGAAAATTTGATTTGGTGTTGGAAAATAAATTTAGAAATCAATTTGGAATTTGATTTGGCATTGAAAGTGAATATTTGGAAAACAATTTGAAAATCGTATATCAGTGGATATTTGAAAATTTAAAGTTCACGGTAGGAATTTTATAAAGGAAAGGGAATTTTGCTTTAAAAATAAATGTTGGTTTAATTTTAAAAGTGTGGAATGAAATTTACAGATTTGGAGTGTAAATTAAAATAAATCGAAAAGATTTATTAATTGATTTAAATGGACCATTTTGAAATGGAAAGAGAACTCTTCCCCAGAAAGCCAAGTATACTTTTAAGTAGCTTTTGAAGTATAAAATTAAAAGTGCAAGAAATTAATTTGAAAAAATATTGTTGGAGAAATTATTTTCGGGAATTGTTTTAAATCTTTAATGTAAAGATTTATTTAATTAATTATATAAGGGATTATTTTGAAGGTTAAATTGATATTTGATTTAGAAAATAGTTATTTAATATCAATACTCTATCTACTAATTTTATTTTTAAATTAGTTTGGACTTGAAGTATCATATGAGGTATTAGTATAATATTTTCATAATTAATATATAAGTAAGTGTTTAAAAATAGCTTTATTTTAAATATTTCCAAGTATATATGTTTGGGTAAGTAATTTAAATGATTTTAAAATATTTGAACTCGGCAAATTTTTAGTGGAATTAAATAAATATTTGGAAATTTATTCCACATGGGGAAGGTGATTTGAAATTTGTTTTCAAAGGATTGAAGTGTAAAAAGCGATTCGAAATTTGTTTTCAAAAGATTGAAAGGTGAAAAGTGATTTGAAATTTGTATTCAAATGGTTGAAGTGTTAAAAATTTATCCTGCGAAGATATTTTTGAAAATAAACAATTAGCGAAAAATTATTTAAATCTTGGTGATTGTTGTGAATGTTGATTGATAGTAAAATAACCGACTATCAATATTGTCCTTTTAATGGCATTTGAATTTCGATGCGACCGGGGGTCGAATTCCAAATGGATATTCGAAAACCATATCGAATCTTTGCGTTGGATCTTTTGTTTAAGAAGATCGAAGTGAAAATTGTTTTGATTTGTTTGAAATCTGAATGTAACACTTATTTTAAAATAAGCGCTCGTTATTCGGATTATCCAGGAGAGGACTTTGTGTCATAAAACCCATTCCGAATAATGATACGACGAAATGAGATTGCATTTGAAGATGGTGTTGAAGACCGGGTATTTTCGAAAGCGAAAGTATTACCTATCGAATGTCTCCGCACTGGGTTACTAGGGTATAGAGATTTTATCACCCATTGTGATAGGAATTTTGGACGTGATTAGAGAATATCTGGATTGGAAGGGTTTCTTTTGAAGTGGCTTCGGTTCCGTTCGATCCCGGAACGGACTTGTATGGATGTGTGTCTAACGTTACACTTTGAGATGTAAAGTCGGTTTCTATCGAATACATTTCTGTTGGTGGCGGAGAATTTATTCTCTTAGCTAAACACCCTTCTCTGAGACGTATGAGCTCAGAGGTTATGTAGTTGATGGTTACTAGTAATACATTCTCAAATTGGTAATATGGCATATGAAGTGCTGCTGATCATTTGAAGCATGACTTTGTGAAAAAGTGTAGCTTTGTGGATAAGACTTCGTCGGACCTCACATCCCAAAAATGATCGTAACAGGAAGGATGCGGCAAGGTTATTTGGGAGTAGCACCCCCTAAGGCTATGTCATTTCCTTCTAGAAAAGGGTAATATCATGGAACGGAGCCTAGATATTTTAGCTATGTTGTTACTACAAATTTATTATACTTTGTGGTTGTTGCTTTGTGGTTGAGGATCCTCGGATAAAGTCGCAAACGACCGGGGAACGGCATACTCATGTAGTAGTTACCAAGTTACAGAGGTAACCCGGCCTTGTGTTGGCAGAGAGTTGGTTAAGTTCTCGAGGCATCCCTCAAGAGGCGTACCCATGTGGCAGTAGGAAGTTCCTTAGCTTGATCATTTGTTGGAAATCCAATCTTCAATACGCGCCCTTTATGATTGCAATTGTATAACCTGCCATTCTTAAATGGTAGCTATAGTAGGCATACTATAATGGTACGTATGCTGGCTAAGATTAATATTATACTTGCAAATGTTTTCCACTATGCACCAAAGATAATATTAAAAAGAATTTTGCATATCAAGCATGTTTGACTATTATAAGGAAAAATCTCCCCCAAGTGTGCGATTGCATTGTGCGTGTGTGCAGGGAGGCCTTATGGTAGTTTCATTTTCCAAAAGCATTGCAGATTTCTTTTCCTTTTCTTTGTGAAAATAACTGTTTATAAGATCTCACACCAGTCCAATGACTGACCTGGAGTTTATTGTTCCCGTTATAAACTCTGGGTGCCCATAATTTTCCACAGGAGCAGCCTAGAGTCAGGTTATCAGTTATGCGGGAGTGAAGTCAAGAAGTTGCTGTGGAGATCGGGAGTGAAGCTGGATGGCGGGACGTATCATTTATACTATGCAGTGTCCGTTTCATTATGGTTGGTGCAAAGTGAAATTTCTATGTAAGCAAGTTTAAATAACTGCCGGTGTTGTATTGTGTCGTTGCAAACTCTGAAAAATGTGATGCATGAACTGATATAGGATTTTTGTTTTAAAGATTATTCTTTTATCTATTATATGTTGTTCCACTGCGAAATGTGAGATTATGTCATTGTTTTTCTGTTTCTTCTTCTATTTTCTTCTTCTTCAACCCTAACGGCTCGGTTTTTCGGCATTCGACTATGCGGCATTGGATACAATGGATGTATCGATGTCGACTTTAGGGCGTCGAAAAATCTGGTCGTTACAAAATTAGTATCAGAGCATTTGGTTAAGCGATAACTTTGGCTCTGTTGGGGATTACTCATTAGAGATAGAGTCAATAGTACTGTAGAATGAGTTGAGTGTAATAATAGATATGAGCGCGTATTTTTTAGTGAATACAAAATTATTTTATATTGTGATGATTGATTTATTGAGTGGTACATGGATTCTGGTCGGTATAGTCTGTACAACTCTATTGATAGGGATCTCTAAACACTTGTACAGAACAATTCGACACAGTATTGTTTTGAAATAAGGGTAATGAAATAATTTTACCCAAATTATTTTCGTATATAAAAGGAATGATTTCCATAAATTATTATAGTACATGGATGCTAGGTTTTTTAGGGGATGGTAATATTAAACTATTATCATTACTGAATAAGAAATTGAAATCATAACTTAAAACTGAGAAATAAAATCCATATACAAATGGGATGTGTAAACATGAATTGTAAATGTGATTTATAATTTGCAATAGAATTCCAGAGGAAAATTTGGAAATGCGTTTGAAAAGATTTGAAATTTGGGAATTTTGGAAACTAAATCCCTTTCTAGTTTGAAAATGATTTTCAAAGGTTTGGAAAAAATGTTTTTGAAAGGATGAAAGCTCTAAACTCTTTTAGGTTGCTAGAAAATAATTTCGATGATGATCGCGACATCATTGGTGTTCATTTTCGAGTTTCCAAGAGAGGAATTACTGCCAAATTGTTTTAATAATTGAAATTGTTTGCAAACTGGGTTTGGTTTTGGGAATTCAAAGGACAGTTTGAATTGATTTCAAAGATGATTTTGACATGTAGGAAAGACTCTGGATCTGATTAAAATAATTATGGAATAAAATTTATTAAGGTGGAAAATAAGATTTTGAATGAATAAATGAGTTTACAATTGCAAGTAAATGAAAGTGAAATTGAATGTTGAAGTAAATTTCGAATTTGTAAGTAAATAGAACTGGAATTGGAATTGGAACTGAATTTGATTTGTGATAAACAAAGCGAAGTATTAAAATAAAATTAGTAAGTGAAACTAAATGAAGGTAAAAGAATTGAATTCATTCTTATAAATGAAAGATAGATTGAATTCGTATGGAATTTGAAATCCAGTTTAAATATAAGTAGATGTAAACCAAATTGGTCAATTGAAAATAAATATAAGAAAATATATAGAATATTTATATCGAACTTAAGGAGAAATGGTAAAATTCTAAAGTAAACTTTGGAGTCGCGAAAATATTCTAAATTGATAAGTGAACAAAAGAATAAAACAGGAACTGAAACCGAATATTGAAAGATAATTTGAGTTGTGTGAAATAAAATGAAGTTGTAAAATTAGTTTGAAGCGAACTACAAAAAATAAAGGTAGAAATATAAAAAAATGGTTTGAGATAAAATGAATTGGAATTTGTAATGAATCAGTAAATGAAATAATTTAGAGTAATGATATGAATCAGTTGTGAATGAAAGATAGTTGATAAAATTCAATATTCAGAAGGTAAATAGAATCCAAATAGAATTGAAATTGTAAATTGAATTCAGATGAAATTAAAAATGTAAGATTGAATGAAAATGGATATATAACTTCAATAGTGAAGTAAAAATGGTATAAGAAGTAAGTATTCAAACCTTTGTAATGGAATGGCAAAATGATTTTTTACTGTTGGAATTGGACACTAAGGATAGTAGAATATACAGGTACTATAAAAGCAAAAGGAAACTGGATTTTTGATTTTGAAGATAAATTTGAATTTGCATGACAAAAAGGTATGTATTTAAATTTCTATATGAAATTTGATGACTTTCTTGTCCAGCCGCTTGGCTTTTCGTTTTTTTTGAATCTGGGGGCCCGTGGTGCCATTTTATAGTCGTACCGAGCTAGCTGCGCAAAGGTAACGCAGGAAAAAAATTTCAAAAATTTAGGGAGTTACAAAAAAATTTTGACCAAAATTTTGTAAATTTAAAATTTGAATTGATTAAGGAAACCATACTGTTTGAAACTTATGATTGATTTTGGAAAGTTAGTTGAAGCGATAATGGGTTGTTAATAAAGAGATTTGTTTTGACAAATTTGATAAAATTGCGGGATTTTGGAAAAAATAGTAAAACAGGTTGAGGATCATTCTTCTTAACTAGTAATTTCGGGACGAAATTCTTTTAAGGGGGAAGAATGTGACGACCCAGATTTGAACATTAGAAATTGAAATATTTTAATTATCTTAGATGTTTGAAATTTATTTTTAAATTGAATTTCAAATATCAGAATAAATTTGGCAATTAAATGGTTAAATTTAATTTATTAATGATGGGTAAAAATTTGTGTCTCCAATCTTACGCTTATTAAAAATATTATCAAGACTTCAAAAATTTATATTGACAATACTAAAGATAATGGAAGCTTCGGAATTGAATTTGGAACTGATTTGTTCAGTTTTGAAATTTTATCATTTAAAATCGATATTTAAAAAATAGCCTTCCGAGGCATAGTCTTGGATTTCGACGAAAACCAGTTCCATTGGATCCGTAATATTGTAATATTATCGGATTTCAATTCTCGTAGTGTTTGGAGTGATCGTGTGATCGTAGGATAGATAAACGCGCTGAAATTCTAATCGAAATTCAATACAATAACTGGCCCAAAAAGCTATCTTCTCCATGCAATCGAATTAGGACTCGAAACCTTTTCTATTGCATTCAAAATAGGGGTTTAATATTACAAACGCCTAGCGGCACGTCTTGATAGGAGATCGAGTTTTTGGGATGTGATAATCGAGATAATTTAAACTTGAATTTATATTTAAATATAGATAATATAACCGAAGTATTGTAGCAGCTAAAAAGTGAAGAACATCTTAAAACACATGTTCACTAAAATAACACGCGTTCCCTTCCTCTGTGATAATTGAACCCAAAAAAGCGGGGATTTGCATTTCAAAATGAACGAAGTTAGAACTTTAAAAAAACACAATGAATGAAATCTTGTTCGATAAATATACCCTTTCGAAATTGATTTAACCAAGATCGCACATCCTCTCTTCATAACCTAATCAAATCAAAGATGTAATTATCTGGGAGGCACATGCGAGAGGAAGGAGATGAGTTCAAGCACGTGAATAAGATTGTAGTTCAAATCGAATGCCTGATCGGCATTCTCGAATCCAAACGAGTTCAAGGGGGCCGCCGTTCGAAAAGGATCGGTTGGTGGCTCGTTGAGGAGTCGTCGGTTGGAGTCGCGTTCAGGGCTGTGTCGGCCTGAGGGCAGAGCGCTTTGGCAATGGGAGCGAGATTCGTTCGTCGCAACGTTATGTAGAGGCGTTCGAAGGGGATCGCATGCGCTGTAGAGTGATATGGGGGTGCGTTGCAGAGGTGCAGTGGTTGCGGTGGTAGAGGCTAGCGTTGGGGTGGAACTTGAGTAGCAAGGTAATTTGAATTTTAAGCATTCTAAATTTATCTACACTTAATTTCAAACTTGCAAAATAGTTTGTCTAAAATTTAATCAGCTATATAGAAAACAATAAGATGCTGTTTTTAAATTTAAAATTTATGTATATATATATATATAAGTATGTATGTATGTATGTATGTATGTATGTATGCATATGTATATGTACAAAGAAGAATTTATAAACACCAATATATATACAATTTAAATCTTACCCTTTAAATAGGTTGGGTGATATTATATATATATATATATAAAATTAATTTTAAATTTAATAAAAATATACATATATATACATAAGATTTTGGAAAATAAGATTTTATATAAAAGTTAGATTTTTTAAGCCTATATAGATTATTTTCATATGTAGTTTGAAAATGGAAAATAAATTAAAAAAATACATATACACATTTTAATTTAAAAATTTATTTTAAACAAATGTTGGTTTATTCAAATTGTAATAAATCATGAATTATTTTTACAAGGTCAAAATCTTGGGAAAAACAAGTCAAATTGGAAATGGATTACAAAATAAAGGAACAAATGTGAGATCTTCTCACTCGATTGGATTTTTCTGATTTAATTTTAAATAGTTGAATTTAAAATTATTGATTGTGTGCTTGGATGATATATTATTATCAATTGTATTGAATTAGACCTCATGCGCCGCATAATAGCGGATGATATTATATTAAACCCGTATAACACGATAATCCACCTCGAAGTGGAATCGGTATTGTACATGTATTTGGAGTGATTGATTTCCCGCATTATATAGCAGATGAGACCCTATGCGCCGCATAATAGCGGATGATATTTTATAAATCCCATATGCCGCAATATTCCACCTCGAAGTGGAATTGGTATTTAACTATTGTACTAACATCTGCGGATGCAGGGAAACATGTTAGAGGGATCCAACTGGATTCCTCAAATATTTGAATTTGTTTCAATACCGTGTGTTGATTATTTATAATCTATGTGTGATATTATTTGTGATTGAAATCGATAAAGGCTATAATTTAGCCGAGTATATTTTGGTATCATAGGATATGAGAAATAAATAAAAATTGGATTTTTGAAATTCATAGTAAATTAATTTTAGAAAGCTGAATAAATTTAAAAGAAATTTATTTCAAAAAATAATAAATTTGGTGTTTGAAATAAATCTTTGGGAAATCAGTTTGAAATTTGATTTGGTGTTTTGAAATTAAATTGGAAAATCAATTTGATATTGATTTGGTAAAAACAATAAATCTTTAGGAAATCGATTTGGAAAATTTGATTTGGTGTTGGATAATAAATTTAGAAATCAATTTGGAATTTGATTTGGTATTGAAAGTGAATATTTGGAAAACAATTTGAAAATGGTATATCAGTGGATATTTGAAAATTTAAAATTCACGGTGGCAATTTTATAAAGGAAAGGGAATTTTGCTTTAAAAATAAATGTTGGTTTATTTTTAAAAGTGTGGAAAGAAATTTACAGATTTGGAGTGTAAATTAAAATAAATCAAAAATATTTATTAAATGATTTAAAAGGACCATTTTAAAATGGAAAGAGAATTCTTCCCTGGAAAGCCGATTATATTTTTAAAGTAGCTTTTGAAGTATAAAATTAAAAGTTCTAGAAACTAATTTGAAAAAATATTGTTGGAGAAATTATTTTCGAGAATTGTTTTAAATCTTTAGTGTAAATTTTTATTTAATTAATTATAGAAGAGATTATTTTAAAGACTAAATTGATATTTGATTTAGAAAATAGTTATTTTATATCTATACTCCATCTACTAATTTTATTTTAAAATTAGTTTGGACTTGAAGTATCATATGAGGTATTAGTATAACGTTTTCGTAACTAATATATAAGTAAGTGTTTAAAATAGTTTTATTTTAAATATTTCAAAGTATATATGTTTGGATAAGTAATTTAAATGATTTTAAAATATTTGAACTCGGCAAATTTTTAGTGCAATTAAATAAATATTTGGAAATTTATTCCACGTGAGGAAGGTATTTGAAATTTGTTTTCAAATGATTGAAGTGTGAAAAACGATTTGAAATTCGTTTTCAATAGATTAAAAGGTGAAAAGTGATTTGAAATTTGTTTTCAAAGGGTTGAAGTGTTAAAATTTAATCTTGCGAAGATATTTTTGAAAATAGATAATTGGGGGAAATTATTTAAATCTCGATGATGGTTGTGAATGTTGATTGATAGTTAAATTATCGACTATTAATATCGGCCTTTTAAAGGCATTTGAATTTCGATGCGACCGAGGGTCGAATTCCAAATGGATATTCGAAAACCACATCGAATCTTTGTGTTGGAACTTTTGTTTAAGAAGATCGAAGTGAAAATTGTTGTGATTTATTTGAAATCTGAATGTAACACTTAATTTTAAAATACGAGCTCGTTATTCGGATTAACCGGGAGAGGAATTTGTGTCATAAAACCCATTCTGAATAATGATACGACGAAATAGGGTTGCATTTGAAGATGGCGTTGAAGATCGGGTATTTTCGAAAGCGAAAGGATTACCTATCGAATGTCTATGCACCGGGTTGCTTCGGTATAGAAATTTTATCACCCATTGTGATAGGGAATCCGGACGTGATTAGTGAATATCCAAATTGCAAGGGCTTCCTTTGAAGTTCCTTCGGTTCCGTTCGATCCCGGAATGGACTTGTATGGATGTGTGCCTGACGTTACACTTTGAGATGTAAAACTGGTTTCTATCAAATATATTTTTGTTGGTGGAGGAGAATTTATTCTCTTAGCTTAACACCCTTCTCTGAGACGTACGAGCTCAGAGGTTATGTAGTTGATGGTTATTAGTGATACATTCCTGAATTGGTAATGTGGCATACGAAGTGCTGCTGATCATTTGTTGATCAAAGCATGACTTTGTGAAAAAGTGTAGCTTTGTGGACGAGACTTCGTCGGACCTCACATCCCGGAAATGGTCGAAACAGGAAGGATGTGGCAAGGTTATTTGGGAGTAGTGTCCCCTGAGGGTATGTCTTTCCTTCTGGAAAAGGGTAATATCATGGTATGGAGCTCAGATATTTTACCTATGTTGTTGCTGCAAATTTATTATACTTTTTGGTTGTTGCTTTGTGGTTGAGGATCCTCGGATAAAGGTCACAAACGACCGGGGAGTGGCATACTCGTGTTGTAGTTACCTAGTTACAGAGGTAACCCGGCCTTATGTTTGCAGAAAGCTGGTTAATTTCTCAAGGCGTCCCTCCAGAGGCGTACCCATGTGGTAGTAGGAAGTTCCTTAGCCTGACATTTGTTGGAAACACAATTACCAATACGCGCCCTTTACGATTGCAATTATATAACCTGTCATTCTTAAATGGTAGCAAAAGTAGGTATACTGTAATGGTGTATATGCTGGCTAAGATTAATATTGTACTTGCAAATATTTTCCACTATGCACTAATGATAATATTTAAAAGGATTTTGCGTATCAAGCACGTTTGACTATCATAAGGAGAAATCTCCCTTAAATGTGCGATTGCATTGTGTGTGTGCCGGGAGGCCTTATGGTAGTTTCATTTTCCAAAAGCATTGCGGATTTCTTTTCCTTTTCTTCGTGAAAATAACTGTTTTTAAGATCTCACACTAGTCTCATGACTAATTTGGAGTTTATTGTTCCCTTTCTAAACTTTGGATGCCCATAATTTTCTATACGGGCAGCCTAGATTTAGGTTATCAGTTATTCGAGAGCGAAGTCAAGAAGTTCTATGGAGATCGGGTGTGAAGCTGGATGGCGAGACGTATCACTTATACTATGCAGTGTCCGCTTCGTTGTGGTTGGTGCAAAGTGAAATTTCTATGTAATTAAGTTTAAATAACTGCCATTGTTGTATTTTGTCGTTGTAAATCTGATAAATGTGATGTATAAACTGATATAGTATTTTTGTTTTAAAGATTATTCATTTATCTATTATATATTGTTCCGCTGCGAAATGTGAGATTATGTCATTTTTTTATTTCTTCTTCTACCTTCTTCTTCTTAAACCCTAACGGTTCGGTTTTCAGCATTCGACTGTGTGGCATTGGATACAATGGATGTATCAATGTCGACTTTCGGGCGTCGAAAAATCGGGTCGTTACAGATATGCAGTACTCATATTAAGCTTGGTACCCATTATTTCATGTAGACTCTTCTGTAATTTACTATTTAACAATGCATCTATGTTGCTGACTAAACTGCTAGAAACTCCATATAGTCTGACTATGTTCTTCAGGAATAGCTTAGCAACCATATGTGTCGTTCTATTGACTTAACTGGAATGAACGTGGCACTCTTAGTCAGTCTGTCCACTATAACACATATACTTTCATTACCTCTATTTGACCTTGGCAACCCGTCTATAAAATCCATGGATATTGAATCCCATTTTCAAACTGGAATCTTTAAAGGCTGTAGTAACCCACTTGGTTTTCGATGTTCATCTTCCATTTATTGATTGTTCGCCCACTGTCTAACCCACAAGCCAACATCCTTCTTTAAGCCTTCCCAATAGAAGCTCCTCTTCATATCCTGATACATCTTGTTTCCTCTAGGATGAATCATAAATTTGGATCGATGACATTCTCCAAGCACTTCCTTCTCTAGTCCTTGACATTGGAACAACCATCCCTTCTTTCTTACCCGTCCTTTGTGGTCAAGGCTAAAAACCATTAGATCATCAATCTCAGTTCCAACCTTAAGTCTTCTGATCCTTTCAGCTAATATAGGTCCTCCTTCTGCTTAGAAGCAATTTTCTCAATCAATACCGGTCGAATTTCTAAACAGGATAGTCTGGCTGAACTTTGACTAGAACTAGCAGTTGATCTTAACTGCACACCGTAACTAGATAAGCTTCCAAACCTCTTCACTATAACAACATAGCTAACACCACATTATGGTGTTGCCTGCTAAGAGCATCTGCCACCTTGTTACCTTTTCCTGGTGTTTATTATACACAAAAATCGTATGCAGCCAAAAACTCCAACCACCTCTACTGTCTCATATTCAACTCATTCCAAGAAATAAATACCGTAAAGACCTATGATCGGTATACAACTCAAATCTCTCCCCAAAGAGATAATGTCTCTAAATCTTCAATGCGAAAATTATAGCTGCCAACTCCAAATCATGAGTAGGATATCTAACTTCATGCAATCTAAGTTGCCTAGATGCATACACAATGACTTTACCACCCTGCATTAATGCATCTCCTAGTCTAGTTCCACATGCATCGGTATACACTACCAATACTTGGTTTCCATCAGGAATTGTTAATACGGGTGCATTGGTCAACAAATACTTTAACTTAAGGAATGCCTTCTCATATTTTTTAGACCATTAAAACTTCACTTCCTTCCTAGTAAGCTTAGTTAAGGGTGCTGCTATCCAGAAGAAATTCTTAATAAATCTCCTGTAGTAGCCAACAAGTCCAAGTAAACTCCTAATCTCAGTCGCTGTTTCTGGTCTCTTCCAATTATTTACAGCTTCGATATTGTCTGGATCGACTGATAATTCTTTCTCTGAAACTATGAGACCAACAAATTTACCACTTTCTTCCATAAATGACACTCGGTAAACTTCGTCTTTAGATGATTCTACCTCAGCTTTTCAAGCACCACTCTAAGATGAACTTCGTGTTCTCTATCATTCTTAGTGTATACTAGCATGTGATTTATAAACACTAGTACTGATCTATCTAAGTACTCTCGAAAAACTTGGTTCATCAAATCTATGAAGAAAGAGGTGCATTCGTCAATCCAAATGGCATCACCAACCACTCATATGAGCCATATCTAGTACGAAATGCTATCAAAGGAATACCATCCTCCGCCACTCTCAACTGATGGAAACCCATCGCCGTATCCAATTGGAAAAATACTCTGGCTCCACTTAACTGATCAAACTAATCATTTATTCTTGGCGAAGGATACTTATTCTTAATGGTCCTTTCGTTTAACTTACGATAGCCAATGCATATCCTTAACGACCCATCTGGTTTCTTCTCGAACACCACGGCTACTCCCAAGGCGAACTACTTGGTCTAATAAAATTCCTTCCTTCAAGATCCGCAAGTTGCACCTTTAATTCTTTCATCTCAGTAGGTGTCATCCTGCTAGGAAGTCTACTTGCAGGTTTATCTCCTGGCACAAGATCTATTCTAAACTCAACAGCTCTTTTCGGGGGTAGTCAATTGACTGGCTTGAAGACATCTACAAACTCTCTTGCTACCTGAACCTGACTTAACTTGTTTCCTACCTCCATAGCATTAAGCATAGCACTAACACTCCCGTCAGTATTTCCAACTGAAAATATCACTCAGTTATGACTATTAGGGTATTTCAGTGATATATTACTATCCTAGCAAAATATTCTAGCTTCGTACCTACTCAACCAATCCATACCCAAAATGATCCTGAAAACTATGAAATCAATAACATACAAACTGCATGTAAACTTATCACCTAATAAGTTAAGTTCTAACTGGTCACATCTTAATCCAAAAGTTGCATACCCTCCTATTCGATTCGCAACCCTTAATGAAGTAACAAGGAAAGTGGGGTCTAAACATAATCGATCAACCAAACACTAAGGTATAAATGAATGTGATGCACTGGTATCAAAAAGTACTCCAATTGAAATACTCTAAATCAAAAGCGTACCTTCCATCATAGTCTTTCCCTTATCTTTTACAGTAGGCTTAGGTGGTCCTATAGCGAAAAAATTTCCTTTGTCTTCTCTAACTAGCTCTAGACATTGATTCTTATAATGCCCAACATAATCACGGTTGAAGTATTTCACATTCTTCTTAACCACGATTTTCTTCCCATTTCCCAACCGACATTCATTAGCAAAGTGAACCTTCTTGTCACACTTATAGCTAACTACCTCGGCCTTCGACTTCTTAGAAGCATCTCCCTTCTAGGATCCCTTTTTCTTAAAGAATTTCCTCTTCTTCCCCTAAGAACCTTGAGTTTCCACCGATTTCTCTTTAACAAAATCTGTAAGCAACTCCTCATGGAAAATGGCCATCTCCATTACTATATTACAAGGATCACAGATATGGGCCATGGCCATTCTAGTAAGTTCATGCCTCAGTCTCCGAATGAACTTCTCATTCCTTTTAATGTCGGTAACTATAATAGCTTATCTATATCTAGACATCTCTTCAAACTTAGTAGAATACTCAACTAATGACAATTCTCCTTATAATAAATCCATAAATTTTCTCATCGGCTCAGACCTAGCAAACTTCGATACAAACTTATGCTCAAATCTCATTTTAAAATTAGTCCAAGTTTATTGCTCTTTCGAAACTCCCATAGTGACGCTATTCTACCAATGTAGTGTCGACCCCTATAATTGTCTAGAGGATAACCTTCTCTTCTGACCATCATTCAAACTCAAATCAGCTAATATATGCTCACAATGCTACAACCAATTTTGAACCTCTATGGCATTCACCGTTCCCAAGAATGGCTTCCCACCTAAACTGGTATAATCTCACTCAACAAAGTAATATTCCCAACTGGAGCCATAGGATTAGCTCCTCCTACATTTCCAACAAGTCCAGCAGTAGCTTCAGCTTGCATCAAATCGGTGAAGAACTGATACATCACCCCCATATCTACTGGTGGATTTCTAACACTCGCATTGGCTTCTGCATTTTGGTTACTAGCATTAGTCAGTCGACCTAGGTTTCTCCTGGTAGTGGATCGAGCATTTCCATCAGTTGTGGTGCTTCCTTCATCGAGATTTCCTCTTCCGTTTGCTGCTTTCATATATCCTTTCTCGTAAATCTACATACGAGCCTTAGTAAGGTACAGAAGAACGGTCTAAGATAACTGACATATATAGACACACACACATAAATATATATAATATAAGTATATTACTATAGCATTACCCAAACCCTAATCTTATTATCTTATTCATTGGATTATAGTTGGAAATTCTTTTAGATTTAAGTTTCATTTAAAGTTGCATAAACCCATGCTCTGAAACCAACTTGTAACATCTTCCTACTTAGAGGCCCAAAACTAACAGCTAAAAATGTTGCATTCATCCATAGATATAAATCCTCAACGACCAAATATGGCGACATTAGATGTATTAATACAAAGAAATGAAGAATATTGAAAAAAAAATTGAACAACAAAATGAATTCCATATTCCATTTAAAAATATTCCAAATTGATTACATAATCCCAATTCACAAACTATGTTCGGATAACATATAATTATTACAAGATACGCTAGGAGCAACATGTGAAGAAGCCCCCTTGGAAGATCAGAGTACATAGATAGGCAAGACAATAATTTGCCTTTGCAAACAAACCACACAGCAGAAAAAAAGGACTCTAATAACAATGTTGCCTTCTATAAATCCTCGGAAGCTTTTATTCATCTAAATGGACACTTGAAAACCTTAACTCTCAACCTACTCAAAAACAAATGAGTGCTTGAGAGTTTAAGCAGAAAACAAAAACTTCGATTCAAACATAAAGCCTGATATGAATAATAATTTACTATCTCATACCATTTACATATTTAGTGAGATCATGCTAATTAGTGGAATAGGTTTTCCCTCACCATTATCCTAAAAGATTTATAAAACCACCTACTATGCTCCTACATACATAGTGGTTAAATCATAATATTTTAAAACATTATGATGATAGGAAAAACAAATAAATCAATTCTTGATTATCCATCCCCAGTCATTCTGACTACCTGTCTCAATTATATTTTCTAGGGTTACTTTACCTTTTTAACTGTCGCATTTATTCAGACCTAAATTAAAAGATTTTTAACGTTAAAACCTTTAGATATGAAGCTTTGAGTATTCAGAGATGCCCTCGTCGTTCCTAATAAAATTGCCCAATAACAGATCGCTTCATCTAAAGCATTCCCTGCTCGTTCTGCTCGCAGCCATCCGATTAACTCTCCAGGTGAAAAACATTAGGCATTCCATCTTTTGAGACCAGCACTTTTGATGTTACTTGTTGTACAATAATCTCTAGATGTCTATTATGGATCTGCATCCCTTAAGATCAATAAACCCTTTAGATCTTATTAACCAAAGAGATATGGCTTTGGGCTATAGTTAGCTTGGCTCCAATTAAAAATCCCGAAGGAATTCAAGAATTCTTGGTATATGTTCGTTCCAACCTTCGACTCTCCTTTCAAGGTTCATCGATATTGAACAAATCGAATGAACTTCTAAGATTTTCTCCATTTAGTATATTATATTAAGTTACACAATTCAAGTGTATTCTATAAATTTCCCTCGCTACCAAAAAAAATCTGCCAATTCTTTTTGGAACGGAAATTTTATTTTTTGTGTTAAAAAAGGGAAAGCTCTATACTACTTTTGATTATTTTGTTTTTATTTCATTTATATAGATATAAAGTGGAGATTCAAACCATTTTGCAAGTTCGTTACTACGGGTAGTTCCTACAAAGGATCGGACTAATGACGTATACAACACTAGAATTATCGATGCAGAAGCTACATAGTTGGTTCTCATCCTTCAAAGACTAGAGTGTAATAAGGGAATCCGTTGACAAAAGGATCACCTAAGATGATCAACTCATGGCTATTGAGAACAAATCAAATCAGATGGTTCTATTTCTCAATGTTTTTGACTTATGCTCCTACAGAACCAAGGTCGAAAGATTGAAAAACCGACATTTTGTAGAAAAACCCTTCTTTTAAAATAATTTATTCCCTCAAATATTTCGACTAGGAAAAATCCCCAATAATCATAGAAATTTGATTTCATCGTGTAATCAAACATATTAAAATTTGAGACGCTATTTCTTTCTGAAATTCTCAAAATAATTTTTTAACCAAATTATATCATATTTTTCATCAACAATTCATAATAAGATTTCCATAGCTTGAAAAATTCTAAAAATTAAAACCCGTCTCCAAAATCATGTTATGATAAACATAAAGTTTTTTCATGGTAATCTGAAATAAAATATTCTCGGAATGTCAAAACCGTGCAAATTCATGTGCTTATGAATCAAAATAAATCATCATAACATAACTCAAGCATATCATCATCCATTTTATCACCAAAAACAAATTTAAATCATAAATACGATACACTATAGTCATAGAATAAAAATAGAGATGGTAGAAGATTATTATTCACCTTAAACTTGATAAGAAATTGAGATTTATTGTTGATTAACCCTCCCTAGCTTTTGATATTTAGCTTTTCATAAATTTCTTCCTTTGTAATGGCAGGCTTTGGTTTAGGTTTTAGAATTTTCTTTTGTGAAGGTGGAAATGAAACGTGAATGGATAATTACAAAAGGATATAGCCGTGTAAAATAAAATAGCTATTTACTAATATGCCCATGTGTAAAATAAACCTTTAAACCAATTTAAGCTCATTTATCTTTTTAATAAGCACGACCATATATATATATATATATATATATATATATATACACACACACACAATTTAATCAAATCTCAATCTCCTTATAATTATCATTTTTTTAAATTTATCTAATTAAATTTTCTGAATAATGTTATCAAAAATTAGGGATGTTGCAGAAAGCACTACTTATTTAGGAGATGATTTGGGTTTATGGGTAGGGGCCAAAGCCCATAGGAAGCAAAAAAGAGAATATGTCAGTTAAAATTAAGGTTTTGTTTCAGTCAATGGTTGAGCCCTATAAATTTAGCATGAGTATGGTTAAAACTTACAGTAAGTTGGGCTAGCATGGAGTATCAAAACACTTATCTATATTTTATTTATTATTATTTTCATCATGGAACGTGCTTTGCAACAAAAATTTTATGTACATGTATCACATACATATTTCACACATTAAATGGCTATTATGACATGCATATGTGAATGCATAAATTAGAACGGTAAACTCGACAAACAAAATTATTTTGCAATTAGATTCATCCAAATCATATTGTTATAAAAATAGGTTTATTTGTCGCTTTTTACATGCACTCATAAATAAGTTTTTTCTCCTATGCAAATCAATAGTGGGGGTTGTACCCATTATGTTTAATTTTGATATGGTTACTATGCTTTTATCCTGAGTACATCACCTTTGTTATGATGTTATACTATTGTTTTAAATTAATATTTTAATTTATGAAATTTGTTCCACATCCTTACTTTTGTGAATAATATTTCTATGAATTCCAAGCACCTTTTTCCTACTATTTTATGGTTAACTTCCATAATAACTTTAAAGTTATTAGTATCCTTCCTCAAAATATGAGTATTTATTTGCCATTTAACACTCATTGTAATGGCCTAGAATCTAATTACCTTGATAATATTATATTTTATTAGCTAATTAATGGATTTTATAACTCAGATAAACTCCTTTTAAATAATAGCTAAAGATGTTGAAATAGTTTGTAACGGCCCAGAATTTCACTACATTGATTTGGTAATATTTACTTAATTTTAGATATTCAAATAATTGATATTATAATGAAAATAAAACTCCTTTAAATAATAACAACTGATAATGAAATAATTTTTAATTTTTTTTAAAAATAATTAGTTTTAAGAAAGATTGAAAATGTGACCGAACGTCGTTTTTCGAGTTTTTAATTTTTCATCGGCTAAAAATTATCGAAAATGTCGTAACAATTTCATGCACATATGCACACACTTACAAACACCTTATTCATGTTGGAATGTATATGTACGTGTATAAACACTTAATAATGCATATATATATATATATATATTTAAAGTTAAATATATATAAGATTCTTCATCCAACATATAGTACAAATTGAGTCATAGCATGTTTCTTTTGACATAAAGAAGGAAGGCCAAGTGTGGGTGGAAATGATGAGATGGAAAAGGGATGGGTGAGCAAAGTGTGAAGGGGGTAAAGTACTTAGGGTATTTTAGTAAATTCACTTATTAACATATTATAAAGGCAAAATTTCTTATTTTATTTTCGTTTTTCACCATTCTTTTCTTCACTTCCAAACTTCCTGTGCTCTTAAGAAGTCTTTCATGGCTTTCTAATATATTCCAAAGTTTTAAAAAGCCTTATATTTCCACATTAATTCCTTCCAAAGCTTCTAAAAACACTTCTTCATCATCTACTTCACTTCCTCTCCAAAAATCACGTCCACTTCCACCTTATATTATCAAGGTCGAATGAATATTTGCTAGGGTCGAACCTATTATGGCTATAAACCACTTAAAGACTTTATTTTATTTCAAGCTAGTAGCAAAGACCTAGGCCATGTTTGAGTTGAAAGAAAAGTTAGCTTAGTTTAGTTGAATTTTTGTGAGTAAAGATCTAACACTTTACTAATTTTTATAAACTTAAATATATGCTTGATTTGTTATAAAAATGTGAAGTTGTTTGGATATAAATTGCGTTGGCATTGATATGTGTGTTTGTGTTTGGATGCGATGACAAATAGTTTGGAATTTGAGAATTGAAATGTCAAGTTAGTCGCAAGTTATAATCCTTATTTGTATATGTTGATTTGACATGATTTTATGTTGTGACAAAGATTTGATGCAATTATATACGCTAAGGAAGTTGGCACTTTTGCTAACTAAAGCGATATGGTATCTCTTGTATAAAGCTATAATCTTTGGTTTTAAAATTTCAAGATATTTCCAAATTTAAAACTTGCTTTAGTTCTCAAGAAACATACCACTATGTTTCAGTAAAGTTATCCAAGAGTAAAAGTTTGAAAAAGACTTAGAAAATAAGATCTCAAGTTTCAAAAATTATGGGTCATATAACGATTGTCTATTTATGCGCAGTTCGAGGAATCGAACTCTTTTTGGAATCTAAATATATTTCCACATAGCAATCTTTTTGCAAAATGTTTTAAAACTTATATTAAGTCATTAAAAAGGTGATTATATTATATAATTAGTTATTTATTTAATAAATGATTAATTAATTAATTAAGTAATTAGTACTTAATTATTGATTAATAAATGTAATTAATACTTAAGTGTTAATCAGTTAAGTTAACTTTGGTTAGTTAATTAATTAATGTTAATTATTATTTAATTAATAATTGAGGGTAAATTAGTTTAAATCATTTATTAAAAATTAATTTACTAATTAAATTTTTGTTAAAGGGATTTGATAAATTATTAATTAATTATTGATTAATTTATGTTCATTTAAGATGTTAATTAAGACCGAATTAAGGTTTTGTTATTATTTAATAAAGGTTTAATTTGTTACTTAATTAATAAATAAGGTTTGTTAATTTAAAAATCATTTTGTTTCAAAATATCGGTTTGTTTTAAAACTGTCTTTCTTTTTCAAAAGGGTTTTAAACCAAGAGGTTTCTTTGTCGATTACCCTTAAGTAACCTTAAACAAATATAAAAGTAACGTTAATGTGGTGACACATTTATGGGAAGAAAGTCAACCCATAGTTAGGACTAAAAGTCGATGAGTAAGCTGATCCTCTATTAGTGAGATCTAGAAGGGTAGAGTAAGGACAAAATATTGGAAACATGATGGATATGGGTGGGTTAACTCCTATCAATGGTTCATGTTTAAATTAATTATATGTTGTTCACATGAAACTTTGTATAATTACATAAAGTATCGGATTGTCCGCTATTTATAACCTGACCTGTTTTAACTCGGGAAGTATACTGTGTACATTAGGGTTCCCTAGTGAGGACTCAAATACATTATATACTTCCAAAAGAACCAAAATTCGGTTAGCTAGGAATTATCACTTAATTTGGAGACACTGGTTTCGGATAAGTATGATTTATTCGAACCACTCTAAACTAATAACGTTCATGATGGATCATTTTGAAGTATGTTATGGAGATGTACTATTCTTCTTGAGAGTGATTCCAAAATAGAAGATAGTAAATGTTGAATGTTTTTTTGATCCTAAAACAAGTTGTACTGATGAATGCTAGCATTGCATTGGTTTCTTAGAGAGTGGTGTTGGCATTCCATGATGGTCTGTTTAAAGGAAAGGTTATCGTATCCATAAGCCTTATGATCGGTAAATGATTAAAGCAGGGTCATGCGGTAGGACTATGTGGGTCGCTTCCATTAGGGTATGATCATTGCCAAATCTAGAGTGATATCTATGGTTTATGTATGCTTCGGGATCCCATTTATGGATGTTGATTGCAGCCAAGGGGTGATCTTATTCGGCACTATCCAGTAAGTGGTAGGACCAGCCCTTAGTAGCTGAGGTGCAATTTATTATAGCCTTCTATACATTTTATCTTGAGGTGTACAGATTAGGTGGGTAGACCCTTCCCCTTTCGGAGTTGGAACCCATTTTCCAATACATGCCTTTGGACTTGATTGTATTCCTATTATGCTAGAATTTGATAATGTAACAATTTTGGCTATGATTCCATATTCATTTTAACCTAAACATTATGGTAATATCGGAGGACTATATGTAGAAATGTTTTGGTTATTGTAAGGTAAAAACCCGTCTATTTTTATGTGCCGCATGGTCTTACGAAATACCTTTTAGTTCGAAATTTTTTATAAAGTTAACTTATGCTTTACTCACCCCTGACCCATATCTGACCCGGAGTTTTATTTCTTTATCTTAAACTATTGGATACTCAAATTTTTATGAGTAGCCAAGTTATCAGGTTTTCTTGATAATTTCAACAAGTAGTATAGAGCAGAAGCTTTCATTATATCTAATAGCTATATTTATTTCTGCTACGACTATACATTATGTATTAGTAATTTAGGTAAGCCGTTATAGGTGTCGTTGTTGGGAATGGTACTTGTTGTAATTTTAATGTAACATTTTGGGGTAACCATATGCACTATTCTATGATGATGTGTATGTAACTCTATCGTTTATGAGAAAAATATGTATTTGTTTTCAGTCTTTTGTTTTCATTACCTCACAACCTGGCATTCAAACACTTAGATGATCGGCATATGAATACTGATGATGTATTAAGTGTCATCTTTAGGCGTAAGAAAGGGAGATCATTACACTTTGTATCAGATACTAGGTTGAGCAAACACCTATGCCTTGGTCCGGGGTCAACTCATTATAGATAGGGTTTGTAGTAAACTAGAATGAGTCTGTCTTTGAGTGTTCAATTCCACATTGTTCTATTCAGCATTTATATATTTGGTTTTATGCTCTTTTCCCTAAGTTTATCTCGTCCATGTATTCTAAAGATATCTTACTTTATTAAGTTAGTAAGAAGGAAATGAGATGGAGACGAGAAGGAAAACAGTAGACCAACAAACATAAATTGAAGAACCTCGAATGTTGGAACCGAATTTTGAAAGGGATAGAATAGCTGTTGAGGAAGTAGCTCCAGTGCAGCCTCGAGTTAACTTCGCAACCCTATGCGAGGACTACAAAAACTTAGGAGAAAACCTTTCAAAGGGTACCGAATCAATCATTGAAGTACAAGCTTGGCTACGATCGTGTGAGAGGATTTTCAAAAGTTTGGACATTTTTGATGTCAAAAATAATTCTTGGCATCATGGCAATTGCAAGAGGGTGCAACTTCATAGTGAGATTCTATCAATGCAAATGTTCTAGAAGATTAATTCTCAAGGGCTAGATTCAAAGAAGAATTCGATGGCCAATTCATGCCATCTATAGGCAAAACTCAATTATTTAGTAATTTTATGGATCGCAAGCAAGGAGACCTATCAGTGGCAAAATGTGAGACGAAGTTTAATGAGTTATCTCATTTTGGCCTTGGATTTATTTACACACCATTAAGGAAAATGAGATATATGTACTAGTTATGAGAGAAGAGTTCCATTGAAATATAACCACTCATGTGAAGGAATCATTTATAGAATTGGTGGATATGGCATTAAGATATGAAGTGCTTTTGAAGAAAAATCCAACAACAGCAACATCATCACCCAGTTGTGGTACCATTAACCCAAATAAAAGGGTGTTTATTCCAAATTGGAAAAAAGAAGCGAGGTAAGAGAAAACCGACTGAAGGAGATTAGGGAAACAAGTGTAAAGAAGTTTTTTGTTGCAATTGTAATAAAAAAGGGCATATTTCTACACACTGTTAGCAAGCGAATGCTCTCTCTCCAACGGTACAAAAGGTGCTTTGCTATAAGTTCCACTAGCCTGGACATATGGTTAAGGATGGCCCACTATTAAAGCAGTGTCAACAGATTAAAGCCTATGCCATTAAGGATGCACACTCAACCTCTAAAGATGTTAAAGGGAAGGGAGTTTGGGAAGGTACTTTACTTATAAATAGTACTTTAGTTCTTGTTTTGTTTGACACCGGAGCTTCTCATAGTTTTATCTCTAAAGAATAGGTAGATAGGTTACAAATTATCCTGAAATTTGTAGAAACCCTATTTGTGTGTCAAACCCATAGGTGGTATAACTAATCTATGTTTGGTTTGTGAAAGAGTACAAATTGATTTCAGAAAACATCTTCTCCTTTGTCGGCTATTTGTCTTGGATTTTAAGCTGTTTAATGTTGTTATTGATATGTATTGGTTGTCGAGATATGAATCTATATTGGATTGTATTAAGAGGATAATAGTATTGAAAACCAGTTCTGGAGACGTATTGGAAAGTATAGTTTGTAGAAAACCTAGAAAACGTATGAGTAGTTTCCTTTGTTCCTTAAAATCATCCCAGGAAGAGTTAGGATCGATAGAAGTTTTTAAAAAAATTCATGATATTTTTGAGTCGTTCAGCCTTCGCCTCCCCATCGGAAAATTGAAATTTGAATTAATCTAGTTCCCGGTGCAACACCCGTCATTCAGCCTCTGCGTAGAATGGCCCTAAGAGAGAAGCAAGAGCTAATAAAACAAACCAATGATTTATTAAAAGGATGATTGAATAGACAGAGCCATTCGAGTGGGGGATCAGCTATAGTTTTGTAGCAAAGTCCGATTGTGCATTAAGATTTGTGTGGAATATATGGAATTAAGCAAACAGACTGTTTGAAATAAATACCCTTTGCCGCACATAGATGATATGTTTGGCCAACTTTATGGAGCTAGAGTATTCTCCCAATTAGACCTTGCTAAAAGGTTCCATCAATTAAGGGCAGTGGAGGATAGTATACCCTTAACTACTTTTAGAGATCCAAACCTTTTCTATGAGTGATTCGTTATGCAATTTGCGCTAATCAATGCGCCTGCATATTTTTTGATCATAAGAATCAAATTCTAGGAATGTGCTGAATAAGTCTGTGTTGGTATTCATCGACGACTTTCTTATACATTCAAAAACTGATGAAGAGCATAAAAACCATTTGGAAGTGGTGTTGGAAACATCAAGGAAAAATGTTCTTAGATATTGGTTTTCTAAGTGCTACTTTGCAATCAGAAGTGAGACCCCGAGGACATATTATATTAGGTGATGGCATCTCAGTTGATCCAACTAAGGTAGCTGTTGTGCAAGCTTTATAGGAAGTTCATAAAGGATTACTCTAAGATTTCCTCTTTTCTAACTAAGCTGAAAAAGAGGATGTTAAATTCGATTGGACTATGAGGTTACATTCCTCGAGTTAAAAGAAAGATTGACTAGTGCTCTGGTTTTGGCTATTACTGATGGGGGAGAAGGGTTAATTGTTTATACTTATGCATGTAGAGTTGGCTTAGGCATAGCGTTGATGCAGCATAGGAAGGTTATAACCTATGAAAGTAGGCAGTTAATGCCTCACGAGAAGAATTATGCAACTCAAGACGTGGAGCTGTTAGCCGTAGTATTTGCATTAAAGATGTGGAGGCATTACTTTCTGGGTAAGAATTTTTCTTTCCCATTTTTTTCTAATATTTAAGGATCCTAGGTAGTAATTTCCTTCTTTAAATAGGTGAAAAGTTCAAACTCCTCACAAATTACAAGTCCCTGAAGTACCTTCTTACCTAGAAGGATCTAAACCTGAGGCAACATTGATGTTGGAGTTCCTACCAGCTTACAACTTAGATATTCTTTATGCACTAGGAAAAGCAAATGTGGTGCCAGACTCTCTTATAAGGAATGTAGTGTTACTCTCTTTGAAGTTAAACCAACTCTTTTAGAAAGGATTGCTAGTAATAAAAAGGACGACGAGCACTTAAGGAAGACCATCGAGGATATTAAGGGTGGGTAGTGTTCAAGTTTCAAGTTGGATAACCATGATATTTTGCATATGAATGGGTGAATCTATGTCCCTATTATTGATGGCCTCAGACAAGAGGTTTTATCGGATTGTCATCGACCCAAATTAAGTACCTGGATGTTTCAAAGACGCATCTAGATATAAAGCAAGTATTTTGGTGGCCTAAAATGAAGAGGGATGTCTCAATCTTTGTCAGCATATGTTTGAACTATCAACAGATAAAAGGCAATCACCAGAAGACAGATGGTCTACTTCGATCTTTGGAAATCCCAAATTGGAAATGGAGATGATATCAGTGAATTTTACCAATTGTTTACCTAGAACCAGAAAAGATAATGAAGGTGTGCAGGTTAGGATCGGCTAATGAAAAGTGCTCATTTATCCTAGTAAAGCCGACGAGAATGGCAGCTTCTTTAGGGGAAATTTATATGAGGGAAATTATTCGATTATACAGAGTTCTACTAAGCATTATTAGTGATCGGGATCCCATCTTTACAAGTCAGTTTTGGGAGGCATTGTATGTAGCTTTAGGGACAAAGCTAAGCTCGAGCATGGCATATCAGCCCAAAACGTAGGGAAAAACAGAAAGGGTGAACCGACTTCTAGAAGTTCTTTGGAGGCGTGTATTCTAGATTTTGGGGGATTATGGGAAGATCATCTCCAACTAGTGGAATTCTCCAACAATAATAGTTATCAAGCAAGCATAGGCTCGACACCCTATGAAGCTCTCTACGGATGTCCATGCAAGTTGCCATAATGTTGGGTTGAGGATGGAGATAGGCTAGTACTAAGGCCAAATATGGTCCTTGATGCTACTAAAAAGTTTGCAACAATAAAGAGAAGGATGAAGGAAGCCTAGATTGACAAAAGAATTATGCCAATAAAAAGAGAAGAGATTTGGTGTATGATGTCGGTGACTCCGTATTTGTAAAGATTACCCCTATTAGAGGAGTGGTTCAATTTGGAAGGGCTGCGGAGTTGACACCCAGGTATAATGGAAATTTACAAGATTATTGAAAGGATTGGACCGCTCCCCTGCAGGGTTCAATTACTAGAAATATTATTAGGGGACAAAAATGTTTTCCACATGCCTCATTTGAGAAGTTATGTTTAAGACCCATCATTTCTTGTAGAGCCATCAGTTCAAGTGGATTTGGTGATAGAATCAAGCCCGATAGTGATTAGATATCCAAATCATATTGTTTATCAGGATAAGAAGAGGTTGCGCAATAAAGTGGTGAAGTTAGTAAAGATTGTTAAATTACTAGTTTTGATTCATGACAAGACAGCTCAGAAACTAAAGAAGAATTTGCATTCATACATGACAAAAAGAAGACAACAGAGGATCTCTAGGTTTAAAGTAACTATTATAGATATTGAGTCTTAGACATATGTTAAAATCAATCCTCAAGTTTTCGATTTTAAAATTTTTCTTTACAAAATAGAATTCACTGTGAAATTTATGCACAGCCAGTCGACTGACTGATCTTACCAGTCGACTGACTGTGCATATGCACAGCAGTGAACTCTGTTCATAATTTTGAAACGGAAAATATTTTAAACTTTTAACTATTCAAAACACCAGTCGACTGAACGGGCTTCAACTGCAAAATTTCTGAATGGGCATCTTCTTCCATGAAGGGATGCACTGCATGAATGGATGTCTCTCTTGGCTGAAACTCTTCACAAAGAGTTGCATCTCTCTGAAAACTATATATAGAAGTTATCAATCACTTCATAATCACAATTTTTCTGATTCTAATTCTCTATATTCTCTCTTGTGATTATTTTAGTGCGTTCATATTCTCCATTGCTTTGAATCTTTGAATTATATAACATATACTTTGATTCTTAGCAATATTCTTCCTTTCAAATCTTCACATACTCTTTATATTCTTGAGGAATTGATTATAGGAAGTTTATAATCTTAATAGACTAGCCAGTTTATCAAGAACACATTAAGTCAACTACATTGTACTTTGTTAAAGTCCTGTTTTGCTGCTCAGGCAAGGGAAAGTCCTCTTCTGCCGCTGAGACAAAAATCCTGTTCTGCTGCTCAGGTGTTGTTTACCTATTCCTCCGGGTTAAGAGAGGGTATTGTTAGTTAAAGACAGAAGTTAGTCTGGGACTGGACGTAGGACGGTGCTCCGAACCGGTATAAAATCTCTGGTGTCATTTTACTATACTGCTTTTATATTCCGCATTATTTACTATCTATACTCTGCATTACAGTTTATCCATATTATACGGTCCTACACACTTTCATTTAGTATCATAGCGAGGCATCTTATAACCGTCACAAAGTTATCTGATATCTTTCTGATATGGAAAATAACACCAGCACTACCACTAATACTGTCACTAACACTAGTTTTATTGAAGGTCAATCCACTGCACGACCTCCTTTCTTTAATGGTTTAAACTATAATTATTGGTCTACTCGTATGAGAATCTATATGCAGTCAAATATTTTTGAATCATGGAATATCACACAAAATGAATACACTCCTCCTACTAGAGAATATTCCACTTGGTCAAACACACAAAAATTAGATGCTACTGCCCAATGCTAAAGCTATGAACATGTTATTCTGTGCATTAGATAGAAATGAATTTAATCGTGTTAGGACGTGTCAAACTGCTTATGAAATATGGAGAACGCTTAAAATCACTCATGAAGGAACTAATAAGGTCAAACAAAGCAAAATCTCCATGTTCAAAAATCAGTTTCAAAACTTTAGAATGAAACAAGAAGAATCCATCAATGATATGTACTCTAGATTTCACGATATCTATCATTCACTATTAGGATTAGGAGAAAAGTACACTGATTTTGATATTGTATCAAAAATCCTAAACTCTTTAACGGATGAATGGGAGAGAAAAGGCTTGGCTATTGAAGAAGCTAATGACCTCTCTACCATAAAACCTGAAGAGTTAATAGGAAATCTAATGTCCTATGAAGTGAATTTGCAGGCAAAACGAGTACAAGCACAAGATAAAAAGAACATAGCTTTTCATGCTGAGGAAGAAAAAGATGAAGATTTGGATGAAGAGGATCTAGCATTTATTGCTAAAAATTTCAAAAAGTTCTTGAAATTCCAAAAAATAACAAAAATAATGGAAAAAGGAACTTTCCAAACAAACCATCATCATCAGTTCTAGAATGTTTCAATTGTCACAAGAAAGGTCATATTCAGAAGGAATGCCCAGAATTGAAGAAGCAATATTTCAAAGGCAGAAAAGACAAGAAAAAAAAGCATTCTCAGTAACATGGGATGATTCAAACACTTCTTTATCAGAAAACAGTAGTGATAGTGATAACGAGCAAGCAAATGTCTGCTTCATGGCAACTGAAAACGAGGTTAGTGATTTTACTTTTGATGATATGATTGAGATAAATTCGGAGCTAGTTGGCACTCTAAAAAAATCTCAAAAGAAAATATAAGGAGACTCGTGAATATCAGAACAAAGCAGAATTCGAAAGAGATATGCTTAAAGATGAAAAGAAAATATTAGAGGAAGAACTTGAAAAATTACAAGAATCATTCTCTAATATCAATTCTCAACTCACTCTCTTGAGTCAAGAAATTGAAACTCAAAAAGAGAAAAATGATGCTCTTGTTTCTGAAAATCATGAACTAAAAACAAAATTAAAATTGATAGAATTGGATAATACTAGTCTCAAAACTAAGTTAGAAAGCATCACCAAAAATGTTTCGAATTTTAATAAAGGAAGAGAAACATTATCAAAAATTATTGGTAACTCTCAATCTGTGTCAAGTAAGAAAGGGTTAGGATATGTTAAGAAAACAATAGCTCCATCTAAAAAGAAAAATAGGAGAAATATTAATCCTACTAAAGTTCAGACAAAAATGAATTCTTACTCACAAAGCATAAAAATTTGGGTTCCTAAAACAAACAACAGTTTGATTAGAAAGAAATATATAAACACTTTTTTACAAACTGTTCATAAGAATAAAGATTTTATTTTTAAATGGGATACTGAGCCCTCTTGGGTTTGGTTTTCTAAAATTTAACTCTTAGGACCCTATTAAAAAAGTGGGTACCAACATTATATTATATTTTTTGCAGGTCCCACTCAAGAAAAGAGGAAAATGGATACTCGACAGTGGTTGCTCAAAACATATGACAGGAAACAAAGATATGCTATCAAATATTATTTACACAGATGGAGGCTCCGACACATTTGGAGACAACTCTAAAGGATATATCATCGGCAAAGGCGATGTGAGCAACAATGGTATTTCAAGTTTACCTCTTATTTCAAATGTTTTACTTGTCAAAAATTTAAAACATAATTTACTTAGTATCAGCCAATTGTGTGACAAAGGATTCAAAATCACCTTTTATGAAAACAAATGTAGTATTTTTGATCAAAATCAAGATCTTATCGTTGAAGGAAATAGAGACAGAAATATCTATGTTCTGAACATGAAAATAAAACATAATTCAGATATGTGTTTAATAGCCAAAGAAAATGATCCTTGGTTATGGCACAAACGATTCTGTCATATTAATTTTCAAACTATAAATAAGCTTTCTGAAAATGATTTAGGAAAAGGTCTACAAAAAATGAAATTTAAAATAGACCATATTTGTGATGCATGTCAGTTAGGAAAATTAACTAAATCATCTTTTAAATCTAGAAAGGTTATTTCAACCTTACAACCACTTGAATTACTACATATGGATTTATTTGGACCAACACAAGTACAATCCATTAATCACAGTAGATATGTGTTTGTAATTGTTGATGATTTTTCTAGATATACTTGGACTATTTTTATGAAAAATAAAAGTGATACTTTTGATAATTTTAAATCGTTTGTCAAAAGAATTCAAAATTTTGAAGGTTTGAAAATCAAAAACATAAGAAGTGATCATGGAAGTGAATTCGGAAACGAAGCCTTTGAAAATTTCTGTAAGAAAAAAGGAATATTCCATAATTTTTCTTTTCCTAGAACTCCACAACAAAATGGGGTTGTATAACGTAAAAATAGAACTTTATAAGAATGTGCAAGGACTTTGTTAAATGGAAGTACGTTACTAAAACATTTTTGGGCTGAAGCAGTTGCCACAGCTTGTTATGTTTTGAACCGTGTTTCTGTTTGACCACTAACTAAGAATACTCCTTATGAACTTTTTAATGGACGAAAACCAAATATTTCCTATTTTAAAGTTTTCAGTTCAAAATGTTTTATGTTAAAAACAAAAGATCAGCTTGGTAAATTTGATCCAAAATCCGATAAAGGAATCTTTTTAGGATATTCGGATCGTAGCAAAGCTTATCGAATTTATAATAAAAGAACAAATATCATCGAAGAAACTCTTCATGTATCTTTTGATGAAAATTTTAAACTAACTCCAAGTATAATAGATGATGAAGATTTCCCTGATAATACCACAAATACAGAAACTACAACTTTTGAAATTAATGAAAACATTACTCACAATAACAATGAATTAAGATATCCACCTAGAGTATTAAGAGATCATCCTTTTATTAATGTTATTGGAGAACTAAATTCATCTGTTAGGATAAGAAGTCAATTAAATCAAATGGGTCATGTAGCTTTTCTTTCTCATATTGAACCTAAAAATATTAAAGAAGCATCTACTGATGAAAACTGGTTAATCGCTATGCAAGAAGAACTAAACCAATTCGAAAGAAATGATGTTTGGGATTTAGTTCCACGACCTAGTGATCAATCAGTTATTGGTACAAAATGGGTTTTCAAAAATAAAGCAGATGAACAAGGAAATGTTACTAGAAATAAAGCTAGATTATTTGCTCAAGGTTATAATCAAGAGGAAGGAATTGGCTATGAAGAAACGTTTGCTCCAGTCGCTAGACTAGAAGCAATACGAATCTTACTAGCTTTTGCATGTTTTCATAATTTTAAATTATATCAAATGGATGTCAAAAGGGCTTTTTTAAATGGTTTTATAAAATAAAATGTTTATGTTGAACAACCTCCATTATTTATACATGAACAATTTCCCGACCATGTCTATAAACTCAAAAAGGTTTTATACGGTTTAAAACAAGCACCTCGTGCTTGGTACGATCGTCTTAAAAGTTATTTACTAAATTCTGGTTTTGAAATTGGAAAGGTTGATCAAACTCTTTTTATTAAAAGAAACAAGCATGATATTTTAATTATCCAAATATATGTTGACGATATAATTTTTGGATCTACAAATGAAAAGCTTTGTCAAGAATTTGCTAAGATAATGACAAATGAATTTGAAATGTCACATATGGGTGAATTAAATTATTTTCTTGGTTTACAAATAAAACAACTAGAAAATGGTATTTTTATTAATCAAGAAAAATATTGTAACAATCTAAATAAACGCTTTGGTATGAAAAATACTTCTACCAAAGCAACTCCTATGAGTACAACCATACATCTTGATAAAGATGAAAATGGAAAAAGTATTGACCAAAAATTATATCGAAGTATGATTGGATCGTTACTATATTTAACAGCTAGTAGACCTGACATAATGATGAGTGTTTTTTTGTGTGCATGATTTCAAGCAGATCCCAAAGAATCGCATTTAAGAGCAGTGAAACGCATATTACGGTATCTTAATAAAACCAAGGACTTTGGACTATTCTATCCAAAGGAATGTCCTTTTGAATTAGTATCATATAGTGATGCTGATTTTGGAGGAAGCCGGACAGATAGAAAAAGTACAAGTGGGACTTGTCATTTTATTAGACGATCTCTTATATCTTGGTTTAGTAAGAAACAAAATTGTGTTTCATTATCAACATGTGAAGCAAAATATATTTCTGCCGCCCTGGCATGTGCTTAAGTTATATACATGCAATAAACACTACAAGATTTTGGTTTTAACTTAACTAAATCAACTATTTACTGTGATAATTCTAGTGCTATTAATTTATCTAAAAATCCTGTTAATCACTCACGAACAAAACACATTTACATTCGTCATCATTTTCTTCGTGATAATACTGAAAAGAATTTGATAAATCTAGAATTTGTTTCCTCTGATAAACAATTGGCAGATATATTGAATCTATTACACTTAAGTTTTGTGGCAAATCATCTAAACATGATGTTGTTCAACCTTCAACATCCCGTCAAGCAAATTCATCCGGCTGGAATACCTGGGAACAATCTCCAACTCAACCTCCGGCATCTCCAAACTCATGGGAATGCCAAAATTATTGGTCTCCTTTGCAACCTTTTGTTGAACATACCAAGGTTGAACCACAAGAATGCTCTCCATAAACTCCAAAATAATTATCATTTCTTGTATATTATTATTCCTGCTTATTTGTATTTTATTTATATAGTTGATTCTTTATATAAATTTTGTTTTCTCAGCTTCATGTAATTTTTACTCCCAGTCAGTCGACTGAAAATAAAGGTCAGTCGACTGAATGCAGGGTTTCAAAACTCTCGGGAAACCAGTCAGTCGACTGACCTACCACAATCAGTCGACTAGCTGTTGAATTTTTTTGCAAATAACAGTGCACCAGTCGAATGAACGTTATTACCAGTCGACTGGCTGTAGGCCAACTGCCTTTATCTTCCCTATTTACTTACCTATTTCCCTCATTTCACTTTACTCTTCTCAGTTTTTTACCCAAATCTATTTCGCTAAAAACCCTAAATTCCCAGTTTTCCCAAATTTTTTCACTACAAATGGCTCCTCCAAAACGTCAAAGACAAGGTTCTTTTCCCGTCGATCCTACCGATGCCCAAATTGCTCAATGACTATACAATGATGTGGCTATACAAAGATGGCATAAAATGAAAAACTCAAGGATCTTTGAAGGTTCCTTCATGGTCTATAGCGATTTCGCGGCTTGTGGTTTACAAGAACTTATGCGTAGATCCGCTTTGGAATCTCTACCTGATTTGAATGTCAATTCTCACATGATCAACCACTTCATGGTAAAATTATTCTTCGCTAATTGAAATCTTCCTCACCAACGCCCATCGAATCGGGATGATTGTGTTTGGAGTTTAGTGTGTGTTCAACATGTATTTTTCTCCTTGGATCGAATGGCACACATACTTCAAACTTCTAATCATGCATTCCACTAGATGATGTCGAATGTAATATTCGACAAAGGGATAGAATTAGCCATATGTTTATGGGAGATAATATTACGGAACAGAAATCTATTCTCCTTCGTCCAAAAGCTAGAATTCTTCACAAAGCTGTAATGCGAAGTATACTTCCAAGAACAGGGTCATATGAACTTATCTACCCAGAAAATTTTAAAGCTTTATATGCGATATGGGGAGGAATACAAGTAAATTGGCTACAACGAATTTTAGATGAGTTTCTATCTTTTACCAAAGGTGACATGAGAACAATTTATTTTGGTGAATATATAATGCGATTGCTTTTAAATATGGGAACACCTCAACCGGAATCCGAAACTTCTTCCATTGGGGTTATCAACATTCGCACAATAAGCCTCATGAAACTACCGTCAGCTCCTCCGACATTTACCTCCTATGAAGAATGGCATCAGCGACATCAACGACAATCAGGCGGACCAACTATTCAAGAACGAACGTCTCATCCCGAAGAAGACGACGATATTCGTCTTGCACAATCAGAGAGTTTGCGAGAATCCGTCGAGATCCTTTCTAGTAATCAACAAATACTAGGATCTCGTTTGAAGAAAGTTGATAAAAAATTAGACAAAGTAAAAGGATTCTTTTCTATCCTATGGGATGCAATTTCATGTTCGTCTTCCACAACTGCTTCTTCAATAGCTCACGGTAAACGTCCAGAACCTAGATTTACATGGTCAACTTCTGAAGAACATACTAGTAGTGATACTAGTGGCACAGGAAGTGGTGCTCATGGAATTCTAGACCCGGAAAGGAGCCTGTACAAGAGGAAGATAAGTAGGTTCTTTTTGTAAGCAAGTTGGATATGAATTTTTCCTTTATAACTCTATTGACATTTCAAACATATGAAACTCTATTGCAACATATTTATTGAGACTTGTACTAAATAGTCTCTCTTTTATATATTTCTGCACTTTTATTTTATTTATTTTGTTTGTTGTATCTCCTTTTAGTCGATGACAAAGGGGGAGAAAAAGTATGTGCACTAACATATTTGTTACAGGAAAAAGATATCATACATTCAGTGGGAGAAATATTTTCTCTCCAATGTATATACAGGTTGTCATCGATCAAAAAGGGGGAGAATGTTGAATTACTAGTTTTGATTCATGACAAGACAGTTCAGAAACTAAAGAAGAATTTACATTCATACATGACAAAAAGAAGACAGCAGAGGATCTCTAGGTTTAAAGTAACTATTATAGATATTGAGTCTTAGACATATGTTAAAATCAATCCTCAAGTTTTCGATTTTAAAATTTTTCTTTACAAAACAGAATTCACTGTGCAATTTATGCACAGCCAATCGACTGACTGATCTTACCAGTCGACTGACTATCCATATGCACAGCAGTGAACTCTGTTCATAATTTTGAAACGGCAAATATTTTAAACTTTTAAATATTCAAAACACCAGTCGACTGACTCAATATACCAGTCGACAGAACCGGCTTCGACTGCAAAATTTTTGAATGGACATCTTCTTCCATGAAGGGATGCACTGCATGAATGGATGTCTCTCTTGGCTGAAACTCTTCACCAAGAGTTGCATCTCTCTGAAAACTATATATAGAAGTTATCACTCACTTCATAATCACAAATTTTCTGATTCTAATTCTCTATATTCTCTCTTGTGATTATTCTAGTGCATTCATATTCTCCATTGCTTTAAATCTTTGAATTATATAACATATACTTTGATTCTTAGCAATATTCTTCCTTTCAAATCTTCACATACTCTTTATATTCTTGAGGAATTGATTATAGGTAGTTTGTAATCTTAATAGACTAATCAGTGTTATCAAGAACACATTAAGTCAACTACATTGTACTTTGTTAAAGTCATGTTCTGCTGCTCAGGCAAGGGAAAGTCCTCTTCTGCTACTGAGGCAAAAATTCTATTCTGCTGCTCGGGTGTTGTTAACCTATTCCTCCGGGTTAAGAGAGGGTATTGTTAGTTAAAGCCAGAAGTTAGTCTGGGACTGGACGTACGACGGTGCTCCGAACCAGTATAAAAATCTCTGGTGTCATTTTACTATACTGCTTTTATATTCCATATTATTTACTATCTATACTCTGCATGACTGTTTATCCATATTATACGGTCCTATACACTTTTAAAGATTCAGTGGAGTGAGGATCCACGAGATTGTACTTGGGTGACAATCACATGAGGGAAGCCTATCTAAAATTGATGTTGGGATAGTCATTATTGTATGTATAGTATATGCACTGTTGTGTTATGGATACTTAGTGTCTATCCTTTTTATGGATTTCATGATATATAATATATGACCTTTTGAGTTGATATGAGGATATCCTTTTCTTTTCTAACTTCAGAACAAAATTATTTTAAGGAGGGAGAGTGTAATAAAAAAATTTAATTACCTTAATTATGAATATTTAAATATATTTTACTGACTAATTAATGGATTTTATAAATCAAATAAACTCCTTTTAAAGAATAACTAAAGATGGAGAAATAGTTTTTGTAACGGCCTAGAATTTCACCGCTTTGATTTGTGAATATTTACCTAATTTTAAATATTCAAATAATTGATAGTATAATGAAAATAAAACTCTTTTAAGTAATAGCAAATGACAGTGAAAATCTATTTCAATTTTGTTTATAAAATAATTACTTCGAAGAAAGATTAAAAATGTGACCGAAAGTCATTTTTTGAATTTTTGTTTTTTCATCTGCTAAATGTTATCGAAAATGTCGTAACACTAGCATACACAGGCACATATTTAAAAATCACCTTAGTCAATATGGAATGTATATGTACATGTATGTACACTTGAGAATGCATTTATATAGATATATACATAAAATAAGATTTTATTTTAAAAGCTAAAAATATATATAATATATATAAGATTCTTCATCCAACATATAGTACAAATGGAGTCATAGCATATTTCTTTTGACATGAAGTGGTGAAGTCCAAGGGCGGGTGGAAATGATGAGGTGGAAAGGGAAAGGGTAAGGTGGCAAAGTGTGAAGTAGGGTAAAGTACTCAGGGTATTTTTGTAAATTCACTTGTTAACGTATTATAAGAGAATTTTTTTGTTTTATTTTCATTTTTCCTCATTCTTATCTTCACTTCCAAACTTCTAAGCTCTTAAGAAATTCTTTCATGGCTTCCAAATATACTTCAAGGTTTTAAAAAGCCTTAGGTTTCCACTTTAATTCCTTCCAAAGCACCTAAAAACACTTCTTCTTCATCTACTTCACTTCCTCTATGAAAATCTAGTCTACTTCCACATTATGTTGTCAAGGATGAACCCTTATTGCCTAGGGTTGGACCATTTGTAGCCATAAACCACTTAAAGACTTCATTTTTTAAGACAGAAGCAAAGATCATGGTCATGTTCGAGTTATAGGAAAAGTTAGTTTAGTTTTGTCGAATTTTGATGAGTAAAGATCTAACACTTAACAAGTTTATAAACTTAGACATATGCTTAATTTTCTGTAAAAATATGATGTTGTTTGGATATAAATTATGTTGGTTTGGATATATGTATGCGTTTGGATGAGATGACAAATAGTTTGGAATTTGAGAATTGAAATGTCAATTTAGTTGCAAGTTATAATCCTTACTTATATATGTTGTTTAGGACACAATTTTATGTCCTGATACAGATGTGAGTAATCATGTATGTTATGATGTTGAATAAATGATTATATGCTAAGGAAGTTGGCGCTTTTGCAAAGTAAAGTGACTGGAACCTCTTGTATAAAAACTATAATCTTTGGTTTTAAAATTTAAAGGTATTTATGAATTTTAAACTTGCTTTAGTTTTTAAGAAATATACCTTTATGTTTTAGTAATGTTATCCAAGAGTTAAAGTTTGAAAAAGACTTAGAAAATAAAATTTCAAGTTCTAAAAATTATGGGCCATATAGCGATAGTCATTATATATGCAGTTTGAGGAATCGAAGTCTTTTAGAATCTCAAGATGTTTGAAACTTTTTTAAAACTTATATTAAGTAATTAGAAAGGTAGTTATTATATAATCAAATATTTATTTAACAAACAATTTTTTAATTAATTAATTCAGTAATTGGTGCTTAATTATTGGTTAATGAAGGTAATTAATACTTAAGTGTTAATCAATTATTTACTTTTAATTAGTTAATTAATTAAAGTTAATTATTATTTAATTAATAATTACGGGTTAATTATTTTAAATCACTTATTAAAGGATAATCTATTAATTAATTGTTATTAACAGGATTTAATAACTATTAATTTTTTATTGATTAATTTAAGTTCAATTAAGATGTTAATTAAGACTGGACAAAGATTTAATTATTGCTTAAGTAATAAATAAGCGTTCTTAATTTAATAACCATATTGTTTCAAAATATCAGTTTGTTTTAAAATCGTCTTTCTTTTTCAAAATTGTTTTAATTCAAGGATTTCTTTGTCGATTACCCTTAGGTAACCTCAAACAAATATGAAACTAATGTTAATGTGGCGACACATTTGTCGGAAGTAAGTCAGCCCATGATTAGCATTAAAAACCAACGAGTAGGCCGATCCTTTATCTATGAGATTTAGTATTTATTTTTAGGCGAGGGATAGAGTAAGCGAAAACGTGATAGATATAGGAATGTTTATTCCTATCAATAGGTTGTGTTTAAATTAAGTATATGTTATCCATATACAAACTGTGTATAATTGCCCTAAGTGGTAGATTGTCTGCCATTTATAACTTGACTTGTTTTAACTCAGGAAGTGTGTTAGGTGTATTAGAGTTCCCTAATGAGGATTCAAATACTGATTATATACTTCCAAAAGAATCGGAATTAAGTTAGTCAGGAATTATCTCTTAGGGTTGGGGACACCTTTTTCGGATAAGTATGATTTATCTGAACCGCTCCACACTATTTACGTTCATAATGGATAAATTTGAAGTATATTATGGAGATGTTCTACTCTTCCTAAAGGTGATTCCAAAATGGATGATAGTAAATATTGAATGTTTATTAGATCCTGGAACAAATTGTATGGATGAATGCTAGAATTTCTTTGACTTCCTAGAGGGTGGTATTAGCATTCCAGGATGGTTTGTTTAAAGGAAAGGTTATTGTAAGCTCAAGCCTCACAGCTGGTAAATAACTAAATCAGGAACATGCGGCAAGGCTATGTAGATCGCTCCCATTAGGGTATGATCATTGCCAAATCTAGAGCGACATCTACTGTTTATGTATGCTTCAGGATCCCTTGTATGGTTTTTTATCACAACCAAGAGTTGATCATATTCGACGTTATTTAGTAAGGTATAGGGCTGGTCCTGAGTAGCTAAGGTGCAACCTTGTTATAGCCACTCGTACATTTTATCTAAATGTGTATAGGTTCGGTGGTAAGACCCTTAACCTTTCATAGTTTGAATCCATTTTCCAATACGAGGCTCCGGACCTTATTGTATAACTATTATGCTAGAATTTAGTAATGTAACAATATTGGCTACAGTTCCATATTTATTTTAAACCTAAACAATATGATAATATTAGAGGATTATATGTACAAATGCTTTTATTACCGTAAGTAAAAACTTGTTCGTGTTTATGTGCAGCATGGTCTTACGAGATACCTTTAACTTAAAGGTTTTTATAAAGTTAAACTTATGTTTTACTCACAACAGACCCATATCTGACCTGCAGTTTTATTCCTTTCCCTTAGATTCTAGGGTGCTCAAATTTTTATGAGTACTCAAGTAGTCAGGTTTCTTCGGAGCATTTTGGGTAGTAGTATGGAGTAGAAGCTTTCATTGTATCCAATAGTTATGTTTATTCCCGCTATGACTGTGCGTTATGCATTAGTGATCTAGGTAGACTGATATAACTGGTCCTTGTTGGAAATAGCACTTGTTGTAACTTTGATGTAACATTTTTTAGTAACCATACGTACTATTATGTGATGGTGTAAATGTAAATCTTTTTTGTTTATGGGAAAAATCTGTATTCGTTTTGTTTGTCTTTTACTTTGTTTGCTCCATGACAAGTTTAGGATACTTAGATGAAGGGCATATGAATATCGATGTCGTATTAAGTGTTGTCTTTGGATGTAAGAAAGGAAAATCATTATATTCATCGTGCTGAAAGTTTTTGAATTATTTTTTCAATTATTTTATTTTATTATTCGTAATTTCAAATGAAAAATAGGTGGGTATTCATAATCCAAACATCTTCACGACAACTATTAACATTGTGGAATAGGGTAATAATTTTGTACATTGGTCTCAACATCGGGCACTCATTTAAAAAGCATGAAATATTATAATATTATAATAATAGGTTTTTTAATGGATACCTTTGCATGCATATAATATTACGTCTGCATTCGTATCTGAAATCCTTTTTGGATATCCACAATGGTAGATACGGAAGGATATTCGATATTTATCTCATCTACGGGCGATCGATAAATCAAGAAACATAAATAGAAAATTTTGGTTTAACATAAACCTTTTTCAATCCTAATAATTACCAAAGTGTTTAAAATCAACAAATATTATGATAGCAAATAGTTCAATAAAAATATATGTGTTAGTACATATGATATAAAGTATTAACTTAATAAATCAATAAATATATTGTTGGAGTCAAAAATGGATCAACACCCAAAGATATGTTATATTAAACTTATGAGACCTAGCTCTAGCAAATAATAGTGCAAGTAAAAGAAAAGTAAAAGAAATAACGTAACATCCCTGTTTTTAAATCAAATTTAAATTGGTAATTTATTTAATTTTTGAAACTAAATTATGAGTTAATTTGTTATGTTCGAAATTTAAATAGATATTTGTTTGTTTATTAATATAAATGTATATAAATATGATTTTAAATAGAGAATTAATTTGAATATTTGGAATAAATGTACAAGTAAATTGTGAAAGTAAATTTGGATTGGGAATTTGAGAATAAAATATATTATAAAATTAATTAAATTTAAAAGTTATATTTTGAAAAATAATACATATGTATATAACTAGAATTATGAATATAATATGATATTAAAACAAGGTTTAGCAAAAAATTTAAAATATACATAACTCTTAGAAATTAATAAGAAAACATATATATGAATAAAATTGGTTTGTAAATATATAAGTAAGATTTAATTAAAGATTTAAAATGCTTTTCTTATATATTTGAAAATAAATATAGTTAGTAAATAATATATAAATTTTCAACAGTTGTTTAAAATTAAGGATCTATATTTTAAAATAAACTTACATATAATAATTGTGTTTATTTATAATGAATAATTAGTTTTAAAATCATTTTTAAGGTTATATAAATGATAATAAAGAAAAAAAGATATTTATTTAAATAGGAAATATAATGTAAAGTTATATTTAAATATTGTAAACATGAAAATTTAAAGTGTTTAAGATATAAAACATATCACATAATTATAATAAAGAAAAAGTACAAATACAAAAGTGTAAATTTATAAACACAAGGGTTTGAAATATAATTTAAAAAACTGATTAAAGAGACATAATTTAAATCACATTGGACATTTGTAAGAAAAATTTAAAACATGTATTTACAAGTGTGAAGAAAATAAACATGCATATTACAAGTGTTAGTTTATTAAACAAGTGGCAATTGATTAAATTAAAGGTTGATAAAAAAAATATTAAACTAAGGTGAAAGAGAAATCAAGAAAGAATCAAAGAAAAATCTGAAAAACAAACTCAACCTGAAGCAAACCAAAGTTTTTCAAATTCAAACAACCACAACCTCTTCAATGCAAAACTATTTTCAAGCAACAACCTGATCAAATTCAAGCTTTTGATAAGCAGTTCAAAGTAGCATGCAATTCAACTTAGTTTAAACAGCAAGAAAAACAAGTTCAAAAAGGTTGTAAAAATCAGAAACCTGGAAAGAAATCAAAATTAAAAAAAAATCAAAACAACCTGGAACTCAAAGCAAGGATCAAACAAGATTCAACACGGTGTAGACCATATTAGGTTCAACTCTAACCAAATCAATATTCATCAAGCACTAGACTAAAGTTTCAGATCAAATTTAAAATTCATTTCCAGATTTTTCAACATCTTTTCCAAGCTTTTGTTCTCTGTTCATCAGTCTCCAGGTGAGCAAACAAAACCTAAATTTATTCCTATATTTTGATGGTTGTGATTGATTCTTGAAGTAAAGTAGTTGATAATGTTCTGTATGTATGAATATATGTAGATGCATGTATATATCTGAGCAATGTATGGGGGTGTGTGTGTGTGTGTATACTTACCTCTGTAAAAGAATATACATGTTTATATTAGGAAAAAAATTTAATTGCTCCATATATAATTAAGTTTGACTTTGATTTCAAAATAAAACTGTTTCTAAAAGTGAATCATCATTACTGAAAACAGTTTCAAAATAAAATATTTAGTAAATAATTTGGAATTTGAGATTATAGTGTAGAATCAATTTAAGTCAAAAAAATCAAGTATTAACTTTTTATTTTTTGATTATATAATCAAATTCGCTTACAAAAATGATGAATTTTAAGAGTAAGATCAAGATTTTTAGATTTGAAAATCGTATAGAGTCTCGAATTGAATGGAATAGCTATCATCGTCAATTTCTGTCAATCAATACAGTAAAAATGGTCGCGATCAAGGTTGGAGGTAATTGAGGTTAGGGGGTCATAGGAAAAATAATGACAGAAGTTTCAGATCATTGTGGAGGTTGATTGACGAGGTTGTAGGGTTTAAGGATAGGTTGTGATGGCTGGGTTCTCGTGGTTGCTGCATCGTCGAGGGAGGACTAGAGGTGATCGGTATGGAGGAAATCAACTTGGCAGGTTGTGCTGTGGCTATGGGTGGGACGGCGTGGTTCCAAGTAGTCGAGATCATCATTGGCAAGGTGGATTTATGGTTCAAGTTTGGTTCTAGGTAAAAGTTGATGGTTCAAATTTGATTTCAGGCGATTTCAAATGAAACTGGGTGGTTATGATGTTTGTATAGGTCGACGACGACGTGGAGGTGATCGCGGTGATGGCCGGAGACGATCCGATCGCCTGTGCATGTGCACGAATGATCACTTGTGTCAGGTGAATGTTGAGGCATTTGAGAAGAAGGGTTCGCTCGAGGTAACACGCGTGAAAACAAAAAGGGTGAATCGAAGCAAGGGATAGAAGTAGGTTAACCAAAGTTGAGCTCGGGTAAACGAATGTTTGGCTCGGGTCGTTGATAATACAGCAGGGTTTTAAAATATAAGGTAAATATTTAACAAATTTTTAAACAATATAAATGTTTAAATCAAGTTTTAACAAACATAGGAGGGTAAACAAAGTTTAAAAGGTAATGATGAATTTAATCAAATTTTCAAATATATTAATTATGTTTTAGAAGTTAAAATGAAAATTAAATAAGTTTTTAAACAAAGTTTCAAAATATAATCTTTAAGTCAAATATTTATAATTGATTTGGTTTTAAAGTAATATATTATGTATTTTATTTTTAAATGCTTTCAAATGGAATTTAATAACTAATTATTAAGGTAGGTGGTTAATTAATCAATGTGATTAATTAAAGGTTTATTTGTTTTAACCAAGGTGATTGATTTAATTTTGTGATTAATTAAGGGTTAATCAAATTAAGAATTAAGGTAAATTAGTTACATGAATAAGGTTAATTAAATAATGATTTAAAGACTAATTAATTAACGAAAGTATTTAAGGAATGATTTATTAATAAAGATAATTAATTTATTAAAGAAATTAAAGATAATTAATTTCTTAAAAATAATTACTTAGTTAAAAGTAATTAGTTAATGATTAAAGGTTGATTAATCGAGTGATAAAAGAATACTTAATTTATGAATAATTAATTAATGTGATTAATTAATAATGTGATTAATTAAGGATAATTAATTAATTAAAGGTTAATTAATTAATGAAGGTGATTAAGGAATGATAATCAATTGAGGAGTAATTAATTAATGGAATTAATTAAGAATAATTAATTTATTATTAATAGTTAATTAATAAATGATTAAAGAATAAGTAATCAAAATGGTTTGTAACTAATTAATATTCAGTAACTAAGTTAGTAGTTTATGCATAAGTAATTAATCTGATTTAAATTAATCAGATGATTAATTGATCTAACTTATTAATGTTTGGATTCTACTGAATGTTGAATTGTTTGATATCCTTGATGTGTGATGCTCTGTTTTGATTTAAACTGTGATGAATGTAATTTGTTTATCTATGATGAATGTAATTTATTTATCTGTGATGAAATTATATTATTTTTCTATGAATCTGTAAATGAAGACAAGCGTTATAGGTTTATACCGCTTATCCATAACTGCTGTGTTTGGATGTGATGATTGATGATGTTGCACTATTGTGTAAAACCCTGGGTTACACTATGCACACACAAATATGGATTGCACGAGGAAATCGGTTAAGTCACAGGTATTTTAAATTTAAATATTATTTGTTTAAAAATTGAATTTTGAACCCAAATGGTTTTGGAAATGGAATTCAGTTAAATATGAAAAGTTTTTGAAAAAGAATTTTAAAGATAAAAGTTATTTTGAATAACCTGGTAAAGTTTTGAAATTTAAATAATTTGATTTGAATTTGAATTCAAGTCAAGACCTGAAATTGAATTCTATGTTTGGAAATTATGGTTTAGAAAGGTTACACGATTTATAAATGTGTTTATATGGGTTTAAACCATTCTAAAAGTATTGTTTTGGGAACTTGAATTTAACTCAAGGGGCTTTAACTCGTGAAAATGTAATCGGATTTTTCCGAAACGAAAACTATTTGTTTTCAAATAATAATAGCTTTTATATAAAGAAAGGATTTCCAATTTTTGTTGAAAGATTTCAAGTTTGAAATGGAAAGGAAATAGTTTTGAAAGCTATGAATGAATCTTTTATGAAAGATGGTTGAACCTTGTTTCGAAATTGAAGAGGATTTTAAAAGGCGTATCTTTTATATATAAAAGATTTGATATGGAAATTGTTTTGAAAGTTATGAATGAATCTTTGGAAATGGTTTTGAAAGCTATGAATTAAGTCTTTGATTTAATGATTGGATGAGTTAATCCAATTTAAAAAGGAAATTGTTTTGAAAACCGTGAATGAATCTTTGTGAAAGATTGGTGAACTTTGTGAAGTAATCTTTTTGTTTAAAGATTTGAAAATGATAGTTAGTTTAAATTATTTGAAAGAAAGTTTTGGATAATAAGTTGTGACTTAAGTTAGATCCCATTATCCATATGGTTTTTAAATATTATGCTCATTATTCGATTTAGCCAGGAGAGGACCTTGTGTCATATAACCCATTTCGAATAATGATACGGCGTTATGGGTTGCATTTGAAGACCGGTGGTGAAGACTGGGTATTTTCGAGAACGAAAAGTTTACCCGCCGAATGACTCTGCACTGAGTAGCTAGAGTATAGAGATCTCCATATGTGATGTGGAATCCGATCGGGATTGGGGATACTCGGATTGTAAGGGCTTCTTTGGAAGTGCCTTTGTTCTGTTTGAACCTGGAACAGACTTGTATGGATGTATGACTGACGTTACACTTTGAGATGTAAAGCTGGTTTCTGTGAAATACATTTCTGTTTAGTGGCGGAGAATTTATTCTCTTAGCTTAACACCCTTCTCTGAGACGTACATGCTCAGAGCTTATGTAGTTGATGGTTACTGGTGATACATTCCCAATTTGGTAATGTGGCATACGAAGTGCTTCTGATCACTTGTTGATCAAAGCATGGCTTTTTCGAAAAGCGTAGCTTTGTAGACGAGACGTCTTCGAACCTCACAACCCGAAAATGGTCAAAACAGGAACGTTGCGACAAGGTTTTTAGGGGTCACGCCCTTAGGGTTTGTCCGTTTCCTTCTGGATAAAAGTTGGTATCATGGTATGGAGCCCAGATGTTTACCTATGTGGTTGCTGTAAACTTATTGCCTTGTGGTTGTTGGTTGAGGGCCCTTGGATAAAGATCGGTAATGACCGAGGATGGAATACTTGTAGGTGTTACTTCCAGGCAAGGGTAAACCGGCCTTGTGTTGGTAGTGATCCAGTTAGGTTCTTGGAGGCATCCCTCCAGAGGCATTCCATTCGGTAGGAAGTTCCTTTGCCCGATCATTGTTGGAAATCCAATCATCCAATATGCGCCATGTACGGTTTTAGTTATAGAACCTGCCATTTAACATGCTAGCTGTAGTAGGCATAGCATAATGGTACGTATGCTGGCTAAGATTATATTATACTTGAAAATGTTTTCTACATTATGCACTAATAATAATATCAAATGGTTTTCGCATATCAAGCATTTTTGACTATCATAAGGAGAAATCTCCTCCAAGTGTGTGTTTGCATTGTGTGTGTGGCGGGAGGCCTCATGGCAGTTTCATTTTTCAAAAAGCATTACGGATTTCAATCTTAGATTCTTTTGTTGTTTGTTTTTATTTAAAATTGTTTTTTTTATCACACAAGTCTCATGACTGACTTGGAGTTTACTGTTCCCTTTCTAAACTCTGGATACTCACAATTTTCCACACAGGCTGTATGGAGCTGGGATTTTCATATAATCAAATGGTAGGTGTAGATTCGATAGCATCTAGTCTTTGGATTCGACGATAGCATTTGTTCATGACTGACCTTGCTTAATACAACGTAATGATGGTGGTTCGAGCTTGTGGCTTAGAGTTTTGGAGTTTGGCATTAAAGACTTTGTCTTTCCGCTACTACTACTATTTCTTCCATTTTGTCTATCTCTGATATTTGTATTGATATCATCTGTATCAATGTGTTGTAATAAATGTTTTATATCAATATAATTATTCATTTTCTTCCGCTATGTTATTTTACTTGATGTGTTATAAGCTTCGGCATGAATCGGATTTCAATGGTTGAATCTACGGCATTCGGGTACAAGTAAAGTACGAGTGTCGATTTTCGAATGCTGGAATTCGGGCCGTGACAAATAAGGTAGAGAGACACAGCATTTTATAGTGGTTTGGCAATCTATCACCTACGTCCACTTAATAGCTTTGCTACTTATAGATATGATTTACTTGTTTGAGATTAGAAGAGGTTTAAGACAGAATAAGTCACTAGTATTGGAGCTAGACAGATTCTAAGTCCAAGAATTATCTTGTGTAGCTGCTTTAGGGGCTATTTTATAGAGGAAGGAGACGAAGAAGAGATAGAGCTTCCACGTAGTGATAACTAAAACCATCACTTCTTTTGACTAATTTATGGTTTGCATTTTTAGGGGAAACATGCATATTAGGCCGAAATTCAAGTTGGAGCCGAGTGCAAATGATGGCTTAAAGGAGTATGAAGAATTATAGGACCACCAATATGAACAAACATGTCGGTACCAACTTGTTCATATCGGCGCCGACATGTTTGTGTTGCTCCAATTTGGTCAAACTCTTTTGCACTCTTCTTCTTTCTCTATTTTGAGTTATCTCATTTTGGTTTTATTAATCGTTAGTTTATTTCGATGATCAAATTCGTTCATTGCTTGGTTTTCTCTATCTTTTGAGCCATTAAATCTTTAACTCATATGATAAGTTTTTCGAAATCCTCTGAAATCACTTGAGCACATATGAAAGATATGAATAATGACTCATGTGAAATTTGAGAGGTTGGTTGTGAAGCAAAATAAGTTAGCGTCGACATGAATTTTTCGGCACCAAGCTTTCCCCTTAGTGTATTTTTGAGTGAATTTTCTTCTAGATGTTTCTTTGCCTTATCTAATGTGCCTCAAAGATTTCAAGTCGTTCCATCTCCCTCTTGACATTTTAACTTTCATTGGCTTTTGCTTGGCCAAAAACCTAGTTTACATTTATGCCCAAGAGTATACTTTCATTGAAAACAAGCCATGCTCTGGATCAAGACAGGTCTTGAACAACCATCCTGCGAATTCTAGTTAATCATTTAGATGGTGAATTCAAACAATGATTATACTTGGTTGATTGTTTATTAATCGTTTGTTTTATTTACGGTTGAGAGTTCATTGCTTTGTGTTTGCGACATAAACTGCACTCTAGAGATTACATTGTGCTTTAGGTTGGTATAGAAACACTTGACGATGAATTCGGGATGATGACAATTTCGAAGGGAGATAGTTGAAGTTTGGACTATACTTAACTCGTGCTGAAGCTATATTTTGCCTCTGCTGAAAGCATGCCGTTCCGAAGAAAGTCCTGTTCTATGGCTTTAACTATCTCTTTTCAAGAATTTGTCTAAGTTTTCATTACTATTTGAATTCTATTAGGAAAATTTATTCCAAAATCGAACGTAGTAGATTATTCCATCGCATCGCTTTTCCCATTTATGCACATCCAGTGATCCTCAAAAGGAAAACTTTCTGCATTGCTCCAAGCAGCGGCTCCCACATTGATTTCTCATCGATAATTGGTAGGTCCCAAATAAACATAATCCTTAAGTATGATACCACTCGTTTTTCTAGCACAAGAAAACTATCTACATAAGACGGTCCCTTTGTGGTGTTCAGGATACTGGACTTACTTTTCATAGATAACACACTGCACTTGCCTTAGTCAATGCTTAGAATCCGCCTGGTCCACATACGTCGACTTCCCGTGGATTCTGGATGTTGATTGTGCGAGGATATTATCCGAAGTAAAACATACTTGATAGTGTTGAATTCCATGTTTTATTGTTTAGAATGGCCATTTTGTCTTTAGTCTTATGAAGGCACTTCCATTCCTTCAGAAGTAGGATCCTTCATAGTTTAGGCTTTGCCTTTATTCCTATTATAATGGGATGATTGGTTACGACTAATTGCAAAGCACAGTTGCTCTTGTAGGACTGTTGTTAAATCGACCTCCTTCTCTAAATGAGTAAATTGCCTTAGGATTCTTGGATGAAGAGGAAGGAGCAACTAGGGATTCCCTAAAGCTTATTGTCTTATTGGTCTTCTTTCTAGTTGTGCTTACGAGGGAGCGGCCTCTGATGTCTCACAACGTTACGTAGGTAAACAAAATCCTTGCAATTCCTTTGGTTGTATTCATTTAGTTGACCCTGCTTTTTCGTTGCCAAAGTGCCCTGCTTGGCAAGATTGGGACATTATTTAACCAACTCTGCATGCCATTGTTGCATGAGTTTGGTCATGTTCCTATCGACAACTATCGTTGCAAATAGTTTAAGCGCTACCTTGCTCCCTATCACTGGGGAACACTGTCAGTAATATTTAATACTCAGTCATATGTTTCTACTGTGAATTAAATCCAATTGACGGGGTAACTGTGCTGTGTGTTCGTGCATCAATGTGAGGCAAGCATGCGGGGTAAATTATCCGACTGCCCCCTCTCTAATTAGGATTCCCCAATCCCCGTTCTTAGATCGAGAAATGTCCAATAGTACATATTTCTAATTTTTTACGGCTATCTTCGCTTATCCTCTACCGAGCATGTCCTTCTTAGTCTCCAGTGCTATATTTGAAGTTGGGTCAGGCATAGTTTCAATCTTCGGAAACTAGCACATGGATTATTCAATTTCGATTATCCTTCCTCGAAGTTGCCTATTTCCAAGAATAATAAAATTTCTGTGGGCTGGTGATCACACATTTTTGACATTGCGATCTCGAGTCAACATCAAATTTCCATAGGTTATGGCTGAAATTTCAGTTGTGCACCGATTTCTATCTTTGGAAAATAGCATATCAATGACTCGGTTCTAACCCTTTCAGTACCACGAGGTTCCTTTTGATATCAAGAACTGTTGGCTCGCTGCCACCACTTGTCTGTTTGTGTTTTTTTATCATGATCTTGGCAAGCATTTCTGCTTTGCCACTGGTAGTTGATTACATGGGTAGCATTTTTTTCCTCTTTTCCTCGCCATCGGGTGCGCATCGATAATGTTGATTCCCCATCCTTTGAAATTTCTAGAATTTGGTCTGCCCACCAGTCTCTAACTCCTGGGACTGATGTTTTAATTGCTTGATTCCAAGCATTACTTTTCCTTACTATTGTACCTCATGTGTTCCTATGCAGTATATTTATTTACTATGACCCTATTCATCTAAATAATACTCTAGCAGTTATTTTGGCATATTCTATTACATAGCTCTATTTAGAACTATGACGTTGCTTGGTTTAGCTAATTCTTTGGTTGTTCTAGTTTAGGCTCAATCGAGTTCTTTTTGACCATGTATAGGTGTATATGCCTCAGTCCATCGTGTTGATCACTCTGAAAACTAAATCTATACATTTTCGGGAGATTAGGTTTCCTAAGTGATTCGTTTGATTTCTACCATCCTAGTTCACAATGTTGTTCCTATCTCTGGGAACTAGTCGGAAGTTATCCTTTGTGAGGTCTCTAGTATTCGAGAAATATCAAATTCCTAAAAGACAAGTTACTCACTCAAGACATTGCAGGTCTTTGGGCTACACTGATTCTTGGAACTTTGGGTTTGACAACTCAATCGGATAACTACTTTCGTCTTCGAAAATTCATGCAATGACGATTTGATTATGGAAATGCCTATCATCGTCACCTATCTCCAGGCAACGGTGTGCTCCTGCTAGTCTTTGAGCAGCAATAATTTCTTAGAATTGGATTTCTCTTTCGGACATTGTCGAGGCAATGTCGGTTCTGAAAAAGTAAGGGGTCGAGGTGTTCGTCGATCTATCAATTTAAACCTTTCCAACGTTGCCAGTCTTGGGATAACGCTAGTTCTCAGAAGGTTGGGAATTGGCATGACCCCCTGATCCAGTGATTTAGACCTTTTCAACATTGCTGGTCTTAGGGCAATACCGATTCTCAATAGGTTGGGGAACCCAGTGGTTTGGACGTTTTCCATGTTGATGGTCTTGGTATAACATCAGTTTTCGAAAGGTTGGGTATCAATATGACCCTCCAGTCCAGCTGTTTAGACCTTCTTGACATTGCTAGGACAAAGTCAGTTCTCAAAAGGTTGGGTCGATTGACCATCAACCGGGCAGTTCTGACCTTCCCAATATTGTCAGTCTTGTAACAACATCGATTCTCATAGAGTTGAGGGTTGATGTGACCTTCGACTTGGCAGTTTGGTCCTTTCCAACGATAATAGTCTTATGACAACATCGGTTCTCAAAATTTTGAGGATCGATATCACCCCTCGATCTGACGGTTTAGACCTTCCCAACGTTTCCAGGGCAACATTTGTTCTCAAAAGGTTAGGGGCCAATGTGGCCATCGACCAGATAGGTTTCACCTTCTCGACATTATCGAGGCAATGCCAGCTCTCAAAAGGTTGAGGGTCGATGTAACCGACGACCTGGCGTTTTTGACCTTCCTAACATTTCTAGTCTTGGAGCAACACCAGTTCTTAGAAGGTTGGGGGTCAACATGACTGTCGACTCGGTAGTTTTGACCTTCCGGATGTTGCCAGTCTTTGGACAATCTTGGTTCTAAAAATTGGGGATTGATATGACCCATCGATCCGACGGTTAGTGAATATACACTCTTGTTCATCACTCGAGGGCAAAGGAATGTTTTTTTGGTTATGCTATCGGTTGCGTAGCACATGAGTTTTGCTTACAAGAACATGGTTCCATCAGTTCAAGAAACATTATGTGACATATTATGTGACGCATAGAAGTTGCTTACAAGAAAGTGGTTCTATATGTTCAATAATGAGTTAAAGAATTGGCAAGTCCTTCCTATTTTGTATTGCCTCCAGTGTCTTGGTGAGGCTTATTTGCAAAAGGAAATTAGGTGAGGATGAATGAAATAATATTGTTTTAGGTTGATGCTTCACGCCAGGGTGATTGGCTAGCTTGAACATAATTTCCCATTAGTCTTTCATTAGCTCTCCTCGTTACCTCTCTGCTAGGTTAATGCGATTTTCCTTGATTGGGTAGGCCCTAGTGTCTTGTAGTTTCTCTACCATTCTACCGTATCTTAACGTACTTTTAGAGCTCATTTTCCCTTACCAGCTCCTCGATCAAATATTTTAGATTTCAGCATTCATTAGTTTTGTTCCCATGGGTTTCGTAGAAGTGATAGCACTTCCTAGAACATTTATCTTACTCCGTTGTTTCACTCTTAAGTGGTTTCTTATATTGCTCGGCTCCATGAGTGGCAAGATATATATTCTTCGATGTGTTATTCAAGAGCGTGTAATCCTTCAATCTAAAGATCTTCAAATGTTTTGGATTCACATTATGCCCGTCACCAAATCTTTTACTTCTTTTCTTCTAATTACTAGAGCTTCTAGCGTTTATTATGATGTTTCTCTGGATTACATCCTTCGAATGTTCCTCACTAACCTTTCTTTCGACTGGTCTTGCTTCTTCAATAACTGCAAGAACTGATTTGTCTTTCGATGAAATTCTTCCACAGTAGTGGGTTGCTTCATATTTAACCATCTTTTGAGATCTGTACCTAGATGAATTCCCCGGATCAAGGCCATAAATACAAGATCCTCAATCGAATTGCTAACCTCCATAATAGTGATGTTGAATCAGTTAAGGAAAGCTTTCAGAGAAACCTTGGGACAAGCTAAATAAGGACATAACGTCCTTTGGTCGGATAGCATGGAGCCTGAATTGCTTTAGGAATTTCATACATAATTTGTCAGAAGTAGAAATAGACTTCGGTGTGAGCCTAGTAAACCACATGGAAGTTACTCCTTCCTAGAAGATAGGGAAACCTCTTCAACGAACTACATCAGTAGCTCGTGCTCCATCCATGTGTCATTCATACCTAAATAAGTGTTTCCTAGGGTCGATGGTTCTGTCATAGGATGGCATTTTTGGTATAGCAAACTTCTCATGGTATTCTTCCCTCAAGGTATTATTAGTGGATGGAGTCCGGCTTGGTGTGGAACCCTAATCTTCATTTTTCCTAACTTTGGTTCCATCAACCAACTGCTTATCCATTTCATTTATGTGTTCCTAACTAGCATGGAGTTCCGTAGGGCAACTAACAGGGGCTGCATTAAGTGTTTGGCTATGCAAACAGGCTCAGCTAGCCGACTGGGGTTTAGGTTCTCTAGTCTTTGAGAGAACTATTCTTGTAGTATTCCATTGCCATGGGGTTGGTTCTGCTATGGTTATTTTGATTCTGATGGTATTTCCATCATATTTGGCTCAATATCATCTCTATGAAGATGCATCTCGTCATCAAAGTCAGAAACAAGAATCACATCATCACTTTGAGGAGTGTTCATCTAAATATTTGGTTTGATAACAAGTTTTCTTATCTTGATCCAAGTTGTTTCTTTATGGGGGACATTCCTACTTCTTCCTACAAGATTTCCTGCAACTACAGTATTTACTTCCTTCTCCTTTTGTTTTCCATCTCTCCAATTTAGTCCTGAAATGAAGGAATTCTCCTGTTCTAATAAAGTAGAAATTTCTCTTCTAAATATTCTTATTGTTGGTGGCTGCAAGGTTAGCAATGCATTTCTTATCTATGAGAGCTTTCTAACTATCGATAAAATTCTAGTTAAGTTCACTGACTGTCTAATTAAGCTCTCTTCCAGTGACAACTATTGAGTAGAATATCTAGAAAGTGGATTTCCATCGTTTACTTCTGTTTAGTGGGTGTATGATTCATCACCACTAATTATTGCACCTACAGATCCTGCAGATGTAGATTTTCCTTTCTTTGGAGCCATTAGAATAGCAAATCTTCAATTTCTTCGAGCAAACTTTTCAAATCTAACTTCTAGATCTTGTGCAATCTAAAGTAGAGAGCTAAATCATAGCCAAGGTTCGATTTTCTCAGTGAAAGCATCAAAATGTTCGGGTAGAAAATGGTTCAACAACTAAAGATATGTTGTATAGAACCTACGACACCTATATCTAGCAGATAATAGTAGAAACACAAGAAAAGTAGAAGAAATAATGTAGAGAGACATAATATTTTATAGTGGTTTAAAAATCATTCGCATACTTCTACTTTATAGCTTTTCTACTTATAGACCATATGTAGTTTGTTTAATATTACAAGAGATTTGAGAGAGAATAAGTCAATAGTACATGGGCTAGACAGATTCTAATTCCTATAATTGTCTAGAATAGCTGCCTTAATGACTATGGTGTAGAGGAAGGAGATGAAGAAGAGACAAAACTTTACCAGCTCCTCTTTTGACTACTCTTTGGTTTGTATTTATAAGGGAAATAGTCCTGTTAGGCCAAAAGTCAAGTTGGGGCATTATCCAAATGTAGACTTGAAGGAGCGTGAAAAATCATAGGACATGCTGACATGAACAAACATATTGGGACCAACTTGAATGATAATGCCGGCATATTTGTGATACTCCAATTTGTTTAAACTATTTTGTACTCTTCCTCTCTCTATATTTTTAGGTGTCCAATGTTATTTTCATCGATTGTTGGTTGATTTTGATCATTGTTCTTTCACGTATGATTTGCCCTACCATTTTAGTTGTTAAATCTTTAACCCTTGCAATTTGTCACTCAAATTCTTTGGAAATCGCTTGAACACACATGGAAGAGATAGAGAATTACACATGTGAAATTGCAGAGGTTGGATGTGAAACAGAATAGGTCATCATCAATATGAATAGGTCGGTACCGAGCGCTCCCCTTAGTGTATTTTTAAGTGATATTTCTCTACGATGTCTCTTTGCCTCATCAAGTGTGCCTCAGGATTTCAATTTTTCCATCTCCGTCTCACCATTCCAACTTTCATTGACTTCTGACAGGTCAAAAACCTGGTTACCATATATATCTTTAGTGTATCAACATCCGTATCCATGTCTGTATATTGCATATTAATTTGTGTCTGCATCTACACCCTTTTCTTTAATGTATATGCATCTACATCCTTATCTTCATCTGCATCTACATCTGCATTTGCATCAGTATAATGCAATTTATACACACACACACACACACACACACATATATATATATATATATATTGAATACCCATGAGAACCTGGTGGGCCGGTAAACTCTTGAGGAGGGTATAGTAAAGCTTTCCGTTGATCCCAGCCTGTATATCCATGGAAAGTTTATATAAGATATGGTAGCGCATGGTAGGAATCGAACCTGGGTCTTTTTGCCAGAACCCAAGCCTCCTTTCCACTACAGATCACCCATGGACGCAATTACATATGTTAAGTGCATATGATATCTACATACAGCATCCATGTCCATTGTTCTTGGGATTTGATATTTAACCTCTTCTCAGATACAAATGCAGGAAAAAAATTTCCAAGTATCAATTAACAGACTTAAATAACAATAAAACAACGATAACAACAATGATCATAATAATATGAAATAGTTACCTACATCATTTGAATAATGATTATAAAATCATGGATATGATATATATTGTCTCAATGGGAATATGCTAGTGTAAATTGTTTTTTGCATAGATGACAGCGAAAATGTGACTTTATGTAATTATTCGGTATCGATACATTGCTTTAGTAATTGTGACAAATTATTTATGAATCCCTATATATTATTAAACCATTGCTACCCAAATATGTTCACAAAATTTATTAATCTTAAATTGCAGATTTTTGTTAGTGAAACATACACTTTTGAATTATAATTTTTTAAACTGGCATTTTCTTTGACATCAATGATAACCTTTTTTATGATAAATATGCTTAAATAATTTGAAAGCACAAAATGTATAACCAATGTTTCTATATATAATGGTTTATTCTAAAAACACTAACATTTACTAAAAGTTATTCCTGATTTGGAAGCATTGCACTATTGGGGATTCCAACCTATTCTTAAATTGAATTGTTAATGATTTATTCCTTTTATTAGTTGCATGATAATATTATTTGATATGAATCTAATTCATATTAGAACTGATATAGAGACATGAAGATGGTGCACATATTTATCTTAATCCTAAACTAGAAATAAATGACATTAATTCATTTCAGTTTGTAGATAATTAATGATGCTTGTAATGATTAAATTTTATTTAGAAATTTGCAATAAGAATCAAACTAAAATATGGGACCATGCGAGAATGAATATGTATTCTTTATTACATGCAATGGAGTAACCATGATAATTCTATTTATTATTTTTATCCATTGTTATCTATAATAGAGTAACAATGACAAATAAATTTATTATTTTTAATTTAAGTTCAAATTAAAGAGAATTAAGCGTAGTTAATATCAACTATTTCATATATGTATCCTCTGTTTTGATTCTAAGTTGAGCTAATTGCATATTGGTTCTATAAATAATCCTCACTGATGCTAACTAAATGTGTTAATAACCATTAATATGTATATTCATTCGGTAACAATTAATTAACTCAACACCAAATATTGGAAAACAATATAATATTGTTTTAATATACATAAACAAATTAAAAACAAAATCATGTTATCATAATTTAAATTAACTTAATTAAACATATTCTCTATTATATTTGTAAAAAATGCTCCTTTAATATAAGCATTTAAATTTGAAAACTAAAAGAAAAAAGGAATGAAACCTAACATTGTTCTAGAAACTAATAACATGTATGTGAAATAACATTTTCATCACTTGATCTTCAAAATTATGCAACTAATATATCATTTAAGTTTATTGATCATGCATAAATTACACATGTTGCTAAAGTAACATTTTTTTCTATTGTAACTCAATTAGGACCTATTTACTATTTCTGTATGTTTCATCATGTAATAATTGAATAATGGATAATAACATATGATTTTGCAAACTAAAATTCATGGGCAAATATTCCATTGAATGGTAGAACTTTATTGGGGGAAACAACGTAAAACATTATCACCACTCAAAAATTTTAAGCCATTTCCAAAAGTAAGCCAACAAAAATATTTTTATCTAAATATTCATCAATAGCAACATCTTTGAAAACTAAGTGTTCTGACATTGAAAGTTTGTATATGCAACATTTAAAAGTTTTGAATTTTAGGAACCTAGAAAAAAAATTATTTTCTTCTCTTTTATATAATTACATATGCTAATAAGAGAATAATTAAAGCATCTTCTCATGATTCAAACCCACTAGTCATTGAGTGAATTGATTTAACTTTTAATGCACTAGGTACTTTTTCTAAAATTGGAGTGGAAGATGAATTTAGTTTATTCAACTATTTGTTTGAGGAATATTCAAAATATTTCAGATGAAAATATACGTAATTTTAGTCTAAAGCACCTTTAATGGCACATCATAAAGTATAATAAATAAATTTAATGAGATGTTTTGGACATGGTATTAGTAAGAAAAGTATTAAAGGTGCATCTTGTAGCACATTAGATTGTGCATTAATAATTACAGTTACACAAGTATTCATCAAATCAACTTAGAGTATATTAAGTTTCCAAAGGAATTGAATATTCAACTTTTCATTTTCGATAATTTTTTAGAAAACTTACAAATAATATGAATAAAAACTATGCTAGTCAATCTACTAAAGTCGGTCCTTAGAAGATGTGTAACTAAATAAAACTAAATTGCAATCTTAATCTATCATAAAATTTAATATTGCACTAAAATAAAACTGGACTCTTATTGATTAGCATTAAAGAAATAATATGTAATTGGTTCTCTTGTTAAATTGAATTTCAATCAAAAGAACAAATCATAATCAACTATCAAATTAGTTTCAGTTCTATTTAAATAAACTTAACATGAAGTAGTTACTTTTGTATTATCATAAGAACATGATTTTATATGATCCTTCCAATTCTAAATTAATTTACTTTTAACATTATAAATAAGCATATCTCTAAACCATAATTACCTATAATAATACCAAAACTACGAAAATTCACAATAACATAATATAAAATGAACTTTACCAGAAATCACAACTAATTGCATTAAGTTTTCATGAGATTCATACAAATGGTGATAGAGGAAAATATTGGGTTGTTTATGGACATCTCATACTATATTAAATAATATCATAGGAAAAATGTGTTGAACCCTAGACTGACTAAGACCGGTAACATAAGACTCTATAAAAAATAAGTTTAGGTCAAGTAAGATCACATAAAACATTTATAATAAACTATATGCTTATAGAGAACATGCTTAAAAAACTTATCTAATGTTTTCTATCGTAGCCAAATCAAAAGAACTGCTTGTAAATGTACACCTTTTCCAAAATACGCTATGTAAGTTGTTTTTTTAATGTTCTTTTATTTGATATGTATGTAGTAAAAACCAAATTACACCATCCAGAATAAATGAAAGTAATGCAATTCATAATCCTATAAATGGAACAAAAACCTTATGAAAGATAAGTGATAACAAAAGTTGGGAATGAAAAAACAGTTCGTTTTACCTAGAATAGATTTTACAAAATAATTGTTCTAATGTATTAATCAATCAAATAACCCCCTGTTAGCACCAAAATTGGTCACTAACACCCTTGATCAGAATTGTACAGAGAGACTAATGAATAAAGTAAACTAAAACAAAGGAATGTTCCAATAGAATGCAATCAGAATAGTAAAAAAATGAGAAAACCAGAATTATAGTGGTTCGGCGTAACAGCCTACGTCCACTTTGAGTGTAATCTTTATTGCTTCTTTAAACTATTGAATACAGATACAATCTGTATATAAACAACTTGAGTACAAGTTCAACAGAAAATAGATGAGTCTCAAAAATGGCAAAGTCCCCCCGGAGTTCCCAAAAATGGTCCCCTCAGCTGTACCCATGCCTCCTTATTTATAGACGAAGATAAGTTGGACTCCCTGTGCAGGCTCTATGGACAAGATACTTCGGCCCATAATAGACAACTTCTATAAACCGAACCAGGCAAACTGAATGGTGTTTTCCGAACGATGTTAGCCAAATGATGGTTGCTGAGCGAGGTCGGTCGAATGAAGGTAGCCGAGCGATGTCAGTCGAACGGTGGTTGCCGAGCGATGTCAGTCGAACGGTGGTTGCCGAGCGATGTCAGTCGAATGAAGGTTGCCGAGCGATGTCTCCTTGGACGCCCAAACCAAGCCACTTCGTTTTCCATTCCTAATCTTGCGATATGCGTTGAGTCCCTAACATCACCTTTCTTTTAGCTGCGGCATAAGCCACCTCACCAAACCGATCGACATACGTCCTCCCTTCCTTGGCCGAACCATGTATACAGGACCCGTGTATATAGGTCGAACCACCCAAATTGAATCAATTCCGTATATCCCCAACCTCACACTGGCTTAATTCTTGTCTCAATTAAATCAAAACCTCTGTAATTATCACCTTATAGCTGGGCCAAGCATCAGGATAACATTTTTTTGTCTTGATTGCATTCTATTATGATATTCCCCTATTTTAATTTACTTCCATCATTAATCTCTCTACACAGTTCTACTCAAGGCTGTTAGTGACCAATTTTGGTGCTAACATTTTTGGTGATTTCTTTGAGAATTGAATTCTCAACTTGATTGGATCTCACCATCTACTGGTGGATTTCCATATTCACGAGATAGATCCAGTTGTTTAGCAACAAACTTCCTATTCTACTCAGATTTGAAAAACATCTAACGGAAACTATTAGCCATGGGATTTGACTCGCTGATATATGCAAGTTTTTGGCATTGGATGTTGAAGTTTGCACCGTAGTTATATGAGGGCCGACCCCTCTTTGAAGGCAAATCAGCCATTCTATCGTGCAGTCGACCTCTCACTTAATGCCGATATTCGATCCCCCACTCAAAAGCTGACAGCTGAATGCTCTAGCATATATACTGAGCAAATTCCGACTCGCGTATATTTACCCCCTATGACCGAACTAGTAGTCACCAAGCCAGCCTGTCCGAACCATGAATCCCTCATGCATGACTCGAAGCGAAATCTCCTATAACTCGGAGCAGCTAGGGATGTAACATGAAGTGAAGGAAAATCAACCTTGTTGACCTATTGGGAACCTGCTAATGTCCTCGAACGAACAATGATTGGTCGACCTACCTTAGCCTTCTCTCTATGATCGAGCGATATGCAAGGAGCAATCCAGACCTGGCCAACGAGAATAGACTCAAGCTGTTGAAATGTACGCATCGAATCACTCAGGCTGATCCACCTTGGCCAACCCACTCTTGGCTGATCCACCTTGGCCGATCCACCTTGGCCGATCCACACTTGGATGATCCACCTTAGCTGATCCACCTTGACCAATTCGTTCTTGGCCGATCCACCTTGGCCGATCCACATTGGTCGAGCCACTCTTGGCCGATCCACATTGGCCGATCAACCTTGATTGAGCCACTCTTGGCCGATCCATCTTGGCCAACCCACCTTGACTGATCCACCTTGACCGATCCACCTTGGCGAAAATGCCTTGACCGAGTCACTATTGGCCGAATCACCTTAGCCGATCCACTTTGGCCGAACCGCCTTGGCCGAGCCATGCTTGGCCGATCCAAACTTAAGTTACACCGAACCCTAGCCGCAGCGTAGTGCCTCCGGATAGTGAATTCAAAACTCAACTTAATAAAGGAACGTTCTGTCTTCTTCCCTTACATCCCATGATCGACCATGGCATAGAGAATCTAGCGGCAGCTACTGAGCGGCAACAAGGGGACGGACAAACAACCGCTACTCAAACGGTACTCCCAAAGGTTGGAGAACATAGATGATATGACTATAGGAAAACACCATTCTGTGCTGACCCAGCACTTTGAATTTAGTGACTCCAAGCAGACCAATATTTGGGTCTAAGCAATTTATTCCAAATACTAACAAGGATATCATACTGATTGCATTTGAGGAGAATCGACCTATGGATATATTTTGGCAGCTAGTTAGCTAGAGGGCCTCCTACATCCATGGATCATTTCTGTTACAAAACGAATCAAAACCAAAGTGAGGAGAAGTGGAGCAGATTAGGAAAAATAACAATATGGGCCAATTGGCTAAGGACTTTGATTCCAAAAACAAGACCTAAAAATTCGAATCATATGCTCTTTGAAAGCTTTAGCAGCAAGTGCAAGCCTTGTAGAAGGGTGAGCCAGGAACTTTGAACACCCATCAATAAAGCGCTCTAATTATCAATTGGACTATTGGCAGTCGACATCCCATTAGAAGGGGCTATGGGCAGAGTTGAATAGCAAGCAAATGATGGTGCTTCCCTTATCAATGAGTGACCAAGTACTCATAGATGGCAGCCAACCAATCCACGCAGACCTTGATCAGATATGTGGAGTTCATCAAGACGAGCAGGATTTGATCACTCATCATTAACCATGTGCCATTTATTTGGAGCTAAGGACTAGAGATTGAAGAGCTCATCATGGTCAGAGCCCAATACAAAACCAACATCACCGACCATCCATTCATCGACCTCCACATTTGAGTTGGAGACCTAAACAAGGCTTGGAATGAATATGGTCCGATCATTCAATCAAATCAAGTCATAGAACTAAATTCGACAAAATACATATGCCTCTTCTGAAGCTCAGTGACGCCGGGATTTATCTAGAGTGAACGTGATTTGATCATCTACACATCAAATCCTACTCTGAATGTTACTAATTAGTTCTAATTACCATGGTTCAATTTTAAATTAATAAGGTTTTTTATATTAAATTACCAAAACTTATTAACTTAACAAAATAAATTATTAAAAATTTTATGGGTCGTTACACTCTCCCCCGCTCAAAACTTTTCATCCTCGAAAAAGAAAAGAAGGGAAAAGAAAGAATTAAGCAATTAATATATCTTATTCAAAATACTAACTTTATAAACAAATAAATTTACAAAATTAATTAATTTGAATAAAATGTACCGATTTATTTATAAATTCCTTTAACAACATTTTATATTTTATGTTATTCAATTAACCTTTTATTCTATTTACCTCAACTAATCCTTTTTACAACTAAAATTTAAGTGTATAAAATTTATTATAAACACTCAAATTTTATTTATAAAAATCCCTTTTATACATATATTATCCACTTACATTGTTAACTTCTAATAAATAAGGTAAGTTATATTGGAATGTAATATAATATTATAGAAATAATATTTTCTATTTCAATTATCACAAGCTTAAATATTTATTCAAAATTTTGGTTTCATTATATATTTGACATTATCCTTTAAGACAAAGTTTAAGAATTAGATTTTCGATTAACTTCAAACGATTTTAGAGATAAATAAATATACACTATATATATATATATATCAAATCAAATTTTAATAATCCAAATCCATTCAAATCTTCAAAGCAAGATTGTAGAAAAACTATAGAATTGTCTCTTCACTTCGAAACTCGAAAATGAAAGTCGACGATGCTGCGGTCATCACCGAAATTATTTTCCAACGACAAAGAAAAGAGCACTGATTTACAAATTAAAAATTCTTTGGAATAATTTCTACTTGAAATACTTTAAATAACACACCCTTAAAACTTTAAACCCAAAGTTTGAAACTATCGAAAATTAAATTCTTAGTTTCTTGTTTTAAACTCATTTAATTTTCCAAATTAATTTATAACCATGTTTAATTCAATTATTTGTATATGAAACCAAAGCCAATTGTTACAAGACATATTCAAATGTTATTTCTTAACATCCAAGTCAATTAACTATCAAAAATCGGAAAATTATACTTGTGCATATATAATATTATTATGCAAAATTTATACATTTAGTAAATTTGAAAACAGTAATGTGTCTGTTTGGTCTGCTCAAGTGTTTTGGAGATCCTATCGATAGCGTTGATCAGACGATCGAAAACCCAAATCAACATCAACAACTCAAACAACACACTATATAAAACATTTTGAATATAGATTTACAAATACACTATACAGGAATAGATTTACAAAGCAAGGATGGAAATTAAAATTTGATTAATTCAAATCAAAGAAAATTTTGATTTGAGGGTAAGTTGAAACAAAAAATAAGATGATTAACTAACCAAATAAGGAAATGGATAAGCTTATATTAATCGTGTGCAACTGCGACTTCAAGAATAAATCGATGCAGAATTCTAAGACTAATCTACATTCGATCTCAAGAGGTAGAATTTGGGATAACAAAAGATATTAGCATCCATACTGAGGATATAGAAATCTTTGATGAATCAATGCCCATTGTAAAGGATCTTCACCCCTTTACAAGTCATTCAGTGGAGCCAGAGGATGCTTAAGAATTTAGAAGAATGCAAATAGTGAGGGACAAGAATGTATTTTGGAACCTCAGGGAATGTTCCAAAATTCAAAAGGAATCGAGTCAAAAAGGAAGAGATTCACACTTGAATGAAAGGGATTTTGTAAAAGAATTTACCCTAAGATTTGCCAAGAGCCAAAACTCTGATACCAACTGTAACGACCCACTATTTTCAACCATTCGCATTCGCACATGTCGAACTTGAATAGCTCAAAATACCAAATTGTTAATTTAATTTTGGCAAAACTCAGAATATGCTGTAAATAAACCACTGATCACAGACATAGAGTAATACAATGCAACGGAAAAAAAGGAGATAGTAGTCCATGAAGCTGCTATGTAAATACATCAGAGTTATACAAGATACAATAGAAGTCTCAATATGATAATCAAGTATAAAATTGAGTACATCACTGGAATCAACTGGATAACTGAAATGAGATAGATAGCTGGATCTTCAAGCAAATCTCTAACTCTGAAGGTGAGTCTTGAATGTTGTATCACTCAGTCTGACCCGAGCGTAAAGCAAAACACAAAACACTCGAGTCAGGACATACATAATTATATAATGTAAACCAACTCAAGTGAACTGTAATATAAGGTACAAGTAACTTGAAGGATGCTTGGGACCGTCCATCCTCTAAGGATTCGTTAAACTATTTACTATGTAGCGATATTTCGCTATTATAATAATGTCTATAGTAAAATAAACTTACTTTTAAATAGCGTTAAGGCTTTACATTTTCCACCTTAACACATAAATAGTGCCAGTAGTCTATACAGTACCGTAATACCTCCTGATCGGGAGGCTACCAGAGAATACTCCATAGGTACGACACAAATCAAACTCGTACAAGGCACGCTAGGGTAGGTGACACGGCACAACAAGGTAATGCCAGGGTAGATATACCAATTACATATCCGGACTGGTGGTGACGCATAGCACGTAGCTACCGCCCACCTTGAGCCACATCCCTAAAATCAGAAGGGGCCCAATCAATCACAAAGTATTAGAATGGTATCGAAGGAGTGTGTCCGATAAGAGGGGCTACCTCACTAGCCCGTAAGCGCTACTGTTTTATCCACCTTATGCCAACTCACGAGAGTTGGCGCCATTATATACCTCAATGCCGCAACCATCCTACTTCATTCTAGAATTTCCACCGCGTACACGGTTGTTAAAGTGGTTTTCGAAGTTGGCAGAGAGTATGACAAATCTCGGTCTCTTTAACAACCAAACGTTACTATTACCCATGGATATTTATTCAAAAATCATTTCTATTCCAAACCATTTAAAATCAAATACTATTACTTTCCAAGATAATATCCATTCTCAAAATGGTAATATTTCCAAATCCATATACTTCTCAAATTTAATATCTATTTCAAAACTAAATATTATATTATTTCATTTCAAGATCAAATTAACATATCATTTTCCCATTTCAAAAACCAAAGTAATAATATATCCTTTATATTCCAAAAACCAAATCAATATCTTTTTTAAATAAAACCCAAGTTTCCGAATCACTGAATATTTCCTTCAATTTATTAAACTTGAAATATTCCTTTAAATCACCTTAACCCAAACCACTTTATAAGGTCATATTCTTAAATACTCCATTTCCAATAAGTTCCAAGTTTATATATTTAAAGACAATTGTTAACTAAATACAATTTCTAATAATTTCATTTCCAAAGCCATATTACTTCCAACTTATAACAACTCTGAAACCAAACATTTTGGAACATATTTATTTAGACCATCTAAATTCAATATCAATATCTTCCAAACAAGATTCATTTAACCATTTAAATTCAATGTCAAATAATATTAATTTCAAAATTGTAGCATTTATAAGTATATTTATTCAACTATAAACTTTCCAAAAACATTGTATACTTCAGCTACATTAAAATTTTAATTTTTAGCCAATTTAACTTATAATAATCATATTTCCTACTTCAAAATATTCATTTGGATATCATTTAACTTATGATTTAATAAAATAAAGTTTTATCAATAAATATCTAAATTAAACTATAATTCATTTATTAAGTCAAAAACACATTCTTTTACTTCTTTTATTTCAACAAATAACTTACCACTTTATTATAAAATATCCACTTCGTAAGTAAGTCTAAATTCCATTTATATACGTAAAAATTTTAATTAAAACCAAATTTCCAATTATCAAGTTAAATCATATTTTGAAAATACACTGTTCCTCTTAAATCATAATTATTCAATTTTCAAACATTTCCGTTTCATAAATAAAGTAATTTACCATAGTAAATATAATGATCAATTTCATTGCAAATTTATTCATTTAGGCATCAATTAAACTATGATTTCAGGCTAAATACATCTATTACAAAATGTACAATTAAAAATGCATTTCATTTTATCAATTCAAAGGACATCATTTATTTTCAAACATATTCATTTCATAAAATAAAAATTGATTGCAATTACCAGGCCAGACTTTAAAATTGCATTTTAATTAACTTTAATTATTAAGTTATTTATCACAATTAAAGCTCTTTAAATTACTATTAAAACTAAATAAATATTTTTAAATTACAATCTAAACCAATCATCAACTTATAAAATTTTAACTTGCTGAAAGCCAGTATCTCTTTATATTTTAAATCATTAATCAAATTTCAAGGTAAAATTTCATATTTTCTAAATATTTAAAACACTCAATAAATTTTATGGAAAATATTACCTTAAAAATATTAACCATGGGCCTGTATAATATTTTCTAACCTAGGTCAAGTGATACGGATATATATCATTTCAATCCATAATTTAAAAGAAAATCCAGGTTCTGTCATTTCAAACCCGCAATCTCAAGTAAAATAAATACAATAAAATCAATAAAATCACTCGAGCCTATCATTTCAGCCCATAGTGATTTTCCTTATTCTATAGTCTATTTGGGTATGTATCATTTCAACCTATATTGATAGGGAACATGCAGTGATACAGTAAATAAAATGAACAGTACAATATAACATATGATATCAGATGATGTAACAGTTATACAAACAACATTAAACATCATATAAATATGTCACAGGCGTGTATGAACATGGCATATTAATTTATACAATTCACTTATCATCGTTTCACAATAATATAAGTATGTAAGTCTAGAGTGATAACTCACCTTTCAAAAGCTAGAATCAAATTTACAATACACAACTGAAACTCCGCAAAGCACGACAAGGCACGACCAAACTTTTGAGTACACGAAGGTCAATATCCATATCTTGTATATAAAAAATACACAAATCATAAGAATAAGATTCAATACAACAAAAGATAGATTAACCAATGCAATTATGAATCAAAGAGGACATAACCTTGCTTTCAACCACCAAGTAGGCTCGGCCATTGGGTCTGGGTAGGGTCTGGGCATCACAAACCAACGGCTAGGGATGCTTGTGGTCATGTGGTGGTGATGAGGAGGAGAGGTAGGCTAGGAGGCGGAGGCCGAGCTAGCATGAAAACCAAAGAGAAAATCAAAAGTAAAAGGAAGAAGAAAGTAAGGAGAAGCCATGAAAATGTAGAGCTTGTTTTATTTTTCTCTCACGCAAATGGAAATGAGATAAAAAAAAAGTTCTCACGTGAAATAATAATACAAGTGGCGGCTAGGGTTACGGAAACAATAAACGGCTAAAGATATGGAGAGTGGATGGCTAGAGATGTAAAGGCTAGAAAATGAATGGTTAGGAAATTAAAAGGTACAATTTAAGGAGAAGGAATCTTGTATATTTTCTTTGTTTGCACGCAAATGACAAATGAAGTGAATGGAAAGTTTCTCCCGACTTAAAGAAAATAAAATGCACGGCTAGAAGGTAATTAAGGGGTAGGAAATAAAAGGCAAGAAATAAAGAGGCTAGTGAATGAATGGGATTTATTTTCTATTTAATAAAAGAAACTTGTGTAACATCTTCCAGTCAGAAGAGGCAAATGAAGAAGTGAGATTTTTGGGAAGATTTTGTACGTGATTTGATAGAGTAATGCACGGCTATGATAGGTGAGAAACGCTAAGGATTAATAAAGAGGGTTGAAAATTAAAAGGCAAGCATTTAACAAAGTAACGTATACCCTTTGATTTTCTCCAACTCTATATAAAAGATATAAACAAATAAATTCCAATGACTACAATAAAAGCCTAGACAAATTAATAGAATAAACAAAGAGATGGATATAGGAAAAATATAGAAATAAATACATATAGAATGAAAATACATAAACTTATTGCGTGTAAAACGCTGTAATTTATCCAAATCTAAAAGTATAAATCGAAATTTCAGGAAACGAAAAGCAGAATAAATATTAAAATAAAATACATTTACAAAGAAAAAGATTAGAATTTTGAAATTCAAATTTAAAATTTTCAACTGTGGTCAAACTTTGACTTTCAGTGGACCAAAAATACAAAATTTCCAGAAATTGCTTATTTTATTAAATTATCAAATGTATACATTTATTATGATTGAAACCTCAATTAATTCATTCAACTAGGTTTCATTCTTTTATATTATCTTATGAATAAAATATGCATTCCCATTTCACCCTATTTTTCAATTAATATAGTAATTAAATTCATTTACTTATCATTAGACTTATTTATTATAGATTACATTCCAATCAATTAAAATTGATTCCCATAATTTGATTTGATTAAATTTCCATCTTTATACTATGCCCGCTATTTCTTTGTAAACCTGGTTACATTAGTTTTACATTCCATTACATTAATATACCCATATTTACATCTTAAATTTGCATAAATATTACCTTTTTAAATGTGTACTTTGTCAGTTGTACACATTAATTAAGAGTTGAAACTAATTAAATAAATTTGCCTTAGTTCCATTCTTTTTACCAATTTATTACTTTATAAATAAATTTACGTTTCCATTTAATTTATACATTCACATCTCCCATTACTGCATTAATTCTCATTAATGAACATTTATTTACATTTGAATACAATTGATTTCCAATTCATTTTATAGCCTAAATAGCCAACTTATAATAGTTGTTAACATTATCTTTATTACACTCAAGTTTATTATATTCAACTAATTACTATAATTACCTACCTAATATTGAATTCATTCAATTACTATTAATTATACTAATTCATTTATTTACACACCACTTACCCTTGTTCACTTATATTCAAATTTATACTCAAAATATAACAGTTACAACTAAATTAATACACCAATTAAATAGTAATTTACAACTGTTACTATTACTTTAAGTCATAGTAATGAATTCATTATTGTATACAAATCAAATGTTACAATTACTTAATTAACACTGATTTACTTCAATTTATATTAACCATATATTTTCTCATTAATGATTCAACATTCATACTTGTGATTTCATTGTTGACAACAAATGTTACCATTCTTATATACCCAATTTTTTTTAATGTTTTTCATATTATTCCTTTTATAAATTTAATGTTTGCATTAGTTTTCTTACATTAATTTATAGCCAAGTATACCAATTTTCATTACTTCACTAAATTGAAATTTCATTTCAGTTGCTACTAATTAGTTCTAATTACCATCTTTCAATTTTAAATTAATAAGTTTTTTTAATATTAAATTACCAAAACTTATTAACTTAACAAATTAAATTATTGAAAATTTAATGGATCGTTACACAAAAGGTTGTTCAAAAGCCCAACTTGAAGTTGTTGTGGTGGACTGCCTACTCGTTAACCATCACTCTCAATACATGGACACGACTTCACTTTGAAACATATGCAACTTACTTTGTCTATTCAGTAATCCATTATCCTCGTTTTCTAGAAAGGGATACGAAGCAAATTGTGCGAGACTTGGTTATCCAACCCAATATCGATGTGATCGGACCATCTATCATATACCTCCTTCGTTGACTTGATTGGAAGAGCTATAATCACCAAGTGGATGAGAATCAACCGTCTATTATTCAAGTTTCGTCCTTGATGCTGGGGGTAGAGTCCCATTCCATGAGCAAATGTGGTTCGATCATTCATTCGACAACATTAGCCTTGATACGGTAAATGAAATACAAATCAAACGGGTGGAAATACGACTGCTCTTAGCAAAAATGTCTAGGCCCCCAGAGCGCGCACTAGAGTACTGTGAGCCCCCGGAGTGCTGGCTAGAGTATAAATGATTTAAAAAATCTCTAAGTCCCCAAAGTGTGGGCTGGAGTACTCTAAGTCCCCAGAGTGTGGACTAGAGTATAAACGACTCAAAAATCTCTAGGTCCAAAGAGTGTGGACTAAAGTACTTTGAGTCCCCAGAGTGCGGACTGGAGTATAAATGATTTCAAAATCTCTAAGTCTCCAGAGTGCAGACTAGAATACTCTGAGTCCTTAGAGTGCGGACTGGAGTATAAAGGACTTAAAAATCTCTAAGTCCCCAGAGTGCCGACAAGAGTACTCTGAGTCTCCAAAGTGCGAATTGGAGTATAAACTACTTAAAAATCTCTAAGTCTCCGGAGTGCGGATTAGAGTATTCTGAGTCCCCAGAGTGCAAACTTGAGTATAAACGACTTAAAAATCTCGATGTCCCCATAGTGTGGACTAGAGTACTTCGAGTCCGCACAATGCGGACTAGAGTATAAATGACTTAAAAATCTCTAAGCCCCCAAAGTGCGGACTTGAGTACTCTGAGTCCCTAAAGTGCACACTAGAGTATAAACAACTTAAAAATCTGTAAGTCCTCAGAGTGCGGACTAGAGTACTCTGAGCCCCCATAGTGCAGACTAGAGCATAAACGAATTAAGAATCTCTAAGTCCCTAGAGTGTGGATTAGAGTACTCTGAGTCTCCACGGTGCAGACTAAGGTATATACGACTTAAAAATCTCTAAGTCCCCAAAGTGCGGACTAGAGTACTATGAGTCCCTAGAATGCGGACTAGAGTTCTACAGAGTGCGGACTAGAGTACTCTGAATCCTCAGAGTGCGGACTAGAGTATAAATGACTTAAAAATCTATGTGCCCAGAGTGCGGACTGGAGTACTCCAAGTCCACAGAGTGTGGACTAGAGTATAAATGACTTAAAAATCTCTAAATCCCCAAAATGTTGACTAGAGTACTGTGAGTCCCCAGAGTGTGGACTAGAGAATAAAGGACTTAAAAATCTCTAAGTCCCCATAGTGCGGACTAGTGTACTCTAAGTCATCAGAATGCAGAGTGGCGTATAAATATTGATAAATAGATGTGCAGATTTCGACCATTCTCTATTCTGCAAACTTCGGACTAAAATTGACGGGAGGAGTATTAAATCTCCAAGGATGGAGTTCGACCATCTGACTTATGGCCTAGCAAAATCAATGTTGGAAGCAGGAGTACAAATCACTAAAATCTGAATACGACAGATCATTGTAGCTCTAGCTTGGCGTTCTTTACAAGTGAAGGCAACAACTATAAGGGGACCTCAATACAGAACCAATCAGAATGGAATCCAAAGCTTCGAACGACCGACTATATCATACCTTAGATCGAGGTTCAATATCCATCCACGCCAAGCATATATGAATGTGAACTGAATGTTCCTTGAAAAACTATGACCATTAGAGTATGGAAAGGAGAGTAAGCCACGAAGACTTGGTTATTAATTCTCCAACACCCTCCTTTGATCTGTCACGAGGAATATGAAACTGGATGAACATGAACTGACAGCACTTGAGCCAACTTTACCCTGAGATCTGATTAAAGAACATGAACAAAAGTGGACGAAGCTGACCATCCAGTATCCAACACAAGCCTATAAACCGGCAAGGCATCTAAGTATTCCCCTTGGAATGAAAAACACAATACAACTCAAGATAGGCGAGACTCAGCCTCCCATCAACTGACATGATCCCACGATTCAACAGGAAAGGGAGTAAGCTAAAGTGGGCATGGCTGGCCTTCCTACTTATCCATATATGCCGCAGACTTGGGGGCACAACCGAGAAGCAGGATGAATGTAAACCAACTATTCACCAATCAACTCAATGTCTTTGGAGTTTAGGTGGGAGTATAAACATAGCTGTGACGAGACTCAACCGTCCACATAGTACATTTATCAACTTGAGACTGGGAGCAGTAGCATGACCATCCAAAGACTAGCTAAAATAGCTTAGTATTGAAACTTATATAGAGTGTTCACAACTACTGAAGGCTACAACCAAAAGAATGCCTAGCGAAAGAATCATTAAATCGATGCCTAAGCTCGTTGGCAACTGACTATCGCTCCAACTAGAAGGCCGGATAAAAGATCATAAATGCATTGAATGGAAAGTGCGTTACTCGAATATACAAACAACTCCGAACTCAAAGCAAGATCCAACTATGAAGCTTCATGCAACTCAAGGCTGACCCTTACTCGACATTTTGTTCAACATTCTTCTAAGCCTGATCTTTGGCCATTTGCAAATAATCGGTTAGAGCACTCAAAGCCCTTCACTATCAGACTTAATAACTCATGACAAGACTCTAGGATTTGACCAGAGCAACCATCAACATTGATCATCCCAACCATATTTCACATTGAATGTTACGCAAAATATAATGTCTGAACTCAAAGAATCTAAGATTGCACCCGCTAAGCCGACAGTCGACATTGCATCCAACCATGGCGTCCCTTTCCTGGTGCTGTGTATCAGATCATAGCTCAATGCAATGATAGAAAATGAATTAGTTGGATTTTTTTGAATAAATGATGATATGTTCCCTTGGACCCATTTTGACATGCATGTGTGAATTCACCGACTATCGTGAGCCATGCATTGGATATCGACATGAAGCTACAAAAGCTAGCGTGATGTCAATTGATTTCATTATGAAAGCTCCACTCTTAATTTTAGGCTCACCCCTTCAATGTCTGTGCCTACCAGCCGTTGCGATAGGACATAAAATAACCTAAGATGTCTTAAAGACTACTTAAATTGAATATCGAACTAAGCCAATTCGATATCACTTATTTCCCTCGAAGAGCTATCTAAGGAAGGAAATTAGCAGACCTCATACCCGAGTTTACTGCATCAGATGACTACTCGAAGAATAGTAGAGAACCAACCAACAAATGGAAAATGTATGCAGATGGAGCATCCAGTGATCAATGTTATGGCGCAGGAGTCATGTTAATGACTCTTGGGGAACGATCGATCTGTTGCGTCCTAAAACTCGATTTCCCTATAACAAACAAAAACGCTTAGTATATAGCCTCACCACTATCCTGAAACTTGCTAAAGGGCTTGGAGTGGAAACTTTACATACCTTTTGTGATTCTTGATTGGTAGTATGCAAAGTTAAGGAAGTTGATCTTGCTAGGGGGCATTGTCTTGCTCGTTATCTCGACTAGGTCCAAGAGCTACTAGCAGACTTCATGTATTGCATCATTACACACATTCTCAGTGAACAAAATGAAAAGAGTCAAGCCACTTGCCAAGCTAGTCTGTTTCAGGGACGCGTAACAGACATACTTTGTTTCAGACGAAATACTTAATATTCCAAGCATTGATGGATGGAGATCGACTAGATCTTGAAGATAGAGTCAAAAAAGGGTCATGGTTGACTCCTATCAAAGACTGTCTACAATGAGGAATTTTTACTGAACGAAGGAATGGAAAATGATAAATCGTCCTTAAAGCTTCACGCCAAATCATCCAAGAAGAAGTCATGTGTAGAAAGGAGTTTATCCATTCCCATGCTTCGGTATATCACCCATGATGATATTAAATGAATTTTGAGCGAAGTCTATGAAGAAGAATGAGGCAATTATATCAGGGGGAAAAACCTGATAAAGAAAATACTCTATTATGGGTATTACTGGCCAATTATCAATCCATATGTGGTTGATCATGCTAGACAATGCGACGAGTGTAAGATGTTCGCAAAAAATTATGAAGCCCCACCGATGGAAATTACTCAAATAGTTTGTACATATTCGTTTGCCACTTATAGGCATTGACATCATATTCTAGCCGACCCTAAAGGTGGTGTGAAATACGCCATCGTAGCAGTTGATTACTTCACCAAATGGGAAGATGAAGAACTTCAAACCACGACCAAGATGAAGAAAATGATCAACATCATTGTCCGTACTGTCATCTGTCCTTACGATCTTCCATGATCCATTATAACTGCAAATGGACAGGTTGAAGCTAACAAAATCATAAAGTCTATTCTGAAGATAGGTTCAGAAAAGGCTAGAGGAAAATGGGTGGATGAACTCCCAATAACATTATGGGCTTATGGAACTACCCATGAGTTTGTGACTGGCTATACTCCATTTGCCCTTGCTTACTGCTCTGAGGTCTTCATCCATGTAGAGCTTGAAGTCCCCTGCATCAAATGACTAATTAGGCCCTTATTTTACAAAAAATACAAACAAGAAATCACAATTGAATTTTAATTAAACTAGATGGAATTTGTGACGATTTATGAGCATGCAAAACGCATCCGAGAGCCAATGGCAAGAACGTGTACCAAAACATGCATGCATATATTCGAAAAAGTTCGACTTCTTGAAATTAACAGAAATTGAAATATCGCTTATGGTTATTAAGAAAAGATTGATCAGATAGCCGAAGCTTACTAGCCCTATAGAGCTGGACACGGATGGCCATTGATGAACTACAATCCTAAATTTATACTACTGGGAATCGATCAAGCGTCATGATGACCAAAGAAGGATACAACAGCTTGGGAGGATAAAATTGAATGATAATGACTATTTAGGAAACATATGGATTTCTTTTTGAAAACAAGGACTGATTACTGATTCAAAGCGCGTCATGTTGGTTCGCACAACACACTTTGTGGAAAATGTTATCTGGCTGTTTGGTCTGGTTATAAGGTGAAAATTACAAAGGTTTTGATTTAATTGAGACCAGACTCGAGCCAGTGAGAGGTTGGGGATGTATGGAATTGATTCAATTTTGGTGGTTCGGCCTATATACATGGGTCGGCCTATATAGGGAGGACGTATGTCGATCGGTTTTGTGAGGTGGCTTATGCCTTTCGGCTAAAAGAAAGGAGATAGTAGGGACACAACGCATATCGCCCGGTCAGGAATGGAAAACGAAGTGGCTCGGTCTGGGCGTCCAAGAGGACATTGCTCGGCAACCTTCGTTCGGCCGACATTGCTCAGCAGCCACCATTCGACCGACATCGCTCATCTACCTTCATTCGGCCGACATCGCTCGGCAACTATCATTTGGCCAACATTGTTAGGCAACCACCGTTCGGTGTGCCTGGTTCGGTACACAAAAGTTATCTACTGTGGGCCAAAGTACCTTGTCCTTAGGCCTACATAGTGAGTCCAACCTATCTTCGTCCATAAATAGAGAGGCAGGGGTATAGCCGAGGGGACCTTTTTTCGAGAACATCAGGGAGACTCCGCCATTTTTGAGACTCGACTATTTTCTATCAAACCTATACTCAAGTTTTTTGTATATGGATTGTATCTGTATTCAACAGTTTGAATAAGCAATAAAGATTACACTCAAAGTTGGATGTATGCAGCTAGGCCGAACCACTATAATTCTGATGTTCTCATTTTTTACTGTTCTAATTGCATTCAATTGTAATATTCCTCTGTTTTAATTTACTTTCTTCATTAATCTCTCAACACAATTCTACTCAAGGGTGTTAGTGACTAATTTTGGTGCTAACACCCCGTAGAAAATGAATGAAGGAAAATCAATTCATAACCACAAGAATTTAAACAAAAATAAGAAGACGACAAATCTTTGGATGTAACATGACACGGTAGGTTACCTTTATTACGTGACTAATTATGTCAAAAGTTTATTGCCCTGAACATAAAATTGTAACATAATTAGCTTCAAAGAGATAAATAGAAGGTGCAATCCTTTATCTTACAAGTATAGTATCAAATAATGAATAATTAAATATGGCAACTGCCATATACACCCTCCAGTACACACTTAATACTAAAAAATAAAAAATAAACTACTTCAAACATGGATCATTGTTGTTAACGCTAAAGATTTAAATTTCTATAAACTTCATAAAGTATATCACCTGAATTTAATTACCGACTTGGAAAATTGCTTCTTTGTAGGTCTTCCATGTCATATCTTAAATTTTTATTAGTTGGAAAGAAATTTCAAATGAAATAGTCTAACATCGTATTATATTAAGGTTCGAAAATATTTAAATTAACGACAATTTCTGGATCAAATTTTCAATTGATGGAAATCTATAGAAAAAAAGTTTCAAGTTGACGAGATTTGAATGTACAATAGCTATTTACGGTTTATTATTTTGTATGTTCTTACTCAGGATGGAGCTTTTACGACGCAAATCTAGCTTATTACTATGAATTGCAACATCCAGAAGTTAGATCCAGAGCATAGTTGTTGCAGATATGAAGTAATGGCTCCAAAGAAATCTAAACGATCTTGATCTATAGCTGGTGGAGAGGATAAAACTTCTCACCACAATAAAGACACTAATCAACCAATGACTTCTCTACCAATAGCATATGCCCCATAAGAGATGGTGATAAGTGCCAAATTTAATAAGATGATGATTAAGCTGAACCAAAGGATAGTGGACAACCAGAAACCGCTTCTTGATAAGATAGATGCAAGTATTTCCCTTTTAACCAAGCAATCCCAAAGTCCACGGAAAAGTCGAAAAGATGCATCACTTCTAGTTATGAAGAAGAGAATTCATCTGTATCTGATCATAACAGTATAGACAGGAAGCCAAAATAAAGGAATAGACTGTTAGATCTAAAGCAAGGCCATAGGAAGAAGTGGCGAAGTATTGACCAAAGCTACAGAACTCGGCATCAACATGAATTAGATCGATACTAAGATAACTGAGGGTGGCCCTGGTGTTATATTACCTGATGTAATCAACTTCTCGGATAATGAGGTCGATTTGAAGGACAATGGAAACAACATTGGGCAGAATGTTGGAGTACAAAATGAAAGTGCTCAAACAATAACCATCGAACAAGCTAGACATCATAGAAGATCTGGAGAAGTGGCTCTCCCAAAGATAGGATATCATAGATGTGATTAGGCAAACCAAGACCATTTATAGGGTAAAACACTCAGGGCTGCTAATGATAATTGTATTTATGGATCACGGGGCAAGTAAGAAATATATTACCAATATGGTGAAACGGTTGGTGGAAGAAAATAAAGGAGGAGGAATGAAGAGTAGGGTTATGCACCTATTAAAACTCTATTCCAAGGGAATATTTTGCAAGCGGAATATCCCGAGAAGTTTGTAATGCCTACGACGCCATCATATAATGGAATGATGGATCCTTGTTATCATCTATTAAAGTATGAGTGGCATACGGGTAGAACCAAAGAAATTGATATAATAAGATGTAGGCGTTTCCCCATCTTCTTAAATGGAGTAAATTTGATGTTGTTAACCCGGCTATTGCCAAAATCCATATCAACATGCGATGAACAAGCACACAAGATTATGGAGCAGTTTAGGCTGCACGCTACCCTATCGAAGGATGTTGTGTCCTTGTCAAGTATCGGTTAAATGTCATGAAGTGAATAACACCAAGGAGGAAAATGTGCTAATGATGCTTCTCCATAACATACATACATACATACATATATATATATATATATATATATATATACAGATTTTGGTTAATGGTTAAAGGTGAAACAACCATTTATCATGAAGGATTTCTATTGGAAGGCCAACCAATCTATGCGCCTAGAAGAGGCGGATATGGTTGCCGAAAAGGCAAGTTTTGGACCGCCAAAAGAAGTCGTGCAAAGTAATGGGGTTATTAAATTAGAAAACTAGTGAGAGCACTGATAATCTTGCGGAAATAATAAAAACGGTCAAAAGAAGAGAAATCAAGGCACAAGTGGTAGAAGAAATGATGCCAAAATGCGTCTGAGGTGTTTAAGGATAAAAGAGTACACTCCTTTGAATGATACTATGGAGAATATATATACCTTGCTATAAAAGGAACGAAAATGTGTAAAAAGATACCATGGAGGGAGGCAACAGAAGCTAAATAACGCTCTTGGAAGTTTTGTTGCTTCGTTAACACCAATGGATACAATTTCAACAAATGTTGTTACCTAAGAGACATGATTGAAGAATTGATATAAAATAACAATCTATAGTAGTATATGAGTGTTCCACTTGATAGTGGAAAGGATGCTAGACCTTAGAGGCAGAATGCCTAAATGGAATGCCTTGGGGCCAACAGAGAAGGGCCAAGGCAATCAGATGGTAGGATCGTGATTAATACATTATCCAGAAGAACCATACAATGGATAAACACTAGAAGAGATGGAATGATTCAGAACTTCATCGAAGCATCTGCATTGGAAAGCTATTTTCCCATCAAAGATGGGGCTCTGGCGAAGTAGTTGAGGATGGTGAAGGATGATGTTGTCTTTCATGATAAAGATTCTGATAAGACTGAAGCGCGGATGCACGATCCCATGGTAATCACGGGCATCGTTGGCCCAAATACTATATGTCGAGTGTGGATTGATAATTGAAGCTCGGCTAACATTCTGTTCAAGAAGAATTTTGATTAGATGAAAAATATTTTGAAAGATATAAAGCCAAGTATGTCTAAAATTATGGGATTTACCAATAGCCTAAGGATCATGTCGGAACTATTGACCTATTAGCGGAGTTAGATGAGTTAGACCACAAGATTATGTAGATGTAAACATTTGTTATTATTAATGAATTTTCAGAATACTATGCCTTTTTGGGCTGAATAGATCATTCTAGTTTCAGAGTAGCACTGGCTTCTTTGTTCTTGACGATGAATTTTCCAACTAAAAATGTAGGCGGCCCTATTCATAGAGATCAAAGTGCATGTCATGAATGTTTTTCACTAAGCTCAGAGAGGTAGAACGATGAGTGAAATGGAAGTGTGTAAGAAAGCACTCTAGATTAAGATTGTGGTGCATATTATTTAATGCCCAAACTTTAGGTTGGGATCCATAACAAGTTCTTCAAGTTTATAGATCTTAGGAAGGAGCCAAAGGATATGTGGCCGCATTGGTAGAACTAACGACCAACATCTCGATCGATATGGATGATGCTCTTTAGTCCTTAAGATCAGATCTCAACTTAGCACCAAAATGAGAATGGATCTAATTAGTTTCCTCCAGGCATATCTAGGTGTGTTTTCCTAGACACATTTAGATATGTGTGGAATATTACTAGAGACGGCATGTTATGCACTGAATGAGAACATGATGTGCCCTTTTGTGAAGCACAAGAGACGCGTTATGAATTCGGAGTGACCAGCTGCACTAAAAGAAGAATTAGATAAGTTGAAGAAAATGGTTTTATGTGTTGGATCTCATTTTGGTCAAGATGGAAAATGGAAAATGGATGACATGTATGGGCTATCAGGATGAATAAAGCATATGCAAAAGACAGCTTCTCACTATCGAAGATAAACCAGTTTATGCACTCAATGGTCGGACACAATCTATTATCCTTTATGGATAAGTATTTCAGCTATAATCAAATAGCAGTGGTCATTCCAAATTAGGATCATACAAGTTTCATCACTGATTTGGGCATGTACTACTATCAACTTATGCCATTCGGTTTAAAGATCGTTGGAGTTACGTACCAACGATTGATAAATAGAAGGTTGAAAGTCAAATCAAGCAGACTATGGAAGTGTATTTGGACAATATGTTTGTAAAGTCACAAACTACCAAATAACATAAATGATCTTTTAAAATGTACGATATGCTATGGAGGTACAAAATGAGGTTGAATCCATTGAAATGTTCCTCGAGAGTCATATTGGGTGAATTCCTACAATTTATTATGAATTCAAGGGGCATTGTGGCTAATCTATAGCGGGTTAACACTTTGACACATGTAACTGCCCAAAGGACAAGGAAGTAAATGCATTACTTGAATGGGAAAGTTGTTACATTGAATTGATTCAACTCGAAAGCAACCCACATATGTATACCATTGTTCGATTCTATCAAAAAGGAGAATAGAAAGTATTTTGGTTGAAAGAATGCAGAGATTATTTTTTGGAATATTTGAAGCACAAGGATAGACCATGGATCCTATTGTAGCCTTTGGAAGATGAGGACTTGTTCTTATATTTAGTAGTACCTACTCATGCCCTAAGTAAAGCATTTATACATGAGGAGATGAAGATCCAAAGGCCAATATACTGTATCAGTAAGAGGTTTACTAAAATAGAAGAGAACTATCTGAAGTTGGTAAAGTAGGCACAATTTTCAGTGATCGCTAAAGTGAAATTGCGACCATATTTCCGAGCTAACTTGATAAAGGTGCCAATAGATCATCCCTTAAAGAAATTACTGCATTGACCCAAAACCTTGAGAACGTTATTGAAGTGGAATATCGTACTGAGCCGGTACAACATAATCTACCATACTAGAAGAGTAATAAGAAGATAGACATTTGTTGAATTCATCACTAAATTTACCATTCAAGATGGAGAAGAAGAAGTTGATATGGTCTAATTCATTTAATTCTAAGTTACACATGGATAGAGCTTCAAACGAACATCATTATAGGGAACAAGTAGTTCTTGTAATCCTGAAAGGATGAACTATATGCTATGCAGTACCGCTAGAGTTTTAAATAGAAAATAACGAAGCTAATTATAAAGCATTGATAGCCAGACTTAAGATAGTGAAGGAACTAGGTGTTAGGACATTTTGGGTGTATAGCGACTCTTGGTTGGTGCGTTATTAAGTGAAGTAGGAATTTTAGGAAAAGGGAGTGAGACGACCCCTTCCTGAAAAATACGATGGAACTGTTTAGTTATATTAAACAATACACAATAACTCATATTTCAAAAAAGAAAAATATGAAGGCAGATTCAATATCAAAGCAAAGATAGTTTTGGAGATGCTCAACTGATGGGTTGGTTCCATTCGAAGTTTTATCGGCTCTGAGGATCGACCAAAGGGATGTCGATTGGATCTTGGAGATCGAACAAGAGAGGGATTCATGGATGATTCTAATCAAAGATTATTCGCCAAAGGGAATTCTCTTACATGGATGGAATGAACGATGAAAAATAAGAAGTACCATGATTTACAATACATGTAGTATTATATAAGAAAGGCTTCTCTACCCTCATGCTGTGGTATGTCACTAAGGATAAGGCTAAGAAAATTCTCATAGAAGAGCATGAGGTAAGCTACAGTGACTATACTAAAGGCAGATGTTAGCAAAGAAAGTTTTTTACTTCAAATACTTTGGCTGACAATTAACCGAGATGTTGTGGATTATACCAGAGGTTCATCAAATGCCAGAGGTTTACGAAAATTCCTAGAGCCCATCAATCAAGCTTACCAAATGATTAGTCCTTGGCCATTTGCAATTTAGGAAAGTCGGTATAATTTATGTGTTACAGATGCTGAAAGGCAAAGCAATGTACGTTATTGTTGCAGTGGACAACTTTACGAAGTGGGCTAAAGCAGAACCATTAGCCATGATCGTTATGAAAAAAGTGATCAACATTGTGGTAAAGAACATCATATGCATGTTTGTAGTCCCATAGAAAATTATAACTAACAATGGGACTCAATTCTATAGTGTTGGTTTCAAGGACTTCTATAATCGATATAAGATTAAGAAGACCTTCTCAGCGTTAGTACACCTATAAGAGAATGGATAGTTGGAAGTGATGAGTAAAATCATCAAATCCATCATAAGGAAACGACTGCCAAATGCCAAGGGCAACTAGGTCAATGTACTAGCCCCTGCAATATTGGCTTACTGAGCAACCAATAATTCTACGGATGGAAAAACTCCAATTTCCTAGGCCTATGGAGCTAAGGCCATGATTCTAACAGAAGTGGGAATTCCTTCCTAGCGAAGAAACATTGAGATCCTAAGATGAATGAGGAACTCTTACTTGAGTCCTTTGAATTGGTTGATGAAAAAAGGAAAGAGGCTGAGCTGTTGGTAGCTGCCCATAAGAAAAGAGTAGCATGACATTTTCATGTCAAGGTCAGAAATAGTACCTTTGATATAGCGGACCTCGTTTTGAAACGAGCCAACCCTGGTGCAGGTGCACTTGGTCAAAATTGGAAAGATCCTTATGCAATTGAACATAATCTTAGAGATGGAACTTTCATGCTAGCAGCGGTTTATAGGATCCTAATTCCATGGGTATAGGATAGCTAATAATAATGATGCTATTTCACTTCGATTTATTTACTTTAATTTCTGCAAATAAGCCACCCTAGTGAACTTGGAGTAATGTTGTAAGGAAGGTATTCCCATTTCTTTTGCTCATAATTTGTAACGACCGGCCTTTTTGGACAGTTTAAACCGACGATCAAATACACATGCCGATTCCAAACCATTCAAAAGGGAAGATGGTTATTGGGGTAAATAAGAAAAGAAAAGAAAGAGAAATAAAGGAAAAGAAACAACACAGAATCTCGCAGCGGAACGATAAAATATAATAGTCAAATAAACAATTCATGAAGCTGTTTACTATACTTTGACAATTATTTATACTACATTTATCAGAGTTATACATATACAATAGAACAATTAAAATAATGCAGCAGATAGCATGATGCAGGGTAATAATAGTAATAGTATACCAAACCTTCGTCTTCGTCCTCCAGAATAGATCTTCAAAAATCTAAAAACTCAGGACTGACCCAAGCGTAATGAAAAGACAAAACACTCGAGTCAGGACTAAAACATCCTTATGAAAGTTAAATCAATCGTAAATAAAAATGAGTGTGACGACGTCAGAGATGTTTACGGGGTTTGACATCTCATATCCAGTGTCAACGTGCGTGCAATAACTTAAGAGATGTTACGGGATTTTCCATCTCTTAAGGATCCGTTAAACTATCTACTATGTAGTAATGTACGCTAAGTAGATAATGCCTATCAGTAATATAAAGTATCAAAATAGCGTTAAGGCGTCACCATAATCCCCCTTAACACATTTTTATAATACCATAGTCTATACAGCACCGTAAGCCCCACCGTAAACTGATGGTTATCAGAGGGTGCCCCATAGGTATAACATAAAACAAAATGTAGTGGTCGCGAATAGGATAATCAGTTTGACAAGGTATATGAGGCGATACCAACTAGGATACTAGTAGTTGCATGATCCGGACCGATGTTGAGCATAACCAGCAGCTACCCCAACACCGCGAAATAACACTCCCAAATCAAGGGGTGCACCCAAATCGAATCACAAATTTAATAGATATGGTATCGAAGAAGTGTGTCCGCTAGAGATGGCGAACCTCAATGGCCCGGCGCGGCTCCTATTTTAGTCATGTCAGGGGTCATCCAATAATCATTCTTTTTCTTCAGTCAACGCGTTCACCAAACCATCCACTTCATTCTAGATCAACACTCCGCGTATAATAGTTATTAAAGTGGTTTTCGGTATCGACAGAGAGTATGTCCATATCCGATCCCGGTCTCTTTAATAACTACGTATTATTACACCGTTGGCTCTTTTACATTTCAAATCGATTCATAATCGATATCAAAATATCATATTCGCTTCGAAATAAAATCCATTTCAAATGTCGACATAGCCATTCAAAATATAAGGTTCCTTTTCAAAAATCATTTTTCGTCTCAATATCTCATTTCGATTTCAAAATCATTCTGAATTTCAATTTAGGTTGCAACTTCATTTAACCCAATTCGTATTTAAATTCAAGATTTAAACATAAACATTTCACCTTATTAACCAGCTTGAAATTTCTAGAAAATTGTTTTAAGTAGTTTTAAGCAGTTTAAATAATTAAAATAGTTGAAAATACTTAAAATCTTTAAATGGATTTCAAATAGATAAATTAATTTAAAATAATTTAAATTTGTTTAAGTAGATTTAAATAGATTAAAATAGTTTAAGTATTCAAAATGGTTTATATAACTGAGTAATTTGGAAAACTAAATAAAACAGCTTCAAAACCAAACCATTTCAATTTTAACTTCTCAATTCAAAACAATTTCAATTTCCCTTCTACCGATTCTATTTCGATTTCGATTCAATCAACGTCAACTTTGAATTCAAATTTATTCAATTTATATTCACTTCAATTAATTCAATTTCAATTTATATCGATTTAGAGCTTGATTTTTCAAAATATCAATTTATAACACTTACCAAATTATCCTTCAGTATTCAAATTTAAATCCAAATTTCAAATATGATTCAATTCCAAGCTCGATTTAAAAATATCACTTTTACTTAGTAATATTCAAAGCTCGAATTAAGGTTAAATCTTTAAACAACTCAATTTTCGAAATTCAATCATATCCCAATTTTAAATTTCAAAGTCTCCACTTTAATTATTTAACAATTTCTTTTAACCAAAATTTATTTCAACATTCCAAACTCAATTTTTCGATAAATTCGATTTCTATAAATTGATTTCTATTTATAACTTTTAAATCAAAACATTTAAATAAATTTCAAATCGACGATTTTAAAAATTATTAATTGAGCCAATTCGGTGTCCATATATAATTTTCTATCCTATGGCCAAGTAATTATTTATTTCAATTAAATGTCAGGGATGAATATATATCACTTAAATCAAATCATAGTTTCATATGTATGCATAACAGGATATATATAAGCAAATAAACATCCAAACATTTAAGTATCGACCAATAGCATCCATCGAAATACATCATCCAATAGACAATACAATTCATGAGAATTTCATAGTTATCAATGTCAGGTAATTTAATTGCAATTCAATTTTAATTTCAATTAACCATCAATTTAATTTTCAACGGTTAATTCAAATGACAATCTATATGACAATTAAATTTTATCAAACAACGACAAATAAATTCATATCACTTCATAATGTCAAATTTAACTAGCATAAAGATATTCAGTACGTTGTGAGCGTTATAAAACACTCACCATGATTTCAATGTAGTTCCAACTTTTTATTTCGAATAAAATTAAACGAGCGTTTGATTTTACCCGAAATTTTCACTAGTTCCAAACGACTCCAATCTAGCTCCATTGCGTAGTGCTCGACAAAACGAACCCGTCGCAATTCGTTTTGTCACAATCCGACCTCGTATCAACAAGTTATAGTGTTTTAAACATTCGCGAATTAATATATAAATTAATCAATATTTTATTTTAATTTTTAAACCTTTCATCTCAACCGTGCATCCTCCATCATCTGGCCGCACGCGACTCCTCCTCCTCCCCCCCCCCCCCCCCCCTCTCCAGTTTCTTACGCGAATGAACCCATAGCCGTGATATTTGGGGTTGAATGCCGCAACCACCTCGCTACACGAAACTCCATCACACTACCGCCAAATCGAAGCCCTCACACTCCTCTACCTTCAGCCAGGAGCAGGTGGAGCTTGGCCCCCCCCTCCAACCTTGAGATGCATTCGAACGGCCGGCCTTCACAAGCAATTTCCCGTTGATTTACTTCGCCTATGACGATCTCCACCGTTGAGATCGAAGATCTCAACGTGCTCTACAACTTCCATGTTGAAGGTTTCGCGTGAATGTCGACGGATTGGGAGATCGGAGGGAATGAATTTGGGTGCGTTCTGGCCGTTAGGTTATATGGAGGCGGCGGCTGATGATAGACTAGGGTTTTGGACCAAATGAAATGAATTAAGGGTCCTTTTATAGAAAACTGACAAACATTATTCATTTCCAATTTTTCGAACTCCAAATCTCGCGCAGTGACCGGTGTTTCTAGGGTTTACCCCACGTTTCGGACACAATGAAACATATTTCGGAAGCAAATTCGATCATCTGTGCGAATTACGGAAATAAACGATCGATTTTAAATTAAATCGGTTAACTAAATTTCTAGGCGTTTTGGCTCGCCCCAGACAAACGGTGAATCCGATTGACTTGAAATTTGAAACCATACAATAATATCACATTATGGATCCGGTAAACTGGTTTGTCGAAATCTGAGACCGTTTGAAAAATGACTATTTTAACTCGTCAATTAAATAGTAAAAACAATTTTGATGTGTTTCGAGCTGTCACGGTCAAACGAAAACTCCGATTGCTACGAAAATTGAAATCCGATAATAACAAACTATTACGGATCCAATGGAACTAGTTTCGTCCAATTCTGAGATTGTTCGAAAAATGGCTAATTTCACTAGTCGATTTAAATATTAAAATATTCAATTTTCGCAAATAAACTCTTAATTCGATTTTAAAAGTTCTATAACCTCATTCTAACTTTAATATGATAAAATAAAATTTTACAAATCATTTTTAATCATATTAAACCCGTTATTCAATTATTCAATAAATTCCAATTTTAAAATCTTATTAACTCTATTATAATCCCGATATAACTTACATTCACTTTGGAAACCAATTAGAATCATATTAAATCAAATTTTCAATTATTCACTCTATTTTCATATATTAAATTTCAATATCAAATTAATCATATCAAATCCGGAATTTAATTATTCAAATATTTGTGATATTAAATTTAAACAAATTTGATTATTCTTAAATCACTATCTTTTGAAATATTCAAAACGAACTTATAAAATTTAACAAATTCAAATTGTAGAACAACCATTTCCATTATACGGTTATTCAATTCCCATTATTAATTATTCAATAAATTCCAAATATTAAATTTAAACAATTTCACTTATCCAATAATTCATTATCTCTTGAAATATTGAAATTGAACTTATAAGATTCAACTTTTAAAACCAATTCACAATTTAGAACACTATTTTCATTTTACAGTTATTCAATTTCTCAATAAGTTTTAAATATTTAATTTAAACAATTTACCTGTTCAATATTTGATTTTAAATAGATTTTACTTATCAATCAATTACTCTATTATTCCCGATGAATCCAACATTTATCATCCTATTCAAATATTGATTGCAAAGGCATTCACTAAGTAGCTTTTATTTTTCATTACTTGGATAATTATTGTTGCAATTTATTATAGTTATTATTATTCCAAATGACTTACAATTTTTTTTTAACACTAAATCACGAAATCTTATTAAATTTAGCTATTTTAATTATCGAAAATTTACGGGTCGTTACACTCTCCCCCACTCAAAACTTTTCGTCCCCGAAAAGTAAAAAGAAGGGAAAAGGAACTAAGTATAGAATTCAACATTAGATATATTTTATTCAAAGTTACCAACTTATAAAACAATGAAATTCCACTTATAAAGTCATAACTACGCTTCCACTAAGTTACTCTGAACGGCTTTCTAACTTTAAAAGTTAGTTATCAAAACAAGTTATAAAAAAATTTAAAACTTGAAAATTTTTCTAACACCCGAATTTACGGAAAATTTCGGCAGAGTCTCCTTTGCGCGGCTCGATCCGAAAAAAATGACAGTATATATATCACAAATATACATCTCATCAAGTGATGAGGCATCCCGTAGGAAAAAAGTGTAAAAGTATGGTATGTAATCCGAGATATGTACCTTATATATTATTAGCGAGCATATACGGCTAATATAGCGCGAAAGCGAGCTCCAAAAGCGAAGCAAGCGCAATCCGCACCTACTAAACACTCAACAAACCATGAGAAACATGCATATATGAAAATAATATCAATATACACCATATAGAAACATAACAACTACATGTGCCAACATAGCAAATGCAACAAAACAACAAATGCATCCACCAAATCAATTATCATCCAACTATCATCCAACAAATCCATAATCAATCGATATAAATTCACTTCTCATTAATATTTATTCACTTGGTTTTCAATTTTAATCACAGTTGATTCATTAACGTTGGATTTTACTAACATTGATTCTCAATTCAATTAGTTAACATTTACTAATTTATATTTGCATTAGTTTACTTCCAATTTGAATCAAATTAAATTCTATTTAAATTCATTTAACTTCCAATTTGATTTCAATGATTTATAGCTTTTAATTTCATTGACACTTAATGGATTATATATAATCAACTAACAATCATATAATAACCAAATCATACCCAACATAACCAAATTATTAATTTTACATTCAGTTTGGTTTATCTCTTTTATATATATATATATATATATATATATATATCTTGTTATATAATTTTAAAAGAATCATTTTATATTCGGCATCTTAAATTTCCAATATTAACTGTAATTAAGTTCGTAAGCCGTACATATATCATCCGTGAGCAATATCAATCTAATCGCTTATTCGATCACACAATTTCACTTCCAAACTGGTATCTTTCACACGACTCTCTACTGCGGACTCAGATTTGGTTCCTTGATTGGAAACTGTTACTCTCCTTGCATAGCCATATACTATGATAGAGAATTCCAGAATCAAATTAAAAATCCATATCCAGGGTTCGCCGTCGAAAATCAAGTGAAAAATCCTAACTTGGATCGATATAAATCATCTCAAAATTTTGTGCTCGAATTTGGATCAAATCGTTATGCGAATAAAATAATATACGTACAATCTCACGTATTACCTTCCAATAGATTTCTATCCAATTTATCTACACTAAATTTATTTTATTGACTTCTATTTTTTTTTCACTTAATTACTGACAATCCATTATTCAGTTAGTATATTCATTTCTTTACATAACATGTTCTTTAACATTATCTTTTCTTAAACATCATATCATAGAATTTTGCTTACTCAAGTTCATTTTAAACATTATATAAAATTTAATTAAATTCAAATTTCATTTTCCAATTGATTCTTAGCTATAAGAAATTTCTTGTTTACATTTATTGCATTTTCATAATTTCAGTTAATAACGAATTCATTTGTGGAACATTTTATTAACCGGCACTTTAGTTTATTAATCATCCTATAAAAGTCTAACCTCTCATAAATGACTTTTCTTAGTTTACAGTTATCTCAAAAGTTACAAATTCAATTCCAATTTCTTTGCAGTTTATATTTATTTCCATAACCAATTTACAAAAAAAATATTATACAATTCATTTGTCTTCTTTCTTAAGTTCACTTACTTGTTCCATTTATCCATTTATCATTTCCTGTTATATTTAAGTATTTATAATTTTTTTATCACTACCAAATTTCCCATTTATATACATTTTAATTCCTTTTGAGTTTTCCTTACTTGTATATTTCAATTACTTTCAGGTTCTGTTTATTTATACAATATCTCATTACATATCCAAAACATCATTTTAACTTTTAACATTTGGTAAGTCTTGTTATATGTTATCAGAATGTAATTTGGTATTATACAAATTTATAGAATTTCATTTTTACTTAATTAGAACATTCACAAATATAACTTGTTTAAATCCTCTTTACCTTTTAACTTTAAAGTTTTCCCAAACAATAGCTTAGATATCTTAATCCTCTTATTTTATAAATTCTGGTTATTCACATTTCATTCAAATAATTTGAAAATTATTAATTAACAGAACTTAGAAATTTAAATGCCCGGTTCTTTTCAAATCGTTTGAAATAAACATATATACTTATATCTTTAATATATCAAATAATACCTTTGGAGTTTAAACCAAAACCCATTTACCCAAAATAATTTTGAAGAAAAGCAAAGCTTCTTAGAAGTCTCCCCTACTTTGAGACTCGAAAATGAACGTCGATGATGCTGCGCAGTCATCACCGAAATTATTTTCCAGCGACATAAGAGAGGAGTACTATATTCATTCCTTCTTAAAAATCCTTTCAAAATATTTCCATAAACAATTTCCAACTAATATTACTATATATTTCTTCAAAACTTTGAGAATCATTTTTCAAAATCTTCGGGTCTTAAATTCAATATTTCCCAATTTAAATCAATTTTAATTTATAAGTCACCTTTATAAAACATTCTTATAGGATTTTCTTTCTTAAAACATTCCACAAGTGTTTTATCATTGTTCATTTTGTAATTCAGCTTATTTATTAAATTACAATATCCAATTAATGATAATGACCAATATTTTCATTCCTAACAACCAAGTAAATTAGATAAGTCACAATAATTTTTGAAAAATTTTCTTTATATTCAAAATATAATTTGAGAAAAATTATTTCATTTACCCAATTTCAAAACAATACTATGTCGAATTGTTCTGTTCAAGTGTTTAGAGATCCCTATCAATGACGTTAATTACTCGTATTGACCAGAATCCATAAGCCACTCAACAAATCAACCGACACAATATAAAACATTTTATATCACTAACAAATACGCTCTCTCTCATATATATATATATATATATATATATATATATATATATATATATATATATATTCACTCAGTGACTCATCATAGGGTATTACTACCTTATTTATAAAGAGTCAAACCCCACAAAGCTAAGGTTATCGCTAAACCAAAGCTCTGATACCAACAATAACGACCCGCCTTTTTGGACAGTTTAAACCGGCGATCAAATACACATGCCGATTCGAAACCATTCAAAAGGGCAGATGGTTATTGGGGTAAATAAGAAAAGAAAAGAAATAGAAATAAAGGAAAAGAAACAACACAGAATCTCGCAGCGGAACGATAAAATATAATAGTCAAATAAACAGTTCATGAAGCTTTTTACTATACTTTGACAATTATTTATACAACATTTATCAGAGTTATACATATACAACAGAACAATTAAAATAATGCAGCAGATAGCATGATGCAGGGTAATAATAGTAATAGTGTACCAAATCTTCGTCTTCATCCTCTAGAATAGATCTTCAAAAATCTAAAAAATCAGGACTGACCCGAGCGTAATGAAAAGACAAAACACTCGAGTCAGGGCTAAAACATCCTTATGAAAGTTAAATCAATCGTAAATAAATATGTGTGTGACGGCGTCAGAGATGTTTACGGGGTTTGACATCTCATATCCAGTGTCAACGTGCATGCAATAACTTAAGAGATGTTATGGGATTTTCCATCTCTTAAGGATCCGTTAAACTATCTACTATGTAGTAATGTACGCTAAGTAGATAATGCCTATCAGTAATATAAAGTATCAAAATAGCGTTAAGGCGTTACCATAATCCCCCTTAACACATTTTTATAATGCCATAGTCTATACAGCACCGTAACCCTACCGTAAACTGGTGGTTATCAGAGGGTACCCCATAGGTATAACACAAAACAAAACGTAGTGGTCGTGAATAGGGTAATCAGTATGACAAGGTACATGAGGCGATACCAACTAGGATACTAGTAGTTGCGTGATCCAGACTGATGTTGAGCATAGTCAACAGCTACCCCAACACCGCGAAACAACACTCCCAAATCAAGGGGTGCACCCAAATCGAATCACAAATGTAATAGATATGGTATCAAAGAAGTGTGTCCGTTAGAGATGGCGAACCTCAATGGCCCGGCGCGGCTCCTGTTTTAGTCATGTCAGGGGTCATCCAATAATCGTTCTCTTTCTTCAGTCAACGCGTTCACCAAACCATCCACTTCATTCTGGATCAACACTCCGCATATAATAGTTATTAAAGTGGTTTTCGGTATCGACAAAGAGTATGTCCATATCCGATCCCACTCTCTTTAATAACTACGTATTATTACACCATTGGCTCTTTTACATTTCAAATCGATTCATAATTGATATCAAAATATCATATTCGCTTCAAAATCAAATCCATTTCAAAATCGACATAGCCATTCAAAATATAAGGTTCCTTTTCAAAAATCATTTTTCGTCTCAATATCTCATTTCGATTTCAAAATCATTCCGAATTTCAATTTAGGTTGCAACTTCATTTAACCCGATTCGTATTTAAATTCAAGATTTAAACATAAACATTTCACCTTATTAATCGGCTTGAAATTTCTAGAAAATAGTTTTAAGTAGTTTAAAAGCAGTTTAAATAATTAAAATAGCTAAAAATACTTAAAATCTTTAAATGGATTTCAAATAGATAAAATAATTTAAAATAATTTAAATTGGGTTAAGTAGATTTAAAATAGATTAAAATAGTTTAAGTATTCAAAATGGTTTATATAACTGAGTAATTTGGAAAACTAAATAAAACAGCTTCAAAAGCAAACCATTTCAATTTTAACTTCTCAATTCAAAACAATTTCAATTTCCCTTTTACCGATTCAATTTCGATTTCGATTCAATCAACGTCAACTTTGAATTCAAATTTATTCAATTCACTTCAATTAATTCAATTTCAATTTATATCAATTTAGAGCTTGATTTTTCAAAATATCAATTTATAACACTTACCAAATTATCCTTCAATACTCAAATTTAAATCCAAATTTCAAATATGATTCAACTCCAAGCTCGATTTCAAAATATCATTTTTGTATCGCTTTTACTTAGTAATATTCAAAGCTCGAATTAAGGTTAAATCTTTAAACAACTCAATTTTCGAAATTCAATCATATCCCAATTTTAAATTTCAAAGTCTCCACTTTAATTATTTAACAATTTCTTTTAACCAAAATTTATTTCAACATTCCAAACTCAATTTTTCTATAAATTCGATTTCTATAAATTGATTTCTATTTATAACTTTTAAATCAAAACATTTAAATAAATTTCAAATCGACGATTTTAAAAATTATTAATTGAGCCAATTCGGTGTTCCTATATAATTTTCTATCCTATGGCCAAGTAATTATTTATTTCAATTAAATGTCAGGGATGAATATATATCACTTAAATCAAATCATAGTTTCATATGTATGCTTAATAGGATATATATAAGCAAATAAACATCCAAACATTTAAGTATCAACCAATAGCATCCATCGAAATACATCATCCAATAGACAATACAATTTATGACAATTTCATAGTTATTAATGTTAGGTAATTTAATTGCAATTCAATTTTAATTTCAATTTAACCGTCAATTTAATTTTCCACGGTTAATTCAAATGACAATCTATATGATAATTAAATTTTATCAAACAACGACAAATAAATTCATATCACTTCATAATGTCAAATTTAACTAGCATAAAGATATTCAGTACGTTGTGAGCGTTATAAAACACTCACCTTGATTTCAATGTAGTTTCAGCTTTTTATTTCGAATAAAATTAAACGAGCGTTTGATTTTACCCGAAATTTTCACTAGCTCCAAACGACTCCAATCCAGCTCCATTATGTAGTGCTCGACAAAACGAACCCGTCGCAATTCGTTTTGTCACAATCCGACCTTGTATCAACAAGTTATAGTGTTTTAAACATTCACGAATTAATATATAAATTAATCAATATTTTATTTTAATTTTTAAACCTTTCATCACAACCGTGCATCCTCCATCATCTGGCCGCACGCGACTCCTCCCCCCCCCCCCCCTCCAGTTTTTTACGCGAATGAACCCATAGCCGTGATATTTAGGGTTGAATGCCGCAACCACCTCGCTACACGAAACTCCATCACACTACCGCCAAATCGAAGCCCTCACACTCCTCTACCTTCGGCCAGGAGCAGGTGGAGCTCGCCCCCCCCCCCCCCCCCTCCAACCTCGAGATGCGCACGAACGGCCGGCCTTCACGAGCGATTTTCCGTTGATTTACTTCACCTATGACGATCTCCACCGTTGAGATCGAAGATCTCAACGTGCTCTACAACTTCCATGTTGAAGGTTTCGCGTGAATGTCAACGGATTGGGAGATTGGAGGGAATGAATTTGGTTGCGTTCTGGCCGTTAGCTTATATGGAGGCGGCGGCTGATGATAGACTAGGGTTTTGGACCAAATGAAATGAATTAAGGGTCCTTTTATAGAAAACTGACGAACACTATTCATTCCCAATTTTTCGAACTCCAAATCTCGCGCAGTGACCGGCGTTTCTAGGGTTTACCCCTCGTTCCGGACACAATGGATTAGGTTTCGGAAGAAAATTCGATCATCTGTGTGAGTTACGAAAATAAACGATCGATTTTAAATTAAATCGGTTAACTAAATTTCTAGGCGTTTTGCCTCGCCCCGGACAAACGGTGAATCCGATTGACTTGAAATTTGAAACCATACAATAATATCACATTACGGATCCGATGAAACTAGTTTCGTTGAAATCCGAGACTATTTGAAAAATGACTATTTTAACTCGTCAATTAAATAGTAAAAACAATTTCGATGCGTTTCGAGCTGCCACGGTCAAACAAAAACTCCGATTGCTACGAAAATTGAAATCCGAAAGTAACAAACTATTACAGATCCAATGGAACTAGTTTCGTCCAATTCTGAGACTGTTCGAAAAATGGCTAATTTCACTAGTCGATTTAAATATTAAAATATTCAATTTTCACAAATAAACTCTTAATTCGATTTTCAAAGTTGTATAACCTCATTCTAACTTTAATATGATAAAATAAAATTTTACAAATCATTTTTAATCATATTAAACCCGTTATTCAATTATCCAATAAATTTCAATTTTAAAATCTTATTAACTCTATTATAATCCCGATATAACTTACATTCACTTTGGAAACCAATTAGAATCATATTAAATTAAATTTTCAATTATTCACTCTATTTTCATATATTAAATTTCAATATCAAATTAATCATATCAAATCCGGAATTTAACTATTCAAACATTTGTGATATTAAATTTAAACAAATTTGATTATTCTTAAATCACTATCTTTTGAAATATTCAAAACGAACTTATAAAATTTAACAAATTCAAATTATAGAACAACCATTTCCATTATACGGTTATTCAATTCCCATTATTAATTATTCAATAAATTCTAAATATTAAATTTAAACAATTTCGCTTATCCGATAATTCATTATCTCTTGAAATATTGAAATTGATCTTATAAGATTCAACTTTTAAAACCAATTCACAATTTAGAACACTATTTTCATTTTACGGTTATTCAATTTCTCAATAAGTTTTAAATATTTAATTTAAACAATTTACCTGTTCAATATTTGATTTTAAATAGATTTTACTTATCAATCAATTACTCTATTATTCCCGATGAATCCAACATTTATTATCCTATTCAACTATTGAGTGCAAAGGCATTCACTAAGTAGCTTTTATTTTTCATTACTTGGATAATTATTGTTGCAATATATTCCAGTTATTATTATTCCAAACGACTTACAATTTTTTTCTAACACTAAATCCCGAAATCTTATTAAATTTAGCTATTTTAATTATCGAAAATTTACGGGTCGTTACATAATTAAAGCTAGCTTTTAGAACAAATGGAACCATGTTCTTGTAAGCTAATTCTTGTAATATGTTAGTAGCAATGCAATCAAGTACCCAAAGATAGGTACCGACCAACTCCTTTGGTCCATGATCGGTTTAAGGGAGAAAAATCACACAATGGTCGATTAGAAGAATCACCCTTATCCTTCCGATCTTGATTAATACCTAGAGATAGTCAAATTTAATGAAGGATGCATAGAGTCAGGCAACCAAAGCACCATTTACTAAAAGTAAGAATTGGTGTGCATTCAAAGCCTTAATGACCATGCTTGCAGACCAGCAAGACATGTTGAGTCAAGAATAAGCAGTGATGGTCAATGTATATCCTTGATCAAAGCTCATGGATAGTTAGATTAAGAGAGGATGCCTAGAGCAAACAGCCAAAAAGCCAATTCCTGGAGAAAAGAATCAATGTGTAACTAAAGCTTTCACAACCACAGTTGCGATTCATCAAAACATGCCAATCCAAGGATTAAAAAAATTGTGGTCATGGAATTTTTTTATTCAACATCCAAAGACAGGAGAGGTCGGTCATCGATGCTCAGAGTTAGGCCTTTGGACTATAGATCTCTAGTGATAGGAATTGATTAATGACTAAACTATTCTAAACTACGGCTATATTCATGGCTTGATGAGATATGCATGGAAAATGATAAGCAAAGAAGGTCAATGAATGACTTCGATCAATCCCTAAAGATAGGCAAGGTCAAAATATGATGCTAGAGATAGACGCTCAGAATGTAGTTCCTCGGAGAAAGGAAATGGTGAGAAGTTTTGCATTTCTATCGGCATAACCTTGTTTAAGGCTAGGTAGAATTCGATCGAGAATAAAATTGTTAGCTATAGAGTTGGTCATATGAGTAACAAGTTTTGTTTGGCCAAAATAGAAATACATTTGCAATAATAAGAAGAACCATGCAATGGAATATGATTAAACAATCATAAAATTTTACTTATAAGTATAGAGCTACGGTAAGTAATCCATATGCATAGACATAAGCATATATAATATAGATGATCAAGTATCATAGATAATTATATTATATATGAAGGCGGTAAAATATTGACAAATGAAATAGAAGTGTAGAAATAAAAATATGACAAAGAGTGTATAGAAAATGGTCTTTTAGATACATTCACCATTTTTTACTAAAGGATCGCTGGGGCCACTCCTGCACAATGCCGACCTATATGGAAAGAACGGTAAAATACATCAAAGGTAATGAAGTTTCTTATACACAATTCAAATCAATGCTTATTTCTTACTCCCCCTCTTGCTGCTTGCCTTTAGATTGATCTTTACATGGCGTTTCATTGAATCCTCCGTATCCTTTGACTTTCCTTTTCAAGAGTACTCCTTTTGGAAGGTTTCTCCTTTAGCTATCAAATTAGTAGGTTCCTCGGACTTGTCAATGGTAGGGTCGAAGATAATGAATACCGCTAGTGTCGTAGTCGTCCCATGGTTTGATTTCCAAGGGAGAAAGCTTGGAAATTAGGTTTGGTTTATCAGAGCCAGTGGAAGGCTTCTCGGTTCTTGGCTCATGCATGATTTTAATTTTCTTATGGTCTGCTTTTTGCTTTTCCACCATCACGATATGGTCATTTTAGTCTTTCACACTAGTAATTGTAATGTCTTCCTCTAAAGCTTGGTTGGAGTTCTCCATCACTTCCAATGCCCATATTTTCTATGAATAGGGACCATGGTCGGAGCTGGAAGGAGGAGTTAGAGGGATTTGCTCTACCATTCAAAGGCAGGCATGGTTAAGATATATTTGGGACCAAACCATTAGAGATTATTAGTGGAGTAGGAGGTAGTGACTGATGACCTAGAAGTTGACAAACAGTGAACTAAAGATTAGTGACGAACTTTGTCAAGAGCCAAAACTTCTCGAATACGGGAGAGTTAAGAAAAATACTCTCACTTGGTGAAGCTCCATAGGTTGGAGACTTGGTCATTTAACTTCTTCTATGGATGACTAAATGATATGAGAGATAAGAAGAGGAATATATGGTTCTTTGGCAGCCACTGTAGCACAGATGCGAATTTCAGTGCAGGTGACCTTTAAATTGACCATTACAGAAGGTGTAACATCCGTTACAAGTTCTGCAAATGTTTGATCTGATGAATATGCTCGATCCAGTGTGCTAGGACCAACAGGAATCTCAGTGGCAGTCTTTCTTGCACCATGGTCTCCTCAACTAGGATGGCCTCTCCTTTCTCTAAAGCTAGCATATCTTCCTCGTCCAAGAATTTTTCTTTTAGTTCATCTTTAGTCGAGCAATCTTGGCCTTAGTTGATCATCAGAGAATCTCCTTCCAAGCATCGGCAAGTGTAATGGGATAGACATCCCCTACCCATTTTAGGTTTTATCCTCAATGACGTTTACAAAGAATTTTAGGAAGTTGTATTCGTCTTTTCATTGCACCTACTTACACGCTCATTAAGCTCTTTGATTTTGATTTAAGTCATAGTAAGACCAATTTGAGCATATGTTTAAGTGCCTGTTTTAGCTTTTGGATCAGCCTTAAGCTTTTCAACCTTTTCCTAAAGCAATTTAAGATCTTTATCCTCGGCCCAAAGCGCCACTTCTTTGGCCTTGATTTTTTTTGTGTCGACACCGCTATCTTGATGTGCCTTCTTGAATTGGTCGTTAACGAAGTTAAGAGTTGGAGTATGTATGTCTACTAGCTCTAGAGTTAGCTCTTTGGCATGTTGGGCTGATTGGAGAGCGCCATCCCTATGTTTTTTGATTAAATCCAACTTTAATGTAACCCGCCACAATATTGTCATGGGATCGCCTTTCACTCTCAAGTGAATGGATTTCTACTTATTAATTATATTAATGTCAGAAAGGGATTTGATAAGTTTTTTCCATTTGAAATATTGTTTAACCGTTTCATTTATCCCTTCAACTGTACGATTGGCATCCTTATGTGAGATACCTTTGATAATGTAATCAAACATCGCCGCTATTATGCAATAGCCAGGCACGACAGCCTGCATTTTGGTTTTGATAACGATGGATTGACCTATAGGGTATGTAACAACCGCCTTTTTGACCCTAAATTTAGGCACTAATACATCAATGGTATACATGTGCCAGGCACCCAAGTGCCAGAAAGACAGGACGTTGGGGTAAAGAAATAGAAGAGAAGAAAAGAAACAAGAAAGATGGGAACAAAAACATCAAGATCACAAAGAGAGATGATAACATATAATATCAAAAGATAGTACACACTATTTCTTTAATATAAATAACATTTTAGAGTTAATAATCAGAGTGCTATCTTTCGACAAATAGTTATAATAGTCTATCCTTATAATTGCTGATATATATATATATATATATATATATATATATATATATACGTAAAGTAATTCAGTGGAAATGAGAATACTATAGTCGGTAAACATCTAGCTCCTCTCCAGGATCTCGGTGAACATCAATGAAAACCTGCCTTTCTCAGACTGCTCGAAAGAGCATATGAGGAATTTAGGGAAAATAAAAGTTATGTGCTAGACATAAGTCTGGTGTAAGAAACTCATGAAATACGTGTACAGCATATAATAGCACCTTTAGCGACTGTCATAATCAATATCCCATCAAAAGAGCCAAACCATCTAATAGATACATATTCTTATATATTCGATAATTGTTTAGGGTGAATAATATATATCAAAAAAATAGCTATGTAGCTTACATCTGACGACACAACAATATTGAAGTATAATAAAATCCGCTAAGCGAATCTACATAAAGGATTTTCCATGGAGACATCCCTAGTAAAATACTAAGACCAATCTCCATGACAAGAATCATAAGTCACCTTATGAGCATCGTATATCCCTAGATAAAACACCATAAGGTAAACATAACTAGCCTACGCCTAACGCATGAACCAACTATCATCAACTCCCCACATGCAACATCGATAAGCATAATCTAGATACTAGAGTCGATATATCCCTAAGGGTTAAACCATGATCATGCATCCCACTCTGTCTTTAGTCATATACTGATGGTAAAGTCATGTTCAACATCTCAGCACACGAGCTATGACTTAAATTGATCGCGAATCCCCAAATGGATTCCAATATATCGAACTGATCCACTTCTAGGAGATAGAACACAATCTCAGTCTTGAAGTGGTTTTCCATAAGAAAAGAAATTACCTATCCCGGTCTTTCCATGACTAAATTAATATATTTCCCAAGTTAATTTTGGTCATACTCAATAATAGTGACAATGATTAGTCTGCACACTTATCACTTTTCTAAAGTTCCTAATTTCCACTATCCTTGGTTAAGAGTGAAGCCAGATAGGTTAAAGCACTATTGCCTCTACACCCTACTTGAATCATCATTTTGAGCTCTCACTAATAGAAACAGGTCAATTTTTCCAGCATTAGTGCAAGTACATGACTAAATATTTCCATAAATAAGTAAAACATAAATCACGATTTACACACACAAAGCACGATTAAGTCACATGAATGACTTTTAGTCCCTTTTTGCTTAATTAATCATTTATTAACTAAAACCTATTTTACTAGTAAAAACTCCTTTTATCTAATAAACTTCTTTCATTTAATTAAACATACCTTATTTAATTAAACTTCTTTATTAATTAATTTTCCTTATCTATTAAAACTCTATATATTTAATTAAGTTCTTATTTATTTAAAACTTCACTTATTTAATTAAAAACTCAACTTATTTATTAAACTTCTTATTTACTAAAACTTAAATTTTTAATTAACAACTTAACTTTTAAGTAAACTTCTTATTAAACATGCATATAGAATTTAATTTCTCTTTATAAAAGATATATACTGGTATTTACTATTTGTGTATTACTATTCTCGTATTACTTCATGCATTTACTATTCATTTATACTCTTTTTTGCACTTAAAATACTCATATACTTATCTCAATGGTACAAGTATATTCACAAATCATTTAATAAAATTTACTTACTTTAAAATATAATCAAAGAGTTCCAAAAACTAATGTTACTTAAATATTGTCACTATAAACCCTTCTCTCGCTTATATTTTAAACATATAGTTTTCTACCTTTTCCAAAAGGTCACATATTTGTTACTGTCTTTAAATTCCATTATGAAGGTCTAAGTATATTCATATTCATTTAACAATATTTTTCCACTTTAAAATAAGATTCAAGGATTTTCAAAAATGTTATTAAAACATTGTTTACGACAAACGCAAGTCGCTTTCCATATTTTAAAACTCTCTTTGTTAAGAGTTAATTACTTTTATAAGGATTAAAACAAACGTTACTTAAACATTGTCATAGAAAACCCAAAATGTTTCACATTGAAACATTTCCTTTAAAACATACTTTTTAAAGATTCAAATATATTTGTAAGGGTTAAAAACAATTGTTACTTAAAAATTGTTTGCTACAACCCAAAACCATTAACTTGTAATTATATTAAAATATTTATTATTAAATATCTAATTATATTCTTAAGTATAATTACTAAGGGTAAAAAAAATTGATATTTAAACAACGCTTACAACAACCCATTACTTGTAGTTATCTTTAACTTTAAGACATTCACATTTAAAGATCATAACATATTCGCTTTTTTTATTAAGGTAATACATTTTTAGTTAACTTTTAAAAATAATATAAATTGACTTGAGTACTAAAATCCAAACTTCCTCTACTGCATTTATAAGTGCTAAACTTACTTTTAAAAATTTATATATATTTACTAAAAACCTATTTAAAATGATATATATTTTTGTATTTATGCCAATTTATTTATAAGCTAATATAATTAATAAAATTCTAAAATAATTTAAAAGGTATTATATTATATAAGCATTTTAATATTTTAATAAAACATTAATTGATTTTGTAAAAACTATATACATTTAAAATACTTTTAAGATACTTACAGTATGGTTTAAAAAATTTATTTTATATGTTACTCAAAAATACTTATTTTATAATTTATTTTAAAACCATAAAAACATGTTGTATAATTATAAACCCTTTACTTTAAAAATTCATAAATAATTATTAAAAATATATTTAAACCTTGATATCTTCCAATAATATATACACTTATAATATTTACTAAAAATGCAAAGAAGCCCTAGGATGTCTTTCAAAGTTAACTTTAAAACTTGCCAAACACAAAGCGCATCCATCATGACCTTTCTGCTTTCAATTTTCAAAATGTTGTTTCATAATTTCTATAAATTCCAAAACCAATTCCTTTATGTCAAACATACCAAAAAATGTGTAGAGAACAACCAAATATATATATATATATATATATATATATATATATATATATATATATATATTCTCACAACATAATCAAATTTTTACCAATTTAACATATGTCAAAGACAAGCGATTTCGAAGTGCTTTAATAACGACTATTTTGCTTTAACTATTCACAGTACACTATCAAACATGTAAATAACAAGTCTTGGCCATGTTACATATATTAGAGGGTTTAAATGAGTGATCATAGTATATATAATGTTGTTAATTCTTTCCAAAAGAAAGAAGGGGTCCAAAAGTAAAAAAAATTGCATTTTTATATAATTTAATTTATACTTAAATAATAATAAAGTAGACATACAAAAAATAAAAAAAAATGGTGAGTTAACTCATTGTAACATCCCACATTTGGAGGCTCAAAACTAACTACTACGAATGCTGCAGTCATCCATAGTTATTAATTCTCGGTGACCAAATGCGTTAATGTTAAATACCTTGATATCAAAGAAAAATATGGATATGAAAACTTTTAAAATCATAAAATAAATTTATCATTCCACTTAAAATCACATTTCAAACTCACTACATAATCCCTGTTCATAAACCACATTCAAAGGAATATAATTATAACAAAATACGCCAAGAGTGACATATGAAGATGCCCTTTTGTTGATTAGAGTCTAAATATACGCACTAAATAACATTGCCATTACATCCAAACAAATAGAGGAATCAAACAGAAATAACACCTACTTGCTAACTTGCCTCCTGCGCATTATCGAAAGCCTATCGTCTAAAGGAGAACATGAAAATATTAGTTCTCAAACCACTCAAAATTAATTGAGCACCAGAGAGTTTAAGGGGAAAACATAAACTTGAGTCAGACAAAAAGTTTGGTATGACTAATAAGCTTCCAAATCGAACCAGATAGATATATAGTGAGACCACGAGGCTTAGCGGAATCGGTTTCCCCCAAACTAGTATACTAACCAAATTTATAGTAACCATGTACTATGCACCTACATCTACAATGGTTAAGACAAAATCATAATAAATTGCATCATGATGTTATGCAAACATGCAATATGCTCTAGATTTTCCATCCCTATAATCTGACTATCTCTCTCAATTTATAGTATCTTGGGTCATTATTAACCTATTAGCTTTAATAGGTTAACTAATAACATGTTTCAAGCTTATGGACTATCTGTCCGGTTTCATAATTTTCATGGGATCAATAAGAACTTATTGGTATCTACCAATAAGTTCAAAGAATTATAATTTCATAGGATCACTATGAAGCTATTTGGTTCTCCAATAACTTCTCTCATGTCATGGTTTTCACGGGTTGACTATGAACATATTGGTCTCTATAAATAACTTAATCCAGATATAGATTTCATGTGATCGCTAAGAATATATTGGTCACTACAATAAAGATTTCCATATATAGTTTTCATGAGCTTACTATATGTAACACCCATAATTTTTAATAACATTATCCATGAGATTTAATTAAATAGAACAATTTAAATATTAGAGTGATAAGGGGATTGAGATTTGAAATTTTTAAATTAAAGGTTGTGTGTAATTAAATACAAAGAATGGGCTGTAAAAATTTTCATATGTCAATTAATAAGAATTAATAAGAAAACAAGTAACACAAGGTCATAGTGGATAATTGCCGCACCATAATCCCATTACCTTAAAATCTCTTTTGCACTTTCTATTCATGTTCATTTCTTAAGAACTCTAAAACGTAAATCAAAGGACAAGCTAGCCACTACCTAGGGAAGAAAAGGGAAAAATCAATTAAAGTTAAGCAATCAAGCAAGGGGAATTAATCAAAAATCAAATCACAGGCACCTTATCCTGGTCAGGTGAATAAATTTTTGTTCTTAATGAGCATTTGATTTCAGGTTTAAGTTTAAATTTGTTATGATGATTTTTGATGACGATATGCTTGGATTCATGATATGTTATATTCAAACAAGTTAGTTTGATAAATGTTTTATATGATTTTAAGGATAAAATCTTTTATACTATGTTTCAAATGCCATGAGGAATTTATATGTTATGTAAAGCATTATTTTGGAGATGGATTTTAATTGTTATAATTTCCGTGTTATGGAAAATTTATTATGAATTTTTGAAGGTAGAAATGAATATATTGGGTTTAAAATTATTCCGGCTATTATTATTTGGAAGAATTTGGGTCTAAAATTTCTATATGTTAGACAACAAATTAAAAGTGAATTTCTATGATTTTTGGGGATTTTTCATAAGTAAATTTCTATGGGAATTAAATTATTTTAGATAGAGGATTTGAATACTTTAATTGTTTTGCTAAACGGAAGGGCTTATTTGCTTATTTTTTTAATTTAGATCTGAAATTAGTGTGGCAATTTTATTTTGGAGAGAATTTGCAATGTTTATGGTAACAATTAAATTTTTACAAATAGGCAGGTTAGTTAAAAAGTAAGTACCTAAAAAGGCAATAAATCAGTTTTTTTACAAAAATTATGTTTGCCTCTTTCAGATGCTACCTTTCGACCATATACTTCCGCCTCAACCAAGTCGAAACCAACCAAGTTGAAACAAACCAAGTCAAAACCAATACACGAGGTATCAGTATGTTGGTACGTAGTGGATTGGAGAAAGGTGGAAGGTATGGTGTTGAAATCTTGCTTTCTAAGAGGTCGAAGCCTTTTTTTTACTATCAAAAGAAATACGCTACCTTATTTCTAAAAGAATGCTTTTGAAAGGATTTGAATTAAATTTCGAAGATGTTACTACCTTTTTGTTTCGAAAAGATAGCTTTCAAAAGAGTTGCCTTGTTTTTAAATCAATGCTTTCGAAAGGGTATATCGAACCAAGTCGAAACCATGCTACCGACCTTATGCCTTTCGAATGGATTCAAGTCATCAACAATTTCGAAAGGTAGCTTTTTTTTGTAAATGTAATAAACCACTTCCTAAAGCTTTCAAAAGGGTTCAATGGTTTCTAAGGCAATGTTTTTGTAAAGGGTTTCGAAGCTATCCTTCCAGAAGTTTCACTTAGATGATTAATGCTTTCGAAAGGATGATTCCAAAGCCATAAGTTTTCTCCAAACTTTTTTATACGGAGGTTAATGGTTTTGAAAGGGGTATTTTCATTTATATTCACTTTGGCCCAAAAATATTTTTTAAAGATAAATCCAATGGTTTTGAAAGAGGTATTTTCAAATGGTTTCGAAAGGGGTGCTTTCAAATGGTTTCAAAAAGGGAATTTTCAAATGCTTTCGAAGGTATGCTTCTATGAGTTAAAAAGTGAAGATTTAATACTTTTGAAAGCTATGTTTTTATTGTTTTGAAAGAGATGATTTAAAGTGTTTCAAAAAGCATATGCTTAGTGTTTTGAAAAGAAGATTTGAATGCTTTTGAAGGAGGTTATTCAATGGTTTCGAAAGTAAAGGTTTATGTTTTTGAAAGCCTTAATTTTCAAAACAAAGAACCTAATCTCATATTTAAAGGAAAAACAATGTCAAAAATAAATGAGTTGTGAGATGGCTTTTAAGTAAGGATTTTTTTAAAGAAGCTTTCCTTGGTAAAACCATAGGTTAAAGGGACTTATAATTTTTTCTATGAAATTGATTTCAAGGATGAAACCATAGAATACTGGTGTTATTATGTTGCTTCTTCTAAAATACATATTCATGGTATAATGGACCCGTAACTGCATATTGGAGAGAAAATGGTGGAATAACCAGCTAGGTTGACCTAGTAGTGAAAATAAATTGAGTTAACTCCTAAATGTGTAGAATTGCATCCAGAAGGTCAAATAGACCAGAATGTAGGATGGCTGAATACTAATTAAATAAGCTGTTAGATAGATAGGTTCATAGTAAACTTATGAAAACTATGTTTAGAAAGAATTATCGGTCGGGCCACTGGGTTCACCGTGAACCCATGTTAGAAAGAGTTATTAGCAGGGGCCAATAAATTTATAGTGAACCCATGAAAACTATATGTTGATAAAGTTGTTGACATAATTCAATAGGTACATAATCAACCCATGAAAACTAGGATAAGAGAAAAGTTATTAGAGATACCAGTAGGTTCAGGGAGAACCTATGAAATAATGAAGTTAACGGCAGGGGCCAATTGGTTCCAAGTGAATCCCATGAAAACTATGAAACCGGACAGATAGTCCATAAGCTTTAAACATGTTATTAGTCAGCCTACGAAAATTGTTAGATTAAACACTAGAAATTGTTACTAAGACAGATAGTCAAATGAATGTAGTTGGAAAATCCAGAATTGATTTACTTGTTTGCGTATCATCATAATATTTTGAATTTTTATGTTTTAACCATTGTGCATGCAGGAGCACAGTATATGGTTATTATAAAATTTTAGGAGAAAATAGTGTGGGGAGAACCCATTCTGTAAGCAGCGTGGACTCACTAGATATCTAAATGGTTTAAGATGGTAGATTATTATTCATACCAGGATTTATGTCTAACTCGAAGTTTATGTTTTCCCCTTATACTCTCAGGTGCTCAATTGATTTTAAGTAATTTGAGAGTTGAGGTTTTCAGGTACCTCTTTAGACGAACAAGCTTCAGGAGACGTGCAGGAGGCATGCTAGATAATAAGAGTTTTATCTATTTTGATTCCATTGTGTTTTATGGTAAAGGAAAAGTTGTATGATCATCCAAGAAGGCATTTTCATATATCGCTCTTGGCGTATGTTGTAATGATTATGTTTTCCTTGATTGTGGTCCTTGAATATGAGATTATGTAATGAATGTAGAAATGATTTAAATGGAATGTGAAAGTTGTCAAATGATTTCAAATTTTTTCCATATCCATTGTTATATCAATGTATCTAACATTATCGCATTTGGTCGCCGAGAATTAATAACTATGGATGACTGCAGCATCTGTAGCCATTAGTTTTGGGCCTCCAAGTAGGGAATGTTACACTATAAAACTGTCTAAACAAATAACTCTTACATCAATCTTTGGGCATCTTATATTATGGTCTACCTAACCTCTTGTATGAAATTCTACACACACAGGAGTTATCTCAATGTATATTCACTACTGGGTCAACCTAGCTGATTATTCTACCCTTAACACCCCAAAAATGCAGTTATGGGTTAATTATAAAGTGAATATGTTTACCGAAGAAGCAAAAATGATAATTGATCATAATATAATAATATAAAAATCTATGGCTTAATTTCCTTGTAATCGTTTTTCAAATGAAACATGGTTAGTAACTTTAACTTATTATCTTTAGCAAGGAATGCTTCTTCCAATACCCCAAAGTTAATTGCTATTTCAGAACTCTTTCATATTGCCGTGAGTTTACTTTTAAAATTGAGATTGGGTTTGTTGTTTGAAAACTATGGTTTTCGTAACCTTAGGCCTTTTCTTTCGAAACCATCGAAAACATACCTTTGAAAGTATTCGAACCTTCCTTTCAAAACATTTAAAGATATACCGTTCAAAACACTCAAAGCATTTCTTTCGAAAGCATTGAAGCTTTTCTTTTGAAACCATTAAAGATATACCTTTCGAAACACTTAGCTCAAGTAGAACTAATAAAAGCATCGCTTCGAAATGAATTGAAAGTATCTTTTTCGAAATCATTGGATTTAACATCAAATACGACTTCTTGGTCAAAGAGAACATAAGCAAAAGTAACCCTTTCGAAAGCATTGATCTTAAGTAAAAGAATTTGGGAAAGAGGATAGGTTCAAAACTGCTAAATCTTGTATTAAAATGGTTGTAAAAACCCATCTAAAGGCATTAAAAAGAACGCTTTAAATTTAACAAGGGCGAGAGCTTCCCTTTTGAAACCATTGATTTAAAATTGTAAAGAAAGCAGCCTTTAACTAGTTCGGAATTCATGAATGCAGCAGCTAGGTTTCGAGTAGGTTGAAAAGCAACTATCCTCTCGAAAGCTTGATTTTAAACAAACAAGCAACAACACATTCGAAAGCTTCTTTTAAAATCAAAGGTAAGTGGCTCGTTGAACAAAGGTAAATTGATTAATTTGAAAGTTTGAACCCTTCGAAAGCATCTTTTAAAAGCAAACGCCTTCGAAAGAAAGCCATTGACACCCTCCGTTCCGCTTTTCTTCAGTACACTACGTACAAATTTCTTAATACCATGTGCATTGATATCGAAAGGCATTCTGGGCATGGTTTCGGAAGTAAGCATAAGGAAGTGGCAAGGTAGTAATTCAAAATAAAACTGATTATATTCCATTAAAAGAAATTCCTTTTTACCTGACTTACCTGATTTGTCAAAATATGATTAGTTACTAAATTCTTCATCAAAATCTTATTTTAAAAAGGCTGCCGACTTCATCAATTAATAATTAAAAATATTTTCGCAAAGAAACCCTTCTCTTAAACAAAATTGTTAAAATGTTAAATCCTCAAACTTAACTAACTTAATTTCCATAGTAAACCACTTAAGAAAAAACCTCGAAAATCATAATAATTCACTTCTAATATATTTTCTAACATATATATATATATATATATATTTCTAGACCTGAAAACATTACTTTATTGCCTTAATCGATTTAAACCCAAAATAACTATTTCTTCCATCAAACTTCATAATAAATTATCCATAGCTTGGAATGTAATGAAAATCTAAACCCATCTCCAAAATAATGTTTGCACAACATATTCAACACTCACGTTATTCGAAACCTATTATGTGACGCCCCACCTCTATACCCACGCTAACCAAGGACGCTACGGGGTAATGCCGTCAACTAGCACAGAGGATAAGGCTGTTGAGGAGCGACCATCCGTGTAATTGCTTTGTGCAAGCACCGATATGTCAACTGGTACAATAAGCATCTGCTTTTAGGAGGGAATCCGACATACCGATACAAACTCAAAGCTACTACCCGGTGGCTATATATACTCTTCGGAAACAAATATAGAAATAAACATTACACAAATCAGTCATAGACATCCATATCATAAAGACGGAAATAGATATGAATATATATCACATGAAAGTGTACATCAGAGTAGTGGTCAAACAAGATCCACAATGTCACAAAAGAATAGCTACAATTACTAGACAAAAGAATATGGATACATCAATGAGTCTATATCTCAAATGTATACAACGAAAACTACTAATCAAAGTAATCAGCCAAAAGTCAGGGTGATAATCCCAGATGTGAAGTCAAGCAGAAGCACCTGTAAAATCTCGGTCTGACCCGAGTATTATTTAATAAGAAAATAATAAACGGATCAGTCTAGCTATAAATATCAGATAAAATGATATAGAATAAGAGATATGACATAAATATATGTTAACCATAAAGCCATACTGTAAAAAGTATGTAATTGAAAATCAATAAGAGATTAATCAATATCACGAGAATCTTCTCAAAGATCAAAAGGATCATACTCTTTATTTATATTCACCAAACCATAAATATTGACAATAATATCAACGCCAATCACAAAAGTTAATGACACACAAATTCACCAATGCACAAATATTGATAATAGTTATCAATGTAAATGACGAAAATCGGTGAAAACACAAATTCTAGAAATCATCAATGGAAATCCAGAAATCACAAAAAGGGGGATACCTATCACAAAACGGGAGCATGAAAACTCACCAACACGTGTATCACAAAATAGAACGCTATTCCATGATTGTTAACCATTAATTTTGAGCCGAATCTCCATAAAACGGCCCAAAGACCATGGGTCGCTACCCCACCAATTTGAGCTGAAGCTCCACAGAAACGGGGTTTAGTCTCCCTCGTAGACAAAGAGACATCGCACATTTTCTAGTCTAAATCACAAAAATGATCATCAACGATCATCAAGAAGTGTCAATTACAGTAAGCTAGTAAATATATAAGCTTAGCTTCATGTCCCATAACCACTAGCTTAACTTAAATATTTACGAACAAATTGTAGATCTTCACTCGAAAATTGTCACAAGAGATTCAATCGAACAAGTCCAAGAATTAACCGGTGAAGTAAATGCAAGCGTTTCATACCATTTGTTTTACTAAGCCGTTTAATTAGATTGCTTGTACGAGTGAGATGGAGTGACAAATCACAAAAATGATTGTAGAAACAACAAATCACAAAAATTCACATACGAAGACGTGAATATAATCCAAAGAATTCAATTCCAAATTCATCAAAGTGGAAATACCCTTGTGACTTAACTGGCACGACTTACGACTTAATATAAGTCAACACAAGAAATCAGTGGCACAAGAAATAGCACCCGGCTTAACAGAGCAACTCACATGGCGTGACCTAAGGCATGGCGCGACCTAAAGCATGGCACGACCTAACATGGCGCGACTTATGTTATGAAGAAGGCCGAGCGACTTATTAGACCAATGGCGCGACCTAACAGAACAAGCAACATAACATGGTCGAGCGACCTAGGGAGAGAACGACCTAATGAGCTAACGGCATAACGTGGCCGAGCAACCTAAGGGGTTTCGACCCAAGTGGCGCGACCTAGACGAGCGACTTAATATCTAGCTGAGCGACTTAAGAGCTCGCGGCATAAGGTGGTAGGCGTCCTAACACGAAACGACCTAACGGGTAGAAGAAGAGTAGGCCGAGCGACCCAGCGACTTACGTGCCGAGCAACCTAACGACCTAAGGAGTAAACAAGGCCATGTGACCTAACTGCAGAGCGACTTAAGGTGGTGAGCGACCTAAGAGGGGAGGCCGAGCGACCTAACGACTCAAGCAAGGCCGAGCGACCTAACGACCTAAGGGGGTATAAGGCCAAGCAACGACCTAAGGTGCCAGCGACCTATGGAGGGGAAACGACCTAAAGGCAGGCCGACCTAAAGGAGCAAGCGACCTAGCACGACGCGACCTATAGGGGAGTGACCTAATGTGCAGGCCGACCTAATGTGCAGGCCGAGAATGATTCTTGTGCAGGCCGAGCGACCTAAGGGTTTGAAGTGCAAAAACTCTCCCAATTTGCATCCGATCGAGCACGGACGCTAGGGGATTATACACATAGGCTACCCGATCGTATTGGCTCCTCGATGCATCACCAAAAACGTGTTCAAACATCAAAGTTGGGATTTTTAAAGATTTGAACCCAAAACGCTAAAAATTGGGATTTCACCAATTCAATCCAAATCAATAGCTAATGCACATGAATAAGTGTTAGGAATTCATACCTAATAATCAAAGATAGTTATAGATAAAGATGTGAGATAAAAATCTCACCTTTACACAAAATCAATGAAGAAGAAGCTTGAAATCAATGGAAGAATCAATGGCTTCTCTTTGGATTTGGAGTTAAATGTTGGATTTGCAAATGAACTTGAGTTTGGAGTTTTAATTTCCCATTCCTTCCTCCACTTTTGATGAAGCTTGAGTGTTAGGAAATGAAAGTAAAATTATGAAGGGAAAGGGGTTGAGCTTGAGTAAATAGTTTAGGTAATGGGCTAAACCAAACCCAAAGCCCAAAGTGAAAAAGTGACAATATTCCACTAACTCCAAAGATAACAAAGTTTATACTCAAAAAGATCGCAAACGGTGTTTTGAACTCAATGGAAGTGGTTCCGAGTTCTAATTTGACCGTACGCAAAAAAATAACTTTTCGGACTAAAATCTGACTAACGATAAAACATTAAAATAAAATATTTAAATATTTAATCGTAAAATATGCGGGTTGTTATAGACTCCCCTCCTTAAAGAAATTACGTCCTTGTAATATTTAAGAAGAAAATATAAGGTAACAACCATGAAAGCATATCAACACAAAGGAAATTTGGAATAAGAAATTCACCTCAAAGAGCACGGAAAAGTAAGTCCGGATGTGTTCGCTCGATGAACTCTCTAGATTCCCAAGAGCAATCCTTAGGGTTTGAGGACCATTGAACTTTAACAAGCGGAACATCTTTATTTCGAAGGCGTTTGACCTCCGAAGCAATAATACGAATAGGATGTTGCTCATAAGTTAAATTTGGTGAAACTTCAATTTCTCCCACAACACCGGGCTCAAGAATAGAATCGGAATCTCGAAGGCACTTCCACAATTGAGAAACGTGAAACACGTCGTGAATAGCAGAAAAGTGAGCCGATAATAAAAGGCGATAAGCCACGGAACCAATACGTTCGGTGATAGGAAATGGCCCAATATATCGAGGCGCTAATTTTACCGATCAACTAAAATGTACAACACCCTTCATAGTTGAAACACGAATAAACACAATATCTCCTACAGAAAATTCTAATTTCCTTCTCCGGTTATCAACATAGGATCTTTTCCTACTCTGGGCTTCTTTCATCCTATGACGAATAAGGTCAATCTTTTCTGTGGAATCACGAATAAAATCTGGACCTAAAACCAGCTTCACACCGGCCTCAAGCCAACAAGAAGGAGATCGGCATGGCCTTCCATAGAGTGCCTCAAAAGGTGTCATACCAATACTTGATTGGAAGCTATTATTATAGGAAAACTCAACAAGTGAAATATGATCTTCCCAACTTACACCAAAATCAAGAACACATGCACAAAGAAGATCTTCAAGAGTTTGATTCACACGCTCAGTTTGTCCATCGGACTGGGGATGATAAGCTGTGCTAAAATTAAGCTTCGTTCCCAAAGCTTTTTGAAGACTCTTCCAAAATCCACTAATAAACAATGGATCACTATCACTAACAGTAGAAGTAGGGACTCCATGCAATTTAACAATTTCTATGATAAAGAGTTTGGCCAAAAGAGGCACGGTTCGATTGGACCGAATGGGAATAAAATGGCGGATTTAGTAAGTCCATCGACTATCACCCATAAGCTATCATGACCCGAACGAGAACGGGGAAGGCCGTCTATAAAGTCCATGGAAATTTTGTCCCACTTCCAAATTTGAATTTCTAAAGGTTGCAATAACCCACCGGGCCTTTGATGTTCGGCCTTGACAAGTTGACAAGTGATGCAACACTTAACAAAATTAGCAATATCAGATTTCATTCCCTCCCAATAATAAAGTCGCTTCATATCTGCATACACTTTACTACTACCGGAATGAATGGTAAATTTAGAACGATGAGAATCTTCTAAAATGTCTTTACGAATATTACTAATATTTGGCACGATAAGTCTACCAAATTTTCGAATACCGCCACGAGAATCAATATCAAAGTCTTTCAAACCTTCAATATCAATTTTATCCCTAAGATTTTGGCTAAGAAGAGCCAATTTGGGATCTAGCTTTTGAGCTTCAAGAATGCGGTCTAAAAGAGAAGGATGAGCCTCAAGGCTACATAAAACAAGCGATGAACATAAATCGAAAACACGATCTCGAATCTCACAAGTGGACAGAATTCTGAGATCATTCCATTCGGATATCATCATAGAAACAACCGCTTGTTGCTTACGACTAAGTGCATCTGCAACACGATTTTCCTTTCCAGGAGTATAAAGAATATCAAGATTATAAGCTGCAAGAAATTCGAGCCAACGTTGTTGACGCAAATTAAGTTCCTTTTGAGAAAATAGATACTTCAAGGATTTATGATCAGTGTAAAGAATAAATTTTTCTCCCAAAAGGTTATGACACCAAATACGAAGGGAGAAAACAATAGTCGCGAGTTCTAAATCATAAGTGGCATATCTAGTCTCGGCAGGCTTCAATTGCCTAGAAGCATAAGCAATAACACGTTCTCTTTGCATAAGAACGGCACCCAAACCAACGCGACTAGCATCGATATAAACAATAAAATCTTGGTTTCCCTCGGGAATCACAAGAATAGGAGCATCGGAAAGGAGTTCTTTTAATTTCTGAAAAGAAGCTTCACATTTGTCCGACCAAATGTATTTAACTCCCTTCTTTGTCAAGCTAGTAAGAGGCACGGATATTTTGGAAAAGTCCTTTATGAAACGGCGGTAATAACCGGCCAATCCAAGGAAACTATGAATTTCCGTCACACTCTCTGGTCTCTTCCAATTTTGAATCGCTTCAATCTTTGAAGGATCCACGGAAATTCCGGATTCGGAAATAATATGACCGAGAAACTTCACACGAGATTGCCAAAAGTGGCATTTAGAAAAAAATTCTTTTAATTGATTGCTCCTAAGAGTTTCCAACACAATCCGAAGATGTTTTTCATGCTCCTCCTCGGTTTTAGAATACAAAAGAATATCATCAATAAAGATGAGAACAAACCGATCGAGGAAGTCTTTGAAAACTCTATTCATAAGGTCAATGAAATAAGCCGGAGCATTCGTTAAACCAAATGGCATAACAAGCCATTTATAAGATCCATAACAAGTACGGAACGATGTCAAAGGAATACTATCCTCTGAAATACAAAGCTGATGAAAACCGGTAGTCAAGTCTAATTGTGAAAAGACTCTAGCACTACTAAGTTGATCGAATAGATCATCAATCCGAGGTAAAAGATATTTATTCTTGATAGTAAGATCATTAAGCTTGCGATAGTCAACACAAAGCCTAAGTGTACCATCATATTTCTTCACAGAAATAGCCGAAGCCCCCTAAGGCGAGGAACTAGAGCGAATAAATTGTTTCATCTCCAATTTGGATAATTTTTTACGCATATCCTTATTTTCTTTATTGGACATACGATAAGGAGGACGAGTAATAGGTTGAGCTCCAGGGATGAGATTAATTCTGAACTCAATTGCTCGCTTAGGTGGTAATCCTAAAACGGGCTCAAATATGTCAGAAAATTCATGAACAACATGAATAAGAGAAATAATATCCTCCTCATCATCATTATCGTCATCATGGGGATTTAAAGAATATAAAGATGCAACCAAGCTGGAATCCGAATCTTTAAGATCAATAGAAATCTGCTTAACAGATTGAGGATGTCGAAGATGAATAGTCCGCTCAGGACATAGGATTTGGGCTTCATAGCGGTTAAGCCAATCCATTCCCAAAATCATTCCAAAGCCTAAGTAGCGCATAACATGCAAATCGGCTTGGAAAGAAAAATCACACAAAATAATCTCGACACTTTTACACAATAAACTGATTGTTGCGGATCCACCAACCGGATTCGCAATTATCAAAGAAGACATTAAACACAAAACATCCAAAGAAAAAGTATCAACAAGTTCTTTTGAAATAAAAGAATGGGACGCACCCGTATCAAAAAGAACTCGAATAGGATGATCACAAAATAAAATAATGCCATCAAGGATAGAATGAGAAATACCTTTACCACGAGACGTGTTGCTAGGGGCTTGAGCAACATAAAGCTTTCCCTCCTTCCTATTTTGAAGTTTGAGACAAGAAGATAAATAATGATCCGGGCTTTTGCAATAGCGACAAGTACGAGGCTTTGAACACTTGTTCGCATAATGGTCCATAGAACCATAGTTGTAGCATTGCCCACCACTTGGGGTAGAAGTCTTAGTTGCCGGAGAGGCTTGCTTCCCTTTCTTATTGTTGGGATAAGAACCTTTGAACTTATTAAGCCTTTTCTTGTTGTTGAAGTTTGGTTTGACACTCATAACTTCAACATCACTTTCCCTATCTGCCTCTTCAAGAAGAAGAGCGATATCAACGAGTTGATAAAAAGAAACTTCTAATTTTAGAAGTAATGGCTTCTTGAGATTTTTATTCAAGCCATAGACAAATCGTTGGTTTTTCTTCAATGGGGTGTTTATGTACTCGACCCCATATTTAGAAAGTGACTCGAATGAAGGGACATAGTCTGTCATAGAGGATTCACCTTGAACAAGGTCAATGAAACAGCGAGCCAAAGTCACCTTCTCAGCTTCTGGCACAAATTTTAATTCGAAGCGCCCCCGGAATTTCTCCCAAGTGAGATCCGCTTCATTTATTTCAGAAATCAGAAGCTCATACCAATCTAATGCTCTTTCTTGGAGCATACTAGAGGCCACCTGAACACGGTGAAGACCAATAAGCTTCATGCGAGAAAAGATTCGTTCGCACGATCTCAGCCAAGCCTGGACTTCAATAATGGTTTCAGAACCTTTGAATGGCTTTCCACCCAAATTGGTATAATCGCTGCACAAACGTGCAAATACAGACTTAGGGTGAGTAGACTCTGGATTAGATCTGGCTGCTTGAGCATTCCTTACTAGATCAAGAAGCTGCTGGGCAGAAATAAATACTCCATCTTGGGGAGTAGCATGAGATTGACCGGCGCTGGAACGGCCAGGTCTAACCATTTCTCTTCCTTTTTGAAAGAAAGAAAGAAGAAGGATTAAGGTTATTCACCAAATGAATATCAAGCAATCTTGATAGATAAACAAGGAATCATAAAGAAAATAGGATGAATCGGTACGAAGACTCAAATTAAATCCTAAAGCACGATTCCGAAGATGGACTTAGGACAATGATCCTTGCTAGATTATTCTACATTGTTCCAAAGATTGGCTCTGATACCAAGCTGTGACGCCCCACCTCTATACCCACGCTAGCCAAGGACACTACGGGGTAATACCGTCAACTAGCACGGAGGATAAGGCTGTTGAGGAGCGACCATCCCTGTAATTGCTTTGTGCGAGCACCGATATGTCAGCTGGTACAACAAGCATCTGGTTTCAGGAGGGAATCCGACATACCGATACAAACTCAAAGCTACTACCCGGTGGCTATATATAGCCTTCGGAAACAAATATAGAAATAAACATAACACAAATCAGTCATAGACATCCATATCACAAAGGCAGAAATAGATATGAATATATATCACATGAAAGTGTACATCGGAGTAGTGGTCAAACAAGATCCACAATGTCATAAAAGAATAGCTACAAGTACTAGACAAAAGAATATGGATACATCAATGAGTCTATATCTCAAATGTATACAACAAAAACTATTAATATAAGTATTTAGCCAAAAGCCAGGGTGACAATCCCAGATGTGAAGTCAAGCAGAAGCACCTGTAACATCTCGGTCTGACCCGAGTATTATTTAATAAGAAAATAATAAACGGATCAGTCTAGCTATAAATATCAGATAAAATAATATAGAATAAGAGACATGACATAAATATATGATAACCATAAAGTCATACTGTAATAAGTATGTAACTGAAAATCAATAAGAGATTAATCAATATCACGAGAATCTTCTCAAAGATCAAAAGGAATGTCATACTCTTTATTTATATTCACCAAACCATAAATATTGACAATAATATCAACGCCAATCACAGAAGTTAATGACACACAAATTCACCAATGCACAAATATTGATAATAGTTATCAATGTAAATCACGAAAATTGGTGAAAACACAAATTCTAGAAATCATCAATGGAAATCTCACAAAAAGGGGGAGACCTATCACAAAACGGGAGCATGAAAACTCACCAACACATGTATCACAAAATGGAACGCTATTCCATGGTGGCTAACCATTAATTTTGAGCCGAAGCTCCACAAAACGGCCCGAAGACCATGGGTCGCTACCCCACCAATTTGAGCCAAAGCTCCACAGAAACGGGGTTTAGTCTCCCTCGTAGACAAAGAGACATCGCACATTTGCTAGTCTAAATCACAAAAATGATCATCAACGATCATCAAGAAGTGTTAATTACAGTAAGCTAGTAAATATATAAGCTTAGCTTCATGTCCCATGACCACTAGCTTAACTTAAATATTTACGAACAAATTGTAGATCTTCACTAGAAAATTGTCACAAGAGATTCAATCGAACAAGTCCAAGAATTAACCGGCGAAGTAAATGCAAGCGTTTCATACCATTTGTTTTACTAAGCCGTTTAATTAGATTTCTCGTACGAGTGAGAGGCAGTGACAAATCACAAAAATGATTGTAGAAACAATAAATCACAAAAATTCACATACGATGATGTGAATACAATCCAAAGAATTCAATTCCAAATTCATCAAAGTGGAAATACCCTTGCGACTTAACAGCCATGACTTACAACTTAATATAAGTTAACACAAGAAATCAGCGGCTCAAGAAATAGCACCCGGCTTAACAGAGCAACTTTCATGGCGCGGTCTAAGGCCTGGCGCGACCTAAAGTATGGCGCGGCCTAACATGGCACGACTTATGTTGTGAAGAAGGCCGAGCGATTTATTAAACCAATGGCGCGACCTAATAGAACAAGCAACATAACATGGCCGAGCGACCTAGGAGGAGAATGACCTAATGAGCTAACGGCATAACGTGGCCGAGCGACCTAAGGGGTTTCGACCCAAGTGGCGCGACCTAGACGAACGACTTAATATAAGCCGAGCGACCTAAGAGCTCGCGGCTTAAGGAGGTAGGCGGTCTAACACGAAACGACCTAAGGGGTAGAAGGAGAGTAGGCCGAGTGACCCAGCGACTTATGTGCCGAGCGGCCTAACGACCTAAGGAGTAAACAAGGCCGTGCGACCTAACTGCAGAGCGACTTAAGGTGGTGAGCGACCTAAGTGGGAAGGCCGAGCGACCTAACGACTCAAGCAAGGCCGAGCGACCTAACGACCTAAGGGGGGTATAAGGCCAAGCAACGACCTAAGGTGCCAGCGACCTATGGGGGGAAACGACCTAAAGGCAGGCCGACCTAAACGAGCAAGCGACCTTGCACGGTGCGACCTATAGGGGAGCGACCTAATATGCAGGCCGACCTAATGTGCAGGCCGAGAATGATTCTTGTGCAGGCCGAGCGACCTAAGGGTTTGATGTGCAAAAAGTCTCCCAATTTGCAACCGATCGAGCAAGGACGCTAGGGGATTATGCCCATAGGCTACCCGGCTGTATTGGTTCCTCGATGCATCACCAAAAACATGTTCAAACATCAAAGTTGGGATTTTTAAAGATTTGAACCCAAAACACTAAAAATTGGGATTTTCACCAATTCAATCCAAATCAATAGCTAATACACATGAATAAGTGTTAGGAATTCATACCTAACAATCAAAGATAGTTATAGACAAAGATGTGAGATAAAAATCTCACCTTTACACAAAATCAATGAAGAAGAAGCTTGAAATCAATGGAAGAATCAATGGCTTCTCTTTGAATTTGGAGTTAGATGTTGGATTTGCAAATGAACTTGAGTTTGGATTTTTAATTTCCCATTCCTTCCTCCATTTTTGATGAAGCTTGAGTGTTAGGAAATGAAAGTAAAATTATGAAGGGAAGGGGGTTGAGCTAGAGTAAATAGTTTAGGCTAATGGGCTAAACCAAACCCAAAGCCCAAAGTGAAAAAGTGATGAAATTTCACTAACTCCAAACATATCAAAGTTTATACACAAAAAGATTGCAAACGGTGTTTTGAACTCAATGGAAGTGGTTTCGAGTTCTAATTTAGCCGTATGCAAAAAAAAAACTTTTCGGACTAAAATCCGACTAACGATAAAATATTAAAATAAAATATTTAAATATTTAATCGTAAAATATGCGGGTTGTTACATATTGCACATGATTTTATCCTTCAAATTGAAGTATATCTTTACACAAAAATACTTTTTTAAGTATACATGATATATATTTAGAGCATATTATCATTCAATCCATTAAAATGGTTTTAAAACCTTAAAATCGAAGCTGAATGTTCATTGAGACCTATATGAGATGGTTTAGATTATATTCGCCTTGTTTGGATAAGGAACTTGATATTTTTTCTTGCTTTTATCTTCCTAAATTAAATCTTAGCTTCTACTTCATTTTGAACTTCTTTTCTCCTAAGGTTATGCTGGCCTTGATCTCCTTAATTTATGTTTTTGTTTTATGAAAGTGTGAAATGAAAATGGGATGATTGTAAGGGTTATAGGGATTTACGGGTTTGGTACTCCCTATATTACCTTGCCTTTGCTTATTTTTTATCTTATAAACATTCTTATAAGTTCATTTATTTAAGGCACAGCCCTTATTATTTTTCAAATCTCAAGTCCATTATCAATCTAATCTCTATAACTGATCTATTTAATTTGTCTATAAAATTATGAGTGTTATAGGTTCCCCTCCTTAAAGAATTTCGTTCTCAAAATTCACCAAGGACGAAATACTAATCATAGAAAAAACTATAACATCTCCTAACTATCAGACTAGCCTACCAGACTAGCAAACAGTCTATATGAAGCAACTATAGATCATACCCCTATAGCAGATCAGGATAAATATCTCCAATCTTGTCTTCTGTCTCCCAAGTTCAATACTTCTCATTGTAGGTCAACTGAACTTTCACCAACTTGACTGTCTTGTTTCTAAACCTTTTCTCTTCTCTCGTAACAACTCGAACTGTTTGTCTAACAAAAGTCAAATTTGAATCTACTATTAAATCTTCCAACACTATTGAAGGAATAATAGTCTTTGGAACATGCACATACTTACGAATATGAGAGACATGAAACACAATATGGACACCTGCCTAACCGCTCGGGAACTCTACTCTGTATGTGAGCTTTCCGATCCTCTCTTTAACTAGGAACGGTCCAACATATCTTGGTGCCAGTTTCCCTGACTTTCTAAATTGTACCACACCCTTCATCGGTGATATTTTTAAAGAAAACTTTCTCTCCAACTGAAAACTCAAGATTCTTACGCCTCTTGTCTGCGCAATCTGTTATTTAGACTTAGCTTCCCTCATCCTATCTCGGATCAACTCAATCTTCTCTGTTGCCTCTCTTACCAGATCTGGACCTAAGACTAATCTGTCTCTAGTTTTCATCCAACAAGCTAGTGACTTGCATGGCCTTCCATATGAATCTTCGAAAGGTGTCATTCATATACTACTTTGATAACTGTTATTATAGGATAACTCAACTAAGTGTAGGTAGTCTTCCCAACATCCACCAAAGTGTACACATAAGCTCTCAATAAGTCTTCGACTACCTTGTTGACTCTCTATATCTGCCCATCTATCTAAGGGTAATAAGAAGTACTCATCTTAAGCTTGGTACCTAACACATTCTATAGACTCTTCTAGAACTCGCTAGTAAACAAAGTATCTCTATCAATTATTATACTACTAGGAATTCCATGCAGTCTAACTATATTCTTCATAAACAATTTAGCTAAAACAGCTGTCACCCTGATTGACTTAATTGAAATAAAATAGTCACTTTTGTCAACCTTTCAAATATGACTCATATACTTTCATTTCCTCTAACCTATCTTGGCAACCCATCTTTAAAATCCATGGATATGGAATCCTATTTCTAAACCGGTATCTCCAAAGGTCGAAGCAATCTACTTGGCTTTTGATGCACAGCCTTTACTTGTTAACAGTTCACACACTGCCTAACCTACAAGCCAACATTCTTCTTCATACCTTCCTAGTAGAAACTCCTCTTCATGTCTTAATACATCTTAGTTCCCCTAAGATGATTCGTAAATTTTGATATATGACATTCCTTAAGGACTTCCCTTCTTAAGTCCCCAACACAACCGTCCCTTCCTTCTCAACCATCCCCTCTGGTCAAGATTAAAATCTTTTAGTCATCAATCTTTGATCCAACCTCGAACCTTTCAATCTTCTCAGCTAACAATATATCCTCTTTCTGCTTAAAAATAATCAATTCGATCAGTATTGGTCGAACTTCCAAGCAGGATAACATGGTAGTGTTCTGAATAGAACTAGTAGTTGTTCTTAACTGCAGACTACAAGTAGTCAAAGCATGCAGACTCTTCCACTATGCTAACATAGCTAATACCATATTTTTGATATTTTCTGCTAAGAGCATCTGCTACTTTATTTCCATTCTAAATGTGTTCTCTATCCCAAAATCGTAAGCTGCTAAAAATTCCAGCTACCTTTATTGTCTCATATTCAACTCTTTCTAAAAGAATAATTACCTTAAGGATGTATGGTCTTTATATAACTCAAACCTCTCTTGTAAGAGATAATGTCTCCATAATTTCAATGCAAAGAACACCTTGGCCAACTCTAGATCATGAGTAGGATATCTCACCTCACGCAGTCTAAGCTGCCGTGAAGGGTATACAATAACTTTACCATTCTGAGTCCTAATCTGGTTCCACATACATCGATATACATTACTAACCCTTGGTTTCCTTCTGGAACTACTAACACAGTGCATTGGTCAAAAATTTCTTTAACTTAAAAAATGCTTCCTCGCATTTTTCAGACTTCATAAACTTCATGTCCTTCCTAGTTAACTTAGTCAAAGGCACTACTATCCACGAGAATTCCATAATGAATCTCTAGTAATAGCTAGCGAGTCCAAGAAAATCACTAATCTCAGTCATCGTCTCCGGTCTCTTCTAGTTATTAACTGCCTTGATCTTATCTAAGTCAACTTACATACCCTTCTCTGAAACCAGGTTACCAAGAAACTTAACTTCTTTCTTTCAAAAATGACACTTTGAAATCTTCGCTTTCAGCTGATGCTGTCACAGCATCTCAAGCACTACTCTTAGATGAACTTCATGCAATTTTTCATCTTTAGAGTAAATTAAAATGTCATCTGTGAATACTAATATGAACTTATCGAGGTGCTTTCAAAAAAATTGGTTCATCAAATCCACGAAGAAAGCTGGTTCATCCATTAACCTGAATGGCATCACCAACCGTTCGTACGAACCATACCTAGTCCGAAACGCGATCAGCAGTGTTTTGTCCTCTTCCACTCTTAGTTGATGGACACCTATCGCCAAATATAATTGGGAAAGTACTCTAGATCCACTCAACTGATCAAAGAAATCATCGATTCTCGGTAAAGGATAACTATTCTTGATCATTTTTTTCAACTTCGGTTGGTCGATGCACATCCTTAGCGACCCATCCGGTTTTTTTATGAACACCATGGCCGCTCCCTAAGGCGGACTTCTTGGCCTAATGAAATTCTTCCCTTCTAAATCCACTAGCTTCACCATCAATTATTTTATCTTGGTCGGTGTCATCCTACTATTTGGTATACTTACAGGTTTCGCTCCTTGCACAAGATCTAATTGAAACTCAATGGCTCGTTTCGGTAGTAGGCCTATGACTGGATCAGAAACATCTGTAAACTCTCTTGCTACCAAAACCTAATTCAACTCTTCTTCTACGTCTGTTACGTTCAGTGAAGCACATGCACTTGAGAGTCTAATTTGCTTATCGAGTAAACAACTCGTTTATGACTATTGGGGTGTCTTAGCGATATTTTCCTATCTTGGCAAACTATCCTAGCATCATACTTATCCAATCAATGCATACCCAAAATAATCCTAAAGCCTATGAAATAAAAAACATACAAACTGCATGCAAACCTAAGTCCTAACAAATCAAGTTATAATTGGTCACATCTCATCCCCAGAGTTGCATATCCTCCTATCAGATTTGCAACCCTTAAGGAAGTAACAAGGTATGAGGGTTCTAAACATAACCTATCTGCCAAACACTGAGATATAAATGAATGTAATGCACCAGCATCAAATGATACCTTAACTGGTATACCATGAATTAAAAGCCTACCTTCTATTATAGTCTTTCCTTTCTCAGCAGCAGTTGCCTAGTAGATGATGATCCTAAAGCAAAGAGCTTTCCCTTGTCCGTTTTTACTGGTTTTGCACAATAACACTTGTAATTCCCAATCAGGTTAAGCTTGAAGAACTTCACTCCCTTCTTATATACAACCTTCTTCCCTTTTCCAGTTCAAATTCGCATAATGTCCTTTCTTATAACAAAGAAAATTAGATTAGCCATTGCCTTCTTGGCAGATCCTCCATTTTGGGTCCTTTATTCTTAAAGAATTTCCTCTTCCTGTGTTGAAAACCCTAGGTTTCAACCTACTTCTCCTTCACATAGGTAGAAAGCATCTCTTTATTTTGAATTTCCATCTCCACTACAACTGTACTTGCATCATGGAGATGTGGCATAGTCGCTATAGCAATCTTGGATCTTAACCCTCGAATAAACTTCTTGTTCCTTTTAATGATGGTGGTAATGGTAGCATATCTGTATCTGGATAACTCATCAAACTTCGTAGCATACACAATTAACAACATCTCACACTGCATTAAGTCCATGAATTTTCTTAACAATATGGACTGGGAAATTTTAGACAAAAACCTCTCTTTGAATCTCCATCAAAATTTTGTTGAAGTCAACTCTTCCTCAGGAACTCCCATGGTAAAACTATTCCACCAATGAAGAACGGCTCTCTGTAAGTGTCTAGAGGCAATTCTCCTGTTTCGCATATCGTTTAGTCCCAAGTCAGCAAAAATCCTTTCACGATGTAATAACCAGTTTTCTACTTTGAAAGCATTCTATGTTCCTAAAAATGGCTTTCCACCAAGATTAGTATAATTCTTGCTCGGCTTATCATAGTAATTGCCAACAGGGGCTGCGGGATTAGTTCCCCAAACATTCACAACATTACCCCCAACTACTCATGCAGCTATTCCAGCTTGCATCAGATTGACAACGAACTGATACATCATCCTATACCTATTGGCATATTTCTAGCACCTACGTTGGCACTTGCATTTGATTAGCATTTTCCTATAAACTTAGGTTTCTCCTTGTGCTGGGTCAAGCATTTTCCTTAGTTGTGGTGCTTCCTCCACCAAGATTTCCTCTTTGCTTTTCTGCCTTCATATCTTCCTTTCTTGTAAATCTACAAACGAGCTTTAGTGAGTTACATAAGAGTGATCTAAGGAAAGGGAGTGCATACTTATAAATATATACATAACAAATACAAATATGTTACAATAGCATTATCCCAAACACCGGTCTCATTTTCTGATTCACTGGACTATGTTTTGAAAATCTTTCAGGTTTAAGTTCCTTTTACATTTAGATAAACCTATGATCGGATACCAACTTGTAACATCCCTCATTTGGAGGCCCAAAACTAACTATTATGGATGTTGTAGTCATCCATAGCTATTAATTCTCGGTGACTAAGTGCAGTAATGTTGGACATATTGATATAACGGAAACACATGGATATGAAAAAAATTCAAATCGTAAAAAAAATCTTTTTCCACTTCAAATCACATTTCAGATTCATTACATAATCCTAGTTCGTAAACCACATTTAAAGAAATATAATTTTACAAAACACGCCAAGAGCGACATATTAAGATGCACTTTTGGTTGATCAGAGTCTAAGTATAGGTAATAAATAACATTGCCTTTACATCCAAACACACAGTGGAATCAAACAAAAACAACTCCTACTAGCTAGTGTGCCTCCTACATGTGTTTGAAAGCTTATTCATCTTAAGGAGAACCTAAAAGCCTTAACTCTCAAAGTACTCAAAATTATTGAGCACCCATGAGATTAAGGGGAAAACATAAACTTCAAGTCAGATAAAATGTCTGACATAAATAATAACCTACTATCTCGAACCATATAGATATCTAATGAGACCATATTTCTTAACAGAATGGATTTTACCCTCACTGGTATCTTAACCAAATTTATAATAACCATATACTATGCACCTATATTCATAATGTTTAAAACAAAATCATAACAAAATGCATCATGTTGATATGCAAACATGAAATTTGCTCTGGATTTACCATCCACATACATCTGACTGTCTATCTTAAGTTATAATTTTAGGGTCACTATTAACCTATTAGTTTTCATGGGCTAACGAATAACCTATTTCAAGCATAAAGACTATCAGTCCGGTTTCAAAGTTTTCATGGGATCGCTAAAAACCTGTTGGTATCTGTCAATAACTTCATCCAATTATTGTTTTCATGGGCTAACTATGAACTTATTAGGTTCTCCAATAACTTCTCTCATATCATAGTTTTCATGGGTTGACTATGGACCTATTGATCTCTATCAATATCTTAATCTAGATATAGTTTTCATAGGATCACTAAGAACCTATTGGCCACTGCCAATAACAATTTCTATACATAGTTTTCATGGGCTTACTATGAACCTGTCTAAACGAATAATTCTTAGATCAATCTTTGGGTATTCTATATTCTGGCCTACCTGACCTTTTGGATGCAGTTCTACTCATACATGAGTTATCCTAATGATCACTGCTGGGTCAACTTAGTTGGTCATTCTGCCCTTAATACCCCCAAAAATGCAGTTATGGGGAAATTAGAAAGTGAATATATTTACAGTAGAAGCACACATGATAACCGATCATAACATAATAATATAAACATCTATGGTTTAATTTCCTTGTAATCATTTTTCAAACGAAAGATGGTTAATACCCTTAACCTATTATCTTTAGCAAGGAAAGCTTCTTCAAAAAAAAACCAAAGTTAAATGCCATTTCAAAACTCTTTCATTCGCCGTGGGTTTACTTTTTAAATTGAGATTGGGTTTCTTGTCTAAAAACGAAGGCCTTTGAAACCTTAGGACTTCTCCTTTGAAACCATTAAAAACATACCATTCAGAAATATTCAAACCTTCCTTTCAAAACACTTAAAGATATATCTTTCGAAACACTCAAAACATTTCTTTCGAAAATGTTGAAACCTTGCTTTGAAACCACTAAATGTATACCTTTCGAAACACTTAGTTCAAGGGAACTTATAAAAGCATAGCTTTGAAACCAATTGAAAGTATCTCTTTTGAAATCATTGGGTTTAACATTAAATATAACTTCTATGTCAAAAAGAACATAAGCGGAAGTAACCCTTTCGAAGCATTGGTCTTAAGCAAAGCAATTTGGGGAAGGGGACAGCTTCAAAACCCATTTTGAAGCCATGGCCTCTAAAAATCTTATTAAAATGGTTGTAATAACCCATTCGATGGCATTAAAAAGACGTCTTTAAATTTAATAAGGGTGAAAGCTTCAATTTTAAAAACATTGATTTAAAGTTATAAAGAAAGTGGCCTTTAACTAGTTTGAAAGGCATGAATGCGACAGCTAGGTTTCAAGTAGGTTCAAAAGCAACTACGCTTTCGAAAGCTCCTTTATAACGAACAAGCACTAATACATTTGAAAGCTTCTTTTAAAACCATAGGTAGGCGGCTCTTTGAACAAATGTTTGTTGATTAATTCAAAAGCTTCAACCCCTTCGAAAGCATCTTTTAAAAACAAAGGCAAGTATTGTATTCGAAAGCTTATCAGAATGACTTCAACCGTTTCGAAAGAAGACATTCAACAACCTTCCTTCTACCTTTCTCCAATGCACTACATATCAATTTCTTGATAACACATGTATTATTTTCGAATAGCTTCGAAAGGGCTGCTAGGAATGGTTTCGGAAGCAAGAAAAAGGAAGCGGCAAGGTCATAATTCAAAACAAAATTGATTTTATGCCACTAAAAAATTTCCTTTTTTTTTTCCTAACTTACCTAATTTATCCAATATGATTGGTTTCCAAGTTCTTTATCAAAATATTTTTTTCTAAAAAGGTTGCCAAATTCATTAATATACAATTGAATATATTTTAACAAAGAAGCTCTTCTCGTGAGCAAAACAATTAAAACGTTTAAGTCTTCAAACTTAAATAATTTAATTTCAAAAGTAAATCACTTAGGAAAAATCCCTAAATAGCCATAATAATTCACTTTTAATATGTTTTCTATCGTACATAAATTTCCTGACCCAAAAACAATACTTTATTATCTTAATCAATCTAAACCCAAACTAACTATTTCTTCCATCAAAATTCATAATAAACTGACCGTAGCTTGGATTATTATGGAAATTTAAACCTATGTTCAAAATAATATTTTACATAACATATTCAACCCTCATGCATTCAAAACCCATTTTACTTGATTTTAACCTTAAAATCGAATTATACCTTTACATAAAAATACTTATTTAAGTCAAATATGGCATATAATCAAAGCATTTCATCATTCAATCTAACAAAACAGCTTTAGAACCTTAAAACCGAGGTTGAAATGTCCATTAAGACTTACATGATATAATTTAGATTATTATTCACTTGTTTGGATAAGGAACATGTGATTTGCTCTTGCTTTAATCTTCCTAGCTTGAATCTTAGGTTCTACTTGATTTTGAACTCCCTTTCTCCTAGTGTTATGGTCGGCCTTGATCTCCACAATTTATATTTTGTTTTATGAAAGTATGAAATGAGAATGGAATGATGGTAAGGGTTTTAGGGGTATTTGGGTTCGGTAATTCCCCGTATTACCCTTGCCTTACTTAACTTAGTTTTTATCTTCTAAACCATTATTATAATTTCATTTAGTTAAGGCACGACCTCTATTTGTTTTCAAATCCCAATTCCCTTATCACTCTAATCTCTACATTATTCTATTTAATTTATTTAATCAAATCTTCTAAATAATGTTATTAAAATTAGGGGTGTTACACTCACCCAAGTCAAAATCAAACTAAGATGTAGATGAGGGCAACAGTAAAGGCGATGTCTCAATATGAACTCATATGCAAAAGTTTCAAATTTTAGAAGAATTTGGACATTGTCTTGATTGGATGTCGTATGAAAGAGGTAGATGAGCGATACTAACTAATTTATGAGCCGAGGTATTCCATATAGTCCTTTTCCAATGTACTTGAAAAGGCTAGAAAGATATGTTACGACCAACGTACTGAATTGAAGATGAGTGTAGAGTGTTGTGTTTGTGATCCTAAAGATGTATAAAGTGTTGATATTGCCATAAGCATTCTATTGACCGTGCACGGTTATTTGTAAAGATGTGGTTCTGTCTTCCTCGGAAAAGAACCCTATAGATAGGGAGCTAAGCATTCTGAGGCACTGATTGAAGATGCTCTCGACTAGGGTATCTAAACCATCCAAGGAGCTAAAAATATTCTCCAAGGAGCCCATAGGGGGTGTCTCTTCTACGATCGAAGACAAACTTGGATTTGGCGCTTGCTATGAAGACTTGATTACAAACCACTTTGGACGACCCGACAATAAAGCTACATCATCTTTGGTTTGACATGCGATTCATTTTTCCCTAGATCAAAATCGTCATCTTCGTTGTTTGCATCCTCACCTTCCTTACCCTCTTCTTCTCCTTTCTCACTTCGCTCTTCTTCTCCTTCTCCTTTTCTTCCTTTATCCATTTCTTCCTTTTCCTCTCCTCTTCTCGCTTCTATTATTTTGGTCATATTTCCTTCCACCACTCTTCCTTCCCCTTCGTTAATGTTCATCTCACCACTCTAGTCTTCATCATGCCCTTAATTATTATCATCAGAACCATAAGTAAGGCAGAGGACCTGGCTGTGGTCTATGATTTCACTGAAGGAGGTGGAAGAGGAACGACATATGGGCATGTATGATGACGACCCTATACAATTGGCACCAATAATTTTAAAATAGTATGTTGTAGTCATGTTCAGTCGATATACGAAAATCGTTAGGGTTGAAAATTAAACAAATACAACATATAACCATTCGAATATCTCACAACAAATGGATAAAATATAATATCATAAATATAGCAGGAGAAACATTAATAATAATATAAACAAATCATCAGAACATAGATCCACAGAATTATATACAGATATAGTAGAGTTTATACAACAGAAATAAACCTAACTACTACCTCATAATATGAAAATAAGTAGTCACTGCTAAGGCTCCCTTCTGCTGCGCAGTAGAATAAGCATAGAAATATGTATAAAGCATATAATATGAGATAGCTCCATTCAGCTCGTCCTCTACACAGCTCCCGCATCACCATGATCGGCTATCTAGTCTATTCATTTTAAGAAACAAAATATAAAATCTTGGATTAGGCAACGGTCTAGTGTGAGTAGTAAATGAGTTTAAAAATACTATGTAGGTACATATGGTAAGTAACAAAGATACATGAATTATACTTGACTTATCCCTGCAATTAAAGAGTTAGCACATAACATCATAATATACTACTCTACAAATAACATAAAGGTACTTTACACAAAATAAGGATATCGACCCTCCTAGCATTTGTATCACAAATGCCCAATCCCAATAATATCTCCAAGTAATAGCCTAGAAAGAAAATAAAAAAACCATAACAACCATGGCATCCATCTGAACAAATGATAATTCGTATGGGCTACTTATTGCCAGGGACTATTGAAAATCCCAGTTTTCAGTCACTATCTTATAACGTGGCCCAAAGCTTGATACGTGTCTCATAGCCTAAAGCTAGACACTAGACCCAAAGTCACTAGTCCTGGGTATTCAAATCCACTCCATTGATCCACAGGCGTCTCCACTTACAATATTCCTACTTCGAGTACAATAGAAAACACTCCGAGTATCAAGGATTCCTTAGCACATACATCTGAGCCCCCTTTTGCTCCTTTCGGACCCGATCCCTTCCATTGATCAATCCAGTTTCTATTATTTGGAACCCTTCACATTCTCATTCCATGGCTCCCTTCTTTATCAAGCCACCATCTTCGATATCTACTCCTTTCATGAGTCACAAACCGATGATCAAAATTTTTTATCATGCTGTTACGTCACCATCCAATACTCAAGCGAATAAGACAACACTTACGGCATGATCTACAAAGTCTCCTTCTTCCTCCTTTGGCAAGTTTTACCCTATTACTCACAATAAAAACTTAGTATCGAGGCAAAATGACTCGACACTGAGTCATTTACTTAGCCAGATTTGGCTAAGTAAATTACCCTGCCTTTAGTACTTGCTTCTCAAATGCTTTGCACCTGACCCCTTCATCAAAACAACTCGACCCACAATCCAAAGGATTCAACTCAAAGTTCCAGAAATAGCTCGGCATAAAACCCAACAGTTATCAATCTCTTGAAACTTGCCTTGATCCATCTCCGCTTTCTAACACCAAGAGATCCCCAAAGTATCCAACCCAATCGAGCTACAGAAATGACTTGGTACCAAGTTAAATGACTTCGTACCAAGTTGTGCACTTAGCCAAATCAGACCTACGATTTAAGCACTTGCACCTTCCACGCCCCAGAGTTTCTCCTCTACGTTTCTTCCTTCCGACTAACATTGTACCCGATTTTCCAAATTCAACAACCTATCTTTCTAAACATCCAAAACTCTAGCAAACAACATCAAAACGCAACATACAAGCATAAATAACACGCATACATGTCCATTCATATAAGAAATACACAAGAATGTGGTAAACAAACTACTTCTTATTCAAAACTACGTATACATACATATATGAATATGAATAAGTTAAATTACTAAATCATTATTGGAAACCATTTTAAAGATTCACAAATTTATGTCATAAGCATGTGATAACATGTAACTAATGTTAGAAACTTTTTAAGTTCAAAAATCATGTTAAAACATGTAATTCTACTATATAAACATCCACAAAATAGTGAGAAGGCATACACTACTCATCAATTACCAAAATAAACATATTCTCACTAAATCCAATGTGGACAACAACAAAAAGCAACGCAAATCAACCAAAACGTTGACCTCTAACTTCTATTTGATGGTCCCATCTTTATTTAGTGACTGAAAAAGATTAGAGAGTAATTTTTGTGATTTTTGATGAAACTAGGGTTAATGGGGTTTAGATCTAATTTGGGAAAGGGCTAACTCCCACATCCCATATTTGTTTTAACCTCGAATTAGACTAATTGGTCTATTTATGGGCTTAATTAATTACATAATAATATTGGCCAGTAGAAATTAAAACTTAAAACATGCATAACTTTCTAATGGAAAACCATCATACTTAAGCAATGGAACTGGTTTGAGACTCTAATTCAACTATTATCAAAAGTTACAGCCCAAAAGAGGTTTCTAGGGTCAATACGATGATATAAAAAATCGAGAAAAATAATGGGTGTGTAAAATATGCCTAAGAGTCATATCCAAAAATTATAGAATCATACGACCTCATATAAATAAAATAAAAATACTCTATGATCCTTTAATACGTAAAATACATGTCGTTACATTCTCCCATCCATTAAGAATTTTGCCCCTGAAATCCCTAGACAAGTCAAGAAATAAGCAACCACAGTAACTCGGCATGCCTATCAGCCAAACAATCAAACAAGTAATCAATAGTAAAACTACCCCAGCATGTGAAGTACTAACATATTAAGATATATAATGGTGAAAGTAGATACGATGAATTGTGGACTTACCATTCAAAGAGCTTAGGTGTAACGACCCAGAATTTTTAGAAATTAAAATTTGAATATTTAATTTATTTTAAATATTAAAAAGTGAATTTATAAGTCAAATAAATTTTTATTTGAATTATTGGATTTAATTGGATAATTAAATCGATAATTTAATATGTTAAATTATAGAAATAATTGAAAATAGCGTTAAATATGATTGAAAATGATTTGTAAAATTTTATTTTATCATATGGGAGTTAGAACGATATTTTAGAACTTTTAAAATCGAATTAAAAGTTAATTTGTGAAAATTGAATATTTTAATATTTAATAATCGACTGTAAAATAGTCAATTTTTGAACAGTCTCAGAATTGAACAAAACCAGTTTCATTGGATCCGTAATAGTTAGTTATTACTGGATTTCAATTTTCGTGTCAATCGGAGCTATCGTTTGAGCGTGGCAGCTCGAAACGCATCGAATTATTTTTAATTTTAATTTGACGAGTGAAAATAGCCATTTTTCAAAAAGTCTCAGATTTCGACGAAACCAGTTTCATCGGATCCATAATGTGATATTATTATAAGGTTTCAAATTTCAAGTCAATTGGATTTACCGTTTGTCCGGTACAAATTAAAACGCCTAGAAAATCGCTTAAATCGGTTTAATTTAAATTGAACGTTTGTAGCCATAACTCGCACAGATGTCCGAATTAGCTTCCGAAACCTGTTCCATTGTGTCCGGAACGCGGGGTAAACCCTAGAAACGCTGGTTACGGCGCGTAAATCGGAGTTCGAAATTTCCGAAATGAATAGTGTTTACGCTTGATTTTCTATAAAAGGAGACCCTACCCTTCATAATTAAAAAAAAAAAAAAATACAAAACCCTAGCCGGCCCTAACCCATGAACGGCTGAAGTGTTCCCAACTTCTTCTCCTCTTTTCTCTTCATCCATCAACCGATTCACGAAATCATCAACATGAAAGTTGGAGAGGGGAGTGAGAGCTACAATTTGAACGGTTGTGATGTAAAACGAAGCAACGGGGTGGGAGCTAGGGGAGGCCGTCGGCCCTAAGTTGCGCACGCAACTCGAGATGAACAGTGGAACCGAGCTTCATGGCCTTGGGGTCGAACCTAGAGCAAGCTATGGCCTTCGATGTGGAGGTGTCTGATCGAATTATCGTTGAGTGAAGAGGCTTGAATTTGTAACCCTAGTTGAATTGTTATGGGTTCATGTGCGTTCGTGATTTACTGGGGATGAACGTGAGTAAGGAAGATGAAAGGGTCGGCTATGATTTGCAGGTAGATGGAATGGAGGGCTGTGATGAAGAAGGTTTTAATTATAAATTAATGTTGTGATTATAATTATAAAATCGTGTACAAACTTGTAAAATTCGTAACTTTTTCATACGAGGTCGAAAAAATGCAAACTCAGTTGCGTTGGAATCGTATGGACGAGCACTACGCGATGGAGTTGGTTTGGAGTCGTTTGGAGTTAGTGAGAATTTTGGGTAAAATTAAACGTCCGTTTAATTTTATTCGAAATAAATCGCTAAAACGGAAAATGAAACCAAGGTGAGAACTTCTCACTCAATCGAAATGGTTTCGATTTTATTTTAAATAGTTAGATTTAAAATTATTGAATGCATGTTTGAATGATGATTGTTATCTATTGATTGTTAAAATAGACATTATACGCCGTTAGTAAGCGGATGTTATTTAATAAAAACATATACCGCGAATATTTCATAAACAGTGAAATTGGTATTATATATAATAGCAATATATATATATTGGCATATGTATATATTGGAGTTATTGATTTCCCGCATTTATTTGTTTAGCGGATGAGACCCTATTACACCGTTATTAAGCGGATAATATTTAATAAGAACATATACCACGATAATTTCGTACTGGAGCGAAATTGGTATTGTGCTAATGTTTATGATGCAGGAAACAGGTTGGAGGGATCCAACTGGATTCCTCAATAGTTTTTATTTGATTTCAGATATTTTGATATTTGATGGATTTTCATATTGATATATGACATCGTTGTTGTCGTGATTGACTATTTGGTGTGTAGCATCATTGGACCCAGATTTTGGGATTTTAAAATGATTTTAAAGTGATTTTTGAAAATATACTATATTTTTGGAATTGATTCATTTTAAATAAATAAACGTTATAATTTTTAAAGTTATAAAAATTATGATTTTTGAGAAATATAGTTAAAAACTGATTTTTGAGAATATGATGCTATTGAGTTCATAAAATAGTTTAATCGAGATATTTTAGAATTATTGTGAAAAGTTTAAATATGAGATTTATAAAATTTAATTATTTTATAAATCAAAATGGTGAAATTATAAAGGAAATTAAAGATGTTTTAAAAGAATAATATAAATTGAATTATATTTAGAGATTTATAAATGGATATTTATAAATTGAAATATGGACATTTTAAAACGAGTTTTTATAAGTTTTTGAATGAAGTGCAAATAGATTGCATAAGTGAATGGAATTTATAAAATTATAAATGATGAAGTTATAAATGAAATTTATAAATAGTAAGATTTATAAATTTTGTGAAATTGTTAAAGAATATATTTGGATAAATAATTGAATCGTATAAGTTATAAGATTTATAATTATGAAGTTCAAAAGAACGATTTTTGTAAAATAATCGTTTTATAAGCATTTAACTTATAGTGTGAATTTTTGGTCTATAATTGAGTTATAAACTGGAATAGGTTAATAAAAGAATTTATAAAAAGGAAGTTTTTATAAATAAATAGAAATGGAATTTATAAACGTTGTTTTATAAATTCGCAAATGACTTATTTTGATAAGTAAATTGTTGAAACCTATAAATGGAGTTATATTCACATTTTTGAATAGTGAATAATCCTTTGAATTAAAATGTATAAAAGGATGAAATGTGTTAACGTAGTATATTCACGTTTTTGAACTGTGAATAATATGTTAAAGGAAATGTTTTGAATGAGATGTTTAAATTGAATTAAAACGATCTAACGATGTTTTAAATGTGTTGAGATTCGAAACCATAGATTTCAACATTTATTGTTGAAATAGAGGTTTTCGAGAAATAAAAGGAGATGATGGACTATAACACTGTTGTTATAGTAAATGATTTCCGAAAGGAAATGTTTTGTATAGTATTGGGATTTATATATCTATTTTAATTTCGAATCCCTATACTAGTGATTTTGGGTTGTCGTAACGATGTTTTACGCAACATTCGTTTTGGCCCAAATAAATATGTTTAAGAGAATGATTTCCTTAAAGAATGAAATATATACTTAATTTCGATTTAAGTATATTGAATATTTTCCAAGTGTAGAAAATAAATAAAATTTGTGAATTACTTATTAAATAAGTATGGAATTGTTTTCCAATATGAAGTGATATTTAGAATTTATCTTTTTGAAGATAAATTGAAAATGGATAATTGAAAACGTATATCAATAGATATTTTGGAATGTAAATTCACTATTGAATTTATAAAAGAAAGTGGAATTTGTTTAAAAATAAATATTGATTTATTTTTGAAGTGTTGAAAATTATATATCTAGTGAAGATATTTTGGAAAATAAATAATTTGGAAAATTATTTGGAAACTGGTGATGTGTGCATATCCATTGATAGTTCAACAACCGGCTATCAATATTTCCCTTTGAATGGGTAATTGATGTGATTTGTTTGAATGTGAATGCTACACTTATTTTTTTAAATAAGCGCTCACTATTCGGGTTAAACGGGAAAGGACCATGGGGTCGTATAACCCATTCCGAATATGTGATACGTCGTTGTGAATTGCATTGAAGATCGGTGTTGAAGACCCGGTATTTGCGAGAGCGATAGGATGACCTGTCGATTTACTCTGCACCGAGTAGCTACGGTATAGAGTTCTCCATATGTGATGGTGAATCCGATCAGGATTGTGAATATCCGGATTGCAAGGACTTCTTTGTAAGTGCCTTCGGTTTTGTTCGAGCCCGGAACAGACTTGTATGGATTGTGTGTCTGACATTACAAGTTGAGATATAAAGCCGATTTCTTTCAAATATATTTCTGTTGGTGGCGAAGAATTTATTCTTTTAGCTTAACACCCTTCTCTGAGACGTACGAGCTCAGAGGTTATATAGTTGAAGTTATCAGCGATATATTCCCAATTTGGTAATGTGACATGCTGAGTGTTGCTGAAATGATCATTGTGTTGATTATTGTGATAGGATCGTTTATTTGATCGTCTATCTTGGTGATCATTGTGTTGATCATTTGTTGACCCAAAGCATGGCTTTTGTATAAAGTATGTTTTTGTGGACGTGAATTCGTCGAACCTCACACCCCGGAAATGGTCAAAACAGGAAAGATGCGGCAAGGTTATGAGGGGTAGCACCCTTTAGGGTATGTACATTTCCTTCTGGATAGAGTTGGTATCATGGTATGGAGCCCAGATATTTAACCTATGTGGTTACTACGAATTTATTACTTTGTGGTTGTTGGTTTTCGGGGTCCCGTGAGAAAGGTCGTTTACGATCGGGGAATGGCGTGCTCGTGTCAGTAGTTACCCAGTTAGGGGTAACCCGGCCTTGTGTTGGCAGAGTTCCGGTTTGGTTCTCGGGGATGTCTTTCCAGAGGCATTCTCATGTGGCAATGGAAAGTTCCTTGGCCTGACCATTTGTTGGAAATCCAAAGAAACAATACGAAACTTGTACGGTTTTAGTTGTAGAACCTGCCATTCACTTATGGTGGTCACCACTGTTTGGATGGTAGCTATAGTAGGCATACGATAATGGTCGTATGTTGGCTAAGATTTATATTCTACTTTCGAAATGAATTTTTCCTACACTATGCACTAATAATAATATCAAATGTTATTTTAAATGCGTATCAAGCATCTTTGACTATCATAAGGAGAAATCTCCTCCGATTCTGCGTTTGCTTTGTGTGTGTGTGCGGGAGGCCTTATGGTAGTCTCATTTTTAAAAGCATTGCGAATTGAAATAAAAATATTCCTCTATTTTGATTTTAAAGATAAATAAACTGTTTTGAGTTCTCACACCAGTCACATGACTGACTTGGAGTTTATTGTTTTCCTTCCTAAACTCTGGGTGCCCACCAATTTCCACACGGGCAGTCAAGAGTTAAGGTTTATCAGGATATTTTGGATATTCTGGAGTTGCTGGAGGCAAGCTGGATGGCATGGCGTATTACTTATATAGTATTTCTTTTTCCGCTGCACTATTTGTTGTATATTGTTGTACACTCTGATGATATGATGTAATGAAATGTAATGTAATAACTGATATAGTTCTTTGTTTAAAGATTATTCATTTATTATTATATGTTGTTCCGCTGCGAATTGTGAGATTCTGATGTTGTTATGTTGTTTTCTGTTCCGTTCTATGTTTTCTATCTCTTCTCTTTTCTTTTTCTTCTATTTTAAAATTTTCTATTTTCTTTTCTTTCCTCTCTATCTTCTACCTTTTCCTCTCTCTTCTTTCTTCTCTCTTTTTCTTTTCTTAAATTCCTTTTCTTAAAACCATAACATTTCGGGTTTTTGGCCTTCGATTTCTCGGCAGTCGAATAGTGAGTATCGATGTTGAATTTTCGAAAGTCGAAAATTTTCGAAGCGTTACATTTGGTATCAGAGCTTATGGTTAAGCGACAACCATGGTTCTGTTGGGTATTACTCATTAGAGATAGAGTCACGAGTACTTTAGATTGAGTTTGAGTGTAATAATAGCTATGAGAGCGTATTTGTTAGTGTATATAAAATTGTTTTATATTGTGATGATTGGTTTATTGAGTGGCATATGAACTTTCGTCAGCGTGGTCCGCAAGACTATGCCGAAGGGGTTTCTAAACACTTGAATAGAACAATTCGACACGATATTGTTTTATAATTGGGTAAATGAAATAATTTTACCTTGAGTATATTTTGTATATGAAGAAATAATTTTTCAGAATTATTAAAGTGTATATAAGTTGATTGTTTAGTTTGAATAATCTAAATAAAAGAATAATTGTATAAGCAAAATGAATTATCAGAGTTGAATTATAATTAAAGTGATTTACAATTGTGAAATAAACTTATATATATAAGAAGTGAAATTATATGAATATATTTATGAATATGAGTTGTAATAAAAATGAATTTAAGTTATGTAAAACAAGTGATGTTTATGAAATGAAATATAACTTAAGAGTTGTTGAATGAAGTTGATATTAGTATCAAAATAAATTAATAAAGTGAAGTGATAAATATAAACTTAAGTTATATATATGAAATTCAACTTTTGTAATTGAATTGAATTAATGGATTGAATGTTAATCAATTGAATGTGAATAAAGTTGATATGGAATAATGAATGTAAGTGAAATTCATTAAAATCTAATGTTATTAGAAGTTGAATAATTGAATGAAAATCAATTAAATTAAACCAATTGAAAGCAAAGGAATTTGGTGCAATTGATATACATTGATTGTTATATGATTGTTAGTTGATTATATATAATTCATTAAGTGTTAATGAAATTGAATTAATGAAATTGAAAGCTAAAGTAATTGAAATTCAATTGGAAGTTAAATGAATCTTAAATGGAATTGAATTTGAATTGGAAGTGAACCAACTTGAATATGAATTAGTGAATATAAACTAATTGAAAATGAATGTTGATAAAATCCAATGTAAATGAATCAAAAGTGATTAAATTGAAAACCAATTCATGGAATATTAATGAGAATATGAATGAATATTTATTGGTTATGGATGCTAGTTGGTTGATGTTTGAATATGTTGCATTTGCTATGTTGGCATATATAGTTATTATGTTACTATATGTTGTATATTGATACTATTGTCATATATGCATGTTCTCATGTTGTTTGTTGAGTGATTAGTAGGTGCGGATCGCGTTTGCTTCGCATTTGGAGCTCGCTTTTGCGCTATATTAGCCGTATATGCTTGCTAATAAAATATAAGGTACATATCTCGGATTACATACCGTACTTTTACACTTTTTTCCCTGCGGGATGCCTCATTACTTGATGAGATGTATATTTGTGATATATATACTGTCATTTTTTTTTCGGATCGAGCCGCGCAAAGGAGACTATGGCGAATTTTTCCGAAAATTAAAGGCGTTAGAAAAAAATTGAGAAAATTTGGAAAATTTTGAAAACTATTAACTTTGATTTAGAATGGAAAGTTAAACAATAGTAGTTGTTTTTGAAAAGATAACTAAGTATGATTTGAAACTTAGTAAAGATTGTAAGAAGTTTAACTATGAATTTTTGGAAAATTAATAGATTCTGTAATTTTTCTTACTTGTTAATTTCGAGGACGAAATTCTTTTAAGTGGGGAAGATTGTAACGACCCAGAATTTTTAGAAATTAAAATTTGAATATTTAATTTATTTTAAATATTAAAAAGTGAATTTATAAGTCAAATAAATTTTTATTTGAATTATTGGATTTAATTGGATAATTAAATCGATAATTTAATATGTTAAATTATAGAAATAATTGAAAATAGCGTTAAATATGATTGAAAATGATTTGTAAAATTTTATTTTATCATATAGGAGTTAGAACGATATTTTAGAACTTTTAAAATCGAATTAAAAGTTAATTTGTGAAAATTGAATATTTTAATATTTAATAATCGACTGTAAAATAGTCAATTTTTGAACAGTCTCAGAATTGAACGAAACCACTTTCATTGGATCCGTAATAGTTAGATATTACTGGATTTCAATTTTCGTGTCAATCGGAGCTATCGTTTGAGCGTGGCAGCTCGAAACGCATCGAATTATTTTTAATTTTAATTTGACGAGTGAAAATAGCCATTTTTCAAAAAGTCTCGAATTTCGACGAAACCAGTTTCATCGGATCCGTAATGTGATATTATTTTAAGGTTTCAAATTTCAAGTCAATTGGATTTACCGTTTGTCCGGTACAAATTAAAACGCCTAGAAAATCGCTTAAATCGGTTTAATTTAAATTGAACGTTTGTAGCCATAACTCGCACAGATGTCCGAATTAGCTTCCGAAACCTGTTCCATTGTGTCCGGAACGCGGGGTAAACCCTAGAAACGCTGGTTACGGCGCGTAAATCGGAGTTCGAAATTTCCGAAATGAATAGTGTTTACGCTTGATTTTCTATAAAAGGAGACCCTACCCTTCATAATTAAAAAAAAAAAAAAATACAAAACCCTAGCCGGCCCTAACCCATGAACGGCTGAAGTGTTCCCAACTTCTTCTCCTCTTTTCTCTTCATCCATCAACCGATTCACGAAATCATCAACATGAAAGTTGGAGAGGGGAGTGAGAGCTACAATTTGAACGGTTGTGATGTAAAACGAAGCAACGGGGTGGGAGCTAGGGGAGGCCGTCGGCCCTAAGTTGCGCACGCAACTCGAGATGAACAGTGGAACCGAGCTTCATGGCCTTGGGGCCGAACCTAGAGCAAGCTATGGCCTTCGATGTGGAGGTGTCTGATCGAATTATCGTTGAGTGAAGAGGCTTGAATTTGTAACCCTAGTTGAATTGTTATGGGTTCATGTGCGTTCGTGATTTACTGGGGATGAACGTGAGTAAGGAAGATGAAAGGGTCGGCTATGATTTGCAGGTAGATGGAATGGAGGGCTGTGATGAAGAAGGTTTTAATTATAAATTAATGTTGTGATTATAATTATAAAATCGTGTACAAACTTGTAAAATTCGTAACTTTTTCATACGAGGTCGAAAAAATGCAAACTCAGTTGCGTTGGAATCGTATGGACGAGCACTACGCGATGGAGTTGGTTTGGAGTCGTTTGGAGTTAGTGAGAATTTTGGGTAAAATTAAACGTCCGTTTAATTTTATTCGAAATAAATCGCTAAAACGGAAAATAAAACCAAGGTGAGAACTTCTCACTCAATCGAAATGGTTTCGATTTTATTTTAAATAGTTAGATTTAAAATTATTGAATGCATGTTTGAATGATGATTGTTATCTATTGATTGTTAAAATAGACATTATACGCCGTTAGTAAGCGGATGTTATTTAATAAAAACATATACCGCGAATATTTCATAAACAGTGAAATTGGTATTATATATAATAGCAATATATATATATTGGCATATGTATATATTGGAGTTATTGATTTCCCGCATTTATTTGTTTAGCGGATGAGACCCTATTACACCGTTATTAAGCGGATAATATTTAATAAGAACATATACCGCGATAATTTCGTACTGGAGCGAAATTGGTATTGTGCTAATATTTGTGATGCAGGAAACAGGTTGGAGGGATCCAACTGGATTCCTCAACAGTTTTTATTTGATTTCAGATATTTTGATATTTGATGGATTTTCATATTGATATATGATATCGTTGTTGTCGTGATTGACTATTTGGTGTGTAGCATCATTGGACCCAGATTTTGGGATTTTAAAATGATTTTAAAGTGATTTTTGAAAATATACTATATTTTTGGAATTGATTCATTTTAAATAAATAAACGTTATAATTTTTAAAGTTATAAAAATTATGATTTTTGAGAAATATAGTTAAAAACTGATTTTTGAGAATATGATGCTATTGAGTTCATAAAATAGTTTAATCGAGATATTTTAGAATTATTGTGAAAAGTTTAAATATGAGATTTATAAAATTTAATTATTTTATAAATCAAAATGGTGAAATTATAAAGGAAATTAAAGATGTTTTAAAAGAATAATATAAATTGAATTATATTTAGAGATTTATAAATGGATATTTATAAATTGAAATATGGACATTTTAAAACGAGTTTTTATAAGTTTTTGAATGAAGTGCAAATAGATTGCATAAGTGAATGGAATTTATAAAATTATAAATGATGAAGTTATAAATGAAATTTATAAATAGTAAGATTTATAAATTTTGTGAAATTGTTAAAGAATATATTTGGATAAATAATTGAATCGTATAAGTTATAAGATTTATAATTATGAAGTTCAAAAGAACGATTTTTGTAAAATAATCGTTTTATAAGCATTTAACTTATAGTGTGAATTTTTGGTCTATAATTGAGTTATAAACTGGAATAGGTTAATAAAAGAATTTATAAAAAGGAAGTTTTTATAAATAAATAGAAATGGAATTTATAAACGTTGTTTTATAAATTCGCAAATGACTTATTTTGATAAGTAAATTGTTGAAACCTATAAATGGAGTTATATTCACATTTTTGAATAGTGAATAATCCTTTGAATTAAAATGTATAAAAGGATGAAATGTGTTAACGTAGTATATTCACGTTTTTGAACTGTGAATAATATGTTAAAGGAAATGTTTTGAATGAGATGTTTAAATTGAATTAAAACGATCTAACGATGTTTTAAATGTGTTGAGATTCGAAACCATAGATTTCAACATTTATTGTTGAAATAGAGGTTTTCGAGAAATAAAAGGAGATGATGGACTATAACACTGTTGTTATAGTAAATGATTTCCGAAAGGAAATGTTTTGTATAGTATTGGGATTTATATATCTATTTTAATTTCGAATCCCTATACTAGTGATTTTGGGTTGTCGTAACGATGTTTTACGCAACATTCGTTTTGGCCCAAATAAATATGTTTAAGAGAATGATTTCCTTAAAGAATGAAATATATACTTAATTTCGATTTAAGTATATTGAATATTTTCCAAGTGTAGAAAATAAATAAAATTTGTGAATTACTTATTAAATAAGTATGGAATTGTTTTCCAATATGAAGTGATATTTAGAATTTATCTTTTTGAAGATAAATTGAAAATGGATAATTGAAAACGTATATCAATAGATATTTTGGAATGTAAATTCACTATTGAATTTATAAAAGAAAGTGGAATTTGTTTAAAAATAAATATTGATTTATTTTTGAAGTGTTGAAAATTATATATCTAGTGAAGATATTTTGGAAAATAAATAATTTGGAAAATTATTTGGAAACTGGTGATGTGTGCATATCCATTGATAGTTCAATAACCGACTATCAATATTTCCCTTTGAATGGGTAATTGATGTGATTTGTTTGAATGTGAATGCTACACTTATTTTTTTAAATAAGCGCTCACTATTCGGGTTAACCGGGAAAGGACCATGGGGTCGTATAACCCATTCCGAATATGTGATACGTCGTTGTGAATTGCATTGAAGATCGGTGTTGAAGACCCGGTATTTGCGAGAGCGATAGGATGACCTGTCGATTTACTCTGCACCGAGTAGCTACGGTATAGAGTTCTCCATATGTGATGGTGAATCCGATCAGGATTGTGAATATCCGGATTGCAAGGACTTCTTTGTAAGTGCCTTCGGTTTTGTTCGAGCCCGGAACAGACTTGTATGGATTGTGTGTCTGACATTACAAGTTGAGATATAAAGCCGATTTCTTTCAAATATATTTCTGTTGGTGGCGGAGAATTTATTCTTTTAGCTTAACACCCTTCTCTGAGACGTACGAGCTCAGAGGTTATATAGTTGAAGTTATCAGCGATATATTCCCAATTTGGTAATGTGACATGCTGAGTGTTGCTGAAATGATCATTGTGTTGATTATTGTGATAGGATCGTTTATTTGATCGTCTATCTTGGTGATCATTGTGTTGATCATTTGTTGACCCAAAGCATGGCTTTTATATAAAGTATGTTTTTGTGGACGTGAATTCGTCGAACCTCACACCCCGGAAATGGTCAAAACAGGAAAGATGCGGCAAGGTTATGAGGGGTAGCACCCTTTAGGGTATGTACATTTCCTTCTGGATAGAGGTGGTATCATGGTATGGAGCCCAGATATTTAACCTATGTGGTTACTACGAATTTATTACTTTGTGGTTGTTGGTTTTCGGGATCCCGTGAGAAAGGTCGTTTACGATCGGGGAATGGCGTGCTCGTGTCAGTAGTTACCCAGTTAGGGGTAACCCGGCCTTGTGTTGGCAGAGTTCCGGTTTGGTTCTCGGGGATGTCTTTCCAAAGGCATTCTCATGTGGCAATGGGAAGTTCCTAGGCCTGACCATTTGTTGGAAATCCAAAGAAACAATACGAAACTTGTACGGTTTTAGTTGTAGAACCTGCCATTCACTTATGGTGGTCACCACTGTTTGGATGGTAGCTATAGTAGGCATACGATAATGGTCGTATGTTGGCTAAGATTTATATTCTACTTTCGAAATGAATTTTTCCTACACTATGCACTAATAATAATATCAAATGTTATTTTAAATGCGTATCAAGCATCTTTGACTATCATAAGGAGAAATCTCCTCCGATTCTGCATTTGCATTGTGTGTGTGTGCGGGAGGCCTTATGGTAGTCTCATTTTTAAAAGCATTGCGAATTGAAATAAAAATATTCCTCTATTTTGATTTTAAAGATAAATAAACTGTTTTGAGTTCTCACACCAGTCACATGACTGACTTGGAGTTTATTGTTTTCCTTCCTAAACTCTGGGTGGCCACCAATTTCCACACGGGCAGTCAAGAGTTAAGGTTTATCAGGATATTTTGGATATTCTGGAGTTGCTGGAGGCAAGCTGGATGGCATGGCGTATTACTTATATAGTATTTCTTTTTCCGCTGCACTATTTGTTGTATATTGTTGTACACTCTGATGATATGATGTAATGAAATGTAATGTAATAACTGATATAGTTCTTTGTTTAAAGATTATTCATTTATTATTATATGTTGTTCCGCTGCGAATTGTGAGATTCTGATGTTGTTCTGTTGTTTTCTGTTCCGTTCTATGTTTTCTATCTCTTCTCTTTTCTTTTTCTTCTATTTTAAAATTTTCTATTTTCTTTTCTTTCCTCTCTATCTTCTACCTTTTCCTCTCTCTTCTTTCTTCTCTCTTTTTCTTTTCTTAAATTCCTTTTCTTAAAACCATAACATTTCGGGTTTTTGGCCTTCGATTTCTCGGCGGTCGAATAGTGAGTATCGATGTTGAATTTTCGGAAGTCGAAAATTTTCGAAGCGTTACATTAGGACATGTAGTCCTCATGCCCTCCTTGGTTTCCCATGTAAAATCGTCATCACTTCCACTCATTGTACCTTTACTAGCTTCTTCCACTTTCTCCTAAGCTATTATGTACCATGTCTAACAATACAAACTGGCTGACTAGATCTCAAAACTTCTAGTTATATCTCAGCATCTTCAAGTAGATCCAGTGTAATTGTCACACCTAAGTCATGCACAAATTTCCATCGATAGGACACATAAAAGACGTTATGCACACCCCCCAACTTCTAGAATAAGTTGACCCTATATGCTATCTTCCCAATCCTCTCTACCATCAAAAAAGGACCTACGAATCTCGGTGCTAACCTCCCCTTATTACCGAATTGAACTACATTCTACAAAGAAGACACCTTCACGAAAGCCATATCCCCAACATAAAATTCCAAATAGCTATGTCTCTTATGTCGAACCTAAGTTGCTTTCATTTGTTACCGAATGATCCCAATCTTCGCTGATATTTCTCTAGTCATATCTGGCCCATGTATTTTTTTCTCGCCTACTTCCCACCAACTTGAAAGAGCGGTATATGGTCGACCATACAATGCTTCATTCGGAGCCAAATTAATACTCAACTGATATCTATTGTTACAAGCAAACTCCACAAGATGTAGATGGTTATCCTATGATCCTCCGAAATCTATAATGCACACTCGTAAGAGATCTTCCAACATACGATTTACTCTTTCGATTTTCTCATCCATTTGCATGTGATAAGCTGTACTAAGGTGCAACTCTGTCCCTAATGTCTATTGTAAGCTACTCCAAAACCCACTGGTGGACAACAGGTCTCGTTCGCTCATAATGCACTTTGGCGCACCATGAAATCATATTATTCAGTTTAATACAACTCTGCCAGCTTACATATTGTTCTACTTGATTTGACGGGTATAAATCTAGCGCTCTTGGTCAACAAGATCAACCATAACCCAAATGCTATCATACCCTACTCGAGTCCTCGGTAGTCCATCAATAAAATCCATCGATACATGCTCAAGTTTCCACTTAGGAACTTCTAGCGGTTGGAACAATCACTGGATTTCTTTTGCTCTGCCTTTACCAATTGGTGGTTCTTACCCTTTAAGATGAATGTCCTAGTATCCCTGTTCGCACCTTCCCAATAATAGGCCTGCTTCTTATCCCATACATTTATTACCTCCAAGATGTATTGTTAACCTAGAAGGGTGTCATTTTCGGGGTTCTTCAATTTGTAATCCATCAATATATGGAACAAACAGTCTTCCATCCTTACAAATCCCACCTTTTCAGTCGAGTCGGTATTGCTTCATGTATTTAGATTCTACTCCTTATGCTATCTTCATTATGATCTCTGTCAGCCTAGCATCTCGCTTCTGACTAGTGTCGAACCTCTTAGAGTAGGTACGATCAACAAACTTGCCAGCATCTCTAGTTCCATCTTGCAATGAGACTTGAAATCATCCCTAATAATGTACTCAATCTGCTTCCATTCTAAGAATATTGCTCCCAAACTAGCATGCCTTCTACTCAATGCATCTGCGATCACATTCCCATTTCTTGGTGTATACGAAATGTTAAAATCATCGATAAGAACGCTTAGCAATGCTGCTAACAAAGACTGAGATCCCTTTGAGAGAAAGAGTTCTTTGAGGATTTGTGGTCCGTAAACAGCTCAAACCTTTCTCCTAGAGATAATGCCTCTACATCTTCAAAGCAAAAATTATCATTACCAATTTCAAATAATGAGTTAGACAATTCCCCTCATGCTGCTTTAGCTATCGACTAGCATAGGCAACAAATTTTCCTTTTTGCATCAATACCGCACCTAATCCAGTACTATAGGTATCTATATATACCGTCAACTCCTCATTTCCACCTAGAATGGTCAATACTGGTGCATCGTCAACCATCTTTCACACTCACAAGAGCATGCTCACACGTCCCATCCCAAACAAAAGTTTGATTCTTGTTTGTCAAATTGGTCGATGGTGCTGCTATCTTTGAAAAGTCCTTGATAAAACGCTTATAGTATCCTATCAATCCTAGGAAACTCCTCAAATCGTAGCATTCTCAGGTTGGTTCAAATCTTGAACCACTGTCACTTCTTAGGATCCATTTATACCTTGTCCAAAAATGACATGACCCAAGAAGCTCACTTCTTTTCTCCTGAAGTGGCACTTAGAAAACTTCACTTCCAACTTGTGCTTTCTCAAACCCTCCAGCACAATCTTGAAGTACGTCTTTTGTTCCTCTTCTTTTCTGGAATAGATCAAAATATCATCCACGAACAAAAGTATGAACTTATTCAGCTGGTCTTTGAAAACCCAATTCATGAGACCTACAAAGTATGTTGGAGCATTGGTCAACCCAAATAGCATCATCAACCACTGATAAAATCCCAATAGCATACGAAATCTCATTGCAAAATCCTTTTGGGAGAACACCTTTTTTATTTTATTCAACTCACGTTGATCCACACATAATCTAAAAGAGTCATCCACTAGTACAAGTGCACCCCACTCAGATATACTCCTTCAAATGAACCCTCTCCTCAATAGGTCATTCACTTGCACCTCTAATTCCTTCTGCTCTTTGGATGCCATACACCTCAAAGGCATAACAATAGGTCTATCTTTCTTCACTAAGTCTATCTGAAACTCAATGCGGTGGAAATCCAATCACTTCCTTAAAAACATTCGGTACTCGCAAGCGATAGGCACAAATGGAAACTCCTCTTGTGGAACTTTAAGAGAATATAGAAAGCTAACCATCACCAAATCCTCTGTGGGCAGCCGATCACTACCATTTTCCCTTCCACATCTCCGATTATCACCAATAGCTTCTTACAATCCACTATCACCACATACTTCTTATGCCAATCAATTACCAAGATAATCTTAAACCTCACAAAATTCAAGATAAAGCAATCACAATCAATAAAGTACCCATGGCTCGATAATAATGGGCCATGACAAACTACATAAAGGCTAGTGAAGCCTCTAATAGGGTTTGTCACAACCAGGGGTCGGTCTACGATCTCAGGTCTCAATCCCTAATTTGTCTACTAGATCACTATATGTGAACGAATATGAAGGCCCGATATCAATCAAAACAAGAATAGAAACATCTTTAATGGAGAGTATATTTTGAATAATGACTCTCTTGCCCTTCTGCTTTGCCGAGAAAGCACTCAATGAAGTCGGGACAGTGTCTAAAGTGTATGCTTTCATAATCTGCTTATCCTTCACCGATTATGTACTATCCTTCTTCCAATGCCTAGACTTTTCATAATTGTAGCACTTCATCTTCTCGCTCACTTTGTAATCCTTAATCCAGTAACCGTTCTCCTTACATCCATAGTAAGTAGGTTCCCACTTAGCTTTCTTCTAGCCATGTTTCCCTTGAGACTACTTCCTTTTTCCATTCCACTTTTTCTTAACTCCTCCACCTTGATGCGGTTTTGGATCTGCCTTCTTAACAGAAACGACAATAGATGTCCTAGCCTTTGGATAAGATTCTCATGACAGAGAGCTTTCTCAATAAGCTGCTAAAATGGCTCATTAATGTGGTCTACGAACTTCTCTTAAGATAATAATCCAAAAAATTGATGAACTTCTCATTCATTCTCAATGAAGTGTCTATGAAGACATCCCATACTTCGATAAAGCATTAAACTCTACAGCACCCTCAAAAAATGACATCTCTTCTTGCTTAAGTTCAATAAACATCCTACACAGCACAGACTTTTGAGCAGTCGGAACGAACTTCTCTTCAAACCTTGCTTTGAACTAGTCCTAAATAAACTGATTTTCTAGACTAGCAATTGTAAAAGCATCCCACCAGTTCACAGCTCGCCCTTGAAGTTGTCTAGAGGCCGATTTCCTCTTTATAGCCTCATCCACTTCCATATCACTAAAGATGCGCTTGTAGGTATCCAACCAATCCTGCACTTCTAAGGCTGATTTCGTTCCATGGAATGGTTTTCCTTTATAGTAGAATAGTCTTTACTCAACTTGGTAAATCAGCCCTAGACACTTGCATAGGTGTATGTCCTTCAACAGCCACACCAAGAGCAGTACCCTGAACATTCCTTGTCATAGTTGCCATTATGACATTTCACATCGCTTAAACTTTAGGTGCAGCAACTCCGGCCCTGCTCCATCAACTTTCGAAGCAAAGTTCGTTGTAGTATTTCTTATATGCCAGTTCATTCTCAATCTGTAATAAGAATGATCGGTCTCCCGCAAAGAAAATCATGTCTATGGTGCTCGTGTACATGCGACTTATACTATATAAAATACTAATATATAGCTTTGAAAAACAAAATATATAATAAATGCAAATTCTCTCTATGTATACATTCAAGATCCAGTAGATGGTGATAATTTATTCCTTATCTTTATTGGATCACGATATCAACTCTGGTTAATCATGCAACCAAAGGTCTGATATCAAATGTGATAACCGCCCTATACCACCAATACCAGTAAAATCAAAATAGTGCGTTGTAGTCATAACCGGTCGAAATAGAATGGTCATCAAGGTTGAAAATGAACAAATACAGGATATAACTTGTAACGACCCGTAAAATTCGAGGATTAAAATGAGTTAAATTAATAAAAAAAATTATTAAACTTAGAAAGAAAAAAAAATCTTATAATTTATAATGAAGCGAATGTTAGAAATTTAAGTGTAGCAGTTGAAATAAAAAAAAATTAACAATCAAAAATGAAATTGAATTAGTTGAAATAATGTAAATTGTCATCCTTGGTTACAAGTTTAATATAAGAAAACAAATGGGAATGTTGATTTAACTAGTGAAATGATAAAATTTGTGGTGATCGAATGAACTCAATATTATGTATAAAATTATAGTAATTGGTTGAAATTAAATTTAAAACGATGTATTGATATTAGATTTTAATCAATTGGATCTATTTTAATATATGGAATAATATTGAAACGAATAAAATTTGTAAAGGAGTAATGAATAATAACTAGGATGAACGATAACAATGGTTATTAAAGCTAAAATTTGGATAGATTTAATGAAACTACAATAAATGAAATAGTGTAAGTATTATACCTGGATATAATTGAATATGGAGGAATATAAAGTAAGTATTGAATTGATTTATGAAAGAACACATTGTCAAACAGTAACTGAATGCAATTTAAGGAAGTTTTAATATTCATAAAGGGTCATTTAATAAAAAAAAATACAATCAATGTTAGAAACGAAATTTTAATGTTCGTTGTTGATAATAAACCTTACTTTAATGATTATTAGTATAGTAACGAAAGTGTAAATGAAAATCAAATAGAAACATAAGTTTATTTTAAGGTAGTAATTGATAAATTGGGAAGATAGTTCATAGTATGTTAATTGATGAATTAATACGCAATATATGTAGAGTAATAAGCCGTTTAAGGATGAAATTAAGGAAAATTCATTTATTGGTTTTAAAACCTTAATGAATGCATTTAATTGAAACACATTTAAAAACGTAATATTCATTCAAATTAAGACGTAAATAAGCGTATATTAATGCAATGGAATAAAATTAGCGTTATATATAGAATTTTAAATCTGGATTGATAAGTAACGAACGTATAAGAGCAATTATTAGAAGTTACCAAATTAATTGGTAAATGAATTTATTATAAATGAAATTTAATTTATTACGCTAATTGAAATGAAGTTGGAATTTGAATATATTAATGGAATGAAACGTGAGACAAGTGTTAATTGTAGTATAGAGTTATAATAGACTCAATTTAAGGGTTGGAATTGAATCTAATCCGTTTAATTGGAAACTTATTGAAATAAATTGGATTCAATTTGTAGTATAGGGATTATTTTAAGAAATTGAAATAAATACTATAATTGGTGAATTAATTTACTTTAAATTGAGATGGGAATTGGTTTTAAAGAATTATAAATTAATAAGTAATACATGATGATAAAATTTATGAATTATAGAATTTGAATTTTAAATAGTGAGTTAATTTATTTAATTTACAATAAATTGGATTAATTGCAAATGATTGAAATCAAATATTTAATTATTATGTCAATTTAAAATTTTAGTTGAAATTGGGAAATATTTATAAAATAGCTTTGAACCAATTGTTAATTCATTCGTTTGACTATAACGAATTTGATAATAATAATGAATAGTGAATTCAATGGAATTATCGAAAAGTTAATTTATAATTGATGAATATAATGGAAATTGAATTTACGCTGAAATTTATGGTTTTTCAGCTTTAAATTGACATCTAAACCTGTTTAAATTAGTGTAATTGATTACGAAAATTTAAAGGGTAAAAAATTTGTAAATTATAAAATTGAAATGTAAAAGTTGATTTAATTAATTAATTTTAATTTATTTAATTAATGGAAAATTAGTCATTTTGGCCACTGACTCGGATTTCGACGAAACTAGTTTCATCGGATCCGTATCGGTGAACTATTGTAGGATTTCAAGTTTCGTATCGGCCGGACTTGTCGTTTGATCGTATGGACGCGAAACGCCTTGAAATCGATAAATTGAAATCAATTTGAAATCGATTTGAGCTAGCATAACTTCTTCATACAACGCAATTTGAACCTGAAACCTTTTCCACTGCGTTTAAAATATTTTAAAATATCTATTTTGATATATGGGTCTACCCAATTTCGTTCCGGAGTCAGAACGGGCTTTTTGGGCCAATTATCATTTAGCACGTTTATAATTCGGATCCATCTGTCTATTTCAATTTTATCTATAAATACCCTGCTAAACCCTAGCCTCCGCCTATTCTCATTTGTCTGCACGTAAAAATTTCATTCTATTCCTCTTCCTCGATGGCAGACAAAATTCTATATTTCCAAATAAAATTACAAATCAAATCCAAAGCATAAAATTCAAAGTCCTCAGAAAAATTTGAAAAAATTATATGTTGAAGCTCTCAACTAGCGTAATTCATTGGTGGTGTCTGTTTTTCAATTCAGTTTATCGTTTGATCAAAAATTGTGTTTTAATTCTCAGCCATCTATCGCGTCGAGATCAACTCCACCTGATCGACAAACGGATGGTACCATAGTGTGGAGAGTCGCAAGGGGATCGTATCAATGTATGCTACGCGAGGAGTCAACGGCTAGATGGGGCGAATTAAATCGATTAGGGTTTGATTCGGGAGGCGGCGGCTCATCGTTTTGGTGACCGATAGGCTCGGGGTTGGGTCCAGGGGGTCGGTTGGATGAGGTAGGAACGATGGTGGCCATGCCATGACCAACGGTGGTCGTTAGCGGTCGTGCATCGTGGTCAAAGGCGATGGCGCGCGGTGTAGCTGTGTTCGAACATGATTGGGAGAAGTAGCGTGTTGCGTACTGTGGGGTTTCACGAGATTAGGATTTCGGCCGTTTTTCCTTGATGACGTGTAAAGAGACGTAAGTATGTTTATTTTTAATTTTAATTTTAATTTTAATTTCAAAAGTTAAAATCTTAATAAAAAAATTCATACTTACTCCGTTTCACGTGCAGTTTCCTCCACTAGGTTCGTATTGGGATTCCAGACACTTTGGCGCTGGTTTGGACGGATTTGAAGACTATCCAATTTTTGGGTTTAAATTGGATTTAGATTCAATTTAAATTCAAAAGGTGAGTGTTTTAACCCACTCACAACTTCTAAGATTTCTTATGCTGTTAAATTCATTTATGATGTGTTCAGAAATTTATTTATAATCGTTTGGCATATATTTCATCATTATCTCAGTTAATTTGCATTCATTTAGTTTACTGGTTATTTAATTCACTATTGCATATTAACTGCAAGTTAAATTATTATTTATTTTATTGTATATAAACTGCCAGTTAAACAGTTATAATTTATTTTTGAATATAAACTGATAGTTGATACCTATTATTATCACTTGTTATATATTGATGTATTGTTTGAATTTGGATGATGATTGTGATGAATAGTTGATGGTTGATATTGGATGAATGGATGATGTACTTATATTGTTATAAACTGCAAGTTAATATGCATTTTCATTTCATTCGGGATTGCAGTTTGAAATGACATATAACCGTAATTTTTATTTTAAATTACGGATTGAATTGATAAATATCCGTATCACTTGACCATAGGATAGAAAATTTTATACAGGCACCGCGGTATGTGTGTGTGTGTGTGTGTGTGTAATTTATTTTTGAAATGAATTTCTATAGTTTTGGAAAGAATAAGGTTTAATGAATATTGATTTTTGATATTTTCAAATATTATTTTATATATAGTTAAACGCTTGAATTTAAGCTATGTATAAATTTGGTTTCAAAGAATAAAAGAAGTTTAAAATAAAAGTTAAATTTTATTTAGATATAATACGGTTAAGTATTTATTTAAATTTATTGATAGAGTTGATAATGTCTTAAATAAAATAAATGTTGGAAGATAAATATGAATATGCTTTGAATTAAGGTATTTAGAATTATCCTCGAATAAAATTTATTTGAAATATAAATTAATTTGGGGTTTTAAAAGGTAGAATCTTTATAACTTGATTCTGGTTTAGAGGACTAAAATGAATATCAAGTCGATTTAAATGAATATTATCATGTTAATTAAATTGAGAGAATATCCTGTATTTGAAGTTTAAAGGTTTTACTTAAATGACATTTGATTCATTAAGTAAACATTTCAAAATCTAGACAATAGTAATTGAATTTGATATATATGAAATTATCAAAGAATAAGTTTTGAAATGGTGGAATAATTAAAGCTTTGAAATATATGGAAATTGAAATGGTTTATTTGGGAATTTAATCCTATATTTGGAATTTATTTGTGAAATTTAAAAAAGCTATTTTGTTATGCAAAGCGGTTAAACACTTAAACCATTTGAGTATTAGAAATTTTGTTTCAAAGCTATGGGATTTAAAATATATATTTGAAATATTATGATTTTGGGAAAAAGGATAATTATAAATAAAATGATATCATATTGATTTGGGGTTTTAAAAATATAAATGATATCGTATTCATATGGTTTTGAAAGGGATATTATATCTGGTTTTCAGTTATAAATTATTTTAAAATAACCGTTGTAACGACCCAGAATTTTTATTAATTAAAATTTGAATATTTAATTAATTTTAAATATTAATAAGTGAAATTTATAAGTCAAATAAATTTTAATTTGAATTATTGGATTTAATTGGATTATTAAATCGATAATTTAATATGTTAAATTATAGAAATAATTGAAAATTGAGTTAAATATGATAGAAAATGATTTGTAAAATTTTATTTTATCATGTTGAAGTTAGAATGATATTTTAGAACTTTTAAAATCGAATTAAAAGTAAATTTGTGAAAATTGAATATTTTAATATTTAATAATCGACTGTAAAATAGTCAATTTTTGAACAGTCTCAGAATTGAACGAAACCAGTTTCATTGGATCCGTAATAGTAAGTTATTACCGGATTTAAATTTTCGTGTCAATCGGAGCTATCGTTTGATCGTGGCAGCTCGAAACGCATCGAATTGTTTTTAATTTAAATTTGGCGAGTCAAAATAGCCATTTTTCAAAAAGTCTCGGAATTCGACGAAACCAGTTTCATCGGATCCGTAATGTGATAATATTGTAAGGTTTCAAATTTCAAGTCAATTGGATTTACCGTTTGTCCGGTACAAATTAAAACGCCTAGAAATCGATTTAAATCGGTTTAATTCAAATTGAGCGTTTTCAGTCATAACTCGCACATACTTCCGAATTAGCTTCCGAAACCTGTTCCATTGTGTCCGGAATGCGGGATAAACCCTAGGTACGCTGGTTACGGCGTCTAAATCGGAGTTCGAAAAATCCGGGATGAATAGTGTCGCTCGTTCTCTTATAAATAGACCCACCTCTTCATAATTTGCTAAAATCACAAAACCCTAACCCTAAAAACTTGTAGCCGCCACTTATATAACCTAAGGCCAGAAATCATCCTCTTTCATTCATTAATCTCTCCCAATCTACAAGGAATTAGAAGAAACTCTCAACACGAAAGTTATAGAGCACGAAGAGAGCTTGAAATCCATACGGATGTGATCGGAAATGGTGCGACGGAGGGAGAGATAGGTGGGGCCGACAGTTCAGACCTGCGCATGCAACCCTAGGCTAGGGGGGGGCCGAACTTCCAATGGTGGCAGGTGGAGATAGCTCTTGTCGAGAGCTTCGCGTTGGTGGTAGTGTGATGAAGTATCGTTGAGCATTGAAGTTGAAATGTTTAACCCTAATCTACATGAATGGGTTCGGCCAAAATATTGTCTTCCTGGAGATGCAAACGCAAGAGGGAAGAAGCATGTGAACGGTGGTGATGAGGTTGGAGCAAGATCCTAAGGCTTGGATTTGAAGTGGGTTTAAAATAGTTAAGTTAGTTGTAAATTAAGTTATTTAAATCATGTACGATCTTATAAAATGCATAACTTTTTCATACGAGGTCGAAAAAATGCAAACCCAGTTGCGTTGGAATCGTATGGACGAGCACTACGCGATGGAGTTGGTTTGGAGTCGTTTGGAGTTAGTGAGAATTTCGGGTAAAATTAAACGCGCGTTTAATTTTATTCGAAATAAAAGCTAAAACGGAAATTAAAACCAAGGTGAGAATTTCTCACTCAATCGAATAGATTTCGATTTTATTTTAAATAGTTAGATTTAAAATATTTGAATGCATGTTTGAATGATGACTGTAAATTATTGATTGTTAAAATAGACATTATACGCCGTTAGTAAGCGGATGTTATTTAATATAAACATATACCGCGAATATTTCATAAACAGTGAAATTGGTATTATATATAATATCAATATATATATATATTGGCATATGTATATATTGGAGTTGGTTGGTTTCCCGCATTTTTTGTTTAGCGGATGAGACCCTATTACGCCGTTATTAAGCGGATAATATTTATTAAGAACATGTACCGCGATAATTTCGTACTGGAGCGAAATTGGTATTGTGCTAATGTTTTTGGATGCAGGAAAACAGGTTGGAGGGATCCAACTGGATTCCTCAACAGTATTTATTTTATTTCAGATATTTTGATATTTGATGGACTATCATATCGATATATGATATCGTTGTTAGTCGTGATTGACTATTTGGTGTATAGCATCATTGGACCCAGATTTTGGGATTTTAAAATGGTTTTTAAAGTGATTTTGAAAATATGCTATATTTTTGGAATTGATCCATTATAAATAAATAAACGTTATAATTTTTAAAGTTATAAAATTATGGTTTTTGTGAAATATAGTTAAAAGCTGGTTTTTGAGAAATATGAACCAATGATTTTATAAAATAGTTTAAACTGGATTTTTGAGTTTATTATTAAAAGTTTGAATATAAGATTTATAAAATTTGATTATTTTATAAATCAAGAGAACGGTGAAATTTTAAAGGAATTTAAAGACGTTTAAAAGAATAATATAAATTAATTTATATTAAGAGATTTATAAATGGATATTTATAAATTGAATTATGGACATTATAAAACGAGTTTTTATAAGTGTTTGAATGTAGTGAAAATGAATTTCCTAAATGAATGAAATTTATGAAATTATAAACTGTGAAGTTATAAATGAGATTTTATAAGCAATAGGTTTATAAAATTTATAAAGTTATCGAAAGAATAAATTTTGGATAAATAAACAATCTTATAAGTTAAGATTAATAATTTGGGAAGTTAAATGAACGATTTTGTAAAATAATCGTTTTATAAGTAATTAACTTATAATATGAACTTGTAGTTTATAATTGAGTTATAAACTGGAATAGGTTAATAAAGGAATTTATAAAAAGGAAGTTTTTATAAATAAATAGAAACGGAATTTATAAACGTTGTTTTATAAATCCGCAAATGACTTATTTTGATAAGTTAATTGTTATAACTTAGAGATAGAATTATATTCACATTTTGAACAGTGAATAATCCTTTAAGTTAAAGTGAATAGAAATGATGAAATTTGTTAAGGTAGTATATTCACGTTTTTGAATAGTGAATAATACGTTAAAGAAATTGTTTTAGATATGATGTTTTAAATAGAATTAAAACGATCTAACGATGGTTTAAAATGTGTTGAGATTCGAAACCATAGATTTCAACATTTATTGTTGAAATAGACGTTTTCGAGAAATAAAAGGAAATGTGGACTATAACACTGTTGTTATAGTAAATGATTTCCGAAAGGAAATGTTTTTATATAGTATTGGAATTTATATATCTATTTTAATTTCGAATCCCTATACTAGTGATTTTGGGTTGTCGTAACGATGTTTTACGCAACATTCGTTTTGGCCCAAGTAGATATGTTTAAGAAAGGATTTTCTTAATATAATGAAATATATACTTAATTCGATTTAAGTATATTGAATATTTTCTAAGTGTTGAAAATAAAAAGATTTGTGAATTACTTATTTTTAATAAGTATAGAAATGTTTTCCAATATAAAGTGAATATATTGAATTTATCTTTTTGAAGATAAATTGAAATGAATGATCGAAATCGAATATTCATAGATATTTTGGATTATAAATTCACTAAGGAATTTATAAATGAAAGGGGAAACTTGTTTAAAAATAAATATTGATTTATTTTTGAAGTGTGAAATTTTATATCTTGTAAAGATATTTTGGAAAATAAATAATTTGGAAAATTATTTGGAATCTGGTGATGTGTGCATATCCAGTGATAGTTCAATAACCGACTATCAATATTTCCTTTGAATGGGAAATTGATGTGATTTGTTTGAATTTGAATGCACACTTATTTTTGAATAAGCGCTCACTATTCGGGTTAACCGGGAAAGGACCATGGGGTCGTATAACCCATTCCGAATATGTGATACGTCGTTGTGAATTGCATTTGAAGATCGGTGTTGAAGACCGGATATTTGCAAGAGCGATAGGATGACCTATCGATTGTTTCTGCACCGAGTCGCGCCGGTATAGAAACTCCATATGTGATGGTGAATCCGATCAGGATTGTGAATATCCGGATTGCAAGGGCTTCGTAAGAAGTGCCTTCGGTTTTGTTCGAGCCCGGAACAGACTTGTATGGATTGTATGCCTGACATTACAATTTGAGATATAAAGCCGATTTCTTTCAAATATATTTCTGTTGGTGGCGGAGAATTTATTCTTTGCTTAACACCCTTCTTTGAGACATACGAGCTCAAAGGTTATATAGTTGAAGTTATCAGCGATATATCCCATTTTGGTAATGTGACATGCTGAGTGATGCTGAAATGATCATTGTGTTGATTATTTGTGATAGGATCGTTTATTTGATCGTCTATCCTAGTGATCATTGTGTTGATCATTTGTTGACCCAAAGCATGGCTTTTGTATAAAGTATGTTTTTGTGGACGTGACTTCGTCGAGCCTCACATCCCGGAAATGGTCAAAACAGGAAAGATGCAGCAAGGTTATTAGGGGTTGCTGTAGCTCCCCTTAGGGTATGTGCATTTCCTTCTGGAAAAGGGTGGTATCATGGTATGGAGCCCAGATACTTACTCATGTTGAAAACACTCTATTTATTATGGTGTGATGTTGGATATCGAGCGCTCGGTTGAAAAGGTCCTAAAGGACCGGGAAATGGCGTGCTCGTGTCAGTAGTTACCCAGTTAGGGGTAACCCGGCCTTGTGTTGGCAGAGATCCGGTTTGGTTCTCGGGGATGTCTTTCCAGAGGCATTCTCATGTGGCAATGGGAAGTTCCTTGGCCTGACCATTTGTTGGAAATCCAAAGAAACAATACGAAACTTGTACGGTTTTAGTTGTAGAACCTGCCATTTAATATGGTAGCTATTACTAGGCATAATATAATGGTACCTATGCTGGCTAAGATTTATATTCTACTTTCGAAAGGATTTGTTCTACACTATGCACTAGTAATAATATCAAATGTTATTTTAAATGTGTATCAAGCATCTTTGACTAACATAAGAAGAAATCTCCTCCAAGTCTGCGTTTGCATTGTGTGTGTGGTGGGAAGTCTTATGGTAGTCTCATTTTTAAAAGCATTGCGAATTGAATTTAAAAATATTCCTCTTTTTGATTTTAAAGATAAATAAACTGTTTTGAGTTCTTACACCAGTCACATGACTGACTCGGAGTTTATTGTTTTCCTTCCTAAACTCTGGGTGCCCACCAATTTCCACACGGGCAGTCAAGAGTTAGGTTTATCAGGATATTCTGGATATTCTGGAGTTGCTGGAGGCAAGATGGATGGCATGGCGTATTACTAGTTTATATAGTATTTCTTTTTCCGCTGCACTGCATTGTTGTTGTTGTATGTTGTTGTACACTCTGATGATATGATGTGATGTAATGAAATGAAATGTAATAACTGACATAGTTCTTTGTTTAAAGATTATTCATTTATTATTATATGTTGTTCCGCTGCGAATTGTGAGATTCTGATATAGTTCTGTAGTTGTTCTGTCCCGTTCTATTTTAAAATTCTCTATTTTCTTTCTCCTTTCCTTCTATTTTAAAATTTTCTATCTTCTTTTCCCTCTATCTTCTTCTCTTCTTTTCTTCCCTTTTCTTTTCTTAAATTCTTTCTAAAACCCCCTAATGGTTCGGCTTTTCGGCAACGAAAAATCGCTTCCGTTACAACCGTGGTGTTATAATAACGATTGGTTGTTGACGAGACCGGGATCAGAAGTTGTCATACTCTCTGCCAACTCCGAAAACCATTTAATAACCATGTACGCGGTGGAGATTCCAGAATGAAGTAGGATGGTGGCGGCGTTTCCTTTGAGGTAAATACGTGGACCCAACTCCCGTGAGTTGGCATAAGGTGGCTAAGACAGAAGCGATTCTCCGGCCAATTGAGGTAGCACCTTTGATCAGACACATCCCTTCGATTTTATACTTTGACTTTTGGATTGATTCGGTGGCCACTTTTGATTTTCTTGGGGGTGTGGCTCAAGGTGGGCGGTAGATGCGGCTACGTGTTACCACCAGCCCGGATGCGTTATTGGTATATCTACCCTGGCATTGCCTAGTTGTGCCGTGTCACCTACCCTATCGCGCCTTGTACGAGTTTGGTTTTCTCCCGTAGCCCGTGGAGTATTTAGGGTAGTCTCTCGATTTGGAGATGCGCTGATACTGGATGAACTACAGGACTATTAAGTGTTAAGGTGGAAAATGTAAAGCCTTAACGCTATTTAAAAGTAAGTTTATTTTACAATTAGACACTATTATAATAGCGAAATATACTACATAGTAAATAGTTTAACGGATCCTTAAGAGATGTAAATCCCGAGCATCTCTTGAGTTACTGCACTCATATTTATTTCTGATAATTTAACTTACATAAGATCTTTTAGTTTTGACTTGAGTGTTTTGTCTTTTCAATTCGCTCGGGTCATTCCGAGCGTTTCAGGATTTGAAGACTTTATTTCTGAAAGAAGAAGACGAAGATTTCATTACTAATATTATTATATTATATGGTTCCACTACACACTGTATTTCGCTGCATTGATATTTATTGGTATGTGAACTCCGATATTTATTATATAAAGAAGAATCAAATGTTTTGTAAACAGTTTATGAACTGTATATTGATTATTATATTTTATCCTTCCGCTGTGAGATTCTGTTTTGTTTTTTCCTCTGTTTTTCTTATTTACCACATAACAATCCGCCCTTCCGTATGGTCCGAATCGACATGTGTGTCGATTTAAAGCGTGCGAAAAGATGGGATGTTACATAAATGATAGACTATCTCACGGTGCATGAATAAAATAAAATATCACAGATATAACAGTAGAGACAATAATAACTATCTGAATAAATCATCAGAACACAGATCCATAAAGTTATATACAAATGTATTAGGGTTTATATAATGGAAACGTACCCGACAACTATCATGTAATAAGAAAATAAGTAGTCACTGCTAAGGCTCCCCTATGCTGCATAGTAGAATAATCATATAAATCCATATAAGTTTTAGTACAAGATAGCCTCATCCAGCTCATCCTCTGCATAGTTACTATGCCATCGAAACCTATTGTCTAGTTTGCTCACTTTAAGAGTACCTAAGATAATAAGTAAAAACATAAAATCTTGGATCAGACAATGGTCTGTGTGAGCGGTAAATGAAACTCAAAATACTATGCAGGTAAATATAGAAAGGAAGAGAGTACACAAATCATATCTGACATGTCCCTGCAATCAAAGAGCTAGCACATATAATCATAATATGACACTCTACTAATGACATAAAGGTACTATACTCAAAATAAGGATATCATCTCCCTAGTGTTCCTTTCCCCAATACCTACTTTTAATGATATCTCAAAGCGATAGCCTAGAAAGTAACCAAAGCAATCATAACAACTATAGCATCCATTAAGCAATCTCCACTATCACTCCGTATGCCCTGAATATTTGTTAACTCGTATGGCCTCCTTACTATTAGGGATAAATGAAAATCTCGGTTTTTATTGTACCCTCATATGGTGCAGCCCAAAGCTTGATACGTGTCCTGTAACCCAAAGCTAGACATTAGACTCAAAACCACTGGTCCAGGCTATTTAGTTCCACTCTATTGATCAGTGGGATTCCCCACTTATAATACCCCTTCTTCAAGTATAACAAAAAACAGTTCGAGTATCAATGATTCTTTAACACATAAATTCGAGCCCTAGTTTGCTCCATTTAGATCTGAGCCCTTCCTTAGCTCAGTCCAATTTCCATCATTCAAAACCGTTCATTTTCCTATTCCATGGTTCCCTCCTTTATCAAACCACCATTTACAGTACATACTCCTTTCATGAGTCACAAACCGAAGTCCAAAGCTTTTATCATGTTATTACCTCACCAGCCAATACTCAGGCGAATGAGACAACACCTCCATCATGATTTACAGAGTCTTATGCTTCCTCCTTCTATAAGCATGACCTCATAACTCTCCATAAAACAACTTAGTACCGAGTCAAAGTGACTCGACATCGAGTCATTTATTTAGCCAATTTGGCTAAGTAAATTACTCTGCCTCTAGTACTTCCTTCTCAAGTGCTTTAGATCTAGACCCATTCATCAAAAAAACTTGGCCCTAATCCAAAGCATTCATCTTTATGTTTTAGAAACAACTCGGCATAAAGCCCAACACTTAGCCAACCTCCTAAAACTTGCCTTGGTCCGTTTCTGCTAGCCAACATCTAGAGATTCCCAAAGTTACCAACCTAACCCAGCTATAGAAATTGCTCGGTATGGAGTTAAATGACTCGACATCGAGTTGTGCACTTAGCAAATTTGGACTCGCAATTTGAGCTACTGTTTACCTTCGTGCTCCAAGCTTCTTCTCCAAGTTTCATCCAATTCTGACCACCTATGCCTTTGATTTGCTAAATTCACTAACCTATCCTCCTGAACATCAAAAACAATAGCAAACAAAATCAAAGTGTAACATACGAGCATAACATAACATGCATACACATCTATTCACATAAGCAATAAACAAGAATTTGATAAACAAACCAATTCTAATCTAAATCTACATATTACATGTACTATGAATATGAATAATGAGAATTACTAAATCATTATTGAAGATTATTTCAAAGTCTCACAAATTTATGACATAAGAATATGATAGCATGTAATTAAATTTAGAAAAGGTTTAAAGGCCAAAAATCATGTTAAAACATGTAATTCTACCATATAAACATGCATAGGATAGTGAAAAGGCATAAACCACTCACCACTTACCAAAATCGACCAATTCTAAGTTAGATCTAATGTGGGCAGCAATAGAAAGCAATGAAATCCCAAAACAATGATCTCCAACTACTATTTGATGATCCTCCCTTTAATTCATTGTTTGAAAAAAGACTAGAGAGTAATTTATGTGATTTTTGATGAACTTAAGGTTAATGGGGTTTAGATTTGATTTAGGAAAGAGGGAAATGCTTTAATTACACTAGTATGAGCCAGTAGCTGGTCAAACTTAAATTAGACATAACTTCCGAGCCGGTCCGTTTTCCTTTTATGACCACTTTACCAATGAGAAACCATCAACTAGAAGCAATGGAACTGGTTTGACACCTTATTTCAATTCTTATCAAAAGATATATCCAAAACAAGATTTCTAGGATATAAATTCATAAACAATCATTAGTATGTAAAATATACGCAAGAATCATATACTAAATTATAGAATCATACAACGTAATCTAAATAAAATAAAAATATTTTACGATCCTCTGATACGTAAAATACGAGTCGTTGGAGTCGGGACGAAGGTGTAGGTTTGCAGAATTATGGATCTTAAGGCTAAACTAACAATAGAGGGGAGTAGAATAGTGTTTATATCTTATGTAAACCATTTTAATTTTCTTTCAAGATCAATATTGAATCGAAGATTATAAACACAAACTTATACTGATAATCAGTTGAAGATGCAATCATAAATAAAAATAGAAGTAGTGAAGTAAAGATTAAGAGAAATGACACTAGGTTTTTTATACTGATTTGGTTTCTCTAACATTCATTCCCAATTGCTTGTACATATGTCTTTTCAAATGCTAATCTTTAACCGGACAGAAGAAAAACCTAAATATAATCTCGATTTAGAGGCTCTGAGACACACCCTTCTAAATTTCCGAGCTCAGGGCAGACTTGTTTGATTTGATCGGGCTAGAAGCACACCAACTAAATTTTTAGGATACCAAGCACAAACACTTGATTTGAATAGGCTATAAGCACACTTAAGCAAACACAAGTAGAATTGATAGTTTTTCCAAAGATAATTTATGTACTTTGGATACAGTGGATCCTATTGGCTCTTGGATACCACTTTGATCTTTGAAATGAGAGCAAGATGTTTAAAAAATAGTAAGAAATTAGCATTGAATCAATACAATGAAGCACGAATTGATTCTATGTAACTCTTAAGAGAGTAGAGTATATTTTTCAAGAGAATTTCAAGAGAGTAAGAGGAGGGAAGAAAGTAATTAACTATTTATCCAAAAATTCATTTGCACTCCCTTTTATATAGTAAATTAATAAGGCCCATTATGAAAAGTTGCGATGAATAAACTTTGCCTTTCAAAATTTTAAAAACCAATTAGTGACATGTATGTCAACATATAGACATACCCTATATATGTCAACATATGCGAGTTTAAGAATGAAATTTTTTTCCCGTTAAATTGTTTTGAAAATCTTATACTTTGTAAATAATTTTATACTTTGTAAAATAGTTTAAACATAGTTTATAAACATTTTGAACTTTGAAAAAGTTCCATAAAGTATTTTAAAACATAGTTTTGCAAAAAATATAAAAGATTAGAAACTTGGAGATAGAGATCGAAGATTTTTATCAGGGACTTTAACAATACATGTTATGACTCCATGCATTAAATTATAATCTTGAGATCTTCATATTTTGGTCTTTGAACTCATGAGTCTTCATGTCTATCTCTTGAGTCTTTAGGCTGTACATTCTTTGATTCAATGCCTGCGTAATATTGTACACTATATAATAATGAACATGGCAAAACATTAGTGTGTGTGTGTGTGTGTGTGTGTATATATATATATATATATATATTATATGTTTGTATGTGGTGGTATATGGTTATTGTCATCGAAATCAATAACTAAGGCATTAATAATCTCTCCATTTCTGATGATGACAACCATTAAATATTATGTATATAACATATGATATATCTTCCCTAAGTCAGATAACTCCCCTTGAATATACGCATATGTATATTTTATATTTTTCTCTCTCTTTGTCATCAACAAAAAATGAATGAAAAATAAAAATCCCTCTAAATAAAATACTTAGAAACTGTAGTGTCAAAAATTTATAATCAAGAACTAAAATTATCGAGGCATGCTAAACATGATGTAATATGATATGATGATTAATATATGAAGACTTTAAATAAATAAGATAAGATGATCGTTATTTATTAAAATCAAACTATATGAATCAAATTATCAGTCCAAGAATACATACTTAAACAAACCAAACTAAATTAAAAACTAATAATACTAACAATCCAAACCTAGACAAGCCACACTTAAACGCATGAATTAATGCGTCATATTGACTATGGGAGACTTATGGATGAGGCAAAGTGATATTGGAGACAAAAGTTTCCATTTTGTCGCATAAGATTTCAATCACGATCGAAGCAAATTTCTCCTACACATTTGACTTCACCATCATCTTCAGTGACATCTTCCATCTCTTGTTTTCTTTGTCTTCTTCCTCTTTATCATTCAAAAGGTTGTGAACGACAAGAGTAAGAGTTTCTTCTTCGATTACTATTGGATTGGCTACACTATCTAATAGATGCTTTTGAAGATTCCAAATGATGCACACTTACTTTTCTTGTTCCTTTAAGAGGCCTATTTGGATGACCTCTATTTCTAAAAGCATGTTGAGGAATTTTTTAAATCGACTTCCACTTTGATGATTTTAGCCATGGTGGTGGCTTGGAAGGGGACTAGAGTGGAGGTTTCGAAATTTATGGGGGTGGTCTCTTCTCTTGGTCACTTGGAACTTGAGGAATCCAATATTTTTATTTTATTTGGAATTTAAAAAAGGAAGAAGACATGGAAATGAGAAAGAATTCAAAATTTGGTTGTTACATAGTTATATTTCGAATTTTGAATTTAAGAGGGAAAATAGAATCTAAAAATCTGCAATATTTGTCGATATGTAGGCATATAGTATGTCAACATATATAGGTCAATTTTGATATTTTTTAACTTTGAAATTTATATGTTGCTATATTTATATTTTAGAGAAAGAACGTATTCCTCTCTTCTATGTTTAATAAAAGATGTTTCCGTTAATGGCTTTGTTAGCATATCGGCTATTTGATTTGCACTATTTAAGTTTAAATGAAATGACTCCTTTATTTACGTTATCTCTTAGAAAACGATGTCTTATGTCTATATGTTTGGTCCGCATGATGTGTTGGGTTTTTGGATAGATTTATCGCACCAGTGTTATCACGGTATACTAGCGGCTTAGAGAAATTTAAAAAAAAATCTTTTAAGTTTTGTTGCATATAGATAACCTGTGAACATGCTAATGTAGTAAAGATAAATTTTTCTTCAGCTGTAGATAGAGACATAGAATTTTACTTTTCACTAAACCAGGAAACAAGAGAGTATCTTAAAAAGTGACAACTTTTGCTTGTACTTTTTTGGTCTAATTTGCATCCAACGTAGTCAGCATCACTATATGAAATTAAATAGAAGAAATCTTCTTTTGAATAAAAGAGTCCATAATATACTATGTTGTTTACATATGTTATTATTCTTTTTACGGATATTCGGTGAGTTTCCTTAGGCTGTGATTGATATCTTGCATAGAGACAAACACTATGCTCTATGCATTACATAAGGACTACTAGCAGTTATACAGAGTAAAGAACCTATCATACCTATATATAGTTTTTGATCTACATTTTTTAGTTTTCTTCCTTATTTAATTTCTCATTAGTTGCCATGGGGGTTGGCTTACCACTAGTATTAGACATACCAAATGTCTTAACTAAATCTTTGGCATAATTTTTCTTGACCTATAAAAATACCACTGCTTAATTATCTGATTTGTAATTCTAAAAAGAAAGTTAGTTCACCCATATGAATCATTTCAAATTCCTTAGTCATTATATCAGAAAATTTATTATTTAATTATTTATTTGCTGACCCAAAAATAATATCATCTACGTATATTAGTGTAAGTTTAATATCATTATTATTACTTTTAACAAATAAAATACTATCTACTTTTCATATTTAAAAGTTAGACTATAATAAGCAGAATTTAAATCTATCATATCATGCTCTAAGAGCATGTTTTAGACCACATAAATCTTTCTTTAATTTATAAATATGAATTGAAAGTTTATCATCTTCAAAAAGTGGGGGTTGTTCTACCAAAACATCTTCTTTAATAAAACCATATAAAAAGACGCTTCTGACATCTATTTGAAAGCATTTAAAATTATTATGATTTGCAAAAGAAAATAGAACTCTAATAGCTTCTAGTCTATCTACATGAGCAAAGTTTCATCAAGATCTATACCTTCCTCCTGACCATAACCTTGAGCAATTAAACGTGTTTTATTTCCAATGACTTCTCCTTGTTTATTCATTTCATATCCATAGACCCACTTAGTCCCTATTGCATATATTTTTCAGATCCTGAGACTAGTTCCAAAACATCATTTCTGATGAATTGATTCAATCCCTCTTCATAGTAAGAATATGTGAATCATCTAAAGATGCTTCCTTTTGATTTTTAGGTTCGGTAGTTAAGATAAAGGCTACATTACTCACTTTACTTAATTGTTTTCTTATTTTTACAATAAACTCTATATTTCCTATAATATTTCTATAGAATGACTTTTAAAATTTAGTTCTTTTATATATGAATTTTTAGAATTACCATTATTTTCATATTAGTGATTTCACTATTTGTAATATGAATATTAATCATCAAAATTAGTATTATTGATTTTAAAATTCTCATCAAATGAAATATGTAATGTCTCTTCAATAGTGTTAGTTTCGGTGTAAAAAATTCTATAAGCTTTACTTCTATTTGAATACCCAATAAAATTTCCTTTGTTTAATTTATCATCAAATTTATCTAAATTATCCTTTTTATCTAATATAAAACACTTACTACCAAAACTCTAAAATAAGATACTGTAGCTTTATTATTGTAAAATAATTCATAAGTAGTTTTCTTAGTCAAATATCTTGTTAAAATTCTATTCAAAATATAACATGCTGTAGCAATTATTTCAGCCCAATTTTTTTTAGGCGCACCACAATCATTTAAATCATTCTAGAACATTCTTGTATAGTTCTTTTTTTATGTTCTATCGCTCTATTTTGATGGCGTGTTCTCAGAAAAGAGAATTTATGTATAATCCCTTTCTTATTGCAGAAGTTTTCAAAATTTCATTTTCGAAGTCTCCTCCGTGATCGCTCTTAATCATTTTAATTTTAGTATGCGTTTGATTTTGAATTCTTTTAGTAAAATATTAAAACATTTCAAAGGCATCACTTTTAAGTTTTAAGAAAATTGTCCATGTAAATCAAGAAAAATCATCTACAATTACAAAATATATCTACTATGATTCATTGATTGGATTCTTGAAGGTCTGAAATGGTCTAGGTAAGGAAGTTCAAGAGGTTGCGAGGTAGAAATCATATCTTCTGATTTAAAGGAACTTTTATGAAGTTTTCCTAGTTGACAAGCATTACATAGTTGTAAACTCCTTTTACGAAGATCCCTAAAAAGTTCATATCCAACAACTTTAAATACATGTTTAAAATTCAAATGACTAAATCTTTAGTACCAAATCCAGGGGTCATTAGATTCAGCCAAAAGATATAGATTATCATTAGCACATTCATACTTAAAATGTAAATATTACGTTTCCTAATGCCCTCAGAGATAATGTTTGGCTCGTTACCTTCGATGTGACAATTATCTTTTTTAAACTTAATTTTAAAACTCTTATTACACAATTTTGTTCCTGCAGTTCAAAATTATAACTTTCCAAAAAAAATCATGTGACTTTCAAAATGATTCGTTTATAATCTACTTGAAAGTAAAATACTGGTTTCACAACATTATTTTTCCATAAAAGCTTTAAAAAGCTAACAATAGTACTAGCCATTTACACCTTTTCAAAAATCAAATTATGAGTTTTCTGGAATCCTATTGCACTAATATCAAATGTGGATTATGGAATTATGGATCTTAAGGCTAATTTAACACTTAGGAGGGTGAATAGTGTTTTCTAACTGATGTAAATCATTTTAATTTTCTTTCAAGACCAATATTAAATCACAGATTATGAACACCGAATTTTTATAACAATCTGCCATAGATGCAATCATAGATAGAAATAAAATCATTAAACTAAAGTAAAGAGTTAGAAAGATGACAATAGGAATTTTATACTAGTTCGGATTTCTCGTTCATCAACTCTCGTACAATTTTTGTACATATTTCTTTTCAAATGCTAATATTTAACTAGGTAGAAGGCTAACCCAAATACAATCTCAATTTTGAGGCTACGAGACATACCCTTCTGAACTTTCAAGCTCAAAGGTAGACGCAAATGATTTGATTAGGCGATAAGCACACCTACTAGATTTCTAGGCTACTAAGAACACCCACTTGATTTGAACTGTGAAAAGCACACCCAAGAAAATACAAATAGAGTTGAAAGATTTTTTCCAAAGACAAATTCTTGCACTTTGAATATGGATCATATAGCCTTTTGGATAGCACTTTGATCTTTGAAATGAGAGAAAGGGATGTTTCCAAAACAGCAAGAAAGTAGTAATGAATCAATACAATGAATTATGAATTTATTCTATGCGATCTTGAAAAGAATAAAGGACATTTTTCAAGAGAATTTTCAAAAGAGTAAGAGGAGGGAAGAAAGTAAGTAATTAATTACCAAAAATCCATTTGTACTCTTCTTTATATAAAAAATCAACAGATGGGTCTGTTCATGAAGAATTACGACAAATAGACCCTTCCTTTCAAAATTTGAGAAACTAATTGGTGGCATGCAAGTCGAAATACCTTATGCCTATATGTCGACATATGCTAGTTTAAAAATGAAAGTTATTTTCTTTTAAATTGTTTTGAAAATCCAATACTTTTTAAAATAATTTGATACTTTGTAAAACAGGTTGAACATAGTTTATAAACATTTTGAACTTTGAAAAACATTTGTAAAATATTATGAAATATGTATTGAAATTTATTTTGGTTATAATATAAAAGATTAGAAAATTGGAGATAACGACCAAAGATTGTTGTCAAGGACTTTAATAATATATATTATGACTCTATACATTAAATTATAGTCTTGAAATCTTCATATCTTGGTTGAACTCATGAGTCTTCATGTCTATCTCTTGAGTATTTATACCATATAGTCTTCGATTCAACATTTGTGCAATACTCTGCACTATATACTATATAACTTGGCAATCTATTTTTATATGTTTGTATATAGTTTTATATAGTTGTTGTCATCAAAATCAATAACCAAGGTATTAACAGATGAGGCCATATATGTGAAGCCTTTCGTTTGTAAGTAGATAGGTAGCCATGCAATGTTGGGAATTAACTCTTTATAGAGTTTTCAAGGTGCTAGAATGCACATCACCGATATCTCATTCAAGAAAATCTATGAAGAGAATGGAAATGAAGTTAGATACTTGGATGAATAAATGTAAACTCTGGAAAGGAGACTAAGGAAGAAGCTTTACATCTAGACGACTAAAGCCAGTTGAAGGCGTAAGAGTGTCAAATAAAAAAAATATTCGTTCTTGAAGAATGCTTATTGTGAAGCGCATAGATAACTTTATAATGACACCAGGCTTTCACGATTAATACAGAAAGCAAGTCGGTTCTTTTCTTCAAACTCAAAAGATGTGTTTGCTCTAGGAACATTGGTGGTCAATGTAGTTGCATGATGAATATAACCTATAAGGAGTTGAGAAGGGTTATCCATTGGGATGCACTTGAATTAGAGCTAGCCCAATCTCTTGTAGAAAGAACTGAAGTAAGCCATTAGAAGGTGCAACGGCTCCACCCAAGAACAAGTATTTTTTACAGGCTATGTATCCCTTAGGAGTATCATGTGCCTAATAATCAATTCTTGGTAATAAAATGTCACTCCCTAGAATTTCATAACGAAGATAGATCGTTTGAAGTGATACAACAGTCAATATTGACTATGTTTGATCCCAGGAATCATTCAAAACCCTTGGTCCAGGTTGTTCATTCAAAGGAGGAGGCTGGTTTGGAAGGGAGCCATTAGAACTAATTGTCTCGGACGTATGGTAAGGGTGACCGTCTAGCTCCATTTGGAGTAGACGTGGAGGTTCAAATTGTAGAAGAGCTGGATTTTGAACGAGTTGAGGGTTCGGAGCCAACTTTGAAATCAGGTGATTGGCGAGTCATTTTGAACTAGAAAATTTGATACCGCACATGGTAAAATATGTTGTATTTTGAAATTTTACTTTTGTGACGACCCGGAATTTTCGAGCATTTAAAATCGGAATATTTAATCGATTCTGAATGTTTAAAGGTTAATTTCTAACCTGAATTTCAAATGTCACAATTAATTTGATATTTAAATTATTAAATTAAATAATTTGGAATTGGGTAAAATATGAAATCTGAAGTTTTAAACCTGTTAAAAATAATTTAAAGGCTTGTAAAATTTATATTAATAACATTGAAGATAATAGAAGTTTTAAAATTGAATTTAACAATGATTTGTTCGGTTTTGGAAATTTTATTGTTTAATTTGAATTTAAAAATAGCCTTCCGAGACACAGACTCGGAATTCTACGAAACTAGTTTCATTGGGTCCGTAATAATGAATTATTGTCGGATTTCAAATTTCGTGTAGATTGGAGTTGTTGTGTAAGCGTACGATATATAAATGCTTTGAAACTTATATTGGAAATTCAACATAATAACCGGTCCAAAAGCCTGTCTTCTCTTCTGCATTGTTTTCCTGTGACATAGCATAGTTGAGCACGTAATAATCACGTCCATCGTTTTTTTATATTACAGGACACTTTGATTTTTGACTTACAGTAAATAAGTAATTTCATTTTATTTGAAACTATTGTCTTCCTCAACAAGCAGTTAAATTGGTAATTATCTCGAACCCTCCTTTCCTTCAGCTTATTAAATCGCGCAACCCTCTTTATCTAAAAAAAAGAGAGAGAAAATGGCCAAAGCCTTTTCGTCGAAAAAAAAAATATTTACAACGAAATCGAATACGATTTCGATCGAATCACAAGCCCACTCTACCGAAACCAAATCGAGTTGTTTGGGGCTGCGCGTGAGGGAGGGACGTCGATTAGGGTTTCGCGAGTGGGGTTTGCTCAGCTAGGGTTCGTGACGTTGAGGTGAGCAACGCGACGAAGGGCTGTTTGGGTCAACGAAGTGGAATGTCGCGACTGTCTACACACGTACGCGCGTGGGTTTGGCCTAAGGCCGATGTGGTCGCAAGTAACCTGAGGATGGTCGGAATCATTTTGGGGCTTCGTTGTTGAGGTCGGTCGCGTTTAGGAGTTGGGTTGCCGCGAGGTCATTCTTGACCCGAAGTGGTGAGTCGCGTTGAGGTACGATTTCTTTTTGGTTACTTTTAAACTTGAAATATATATATTTACATGCTTGAATTTGAAAATATATAAAGTCAGAAGAAAAAAGGGATTACAGAAAGAAGGAAATTTATCTGTAAATGGTTTCTTAAATATTAAGCTAATTTAAATTTAAATTAAGTTATTAATACGTTAAATTTGTTCAATAATAATTAATTCAAATATTAATAAATTGTAAATGGTCATACAAGGTTGAGAAATCGGGACTTAAATCGAGAATGGAGTAGAAGTGCAAATTTAAGAGCAAAGGTGAGTTAATCTAACTCAGTTCAATTTAAATTTAAATTATTAAATTCAAATAATTGTTTGAATGGTTAAATTGATTGATGTGTTATAGTACGGTATATTTTGGAATTGGTATTTATATTGTGCTAATGTCTGTGGATGCAGGGAAAACATGTTGGAGGGATCCAACTGGACCCCTCAACATGTATTTAAATTAATTAATATTCTATGTTGTGATTTTCTTGATATTCTATGATGAATATATTGGAATATTGAATGCCATGGTTTGATTGACTATATTTGGATATAATGAATTACCAAAATATATAATTGGATTTTTTGGAAGAAAATAAAAGGGAAGTAAATTCGTAAGCGAAATAATTTAGAAAATTTGAATAATTAAGAACGAATTGAAAAGAGATAGAAGTAATATGAAAATAATAATAAATAATTTCGAGTATGAAAAGGAAAAGAATTTTGAATAAAACGAAATTAATGAATTGTTAACTTAGGTTATATCAAATTAACGAACAAAGGATTATTTTAAAATTCAAGTTTAAATCTATTTAAAGGGATAAAGAAGTAAATTAAGAAATCTAAAATTTGTATTTAAATTAAAAGTATTTTGAATCAAAATTTTAGGAATAAAATTTGAAATTAATGGATGTTGGAATTAAAAAGGAAGTAAATTGGAAATCAATTTGGAAATTGATTCAAGTGTTTGAATTGGAAATTTAAAGAAGTGTGAAGAGAAGTATATTTCTCTAGATAGCCAAGTACGTTTTCAAAGTGAGTTTTTAAATATAAGATAAAAGTTTAATGTTGTTCTAAAAAGCATGTTTTGAAAAAAAAAATATTATTTCTAAATGTTTAAATCTTAGAGTAAATATTTTTCAAATCTATTATCATAGTAGTTATTTAAGGTGCCTTGGTATTTGTTTTAAAAAGAGAAATTTAGTTCTATATTCTAAAAAGTAGTTTTACTTTGATTATTTTTAAAATATATATATATTGACAAGCGTTAAAGTAGTTCTTAATTTAAATATTTAAAAGTATATTTTATAATAAGGTGTTTTAAATTATTTTAAAATCTAAATGTTGTGCTTGGAGATTTCAGAAGAAATAGAAAATATTTGGGAAATTTATTCAGAAAAGAAAGATAGTTTGAAAACTGTTTTCAAAAGGGGTTTGAAAGGTGAAAATATATCTTGTAAATATATTTTGAGATAAATAAATAATTTGGAAAATTGTTTATTGTTGAATGGTTGTTTGTGAATATTAATTGATAGTTAAATCACCGACTATCAATATTGACCAAATGCGTTGATCGTTTCGAAGAGACCGGGATTGAGATTTATTTCTCGAAAACCACTTCGATCCGGTTTGTACGTTTCGTGGAAACGAGTTTGGATTCGAAGCTGGAGCAGTGAAGTGCAAGGGCTAGTTGCTATTAATATTGAGAATATTTTCAAAATGGATGTAGTAGGAATAGTGTCTTCGGTTCCGTTCGAACCTGGGACGGACTTGTATGGATGAATGCTTTCGAAAGATCGTCAGGTGGACGATGGGCATTCTAAGGGATATGTTCTAAAAAGGTAACGCTTAGCCTCAAGCCTCATCAAATGGGAATGACTGAAAATCAAGAGTTATGCAGCAAGGCTAGGTGGGTAGCACCCAAGCAGGGTGAGGTAATTCCAGTCTAGATGACCCTTTTTATTTCGGCTTAGTGGGCGGTTGCTGATCCTAACCCCGGGGTGATCTCACTCGAGATTATCCAGTAAGGGATAGTCCCGGTCTTGTGTTGCAGGGGAGCGAGCATACTCCTCGGTACGGTGATCTAGGCCCCGTACTGCGACAGGTGGTACCCCAGTGCCTAGTCATTAGTTGGAAATCATTCTCCCTACGTGTCTTGTATGAGTTTTGTTTGTATTACCCACTCTGTGGCTAGTAGCTGGAATTAAATCATGTAGCAATTTCGGCTATTTTATAAGTATTTGTATATAGACCCTATTATAATATCAGAGGATTTCTATAAAAATTGTTTTAGCTATCGTAAGGTGAAAACCCGACATGTTTATTTGTTACGAGATGCTTTTGTTTTCAAAGGATTTTTGAACTTTAATAATCAATTGAGTGTGATTTCCTCACGCTGGTATCCCAGACTGACTCGGGTCTTATTTAACTGTAATGCTCGGGTCAGACCGAGTATTATAGGATACAGGATATGATGCTGTGGAGCTCAGATGACGAGCTGGATGGTGATACGTACTTCCGTACTTGTTTATATATGTATACTCCACTGTGTTGAGTTGTTGAGTATCCATTTGTATGTTGTTGTTGAGCTATTGATTGATGTACTCTGATGATGTAATATATAAACAGAGATATTCGATTTTTGAGTAAAGACCATTTATTATCTATTATATTTTATTCCGCTGCGATGGTTAGAATCTGTTGTTGATTTCTATTCTCTTCTTCTACCTCTTCTTCTTAAACTCTAAGGGTTCTTATTTCTGTACAACTTGAGCTGTTTTAGGTAGAATAGTGATAACTCAAGGGGTACGGATTTGCAGGTCGTTTGTGAAGACCCGCAAATCCGTACTCCTTGAATATACACTAATCTCCATAGATTAACTCAAGATGAAAAGAAATACGAATTCTCAATGTTTAAGAAAAAGAAAGAAAAAGAAAAAGGTAGAAGGAGAGAGAAAAAGATAGAAAATGGAGAGAAAAGAAAATAAATAGAACGGAACAGAACAGAAAACAACAGAACAATATCAGAATCGCACAATCGCAGCGGAACAACATATAATAATAAATGAATAATCTTTAAACAAAGAACTATATCAGTTATTACATTTTATACATTACTTTACATCATCATTTCATTTCATCATCAGAGTGTACAACAACAAACAACATCAAACAGCGGAAAAGAAATACTATATAAACTAGTAATACGCCATGCCATCCAGCTTGCCTCCAGCAACTCCTGAATATCCAGAATATCCTGATATACCTTAACTCTTGACTGCCCGTGTGGAAATTGGTGGGCACCCAGAGTTTAGAAAGGAAAACAATAAACTCCGAGTCAGTCATGTGACTGGTGTGAGAACTCAAAACAGTTTATTTATCTTTAAAAATCAAAATAGAGGAATATTTTTAAAGTCAATTCGCAATGCTTTTAAAAATGAGACTACCATAAGACCTCCCGCACGCACACACACATGCAAACGCAGAATCGGAGGAGATTTCTCCTTATGATAGTCAAAGATGCTTGATACGCATTTAAAAAGAACATTGGTTATTATTACTAGTGCATAGTGTAGGAAAAATTCATTTCGAAAATAAAGATATAAATCTTAGCCAGCATAGGCATTCCGCACTTATGCCTACTATAGCTACCATGTTCAATAGCAGGTTACCGCCACATTCCATGGCAGGTTATACAACTAAAACCGTACAAGATCGTATTGTTTCTTTGGATTTCCAACGAATGGTCAGGCCAAGGAACTTCCCATTGCGACATGAGAACGCCTCTGGAAGGACGTCCCCGAGAACCAAACCGGATCTCTGCCAACACAAGGCCGGGTTACCCCTAACTGGGTAACAACTGACACGAGTATGTCATCCCCCGGTCCTTTGGGACCTTTAACCGAGCGCTCTTAATCAACATCACACAATCATAAATAAAGTGTTTCAACATGAGTAAGCATCTGGGCTCCATACCATGATACCACCCTTTTCCAGAAGGAAATGCACATACCCTAAAGGGAGCTACCCCTCATAACCTTGCCGCATCTTTCCTGTTTTGACCATTCCGGGGTGTGAGGCTCGACGAAGTCTCGTCCACAAAGACATACTTTATACAAAAGCCATGCTTTAGGTCAACAAATGATCATAGAAATGATCACAAAGATAAACGATCAAATAAATGATCCTATCACAAATGATCAACATAATGATCATTTCACAGCAACACTCAGCATGTCACATTACCAAATTGGGAATATATCGCTGATAACCTTCAACTACATAACCTCTGAGCTCGTACGTCTCAGAGAAGGGTGTTAAGCTAAGAGAATAAATTCTCCGCCACCAACAGAAATATATTTGAAAGAAATCTGCATTATATCTCAATTTGTAATGTCAGACATACAATCCATACAAGTCTGTTCCGGGCTCGAACAGAACCGAAGGCACTTACAAAGAAGTCCTTGCAATCCGGATAATCTCTAATCACGTCCAGACTTCCCATAGCTACTCGGTGCAAAGACAATCGACGAGTTGTCCTTTCGCTTTCAAACATATCCGATCTTCAACACCGGTCATCAATGTTATCCATTACGTCGTATCACTATTCGGAATGGGTAATCCGAATAACGAGCGCAATAATTTAAAAATAAGTGTAGCATTCAAATTCAGCAAATCACAACAAATACCTTTCAAAGGTAAATATTGATAGTCGGTTATTGAACTATCAATGGATATGCACAACATCACCAGATTCCAAATAATTTTCCAAATTATTTATTTTCCAAAAATATCTTTAATAGATATATAATTTTCACACTTCAAAAATAAATCAATATTTATTTTTAAACAGATTCCCCTTTCTTTTATAAATTCCATAGTGAATTATATTCCAAAAATATCTATGAATATACGATTTCAATTATTCATTTCAATTTATCTTCAAAAAGATAAATTCTCCAAATATTCACTTTATATTGGAAAACATTTCCATACTTACTTAATAAGTAATTCACAAATCCATTTATTTTCAACACTTGGAAAATATTCAATATACTTAAATCGAGATTAAGTATATATTTCATTCTTTAAGGAAATCATTCTCTTAAACATATTTATTTGGGCCAAAACGAATGCTGCGTAAAACATCGTTACGACAACCAAAAATCACTAGTATAGGGATTCGAAATTAAAATAGATAAATAAATCCCAATACTATACAAAACATTTCCTTTCGGAAATCATTTACCATAACAACAGTGTTATAGTCCGCCATTTCCTTCTATTTCTCGAAAACGTCTATTTCAACAATAAATGTTGAAATCTATGGTTTCGAATCTTAACACATTTAAAACATCGTTAGATCGTTTTAATTCTGTTTAAAACATCCCATCCAAAACAATTTCTTTAACATATTATTCACTATTCAAAAACGTGAATATACTTGTTAACCAATTTCATCCTTTCTATTCATTTTGTTTCAAAGGATTATTCACTATCTAAAATGTGAATATAACTCCATAAATAAGTTATAACAATTTACTTATCAAAATAAGTCGTTTGCGGATTTATAAAACAACGTTTATAAATTCCATTTCTATTTATTTTATAACAACTTCCTTTATAAATTCCTTTATTAACCTATCTCAATTCATATCTCAATGATATACTAAATATTCATATTATAAGTTAAACACTTATAATTTATTGGTTAACAAGAATCGTTCTTTTGAACATCCCAATTTATAAATCTTATAACTTATAAGATTCATTTATTTATCAAAAATCCATTCTTCAAATAACTTTTCAAATTTTATAAACCTACTGCTTATAAAATTCCATTTATAACTTCACCGTTTATAATTCCATAAATTTCATTCATTTATGAAATTCATTCACAATTCATTCTAACACTTATAAAAACTCGTTTTATAATTCAAATATTTTAATTTATAAATATCAATTTACAAAACTCTGATATAAATCAATTTATACTATTATTTTAAAACATCTTTAATCTCCTTTATAATTTCACCATTTTGATTTATAAAATAATCAAGTTTCATAAATCCTATATTTAAACTTTTTATAATAAATTCAAAAATCCTGATTCAAACCATTTTATAAAATCATTAACCCCATATTTTCAAAAATTCAACTTTTAACTATATTTCTCAAAAATCATAATTTTTTATAACATAAAAATTATAACGTTTATTTATTTAAAATGGATCGATTCCAAAAATATTTTATAAACGTTTTCTTTCAAAAATCACTTTAAAAATCCTTTTAAAATTCTAAAATTTGGTCCAATGATGCTACACACCAAATAGTCAATCACGACAACGATGACATCATATATCGATATGATAATCCATCAAATATCAAAATATCTGAAATCAAAAAAAATACTGTTGAGGAATCCAGTTGGATCCCTCCAACCTGTTTTCCTGCATCCAAAGATGTTAGCACAATACCAATTCCGTACCAGTACGAAATAATCGTGGTATACGGGATTTAAAATATTATCCGCTTAATAGACGGCGCAATAGGATCTCATCCGCTATATACTGCGGGAAATCAACAACTGTAATATATACATATGCCAATATATATATATATATATATATATATATATATTGCTATTATATATAATACCAATTTCAATGTTTATGAAATATTCGCGGTATATGTTTTTAATAAATAACATCCGCTTACTAACGGCGCATAATGTCTATTTTAACAATCTATATATATCAATCATCATTCAAACATGCACTCAAATATTTTAAATATAACTATTTAAAATAAAATCGAAACCGATTCGATTGAGTGAGAAGTTCTCACCTGATTTCAATTTCGTTTTAGCGATTTATTTCGAATAAAATTAAACGCGCGTTTAATTTTACCCAAAATTTTCACTAACTCCAAACGACTCCAATCCAATTCCATAGCGTAGTGCTCGTCCATACGATTCCAACGCAACTAGTTTCGCGCGTTTTCGACCTGGTATGAAAAAAATATGAATTTTACAAGTTTACACGAATTTATATTTTAATTTACAACATAATTTCTTTTAATTTTAACCTTCATCAACTACAGGCCGTTGGATCTGCTCTCCCCCCCATCAGGCCGCACACCCCTCATCTCTCCCACGCGTATCCTCCTTCTCCAGTAACAACACGCGCACCCAAGAACCCACCACTTGCAACTAGGGTTCCATTATACGATTTTCACGAGCAACATTAACACGATCAAAGAGCTCCATGTCGAAGCCCTCACCCAACTCCACACTCGGCCTGAAGAGCTTCGAGCTCGGCCCTCTATTTGCGTGGGAATTCGTGCCCAAAACGCACACGAACGCGGCCATATATCTCATCATCCGTAGCACCATTCGCGATCTCCACCGTTGAATACGTAGAGCTCGAGACACTCTACAAGTTTCATGTTGAAGGATTCTTGAATTGGTTGATGGATTTGGAGGAATTTGAGGTGATAGAACTGTAAATTTCGGCCATACATTCATAACTGGCGGCTAGGGTAAAGGATTAGGGTTTTAGTTTTTTTTTATTTTGTGAAGAGGATGGTCTATTTATAGAAGTTTGAACGACACTATTCATCCCGGATTTTCCAAACTCCGATTTACGCGCGGTGACCAGCGTTTCTTGGGTTTACCCCGCGTTCCGGACATAATGGAACAGGTTTCGGAAGCTAATTCGGTCATCTCTGCGAGTTATGGCAATAAACGTTCGATTTAAAATTAAACCGATTAAACGATTTTCTAGGCGTTTTAGCTTGCACCGGGCAAACGGTAAATCCGATTGACATGAACTTTGAAACCTTACAATAATATCACATTACGGATCCGATGAAACTGGTTTCGTCGAAATCCGAGACTTTTTGAAAAATGGCTATTTTAACTCGCCAAATTAATATTAAAACAATTTCGATGCGTTTCGAGCTGCCACGATCAAACGATAACTCCGATTGCTACGAAAATTGAAATCCGGTAATAACTAACTATTACGGATCCAATGGAACAAGTTTCGTCCAATTCTGAGACTGTTCGAAAATTGGCTAATTTCACTAGTCGATTAAATATTAAATATTCAATTTTCACAGATAAACTTTTAATTCAATTTTAAAAGTTCTAAAATATCGTTCTAACTCCAATATGATATAATAAAATTTTACAAATCATTTTTAATTATATTTAACCCAATTTTCAATTATTCCTGTATTTTCACACATTTAATTATCGATTTAATTATCAAATTAAATCCAATTATTCGAAATAAAATTTATCCGACTTATAAATTTCACTTATTAATATTTAAAATTAATTAAATATTCAAATTTTAATTAATAAAAATCCTGGGTCGTTACATACTTCCCCCCTTAAAAGAATTTCGTCCTCGAAATTATCAAGTAAGAAAAATTACAGAATCTATTAATTTTCCAAAATCCATAGTTAAACTTCTTATAAATCTTTACTAAGTTTTCAAATCATACTTAGTTGTCTTTTCAAAAACAATTACTATTGTTTGACTTTCAACTCCAAATCAAAATTAGTTTTCAAAAAAAAAATTCCAATTTTCTCAAAAATATTCTAACGCCTTAAATTTTCGAAAAAATTCACCATAGTCTCCTTTGCGCGGCTCGATCCGGAAAAAAAATGACAGTATATATATCACAAATATACATCTCATCAAGTAATGAGGCATCCCGCAGGGAAAAAAGTGTAAAAGTACGATATTTAATCCGAGATATGTACCTTATATTTTATTAGCGAGCATATACGGCTAGCGCGAAACGAGCACCAAATGCGAAGCAAACGCGATCCGCACCTACTAAATACTCAACAACGACATGAGAATCATGTATATATGAAAATAGTATCAATATACAACATATAGCAACATAATAACTATATATGCCAACATAGCAAATGTAGTAAAAGCAATAAATTCAACCATCAACCAACTAACATCCAACTAACATCCATAACCAATAAATATTCTTTCATATTCTCATTAATATTTAATGAAATGGATTTTCAATTTAATCACATTTGATTTATTAACAGTGGATGTTCTTACTAACATTCATTTTCAATTAGTTTATATTCACTAATTCATATTCAAGTTGGTTCACTTCCAAATCAATTTCAATTCTATTTAAGATTCACTTAACTTCCAATTGAATTTCAATTACTTTAGCTTCCAATTTCATTAATACTTAATGAATTTCATACAATCAACTAACAACCATATAACAAACAATGTATATTAATTACAACCAAATTCCTTTGCTTATATTCATTTAATTTGGTTTAACACCATCACTTTCAACTGGTTTGATTAAATTGATTTTCCTTCAATTATTCAACTTTCCAATAACATTATATTTTAATGAATTACACTTATATTCATTTTTTTTATCAACTTTATTTACATTCAATTGATTAACATTCAATCCATTTATTCAATTCAATTACAAAAGTTGAACTTCCATTACATAACTCAAGTTCATATTTTTATTTACAACTTATATTCATAAATATATTCACATAGTTTCACTTCTTATATATATAAGTATATTTCACAATTGTAAATTACTTTAATTATAATTCAATTCTTATAATTCTTTTGCTTATACAATTCTTCTTCAATTTAGATTATTCAAACAACTAAACAATCCACTTATATACACTTTAATAATTCTGAAAAATTATTCCTTTATATATAAAAATATACTCAAGGTAAAATTATTTCATTTACCCAATTTAAAACAATATCGTGTCGAATTGTTCTATTCAAGTGTTTATAGATCCCTATCAACAACGCTGATCACACGTATTAACCAGAATCCATATACCACTCAACAAACCAATCATCACAATATAAAACAATTTTATATTCACTAACAAATACGCTCTCATAGCTATTATTACTCTCAACTCATTCTAGAGTACTACTGACTCTATCTCTAATGAGTAATACCCAACAGAACCATGGTTGTCGCTTAACCATAAGCTCTGATACCACCTGTGAAGACCCGCCGTCAGTGGTCACAACCGGTAGGCTTTTCAACCATCCCAGCCCCACCGTGGCTCACAGTGATACCCCAAACTTGCTTTTACGGCCAGCCTCTCGACTGTCTCAGCTTACGCCTAACCAACCCCCTAAAAGAGGACGTGTGGGGGCAAGAGTCTCCCGTTCGCCACCAAACCGCGAAGCGAGAACCCCCCATCACATAGCCCAAAGCTAAGCAAGACTGGTGTGAGAACTCAAAACAGTTTATTTATCTTTAAAAATCAAAATAGAGGAATATTTTTAAAGTCAATTCGCAATGCTTTTAAAAATGAGACTACCATAAGGCCTCCCGCACACACACATGCAAACGCAGAATCGAAGGAGATTTCTCCTTATGATAGTCAAAGATGCTTGATACGCATTTAAAAAGAACATTGGTTATTATTACTAGTGCATAGTGTAGGAAAAATTCATTTCGAAAATAAAGATATAAATCTTAGCCAGCATAGGCATTCCGCACTTATGCCTACTATAGCTACCATGTTCAATAGCAGGTTACCGCCACATTCCATGGCAGGTTATATAACTAAAACCGTATAAGATCGTATTGTTTCTTTGGATTTCCAACGAATGGTAAGGCCAAGGAACTTCCCATTGCGACATGAGAACGCCTCTGGAAGGACGTCCCCGAGAACCAAACCGGATCTCTGCCAACACAAGGCCGGGTTACCCCTAATTGGGTAACAACTGACACGAGTATGCCATCCCCCGGTCCTTTGGGACCTTTAACCGAGCGCTCGTAATCAACATCACACAATCATAAATAAAGTGTTTCAACATGAGTAAGCATCTGGGCTCCATACCATGATACCACCCTTTTCCAGAAGGAAATGCACATACCCTAAAGAGAGCTACCCCTCATAACCTTACCGCATCTTTCCTGTTTTGACCATTCCGGGGTGTGAGGCTCGACGAAGTCTCGTCCACAAAGACATACTTTATACAAAAGCCATGCTTTGGGTCAACAAATGATCATACAAATGATCACAAAGATAAACGATCAAATAAATGATCCTATCACAAATGATCAACACAATGATCATTTCACAGCAACACTCAGCATGTCACATTACCAAATTGGGAATATATCGCTGATAACCTTCAACTACATAACCTCTGAGCTCGTACGTCTCAGAGAAGGGTGTTAAGCTAAGAGAATAAATTCTCCGCCACCAACAAAAATATATTTGAAAGAAATCTGCTTTATATCTCAATTTGTAATGTCAGACATACAATCCATACAAGTCTGTTCCGGGCTCGAACAGAACCGAAGGCACTTACAAAGAAGTCCTTGCATTCCGGATAATCTCTAATCACGTCCGGACTTCCCATCACATAGGGGGTCTCTATACCGTAGCTACTCGGTGCAAAGACAATCGACGAGTTGTCCTTTCGCTTTCAAAAATATTCGGTCTTCATCACCGGTCATCAATGCTATCCATTACGTCGTATCACTATTCGGAATGGGTAATCCGAATAACGAGCGCAATAATTTAAAAATAAGTGTAGCATTCAAATTCAGCAAATCACAACAAATACCTTTCAAAGGTAAATATTGATAGTCGGTTATTGAACTATCAATGGATATGCACAACATCACCAGATTCCAAATAATTTTCCAAATTATTTATTTCCCAAAAATATCTTTACTAGATATATAATTTTCACACTTCAAAAATAAATCAATATTTATTTTTAAACAGATTCCCCTTTCTTTTATAAATTCCATAGTGAATTTATATCCCAAAAATATCTATGAATATACGATTTCAATTATTCATTTCAATTTATCTTCAAAAAGATAAATTCTCCAAATATTCACTTTATATTGGAAAACGTTTCCATACTTACTTAATAAGTAATTTACAAATCCATTTATTTTCAACACTTGGAAAATATTCAATATACTTAAATCGAGATTAAGTATATATTTCATTCTTTAAGGAAATCATTCTCTTAAACATATTTATTTGGGCCAAAACGAATGTTGCGTAAAACATCGTTACGACAACCCAAAATCACTAGTATAGGGATTCGAAATTAAAATAGATATATAAATCCCAATACTATACAAAACATTTCCTTTCGAAAATCATTTACCATAACAACAGTGTTGTAGTCCGCCATTTCCTTTTATTTCTCGAAAACGTCTATTTCAACAATAAATGTTGAAATCTATGGTTTCGAATCTTAACACATTTAAAACATCGTTAGATCGTTTTAATTCTGTTTAAAACATCTCATCCAAAACAATTTCTTTAACATATTATTCACTATTCAAAAACGTGAATATACTTGTTAACCAATTTCATCCTTTCTATTCATTTTGTTTCAAAGGATTATTCACTATCTAAAATGTGAATATAACTCCATAAATAAGTTATAACAATTTACTTATCAAAATAAGTCGTTTGCGGATTTATAAAACAACGTTTATAAATTCCATTTCTATTTATTTTATAACAACTTCCTTTATAAATTCCTTTATTAAACTATCTCAATTCATATCTTAGTGATATACTAAAGATTCATATTATAAGTTAAACACTTATAATTTATTGGTTTACAAGAATCGTTCTTTTAAACATCCCAATTTATAAATCTTATAACTTATAAGATTCATTTATTTACCAAAAATCCATTCTTCAAATAACTTTTCAAATTTTATAAACCTACTGCTTATAAAATTCCATTTATAACTTCACCGTTTATAATTCCATAAATTTCATTCATTTATGAAATTCATTCACAATTCATTCTAACACTTATAAAAACTCGTTTTGTAATTCAAATATTTTAATTTATAAATACCAATTTATAAAACTCTTATATAAATCAATTTATACTATTATTTTAAAACATCTTTAATCTCCTTTATAATTTCACCATTTTGATTTATAAAATAATCAAGTTTCATAAATCCTATATTTAAACTTTTTATAATAAATTCAAAAATCCCGATTCAAACCATTTTATAAAATCATTATCCCCATATTTTCAAAAATTCAACTTTTAACTATATTTCTCAAAAATCATAATTTTTTATAACATAAAAATTATAACGTTTATTTATTTAAAATGGATCAATTCCAAAAATATTTTATAAACGTTTTCTTTCAAAAATCACTTTAAAAATCCTTTTAAAATTCCAAAATTTGGTCCAATGATGCTACACACCAAATAGTCAATCACGACAACAACGACATCATATATCGATTTGATAATCCATCAAATATCAAAATATCTGAAATAAAAAAAAATACTGTTGAGGAATCCAGTTGGATCCCTCCAACCGGTTTTCCTGCATCCGAAGATGTTAGCACAAAACCAATTCCGTTCCAGTACGAAATTATCGCGGTATATGGGATTTAAAATATTATCCGCTTAATAGACGGCGCAATAGGGTCTCATCCTCTATATACTGCGGGAAATCAACAACTGCAATATATACATATGCCAATATATATATATATATATATATATATATATATATATTGCTATCATATATAATACCAATTTCACTGTTTATGAAATATTCGCGGTATATGTTTTTAATAAATAACATCCGCTTACTAACGGCGCATAATGTCTATTTTAACAATCTATGGATATCAATCATAATTCAAACATGCATTCAAATATTTTAAATATAACTATTTAAAATAAAATCGAAACCGATTCGATTGAGTGAGAAGTTCTCACCTGATTTCATTTTCGTTTTAGCGATCTATTTCGAATAAAATTAAACGCGCGTTTAATTTTACCCAAAATTTTCACTAACTCCAAACGACTTCAATCCAATTCCATAGCGTAGTGCTCGTCCATACGATTCCAACGCAACTGGTTTCGCGCGTTTTCGACCTCGTATGAAAAAAATATGAATTTTACAAGTTTACACGAATTTATATTTTAATTTACAACATAATTTCTTTTAATTTTAACCTTCATCAACTACAGGCCGTTGGATCTGTTCTCCCCCCCCCCCCCCCCCCCAATCAGGCCACACACCCCTCATCTCTCCCACGCGTATCCTCCTTCTCCAGTAACAACACGCGCACCCAAGAACCCACCACTTGCAACTAGGGTTCCATTATACGATTTTCATGAGCAACATGAACACGATCAAGGAGCTCCATGTCGAAGCCCTCACCCAACTCCACACTCGGCCTGAAGAGCTTTGAGCTCGGCCCTCTATTTGCGTGGGAATTCGTGCCCAAAACGCACACGAACGCGGCCATATATCTCATCATCCGTAGTACCATTCGCGATCTCCACCGTTGAATACGTAGAGCTCGAGACGCTCTACAAGTTTCATGTTGAAGGATTCTTGAATTGGTTGATGGATTTGGAGGAATTTGAGGAGATAGAACAGTAAATTTCGGCCATACATTCATAACTGGCGGCTAGGGTAAAGGATTAGGGTTTTAGTTTTTTTTTATTTTGTGAAGAGGATGGTCTATTTATAGAAGTTTGAACGACACTATTCATCCCGGATTTTCCAAACTCCGATTTACGCGCGGTGACCAGCGTTTCTAGGGTTTACCCCGCGTTCCGGACACAATGGAACAGGTTTCGGAAGCTAATTCGGTCATCTCTGCGAGTTATGGCAATAAACGTTCGATTTAAAATTAAACCGATTAAACGATTTTCTAGGCGTTTTAGCTTGCACCGGACAAACGGTAAAACCCGATTGACATGAAATTTGAAACCTTACAATAATATCACATTACGGATCGGATGAAACTGGTTTCGTCGAAATCCGAGACTTTTTGAAAAATGGCTATTTTAACTCGCCAAATTAATATTAAAACAATTTCGATGCGTTTCGAGCTGCCAGGATCAAACGATAACTCCGATTGCTACGAAAATTGAAATCCGATAATAACTAACTATTACGGATCCAATGGAACTGGTTTCGTCCAATTCTGAGACTGTTCGAAAATTGGCTAATTTCACTAGTCGATTAAATATTAAAATATTCAATTTTCACAGATAAACTTTTAATTCAATTTTAAAAGTTCTAAATTATCGTTCTAACTCCAATATGTTATAATAAAATTTTACAAATCATTTTTAATCATATTTAACCCAATTTTCAATTATTCCTGTATTTTCGTATATTTAATTATCGATTTAATTATCAAATTAAATCCAATTATTCGAAATAAAATTTATCCGACTTATAAATTTCACTTATTAATATTTAAAATTAATTAAATATTCAAATTTTAATTAATAAAAATCCTGGGTCGTTACATCGTTACACTTGGTATCAAAGCTTAGGTTGGTGATAACCTTGGCTCTGGTGGGAATTACTCATAAAATAGAGTCCGTGGTACTCTAGAATGAGTTTGAGAGTATTAATAGATATGAGCGCGTATTTGTTAGTGAATATAAAATTGTTTTTATATTGCGTTGATTTATCGGTTAAGTGCTTTTGGATTCTGGTCGATATATGGGATGCCATATCATCAATAGGAATTTTTAAATCTTAAACAGGATATGTGACATCCCGGAAATTTGACCCTATGATTATAATAAGTTTTTAATCAAATTTAATTAAAATATAAGATTTTCATTTATTAATAAATAATAATTTGGATATTATTAGTTTTATATTGGTTATAAAGGAATATAATTTCAAAATGTAAATAGACTCTTTTAACAATATTCAAAAATTAAACCTGTTTTATTTATTTAAATTAAAAGTTAAGTATGAATGCATTAAATTATCAGATTTATGTATGCAGTTAATAATAAGAACAAGTACAATAACATAATCATATTCATAAATACATTAATGCACATATAAGTTGCAAATCAAATATTTGTAATATTTAACTTTAATGTAAAATAGGATTAAGCTGAGTTTACCATAACAGTTGTATAATTTAATTAAATATAAGTTTATATAAGTACTATAAAGTATACATTACAAATCAAATATTGAAAGAGTAAACTTTAAATAAAAATAAGATTTTAGCAATATTCTCTAACAATAACTTTTATAACTAAAATAACATAAGCTAGTAAATATTTAACATGAGTTTCTACATAAATATAAATATTTATCAATATGGTTACAAACATAAGTACAATATAATAGTTATAAGATATAAATAGAAATGAAAACATTTAGCTCAAACACAAATTAAAATTGCAGAACATCATTTATATGTTAGTTATAAGCATAAGTCAATATGAACTTAAGTATAGAATAATAATATGTTTTATTAGTAATGAAGACCCTATAAAATCTGCAAACATTATAAGTGTAAACTGTATATACATAAGCAATCAAATATGCAGCAAACATGTTATTTATATGCTAACTTAAGTATGAAGTCCAATGAATAAAAGCTGCAAATATCTTTGTATACATTCATGACAGCAAATACTCATTAGTATTAATTAAAATGAAACATTAGTTCAGGCCAAATCTGCAAACATTAATAGGATGTTGGCATAGATGAAAACATTAGTACATAATAAGTCTGCAATATCTTTATGCATATATTTGAGCCAGTCAACACATAAGAATGTGTTAGCATAAGTTAAGACAAACATTTAATTAGCCTACTTTTCTTTGTACTGCAAAGAGAAAAAAATATATCTCCAGCCGAAATTTGAATTGTCTCAGGCTTGAGTACATAATAAAATAAGCAAGATATTTATTATGCCAAAGCTTGTGCAAGAAGACTCCATTGCTACAAGTATATATATATGTATTCATCATTTTATTTCATTCTTAGTTCAGTTTTAAAACTTATGAAACAAACCTGAGATAAGAAGGAGAATAAACAAAAGAATATAAACCAAACTTAATATTTCTAGATCAAATACAAGTTCAAAATAAAGTTCAGAAAGCATAAAGGTTACTGGAATTCAAATTTTTGGCAACTGCAGTTTTCTTACTATGCTCTGTTTCAAGTTTCTTCTGCAATCATTCTTGGTGAGTAAACAATTTCTAATCTAACTCTTAATTTGAAGTTTATGAAAAATTTGTTATGAGTATGTTGGAAGTTCTGGATTGCTTGCTTTGCACTGTATATTCTTATAGTTGCTCTTCAGGTTTCCATACTTCTGTTAAGTCAAAGAAGTTAAAAGATATTTCATACTTTTATATGAAATCATCTTGTAATTTGTAATTTAACTTAATAAATTTAGTTTAGAATAAAAAAATTAGTAGAATAAGCAAAACTAAACATTTGAAAACTGTATTGTTAACATCATAGTAACTGTAAAGTTGATTTACAGTATAAAGTAAATAATGATCAACACTAGAACTGAATAAATTGTAAATTCAAATTTATATCTGGGTATAACATACTAAGTTATGATTTTTAAGCTTCAAATTATAATTTTTAGTTAACTATGTACACAGCAGTTCATCAGTAAACTATATATGCAATTTCATGAAATTCTGTTTATTCCTACAATAATTATTGATGAAATTTTGCACGTAGCTAGTATATGGATAGGAGATTAACAGAAAATTGTTGAAATAATTTTCGAATGCAAGTTTTGTTGGGGAAATTCAATAGTAGGGTTTAAGGGCTGTAAATTATTGGGTTCGGCATTTTGATTCTCGCGACATCACGACGCAACCGAGTGTCGCGTGGGTTTGGGAGAAGTTGGAGGGTGGTGTCGGCAAGCTATGGCCGAAGTCTTGGAATTTCTGGTGATCACAGTCACGTGGACGAGGCGAATTTCGTCTACCATGTTGAGTGACAGTTCGACTTTTCTATCGAATTTCGATTTCGTGAGTTTTATCTGGAACTGGGTTTTGTAATGGAGTGAGGGGAGGTTTTACGACTTGCTGGTGGCGTCGCAAGGAGTGGGTGCGGTGGTGGACCGCCGTGCACGTGCACGGCGGTGAGGAAGGGCCTGGATATTTTTAACTGGGGTGAACGCGAGAGAGTTCGCTTGTTTGCTTCGAGTTAGTAGCTTAGTCGAATGTTTATACGCGAGTGTGTTATAAGTTTTAGCAGTTTAAACAAAGACTGAAGCTTTTAAAAAAAAACAGTTAAATTGAGAAGCAGGGAAGAAGAAGAGAGGCAGGGAGGATCGCGTGAAATTGCAGGGAAGTCTCGAGTTCTACTCGAGACATGCACGTGGGTATCTTCGGTTTAAATTTGCAGGAATTGGGCTAACTGTAGTGTGATAGTATAAGTACTTAAGTTAAGCCTAACTATGTTATTAAGTACTAGACCATTTGGTTTAAACTCTGATGATCTTGCAAGTTTTGCTAAAACAAAATTTGGAAATTAATTTAAAGCGAAAGTTAATTAATAATTAATGATAATAATGGAATTAAGTGTTTTAACTCGAGAACTTTGTTATTAAGTGTTAAACAAACTGTTTAGAACGTTGATGAACTTTGAAACTTTGCAGGAACAAAATTGAGTAATTAATTTAAAATAGAAGTCAATTATGTATGTAATAAAATTTATGATGGCAATTTCATAAGTAATCTAAAACTTAATTGAATTTGTAGTTAAAGAATATAACGGTAAACTTGTATAAAATCATATGTAATCAAAAATTCAACTAATCATTTGAAGTTGATTGATTAACAAAATGTATTTAACTGATTGAATAAATAGTTAATGATTGAACGATTAAGTAATTAATAATTAATGATTGATTAACAATAATTAATTGTGTAATTAAGTTTTATAAATCAATAATTAAGGTTATTGATTAGTAATTAAGAATTTATTCATTAATTAAGAAAAAAATTATTAAGTAATTAATAAATTGGAATAAGTTAATTAATCGTAATTAATTAAATAAAGAACAAAATATAATTTGCTCTTGAGTATGCAATTAAGTTTAAATTAAATCAAATGACATCTTGATATGAATCGATAGCTCTATTTGATTGCCTCTGATGTTTATTTATATATGTGATGTCCTGTGATATATCTGTGATGGTTATGCACGATTTATCTGTATTCAATCATTATATGAATTATCTGATGTTATTTATCTATTGCTATATGATTTATCTGTTGTTAATTATTGTATTAAATTGCTATATGAATTCAATTGTTAAATTTAAACTGTTAAGTTAATTAGACAACTTGGACTTTAAAATGGCGTTTGGATTTCGATGAGACCGGGATCGGGTATCCAATTGATATTCCGAAAACCACATCGATCCAAATTAAACGTTAGGTCGTGAATTCTGAAGTGAAAATCGAGATGGTGCTTTCAGAATGCAAGGGTTATCGTCGTTGACTCTGAGGGTGATTCCAAAACGAGTGTAACGAGATAATGCCTTCGGTTTCGTTCGAACCCGGAACGAACTTGAATGGATTGAATGCTTTCAGCACATCGTCAGGCGGACGATGAGCATTCTAAGTGATATGTTCTATAAAGGTAATCGCAGCCTCATGCCTCATCAACCGGGAACGGCTAAAACAGGGGAGGTGCAGCAAGGTTAGGTGGGTCATGCCCAAGCAGGACGAGATATACCTCTGTCTAGATGTCCCTTTATTCGGCTGTGTGGGCGGTTGGATGTACACCAACTGCGGGGTTATCTTGTTCGGGACTGTTCAGTAAGGAATGGTTCCGGCCTTGTGTTGTAGGGGATGAAGGGAGTAATCCTCGGTACTGTGATCTAGACCACGTACTGTGACGGGCGGTACCCCAGTAGCTCTGCCATTGTATGGGATCCAATTTCCAATAAGCGCCGTACGTTTTGATTGTGCCCAACTATGTTGAAATGTGAGATGTAAGCATTTCAGCTATTTCTGTATTTTACTTGAAAACCCTAGACACTATTATAATATCACTGGATTTCATATTAAATGTTTTGGTTAGCGTAAGGTAAAAACTTGCCCGTATTTATTTGTGGGGAGTCTTACGTGATACCTTTATTTTAAATGATTTTCAAAGTTAAACAACTTTAACCCGTTTACTCATACCAGACCCATGTCTGACCCGGAGTTTATTTTTGTTTTCAAAAACTTTCGGGTACCCAAATTTTTACGGGTAGCCAAAGGATTCAGGTTAGCTTTGACGACTTCTGGAGGAGCAATGGAGCAGGAGGCTTCAGCGTCGTTGACATATATATATCTTTATAGTTCCGCTGTGTTAGTTAGTCCTGATGTATTTGAGATGTATGTCCTGACTGATATATATATGATAGTCATGTTGTATGATATTGTATAACTCTGATGTACAGATAACTATGTAATATTTATGTTGATGTATTATATTTTATTCCATTCCGCTGTGAGACTCTAATGTTGTTGTTCTTTCTTTCTTTTCTTTCTATTTCTATCCCTTTCTTTCTTATTGATGGCACGTCTTTCTGGGCGTAGAAAGTCGGGTCGTCACAGGATAAACCGACACAGTATTGTTTTAAATAGGATAGATGAAATAATTTTACCCAAAATTATTTTTGTATATGAAAGAAAATGATTTTTCGTAAATTATCATAGTATATATGAATGCTTGGTTGTTAGGAATAACAACATTGAATTATTATTAATGAGTAAAATTGAATAAGAAATTGGGATAATAACCAAAGATTAAGGGCTAAATTAATAAAATGAATGAAATTTGTAAATATGATTCATAATTGAATAAGGAATTGAAATTATAATTAAAAACTAAGAAACAAGTTCATATATAAATGAAATTTGTAAATATAAATTATAAATGTAAATTATAATGTGGTTAATAATTAAAATAAGATAAAGTTCCAAAGTAATGTTTGAATATAAATTTAAAGGGTTTGGAATTTGAAAGTTTGGAAATTTAAGTTCCTTTGAATTTGGAGATGATTCCCAAAGGTTGGGAAAAATAATATCTCTGAGAGAAATATTTTTGAATCGGATTTGAAATCTAGAGAGATTTGGAATTTAAAAATATTTGAAGGGTTTTAAAAAGAGATAAAGCATTGAACTCTTACGGTCGCTGGAAAATAATTTCGGTGATGACTACAGCATCATCGATGCTTATTTTCGAGTTTCCAAACGAGTAATTGCTACCAGGATGTTTTGGATTAATATTGTTGGAGGAACTTGGTTGATTTTGAAAATGCAAAGGAATAATTGGGTGAGGTATATATATGTTTTCAAAATTGAATGTTGAACTTAAGTTTGGAAAAGGAAATTAGTTAAGTTGGGTTAAATAAACAAAGTTTTAAGATTAAAATCTATAAGTAACTGATTAATTAATATGGTATGCAAATGAAATGGAATGAAAATGGATGATGTTTGATTTAAATGTGTAAAATAAGGAGCAGAATAAGTTCAAATGGACTAAAAATAATTAATGTTTGGAAATAAAATTTATTGGTTAAGTAATGAATTGATGAATGAATAAATGGATCAACTATTGAACTGATAAAGTAAAGTTGATATTAATAAGAAGGAATTGAAAATTTTAATCCGGCAATTAAAATTTAATTTAAGTGAATGAAAGTGAAGAAAATATATTTGAAATTAACTTGAGATAAGTTAAATAAAATTTAAATTTAAATTGAATTAAATTGGATTATAATGGGAAGTGATGTTGAATGAATTGGATTAAAATGGATATGGTGTGAAATATAAAAAAATCCAATTCAAGCATAAATTGAATGGCCTTATTATTAATAAATCCAACAATGAATTGTTAATGTAATTAAAATTTAAAATGAATAAAAGAAGAAACTAATCGAATTAATTAGTGAAATGGTCGGGGATTTGATCAAAGGAAAATCAAATCAAAGATTGTGAATATGTAATAGAGTTTGAAAATAAAGCTTGAATTGTATGGAATTGGATTAAAATAAAAATGATTTGTGATGAAATAAATCCAATTCGAGTATGAATAAATTAAAACGAGAATGAACTTAAGTTATGAAATGGTGGTGAATTGAAGTAAATTAACTTAAGTTTAAAGCTAGTATGAATTTTCAAATGAATCTAATTCGAGAAAGAATGAATTAAATATGGCCTTGGGTATAATTCTAACAAAATTTAAATGGATGTATGAGAATGGCTAATTAAAGTAAATGGAATTTGATTACATGAGTATCAAATAAATTGGAAATGAAACTAAGTATGAAGTTGAAATAAATAAATTAACTTAAGATTAAAATTTATGGAAGGGTGACTTCGAGGGAAATGGAAAGTTTATTAAATAAAGGCTTGAATAATTTAAGTTGAATGAAATAAAATCTTTATTCGAATAGAAATAGTTGGATAAGGATTAAATTGAATAAATAAACTTCGATTGCTTATCAAAAGAAATTTAATTGCTTGAAATGAAAGTATGTTTGGCTTAATAAAGGTAAGATCTTGAGTTAAAAGTGAAAGATAAATGTGATTGGGTGTAAATGAATGGAAGCAGGGGAAAATAAATGAGCGTGTGACTTATAAAATTTAAAAAGTGGAATAAATAAGTCAAAATAAAATATTTTGTATCTTGGAAATGAAATAGACATCCAAACTTGGATTATAAAATTTGAATTGAACTCAAAATATATATATATATATATATATATATATATATATATATATAATGAAGTGATTTTGTGATAAAAATCAATATTTAATTGAAAATGGAAGTAAACTAATTTGGGATAACTTAATAAGTTGAATTGAGAGTTAATAAATTTCGATTATGATCTAGAATTGAGTTATAAATAATATTCAATGCATATTGTCTATAAACTAAATTGAAGTATTGTCGAATGAAAGAGTTAGATTTTGGATTGAATTACAAATAAATTCAAGAGAGTGGAAATAAAATTTTGAATTGGCCTTATAATTAATAAATAGATTTGGAAATGAACTGTGAATGTGAACTAAAAAATTTCAAATGAATACATGAATAAACAAAGTGAGTTAAGTTAGTAAGTGTAATGGGTTTAGTAAATAAAAATCAAATCAAGAATATAAATCGGAGATTGTTTAATAAAAAATATATATATAGCCTTGTTGTTATTATAAACTGATAGAAGTAGCAGAGATTGATTTTGAAATCAATTAAATCGAAAATGGGTTGTTTAGACATAAATATGAATTGAAGATAAGTAAATGAGTTGTAACTCACTTGTGATGAATGAAAATGGTATATGAATCGGTTAAAAGCAAATTGAACTAGTTTGGAAACTATACAAATTGTTTATGGATGTATTTATAATGCATTACTGGTGTTGTTGATATGTCGTAGCAGTTTAAATAAATGAAATGATATAAATTTCATAGTTATGTTACTTATATGTTTAAATTGAGTAAGTACAGGTTCAGGGAAGCCATATGGATGGATTTGATTGCACAAAATGCTACAATAAATAAGCGACTTGCTTATAAATGCTAAATAAGGTATGCCTACGCAATAAAAATAGGAAATATGAACTGTTTTTTGTTTTTCCGACCATGTGGGTCGATGTATATATATTTATATCTCTTGTCAAATTACAAAAGCTCCTCCATACAAAGGGGACTCTGCCAAAATTTTCCGGAAATTTTGTGAGTTAGAAAAAAATTTGTTAACGACAAACGAATTCAAATTGAAAACTAAAATAAGTTAGTAAATGAAACAAATTTAAAATAATGACATAATTAGTTATAAATGGAAGATAAATTTAAATGTTCAAAGTTGAAAATAAATAAAATTCATATGGAATGTGAAAACCAATTTGAATAGGAATGGATATAAACTAAAGTGGTAAGATGAAAATAAATATAAGAAACACATAAATGCTTATACTAACTTAAGAAAGAAATGGTGAGTTCTTAATTGGAAATTGATTTTCAAATATATTCTAAGTTGATATTTGGGATGGATAAATATTGACATTTCGGAAGTAAGTCGATAAAATGTTTTTGGAATATTTTGATTGGTTATTATTGTCAAGCAAGATATGCAGGTAATATAAAGAGAAAAGGGAATTGATTTTGATTTCAGAAGATAAGTTTAAATTGCCTGACCAAAGAGGTATGTGTTTAAATTATGGTATGAAATTTGATTGGGTTTTTGATCGAGCCACTTGGCTTTTTGTTTTCTTTTGGAATTTGGGAGCTGTAGAGGCCTTTTGTAGTTGTACCGAGCTAGCCGCGCAAAGGAGACGCTGGCAAAAAAATTCGGAAATTTAGGGTGTTAGAAAATTTTTAAGAAAACTTAAAACTTAGTTTTGAATTATAATTTGTATGATTGAGCAAATAATATTGTTTGAAAACTATGGGACAGTTTGTGAAGTTAGTAAGAATGATAGTGGGTCTATAATAAAAGATACGTATGGTAAGTTAATTAAACTGTTGATTTTGGAAAATAGTAACGGGTATTGGACCATTCTTCTTAATTAGTGATTTCGGGAAAGAAATTCCTTTAAAGGGAGAGGAATGTGACGACCCGGAATTTTCGAGCGTTTAAAATCGGAATATTTAATCGATTTTGAATGTTTAAAGGTTAACTCTAACCTGAATTTCAAATGTCACAATTTATTTGATATTTAAATTATTAAATTAAATAATTTGGAATTGGGTAAAATATGAAATCTGAAGTTTTAAACCTGTTAAAAATAATTTAAAGGCTTGTAAAATTTATATTAATAACACTGAAGATAATAGAAGTTTTAAAATTGAATTTAACATTGATTTGTCCGATTTTGGAAATTTTATTGTTTAATTTGAATTTAAAAACAGCCTTCCGAGACACAGACTCGGAATTCTACGAAACCGGTTCCATTGGGTCCGTAATATTGAATTATTATCGGATTTCAGATTTCGTGTTGATTGGGGTTGTTGTGTGAGCGTACGATATATAAACGCGTTGAAAATTATATTGGAAATTCAACATAATAACCGGTCCAAAAGCTTGTCTTCTCTTCTGCATTGTTTTCCTATGACATAGCATAGCTGAGCACGTAATAATCACGTCCATCGTTTTTTTATATTACATGACACTTTGATTTTTGACTTACGGTGAATAAATAATTTTATTTTATTTGAAACTATTGTCTTCCTCAACAAGCAGTTAAATTGGTAATTATCTCGAACCCTCCTTCTTTCCTTCAACTCATTAAATCACGCAACCCACTTTATTTAAAAAAAAGAGAAAATGCCCGAAGCCTTTTCGTCTAAAAAAATTATTTACAACGAAATCAAATTCGATTTCGATCGAATCGCGAACCCTCTCTACCGAAACCAAATCGAGTTGTTTGGGGCTGCGCGTGAGGGAGGGACGTCGATTAGGGTTTCGCGACTGGGGTTTGCTCAGCTAGGGTTCGTGACGTTGAGGTGAGCAACGCGACGAAGGGCTGTTTGGGTCAACGAAGTGGAATGTCGCGACTGTCTACACGCGTACGCGCGTGGGTTTGGCCTGAGGCCGATGTGGTCGCGAGTAACCTGAGGATGGTCGGAATCATTTTGGGGCTTCGCTGTTGAGGTCGGTCGCGTTTAGGAGTTGGGTTGCCGCGAGGTCATGCTTGACCCGAAGTGGTGAGTCGCGTTGAGGTACGATTTCTTTTTGGTTGCTTTTAAACTTGAATAATATATATATTTACATGCTTGAATTTGAAAATATATAAAGTCAGAAAAAAAAAGGGATTACAGAAAGAGGGAAATTTATCTGTAAATGGTTTCTTAAATATTAAGCTAATTTTAATTTAAATTAAATTATTAATAGGTTAAATTTGTTCAATAGTAATTAATTCAAATATTAATAAATTGTAAATGGTCATACAAGGTTGAGAAATCATGGACTTAAATCGAGAATGGAGTGGAAGTGCAAATTTAAGAGCAAAGGTGAGTTAATCTCACTCAGTTCAATTTAAATTTAAATTTAAATGATTAAATTCAAATAATTGTTTGAATGTTTAAATTGATTGATGTTATAGTACGACATATTTTGGAATTGGTATTTATATTGTGCTATTGTCTGGGATGCAGGGTAAACAGGTTGGAGGGATCCAACTGGACCCCTCAACATGTATTTAAATTAATTAATATTCTCTGTTGTGATTTTCTTGATATTCTATGATGAATATATTGGAATATTGAATGCCATGGTTTGATTGACTATATTTGGGTATAATGAATCACCAAAATATATAATTGGATTGTTTGGAAGAAAATAAAAGGGAAGTAAACTCGTAAGCGAAATAATTTAGAAAATTTGAATAATTAGGAACGAATTGAAAAGAGATAGAAGTAATATGAAAATAATAATAAATAACTTCGAGTATGAAAAGGAAAATAATTTTGAATAAAACGAAATTAATGAATTGTTAACTTAGGTTATATCAAATTAAGGAACAAAGGATTATTTTAAAATTCAAGTTTAAATCTATTTAAAGGGATAAAGAAGTAAATTGAGAAATCTAAAATTTGTATTTAAATTAAAAGTATTTTGAATCAAAATTTTAGGAATAAAATTTGAAATTAATGGATGTTGGAATTAAAAAGGAAGTAAATTGGAAATCAATTTGGAAATTGATTCAAGTGTTCGAATTGGAAATTTAAAGAAGTGTGAAGAGAAGTATATTTCTCTGGATAGCCGAGTACGTTTTCAAAGTGAGTTTTTAAATATAAGATAAAAGTTTAATGTTGTTCTAAAAAGCATGTTTTGAAGAAAAAAAATATTGTTTCTAAATGTTTAAATCTTAGATTAAATATTTTTCAAATCCATTATCATAGTAGTTATTTAAGGTGTCTTGGTATTTGTTTTAAAAAGAGAAATTTAGTTCTATATTCTAAAAAGTAGTTTTACTTTGATTATTTTTAAAATATATATATTTTTGACAAGCGTTAAAGTAGTTTTTAATTTAAATATTTAGAAGTATATTTTATAATAAGGTGTTTTAAATTATTTTAAAATCTAAATGTAGTACTTGGAGATTTCAGAAGAAATAGAAAATATTTGGGAAATTTATTCAGAAAAGAAAGATAGTTTGAAAACTGTTTTCAAAAGGGGTTTGAAAGGTGAAAATATATCTTGTAAAGATATTTTGAGATAAATAAATGATTTGGGAAATTATTTACTGTTGAATGGTTGTTTGTGAATATTAATTGATAGTTAAATCACCGACTATCAATATTGGCCAAATGTGTTGATCGTTTCGAAGAGACCGAGATCGAGATTTATTTCTCGAAAACCACTTCAATCCGGTTTGTACGTTTCATGGAAACGAGTTTGGATTCGAAGCTGGAGCAGTGAAGTGCAAGGGCTAGTCGCTACTATTCCTGAGGATATTTCCAAAATGGATGTAGTAGGAATAGTGCATTCGGTTCCGTTCGAACCCGGGACGGACTTGTATGGATGAATGCTTTCGAAACATCGTCAGGTGTACGATGGGCATTCTAAGGGATATGTTCTAAAAAGGTAACGTTTGCCTCAAGCCTCATCAAATGGGAATGACTGAAAATCAAGGGTTATGCAGCAAGGCTAGGTAGGTAGCACCCAAGCAGGGTGAGGTCATTCCAGTCTAGATGTCCCTTTTTATTTCGGCTTAGTGGGCGGTTGTTGATCCCAACCGCGGGGTGATCTTACTCGGGATTATCCAGTAAGGGGTGGTCCCGGTCTTGTGTTGCAGGGGAGCGGGCGTACTCCTCGGTACGGTGATCTAGGCCCCGTACTGTGATAGGTGGTACCCCAGTGCCTAGTCATTAGTTGGAAATCCATTCTCCCTACGTGCCTTATACGAGTTTTGTTTGTATTACCCACTCTGTGGCTAGTAGCTGGAATTTAATCATGTAACAATTTCGGCTATTTTATAAGTATTTGTATATAGACCCTATTATAATATCAGAGGATTTCTATAAAAATTGTTTTAGCTATCGTAAGGTAAAAACCCGACATGTTTATTTGTGGCGCGGTTTTACGAGATGCTTTTGTTTTCAAAGGATTTTTGAACTTTAATAATCAATTGAGTGTGATTTCCTCACGCTGGTATCCCAGACTGACTCGGGTATTTAACTTAATGCTTGGGTCAGACCGAGTATTATAGGATAAAGGATATGATGCTGTGGAGCTCAGGAGACGAGCAGGATGACGATACGTACTTCCATACTTGTTTATATATGTATATTCCACTGTGTTGAGTTGTTGAGTATCCATTTGTATGTTGTTGTTGAGTTGTTGATTGATGTACTCTGATGATGTAATATATAAACAGAGATATTTGATTTTTGAGTAAAGACCATTTATTATCTATTATATTTTATTCCGCTACGATGGTTAGATTCTGTTGTTGATTTCTATTCTCTTCTTCTACCTCTTCTTCTTAAACTCTAAGGGTTCGTATTTCTGTACAACTTGAGTTGTTTTAGGTAGAATAGTGATAACTCAAGAGGTACGGATTTGCGGGTCGTTACAACTTTAATAAAAATCTATGTGGCCAACATGTTGGATTACCGGGCCATCGATGCGTGTTGACTAATCAGATTATGAATGTTGACCGAGACAGCGTGAAGTGTATATCTATGTAGTATTTTTCCTATGTCTAACACATGATGAGCGAAACATTCTATGTAAATTGCCCACTCGTGCTAGTGAACAAGCTTCGTCGCACGATGAAATTCTGTCCGACCTTACCCACTATCATAGGGTGAACAAAAACGAAACCATTATCTAGAGTGACGTAGAACATTCTTTGTAGAACACAAGTTTGAGAAGTGACTTAAAATATTGGACAGCAAGAATATTCTAGTGTTGGAGTGCAATCGATGCAATCCTTCTTTGGAATACCCACCAAAGCTTACCTCTTGATTCATGATTGACCGTGACTCGATAAGGCCTATTATATGCTTTCCATGTATTAAAATTCAACACCCATGCCTGATTAAGCCTGGCCATAGGAATCCATGTAATGGTCGAGTGTGACTTAAAGTCAAAACCAAGTGGAGAGTTGGCCAAGGCTAACCCGTTGCTTTATTTGTGCCAACCTCGAGTTCGACCTACGATTTTACTAAGGTAGCATGAGTTTTAATGACTTATCATATAAGAAGTGGTTGTCCACAAATTCAAGCGTCTCCCCTTATCCATAACCAAATAGTAGTAGTGAGAGAACCATGATGATGATGATGCTTCAATTCTCCATGACATTGAAAAAAAGCAATCTTTGGTCAATCAAGCTCTGAGAACGAGATCTGAAGTTTAAGGATTGAGAAATCGAGGCCGAGTTGTCTAGGAAGTGGGCATTGCCTGAAGGTGGTGGTGACTTGGTGTAGTCAAAGTAGTTGGTCATGGCTCTTAAAGCTTGAAGTCGACGAAGTAAAGAGATGTTCAGGTCCGAAATTAAATGCCGAGGTTGAAAATTTCTAAGTCCAAAGTACTTATAGTATTTGTCTAACTTGAAAATTCATATATGCACCAACATGAAGAGCTCGGTACTAACATGATGAAAAAAGGAAGAAGAAGAGAAATTCTTACCTGGCAAAGGTGTTCATCGATCTTTAGAGTAATGTAGATCTAGACCTTAGTGTAGAGAGTATTCCATCAACTATATAAAATGACTGAATGGATACTCTTTGAATAGAAATAACTCTTCAAAGTGATTCTTAAATGACCAAGGGAATTGCATCAGCGGCTATATAATGTTTGTCTTGATCCAAAGCATGCTTTGTTTTTAGTAGAAGCATACTTTGGGCGATAAGCATTATCCAGTATTTGAACCAAGTAGTTTTCAAATGAATCACAAACTTAGAGGCAAAGTTGCAGTGGTCAGTGGAATGACCTTTGGTAACTTGATGTCCAAGCATGAAACAAAAAGTAGTCAGTAATGACATGCAATCATGTTTGTACTACATTGTTCTTGCTATGGGATTCTGAGCATATGTGTTATGATCTAGGAATACGATGCTATGGCGATTGTTAACCCACCTTTTAACAAGACAACATACAAACGAATTTAACCCAATTGACTAAACGATGGTCAAGGCAAAATACAACATAGTCGATGAACAAACATTTTGAAATGTTATCCCACCTTTTGGTAAGGCCATGACACCAAGAATTAATTGGAAACTAAGGACATTCTGTCCCAAAGATCGACCACACACAGGTACACTATGGATACTGGTAAAAAAATTCGAGTTCGGACTGAGCCACGATCGATATGGTATGACTAGCAAAGCTGTGAAAGCTAATGTTTCAAATTTTAAGCCAACCAGAGTTCGTATGCTTGAGATATTGGCCGATCAAAATAAAAAAAAAACCTTTACAGCTGGCTTCACAAACTCGCTTCTCAAACTCCCTTCTCAAACTCCCATCTCAAAATCGCTTCCCAGACTCATTTTAACGACCTGTAATTTCGCTACTTCGAAAAAAAGATTTAGTTTGTTTCAAATTTAAAAAGGTTTAAATATTAAATAAATAAGTTATATGTAATAGATGATAATAGATAAATTAATTATTCTTATAGTTTATAATTTAAAAGTATAAATTTGGATTTTAATACAAATCAACAAAAGTTAAGTTTGTTTTAAAAAAACGCTTTAATAAATAGGTTTAAATATTTATTTAAAAAGATAAATCTTATTAAAAACATTTAATAAAGATAATAAAAATATGTTAAAATATTTATAATATGTTAATAATCATTTTACAAAAATAACCAAATTTTTGTCGCATTTTGTCAGTTTCACATACACTACAAAATTAGAGATTTTGACATTATTTAAATATGATTTTAAGGTATAAAGCAGCATGTTTTAGTTTATTTAAAGAAGTAAAAAATTTATTTTTAAATTTGGTTTACATAAATAAATAGTTTAATTAAAACGTCGAAATGTGACCGTAAAACATTTTTGTTGAAAATCAACGTTTTGTCGATTAAAAGTCGTCACAACGTCGTCGCATCTTTATTTTCTTATATAGGAACATATTCAAATAATATAAGTTTTAATAAATTCACTAATCAAGTTTACTTTTTCTAAACTTACTTAGAAAATTCCAGAATATAATTAACAAAAAGTAAGCACAAAAAGAAAAAAATGTTATTTCAAAGCACAAAGTAAAACATCAAATCAAAGTAACATAGTTATTATTTTCTTTACTTAATATCTAATTAAAAATGAGATAAAGTAATGATTTAAAATGTGATGTTGAGTGTTAAAAAAATAAGATTACTTTATAAGTAAGTAAGAGTATTTTGGTCTTTTTATAAAATATTATTTTAATTTAAAACTTTTCTATAAATAAGCCCACCACTCTTCCACTTTCTTTTACACATTTTACATCTTCTTCTTCTTTTCTCAAGCTTTCAAAAAGTTTCACTAATGGTCATTTCCTTACTAACTTTTTCAAAATCATATCAAATCAACTCCAAACACAACCAAACTACGCCAAAGACCTTAGAATATCATTAAATCATGATTTAGCATCTAAGAAGTGAAGAAACGACGGAGGAAGAGGAAGAATAGATGTGGGCCGAACCTATGTAAGAGGAGGAGCAAGTTCAAGGAGCTTCGGAGCAAGAAAAAGAGAAGGAAGTGCTGCCGGGATCAAAAGGAATATCTATGGAAAAGATTTGGTGAAAATAAAAGGATTTAGTGAAGTGTTGGATGATATAAATGTTGATAGGAAGTGAACAATTTGGTTAAAGGTGAACACTCATATATACTAATTAATCCATAACTTATTTCAAATATAATGATTTGAATGTTTAAATATGTTGAATGATTAAATGTTTGATAACTTAGTTGCAAAATTGGTTGACTATATGATTGTTTATGTGGTTCATAACTTGTCTGATAGATGATAAGAGAAATGATTAGGAATTAACCATAGTTAATTCAATGGAAATTAAATCCATATTAATGTGTATATGAAAATTATTTAGCCTCTTAATGATTTCAAAATACATAAAAAGATTGAAAATGATATTGTATTAATATTATTTTACAATATGAAATGAAATGAAAAATAAGTTTGTAACGATGAACATATTGTTTTAAATAAGTGGAAATAGTTTAAATATAGTTTAAAACAAATTTGAAGTCTTTCGGACAAGTTTTGAAGCAATTCACAAAAATAGTCAAAATCGAGCTTGTCGCGTAGCGGTAGTCTGTAAATTTCGACCCGTAACTTCAAATTGACGTAGATAATGATTTGTAAGTCGGATTTCTACGAAATAAAATTTCGCTGGTCCACAATGGTAATAGTTTTCCAATGAAGAAAGAAAATCAAGATTTTATTAAGTAGATTTTGAAATATCTCCAAAACAATTTTCTAAAAATATCGTGGTTTTGCCGTTCAGAATCCAAAAAATGATTTCTTTATAATGATATTTTTAAATGATTAAAAATAAGAAATAAATTTGATAAATCTATTAAAATGGTTTAAAAGAGATTTGGAATGGAATATATGAATTTTCAATTATTAAAAAGTTGTCTAAATCAAATAAGCTTATATACTACTTTCCGCGGCACTTTTATGCTGCGAATTCTGTTACCTTTTGAATATGAGTTTTAAACTAAATTATTCTTTTCTAAATCTTTTGTGAATGATTTTAAAAAAGATAATTAAGTAATTTAAAGATGATTTGAAAGTTTTAATACGAGTTTGAATAAATGGTTAAGAGGGATTCTTTATACCACTTAAACAAAAAGTGAAGAATATTGAATGTAATAACAAACTGGGTATGCGGAAATGACCAATACATTTGTCTCGTCTGTGAGATCTAAAAAAATAAAACAAGGTGTTTATATAAGGTTAGGGATGGAGCAGCCAGTGCTCTAAATTTACCTGCCATATTTTTATCATTTTAAGCAAGGGTTGGAATAGATCGAAAGGAAAGCCCGGATACTCTAAAAGATCATATTTAAGTTTTTCCAAGATAAAAGAAAAGAAACAAATTCTTTGAATGTTATTTAACCACTTAAAATCTTTTATTCGATGGTTGGTACAAAGGAACCGGGATTGCATTTGCGTGATTCCTATCTGAAAAACCGAGATCGGATTTGGGTCATTCCTACCCGAAAATCCCTTCAAACTAACTTTTAAAATAAAACGTTTTGAAGACAATGGCCATTGATGACAAAGATCTTCATGATATAGGATTACCTGTCACTAGTCCCTGGAGGTGAAATTATCCATACTTAAGGTGGCAGTAGTGCTTTATTATGAAAATCTTTGATTTGCAAGAATATGATTCGAAGTTAAGAAAAAATCTTTAATTAAGATTTAACGAATGATTTGGAAAGGTTTTCCTAAGTAAAAGAGAGAATGATTTGGAATTATACCAGGATTTAAGAAAGGTTTAAATAAATCAAATTATTTGAAAAATGAGGCTTAATGATTCCATATACATTTGAAAAGAAAATGGAATAAATTGAAAATAATAAATCTAAGAAAGTTATTTAAAAGATGAAGTAATTGATTTATGATTGATATCCACTTATGAACTTAACATCTTTTAAAGCGATGATTGGTTTTGAAGGAGCCGGAGTCGGATTTGGGTGATTCCTATCATAAAACCACTTCGAACTAGTTTACGTGTTCGAAAAAAGAAGATGTTTGAAGATGGAGATATTGAGACGAATAATAACGAGGGACTACTTGTTGATTAATTGGGAATAAACTCCAGATTCACTATATTGTAGCGGTGGTCTCTTCGTTATGAAAAACTTCAAAACCACAAGGGCTTCTCGCCTAGTAATGGCCGAGGACAGTTCCTTCGGTTTCATTTAGTCGCAGAACAAATTTGTATTAACGAATGTCTGACATTGCATTTTTGAGACACAACGTTTGACTTTTACAAATGTAGTTCTGCTTCTCTTAGCTTAACACCCTTCTCTATACACATGAGCTCAGAGGTTGTATGCTTATGGGGGTCAAATAGTAATCAAAGGAATGGCATTGTGGCATTCAAAGTGAAAGAAGATGTGCTATGTGAAAAGGTAATCATAGCCTCGAACCTCATCAACCGAAAATGACCGACATAGGGTTAGATGCAGCAAGGCTAAGTGGGTCATTCCCAATTAAGTATGATCATCTCATTCTAAATATATTTCTTCCCGCTATGACGTTCGGGATGTAAATTAATGTGGTTTGTATGCTAGAGCACGCTCGGTTAAAGGTCGGTAACGACCGAGGGATGACATATTCGGTACTACCTAGTTATAGAGGTAGGACGGTCTTGTGTTGGTAGAGGAGCTTTGTGATGGTTCCTCGGGACATCCATCTAGAGGTATAACCATCGGAAGGCAGTCCCTTCACATGGTCATTTGTACGGAAATCCATTCTCCAATAAGAATCTTTGGACTAGATTGTAAACCTATTATCCTGGAGTTTAATCAATGTAACAATTTCGGCTAAGGTTAACAAGTTTATTTGCAAATGTTTTCAAAGGAATGTCATTAGAAATAGTATCAAATGTTTTGATATATAAAAGTGTTTTAGTTATTATAAGGTAAAAACTCGTCCGTTTTTATGTGTGGGCGTGGTCTTATGAGATACTCTTTATTTTCAAAAGATTTTATTTAAAGACTAATATATGACACTGTCACTTGTATTTGAGTTTCTCATGCTGGTTTATCAAGCTTGATTTAAGTATTTTCAATACTCGGGTCAGATCCGAGTAGTTTCAGGTTTATTCGAAGACGGCTGGAGTTTCCAAAGGAGAGCTAGAGATATTCATCTACGTACGGACACATTCAATTATCCGTTGTGGTTTGTTTGTTTTAGTTGATGTTTGTCAGCATTTGTAAGGGCAGGTGTTATAACTATCCAGGCTGAATCTAGGTTAGACTCTGATATTGTATTTTTAAATTTTCCACTGTAAAAATTATTATTGAAATAATATATGTTATTCCATTCGTACGAGATTCTATTTTGTCTTTATTTTCTTTCCACCCTTAATGATTCGTCTTTTCGTGCAATTTGAGTTGGATGTAACGACCCAGAATTTTATTTAATTAAAATTTGAATATTTAGTTAATTTTAAATATTAATTTGTGAATTTATAAGTCGAATAAATTTTATTTCGAATAATTGGATTTAATTGAATAATTAAATCAATAATTTAATATGTGAAAATACAGAAAAAATTGAAAATTGGGTTAAATATGATTGAAAATGATTTGGAAAATTTTATTTTATTATATTGGAGTTAGAATGATATTTTAGAACTTTTAAAATTGAATTAAAAGCTAATTTGTGAAAATTGAATATTTCAATATTTTATCGACTAGTGAAATTAGCCAATTTTCGAACAGTCTCAGAATTGGACGAAACTAGTTCCATTGGATCCGTAATATTTTATTATTATCGGATTTCAATTTTCGTAGCAATCGGAGTTATCGTTTGATCGTAGCAGCTCAAAACGTATTGAAATTGTTTTTAATATTAATTTGGCGAGTTAAAATAGCCATTTTTCAAACTGTCTCAGATTTCGACGAAACCAGTTTCATCGGATCCGTAATGTGATATTATTGTATGGTTTCCAATTTCATGTCAATCGGATTTACCGTTTGTCCGGTGCAAGCTAAAACGCCTAGAAAATCGTTTAATCGGTTTAATTTTAAATTGAACGTTTATTGGTATAGCTCGCACAGATGACCGAATTAGCTTCCGAAACCTGTTCCATTGTGTCCGGAACGCGGGATAAACCCTAGAAACGCTGGTCACCACGCGTAAATCGGTGTTTTGAAAAGTCGAATGAATAGTGTCGTTCAAACTTCTATAAATAGCCCCCTTCATTCACAAAAAAAAAAAAATTAGGGTTTAAAACCCTAGCCGCCGTATACAATTTCGAAGGCCAGAAATGCATCTCCTTTCTCCTCTAATCTCTTCAAATCCGTGAAGTATTACAAGAAACTTTCAACATGAAAGTTGTATACGACAACGAGATCTTCAATCTGAACGGCTATGATCGTGTTTGGAGCAGAGATTCAACGGCAAATTGCATATAAAGGTCGCGCGTTCGTTCTCGAATTTCGCGCCATAGGCGCGACCGAGTGGGGCCGCAGCTTGGCCGTGGGTGGTGCCGGGGAGCGCGCGCGTGGTGGTGGTCTTGGATCGAGTTGTAGTGGTCGGGGATGAGTTGCGTTGATTAGGGTTTGGTCGCGTGTATTGGGTTCTACGACCTGTAGAACGCGTGAACGAAGAAGAAGGGCAAGGGGGACGCACGGTCATGATGGGAAGATAGTGGATCCAAGGGCTGAGAATAGGTGAAGGTTAAAATTATAAATGTTGTAAATTTATGAATAAAAAGTCGTGTAAACTTATAAAATTCATATCTTTTTCATACGAGGTCGAAAACACGCGAAACCAGTTGCGTTGGAATCGTATGGACGAGCACTACGCTATGGAATTGGATTGGAGTCGTTTGGAGTTAGTGAGAATTTCGGGTAAAATTAAACGTATTCGAAACAAATCGCTAAAACGAAATTGAAATCAAGGTGAGAACTTCTCACTCAATCGAATCGGTTTCGATTTTAATTTTAAATAGTTATATTTAAAATTCTTGAATGCATGTTTGAATAATGATTGTTATCTATTGATTGTTAAAATAGACATTATGCGCCGTTAGTAAGCGGATGTTATTTATTAAAAACATATACCGCGGATATTTCATAAACAGTGAAATTGGTATTATTTATGTACTTGGATTTGATTTTCCCGCAGTATATAGCGGATGAGACCCTATTACGCCGTCTATTAAGCGGATAATATTTTAAATCACATATACCGCGATAATTTCGTACTGGAACGGAATTGGTATTGTGCTAACATCTTTGGATGCAGGAAAACAGGTTGGAGGGATCCAACTGGATTCCTCAACAGTATTTATTTGATTATGGATATTTCGATATTCATTGATTATCATATATGATATATGATGTCGTTGTCGTGATTGACTATTCGATATGTAGCATCATTGGGCCAAATTTTGAAATTTTAAAATGATTTCAAAGTGATTTTTGAAAGTATACGTTTATAAATATTTTTGGAATTGATCCATTTTAAATAAATAACGATACAATTTTTAATGTTATAAAAATTATAATTTCTGAGAAATTTAGTTAAAAGTTGATTTTTGAAAATATGAGGCTAATGATTTTATAAAATAGTTTAAATTGGGATTTTTGAATTTATTATAAAAAATTGAAAATATAGGATTTATAAAATTTGATTATTTTATAAATCAAAATGGTGAAATTATAAAGGGGATTAAAGATGTTTTAAAAGAATAATAGTATAAATTGATTTATATAAGAAATTTATAAATTGATATTTATAAATTAAAGTATTGGAATTATAAAACGAGTTTTTATAAGTGTTAGAATGAATTGTGAAAAAATTTCGTAAATGAATGAAATTTATAAAATTATAAACAGTGAAGTTATAAATGGAATTTTATAAGCAGTAGGTTTATAAAATTTATAAAGTTATTAAAAGAATAGATTTGGGTAAATAAATGAATCTTATAAGTTATAAGATTTAAAATTTTGGAAGTTCAAAAGAACGATTTTTGCAAACAAATAAATTATAAGTATTTGACTTATAATATGAATTTCTAGTATATCATTGAGATATGAATTGAGATTGGTTAATAGAGGAGATTTATAAAAGGAAGTTGTTGTAAAATAAATAGAAATGGAATTTATAAACATTGTTTTATAAATCCGCAACGACTTATTTTGGATAATTAAATTATTGTAACTTATTTATGGAGTTATATTCACGTTTTAGACAGTGAATAATCCTTTAAAATAAAATGAATAGAAATGATGAAATTTGTTAACGAAGTATATTCACGTTTTTGAATAGTGAATAATATGTTAAAGGAAATGTATTGGATATGATGTTTTAAGTAGAATTAAAACGATCTAACGATGTTTTAAAATGTGTTAAGATTCGAAACCATGGATTTCAACATTCATTGTTGAAATAGACGTTTTCGAGAAATATAAGAAAATGGTGGACTATAACACTGTTGTTATAGTAAATGATTTCCGAAAGGAAATGTTTTGTATAGTATTGGGATTTATATATCTATTTTAATTTCGAATCCCTATACTAGTGATTTTGGGTTGTCGTAACGATGTTTTACGCAACATTCGTTTTGGCCCAAATAAATATGTTTAAGAGAATGATTTCCTTAAAGAATGAAATATATACTTAATCTCGATTTAAGTATATTGAATATTTTCCAAGTGTTGAAAATAAATGGATTTGCGAATTACTTATTAAATAAGAATGGAAATGTTTTCCAATATAAAGTGAATATTTTGAGAATTTATCTTTTTGAAGATAAATTGAAAATGAATAATTGAAATCGTATATTCGTAGATATTTTGGAATATAAATTCACTAAGGAATTTATAAAAGAAAGTGGAATTTGTTAAAAATAAATATTGATTTATTTTTGAGGTATTGAAACATATATCTTGTAAAGATATTTTTGGGAAATAAATAATTTGGAAAATTATTTGGAATCTGGTGATGTTGTGCATATCCATTGATAGTTCAATAACCGGCTATCAATATTTACCTTTGAAAGGTATTTGTTGTGATTTGCTGAATTTGAACGCCACACTTATTTTTAAATTATTGCGGCTCGTTATTCGGATTACCCATTCCGAATAGTGATACGATGTAATGGATAGCATTGAAGACCGGTGTTGAAGACCGGGTATTTGCGAGAGCGATAGGATGACCTGTCGATTGACTCTGCACCGAGTTGCTCCGGTATAGAGTTCTCCATATGTGATGGGAAATCCGATCAGGATTGTGGATATCCGGATTGCAAGGTCTTCTTTGTAAGTGCCTTCGGTTCTGTTCGAGCCCGGAACAGACTTGTATAGATTGTATGTCTGACATTACAAATCGAGATATAAAGCCGATTTCTTTCAAATATATTTCTGTTGGTGGCGGAGAATTTATTCTTTTAGCTTAACACCCTTCTCTGAGACGTACGAGCTCAGAGGTTATGTAGTTGAAGGTTTTTAGCAATATACTCCCAATTTGGTAATGTGACATGCTGAGTGTTGCTGTGAAATGATCATTGTGTTGATCATTTGTGATAGGATCATTTGTTTGATCGTTTATCTTTGTGATCATTTCTATGATCATTTGTTGACCCAAAGCACAGCTTTTGTATAAAGCGTGGCTTTGTGGACGAGACTTCGTCGAGCCTCACACCTCGGAATGGTCAAAACAGGAAAGATGCAGCAAGGTTATGAGGGGTAGCTCCCTTTAGGGTATGTGCATTTCCTTCTGGAAAAGGGTGGTATCATGGCATGGAGCCCAGATGCTTACTCATGTTGAAACACTTTATTTATGATTGTGTGATGTTGATGACGAGCGCTAGGTTAAAGGTCCCAAAGGACCAGGGGATGGCATACTCGTGTCAGTAGTTACCCAGTTAGGGGTAACCCGGCCTTGTGTTGGCAGAGATCCGGTTTGGTTCTCGGTGACGTCCTTCCAGAGGCGTTCTCATGTGGCAATGGAAAGTTCCTTGGCCTAACCATTCGTTGGAAATCCAAATAAACAATACGATCTTGTACGGTATTAGTTGTAGAACCTATCATTCACTTATGGTGGCGGCCCACTGTTTGGATGGTAGCTATAGTAGGCATAGTTCGAAATGTCTATGCTGGCTAAGATTTATATCTTTATTTTCGAAATGATTTGTTCTACACTATGCACTAGTAATAATATCAAATGTTCTTTTTAATACGTATCAAGCATCTTTGACTATCATAAGGAGAAATCTCCTCCGATTCTGCGTTTGCATTGTGTGTGTGTGCGGGAGGCCTTATGGTAGTCTCATTTTTAAAAGCATTGCGAATTGACTTTAAAAATATTCCTCTATTTTGTTTTCAAAGATAAATAAACTGTTTTTAGTTCTCACACCAGTCACATGACTGACTCGGAGTTTATTGTTTTCCTTCCTAAACTCTGGGTGCCCACCAATTTCCACACGGGCAGTCAAGAGTTTAAGGTTTATCAGGATATTTCTGGAGTTGCTGGAGGCAAGCTGGATGGCATGGCGTATTATTAGTATATAGTATTTCTTTTCCGTTGTTGTTGTTGTTTGTTGTTGTACACTCTGATGATATGATGTAATGTAATGTAATAACTGATATAGTTCTTTGTTTAAAGATTATTCATTTATTTATTATATGTTGTTCCGCTGCGGTTGTGAGATTCTGATATTGTTATGTTGTTTCCTTTCCGTTCTATTTTCTATCTTTTCTCTCTTCTTCTATCCTTTTTCTTTTTCTTTCTTTTTCTTAAACATTGAGAATTCGTATTTCTGTTCATCTTGAGTTAATCTATGGAGATTAGTGTATATTCAAGGAGTACGGATTTGCGGGTCCTCACAAGTGGTATCAGAGCATATGGTTAAGCGACAACCATGGTTCTGTTGGGTATTACTCATTAGAGATAGAGTCAGTAGTACTCTAGAATGAGTTTGAGAGTAATAATAGATATGAGTGCGTATTTGTTAGTGAATATAAAATTGTTTTATATTGTGATGATTGGTTTATTGAGTGGTATATAGATTCTGGTTAATACGAGTAATTAACGTTGTTGATAGGGATCTCTAAACACTTGTACAGAACAATTCGACACAATATTGTTTTAAAATTGGGTAAATGAAATAATTTTACCTTGATTATATTTTTATATATAAAGGAATAATTTTTCAGAATTATTAAAGTATATAAGTTGATTGTTTAGTTGTTTGAATAATCTAAATAAAAGAATAATTGTATAAGTAAAAAGAATTATGAGAATTGAATTATAATTAAAGTGATTTGCAATTGTGAAATAAACTTATATATATATATATATATATATATATATATATAAGAAGTGAAACTATATGAATATATTTATGAATATGAGTTGTAAATAAAAATGAGTTTGAATAAGTGATGAAATTTGACTTTGGTAAAGGTTAAATAAAAATTTACTTTAGAATTGGAATCTGAATTGATTTATAAGTGGGAATTTAAGTTATGTAAAACCAACTGATGTTTATAAAATGAAATATAACTTAAGTGATGTGGGATGAAGTTGATATTGGTATCAAAGTAAATTAATAAAGTTAAGTGATAGATATGAACTTAAGTTATGTAAATGAAATTCAACTTTTGTAATTGAATTGAATGAATGGATTGAATGTAAATCAAATGAATGTAAATTAAGTTGATATGAAATAATGAGTTTAAGTGTTAATTCATTAAAATCTAATGTTATTGGAAGTTGAATAGTTGAATGAAAATCAATTTAATTAAACCAATTGAAAGCAAAGGAATTTGGTTGTAATTAATATACATTGGTTGTTTTATGATTGCTAGTTGATTGTATATAATTCATTAAATATTAATGAAATTGGAAGTTAAAGTAATTGAAATTCAATTGGAAGTTAAGTGAATCTTAAATGGAATTGAATTTGATTTGGAAGTGAACCAACTTGAATATGAATTAGTGAATATAAACTAATTGAAAATGAATGTTAGTAAAAACATCCACTGTTAATGAATCAAATGTGATTAAATTGAAAACCCATTTCATTGAATATTAATGAGAATATGAATGAATATTTATTGGTTATGGATGTTAGTTGGATGATAGTTGGTTGATGGTTGAATTTATTGCTTTTAATGCATTGCTATGTTGGCATATATAGTTATTATGTTGTTATATGATGTATATTGATATTATTTTCATATATACATGTTCTCATGTTGTTTGTTGAGTGTTTAGTAGGTGCGGATCGCGTTTGCTTCGCATTTGGAGCTCGCTTTCGCGCTATATTAGCCGTATATGCTTACTAATAAAATATAAGGTACATATCTCGGATTAAATATCGTACTTTTACACTTTTTTCCCTGCGGGATGCCTCATTACTTGATGAGACGTATATTTGTGATATATATACTGTCATTTTTTTCGGATCGAGCCGCGCAAAGGAGACTCTGACGAATTTTTCCGAAAATTTAAGGCGTTAGAAAAATTTTGAGAAAATTGGAAAATTGTGAAAACTAAACGTTGATTTGGAGTTGAAAGTTAAACAATAGTAGTTGCTTTTGAAAAGATAACTAAGTATGATTTGAAAACTTAGTAAAGATTTTGTAAGAAGTTTAATTATGAATTTTTGGAAAGTTAATAGATTCTGTAACTTTTCTTACTTGGTAATTTCGAGGACGGAATTCTTTTAAGGGGTGAAGTATGTAACGGCCCAGAATTTTATTTAATTAAAATTTGAATATTTAATTAATTTTAAATATTAATTTGTGAATTTATAAGTCGAATAAATTTTATTTCGAATAATTGGATTTAATTGAATAATTAAATCAATAATTTAATGTGTGAAAATACAGAAAAAATTGAAAATCGGGTTAAATATGATTGAAAATGATTTGGGACATTTTATTTTATCATATTGGAGTTAGAATGATATTTTAGAACTTTTAAAATCGAATTAAAAGTTAATTTGTGAAAATTGAATATTTTAATATTTGATCGACTGGTGAAATTAGCCAATTTCCGAACAGTCTCAGAATTGGACGAAACTAGTTCCATTGGATCCGTAATATTTTATTATTATCGGATTTCAACTTTCGTAGCAATCGGAGTTATCGTTTGATCGTAGCAGCTCGAAACGCATCGAAATTGTTTTTAATATTAATTTGGCGAGTTAAAATAGCCATTTTTCAAACTGTCTCGGATTTCGACGAAACCAGTTTCATCGGATCCGTAATGTGATATTATTGTATGGTTTCAAATTTCATGTCAATCGGATTTACCGTTTGTCCGGTGCAAGCTAAAACGCCTAGAAAATCGTTTAATCGGCTTAATTTTAAATTGAACGTTTATTGCCATAACTCGCACATATGACCGAATTAGCTTCCGAAACCTGTTCCATTGTGTCCGGAACGCGGGATAAACCCTAGAAACGCTGGTCACCGCGCGTAAATCGGAGTTTTGAAAAGTCGAATGAATAGTGTCGTTCAAACTTCTATAAATAGCCTCCTTCATTCACAAAAATAAAATAAAATAAAAATTTAGGGTTTAAAACCCTAGCTGCTGTATACAATTTCGAAGGCCAGAAATGCATCTCCTTTCTCCTCTAATCTCTTCAAATCCGTGAAGTATTACAAGAAACTTTCAACATGAAAGTTGTAGACGACAACGAGATCTTCAATCTGAACGGCTATGATCGTGTTTGGAGAAGAGATTCAACGGCAAATTGCATATAAAGGTCGCGCGTTCGTTCTCGAATTTCGCGCCATAGGCGCGACCGAGTGGGGTCGCAGCTTGGCCGTGGGTGGTGCCGGTGAGCGCGCGCGTGGTGGTGGTCTTGGATTGAGTTGTAGTGGTCGGGGATGAGTTGCGTTGATTAGGGTTTGGTCGCGTGTATTGGGTTCTACGACCTGTAGAACGCGTGAACGAAGAAGAAGGGCAAGGGGGACGCACGGTCATGATGGGAAGATAGTGGATCCAAGGGCGGAGAATAGGTGAAGGTTAAAATTATAAAGAAATGTTGTAAATTTACGAATAAAAAGCAGTGTAAACTTATAAAATTCATATCTTTTTCATACGAGGTCGAAAACGCGCGAAACCAGTTGCGTTGGAATCGTATGGACGAGCACTACGCTATGAAATTGGATTAGAGTCGTTTGGAGTTAGTGAGAATTTCGGGTCCGTTTAATTTTATTCAAATAAATCGCTAAAACGAAATTGAAATCAAGGTGAGAACTTCTCACTCAATCGAATCGGTTTCGATTTTAATTTTAAATAGTTATATTTAAAATTCTTGAATGCATGTTTGAATGATGATTGTTATCTATTGATTGTTAAAATAGACATTATGCGCCGTTAGTAAGCGGATGTTATTTATTAAAAACATATACCGCGGATATTTCATAAACAGTGAAATTGGTATTATTTATGTACTTGGATTTGATTTTCCCGCAGTATATAGCGGATGAGACCCTATTGCGCCGTCTATTAAGCGGATAAAATTTTAAATCCCATATACCGCGATAATTTCGTACTGGAACGGAATTGGTATTGTGCTAACATCTTTGGATGCAGGAAAACAGGTTGGAGCGATCCAACTGGATTCCTCAACAGTATTTATTTGATTATGAATATTTTGATATTCGTTGATTATCATATACGATATATGATGTCGTTGTTGTCGTGATTGACTATTTGGTATGTAGCATCATTGGGCCAAATTTTGGAATTTTAAAATGATTTCACAGTGATTTTTGAAAGTATACGTTTATAAATATTTTTGGAATTGATCCATTTTAAATAAATAACGATACAATTTTTAATGTTATAAAAATTATGATTTCTGAGAAATTTAGTTAAAAGTTGATTTTTGAAAATATGAGGCTAATGATTTTATAAAATAGTTTAAATTGGGATTTTTGAATTTATTATAAAAAGTTGAAAATATAGGATTTATAAAATTTGATTATTTTATAAATCAAAATGGTGAAATTATAAAGGGGATTAAAGATGTTTTAAAAAAATAATAGTATAAATTGATTTATATAAGAAATTTATAAATTGATATTTATAAATTAAAGTATTGGAATTATAAAACGAGTTTTTATAAGTGTTAGAATGAATTGTGAATAAATTTCGTAAAGGAATGAAATTTATAAAATTATAAACAGTGAAGTTATAAATGGAATTTTATAAGCAGTAGGTTTATAAAATTTATAAAGTTATTAAAAGAATAGATTTGGGTAAATAAATGAATCTTATAAGTTATAAGATTTAAAATTTTGGAAGTTCAAAAGAACGATTTTTGCAAACAAATAAATTATAAGTATTTGACTTATAATATGAATTTCTAGTATATCATTGAGATATGAATTGGGATAGGTTAATAAAGGAGATTTATAAAAGGAAGTTGTTGTAAAATAAATAGAAATGGAATTTATAAACATTGTTTTATAAATCCGCAACGACTTATTTTGGATAATTAAATTGTTGTAACTTATTTATGGAGTTATATTCACGTTTTAGACAGTGAATAATCCTTTAAAATAAAATGAATAGAAATGATGAAATTTGTTAACGAAGTATATTCACGTTTTTGAATAGTGAATAATATGTTAAAGGAAATGTATTGGATGTGATGTTTTAAGTAGAATTAAAACGATCTAACGATGTTTTAAAATGTGTTAAGATTCGAAACCATGGATTTCAACATTCATTGTTGAAATAGACGTTTTCGAGAAATATAGGGAAATGGTGGACTATAACACTATTGTTATAGTAAATGATTTCCGAAAAGAAATGTTTTGTATAGTATTGGGATTTATATATCTATTTTAATTTCGAATCCCTATACTAGTGATTGGGTTGTCGTAACGATATTTTACGCAACATTCGTTTTGGCCCAAATAAATATGCTTAAGAGAATGATTTCCTTAAAGAATGAAATATATACTTAATCTCGATTTAAGTATATTGAATATTTTCCAAGTGTTGAAAATAAATGGATTTGCGAATTACTTATTAAATAAGAATGGAAATGTTTTCCAATATAAAGTTAATATTTTGAGAATTTATCTTTTTGAAGATAAATTGAAAATGAATAATTGAAATCGTATATTCGTAGATATTTTGGAATATAATTTCACTAAGGAATCTATAAAAGAAAGTGGAATTTGTTAAAAATAAATATTGATTTATTTTTGAGGTATTGAAACATATATCTTGTAAAGATATTTTTAGGAAATAAATAATTTGGAAAATTATTTGGAATCTGGTGATGTTGTGCATATCCATTAATAGTTCAATAACCGACTATCAATATTTACCTTTGAAAGGTATTTGTTGTGATTTGCTGAATTTGAACGCCACACTTATTTTTAAATTATTGCGCTCGGTATTCGGATTACCCATTCCGAATAGTGATACGACGTAATGGATAGCATTGAAGACCGGTGTTGAAGACCGGGTATTTGCGAGAGCGATAGGATGACCTGTCGATTGACTCTGCACCGAGTTGCTCCGGTATAGAGTTCTCCATATGTGATGCGGAATCCGATCAGGATTGTGGATATCCGAATTGCAAGGACTTCTTTGTAAGTGCCTTCGGTTCTGTTCGAGCCCGGAACAGACTTGTATAGATTGTATGTCTGACATTACAAATCGAGATATAAAGCCAATTTCTTTCAAATATATTTCTGTTGGTGGCGGAGAATTTATTCTTTTAGCTTAACACCCTTCTCTGAGACGTACGAGCTCAGAGGTTATGTAGTTGAAGGTTTTTAGCAATATACTCCCAGTTTGGTAATGTGACATGCTGAGTGTTGCTGTGAAATGATCATTGTGTTGATCATTTGTGATAGGATCATTTGTTTGATCGTTTATCTTTGTGATCATTTCTATGATCATTTGTTGACCCAAAGCACAGCTTTTGTATAAAGCGTGGCTTTGTGGACGAGACTTCGTCGAGCCTCACACCTCGGAATGGTCAAAACAGGAAAGATGCAGCAAGGTTATGAGGGGTAGCTCCCTTTAAGGTATGTGCATTTCCTTCTGGAAAAGGATGGTATCATGGTATGGAGCCCAGATACTTACTCATGTTGAAACACATTATTTATGATTGTGTGATGTTGATGACGAGCGCTCGGTTAAAGGTCCCAAAGTACAGGGGGATGGCATACTCGTGTCAGTAGTTACCCAGTTAGGGGTAACCCGGCCTTGTGTTGGCAGAGATCCGGTTTGGTTCTCGGGGACGTTCTTCCAGAGGCGTTCTCATGTGGCAATGGGAAGTTTCTTGGCCTGACCATTCGTTGAAAATCCAAAGAAACAATACGATCTTGTACGGTATTAGTTGTAGAACCTATCATTCACTTATGGTGGCGCCCCACTGTTTGGATGGTAGCTATAGTAGGCATAGTTCGAAATGTCTATGCTAGCTAAGATTTATATCTTTATTTTCGAAATGATTTGTTCTACACTATGCACTAGTAATAATATCAAATGTTCTTTTTAATACGTATCAAGCATCTTTGACTATCATAAGGAGAAATCTCCTCCGATTCTGCGTTTGCATTGTGTGTGTGTGCGGGAGGCCTTATGGTAGTCTCATTTTTAAAAGCATTGCGAATTGACTTTAAAAATATTCCTCTATTTTGTTTTCAAAGATAAATAAACTGTTTTTAGTTCTCACACCAGTCACATGACTGACTCGGAGTTCATTGTTTTCCTTCCTAAACTCTGGGTGCCCACCAATTTCCACACGGGCGGTCAAGAGTTTAAGGTTTATCGGGATATTTCTGGAGTTGCTGGAGGCAAGCTGGATGGCATGGCGTATTATTAGTATATAGTATTTCTTTTTCGCTGTTGTTGTTGTTTGTTGTTGTACACTCTGATGATATGATGTAATGTAATGTAATAACTGATATAGTTCTTTGTTTAAAGATTATTCATTTATTTATTATATGTTGTTCCGCTGCGATTGTGAGATTCTGATATTGTTATGTTGTTTCCTTTCCGTTCTATTTTCTATCTTTTATCTCTTCTTCTACCCTTTTTCTTTTTCTTTCTTTTTTCTAAACATTGAGAATTCGTATTTCTGTTCATCTTGAGTTAATCTATGGAGATTAGTGTATATTCAAGGAGTACGGATTTGCGGGTCCTCACATTGGACATGTGTGGTTTATTGTCGATTCAAAGGTTACGGAATTGTGAGTAGTTACATTTGGTATCAGAGCTGAAGGTTAACCGAGAACCTTGGCTTTGGTTGGATAAAGACTCATCAGGGATAATGTTAGTAATAACCTAGGATGAGTAACTCATTAGAGATAGGGTACGGAACATCCTAGAATGAGTTTGAGCATAATTTATATGAGTGCGTATTTGTTAGTAACTAATAAATTGTTTTGTGTTGATTTATCTTTTGAGTGATTTGTGGATTCTGATCGATGCGCCTGATTACCGTTATCAATAAGGATTCCTAAACACTTAAACAAGGCGAACCGACACACTAATTTTGAAAAAATTGGTAAATGAAATAATTTTACCAAGGATTATATTTTGAATATAAAATATATATTTTAAGAATTTGTATAGTTAGAAATCGAGATTAGAGAAATTTAAATATGAACATCTTGTGATTAGAATTTCACAATTTGACTATAAGATGTTTCATAAAGATTATCGATAAGCAAGAAATCTTATAAGGTAATTAAGATTATTAATACTAATTCCAAAATAATAAATTAAGAAATGATAATTTTAAGTTACTATCATAAATTGATCAATTGTTTGATTTGAAAGTTTAAGTATAAATACCTTGTGAATTAAGTTTCACAGTTTGACCATAGGATGTTTGATAATAAGATTTATTTAAGGAATGCGAATTTAAATTCGAGTAAAAGAATTGTGGAAATGTAAATAAAGTTGATTAATATAAGATAAATTTATAAGAAGAACTTATAAGATAGGTTTTATAAACAAAAGTAATCTCGAAAGGATTTTGAAAATGGTATTATTTCAAATAAAAAGAGGTATTTCGTGATAACTAATTCGATTGGCTCAAAAATAAACTAAAAATGGGCAAGAGATGTGTTCGGATGGTAAGCACTTCCTTTAAGTATTACTCTTCTTGTTAAGAGGGTAAGTAATACTATTGGTAGTACTCAGTTCCTTGGATTGTTTTGGAGTTACTCGATCTATTTAATTTTCTTAAGTTAAAGAGAATGTGAATCTTTGATTGGTAATCTTTATAAAAGTATTTAAACTAAAGATAAATTGGGATCGCTAATTGATAAGATAAAACAAAATTCTCCACGATTTTGGACAGCCGAAAATATCTGAATCATACTTAACTCAGAGCTAAGAAATTTGTGAAAACTTTTGGTAAAAGGATTGTGAAATACTTTAAGTAATTGAAATAAGATAAGAATGATTTATATATATGATTAATAAAAAAACAAAAAAAATTAAGAGTTAAGAGTTTGAGAATTTAAATATGGGTGGTTTAAAATTTGTTTTTCAAAGCTGGAAAATTAATAATAGTATTAAATAAGAAATAAGTTTTATAACTTATGAATTTGAGATAATAGTAAATTACAACAAATTTTAAATTTGCTAGACGTACGTGTTAAAGTAAAACTAATTTGAAATTTAGGATTTGTACATACTCTTAGATGTAAAGATATATCATAAAAATATAGATTTAAGTCATGAACTATTAAATAATGACTCCTCAAAAAATTGTAATTATAACCTAGAAAATGTTTATTAATGAATTCTAGCATTAACTAAGGATTTGGACTTAAGTCTTTAAAATGTGATTGATTTGCACAAGTTATAAGATGTAATAAACTTAAGTGATAGTTTCACAAAATGATTCATAAATAACATTAATGTTAAAGGAAATATACCGAGTTCAAAGATTGTGGGAAAACTTTTTTAAAGATAAATAATCTTTTTAGTGAAAAATGGTTTCCATAAAAAAATTGCCTTTAATAAAAATATTTGAAAATAAATAATTAAAGGGATTATATAAAGAAGCACATTTATAAAATATTTTAACTTAAAAGTTTATGAAAGTTTTGTGGGCTAATAAATACATATGTTATATGTAGATCATTTCATTGCACAAATTTTGATCAAATATTCGAGTACGGAACTTCAAGGTGTTTACACCTGTCCAAAAAAGGATTTATCACTCGATTCTTGACAACGAACGTTAATGAGGAATTTTGGTTGGGTACTTGATTTTTCTATCATAGTTGAGCACTATGCAAGGAAAGCAAAGGTTTCTAACCAAAGAGCTTGGTAAAAGTCTGCGCTGGAGGATCGGAGGATTGATACTAGTTTGAAAATAAAGTTGTGTATTCGAATAAGAGATCGAATAAAATATTTCATGTGGATGATCTGTGTATATTATATGAAATTAAGTTTGAAGATAAATGTTTTAGGTAAACTTTTTTGTGGGTAATCCTGAGGATGAAATTCTTTTACGTAGGAGAATGTAACGACCCGTAATTTCGTTACTTCGATAAAAAAAATTTCGTTTGTTTTAAATTCAAAAAGGTTTAAAAGTTAAATAAATAAGTTATATATAATAGATAATAATATTGAAATTATTTACTCTTATAGTTTATAATTTAAAAGGTATAAATTTGGATTTTAAAACAAATCAACAAAAGTTAAGTTTTGTTTTAAAAAAAATGCTTTAATAAATAGGTTTAAATATCTATTTAAAAAGATAAATATTATAAAACATTTAATAAAGATAATAAAAGTATATTAAAATATTTATAAGTATGTTAATAATCGTTTTACAAAAATAACCAAATTTTATCACATTTTGTCAGTTTTACATACACTGTAAAAGTAGTGATTTGATATTATTTAAATATGATTTTAAAATATAAAGAGACATGTTTTCATTAATTTAAAGATGTAAAAAGTTCATTTTAAAACTTGGTTTACATAAATAAATAGTTTAACTAAAACATCGAAACGTGACCGTAAAACATTTTGTCGAAAATCAACGTTATGCCGATTAAAAGTTGTCGCAACGTCGTCGTACCTTTATTATCTTATGTAGAAACATATATTCAAATATTATAAGTATTAATTAATCCACTAATCAAGTTTACTTTTATTAAACATACTTAGAAAATTCCAAAATATAATTAACAAAAAGTAAGCACAAAACGACAAAAATGTCGTTTCAAAGCATAAAGTAAATAGTTTAACTAAAACATCGAAATGTGACCGTAAAACGTTTTGTCGAAAACCAACGTTTTGTCAATTAAAAGTTGTAGCAACGTCGTTGCACCTTTATTATCTTATATAAAACATATATTCAAATAATATAAGTATTAATTAATTCACCAATCAAGTTTACTTTTATTAAACATACTTAGAAAATTCTATAATATAATTAACAAAAAGTAAGCACAAAACAGAAAAATGTCATTTCAAAGCATAAAGTAAAACATTGAATCAAAGAAACATGATCATTACTTTCTTTACTTAATATATAAATAAAAATGACATAAAGTAATGATTTGAAATGTGATGTTAAGTGTTGAAAAAAATAAGATTACTTTATAAGTAAGGGTATTTTGGTCTTTTTACAAAATATTATTTTAATCCGAAACTTTTATATAAATAAGACCACCATTCTTCTACTTTCTTTTACACATTTTTACATCTTCTTCTTGTTTTCTCAAGCTTTCTAAAAGCTTCTCCAATGACTTCTTCTCTTCCATTTCTTACTTTTTCAAAATCATATCAAATCACTCCAAACACCACTAAACTTAACCAAAGACCATAGAATACCATTAAAACATGGTTTAGCTTCTAAGAAGTGAAGAAATGATGGGGGAAGAGGAAGAATAGATGGAGGCCGAACCTATGTAAGAGGAGGAGCAAGTTCAAGGAGCTTCGGAGCGAGAAAAAGAGAAGTGTTGCCGCGATCAAAAGAAAAGTCTACGGAAAAGATTTGGCGAAGATAAAAGGATTTAGCGAAGTGTTGGATGATATGAATGTTGGTAGGAAGCAAACAATTAAATGTGAGTACTCATATTTATTAATTAATCCATAACTTAGTTTAAGTATAATGATTCGAAAGTTTAAATATGTTGAATGATTAAATGTTTGATAACTTGACTGCAAAATTGGTTGATTATATGATTGCTTATGTGGTTGATAACTTGTTTGACAAATGATGAGAGAAATGATTAAGAATTAACTATGGTTAATTCAATGGAAATTAGATCCATATAAATGTGTGTATGGAGTAGCCTCTTAATGATTTCAAAATATCTAAAAAGATTGAAAATGATACTATAGTAATATAATATTATAATATGAAATTAAATGAAAAATGAGTTTGAAATGATGAAAATATTATTTTAAATAAGTAGAAATAGTTTAAACAAATTTGAAGTGTTTTGGATAAGTTTCGAAGCAATTCAAAAAATTGATCAAAATCAAGTTTGTCGCTTAGCGGTAGTTCGTAAATTTCGATCGATAACTTCAAATTGACGTAGATAATGATTCATAAGTCAGATTTCTTCGAAATAAAAATTCTTTGGTCCACAATGTTAATAGTTTTCTAATGAAGAAAGAAAATTAAGATTTCATTAAGTAGATTTTGATATATCTCCAAAATAATTTTCTAAAAACAGCGCAGTTTTGCAGTTCGGAATCCAAAAAAGGATTTCTTTATAAGTAGTATTTCTAAATAATTAAAAATATCAAATAAATTTGATATATCTATTAAAATGGTTTAAAAGAGATTTGGAATGGGAAATATGAACTTTCAAATATTAAAAAGTTGTTTAAATCAAATAAGCTTATATAGCACTTTCCGTAGCACTTTTATGCTGCGAATTCTGTAACCTTTTGAATTATTTTTAAACTTAACAATTCTTTTCTAAATCTCTTGCGAATGATTTTAAAAAAAGATAATTAAGTAATTTAAAGATGATATGAAAGTTTTAATAGGAGTTTGAATAAATAGTTAAGAGGGATTGTTTATACCACTTAAACTAAAAGTGAAGAATATTGAATGTAATAACAAACTGAGTATGCGAAAACGACTAGTACATTTGTCTCGGCCGTGAGATCTGAAAAGATAAAACAATGTGTTCAACTAAGGTTAGGGATGGAACAACCAGTGCCCTGAACTTACCTGGCCAATTTTTTCTCTTTTTAGGCAAGAGATGGAATAGATCGAAAGGAAAGCCCGGATATTCTAAAAGATCATATTTAAGTTTTTCCAAGATAAAAGAAAAGAAATAAGTTCTTTGAATGTTATTTAACCACCTAAAATCTTTTATTCGATGATTGGTATGAAGGAACCAGGATCGGATTTGGGTGATTCCTATCTGAAGAACCGGGATCGGATTTGGGTGATTCCTATCTAAAAATCACTTCAAACTAATTTTTGAAATAAAACGCTTTGAAGACAATGATCATTGATGACAAAGATCTTCATGATGTAGGATTACCTTTCATTATTCCGTTGAGGTGAAATTTACCATATTTAAGGTCGTAGTAGTGCTCTGTTATGAAAATCTTCGATTTGCAAGAATATGATTTGAAGTTAAGAAAGAAATCTTTGATTAAGATTTAATGAATTATTTGGAAAGGTTTTCCTGAGTAAAAGAGAATGATTTGAAATTATTCCAGGTTTAAGAAAGGTTTAAATAAATCAAATGATTTGATAAATGAGGCTTATGATTTCATATACATTTGAAATGAAAATGGAATAAATTGAAAAGAATATATCTATGAAAGATATTTGATTATTAAAAAAATGAAGTAATTGATTGATGATTGATATTCACTTATGAACTTAACATTTTTTAAAGCAAAGATTGGTTTCGAAGAAACCGGAGTCGGATTTGAGTGATTCCTATCCGCAAACAACTTTGAACCAGTTTACGTGTTCGAAAAATGAAGATGTTTGAAGACGGAGATATTGAGACAAACAATAATGAGGGACTACTTGTTGATTAATTAGGGATAAAAGCCCGATTCAGTATATTGTAGCGGTGGTCACTTTGTTATGAAAAGCCTCAAAACCACAAGGGCTTCTCGTCTAGTAATGGTCGAGGAAAGTTCCTTCGATTTCGTTCAGTCACAGAACAAACTTTAATGGATGAATGTCTGACATTGCATTTCCGAGACACAACGTTTGACTTTTGAAAACGTACATTTGCTTGGTGACGGAGAAGACAACTTCTCTTAGCTGAACACCCTTCTGTGGGACATACGAGCTTTGAGGCTATATGCTTGTAGGGGTCAAATAGTAATAAAAGGATCGGCAATGTGGCATTCAAAGTGATAGAAGATGTGCTATGTGAAAGGATAATCGTAGCCTCGAACCTCATCAACCGGAAATGACCGAAACAGGGTTAGATGTGGCAAGGCTAAGTGGGTCATTCCTATTTAGAGTATCTCATCGCCTTCTGGATATATTTCTTCACGCTATGACGTTCGGGATGTAAATTAATGTGGTTTATCTGCTAGAGCGCACTAGGTTAAAGTCGGTAACGACCGATGGATGACATATTCGGTACTATCTAGTTATAGAGGTAGGCCGGTCTTGTGTTGGTAGAGAAGCTTTGTGATGGTTCCTCGAGACATCCATCTAGAGGTGTACCCGTCAGAAGGTCGTCCCTTCACCTGTTCATTTGTATGAAAATCCATTCTCCAATAAGAACCTTCGGACTTGATTGTTAACCTATTATGTTGGAATTTAATCAATGTAGCAATTTCGGCTAAGATTAATAAGTTTATTTTCAAATGTTTTCAAAGGAATGTCATTAGAAGTAATATCAAATGTTTTGATATACAAAAGTGTTTAAGTTATCATAAGGTAAAAACTCGTCTGTGTTTATGTGTGGGCGTGGTCTTATGAGATACTCTTATTTTCAAAAGATTTTACTCAAAGGCTGATATATGACATTGTCATTTATATTTGAGTTTCTCACGCTGGTTTATCAAGCCCGATCCAGGTACTTTCAATATTCGGGTAAGATCCGAGTAGTTTTAGATTTAGTCGAAGACGTTTTGAGTTTCCAGAGGAGAGCTAGAGATATTCATCTACGTGCGGACACATTCTATTATCTGCTATGGTTTGTTTGTTTTAGTTGATGTTCGTCGGCATTTGTAAGGCATGTGTTATAACTGTCAAGGCTGAATCTAGGTTAAACTCTGATATTGTATTTTTAAATTTTCCGTTGTAAAGATTATTATTGAAATAATATATGTTATTCCATTCGTGTGAGATTCTGTTCTGTCTTTATTTTCTTTCTACCCTTAATGATCCGTGTTTTCGTGTAATTTGAGTTGTGCCATATGTGATTTATTGTCGATTCAAAGGGTACCGAAAAACCCGTTCGTTACACTCGCTTCCCAGACTCGCTTTCCAAACTCACTTTGCAAACTCGCTTCTCAAACTCTCTTGCACATTGAAGATCCATACTTGCATCGATCGTATCTCATAATCTACAAGTCCAAATGCCACCACATTTTTACAGAAGCTTGCATACAGCCTCAAGAATGTCCATGATCGATCCCAACCCAAAAAGAGCAATTTTGAATTGATACGAATTTGATTCGTATTGATCATGAAACTCGCTTCCACATTAAAGATCCAAACTTGAACGATCATATCTTACAATATACACATCCAAATGTAACCAAATGTTCATAGGAGCTTGCGTACAATCTAAAGAATGTCCATGATCGATCCCAACCCAAAAGAAGCAATTTTGGATCGATAAGAATTTGGTACGTATCGATCATGGATCGAATCGAAACGTCAGGGGATAGATCACGTGGTCCCAACCATGTGAGAGAAAGAGTCTTCCAAGATTTAGGCGAGATATTTGCAGCCTACGCCTATAAATAACAGTCTAAGAGCTTCGGAAAAGGGATCTTCTGGCTCTTCTACGCTGAGACTCTGTCGAAATCATTGTTGTAACTTGGTTGTACTATTGTATACCTTTGTAACCAGTGAGTTATAATCAATAAAACAACTCTTCAAAATGGACGTAGGCAACAACGCCGAACCACTATAAATCTTGTGTTTCTACTACTTTCCTTTTAAATTTTGAGTGTTCTTCATTTTTATATTCTCTACACACTTGCTACCTGTGATTTGTGATTGTGAACGGGTGCTTTCATCAGCAATTGGATGTTTGCGACAAATTTTGGCACAAACATTGTAACAGCCCAAAAAAATTTTAGTAAATATTTCATTCATTCATAAACTTTGGGGTTTTATTTTACGAAAAGTTGAATTTTGTATTTAGCTATAAATAATCACCCAAATTTTATAAATATAAGCAAAATTCTATAATTCTTATTTGGTTAAAGTTTAGCATTTATTGGAATTTTAAGTCTTTAAAATTTTAGCTTCCAAATTTTTTAAATTAACTGGATATATTCGTAACAACATTTTTCTCCACTTTTGTTCTCTTAAAAAAATTGTTTATATACCTTTTAATTTAAGTAATTAGTATTCGGTAAAAGAAATAAACTTTATACGTATACCATTTGTTTCTTAGTTAAATGATTAATAAATAAAATTTTAAATTGAATAATATATAGGAAAAAAAATTACGTTTTCTTTTATACGTATATACATTAGTTTATCTGTTAAATGTTAAGTAAATCAAACCAATGTAAACAAATCAAAAGTTAATTAAGAAATAAATTTCAAAATTAATAGAGTATAAATAGGCTATTGAAAATACACGTTTTAATTTGTACGTTTATATCCATTTGATTTATTTAGTAAGCATATAAATGGTACGTATTTAATGAATATTCTTTAAATGTATATTTTGCTAAATATAAGTAGCGAGTAAATAAGAGAACGTATAAATTTAGGTACATTACTTTTGTTACCAATTGGGCGTATGTTTGATTTAAATTATCGCGTTGGTTTTTCGCATTTCTAAATTTCTTACCTTGGCTATAGATAATTAAGTTAATCAGTAGACGTGCAATTCTGAGTGGGAAAGGAATAAATTCCCTAACCATTCAATTTCGTTTGAAAACTTGCCCTGAATTCACGGGTAAACTTTATACACTTTCTTTTTGCTTAAATAATTTTAATTGGTATAAAATATTAATTTCCCTAATGTTCCAAATTCACTTATTGCATTTTCATTCGCGTGTAACTTCCCATTTACCTCTTGTGTATATATGGAATAAAATCTTCCTATTGCTTCAGACGGTTCAAGGGAAAAATCAATTACTCCTTTTAATTATAAAATGCATCTTCCCTGAAATGCAAACACGGTCAAATATCGCTTCTTTCTTGCCTTAAAAATTTCGCATGACTTGATTTGCGCATTTCCCACTTTATCATTTTCTTGCGTTTTAATCAACGCAAGTTTTTAATAATAGAACACGTTCGAAAATTTCGTGCTTCCTTACCGTTCAAAACCAATATTTCTTGCCTCTTTTTCTCCCCTTGATCAACGCAATTACCTCCATTTAAAACATAAACATCACGCGTAATTATTTGCCTCGACCGTTTAAAAAAATTCTCTTGCCGTTTATCCCTCATTAAATTTCGCAGCCTACCTGATTTTTATTTATTAAAACCCACGCACCCTCTTTGAATAAAGAAAATATATATATATAGCATTGCGTTCATCAAATTATCACTGCAGTTTGTTCATCTTCTTGCGTGCGTGAGGTTGCCTCAGGTATGGTCGATCTTTTTTCTTCTTTTATTTTTCTTTTTCTTCTTTTGTATTTTCTTTTTCGTTTGTTCCCTCTCTCCTCCAAACTTTGTACTCGGCCTGCACCTTACCCTCTCCACCACCTTGGCACGACCCGCCTCCAGTACAAACCCCCTCTCTCCTCTGACATGACCTCTCCTCCAATCACGTAGCCGCACCTCTGATGGCAAAAGAAAGAAAAAAACTGGACCGAGCCAGGCACGGTGACTTGGGAAATAATATTGCATGCGCCTAAAATTGTTTCAATCTCCTCTGCTTGTGTTTCAATATTATTGCATGCACGCCTGGTGATGGAGTCAAACACCAGAACAATTAAAACTTCGCCACCTATGCATATTTTAATATCAGCCTATGCCTAAATCTCCTCTGCCCTGCCTTGTGCGAGTGAATGAGTTTTCAGACCTAAGAATGGATTAGGGCCGAGTTTTGGTATGATGGGTCGAGTTGGGTAGTGAAGCGGTCAAGCCACTTGTGTCAAATTTTCTCTAATTCGATCTGGTTTCCAATTTTCTATGTTCGTAATTAAATCGAGTACTAAGTTTTATTTATTTATCTTGTTCAAGATTTGAATCGAGTCATTGCTTCCGCTAATAATTGATCGTGCATTCTGTACATTTTTTCTGGTATGGATACCGTTGTTTGAATAGAATTTTCAGCAGCGAAAAGGTGAGTATTCTCACCCGACAAACATACTTATAGATCTGTAAATTAATAACAAGTGTAATTGTAAAATGGTTATATTTTATTTTACTTGCCTGTGATATAAATTTATGATGCTAAAAACCCTATTATTACATTTACACATCATCAGTTATATTATCTACTGTTATATTTATGCTGTCATACTATTTATTTATTTACTGTTCATCACACTGCAAGTTCCTCGTAGAATAGGATCGTTACGGGCTGAAATGATAGGCCTGAACGATATTTATTCATTTATTTCTTTAGTTATTTATTTAACTTGGGAATTGCGGGTTTGAAATAATAGAACCTGGTGTTCTTTAAAATTTACGGATTGAAATGATATATTATCCGTACCACTTGACCTATGGTAGAAAAATGATATAAAGGCCCGTGGTAATATCTATATATATTTTTCTGGAAAATTTAAGTAATTTAAATTTGTATATTTTTGTTTGCATTGAATTAATAGTGATTTTATATACAAGTTAAATATAAATAAATGGGTAAGTTGGAATGTGGAATATAAAATTTATTTTGGAAATTGATTTTGTAAAGGAATGAAATTTAAGTTAAATAAATTTGATGTAAATAGAATTTAAATGGATAAATAAGATGTTATTTAAATTCTATAAATTAAATGGTTAATAAAATAAATACATAAAAATATAATTTTGAATATAGCTACACTTAGAAAAGTGAAGTTTGGGTTAAGAGAAAATGAATAAAATAAGAAATAAATTGGAAATAAATTATTTGAAAATGGTAATTAAACCTGATGTTTAAAGTAATTTTTGAATACCAAGAACAGAGATTTGTGCATTTGACTTAAATAAGCGAATCCTTGAGAAAATTGATATTTGTTCGTGAAATTTTACTTTATGGAAATCATAAATTTTTGGGTAATTTAAATGACTATTTCAAAGTGGAAATTATGATTTCTTTAAGTTAAATTGTTTAAATTTAAGGTTTAATTGTTTGTGAAATTATATTGAAGTCTGAAATTTAATTTACTTAAATTTGTTGAAAAGGATAATACCGCACTTTGCAAGTGTTGTATGTTGATGCAAATAAACTAAGGCTAAACCTTTGGAATTTATATTGGTTTTTGTAAAAATAATAACTGCACCTCTAAATAGTCTAAAATAAAGTATTTTGACTGAAAAATAAACTATTTTTGGAAAATTATAACCACGGGTAATAATAACGTTAGTTGTTAAAGAGACCGAAGACCACTTTGACAACCGTGTACGCGGTGGAGATTGCAGAATGAAGTAGAATGATGGTGACGTTCTATTGAGGTATGTACGTGGACCCGACTCTGTGAGTTGGCATAAGGTGGCTAAAACAGGTGCGATTCTCGGGCTAATGAGGTAGCACCTTTGGTCGAACGCACTTCTTCGTATGTCATTACATTACTTTGTGATTGTTTGGTGCGCCCCTTTGATTTGGGAGTGTTGTTCAAGGTGGACGGTACTAGTAGCTACGCGTTTCCACCGGTTCGGATGCGTAATTAGTATATCTACCATGGCATTGCCTAGTTGTGCTGTGTCACCTACCATAGCGAGTCTTGTACAAGTTTGGTTTTCTCCCGTAGCCCGTGTGGTATCCTCTGGTGGCTTCTCGATCAGGAGGGACTATGATATTGGATGGATTACTGGGACTATTACGTGTTAAGGTGGAAAATGTAAAGGCTTAACGCTATTTAAAAGTAAATTTATTTTAATACAGACACTAATATAATAGCGAAATTATTACTACATAGTAAATAGTTTAACGGATCCTTAGAAGGTGGGCGGTCCCAAGCATCCTTTAAATTACTTGTTTTATATTACAGTTCACTTGAATTAGCTTACACTATATAAGTATGTATGTCCTGACTCGAGTGTTTATGTTTTATTTTACGCTCGGGTCGGCCTGAGTTTCGGTTCGGACTTCACCCCGGAGCTAGGACTTCTGCATATCATCTTTCCAAGCTGATGTCAATTTTCCTTTCGGCTCTTTATCTTAGTTTATTTTATGGAGACAAATAAATTTGGCTTGTTCTGTGATTGATTCAAACTATATTGGGTTTTAAAGACTATGCAATTTATACTTATTTTTGAGACCATGTGCTAATGGCTTCATGAACCACTAAGTTTTTTTTATTATTCTGCTGCGAGTATTCTGATTTCTGTGTCTATGATTCTATGATTTGATTTCATTTGCTCAAAATTTTATTACAATGTATTGTTTTGAACCATTCAAGTTTGACATGTTTTAATCTATTGTCGAATTTGAATGGTACGAAATAGTGGGTCGTCACAGTTGGTATCAAGACCAGGTTTTTAGGCAAACCATAGCCTGAGGAGCAAAAACTCATTAGAGATAGGGTAGAAATACTCTAGAATGAGTGAAGTCAAATCTTAGAATCCTTTCCTTGTGAGAGAACGTATTTTAAAGTATAAAATGATTTTTAAAGGGTTTTCACAGAAGTACTTTGATATACAAACTTTCTAGTTTTAAAATAAATTTTTCAACAACTTCTTTCCCTTTTCTCCATCTTATTAGGTTCTTTGTTAAATGTCTGTTCTAGTTAAACTCTGTCTTATATAAATCTATCTTGGTCTCTATATTTCTCCTCTGCCCTTAAATTCATTCTTGATTTCTCGGGATGAATCGAGGAAATGCCACAGGTAGGGGACGAGGTGCTAACCCAGCTCTTGCACCCGCTGCCCCGGTAAGATTTTCTAAGCTTTGCAAAGAATATACCGAGCTTCGTGGTACCAAGTTCACGGGATCTGAGAGCATAATTGAAGCTCAACAGTGGTTAAGGGACTTGGAGAGAATCTTCTCCAGTCTCGAGATCACGAATGCCCAGCAGCGTCAACTGGCAGCTTGGCAATTAAAGGAAGCAGCTTTGGATTGGTGGCTGTCCATTACAGCTCACACCGCTGAGGCTGACATCATTTGGGAACAATTTAGGTATCTTCTTCGGCTGACCAAGATGGTTCAATTTCCTCCCTTTTGAAATCTATCTTTTATCTCTTATCGTGCTTTAGGGATGCTTTCCTTGCGAAATGGATGCCCGGAGCTGGAAAGTCTCAGCTGTATCGAGACTTTATGGATTTGAAGCAGGGCGATATATCCTTTATCGAGTATGAGAGGAAATTTAATGAGCTATCACAGTATGGCCTTAATCTGATAGACACCCCGCTGAAGAAAAACGAGAAATTTATTGCTGGCACACGTCCCAAGTACTACGATCGCCTTATTACCCACGTGCATAGGACGTTCACCGTTCTTATGGACATGGCTATTCGGTATGAGAACCCTACCTCTAGGGCTACTCCAGCTGTCCAGTCTGCACCATCTCAGTCTTCTAGAAATTCTAAGAAAAGGAAGTCCAATTTCTACCAGCATAAGAAGAATAGACATCTAGGGCATGGATCATCGTCTTCGTCATCCCAGAGGCAGCCTGTGGATCTATCCGCCATTACTTGCCATAGATGCCACCAGAAGGGACACTACGTAAATAGCTAACCTACTTTGGGTGTTGCTATTCCACCTCCTTCTCAGTTGGCTAGACGAGACCTCTGCCACATCTGCCTTCAGCCGGGACACTTTAAGAGGGACTGCCCTACTCAGAAGAAGGGCAAAGCATCAAGGATTTTTGTTGTTACTTCTGCATCCTCCTCAGCTCCGCAGCCTGCACCTGCGCTTGCTCCCGCTGCTAGTGACTCTCAAGGTACACTTCAGGGTTCTTTTACTTTGTTTAAATCTCATGTTCGTGTTTTATTCGATACTGGAGCCCCTCATAGCTTCATTTCTTTGGACCTTTGTAATAAATTCGAGCATCGCCTTTTTCTCGAATTTGCTTATGTGCCTTTATGTGTTTCGAATCTCATTGGTGGGCCTGCAAATCTGAGTGGGATTTGTAAGCAAGTGAAGCTTATATATCTCGATCATTGTTTCACTGGTGATTTCTATGTTCTGGGTTTTGACGCTTTCGATCTACTGCTTGGAGGTGATTGGTTGGATAGGCATGATGCTCATATCTCGTGTAGTGCTCGAACTGTTTCCCTTAAAGATGATTTTGGTAATTCACTATAGATCCAGTGTAGTTTGCCCCAGGATTTCGCTAGTAGTTTCATTTATTCTCTGGATTCATCCTCTAGTGACCTTGACTCGACTCATGTGGTCAAACTTTATCCCGATGTATTTGGTGAAGTCACTTCTTTACCTCCTAAGCGAGAAATAAATTTCCATATCGATCTCATTCCTGGAGCACGACCTGTAGTTCTTCCTCCAAGAAGGATGGCACCCCAGGAGAAGATCGAATTAAGGAAGCAGATTCAGGCTTAACCTCTAAACTCCTGATCAGACCTAGCTTTTCGGAATGGGGAGCAGCTGTAGTTTTCGTCACCAAGTCTGATGGTTCTCTCCGGATGTGTGTTGATTACAGGGAGCTGAACAAGCTCACTATAAAAAACATATATCTCATGCCTCGCATTAATGACATGTTTGATCAGCTCTATGGAGCTACTGTTTTCTCTCAGCGAGATCTGGCCACAGGCTTCCACCAACTCAGAGTTGCTGAGGAGAGCATTCCCAAAACTGCTTTCCGTACTGAAAATGGCTTCTTTGAATGGCTAGTTATGCCTTTTGCTTTAACTAACGCTTCCGCTTTCTTTGTCGATTTGATGAATCATGTCTTCCGCGATGTGCTCAATAAATTTGTTCTAGTATTTATTGACGATATCCTTATCTTCTCAAAGATAAAGGAAGAGCACGAGTCACGTTTGAAGTATGTTCTAGAGACACTTCGAAAACATCAATTGAAGGCTAAATTTTCGAAATGCCATTTCTAGGAAGAGGAAGTCCGATTTCTCGGACATATTGTTTCTAGTGATGGAGTTTCTGTTGATCCAGTCAAGATCACTACGATCAATGATTGGGAAGAACCTAAGACTCCAACTGATATTCGGAGTTTTCTGGGCCTTGCCGGCTACTATCGATGTTCATTGAGAACTTTGCTCGGATTTCTGCACCGCTCACTGCTCTAACTCGAAAGAATGCTAAGTTTATATGCAACGATAAGTGCAAAACTGCATTCCAGGAGCTAAAGAATAAACTTACTTCTGCACCAGTACTTACCGTTCCGAATGGAACTGAGAAATTGACTGTATTCACCGATGCTTGTCGCGAGGGTTTGGGAGCGGTATTGATGCAAGATGGGAAGGTGATTGCCTATGCTAGTCGTCAATTGAAGACACATGAAACTAACTATGCAGCTCATGATTTAGAATTGCTGGCTGTTGCCTTTGCATTGAAGCTTTGGAGACATCATCTCTTGGGTGCTAAATTTGACATCTTCACCGACCACCAGTCTTTGAAATATATCTTTACCCAGAAGGATTTGAATCAGAGACAAGTTCGGTGGCTCGAGTTTCTTGCTTCTTACGATGTCGACATTAACTATACTCTTGGGAAAGCTAATGTGGTGGCGGACGCGTTGAGTAGAAAGAAGTCCTTATTGTGTCAGCTTATTGTTTCTTCCCCTCTTTTGGATCGTATCATGGCTAAGCAAGATGAGGATAGGATCATCAGATTGATTAAGAAGAGTGTTCGTAGTAGGGCTGGTGGTAGTAGTTTTGATGGTAGCGGAGCCAGATTGATGATAGAGGGATTTATCGGATTAACAATCGGATTTGTGTCCCGAATGTTGATGGTTTGAGGCAGGAGTTACTTCGGGAACATCATCAATCCAGACTTTCCATTCATCCTGGCGTAGCAAAGATGTACCAGGATTTGAAGAAGCTCTATTGGTGGAGAGGCATGAAGCGCGACGTCTCTATTTTTTTTAGTAGGTGTGCGACTTGTTAGCAAGTCAAGACGGATCATCAGAAGACTACGGGTTTGTTGCAACCTCTGGAGATTCCCGATTGGAAGTGGGAGCAAGTTTCTATGGATTTCATCGATGGTTTACCGAGATCTAGGAGGGGAAATGAGAGCATCTGTGTTATCGTGGATAGACTGACCAAGTCCGCTCATTTTATCCCGGTCAAGTCTACCCGTACAGCTTCGAGCTTATCTGAGATTTATATGAGGGAGATTGTTCGCCTCCATGGTGTTCCCCTTGGCATTGTTTGCGATAGAGACCCTATCTTCATTAGTCAGTTTTGGAAAGCTTTTCAGAAATCCTTGGGTACTCGTCTGTATCTGAGCACTGCTTACCACCCGCAGACCGACGGTCCAACGGAAAGAGTAAATCAGATTCTAAAGGATCTTCTTCGTGCATGTATTTTGGATTATGGAGGACCTTGAGAAGATCATCTCCATCTTGTGGAATTCACCTATAACAATAGTTATCAGGTATAAATTCCAATCCTCGGTTCTTATCTTATCTTAGTCCCCTATCTATCTCATTCTATTTTGTTCAGGCTAGTCTAAAGATGTCCCCATTTGCTGCTCTGTACGGGCGTCCTTGTAGATCTTTATCCTGCTGGATTGAATCCGGTAATCGCTTAGTTCTTGGTCCTGAGATGATTTTAGAAGCTTCGGAGAAGGTTGAGGAGAATAAAAGAAGGTTAAAGATTGCTCAGGATAGACAGAAGAAGTACGCTTATCGACGTAGAAGAAGCTTAGAGTTCGCTGTCGGTGATCTGGTTTTTTTAAGGTTTCTCCTTTAAGAAATGTGGTTCGGTTTGGGGGGTAGAGGGAAGCTTTCTCCTAGGTTCATAGGCCCATTCCGCATCTTGGAAAGGATTGGACCTCTTGCTTATCGACTGGATTTACCCGAGAAATTCGCTGGAATACACAATGTATTTCATGTATCACACCTTCGTCGCTGTTTGCATGATCCATCTCTTATTATCCAGCCTTCCGCTCTTAATAGTTTAGACATCGAGCCTGACCTAACTATTGAAAGGAAGCCGCTTCCTATCGTCGATCAAGGTACGAAACAGTTAAGAAGAAAATATGTCTGCTCGTTTAAGGTACTTTACTCTATTATCTTATCTTCCTTTGTTTTCCTTCTTTCGTTCCTTTTCGAGGACAAAAAGTTCTGAGTGGAGCAGAGTGTAACAACCCAAAAAAAAATTAGCAAATATTTCATCCATTCTTCATAAACTCTAGGGTTTTATTTTACGAAAAGTTGAATTTTGTATTTAGCTATAAATAATCACCCAAATTTTATAAATATAAGCAAAATTCTATAATTCTTATTTGGTTAAAGTTTAGCATTTATTGGAATTTTAAGTCTTTAAAATTTTAGCTTCCAAATCTTTTAAATTAACTGGATATATTCGTAACAACATTTTTTCCAGTTTTGTTCTCTTAAAAAAATTGGTAATATACCTTTTAATTTAGGTTATTAGTATTCGGTAAAAGAAATAAACTTTATACGTATACCCATTTGTTTCTTAGTTAAATGATTAATAAATAAAATTTTAAATTAAATAATATATAGAAAAAAATTTACGTTTTCTTTTATACGTATATACATTAGTTTATTTGTTAAATGTTAAGTAAATCAAACCAATGTAAACAAATCAGAAGTTAATTAAGTAATAAATTTTAAGATTAATAGAGTATAAATAGGCTATTTAAAATACACGTTTTAATTTGTACGTTTATATCCGTTTGATTTATTTAGTAAGCATATAAATGGTACGTATTTAATGAATATTCTTTTAAATGTATATTTTACTAAATATAGGTAGCGAGTAAATAAGAGAACGTATAAATTTAGGTACGTTAATTTTGTTACCAATTGGGCGTATGTTTGATTTAAATTATTGCATCGGTTTTTCACATTTCTAAATTTCTTACCTTGGCTATAAATAATTAAATTAATCAGTCGACGTGCAATTCTGAGTGGGAAAACAATAAATTCCCTAGCCATTCAATTTCGTTTGAAAACTTGCCCTGAATTCACGGGTAAACTTTACACACTTTCCTTTTGCTTAAATAATTTTAATTGGTATAAAATATTAATTTCCCTAACGTTCAAAATTCACTTATTGCATTTTCATTCGCGTATAACTTCTCATTTACCTCTTGTGTATATATGGAATAAAATCTTCCTATTGCTTCAGACGGTTCAAGGGAAAAACCAATTACTCCTTTTAATTATAAAACGCATCTTTTCTTAAATGCAAACACCGTCAAATTTCGCTTCTTTCTTGCCTTAAAAATTTCGCATGACCTAATTTGCGCATTTCCCACTTTATCATTTTCTTGCGTTTTAATCAACGCAAGCTTTTAATTATAGAACACATTCGAAAAGTTCGTGCTTCCTTACCGTTCAAAACCAATATTTCTTGCCTCCTTTTCTCCCCCTTGATCAACGCAATTACCTCCATTTAAAACATAAACATCACGCGCAATTATTTGCCCCGACCGTTTAAAAATTTTCTCTTGTCGTTTATCCCTCATTAAATTTCGCAGCCTACCTGATTTTTATTTATTAAAACCCACGCACCCTCTTTGAACAAAGAAAAACCCTCTTTGAACAAAGAAAATATATATATAGCATTGCATTCATCAAATTATCATTGCAGTTTGTTATCAAATTATCATTGCACGGTGACTTGGGAAATAATATTGCATGCGCTTAAATTTGTTTCAATCTTCTTTGCTTGCGTTTCAATATTATTGCATGCATGCTGTGTGATGGAGCCAAACACCTGAACCATTAAATCTTCGCCACCTATGCATATTTTAATATCAGCCTATGCCTAAATCTCCTCAGCCCTGCCTTGTGCGATTGAATGAGTTTTCAGACCTAAGAATGGATTAGGGCCGAGTTTTGGTATGATGGGTCGAGTCGAGTAGTGGAGCGGTCGAGCCACTTGTGTCAAATTTTCTCTAATTCGATCAGGTTTCCAATTTGCTATGTTCGTAATTAAATTCGAGTACTAAGTTTTATTTATTTATCTTGTTCAAGATTTGAATCGAGTCGTTGCTTCCGCTAATAATTGATCGTGCATTCTGTACACTTTTTCTAGTGTGGATACCGTTGTTTGAATAGAATTTTCAGCAGCAAAAAGGTGAATATTCTCACCCGATAAACATACTTATAGATCTGTAAATTAATAACAAGTGTAATTGTAAAATGGTTATATTTTATTTTACTTGCCTGTGATATAAATTTATGATGTTAAAAACCTTATTATTATATTTACACATCATCATCAATTATATTATCTACTGTTATATTTATGCTGTCATACTATTTATTTATTTATTGCTCATCACGCTGCAAGTTTCCTGTAGAATAGGATCGTTACGGGCTGAAATGATGGGCCTGAACGATATTTATTCATTTATTTCTTTAGTTATTTATTTAACTTGGGTATTGCGGGTTTGAAATAACAGAACCCGGTGTTCTTTAAAATTTAAGGATTGAAATGATATATTATCCGTACCACTTGAGCTATGGTAGAAAAATATTATAAAGGCCCATGGTTATATCTATATATATATATTTCTGGAAAATTTAAGTAATTTAAATTTGTATATTTTTGTTTGCATTGAATGAAAATGGTTTTAGTGATTTTATATACAAGTTAAATATAAATAAATGGGTAAGTTGGAATGTGGAATATAAAATTTATTTTGGAAATTGATTTTGTAAAGGAATGATATTTTAAGTTAAATAAATTTGATGTAAATAGAATTTAAATGGATAAATAAGATGTTATTTAAATTCTCTATAAATTAAATGGTTAATAAAATAAATACATAAAAATATAATATTGAATATAACTACACTTAGAAAAGTGAAGTTTGGGTTAAGAGAAAAAGAATAAAATAAGAAATAAATTGGAAATAAGTTATTTGGAAATGGTAATTAAACCTGATGTTTAAAGTAATTTTTGAATACCAAGAACAAAGATTTGTGCATTTGACTTAAATAAGCGAATCCTTGAGAAATTTGATATTTGTTCGTGAAATTTTACTTTATGGAAATCATAAATTTTTGGGTAATTTAAATGACTATTTCAAAGTGGAAATTATGATTTCTCTAAGTTAAATTGTTTAAATTTAAGGTTTAGTTATTTCTGAAATTATATTGAAGTCTGAAATTTAATTTACTTAAATTTGTTGAAAAGGATAATACCGCACTTTGCAAGTGTTGTATGTTGATGCAAATAAACTAAGGCTAAACCTTTGGAATTTATATTGGTTTTTGTAAAATTAATAACTTCACCTCTAAATAGTTTAAAATAAAGTATTTTGACTGAAAAATAAACTATTTTTGGAAAATTATAACCACGGGTAATAATAACGTTAGTTGTTAAAGAGACCGGGATCGGATATGGGCATACTCCTTGTCGATACCGAAAACCACTTTGACAACCGTGTACGCGGTGGAGATTCCAGAATGAAGTAGGATGGTGGTAACGTTCTATTGAGTTATGTACGTGGACCCGACTCTCGCGAGTTGGCATAAAGTGGCTAAAACAGTAGCGATTCTCGGGCTAATGAGGTAGCACCTTTGGTCGAACGCACTTCTTCGTATGTCATTCCATTACTTTGTGGTTGTTTGGTGCGCCCCTTTGATTTGGGAGTGTTGTTCAAGGTGGACGGTACTAGTAGCTACGCGTTTCCACCGGTCCGGATGCGTAATTAGTATATCTACCATGGCATTGCCTGGTTGTGCTGTGTCACCTACCATAGCGAGCCTTGTACGAGTTTGGTTTTCTCCCGTAGCCCGTATGGTATCCTCTGGTGGCTTCCTGATCAGGAGGGACTATGATATTGGATGGACTACTGGGACTATTACGTGTTAAGGTGGAAAATGTAAAGCCTTAACGCTATTTAAAAGTAAATTTATTTTAATATAGACACTAATATAATAGCGAAATTATTACTACATAGTAAATAGTTTAACGGATCCTTAGAGGATGGGCGGTCCCAAGCATCCTTTAAGTTACTTGCTTTATATTACAGTTCACTTGAATTAGCTTACACTATATAAGTATGTATGTCCTGACTCGAGTGTTTATGTTTTATTTTACGCTCGGCTCAACCTGAGTTTCAGTTCGGACTTCATCCCGAAGCTAGGACTTCTGCAGATCATCTTTCAAGCTGATGTCAATTTTCCTTTCGGCTCTTTATCTTAGTTTATGTAATGGAGACAAATAAATTTGGATTGTTTTGTGATTGATTCAAACTATATTGGGTTTTAAAGACTGTGTAATTTATACTTATTTTTGAGACCATGTGCTAGTGGCTTTATGAACCACTAAGTTTTTTTTTATTATTCCGCTGCGGGTATTCTGATTTCTGTGTCTGTGATTCTGTGATTTGATTTCATTTGATCAAAATTTTATTACAATCTATTGTTTTGAACTATTCAAGTTTGACATGTTTTAATTTCTTGTCGAATTTGAATGGTACGAAATAGTAGGTCGTCACAAACATTTTGGTGTTTTCACTAAGAATTAAACTCGGGAATCCTACAGCAGGGATTTTGAATGTAAAAGCTTATAAACTTGGATCTGTAAAGCTATTGTGAAGCAATCAGCAAGAGACCAAGAGTAGAATGGAATCAGCATAAAGGAAGACAGAAGGCTTCCTTAGGAGCGAATCAGGGCTCAGTCTTCATCACCCGAGACGAGATGGAGATGATGATGGAAGCCATCTAGGAAGGAATGCTGAAAAGACAAGAAGAGATGATACAGAACCTACTCCAACAGATTAGACAAGCTTGAGTGCAAAATCAAGGAAATGCAACTGTAGGAAGCGCTAGAAACATGGATCAAGAGCATGGAGCAGCCAGGATTCAAAATGGGCACTTCCTCGGAGCATATAGATCCAATCCCTAGCAGGATACCAGGTAGAACTGTGCAATATGGCATTGATAGAGGAATGGATGCTCGTCCAGGAGAGCAGATTCTAGAATTCCCTAGTGAACTCGAGGGGTAGATCGAAGGCAACAGAAAAGGACCCCCACTTGATGACAATGACAGATTGGCGAAGATGGTTAAACAAGCCATGATGAGAGGACTAGTAAATAGAGATTTGGAAGATGTGAATAGAAGACCATTTGCCATCACAATCAAGCAAGCTAGGAATCCGCCTGAATTCAAGCTACGACCACTACAGACGTACGATGGGAGGACAGATCCTGTAATTCATCTGATGAGGTATACGCGGCATATTGAAGTACAAGGGCATCAAAGGAAGTCATGGCCTGATGCTTCCCATTATATTTGATAGACATAGCAGCATTATAGATTAGGCAACTGGATAGCGATTCGATTGGAAAGTGAATCGAGTTGATTGAAAAGTCATGAGGCAGTTCAAAGTTCATATATTAAGGCCCAAGAATGTAATGACTTTGACAACGCTAAAACAGAAAGCAAGCAGTCTTTGAGGAATTTTTTGATATGGTTTAACATAGCAGCAGCATTGGTGGATCGCCTAGATCCATCCATGGTTTTGATGGCAACTGTGTCTAGAATAGCTGATGGCACAGAATTTAAGAATTCACTGACAAGGGATCCACCTATGAATTTGGGAGAGTTTTACTAAGAAGCGGAAAGGTTTCTGCAGTAGAAGGATGCAAAGGTTGAGAGAGAGGGAGAGGGAGATGAAGTTGAAGCTTATGCAATTAAAGGCAGAGACCCACCTGGAAAAGATTCGAATAAGGACAAAGGAAAATGAAAGGGAAATAATAGTTTCGACGAGTCAAGGTGGTCGTGAAAGGAGCCAAGATGCACCTCTTATTCGGAGTTATGCGAGACTTTGGAGCGAATATATCAAGACACCAGGGGGTAAGTTCCCTATTGGAGGACAATGAGAAGGGATCCAACCATGAAAAGAAATCAGACAAGTACTGCCTATTCCATGAGCTAAGCAGGTATAGTACGACTGATGCAGGCATTGAGGGATGAAGTTGAAGGACATATCTGGAATGGATAGGTACTACAGTATGTGAAAAGGTGAGCAGCGACGGCGGAACAAGAGCGACAACCATCTGCATCAACTGGGAACAGCTCCGGATCAAGGCAATCATGACGATAAGTCGCAGTCGCAAACTCTGCACTAGCGCGGTTAAGTCGTTTACACACGTGTGGGGTCATGAACGGTTCTTAAGCATGCTCTGAGACGACTATGAACTATGACAGTGAGGGTGTTTGCATTTTGACGTGTTTGTTTTGCTTTTGTTGTTTGTTTTTTTGCATTTTGAACTTGATTGATTTGGACATTTCTAATGTAAGACTCATTTGAATGTGATTTTGGTATTCATAATTCCATAATGGCCAAGTCCCTTACACATGTACGGGATTGCAAGAGTCCTTAAGATTGCTCTAAGATAGTGATGAACCAGCATAACAAATGATTCAGAAACTCACTCGAAAGTGAAACCTGGCATTAAAGTCTTCACCAGGCAGCCGACCGTGATCGGCCACGATTCGCCTCGAACGCAACCAACCACGAACGGTCACAATTCGCCTCAAACGCATCCAACCGCGAACGGTCACAATTCATCTCGAACGGCACCTGACCTCGAACGGTCACATATGGCCTCGAATGGTAATACGATCTCGAACGATCGCTGTTCATAATCAGTTAAGATTATCAATCTCTTTATAGGTCATCAATAGGATACGAACATCTAGCATATGGCACTACAAAACACACCTTCCTATAGTAAGGCAAGTTTTGAGAGGCAAAGTATTAACCCGCCTTTTGGCAAGGCAATATAAAGGTAAATTTAACTCATTCGACTGCACGGTGATCAAAGCTGATTTTCATAGATAGTAAGCATGATCATGAGACTAAAATTTAGCATAGTTGACGAACAAACATTTTGAAATGCCATCCCGCATTTTGGCAAGGCCGTGACACCAAGGAATTAATTGGAAACTAAGGACGGTCTGTCCCAAAGATTGGCTACACACAGGTTCACTATGGATACCGTAAATTTTGCACGAGTCCGGATCAAGCCACGATCGATATGGTATGATTATAAAAGCTGTAAAAGGCAATGTTCCAAATTTCACGCCAATGGGAGTTCGTGTGCTCGATATATTGACCGATCAAAATCAAGAAAAACCTCTACAACTCGCTTCACAAACTCGCTTCCCAAACTCGCTTCACAAACTTGCTTCGTAAACTCGCTTCCCAAACTCCCTTCACAAACTCGCTTCCCAAACTCGCTTCCCATACTCGCCCCCCAAACTCGCTTCCCAAACCCGCCCCCTAAACTCGCGTCACAAATTCGCTTCCCAAAACCGCTTCGCGAACTCGCTTGCCAAACTTGCTTCACGAACTCGCCTCCAGAATGCGCTTCTCCAACTCGCTTGCACATTGAAGATTCAAACTTGCATCGATCATATCTCATAATCTACAAGTCCAAATGCTACCAAATTTTCACAGAAGCTTGCGTACAACCTCAAAAATGTCCGTGATTGATCCCAACCCAAAAGGAGCAATTTTAGTTTGATACGAATTTGGTTCGTATCGATCATGAAACTTGCTTCCACATTGAAGACCAAACTTGCATCGATCATATCTCATAATCTACAAGTCCAAATGCCACTATATTTTCACAGTAGCTCGCATGCAACCTCAAGAATGTCCATGATTGATCCAAACCCAAAAAAAGAAATTTTGGATCGATATGAATTTGGTACATTTCAATCATGGATCAAGTCGAAATTTCATGGGATCTATCACGTGGGTCCACCCACGTGAGGGAAGGAGTCTTCCGAGATCTGGAAGAGATATTTGCAGCCTACACCTATAAATAGCTGTCCAAGAGCTTTAGAAAAGGGATTTTTGGCTCTTTTACGCCGATACTCCGCCTGAATCATTGTTGTAACTCGATTGCAGTGTTGTAAACCTCTGTAACCAGTGAGTTATAATCAATAAATCAGCAACTCTTCAAAGTGGATGTAGGCTACAATGCTGAACCACTATAAATCTTATGTTTCTACTACTTTGCTTATAAATTTTGAGTATTCTTCATATTTACATTCTCTACATACTTGATATGTGTGATTTTTGATTATGAACGGATGCTTTCATCGGCAATTGGGTGTTTGTAACAATTTTAGCGCAAACAGCGATCACATTAGGATCCATCTTCGAAGAAATAGGCGCACAACTCCAAAGCTCTATAGAAAAGAATAAGTCCCATACGAAACCAATCATCTCGGTATCGAGTGGAATTGATAGGAAATATTGTACTTGAAGCTTGATGATTTGGAGATACAAGATGGCATGAAGAAAAAGCTAAGGCAGCATAAGACAAATCATTTCAATACCGAAACGATTTTTGGCTACGAGCTGGCTTTTCCCCATTCCTATTCTCTTAGATCTGGATCTTTATCTAGTCTTTCATGATCTGATGGTTCTCGTAGACAATTCCTCTATAAATAGCAAGTCTATATCAATGGTTTGGGAACTTTTTGATCTCCACTTTTTTCATCTTCTATCCTCTACATACCATTGTAATTGGATAGTTTACTTTTGTTGCTTGAAACAAAAATTCCAATAGCAAGGATATTGTACTCATAACAGTCAATTTATAATAAGATTAAAGTGGATGTAGGTCGAATTTATCGAACGACTATAAAGATCTCTTTATTATTTGTTGATTTCTTATTAGTTTGCTAGATCTATCTTTTTTTTTGAATTGGCGTGTTGTGCTACATTTTGGTTTAACAATACTGAATAGAGTTACTCGTAAATCACAAGAATTATAATATTTCAATGTTCATTTCCAAACGATGCATAACGACATTTATTCAAAATAACACTAAATTGACCATGAAGATTTAATATCGTCTCAATAAACTCTAATAACCTATTTTTTACTGTAAAAAATATGCTAAATAAAATGATTTTTTATATTATAGAGTATCTTGAAGTGAATAAATAGAGATAATTTTATACCTAGAATGTTTTAGGCATGAATAAAAAGGTCAATCACAAACAAAAAAAAATATTAGGAAATAATCGAAAAATCGTTCTTTAGTTATTAATTTTATAATGGAAAACTCAACATAATTGTATTATTTAGAATGTAAAACTTAATCAAAATTAAGACAAAATTAAATGGAATGAGGTTTACAAAAAATATTACTAAATGAATAAAATTATCGTGAAGTGAATAAATATAAAAGTTGCCATAAATTTGAAAAGTCATCTAAAATTTAGTCCATCATTTCTCCAACTTAATGATTCTATTAATTCAATATAAAGTTTATAACAAATTAGGCACCGGTAAGAATTCAATCTCAATTAAAAAAACAACCAAAACAACTGAGCCAAAAATAATTCTATAATTATTAAGTTATAATGGAAAACTCAACACATTTATATTATTCAGAATGTAAAGCTAAAATTAGAATTACAATTAGATAAATGAAGGAGAATGCCAAAAAAAAGTGTAACAACCCATAATTTTCAATGATTTAAATTGTTAATTTAATAAGATTTTGGTAATTAAATTTGAAAGAGATAAAAATCTGTAATTTAATAATGAAATGAACACTGAAATGAAGTAACAATGTTAATCAAAGCAGATTTTTAACAATTTGAATGAAATTCCTATGAATGAAATAATGTAAAGGTTATATTTGGTTATAAATTGAATATATGGAAACAAATGTAAATATGGAATTAATTAATGAAATATTATATAATAAATGGTGATTGAATAAAACCAGTATTATGTAAGTAATGGTACCATTGGTTTGTAAATAATAAACTTATAAATGTGAATTTAAGTTAATGGTAACAATTAATATATGTTACCTATTTATTTAGCCTGTTACATTGAATTTGAAACCAATTGCAATAATTGTAACAGGAAATTATTGTTAAGGACAAAATTTCACAGCTTTTTTGCCTCAGGGGCAGACCTTCAATATTTTATCCTGAAGGACAACTTTCTATAGGTATCATTTTTTAGTTATTGATAGCAGTTTTTAGGTATCAGTTTGTAGTTATCGGTAGCAGTTTTTAGTTATCAGTTTTAGCTCGGTAGCAGTTTTGTTGTCTTTATGAATAATTTTGGAAAATGTTTGTCCTTATGAATAATTTTTAGAAAATGTTTGTCCTTGTGGTAATAATATTGAGGCCGTGTCCTTAAGGCAAAAAATATACAAATCTTTGTCCTTTAAATTAATTCCCCCTAATTGTAATTAAGTATTAAATTAATGTAATAAGATACCATTAATATTAATTCAATAAGATGAAACCAATGTAAATTCTATCTCATAATATGACAATTGATTTAATGAAAGAAGGAAACCAAGATGAATGAATTAATTAGGAGTATAAATTTTAATTGATATGTAAAATTGATGAAATTCAAAATAATTGAAATATAGTCATTAATACAAATAAAAGAAGGGAGTTGGAATATATTAAGGTAATGGAATATAAAACAAATGTAACTTTGTTTATAGGACATTAATTGATTTAAATAAAAAGAAATTGAAATTGAATCAAATCAATTTATTGAAATTAATTTTAAATAATTGGAATCAATTACAATTAGAATTAAATGTTGCAATTGATAAGATAATTAATAATGAATGGATATAGAAATTTGTTTTATAGGATTATAAATTAATAAGTGATTTAAGGTGATAGAAATTATGAATTATTAAATTTGAATTGAAAATTTGATTTAATTAATTTAGTATTAATTTACTTAATTAACCTAAAAAACAACCATTTTGACCACTGACTTGGATTTCGACGAAACAAGTTTCATCGGATCCGTAACAGCGAATTATTGTAGGATTTCAGTTTCGTAATGATCGGACATATGGTTTGATCGTACGGACTCGAAATGCCTAGAAATCAATTAAATTCAATTCAATTGAAATCAATTTGAAATAACCTGATTTTAATGTAACTTCTTCATACGATAGAATTGGGTATTGAAACATGTTCCATCGAGTTTAAAATATTCGAAAACATCTATTTTGATATATGGGTTTACCCATTTTCGCTCCGGAGGCAGAATGGGCTTTTCGGGCCGTTTATTGTTTAATCGAACCTTGCCCGTTCTTTCTATTTTCGACCCTACCTATAAATAGCTTGTTATAAACCCTGGGTTGTTTCTATTCTCATTTGTCTGTGCGTACATTTCTTCTCAACTCTTCATTCCAATGGCTGATAAATAAATTCCAGTTCAATTTCAAATCAAATCTCAAATCAAAAATTCAAACTTCTCAAACTATATCGAATAATATATCAATTTGAAGCTCTCGACGAGCGCAAGTCAAATATATGATTCGTTTTTCGATTTGGGAAGAAATCTTTATTTATGTCTCAACCGTTCGTATGTATGGGTGTGGATTCGACGGTAGATCTTCGACCATTTAGCGATGAGATGGCACTGCTGCAAAGAGAAAGTTGTAGGCTCTCAATCCATATGGCTGCATCATCATGAAGTCAACAAGATTTGCCAGAAATTGGCTTTGAAGACACGTGCTTGGGGCTCGGCTGGAGGTTTGGGAACGGCACCGCGATTGTCGCGGTCGGATCGAGAACGATGGCTCGGCGTAGGGAAATTGGTGGCGAATTCCGATTGGGGCGAAGAGGCATGGAACGGCAGCGATTGGGTGGCCTTCGATGGCGGCTGAAGCATGTTGTCATCGCCTTGAGCGTCAGTTAGGGTTATAGGAATTGGTGATGATGTGGCGTGAGAGGTTTGGTCCTTACTTCTATTGCCTATTTTAATTTCATTTGATTTGCAAATCTTCTAACTCGTGTATCTTTTGCGTACGAACTCGGATTTGAACGCGGTTTGATCCGCTGGGGTCGTATCAGGATTTCGGATATTTCAACACTTGTTAGAAAGAATTCTGAGACTCTTTGAATTTTGGGCTTAAATTGGATTTAAATTCAATTTAAATTTCAAAAGGTGAGTGTATTAACCCACTCACAACTTCTAAAATTTCTAATGTTTGTTAAATTTAATTTATGATGTGATTAGAAATTGACTATTTGGTATATTTTAATCACCATCTCAGTAAATTTGATTTATTTAAATTAAATCGTTATTTAATTATTATTGAATATAAATTGCCAGTTAAGCACCTGTTATTGATTATCAGCCCTACATTGATATTTATTGATTGATTTGGATGATGATTGCGATTGATGTTGATTGTTGACATTGGATGACTGGATGTTGTATTTTATATCGTTATAAGCCGCAAGTTCACTATGGGTTGAAACGATACATACCCGAATGATCTATAGATTAAGAAAAAATCGTTATGGATTGAGATAGACTCGAGCGATTTATGGATATTATTTATTTCTAGATTGTGGTTTGAAATGACATAAAACTGTAAAATGTTTAAATTGCAGATTGAAATGATAAATATTTGTATCACTTGACCGTGGGGTAGAAAATTTTATATGGACACCGAATTGGTTAAATTAAATGATTTTAAAATCCTTAAATTTTTGAATTGAATAAAATGATATTTTGAGATGGAAATTTGATTTATATAAATTGAAGTATTATTGAAAAAAATAAAGTTTTGCGTTGAAATGTGAATTGGTTTAAAAAAGGAGTTTCTTTAAGAAATTAAATTGGAAGTTTGAAGTAAACTTTTTAGTATAAATGAAATTCTATCGAAATTGATTTATTAAATTTGTTTGAAGATATTTTTGAAATTAGAGTGATTCGAATTGATATTTGAACATGGATTGAAACCAATTTGAAATTCGATTGTTATTGGAATTTGAAATTTTAAAGGGTTGAAATTTGGTTTCTCCATTTGGAAATTTGAAATGGTCCAAATATGTTGAAATGAAATGAATAGTTTAATTTGGTATTAATTTCACTCATATTTTTAGGTAAACTGTTTTAAAATATATTATTTTAAATTTTCTAATTATTAAGATTTGCAAATTTATTTAACTATTTAACTAATATTAACTATATAAATTATTTTGACCTATTTAAACCAATTTGATTTATTTTAAACTAATTAAACCATTTTGATTTATTTTAAATCTAATTAATCTATTTTAAGCTATTTAATCCATTTTAATTATATTTAATTTAATTTAAATCGATTTAAGTATCATAAATCAATTTAAAAGTATTTACCTATGATTAAACAGTTTAGAGCATTTTAACTATTTAGAACTATTTAAATTAATTTATGAATTTCCAAACTAAGTACGTGTAAGAGTTTATATTCATTTCAGTTGGTTTAAAAAGAGAATAAGGTTAAATGACGTTATAACCTAAATTGGAATTTTGAATGTTATAATAGATTGAAATGATATTTTGAAGCAAGGACTTAATCTGTTTTGGAAATATGACTTTTGGAAGAAATATGATTTGAAAGTGGTATAATTTTTGAGAATATGATATTTTGATATAAATTGTGAATTTGACTTTGAAAGGAAATATAATTATCGAACTATGATTTCAAAGGCGAATATGATTTCGAAAGTAAGTAATAATTTCGAAAGTGATATGGTTTGAATCGAATATGATATTTTGATATCAATTATGAAATGATTTTGAAAATGTAAAAGAACCATCTGGTGTGTAATAAGCGATTGGTTGTCAAAAAGGCCGGGATCGGATGTTGTCATACTCTCTGCCAATACCGAAAACCACTTTCACAGTTGTGTACGCGGTGGAGATTCTAGAATGAAGTAGGATGGTGGCGACGATCTTATATGAGGTATATACGTGGACCTAACTCCCATGAGTTGGCTTAAGGTGGCTAAAACAGGAGCATTGACGTGCCAAGTGATGTCATTCCTCCGATCGAGCACACTCCATCGATACTATATTCTGACTTTTGATTTATTTGGTGGCCACCCTTTGATTTTAGTTGAGACTGGGTTTCGAGTTGGACGGTAGTTGCGACTATGCGTTACCAACAGTCCAGAAGTGTAATTGGTATACCTACTCTGGCATTGCCTAGTTGTGCAGTGTCACCTACCCTAACGTGCCTTCTACGAATTTGTTTTGTACCATACCTATAGAGTGCCCTCTGAATGTTACATGGCACGGGAAGTTTTTTCCACAGTTCAAGAATCAGAATGTTACATGGCTCAGGAAGTTTTTTCTACAGATTGGTATTAAGCTTGCATTCTCTAGAGCCTCTGTTGCATATGTCGCCAACATTCTTGGATTTCGCCAAAAGTAACGGCCTATCAAAGCTTTATCATAACTTCAGACCACAGCACGAGTTCAAAACATCTTTAGGCATTAACAAATCCAGTTGATGGCTACTTCTGACGTCTTGACTTTTTTTTGAAGTGTCGAAGTTTCATATCCACGTTAACTTCTAGTTATAGGCGAATCCATTTAGGCACGAGCACTTTTTTCTACGTAGCAAGCTTCGGACGTGGTCAGATCCAAATCGGCATCAAGTTCATCAATGCACATTGCACTTGCATCTCCAGATCCAGTAAGGCACGACGATGATCTATCTCGAAAGAATCTCACGAGGTACAAGCATTGTTCAACTCTCTGTCAACTCTAGATCAACTACATAGTATCTCAAATTATATTCATTGGTTTAGCGCGTGCAAATTATATTATTGCCTACAATTTGTACTTTACAGGACTTCTAATTTACTAATGCCTACATGTTTTAAGTTTATACCGATCCGTTAAGGTTTCAGCTGCATGCACGTTATCTCCTATTGTTTCAGTTCTCAACCTTGGTTGTCAGAACTCTCGGTATAACAAAATTAATGTCCAAACAGATAATGGTAAGTGAAAATCCACTTTCATATACCAATCAAGTATATGAGGACAATGATTGGAGCAATAGAATTCATTCTAGGCTAATTTCATTATCAAAAATTTGCATCACATGCTGTATGAAAACAATAAACAGTGTTCATAAACTTTGTTTAAATGAGTAATCAAACGTGCATATCCAAATAAATTTTTTACATTTTTACTTTACCGTAAATATCAAAAGTATGGGACATTAAAGGACTTAGTAACAAGCATATAGAAAACATTGCAACAAAAATTACATGTTTTTTCACATTTCCTCCTAAATGTTTATTTTAATTATAATCAATCGAAAAAAATGTAAATGCAAATCTATGATATACTATAGTGGAAGAAGTTTAATCCAAAATATATAAATGAACCAAAAAGGCGTTAAACAAGTAACCTGGAGGACTTTATCTATCTAGACGTCTCATGTTCAGCGTCGGCCCTAGCATGTTGGTTGCCCTAGACAAAATCTTAGAAAAAATAAGACAGGAAAAAAATAAAAAATGAACGGCCAATGCTAGGAATTGAACCTAGATCACTAAGAGCACAAGCAAGGGTTTAGACCACTGCACTATAAGTGATTTCTACAATATAATGCCCCGCTACATAAGTAATTCAACTTTTATAATAGCATCTGCAACATTTTGTTGCCCCTTTTGACGTCTCCGGCGGTGTTGCCCTAGGCAAAGGTCTCGCTTGCCTTGCCTTCGGGTCGGGCCTGCTCATGTTATAAGTGTCCATGTTGTATCCAACATTTGAAATTTTATTCCACATGATGTATAGCTTTGAATAGAAAATAGCCACCTTTAACTTGTCCAAATTCCAAAAAATATGATGGCCTCTAACTCCTGGGAGTTTGTAGTATGGGTAAGTATTGCTCAACTTTGAACAAATCAACATTAAAATTAAACCAAGTACTCTTGTGCAGCTTTTGACACGCATGCTGATAAGTGAAAATTCACTTTCATATTCAAAACAAATAGGATGTTTCATATTCAAAATAATTAACAGGAATTCATCATGACTAATGTAATAAAAACCAAAAATAATAAGCAGTATAGATAAAAATAAACAAAATTCTAGCAAAGTTGATAATCTTTGTATTTCAATAGAAAATTGCAACATAAGCAATTCGATGTTAAAATTATCATGATACGAAATCCAAAGCAAAATAATCAAACAACACAAAGTAAAGCAGAAAATAAATTGCATTTCTTCAGCCTTCATGCTGCAGTTTATGGCGCACATTTATCATGGCTTACAAATGTACATTTAAAAGACAGAATTTGTTTTATTTGATAGTACATATAGGAAATGTGGAAATGTAAAACAGGCACGCTAATTAATCATTTAATCATATTAGAGTTAGTAACTATGATGTCTTATTCAACTTTAAAATTGTTGCTATAATAGCCCAATCACATTTTGTTAGAATTTTTTCTTTTGTACTAGCATTTATTTCAAAATCCTAAATAGTGTGCATCAGAAATATTATAGGAAATTCAATCACTATTTAAACTCTAGAATTGAACAATACCTTAGATTTGGGAATGATGGGTTGTCTTTAACTCATTGCAGCGATTCTAGATTAGGTTGAGAAGGCCGTAGTTACACACGAGCAGTAAGTGAAGCGATTTTGGGATGCGAAGCCATTTTTGGAGCACCTGAAGTTTTGAGGCAATTAGGAATCTGTCGATTTTGGAGATGAATTTGCGAAGTGATTTGGAATCGGTCGATTTGGAATCGGTCGATTTGGAATCTGAAGTTGCGAAGCAATTTAGATTGGGGGACTGGGGTTTCCTATTTTTATTTTACTAACGAACGGGCCGGTTGAAGAAGCGTGATGCGCGTAAAATAAGTTAAAAAAGGAAGCAATAAGTTTAGGGATAAATCAAACGCTGTAAATCCTATCATGTGTAAAATTTACTATGTAAATAGGAAGAAATTACCTATGTAAGTACTTAATTATTAATTATAGATCATTAATTATAATAGATAGTTAATTTAAATTTACTAATTATCAATCATTAATCCTTAATTATCATAAATAATTATTTAAAATTATTGATTATAATTTATAAATTAATATTTTTAAATCATTAATTATAACAAATTATTAATTTTAAACAATTAAATATTAATCATACATATTATTATTTATGCATTGTTACTAGAAACTAAGTGTTTACTATAATTTTATTAAATAGCATTAATTAACTATTATGCATTATTAACTAAAGAAATGCTCAATTATAAATTATTAATTGTAAAATATTTACTGATAATCACTAGTTATATATAATATAACATATTAATAACAATATAAGTTATCATTTATTAACAATTAATTATCATTATCGTTTATAGCAATTATTAAATGTAAATTATTATATCTTCATTATAAATTACCAACTGCTAATTTTTGTAATATTTTCAACCAATTCCAAACATACTAAAAACTAACGCAGATTTAGCTTTCCGAATATCTTCTCAAAGATTTTACGACCTAAAAGTATAACAACTTATAAAAAAAGTTGATATTGTTGAATATGCGAGTATATGATTTTTTGTTTGATGATAATAAACATATATATATATATATATATATTCATTTAAATGTATTTGTTAATGTGCTATTTTATTTTTCACATAATTAAATAAATATTTGGTGAATAAAATAAATAACACGGAATTTAAATTCGAACAGATATTTTATTCAAACAAATATTTATTACAATTTTGAATAGTACAAATTTGAGCTCTCACTATATATATATATATATATACACACACACACACACACACACACACACAAAAATTCAATGACAATACAAATTCGATTACATCATAATTTATCATTTACAAATGCACCTCACTACAATTCACTCATTCACTCGTATTTTATCTTCAAATTTAATCCAGCATCTGAGCGATCTGCAAAAATACACACTAACACAGTAAAATTGAAAAATAAATATTTTTGCAGTATAAAATAAAATGTGATTTTGGAAATTTTATTTGCCTCAATTATTTGGGTTGTTCGTCATCATTTAATTTTGAATTCATCATACACGAACAACTTGTGACATGCACAGTGTATCACTGTACATGCCACATAGCCATGCACACCGATATACACTTGATAAATCTACAGGGACAGGTGAGCACAAGGTCAAACCCAAATAAAAAGTCGGGTTCAACTCAAGTCATGATATGAGCACAAGGTCAACCCGAGCCTCAAGCTGATTCAAACAGGTGCAATCCAAACGTACCAATTCAATAAAATGGTCAAAAATCCAAAACCAATATAAATCAAGCCTTAACCAAAGTTCAAGTCGTACACATGAAAACAGAGGCTAGACAGCCCATTCAGACTATCAAGCAAGTGCACCACTAAACCAACAAAGGCAATTAACAAGTCAAAGACCAGAGCGACCAACAACCAACTGTGAAACAAGTGAACCAATGAAAACACAGTAGAATGAAAGTGTACAAACAGTGGTGAATGCATGATACAACATGCATATGATACAAGACTGCAAACAAGTCTTGAAATCAGACTCAATGAAACAACACTGCTACACTGCAGATGCAAGCAGACCCGAGTCACAGTACAGCTTGAATCAAAAGGTATACAAGTCCATAAAGCACACGTGCCTAGACCAGGGATGAAACTCATCATAATTCAAAATGCAGACCTGACTGAAAGTGCAAAGCAACATTGAAGCAACACGAGCTCAAGTCAGTACAACAAAGTTCAAATGAAACCGGACCAGTAAGCAGTGCCAAAAGATCAGAGACATATACAAGTGCATCGAACCACAATGCATCAGAAGTCTAGACACTACAAGGTACCAGACTCGAGTACATCAAACCAGAGACAACAATGAATGAACATCGCATGAAACAACCACGAACAATAGCAAATTCAAGTGAAGTACACTAGCAAATGCAGACGAACACTAAAATTCACATCCAGTGAAATAACAACCCAGTCTAGTATCGTACAACAACTACATACATATGCATAACCAGATTACATGATGACTAGAAACACAATACATCATAGCAGTATGGAAGCAAGACTACATGAACCAGACTCGATCAAGACCACAACACAATTAAAACTGTCTTGAAGCTAATGGGAATTAAGTACACAGACTCAAAACAACTCAATGAAGCATGGTAAAAACCAAACTGTAATAAACAAGTATAATTCATGTGACAGCAACACAATGTCAAGATATATGACCAAAGTCAGCAGCAGTTTTACAATTCAAGTCAAATGCCAAAGTCATTTTTTTTCACAGTATATGATACGAGAAGCACGAATAAATATCAAATTTAAAAGTCAAGGCCGATGTCAACAGTTAAATGCACAGAGTCAAGTTCAAATCAAAATCAACGCTATAATGACTAAGGCAACAAGTTCGAACCAATTCAGAAATCATCAAGAAGAAAAAAATCGAATAGTCAAAAATCAAAGCCGTGGTGGCCACGAAAGTAATTCAAAGCAGTGTGAATCAAGGAAACAGGAACTATACGGATTTGAACAAGTCAATTCAATCTCAAGCATTTAACTAAAATCAAGTGGTCGAGATGAATTCAGAACAAATTATTTGACGTATTCGTATAAAATATACGAACGAAAATATAGGGGTTCGAGCCCTATATAAACCATAACATCATCGTCGCAATAAATCATTCGAGTTCGAGCTTAACAGAGCATATTCATTCAACTCGAATCATCGGTTAATTTTAAGCGAGCAAATCAGAAGAAGCAAAAGGCATAAATTACATACCGAAATTAGAAGACGAACTCGATCAAAAATCGAAGGCCGGGTTCGAATTGAAGAAGCAGTCGATTACCAAAGCAAGTCAGAGAAACAGCAATTGTAATCAACTTACAATCATACGACGACTTCGAATATCTCAAAACCCTAATTTTTGATGAAGAGGGACGAACGGTCAGGAAGCCGACATTTTTTCACAAACAAAAGAAACGGGTCGAACAATATGAAAAAAAGAAAAAGGAGGCCGACCTTGTTTTGTTTTTAAAAGGCTTTAGTTTGTATTAAATTAGGGTTTTCGGTTATTTAATTTTTTTTATTATATTTTTCTTTTAAATAATTGTATTGTCTAGTCCTGTGACTAGGGGACGAATTACGGTGGCGTAGTTCGAGAATTCGCAACTAAGTGGCTGAGTTGTGAAAGAGTTTTGAACGTAGAGTTAAGGCTAGTCGATAACGAGTGTCGCGAGTTTACGTGTGTAAGCGTATGACTGCTTAATTTCTAGTAAAAACCTTAGGGGCAGCACGTAGGCATGGTTTTGCCGAAGCTGAGTGAATTCTGTGTTGTTCTATTTCTGCATTTATTATTCTGCTATTATCTGTGATGCTATTATTCTGCTATATCTGTGTTGAAAATATTTTGTAAACATCCGCAATAAATTTTTATAATTTATTAATATCACCATATTCACCCCCCTCTAGGGTGAAATCGATCCGGCAAGTGGTATTAGAGCTAGGAACAAAAGCCATTTTTGTTTTAAAATTTTGATTTTTTTTCAAAACCCAATTTTGTTTTAAAAATTTTTGAATTTTTAAAATGTCTTCTTTTAATACTGCTTTTGCTGAGGGTCAGTCTATAGTTAGACCACAAATGTTCGATGGTGAATATGCTTATTGGAAAAATAGAATGAAAATCTTTCTGAAAACCATTGATGCTTGAAATATAGTTGAGACAGGTTATAAGGCACCCACTATAGTTGTAAATAATCAAGAAATTGAAAAACCATTTGATCTATAGACAGATCTAGAAAATAAGTTACAGAATGCTAATGCTAAAGATATGAATTCTATTATTTGTTCATTGGATCGTATTGAATTTAATCACGTCTCACATTGTCAAACTGCGTAGGAAATATGGCACTAGAAGTGACTCACAAAGGAACATCTCAAGTCAAGGAATCTTGCCTTGCCATGCTTAGTAGCGAATACGATAATTTCAAAACGGCCAAGGAAGAAAATGTTAAAGAGATGTACGGATGACTTTCCAACATCGTATACCAATCAAAAGCTCTTGGAAAATCATACACGAATTGAAAATAGTCCAAAAAATCCTCAGAGTCCTTCCATAATGTTTTGAAGAAAAAGTGACTGCCATTCAAGAATCAAAGTATTTAAAACAAATCAAAGTTGAAAAACTCATCAGAAATCTCACCACTTATGAGCTAGAAATGAAATTCAAGGGAGAGCGTGAAGGAGGAGATACTCAAAAGAAATCAATAGCTATCAAAGGAACAACTGAAAGTGATAATGATAACGATGATGATGGAGCAGTAGAGTTGGCACTAGTAATAAAAAAATTCAAAAATTGGAATCACAAATATGGAAATGCAGCTCTAAATCAAAAATTGAAAAGCAGAATAGCCAAAGCACTAGACAACTTAGAAGAACGGGGGATCATCTACTACAAGTGCAACAAACTCGAACACATCAAATCCAATTGTCCGCAGCATCGACACGGCCTACAAAAGAAATCAAAAGGGAGAAATTTTGCAGCCACGTGGGAATACAAGTGATGAAGATAATATAAGTATTAGCTATGAGAGTGAGAAAGCAGATCTGTGCCTACGAGGTGACATAACGAATAGTGATGATGATGAGCCAAGCGAGGTATCAAAACCCACTCACTCAGAATTACTTATATATTTTCACGAAATAAATGGTTGTTTCGAAAGACTTAGGAAGAGATACGCTAAAATTGTATCACAAAGAGATACTTTGATAGATTTAAACAAACAAATTGATCAATTAGTTAAAAACTATTAAAGTAGAATCCCTAAGTGTGATAAGTGTCCATCACTCAAAGAAGAAATTTAAAAATCAGAATTTAAAATCAAATCGCTTGAAAATGAAATTCTGATTTTGAAAGAGAGTGAAAATACTAGGAGAGAGAATTCTATTAAAAAGTGCACTCAATTATTGAACGAAAATGAATCTCTCAAAACACAAGTCCAACAATTGTCTATGACTTTAAGAAAATTTTCCAAAAGTGAAAGATCGTTGAATATGCTGTTATAAAAACAAACTGTTAATACAGTTAGACAAGGACTTGGATATAATCAATCTGAACCTATTAAACACAAAATTAATAAAGTTAAATCCGAGTCGCAATTTGTAGAAAAATTGGACACAATCAAAACATTTGTTGGTATAGACCCAAATACGTGAAAACAATTCCAATTTGGGTTTCAAAAGGCGCAAATATAAAATCTTTGAAAATCAAACAAATCTAGATGCCAAAAGGAACATATATAAATAGTTTTGGGTCTTCACAAATATATTTTTCAAAATATTTTTCCACTAACAACCATGGACCTATAAAAACAAATAGGTCACAAAAATCTTTTATCGTGTAGGTGTGATGGCAAGCCAAGGAACAATAGTGTAATTTGGATTTTGGCTGTTCCAAGAACACAATGGACGACAAATCACAGTTCCTTAGCCTAGTATCAAGGTGGCAGAATCACAATAGGCAACAACGAAATATTATCAGCAGAGGTAAAACATGTAATGGTATATTTATTTTGAACGATATATTAAATGTGATAATCTGCACCGTAATCTGAATTAATTCAGCCAATTATGTGATGAAAATAAATAAATAGATAAATGTTGATTTTAATTCTGACTTATTCTTAATTGATATGATTTTTTGACTTGTTCTTATTTATGACTTTAATTTGTGCTTAAATGTTGACCAATCATCTTTTCATCTTTGAACTAATCCATATAAATTTGTTCGGTCAAATGATGGTGTTTTATTGGTCTCTGATTGCTCATGTTACACATGGATATATTTGTTTTGACATTATGGTCACTGTTTGTAAATTTGCACGATTTCAATTCAAATTTAAGAGAATTTCATGTGAAAGCTGTTAAAAATGATTTTAAGAAATTTGTTGCAACTTTACGGTCTGGTCTATAACATTAACCAAACGATAATTTTGAGTGAAAGAAAAATTCAGATGAAGATTACAGTAGTAATCTAGTTAATAGAAAAATTAACAGTGGAACGTGATTTATATTGAGACATTTAGTAGCTGCATCGTTTTTTTAAAGAAAATATCTGCATATTTTTCATTTCAAATATTTTCAAACAGCGGAAATTTTCTTATAAACCCCTTCTAGAAAATTATTATTTTTTACCGTGTTTCAGATTAGTCATTTTTAGAAAATTTGATAATTATTTTTGAATATGATTTTAAATGACTATATTAACTAATCTGATTCCCTACTTATTATCGAAAAAGATAAATGGTGATTGAAAAAGTGATGAATGTTGATATTAGTCATATATTATAACTTGAGACGGTATAATTAATAAATTTCTTTAGAAGTTCAAACAAGAGTTATAAACACTTTTTGTTGATAAAAATTCCATGACCATTTCTATTTCTATCATATTTTTACCGACCATCACTTATCATGATCCAATATAGTATATCAATATGTGGTGATTTAAACAAGAATCATTCGTTTTTTTTATATTATTTTAAAAAAAACCAAAGTATCCACTCTCATTTAACATTCCTCACGGTTATGCATTGGTGAATTACTTAGAATTTTTGATTATGTGCTTCCATGCTCATTTAAAAGTGCTCACATGTATGAAACGCATATCAAAATTGATTTATTAAATAGACAGGTTGATTCTAATCCCATTTAAAAGTCCTCACGGTTATGCGTGGTTAGAAAACACTTGAATTCAAATTTTCTAACGTAAAATTGAAATACTACTAACCACATTTAAAAGTCCTAACAGTTATGCATGGCTAGTAGATATTCAAATTCCTGATATAAATATACCACAAATAGACACAACTATATGTTTTTATATGATGACATCATCCATATCATTATAAAGTGCAATATGCACATAACATAGTATTTACGATCTTTGTTTGATTTTTTTATTGAAATTTAATATTTATACTCAATTGGAAACTAATGTTGCATTAATGTCTATCACTTTATCTCTATTTTTGTAACACTATTACTCTTTTGCTGATAACAAAAGAGGGAGAGAAAATTTAAGATTTTGACAAATAAAGGTCAAATATTTTCTATTTAAATCTAGGCTTATTTGCATATTTTTTACATGCATATATGAGGGAGGAGCTTTGTGTAGAGAGGGAGCATTCAAATAGGGGGAGCAAATTGAATGATCAAATACATTTAACAAATTCAAAATCTTAAATAAATGTTTGTTATCATCAAAAGGGGGAGATTGTTGAATATGCGAGTATATGATTTTTGTTTGATGATAATAAAAAAATATATTCATTTAAATGTATTTGTTAATGTACTATTTTATTTTCACATAATTAAATAAATATTTGGTGAATAAAATAAATAACACGGAATTTAAATTCAAACAGATATTCTATTCAAACAAATATTTATTACAATTTTGAATAGTACAAATTTGAGCTCTCACTATATATATACACACACAAATTCAATGACAATACAAATTCGATTACATCACAATTTATCATTTACAAATGCACCTCACTACAATTCACTCATTCACTCGTATTTTATCTTCAGATTGAATCCAACATCTGAGCTATCTGCAAAAATACACACTAACACGGTAAAATTGAAAAATAAATATTTTTGCAGTATAGAATAAAATATGATTTTGAAAAGTTTATTTGCGTCAGTTATTTGGGTTGTTCGTCATTATTTAATTTTGAATTCATCATACACGAACAACTTGTGACATGCACAATGTATCACTGTACATGCAACAAGGCCGTGCACACAGATATACACTTGATAAATCTATAGGGACAGGTGAGCAAGAGGTCAAACCCAAATAAAAAGTCGGCTTCAACTCAAGTCATGACATGAGCACAAGGTCAAACCCAAGCCTCAAGCTGGATTCAACATAGGTGCAATCCAAACGCACCAATTCAATAAAATGGTCAAAAATCCAAAACCAATATAAATCAAGCCTTGATCAAAGTTCAAGTCGTACACATGAAAACAGAGGCTAGACAGCCCATTCAAACCATCAAGCAAGTGCACCACTAAACCAACAAAGGCAGTTCACAAGTCAAAGACAGGAGCAGCTGGCAACCAACAGTGAAACATGTAAACCACTGAAAACACAGCAGAATGAGAGTGTACAAATATGGTGAATGCATGGTACAACATGCATATGACACATGACTATAAACAAGTCTTAAAATCAGACTCAGTAAAACAACACTGCCAGATGCAAGCAGACCCGAGTTACAGTGCAGCTTGAACCAAAAGGTATACAACCAAGTACAAGTCCATGAAGCACACATGCCCAGACCAGGGATGAAACCCATCATAATTCAAAATGCAGACCTGACTGAAAGTGCAAAGCAACATTGAAGCAACTCGAGCTCAAGTCAATACAACAAAGTTCAAATGAAATTGGACCAGTAAGCAGTGCCAAAAGATCAGAGACATATACAAGTGCATCGAACCACAATGCATTAGAAGTCCAAACACTACAAGGTAGCAGACTCGAGTACATCAAACTAGAGACAACAATGAATGAACATCATATGAAACAACCACGAACAGTAGCAAATTCAAGTGAAGTACGCTAGCAAATGCAGACAAACAGTAAAATTCACATGCCAATGAAATAACAACCCAGTCTAGTATCGTACAACAACTATATACATATGCATAACCAGATTACATGATGACTAGAAACACAATACATCATAGCAATATGGAAGCAAGACTACATGAACCAGACTCAACCAAGACCATAATGCAACTGAAATTGTCTCGAAGCTAATAGGAATTAAGTGCACAGACTCAAAACAACTCAAATGAAGCATGGTAAAAATCAAACTGTAATAAACAAGTTTAATTCATGTGACAGCAACAAAATGTCAAGATATATAACCAAAGTCAGCAGCAGTTTGACGATTCAAGTCAAATGCTGAAGTCATTTTTTTCTACAATATATGATATGAGAAACACGAATCAATATCAAGTTTAAAAGTCAAGGCCGATGTCAACAGTTAAATGCACGAAGTCAAGTTCAAATCAAAACCAACACTGTAATGACCAAGGCAACAAGTCCGAACCAAGTCAGAAATCATCAAGTAGAAAAAAATCGAGCAGTCAGAAATCAAAGCCGTGGTGGCCACGAAAGCAATTCAAAGCTGTGCGAATCAAGGAAACATGAATTATACGAATTTGAACAAGTCAATTCAATCTCAAGCAGTCAACTAAAATCAAGCGGCTGAGATGAATTCAGAACAAATTATTTGATGAATTCGTATAAAATATACGAATGAAAATATAGGGGTTCGAACCCTATGTAAACCATAACATCATCGACGCAATAAATCATTCGTCTTCGAGCTTAATAGAGCATAATCATTCAACTCGAACCATCGATCGAGTTCAAGCAAGCAAATCAGAAGAAGCAAAAGGCATAAATTACATATCGAAATTAGAAGACGAACTCGATCAAAAATTGAAGAGTCGTATTCAGATTGAAGAAGCAGTCGATTACCGAAGCAAGTCAGAGAAATAGCAATTGTAATCAACTTACAATCAGACGGCGACTTCGAATATCTCAAAGCCCTAATTTTTGTTTAAGAGGGACGAACGATCAGGAAGCCGACATTTTTTCACAAACAAAAGAAACGGGCCGAATAATGTAAAAGAAAGAAAAAAGGAGGCCAGCCTTGTTTTATTTTTAAAAGGCTTTAGTTTGTATTAAATTAGGGTTTTGGGTTATTTAATTTGTTTTTATTGTATTTTCCTTTTAAACAATTGTATTGTCTAGTCGTGTGACTAGGGGACGAACTACGGTGGTGTAGTCCGAGAATTCGCAACTCAGTGGCTGAGTTGTGAAAGGGTTTTGAGCGTAGAGTTAAGGCTAGTCGATAGCGGGTGTTGCGAGTTTACGTGTGTAAGCATCCGACTGCTTAATTTCTAGTAGAAACCTGGGGCAGCACGTAGGCAGTGTTTTACCGAAGCTGGATAAATTCTGTGTCGTTCTATTTCTACATTTATTATTCTGTTAATATCTGTGATGCTATTATTCTGCTATATCTGTGTTGAAAATACTTTATAAACTTCCGCATTAAATTTTTATAATTTATTAATATCACCTTATACACCCCCCCTCTAGGGTGAAATCGATCCTACAGTTATAGACTTGTATTCCTAACGTTTGTAAGGGAATCTTAATAAAGATGTTTATTATAACATTTAGGAAACAAAAGTTGTCTTGAACCATATTTTACGATGTTTATTTATAAAAGTTGTCATAAACTATTATTTTACAAGGTTTCTAAATAATAATTGTCATAAACCATTAATTTACAACGTTTTTGAGGAAAAGTTGTAGTGATCATTTTTTACAATGATTTTATAAGAACGTTGTCATAAACAACTATTTTACAACATTTATCCAACAAAACGTTGTAAAAAAGCTCTATTACAACTTTCAAAGTAAAAACGCTGTAATAGAGTATTTTTGTTGTAGTATATATATAACAAAATATGTTACTATCGGGCACCGAACTGTGTGCTACTGGTCACCATGCGGTGTCTTTTTACACTGCAGCCGACGAACAACCATCGAAACCCGCAAGGCTCGCGCGGTGATTGGTCGCCGACCTTGATAGAAGTTTGCACAAAGCTGGGTGACGCGATAGCAGTACATTATAACAAATTAAAACATTACAAGCCTAAGTAATGATGCATATCACTAACGAAGAAAGGAGGAATCCTATAACTTCGGTTAAAACTATAAGAAAACACACACAATAAAAGAAGTAAACTTTTACACATCAAAGGGAAAAAAAACTTAAGAGATTTAGTATAAAATGAATATTTTATTTTAGATGGAGAAGTGAGAAAATGAAAATATAAAGGCAAAGTGAAAGTGGAAATGAATAAGGGAAGAGAAGGTGAAAGAGGGTATGGTCGTAACTTTATACTGAGACTTATTTGGGGTTGAAAATGGTAAATAATCATTGGAGAGGTATTAAAATATCTACTTAACCTTCCTTAATTTCCACCTCTTTATTTATGGTGTAAAGATAAAACAGTTATTTAAATTAATTATTTATCTTTTAGCAAATAAATATCATTCTTAACACATATTTTTAGTGTACATATTAACAACACCCAGAAATATGGATGTAAACGGACCGGACCAGACCGACGCAGATGACGCAAGTATGTTCCTCTCCTGTTCTATAAGAGATTTAGATGGACAAAGACGGAACAAGTTTTAAGTTAGTACATTGTACGTATGAGCCCGATAACCGACGTATAATGATTTGACAATAGAAAAACATCAAAATTTTCAAACCGACGTATACATAATTTTTTTTTAAAAATCTTAAATCGAGTTGGAAATAAAATCAATCGGACATAGACTATACGTATTAAGCCTCGATCGAGTCGGACATCGGATATTCATGCAAAATTTACATCTCCAGAAGTCACCAAACAAGGAGAAAAGAAATATGCCAAGGAAAATCATACCTACTGCGTTGAGTTAAACTAGAATACGCTAGCAGGTATAAATACTCATCAACCTCTGTTCTTTTCAATTATTTGTGAAAATACCAATGCCTTGCTGTTAATGCATGAAGAAGCAATAAATGACTTTGGAAATGTATCCATTCCCCAACCCCTATGCTCCTAAATACTTCTTCATTATAAAGGCTTACGGCATTTACGTAATTAAGTTCATAAAACAAGGGGATATACATCAGTGAAGCAGCTATATAAATGGAAACCACTGTCCTCTCCATTCAGACCAACTCGATATATGTATAGTAACAAAGCATAGATAAACGCCGACGATCAAAAGAAACAACGATCAAGGACGGTCAACATTCTTAATGTGGTGGGCAATACGTCCACGTATACTCATCATCTTCCTGTTACTCTTTGTTTCGCCTTCTTCTTCTCCTGCTAGTAAGTTGCAGGTTTTGTTACTTCTCAATAGTTGCAATTTTTTGACATACGCGTTTCATTTTCGAATTCGTAATGTAAACTTATGATTCTGCAATTACGTACGTAATGTATACAGATGTTTCTAAGAAGACCATGGTGGTGGCAAGGGAGTTGCTTCAAGTTGGTAAATATTATAGCACTGTTTATAATCAATTTTTTCACATACAATAGCACTGTTTATAATCGCAGAAGTCGTACATCTAGAACGACATAATTCATTATCTTGATTTCGGTTTCAATTCTTTTTTCAAAATTTTCAAGATAGTTATAGAACATTGCACCTTTGGATATAAAAATATTCAGAATAACCTTTTGGTAGATTCATCATAGAAACTATTCCTGCGTTAATTCCCAAAAATTTGACATTTATGGCAAAACATAAATAGTTTTTCTATGTCATTTATTAAAAAAAATTGTTCAGCTCGGCTGTGAATTTAGATATGGCCATTGTAAAATTGAACATTAAGGTACGTATATATGTTGCTAAGAATTTGACATAAACTAAAACTAAATTTTGGAGTCTTACAAGGAGGAAAGCCTAATGCATGCATGATGCATATCTTGTAACTATGATGTATATTTACTTCATTTTTATTTGTCATTTGTTATTTTGATCACTCTCAATTCCAGCTTTCTAAAACAGTATATTTATTTGGGATTATACTAATTATCTTGTTTCTACTAAAACATGCATGTAACCAAATCCAATAATTACTTTTTGATGCTTATTACTCCTTCATTTATTACCTTAGTTTTCTTGAATTTTATAAATAAATCGTAATGTGTATATGAATATTTCTGACCATATACTACGTACTCTAGAAGAACAAATGCTCTATGCAGCTCACAAATATTATGTTATTTCATACCACCATATTCATGTTCAGTTTTTGCTTAGTGCTGCATCAGTATTCCATTTACAACTGCATGAAAAATTGCTTGATCATTTCCTGTAGTTGTTTTATTCACTTCAAACCAAGCATATAGCCAGATTTTTAAATAATCAGTATGTGGTAAAACAGAAAAAAACACATCTAGGTATACCGTGGCTTATATAATGCACTTATTTTTGAATGCACAAGCTTAAACAATGTTCTTTTTTATATAAACAGCAGCGTCACCGAAACCAAATATAGCAACAACAAGCATGGGCGACACATGCTCGAAAGACGACATAGCAGTGTACCAAGGAGCAGAAGAGCCATTACCGAACGGAATCCCAACCTACACAGTTCAAATCATAAACATTGGACTGTCCGGCTGTGCAGTATCGGACATACACCTGAGCTGCGGGTGGTTCAGCTCTGCACGTTTGATCAATCCAAGCGTTTTCAGAAGAATAGGGTACGACGACTGCCTGGTTAATGATGGAGAGCCCCTTGAGCCAGGGCAAAGTCTGTCTTTCCAGTATGCCAATACTTATAGCTACCCTTTGGACGTCTCCTCGGTTAATTGCTATAGTGTATAGCATGTAGGGTCAGGGTTGAAATTTTGAGGTGATCATTATGTAATGCCAACTGATAACTACCTGCTGCTTTGTATTTATTTGGTTTTATGCTTTTGATTTGTGTTGGTTTGTGTACTGTGGTCACAGGATGTGTGTGTTTATGTTAGCGGTGGTGTTATTTGGACTTTATTGCTAGTTATATGTATGAAGTTAAATAGTTAGAATGTGTATGGTTATGATCATTATGTAATACCAACTGATAACTACCTTTTGAGTTTCAACCAACAGAACTTTTTATGTGTGCCTACAGCAGTTAATACTAACATAGGAGCATCACAATAAAGGTATGCTTTGAGAATTAATACTAAAACCATACTCTTAAGAGTTGGCAAGTAGCTTTTGAGTTTTTCCTGTGTGGCAATTTCAACAATACTCAGTGTTTTCCCTGAGGGAGCATTAGCAACACAACTTACCTTTTTAGAGACTCGGATCACCGCAAAAAAGGTTATATGAAATGGTTTCTCGTTGCCCAGTCGATGCCTAACAATTCGATGGAAATAAAAACATTAAGAATGATTTCTCGACGTCTTACAGAGAAGACATGTAGGCTATTTAAGGATGCCATCCCTTTGAAGCTTGTAGAAAGTTCTCCGACGTCTTGCTTACGAAAGCCTTGGGCAATTTCCCAATGACTTCCCTGCAACATTTTATCGACGAATTGCTTGCAAAACCTCTACGAACTACCGACGTTTTCCATATGGTTTTAAGTAGAGTTCCCTACTAATTCTAGACGCTTTGCCCTTTTTTTAATCTCTCAATTACCTAAAAAGGTTTTCCTATGCTTTGCGGAAGCATCCGATGCCAACCTGCTTCAATTTTTCAGCAAAATTATGCTGCAATTGCTTTTTTCCAACACATAACATTACCCAATATCAAATATACACAGCCACACAGGTTTTGCCAAATAAGCAATACCAACAATAAGTACCATCACGTAAAATTATATATTGCACAAACATAAATAAATCAACGTAATGACATGTGATAAATATGAATGGGTACGGGAATACGGCTGTTGAATATAGCTTAGAATAATACCTATGAACGGGTTGTATTTGTCTGGGCCGAACCTGTAGTCCATATATCGTAAGTGTATTATAAATACATTTGTACAGAAGCAACCGAATGAAGTAATAGATCAAAACATAATAAAGCAAGCATCTCATTTCTTTTACATGGTATCAGAGCCGAAAATATTGCTTAGCAGCAAGTGCCATGCCTAATCCTCACCAGAAAATTTTCATCGTCTGAGAATTGGCAGCATATTAGGCCTCATCAGAAGTATTATCATCATCTGAGTACCATCAACACAGATTAGCATCTGAGTTGAAGAATCTTGCAGGAAGATTCGGTTCTTTTCCTCATTTAATTGCGGTGCCACTCCTAGACAAGGTGTGTCAGATTTATCCATCATTCAAACACCTCGCTGGCTGCATCTGCATCATCAGAAAATTTTTGCTCAGCGGCTCACCTTTCAAGTTGCAATCTGTAAGGCAGTTTCTCTCTTTATTCTAATCATCAGTTCTTGACTCTTGATTCACTGCTCTGGCAATATTACCGAAGAAGGTCGTGATAATGCCATATCCCCCGGTTCAGATTCAAGAACTACTCAAAATCAGTCAAATGTCACCCAAGAACTCATCAAATCCATAATTAAGCCACAGAGTCAAGTTATCACCATCCAGTTAGATGAATCAAATTATCTATTGTGGTAAATCCAGACCGAAATAGCAATCAGAGGCTATAGGTTACAAGAATATGTTCTTGGCACATTAATTACTCCACCAAGATATACTGCAGATAATGAAAGGAAGTTAGTCAGCAACAAAGATTACATAACACATGAAAGAAAAGATAGTTTGATCAGTTCGTGGTTAATGTCATCTATAAATGCAAACTTACTACCACAATTAATAGGATGCAAGACTACCTATGAGAGTTGACATACTATTGAACAAATATTCAGCTCCAAGTCTGCGGAAAGAATAGTGCAATATAAAAGGCAGCTACAAAATCTGAGAAAAGATAATACAAGCATGAGGGAGTATCCATCAAAAGTCAAGACCATATGTGATCAACTGGCCTTTGCATGTCATAAAATATCAAACACAGAGCATATATTATGTCTATTAAGTGGATTGAATGAAGAATACAAGGCAGTTATTGCCATTATATCCTCTAATGAAAAGCTATCATCTCTGTAGTATGTTCATTCCCTATTAATTGCTCATGATGGAAGACTAGAGCAAAAGAAACCAACTAATTTGGAATACACTGCTAACTATACCACAATTGACAAAAATAAGAATCTTTAAAGGAATCATGACAGCAGAAATCAGACAAACAATTCCAGAGGTGGTCAATCAGGTGGATTCAGAAAAAGAGGTGGTAGATGGAATCATAATAACAACAGTAAAAGACCAATATGTCAAATTTGTGAAAAATATGGTCGCATTGCAAGCAAATGTTATTTTGGATTTGATGTGGACTTTACACCAGCACAACAAAGCAATAATAGTTCAAGATTGCAGAACCCACATGCAAATATGATTAATTTGCAGCAAGAAATGAAGTCAGAAAATGCAAATACAGACATGGCAAAGGTTGAGGATATACATGATGATAGCAGGAATCCAGATTACAATGCAAATGTTATTTTGGAGCGACCAACCATGTGACCAACAACTTAAGCAAACTAGCAACAGAGAATATAGAGGTAAGCAATTACTATATATAGGTAATAGTAAACCAGTTCATATATCTCATAATGGAAATGCAAGTATTAAATGTGTCAAACAGCTTTATCTCAACAATCTATTAAGAGTTCCATTAATTAGAAAAAATTTGGCGAGTGTATCATAATTTGCAAAGAACAATAATGTTTACTTTGAATTTAATTCAAAATATTGCTTAGTAAAAGATGATCTAACTGGAGAAATTCTTTTGGAGGGTTACAAATTTGATGTTGTAAGTTAAAAAAATTTTAAATGCAAGAAAAAAATGGTGTAACATTTCTAAAAAAATTTGTTGAAAAATATGACGTTTGACATTGTAAAGTGGGACATCCCAGTATAAATATTGTTAAGCATGTTTTAAGTAGAAGTGATACCATTATTGTCGATAAAATTCCTACCTCTTACACTTGCGCATACTATCAAATGGGCAAAAGCCACAAACTTGCATTTCCTGATTAAGAGACTGCGTAAAAAAACCACTTGAGCTGGTTGCCACGGATCTTTGGGGACCTGCACCAATAAGTACTGACTATGGTTATAAATATTACATTTCATTCATTGATGCTTATTCTAGATATGTGTGGATTTATTTTTTGAAATCAAAGTCTGAGACTAACAAAGCATGATGCAATTCATATCGAATGCTGAAAGATAGACAAATTTTCAGGTGAAAATAATGCAGACTGATGGTGGCAAGAATTTTTCCACTTAAAGATTACTTTCAAAAGAAAGGAATCACTCAAAAAACAAATGCCCATACACTTCAAAGTAGAATGGTCTCACTGAAAGGAAACGTAGACATGTTGTTGAAAATGGTTTGACTTTACTAGAACAAGCATCCCTACCAATAAAATTTTCCTCAGATGCCTTTTCTACAGCAATCTATTTAATTAACAGATTGCCTACAAAGGTATTAGATTTTAGAAGTCCAATGGAGGTGCTAACTAAAGTCAGACCAGATTATTAAAGTTTAAAAGTATTGGATGTCAATATTTCCCTTGTCTTAGACCATACAACACACATAAGTTGGAATATAGATCCTGTCCATGCACATTTCTAGGTTATGCAACAAATCAGATTGGATATAAATGTCTAGATAGCAATGGAAGAATGTACATATGAAGACATGTGACATTTAATGAGCATGAATTCCCGTTTAGTAAATCAGATATCAAAACAACACAGAAGGTATATAACTCAAAATACTCTATACCTCCAATACTACCTTTACCATAGACAATCATGCCAGTTCAGAATGAAAGTAATCATGGTAGAAGTGACTTCAGCCCACAACGCATAGTGTCCACAAGTGAAACATGTACAGGTGCACAAGATAGTCAACACACATACACACATTTTCCTGCAAGATAAAATAGGCAGAAATTAATTTGTAAGTTAGAATAAATAAATTACAAATACATAGGTATGCAGACATGATTGTTGCAGACATGATAATGTCTCTAAAACAAGTTTAGCATAAAGAAAATAAATATAGGAAGGCTGGAATAAATATATGCAGAAGATAGTAAATACTTAAAAAAAATAAAGACATAGGCAAGAATAGGCACACATGTATTATACATGTACACCAAACAAATGCTTGCTGAAATAAAATTAAAATTGCATGGAAGTGGTATGAACTTTTGAACAAACACTTTATCCATTTTTGGCAATTCCCTTTGCTTTAGAAAAACAGAAATCATGCAAATGGCATGACCGGGGTAATAAGGCATATTTTTTGAAAATAAAAGCAAGGGCCACTTACCGATTTTCTCTAGAAAAATAAAATGAGAGGCAGATCATAGTTGATAGGGCAAAAAGGACATTGGGTAATCTCCTTAAACCCTAATAGCAGCCAGTGTTTATATAAGAAGGCCTGGTGCAGTGAGGTTTTTACATTGCTCTGCCTCATAAAAGAAAAAATATATATATATACAAAACAGAAGTTAGAGGAAAATATGGAACACCAGCCATTAGAGTAGGAAGAGGGCAGAAGATCAAAAGAAAAAGAAAAACTTAGGGAAAAAGGGGGGATTATGGTGAGTAATCTCATTGAGAATTTGGCATTAAGTCCTGAATATTGAAGCAGTCTATTTGAATTAATAATTCACTCTTGCAAGTTATGTTCATTTTATGATTTAATGATTTGGGTTTGTTAATGATCTGTTCAAGTGTAAAACCTTTCATAATGATTCATTCAAAATAATAAGAGTCATGGATTGCATGTTTGAAATGTTTATCTGTGCTGTGAATTATCTTTGAGATGGAATGATTTCTTTTTATGGGTTTTCTTCATAAAGTTATTTATTAAATCTCAGGGTTCATGTTGTGAATTTATGGTCTAAAATGGAAAGAAGTATGGGGCTGCAACATTGTGTTGTTGCTTATGTCTCATGTTAACTGAATTGAAGAAAAAAAAATAGAAATGCAATGTTATACATGTGCTGAACTTCTATGATTTTATGAACCATTTAAATTAGAGCTTAAACTTGTGGTTTAGCCAGATCTAAAGATTAATAAAGATCTGATTGAACCAGAGGTAAGAGGAGATAACCAATAAACTAATTATGACCATATGTTTATGACTTGATTCATTGAAACCCACAGGCAAAATAACATACTAAGAAATCATATCTGTTTTCTTTATTAAATACTTGCTTCTGAGAATTTGACTTAATAATTTTTGGATGAATACATGTTGGTTGAATTGTTTATTTTCTATGATTGAAAAGTGAAATGCATAGGGGATTAGCATAATTATGACAAAGGGAAAATAACACTTAGTAATTAACTAAGGACTTTGGGTCTTAGGGCTCAAAAGATGGCTTGGCAAGGTGAATATTGCAAGCTCACACATGGTATGTTTATACCCAGGGGCCTGAGTGTGCTGGGTTAACAGAGAGAGGTCCCAGGCAGTGTGTGGTTTAACATGAGAAAGTAGCTAAAGAACATATGAGACTTGATAATGAACAATAGAGATAGGTTTAGGTGAGGCTTGGGTGAAGTCCCTGATGGCCAGTAGGTTTGTAAAGGGGGTTTGATGACTGAATTGATGATTGCATGGGTTAGTTTAGGATGTTTTATTGGTGAATCTTATGATTGTTTTCTCTGAACTAAACCACTTGGATCATGCCTAATTTGTTTGGCTCTGATATGAATGCACAGGCCTTACAAAAACATGCACAAAGAAAAATGACACCGAGCTTCTTAATTCATTCAAAGTATTAAAATATAAATAAAGTCATAAGAAATCATGTTTTCAGGTAGATTACTCATACCAGACATTAGTCTAACCCTTGTGTGTTTATGCACCATTGGGTGTCTCATATTTGTATGAGGCAGTTAATGGTGATTGTGCAGGTAAATAAGCATTTCACTGATCAAGCTCTGGATGTATTAGCTGCTTAAGAATTGGATGCTATAAATACAGATTTACTGAAGTTAAAATAGAAGTTTAAGTCAAATTTATGTTGTACTATGTTGTTAAAGTTGCTTGGAAAGGAACTAAAGTATGGTTGTTTTCTGTTTTGTAAGTATTGAACTAATATGGGTGTTTTAGCTGAACTTGTGAGTTGCTTGTGAAAAATGCTTTGCTGAGTAATGTAGTTTCCTTTCTTAGCTTCAGAATGATCTGATTATAGTAGTAGAAAATCTGAGATGGCAAGCATGTAAGAACTGAATGATAAACCAGTATTTGATATGAGAAATTCATGTTTAAAGATGATGTAAAAATTTGGCAAATAGATGTTTTGAATCACCATAAGAAGAACCCAGAGTAACATACATTTTGTTTAAAAATGAATGCAAGATGAAAGGCTAACCTGACCATTTCACTAAGCATGGGTTCAACCACTCTCAACTGTTTTAAACTTAGTTTGCAGAAAAGCTTAATAACTCAAATATATAGGGTAGGTCTCATCATTTTAAGTTAACAATTATTTAAAAAGAATTTATGCATTCAAAAGTCTTCATAGTGAATATATATATGTACAGGAACATGCTCACACATACACCATTTAAAAGCACAGTTCATCTAGAAATGAAATTATGGGAAATATAAACAAATGTTAAGTCTAGAAGGCACAAAACCAATGGTTATGTAGAAATAAGTATGCCTAGAAATAAAAATCTGATTTTTAGAAATCATATTGCTATGTGGGAAATTATTATTTTCAACTATTTTCAGACAGCTTTCTACTTATAAATTTTTATACTCTGATTTAAGTAGTAAGTAACTTATATATCTTCATATATGTAAGTTTAAGATGATTTAAAACAAACCAATATTTATTGGCAGAAAGATCCTGGAAAGGAGAAAAATAAGAGAGATTATTATTTTCTTATTTTAGATGACCACTTTACATAATTTTTTTTTTAAGAAAGTAGGTCATCTCATTTGGTATCGGAGCTATGTTGTTAAATAACATAGCAAAATTTTGGATGAACTTGTTTGTATTGAATGTATGGAAGTGTTGACTGCCTTGGATGCTTTGTTTTGTTAATACCTACACTAACAATATCTGTTATGACTGAATAGTGATAGATTAAAATGGGTTAATTTATAGAATATTAGACAAAATGGACTAACTCAAGTGTCATATCCATAGAGTCATGGTAGGACCCAGACATCCAAATGTAGGACCAAGTGAACCATCTATGGTAAGTATGCAAGAATTCATGAGAGCCATAAGGGATGGAGTAGGCAACAGGCAAGAAAATCCACATGAGGAGCTTTCCAAACTACTCAAGACCTTTACCAATCTTGGAGGCAAAACTTTTGATGGTACAGAAGGGATCATGGGAGTTCAAAATTGGCTTCGAATTTTGGATAGAATCTTTGCAGATATGCAAGTTGATGACCAAAGGAAGAGGCAAATAGCATCTAGACAATTGAGAGGAGCAGCTTTGGATTGGTGGGAGGTTATCATAGCTGGAAGACCTGAAGGACAAGTGACATGGAATCAATTTAAAGAAATGTTGGAAGGGAGGTTTGTACCTGCATCAGCTAAGGAATCTTTGCTAGAGGAATTCATTAAACTAAGGCAGGGGACTATGTGTGTCACTGAGTACACACAGAAGTTTGAATCATTAGCAAAGTATGATGCAGTGCTTATCACAACTAAGGAAGCTAAAAATGGCAGATATATTCAAGGACTGAACCCTAGCCTTAGTAGAGCTATGCTGCCATACAAGGACAGGACATTTGATCAAGTTTTGGATCTGACTTTGAGCATTGAACAACATGATAAGGCCGGAGAAAATTTCAGGGCATTCAAGAATAACCAAAACAAGAAAGGAAAGGGTAAGTTTCACCCTTATGATAAAAAGAAAATAGACACGGCTTCCAACAAGAAACCAGAAGAAGTCAAGACTACTGAAATTAAGAAAAAGGTTACTTGTTATAACTGTGGTCAAGAGGGGCATATGAAGAATAGGTGCACAAAAGTTAGGCCAGCATCCTTCAAATGTTATCATTATGGGAAGGAAGGTCACATAAAGAGGAATTGTCCAGATTTTAAGCAAGGAAAATTAGGAACATTGGAAGGGAAAGGCAAAGAAACTGAAGGAACAAATGTTGAGAATCATAGCCAAGTTGAAGGTACTTTGCTTATTTACTCAATACCTTTTGAAGTAGTGTATGATACTGGGGCTACACATTCATTGATTTCTCATGATATTGGACAACAATTAAAATTGAATTGTATGATTATTGGTAAGCCACTGCTTATTAGAAGTCCTATAGGTAGTTCATGTGTTCTGGGTATGATGTGTATGTAACTAGAATTAAATATAGGGGGACATGTGTTTAGTTCAGACCTATATGTGTTGCAATATCCAAGCATAGGGATTATTCTAGGAGCTGATTGGTTAAGAAAATATAAGGCTATTATAAATATGGAAACATCTACCATATCACTGAAAATTCCTGAAGGCAAAAGGGTAGTTGTTCTTTGTAAGGCAAACAAGAATAGAAATATAGCCAACCTTTTTACACTGTCTAGTGAGAAACACATGCCTGCACCAGAAGAAATCCCCATAGTGAATCAATATGCTGATGTGTTTGGTGAAGTTAGGGGAGTTCCAAACCATAGACCAGTCGAGTTTTCAATTAGATTAATTCTAGGAGTTAACCCAGTAGTTAAAAGACCAACCAGAATGGGGCCTAAGGAATTGATAGAACTGAAAAAGCAATTGGTTGAACTTGAAGAAAAAGGCTTTACTAGACCTAGTAGCTCATCATGGGGAGCACCAGTAGTCTTTGTTAGGAAATAAGATGGATCCCTCAGATTATGTATTGATTATAGGGAGTTAAATAAAGTCACAGTTAAAAATAAATACCCCTTACCAAGAATTGATGATATTTTTTATTAATTGAGTGGTGCAAAAATATTTTCTAGACTTGATTTAGCTTCAGGATTTTATCAAATGAAAGTAGAAGAGGAAAGCATTAAATATAAAGCTTTCAACACCAGATATGGGCTTTATGAATTTTTAGTATTGCCATTTGGCTTGACAAATGCTCCTTTCTATTTTGTAAAGGAATATCTATGGATCCCAATAAGGTCATTGTAGTTCAAGCTTGGAAAAGGCCTACCAATGTTGCTGAGGTCAGATCATTCATGGGAATGGCTGGCTACTACAGGAGATTTATAAAAGACTTTGCAAAAACTTCAATCCCATTAACCAGATTGACTAGGAAAAATCAACTACTTGCTTGGAAAGAAGAGTGTGAGAAAGCCTTTAGGAAGTTAAAGGAAGCACTAATACAAGCTCCAATACTTAAAGTACCTGAAGGGAATGAGAACTTGGTGGTGTATACTGATGCAAGTGGGCAGGGGCTTGGGGCAGTATTGATGCAACAACATCAAGTGATAGCTTATGCCTCCAGGCAGTTGAAACCCAGTGAAGTAAGATATGCTACACATGACCTTGAATTGGCTGCTATAGTGTATGCTCTTAAGTTATGGAGACACTACTTGTTAGGGGCAAGATTTGAAGTTTACACAGACCATAAGTCACTTAAATATTTGTTTTCACAAAAAGAATTGAATATGAGGCAGCAAAGGTGGATTGAACTCCTAGCCTCATGTGACTTTGAAATATTGTACACACCTAGTAAGGCTAATAAAGTAGCAGATGCCTTGAGTAGACAACATGCTAATGTAGCTAGATTAATGATAGAAGAATTTAACACTTTATCACTGCTGATTGACTCAGAGGTAGGAAGTGAGAGTGTAGAAAGCATGAGCATATGCAGTGAGAATGTAGAAATGGGAAAATTAAGTTTTATCACTTTGGGGTCAGAATTGAAGAATAAGGTTGTAAAACTACAAGACCAAGATCCATTTTTATTTGAAAAGAAAACTCAGATATTAAATGGTGAGGCAGTGGAAGGTTTTCAGTTGAATGAACAAGGCCATTTGAAGAAAGGAAAAAGAATATGTATTCCAGCAGTTGATGAGTTGAAGCAAGAAATCTTGGATGCTTACCACAAAAGCAAATATACCATACATCCAGGAAGCACAAGGATGTACCACAACCTCAAGAGAGATTATTGGTGGACTGGTATGAAGAGTGCAGTGGAAACTTATGTATCTAGGTGTATGGCTTGTCAACAGGTGAAGGCTGAATATCAAAAACCCTCAGGGATGCTTCAACATTTGCAGATATCAAAGTGGAAATGGGAAGACATATCCATGGATTTTATTGATGGTTTGCCTAGAACCAGGAGGGGAAATGATAGTATTTGGGTAGTGGTTGATAGGCTAACCAAGTTAGCCCACTTTATACCAATAAAGTCAGAAAGGAATGCATGTACACTAGCCCAATTGTTTATTAAGGAAGTAGTCAGGTTGCATGGGATACCAAAGACTATAGTAAGTGACAGAGATACCATCTTCACTTCAAAATTTTGGCAGGGTTTTCACAAGGAAATGGGGACTGATTTATGCTTAAGAACAACATACCATCCTCAATCTGATGGCCAAACAGAAATTGTGAATAAATTGCTGGAAGACATGTTAAGAGCTTGTGTATTGGATTGGGGAGGAAGTTGGGAGGATCATATCTTTTTAGCTGAATTTGCATACAACAATAGCCATCACAGCAGCATAGGCATGGCACCCTTTGAAGCTCTCTATGGGAGACCATGTTTATCACCCTCAAGTTGGCTTGAATCTGGGGAAAAAGTGGTCTTAGGACCAGAAAATGTGAAGGAAACTTCTGAAAAGATAGCTTTGATTAGAAAAAGAATTGCTTCTGCCCAAGATAGGCAAAAGAAGTATGTAGATCAGAGGAGAAAGGCAGTATAATATGATATTGGAGATTATGTATTTATCAAAATATCACCCATGAAGAAGGTTCTAAGGTTTGGGAAACAAGGAAAGCTGATTCCTAGATATATAGGGCCATATAAATTTTTAGAAAGAATAGGAACTGTGGCTTACAAGTTAGAGTTGTCAGAAGAAATGAGAACAATGCATGATGTTTTCATGTATCTCAGTTAAGAAGATGGGTTCATGACAAAGAGACAATCTTAAAATCCCCTAAGGATGTACAGATAGATCCCAGGATGATCTATGAGAAAGAGCCTGTAGGTATAGTTGCTAGAGAAATCAAGAAATTAAGGAACAAAGAAATTAAATTAGTAAAGGTACAATGGAGTCTTGACTCAAATGATTGCACATGGGAAGTGGAAGATAAAATCAGAAATGATTATCCACAACTGTTTGATTGAATGAAAGGTATAATATATAAATACCGATGGATGTTTTGATTGAATATGCATTGTTATTTTTTGTTTTTAAATGCATAGAGTTTAATTAGATGATTGGTTTGAAAATGATTGATTTTCTGGATTAATGATAATTGAGCTAAGTATGAAAGAATTGTGGGACACAATTCCTAAAAGGAGGGGTAAATGTGATAACCCTGATTTGATGAGCAATTTTATGATTTAAATTAGCTTATGATTGTTTAAAAATTGTATTGAAAAAATAGTAATAGAAACCTGTTGCCAATGGATGGTTAAAACATGTACAGGTGCACAAGATAGTGCACACATGCACACATTTTCCTACAAGATAAAATAGGCGGAAATTAATTTGTAAGTTAGAATAAATAAATTACAAATACATAGGTATGCGGACATGATTGTTGCAGACATGATAATGTCTCTTAAACAAGTTTAGCATAAAATAAATAAATATAGGAAGGATGGAATAAATATATGCAGAAAATAGTAAATACTTAAAAAAAATAAACACATAGGCAAGAATAGGCACACATGTACTATACATGTACACCAAATAAATGCTTGCTGAAATAAAATTAAAATTGCATGGAAATGGTATGAACTTTTGAACAAACACTTTATCCATTTTTGGCAATTCCCTTTGCTTTAGAAAACCAGAAATCATGCAAATAGCATGACCAGGGTAATAAGGCATATTTTCTGAAAATAAAAGCAAGGACCACTTAACCATTTTCTCTAGAAAAATAAAATGAGAGGCAGATCATAGTTGATAGGGCAAAAAGGACATTGGGTAATTTCCTTAAACCCTAGTAGTAGCCAGGGTTTATATAAGAAGGCCTGGTGCAGTGAGGTTTTTACATTGCTCTGCCTCATAAAAGAAAAAAAATAATACAAAACAGAAGTTAGAGGAAAATGTGGAACACCAGCCATTAGACTAGGAAGAGGGCAGAAGATCAAAAGAAAAAGAAAAATTTAGGGATAAAGGGAGGGACTAAGGTGAGCAATCTCACTGAGAATTTGACATTAAGTCCTGAATATTGAGGTAGCCTATTTGAATTAATAGCTCACTCTTGCAAGTTATGTTCATTTTATGATTTAATGATTTGGGTTTGTTAATGATCTGTTCAAGTGTAAAACCTTTCATAACGATTCATTCAAAATAATAAGAGTCATGGATTGCATGTTTGAAATGTTTATCTGTGCTGTGAATTATCTTTGAGATGGAATGATTTCTTTTTATTGGTTTTCTTCATAAAGTTATTTATTAAATCTCAGGGTTCATGTTGTGAATTTATGGTCTAAAATGGAAAGAAGTATGGGGCTGCAACATTGTGTTGTTGCTTATGTCTCATGTTAACTGAATTAAAGAAAAAAAATAGAAGTGCAATGTTATACATGTGCTGAACTTCTATGATTTTATGAACCATTTAAATTAGAGCTTAAACTTTTGGTTTAGCCAGATCTAAAGATTAATAAAGATCTGATTGAACCAGAGGTAAGAGGAGATAACCAGTAAACTAATTATGACCATATGTTTATGACTTGATTCATTGAAACCCACAGGCAAAATAACATACTAAGAAATCACATTTGTTTTCTTTATTAAATACTTGCTTCTGAGAATTTGACTTAATAATTTGTGGATGAATACATGTTGGTTGAATTGTTTATTTTCTCTGATTGAAAAGTGAAATGCAGAGGGGATTAGCATAATTATGACAAAGGGAAAATAACACTTAGTATAAGGACTTTGGGTCTTAGGGCTACAAAAGATAGCTTGGCAAGGTGAATATTGCAAGCTCACACATGGTATGTTTATACCCAGGGGCCTGAGTGTGCTGGGTTAACAGAGAGAGGTCCCAGGCAGTGTGTGGTTTAACATGAGAAAGTAGCTAAAGACCATATGACACTTGATAATGAACAAAAGAGATAGGTTTAGGTGAGGCTTGGGTGAAGTCCCTGATGGCCAGTAGGTTTGTAAAGGGGGTTTGATGACTGAATTGATGATTGCATGGGTTAGTTTAGGATGTTTTATTGGTGAATCTTATGATTGTTTTCTCTGAACTAAACCACTTGGATCATGCCTAATTTGTTTGGATCTGATATGAATGCACAGGCCTTACAAAAACATGCACAAAGAAAAATGACACTGAGCTTCTTAATTCATTCAAAGTATTAAAATATAAATAAAGTCATATAAAATCATGTTTTCGGGTAGATTACTCATACCAGACATTAGTCTGACCCTTGTGTGTTTAGGTGTCTCATATTTGTATGAGGTAGTTAATGGTGATTGTGCAGGTAAATATGCATTTCACTGATCAAGCTCTGGATGTATTAGCTGCTTAAGAATTGGATGCTATAAATACAGATTTACTGAAGTTAAAATAGAAGTTTAAGTCAAATTTATGTTGTACTATGTTGTTAAAGTTGCTTGGAAAGGAACTAAAGTATGGTTGTTTTCTGTTTTGTAAGTATTGAACTAATATCGGTGTTTCAGCTGAACTTGTGAGTTGCTTGTGAAAAATGCTTTGCTGAGTAATGTAGTTTCCTTTCTTAGCTTCAGAATGATTTGATTATAGTAGTAGAAAATCTGAGATGGCAAGCATGTAAGAACTGAATGATAAACCAGTATTTGATATGAGAAATTCATGTTTAAAGATGATGTAAAAATTTGGCAAATAGATGTTTTGAATCACCATAAGAAGAACCCAGAGTAACATACATTTTGTTTAAAAATGAATGCAAGATGAAAGGCTAACCTGACCATTTCACTTAGCCTGGGTTCAACCACTCTCAACTGTTTTAAACTCAGTTTGCAGAAAAGCTTAATAACTCAAATATATAGGGTAGGTCTCATCATTTTAAGTTAACAATTATTTGAAAAGAATTTATGCATTCAAAAGTCTTCCTAGTGAATATATATATGTACAGGAACATGCACACACATACACCATTTAAAAGCACAGTTCATCCAGAAATGAAATTATGGGAAATATAAACAAATGTTAAGTCTAGAAGGCATAAAACCAATGGTTATGTAGAAATAAGTATGCCTAGAAATAAAAATCTGATTTTTAGAAATCATATTGCTATGTGGGAAATTATTATTTTCAACAATTTCCAGACAGATTTCTACTTATAAATTTTTATACTCTGATTTAAGCAGTAACTTATATATCTTCATATATGTACGTTTAAGATGATTTAAAACAAACCAATATTTATTGGCAGAAAGATCTTGGAAAGGAGAAAAATAAGAGAGATTATTATTTTCTTATTTTAGATGACCACTTTACATAAAAAATATTTTTTATAAGGAAGTAGGTCATCTCAGTCATGAACAAATCGAAGCACCAACAAATACTGAAATTGTAGAACCAAGTGTCAGCCTTCATTTAGATCCATGTCAAGTATTGAATGACTCTCAATCATCCAATACTCAACAAGAGACCACTTTGGATGAAGATAATCAGCCTCCTATGCCTACAAACACCGATCATCATGTGATAATAAGGGAAAATGGTGTTATATTCAAACCAAAAATATTTAGTGTTGAATCTGAGATCACTGAACCAAGTACATATCAGCAAGCAATTGTGGATGACAACTGGAAAACTGCTATGAAGAAATAATATGATGCATCGATAAAGAACAAGACATGCGATCTTATACCTTTAACAATGAACAAAAATGTTGTAGGATGTAAGTGGACATACAAATTGAAAACCTGATGGTTCGATTCTTAAGTACAAAGAAAGATTGGTGGTAAAAGGGTATCCAAAACAAAATGGCTTTAATTTTAATGAAACATTTTCTCATATTGTGAAACCTTTTCTATCAGAATTTTTTTAATTGTTTTGCACAAAAATTGGACCATCAAGCTGCTAGATGTGAATAATGCTTTTCTAAATGGTGTGTTGCAGGAAGAGGTCTACATGCAACAGCCATATGGATCCATAAAAAGGGCAATGAATAGCTTGCATGCAAACTCAACAAAGCACTCTATGTACTCAAGCAAGCACCAAGAGTCTGGTTTGATAAATTGAAAGCAACAGACATAGCTACAACTCAACCAAATCTGATAATTCTTTATTCACTAAATTTCTTAATAACAATGTAACTTATGTACTAATCAATGTTGATGATTTTATTATCATAGGAAATAGCAGGTCAGCAATCAAAAACATCGCACAGTGCTTGAAGGAAGAATTTTCAATTAAAGACTTAAGAGAATTAAACTACTTCCTAGACATTAAAGTTAAAAGAATTTCAGATTCAAAAATACATCTAAATCAGAGAAAATATATCAATTGCATACTAGTGAAAGCTAAAATGGATAAGACAAATCCACTTTCCACTCTAATGACAAGCATTTACATCTCTCAAAAGATAAAGAAGAACCAATATTAAAGGACAAACATTACAGAAGTATAGTTGGACCACTACAATATGTCATAATAACCAGACCAGATATTTCATTCAGTGTGAGTAAAGTGAGCTAGTTTATGCAGAGGCCACTTGATAGACATTGGAAGATGTAAAAAGAATTCTAAGGTATCTTAAGGGGTCAATCAATTAAGGTCTAATTCTGCAATCAAGCATGGCACTATGCATTAGTGGATACACTGACTTTGACTAGGCTACTGAAAGAAGGCTAACAACAGGCTATTGCATTTTTCTATGCAAAAATCCAATATCATGGTGTGCAAAGAAATAACTAACAATATCAAGGTCTAGCATTGAAGTAGAATATCGAAGTATTGCTAGTAACACAACAGAGTTTGTGTGGATAAAGTCACTTTTAAATGAACTACAAGTTAAATTTAACAACAAAGCAACTATATGGTGCGACAACCGAAGTGCAATTTCACTTAATGCCAATCTAGTCTTGCATTCTCGAATGGAACTTTATCTCTATTTTGTATGTAAACAAGTCATGAAAGGAAGAATAAAGGTTAACTACATATCTTCAACTTACCAAAAGGTGGACATTTTGACCAAACCTCTCTCGAGACCGAACTCCATTAGATTCAAACATGTGCTTAACGTTGACAAAGCAGACATCAAGCTCAGATCTCATGCTCCAATTTATATTCCTGTAGTTATTCAAGACGAGAGAGAAGCTCGGTAGAACATTGACTCATTTACTAAACATTGGAAAGCTAGCACCTTCGACGTAGTCGGTAGCTTGAGATTCAATCATCAATTGAAGCTTCTGAAAGAAAGGAAATAATTTTTATTTGGAAATTTTTTTGCAATCAACGATGGCCACTGGATTTAGGGATTACACGCAACTCCTAACCCTTGTTTGGGTTTGAGGGGGGTATGATTGGATACAAGAATACAACGGTTGAATATAGCTAAGAATAGTACATATGAATGGGTTGTATTTGTTTGGGCCGAACCCATAGCCTATATATCATAAGTGTATTATAAATACATTTGTACAGAAGCAACTAAGTGAAGTATTAGATCAAAACATAATGAAGCAAGCATCTCATTTCTTTTACAATGAACATAAAAAAATTCAACTTTCATTGTCACGCAATATTAGCCATCACATAGTTAAAAAACAATTGCCATCACACGTATCCAACATTTGCAATGATATACACATGATATCCACAAAATATACACATGATTTAGAGGTGCAAGTGGATGACCTATTGGGGAAAGGGTTCATTCGTGGCTGTATATCTGAATGGGGCACACCCATAGTATTCACTACCAAGGTGGATGTTTATCTGAGGTTGTGTGTAGATTACCATGAGCTTAATAAGGCGATAAGGAAGAATAAGTATCCACTCCTATATATTGATGACATGTTCGATCAGTTCCGTGTTGTGAAGGTATTCTCTTAGTTAGATGTTTCACCGGAGTTTCACCAGTTGAGTGTGGCAAAGAAGAGTGTGTCAGTCATAGTGTTTTGTATGTCATCTTGTTTCTACAAGTGGTTGGTTATGCCGTTTGGGCAGTGCTCCGACACTTTTTTGACCTCATGAACCGTGCTTTTAGGGATCAACAAAACAAGTTCATGCTTGTATTTACGGATGATATTTTGGTCTATTTTAGGACATAGGAAGAACATAAAACACAATTGAGGATTATGCTTGAGGTATTGAGAAAAAATAGGTTAAGAGCAAATTTTCGAAGTTCCACTTCTAGAGGAGGGAAGTGAGGTTTTAGGCTCATGTCATCTCTAAACAGGGCGTCATAGTAGATCTTGCCGAGGTGGCAACGATTCGAGATTGGAACCAACCCAAGAATTCTACTTATGTGAGAAGTTTTTTAGGACCAATAGGATATTATAAACTTTTCATCTAGGGCTTCTCGAAGATTGCAACACCATTGACCAGAGTGGCCTAGAAGAATTAAAACTTTTTTTGGAATGTGAAGTGTGAGAATGCATTTGTGATTTTGAAGGAGAGGTTGACGAGTGTACCAGTGCTGACCATTCCAAGCGAGCATTAGAAGATGATGATATACATCGATGATTATGGTACTAGATTGGGTGCGGTACTGATGCAAGGATATAATGTTTTCACCTATGCTAGCAGGCAACTAAAACCTTATGAGAGGAAGTGCCAGACCCATGATTTGGAGTTAGCAATGATGATTTTTGTTTCAAAGATATGGATTCATTATTTATTAGGAGAAAGGTTCAAGTTGTTCATGGACCTTAAATCCATGAAATAACTTTTCTTCCAGAAGGATCTTAACCTTTGTCATTAGCGATGGTTAGAGTACTTGCCTCTTATGACTTTAGCATTTCTTATACACATAGTAATGGAAATGCAATGACCAATGCATTGAGTAAAAGACATGCCACTTTAGGAGCAATGTTTCTAGAGTTGAAGCAGTTGGAATATATCACTGGTTATGATATATGCCCTTGATGTGAGCTAGAACCGAAAATGTTTGCTACCTTGAACATCATACCTACTATGATTGAGCGAATCAGCATGGGTTAGAGGTGAGGTGCTAGACTAGCAGAGATCATGTTGGAAATAGAGGTAGGACTAGAGTTTAAGGAGATGAATGTAACACCCAAGGAATTTGCGTAAAATTTAATCAGAATTTAATAAGAAAATTAAATTAAACAAAAACAAGGATTTAAAAGTATTTTTTTTATAGAATTTCAATTTTGGCTATAGAACTTGCACCATCATATTCATAGTTATTTTTCAAACAATTTTCATACACAACTTATCGAAATTCGAGTTAGTATGAAAGAGTTATGAGCGACAAACGATAACGAAAATTAAAATATAAAAATATAAAAACTCAACATGTTCAGGTCGACCTGAGTAAGGTCTAGGTTGACCAGTAGCGGCAAGCCTAACTTTAATGGCAGTTGATTCGAAACGTTGTTTACTAGAGGATTTTTGATATGGAGCGTAATGAATGGATAGACGAGATTGAATGCTCGGGTATGAAGTAAATGATGAATGGTTTAGATCTGCTGCTAAGATGATCTAAGGGTCCTAAATCCTAGGCTAACCCTATAATTTTACTAGAAACCTAAACCCTAATCTCTGCTGAAATGTACAATAAGTAGATGTTGCTAAAATTTTCCCTGAAAACTTAGTTCTCCCCAAATCAAAAATAAATCCATATTAAAATCCATTAAAATCAAATCCAGAAAAATTAAGGAGCAAAGCAGCAATTAAGGATGTGAGCTACCAATCGGAGGCAATTTACCTAGATCTAGAGCCAAGGTTAAAGGGTGAATGGGCACAAATTAATAATTTGAATAATGTAGTTGATTTTAATCCATTTTAAATGATTATAATTATAGAAACCCTATAATTAACTTGTTAGATCAAATTTGAATTTTCCAATCCCTAAATCCTAGAATTTTAATTTGAAATTGAATCATGAAATTGAGTAATTTGACACTAGTTAATGCAAACTTATAATTCTTAATTTAAAAACCCTAAATTGATTGAAATGGGAAATTAATTAATTGGAAATTTGGGTTAAAGGTAATTATAAATCGAACTAGATAATCAATGTTAACTAGAAAATAATCTTTAAGGACAATTGACCAAAACCCTAACAAAAACAATGTTTTCGGTCGACCTTGGAATAGCTAGGTCAACTAGTAGCGATCGACCTAAGGTAGTTTTTGGTCTATTTTCTTGGTTAAAAATTGATAGTATGAACCTTGGACTAACACCCAAATTAAATGGATAAAAAATATGTAATCTAATTAGAAATTATGTAACTAGTGAACTCGTCTGTCAGACTAATTTAGAATATGTTACATGCATAAGAGGATTGGGAAATTTGGTTCCCTATCAAAGTTGGTCGGGGCTATGTATTTTGCAATATTTGATGTTAGTATGGGCGAATATATTTTGCAATAGTTAAATTGGTATAGGCGATGTGTATCGTATGAAAGGAGTTGATTAGGGCGATTTATTTTACATAGATTCAAGGACACTACGTATGAGTGGGCGGAGCACTGGTGGGATTGCTTCCTGGGAGAGTTTGGTATTAACAGAAGATCTCGGTATGTGCGTTTTGTTTGGCAACATGGTAGGGGTGTGCATCGGTGCAGTATAATAAGTGGTTATAGGTATTTAACAAAGTAGGTTGGAGGGGTGTTCACATACCATGGACCCCAATGTAATACAATAAGTGGTATTTCTCCACAATGACTGAGAGATGAACATGGGTCCATACGATGAGTCGTTATGCGAGTTTGCATTTTTAATAATCTCCCTCTTGAGGTACAGTGTTGCTATAGATATGATGGAAGAGTAGTTCTTGTTTTGGCCAATCGTTAGTGCGAGGTTCGATCAGTAGGTTCGACCCATTGTTTTAGATAAGAATCCTTAGGTATTGGACCTTAGGAGTTTGGGGACAGTGGATTACACTCTATGTCACTTAGAGTAATTTAAAGTTAGTTGCACTTAATCATCTTATTAGTCTTGTTCTCATTTACCAGAGTTCATGCCTGACCCACCCCTTCTTTTCATTTTCTCCTACCACAGGACGACAAGTTAACAGTGAATGCACATAATAATGGGGAGAAAGGAGCTCAATGATGGAGTTCTCATATTATCTATTTTTTCTATTGTAGTCATCAATTGTATTAAATATCTATAGAGTTTATATTGTACATTGAGAACAATGTATATGTAAAACAAGTATCTGGAAACTGTTTTCCTGAGATGTCTGTTTTGCATACTTATATTGTAATTCCTTATGTTGAGAGAGTTGAAAGTGTAGAATGTATTAGAGCCCCACTCTTTTACTTATGCTTTGTAATGTTTCTAAAATGCTAACAACTTGTATTTCTCGATATAATTTGTGTGGGTTGTTACAATGAAGCAGTACAACTTGATCGTGAAGGTTGGCTCCATAAGGATGGGAGGTTGTTTGTTCTCGATATTGATTGATTAGGAAATGATGTGCTACGAGTGTGTCATCATTTTAGATTGTGTATACATCCCGGTGGTAATAAAATGTATCATGATATAAAGTAGGCGTATTGTTGGGAGGATATAACGAATGATGTAGGGACATTCATCTCAAAGTGTACGAACTATTTGTTGGTAAAGGTAGAGAAAAAGAAGCAAAGTTATGCAACCACTTGAGGTTCCCAAGTGGAAATGGGATCAAGTTTTGATAGACTTCATCGATGAATTGTCGCAAACCAAAGGAGGGTACAATAGCATTAGATCATATTCGATATATTGACGATGATATATATAATTGACCAATTTGACCAAGTTATATGAGAAATGGGTGGTGCGATTCCATGGTATGCCAAAGATCATTGTGAGTATCCGAGATCTTTTATTCAGTAGGAGGGATTTGAAAGAGATTACAAGAGGCGTCGAGGACCAAGCTGCATTTCAGTACAACTTATCACCTACAAATCGATTGGCAGACCAAGAGGGTGAATCATATATTGAAGCATCTCTTACTAGCTTGCAATATCAATTTTGGAGACTCGTGGGATGGTCATTTGCATTTGGTGGAGTTGATATATATAATAATAATTATTATTATCAATCCAGTATTGGTATGGCACCATATGAAGTAATGTATGGTCGATCATGTAACACTCCTTTATATTGGTAGGAACTGGGCGAGAAACTTATACTTGGCCAAGATATATTAAGGGAGGCATCATGGAAGATTAAGAACATTCAAAAACAAAAAAGTTGCCAATGATAAGAGAACGAGCTATGTTGATAAGAGACGTACGGATTTGGATTTCTTTGTCGATGATATGGTGTTTAGAAAGATTTCTCCATTGGACAATGTTGTTTGATTCGGTAGGAAGGGAAGTTTGCATTGATATTTGTAGGCCTTTTATCGATAGTAGAGAGGATTGGGTACCTAGCAAAAGGGTCGACTTACCTCAGAAGATGCAGGCATGCATAACATATTCCACGTCTCTCACTTGCAAAAGTTTATGCATAACTCAGGCATGATGTTTGCATTGGCTTAACTTGATGATATTAAGATTGAACCAAAAGCTTCGAGACCTCATAGGCAGATACATGTTGCCCAATGTGATAAGAAATAGCTTAGGAGGAAGATGGTGGAGTTAGTGAAGGATCATTAGGGTTAAAGTGAAGGTGACTGGACGTGGGAAACCGAGGAGAGCATGATGATTGTATATCTAGAGCACTTTGCATGGTAAGGCCTCTTGTTTATCGTATTTACTTTCACTTTTGATATCATATAGAATAGATTAGTACCTCACATGTCGGGTAGGTTTACCTATGTTGTTGATTGCATGGTTTCTTGTTTGATATACTGATGGTTGCTTATGATAGTTAGGTATGCGGGGTAACTATGATTGTTTATTCTTGATTCATTTGGGGATTTGAGGGGTAAAATTCCTAAAGTAGGAAGAGTATAATGACCCATATTTTATGTGTTGGAGAATTATTAAATGTTATTATTTAAATCGTATAAGTCGTATGACTCTAAAATTTTGGCAAATGACTACTATGGACATTTTCCATCTTTAGAATTTTGATCAAACAATTTGGATTTAGAAATTCTTCTAGGGCCTACAACTTTTTATGAGGGATGAATCATGTTCTGAAATCACTTCCTTTATACCAGGATGATGATTTCTCTTCCCGTAGAGTCGTCATAATAGAAAAATAGATTTACTACCTTGAAAATATAGCTGTTTTAAGTTTAGACTACTGTTGACTAGATTAGTGGATGATTAGTTAATCCAAAACTCAAGCCCACTAACCATTTCAAGATTTGTGCCTAATTGGGACTGATGGAACAGGTTTATATCATTTCCTACTTTCCAAAAAAAGTTTTAAACATCCATTATTCTAAATCTCATCAAAAAGATCACTTTTTCCATACTAATCCTATCTTAAACCAACGTTAGAATGGTAGTTAGCAAAGGGAATTGAAGATCTGTCATTTTAATGTCTTTGAATTTGGATTTCTTGTTGTCCGTATCAGATTTGGAGATTAGATCGGTAATTTTGGTATTAGGTATGTGATTTCAGTTGTCTCACAATCCTATGCGTGTCCATATAATTAAAAGTTATGTTTTTGATATGATTCTATGTTAAAATGTTTTTGAAATACTAATTTAACCTTTATATATGTTTATGGCTAAATTTAAAAAGATAGAAATAGATTTTAAATGATTTTACACCTCTTTTGGATCATATTTTTACCTTTCTATTAAACTATATCTATCCTAAATCTTGTATATTAGTCATGTTTGGATGAATTGTATGTGATGAATGAATGCTGGTGAATAATGGTTGTAATTTCATGCATTGCTTTGATATGTTCGTTAAGTACTTTTAGATTAGTTAGAAAGTGGTCGTCGATTTGGCCAAAAGTAGGTCAGTGCTCAAAATCGTCTACTACTAAGAGGAGGGGTTCCAGAGGAGGACAGAAGCTGACACTTCAGGTCACATATTGATTGGAGTTGAGTTGAATGCCTAAATTTTGTTTAGTAGAGATATGAAGTAACGGTTGGTGTAAGCTCCAGTTCAGGTCGGGAAAAGGGGTTGTTTCTAGACTTAGGCTATAAACTTTTGGGATGACTTCTGAATAAAGAAAGAAAGAATCTTGGGACCGAACACCAAATTTTGATGTTATATTGATCAATACTGAGCTCTTCTCATTATTATAGAGATTGTTTTGCGCTATAGTGTGGGCCATAAGACTTCATTCAAGCAATGGAAAGGAGGAGCTCTAAGCAAGCAAACGAGAAGTGGTTGAATTTTGGAGTAAGTAGCAAAAATTTTGACTAAGCAATTCATGTTGGTACCGACTTGATCTGATCGATACCTACATAAATTGAAGAGGCCAATCTAGCCAAACTTCCAAGGGATATTCAGAGGTACATGCTGGTCATGCTGAAGATATTCATTTGTTTGGCATTCAGTTGTGATGTGGTAGCACGACGAAGGATGATAGCTTTATGACTTGAATGATGGTAACTCGATGGTGATGGAGTTATGTGTCGATGTCAATGGCTTGATGTTGAATGGAGTCTTGAGGACGATTATCCATAAGGACTTGTTCTAGGAAGGGCGACCTATGGATAGAATGTTGAACTTTTCTATCATGGAATGAAAGGAATGTGGAATGGTTCCTTGAGGATGAATGGAAACTAGATGGAGCAAGAAAAGGGCTCGGATATGTGTGTTAAGGGGTCGTTGATACTTGAAGTATATTCTGATGTATTCGTAAGTAAGGGTATTTTGAGGATGCTCATTGGGTACTTGGAAGGCTACCCAAGGTCAATGGAATGGATCATGTATATCCTAGATTAGTTGAATGGTCTAGTGTCAACTATGGTCTGGTAGGCGAGTACACTGAAAACAAGGATTTTTTTCATTAGTCCCTAGTGGAGGAATGGTCGTACGAGTTATCATATAACCCGGGCGCAATGCCCAGATTTTTCGATGCCCAAAAATCGACATCAATATGTCCACAGTATCAAATGCTGAACCATCGAATGCCGAAAAATTGAACCATTAGGGTAAAGAAGAAGGAGGTAGAAGAAGAAACAGAAAAGCAATATCAGAATCTCATAATCGCAGCGGAACGTTGTATAATAGATAAATGACTAAATCTTTATACAAAAGAAAACGGTAATTGTTATATGTATACATCATCAGAATACAACATCAACAAAATACAACACTGCACAGTTACAATAATTTGTCCACATAGAAATTGAATTTGCAGCAAACCATACACAACGGATAATACATCAAATACGTGTGATATGTCTCACCATCCAGCTCGTCCCCCGAGCTCCATAGCATTCCATCTAGAATCTGTACTCTATAATACTCGGTCTGACCTGAGCATTATAGTTAAATAACATCCGAGTCAGTCTGGAAAACCAGCGTGATAAAATACACTTAATTGGATTATTAAAGTTTTCAAAATAATTGTGAAATCAAAGGTAACTCGTAAGATCACGCCACAAATAAACATGTCGTGTTTTTATCCTATGATAACCAAAACATTCTCATCAAATCCATCTGATACTATAATAGTGTCTATAGAAAGTAAAATAGAATCTAGCTGAAATGCTTGTATCTCACGTTTTGGCATAGTCGGGCATAATCAAAAAAGTATAGGTGCTTATTGGAGATCGGATTCCATACAATGGCAGGGCTACTGGGATACCGTCCGTCACAATATGTGGTCTAGATCATCGTATTGAGGATCCACCTTGATCCCCTGCATCACAAAACGGGAGCTATCGCTTACTGGAAAGTTTGAATAAGTTCACCCTATGGTTGGGATTAGCAACCACGCACACAACCGAATAAAAGGGACCTCTAGACAGGGGTGATTTACCCTAATTGGTTGCTAACCACTTAGCCTTGTGCGCACTTCCCCCGTTTTAGCCATTCCCGGTTGATGAGGCTCAAGGTTAAGTGTCACCTTTTAGCACACATTCACTTAGAATGCTCATCGTCCTCCAAACGATGTTCTGAAAGCATTCATCCATACAAGTCCGTTCCGGGTCCGAATGAAACCGAAGGCACTACTCCTGCTACATCCATTTTGGAATCACCCATAGGATTAGTAGCGACTAGCCCTTGCACTCACTGCTTCATATTCGACTCCAAGCTCTTGTCTTTCTCACAAAAACATTCAAAGCAGATCGAAGTGGTTTTTGGGAAATTAATCCCAATCCCAGTCTCTTCGAAACGATCAGCGCATTGACCAATATCGATAGTCGGTTATTAACTATCAAAATAACATTCACAAACAATCATCAGGCCTTAATAATTTCCCACATTATTTAATTTAAAATATCTTCGCATGATATTTCTTTACACCTCAACCGTTTTGAAAAATAGTTTTCAAATCACTTTTGTCTTGCAGGATGACTTCCACCCATTTTGTTTTATTTCCGCTAATCGCCAAGCCTTAATACTTTAGATTTTAAAATAATTTAAATTACTTTATCCAAAAATATATACTTTAATATACTTAAAATACTAGTTATGAAGTTTATAATAATTTCTTATGTAAAGCTTAAGCCAAAACTAATCTTAACATAAAAGCTACTTTATAAGGTATAAATATTAAATAATTATCTTTTAAATCATAATTCTAGTTAGACCTTTAAAATAATTTGTACTCTAATTAATTTTAATAAACATTTACTTTAAAATTCTAAAACAATTTAAAGTAATAAAATTTCTCTAAAAATCCTTCCAAAACCACTTTAAAATCTTTAATTTATACTTGAAAATCTTACTTTGAATATATACTTGGCCTTTCAGGAAATACACTTTCTTTTTCACACCTTTAAAATAAATCACTATTTAATTTTAAAGCAAATTCCCCATTCCTTTATAAATTCCTATCGGAATTGATACTTCCAAATTTCCATTGCTATCTTATTTCACTTTATAAACCTAGTTCAACAGTCTTATTTTTTCCTTTTAAAACACCATTTCAACATTTAATTAATTTCCAAATCGATTTCCAGATTTACTTCATTTTAAAAATAAATTCCTTTAATTATTCAATTTATTTCAAAACTCATTATTTTTAGATTTAATTTCTTTATTATGATTTAAAATCTTATTTAAATTGAAAACACCAATTTCATATTTTATTCAAAATTCTTCTTTTATTTCTTTCCAAACCATCTAAATCCTGAATTTAAAATAAATCCTTTAATTCTTTAAATAATATCACTTAAGTTTAAATATTCACTTATTCTTATTTATTCAAAAACTCCTTTCCCATGCTCGAAATTTATTTATTTATTAGAACTTAAAAATCAACTTTTATTCATTTCCAATCATTCTTTAATTTATCCAAATTCTCTAGAATTATTTACTTAAAATTCCTTATTTTATTTCATTTTTAAAAATTAATCTTTATATTTTTGATATCTCAATACATCCATAATATATTCGGTCAAGCCATAGCATCCAATATTTTCAATTCCTAATACAATCAATATAATTTATCACATATTATCAAATAAACACAGTCTATAAAAATAGATTTCATTACTTTGGGAAATCTAGTTCGATCCCTTCAACTTGTTTCCCTGCATCTACAGATGTTAGTCAACAAATAAGATACCAATTCCACTTCGAGGGGAATATCGCGGTATAAAGGATCATCCACTATTATGCGGGGCGCATATGGTCTCATCCGCTATATAATGCAGGAAATTAATCACACCAATATATATATATATATATATATATGTATATATGTATTTATTTATATGTATATACTACTATATAATATATCACATCCAAGCTGATAATTAATTCAAGCAAACAACCAATAATTTGATGGTATTATCCGAAAGAGTGAGATTAACACACCTTTGCGCTTTTTTTGTAATTCGATCCAAACCAGCTTGTTTCCTTTATGATTTTTTTGACCTTAACAAACATTTACAGTTCATTAATCATTTGAAGCAGTCGAACAGTAAATTTCATTCTAATAATTTAATTTAACAAATTTCTTTCTTTGATAATTTCTTAGTAGCCAAAATATTAAATGAGTTAATTTAACAAATAAATCTCCATTGTTTTAAAATTAAACTAGTAAATGAAAATAGGTATATATATGTATTTTAAACAGTATCGTAAAGAACAAGCTATATACATTTTAAAAATCCACTTTTTATAAACACTACAACCCTTTAAAAATCCCCATTTTTTTAAACTTTATCTATATAAAATAAATTTCTTGTTTCCTATTTTACTTTACATAATTAGTGAATCAAACATATGGATTTCAGTAAATAAATTTTCTAAACAATTCCAAATAATAAATTTCTCTATTGTATATAAAAAAATGATAATTTCTTTACTGTAAAAAGAACTTTTCATCTTTTATTAAAGAAAAAAATCAATCCTCTTTACAACCATATATACATTTTTAAATTTAAATTTTGAAAAGAAGAGAATCAAATATCTCACCATCAATCGCTCGACCCACCCCTCGCCTCCATCTCGCTCGGCACTCTGCCTACCTCAACAAGCTCGCGAAGTCCTCCCCGACACCTTGCCCCTACTGAGCACATATCGCGACGTCGTCGATGCTGCTGTGCTCGAATTTGATGCCACATCTCCCACACACCTCTGATTTGACTTCGAAGTTATCGCAAAGTTTGGGACGTAGATCGTATCGATCTGTCCTAAATTGATTTCAAATGAAATCGCTTCCCCTCTTATTTAAAGAACGAATCCAAAATGGAAGAATAGAGTGGCCATTTTTTTTGAATTCGATTTGGATTCCAAGTAAAAAGAAATTTGATTCTGTCTTTTTAATTTTTTTTAGAGGTAGTATCATTTAATCAACAATTTTTTCTTCTTTCTTCCAAGCGTGCTCAAAATGCTCTAAGTGCATGACAAATGGTGTAACCCGAAAGATAAGTGGCCCAAAATATAGTATAAAAATGAAGTTTTGACTAGTCAAAATATATACTATATTTAAATTTGAATTTGAATTTAAATCGTCCTGAATTGTAGCTTAAAATCTCGAACTCCTATCCAGGTGTGCCGCCACGCGTTTATAATGTTAAACTCCCGTTCCGAGCGCAATGGAAGCGGTTTCGAGTCCTAACTCGATCGTATGGAGAAGATAGCTTTTTAGACTCAGTTATTATATTATTTTTCGATATAGTTTTCAGAGCGTTTGCATACCGTACGGCCAAATGATCACTCTAAACACTAAGAAAATTGAAATCCAATAATAATACAATATTACAGATCCAATGGAACTGGTTTCATCGAATTTTGAGACTGTGCACCGGAAGGCTATTTTAAAAAGTCAGTTTAACTATATATTTTTAAAACTGAAGAAAACACCTTTAAATTCAAGTTTAACACTTTTACTATCTTCAGTATTATCAATATAAATTTTACAACCCTTTAAATCATTTTTAACAAGCTTGAAACTGAAGATGCAATAATCTACCTAATTTCATATTATTAAATTCAATAATTTAATTGCCAAACAAACAGTGGTATTTGAGCTTCAAGTTAAACTAACTTTTCAAATATTTAAAATCAATTAAATATTCCAATTTCAAATACCCAGAAATTCCGGGTTATCACATTCCTTCCCTATTAAAAGAATTTCGCCCCCGAAATTACTATTTAAGAAGAATGGTCCAATACCCGTTTACCATTTTTCCCAAAACCAAACAGTTTAAACAACTCTAAAACAATCTTATTATTAAAGCCACACTATCACCCTTACTGACCTCCCAAACTCTTCCATAGTTCCCAACAATATCACTTATTCGATAATTCAAATTTAAAACCAAATTTTAAATTATCAAAATTTTATCAAAATTTTTCTAGCTCCCTAAATTTTCGTAAAATTTCGCCAACGTCTCCTTCGCGCGGCTAGATCGGTACAACTACAAAATGCCTCTACGGGCCCCCAGATTTCAAAAGAAAACAAAAGCCAAGTGGCTAGACCAGAAAATCATCCAATTTCATATAGAAATTAAAATACATACTTTTTGTCGAGCCAAAAATTTTATCATCTGAAATCAAAAATCCCAATTTCCTTCTGCTTTTTATTACCTGTACACTGCTAAGCAATAATACCCAATCATAGCATTCAAATTCATTTTACATATTTCTTTACAATAGTTTCAATATCTATTTCATTCTGTGACGACCGCCCATGACTCCCGCACGGAAACAAGGGAATGGTGCGCTGAAAGTGTGCCAGGCAGCCATGGACGATGGTCAGGGTAGAATAAACATCGCAGAATCTATATCATAGAACTCACAGCGCATGGATCAAATACAATAGAGAAAAATATATATAGTGAAGCTCCAAAACAGAATATCATCATAGACATCATAGTGGTTTGATACAATCATCTGAAAGTTAGTACAATCATGCCTCACTACAAACACTCGGATTAACAACAAAACAGCGGAAATATCCAGTACATAGAATATGAAAATAATATGTAAAAGCCTCCTGCTCGTCTTCGCTATCTGCATCGTCAATCACTAAGGTCAGCACCTGCCACCTGTCACTTAGTCTGCCCATCCCAAAACATGGATGAACAGCCCAAGGTAAAAAGAGGAGACATAAAACCTTGAGTCAGACAAAGTCCTAGTGAGCAGTAAATCAACAATCAAACATACCAAAGGAACATAAAGGATAAAAGGAATAGGAACCCAAATCATCCCACTCCACCTCTTTCTACAGTGATAGCCCCCAGACACACACTAATAAGAAGCAAGCATAGCAACAGGTAACTAAAGTAAAGCGATAATCACTCGAGTCAAGGTCGATGTTTTCCAAATACAAACCCCCAAGGCCTAAACCAAGATCAAATAAGCACCCAGAAAACACCGCTCTTGAGACCGAATGATGATATAACCAACATCCATGACTCTGGCTATCACTGTTATCATTGCCTTGATTTCATCGTTAGTTGAATGAACGGCACATTCTTTCATCCGTCAGTCAAGGGCTAATGGTAACCCCGGTTCTAGACATAACTCCGCACGTCATCGTGACCCGTGCCTAGGATATCAATGCTGCCCAGAGTACTAGCACGTCATCGTGACCCGTGCCTGGGATATCAATGCCGCCCAACGTACTCTTGCTTTGAGCATGCTAGAACCTTCAACAACGATGAAGTCTTAGCCTCCTAGTCATCCTCCTCGACGACTATTCCCATACTAGCTCAAGCACCTCTCGAGCCATCCATTATCCATCAAAACTCGAACCATATCACCGAGTTAACATCATGCTTGGAATGATCCCGCCTGGACTAGACCAAGACTATCTCATATCATACTTTGCTTCATCGCATCTTAGCAAAGTCCATATCATGCTTCGCCTCATCATATCACGGCAAAGTCCATCATCATCATACTTTGCTTCCTCGTATCATCGCAAAGTCCTCGAATCCATCCATATGAGCTTCCTCATCCGCTTCATATGCCACAAGCAGCTTTCACCATTCAAGAGCCTTTCCACTTAGCTTTTGAATCATCTTCGACCATCTTGTTCCAAATCAACTACTAGCTAACTTGAAACAATCAAATCAATCATACATTCGAACAATCAATCATTCAAACAAGATCTAATAAGCAATATTAACTATAATGGCAATTTCGTAAATAAATGAGTGAAAGTCTATCATACATGAATTATGGATTTCTAGCATAGATCTATCAAATATAAAACATGGGTTTTGTTCCTATATCTCGATAAATGAACTTGCATAGGTAAACATCTTCATAAACAATGGATCTACATGCAGACTTAAGAGAAATGCGAGAAATCACTATCTTTAACACATAAACGAACCACCACTCCAATATACTCCTTTGGATCCGTGTGAGAGATAACTACCACTCACCGAATCACCCAAACACTTCAAAAACTAATCACTTCAGATCTGGACAGCAAGGATTCAAGCTCAATTTGTTGAAATCTCGCTTGAAATGGTGAAATCTAGCTTCGTCGGAAGAAGATCTTCAACTTTGGCTCTTCGATCTTCGATCTTGATCTTCGATCTTGGATGGATGTTAGCACTTGATCAAAGCGGAGAAATGAAGTGAAGAAATGTTGTAGTCGAGCTCTAAAAATGGCAGCACTTCGTTGCTTCAAAATCCGGTGCCAAAAAGTGAGCCAAACTCCTCTATTTATAGGCTGATTTCACCCTTAGGTTGTCGCCCAGTTTTAGGTCGTTGCCGACCTAAAGATCCCCGACCTAACTTAGGTCGTTTACGACCTAAGTCTCAATAGTACATGCAACCTAAAACACAGCCGCCTTCCTTAACTCGAACCAACGACCTACGACTTATCCAAACACACAAGATCTCACGACCTAACTCCTATGCGACCTAACAAACAAGGCCGACTTAGCACACACATGCACTTACACGACCTACCTAGCTGCCGACTTAAAGGCTTACGACCTAACACATAAGCCTCTATACGACCTAACCTAGTCACGACCTATCGAGCAACACGAGTTACGACTCATCAGCTTACGACCTAACAATGCTACGACCTAAAACATGACGACTTAACTACCAGGCCATAACTCGTCTACGACCTAACTTCCTTAGGCCGTTCCAAAACTCCACCGACCTAACTATCATACGACCTAACCCCTTAGGTCGTCAACCCTTAACTCGTCCCAAATCACTAAGTCGTCTAACCTTTAGGTCGTCTATTACTATAGGTCGTCTACGACTTAAGACTCTAGTAACTCCCTAACTCGTTAACTCTTAGGTCGTTACCTCTATAGGTCGCTTTATCACCCTAACTCGTATACGACCTATCACTTTACTTGTGCCAACTTCTATAACTCATAATACTACTAGGTCGCTCAGAAACCCATAACTCGTAACCTCTATAACTCGGCAACTCTTATAACTCGTTAACGACCTAACACACTAACTCGTTAACTCATCTTAACTGCTAGGTCGTAATCTCCTAAGTCGTTTACGACTTAAAAACCCACTGACTCGTACACGACTCATCTCTTAACTCGTTAGTTCCTCTAACTCAACCTAACTTCCACACGGGTCAATTCCTTACGAGTTAAATTCATACGACTTAGGCTAAAGATGCCTTAAACAACACTAACGACCTAATAATTCTACGATCTATCGATACGTAAAAAAAATACGGGTTATTACATTCTCTCCCCCTTAGGAATTTCTCCCCCGAAATTCCAAACAAACAAGGGCAACCAAAACTATTCTGCATGCCTACCATCCATAGCAATCAACAAACCATGCATCCAATTACTTTCCTAGCATGGAGAATTCTAAAATTAGAATCAAGCTACAAATTCATGAGATGCCACGACACCTTAGGGCCATACCTCGAAGAGTTCAGGATGAGCTTCCTTCATCCTCTCTTCCTCCTCCCATGTACAGTCGTTAACATCGTCACTCCATTGTATCTTGAGCAACGTAATCGTCTTCCTCCTAAGCTGTTTCGTGTCGGTTTCTACAACACGAAGCGGCTTACGAGGTCTCGTAACAACTGGATCAACCTCCAAATCTTCACAGCCATCGGCAGAAACCACTGTATTCGAGTCGTGCACATACTTCCGCAGATATGATACATGAAAAACATTGTGCACACCCGACATCTTTTCCGGTAACTCCAATCTATAAGCGAGCTTCCCAATTCGCTCGATAATCGGGAATGGTCCAACAAATCTCGGAGTCAATTTTCCTTTCTTCCCGAATCGAATAACATTCTTCAGAGGAGAAATCTTCACAAAAACCATATCACCTACGTCGAATTCCAAATCTTTTCGACGCTTATCGGCATAACTCTTCTGACGGTCTTGGGCTGCCTTCATTCGTTGCCGAATGATCTCTATACAATCCGAAGTCTGACGAATCATCTCAGGCCCAAGTATCAGCTTTTCTCCAGTTTCCAACCAACATGTTGGAGAGTTACACGGTCTTCCATACAGTGCCTCATATGGTGCCATACCAATACTTGACTGGTAACTGTTATTATACGCAAATTCCACCAAATGAAGATGATCTTCCCATGATCCTCCGAAATCCAAAACACATGCCCTAAGAAGATCTTCCAAAACTCGGTTGACTCTCTCAGTCTGACCATCTGTTTGAGGATGATAAGCTGTACTCAAACATAACTCGGTTCCCAAAACCTCCTGGAAGCTCTTCCAAAATCCACTAGTGAACAATGGGTCTCGATCACTCACTATACTCTTCGGAATACCATGGAATCGAACTATCCACTTAACATACAATTCAGCCAACTTCGATGCAGTCCTAGTTGATCAACCAGGAATAAATCTTGCACTCTTGGTCAAACGATCTACAATGACCCAAATCCCTTCATTTCCCGCTCTCGTTCTAGGTAAACCATCGATAAAATCCATCGATATCTGCTCCCACTTCCATGTAGGAACTTCTAATGGCTGAAGCAACCCACTGGGCTTCTTCTGCTCTGCTTTAACCATCTGGCAGTTCATGCACTTGGAAATAAAATTTCCAACATCCTTCTTCATACCTTCCCAGTAATAGGTTCTCTTCATATCCCGATACATCTTATTTCCACCTAGATGAATTGTCAACTTCGAGTGATGACTTTCCCTTAGAACTTCATCTCTCAATTCATCGATATCGGGAACAACCAGTCGTCCTTGCTTGCGAAGCCAACCCTCTTGATCGACCTCGAATCCTTTATCCTTCTCTGGTTCCAATCCAGATTCCAAATCACGGATAATCTTGACAAGCTTATCGTCTCGCTTTTGGCTCTCGCCAATCCTTTCCACAAGAGTAGGCCTTATCGATAAGTTTGCCAACATTTCAGGTTCCAATTCACATCTAGGCCTGAAATCAAATCCAGCCAAATACTCGAGACTCTTCCATTCCGAAAACATGACTCCCAATCCCGCGTGTCTTCGACTCAACGCATCAGCTACTGCGTTACCTTTTCCCGGAGTATAAGCTATACCAAAATCATATGATGCTAAAAACTCTAGCCATCGTTGCTGCCGAAGATTCAAATCCTTTTGGGAGAAAAGATACTTCAATGACTTGTGATCCGTAAACAACTCGAATCGAACCCCCAATAGATAATGTCTCCACATCTTCAGAGCAAACACAATTGCCGCTAACTCCAAATCATGAGTCGGGTAATTCCTTTCATGCGGCTTCAGTTGTCGACTCGCGTACGCAACAACTTTATCCTTCTGCATTAGCACTGCCCCAAGTCCAGTACCACATGCATCGGTGTAAACCACCATCTCATCATTCCCACTTGGAATAGTCAAAACAGGAGCACTCGTCAGTCGCTCTTTCAGGATTCCAAAGGCCTGCTCACACTTAGCATCCCAACTGAATACCTGATTCTTCTTCGTCAATCCTGTCAATGGTGTAGCTATCTTGGAAAAGTCTTTGATAAACCGTCGATAATATCCTGCTAGTCCAAGAAAACTTCTCACATCTGATGCATTCTTAGGTCTGACCCAATCCTGGATCGCTGCCACCTTAGCGGGATCAACCGCTATTCCATTTCCAGAAATAACATGGCCTAAGAATCTCACTTCACTCTTCCAGAAGTGACACTTCGAAAACTTAGCCTTCAGCTGATGTTTCTGCAAGATTTCCAAAACAATACGCAAGTGCGTCTTGTGCTCTTCCTCAGTTCTGGAATAAATCAGAATATCATCCACGAACACAAGTACAAACTTGTTCAACTGATCTCTGAACACTCTATTCATAAGATCCACAAAATATGCTGGTGCGTTAGTCAATCCAAACGGCATTACCAGCCACTCATAAAACCCGGATGGTGTCCTAAAAGCAGTTTTCGGCACACTATCCTTCGCCACTCTCAACTGGTGAAATCCCATTGCCAAATCCATCTGAGAAAACACCTTCGCCTCGTGGAGCTGATCAAACAAGTCATCTATTCTCGGCAATGGATACTTGTTCTTCTTAGTCACCTTATTCAGCTCACGATAATCAACACACAACCTCAACGATCCATCCGCTTTGGTTGCGAACACCACTGGTGCACCCTATTCGGACACACTACGCCGAATGAATTCTTTCCGCAAAAGGTCATCAACTTGCACCCTCAACTCTTGCTGTTCTCTAGGCGCCATTCGCCTAAGAGGCATCACAACGGGTCTGGCTCCCTCAACTAGATCGATACGAAACTCAATCTCCCTATGCGGCGGTAACCCTTTGACCTCGTCAAAGAAATCCTCGAATCCATTCACGATTGGCACCGATGACAGTCCATCCCGTGGAACAACCAGCGAATACATGAAGCTCATGAAGACGCCTTCTTCATGCTTACATCGTATCACAACCTTTCGCCCCTCCACATTCTCGACTGTCACCTCCAATCTCTCACAATCAACCTTTGCCGCATACTTCCTAAGGCAGTCCATACCCAAAATAATTCCGAACCCCGCAAAGTTCAAAACAAAGCAATCACAAACAAAAGAGCAATCATGACTCGACACAACTAGACCACGGCATAGCATACACAAACAAGACGAACCCCCAACTGGATTAGTCACTGCCAATGGTCTATCAACAATTTCCGGTTCCAAACCTAACCGGTCTACCAACTTATTACAAACAAAAGAATGAGACGCTCCAGTATCAAACAAAACTCTAACTGGAACACCACAAATGGAAAGAGTACCTTGAACCACCACACTCTTCCCCTTCTCTTCAGCAGTAGGAGCTTTCGAAGACGATGGAACAGCCCCCAAAGCATAAGCTTTCACAATTTGCTTTTCCCTCAACGGTTCCGGACAATTCTTCTTAATATGCCCCAGCTTGTCACAGTTGTGGCACTTCACCGATACCTTTGGATTCTTGCAATCCCTGGAGAAATGACCTTTCTGTTGACAGTTGAAACAAGTCACTTCGCCTTTCGGCTTCTTCTGGCCATTCTTACCCTTCTGCTGTTGCTGCTTCCTCTTCTTATTTCCACCCTGCTGTGGTTTGAGCTCTTCCTTGGTCACGGCAACAACAGACCCTTCCTTAGGAAACAAACTCTCATGCCTGAGAGCTTTTTCCACAAGCTTCTCAAATGGATCGTCCAAGTGATCCACCAGCTGCCTCCCAAGATAAGCGTCCAAACCGGTCACAAACTTCTCATTCTTCTGATAGGGAGAATCAATATACGATCGAGCATACTTGGACAAAGCCTCAAACTCAGAAACATACTCAAGAACCGACCTCCCGCCTTGCTTGAGCTCAACAAACTTCTTAAACAAAACAGACTTCTGAGCAGTAGAGATGAACTTAGCTTCAAACCTAGCTTGAAACTGCTCCCAAGAAATCTCTTCTTCTGGAGTATCAATGGTGATAGAGTTCCACCAATCAGAAGCTCTCCCTTGAAGCTGTCTTGATGCAAGCTTCCTTTTAGTTGCATCCTCAATTCCCAAGTCGCCAAAGATCCTTCTACAAGCATCTATCCATCTTTGGACTTCCATGGTAGATTCCGTCCCTAAGAAAACCTTCCCTCCAAGAGCAGTATAATCCTTACAAAGCTTAGCAAAATCCACCGGTCTTGGAGCTTGAACTTGAACTCCAACATCTACAGATGGCCCTGGAGCTGGTACCCTTCTCATGATAGAAGTCATCATGGCTTCAAACATAGCTCCATAATCAGCAACTCCTTCAGCGGCACGACCTTCCCTTGCAACTGGTCTCCCTCTTCGACTCATCCTTAGTATCTACAAAAAGGACTAATTAGAACACCTTGAGGAACAACTACATAAGGAGTTCAAATCCATCTATACTATTATATTATATATAGTAATCATCCACCAAAATACAATTACGTCTCTCTTACGTAGTTACGTCAGCGAGCGTTGACTAAAATCGATTAACCAAAGCTCTGATACCAAATGTGACGACCGCCCATGACTCCCGCACGGAAACAAGGGAATGGTGCGCTGAAAGTGTGCCAGGCAGCCATGGACGATGGTCAGGGTAGAATAAACATCGCAGAATCTCTATCATAGAACTCACAGTGCATGGATCAAATACAATAGAGAAAAATATATATAGTGAAGCTCCAAAACAGAATATCATCATAGACATCATAGTGGTTTGATACAATCATCTGAAAGTTAGTACAATCATGCCTCACTACAAACACTCGGAGTAACAACAAAACAGCGGAAATATCCAGTACATAGAATATGAAAATAATATGTAAAAGCCTCCTGCTCGTCTTCGCTATCTGCATCATCAATCACTAAGGTCAGCACCTGCCACCTGTCACTTAGTCTGCCCATCCCAAAACATGGATGAACAGCCCAAGGTAAAAAGAGGAGACATAAAACCTTGAGTCAGACAAAGTCCTAGTGAGCAGTAAATCAACAATCAAACATACCAAAGGAACATAAAGGATAAAAGGAATAGGAACCCAAATCATCCCACTCCACCTCTTTCTACAGTGATAGCCCCCAGACACACACTAATAAGAAGCAAGCATAGCAACAGGTAACTAAAGTAAAGCGATAATCACTCGAGTCAAGGTCGATGTTTTCCAAATACAAACCCCCAAGGCCTAAACCAAGATCAGATAAGCACCCAGAAAACACCGCTCTTGAGACCGAATGATGATATAACCAACATCCATGACTCTGGCTATCACTGTTATCATTGCCTTGATTTCATCGTTAGTTGAATGAACGGCACATTCTTTCATCCGTCAGTCAAGGGCTAATGGTAACCCCGGTTCTAGACATAACTCCGCACGTCATCGTGACCCGTGCCTAGGATATCAATGTTGCCTAGAGTACTAGCACGTCATCGTGACCCGTGCCTGGGATATCAATGCCGCCCAACGTACTCTTGCTTTGAGCATGCTAGAACCTTCAACAACGATGAAGTCTTAGCCTCCTAGTCATCCTCCTCGACGACTATTCCTATACTAGCTCAAGCACCTCTCGAGCCATCCATTATCCATCAAAACTCGAACCATATCACCGAGTTAACATCATGCTTGGAATGATCCCGCCTGGACTAGACCAAGACTATCTCATATCATACTTTGCTTCATCGCATCTTAGCAAAGTCCATATCATGCTTCGCCTCATCATATCACGGCAAAGTCCATCATCATCATACTTTGCTTCCTTGTATCATCGCAAAGTCCTCGAATCCATCCATGTGAGCTTCCTCATCCGCTTCATATGCCACAAGCAGCTTTCACCATTCAAGAGCCTTTCCACTTAGCTTTTGAATCATCTTCGACCATCTTGTTCCAAATCAACTACTAGCTAACTTGAAACAATCAAATCAATCATACATTCGAACAATCAATCATTCAAACAAGATCTAATAAGCAATATTAACTATAATGGCAATTTCGTAAATAAATGAGTGAAAGTCTATCATACATGAATTATGGATTTCTAGCATAGATCTATCAAATATAAAACATGGGTTTTGTTCCTATATCTCGATAAATGAACTTGCATAGGTAAACATCTTCATAAACAATGGATCTACATGCAGACTTAAGAGAAATGCGAGAAATCACTATCTTTAACACATAAACGAACCACCACTCCAATATACTCCTTTGGATCCATGTGAGAGATAACTACCACTCACCGAATCACCCAAACACTTCAAAAACTAATCACTTCAGATCTGGACAGCAAGGATTCAAGCTTGATTTTTTGAAATCTCGCTTGAAATGGTGAAATCTAGCTTCGTCGGAAGAAGATCTTCAACTTTGGCTCTTCGATCTTCGATCTTGATCTTCGATCTTGGATGGATGTTAGCACTTGATCAAAGCGGAGAAATGAAGTGAAGAAATGTTGTAGTCGAGCTCTAAAAATGGCAGCACTTCGTTGCTTCAAAATCCGGTGCCAAAAAGTGAGCGAAACTCCTCTATTTATAGGCTGATTTCACCCTTAGGTCGTCGCCCAGTTTTAGGTCGTTGCCGACCTAAAGATCCCCGACCTAACTTAGGTCGTTTACGACCTAAGTCTCAATAGTACATGCAACCTAAAACACAGCCGCCTTCCTTAACTCGAACCAACGACCTACGACTTATCCAAACACACAAGATCTCACGACCTAACTCCTATGCGACCTAACAAACAAGGCCGACATAGCACACACATGCACTTACACGACCTACCTAGCTGCCGACTTAAAAGCTTACGACCTAACACATAAGCCTCTATACGACCTAACCTAGTCACGACCTATCGAGCAACACGAGTTACGACTCATCAGCTTACGACCTAACAATGCTACGACCTAAAACATGACGACTTAACTACCAGGCCATAACTCGTCTACGACCTAACTTCCTTAGGCCGTTCCAAAACTCCACCGACCTAACTATCATACGACCTAACCCCTTAGGTCGTCAACCCTTAACTCGTCCCAAATCACTAAGTCGTCTAACCTTTAGGTCGTCTACGACTTAAGACTCTAGTAACTCCCTAACTCGTTAACTCTTAGGTCGTTACCTCTATAGGTCGCTCTATCACCCTAACTCGTATACGACCTATCACTTAACTTGTGCCAACTTCTATAACTCATAATACTACTAGGTCGCTCAGAAACCCATAACTCGTAACCTCTATAACTCGGCAACTCTTATAACTTGTTAACGACCTAACACACTAACTCGTTAACTCATCTTAACTGCTAGGTCGTAATCTCCTAAGTCGTTTACGACTTAAAAACCCATTGACTCGTACACGACTCATCTCTTAACTCGTTAGTTCCTCTAACTCAACCTAACTTCCACACGGGTCAATTCCTTACGAGTTAAATTCATACGACTTAGGCTAAAGATGCCTTAAACAACACTAACGACCTAATAATTCTAAGATCTATCGATACGTAAAAAAAATACGGGTTATTACATATTCAATCCCACACGATGCACATATATCATCCGTATGCAATACCAAATTCGATCGCTTGCTCGAACACACAATTTCACTTCCGAACTAGTATCGTTCACCAGACTCCCTAGAGCGGACTCAGATCTGGTTTCTTGATCAGAAACCATCACTCTCCTTGCATAGTCGTAAACTATGATAAAGAATTTCCAGAATCAATCAAAAATCCATATCTAGGGTTCGCCGTCGAAAATCGAGTGAAAATTCCCAACTCGGATCAGTATAACTACCTCGAAATTCTATGCTCGAATCTGGATCCAATCGCTATGCGAATAAAATAAGATACGTACATCTTACGTATTTATATCCGTTGATTATTAGCTGTATCAATTCTCTTTTATTCACATTCATTTTGATTTTTGTTCATTTGTTTACAACCATCCCATTTCACAACTTCCAGTTTAACTTTCATCCAATTATTAACCTAGTATAATTTCAGTACCAATTTACTTAAGAACTTTCACCCTTAAATTTTCTTAATGAAAAGTTTAATATACATATTCTATATGCTTTAATATTTATTTTTACTTCACTACCTAAGCTTTTATATCTATTTTTATTTGACTTAAATTTTTAACTCCATTCTGAATTCAATTTTATCTTCAGTTCTTAATTTATTTCCAAATCAAATTAAATATTGAATTCTATTCACTTTATCCCAACCCATATTTATTTAATCCATTCCTTAAACATATCCCACTTACTAATTATTCTTATCTCAACACTTCTATTCCCAAACTTTTACTATTTTTGGTTCACTTAGAACTAATATTTCAACTTCACTTTACTACGCACAATTTAAATTAAATAACATATAATATTCAATTTTAATTCATTTGCTTACCATTTAAACCAATCAGTTTACTTACTAATTTTAATTTCAATACTTTGTTTTATTTAGTCCAACCCGGCTAATTTCCCAATTTACATAGTTCAAATATTCAGTTCCAATCCTATTTACTTACAAATGCAAATCCATTTGTCTATCCATAATTTTATTTCCAACTTATAATTTTTTATTTAAGTAACCATTTCACTTAGCATTCTTAGACTTCCCTTTAAATTTACTTTTACTTAACTATATTTAATTAAACTCCGATTCGATTTAAAATTTAAATTTATATAAGTTTTCCAAATTTAATTACATTTGCTAACTTCTTTTAATTCATCTCAATTTATTAGCTTACCTATCAACTTATTTGGGTTTCGCACTTACTTTTATTTAGCCCTTTCAAATTGAATCTTATTCTAACAAATTTCAATTTTTTTACAAGTTATCAAACTTATTTATATTCCGTAAACATTTTATATAAGATACCAGAGTCTTTTAAACAATTACTCAACATTTCAAAATCATCTTTGAAATCTATTATATCCAAAATACTTCAGTAAATTCACTTATCTCTTTGAATTTCAAATCCAAACCAAGTTTTGCAAATAACTCCAATTCAAAATCTCCAAGCAGCAATTACTCTCTTGGAAACTTGAAAATGAACATCAATGATGCTGTAGACATCACCGAAGTTATTTTCTAACGACCGAAAAAGTTCAGTGCTTTTAGCTTTTTAAAACATTTCCAAATACTTTTAAATTACAAATCTTCCCAGATTTCATCCCATTAAAAATATTTTCGAAATAATATCACTATTATTTGTCCAAACCTTTGAAACCCATTTTCGAACCCAAAGGAATTTTAAACTTTTTACAAATTCCAAATTCCAAATTCTTTCAGTTGATATTTAAACTTACAGTGGAATTTTTTTTATTTCAATTTCAATTAAAAATAACATTTACAATTCATATTTAAAAATCCCATTTGTATATGAATTTATTTCTTAGCTTTTAGTTATGGTTTTCAATTTCTTATTCAATTTCTACACAATAATGATAATTATTTAATATTATCATTTCCTAACAACCAAGCAACCATATATTATAGTAATTTACGAAAATTATTTCTATTATACAAAATAATTTGGGTAAAATTATTTCTTTTACTCTATTTTAAAACAATACTATGTCGGTTTATCTTGTTCAAGAGTTTAGAAACCCCTGTCGTAATATGGCGTTCCACATATCAACCAGAATCCATAAATAATTAACCGATAAGTCAACACAATATAAAAATAATTTTATATTCACTAACAAGTACGTGCTTATATATATTAATACGCTCAAACTCATTCTAGAGTACTATTGACTCTATACTAATGTGTAATCCCCACTAGAGCCAAGGTTCTCGCTTAACCTTCAATTCTAATACCACAATGCAACGATCCAATTTTCCAATGCCCAAAAATCGACATCAATACGTCCACAGTGTCAAATGTGGAACCACCGAATGCCGGAAAACCGAACCATTAGGGTTAAGAAGAAGGAGGTAGAAGAAGAAATAAAAAACAATATCAGAATCTCACAATCACGGTGGAACAATATATAATAGATAAATGACTAAATATTTATATAAAAGTAAACTGTAATTGTTATATATGTACATCATCAGAGTACAATATCAACAAAATACAACACCAGAAAGTTATAATAATTTGTCCACATAAAAACTGAATTTGCAGCAAACCATACACAACGGATAATACATCAAATATGTGTGATACGCCTCGCCATCCAGCTCAACCCCTGAGCTCCATAGCAGTCCATCCAGAATCTACACTCTATAGTACTCGGTCTGACCCGGGCACTATAGTTAAATAACACCGAGTCAGTCTAGAAAACTAGTGTGAGAAAATACACTCATTTGGATTATTAAAGTTTTCAAAATTATTTTGAAATCAAAGATATCTCGTAATACCACGCCATAAATAAACATGTCAGGTTTTTACCTTACAATAACCAAAATATTTTTATCAAATCCATCTGATATTATGATAGTGTCTATGGAAAGTAAAATAGAATCTAGCTGAAATGCTCGTATCTCACGTTTCAGCAATGTTGGGCATAATAAAACCGTACAGATGCTTATTGGAGATTGGATTCCATACAATTGCAGGGCTACTGGGGTACCATCCGTCATACTACGTGGTCTAGATCATCGTACTGAGGATCCACCCTGATCCCCTGCATCACAAGACTGGAGCAACCCCTTACTGGATAGTTCAAATAAGTTCACCCCACGGTTGGGATCAGAAACCGCCCACACAGCCGAATAAAAGGTACCTCTAGACAGGGGTGACCTTACCCTAATTGGCTGCTAGCCAGTTAGCCTTGTGTGCACCTCCACTGTTTTAGCCATTCCCGGTTGATGAGGCTCGAGGTTAAGTGTTACCTTTTAGCACACATTCACTTAAAATGCTCATCGTCCTCCAGACGATGTTTTGAAAGCATTCATCCATACAAATCTGTTCCGGGTCCGAACGGAACCGAATGCACTACTCCTACTACATCCATTTTGGAATCACCCTCAGGATTAGTAGCGACCAGCCGTTGCACTTCACTGCTCCATATTCGATTCCAAGCCCTTGTCTTCCTCACGAAAACGTTCAAACTGGATCGAAGTGGTTCTCGAGAAATTAATCCCGATCCCGGTCTCTTCGAAACGATCAACGCAATGGACAATATTGGTAGTCGGTTATTAACTATCAAATAACTTTCACAAACAATCATCAGGCCTTAATAATTTCCCAAATTATTTAATTTAAAATATCTTCGCATGATATTTATTTACACTTCAACCCTTTTGAAAAATAGTTTTCAAATCACTTTTCTCTTGTAGGATAACTTCCATCCAATTTGCTTTATTTCCACTGCAAATCACCAAGCCTTAATACTTTAGATTTTAAAATAATTTAAATCACTTTATCCAAAAATATATACTTTAAAATACTTATTATGAAATTTATAACAATTTCTTATGTGAAATTTAAGCCAAAACTAATCTTAAAATAAAAATTATTTTATAAGGTATAAATTTTAAATAATTATCTTTTAAATCATAATTCTAGTTAAACCTTTAAAATAATTTCTACTGTAATTAATTTAAATAAACATTTGCTTTGAAATTCTAAAACAATTAAAATAATAAAATTTCTCTAAACGTTCTTTTAAAACTACTTTAAAATCTTTAACTTATACTTGAAAATCTTACTTTGATTATATACTTGTCCTTTCAGGAAATACACTTTCCTTTTCACACCTTTAAAATAAATAACTATTTATGTTTAAAAAAATTCCCCATTCCTTTATAAATTCCCATCGGAATCTATACTTCCAAATTTTCATTGCTATCTTATTTCACTTTATAAACCCAGTTCATAAATTCCATAGTCATATTTTTTCCTTTTAAAACACCGTTTAAACATTTAATTAATTTCCAAATCGATTTCCAAATTTACTCCATTTTAAAAATAAATTCCTTTATTTATTCAATTTATTTCAAAACTCATTAATTTCAGATTTAATTTCTTTATTATGATTTAAATCTTATTTTATTGAGAATACCAATTTTATATTTTATTTTAGAATTCTTCTTTTATTTCTTCCCAAACCATTTAAATCCTGAATTTAAAATATGTCCTTTAATTCTTTAAATAATATCACATAAATTAAAATTCATTTATTTTCGTTTATTCAAAAATCTACTTTCCCATATTCGAAATTTATTTATTTATTAGAATTTAAAAATGGAATTTTATTCTTTTCCAATTCATTCTTCAGTTTATCCAAATTCTCTACAATTATTTACTTAGAATTCCCCGTTTTATTTCCCTTTCAAAAATTCAATCTTTATATTTTTGATATCTCAATACATCCACATATATTCAATCAAACCATAGCATTCAATATTTTACATTCTCAGTACGATCAATATAATTTATCATTTATCACAGATTATCAAATAAACACAGTTTCCCTGCATCCACAGATGTTAGTCAACAAATAAGATACCAATTCCACTTCGAGGTGGAATATCGCGGTATAAAGGCTCATCCGCTATTATGTGGGGCGCATAGGGTCTCATCCGCTATATAATGCGGGAAATCAATCACACCAATATATATACCACTATATATAACATATCACATCCAAGCCGATAATTAATTAAAGAAAACAACCAATAATTTAATGGTATATCTGAAAGAGTGAGATTAACTCACCTTTGCCCTTTTCTTTGTAATCCGATCTAAATCAGCTTGTTTCCTTCGCGATCTTTTTGACCTTAATAAACGTTTACAATTCATTAATCATTTGATACAGTCGAACAGTAAATTTCATTCTAATAATTTAATTTAACAAATTTCTTTCTTTAATAATTTCTTTGTAGCCAAAATAATTAAGTAAGTTAATTTAACAAATAAATCTCCATTGTTTTAAAATTATACTAGTAAATGAAAATATATACATATGTGTGTATTTAAACTATATAGTAAAGAACAAGCTATATACATTTAAAAATCCACTTTTTATAACCACTACAGCACTTTAAAAATCCGCCTTTTTTTAAAACTTTATCTATATAAAATAAATTTCTTGTTTCCTGTTTTACTTTACATAACAAACATGTGGATTTCAGTAAATAAATTTTCTAAACAATTCCAAATAATAAATTTCTCCATTGTAAATAACAAAATGATAATCTCTTTACTGTAAAAAGAACTTTTCATCTTTTATTAAAGAAAAAAATCATTCCGCTGTACAACCATATATACATTTATAAATTTAAATTTTGAAAAGAAGAGAATCGAATACCTCACCATCAATCGCTCAACCCACCCCTCGCCTCCATCTCGCTCGGCACGCCGCCCTACCTGAACATGCTCGCGAAATCCTCCTCGATACCTTGCCGCCTACCGAGCACATATCGCAACGTTGCCGATGCTGCTGTGATCAAACTCGATGCCACACCTCCCATACACCTCTGATTTGACTTCGAAGTTATCACAAAGCTTGAGACGTAGATCGTATCAATCTGCCCTAAATCGATTTTGAATGAGTTCGCCTCCCCTCTTATTTAAAGAACTAATTCGAAATGGAAGGATAGAGTGGCCATTTTTTTTATTTCGATTTGGATTCTGAGTAAAAAGAAATTTGATTCTTTCTTATTTTTTATAGAGGCAGTATCATTTAGCCGACAATCTTTTCTTCTTTCTTCTAAGCGTGCTTAAAATGCTCTGAGTGCATGACAAATGGTGTAGCCCGAAAGACAAGTGGCTCAAAATATAGTAAAAAATGAAGTTTTGACTAGTCAAAATATGTATTATATTTAAATTTAAATTTTAATTTTAATCGTCCTGAATTGTAGCTTAAAATCTCGAACTCCTATCCATGCGTGCAGCTAGGCATTTATAATGTTAAACCCCTGTTCCCAACGTAATGGAAAAGGTTTCGAGTCCTCACTCTAACGTATGGAGAAGATAGCCTTTTGGACTCAGTTATTATATTAAATATTCGATATAGTTTTCAGCGCCTTTACATACCGTACGGCCAAATGATCACTCCAAATACTACGAAAATTGAAATCCGTTAATAATACAATATTAGGGATCCAATGGAACAGGTTTTGTCGAATTCCGAGACAGTGCACCGGAAGGCTATTTTAAAAAGTCAATTTAAACTATATATTTATAAAACTGAACAAAACACCTTTAAATTCAAGTTTAACACTTTTACTATCTTCAGTATTATCAATATAAATTTTATAAGTCTTTAAATCATTTTTAACAAGCTTAAAACTGAAGATGCAATATTTTACCCAATTTCATTTTATTAAATTCAATAATTTAATTGCCAAACAAACAGTGATATTTGAAATTCAAGTTAAACTAACTTTTCAAATATTTAATATCAATTAAATATTTCAATTTCAAATATCCAAAAATTCCGGGTTGTCACATTCCTTCCCCTCTAAAAGAATTTCGTTCTTGAAATTACTAGGTAAAAAGAATGGTCCAATACCCGTTTACCATTTTTCCCAAAACCAAACAGTTTAAACAACTCTAAAACAATCTTATTATTAAAGTCACATAATCACCCTTACTGACCTCCCATACTCTTGCATAATTCCCAACAATATCACTTACTCCACAATTCAAATTTAAATTTAAAATAAAATTTTAAATTATCAAAATTTTCGAAAAATTTTGCCAGCATCTCCTTTAGGGGCTAGATCGGTACAACTACAAAATGCCTCTATGGGCCCCCATATTTCAAAATAAAACAAAAGCCAAGTGGGTAGACCAGAAAATCATCAAATTTCATACAGAAATTAAAATACGTATATTTTGTCAGGCCAAAACTTTTATCTTCTGAAACCGAAAATCCCAATTTCCTTTTGCTTTTTATTACCTATATACTATTAAGCAATAATACCCAATCACAATATTCAGATTCATTTTATATATTTCTTTACAATAATTTCAATATCTATTTCATTCAAACCCGTACGATGCACATATATCATCTGCAGGCAATACCAAATTCGTTCGCTTGCTCGAACACACAATTTCATTTCCAAACTAGTATCGTTCACCTGACTCCCTAGAGCGGACTCAGATCTGGTTTCTTGATCAGAAACCATCATTCTCCTTAGATAGTCGTAAACTATGATAGAGAATTTTCAAAATCAATCAAAAATCCATATCCAGGGTTCGCCGTTGAAAATCGAGTGAAAAATCCCAACTCGGATTGGTATAACTACATCGAAATTCTATGCTCGAATCTGGATCAAATCGCTATGCGAATAAAATAAGATACGTACATCTTACGTATTTATATTCGTTGATTATTTGCTATATCAATTCTCTTTTATTCATATTCATTTTGATTTCTATTCACTTGTTTGCAACCATCCCATTTGACAACTTCCAGTTTAATTTTCATCCAATTGTCAACCTAGTATAATTTTAATACCAAATTTACTTAAGAACTTTCACCCTTAACTTTTCTTAAGTTTAATATAAATATTCTATATGCTTCAGTATTTTTTTTACTTCATTAGTTAAGCTTTTATATCTATTTTTATTTGACTTAAATTTTTAACTCCACTCTGAATTCAGTTTTATCTTCAATTCTTAATTTATTTCCAAATCAAATTAAATATTGAATTCTATTTACCTTATCTCAACCCATATTTATCTAATCCATTCCTTAAACTTATCCCACTTACCAATTATTCATATCTCAACACTTCTATTCCCAAACTTTTACTCTTTTTAGTCCACTTAGAACTAATTTTCCAACTTCACTTTACCATGCGTAATTTAAATTAAATAACATATAATATTCAATTTTAATTCATTTCTTACCATTTAAATCAATCAGTTTACTTACTAATTTTAATTTCAATACTTTGATTTATTTAGTCCATCCTGCCTAATTTCCCAATTTACATAGTTCAAATATTCAGTTCCAATCCTATTTACTTACAGATGCAAATTCATTTCTCTATCCATAATTTTATTTCCATCTTATAATATTTTTATTTAAGTAACCATTTAGTTAGCATGCTTAGACTTTCCTTTAAATTTACTTTTACTTAACTATATTTATTTACACTCTAATTCGATTGAAATTTTGAACTTCTATAAGTTTTCCAAATTTAATTACATTTGCTAACTTCTTTTAATTCACCTCGATTCATTAGCTCACCTATCTACTCATTTGGGTTTCGCACTTAGTTTTGTTTAACCCTTTTAAGTTGAATCTTATTCCAACAAATATCAATTTTTTTTACAAGTTATCAAACTTATTTATATTCCATAAACATTTTAAATAAGATTCCAGAGTCTTTTAAATAATTACTTAACATTTCAAAATCATTTTTGAAATCAGTTGTATCCAAAATCCTTTCGTAAATTCACTTATCTCTTTGAATTTCAAATCCAAACCCAATTTTGCAAACAACTCTAATTCAAAATCTCCAGGCAGCAATTACCTTCGTGGAAACTCAAAAATGAACATCGATAGTGCTGCAGTCATCACCAAAGTTATTTTCCAACGACCAAAATGGTTCAGTGCTTTTATCTCTTTAAAACATTTCCAAATACTTTTAAATTACAAATCTTCCCAGATTTCCTATCCCATTATTTTTGAAATAATATCACTATTATTTATCCAAACCTTTGAAAACCACTTTCAAACCTAAAGGAATTTTAAATTTTTTCCAAAATTCCAAATTCCAAATTCTTTCAATTCACATTCAAACATTACTCTGGAATTTTTTTAATTTCATTTTCAATTAAAAATCACATTTACAATTCATATTTGCAAATCCCATTTGTATATGAATTTATTTCTTAGCTTTTAGTTATGATTTTCAATTTCTTATTCAATTTCTACATAATAACGATAATAATTTAATATTATTATTCCCTAACAACCAAGCAACCATATACTATAATAATTTACAAAAATTATTTCTATTATACAAAATAATTTGGGTAAAATTGTTCCATTTACCATATTTTAAAACAATACTGCATCAGTTTATCTTGTTCAAGAGTTTAGAAACCCCTATTGATAATATGGTGTCCCACATATCGACCCGAATCCATAAACACTCAACCGATAATTCAATACAATATAAAAACAATTTTATATTCACTAACAAATACGCGTTCATATCTATTAATATGCTCAAACTCATTCTAGAATACTATTGGCTCTATGCTAATGAGTAATCCCCACCAGAGCTAAGGTTCTCGCTTAACCTTCAACTCTGATACCACAATGTAATGACCCAATTTTCCGATGCCCGAAAATCGACATCAATATGTCCACAGTATCAAATGTCCAACCATCAAATGCCGAAAAACCGAACCATTAGGGTAAGAGGAAGGAGGAAGAAGAAGAAATAGAAAAAAATATCAGAATCTCATAATCACAACGGAACAATATATAATAGATAATGACTAAATCTTTATACAAAAGAAAACTGTAATTGTTATATATACACACATCATTAGAGTACAACATCAACAAAATACAACAGTGGACTGTTATAATAATTTGTCCACATAGAAACTGTGATGACCCGTAATTTTTAGGCATTTGAAATTGGAATATTTAATTAATTTTTAAATATTTGCAAGATAGTTTAATTTGGATTTCAAATATCAGTTTGAATTTGGCGATTAAATTTATTGAATTAAATAATTTAAAGTTGGGTAAAATGTTGAATCTGGAATTGTAAGCCTATTAAAAATAATTTAAAGGTTTGTAAAGCTTATATTAATAGTACTGAAGATAGTAAAAGTATTGAAATTGAATTTGGGAATGTTTTGTTAAGTTTTGAAATATATCGTTGAAATTGACGTTTAGAAATAGCCTTCCAAGGCACAGTCTTGGAATTCGATGAAACTGGTTCCATTGGATCCGTAATAGTTATTTATTATCGGATTTCAATTGTCGTAGCGTTTGGAGTTACCGTTTGTCCGTACGGGCGAGAAACATGTTGAAATTAAAATCGATAATTTAATATTTAAACTCGATTCAAAAATCTATCTTCCACATATGGCTGAATCAAGCCACGAAACACGTTCCATTGTGTTCGGAATACATGTAAAACCATATAAACGCCTGGCGGCATGTCTGATTCGGAGTTCGAGATTTCGAGTTATGCTAAACGAGATATTTTGAAAATTTAATAATATTAAAAAAATAAAAGTCAAACTAGCCACCCTATATCGTACTCAAGCCACCCTACTGTAACGACCCGCCGTTCTGACCGCCCCCAGTCGGTAATTAAACCAACTTGAGACGTTCAAAATGACGGATTGTTATTCAGTTTATAGAGTTTAAACAGAATCAGCCACAGAATCACAGAATAATCATAATATTTCACAAAAATGAATTTTCTTACATATATCAGAGTTTGTACAATGAATTAAATTTTATACAGCGGAATATATCTTTAAGTACAAAAAATTCTTCGAAAAGCTAAGGTGAAGCAATTTCCCCAACTCTCTCTAACTTTGGGGCCTGAAAATCTTCAAGCTGTAAAATACTGGGTCTGACCCGAGTATTACGTTCGAAAGAAAATAATACACATGTCATTCTAATTCAAACTCAGTTATTAGTGCATAGAGGCAATAATAATCACAATTAGACGACAGTCAAATATAAATTTACTTATCTGATCCTTTAACAAGAAATCGGATAACGGTAATTATAACACTTAACAGTGTTAAACCATAAATCAGTAGATTCAAATTATCAACAAAGATAGATGAAGGGATTATTGATGAAGATAATTTAGAAAACAATCAAAATCTGCCTAAACGGCATTTAACAACAAAATCATCAAAATCGATTCAAAATATATTGAATTGTCAACATAAAACAATTTTCATCAAAAAGAAAACATCAATTAAAACATTAGATTTGGTAGGGCTGCAGTACACACACGCGTATACGGCCTCGCCACATTTTTAAAATGTTAACTCTGCGTGGCTGCAGTTCATGCTTGCGTGCACTGCCTTGCCACTACCGTAACGAAATATGCAAAAGATCATAAATCAAAACGAAATAGTATATCAATAAAAATCAATATCGTGTGGCTGCAGTTCACGCTTGCGTGCACTGCCTTGCCACTATCGTGATGATGTACTCAAAAGGTCAACGAACCAAAATCAATGAAGGTTCAAATATCGATTCAAAATGTCGATACTGCGTGGCTGCAGTGCACGCACGCGTGCGCTGCCTCGCCACAACAACATGTGAAATCATTTCAACATAGAATACTATCAGAAATCAAAGCTGCAGAGGTCAAGTCAGTGACTCAACACAGCTGCAATACCAAACCCATGCACAACAAGTGATAATTCCGAGTACACTTGAACTACATGACTCAAAGAACAAGCAATAAATGAGGCAACAAGGGATGTACACCTAAATGCACAGTGGACAATGCAAGTGAACGAATTATGCAACCAAGGAAGGCACATGTGTGCTACAGGTCTGAACCCACAAGGGCAGTGACAAAAAGGACCAGGCAGCATGAATATATACAGTGTAATCATAATGAACCAAAATTTCAACATTGCAAATTATTTGCTTACGCATGCACTAATTTTTTTTTTAATGAAGAATGAAACAATCTCCAACATGCCTGAACAAATGAAACACTAAACTTTGGCCAAACTTACTCATTTAATACTACAATGCACATAAGACTAAAATGACCTGGGCAACCACCTAAAGAGGCACGGCAGAATATATGTAAAAATGTCACAACTTTGTACAATGCACGCATGAATATGTACTAGGCACCGATGTACACGTGATGCTCCCTGAGCAACAATAAAGACTGCAATAGTGCATCCTAGAAATATATTCACTGGAATATTATTTTCATACTATGCGAACACAATAAAATGACTTGGAATCTAGTTTCACTTTAGCATTTCACTGGTGCATGTATTTACATAATGAACCCAAATTTTAAATGAGGCAATGCAGACAACAAGGGTCTGAACTCACGTACACAGTCAGTGACGATGCCGAACGTATTACCAGACCAGCCAATGATCAGAGAGGAGCAAAAGCAAGTGCAACAACGCAAGAAGGTCATCAATGAACCCAGACTATAGTGACAAGTGCACAAGGTCAGTGCGTACACACAAAACAGCATGGGACACTTCAAACATGCTCAGGTGAGTTACATGAAGACTCAAACATCACCAACCAGTATAGGTACAGTGAATACAAGTAGAACCACACATGAAAACAACATATTGAATCAGACATGCTCATATATGCAAGCAATTCAGAAATGTACACATGAAGAACCAAGTGCAGACTCAACTATAACAAAGGCATAAGAATGAAGTGAACATAAAATCAGTTAGTGGAACAAGACCACCGAACCAAACCACAATGCATCAAAGTAATGAAATGTCCAAATCAGACTTCAAGATAACAAAGAACAAATTTCAAGTGCAAAGCACAATGGAACTAGATTTAAAAGCAACCAGTATTAGACATATCAAGCTGCAGATATGAACATATTAGAGCTGCACCTATCACACACATATATGTATGTATGTATATACATGGTAATGACCAGCAAATATTTCAAAAGAAAAATTGGCAAACTACTGTTTTTTTTAGAAAAGTTCTGTTCAAATGCAAAAGTTTAAAAATACTCATATGTGCAACAAGACTTCAAATTGAAGCAGATTCAAAAACAAGGCACAAGGAAAGCAATACTCAGGTCTCAACCCAAGCAATAGTGAATGGCATATGCTAAATGATCAGTGGACAATGAAACAAAACAGGATGGACACAAAATCAGTGATAACTTCCTAACTAATTGATCAGACTTCATGTCTATTTCATTTGGGCTTGCTTAAATCAGTAAATAGTGGCTTAAGTAAAATAGTAACTTAGAGTTATATTTAGACTTGCTTTAGAAAACTCAGATCAACTTAGGTTTAAACAATTTTAATCAGTTTCTTTGATTAAAAAAAAACAAATAGGTTGAAAACCTGTAACAATTTGTTTCCAAACAAAAATTTTTAAAACTTGTTTTATCTTGGATAAAATTTTAAACTAAAACTGTGGGTAAATAAATATATTAACCCAGACTAAGGCAAGTAGAAAAAAAGAATAATTTTTTTTTTAAATTCTCATAACCTGGAGACTAAAGCACAAAGAGGTCATAGTTTAAAAACAGCATGTATAGACATTCAAAAAAAACAAACTGTAGTTCATAGGGAAGCAAGGCCGAAGCCAACAAAGCAAATAAAAAAAACCAGGGTACGAGTTTTAACGAAGTGGTATGGCCAAAGAATGGCAAAGTCGAAACCCAAAAATCATCAACGTCCTCAAAATCCATGGAACCAAAATTTCCAGAAAATCAAAATCAAGAAAAACACGAAATCGAACCAAGTCAAAATTAGGTCAGAAACTACCAATGATGAAACCAAATCAAACGCAAATTGAAATACTAAGTTGAACTAGATGTGAGTGACTAAAATCACTCACCTTTGCAAATCGGAGCAGTCGCGAGAGAAGAGGAGGATCGAGCAAGATTGAAGCCGAAACCCTAATTGTTGAAGAGGGGGACGAACGATTTTTTTTAGGCCGCCATTATTTTCTCTTTCGTGTGTTTTAGATTTTGAAGTGATGAAGGGGTATCGGGGTACTTAAAATAGAACGAGACATGCCAATCACGATTTTCTTCGTGATTTTAGGCGTAGGTTAAGGCAAATATAACGGCGTGTTTTTAGGGATGCCGGTGAAAAGACTATTACGTTATTTTATTATATATTTTTTTTCTATTTTTTTATTTTTTTTATATTTTGAATTTGTTTTGTATAATCATTTTCTTTAACAAACATATAAACGTTTTGCAGTTCAACTATCAAACATAAATTTATATTAACGTGTTTTACAATTAGATTTTATACTTGTATTTTGTATTGATAAAATTTATTCCTTTTTATTTAAGTTAAAGAAAAATGTTATTAATACTAACCATCCTTTATTAATTTAAATAAATAATAATTCTTGTATCCAAATTATTTTTCTAAGTCATTAGTTTGAATTTAAAATACAAATTCAATATTCAATTCAACTCCAAAGTCAAATTCAAATTCTATTCAACTTTAAATAAATTAAATTCTAAAATTTAATCGCCAATTCATAGTTATATTGGGAATTCAATTTAAACCATCATTCAAATATTTAAAATTAATTAAATATTTTCATTTTTAAATTGTCCAAAGTTCAGGGTTGTTACAATCTTCCCTCCTTAAAAGAATTTCGTCCCGAAATTATAAGTTAGGAAAAATGATTGTTAAAATCTCACCGATATTTATACCCTACACAATTTTTTTTTACCAAGTTCGAATCTTATAAATAATTATAGGATTCATTCCATTTATTTTATTTCACTAGCTTTATTCATCGATTTCTACAATCAAGACGCAAAAGTCTTTTACCAAAATTTTCGACTTACAAAACTCAGATTTTTAAACTTGAAATTCTTCATGCTAGATATTTGCATATTACATCTTTTCCAAAGCTGTGTGCTTTCAAGATATTTTAAAAATCTTCTTCCTTAATTCATTAGGTTAGAATTATGTAATTCTAATTTCAGACTATTGATTTTCTATTCAAAGTTTTGAAAATACTTGCTAACTCGAAGTTTAATAAGTCCATCTTCGTTCTCACAGACATTAGGTATACGATGGCCAGGCGCAAGTCTAAAAATCTCCAAGTACTAAATATACTTGTTTCAACTCCCAGTGAAAATACTTTTTAAAAATTCTTTTAAAAATGGATATGGAAAGCACGTTCCCCCATGGATCACAGTTTACCCGGCGGTTACGCTACTATCCCAGTAGAATCGCTTGTAACTGTAGATTTCACATCTCTCTTGAATTTCACCATGGTTGTTGCCATAGATCGCGGTTCACACGGCGGTTACGCTACTATCCCAGTAGAATCACTCGTGACCGTAGGCATCTCTCCCCTCAAATTACGCTTCGGCCTCTAGATCGCAGTTTACGCGGCGGTTGCGCCACTATCCCAGTGGAATCTCTTGTAACTGTAGGCATCACGCCCCACGAATTACGCCAGCATCAATTCACATAATCCCAACACGATGATCCATCGTGGGGGATTCCAGTCCCAATGGACATTCCACTAATGGAAATTCTACGTAGCTACAATTTCCAATGGACACTCACACCGAGTTCCAATCACCTTCACAAATAATAAATGGAAGGTACATTTCCATATCCTCAGTTTTAGAAAACATATGTCATATACATATAGTACTTCATTTCACATTTCGTACATATCATACCTATGTAAACTTGCATAGGACTTTTCATAATAATGACTTTCCAAACTGATGATTTTCGAATTATTACATTCACATATATAAATTACGAAAACTCAATTCACATTATAACAAATAGAGGATTTCTAAATTTTCCATCTCGTTTTAAAATTTTCCTCTAAATCGATTTGAAAATTTAAGGTTATCTCAAACCTAATTCACATTCATAATCCAATTCATTATCGACTTCACATTCGATTTGGATTCCACGTTACATCGTCAATTCTCAACACATAATTGGTGTCTATCGATATATAACCTCTAAGCTCGTACGTCTCAGAGAAGGGTGTTAAGCTAAAAGAATAAATTCTCCGCCACCAACAGATATATATTTAATAGAGATCAATTACTATGTCATCAATTCACAATGCTAGACATACAATCCAAATCGACTGTCCAAAATTCAAAGTTCAACTTATATTGTTTTTAATGTCAAAGTTAAACTCAATTTAACTCAAGATTCAATCTTTTTTTTGAAAAATTTCCAAGTTGAACTGATCATTCAAATTTCCCAAAAATATCTTTACAAGACATGTATAATTTTCCACACTTAAACATTTGAAACAAATTTCAAATATTCACTTTTCAATTTATCTTTTAAAAGATAGAATTTCAAACTTTTCATTTCATATTGGAAAACATTTCCATACTTATTTAATAATAAGTAACTCACAAATCCATTTATTTTCAACACTTGGAAAATATTCAATATACTTGAATCAAAATTAAGTATATATTCCATTCTTTAAGGAAATCATTCTTTTAAACACATTTATTTGAGTGAAAACGAATGTTACGTAAAACATTATTACGACAACTCAAAAATCACTAGTATAGGGATTCGAATTTTAAGATAGATATATAAATCCCAATACTATATAAACAACATTTCCTTCCGGAAACCATTTACTATAACAACAGTGTTATAGTCCACCATTTCCTTATTTCTCGAAAACGCCTATTTCAACAATCAATGTTGAAATCTATGGTTTCGATACTTAATGCATTTTAAAACATCTTTAAAACCATTAACTTCATTTCATAATATCACTTCCCTAAAACATATCCGTTTTATTCAATAATATATTCACTGTCCAAAATCGTGAATATACTTATTTAATCAATTCAGTGTTTCTACACATTTATTTAAAGGATTATCCACTGTCCAAAATCGTGGATATAATTCCCAACCAACATTTACTATCACAATATCTAACATAAAGGATAATTCGCTGTCCAAAATCACGAATAAATCTCCTTTAATAACTTCTATGTTTCATTTATCAAATTCAATTGGTTTCGAATTTATAAACAATCTTTACAAATTCCATTTCGATTTATGAACTTCGATTTATAAATCTTCTTTTATCACTTCAATTCAATTTTTATAACTCCATTATATACCAAAAGTCCATTTATAAGTTAAGTACTTATAATCCATTTATTTACTAAATCATTCTTCAAAACATTTGAAATCAATTTTCAAAAGAATTCAGAATCAAATTCCCAAGTTATAGTTTAATTATCCTCTTGGCTATAACTAAATTGAAATGTTATTTTATTTCACAATTTATTATTTTGGAGATATTCAAAATATTTGATTTAAACCAATTCATTAATTCACTTCACTTATATTTTCTTTTTCATAAATCTCAATAATTCGATAATGGATTTTCGAATGAAAAACTATCGCAAACCTAAAATTAGAGAGGGAAATTTTCGAAAAAAATTGAATTTTCAAAATACCTTTTATTTTTCAAAGGAAACAATTTCATACTTATTTCAAATTTGAAAAACATTTTTCTTTAAAGTGATCCTAGTAACTATTCATACTAAACATCATAAACTGAGCTTCGTGTAAACCAAAGCTCTGATACCACTTTTGTAACGACCCGCCGTTCTGACCGCCCCCAGTCGGTAATTAAACCAACTTGAGACGTTCAAAATGACGGATTGCTATTCAGTTTATAGAGTTTAAACAGAATCAGCCACAGAATCACAGAATAATCATAATATTTCACAAAAATGAATTTTCTTACATATATCAAAGTTTGTACAATGAATTAAATTTTATACAGCGGAATATATCTTTAAGTAAAAAAATTCTTCGAAAAGCTAAAGTGAAGCAATTTCCCCAACTCTCTCTAACTTCGGGGCCTGAAAATCTTCAAGCTGTAAAATACTGGGTCTGACCCGAGTATTACGTTCAAAAGAAAATAATACACATGTCAGTCTAATTCAAACTTAGTTATTAATGCATAGAGGCAATAATAATCACAATTAGACGACAGTCAAATATAAATTACCTATCCGATCCTTTAACAAGAAATCGGATAACGGTAAATATAACACTTAACAGTGTTAAACCATAAATCAGTAGATTCAAATTATCAACAAAGATAGATGAAGGGATTATTGATGAAGATAATTTAGAAAACAATCAAAATCTGCCTAAACGGCATTTAACAACAAAATCATCAAAATCGGTTCAAAATATATTGAATTGTCAACATAAAACAATTTTCATCAAAAAGAAAACATCAATTAAAACATTAGATTTGGTAGGGCTGCAGTACACACACGCGTATACGGCCTCGCCACATTTTTAAAATGTTAACTCTGCGTGGCTGCAGTTCATGCTTGCGTGCACTGCCTTGCCACTACCGTAACGAAATATGCAAAAGATCATAAATCAAAACGAAATAGTATATCAATAAAAATCAATATCGTGTGGCTGCAGTTCACGCTTGCGTGCACTGCCTTGCCACTATCGTGATGATGTACTCAAAAGGTCAACGAACCAAAATCAATGAAGGTTCAAATATCGATTCAAAATGTCGATACTGCGTGGCTGCAGTGCACGCACGCGTGCGCTGCCTCGCCACAACAACATGTGAAATCATTTCAACATAGAATACTATCAGAAATCAAAGCTGCAGAGGTCAAGTCAGTGACTCAACACAGCTGCAATACCAAACCCATGCACAACAAGTGATAATTCCGAGTACACTTGAACTACATGACTCAAAGAACAAGCAATAAATGAGGCAACAAGGGATGTACACCTAAATGCACAGTGGACAATGCAAGTGAACGAATTATGCAACCAAGGAAGGCACATGTGTGCTACAGGTCTGAACCCACAAGGGCAGTGACAAAAAGGACCAGGCAGCATGAATATATACAGTGTAATCATAATGAACCAAAATTTCAACATTGCAAATTATTTGCTTACGCATGCACTAATTTTTTTTTTTAATGAAGAATGAAACAATCTCCAACATGCCTGAACAAATGAAACACTAAACTTTGGCCAAACTTACTCATTTAATACTACAATGCACATAAGACTAAAATGACCTGGGCAACCACCTAAAGAGGCACGGCAGAATATATGTAAAAATGTCACAACTTTGTACAATGCACGCATGAATATGTACTAGGCACCGATGTACACGTGATGCTCCCTGAGCAACAATAAAGACTGCAATAGTGCATCCTAGAAATATATTCACTGGAATATTATTTTCATACTATGCGAACACAATAAAATGACTTGGAATCTAGTTTCACTTTAGCGTTTCACTGGTGCATGTATTTACATAATGAACCCAAATTTTAAATGAGGCAATGCAGACAACAAGGGTCTGAACTCACGTGCACAGTCAGTGACGATGCCGAACGTATTACCAGACCAGCCAATGATCATAGAGGGGCAAAAGCAAGTGCAACAAAGCAAGAAGGTCATCAATGAACCCAGACTATAGTGACAAGTGCACAAGATCGGTGCGTACACACAAAACAGCATGGGACACTTCAAACATGCTCAGGTGAGTTACATGAAGACTCAAACATCACCAAACAGTATAGGTACAGTGAATACAAGTGGAACCACACATGAAAACAAAATATTGAATCAGACATGCTCATGTATGCAAGCAATTCGAAAATGTACACATGAAGAACCAAGTGCAGACTCAACTATAACAAAGGCATAAGAATGAAGTGAACATAAAATCAGCCAGTGGAACAAGACCACAGAACCAAACCACAATGCATCAAAGTAATGAAATGTCCAAATCAGACTTCAAGATAACAAAGAACAAATTTCAAGTGCAAAGCACAATGGAACTAGATTTAAAAGCAACCAGTATTAGACATATCAAGCTGCAGATATGAACATATTGGAGCTGCACCTATCACACACATATATGTACGTATGTATATACATGGTAATGACCAGCAAATATTTCAAAAGAAAAATTGGCAAACTACTGTTTTTTTTAGAAAAGTTCTGTTCAAATGCAAAAGTTTAAAAATACTCATATGTGCAACAAGACTTCAAATTGAAGCAGATTCAAAAACAAGGCACAAGGAAAGAAATACTCAGGTCTCAACCCAAGCAACATTGAATGGCATATGCTAAATGATCAGTGGACAATGAAACAAAACAGGATGGACACAAAATCAGTGATAACTTCCTAACTAACCGATCAGACTTCATGTCTATTTCATTTAGGCTTGCTTAAATCAGTAAATAGTGGCTTACGTAAAATAGTAACTTAGAGTTATATTTAGACTTGCTTTAGAAAACTCAGATCAACTTAGGTTTAAACAATTTTAATCAGTTTCTTTGATTAAAAAAAACAAATAGGTTGAAAGCCTGTAACAATTTTGTTTCCGTACAAAAATTTTAAAACTTGTTTTATCTTTGATAAAATTTTAAACTAAAACTGTGGGTAAATAAATATATTAACCCAGACTAAAGCAAGATCAAAAAAAGAATAATTTTTTTTTTTAAATTCTCATAACCTGGAGACTAAAGCATAGGGAGGTCACAGTTTAAAAACAGCATGTATAGACATTCAAAAAAAACAATCTGCAGTTCATCACGGAAGCAAGGCCGAAGCCAACAAAGCAAATAAAAAAACCAGGGTACGAGTTTTAACGAAGTGGTATGGCCAAAGAATGGCAAAGTCGAAACCCAAAAATCATCAACGTCCTCAAAATCCACAGAACCAAAATTTCCAGAAAAATCAAAATCAAGAAAAACACGAATACGAACCAAGTCAAAATTAGGTCAGAAACTGCCAATGATGAAACCAAATCAAACGCAAATTAAAATACTAAGTTGAACTAGATGTGAGTGACTAAAATCACTCACCTTTGCAAATCGGAGCAGTCGCGAGAGAAGAGGAGGATCGAGCAAGATTGAAGCCGAAACCCTAATTGTTGAAGAGGGTGACGAACGATTTGTTTTAGGCCGCCATTATTTTCTCTTTCGTGTGTTTTAGATTTTGAAGTGATGAAGGGTATCAGGGTACTTAAAATAGAACGAGACATGCCAATCACGATTTTCTTCGTGATTTTAGGCGTAGGTTAAGGCAAATATAACGGCGTGTTTTTAGGGATGCCGTTGAAAAGACTATTACGTTATTTTATTATATATATATTTTTTCTATTTTTTTATTTTTTTTATTTTGAATTTGTTTTGTATAATCATTTTCTTTAATAAACATATAAACGTTTTGCAGTTCAACTATCAAACATAAATTTATATTAACGTGTTTTACAATTAGATTTTATACTTGTATTTTGTATTGATAAAATTTATTCCTTTTTATTTAAGTTAAAGAAAAATGTTATTAATACTAACCATCCTTTATTAATTTAAATAAATAATAATTCTTGTATCCAAATTATTTTTCTAAGTCATTAGTTTGAATTTAAAATACAAATTCAATATTCAATTCAACTCCAAAGTCAAATTCAAATTCTATTCAACTTTAAATAAATTAAATTCTAAAATTTAATCGCCAATTCATAGTTATATTGGGAATTCAATTTAAACCATCATTCAAATATTTAAAATTAATTAAATATTTTCATTTTTAAATTGTCCAAAATTCAGGGTTGTTACACCTACCTTCTGAACGTTCAGATCTACTTTCCCCTTTCTCATTTAAATCACGATCAACCCTCTTTCTGTAAATAAATTAAAAAGAAAAAAAAGCTTTTAATAAATGGCCGCCTCGTCCTCTTAATTTCATCGCCGACCTTCTCTTCGTTGACCGCACTTGTTTTCCATTCGCGAGTCGAGCTGTGGGGTTCGATTTGTTCGGCGTGGAGTGCTATCGGGTGTAGCGGCTATCGGCAGCGAATTTGTAGAGGAGGAGCAGTTTGGGGGCGGTCGCGTTTTCACCTAGGGTTAGGAGTCGTGTTTAACTCGTGTGCGAAAAGGAAGGCGAAAGGAGGCAGTGGAGGTGGGTTTCGGCAATGATGGTGATGGCGACTGTCTGGGGGCTCGCAATCGATTGTGAGTATTTCAATTTAATTTTTTTGTTTCTTTAAAGGCTTTAATTTGGATAATTTCTTTGGTGCATCTAGGGATGAGTTCGTTTGTGAAGATGATGATTCCTTCGGGTTCGATCTTGGGTTGATTCTTGTGCGACTCGAAGTAATTGTTGAAGAGGACTCGTGAATGTCGCGTGGTCTCAGGTATTTAGCCCGGTTTTTTTGGTTTTGTGTTTTGGGTTAATTTTTTCTTGAATCTGCTTACAACCTTAAACAGTTTTAAAAATTTAAACTGAAAGAAAAGAAGGGTTAAGCCTAGAAAAGAAGAGGCGAGGACTCAGTTTTGTTCAGGTAAGTGCTGAACTTGTATAGGGTAAGATAATTATCTTTCAAATGTTAAAATAACATAATCAAGCTTTTAATAATTCACCTAATCATTCTTTTATATAAAAGCGATTATTTAAAAATTTGATTTATTAAGTCGAATTATTTATTTTAACTTAGAAAGTTAATTATTTAAGTTTACTTAATTTATAATGTAACTAAATTAAGTTGAATAATTAAGGGTTGAATCATACTAGTAATTAAGTAATGATTAATTGATTAATTAATTAATTAACGTAATTAACTTTGAGATAATCAATTAGTCTATCTAAGTGAAGAAAATCACCTAGTGTATTTGATTAAGTATATTACTTAGTGAAGTAATAAGTGGATAATTACTGAATATTATAGAAGAGTAATTACTTCAGGTAAGTAATTAACGGAAAGTTAATAAAGGAGAAATTTGATAAATGGAAATAATTAAGGTTTAATTATTTTGAGTAATTAATAAGGAAGATAATCAACTAGAGGAAGTGATAAGGGATTAATTACTTGGTGTGGTTAATTAAAATAATTAATTAAGAATTTAATTAATATTAAAATAGAGAATAGTGAATTTCTGAATAAGATTAATTAAGGTAAATTAATGATGGTAATTAATTAAATATAATTAATTAATGTAATTAATTAAAGATCAATGCAATTAATTACGGTTACTTAATTACTGTGAAAGGTTAGGGATAATTAATTGATGAAATTAATTAAAGGATATTTACTTAATTAAAATGATAATTAGAGGATCATTAATTTATTGATTTATAATTAGTTAATGTTGAGTAAGCAGGGTTTAAAGAGGATGGAAGTAATTAATTTAATATTTTAGAATGGTATGGCCAATTAACCTTGTGTATAGATAATTGAATAATATTGAAAGCCTTGGATTAAATGTTATTCCTAATACGTGATTTTTAATGCTATGTGATATGATATGTTTGATTTAAACTGTGATGGTATGATTATCTATTCATGATAAATTACTGTGACACCCAGTATTTAAAGTTGAATTGTATTTAATTGGATAACTTGGGTTTAGATAACATTGAATTCGAAGAGGCCGGAGTCAGATATTAGCAAATACCTGGAACCACTTTGATTCTTTATAGATTAATATGTGAAACTAATAAACTAGAATTAAATGATTCAAGTGAATAGGACTAGTTAATCTAAGTTTTGGTACTTAGAATTTTATGAGTGAAATAAGCAATGTCTATAATAATTGGTGAATTTGTATTTGATACAAGTTGCCCGGGTTATATATATATATATATATATATATATATATAAGTTGTATGTTTTGGTCATCCATGTTAGATGGGTTTACTCACGCTGGTTTCCAGCCTGACCCGGGTGTTACTTAGATGTAATGCTCGGGTCACACCGAGTATTATAGATTTTCAGGTAAGGACGTTCTGAAGCTCATGAAGCAAGCTGGATGGCAGAAACATATGGAGTATTTCCGCTGTAATATATTTCTGATTATCCGAGACATGTTGATTTGTACATGTCCAGTGTTTGAGTATATGTGTAACTTTGATGTATTATAAATGCAATTGACAGATACAGAATGCTTTTGTAAACTGTTATTATTTGTTATTATATTTTATCCGTTGTGAATGTGAGATATTGATGTTTCTGATCTTCTTCTTCTTCTATCTCTTTCTTCTTTTCATAACTATCTGGAATTTTCGGGATCGAAAATTCCGGGTCGTTACACTTGGTATCAGAGCAGAAGGGTAAGCGAGAACCTTGGCTCTGTTGGAATTACTCATTAAGGATAGGGTCAGTGGTACCCTAGAATGAGTTGAGTATATATGTGAGAGCGTACTTGTCATTTTCTTATATAAAGATTTTAAATGATTTTATATAAGAATATATTTTGATATATAAAGCAATATTTCGTTCTAATAAATATTACGGTGATTGGTTGCTAAATTATTAGAATTAAATTAAGAAGTAATATAATACAACCAAATTGAAATCTTGAATTGGAATTAAATTAAGTGGTAATAGAAATACAACCAAATTAAAACTAAAAGAAGATAAGTTTGAAATCGATTCAAAATTTAATGGTATAATGAGATAAGTTGATTTGATTTAAAGGATTAAGTCAACATTTAAAAATTGAACTCGAATTATACAATTCGGGATGGTTTAAATTTGAAATTTGAATTGAATTAGTTCAAAATTGAATTTGATTTGAATTAATTGGATTTGTGATTGAAGATGTTTAATTTTAAAAATTTAAATGGAAAATTTGAATTGGATTGAATTGAAATGATTGAAATTGAAGTTGGTTCAATTGATATTAGTCCAAATTGATTGGAATAATTTGAAATTATAATAAAAGCTGAATAGGTTTAAAATCAAATGGAATTTGATTTAAAGTGGGAAAGAAATCAGGATTGATTAAACTTGAATTGAAGTTAAATCAATTTCAATGGAAATTGAAGTTATCCAAATTGGAATTGAGTCAATTTAAAGGGAAGTGGAAATTTAAATTGAATGGATAGGAAAGTGAACAGTTTTGACTCTGGACTATTTTCAATATAAATTGTTTTAATATAAACTTATTTTTCAAGCAATTTAATATATGCAACCTTTCTTTTAAAGCCAAATTATTTTATATTTGTTTTACAATTATTTTTGGAACTATTTTAACAATTTTTCAACTGTTTTATAAACTAATTACTATTGTCTAACTATTTTACAAATTAATTACTATTTTACAACTATTTTGCAATTATCTAAAATTTCTGAAAGTATTTAACTATTTTCCAACCATTTTACAATTAGTTAACTATTTTACAGCTATTTTGCAAACTAATAATTATTTTTCAACTACTTATATATTTTTAAAATTTTTCAAGCTATTTTCCAAATATAAACTGGTTGGAGTTCAAACTGTTATTGATTAAATACCCAACTGATATATGAATTAAATTAATAATCCAAATGAGGGTTAAGGTAAATGTGAATAAGTGAATAAAATCGAAGTGAAGCTGAATAGAAAGGAAATTGATTTGGGTAATAATCAATGAAGTTAAATACGTAAGATGTACGTATATTATTCTATTCGCATAGTGATTTGATCCAGATTCGAGCGCAGAATTTTAAGATAGTTTATTGATCCAAGTTGAGATTTTTCACTCGATTTTCGACAGCGAACATAGATATGGATTGTTGATTGGTTCTGGATGTTCTCTATCATAGTTATGGCTATGCAAGCAGAATGACGGTTTCTGATCAAGAAACCAGATCTGAGTCCGCACTAGAAAGTCTGGTGGACGATACTAGTTCGAAAGTGAAATTGTATGAAAAGAGTAATCAAATTAGAATATTTGATTTTGAATTAACAAGGTTATATATCTTTGTTATATATAAGATAAATCTCCCCTTGTTGTATCTATTGACGGAAGAAAAGGATTTGAAAGTGTTTGAAGTATAAAAGGAGTTTTATACAAGATTGAAATGATCCAAAGTTTTTAAAGAACAAAAATTATTATATATATATATATATAAAGGATCTTATGAGGATTTTGGAAAAAGGTTTTGGGAACCTTTGGATTTGGAAAGGCTTTTGATTTTTGGGTAAAATCAATATTGGAAATTGGAAAGCCTAGTTTGAAAATTATCGATTTTGGGATAATCGATTTTGTGTAAAGGAGCTTTGTATGAGATCATACTAGGTGTATGGTTTGAAAGATACCATATGTGTGTAGTATAAAGTGTTTTGGTAAAGGCTCTAGGGAAAAAGGCGCTCCCTTGAAATGAACTTCTCAGGAGTGCCACCGGATGGTGCTGCCTTGAACCCTACGGGGGTTCTAAAGTTGATTCTGTGAGGAGTCCGGACAAACCTAGTTCCTGAGGATTATGAATAGTGTGTAGCGAAAGTCGAGAGGCGCTGATGGCTACAGAGGCATTTGGGTTATGCTGTGACGATAGTGCAACTCGATGTCGCTGCGATCTACTACAGACCATAACGAAAGTCATGTGTGCTGCTGAGAGCCAATGGTCTACGCTTGATCTTGTATCGGTAGACTGCGACCTATGGTAACATAGCGAAAGTCGTGTGTGCCGCTGAGAGCCAACAGTCTACGTTTGATTTTACATCGGTAGACTGCGACTATGTAGGAGTGGAGAAGTTTCATTTTGACAGCGAAAATCGAGGGCGCTGATGCTTACAGCTACATGGACTTTTGCTGTGATGGCAACGTAACCCTGAAATGTAACTTCGATCTGTTGTGGGTTCCATGGCGTAATCGAGGGGCGTGGAGTGCCTACAGTTACATGGACTTTTGCTGCGATAGCAACGTAACCCTGGAATGTAACTGCGACCATGGATAGGGGTGATGATTTCTAGAGCATTCTCACCAAGATATTTCCTCTATTTTCAAAAACTGTTTTCTACATTTTCAATAAAATTATTTTTCCAAGTATTTTCACTGGATATTGAAAATGGGTTTACCAAGTACTTATAGACTTTCAGTCCTATGCCTGATCAACGTATGACTGAATTTCTGTGAGAACAAGGATGGACTGGTTGGGACATTGAGCTATAAGAAGTATTTTTATAAAAAGCTATTTTAATATTATTATCTTAATTTAAAAGCACTTCTAAAATTTTAAAATATAAGTGTTGGAATTCTGGAAGATGAAAGAAAATCCAAGCTGGAATTATAAAATATAATTGAACTCAGGAAAATTTAATGAAGTGATTTTTGTAATAAAAGTTGGAAGTAAGCTAATTAGCTAAATAAATTATTTGATAAAGTATATTAATAAAATTTAACTTGGTTAAATGAATGGATTGTAAGTTAATAATGAATTTTGGAAATAAACTCGAATTATAAATAGAATTCGACTTGGATTTGATGATGAATTAAAAAAAGTAGAGGCGTTGTTGAAATAAAATGAAATTGAATTATAATAGACATGGTTTGAGTTGCAAACAAAACCTAGGTAAGTAGAAATAAATTGAGAAAGGTTTTGCATTAATAAAATAAATTTGAAAATGAATTAAGTAGGCGAATTAAAAATTTAAAATGGGGTAAATAAATGGGTTAATTGAATTAAATAATTGGTTGGATGAAGTCTGACCGGATAAAAATTAAATCAAAGTTTTAATTGGAATTGGGTTATCAGAATGAACTTAAGTTATGAGGCGTATTAATTTGAAGTAAAATTACTTAAATCAATAAAAGCTTGGTTTCAAGTAAGAATGGAAAACCATTAAAAAAAAGTTTGAGTTAAATTTATTTGAAAAAAAAATTGATATTAATATAAGCATTGAATGTTGTCAAGCTCAATGAAATAGTTTTAAAATGAAACCAATGCGGAGATGAATGAAATGCAAATGTATGGTTGGTGAATAAATTAGAAATGAAATGGAATTAAATACAGAATGAGTTGAAATTAATTTGAAATAGTTATGAACCAAAATGGATATTCTATTAAGTGAGTATCGTCGAATTTGCATAAAAAAAGTTATCGTTTGACATAAACGAAGGTAAAGAAATTCTATGAATTAATAGAAGCAAATAAATTGATTTAAGATCAATTGAAGTGAATATGAGTTTGTTTGCTTAAAAATGAATTGAATGTAAGCAATTGTGTTGTAAACCATTTAAATCGAATGAAGATGTTTACAAATTAGTTGTAAACAATTAAAAATTTATGTCGGAACCCTATAAGTTGCTTATAAATATTGTTTAACCTGCATTGCTTATAGAAACTTGTATGTTTGCTAGTTAAATATGTTAAATGTTGTTAAATTACATGATTTTGGTGCTTACATGTTTAAATTGAGTAAGTACAGGTACCGGGAAGCCGTTTGGCTAGATTTGGGTGTGGTAATTTCTAAAATAATAAGCCGCTTGCTTAAAATGCTAAATAAAGGTACGTCTCCGCAATAAAATTAGGAAATATGAACTGTTTTTTTTCCGACCGGGTGGGTCGATGTATATATATTTATATCTCTTGTCAAATTGCAAAAGCTTCTCCGTAAAAAAGGAGACTCTGCAAAAAAATTTGAAAATTTTGGGAGTTAGAAACTTTCTGAAAAAAAATTAAATTTTTTTTGTTAGCAACAAAATGTTTTTAAATTGGAAATTGAAATAAATTAATGGATGAAAAGAATTTAAAATAATGATATGAATCAGTTATAAATGGAAGATAAAATTCAATATTCAGAATTGAAGATAAATTGAATTCATATGGAAATGGGGAAAAGTAATTTGAATAGAAGTAGATATGAAAACTTCTGTAAGGAAATGTATAAAATGACTTTAAAAGCTATGATTGGATATTATTGCTAAGTAGGATATGCAGGTATTATAAAGGGAAAGGAAAATTGGTTTTGATTTCAGAAGATAAATTTGAATTTCTCGACAAAAAGGTATGTGTTTAAATGTCTATATGAAATTTGATTGGGTTTTTGATCTAGCCACTTGGCGTTTTGTTTTCTTTTGGAATTTGGGAGCCCGTAGAGGCATTTTGTAGTTGTACCGAGCTAGCCGCGCGAAAGAGACGCTGGCAAAAATTTTCGAAAATTTAGAGAGTTAGAAAATTTTTGAGAAAGTTTTGATAATTTAAATTTGGATTTAAATTCAGATTTGAACAAGTGAAGTAATAATGTTGTTGGAAACTATGGAAAGTTTGGGGGCGGTTGGTTGAAGTAATATGGGTCTTTAATAAAAGATATGTTGTGACGAGTTGATAAAACTGTCTGGTTTTGGAAAATAGTAATGGGTATTGGACCATTCTTCCTAACTAGTAATTTCGGGGACGAAATTCTTTTAAGGGGGAGGAATGTGACGACCTGTAATTTTTAGGCATTTGAAATTGGAATATTTAATTAATTTTAAATATTTGCAAGATAGTTCAATTTGGATTTCAAATATTAGTTTGAATTTGGCGATTAAATTTATTGAATTAAATAATTTGAAGTTGGGTAAAATGTTGAATCTGGAATTTTAAGCCTGTTAAAAATAATTTAAGGGCTTGTAAAGTTCATATTGATAGTACTGAAGATAGTAAAAGTGTTGAAACTGAATTTAGGAATGTTTTGTTAAGTTATGAAATATATCTTTGAAATTGACGTTTAGAAATAGCCTTCCAAGGCACAGTCTCGGAATTCGATGAAACCGGTTCCATTGGATCCGTAATAGTTAGGTATCAACGGATTTCAATTGTCGTAGCGTTTAGAGTTATCGTTTGTCCATACGAGTGAGAAACATGTTGAAATTAAAATCGACAATTTAATATTTAAACTCGATTCAAAAAGCTATCTTCCACATATGACTGAATTAGGCCTCGAAACACATTTCATTATGTTCGGAATATGGGTAAAACCTTATAAACGCCTGGCGGCATGTCTGATTCGGAGTTCGAGATTTCGAGTTATGCTAAACAAGATATTTTGGAAATTTAATAATATTAAAAATATAAAAGTCAAACCAGCCAGCCTATATCGGACTCGAGCCACCCTACCTTCTGAACGCGCAGATCTACTTTCCCCTTTCTCATGTAAATCACGATCAACCCTCTTTCTGTAAATAAATTAAAAAGAAAAAAAAGCTTTTAATAGATGGCCGCTTCGTCCTCTTAATTTCATCGCTGACCTTCTCTTCGTCGACCGCACTTGTTTTCCATTCGCGAGTCGAGCTGTGGGGTTCGATTTGTTCGGCGTGGAGTGCTATCGGGTGTAGCGGCTATCGGCAACGAATTCATGGAGGAGGAGCAGTTTGGGGGTGGTCGCGTTTTCACCTAGGTTTAGGAGCCATGTTTGACTCACATGCGAAGAGGAAGGCACACGGAGGCAGTGGAGGTGGGTTTCGACAATGGTGGTGATGGCGACTGTCTGGGGGCTCGCGATCGATTGTGGGTAATTTAATTTAATTTTTTTTGTTTCTTTAAAGGCTTTAATTTGGATAATTTCTTTGGTGCATCCGGGGATGAGTTCGTTTGGGAAGACGATGATTCCCTCGGGTTCGATCTTGGGTTGCTTCTTGTGCGACTCGAAGTAATTGTCGAAGGGGACTCGTGAATGTCGCATGGTCTCAGGTGTTTAGCCCGGTTTGTTTTGATTTTTTGTTTTGGGTTAAATTTTTCTTGAATCTGCTTACAACCTTAAACAGTTTTTAAAATTTAAACTGAAAAAAGAAGAAGGGTTAAGCCCAGAAAAGAGGAGGTGAGGACTCAGTTTTGTTCAGGTAAGTGCTGAACTTGTATAGGGTAAGATAATTGTGTTTCAAATATTAAAATAACATAATCAAGCTTTTAATAATTCACCTAATCATTCTTTTATATAAAAGCGATTATTTAAAAACTTGATTTATTATGTCGAATTATTTATTTTAACTTAGAAAGTTAATTATTTAAGTTTACTTAATTTATAATGTAATTAAATTAAGTTGAATAATTAACGGTTGAATCATACTAGTAATTAAGTAATGATTAATTGATTAACTAATTAATTAACTTAATTAACTTTGAGATAATCAGTTAATATATCTAATTAAAGAAAATCACCCAGTGTAATTGATTAAGTATATTACTTAGTGAAGCAATAAATGGATAATTACTGAATGTTATAAAAGAGTAATTACTTCAGGTAAGTAATTAACGAAAAGTTAATTAAAAAGAAATTTGATAAATTGAAATAATTAAGGTTTAATTATTTTGAGTAATTAATAAAGAAGATAATCACCTAGAGGAAGTGATAAGGGATTAATTATTTGGTGTGATTAATTGAAATAATTAATTAAGAAGTTAATTATTGTTAAAATAGAGAATAGTGAATTTCTGAATGGGATTAATTAAGGTAAATCAATGATGGTAATTAATTAAATATAATTAATTAATGTAATTAATTAAAGATCAATGCAATTAATTATGGTTAATTAATTACTGTGAAAGGTTAGGGATAATTAATTGATGAAATTAGTTAAGGCTAATTACTTAATTAAAATGATAATTAGAGGATCATTAATTTATTGTTTTATAATTTGTTAATGTTGAGTAAGCGGGGTTCAAAGAGGATGGAAGTAATTAATTTAATATATTTGAATGGTATGGCCAATCAACCTTGTGTATAGATAATTGAATAATATTGAAAGCCTTGGATTAATTGTTATTCCTAATACGTGATTCGTAATGCTATGGGATATGATATGTTTGATTTAAACTGTGATGGTATGGTTATCTATTGATGATAAATTACCGTGACACCCTGTATTTAAAGTTGAATTGTATTTATTTGGATAACATGGGTTTAGATAACATTTGATTCGAAGAGACCGGAGTCAGGTATTAGCAAATACCTGGAACCACTTCGATTCTTTATAGATTGATATGTGAAACTAATAAACTGGAATGAAACGACTTAAGTGAGTAGGACTAGTTAACCTAAGTTTTGGTACTTAGAATTTTGTGAGTGAAATAAGTAATGTCTATAATAATTGGTGAATTTGTATTAGATACAAGTTTCCCGGGTTATATATATATATATATATATATATAAGTTGTATGTTTTGGTCATTCATGTTAGATGGGTTTACTCATGCTGGTTTCCAGTCTGACCAAGGTGTTACTTGGATGTAATGCTCGGGTCAAACCGAGTATTATAGATTTTCAGGTAAGTATGTCCTGGAGCTCAAGAAGCGAGCTGGATGGCAGAAACGTATGGAGTATTTCAACTGTAATATATTTCTGATTATCTGAGACATGTTGATTTGTATATGTCCAGTGTTTGAGTATATGTGTAACTCTGATGTATTATAAATGTAACTGACAGATACATAATGCTTTTGTAAACTGTTACGATTTGTTATTATATTTTATCCTCTACGAATATGAGATGTTGATGTTTCTGATCTTCTTCTTCTTCTATCTCTTTCTTCTTTTCATAACTATCTAGAATTTTCGAGATCGAAAATTATGGGTCGTTATAGAAACTGAATTTGCGCAAACCATACACATCGGATAATACATCAAATACGTATGATACGTCTCGCCATCCAGCTCGTCCACTGTGCTCCATACCAGTCCATCCAGAATCCATACTCTATAATACTCAGTCTGACCCGGGCATTATAGTTAAATAACACCCGAGTCGGTCTAGAAAACCAGGGTGAGAAAATACACTCAATTGGATTATTAAAGTTTTCAAAATCATTTTGAAATCAAAGATATCTCGTAAGACCACGCCACAAATAAACATGTCGGGTTTTTACCTTACAATAACCAAAACATTTTTATCATATTCGTCTGATATTATAATAGTGTCCGTAGAAAGTAAAATAGAATCTAGCTGAAATGCTTGCATCTCACGTTTCAGCATAATTAAGCACAATTAAAACCGTACAAGCGCTTATTGGCGATTGGATTTCATACAATGGCAGGGCTTCTGGGATACCGCCCATCATAGTACATGGTCTAGATCACCATACCGAGGATACACCATGATCCCCTGCATCACAAGACTAGAGCTACCCCTTCCTATATAGCCGGAATATGTTCACCCCGCGATTGGGATCAGCAACCGCCCACACAGCCGAATAAAAGGGACCTCTAGACAGGGGTGATCTTTACCTAATTGGTTGCTAGCCACTTAGCCTTGTGTGCACCTTCCCTATTTTAGCCATTCCTGGTTGACGAGGCTTGAGGTTAAGCTTTACCTTTTAGTACACATTCACTTAGAATGCTCATCATCCTCCTTACGATATTCTGAAAGCATTCATCCATACAAGTCCATTCCGGGTCCAAACGGAACCGAAGACACTACACCTACTACATCCATTTTGGAATCACCCTCAGGATTAGTAGTGACTAGCCCTTGCACTTCACTGCTTCATATTCGACTCCAAGCTCTTGTCTTCCTCACGAAAACGTTCAAACCAGATCGAAGTGGTTTTTGGGAAGTTAATCCCATTCCCGGTCTCTTCGAAATGATCAGTGCATTGGCCAATATTGATAGTCAATTATTTAACTATCAAATAACATTCACAAACAATTATCAGGCCTTAATAATTTCCAACATATTTAATTTAAAATATCTTTGCACGATATTTCTTTACACTTCATCCTTTTTGAAAAATAGTTTTCAAATCACTTTTCTCTTGTAGGATAACTTCCACCCAATTTCTTTTATTTCCACTGAAAATCACCAAGCCTTAGTGCTTTAGATTTTAAAATAATTTAAATCATTTTATGCAAAAATATACACTTTAAAATACTTAAAATACTAGTTATGAAATTTGTAATAATTTCTTATGTAAAACTTAAGCCAAGCTAATCTAAAAATAAAAGTTATTTTGTAAGGTATAAACATTAAATAATTATCTTTTAAATCGTAATTCTAGTTAAACCTTTAAAATAATTTCTACTATAATTAATTCAAATAAACATTTACTTTAAAATTATAAAACAATTTAAAATAATAAAATTTCTCTAAACATTCTTTTAAAACCACTTTAAAATCTTTAACTTATACTTGGAAATCTTAATTTGAATATATACTTGGCCTTTCAGGAAATACACTTTCCTTTTCACGCCTTTAAAATAAATCGCTATTTATTTTTAAAACAAATTCACCATTCCTTTATAAATTCCCATCGGAATCTATACTTGCAAATTTCCGTGGGTATCTTATTTCACTTTATAAACCTAGTTCATAAATTCCATAGTCTTATTTTTTCCTTTTAAAACACCGTTTCAACATTTAATTAATTTCCAAATCAATTTCCAAATTTACTTCATTTTAAAAATAAATTCCTTTATTTATTCAATTTATTTCAAAACTCATTAATTTCAGATTTAATTTCTTTACTATGATTTAAAATCTTATTTAAATTGAAAATACCAATTTCATATTTTATTTCAGAATTCTTCTTTTATTTCTTCCCAAATATTTAAATCCTGAATTTAAAATAAATCCTTTAATTCTTTAGATAATATCACTTAAAAATTCATTTATTCTCATTTATCCAAAAATCTCCTTTCCCATGCTTGGAATTTATTTATTTATTAGAATTTAAAAATTAACTTTTGTTCTTTTCCAATTCATTCTTCATTTTATCCAAGTTCTCTACAATTATTTACTTAAGATTCCTTATTTTATTTCCCTTTAAAAATTCAATCTTTATATTTTTGATATATCAATACATCCATAAAATATTTAGTCAAACCATAGCATTCAATATTTGCAATTCCCAATACAATCAATATAGTATATCATCGATTATCAAATAAACACGGTCTATAAAAATAGATTTCACTAATTTAAGGAATCCAGTTGGATCCCTCCAACCTCTTTCCCTGCATCCATAGATGTTAGTTAACCAATACGATACCAATTCCACTTCAAGGTGGAATATCGCGATATAAAGGGTCATTCGCTATTATGCGGGAGGCATAGAGTCTCATCTGCTATATAATGCGGGAAATCAATCACACCAATATATATATTTACTACTACTACATAAAATATATCACATCCAAGCCGATAATTAGTTCAAGAAAACAACCAATAATTTAATGGTATATCTGAAAGAGTGAGATTGGCTTGTCTTTTCCTTTTTTTTGTAATCTGATCCAAACCAGCTTGTTTCCTTCACTATTTTTTGACCTTAATAAACATTTACAGTTCATTAATCATTTGAAACAATCAAACAGTAAATTTCATTCTAATAATTTAATTTAACAAATTTCTTTCTTTTAATAATTTCTTAGTTTCCAAAATAATTATATAATTTAATTTAACAAATAAATCTCCATTGTTTTACAATTAAGCTAGTAAACGAAAATAGGTGTATATGTATTTTAAACAATATAGTAAAGAACAAGCTATATACATTTTAAAAATCCACCTTTTATAAATATTACAACACTTTAAAAATCCCTCGTTTTTTCAAAATTTATCTATATAAAATAAATTTCTTGTTTCCTGTTTTACTTTACATAATTAGTGAGTCAAACATGTGGATTTCAGTAAATAAATTTTCTAAACAATTCCAAATAATAAATTTTCTATTGTAATTAACAAAATGATAATTTCTTTACTGTAAAAAGAACTTTTCATCTTTTATTAAGAAAAAAATCATTCCTCTGTACAACCATATATACATTTTTAAATTTAAATTTTGAAAAAAAGAGAATCGAATACCTCACCATGAATCGCTCGACTCACCCCTCACCTCCATCTCGCTCGGCACGCTGCCTAACCTCAACTCGCTCGCGAAGTCCTCCCCGACACCTTGTCCACTATCGAGCACATATCGCGACATCGCCGATGCTGCTGTGCTCGAACTCGATGCCCCATCTCTTAGACACCTTTGATTTGACTTCGAAGTTATCGCAAAGATCGAGACGTAGATCGTATCGATCTGCCCTAAATCACTTTCGAATGAAATCGCCTCCCCTCTTATTTAAAGAACGTATTCGAAATGGAAGAATAGAGTGGCCATTTTTTTGACTTCGATTTGGATTCTGAGTAAAAAGAAATTTGATTCTGTCTCATTTAATTTTTTTAGAGGCAGCATCATTTAATCGTCAATCTTTTCTTCTTTCTTCCACGCATGTTCAAAATGCTCTTAGTGCATGACAAATGGTGTAACCCGAAAGACAAGTGGCTCGAAATATAGTAAAAAAATAATAAAGTTTTGACATGTCAAAATATGTATTATATTTAAATTTGAATTTGAATTTAAATCATCTTGAATTGCAGCTTAAAATCTCAAACTCCTATCCAGGCGTTCCACCAGGCGTTTATGTTAAACCCCTGTTCCGAACGCAATGGAAAAGGTTTCGAGTCCAAACTCGATCGTATGGAGGAGATAGCTTTTTGGACTCGGTTATTATATTAAATTTTCGATATAGTTTTCAATGCGTTTACATATCGTGCGGCCAAACAATCACTCCAAACACTACGAAAATTGAAATCCGATAATAACACAATGGAACTAGTTTCGTCGAATTCCGAGACTGTGCCCTGGAAGGTTATTTTTAAAAGTCAATTTAAACTATATATTTTTAAAACTGAACAAAGCACCTTTAAATTCAAGTTTAACACTTTTACTATCTTCAGTACTATCAATATAAATTTTACAAGCCTTTAAATCATTTTTAAAAAGCTTAAAACCGAAGATGCAATATTTTACCCAATTTCATATTATTAAATTCAATAATTTAAGTGCCAAACAAACAGTATATTTGAAATTCAAGTTAAACTAACTTTTCAAAAATTTAAAATCAATTAAATATTCCAATTTCAAATGTCCAAAAATTGCAGGTTGTCACTCCTGGCATATTGAGTGATAGGGAGGACTGTTTAATGGATGTCATGTTTGTTATGTTGCATTTTTAGCAGGCCGTTACTCTAGGGAGGTCAATAATGTAGGTATCATAGATGTGGAAATGTTAACACATCCACGTTGTGCTTAGGATGTAGCACAACTTTGTGATGATGGTATAGCAGCATACTATAGATGTTATAGGCGAATTCTTTGGTTGATGTGATAGGTTAGGTATGACTCTTACACTTTTCTCCTTACTATATTGACTTGTATAATATTTTGAGATTTGTTATTGCTCACACCGAGTTATTGATTGATTTTGTCACGACCCAAATTTCAACGTTCGAAAATCGACACCCATACCTCACTTGTGCTCGAATGCCGCAGATTCAACCGTTGAAATTCGACTCGTGCCGGGGCTTATAAGACATTAAGTATAACAAAACAGAGGAAGAAAAAGAACAATATCATTGATATACAACATATATAATATCTAATACAATAATGATACAATTTAGATATCGATACAAATATCAGAGATACAAGACAATAACGGAAAATAACACAAGAAGATGGTATAGACTTTGCGACCATCGACAACGGAAAGATAATTCCAAAAGAATTCCAAGTGAGATAGCGAGAATCCAATATCTGAAACTTCGTAGCCAAAGCTCCAATGCTCCAAACCAAATAGCTTAACCCAAAAGCTTCGAAGACTCCAATCCAAAAGCAGTTATATCAAATCATAAGCTCGAACTCTCATCATGATGACTTGTAGCAAATGCGATCCCAAAAATCCTAAGACTCCAATGATTTCCAAAAGCTGCCAAACAGAAGGATGATGGCTATCGAATCTACACCTACTATTTGATTTTCTAAAAAACCCAACTCTAGACTGCCCGTGTGGAATATTTGTGGGCACCTAGAGTTTAGAAAGGGAACAATAAACTCCGGGTCAGTCATGGGACTGGTATGAGCAAACAAAACTAGTTTATCTTTAAAACAATGACAAATGAATTTTAAAATTTGAAATCCGCAATGCTTTTTGGAAAATGAAGCTGCCATAAGGCCTCCCGCCATACACACAATGCAAGCACACACTTGGAGGAGATTTCTCCTTATGACAGTTAAAAATGCTTGATACACGAAAATCATTTGATATTATTATTAGTGCATAGTGCAGAACACCTTTTGAAAGTATAAGATTAATCTTAGCCAGCATACAACCATTATTGTATGCCTACTATAGCTACCATCTAAACAGTGGTGACCACCATAAGTAAATGGCAGGTTATACAACTAAAACCGTACAAGGCGCGTATTAGATGATTGGATTTTCAACAAATGGTCAGGATAAGGAACTTCCTTAAAAATGGAACACCTTTGGAGGGACGCCCCCAGGAACCAAAATGGCTCCCTACCGACACAAAGCCGGTGTACTCCCTTCCTGGGAGTAACACCTAAGATAGCCGTCCCTGGTCGTGACCAACCATTATCCGAGCGCTCGACACCAACTACCACACAGTAATAAGTATGCAGTAACCACATAGGTAAATATCTGGGTTCCATACTATGATACCACCTTTTATCCAAAAGAGATGGACGTACCCTAGGGGGCGCGACTCGTGCAACCTTGCCGCAAATTTCCTGTTTCAACCATTTCCGGTTTGTGAGGCTCGACGAAGTCACGTCCACAAAGCTACGCTTTTCACAAAGCTATGCTTTGATCAACAAATGATCATCAATACTTTGTATGCCACATTACCAAATTGGGAATGTATTCCTAGTAACCATCAACTACATAACCTTTGAGCTCGTACGTCTCAGAGAAGGGTGTTAAGGTAATAGAATAAATCTCCACCACCAAACAGAAATGTATTTGACAGAGACCAGTTTTACATCTCAAAGTGTAATGCCAAACACACATCCATACAAGTCTATTCCGAGTTCAAACAGAACCGAAGGCACTTCACAAAGAAGCCCTTGCAAATCTGGATAATCCCTAATCACGTCCGAACTTTCCATCACATATGGAGATCTCTATACCGAGGCCATTCGGTGTAGAGACATTCGACGAGCTATCCTTTTATTTTCAAAAATATTCGGTCTTCACAACCGGCCTTCATATGCTATCCATAACGTCGTATCATTATTCAGAATGGGTTATATGACACAATTGTCCTCTCTCGGCTAAACCGAATAATGAACGCAATATTTAAAACATATGGATATTGGGATTTCAGTTAAGTCACAACTTATTACCCAAAAATCTTTCTTCAAATGTTTTAAACAAATTACCATTTTCAAATCTTTAACAAAAGGATTTACTTCAAAAAATTCACCCCTCTTTCACAAAGATTCATTCACAGATTTCAAAACAATTTCCATTTTAAATTTTTTATACAAAAGATACACCATTCAAGGTTCACTTCAATTTCAAACAACGTTCAACCATTTTTTCACAAAGATTTATTCATAGCTTTCAAATCAATTTCAATTCTATTTCAAACTTGAAATCTTGCAATACAAATCGAAAATCCTTTTATTTATATGAAAGCTATTATTATTTAAAAATAAATAGTTTCTGTTTCGAAAAAATCCAATTTCATTTGTACAAGTTAAAGCCCTTGGGTTAAGTTCAAATTCTCAAAACAATACCTTTAAAATGGTTTAAAACCCATATAAATACATTCATAACTTGTATAACCATTTTAAATCAAAATTTCCAAACATAGAGTTCAATTTAAAATCTTGGATTTAAATCAAATCAAACCATCATGTTATTCAAAATAACTTTTTACCTTTGAAATCCCTTTTCAAAAGCTTTTTATATTTAACCCAATTCCAATTTCCAAAACTATTTGAATTTAAAATTCAATTAATTTTTTTTCTGAAATCCGTGACTTAACTAATTTCCTTGTGCAATCCATATTTGTGTGTGTATGGTGTAGTCCAGGGGTTTTACACAATAATGCAACAACGTTAATCATCATAGGTTCAAGCATAATAATATTTGATCAGCAATATAATACTATAAAGCTTATCATCATTCACAGATTCACAAATAGATATGTAAATGCATCATAGATAAATATGTAAATACATTACAAATAAATAATATACACGCATAGCTAAATAAAAACAATCCACATCACAGAATCATTATAGATCAACTGAAGACATTCATACAATTCATACATCCATAAGCAAAATCAATTAATTATCTGATTAATTTAAATCAGATTAATTACTTATGAATAAACACTAATCCTGGTTAATTAATATTAATTAATTACAAACCATCTTAATCAATTAACCTTTAATAAATTAATTAACCTTTAATTATAAAGTAATCAACCTTTAATCGTTAAATAATTAACCCCTAATTTTTATCCTTAATTAATTACATTAATTAATTTGCCCTTAATTAATTACCATTTAATTAATTATCCTTAATTAATTACATTAAGTGATTACCCTAATCACTTATATTGGTAAATCACAAATTAATTTTAATCACTTGATTAATCAACTTTAATTATTAATTAATTACTTAAAAAATTTCTTAAGTAATTAATTACCCGTAATTACTTTTATTAATTGATTTCTTTTAATTAATTATCCTTAATGAAATCTCATAGATTAATTCCTTAATTGCTCATCATAAATCAATTAACTCTTAACAAATTAATTAATCTTTTCAAATAATCTTTGAAATAAATTCATTATTAACTTAAAATGTTAAAGTTAAATTAATGTTTTATATAACAAAAACATTCCATCTGACAATATTAAGTTTATTTAAAATAAGCTTTTAAAATAAAGGTTATATATGTTAAATATTCAAAACTCAATTAAATTGAAATAACTTTATTTAAGAACTTTTAACAAATTTAAAACTTAGTTAATTCAAAATAAATTTTATTTAAAACCTTTAACAAATTTAAAGTTGGATAACTTCTGACATTCACAAAAATTTTCGTTTTAGCAAAAATTGTTTCAAAAATTTTGATTTTCTTTAATGTTAAAAACCGCCTTCCTCTAAATTCCACAGACCCAGGCAACTCCGCCAATTTCTCGAGCCAATCCCGAAGAAACTCCCCATATTTTCATCTTCGAGCCAAAACAAGATCAACTCCGAGCCAACTCCGTGTAAATCCCCATCTTCCCAAATCGATCAACCACCAGACCCAAAAACGTGCATGTGCACGTTGCACATCACTCTGACCACCTCAGGTCAATTCCACGACTGTCAACAAGTCATCGACAATCACCTCTATCTCCTAGACCACCCAACACCACGAGTCGACGACCAATTCGAAAACGAGCATGACAGCAACCCACTGGACTACATTTGATCAGAAATCCTCCCTTGCGCCGATGAACTAGGCCACCGGAGTACTCGCCATCCATACCAGAGATGCATCACGGCCTCCTCGCCACATTCCCCCACCTGCAATCACTTCACATTCACCCACGGCGATGCGACAACGCGTTTTCGGACACCCTAAATTTTTATCGTACCACTTCCACAATCGATAATAAAAACAACGACTATTTTTCCATTAGTCTACATCATCTCCTCTTCCTTCAAACTCGATCTCAAAGTTCGATTCCACCTTAATCATTGAAAATTGACGTTATTCATGATTCTGTTCAACTCTAAATTCCTAGCGATTTTCAAAGCTAAAATTCATGATATTATCATTAAAATTCATCAATCTGCAACTCGAATCAGGTTATGAATTCAAAACAAGAATTCGTGAACATCAAATTTTAATTTATTTTTGAGTTTACACTGTAAATTCCAATTTCCAAACAAATTGCTTAATGTATATACTTATGAACTATTTAATTTTTTTTTATACATCATTACAAACATTTTCAATTTAGAAATTATAGCCTAAAACTTATTGGAGATGAAGAAATTGAATTTTTTACATATTGTTGCTTGTGAGTTTCTTAAAACAGAGGGGTGCTTCTATATACACAGACATGCATACAGATGTTTGCATGCATGCATACATATATACATACATACATACATACGTACGTACGTACATACATACATACATACATACATACATACGTACGTACATACATATATACAAAGACATGCTAGCATATTCACACAGTTATTCAAGCACAATTCATATCATACTTCCAACACAAATCCAAACACTAAGAAAACAAAATAGGGTCAATGTGTTTGCTCACCAGTCATGATTGAAGAATAGGGCAGGTTTGAACTTCTAGGCATTTGAAAATTCGTAAAAAACCTTTGTTTCTTTTTTTTCAGGTCTATTTTTTGATTTCCCAGTTGAAGCTGAAACCTTGAATTTGTTTAGTTGAACCTGATCTTGTTTAAGTTGATCATTTCAGATTTCAAGCTTGATTTGTTTCTGGTTTTACTTTAATTTCCAGATTGAATCTTTGTATCTTTTCCTGGTTCAAACTTCTTAGATTTGAACTCAAGTTGCTATTTTCAGGTCTGATGCTAATGTTGCATTTAGTTCGAAGCCAGTATATTTTGATTTTGATCTGTTTTGACATGTTGAATGATTGCTTGATCCTTGCATTGCTCAGTTGAATCTGTTGCTTTACTTCGGGTTGAAGCTTCCAGGTTACATTTTGAAAACAAATTTTTTCTTTTGATTTGCTTTTTCGATTTGAGATGTCATGAAGATTTGTTTTACTGGCCTTGTTTTGTTTCCAGATTTCTTTAATTTTAAGTTTTGAGAAAAGGAAGTGCATTGCCTTGTTTTTCTTTTATGTATATTTTTTTATTTAAAATGAAGATAATAATCAAGTTTTCCACTTGTTAAAGTGCATGATAATTTGCTTACAATTGTTTTGAATACATTTTAAAATATTTACACTTGTCAAGGCAAAATTTATCATTAAACTACAAATGTTAATATATAAAATCTTAATTTTACAAATGTTCAAAATGTATACATTTTGTTTTTAAACCCATTACTTAATTTAATCTTAAACCTCATATTACTATAAATTAAAAATTGTATATCCTTGTGTATATATGATTTTTAAAAGAAAGTATTAAATCTTTTATTCATTTTCAAACTATTGTACCTTTAAACAAATATTTATCCACATACATAAATAAATAAATATGTATATATATTGGATTTTATCTTTTAAATAGCTTTTGGAAATTTGCCATATTAAATTCAAATATAACTTTCAAAATGCATATCACATATGTATATTATGAATTTGAAAACAAATTTCTTTAAATTTTAAAAGATAGTGTTTTTTTTTAAAATCCAATTTTATTTTCAAATTCAAAAATTAATATACAATCACTTTTTATTTATAAATGAATAAACAAATATATATTTTATTTCATTCACAAACTATTTATTTTCCAAATATTTATTTTCAACATATATATATATATGTATTTGAATTTCAATTTCAAATTCCAAATTATAATTTATTTATAAAATATTTAGATTTCCAAATCAATTTCTTTATTTAAAATACATGTCTTTATTTATTCTAGAAATTTCCAGATTTATTCACAATTAATCCAAAATTTCAAATTAATTACCAAATTAATGCTTAATTAATTCTCAAATAAATACAAATCCAATAAACAAACGAATATCAGTTTAACTTGGAAAATACCAAATTAATTCAGAATTAAATGTTAAAAAAATTAAATTAATTATCAAATTAAACTTAATTAAAATCCGGGAATGTTTCAGATTTAAGGTTTTATGATTTTCTTCTTATTTTCTTGGGTACTCTTAGATGAGTAGACAATATAGCAGGTCTAGATGGTATTTTGAGCTTTACGCTTTTTTGCTATGGTTTCACACATCTATCATATCAGAAAAGCTGGTGGTATTGATCTTTTACACCTTACGTTTTTGAATATGCGATCAAATTAAACTTTTAAATGTTCCATATTATACTTTGTAGTTAACATAAATATACTCATTCATTAAACATCTTATAGATTTTGTCGTAAATTACTTAATATTACCAATAACTTACATTTAATTATCTTTTAACTATTTACAAATAAATATTTTATAAATTTAAAATTAATTGTGTTCAATAAGAATTGCCTAATATTAATTATTTATTTATAATTAGTTCTCATTAACTATACTAATAAATTATCTTAATATTAGCTGTTAATATTAAGATAATTTGGCAGTATAGTTCAATGATAACTTATTATAGCTAAATAATTAATATTAATCAAGAATCCTATAAATTTTCATATAAATTGGAAATAATCGTGTTAAATATAAACTACTTAACATTCATAATCTTTTAACTATTCTTATAAATAATCTTAATATTAAATGTTAATATTAGTTAAATATCTTAAATATTTTCTTATCAATTTGAAATAAATTATCTTAATAAAAAATTACTTAATGGCTAATTAACCTTGCTTCTCATTACAAAAACATACTATTTTTACATTTGATATACCATTCGACCTTAAATAATTCAATAACATTTCAACAACACTAAATGTTTAGGAGGCCGAATCGATGTATATGGCTAAGTATTGAAATATACTTAAGGTTTAAAAATAACAAAATAATAAGCTGTAATACATTCCTATGTGTATAATGCAACATAATAATTATAAAGTAAAGTTGAAAATGCATACTAGAACTTTTATACTAGTTCGGACTCATGTCCTACATCTGGTCACAAATTCTAATTAACACCCACGACTTGGAGGAATAGGTGCCACATGGCTGCTTAAGAAGCAAAATTAGGCTTCCACAAACGATCTCTTACTCGACCGACTTCTTAGACATGCTGAATGTTAACTTCTCCACCGATTAACCTCTCAGATTTCCCTAACCAACCTCTTAGAATTTCAATAGAAAGTAGAGTATAATTGACTTGATTTCATAATGTCTAAATACAATGATTGTCAAAAACTTAGTATAGAATTCCTATAACCCACACATATGACACTAAGTGGAGGTGTAGAGGTTCAGTAAGCTATTCAACCAAAATCCAACGATGTTGACTTAAATGATCAATGGTCAGCGAATATGTAGTAATTAGAATTTAGAATGAATTTTGATTGTTAAAAAGAGAGCAATATAATTGAATATTCAATGCATAGGTTAATTTTTAATCTTGAGAAGTCTAAGGGATTTCATAAAAGTTATAACGATGTATTTGGAAACTTGTATCCATTTAAAATTGAAGATAAGTGATTTTAAGACAAGAATAAGAAGAATGAGATGAAGAGATGCGACCATAATTCAAAAATAAATTTCAAAACTCTATAAGGAAAACACACATTTCAATGTACATAAAAAACACATGTTGACTTATGAGTTTACATAGGTTGACATGAGTCTTTTATACAGGTCATAAGTGTGTGCGTCTTACCGCTTTTAAATATATTTATATATTTCTTTTTATTTTGTTTGACTTATTTTTTCACACTCTAAAAATCCAAAAATTAAAAGGAATATTTAATGATGTCTGGAATGATGTTTCATAATTTGGAATGTTTAGAGAACACTTGCGGGTTTCTTGACAAATCCACAATAATATGACTCGATAAGGACTCTGAAGATAACATACCTAATTTTTATGCACATTTGTCCACCTTTGAGTATTTTTCCTTAAGTGTTGTTAAGTTCTATTAGATTTTTTAACTTTATAGATATCTTTGAATTCTTGTACTCTACTGCAGATGTAAAAATCCTAAATTTAACAAAATTAAATAGGACATTTTGGTAATTTTACAAAATGCTCAAATTCTTAATTTTTACAAATGAAGGAATATGGAAAATCTTGATTTTCCATTGCATCAAGTAAATTTATCTAGCTCAAGTTCATATATAAAAAATCAAAAGCGGATATCAAATAAAGGAAATAAAAATCATTTATCGTAGCACGTGTTTGAGGCAAAATGAGTCAAGGTCCAACTGGTTCGATAGGAAATTTTCTTATTCTACTTAGATAATCGAATTTTTTGAACTAATTCACCTCATTCTTCACTTCTCTTCGTCATATAATCATCGCTACACCTAAACTTTATACTTCTTCTCCTTCTTCTTTAAATCTTTTCATCTGTCTTTCTCCATCCAAAATCAAATCTCCAAGTAAAAGCAGAAAACAAATTAAAAGGAAAAGAGAAGATCAAATAAAAGCATAAGCAAACCAATTAGAAGAAGCGGATTCAATCAAATAAGGGGAATTCAATGATTAATAGTATAAACTTATAAGAACATTGTATGAAGGTGAGTAGGTTTATCTATGAAATGAATATATTGTTATATAAGCATTTAAATTTACTTATAAATCTGTTTACATTTAAACATATTTTTTAAATCGAGTCGATGATTTTCAATTAAACGTTTATATAAGTTAGATAATTTGGAAAACCCTATAATACTATTTTGATAGTAGAAATTTTAATTAAATAGGGAGAGGGTAGAATAAATCAAATTCACTCTTAAAATCATATAATCTGATTCAATGCAATAGATACGAATTAATTTGGATAAAAAAGGCAACTTTATGTATATATCCTTTAAAATCATCAAGATTCCATTCAACATTGAGTAAAATTGGATATATGCAGATGAATCATGGAATGGTTATATGCAATCTAATGGAAAAGTTACACAAAAGGTTGGATATGATAAAAGTTGTAATTGTCTATAGATAACTGATTGAAAGTGGGATTATAGGAATTAAAATTTATATGTGATGTCTGGATGGTAGAACTACTAATAAACAGTCAAAACGGAACTAAAGTAATAATCCAAAATTGTTGTAAAACCCTATTTTTCTTTCAAACCAGTCAACTAACTACATAGACCAGTCGACTGATTTCTTTATGGAAAACAATGAAAAAACATGAGTCAAACCCGAAGAAAAACAATTCATTTTTTGGGCCAAACAGTCTAGGTACCAATCGACTGAATTTTTATAGAGTCAACTAGTTGAATTTAACCGTTGACTAATGGCTATTATTATGTATAAAAGAAATTAGTTACAAGCAAACAATCGACTGATATTTTTACCAATTGACGGAGTGCTATAATGGCCGAGTGATAGTTTTATTTCAGTCGACTATTGCTATATTTAAAAGAAAAGATATATAACCGGAAATAGCTAATTGACCCATATATTCAGCCAACTGATAGCATGTAGATAACCCAAGATGAACTAGAGCTGGTGCAAGCCAAGTAGGATAGGTTTGAGGATTTATTTCCCGGTTTCTTGACTTTTTGGAGTTTATGTAGATTGTGATGTTGTATAATATGATGGTCAATGCAGTGTGCGATTGTATCCCAATTAGTTGCTCTAACTATCACTATTATAGTCAAAGACGCGAGTTGTGGACTACATGAGGTGAACGGATGCTTCCGTGTTAATAAAGTTTACTACCATTCAGGTAGATGTACCTACATAAGAAGTCGAATTGTTTATCGATCCTTGTATGGTAGGCGTATGATAGGTTTACCACTAAGGTCGTATACTGGATATTTTGGATGGTAGTTTACCATGAAGAATGTATATTCGATATGTTCCTTAGCAATGTGATTGTCCGTTATGTGTGTGTGACTTAGAAGGTTTACCATTTAGATTGTTTACTTAATGTGTAGTTAAGTGATTTACCATTGAGATATTGCTCAACGTATATTTAGTGATATACTATCAAAACCGTACACTCGATATATTGTTAGATTTACCCTGTTTCTGGATGTCCATCCTTTGGGTGGAAATATTTATGGACTACTATCATATTTTAGGCTTATTATATATATTAGTTCCCTATATCGTATTTGTTAGGTAATTTGTTAGATATAATACACACATACAATTAAACACCCCTAGGTATTGTAGATTATAAATGGTAATTTAACTACCTATTAATAATATACCACTAGTGATATCACTCACTCATCAGACCTTGTTTGACCCTTTCTGTTTTTCTCTCTTTATACGTATTACAAGATGACAAGATAGTAGGAGGTATGATGAGAATAAGATGCATGGAGGAGGTGACTACGCTCTTTTAAAATATATTTACTTACTGTCACTTCATACGTATCTTATTTTACTTGTCAGTCGGACATACAATATTTCAATTGGTAGATTTTATTTACACATTCTTTACATGCACCACTTTTGTTTTAAGACAATAAGAATTTGGCTATTGTAGTATTTATATTTTATTGCTTCCATTATAAGATCTAAAAGTATAGAATGTACAAATTCATATTTATCTCTATTCCTTACAAACCATCAAAAACCTAACAATCCATGTTTCTTGGCACGATGCCAGTTCAACTGCTACTTTTGAACATTGAATCGGTTAGTTTGAAGATGCATGTTAGTACATTTTGTATTAGAGCAAGGTTAATGATTCCTTAGAGATTAGCCATATACTAAGGGAGCGTACTTGTGTATATTGAAAGATATTATTTTGTATATAAGTATAACATAAATACACCTATATAATTATAGTACCACTTACTATTATCTAAAGAAGTTGCTAATAATTCCTATTTACAAATAAGTGAAAATGAGCAATCAAACTGGAAATAGTTTCGGTGAGGCAGATGCTGAGATTTCCAGCGCGACTGTTCTAGAATGGTTCTATGGGTATCTTCAAGCAAGGGGCCTAACTAAAATTAACCCCAATGAAGGACCCATAACACAAGCACATAGTACAACCTTGGCTCCTCTCTAGCTTTGGATTTTCCTAAATTGTGCTGGGATCTCTAGAGTCTGAATGGTAAGAATTACTTAGGGACTAAATCACTTGTTAAGACTCGGACATCATTAAGGAATTATGATTGAATACTTTGTATTATGGATGTAGAGGATGCGTGAAGATGCAATTGGATTTATGACACTTGCAAGGTAAGGCCTTGAACTGGTAGGATATTTCCATTGCTGAGTTAGAAGTGACAAATATTACTTGGATTGGTTTTAAGGGGCACTTTAAATTTAAGTTAATCTGAGGTAGAATTGGGAGTAGAGTTGGAGATGTTCATCCATTTAGGGCAAGGAGACCTAACAGTGAAGGAGTAGGTTAATGAGTTCGATCTACAGGCAAAGTGTAGCCTAGACCTTATTAGTACACAGTGAAGAAGGCGATAAAATTTACTAAGGGATTGAACCTATCTTTGAGAAATGTTGCTTTGAGCCTTGTACTCACCAAAAATACTTTATAGAGCTTAGTAAAGATGACGCTGCTGAATTCTGTTGCTGAAGGAGAGCCTAGAAAGGTAGAGAGAAAGTTGGTTCAGCAAAATAAATCCAAAAGTGAAATTGGACCTCGAGGCAGAATAAAGAAGCTAAAGGTTTATGTGTCAGAAGTGCAATTTAAGGGGACGCATGGGTAGGGATTGCAAGATGAATGTTACTAAGATCAAATTCGATAAGTGTAATCAGTTTCGGCATATGAAGATTGTCCCACCATGCGTACGACTTCTAGTCAGGTTGATTCCAGCTTATTAACTTGAAGTTGTCCCTAATTTAAGCGCAACCCTAACCATGGATAAAGGGAAGGATGTCATCATGGAAGGTGTGTTAACTTTTTCTATTTATTGATTTGCACTTTATTTGACATCGAAGCATCCCACTCGTTTACTTTGAGTACGCAAGTAGATGAATTGCACTTAGAGGATAGCATAGTCACATCCCTATTATAGTAACAAGTCATGTTAGGAGATCGATCTATTTACCTATGATTTGTAAGAATTTACGGTTACATTTTTTGGGTATTAAATTTGAGTGCGAAGCTTTTGTGTTGGGATTTTTTGGGTTCAATTTAATCATGGGAAGGGCTTGGATGATTGTGTATGGAGCAATGTTAAAATATGATAGGAAGGTGGTATGTGTGCGAACTTATAGTGGGTGTAGCCTTGAGGTTTATAGTGACCCCAAAAGTTTGTTTATGTTGAATTACCAATGTTACCCAGACCTGTCACATCGTGAGTTCACTTCTATTCCTATTGTTCATGGCTTCCCAGGATTCTTTACCAAAGTTTTTGGTCTTCCTCCTCATAGGGAGATCAAATTTCAAATTTATTTAGGAAATGATGCCAGACCTATTTTTAACTGGGTTTGTAACCAAATAGAAGTCAACCAGAAGTAGAAGATCAAAAATAAAAATGGAAAGACTTACGAACTTGGAAATACGATTAGAATGATGAAAGAATAGAACTCAAGAAAATTCATCCAATTTGGGGCTAAGTAGAGGAGTCGGTACCGTGAGGTTTTCTCTCAGTACCGACACAATTTTCCTTCTTATCTTGGCTTCACAACTCCATATATTTCATGTCCTACCTCAACCTTTCATGGACAAGTGCATTTCTCAGAGTCTGGATGAGTAATTCCTAAATTTGATGAGAGGAAAGCCAAGAATGCAGGATAATTCAAGTGTAATAAGAGAATCATCATAGTCAACCCAAATTCTACGAAAAAAGTGCTTGGAACACATCAAAAATGTGATATAAGAATAAAGGAAGTGCAAAGATTGACTTTCCATAAGTAAATTCCTATTAGTAGCAAGATCTTTTTTCTAGGTACTGAGAGGTCTTTTTGCCACGTGGGCCCATGTTATCATGTGTACATCTTCTGGTTTACTTTAAGGCTTCAAATCAAGTGAAGTTCTGGCCCCATGCACCTGTTTCTCCATAAATATCCACCCCATTGCAAGTAAAGAAGGATCTTCACTCTACTTCTCTTCTTCATCTTCTACCTCCCTTAAAATAATCACCTAAGCAGCTATGTTGGCAGTTCTAAGATATAGAACATGTAAAACCCTTGTACTAGTGACTTGTATTCAACCTAATTTTCCACAAACAATAATTAATAAAACTATAAAGTTGATATATGCCAGAGATTGCCAAACCACTATAAAAACCTTATGTCCTGTAATGGCCCGTTTTCCATATCCTTTGAAGCAACAATATACCACACATGTCTAGCTCAAATTGCATGAAAAGAAGGATCATTAGGGGTAGAAAGAAAATAAAGATAGAACAGAATCTCACACGAATGGAATAACATATATTATTTCAATAATAATCTTTACAGCGAATTTTTTTAACATACAATATTGGAGTCTAACCTAGATTTAGCCTGGACAGTTATAAACCCCTGTCCTTAAAAATGCTGACAAACAACAAAATAAATGCAATAAATGCAACAGATAATAGAATACATCCATATGATGATGAAGATCTCCAGCTCTCCTCTAGAAACTCCATCCGTCTTCAACTAAACCTAAAACTACATGGATCTTACCCGAGTATTAAAAATACCCAGATCAGGCTTGATAAACCAACGTGAGATACTCGAAATTTTAAATGCATAAATCATGAAGATGCTATCAAAATCTTTGAAAAGAAGGGTATCTCCTAAGATCAAGTCCACACATAAACACGGACTGGTTTTCACCTTATGATAACCAAAACACTTTTATACCAAAATTCACTTGATATTATTTTCAATGACATTCTTTTGAAAACACTTTTCAAATAAACTTATTCAAATAAACTTATTCAAATAAGATATCAATATTTGGACAAGTCTAAGGTAATATATCCAGACTGGATCAACGGAATATACCCAACGGAATCTATGATACTAGATAGGGTAGCTGAAATGTTTGCAAGTCATTATAGCTATTTTGGGAATACAATCAAAACTATAATCTCGTATTGGGATTGGATTTCCAACATGATAGGAAACTAGCGGAAAGATCAATCTGTATCCATGGCATACGTCAAAGGTTCAAACTCCGTTATACAACAACACAAATGGATAAAAGTGGATACAATCTACGAATAACATCCAACGATTTAAACTTCGTGCATCCCTACCATGAGGCCCAAACGTATCTGGTACATAGGGCTCAAAACATCTAATAACCCAAATCACCACTATCTGAAATGCGAGCATACATCTGACCACATAGAATCCCATCATAATTGAGGTGTGAGGCTCGAGAGCTACCCTCAATTTCTTTAAAGCCATGCTTTTCATACAAAACCATGCTTTGATCATAACAGATTCCACTGTGATTGCCACATTGTAATTCCTTTGATCACTATTTGACTCCCACAAGCATATAACCTCTAAGCTCATATGTCTTAGGGAAGGGCGTTAAGCTAAGAGAAGTTGCATTCTCCGCCACCAGGCTGATGTACATTTGTAAAAGTCAAACACTGTTCTTAGAAATGCAATGTTAGACATTCATCCATACAAGTTCATTCTGGGACTGAACGAAGCCGAAGGCACTCTCCTGCTACCACTAGTAGCCAGTAGTCCTTGCAATCTGAAAAATCTTCATAACGGTGAGACCACTGCTATAAATAAATCTATAATGTGAGCTACCCAAAGCATGTTCAACAAGCGGTCCTTATGCTACAAGATCCATGGTCTTCAATAATTATCATCTTCAACATGTCTTCACTTTCGAACGTATACATTGATTCGAAGTGATTTTCGGATAGGAATCACCCAAATCCAACTCTGATTCCTTCGAAGCCAACTATCGATTTTATAAGATGTTAAGTTCGTACGTGGATATCAATCATCAATCATCTACTTCATCTTTTATCTAATCAAATATCTTTTATTCTTTTCAATTTACCCCATTTTCATTTCAAGAGAATATGGAATCATTAAGCCTCATTTATCAAATCATTTTATTTATTTAAACCTTTCTTAAATCCTAGAATAATTCCAAATCATTTTCTCTATTACTTAGGAAAACCTTTCCAAATCATTCTTTTACTCTTAATTAATGATTTTTTGTATTCAAATTGTAGCCTTTGACTTAGGGAAAATATTCCCAAATCATTCATTAAATCTTAATTAAAGATTTCTTTCTTAAATTCAAATCATATTTTTGCAAATCGAAGATTTTCATAAAAAAGCACTACTGCCACTTTAAATATGGTAAGTTTCACCTCGAGGGACAAATGGAAAGTAATCCTACATCATGAAGATCTTTGTCATTAATGATCATTATCGTTAATATATTTTATTTCGAAAATTAGTTTGAAGGGGTTTTCGGATAGGAGTCATCCAAATTCAATCTTGGTTCTTAGGATAGGAATCACCTAAATCCGATCTCGGTTTCTGCTTACCAACCATCGAATAAAAGATGTTAAGTTCATATGGTGATTCGAAAATTAGTTTGAAGTGATTTTCGGATAGAAATCAACCAAATTCGATCCCAGTTTTTTTGGATAGGAATCACCCAAATCCGATTTCGGTTCTTCGTACAAATCATGGAATAAAAATTGTTAAGTGGTTAATTAACATTCTAAGAATTCGTTTCTTTTATTTTATTTTGGAAAAACTTAAATATGATCTTTTAGAGCATCCAGTCTTTCCTTTCGATCTATTCCACTTCTCACCTAAAAAGACAAAACATATGCCACGTAAGTTCAGGGCATTGGTTACTCCATCCCTAACCTTAGTTAAACACCTTGTTTTATCTTTCCAAATCTCATAGGTAGGATAAATGTACTAGTCGTTTCTGCATACTCAGTTTGATATTACATTCAATATTCTTTACTTTTTGTTTAAGTGGTACAAACAATTCCTCTTAACCATTTATTCAAACTCTTACTAAACTTCCAAATCATCTTTGAATTGCTTAATTATTCCTTTTGAAATCATTCACAAAATATTTACGAAAGAATTGTTTAGTTGAAAACTCATGTTCAAAGGTTATAGAATTCGCAGCATAAAAGTGCTGTGGATAGTGCTATTTAAGCTTATTTGATTTAAACAACTTTTTAATATTTGAAAATTCATATTTTCCATTCCTAATTTTTTAAAACCATTTTGATAGATTTATAAATTTTATTTCATATTTGTAATCATTTAAAAATATCATTTTATAAAGAAATCTCGTTTTGGATTCTAAACTGCAAAACCCCGCGACGTTTTTAGAAAATTGTTTTGGACATATTTCGAAATCTACTTGATGAAATCTTGATTTTCTTTAAACTATTATCATTGTGGACCAAAGAATTTTATTTCGAAGAAATCCGACTTATAAATCATTCTCTACGCCAATTTGAAGTTATGGGTCGAAATTTACGAACTACCGCTACGCGAGAGCTCAATTTTGACCAATTTTGTGAATCGCTTCGGAACTTGTCCAAAACACTTCAATTTTTTTTTAAACCATATTTTTACTATTTTAACTTATTTAAAACAATACTTTCATCATTTCAAACTCATTTTTCATTTTCTTTCATATTAACAATATCATTTTCAATCTTTTTAGATATTTTGAAATCATTAGGAGGTTAAAAAATTTCCATACACATCTTCGTATGGATTTAATTCTCATTCAATTAACTATGTTTAATCACTAATCTTTTCTCTTATCATTTATTAACCGCATAATCAACCAATTTGCAAACAAGTTATCAAACATTCATTCAACATATTTAATCTTTCAAATCATTATATTTGAAATAATTATGGATCAATTAGTAAATATGAGTATTCACCTTTAACCAAATCGATTAATTTCCTACCAACATTCTTACTAACAACACTTCACTTAAATTCAACTAATCAACTTCAACTGCATTTCTTTTGCTTTATGTTATCATCTCTTCTTCCAAACTCCCAAAAATCCGGCAGAGCTTCCACAGCACCTTGAATTTGCTTCAAGATCCTTGGAATGAAATCGACGACACTTCTTCTCTTTTTCTTGCTCCGAAGCTTCAGATTTCTTTCCACCTTCCAAATGGTTCGGCCTTACCTTGGTCCTTTCCTTCCTCCATCATTTCTTCACTTCTTAGATGCTAAAACATGTTTTAATGGTATTCTATGATCTTTGGCAGAATTTGGTTGTGTTTGGAGTTGATTTGACATGATTTTGAAAAAGTCAGTAAGGAAAAGAAAGAAGAAGAAGCCACTAAAGGGAGCTTCAAGGAGGAAGAAGAAGAAGGTAGAAATAGTGTTAAAAAAGTGAGAAAGTGGTTGGCATTTAATAAAAAAATGGAGTGGTAAGTTACCAAAATATCCCTTTAACAAATTACCAAAACAACTGTACTTACTTCTTAAGTAATCTTATTTTTTTCAACACTTAACATCACATTTCAAATCATTACTTTTTTCACTTTCACTTAATATTAAGTAAAAAAATTAATAATTATGTTTCTTTGATTTGGTGTTTTACTTTTTTACTTTTGTGCATTTTTGTCTTTTTATGCTTACTTTTTGTTAATTGTATTCTAGTATTTTCTACGTATGTTTAGTAAAAGTAAAGTTTGATTAGTGAATTAATTAATACTTATACTACTTGAATATATGTTCATATATAAGAAAATAAAGGTGCGATGACATTGCGATAACTTTTAATCGACAAAATGTTGATTTTCGACAAAATGTTTTATGGTCACATTTTGACGTTTTAGCTAAACTATTTATTTATGTAAACCAAATTTAAAAATGAACATTTTACTTCTTTAAATAAATTAAAACATGTCTCTTTATATTCTAAAATCATATTTAAATAATATTAAAATCTCTAATTTTACGATGTGTGTAAAAACTGACAAAATGCGACAAAATTTGGTTATTTTTGTAAACCGATTATTAGCCTGCTTATAAATATTTTAATATACTTTTATTATCTTTATTAAGTATTTTCAATAATATTATATTTTTAAATAAATATTTAGACCTATTTATTTAAGTATTTATTTATTTTTAACAAAACTTAACTTTTGTTGATTTGTTCTAAAATCCAAATTTATACTTTTTAAATTATCACTATAAGGAAAAATAATTTCTCTATTATTAACTATTATATAACTTATTTATTTAAGTTTTAAACCTTTTTAAATTTAAAACAAACGAAACCTCTCATTTTCGAAGTAGCGAAATTACGTTACATGTCCTGCTGTTCTTTTCCTACTATTTTACTATTATCTACTAGATCTGGATCTCTCAAGTTTCATACAACCTATTTTTAGGCGTTGATCAATTTTTGGAAGCAACATATTATTGCTTTCACTGAAAAATGAATCCAGGCTTAGATTTAGCTCTCTACCTGGGATTGGAAGGATCTAGAAGTTAGATCTAAAAGTTAGATCCCAAAGTTTTACTTGACAAATTTAAGGGTTTTCAGTTAGAAATCCATGGCCCCTAGAAAAAGAAAATCTCCATTTGGAAGATCCGTAGGAGTGGTAGTTGGTGGCGATGAAGGAAACACTTAGTGAAAGGAAGTTAATGATGAAAACCTAATACCAGGCTCTTCTTCTCGAAATGAAGTGGTTACCAGAGAAGAGCTTGATAAAATGATGTAGGGGCATAACTGGAAGATGGTGGATAATCGAAAGCTCGATTGGATAAGACTAATGCTTTGTCAACCTTGTAAGCACCAAGGACAAAAAGAGTTTGAAGGTAAACTTCGCCAACAATAGAACAAGAGAACCCTTCAGTTTCAAGCCAAAATAGAAGGAATGGAAAGAAAAAAACAAAAGGAGGCCACTGTTGGGGTCGCAAGAGTTATTGCAGGAGGAAGTAGAAGTATTCTCCCAGAAAGAAACCGACCAACTCTGATAGGTTTCCTCTCGGTACCGACACGAATCCTAAGGAAAAAATACATAAGAAGTGGGTGCTCTAGTTGTTTCTGATGAGGAAGAGGGTGTACAGCTTGATGATAATGATTCTGAACTGGATGGCAGTGTTAACAGAGGCAAAGCTCAAACTGCCATAACTGAACCAATCCCATGGAAACAAAGAACCGCAGGAGTGGTTCTCCGAGAAAATGGCAAACCTAAACACTAGCTGGCAAACCGAGTCCATTTGCAGAGCCAAACACTCGATGCAACCTTTTGCGGTTGTCCAATGGAATACCGTGCCAGGGAGGAGCACAAAAATGACAGGGTTAAGAAGTTAGTTTAAGAAAGAAGGAGTAGGAAGAATGATTGTTAGGGTTTTATGCTAACTAGAACTCGGATTTCGAAAAACATTCTAAGAGAAGAATGCCCTAGGAATTTACAATGCCTATTGCGCCATCATACAACAGAACAACTGACCCTAAACAATGCTTGTTCAAGTATGAATGGAACACGGATGGTGCTAAGGCTACTAATGTTGTGGGATGTAAGTGTTTCCCTATCTTCTTGGAAGGAGTTTCGTCAACGTGGTTCACCTGGCTCGCGCCGAGATCTATATCGACCTTTAGGGTTAGGTATGATACTGCTGGAGTAGTTCCATCTTCATGTCGCACGACCCAAAGATGTTATGTCACGATCGAGTTTCTCTCAGGGACCCAAAGAGTCGCTTAAAGGTTTCTTGAATCGATTCATTATACCTATTACTGAAGTCAACAATCTAAAGAAGGATCTCGTATTTATGGCTTTGGTCCGGGGAATCCACCTATAAATGGATTTAGGAAGATGGCTGAAAATGAAACAATCAACAACCGTGGAAGAATTCCATCCCATGGGCCCATTAGCTCTTAGTTTTAGAGGAAGCGATTCAGGTGGCTAGGTAGACTGATGATGTAAAATTGAAGGAAGTTATCCAAAGCAACGTTTCCATTAAGCAAAGTGGAGGAAAGTATTAAAATGCAGAAGTTAATACCAGGAATTCCAACAATCAAAAGAAGAGGAAATAATATATAAGTAGCGGACGCAATGATAATAGTAAGCGCCTAAGGAATTTGAGACCGAAAAATTATACGCCCCTAACTGATATGTTGGAGAACATAAACCTTGCCACGAAAGGGATGGAACTATATAAAAGGCCATCGAAAAGAGAGGTGGTCGAGGAACAAAACAGCTCTAGGAAGTATTGTTGTTTCCGTGAAACTCATGGACACAACGTGAATGCGTGTAGAAATTTGAAAGACCTTATTGAAGAGATGATAAGAGAGAACAAGCTATAGCAGTATGTTAAAAAGCCGTAGAAAGATAACAAAATTCCAAGACTCCCAGGGCTGCCTGCTCAAGGAAAGCAATCTAGACTAAGTTGTAAAGCGCATAGGAGAAATGGTGAAAAATTGGTTATTAATACCATAACACGAGGACCTTACCCTGTGGAGAAAAGTTGGAGGGAAATGGATTGGTATGTGAGCTCGCTAAAGCATGCACCGAAGGAAGACTGCTTTGTCGTAGATTACAGAACTCTGGTCAAGCAACAAAAGACGATAATGGATGATATTGTACTTCGAAATAGATATTCGGATGGAGCCAAAGCACCAACTTTCGCGACCCTATGGTGGTGACAGTCAGAATTGGACCAGCAACTATACGACGGGTTTTCGTAGACAATAAGAGTTTGGTGAATATCCTATTTAAGACCACATTTTACCAGATGAAGCCCAATGTGACGGAGGTGGCAGCTTGTAAAACCAAGATTCTTGGCCTATGAGTGAACCTAACAAATAATTAGAACGATTGATTTTCCTATGGAACCAGGCGAAGGAGACCACAAGATTGTGCAAATCCAAGAGTTTGTGATCATTGATGAGTGTTCGGCATACAATGGTTTCTTGGGCCTACCGACTCTTACTATTTTAGGATTACTCTGGCACCTTGGTGTTTAGTCAGGGAATTCCCCCTGGAGAATGGGAGAAATAGTAAAAAGAGACAAGCATAGGAAGGGAATGGTACGTGGAGGAACTGAGAGAAGCAAAGCGGCATGAGAAAAGCAGAATATGGGGAGAACTCTCCGCATTCAGTGTTCACAAGCATAGCAACTAAAGCCTGAACCATAGCTTAGGAACCATACCTGATTCAATAAGGCTATGGATCCTAGATATTAATCAGAGGAAGGGCGACCAGCACTGGCATAGCTCACGGTGAATGTTCCAATCGACTTGGATGGACCTATTCAATCTTAAAGACTGGATTTGAGCTCAACGCTAACTTGAGAAAATAATTGCTGAAGTTCCTCCAAGGAAATTTGGAGGTGTTCAATTGGACACATTCCGATATGTGCAGGACATCATCAGAGATAGCATGCCACGCTCTTAACATCAATCCCACATTTACACTGGTAAAGAAGAAGAGGCGTAGTTTGAGTCTTGAGCGATCCACTGCTTTAAGAGAAGAAGTGGATAAGCTAATGGAAAACGGCTTTATCCACGATGCTCTTTACCCGAAGTAGGTATCCAACCCGTGTTGGTCAAAAAATCAAATGGAAAGTGGCGAACACATATTGACTATTTAGATCTGAACAAAGCTTGCTCCAAGGACAGCTATCCTTTGCTCAGAATTAACCAGCTGGTGGAAGGCACTGAAAGACATGAGTTACTCTCATTTGTGGACGCCTATTTAAGGTATAATCAGATACCAATGCATATAACAGACCAGGAAAGCACTAGTTTCATAATGGATTTGGGACTGTACTACTATCGAGTAATGCCGTTCGGTTTGAAGTACGCCAGAGCTAAATACAAAAGATTGGTAAATACTATGTTCAAGAACCCGATTCGATGGTATATGGAGGTATACATCGATGGCATGCTTGTGAAATCATGGGTGTCTCAGAATTGCCTAGATGATCTTTTAAAGATGTTCAAAGTTCTACGGAGATAAGGAGTGAGACTTAACACGCTGAATTGTTCTTTTGGAGTGGCAACAAGAAAGCTTCTAGTGTTTATTGTCAGTGCTTATGGCATCATAGCTAATTCGAAACATATTAATGCTTTGAGGAATGTGAGAGTTCCTACTGACAAAAATGAAGTACAAAGTCTGAACGACAAACTCACCGCTCCAAGTAGATTCATCTCGAAGGCCACTGATAAGTGCATACCCTTCTTTGATGCTACAAAGAAGGTAAATAAGAACTTAGAATGGTACAAAGATTCCCAAAATGCCTTCGAGAAGCTGTTAAGACACATGGAGACACCACTGGTTTTATCCAAACCGTTTGATGGGGAGGATTTGTTCGTTGACTTAGAAGTTCATACTCATGCACTGAGTGCGGCATTACTATGTGAGGATGCAAGAATACCGTGACACGTTTTCTAAAGCAGCAAGTAGTTTACTGGAGCTGAAAGAAACTAACCAAAGTGGGAGAAGCTTGCTTATTGCTTGTTGATTGCATCAAGGAAGCTACAACCCTATTTGCAGGCTCATTGGGTTAAAGTATTGATTGATCTTCCTCTTAAGCAGGTGTTGTATCGACCTAAGACCTAGGCAAGGCTGCAAAAATGGAACTTAGAGTTGAGCCAATATGATATCAGTTACCACCCTAGAAGAGCACTATAAGGATAGGCATTGGCAGTTTTCATCGCCAAGTTCATAATCCGGGATAGTGAGGAAGACGATGACGATGCGGTCGCATAGTCTCATTAGAAATTGTTCGTTGATGGTGCTTCAAATGAATATAGCTCTGGAGCCGGAATTGTATTTAAAACTCTAGAGGGACGATCAGTTTTCTGTATATTATAACTAGGGTTTCCCATGACAAGTGACGAAGCCGAATACTAGGCGTTAATAGCTGGATTGAAGATAACAAAAGAACAAGAGATCAAGGTGACACACATATTCAGCGATTCTCAACTGGTGGCTTATCAGGTCAAGAAAGGATACCGGACAAAGGGAGCAAGACTAGCCCCTTACTTATCAAAGGCACTAGAACTTCTAGAGGATATAGAACACTACATAATGCATATCTTCAGGGAAAAGAACACAAAAGCCGATTCACCGGCTAAGCTAGAAAGTTTAATTGAAGCACAACTGATTGGCCTAGTTTCCGTAGAAGTTTTGACAATTTTGAGTATCGCCGAGGTGGACGTTGATTGAATTCTAGAGAACATGGAGGAAGCGGAGCCATTGATGACCTCGATACAGAATTACTTGATGAAAGGAACTCTCCCGTAGATAGAACTAAATGAAAGAAGCTCTTTTAGGAAGCACCATGGTTCATGATGTAGGAAGTATTTCTACACTTGAGAGGATTCTCAATCCCCTTGCTTCAGTTCATAACCAAGGATGAGGGTAGGATGATCCTTATGGAAATCCATAAGGGAGCCGTGGTGACCACATCGGTGGGCAGAGTCTAGCTAAGAAGACATTCGTTTGAATAGTTTTGGCCAACAATAAATCAAGATGCCGCTAGTTATACAAAATAGTGAAACCATTACTAAAGATCTGCAAAGATCCCAACAATCCCATCTTCGAAGCTTTAAAAAATGGTCAGCCTATAGCCATTTATGACTTGGGGGGTTGAACCCATTGGAGTGCTACCAATCGCAAAAGGAGGAGAAAATATGCAATAGTTATGGTTGAGTCCTTCACAAAATGGGTTGAAAGTGGAACCACTTTCCATAATCACCATGAAAAGGATAATTAACTTTGGAACTAAGAACATTATTTGTTGGTTTGGAGTACTCGAGAGGATCATCACGAATAATGGAACCTCATTCAAGAGCATGAAGTTCAAGGATTTCTATGGGCAATATAGAATCGAGTAAATCCTCTTGTCATTAGCGCATCCACAGGAAAATGGATAGGTGGAGGCAGTAAACAATATCATCAAGGCCACCCAGAAGAAGTGGCTGACTAAAGCTAAAGGCGAATGGGTTGAAGAGCTTCCACTAGTATTATGGGCTTACAGAACAACACATAAATTAGCAGCCGAACTAAATCTGAGTGCTTTTTCAAATATCATTGTTATTGGTCCAAATTTTTGAGCAGTCCAAAAGTTCAATCATTTCATTGATCATTGATGCAGATGCAGATGATCAACCAAGCTTCTCACAAAAAAAAGAAAAAAGAAAAAGGAATACTAGTTGAAAAGAATAATAGTTCATTTTATACTTTATGGGTTATACATATATTTTATAGAACCCACTGTCTACTTCTTTTGAAATTGTGTATTCTATGAATACATGTAATAACCATTGTGTCATTTATAATTTTCTTAGAGATTTCAGATCAGTTTAGTGTTACGTTAACTTACTATATCAATTGCATCATGATGGTGGTTTTACAAATGATGAAATATATAAACCACACATCCATTTTTCCCTTACATGTGCCTAGATTATTCCTAACATATTTTTTAACGGACTAAAATTTACACAGTCGGTCGATAGTGGTTGATGATTTCACTATTAAATTTAGCTTTGTAAAAAATATTACGTAATAAATTTACATAATCCAAAACCAGACTATTTGATAGGCATTTGTGTCGCTTTCATTATAAGAAACCAATGATGATTGATGTTAGTTAAACATATTTTATTCGAGGTTGTAGCTCTGTTGTTTACTTTATTCATCCACTATTGTTGACATGGATTAGCATTGTGGTCATTATTAATTTGTCAATTTATGTTTTTCCCTTTGACTTGTATACCATCCATTTGTCTATGTCACTTGCACCGCATGAGCTTATGCAACCATATTGTTTCTTTGCCTAGCACATCTGTGCTCTAAAAGCATTATGTTAGCAGGGTTAAATGGTAGTCACTCATTTATTAATCAGTGTTTCTATGAACAGTGAGTATCAAAGGCGTTTATACGACTTCTGTCTGTTCAGTGTAAGTGAATCATATTTACTAAGTTAATCATTAATATCTAGAATAAAGTGGTATATTATATATACATATTATGTACAAGTGTTTTTACAATAAAATGAAAAAATGTAGTATACTTTTCAAGTTACAAATCGAAGTTCAATTAGCAATTATATTATCTGCTTTTATTTATATAAATAAATAGTTATATAAATATATATAATTTTTTAACTCCATGCGGGCAAAGCTAAAATTGACTTAATTCTAAGAAAATTTTCAAATTTAAAAATGTCTATTTTTTGTGGAGATCATACTCGCAACATAAATTAAATACATTTTGAATTAAGAGATTTGAGATATGATAGGGGTGCTTAAAGGTGGTACAGACGACTTCCCTCCTTCCCCACATGCACACGAGCACACATACATGTGTGTGAAGAACATGCTTAAATATAATGATACTTTATTAAATTGTGTGAATTATTCATGTTAATGCCTAAAACATATTTTTTTGCAATTAGTACCATCAATCATTGAAAAATAGTGTGCGTTGGTATATGCGCATGCAAAGTTACTAGTATCTAGTACACACTCAAAGAAAAGCCCAAACCTAGCATTCTTCAAAATTATGTTTGTTCTCAGCATGAAGTTGCATATTACTCTCATGCAGCAAATCGATTTCCTTTACTTGAATAAAATGATCAATTATTAAAGCATATGCTGTGTTTTAATGTATTGGCATTCAGGGTTCATTGATTATATGTGTGTCTGCCATGGAAATATCCAGAATATGTTTGCAGCTGAAAGTCCTTAAAATGAAATAAAAGGTGTTACTTGAAGCTGAAGAGATTTAAATTCTTCATCTTTAAAGAGTGGAGATCGAGAGTTTTCATATTAAGATCGAAGAGATGCCTGAGTACTTTCTAATGCTTTTAAAACATTCTTAAGCTATGAAATAGTTTTGAAAAAAAATTACAATGTCGTGAATGCAATGTATCAATGGATAACAAATAAAAATTGCATAAATCTTTTATCAACATCATATATATATTATGTACTAGTGATACAAACTGCGAAAAAACTCAGCTCAACAGACTAGGTGCATGGAAGGGAAAGCATTCATGTGTACATTTTAAATTGAACATACTTGTGATTGTAATCGTGACTTTTCTTAACAATGAAATTTAAGTTTCTACCTACACTGTGAAACATAGGTAAACGACCAAATGAGGAAAGCTCATTAGGAAGGGCGAATGAACAATTATTACTACTTCTTTTAAGCGATGAAGATAACCAATGAAGCTTTGTAAATCATTGTCTGCATTAAATCTTCACTATATGGAGAAGTTGAATTATGTTCTTTCTCAGCCAATCTGATATGCAGAGTTTCTAAACGGTTATGCAATAGTTTGCTCTAAAAATTAACAAAAGGCAAAAGGATAATCTATGAAGTTCAATTTTTGATGAAGATTCGTTGCTTCTTTAAAGAAGAGTTGTTCATGATTAAACCCTGCATGATATGGATGAGGAAAACTGATGACGGACTCTCAAGGTTTTTGTATAGCTTCACATGGGGATATCATAGTTATTATTAACTTTTTTATTATAAACTTAGTTAATTTTATAAATTTTTTAATTTTTATTAATTTTCTCAACTATTATTGTTATTATATTATACAATTTATTAAATTTTATAAAACTTAATTAAATTTATTAATACTTTGTCATCATTATTGTTAGGTTGTTATTCTAAACTTAGTTATTTTTTATGACACTTAATGAATTTTGTAATTTATTGGTATTAGTATTATTATTATTGGATTTCATCATGATCATTAACGTTATTATAAACTTAGTTAATATTTATGAAACTTATTTATTTTTTAAAAACTTAATTTAATAGTTGTTAATATTGATATTATTGTTTCATTATTATTATTACAAACTTGAGATCTTTTGTTATAAGGTCTTATCAAAATATTTTAATTTATTACTAGTCATTTGCTTATGTTAAGTTAGATCATATAAATAATATTTGCTTATACAATCTCACTTATTTATATCCCTTTTTATGTTAGGTTACTGGGTTCATTAAGTTATATCAGGTGGTTATTAATACACTTATAGAGCATTCTTTATCACTAACAAGGGTAAAATGGTCAATTTTCCTTAAGTTACTACACTTAAATGACCCCTCTAATATAGTGTGGAATTTAGTTTAAATATATGTACACTTTTGAGGATACTTCAATAGAATTAAACAAGAAAAGTCAATATCCATATAATCTAGATGCATAAACAAGGTAATTGAATATCATAGTTTGCGTACAGGAACCAGTTAATAATATCAGATTTATCAAGTGGGTTTAGGCTACCCATGTTCTAATCCCTTGGAACTATCTTCAGCCCAACCTGAAATTTAGAGCTCATCATATGCACAAATTGATCAAATGAAAGTCCAAAGATATTATAAATTTGCAGCATACTCTGTATATGTAAGCAAAATAATGTTCGTATCCCACAAGATACTTATAATGAAGTCATCAGTGTGTTGTGTGTACACTACATGTGTAACGACCCGAAATTTTGGGTCGCTAGATTTGAAATTTAGTTCATTTTAAATGTTGAATGTGTATTATAATTTGAATTTTGAAATAAAATATTTTGGTTAAGTTAATGAAATTAGTTAAATTTCGAATATGGGAATTTAACTGAAATTTGAATAATAAAAATTTAATATTGAAATTGGGGTAATTGGTATTTTGGGTGTAAATAGATATAAAATTTGATTCTAAAATTTATTTTAAGTCTACTTGGGTTTGAATTATAATATTGGACTGTTGGATGGAATTAGAAGTGGATAGGTTGAATTTAGAATTTTATATTAATTTAATAATAAAATTTAATAATAATATAATAATGCAGATAATCAAATTTTGATTTTAAACTGAATCAGAATGATTTCTAATGTGAATATAAATTTTATACGAGTTATAATAGAGTTAATAAATTTTTAAAAGTAAAATTCTAGATGATTTCGACGATTTTGAAAATCGCTCGAATTTATCGACGAGTTAAAATAGCCTTCCGGGGCACAGTCTCGGAATTCAACGTAACCAGTTCCATTGGATCCGTAATAGTTAGTTATTATCGGGTTTTGATTGTTGTAGCAATCGGAGTTGTCGTTTGACCTCGGCAGCTTAAAACGCATAGAAAATACTTTAATCGATTAATTTAAAATTGATCGTTTATTTCCGTAACTCGCGTATACGGCCAAATTAGCTTCCGAAACACGTTCCATTGTGTTCGGAACGTAGGTAAAACCTTAGGAACGCCAGGCGGCACGTGTGATTTGGATATCGTTTGAAAAGTTGCTTTATAGTGAATTAATTAAATAATCGGTTATACGTATATATACGTTTTTCTCAGGGCCGAAACCCTAATTGCTTCTGCGCTGGTACTATACTTTCCAATGGCCAATGCGCTCTGAAGTTCTCCGTCGTTTTTCTCCGAATCAAATCACTTTCACGACTCGACTTCAACTAGGGAAACGTCGAGCTCGTCGAGAGCTTCAGATCCAACGGTGGATCTAAGGTGTCGTCGTTGTTTGGAGACCAAATTGAGGGTCGATGGTCATGCGTTCGAGCACGTTTTCTGGAGCAACGACGAGGCCGAGCGTCGGGAGGTGTGGGGCGGTGGTGGACCACGCCGTGGTCTTCGAGAGGGTAGGTTTCGATCGTCCTAGAAGTCGTCGAGGTGGGAGCGGCTTTAAGCCCTAGGTCGACGATGTTGGGTTCGATTTAGCTGCGCGCGTGCGTAAAGGAAGAAGATGATGCGGCCGTGTTATTTTGGTAAATAAAGAAAAAAAAATTGTTTAAATTTGAAATTGAAAGTTATAAAATTCATATCTATTACATACTATCAAATTTCCATGAAATTGGCGACGCCGGAATCGCAGAGACGCGTACTATGCAATGGTGGAGTTATGGAATCTTTCTGAGCAAGTAAAAATTTAGGTTAAATCGAACGTCGTTCGATTTAATTTAAATTTGAACGCTCGTCGAAATCCCAAGGTGAGTTATTCTTACTCACATCTTGATACCAGTAAATGTTTGATTGGTTGATTTGCAGAATATGATAATTATTATGTAACATCCCGCCTTTTCGCACACTTTAAACCGACACACGTGCCAATTCAAAACATACGCAAGAGCGGATTGTTATGGGGTAAATAAGAAAAAAAGAGAAGAAATAAAACAAAATAGAATCTCACAGCGGAAGGATAAAATATAATAATCAATATACAGTTCATAAACAGTTTACAAAAGCTTGATTCTTCTTTTACAATAAATATCAGAGTTACACATACCAATACAAGCAATGCGGCGGAATAGAAAGAGTGAAGTACAATAGAATAGATAATAATAATACGAATCCTTATTCTTCGTCCTCCAAAGCTAAAGTCTTCGGTCCTGAAACGCTCGGACTGACCCGAGCGGATTTGAAAAGACAAAAACACTCGAGTCAGACTAAAAGATCTTATGTGAGTTAAATTAACAGAAATAAATATGAGTACAGTAACTCAAGAGATGTTCGGGATTTACATCTCCTAAGGATCCGTTAAACTATTTACTATGTAGTATATTGCGCTATTATAATAGTGTCTATTTATAAAATAAACTTACTTTTAAATAGCGTTAAGGTGTTACCCATATAGCCCTTAACACAAATAATGCCAATAGTCTATATAGTACCGTAATACCTCCTGATCGGGAAGCTACCAGAGGATACTCCATAGGTACGACACAAATAGAAACTCGTAGTAAAGGCTCGATATGGTAGGTGACACGGCACAACTAGGCAATGCCAGGGTAGATATACCAATTGCTATCCAGGCTGGTGGAAACGCGTAGCCGCAGTTACCGCCCACCTCGGACTAACTCCCCAAAATCAAAATATAGAAGTGGCCACTGAATCAATCCAAGTCAAAGTATAATATCGAAGAGGAGCGTCCGATCAGAGGAATGACCTCATTGGCCTGAGAATCGCTCCTGTTTTAGCCACCTTATGCCAACTCACGGGAGTTGGGTCCACGTATTTACCTTACAGGAAACGTCGCCATCACCTACTTCATTCTGGAATCTCCACCGCGTACACGGTTAGTCAAAGTGGTTTTCGGTATCGACAGAGAGTATGTCCATATCCGATCCCGGTCTCTTTGCCAAACAATCGTTATTATAACACCGCGGTTATTTAAAAACAGTTTATACTTTAAAACCAGAATATAATCCCTTTCAAAACCATAATATTACGATATCATTTCTTCTTTGAAAACACAAACAATTTATTTTCATATTATTTTATAAAAGCCCAAATCAATGATATCGTTTCCCAAATAAAATTTTCCTTTTCAAAAATTATGTCACTTTTTATTATTTAATATCCCATGTAACCAATATTTTGTTTGTAACTTTCAACATAATTCTTCGAAAATCCATAGTATTTTAAAACCATTATTTTCAAAACTAAATGGTTTGGATATTCAACGGTATGCGAATTAAAAGGGTTTAACTTTACTGTTGCTTTATAAAGAAATAAATTACATGGCTTTCCAAATATTTCTTCTTTTAAAGTTAAACCAAATCCAAAATACTACTTCAAGTCCCAAAACCATTTCAATTTTATATATATTTATATCCATTTTTGAGCATTAATATTTCAACTAAAGTTGGATTTTTATCCTTTCAAAATCAATATTCTATTAATTAATCTTGACCATTCACATAAAATCCATAATTAATAAGACTTCAATTTCTGGTAAAATATATATATATATATATATATATATGTATATAGAATTTTTCCACTTCAAATTATACTAGAATATCCATTTCTATTTATTTTGGGAAAATCCAATTACAAATATCATATCTTAAAATTTCCAACTTTACATTTAAACATAGGATATAAATTTACCAAACTCCATTTTCTAAATTTCTTCCATTTTCAATAAAGAAATTTATATTCCTTTTAATTTCAAAATTTCAACTTCATAGGTATATAAATATGGAATAAAATATTTATACAATATAAATTTAAGATTTATAAACCGTATTCAATCCAAACCATAGAAATCACATTAAAATAGTTATATATAGACCGCGGTGCCTGTATATAATTTTCTATCCTATGGTCAAGTGATAAGGATATTTATCATTTCAATCCGCACTTTAAAAATTAAACTTTGCGGTTTTATCATTTCAAACCACAATCCCGAATGAAATGTAAAATGTATGCTAACTTGCAGTTTAACGATATCAAATAAAACTTCCATTCAACAACACATCCATCATCCAGTCACAAACATCAAGCAATATCAACCAATAACAAAATATGTTTGGGAATATACAACAGGTAATAATTGGCAGTTTAATTCAAATTATATTTATCAACTATAAATCTAACAGTTTATTTTCAGTGATAATTGACATAACTGTTAACTAGCAGTTCTTATGCAAACAATAATTTCTAACAGCCAATTAATACGCAATCAATCAATTTAATTAACAGCTAAATTCAAAAAAATGCAATTCAACAGATATGGGTGAAATAACATGCCAAAAGCTCATAAATAAATTTCTATTCATTTCTAAAATTTATTTAACAAACATAAAAACTTCTAGTAGTTGTGAGTGGGTTAAAACACTCACCTTTTGAATTTAAATCGAATTTAATTTCGATTTAAACCCAAAAATTTGCCCGTCTCAGAATTCGTCCAAACCAGCGTCATCAAGTCCGGAATTAAATTACGATCCTAACAAAAAAAAATTCGTGTGAATTCGACTTCGTATGAGAAAGTTATGGCGATAAACGTGATTGAATTTCAATTTAAAAATATAATTAAAAGTGAACACATTCATACTTATCCACGTCAGCAGAACACGTGCGTTTCCTCTCCTGCTCGAATAATATCAGGTCGCACTCGTTTGCAACCCTAGCCGCCGCCTTTCACGTGAATTATACGACCACCACGTCGCTCCAGCCTCCGATCCAACCTCACCACCGTGTTCCTCGCCCCGAGCCGCCCCTATGCCAAGAAACCCATACGCTCCGGTCGCCTACATCTCGTCGCGCCGCCGCCGCCTCTGATGGCGTTTCCAGGCGAAACCGTTAAACATTTGGGTGAAAGGTCACCAGATCCGAGACCTGCATGTCACCAGCTTCCCAACGTTGCCTCTGGATCGACGATCCGTTGCAGATCCGCCGTTGGATCGTCCAGAATTCAGTATGAACGGCCTGAACTGATTCGAAATTTGTGGACAAATGATGGTTCAAAATGAAAAACGAACCACACCAGGAGATTACGCATATCGAAAACATCAACATATAATTTTTTCAGAATTTTTAGAGTAGTTTGAAATTTCATTTTGTTTTTGAATTGATTGGATCTAGGGTTTGCACCCATTGAAGAAGAAGAGGAGCTTGAAGAAAATGTACGCGTAGATAAAATGAAATTAGGTGGAGGCTAGGGCTTGTAGCTAGGTTTATATAGAGGGGTTAGAGATAGAGTAGATAGACCGTAGAATGGACGTGCGGAACAAACTATGGCCCAAAAAGCCCGTTCTGTCCTCGGAACGAAATTCGTCAAACCCATATATCCAGATAGGTGTTTTAAAATATTCTGAACGCGATGGAAAAAGTTTCACGTCCAAATTTGATCGTATGAAGAAGTTATGCTGAAAACAAAATTTTCTAATTGATTTCAAATTGATTTTATTAAAATTGATTTCAAGGCGTTTCACGCCCGTACGATCAAACGACAAGTCCGATCGATACGAAACTTGAAACCCTATAATAATTCACCGATACGGATCCGATGAAACTGGTTTCGTCGAAATCCGAGTCCGTGGCCAAAATGGCTATTTTTAATGTTTATTAAATAAATCAAATAAATTAAAAATCCAATTTTTATATTTCAACTTCTAATATAGGCCCCATTTCATTATTTATATACTTCAATCAATTCTAAATTATTTACCAAGCTTGGATGTGAATTAAAATCTATCAGTATATAAATTTGCAGCTAAATGTCTGCACTTCCTTATTATTTAGAGATTATAAATTTTATTCTAAACCCAATTATTAAATCTTATACCTTTATACTCACCTCTTAAATCAAATTAAATAAATACTTGATTTCCATTCCAACTCATCTTTGGATTGCAATTAACCTTTTTACCATAATTAAATTCCAAATTATTAATAACCCTTATTTTTCTTAACTATTTATTAATTCCAATCCAATTGAATTCAACACTATAAATTTGATTAATTTATTATATTCACTTCCTTTCTATTATTCAAAGTTATTGTTGTAAATACGACGAATACTAACATTAGTTTAAGATTTCACTCAATGTTTACAAATTCCATTTCAATTTAATAACGTAATATTTTACGTTCAATTCTATTTTATTTGTCGTAAATACCACTTGTTGAATTAAATACTCAAATCATAAATAAATCTTGCTTCTAAAGTTATACCAACAATGGTCCAGTTAAATTTGAATTAGCTTTACCTTTATTTTATGAAATTAACTATTGCAATAAATCCAAATTAATAAAGAAGGTTAGATTCCTATACTACTTCTTTGGTCTCAATTAACCTTTTATGGCGAGTATGAATTTCAATGTATAATTGAAACTTTTATATCCATTAAATTTTTACTATGATTCAATATCTACATATTCTAGCTAAATTTCAACTAACATATAAATTAGTTATTCCAGCTTCCATTAATTTCGATTATCATACTATAGAAATTAAATTCCCTTAACCACATAAATAAAAGTTGATCCCCATCTATTTACATTATATCACGTTTGCATAAATTTATTCAATGGTCACTTTTAATTAATAACTATCCATTTTCCAATCCAAATGTAAATCTTCCACCTTTGAATTCTTATATTAAGTGGAATTTAATATTTATTGATGCAACATTTATATGTTTCTAAAAATTAGCTCCAACCAAATGTGACAATTTACATTTCATTTTTATGCAATATATACTCATCTTATTCCATTCATTTGGTTACTGTATTGAAATCTATTTATTAACCAATACTACGTTATTATCATTAAATAAAATTTGATTCCCAATTTTATTCAATACTTAGAACAAAAATTTTCATATTAAATCAAATCCTTCTTCTACTTAACTCAAGTTAGGTTATATTCCCATTTCTTATAACTAGGTCTTCAGTCACCATTTACATAGTTAAATTTTAGCGTCTATTTACATCTTCGTTTATAATTTAGAGTTTCTACTAAATTGGATTACACAACTTATGAACTTTAAAAATTTTAGTCCACCTAATACATTTTTTCCTAATATTTATGTCTATGCAGTCCAATTCAGTTATAGTTTCATTAATACCGTTTAAAATCAACAAATTATGACTTATAACCTCAATCACAAATTCCAGTAATTTCAATCTATGTCATATAACATTTAAGTTATTTAACTTTAATTACAGTTACTATCTAACCCTCACATTCCATTTCTTTAAAAATCCTAAGGCTTCTATTTTATTCTGGATTAGATTAGAAAACATATAAATTAAATTTATTCAATATTATCTAATTTAACGGGTCGTTACAATCTCCCCCACTCAAAACTTTTCGTCCCCGAAAAGAAAAAGAAGGGAGGAGGAAGAATAAAACAGTATACTTATTTCAGATATTACTCATAAACAATATTTTACTGGATTAATTTCCTTTAATGCTTGAATTATTAAAGTTGGAAAAATAATCTCACAAAATTCTAAGTCCCAAAATTTTCGAAAATTTTTGGCAGAGTCTCCTTTGTACGGAGGGACTCTGGAGAAAATATAATATCCAAATATACAAATATATTACACATATATCCAAAATAAAATATCCCTACTCGGGAAAATATATAAAAAGCGCTTTAAACGTAATCCGAAAACGTACCTATTTGTCGGGCAAAACGCTTATATTTTTATGGAACCAAAGCAGTAGCAGTGGCTTCCATCACCTGTATTCACTTATAAAATCTAAAAGGTTAAATATTTATTTTACAGTGAAATGTTTAGGTGGATTCAATCATTCATATCCAATCAAATGCAACAACCATAATTTTTTTTTAACAAACAGCACACATCACAAACAAATAATCATTCAATCAAACAAACAATTAGTTGTTCGGGTTCAAATTCTGAAATTGTACGAAATGAAAAATAACTATCAAGTGCATCCGTTACTCAACAGTCTTGGATGGAACAAAAATAGATTATTTGTTCATCCAACAACTCCACAATTCCTTACCCAACAAACATACATCAACCAAACAATTCAATCAACACCAAAATAGCTTATTATACATTTATTTCATAATTCAGTGGTTTGATTTCTTCCTTCATTTATGGAGGACTTTCTTTATTTCTTACAAGTTTTAATTTTCAATTATCTCAAAATTCATTATATTTGTATTTCCTTTTTATTACTTAAGTCTATAAAATAAATTTTCATTAATAACACAAATATTTTTAATATCTTCACTTGTAAGATTTCCCTTAAATTCTTAATCTGCTAACATTCGTTCTTATAAGTGGAAGTTTTAATTTATCCATTAACTATGAATTGCCGTCATTCAAATTTTCCTACTTTCCATTATATTAAAATAGGGAAGATTAAAACATACTTAAGTCAATAATCATACAATCAATTCTTATTTTGAATTTCATTTTATATACTTAGGTTCATATCATCTATTAATAATTCTTAACCCTTTTTCAATAAAATTTCAATTATAACCTAAGTTTATACCATTTAAATTCTTATTTATAACAATAAATTATTGAATACTTCATTATTTCAAAAATTCTACTTGTATAATATCCTATTTAAAATTCTTATTTAACATTTCAACTTTTATATTTGGGTAAGTTATTTATGTCAAAGAAAGTGCAATTGAACTTATACAAGTTGAATCTCAATTCTCTAAATTAAATTTGATGTTTATCCATATTTCTCTTTGTCTTATATGTATGCAAATTCCTCTTTATAACTTTGCAATTATTCTTTTATTTAAATTAGAGGTTTCAATTCATTTATTACTTAACTTTTATTTCACTACAATTTAACAATTGATTAATTAATGGAGAATTTTAGAATTGGATTCCGGGTCAGATTTCAATTTATTTCAAAATAATATATAAATAAGTTCTTACAACTCAATATCTCTAATTATAGTTAGAACAATAAAAGAATTTTTTTTTAGAAAATTTCAAAATAAATCTGTAGTAGAATTCACTACAGTAGCCTTTCCCCTTCAAAACTCGAAAATGAAAGTCGATGATGCGGCCGTCATCACCGAATTTATTTTCCAGCGACAGAGAGGAAAGTACAGAATTTAATTCTTTTCCAAAATCTTCTTTAAAACAATTCTTCCAATTTATACGAAATATTTATATAAGAAAATACTTATAAACCGAACCATTATTTTTTATAAATTCTTTGAAAACATATTTGGAAAATCCCGGACTTAAGTTCTAAAATCTCCAATTTGATTTATCATAATTTCAACTTAGCTTCAATTATTATAGATATTTTTATTTTCTAACACCCAATCTATAGCAACCAAATATATATATATCTTTATAAAACTATTTTTATATATAGAAAATATAATAGGCAAAATTATTTCATTCACCTATATTAAAACAAATATTATGTCGGTCTGTCCTATTAAGTGTTTAGAAATCCCTATTGATGACATAGCGTCCCATGCATCAACCAGAATTTATAAATACAAAGCGGAACAGATTAACACAATATAAAAATCTTTTTATTAATACTAACAAATACGCTCTCTCATATATATACACTCAGCGACTCCCATAGGATATTTCTACCCTATTAACAAAGAGTCAAACCCCACAAAGCCAAGGTTTATCGCTAAACCAAAGCTCTGATACCAGATGTAACATCCCGCCTTTTCGCACACTTTAAACCGACACACGTGCCAATTCAAAACATACGCAAGGGCGGATTGTTATGGGGTAAATAAGAAAAACAGAGAAGAAATAAAACAAAATAGAATCTCACAGCGGAAGGATAAAATATAATAATCAATATACAGTTCATAAACAGTTTACAAAAGCTTGATTCTTCTTTTACAATAAATATCAGAGTTACACATACCAATACAAGCAATGCAGTGGAATAGAAAGAGTGAAGTACAATAAAATAGATAATAATAATACGAATCCTTATTCTTCGTCCTCCAAAGCTAAAGTCTTCGGTCCTGAAACGCTCGGACTGACCCGAGCGGATTTGAAAAGACAAAAACACTCGAGTCAGACTAAAAGATCTTATGTGAGTTAAATTAACAGAAATAAATATGAGTACAGTAACTCAAGAGATGTTCGGGATTTACATCTCCTAAAGATCCATTAAACTATTTACTATGTAGTATATTGCGCTATTATAATAGTGTCTATTTATAAAATAAACTTACTTTTAAATAGCGTTAAGGGGTTACCCATATAGCCCTTAACACAAATAATGCCAATAGTCTATACAGTACCGTAATACCTCCTGATCGGGAAGCTACCAGAGGATACTCCATAGGTACGACACAAATAGAAACTCGTAGTAAAGGCTCGATATGGTAGGTGACACGGCACAACTAGGCAATGCCAGGGTAGATATACCAATTGCTATCCAGGCTGGTGGAAACGCGTAGCCGCAGTTACCGCCCACCTCGGACTAACTCCCCAAAATCAAAATATAGAAGTGGCCACTGAATCAATCCAAGTCAAAGTATAATATCGTAGAGGAGTGTCCGATCAGAGGAATGACCTCATTGGCCTGAGAATCGCTCCTGTTTTAGCCACCTTATGCCAACTCACGGGAGTTGGGTCCACGTATTTACCTTACAGGAAACGTCACCATCACCTACTTCATTCTGGAATCTCCACCGCGTACACGGTTAGTCAAAGTGGTTTTCGGGGTCGACAGAGAGTATGTCCATATCCGATCCCGGTCTCTTTGCCAAACAATCGTTATTATAACACCGCGGTTATTTAAAAACAGTTTATACTTTAAAACCAGAATATAATCCCTTTCAAAACCATAATATTACGATATCATTTCTTCTTTGAAAACACAAACAATTTATTTTCATATTATTTTATAAAAGCCCAAATCAATGATATCGTTTCCCAAATAAAATTTTCCTTTCCAAAAATTATGTCACTTTTTATTATTTAATATCCCATGTAACCAATATTTTGTTTGTAACTTTCAACATAATTCTTCGAAAATCCATAGTATTTTAAAACCATTATTTTCAAAACTAAATGGTTTGGATATTCAACGGTATGCGAATTAAAAGGGTTTAACTTTACTGTTGCTTTATAAAGAAATAAATTACATGGCTTTCCAAATATTTCTTCTTTTAAAGTTAAACCAAATCCAAAATACTACTTCAAGTCCCAAAACCATTTCAATTTTATATATATTTATATCCATTTTTGAGCATTAATATTTCAACTAAAGTTGGATTTTTATCCTTTCAAAATCAATATTCTATTAATTAATCTTGACCATTCACATAAAATCCATAATTAATAAGACTTCAATTTCTAGTAATATATATATATATATATATATATATATATATATATATATATAGAATTTTTCCACTTCAAATTATACTAAAATATCCATTTCTATTTATTTTGGGAAAATCCAATTACAAATATCATATCTTAAAATTTCCAACTTTACATTTAAACATAGGATATAAATTTACCAAACTCCATTTTCTAAATTTCTTCCATTTTCAATAAAGAAATTTATATTCCTTTTAATTTCAAAATTTCAACTTCATAGGTATATAAATATGGAATAAAATATTTATACAATATAAATTTAAGATTTATAAACCGTATTCAATCCAAACCATAGAAATCACATTAAAATAGTTATATATAGACCGCGGTGCCTGTATATAATTTTCTATCCTATGGTCAAGTGATACGGATATTTATCATTTCAATCCGCACTTTAAAAATTAAACTTTGCGGTTTTATCATTTCAAACCACAATCCCGAATGAAATGTAAAATGTATGCTAACTTGCAGTTTAACGATATCAAATAAAACTTCCATTCAACAACACATCCATCATCCAGTCACAAACATCAAGCAATATCAACCAATAACAAAATATGTTTGGGAATATACAACAGGTAATAATTGGCAGTTTAATTCAAATTATATTTATCAACTATAAATCTAACAGTTTATTTTCAGTGATAATTGACATAACTGTTAACTAGCAGTTCTTATGCAAACAATAATTTCTAACAGCCAATTAATACGCAATCAATCAATTTAATTAACAGCTAAATTCAAAAAAATGCAATTCAACAGATATGGGTGAAATAACATGCCAAAAGCTCATAAATAAATTTCTATTCATTTCTAAAATTTATTTAACAAACATAAAAACTTCTAGTAGTTGTGAGTGGGTTAAAACACTCACCTTTTTAATTTCAATCGAATTTAATTTCGATTTAAACCCAAAAATTTGCCCGTCTCAGAATTCGTCCAAACCAGCGTCATCAAGTCCGGAATTAAATTATGATCCTAACAAAAAAAATTTCGTGTGAATTCGACTTCGTATGAGAAAGTTATGGCGATAAACGTGATTGAATTTCAATTTAAAAATATAATTAAAAGTGAACACATTCATACTTATCCACGTCAGCAGAACACGTGCGTTTCCTCTCATGCTCGAATAATATCAGGTCGTACTCGTTTGCAACCCTAGCCGCCGCCTTTCACGTGAATTATACGACCACCACGTCGCTCCAGCCTCCGATCCAACCTCACCACCGTGTTCCTCGCCCCGAGCCGCCCCTATGCCAAGAAACCCATACGCTCCGGTCGCCTACATCTCGTCGCGCCGCCGCCGCCTCTGATGGCGTTTCCAGGCGAAACCGTTAAACATTTGGGTGAAAGGTCACCAGATCCGAGACCTGCATGTCACCAGCTTCCCAACGTTGCCTCTGGATCGACGATCCGTTGCAGATCCGCCGTTGGATCGTCCAGAATTCAGTATGAACGGCCTGAACTGATTCGAAATTTGTGGACAAACGATGGTTCAAAATGAAAAACGAACCACACCAGGAGATTACGCATATCGAAAACATCAACATATAATTTTTTCAGAATTTTTAGAGTAGTCTGAAATTTCATTTTGTTTTTGAATTGATTGGATCTAGGGTTTGCACCCATTGAAGAAGAAGAGGAGCTTGAAGAAAATGTACGCGCAGATAAAATGAAATTAGGTGGAGGCTAGGGCTTGTAGCTAGGTTTATATAGAGGAGTTAGAGATAAAGTAGATAGACCATAGAATGGACGTGCGGAACAAACTATGGCCCAAAAAGCCCGTTCTGTCCTCGGAACGAAATTCGTCAAACCCATATATCCAGATAGGTGTTTTAAAATATTCTGAACGCGATGGAAAAAGTTTCACGTCCAAATTTGATCGTATGAAGAAGTTATGCTGAAAACAAAATTTTCTAATTGATTTCAAATTGATTTTATTAAAATTGATTTCAAGGCGTTTCACGCCCGTACGATCAAACGACAAGTCCGATCGATACGAAACTTGAAACCCTATAATAATTCACCGATACGGATCCGATGAAACTGGTTTCGTCGAAATCCGAGTCCGTGGCCAAAATGGCTATTTTTAATATTTATTAAATAAATCAAATAAATTAAAAATCCAATTTTTATATTTCAACTTCTAATATAGGCCCCATTTCATTATTTATATACTTCAATCAATTCTAAATTATTTACCAAGCTTGGATGTGAATTAAAATCTATCAGTATATAAATTTGCAGCTAAATGTCTGCACTTCCTTATTATTTAGAGATTATAAATTTTATTCTAAACCCAATTATTAAATCTTATACCTTTATACTCACCTCTTAAATCAAATTAAATAAATACTTGATTTCCATTCCAACTCATCTTTGGATTGCAATTAACCTTTTTACCATAATTAAATTCCAAATTATTAATAACCCTTATTTTTCTTAACTATTTATTAATTCCAATCCAATTGAATTCAACACTATAAATTTGATTAATTTATTATATTCACTTCCTTTCTATTATTCAAAGTTATTGTTGTAAATACGACGAATACTAACATTAGTTTAAGATTTCACTCAATGTTTACAAATTCCATTTCAATTTAATAACGTAATATTTTACGTTCAATTCTATTTTATTTGTCGTAAATACCACTTGTTGAATTAAATACTCAAATCATAAATAAATCTTGCTTCTAAAGTTATACCAACAATGGTCCAGTTAAATTTGAATTAGCTTTACCTTTATTTTATGAAATTAACTATTGCAATAAATCCAAATTAATAAAGAAGGTTAGATTCCTATACTACTTCTTTGGTCTCAATTAACCTTTTATGGCGAGTATGAATTTCAATGTATAATTGAAACTTTTATATCCATTAAATTTTTACTATCATTCAATATCTACATATTCTAGCTAAATTTCAACTAACATATAAATTAGCTATTCCAGCTTCCATTAATTTCGATTATCATACTATAGAAATTAAATTCCCTTAACCACATAAATAAAAGTTGATCCCCATCTATTTACATTATATCACGTTTGCATAAATTTATTCAACGGTCACTTTTAATTAATAACTATCCATTTTCCAATCCAAATGTAAATCTTCCACCTTTGAATTCTTATATTAAGTGGAATTTAATATTTACCGATGCAACATTTATATGTTTCTAAAAATTAGCTCCAACCAAATGTGACAATTTACATTTCATTTTTATGCAATATATACTCATCTTATTCCATTCATTTGGTTACTGCATTGAAATCTATTTATTAACCAATACTACGTTATTATCATTAAATAAAATTTGATTCCCAATTTTATTCAATACTTAGAACAAAAATTTTCATATTAAATCAAATCCTTCTTCTACTTAACTCAAGTTAGATTATATTCCCATTTCTTATAACTAGGTCTTCAGTCACCATTTACATAGTTAAATTTTAGCGTCTATTTACATCTTCGTTTATAATTTAGAGTTTCTACTGAATTGGATTACACAACTTATGAACTTTAAAAATTTTAGTCCACCTAATACATTTTTTCCTAATATTTATGTCTATGCAGTCCAATTCAGTTATAGTTTCATTAATACCGTTTAAAATCAACAAATTATGACTTATAACCTCAATCACAAATTCCAGTTATTTCAATCTATGTCATATAAAATTTAAGTTATTTAACTTTAATTACAGTTACTATCTAACCCTCACATTCCATTTCTTTAAAAATCCTAAGGCTTCTATTTTATTCTGGATTAGATTAGAAAACATATAAATTAAATTTATTCAATATTATCTAATTTAACGGGTCGTTACATATTATCAAATTGAATAGATATTTATTGGTTGTGCTAATATCTGTGGATGCAGGGAAACAGGTTGGAGGGATCCAACTGGATCCCTCACAAATAAAGTTAATTTATATTCTGTGATATATCTTATTTATTATTCTGTGATAAATTATTTAGATCTTGTTATGCCATGTTTTATTTATATGCTGTGATGAATTAAATTGAAGTTTAATTGTGTTGTGCTGTGATTGGGTGAATACAACCTGAAAATGTTAAATATAAATTGATGAATTGGGTTTAAAGGATATAAAAGAAATTCCTAAGTAAAGAATTTAAAAGGAATTAAATTCAAGAAAATTGGTTGATAATTTGAAATGTTTGGAAATGTGATATATAAAGGAAATGTGAATTGTTTAAAAGAATAGCGAGATTTATTTTTAAAGAATGGGAAGTTTGCTTTCTCCTGGAAACTTTAGTATGTTTTTAAGAAAAATTTTCAAATATAAATTTGTAGTTCAAACATGATAGAATATTTTAGAAAGAAATATTATTTTAAATTATTTTTATGTGGAAATATTTGATTTAGTAATTATGGTATTTATTAATTTAACAGGTAAATTAATATTAAGTTTTCAAAGAAATAACAATATAAATATTTAATTTTGAAACTTTATTTAAAAAAAAAACTAAATTTGACTTAAAATACTTAGGAAACCCATATATATTTCCTTAAGTATTATTTTCAATTAAATAATTTCTAGAAGCTTTATTTTAAATATTTTAAACATATGATTGGAAATGATTTCTAGGTAATAGCAATGTGTTTAAAAATAAATGGAACTATTTTTAGAGTATGGAAAAGATTTTACGGGATGAATGAAAAATTGAATTGGGTTAAATTATGTTAGATTGATAAAAAAATTCTTTGGATTCCTATAATGGAAGTGTATTTCCCTGAAAGTCAAGTACGTTTTTGAAGCAGATTTTTGAAACGTTAGAGTTTGAAGTTGTATTAATGGATGTTCCAAGAAATTATTTAAGTTATAAGAATTTTAAAAGTAAGCATTTATCAAATTAGATAAAGGAGTAATTATATTTAATGGTAAGTAGTATTATGTTTTAAAAAGAATATTATCAACATTTATACTTTATAAATGGTTCTATTTTAAAGGTAATCAATTGAAGTTTTATTTGAAACTTATATAGAATTTCATAGTTTTATTTCAAGATCTAGTACTACTTAACTTCATTTTAAAGATAATAGTTTATATTTTATTAAGCAGTTTTATTCGAGATATTTTCAAAGGTATATATATATATATATATATATATATATATATATAACTAAGTATGTAAGAGGTTTTAAATATAAATGTCTAGTGTATTTTCAAGAATAAAGTATTTAAATTATTTTAAACCTTAAATATGGGTACTTGGACGTTTCAGAGGAATTAAAGATTTGAAAATCTATTCCATGAGGAGAATTGGATTTGGAATGTGTTTTCAACAGGATTTGAAAATGAAAACATATCTTGTAAAGATATTTTTTGGGAAATAAATAAGTGGGCAATTATTTATTGTGTGGAGGATGTTTGTGAATGTTAATTGATAGTTAAATCACTGACTATTAATATTGGACAAATGCGTTGATCGTTTCGAAGAGACCGGGATCGAGATTTATTTCTCGGAAACCACTTCAATCCGGTTTGTACGTTTCGTGGAAAAACGTGTTCGGAGTCGAAGATGGAGCAGTGAAGTGCAAGGGCGAGTCGCTATATTTCCAAAATGGATGTAGTAGGAGTAGTGCCTTCGGTTCCGTTCGAACCCGGGACCGACTTGTATGGACGAATGCTTTCGGAACATCGTCAGGTGGGCGATGGGCATTCTAAGTGAAACGTTCTAAAAGGTAACGCTTAGCCGCAAGCCTCATCAACTGGGAATGACTTAAAATCAGAGGATATGCAACAAGGCTTGGTGGGCAGCACCCATTTCCGGGTAAGGTCATTCCTGTCTAGATGTCCATTTTATTTCGGCTTAGTGGTGCGGTTGTTGATCCTAACCGCGGGGTGATCTTACTCGGGATTATCCAGTAAGGGATAATCCGGGCATTCTGTTGCACGGGATCGGGCGTGGTCCTCGGTACACTGATCTAGACCACGTAACTGTGACAGGTGGTACCCCAATGCCTAGTCATTGTTGGAAATCCATTCTCCCTACGAGCCTTTTACGAGTTTTGTTTGTATTACGCACTCTATGGCTAGTAGCTTTAATTTAATCATGTAACAATTTTGGCTATTATATAAGTATTTGTATATAGACCCTATTATAATATCAGAGGATTTCTATTAAAATTGTTTTAGCTGTCGTAAGGTAAAAACCCGACATGTTTATTTGTGGCGTGGTCTAACGAGATGATTTTGTTTTCAAAAGGATTTTTGAAACTTTAATAATCAATTTGGGTGCATTATTATCAGCTGGTATTCCAGATCGACTCGGGTGTTATTTCATTATAATGCTCGGGTCAGACTGAGTATTATATGTTCAGGATAGGATGCTATGGAGCAGGAGAGGATCTGGAGTCCGAGACGTATTATCCGTACTTGTATATTTATATCCACTGCTGTGATTGTATGGAATTTTCTGACTGGTAATTGTTGTTTGTTTGAGATACTCTGATGATATTGTATAAACAGATATAGTTTTCATTTTGTGTAAAGATTTGATATTACATATTATATTTTATTCCGCTGCGATTGTGAGATTCTGATATTGTTAGTTCCTTCTTTCTTCTACCTTCTTTCTGTTTCCTCAACAATGTGTCTTTTCCGGCACCTGATCGTCGGCATATCATACTATGGAATATTTTGTGTCGATTTTCGAGGTCGAGAAGGGTGGGTCATTACACTTGGTATCAGAGCTTAGGTTGGCAACAACCTAGGCTTTGGTGGGGAAATTACTCATTAAATAGAGTCAACAGTACTCTATAATGAGTTGAGTGTAATAATAGATATGAGAGCGTACTTGTTAGTGAATATAAAAAAAATTGTTTTTACACTGTGTTGACTTATCGGTTGAGTGTTTATGAATTCTAGTCGGTACGGGAGTACAACCGTATCGATAGGGGTTTCTAAACTCTTAAACAAGATAAACCGACATAGTATTGTTTTAAAGACGGGAAATGAAATAATTTTACCCAAAATTATATTTTTATGTAAAAAGAATAATTTTCTGAAATTATTATATATATATTTGATTGTTTGAATGTGGAAATCTTAATCAAATAAGAATCTAAAATTTAATCTAAAATTTGGAATGGTTATAACCAAATGAATCCTATAAGTATGATTATACAAAATAAGAATAATTAAATTCGAATTAAACCAGAATTTAAATCCCGGAAATTTTGGAAAGGATTTTAAATGTAATGAAAACAAAAGGTTGAGAATTTAAAATCCTAGGGAAGTTTGAAATGTTTGCTAAGGTTTTTGAAGGCAATAATGGAATATTATTTTGGAGGTATTTTTGAAAGGAAACTGTTTTGAAATGAAATTGGGAAAGTAAGGAAGCATTGAACTCACTTCAGTCGTTGGAAAATAATCCTGATGATGCTGGCCACATCATTAGAATTTATTTTCGAGTTTCTTAAGTGATGTATCGCTTCCATAGTAATAGGCTATGATATCTGCTAGATTTGTTGGATATACAAGTGGGTTTAGATGTTTCAGAAAGGGAAATTGCTGTGGTAAAAGCAGATTGTGTTAGAAATCTGGAAGTTTGATTTGATATACTAAGAGAGCATGAGTTATTTATTATTTTAAAATGATTTTGAAATAAAACTGAGTAATTGAATTTTAGAAAATTCTATTTAAATAATGTGTAAAACTAAAATGAGTCAACTATTGAACTTATTAAGTAAAGTTGATATTACTAAGGAAGAAATGAAAATTTTAATCTTGGAATTAAAATTCATCTTGAGCAAATGGAAGTGAATGAAATAAATTGAAATGAATAGCAAATTTAACTTGGGTTAAGTTAAATAAATTAAACTTAGAATTAAATTGATTTGGATTAAATTGAAATGTAAAATAACTTGGTAATTATGGGTCATTTTGTAATAAATTGTGCTATATGCTATTGAGTGTTATACTTATAATCTAAAATTGTGAATTTAAAATTGTGCAAAGAATTAAAGTGAAAGAAAATTTGTATCCTTAAGAATTCAGTGATACACACATATATATAAAATTTGAAATTATGATTATAAAATGTAAATGGATTAAAATGAATAATATAAACTTTTAAGTAAATAATTTGGTGAACTTATAAATAGGGAAATGTAATTATAATCATAAATGGGAAATAGTTGAATGTTATGGTGAATTCAAATTTAATCCTAAATGAAATGTAAAGTAAGATAAGGTGAAGAAAATATAAAATATAAAGGATGTGAATGAACTTAGGTTAGTAAATAAGTTTTTAACTGGTACATGGAGAATTAAAATTGGATTGAATTGGATTTAACTTCGATTAAATAGAATTGAGTTGAATTTGGAATGAATTAAAATCAAAATTCAGTTGTGTTACAAAATTTTTTGAATTGAATTAAGTTCTTATTTAAGATAGTAAAGGAAATGATATGAATTAACTTGAATTAAATTTGGAAAAGAATTAAATTGAAAGGAAATTTAATTTAGATTAAGTAAGAATGATATTGTATGAATAAAATTTTAACTCAACTAAATTCAAAGAATTGTCTGAAAATGAATTTAGCATAAGCTAAATTAAATAAAGAGATGCTTGAAGATGAATTTAGAGTAAACTGAACTAATGGAATTTGTATTGGCATAGAGGAAATTTAGATGGTTTGTTGAGAAATTTTTGAAAAGAAAAATAAAACCCAATTCTGGTATGGAATTTAATTTTGGCAATAAAACGTTGAGAGTATGAATGAATAGTGGAATTAGATTATAATAGTGATAGTTTGAATTATAAATAAATTCAAATGAGTGGAATAATTTAAAGTGGTCATGTTATCAACAAAATTCAGAATGAATCGAGGAGATAAATTAAAATTCCAAATGGATTGGACAAATAAACAAATTTGAATTAAAATTTGTAAATGAATTGGAATTTGGTTGGATGAGAATCAAACGAAAATAAAATAAAATTTATTTAAGACGAAATGGAAATATTGCGTGATTGAAACAACTTAAGCAAACTAAAAAATAATTGTGACCAAGCTTTATAATGTGGTCTTGGATAAATTTGTTTAGATAATAAAATTTAAATGCAAGTGAAATGATTTTAATTAAATAGTTTGATGAAATAAGAATGTATGAATTAAATATTACAGAATGGGATGATATTAATTTAAATTTAAGTTGAATGAGGAACTTGAAGTGAGAATAAGGAATTAATTTAAAAATTGCAAGGAAATAAGAATATTTGGGATTGTGAAATTTCCAAATGAAATAAAATTCATATAATCTAAGTTGGAATCAATTTTAAATGGTTATAAGCTTAAGTAATGGTTACTTGCTTGGATGACATTAAACTTTGCATAGAAATTTGGACGTTTTGTTGTAAACAAAAATTTAATTGGCTTAAAGAAGCAAATTAAAATTTTATTAAGTGATTTTGCATATGAATGAAAATGGATCATAAAAGAAATGCAAATGCTTCAAATTGAAAATAAGAATTTGATTGTGAATCAATTTGGAATTGAATTGAAATAGATTGATGTTAGTGAAGCACATGTTAATCATATCGATGAGAATATGGTTTAAGAGTAGTAAACTTGAATTTAAATCATTCAAGAGAAATAAAAGTGAAGTTTGGATTTGTCGAGAAATTAAATGGTGATTGAAATCTTTGAAGTGCTGATAAAATATGGTTAACAGAAGTTTGCTTGGTTAAGCTATGAAATTGATATGTTTGGTTAAGATTAATGAATGGAATATTAATAAATTCTCATATTATTGAAAACTGATGTGTTTGTTTGAGTAAGTACAGGTACGGAAGGCAGCAGATAGAGTTGGAGCGCGTATATGCAATATAAATTAGCCGCATGCTTTTAAAATGCTAATAAAGGTACGCCTACGCAATTAAAATAGGAAATATGAACTGTTTTTGGTTTCCGACCGTGTGGGTCGATGTATATATACACAACACCAAAAAGGTGTATTTGTAACGAATATAGTCGTTACAAATGAAATTTATAACAGATATTGTCGTGAGCGGTACAGACGTGAGGAATGTCGTTACAAATATTTATAACGACCTCTACCTGTTATTAGATATATCCCTTACCAACGGACTTTGTCGTTAGAAATTAAAAATTTTGTAATGAAATAGGTTGTTATTATTTGCATTGGTTTGTAACGGGTATTTTCCGTTACTTAATTTCCCCTTTCATGGTGGAATAAGGGGTTGTCATTCTAAATTATCACGACCTTGTCCGTTACAAATTTCATCATTAGTAACGCACTTATTCATTACAAATTTCATCAATAGTAATGACTATGCTCGTTATAAATTTCGTCTTTAGTAACGAATATGTTCGTTACAGCTACCAAACCATGTAGACCTGCATTTTTTCTAGCATTTACACTACAGAATGGTCTACTATAATACAGTAGGTACATACATATCAAAAATTACAGAATTTCGGTAACAATAAGCAATTACGCATCCAAACATACAACTTAAATTGCACAAATATTTGACAACAAATTAAAGGAAGATTCGAAATTTCACAAGTTCATCATATATGACTAAAGAGTATGAAATCAAAATATTACAAGTTCTAACATTACTTCAAAACTTCTACTTCCATTGCTACCATTGACACGAGAGTTTTCCTTTTGTCTTTCCTACGCTGCTTCAACTAATGCCTGCATAATACCCAAAAAAATTATAAACAAAAGCTGAACTTGAAAATTTCTGGCCTGAATAAGTGGACATCATCTCCCTATAGATTTTTTTGTGGTGAGTTGGTATTGCTGATATAAAAATTTGCATGTCTTTTGGTACGGTAAACCTTCCCAGTTTTACTTCTTTCACTGCTTGCCTCACGAATACAACCGGAGGCGTTTATAACCTTAGTGCCTCTTGATTATCATGGTCATCTGCAATTAATATACTATTTTTTTAGCGATATTAATCTTCTAAAATATCATGTCACTGTCACATTTATATTCTGTGCATATGCATAATAAATTTTTTCTATTTCATCTTTTGTGTCCCATGTTCCTACAAAATCACATCCACTCATTATTTGTAAAAGAAAATAACTGATGAGATCTATGCATATGTTTAATGGTGTAGATTTCATGAGAACAAAGAACACACAAAAATGAGAATGAGAACGGGAACAAGTAACATGACTTATTCATATCATGTGCAAAAGCTTTCGTACTTTTTGCTTACCGTCTTTAACTTAGCGATTTTCCCAGTATCGTTAGAAGTAGGGTGCTTTCCACCAAATATTTCAAATGCTTCTTCCCTCGCCATCTCCTGCCATTCCGTGTTTATAGCTAGAAGTAGAGTAGTCCATGAAAGCACCAATGTAATGGTTTCCTGTCCTGCAAAATAGAATGTTTTGCATTCATCAATTATGTCATCAACACTGATCCTTTTATCATCTTCATGTTCGTGATTTGCTTTCAGAATCAGTCCAAATAAGTCGTTTCCATAACCATCTAATTTCCCTGTTTCATTGCTTTCCTTTCTGTTTTAATTAGTCCTACAATAATATTTCTTATTTCTTGTTCTATTCTGTTTGCTTCCTTTTCATCCTTATCTTGCGGTAAAAATCTGCAAATTTTGATTAACTTTTAGATACATAGAGGAAGTAGAAAGCTTGCCATATGGGCTAAAGCTAAACATAGTACCTGAGGAATCTGAAATGTACATTTTCAGCGTCTCTAGCAACGATTTTGGTTAGCTCGTTCAGCTTTTGGAAAAACTTCTTTCCTTGTAAGTAACTACTGGTGAAAGCTGTTCTTGAAATGAAATCAGCTGCTAAAACTGTATATTCTTTGAATACGTCCACCTCTTTGATTTCATCGTATACTGTCCAGTTCTTAAGCATGTCTTCTACACTAGTCACAATTTCCGGAATCATTCCCTGATAGCATAATTTATGAATGTCTGTTATCGCATTAGTGTAAACTTTATGACGAAGATGCATTAAATACTTGTATGACAAGCATATATAAGTCCGACGAAAATGATAATGAGTTAATCATACCTTGAGGCTTTCAGCCCGAAAAGCCTGGTTAGCTAATTTTCGCTGCCTGACCCATTTTGTTCCCTCAGCTGTTGCTAGACCATCTCCGCGAAGCTTTTGTGAAAATTTAGATACACGAGCCTTAATGAAAGCTCCATCTTTGTTGTTCAAGACATCTTTTATCATCTCAGGTTCTGTTGTAACCAACTGTGGCGTTGTACCTTGCCATTTGAGAAACACAGTTCCTGTTTCATTCAGTTGTTTCCTTAAATGGTAAGATCATAAGCATGAAAATCGGTACGCGTACTAACTTCGGAGTTTGCAACTTTTACTGATTTGTTAATGATATTTACTCCTAAGTCACTAAGTTAAACCATGAAATCAATAATGTTTTGATCAAGGACCATTGACTTAATTGGTTAATGGTACGACATCTTAGACTCGAATTTTAGAATACGACCCTTACTGTGAATAAGCGAAATCAATACATGTTTTAAAATTGCCTAAGCTGCCTTGATGAAACATAGCCACAAACTTGCCACATTTCATATCAAATAACCGCACTTCCTCTGCCACTGACCACCATCTACATTCGCATCCAGACAACAACATCTACTGCTTGCTCAAATTTCCCGTATCCCCAAACTTCCTACATATTTCCACTTCATCAGAACAACAATCTCATAACATTACACTTCCAAAATTCCCACAACAAATGGTCACTGCCTTGCCTGAACATCTTCACCAACCATACATCCATGCCGCTTACAACACTTCCCTTACCATATCACTTTTACAACTCCAACCTCACTGCTTTATCCATATCATCCCTCTACCAAACTATGCAGTGCACAACACAACTTCTCCAACCCCATATCACAAACATACACGCAAAATCTCCCTAACCTGCTACAACATACAATCTGCTGCAAGTAAACTGTCAAACACTCACAGCAAAACACCACTGACCAACAACAACTGCCTTCACCTTCTACAGTCAGTTGCCACAACCCTCCAGCCATAACAGCTGCTTTAAACCACCACCTAACCCGATGGCGTCAACCAAATCTCCATGTTAAACATTTCACAACCCCTGCCATATCACTGACCAATCATCAACCTGTTGCATAACTCCTGTGCTACCACTACATCTACCTTTGAATCACCGCTGCATCATTGCCTAACCTCCTACTGCCATACAAGTTCAACTGTTCGACCTCAACACACAGTCTACCACCAGGCCCTGACCACAAGTCTCCCTCAACCACTGCAATAAATCACTACCACATCAGTTCTATCCCTCTGCCATCTCCATATAACCACATCAATAACTAACATATTCATCTCCTTACATTAACATTCACATTCAGTTAACTCCATCTACATCCATCTCCTTGCCCACTGTCCATCCCCATATCCATAACTCCCCTAACCAGTCAATCAACATACTCGACTTGCCTCTGCCAACATCTGCTTCTGTGACTCCGTGCAACCCACATCGCAACCACATGAACTCCACCTCACTCCCTAAAATCGATCGCCTAAAACTGTACCTACCTCCCAAATCGCCGCGAACCAAAACTCCAACAAGCCACCCACGTCTGAACCCAAAACCGCCTTCACAATTCACTACTAGATTATGGAAATCAAATTAAAGAATGATAAACTAGAAAACATTATAAAATCAGTTACTCACATGATTTAGGGCAAAACAAATTAGAGCGACAACTTCCAGTTCGAGTCTTTAAGACTGCGTCGACGGTCGAAGGTCGAGAGAGTGACTGGAGGCTTCGAGTTTGAGGCGGCGTCGGCATCTTTGAGTTCGAGGGAGAGGGGAGAATCAGCTATTATCGCAAACAAATTTTGATTTTTTTTGTTGCCCCGCGGTTTGCCTCAATAATCTTTGCTTCCTGCTACGAGCACTGCTTGTTGTTTGTTGATTTGTCTTTGACATCGGCCGATGTTGCTTCGGGCAAAGGCTAGCGCTGCAGATGGGGCGCTAGAGGCGGGGGCGGCGATAGTGGAAGGAGCGAAAACCCTAAAACGAAATTTTTACATGAAAGAAAGCTAGAAGCGTAAGAAATGGAATGAGGAATAATAAGAGATAAAATGATCCTCCTATCCATGCTACCTTTAATTATTTACAAAATCACCAGATTTGGTAACGAAAATAGCCGTTGTAAATGCTTGTAATAGAAATATGCGTGGGGAATTTGTAACGGTTATAGCCGTTATAAATTGAAACGAAAAAAGTGTTACAAAAGAGCCTATTTTGTGTAGTGATATTTATATCTATTGTGATATTGCAAAAGCTCCTCCGTACAAGGGAGACTGCGCCAAAAATTTTGAAAATTTTGGGAGTTAGAAATTTTTTGAAATGTTTTGTTAACGACAAATTGATTTCAAATTAAAAATAAATAAAAAGGGATTTTGGAATAGGAATTGAAACTATTAGTTTCGATTTGAAACTAAAAGATTTTGGGCAAAGTGAAATTGAGATTTTCACCAAGTAAGTTTTGCTATTGAGTTTGGAACATTCCTTCTACCTTAGCAAATTTCGGGGATGAAATTTTTATAAGGGGGGGGATGTAATGACCCAGAATTTTGGGTCGCTAGATTTGAACATTTAATTCATTTTAAATGTTGAATATGTATTATAATTTGAATTTTGAAATAAAAGATTTTGCTTGAATTAATGAAATTAGTTAAATTTCGAATATCGGAATTTAATTGAAATTTGAATAATAAAAATTTAATATTGAAATTGGGGTAATTGGTGATTTTGGTGTAAATAGATATAAAATTTGATTCTAAAATTTATTTTAAGTCTATTTGGGTTTGAATTATAATATTGGACTGTTGGATGGAATTAAAAGTCGATAGGTTGAATTTAGAATTTTATATTAATTTAATAATGGAATTTAATAATAATATAATAATGCAAATAATCAAATTTTGATTTAAAACCGAATCAGAATGATTTCTAATGTGAATATAAATTTTATATGAGTTATAATAGAGTTAATAAATTTTTAAAAGTAAAATTCTAGATGATTTCGATGATTTTGAAAATCGCTCGAATATATCGACGAGTTAAAATAGCCTTCTGGGGCACAGTCTCGGAATTCGACCTAACCAGTTCCATTCGATCCGTAATAGTTAGTTATTATCGGATTTCATTTTTCGTAGCAATCAGAGTTGTCGTTTGACCCCGGCAGCTTAAAACGCATAGAAAATACTTTAATCGATTTAATTTAAAATTGATCGTTTATTTCCGTAACTCGCGCATACGACCAAGTTAGCTTCCGAAACACGTTCCATTGTGTTCGGAACATAGATAAAACCTTAGGAATGCTAGGCGGCACGTGTGATTTGGAGATCGTTTGAAAAGTTGCTTTATAGTGGATTAATTAATTAAATAATCGGTTATACGTATATATGTACGTTTTTCTCATGGCCGAAACCCTAATTGCTTCTGCGCCAACACTATACTTTCCAATGGCCAATACGCTCTGAAGTTCTCACTCTTTTTTCTTCGAATCCAATCACTTTCAGGACTTGACTTCAACTAAGGAAACGTCGAGCTCGTCAAGAGCTTCAGATCCAACGGTGGATCTAAGGTGTCGTCGTTGTTTCGAGACGAAATTGAGGGCCGATGGTCACGCGTTCGAGCATGCTTTCTGGAGCAATGGTGAGGCCGAGCGTCGCGAGGTGTGGGGCGTGGTGGAGCAGGCCGTGGTCTTCGAGAGGGTAGGTTTAGATCATCCTAGAAGTCGTCGGGTGGGAGCGGCTTTAAGCCCTAGGTCGACGATGTTGGGTTCGATTTAGCTGTGCGCGTGCGTGGAGGAAGAAGATGATGCAGCCGTGTTATTTTGGTAAATAAAAAAATAAATTTGTTTAAATTTGAAATTGAAAATTTTAAAATTCATATTTATTACATACGTTGTCAGATTTCCATGAAATTGGCGACGCCGGAATCGCAGAGAAGTGTACTACGCAGTGGTGCAGTTCTGGAATCGTTCCGAGCAAGTAAAAATTTAGGTTAAATCAAACATCGTTTGATTTAATTTAAATTTGAACGCTCGTCGAAAATCCAAGGTGAGTTATTCTCACTCACATCTAGATACCAGTAAATGTTTGATTAGTTGATTTGCAGAATATGATAATTATTATCAAATTAAATAGATATTTATTGGTTGTGCTAATATCTGTGGATGCAGGGAAATAGGTTGGAGGGATCCAACTGGATCCCTCACAAATAAAAGTTAATTTATATTCTGTGATATATCTTATTTATTATTCTGTGATAAATTGTTTAGATCTTGTTATGCCGTGTTTTATATATATGCTGTGATGAATTAAATTGAAGTTTAAATTGTGTTATGCTGTGATTGGGTAAAATACAACCTGAAAATGTTAAATATAAATAGATGAATTGGGTTTAAAGGATATAAAAGAAATTCCTAAGTAAAGAATTTAAAAGGAATTAAATTCAAGAAAATTGGTTGATAATTTGAAATGTTTGGAAATGTGATCTATAAAGGAAATGTGAATTGTTTAAAAGAATAGCGAGATTTATTTTTAAAGAATGGAAGTGTGCTTTCTCCGGGAAACTTTAGTATGTTTTTAAGAAAAGTTTTCAAATATAAATTTTTAGTTTAAATATGATAGAATATTTTAGAAAGAAATATTATTTTGAATTGTTTTTATGTGGAAGCAAATATTTGATTTAGTAATTATTTATTTATTATTTTAACAGGTAAAGTAGTATTAAGTTTTCAAAGAAATAATAATATAAATTTTTAATTTAATAACTTTATTTTAAAAAAACTAAATTTGACTTAAAATACTTAGGAAACCCTTATATATTTCCTTAAGTATTATTTTCAATTAAATAATTTCTAGAAGCTTTATTTTAAATATTTTAAACGTATGATTGGAAATGATTTCTAGGTAATGGCAATGTGTTTAAAAATAAGAGGAACTATTTTTTGAGTATGGAAAAGATTTTACGGGATGAATGAAAAATTGAATTGGGTTAAATTATGTTAGATTGGTAAAAGATTCTTTGGATTCCTATAATGGAAGTGTATTTCCCTGAAAGGCAAGTACATTTTGAAGTAGATTTTTGAAACGTTAGAGTTTGAAGTTGTATTAAAGGATGTTCCAAGAAATTATTAAATTTATAAGAATTTTAAAAGTAAGATTTATCAAATTAGATAAAGGAGTATTTATTTTAATGGTAAGTAGTATTATGTTTTAAAAAGAATATTATCAACATTTATTCTTTATAAATGGTTCTATTTTAAAGATAATCAATTGAAGTTTTATTTGAAACTTATATAGAATTTCATAGTTTTATTTCAAGATCTAGTACTACTTAACTTCATTTTAAAGATAATAGTTTATATTTTATTAAGCAGATTTATTCGTGATATTTTTAAAGGTGTGTATATATATATATATATATAACTAAGTATGCAAGAGGTTTTAAATATAAATGTCTAGTGTATTTTCAAGAATAAAGTATTTAAATTATTTTAAACCTTAAATATGGGTACTTGGATGTTTCAAAGGAATTAAAGATTTGAAAATCTATTCCACGAGAAGAATTGGATTTGGAAAGTGTTTTCAACAGGAATTGAAATGAAAACATATCTTGTAAAGATATTTTTCGGGAAATAAATAAGTGGGCAATTATTTATTGTGTGGTGGATGTTTGTGAATGTTAATTGATAGTTAAATCACCGACTATTAATATTAGACAAATGCGTTGATCGTTTTGAAGAGACCGGTATCGAGATTTATTTCTCGGAAACCACTTCAATCCGATTTGTACATTTCGTGGAAAAACGTGTTCGGAGTCGAAGATGGAGCATTGAAGTGCAAGGGCTAGTCGCTATTAATCCTGAGGATATTTCCAAAATGGATGTAGTAGGAGTAGTGCCTTCGGTTTCGTTCGAACCCGGGACGGACTTGTATGGACGAATGCTTTCAGAACATCATCAGTGGGCGATGGGCATTCTAAGTGAAACGTTCTAAAAGGTAACGCTTAGCCTCAAGCCTCATCAACCGGGAACGACTGAAAATCAGGGGATGCAACAAGGCTTGGTGGGCAGCACCCATTTTCGGGTAAGGTCATTCCTGTCTAGATGTCCCTTTTATTTCGGCTTTGTGGTGCGGTTGCTGATCCCAATCGCGGGGTGATCTTACTCGGGATTATCCGGTAAGGGATAATCCGAGCCTTGTGTTGCAAGGGATCGAGCGTGGTCCTCGGTACACTGATCTAGACCAGGTAACTGTGATAGGTGGTACCCCAGTGCCTGGTCATTGTTGGAAATCCATTCTCCCTACGAGCCTTTTACGAGTTTTATTTGTATTACCCACTCTGTGGCTAGTAGCTGGAATTTAATCATGTAACAATTTCGGCTTTTTTATAAGTATTTGTATATAGACCCTATTATAAAATCAAAGGATTTCTATAAAAATTGTTTTAGCTATCATAAGGTAAAAACCCGACATGTTTATTTGTGGCGTGGTCTTACGAGATGCTTTTGTTTTCAGAAGGATTTTTGAAACTTTAATAATCAATTTGGGTGCATTATTATCAGCTGGTATTCCAGACCGACTCGGGTGTTATTTCATTATAATGCTCGGGTCAGACCGAGTATCATATGTTCAGGATAGGATGCTATAGAGCAGGAGAGGAGCTGGAGTCCGAGACGTATTATCCGTACTTGTATATTTATATCCGTTGCTGTGATTGTATGGAATTGTCTGACTGGTAATTGTTGTTTGTTTGAGATACTCTGATGATATTGTATAAAACAGATATAGTTTTCATTTTGGGTAAAGATCTCATATTACATATTATATTTTATTCCGCTACGACTGTGAGATTCTGATATTGTTAGTTCCTTCTTTCTTCTACCTTCTTTCTGTTTCCTCAACAATGTGTCTTTTCCGGCACCTGATCGTCGACATATCATACTGTGGAATATTTTGTGTCGATTTTCGAGGTCGAGAAGAGGGGGTCATTACACTTGGTATCAGAGCTTTGGTTGGCGACAACCTAGGATTTGGTGGGGAAATTACTCATTAAATAGATTCAACAGTACTCTATAATGAGTTGAGTGTAAGAATAGATATGAGAGCGTACTTGTTAGCGAATATTAAAAAAATTGTTTTTACACTGTGTTGACTTATCAGTTGAGTGTTTATGAATTCTGGTCGGTACGAGAAGTACAACCGTATCGATAGGGGTTTCTAAACTCTTAAATAAGATAAACTGATATAGTATTGTTTTAAAAAGGGAAAATGAAATAATTTTACCCAAAATTATATTTTGATGTAAAAAGAATAATTTTCTGAAATTATTATATATATATTTGATTGTTTGAATGTGGAAATCTTAATCAAATAAGAATCTAAAATTTAATCTAAAATTTGGAATGGTTATAACCAAATGAATCCTATAAGTATAATTATACAAAATAAGAATGATTAAATTCGAATTAAACTAGAATTTAAATCCCAGAAATTTTGGAAAGGATTTTAAATGTAATGAAAACAAAAGGTTGAGAATTTAAAATCCTGGGAAAGTTTAAAATGTTTGCTAAGGTGTTTGAAGGCAATAATGGAATATTATTTTGAAGGTATTTTTGAATGGAAACTGTTTTGAAATGAAATTGGGAAAGTAAGGAAGCACTGAACTCACTTCAGTCACTGGAAAAAAATCCTGATGATGCTGGCCACATCATTAGAATTTATTTTCGAGTTTCTTAAGTGATGGATCGCTTCCATAGTAATAGGGTATGATATCTGTTAGATTTGTTGGATATACAAGTGGGTTTAGGAGTTTCAAAAAGGGAAATTGCTTTGGCAAAAACAGATTGTTTTAGAAATCTGAAAGTTAGATTTGATATACCAAGAGAGTATGAGTTATTTCTTATTTCAAAATTATTTTGAAATAAAACCGAGTAATTGAATTATAGAAAATTCTATTTAAATAATGTGTAAAGTTAAAATGAATCAGCTATTGAACTTATTAAGTAAATTTAATATTAATAAGGAAGAAATGAAAATTTTAATCTTGGAATTAAAATTCAACTTGAGCAAATGGAAGTGAATGAAATAAATTGAAGTGAATAGAAAATTTAACTTGGGTTAAGTTAAATAAATTAAACTTAGAATTAAATTGATTTGGATTAAATTGAAATGTAAAATAACTTGGTAATTATGGGTCATTGTGTAATAAATTGAACTATAAGCTATTGAGTGTTATACTTATAATCTAAAATTGTGAATTTAAAATTGTGAAAAGAATTAAAGTGAAAGAAAATTTGTATCCTTAAGAATTCAGTGATACACAGATATATATAAAATTTGAAATTGTGATTATAAGATGTAAATGGATTAAAATAAGCAATATAAACTTTTGAGTAAATAATTTGGTGAACTTATAAATAGGGAAATGGAATTATAATCATAAATGGGAAATAGTTGAATGGTATGGTGAATTCAAATTTAATCCTAAATGAAATGTAAAGTAAGATAAGGTGAAGAAAATATAAAATATAAAGGATGCGAATGAACTTAGTTTAGTAAATAAGTTTTGAACTTGTACATGGAGAATTAAAATTGGATTGAATTGGATTTAACTTCGATTAAATAAAATTGAGTTGAATTTGGAATGAATTAAAATCAAAATTCAGTTGTGTTACAAATAATTTGGAATAAAATTAAGTTCTTATTTAAGCTATTAAAGGAAATGATATGAATTAACTTGAATTAAATTTGGAAAAGAAGTAAATTGAAATGAAATTTAATTTGGATTAAGTAAGAATGATACTGTATGAATAAAAATTTAAATCAACTAAATTCAAAGGAATTTTTTGAAAATGAATTAAGCATAAGCTAAATTAAATAAAGAGAAGCTTGCAGATGAATTTAGAGTAAACTTAACTAATGGAATTTGTATTGGCATGGAGGAAATTTAGATGGTTTGTTGAGAAATTTTTGAAAAGAAAAATAAAACCCAGTTCTGGTATGGAATTTAATTTTGGCAATAAAAACTTGAGAGTGTGAATGAATAATGGAATTAGATTATAATAGATAGTTTGAATTATAAATAATTCAAATGAGTGGAATAATTTAAAGTGGTCATGTTATCAACAAAATTCAGAATGAATCGAGGAGATGAATTAAAATTCCAAATGGATTGGACAAATAAAAAAAATTGAATTAAAATTTGTAAATGAATTGGAATTTGGTTGGATGAGAATCAAATGAAAATAAAATAAAATTGATTTAAGAAGAAATGGAAATATTGCATGATTGAAACAACTTAAGAAAATTGAAAAATAATTGTGACCGAGCTTTATAACGTGGTCTTGGATAAATTTGTTTAGGTAATAAAATTTAAATGCAAGTGAAATGGTTTTAATTAAATAGTGTGATGAAATAAGAATGTATGAATTAAATATTACAGAATGGGATGATATTAATTTAAACTTAAGTTGAATGAGGAACTTGAAGTGAGAATAAGGAATTAATTTAAAAATTACAAGGAAATAAGAATATTTGGGATTGTGAAAATTCAAGTGAAATAAAATTCATATAAATCAAAGTTGGAATTAATTTTAAATAGTTATAAGCTTAAGCGATGGTTACTTGCTTGGATGACATTAAAATTTGCATAGAAATTTGGACATTTTGTTGTAAACAAAAATTTTATTGGCTTAAAGAAGAAAATTGAAAATTTATTAAGTGATTTTGCATATGAACGAAAATGGATCATAAAAGAAATGCAAATGTTTCAAATTGAAAATAAGAATTTGACCGTGAATCAATTTGGAATTGAATTGAAATAGATTGATGTTAGTGAAGCGCATGTTAATCATATCGATGAGAATATGGTTTGAGAGTAGTAAATTTGAATTTAAATCATTCAAGAGAAATAAAAGTGAAGTTTGGATTTGTCGAGAAATTAAATGGTGATTGAAATCTTTGAAGTGCTGATAAAATATGGTTAACATTGTTAAATTATGAAGTTTGCTTGGTTAAGCTATGAAATTGATATGTTTGATCAAGATTAATGAATGGAATGTTAATAAATTCTCATATTATTGAAAACTGATGTGTTTGTTTGAGTAAGTACAGCTACGGAAGGCAGTAGATAGAGTTGGAGCTTGTATATGCAATATAAATTAGCCGCATGTTTTTAAAATGCTAATAAAAGGTACGCCTACGCAATTAAAATAGGAAATATGAACTGTTTTTTGTTTTTCCGACCGTGTGGGTCGATGTATATATATTTATATCTATTGTGATATTGCAAAAGCTCCTCCGTACAAGGGAGACTCTGCCAAAAATTTTTGAAAATTTTGGGAGTTAGAATTTTTTTGAAATGTTTTATTAACGACAAATAGATTTCAGATTAGAAATAAATAAAAAGGGATTTTGGAATAGGAATTGAAACTAGTAGTTTCGATTTGAAATTAAAAGATTTTGGGCGAAGTGAAATTGTTTTTCACTAAGTAAGTTTTGCTATTGACTTTGGAACATTCCTTCTACCTTAGCAAATTTCGGGGATGAAATTTTTGTAAGGGGGGAGGAATGTAACGACCCGGAATTTTGGGTCGCTAGATTTGAACATTGAATTCATTTTAAATGTTGAATATGTATTATAATTTGAATTTTTAAACAAAAGATTTTGGTTAAATTAATGAAATTAGTTAAATTTCGAATATGGGAATTTAATTGAAATTTGAATAATAAAAATTTAATATTGAAATTGGGGGTAATTGGTGATTTTGGGTGCGAATAGATATAAATTGGATTCTAAAATTTATTTTAAGTCTATTTGGGTTTGAATTATAATATTGGACTGTTGGATGGAATTAGAAGTCGATAGGTTGAATTTAGAATTTTATATTAATTTAATAATAATATAATAATGCAAATAATCAAATTTTGATTTGAAACTGAATCAGAATGATTGTTGTTAACTCCGTTTTGAAAACGACCTAACGATCAAAGAAGTGGAACGACCTAACGACCTATGGAATAAAACTGCTCAACGACCTAATAAGTTCAGCGACCTAAAGGAGTACACGACCTAGCGACTTAGCTATGTGTTCGACCTAACTGCCGAGAGGAGTTCGCGACCTTGCGGCCCAACGAGTTAACAACTTACAGGGAGTAAGCGACCTAACTAATGAAGTGGACCTAACGACCTAATAGCGACCTAAAGTCTGAAGTGACTTAGCGACCTAAGAACCTCATGACCTACCATCTCAAACGACCTAGTGACTTCAGTCCTCAGCGACCTAAAAGCTTCAGCGACTTAAAAGGTGGAACACTACTAAGCGACCTAACAGGTAGCGACCTATGACCTAAGTAAATCCACGGCTTAACGACCTAATGAGTTAAGCGACATAACAAGTTAACGACTTAGCCTAGGTCGCTGCATTGGATGTCTTAGCTTTGTAAGGTCGCCAACTACTCCCCTAAGTCATTCACGACCTACTATTCATTCGGAAGGGATCAATTGTGTTCTAGTTAAGCCGTAAAGCTTAGGTCGCTATCACTAGGTCGCCCCACGACCTACGACCTATCTTAGGTCGCCAACGACCTTTAACCAACGACCTAACTCCGAACTCTCCTATAAATACGGCACTAGCTCCAACTTGAAGGGGACTTTTGGCTGATTTCCAAGACACCGATACTCTTCTGCTCTCCCGACTCAAACACTACTCCAAGCACTCCAAACACCAAGGACGCTTCAATAAACGTCAAGAGGAAATCTAACACCTTCAACATGAATTCAATGGATTCTTCTACATCGGAGTTTAAGCTACTTGTCTAAGTGTGTTGCAATCGGAGTTGATTGTAAAGAATTGTACTTGATTCAGCAATAAAGAACATTAAAGTGGACGTAGGCTTGACCATAAGCCGAACCACTATAAAAACTGTGTCTTTTACTGCTTTTCTGTTAATTTCTGCCTGTTTCTAATTCCCGTGTTAACTGGTGGTGCTTTCACACTTACTTTGCATACACCGGGGTGTTAGCGTCTGATTTTTACGTTAACATTTTTGATGCTTTCACTGAGAATTGAACTCAGGATACCTTCGTCATCGCTTCACAAAAGTTTGTTGAAGAAGTCTCTCTCAAAAACAGAAGTCTATCGGAAATAATGGCTCCTGGAAGAAAGCGTGGGTATACAAGACCTAGTAGTGTCCATGAAAATACTACCACTTCCCATTCATCAATTCAAGCAGCACCAAGTGCCGGAATTACACGAGAAGAGTTAGATGCTGCAGTATCTGGATTATACCAACAGATGGAAACTCAGAATGCTTTAATGCTTGAGAGGATAAATGCATTGCTTGGAGCAAACCGTCAACCGGAGAATAATGAAGAAAACCTTGCAGATGATGTTCATGATCCTGAACAGAGGAATATTCCTCAAAGAGAAACCAGCCGCGTCAAAGAAACACCTCCTCAAGCTGGAGGATCGAGACCATAGCCAACTCTCCGCGAATGTTTGTCCCGACAAACTTTCGAGAAAATGGCCGAAGTTTGTCCTGCAGATCCTTTAAATGATGAGGAATATCTTTCGGGCATGGTGCGACAAATCATGAAAGAAAGTATGCAGAGAGATGAAGATGAGAAGGAATGGGGATTCGTTCCGAGCAAAACTCCGTTCACTGAGAAGATTCTAAAGGCAGAATTCCCGAGGAAGTTTGTTCCTTCGACCATCCCGGCTTATAAGGGAACAAGTGACCCCAATCAATTCCTGTATAAGTATGATTGGCACATGACTGGTGCTAGAGCGTCTGATGAGATCAAATGCCGGTGCTTTCCGGTATACTTGGAAGGATTGGCTCTGCTCTGGTTCACGAAACTTTTGGTCCGATCCATAGATCAGTTCACCGATTTAACTCCGAAGTTTAAAGAGAAATTTAGGTTGTATGCTTCAAAAGCAAAGGATATTACGTCGCTATCAAGCCTGGAACAGAATCCTGGGGAATCTATCAGGTATTTCTTGAACAGCTTCAACATAGCTTTGGACGAAGTGGACAATACGGAGCCACGGATGGTCTTGACATACCTGATGAGGACAATCGACAAATCAAGCGAATTTGGAAAGTGGCCGAAGATGAAAGAACCGAATTCACTTGAGAAATTCTATAAGAAAGCTGATGAATTCATGTGCTTGGAAAGCCTTTGGGCACCAGTTAAAGTGGCATTGACAGAGGTTAAGGATAACACTACTGCTCCTACCAAAAGAGAATCCGAAAGTCAGAAAAGGGATAACAATGGTGGGAAGAAACAGAAAGATATGAAGAAACCTCGCTTCTTAAAATATTCAAATTTCGCTCCTTTAACTGACACCCCGGAGAATATTTTCTTTGCTATCAAAGATGCAGTAGAGTATCCTAAACCGCCCGAGATGAGAGTTAGTAAAAAAGCTGCTCAGAGTGGGAGATTTTGTCAGTTTCATAATCAACCCGGCCATGATACCAACGAATGTCGCTATCTGAAAAATTTAATTGAAGAACCATTGAGAGAGAACAAGTTGCAGCTGTATGTTAAGAGAAGTAGAAATGACCCAACGTCGTCTACTAAGGGTCAGCAACTTCCTGCTCAGCCATCTGGCTCGGGTGAGAGGAACACTGTTCATGAATCAGAAAGGCCTGCTATTAATGTGATTACAGGAGGGCCTCACCCAGCAAGCAGAAGCTGGGGCGAAATGGAAAGATACGCCCATGCCTTGAAATATGCACCAACAAAAGAAAGTGTTTTTGTGCTAGAAGACGCTGCACCTTCGAAGCAGCAGAAAACTTTTAATGATGATATTGTTTTCAGAGCCAGGGACTCCATGGGCACTGAAGCTCCGACCATGGATCCCTTGGTCATTTCTGCAGGCATTGGGCCGGCTATTGTGAGAAGAGCGCTTGTAGATTGCGGTGCTTCTTGCAATATTCTCTTTAAAAAGACGTTCGACCAAATGAAGATTCCAATGGCTGATGTTCAAGCCTCATCTCAGAAGATTGTTGGGTTCACTGGGGAACCAAAACAGCCCATTGGAACTATTGACTTGTTCGTCGAGCTTGGAGAGGGGCATAAAAAGGTAGTTAGGAAACTTGTAATTGTTGATGAATTTTCTGCCTACAACGCCTTCCTGGGCCGACCAACTCTTGTGGCTTTTAAGGCAATTCTCGCCCCGTGGTACCTTACTATGAAATTTCCCACAGATAATGGTGTTGGAGTTATTAAAGGAGATCAGAATGCTGGGCGAGAATGTTATCTGATAGAGTTGCGAGAAGCAAGAAAGAGAGAGATGGGAAAAGATGCGGCAGCCCCAGTCCGCATCAAAGAACCAACCTTGTAGCAATTACAGGGTGGACCCTGCACTGGCGAGCATAGCGGGGCACGAAGAGAAATGGATCCCAGAAAAGCTAGTGCGGGGGAAAATAGAGTGGTGCCAGTTGAAGTAACGGTGCCGGTACCTGTTGACCCGAAAGATCCGAACAAAGTGGTGAATGTGGGTTCACAACTTAGTGTGACAGTTCAAGATTCCTTGTTAACTTTCTTAAAAGCAAATCTGGACGTATTCGCTTGGACTCATGCTGATATGTGTGGAATATCCCCAGAGATTGCAGTACATACTTTGAATATTGATCCAAAGTTTACACCGGTAAAACAGAAAAGAAGAACCCAGGGTCCTGAAAGGTCAGCAGCATTGAAGGAAGAGGTAGTCCGGCTTATGGAGAATGGTTTCATCAGGGAGTCTACTTATCCGAATTGGGTTTCAAATCCAGTACTGGTTAAGAAAGCTAATGGGAAATGGAGAGTTTGCATTGACTTCTCAGATTTAAAGAAAGCCTGCCCCAAAGACTGCTTCCCGTTACCCAGAATAGATCAGTTAGTGGATGGAACGACGGGACACGAATTGTTATCTTTCATGGATGCTTACTCCGGATACAACCAGATTATGATGCATGAGCAGGATCAGGAGGACACAAGCTTCATCACCGATGTTGGTCTCTACTGCTATAAAGTTATGTCCTTCGTACTTAAGAATGTAGGGGAAACTTACCAAAGACTCGTCAATGCTATGTTTAAACCGAAGATTGGCAAAACTATGGCGGTTTATGTTGACGATATGTTAGTGAAATCAAAGAAAGCGGTAAACCATATGGATCACTTGGCGGAGATGTTTGCAATTCTCCGGAAGTATGGAATGAAGCTTAATCCTTTGAAATGTTCATTTGGGGTGGAGTCTGGAAAGTTCTTGGGTTTCATTGTGAGTGCTAGGGGCATTGAAGCTAACCTGCTCAAATTGCTGCCTTAAGAGAGGTCAAAGCCCCTAGGACAAAGAAGGAACTACAGAGTCTTAATGGGAAAGTCGCTGCTTTGAGTCGATTCATTTCCAAAGCTACTGATAAATGCATTCCATTCTTTGATGCACCAAAGAAAGGAAGGAAGAATTTTGATTGGACTCCTGAATGCCAGAAAGCTTTTGATGAGTTGATCCGTCATATGGAAACGCCTCCAATACTTTCTAAGCCGGACAATGGTGAAGATCTTTTTGTATATTTGTCAATCTCGTCTCATGCTCTCAGTGCACCGTTGGTACGGGAAGACGCAAAAATTCAGCGCCCGGTCTATTATATCAGCAAAAGATTCACTAGGGCAGAGATGAATTATTCAAAGTTGGAAAAACTCGCATATTGTTTACTGATTGCATCAAGAAAATTGAGGCCGTATTTTCAAGCTCATCCAATCAAAGTCCTCACTGATCAGCCTCTGAAGCCAGTCCTCTTTCGCCCTGGGACTTCGGGTCGTCTTTTGAAGTGGAATATTGAACTCAGCCAATATGACATCACTTATTATCCCCGGAGAGTAATCAATGGACAAGCTTTGGAAGATTTCATCACAGAATGTACGGACAAAGGTGATAGTGAGGAAGTGGTGACTGATAATCTCCCAGTTCGATGGAAATTGTATATTGATGGCGCAAGAAACGATTGCTGTTCCGGAGCTGGGGTTGTGCTTGAAACCCCTGAAGGGCGGTTATTGTGCTATGCTTTGAGATTGGAATTCCCTTCGATAAAAAATGAAGCAGAATATGAAGCTCTTATTGCCGGTTTGAGAATTGCTAAAGAATTGAATGTCAAAGTGTTGCAGATCTTCAGTGATTCACAGCTTATTGTATGTCAAGTCAAGAAAGAGTTTCAAACTAAAGGAGGAAATCTGCCTGCTTACTTGTCAAGAGCCTGGGAATTTCTTGATGACCTTGACCATGATACGATAAATCATATACCCCGGGAAGAAAACTTGAAGGCGGATTCTCTCGCAAAGTATGCAAGCACTGGCGAAGCTCAATTATTGGGATTAGTTCCTATGGAGGTCCTGTCAGCTCCAAGCATTGATGAGATGGATATTGACTGGATCATGACTATATCACAGGAGCAAGAATCATGGATGACCCCGATAATGGAATACCTGCTCAACGGTTCTCTACCGGAAAATTCAAAAGAACGACAGAAGTTGTTAAGAAAAGCCTCCATATACATAATTCAAGATGGCCGATTGTATAGGCGGGGATTCTCAATGCCATTACTCCGATGCGTGACCAAGGAAGAAGCTGAGACAATTCTAGCTGAACTACACGGAGGAGAGTGTGGCGATCATTCAGGTGGTCAAACTCTAGCAAAGAAAATTCTCCGTTATGGGTATTTTTGGCCAGACATTAATCGTGATGCTGCAAGTTATCCCGAAAAGGTGACCGATGCCAGAGATTTGCAAAAATCCCAAGAGCACCTTCCAATGAGATAACACAGATGGTCAGTCCGTGGCCATTTGCTATTTGGGGAATAGATCTCATCGGGCCTTTGCCAACTGCCAAATCCGGAATCAGATATGCTATAGTCGCTGTTGATTATTTTACTAAATGGGCTGAATCTGAACCATTAGCTACTATTACCTCTAAGAAGATGATAAACTTTGTAACTAAGAATATCATTTGCAGGTATGGTGTGCCTCAAAAGATAATCACAGACAATGGAACCCAATTCGAAAGTGAAGAGTTTCAAGATTTTTGCAAGCGATTTAAGATCCAGAAAAGCTTCTCAGCAGTGGCTCATCTACAGGCAAATGGGCAAGTGGTAGCAGTAAACAAAATTATCAAATCGACCATCCAAAAACAGCTGGAAAAAGTGAAAGGTGGTTGGGTGGATAAGCTTCCACTAGCACTATGGTCATATAGAACTACACATAAAACTGCGACGGGGCACACTCCATTTTCATTGGCATATGGATCAGAGGCAATGATTTCGGTAGAAATAGAAGTCCCTTCACATAGAAGAATTCATTTCAACCAGGATGAAAATCAAGAGTTACAACATGAAGCACTTGACTTCCTTGATGAAAAAAGGGAAGAGGCTCAGCTCAGAATTGCAGCCCATCAGCAAAGAATTGCCAGGCACTTCAATTCCAAAGTTCGCCAACGTAGCTTTGAGATTGGAGATCTAGTCTTGAAGAGGGTCATGACAGCAACATGAGTGTTTGCGCCAAACTGGGAAGGGCCGTATGTCATAGGCAAAAAACTTCTTGATGGCACTTTCAAACTAACAACTGTCGAAGGAGATCCATTTCCAAGAGCTTGGAACAGCAATCACTTGCGCCCATATTTTACTTAAAGGCTTTAAGGAAATATTGTAAAAGAATGATGAATGTATGATTATTGTATTGAAAGCTAGTGTAAGTGAATGATAAGAACTATAAAGTGGATGTAGGCCCAGTTCTTGGCCGAACCACTATAAATCTTGTGTTCTTTACTATTATAAACTGCTTGTTTTATTTCGATATATAAATTACATCAATTGTATTGCTAAAATGTCGATTTAACACTGCAGGCCATTAAAACAAAGCTTACCCGTCATAAGACCAAGCAATCCCTGACATCACTCAACAAATGAATATCTAGCCACAAAAATTCCAGATTCGAATCCTATATAAGAAGTGCTTCAAGCAAACAGTTAGTGGTTCCGCCAGAAGTAGACCCTTCCTAACTAATTGTGATTGTTTGCGCAAACAAACATTCGATTAATTAGCCTGTGTCTACCCCTGTGAACTCATTTAACAACGAAGTACACTTCTTTGGATAGAATAAGCTACTTGCAAAAGAAAGGAATGTGCGCTTGGAAATGATAACAGGAAACCACTGATATGAGCAAATGGCGAAAAGACATGGGTGAGCAGACATTAAACAGCAAAAGACCTCCTCGGAGGCACAAGCCCTCTTCGGAGGCACAACTCTTCGGAGGATAAAGACCTCTAACGGGCCTCGCCAGAAAAAGAGAGCTCTTTCTCGATAGAAAGTTGTGGACTGATCGGCGGTACATAACACTCGTGTCCGCCCCGTGAATCCATCCAACCGAGAGGAGACTACAAACTTCCAGGCAAAAGCCCTACTCGGAGGCACGCATTCCACCGAGATCTGAAATAAAACTTCACAAGTGCTGGAATGTGAAAAGCCCTCTTCCGAGGCACAACTCTTCGGAGGATAAAGACCTCTAATAGGCCTCGCGAGAAAAAGAGAGCTCTTTCTCGATAGAAAGTTATGGACTGATCGGTGGCACAGGACACTCATTAATTTGTGTCCGCCCCGTGAATCCATCCAACCGAGAGAAGGAAAATCCAAACTTCTAGGCAAAATCCCTACTCAAAGGCTCACATTTCACCGTGATCTGAAATAAAACTTCACACGAGTCGAAATGTGAAAAGCCCTCTTCGGAGGCCCGCTTCCCAGCGGACAGGGTAAAGATAAAAGCCTCTCCCCAGAGGAAGAAATAAAAAAGCCCTCTCCCCGGAGGCACAAACAAAAAAGCCCTCTCCCCGGAGGCACAACCAAAAAGTCCTCTTCCCAGAGGCATAATCAAACAAAAAGCCCTCTTCCCAGAGGCATAATCAAACAAAAAGCCCTTTTCCCAGAGGCACAATCAAACAAAAGCCCTCTTCGGAGGCACAAGCAGGTCGAAGCCATTTTTCGAAGGCCCACTTTACCACGAAGGAAAATTCACTTGCCAAAATAAAAGTGACTTTCTCCGAAAGTGAAGTGTAAAAACTTCGCGATTGAAAAAGAGGAAACTATTCCAATACGAGTTGCATTCTACTAAATCAGAAAAATATTTCCTTAAAATGGAAATATTATCTTATAAAGTACAGATGCAAACCGCTTTTAAATGGAAAAGTTGTTCTCAAAAGAAGGAGCACAAGTCTTCTCGAAACGGAAAAGTTGTTCTCCAAAATTCTGCAAAGTGAAAGAGATTGCAATAAACCATGGTATGGGGGCAATATAATATAGTCACAAAAATAAAAACAATGCTCAAGCAACATACCATGGGTTTACTGCAACATCACACAGAGAAAATTAAGAAACTTGTATATATAAAAAAAGAATAAATGCATTCTCAAATACAGACAGGAGTTTGTACAAGTAAAAGAATCATTTTATTCCATACTATGGAAATTTTTATACATATGCAGGTTTCGAAACAAAAGAAGGCGGGGACTGGTACCCGCACAATCATCGGTCGACATAAGTCTTTGTATATACAAGCTTAAAAGAAAAAAGGAAGGTGAAAAGCATAAGTCCTAAACTAATCACTTCTTCTTCCTACCACCTTTTGAGCCTTCGCTTGGCCGGATAATTAACTTTTTGGGCTGGCTTGTGGGGGTAGGGGAAGAAAGAGGAAGGGGCGCAATTGGACTTTTTTCTGTTTTCGCTTCGCTAGCAGAAGCTTCCCTCATTCTCTTTGAAACTACACGCTTCCCCTTCTTCCTTGAGGAAGGATCACTGCCTGGAGAGAAAAGAGTGGACACTGTTATGTCATTAGAAGTAGTCTGCTCCGGAGTTCTCTACCCTTCTTCGGGTTCTTAGACCTTTTGTTCTTGAGAAGCAACAGGATCGTCCAAGTCACGGAGAGCTTCTATCTGCTCTTCTTGAGACCCCAGTTGAGAGATAGAAGAGGGAGTAATCTGAAGAGGTGGAGAAGAAATAGCCGTAGAAGTGGAAGTCTGAACAATACTTGGTGCTTTCTCTACAGGAGAAGAAAAGTTAAAGTTAGTATTCCTCATAAAAAGAGGGGATAATGGCTCATCGACACTTAAGAAATGAGCAAGAAGCTCATCGAACTCATTCGAAGCGAACAAGCAGCCCTCTTGAGCGAGATCAACATTGAGGTTACCTGGAGAAGTAGACTTCACTATGTCAATTTCGAAGTCCTGCGCTTCGGCGCTTCCTTGAGCCTCATCTCCAGTGTGGGCGGTGGTGCTTTCAGTAACGGCTTTAGTAGGAGGAGGAGAATGGGAACCAGATCCAGCAATATCGATATCGGCTGAAACTGAAGGAAGAACTGGGTCGGTTGAAACTGTCTTTGCTAAATGTTCTCCTTCTGTCGTTTCAGCTCTCTCTTCGGTAAGCTGCTCTTTTCCCCTCGCAAGAGCGGCACATGCATCATCATCTAGATAATGCGCCATTAAATCTACTTCGGCATATCCGGCTCCTCCAAACATATCAATTATGGCCTCCCACACTTTGGCCAAAGTGATTTCATATGCCGGCCCCAGAAACTTAAGGCTACCACGCCCCAGAACGCTATGGATGTAAAACTCGAATAAAGTGGAGCTGACTTCAGCTTTAGTTGCGATATGAGACTCTTCGGCTGCAGCTTTGCCGGCAACAGCTTCGTCACGCTCCTTCTCAACTTCAGAAAGTCGAGTTTTGAGAAGTTCAATCTCCAAGTTCTGGGCGTTGGTTTTTTCTCGAAGTTGAGCAACATCAGCCCGATAGTTTTCTACGGCTTGTTGTTGTGCCTCAAATTTAGCTTCGGCATCTCTCTGTGCCGCGTGAGCATCTCTCACTTGTTTTAAAAGCACTTCTTCTCTCTGAGAATAAGAAGTGGAAGAAGTGGCGAGTTCTTTCTTAATTTTTTCAACCTCTGCTTCAAGCTTTTCATTATAAGTGGCTATGCACCTCATTTCCGCATCATGCTGCTCAAGAGTTTTCTGCCATTCAGATTTGTCGTTTTCCATTGTTAGCATGGCCTCATGATTCGCACGATTTACTCTCTGAAGCTCGTCAACAAGCTTCTGCCAGCTAGACATTCTCTCGATATCTAGTTTCACAGCATCAAGATTGCGCAGCATAGCCTGCTTGTCAATCGGGACCAAATCAAGGTCAAAGCGCACTCCCTTCAGGCATCAATGCGGAAATCGACTTTGAAGAGTAGCCGGGCCTTGTCCAACCTGATATTGTAGGATCTAAATTAACCCTAGAGGGGGGGGGGGGTGAATAGGGTTATAGCAGATTTTCTTGATTTAAACACAAAAATAAACTGCAGAAATAAATATACTGAAAAGTAAATCACACACAAGATTTACCCAGCTTCGGCAACCCCTGCCTACTGCTGCATTCCCAGATTTCTATTAGAATTAAACAGTATCATGCTTACAAACACTCTAACAGACTTGCAAACCCTGCTACCGCCTATAGAGTTTTGCAAACTCGCAACCCCTGCTTACTGAACTAACTCTAAATAGACAATCAGACACAACCTAAAACCTAGGTGGTGATTTACCTAAACTCTTTGATTCGTAAAATAAAAAAACAATAATTAAGAACAATATAAAATAACCCTAAACTAATTAACAATATTAATAAAACCCTATAATTAAACAATACCCCCTTTTGATTTTTAAGACCGGCCCACTTCCTTATTTCACCCGATCCTCTTTTTGTCTTCGTTCGTGAGAAATAATGGCGGCTTCGTTCTGATTAGGGCTTCGTTCCCTTTTGATCCAGTTAGGGCTTCGGCTCTTTGTTGCAATTAGGGCTTCGGTTTCTTCAATTGATCTGTGATTGGTTGCCCTAGCTTGCTGCTTCTCTGATGGTTGACCTTTGCTTGTTTGCAGTTGCTCGATCGAGTTTGATGCTTGTGAATTCGGTATGTACTGTCTCCTTTTGCTTTTCTAAATTGATACTTGAACTCGATCGAATTTAAATGCCGATGATGATTAGGGTTTTAATAGGATTTGATTTCCTATTTTTGCGTTCGACTGATTGCTGCAAAAATTCTTGTTTTGCCGTTCGATTACGCTTTGATGCTGAGGATTAATCTGACTTTGTCAATTTCGTATTTCTAGTAACTTGATTCACACGGCTTTGAATTGATTTCGTGATTTGAGATATCTGACTTTGTCAATTTCGTATATTTTCGATTGTTTACACATGAATTTCCTCGTTGCCACTGCAGAAACTACTGCTTCAACTTGTCACTGCATTTGGTCTGCACTTATGAACTTTGTTGTGTCTTGTTCATTGGGCTGTGCAGTTGCTATGTCTTGTAGTTGAGCATTTGAGTCAGTGCTGTATCAATTTACTTGTGATGTTCTTGTAGTCAAGGCTTTGGTTGTTGCAGTATGTCACAGTTTTTCTTGTTAAAAAACAAACTGATGTGTCATTTTGGTTTTCACTTGTGCATTTTGCCTTGAGTACATGTATTCTTGGCACTGCTTCTTTTGTTGTATGTATTGCATCACCACTGCATCATGCTTGGCCTTGACTTGTAGAATTTCACTGTATCTTCACTTTTGCTTTGCATTGACCATGGCTTCTTTGTATGAACTGCTGTGTATTTAGAGATTGAACCTGAGCATTACTTCGAGTTGTATTTACACCACTTTCTGTTGCACTGATTCTTGATATTTGTATCACTTGAGACTTGATGTTGACATGTGCATTTGGGTTTGTTGTTGATCTTCATGTGTTGGTTACTGATGCATACATGAGCTGTGTACACTCTTTGTTCTTGCATCTTCACCTGGTTGTTCCCTGTACTTGTGTTTCTGGTCTATATCATGATTGAACATAGCATTCATATTGTTGTTGAATACTTAGAACTGTTGACAACAATTCGACTTCGACTTGGTCTTTGGGCATTGCATTACTTCATGTATGCTGAGCTCTGGTCATTTGCACTTGCACACTCCAGCATTCCATTTCACCTCTGACCTGTTGGTTCATTGTGATGTTCATTTTCATTGTTGCCTTGTTGACTATGTTGTTGCATTGTATTCTGGTCAGTGGTGCTTTGAGTCAGTGCTTCACCATACTTGTTGTTGCAGTATTCTGGTCAGTGGTGCTTTGAGTCAGTGCTAAATTGTTGTTGCAGTATCATGTGGTTGTTGGTGGCAATCTTGTATGCTGCTGTTTGTATTTGTAGTCTTGGCCAGTTGACTGTTTCTTTGAGTTGTTCATTGCTTGGTCTCTGTTGCCTTGAATTTCTGGTTGAAGCTGTGCACACGAGTTGGCGAGGCAGTGCACACGTATACGAATGTACACGTGTGTACTGCAGCCACTCATAGTTACCTGTCCCTGATAAAAAAATTACTGATATGCACAGATATTGCACAGTCAAAAAATGATGACGAACAACCCAAATAACTGAGGCAAACAATGTTTTCAAAATCATCGTTTCTTTCAAATTTCAAAAATATTTCTCTTTCAATTTTACTGCGTTTGAAAATATTTTTGCAGATTACTCAGATGCTGGATTCAAACTGGATTATAGTTGAAGACAAAAATATGAGTGTGAGTGATATGTAGTAAGGTTTTGATGTAAATGTGAAATGTCATGTATTGTAGTCAAAATTGTATATGTATAGTGAGAGCTTGAAATTGTACTATCAAAGTTGTAATAAATATTTGTTTGAATAAAAATTTCTGTTTGAATTCAAAATCTGTTTAACTTGTTCTGTTTGAATTCAAATTCGAATTCTGTGTAATTTAATTTTATTCAACAAATATTTATTTATTCTAAAAAAATAAAATAGTACATTACCAAATACATTTAAATGAATGTATATATGTTTATTATCATCAAACAAAAATCATATAGCGCAAGGCGCATATTCGACAATCTCCCCCTTTTGATGATAACAAACATATATTTAAGATTTTGAATATATCAAATGTTATTTGATAATTTCAATTTGCTCCCCCTATTTGAATGCTCCCTCTCTACACAATACTCCCCCTACATATATGCATAGAAATATATAAATGAGCCTATATGCACAGTGAAAATTATTTGACCTTTGCTTGATTCTATTCGACAAAATCTTAACTTTTCTCTCCCCCTTTTGTTATCAGCAAAAGAATAATAGTGTTATAAAATAGGGATGAAGTGATAGACATGAATCAAACATTTAACTCAATTAAATATAAATATCAAATTTCAATAAAACTCAAACAAAAATCATAATTACCCTTGTCAAGCACATATTCCACTTTCAGAAGTGATGGGGATAAAAAATCATCAAAAATCATACAATTCTGTCTATTTGTGGTATATTTATTTCAGGAAATTTGAATCTCTACTAACCATGCATAACCGTTAGGACTTTTAAATGAGATTAGTAGTATTCACAATTTTTAAAAAAAAAAAACGAAATCAAGTATCTTCTAATCACGCATAACCGTGAGGACTTTTAAATGGGATTAGAATCAACTTGTCTATTTAATTAATTAATTTTGATATGCGTTCCATACATGCATAACCTTGAGGACTTTTAAATGAGCATGGAAGCACATAATCATAAATCCAAGTAATTCACCCATGCATAACCGTGAGGACTTTTAAATGAGAGTGAATACTTTGGATATTTATTTTTAATTGCTGAATATTATAAGTTGAAGCACAAATAATTTCCTTCACAGATTTAAAGATATTGAAGAACAAATGATTTCCTTTGTAAACTACCACAAATTTACATACTAAATATGATCTTGAAGAGTGATGGTCGATAGAAAGATGATAGAAATAGAAATGGTCATGGAATTATTACCCAACAAAAATTTTATAACTCTTGTTATGAAATTCTAAAGAAATTTTCTAATTATACTTTCTCGAGTTATAATATATGATAAATATCAACACTCATCACTTTTTGAATCACTATTCATCTTTTCGATAATCATTAGGGAGTTAGATTAGTTAAAAAAAATTGTCATTTAGAATCAAATTCAAAAATCAAAATTTTAAAAAAATATGATTAGTCAACCTCTATAATTCCCAAATCTAAACGTAATTTGGAAAATCTGTCTTCGGGGAGAGGTTTTGTGAAAATATCAGCAAGTTGAGTTTCTGTTGAAATATATTCAATGCAAATGTCTTCTTTAGCAATGTGATCTCGAAGAAAGTGGTGTCTCACATCAATGTGTTTTGTGCGAGAATGATGGACAGGATTATTTGACAAATCTATAGCACTCTTACTATCACATTTTAATGGAACTTGTTTATAGGCTAAGCCAAAATCAGAAAGAGTTTGCATCATCCATAGAATTTGAGCACAATAACTTCCCAAAGCAATATATTCTGCTTCAGTGGTGGATAATGCAACACAATTCTGTTTCCGACTTGACCATGAGACTAATGAATGTCCTAGCATGAAACATGTCCCACTAGTGCTTTTTCTGTCAACTAATGAACCAGCATAATCAACATCGGAATAACCTACTAAATCAAAATTTTCACAAGAAGGGTACCATAGTCCAAATTTGTGTGTGTGTGAAAGATATCTCAAAATTCGTTTAGTAGCTTTTAAATGAGATTCTTTGGGATTAGCTTGAAAACGTGCACACAAGCACACAGAAAACATAATATCAGGTCTAGAAGCAGTAAGATAGAGAAGTGAACCGATTATCCCTCGATATTTCTTTTGATCAATTGCAATTCCTTTCTCATCTTTGTCCAACTTTGTTGATGGGCTCATAGGAGTTCTCAATGGTTTGGAATTTTCGACTCCAAATTTCTTCAATAGCTCCAACACATATTTGGATTGTGAAATGAATATACCATCACTGCTTTGCTTAATTTGAAATCCAAGAAAGTATTTCAATTCACCAACCAAACTCATCTCAAATTTAGCCTGCATGACTTGTTCAAAATTCTCACACAAAAGCTCATTAGTAGCACCATAGATAATATCATCCACATAAATCTGAACAATCAAAAAATCATGTTCTTTATGTAATAGAAACAGAGTCGTGTCAGCACTTCCCTTTTTAAAACCATTTTCCAAAAGATATGTACAGAGACAGTCATACCAAGCTCTTGGTGCTTGCTTAAGACCATATAATGCTTTTTCTAGCTTATACACATGATTTGGAAATTCATGATTTTCAAAACCGGGTGGTTGTTCAACAAAAACTTCTTCTTTTAAATCACCATTCAAAAAGGCACTTTTTACATCCATTTGTTTAAGTTTGAAACCCTTGTAACATGCAAAACTTAGCAAGATTCTAATGGCTTCTAACCTAGCAACTGGAGCAAATGTTTCATCAAAGTCTATGCCTTCTATTTGGTTATAACCTTTTGCAACCAACCTAGCCTTGTTTCTAATTACATTTCCTGATTCATCAAATTTATTTTTAAACACCCATTTAGTCCCTACAATTGGATAGTCATTAGGCCTAGGAACTAAATTCCAAACTTTGTTTCTCTCAAATTGATTAAGTTCATTTTGCATTGCTAAAAACCAATTTTCATCATTAAGAGCCATTTCAACAGAATCAGGTTCAATTTCAGAAATAAAACCACTATGACAACAAAACGCACACAAATTTTCATCAAATGAGGAACGAGTACGTATACCTTCCGTAGGATCACCAATAATTAATTCAGGAGGATGATTAGGTTTGAACCTTAATTTATCAGCATCAATAGTCCTTCTTTCAGTTTTCTCACTAAATGTCCCTTCTTCAGTGCCTTCTGGATCTACTCCATCGTCAACCATCCTTTCAGTCGTTTTTTCCAGATTAGATTCATCAAATTTCACATTGATTGACTCAACAATTGTCTTTGTTCGTTTGTTATATATCCTGTAAGCCTTACTCCTTGTTGAATAGCCCATGAAAATTCCATCATCAGCCTTTGATTCAAATTTTCCAAGTTGATCACCTGTGTTAAGAATGAAACAAGGACACCCAAATATACGAAAATAAGAAATGTTAGGTTTCCTTTCATGCCAAAATTCATAAGACGTTTTGCCAAGTATTGGTCTAATCATTACTCTATTCATTACATAGCACGAAGTATTCACTGCCTCTGCCCAAAAGATTAGAGGTAGCTTATACTCACTTAACATGGATCTAGCCAATTCCTGTAATGTACGATTTTTCCTTTCAACCACCCCATTTTGTTGAGGTGTTCGTGGAGCAGAAAATTCATGTTTTAAACCATTTTCTTCACAAAAATTTTCAAATTCAAAATTTTCAAATTCGCCTCCATGATCACTTCTCAAGGTTTTAATTGTAACTCTTTTTCATTTTGAACAAGTTTTGCAAATTTTGAAAAATATTCGAAAGATTCAGACTTTTTGGCTAAAAAGTAAACCCATGTAAATCTAGAATAATCATCAACCAATACATAACAATAACGTTTTCCATTCAAGCTTGAAATTTCATTTGGTCCAAATAAATCCATGTGAACTAGTTCAAGGACCCTTGATGTGCTAACAATGTTTTTAGGACGAAATGATGATCGACTAAGCTTGCTCAAGGAACATGCTTTACACACTTTATTATTTTTAAATTTCTGATGTGGTAACCCTCTGACTAATTCTTTTGATTCGAGTTTTTCTAAGAGACTCATGCTAGCATGTCCAAGTCTCCTATGCCATAAATATGCCTCTTCGTCAGTGGCTACCAAACATCTAGAAAGTTTTAGATTATCAAATGAAAGTGAGTAAACATTCCCTTTTCTTTTGCCTATAAAAACAATGTTATTAGAAGATTTATCAATGATTTTGCAAGTATCACTATCAAAAATCACGTTCATACCTTTGTCACATAGTTGGCTAATAGAAATGAGATTGTGATGCAGATTTTCAACGTATAAAACATTAGTCAAGGAAAAAATACCGTTACCAACTTCACCTTTGCCAATAATCTTACACTTGCTATTGTCTCCCATGATCACATTTCCACCTTTAAAATTCTCTAGCTAAGGAACTTTGATTTGTCACCTGTCATATGTCTAGAACAACCTGAATCTAGAAACCATTCTTGTTGTTCCTTAGCCCGCCAAAAGACCTACATAAGAAGAGAGGAAGATGACCTAGAGAAACTCTTAGGTCCAATGTTATTAGTGATAGAAGCATTGTGAATAAACAATCCCTTTGGAATCCATACTTGTTTAGTCCTTTTATTTTTATTCCAATAAACATGAAATTTGTTTGTAGAATTCTTAGGAACCCAAACTTGTATAAATTTTGTGTTCTTGTTCCTATGACTATAATTTTCAGCACAACATCTAAATATTTCACATCTATCAAAGACATTCTTATATTTTGCATTATCATCAACTTGTGTTTTCCCAAAACCTAGTCCTTTTCCGTTGTTAGCAAAAATTTGACTTCCCAATAGCATGTTGAAAGATTTTTCGCCTCTTGAAAAGTTATTCAAAGATTTCTCAGGATTTTGGACTTTGGTTTTTAATGTTGAGTTTTCAGTAACAAGTGAGGTGCATCGATTAATAAAATCCTTTCTCCTAATGTCGATAGTTTCCTTAAGATTCAAGTTTTCATTTTCAAGACTTTCAAAGTTATTCCTCAGTTTTGATAATTCTGTATCTAAAATCTTACATTTTTTACATTCTAGGTTTTGAATATTTTCAATTTCAGTTTCTAACCTAGAATTTTCATGAACAAGTTCTCTCCTATCAGATTTTAGTTTTTCAATTTTAGATTCAAGAGTATCAATCATTTTAGTAAAATCACAACACATTGAAACAAGTTCTTTATAAGAATAGTTACTTACCTCACTAGATTCCTCTAAGCTTGCTTCTGAATCCGATTTTGACATAAGACACAAGTTAGCCTCCTCTGAGCTATTATTCGAAACTTCCTCTCCTTCTTCATCATCCCAAGTTGCTGCAAAGGCCTTCTTTTTCTTTTTCTTTCCTTTGTTGTTTTTGAGAAGTGGACATTTTTTCATTGAAGTGGCCAGGCTTCTTGCAGTTATAGCATGTCAATTCATTATCGGAATCGTCAGAATTCTTTGACTTATTACCACTTATTTTCTTCTTTCGTGACTTGAATCTTGACCATTTTTTAAGATTATTGACAGCCATTGCAAGCTCTTCAATTGGATCTTCTTCTTCTTCATCGCTTTCTTCTTTGCTCTTTAAGGCAATCGTCTTCTTCTTTAGTTCGGAGTTGTTGCGTTCTTCCTTTGCTTTTAGCTCAAGCTCATATGTCATCAAGTTGCCAATCAATTCCTCCATGCTTAGTTTGCTCAGATCTTTCGATTCTTGAATTGCTGTGACTTTTGCCTCAAAGTTCATTGGTAAAACTCGTAGTATCTTTCGCACAAGCTCTACCTCAGTGAATACCTTCCCAAGTGCTCTAGCGTTGTATACCAAGGTTGAAAAGCGTCCAAACATATCCTTTATGCTTTCGCCTTTGTCCATCACAAAGTTTTCGTATTCATTGCTGAATAGGGCTAGACGAGACTCCTTGACTTGAGAAGTTCCTTCGTGTGTCACCTCCAAAGTGTGCCAAATTTCCTGTGCTGTTGTACAATGAGAAATTCTATTAAATTCATTTTTATCAAGAGCACATATCAAAGCATTCATGGATTTAGCATTTGTTGTTTTCAATTTCTTATCGTTAGCATCCCACCTATCCTTAGGTTTAGGAATCTCAGTATCACCAACGATTATAGTGGGGGGTTTATAGCCAGTTTCAATAATATCCCAAACTTCATAATCAACAGAACTGAGATAGATACCCATCCTAACTTTCCAATAAGCATAATCATTCCCGTTAAACATGGGTGGCCTAGCAATAGATTGCCCCTCAGAAAAAGCATTATTTTGTAGACTCATGACTCTAGAGTTAAAAAAATATACTGGGCTCTGATACCACTTGTAGGATCTAAATTAACCCTAGAGGGGGGTGGGGGGTGAATAGGGTTATAGCAGATTTTCTTGATTTAAACACAAAAATAAACTGCAGAAATAAATATACTGAAAAGTAAATCACACACAAGATTTACCCAGCTTCGGCAACCCCTGCCTACTGCTGCATTCCCAGATTTCTATTAGAATTAAACAGTATCACGCTTACAAACACTCTAACAGACTTGCAAACCCTGCTACCGCCTATAGAGTTTTGCAAACTCGCAACCCCTGCTTACTGAACTAACTCTAAATAGACAATCAGACACAACCTAAAACCTAGGTGGTGATTTACCTAAACTCTTTGATTCGTAAAATAAAAAAACAATAATTAAGAACAATATAAAATAACCCTAAACTAATTAACAATATTAATAAAACCCTATAATTAAACAATACCCCCTTTTGATTTTTAAGACCGGCCCACTTCCTTATTTCACCCGATCCTCTTTTTGTCTTCGTTCGTGAGAAATAATGGCGGCTTCGTTCTGATTAGGGCTTCGTTCCCTTTTGATCCAGTTAGGGCTTCGGCTCTTTGTTGCAATTAGGGCTTCGGTTTCTTCAATTGATCTGTGATTGGTTGCCCTAGCTTGCTGCTTCTCTGATGGTTGACCTTTGCTTGTTTGCAGTTGCTCGATCGAGTTTGATGCTTGTAAATTTGGTATGTACTGTCTCCTTTTGCTTTTCTAAATTGATACTTGAACTCGATCGAATTTAAATGCCGATGATGATTAGGGTTTTAATAGGATTTGATTTCCTATTTTTGCGTTCGACTGATTGCTGCAAAAATTCTTGTTTTGCCGTTCGATTACGCTTTGATGCTGAGGATTAATCTGACTTTGTCAATTTCGTATTTCTAGTAACTTGATTCACACGGCTTTGAATTGATTTCGTGATTTGAGATATTTGATTTTGTCAATTTCGTATATTTTCGATTGTTTACACATGAATTTCCTCGTTGCCACTGCAGAAACTACTGCTTCAACTTGTCACTGTATTTGGTCTGCACTTATGAACTTTGTTGTGTCTTGTTCATTGGGCTGTGCAGTTGCTATGTCTTGTAGTTGAGCATTTGAGTCAGTGCTGTATCAATTTACTTGTGATGTTCTTGTGGTCAAGGCTTTGGTTGTTGCAGTATGTCACAGTTTTTCTTGTTAAAAAACAAACTGCTGTGTCATTTTGGTTTTCACTTGTGCATTTTGCCTTGAGTACATGTATTCTTGGCACTGCTTCTTTTGTTGTATGTATTCCATCACCACTGCATCATGCTTGGCCTTGACTTGTAGAATTTCACTGTATCTTCACTTTTGCTTTGCATTGACCATGGCTTCTTTGTATGAACTGCTGTGTATTTAGAGATTGAACCTGAGCATTACTTCGAGTTGTATTTACACCACTTTCTGTTGCACTGATTCTTGATATTTGTATCACTTGAGACTTGATGTTGACATGTGCATTTGGGTTTGTTGTTGATCTTCATGTGTTGGTTACTGATGCATACATGAGCTGTGTACACTCTTTGTTCTTGCATCTTCACCTGGTTGTTCCCTGTACTTGTGTTTCTGGTCTGTATCATGATTGAACATAGCATTCATATTGTTGTTGAATACTTAGAACTGTTGACAACAATTCGACTTCGACTTGGTCTTTGGGCATTGCATTACTTCATGTATGCTGAGCTCTGGTCATTTGCACTTGCACACTCCAGCATTCCATTTCACCTCTGACCTGTTGGTTCATTGTGATGTTCATTTTCATTGTTGCCTTGTTGACTGTGTTGTTGCATTGTATTCTGGTCAGTGGTGCTTTGAGTCAGTGCTTCACCATACTTGTTGTTGCAGTATTCTGGTCAGTGGTGCTTTGAGTCAGTGCTAAATTGTTGTTGCAGTATCATGTGGTTGTTGGTGGCAATCTTGTATGCTGCTGTTTGTATTTGTAGTCTTGGCCAGTTGACTGTTGCTTTGAGTTGTTCATTGCTTGGTCTCTGTTGCCTTGAATTTCTGGTTGAAGCTGTGCACACGAGTTGGCGAGGCAGTGCACACGTATACGAATGTACACGTGTGTACTGCAGCCACTCATAGTTACCTGTCCCTGATAAAAAAAATACTGATATGCACAGATATTGCACAGTCAAAAAATGATGACGAACAACCCAAATAACTGAGGCAAACAATGTTTTCAAAATCATCGTTTCTTTCAAATTTCAAAAATATTTCTCTTTCAATTTTACTGCGTTTGAAAATATTTTTGCAGATTACTCAGATGCTGGATTCAAACTGGATTATAGTTGAAGACAAAAATATGAGTGTGAGTGATATGTAGTAAGGTTTTGATGTAAATGTGAAATGTCATGTATTGTAGTCAAAATTGTATATGTATAGTGAGAGCTTGAAATTGTACTATCAAAGTTGTAATAAATATTTGTTTGAATAAAAATTTCTGTTTGAATTCAAAATCTGTTTAACTTGTTCTGTTTGAATTCAAATTCGAATTCTGTGTAATTTAATTTTATTCAACAAATATTTATTTATTCTAAAAAAATAAAATAGTACATTACCAAATACATTTAAATGAATGTATATATGTTTATTATCATCAAACAAAAATCATATAGCGCAAGGCGCATATTCAACATATATGAGGGCCTGCGAATAATTGTTTGAATATCAGTGCGAGCAAGGGCAGGAGATTGAGGAGGTACAGGAGCAGCGGGCTTTTCAGGAAGTTCAGACGCTGATTTTTCACCATGTTTGGCCCTTTTGCTAGCATCTTCAGGGAAGTGGCTTTTCCCTTTATCATTACGGGATTTCCGTTTATGAGAATCATCTTCCCTTTGGGAAGAGTCGTGTCGTTCATCTCGTCTTTCGTGGCGTCCTTTATAGGCGCGCCTTTCACGAGCTTTCCTCACAGCTCTTTCTTTGTCAGTTTCCTAAGAGGCAGGAAGATACCTCCTGGGGTCATAAGCACCGCGCTTCCTATAACGCTGGAAATCGTCATAGTAAGAGCCACTTCTTCCTGTTGGAGAATCTGAAAATGAAGAAAAGATAAACTCAGAAACCTTGAAAGAAAAAGAGTTGAATGCATATAAATGCTGAAAAATCCTAAGTGTGTGTAACGTGTAAACTACGTGCGTCGAATCATGAACCACTCCTGGGTTGAGAGGTGACGACGGGTTTAACAGCTAGTGTCAATTCTTGAGCTGATGAAGTCTGTTGTAGAACGGATGTCGCTTCGACTGTTGAAGAAGTAACCTTAGCAGTGATAGGATCATCTTTAAAAAGCTTCTGCAAAGTAATCATCAGGTCGCTCAACCCCTCAAAAGTATCATCACCGCTGTGCCTAGTGGGACTTGTTCTCTCAGCCCCTTCGTCACCAGATTGCCCGGGTTGTTGAGGAGGCTCTTCTTCTTCGATGACTGGGACAAGTACATGCTTGACGGATGACCCGCAACATCAGTTGAAGTAGAACACTTTACCAATGAAGCCTCAACAGTGCGTTCTTTCGGCATAAGTTCTCCAGCGGAAACTGGGACATCCGGTGCCTCTACTGGGGAGTCGGGTACTTCATGAGTTTGGGTAGAATAAGAAGGGTGCAAAAGCCCGTACTGGTGCAGGAGTTCATCTTTCAGCAAAAACTCAATACTTCTTTCTTTGACCGGCATGGTACTTAATCTATCAAAAGTCGCTTTGTGACTGGGATTTCTAGAGGAAGGTGGAAGTGCTGTAAAAGGAAAGAATGAAGTTAGCACTTAACAATTCGAATCTTGAAAAGCTGAAACGGAAAAACAGGGATGAGCAATCTTACTTCCTTTTCTCCAGATGGCATAAAACCCTAGAGGACAGCGGACAAAGAAGAATTGCTTCAGAAAGCCGTGAGCACTTTCAGAAAGATCGGTAATAAGTTTACGATTTCTGGCACTTCTCACGAGTATAAAGGAGGGGCGGTCTTTATTCTTTGCAAATGAGCATAAGTAGCAAATTTCTTCAAAGCTCGGAAGACGGTTAAGTGTCCTCCTGAATAAAACACACATTCCCATCAGGATGGCGTAGCCATTGGGATGTAGTTGAAAGGGAAAGATGGTTAGCCGGAAAAGGAGTTGATGAAGGAATTCATTGAAAGGAGGAATGACACCACAAAGGCACATCTGACGTTGACGGCGACAAAACCAAGAGGTGGCCTGTCGGCAGTATCATTTGGGCCAGGAAATCTAGCATCCCCTTCGGCAATCCCAAATTGAATACGTAGTTGATTGAATGTCCGCTGACTCAAGATAGTTGGAGTTCTCTCCGAAGGATCGACCAATGGGTCAGCTATCGGGAAGACTCCTTCGGATTGCTCAATTATCTCTTCTTGAGAAGACATTCTACACAAGGAACTGGATATTCAAATGTGAAGGTGCACGTTTCCTAAATATGTGAAGTGTTGTGTAAAACTAACAAAGTGACAAGTAAATATAACTGAAATTAAACTAATAAACATGTGTCAATTGTAAAATTTCATGACTTGTTACTTTAAGTCCAAATACAAGTGCAGTATTGGTGCAAACAAATCGACTTTAGTTGATTAATATTGCTTTACTACTTCACTTGAATTTGTTGATTCATAGCATTTCATACAATTTCTTTAAGTTGATTAACCTTTTTATCGACTAATCTGTCATTTGATGTGGGCGATCAGTGGCAAGCATATTTGTCACATTTTTCTGCAAATGTTGTGTTTAACAGGTTGTTAGCATTAACGAAGTCTATAATTAAGTACAATTTATCCAAACATCTCGTTCTAGCAGTTCAAAGTTGAAATACAATCAGGTTCTGTCGAATTTTGCAAATGTTCAAGTTCTGTTCATCTCATAAGTCGCTCAAACGACCTAGCATAGGTCGGGCCTCCCTTAAGTCGTTCTGTTTGGAATTCATATGCTATTCTGGCGAGGTTAAATCACATTGTTCAAGGGAGTATGAATCTTGCTAAGTCCTAGGTCGTTCAAATACTCGCGCGACCTAAAAGTTAAGTCGTGAATTCGAAGGCCGTTCAGTTTTCATCCAGGACGCAAGGTTTCTTAGTTCGGTCGATTCGTAAGTTGTGCAAATCAGTTAGGTCGCAAGGATTTTGAGTCGTTCAGAATCCCTAAGTCGCTTCTGGTGTAACTCAGCCATTTCAAGTTATCTCCTTAAGCCACTGCCTCCTCTCCAATCAATGACCCGCTATCTCATCAGCTTATAACCCGATAACCCGTTATCATCCAAATCATCACAAATCCAACGCCCTGCTGAATCCTCGAGGATCACAATAACAGCATAGCCAGTTGCGATCGAAAACCGACCACAGCATGGCTCGAAAGTGGAACACAATGTATGGATATTAAAATGGGGGCAGAAAGCGAAAATTTGTGGTTCGACTGTAATTGAGAGATGGATAAAAGATCGAATTCACTTACACGATGTGAAAGTAAGGATGAATCGACAACTCGATTGAAATAGGTTCGCTTTTGAAGACTCGAAAAATCGTTAATGGCGAAGAAGATTATCGGAGCAGTTAAGGGAAAGAAACGAGCTAGCGGCTATATAAGGCAGAGGCAAATGGGGTACGAGTTAAGTCATCTCTTAGGTCGCTCACGACCTAGCGGGATTAGATCGAAGCACGCGACCTACGACCTAGGCTAGTGCTTTGAGGGGCAAGTGTTAACTCCGTTTTGAAAACGACCTAACGATCTAAGAAGTGGAACGACCTAACGACCTATGGAATAAAAATGCTCAACGACCTAATAAGTTCAGCGACCTAAAGGACTCCACGACCTAGCGACTTAGCTATGTGTTCGACCTAATTGCCGAGAGGAGTTCGCGACCTTGCGACCCAACGAGTTAACAACTTACAAGGAGTAAGCGACCTAACCAATGAAGTGGACCTAACGACCTAATACTTAGCGACCTAAAGTTTGAAGTGACTTAGCGACCTGAGAACCTCATGACCTACCATCTCAAACGACCTATTGACTTCAGTCCTCAGCGACCTAAAAGCTTCAGCGACTTAAAAGGTGGAACGCTACTAAGCGACCTAACAGGTAGCGACCTACGACCTAAGTGAATCCACGGCTTAACGACCTAATGAGTTAAGCGACATAACAAGTTAACGACTTAGCCTAGGTCGCTGGATTGGATGTCTCAGCGTTGTAAGGTCGCCAACTACTCCCCTAGGTCGTTCACGACCTACTACTTCATTCGGAAGAGATCAAGTGTGTGCTAGTTAAGCCGTAAAGCTTAGCTCGCTACCACTAGGTCGCCCCACGACCTACGACCTATCTTAGGTCGCCAACGACCTATAACCAACGACCTAACTCCTAACTCTCCTATAAATACGACACTAGCTCCAACTTGAAGGGGACTTTTGGCTGGTTTCCAGAATGCCGATACTCTGCTGCTCTCTCGACTCAAACACTACTCCAAGCACTCCAAACACCAAGGTTGCTTCAACAAACTTCAAGAGGAAATCTAACGCATTCAACATGAATTCAATGGATTCTTCTACATTGGAGTTTGAGCTACTTGTCTAAGTGTGTTGCAATCGGAGTTGATTGTAAAGAATTGTACTTGAGTTAGAAATAAAGAACATTAAGGTGGACGTAGGATTGACCAAAAGCCGAACCACTATAAAAACTGTGTCTTTTACTGCTTTTCTGTTAATTTCTGCTTGTTTCTAATTCCCATGTTAAGGGGTGATGATTTCACACTTACTTTGCATACACCGGGGTGTTAGCGTCTGATTTTTACGTTAACAATTGCTAATGTGAATATAAATTTTATATGAGTTATAATAGAGTTAATAAATTTTTAAAAGTAAAATTCTAGATGATTTCGATGATTTTGAAAATCGCTCGAATTTATCGACGAGTTAAAATAGCCTTCCGGGGCACAGTCTCGGAATTCGACATTACCAGTTCCATTCGATCCGTAATAATTAGTTATTATCAGATTTCAATTTTTGTAGCAATCAGAGTTGTCGTTTGAACCCGGCAACTTAAAACGCATAGAAAATACTTTAATCGATTTAATTTAAAATTGATCGTTTATTTCCGTAACTCGCGCATACGACCAAGTTAGCTACCGAAACCCGTTTCATTGTGTTCGGAACGTTGGTAAAACCTTAGGAACGCTAGGCGGCACGTGTGATTTGGAGATCGTTTGAAAAGTTGCTTTATTGTGAATTAATCAATTAAATAATCGGTTTACGTATATATGTATGTTTTTCTCTAGGCCGAAACCCTAATTGCTTCTACGCCGACACTATACTTTCCAATGGCCGATACGCTCTGAAGTTCTCCCCCGTTTTTCTTCGAATCTAATCACTTTCATGACTCGACTTCTACTAGGGAAACGTCGAGCTTGTCGAGAGCTTCAGATCCAACGGTGGATCTAAGGTGTCGTCGTTGTTTGGAGATGAAATTGAGGGCTGATGGTCACGCGTTTGAGCACGCTTTCTGGAGCAATGGCGAGGCCAAGCGTCGTGAGTTGTGGGGCGGTGGTGGAGCAGGCCGTGGTCTTCGAGAGGGTAGGTTTAGATCGTCCTAGAAGTCGTCGAGGTGGGAGCGACTTTAAGCCCTAGGTCGGCGATGTTGGGTTCGATTTAGCTGTGCGCGTGCGTAGTGGAAGAAGATGACGCGACCGTGTTATTTTGGTAAATAAAAAAAAGAAATTTGTTTAAATTTGAAATTGAAATTTATAAAATTCATATCTATTACATACATTGCAGATTTCGATGAAATTGGCGACGCCGGAGTCGCAGAGACGTGTACTACGCAGTGGTGCAGTTCTGGAATCTTTCTGAGCAAGTAAAAATTTAGGTTAAATCAAACATCGTTCGATTTAATTTAAATTTGAACGCTCGTCGAAAACCCAAGGTGAGTTATTCTCACTCACATCTAGATAGCAGTAAATGTTTGATTGGTTAGTTTGCAGAATATGATAATTATTATCAAATTAAATAGATATTTATTGGTTGTGCTAATATCTGTGGATGCAGGAAATAAGCTGGAGGGATCTGACTGGATCCCTCACAAATAAAAGTTAATTTATATTCTGTGATATATCTTATTTATTATTCTGTGATAAATTGTTTAGATCTTGTTATGCTGTGTTTTATATATATGCTGTGATGAATTAAATTGAAGTTTAAATTGTGTTGTGCTGTAATTGGGCGAATACAACCTGAAATGTTAAATATAAATAGATGAATTGGGTTTAAAGGATACAAAAGAAATTCCTAAGTAAAGAATTTACATGGAATTAAATTCAAGAAAATTGGTTGATAATTTGAAATGTTTGGAAATGTGATTTATAAAGGAAATGTGAATTATTTAAAAGAACAACAAGATTTATTTTTAAAGAATGGGAAGTTTGCTTTATCCTGAAAACTTTAGTATGTTTTTAAGAAAAGTTTTCAAATATAAATTTGTAGTTTAAATATGATAGAATATTTTAGAAGGAAATATTATTTTAAATTGTTTTTATGTGGAAGAAAATATTTGATTTATTGTATTTATTATTTTAACAGGTTAAGTAGTATTAAGTTTTCAAAGAAATAATAATATAAATATTTAATTTAATAACTTTATTTAAAAAAAAACTAAATTTGACTTAAAATACCTAGGAAACCCCTATATATTTCCTTAAGTATTATTTTCAATTAAATAATTTCTAGAAGCTTTATTTTAAATATTTTAAACATATGGTTGGAAATGATTTCTAGGAAATAGCAATGTGTTTAAAAATAAAAGGAACTATTTTTAGAGTACGGAAAAGATTTTACGAGATGAATGAAAAATTGAATTGGGTTAAATTATGTTAGAGTGATAAAAGAATTCTTTGGATTCCTATAATGGAAGTGTATTTCCCTGAAAGCCAAGTACGTTTTTGAAGTAGACTTTTGAAACGTTAGAGTTTAAAGTTGTATTAAAGGATGTTGCAAAAATTATTTAAGTTATAAGAATTTTAAAAGTAAGCATTTATCAAATTAGATAAAGGAGTAATTATTTTAATGGTAAGTAGTATTATGTTTTAAAAAGAATAATATCAACATTTATACTTTATAAATGGTTCTATTTTAAAGATAATCAATTGAAGTTTTAATTGAAACTTATGTAGATTTCATAGTTTTATTTCAAAATCTAGTACGACTTAACTTCATTTTAAAGATAATAGTTTATATTTTATTAAGCAGTTTTATTCGAGATATTTTTTAAGGTATATATATATATTAAAATAAGTATGTAATAGGTTTTAAATATAAAAGTCTAGTGTATGTTCAAGAATAAAGTATTTAAATTATTTTAACCTTAAATATGGTTACTTGGATGTTTCAGAGGAAGTAAAGATTTGAAAATCTATTCCATGAGAAGAATTGGATTTGAAAAGTGTTTTCAACAGGATTTGAAAATGAAAACATATCTTGTAAAGATATTTTTGGGGAAATAAATAATTGGGCAATTTTTTATTGTGTGGTGGATGTTTGTGAATGTTAATTGATAGTTAAATCACCGACTATTAATATTGGAAAAATGCGTTGATCTTTTCGAAGAGACAGGGATCGAGATTTATTTCTCGAAAACCACTTCGATCCGGTTTGTACGTTTCGTGGAAAAACGTGTTCGGAGTCGAAGATGGAGCAGTGAAGTGCAATGGCTAGTCGCTACTAATCCTGAGGATATTTCCAAAATGGATGTAGCAGGAGTAGTGCCTTCGTTCCGTTCGAAGTCAGCACAGACTTGCATGGACGAATGCTTTCAGAACATCGTCAGGTTGGTGATGGGCATTCTAAGTGAAACGTTCTAAAAGGTTACGCTTAACCTCAAGCCTCATCAACCAGGAATGACTGAAAATCAGGGGATATGCAGCAAGGCTTAGTGGGCAGCACCCATTTCCGGGTAAGGTCATTCCTGTCTAGATGTCCCTTTTATTTCGGCTTAGTGGTGCGGTTGCTAATCCCAACCGCGGGGTGATCTTACTCGGAATTATCCAGTAAGGGATAATCTAGGCCTTGTGTTGCAGGGGATCGGTTGTGGTCCTCGGTACACTGATCTAGACCAGGTAACTGTGACAGCTGGTACCCCAGTGCCTAGTCATTGTTGGAAATCCATTCTCCCTACGAGCCTTTTACGAGTTTTGTTTGTATTACCCACTCTGTGGCTAGTTGCTGGAATTTAATCATGTAACAATTTCGGCTATTTTGTATGTATTTCTATACAGACCCTATTATAATATTAGAGGATTTCTATGAAAATTGTTTTAGCTATCGTGAGGTAAAAACCCGACACGTTTATTTGTGGCATGGTCTTACGAGATGCTTTTATTTTCAAAAAGATTTTTGAAACTTTAATAATCAATTTCGGTGCATTATTATCAACTGGTATTCCAGACTGACTCGAGTGTTATTTCATTATAATGCTCGGGTCAGACCGAGTATTATATGTTCAGGATAGGATGTTATGGAGCAGGAGAGGAGCTGGCGTCCGAGACGTATTATCCGTACTTGTATATTTATATCCGCTGCTGTGATTGTATGGAATTGTCTGACTGGTAATTGTTGTTTGTTTGAGATACTCTGGTGATATTGTATAAAACAGATATAGTTTTCATTTTGTGTAAAGATCTGATATTACATATTATATTTTATTCCGCTGCGACTGTGAGATTCTGATATTGTAAGTTCCTTCTTTCTTCTACCTTCTTTCTGTTTCCTCAACAATCTGTCTTTTCCGGCACTTGATTGTTGTCATATCATACTGTGGAATATTTTGTGTCGATTTTCGAGGTCGAGAAGGGCGGGTCGTTACAACATGTTAATGAATAATGGTCATTAAAATGGAATTGTTTGTGCTACTGGTAGAACTTACTTTTATTTATTTATGAAACATATCTTTTTGCAAAACATATTCTTCAAATACCTATCCTCAAATTTGTCCTCGCCATCAAACTAAGGCTGTCAATGGATACCCGAAAAATCCAAAATCCGTCCGTACTCGTATCCAAACACCGGATAATATCCGATATGTGGAAAAACAAATGCGGATGCGGATACGAAAACATCCACATCTGAAAATTATCCGTCCGGTCTTTGTCAAGATTATAGTATAAATTATATGTATTTTAGTATAATAAAATATATTTATTTATTGTTTTATTAAGTTAGTAGTTTATATTATTTGCACTTAATGCTTATTAACTACTCAAAACTATTTATTATCGCCATATTTGTTTATATTTGACACTTTTATAATCAATTGGATTGAAAAACATGTGTGTTAAACTTAAAATTTATATTTATATTTCTTGATTTATCAGTCGTTAGTGGATAGGATAATTATCCGATATCAGTCTGTATCCGCGGATGTGGATTTGGCACTATCCACATCAGAAAGTATCCATTGACAGGCCTACATCAAACTTGCCCTCGCCATACCAACTTTACAATGAGCAAGCACCACATTTTTAAGAGCTTCTTTCAACCATGAGTAGGCACTTTGACAAAATAGTATTATTGGTCAAATTTAAGGACCATTATGGTCCTTAAATGGGAAACTAATGACCTGACCAAATGAGTATAAGATGCGTGAATTAATAGAGAACACACTTGTAAAATAAGTTATTATTCACTACATCTATTGAATTAAGACATTTATACATGTTGATCAACTATATCTATCAAAGTTTTAAATCTCCTTCTTCTCACCCAAGGTTTCCCTCGATCTTCCCATTTTGTACTTGGATAAAATAGAACATTATTTTTAACTTGTTTAGCGCTCATCTTAATGAGATGTTAAGATTTCAACATAAGATACAAATCGGAGATGTTAAGATTTCAACATAAGATACAAATCGAGATGTTAGTTTGAGATTTTTGACTTCTCTGCACTTCACCTAATTGAACATACTAGAGTAGTAGTAATTTAGCACATTATCTCATTATATAGACTAAATCTGACTGAATTATTTTCAAACATCTAATAAAATAAAATCCTTCATCAATAACTGCTAATGAAGGTCGTTGGGTTCAACATGCAGTTTTAAGCTTTAAAGCACTCTAAATTTGTTTAGCGGTGAGGTATCTCGTGAACACGTGTAGTTTCTCATCTATTGGAAGCTTATTTATCAGTAATCTTCATCAATAATCATTGTTATTAGAAAAAATGTACAAGTCATGCCTACATGCTTAAAAAGAAAAAAAGGTAAATTTAGTTGCTTTTTAACTTTATAAACGAAGTTAATTTTTATGAAACTTGATAAACGAAGTTAAGTAAACTTAGTTAATTTATTATTACTATTATAAAAATTTAGTTAATTTTTACCAAATTTAGATAAGTTGGTTAATATTTTATAATTTATTACTAATATTATATAAGTTTAGTTATATTTTATAAAACTTGGATAACTTGGTTAATTTTTTAATTTATTATTGTTAGTAGTGTTATTATTAATATAACCATGTTTAATTTTTATGCAACCAATAATTAACTTGTATTTATTATTATTATACACTTCGTTAATTTATATAAAAATTATATATATTATTATTACAAACTTAGTTAATTTTATAAAACTTAGTTAACTTGATTAATATTTTATAACTTATTACTAATATTATTCTAAACTTAGTTAATTATTAAAAACTTAGTTAATTTTTAAAATTAGTTAATTTATTATTATTATGTAAACTTAGTTATTATTATTATAAAAAATTAGTTAACTTAGTTAATATTTTAAATTTTATTATTATAAAAACTTATTTAATTTTTATGGAACCAATAATTAATTTGTATTTATTATTATTATACACTTCGTTAATTTATATAAAAATTATAGATATTATTTTATAAACTTGGTTAATTTTTGTAAAACTTAGTTAACTTGATTAATATTTTATGACTTATTACTAATATTATTCTAAACATCGTCAATTATTACGAAACTTAGTTAATTTTTAAAATTAGTTAATTCATTATTATTATTATTATTATACAAACTTAGTTGTTGTTATTATTGAATAAATTAGTTAACTTAGTTAATATTTAATATTTTATTATTATAAAAAATTAGTTAATTTTTATCAAACCAATAATTAATTTATCATCATCATCATCATTATTATTATACACTTCATTAATTTATATAAAAATTATAGATATTATTATAAACTTAGTTAATTTTTATAAAACTTATTTAACTTGATTAATATTTTATGACTTATTACCGATATCATTCTAGACTTGATCAATTATTACGAAACTTAGTTAATTTTTTCAATTTATTTATTATTATTATTATTATTATTATTATTATTATATAAGCTTAGTTGTTATTATTACAAAAATTAGTGAACATTGCTAATATTTTGTACTTTATTGTTATAAACTTAGCAAATTTTCATAAACTTAGTTGAAAAAGCAAGTTGAATTTGAAATTACAATTTACGCTGGTTGAAAATGTAAAATATGCTATATTTTATTGTTTATTAATATTACTATAAACTTAGTTATCTTTCATAAAACTAAATTAACATTTTAATATTTTATAAGTTGCTATCTTCATTATTAATATTATATTATTATTTTAAATACAATTAATTGTTATAAAACTTAGTTAATTTTTATAAACTTAGTTTCTATGTTGTTTTATTACTATTATCTTGCTTTTCACAAAAAACCAAGATACCATAAGAAATTTCAAAAATTAGCAGAAAAGGCTAAACTAAAATAATAAAATCTAATGCCAAGATTACTTGGTTTCTGCATACACTATGAAACCAGTTGGGCTAACTTTAGAGTAATTTTGACAAAAATCACATCAAATCAAAAACATAAGAAAATTTATCCTTTCACCCATGCATAGCTCCATTATGCATTTTGCTTCGGCAAGAATCTAAAATAAGGGGAATATGTTTGTGTCAGATCCACACAATTAACCTAAGGAAAGTCTACAAGCAATAAAATAATATATCAAGGAGTATACAATTTTCTTAATTCCCTAATATGCACACAACCATGAGTAAGCCCACAAGAGACCTATACCTCGACTGTTTTTTCTATTTGTTTAGTTTATGATAATAATGTCGTTATTAGGGAGAATACCATGTTAAGTAGTCTAAACTACATATTATCTTAGTATGATTATATATATATTGATATGTTCAATATGCTGACACTAAAATAAATATAGATATTTAATTTCTATACATAGCCAAGTAGTATCGAATTTAAATTCAAAAAAAAACTTTAAATTAACTAAAGTAAGATGATGTATACCTTGAGAAATTGCTGCATACTTCTTCAAGCTTAAGATTTGTGTCCATCCTCTCGATTGAAACTGGCTTAAGATTTTTGTCAGTCTTCAACTGCTTTTATCAAAACTATATGTTCATAAGTCATAGAATTAATAATATAATTTTGTGTTTACTAGTTTGATCAAGAAGTTTCAAATATATTGTGTATGTACTAATTCAAACGACAAACTTCTAAAAGGAAATTTAACCAAATTTCCATCCAAATTTAACCAAATTAGCGCAACTAACTGGTATAATAATGACATTTTCATAGCAATTATTAGTTCGGACGTTATATAATAAAAACTAGTTACATGCCATTGTATAAAAAAAAACTAGTTATATGTTAGATTATATATAGTACATTGCTAATTTTGTCGCCGGAGATCGGAAGTTCTGTACTTAGTGCATACGTTCTTTAGTGATAATAATGAGTTATGATTTTAACACTAGTACAATTGGTTGATGCATACATACATAGATACAATATATATATATATATATATATGATTTAGTGGACTAAAATTATGAAACGAGTGCATGTGGGAGTAAGTAATGATAGGCTACGATAAGTGCGTTATATAATGAGGACATGGGAATGGAAATCCTTGTATGCTTATGCACTATGTGGAAAATGAGTATGGACTATATACCATAAGATATAATATACAAATAAACAAAATGGTGATAAAAAATCTAAGCAAGAATTTAAAGAAAATATCATGTTCTGGAATCCTTAATGGGTTGATAAATGATATCATTAGTTCCATTTTTAGACATTTATATTTGCTGCTAGTTGAACGTCAATCCTGAATTTAAATGCTTATTTAAGTTATACATCTTGCCTGGATTAAATAATGGCAAAACATGAGTAGCAAGACATGCAACTGAATGTAGCCAGTTGAGTGTTGAACGTCAACTCAATTGCCTACACATTGTGCTAGTGCAATTAAGTGGAGGCATACAGTTGCATTGGCAACTGTGTGCGTGCACTTAGTTGCACTGCCTACACTCAGTTGGCAAAATTTAGAAGCAAAATTTTCAATGATTCTGAGAGCGTCAGTCACCTCACTTCTTTTAATTATCAAATAATCAAGACCAAATTGTCAACATAAAGTTTAAGCAAAATTCCAATTAATTGTTTGTTAAACCAAATTTTCCATTTTAATGTTTAATCGGTCCTTTAAAGTTTAGTCAGTCCCTTGGACTAAAGTTCACCCATGGTCAGTGGTAGTATATTTAATCCTATAATCTTAATCAATCAGTTGCTTAACTTTAGGTTAGCTAGTGAATCAATTGGTAATTAGCTTAATCGGTAAATTAAATTAGTTGCCTTTTTCCTTATATTAATGAATTGTTTGCTTTCATGCTGTTCTAGTAAACAAATGCCTAATCAGTAACTTATATAGTCAAATTTCTATCCTGTTACAGTGAATCAAATGATTGAATCAGTAACTTATATAATCAAATTTCTATACAGTTATAACGAATCAAATGATCGATGTCCAAATAAAATAGTTACTTTCTTGCAGCAAGCGAATTAATTTCGGTAAATCAAATTTCTGTCTTCTTCAAAATAATAGTTCCAGTAAATCAATCAATCAAATTTCTATTTTATTACAACACACAATCAAGATGAAAGCAAAGGTTTCAACAAGAAAAAAGTGAACAAATTTGAAATTCATTTGAATTATAAATGGGTAATCAAAATCGTTAAACTCGACCAAATTCCAATTCTCTAAATCAGATGATGTGAATTGACACTTACCAATGCGAGGTTCGATGCAATTACAGATGTTTTGCAGCAACGATTTGTTGGAGGGGAAGCTATATGTCAGGACCCAATTTTTCGACGCTCGAAAATTGACATCAATATGTCCACTGTATCAAATGCTGAACAATCGAATGCCGAAAAACCAGTCCATAAGGGAAAGAAGAATGAGGTAGAAGAAGAAAAGAAAACAATATTAGAATCTCACAATCGTTGCAGAACAATATATGATAGATAAATGACTGATCTTTAAACCAAAAAGAACTATATTAGTTTTATACATTACATCATCAGACTACAACAAAATAAATAGCATACAACTGGACAGTTTTCATAACCTGTCCTCACAAAAACTGCCTATGCAGTTAATCACACATAGCGGAATATCCATCAAATAAGTGTAATAGGGCCTCGCCATCCAGCTCGTCTTCTAAGCTCCACAACATCCTATCCTGTATTCTATAATAATCGGTCTGACCCAAGCATTATAATAAAACAGTATCCGAGTTAGTCTGGAAAACCAACGTGAGAAAACACACTCAATTGGATTATTAAAGTTTAAAAATTCCTTTTAAAATCAAAGGTATCTCGTAAGGCCATGTTACAAATAAACATGTCGGTTTTTACCTTACGATAACCAAAACATTTCTTATCAAATCCTCAGATATTATAGTAGTGTCTATATACCAATACTTATTCAAATAGCCGAAATTGTCACATTCATTAAATTCTAGCATAATATGTATACAAACAAGTCCAAAGGTGCTTACTGGAGATTGGGTTTCCATCAACGGCAGGGCTACTAGGGTACCGCCCATCATAATACGTGGTCTAGATCACCATACCAAGGATCCACCCTGATCCCCTGCAACATAGGACCAGAGGTTCCTCTTACCGGATAGTCCAAATAGGATCACCCCCACGGTTGGTATCAGCAACCCTCCACACAGCCGAATAAAAAGGGACATCTAGACAGGGAAGACCTTACCCTAATTGGTTTCTAGCCACTTAGCCTTGCGTGCACCTTTCCTGTTTTAGCCATTCTCGGTTGATGAGGCTCGAGGCTATGCGTTACCTTTTTATCACACATTCACTTAGAATGCTCATCATCCTCCTGACGACTTTCTGATATCATTCATCCATACAAGTCCGTATTCTGGGTCCAAACGGAACCGAAGGCACTACTCCAACTACATCCATTTTAGAGTCACCCTCAGGATCAGTAGCGATTAGCCCTTGCACTTCACTGCTCCATCTTGGACTCCAAGCTCTTATCTTCCTCACGAAAACGTTCAAACCGAATCGAAGTGGTTTTCGAGAAGTTAATCCGGATCCCGGTCTCTTCGAAACGATCAACGCATTGGCCAATATTGATAGTCGGTTATTTAACTATCATATAACATCCACAAACAACCATCAAGCCATAATACTTTCCCAAATTATTTATCTGTTTCAAAATATCTTTGCAAGATATATTTCCACACTTCAACCCTTTGAAAATAGTTTTCAAATCACTTTTCTCTCGTGGAATAAATTTCCAAATATTGTTTATTTCAGCGAAAATCACCAAGTCTAAATGCTTAGATTTTAAAATAATTTAAATCACTTTATCCAAAAATATATACTTTAGAATACTTAAAATAAAAACTATTTAAACCACCTGATTTAACATACTACTTATGAAATTTATAATAATTTCTTATGTAAAACTTAAGCCAAAACTAATTTTAAAATAAAAGCTATTTCAAAAGGTATAAATATTAAATAATTATCTTTTAAATCATAATGCAAGTTAAACCTTTAAAATAATTACTATTATAATTAACTTAAATAAATATTTACTTTAAAATTCTAAAACAATTTAAAATAATAAAATTTCTCTAAAACATTCTTTTTAAACCACTTTAAAACTCTAACTTATACTTGAAATCTTTCTTTGAAAATATACTCGGCTGTTTAGGGAAATACACTTTCCTTTCCACAGGTTTAAAAATAAATCACTATTTATTTTTAACAAATCAACCTTACCTTACAAATTCCCATCCTGAATTTATACTTCCAAATTATCCTCTGATAAATATTTCACTTAATTTATAAACCCCGTTTATATATTCATAATCTCATTCGATTTTAATCCCAGTTTCAACAAATCAATCAGTTATCAAATCGATTTTCACAGCTAACTCCATTTTAAAACAAATTCCTTTACTTATCCAAATTTATTTTAAAACCCATTAATTCCATATTTACTTCCATGTTTATGATTTAAATCCTTATTTTAAACTGAAATATCCACTTCATACTTCGTTCAAAATCCTACCCTTTTATTTCTTACCAAACATTTTTAATCTTAAATTTGAAAATAAAATCCTTCAAATTTTATAACAATATCACTTAAGTCCCCATACCCTTTTATCTTCATTTATTTAAAATCTCTATCTTTATATCCATACCCAGAGTTTATTTAATATCAATTAAAAACACAAACTTTTATGCTTTTTCAAATTCAATCTTTAATTTAACCAAATTCACTAAAATTATTTTACTTAAAATTTTCCTTTTTATTTCCTGTAAAACTCCAAACTTTATATTTTTCGTTCTCTTAAAATATCAATATATATTCAACCAAGCCATAACATTCAATAATTTCAATTACAATATAATCAATATAATCATTATAGATTATCACATAAATCACATTACTGAATATAAAATAAATTCAACATTTAAGGAATCCAGTTGGATCCCTCCAGCCTGTTTCCCTGCATCCACAAATGTTAGCAAAATAAATTTAAATACCAATCCCACTTCGAGGGGGATATCGTAGTATATAGAGCCATCCACTATTATACGGGGCGTGTAAGGTCTCATCCTCTATATAATGCGGGAAATCAATCACTCCAATATATATATATATATATATATATATATATATATAACATATCACATCCAAGGTGATAATAAATTATCAGTTCAAGCAAACAACCAATAATTTAAATTTAACTATTTAAATCAAAAAAATGTTATCCAAACGAGTGAGATTAACTCACCTTTGATTTTTGTTTTGCAATCCGATCCAACCCGACTTGTTTTCTTCACAGCGTTAGACCTTGTACAACATTATATGATTTTATTAATATTTGAATTGATCAAACAATTAGTTTCTATTTATTTAATATAAACTAATAATTTGGTTTTAAACTAATACCTATAATAAAAATTCTTAGTAACTAAAATAATTAAATAGGTTAATCTCCATAATACATTATTGTAAAATAGACTAGTGATTGAAAATATGTATTTTTATTTCTTTTTCACTTTGAAACCACATATATATTTTATGAAAATACTACATAGATATCATGAAAGTTTAATTTATATAAACCTGCAAATATTTTTAGAATTCCTATATGTTTTCAAAATATTTATGTATATATATTTAAAGTTAAAAAAGTAAGTTACATGCATGCATAAAAAAGATTTTATTTAAACTCCAAAATCTAATTTTTAATATAACTCTTGTTTCAGAAATCTCATGTGTGTATATACACACACACACACACATATATATATATATATGTATGTATTCGAATTAAAATAGGCATGAATCTGCAAAAATAGTAATAACTTAAAATCGAAAAGGGATCGTGAATATACCTTACTTCTCAACACGACATCGAGCATTAGGCAGTTCCAGACCATCGCGACCTCCATCGTCGTTAAGCACAGCAACATCGTCCTCCCTCAAGCATCGCAGTCCCCTGACGAACTCCCCGACGCACCAACATCACGCGACTTCACCCAAAAGCATCGCCTTCCCCTTCTTGATGCTACACGCCACCACGACATCGAATCTGAATCGCACAACCTCCAACACAATTAAAACCCTAGATTCAAGCTACAGTTCGTCACCTATGTCAAACAACTTCAATCGAAGCTGCACTCTTCGATCCGAAATACCTAGTCGACGCCTATTGAGAATTCGAATTTAGGCCGTGGTTCGGGTTTTGAGATGAGGTATTAGGGATGAAAAGGATTTTGAAATTCCCTATTGGACATAATTTTTATTTCGCAGACGAAACGAGTTCGATCTGGAAAAAAGGAAGAGGCCATTTTTTTTGCTGATTCAATTTTTAGAGAGGAGGAGCTCGGTTGTTATATAATTTTTCGTTTGATTTGTTTCATTTTTTCTTTTTTTTAAAAAAAAATGCTCGACTGAAAATATAAAGAAGAAGGGGAAATTTGTTCGTGATGTAAAAAATAGTAGACACGTGTTCTAAGGGAGGAAATGTATTTAATTTTCCTATTGTATAAGAATATATATATTTAATTTAAATTCAAATTCAAATCGTCTCGATTCGCAACTCAAAATCTCGACCTCCTATCGAGGCATGCCGCTAGGCATTCATAATGTTATACCCCTATTCCGAACGTAATGGAAAAGGTTTCGAGTCCTAACTCGATCATATGGAAAAGATAGCTTTATGGATCTAATTATTATATTAAATTTTCGATATAAATTGCGACGCATTTATATATCGTACGATCACACGACAACTCTGAATGCTACGAAATTTGAAATCCGATAATTATATACTATTATTGATCCAATGGATTTGGTTTCGTCAAAATTCGAGATTGTGCCTCGAAGGGCTATTTTTAAACACCGATTTGAACGATAAACATTTAAAACTGAACAACCCACTCAAAAATTCAATTTCAACACTTAAGTTATCTTCAGTACTACCAATATAATTTTTATAAGCCATTGAAATATTTTTAACAAGCATAAAACAAAAGATTCAATATTTTACCCAACTTCCAATAATTAAATTCAATAATTAAATTACCCAATAAATAGTGATATTTGAAATTCAAGTTAAAAATTAACTTAGAACTATTTAAAATCAATTAAATATTCCCAATTTCAAATATCAAAATTTCCGAGTCGTTACGTTCCTCCCCGCTTAAAAGAATTTCGTCACCGAAATTACTAGTTAAGAAGGGTGATCCATAACCGTTAACTATTCTCCCAAAACCAAACAGTTTTTTTTAAACATCTTCCAAAATAATCTTTTTATTAAAGACGCATTAACACTCTTACTGACTTCCCATACTCAACTATAAGTTCCAAACAATATTATTTACTCAACAATTTAAATTTAAAACCAAATTTTAAATTATCTAAATTTTTTCAAACAATATTATTTACTCAACAATTCAAATTTAAATTTAAAACCAAATTTTAAATTTTCAAAATTTTCTCAAAATTCTCTAACTCTCTAAATTTTTGAAAAATTTCGCCAGCGTCTCCTTTACGCGGCTAGCTTGGAACAACTGCAAAATGCCTTTACGGGCCCCAAAATTTCAAAAGAAAACAAAAAGCCTAGTGGCTAGATCAGAAAAACATCAAATTTCATACATATATTTAAATATATACCTTTTGTTGGGCAATTAAATTTTATCTTTTGAAATCTAAAGCACCAATTTCCCTTTTTCTTTTAGTTACCTGCATGCTACTTATCAGTAATATTTAATCACAGCATCCAAAATCATTTTATTCATTCCTTTTTAAAATTTCAGTATCTATTTCATTCAAGTCTGTACGATGTACACATATCATCCGTATGCAATATCAAATCTGATCGCTTACCCGATCACACAATTTCACTTTCGATCCAGTATCGTCCACCTGACTTCCTTTTGCGGACTCAGATCTGGTTTCTTGATCAGAAACAATCATCCTCCTTGCATAGTCATAACTATGATAGAGAATATCCAAAATCAACCAAACATCCATATCCAGGGTCCACCTTCGAAAATCGAGTGAAAAATCTCAATTCGGATCGATATAACTATCTCAAAATTCTGTGCTCGAATTTGGATCAAATCGTTATGCGAATAATATACGTACATCCCACATATTTCTTTCCAATTGATTATTAGCTATATAAATTTTCTTTTTATTCACATTTATTCGATTTCCCATTCATTTTTTTACAATTTCTCATTTCACACTCTTATTAATTCTTCATTAAAATATTAACTCAGTATATTCCTCAATTTCAAATTTTTACTTAAGTCTTTTACCATCCATATCTTAAATCCAGTATAAATATTTATATACTTCTTATATCTATTTTCACCTTGCCACTTAAGATTTCACATCTATTTCCATTTAACTTAAATTTTCAATTCCATTTTTGAATTCAGTTTGTCTTCAAACTCTAAATATTGAATTTTATTCATTTTATCTCAAACCACATTTAATTAGTCATTCCTTTAATTAGCTCCTCTTACTAATTTATTTTAAATCTCAAACAATTTTTATTTCCAAACTTTTATTATTTTAGTTCACTTCGAACTAATTCTTCAACTTCACTTTACTTTGCTCAATTTATATTAATTTGTTCATTCACAAATTTATTTCCAACTTAATAAATTTTATTACAATGACCATTTCATTTAACCAACTTAGACCCTTTCCTCAAATTCACTTTTTATTTAACTTGGTTGACTTAAATTTCATTTCCATTTAAATTTTTAAACGTCCATCAGTTTTTTTCCAACTTATTTAAATTCCATTCGCTGCTCTCTTTAAATTGACTTCATTTAATGATTTTACTTTTCCAACTTATTTCATTTTCACACTTATTTTAATTTAACTCTTCCTTCAAGTTAAATTTATCCCAAACAGTTTTTTTTCAAATTTTTATAAGTTATCAAGTCTATTATAATTTCATTTCCAATTTACTTTCAGAGTTTTAAACCATTGCTTAAGTATTTCAAAATCATTTTTGAAATCAATTATATATATTAATTCATTTGCATATCAAATTTTCTTTGAATTTTAAAACCAAATCCAGTTTTGCAAACAATTCCAATTTAAAACATTTTGGCAGCAATTCCTCCCTTGGAAACTCGAAAACGAACATCGATGATGCTGCAATCATCACCGAAGTTATTTTTCGACGACCGAAAAGAGTTTAGTGCTTTTGCCTTCTTTAGAAACATTTAAAGTACTTTTAAAATTCCAAATCTCACCAAATTTCATATCCAACTCAAAAAAAAATTTCCCAAATAATATCACCATTATTTCTCCATACCATTGAAAATCATTTTCAAATGAAAGGAATTTAATTTCTAAAGTTTCGAATTTTAATCCTTTTGATCCCTATTCAAAAATTACTATGGAATCTTATTTCAATTTATAAATCACATTTATGATTTACATTTCAAATTCCACTTTGTTATCTGAATTTATTTCCTTAACCTTTGGTTATGATTTCAATTCCTAGTTAAAATTTCTACATAACAATGATAATAATTTAATATTATCATTTCCTCACAACCAAGCAACCATGTATAACTATACTAATTTACGGAAAATTAATCCTTTTACATACAAAAATATTTTGGGTAAAATTATTTCATTTACCTTATTTTAAAACAACACTGCGTCGGTTTATCTTGTTTAAGAATTGAGAAACCCGTATCGATGACATGGTGTCCCATATATCGACCAGAATCCATAAACACTCAACCGATAAGTCAACACAACATAAAAACAATTTTATATCCACTAACAAATACATGCTTATATCTATTACTACACTCAAACTCATTTTATAGTACTACGGAATCTATTTCTAATGGGTAATCCCCACCAGAGCCAAGGTTCTCGCTTAACCTTCAACTCTGATACAAACTGTCAGGACCAGATTTTTCAATGACCGAAATTGACATCAATACGTCCACTGTACCAAATGCCGAATAACTGAATGCCAGAATACTAGTCAGTAAGGGAAAGAATAAGGAGGTAGAAGAAGAAAAGAAAACAATATCAGAATCTTACAATCAAATCGGAACAATATATAATAGATAAATGACTGATCTTTAAAACAAAAAAAGAACTATATCATTTTTATAGATTGCATCATCAAAGTACAACAAAATTCATTGCACACAACTGGACAGTTTTCATAACCTGTCCTCATGAAAACCGCATATGCAGTTAATCATACACAGCGGAATATTCATCAAATACGTATGCTATGCCACACCATCCAGCTCGTCTCCTGAGCTCCACAACATCCTATCATGTATTCTATAATACTTGGTCTGACCCGAGCATTATAATAAAACAATACCCGAGTCGGTCTGGAAAACCAGTGTGAGAAAACACACTCAATTGGATTATTAAAGTTCAAAAATCCTTTTAAAATCAAAGGTATCTCGTAAGACCACGCCACAAATAAACATGTCGGGTTTTAACCTTACGATAACCAACACATTTCTTATCAAATCCTCTGATATTATAGTAATGTCTATATACATATACTTATTCAAATAGCCAAAATTGATACATTCATTAAATTCTAGCATAATAGGTATACAAACAAGTCCGAAGGCGCTTATTGGAGATTGGGTTTCCGTTAATGGCAGGGCTGGGGTACCGCCAGTCGCAGTACGTGGTCTAGATCATCGTATCGAGGACATGCCCTAATCCCCTGCAACACAAGACCAGAGCTACCCCATACTGGATAGTCTGAATAAGATTACCCCAAGGTTGGGATCAGCAACCGCCCATACAGACGAATCAAAAGGGACATTTAGACAGGGATGACCTTACCCTAATTGGTTGCTAGTGACTTAGCCTTGCATGCACCTCCCCTGTTTTAGCCATTCCTGTTTGATGAGGCTCAAGGCTATGCGTTACCTTTTTAGCACACATTCACTTAGAATGCTTACCGTCCTCTTGATGATGTTCTGATAGCATTCATCCATACAAGTCCGTTCCGGGTCTGAACGGAACCCAAAGCATTACTCTTACTACATTCATTATGGAATCACCCTCAAGATTAGTAGTGATTAGCCCTTGCACTTCACTACTTCATCTTCGATTCCAAGCTCTTGTCTTCCTTACAAAAACGGTCAAACTGGATCGAAGTGGTTTTCAAAAAATTAATCCCGATCCCGGTCTCTTCGAAACGATCAACGCATTGGCCAATATTGATAGTTAGTTATTTAATTATCATATAACATCCACAAACAACCATCAAGCTTTAATAATTTTTCAAATTATTTAATTGTTTCAAAATATCTTCGCAAGATATATTTCCACACTTCAACCCTTTGAAAATAGTTTTCAAATCACTTTTCTCTCAAGGAATAAATTTCCAAATATTGTTTATTTCACTGAAAATTACCAAGTCTAAATACTTAGATTTTAAAATAATTTAAATCACTTTATCCAAAAATATATAATTTAAAATACTTAAATAAAACTATTTAAACCACTTGATTTAAAATTCTACTTATGAAATTTATAATAATTTCTTATGTAAAACTTAAGCCAAAGCTAATTTTGAAATAAAAGTTAATCTGTAAGGTATAAATATTAAATAATTATCTTTTAAATCATAATACTAGTTAAACCTTTAAAATAATTACTACTATAATAAATTTAGATAAATATTTACTTTAAAATCCTAAAACAATTTAAAATAATAAAATTTCTCTAAAAATTCTTTTAAAACCACTTTAAAACTCTAACTTGTACTTGGAAATCTTTCTTTGAAAATATACTCGGCTTTTTCAGGGAAATACACTTTCCTTTTCACACCTTTAAAAATAAACCACTTTTTATTTTTAACAAATCACCATTTCCTTATAAATTCCAATCCTGAATTTATCCTTCCAAATTATCCTCTGATAAATATTCCACTTAATTTATAAACCCCGTTTATAAATTCCATAGTCTCATTCTCTTTTAATCCCAGTTTCAACCACTTAATCAGTTTTCAAATTGATTTTAACAACCAACTCCATTTTAAAAAATTCCTTTACTTACCCAAATTTATTTTAAAACCCATTAATTCCATATTTACTTCTATATTTATGATTTAAAATCTTATTTTAAACTGAAATATCCACTTCATACTTCGTTCAAAATCCTACCATTTTATTTCTTCCAAAACATTTTAAATCTTAAATTTGAAAATAAAATCCTTTAAATTTTATAACAATATCACTTAAGTCTCTAAACTCTTTTATTTTCATTTATTTAGAATCTCTATCTTCATTTCTATACCCAGAGTTTATTTAATATAATTAAAAAAACAAACTTTTCTACTTTTCCAAATTCAATGTTTAATTTACCCAAATTCACTAAAGTTATTTTACTTAAAAATTTCCCTTTTTATTTCCTTTAAAAATACAAACTTTAACCAAGCCATAACGTTCAATAATTTCAATTCTAATATAATCAATATAATCATTACAGATAATCACATAAAATACATTACTGAATATAAAATAAATTCAACATTTGAGGAATCCAGTTAGATCCCTCCAACCTGTTTCCCTGCATCCATCGATGTTAGCATAAAAAATTTAAATACCAATCCCACTTCGAGGGGATATCGTGGTATATATGATCATCTGCTATTATGCGGGGCACGTAGGATCTCATCTGCTATATAATGTGGGAAATCAATCACTCCAATATTCATATATACACACACACACAAACACATTATATATAACATATCACATCCAAGCTGATGATAAATTATCAGTTCAAGCAAACAACCAATATTTTAAATTTAAGTATTTAAATTAAAAAAAGTAATCCAAATGAGTGAGATTAACACTGTTAGCACCAAAATTGATCACTAACACCCTTAGAAATATTGTGTAGAGAGATTAATGAAGAAAGTAAATTAATACACAGAACAGAATGTAAATTTAAATGCAGAAAGTAAGAACACCAAATTTATAGTGGTTCGGCGTAGTAGCCTACGTCCACTTTGAAGTTGATATTTATTCTTCTCATTGATACTTGATTACAGATACAATCTGCTTCTGAGTACTTGAATACAGTTGCATGACGCAAAGAAATAAGTCTGGAACGAGTCTTGAAAATGGCAGAGTCTTCCCAGTGTTCTCTAAAATCAGACCCTTTTTTCTGTGCCTCTGCCCCTCTATTTATAGGCGAAGGTGAGTTGGACTTCCCTGGTGGGCCTGGTAGCTGAATATCCTGGCCCAAGTGGAGTGGTCTCTGTGTGCCGAACCAGTGAGGCCGAACGACCAAATGCCGAGCCTCCCTCCTTATGCCGAACAAGGTGGGGCCGGACACTCTGAGTGCTGAGCATCCGTTTGTGCCGGGCGAAATGACTCGCTGAACAAGGTGTGGATGTCGAACGATGCTTTTGGCCGAACGAAGTCCAATGCCGAACGCTCTTCCAGATGTCGAGCGCTCTTTAGATGCCGAGCGGTGTGGTGCCGAACAATCTTCTTAGGCCGAACGAGAAGGGGCCAAACGATTTAAACCTTATGAGAAGCTGCCTGCCGAACACTTCCCAATGCCGAATGCCTCTAAGTACCGAGCGTTCCTTTCTGCCGAGTGTCCCTTTATGCCGAACAATCTAGATAAGCCGAGTACTTAGTGTCCGTCGCATGTCGAATGGTCTTAACATGCTGAACGTTCCATAGACGCCGAATGAGATTGGACGCCCAGTGCTTTTTGGATGTCGGACGTAGCATGATGCCGAATGATAGTTTAACCGAACGATAGGAAGGCCGAGTGCTAAGTTTCCTGGTCAATCTCCAGGAAACACTTGCCCCCCAAAGTGTATTACGTGGCCGAACGTAGTATGCTTTGGACTACGTATCCCATACGCTCCGCTTCGAACCTTGGCCCATCACACTTGGGGATTGCTCTTTTGTTAATACCAATTGTGGAGGTGTGTGCCGAACGGTGTAGTCGCGACCGAACCATACAACCTAAGCCGACCATCCCTCGTATGCCGACCAGGCTGATGCCGAACGTGATGTAAATGCCGGACGATGTTGTCGAAGCCGAGCGTTCTATGCGTGCCGAACGATACCTTTTTAACTGGCTCTACCGGTCACAGCCTCTTCAACTTCTTCTTCTTCCTTATAAAACCTGGCGTCCTCCTTCTTCCCCTCTTTTCACTTTTGTTTTCGTTATTTTTCGAGAACTTGCAATTCGCCTCCCTGGAATCCATCACGCCTTCCTTTAGTCAAGTTTTAGCAATCTTCAATCCGAAACTCATCGATCCCCAATCTCCCTCCATAATCTTTGGTAAGAAACTTTTGATCCCTCTTGATTCAGGTGGCATTAGATATTACTCAAGCAAATCGTTCATGTACCGTAGACAAATAGGACGCGTGTGAATAAGGATGATGAGTTGTGGCTCGGTCGTGGTATAGGGTTGTAACTTAGCACGCTCTTAGGTGATTTCGAGGTGAAGGGACCGGAGAAGATAAGGGTGGAAGGTGTATTGTGGCGACTTGGCATGATCTCTTGATGCCGAGTAGTGTTACGGTAGCACGAGAATGGACTCAGTGTTCGGGGCTGTTGGTAATTTTATGACTAGGCTGTGGTTCGACATAATCTCCTTGTGCCGAACGAAATTGGAGTGGGACGAGTTCGAAAGGTAATGGGGAGTGGACAGGAGGCCGAACGATAGTTATGCCGAAAAGTACTTCGTTCAAACGGTTCCTAGGCCGAGCGATGGTTTGGCCGAACAAACTTAGGCCGAACGGCAATTTTGCCGAACAGTAGTTTGGCCGTTCAGCATTTAGGCCGAACAATAATTTGGCCGAACGCTAGTTTGGCCGTTCAACATTTAGGCCGAACGATGATTTGGCCAAACGATTGTTAAGCCGAACGACTCTTAGGCCGAATCATTATGAACGCCGGACCATCCCTTAGCTTAGGCCAGGTACTTATTTACCTTGCCTAATCAAATAACAATACAAAGAAAAGGACCCCAGCATACTTGCACATCGAACTGATTCGGACTGACAACTTCCTAGCTTCAGTTGACCTAAATTTGAACTTGAATTGACGTAATCAGATAACTTCTTCTGATATTTTCTGTATCCTAAATTGTAAACACCATAAGGCAGGCTTTTGGAAACGGTCAGCGACGACGGTCTTCGAAGTCGACGGTTCAAAACTTAGTTTTATATCAGTAACTCTATGACTTTCAATTTTTTAATGCTTATATACGATTGATCGCACTAGTTCACACACCACTTGGGGGGATATTTGTGTTGTTAATTCTAACGTGGAACATTTTTCAAGATAGCTCGCACAGGTGCTTAGCCAAATTCACTATTTATTGAAGATGTCGAAAAAATCCAGCTCTGCCACGATTTCTGACAAACCAAGGCCATCCTCTCGACAGGAAATCGCAGACGTCTCAAATCCATCCACCTCCCCTGAACATAACTTAGCCCCCGATGCCCTGGAGGCATCGATTTTCTTGGACAACCCTGTCGACTCACAGGATTGAAAGATCAATGAAGTTGTGCTTCGGCGAATATGCTCCATCTATGGAATAACTTTTGACGACGTGCTGGTTCCATCGGGGCGCGACCGGCCACACCTGCCCCCTATCCGGTATACAGCATGCAATAAATTCATGTGCTAGTTTGGCAGTGTGCCACCATTCAATCTATTCCTTCGGGATGTGCTGCAATACATCGACATTGCCCCGTCGCAGCTGTACCCAAACGGTCATGCCTTCATCTATGGCACTTACATCCTCTTCATGACCGTTTTCTCTAGGCCCCCAACTCCTGGCACATCAGATACATATACATGATCAAAAAGCGGGGAGATAGCCCCTCTTACATGTTCCTCGAGCCATACCGTAAATTCCAAATCTTAATCAAGGCATGGAGCAATTTTGCCCTGTACAAACAAGAATGGTTCTATGTGCGTTGCCCCCTGGTTTCGCGAGGAGATGGGTCGAGGGAAGTAAGTCTTCTTCTTGGAACTATACTCATGTTTTAATCGAAGCTATGCCTATTCTAACTCTTTTTTCATTTTCTCAGGTATCAATCCACGTCCTGACGGCCGCGAGTATTCTGAGGCCATTGAAGATATTAGAGCTCTTCCCGCCAAGGAACGAGACATCCGAACTCTTATCTCAAATGAGTCACTATCGAGGTTCGGATTATTAGCAGAAGGTCGTCGGATAAGTCTTCCCAAAGGCGTCACTGTACCCAGGCCGGTCTCCGGTAAAGGGAAAAAATTAGATGAGTCATCAGCACGCCACACCCCTTATGTATAAGAAGAGGGGGAAATCAAGGAGGGTGAGACACCCGAAGCACAAGGTGAGAATCTAGGTCCAGCCTAAGACCCCATAGCTGAAGTGCACGATATCGAAATGTCGTCTTCTCCTTCACAGAAAAAAAGGGATTGACGTACAAGATCAGAAAGGAGAAGGTTGGCGGAACTTCGAAAGTTACGCTTATCCCGACGGAGAAAGAGGCTTCTTCGTAGCATGTAGGAAGTTCTTTAAAGGGTTTATCGAACCTCTCTATTCCGAATGATCTACTCAACTATGAATTTGATGATTCGGAGGCATTCAAACTTCATTTGCCCATTAGAGACAACGTGGGTGCTCCAACTCAGAGTCAGGGAGAGAAAACTCCTATTAGCAAGGCGACTGGTCCGTTGGAGGGAAACACTAGGACACACACGAACACTTGCACTTCAATTTTCACTTAGACTTTTGTCGTCACACTACTCATTGCTGATTCACTACTATTTGAATTCTGTACAGGTAGTATGGGGCGTTCACATGGATACGACCTCCTTCGTGGCTCGTCTGTTCTTCACCATTCTGGACGGGACTCGGGTTTCCGAAGACGTCGAGATAGGGATGGTGACGGCGATAAAGACTATCATTCCCGGGTTTCGTCATCTCGGAGGAAAACTTATTATCAGCCAAAGTACCACCAGGACACCTCTTCTCACGCAGAGTAAAGTAAAGACAAGCGCGGCCATAAGAGGTCGCAACCTGATGCTCCCCGGGACCAATACTCTGATTCCTCTTCAACTCGACTATCCCGAGATTCTTACAGGAGGGGTGAACTTTCAAAGCCGTCTCCCCCCGCTCCTGCAACAGACCCAACAGTATCAAAGAGGCTGAATAAGCTTAAAGATAAATTTTCGAAAATCTGCTTCGATGGCCTGAAATTCCTCCCGACGATTCACCCTATTCCCGGACATGCCAAACAGAGCGCCCGTGTTTGTAAGAATGATGTCTATGTTCAACATGACGCATTTGTTCATCTAGCCGAAAAACTTTTTGATGTTTCCATGAAGCGTCAACATGAAATCGAGCGCCTGAAGCTTGAGCCTATCCACGACAAGGATATCATTAAAGCTCAGGACGAAGAAATAGCCACTTACAAGTCTGAGCTCGAGGTCGTCCGTCAGAGCGCTAAGGATACTACTGAGGCCGTTACTCGTTTGGAGTCAACTCATAGGAAAGAACTTGACGAGACGGCTCAACGATGTGGGGCTTTGGCTCTAGAGAAGGACTCAGTTCAGAAGGAGAGGGACGCGCTCAGCCTCCGAGTCAAGGAGCTTAAGGAGCAGCTTCGTAGGGAGAGCGAAGAGAAAATGGCCGCCCAAGAGGAGTCACAACGATACTGCGACGAGATCGTTGCCACTTGACTTTTGAAAGAAAAACTTGAGGGCAAGCTTTCCAGGGTTGAGGCGTTAAAGAGGGAGGCCCGTGAAGAGGGTGAAAGGATTGCGTATATCTATATCGACTCGCGTCTTGAGGCGGCTGGGGAAGAAGGTAGGGAGGAGGTCAAAAATATGTTTGACCCACTAATCGCTGAGTTCAACTTCCGTGTTCTCATGCATCGAGACTTGACTTTCTTAGGCGAGGGTTATCTTGAATCTCTAGCCGAGGCATGGGAGGCATTGATAGAAATCAGGAAGGCCGTGCACGACACCAAAGAGATTGATGAGGGGGCATTGATAAAAGAATATCTCAGGGGAAACGAGCCTTCGGACTTGTCTGCTGCTAAAAATATATATGGAAAAGGTTCCCCTTCAAGGAAAGGGAAAGAAGTTATTACTGGTCCATCCGGAGCCGCACCGCCAGCTCATGGGCCTATTCTGTCGGCCAATCAGCCGATACTTGACCCATTCGAGCAGCATATTGGTTATAATCCGGAGGACCCTGGCCTTGATGTCAATATTCTGTCTCCCATTTCGGAGGGTGAGACCCCCTTGACGGCTGAGAGCCTGCATGAAGCTGGTAGATAACTCTTCACTTTGAGATTCGAAATGTTGACATCCTGGGACCATTGTATTCTAATGTTTGTTTTCCATGCATGCGCGCAGATCGTTCTGATCCCGGGCCCACTCCAAGGAGCGATGTCTCCAAGGAGGTGGAGGAGAAGAGAGGTGAGGCTAGTAAGGCAGGAGAAGCTCCCGGGCCAAATGCTCAGGTGATTGGGGCGCTAGATGAAGACAAATTCGAGACTTCTTCTCCCATCGAGGGGAGTTATGAAGTAGAGATCACAGGCGCCTCCGAACACACGTCTGAGCTGAGTATGATGGAGCGGCTGGAGAAAGAGAAGAGAGAAACGACCAAGATCAAGGTCGAGCCTCAAGCCGTGGACCCCGACGATCCCTTGAATAGGCCACTGAAGATCATTCTCCATGGAAGGTCGAAACCCGTGGATGTCCCTCATACTTCTTCGGCTGTCACTCCTCCATCAACGAAGGGTACCAAGGGTAAACGCGGAGGGAAGGGGTCGTCTGAGAAAACAACGGAGTCGAAGAAGGAGAAGAAGCATAATAAGTAATTATTACTCTCGTTCAACGAGGGTTAGTTTAGATTAGGAAAGTACTTTTGTTTTCTTACTTTCTGCATTTAAATTTACATTTTGTTCTCTATTTTAATTTACTTTCTTCATTGATCTCTCTACACAATCTTTCTAAGGATGTTAGTGACCAATTTTGGTTTTAACGCTTATCCCGACAGAGAAAGAGGCTTCTTCGTAGTGCGTAGGAAGTTCTTTAAAGGGTTTATCTAACCTATCTATTCCGGATGATCTGCTCAACTATGACTTTGACGATCCGGAGGCATTCAAACTTCATTCGCCCATTAGAGAAGACGTGGGTGCTCCAACTCAGAGTCAGGGAGAGAAAACTCCTATTAGCAAGGCGACTGGTCCGGTGGGGGGAAACACTAGGACACACACGAACACTTGCACTTCAATTTTCGCTTAGACTTTTGTCGTCACACTACTCTTTGCTAATTCGCTGCTATTTGAATTATGTACAGGTGGTATGGGGCATTCACATGGATTCGATCGCCTTCGTGGCTCATCTGTTCTTCGCCACACTGGTGGGACACAGGTTCCGGAAGACGTCGAGATAAGGATGGTGACGGCGATAAAGACTATCATTCCCGGGACTTGTCATCTTGGAGGAAAACTTATTATCAGCCAAAGTACCACCAGGACACCTCTTCTCACGTAGAGCAAAGTAAAGACAAGCGCGGCCATAAGAGGATGCAACCTGATGCTCCCCGGGACCAACACTCCCTTTCCTCTTCCACTCGACAGTCCCGAGATTCGTGAACTTTCAAAGCTGTCTCCCACCGCTCCTACAACAGACCCAACAGTATCAGAGAGGCTGGCCGAGCTTAAAGATAAATTTCTGAAAATATGCTTCGATGGCCTGAAATTCCTCCCGGTGATTCTATCTATTCCCAGACATGCCAAACAGAGCGCCCTTGCTTGTACGAATGACGTCTATGTTCAACATGACGCGTTTGTTCATCTAGCCGAAAAACTTTCTGAAGTTTCCATGGAGCGCTAGCATGAAATCGACCGCTTGAAGCTTGAGGCTATCCACGACAAGGATATCATTAAAGCTCAGGATGAAGAAATGGCCACTTACAAGTCTGAGCTCGAGGTCGCCCTTCAGAGCGCTAAGGATACTGCTGAGGCCATTACTCGTCTGGAGTCAACTCATAGGAAAGAACTTGACGAGGCGGTTCAACGATGTGGGGCTTTGGCTCTAGAGAAGGACTCAGTTCAGAAGGAGAGAGATGCTCTCAGCCTCCGAGTCAAGGAGCTTGAGAAGCAGCTTCGCAGGGAGAGCGAAGAGAAAATGGCCGCCCAAGAGGCGTCACAACGATACTGCGATGAGATCGTTGCCACTCGACTTTTGAAAGAAAAACTTAAGGGCGATCTTTCCAGGGTTGAGGCGTTAAAGAGGGAGGTCCGTGAAGAGGGTGAAAGGATTGCGTCCATCGATATCGACTGGCGTCTTGAGACGGCTAGAGAAGAAGGCAGGGAGGAGGTTAAAAATATGTTTGACCCACTAATCGCTGAGTTCAATGCCCGCATTCTCATGTATCGAGACTTGAATTTCTTGGGCGAGGGTTATCTTCAAACTCTAGCCGAGGCATGGGAGGCAGTGATAGAAATCAGGAAGGCCATGCACGACACTGAAGAGATTGATGAGGGGCATTGATAAAAGAATATCTCAGGGGAAACGAGCCTTCAGACTTCTCTGCAGCTAAAACTATATATGGCAAAGGTTCCCCTTCAAGGAAAGGGGAAGAAGTTATTACTGGTCCATCCGGGGCCGCGCCTCCAGCTCATGCGTCTATTTGATCGGCTGATCGGCTGATACTTGACCCATTCGAGCAGCATATTGGTTACAATCTGGAGGACCCTGGCGATGGTGTCCATATGCTGTCTCCCATTCCGGAGGGTGAGACCCCCTTGACGGCTGAGAACCTGTCGGAAGCTGGTAGATAACTCTTTACTTTGAGATTCAAAATGTTGACATCCTATGACCATTGTATCTAATGCTTGTTTTCCATGCGTACGCGCAGGTCGTTCTGATCCTGGGCCCACTCCACTGAGCATGTCGCCAAGGAGGTGGAGGAGAAGATAGGTGAGGATAGTCAGGCAGGAGAAGCTCCCGGGCCAGATGCTCAGGTGATTTGGGCGCTAGATGACGACAAATCCGAGACTTCTTCTCCCATCGAGGGAGTTATGAAGTAGAGATCACAGGCGCCTCCGAACACACATCTGTGCTGAGTATGAAGGAGCGGCAGGAGAAAGAGAAGAGAGAAATGATTAAGATCAAGGTCGAGCATCAAGCCGTGGACCCCGACGATCCCTTGAATAGGCCACTGAAGATCATTCTCCCTGGCAGGTCTAAACCCGTGGATGTTCCTCATACTTCTTCTGCTGTCACTCCTCCATCAACGAAGGGTGCCAAGGGTAAATGCGGAGGAAAGAGGTCATCTGAGAAAACAACAGAGGCGAAGAAGGCGAAGAAGCATAAGAAGTAATTATTACTCTCGTTCAGTGAGGGTTAGTTTAGATTAGGCAAGTACTTTGTTTTCTTAGTTTGTGTAAATAAAATTTTGATTCCGAGCTTTAAAGGTGTTGTAACGGAAACCTATCTTTGATGAATAAAACGTGGTTTTTCTGTCTTTCCATGGCTCTTGTTGTTCAATTTTCTTTGTGATTGTGACTCAAATCTAAGCCGTTGTGAATATAATAGACCTCTCGGTCCATTTTCATATAGCTCGGAAATTCTTCGAGAGCCGTTGTTTTGTTCTCCCATGCTCCAGGCACTTAGAATACTTTCTAATACGCACGTTTAAGGCTCGATGTCTTCAAGTCATTTACTTCAAGTCCTTCTTCGGTGGACCTGGCCGTTTAGATCGTTTGTACTTAGGTCCGCGCTCCGCGGACTTAGAGTACTCCAGTCCACACTCCGGGCCGGGGACTTGGAGATTTTAAGTCGTTTATACTCGAGTTCGCACTCCGAGGACTTAGAGTACTCCGGTCCACACTCCGGGGACTTGGATATTTTAAATCGTTTATACTCGAGTCCGCACTCCGAGGCTTAGAGCACTCCGGTCCACGCTCTGGGACTTGGAGATTTAAATCGTTTATACTCGAGTCCGTGCTTCAGGGACTTAGAGTACTCCAGTCCACACTCCGGGCCAGGGACTTGGAGATTTTAAATCGTTTATACTCGAGTCCGCACTCCGGGGATTTAGAGTACTCCGGTCCACGTTCCGGGGACTTGGATATTTTAAATCGTTTATACTCGAGTCCACGCTCCGGGGACTTAGAGTACTCCAGTCCGCAATTCGGGGACTTGGAGATTTTAAATTGCCTATACTCGAGTCCGCGCTCCGGGACTCAGACTACTCTAGTCCACGCTACGCGGACTTGGAGATTTTTAAGTCGTTTATACTCGAGTCTACGCTTCGGGGACTTAGAGTACTCCAGTCAGCGCTCTGGAGACTTAGAGATTTTAAATCGTTTATACTCGAGTCCGCGCTACGGGTACTTAGAGTACTCCAGTCCGCGCTCTGGGGACTTGGAGATTTTTAATCGTTTATACTCGAGTCCGTGCTCCGGGGACTTAGAGTACTCCGGTCCGCGCTCTGGGGACTTGGAGATTTTAAATCATTTATACTCGAGTCCGCGCTTCGGGGACTTAGAGTACTCCAGTCCATGCTCCGGGGACTTGGAGATTTTAAATCGTTTATACTCGAGTCCGCGCTCCGGGGACTTGGAGATTTTAAATCGTTTATACTCGAGTCCTCGCTCTAGGGACATGGAGATTTTAAATCGTTTATACTCGAGTCCACGCTCCGGGGACTTAGAGTACTCCAGTCTGTGCTCCGAGGACTTGGAGATTTTTAGTCGTTTATACTCGAGTCCGCGCTTCGGGGACTTAGAGTACTCCAGTCTATGCTTCGAGGACTTGGAGATTTTAAATCGTTTATACTCGAGTCCGCGCCTCGGGGACTTAGAGTACCCCAGTCCGCGCTCTGGGGACTTGGATATTTTAAATCGTTTATACTCGAGTCCATGCTCCGGGGACTTAGAGTACTCCAGTCCGCGCTCCGGGGACTTGGAGATTTTTAAGTTGTTTGTACTCGAGTCCATGCTCCGGGGACTTAGAATACTCCATTTCGCACTTCGAGAACTTAGAGATTTTGAGTCGTTTATGCGCGTTCGTACGTTAGCCGAAATAACATAATTTTATTTGCCTGTCACAGGATCATCATTTGTAAAGACATTAGTAATTCATGGAAAAGATGGCTTCAAGCCTTTATTAATGAGAGCGAGCTAAATTGCCTTATTACTTGCCAAGAATTAGAAATAAAAGCATACTGGAAATAAATGCAGCTGGTACATGAAAGAAATAGACTAAGTATAATAACGCCGTAAGTGCTCGCTATTCCATGCTCGGCGGAGCGTCACACCATCAACGGTTGATAGCTTGAAAGTTCCTTCTCCAAGTTTCCGTTCGATGACTTATAGACCCTCTCATGTGGGATTAATATGAGATGGGACTGGATAAACCCATTTCAAAACAAGGTCTCCCACACCAAAACTTCTTGGTCAGACCTTCGTTATAATATTTAGCGACTCTAAGTCTATATGCGGCCGCTCTCAAACTGGCTTCCTCGCGCTTTTTGTCAATGAAGTCCAACGATTCTAATAAGAGATTCTGGTTCAACTCGGGGTCATAATGAGTTACCCGATGTGATGGAACTTCAAGTTCCATGGGTATGACAGCTTCCGTTGCATGCGCCAATGCGAAGGGAGTGTGGCCAATCGCGGTTTTGTGGGCAGTTCTATAAGTCCAAAGCGCCGTCGGGAGTTCATCCACCCACTTGCCTCTAGCCTTTTCCAAACGTTTCTTCAATATGGACTTGATTACTTTGTTTATGGCTTCTACCTGTCCATTCGCCTTTGGGTGAGTAACTGCTGCAAATTTCTTCTCAATGCCATATTTCTGGCAAAATTCTTTGAACTCCTTACTCTCGAAATGAGTTCTATTGTCCATGATGATGGTCCATGGAAGGCCAAAATGGCATATGATATTTCGTACGACGAAATTAATAACCTTCTTGGCAGTTATCGTGGCCAGAGGCTCTGCTCTGCCCATTTGGTAAAGTAGTCGACTGCAACTATTGCATATTTCGCCCCACCTTTGGCTAAGGGTAAAGAGCCAATTAGGTCGATCCCCCACATCGCAAATGGCTAGGGACTAACCATTTTTGTGAGTTCCGTTGGCAGAGCTATCAGGATTTTTGCATATATCTGGCATTTGTCACATTTTCTCACATAGTCTGCAGCATCTCGATTGACAGTCGGCCAATAGTATCCATAACGGAGGATTTTCTTTGCTAACGTTTTCCCTCCAGTGTGGTCACCGTACTCTCCCTTATGGACTTCCTTTAATACTCGTTTTATGTCATCATGGGTCACGCACCAGAGTAAGGGGGTCGAGAATCCCCTCCGATACATTATCCCATCATGTATTACATAATGCGAAGCCTTACGAAGGACTTGGCATCTTTCGTTTCTTTTTTCAGGTAAATCCCCTTATAGCAAGTACTGTCTAATTGGGGTCAACCATGATTCCTTCTCAGGTTTGGTTTCTAATACGAAATCTATCTCCATCATCTCTATACTCGAAGCATGAAGGGTCTCAACAGGGAACAATCTCATTTGCTATGCATTGCTAGTGCTCGCGAATTTTGCCAACGAATCGGCTTCTCTATTTTGTTCGCATGGGGCATGCGAGATGTCATAATATTCCAGATTCGCCAGCAGATCTTGAACACGAGCAAGGTATGGAGCCAGTCTCTGTCCCTTCGCTTGATAGTCTCCCCGCACCTGTTATACTACCAGTTACGAGTCGCAGAAGATTTCAATTGACTTCACTCCCAATTTGTTAACAAGTCTCAGGCTAGCAATCAATGCTTCATATTCAGCTTCGTTATTTGCCGCTGCAAACTCAAGCTTCAAAGTGTAGAAAACTGATCGGTCTTCCGAAGTCACAAGGACTACGCCAGACCCCGAGCGACGGTCGTTAGATGCACCATCGGTGTACATCTTCCATCGGACGGGAGGTATGACACTGTGACTGCTCGGTTCATCTGGTATAATGAATTCAGCAATGAAGTCAGCTAGTGCATGTCCTTGTATAGCCCTTCACAGTAGATAGGTAATATCGAACAGACTTAACTCAATATTTCATTTCAGCATCCTTCCGGAAGTTTCTGGTCGTTGGAGTACCTGTCGCAAGGGTTGGTCAGTGTAGACACCGATTGAGTGTTCCTGAAAGTAAGGGCGAAGCTTGCATGATGTAATCACCAAGCGATAGGCTAGTTTCTCAATCTTTGGATAATTTCTTTCTGCCCCTTTCAAGCGTTTACTGACATAGTAAACTGGCTTTTGAAACCGGTCTTCCTCGCGAACCAAGGCTGTAATGATAGCATGCTGGGATACCGCCAAGTATACATACAACATTTCGTGGTTTATTGGCTTTGACTGTACATGGGGACTTTCTAAGTGCCTTACCAGAGCCAGAAATGCTTCCTCACAGTTGGATGTCCATTTGAAGTTTCTCTTTCCTTTCTTTATAATGTCGAAGAAGGGAATACACTTATTTGTAGCTTTGGATATGAACCGACTTAGCGCAGCCACTTTTCCATTCAGGCTCTGTACCTGCTTTATGGTTCCGGGTACTTATATATCTTGGATAGCCTGGATCTTCTCTAGGTTAGCTTCAATTCCCCATGCGTTCACAATGAAACCCAAGAACTTTCCTGAAGCTACACCGAATGAACACTTCAGAGGATTGACTTTCATCCCGTAGTGTCTGAGTACATCAAACATCTCTGCTAAGTCTCGGATGTGGTTGTTTGACTGCCGCGACTTAACAAGCATGTCATCCACATAGACCTCCATTGTTTTACCAATCTGATCTTTGAACAATTGATTCACCAGATGCTGATAAGTTGCTCCTGCGTTCTTCAGTCCAAAGGGCATTACTACATAGCAATACAGCCTGACTTTCGTGACGAAACTGGTATGTTCTTGGTCGGGAACATGCATTGGGACTTGATTGTATCCACAGTATGCATCCATAAAGGACAGTAACTCATGTCCGGCTGTTGAATCGACCAGTTGGTCAATTCTTGGTAACAGAAAGCTATCCTTCGGCATGCTTTGTTTAAATCAGATTAATCAATACAAGTTCTCCAATTCCTATTTGCTTTCTTTACTAACACTGGGTTAGATACCCATTTAGGGTAGAAGGCGTTGTGGACGAACCCGTTGGCTTTGAGTTTGTCCACCTCCTCTTTGACAGCTGCAGACCTCTCCGGGTTCATGCCTCTCCTTTTTTGTTTCACAGGTACATGCTTCGGGTCTATGTTCAATATATGACTCGCAAGTGCAGGAGAGATCCCGCGCATATCAGAATGTGTCCAAGCGTAAACATCAAGATTTGCTCGGAGGAAGTCAGTGAGGTTCTCGGCCACCACGGGGTCGAGTTGTGATCCAATTTTAAGAACTCGTGATGGGTCATTGCAGCTAACTGATATGTCAACGATTAGTTCAGCCGGTGCCGCATTTGTTTTCCTGGGTTCCCCATCATCATCTCTCGGATCTATGTCTATATGGATTCGTGAACGTTGCCTGAGCCAGGGCTCGAGCGCTGGTTGTCAATTATCAGAATTTTGGATGCGGACAGAGCTATCCGCAACCTTTCCTTTCTCCCTACGTCGCGCCTCTCCGAGCTCAGCTACATAGCATGCATGGTCGGTTGCCTGATCACCGTGTACCACTCCAACCCCTTTGTCTGTTGGAAATTTTAACATCAAAAACCAAGGGGCCAAAGCCACCCTAAATTCCGCCAGGGCTGGATGACCCAGAAATACGTTGTATGGGGAATCAACATCCAGTACTATGAATGGTGGGATCCGCACTCTCCCGTGTTCACCTTGTCCTAGTTCAACGGGTAACTCCACGTATCCTATTGCATCGGTCGCTGCGCCATTAAAGCCATGGATTCTAGCTTTGGATGGTTTCAAATCCTTGATCTCCAGCTTCATTTGGTCGTATGCCTTCCGGAAGATGATGTTAACGGAACTTCTGCAATCAATTAGAATTCTCTTCATGAATGCCGGCCCGATGGTCACAGATATGACCATTGGGTCGATGGTAGGGGCCTCTACCTTATCCGCATCTCTGCTCCTGAATACGATATAATCATTCATCGTGCGCTGCTGCTTTGCAGGAGTCCCATCCTCCACATTCGAACAACACTCATACTCCGCATGTCTTAAAGAGTTAGCATATCGCTCCATCTCCTACCAATTCTTATCCGCAAGTTGAGGTCTACCAGAAATCGTGTTAATAACAAATCTGCCTACAGTTCGAGTAGGTTGTTCTGGTTGGTGTGGGGCCGACCCACGTCTAGGGTCCGATGTTTCTTGCCTCCCATCCTGTGGGTCTTTGACAAATTCCTGCAACTTTTTCTGTCTAATCAGCTTTTCTATAGCATCATGGAGGTGTCTACACTCCTCTGTGTTGTGCCCATAAGACTCGTGAAAACGGCAATACTTTTCGGTCCACTTCTGTTCCTCTGTCGATTCCTTTGAGCGTGGCTTTCTATATTGGAAAGTGTGGCAAGTTGATAAATAGATGTTCTCAAGAGATGCGTTCAACGGGGTGTATTCATTGTAGGTTGGGATCCTTGATTTCCATCTCCCTGTTTCTTTTTTCTTTCCAGGATTTCCACCTCCGGATCCTTTAGACTGCCCAGGCTTGTTCTGGACGTTAACTTGAGTTTTCCCAGAGTTATCGCTGGTTTGCTTCACGGCGATGTTTCTTTTCACAGACTCCTAAACGGGCCCTGGTGCCTTGTATCGTCTTGTCCATCGGGCTTCCTCCCTCCTTATGAACTGATGAGCTTTTGAATAAAAACGTTCCAGCGTAGCTGGGGGCTTTCCCGCTAACCAATCTCCAAATTCAGAATCTGGATCCACACCACGCATTACTGCCATCAAAATCACGCGGTCGTTAGGATTGCTCACCTCGGTAGTAGCAACATGAAACCTTTGCAAGTATGTTTTTAATGACTCTCCCACAGCTTGGATTACGCTTGATAAGGACACCACGTCCTTCAGACGAGTGGTGTGTATCCTAAATTGTTCTATGAATTTCACCGCTAATTCATCAAAGCTGGGTATAGATTGAGGTGGGAGTCGAGTGAACCACATAGTGGCAATTTCGAACAAAGTGATTGGGAAGCACCTACACTTGGTCGCATCATTGGCTCTTGTAGTATCCATCATCCATCCATAACTCATCACATGTTGTCTAGGATCGGTCTTCCCTTCATAGGCTGGAATGGTGGGCATGCTGAACTTTCTTTGGTATTCAGCCTATGGAATGGTATATGTGAAGGGTGTATGACTCTTAGACACTCCCCAGTCTTCATTAGTTAGACCTTGGTTCTCTTTCATCAACTTCCTGGCCATAGCTTTCAAATTCAGGGTTTGTATGGAAGATGGGAGGTTGGGTTCCATTCCACGAGGCCGTGTAGGTTGATGTCCCGTCCGATTTGGGTCTTGGAGATTTGGGCAACCGGTCTCTTCATGGTCTTGATTTCTAGTAGATCAATCAGTGGCACTCGCTTCTGCGTCTTTATCCTTATGGAGCCTATGCCTAGGAGGTTCATCAGCTGAAGTTGAACTATCATCTTCAGAGTTGGTGGCAGGGCTACCTCCAGCATTCTGATGCTGCTGCTGAGTAAGCTAAGTCATGAGGTCAGCGTTGGCTTGCATTTTCTCAGCAAGCTGCTTTCTACTTTCCTTAAGTTCTCTTCTAAGTCATTGAACTCTGCTCGGGAAACAACTTCCGCTTGGTTTTGGTTGGAGGGCCCTGCGCCTCGAATTACTTGCTGATTGCTAGGTCTAACTTGTTGCACACTAGCAGTCTCATGGACATCTGCATTATGAGAGGCTGATCTGGTTCGTGGTCTCCCCATTGTAGAGTTGTTGTTTGTAACTCTGAGTAGAATCAACAGATGTCTTGTGGATGATTTTTGGATCTCTTTTTGGGGATTTATGTAATCCAGTAGCTAAAATCAGATCCTAATAGCCTGAGTTCAATTCTCAGTAAAAACACCAAAATGTTAGCATAAAAATTGGTTACTAACACCCTTAGAAAGTTTGTGTAGAGAGATCAATGAAGAAAGTAAATTAAAACAGAGAACAGAACGTAAATTTAAATGCAAAAAGTAAGAACACCAAATTTATAGTGGTTCGGCGTAGTAGCCTACGTCCACTTTGAAGTTGATCTTTATTCTTCTCATTGATACTTGATTACAGATACAATCCGCTTCTGAGTACTTGAATACAGTTGCAAGATACAAAGAAATAAGTCTAGAATGAGTCTTGAAAATGGCAGAGTCTCCCCAGTGTTCTCTAAAATCTGACCCTTTTTTCTGTGCCCCTGCCCCTCTATTTATAGGCGAAGGTGGGTTGGACTTCCCTGGTGGGCCTGGTAACTGAATATCTTGGCCCAAGAGGAGTGGTCTCTGTGCGCCAAACCAGTGAGGCCGAACGACCAAATTCCGATCCTCCCTCCTTCTTCCGAACGAGGTGGGGCCGGACACTCTGAGTACTGACCATCCGTTTGTGCCGGACGAAATGACTCACCGAACAAGGTGTGGATGCCGAACGATGCTTTTGGCCAAACAAATTCCAATGCCGAACGCTCTTCCAGATGCCGAGCGCTCTTTAGATGCCGAGCGGTGTGGTGCCGAACAATCTTCTTAGGCTGAACGAGATGGGGCCAAACGATCTAAACCTTGTGAGAAGCTGCATGCCGAACACTTCCCAATGCCAAACGTCTCTAAGTGCCGAGCGTTCCTTTTTGCCGAGTGTCCCTTATGCCGAACAATCTAGATAAGCCGAGTACTTAGTGTCCGTCCCATGCCGAACGGTCTTAACATGCCGAACGTTCCGTAGATGCCGAATGAGATTGGACGCCGAGTGCTTTTTGGTTGCCGGACTAGCATGATGCCAAACAATAGTTTAACCGAACGATAGGGAGGCCGAGTGCTAAGTTGCCTGGTCAATCTCTAGGAAACAAACACACTTTGATTTTTGTTTTGCAGTCCGATCCAACCCGACTTGTTTTCTTCATAGTATTAGACCTTGTACAACATTATATGATTTTATTAATATTTGAATTGATCGAAAATTAATTTCTATATATTTAATATAAACTAATAATTTGTTTTTAAACTAATAATCTAATTTTAACTCTATTCCTATAATAAAAATTCTTACTAAATCAAATAATTAAATAGGTTAATCTCCATAATGCATTATTGTAAAATAGAATAGTGATTGAAAATATGTATTTTTATTTCCTTTTCACTTTGAAACTAAATATTTTATAAAAATACTATATAGATTTCATAAAAATTTAATATATAAACCTTCAAATATTTTTAGAATTCCTATATGTTTTCAAAATATTTATGTATGTATATTTAAAGTTTAAAAGTAAGTTACATGCGCGCATAAAGATGATTTTATTCAAACTCCAAAATCCACTTTTTAATATAACTCTTGTTTCAAAAATCTCATATATATATATATATATATATATTCGAATTAAAATAGGCATGCATTTGCGAAAACAATAATCTCTCAAAATCAAAAAGGGATCGTGGATATACGTTACTGCTCAACATTACATCGAGCAATACGCAGTTTCTGACCATCGCGACCTCCATCTTCATCAAGCACAGCAACATTAGCCTCCCTCGAGCATCAGTGTCCCCTGAGAACTCCACGGCGAACCAACATCATGCGACTTCACTCAAAAATATCGCCTTCCCCTTCCTGAAATTGCATGCCACCACGACATCGAATCTGAATCGCATAACCTCCAACACAATTCAAGCCCTAGATTCAAGCTACAGTTCGTCACCCATGTCGAACAACTTCACTCGAAGCCGCACTCTTTGATTCGAAATACCCAGGAAAAGCTTATCGAGAATTCGAATTTATGCTGTGGTTTTGCGTTTTGAGATGAGGTACTAGGGAAGAAAAGGATTTTGAAATCCCCTGTTGTACATATTTTTTTATTTCGCAGACGAAACGAGTTCGATCTGAAAAAAGGAAGCGGCCAATTTTTTTTCTAATTCAATTTTTAGAGAGAGGGAGCTCGGTTGTTATAAAAAATTTCGTTTGATTTGTTTCATTATTTTCTTTTTTAAAAAAATGCTAGGCTGAAAATATAAAAGAAGAAGGGAACATCTGTTCGTGTTTTAAAAAAACAGCAGGCACATGTTCTAAGGGAGGAAACGTGTTTAATTTGCCTATTGTATGAGAATATATATATATATATATATATATATATATATATATATATATATATATAATTTATATTCAAATTCAAATCGCCTCAATTCGCAACTCAAAATATCGACCTCCTATCGAGGCGTGCTGCTAGGTATTCATAATGTTATACCCCTATTTCAAATGCAATGAAAAAGGTTTCGAGTCCTAACTTGATCGTATGGAGAAGATAGCTTTATGGATCTAATTATTATATTAAATTTTCGATATAAATTACGGCGCGTTTATATATCGTATGATCACACAACAACTTAGAATGCTACGAAATTTAAAATCCGATAATAATATACTATTACGGATCCAATGGAACTGGTTTCGTCGAAATCCGAGACTGTACCTCGGAAGGCTATTTTTAAATATCGATTTAAATGGTATACTTTTAAAGCCGAACAACCCACTTAAAAATTCAATTTCAACACTTCTATTATCTTCAATATTACCAATATAATTTTTATAAGCCATTGAAATATTTCTAAAAAGCATAAAACTAAAGATTCAATATTTTACCTAACTTCCAATGATTAAATTCAATAATTAAATTACCCAACAAATGGTGATATTTGAAATTCAAGTTAAAAATTAACTTTGAACTATTTAAAATCAATTAAAATTTTCAAATATCAAAATTTTCTGGTCGTTACACTGTATAATATTTGATGTGTCGCGTTATTCTTTTTTAAGAGAAACGTTTAGAGCAACGCGCATGATATGGGTGGTGCAATTTTAAAGTAGAACAAGTAGAGGAGGGTGCAGAATGGGACAGTGGTCGAGTGGCATCGGATTTTCTAGTTAAGGGTCTATGTTGCGATGGATGTATGTGAAAGAAAGTGAGAATGGAAGTGAAAATTTTAGAAGGAAAGGAGAGGGAATTGGGAAAAAATTTAGTGAAGAGGAGGGCACGGTAATTATTGGGGAACACAAACATTACCTACTCTAATGTTTATTCTCAATAACAAAAATTGAACCAAACAATAACACTATGAAATAACCTGTTATCTATTAGCGTCATAAAAATCAGCTTTTCTCGTAGTGCCTTCAAAATCATTAGCGCTCGTTTCGACGGATCATTCAATATTCTTAAACCTCTAAGATTATTTAGAGGAAGCAACAGATTTGCTACCGACTCTACTGGGATCAATGTGCCTTCTGATATAGATGCAATAGGATTGACATGGTCCAGCAGAAATAGTTGGTGAAATCTGAGCTATAGAAGATCCAATTTCATGAAGATTGGATGTGCTTTTATTGGACTTGAGTCGTGGAGATCAGCGAGTCATACTGACAATAAAACTTGTCGTTCAACATGGTCAGGTATGTTTTATTTTGAATAATGAGCCTGTATGTCCAACGCTCAAATCCGAAGGATGTCAACTTGTGTTGACCAACCGAATTTTAAGTATTTACTAGTCGAGTTCTACGCATTGACTAGGGCAAGTGAGAAGTGTTAGTCTATGTGATATAGGTTATGCATTTTGAATATGACAAACGGACCATCTAGTGTAGGCAACTTGCTCGTGCTAGAAAGACAAGCCACATCGTAGGTTGAAATAATATGTCAAAGCTTAAATGTTATCGATGAATAATCGATAATGGAGCCGCTGATTGAAGCGACATGGAAGCTTTTCTTTTTAGGAACACAGCAAATGCAGTAACAAGGAGAAGTAATGCGATGGAGTTATCCAACACAACCATTCTCGAACAAGAACCATCTTGTTGGAACTCAAGCGACGAAAAGAAGGTAGCCGGTCATTTACAGGAGTTAGCCAAATCTGAAGAGCCAAACTCATCTATAGAATGGTATATGCATAATCAAAGCAAAGCTTGAGCTTACCCAAGATTGAGCAGTGACCAAACTTTAGTCATCTCCCCTCAATAGCAAGTGGCCGCATGACCATCGTCGTGACCATTGCCATCCCCATCTCAAGCATCAACCTCCCAACTTAATCAATTTTTTAAACGGGTCGGTGCTAGGGTTTGAATCCAAAACCCTTCAATGGCGATTTGAAGCACGATGGTGTTGGTAGCTTGGCAGTAAAGTTCGAGAAGTAAACTATAGTGTCTAGATGATCAATTATGTTAAGTAGAATAGGGAAAGTCCAAAGGGTGAGCATTCGAAGGAACCAATGGCGAATTATCTCGATGTAAGGCAGAACCAAATGGAAGAAATGAAATTGTAAAAAATTTCAAAGTCCAAAAGCTCTTAGGTAAAGGATTTAGGGGAGATCAATTATCTCAGTACTAATGCTTGCTAGAGCATAGATCTTGACTAAAGGATGAAAAATGCATGACAGAAGAAAGGAGTACCCATCCAGAGCATAGACCTGATCTCCAAAGTGTAGATCTAGTTCTTAGTGTGAAGAATAGAATTCTAACTGTGCGAAACAATTAAAGGAATATCTATCAGATGAAGATAATGTTTTGAACGAATACTGAGCAATCGCCTAGAATTCCAAAGATAACAATTCAGAACTCGCCTCGATCTAGAACATGCTTTGTTTTCAGTGAAAGCATACTCTAGAGAGCAAGTGTTAACTGGGTTTTTAACGAAAAAGAAATCAACCAGAAGTAGAATTTCGAGATGAAGACGAAACGACTCAAGAATTTGTGAATACTGTCAAAATGATAAAGGAATGGAACTTAGGTAATAGAGTAGCCAGTGGTGTGAGGTTCTCTCTTGGTACCAATATGATTCCTTCTCATATTGGCTTCACAACTCCATATGATTCATGTTTTACCTCAACTTCTCGTGGATAAGTGCTTTTCTCACAATTTGGATGAGCAGTTCTCAAGTTTGACAAGAAGAAAGCAGGATAGTTCAAGCTTAACAAGATAGTCATCAGAATCAACCGAAAGTCTAAGGAAAAGAGCTTAAAACACATCGAAACAGTGATAGAAGAATAAAGAAAGTAAAATGGTAGACTTTCCACAAGTCAATTCCTATCGGTACTGAGAGCTTTTCTCTCGATACCAAGGGGTCGTTTTGCCATGTGGGCCCACGCGCTTATGTGTACATCTTCGGGCTTTCTCCTAGGCTTCAACTCAAGTAGATTTCTTACTTGTGCACCTGTTTCTCTATAAATATCCACCCCGCTACAACAAAGGAACGATTCACTTTTCTTCTCTGTTTCATCTCCTACCTCCCCTACAATAGTCACGTAGGCAGCTACTATTGGAAATTTACGATATAGAACCTACAAACCCTTGTACTAGTGACTTGTATTCTCCCTAATTCTCTGTAAAAAAACAATCAATAAAGTTATAAAGTGAATATAGGCTAGAGATTGCCAAACCACTATAAAAATCTTATGTCTTGTTGTCTTTTCCTGCTATTTTACTATTATTACTAGATTTAGGTCTTGCAGGTTCCCTATAACCTATCATTGAGTATTGATCCACGTTTGGAATTAATACATGTTGCCTTACCCCTTAGGTATAAGGATCTTAGAGAAAGGTGTGGAATGATTCACTTTTCTTCTCTGTTTCATCTCCTACCTCCCCTAAAATAGTCACGTAGGCATCTACTATTGGAAATTTACGATTTAAACCTACAAACCCTTGTTCTAGTGACTTGTATTCTCCCTAATTCTCTGTAAAAAACAATCAATAAAGTTATAAAGTGCATGTAGGCTAGAGTTTGCCAAACCACTATAAAAATCTTATGTCTTGCTGTCTTTTCCGGCTATTTTACTATTATTGCTAGATTTAGGTCTTGCAGGTTCCCTATAACCTATCATTGAGTATTGATCCACGTTTGGCATTAATACATGTTGCCTTACCCCTTAGGCATAAGGATCTTAGAGAAAGGTGTGAGCTTAATAAATAGGTAAATGAACTATTGAAGAAGGTTTTTATTTTAAGAGGTATTTTGAAATGAGGAGTAACTATTGTATTTGCTACTAAAGCGGAAGGTTTTTGCGTCAACTACCATGAACCAAAAAAACTAATAAAGAAAAATTAGTATCCACTATCACGTATGGATGATCTGTTTTATTAGTTAGTTGGAGGAAGGATATTTTCTCGGGTTGACTTGGCTATTGGATTACATCAGTTATGTGTAGCTGAGGAAAATATTCAGAAAACCACTTTTTATACATTTAGCAAATTTTATGAGTGGGTGGTATGTCATATGGGTGTTCATTTTCTCCATCATGTTGTTTTTGAGCATGGATTGTCAATTAACCTTGGTAAAGTTGATGGAAACCAAGATAGGCCTTTACAAAGAATGCTATGGAGAAAAGTAGTTCTCTTGGTTCAGTTAGCTTTTTAAGAATGTAAATTAAAGACTTCATAAAGAATTCTAGGCTATTGACATGGCTTACAAAGAGGAATTTAATTTTCTTCTAGTACATGAAGTGTGAGCGTGCTTTTATTAACCTAAAGGAGTGTCGACTATTGCATCAGTTTTAGAACTCCTTAATGGTTCAAAGATGTTTACTATGCAAAATTATACTTGCAGTACATGACTTGTCGCCATTTTAATGAAGGGGTAGAGTTTTTTCCTATGATAGTCGGCGATTAGAAGTACATGAGAAAAATTATCCGACCTCATAACCTTTAGTTGGCAGTTATTGTTGTTACGCTCTAATCGTAGATGCATTATCTTTTAGGGGAATGATTTGAGTTGTTTATAATTCATAATTACGTAAAATATTTTTTCTCCTATAAAACATGAATTTGAGGTAGTGGAGCTTATTGGAGTTCTTGGTGTAACATGGTTTCAATATTTCGTATACCCTAGGAAAATGCAATGTAGTCGATGCCTTGGGTATGAGAAACATGATGTTATCCTCTATGTTTTTGAAGTGGAGGAACTTGGAGTTTATTTTTGCATTTAATTTATAACCTTCATCAGACCATGCAACGGGATTATTGGCATCTTTAGATGTTCAACCTTCACTTATGGATAATATCAGTTCCAATTAGAGGAAAGACACGGAGTCGCTGGGTATTTTTGAGGAGTTGAACAGTGGTGAGCATTCGATTCATTTTGATCGTTCTAAAGGACTGTTGTGTAAGGATGGTCGTGTGTTCCTCTTATTAAGAAATTGATTAACTGGGCACTGGATGAGTTCCGTTGTTCTAGGATGACCATTCATCTTGTCGGTGACAAAATGTGTCGAGATATGAAGAGTATATTCTACTGGCCAAGTATGAAGGTACATGTAGTGGAGTTTGTTTCAAAGTGTGTGGCATGTTAGAGAGCAAAGACATTGCTAAAAAGTCCAGTGGAAATGGGAAATCATCTCTATGAATTTTGTGGGTAGGATTCCAAGGAGTAGAAGGGGAAATCATAATGTTTGGATTATTATTGATTAGCTGACCAAATGCGCTCATTTTATTCCAATTAGGATTATGAGAACGACCACATCTTTAGAAAACTTATATATGAAGAAGGTAATTTTACAGCATGGAGTTCCTCCAGGCATTATCACTGATCGAGATCCACTTTTCACTAATGAGTTTAAAGGAGTCTTTTGGAGGGATTAGACACTGAGTTGAATTTGAGTATGGCCTATCGCCAACAAACAAATGGATAGACTGAAGGGTGAATAGGGTGTTGCAGTATTTGCAATGGATGTCTATTTTGGACATTGGTAGTTCTTTGAAGATCACTAACCATTAATAGGGTATCCATATAATAATAACTATCGTGCAATTATTGGCATGGCATTGTTTGAGGCATTGTTTGAGGCATTATAAAGTAGGCCATGTAGATCCCCATCTTATTAGTGGGATATACAGATAGAATTATTCTTGGGCTAGGTATAATCCAAGAGACTTTGGAGAAAGTAGATTTAATTCAAAGGAGGTTAGATATGGTACAAGATTGGGAAAAAACATATGCTGGCAGGGGGTGCACGTAGTTGGAGTTCACAGTATGCGGCACGGTTTTGTGAAAGTCACACCACTAAAACATGTTACGAGGTCTGGCATTTCAAGGAAGTGGGTACAAAGGTTTGTTGGACATTTTTCATTTTAGAAAGAGTAGGTAAGTTGGATTATAAGGTATAGCTCCCTGAAAAGTTGGCAGCAGTTTATAATATTTCCATTTGTCACACTTGCAAAAGTGTTTGCATGATTCTATTACTATGCTCAAGCTAAGTCAGTCACTTGTTTGCAGTGAACTTCCCCGCATTATTAAGCATGAGACAAGGTGACTCCTTAATTGATAAAGCTATGGGTATGCCCTATGGGCAATTATGTAATTACTTATATATATATATATATATATATATATATATATATATATATATATATATATATATATATATGGATAACTAATTTTGTTCCCAATAAAAAGGTGATTTTCTTTTTATTACATACTCGTCATACTGTAATATGTTAATAAATTATTTTATTTAAATATTAAAATGAAAATCTTTAAAAGCTATATTTTGTGATAGTAATTACAATGTGTTATAGTCATGAGAAATTATCACATTAAAAATAACATATTATTTCAAATATTACTTCTCAAGATGATTTTAGAAACGACATTGTTTCATCTGTTTGGACTATAGTTTTGAGGTGACAGTGTTACACAGTTCTCTCAACTTGAGAATACCACTAAACTTCATCATGGACACCACACTTTGATTTTAGTTAGATCATGGCATGGATTCATCGAATAAATATAGCTACGCTTAGATTGAAGTAGTAGAATTGAAATACTATACAATAGGGAATTCCCCTCCATAATTATATGAGGGTAGCATCACAGTCAACTATGGTCAACTCAAATCAAAGTCTTTGGACAGAGTAGTACGGTTAATAAAAACTATTATTATAGGACCATGGATTTTTTTATTAGACTAATCAAGTTGAATGTGGACAATATTAATTATTAAATTTTTTGACTTGTTTGAATACAGTTAATATTTAATAAAGTATGTATATAAAAGTTACATACTTGTTTATCAATATACGATATTAATAGGATATTTAAATTAGATTTAAATTGATTAATTGCTAAGTGATTTTGAGAAATATTTATGCCCACGCTGCCCCTTTCATTGCTTCCCATGCATGATGAGTAGGAGAAAGGATTTGATGAGATTTAATGTGGAATTAAGTAGGGAATGTTTTAATGGTGGAAATTGAAATGTGTCCTTCGGAATAAAATTTTCTTTCATTCGTAATTCCATAGAATTTTATTTCTTTTGCTCTTCTGTCGCTCTCCTATAATGGCCGAAAATCCATAGCCTCCCCTGCGATAAAATGTACATTACATGGACCCATGCGAACACTGCCATAAGCCTCTTTAAAAGTACAAACCGATTTACATCATCCCTCAGGCACCGAGCTGCAAACATTGTGCCATAATTATCCTACGAGCACGAAAAAATCCATAAAATCGGATCCAGATCGCACCACATAGCTCTGCGAGCACTCCCTATTTTAGTCATTACTAGGTTGTAAGGCTTGTGAGGTTATGCTTTTACCTTTTCTTTCAAGCAATTTCAACTTCGAATGCTAACATTGCCCTTCAGGCAATAATGCAATGCTAATATTGATCCATGCAAGTTATTTGCGACTAAACAAACCGAAGACACTACTTCTACCACATCAATTTTGGAATTATCCTCATAATAGTAGCAAGTAGCCCTTGCACTTCAAAGAATTCCATCTTAAACTGCATCATTTCGAACCTCTTCCGAAGTGTAGAACACACATATGCTTTTGGAGTGGTTTCGGTTTCCAGCCATCTGATATAAGTACACTCTTCCACTTTCCGATCGCCCTAAAACCATCGATAGACTTCGGTGAACTCATTCCTGGTTCTTTTGGAAATAATCATATAATACATAAGAGCGGAGATCACGTTCTAACCATTTAAGTGGACAGATTTCCTTAGCATTAGTCTTAGGAGAACAAAATGAAATTTATACGCGTAGTGTAGCTTCATCCAAAATAACTGTGCTATATAACCCCCATATTTCTCCAAGATATTTCCAAAGTTATACTTAGGCCAAGATTTGATGGTCGATTATTTAACTATTCAAATAAACAATAATCAAACAAAGATTTAATTCCATATAAGATCTACTAAGCCTCTATTAACTAATCATTCATCAACTAAATCTCTTTCAATTATTTGATCTAAAATACCTTCACAAGAGATAGTTTCACAAACTCCTTATACTCCTTTCAATACTTGGAAAATTCATTCATATATTTATCCCACCGGTATAAGTATATTAACAGAACATTATTCCAATACTTGGAAAATATATTCATATACCAATCTCAGTAGTATAAGTATATTATGAAAGCTTAAGGGAGAATTCTTCTTTTCCAAATTCATGCTTAAATGGGCTAAAAACAAATATCATTTAAAAGATTACTTACTCTAAACCCAAACCAGTTTACCTTTTGTGTTAAGTACGGAAAGAATGTTTTCATACCATCATAATTAAGAAGGAATTGTTTAAATCTCATTCCTTTTATAAAATTCCCTTTTTTTATAAACACATTCCATATTTACTCTTTTATAAATTCCCTTTTTAGAAACACATTCCGCATTTACCCTTTTATAAATTTCCAAATTAATTTATATAACTTCTTTTATAAATCCCTAAAGGTTTTAAAAAAATTTCTTTCTAATTATAAATCTTTCTATTAATAAAACTCTTTTCCATATATAGAATCTTCCTTTATAAATTCCATTATAAAAATATTTTACTAAATCCTTTATTAAAACCTTTCATAAATCCAAAACTCAATTTTGTAAATCTTAGCTATTTTTAAAATATGACCTATAAATCCTATTTTTTTTGTTTATATCTCTCTTTTATTTATGAAATAACATTTATAAATTTCTCTTAAAAAATGTCATGTATATAACTTCTTTACAAAATATCGTTTGTATATCTCATTTGTAAAATATCATTTGTAAGACTCCTTTAAATATATCCTTTTTATTAAGTAAAAACCTTTTTTTATAAATCAACTTATTATTACTAAGCACTTTTATTTAATTAATTAATTAAATTTAAACATCATTAATAAAATAATTAATTAACTATAAATGATCATTAATAAAATAATTATTAGCTCTAAGTTAATTTAAATCTATAACTTTTCAAATTCAAAAGGGGCTTAGCGACCATTATGGTACTTAAATAAGCTACCATTTATTTTTAATTCACTTTCCGAGTCATATCACTATTATTTACATAAGAAAACATATATGTAAATAAAATCAACAATTTACAATCATTGGCCAATCCATCCTTATCTAATATTAATCAACTGGCATATGAATAAATGTCCAAAGAAATAATATAGCAAAATAGATATTTATTTTGCTAAATAGATGTCCAAATTAATCTATGCAATGTAAATATAGAAGAACGGTGTTTTATTTTGCTAACAAAAATGTTAGTGCAAAAGTATAACTATTTAACTAGGCAATTATTTTCTATGAGTATTAATTTATCTATAACTCCACTTCAACAAATATGTTAAATAATCGTACTAAAGTGTTCTATTAGTTAATATGAATCAACTATCGAAATCCACGAACTAAATGGATTTAAATTGAGTGTGTTATAGCTTTTAAAGTTTATACTATTCTAAAGAAAAAACTTTAATTAACTAAACATTACAACCCACCACCCCAGGCCCAAAATCCGATCCAAACTCCTCATCCGCATCCTCCTTCTAAATACTAAAATTACCAGCCCAATTTCCCAAATCAAACTACCTTAACCATCCCTGTGCATGAATGTGCACGTGCATGTCATGATATGCTAGACTTTGACCACGGCATCAATCCGATGCCCAAACTCCTATGGCCAAGTGCAACTCGTCCCCACACTCTCCATCACTTCTGGTGGCCTTAATTCCATTTTGACCATACAACTTAAATTCTAACGTGCCCATGCCATCGAAAAGTCACTAACCACCGCTGCCGCCTCTACTTCCAAACCCTACTTCCACCACAATTGATCGAAATCGCCTTTCCTACCTTTGGTCCTGATGCCGACCAACTTGGCCCTCCCCCGTGCCACTGCCGGTATCAATATCGAACCTAAAACCAAATGTCGTAAACCCTAAAGCGAGCTCATCTAAGCATGTCTGACCACTAGTGAGCATGGCATCACCTCCTCTGGCTCGGCCATGACCCTTGTTTCCTCCCAGTGCCATTTTACCTTCCCTCTACCCCAATTTTGTTAAAAAATTCAAAATGATTCGAAACCAATCATCTAATCCCCATGACAAAACCCAAACCATTAAATATTGCGAACGGCTTCAAAAATCTTGATTTTCAGAGGCGAACACAACCATACTCCCCATTCATTGATTCGTTTTGGTCAAAAACTGTCGTCACTCGACCATTCGCTACAATCGACAAATTATAGCCACCTAACTTGATGATATTTTAACTGTTTAGAGATAATGATTTTTGAATGTGAGAGTAGATGTGTTCATTTCTTTAGACCGAAAGCAGGAGAAGGAGAAAATGAAAATGTCAGGTACCTATATTTTTGTCTATGTACATATGTAGTTTATAGTAAGCATTCCCTTACATTTTTAAAACTAAATTTTAACATGTTAAGATCTAAACAATTATATAAACAAAAGTATCATATGCAAATCACCACCAAGCTACTACAATTTACACCATTCATTTCATAAAAGATATTAGATAAGAACCAGAGATTTTAACAAATTTATTATTTTCAAAAGTATATAACAAGAGTTTAGTGTTCTTACCTTTTCGGATTTTTAAAAATGCAAGATTCAACCTTTCCTCTCTAGCAATCAACCTCAACACAGTTTCACAACTAATTTCAACTTTTAAGCTAAAAAGAAAAGATTTGTATTAAGTTAAGAATGGAATAGGAAGTGGAAAGGAGAAGTTAGAAAATGCAGAAATGATGAAGAGTAAAACGGAGACGAGATAAAAACTTACTTGTATAAATTGAAAAAAGATTTAACAGACATAAATACCTGAATCTTATTTCCCTACCTTCCCATCTTTTATTAAGTCAACTAAACACATGAAAAAATGGAGGATATCAGGAAGATCCATGTACCTTTCTGTACTGTAACACTTAAGCCATCAAATTAAATTCAAATTTAAACATATTTTATTTTGTTATTAATTATTTTTCTTATTATATTGGTACATTTTACAAATTTGATTTTCATAATTTAACCTAACAATTTAAATGTTGTTTAAAAGTATATGCCAAGGTATAAAAACTTTCTATGACTTGTCCTTCAATAATAATTGAAAATTCGAACAGCTGGTATCGATCTCATTTTCTGTTCTCCATCAAATTACCAATTTTTGTAAAAAAATTCAAATTAAATCTCCTACCATTAATTATTCATTAAAAGAGAATTATTTAATTATTAAAAACCATAAGTTGAATATTTAAAATAGATTAAATATTCATAAATCAATGCGATAAAATTCTGACATGTTACATTCCTTCCCCCTAAAAGAATTTCAACCCCGAAATTTCATCTCAGTCAAAAAAAGAAGCAAACCAGCTAACACAAAAACTTATCCATTTTACTACCTATACCAATTTATAAAAACATTTCATGAAACAAAACTTAAGTTTAGAAACCTGCATAATGTCATACTACATTCTGAGGGTATGTACAAGTATCCGATTCAAACTTTTTAATTTAAAATTAACTTGGTAGCTAATTACCTTGTTTTTATTTCAAACCCCTTTTTGAAATGATGCTATATATTTTAATCATAGAAAATATAATTATCGACTAAGTAATCCCAAAATAATACTAAGGAACTTGGTACCATCAAAAAGTATCATACTATCCCTTACCAAGAAAGGTTATATTTAAGAGAAGTCGAACACAATATATGTGAATATGAAAAAAAATGTACATATAACGATTCACAAGTTAATTTATTTAATTCAGATGTAAATGTGGAAAGATATTGATATGTTGTTTATTTATTTATTTTAGACGTAAAACTTGTAAATTAAACGGGATGTTGAAAACTAAAATGAAACATGCGAATAAAGGGAGATGCATGGAACTTTAACCTGAAATAAAATTCACAAATTAGATATTGATTGAGGAGAAGAAAATGTTATTTATAGTTTGTATATTATTGAGGGTGTTATTGATTGAATTATATATAAGATAAAGCACACACAAGGCGCATTGTAAGATTTAGCACAGCAATGAGTCAGAAGAAGTTTCAGACACGTTGTTTTGTATTCTTTTATTCCATCTCGTCCTTTCGTGCTTCCATCCGATGGCACCTATTTAGCCTATGACGTGGTCGCATCCTATTCAATCTCCAAATCTAACGGTCTAAGATCCACTTCTACACCTATAAATAAGACCCTAGACTTGACACTTTTTCTCATTCTAGATTTTCTATGCTTGGGTTCATCTTTTCAGGAAGGACCCTAAAAGTAATAATCTTCCAAGGAGAGAATCTTTTTAATAACAATATTTTAACAACCCCAAGTGGATCCTTGAAGGTCTAAAGGGAAGAACTAAGGACCGGTGATGAGTGATTATAATTGTTTGAAGATTTCTTCAAGTAATTTAAAATAATAGGGTATCCAATAGTTGTAGTTTTAGTACGATTTTTGGAATAGCCTTTCCAGTAGTTTAACTACAGTTTTTAGAATCATATTCAGTCTATTTCCTTTCAGCTATTCTTTTTAGTAATTTTAATTTATTTCTGTTAATTATAGCTTTTCCAGTTATTTACAGTATTTTAGTTATTTACGGTTATCTATAAGTTATTTACATCTTCTTTATACGTTTTTAGATTTTCTTCTATTTTCGGTTTTCCTTTATTACTCCTTCTTCGCGCCCAGTTTAGAATAAGATTAACGTGAATATGGATTAAATTGTAAGAAAACTGAAATAACGAAATATAAGATGTAAATACAAAGACTGTAATAAAATGGAATTAAGACTAAAATTATGCCTAATTATTATATTAATTGGACTGAATTGAAGAGATTGGCCTATTTATAATTCTGAGATGTAAATATAAAGACTATAATATAAGTGGAATTGGACTAAAATTATATCTAATTATGATTACAATTGGATAAATTAATTGGGTTAGTTATAATGTAGAATTATACCAAAAAAAAGTAAATTATGAAAGAGCTTATTTTCATAATTTGACCTTGGGTTAAGTAATAAGCATGATTATAACATAGGTTATAATAAAAAGAATAGAGTGAGGATAATTTTAAGATTTGGAATAAATTAATTAGCATAGAAACTAAAAATGATAATAAAGGCTTAATTAAATAATTTATGTAAGTTAATAAGAAATGACGGAAGTGGGAACTGTACCAAATAGCATTCCCTATTAGAAAAAAATGGTGTCTCACATTAGTCTGAAGTGCGATGAAGGCACTTTATGCTAGGAATGGTAGTACTTGATCAGATTGAAGTCCAAATCGTGAGGGATTTGGATAAAGGGTGCAACTAGATATTGTTTGGATGAAGGGCTAGTACCAACAGTGTTTCACCTATTATTTCTATGGACACACGGTGATCTCACATTAGCCTGAAATGATATGAGGGGTATGCTATGCTAGATGTTGGAGGTAATAAGAAGACCCAATAGGTGGAACAAAAGGTAGCATGAGCTTGGTGGTAGTTATGCGTGCGACTTCCACTATCGGTTACTTAGTAACAGCCATGAGTTTTAAGCGGTTAGTATGGGTGTCTTTAGTAGACACCATTGCTTTCAGTGTAGTGAGCTATATATGTCATCTTGGCCACAGTAACATTTTTTGTAGAGAGTTATATAGCGGCAAGTCCAAAAAAAGGTATTATAGAGTAGCAAGCCGATCAAAAAGGATAGAATCAGGGTTACATCGTAATTGCAGGGTAAGGAATTTAGCCTAATCAAAGCAAAAATCAGGAACAAGTGCAAACAATTAAAGCTAACATATCGTATAAATTGAGCAATATTTAATCGTACTTATTTTCAGTTTATCTCTTTCCTATTTCCGTTTATTACCCTTCTTTATGCTAGAATTGTTGTAGGGTCTATTACTTTTATCTTGCTTAAAGACTTTAGTGATTACTATCATTCACCAGACTTTTAGTCTGACCCGCTCCTCTATTTTCCCCTTCCCCCCAAAGGCAATCAAGGGATAAGTCATTAGATTGCAGTTGCTTGGAGATTTCTTGGAGGAGTTTGCTACCATGTATTTCTTTTCTTTCAACTTTCGTTCTTTCTATGTACTGGCTTATTATGAGGATTATTATATACTCTGATTTTGAGACTATATTTTTTTTTACGACATGATGGTTTTTGAGATATGGATTTGTATTTGGTATTTGACTTATTTATGAAGTAATTATGAAAGTTTTATTTTAAATAAGTATTAGTCTAGTTTCCGCTATTTTTACCTATTATTTTTGTCTTATGAACATTAGTCTCTATTTTTTTATACGTACAATGCACCACGCCTTTTAATGTGTCCTTTTGGGTATATTAAGGGGTGTAGGGTGTTTCACTTGGTATTAGAGCCTAAGGTTACAGGATTCCTAAAAATATTTTTAAAAGTAAATTATTTCTACAAAAATAACTTGTTTTAAAAGTATTTTTCAAGGAACTCTTAGAAATAGTTTTCAAGTACAAAAGAGTTTTAATAAAAATCCCCTCAGGGTCCAGTTTAACCTTCTTCGATTCTTTCAACCTTAAGTTTCCTTTTCTTTGCATAGTATGGCTGACTGGTTTCGTAAAGTTACGGTACCAGAGGTGCAAAGGCAATTTCCTAATACAACACCGGTAGGTGGAAATCCCTCTAATCCACCTACACCGGCCGATTTTTTTAAGCTATGCAAGTACTTCACTAGCATATGAAGCATAACATTTTTTGACACGGAGGATTTCGAGGAGACACGAGCTAGGTTGGAAGATATGGAGAAAAAGATTACGCCGTTAAACTTGGAAGACCAATGGAGAGTTTATCCTGTATCTTCGCTACCGAAGGGAGAGCTTAAAGAGGTTCCAAAGTCAAAAAGGGAAGGCCTTCGGAAGAAAATCAAGTAAGGACCGAAATGCCATAGTTATGGGGTGACTGGTCATTACGTAAAAGACTGCATGATGAAGGGAAAGTACTATAATTGTGGACAACCCGGTCGCATGAGTAGGAATTGTCCGCACATGAAGGGGCAGAGAGCAGGCGCACCTACAGCGCAAGTACAAGCTTTGAATACAGCATCTTCTAGTAGTGGACCAGATAGAGGTAGGAATTCACCATGGAAAATTTTGATTACTATTTTTGATTTTCTCATTTGGACTCTTTTCGATTCTGGAGCATCACATACTGTTAGCACCAAAATTGGTCACTAACACCCTTGAGTAGAGTTATGTATAGAGATTAATGAAGAGAGTAAATTAGTACTAAAAAATAGTGTAATTCAATGCAAAAGGAACAACAAAAATGAGAACACCATATTTATAGTGGTTCGGCGTAATTGCCTACATCCACTTTCAGTTTGATCTTTATTGCTTTCTCAATTACTTAAATACAGGTACAATCCGTAAATCAATCACTTGAATACCAATTTGGGTTAAAAAGAGGAGAGTATAAAAAATGGCAGAGTCTCCTCAGTGTTCCCGGAAAAAGGTCCCTTTTCCTGTGCCTCTACCACTCTATTTATAGACGGAGATGGGTTGGACTTCCCTGGTAGGCCCGGTGGCTGAATATCTTGGTCCAAATGGAATAGGCCCTGTGTGCCGACCCTAACATGCCGAACAGCCTAATGCCGAACCTCCATCTTTATGTCGAATTAAGTGAGGCCGGATGCTCTACATGCCGACCACCCATTGGTGCCGAATGACTCTGGACGACGAACGACAGGTGATGGCCGGACGAGGTTTGTGCCAGACGGGGTGAGGTGTTGAGTGAGGGGTGTAGGCCGAACGAGGCTGGAACGCCGAACAATCCAGGAATGCCAAGTGAAGCATGAATGCCGAGCACTCCTGGAGTCGAACGCTCCAGGAGCCGAATGCTCTTTAATACCAGTTGACCCAGGCATGCTGAACGTACCTTGTAGTGCCGAACGTCCATGGATGCCGAACGTTCCTTGTATGCCGAACGTTCTTGGTGCCGAGTGCTCCTATATGCCGAGCGTTCCATAGATGTCGAATGATATACAATATCGAACGTTTCTCAATGTCGAGCGTCCTTCTAATGCCAAACGCTCTTGATTGCCAAAACATGTCGAATGCATCAAACCCGTATATCCTCAAGCTCTTCTTGGTCAGAATCTTGTCTAGTACTAACGATAATTTCTTCAACTGTCATCTTATAGCCAGGCCAAGGTGCCGGTTAACACTTGCCCCCCAAAGTGTGCCGTGTGAAGCAACACGACACGCTTTGAATCAGCGAGTATTCCATGTCTCCAAAAATCCATCATGTTTCTTGAATAGTCATTATCCTTCAATTTTATCCTCCCGAGGTGTCGTATCCTTTTTTAGTCGTCATGACGCTTGGTCGATTCCTAATATTATAAATCCAGGGTTGAAGTTCATTAGTGGCCATCCGTGTCTGGTTCTACCGGGCCAGTAAGCTTCAACCATTTGATCTAGTCTTTTCTTAATAACCTTAAGTGAGAATTCAATTCCCTATTGTTTTTTTTTTGGATGTACATATGCATGTTCGAGTACATGTTCTTGCCATTGGCTGTCGGATGCATTTTATATGCTTATAAGTCATTGCCAATTTCATCTAGTTTAATTGCAATTCAATTGTGATTCCTGATTTGTATGTTTTTTGTGAGATAAGGGTTGTAATCAGCCACTTGATGAGAGGGACTTCAACTTTTACATGGATGACGACCTTAGTGCAGTAAGAAAGGGCGAATGGAGTACGACCAGTCATGGACTCATGGGTAGTTCTATAAGCCCATAATACTGTTGAAAGTTCATCCACCCACTTCCCTCTAGCCTTTTCCAAAAGCTTTTTCAATATGGATTTGATTATTTTGTTCAGGGCTTCCACTTGTCCATTGGCTTTCGGATGAGCAACTGCTGCACTCAATGCCATATTTTGGCAAAACTCTTTGAACTCCTTGCTTTCGAATTGAGTTCCATTGTTTGTAATGATAGTTTGTGGAAGGCCAAAATGGCATATAATATTTCATACAACGAAATTAATGACCTCTTCGATGGTGATAGTGGCCAAAGGCTCTGCTTCTGCCACTTAGTAAAGTAATCGACCGCAACTATCGCGTATTTTGCGCCACCTTTGGATAGGGGTAAGGAGCCGACTATGTCAATCCCTCACATTGCAAACGGCCAGGGACTAGCCATTTGTGTGAGTTCCACCGGCGGAGCTCTCAGGACTTTTGCATATTTCTGGCATTTGTCATATCTCCTCACATAGTCCGTGGTATCCTGATTTACAATCGGCCAATAGTATCCATAGCGGAGGATTTTCTTCGCTAACGTCTTCCCCTTAGTATGGTCACCGCACTCTCCTTCATGGACCTCCTTCAGGACTCGTTTTATCTCATCATGGGTTATGTACCGGAGTAAGGAGGTCGAGAATCCCCTTCGATATATTATTCCGCTCTTCATTACATATCGCGAAGCCTTACGAATGACTTGTCGTCTTTCGCTCATTCTTTCGGGTAAGACCCTATGTAGTAAGTATTGCTTAAATGGGATCATCCATGATTCCGTATCAATTTCGGTTTCTAACACGAAATCTTCCTCCATCATATTTATACTCGGAGTATGTAAGGTTTGAACGAGAATCAATCCCATTTGCTGGGCATCGCCGGTGCTCACAAATTTGGCGAATGAATCGGCTACTCTATTTTGCTCACGAGGGATATGTGAAATATCATAATAATCGAGATTCGCTAGCAGCTCCTAAACTCGGACCAAATACGGGGCAAGTCTCTGCTTCCTTGCTTGGTAGTCTCCCCGCACTTCATACACCACCAGTTGTGAGTCACAAAAGATTTCAACCGATCTTACTCCCAGTTCTTTGATGAGTCTTAAGCTGGCAATCAATGCTTCATACTCGGCTTTGTTATTTGTTGCTGGGAATTCAAGCTTCGAAGCATAATAAGCTGATCGGTTTTTAGGAGTCACAAGAACTATGCCAACCCCCGAACAACAGTCGTTAGATGCCCCATCGGTGTACATCTTTCATCGAATGGGAGGTATGACATTGTGGTCATTTGATTCACCTGACATAGTAAATTCAGCGATGAAGTCAGCTAGTGCTTGTCCTTGTATGGCCCTTCGCGGTTGGTAAGTAATATCGAATTGACTTAGTTCGATATTCCACTTTAACATCCTTCCGGGAGTTTCCGGTCATTAGAGTACCTGTCATAGGGGTTGATTAGTGTAAACACCGATTGAGTGTGCCTGGAAGTATGGGCGAAGCTTGTGTGATGCAATCACTAAGCAATAAGCTAATTTCTCGATCTTGGGATAATTTCTTTCTGCCCCCGTCAAGCGTTTACTGACATAATATACTGGCTTTTGAACTCGGTCCTCCTCGCGAACCAGAGCCGTAGTGATAACATGCTGGGATACTGCCAAGTATACGTACAGCCTTTCATGGTCGATTGGTTTCGATAGTACCAGGGAGCTCTCCAAATGCCATACCAGATCTCGAAATGCTTCCTCACAGTCGGATGTCCACTCGAAATTCCTTTTTCCCTTCTTTATCACATCAAAGAAGGGAATGCATTTATCCGTGGCTCTGGATATGAATCGGCTCAGCGCTGCCACCTTTTTTTTCAGGCTTTGTACTTGCTTTATAGTTCTGGGAACTTGTATGTCTCGAATAGCTTGAATCTTTTTTGAGTTAGCTTCGATTCCAAGTGCATTCACAATAAAACCCAAGAACTTTCCCAACGCCACACTAAAAGAGCACTTCAAGGGGTTGATCTTCATTTCATAATGCCTGAGTATATCAACCATCTCCACTAGATCTCAGATGTGGTCGTTTGACTGCTGTGACTTCACGAGCATGTCATCCACATAGACTTCCATCGTTCTACCAATCTGGTCTTTAAACATTCGATTCACCAGATGCAGATAAGCTGCTCTCGCATTTTTCAATCCAAAAAGCATTACTACATAGTAATATAGCCCTACATCTGTGAAAAAACTGGTGTGTTCTTGGTCTGGAATATGCATCGGGATCTGATTGTATCCCAAATACACATCCATAAAAGACAATAATTCATGTCCGACCATAGAGTTGACGAGCTGGTCGATTCTAGATAAAGGGAAACTATCCTTCGGGCATGCTTTATTCAGATCAGAGTAATCAACACAATTTCTCCACTTCCCATTTTCTTTCTTCACTGTCACTGGGTTAGATACCCATCTAGGGTAGAGGGCGTCGCGGATGAACCCATTGGCTTTTAGTTTGTCCACCTCCTCTTTGAGAGCCATGGACCTCTCCGGGTCGATGCCTCTCCTTGTTTGTTTTACAGGTACGTATTTTGGGTCTATGTTCAACATATGACTCGCAATAGCTGGAGAAATCCTGCACATGTCAGAATGTGTCCAAGAAAAAACGTCTAGGTTATCTCGGAGGAAATTAGTAAGATCTTCGACCAACGATGGGTCGAGTTGCGATCCAATCTTAAGGACTCGTGATGGGTCATACCGGCTGACTGGTATGTCAATCGTCAGCTCAGCCAGTGCTGCATTCGTTTCCCTAAGTCCCCCATCATCATCTCTCGGATCTATGTCTCTATAGATCCAAGAATACTACCCGAGCCAGGGCTCGGGCACTACTTGCCAATTGTCAGTGTTTTGGATGCGGATGGAGCTATCCACCTTGTCTAAATCTCAACTTCAAAACACTATATCATCTGTCATCATGCATTGTTGTTTTGCAGGGGTTCCATTTTCCACATGCGAGCAACATTCATGATCCGCATGCCTCGGGTTGGAGTGACAGTTGGTTGCCCACTAGCTTAGGTATCGATTAAATGATTCTATCCCCAGGCATTCTTTCGGTCGTAGCCTTGAGTAGTTGTAAACATTATATACAAGTTTCAATATTGAGCTATCGCAGCCAGACTTTGGATGACCACGCATCTGCACCCAATCTTGGGTTGATAAATGTTCTGCATGAATGGTTGAGTCTCGTCCTAGCTATGTTTATATTCCCGCCTAAACTTCAAAAACATAGAGTTGATCAATGAATAGTCGGTTCACATTCATGTTGCTTCTAGCTCATGCCCCCAGGTCTGGGGCATATATACTGATAAGTAGGAAGGTCAGCCATGCCCACTTTAGCATTACTCTCTTTCCCGTTGGATCGGGGATCAGGTCAAGCGATGGGAGACGGGGTCTCGCCTATCTTGGATTTTATCGTGATTTTTCATTCCAATAAGAATACTTTGATGCCTCATCAGTTTTAGGGCGTAATTCGAACAGTGGACGGTCATCCACGTCCACTTTGGTTCATGTCCTATAATCAGATCTCGAGGTAAAGTTGGCTATAAATGCAATCGGGTCATGCCCATCCAGTTTCATACTCCTCCTAATGGATCGAAGGAGGGTGCTGGATAATTTTTGACAATATCTTTACTGTTTACTCTCCATCCCACACTCTGGAGGTTATAGTTTTTCAAGGAACATCCCAGTCACATTTGTATGTGCTTAGTGCGGATCGGTATTGACCCTCGATATGAGGTATGATATAGTCGGTTGCTCGTAGCTTTGGATGCCGTTTAGATTAGTTCTGTATTGAGGCCTCCATGTAGTCGTTGCCTTAAGTTATAAAGAGCGCTAAGCTAGAGCTATAGTAAGTTGTCGTACTCATCTTTTAGTGATTTGTACCCCTGCTCTCAGCATTGGTTTAGCCAGGCTACTAGACTGATTGTCGAGCTCCATCCTTAGTGAGTTAATAATCCTCCTATCGATTTTCGGCCGAAGTTTGTGGAATAGAGAATGGTCGGAATCCACTCATCTATTTGTCGATGTTTATACACCACACTGCATTCTGGTGACTTAGTGTTATTCTCCCCTCGGTTGACTCGCGCCCATTTTGTGTTCATGCTTCGGTCCACGCTCCTAGGACTTAGAGATTTGTCGAATGGTTTATGCTTTAGTCCATAGTTCGAGACGCAGAGATTTTCGACAACTCGTTTATACCCTAGTCCACACTCTGGGAACTTAAAGTAATCTAGTCCGCATTCTGGGGACGTAGAGGTTCTTAGGTCGTTTATACTCTAGTCCGCACTTAGGGTACTGGGAGCACTTTAGCCCGCACTTTGGGGACATAGAAATTTTTGAGTCGTTTATACTCGAGTCCGCACTCTGCGGACTTAGAGTACTCCAGTCCGCACTCTGAGGACTTGGAGGTTTAATTCGTTTATACTATAGTCCGCACTCTGGAGACTTAGAGTACTCCCATCCGCGCTCAGGTGATCGGAGCTCTTGATGAAGACAAGTCCGAAACCTCCTCTCCTACCGACGGGGGTTATGAAGTAGAAATTACAGGCGCCTCTGAGCACACATCCGAATTGAGCATGAAGGAGCGGCTCGAGAAAGAGGAGGAGACGGTCAAGGTCAAAGTCGAGCCCCGAGTTGTGGACTTGGACGATCCTTTGAACAAGCCGTTGAAGGTCATCCTTCCTAGCGGGTCCAAGCCCATGGAAGTTCTCCATACTTCTTCAGTTGCTACCCCTCTATCAAAGAAGAGTACCAAGGGTAAACGCTTTAGAGAGGAGCCGTCTGGAAAGAAGTTGAAGAAGCACAAGAAGTGATCACTATCCTCGTTCAATGGAAGGTAGTTTAAGTCATGTAATTATTTTCATCTATTTCCTTAGTCCTTGTAAATAGAATGTCGACTCCGAACTTTGGAGGGGTTGTAATAGAAACTTATTTCTGAATAAAGTTTAGTTCCTTTTTCTGTCTTACAAAAGACTCTTATTGTTCAGTTTTCTTTGTGATTGTGATTTTAATCCAAGAAGTTGTGAGTAACATAGACTTCTCGGTCCATCATCATATAACTCAGAAACTCTTTGGGAGTTGTTAAACTTCCATTCTGTGCTTCGAGCACTTAGAATACTTTCTAGCCCGTATGTCAGGGATTTGACAAATTCAAGCCATATGTGTCATAATTCATATTCAGAAAACTTGGAGATCCGAATCACTTATATTCGAGTCCGCGCTCTGGGAAGTTAGAGATTCAAGTCGTTTATACTCGGGTCCGCATTCTGGGGACTTAGAGTACTGCAGTCTGCACTCTGGGGACTTGGAGATTTAAGTCGTTTATACTCGAGTTCGCACTTTGGGGACTTAGAGTACTCCAGTCCGCGCTCTGGGGACTTGGAGTTTAAGTCGTTTATACTCGAGTCCGCACTTTGGGGACTTAGAGTACTCCAGTCCGCGCTCTGGGGACTTGGAGGTTTAAGTCATTTATACTCGAGTTCGCACTCTGGGTACTTAGAGTACTCCAGTCCGCACTCTGGGGACATGGAGGTTTAAGTGGTTTATACTCGAGTGCGCATTCTAGGGACTTAGAGTACTCCAGTCTGCACTCTGGGGACTTGGAGGTTTAAGTCGTTTATACTCGAGTCCGCACTCTGGGGACTTGGAGTACTCCAGTCCGCACTCTGGAGACTTAGAGGTTTAAGTCGTTTATACTCGAGTCCGCACTCTAGGGACTTTGAGTACTCCAGTCCGCACTCTGGGGACATGGAGGTTTAAGTGGTTTATACTCGAGTCCGCACTCTAGGGACTTAGAGTACTCCAGTCCACACTCTGGGGACTTGGAGGTTTAAGTCATTTATACCCGAGTCTGCACTATGGGGATTTAGAGTATTCCAGTCCACACTCTGGGGACTTGGAGGTTTAAGTCATTTATACCCGAGTCCGCACTATGGGGACTTAGAGTACTGCAGTCCGCACTTAGAGGACTTGGAGATTTGGAGTCGTTTATACTCTAGTCCGCACTCTGGGGACTTTGAGTACTCCAGTACGCACTCCGGAGACTTGGTGATTTTGGGTTGTTTATACTCTAGTCCGCACTCTGGGGACTTAGAGTACTCCAGTCCGCACTCCGAGGACTTGGAGATTTTGGGTCGTTTATACTCTAGTCTGCACTCTGGGGACTGAGAGTATTCTAGTCCGCACTCAAGGGACTTGGAGATTTAAGTCGTTTATACTCTAGTCCGCACTCTGGGGACTTAGAGTACTCCAGTCCACACTCTGAGGACTTGGAGATTTTGGGTCGTTTACACTCTGGTCCGCACTCTGGGGACTCAGAGTACTCTAGTCCGCACTCTAGGGACGTAGAGGTTTTGTGTCGTTTGTACTCTGGTCCTCACTCTAGGGACGTAGAGTACTCTAGTCTGCACTCTGAGGACTCAAAGTACTCTAGTCCGCACACTGGGGACTTAGAGTTTTTGAGTTGTTTATACTCGAGTCCGCGCTCCGGGGACTTAGAGTACTCCAGTCCGCGCTCCGAGGACTTGGAGATTTTGAGTCGTTTATACTCTAATCCACACTCTAGGGACTTAGAGCACTCCAGTCCACACTCTAGGGACTTGGAGATTTTGGGTCATTTATACTCTAGTCCGCACTCTGGGGACTTAGAGTACTCCATTCCGCACTACGAGGACTTGGAGATTTTGGGTCGTTTATACTCTAGTCCGCACTCTAGGGACTGAGAGTACTCTAGTCCGCACTTAGGGGACTTAGAGGTTTTGATTCGTTTATACTCTGGTCTGTACTCTGGGGACTCAGAGTACTCTAGTCTGCACTCTGGGGACGTAGAGATTTTTAAGTGATTTATGCTCTGGTTTGCACTCTGGAGACTCAGAGTACTCCAGTCCGCACTCCGGGGACTTGGAGATTTTTATTGAGAGTAGTCGTATTTCCATCCTTTAATTTATATTTCATCTACCGTATCAAGGCTAATGTTGTCAAATAAATGATCGGACCACATTTGCTCATGGGCATGAAGGATGAAACTTGAAGAATGGACGGTCGATTCTCGTCCGCTTGGTGATTATAGCTCTTCTAATCAAGTCAAGGAAGGAGGTATATGACAGATGGTTGGATCACATCCATGCTAGGTTAGATAGTCAAATCCCACATAATTTTTTCGTATCTCTTTCTAGAAACCAAGAATAATGGATTGTTGAGTAGACATAATAAATTGCATATGTTTTAAGGTGCACTCGTGTCCATGTATTTAGAGCGATGGTTGACGAGTAGGTAGTCCTTCACAACTACTCCAAGTCGGGCTTTCGAATAACCTTTTGTGTTCACGGTAGGATTTGATGTGTAGATGATCAAATCATGTCCACTCTAGACGGATCCCGACGTCACTGAGCTTCAAGAGGGGCATCTGTATTTTGTCGGACTTTGTTCTATGACTCGACTTGAGTGGATGATCGGGCCATACCCATTCCAAGCCTTGCTTAGGTCTCCAAGTCAAACGTGGAGGTCGATGAATGGATGGTTGGTCATGTTGACTTTCTATTGGGCTTTGATCGTGATGAACTTTTCAATATCTAGTCCATAGCCCCAAATCAAAGGCATATGGTTGATGATGAGCGATTGAATTATGCTCATTTAGATGTAAACCCACACGTCCGATCATGATCCGCGTAGATTGTTTGGCAACCAAATCTGAGTACCTGGTCACCTGCATTGTTTTGAAAGTAGTTTAGTTCAGGCTAGTCGTAGTTCATAGAACAATTGAAACATAAATGGAAATGGAAATAATTCAAAGAAGATTATGATAAATCTCATTGATAAGTGAAGCAGCATCGTGTGCTCGCTATTCGACTTTTGCCCCTGGCTCCTTTCAAAGGGATATAGGCCATCAGTAGTCCAATTGATAATCATAGCCCTTTATTAATAGTCATCGGATGTTCGCTACCCGCCATTCTACAGGACTTGTACATACTATTGAAGCCTTCCTTTCCAGATCGCCTTTTCGATCATGCCTCGGAGGTGTTTGTAATCGCCCGTGTTAAGATCAGTGAGCATTTGGGAATATACAACATTCCCCTGATTTTCTTTAGACTTTGGTGTACTCTCTCGAGGTTGGTTTCCAATACCACTCTGAGTCACGAGTCTTCAAGTAGAGTTGTCAATTGAATCTTTCAAAGAGCATATGAGCTGAATTTTGATGTCTTGTTTTGGCTACTGGGATCTGCATCCTTAGCCAACGGACCTTCATTTTTATTTTTCTTAGTCTATTCCGCTCCTCCACACTTTGGTTTAGATTCATTTTTGTCATAGAAACGATCCATGGTCATAGGAGGTTCTCCAGCTAACTAGCTGCCAAAATATATATGGAGCTCGATTCTCCTCATAGGTGATCAGTATGATATCCCTTTGAGAGTATCGTTTGAGTAGCGGTTGTTTGTCCGTTCCCTTGTTGCCGTTAAGAAGCTGTCGCTAGATCCTTTATGCCCTGGTCGATCAGGAGATATAAGGGAAGCAGATAGAATGTTTCTTTATTAAGTTGAGTTTGGAATTCACTATTTGGAGTTTTGAAAATTTGGGTCGTACCCGAAAATATATTTTTTGAAAATAGGGGTCGTATATGAGACCGGTGAAACTTAAGTTTCGATCGGCATTGAGGGTCGTTCGGCATGAAAAAATTTCTCAGCATACAAGATTGTTCGGCTAAGGTGGATCGACCAAAGTGGATCAGCCAAGATGGGTCGACCAAGATGGATCGGCCAAGAGTGGCTCGGTCAAGTTGGATTGGCCAAGAGTGGCTCGGTCAAGTTGGATCGGCCAGGGTGGATCGGTCAAGGTAGGTCGGCCAAGGTGGATCGGCCAAGGTTGTTCGGCCAAGGTGGATCGGCTAAGGTTGTTCGACTAAGGTGGATCGGCCAAGAGTGGCTCGGCCAAGGTGGATCGGCATACACCTTTTCTGCAGCGTTCGGCATAGGCCTTTTCTAGAGCGATCGGCGCATGCCTTTCTTAAAGCGGCCGGCATAGACTTTTTCTGAAGTGGTCGGCATACGCCTTTTCTGGGGCGATCGACTGAATTGCCTTCAGAGGAGGGTCGGCCTTCATTCAAATTGAGTGTAAACTTCGACATCCAATCACCAAATTTTGCGTACATCAATGAATCAAATCGTTTCACATGAACATGAACATGAACATGAACACTTGATTAACTTTCGGCTATCAGCTTCCTTTAATTTTTTTCTCAAATCTGAGTAGAATAGGAAGTTTTCTACTAAACAACTGGATCTATCTCGCGAATATGGAAATCCACTAGTAGATGATGAGATCCAATCAAGCTGAGAATTCAATTCTCGGTGAAAGCACCAAAATTGGTCACTAACACCCTTGAGTAGAGTTATGTAGAGAGATTGATGAAGAGAGTAAATTAGAACTAAAAAATAGTGTAATTCAATGCAAAAAGAACAACAAAAACGAGAACACCAGATTTATAGTGGTTCGGTGTAATTGCCTACATTCACTTTGAGTTTGATCTTTATTGCTTTCTTAATTACTTGAATACAGATACAATCCGTAAATCAATCACTTGAATACCAGTTTGAATTAAAAAGAGGAGAGTATAAAAAATGGCAGAGTCTCCTTAATGTTTCCGGAAAAAGGTCATTTTCCTATGCCTCTACCTCTCTATTTATAGACGAAAATGGGTTGGACTTCCCTGGTGGGCCTGGTCGCTGAATATCTTGGTCCAAATGGAATAAGCCCTGTGTGCCGACCCTAACATGCCGAACAGCCTAATGCCAAACCTCCATCTTTATGTCGAATCAAGTGAGGCCGGACGCTCTACATGTCGACCACCCATTGGTGCCGAACGACTCTGGACGAAGAACGATAGGTGATGGCCGAACGAGATTTATGCTGGACGGGGTGAGGTCTTGAGTGAGGGGTGCAGGCCGAACGAGGCAGGAATGCCGAACAGTCAAGGAATGCCGAGTGAAGCATGAATGCCGAGCGCTCCAGGAGCCGAACGCTCTTTAATACCAGTTGACCCAGGCATGCCGAACGTACCTTGTAGTGCCGAACGTCCATGGATGTCGAACGTTCCTTGTACGCCGAACGTTCTTGGTGCCGAGTGCTCCTATTTGCCAAGCGTTCCATAGATGCCGAATGATATACAATATCGAGCGCTTCTCAATGCCGAGCATCCTAATGTCGAACGCTCTTGATTGCCAAAACATGTCGACTGCATCAAACCCGTATATCCTCAAGCTCTTCTTGGTCAGAATCTTGTTTAGTGCTAACGATTATTTCTTCAACTGTCGTCTTGTAGCCGGGCCTAGGTGCCGGTTAACACATACTTTCATTTCGAGTTCTATGTCTAATTGTTTGCATTTAGACATTTCTTTAGTAATAGACCCCATTGTTGTTTCAAACCCTATAAGGAGATCGACACACTTATCTACGGTTTATAGGGGTTTGAAATTTTTTATCCTAGGCATAGAGTTTGACTACGACGCCTATGTATTGGGATATTAGGGGCATGGGATGATTTTGGGAATAGATTGGGTATCCACTTATGGAACGATATTAGACCGCTAGAGGAGAGTTGATAGACAAGAGACATGTAGTAGTAGGATTCTTGAGGTTTCTTCCACCCATAGAAGTCAGTCATGAGCTTCTTTTATCCCCTAGATTAATAATCAGTAGAGTTAGATTCAGTTCCAGTCTTACGAAATTTCCCAGACGTCTTTAAAGAGGTGCTTTTCTTTGGGCATACAGAAAGTCTACACATGGTACGAGTTTGAGAAATGGTTTTGTTTTTTTAGGTTCGGATTATGGAAATCCAAAGAGAGGTAGGAAAAGGTTGGAGATGTACAATAGATTTAGTAGATATGAAAAGAAGAAAGCCCATGTGTAGATAATTGCAGAAATTATAATTGTTTCATATAAGTTGATTTAATGGTAGTGCCTTAGAGAAAAAATATAAGCATCAAAGAGGAATTGTAATAAAAGACTGTGGTAGGGAAATGGGATTACCAAAATTTAGGAAGGACACTCCTAGGGTAATGACAAGAATACCCACTTTATATCTAGCCCAATAAAATTATTAGAATTAGAAAAGTTGAAAATTATAATTATCAATGTTTTTAAAGTAAATATTGGGTATTTTAAAAATGTCATGAAATTTAAAATTGGTTTTTATATGATATAAATTTTGTTGAAAAAATGAAATTCTTTTTGAAGAATTATAGAGTGTGTAACGACCGGCTATTTCGAACCATTCGCATCGGCACATGTCAGACTTGAATTGCTCAAAATATCATATTGTTAATTTATATTTGGAAAAACTCAGCATATACAGTAAATAAATCAATCATAGAATCACAGACACAAAGTAATATAATAATAAGCAGTAGAATAGATAAATAGTAGTTCATGAAGCTACTATATAAACAATAGAGTATGAAACAAAATACAACAGAAATCAAGATACATAGAAGTCTCAAATATGTAAGCAATGATGAGTTTGAACATAACATCTGGAATAACCGAAATAACTGAAGCTGGATGGATAAATGGATCTCCAAGTGAAGCTCCAAAGGTGAGACTCAAATGCCATTGCACCCAGTCTTACGCGAGCGTAAAGCAAAACACAAAACATTCGAGTCAGGATTAACATTCTTATATTAATAAATTCAACTCAAGTGAAATGTCAACAGAAATAACTAACTTAAAGGATGCGTAGGATTTACATCCTCTAAGGATCTGTAGAACTATCTACTATGTACTAATATATGCTATTATAATAATGTCTATAGGAAAGTAAACATTAAAATAGCATTAAGGCGCTACATATATCCCTCTTAACACATTTTTATAATACTGTAGTCTATATAGATACTGTAAACTCCACACGCAAGTGGGCTATTAGGGAGCACTCTATAAGTACAACACAAAATAAACTCATAGAAGGCGCGATAGTGCATGCGACAAGGCACTCGAGGCAATGCCAGGGTAGATATACCATTTGCGGATCCGGACTGGTGGTAACGCATAGCAGCTACTACCTTCCACCTCGTGACGCACTCCCAAATCAAAGATCCACCAAATCAAATCACAAAAGCAATAAAATGGTATCGAAGAAGTGTGCCGATAGAAGGAATGACCTCACTTGGCCCAAGGTAGCTCCTGTTTTAGCCACATTAAACTGACTCACACGAGTCAGGGCTACGTAAATACCATATAGAATCATCACTAAATCACCCTACTTTATTCTGGAATTTCCACCCCGTACAAAGTTTTTAAAGTGGTTTTCGGTATTGGCAAAGAGTATGACAATATCCGATCCCGGTCTTTTTAACAACCAAATGCTTATTTCACACCGTGATCATTTCTTTTCAAATAATTTATAATTCAAATCAAAATATCGTATTCATTTCAAAACCATATCAAATTCGATATCATAATTCACTTTTAATAATATTCATTTCTAGAACCATAAACTTTCAAATTTATAACACTTTTCGAAAACATAATGCTTTTGAGATCATTACACTTTTGAAACCACAAAGCTTTGAAATCATAACAGTTTCCACCAAAAAAATTTAAATGTTGAAAATAGTACATATATTAAAATACTTTATAAATTAAGATAGTGTGTATTTTATTTTATAAATGAAAATAATTTATACATATAATAAATTACTTTATATAATAAAATTAGTTTCCTCCAATTTCGCAAATCGATTTAAATCATCTTAAATTCCAAAATTCAATTTAAATCAATTCCAGTTTAACCGTTTCAATTTAAAGTTTAAAGATTCAAGTTTAAATATTCAAACATTTGCAATATAAACTTCATTTATAATTCAACAATAACTTTAAATTTATTCAAATTGGAAATTTTTCTCTTAACAATTTTTATAACAATTTATTTAAATCCTAATTTATATATTTAAAACAATATTAAACGTTCAATCTCAATTTTATTCCAAATTGAGAATATTCATTTAATCATTTTTATCAAATCAATTTATAAACCAAGTTACAATCATATCTTTTCGAAATCTCAAAACTAGTAAGTTTAAATCAATTCTTTCTTAAATTCAATCATTAACCAGTTTAAATTCCAAGTCAACATTAATTTATCTTTCCAACCTTTATTGTTAAAGTTATAAAATCTATTTTTAAATATTAATTTAAATTTAAGCAAATACTTAAACATATTATATACTAATTTAATTAACTTTTATTAAATTAAATCTTATTATTAAATTTATTTTTATATTAAAACTTAGTTATATATATTTTAAAGTAGTAAAATTATAAGAAAAACTAAAAATTAAATTTCCAAACTAACTTAAAATTTTAGATTTTCGATCATTTAATTTTTAAAAATCTAAATTTAAACATGTATAAAAATAACATTTATATATTATATTTTAAAAATCAATATTTATTAAAACCTTTTATTTCCTTTCAAAACCGTGGAAATCATTTTCAAAAAATATATATAGACCAACGGTATCTGTATATAATTTTCTATCCTATGATCAAGTGATACAAATATTCATCATTTCAATCTGTAATTTAAATATCTATGGGTATATATCATTTCAACCCGCAATCCTAAAATTCAACTCAATGAAAATCGCTTGGGTTTATCATTTCAACCCATAATGATTTTCTCCTATTCTACAAGATCGTTCGGGTATGTATGATTTCAACCCATAGGGATTCTATACCAAAAGGGAACTTGTAGAGTGAGAAAAGTTCTGATAATAATATGACATATCAACATCAGGCATATATCATAAGTGATAAATTAAATATAAATAACAGAATATGGTGTCATATATCACAGGTGAACAATTACAGATAATATCATATCATCTATAGCAATTATATAAATAATAGTTCAATCTAGCAGCATATTTCAATTGTCATTTCAGATGAAATAAAATTTAATAAATATAAGAATGTCAATCGTGAGTGATTGCTCACCTTCCGAGGCTAGAGCAAATAGGAAGATGATACGGATACAGATACACACGGAACGACGACAAGCTAGGAATTTCTACGATAAATTCAATACTGAGAAGGTAAGTTAAGATGGACAAGAGATCGGTGAAACAATGTATATGTTACATAGATATAAATTTTCAAAAATCAATTTAAAACATATATAAAAAATATAATATATATTAGTTTTTTGAAAACTATACTCATGCATACTTATCTACATAAATCCATATGTAAACATAGGTATATACTTACATACTTACTATATTTAAAAAATCAATAAGTATAAAAATCAATGTAACTTAAATTATATATGAACTCAGCAAATCATATATAAGCTTATAAACATAAATTATATATATGTATCACATTCTTTTAACACGACATCAAAATATTATACACAAAATAATATATATAAAAGAAAACAAGTATATATATTATAAAAGTCAAATTATTAACATACCAATAAAACATATTACATATATATACTTTTTAATATCTATAACAGATTATAACTTGTATATTACTTATGTACTTAGATCTTTTACCATCTAAATAAATGCATATAAAATTAATATATATGTATACTGACATAATATATCATACTTAAAACAATGTATTACTGACATACAAATATATAGCTGTTATAAGTAAAACATTTCAGGAAATCAATGCCTATATATACAAGCAACATTATATATCACTTATATATATATATATATATATATATATATATATATATATGTAATAAAAGCATGCAACAAAATGTACAAGCTAATACATATAATTTACATATATTATATATTGCATATAAAACAAATGAGCTGCTGAAAGGAACATATTCATGCAAAAGTGAAAATAACAAACATAAACAAATATAGCTTATATTATATATCAGGTTATATAACCTAATGTATAAACTAACTTATCGATAGAATCTACATAACTATTATATAAACTTATACCTATAAAACAGACTATATAGATAAGCCAATATATAAACATTGTATATAACTAATATATAACTTACAAAGCAGGAAAAGATAGGAGAAAGAGTTCGAATGAGAGGGGAGATGGCTTCGGCCTGAAGCTGATGGGATGTCGAGGGTTGCGTGCTGGGTTGGTAGGTTGTCGCATGGGAATAAGGGAAAGGAGCGGTTGGGCTCGGAGAGAGGAGAGAGGGACTAAGGAGGTGGGGAGTCTCAGTTGTGTTCGATGATGGGGAAAGGGAAGATGAGGTGAAGGCGAGGCCGAGTGGAAGGGAAGAGTGAAGGTTGAATGGAGAGGGCAGATGGAAGGGAAAAAAATGGAGCATGTGGGAGGACAAAATAGCAGGGTTACTTTGGGTTTTATATAGGAGGAGCACGAGCAGATCGTGGAAATGCTTCGAGAACGAAAAGCAGAGATGAAAGCTTAGGTTTGTTTATAATTTTTTTCAGAGTGGAGAAGATGAGCCAATGAAAGGACACACAACTATATATCTCAAACTAGTGGGAAAATGTAAAGCCAACTATTTAATTCAGTAGCTAACCAAGAGCAAATAGCTGTTGATATTCTACGGTTGGATAATGGAAAGACATAGTGAACAAAAGATTTAAAACGATTATCAGTATGGGTACTGTTCGTCGGTTCCGCTGCGTACCCGACACCTAAACACACCAATCACCACCGAGATCAGTATGAAAAAATGATCAAAACGGTATGCAGATATAAGCGATACGACCTTCCTATCAAAAGTCAATAATTAGTACCGAAAATGTTACTAAAACCCGCAAATAAGATAAACGTAGCAATAGCAGTCTAAACTTGGCGAAACGAAATACGACGTCTCACTCAGTAAATGATTTACAAATTTATTATATAAAAATATTCAGGTTTGAGAAATATTTTATTACCATCAAGTTTAACTAATTTAAATTTAAATGAAATTACACAACAAAATGAACTTCCATAATTTTTGATGAAAATTTACCATTTGCTATGTTTATATAGACGTATTCCAAATATCAAATTTTCATTTGAAAATTTTTATTTTTTTATTTTCCACAAAATTCAGTTAGTTGCGTAATTAAAACCGTTGAGCGTATATAGCTCACATGCTTCTTTGTAAGTAAAAAAAGATTTTAAGTATAAAAACATAAAGTGTACGGAGCATCGAAAACATAGGTTACAATAGTTTTGTTGTAATATATGATTTCGTCAAAAATAATAAGCGCAAAGACTATAAAAACTATTGTTATAGTAGATGACTCCCTAGAGGAATGTTTTTACATATTATCTGAGGTTTATTAATATTTATTTTAATTAAATTCATACACTGGTATTTTTGTGTTGTAGTAACGGTATTTTATGCAACATCCATTTTAACCCAAATAAAGATGCATTTAAAAAGGTAACTTCTAAGAATAGAAATAAAGTAAGTTTTGAATACACCTATTATTTAAATAAGTATAAGAAAATGTTTATCATAGGAAAGTATAAATTAAACATGTTTTAATCTATTGGAATGAAAAGAATAATGGTATAATTTTCTATGAAACCAATAAAAATGTTTTGTGCAAGTCACAAGGAATATATGAAAGAGTTGTACAAGGTATGAGAAGCACCATATTTTATATAGTCTATTTTGAAAATATATAATAAATTGCTTGTAACTCCACATAAACATGAAGTCCTTTTTTAAAGGGTCATAGAAGATTTTAGTGTTAAAAATTTCTTATTAGAGAAAGTGGTTCCAATACCTTAAGGTATGAGGCTATTAGGTTAATAAGAAGATAATTTGAAAAAGGATATTTTAAAAGAAAAATAGTTTTATGAAAAAGTTAATAAGCTTTTGAAAGCGAAAAGCTTAGCATCAGTTGAATTTAAAAATCCTAATTTTTATAGAAAATTGTAAAGGTCTTTGAAAGAAAATGAGGAATAAGTTTTGGATTTAAAAAGTTTCCCCTCTAGGTTTGGGAATTAATGTAAATTCAAAAAGCTTTAAGGATGTAAGTTCAGAAAAATAAAATATTGAACAATTAAATATTTTTGAATTTAATAGAAACTGAAAAGATAACACTTTTAAAGATAAAGATTTTAGGATTTGATGCTTTAAATTTTTTAGAAACCTTAATTTTTAAAACAAGGTGATAAATACAAAACCAAACTCATAAATGTGGAGTAGGTAAGAATCATTTCCTAGGAGTAACGGAAAAGGCATAAGGTGATAGCAGTAATTACTTTTAGAAGTAATAATTGAAGTTTCCATAAAGTGTATAGGACACTAGTAAGAACCTAGGAGCGATGATTCATGAAGAATAGTAAAATGAAATTAGTGGAATTCGTATGGTAATAGTTTTCAAGCTAGCATTGGAGTGGCACCTTTCGAACTATTTTATGGTAGACCGCAAAAGTCGCCTTCGCGTTTGATGAAGTTTCCAGAGGGATTGCCTTGGTTTCGACCTAGTTAAGGATACTTCAGAGAAAATTGGTTTGATTAGGAGAAAATTCGTACTTCATTTCGCATTTCTTTGATAGTAAGTTTTAGAATTTCCTATTTCCATCTTTAGTTTTGAATAGGTTCTTTCTTTTATTACCCTTTGGGAGGGTAGAACTTAGGATTTGACCTATGGATGGTAGGATTTGAAGTAAACATGTTAATATAACATGTTATGAATGATGCATGCTAGTGGTTGCAAGTGTTTGCTAGTGGATGCTAATGGACGCGTATACTTACAATATGCACTATTATCCTTTAGGGATTGGCCTAACCAGGACACTAGGGCATATGCTTATGAATGTATGTGCATTTGCATTTTTATTTTATTTTATATTCATGGTTGCTATAAATGGATGACTATCACATGATTGTTCCATTTGGATGATGATTGAAGCATGCATATAGAACTATCAGTTATCATTAGGGAATTTGCATTCATTTGGACACATGGCACATACATGATTGCATAAAAGGAGGTCGACTGAATCAGTGGACCGCCTAATCTTTTACATTGATTAGGGACATTGACCACTACACTATTTTCATAAGTGTCATAAATCGGATTAGAAAAATCTAAGGACAATGAATGTAATGTGTGATGATAAAGTAGTTGGTTGTAGAACTTAGATGAAAACATTTATTTCATTCTTGTATCCTTAGAGATTTAATGGACAAAATTCCTTAAGAAGGGAAGAATGTAACAACCCGAAATTTTAGGAGAAATTAATAAATAATTGTAATTGAAAAGAAATAGCGTTTATAATTAGAATTCATTGAAATTAGTATTGAAATTAATTTGCAATAGATTTATTGAAATGCTTTAATTAGAAAGGAAAGAGGAATTGAATTGTAATGATCAAGTTTAATAAAAGAACTTGCATTTGTGTCAAAATGGAATGAGCATTTTAAATAGAAATAAATGCATGGTTTGAGGTAAATGAAATAAACTTTTCATTTTTGAATATATGTATCATTTTATAAACAGGGAGTTTGTTTTGTTAAAAAAAGGAAAAAAATTATATAATAGTATATTTAAAAAGGAGGCATCTACTTTTATAAATTTGAAAAGTTCAGATGACGATGTCCAAATGAGATGGGTTGTTGTAAATGAGAGAAAATATAACCATATACTTATAGTAAAGAAGGCATTTAATAAAATAAAAGTTATATTTTGAAAAGGAAAGGCTAGATTGTATTATGGAAGGATTGCATTTCTTATAGAAAATATAAGGTATGTTATTTCTTTATAAGTAAGGAATAAGGGTCTGTTTGGTATTTGAACATAAAAAAATTATACCAATTAATTAATGCAATTTATTGCTCAATTTAAAGGTAAAGAATAAGGTTATTAATTAATACACAACATACATACACGTTTGTGGACATATGTATTTATCTAATTACAACAGATGTGTATATGGAAAAAATGTAGATATAAAAATTCACATTTTATTTTATTTAATTCAGATGTAAAGGTGGAAAGATGTTGGTATGTTGTTTATTTATTTTATTTTAGATGTAAAAGCATATAAATTAAATGGAATGTTGAAAACTGTAAAGAAACATGCGAATGAAGAGAGACGCAAGGAAATTTAACCTGAAATAAAATGCACAAATTAGAAATTAATTGAGAAGAAGAAAACAATATTTATAGTTTGTATATTTGTGACGCCCCACCTCTATACCCACGCTAGCCAAGAACACTACGGTGTAGTGCTGTCAACTAGCGCGGAGAATAAGGCTGTTGAGGAGCGACCATCCATGTAATTTCTTATCACACGGTGGCTATAAAATAATCTTCGGAAACAAATATAGAAGTAAGAATAACATGCGAATCAATCACAGATATACATATCACAAAGGCGGAAAGAGATATGAATATATATCACATAAAAGTGTACATCAGAGTAGTGGTCTAAAAAGATCCACGATAATACAAAAGAATAGCAACGCGTGCTATACAAAAGAATACAACTATGAGTCTATATCTCAAGTGTAAACAACAAAAGCTGCTAATCTAAACAAGTAGCCAAAAGTCTGAGTAGTGAATCACTGGGGAAGGAGTCAAGCAGTAGCACCTGTAACATCTCGGTCTGACCCGAGTATTATTTATAAGAAAATAATAAACGGATCAGTCTAGCTATATATATCAGATGACATGATATAAAATAAAAGATATGGCATAAACATAAAATATCCATACTGACATACTACTATAAGTATGCAAATAATGATCAACAGGAGATCAACCGATAAGAGATAAATCAATATCACAAGAATCTTCTCAAAGATCCAAAGGGGGAATCATACCCTAAACTTGTACTCATGACAAGTCAAAGAGATAAATTCCAGAAATCAACACAAGAAATCCAGAAATCATAAAAAGGGAAAGAGGCCTATCACATGACGGTCCGAAGACCATGGGGAGCTACCCCACATGTGTGAATGGAATCACACAGATTGAGGTCAAGACTAACCAAAAAGCAGAAAGGTATGTGTGAATGGAATCACACAAGTGGTGTCTAGTCTAACCTTGCAATGAAAGAGACATCGCGCAATTGCTAGTCTAATTCATAAAGCGATCATCAAGATCAACGAGAAGTGTCAATTACACTAAGCTAGTAAATATAGAAGTTTAGCTTCATGTCCCATAACCACTTGCTTAACTTAAATATTTACGAACAAACTGTAAATCTTCACTAATAAAATTGTCACAAGAGGTTCAATCGAACAAGTCCAAGAATTAACCGACGAAGTGAACGCAAGCGTTTCATACCACTTGTTTTACTAAGTCGTTTAATTAGATTTCTCATCCGAGTGAGGTAAAGGCTTGTATATACTAATAGATAGGAAAACGGTTTAAGAAAAGAGCTTTGTTATTAATAATAGAGTTGAAATTGTTTGTTAAAAGAGTTTTGATATTTACTGCTAGTATTGAAACCTTTATATTATAAAGTGACAAAACACATAAGCAAGTGTAGAAACAATCAGTCACAAAGATCGCATACGGAGATGCGAATAAAATCCAAGGAAATCGGCTCAATGTTTTTCAGATAAGATCCCCTACGGAGGGGGGGTCCAGGGGGGGTGGCAACCCCCCAAGGTGGGGTGCGGGGGCAATGCCACCGCTTACGGGGTTCGACCTGCCCGGTCAGGTCGCGGGGGTCCAGGGGGCAGCGCCCCGACAAAACGGTACGACCTAAGTGAAGGCAAGAGGCCTACGACCTAAAGCAAAATGAGGTCTAACGACCTAAGGGTTCACGCGACCTAACACAATAGCTGAGCGACCTAACTAAGTGCGCGACCTAGTGGGTAAGGAGGTCGAGCGACCTAACTAAGTGCGCGACCTAGTGGGTAAGGAGGTCGAGCGACCTAAGGAGAAAGGAGGCAACGACTTAAGAGTGCAAGATAGGTCGAACGACCTAACGATGCTGAGTCATACGACCTAACTGGGGTAGAGGGGACACGCGACCTAAAGGTACGCGACCTATCGGCAACAAGGATCGAGCGACCTAACTTTGCCGCGACCTATAAATGTCACGACCTAAGGCCATAACGACCTAAGAAACAAAGGGGAGCGACCCAAAAGAGGAAGGGTTTAACGACCTAAGTAGTGAAGGGGCCAAGCGACCTAGCGTGGTCAACGACCTAAAAGGGTTCGCGACCTAAGAAAGTGCGCGACCTAAAGCACACGCGACTTACGACCTAAGGAAAGCAGGCGATCTAACTCCACACACAAGGCCTAACGACCTAAGAGTTAAACGACCTACGACCTACGCCACCAACTCACGAGCGACCTAAGTACTAGGTCGTGAACGACCTAACTCCGAACACACCAAAAGTGGCCAGAACGATCTAGGAGCTATCTCGTACGCGACCTACGACCTAAGATCCACACGACCTAACTCCGAACGACCTAAAATGGCCAGAACGACCTAAATGCAGAAATTTCGCCAAAACGCCAAAAATCGGAGTTTCTCGCCAATCCAATCCAAACCAAAAGCAAATATGCATGCTAAAGTGATAGGGAATCATTCCCAACAGTCCAATATAGTTATAGACTAGATTTGTGAGATAAAAATCTCACCTTTGCTCCAAAACCCAATGAAAATGAAGAACAAAGCTTGAAGGCAAATGGAGAAGCAACCACAAGCTTGAATCCGATGTCCTCTTCTTGAATTTGGAGTTGAATGTTGGAGTTGCAATAAAACAAAAACTTTGGAGTTTTAATTTCTCATTCCATTCACCATTTTTGTTGAAGCTTTAGTGTTAGGAAATGAAATGAAGCAATGAAGAAGAAGGGGGGTGGAACTTGGGCCTAATGGGCTAAAAGTCCAAACCAAAGGCTCGAGTGAAAAAGTGGTGAAATTCCACTAACCCCAAACATATCAATGTTTATACTTAGAAGATTGCAAACGACGTTTCGAACTCAATGGAAGTGGTCTCGAGTCCTAATTTGACCGTTTGCAAAAAGTAGCTTCGGACCAAAACCCGATTAACGATAAAATATTTAAATAAAATATTTAAATATAAAAATCGATAAATATGCGGGTTGTTACAGACTCCCCTCCTTAAAGAAATTGCGTCCTCGCAATATATAAGGTGGAAATAAGAAGTAACAACCATAAAAGCATATTAATACTAAAGAAATTTGATATTAGAAGTTCACCTCAAAGAGCAGGAGTAAGCAAGTCCGGATGTGTTCGCTCGATGAATTCTCTGGATTCCCAAGAGCAATCCTTAGGATTTGTGGACCATTGAACCCTCACAAGCGGAACATCTTTATTTCGAAGCCGTTTACCCTCCGAAGCAATAATTCGAATAGGACGCTGTTCATAAGTTAAATTCGGCGAAACTTCAATTTCTTCCACAACAGGAGGCTCAAGAATGGAATCGGAATCCCGAAGGCATTTCCGTAATTGAGAAACGTGAAACACGTCGTGCTTAGCAGAAAACTGAGCCGGTAATGCAAGGCGACAAGCCATGGAATCTATACGTACGGTGATAGGGAATGGCCCAATATATTGAGGCGCTAATCTTTCCCTATCAACGGGAACGTACTACACCTATCATAGGTGAAACACGAGTAAAATTCTGGACCTAAAACCAGCTTCTCACCGACCTTAAGCCAACAAGAAGGAGATTGGCATATCATTCCCTAGAGTGCCTCGAAGAATGCCATACCAATACTAGATTGGAAGCTATGATTATAGGAAAATTCAATAAGAGAAATATGATTTTCCCAACTTCCACAAAAATCAAGCACACAACACGAAGAATGTCTTCCAGAGTTTGGTTCACACGCTCTACTTGTCCATCGGACTGGGGTAATAAGCGGTGCTTAAATTAAGCTTCGTTTCTAAAGCTTTTTGAAAACACTTCCAAAAATCCACTAATAAACAATGGATCACTATCGCTATCGATAGAAGTAGGAACTCCATGTAATTTAACATCTCCTTTGACAAAGAGTTTGGGCCAAAAGAGGAACGGTTCGGTTAATCCGAACGGGGAATAAAATGGACGGATTTAGTAAGTCTATCTACTATAACCCATAAGTTATCATGACCCGAACGGGAACGGGGAAAGACATCTATAAAATCCATGGAGATTTGGTCTTACTTCCAAATTGGAATTTCTAAAGGTTGCATTAGCCCACCAGGCCTTTAGTGTAGGGCCTTGACAAGATGGCGAGTCATACAACACTTAACAAAGTTAGCGATATCAGATTTCATTCACTCCAAATAATAAAGTCGCTTCATATCTACGTACACTTTACTACTTCTAGGATGAATGGTAATTTTGGAACGATGTGAATCTTCTAAAATATATTGTCGAAGATCACAAATATTTGGTACGATAAGTCTACCAAACTTTTAAATGTCGCCACGAAAATCAATATCGAAGTCTTTCTAACTTTCAATAATAATTTTATCCCTACAACATTGGCTAAGAAGAGCCAATTCAGAATCTAGCCCTTTGAGCTACAAGAATGCAGTCTAAAAAGAATAAGGAACCTCTAGACTACATAAAACAAGGGATGCATATAAATCGGATTTCGCGATCTCAAATCTCTCAAGTGAATAGAGTCTCGAGATCGTTCCATTCGGATATCACCATAGAAAACAACTACTTGTTGCTTACGACTAGTGCATTGGCAACAAGATTTCCCCTTTCAGGGAGTATATAGAATTTCAAGATCATAAGATGCAAGAAATTCGAGCCAATATGGTTGACGCAACTTAACTATGAGAAATAGATATCCCAATGATTTATAATTGAGGTAGAGAACAAATTTCTCCACCAAAGATGATGATGCCAAATATTGAAAGCAAAATCAATAGCCGCGAGTACCAGATCATAAGTGGCATTCCTAGTCTCGATCGGCCTTAAAGATTTAGAAGCAAAAGTGATTGCACGTTCTCTTTCGCAAGAGAACGGCATCCAAACCCATACAATAAGCATTGGTACTAAGGTTAAAGTCTTGGTTCTCTTCGGGAACCACAAGAATAAGAATATTGAAAAGAAGGAATTTTGTCCTCTTTCCCAAAAAGCTAAAACTTTAAAAATCACAATTACCTTTATAGAAAAATTTATATTTTACAAGTCAATTTATTGTGTCTGATTGTCTCATCAAAGCGTTTAGGAAATCCCTATCGATAGCGTTGATCAAGTGCATCGACCAGAAATCTTAAAACACTAAATGGGCAATACAACACAAAATTACCTTTTTATAGGAATTTAAAAATATCTTCTTAAAAGATTTGTGAAATTTTAAATTTCTATTTTCATCCATAATTAATAAATACAAGATTGGAATTATTGAGATATCCATAGAATACTTGATTTATAAAATGGATGAAACAAACTGGATAAACTGAATGACACAATATGTCATTCATATAAATCATAATGAGTGCGGAATGCGGTATGTGGAAGGCTAACTTCCGCAACTCGTAGTGATTGAAATTTGGTGGCAAGGTCAAACTAGAAAGACCTTAACACCACTTAAAAGGTTGCTTAGGTAATGATCCTAAGACAAACTCAAAAATATCGGAGAATTCTCAACCGATATGAATGAGAGAGATATCTCTTTATTCAACATGTGAGCTTAAAGAATAAAATGATGCCATCGATTTGAAATCGAAATTACAAAGGAAAAATATGAATCTGCTTAACAGATTGAAAATGTCGAAAAAGGAATTGTCCATTCGGAACAATTGGATATGGGCTTCAAAGTGATTAAGCCAATCCTTTCACGCAAATCAATTCCGAAACCTAAGCAATGCATAATACGCAAATCGGTTCGGAAAGAAAAACCACATGTAATAATTTCGACATCAATAATAAGAAAATTGAGTGTTGCGAATCCTCTGATTCGGATTCACAATCCTCAAAGAAGTCATCAAGCCCAAAATATAAAAATAAAGAGAATCAACAAGTTCTTCTGATAAATAAAAATGATGAGGGAAACCCATATCAAAAAGAACTCGAATCGGATAATCGCAAACAAATGAAAACAAGGATTAAATAAGGAATACCTTGACCCAGAGAAGTTTCGTTAGAAGCTTTTAGCTTTCCTTCTCTCTTACTAGGTCGTGTGGGACATGTAGACAAGTAATGGCCCGAGCCCTTGCAATAGCGGCAATAGAGGGGTTCCGGGCACTTAGTTACATAATGGTCTGAGGAACCACAATTGTAGCATCGTTTACGACTAGAGGTAGATGGCTTGGCTACCGAAGTTTCTGGTCCCACCTTCTTCTTACTTAGGAGTATGGGGCTGACAGAAATATGATGACTGGAATCCTTGCAGTAACGACAAAAGAGTGGTTCCGGACACTCCTTCGCATAGTGGTCCCTAGAACCACAGTTGTAGCATTTTCCACAATTAAGGATTGGAGTCTTTGCTCCAAAAATAGGTTGCTTCACCTTCTTATCGGGATGAGGGCTTTTGAATTTAATACGCCTCTTCTTGGAAATCCCAATATCATTATCAATCCCTCTATCAACCTCTTCCTCTTGTAGAGTGATATCTACAAGCTGGTCGAAAGGAACTTCTAGTTTCAAAGGTAAGATCTTTGTGGTATTCTTACTCAAAGCATAGATAAACTCTTGATTATTTACAAGATCCAAAAGTTGTTGGGCAGACATTAATGCGCCATCCAGAGAAGGGCTACTGGATTGACCAGCGCTAGGACTGCTAGAACTAACCATTTCTCTTCCTTAAGAAAGAAAGAAGGAAGAAGAAGAAGGTTACTCACAAAATGAATATCAAGCAATCTTGATAGGTAAAACAAGGAATCATAAAGAAAATAGGATGAATCGGTATGAACACTCGAATTAAATCCTAAGGCACAACTCCTACGAAAGACTTAGGACATGATCCTTGCTAGATTATTCTACATTGTTCCAAAGTTTGGCTCTGATACCAAGCTGTGACGCCCCACCTCTATACCCACGCTAGCCAAGAACACTACGGTGTAGTGCTGTCAACTAGCGCGGAGAATAAGGCTGTTGAGGAGCGACCATCCATGTAATTTCTTATCACACGGTGGCTATAAAATAATCTTCGGAAACAAATATAGAAGTAAGAATAACATGCGAATCAATCACAGATATACATATCACAAAGGCGGAAAGAGATATGAATATATATCACATAAAAGTGTACATCAGAGTAGTGGTCTAAAAAGATCCACGATAATACAAAAGAATAGCAACGCGTGCTATACAAAAGAATACAACTATGAGTCTATATCTCAAGTGTAAACAACAAAAGCTGCTAATCTAAACAAGTAGCCAAAAGTCTGAGTAGTGAATCACTGGGGAAGGAGTCAAGCAGTAGCACCTGTAACATCTCGGTCTGACCCGAGTATTATTTATAAGAAAATAATAAACGGATCAGTCTAGCTATATATATCAGATGACATGATATAAAATAAAAGATATGGCATAAACATAAAATATCCATACTGACATACTACTATAAGTATGCAAATAATGATCAACAGGAGATCAACCGATAAGAGATAAATCAATATCACAAGAATCTTCTCAAAGATCCAAAGGGGGAATCATACCCTAAACTTGTACTCATGACAAGTCAAAGAGATAAATTCCAGAAATCAACACAAGAAATCCAGAAATCATAAAAAGGGAAAGAGGCCTATCACATGACGGTCCGAAGACCATGGGGAGCTACCCCACATGTGTGAATGGAATCACACAGATTGAGGTCAAGACTAACCAAAAAGCAGAAAGGTATGTGTGAATGGAATCACACAAGTGGTGTCTAGTCTAACCTTGCAATGAAAGAGACATCGCGCAATTGCTAGTCTAATTCATAAAGCGATCATCAAGATCAACGAGAAGTGTCAATTACACTAAGCTAGTAAATATAGAAGTTTAGCTTCATGTCCCATAACCACTTGCTTAACTTAAATATTTACGAACAAACTGTAAATCTTCACTAATAAAATTGTCACAAGAGGTTCAATCGAACAAGTCCAAGAATTAACCGACGAAGTGAACGCAAGCGTTTCATACCACTTGTTTTACTAAGTCGTTTAATTAGATTTCTCATCCGAGTGAGGTAAAGGCTTGTATATACTAATAGATAGGAAAACGGTTTAAGAAAAGAGCTTTGTTATTAATAATAGAGTTGAAATTGTTTGTTAAAAGAGTTTTGATATTTACTGCTAGTATTGAAACCTTTATATTATAAAGTGACAAAACACATAAGCAAGTGTAGAAACAATCAGTCACAAAGATCGCATACGGAGATGCGAATAAAATCCAAGGAAATCGGCTCAATGTTTTTCAGATAAGATCCCCTACGGAGGGGGGGTCCAGGGGGGGTGGCAACCCCCCAAGGTGGGGTGCGGGGGCAATGCCACCGCTTACGGGGTTCGACCTGCCCGGTCAGGTCGCGGGGGTCCAGGGGGCAGCGCCCCGACAAAACGGTACGACCTAAGTGAAGGCAAGAGGCCTACGACCTAAAGCAAAATGAGGTCTAACGACCTAAGGGTTCACGCGACCTAACACAATAGCTGAGCGACCTAACTAAGTGCGCGACCTAGTGGGTAAGGAGGTCGAGCGACCTAACTAAGTGCGCGACCTAGTGGGTAAGGAGGTCGAGCGACCTAAGGAGAAAGGAGGCAACGACTTAAGAGTGCAAGATAGGTCGAACGACCTAACGATGCTGAGTCATACGACCTAACTGGGGTAGAGGGGACACGCGACCTAAAGGTACGCGACCTATCGGCAACAAGGATCGAGCGACCTAACTTTGCCGCGACCTATAAATGTCACGACCTAAGGCCATAACGACCTAAGAAACAAAGGGGAGCGACCCAAAAGAGGAAGGGTTTAACGACCTAAGCAGTGAAGGGGCCAAGCGACCTAGCGTGGTCAACGACCTAAAAGGGTTCGCGACCTAAGAAAGTGCGCGACCTAAAGCACACGCGACTTACGACCTAAGGAAAGCAGGCGATCTAACTCCACACACAAGGCCTAACGACCTAAGAGTTAAACGACCTACGACCTACGCCACCAACTCACGAGCGACCTAAGTACTAGGTCGTGAACGACCTAACTCCGAACACACGAAAAGTGGCCAGAACGATCTAGGAGCTATCTCGTACGCGACCTACGACCTAAGATCCACACGACCTAACTCCGAACGACCTAAAATGGCCAGAACGACCTAAATGCAGAAATTTCGCCAAAACGCCAAAAATCGGAGTTTCTCGCCAATCCAATCCAAACCAAAAGCAAATATGCATGCTAAAGTGATAGGGAATCATTCCCAACAGTCCAATATAGTTATAGACTAGATTTGTGAGATAAAAATCTCACCTTTGCTCCAAAACCCAATGAAAATGAAGAACAAAGCTTGAAGGCAAATGGAGAAGCAACCACAAGCTTGAATCCGATGTCCTCTTCTTGAATTTGGAGTTGAATGTTGGAGTTGCAATAAAACAAAAACTTTGGAGTTTTAATTTCTCATTCCATTCACCATTTTTGTTGAAGCTTTAGTGTTAGGAAATGAAATGAAGCAATGAAGAAGAAGGGGGGTGGAACTTGGGCCTAATGGGCTAAAAGTCCAAACCAAAGGCTCGAGTGAAAAAGTGGTGAAATTCCACTAACCCCAAACATATCAATGTTTATACTTAGAAGATTGCAAACGACGTTTCGAACTCAATGGAAGTGGTCTCGAGTCCTAATTTGACCGTTTGCAAAAAGTAGCTTCGGACCAAAATCCGATTAACGATAAAATATTTAAATAAAATATTTAAATATAAAAATCGATAAATATGCGGGTTGTTACAATATTATTGAGGGTGTAATTAATTGAATTAAATATAAGATAAGGCATTGAAAAGGCGCATTGTAAGATTTGACACAGTAATGAGTCGGCAGAAGTTTCATACACATTGTTTTGCATTCTTTTATACCATCTAGTCCTTACGTGCTTCCATCCGATGGCTCATATTTAGCCTATGACATGGTCGCTTCCTATTCGATCTCCAAATCCAACGGTTTGAGATCCACTACTACACCTATAAATAGGACCCTAGGCTTAACGCTTTTTCTCATTTTAGATTTTCTACGTTTGGGTTCACCTTTTCATGAAGGACCCTAAAAGGAATAACTTTTCATGGAGAGAATCTTTTTAGAAAAAATATTTTAACAACCCCAAGTGGATCCGTGAATGCCTTAAGTGAAGATCTAAGGACCAAAGGTGAGTAATTGTAATTATTTTAAGATTTCTTTAAGTAATGTAAAATAATAGGGTTTCCAATAGTTGTAGTTTTACTATGATTTTTGGAATAGGCTTTTCAGTGGTTTATTTACAGTTTTTTGAATTATTTTCAGTCTATTTCCTTTCAGCTATTTTTTTAGTAATTTTAATTTATTTCTGCTAAATATAGCTTTTCCAATTATTTACAGTTTATTTACAGTATTTTAGTTATTTACTGTTATTTATAAGTTACATACATCTTTTTTTATACATTTCGGGTTATCTTCTATATTCAGTTTTCTTTTATTCCTCCTTCTTCTTCGCGCATGTATTAGTATAAGATTAATGCGAAATGGATTAAATTGTAAGAAAATTGAAATAATCGAATATAAGATGTAAATTATAAAGACTATAATAAAGTGGAATTAAGACTGAAATCATGCCTAATTATGATGTTAATTGGGCTGAATTAAAGAGGTTGGCTTATTTATAATTATGGGATGTAAATTATGTAGACTGTAATATAAGTGGAATTGAACTGAAGTTATGCCTAATTATGATTAGAATTGGATAAATTAATTGGATTAGTTATAACGTAGAATTATGTCTAAAACGAGTAAAAGATGAAAGAGCTTATTACATACTTAGACCTTGGGTTAAGTAATAAGCATGATTATAGCATAAGTCATAATAAAAAGAGTAGAATGAGGCTTATTTTAAGACTTGGAATAAATTAATAAGCGTAGAAAGTAAAAATGATAATAAAGGCTTATTTGAATAATTTATGCAAGTTAATAAGCAAAGATAAAAGTAGGACCTATACCAAATAGCATTCCCTATTAGAGAAAATGGTGTTTCACATTAGTCTGAAGTGAGATGAGGGCATGCTTATGCTAAGAATGGTAGTAATTGATCAAATAGAAGTCCAAATCATGGGGGATTTGGATAAGGGGTGCAACTAGATATTGTTTGGAAGAAGGGCCAGTACCAACAGCATCTCCCCTATAGTTTCTATGGACACACGGTGATCCCACATTAGCCTTAAGTGAGACGAGGGACGCGTTATGCTGGACATTGGAGGTAATAAGAAGACCCAATAGGTGGAGCAAAACCTAGCTTGAGCATGGTGGCAGTTATGCTAACGAATTTCATTTTCAGGTGCTCAGTAACAGTTATGAGTTCCAAGCACTTAGAATGGGTGTCTTTAGTAAATACCATTTCCTTCTATGTAGGGAGCTATATTTGTTGCCTTGGCCATAGTAACATCTGTGTAGAGAGTTATATAGCAGCTGATCCATAGAAAGTATAATAGAGTAGCATGCCGATCAAAAAGGGTAAAATTAGGGTTACATCCTAATTACAGGATTAGGAATTCAGCCTAATCAAAACAAAAATTAGAAACAAGTGCAAGCAATCAAAGTTAACCTATTGTATAAATTGAGCAATATTTAATCATACTTATTTTCAGTTTATCTCTTTCCTATTTCCTTTCATTATCCTTCTTTATGCCAGAACTGTTGTAGAGTCTATTACTTTTATCTTGCTAAAGAGTCTAGTAATTACTATCATTCACTAGACTTTTAGTCTAACATATTTCTCTAGTTTTCCCTTTCCACCCCGTAGGCAATCAAGGGAGAAGTCAATAGATTGCAATTTCTTGGAGATTTCTTAGAGGAGTTTGCTACAATGTACTTCTTTTCTTTCATCTTTTGTTCTTTCTATGTACTAGCCTATTATAAGGGATATTATGTACTCTAATTATGAGACTATGATTGTAACATTCCTAAAAATTTATCAAGTTTAATTTGGCAATTAAATTAATTTTTTTTGAAAATAAATTGAGAACTAGTTAAAGATTTCAAGAATAAATAAACAATTTTTGATTATAAATAAAAATTTAATTTGAAATCCAAGCATAAGTATCTTATAAACAAATATTGAATTTCAAAATAATGTGTATTAAAAATAACATAGAAATTAAAAGCTTGAGATTAATAAAAAGATAATGATAGTTTTTTTCTAAATTCTTAATTATATTAATATTTAGAAGAAGTAATAAATTTGAAAAAAAAATTATTTTTAAGATTTAATTCTCTTATATAAATAAATGTGACTATTGTTAATATGAAATTTAAATTTTTAAATCCTTCTTTTCTTTTTATAAAGTTGTACAAAAATGAATAAAAAAATGAATGAATGTAAACTATGTAAATATAAATATAAAAGAAAACACAATACATACGTAAATAAATGGAAAATGTATTTATTTAAATGGGAAGCACAATATAAAGTTATATTTGAGTGTTATTAACATGAAAATGTAAAATGCAAACTTATATACATGAAAGACTTAAGTGGATGTGGTATAAAATTTATTTAAAAATTCTTTTTTCTTTGTAAAACTATAAATATTAAATATATATATATATGTAAAGTATAAAATTGTATAAGTGTTAGATCTCATAATCATTCCTTTTTACAAATGGCATTCACTATATTTAATTGAATAAAAAATGAAATTTAAAATTATGGAAACTTTTGAGCTCCTCCATATGCAATCATATAACTTTTCAGTAAATCTGAAAATATACAGTAACAAGAGATCTCAAATCTGAAGTAAAGATCAGAAAAGATAAGTACAAAGAAAATGTGTAAACCAAGTTATCTTCAGTTCAAAATTTTCAAGATAAGAAAAATCAAAACCTGGCAATCAAATCAAGCAACAAGAATAAGTTCAAAAACAAAACAATAATCTGGAAATAGATCGAAGCAATTAGCAAGCAAATCAAAAAAATCAAATGCCTAGAAATCAAAGTTGATTCAAGTTGGAAACCAGACAAGATTATCCAAACCTGGAATTGCATATCATAATCAAACACCAGTTTTATGAAAAGCATCTTCATTTCTCAAGTCTGGAAAACAGAATGAAATCAGGAAAAAAAATAGCAGTTTAAAATTCAAGAATGCAAAAGTTCTCAATCTGAAAGCAAATCAACTCAAAGGCAAGTAAATTTCCCTTTAAAAAAATTTGAGTTAATGTTTTTACAGTAACAAAACAAAAGATTTTAGCAATTGTATCTATCTAAGTTGTAGGAAAACAAACTAAAGAGAAATTAAACCTGGAACATTCAAATCTAAAGCAAGTTTCAGGATATTTTCAACAAATAAAATTATCAAGTTCCAGTTCTCACAAAAATAAGATGCTTCTGGGTTCTCTGCTCTGCCATTTCACAAGTGTGCAACTTTAATTTTTTTTTTAAACCAGTTTTTTTATCCAATGCTGTGAATCTGTGAGCAATATACCTTGGTAAAGCTTAAATTCTAATTTGATCTTGCAAGTGTGGTGTGAAATTTTTTTTTGTCATGAATAGGAATGTGTTTGCATGAATACAAATTTAGGTGTGCATGTTTGACTTATAGGCTATGCTGACCTTGTTTGGATTACAGGCATTCAAACCCTGTTCATAAACCAAAATCTCCTTCTCAAATTTATGTTAGACTTTAGGATTTTAATGTAATTTGTTTATATAATCCAGATCTAAGTTTTAAAAATAGCTTAAGTATGTTTTGTTTAAAAACTATCTGGAAGTATTCATATACAGAAAAAATGGTTCAAAAACAGGAAAATTGATAATCTAGATATCCAGATTTGATTTTGCACATGGAATCGAAATTTAAAACGATGAACTTTAGTAAATAAAGTCAAGTTTTTAATTCGGTATTAAATGTGGGATTTGGGTTTTGAACTGAATCGTGTTTTCGTCAATTCCCAATGATCAATGGGAAATCGAGCCTTGGGGTTGATGTTGGAGTTAGTTTAAGTAAAGGGGTTTACTGGAAAATTAGTCGCTGATTCTTTTGACGATCTTGGAAGTTAGCCGATGAGATTTTAGGGTTTAAGAACCCAAATTGGCTGCTGTATTCATCGACATCATGTGATGACGAATTTTGATCGGATTGACTGATTCGGTTGGAATCAAAGCGGAGCAGGTCGGCATGGTTCAGTCATGTTTGCGTGATTTACGGTGGTTGGGGTATTGTGATACAAGGAGTTTTCTGATGAGGTCTGGGTCTCTAGTTTGCAGCCGAAAGCTCGATTTTTTTTGATGATTCGACCGAGCTACAGAGTAGCTCGGTGGTGTAAGAACGTCATCGTCGACTTGTTGGGCATCACGATGGTGGCCGGAGGTGGTGGGGCTTCGTGTGCAGGTGCATGCGTATATTTTGTATATTTGGAGAAGATGAAGTTTTGGGGGAAAAAATGCTCGGGTTCGTGCTCGAGTTTCTCGCAAGAAAACCTCGGAGCAGATGAAGTATGGGGGAAGCCCGGAGTTTTGCTCGAGGGAAGGTTGTAATTGCTCGGTTTTTTTTGGAATCCTGTCTCGAGTTGGATTTGAGTAGGTAACTGGGTTTAAAATTTAAAAAGTAAATCAAAGTTTCAAGTTTTTAAATTTTTTAAAACATACGTAACTTTTTTTTGAAAAGTTTATTTTAATAAACTTTATAATATTAAAGGATAGTTAATTAATATAAGGAATAATTTGATGGTTAAGTAACTTTTAAAATTTAAGATAGGTTTATTTATTAAAGGAAATTAATTACTTGAAGTTAATTACTTAATGAAAGTAATCAAAGTAATTAAAGAAATTAATTAATAATTCAAGTTAATTAATCAAGTAATTAATGAATGATTAAATTAAAATAAAAAATAACGTAGTGAGAGTAATTAAGAGTGGATAATTAAAGACTAAAGATGGATTAATCTAATATTTAAGGTTAATTTAAAACATAATTAATTAATGTGGTTTATAAATTAAGGTAATTAATTTAAGAATAATTAATTAAAGGTTAATTAACTTAAAGTGATTAAGAAATTGATGATTTGATAGTATAATTATTTTTAAAAGGTAATTACTTAATTAATTACGTAATACTAAGATTTATTTAATAAATCAATAAGATTAGTTAATTTGTAATTAATTATTAAATAATTAAGAATAATTAATTGATAAAAGTAATTAAGATTTAATTAATTAATAATTAAGGGTTAATTAATTAAGATAATTAATTAAAGAAATGATTAATTAATAAAGGTGGTTAAGACTTAATCAATTGTAGTTAATGACAATTAACCATTGATTAAAGATTACTAATGAAAGTAATTATGTGAGTAATAAATTTAAAACCATGCGATTTATTCACCTTAATCGAAGATGTTTGATTGTTATTGAATGTTGTGTGATGGATTGATATATGATGTGATGCTATGTGATGCTTTGTGCTGAGCTGCTATATGTGTGATGAATATACTGTTGTATGAATACAAAAGCCCTTGACCCGTAAAACGACATTTGAATTTCGATGCGACAGGGAGTCGAATTCTATTTGGTTATCTGAAACCCACATCGAATCGTAATAGTGAATCTTTGTGATTGATTAATTTACTTTATCTATGAATCTGTGAATGAAGATACGCGCTATGAGTTATACCGCTTATCGATATTGGTATGATTGATGGTGTGCACTATTGTGTAAAACCCCTGGACCACCCTTATACACACACAAATATGGATTGCACGTGGAAATGGGTTAAGTCACCGATTTTTGAAATTGCTTTAGAGATTGAATTTTTGAATCCAAAATAGTTTTGGAATTGAAAGCTTTTGAAAATGAATTTCAAAAATAAAAGTTATTTTGAATAACTAGATCGAGTTTTGAAATTTAAATAATTTAATTAAATTTGAATTCAATATTTGAAATCAAATTCAATGATTTGGAAACTAGGGTTTAAAAAGGTTATTCAACTTATAAATGTGTTTATATGGTTTTTTAAACCATTTCAAAAGTTTTGTTTTGGGAATTTAAATTTAACCCAAGATTTTTACTTGTATAAATGAAATTGGATTTTTCCGAAATGAAACTATTTGTTTTCGAAAAATAAAAGCTTTCACATAAGAAATGAACTTCCAGTTTGTGTTAAAAGGTTTTCAAGCCTAAAACGAAAATAGTTTTTCAAGTTATGCATAAATCTTTGGAAATGGTTTGTAAACTATAAATTAAATCTTTAGTTTAAAGATTTAATGAGTTGATCCAATGGAAATGGAAATTGTTTTTGGAAAACTATGAATGGATCTTTGTGAAACTAGGTGAACTTTGTGAAATGAATCTTTTTGTTAAAAGATTTGAAATGGTAATTTGTTTAACCATTTAAATAAAAGTTTTGGTTTTATATGTTGTGACTTAACTGAAATCTAATATCCATATATTTTTAAATATTGCACCCATTATTCGTTTTAGCCGGAAGAGGACCTTGTGTCATATAACCCATTTCGAATAGTGATACGACGTTATGGATTGAATTTGAAGGCCGACGCTGAAGACCATGTGTCTTCGAGAACGATAGGATAACCTGTCGATTGATTCTGCAACGAGTTGCTCCGGTATAGAGTTCTCCCTAAGTGATGGGAAGTCCGATCGGGATTGTGGATACTCGGATTTGCAAGGGCTTCTTCCTCTATTGGACGAAGTGCCTTCGGTTCTGTTCGAACCCGGAACAGACTTGTATGGTTGTATGTCCGACATTACACTTTGAGATATTGAACTGATCTCTATCAAATACATTTCTGCTTGGTGGTGGAGAATTTATTCTCTTAGCTTAACACCCTTCTCTGAGACATACGAGCTCAGAGGTTATGTAGTTGATATTTATCAGTGATATACTCCCATATTTGGTAGTGTGGCATACTGAGTGCTGCTGTGTATCATTTTTTGATCAAAGCTTGGCTTTGGTACAAAGGTAGCTTTGTGGATGAGACTGCATCAGGACCTCAAACCCCGGAAATGGTCGAAACAGGAAAGATGCGGCAAGGTTATGAGGGTCGCTCCCTTTAGGGTTTGTCATTCCCTTCTAGAAAAGGTGGTATCAGGGTATGGAGCCCAGATACTTCACTCATGTGGATACTGCAGATCTATTACTTTGTGATTGCTTTGTGGTTGTTGGTGTCGAGTGCTCGGATAAAGGTCCCAAAGGACCGGGGGATGGCACGCTCGTGTAGTAGTTACCTAGTTACAGAGGTAACCCGACCTTGTGTTGGCAGAGAGCTGGTTAAGCTCTCGGGACGTCCCGCCAGAGGCAATCCCATAGATGGTAGGAAGTTCCTTAGCTTGACCATTTGCTGGAAATCCAATCAAAACAATACACGCCCTATACGGTTTTAGTTCTATAACTTGCCATGGAATGTGGTGGTAACCTGCTATTGAACATGGTAGTTATAGTAGGCATACGATACTGGTCGTATGTTGGATAGGATTTATATTATACTTTCGAAATGGTTTTTCTACACTATGCACTAGTAATAATATCAAAGAAATTTTCTCGTATCAAGCATATTTGACTATCATAAGGAGAAATCTCCTCCAATTCTGCGTTTGCATTGTGTGTGTGGCGGGAGGCCTTATGATAGTTTCATTTTCCAAAAAGCATTGCGGATTTATTTTAAATTTTTTTGGTTGTTTGTTTGAAAGATAAACTGTTTTGTTTGCTCATACCAGTCCCATGACTGACCTTTCTTGTATAGGTGAAACATGATGGGTGGTTCTCGCTTTTTGTTTGGTGGCGAGCATGAGACTCTTACCCCTACATGTCCTCTTTAAGGGGTTGGTTAGCCGAAAGGCGTGACAGTCGAAAGACTGGCCGTAAAAGCAAGGGCAGTGTACCAGTGTATGCTACGGCGGGGCTGGGATGGTTGAAAAGCCTACCAGTCGAGAGTGGCCGCTGTCGATGGTTGAAAAGCCTAGACCATTATAATTGGTATCAGAGCTGAAGGTTAAAACTTTAGCTCAGGAGTATAACACATTGAGTAACTCATTAGATATAGGGTGAAGTGTGCCCTAGAATGAGTATATCCCTAAGATATTCATTCGAATGCCTCAGTAAATTCTCTTACTATCCACAAATAGTAAGTATGAGGGCAAGAAGAGGACGAGATAGGGGACAGGGGAGTACCACTACAAATGTTCAATATCCTACAACAGTGGAAACAACTTTCTCTATCAATCTCCTTTGATTCGTCTTTCCAAAATTCTTTTGATGGCTTCGTGATAGCTCTAGGAAGAAGCTTCGGTGTGATGGTGGCCCTACGAATCATTTAGAGAATCCTTACTTCGTATCTTCATCGGTTTCTTATCAGCTTTTCGATCTAAACTCTAATGAATTTGGAATTTGAAATCGAAAATATTAAATAAATTGGAAATTTTAAATTAAGTTAAATTGGTTAACAAATATAAAGCTAAATTTGAATTGTTTCAATAAAATGATATCGGTTAAAACCAAATTTGAAATTCTGTTTCTTGTGTGGATCCAAGTTCCAAGGGGGACAAATTGGTATATACTTTGGGGTGTTTCGACCTAAGTTTGGAATCCATAGTTAGTGTTTGAGAATTATGGAAGATTAAATCCATCTATCTATTCTTTGGGAATCCGATATATTCTACAAATGATTAGTTATCCCTTCGAACTAATCAATTCCCTTGCATATTCGTAGACCGGTGGATCCGAGTATCTTGTGGAGTGTTAAATAGATTCGTTCTTGTATCTATTGTTGATACTCTGATTTTGTAAACCGAATGCAGAATAAATATTTCGATCTGTTTGATCAATCATTTCTTTATCTATCATCTAATCTTTCTCGTCTCCTTAGCAAATTTCGAGGATGAAATTTTTTTTAGGGGGGAAACTGTAACATTCTTGAAAATTTATCAAGTTTAATTTTGAGATTAATTTAATTTTTTGAAAATAAATTGAGAACTAGTTAGAGATTTCTAGAATAAATAAATAATTTTTGATTATAAATAGAAATTTAATTTGAGATCTAAGCATAAGTATCTTATAAACAAATATTGAATTTCAAAATAAAGTGTATTAAAAATAAAATAGAAATTAAAAGCTTGAGATTAATAAAAAGATAATGATAGTTGTTTTCTAAATTCTTAATTATATTGATATTTAGAAGAAGTAATAAATTTCAAAAAAACATTTTTTTAAGATTTAATTCTCTTATATAAATAAATATGACTATTGTTAATATGAAGTTTAAATTTTTAAATCCTTCTTTTCTTTTTATAAAGTTGTACAAAAATGAATATAAAAAAAATGTATGAATGTAAACTGTGTAAATATACATATAAAAGAAAACACAACACATAAATAAATAAAAGGAAAATGTATTTATTTAAATGGGTAGCACAATATAAAGTTATATTTGAGTGTTATTGACATGAAAATGTAAAATGCAAACTTATGTACATGAAAGAGTTAAGTGAATGTGGTATAAAATTTATTTAAAAATTCTTTTGTCTTTGTAAAACTATAAATATTAAATATACATATGTAAAGTATAAAATTGTACAAGTGTTAGATCTTATAATCATTCCTTTTTACAAATGGCATTCACTATATTTAATTGAATAAAAAATGAAATTTAAAATTATGGAAACTTTTGAGCTCCCCCATATGCAATCATATAACTTTTCAGTAAATCTGAAAATATACAGTAACAAGAGATCTCAAATCTGAAGTAAAGATCAGAAAAGATAAAGTAGAAAAAAATGTGTAAACCAAGTTATCTTCAGTTCAAAATTTTCAAGATAAGAAAAATCAAAACCTAGCAATCAAATCAAGCAGCAAGAATAAGTTCAAAAACAAAACTGTAATCTGGAAATAGATTGAAGCAATTAGCAAGCAAATCAAAAAATCAAATGCTTGGAAATCAAAGTTGATTCAAGATGGAAACCAATCATAATCAAACTCCACTTTTATGAAAAGCATCTTCATTTCTCAAGCCTGGAAAATAGAATGAAACCAGGAAAAAAATAGCAGTTTAAAATTCAAGAATGCAAAAGTTCTCAATCTGAAAGCAAATCAACTCAAAGGCAAGTAAATTTCCTTTTAATTTTTTTTTGAATTTAATGTTGTTGAGCAGTAACAAAACAAAAGATTTTAGCAATTGTATCAATCTAAGTTGCAGGAAAACAAACTAAAGAGAAATTAAATCTGGAAGTTTCAAATCTGAAGCAAGTTTCAGGATCTTTTCAACAAATAAAATTATCAAGTTCCAGTTCTCACAAAAATAAGATGCTCTGGGTTCTTTGCTCTGCCATTTCATAGGCGAGCAACTTTTTTTTAAAAAAAACCAGTTTTTTTATCCAATGCTGTGAATCTGTGAGCAATCTACCTTGCTAAAGCTTAAATTCTGATTTGATCTTGCAAGTGTGCTGTGAAATTTTTTTTTTGTCATGAATAGGAATGTGTTTGCATGAATACAAATTTGGGTGTGCATGTTTGACTTATAGGCTATGCTGAACTTGGTTGGTTTCCATGCTTTCAAACCCTGTTCATAAACCAAAATCTCCTTCTCAAATTTATCTTAGACTCTAGGATTTTAATGAAATTTGTTTATATAATCCAAATCTAAGTTTTAAAAATAGCTTAAGTATGTTTTGTTTATAAACTATTTGGAAGTATTAATATACAGAAAAAATGGTTCACAAACAGGAAAATTGATAATATGGATTTCCAGATTTGATTATGCATATGGAATCGAAATTTAAAACGATGAATTTTAATAAATAATGTCAATTTTTTAATTTGGTATTGAATGTGGGATTTGGGTTTTGAAATGAATCGTGTTTTCGTCAATTCCTAATGATCAATGGGAAATCGAGCATTGGGATTGATGTTGGAGGTACTTTAAGTAATGGAGTTTACCGAAAAAATAGTCGCTGATTTTTTTGATGACCATGGAAGTTAGCTGACGAGATTTTAGGGTTTAAGAACCCAAATTGGCTGCTGTATTCATCGACATCGTGTGATGACGAATGTTGATCAGAGTCGACTGGTCCGGTTGGAATCAAAGCGGAGGAGTTTGGCGTGGCTCCAGTCATGTTCGCGTGATTTACCGTGGTCGGGGGACTGTGATACGAGGAATTTTCTGATGAGGTCTAGGTCTCTGTTTTGCAGCTGAAAGCTCGATTTGTTTTGATGATTCGATCGAGGTTGCCGAGTAGCTCGATGGTGTGAGGACGTCGTCATAGACTTGCTGGGCATCATAATGGTGGCCGGAGGTGGTGGGGCTTCGTGTGCTGGTGCACGCGTATATTTTGTATATCTGGAGAAGATGAAGTTTTGGGGAAAAAAATGCTCGGGTTCATGCTCGAGTTTCTTGCAAGAACAACTCGAAGCAGATGAAGTATAAGGGAAGCCCGGAGTTTTGCTCGAGGGAAGGTTGTAGTTGCCCTGTTTTTTTTTTTTTTGGAATCCTGTCTCGTGTTGGATTTGAGTAGGGAACTGGGTTTAAAATTTAAAAAGTAAATCAAAATTTCAAGTTTTAAAAATGTTTAAAACATACGTAACTTTTATTTTGAAAAGTTTATTTTAATAAACTTTATAATATTAAAGGATAGTTAATTGATGTAAGGAATAATTTGATGGTTAAGTAACTTTTAAAATTTAAGATAGGTTTATTTATTAAAGGAAATTAATTACTTGAAGTTAATTACTTAATGAAAGTTATTAAAGTAATTAAAGAAATTATTAATAATTCAAGTTAATTAATCAAGTAATTAATGAATGATTAAATTAAAATAATAATTACGTAGTGAAAGTAATTAAGAGTAGATAATTAAAGACTAAAGATGGATTAATCTAATATTTAGGGTTAATTACTTTAAAATATAATTAATTAATGTGGTTAATTAATTAAGGTAATTAAATTAAGAATAATTAATTAAAGGTTAATTAACTTAAAGTGATTAAGAAATTGATGATTTGATAGTATAATTATTTTTAAAAGGTAATTACTTAATTAATTACGTAATACTAAGATTTATTTAATAAATCAATAAGGTTAGTTAATTTGTAATTAATTATTAAATAATTAAGAATAATTAATTGATAAAAGTAATTAAGATTTAATTAATTAATAATTAAGGGTTAATTAATTAAGATAATTAATTAAAGAAATGATTAATTAATAAAGGTGGTTAAGACTTAATCAATTGTAGTTAATGACAATTAACCATTGATTAAAGATTACTAATGAAAGTAATTATGCGAGTAATAAATTTAAAACCACGCGATTTATTCACCTTAATCGAAGATGTGTGATGTGATGCTATGTGATGCTTTGTGTTGAGCTGTTATATGTGTGATGAATATACTGTTGTATGAATACAAAAGCCCTTGACCCGTAAAACGACATTTGAATTTCGATGCGATAGAGGGTCGGATTCCAGTTGGTTATCTGAAACCCACATCGAATCATAAGAGTGAATCTTTGTGATTGATTAATTTACTTTATCTATGAATCTGTGAACAAAGATAAGCGTTATGAGTTACACCACTGATCAATATTGATATGATTGATGTTGTACACTATTGTGTAAAACCCCTGAACCACACTTATGCACACACAAATATGGATTGCATGTGGAAATGGGTTAAGTTACCGATTTTTGAAATTGCTTTAAAGATTGAATTTTTGAATCCAAAATAGTTTTGGAATTGAAAGATTTTGAAAATGAATTTCAAAAATAAAAGTTATTTTGAATAACAAGATTGAGTTTTGAAATTTAAATAATTTAATTTAAATTTGAATTCAATATTTGAAATCGAATTCTATGATTTGGAAACTAGGGTTTAAAAGGGTTATTCAACTTATAAATGTGTTTATATGGTTTTTTAAACTAGTTCAAAAGTGTTTTTTTGGGAATTTAAATTTAATCCAATATTTTTACTTGTATAAATGAAATTGGATTTTTCCGTAACGAAACTATTTGTTTTCAAAAAATAAAAGCTTTCACATAAGAAAATGAACTTTCAATTTGTGTTAAAAGGTTTTCAAGCCTAAAATGGAAATAGTTTTTCAAGTTATGAATAAATCTTTGGAAACGATTTGAAAACTATAAATTAAATCTTTAATTTAAAGATTTAATGAGTTAATCCAATGGAAATGGAAATTGTTCTGGAAAACTATGAATGGATCTTTGCGAAACTATGTGAACTTTGTGAAACAAATCTTTTTGTTAAAAGATTTGAAATGGTAATTTTTTTAACTATTTTAAGTAATTTGTTTAACTATTTTAAGAAAAGTTTTGGATTTTATAAGTTATAACTTAACTGAAATCCCATATCCATATATTTTTAAATATTGCGCTCATTATTCGGTTTAGCCGGGAGAGGACCTTGTGTCATATAACCCATTTCAAATAGTGATACGACGTTATGGATTGCATTTGATGACCGGTGTTGGAGACCAGGTGTCTTTGAGAACGATAGGGCAACCTGTCGATTGACTCTGCGCTGAGTTACTCCGGTATAGAGTTCTCCGTAAGTGATACGAAGTTTGATCGGGATTGTGGATACCTGGATTTGCGAGGGCTTCTTCCTTTATTGGATGAAGTGCCTTCGGTTCTGTTAGAACCCGGAACAGACTTGTATGGTTGTATGTCCGACATTACACTTTGAGATATTAAACTGATCTCTATCAAATACATTTCTGCTTGGTGGCGGAGAATTTATTCTCTTAGCTTAACACCCTTCTCTGAGACGTATGAGCTCAGAGGTTATGTAGTTGATATTTATCAGTGATATACTCCTAAATTTGGTAACGTGGCATACTGAGTGCTGCTGTGTATCATTTGTTGATCAAAGCATAGCTTTGGTACAAAGCGTAGCTTTGTGGACGAGACTGCATCAGGACCTCACACCCCGGAAATGGTCGCAACTGGAAAGATGCGGCAAGGTTATGAAGGTCGCTCCTTTTAGGGTTTGTCATTCCCTTCTAGAAAAGGGTGGTATCATGTTATGGAGCCCATATACTTCACTCATGTGGATACTGCAGATCTATTACTTTGTGATTGCTTTGTGGTTGTTGGTGTTGAGCGCTCGGATAAAGGTCCCAAAGGACCGGGAGATGGCACGCTCGTGTAGTAGTTACCTCGTTACAGAGGTAACCTGGCCTTGTGTTGGCAGAGAGCTGGTTAAGCTCTCAGGAAGTCCCTCCAGAGGCGATCCCATGGACAGTAGGAAGTGCCTTAGCCTGACCATTTGTTGGAAATCCAATCAAAACAATACGAGCCCTGTATGGTTTTAGTTGTATAACCTACCATGGAATGTGGTGGTAACATGCTATTGAACATGGTAGCTATAGTTGGCATACGATATTGGTCGTATGTTGGCTAGGATTTATATTATACTTTCGTAATGGTTTTTCTACACTATGCACTAGTAATAATATCAAATAAATTTTCTCATATCAAGCATATTTAACTATCATAAGGAGAAATCTCGTCCAATTATGCGTTTGCATTGTGTGTGTGGCGGGAGGCCTTATAGTAGTTTCATTTTCCAAAAAGCATTACGGATTTATTTTAAATTCTTTCGGTTGTTTGTTTAAAAGATAAACTGTTTTGTTTGCTCATACCAGTCCCACGACTGACCTGGAGTTTATTGTTCCTTTCCTAAACTCTGGATGCCCATGATTTTCCCACACGGGCAGTGTAGAGTTGGGTTTTTCAGTTAGTCAAGTTTAGTAGATTATCTGGAGCTAGTTGAGGCTTTGGATCTGAACTGCACTTGCTTATCTTTGTGCATCGTATTGGAAGTTCGAGCTATTTTTGGATTGGTGCCTTGGAGATTGAGATTACCGATGCTGGAGTTCTTCCTTAAAGACCATCTTGGAGATATTATTCCGCTGTTGGTGTTATCTTTTCTTTCCGCTGCTATTGTCTTGTATCATATCTCTGATGTATATTGATATCCATTGTATCATTCTATTGTATCATATTGTATCGGATATTGTATCAACGTTGTATATGATATATGATATTCTTTTCTTCTGCTATGTTGTACTTAATGTGTTATAAGCTTCGGCGAACCAGATTTGACGTTTGGATCTGCGGCATTTGAGTACGAGTGTAGTATTCGGTGCCGATGTTCGAAGGTCGAGTCAAGGTCGTTTTAATGATTTTTTTAAGGCATGATGGTTTTGAGATATGGATGTTGTAATTGATATTTGACTTATTTATGAAGCAATTATAAAATTTTTGTTTTAATAAGTTATTATTCTAGTTTCCACTGTTTTACCTATTTTTTCTTGTGAATCTTAATTTCTGTTAGTTTTTTTATATCTATAACACACCATGCCTTTTAATGTGTCCTTTTGGGTATATTAAAGTTGTGGAGTGTTTCAGAAATATTTCCTCTTTTTCAAAATTCCTTTTTTGAATTCGTACTTTATATATTTCCATATAAATAGTTTAACAAATATCAATTGCCAACTTGCTTTGGGTTCGATCTGATTTGAAATCCTCTCTATCATACAATGATAAAGAAAATGATTCCCTGAGTGCACTACAATGTTTGCTTAGGCAAACATTTGATTGTCATTTAGAAGATTTTTAAGATCATCATAAAAAATTGGGACTCATTCCCCGAACTATCCAAAGAAATTAAATCCTACTTTAAAGTTTTCTTTCCAAAATATTTCTACTTGTAATACTTCCAGTTAAAACCATTACTGCTTTTCTCCAAAAATCTTCTAATATCCTTTCAAAGACTCCAGGATTTAAATCCTCAGAAATCGTTTACTTATAAAATACATTTTATAAATCGATTTTGTAAAATTATCCATGTAAATTCGTTCTTTTATTTATGAATTACCATTTATAAATCTCTCTTACAAAATATCACCAGTAAAACTCCTTTACAAAATATCATTTATAAATCTCATTTACAAAATATCATTTATACATCTCTGTTAAATAAATCCTTTTTATTAAGTAAAACCCATTTTTTGTTAAACAATTTATTATTTATTAAACCTTTATTTAATTAAATTTAAAAATAATTAATAAAACAACTAATTAGCATTAAACATCATTAATAAAATAATTAATTAACTTTAAAATGACATTAATATAATACTTAATTAACTTTAAAAAATCATTAATAGAATAATTAATTAACTGTAAGTTAATTTAAATTCATAGCTTTTAAAATTCAAAAAGAGGCATAACGACCATTATGGTACTCAAACAAACCACCATTTATTTTTAATTCACTTTCTAAGTCATATCACTAGTATTAAATACATGTAAGCATATATGTAAATAAAATCAGCAATTTTCAATCACTAGCTAATCCACAACCTATCCAATATTGATCAACTGGCATACAAATAAATCTCCAATTAAATAATATAACAGAATGGAGATTTATTTTGCTAAATAGATATCCAAATTAATCTATTCAACTTAAATATAGCAGAACAGTGCTTTATTTTGCCAACAAAATGTCAGTGCAACAATATAATTACCTAACTATATAATTAGTTTCTATGACTATTAATTTTTCAATAATTATCACTTCAACAAATCTTTCAAATAATTGTACTAAAATTTTCTATTAGTTAATACGAATCAACTATCGAAATCCGCGGGTTAAACGGATCTAAATTGAGTGATTTGTAGCTTTAAAAAGTTTAGACTATTTAAATTTTAAAAAAATTAGATAAATAAACACTGAAAGCCCATGCCCTAACTCCTCTGGCCACGCGTGACTCATGTCCACCCTCGCAATCACCTTTGGCGGCCTCAAACCCATTTTCACCATTCAACCTAACTTCGAACACGCCTGAGCCATCAAATAATCACAAACCTCTATCACCACCTCCACTTCTAGGACCAATCGCCACCACCAATCGATCACCACCATGCTTCCTCAACTCTGGTCCCAACGTCGACCGACTCGACGCTCCTTTATGCTGGTTCCAGTCTAAATATCGAACCCAAAACCAAATATCTTAAAACCCTAAAGCAAGCTTATCCCAAAAACCACAACCACCAATGACTACGCGGCCATGTGATCACCTCCACTGCCTCATCCATGACCTTAGCCTCCTCTCAACGACTTCAAAAATCATAATTTTCAGAGATGAACGCGACCATACTCACCTTTAGTCAATTATTGTTGGTCGAAAACTATCGTCACTCGACCATTCAGTGTAGTCGACAAATTACAATTTCCTCACTCGATGAAACGACCCACGAATATATTTAAAAAATAACTATAGGCTAAGGCGAAGAACTTTATAATTAATCGTGTTGGGTAGTTCCTAAAAGTTTTAGAGATAATGGTTTTTGAATGTGAGAGTGGGTGTGTTCATTTCTTTAAACCTAGAGTAGGAGAAGAAGAAAATGAAAATGTCTGGTATCTTTATTTATGTCCGTGTACATATGTAGTTTAAAGTAAGCATTACCTAACATTTTTAAAACTAAATTTTGACAAGTCAAGATCTAAACAATTATGTAAACATAAGCATCATATGTAAATCGCCACCAAGCTACTACAATTTGCAACATTCATTTCATAGAATATATTAGATATGAATAAGAGATTTTACCAAATTTATAATTTTCAAAAGTATGTAACAAGAGTTTAGTGTTCTCACCTTCTCGGATTACTGAAAATGCAAGATTCAAGCTTTCCTCTCTAGCAATCACCCCGAACACAATTTCACAACTAATTTCAACTTTTAAGCTAAAAATAAAAGATTTTTATTAATTTAAGAATAGAGTAGGAAGTGGAAAGGAGAAGTTAGAAAATGCAAAATGAGAATTAAGAGTTAAATGGAGATGAGATAAAAACTTTACTTTCGTAAATTGAAGAAAAGTGTTAACAGACATAAGTACCCTGAATCTCATTCCCCTTCCTTCCCATCTTTTATTAAGTCAAGTACTAAACACATGAAAAAGTGGAGGATATTAGGACGGTCCATGTATCTTTCTGTATTTTAATACTTAAGCCATTAAATCAAATTCAAATTTAAATATATTTTATTTTTTATTAATTCTTCTTATTATTATATTGTTAAATTTTATAAATATGGTTTTCTTAACTTAAACTAACCATTTAAGTGGTGTTTAAGAATACGTGCTAAGGTATAAAAACTTACTACGACTTGCCGTTCGATAATAACTTAAAATCCGAAGAGCGGGTATCGATCGCATTTTTAGTTTTCCATAAAACTACCTATTTTTCTAAATAAAAATTCAAATTGAATTTTATGCCATTAGATATTAATTAGAAGAGAATTATTTAATTATTAAAAACCATATATTGAATATGTAAAATAAATTAAACATTCATAAATCAAAGCGGTAAAATTTTGGGTTGTTACATTCTTTTCCCCTAAAAGAATTTCAACCCCGAAATTTCATCTCAATCCAACAAAGAAGGAAACCAATCAATGAAAAAACTTTTCCATATTATTTCCTATACCTATTTATGAAAGCATTTCATAAAACAGAACTTAAATTTAGAAACCTATATAATACCCTACTACGTCTTGCGGGTATATACAACTATCTAATTCAAACATTTTATTTTAAAGTTAACTTGAGAACTAAATACTATGTTTTTATTTCTAGCCCATTTTTGAAATGATACCATATATTTTAATCATAAAAAATATATCATATCGCCTGAGTAATCCTAAAAATGATATTTAGGAAATTGGTACTACCAAATAGTATCATACATTCCTTTACCAAGAAAGGTTATATTTAAGAGAAGTGTTTACCATCCGAACTCATCTCTTTCCCATTTTTAATAATTTTTAGGCCACTCAAACTAGTTAACCGTAACAACACCCACTTGGAGGCCCTAAACTAATGGCTACGGATGCTGTAGTCATCTATATTTATTAGTCCTTGGTGATCAAATACAGTACTATTAGACAAATAGATATGCTAGAAACACATGGATATGGATAAAGTTTAAAATTTCAAAACAACTTTCACATTCCAATCCGAATTCATTTCAACATTCATTACACAATCCCACAATGTTAATTACGTTAGAAAAATATAATTATTAGAATATACTCCAAAAAATGAAGATGCCCTCTTGGTTATTAGAGTATATAATAGGCAATAAACCACTTTGCCTTAAAAAATTAATACAGCGGAATAAGATGAGAAAGAACTTAAATAACTACATGCCTTCTGAACAACTCCACAAGCTTTTTCATCTTAAGTGGTACTTGAAAACCTCAAATCCCAAACTACTCAAAGTCAATTGAGTGCCCAAGAGTTTAAGGGGAAAATATAAACTTCGAGTCTGACATAAAGACAGGTATGGATAATAGTGTACCATCTCAAATCATTTAGATATCTAGTGAGACCACATCGCTTAGCGGATTGGGTTTCCCCTCACTAGTATCTTAAACCTTTATAAACCATTTTCTATCCCCCTGCATCTACAATGGTTAATTCGGTTCAAAACATTATTATGTGATGATATGCGAAACAGTTGAATCAATTCTAGAGTACCCATCCCTAATTCATTTTGACTATCTGTCATAATTATAGTTTCTAGGATTATTATCAACCAAATAGTTTTCATGGGCTAACTAATGAGTGGTTTAAACTTTTAAGGACTACTGGTCCAATTATATAGTTTTCATGGGATTACTATGAACCTATTGGTAACTCCAACATCATTTGTTTTATCCTAGTTTTCATGGGCTAACTAGTAACCTATTGACTAACAGTCAATATCTTTCTTTTACCCTAGTTTTCATGGGCTAACTAGGAACCTATTGACTATCTGTCAATATTTCATTTTCTTATCCGGATATAGTTTTCATGGGCTAACTATAAACCTATCAAACAGACATTTTCAATTATACATAGTTTTCATGGGCTAACTATGAACCTATTGGCCTCTGCCAATATCTTTTTCCTTAAACAGTTTTCATGGGCTTATTGTTAACCAATTAGTCCCTACCAATATCTTTTATTTATTAACTACTAGATTAACCCAACTGGTTATTCCATCTTTTTCCAAAGTATAGTTTTTGGATTCATTACATATATGAAGAAGCAAATAATATAACTTGGTTAATTCTTTTAACCCGTTTAGAATTCTTCATAAGTCCCACTTCAACATATTTTGTTTATCAACGTGCCATGGTTTTGCTTTTAAAATTGATTGGGTTATTTGTTTTGAAAATTATACTTTTGAAACCTTCAAACCCTTGCTTTAGACCTTACTGGATAGCCTCATTCGAAAACATCTATCTCTTTTCAAAACAATTGGCTTATGCCTTTAAAACCACTTTAAAAGCCTTCTTTTGAAACCTTTCGACTAAAATAAAGTGTTACTTGTTTATTATTAGAGCATAGCTTTGAAACCATTCGAACTATCTCTTCCTAAAGCATTGAAAGTCCCCCTTTCAACATCATTGGGTTTACCATTTTAAAATATCGTTTGGATCAAAGAAAATATAAATGAAAGTATTTCTTTCGAAACCATTCTTTACTATATAAAAATATTGGGGAATTTATGATGGCGTCAAAATCAATTCTTTCGACAGAGTCGAAAGCTTGCCTATTAAAATATTTAAGGATGCTTCGAAACCCCTTTCGAATCCATTTCCTTCGAAACCCATAACCCTTTTGAAAGAATTTAAAAAGTGGCTTAATATAGCTTTAAAATAATCAATACCTTTCGACAATATTGATGACTTCAATACATCCAAAAGGCACAAGAATCGGCAGTAGGGCTTCGACTAGGTCGGAACACCTTCTTTTGAAAGCATTGATTTATAATTAAAGGAAATCCTTCGAAGCCCCTTTTCCTTTTAAAACAGACATGGCAGCCACTTCAAGAGCTATTATAAAACTTCTTTCAAAAACATACGTACCGACTAAGTCGAAAGCTTAATAAAACACAGAGAGGCATTTATCTTTTTAAAACAAACTGAGGTAATGACCCCATCAGAAGCTATGCTTTCGACACCATGCTTTTCGCCTTTCTCTAGTCCACTACATATCCTCTAGATGACATCATTATTATTCAATTTAACTTAATCAGGTTTCGACATGATCGAAGGCGAAAGGAAAGGATCAAAAGTTACTTTGGTTATAGGCGAAACCAATTTTTCTGGTCAAATACTAAACTAAGTAACTCATATAAACTAAGCTGCTTACATGTTCATTTCTTATTGGTTGCCTTAAATTTTCCAATGCTTTTCAAAACTAATCACCTATTTGTTTTGGATAAGTATCAAACTTAAACTTTTGCAAATAAATCCTTCTTTTTATTTATACGTAAATCATTTTGATCCTCTTCGCAAAATAATTTATTTTGTATATCAAATCACTTAAGAAAAATCCCCAAAGATCACAAAAATTTATTTTAGTCATGTTATCTAACATATCAAATTTTCATACCTAAATGTTATCCTGCCTTTTGGCAAAGGCCGTGACCCAAGGAATTGACTGAAAACCAAAGGCAGTCCGTCCCGAAGATAGGTTGTACATAGGTCTACTACGGATACCAAAATTTTTGATCCAGGTCTAGATCGAGCTACAATCGATATGGCACGACAAACAAAGCTATAAAAGCTAATGTTAAAAATATCAAGTCAATCGGAGTTAGTATGCTTAAGATATCGATTGATCAAAATCAATGGAAAAAGCATCGGTTCGTATCCATCATAATTCACTCCATTTAGTATCCATTACGATCTATCCTCTTCGTATCCATTGAAAGTTGACGTTTTGTATCGATTTCATTCGTATGTGCTTCGTATCGATCTCCTCACCTACCTAGATCATATCGATCAGCCGACAGATTAGTACGAAACTAATGTTTTCTATCTATACGAAGTGGCCTACGGTAATCGATATGAATCCGTCAAGTTCCATTGATATGAAGCAGTATCCAAGGATCGTTGCAAAGGAGTTAACAAACATTGATATGAACTGGAACAGGCTATCGATACGAAACAACTTAAAGGGAACGATATGAAGTGGAGCACAAAGCATCGATACAAATGTCCCCTCCATTCATCGATACAAGAGCATTTCTCGTGGTCGATACGAACGGAACATGTAAAAGTGAAAGACTCGGTCACTCGGCATGAAAAGTGGATCGATCCTAGAATTTAGCTCTATGTCTCCCTGATCGATACACATGGTATCGATATGAATATCCATGGATACGAAGGGATCGATACAATAATGCCAGCCTTTTACAAATCCAAACTTGGATTGATCATAACTCAAAATCTACAAGTCCCGCCCCTAAATTTTCATAGTAGCTTGCGTGCCATCTCAAGAATGTCCTTGATCGATCTTATCCCAAATGGATTTATTTTTTATAGATACAAATGGTACATGTATCGATCACATATCGATCCCAGATGACCATGGACCAGTTTAGTGATCCCACCTATGTGAGAGAAGGGGTCTTCTAAGATTCGAATCAGATTTTTCCAGCCTACACCTATAAATAACTGCCATATGCCTCCAAAAAAAGGACTTTTGGATTCTTCCACGCTGATACTCTGCCGGAGACTCATTGTAACTCTAGTGTTTGAGAGTGTACTATTTTAATCGGATTATAAACTTCAATAAAACAGTAAACTTTCCATAGTGGACGTCGACTACAATGTCGAACTATTCTAAATTCCTGTGTTCTTGCATTTTTGTTTTCCTGTTTTGGCGTATTTGTTAGATTAACTCCTTTTTCATTTATATTCTTTACTTTAATCTCTTTGAATATGTCCAAAGAGTGTTGTGCCTAATTTTGGTGCAAATACTATGGTGTCTTAACTGAGAAAACCCAGTTTTTCTCCTGCTCATTGGGTTTATTGCCTTTGTTGGATTGCATAAATCTAAGGAGAAGATCCAGAGCTACCTTCCAAGAGTTCATTCCACACTATTCAGATTCCATCAGATGTAGAAAGGAACCGCATCAGCCATGGTTAACACAAGGACTACTTCAACTACTGCTAATCCAGATGGACGAGAAAGACAAAACCCCGCACAGCTACCTGCTATAGGTCAGAATTTGGATCAACCCTTAGACCCATAAGGCCCTATCATCAAGGAGGAGTTCTAGATCTTTATGCAAGAGCTTACCCAAAGCTATCATGAGCTCACGCAATAGATCCTTGCCAACACAGACCTGGCCTATCGATTAAATGAGGAGAGATGAAGAAGATCCAAAAGGGATTGTGCTTCCTATTCATTCATTGAAACTTCAGCTTCTTTTGATTTCAACAACAGATCTACACGTCCACGGTTGGTTGGAAGCTACGCACAAGCCTCCGGGCATCGGCGTATTCTGAATCTCGGGCAAGCTAGAGCTGGTCCCTTCATGGGGCACAGGGCTGGACCCTTCTCCCGAGGGCGAGCACCTCCTTATCACACTATTGATAGCCATGAAGCTGCAACCGCGACAAATATGGAAGCTCAACTTCAGAATCAACCAAAACCCCACCTTTCGTCAACATAATCATGCTCCTGAACCCTATGTGCCCAAAGATCTGGAACCAAGGAGACGAGGCATAGACCGTCAATCACGCTCGGACCGCCCTTGTAATTTGGAACCCGACCACACCTTGGCCCATAATGTCTAAATGCTGGAAATCCCAATCCTGATCCATCAGATGATCCATGAAAGTTAAGGCATCACCAATGACAATTGGAGAATCTTTGAAGTCATACTTCGTTTACTGATGACATCCTCTATGCCGAACAACCTCGCTGATTCAAGATTCCAACTTTACCTATTTATGAAGGAAGCTCGTATCCTAATCAGCATATCCTAATGTATGAATTGCTCATGAATTCCGCTTAAGCTAACGATGCGGTTAAATGTAGAAGCTTTCCTATCTCTCAAGGGGCATCGCAACTTTGTGGTTTACTCGTTTATCACCTTGATCCATTTCATTCTTTGATCGGTTAGCTACCAAGTTTGTTGAAAAGTTTCGTATGCATGTCACGAGGGAGAAGGATGTTAAGCCCTTATCTAGCGTCACCCAAGCTCCAGGAGAGACATTAAGAAGTTATCTGGAAAGGTTCCATGCCGCTTGTAAGGAGATCGGCAACCCCAATGACAATTCTATATTGATGGCACCGTCTAAAAGGATCGATCCTGATTTCGAATTTGGCAATTGGTTGGCTAGGAAACACCCCATGCCATTGGATCGTTCTATGCTAAGGTGGCCCGGTTATTGAGGAGAGAAGATGCTAGACAATCTAGAAAGAAGGATGATGCGGGGCCCAGTGTCGAAGGCATTGAAAGTAATGTTGCTGTGGAACAGACCGGTGAAGGTTTCGATAAAGGCGGTTGAATATATAGAATAAGCAGTGTTAACAAAAAGCAACAGAGGTCAGGGCAAGAAATGAGATCGAAATCGTGCATCGCGACACAGATATCCCATGATTAACCTATATACCCCTTTGAATATATCTCTGGAGAATGTTTATTTGCAAACATGTAATGCTGGACAATTTAAAAAGCCTGCTTTGAAACAGTCGTCTGAGAAGCAGATTCACACTGGGAAATTCTATAAGTTCCATGATTTCTATGGTCACAATGCTAATGAGTGTCACCATTTACAAGACATCATTGAGAATTTAATCAGGGAGAGAAGGTTGGAATAATTTGTTTGGGCGCCACGGGCTGGAGGTGCGGGACCATCAAACCTAAATCAAGGTCAAAATAAGGCTAGACCGAAAGAACCCATGTGTAATGGTGGGAGATTGGTTATTAATACAATTATTTGTGGTCCTCATCCAACTAATTGGAGCTGGAGGGAAATGGAGTCGTATGCCAATTTGATTAGGCATGCGGACTTCGAATCTTGTAGTAATGTTGATGATGGTGCTCCGGTGAAACCACAAAAGACGACAACGGATGGCATCGTTTTTCATAGTAGAGACGCTGATAGACTCGAAGACCCCACTATCGATCCACTAGTCATATCATCTCAAATAGGTCCTTCTTGGATGAAGAGGATCTTGGTAGATAGTTGAAGCTCCATCAATATTCTTTTCATGCGAGCTTACGACCGGATGAAAATGGAGGCGAAGGACTTGAAGCCATATCAGTCTCGCATACATGGCTTCAGTGGGAGTGTGATGATACCTTCTGGGATGGTGGAGTTGCTAGTTGAGCTGGGAATCGAAGATCGTCGGGGAGTTTGGATATTATAGTTCGTTGTGTTGAACATTAGTTCTCCATATAATGCTTTCTTTGGTCGACCGGCCCTAGTTGAGTTCAAGGCAGCCATTGCCCCATGGTGTTTGACTCTAAAGTTCCCCATAGATAACAGAGTTGGAGTTTTTCAAGAAGACCAGGTGATTAGACGCGCCTGTTATGTTGCTGAGTTGCGTGAGGTGCAGCTGAAAGAGAAGGGCAGGGAAGTGAAGAAATCACTCAATGTCCATTTTTCTCAAAATTGGTAGTTAACGCCTGGGACTACGTCCGGGCGCCACAAACAGTTCCTGAAAGATCTTGGTCCATGAGATGAAATGATGAAAAGGAAGTCAATGACAGTAAGACTTCCCTGCTAAAGCTGACGATCGATGTTCTGATCGATGATGATGATGACTCCAGAATGATATAGCTCGGGTCTCAGCTAATCCAACACATGAGATAGGAATTGGTTGAATTTCTACAGGAAAACCTCGACTTGTTTGCATGGATGCAATTAGACATGTGTGGAATCTCACTGGACATCGCGAGCCATGCATTAAATATTGATCCATGGCATGGCCATGTCAAACAAAAAAGGCACTGTATGGATCTAGAGAGATCTGCTAGCCTGAAGGAAGAGGTAGATAAACTCAAGTCGAACGGGTTTATCTAAGACGCATTGTATCCAAAGTGGGTATCCAACCCAGTTCTTGTCAGGAAATCCAACGGGAAAGGAGAACTTGCATAGTCTACATAGATTTGAATAAAGCGTACCCAAGGATGTTTTTCCACTTCCCAGAATTGATCAGCTCATAGATTCAACGGTCGAACACGAACTCTTATCTTTCATGGACGCATACTCCGGCTACAATCAAATACCGATGCACCTACTTGATCAAGAGCATACTATCTTCTCACCGATCATGGACTCTATTGCTACAAAGTAATGCCGTTCAGACTCAAGAACGCTGGGGCAACTTACCAAAGGCTTGTGAACTAAATGTTCGCTAACCAGGTCGGGGAAATCATGGAGGTGCGCGTAGATGACATGCTTGTGAAGTCGTTGTTGTCCATCAATCATGTCAGGGACTTGGAAATAATTTTCAACATCCTCTGATAATACCAAATGAAGCTCAACCCATTAAAGTGTCATTTTAGAGTAGCATTTGGAAATTTCCTTGGATTCATTGTCAATGCTCGGGTAATTTAAGCCAACCTGAGAAAATCTAGGCGATCTGAAATCTCGAGACTCCTAGAACTATAAAGCAAGTGCAAAGCCTCAATAAAAAGGTGGCAGCTTTAAGAAGATTCATCTTCAAATCCATGGACAAATGCATTCCCTTTTTTGATCTGAGTAGGAAAGGACAGCGGAATTTCGAATGGACTGAGGAGTGTGAAGGTGCATTTCGAGCATTGGTTCAGCATCTGGCATCGCCACCTATTCTGTCAAAATTGGTTGATCATGAAAGATTATATATCTGTCTAGCAGTTTCGGCAAGTACGATCAGCACTGCATTGATCCAAGAAGAATATCGAATACAGCGATCGATTTATTATATAAGCAAGCGATTGACAGGGCAAAGAGAAACTACTCGAAGCTAGAGAAACTGGCTTATTGCCTAGTCATTGCTTCGAGAAAGCTCCATCCATATTTTCAGGCCCATCCGATCACTATCTTCACCGACTAGCCGTTACGATAGGTCCTTACATGGCCTGAGATGTCTGGTAGGTTGCTCAAGTGGAACATCGAATTGAGTCAGTATGATATTGCTTACACATCAAGATGAGCCATCCAAGGGTAAGTTTTGGCAGACTTCATCGTTGAATTTACTATACCAAAGGACTTGCCTGAAACAATTAAATCTCCCAAATACATATGGAAGATGTACATTGACGGTGCATCAAACTATAGCGGCACAAGCACTAGTGTTGTATACGAAACTCCAAAAGCTCGATCAATATGTCATGCTTTGAAGTTTGACTTCCACGCGACTAACAACGAGATCGAATATGAAGCTTTACTCGTCAGACTAAGACTTGCCAGAGGCTTGAGAATTATTGCTATGGAGATCTACTATGACTCGCAATTGGTCGAATGCCAGGTTCAGGGAGAATACCATGTAAGAGACCAATGGTTGGCTGCTTGCCTTGCCCGAGCCAGGAAGTGTTGAATCAGTTCGATTACTACTCCATCCTCTGTATCATTGGAAGCACAATCAGAAGGCCGATTCTTTGGCAGAAATGGCTAGCACTAGTGAAGCACAGCCAATGGCACTTATCTCTGTTGAGACACTTACCTCCTAGAGTATCGATCGAATGGAGATAGACTGGGTGCATGAGGCAATGCTCGAAAAAGAGATATGGATAACCCCTTTCAGAAAGTATCTTGAACACAGAGCTTTGCCTGAGTGTTGAAGTGAGAAAAGACAAGTTCTCCGAAAAGCTTTGCAATTCATTATCCAGAATAGGGTCATGTACAGGAGAGGATACTCTGTTCCTTTACTTTGGGTATTGCCTACGAAGAAATCAAATAAGTGTTACACGATGTACACGAAGGAGAATGCGGCGATCACATTAGGGGGCAAGCCCTTTCTAAGAAGATACTTCGATATGGGTATTATTGGCCGATTATGAATTGAGATGCATCAGACTATGCCAAAAAATGTGATAAATGTCAGAAACATGCTCGAATTCCAAGAGCCCCTCCTACTGAAATTACTCTGATGGTCAGTCCATGGTCGTTCGCCACATGAGGCATCGATATAATTGGTTCTCTACCTCTGGCTAAAGGTGGTGCGAAGTACGCCATCGTTGCAGTTGACTACTTTACCAAATAGGCGAAAGCCAAACCCCTTGCCACAATCACGATGAAAAAAGTAATCAACTTTGTAATATGCAACATTATATGTCGTATGGGCCTCTCACAAAAAATTATCCCTGACAACGGAGCCCAATTCGATATTGTTGAGTTCAAGAATTTCTGTCAACTTTTCTATATCCAGAAGAAGTTCTCGGTGGTTTCTCACCCTTAAGCAAATGGATAGGTCAAAGTTGTTAATAAAGTTATTAAGTCCACTCTAAAGAAATGGCTGGAGAATGCTGGAGGCTGATGGGTTCATGAACTTCCGGTGGCCCTATGGGCTTATTGGACCACCCACAAGTCCGCAACGGCCATAGTCCATATTCACTTTCCCACCGCTCTGAAGCCGTTATTCCGATTGAATCGGAAGTACCTTCTCATCGTGTGACATATTATGATCCACAGTCGAATGCCTTGTTACATGTCGAATCTCTGGATTTATTGGATGAGAAGAATGAAGAGGCTGATTTGTGGGCAGTCGCACACCAAAGACGAGTCGCTCGATTATACAATACTAAAGTCCGACCAAGAACCGCTAAATTTGGCGATCTCGTACTCGAGAGAATATTTCCAATCCCTTTGCATATGAAACCAACATGGAAAGGACTGTATGTCATCAAACAAAAACTTGGAGACGACACATTCAAATTATCAACTGTTGATGGTCTCACTTTGCCGAGAGCTTGGAATAGCGAGAGTCTCCGTTGTTACTACACATAACAGGCTTTTTTTTATCATTCAGTCTGCTTTTCATTTGAATTTTGTTTTTGCAACTTGTAATAAGGCAACTGACTTCGCCATACTTTCTTATTTCAGCAATAAAATACAAACTCGTGAAACCAGAGTGGCGATTCTTAAAATGGTTCATGCAACCATCACAATGCACAGAGAGCTTAGTTGCATCCTATGGTGTGGCTTATTCAAATAGGGAATAACTGTGATATGACCGATCACTTGCTAAGTGAAATCCCAAGCACGGGGGCAAGCAACTATGCTGAAGCCAAAAAGGATTGATATACGAAAATCCTCCAATGAACTCCGGTTCCCAAAGTGTGAATTGGAGTATAAACTTCAAATCCAAAACATGGGCTCGAGTATGGTGGATCCGTCCATCCCCAACTTCGTCCATGTACAATCTAAACTCGAGGAGGATGAACCCGTCCATCCAAGGACCCGTCTCCATTTTTACAAGCTCTAGGAGGATGGACCCATCCATCTACAACTTCGCTTGCCTACTCAGGTGGATGTGATCCGACCGTCCATGTTCCTGATCAACTTCTCGTTTTCGGAGTGTGAACGGGATCCCAATACTTAGGCAAATGTGACTTGCCGTCTGTCAATCAACTCTAGATTCTTAGAGTGCAAACTGGAGTATAAACATCAAGATGGGTGTGACTGATCACTCATCGACTAACTCTAAGTCTCCAGAATGTGGGTTTGAGTATAATGCAAACCGGGCGTAGACCGACCACCCACGAGATAACTCTTAGTCCCCAAGTGCGGACTGGATTACAAAACATAAATTGGGTGTGACTGACCACTCACAAATCAATGTAAGTCCCCAGAGTGTGATGTAATTCAAAATATCAAACGGGTGTGACCGACCGCCCGTAAAATAACTTAAGTGCCTGAAGTGCGGACATATCTTTAAACATTAAAGAGGTGTGACCGACTCCTCGTAAAACAAGTTAAGTCCCCGAAGCATGGACATATCTTTAAACATTACGCGGGCTTGACCGGCCATCGATGCATAAGTGTAATCCCTAGGGTGTGGATGCGGTTACCAATAGATGAGCGAGTGCAATCCGGCCATTCGAACTCTCTCGTTTCAACTTTGTCTTGACTAAGTTAATTTTAATTTATTGAAGGCAGAGGGAGACTATCGACTGATCAATTCTATTCATCCCTGGGACTGGGGCCAAAACTCAAGTACTAGCTGCAGATCGAGAGAGTACAATGTTGGGACTCGACTTGATGTCTGGTTATGACCCGAATCCATGACTTTGGGATTTAACAACCAAACTCAAGTCCAATTCAGAGAATAAAGCCTCACGAGTACGTTGAATGGAAATTCGAGTGCTAAAACACTTAAATAAATGAAAACCGAGTTATACTGAAAACAAAATGGAATTTCATTTCAGCTATTCTTTGAAAGAAAAGGATAAGTACAAAAATTATTTCAAGAATTCCTATAGGCAGGGGTCGTACCCGCATCTATACATGACTTATGGGAAGCAAAAATAAATTCCTATCTATCTACTAAAAAAGGGAGGAAACTGGCACGTCTACTCCCTCGACTTCTTCTTCTTCTTCTTCCTCGGCGTCGACCCATTGGAGCTACCATTCGGTGCCTCTTCGAGCTTTTTACTTTAGCTGGTTGATTTTTGGTCGGGGGCATTGTTAAGATCTCCTCCTCCAAACTCACGGGGATCGGGGTACTTTTTAAAATTGGTGTCAGATGAATCTTAGTACTTTTAATGCTAAAGGACGAGGGAGGAATGCCAGTGTCAATGATTGTGCCGCCAGGAGAGATCATGCGCATGGGGACCGGACCAGGACCCACTATACCACCTCGAATACTACTGGCCCGTGCTGCTCTTTCCATTTCAGCATTAATCTCTACCATTATCTCTTCCTTCCAAATTTCTTGGGCTTCCAAGGAATGCTGCTGGTTAGGCTCGAAGAACTGGCCGTAAACACGCCTTTACCCATGACGAATAACAAGTCGGTAAGCGGATCACTTTGATGATCGAGGAGTTCCTCCATCATATGTTCATCAAAAATGAAAGTGCTCTCATGCACTTTCTCAGTTGGTGCAGCAGCCGTTGTCGTGGTTGCCTCTGTCATAATGGCCTCCTGCTCATGATGCAGCTCTTCGGTTGTAGGAGGCTCGCGGGCGCAGATTCTATAACTGAATAAAGATAAGAGAAACATTAGTGACATCTTCTGATAGCGTTCCCGACTTCTAATGGATGCAATAAGTGTTCATAGTACCTTCCTCAGTTTGGCTCACATGTTGAGCCAATGCACCTTCAGAGCCATGCTAGTGCATAGGAGGCAGATGTGGCTGATCAGTGTCATAAGCAAGAATAGCCGAAGGGTCAATTGTAGAAGTGTTCTTTGGTTGAGTTGTTGTAGGCATATCAAAGATCGCTTCGTGGAGACCCCCCCAACGTCCTGATACTGGCCAGCATGTGTTTCCTTCTCAACTATGACAATGGCATCATGGAAACTCTACTCTTATCTTTAGTTAATATCCAATTCCCCAGGTCAAAGTCATCAATAGTTGTAGTGTAGTGGTCCAGCTGTTCATCCTCTATCAAGCGGCACCAGGCATTGTGTAGATGAAGTGGGTAGTCATTGAGACAACTTTGGTTGCGATGTTTCAGAACATTGACATTATAAGTGACCAGGAGGTCTTCGATGTCACTTTCCAACCTGGCTTTTGCCTCTTTAACATCAGTTTCAATTTTGGCTCCGATTTCTTGGACCTTTAATTTGGCCGCATCCCGCTCACCCCTGAGTGCCACAGTCTGATCACACGCTTCTTGGACAGGTTTGTTAGCATCATCTTTCCTTTTGACAACTTTAGAAAATTTGGTTTTAAGCTCCTCGAGCTCTTTGAGCTCGGTATCTCTTTCCGCCACAATGGTGGTGGTTCTATGGCCCATCTCCTCGATCAAGATCAGATTCTCCTATCACATCTTCCCTATCTTCTTTCTTGTCTCATCAACTTTCTTAATGGCCTCCTTTTTCGAGTTTCTCAAAATATCATTCTTGCACTATGTGATCTTTCTGGGCATGATCTTTCTCTATATTTCAATTGTCTTCACCCGATCAAAATCCACTATTGAAGCTTTCTCTACGGCCTTCATCCACTCTTGATACTGGTTGTTGATATCATATACATAATCATGCACACTTTGTTCAGCCCGATCAGGAATTCGCTTCAAGTTTGGGGGAAAGTAAAAGCCGTCAAAGAAAATATTAGGGAAATCCGTTTTCAACCGAGATATTCGAATGGCTCCCTCTATGAGGACCCGCCCTCCTACGCCCAGGAAGACGTTCCGTCTTGAAGAAAGAAAGGGATGAGAAAATAGAAAAGATATAGAAGAAAGAACAACAACATCAGAATCTCACAGCGGAACGAATAAAATATAATAATCATATAAATATTTACATACTATAAAACATCAATCAGAGTTATACAGACAATACATTACATAATAGATAGTTATAAACACCTGTCTAGTTAACACAACTCAATACAATACACAATACATCACAGAGATACCACACAGCGGAACTATACATATATTTACAGCGCTGAAGCCTCCTGCTCCATTGCTCCTTCAGAATTCGTCAAAGCTAAACCTGAATCCCTTGGCTACCCGTAAAAATTTTGGGTACCCGAGAGTTTATGAAAACAAAAATAAACTTCAGGTCAGACATGGGTCTGGTATGAGTAACAGGTTTAAGTTGCTTAACTTTGAAAATCTTTTGAAAATAAAAAGGTATCACGTAAGACTTCCCACACATAAACATGGAAAAGTTTTTACCTTACGCTAACCAAAACATTTGATAGGAAATTCTGTGATATTATAATAGGTCTAGGGTTTTCAAGTAAATAGAAAATAGCCGAAATTGTTACATTCATTAAATTCCAGCTACTAGCCACAAAAGTGGGTAATTCAATCAAAACCGTGGGCACTTATTGGATTGTGGATTCCATACAATGGCAGGGCTACTGGGGTACCGCCCGTCACAGTACGTGGCCTAGATCAACATACCGAGGATTACTCCCTTCATCCCCTGCAACACAAGGCCGGAACCATTCCTTACTGAACAGTCCCGAACAAGATACACCCCGCAGTTGTTTGCAACCAACTGCCCACAAAGCCGAATAGAAAGGGACATCTAGACAGGGGAATATCCTTGTCCTGCTTGGGCATGACCCACCTAGCCTTACTGCACCTCCCCTGTTTTAGCCATTCCCGGTTGATGAGGCTTGAGGCTACGATTACCTTTAGAGAACATAATTCTTAGAATGCTCATGGCCCGCCTGACGATGTGTTGAAAGCATTCAATCCATACAAGTTCGTTCCGGGTTCGAACGAAACCGAAGGCATTATCTCGTTACACTCATTTTGGAATCACCCTCAGAGTTAACAACGATAACCCTTACATTCTGAATCTTCATCTTCACTTCAGATTCACGACCTATCGTTAATTTGGAATCGATGTGGTTTTCGGATGTTCCTAATGCGGAAACCCGATCCCGGTCTCATGGAAATCCAAAACGTGTCTTTTAAGGCCAGGTTGTCTATTTAATCTTAACAGTTTAATTCAATATAATTCAATATACACACAGATGGATAATTCATAATATCACAATAGATAATCACAGATAATCTCATAAACAGATAATCAATATTATCATCTAAACAGATAACCAAATATTGTCATATTTAAATCAAGCATCCATGACACATATATAATTCATGCCAGATCACAATCATCAAATGAAATATCAATATCATTCATCCATAAGCAATGATTTATAATCATACAATTCGTAATTAATTTAAAATGAATTAAATTAACTACTTCAATCTCTAATTAATTTAAAATAAATTAAATTAATTACTTCATCTATAAATCCTGCTTATACACCCATTAATTAATTATGAATCAAATTAATTAATCATCCTCTAAATATCCATCTTGATTAAACACCTTTGCTTAATCATTTTCTAATTACATTAAGTAATTAGTCTTAATTAGTTTTACAAATTAATTATCCTAAATTATTTATAGTAAATAACATTTTCTTTCCTTATTTATAAATTTAATTAATTACATTTATTATTGATTAATTACATAAATTAATCACCACATTATTAAACTTCTTAATCAATTCTTAATTTCATCATTAATTAAATTAATTAATGACCTTTAATCTAGATTTAAATTTATTTGCTTTGAGTAAATTAATTACATTAAGTAATCGATTCCTTAATTACTCATATAATTATATTAATTATCCCATACTTAATTATCTCCACTAATTAATCCCAAGATTAATTATAAACGTAATTATCCAAATTACTTTATTAACACATTATTTTCATTAATTACATTCAGTAATTAACCTTCATTACTTCTTAAGTAAATTCTTCTCCATTGAATACACTAAGTAATTACACTTATCAACTTATCAAATGATTTCCTTAAATTAATTAACTAAATTAATTAACTCAAAATTTATCACTTATCTCAATTAATTTCAATAAGTAATAAGTCCCTTAATTACTTTCACCAAGTAATGTCGTTTAACAAATTACAATAGATTATCTAAATTAATTAATCTAATTAATTATCAAAATTCTATCGCATTAATTAATTATGTAATAATCATTAGTTAATTGTCTCAATTAACTAATCACATTTCTTTAATTACTTTCTTAATTAATTTCTAATTCTAATTCATTAATTTCAAATTAGATAAATAAGTCATTCTTTAATTAACTTACTAATCAATTCACTTTAATATCTTAATTATCTATAAGATAATCCATTTCTTTATAAATGATTTCATTATCATTAAAATATAAAACATTTCGCATTTGAATCTAAATTTTAAATTACATTTTGAATTTAAGATTCAAAATGGTTATTCTTTTAAACATTTATCCAATTTAAAGTTCAATTATTTATTTGAAACCAAATCCCGTTAACAACTATTTGATTTATATTTGTTTTTTTTTAAAATATTCAGATTTAAAACTGATTTAGTTTTCAGATTTGAATACAAGAAGATTCTTGAATCCAATAATTTAACTTTGATTTAATCTTGCTGTTAAAAACTTGAATTAAAACTAAATTTTCAAATCCAAATTTATTTTAAAACCTAAAGATTCAAATGTTCATCTGAATTCATACTTTAAATTTTTGAATTTAAATCACAGTTTAAATTCTGTTTTCCAAACCTTAAATTAATTAAAATTTTGAAAACCTGTCAGGTTTTTAAACCTGAAAACCCATCTTTAAACATTTAAACTTTTATTTCATTTCAAATTTGAATTTAAAAATAAACTTAAATTTAAAAACTGAATTTAAACTTGTATTTATACTTGACTTTTATTTAGATTTCAACAGGTTTCAATTGAAGTTGCAATGAACAAATGCTGCTGCCAGGTTTACAAAAAAACTGGAAACAATACTGACTCGAGAGAAATCAGATTTGCTTCGAGTTTCTCCCTCCTCTGCTCCGAGTCAACACTCGAATAAACTCGAGTCTCCCCTCACCAAAAACCTGCACACAGAAAAACAGCAACCCCAACTTCATTGGCACGGTGCACGTGCACCGTGGCCCAACCAACGCCGACCATCCACTCAGGCACCCAACACATCGCCGACTACCTCCAGACAGCGGCACGACCACCCAAAATTAATCACCACGTCTAAATCAAAATGGAGTAATACAAGCAAAAACCTGGGAATACCCTTTCACTCCCCTTCCCAAACCTGTCACCGCTTTGCCCCTCCTCCTCCGACCTTCAGAGAACCACCACCTCCGGCATCGGCTTCATGAGTGCTTCGACAACCACTTCCCAAATCCCTATGACACTCGATCATCTATATAAGGAGAAATGATCGAATTTTCCCAGCCTGAGAAAACTAGGGTTCAAAACCAAGAATCCACCACCGCACTCTCCACCAGCCACTGATCAACCACCACGCAATTTTGTCAAACACTCCAGTCACTCCTCCACCTTCATGAAAGATCACGGCCACTCTAATCAAGTACACAGGCCGAGACAACCCAAACTTCCCAAAAAGAACAACCCAGAAATGCCAATTCAATACTTAACTATAAAATATGAATTTACTTTTAAAAATCCTAACTTTAGATAAGTATTCAAGTTTTAACCCTGAATTAATAATTTATGATGTTTGAAATTTTACTAATATCAACATTTGCCAGTTCTTTTAATTTTTTTTTTTTTTTTTTTTTTTTTTTTTTTTTTTTTACAGAGCCTCTCCAACTAGCAAACAAAAATACAAATTTTAAATTTGCTTTATGATCCAACAAACCAAACTTGTTTAGATACTAGGTCCAAAAAATCACTAGATCAAGCAGAGTTAAATCTTTAAGAAAGGTATGAACTTGATAGTCATAAACAGGATGTCTACAGGGTGTACAATATACAGATACTTCATTTCACCAATGCACAGAGAAATATAAATAAGCATACAAATATTTAAGCATTCAAATACCAACATATAACAAGTTTAAATTTAAGTTATTTTAAGAAAAATGTTACTCACCTAATAGATGATGAACAGAGCTTTTGAAAACTTGAAAACATATTTGAACTTGAAATCTGTAAACTGAAATCCTTTGCTTTAGAACTAAGATGCTGAATTGTTTGGAAATGATTACAGGTTTGGCTTGAAGATGTTAAACTGGAATGCAACTTTGATTTGAAAACCTTAAACTTGAATTGCTGTAGCTTAAAAACTGATTTTTAAAAAGAACTTCATGTATGCTGGCTTTGATCTTCCTACTAATCTTCTAGCTTTTGCTGTTGTATGTTGTTTATTTGAATGATGTTTGAGTTTCTTTTAAAAAAAAATGAGAATGCTAACTATCATTTTCTGGTTTGTAATCAACGAACTAAAAACAGTATGCATATATAAAGAAGTTTTACAGGGGTAGGTACTAACTGGGTTAAACATATGCTGGAACAATGATATTTTTTTGTTTGTATCAGGCAATTGCTTTATTTCTGGAGGCTGAAAGATTTTTTTATACAAATTTCGAAATGACATGTTTGTATGCTAGAGATGAAAGCTTTAAATGTTAATGTACTTTTATGTTTACAGCAACCTTGTTTTTGTGCTTAGATATTTTTGTTTATACTTTGCTTTGTATTAGCTTGTTTCACAATCTACTTCATATGTTAATTTTATTTACTCTTTAGCTTACATATCTATTTTACAGTTATCATTACTTGCCTGCATATCTTTTATTATTTTGTTTTATGCTTGATGTTTATATTCTTTGTCTTGTATGTTTTCTTTACAGGCTGCAATTAGATTTATACAAAGCCTGGTACAAATCTCTATTATTTTGTTTCTTAACTTGATGTTTTGTACTTCTCTGAATCTTAATTCACAAGCTACTAACATTTTGTTTATGTTTTCATACTTGTCTTCTTTTCTACTCTTCATACTTACTGTACTTTGCATTTTATTTCTTTATCCTGCATATTTATATACTTTTGTCTTAGTTATTTGTTATGAATTTTTGACTAAGCAATCACTTCCATTTCTAGCATGTGTGTTTATTTTATTTTATCTTTTATCTTTAAACTTAAACTATCAATACTAAATTTACTTATTATTAATTCAAACTTATATAATTCTTTGTTATACTACTTATTTGATTTATTTACTTTCTCTTTTAAGTTCATAGATATTTTATTATGTCATTTACTTATGTTAAATATCATACATTTGATTTATTTTTAAGTTTAATATTTATAAAGTTTACTTCATTTTAAATCTACAAGCCATAGCTTCCCAAAACACTTATATATATAAATGAATTTTAAAATAACAATTTATTTTATATTAAAATCTATTTATAAAAATATTGCATTATTGTTATTGTTTAAAAATCACTCATTATAAATTTAAAATGATTCATAAATGAAATCATTACATAAATAAATTACTTATTTTATAAAGTTGAAGTAAAAAGAACAAAACAATCTTTTATTTAAATTTTAACCTATACTAGGATTTATTTTTAAACAAATTAAATTTATATTGAGTATTTTTAAGATCATATTATTATTTATTCAATATTAGATTTCCAAATTATCAAAATAGTAAAATTAGAAAACACAGCTTCATCTATTAATTTTTAAAAAAAACAAAACTAATCTATTTATAATATATACCAATATACATATATACATTATAAATAGAAACAATTTAAATTAGCTTTTAAAAAGAAAATTTATCAGTGAAATATTTATTTAAACAAAGATTATTAATTCAAATTTAAATTATTATCAAATCAATTAAATTTTTAATACAGATTATTAAATTGATATTGCCCCAAATTTCTGGGATATCACATTCTTCCCCCTTCAAAAGAATTTCGTCCCCGAAATTTAAAACAAATGTAATTTAATAATCTGCTTAAATATTTATGTTTAAAAACACAAGCATATATTAATCATATGCTAACAACCATTGCAACCAATTCATCCAAACAAACAAATCTAACTATCCAGACAAAATTCCGGATAGAATTTGCTCGAGTTTCCCCAAGTATAAATACCGGATTACGCGCTCTATAGAATCCAAACAAATAATACTACTAAGCTACAGAACTTCTACTCGTCTAGATTTACAAACAAGACAGGGTATCAGACTATAGACAAGTCTGAATCAACAACTAAAACTCCCTGACTGCTGATTCTACAACCAGAGATAGATCTTACACGTACTCCCTCAGAGATACGTGAAACACAATGAATCCCAGTTATCCAAACTGACAATTCGATTCTGAAGACCAAACACTTATCCAAAATCAAATCTCTGACTTCGAAATCCAAATTCCTTCGTATCTTATCCACAAAACTCCTCTGACGATCCTAGGCTTCCTTCATCTTTCCTGATCAGCTCAACTCTTGCTGATGCTCTTAGAAACGAACTGGACCAAAGATAGTCCAACAAAATGATCTTTCCAAGATCAATCAAACTCAGAACACAAACTCTATTCCAAATCAGAAAACAGAACTCACTTCTCTCATCCGGAAGAGATAAAAATAGATGCACTCCAAACTGGCCTCAGATCCTGAAAAATTTCCTGTAGAACTCTCCAATCCAAACATTGCAATATCCAATTGCTTCCAAACTAAAACATCTACCACCATGCTTCCACTGCGCAACTCTGGCTGAACAGATGAAAATGCTGAAGATGAGCTCAAGCACAGACTGGGCAACACATTTCAAATAAAGTTCACATATCCAAAAGAAAACTCCGCAGTTTCTCCAAAACTCTGAACTACTTAATCCTAAGCTCTTCGAGAAACTCGGACTCCAAAGCAAACAGGAATACCCAACTGAACATAGCGACAACATCGAACAGATACACTTCATTAACTTGTCCCAAAGAAACATCTTCGAAGACATCCAAAGTCACTGTGTCTCATCACACAACTACTATACCTTGGTGTATCAAGATATCATGACTTACTTCTATCCAACCGACAGATCCAAACTCTAGCTCAATCAAATTACACCTCAAAATGAACTCCGAACCTTAACAGGTTTCATTCAGAGATCAATGAAATCCTTACACCACTCAAAACTCACTTGAGACGGTAATAGGTCTACAGTCTCGACAAATACACTTCCAACCTCAAACATGAAACTCCAACCATTGGTAGTCGTGTTACACACACCACCACCTATCTACTTTTATAGCTTATATTGGAAAACCCGAACAGGTAATCCAACAGTAGGTAGAAACAAATATATATATATATATATATATATATATATATATATATATATCAAAATTACAAATATGCTCTCTCAAGAAAGAAAACACTCAAGAGCCTAGGTATTCACTCAACCTAGCGCTCTGATACCAACTGTGACGACCCGTCCTCCTACGCCCAGGAAGACGTTCGTCTTGAAGAAAGAAAGGGATGAGAAAATAGAAAAGATATAGAAGAAAGAACAACAACATCAGAATATCACAGCGGAACGAATAAAATATAATAATCATATAAATATTTACATACTATACAACATCAATCAGAGTTATATAGACAATACATTACATACTAGACAGTTATAAACACCTGTCTAGTTAACACAACTCAATACAATACACAATACATCACAGAGATACCACACAGCGGAACTATACATATATTTACAGCGCTGAAGCCTCCTGCTCCATTTCTCCTTCAGAATTCGTCAAAGCTAAACCTGAATCCCTTGGCTACCCGTAAAAATTTTGGGTACCCGAGAGTTTATGAAAACAAAAATAAACTTCGGGTCAGACATGGGTCTGGTATGAGTAACAGGTTTAAGTTGCTTAACTTTGAAAATCTTTTGAAAATAAAAAGGTATCACGTAAGACTTCCCACACATAAACATGGAAAAGTTTTTACCTTACGCTAACCAAAACATTTGATAGGAAATTCTGTGATATTATAATAGGTCTAGGGTTTTCAAGTAAATAGAAAATAGCCGAAATTGTTACATTCATTAAATTCCAGCTACTAGCCACAAAAGTGGGTAATACAATCAAAACCGTGGGCACTTATTGGATTGTGGATTCCATACAATGGCAGGGCTACTGGGGTACCGCCCGTCACAGTACGTGGCCTAGATCAACGTACCGAGGATTACTCCCTTCATCCCCTGCAACACAAGGCCGGAACCATTCCTTACTGAACAGTCCCGAACAAGATACACCCCGCAGTTGTTTGCAACCAACTGCCCACAAAGCTGAATAGAAAGGGACATCTAGACAGGGGAATATCCTTGTCCTTCTTGGGCATGACCCACCTAGCCTTGCTGCACCTCCCCTATTTTAGCCATTCCCGGTTGATGAGGCTTGAGGCTACGATTACCTTTAGAGAACATAATTCTTAGAATGCTCATCACCCGCCTGACGATGTGTTGAAAGCATTCAATCCATACAAGTTCGTTCCGGGTTCGAACGAAACCGAAGGCATTATCTCGTTACACTCATTTTGGAATCACCCTCAGAGTTAACAACGATAACCCTTGCATTCTGAATCTTCATCTTCACTTCAGATTCACGACCTATCGTTAATTTGGAATCGATGTGGTTTTCCGATGTTCCTAATGCGGAAACCCGATCCCGGTCTCATCGAAATCCAAAACGTGTCTTTTAAGGCCAAGTTGTCTATTTAATCTTAACAGTTTAATTCAATATAATTCAATATACACACAGATGGATAATTCATAATATCACAATAGATAATCACAGATAATCTCATAAACAGATAATCAATATTATCATCTAAACAGATAACCAAATATTGTCATATTTAAATCAAGCATCCATGACACATATATATAATTCATGCCAGATCACAATCATCAAATGAAATATCAATATCATTCATCCAAAAGCAATGATTTATAATCATACAATTCGTAATTAATTTAAAATGAATTAAATTAACTACTTCAATCTCTAATTAATTTAAAATAAATTAAATTAATTACTTCATCTATAAATCCTGCTTATACACCCATTAATTAATTATGAATCAAATTAATTAATCATCCTCTAAATATCCATCTTGATTAAACACCTTTGCTTAATCATTTTCTAATTACATTAAGTAATTAGTCTTAATTAGTTTTACAAATTAATTATCCTAAATTATTTATAGTAAATAACATTTTCTTTCCTTATTTATAAATTTAATTAATTACATTTATTATTGATTAATTACATAAATTAATCACCACATTATTAAACTTCTTAATCAATTCTTAATTTCATCATTAATTAAATTAATTAATGACCTTTAATCTAGATTTAAATTTATTTGCTTTGAGTAAATTAATTACATTAAGTAATCGATTCCTTAATTACTCATATAATTATATTAATTATCCCATACTTAATTATCTCCACTAATTAATCCCAAGATTAATTATAAACGTAATTATCCAAATTACTTTATTACCACATTATTTTCATTAATTACATTCAGTAATTAACGTTCATTACTTCTTAAGTAAATTCTGCTCCATTGAATACACTAAGTAATTACACTTATCAACTTATCAAATGATTTCCTTAAATTAATTAACTAAATTAATTAACTCAAAATTTATCACTTATCTCAATTAATTTCAATAAGTAATTAGTCCCTTAATTACTTTCACCAAGTAATGTCGTTTAACAAATTACAATAGATTATCTAAATTAATTAATATAATTAATTATCAAAATTTTATCGCATTAATTAATTATGTAATAATCATTAGTTAATTGTCTCAATTAACTAATCACATTTCTTTAATTACTTTCTTAATTAATTTCTAATTCTAATTCATTAATTTCAAATTAGATAAATAAGTCATTCTTTAATTAACTTACTAATCAATTCACTTTAATATCTTAATTATCTATAAGATAATCCATTTCTTTATAAATGATTTCATTATCATTAAAATATAAAACATTTCGCATTTGAATCTAAATTTTAAATTACATTTTGAATTTAAGATTCAAAATGGTTATTCTTTTAAACATTTATCCAATTTAAAGTTCAATTATTTATTTGAAACCAAATCCCGTTAACAACTATTTGATTTATACTTGTTTTTTTTAAAATATTCAAATTTAAAAACTGATTTAGTTTTCAGATTTGAATACAAGAAGATTCTTGAATCCAATAATTTAACTTTGATTTAATCTTGCTGTTAAAAACTTGAATTAAAACTAAATTTTCAAATCCAAATTTATTTTAAAACCTAAAGATTCAAATGTTCATCTGAATTCATACTTTAAATTTTTGAATTTAAATCACAGTTTAAATTCTGTTTTCCAAACCTTAAATTAATTAAAATTTTGAAAACCTGTCAGGTTTTTAAACCTGAAAACCCATCTTTAAACATTTAAACTTTTATTTCATTTCAAATTTGAATTTAAAAATAAACTTAAATTTAAATTGCAAACTGAATTTAAACTTGTATTTATACTTGACTTTTATTTAGATTTCAACAGGTTTCAATTGAAGTTGCAGTGAACAAATGCTGCTGCCAGGTTTACAAAAAAAACTGGAAACAACACTGACTCGAGAGAAATCAGATTTGCTTCGAGTTTCTCCCTCCTCTGCTCCGAGTCAACACTCGAATAAACTCGAGTCTCCCCTCACCAAAAACCTGCACACAGAAAAACAGCAACCCCAACTTCATTGGCACGGTGCACGTGCACCGTGGCCCAACCAACGCCGACCATCCACTCAGGCACCCAACACATCGCCGATTACCTCCAGACAGCGGCACGACCACCCAAAATTCATCACCACGTCTAAATCAAAATGGAGTAATACAAGCAAAAACCTGGGAATACCCTTTCACTCCCCTTCCCAAACCTGTCACCGCTTTGCCCCTCCTCCTCCGACCTCCAGAGAACCACCACCTCCGGCATCGGCTTCATGAGTGCTTCGACAACCACTTCCCCAATCCCTATGACACTCGATCATCTATATAAGGAGAAATGATCGAATTTTCCCAGCTTGAGAAAACTAGGGTTCAAAACCAAGAATCCACCACCGCACTCTCCACCAGCCACTGATCAACCACCACGCAATTTTGTCAAGCACTCCAGTCACTCCTCCACCTTCATGAAAGATCACGGCCACTCTAATCAAGTACACAGGCCGAGACAACCCAAACTTCCCAAAAAGAACAACCCAGAAATGCCAATTCAATACTTAACTATAAAATTTGAATTTACTTTTAAAAATCCTAACTTTAGATAAGTATTCAAGTTTTAACCCTGAATTAATAATTTATGATGTTTGAAATTTTACTAATATCAACATTTGCCAGTTCTTTTTTGTTTTTTTTTTTACAGAGCCTCTCCAACTAGCAAACAAAAATACAAATTTTAAATTTGCTTTATGATCCAACAAACCAAACTTGTTTAGATACTAGGTCTAAACAATCACTAGATCAAGCAGAGTTAAATCTTTAAGAAAGGTATGAACTTGATAGTCATAAACAGGATGTCTACAGGGTGTACAATATATAGATACTTCATTTCACCAATGCACAGAGAAATATAAATAAGCATACAAATATTTAAGCATTCAAATACCAACATATAACATGTTTAAACTTAAGTTATTTTAAGAAAAATGTTACTCACCTGATAGATGATGAACAGAGCTTTTGAAAACTTGAAAACAGATTTGAACTTGAAATCTGTAAATTGAAATCCTTTGCTTTAGAACTGAGATGCTGAATTGTTTGGAAATGATTACAGGTTTGGCTTGAAGATGTTAAACTGGAATGCAACTTTGATTTGAAAACCTTAAACTTGAATTGCTGTAGCTTAAAAACTGATTTTTAAAAAGAACTTCATGTATGTTGGCTTTGATCTTCCTACTAATCTTCTAGCTTTTGCTGTTGTATGTTGTTTATTTGAATGATGTTTGAGTTTCTTTTTAAAAAAAATGAGAATGCTAACTATCATTTTCTGGTTTGTAATCAACGAACTAAAAACAGTATGCATATATAAAGAAGTTTTACAGGGGTAGGTACTAACTGGGTTAAACATATGCTGGAACAATGATATTTTTTTGTTTGTATCAGGCAATTGCTTTATTTCTGGAGGCTGAAAGATTTTTTTGTACAAATTTCGAAATGACATGTTTGTATGCTAGAGATGAAAGCTTTAAATGTTAATGTACTTTTATGTTTACAGCAACCTTGTTTTTGTGCTTAGATATTTTTGTTTATACTTTGCTTTGTATTAGCTTGTTTCACAATCTACTTTATATGTTAATTTTATTTACTCTTTAGCTTACATATCTATTTTACAGTTATCATTACTTGCCTGCATATCTTTTATTATTTTGTTTTATGCTTGATGTTTATATTCTTTGTCTTGTATGTTTTCTTTACAGGCTGCAATTAGATTTATACAAAGCCTGGTACAAATCTCTATTATTTTATTTCTCAACTTGATGTTTTGTACTTCTCTGAATCTTAATTCACAAGCTACTAACATTTTGTTTATGTTTTCATACTTGTCTTCTTTTCTACTCTTCATACTTACTGTACTTTGCATTTTATTTCTTTATCCTGCATATTTATATACTTTTGTCTTAGTTATTTGTTATGAATTTTTGACTAAGCAATCACTTCCATTTCTAGCATGTGTGTTTATTTTATTTTATCTTTTATCTTTAAACTTAAACTATCAATACTAAATTTACTTATTATTAATTCAAACTTATATAATTCTTTGTTATACTGCTTATTTGATTTATTTACTTTCTCTTTTAAGTTCATAGATATTTTATTATGTCATTTACTTATGTTAAATATCATACATTTGATTTATTTTTAAGTTTAATATTTATAAAGTTTACTTCATTTTAAATCTACAAGCCATAGCTTCCCAAAACACTTATATATATAAATGAATTTTAAAATAACAATTTATTTTATATTAAAATCTATTTATAAAAATATTGCATTATTGTTATTGTTTAAAAATCACTCATTATAAGTTTAAAATGATTCATAAATGAAATCATTACATAAATAAATTACTTATTTTATAAAGTTGAAGTAAAAAGAACAAAACAATCTTTTATTTAAATTTTAACCTATACTAGGATTTATTTTTAAACAAATTAAATTTATATTGAGTATTTTTAAGATCATATTATTATTTATTCAATATTAGATTTCCAAATTATCAAAATAGTAAAATTAGAAAACACAGCTTCATCTATTAAATTTAAAAAAAACAAAACTAATCTATTTATAATATATACCAATATACATATATACATTATAAATAGAAACAATTTAAATTAGCTTTTAAAAAGAAAATTTATCAGTGAAATATTTATTTAAACAAAGATTATTAATTCAAATTTAAATTATTATCAAATCAATTAAATTTTTAATACAGATTATTAAATTGATATTGCCCCAAATTTATGGGATATCACACCCTCTGCCATCGGCTCCATAGCCACTGATGTAATAAAAACAAGAACATCTTTCCCAGCTCTGCGGCGCTGCTCATTGGATCTCGAAGATTGTGGAGGCACTGGTTGAAGTGAAGTTTCAGTAGTTTGTTTTCCAAAGCCGGAGGGTTGTGTAGGACCTCTAGGTAATAGAGAGCGCGATCGAGAATGGCGCCTATACTACCTCTCCCTCCCCCTATCTCTTTGCCACTCGTAATGCTCCTCTCTTGACTATATTAGCTGCGATCGCATTCTCTTTCGGCCTCACACTTGCATGACTCAGAATATATGCTAGATGAATGATGCACAGAACACAGCATACCGAGCATAGATCCTCGTTTCGACATCGTATCTATAAAATAAAAAGAGAAATAGAGTCAGGTATCTTTAGGGTTTTTAAAAATATGTGATTAGAGATTGTTTGGTGCTGTGAAGTGTGTGCATGCATGTGAAAACCCCCCAACCAACCGGTTGTAGTCTCCATACTCAAAGGAGTTGGCTTCCGTATGTCTAAGGCACTTTGCAGCCCCTCTAGTCCGACATCTTGATGTAAAGGCATGTTATCCGGAATAGGGTTGTCCGCCAGTCCCTCAAAAGAACTCTCCAGCAATGGAGGCAGAATCTCTTGGCTAGCAGCAGGCAAAGACACTACAACGGTTTTGGGCCTCATAGATTTATGGACAACAGCCGTGTCTCTTCTTTTTCCCAATGCATGTGAGTCCGACGAAGGCATAGCTACGGACTCATCTCTAGCCGGCGAGCTCTCATCATCGCCTTGTTTGGTTATGATAATCCTAGAAGCTTTCCTTCGCATCAACCTCATCGAAACTGTCCTGAGAACTCATACAAGTCCGATGCTCCGATATCTATTAATTAATCCCACAATAATCAAATGTTCATTTGTAATGACTTCGCCAATTTCACTATATGTGGTGGGCACCTCTTGAATAACCCTTACTATCTCCTTAAACCAAGCTCCTTCGAGCCGTGGAATCGAAGGTGTAAAAGAAAGAAAGTGTTAGACTCGGCATCGACTATTGTTATCCATTAAATCAACAGAAGGTTGGAGAACTTACGTCTGGCTAGCCACTGTTTGGCGAACCCTGGTGGGCGCGAACGAAGAACCATTCGGTCTTAAAGTAACTCAACTTGCTCCAAGACCCCACAAGAACGTGACAATTCCTAATTTCTTCTAGGACGGTGAAGGAAGGGTTGTCCCCGTGACTATTTATATTGAATAAGTATCTAATCTATTATACTGTCGAAGGATGGAAGAGGTGCTTCATGCAGAAGACAGACAGATTACTGAGCAGGGAGTACCCATTCAGGTGTAGCTAAGACGGAGTGATCCTTAAGAAAAGAAAAACTTCCTAGATGAACTGGCCGAAAGGAGGAAGTGTCCCGGCTATACACATAAATCTGTAGCAGGCTGTGTACCCTTCCACGGGGTTATGGCCTTATCTTCTGGCGTGAGCAGTAAGACATCGGTCAGTGGCAACCCGTGCCTTAGGAAAATCCTGCCTAACATATCTTCGGAAATATTGGAGCAGATGGAATCTTATGGGTGTGCGATGAAGACTGCTCATGGTAGCTCATCTGGAGCAGGGCTAATAACTTCGGCTGTAATAGCTAGCATTTCAGTTACAAAAAGAGGCAGACTTTGAACATCCTACGACTGTGAACTTTTGAGCTCCATAGTTATTGAACTCAGTAAAAATCATTATTAGACGACAATAAACCCATGTTCCCCCCAGCATGAAATGCGTGAATTTGTTATGCAATGCAATGCTACATAATACTTAAAAAATTCTACGGAATTTGGGAGATGTTCAAATGACAAGACTTTGAGATCTAACCGAAGCGACCGTCATCGCTGACCCGCACAACCGTGCCATCTAGACTTCAGAGAATGATCCAAGTTAAAGTTTGTCAAAATTTTCAAGTTACAATTCCATTGACGAGCTTTGAAACGTAGTCAAATATGAAGTGAAATGTTTAAGTCCAATTATGCAAGATAGAAGCTCGTCAGAGTCAAAAGTTTGAATGTGCAAAAAAAAATTCATATCCATCAAAAATACAAGTTCGGATCGATCACTCGAAGTGCAGTTCATATCGATCAAGGAAGTCAATATTTCGTATCGATCGTCGCAATGTCAATTCGTATCGATCAAAAGCTCTCAACTTTGTATCCATCACTTACAGCATCTTTGTATCAATCGCTAGATCCAAGCCTTCGTATCATCACTTGGATTGATATGAACTCCCACCATCGATCGATACGAGGATTCCACTCCATCGATACGAAGTTCCATTATCCAGATCGATACAAACTCCATCTCAATCCAAATTGATACGAACTCATCCTTCTTCCATCATCGACACGAACACAGTCTTTGTATCCCTCCACACTTCTCCTTCTCCAAGAAAACCAAAAACCGTTCTAACCTTCCTCAACCTTGCTTCGACCATCTCCTGCCTCCTCTTCACCAGAATCAGCCATGAATATAAGTGGAATGGCACAAGAATTCTAATCTCATCATTTAAATGTGGATTTAATGATTAATTACCTAAATTGAAGTGTAGTTCGAAGGATTAAAGAGTTGTATGGATTTGGGGATGTGGGCAATTCCCACGTCTCGGCTTTTTCATCGATACAAAAGCACTGTGAAGAGATGAAAGTAAGTGAAAAAATTTCTAAGTACAAAACCATATTTATATGGTATGAACCCAGGTAGAAGTCGATTCGGCACCTAGTACCAATGACCGGTAGGAGCGGTTCACACATCATCGATACGAAGCAGTGTTCGCATCCATCCACCTGCATTGGTCAAGAATGTGACTGTTCATAACCATCAACCTGAATCGATCCAAGGCATAACCATTCGTATCCATAGATAACTCGTCGATACGAAAGATACACAGAGAATCGTTTGAACGGTTTGTACCCATCGATATGAAATGATTTCAAAGGACAAACTATTTCATATCAATAATCATCGATATGAAATTCCTATCCTAACTTCTCACATCGATCCAGGAAAGGATCAATATGAAGGGGTATTTTAAAACGACCACCAAGTGTTGCTATAACTCGAGTTTCACATCGATCCAGGAGAGGAGCGGTATGAAACTAAATTTTAAAAAGATCAAAGAGAGAAAAAAGTTGACAACGACTCGGGAATTTGCAAGCGTGTATGGAAGTAAAGTTACATACGTGCATGTATGATGGACTAACATTCAATTTTCAAAATTCACAGGAGTTGAATGCGCACCTGATGATAATTATAACATTGAATGACAAATTGCTAGCACTCGACACTCAGTTACAGCAAAACACCACATAATCATTGGCAGTCAACAGTTTAGCATTTATATTACTGAAAATCAATCAGAGTTTACATCTTTTGACAAAAAGACAACAACTATTTGGCGAATCAGATAGCACTTTTTAGAATGAAGATTGCAGCTTTTCAAAGCACGTCATATTCTCAAAAGAGTACTTTGGGAGGAAAATATTATCTCGCATTTTGGCAAGGTCATGACACCAAGAAATTGAATGAAAACCGATGGCAGTTCGTCCCGAAGATCGGTTATACACAGGTTTACCATAGGTACTGGCAAATTTGGTCCAAGTCTTGATCGAGCAACAATCGATGTGACACGATAAGCAAAGCGAAAGAAGCCAGCGTTCAAAATTTCAAGTCAATCAGAGTTTACTCCATTTCATACCCATCATGATCGATCCTCTTCGTATCCATCGAAAGTTGATGTTCCATATCAATTCCAATCGTACACGCTTTGTATCGATCTCCCCACCTACCTAGTTCGTATCAATCAGCCCAAAGATTGGTACAAAACTAATGCTTTCTGTCGATACGGAGTGACCCACGGTACTCGATACGAATCCATCAAGTGTCGTCGATACAAAGCGTATCCTAGGATCGATGCGAAGGAGTTAACAAATATCGGTACGACTTGGAACAAAGGCTATCGATCAAAAGAAACTTCAAGGGAACGATACGAAGTACAGCACAGAGCATCGATACGAATGGCTCCTCCATTCATTGATACAAAGAGAATTTCTCGGGGTCGATACAAATAAAGCATGTAAAAGCGGAAGACTCGGTCACCAGGCATGAAAAGTGGACCAATCTTAGAATATAGCACCACGTACCCCGAGTCGACACGCATAGTATCGATATGAATATCCATAGATACAAAGGGATCGATATGAAGACGTCAGCCTTTTACAAATCTATACTTGGATCGATCATAACTCAAAATCTATAAGTCCAAATGGAACCAAATTTTCACAGTAGCTTCCGTGCCATCTCAAGAATGTCCTTAACCGATCTCAGCCCAAATGGGTTGTTTTTGATCGATACGAATGGTGCACGTATTGATCATGTATCGATCCCAAATGAACATGTATCGATCCAGTGGACCCACCCACATGAGAGAAGGGGTCTTCCGAGATCTAAGTCGGATTTTTCCAGCCTGCGCCTATAAATAGTGGCTATATGCCTTCAGAAATAGGACTTTTGGATTCTTACACGCAGATACTCTACTGGAGACTCATTCTGATTCGAGTGGTTAAGAGTGTAATGTTGTAATCAGATTATAGACTTCAATAAAACAACTAATTTTCCATTGTGGACGTAGGATACAATGCCAAACAACCCTAAATTCTTGTTTTCACTGTTTTTCTGTTTTGGTGTGTTTGTTAGATTAAATTCCGTTTTCATTTATATTCTTCACTTTAATCTCTTCAAATACATCTGAAGAGTGTTATGCCCAATTTTGGTACAAAAGCTGAATTCTCAGTATATATTCTAAAATAAATCATTAAACCCAACGAGTTATATTTTCATTAAAAAATTCATAGTAATCTTTCCAAAGCTTGGAAAATTATCAAACTTAAAACCCAACTCTAAAATCATGTTTTGCACAATATATAATTTTTCCATAGCATTCAAAAATCAAAATCTCTTGGTTTTGGCCTAAAATCGTATAGATTCTTATTTAAACAATATTATTTAAATTAAACAAAAATTAATTCATGCATATCATCATCCAAACATCATATATACGCATTTAATTCTAAATCCGAAAATGTATTCAATATATAGAGATTGAAATTATTATTCACCTTAATCTTTGAAAAGGAAAGTGGATTGAGATGAGTTTGATTCCCCTTTTTAATTCTTTTTCTTTGAGATTATCTTCTTCTTTTATTTTCAATGGTCGGCTCTATTCTTCTTTTACTTACGTTTTTGATTTTGTTTTTCAAATGAAGTCGATAGGAAATGAAATGGCAAAAGGAGAATATATATATATATATATATATAAGGATAAAGGGTTAGGTGAAGCTTATTACCATTATACCCTTATATAGATTAATTTACTTATAATCCATTCTCATGCCCATTTATTTATTACATTAGCGTGACCACTTAAATTCATTCAAATCTCAATCCCCTTATCATTTAACATTTTTATTACTCTATTTAATTTATCATATTAAATATCCTTGATAATGTTAGTTAAAATTAAGGGTGTTACAGACTCCCTTTCTTAAAAACTAACTATTAGTCATAGCAATAATCTATAACAACTCCTAATAACAATACCAGTTTATCTTACTAGTGATCATGTATACAAATCTAATATAGAGATATCAATTAAAACATATCAGGATAGGTAAGTTGAATTCTGTCATATGTTTTTCAACTACAATCCTTCTCATTGTCGCTCCACTGAACTTCTACCAACTTGATGGTCTTGGACCTTAATCTTTTCTCATCTCTCGCTACAACCCAATCTGGTTGTCTTACAAATGTCAAATTAAGCTTTGCTACCAACTCATCCAATCCTATTGGAAGAATAGTTGTCTCTGGATCATGCATATACATGCGAAGATGAGACAAATGAAACACATTATGGAAACCTACCATATTGGTTGGCAATTCTACTCTATATGCGAGCTTTCCAATCCTTTCTATAATCTGGAATGGACCAACATATTTTTGCGCTAACTTTCCTAACTTTTCGAATAGTGTCACTCCCTTTATTGGTAAGGCCTTAATAAAAACTTTGTTTCCAACTAAGAATTCTAAGTCTTTATGCCTTTTATCTACGTAACTCTCTGTCTGGAGTGAGCGTCATTCAACCGATCTCGGATCAACTCAATCTTCTCTGATGCATCTCTAACCATGTCTAGACCTAAGACTAATCTGTCTCCAGTCTCTAACCAACATGCGGGTGATTTGCATGGCCTTCCATATAAAGCTTCAGAAGGCGCCATTACTATACTAGTCTAAAAACTATTATTATAGGAAAACTCAATCAAATGCAGGTGATCTTTCCAAGATTCACCAAAGTCTAGTACACAGTCTCTCAATAAATCATCGAGTACCTTATTGACTCTCTCAGTCTGCCCATCCGTCTGTGAGTGATACGTTGTACTCATCATGAGCATGGTACCTAATACTCTCTGTAGACTTCTCCAAAACTCACTAGTGAATCATGCATCTCTATCGTTGACTACACTGCTAGGAATTTTATGAAGTCTAACTATGTTCTTTACGAGCAACCTTGCCAATACAACTATCATTCTGATTGACTTGACTGGAATGAAATGGGCGCTCTTGGGTAGTCTATCCACTAAGACCCATATGCTTTCATTTCCCTAATTCGACATTGGCAACCCGTCTACAAAATCCATAAATATAGAATTCCATTTTCAAACTAGATCTCTAAAGGCTGAAGCAAACCACTTGGCTTCTAGTGTTTGACTTCCACTTTTTTATAGATAGCATGATGTCTAACCTACAAACGACATCTCTCTTCATGCTTTCCCAATAGAATCTTCTCCTCATATCTTGATACATCTTGGTTCCACCAAGATGAATCATAAACTTAGATCAATGACACTAATCTAGAACTTCTTCTCAAGTTCTCAACATTCGGAACACAAAATCGTCCCTTCTTCCTCAGCCATTCTTTCTGGTCAATGCCAAAATCTTTAAGATTATCGATCGGATCTCACCTCGAGTCTTTTAATTTTCTTGGCTATCTCCAAATCCTTTTTCTGTTTAAATGCTATCCTCTCGATCAACACTGGTCGAACCTCCAAACAAGCCAACTTAGCAGTTCTCCGACTAGAACTATTAGTTGATCACGACTTTATACTACATGTAGCCAAAACTTTTAAATCGTTCCATTCTATCAACATAGATAACACCACATTCTATTGTTTCCTACTAAAGGCATTCTCTACCATTTCCTTTTCTAGGAGTATATTCTAAACCAAAATCATAAGAAACCAAAAACTCTAGCCACCTCTACTATCGCATATTCAACTCTTTCTCAGAGAATAAATATCTTAAGGATTTATGATCAGTTTATAGCTCAAATCTTCCCCTAAGAGATAATGCCTCCAAATTGCATTGCGAAGATCACTACATCCATCTCCAAATCATGAGTAGGATATCTTATTTCGTGCGGTCTAAGCTGTCGAGAAGCATAGGAAATGACTTTACTATTCTGCATCAATAAAGCTGTAACATCCCCTATCTAGAGGCCTAAAGCTAAATGCTGCAGATGCTATAGTCATCTATAGTATTAACTTCTGACGACTAAATATGGCTAAGTTAATGGCATCCACAATATTAGAAGTACTTGATATGAAACAAAGCATAGATTTCAAAACAACATTTTTCCATTTCATTTCAAAGAAGACGTTACATATTCAAATTGCATAATCACAAACGTTTCCCAGGCAATGATAAAATATACTTATTATAAAATACGCCAAGAGCGACATATGAAGACGCCTCTTTGGATGACCAGAGTCACATAGCCATAATTGACTTAATACATAAACAGCGGAAATAAAGACAAAACAAAGAATTTAAACTCTTAACTAACTATCCATTAGCACCCTTGTCTCCTCCGGCAGCTTTATTCATCGTCCTACTGAACCTAAAAGAACCTCAAACCTCAACCTACTCAAATAAATTTTGAGCACCCGAGAGTTTAAGGGGAAACATAAATTTCGAGTCGAACTTAAAGCCTGTTGTGAATAATACTATACATCCCAATTATTAAAGTTAAGTGAGGCCACGCCACTTAGCTGAAAGGGTTCCTCCTCACTAACATCCTTTTAAGACATATCTTTTGCAAACCTTTATCCTGCAACCAAAACTGGTTAAAACTGTAAAGCATCATTATATTATGTAAGCATACATATCAGGTAACAAATGGACCATCTATCCGAATACTATACTATCAATCTTTGGCTGACTCGGGCCTACAGATAAAATAATATAATTTGTCTAACATCTGCTAAACACATCTCCTCTGGATGGTCTATCCTTAACTATCTGCTAAATACTTCTCTTCTAGACGATCTATCCCTAACTTAACATCTTCTAGGGTCATCTGATCCTAATGGTTTTTGCGGGCTCACCAATAACCTATCTGTAAACGACCATATATTCCATTTTGTGGGTAATCATAATATTAGTCTTACCTGTGACAAAGCCTTACTTACGTGAATTTTTGGACTAAATTAGTTGGGACCAATATCAAATGTATATGACGCGACCCTATACTACTCCCATCTAGTAATCTAATATCCAAGTTATTTTCTCCTAGGGATAACTTCCCTTAAATATTCCTTGAAAAACTCTTTCAAATTGATTTAAATCTTTTAATCATGCTTACACAAGGAAAATAGATATTCTCTATGCTTTACACAAAGTCACCTTGGCATGTTATATATATATATATATGTGTGTGTGTGTGTGTGTGTGTGTGTGTGTGTGTGTATTACACAACCCCTTGTTGATGAAAACATTTACCCCTTACGAAACCATTGAACCTTGTCTTTAGAAAATATTGGAAAATCCTTTCTTTTCATCGAAAGCTTTGAAAATAAAGAAAACCTTCTCTTGTGACCTCTTCGAAACCCAAGGGAATCACCCCTTCAAAACCATTCACAAAAACTCTTTCGAAAGCATTAAAACATTAAACCTTTCAAAAGCCTTTGGGTTTAATTTAAAACATGTGGAAACCTTTCGAAACCATTCAAATTTTACTACTTCGAAACCTTTAAAAACCATCTCGGTCGAAACCTTTTGAATTATGCCTTCAAATAGAGCAAAAGGATAAGAAGTCCATTAAAGTCGAAGCACTTATTTCGAAGCCATAAAAACTATCTTTTTCGAAACCATCTGGGTTATACTTCAATTATAGAAAAAGGACTTTAAAACATTTAAGTCGAAAACTTATGTACCAAAATCATTTCCTTAGTAAAGAAGTGATGGTGTCGAAGGCATCCCTTTGAAAGCATGGGAGAAGTGGCCAAGATTTAAAAACTAAGTATTCCATTCGAAACCATTGTAGTCGAAAGGTAGAAAACAGCAACTAAAAAGGTTTTGGCTTTGTCGAAAGCAAATATTTAAAAGTAAAGTGCAACCCATTCGAAACCATCTCTTTTAAATCCATTGACCCAGTCGAAAGCCAAATGAGCCCAAAGCCATTTAGTAGAAAGCAAGTAGGTGCATTTTAATTTAAAAACAAAGTGATGTCGCGACTCCTTCGAAACCTATGGTTTTGACCTCATACTTTTCGCCTCCTATCCAATTCACTATGTACCAATTTCTTAATACCAGGTGCATTATTTTCAATGGAGATAGGGACAGAGGGACTTAGTCGAAAGTCAACGAAGGTGGAAGCATGTGCCAAAAGTAATGAAATGGTTAAAAAGTCTAAAATAATCTGTTCTTTTCACCTAACCTACATTACGTGTAAAATTTTGATTTGTTGCCTCTTTTCTTTACCATTAAAAAGTGCTGCACATTTCAGAGCTAATTATCTAATTTAAATCATTTGCAAAATAACCTTTCTCCTTAATTGAATATATAAAACATTTAAGTCCCACACCTTAAATAATTTTATATATTCATCAAAAACCTAAGAAAATTCTATAAAAATCTAGAAAATCATTTTCATTATGTTTTCTAACATATATAAATTTCAGACCTAAATAATTATTTATCTAGCCGTAAATAATTTCTAACCTAATAAATCATTTTCTTCAATTAGAAAAATAATATAAAATACCATAATTCAGAAAATTATGAAAACTAAAACCCATCTCTAAAATATCATTTTCAATCTACATTAAAATTTGCAAGGCATTTAGATGTCATTTAATAAAGTTTTCGTACCAAACATATCATAAAAACTTATATGAATATGCATAAATCATCAACAAGCATATATATATATACACACACTTTCAATCATTCAAAACATGGCATAATCGTGCAAAATCATTATGGTTTAACCTTAAATCCGAAAACTATAAGAAAAATGGGATTCCATAATCATTCACCTTAACTTTGTGATTAAAGATGTGAGATTTGATGTTGAACAAGTTGATTCACTTCTTCTTCTTGAAATCCTAGCTTTTATCTTCTTTTGAGATTGAAAATGGTGACCGACCCTAGGTTTTTTTGCTTGAAAAAATGAAGTGAACGTGCGTTTGTTTTTCTAAGGGTTTAGAGTATAATTCACCTTATTTCCCATTTAGCCCTTCCTTAATTCCTATCATATCTTATTCACATTATCTCGTTTTGAATAACACATTAACAAGGCTCGGCTACTCTTAATTTCAATCAAATCTCAATCTATTAATCATCTTACTTTATTTTATTTTATTTATCTAATTAAATATTCTAAATAATGTTACTAAAAATATGGGGAGTTACAATCTCCCCTCCTTAAAGAATTTCGTCCTCGAAATTACAATAACGAACTTATCAAACAATCAAAGGTAAAACATACCATCAAAACAAATCAAGAAAAGCACCTCTAATCCTACTCTTAGTTTCCTATGTACAGTCTCTAACATCGTCACTCCATTAGACTTTCACTCTTTTGACTGTCTTGTTCCTCAACTTCTTCTCATCTCTCTTGGCTATTCAGATAGGCTTCCTAATTATAGTCATGTCTGGTTCACCACTAAATCTTCTAACATGGTGGGTGCCATAATAGTTTCTGGATCCCTATCCAAATTAGATGAGATACATGAAAAACATTGTGGACTCCCACCAAATTACTTGGTAACTCTACTTTATACCCGAGTTTCCTGATTCTTTCTAAAATAGGGAATGGTCCTATGAATCATGGTGCTAACTTCTGTGTCATTACGAATCTGATAACACCTACCATTGGCGAAACTTTGATGAAAACATGATCTCCAATCGAGAACTATAAACCTTTTCGTGTTTTATCAGCACAACTTTTCTGCCTAGATTGAGCTTCCTTTATTCTCACTCTTATTAGCTCAATCTTTTCTGCTGCTTTTTTTAACCAAATCAGGACCACGAATCAGCTATCCCCAGTCTCTAACGAACACGCGAGGGATTTTCATGGCCTTCTATACAAAGCCTCAAATAGTGCCATTCCTATAGTAGTTTGATAACAACTGTTATACAAAAACTCAACTAGGTGTAGGTGGTCTTCCCATGATCCTCCGAAATCCAATACATAAGCTCGTAACAAGTCCTCTGAGATTTTGTTAACTCTTTCCGTCTTCTCGTCAGTCTGTGGGTGGTAAGCGGTACTCATCTTGAGCTTGGTTCCTAAACTTACTTGAAGATGCTTCCACAATCGGTAGTAAACAAAGATCTTTATCGCTAACAATACTACTAGGATTTCCGTGCAGCACTACTACAAAACAGGCCATTTGCATCGGTTGTTTACCCCCCTTTTGCATCAGTTCAGCAACCGATGCATTTGCAATCGATGCAACAGGCTTAACACTTTTGCATCAGTTCTGAAACCGATGCAAAAAGGTCCTTTTTGCATCGGTTGCTACCAACAACTGATGCAAAATATCATGGTTGGTTGCTTAGACACAGCCCCATGTTGCATCAGTTGTAATGAAAACCGATGCAACAAAGGAACTTGTTGCATAGGTTGTTGTTGAAAACCGATGCAAACTAATCCCTCTATTGCATCAGTTTTTTATAACAACCAATGCAAACTAATCCCTCTGTTGCATCAGCTATTTATACCTGATGCAAAAAAACCATTCTCAGAAACCATTATTGCAGTACTCAAATTGACTATATATATATGTATATATATTATTGATTATAACAAACAATTATTGCTTGCAATATTACAATCATTCAAAATTAAATTTGATGGGAAATACAAACTGAATAACATAATACCAAAATAAACATATATCATCAATTATAGTGTTAATAATCTATACAAAATAATGGTTCATACATTCATTTTAGCAGCATAATTCAGATCTTTAGTACAACAGCTGCCACTTCTACAACTCCTACTACACTGCACCATTTTGACCACCATCCTCTGCCAATATTCAATCACAACTGCGCTTACCATATCCACCTACTACTGCACTGTCTTGTACCTCATCACACACTGTCAAGCTTCTCCACAAACCAAAATTCACCGCTTCTATTACCAATCAGACCATCAACTCAACTGCAGCAGTTCATCAACCAATACAGTAGTTCATCACAATCACAATACCACTGCTACTTCAGTTCAACTTCAAAACCACAACATCCACAGCAGCATCCTCCACCGCCAAAACCACCATCTTCAATTCACAGCAGAACTATCTCCAATAAAACATCACTACAACCACAATTTCATCCCCCATCTGCTGCTACAATAGTTATGTCAACTCCATCCAGTCATCGGCCATCAGACTGCCAAACTTCCTCAACTTAAAGGGGCGCACCTTTCAGATATAATAACAATTGGCATCTATCAAGTGGCTATTTAGATCAAGTAGTTACAATTTTATCAGAATTCACATGGAGTTCACCAAAATTTATGATAAAGCTCATAAGAATTAAACAAAACTTAAAACTGTGGAATAAGACTAGACACAAAGACAGAGAAAACTTGGTAGACTTCGAAACAAGTTTCAATCAGAAGTTAGTTGATGCAGATAATGACCCATAAAATCCTCCACTTTATGAGGCAATGATGAATGCAAGATGTATACTGAAGCAAAAAATGTTTGAAAAATATGTAGAGGTCAACCAGAAATATGTAGAGGCAATGATGAATGCAGTCAGTTTTGTCCTGTAGAATGATTATTTTCATTGCTAGTGTTGTAATAAAAAAAAAAACTTACTTCAAGTTGTTCTTGTAGCTTCTTTTGCACCTCTATTTGATATTTCAAAGTCTCTGATGGTGGCAGTTCACTGTAAAGTAATAGATATGGGTATGTATTTTCACTCTCATGGTAAATACTAAATATTTTGATCATATAATCCACTTATTAAGAAACCTACCCAGCACAGTTAACTCGGGAAACACTTGCGGTAATGGCAGATGTATATCCATTGGAACTCCCTATATTTTAACAATCAAACGCATTGGTACAAGAGTTATAGGAATCTGTACTTGTGATGCAGATTTCTTATTTACATTATAGTCTTTTTGATAATTTATAAATTGCACGTACCACTGGTACATATTTCTCTTCTATTAGAAAACTGTGATAATAACTAATTACCTTTTCTACTAGGTTCAGGTTCTGTATCTTTAGGTGATTGCTTTCCAAGTCTATATTTCTGCGGAAAAAAAGGAACCCCAAAAAAGATTATAGCTCAAAATTAGTATAATTATAAAGTTTGCATCCCACGTTAAATGTTACAGCACTAATAAACCCTTCCTAGGATATACAGAAACAAGATTTATATTATGACTTAAAACGTTTATGCATCTTCCACAGGAACCACATCTTACGTATTTGTACCTGCTTGCAGAAGAGTAATTCCCATTCTTGATGTCCAACTTGTTGAAAATACCAGTGTTTAATATTTGGACTAATCCTCGCAAGTTCTTATACATCTCTCTGTAGTTATTTTGTTTATCTTCCTCCACCACATGATCCTTGACGCTAGACGAAAAGAGAGAAATAAATTATAAGTTAGCGATGAATATAAAAACACAAGTCGTATGAGAGGAAAAAACACATTTAAAAACACAAGTTGTATGGGAGAGGAAAAAACACATTCAAATAACTTGCAATTTATTTGGATTGCATTTATGCTCGGCCTAAATAGTTAATTAACATTGCACAGCATCGATGATGGGTCAAATATCAAACTTCAAATGATATTATTTTTTTCGCAAATATTATTTTATATTTACTAAATTTTACAGTTTGCTAACAAAAAATACTGATATTACAACCAATATTTTCAAGATATCTCATATCTATCCTTGACAATATTATATATGTACCGATATTAACATCTTAGTACTCAACTTAACCCATTCCATTGCTCCCAAAGAAAGCAATCAAGGTTTCCTAAATTTTAGACCCCGTAGATTTAGAGCCTCTTTTACATAAGTAAACAGTTTGAATGGTAGAAATACGTAGGAAGCTTAATGCAGGGACTATGGGCTGTAAACCATAGAAAATAAAAGCATTGTGTAAGAAACAATCCTTACTTGATTTGAATATGGAGGGGCTCTTTGGAATCATCTTTAAGATTCATAACATCTACCACAAGTGCAAGTCCAATAGCGATACACTTGACCAAGATTGATTTTTTTTCACCATTATCAGATTTCACATACACAAATGCATACCCCTCTTCAGAGCTATTCCAACCATCAATTCCAATCTCTTCTCCATCTAAAAATTAATATAAGAATAAAGGTTATATTAAAAAGTCACCTTCAAAAATGATGGATAAGCAAATTCATAGCAGAAGATGTACTGCTAAACTAAATATTTAACTATAAGTTGCTCATAAATCAAATATGTTAAAAAGGTTATGGTTATACACATATGTTAAAAAGGTTTACAATATTCCAAAAGTGACATGTTACTTGCATGATTAAAGTATTACCAAATCAACATGGATTCATTGAACTACATTTAGTAGCTAGCTTCAGACCACTACACTCACCTCAACAATCAAAACAACTTTCAATACTTCATTAGTCTGCCTACTACAACACTGAACAACTGCCACACCTCTATGCATATCACTGAACCCTACTTCTTCCTTCACCACAACAGTGCTTCTACTTCGTATACATAACCATTAACATTTCACACTTCTACTTTCACCTCTGTGCACCACAGTGCATTTCATACAACAGTGCATATGACCCCACTACTACAACCACTGCTGTCAATTCACCTCTGCCTTCAATCACAACTTCTTCCATACATCCAACCACTGATGTCAGTTCATCAATCACTACTACATCATACACAGTGCCTATACAACTCACTATACATCAATCACTGCTACATCATACACAGTGAAAAAACTGTGCACTTCATCTCCTTTGTTACACTATACCACCCATTGCCTTACTTGCCTGCATACATCTAATTACCCCTATCACACTTGCCTGCCTATTATCCTACAGTCATTCCAACCCAAACTTCTTCAATTAACTACACATACCATATACCTAACCACCAATACAAACATCATACTTAACCATGTGTTGTTTCTCTGTGAATAAAGAATCTATTGAGTAATAACAAAAATATTTCGGTTAATTTTTTTACCATTAAAAAATAACGATTCATAAAAACATCCGACCTGCTGGATTCCAAATAGTGGAATAGGTGACTAAGAAAGATCAATTTCGGAAGTAATGAAACTTATATCAGCAAATTAAGCTATACAAATGATGATTTGTGTTGTACAACACATGGACATGCAGATTCGTGTACCTCTATATTAAGAGAAAATAGAGAAAAATGAATCTGTACAATAAGGCAACAAATTTCAAACATTCACCTAAACCCTTTTTATATTTCAGTTTTGAGCCTTCTTAAAGTATAATGAGAATGGTGTTTGTTATAAGTTATTACACAAATTCTTATTGCTCTGATTTTGAATATGAAATTAAGTATACATCTGGCATCCATTCAACTTCTCAAGGCAAAGAAAATTCTGTCTCATGCATATATTCCCCAATTGATATATCAATGCAGGAGAAATTGAATGAAACGGTTAAAGTATAAAAAATAAAAATAAAAAAAACTTCCTCTCTTTGAAAAAATTATCATCTTGTCTGTATTTGAAGTTAACTTCATACAAACAAATTCCAAAATATGCAAAGTGCCGATGGAACTAGCAAGAGTCATGTCAAACTGCTTGACACAGTGTCCGGCAAATAGTTTGAAAGGGATAATATAGTTGATGGACTGTCACTTATGACCCAATCTTTTGCATCACAATTTGACCTTGAAGCTACAGCAACATCTAGAATATATATTCTTTTGAGACTGAAGACATATAAGTGATCTAAAACAAGAGAAGGACATCGTGACATAATTTGATATAAAGTGAACATAATCACCATAAAAAACCGTGTTCAACCATATACAGCATGTAGAATCTAAGGAATGCATAAAGAGAAGCTTGCAAGTAAAGCTTGTGAACAATTGGGATGTTAATCATTTATACCAGTTTCAAAAGTTTTCCAAACTTAGCCCTCGCAGGTTGAGAAGCTCCACCAACAACATTTCATCGAGGACTCCCCGATAAACTCTCTGTAAAACCCTGTATCATAACATTCCATAAGAGACTACAATAGGCTTAAAAAAATTGAAGAATTATATTAAAAAGATCGATAATACTCTTTGAGTTAGAACCAACCTACTAAAGTTACACCATTCCTTTTAAGCACGGAATACTACAAATTGTTAAAGACCCTATGTTCAACTATTACACCTCCATTAGCAACTGTCCATATTAGCCCTTAAGATAATTTGAATTTCTGTGACATGCCACGTCACCCAAGCCAAGCAGAGAAGGCGTTGATGATCATCAGGCTACCTGTTCGTCACTGCAGTTTTATCGCCTCCACCAACAACGATTTCCAAATCGCGAGTTCCTAATTCACTGAGACCAACTACACGTGACCAACCCACCAGCGACTGAAATCCCTAAATCAAATTCAATGCATCGAATCTCCTAGAATCCGCAACTGAATTTGAGAATTGCTTGCGAGAGCCGATTTTGATTTGGCTTTGAGATTTGCTTTTAGGAGATTTGATTGAAAACTTTATATTCGTTTTCAAATTGAAATAATATATATAATGGTTATAAATTATAGGAAATAATGTTTTAAAAGGAAGTATGCATACCGATAAATTATAGGAAATAATGTTTTCTTCTTAACGGGTTACGGGGGAAGGGGAGGGATAAATGAAAGCTAAGCAGGAAATGAAAAGTTAATGGGAGGGAAAATGAAAGTTGGGGTAGCAAACCAATGGAAAATGAATGCAAACTAATGTAGTTGCATCGGTTGAATTTAAAACCGATGCAACTAAAACTATTTGCACGTACCAATTGCATCGGTTGTTGGTGACAACTGATGCAAATTTGATTTTTTTATTACCTATTGCTTTTCACGTACCAATTGCATCGGTTATTAAGATGGAATTGATGCAAATAGTTCTATTTGCATCAGTTTTTACTTCAACTGATGCAAATGAGGCAAAGCAATATGCACTTTTTGTACTAGTGCAGTCTAACAACATTTTTCACAAATAACTTAACCAATACAAGTGCAGTCCTGTTTGCCTTAATTTTAATGAAATGGGCGCTTTTAGTCATTCTGTATACTATGACCCATATACCTTCATTCCCTCTTTTAGATCTCGACAATCCATCAATAAAATCCATAGAAACCCACTACCATATTGGAATGTCCAATGGCTGAAGCAATCCACTCGACTTTTGATGCTCGGCTTTTACCTGCTGACAATTCAAAAACTGTTTCACCTATAAGCTACATCCCTCTTCATGCCTTCCCAGAGGAAACTTCACTTTATATCTTAATAAATATTCGTTCCTCCTTAATGGATAGTAAAAACTTTGAATGGTGGCATTCCTCCAAAATATCTTTCCTTATGTCTCCCATATCTGGAAGACATAATCTGTCTTTCTTTCTCAACCATCCATTTTGCTCAAGATGGAAATCCTTTAAGTCATCACTCTCCATCTCTTCCCTTAACTTTCAGAACGACCAAAACGAGATCCTCCTCTTGTATAGAAGCTACCTCCTCGATCATTACCGATCAGACTTCCAAACAAGACAACCTAGTGGACTTTCCACCTGACTCAGCTTCGGACCTCCCCGCTATTTTACAAGCTGACAATGATTCCTAGTCTTTCCATTCTGCTTTCATAGCCAATACTGCATTTTGATGCTTCCTACTAAGTGCATCTCCATCCTTATTTCATTTTTCGGGTGTGTACTCTATTACAAAAACATAAGCGGCTAGAAACTCAAATTATCTTTGTGCCTCATGTTCAACTTCTTCTGTAACGACCTGATATTTTCAACCGTTTGCATCCAAACATGCCGGAATTGAATTTCTCAAAATTCAGATTGTAAGTTTATATTTGGCAAAACTCAGAATATACAGTTAATAAATAATCACAGAATCACAAACATAGAGTAATATAACAATATGCAGCGGAAACAAATTAAATAGTAGTTCATGAAGCTACTATATATATAACATAGTTAAATAAGTTATAACAGAAGTCTCGAATACAATAGTCAAATACAAGAATCAGAATACATCACTAGAATCAACTGAATATCTGAAAGCTGGATAGATAGCTGGATCTCCAAGCGAAGCCCCACTCCAAAGGTGAGTCTCGAATACTGGTACACTCGTTCTGACTTGAGCGTGAAGCAAAGCACAAAACACTCGAGTCAGGTTTAATATTCTTATATCAATAAATCCAACTCAAGTGAAATAACAACTAGAAACACAAATAAATCAAAAGATGTCGGGATAACCATCTTCTAAGGATCCATTAAACTATCTATATATAGTAGTGTACGCTAAGTAGATAATGCCTATCAGTAATATAAATTATCAAAATAGCATTAAGGCGTTACCATTATCCCTCTTAACACATTTTATATAAGCGTCATAGTATATACAGCACTGTAAACTCCACCGTAAACTAGTGGGCTAGCAGGGAGTACTCCATAGGTATAACACAAAACAAATCGTAGTGGTTGCACATAGGGATACGAGTATGACAAGGCACATGAGGCGATACCCAAGGTAGTGAAACTACCGTTTGCCTGATCCGGACTGGTGAGAACGCATCATTGCAACGATCATAACACCACGAAACAACACTCCCTATTCAAGGGTGCGCACCAATCAAAAAAAAGTAAAGAGTAGTTTATGAAGAAGCGTGTTTGCTAGAGGTAGTTAACCTCATTAACCCGGCATAGCTCCTGTTTAAGTCATTTCAAATTTGACACAAGTGTCAAGGCTATCCATTATCATTCTCTTCCTTCAAATCCAGCAACATAATCATTCCAACTACTTCATTCTGTATCACACTCCGCGTATAATAGTTATTAAAGTAGTTTTCGGTTTAGACAAAGAGTATGTCCCTAAGCGATCCCAGACTCTTCAATAACTACGTAATTACTAAACCGATTGGTCAATTAATAAACTTTCAAAATAGTTTAGATTTCAACATCCAAATATCATTGTCATTTCAAAACCATATCAATAAGATATCACTTCCATTTCAAAACCAATTAGGATATCATTTCCATTGTAAATATATCCATCTTAAATATATCCATTTACAAAATCTTAGAACTACAAAGTTATAACACTTTCTAAATCAAACACTTTGGAAATCATAATACTTTGGAAATCAAAATTTAGAAATCATAATGCCTTGGAATCATAACACTTCCCACTTAACTGTTTATAAATAATAATATATTAATAAAATAGTTTATATTTAAAATAGTTTATATAAAATACTTATAATTAAAATAGTTTATATGAAATAAATTTATAAAGTAACATATATAAATAGTTTTAAATATAATTTAAAAATATTTTATATAATAAAATAGATTCCTCAAATTTTACAAATCAATTCCAAACCAACACCAATCCCAAAATTTCAAATTTACTCAAATCTCAAATCATCAATTTCAATTTAATTCAGTTCTAAATAAACCATGTCAAATTATATCGATTTCAAATACAGATTTTTAACCACAAAATAAACCATTTCAATTTCAATATTTTCAAAGCTTAAATATTCAAACAATTTCAAAATAAAATTTGATAATTCCATATATATATATATATATATATATATTAAATTAACTATACTATTATTTATTTTGAAATATTTACTTACTAAATCCATCATCATTTAAATAAAACCCCAAATTTCAAATAACTAAATATTTCATTCAATTTATTTAACCTTGAAATATTCATTTAACTTACCTTAACCAAAATCAAGTTATAAAATTATATCCTTTAAAAATCTCAAATCCATTAAGTTTTCAAATCGATTTAATTAAATAAATTCTTAATTAAATACCATTTCAAATAAATTTCAAATCTATCTTCCTAACCTTAATTTATTAAAATCATTATCAACTCCATATTAAAATATAATTTAATAAATACATAACCATATTATATTTTAATAAAATCAAACTTTATTATAAAACCTATTTCATATTAAAACAAATTTATATATAGCTTAAAATCAAGAATTTGACTATATATAAAATAACATTTATATAATATCTAAAATCAATATTTATATAAAACCATATATTTCCTTTAAAAACCATAGTAATCATTTCAACTTACTTATATATAGACCAACGGTGTCTTTATAAAATTTCATATCCTATGATCAAGTGATATGCATATTTATCATTTCAATCCATAATTTAAATATATACGGGTGTGTATATATATCATTCAACCCGCAATCTCAAATTCAATTCAATGAAATCGCTTGGGTTTATCATTTCAACCCATAACGATTTTCTCCTATTCTAAAGTCCATTCGGGTATGTATCATTTCAACCCATAGTGAATTCTATACTAATAGAGAACTGCAAAGTGATAACAGTTATGATGATAATATAACAGGCATATATCATCAATATAAATAACAGATAATGGTGTCAGATGTCATAGGTGAATAGATACAAGTAATAACATATATATAATAGTGTAAATAACTAACAGCAGCATATTTCAATTGTCGTTTCAATTGAAATCAAATTTAATATTATAAGAATGTAAATCGTGAGTGATTGCTCACCTTTTGAAGCAAGAGATGAATGAGAGTGAGATGAGTTACGAGTCCAAGCACTTTTTCCAAAGCAAACTAGATTGGCACGAATTCGATGGATAAAGCTGATACAGAATTGATAAAGCAACTAGAATCAGTTGATATGAATTGAACTAAATATATATTATTTTCTTTTTCTTGAAATCAATATGTGAATTTAAGACAAAATAAAAAAATAAAAATAAAAATAAATAGAAATTATTGCTTTAAATTAAAACCCATGTCTTACAATCAACATATACAATAGACTTCTATATAGTAGACTCATGCACTACTAGCATACTTTATAAACATTCTACACCACGTACCCATAAACAAATTCATCAACAACAGATTCATATACACTGCCTAAACAAACTATAATATAAACTATATATATTTTAAACACATCAATTAACTTTAATCATATAGTTATTGTAAACAAGCGTATATTTCACTAATATATAAACTAACCCACGCACCTATATAACCTGCCCCATTATAACATATATATGAAACTAACAAATATAAGCTCATATACGCATATTATTTTGAAATCGACAGTATATGAATAACATATGCCTATAAAACACTATATACATAAGCTAAGATATAAGAAATTATTAAAAGCTATTTCAAAACACACGCAACTTAAAAAAAAAGAAAAACTGACATATTATACATAACCAATAGGCATTCTCTCTCCACCCATTATACAAAACCACTGACGTCATATACATGGCTTCTGACATAACAGGTTCAGCATATATGTATTTATATACATGGCTAATTAGTATCTACAACATATATGTACACTAACCTACGCACAACACTATACCTACATATCCAAAATGACATATGAACAAATCTGCTATAAAAACGTAAGTAACCTTTTATATATGTAACTATTATGAAATATACATTAAAGCCTCAACATATCTTATATAAACTGATATATATATATATACACACACACACTTTCCCTTCCAATAATACTATATAAATACTCAGTTAGATTTTATATAAAATCAGAAAACTTAAACCGTATGTAACTTACATAAGGAAGTGAATTTTCTTAAAGCAAGCATGCAGACAGGCAGAGAAGCTTTGGCTTGGATTGAAAACGGCACTGTAAAGCTTGGCGAGACAGATGGGAAGGGGGAAGGAAGGGTCGCTTCGGCCGAGGGTGAGGAGGTGGTGAGGCGGGTTGTTGGATGGGTTCGGCTGAACAAGAGGCGGAGGCACAGAGCTCGGCATGGATCAGGTGGTGGAAACGGTAAAGACGCGGTGCTCGGTGGCTGGAGGAACACGAACAGGGCAGGGTTGATGCCGAGGTAGGACTGGAATTACGCGGTTTCGACGCGGAATGAAACAGCATGGAGGCGATCATTCTTCAATAAATTATATACGATTTTTTATTATAATGAGCAGAAGAAAGAAATATGATAGAAAGGGAAGTAAAGGTTGCCAGTGAGAAAGAAATGGAAGTGTTCTGAGTTATATATACTATAATATGTATATTTCTCATAAGCAGAACCAATATGAAAAGAAGGGAAGAGTGAAGGGAAGACTCAGAGAAGTCTATTGGAACTAGCAAATAATTGAATGGATAGGAATATTAAGAGGGTGAAATAAATCCTGGAAAAACAAAAGTCACAACTTATATACAAATAAATAATGTTGATTTTTTTTCAGCCGTGAACAAGAATTGAAGGAAATAAAACAACTGGGTATTAGTTGTCTTGAGAACACAAAATGACACAGGTGAAACAAACAGCTCAATGGATACCGATACGGGTAACAGTTTCACGGATTTCGCCATGTATCATACATCGAATTACAGAAATAAATATACTGTGGAGATCAGCACGACGAGACGATCAAAACGGTATACAGATGTCAGTGGTATGATTGAATTATAAAAATTTGAATTTTCTAATAACGGAAAATGCAGGAAAAACGCAGAAAAATGAGATCGACGGAGCTAAAAAAGTACGAATTTGAAAAAACGAAAAATGACGTCTCATTCAGAAGGTGATTTAGAATTTTTCTATGCAAAAATATTCAGCTTTGGAAAATATTTTTTTTTCAACAACTATTAGCTGACTTGAATTTAAAAGAATTTCACAATGAAATAAACTTTCATAAAATCAGATGAAAATTTACCATCTTCTATATTTAAATATACGTATTCCAAATATAAAATTTTAATTTCAAATTCTGTTATTTAAAATTTGTCCAAAATTCAATTAAATACGTTAATAAAACTATTGAACTTTTACGGGTCGTTACACTCTCCCCCACTCAAAACTTTTCGTCCGTGAAAAGGAAGGAGGTAGGAGAACAGAAACAACCAGAACGAAAGTAGATTTAAATTACAAAATAGACAATTAATTTTAAACCATATAAATTTCAATTTAAAATAATTTATATTCAACAATTGATTTTAAATTCAAGATAATTCATTAAGTTGATTTTATTTCCATTTATTAATTCCCTCAAACAGAATTTATTTAATTTATCTCATTTATTATTCTATTAATTTATTATTCTACTTATCTCTATAAATCATTTTATGATTAAACTTTAAGTGTATAACATTTATTATAAGCACCCAAATTTTATTTATAAAGACATTTTATATTGTATATTATCCAATTATCTTAAATTAATAATTTCAAAGATCATAAATTTGAATTATCTTTTATTATAACCATATTTTATTCGACAAATTTAATTCTTATTTATTCCAAATTATTATTAAATTTATTCCACTTAACATATCTTATAACATATATTAAGTATATTTACACTTATTATAACTACTCAAATTTATTTAAAATTTCTTTTAACATCATTTTATATTGTATATTATTCAATTACATAGTTAACTTTTGAAAATTTAGGTAAGTTATATATAATGCAATTGAGTATTATCCAAATAAATTTTACAATTCACTTATTTCAAGTTAAGTATTTATTCAAAACTTTTGGCTTCATTAAAAATCATCCTTAAATCAAAAATTTAAGAACTAATTTCTGATTAACTTGGAACAACTTTGAGGTAATTATATATAAGCTATAGACATCAAATCAAATCTAGAATCATATACCTATATATATTATAAATCAAGCCATACTTTAGAAATTTAGATCAATTGGATTTCCAAAACGAACTGTAGCAAAGCTACAGAGTGGTCTCTTGTAACGACCCGAAAATTTTGACCCCGAAAATTCCAGATGGTTAGTGAAAAGAAGAAAGAGAAAGAAGAAGAAGAAGCAACAGAAACACCAAAACACAGAAAACCTCACATTCGCAGCGGATCAAAATATAATAATAAATAATATCAGTTTTACAAAGAAGAACTGTATCAATCCTCTTATACGTTTATACATCAGAGTTACAACTATTTCACAACACATGACAAATTTGAAAACATGTCCCAGCTAATCAGCCAAAATATACACAGCGGAAATCATTCCGTACGTTCCTGCCATCCAGCTCGCCTCCTGAACTCCAGAACGTCCTTACCTGAAAAGCTGTAATACTCGGTCTGACCCGAGCATTACGTCAAAGTAACACCCGGGTTAGGCAGGAAACCAGCGTGAGTAAACCCATACACACGGAATAAAAAAGCATGCGACTCATAAAAACCCGGGGTTAACTCATATCAAGTTACCAATTCACAATTTATTTTAGACGTTACCTATACCATACCTCAATTTCTAAGTACTATTAGTTTACATGGCCCCAATTCACTTGAATCATTTCATTCCAATCTATTGGTTTCACAAATCAATCTATAAAGAATAGAAGTGGTTCCGGGTATTAACTATTACCCGACTCCGGTCTCTTTGAATCTAATGTCATCTTATCCAAGTTATTCAAGTGAATAAAAATTTAGTTTAAGATACGAGAAAGCAATTCATAATCGAAGTATAATCCACATTATCACTGTCCACCCAAAATCATATCGCATAGCATCCCGTTCACATACCAGGAATAATAGATAATCCAAGGTATACAAATATCATTCAATCATCCATATACAAGCAAGGATTAATTAATCATACCACCGTGATTCAAATCAATTAATTAATCACCGTCTAATTATCCATATTAATTAATCATCCTTGATCAATTATTCCTTAATTACCTTCAAGTAATTAGCCTTTAATTAATCTTACAAATTAATTATTCTTAACCAAATACAGTAATTAAACCTTAATTACTTTAATAAATTAATTTTTCCTTAATTAATTTATTATCTTTAATTAATCCCTTGATTAATTACACTGAGTAATTAAACTCAAATTTTCTTTGATTGATAAATTATCCTTCAATTAGTTACATCCAGTAATTTCCAGTTAATTACTTCACTAAGTAACTACACTTCATTAATTACATTAAGTAATTACGCTTTAACAAATCATTCTGTGATTATATTCATTAATTATATTAATTAAATCAATAAATCCTTTGAATACTTTAAGTAATTATCATTAATAAATCATCTTAGAAATAAATCATTAATTATTCCCCTTATTAAACAATTATCTCTAAGCTTTAGTAGTTATCACTAATTAATATATTTTAAGTGATTAATTTTATTAATAAATCGATCTTTAAAATTGATTTCCCATTTTCAATTACCTTTAATTAATTAATCAATTTAACTTCTTACACATTTAATAATTTGTACTATTATTCAACTATACCTTAGTTCACCTTGAAACGACAACTTGAGTTATATTTCAAAACTTTGGAAGTTCGTTTTAAAAACTTGCCCATACCTTGATTAAAATCTGGTCTACAGTTCATTAGAAAAACAAACCCACCTTGATATGCTTTGCAACATATTTACTTTAGCTTACCAAAAGAAAAACCCAGGCCTAAACAATAATTCCCGATCCAAACAATGTAAATCCCAAGAAACCCCCTATGCTTACTACGAGTATAACCTCGAGTTCTTCATCAGCAATCCCGAGACTCTTTCACTTCCTCACGCAGCCCTTCTTCTTTCTACCACTTGAAAACTGATACAACCCAATATCGTGTGTACATGCACACGTCGACGAAACGTCGCTGCCTACCTCCGACCAACTTCCCAAGTCAACTTCCACTCCAGAAACCCACTGGACCCCCAAACTTCTCACGACAGCCATTAAGCCAAAACATCCCCATTTATCCCAACCAGAATGAACTCGTCCCCCCTTATTTCGCCTCGTCCGGCCAACTTCCTCCACCGGAGTTTTCCCCAAACCCACTCATTTACCCGCCACAGCCCCCTCTTCCTTACTTTCCTAGACCGCAGCCTTCCTCTTGCATCACGACGCCGAAATTTCCTATGAAACCAACCCTGACCCATCGCGAATTTAAACCCTTAATCGAGTTCCCCTAACTCATCCAAGCGACTAAAAAATTTTCCTACAATTTTCGCGAACATGCCTCTACCCAAACCAAACCCACAACAGTAATTATGCCCTGACATTAGCTAGATTGTCGGAATTTGGCAAACTTCCAAATTCCGTTCAACTTGGCTTCCCTTCGCCCTCTCAACACTAAAATTCACCAGACAAGTTTTAAAATTCACGATTTTCAACAATGATCACTGTTATATAATTAAATCATTCAATTATAATACTCAACTTTTGCCAAATCTTGAGTTATTTACTGAAAACACGAATTTTGCCTTATAATGCTTCATGGAATAACTAAAACAGAATTTTAGTATGTTCTTTTGCTTAAGGATTATTAACTATGTTGGGGTTAAAATTTTAAACAGCTCGGTTAATTAAGCTATGATAATTTTTTCAAAAATGATGTTACTGAACTCATCAATATTCTGTAATAGAGAAGCAGTGACTTGTTTGTTTTACAGGAGAAGTTATTTTTTTTTTCACATCATGCATGCACATGATAATCCATTACTTCAAAGGCATTTATTAGAGATTAATGATGCTAAATTTTTTACAGTAACGTATGCAGATAAAAATTATTGGAAATATTTACTTTTTTTTATCCAACATCTCCTAGCTGTTAAAAGGTTTACTCTCTCCTTGCTTGATAAAAATAAATGAAACAAATTTTTAAAGAATCTAAACCTAAAAACAACCCAACTTTGTTTTAATTTCAAGATTTAAAACTAATCAAATAGACTGTTAAACATTATAAAAGTTGATGTTCAGTTGCATGTCAACAGAAACCTGAACAGAGCAATGCTAACAAAAGAGGATGTGCATGCGTATGATTCTATCAAGCTACTTACATAAGTATATATACGAGTGTATATATGCATTACTGTACTAACACACATATCTATCATACTTCTATTTACAAATTTCAGCAGATATTCCAGGTGGGTAGTATTAAAGAATAAGCCATACTCACCATGTTTTTGCTGAGCAAAAAGGAAGCCAAAGAACCAGCCTTCGAAAAAAATGAATTATGCACTTGTTGATGTCTTTAACTTGCATTTAGTTACCACTTTCCAGATTGTAGAAAAAAAAATACAGACTTTCTTGTTTATGTCATTATTTATTTTATTTGTATGCAGAAAAGTGTTTTCAGAGATTTTAGATTTGCATGAATGAAAATGAGTTTCAGGAGTTTGATTATGAAGGGGATTTGTGTTTTGAAGAGATGAAAAAGGGTTTTACAGATTTTCTTGAAAATGGAATACAGGATCTTGAAAATGAATCAGGGTTATGTATTTTTTTGATTTTTAGATTTCATTTGATAAGAGTATTGTTTTAGCTGAAGAATTCTTTGTTTTAGAATTGAAAAAAATGAGAAAAGAAAAAAAAAATGGAAGATGGCATGAGTTTATGTAACAACCCGCATATTTATCATTTTTATATTTAAATATTTTATTTAAATATTTTATCGATACTCGGAATTTAGTCCGAAAAGCTACTTTTTGCATACGGTCGAATTAGGACTCGGGACCATTTCCATTGAGTTCAAAATGACGTTTGCGATCTTTTTAAGTGTAAACTTTGATACGTTTGGAGTTAGAGGAATTTTGCCACTTTTTACTTAGGGCTTTGGTTTGGACTGAGCCCAATAACCCCACTTATGTATTCAGTCCCAACTCCACTCCAACTCTTCATTACTTCATTTCATATTCCTAACACTTCAAGCTTTAGCAACAATGGTGTGTGGAATGGGAAATTAAAACTCCAAACCCTAGTTTTCTTTTGCAAATCAAACTCTAGCTCCAAACTAATAGAAGAAGCCATTGATAAGCCTTCTCTTCTTCTTCTTCTTCAACTCATTCTTTTATCAATTTCAGATATTCCTAAACCTAACTTTGGGAATGTTCTTCTTTTAAAGCTTAGAATCAAGCTTCTTGAGTTGGATTTGAAGAGTGGTTGATTCTCCTTTGCTTTAGAGCTTCTTCTTCATTTGTTTGGGTTCAAAGGTGAGATTTTTATCTCACATCTATGTCTATGATTATTTTCGATTGTTAGGTATGAATTCCTAACACATATTCATGTGCATTTGATTTTGGCTTGAATTGATTTGGTGTATATTCCAATTTTTGGTGTTTTGAAACCAAAATCTATGAAAATCATAGTTTTATTATTTGAACATGTTTTTGGTGATGCATCGGAAGCTTATAGGGCCGGGTAGTCGATTGACATAAATCCCCAGTGTCCGTTGCTCGCCCGGTTGCATTTTGGAGAAGATTGCATCTTCATTTCATAGGCTAAGAAAACAGCCTTGGTGCCAGTCAGTCGACTGGTTTTGAAATTCAGTCGACTGGCTGTAGCACATAGGCATTCCGAAGGTAAATTCCAGAGGCTCGGGTCCTCTATTTCCCTGCAATCAGTCGACTGGATTTTTAGGTCAGTCGACCAACTGCAGGAAATGAAATTTTCATATTTCTGCTTCAGTCGACTGACTGCAGAGGGCCAGTCGACTGATTTGCTCCTATTTGCCTGTTGTGCCTATTTGTGTATATTTTTGCTCGGTTTCCAAATTTAATCGATTCGTGATTATCCGATTTGTTGATTTTCATTTATTATCGACTTTGATGTCTTTATATCGGGATTTTTGGGAATATCCATTTTGATGGATTTGATATCGATTTATTGGAATTAATTCACGTCTTCGTATGTGAATTTTTATGATTTGATTGTTCTACAATCATTTTTGTGATTTGTCACTTTAAAAATATAATGGTTTCAATACTAGTAGTAAATATCAAAACTCTTCCTCAAAATGATTTCAACTCTATTTTCAATACCAAACTCGTTTATAAAACCGTTTTCCAAACTATTAGTATATACAACCCTTTATTTCACTCGTATGAGAAATCTAATTAAACAGCTTAGTAAAACGAGTGGTATGAAACTCTTGCGTTTACTTCGTTGGTTAATTCTTGGACTTGTTCGATTGAATCTTTTGTGACAATTTTCTAGTGGAGACCTACAATTTGTTCGCAAATATTTAAGTTAAGCTAGTGGTTATGGGACATGGAGCTAAACTCATATATTTACTAGCTTATTGTAATTGACACTTCTTGATGATCGATGATGATCATTTTTGTGATTTAGACTAGCAATGTGCGATGTCTCTTTGTCTGCGAGGGAGATTAAACCCCGTTTCTGTGGAGCTTCTGCTCAAATTGGTGGGGTAGCGACCCATGGTCCTCGGGCCGTTCGTGTGTCAAAAATTAATGGCTAGCTACCATGAGATAGCGTCTCGTTCGTGTGATACATATGTTGGTGAGTTTTCATGCTCCCGTTCGTGTGATAGGCCTCCCCCCTTTTTATGATTTCTAGATTTCGTGTGCTGAATTCTGGAATTTATGCTTCACCAATTTTAGTGATTTTCATTGATATGATTTATCAATTTTTGTGCATTGGTGAATCCGTGTGTCATTGACTTGTTGTGAATACAAGTTTTGGGTATGAAACCCTTTTTGGATCTTTGTGAAGATTCTTGTGGAATTGATCGATCTTTTGTTGATCATCATTTGCATGCTTATAGTAGTATGCCACTATGGATATTATATGTTTATGCCATATCTTTTACTTTATATCATGTCATCTGATATTTATAGCTAGACTGATCTGCTTATTATTTTCTTATAAATAATACTCGGGTCAGACCGAGATGTTGCAGGTGCTTCTGCTTGACGTATCCCCGGGATTCATTACTCTGACTTTTGGCTAACCACATAGATTAGCAGTTTTTGTTGTATACACTTGAGATATAGACTCATAATTGTATTCTTTTGTATAGCACGTGTTGCTATTCTTTTGTATTATTGTGGATCTTTTTGACCACTACTCTGATATACACTTTCATGTGTTAGTTATTTATTCATATCTTATTCCGCCTTTGTGATATGAATTGTCTGTGACTGATTTATGTTATGTTTATTTCTATATTTGTTCTGAAGATATTATAGCCACTGTGTAGTAGCTTTGAGTTTGTGTCGGTATGTCGGCTTTCCCTCTTGATAAAGAAATGCATGTTATACTATCTGACATATCGATGCTCGCGCAAGGCAATCACATGGATGGTCGTTCCTCAACAGCCTTATTCTCCGTGCTAGTTGACAACATTACACCGTAATGTTCTTGGGTAGCGTGGGTATAGAGGTGGGGCGTCACAGCTTGGTATCAGAGCCAAACTTCAGAACAATGTAGAATAATTTAACAAGGATCATCGTCCTAAGTCCTTCTTAGGAGTCGTGCCTTAGGATTTAATTCGTGTCTTCGTACCGATTCATCCTATTTTCTTTATGATTCCTTTCTTTATCTATCAAGATTGCTTGATATTCATTTGATGAATAACCTTTTTCTTCTTCTTTATTTCTTTCTAAAGGAAGAGAAATGGTTAGACCTGGCCGTCCCAGCGCCGGTCAATCTAGTGCTACTCCCCAGAATGCAGTTTTTATGACTACCCAGCAACTTCTTAACCTTGTCACGAATGCTCAAGCAGCTGGTTCTAATTCGGAACCTACTCACCCTAAATCTGGGTTTGCACGTTTGTGCAATGATTACACCAACCTGGGTGGGAAGCCATTTAAAGGTTCTGAAACTATTATTGAAGTACAGGCTTGGTTAAGGTCATGCGATCGAATCTTTTCTCGCATGAACCTCATTGATCTTCACCAAGTTCAGGTGGCTTCTAGCATGCTCCAAGAAAGAGCATTAGGCTGGTACGAGCTTCTGATTGCTGAAATAAATGAAGCGGATCTCACATGGGAGAAATTCTGAGAGCGCTTCGAGTTAAAATTCATACCAGAAGCTGAGAAGGTTACTTTGGCTCGCCGTTTTATTGACCTTGTTCAAGGTGAATCTTCCGTGACTGACTATGTCGCATCTTTTGAATCTCTCTCTAAATATGGAGTTGAGTACATCAACACCCCATTGAAGAAGAACCAATGATTTGTTTATGGCTTAAACAAAAATCTCAAGAAACCATTACTTCTAAAATTAGAAGTTCCTTTCAACCAACTCATTGATACCGCTCTTCGTCTTGAAGAGGCAGATAGGGAAAATGATGTTGAAGTGGTGGGTTCCAAACCAAACTTCAACAACAAAAAGAGGCCAAACAAATTCAAAGGTCTTTATCCCAATAAGAAAGGGAGGCAAGCAACTCCTGTTGCAAAGACCTTTTCCTCTACTGAAGGGAGATGCTTTAACTGTGGTTCCAGAGACCATTTTGCGAACAAGTGTTCAAAGCCTCATACTTGTCGCTACTGTAAAAACCCGGACCATTTTATGCATATATGTCCCAAACTTAAAAATAGGAAGGAGGGAAAGCTTAATGTTGCTCAAGCCCTTGGCAACACATCTCGTGGTCAAGGTATATCTCATTCTATCCTTGATGGTATTATTATATTTCGTGATCAACTTATTCGAGTTCTTTTTGATACGGGAGCATCCCATTCTTTTATATCTAAAGAGCTTGTTGATACCTTTTCTTTAAGTGTTGTTGCTTTGATGACTTCTTTGAGAATTGCGAATCCGGTTGGTGGATCCGCAACAATCAGTTTATTGTGTAAAGATGTCGAGATTATTTTGTGTGGTTTTTCTTTTCGAGCCGATTTGCATGTCATGCGTTATTTAGGCTTTGGAATGATTTTGGGAATGGATTGTCTTAACCGTAATGAAGCTCATATCCTATGTCCTGAGCGGACTATTCATCTTCGACATCCTCTATCTGTTAAGAAGATTTATATTAATCTTAAAGATTCGGATTCCAGCTTGGTTGCATCTTTATATTCTTTAAATCCTCGTGATGACGATAATGATGATGAGGAAGATATAATTTCTCTTATTCACGTGTTCGTGAATTTTTCGACATATTTGAGCCCATTTTAGGATTACCACCTAAGCGAGCAATCGAGTTCAGAATTAATCTTATCCCTGGAGCTCAACCTATTACTCGTCCTCCTTATCGTATGTCTAATAAGGAAAATGAGGAGATGCGCAAACAATTATCTGAATTGGAGACAAAGCAATTTATTCGCTCTAGTTCCTCGCCTTGGGGAGCTTCGGCTATTTTTGTGAAGAAATCCGATGGTACACTTAGGCTTTGCGTTGACTACCGCAAGCTTAATGATCTTACTATCAAAAATAAATATCCTTTACCTCGAAGTGATGATCTATTCGATCAACTTAGTGGTGCTAGAGTCTTTTCACAATTGGACTTGGCAACCGGTTTTCATCAGCGTCGTATTGCAGAGGATAACATTCTTTTGACATCTTTCCGTACGTGCTATGGATCTTATGAATGGCTTGTTATGCCATTTGGTTTAACGAATGCCCCAGCTTATTTCGTTGACCTAATGAATCGAGTTTTCAAAGACTTCCTTGATCGATTTGTTCTCATCTTTATTGATGATATTCTTGTGTATTCAAAAACCGAGGAGGAACATGAGAAGCATCTTCGGATTGTATTAGAAACTCTTAGGAGTAATCAATTAAAAGCGAAATTTTCGAAATGTCATTTTTGGGAATCTCGTGTGAAGTTTCTCGGTCATATTATTTCCGAATCTGGAGTTTCCATGGATCCTTCAAAGATTGAAGCGATTCAAGATTGGAAGAGACCGGAGAGTGTGACCGAGATTCGTAGTTTCCTTGGATTGGCAAGTTATTACCGCCGTTTTATCAAAGACTTTTCTAAGATTGTCGCGCCTCTTACTGGCTTGACCAAGAAAGGTGTTAAATACGTTTGGTCAGACAAATGTGAAACTTCTTTTCAGAAATTAAAAGAACTCCTTTCCGATGCTCCTATTCTTGTGATTCCCGAGGGGAATCAAGATTTCGTTGTTTATACCGATACTAGTCGCGTTGGTTTGGGTGCCGTTCTTATGCAAAAAGAACGTGTTATTGCTTATGCTTCTAGGCAATTCGAGACGGCTGAGACTAGATATGCCACACATGATTTAGAACTCGCGGCTATTGTTTTTGCCCTTCGAATTTGGCGTCATTACCTATTGGGAGAGAAATTTATTCTTTACACGGATCATAAGTCTTTGAAATATTTATTCACTCAAAAGGAACTTAATTTGCATCAACAACGTTGGCTCGAGTTCCTTGCTCCTTATGATCTTGATATTCTTTATACCCCTGGTAAGGGTAATCATGTCGCCGATGCTCTTAGCCGTAAACAACAAGCTGTTGTTTCTATGATGATATCCGAATGGAACGATCTCGAGATCTTATCCACTTGTGAGATTCGAGACCGCGTATCCGATTTATGCTCATCATTTGTTTTATGTAGCCTTGAGGCTCATCCTTCTCATTTAGATCGCATTCTTGAAGCTCAAAGGCTAGATCCCGACTTGGCTCTTCATGGCCAAAATATTAAGGATAAAATTGATATTTAAGGTTTGAAAGACTTTGATATTGATTCTCGTGGCGGCATTCGGAGATTTGGTAGACTTATCGTGCCAAATATTAGTGATCTTCGTAAAGATGTTTTAGAAGATTCTCATCGTTCTAAATTTACCATTCATCCCGATAGTAGTAAAATGTACGTGGATATGAAGCGACTTTATAATTGGGAGGGAATGAAACTTGACATCGCTAACTTCGTTAAGCATTGCATGACTTGCCAACTCGTTAAGGCCGAACATCAAAGGCCCGGTGGGTTATTGCAACCTTTAGAAATTCCAGTTTGGAAGTGGGACCAAATTTCCATGGATTTTATTGATGGCCTTCCCCGTTCTCGTTCAGGTCATGATAGCTTATGGGTGATTGTTGATAGACTTACTAAATCTGCCCATTTTATTCCCGTTCGGTCTAACCGAACCGTACCTCTTTTGGCCAAACTCTTTATTAAAGAGATTGTTAAATTACATGGGGTTCCTACTTCTATTGTTAGCGATCGAGATCCATTGTTTACCAGTGGATTTTGGAAGAGTCTTCAAAAAGCTTTAGGAACGAAGCTCAATTTTAGCACTGCTTATCACCCCCAGTCCGATGGACAAACCGAGCGTGTGAATCAAACTCTTGAAGATCTTCTTCGTGCATGTGTTCTTGATTTTGGTGGAAGTTGGGAGGATCATATTTCACTTGTTGAATTTTCCTATAATAATAGCTTCCAATCTAGTATTGGTATGGCACCTTTCGAGGCACTCTATGGAAGGCCATGCCGATCTCCTTCTTGTTGGCTTGAGGCCGATGAGAAGCTGGTTTTAGGTCCAGACTTTGTTCGTGATTCCACAGAAAAGATTGAACTTATTCGACATAGGATGAAAGAAGCACAGAGTAGACAAAAATCCTATGCCGATAACCGGAGAAGGAAGTTAAAATTTTCTGTGGGAGATCTTGTGTTCATTCGTGTTTCACCTATGAAAGGTGTTGTACGTTTCAGTCGATCGGGAAAATTGGCGCCTCGATATATTGGGCCATTTTCTATCACTGAACGTATTGGTTCCATGGCTTATCGCCTATCATTACCGGTTCAGTTTTCTGCTATGCATGAAGTGTTTCATGTTTCTCAATTACGGAAGTGCCTTCGAGATTCCGATTCTATTCTTGAGCCGGTGTTGTGGAAGAGATTGAAGTTTCGCCTAATTTAACTTATGAACAACATCCTATTCGTATCATTGCTTCGGAAGTCAAATGACTTCGAAATAAAGATGTTCCGCTTGTTAAAGTTCAATGGTCTTCAAATCCTAAGGATTGTTCTTGGGAATCTAGAGAGTTCATCGAGCGAACGCATCCTGACTTACTTTCTCATGCTCTTTAAGGTGAACTTCTTACTTCAAAATTCTTTTGTGTTAATATGCTTTTGTGGTTGTTACTTTATAACTTCTTCTTAAATATTGCGAGGACGCAATTTCTTTAAGGAGGGAAGTCTGTAACAACCCGCATATTTATCATTTTTATATTTAAATATTTTATTTAAATATTTTATCGATACTCGGAATTTAGTCCGAAAAGCTACTTTTTGCATACGGTCGAATTAGGACTCGGGACCATTTCCATTGAGTTCAAATTGACGTTTGCGATCTTTTTAAGTGTAAACTTTGATATGTTTGGAGTTAGAGGAATTTCGCCACTTTTTACTTAGGGCTTTGGTTCGGACTGAGCCCAATAACCCCACTTATGTATTCAGTCCCAACTCCACTCCAACTCTTCATTACTTCATTTCATATTCCTAACACTTCAAGCTTTAGCAACAATGGTGAGTGGAATGGGAAATTAAAACTCCAAACCCTAGTTTTCTTTTGCAAATCAAACTCTAGCTCCAAACTAATAGAAGAAGCCATTCGTAAGCCTTCTCTTCTTCTTCTTCAACTCATTCTTTTATCAATTTCAGATATTCCTAAACCTAACTTTGGGAATGTTCTTCTTTTAAAGCTTAGAATCAAGCTTCTTGAGTTGGATTTGAAGAGTGGTTGATTCTCCTTTGCTTTAGAGCTTCTTCTTCATTTGTTTGGGTTCAAAGGTGAGATTTTTATCTCACATCTATGTCTATGATTATCTTCGATTGTTAGGTATGAATTGCTAACACATATTCATGTGCATTTGATTTTGGTTTGAATTGATTTGGTGTATATTCCAATTTTTGGTGTTTTGAAACCAAAATCTATGAAAATCATAGTTTTATTATTTGAACATGTTTTTGGTGATGCATCGTGAAGCTTATAGGGCCGGGTAGTCGATTGACATAAATCCCTAGTGTCCGTTGCTCGCCCGGTTGCATTTTGGAGAAGATTGCATCTACATTTCATAGGCTAAGAAAACAGCCTGGGTGCCAGTCAGTCGACTGGTTTTGAAATTCAGTCGACTGGCTGTAGCACATAGGCATTCCGAAGGCAAATTCCAGAGGCTCGGGTCCTCTGTTTCCCTGCAATCAGTCAACTGGATTTTTAGGTCAGTCGACCGACTGCAGGAAATGAAATTTTCATGTTTCAGCTTCAGTCGACTGACTGCAGAGGGCCAGTCGACTGATTTGCTCATATTTTCCTATTGTGCCTATTTGTGTGTATTTTTGCTCGGTTTTCAAATTTAATCGATTCGTGATTATCCGATTTGTTGATTTTCATTTATTATCGACTTTGATGTCTTTATATCGGGATTTTTGGGAATATCCATTTTGATGGATTTGATATCGGTTTATTGCATTAATTCACGTCTTCGTATGTGAATTTTTATGATTTGATTGTTCTACAATAATTTTTGTGATTTGTCACTTTAAAAATATAATGGTTTCAATACTAGTAGTAAATATCAAAACTCTTTCCTCAAAATGATTTCAACTCTATTTTCAATACCAAACTCGTTTATAAAACCATTTTCCAAACTATTTGTATATACAAGCCTTTATTTCACTCGTATGAGAAATCTAATTAAACAGCTTAGTAAAACGAGTGGTATGAAACGCTTGCGTTTACTTCGTTGGTTAATTCTTGGACTTGTTCGATTGAATCTTTTGTGACAATTTTCTAGTGGAGACCTACAATTTGTTCGCAAATATTTAAGTTAAGCTAGTGGTTATGGGACATGAAGCTAAACTCATATATTTACTAGCTTATTGTAATTGACACTTCCTGATGATCGATGATGATCATTTTTGTGATTTAAACTAGCAATGTGCGATGTCTCTTTGTCTGCGAGGGAGATTAAATCCCGTTTCTGTGGAGCTTCTGTTCAAATTGGTGGGGTAGCGACCCATGGTCCTCGGGCCGTTCGTGTGTCAAAAATTAATGGCTAGCTACCATGAGATAGCGTCTCGTTCCTGTGATACATATGTTGGTGAGTTTTCATGCTCCCGTTCGTGTGATAGGCCTCCCCCCTTTTTATGATTTCTGGATTTCGTGTGCTGAATTCTGGAATTTATGCTTCACCAATTTTAGTGATTTTCATTGATATGATTTATCAATTTTTGTGCATTGGTGAATCCGTGTGTCATTGACTTGTTGTGAATACAAGTTTTGGGTATGAAACCCTTTTTGGATCTTTGTGAAGATTCTTGTGGAATTGATCGATCTTTTGTTGATCATCATTTGCATGCTTATAGTAGTATGCCACTATGGATATTATATGTTTATGCCATATCTTTTACTTTATATCATGTCATCTGATATTTATAGCTAGACTGATCCGCTTATTATTTTCTTATAAATAATACTCGGGTCAGACCGAGATGTTGCAGGTGCTTCTGCTTGACGTATCCCCGGGATTCATTACTCTGACTTTTGGCTAACCACATAGATTAGCAGTTTTTGTTGTATACACTTGAGATATAGACTCATAATTGTATTCTTTTGTATAGCACGTGTTGCTATTCTTTTGTATTATTGTGGATCTTTTTGACCATTACTCTGATATACACTTTCATGTGTTAGTTATTTATTCATATCTTCTTCCGCCTTTGTGATATGAATTGTCTGTGACTGATTTGTGTTATGTTTATTTCTATATCTGTTCTGAAGGTATTATAGCCACTGTGTAGTAGCTTTGAGTTTGTGTCGGTATGTCGGCTTTCCCTCTTGATAAAGAAATGCAAGTTATACTATCTGACATATCGATGCTCGCGCAAGGCAATCACACGGATGGTCGCTCCTCAACAGCCTTATTCTCCATGCTAGTTGACAGCATTACACCGTAATGTTCTTGGCTAGCGTGGGTATAGAGGTGTGGCGTCACAGCTTGGTATCAGAGCCAAACTTCAGAACAATGTAGAATAATTTAACAAGGATCATTGTCCTAAGTCCTTCTTAGGAGTCGTGCCTTAGGATTTAATTCGAATCTTTGTACCAATTCATCCTATTTTCTTTATGATTCCTTGCTTTATCTATCAAGATTGCTTGATATTCATTTGATGAATAACCTTTTTCTTCTTCTTTATTTCTTTCTAAAGGAAGAGAAATGGTTAGACCTGGCCGTCCCAACGCCGGTCAATCTAGTGCTACTCCCAAAAATGGATTTTTTATGACTACCCAGCAACTTCTTAACCTTGTCACGAATGCTCAAGCAGCTGGTTCTAATTTGGAACCTACTCACCCTAAATATGGGTTTGCACGTTTGTGCAATGATTACACCAACCTGGGTGGGAAGCCATTTAAAGGTTCTGAAACTATTATTGAAGTACAGGCTTGGTTAAGGTCATGCGATCGAATCTTTTCTCGCATGAACCTCATTGATCTTCACCGAGTTCAGGTGGCTTCTAGCATGCTCCAAGAAAGAGCATTAGGCTGGTACGAGCTTCTGATTGCTGAAATAAATGAAGCGGATCTCACATGGGAGAAATTCCGAGAGCGCTTCGAGTTAAAATTCGTACCAAAAGATGAGAAGATTACTTTGGCTCGCCGTTTTATTGACCTTGTTCAAGGTGAATCTTCCGTGACTGACTATGTCGCATCTTTTGGATCTCTCTATAAATATGGAGTTGAGTACATCAACACCCCATTGAAGAAGAACCAAAGATTTGTTTATGGCTTAAACAAAAATCTCAAGAAGCCATTACTTCTAAAATTAGAAGTTCCTTTCGACCAACTCATTGATACCGCTCTTCGTCTTGAAGAGGCAGATAGGGAAAGTGATGTTGAAGTGGTGGGTTCCAAACCAAACTTCAACAACAAGAAGAGGCCAAACAAATTCAAAGGTCCTTATCCTAATAAGAAAGGGAGGCAAGCAACTACTGTTGCAAAGACCTTTTCCTCTACTAAAGGGAGATGCTTTAACTGTGGTTCCAGAGACCATTTTGCGAAAAAGTGTTCAAAGCCTCGTACTTGTCGCTATTGTAAAAGCCCGGACCATTTTATGCATATATGTCCCAAATTTAAAAATAGGAAGGAGGGAAAGCTTAATGTTGCTCAAGCCCTTGGCAACACATCTCGTGGTCAAGGTATATCTCATTCTATCCTTGATGGTATTATTATATTTCGTGATCAACCTATTCGAGTTCTTTTTGATACGGGAGCATCCCATTCTTTTATATCTAAAGAGCTTGTTGATACCTTTTCTTTAAGTGTTGTTGCTTTGATGACTTCTTTGAGAATTGCGAATCCGGTTGGTGGATCCGCAACAATCAGTTTATTGTGTAAAGATTTCGAGATTATTTTCTGTGATTTTTCTTTCCGAGCCGATTTGCATGTCATGCGTTATTTAGGCTTTGGAATGATTTTGGGAATGGATTGGCTTAACCGTAATGAAGCTCATATCCTATGTCCTGAGCGGACTATTCATCTTCGGCATCCTCTATCTGTTAAGCAGATTTCTATTAATCTTAAAGATTCGGATTCCAGCTTGGTTGCATCTTTATATTCTTTAAATCGTCGTGATGACGATAATGATGATGAGGAAGATATAATTTCTCTTATTCACGTGTTCGTGAATTTTCTGACATATTTGAGCCCATTTTAGGATTACCACCTAAGCGAGCAATCGAGTTCAGAATTAATCTTATCCATGGAGCTCAACCTATTACTCGTCCTCTTTATCGTATGTCCAATAAGGAAAATGAGGAGATGCACAAACAATTATCTGAATTGGAGACGAAGCAATTTATTCGCTCTAGTTCCTCGCCTTGGGGAGCTTCGGCTATTTTTGTGAAGAAATCCGATGGTACACTTAGGCTTTGCGTTGACTACCACAAGCTTAATGATCTTACTATCAAAAATAAATATCCTTTACCTCGAATTGATGATCTATTCGATCAACTTAGTGGTGCTAGAGTCTTTTCACAATTGGACTTGGCAACCGGTTTTCATCAGCTTCATATTACAGAGGGTAGCCTTCTTTTGACATCTTTTCGTACGCGTTATGGATCTTATGAATGGCTTGTTATGCCATTTGGTTTAACGAATGCCCCAGCTTATTTCGTTGACCTAATGAATCGAGTTTTCAAAGACTTCCTTGATCGATTTGTTCTCATCTTTATTGATGATAGTCTTGTGTATTCAAAAACCAAGGAGGAACATGAGAAGCACCTTCGGATTGTATTGGAAACTCTTAGGAGTAATCAATTAAAAGCGAAATTTTCGAAATGTCATTTTTGGCAATCTCATGTGAAGTTTCTCGGTCATATTATTTCCGAATCCGGAGTTTCCGTGGATCCTTCAAAGATTGAAGCGATTCAAGATTGGAAGAGACCGGAGAGTGTGACAGAGATTCGTAGTTTCCTTGGATTGGCAGGTTATTACCGCCGTTTTATCAAAGACTTTTCTAAGATTGTCGTGCCTCTTACTGGCTTGACTAAGAAAGGTGTTAAATATGTTTGGTCAGACAAATGTGAAACTTCTTTTCAGAAATTAAAAGAACTCCTTTCCGATGCTCCTATTCTTGTGATTCCCGAGGGGAATCAAGATTTCGTTGTTTATACCGATGCTGGCCGCGTTGGTTTGGGTGTCGTTCTTATGCAAAAAGAACGTGTTATTGCTTATGCTTCTAGGCAATTGAAGCCGGCCGAGACTAGATATGCTACACATGATTTAGAACTCACGGCTATTGTTTTCTCCCTTCGAATTTGGCGTCATTACCTATTGGGAGAGAAATTTATTCTTTACACGGATCATAATTCTTTGAAATATTTATTCACTCAAAAGGAACTTAATTTGCGTCAACAACGTTGGCTCGAGTTCCTTGCTCCTTATGATCTTGATATTCTTTATACCCCTGGTAAGGGTAATCATGTCGCCGATGCTCTTAGCCGTAGACAACAAGCTGTTGTTTCTATGATGATATCCGAATGGAACGATCTCGAGATCTTATCCACTTGTGAGATTCGAGACCGCGTATCCGATTTATGCTCATCATTTATTTTATGTAGCCTTGAGGCTCATCCTTCTCATTTAGATCGCATTCTTGAAGCTCAAAGGCTAGATCCCGACTTGGCTCTTCTTGGCCAAAATATTAAGGATAAAATTGATATTGAAGGTTTGAAAGACTTTGATATTGATTCTCGTGGCGGCATTCAGAGATTTGGTAGACTTATCGTGCCAAATATTAGTGATCTTAGTAAAGATGTTTTAGAAGATTCTCATTATTCTAAATTTACTATTCATCCCGGTAGTAGTAAAATGTACGCGGATATGAAGCGACTTTATTATTGGGAGGGAATGAAACTTGACATCGCTAACTTTGTTAAGCATTGCATGACTTGCCAACTCGTTAAGGCCGAACATCAAAGGCCCGGTGGGTTATTGCAACCTTTAGAAATTCCAATTTGGAAGTGGGACCAAATTTCCATGGATTTTATTGATGGCCTTCCCCGTTCTCGTTCAGGTCATGATAGCTTATGGGTGATTGTTGATAGACTTACTAAATCTGCCCATTTTATTCCCGTTCGGTCTAACCGAACCGTACCTCTTTTGGCCAAAATCTATATTAAAGAGATTGTTAAATTACATGGGGTTCCTACTTCTATTGTTAGCGATCGAGATCCATTGTTTACCAGTGGATTTTGGAAGAGTCTTCAAAAAGCTTTAGGAACGAAGCTCAATTTTAGCACCGCTTATCACCCCAAGTCCGATGGACAAACCGAGCGTGTGAATCAAACTCTTGAAGATCTTCTTCGTGCATGTGTTCTTGATTTTGGTGGAAGTTGGGAGGATCATATTTAACTTGTTGAATTTTCCTATAATAATAGCTTCCAATCTAGTATTGGTATGGAACCTTTCGAGGCACTCTATGGAAGGCCATGTCGATCTCCTTCTTGTTGGCTTGAGGCCGGTGAGAAACTGGTTTTAGGTCCAGACTTCGTTCGTGATTCCACAGAAAAGATTGAACTTATTCGACATAGGATGAAAGAAGCACAGAGTAGACAAAAATCCTATGCCGATAACCGGAGAAGGAAGTTAGAATTTTCTGTGGGAGATCTTGTGTTCATTCGTGTTTCACCTATGAAAGGTGTTGTACGTTTCAGTCGATTGGGAAAATTGGCGCCTCGGTATATTGGGCCATTTCCTATCACTGAACGTATTGGTTCCATGGCTTATCGCTTATCATTACCGGCTCAGTTTTCTGCTATGCATGAAGTGTTTCATGTTTCTCAATTACGGAAGTGCCTTCGAGATTCCGATTCTATTCTTGAGCCTGTGTTGTGGAAGAGATTGAAGTTTCGCCTAATTTAACTTATGAGCAACATCCTATTCGTATCATTGCTTCGGAAGTCAAACGACTTCGAAATAAAGATGTTCCGCTTGTTAAAGTTCAATGGTCTTCAAATCCTAAGGATTATTCTTGGGAATCTAGAGAGTTCATCGAGCGAACTCATCCGGACTTACTTTCTCATGCTCTTTAAGGTGAACTTCTTACTTCAAAATTCTTTTGTGTTAATATGCTTTTGTGGTTGTTATTCTATATCTTCTTCTTAAATATTGCGAGGACGCAATTTCTTTAAGGAGGGAGGTCTGTAACAACCCGCATATTTATCATTTTTATATTTAAATATTTTATCGATACTCGGAATTTAGTCCAAAAAGCTACTTTTTGCATACGGTCGAATTAGGACTCGGGACCATTTCCATTGAGTTTAAATTGACGTTTGCGATCTTTTTAAGTGTAAACTTTGATATGTTTGGAGTTAGAGGAATTTTGCCACTTTTTACTTAGGGCTTTGTTTTGGACTGAGCCCAATAACCCCACTTATATATTCAGTCCCAACTCCACTCCAACTCTTCATTACTTCATTTCATATTCCTAACACTTCAAGCTTTAGCAACAATGGTGAGTGGAATGGGAAATTAAAACTCCAAACCCTAGTTTTCTTTTGCAAATCAAACTCTAGCTCCAAACTAATAGAAGAAGCCATTCGTAAGCCTTCTCTTCTTCTTCTTCAACTCATTCTTTTATCAATTTCAGATATTCCTAAACCTAACTTTGGGAATGTTCTTCTTTTAAAGCTTAGAATCAAGCTTCTTGAGTTGGATTTGAAGAGTGGTTGATTCTCCTTTGCTTTAGAGCTTCTTCTTCATTTGTTTGGGTTCAAAGGTGAGATTTTTATCTCACATCTATGTCTATGATTACCTTCGATTGTTAGGTATGAATTTCTAACACATATTCATGTGCATTTGATTTTGGTTTGAATTGATTTGGTGTATATTCCAATTTTTGGTGTTTTGAAACCAAAATCTATGAAAATCATAGTTTTATTATTTGAACATGTTTTTGGTGATGCATCGTGAAGCTTATAGGGCCGGGTAGTCGATTGACATAAATCCCTAGTGTCCGTTGCTCGCCCGGTTGCATTTTGGAGAAGATTGCATCTACATTTCATAGGCTAAGAAAACAACCTTGGTGCCAGTCAGTCGACTGGTTTTGAAATTCAGTCGACTGGCTGTAGCACATAGGCATTCCGAAGGCAAATTCCAGAGGCTCGGGTCCTCTGTTTCCCTGCAATCAGTCGACTGGATTTTTAGGTCAGTCGACTGACTGCAGGAAATGAATTTTCATGTTTCTGCTTCAGTCGACTGACTGCAGAGGGCCAGTCGACTGATTTGCTCCTATTTGCCTATTGTGCCTATTTGTGTATATTTTTGCTCGGTTTCCAAATTTAATCGATTCGTGATTATCCGATTTGTTGATTTTCATTTATTATCGACTTTGATGTCTTTATATCGGGATTTTTGGGAATATCCATTTTGATGGATTTGATATCGATTTATTGGAATTAATTCACGTCTTCGTATGTGAATTTTTATGATTTGATTGTTCTACAATCATTTTTGTGATTTGTCACTTTAAAAATATAATGGTTTCAATACTAGTAGTAAATATCATAACTCTTTCCTCAAAATGATTTCAACTCTATTTTCAATACCAAACTTGTTTATAAAACCGTTTTCCAAACTGTTAGTATATACAAACCTTTATTTCACTCGTATGAGAAATCTAATTAAACAGCTTAGTAAAACGAGTGGTATGAAACGCTTGCGTTTACTTCGTTGGTTAATTCTTGGACTTGTTCGATTGAATCTTTTGTGACAATTTTCTAGTGGAGACCTACAATTTGTTCGCAAATATTTAAGTTAAGCTAGTGGTTATGGGACATGAAGCTAAACTCATATATTTACTAGCTTATTGTAATTGACACTTCCTGATGATCGATGATGATCATTTTTGTGATTTAGACTAGCAATGTGCGATGTCTCTTTGTCTGCGAGGGAGACTAAACCCCATTTCTGTGGAGCTTCTGCTCAAATTGGTGGGGCAGCGACCCATGGTCCTCGGGCCATTCGTGTGTCAAAAATAATGGCTAGCTACCATGAGATAGCATCTCTTTCGTGTGATACATATGTTGGTGAGTTTTCATGCTCCCGTTCGTGTGATAGGCCTCCCCCCTTTTTATGATTTCTGGATTTCGTGTGCTGAATTCTGGAATTTATGCTTCACCAATTTTAGTGATTTTCATTGATATGATTTATCAATTTTTATGCATTGGTGAATCCGTGTGTCATTGACTTGTTGTGAATACAAGTTTTGGGTATGAAACCCTTTTTGGATCTTTGTGAAGATTCTTGTGGAATTGATCGATCTTTTGTTGATCATCATTTGCATGCTTATAGTAGTATGCCATTATGGATATTATATGTTTATGCCATATCTTTTACTTTATATCATGTCATCTGATATTTATAGCTAGACTGATCCGCTTATTATTTTCTTATAAATAATACTCGGGTCAGACCGAGATGTTGCAGGTGCTTCTGCTTGACTTATCCCTGGGATTCATTACTCTGACTTTTGGCTAACACATAGATTAGCAGTTTTTGTTGTATACACTTGAGATATAGACTCATAGTTGTATTCTTTTGTATAGCACGTGTTGCTATTCTTTTGTATTATTGTGGATCTTTTTGACCACTACTCTGATATACACTTTCATGTGTTAGTTATTTATTCATATCTTCTTCCGCCTTTGTGATATGAATTGTCTGTGACTGATTTATGTTATGTTTATTTCTATATTTGTTCTGAAGATATTATAGCCATTGTGTAGTAGCTTTGAGTTTGTGTCGGTATGTTGGCTTTCCCTCTTGATAAAGAAATGCATGTTATACTATCTGACATATCGATGCTCGCGCAAGGCAATCACATGGATGGTCGCTCCTCAACAGCCTTATTCTCCGTGCTAGTTGACAGCATTACACCGTAATGTTCTTGGCTAGCGTGGGTATAGAGGTGGGGAATTATAGTTTATATCTTATTTATGATATAATTCAAAATCAAAGAAAAATTATAATTAAAATTTGACACATGTCTTATACCACTTTAACTATCTAACACATGTTATCAAGTGCACTAAAAAGATAACACATGTATTAATTCATTATCAATGTATATATGAAACTTTTGTATTTGTTTACTATTTAAATATACTTTCATAATTTATATAAATAAATTCTTTTAAGGAAAAACATTATAAAACAAATTATATCCTAATAAAAACTTTATTCTTATATTTTTATATCCAAACTATTCAAAATAATTATTCTTTAAATTCAAATTTTAAATCCAATATTCAAATTCAAATTCAATTTAAAACTTCAACTTAAGATCAACTCAAATATAAATTAATTTTAAACAACACATTATTAAATTTATGTGAAGATAATAAGTTTTGCCTATTTTAAATAACCCTATTAGGAGATTATTAAATAATTATTTTCCAAGATATGAATATTAATTTCTAGATTTATTTGTATCTTTCCTAACAATCAGTAAAAATCGGTATTTTTATTAATTAACCTAGTCAATTATCAATTAACCAATACTTCAGAATTCGGGTTATCACATCTCTCCACTTTGAAACTCGAAAATGAATATCGATGATGCGGCCGCCACCACCGAAATTATTTTCCAGTGACAAAGAGAAGAGAACTGATTTAAACATCTAAAATTTCTTTCAAATGATTTTTATTTGAAAATACTTTAAATAAAACACCTTCTAAAACTTTAAATACAAGGTTTGAAACCCATCGGAAATTAAATTCTCAAATTCTTGTTTTAAATTCATTTTAAATTTCCAAATCAAATCATAGCCAAGTTTTATAAATTCATTTATTTATTATTTCAAACAACAAATTAACAATTTAATTTCAGAATTTTTTTAACATAATCATACAAAACTATTTTATTCACTAAATTCGAAAATACTATTGTCACTTTGCTCTGTTCAAGTGTTTTAGAAATCCTATCGATAGCGTTGATCAGACGAATCGATCGGAAACCCAAATCAATATCAACAACTCAAACAACACAATATATAACATTTTAAATATTAGTTTACAAATACACTTCCTCGCTTGACAATACAAGAATGGATTTTAAAGCAAGGATAAGGATCCAAATTTGATGGACTAAAATCAAAGAGAATTTTGATTCGAAGATAAGTTTGAAACAAAGATAAATTAATTAAATAACAAAACATGGAGATGGATAAGTTTATATAAATCGCGGGCAACCTTAACCGGGTCGACTGTAACTTCAAGAATAAGATCGATGTAGAATTTCTGAGGCAAATCGATATCAGATCCAAGGGATAGAAGTCAGGTATAGTAGGGGATAGATAGCGTCGTAGACCGATGATACAGAAATCTTTGGTTAATCAATGCCTATTGTAAAGGAGCTTCACCCTTTTTATAAATCAATTTGAGATTAGCAAGAGCACCGACTCATTATAAAGATCATTTGAAGTGGAGTTATGGGATACTCCAGATTTAAAAGAAGACAAATAGCGAGGGACACGAATGGATTTTGGAACCGCAGGGAATGTTCCAAATTTCAAAGGAATCGAGTCAAAAGGAAGAGATTCAAACTCGAATGAAAGTGATTCTGTAAATACATTTACCCTATATGTTGAGTTTTGCCTAGAGCTACCAAAGCTCTGATACCAAATGTAATGACCTGATATATTCAACCATTCGCATCCAAACATGTCGGAATTGAATTGCTCAAAATACCAGATTGTAAGTTATATTTGGCAAAACTCAGCATATACAGTAAATAAATAATCACCGAATCACAGACATAGAGTAATATAACAATATGCAGCGGAAAAAAATGAATAGTAGTTCATGAAGCTACTATATATAACAGAGTTAAATAAGTTACAACAGAAGTCTCGAATACAATAGTCAAATACAAGAATCAGAATACATCACTAGAACCAACTGAATATCTGAAAGCTGGATAGATAGATGGATCTTCAAGAGAAGCTCTAACTCCAAAGGTAAGTCTCGAATACTGGTACACTCGGTCTGACCTGAGCATAAAGCAAAACACAAAACGCTCGAGTCAGGATTAACATTCTTATATCGATAAATCCAACTCAAGTGAAATAAGAACTGGAAATACAAATAACTCAAAAGATGTTGGGATAACCATCCTCTAAGGTCCGTTAAACTATCTATATATAGTAGTGTACGCTAAGTAGATAACGCCTATCAGTAATCTAAAGTATCAAAATAGCGTTAAGGATTTAGCATTAACCCCTTTAACACATTTATACAAGCGTCATAGTCTATACAGCACTGTAAACTCCACCGTAAACTAGTGGGCTATCAGGGAGTACTCCAAAGGTATAACACAAAACAAATCGTAGTGGTCGTGCATAGGAATACGAGTATGACAAGGCACATGAGGCAATAGCCAAGTAGTGAAACTACCGTTTTCCTGATCCGGACTGGTGAGAACGCATCGCCGCAATGATCGCAACACCGCGAAACAACACTCCCAATTCAAGGGCGCACACCAATAAAAAACAAGTAATGAGTAGTTTACGAAGAAGTTTGTTCGCTAGAGTCAGCTAACCACATTGGCCCGACATGGCTCCTGTTTTAGTCATTTCAAATTTTACACAAGTGTCAAGGCTATCCATTATCGTTCTCTTTCTTCAAATCCAGCAACGTCATCATTCCAACCACTTCATTTTGGATTACACTCCGCGAATAATAGTTATTAAAGTGGTTTTCGGTTTAGACAGAGAGTATGTCCCTATGCAATCTCGGACTCTTCAATAACTACGTAATTATTACACCAATTGGTCATTTAATAAACTTTCAAAATAGTTTATATTTCAAAATCCAAAATATCATTGCCATTTCAAAACCATATCAATATGATATCACTTCCATTTTAAAACCGATTACGATATCATTTCCATTGTAAATATATCCATCTCAAATATATCCATTTACAAAATCTTAGAAATACAAAGTTATAACATTTTCTAAATCAAACACTTTGGAAATCATAATACTTTAGAAATCAAAATTTAGAAATCATAATTCTTTGGAATCATAACACTTCCCACTTAACTGTTTATAAATAATAGTATATATAATAAAATAGTTTATAATCTAAAACAGTTTATATAAAATAGTTATAATTAAATAGTTTATATGAAATAAATTTATAAAGTAAGATATATAAATAGTTTTAAATATAATTTAAAAATACTTTATATAATAAAATAGCTTCCTCAAATTTCACAAATCAATTCCAAATCCACAACAATCCCAAAATTTCAAACTTACTCAAATCTCAAATCATCAATTTCAATTTAATTCAGTTCTAAATAAACCATTTCAAATTATATCGATTTCAAATACAGCTTTTTAAGCACAAAATAAACCATTTCAATTTCAATATTTTCAAAGCTTAAATATGCAAAAATTTCAAAACAAGATTTGATAATTCCATATATATATCAAATTCACTTTACTACTATTTTTTTTTTGAAATATTTACTTACTAAATCCATTATCATTTAAATAAAACCCCAAATTACAAATGAAAAAAATTTCCTTCAATTTATTTAACCTTGAAATATTCATTTAACTTACCTTAACCAAAATCAAGTTATAAAATTATATCCTTTAAAAATCTCAAATCCATTAAGTTTTCAAATCGATTTAATTAAATAAATTCTTAATTAAATACCATTTCAAATCAATTTCAAATCTATCTTCCTAACCTTAATTTATTAAAATCATTGTCAACCCCATATTAAAATATAATTTAATAAATACATAACCATATTATATTTTAATAAAATCAACCTAAATTATTAAACTTATTTCATATTAAAACAAATTTATATATAGCTTAAAATCAAGAATTTAACTATATATAAAATAACGTTTATATAATATCTAAAATCAATATTTATATAAAACCATATATTTCCTTCAAAAATCATAGTAATAATTTCAAATTATTTATATATAGACCAACGGTCTCTTTATAAAATTTCATATCCTATGATCCAGTGATACAGATATTTATCATTTCAATCCGTAATTTAAATATATATGGGTGTATATATATATATATTATTCAACCCGCAATCCCAAATTCAATTCAATGAAAATGGCTTGGGTTTATCATTTTAACCCATAACGATTTTTTCCTATTCTAAACTCCACTCGGGTATGTATCATTTCAATCCATAGTGAATTCTATACTAATAGGGAACCTGCAGAGTGATAACAGATATGATAATAGTATAACAGACATATATCATCAATATAAATAACAGATAATGGTGTCAGATGTCACAGGCGAACAAATACAGGTAATAACATATATATAATAGTGTAAATAACTAACAGCAGCATATTTCAATTGCCATTTCAAATGAAATCAAATTTAATATATATAAGAATGTAAATCGTGAGTGATTTCTCACCTTTCGAGGAAAGAGATGAATGAGAGTGAGATGAGTTACGAGTCCAAGCACGAATTTTAAAGCAATGCTAGATTGGCATGAATTCGACGGATAAAGCTGATACAGAATTGATGAAGCAACTAGAATCAGTTGATATAAATTGAACTAAATATATATTATTTTCTTTTTCTTGAAATCAATATGTGAATTTAAGACAATATATATATATATATATATATATATATATATATATATATATATCATTGCTTTAAATTAAAACCCATATCTTACAATCAACATATACAATAGACTTCTATATAGTAGACGCATATAATACTGGCACACTTTATAAATATTGTACACTATGTACCCATAAACAAATTCATCTACAACAGATTCATATTCACTGCCTAAACAAACTATAATATAAACTATACATATTTTAAACACATCAATTAACTGTAAGCATATAGTTATTGTAAACAAGCATATATTTAACTAATATATAAACTGACCCACGCACCTATATACCCTGCCCCATTATAACATATATATGATACTAACAAATATAAGCTCATATAAGCATATTATTTTGAAATCGACAGTATATGAATAACATATGCCTATAAAACCCTATATACATAAGCTAAGATATAAGAAATTATTAAAAGCTGTTTCAAAACACACGCAACTTTAAAAAAAAGAAAAACTAACATATTATACATAACCAATAGGCATTCTCTCTCCACCCGTTATACAAAACCACTGACATCATATACATGGCTTCTGACATAACATGTTCAGCACATATGTATTTATATACATGGCTAATTGGTATCTACAGCATATATGTACACTAACCTACGCACAACACTATACCTACACATCCAAAATGACATATGAACAAATCTGCAATAAAAATGTAAGTAACCTTTTATATATGTAACTATTATGAAATATACATTAAAGCCTCAACATATCTTATATAAACTGATATATATACACACACACACACTTTCCCTTCCAATAATATTATATAAATACTCAATTAGATTTTATATAACATCAAAAAACTTAAAACGTAAGTAACTTACACAAGGAAGTGAATTTTCTTAAAGTAAGCAATGTAGACAGGCAGAGAAGCTTTGGCTTGGATTGAAAACGGCACTGTAAAGCTTGGCGAGGCAGACGGGGAGAGGGAAGGAAGGGCCGCTTCGGCCGAGGGTGAGGAGGTGGTGAGGCGGGTTGTTGGATGGGTTCGGCCGAACCAGAGGCGGGGGCACAAAACTCGACATGGATCAGGTGGTGGATACGGTGGAGACGCGGTACTCGATGGTTGGAGGAACATGAGCAGGGCGGGGTTGAGGCCGAGGTGGGACTGGAGTTACGCAGTTTCGACGCGGAATGCAACAGCATGGAGGCGATCATTCTTCAATAAGTTATATTCGTTTTTTTATTATAAATTTGAACAGAAGAAAGAAATTTGATAGAAAGAGAAGTAAAGGTTGCCAGTGAGAAAGAAATGGCAGTGTTTTGAGTTATATATACTATACTATGTATATTTCTCAAAAGCAGAACCAATATGAAAAGAAGGAAAGAGTCAGAGAAGTCCATTGGAACCAACAAATAATTGAACGGATTGGAATGTTAAGAGGGTGAAATAAATCCTGGAAAAACAAAAGTCAAAACCGAAATACAAATAAATGATAGTGATTTTTTTCAGCCATGAACAAGAATTCAAGGAGATAAAACAACTGGCTATTGGTTGTCTTGAGAACACCAAAGGACACAGGAAAAACAAACAGCTCAATGGATACCGATACGGGTAATAGTTTCACGGGTTTTTCCATGTATCGTACATCGAATTACAGAAATGAATATATTGCGAGATCAGCACGACGAGACGATCAAAACGGTATACAGATGTCAGTGGTATGATTGAATTATAAAAATTCGAATTTTCTAATAGCGGAAAATGCGGGAAAAACGCTGAAAAATAAGATTGAAGGAACTAAAAGAATCCGAATTTGGAAAAACGAAAAACGACATCTCAGTCAGAATATGATTTAGAATTTTTCTATGTAAAAATATTAAAGTTTGAAAAATATTTTATTATCAACAATTATTAACTGACTTGAATTTAGTAGAATTTCACAACGAAATAAAATTTCATAAAATCAGATGAAAATTTACCATCTTCTATATTTAAATATACGTATTCCAAATATAAAATTTTAATTTCAAATTCTGTTATTTAAAATTTCTCCAAAATTCAATTAAATACGTTAATAAAGCCATTGAAATTTTACGGGTCGTTACACTTTCTGTGACAACAAGTACTTCAACAACTTATGATCTGTATAAAACATAAACCTCTCTCCCAAAAGGTAATTCATCCACCCTTTGAACGCTAACTGCATCCAACTTTAAGTCATGTGTTGGATATCTAACCTCATGCGGTCTAAGATATCTAGAAGCATGGGCAATCACTTTTCCTCTGCATTAGTACAGCCCCCATTCCTATTCCGCACGCATCAGTATAAACAACCAAATCTTGTAACAACCCTGAGATTGCAATTACCGAATGATAAGTTAAAAATTATGATTTTTAGTTAAAAAGGGGGCTAAACAAAATTTTGGGAATTTAAATTTGCAATTGGTTCGCAAATTAAAATATTTTTGGGTTGAAATGGGGAATTTTTTTTATGTGATTATAGGTTAATGGGCCAAATGAGCAATTATATGGTTTTAAGTAAAACTAGGATGCTTCTTAGGATTTTGTTCACATGATAACCTTAGGAAAATAAACTAAGTCCTAATGGGTTTTAAAACCTCTTACCATGACCCATTAACCAACCCACTCCTATTTAATATCTCAAACCCCTCCCATAAACCCTAACCCTCCTCTTCATAAATTCCTAAACCTAGATCTAAACATAATTAATGGCCTCCATTTAGAAGCTCCATCTCCTTCTCTTTATAAATTAGTTTAATCCTAGAAGAAAAAGAAAAGAGAAGAAGAAAGGTAATGCAATCTCTCCTATTCTCTAATCCTCCTTCTTAATCCCCATTTATCTCTATCATCTTGTAGTAATCATTATTTTGTTTTCTTTGTTGATTTTGGGTCCTTGAAGCCTCTTGATCTTTGCTTTGGGGTTGAGGAGTTTGGGTTGCTTGATATTGTGCACTAAAACCATTTGATCCTTTGCTTAATTGAGGTAATTACTATTAATTAGTAATTATTGCTAGTTGTAAAGCTAAGCTTTGACCTTGGTTTCCTTTAATTTAGTGTTATAATCATTATATGGTGATTAGTGATGGTTATTAGTGATTTTGATGCCAAAAATTGAGAAAAACACCCCTAAATCATCAAAAAATGCAAAAAACAGCTTGCTGGAAATATGCAGGCTGAAATCAGCCTGAAAAATGGGCTCTGGGTGCACCAGGATAGGCCTGGGTTGCACCCAGGCCCTAGCCCGGGCGCAGCCCGGGCGCACACAGGCCCCCAGCCCACCCGGGCTGGGGGCGGGCCAGGTCCCCAGCCCGCAGCAGGCTGGGGCGGCCCAGGTCCCCAGCCCGCAGCGGGCTGGGGCGGCCCAGGTCCCAGCCCGCAGCGGGCTGGGGCGGCCCAGGTCCCAGCCCGCAGCGGGCTGGGCGGCCCCTTTACCCCCAGCCCGCAGCGGGCTGGGGCGGGCCAGGTCCCCAGCCCGCAGCGGGCTGGGGGACGGCCCAATTACCCCCAGCCCAAGCAGGCTGGGGGCCCAACAAAAAAAAAAAAAAAACCTTACCTCTGTTTCCAGTTTTTGAGTGCCACTTCGCAATGCCGCCACGTTCGCATCGGAAGTCGGAATTTGACGTTTTTGGTCTCGTTGGAAAGGTGGAGTTCCGAATTCCATCTCTGAAAAATTTGGGCAACATTAGAGTTCGTTTGGTACTTCGATTTTCGTGCCAAAGTTAGACTCTGGTCGCTGTTGGAAAACAGTGTGAATCTTTTCTGAGTTCAACTTTGAGACGTCACTGCCACTTCGTCTCAACTCGGAATCCAGAAATTCTTTTTGCATCTTAAAGTAGGGATGTCGGACTACATGCCTACTAGTTTTCATGCCATTCAGACACAGTTTGCTGGTCCAAATAAATTGCCTAACTTGGGTTCGCAGCAGTTTTTGAATGGTTTTAAACACTTAAGAATATTTTTGATGATTTTCTGGTTTTCGTCGATTTGTTTGAGATTTGTCCCTGGATTTCGTACACGGGCTTTATAAAAAGGATTTAAAAGGATTTTTCACTCCAAAATGGCTTTTGAAAATTATTATATAATATTATTTTTAATTATTAAATTAATTACTCCATAATAGGAGACTTTTCAAAAGACCGTTTTAAAAGTGATTTCGAAATCAATTACAAATCCGTTTTACACCATTATTTTCTATAATAAAAATCTCACACTCACTTTTAGCACGTCGAGCGAAGTGGAAAGGTGCTTAAACGGTTAGGAAATATCCGGCCTATGGAAACCGTGTGTATTTTCTTTCCGGTTAATCCCCGACCTATTCGATTGATCATTTTGACCTTTGGGTCTAGTCTACCGATGATATGAGGTGGACTTTTTATTGTTTGGAGTGTGAGCTTGCTATTGGTTAGGAAACCGTTTAGTGCGAACGTGGGGTATGGGACTCATTGTTAACACTTTACGGGTTCCTCTACAAGAAGTTAGTGGCACATTAGCCTCTGGGCGGCCAGTACTGGACCTCTGGGTCACCACGCCTCTGGGAAACCGTCTCTGGACACCTGCTCTATGGAGCAGTTTATTTTTCGGCGTGCGCCTCTGGGCCTTTATCCTTCTGCGAAGGATCTCGCCGTTTCGCGCGTTCCGCATCTGTGCGAGTGATCGATCACAACTCTACAGTACTTGGCAACAACGACTCTGGTCGGTGCACGTGCAATATTTGTATTATCTGATGATTTTTATATCCATTCGAGTATCGCCATTCGGTGTTGGTTCTATGGAACCATACGATGTAAGTGCGATTACCCTATGGATTCACAGTGTCTCTGGACACTGCATTTTTGTATTCGATTTCATTGATTTTTCATTATATCCCTATTGCTCTTTGGAGCATCGATCCTTGCTTGGGCATTGATCACAGACTCTGGTCACTCTTGGGATAATTGCCTATGGGCAACTTTATCTAGCTTTAGCTACGCCGATGATATGAGGCGATTTTATTTATCCCACACTTTGGTGTTTGTATTCTCTTTGGAGATTTTTACTGTTTATTGATGATTAGGGATCGTCATTATATTCATGTAGTCCATATTACTCTTCTCTTTGGAGAAGTACTGTTTTATTTATGTACTGCATTATTATATATATCTCAGTTATTACTGATTGTTTAGCTAGCCTGACCCGAGTGTTTTCGCTCGGGTCAGACCGAGTTGTTTCAGGTTAGGTCTCTGGACTTAGCTTTCTGTGCTTCCGCTTGGACATTATCTGCTATGCTGATAGATAGTGCTTTTATTTGTCCGCTATTCCGCTACTCTTTTATTTCAGACTCTTATGTACATATTTTTGACTCACATGTGTGAGCGGTGGCTTTGTACCCACCTTTTGATACTTGGATCTGTATTGACGATATATTGTACCTATATTCTGTGACTGTTATGTGACTGTTCTGTGATGATGATGTTATCATTTAGTATTATGTTTGTTCTGAACCTATTTTCCTTAGCCATTGTAATCTCGTTATAAATATCTATTGGATATGTCGAACCACTTCAGAAAAGAATACCACCTATTCGACGTATTCAGTAGTTAGTTATAGCTTGATTACACATGGTCGCTTCCATTATACTCTATTCTCCGTTCTAGTAGACGGTATTACTCCGTAATACTCTTTACTAGAGTGGGTCTCGGAGTGGGGCGTTACATCTTGGTATCAGAGCTAAGGTTCAGAATTAAGCATAACAAACACAGAACGGTTACACTTAGTACAATACATTTTAATTGGATCCGAATTAAATCAAATCCCTTCCTTATGCTTATTGATAGATAAGTTAGGAATATGTGTTGGAATTTATTATATTCCGTAGTATTCCTTAATTAAATATCTATCATTGAATCATGTCTAACTCTAATTCCCGTTTGACTTTCAGTATGTCTGGAAGGGGAAGAGGGAGAACCACACGTCAGACTAGTGCTGCTGGGCAGTCCAGCAACACTCATCCAGAGGGCGTGTTCATGACTACCGACCAGATCATGGAGCTAGTTCGGAATTCTCAGTCTCATTCTCAGTCTCCAGCCCCAGTTGATGCTCCGCGCATGTCTGTTTTTGCGCGTCTCTGCAGTGATTTTACCCATCTCGGAGGGAAGCCGTTCAGTGGCTCTGAGAATGTCTTAGAGGTCCAGGCTTGGATTCGGATATGCGAGCGCATTTTTACTCGTATGGATATCTCGGATCATGATCGTGTTCTTATTGCTTCTAGTCAGCTTCGGAGTCATGCCCTGGATTGGTACGAACTCCTTATTGCCGAGGTCGATGAGACCACACTTACTTGGGCTCAGTTTCGTCAGAGATTTGAGCTCAAATTCATCCCAGAGTCAGAGAAGAACTCCCTTGCTCACCGCTTTCTTGATCTCAAGCAGGGGAAGTCCTCCGTATCCGACTATGTCTCTTCCTTCGAGGCCCTGTCCAAGTACGGCCTTGAGTTTATTGTTACTCCTTATAAGAGGAACCTCAAATTTGTTGAGGGCTTGAAGAAATATCTGAAGAGGCATCTTATGCTACAGCTTGAGCTCTCATTCGAGAAGCTAGTCGATGCAGCCCTACATCTTGAGTCAGTCGAGATGGAGCATAGTGATGATGATGGTGGGGGTTCCAAAAACCCCAACCAGAAGCGGGGTCCATTTCAGAAGAACAAGCCTTGGAACAAGAAGAAGGAGACTGGCAGTTCTGCTGTCCAGGCTCAGCCTCAGACTCAGCCTCAGATTCAGTCACAGCCTAGTGGAACCCGTCCTCCGAGGAAATGCTTCAACTGCGGTTCTCCAGATCACTTTATTCGAGAGTGCCCCAAACCTCTCTATTGCACTTTCTGCAAGAAGGAGGGACACAGGATCTCCACTTGTCCTATTGCTCCAGCTAGTGCCAAGCCTGGCAAGCTTAATGCTGCCAAGGCTCCTACATCTTCAGCTCGGCCTCGAGGTACGCATCCTTCCGTTCTCGAAGGTTCTATTTTATTTCATGGTAGATCTTGTAGAGTTCTCTTTGATACGGGTGCCTCTCACTCATTCGTATCAAAGGAGCTAGTAGATGCTTTATCGTTGGATGTTACTTGTCTGGTTTCTTCACTAAGGATTGTGAATCCCATTGGCGGATCCACGACCCTCAGCTTGCTTTGTGAGAATATAGATATCGATCTTTGTGGATTTTCTTTCCGTGCAAATCTGCACGTTATGGAGTATTTGGGATTTGATATGATTCTTGGCATGGATTGGCTCGTTCAGCATGACGCCAAAATTATTTGTTCGGAGCGGATATTATTCATTCATCACCCCGATTCGTCCTCTCCGTTAGCTATTGTTCTTCAGGATGTTGGGCTTTCTGATGTTACTCTATTTTCTCTCGATTCACGAGATGAGGATTTGGACTTATCTCGTATTCCTATTGTTCGGGATTTCCCCGACGTATTCGAGCCAGTGTCTGGCCTGCCGCCAAAGCGGGCCATTGAGTTCCGCATCGATCTCATTCCAGGCTCCCACCCAGTGGGGCGTCCTCCCACGAGGATGTCTACTAAAGAGAATGAGGAACTCAGGAAGCAGTTAGTGGAGCTTGAGGCGAAGCAGCTCATTCGGTCCAGTTCTTCGCCATGGGGTGCTGCTGTGGTCTTCGTTAAGAAGCCCGATGGCTCTCTTAGGCTTTGCATTGACTATCGCAAGCTTAATGAGTTGACCATCAGAAATCGTTATCCGTTGCCACGGATTGACGATATGTTTGACCAACTGAGCGGTGCGAAGGTATTCTCTCAGCTCGACCTTGCCACCGGATTTCATCAGCTCCGAGTTGCGGAAGATAGCATCCCTCTTACCGCTTTCCGCACTCGTTATGGTTCTTTTGAGTGGTTGGTCATGCCATTCGGCTTGACGAACGCACCATCTTTCTTCGTCGATCTTATGAATCGAGTATTCCGAGAATACATCGATAGATTCGTTCTGGTTTTCATCGACGATATTCTTATTTATTCTAGATCCGAGGCAGAGCATGCTCATCATTTGCGGATCGTCTTGGATACTCTTCGTCAGCATCAGCTTAAGGCCAAGCTCTCCAAATGCCCTTTTTGGGAGAGCAGGGTCAAGTTCTTGGGCCACATTGTATCATCTGAGGGTATTTCTGTCGATCCTGCAAAGATCGAAGCTATTCAGAATTGGAAGCAGCCCGAGAACGTTCATGATATTCGCAGCTTTCTTGGTCTGGCGGGTTATTACCGTCGGTTTGTCAAGGATTTCTCTCGAGTTGCACTTCCCCTTACGACGCTGACTCGTAAGGGTGTTCGCTTTATTTGGTCTGATAAGTGTGAAGCTTCCTTTCAGCGACTGAAGGAACTTCTCACTCATGCTCCTATTCTTGTGGTTCCTGAAAGTAATCAGGATCTGGTTGTTTACACCGATGCTTGTGGTAGCGGGCTCGGTGCTGTGCTTATGCAGAAGGATCGGGTAGTTGCTTATGCTTCCAGGCAACTGCGTCCGAATGAGGTTCGCTATCCGACTCATGATCTTGAGTTAGCAGCTATCGTCTTTGCCTTGAAGACGTGGCGTCACTTTCTATTAGGCGAACGCTTCACTCTTTACACCGATCATAAGTCGCTGAAGTATCTATTCAGTCAGAGGGATCTCAATATGAGGCAGCAGCGATGGCTTGAGTTTCTCGCCTCATATGATTTAGATATTCAGTATACCCCTGGCAAGGGTAATCGTGTTGCAGATGCGCTCAGTCGCAAGCACTCGGCGGTAGTTTCTATGATGATTGCCGAGTGGAATGTTCTTGAGACTCTATCTTTATGTGATATTAGAGATCGAGCTTCATCTTCTGATGCTCCTATCTTATTATTTAGCTTGAAAGCTCGTCCTATCTTATTGGATCGCATTGCCCATGCTCAGCGGCAGGATCCAGACTTATTGCATCTTATTCATCTTCTCGAGTCGGGATCCAGTGATGAGACATTGCTGGATTATTCTCTGGATTTTCATCGGTGTCTTCGTAGGAAGAACCGTATTGTTGTACCATCTGATTTATCACTTAGGCGTGACATTCTAGACGAGTGCCATCGCACTAAGTACACTATACATCCTGGTTCGAGTAAGATGTATGCCGATATATGTCGGCTATATTATTGGGAGGGTTTGAAGAGAGATGTTGCAAGTTATGTAAGCCGTTGCATGACTTGTCAACAGATCAAAGCCGAGCATCAGCGTCCATCTGGTCTTCTTCAGCCGCTAGAGATTCCATTATGGAAATGGGATCAGATATCCATGGATTTTATTGACGGTCTGCCTCGATCGAGGTCAGGCCATACTTCTATCTGGGTTATTGTTGATCGCTTGACCAAATCGGCTCATTTCATTCCAATTAGGTCCACTCGGACTGCGCCTCAGCTTGCCAAGCTATATGTGAAGGAAGTCGTTCTACTTCATGGCATTCCTAGCTCTATCGTCTGTGATCGAGACACTATCTTTACTAGTCACTTCTGGAAGTGCCTACAGTCAGTATTGGGCACAAAGCTGAATCTCTCGACTGCTTATCATCCTCAGACCGACGGTCAGACGGAGAGGGTGAATCATGTTTTGGAGGATCTTCTGCGCTATTGTATTCTGGATTTCGGAGGTAGTTGGGAGGATCACTTACCGCTTGTAGAGTTCTCCTACAACAACAGCTATCAGTCTAGTATTGGCATGGCACCTTTCGAGGCTCTATACGGAAGGCCATATCGCTCTCCTGCTTGTTGGTTAGAATCTGGCGAGAAGCTTATTCTTGGTCCAGATTCAGTTCGGGAATCTTCTGAAAAAATTGTTCTTATCCGTCAGAGAATGAAAGAGGCACAAGACCGCCAGAAATCCTACGCGGACAACCGTAGGAAGCCACTTGAGTTCTCCATTGGCGATTCTGTCTTTATTCGGGTTTCTCCCATGAAGGGGGTTGTGCGTTTCAGCTCCACAGGGAAATTGGCTCCTCGCTATATTGGACCATTTCCTATTACGGAACGCATCGGCCCCGTTGCTTATCGTGTGGCTCTACCTGCTCACTTCTCTGGAATACACAACGTGTTCCATGTTTCTTAGCTTCGCAAGTGTGTTCGCGATCCTGATTCTATCATTGAGCCTCATATCATACCTGATTTGGAGATCTCACCCGATCTATCTATAGGGCAGCAACCTCTTGGTGTGCTTGATTCGGGGATCAGACGTCTTCGAAACAAAGAGGTTCCGCTTGTGAAGATTCAATGGTCATCTAATCCTAAGGACTGCACTTGGGAGACCAGAGAATTTATTGAGCGTACTTATCCTGGTTTTCTTTCATCTTCCGACATGGGTGAGCATCTATATTTTATCTTCTGTATTCCTTTTGTGGATTAGATGTTATGGACGACTTCTATATTTAAGGAATTGCGGGGACGCAATTTTCTTAAGGGGGGGGTCTGTAACAACCCTGAGATTGCAATTACCGAATGATAAGTTAAAAATTATGATTTTAAGTTAAAAAGGGGGCTAAACAAAATTTTGGGAATTTAAATTTGCAATTGGTTCGCAAATTAAAATATTTTTGGGTTGAAATGGGGATTTTTTTTTATGTGATTATAGGTTAATGGGCCAAATGAGCAATTATATGGTTTTAATTAAAACTAGGATGCTTCTTAGGATTTTGTTCACATGATAACCTTAGGAAAATAAACTAAGTCCTAATGGGTTTTAAAACCTCTAACCATGACCCATTAACCAACCCACTCCTATTTAATATCTCAAACCCCTCCCATAAACCCTAACCCTCCTCTTCATAAATTCCTAAACCTAGATCTAAACATAATTAATGGCCTCCATTTAGAAGCTCCATCTCCTTCTCTTCATAAATTAGTTTAATCCTAGAAGAAAAAGAAAAGAGAAGAAGAAAGGTAATGCAATCTCTCCTATTCTCTAATCCTCCTTCTTAATCCCCATTTATCTCTATCATCTTGTAGTAATCATTATTTTGTTTTCTTTGTTGATTTTGGGTCCTTGAAGCCTCTTGATCTTTGCTTTGGGGTTGAGGAGTTTGGGTTGCTTGATATTGTGCACTAAAACCATTTGATCCTTTGCTTAATTGAGGTAATTACTATTAATTAGTAATTATTGCTAGTTGTAAAGCTAAGCTTTGACCTTGGTTTCCTTTAATTTAGTGTTATAATCATTATATGGTGATTAGTGATGGTTATTAGTGATTTTGATGCCAAAAATTGAGAAAAACACCCCTAAATCATCAAAAAATGCAAAAAACAGCTTGCTGGAAATATGCAGGCTGAAATCAGCCTGAAAAATGGGCTCGGGTGCACCAGGATAGGCCTGGGTTGCACCCAGGCCCCAGCCCGGGTGCAGCCCGGGCGCGCACAGGCCCCCAGCCCACCCGGGCTGGGGGCGGGCCAGGTCCCCAGCCCGCAGCAGGCTGGGGCGGCCCAGGTCCCCAGCCCGCAGCGGGCTGGGCGGCCCCTTTACCCCCAGCCCGCAGCGGGCTGGGGCGGGCCAGGTCCCAGCCCGCAGCGGGCTGGGCGGCCCCTTTACCCCCAGCCCGCAGCGGGCTGGGGCAGGCCAGGTCCCCAGCCCGCAGCGGGCTGGGGGACGGCCCAATTACCCCCAGCCCAAGCGCCCACCAAAAAAAAAAAAAAAAAAAAAAAAAAACCTTAACTCTGTTTCCAGTTTTTGAGTGCCACTTCGCGATGCCGCCACGTTCGCATCGGAAGTCGAAATTTGACGTTTTTGGTCTCGTTGGAAAGGTGGAGTTCCGAACTCCATCTTTGAAAATTTTGGGCAACATTAGAGTTCGTTTGGTACTTCGATTTTCGTGCCAAAGTTTGACTCTGGTCGCTGTTGGAAAACAGTGTGAATCTTTTCTGAGTTCAACTTTGAGACGTCACTGCCACTTCGTCTCAACTCGGAATCCAGAAATTCTTTTTGCATCTTAAAGTAGGGTTGTCGGACTACATGCCTACTAGTTTTTATGCCATTTGGACACAGTTTGCTGGTCCAAATAAATTGCCGAACTTGGGTTCGCAGCAGTTTTTGAATGGTTTTAAACACTTAAGAATATTTTTGATGATTTTCTGGTTTTCGTCGATTTGTTTGAGATTTGTCCCTGGATTTCGTACACGGGCTTTATAAAAAGGATTTAAAAGGATTTTTTACTCCAAAATGGCTTTTGAAAATTATTATATAATATTATTTTTAATTATTAAATTAATTACTCCATAATAGGAGACTTTTCAAAAGACCGTTTTAAAAGTGATTTCGAAATCAATTACAAATCCGTTTTACACCATTTTTTTCTATAATAAAAATCTCACACTCACTTTTAGCACGTCGAGCGAAGTGGAAAGGTGCTTAAACGGTTAGGAAATATCCGGCCTATGGAAACCATGTGTATTTTCTTTCCGGTTAATCCCCGACCTATTCGATTGATCGTTTTGACCTTTGGGTCTAGTCTACCGATGATATGAGGTGGACTTTTTATTGTTTGGAGTGTGAGCTTGCTATTGGTTAGGAAAACGTTAAGTGCGAACGTGGGGTATGGGACTCATTGTTAACACTTTACGGGTTCCTCTCCAAGAAGTTAGTGGCACATTAGCCTCTGGGCGGCCAGTACTGGACCTCTGGGTCACCACGCCTCTGGGCAACCGTCTCTGGACACCTGCTCTATGGAGCAGTTTATTTTTCGGCGTGCGCCTCTGGGCCTTTATCCTTCTACGAAGGATCTCGCCGTTTCGCGCGTTCCGCATCTGTGCGAGTGATCGATCACAACTCTACAGTACTTGGCAACAACGACTCTGGTCGGTGCACGTGCAATATTTGTATTATCTAATGATTTTTTTAAATCCATTCGAGTATCGCCATTCGGTGTTGGTTCTATGGAACCATACGATGTAAGTGCGATTACCCTATGGATTCACAGTGTCTCTGGACACTGCATTTCTGTATTCGATTTCATTGATTTTTCATTATATCCCTATTGCTCTTTGGAGCATCGATCCTTGCTTGGGCATTGATCACAGACTCTGGTCACTCTTGGGATAATTGCCTATGGGCAACTTTATCTAGCTTTAGCTACGCCGATGATATGAGGCGATTTTATTTATCCCACACTTTGGTGTTTGTATTCTCTTTGGAGATTTTTACTGTTTATTGATGATTAGGGATCGTCATTATATTCATGTAGTCCATATTACTCTTCTCTTTGGAGAAGTACTGTTTTATTTATGTACTGCATTATTATATGTATCACAGTTATTACTGATTGTTTAGCTAGCCTGACCCGAGTGTTTTCGCTCGGGTCAGACCGAGTTGTTTCAGGTTAGGTCTCTGGACTTAGCTTTCTGTGCTTCCGCTTGGACATTATCTGCTATGCTGATAGATAGATAGTGCTTTTATTTGTCCACTATTCCGCTACTCTTTTATTTCAGACTCTTATGTACATATTTTTGACTCACATGTGTGAGCGGTGGCTTTGTACCCACCTTTTGATACTTGGATCTGTATTGACGATATATTGTACCTATGTTCTGTGACTGTTATGTGACTGTTCTGTGATGATGATGTTATCATTTAGTACTATGTTTGTTCTGAACCTATTTTCCTTAGCCATTGTAATCTCGTTATAAATATCTATTGGATATGTCGAACCACTTCAGAAAAGAATACCACCTATTCGACGTATTCAGTAGTTAGTTATAGCTTGATTACACATGGTCGCTTCCATTATACTCTATTCTCCATTCTAGTAGACGGTATTACTCCGTAATACTCTTTACTAGAGTGGGTCTCGGAGTGGGGCGTTACAAATCTTGATTCCTTTCCCGAGCCACCAACATAGGTGCGTGGGTCAACAAGTGTTTCAAGCTCTAAAATGCTTCTTCACACTTGTCAGTCCATACAAACTTTACATCCTTTCATGTTAGCTTACTCATCGACGCTGCAATCTGTGAGAAATCCTTTATAAACCTTTGATAATATCCTGCTAATCCAAGAAAACTTCTTATCTTGGTTACTGTTTCTAGCCTTTTCCATTTATTAACGACTTCGGTCTTTTCTAGACCAAATGACAATCCATTCTCTGAAACCATATGACAAAGAAATTTCACTTCTTTCTTCTAGAAATGGCACTTTGAAAACTTCGCTTTTAACTGATGCAGCCTAAGCATCTCTAGCACAACTCTAAGATGAACTTCATGCTCCTTCTCATCCTTAGAGTATATCAGAATATCATCTATAAAAACGAACATGAATCCATCTAAGTGCTCTCGGAAGATTCATTTCATCAAATCCGCAAAGAATGCCAACGCATTAGTGAGTTCGAACATTATAACTAACAATTTGTATGACTCGTATCTTGTTTTGAACATTGTCAAAGGTATACCATCTTCTGCTACTCTAAGTTGGTGAAATCCCATTGCCAAACCCAAATGAGTGGATATCTTAGCCTTAATCAACCGATCGAACAAATGTCAATCCTTGGCAGTGGATATCAATTCTTTATCAAGTTTTGTACAGCTTACGATAATCGATACGTATCCATAAAGATCCTCCGACTTCTTAACAAATACAATGACAACTCCCTAAGGTGAACAACTCAATCTAATAAAACCCTTTTCCTTCCAAGTCTACTAGTTGATATTTCAAATCCTTCATCTCCATTGGTGTCATTCCGCTTAGCAACCTATTCAACGATTCTGCACTAGGCACTAAATCAATCTGAAACTCAATGGCTCGTTTCAGCGGCAATCCAACTGTAGGTTCAAACGCACCCTCGAATTCTCTAACTATGAAAACATGATTCAACCCATCTTCCAACTCCATAACACCCAACAAAGCATTCACCTCACAACAGAGGTTTTCTATGGTATAAATTATCCGATCATTATAATCCGGTGTCTAAGCGATATTTTACTATCTAGGCAAAATATCCTAGCATCATAATTACTTAACCAATCTATACCCAATATAATTCTGAGCGTAACAAAATCAAATACATGCAAACTACAAGCAAATGTGTAACCTAGCAAATCAAACTCTATGTAGTCACACTTCATCCCAAGTGTCGCATACCCTCCAATCGAATTTGCAACTCTTAAGGAAGTAACTAATATGTGGGTTCTAGGTTAAGTTTATCTACCAAACATCTAGATGTAAAATAATGAGATGCACTAGTATCAAATAAAATGCTAAAAGATATATCATGGATTTGAAGCGTACCTCCTAACACGGCCTTTCCCTTCTCCTGCAGTGTCGGCTTTAATGTAGCAGGCTCCAATGCAAACACTTGGCCTTTATCTCATTTTGCTAGCTCTTTGCACCAGTTCTTGTAGTGGCGATCCACATTTCGAAAGGTTTTAAATCGACAATAATCCACACATGTCCAACTTAAACAGATTGGAACATAGATAATCATGGGGATAATTAAGAAAATAAGGAAATAGGAAGGGAACAAACACATAATCTCACAGCGGAATGACAAAATATAATAATCACATAATAGTTCATGAAGATGTTTATATTATACATTTGATTATAATCTATACAACATTTATCATAGTTATGTTTATAGAACAGGGATAAATAAATAATGCAGCAGAATAGCACGATGTGGAAAATAATAATAATAACAATATACCAAATCTTCATCTCCGTCCTTCGAAAAACGGTCTTCATTGTGCTAAAAATACTCAGGGATAGTCCAAGCGTAATGAAATGACAAAACACTCGAATCAGGATAAATACTATTATGTAAATTAAATCAATGTCAATAAATATGAGCATAATAGCATCAAAGATGTTTATGAGTTTTTTACATCTCCTATCCAATGTATAATGTGTGTGCAATAAGTTAAGTGATGTTACGGGATTTTCCATCTCCTAAGGATCAGTTAAACTATTTATATATAATAGTATACGCTATAGTAGGTAATATCTACCTATAAAATAAATCTCAAAATAGCATTAAGGCTTTACATTGATCCACCTTAACACATTTTTATAGTACTAAACTAAAGTCATAATGGGCGCGCATACGGATAAATATGACAAGGCACGTAAGGCGATGCCCAAGGTAGGATTCTACTAGTTTACCCTTTCTGGTAGGTCACAATCCATCTGCGGCCAACCACCACCATCAATTCGAACAAAAAGGATGCACCCATCGAGTACAAAATCACAATAGTAATATGAGTGATCAACATCGCTAGAGGTAGCTAACTTCATTAGCCTGACATAGGCTCATGTTCTAGTCATTTTAATTATGACATAAGTGTCAAGGCCATCCATCGTCATTCTCTTACTTCATTCCAGTAAACGTTTTCCGATCAACTACTACGTTTTGGAAATCATCCACTGCGTACACGGTTGTCAAAGTGGGTCCAATACTAACAGAGAGTATGCCAATAAGAGGCCCTGGTCTATTTAACGACCAAACGTCATCATACACACTGGTTGGTTCTTTTACATTACGAAAATCAATTCGTACTTGATATCAAGGTATCATATTTGCTGCAAAATCAAATCCATTTTTGAAATACTCATATTTACTCAAAATATACTACTTTAATTCAAAATCGTTTTCACCTTAATATTGCGATTTTGTTTCCAAAATTGTTTTGAATTTCAACTTAGGTTATAACTTAATTTTAACCCAATTCGTATTTAAATCCACGATGTAAAAATAAACATTCCACCCTTGACCAGTTTGAATTTTTGAAAAATAGTTTGAATAGTTTTTAAAATAGTTTAAATAAATAAAATAGTTGAAAATAGTTTAAATGGTTAAAACGGTTAAAAATAGTTTAAATGATTAAAATAGTTTAATATAAAATAGTTCAATATAAAATAGTTAAGTATTAAAATGGTTTATATAACAAAATAGTTTGGAAAATCCAAAATGATTTGAATATTTAAAAAGATAGATAAATAGTTTGTATCAAAATAATTTATTTGATAATAGTTTCAAAGTTAAACTGATTCAATTTCCAAATTTTCTAACTCAAATCAATTTTAAATTTCCATTTTGATTTTTATCAATTCTGGGCTTGGTTTAAAACATCAATTCAAAACACTTAAATCAAATTTACTTTCAATACCCAATTTGAAATCCAAATCCTCAAATATAATTCAATTCCGAGCTCAATTTTGAAATAGTTCGATTTTCATTTTCTTAAAATCAATTCGTTTAAATAAATTTCGAATTAAAATTTTTAAAATCATTTAATTTAACCAATTCGGTGCTCATATATAATTTTCTATCATATGACCAAGTGATCTGTTATTTTAATTTAATTTCAGGGATGGATATATATCATTTCGACCCAGGTCATAATGTCATAGGTATATATCATTTCAACCATTTCTTAATTTATTAGAAATAATTCAATTTACAGTTTTATATGCTGTAAATAATATATAAGATGATAACAAAATATATCAGAAAAATAAACAACTAGTCGTCCAAAACATCAATCAATAGCACCTATCAAAACAAACATCCAAATCATCCAATAATTCACAACAATTCCATAGTTACAGGCAATTAAATTCTAGTTTCAAATTTAAATGTCAATTTTAATACCTACAGTCAATTCATAAGTCAATTCCAATTTCAAATAATAGTCAATAAAATTTGATAACTTCATGATTCAATTTTAACGAACACAAAAATATTGTAGTACATCGTGAGCGTTAAAAACACTCACCTTGAGTTTCCAATTTTAAATCAAATCGAACGACGTTCGATCTAACCTAAAATTTTCGTTAGCTTCAATCGTTTCCAAATTAGTCCGGTAGTGTAGTGCTCATCGCCACGATTCCATCGCCGTTTGTGTCGTCCAATTCCGACAATGTATGAAAAAGGTATACACTTTTTGAAGATTTCACGATTTGATATATATGTAAATGTACAAATTTCCTTTTTATTTTAACCTTAATTATCACGACGTTCGTCCAACTAGCAGCAAATGTGGTCGCACATGCGTAACGTCCTGCCTTTTGTATGCTTTAAATCGACGATAAACCACACACGTCAGACTTAAACCATACAGGAGGGCGGATTGTTATGGGGTAAATAAGAAAAGGCAGAGAAAGAAAAAAAATAGAATCTTGCAGCGGAACGATAAAATATAATAATCAAATATACAGTCCATAAAGCTGTTTTACAAAATATTCGATTATAATTATACCATACATATCAGTGTTACACATACCAGAGAATAGTTAATAAAGAAGCAGAAAATTGTGATGCAGTGGAAAATATAGTACATAATAATAATACAATCTTCGTCTTCGTCTTCGTCCTCCAGTAATAGGGTCTTCAAATCATGAAATGCTCAGGCAGACCCGAGCGAATTGAAAAGACAAAACACTCGAGTCAGAACTAAAAGATCTTATGTAAGTTAAATCAATGGTAAATAATATGAGTGGAATGGCATCAGAGATGTTTACGGGATTTGACATCTCCTATCTAGTGTCTAACGTGAGTGCAGTAACTTGAGAGATGCTCCGGATTCACATCTCCTAAGGATCCATTAGACTATTTACTATGTTGTAATATTTCGCTATTATAATAATGTCTATAGTAAAATGAACTTACATTTTATTAGCATTAAGGGGTTACCCATATAGCCCTTAACACGTAATAGTCAAAGTAATCCATCCTGTATCTGCGCATCTCCGTATTGGGAGACTACCCTAAATACTCCACGGGCTACGGGAGAAAACCAAACTCGTACAAGGCACGCTAGGGTAGGTGACACGGCACAACTAGGCAATGCCAGGGTAGATATACCAATTACGCTTCCGGGATGGTGGTAACACGTAGCGTGCAGCTACCGCCTACCTCGAGCCACACCTCCAAATCAAAAATCAAAAGTGGCCACAGAATCAATCCAAAAGTCAGAGTGTAATAGCGAAGGGATGTGTCCGATCAAAGGTTCTACCTCATTAGCCCATCGATCGCTCCTGTTTTAGCCACCTTATGCCAACTCACGGGAGTAGGGTCCACGTATTTACCTCAAAGGAAATGCCGCCGCCATCCTGCTTCATTCTGGAATCTCCAACGCGTAAACGGTTGTCAAAGTGGTTTTCGGTATCGACAGAGAGTATGCCCATATTCAAACCCCGTCTCTTTGCCAACCAATGTTATTATAACACCGTGGTTATTTCAAAATAATTTTACTTCGAAACCATAATATAATATCCATTTCAAAACCATATAAATACAATATCATTTCCTTTTCGAAAACCCAAAGCAATATAAGATCATTGTTATAAACCCAAATCAATATAATATCATTTTTATTTCAAATATATCTCTTTTCTAAAATCATAGCACTTTCAAATTTAAAATATTTCAAAACCAAACGGTTGAAATATAACCTTTCAAAACGCAATACTTCGAATTTCATAGCTTCTAAACCATAACTTCCAAATTTTAAATGGTTTGGATATTCAAACAATATATAAAATAAAATAGTTTGAATTTAAAATCACTTTATAAAGTAAAATAATTTCCTCGACTTCACAATTTTATTCACTTAATTTAAATCTTAATTCATAACTTTTAACTCACTTCCAGTTTCCATAAACCATTTCAATTTCAATATATTTCAAACTTTGAGTATTAATGTAACAATCCGGAATTTTTGACAGCATATTTTAATGAATATTTAATCTAATTTAAATAAAATGCAAACTTTTAAATGTTTAAAATGATGAGATCTTGGATATTTAACAATTATATATGAATTTATAAAAGAAAGTTTGATTTGAAAATTTAAATAGGATACTTCAAAACCATTTTAAAACAAAATCGGTCTTATTTAATAAAATCAAATCAAAGATTCAATATTTTATTTTTGATAATTTATATGAATACAATGTTAGTTTTTAAAATGATAAAGTTTAAAATTAACAAACATAGTAATATTAACATAAGCATGGAAATCTAACACATAAGTTTAAAACAATATAATTGATTATAAACATAAACTTCCAAAACAAGTATGAATCATAATTATACACATAAGTATAAACCATAAATTTTAAAATATAAAATATAATTAAGATATAAATATACAAATATAAGTTATAACTAGGAATATAAATTTACATATCAAATATTATGAATCAAATGCTTGGAAAACTAAAGTGCAAATAAATTACAATCAATAAAGTCAAGACATTAACCTATAAATTTTAATTGTACAACATAGAACTTTTAAATATCATGTGAACATGTCAATGCATAAGAAGGAGGGGATAACTTGTAACATATTCTGTACTAAACGTATATGACGCTGAGGTTTATGTGTATAAGAAAAACAAAGGTTTTACTTCAATATAAATAGAACAAATCATTGTCTTGTACAAGTTACAACTATCTGCATATCAAACCTGTGTCTTACAAAGCATATTGACCGAACTAATAAAACAAAGTGTTCACTTTAAAGTATAATAAAAACAAAACCTGAAATATCTTGTACAAGATATTTATGGTCAGTAAATACTAATTGGTGTGAACACATATGAAACATACAAGTACAAACAAAGCCTGCAATATCTTTGTATCTAATATTTGTGTCAGCCAATATTAATTAGTGCATACTAATTCAAAGACACAAACATTAATTAGCATACAATCAGTCAAATACAATCTTCTAGCCGAAATTTTTGATCCATCTCAGGTTTTAGTACATAATAAAATAAAGCAAGATATTTATTAGTAAAGCTTATTGAAGAAGACTGTATGATTCAAAGCTATATATAGATATGTTATCATTCTATTTAAGTCCATTCCTTAAGCAAAACCTGATAAAGCAAAAGAAAAAAATAAATAAACAAATTTCATATTCAAATAAAATCAGGAGGCAGAGAAAGTTACAGAATCCAAAACTTCAGGCTACAGACTTTTATTACTAGCCTCTGTTTCAAGTTTCAACTGCAATCTTTGTGAGTAAACGAAATCTAAAGCCTTGTGTTTAAGTTTAAATGCAGTAGAATGTTTTTTTTTTGGTATTTGTCTCTGTTTGATCTTGAACATGAATCTGTATATTGTGCTTCACTGTGTATGCATCTGGGTTGATTCCATTCAAAATCAAATTCTTGCTTTCAACTGAATCATGGTAGATTTTCATATTGTTTTATCAAAACAAGATGTTGAAGCTTCAAGCAAGTATGTGTTGATTTAATTATGCAATGAAGAAGCATTCCTACTGTAAAACAGTTTTACAAGAAAACAAAAGATACATTGATAAAATTCAACTGCCATAAAAATCTAATCCAGGTTTATAAATTGAAAGCTTGATGAAATTTATGATTTTTAAAAATGAAATTGAGAATTTTTATATTTCTAGTTCAAGAGCAGTACGTATGAAAATAAAGATTTCAATCTTATAAATTTCTCAAGATTTAATCAATGATAAATAATGAAACTTGGACTGAAGCAAGTTTATACATCAATTAACTCGGGAAAAATACGAATTAATTTTTCTATCGAGTGGAAATTGCGTACGTGACTGAAGTAGGGTTATGCAGGGAGTTCGTTCTTCTCTGTAAAACAAACGTGTACGGTACCTACGTGCGATCGAGTGGCTCGAGATCTTGTGGAATGGTGGTTTAACGTGATGACGTCGTATGGGTAAATTCTTGGGCACTGTAGGTGGATGGTGATGCGGTGGTGAAGCCGTTTGTTTTGTCAGATGTGAGTTTGGTTTTCGAGCAAAAGGCATTATTTTGATTTCGGGTGTCTGGGAATGTTTAGGGTTTAGATCTCGTGTTGTCACGAGATTTGGGGTTTGTTGGGCAGAATGGCTTCCGCAGGTGGCGTGGCGTGCTGCCGTGCATGTGCACGGTGGAGTTGGAGTGGTGGTTGTCGTGTCAGTGTTGTCGTGGGCCGTTGTTACGTGATGTGCTCGAGTCGACGCCTGATTTTCTTCGAGTTTAACTCGAGTTGAGCGCGAAAGAGAAGCCTGGTGATAATTTATTCCTATGTTTTAAAAACAAACTTGCTGGAAGTTTTTTTTTAAAAAAAAAAGAGAGAAGAAGAAGGATGAGTTTCAAGGGGGGGAACTCAGGAAGAAGCGGGAAGCACTCGAAGTTATACCCGAGTATAGAGCAGGGAGGGTCTCGGGTTATTGGAGTTGGGGTAAACTGCAGTTTTGCAGTGATTTTGAAATTGAGTAGGATTGTTTTCCTACAATTTTTCATTTGATTTTAAACACCGTAAATCTGGGTAGTAGCTAACAGTTTAAGCCAAAACTCAGAGACAAGTTAATTACTTTAACTAATACTTAAATGTGTTTAAGCTCATAATCATTCAAATTAGGTAAGTAACATAAGATAAGTATAAATCTTATTTATACAAATTTGTAATTAGAGACAAATTGATTTCAAATCTTAAGAAGATTTTTGTTAACAGGACCACTAAGTTGAGAAATAAATATAAATTGTTTATTTTTAAGAAGAAATTAAGAATAATGAATTTGATTATAATTAGTGGTGGATTATAATTAATAAATGAATTTGTAATCAATTATTTAAGTTATGAATGGGTTAATAATGATTAATATAGAAAGTAGTAATTAACATCTGGCCAATTAAGTTTATTAAAGAACAATTAAGGTTATTGATTTATGATTGAAGAAAGGGTAATTAACGTTATGTAACTTGCTTAACAAAGTAATTATTTAATGGTGTGAAATAAAATTAAGACTTAATAATAAATTAAGAAAGTCATCAATTAGATGACTTGAAATGAGATAGTAAATTAATTATTAATTAATGATTAATTAAATAGAGTTAAGTGATTAACTCTCAGGAATTTGATTCTAAATTTAATTAATTACAAACAAGATTTTAAGGTAATTGCTTATGAATTGTTGTGTATGTAGAATGTCTGGATTGTGATGTTAAATTGAAGATATTCTATGATGCTCTCTGATATGCTGTGATATATCCATGATGTTTGCATATGTTTTATCTATAATACATGCTATGTTAATTCAATTGTTGAGTGTAAATTATTTAAACTGTTAAGTTAATTAGACAACTTGGCCTTTAAAATGGCGTTTGGATTCGATGAGACCGGGATCGGAAGAATCAAATTTGATTCCCCGAAAACCACATCAATCCAATTTAAACGTTAGGTCGTGATTCCTAAAATGAAGATCGAGATGGTGTTTTCAGAATGCAAGGGTTATCATCGTTAACTCTGAGGGTGATTCCAAAATGAGTGTGACGAGATAATGCCTTCGGTTTCGTTCGAACCCGGAACGAACTTGTATGGATTGAATGCTTTCAACACATCGTCAGGCGGACGATGAGCATTCTAAGTGATTTGTTCAATAAAGGTAATCTTAGCCTCAAGCCTCATCAACCGGGAATGGCTAAAACAAGGGAGATGCAGCAAGGTTAGGTGGGTCATGCCCAAGCAGGACAAGATATTTCCCCTGTCTAGATGTCCCTTTTTATATCTCGGCTTAGTGGGTGGTTTACTAGCTAGAACCGCGGGGTTTATCTTGTTCGGAACTGTTCAGTAAGGAATGGTTCCGGCCTTGTGTTGCAGGGGATGAAGGGAGTAATCCTCGGTACGGTGATCTAGGCCCCGTACTGTGACGGGCGGTACCCCAGTAGCCTTGCCATTGTTGGAAATCCATTTTTCCTACGAGACCCTACGGTTTTGATTTGTATTACCCACTTTTGTGGCTAGTAGCTGGAATTTAATCATGTAACAATTTCGGTTATTTTCTATTTACTTGAAAACCCTAGACACTATTATAATATCACTGGATTTCCTATGAAATGTTTTGGTTAGCGTAAGGTAAAAACTTACCCGTATTTATTTGTGGGGAGTCTTATGTGATACCTTTATTTTCAAATGTTTTCCAAGTTAAACAACTTTAAACCGTTTACTCATACCAGACCCATGTCTGACCCGGAGTTTATATTTTGTGTTTTCATAAATTCTCGGGTACCCAAATTTTTACGGGTAGCCAAGAGATTCAGGTTAGAGTTGACGAATTCTGGAGGAGCAATGGAGCAGGAGGCTTCAGCGATGTAGATATATATATATTTAGTTCCGCTGTGTTAGTATCTCTGAGTCATATTGTTTGAGTTGTATGAACTAGACGGGTGTTTATAACTGTCTAGTATGTGATGTATGTATGATTGTCACATGTATTGATATTGTATAACTCTGATATATGTACAAACTAGGTATTATTTAAGTGATATATCATATTTTGTTCCGTTCCGCTGTGAGATTCTAATGTTGTTGTTCTTTCTTCTCTATCTTTTCTATTTTCTCATCCTTTTCTTTCTTAATGATGATACGTCTTTCTGGTAGTAGAAGGGCGGGTCATTACAGTTGGTATCAGAGCATAGGTTGGTGATAACCTTGGCTCTGGTAAGAATTACTCATAAAATAGATTCAGTAGAACTCTAAAATGAGTTTGAGTGTATTAATAGATATGAGCGCGTATTTGTTAGTGAATATAAAATGGTTTTATATTGCGTTGATTGATTTATTGAGTGGTATATGAACCTTCGTCGGCACAGCCTCGAAAACTGTATCGAAGGGGTTTCTAAACACTTGAATAGAGCAATTCGACACAATATTGATTTTTAAAGTAGGGTAAATGAAATAATTTTACCCAAATTTATATTTTGATGTAAAAGAAATATTTTTCTGAAATAACTATATATATACTTGGATGTTTGATTGTAATAGTACAATCGAACAAAAATTTAAATATGAGTGGTTTATAACCAAATAAAATTATTTAGGAATGATTTTAAATAAAAAGGAATATAACTAAAATTTGATTAAACCAGAATTGAAGTCCCGGAAATTTGAAAGTGTTTAAATGAATTTAAACAAAGGATTTGGAAATTTAAAAATCTGGGAAATGTTTGAAAAGTTTATCCAAAGATTTGAAGGGAATAATGGAATCTTGTTTGGAAAATATGGTTGGTTATGATATTGTTTGGGGTTGTTGGGTATGCAAGTTTTTTTAAAATTTTCAAAGGAGAAAATTTGTTTTAGTGAAAATAAGTGTTTGAAAGTTGAAAATTTGAGTTGATATACCAAGTAGGTATGTGTAGTTATCATTTTAAATTGGTTTTGGAAATGGAAACCGGGCAATTGAATTTTAAGAAAAATTCTATTTAAATAATGTGAAAGGTTTGAATGAATTAACTGTTGAACTTATAAAGTAAAGTTGATATTAATAAATAAATAAATAAAATCGGGAATCTCGATCCCGGTATTAAAATTTAACTAAAGTAAATGAAAATAAGAAAACATATTAGAGGTTAACCTGAGATACGTTAAATGGAATTGAAATGCCAAATGAACTTAGTTGACTATAAAATTTGAAGGTAAAATGATTGTAAATGCGAGATGGAAATTTATATCTTAAGATGCTAAGTGTTATATATATAATCTGAAATGGTGGTTATAAGATGAAATGACCCAAATGAGTAATATAAACTTTAAGGGAAATAAATAAGTTTTGAACTCATATATTGAGAAATAAATTTAAATGGTTATGGAGTGAGTTGTAAACAAATCTAATTCAAGCATAAATTGAATAACCTTATTATGAATAAAGCCAATATTGAATTGTTAATGTAAATTAACAATTTAAGGATGGATAAAAGAATAAACTAATCAAATAGATTAGTAAATAGTTGGGATTTGATTAAAGGAAAATAAAATCAAAGATTTGAATGGGAATTGGTGGAATAGAATGAACTTAAGTTATTAAGTGAAACAGTTAATGAATTAAATAAATTGAGAGATGATTAATTTAAAATATGGGTTGTCAAATTTAATATAATGGTTTGGAATAATTTGAGAATTGGATGGAAGTAAGTGTACTAAGTGCTGAAACTATACATATGTGCTTATGAAAATATGTAATGGAGAATATGTCAAAGTTTTCAGAATTTGAAAACTATATATAAAAAAAGAGAATTTTAACAACATAACAATTTCAAATCGAAAATTTAAAGTAAACTAATAAATGAAACTAATTTAAAAATAATAATAGGAATCAGTTATAAATGGAGATGATCAATAAAGGTTCAATATTCAGAGATTAAAATTTTTTTGAATTCATATGGAATTGGTAATTCAGATTTAAATAAGAAGATATAAAGGCTAAAGTGGCAGAGTAATAATATAAAGGTATATATAATGCTTATATTAAAGCTTAAGAAATGAATGGTGAAATTCTTAAGTAAAATTTGATATGGGAACAATTATTCCAAGTGTATGGAATCAAAAATAATGTGAATAAAAGAAATTGATATGGTTGACAATCAATGAATATAAATACGTAGGATGTACGTATATGATTTTATTCACGTAGCAATTAGATCCAGATTCGAGCACAGAATTTCAAGATAGTTATATCGATCCGAGTTAGGATTTTTCACTCGATTTTCGACGACGAACCATGGATTTGGATTTTGATTGATGCTGGAAATTCTCTATCATAGTTGTGACTATGCAAGGAGAATGACAGTTTCTGATCAAGAAACCAGTTCTGAGTCCGTACTAGGAAGTCGGGTGGACGATACTAGTTCGGAAGTGAAATTGTGTGATCGAGCGAGCGGTCGGACTTGATATTGCGTACGAATGGTATATGTACATCGTACGGGCCTGATTAAAATAAATATTGAGATTCTGTAAAAAGTAAATAAAATTTGGCAAGAGCTAATATTGTAGATTTCAGAATTTAATTGCCAGAGTGAATATATGGAATTTATTGTGTATTCCATACATCTCATCTAAGGGAATTTGTTCATAATTCCTCAATTGTTGTTAATCCAGTAATTCAGGAATTTAGAAGTTAAGTTGAATTTGACTATGGTCGGGAATCCGGTTCGGATTGCATCGAGAGTCAACTCTCGATAAATTTAGGAAAGCTTATCCGGATTCGTGTTCGGATAACTAGTGATGTTTGTTAGGATAGACTGTTTGATTGTTTACTAATATATAAATGATATTTATATTTGAATGGTTGGTATAACAGTTTTTAAAATTATCTTTGTTTTAAATTTCGGGGACGAAATTCTTTTAAGGGGGGAAGAATGTAACAACCCGGAATTTTTGACAGCATATTTTAATGAATATTTAATCTAATTTAAATAAAATGCAAACTTTTAAATGTTTAAAATGATGAGATCTTGGATATTTAACAATTATATATGAATTTATAAAAGAAAGTTTGATTTGAAAATTTAAATATGATACTTCAAAACCATTTTAAAACAAAATCGGTCTTATTTAATAAAATCAAATCAAAGATTCAATATTTTATTTTTGATAATTTATATGAATACAATGTTAGTTTTTAAAATGATAAAGTTTAAAATTAACAAACATAGTAATATTAACATAAGCATGGAAATCTAACACATAAGTTTAAAACAATATAATTGATTATAAACATAAACTTCCAAAACAAGTATGAATCATAATTATACACATAAGTATAAACCATAAATTTTAAAATATAAAATATAATTAAGATATAAATATACAAATATAAGTTATAACTAGGAATATAAATTTACATATCAAATATTATGAATCAAATGCTTGGAAAACTAAAGTGCAAATAAATTACAATCAATAAAGTCAAGACAATAACCTATAAATTTTAATTGTACAACATAGAACTTTTAAATATCATGTGAACATGTCAATGCATAAGAAGGAGGGGATAACTTGTAACATATTCTGTACTAAACGTATATGATGCTGAGGTTTATGTGTATAAGAAAAACAAAGGTTTTACTTCAATATAAATAGAACAGATCATTGTCTTGTACAAGTTACAACTATCTGCATATCAAACCTGTGTCTTACAAAGCATATTGACCGAACTAATAAAACAAAGTGTTCACTTTAAAGTATAATAAAAACAAAACCTGAAATATCTTGTACAAGATATTTATGGTCAGTAAATACTAATTGGTGTGAACACATATGAAACATACAAGTACAAACAAAGCCTGCAATATCTTTGTATCTAATATTTGTGTCAGCCAATATTAATTAGTTCATACTAATTCAAAGACACAAACATTAATTAGCATACAATCAGTCAAATACAATCTTCTAGCCGAAATTTTTGATCCATCTCAGGTTTTAGTACATAATAAAATAAAGCAAGATATTTATTAGTAAAGCTTATTGAAGAAGACTGTATGATTCAAAGCTATATATAGATATGTTATCATTCTATTTAAGTACATTCCTTAAGCAAAACCTGATAAAGCAAAAGAAAAAAGTAAATAAACAAATTTCACATTCAAATAAAATCAGGAGGCAGAGAAAGTTACAGAATCCAAAACTTCAGGCTACAGACTTCAATTACTAGCCTCTGTTTCAAGTTTCAACTGCAATCTTTGTGAGTAAACGAAATCTAAAGCCTTGTGTTTAAGTTTAAATGCAGTAGAATGTTCTTTTTTGGTATTTGTCTCTGTTTGATCTTGAACATGAATCTGTATATTGTGCTTCACTGTGTATGCATCTGGGTTGATTCCATTCAAAATCAAATTCTTGCTTTCAACTAAATCATGGTAGATTTTCATATTGTTTTATCAAAACAAGATGTTGAAGCTTCAAGCAAGTAGGTGTTGATTTAATTATGCAATGAAGAAGCATTCCTACTGTAAAACAGTTTTACAAGAAAACAAAAGATACATTGATAAAATTCAACTGCCATAAAAATCTAATCCAGGTTTATAAATTGAAAGCTTGATGAAATTTATGATTTTTAAAATGAAAATGAGAATTTTTATATTTCTAGTTCAAGAGCAGTACGTATGAAAATAAAGATTTCAATCTTATAAATTTCTCAAGATTTAATCAATGATAAATAATGAAACTTGGACTGAAGCAAGTTTATACATCAATTAACTCGGGAAAAATACGAATTAATTTTTCTATCGAGTGGAAATTGCGTACGTGACTGAAGTAGGGTTATGCAGGGAGTTCGTTCTTCTCTGTAAAACAAACGTGTACGGTACCTACGTGCGATCGAGTGGCTCGAGATCTTGTGGAATGGTGGTTTAACGTGATGACGTCGTATGGGTAAATTCTTGGGCACTATAGGTGGATGGTGATGCGGTGGTGAAGCCGTTTGTTTTGTCAGATGTGAGTTTGGTTTTCGAGCAAAAGGCATTATTTTGATTTCGGGTGTTTGGGAATGTTTAGGGTTTAGATCTCGTGTTGTCACGAGATTTGGGGTTTGTTGGGCAGAATGGCTTCCGCAGGTGGCGTGGCGTGCTGCCGTGCATGTGCACGGTGGCGTTGGAGTGGTGGTTGTCGTGTCAGTGTTGTCGTGGGCCGTTGTTACGTGATGTGCTCGAGTCGACGCCTGGTTTTCTTCGAGTTTAACTCGAGTTGAGCGCGAGAGAGAAGCCTGGTGATAATTTATTCCTATGTTTTAAAAACAAACTTGCTGGAAGTTTTTTTTTTTAAAAAAAAGAGAGAAGAAGAAGGATGAGTTTCAAGGGGGGGAACTCAGGAAGAAGCGGGAAGCACTCGAAGTTATACCCGAGTATAGAGCAGGGAGGGTCTCGGGTTATTGGAGTTGGGGTAAACTGCAGATTTGCAGTGATTTTGAAATTGAGTAGGATTGTTTTCCTACAATTTTTCATTTGATTTTAAACACCGTAAATCTGGGTAGTAGCTAACAGTTTAAGCCAAAACTCAGAGACAAGTTAATTACTTTAACTAATACTTAAATGTGTTTAAGCTCATAATCATTCAAATTAGGTAAGTAACATAAGATAAGTATAAATCTTATTTATACAAATTTGTAATTAGAGACAAATTGATTTCAAATCTTAAGAAGATTTTTGTTAACAGGACCACTAAGTTAAGAAATAAATATAAATTGTTTATTTTTAAGAAGAAATTAAGAATAATGAATTTGATTATAATTAGTGGTGGATTATAATTAATAAATGAATTTGTAATCAATTATTTAAGTTATGAATGGGTTAATAATGATTAATATAGAAAGTAGTAATTAACATCTGGCCAATTAAGTTTATTAAAGAACAATTAAGGTTATTGATTTATGATTGAAGAAAGGGTAATTAACGTTATGTAACTTGCTTAACAAAGTAATTATTTAATGGTGTGAAAAAAAATTAAGACTTAATAATAAATTAAGAAAGTCATCAATTAGGTGACTTGAAATGAAATAGTAAATTAATTATTAATTAATGATTAATTAAATAGAGTTAAGTGATTAACTCTCCGGAATTTAATTCTAAATTTAATTAATTACAAACAAGATTTTAAGGTAATTGCTTATGAATTGTTGTGTATGTAGAATGTCTGGATTGTGATGTTAAATTAAAGATATTCTATGATGCTCTCTGATATGCTGTGATATATCCATGATGTTTGCATATGTTTTATCTATAATACATGCTATGTTAATTCAATTGTTGAGTGTAAATTATTTAAACTGTTAAGTTAACTAGACAACTTGGCCTTTAAAATGGCGTTTGGATTCGATGAGACCGGGATCGGAAGAATCAAATTTGATTCCCCGAAATCCACATCAATCCAATTTAAACGTTAGGTCGTGATTCCTGAAATGAAGATCGAGATGGTGTTTTCAGAATGCAAGGGTTATCGTCGTTAACTCTGAGGGTGATTCCAAAATGAGTGTGACGAGATAATGCCTTCGGTTTCGTTCGAACCCGGAATGAACTTGTATGGATTGAATGCTTTCAACACATCGTCAGGCGGACGATGAGCATTCTAAGTGATTTGTTCAATAAAGGTAATCGTAGCCTCAAGCCTCATCAACCGGGAATGGCTAAAACAGGGGAGATGCAGCAAGGTTAGGTGGGTCATGCCCAAGCAGGACAAGATATTTCCCCTGTCTAGATGTCCCTTTTTATATCTCGGCTTAGTGGGCGGTTTACTAGCTAGAACCGCGGGGTTTATCTTGTTCGGAACTGTTCAGTAAGGAATGGTTCCGGCCTTGTGTTGCAGGGGATGAAGGGAGTAATCCTCGGTACGGTGATCTAGGCCCCGTACTGTGACGGGCGGTACCCCAGTAGCCCTGCCATTGTTGGAAATCCATTTTTCCTATGAGACCCTACGGTTTTGATTTGTATTACCCACTTTTGTGGCTAGTAGCTGGAATTTAATCATGTAACAATTTCGGCTATTTTCTATTTACTTGAAAACCCTAGACACTATTATAATATCACTGGATTTCCTATGAAATGTTTTGGTTAGCGTAAGGTAAAAACTTACCCGTATTTATTTATGGGGAGTCTTACGTGATACCTTTATTTTCAAATGTTTTCCAAGTTAAACAACTTTAAACCGTTTACTCATACCAGACCCATGTCTGACCCGGAGTTTATATTTTGTGTTTTCATAAACTCTCGGGTACCCAAATTTTTACGGGTAGCCAAGAGATTCAGGTTAGAGTTGACGAATTCTGGAGGAGCAATGGAGCAGGAGGATTTAGCGATGTAGATATATATATTTAGTTCCGCTGTGTTAGTATCTCTGAGTCATATTGTTTGAGTTGTATGAACTAGACGGGTGTTTATAACTGTCTAGTATGTGATGTATGTATGATTGTCACATGTATTGATATTGTATAACTCTGATATATGTACAAACTAGGTATTATTTAAGTGATATATCATATTTTGTTCCGTTCCGCTGTGAGATTCTAATGTTGTTGTTCTTTCTTCTCTATCTTTTCTATTTTCTCATCCTTTTCTTTCTTGATGATGATACGTCTTTCTGGTAGTAGAAGGGCGGGTCATTACAATTAAATAATTTCAAAACTAAGGTTGATAATTACAATTCAACAATTCAATGTTCTATTTTTAGTTTTGAGATATTTGCATAATAAATCCATTTTCATTTAAATAAAACTCCAATTACAAATAACTAAATACTTCCCTCAATTTATTCATACTTGAAATATTTGTTTAATTCATCTTTAACCAGAATCCAGTTATAAAAATCATGCCTTTAAAATCTCAAATTTATTAAATCCCTAATCAGTTTCATATTTATCTTCCCACCTTATTCTCATTTAAGTCATTGTAAACTCCAGAATATAATTAAATAAATACTCAACCATATTTATCTTAATAAAATCAAACTTATTATTAAACTTATTTTATACTTTAACCTAATTTTATACATAGCTTAAAACCAAGAATTTAACTATATATAAAATAACATTTATAAAATTTCCAAATCATATCTCATAAAACCATATATTTCTTTACTAAACCATAGAAACCATTTCAAAATATTTATATATATATATAGACCACGGTGTCTGTATATAATTTTCTACCATATGGTCACGTGATATGGATATTTATCATTTCAATCCATAATTTAAAAAAATACGGTTATATATCATTTCGAACCGCAATCCCGAATAAAATAAAAAATGCATAATAACTTGCGGTTTGTAACAATATAAAATACAACGTCCATTCATCCAATATCAACCATCAACCATTTATCACAATCATCATCCAATTCAATCAATAGCATCAATATATTACAGATAATAAATAATAGGTATCAACTAGCAATTTATATTCAATAATAAATTAAATAACTATTTAACTGGCAGTTTATATGCAATAATAAATTGAGTAACAATTTAATTCAATTTAACTGAGATGATGATCAAAAACATGCCAAACAGTCATAAATAAATATAAAATCACATCACAAATCAATTTAACAAACATAAGAAATTTTAGAAGTTGTGGGTGGGTTAAAACACTCACCTTTTGAATTTAAATTGAATTTAAATCCAATTTAACCCCAAAATTTGAACAGTCTTCGAATTCGTCCAAACAACGCCAAAATGTCTGGAATTCTGATACGATCCCAACATAAGAAATAGCGCGCGGAAACAATCTCGTATATGAAAGTTATGCACGTTTGAAGTTATACGATTTAAATTTGAAACAAATGGAATAAAATAAAATAAAAAGACACATCACTACCTCCAATTCATCACGTGCAATACATGCACCCAAGTAGCCAAAACACACAGATCGATCGACCTTTGACCATGAATTTTTCCATTTTGACCTCCTAGTACCGCCACATAATCACCGCCGAGACCATAGCGCCCCCACCACGAGCACTTCCTGACCCAGTCGCCTCGGCCGATGTGCCACTCCACATTGCCGCCGCCGCCATCGAGTTATTAAACACTAATCGTATTTTTTTGCACCAATCTAGCCATTGAAACGTCAAACAGACTTTGCGATGCAATCCCCTCAGTGCTCTCTACCATATGGTATCAATGATTTGACAATCCGACGAAGTCCATCACGGCGTAACGAACGGCCGTGACTGGTTCTTCAATTTCTGGACAAACCGTCATTCAATTTGGAAAATGAATCATAGAATTGAGATGCGCTCTTCGAGAGCTTTCCGACGATATAAAATATGATATAGTTTGTGGAGTTTGAAATTTTGATTTGATTTTCAATTGCAATTGGATCAAGAATTTGATTGTCTGCCATTGAGAAGGAGAGACAAATGAATTGTACGTACAGAAAAATGAACATAAGGAATAGGTTAGGGTTTATAATAAGGTATATATAAGCAAGCTGAAATTAGAATGGATGGACACGATTTATAAATGCGCTGAACGATAAATGGCTCGAAAAGCCGGTTTCGACTCCGGAACGAAATTGGATCAACCCATATATCAAAATAAATGTTTTGAAATATTTTAAATGCGATGGAACAAGTTTCAAGTCCGAATTCCATCGTATGAAGAAGTATTGCTAAAATCAATTTATTTCAAATTGATTTCAATTTCATTGATTTCGAGGCGTTTCGAGCCCTACGATCAAATGACAAGCCCGATCACTACAAAACTTGAAATCCTACAATAATTCACCGATACGGATCCGATGAAACTGGTTTTGTCAAAATCCGAGTCAGTGGCCAAAATGGCTATTTCCTAGTTAATTAAATAAATTAATAATTGATTAATTAAATCAAAATTTTCAATTTCAACTCTATAATTAACAAATTTTATCATTTTTGATTCCTTAATCATTTACAATGATTTAAACAAGTTTAAATGTCAATTTAGAGTTGATTGATTTATCAATTTCAGTGTTTACCTCAAATTCATTAAATTCAGAAATTATAAATTAAATTACCAGTAATTTCATTTAATTGACTTTTCGTTCTATTATTCAATTCATTGCTTTACTATACTCTAATTTGACAACTCCTAAACATTGTATTACATCTCCCATTAATGTAGCATTTATTTGTTATATTAAAAATTATTTCCAATTCCAATATATTGATAAAATTTTATTTCCATTCCTTTTTATTCAACCAACTGTCATATTATAGATAAAAATGACATTATTCCAATTATTTCCTTAATTTATACTAACATAACTTTTAATTTTAGGTTTATTGCAATTAATTACCAGTTTTAATTTAATATACTAAATAAATGGTTAACTTATAATAATTTTTACCATTAACGTTCAATTTCACTTATAAGCTATTATTAACAAAAAAATGTTGCAATTGATTTAGATCAAATTCAATAAATTAAATGAATGGGTAAACAATTAAAAATTATCACTGTTTGCCTAATTTAATCCCATTCATACTTTATTATCAAACAACAATTATTACAATTACTTTCTAGCATTGATCCTATCAAATTACAATTTATTACGTATTATTTTATCAATTAATATAACTTTGAATCTATTTCCCAATTTACTAATTACAATCACTTAAAACCCTACAATTGTTTCAATAAATTGGGATTGCACTAAATTTGTCATTTATCAACTTGCCATAACCTTATTACCTTAATTTACGTTCAGTTACTCTTAATCAACACATTATTGCATTGGTTAATTAAATGCTTGCTTTTATTTACTCATTTTCTATTTTATAACCAAGTATAACAATTAACACTATTTCTTTATTGGATTTCACTCCAATTGTCAATAATTAATTTTAATTACTATTACTACATTTCATATTCAACATTTTCTTCATTACAAATTATAAGTTTTTTTATTTTTTCTAAATTCAATTACAAAGATCTAATTAAATTAACCAATTTATTTATCAAAATTTATGGGTCGTTACACTCTCTCACACTCAAAACTTTTCGTCCCCGAAAAGGAAAAAGAAGGGGCAAGAAGAATTAAGAAATCAATATATCTTACTTAAAATATTAAATTTACAAACAAATAAATTTACAAAATTGATTAATTTAAATAAAATATATCAATTTATAACCATTAAATCATTTTACACTCAACTAATAAAGTTTGGAAAATATTTTTCAAAAATTTTCTAAGTCCAAAATTTAAGGAAAATTTCGGCCGAGTCCCCTTTGTACGGAAAGGCTCGGGAGAAAATATAATATCAAATATAACAATATACAGCATATATTTTCCAAAATAATATATATCCCAACACGGGAAAACAATATAATAACTCTATAAACCGTAACCCGAAAAACGTACCTATTTGTCAAGGAATTTACGCTTAATTATGAAACCAAAAGCAGTAGCAATTGCTTCCATGACCTGTATTTCATTTATATAATCCAAAAAGGTTAGCAATTATATAAAATGAAATATTTAAAGTGGTTTCAACCATAAACAAACAAATCAATACAAACATCAATCACTTGCAACAAGGCATACAACTATCACATTGAATCAACACAAATCAGTCAGTCATTTATATCAAACAAAACAAATAGTTGTTCGGATTCAAACTTCAAATTGCACAGAATGGAAAATAAACTACTTAGTGCACCATTTACCCAATAGTCTTAGTTGAAACTACATAGATTATTTATTCATCCAAACAATTTTAGAGTATCCTTGCCCAAACAACCATAACTAAACAAACAACAATTTCAAACAATAGATCAATTTCATTCTTATTAATTTCATTTCATACATTTGTTGTTTGATTTCCTTTTCATCCATAAATTGATTTATCTTTTTATTTTACATTTTCTTCTTACAACCTTTTACTTCTATTCATTGGTTCAATGTTTATTTCATTTATTTTCATTTATTACTTACAAAACTTATTTCATTTATTAATGCCATCCTTTATTAATTATTACATAATTTCATTTATTAATATTCATTTATTCATAATATTCATGTTTAATTCAATTTCTTTGCATATTAATTCATTTACTAAGGTTTATAATCATTTATTTATAATACTTACCTTCTATTATATTAAATCAGTAATATTTTCAATTATACTTAAGTTTGTAACAACTACAACAAATAAATCCTTATCTGTTAAAGAATCTGTTGAATACTTTCATTACTTTTATTTTCACTTGTAAAATTTTCCATTAAACTTACTTATTAACATCTCAACTTTTATTATCGGTAAGTTATACATATGTTTTTAAGGATGTAATTGAAAATTATACAAGTTTATTTTATTTCTTTTAATTAATTTAATGTTCAATACTAATAGCCTTTGTTTCATAGGTTACAATTTCAAATTTTTTTTAATCCTATTTATAACTTAACATTAAATCTCTTATTCTAAATAGAGGCTCCAATTATTAATTAGTTACATTCCATTTCACTACAATAACTGAAACTATTAATTAACGGAAACTTAAGAACTACATACCTAGTTAAATTTCAAATCATTTTGAAATAATAAATTAAATGTATATAATTACAACTTATAAATCAAATTATATTCAAAACAATTTAAAATTTATACTTGACTATCAAAATAAATCTGCACTAAAATTATTACAGTGGCATTCTCACTTTGAAACTCGAAAATGAATGTCGATGATGCGTGCACTCATCACCGAAATTATTTTCCAGCAATAGAGAGGGGAGTACAGTAATTATTTCTTTCCAAAGTTTCTTTAAAATAATTCTTTCAAACCATATTGAAATATTTATATAAGAAAATACTCTTAACAATATTATTATATTCCAAAATCATTCGAAAAAAAGTTTTAAAAATCCCGAAACTTAGGCCCTAACTTTCCAATTTTCATTTATTATATTATCTTCAAATATTGTTCCCAATCAATACTTATAAATTTCACTACCTAACAACCAATATATTGTAGCCAAATATACATATCCTTTATAAAAAATATATTTTACATATAGAAAATATAATGGGCAAAATTATTTCATTCGCCTATATTCAAAAACAAATATTGTGTCGGTCTGTCCTATTAAGTGTTTAGAAATCCCCATTGAAGTCATAGCGTCCAATGCACCAACCAGAATTTATAAATACAAAACAGAACAAATTAACACAATTTCAAAATCTTTTTATAACACTAACAAATATGCACTCTCATATTTATAGGCTCGGTGACTCATCATAGGGTATTACTACCCTATTGATAAAGAGTCAGACCCCACAAAGCTAAGGTTTATCGCAAAACTTGGCTCTGATACCAGATGTAACGTCCCGCCTTTTGTACGCTTTAAATCGACGATAAACCACACACGTCAGACTTAAACTATACAGAAGGGCGGATTGTTATGGGGTAAATAAGAAAAAGCAGAGAATGAAAAAAAAACAAATTAGAATCTTACAGCGGAACGATAAAATATAATAGTCAAATATACAGTTCATGAAGCTGTTTTACAAAATATTCGATAATACTTATACCATACATATTAGAGTTACACATATTAGTGAATAATAAAAAAAGCAGCGGAAAAATGTGATGCAGTGGAACAATATAGTACATAATAATAATATAATCTTCATCTTCGTCCTCCATTAATAGGGTCTTTAAATCCTAAAACGCTCTGGCTGACCCGAGCAAATTGAAAAGATAAAACACTCGAGTCAGAACTAAAAGTTCTTATGTAAGTTAAATCAATGGTAAATAATATGAGTGGAATGGCGTCAGAGATGTTTACAGGATTTGACATCTCCTATCTAGTGTCTAACGTGAGTGCAGTAACTTGAGAGATGCTCGGGATTCACATCTCCTAAGGATCCGTTAAACTATTTACTATGTAGTAATATTTCGCTATTATAATAATGTCTATAGTAAAGTAAACTTACTTTTTAATAGCATTAAGGGGTTACCCATATAGTCCTTAACATGTAATAGTCCCAGTAGTCCATCTAGTATTAGCGCATCTCCAGATCGAGCGACTACCCTAAATACTCCACGGGCTACGGGAGAACACCAAGCTCATACGAGGCGCGCTAGGGTAGGTGACACGGCACAACTAGGCAATGCTAGGGAGATATACCAATTACACTTCCGGGCCGGTGGTACCGCGTAGTGCGAAGCTACCACACACCTCGAGCCACACCCCCAAATCGAAAATCAATAGTGGCCACCGAATCAATCCAAAAGTCAGAGTATAATATCGAAGGGATGTGTTCGATTAAAGGTGCTATCTCGTTAGTCCGTCGATCGCTCCTATTTTAGCCACATTATGCCAACTCACGGGAGTTGGGTCCATGTATTTACCTCAAAGGAAACGCCGCCGCCATCCTACTTCATTCTGGAATCTCCAGCGTATACACGGTTGTCAAAGTGGTTTTCAGACAAAGAGTATGCGCATATCCGATCCCAGTCTCTTTGCCAACAAATCGTATTATAACACCGTGGTTATTTTAAAATAATTTTACTTCGAAACCATAATATAATATCCATTTCAAAACCATATAAATAGATATCATTTCCATTTCAAAAAACCAAAGCAATATGATATCAATGTTATAAACCCAAATTAATATAATATAATTTTTATTTCAAATATATCTCTTTTCCAAAATCATAGCACTTTCAAATTTAAAGTATTTCGAAACCAAACGCTTGACATATAACTTTTCAAAACATAATACTTCGAATTTCATAGCTTCTAAACCATAACTTCCAAAACTTAAATGGTTTGGCTATTCAAACAATATATAAAATAAAATAGTTTGAATTTAAAATTAGTAAAATAATTTCCTCGACTTCACAATTTTATTCACTTAATTTCAATCTCAATTCATAACTTTCAACTCACTTTCAGTTTCGATAAACCATTTCAATTTCAATATATTTCAAACTTTGAGTATTAAATAATTTCAAAACTAAGATTGATAATTACGATTCAACAATTCAATGCTCTATTTTTAGTTTCAAAATATTTGCATAATAAATTCTTTTTCATTTAAATAAAACTCCAATTTCAAATAACTAAATATTTCCCTTAATTTATTCATACTTGAAATATTCGTTTAATTCATCTTCAACCAAAATCCAGTCATAAAAATCATGCCTTTAAAATCTCAATTTTATTAAATCCCAAATCAATTTCATATTTATCTTCCCACCTTATTCTCATTTAAGTCATTATATACTTCAGAATATAATTAACAAATACTTAACTATATTATATATTAATAAAATCAAACTTATTATTAAACTTACTTTATACTTTATCCCAATTTTATACATAGCTTAAAACCAGGAATTTAACTACATATAAAATAACATTTATAAAATTTCCAAATCAATATCTCATAAAACCATATATTTCTTTACCAAACCACAAAAATCATTTCAAAATATTTATATATATAGACCACGGTGTCTGTATATAATTTTCTACCCTGTGATCACGTGACACGGATATTTATCGTTTCAATCCATAATTTAAAAAAATTACAGTTATATATCATTTCAAACCGCAATCCCGAATGAAATAAAAATGCATAACAACTTGCGGTTTATAACAATATAAAATACAACATCCATTCTTCCAATATCAACCATCAACCATTTATCACAATCATCATCCAATTCAATCAATAGCATCAATATATAACAGATAATAAATAACAGGTATCAACTAGCAGTTTATATTCAATAATAAATTAAATAACTATTTAACTGGCAGTTTATACGCAACAATAAATTAAATAACAATTTAATTCAATTTATCTCAGATGATGATAAAAAATATGCTAAACAGTCACAAATAAATTTCAAATCACATCATAAATAAATTTAACAAACATAAAAAAATTTAGAAGTTGTAAGTCGGTTAAAACACTCACCTTTTGAATTTAAATTGAATTTAAATCCAATTTAACCCCAAAATGTGAACAGTCTTCGAATTCGTCCAAACCAGCGCCAAAATATTTGGAATTCTGATACGATCCCAATGCAAGAAACCGCGCACGAAAACAACCTCGTATGTGAAAGTTATGCATGTTTGAAGTAATACGATTTAAATTGGAAACAAATGGATAAAATAAAATAAAAAGACACGTCACTACCTCTAATTCGCTATGCGCAATACGTGCACCCAGGTAGCCGAAACACGTAGATCGACCGACCTTTGACCACGAATTTCGCCATTTTGACCACCTCGCACCGCACATAATCACCGCCGAGACCATAGCGCCGCCACCACGAGCACTTCCCGACCCAGTCGCCTCGGCTGACGCGGTTGCGCCACTCTGTAGTGCCGCCGCCGCTACCGGGTTATTAAACCCTAATCAAATTTTTCATGCCAATCTAGCCATTGAAACGTCAAACTAACTGTGCTGATGCAATCCCCTCCGCGCTCTACCATACGGTATCAACTATTTGATGATCCGACGAAGTCCATCACGACGTAACGAACGGCCGTGACTAGTTCTTCAATTTTTGGACAAACCGTCGTTCAATTTGGAAAACGAATCATAGAATTGAGATGCGCTCTTCGAGAGCTTTTCGATGATATAAAATATGATATTGATTGTGGAGTTTGAGATTTTGATTTGATTTTGAATTGCAATTGGATATAGAATTTGATTGTCTGCCATTGAGAAGGAGAGACAACTGAATTGTACGTACAGAACAATGAACATAAGGAATAGGATAGTGTTTATAATAGGGTATATATAGGCAAGCTGAAATTGGAATGGATGGATACGATTATAAACACATTGAACGATAAATGGCCCGAAAAGCCCGATTCGACTGCATAACGAAATTGGGTCAACCCATATATCAAAATAGATGTTTTTAAATATTTTAAACGTGATGGAACAGGTTTCAAGTCCAAATTTTATCATATGGAGAAGTTAATCTAAAATCAATTAATTTCAAAATGATTTCAATTGATTTCAATTTCATTGATTTCAAGGCGTTTCGAGCCCGTACGATCAAACGACAAGCCCGATCGCTACGAAACTTGAAATCCTATAATAATTCACCGATGCGGATCCGATGAAACTGATTTTGTCAAAATCCGAGTCAGTGGACAAAACGACTATTTTTTAGTTAATTAAATAAATTAATAATTGATTAATTAAATCAAAATTTTCATTTTCAACTCTATAATTAACAAATTTCATCATTGTTGATTTCTTAGGCATTTACAATGATTTAAACAAATTTAAATGTCAATTTAGAGTTGATTAATTTATCAATTTCAGTGTTAACCTCAAATTCATTAAATTCAAAAATTATAAATTAAGTTACCAATAATTTCATTTAATTGACTTTTCGTTCTGTTATTCAATTCGTTGCTTTACTATACTCTAATTTGACAACTCATAAACATTGTGTTACATTTCCCATTAATGTAACATTTATTTATTTTATTAATTTTTTTTCCAATTCCAATATATTGATAAAACTTTATTTCCATTCCTTTTTATTCAACCAACTGTCATATTATAAATAAAAATGACATTATTTCCAATTATTTCCTTAACTTATACTAACATAACTTTTAATTTTAGATTTATTACAATTAATTACCAGTTTTAATTTAATATACTAAATAAATAGTTAACTTATAATAATTTTTACCATTAACGTTCAATTTCACTTATAAGCTATTATTAACAAAAAAATGTTGCAATTGATTTTGATCTACTTCAATAAATTAAATGAATGGGTAAACAATTAAAAATTATCACTATTTGCCTAATTTAATCCCATTCATACTTTATTATCAAACAACAATTATTATAATTACTTTCTAGCATTGATCCTATCAAATTACAATTTATTACGTATTATTTTATCAATTAATATAAATTTGAATCTATTTCCCAATTTACTAATTACAATCACTTAAACCTTTCAATTATTTCAATAAATTGGGATTGCACTAAATTTGTCATTTATGAACTTGCCATAACCTTATTACCTTAATTTACGTTCAGTTACTATTACTCAACATATTATTGCATTGGTTAATTAAATGCTTACTTTTATTTACTCATTTTCTATTTTGTAACCAAGTGTAACAATTAATACTATTTCTTTATTGGGATTTCACTCCAATTGTCAATAATTAATTTTAATTACCATTGCTACATTTCATATTCAACATTTTCTTCATTACAATTATATTTTTTTTTATTTCTTTCTAAATTTAATTACAAAGATCTAATTAAATTAAACAATTTATTTATCAAAATTTACGAGTCGTTACAACATACTTTTTCCACTCGTGATCGTTCCAAGTTGAAGAAACCTATACGTATACCCAAACAATCGATTGCCATTCGTCCATCGACGCACCGAAATTCGATCTAAGGAAGCCAAACAAAATGCCTCCCCTGCCGCACCTTCACCCACGACCCCCCTCGAATTCGGCCCCACCTGCTCACCATAAAACTACTCCAAAGAACGAATGAATGCGGCGACCTATTAGCCTCCACACTTCACTAAAAACAATCATCACCATATGGATTTCCTCACCTCGACGAGTCTTATAATGTTTCTTTTGGAAGATTTTGATAATAGTGCATGGATTGGGAAGATTTGAAGGAGGAAGTACATTGAATTTCAGCCATTGAATTAGTTGGAGGCGCGGCTGTACCCTTGGCTAGGGTTTACTGTAACGACCCGCTATTTTGGACCATTCAAATCGACAATAAAACCACACATGTCGGACTTGAATAATACAAAATAGCAGATTGTTAATTTAAATTTAGCAAAACTCAGAATATACAATAAATAAATCAAAGATCACAGACACAGAGTAATATAATAATGCAGCGGAAGCAAAGAAATAGCGGTTCATGAAGCCACTATATAAATACATCAGAGTTAAACAAGATACAATAGAAGTCTCAATACTATAATCAAGTACAAATCAGAATACATCACTGGAATCAACTGAACAAATGAAAGAGAAATAGATAGCTGGATCATCAAGAAAAGCTCCAACTCCGAAGGTGAGTCTTGAACGCTGTATCACTTTGTCTGACCAGAGCGTAAAGAAAAACACAAAATACTCGAGTCAGGATATACACACTTATACAATGTAAACCAACTCAAATGAACTGAAATAGAAACGTACAAGTAACTTAAAGGATGCTTGGGACTGCCCATCCTCTAAGGATCCATTAAACTATTTACTATGTAGTAATATTTCGCTATTATAATAATGTCTATAGTAAAATAAACTTACTTTTAAATGGCGTTAAGGGGTTACCCATATAGCCCGTAACATGTAATAATACCAGTAGTCCATCTAGTATCATAGTCCCCCCTGATCGGGAAGCCACCAGAGGATACTCCACGGGCTACGGGAGAAATCTAAACTCGTAAAAGGCACTATAGGGTTGGTGACACGGCACAATGAGACAATGCCATGGTAGGTATACCAATTGCCATCCGGACCGGTGGTGATGCATAGCGCGCAGCTACCGCCCACCTCGTGCCATACCTCCAAAATCAAAAAGGCCCCAATCAATCACAAGGTAATAGAATGGTATCAAAGAAGTGTGTCTAATAAGAGGAGCTACCTCACTGGCCCGGAATCGCTCCTGTTTTAGCCACCTTATGCCAACTCACGGGAGTCAAGTCCATGTATATACCTCAATAGAACGTAGCCACCATCCTACTTCATTCTAGAATCTCCACCGCGTACACGGCTGTTATAGTGGTTTTCGATATCGATAGAGAGTACGCCCATATCCGATCCTGGTCTCTTTTAAAACCAACTGTAATTATAACCTATGGATATTTATTTCAAAATCATTTATATTCCAAACCATTAGAAATTAAATACCATTGCTTCCCAAAGTAATATCCACTTTCAAAATGGTAATATTTCTAAATCCATATACTTCTAAAATAATATTCATTTCATAACTAAACACTATATTATTTCATCTCCAAACCAAATCAATATATCACTTCCATTTCAAAACCAAGGTAATAATATATCATGTAAATTCCAAAACCAAATCAATATATATACATTTAAATAAAACCTAAATTTCCAAATTATTGAATATTTCCTTTAATTTATTAAATTTGAAATATTCCTTCCAATTATTTTAAACCAAACCACTTTATAAAGTCATATTCAAAAGTGTTCAATTACAATAAGTTTCAAATTAATATATTTAAAGATAATTATTAATCAACTACAATTACCAATAATTTCATTTCCAAAGCCATATTACTTCCATGTTATAACAACTCTGAAACCAAACACTTTGAAACCATAATACTTTGAAATCATAACAATTTAGAAATGTTATCATTTGGAAATCATACTACTTAAAACGTAACGTTTAAATAAATGTTATTCTTTTGAAAATCATAATACTTAGAAATCATAACACCTTTCAAATGACCCTTCATCTAAACCATTTAAATTCATTGTCAAATAATATTCATTTCAAAGTTGTAACATTTCTAAGTTCATTCATTCAATTATAAAATTTCCAAAGCATTGTAAATTTCAACCACAACAACATTTATAAAGTGTTACAGTAGATATATTAGTATTTCAAAAACACTGTCAAATTCAGAAGCAGCAGCACTTACAAAGTGCTACAGTAGGTATTTAGTTATTATGTCAAAACAGTTTACTTTCAGCAACAACGGCACTTACAAAGTGCTGCAGTTGCTTTATTATTATTTCAGAATATAGTTATGTCTCAGAATTGATAGCACTTAACAAATGTTGTCTTGAAACCACAGCATTTCTGAAGTGCTACCAATACTAACTGCATATTTAATATAAAATTTCAGAAACATTAAAACTTCAATTTTAGCCATCTTAACTTATACAAATCATTTTTTTCGCTTCAACAATATTCATTTGGATATCATTTATGATTTATTAAAACAAACTTTTGTAAATAGAATATCCAAATTAAACTATACTTCATTTATTAAGACAAAGTTCACTAATTTACTTAACTTTTAATTGAACAATTAACTTAACACTTTATTTAAAATACACATTTCATTAATAAATACTTTGTCATAGTTAATATAATATTCAACTTTTTATTTATAAATCTATTCATTTAGACATCAATTAACTATGATTTCAAGTAAAAGAAAATTATTACAAAATGCCCAATTAAAACTGTATTTCGTTTTCTCAATTCAAATTACATTAATCATTATACAAACACATCCATTTCATGAAATAAAATTCGTTACAACCACTAGGCTAAATTTAGAATTCCACATTAAATCAAATTTCATTATTAAGTTATTTATCATAAACAAAGATCTTTAAATTACAATTTAAAACCAAATAAAGATTTTTAAGTTGCAATTAAAACCAAAATCAACTTATAAATTTTAGCTTATAAAAAACCAATATCTCTTTATATTTCAGATCTTTAAATCAACTTTTAAGTTAAAATCCTATATATTCTAAAAATTCAAAATACTTAATAATTTTTCTTTTTTCAAGAAAAATATTACTTTAAAAATATTAACCATAGGCTTGCATAATATTTTCTAACGTAGGTCAAGTGATACGGATATATATCATTCCAATCCATAATTTAAAAAGAAAAATCCGGCTTCTATCATTTCAAACCCGTAATCCCAAGTAAATCAAATGCAATAAAAATACTTGAGCCTATCATTTCAACTCATAATGATTTTTCCATATTCTAAAGTCCGTTCAACTATGTATTATTTCAACACATAGTGATAGGGAACTTGCAGTGTGGGATAACAGAAAATAAATAACAGTATAGCATATAATATCATAACAGATGGTGTAACAGATATGTAAACAACATTTAACATCATATAAACATATCACAGGCAGGTATGAACATGCATATTAATTTATATAATTCACTTGTCATCATTTCACAATTATAAAAGTACGTATGTCAAGAGTGATGAACTCACCTTTCGAGGCTAGAGGGGATAGACAATGAAGTTGAGTTATGAATCCAAGCGCGAATTTCATAGCAAAGCTAGAATGGCACGAATTCGATGGACATGTTGATAAACAGGAATAGATGAAATCAAATCAGAACCAGGTCGATGACGATAAATGATATAATTGAACTAATACAGATAAAACATATAAAATTATACACACACACACACACACACACAAAAGCATATTCTAAATTTCAAACTCATATCAAATTTATATATATATATATATACACACACACACACACACACATTAAAAACCATTGTTATTAAATTATAACAAATAAATTAAAATCAAACATATTTGCCATATACAATTTGAAATAAACACACATATATCTACTAGTATATATTTGGTCAATATTAAAACTACGGACATAGGAGTTTAAAATATAATATTATTATGGATTTGTGGTAAATAACCTTCAGCCGAAAAAAAACATATATATGCTTGGGCTTAATAACAATTATGACTTCCATCTACAAGTATATATAAAACAAAAAGTTTAGTAACCAAAATATATATATATGTAACACATTGTAACACATCTTGTATTATGCAAGTCCATTTATGTATGCGAAGTCAGTATACTAAGTTATATTTATGCAAACTATATTTACAGCAAATAAACAAACTTATATAACTATCATACTATAAGACTATAATAACATATAAACTTTATAAACTCTAATATATATATATATAACCGACCATCTATGTATAAATAAAACATATTATTTGCATGACCCTATATAATATAAACTATATATATATATATATATATATATATATAAACACTGAAACCAATGTATATATAGAAAACGAACTGTTTTATATAATATATAAACCAAACCCCACAGCAAATATTACCTTCTATATAAGACATATTCAATAGTTTATATATATGCTACAACTAATATATATATATATATATATATATATATATATATATGCTAGATCTAATATATAACCTCTATATATATACAGTATAAACAACAAATCATATATAAACTAAACATGCACACCCATATATATATATATATATATATATATATATATATTAACAAATTATAAATAAACAATTTACAAATTTATATTTACAACAACATACAAATATCTTTTATATGAAAAAATACAGCAGAGGATAAGAAGATAAGAGGTGTTGCAAGTATGAAAAGGGCATGGCAGAAGCAACCCGGGCTCGGGAAAATGAGTCGGTTGCTCGGCGATGGATGGTTACACACAAGAAGGTGGAGGTTAGGAAACCTGCTGGTATTGGGGTTTTTGGTGAGGTCGCTTTTGAGATGGTGGAGATCGGGCATTGCGCGGCGAGCTGTGTATTTACGAGCTATGTGGCGGAGGTTGAGGAGAAGCAGAGGCCGCGCGGTTGATGGTTGGATTTGGCGACGTAAAAATGCAGCGGTGGGCTGCGCCTTGCTGGTGGAGGGAAGAGATGAACACGCAAAGAAAAGAGGAGCGCAGTGAGATAAAGCTTTCAAAATAATGTACAGGTACGTTTATATTTTTATATATATCCAAAGTAAACACTGAAATTTGAAATGCAACAGCCATATATTGGAAACGGAAGAAATGACAAAAGGCAGGCACAAACAAAGAGAATTATTAAATGCAAAAAGCTATTGGTATAATGCGTTGAAACGAAAAGTCACAAAACCAGTACCGGTATGAAATCATTTTCCACGGATTCCGCTGCGTACCGAACTTCAAAACCCCAAAATGAATATACTGCAGAGATCAACATGACAAGATGATCAAAACGGTATATAAATATCATTGGTATGATCAGCCAATCAAAAGTCGATATTTGGTACTGAAATGTTGCAAATCTTCTAGAGATAAGATAAACGGAGCAAAAACAGTCCAAATTTGGAAAAATGAAGAATGTCATTTCACTCAGAAGACGATTTACAAATCTACTGTATAAAAATATTCAGGTTTTGGAAGACTTTTTATTATCATCAACATTAATTGATATTAATTGAAATAGAATTTCATATTAAAAGAAACATTCATATTTTCAGATGAAAATTTACTAGTGGCTATGTTTAATTAGACGTATTCCAAATATTAAAAAAAATTATTTTAAAATTTTATTATTTAAAATTTCACAAAATTTCAGTTAAATATATTATTAAAACCATCAAAATTGACAGGTCGTTACACTCTCCCCCACTCAAAACTTTTCATCCCCGAAAAGTAAGAATGTGGGAGAATAGAAACAACCTGAAAGAAAAATAGATTGAAATACAAAATAAACAATTTATTTGAAATCATGTAATTTTAATTTTAATTTACTTATATTCAATAATTGATTTTATCCATTTGATTTCACTTTAGTTAAATTAATCTAAACTATTTCAAAATTGATTATCCTATTATCCAATTATCCTTAAATTAACAATTTCTAAAATCATAAATTTGAATAGTCGTTTATTATACTCATATTTTATTCAATAATTTTATATTTTTTATTTATTCTAAATTATTATTAAATTATTCCACTTAATATATCTAATTACATGCATTAAGTGTATTTACGTTTTATTATAACTACTCCAATTTATTTATAAATTCCCTTAACATCATTTTATATTGTAAATTATTCAATTAACTCTTATTCTATTTACCTTTATTAATCTTTTATAACTAAAATTTAAGTGTATAACATTTGTTATAACCACTCAAATTTTATTTATAAAATCCTTTTTATATTATATATTATCCAATTATATTATTAACTTTTAATAATTAAGGTAAGTTATATTGGAATGTAATTGAATATTATACAAATAAAAATTTTCCCAATTCAATTATTCAAGTTTACATATTTATTCAAAAATTTTGGTTTCATTTTATAATTGAAATCATCCTTTAAGATAAAATTTTAGGAATTAAGTTTTCGATCAACTTCAAACTATTTTGGAGATAAATATATATATATATATATATATATATATAATGCATATCAAATCAAGTTAGAAATCATATACCCATATATATTACAAACCAAGTCATATTTTAGAAATTCAAATCAATTAAATTCTCCAAAGCAAGACTGTAGCAAAACAACAGAATGGTCTCTTCCCTTCGAAACTCGAAAATGAATGTCGATGATGCTGCAGTCATCACCGATATTATTTTCCAACGACAAAGAGAAGAGCACTGATTTTCACATTAAAATTCTTTGAAACAATTTCTACTTGAAATACTTTAAACTATACACCCTTTAAAACTTTAAACATAAAGTTTGAAACCATCAAAAATTAAATTCTTAGTTTCTTATTTTAAATTCATTTAAATTTCCAAATTAATTTATAGCCATGTTTTATAGTACAATTATTTATATATGAAACAAAAGCTAATGGTTACAAGCTATATATAAAGTCAAATATTATTTCACAACATCCAATTCAATTAACTATCAAACATCATAAAATTATACTTCCATTATACAAAATTTATTTCATTTACTAATTTTGAAAACTATATTGTGTCGGTTTGCTCTATTCAAGTGTTTTTGGAGATCTCATCGATAGGTTGATCAGACAAATCGATCAAAAACCCATATCAAGATCAACAATTCAAATAACACAATATACAATAAACATTTTAAATATAGATTTACAAATACACTATACATAAGTAGATTTTCAAAGCAAGGATAGAGATTCAAATTTGATTAACTCAAATCAAATAAAATTTTGTTTTGAGGATAAGTTGGGACAAGAGATAAGATGATGTTTGCATAAAAAATGGGCAAATACCTCCAAGTCGTATGATTTAGTTGATTATATGTTGTTCTTAATGGTTTGGGTGATGTATACAGATATATGAAATAGATGGACTAAACTGTAAAAGACACACAAATTATAGTGGTTCGGCCAGAACGTGCCTACGTCCACTTTTTTATGTTATTCTCCTTTTCTACTCAGATTACAAGTACAAAGCTTTGATTACAAGTAACTGAAAGTTGTTTGAAAGTTTTATCCATGCTGGAGCTCTCAAACTTGTCTGCCATTGTTGTACCCCTGCCCCTCTATTTATAGAGTGAGGTTGGGAGTAGGGGTCTTGGATGTATATAGCTGTTGGTGGGCCTGGGCTGGAGCAATCTGGCTTGGCAAATTTGGATCCGGTTTACCTTAGCTCGGTGGTAGGAGTATGGCGGACCGGTGGAACTTTGGTTCGGTGGCAGGAGATGAGTGGACCGGTGGAACTTTGGTTCGGTGGCAGGAGATGAGTGGCCGGTGGAACTTTGGTTCAGTGGCAGGAGATGAGTGGACCGGTGGAACTTTGGTTCGGTGGTAGGAGTGTGGTTCGGCAGGGGTGCTTTACGGCCTAATTCGGTGATGACGAAGATGGAGTTAATTTGGACTGGTGGTCTCCTTCTCCTGAATCGGTGGTGTGTAGGAAATGCACCCAACATTTGCCCCCCAAAGTAGGGCATATGCCTGCATATGGCATGCTTTGTTTGAATTGGACAAACATATTCGGCCTGAGAGCCGAACTAGCTGGTCCGGTTATTCAACCTTCCCCTATAAGTATGAGCCTAGGGCTTCCGTTATTCCCTACCGAACAAGATAACCGGATCAAAACTTCCTGCCGAATCAATCACTTTGCCGAATCAATCCTTAGCTGCCGAATCAGGTGACTGCCGAATAAGGTGACTGCCGAATGGATTCTTTTATTTACTTCGTTTTTACCGAATGTACTTAAAGTTTTAATACCGAATGGACCTTATACTGAGAATGCCGAATGAACCCTTGTATTGGGAATGCCGAATGAACCTTATACTGAGAATGCCGAATGAACCTTGCTTGTTTGTATCTCTGCAACTCCTTGTTCTAATAATGTGCTTTTCTTTTGTGTTTGCAGGTAAATGTCTCACAAAGTGGAAACCCGATCAGAAAAGAGAAAATCTACGGACAGAAGTGAGTCTTCCGTCGTGCCCCAAGTCCAACCGGGACCAGCACGACATGGACCTGCCCCGAGCTCATTAGTGGTCGGATATGGCCCTCAAGAGCTTCTGATCTCTTCTCCCGATTGCTTTCTGAGCTCCCTCAAAGAGGGACAACTTGATGTTATCGCTCGCTCCTTCGGGATTGACAGAGCGAGCATGCTGCTGCCGGGAGATGGTGTGATGCCGTATGATCCTCCTGAAGGATATTTTGCCTATAGCCGATACCATTGCATATGCGGGGCCATTCCTCCGATCAATGCGTGGATAGTTAGCTTCATTACCTTCCTGAAGGTGGCTCCTTTTCAGCTTAAGCCCAACTCCTACGCCATCTTAATGTGTCTATTCGTTATCTTCCAAAGGAGGTATGGGCGGTCCCCTTCTAACCGGAAATCTGATATTTGTATAATCTGAGGGGCTACAAGAAGGGGTCTCCGTACATTAGTTTAGAGTCGGCCGTGTCCTTCAAGCCGGTCTTGGACTTATACTCGAAATTCACCATGTTTAAGAAGGAATGGTTCTTCGTCAAGGACGACTCCGTTTCTTTTCGCCTTTTCACCTTTGGCTTTAAGTTGAATTCCATATGAATGCTGCCGGGAGATGGTGTGATGCCGTATGATCCTCCTGAAGGATATTTTGCCTATAGCCGATACCATTGCATGTGCGGGGCCATTCCTCCGATCAATGTGTGGATAGTTAGCTTCATTACCATCCTGAAGGTGGCTCCTTTTCAGCTTAAGCCCAACTCCTACGCCATCTTAATGTGTCTATTCGTTATCTTCCAAAGGAGGTATGGGCGGTCCCCTTCTAACCGGAAATCTGATATTTGTATAATCTGAGGGGCTACAAAAAGGGGTCTCCGTACATTAGTTTAGAGTCGGCCGTGTCCTTCAAGCCGGTCTTGGACTTATACTCGAAATTCACCATGTTTAAGAAGGAATGGTTCTTCGTCAAGGACGACTCCGTTTCTTTTCGCCTTTTCACCTCTGGCTTTAAGTTGAATTCCATTTGTAATTTCTCTGTCCCGACTGCAATTCTTCTTCTTATATGCTTCTGTTTCTTGCTAGCGACAGGTGGCTTTGCGGTCGCGGAGAATGATCGCCTGGTATAGATGGATGCGGAAATAAAGGCCATTTCGAGACGGGATAGGTCGGCTTCTTACCTGATCAGGAACGCCACTCTCCTGGAGTACAACTTAATTCTGCCACATCAATCTGTGGTTAAGCAGAGAGATACAGCCGAGGAGAGGGCTGCCAAAGCTAAAGATGGGGCTACCGCGAAGACTAGCAAGAGGAGACCTTTCTCGGTACCTCCAGTTGTCGGAGGAAAGAAGCTTAAGAAATCTGATGGACCCTCTCCCAGCACATGCCTAGATGTTCCGGAGGAGGAAAGTGGAGAGGAAGAAGAGGCGAGGAGGATAGCGGAGGTGATGGAGAAGGTGACGGTGGTAACGGTGGCGAAGGGCAGAGTGGTAGTGGCGTTGGTGCCTTGACTTCTGGGCAAGCGGGTGAGATTCAAGAGTGGACGGACGATGCCTTCCGTCAAGCCTTCGAGGGGTTGGGGGAAGGGCCGGCCTTGGTGGAGAAATTGAAGAAGTCTGATAAGGCCGGGATGGGTGCCAGTCTATCTTCTGAGAGTATTTCAGCTAAAGCAACTCCGGCGGTTCAAGGTGAATTCATAACTTCCGCAGACTCCCTTGCTGATAAGGACTTAGTAATATTTTATGGCCAGCTCCCGTCCTGGAATGAGATTCAGGACTTATTGCAGTATCCCGCTCCCCCTCAGGGTTTGTAAAATAAACGCGTTTTCCTACTCCTTTTAACTTAACATATTTCTCAAATCATAGTTTCATACATGCTTGTAACACTTGGTTTTTATTCCAAGAACGGGTAAGGTGGCCAAGACATCAGATATTCGGCACCGCCTTGAACAGTACAAGCTACTTAAAGCTTCCGCCAAACCGAAGCCGTCAACTAGCCGTCCCGGATATGTGGTTGGCTATCGCCCTCTTCTCGGAGTTATTGAAGAAGATATGCAAAAGAGGAAGAGGGGCCGATCTTTGTTTGGACCTTCACCTGGCCCTCAGCCTCCAGTCCAGCCTATCCATTATATTACTGAGGAAGATACTGAGTTTATGCCTTCCCCACATCCGTCCGAAAATCCAACCGTCACCCCGATAGACCACCTTGGTTTGGTTCGCAACCCATTTGTCGGCCACCCGGATCTAGACCCGAGTTTTCAGGACATTTCTTTTGACAAGGCCACGGGTGAGCATCTTCTTCCCCGCAATCCCATGGTACGGGTGCTTGATGAGGCTAAGTCCTTAGACCTCGATTTGCTTACTACTCAGATTGTGACCATAGGGGATGAGGCCAAGGCAAACATCGATCGGGTGGCTGAAGAGACCAAGAGGCTAATGGAGCATCACACTCGACTGGCTAAGGCAGGAGAGGAAATCGGAAGTGCTAATATTCGGTTGCGGCTAAAGGTTTCTGATCAGGCCAAACAGCTTGCCGATCAGGCTATCCAGATATCCCAGTAGGAGGCGGCCTCCAGACGACTAAAGAAAACCATGGAAGAGGCTAACAAGGCTGAGTTGTGAAAAATGGAGGCTGTTTGCAAAGAACGAATTGACATGGCCATCGCAACGGTGGATGAGGTTCGGAGAGCGGATCTTGAGCAGGTAGAGGAGTTATCTGGGAGACTTGAGGCCGCAGAGCTTGCTCAGGCCAAGCTGAAGGAGGAGATGGAAGTGATGCAGAAATCCCTTCAGGCTGACTGCTCGAGATACCGATTGGAGAGAGATGCTGCCGTCGCACGGCTGTCGGCTTCTGAGGCCCGGATGAAAGAGTTTGAGGAAAACGAGGGGATGATGGATGAGATGCTCCGGACATGTATTTCCGAACTTGGAAGCAGGGCAATCTGTCCTGGATGGACGACTATCCCCAGGTCATGGCTAGGATATATCTTCGGGCTTTGGAGGAGGCTAAGGCCGATGCGGATAAGGAAGGTGGTGCGGCTTTCAGGATGGGTGTGGTTACAGCCCAATTTACTAAGGAAGAGAAGGTAGCGGTTAAGGAGGGCATGCGGCTGCTCGCTGCGGATGAGGTAGGCGTGCAGCTAGATGATGATGATCAAGGAGCAGATGCTGGTAAGTCTTCCCTCTCAATCTTTCCTTAACTTGATTGCGTATAATTTATCTCATGGATTCTTTTCCCGAATCGGACAGGTGGGACCCCTGGCCAGCATGTTGGGAGTTCTGATCCTATGGTCAAGTAGATCCCGGAGGGCGAGCAGGATAGAGGTGGAGCCCTGCTGCAGCTGATTATTTTTTGGCCTACTTGGCATTCCTGTATATACTAGTCCCAATACATTAATGTACTTTTGTGTTGTAATTATATCATTTGTAATGAACGGCTTTATTTTTGACATGTAATTTCATAATATAGACTGATTCTGCTATATTTGAATGCTTTTGTTACTTTGATGTGTTGCATAAGAAATATAGATGTGCATGTGCTAGTGATTCAATTGTGTTTAATGCTAAGTTCTTGCTTAAACTATAACTTATGTTTGGTAACGTTAGTGTGATGTGCGCGTAAATTATAGCTACGTATTTATATACAAGAGAAGAAAGTACCGCCCTTCAAGTTTTAGCTGTATATGGTAGCTTTGAATGTCTTGTGTAGCTGAGTATGGAATGCAGTTGAGTGTCATGTCATCTAGTTGTGAGTTCCTATTTCCATCGGCGGGCATCTCCTATTCTGTGTCCTGTACTTTAGGGATCATTGTAGAGGATAGGAGGAAAGTTTTTATAAATAAAATGGAAATATAAGAAATAGTAAAACTTCCAATCACGGAAGGCCGTCGATATGTTTAAGTTCGTGGCAAACGGGTTTTGTAGTCACTTTCCCTAGCTGTGGGTCTTGGAGACATTTGTCACCCATCTTACGCCTCCGCGAGGAGTTTATCTTTTTTACCACAGCCGCACTTAAGACATATCGGAGCTGAGATCGCACACAGTAACTGCCCGAGCCATTATGGCCCATATCGTGGGTATTATTTGATTTACTGTGGCCGGCTAGGGTGGGTGCCGATCGTCAACCGTGAACTACCCCTGGCTGGCCACACCTTATGTTGGGGCTTAAAGTAGGTTCACAGTTGCCGGCGAGCCGAACGCCGTAATGAGCTTCCATCGGCTATATTCGGCCTTCTTGATGGCTTATAATCGGCTCATTACAGTTGGCTTTGAGGGCAGTCGCGAGCAATGAGTTAACCCGCAGCAGAGGGATGCCGAAGCAAAAGTGTCTCATTGGCAAGTGAATAGATTCGTATAGTACCTGTTAGGTCTTGTCCAGGTGAAGTCGCGCTATGATGCGTCTTGAATGGAAATGCAGGATTTTGTTCAACAGAAAAGGATAAAACTCAACAAGTAGCCAAGACATAAAGGAACAAGTTAACATGAGACAAGATTTTTTAAGTGGTTCGGCACGAAAATGCCTACGTCCACTGATTCTCTTTGTTAATTCACTTCATATGGGCAGTACAAGTTAAGAAAAGTATCGACGAAGGTGTTGGATGTTCCATGCCCTCTGGAACACCTCTCCGTCCACTGTTGACAAAATATAAGCTCCGTTGTGGAGATCTTTATGAATTATATAGGGTCCCTCCCAGACTGGATCTAGCGCCCCGGGGCGCGGGAAGATCCGTTTGAGGACAAAATCTCCTTCTTGTAAGCTGCGGTGTTTGACTTTGGAGTTGTATTGTGCTGCTACTTTTTGCTTGTGAGCTGCTGCTTTGAGTGCTGCATCATTTCTTCTCTCCTCAATTGGATCCAAAGACATGTGGAGGAGTTCTTCGTTCTCTTCTGGGTTGTAGTGGATCCTACGGTGGGAAGGCACTACAGTTTCAACTGGGAGCATGGCCTCCGATCCGTATGCCAAAGAGAAAGGAGTATGCCCTGTTGATGTTCTGTAAGATATGCGGTAGGACCAAAGTACCGTAGGAAGTTCATCCACCCAAGCACCTTTTGACTTTTCAAGTTTCTTCTTGATTAGGGTTTTGAGGATTTTGTTGACAGCTTCGACTTGTCCGTTTGCCTGGGGGTAAGCCACAGATGAGAAGCTTTTGTGAATTCCATGCTCTTGGCACCAATCGGTGAATTCCTCGCTGTCAAATTGAAGTCCATTGTCCGATATGATTTTGAGTGGAACCCCATACCTGCATATAACATTTTTGATCAAGAAGTTAATAACTTTTGCCAAAGATATTTTATTTAGAGGCTCCGCTTCTACCCATTTGGTGAAATAGTCAACTGCCACTATAGCATATTTGGCTCCGCCTCGGCCCGTCGGCAATTCGCCAATTAAATCAATTCCCCATACTGCAAAGGGCCAAGGGCTGGTCATTTGAGTAATCTCGTTTGTTGGTAGTCGAGGAATTTTAGCAAATTTCTGACATCTGTCACATCTCTTGACGAAGTCTAGGGCGTCTTTGTTTAAGGTGGGCCAGTAATATCCGTATCGGAGTATTATCTTTGTTAGAGTCTGCCCTCCGGTGTGATCTCCGCAACTTCCTTGATGGATATTGGACAAGACTTTCCTGGCTTCCCTTCCAGCGATACACCTTAATAAGGGATTAGAGAAGCCGCGTCGATAGAGGATGCCTTCTTGTAATGTGTAGCGGGAAGCTTTCCTTAAGATTTTCTTAGCTTCGTTACGCTCGTCGGGCAGTGTGCCATCTTGTAAATATTTCCGGATAGGAGTCATCCAAGTTTCCTCTTCGTTTGCAGCTATCATATTCATTGTCTCGAAACTCGGGGCTAGTTGCTGTGAGATGGTTATTGTTCGGGAAGCGATGCCGCCCTTCATGCTAACTTGATTTGCCAGTTCGTCAGCCTCTTGATTCTTTTCTCGAGAAATGAGTTTGATTAAATAGTGATCCAACTGATTGAGCAGCAGCTTGGTCTTCTTTAGATATGCGGTGAGTCGATCTCCTCGAGTTTGGAATTCTCCCAGTATCTGATTTACAATAAGTTGAGAATCACTATGGAGACATAAAGAACCGACTCCAATCTCCAAGGCAAGTTCTAATCCGGCTATCACTGCTTCGTATTCTGCGTCATTGTTGGTGGCAGCGAACTCCAACCTTAGGGCGTAGTGCAGCTTCCTTCCCCTGGGGGTGATTATCACAACACCTGCCCCCGAGCCTTGTTCATTTGATGCTCCATCAACGAAGAGATTCCACTTGATATTTTCTGCTACATCAGATTGCTCCTTACCTTCGTTAGTAGTGAATTCGGCAATGAAATCAGTTATGGCTTGTCCCTTGATAGAGGTGCGAGGATGGTAGGTAATATCATATTGACTCAGTTCAATGTACCACTTAAGTAGTCGCCCAGAAGTGTCGGGGCGATGGAGTACCTACCTTAGCGGTTGATCGGTTAAAACTCTGATGGAATGAGATTAGAAATAGTGTCGCAGTTTCCGTGACGTGATTAGTAAACAGTATGCTAGCTTTTCAAGTTTAGGGTATCTGGCCTCTGCCCCTGTAAATCTCTTGCTTACAAAGTATACGGGCCACTGTGCGCGGTTGTCTTCTCTCACCAAAGCGGCGCTTAAAGCATGGGACGATACAACAAGGTATAGGTATAGTTCATCGCCTTCATTTGGAGTTGAGAGTACTGGTGGTCTCTGGAGGTGTTCGATTAAGTTAAGGAAGGCTGTCGAGCATTCGTCTGTCCATTCGAACTTTCCTTTGTCTTTCTTTAGAGCTTCAAAGAAAGGGATGCATTTGTTGGTTGCTTTAGAGATGAACCTGCTTAGGGCGGCCACTTTCCCGTTTAGGCTTTGCATCTCTCTTCGAGTGGATGGTATCTTGATATCTTGCAAAGCCCGAATTTGTTCGAGGTTTGCTTCAATCCCCCTGGCATGGACGATGAATCCCAAGAACTTTCCCGATGATACTCCGAAGGAGCACTTTAGGGGGTTCAGCTTCATTCCATATTGGCGAAGTACTTGAAACATTTCTTCCAGGTGGTTTATATGATCGTTGGCTTTCCTCGATTTTACCAGCATGTCATCCACATAAACTTCCATAGTTCGTCCTATTAGTTTCGCAAACATCTTGTTAACGAGGCACTGATAAGTAGCTCTGGCGTTTTTAAGTCCAAAAGGCATTACTCTGTAGCAGTTCAATTCCTGGTCAGTGATGAAACTAGTGTGGTCTTGATCGGGGGTGTGCATAGGGATCTGGTTATATCCTGAGTATGCGTCCATAAAGGATAAGAGTTCGTGTCCAGCTGTGCTGTCCACGAGCTGATCGATTCGAGGGAGTGGGAAACAGTCCTTTGGACAAGCGTCATTTAAGTTGGAGAAGTCGATGCATGTTCGCCACATCCCATTAGCCTTTTTTACCAGTACCGGGTAGGCGATCCATTCTGGGTAGATGGCTTCTCGTATGAAGTTATTGGCAAGTAGGTTCTTTACTTCTTCCTCGAGGGCTGCTGATCATTCTGCCCCCATGCTTCTCTTTTTCTGCTTTACTGGCACCTTGGTGGGATCGATGTTCAGCATGTGGCATGCTACGTCTGGGGAGATTCCTGTCATGTCAGCGTGCGTCCATGCAAATACATCCATGTTGTGGCGAAGAAAATCAATGAGTTGATCCTTTAATTCTTCTTTTAGTTGAGATCCAATTTTCAATAGTCTACTTGAATCATGTTTATCTACAGCTACGAATTCCATTGCCTCTGCAGGCTCGGCGGTGGCCTCCTCCTCTTTGTCCCTGGGGTCTAATTCATTGAAAGGGTCACTGGTATATTGAAGAGGAGGGGCTTTCTTTAGTTGCTATGCTTCCAAGCTTTTCATGCAGAGAGTAGTCTCTGCATTTTTCCCTCTATCTCTTCTGCGGTTATTGCAAAGTTCAGTTACATAGCAGTCTCGAGCAGCGTCTTGATCTCCCTCTACTTCTCCTATTCCGTTATTTGTTGGAAATTTCATCTTCAGGCACCATGGGGCTAGGACAATTTGGAAGTCAGATAAGGCTGGTCTTCCCAAAAAGGCGTTGTAGGCCGAGTGGTTCTCTATTAGTACAAATGTTTGTTTTCGCACAACGGAGTGGGGATGACTTCCTATTTCAACAAAGAGGTCCAGTTGCCCGAGGGGCATCTTCGCATCTCCAGTGAAACCATGTAGTGGTTTGTTGCAGGGAGATACATCCTTCATTGACAGCTTCATTTTGTCGAAAGCATGCTTGAATAAGATATTTACTGAGCTCCCAGTGTCTACTAAAATCCGTAAAACTTTGGCTGGACCGAACCAGGCAGAGATGACCATAGGATCCATGTGTCGGTACTGCCTTCCCTCTAGATCACGCCTACTGAATGTGATGTCGTCATTCTCTTTCCGTTTCGGGTGGCATTCTTCCATAACAGAATTAACGTAGCCTTCATCATTTCTAAGTGACTTACCGTATCTTTCCATCTCTGCCCAGCTTCTGTCGGCGATGTGTGGTCCTCCTGATACGGTATGGACCACTATCTTCTCTTGACTAGAGCCGCTGGTGTTGCGATTTCTTCCACCTACTTCCGGGAGGGGTGGCCCTGGATTATCATCGGCAGGAGTCGAAGTCCAATTCTGACCTTTCACATAGCGCTCTAGTCTTTTCCTTCTGATGTGTTCTTCAATCAAGTCTCGGAGATGGTGGCATTCATTGGTGTCATGTCCATAGGATTCATGGAAGCGGCAGAACTTTCCAGACTTGAGTGCGTTATCTGATTCCTTCTTGTGCGGGGGGCGCTTGTATCTAACTTCATCTTGGGTTTCTAGGAAGATGTTTCCGTTTGTTTCATTCAAAGGAGTGTAAGAGTCAAATCCTGGTCCTGGGCGATATAAGCGCTTTTCTCCCTTCTTGCCCCAAACATTGTCTCTAGAGTCATTTCTCCGAATATCCTTTGCTGCAGCGGGAATCCTGTCTGGAGTTGCCTTAGCCTGTTGTCCTGACTGCCTCTCAGTGGCAGCGTCTTCAAGTCTCATATATTTTCCAGCTTCATGGAAGAAATAGGGTAAAGTAGCTGGTTTTTCTTTCGTTAGTCTTCTAGAAAATTTAGTATCCGGGTGCATGCCACTGCAGAGGGCCATTAGGATAAGTTTCTCATCGGCATCTTGAACTGTAGCCGCTGCGGTGTTGAATCGGGTTAAATATTGTTGCACTGTCTCTCCAGGCTTTTGTTTGATATTAGATAAGGAATAAGCATCCTTAGGTTGTTCCACATGAATGCGAAACTGGCTGATGAACTTTTCTTTCAATGTTTCCCACGAGCTGATGGACCCTTGGGGTAGGTGGCAGAACCAGGAGGTAGCTAGATCTGCCAAGAATAGTGGGAAGCATTTACACAATACTCCCTCTGTTGCTTCGCTCATGAGCATATGTTGTGTGTATCTTTGTAGGTGTACGACAGGGTCAGAGGTTCCCTTGTAAGGTCCCATTGTTGGCATTTTCCACTCTCGGGGAGTGATGGCAATTTCGATATTACGGGTGAAGGGGCTGGTTACCCTAGCACCTATCCCTCTATCTCTTTGGTCCCGTTGGACGCACTCTCTGAACAATCGCGCCAACCTTTCATCAGAACTTGGAGCGGATAGAAATGAGTTTGGTTCTTTCCGGCGGGATTGATTCCGTCCAGATGACCCGTAGAGATGGTATCATCTATCACTCCTAACATTATCTAATGGCTGCCTCTGTTCTTCCGGGGGCATGCTGGGGTCAGCCACAGTTGGCCATTGCCTTGATCTTTCCCTGCTGGGTTCTCTTCTCAGCACTTCCTCGGGTCCAACTTCAGGCTGGACTCCAGCTCGGCCCCGTTCCTTGGTGTTTCTATGGTTAGGTAGCATGGCAGGCTCAGCTATATCCGACACTTGCCTGGTACCTCCCCCGTTGGGTTCGGTTCCAAGCGTTTCCTCGGGTCGGAATTCGGGCTGAGTCCGAGCTCGGCTCCTACCATAGCTGCTTCTATTGTTAGCCTCTACGAAGAAGAAAGACCCTTGTCGTCTCCTAGATCCTCCAGACTGGGACTCACCCCATGATTCAGTGTTGTGGTTGATTTCTTCGACATCCCTTAAGCGTGACATGAGTTGATCCACTAAGGCTTCTTGTTGAGATGCGAAGCGGTTAGTTACTTCAGCCACAACCCTGTCCAGATCCGCCCTTGTAATTGGTTGTTCCCTAGAAGGGGCTGTCGGATCTGCCTAATTTAAATTGGTGTTGGGACTGGACGATTGTCTTGGTCTCTGATCACTGGATCTGGGATACTGCCAGTTGTGATGTATTTTCCTTTGTTAGCATCTTTCTTCCGTCCGGGAGGCATGTTTTCCAGGCAATGAACTATGCTGATAGAAAAAAGGGTTAAATGGGGGAAGCTAAAGCTTCGAGCTCCTGTTCTCAGTGAAAGCACCAAAAATGTTTGCACAAAAAATGGGCAAACACCTCAAAGTAGTATTATTTAGTTGATTATATGTTGTTCTTAATGGTTTGGGTGATGTATACAAATATATGAAATAGATGGACTAAACTGTAAAAGACACACAGATTTATAGTGGTTCGGCCAGAACGTGCCTACGTCCACTTTTTTATGTTATTCTCCTTTTCTACTCATATTACAAGTACAAAGCTTTGATTACAAGTAACTGAAAGTTGTTTGAAAGTTTTATCCATGCTTGAGCTCTCAAACTTGTCTGCTATTATTGTACCCCTGCCCCTCTATTTATAGAGTGAGGTTGGGGGTAGGGGTCTTGAATGTATATAGCTGTTGGTGGGCCTGGGCTGGAGCAATCTGGCCTAGCAAATTTGGATCCGGTTTACCTTAGCTCGGTGGTAGGAGTATGGAGGACCGGTGGAACTTTGGTTCGGTGGGAGGAGATGAGTGGACCGGTGGAACTTTGGTTCGTTGGCAGGAGATGAGTGGACCGGTGGAACTTTGGTTCGGTGGTAGGAGTGTGGTTCGGCAGGGGTGCTTTACGGCCTGATTCGGTGATGACGAAGATGGAGTTAATTTGGACCGGTGGTCTTCTTCTCCTGAATTGGTGGTGTGTAGGAAATGCACCCAACAGATGATTAACTAACCGAATAAGGAAATGGATAAGCTTATATAAATCGTGGGCAATCTTAGCCGGATCAACCGCAACTTCAAGAATTAGATCGATGTGAAATTCTAAGGCAGATCTACATTTGATCTCAAGAGATAGAATTGGAGATAATAAGAGATATTACCATCTAAACCGAGGATATAGAGATCTCCGGTGAGTCAATGCTATTGTAAAGGAGTTTCACCCCTTCACAAGTCATTTTGTGGTTAGCGAGACCGCCGACTCACTAAAAGATCACTTGAAGTGGAGTTATAGGATACTCCAAAATCAAAAAAAGAATAAGAATGGTGAGGGACAAGAATGAATTTCGGAACCGAGGGAACGTTCCAAAATTCAAAGGAAACAGAGTCAAAGAGAAAGGGATTCAAGTTCGAACGAAAGTGATTCTGTAAATAAATTTACCATATATGCTAAGTTTTGCCTCAAAGCCAAAGCTCTGATATCAATTGTAATGACCCGCTATTTTGGACCATTCAAATCGACAATAAAACCACATATGTCGGGCTTGAATAAAACAAAATACCAGTTTCTTAATTTAGATTTGGTAAAACTCAGAATATACAATAAATAAATCACTGATCACAGACACAGAGTAATATAATAACGCAGCGGAAGCAAAGAAATAGTAGTTCATGAAGCCACTAATAAGTACATCAGAGTTAAACAAGATACAACAAAAGTCTCAATATGATAATCAAGTACAAATCAGAATACATCACTGGAATCAACTAGATAACTGGAATCAACTGAACAAATGAAAGAGAAATAGATAGCTGGATCTTCAAGCAAAGCTCCAACTCCAAAGGTGAGTTTTGAACGCTGTATCACTCAGTCTGACCCGAGCGTAAAGCAAAACACAAAACACTCGAGTCAGGACATACATACTTATACAATGTAAACCAACTCAAGTGAACTGTAATAGAAAGGTACAGGTAATTTAAAGGATGTTTGGGACCACCCATCCTTTGAGGATCCGTTAAACTATTTAATATGTAATAATATTTCGCTGTTATAAAAATGTCTATACAAAAATAAACTTACTTTTAAATAGAGTTAAAGGGTTACCCATATAGCCCTTAACACGTAATAGTCCCAGTAGTCCATCCAGTATCATAGTCCCTCCTGATCTGGAAGTTACCAAAGGATACTCCACGGGCTACGGGAGAAAACCAAACTCGTACAAGGCACGATAGGGTAGGTGACACAGCACAACGAGGCAATGCCAGGGTAGATACACCAATTTCCATCCATACCGGTGGTGACGAATAACGCGTAGCTTCCACCCACCTCGAGCCACACCCCCGAAATCAAAAGGGCCCTAATCAATCACAAAGTAATAGAATGGTACCGAAGGAGTATGTCCAATAAGAGGAGCTACCTTGCTGGCCTAGAATCGCTCATGTTTTAGCCACCTTATGCCAACTCACAGGAGTCGGGTCCACGTATATACCTCAATAGAACGTCGCCACCATCCTACTTCATTCTAGAATCTCCATTGCGTACACGGATGTTAAAGTGGTTTTCGGTATCGACAGAGAGCATGCCCATATCCGATCCTGGTCTCTTTAACAACCAATCAGAATTATAAACCATGGATATTTATTTCAAAATCATTTCTATTCCAAACCATTAAAAATTACATACCATTACTTCCTAAAATAATATTCATTTTCAAAATGGTAATATTTCCAAATCCATATACTTTTAAAATAATATCCATTTCAAAACTAAATACTATATTATTTCGTCTCCAAACCAAATCAATATATCACTTCCATTTTCAAAACCAAGGTAATAATATATCATTTAAATTCCAAAACCAAATCAATATATATACATTTAAATAAAACCCAAATTTCCAAATCACTGAATATTTCCTTCGATTTATTAAACTTGAAATATTCCTTCCAATTATTTTAAACCAAACCACTTTATAAAGTCATATTCTTAAGTCTTCAATTTCAATAAGTTTCGAATTAATATATTTAAAGACAATTCTTAATCAACTACAATTTCCAATAATTTCATTTCCAAAGCCATATTACTTTCAAGTTATAACAACTCTGAAACCAAACACTTTGAAACCTTAATACTTTGAAATAATAACAATTTAGAAATGTTATCATTGGTAAATCATACTACTTAAAATCATAACGCTTGGAAATGTTATTCTTTTGGAAATCATAGTACTTAGAAATCATAACACCTTTGAAATGACCTTCATTTTAACCATTTAAATTCATTATCAAATAATATTCATTTCAAAGTTGTAACATTTCTAAGTTCATTCATTCGAGTATAAACTTTCCAAACCATTGTAAATTTCAGCTACAACAGCATTTATAAATTGTTACAATAGATATATTAGTATTTCAAAAACATTGTCAAATTCAAAAGCAGCAACACTTACAAAGTGTTATAGTAGGTATTTAGCTATTATTTCAAAACAGCTTACTTTCAGCAACAATAGCACTTAAAAAGTGCTACAGTAGCTTTATTATTATTTCAGAACATAGTTTAGTCTCAGAATTGATAGCACTTGACAAATGCTGTCTTAAAACCACAGCTTTTTTGAAGTGCTACCAATGCTAATTCCAGATTTAATATAAAATTTCAGAAACATTAAAAGTTCAAGTTTAGCCATCTTAACTTATACGAATCATTTTTTTCGCTTCAAAAATATTCATTTGGATATCATTTAACTTATGATTTATTAAAATAAACTTTTGTAAATAGAATATACAAATTAAACTATACTTCATTTATTAAGTCAAATTTCACTAATTTACTTAACTTTTAATTTAACAATTAACTTAACACTTTATTTAAAATACACATTTCATTAATAAATACTTTGTCATAGTTAATATAATATTCAATTTTTTATTTATAAATCTATTCATTTAGACATCAATTAACTATGATTTCAAGTAAAAGAAAATTATTACAAAATGCCCAATTAAAACTATATTTCGTTTTCTGAATTCAAATAACATTAATCATTATACAAACATATCCATTTCATGAAATAAAATTCGTTGCAACCACTAGGCTAGATTTAGAATTCCCCATTAAATCAAATTTCATTATTAAGTTATTTATCATAAATAAAGATCATTAATTACAATTTAAAACAAAATAATGATTTTCAAACTATAATTAAAACAAAAGTCAAATTATAAATTTTAACATATAAAAAACCAATATCTCTTTATATTTCAGATCTTTAAATCAGCTTTTAAGTTAAAATTCCATATATTCTAAAAATTAAAAACACTTAATAATTTTTCTATTTTTTAGAAAAATATTACTTTAAAAATATTAACCACGGCTGTATAATATTTTCTAATCTAGGTCAAGTGATACAGATATGTATCATTTCAATCCGTAATTTAAAAAGAAAATCCGGGTTCTGTTATTTCAAACCCGCAATCCCAAGTAAATCAAATGCAATAAAATCACTCAAGCCTATCATTTCAGCTCATAATGATTTTTCCTTATTCTAAAGTCCGTTCGGGTTTGTATCATTTCAACCCATAGTGATAGGGAACTTGCAGTGTGAGATAACAGAAAATAAATAATAGTATAGCATACAATATCATAACAGATGATGTAAAAGATATATAAACAACATTTAACATCATATAAACATATCATAGGCAGGTATGAACCTATCATATTAATTTGTACAATTCACTTGTTATCATTTCACAATTATAAAAGTAAGTATGTCAAGAGTGATGAACTTACCTTCGAGGCTAGAGGGGACAGACAATGGAGTTGAGTTACGAATCCAAGCACAAATTTCAAAGCAAAACTGGATTGGCAAGAATTCGATGGACAAGCTGATAAACAGGAATAGACGAAATCAAATCAGAACCGAGTCGATGATGATAAATGGTATAATTGAACTGATATAGACACAACATATAAAATTATATATATACACAAAAAAAAATCATATTCTAAATTTCAAACAAATATTAAATTATATATTTATATATGTGTGTGTGTGTTCAAAACCATTGTTTTTAAATTATAACACATAAATTAAAATCAATCATATTTGCCACATATAATTTAAAATAAACAAACATATATCTACTAGCATATATTTGGTCAATATTAAAAATACAGACATAGGAGTTTGAAATATAATATTATTATGGATTTGTGGTGCATAACCTTCAGCCCAAAAAAACATATATATGCTTGGGCTTAATAAAAATTATGACTTCCATCTACAAACATATATAAAACAAAAAATTTAGTAACCAAAATATATATATGTAACACACTGTAACACATATCGTATTATGCAAGCCCATATATGTATGCGAAGTCTTTATGCTAAATTATATTTATGTAAACTATATTTCCAGCAAATAAACAAACTTATATAACTATCGTACTATAAGACTATAATAACATATACACTTTATAAACTCTAGTATATATATGCGTGCGTGTGTGTGTGCGTGTGTATAACCGACCATCTATGTATAAATAAAACATATTATTTGCATGACCCTATATAATATAGACTATATATATAAACAATGAAACCAATATATATATATATAATGAGTTGTTTTATATAATATATGAACTAAACCCCACAGCAAATATTACCTTATATATAAGACAAATATTCAACAGTTTATATATTTGCTACAACTAATATATATATATATATATATATATATGCTAGATCTAATATATAACTTGTATATATATACAGTATAAACAACAAATCGTATATAAACCACACATGCACACCCATATATATGTATATATATGTATTAACAGATTATAAATAAACAATTTACAAATTTATATTTATAACAACATACAAATACCTTTTATATGGAAAAATAATGCAGCAGAGGATAAGTAGATAAGAGGTGCTGCGAGTATGGAAAGAGGCACAGCAAAAGCGACTCGGGCTCGGGAAAATGAGTCGGTTGCTCGGTGATGGCTGGTTACACGCAACAAGGTGGAGGGAAGGAAACTTGCTGTTATTGGGGTTCGTGGTGATGTCGGTTTTGAGATGGTGGAGATCGAGCACGACTTGGAGAGCTTGGTATTTGCGAGCTATGTGGCGGAGGTTGAGGAGGAGTAGAGGCAACGCGGTTGATGGGTGGGTTTGGCGACGTGAAAATGCAGTGGCGGGCTGCGGCTTGCTGATGGAGGGAAGAGATGAACATGCAAGGAAAAGAGGAGAAGATTTAAAAATAATGAACATGTATGTTTATAGTTTTATATATATCCAAAGTAAAACACTGAAATTTGAAGTGCAACATCAATATATCGGAAACGGAAGAAATGGAAAAAGTCAAGCACGAATACAGAGAGTTATTAAATGCAAAAGGCTATTGGTATAATGCGGTGAAAAATGAAAAGCCACAAAACCATTACGGGTACGAAATCATTTTCCACGGATTCCGCTGCGTACCGGACTTCAAAACCCAGAAATGAATATACCGTAGAGATCAATACGACAAGACGATCAAAACGGTATACAAATAACATTGGTACGATCATCCAATTAAAAGTCGATATTCGGTACTAAAATGCTGCAAATCTACCAGAAATAAAATAAACGGAGCGAAAAAAGTCCAAATTTGGAAAAATGAAGGATGACGTCTCACTTAGAAGATGATTTACAAATCTACTGTATAAAAATATTCAGGTTTTGGAAGACATTTTATTATCATCAGCTTTAACTGATATAAACTGAAATAGAATTTCACAATAAAACAAACATCCATATTTTCAGATGAAAATTTTCCAGTTGCTATGTTAATTAGACGTATTCCAAATATTATATTTTTTATTTCAAAATTTTATTTTTTAAAATTTCACAAAATTTCAATTAAATATATTATTTACACCATCAAAATTTACGAGTTGTTACATTTACTGTGCGTATGCATATATATATATATATATATATATATAGTGCATACATATTTATTTTTATTTTTTACCGTTCACATACTTTTATGGACAAACTCCAAACAAAGCGTGCCGCCTAGCGTTTATAATGTTATACCCCTCTTTTGAACGTAATGGAACAGGTTTTGAGACCCAATTTGAACGTATGTGACAACGCTTTTTGAACCCAATTAAAATATTAAATTATCGATATTAAATTCAAAACGTTTCTATCCCGTACAACCAACCGATAACTCCAAATGCTATGAAATTTAAAATCCAACAATAATACACTATTATGGATGTAATGGAACTAGTTTCATCGAAATTCGAGACTGTGCCCCAGAAGGCTATATTTACTCGTTAATTAAAAAAATAAAATTTTCAAATTTTAAATTAGTTACTTTGATTCAATTTTTAAGAGTTGACAATCTTCATCCACATTTAGATAATATCTAAATCAACTTTTGAAATCATTTCATTAATATTTAATTTAGGATTCAGTTTTTTATATAATTTTCAAGATTAATTTTTTTTAAAACAATTTAATTGTCCAATATTCAGTAAATTTCAATATTAGCTTTTTCATGAATTATAGTTATCAACCAATTACTTTATTTACATCTAATGAATTCAACATTTATTATTCAATTCAACTATTGGTTGTAAACGCATTCAATACATAGCGTTTCCTTTCAATACTTGTTATCACTTAAATCTTTGAAATTTGTTTATTACAAAATCTTGTTCAAGTCAATATTCAATAGCTGTATTATTAAATCATTAAAAAAAAATTTAACCATTTTTATTCATTAATTACACTAAATTTAGTAATTTAAAATAGCTAAAAATATGGATCGTTACAATAGTGGCTAAAATGGTTTTTTATACACGTTAATTATAATATAAAATTTCCAATTTATAATTATTCACATTTAAATCCAATTTTAAAAGTAAACGAACTTCATTCATGTTTAAATAAAATTTAAACCAACTTTCGATACCATTTTCATTCATATTAAATTTAGAATTCAATTATTCAAATAATTTTCAATATTAAATTTAAACAGTTTAATTATCCAATAAATCACCTTATTTCAATATAAGTTATTTAACTTATAAATTTTAAATTTTAAACCCGAATTCAAATAATAATAACTGCTTCCATTTTTTAGCAATTCACCATTCAGTATTCAATAATTATATCAAATTCTATAATATAAAATAGTTGAATATACGGCTCGTTACATACTCCCTCACTCAAAACTTTTCTTCCTCGAAAAGGAATTAAGTATAAAATTCTACATATAATATGTCTTCTCAGAATAATTAACTTATAAAGATAAACATCTTATTTGCAAAACTATTACTATGCTTCTACGACACCACTCCGATCAGCTTACAGAATTTACAAGTTAGTTATCAAAACAAGTTATAAATCTTTTAAAACTTCAAAATTTTCAAACATTCGGATTTATGAAAAATTTCGGTAGAGTCTCCTTTACGCGGCTCGATCGAAAAAATTATACAATATAATATATAGCACAATTATATCCAATATATATTAAATATACATATCATCCCGAATGGAAAAATATAAAATTGCAGTATATAATCCGGGATACGTACCTTATTTTTAAAAATACGTGCGAGTTCGCTAGTATTAAGTAAGAAAAAGCACACAAAAACCTAAGTATACGTCCAAACGTCTTCTTATGTACCTATCCCAACTCAATTTAACATATTAGTTGCATGTAAAGATATGGAAGCATGTATAAGTCTAATATAACCATATAACACAGATTTTGAATTCAATCAATAAATACAAGTACAAATACGCAACATACAACAATCATATGCAATCAAAACCGTTCTAGCTATGGTTTGCAACAAAAGAAACCATCCGACCACCAATATTCGTCCAATTATTATAACCTTATGAATTTAGATTATTTAATGTCAATTTTTAATTTACACCCTTCATTTCTTATTAATATCTTATTTTTTTTATCAACGTTTAATTTGTTAGCTTCAAATTTATTCACACCTAATTTATTTGCATTCACTTTATTTACTTTTTAATTGATTGACATTCCCTATTAATACTGATTTCGTTAGTCATACAATGGATTTATATTCAGTTCGTTCTCTTTTAGTTGATTTATATTCAACTAGTTTGTTTTCAATCCATTTTTGTTCAATCAACCAATATTCACTGCATTCACATTTGATTGATTACAATTCAGTGTATTTACATTTGTTCGATTTGTTTCAATCATTTACATTTGTTACGTCCACATTTTTTTGGTTTACACTCAACTGATTTCTACCAATTTATGAACGTTCATTACAAATTTATTATATTCAATTTATTCAATTCAATTTATTCAATTCAATTTATGAAATTCCAATATGTTTCACTTTTTCTTTAGCCAATTTCATATAAATTCATTTGTGAATCATTTATAAAATTATTTCACTTAACCTTGCTTAAGTTAAATTTTGTTTTATTTCCATTAGTATATCCTCTTTTTTTATACTAGAATCATTTTTAAATCATCTAAGTTTATTAAAAATATTTTATACGACACAACTCCCATTTATTGTTATTACTTTATATCTTAAGTTATTATTTATTCATCGATTCACTTCCTTTATTCAAAATCATATTATCAATTTACTAAAGTAAAATTTATTTTATAACTCAATTCATGTTAATAAAAAAAATTCTTTATCACCATCAATTTTATCCAACTTCTCTTAAGGTAACTTAAAATTTTAATTTATTCCCTTAACTTATTTCATATTCAATTAGTTATCATTTAATTTTATCGAAACTCATTTTATTTGCATTTAATTTATTTATATCCAATTTAAATTACATTCAATTTCTCATATTAATTTTACTTACACTAACTTATTTTATTTAATTTCTTTCACACTTAAATTACATTCCATTTAAAATTTCAAGTTCGTATTTATTTGATTAATTCATTTTATAGTTTAAATGGAATTAATTCACTTTACTAATTTATCTAGTTTCTTTTAGATCTAATTCAATTCATTTTATTTTTAATAAGTGAAATTTTATTTCATTTGATCCATTACTCATTTATTTAACTTTATTCAAGTAAAGTTTTCTTATCATTCACATTTAACAAATTTAAAATTTGTTTTAGCTTAATATTTCTCAAATATATAAGTTATACAAATTAATTTCTTAAAATTTCATTTCATTATTTATCTACTTCATTTCAAATGCAATTCATTTTATTTAAGCTTTCATGAGTTAACTGTATTTTATTTGCTTCATTTCATTAACTCAATTAATTTAACATTTCTTATGTTAATTATCTTATTTCATTTCTCAAACTCAAATTTCTTTTATTTGCTTAATCAAAATGTTTAACCAATTTAAATTTTTTTTCCTATTCAAATATATAATTTACAAACTTATTTCTCATCCATACAATTTTAAATTTAAAAGTTTAAAACTATTTTCATAAATTTATTAAATCATACTTGGAATATTTCAAAAATAAAAACTTTTTAACCTAAAATAAATTTCTTTTGGTACAATTCTCACTCAAAAACTCGAAAATGAATACCAGCAATGCTTTAGTCATCCCCAGAATTATTTTCTAGCAACTAAAGCGAATTCAATGCTTTTATTTTCTTCGAAAATATTTTCAAAATATTTTTCTAGTACAAACCTTTCAAATAATATTAGTATTAATTTTGGAGGCTTCAAAAATAATTTTGAAAAAAACGATAGTGTTTAAATTATAAAATTCTTGGTTTTAAATTTTTTCATTTATAAGCTATATTTAAATATACTCGTACACTTCCATTACTTCATTATGAAAAAATTTCTCTAATTTACAATTTGTTATTCCAATTTTTTAATATTTCAATTCAATTTGATTATCAAATGCTTCGTAAAATAAAATTAATCAAGTATTTTTTTATTTTAGTTAAACCAATAATCGATGGTAACTAAATATTATTGTCTCCTAAAAATAATTCCATAATAATCATTATATATATAATGTAATTTAGGTAAAATTATTTCATTTACTCTAATTTAAAACAATATTATGTCGACTTGCCTCGTTTAAGTGTTTAGAAATCGCTATTGAGATCATGGCGTCCCACTCACCGACCGGAATTCATAAAAATCTCAACGGATAAGTAAACATAATATAAAACATTTTATAACACTAACATGTACTCTCTCATACATACATACATACATACATACATACATACATACATACATACATATATATATATATAGACACACACTCTCTCAAACAGACTCATTATTGGGTATTTATATCCTTTCTCTAATGAATCAAACCCCACAAAGGAAAGGTTATCACTAAACCTAGCTCTAATACCAACTTAAATAATAATCCACACATGTCCAACTTAAACAATCCAAAATGTTAATAATCAATAGGGATAATTAAGAAAATAAGGAAAGAAGAAGGGAACAAACATATAATCTCATAGCGGAAGGACAAAATATGATAATCAAATAACAGTTCATAAAGCTATTTATGTTATTCATTTGATTATAATCTATACAACATTTATCAGAGTTATGTATACATAATAGGGATAAATAAATAATGCAGCAGAATAGCATGATGCCAAAAATAATAATAGTAATAATATACCTAATCTTCGTCTCCGCCCTCTGAAAACGATCTCCATTGTGCTGAAAAACTCAGGGCTGACCTGCGCGTAATGAAATGACAAAACACTTGAGTTAGGACTAAATTACTTTTATGTAAGTCAAATCAATATCAATAAATATGAGTGTAACAAGATCATAGATGTTTACAGGAGTTTACATCTCTTATCCAATATATAATGTGTGTGCAATAACTTAAGAGATGTTACGAGATTTTCCATCTCTTGAGGATCCCTTAAACTATTTATATATAACAGTGTACGCTATGGTACGTAATGTTTATCAGTAAAATAAATATCAAAGAATTAAGGCTTTATACTGATCCACCTTAACACATTTTTGTAATACTAAACGAAAGTCGTAATGGGCTTGCATATGAATAAATATGACAAGGCACGTGAGGCAATGCCCAAGGTAGAATTCTACTAGTTTACCCTTTCTTGGTGGTCGTAACCGACCTGTGGCCGATCGCGATAATCAATCTAAACAAAAAAGATGTGCCCATCGAGTACAAAATCACGATAGTAATATGAAAGATCAACGTCGCTAGAGGTAGCAAACCTCATTGGCAACATAGACTCATGTTTTTTTTTATTTTAATTATGACACAAGTGTCAAGGCTATCCATCATCGTTCTCTTACTTCATTCCAGTAAACGTTCGACAGTTCAGCCACTAGATTCTGGATATCATCCGCCTCGTACTTGGTTGTCAAAGTGGTTCCAATATTGACATAGAGTATGCCAATAAGAGGCTCGGTTTCTTTCACAACCAAATGTCATTTTACACATTGGTTGGTTCTTTTACATTTTGAAAAACAATACGTGCCTGATATCAAAATACCATATTCGCTTCAAAATCAAATCTATTTCGAAATAAACATATTTAATCAAAAATCATATCCATTATAAAATCATCATATTCGCTTCCAAATCATATTTTACACCAAAATGTCGATTAAGTTCAATATATCGATTTCACTTCAAAATTTGTTTCAAATAACAATTTAAGTTATAACATCACTTTAACCCAACTCGCATTTAAATCCAAGTTTTAAATATAAACATTCCAACCATTTAACCAATTTGAATTTTTAAAAAATGATTTAAATAGTTTTAAAAATAGGTAAATATTTAAAATAGTTTGGTAGAAATTAGTTTGAGTATTAAAAATGGTTTATATAGTAAAATAGTTTGGAAAATCAAATAATTTGAATATTTAAAGAATATAAAGTTTTTTTCCGTTTCTACTAAAATAATTCATTTAAAAATAAATTCAAAGTTAAACCGGTCCACTTTCCAAATTTTCTTATTCAAATCTGTTCCAATTTCCATTTTGATTTAATCGATTCGATTCCGATTTCAATTCGAAGTTTACTTCCATTCCAAATTAATTTCAATTTAATTCTAAATTAATTTCAATTTAATTCCAAATTAATTTCGATTCCAATTCCAAATTAATTTCCCTACCAATTCCAAATTACTTCAATTCCAACTCCTAATTAATTTAAGTTCCAATTCTTAATTAATTTCAGCTCCAATTCAAATTAATTTAAATTCTAATTTCAAATTAATTTCAACTCCAATTTTGAATTTATTTCAACTTAATTTTTAAATTTAAATCATTTCGATTTATATCAATTCTGAGTTCGATTTTCAAAATATCGATTCAAAACACTTAAATCAAATTTCCTTCAATATCCAATTAAAAATTCAAATCTTCCAATATAATTAAATTCTGAGCTCAATTTCGAAATATCGTTTTATAACTCTTTTACTTAGCAATATTCAAAGTTCGAATAAAAATACAATCTTTTAAAACAAATCAATTTTTGAAATTCACGTCATATTTCAATTATAACTTTAAAAATCTCAACTTTAATCATTTAAACAATTTCGTTTACCAAATTTAAACATCAACATTTCGAGCTTTAGTTTGAAAATAATTCGGTTTCCATAAATTCGATTTTATTTCTTAAAAATCAAATTTAAATAATTTTTAATCAAAATCTTATAATTATTTAATATAACCAATCTGATGTCCATATATAGTTTTCTATCCTACGGCCAAGTGAATTAGTTATTCAAATTTAATTCAGGGATGGATATATATACCATTTCAATCTAAAATAAGTGTCATAGGTGTATATCATTTCAACCTATTTCTAAATTTATTCGAAATAATTCAGTTTACAATTTTATATATCTGAATAATATATAGGATGATAACATGATATATCAAAATAAGGAAACGTCCAAATCATCCAAAATACCAATCAATAGCACCCATTTAAATCAATCTTCCAAATAGTCAAAAATCACAACAATTAACTAATTATCAATAATAGGAAATTTTACTAACAGTTTAATCCTAATTCAATTTAATTATCAATTCAAATTCTTACAATTAATTCAGATGTCAATTTAAATGCAAATTAATATTTATTAAACAACAATTAATAATTTAAATCACTTCACGATATAAATTTTACTAACATAAATAGATATTAGTCAAAAGTGAGCGTATAAAACACCCATATTTGTTTGAATAACCAAACAGGCCAAATCAATACGAAATCAGCTCAAAAGCGTAGAGCTTGTTGATATGGTTCTAATGCAAGAATCTCCATGCCAATCCGATATCATACGAAGAGATACGATTCATTAAACAATCAAATTTATAATTTAATTTAATATAAGCTTTAATAAGGAAAATTAATTATCTAATCAACATGTCGTTCATGCCTCACTTCTCTATCACCACGTTCCAAATCGCAACTTCCTGCTCGTGTTACCACTCTCTTTTTTCTATGTATCAATCGCCATAGCTCACGCTACAGCCAAGTCACGCCGCTACGAACCAAACTCGCGACCACAACTGCAACACGCCTCCAACCATCGAAAGTCGATCCACATCCCTCGTCGAATAGCCGCCACCTCGTCGTTAAGGTCAAAAACACGCATACGAGCAATTCGACCTTGCCCTATCGCACTTCAACCCCCTCGCCGTCGCTCCACCAGAGTCACCTCATTTAGGCGCTCGCATGCCATTGATATATATATATATATATATATATATATATATATATATATATATATATATTAATCCTTCGTTCGTTTTTTTAATTTTAAAATCTCGATCGGGGCTGAGTCGAAAAGAAAAGGAGAAGGGAGGGGAAAAAAGTATGGGTCAAGAGCATATGGTTGGTATGATAAGTTAGGTACGAAAGGTAATATTTTAAATTATAACAGAAAATATCTAACCCATAGCTCACGAAAATTCCGAACTCCTAATGACTCACGCCGCCTTGCGGTCATAATGCTTTACACCTATTTCAAACGCAATGGATTTAGTCTCGAGGCTTAATTCGATCGTATTTGGAAGATTGCTTTTTGGAATTAATTAATTTTGATCGAATTCTTAAATTAATTCTACACGTTTCAAGCTCGCACATCCAAACAATAAGTCTGATTGCTACGAAACATGAAAATCAATAATAATTCACTATTATCGATCCAATGAAACTAGTTTCGTTGAAATCTAAGACAGTGGCCAAAATGGCTATTTTTACAGGTTAATTATAACATAAAATTTATAATTTATAATTATTCACCTTTAAATCCCATTTTAAAAGTAAATGATCTTCACTTGTGTTTAAATGAAATTTAAATCAACTTTCAATACCATTTTCATTCATATTAAATTCAAAATCTAATTATTTAAATAATTTTCGATATTAAATTTGAATAATTTAATTTTCCAATAAATCACCTTATTTCAATATAAGTTATTTAACTTATAAAATTTAACTTTTAAACCCGAACTCAAATAATAACAATTACTTCTATTTTTTAGTAATTCACCATTCATTATTCAATAATTATATTAAATTCTATAATTTAAAATTGTTGAAAATATGGGTCGTTGCACTTGTAGTGCCCAATTTGATCATAGTTAAAACATCTAATCCCTTTCTTCTCAGCAGCCTTCTTTCCTTCACCTATCCGGCACTCATGAGCATAATGGCCGTTCTTATCACACTTTTAGCAGACCACCTTAGACTTTCCTTTCTTTGCCGCACATCCTTTTTGAGCAATCTTTTTGTGGACAAAATTTCTCTTTTGGCCCTGTCCGACTTGGACCTCATTCTCCTTCTTCTCCAAACAAGCTAACATCTCTTCATGTCTCAACGCTATTTTTGTTACTACATCACATGGATCTCTAATGTGCAGTAAAGTTGCTCTAACCAACTATGGCTTCAGACCTCTAATAAAATTTTCATTCCTTTTCAACACTGTGTCAAATGTGGCATACCCATATTGGGCTAGCTCTTCGAATCTACTAGCATATTCCAGAACTGACATTTCACCCTATTCCAACTCAAAAAATTACCTGACCAAGAAAAATTGCACCATTACTTACATGAACCATTTTTGAAACTTCATCTTGAACTCTTTCCATGTCATAATCTCTCAATCCATGCTAGCAGTTACATTATTCCACCAAAAAAAGCAGCTCCTTGGAACTGTCTTAAAGCAAGTCTTCTTTTCTGCTCGTCGTTGATCCCTTGGTCAAAAAAAATCCTTTCGCAATGTAGTAGCCATTTTTCAACTTCAATATCGTCCTCCGTTCCGATAATCGACTTTCCTTCAAGCCTAGTATAGTCTCTGCTCATGTTAGCATACTAACTAGCTACTGGAGCTTCCTAACTCCTCTTCCAGCGGCATTAGCTCCAACAACTGTAGCTGCAATTCCAACTTGCATTATGTTTACGAAAAAATGATACGTGGCTCCTATGTCTACTTGGGGAACCCCAGCACCAACATTTTCAGTCTGAGCCTCACTTGGACCTCTTCTAGCATTTGGTCGGGCATTTCTGTTTATGTTGGTGCTTACTCCTCCAAGACTGACCCTACCTCTTCTTCTATCCATTTCTGCATTCAAGCCTCATGAGATACAGAAGAATAACCTAACAAAGATAGTAGTCTAGAGATAAAGCGTATGATTATATATAGAAAATACAAGTACGTTACCATGGCGTTATCCCATACCCCCATCCTAATTCTAATCCCCAAACATTATGTTTTCAAAATCATTTTTAGTTAATATTTCATAATCCAACGTCCTGATACAAGCTGTAACATCTCATATCTAGAGGCCCAAAGCTAAGCGCTATGATGATCAGTCATCTACAGTATTAACTTTTGGCGACTAAATATGGCTATATTAATGATATCTATAATATCAAAAGCACTTGAATATGAAACAAAGCACATATTTCAAAACAATAATTTTCCATTTCATTTCAAAGTAGATGTTTGATATTCAATTTACATAATCCAAAACGTTTCCCAGGCAATGACAAAAAATACTTACTATAAAATACGCCAAGAGCGACATATGAAGATGACCTCTTGGATGATCAAAGTCATGTAGCCATAATTGACTTAATACATACACAGCGGAAATAAACACAAAACAAAGAACTGCAACTTCTAAATAGCTACCTTTTAGCCTTCTACCCTCCTCCGGCAGCTTTATTCGTCATCCTACTAAACCTAAAAAAACCTCAAACCTCAGCCTACTTGAGTCAATTTTGAGAATCCGAGATTTTAATGGGAAACCTAAACTTTGAGTCAGACATAAAGCCTGGTGTGAATAATAGTTTACATCTTGGTTATTAATGTTAAGTGAGACCACGCCGCTTAGCGGAACGAGTTTTCCCTCACCAACATCCTTTTAAAACATATCTTTTGCAAATCTTTATCCTGCAATTAAAACTGGTTAAAACTGTAAAGCACCATTATATTATGTAAACATACATATCATGTAACAAATGGACTATCTGTCTGAACACTATAGTTTTAATTGGCTTACTATTAACCTTTGGCTTACTTGGGCCAACCAGACAAAATAACATAATTTATCGAACATCTATTAGACATGCCTTTTCTGGACGGTCTGTCCTTAATTATCTGTTAAATACTTCTCTTTTGGATAGTCTATCCCTAACTTAACATCTCCTAGGTCACCTGATCCTAATGGTTTTGCAGGCTCACCAATAACCAATCTGTATACAACCATATATTCCCTTCTGTGTGTAATTTTAATTTTAGTCTTAATTATGACAAAGCCCTACGGACTGGAATTTTGGACTAAATTAGCTAGGGCAAATAGCTATTGCACAGGGCACGACCCTATACCATCCCCATATGTTATTCTAATATCTAAGTCATTTTCTCCTAGGGATAACTTACCTTAAATTTTCCTCCAAAAACTCTTTCAAATTGATTTAAATCTTTAAATCATACTTACACAAGGAAAATACATATTCTCTATGCTTTATTCAAAATCACCTTGCCATGTTACATATATATATATATATATATATATATATATATATATTACTCAACCCCTTGTTGGTGAAGACATTAACCCCTTCCGAAACCATTAAACCTTGTCTTTATATAACATTTGAAAATACATTCCTTTCTTTACATCGAAGGCTTCAAAAATAAAGAAAAACCTTCCCTTTCGACCTCTTAGAAACCTTGGGGCACCATCCCTTCGAAAGCATCAAAACATTAAACCTTTTGAAAGCCTTTGGGTTCATTTAAAACATGTGGAAACCTTTCAAAACCATTCAAAGTTTACTACTTTAAATCCTTTAAAAACCATCTTGGTCTAAACCTTTTGAATTATGCCTTCAAGTAGAGCAAGAGGATAAAAAGCCCATTGAAGTCGAAAGCACTTATTTCTAAACCCTTAAAACTATCTCCTTCGAGAACATTTAGGTTATACTTTAATTATAGAAAAAGGGTCTTTAAAACATTTAAGTTGAAAGTTTCTGTTCCAGAACCATTTCCTAAGTAAAGAAGTGATGGTGTTGAAACCATCCTTTCGAAAGCATGGGAGAAGTGGCCAAGTTTTAAAAACTAAGTATTCCCTTCGAAACCATTGTAGTCGAAAGGTGGAAAGCAGCAGCTAAAAAGGTTTCAGCATGTCGAAAGAAAATATTTAAAACTAAAGTGCAACCCGTTAGAAACCATCTCTTTTAAATCCACGGACCCAGTCAAAAGCCAACTGAGTCGAAAGCCATTTGGTCGAAAGCAAGCAAGTGCATTTTAATTTAAAAACAAAGTGACGTTTCGACCCCTTCAGAACCTATGGTTTCGACCTCATACCTTTTGCCTCCTATCCAATTTGCCACATACCAATTTCTTGATACCAGGCGCATTGGTATCGATGGAGATAGGGGCAGAGGGACTTCAACCAAGGTGGAAGTAGGTGCCGAAAGCAACGAAACAGTTTAAAAGCCTAAAATAAATAGTCCTTTTCACCTAGTCCGTTTTACATGTAAAATTTTGATTGGTTGCCTCTTTTCTTTACAATTAAAAAGTACTGCACATTTTCGAGCTAATTATTTAATTTAAATCAGTTGCAAAATATCCCTTCTCCTTAATTAAATTTATAAAATATTTAAGTCCCATACCTTAAATAATTTTATATATTCTTCAAGCTAGGAAAATTCTATAAAAATTCCAGAAAATCCTTTTTGTTATGTTTTCTAACAAAAATAAATTTCAGACCCAAATAATTATTTATTTTGTCGTAAATAATTTATAACCTAATAAATTATTTTCTTCACCAGAAAATTAATATAAAATCCACCATAATTCTGAAAATTATGAAAATTGAAACACATCGCTAAAATATCGATCTGCATTAAAATTTGCAAGGCATTTGGACATCATTTAATAGAGTTTTCATATCAAATATATCTTAAAAACTAATATGAATATGCATAAATCATCAACAAGCTTATATATATAAACTATCAACATTCAAAACATGGCATGATCGTGCAAAATCATTTTGGTTTACTTTAAAATCCTAAACTATAAGAAAAATGGGATGAAGTTATCTTTCACTTTAGCATTGTGATTAAAGATATGAGATTTGATATTGAACAAGTTGATTCACTTCTTTTTCTTGAAATCCTAGCTTTTATCTCTCTTGAGATTGAAATTGGTAGTCGGCCTTACGGTGTTTTTGTTTGAAAAAATGGAATGAACGCATATTTGTTTTCCTAAGGGTTTATTGTATAAGTTCACCCTATTTTCCATTTTTCCCTTCTTACTTCCTAACATATCTTATTCATGTTACCTCATTTTGAATTACACAAAACAAGGCACGACTACTCTAAATTTTAATCAAATCTCAATCTATTAATCATCATACATTATTTTATTTTATTTAGCTAATTAAATATTCTAGATAATGTTACTAATAATATGGGGTGTTACAACAGCTTTTAATCCTTTTCCACATGCGTTAGTGTACACCACCAACCCTTGGTTTCCATCTGGGACAACTAACACTGGCGCATTAGTCAACAAATGTTTTAACTTAAGGAACTCTTCCTTACATTTGTTGGACCAAATGAACTTCACATCCTTCTTGGTCAACTTAGTCAAAGGTGCTACTATCCACAAAAAATCTTTGATAAATCTCCGGTAATAGCCAGCAATTTCGAGAAAACTTCTAATCTCGATAACCTTCTTTAGACTCCTCCAACCATTAACAACTTAATTCTTAACTGGATCTACTGCCAAACATTCCTTCGAAACTACATGACCAAGAAATTTGACTTCCTTCTTCTAAAAAATGGCATTTAGAAAACTTACCCTTTGGCTGATGACGCGTTAGCGTTTCAAGCACTACTTTAGGTGATTCTCATGTTCTCTATCATCTTTCAAGTATGCCAAAATGTCTTCGAGGAATACTACATGAACCAGTCCAAGTGTTCTCAGAAAACTCGGTTCATCAACTCCACAAAGAAATTGGGTGCATTCGTCAACCCGAATGGCATCACTAACCATTCATACGAACCATACCTAGTTCGAAATGCTATCAAAGGAATACTGTCCTCTGCCACTCTCAACTCATGGAAACCAGTCGCCAAATCTAGTTGGAAAAACACTCTGGCCCCACTCCATTGATCAAATAGATCGTCAATTCATGGCAAAGGATATCTATTCCTGATTGTCCTTTCGTTCAGCTTACATTAGTCGATGCAAATCCGTAGTGACCCATATGACTTATTGAAAATCGCGGCCGCTCCCCAAGGGAAACTACTTGGTCTAATAAAATTTCTTCCTTTTAGATCCACTAGCTGCATCTTCAATTCATTCATCTCAGTTGGTGTCATTCTGCTAGGTGGTCTATTGGCAAGTTCAGGTCTTGGTACAAGATCTATCCAAAACTCAATAGCTCATTTTTGGTGGTGGTCATGTAGTCAGCTCTAATATATCTTCAAACTCTCTTGCTACTCGAACCCGACCTAGCTCCTCGTTGATTTCAAGGTACTTAACATAGTATATACACTTAGGCTAGAATTCCCTACTGAGAAAATGATCCAATTATGACTATCTGGATGCCTTACTAATATTTTCCTATCCTAACAAAATATCCTGGCCTCATATCTACCCAACCAATCCATACCCAAAACGATCCTAAAATCTACGAAATCATAAACTTACAAACTGCATGCCAACATATGGCCTAACAAATCAAGTTCTAACCGGTCACATCTCATTCCAAGAGTTGCATATCCTCCTATTGAATTCGCAACCCTTAAAGAAGAAATAGAGTTAGTAGGTTTTAAGCATAACTTATTAACTAAATTCTAGGATATAAATGAATGTGATGCACCGATATCAAATAATATCCTAAATGGACTACTTTGAATCAAAAATGTACCTTCCATCATAGTCTTTCCCTTATCTTCTGCAGTTGACTTGGAAGAAGAAAGTGGTTCAATAGCAAAAACCTTCCCTTTTTCTGCCCTAACTCGCTCTGGATACTAGTTCTTATAATACCCAAATTGATCGCAGTTGTAATACTTAATATGCTTCTTATCTATAGCCTTCATCTGCACTTTGCCTGATCGGCACTCCTTTGAAAAATGACCCTTCTTATCACATTTATAGCAGACTAAATCAACTTTTTACTTCTTGGATGAATCTCCCTTTTGGGCTCCTTTCTTTTTGAAGAACTTTCTCTTCTTTACATGAGAACTCTAGGATTCAATAAGCTTCCCTCTAGCACAAATAGCAAGCATCTCTTCATGGCGAATGGCCATCTATACCACCATATTGCAAGGATCATGGATATGAGTCAGGGTCGCCCTAATGAGCTCAGGCCTCATTCCTCGAATGAACCTTTCATTACTTCTGATGTCGGTGTCTATAATAGCATATCCATATCGAGAAAGCTCATCAAATCTATTTGCATACTCGATAACTGACATGTCTCCTTGAACTAAATCAATAAATTTTATCATCAATGATGACTTGGAAACTTCAGAAATAAGTCTCTATTCGAATCTCCTTCAAAAATCAGCCTAAGTCAACTCTTCCTATGGAACTCCGACAGTCACACCATTCCACTAGTAAAGTGCTGGCCTTACAACTACCTAGAGGCCAACCTTCTCTTATGTGCATCTTCCAAACCCATATTAGAGAAAATCCTTTCACAATGTAGTGTTCAATTCTCCACTCTAGTAGCGTCTTCCGTTCCCTGTAAACAGCTTTCCACCCAAACTGGTGTTGTCTCGGTTTAGCTTGGCATAATTATTCCCAGCTAAAATCATGGAATTTGCTCCTCTAGTATTTCTAGCCATTCCAGTAGTTCCTTCTTGCATCAAATTAGCAAGGAATTGATACATCATCCCCACATCTACTAGCGGATTCCTTACACTCACATTGATCTTCGCATTTTGATTATCGTTAACCAATCGACCTTGGTTCTTCAAGGTGTTAGGTCGAGCATTTCCATCGGTTGTGGTGCATCCTCCACCTAGATTTCCTCTTCCGTTTTTTTCTTCTGTATCTTTTTTCACGTAAATCTGTATGCGAGCCTTAGTAAGATATAGAAGAACGACCTAAGAGGAGAATTGCGTGTGTATATATATATTATATATCAAATACAAGTACATAACAATCGCATTAACCCAAATCTTGATCAAAGTTTTGATTCATCGGATTATATTTTGAAAATCTTTTAGGTTTGAACTGCTTCAATTTTCATAAACCTATGCACTGATACCAACTTGTAACATCCCCCAATTAGAGGCCCGAAACTAATAGCTATGGATACTGCAGTCATCTATAGTTATTAGTCCTCAATGACTAAATACAGTATTGTTAGATAAATTGATATACCATAAACACATGGATATGGAAAAAGTTTAAAATTACAAAACAACTTTCACATTCCATTCCAAACTCATTTCAACACTCATTACATAATCCCACAACATTATCCACGTTCAAAAAAATATAATTATTACAATATACTCTAAGAGCGACATATGAAAATTCCCCATTAGTGATCAGAGAATATAATAGGAAATAAACCACTTTTCCTTAACAAAATAACATATCAGAATCACATGAGAAAGAACTTAAATAACTACATGCCTTCTACACAAACTCCGATAGCTTTTTCGTTTTAAGAGGTACTTGAAAATCTCAAATCTCAAACTTCTCAAAGACAATTGAGTAGTTGAGATTTTAAGGGGAAAACATAAAATTCAAGTCAGACATAAAGCCTGATATGAAAAATGATATACCATCTCAAATTAGTTAGATATCTAGTGAGACCACACCGCTTAGCGGAAAGGGTTTCCCATCATTTGTAACTTAAAAGCTTTATAAACCATTTTTTGTGCCCCTACATCCACAATGGTTAACTCAATTCAAAACATTATTATGTGATGACATGCAAAACAATTGAATCAATTATAGATTACCCATCCCCAATTCATTTTGACTATGTATCATAATTATAGCTTCTAGGATTACTGTTAAACCAATAGTTTTGATGGGCTAACTAATAACCAGCTTAAACTTTTAAGTACTCCCTATCCAATTATATAGTTTTCATGGGATTACTACGAACCTACTGTTAACTCCAATATCATTTGTTTTATCCTAGTTTTCATGGGCTAATTAAGAACCTATTGACTAACAGTCAATATCTTTCTTTTACCTAGTTTTTATAGGCTAACTAGGAACCTATTGATTATCTGTTAGCATTTCATTTTCTTATCCTGATATAGTTTTCATGGGCTGACTATAAACCTATCTAACTGACATCTTCAATTATACATAGTTTTCATGGGCTAATTATGAACCTATTAGCCTTTGCCAGTATCTTTTTTCTTACATAGTTTTCATGGGCTTACTATTAACCGATTGGCCCCTACCAATAACTTTTATTTATTCACTACTAGATTAACCCAACTAGTTATTCTACCTTTTTCCAAAGTATAGTTTTTGGATTCATTACATATATGAAGAAGCAAACAATATAACTTGGTTAATTCTTTTAACCCATTTAGACTTCTTCATAAGTCCCACTTCAAAATACTTTGTTTATTAATATGCCATGGTTTTTCTTTTAAAATAGATTAGGTTATTTGTTTTCAAAACTATACTTTTGAAATCTTTGAAACTTTGCTTTCGACCTCACTGGATAGCCTCCATCAAAAACATCTATCTCTTTTCAAAACATTAGGCTTCTTCCTTTAAAAGCCTTCTTTCGAAACCTTTCGACTATAATAAAGTGTTACTTATAAATTATTAGAAGCATAGCTTCGAAAGCATTGGAAGTATCTCTTCCTAAAGCATTGAAAGTCCCCCTTTCGACATTATTGGGTTTACCTTTTTAAAATATCATTTGGGTCAAAGAAAAGATAAACGAAAGTATCTCTTTCAAAACCATTCTTTACTATGTACAAATACTGAGGAATTTATGATGGCATCGAAACCATCTCTTTCCACAGAGTCGAAAGCTTATCTTTTAAAATATATAAGGATAGCTTCGAAACTCCTTTCAAAACCATTGTCTTCGAAACCCATAACCCTTTCGAAAGCATTTAGAAAGTGGCTTAATATAGCTTTCAAATAGTCAATACCTTTCGACAATATTGATGACTGTAATACACTCGAAATGCACAAGAATCGACGGTAAGGCTTCCACTAGGTCTGAATCCCTTCTTTTGAAAGCATTGATTTATAATTAAAGGAAATCCTTTGAAACCCCTTTTCCTTTTAAAACACACATGGAAGCCCCTTCAAGAGCTATTATAAAACTTCTTTTAAAACATACTTACTAACCAAGTCAAAAGATTAGTAAAACATTGGCAGGCGTTTATCTTTTTAAAACAAACCGAGGTAACGAGCCCAACGGAAGCTATGCTTTCGACACCATGGCTTTCTTCTTTCTCCGATCCACTACATATCATCTAGATGATACCATGTGCATTGAATTTAACTTAATGGGGTTTTGACATGATCGAAGGTGAAAGGAAATGAGCGAAAAGTACTTTGATTAGAGGAGAAACCTATTTTTCTAGGTTAAATACTAAATTAAGTAACTTATATAAACTAACCTACCTACTTGTTCATTTCTTATTGGTTGCCTTAACTTCTTCCATGCATTTCAAAACTAAGCGCCTTTTTATTTTGGACAAGTATCAAACTTAAACTTTTGCAAATAAAACCTTCTTCTTTATTTATACGTAAATCATTTTAATATTCTTATCAAAATAATTTATTTTGTATATCAAATCACTTAAGAAAAATCCCTAAAAATCATAGAAATTTACTTTGATCATGTTATCTGACATATCAAAATTTCAAACCCAAATTCTCAGTATATTTTCTAAAACAAATTATTAGACCTAACGTGTTATATTTTCATTCAAAAATTCATAATTATCTTTCAAAAGCTTGAAAATTATCAAACTTAAAAATCATCTCTAAAATCATGTATTGCATAACATATAATTTTCCCATGGCATTCAAACATCAAAATCTCTCGGTTTTGGCCTAAAACCATATAGATTCTTATTTAAGCAATCTTGTTTAAATTAAACAAACATTAATTCATGAATATCATCATCCTTACATCATATATACAAATTTAATCTTAAATCTGAAACATATATTCAATAAGTAGAGATGAAATTTATTATTCACCTTAATCTTTGATAAGGAAAGTGTATTGAGAGGAGTTCGATTCCCCTTTTTAATTCTTTTTCTTTGAAGTTCTCTTCTTCTTTTCTTTTTAATGGTCGTCTCTATTCTTCTTCTACTTACGTGTTTGATTTGTTTTTCAAATGAAGTGAATAGGAAATGAAATGGTAAAAAGAGAATATATATATATATAAGGATAAGGGGTTAGGTAAAGTTTATTACTATTATACCCTTACGTAGATTAGTTTACTTATAATCCATTTTTATGCCTATTTAATTTGTTACTTAAGCATGACCATTTAAATTCATTCAGATCTCAATTCCCTTATCATATAACATTTTCATTATTATATTGAATTTACCTAATTAAATATCCTAAATAATATTATTTAAAATTAGGGGTGCTATAGGCTCCCCTCTTTGAAGAATTCCGTCTTTGAAATTTAGTAAGGATTATACACTAACCATAGAATTCGTCTGTAACCAATCCTAACAATAATATAGTTTATCTGATTGCGATCATCTATATAAATGTAATATAGACATACCATTTAAAACAGATCAGGGTAGGTAATTCGAATCCTGTCTTCTGTTTTTCAAGTACAGACGTTTTCGTTGTCGCTCCATTGAACTTGCACCATCTTGACGGTCTTGGACCTTAATATTTTCTCATCTCTTGCTACAATCCAAACCGGTTGTCTTACAATTGTCAAACTATGCTCTACTGCCAACTAATCCAATCCTGTTAGAGTAATAGTAGTTTCTGGATTATGCACATACTTGCGAAGATGAGACACAAGAAATATATCATAGACACCGGCCATATTACTCGGCAATTCTATTCTATATGCGAGCTTTCCATCCTTTGTATAACTGGAATGGACCAACATATTTCTATGCCAACTTTCCTGAATTTTCGAATCGTATCACTCCCTTCATCGATGACACCTTAATAAAAACTCTGTCTCCAACTAAGAACTCGAAGTCTTTACGCATTTTATCTACATAACTCTTTTGTCTGGACAGAGCTTCCTTGATCTGACCTCGGATCAACTCAATCTTCTCTGATGTCTCTTTGACCATGTCTAGACCTAAGACTAATCTATCTGCAGTCTCTAACCAACATGCAAAGTGATTTGCATTGCCTTTCATACAAAGCTTCAAAAGGTATCATTCCTATACTAGTCTGAAAACTATTATTACAAGAAAAATCAATCAAATATAGATGGACTTTCCAAGATCCATTAAAGTCTAGTACATAAGAACTCAACAAATCCTTGAGTACCTTATTGACTTTCCAGTCTAGCCATCCATTTGTGGGTGATATGTTGTACTCATTTTGAGCTTGGTACCTAATGCTCTCTGCAAACTTCTCCATAACTCACTAGTGAATAATGCATCTCTATCTCTGATTATGCCACTTGGAATTCCATGAAGTCTAACTATGTTCTTCACGAACAACCTCGCTAAACAAGTGCCATTCTTGTTAACTTGAACTAGAATGAAATAGTCGCTCTTGGTCGATCTATCCACTATGACCCATATGCATTCATTTCCGTTGTTCTACCTTGGAAACCCATCTACAAATTCCATGGATATAGAATCCAACTTGTAAACCGAAATCACTAAAGGCTGAAAAAAACCTACTTGGCTTCTAAAGTTTGACTTTCACTTGTTGACAGTTAGCACATTGTCTAACCCACAAGCCAACATCCCTCTTCATGCCTTCCCAATAGAAGCTTCTCTTTATATCTTGATACATCTAGGTTCCCCCAGGATGAATCGTAAACTTAGATCGATGACACTCATCCAAAACTTCTCGTATAAAGTTCTCTACATTCGGAACACATAATCATCCCTTCTTTCTTAACCATCCTTTCTGGTCAATGACAAAAAAATTAAGATCATTGATCTCGGATCCCACCTCGAGTCTTCTAATTTTCTCGGCTATCTCTGGATCCTTTTTTTGTTTACAAGCTTTCCTCTCGATCAGCACTCGTTGATCCTCCAAACAGGCCAACTTAGCAATACTCCGACTAGAATCAGTTGTTGATCTTGACTTTATACTACACGTAGCCAAAACTTCCAAATACTTCCACTTTGCCAACATCGCTAACATCACATTCTGATGTTTCCTGCTAAGGGCATCCACAATGTTATTTCCATTTCCAGGATATATTCGATACAAAAACCATAAGCAGCCAAAATCTCTAGCCACCTCTGTTTTCGAGTATTCAACTCTTTCTAAGAGAATATATATCTTAAAGACTTATGATCGGTGTATAGTTCAAATCTTTCCCCTAAGAGATAATGTCTCCAAATATTCAATACGAAGATCACCACGGCCAACTCTAAATCATGAGTAGGATATCTTATTTCGAGTAGTCTAAGCTGTCAAGAAGCGTAGGCAATGACTTTATTATTCTGCATCAATACAGCTCCCAATCATGTTCCATATGCGTCAGTGTACCCCAACAACCCTTGGTTTCCTTCTGGAACGACCAACACTAGCGCGTTGATTAACAAATTTTTAACTGGAGGAATCCTTCCTCACATTTGTCGTACCAAATAAACATCACATCCTTCTTGGCAAAGGTGTTGCTGTCCATAAAAAATATTTGATAAATCTTCGGTAATAGCCCGCAAGTCCGAGAAAACTTTTGATCTCGGTTACCGTATCTGGTCTCCTCCAATTATTAAAAGTTTAGATCTTAACCAGATCTACTGCAAAACCTTCCTTCAAAACTACATGACCAAGAAATTTGACATCCTTCTTCCAAAAATGACATTTAGAAAACTTCGCCTTTAGCTGATGTTGCCTTAGCATTTCAAGCACTACTTTCAAATGATCCTGAAGCTCTCATCTTTCAAGTACACCAAATGTCATCTATGAATACTAACATGAACCTATACAAGTGTTCTCAAAAAAATTGATTCACCAAGTCCATGAAGAAAGCAGGTGCATTCATTAACCCGAATGGCATCACTAACCATTGATATGAACCTTACCTAGTTCGAAATGTTGTCAAAGGAATGTTGTCAACTGCCACTCTCAACAGATGGAAACTGGTCGCCAAATCTAATTGGGAAAACACCCTGGCTCCACTCAACTGATTAAACGGATTGTCAATTCGCGGCAAAGGATATTTATTGTTGAATGTCCATTCATTGAGCTTACGGTAGTTGACGCACATCTGCAATAACCCATCTTACTTCTAAACGAAAATCGCGGCCACTTCCCAAGGTGAACTGCTTGGTTTAATAAAATCTCGTCCTTCTAGATCCACTAGCTGCCCCTTCAATTCTTTCATCTCAATCGGTGTCATTCTACTAAGTGGTCTAATTACAGGTTCAGGTCTTGGTACAAGATCTATCCAAAACACAATAGTTCGTTTCGGTGGCAGTCTTGTAATCGGCACAAATATATCTGCAAACCCTCTTGCAACTCAAACCTAACCTAGCTCCTCCGCTACTTCCAAGGTACTTAACACAACACATACACTTTAGTCAGAATTCTCTACTGAGAAAATGACCCGGTTATGTCTATCTGGGTGCCTTACTGATATTTTCCTATCCTGGCAAAACATCCTAGCTTCATATCTACCTAACCAATACATACCCAAAATGATATCGAAATATACAAAATCATAAACACTCAATACTGCATGCAAACATATGATCTAACAAATCAAGTCCTAACTGGTCATATCTTATTCCTAGAGTGGCATATCTTCTTATTGGATTCACAACCATTAAGGAAGAAATAGGGTAAGTGATTTTTAAGCATAACTTATTAACCATATTCTTGGATATAAATGAATGTGATGCACTGGTATCAAATAGTATCCTAACTTGATTACTTTGAATAAAAAATATACCTTCAACACAGTCTTTCCCTTAACTGTTGTAGTTAATTTGGAAGAAGATGGTGGTCCAATAGCTAAAACCTTTCCTTTTTCTACCATAACTAGCTCTGGAAACTAGTTCTTCTAATGCCCAACTTGATCGTAGTTATAACACTTGATATGCTTCTTATATGCAGCCTTCTTCTGCCCCTTGCTTGGCTAGCACTCGTTTTTCGAAACGACCCTTCTTATCATATTAGTAGCAAACTAAGTCAGCTTTTGACTTCTTGGCTGAATCTCCCTTCTAGGCTCCTTTCTTTTTGAATAACTTTCTCTTCTTTCTCAAGAAATCTGGGATTCAATAGACTTCTCTCTAGCACAAATAGCAAGCATCTCTTACAAATTGAAAAAAATTGTTAGGAGACATAAATACCCCGAATCTCATTTCCCTTCCTTCCTATCTTTATTTAGTCAAGTACCAAACACATGAAAAAATGGATGACATTAGAAAGGTCCATGTGTCTTTCTATATTTTAACACTTACGCCATCAAATCAAATTCAAATTTAAATATATTTTGTTTTTTATTAGTTCTTCTTATTATTATATTGTTAAATTTTATAAATATGGTTTTCTTAACTTAACCTAACCATTCAAATGTTGTTTAAGAGTATATGCCAAAGTATAAAAACTTTCTACGACTTGTCGCTCGATAATAACTTAAAATCCAAAGGGTGGTTATCGATCGCATTTTCTGTTTTCCATAAAACTACCTATTTTTAGAAAAAATAATTCAAATTGAATTTTTAGCATTAGCTATTATTTAAAAGAGAATTATTTAATTACTAAAAACCATAAATTGAATATTTAAAATAAATTAAATATTCATAAATCAAAGCAATAAAATTCTGGGTCATTAAATTCTTTCCTCTTAAAAGAATTTCAACCCCGAAATTTCAACTCAATCAAACAAAGAAGGAAACCAACCAACAAAAAAGCTTATCCATTTTACTTCCTATACCTATTTATGAAAAAAATTCACAAAATTGAACTTAAGTTTAGAAATCTACGTAGTACCTTACTACATCCTGAGGGTACATACAATTATATGATACAAACTTTTTAATTTGAATTTAACTTAAGAGCTATATACCTTTTTTTATTTCAAACCCATTTTTGAAATGATATTATATATTTTAATAATAGAAAATATACATATTGCCCGAGTAATCCTAAAATGGTATTAAGGAACTTGTCTCTATCAAACAGTATAATACATTCCCTTACCAAGAAAGGTTATACTTAAAAGAAGTGTTTACCATCCGAACACATCTCTTTTCCATTCTTAATTATTTTCGGGCCACTCGAACTAGTTAACATGGAAATAATTCATCTTCTTCAAAATTCCATTTTTGATTTCATACTACATATATTTCCATAAAAATAGTTAAACAAATATCAATTTCCAACCTAACTTGGGGTTGATCGGATTTGAATTCATTTCAATCGTACAATAATAAAGAAAATAACTTATTAAGTGCATTATAATTTTCTCCTATGAAAACATATGATTGTTACTTAGAAGATTATTTAGATCATCATAAAAGAAATTAGGACTCATTCTCTGAACTATCCAAAGAAAATATGCCATACTTTAAAATTTCTTTCCAAAATATTTATACTTGTAACACTTCCAAGTAAAACCATTACTACTTTTCTCCTAAAAATTTCTGAATTCCTTTCAAAGACTCTTGGATTTAAATCCTCAGGAATCTTTTCCTTATAAAATATATTTTATAAATCGATTTTGTAAAATCATCTATATAAAATCGTAGGTTTATTTATAAATTACCATTTGTACACTCTTACAAAATATCACCTATAAAACTCCTTTGAAATATGATTGAAAAATCTCATTTACAAAATACCATATGTAAATCTCCTTTAAATAAATCCTTTTTGATAAGTAAAGCCCTTTTAACAATATAATTGGTTATATATAAACACCTTTATTTAATTAACTTTAGACATAATTAATAAAACAACTAATTACCTTTAAACATCATGAATAAAATAATTAATTAACTTTAAAACGTCATTAATAAAACACTTAAATAACTTTAAAACACTTTACTAAAATAATTAATTAACTATAAATTAATTTAAATCCATAAGTTTTCAAATTCGAAAAGAGGCTTAACGACCATTATGGTTCTTAAACAAGCTACCATTTATTTTTAATTCACCTTCTACTTCATATCATTGGTATTTGCATAAGCAAGCATATATGTAAGTAAAATCGATAATTTACAATCATTAGCTAATCCATCACTTATCCAATATTAATTTACTGGTATGTGAATAGATTTCCAAATAAATAATATAGTAGAATGGGGATTTATTCTGCTAAAAAGATTTCCAAATTAATCTATTCATTTTAAATACGACAGAATGGTGTTTTATTCTGCTGATAAAATGTTGTTGTAATAGCATAATTGCCTAACTACGTAATTATTTTCTGTCACTATTAATTTATCAATAGTTTCCTAGCATAATTGCCTAACTATATAATTATTTTCTGTCACTATTAATTTATCAATAGTTTCCACTTTAACAATTCTATCAAATAATTATACTAAAGTGTTCTATTAGTTAATACAAATCAACCATCGAAATCCATGGGTTAAACGGATTTAAGTTGAGTGCTTTAATGCTTTAAAAAAGTTTAAACTATTTAAATTTAAAAAATTAGATAACTAAACACTACTAGCACATGCCAGAACTCCTATGGCCATACACGACTTGTGCCCACCCTCGCCATCCCCTTTGGCAGCCTCAAACTCATTTTCACCATTCAACCTGAATTCGAACATTCCCAGGCCATCAAACAGTCACCAACCTCTATCGCCACCTCCACTTCTAGAAATTATCACCATCACTAATTGATTGCCACTATGCTTCCTTATCTCTGGTCCAGACGTCGACAAACTTGACCCTCCTTTGTACCAGTTCCAGTCCCAATATCGAACCCAAAACCAAATATCTCGAACGCTAAAGCGAGCTCGTCCCAAAACTTCGACCACCAATGACTACGCAATCACCTCTCCTGCCTCGGCTATGACACTAGCCTCCCTCCAACAACATCATACATTCCCTCGAGTCCAAGTTTGCTAGAAAATTCGAAATAATCGAAAACCAAACATTTAATCCCCAAGACAAAACCCAACATATAAAATCATGCGAACAGCTTCAAAAAGCATAGTTTTCAGAAACGAACGTCATCGTACTCCCCGTTCATAGATTCATCTTGGTCGAAACAATATCGTCACTCAGCTATTCACTGTAACTAAAAAATTACAGCCACCTTACTTGATGAAACGATCTAAGAATATTTTTAAATCTAACTAGTGGCTAGGGCGAACGGCTTTACATTTGTTCATGTTGGCTAATTCCTAACAGTTTTAGAAATTATGATTATTGAATGTAAGAGTGGGTGTGTTCATTTCTTTAGACCGAGAGTAGGAGAAGAAGAAACGCAAATGTTAGGTACCTATGTTTATGTCTATGCACATATGTAGTTTATAGTAAGCATCACCTTACATTTTTAAAACTAAATTTTAACAAGTTAAAATCTAACCAATTATATAAATACAATTATCATATGCAAATTACCACCAAGTTACTATAGTTTACAACATTCATTTTGTAAAAGATGGTAGATAAGAATAAGAGATTTTACCAAATTTATTATTTTTAAAAGTATGCAATAAGAGTTTAGTGTTCCAACCTTCCCGGATTATTGAAAATGCAAGATTCAAGCTTTCTTCTCTACCAATCAACCCGACACAATTTCACAACTAATTTCAACTTTTAAGATAAAAAGAAAAGGTTTGTATTAATTTAAGAATGGAATAGGAAGTGGAAAGGAGAAGTTAGAAAATGCAGAAATGAGAGTGAAGAGTAAAATGGAGATGAGATAAAAACTTTACTTTTATAAATTGAAAAAAGTGTCGATATACATAAATACCCTGAATATGATTTCCCTTCCTTCCCATCTTTTATTAAGTTAATTAAATGCTAAACACATGAAAAAATTGGGGGATACTAGGAAGGTCCATGTCTCTTTCTATGCTTCAACATTTAAGCCATCAAATCAAATTCAAATTTAAATAGTTTTTACTTTTTATTAATTCTTCTTATTATTATATTGTTGTATTTTACAAATATAGTTTTCTTAACTTAACCTAACCATTTAAATGTCGTTTAATAGTATATGCCAAGGTATAAAAACTTTTTATGACTAGTCGTTTGATAATAACTAAAAATCCAAAGAGCGGGTATCGATCGCATTTTCTGTTTTCCATCAAACTACCTATTTCTGAAGAAAAAAAATTCAACTTAAATTTTCTACCATTAGCTATTAATTAAAAGAGAATTATTTAATTATTAAAAACCATAAATTGAATATTTAAAATAAATTAAATATTCATAAATCAGAGCGATAAAATTTCGGGTCGTTGCGTCAATTGATAATATGATCATTATGTTGATATATTTTAGCTCCTTCATCTCTTTTGATTATTTATTCGTATTGTTTGTATAGTTTAGATCTGAATCTTTTACAATGAATTTATGTGTGCCTAAGTTGTCTGATCTATTTTTTTGTTATTTTTAGAAATTATTGTTCAAAAAAACAATTTTGATTGAATTTTTTTTAATTAAATGTTTTTGTGTGTGTCTCTATGTAACATGGTTATTTAAAGAATTTTGATTGAAAACTATGGCATACTAAGATCATAAGATTTTCCAATTATTAGGACCTTTTTTTCTCGTTCACCAATTAACGAATTTAAAATTTTAAAACGATGGTACACTAAGAAATTTTACCTCTTAACTGAACAAATGCATGTATAAGGACCTGAAGTTGTTATTTGGACTACAAATTATAAAAGCACCTGACCAAGTTTTAGATGTAATAAGAAAGAGAATAAAAGAAGAAAGAACACAAAATTTCTGTTGTGTTTCGATAAATACCCTGGCTTATGTCCACCTTTTTCTTTTTTATTAATTTTACTTTGCTCTTACAAAGTATATTTTACAAGTCGAAATCACTCAACATGGGTACGAGTTCTACATATTTTAATTTAGAAGTGTATTTCTCAACTCCCATAATTCAAAGTCCGGAAAAAAAATCATATTTTTATGCATATCCTCCTCTATTTATAGACAGAGATTAACAAATTATGCTCTAAAATACATTACAGGAACTCTCCATGTCTAGCATGAAGTCTAAGAAAAATATCGTAGTTTGACTCGGTTAATGTTTCTCAACTCGGTAAGGATCTAGGGGTTTCAATTTGGTAGGGATCCAAGAGTTAACTTAGTAACGTTCTAAGAGTCAACCCAATAGAGATCCAAAATTCAAATCATTAGGGATCTAAGAGTCAACTTAGTAGGTATTTTAGAGTCAATTTGGTAGGGATTTATGAGTCCACTTAGTAGGAATCCAAGAGCCAACTCGATAGGGATTCAAGATTCAACTCAGTAGGGATCCGAGTGGGGCCAAGTTATGATTTTGGTCCAATTTTGGCTTTCTCTTTTGTGCTCTACTTTAGCATCTTGTGATGTTTTTCTTGGCTCTAGGTCAATTTCTTTATCGTTCTTTAGTCTAGTTTAATCATTTGAGTCTGTTCAGAGACCATGGAAAATTTGGTCGTAATGCCTGCCTTCAAAGTATGCCTTGGGAATATAAGCTGTTCCTTGCTGAAGAACAATACTGAAAGTAATCAGTCATTGACTATTGAACATTCTGGCTATCCACTAGACCAATCATGGTGAATCATCTGATTCCGTTGGAGGTACATATAAATCAAAGTGGGTATTAGACCTATCGTGCATAGGTCTCTAATCCTTGCTTAAGAGTTAGTCATAAATCGCAATCATTCTGCATTTCCTTATAATTTAATATATTACACATAAAGATGTTACGGCTGTGACAACCGTCGTTATTAACAACAATCATAATTACCATTATTGACGGTTATCAATTCTTATAACTGTTACCACAACTGTCTATGACTATCAACCATCTATGATGGTCAACCATCATATTTTCAATTTTGAATCATGTTTGCACATGCATTTTCAATTATATACTTTATTGATGATAAATTCATATAGATCTAACTATTTTTTACCAATTTATTTATTTATTTATAAAATGGCCAATATGCATACACAATGTTATTAGTTCATGAAGGCATATATTATTAATGTACAAGCTATTACTTTAACTTAAATTACTAATTTTTAAGTTTTAACATTAAATAGTGTAGAAAAACAATCATGTATGATTCATATGGTCAACTGTGTTTATCTAATTCTTCAACCATTACTGTAACCTTTATCATAACCATTATTGATGGTAACTTCATGAACAGTTGGTACGGTTGAACGGTTAATGGTTCAACCATAATAGCCCCAATTACAAATCATAAATCATGGTAATTTCGAGTTTGCTTGTGGTTAAATTATCTTATATCAGAATCAACATCATCTCATGTTCTCCTAAGATTTAACTATCATCGGTAAATCATATGTTAGGTAATCAAAAATCATCAATTATAGAAGTACCCAACAAACAATTGAAGCACTATATAGAAATTGTATAGTGTCGTCTAGTGTCCCATCATAAGAATGCTTATCAGATCAAGGCGGCGACACAATTTGGTAATCCTTATCAAATCATTTTAAAGTGGAGTGGCATTCAAATTCCTAAGTCCAATTTCTAATCTCTCCAGCTTTTGTAATCATATATTAAGTTTGATTTCTGCCCTCTTCGAATCACATAATTAAATATGAAATCTAGTTTTTTATCTCTTCGGATCACATAATGAATATCCATATCAATTTTTGATTTCATCGGATCGCATAATCATATTATCCGAATTGAGCCCAACCCGCTCACTCTTTTGTGGAAGGACCTAATATCCAGGTGCATCTATCCACTCACTCGCTAGTGAGGGCACTAATTACCTAAGCACGTCCATCCACTATATCTATTATGAGGGGACTCACTATACAATGCGAGTCCATCCACTTGCTCTCCACCGAGAGGACACATTATCCGAGCGTATTCCATCCACACACTCTCCAGTAAGGAGACCTGTTATCCCATATAAGTCCATCCACTTTATCTTTAACAAAGGAACTTAAATTTCATGGTACATTGCCTCATCTCTCCGATTGGAGAAACCATATCATATCATTTTATCATATTCACTTTAAGGAATAACCAAGTTCTATTGGTACCCCCATCATAATATCAATATCATTCATCACGTTCAACTGATTATAAAGTCCATATATTCATCAGTCATTGATTTATCGATTTCAAATCAAAAAATCAAGCAAATATTAAAACATCCAATCTTATCAATGATTACCTCCAGACTTTCAACTCAGAATGTGCCTTAGGATCGATTAAAATCCCATGCACGTGTAAGCGGATTGGTAGTGATCTTTCACTTATTGTTTCAAACAAAACCAGAATGCACAAATATATCTCGTACCATTCATCACAAACATGGGATTATGAAGCTTGTCCCAGATCTATGGAAGCGACCAAGCATATTTGTCTCAGGTGTAGATCGGTCCTACAATACCGTCACATTTTGATCCCCCAAATACTGCTATAAGCTATTACTCTGAACCTGCTCCACTATCAAGTCTCATAGATGTCTGCGTCCTTTCATATTGTGCCCATCCAGCTCATACAATAGGTAGAATTTTATAAATATTCTCTCCTAATTCAAGGGCTCTTTCTTGGCAGGCTTTTCAAGGGAGAATCTGCCCTCTATCATCCAAGTAAATCCTCTTTGGTATTTCTGTCAAATTCTTGTAGAAGGAAAATTTTGACTCCTTCCATTGTTACTTTGATCCTTGGAAGCCATCGTCGGCTTTCTAGTTTCTTTGTCCTTTTCATATTTCGTTCTGGATGGTCCTTCATCATGCAGTTCAAATTTAACATTATCCACCTCTACGTCTTCCTATAGAAAATATCTCTTAGCTTGGTAGTAAAAGCTACAAGATCCACTAAGGGAACCCTCTCCAAAGATGTTTTGAAATCATTTTTACTTGAAATTCCAAAAATCACTGCCATCAGGACCATCAATGGGTCTATTTTCTACACTATATTGACTATTGCAATGAATCTGGTTAATAATTTCATACATTGACTCCATGCCTCTATTTCATGCTCGAAAAAGTGTCATTACATTCTTTGGTCATATTATATGAACCCTAAACTAGTTCACAAACTTTTCCACTAATCCAGTCCACGACCTAATGGACTCGTTCTCCATATGCCGAAACCACATCATTACTAAATCTACTAAATATAAAGGGAAACACAACCCCATTACCTCCTCTATAGCACCCAACACTCCCATTTGCTGTATATCTCATTATATGTACTTTTGGATCCATCCTTCCATCCTATGGGTTCATGATAGGTAGTTTGAAATGCGATTGAACTTTGCCAAATCGGTTGTTTGGGGTAAAAGAATTTCTATTCACATCCTCCAAACACCGACCTAGAGTTCCACCTTGGACTATTTGTCTTATCATTTCCACTAGACAATCATCCTAATTCTATATTGATTCACATGGTGTCATGAAATGATACAAGTCTTGGATAAGTATCTACAACGCACTAGAATGCCCTTGTTGACGATCCTTTACTCCGACAGCATCTAGGGTTCCTCGAACAATGTGATATCTTACACCGGGTAAATCCTTAACCCTTCCTCCTCTTACTAATACTACAGAATGTTCTTGTAAATTATGGTCAATGCCAGGTATATAAGCAGTGATTTCAAATCCGGAATTGACGGGGGCCCGCACAAGCGATGGAGCATGTGGTTTAATTCGATGCAAAGCGAAGAACCTTACCAGGGCTTGATATGCCGCGAATCCTCTTGAAAGAGAGGGGTTGCCTTCGGGAACGCGAACACAGGTGGTGCATGGCTGTCGTCAGCTCATGTCATAAGGTGTTGGGTTAAGTCTCTCAACGAGCACAACCCTCGTGTTTAGTTGCCACCATTGAATGTGGAACCCTGAATAGGCCGCCGGTGATAAGCCGGAGGACACGATAACTGGTACACCAGTGGTGCGTCCTTTCCGGTCCTCTCGTACTAAGGAAAGGTCCTCTCAATGCTCTAACGCCCGCACCGGATATGGACCGAATAGTCTCACGACGTTCTGTACCCAGCTCACGTACCGCTTTAATGGGCGAACAACCCAACCCTTGGAACATACTACAACCCTAGGTGGCAAAGAGCCGACATCGAGGTGCCAAACCTTCCCGTCGATGTGAACTCTAGAGAAGTTTACGAATGTCTACGTGGTGGGCTTGATTTTACCAAGGATGATGAAAATGTGAACTCCCAGCCTTTTATGCGTTGGAGAGACCGTTTCTTATTTTGTGCTGAAGCTATTTATAAAGCGCAAGCGAAACAGGTGAGCCGGCGACCAAAACCCCAGTGAACGGCGGCCGTAACTATAACGGTCCTAAGGTAGAGAAATTCCTTGTCGGGTAAGTTCCGACCCGCACGAAAGGCGTAACGATCTGGGCACTATCTCGGAGAGAGGCTCGGTGAAATAGACATGTCTTTGAAGATGCGGACTACCTGCACCTGGACAGAAAGACCCTATGAAGCTTCACTGTTCCCTGGGATTGGCTTTGGGCCTTTCCTGCGCAGCTTAGGTGGAAGGCGAAGAAGGCCCCCGGAAACGCGGACACAGGTGGTGCATGGCTGTCGTCAACTCCTGTCGTAAGGTGTTGGGTTAAGTCTCGCAATGAGCGCAACCCTCGTGTTTAGTTGCCACCATTGAGTGTGGAACCCTGAACAGACTGCCGGTGATAAGCTGAAGGACGGCGAGGATGACGTCAAGTCATCATGCCCCTTATGCCCTGGGCAACACACGTGCTACAATGGGCGGGAAAACCGTCTGTCACACTACGGGAGCTGGCCATACCCGAAGTCATTACCATAACCGCAAGGAGGGGGATGCCGAAGGCGGGGCTAGTGACTGGAGTGAAGTCTTAACAACGTAGTCGTACTGGAAGGTGCGGCTGGATCGCCTCCTTTTCGAGGAGAGCTAATGCTTATGCTTGTGCGGAAATTTTTTGAATAAAATAAATGAACAACCGTAACGGATGTCAGCTCAATCCGAAGGAAACAGGATCGTCCAGTTCCTATAGAACCTATCATAAAATACCCCTAGAAGGGGATAGGGCTAAGCGGAGCGAAAAGGGTTTTCCATGAGATGGGAAATGAAAACTATTAGCCCCACACGAGGTTTGTGAATATGTGATTGTCTGATAATGAGAAAGGAATATCCGTCTTTCTGCTAAACAGAATCTATTGAACTCATAATTCACTAGATACTTTTTCTGAATGTCAACTAAGTATCATAAGTAAATTGATCCCGGTTGTTCAATCATTTGATAACCCGAGTCATTCTTTGTCTCTAAGGCTACACGTTTCTTTGATTCAGTTCTTCATCTTGCCCATTATTCTTAAGGGGAACTTTTGTCTCCTATTCCTACTTTTTCATGTTCGTGCTCTGATTTTCATTCTGTGGCTCAACATCATTCCTTAGATGTGCTCAATCCAGTCCTAAGTCCAAGTCTACCATGCCCATTAGACTTCTTGAATTGGTATCTAGTTAACTTCTTAGGTTGGTATTGAGTTGATGTGCCTTTGTAGGGTTTGCTCCAATTTATCCGACTCGGTGTCATGGTGCACTCATTTCTCCTTTTGGCCTCTGATTTTATTTTCGAGTTACTCCGACTATTGTTTGTTGTGATAAATCATAGTCATTCTGCATTTCCTCATAATTTAATACATTACACATAATATATTAAAGTCATCTTCTATTCCCCCAAGATTTAACTATCGCAAGTAAATCATACGTTGGGTAATCATAAGTCATCAATTATAGAAGTAAACTGCCATTGATTAAAGCACCACATATAAATTTTCTAGTATCGTCTAGTGTCCCATCATAAGCATATATAATTGGATCGAGGAAGTATATAATCCAGTAATCGTTATCAAATAATTTTAAAGTGGAGTGGCATTCAAATTCCAAAGTTCAATTTCTAATCTCTCTAGATTTTGTAATCATATATTCAGTTCGATTTCTAACCTCTTTGGATCACATAAATAAATATTTAATCCAGTTTTTACACTTTGGATCACATAATCATATCCATTTTGATTTTTGGTTTCATATGATCACATAATCAAATATTCCAGACTGAGCCGCTAACTCTAACGAGAGGACCCGATATCCTAGTGCATCCATCCGCTCACTATCTAGTGAGGATACTTACTACCCGAGCACATCCATCCGCTTGTTCTCCGGTAAGCGGGCTCGCTATTTAGTGCGAGTCCATCCACTTGCTCTCTATTGGGGGACAATTTATCCAAGCGTGCTCAATCAACATAATCTCAGGTAAGGGGACTAGTTATTCAATGCAAGTCCGCCCACTTTATCTTGAAAAATGCAGTGTACGTGCTAATATAGTACAAACGGATCGTGTAATATGGAATATAATATAAATGCGGAAATAGATGATAGTAGCAAAGTAAATAAAAATAGAAAAATCACACCAGAGATTTTTAAACTGGTTCGGAGCACCATCCTACGTCCAGTCCCAGACTTCTATCTGGATTTTCATTACTAACTACCTCGCTTCACCCGGAGGAACAGGTTTACAACACCCAAGCAGACGAATGGGATTTCACGCCTCTAATATACTGAGGACTTCAATACTTGCCTCTTACAACACCAAGGACTTCAACACTTGCCTCTTACAACAACGAGGACTTCAACAAATGAAAATAATTGTTTGGTGACGATATGTGTTCTTGCTAATACTATTTTGTCACTTATAGTACAAACTTCCTATAATCTTATCCTCAAATAGAATATTTGTATATATGAGGATTTGGAAGTGGATATCGTATTGAATCAAAAGAATGTTAAATAAATTTCAGGATTCAAAAACGATATATGATAGAATATGAGAAATTTGAGCGCTTTGAAAGTATAAGATTGAGATCAATAGAATAGAGATTAGAATAATAGAAATTAGTTAATTGGAATAATGATTTCATGATGATTATATAAGAAATAAACAGTTGTAACCCTTTGTGAAAAGGTACAAGCAAAGGTCATGATCATTGGTGAAGAGAAAGAGAAGCAACCGTTGAAGAAAAAGGAAGTGTCTATACGAAGGGTTGCTTTCTGTTTGAAAACGGTCGACAGGTCAAAAAGAACCTGTAGACAAGAATTTAAATATATATACGTTATGGTCACTTGTGCACGTTACCTGTGCATTCTGGGCATAAACGGTCGACCGCCATATTTTAACCGGTCGACCGGTTTAGCCCAGTTTGCACAGTTAATGTGCATTCATTCATATATATACATATATAAGAAAATTGAAGTTATACGATTATTTGAGGATAGATTTTAACATAAATAATATTACTAACATACCAAATAATCAACCTCTAACAAATGGAGCTCTTTGCGTCCAAAATAACTTTTTTATCGATCACGATTCATCCCTTTGTCAGAAATCAAAAATCTATAAAAAAATTGACTCAACATTCTCCCCCTTTTTGATTGATGACAACATAGTTATGAATCTCCCCCTGTATATGATATCCGCCTGAGATTGTATCCTGCATGTATACTGTTAGCACAATTTTCTCCCCCTTTGTCATCGACAAAAAGGAGTTGTTAAATGGAGGATGTAAAAGAGATTATAAGCAACATAAAACTATTACCAAAGATCAAGAGTAACAATCACACAAAATTATAATACACATAAGTCTAGTATGAATGACACTATTTAGTACAAGTGCTAGATAATATCTTTAAAGCAAAAGTTAAAGTCAAGAGTACGCATAAAAGAGATAGACTTAAAAAGGACTTATTCTGACTCCGTCTCACCCTCTTCTTCTTCTTCTTCAACAAGCTGAGATTTCCCGTGTCGACGTTCATGACTAGTTCCCGAGCTTGTACCCTCCTCTGAAGATGTCCAAGCAAAAGTAGGAGGAGTTGGGCGCTTGCCAGGGTCTGAAGCTTGCATTGAAGAAGATGATGCACCACAAGATATTGCTTCCCATATAGAAACGAAGAACGACTTAAGTCTGTTAAAGCGTTTATCCATTTTTGTATCCATGCGCTTAAGTCGTGCTTCGAGAAGGAATTGATTTCGAGCAATAGTTTCAAGTGATTCTTTTGTTGAGGAAGATGATCGTAAGAGTTTAACTTCCTCAGGTTTAGGACGAGATGGACGTGATGAAGCTTCTTTATGTTCTTGTTCTTTCCATTGTTCAAAAGGCATAATATTAAAGTATGGAGCGGGAAGCTTCATTCTTGTAATTGTAGCTTTGTTGATGACTTTTGGTTTGGAAATTGAAGACTTGGGAGGTTCAATGCCACAATCAAGCAAGAGACGCATAATATACTCGTTATAGAATAAATGTGGTCTAGAGCTATCATTTACTTTCAAGATCTCATCAAAGATCATACCAATCCAATTTATACGAATACCCCCATAGATTGAGTATAATGCCTTGAAATTTTCTTTATAGACGGCATCAAAATTTCCTATTCTTGGTAAAAGAGAGTGCATAAGAGTATAGTGAAGAATTCTTGCAGAAGGCCGTAGACCAATAGACTTAGTGCTTTCCTTGTCATCTTCAATAAATTGATGGCTGATTTGATTACGGACATGAACATTGCAAAAAATACTTGAAAATTTTTCACCGATAAAATAAGAACCAAGAACTGTTGTCATCCTATCACATGACATAAATACTACTTTGCCACAAACAATGGACCAAAGACAATAATTAGGATTCTCGGGCTTGTTTTTCTCTAAATTTAGGTTAGCATAGAATAACTTGATCATTAAATGGTTAATTTCTACATTGTTGTGATCAAAGTCAATTAGGTTTTCAATATCAGCTTCCTTTGCTAAACCAAGAATACGATAACTAGAGAAATGTGAAAAATTAACAAAAGAACCCGGATGGATTGTAAAATCCTTCATCTCATTCCATCTTTTGACTGCAATTGGATCTACAAGCCACTTCTTGATAGAGAGATCAATTGGTTGTGTTTCGGAGGTAGAAGCTTGTTTTTATTTCTTTTGTGGAGGAGCCATTTTTTGGAGAGATTGGTAGAGTATTTTAGTTTTAGGGTTATGAGAGGTTGTTGAAAAAAATAAATGAAGGGAGGGAGTGAAGAAATAACCGTATGTACCTTTTAAAAAACCAAACAGCATGAAACCGGTCGACCGCCTTGAAATCAACGGTCGACCGTTTTCTTACAGAAGCCAAAACGGTTGACTGGTTGATTTTGGCCGGTCGACTGGTTTGCCTGTGAGGTGTTTTTCCATCTTTTTGCTTATATTTCTGAGTGTACACGGTCCATATAATATTTAGTTTATTCAAAACATGATATATATATATATATATACACACACGAGTGTACAATCATAATATTGAAACAGATTTAATGAGAGGTAGAAGAATTTTGATCGGAAGTCTTTTCTTTGACATTGGTAATGCGTGGTTTCCATGGTAACCACTTTTCTTTTGCTCCTTCATTCTGAGCATAGTTTTTATCCCATGAATTTGGGCTTCTAGAGGATGAAGGTGCATGAGGCATTGGCTCGTATACGCCATCTTTGTTTGAACCACAAAAGAATGATGCCATTTTTTCTAGAAGAGATAGACGTTCCGAAGTCAGTTGTTGCTCATAATGTAGCTGTCTTTGAAGATCGATTTGATGTTTTTGATAATGATGAATCTCATTGATCTTATCTTTGGTATGGGGTGAACAAAACAACACTTTCTTTGCTCATTACGAAGTAGGCGTATTTCCAAGAGAATGAATGCAATGATGATGACACTTTGAATTGTGTTTTGGAGTTTCAGGAGAGTAATATTCTTCTGGCTCAGACCTTGTGACCGAAATATGGGATTTTTGAGCACACTCATCACAAATATGTGCCATAATGAACTATATATATAAACTTTTAGGTTCAGATAGGAGGTGATAAAAACAATATTTTGTCAAGCTTATATATATAAAAAAATCCTATAAGCTTGTGGATGAGAATTGACATGCAAACTTGGCCGTAGAAAAATTAAAAGCTCATATTCAATTTCCGAAATATAGCAATAGCAAAAAATAATCCGAAAAGAACTTAAGAATATAACATTATTACTTATCAAGTTCTTTTTTAGAAATTAAACCAAGTTCTCTACGCAAATTTAATGAAACTAGACTCAAGTAGAGGCTTAGTGAAAATGTCTGCTAATTGACTTTCAGTTTGGACATATTCGAGACATATTTTTCCTTTTTCGATATTGTCTCTAAGGAAATGATGACGGATATCAATGTGTTTGGTTCTGGAGTGATTTACTGGATTCTTAGAAAGATTTATAGCACTTGTGTTATCGCAGTATATAATGGAATTTGATAAATGTATATCAAAATCATGAAGCGTTTGTTGCATGTATATTACTTGAGTACAAGCGAGAGCTGCTGATATATATTCAGCTTCACATGTTGATAGTGAAACACAATTTTGTTTCTTACTAAACCAAGAGACAAGTGATTTTCCAATAAAATGGCATGTACCACTTATACTCTTTCTATCCGTTCGAGAGCCTCCAAAATCAGCATCACTATATGATACTAATTCAAATGGACATTCTTTTGGATAAAAAAGACCGAAATCTTTGGTATTATTAACATAACGAATTATTCGTTTTACTGCTCGTAGATGTGATTCCTTCGGATCTGCTTGAAAGCGTGCACATAGACAAACACTCATCATTATATCTGGATGACTTGCTGTAAGATAAAGAAGAGAACTAATCATGCTTCGATAAAGTTTCTGGTCAACATTCTTACCTTTTTCGTCTTTTTCAAGATGTGTAGATGTACTCATGGGAGTAGGTTTACCAGATGTGTTATTTAACCCGAAGCGATTGATAAGATTTCCGTAGTAATTTTCTTGATTAATAAAGATACCATTCGGAAGTTGTTTGATTTGAAGTCCAAGAAAATATGACAGTTCTCCCATATAAGACATTTCGAACTCTTTGGTCATAATACTTGCAAATTCCTTGCAGAGTTTATCGTTTGTTGAACCAAAGATGGTATCGTCTACATATATCTAGATAACTAGAATATCCTTTTGAGAATGTTTGATAAACAAAGTTTGATCGACTTTGCCTATTTGAAATCCTGAGTTAATAAGATAGCTACGTAGTCATTCATACCAAGCACGAGGTGCTTGTTTTAAACCATACAGAGCTTTCTTAAGTTTGAACACATGGTTAGGATATTTTTCATGTACAAACAAAGGAGGTTGTTCGACATATACATTTTCTTTGATAAATCCATTGAGAAAAGCACTTTTGACATCCATCTGATAAAGTTTGAAATTATGGTGACAAGCAAAAGATAATAGGATTCTAATAGCTTCTAGTCGAGCAACTGGTGCAAAAGTTTCTTCATAATCGATACCTTCTTCTTGATTATACCCTTGTGCTACTAATCTTGCTTTATTTTTGGTGATATTTCCTTGTTCGTCAGCCTTATTTTTATAGACCCATTTAGTACCAATAACTGACTGATCAGTTGGTCTTGGAACAAGTTCCCAAACGTCATTGCGCTCGAACTGATTTAGTTCTTCCTACATGGCAATGATCCAGTAATCGTCTGTAGCAGCTTCTTTTGGATTCTTAGGTTCGATATTTGAGAGAAAAGCGACATGACCCATTTGGTTGAGTTGACTCCTTGTTCTGACATGTGATGTTACTTCACCGATTATATTTTGGGCCGGATGGTCTCTTAATATTCTTGGTGGTGATTGTAACTCACATATTTGAGGAATATTCTCAATAATTATTTCTGAGTCAGAATCAATATTTGTGATGATTGGATTGTCAGTGACTATTGATTCGTCATCATCTGATATAGTTTGAGGATGCTGATAGAATTCATCAAAAGAGACATGAAGTGATTCTTCAATAGTTTTGGTTCGTTTATTAAATATACAATAGGCCTTGCTTCGTTCCGAATAACCGACAAATATTCCTTCATCGGCTTTTGGATCGAATTTGCCAAGCTGGTCTTTCGTATTTAAAATAAAGCACTTGGAACCAAAAACTTTGAAGTATGAGATTTTAGGCTTTCTTTTGTTAAATAATTCATAAGGGGCATTCTTGGTAAGAGGTCTTATGGACACACGATTCAAAACATAACAGGCAGTTGCGACGGCTTCTGCCCAGAAATGTTTTGGTAAGGTGGTTCCATTCAATAATGTTCTTGCACATTCTTGTAAAGTTTGGTTCTTCCGTTCTACAACTCTGTTCTGTTGTGGAGTTCTGGGAAACGAAAAATTATGATATATACCTTTCTTTGTACAAAAATGTTCAAATTCATTATTTTCAAACTCTCCGCCATGATCACTTCTTATATTTTTAACTTTAACCCCTTTTGATTTTTGAATTCTTTTGACGAAAGATTTGAAATAATCAAAAGTGTCACTTTTGTTTTTTAAGAAAAATGTCCATGTGTAACGGGAGAAGTCATCAACAATTACAAGCACATATTGACTGTGATTTATTGACTGAACCCTAGTAAGTCCAAATAAATCCATATGTAGTAACTCAAGTGGTTGTAATGTTGATATGACTTTCTTGGATTTAAAAGATGATTTGGTCAATTTTCCTAGTTGACATGCATCACAAATGTTGTTAACCTTAAAACTCATTTTGGGTAGTCCTCTAACTAGATTGTTTTTGGCTAGATTGTCAATAGTTCTGAAGTTTATATGACAGAAGCGTTTGTGCCATATCCATGGATCATTATCATTAGCCACAAGACATATATCTGAATTATGATTAATATTCATATTCAAAATATATATATTTCTGTCTCTATAACCTTCGAAAACTAAATTATGGTCTTTATCTAAAATACTACACTTATTATTCGAAAAGGAAATTGTAAAACCCTTGTCACATAACTGACTAATACTAAGTAAATTGTGTTTTAAATTTCTAACTAGCATGACATTAGTAATAAGAGGTAAGTTAGATGTACCGCAATTGCTCACATCGCCTTTGCCGATGATATAGCCTTTTGAATTATCTCCAAAATGATGGAGACACCATCTGAGTATGTAATATTTGTCAATAAGCTCTTGTCTCTAGTCATGTGCTTCGAGTAACTACTGTCCAATATCCACTATCCTTTTTTCTTAAGTGGGAACTACAAAAAATAAAATTAAGTCCATGGTACCCACTTTTTATGGGGTCCTAAGAGTTAGGTCTTAGGAGTCCAAACCCATACGGGTCTGGTATCCCCTTTATATACATAATTAATATTAAGATGCACAGTATTCATGAAATTCTGAATATATTTGTTCCTAATCAAATTGTTATTTGTTTTAGGAACCCATATTTTGATAGTCTTGACATTTTTCTTTTGAAATTTCACAACTGGTTTTGGTTTGGAATATAATAAACTAAGATTTTTCTTAGCTTCAGTTTTTTGTACTTTCTTTTTATTACCAAGATGTTTCTTGGTTTCTTTTTTCTTATATCCCAAACCTTGTTTATTTGAAACAGATTGTGAATTTTCAATGATTTTTGTCAAATTTTCTCGACCTTTGTTAAAGTTAGAAACATTTTGAGTAATGTTATCTAACTTAGTTTGTAAACTAGCCTTTTCTAGGTCCAGAATTTTGACTTTTTCCTCAAGCTCATGATTTTTAGTAGTGAGAGCATCAATTTTCTCTTTTTGAGTTTCAATTTCTTGAATCAAAGGAAATAATTGAGAGTCAACATTAGATGACGATTCTTGAAATTTTTCAAGTTCTTCTTCTAATATTTTCTTCTCGTCTCTTAACGTATCTCGTTCAAATTCTGCTCTGCTCAGTTTTGCTTCGGCTTCTTTTAGCTTTCGTTTTATGTCTTTATATTTGACTATCAATTCAGCATTAATATCAAGTACTTCATCAAATGTAGGAATTTGTACCTCATCATTTGTTGCCATGAAACAGACATTTGCTTGTTCGTCTTCTGTATCAGTCTCACTTTCTGATGAGTCTGTATCATCCCATGTTACCGAGAATGCTCGTTTCTTTGATTTGTCTTTCTTATATCTTAATTTGTCATTTTCTGACTTCTTCTTTTGCTCCGGACAATCCTTGTGCATGTGCCCCTTTTTGTGACAGTTGAAGCATTCTATAGAGGATGATGTTGGTTTATTTGATCCAGATTTCTTTCTGTTATAACGACTGGCTTTTTGCTGTTTTAGGAATTTTTTGAAACCTTTTGCTATGAATGCCAGATCTTCATCTTCAGACTCTGATTAATTATCATCTTTTTTAGCATGGAATGCCACGTTTTTCTTTTCTTCTTTTTGTTCCTTTAGTCTGCAAGTTAGCTTCGTTGGACATTAGATTTCCTATCAATTCATTTGGCTTCATGACGGAAAGGTCATTAGCTTCTTCAATTGCTAATACTTTTCCTTCCCATTCACTAGTCAGAGAATGTAGGACTGTTGAAACAACATCAAAATCAGAATACTTTTGTCCTAAGCCAATAAGTGCATGGTGGATAGTTTGAAACCGTGAATACATATCATTGATTGTCTCATTTGGTTTCATTTTGAAATTTTGAAATTGACTTTTCAGCATGGCTATTTTGGCTTGTTTAACCTTGTTAGTACCTTCATGAGTGGTTTTCAGCGTTTGCCAAATTTGATATGCAGTAGTGCAGATACTAACATGGTTATATTCATTTTGGTCTAATGCACAAAACAACATATTTATTGCCCTTGCATTTACGGCTGCCGCCGTTTTCTCAGCCGTAGACCATTCTGAATAATCAGTTGTTGGATTCGCTATTTCTTTTTGAGTAGCATTCCAGGCATCATAACTATTTGATTGCATAAAGAATAACATACGTGTTGCCTAATAACTATGGTTAAGACCATTGAAAAATGGAGGTCTTTGTGTCGATTGACCTTCCATGTAAGTGTTGTTTTGAGTGCTAGTACTTGCGTTATTTGCCATATTACAAGAATATATCAAATAACTGTATTACGGTCATATGATGGATGTGCTATGATACCAAATGAAAAATGCAGTGTACGTGCTAATATAGTACAAACGGATCGTGTAATATGGAATATAATATAAATGCGGAAATAGATGATAGTAGAAAAGTAAATAAAAATAGAAAAATCACACCAGAGATTTTTATACTGGTTCGGAGCACTGTCCTACGTCCAGTCCCAGACTTCGATCTGGATTTTCACTACTAACTACCTCGCTTCACCCGGAGGAATAGGTTTACAACACCCGAGCAGACGAATGGGATTTCACGCCTCTAATATACTGAGGACTTCAATACTTTCCTCTTACAACACCGAGGACTTCAACACTTTCCTCTTACAACAACGAGGACTTCAACAAATGAAAATAATTGTTTGGTGACGGTATGTGTTCTTGCTAACACTATTTTGTCACTTATAGTACAAACTTCCTATAATCTTATCCTCAAATAGAATATTTGTATATATGAAGATTTGGAAGTGGATATCGTATTGAATCAAAAGAATGTTAAATAAATTTCAGGATTCAAAAACGATATATGATAGAATATGAGCAATTTGAGCGCTTTGAAAGTATAAGATTGAGATCAATAGAATAGAGATTAGAATAATAGAAATTAGTTAATTGGAATAATGATTTCATGATGTTTATATAAGAAATAAACAGTTGTAACCCTTTGTGAAAAGGTACAAGCAAAGGTCATGATCATTGGTGAAGAGAAAGAGAAGCAACCGTTGAAGAAAAAAGAAGTGTCTATACGAAGGGTTGCTTTCTGTTTGAAAACGGTCGACAGGTCGAAAAGGACCAGTAGACAAGAATTTGAATATATATACGTTGTGGTCACTTGTGCACGTTATCTGTGCATTCTGGGCATAAACGGTCGACCGCCATATTTTAACCGGTCGACCGGTTTAGCCCAGTTTGCACAGTTAATGTGCATTCATTCATATATATACATATATAAGAAAATTGAAGTTATACGATTATTTGAGGATATATTTTAACATAAATAATATTACTAACATACCAAATAATCAACCTCTAACAAATGGAGCTCTTTGTGTCCAAAATAACTTTTTTGTCGATCAAGATTTATCCCTTTGTCAGAAATCAAAACTCTATAAAAATTTTGACTCAACATATCTCTGACAAAGGGACTTGCGTTTCAAGGTTTATTGCCATGTCTCTTCGATTGGAGGAACCATATCATATCATTTTACCATGTTCAGTTTAAGGAATAACCAAGTTCTGTTGGTATCCCGTCATAATATATTCATTAATCATTGATTTATCGATTTCAAATCAAACACATCAAGCAAACATCAAAACATCCTATCCTATGAAGGATTACCTCTGGACTTTCAACTTAATGTGCCCCATTGGATCGGTCAAGATCCCATGCATGTAAGTGGCTTGGTAGTGATCCTTCAATGGTTATTTATAGCAAAACTAGAATGCGTGAAAAAATCCCATACCAGTGATCACAATCACGGGATTACGAAGCTTAGCTTAAATACATGGAAGCGACCAGACATATTTGTCTTAGGTGGTTATCACTCCTATACCACGATGGCATTTTTAATCCTCTTCATACTATTGTAAACGGTTACACCTAACTTTCTCCTTTATCAAGTCTTACAGATGTCCGCATTCATTCATATCATGCTTATCAAACTTATGGAATAGGCAGAATTTTACAATATTCTCCCCTAATCCATGGGCTCTCCCCTAGGTGGGTTTTTTATAGGGAATTTGCCCTCTAACATCTAAGTAAATCCTCTTTGGGATTTTGGTAAAATCTATATAGGAGGAAAATTTTGACTCCTTCCTTTGTTACTTAGATCCTTCGAAGCTGTCATCGGTTCTCTATTTCTCTGTCTTTTCCATATTCTATTCTGGATGGTCCTCCATCATCCACTGTATTAAATTAAACATTCCCCGCCTTTACATCTTCCTAGAGCAAATATGTAACGACCCGAAATTTTCGCATCCGAAAACTCCAGATAGTTATGAAAAGAAGAAAGAGATAGAAGATGAAGAACAGAAACACCAAACATCTCACATTCGCAGTGGATAAAATATAATAATTAATAATATCAGTTTACAAAAGAATATTATATCTGTCAATTACATTTAATATACATCAGAGTTTAACATATATACAGTCACTGAATATACACTATTATCATGTCTCGGATTAACAATAATATAAATACAGCGGAAATATTCTATACGCTCCCGCCATCCAGCTCGCCTCCTGAGCTCCAGTACGTCCCTACCTGAAAATTTGTAATACTAGGTCTGACCCGAGCATTACATCAAAGTAACACTCGGGTCAGGCCGGAAACCAGCGTGAGTAACCCAACTAACTTGAAATACCAAAGTAAACCACTAATATAAAAACCCGAGTAATTCAAACAAATTTTACATGTCCAAGATTGTCATAGACATAACTTATTTCAAATTAAATTTCTAAGTGTCAAAAGTTTAGATTTAATAATCCAAATCATTTAAATCCAATCATTCCAACCTATCAATTTCTCATATTAATTTATTCGAAGTGGTTTCGGGTATCTCCCAATACCCGATCCCGGCCTCTTCGAGTCTCATGTCATCATAACCCAAGTTATACACACAAAAAAACACTTTCATTTCATATCAGAGGTAACAACTCATTCAAAGCATCCAATATCATTCAATCGTTCACAAGCAAAGCTTGTTTGCTGCCGATATTAATTAAATTAATTCTGATTGAATTTCTAACCTCAATCATTTAGAATTCTCCACTTGTCACTGATTAATTTCCAAATCAATTAACCAATCAATCCTTCATTTTTCATCTTAATTAATCACCTTGGTTCAATTACATATTTTCAGTTACATTCATATAACTATCTTTATTTAATTACACGATATTAATTATTCTTATCCAAAATCAATAAGTATTCTTTAATTACCCCCATAAATTAATTTCATTTATTCTTAATTGCTTATATGAATTAATTCTCATAAGCCCTTATTATGGGTTAATCAATCTTTGATTATACTATTAATTATAAAACCCAAGGATTTTCAATTATAATTATAATTTATCCTAATCAAATTTATTTATCTTAATTAAGCCATAATATTAATCATTTCTGATTAATCCCAAACTGTAATTAACTATTCTTTTATTTACTTCATTAAATAAATCAATTACTCCTTTATCAACCATCTTAATTAATCTCATGATTAATTTCACCAAGTAATTATATTTTATTAATATCAATAAGTAATTTCTATCAAACCATCCATTAATCAATTACATCCAAAAATTATCACCAATTACTACACCAAGTAAGTATACCATTATAAATACATTAGGTTATTATACCCACCAAATTTCACAATTTATCATCCTTAATTAATTAATAAAATTAATTAACTTAAATTAATCACATTTATAAACCATTCAAAACCCTCCACCAATGATCCATCATTTGCTATATTCATCAACCAATCCTTTAGTTACTTCTCTAAGTAATTAATGCTATTTAATCACTTTGATTACAAATTTATTTATAAATTATTTCATTTCTAATTAGATAATCAATTTCTAAATTATAGCTAAAATTTATCCCTTATTACTAGATTAACTAATTCCTAATCACCGATTATCAATCCAACTTACTTAATTATCAATTCTTAGTTACCATTTAATTTAACCCTGAATTAATAACCTTAATCCAAATCATAGACTAAATCCCGTAATAATGAAATTAATTACTCCATTACATTAATTAATCAACTTATTTATTTAATACTTTATTTACCTTATAATTTAATGAATTTCAAATCATTCACAAACTCATTTAAAATGTTTACCTTCAACATCATTTCGATTTCCATTTCGAATTAGATTCAAATAGAACAAAATCGATTGAAGATCACTCACCTATATTCTGATTATCATCCACTGTTAGAACATGAACACGGCGACCCAGCCTATCACGCAGTCACCGCCTTCAAGACCAAACCGAACGAGACGTCCACCTGACCCCCAGCCCTCGCCGACCATGGTTGCTTCGCACGAGCGCCTAGACCCGAAACCATGCCCTAGCTCTCGCTACTCACGCGCGACCATGCCCTAGCCCACGAACTCATCACCGTTGCTCGGCTTTCCTTTACTTTCGCGGTCGCGCCTCTTCGAGTTCGAGTTGACTCGTATTTGTTTTTATAATTCGAAGGTTTCGGCCATTAGTAAAAATTCGATTTTTACTTGCTGTAAGAGAAAGAGGGGAATGGAAGGGTGGGTTTTTTTTCAAATGGAAGGAGTGAAAAATAAAAAAAAAGTGTCCGCCATATTTTTTTTCATTCGATTCAGTCCTGATGCTTGGGAAAGACGAAGATATAAAATAGAATTTTGAATGGCTTCCTGAGTACGATTGACGACTTATAAAAAAATATCTTGTGTTGATAAAAATATCTTTACTAATTAATTTTAATTTAATTTTAAATTTTATTTATCTTATATAAAACTTCCAAAGGTCTCGTTAAGCATAACGTGAAATTCCAAACTCTGAATCAGACATGCCGACAGGTGTTTATAAGGTTTTACCAGCGTTCCGAACACAATGGAACGTGTTTCGGAGGATAATTTGATCGTATGCGCGAGTTACAGAAGTAAACGATCAATTTTAAATTAAATGGATTAAAATAGTTTCTATGTGTTTTGAGCTGCCAGGGTCAAACAACAACTCTGCTTGCTACGCAAATTGAAATCCAATAATAACTAACTATTACGGATCCAATGGAACTGGTTTCGTCGAATTCCGAGACTGTGCCTCGGAAGGCTATTTTTAAATTTATTTTAAACGATATATTTTCAAAATGGAACAAAACACTTCCAAACTCAATTTCAACGCTTTCACTACCTTCAGTGCTATCTATATAAATTTTATAAGCCCTCAAATTATTTTTAACAGCCTTAGAGATTTCGGATTCAACAATTTACCCAATTTCAATTTATATGATTCAATATTTAAACTATATAATTCGATAATTTAATTATCAAGTAAATATTGATATCTGGAATTCAAGTTAAAATTAACTTTTAAATTTTTAAAATCGATTAATTATTCCAATTTAATTCGTTAAAATTTCCGGGTCGTCACATTCCTCCCCCCTTAAAAGAATTTCGTCCCCGAAATTACTTGTTAGGGAGAATGGACCAATACCCGTTTACCTCTCCTAAAACTCACAATTCAGCATTCTACCAACTATCTTTTATTAAAGGCCCGTAATCAACTTCCTAAAACCTTCTATAGTTTCAAACAACACCCCTTTGCTCAATCATCTAAATACCAATTTAAAACCAAATTTTGAATTATCAAAATTTTCTCAAAATTTTTCTAACTCTTCAAATTCTCGAAAATTTTTGCCAGCGTCTCCTTTGCGCGGCTAGCTCGGAACTACTACAAAAGGCCTCTACGGGCTCCCAAATTCCAAAAAGAAAACAGAAAGCCAAGTGGCTAGATCAAAAACCCAATCCAATTCATACAGAAATTAAAATACATACCTACTGGTCGGGCAATTCACATTTATTTTCTAATATCAAATCCAACCTCTTTTCCCTTTATAATACCTTCATAACATACTTAGCAATAATATCCAATCATAGCCCTTTCACATCTTTACATACCTTTCCTTACAGAAGTTTTCGTATCCATTTCTATTAAAACTAGTTTTCCACACTTCCATACGCATTCAATTTACTTTATATTTTGAATGTTGAATTTAATCTTTCATGTATATCTGATTCATATTAGTTTCATTTACTAATTTACTTTAATCTCCAATTTGAAATCGTTTCGTCGTTAACCAATTTTTTCTCAAAAATATTCTAACTCCTAAAATTTTCGAAATTTTTTTGGCAGAGTCTCCTTTGTACGGAGGAGCTTTTTCAATTTGATAAGAGATATAAATATATATACATCGATCCACCCGGTCGGAAAAAGCAAAAACAGTTCATATTTCCTATTTTTATTGCGTAAGCGTACCTTATTTAGCATTTTAATCAAGCAGCTTATTTATTTTAGCAATTATTGCAATCCAAATCCAGCCAAACGGCCTTCAGGTACCTATACTTACTCAATTTAAATATATAAGTGCCATATGTAGAAAATCTATTAGCATTTCACTTACTTTCAATAGCTAAACACATGTATTCCATACACAACAAGTGCCAAACGCTTCCCATAAGCGATTCATATGATTTTAAAGCTTATTAAATTGTTTCAACCAAATTTATATGCCATTTCATTCAATTTTAATGGCTTGCAACACAATTTCTTACATTTAATTGATTTTAAACCCAAACAAGCTCATATTTAATTTAGTTGATTTCAAAATCAATTTAATTAATCTCTATCAGCCCATAGAATTTTAATTTTTTATTTACGCCATACGACGGTTCATTCTAAACCAATTCGTCAATATTCGCTTAATAGAGTATTTATTTAGTTTATATATACTTCAAATTACTTTTGAACTCATCCTATAATTAATTCCACTTCATTTCTAATTTATTCACCAACCATTCATTGCATTTCATTTCATTTCCGCAATTGTTCCATTCAAAACAATTTGTTAAGCTTCACACATCCAATACTTATAAATTAATAACCATTTCCCAAATTAATTCAATCCAAGGTTTTATTGAATGGGCTTTCACCCTTATTCAAAGTCAAGCTTCCCTAAATTTTAAACTTAAGTTAATTTACTTTAATTTATTCCAACATCAAACTTAAGTTTACTTCTATTGGATTCTCATTTAATCAATCTCCATTAATTCAGTTAGCCCATTCATTTTAAATTTTAATTTCAAATTCATCTTCTCAATTTATCAAAATAATATCCAAGTACATACTTAATTCATTTATACCTCAAATTAATATACCACCAAATTTAAGTTCAGTCTGATAATCCAATTCCAATCACAACTTGATTTAGTTTTTTTTCAATCAGACTTCATCCATTTATTACTTAATTCGATTAATCCATTATAAATTTTTAATTTACTTACTTAACTCGTTATCGAATTTATTTTATTTCTACAAAGTCATTCTCAATTTATTTCTATTTATTTGGGTTTTGTTTTGCAACTCAAACCATTTTTATTATAATCACTTCTCTTATATCCAATTTACTTGCAAATTTCATTAAATATTATTCAAATCACCTTTGAATTTTATTTGTAATTCAAACCATCACATTTTCAATCCAACTCTATATTATTTTTATTTTACAACATCTCCTCTTATTTAATTCATTATCAAATCTAACTCGAATTCTGTTTACAATTCTAATTCATTTCCAAACTCCATTACTAATTTACAATCCATTTATTCACCAAAGTTAAATTTTACTAACATACTCAATCAAACAATTATTTAATCAATTAGCTTATTTCCAACTTCTAAATCAATATTCGATTTTAATTACAAAATCACTTCATTAAAATTCTAGTTTGGATTTCCTTTTATTTCCCCGAAATTCCAACATCTTTATTTTAAAATTTTAGAAATGCTTTTAAATTCACATCAGACTAATAAAATAGCTCTTTTATAAAAATACTTTTTATAACTCGATGTCTCAACCAGTCCATCCTTGTTCTCACAGAAATTTAGTCATACGTTGAACAGGTGTAGGACTGAAAGTCTATAAGTACTTGGTAAACCCGTTTTCAACACCCAGTGAAAATACTTGGAAAATAATTTTATTGAAAATATATAAAATAGTTTTTGAAAATAGAGGAAATATCTTTGGTGAGAATGCTCTAGAAATCATCACCCCTATCCATGGTCACAGTTACATTCCAGGGTTACGTTGCCGTCGCAGCAAAAGTCCATGTAACTGCAGGCTCTCCGCGGCCTCTCGATTATGCTATGGATCCCACACAACAGATCACAGTTACATCCAGGGTTACGCTGCCATCGCAGCAAAAGTTCATGTAACTGCAGGCTCTCAACAGCCTCTGATTTTTCGCTGTCGAAATGAAACCTCTCCACTGCTACATAGGTCGCAGTCTGTCGATATAAAATCAAACGCAGATTGTTGGCTCTCAGCGGCACACACGACTTTCGCTATGTTATACCATAGGTCGCAGTTACATCCTAGGTTACGTTGCTATCACAGCAAAAGTCCATGTAACTGTTGGCTCTCAGCTGCATACATGACTTTCGCTATGGTATCTCTACTCATAATCCTTAGGAACTAGTTTTGTCCAGACTCCTCACTGGATCAACTTTAGAACCCCCTTGGGCTCAAGGCAGCACCGCCCGGTGGCACTCCTGAGAAGTTCATTTCAAGGGAGCGCCTTTTTCCCCAGAGCCGTCATCAAAACACTTTATACTATACATATATAGTATCTTTCAAATCATACATCTAGTATGATATTATACCAAGCTCCTTTACATAAAATCGATAATTCTCAAACTAGGCTTTCCAAATTTCAATATTGATTTTACCCAAAAATCAAAAGCCTTTCCAAATCCAAAGGTTCCCACAACCTTTTTCCAAATTCCTCATAAGATCCTTTATATATATATATATATATATAGATATATAAAATTTTAAAATCTTTGGATCCTTTCAATCTTGTATAAAACTCTTTTTATACTTCAAACAGATTCAAAAATCCTTTCTTCCTGCAATATATTTAACAAGGGGAGTTTCATCTTACATATAACAAAGATGTATAACTTTGTTTATTCAAAATCAAACATTCCAATTTGATTACTCTTTTCAATATCAATTTCCTTTCCATTCACTTATCCACCTTTACATTAATCCACATTTGGATTATCACTTCAATTCCTATCTCAGTTGGGTATTAAATCCGTAACAGTTTGAACTCCGGCCAGTTTATATTCATAAAATAGCTTGAAATTTAAAAAAAAATTAGATAAGTAGTTGAAAAATAAATATTAGTTTGCAAAATAGCTATAAAATAGGTAACTAACTATAAAATAGTTGAAAGATAGCTAAATAGTTTCAGAAATTTCAAATAATTGCAAAATAGTTGTAAAATAGAAATTAGTTTGTGAAATAGTTGAAAAATAGTAATTAGTTTATAAAACAGTTGAAAAATGATTAAATAGCTCCAAAAACTAATTGTAAAACAAGTATAAAATAATTTGGCTTTAAGAAAGAAGCATTGTATATATTTAATGGGTTAAAAAAACAAGTTTATATCAAAACAATTTATATTGAAAATAACCAAGGGTCAATCTGTTCACTTCCCCAACACTTCAACTTAAATTTCCACTTTCATTTAATTGACTCAATTCTAACCTGAATAACTTCAATTTCTATTAAAATTTATTTAAACCCAATTCAAGTTGAATCAACCTTGATTCCCTTCCCAATTTAAATCAAATTCCATTTGATTTTAATCCTGTTCGACTTTAATTAAATTTCAAATTATTCCAATCAATTTGAATTATTATCAATTTAACCTATTTCAAATTCAAATTATTTCAACATAACCCAATTCAATTTCTCATTTAAATTCTTAAAATTATACATCTTTAATCACCAATTCAATTAATTCAAACCAAATTAAATTTTGAACTAATTCAATTTCAATCTTGAATCCAAACTATCTCGAATTATATAAATTCGAGTTAAATTCTCGCAGGTTGGTTTACCCTTTTAAACAAATTTACTTTTATTCAAAGTTTTTAATCAATTCAATTTCTGAGTTCAATTCTCAAAATTCCATTTTAAATTATCTTAACTTACGTATTTCAATGTTCAAATAAGAATTCAATACAATTCTATTTTAAAGTTTTAATTTATTATTCAATTTTATCTTCCAGTTTGAAGCCAGTTCTTAAACAAGTTTATTTTACAATTCAATTATTCAAATTTATTTTATTTATACAATACCATTCTCAATTTAAAGATTTTCACTAACAATAGGATGATATCATCCAATTTATGTTAAAACATCCATCCATTTTTAATTTTTAAATCTCAAACCCGTTTTGAGATTACACAAATTCCCAATTAAAATCAACCATTTAACTTTCCAAGTTAAATTTCAATTTCATCTTGAATCCTCAATTCAGGTTGCCTTTTTCTACACTTATTTAACTTTTCCAAAGTTAAATTCCAATTTACTTAATCCAATCAACCTTACTCAATTTGAATTCCCGCTTCAATTTCAAAATTCTTTCCCTCTTATAAGTTCACAACTTATATCTCTCAGGGTTTAACATCACATTTTAGGGAAAATCAAAACCAACCTCTTAGAGTTTATTTAACTATTTTTATTATCATGTATATCCATACATACATACATTTTTTTTTCTTTTTGGCCCTCCCAACCATGATTTAAAATTTTAAACCACCCTTGGTTTTGAATCCAAATTAAACTTCAAACAACCCATTGTTTGCAACAAGTCCTAGTTATCCAAATAATACTTATCCATTATTTTTCATCACTTTGAAACAAAATTTTCAAATTCCGGGACCAGATTTAGAATTTTATTTTCAATCAATTAAATTTTAATTTAGTTGAATTTCTATTTCTAATTAATTTAATTCCAATTCAAGACTTCAGTTTGGTTGTATTACATTACTTCTTAAATTTAATTTCAATAATTTAACAACCAATCGCCTAAATATTTACTAGAAGGAAATATTACTTTATATATCAAAATATATATTTTATATAAAATCATTTAAAATCTTTTTATAAGAAAATAACAAGTACGCACTCATACATATACACTCAACTCATTCTAGAGTACTTTGGACTCTATTAAATGAGAAATCCCTACCAGAGCCAAGGTTCTCGCTTAACCTTGCTCTGATACCAAATGTAACGACCCGAAATTTTCGCATTCGAAAACTCCAGATAGTTATGAAAAGAAGAAGGAGATAAAAGAAGAAGAACAGAAACACCAAACATCTCACATTCGCAGCGGATAAAATATAATAATAAATAGTATCAGTTTACAAAAGAATATTATATCTGTCAATTACATTTAATATACATCAGAGTTTCACATATATACAGTCACTGAATATACACTATTATCATGTCTCGATTAACAATAATATAAATACAGCGGAAAAATTCTATACGCTCCCGCCATCCAGCTCGCCTCCTGAGCTCCAGTACGTCTCTACCTGAAAATTTGTAATACTCGGTCTGACCCGAGCATTACACCAAAGTAACACTCGGGTCAGGCCGGAAACCAGCGTGAGTAACCCAACTAACTTGAAATACCAAAGCAAACCACTTATATAAAAACCCGGGTAATTCAAACAAATTTTACAAGTCCTAGATTGTCATAGACATAAATTATTTCAAATTAAGTTTCTAAGTGTCAAAAGTTTAGATTTAATAATCCAAATCTTTTAAATCCAATCATTCCAACCTATCAATTTCTCATATTAATTTATTCGAAGTGGTTTCGGGTATCTCCCAATACCCGATCCCGGCCTCTTCGAGTCTCATGTCATCATAACCTAAGTTATACACAAAAAAAACACTTTCATTTCATATCAGAGGTAACAACTCATTCAAAGCATCCAATATCATTCAATCGTTCATAAGCAAAGCTTGTTTGCTGCAGATATTAATTAAATTAATTCTGATTGAATTTCTAACCTCAATCATTTAGAATTCTCCACTTGTCGCTAATTAATTTCCAAATCAATTAACCAATCAAACCTCAATCATTTAGAATTCTCCACTTGTCACTAATTAATTTCCAAATCAATTAACCAATCAATCCTTCATATTTCATCTTAATTAATCACCTTGGTTCAATTATATATTTTCAGTTACATTCATATAACTATCTTTGTTTAATTACATGATATTAACTATTCTTATCCAAAATCAATAAGTATTCTTTAATTACCCCATAAATTAATTTCATTTATTCTTAATTGCTTATATGAATTAATTCTCATAAGCCCTAATTATGGGTTAATCAATCTTTGGTTATACTATTAATTTTAAAACCAAGGATTTTCAATTATAATTATAATTTATCCTAATCAAATTTATTTACCTTAATTAAGCCACAATATTAATCATTTATGATTAATCCCAAACTGTAATTAACTATTCTTTTATTTACTTCATTAAATAAATCAGTTACTCCTTTATCAACCATCTTAATTAATCTCTTGATTAATTTCACCAAGTAATTATATTTTATTAATATCATTAAGTAATTTCTATCAAACCATCCATTAATCAATTACATCCAACAATTATCACCAATTACTTCACCAAGTAAGTATACCATTATAAATACATTAGGTTATTATACCAACCAAATTTCACAATTTATCATCCTTAATTAGTTAATAAAATTAATTACCTTAACACATTTATAAACCATTCAAAACCCTCCACCAATGATCCATCATTTGCTATATTCATCAACCAATCCTTTAATTACTTCTCTAAGTAATTAATGTTAATTAATCACTTTGATTACGAATTTATTTTTAATTGTTTCATTTCTAATTACATAATTAATTTCTAAATTATAACTAAAATTTATCCCTTATTACTCGATTAACTAATTCCTAATCACCGATTATCAATCCAACTTACTTAATTATCAATTCTTAGTTACCATTTAATTTAACCCTGAATTAATAACCCTAATCCAAATCATAGACTTAAATCCCTTAATAATGAAATTAATTACTCCATAACATTAATTAATCAACTTATTTATTTAACACTTTATTTAACTTACAGTTTAATGAATTTCAAATCATTCAGAAACTCATTTAAAATGTTTACCTTCAACATCATTTCGATTTCCATTTCGAATTATATTCAAATAGAACACAATCGATTGAAGATAACTCACCTGTATTCTGATTATCATCCACTGTCAGAACACGAACACGACGACTCAGCCTTCATCACGCAGTCACTGCCTTCAAGACAAAACCGAACGAGACGTCTCCCTGACCCCCAGCCCTCGCCGACCATGGTTGCTTCGCACGAGAGCCTAGACCCGAAACCATGCCCTAGCTCTCGCTACTCACGCGCGACCATGCCCTAGCTCACGAACTCATCATCATTGCTCGTCCTTCCTTTACTTTTGCGACCGTGCCTCTTCGAGTTCGAGTTGACTCGGATTTCTTTTTTTTTATATAATTCGAAGGTTTCGGCCATTAGCAAAAATTCTATTTTTACTTACTGTAAGAGAAAGAGGGGAATGGAAGGGTGGGTTTTTTTCAAATGGAAGGAGTGAAAAATAAAAAAAAGTGTTGGCCATATTTTTTTTCATTCGATTCAGTCCTGATGCTTGGGGAAGACGAAGATATAAAATAGAATTTTGAATGGCTTCCTGAGTACGATTGATGACTTTTAAAAAAATATCTTGTGTTGATAAAAATATCTTTACTAATTAATTTTAATTTAATTTTAAATTTTATTTATCTTATATAAAACTTCCAAAGGTCTCGTTAAGCATAACGTGAAATTCCGAACTCTGAATCAGACATGCCGACAGATGTTTATAAGGTTTTACCCGCATTCCGAACACAATGGAACGTGTTTCGGAGGCTAATTTGATCGTATGCGCGAGTTACAGAAGTAAATGATCAATTTTAAATTAAATCGATTAAAATAGTTTCTATGCGTTTCGAGCTGCCAGGGTCAAACGACAACTCTGCTTACTACGCGAATTTAAATCCAATAATAACTAACTATTACGGATCCAATAGAACTGGTTTCGTCGAATTCCGAGATTGTTCCTGGGAAGGCTATTTTTAAATTTATTTTAAACGATATATTTTCAAAACGGAACAAAACACTTCCAAACTCAATTTCAACGCTTTCACTACCTTCAGTGCTACCTATGTAAATTTTATAAGCCCTCAAATTATTTTTAATAGGCTTAGAGATTTCAGATTCAACAATTTACCCAATTTCAATTTATATGATTCAATTTTTAAACTATATAATTCGATAATTTAATTATCAAGTAAATATTGATATCTGGAATTTAAGTTTAAATTAAATTTTAAATATTTTAAAATCGATTAATTATTCCAATTTAATTCGTTAAAATTTCCGGGTCGTCACAAAATATCTCTTATCTTTGTAGTAGAAGTCTATAGATCCACTAGGGGATCCTTCTCCAAAGTTATTTTGAAATCACTTTTACTTGAAATTCCAAAAATCATCGCCTTGAGTACTAACGACGGGTCTAGTTTCTACAATGATTATTGCATTGAATCTGGTTAGGTAATTTTGTATGTTCCCTCTATGCCCCCATTTCATGTTCGAAAGTGTCATTACATTCTTTTGTCGTATTATATGAACCCTAAACTGGCTCATAAATTTTTCCACTAATCCTGTCCATGACCTAATGGACTCGTTCCCATAAAGTAGGAACCACATCATTACTAAATCTATTAAATATAAAGGGAAACACCACCCCCATAACCTACCGTAAAGTACCCAACACTCCCATATGCTGGATATATCTCCTAAGATGTACTGTTGGATCCCGCCTTCTATCCTATGGGTTCAAGATGGGCTGTTTGAAATCCAATCGATTTTGGTATATCATATGTTTAGGGTAAAAGAATTTCTATTCACATCCTCCAAAACATTGACCTAAAGTTCCACCTCGTACTATTTGTCTTATCATTTCCACTATACGATCATCCTAATTCAATAGATATCTCTAAAGCTACACGTGCCTTTGATTCAGTTCTTCATCATGCCCTCTATTACCATGGGGACCTTCTGCCTCCAATTCCTACTTTTGTACACTCGTGCTCTGATTTTCGTTCTGTGGCTCAATATCATTCTTGAGACGTGCTTTGTCTGGTCTCAAGTGCTAGCCAACCATACACCTTAGATCAGTTGAATTAGTATCAAGTAGACTTCTCAAGTCAGTATCGAGTTGATGTGCCTCTGCGAGGTTTGCTTTAGTTTATCCGACTCGGTGTCTAGGTGCACACATTTTTCCTTTTGACCTCTAATTCTGTCACCAGCTACATCGACTATCGTTTGTTGTCATCAATCACAGTTATTCTGCATTTCCCCATAGTTGAATATATTACACATTATAAATCAAGGTCATCCAGAGACTGCCTAGGGTTAAATTGTCATATATTAGTATTAATATCATCTCGTGTTCTCTTAAGAGTTAACTATCATAAGTAAATCATACGTCAAGTAATCTTAAATCATCAGTTATTGAAGTACACTGACAACGATTGAAGCACCATATATAAATTATCTAGCATCATCTAGTGTCCCATCATAAGCAAGTCTAATCGGATTGAGGCAATGACATAATCCAGTAATCATTACCAAATCGTTTTAAAGTGAAGCGGCGTTTAAATTCCTAAATCCAATTACTAATCTCTCTAGATTTTGTAATTATGTATTCTGTTTGATTTTTGACCTCTGTGGATCGGATAATTAAATATCAAATCCATTTTTTGATCTCTTCGGGTCACATTATCAATATCCATTTCCATTTTCGATTTCATCAGATCCCATAATCATAGTATCCAGATTGAGCCCAACCCGCTTACTCTGTAGTGAGGGGACCCAATATCCTAGTACATCTATCTGCTCACTCTCTATTAATGGGACTTACTACCCAAGCATGTCCATCTACTCGCTCTCGTGTAAGGTGACTTGCTATCCAATATGGATCCACCCACTTGCTCTCCACTGGGGAGACACTTTATCTGGTCATGTTCCATCTAATACTCCCTTGTCAACGGACTAGCTATCCTATATAAGTCCATCCACTTTATCTTTGACAATGGGACTTAAACTTCAAGGTTCATTACCCCGTTTTTCCAATTGGAGGAACCATATCCTATCATTTTATCATGTCCAGTTTGAGGAATAACTAAGTTCTATTTTTTATCCCATCATAATATCAATATCAGTCATCATATTCGACTGATTTTAAAGTCGATAATCAAGCAGTCGTTCATCATCGATTTCAAATCAAACACATCAAGTAAAATCAAAACATCCAATCCTATCAAGGATTACCTCTAGACTTTCTAATTAGAGTATGCCTTAGTATTGGTCAAGATCCAATGCTTGTGTAATTGGCTTAGTAGTGATCCTTCGCTGATTATTTAAAGAAAAACCAGAATGCAAGAAATTAATGCCATACCATTCTGGTTAGAGTTAGGGCACTCTAAGTAAAGGTCGTAAAGGTTAAGGGTTCGGGCCTTTGAGACATAAAAAGTGTTTTCTTCTCGAATAACAGTATCACTCATGTTATCAAAAATAATTCTATAACATTCTTCACAATCATGGGATTACGAAGCTTGGCCCAAATCCACAGAAGTGACTTGGCATATTTTTCTCACGTGGTAATCGCTCACAATCACATTTTAATCCCATATATACTGCTGTAAGTGGTTACTCCAAACCTGCTTCTTTATCAAGTCTCGTAGATATCTACATTGAATTGTATTATGCCTATCCAACTCATGGAATAGGCATAATTTTATAGGTATTCTCCCCTAATCCATGGGCTCTCTCTTGGCAAGCATTTTGTAAGGAATTTTCCCCCTAGTATTTAAGTAAATCCTCTTTGGGCTTTTAGTCAAGTCTATGTAGAGGGAAAATATTGATTCCTTCGAAGCAATCGTTAGCCTTTTAAATTCTTTATCTTTTCCATGTTTTATTCCGAATGGTCCTCTATCATCCACAGTATTAACTTCAACATTCTCCACTTCTAGATCTTCCTGGATCAAATATCTTTATCTTGGTAATAGAAGTCTACATGATCCACTAGAGGATCCCTCTTCAAAGCTAATTTGAAATCACTTTTACATGAAATTCCAAAAGCCAAGGCCATCAAGACTATCGATAGGTCTACTTTCTACACTACATTGACTATTGCATTGAATATGATTAGGTAATTTTATATGTTCCCTCCATGGCTCTATCTTATACCTGAAAGTGCCATTACATTTTTTGGTTATATTATATGAACACTGAAATGACTCACACACTTTTCCACTAATCCGAGCCACATCCTAATGAACTCGTACTCTAGAAATTGAAAGCACATGATTACTAAATCTTTTAAATATAATGGGAAATACCACCCCATTACCGCCTCTAAAGCACCAGTAGCAACCCGAAATTTAAGCTATAGTAAATAATTATCGAATCAATTAAATAATAAAATAAGTCTGTTAAATTTTAAGAATTAGACCATTGGAGTTGCACTATTATAACCATGGAGATTTTCTGATCAATTTTCATATATGGATTATTAGAATCTAAGTTAATATGAAGATGATATGTAAGAAACAAGAAATGAAGAAAACAGAGAAAAAATATTTATAGGGTAGGTTGACCCTCCCATTGACTCGGTCAACCTACCATTTGTATGGGTCGACCTGGGGGTCGACCGCCTTCTCTTATGGCCGAAAAGCCATCCAGATGCACATATGACATGTTTTTCCTATTTTGTTCGATCCCATGCGTCTGTGCTTCCATCCGACGGTTCCTATCGAGCCTATAACATGTTTGCACCAGATTTAATCCTTAAATCCAATAATCTGAGATCCACAAGTGGCACTATAAATAAGACCGTAGGCCTATCTATTTTTCTCATTCGGACTTTCTCCATCTGGGTTCATTGCCTGAGGCTGGACCCTAAATGGAATATTTTTCCAAGTAGAAGATCTTTTTAATTAAAATATTTTATACCCAACAAATGGATCCATGAAGGCCAAGGAAAAAAGCTAAGAATCACAAGTGAGTGATTAGTAATTATTTTACATTTTCGAATAATTTAAAATAATAGGATTTCCAATAGTTGTAGTTTTTCTACGATTTTGGAATAACCCTTTTACCATTTTAATTTCAGTTTTATATTTATTTTTCAGTCTATCTCCTTTTAGCTACTATTTTCAGTTATTTGTAGTTAATTATTTTAATTATAGCTTTTTCATTTATTTACAGTTATTTATGGTATTTATAATTATTTGTTATTATTTACGTTTTATTTACATCTTTTCTACGTTGGGATTTTCTTCTGTAATTTTTCTTTCTATTTTCCCTTTTTATGCGAATGGAATAGAATAGATTAAAATGCAAATATGAACTAAATAAAAAGAACAAATAATATAAAAATGTGAAGACCGTAATAAACTGGACTTGGACTGAATTTTAGCCTAATTATGATGTATAATTATGGTTAAGAAGAGTAAAAAGAGAAAGTGGCTTATTTTTGTACTTAGACCTTGGATTAATTTAATAAGAAATAATATAACATAGGTTATAATTAGAAATAGAACAAAAATGGCTTATTGTGAGATTTAGGATAAATTAATAAGCAAAGATAGCAAGGATAACAGTAGAGGCTTATCTAAACAATTTATGCTAAGTTAATAAGCAAAAGTATGACTTGTACCAACAGCATTCCCTATTTTCTACGAACAATAGTGTCTCACAATAGCCTGAAGTGAGATGAGGGCATGCTTATGTTATTTAGGGTATATCAAAGGTCAATAATTAAAAGACCAAATTATAGGGATTTGGACAAGGGGCGCAACTGGATTTTGTTTGACAGTGACCAATACTAACAGCATTCCCTATTTTCTATGGACACAAGTGTCTCACTATAGCCTAAAGTGAGATGAGGGCACGCTTATGCTGTATAGGGTAAATAAAAGGTCAAAAGAGGGAGAAACAGTGAGTGTGAACATAACGGCGGTCGAGTGTGTGGCCTCGGTGCACAGGACATAATTCGCAATTGAGTTCCAAGCGCTTAGTAGGTGCCTTTCATAGGCACTGGTGTCTAGCGCACAGTAGACACATTATGTAACACCCCACACCCCTTAGTAAAGCTAAATGGGCACATTAAAAGGCATGGTGCGTTGTAAGTATAAACTAAAACTAGCAAAGGCTAAGATTCATAAGACAAAAATATGTAAAAACAACGGGAACTAAAATAACCTATTTAAAGAAAAACTTCATAAATGCTTCATAAATCAAATAAGTCAAATTCCAAATACATACATGTCTCAAAACCCAATATATCTCATGAAATAAAAACTCAGTCTCAACAAAAATCAGAGTATAGATATCTCTCTCAAGTGCCAGAACAAAGAAAGAAGTAGAAGCTGAAAAGAAGGGAAATACATAGTAGAATCTTCTCCATGAAAACTTCGAGCACTGCAGTCTACTACCCTCTTCCTTGATTCCCTATGTAGGAAAGGAGAAAATAGAGGAGTGGGTCAAACTAAACATCTGGTGAGTGATAGTAACCACTAGATTCTTTAAGCAAAGTAAAAGCAATAAACTCTTCAATAGTTCAAGTATATATAAAAGAAAACAAAGAAAATAGGAAAGATATAAACTGGAAAATAAATACAAATTACTAAATATTAACGCAATTGAGTAACTTTGATTGTTTGCACTTGTTTTTGTTAGCTGGTTTGATTAGGCTGAATTCCTAATCCTATAATTAGGCTAAAATCTTAATTCTACCCTTTGATCGACCTTCTACCTCTGTTGTGTCGTAGTGAGCTAGTCTCATCCTGTGGGTCCCACATCAAAAAGACACTTGCTAGTGCTTTGGAACTCAATAGCGAATTATATCCCTGCATTGAAGCCGCACGCACGACCACCATTAGGCTCACTCTATCTGTTGCTCCCTCTTACCCTAAGCAGCATAAGCATGCCCAGCCTCACCTCCTCCATTGTGAGACCTTCAGTTCTAGTCTGAAAGGGTACTGCCCAGCCACACCTAAATCTGTTGTGAGACCATCAGTCCTAGTCTGAAAAGGAATGCTGTCAGTTCAGGTCCTACCAAATAAAATCTAATTGTGCCTCTTGCCCAAACCCCCCGATTTGAACTTTTTTCTATCGACCAATTAGTTACTTTAGTTAGCATAAGCCTGTCCTAGCCTCACCTAACCTGCTGTGAGACCATCAGTCATAGTCTGAAAAGGTTATGCCCAGCCTTAACTACTGTGAGACTATCAGTCCTACTCTGAAAGGGTCATGCCCAGCCTCACCTGTTGTGAAACCATCAGTCCTGGTCAGAAAGGAAATGCTATTGGTTGTGGGCCCTACTTCTATCTTTGCTTATTAACTTAATATATGTCTTTTGAATAAGACTCTTCTGTTCATTCTGCTCTATCGCTTATTAACTTAATCTAAGTCATTTAAATAATCCTCTTCTATTATCTCTGTTATATTTTATTATTAACTTAGTGTAAGTCTTTAAAATAAGTCTCTTTATGTTCTTTTTATTTAATTATAACCAATGTTACAGCTTATGTTTTATCTTGTCTTTCAAGTCATAATCTACTAGTTGTAATTGTGCTTATAAACATAACCCGAGGTCTAAGTATAAAAATAAGCTTCTTTCTCTTTTTACTCTTCGTAATCATAATTATACGTCATAATTAAGCTTAAATTCAATCCAATCCCAATTCAGTATAGCCTTCACATTTTACACTTATTTTATATAATTTCAATGTTCCTATTATTTAGTCCATATTCACGTTTTAATCTATTCTATTCCATTAGCGTTAAAAGGAAAAACAGTAGAAAGAAACTGACAATTATAGAAGAAAATCCCAACATAGAAAAGATATAAATAATTATAAATACGGTAAATAACTGTAAATAAATGGAAACGCTTTAACTAAAAGTAATTAACTACAATTAACCGAAAAGATAGCTAAAGGGAAATAGACTGAAAATAAATTTGAAACTGAAAATAAACTGGTAAAAAGGTTATTCCAAAATCGTAGAAAACTACAAATATTGGAAAACCTATTACTTTAAATTACTTAAAAATATAAAATACTTACTAATCACTAACCTGCGGTCCTAAGCTCTTCCCTTTTGGTCTTCTCGGATCCACTTGAGTGTATTAAAATATTTTTATTAAAAAGATCTTCTCCTTGAAAAATATTCCTTTTAGGGTCCTTCCCGAATAGGCGAACCCAATTGGAGAAAATCTTAGAATGAGAAAAAAGCGTTAGGCCTAGGGTTCTATTTATAGGGGTAGAAGTAGATCTCAGACCATTGGATTTGGGGATTGAATAGGATGCAACCATGTCATAGGCTGAATAGGAGCCATCGGATGCAAGAGTGGAAGGATCAGATTGAAATAATGAATGAAAATGATGTGTAAAGTCGATTATATATATGCTCATCATTCGAACGAACAAACATACGTTCATTCGCCCCAAAGAGGGCAGGCGGGTCGACCGAGTGGTGTACCGCCCTTGTGCCCAAGTCAACCGGCCGGTCAACCTGGCCTATTTTTTGATTATTATGTATCTCGTTCATGTTAGCTCCGTTTCTACCGTTCTATATATGGAAATTGACCAGAAAATTACCACAGACACAATGGTGCAATTTCCGTGAACCAATTCAAATAATTTCACAAAGTTATTTTATTATTTAATTAATTATTGAATTAATTATTATGAGTTAAGATTTCAGGTTGTTACATTCTCCCCTCCTTAAGGGATTTCATCCCAAAAATCTCGAAGGATAAAAGAATGTACAAAAATATTTTCATCCAAGTTCTACAACCAACTACTCAATCATCAACCATTCATCCATTGTCCTTAAGCTTTTTTTTCTAATGCAGTTTGTGATACTTATGCAATGAGTGTAGTGTAAATGTCTCTAACTAATGCAAATGATTAGGCGGTCCACTGATTCAAATGACCTCCTTTTATGCAATCATGTTTGTGCCTTGTATATAAATGAATGCAAAAATTCCTTAATGGTAACTGGTAGTTCTATATGCATGCTACAAACATCATCCAATTGCAACAACCATGTGATAATCATCCACTTATAACAACCATAGAAATAAATTAAAAATTCACACACTTCGATATGCATATGCTCTAGTGTCCCAATTAGGCCGATCCCTAAAGCTTAATAGTTCCTAATGTACCTATATGCGTCCATCAGCACCCACTAGCAAACAAATGCATTCACTAGCATACATCATTCATAGCATGTTCTAATAACATGTTTACATCAATTCCGACCATCCATAGGTTAAATCCTAAGTTTTACCCACCCAAAGGATAACAAAGGAAAGAACCTATTCAAAACTAAAGATGGAAATAGGAAATTATAAAAACATGTTGTCAAAGGAACGCGGATACAAAATACGAAATTTCTCCCAATCAAACTAATCCTCCCCGAAGTCTTCTTAACCATGTTGGAACCAAGGCAATCTCTTCGTACACCCTATCCGACGCGTAGGCATCTTGCGCGGTCTTTCATAAAGAGCTTCGAAAGGTGCCACTCTAATGCTAGCATCAGAACAACTATCTTATGTGAATTCCACTAAAGAAAGATGCTTTTCTCAAGTTCCTCCACAATCACGAATATCCATTCTCAACCATGCATGCTTTACTACATTACTAATTTCATTTTACTGCCTTCTTTAGTCTGCACACATGAATCAACATTCCTAGGTTCTTACTAGTGTCCTATACATTCCATAGGAACTTCTATCATTACTTCCAAAAGTAATCACTGATATCCCCTACACGGTCTTGCACTTTTCCGTCACACCTAGAAAATGATTTCTCTATACTCCATATTTACAAGAGTTTGGTTGGTATTTATCGTTTCAAAAACTAAGACTTATAAATTTTCAAAACATCAAATACCAAAACCTTTGCCCTTAAAAAGTGTTACTTCTAAGTTTCTAAATTCAAAAATACTCGGTTTCTTAACATTTTTTGTTTCTAGATTTGCATCCTTACATCCTATTGAATTCACATTATTTCACAAATCTAAAGGGAAAACTTTCAATTCTAAGCCCTAAAACTTATTCCTGTATTCTTTTAGAGACCTTTTTGGTTTTCTATAAAAATTTGAATTTTCAGATTTTACTTTTATTATGTTTTCCAAACATGTATTTAATTTTTGACAAAACTATTTCTTTTTAGAATATCTTTAAGATATCCTTATGTTTTTCAAAATATATTCTTATTACACCTAACAGTCTCATGCCTTAATGTGCCGGGACTATTTCTCAATTGAAAAATTATTAACGCTAAAACCTTTTGTGAACCTTTTAAAAGAGAATTTCATGTTTGTGTGAAATTACAAAGAACCTATTTTACATTTTTCGAAATAGGCTATACAAAATATGGTGCTTTTCATGCCTTGCATATTTCTTTCATGTATTCCTTGTGACTTGCACAAAAATTTTTTATTGGTCTCATAGAAAATTATACCATTGCTCTTTTCATTCCAATAGATTAAAGTATGTTTAATTTTACTCTTCATTGATAAATATTTTCAAATATCTAACTTACACATTTTCCTTCCAAAAAAACTCATCTTCAAGACTATTTTATTATTCCCATAACAGCAATAACATTTTTTATACCTATTAAAAATAATAAGTGTGCTTTACAGACCATTTTGTATCTATACTTAATAAATACATTTTTATTTAAGTCAAAACAAATTTGGGTAAAATACCGTTACTACAACCCAAAAATACTAGTGTATGGATTTAAATAAATACTAGTACATCTCATATACTATGTAAAAACATGTATTTTGGGAGTCACCTACTATAACAATAGTGTTATAGTCCATGCTCCCTTTATTTTCCATGATAGCATCTATTACAACAATAAATGTTATAACCTATGTTTTCGATACTTAATAAACTTTAGGTCTTTATATTTTAAAATCTTTGTTTTCCTACAAAGAAACTAGCAAGTTATAATTCTTCAAAAAGAATCTCACTTTTAACAAAATTTATATCATATAAAAACCATATTAAATTTCATACCATTTTTCAAAAACCTCATATTCATTTTCTAAAAGACAATGAAAATTTTCAATTCTAGCGATTATATTATCAGCTTTCTATTTTCAACCGTTTCCTTTTTATTGGGCTAGACAAAAATTGGGTTTTCCTTCTTACTACCTTAGGAGTACTTCTCTTAATCCTTGGAAATCTCATTTTTCTTTCGTTACATTTATTCTAAGGTACTACCGTTAAATCCACTTATATGAAACAATTATAATTTCTACAATTATCTACACAGGGTTTTCATCTTTTCTTATCAACTAAACCTATTATACATCCCCAATCTTTGCCAACCTCTCTTTGGATTTCCACGGTTGGATACTAAATGAAGCCTTATCAATGCTATCATCAACTACCCTAAGCTGATGAAATATATTGGCTAGACGAAGCTGAGAAAATATTGAATAGCCAACTACCTCGTCGAAAAGATCATCTACCTTAGAGACTGGGTAATGGTACTTCTTTGTGAGCATATTCAATTCTCTATGGTTAATGCAAAGTCGAAGAGAACTGCCCGATTTGGTATCGAAGAAGACTGGTGTTTTCTATTCCGATATGTTTCTTCTTACGAAACGTTTCTCAAAAGCTCAAGGATCTGCTTGCTCAATCCCTTCCTTTCCCTAAGCACCATATGCCCTATGGATAATTCCGCTGGCTAGCAAAATAAATCCTGAAGTCAATCTTTCTCTTAGGCGGTAGTCCTCAAGCCTCCTTAAAGATGTCTGGAAAATCTCTGACGATAGGAAGCGAGTCTAACTTTGATGATGATGAATCAAGGGAATAAAAGAAGCTCAACATAACTGATCCTTGCGGGGCGCAAGATATCCCAAAAGTCCTACTGATGCATGTCTTAAATCTAATGACTCTCCTCTCGCAATCTAATATTGCTCTATATGTGGACAGCCAATCCATTTACCCCAAAAATCCTAAAACATAGGTGTCATAGTCAAATTCTATGCCTATGATAGAAGTTTTCAAAGCCCTACAATCCATGGACAAGAGTGTCGATCCTTCTATAGGGTTTGAAACAAAGATGGAGTCAACTACTAAAGAAATGTCTAAGTGCATACAATCCATATGAGAATTAGAGATAAAAGGTGTAATGCTCCAGCATCGAAAAGAGTCCAAGTAGGAAAAATCCCAAATAGAAATCAAACCTTCTACGGTCACTTTCCTACCACTATCTGGTCCACTGTTGGAAGGTACTGCATCCAAAATCTGAATCTGTGCTACATGTGTGCTTGCTTCCTACCCGGTCCTCTGGGGACAAAATCTACTAAGATGACCAGGCTGCCCACATGCGTAACACTTTCCCATCATCGTCTCCTTCTTGCAATCTCTTGTGCAATGACCAACCCAAACACATTATTGCATTTCTCGCTTTTCTTTATCTGTTTTTGAGGTCCTCCTCCTTTCTTCTTATCCTTCTTGTTCTTCCACCATGGCATCTTAGAATTTCCTACTTAGGAACCTCCTTAAATTCTCCTTCCTTAACTGCATCGAACATAAGCGCCATCTCCACCAGTAACTCATAGGTAGCTCAATCGGCACGTGAGTCGGTAACAACCCTTGGAGGGGTTGATTCAATCCCTTAACGAACTTCATGGCCTTCTTGAACGGTTTATTCCCTAGCTCCATGCCAAACTACAGCAACTCATTAAATTGGTTGACATACTCCTTTACTGAAATACTTCCTTGCTTCAAGCTAATAAACCTTTCCAATTGCACACTCTCTTCTACTTGTGACAAAAACTTCCTCCCAGACCTCTCTCGGAATCCAAACCATCCAACCTCTGTTCCTTCCAACTCAATAACCTCCCACCAATAAGAAGCCTCTCCTTTCAGCTGCCATGATGCAAGCTGAACACTTTGCTGATGCACCAATCCTAACAATTGAAATATCCGCTCCGTACTCTCAACCAAGCTCGTGCCTCCACGAAATCCTATGTAATAGAAAATGTCTTACCTCTCAGATTAATGAAGTCCTAGCATAGCTTAGAGAAATTGGCTGCTATAGGTGGGTTGATGGGGTTCCCATCCGCTTGTGTTGCATGGGGCACTTGTCCATGCACCTATGGAGTCATAGCTTGTAGTTAACTATGAAACTAGCCCGGGACCGGGATATCCTCTGAAATATTAGGGGCATATGCCATTCTATGCAAAGAAAAAGAGAACTTAGGCTCGAAAGAATCGAAGGAAGAGTGAACTAGACTTTGAGGGGATTATAAAATAAATACGAATTACTAAATTAACGCAATTGATTAACTTTGATTGTTTGCACTTGACTTTGTTAACTGCTTTGATCACGCTGAATTCCTAAGGATTAGGCTAAAATCTTAATTCTACCCTTTGATCAGCCTTCTACCTCTGTTGTGCCATAGTGAGCTAGTCTCTTCCTATGGGTCCCATAGCAAAAAGCCACTTGCTAGCGCTTTGGAACTCAATAGCGAATTATATCCCTACATTGAGGCCGCACGCACGACCACCATTAGGCTCACTCTATCTATTGCTCCCTCTTACCCTAAATAGCATAAGCGTGCCCAGCCTTACCTCCTCCACTGTGAGACCTTCAGTTCTTGTCTGAAAGGGAACTTCCTAGCCACACCTAAGTCCGTTGTGAGACCATCAGTCCTAGTCCGAAAGGGAATGTTGTCAATTCAGGTCCTACCAAATAAAATCTAGTTACGCCTTGCCCAAATCCCCTGATTTGATCTTCTATCTGTCGACCAATTAGTTACTTAAGTTAGCATAAGCATGTCCCAGCCTCACCAAACCTACTGTGAGACCATCAGTCCCAGTCTGAAAGGGTTATGCCTACCCTTAACTACTGTGAGACCACCAGTCCTACTCTGAAAGGGTCATGCCCAGCCTCACCTATTGTGAAACCATCAGTCCTAGTCAGAAAGGAAATGCTATTGGTTGTGGGCACTACTTTTATCTTTGCTTATTAACTTAATATACATCTTTTAAATAAGACTCTTTTATTTATTCTGCTCCATCGCTTATCAACTTAATCTAAGTCTTTTAAATAAGCCTCTTCTATTATCTCTATTATATTTTCTTATTAACTTAGTGTAAGTCTTTAAAATAAGTCTCTTCCTGTTCTTTCTATTTAATTATAACCAATGTTACAGCTTCTCTTTTATCTTGTCTTTCAAGTTATAATCTACTAGTTATAATTGTGCTTATTAACTTAACCCGAGGTCTAAGTACAAAAATAAGCTTCTTTCTCTGTTTACACTTCTTATCATAATTATACGTCATAATTAAGCTTAAATTCAATCCAATCCCTATTTATTATAGTCTTCACATTTTGCATCTTATTTTCTATAATTTCAATGTTCTTATTATTTTATCCATACTCACATTTTAATCTATTCTATTCCATTAGCGTAAAAAGGAAAAATAGTAGAAAGAAACTGACAATTATAGAAGAAAATCCCAACGTAGAAAAGATGTAAATAATTATAAATACGGTAAATAAGTATAAATAAATGGAAACGCTATAACTAACAACAATTAACTACAATTAACTGAAAAGAATAGCTAAATAGAAATAGACTGAAAATAAATCTGAAACTGAAAACAAATGGTAAAAAGGATTTTCCAAAATCGTAGAAAAACTACAGCTATTGGAAACCCTATTATTTTAAATTACTTAAAAATGTAAAATAATTACTAATCACTAACCTGTGGTCCTAAGCTCTTCCCTTTTGGTCTTCTTGGATCCACTTGAGGGTATTAAAATATTTTTATTAAAAAGATCTTCTCCTTGGAAAATATTCCTTTTAGAGTCCTTCCCGAATAGGTGAACCCAATTGGAGAAAACATAGAATGATAAAAAAGTGTTAGGCCTAGGGTTCTATTTATAGGGGTAGAAGTAGATCTTAGACCATTGGATTTGGGGATCGAATTGGATGTAACCACGTCATAGGCTGAATAGGAGCCATCGGATTAAAGAATGGAAGGATCGAATTGAAATAATGAATGCAAATGATGTGTAAAGTCGACTAAATATATGCTCATCATTCGAACATACAAACGTTCGTTCGTTCGTCCCAAAGAGGGTAGGCGGGTCGACCGGGCGGTCTACTACCCTTGTGCCAAAGGCGACCGACCGGTCAAACTTGCCTATTTTTTTGATTATTTTGTATCTCGTTCATGTTAGCTCTGTTTATGCCATTCTATACATCGAAATTGACCAGAAAATTACCATAGACACAATGGTGAAAATTCTGTGAACCAATTCAAATAATTTCACAATGTTATTTTATTATTTAATTAATTATTGAATTAATTATTATGAGTTAAAATTTCGGGTTGTTAGATTCTCCCCTCCTTAAGGGATTTCATCCCAAAAATCTCTAAGGATAAAAGAATGTACAAAAATATTTTCATCCATGTTCTACAACCAACTACTCAATCATCAACCATTCATCCATTGTCCTTAAGCTTTTTTTCTAATGCAATTAATGATACTTATGCAATGAGTGTAGTATAAATGTCCCTAACTAATGCAAATGATTAGGCGGTCCGCTGATCCAACTGACCTCCTTCTATGGAATCATTTCTTTGCCTTGTATCCAAATGAATGCAAAAATTCCTCAATGGTAACTGATAGTTCTATATGCGTGCTACAAACATCATTCATCTATAGCGACCAAAGAAATAAATTAAAAATTCACACACTTCCGTATGCATATGCTCTAGTGTCCTAATTAGCCCGATCCCTAAACCATAATAGTGTCTAACGTACCTAAATGCGTCCATCAGCACCCACTAGCAAACAAATGCAATCATTAGCATACATCATTCATAACATGTTCTAATAACATGTTTACATCACTTTCGGGCATCGATAGGTTAAATCCTAAGTTCTACCCACCCAAAGGATAATAAAGGAAAGAACATATTCAAAACTAAAGATGGAAATAGGAAATTATAAAAACTTATTATCAAAGGAATGCGGATACAAAATACGAAATTTCTCCCAATCAAACTAATCCTTCCCGAAGTCTTCTTAACTATGTCGAAACCAAGGCAATCTCTTCGTACACCCTATCCGACACGTTGGCATCTTGCGCGGTCTTTCATAAAGTGCTTTTAAAGGTTCCACTCTAATGCTAGCTTAAGAACTACTATCTTATGTGAATTCCACTAAAGAAAGATGCTTTTCCCAAGTTCCTCCACAATCAAGAATGTCCATTATCAACCATGCATGCCTTACTACATTACTAATTTCATTTTACTGTCTTCTTTAGTCTGCACACATGAATCTACATTCCTAGATTCTTACTAGTGTCCTATACATTCCACAGGAACTTCTATCGTTTCTTCCAGAAGTAATCACTGAACCTGCACGGTCTTGCACTTTTCCATCACACCTAGAAAATGATTTCCCTATACTCCATATTTATAAGAGTTTGGTTGGGTATTTATCGTTTCAAAAACTAAGACTTCTAAATTTTCAAAACATCAAATACCAAAACCTTTGTCCTGAAAAAGTGTTACTTTTAAGTTTTTAAATTCAAAAATACTCGGGTGCTTCTAGATTTGCATCCTTACATCCTTTTGAATTCTTATTATTTCACAAATACAAAGGGAAAAACTTTCAAATTCTAAGTCCGAAAACTTATTCCTTTATTCTTCTAGGGACCTTTTTGGTTTTCTATAAAATTTTGAATTTTCAAATTTTACTTTTATTATGTTTTCCAAACATGTATTTACTTTTTGACCAAACTATTTCCTTTGAGAATATCTTTAAGATATCCTTACGTGTTTTCAAAACATCTTCTTATTACACCTAACAGTCTGATGCCTTAATGTACTGGACCTACTTCTCAACTAAGAAATTATTAACGCTAAAATCTTTTGTGAACCTTTTAAAAGAGAATCTCATGTTTATGTGAAATTACAAAGAACCTATTTTATATTTTTCGAAATAGGCTATATAAAATATGGTGCTTTTCATACCTTGTATATCTCTTTCATGTATTCTTTTTGACTTGCACAATTTTTTTTTATTGGTTTCATAGAAAATTATACCATTTCTCTTTTCATTCGAGTAGACTAATGTATGTTTAATTTATATTCTTCCATGATAAATATTTTCTAGTATCTAACTTACACATTTCCCTTCCAAAAAAACACATCTTCAAGACTGTTTTATTATTCCAATAACTGCAAAAACATTTCCTTATATGTATTAAAAATAATAAATGTACTTTGCAGACCATTTTGTATCTATACTTAATAAATACATTTTTATTTAGGTTAGAACAGATTTGGCGTAAAACACCGTTACTACAACCCAAAAATACTAGTGTATGAATTTAAATAAATACTAGTACATCTCATATACTATGTAAAAACATGTAGTTTGGGAGTCACCTACTATAACAGTAGTGTTATAGTCTATACTCCCTTTATTTTCCATGATAACATCTATTACAATAATAAATGATATAACCTATGTTTTCGACACTTAATAAACTTTAGGACTTTATATTTTAAAATCTTTTTTTTCCTACAAAGAAACTAGCAAGTTATAATTCTTCAAAAAGAATCTCACTTTTAACAAAATTTATATCGTATAAAAACCATTTTAAATTTCATGCCATTTTTCAAAAACCCCATATTCATTTTCTAAAAGACAATGAAAATTTTCAATTCTAGCAATTATATTATCAGCTTTCTAATTCAACCGTTTCCTTTTTATTTGGCTAGACAAAAATTGGGTTTTCCTTCTTACTACCTTAGGAGTACTTCTCTTAATCCTTGGAAATCTCATTTCCCTTTCGTTATATTTATTCTAAGGTACTACCATTAAGTCCATGTATATGAAACAATTATAATTTCTGCAATTATCTACACAGGGTTTTCATCTTTTCTTATCAACTGAACCTATTATACAACCCAACCTTTGCCTACCTCCTTTTGGATTTCCACGGTTGTATACTAAATGTGGCCTTATCAATGCCGTTGTCAACTACCCTAAGCTGATGAAATCCAATGGCTAGACGAAGCTGAGAAAATATTGAATAGCTAGCTACCTGGTCGAAAAGATCATTACCTTAGAGAGTGGATAATGGTTCTTATTTGTGAGCATATTCACTTCTCTATGGTTAATGCCAAGTCGAAGAGAACAGCCTCCTTTGGTAGCAAAGAAGACCGGTGCTCCCTATTCCGTTATGTTTCTTCTTATAAAATGTTTCTCAAAAGCTCACGGATTTGCTTGCTCAATCCCTTCCTTTCCCTAGGCGTCATATGCCCTATGGATAATGCCGCTGGCTAGCAAAATAAATCCTGAAGTCAATCTCTCTCTTAGGCGGTAGTCCTCAAGCCTCCTTAAAGATGTGTGGAAAATCTTCGACGACAGGAACCGAGTCTATTTTTGATGATGATGATGAATCAAGGGAATAAAGGAAGCTCAGCATAACTGATCCTTGTGGGTCGCAAGAAATTTCGAAAGTCCTACTGATGCATGTCTCAAGTCTAGCAACTCCTCTCGCAATCTAATATAGCTCCATATGTGGACAACCAATCCATCCCCAAAATCATCCCATACCCCGAAAATCCCAAAACATAGGTGTCATAGTCAAATTCTATACCTAAGATAGAAGTTTACAAAAACCTACAATCCATAGACAAGAGTGTAGATCCTTCTATAGGGTTTGAAAAAAAGATGGGGTCTACTACTAAAGAAATGTCTAAGTACAAACAATCCATATGAGAATTAGAGATAAAAGGTGTAATGCTCCAGCATCGAAAAGAGTCCAAGTAGGAAAAATCCCAAATGGAAATCAAACCTTCTACGGTCACTTTCCTACCACTATCTGATCCGCTGATGGAAGGTGCTGCATCCAAATCCTGAATCTGTGCTATAGGTGCGCTCTCTCCCTACCCCGTCCTCTGGGGACAAAGTCTACTAAGATGACCAGGCTGCCCACATGCAAAACACTTTCCCTTCATTGTCTCCTTCTTGCAGTCTCTTGCGCAATGACCAACCCAAACACAGTTATTGCATTTCTCGCTTTTCTTGATATATTTTTGAGGTCCTCCTCCTTTCTTCTTATCTTTCTTGTTCTTCCACAATGGCATCTTAGAATTTCCCACTTAGTAACCTCCTTAAATTCTCCTTCCTTAATTTCATTGGACATAAGCGCCATCTCCACCAGTAACTCATAGGTAGCTCAATCGGTACGTGAGTCGGTAACAACCCTTAGAGGGGCTGATTCAATCCCTTCACGAACTTCATGGCCTTCTTGTGCGGTTTATTCACTAGCTCCATGCCAAACAGCAACAACTTATTAAATTGGTTGACAACACTCCTTTATTGAAATACTTCCTTGCTACAAGCTAATAAACCTTTCCAATTGCACACTCTCTTCTACTTGTGACGAAAACTTCCTCTCAGATCTCTCCCGGAATCCAAACCATCCAACCTCTGTTCCTTCTAACTCAGTAACCTCCCACTAATAAGAAGCCTCTCCTTTCAGCTGCCATGATGCAAGCTAAACTCTCTGCTGATGCTCCAATCCTAACAATCGATATACCCGCTCCGTACACCTCAACCAAGCTCGCGCCTCCACGATATCCTCTGTAATAGAAAATGTTTTGCCTCTTAGATTAACGAAGTCCTAGCATAGCTTAGAGAAATTGGCTGCTATAGGTGGGTTGATGGGGTTCCCACCTGCTTGTGTTGCATTGGGCACTTGCCCATGCACCTATGGAGTCATAGCCTGTATTTATCTACAAAACTAGCCTAGGCCGCGATATCCTCTGAAAGATTAGGGGCACCTGCCATTCTATGCAAAGAAAAAGAGAACTTAGGCTCGAAAGAATCGAAGGAAGAGTGAAATGGACTTTGAGGGGATTTTAAAATAAATACGAATTACTAAATTAACACAATTGATTAACTTTGATTGTTTGCACTTGTCTTTGTTAGTTGCTTTGATTAGGCTGAATTCCTAATCCTATGATTGGGCTAAAATCTTAATTCTACCCTTTGATTGGCCTTCTACCTCTGTTGTGCCACAGTGAGCTTGTCTCGTCCTGTGGGTCCCATAGCAAAAAGATACTTGCTAGCGCTTTGGAACTCAATAGCGAATTATATCCATGCATTGAGGCCGAACGCACGACTACCATTAGGCCTACTCTATCTATTGCTCCCCCTTACCCTAAACAGCATAAGCATGCCCAGCCTCACCTCCACCGTTGTGAGACCTTCAATTCTAGTCTGAAAGGGTACTGCCCAGCCACACCTAAGTCTGTTGTGAGACCGTCAATCCTAGTCTGAAAGGGAATGCTGTCAATTCAGGTCCTACCACATAAAATCAAGTTATGCCTCTTGCCCAAAATCCCCTGATTTGAACTTCTATCTGTCGATCAATTAGTAACTTTAGTTAGCGTAAGCGTGTCCCAACCTCACCTAGCCTACTGTGAGACCATCAGTCCCAGTCTGAAAGGGTTATGCCCATCCTTAACTACTGTGAGACCATCAGTCCTACTTTGAAAGGGTCATGCCCAACCTCACCTATTGTGAAACCATCAGTCCTAGTCCGAAAGGAAATGCTATTGGTTGCGGGCCCTACTTCTATCTTTGCTTACTAACTTAATATACGTCTTTTAAATAAGACTCTTCTGTTCATTTTGCTCTATTGCTTATTAACTTAATCTAAGCCTTTTAAATAAGCCTCTTCTATTATCTTTGTTATATTTTCTTATTAACATAGTGAAAGTCTTTAAAATAAGTCTCTTTCTATTCTTTCTATTTAATATAACCAATGTTACAGCTTCTCTTTTATCTTATCTTTCAAGTTATAATCTACTAGTTATAATTGTGCTTATTAACTTAACCCGAGGTCCAAGTATAAAAATAAGCTTCTTTCTCTTTTTACTCTTCTTAATCATAATTATACGTCATAATTAAGCTTAAATTCAATCCAACCCCAATTTATTATAGTCTTCACATTTTACATCTTATTTTCTATAATTTCAATGCTCTTATTATTTAGTCCATATTCGCATTTTAATCTATTCTATTCCATTAGCGTAAAAAGGAAAAATAGTAGAAAGAAGTTGACAATTATAGAAGAAAATCCAACGTAGAAAAGATGTAAAAAATTATAAATACGGTAAATAACTGTAAATAAATGGAAACGGTATAACTAACAGTAATTAACTACAATCAATCGAAGAGAATTGCTAAATGGAAATAGACTAAAAATAAATCTGAAACTGAAAATAAACTGGTAAAAAGGTTATTCCAAAATCGTAGAAAAACTACAACTATTGGAAACCCTATTATTTTAAATTACTTTGAAAATATAAAATAATAACTAATCACCAACCTGTGGTCCTAAGCACTTCCCTTTTGGTCTTCTCGGATCCACTTGAGCGTACTAAAATATTTTATTAAAAAGATCTTCTCCCTGGAAAATATTCCTTTTAGGGTCCTTCCCGAATAGGTGAACCCAATTGGAGAAAATCCTAGAATGAGAAAAAATTATTAGGCCTAGGGTTCAATTTATAGGGGTAAAAGTAGAGCTCAGACCATTGGATTTGAGGATTGAATAGGATGCAACCACGTCATAGACCGAATAGGAGCCATTGGATGTAAGAATGGAAGGATCAGATCGAAATAATGAATGAAAATGATGTGTAAAGTCGACTAGATATACGCTCATCATTCGAACGAACGAACGTTCGTTCGTTCGACCCAAAAAGGGTAGGCGGGTCGACCGGGCGGTCTACCGCCCTTGCGTCCAAGTCGACCGTCCAGTCAACCTGGCCTATTTTTATCGATTATTTTGTATGTCGTTAATGTTAGCTTCGTTTCTTCCATTCTATAAATCGAAATTGACCATAAAATTACCAAAGACACAATGGTGCAATTTCCGTGAACCAATTCAAATAATTTCATAAAGTTATTTTATTATTTAATTAATTATTGAATTAATTATTATGAGTTAAGATTTCGGTTTGTTGCATTCTCCACTTCTTAAGGGATTTCATCCCAAAAATCTCTAAGGATAAAAGAATGTACAAAAATATTTTCATTCAACTTCTACAACCAACTACTCAATCATCAACCATTTATCCACTGTCCTTAAGCTTTTTTTTTCTAATTCAATTTATGATACTTATGCAATGAGTGTAGTGTAAATGTCCCTAACTAATGAAAATGATTAGGCAGTCCACTGATTCAATTGACCTCCTTTTATGCAATCATGTCTGAGCCTTGTATCCAAATGAATGAAAAAATTCCTTAATGGTAACTGATAGTTCTATACGCGTGCTATAAACATCATCCAATTGCAATAACCATGTGATAATCATCCATTTATAGCAACCATAGAAATAAATTAAAAATTCACACATTTCGATATGCATATGCTCTAGTGTCCTAATTAGGTCGATTCCTAAATCATAATAGTGCCTAATGTACCTATGTGCGTCCATCAGCACCCATTAGCAAACAAATGCAATCACTAGCATACATCATTCATAACATGTTCTAATAACATGTTTACATCAATTCTGACCATCCATAGGTTAAATCCTAAGTTCTACCCTCCATAGGATTATAAAGGAAAGAACCTATTGAAAACTAAATATGGAAGTAGAAAATTATAAAAACTTATTAGCAAAGGAATGTGGATAAAAAATATGAAATTTCTCCGAATCAAACTAATCCTCCCCGAAGTCTTCTTAACTATGTCGGAACCATGGCAATCTCTTCGTACACCCTATCCAACGCGTAGGCATCTTGCGCGGTCTTTCATAAAGAACTTCGAAAGGTGCCACTTTAATGCTAGCTTAAGAACTACTATCTTTTGTGAATTCCACTAAAGAAAGATGCTTTTCCCAAGTTCCTCCACAATCAAGAATATCCATTCTCAACCATGCTTTCCTTACTACATTACTAATTTCATTTTACTGTCTTCTTTAGTCTTCACACATGAATCAACATTCCTAGGTTCTTACTAGTGTCCTATATATTCCACGGAAACTTCTATCATTTCTTCCGAAAGTAATCACTGATTCCCTACACGGTCTTGCACTTTTTCCATCACACCTAGAAAATGATTTCTATGTACTCTACATTTATAAAAGTTTGGTTCGGTATTTATTGTTTCAAAAACTAAGACTTCTAAATTTTCAAAACATCAAATACCAAAACCTTTGTCCTTAAAAAGTGTTACTTAAGTTTTTAAATTCAAAAATACTCGGTTGCTTAACATTTTATGTTTCTAGATTTGCATCCTTACATCCTTCTGAATTCACATTATTTTACAAATCTAAAGAGATAAACTTTCAAATTCTAAGTCCCAAAACTTATTCCTATATTCTTTTAGAGACCTTTTTGGTTTTCTATGAAAATTTGAATTTTCAAATTTTACTTTTATTAAGTTTTCTAAACATGTATTTACTTTTTGACCAAACTATTTCTTTTTAGCATGTCTTTAATATATCCTTGTGTGTTTTCAAAACATCTTCTTATTACACCTAAAAGTCTCATGCCTTAATGTGCCGGGACTATTTCTCAACTGATAAATTATTAACGCTAAAATCTTTTGTGAACCTTTTAAAAGAGAATTTCATGTTTGTGTGAAATTACAAAAAACCTATTTTATATTTTTCGAAATAGGCTATACAAAATACGGTGCTTTTCATGCCTTGTATATCTCTTTCTTGTATTCCTTGTGACTTGCACAAAACATTTTTATTGGTTTCATAGAAAATCATACCATTGCTCTTTTCATTGCAGTTGATTAAAGTATGTTTAATTTATATTCTTCCATGATAAATATTTTCTAATATCTAACTTACACATTTTCCATCCAAAAAAACTCATCTTCAAGACTGTTTCATTATTCCCATAACTGCAAAAACATTTCTTTATACTTATTAAGAATACTTTACAGACCATTTTGTATCTATACTTAATAAATAAATTTTATTTGGGTTAAAACAGATTTGGGGTAAAACACCGTTACTACAACCCAAAAATACTAGTGTATGGATTTAAATAAATACTAGTACATCTCATATACTATGTAAAAACATGTATTTTGGGAGTCACCTACTATAACAACAGTGTTATAGTCTATGCTTCCTTTATTTTCCATGATAACATCTATTACAACAATAAATGTTATAACCTATGTTTTCGATACTTAATAAACTTCAGGTCTCTATATTTTAAAATCTTTGTTTTCCTACAAAGAAACTAGCAAGTTATAATTCATCAAAAAGAATCTCACTTTTCACAGAATTTATATCATATAAAAACCATTTTAAATTCTATACCATTTTTCAAAAACCCCATATTCATTTTCTAAAAGACAATGAAAATTTTCAATTCTAGCTATTATATTATCAGCTTTCTAATTTCAACTGTATCCTTTTTATTGGGATAGACAAAAATTGGGTATTCCTTCTTACTACCTTAGGAGTACTTCTCTTAATCCTTGGAAATCTCATTTCTCTTTCGTTATATTTATTCTAAGGTACTACCTTTGGCCTTCTTGTGCGGTTTATTCGCTAGCTCCATGCCAAACTGCAACAACTCATTAAATTGGTTGACATACTCCTTTATTGAAATACTTCCTTGCTTCAAGCTAATAAACCTTTCTAATTGCACACTCTCTTCTACTTGTGACAAAAACTTCCTCTCAGACCTCTCTCGGAATCCAAACCGTCCAACCTCTGTTCCTTCCAATTCAATAACCTCCCACCAATAAGAAGCCTCTCCTTTCAGTTGCCATGATGCAAGCTGGACTCTCTGCTGATGCTCCAATCCTAACAATCGAAATATCCGCTCCGTACTCCTCAACCAAGCTCACGCCTCCACGATATCCTTTGTAATAGAAAATGTCTTTCCTCTTAGATTAACGAAGTCCTAGCATACCTTAGAGAAATTGGCTGTTGTAGGTGGGATGATGGGATTCCTACCTGCTTGTGTTGCATTAGGCACTTGCCTATGCACCTATGGAGTCATAGCTTGTAGTTATATATGAAGCCAGCCTAGGACCAGGATATCCTCTAAAAGATTAGGGGCATCTTCCATTCTATGCAAAGAAAAAGAGAACTTAGGCTCGAAAGAATCGAAGGAAGAGTGAACTGGACTTTGAGGGGATTTTAAGAATTACTAAATTAACGCAATTGATTAACTTTGATTGTTTGCACTTGTCTTTGTTAGCTTCTTTGATTAGGCTGAATTCCTAATCCTATAATTAGGCAAAAATCTTAATTCTACCCTTTGATCGGCCTTCTACTTCTATTGTGCCATAGTGTGATAGTCTCATTCTGTAGGTTCCACAGCAAAAAGACACTTGCTAGTGCTTTGGAACTCAATAATGAATTATATCCATGCATTGAGGCCGAACGCATGACCACCATTAGGCTCACTCTATCCGTTGCTCCCTCTTACCCTAAACAACATAAGCATGCCTAGCTTCACCTCCTTCATTGTATGACCTTCAGTTCTAGTTTTAAAGGGTACTGCCCAGCCACACCTAAGTCTGTTGTGAGACCATCAGTCCTAGTCTGAAAGGGAATGCTGTCAATTCAGGTCATACAAATAAAATCTAGTTACGCCTCTTGCCCAAATCCCCTGATTTGAACTTCAACTGAGGCCGAATTATATCCCTGCATTGAGGCGACACACACGACTACCATTAGGCCCACTCTATCTATTGCTCCCTCTTACCCTAAACTGCATAAGTGTGCCCAGCCTCTCCTCCTCCGATGCGAGACCTTCAGTTCTAGTCGAAAGGGTACTGCCCAGCCACACCTAAGTCTGTTGTGAGACCGTCGATCCTAGTCTGAAAGGGAATGCTGCCAATTCAGGTCCTACCACATAAAATCTAGTTACGCCTCTTGCCTAAATCCCCTGATTTGAACTTCTATCTGTCGACCAATTAGTAACTTTATTTAGCGTAAGCGTGTCCCAACCTCACCTAGCCTACTGTGAGACCATCAGTCCCAGTCTGAAAGGGTTATGCCCATCCTTAACTACTGTGAGACCATCAGTCCTACTCTGAAAGGGTCATGCCCAACCTCACCTATTGTGAAACCATCAGTCCTAGTCCGAAAGGAAATGCTATTGGTTGCAGGCCCTACTTCTATCTTTGCTTATTAACTTAATATACGTCTTTCAAATAAGACTCTTCTGTTCATTCTGCTCTATCACTATTGACGTAATCTAAGTCTTTTAAATAAGCCTCTTCTGTTATCTTTGTTATATTTTCTTATTAACTTAGTGTAAGTCTTTAAAATAAGTCTGTTTCTGTTCTTTCTATTTAATTATAACCAATGTTACAGCTTCTTTTTTATCTTGTCTTTCAAGTTATAAATTACTAGTTATAATTGTGCCTATTAACTTAACCCGAGGTCTAAGTATAAAAATAAGCTTCTTTCCCTTTTTACTCTTCTTAATCATAACTATACGTCATAATTAAGCTTAAATTCAATCCAACCCCAATTTATTATAGTCTTCACATTTTACATCTTATTTTCTATAATTTCAATGTTCTTATTATTTAGTCCATATTCACGTTTTAATCTATTCTAATTCCATTAGTGTAAAAAGGAAAAATAGTAGAAAGAAACTGACAATTATAGAAGAAAATCCCAACATAGAAAAGATGTAAATAATTATAAATACCATAAATAACTATAAATAAATGGAAATGCTATAACTAACAGTAATTAAATACAATTAACCGAATAGAATAGCTAAATGGAAATAGACTGAAAATAAATCTGAAACTGAAAATAAAATGGTATAAAGGTTATTCCAAAATCGTAGGAAAACTACAACAATTGGAAACCCTATTATTTTAAATTACTTAAAAATCTAAAATAATTACTAATCACTAACCTGTGGTCCTATTCTCTTCCCTTTTGGTCTTCTCGGATCCACGTGAGGGTATTAAAATATTTTTACTAAAAAGATCTTCTCCTTGGAAAATATTCATTTTAGGGTCCTTTCCGAATAGGTGAACCCAATTGGAGAAAATCTTAGCATGAGAAAAAAATGTTAGGCCTAGGGTTCTATTTATAGGGGTAAAAGTAGATCTCTGACCATTGGATTTGGGGACTGAATAGATGCAACCACGTCATAGGCTGAACAGGAGCCATCGGATTCAAGAATGGAAGGATCAGATTGAAATAATGAATGCAAATGATGTGCAAAGTCGACTAAATATATGCTCATCATTCGAACAAACAAATAAATAGAAATGCTATAATTAATAGTAATTAACTATATTTAACTGAAAGGAATAGCTAAAAGGAAATAGATGGAAAATAAAACTAAAACTAAAAAATAAACTATTAAAAAGGTTATTCTAAAATCGTAGAAAAACTACAACTATTGGAAATGATGTTATTTTAAATTACTTAAAAATCAAAAATAATTATTATTCACTCACCTTTGGTCCTAAGAAATTCCCTATTGGTCTTCCCAGATGCACTTAAGGGTATTAAAATATTTTTATTAAAAAGACATTCTCTTTGGAAAAATATTCCTTTTAGGGTCCTTCTTGAATAGGTGAACCCAACTGGAGAAAATCTTAGATTGAGTAAAAGTGTAAGTTCAAGTGTTCTATTTATAGGTGAGAAGTGGATCTCAGACCGTTGGATTTAGGGATTGAATAGAATGCAACCACGTCATAGGCTGAATAGGAGCCATCAGATGCAAGAATGGAAGGACCAGATTGAAATATTGAATGTAAATGACATGTAAAGTCGGCGAAATACATGCTCATCGTTCGAACTAACGTTTTTTTGTTCACCCCAAAAGGGTAGGCGGGTCGATCGCCCTTGTGCCCAAGTCGACTGGGCGGTCGATCCGGCCTTTTTTCTTTGATTATTTTGTAGTTTGTTCATATTAGCTCGGTTTCTGACGTTCTATATATGGAAATTGACCAAAAAATTACCATGGATACATTGGTGCAACTTCTGTGGCTCAATTCAGATAATTTCATAAAGTTATTTTATAATTTAATCAATTATCTAGTTCATAATTTTGAGTTAAGATTTCGAGTTGTTACACATTAGTAGAAGGCCGATCAAAGGGTAGAATTAGGACTTCAGCCTAATTAAAGTAGGATTGGGGATTCGGCCAAATCATAGCAGTTATCTAAGGCAAGTGCAAACAATCAAAGTTACCCAATCAAATTAATCTAATAGTTAAACTGTATTTATTTCCATCTTTACCTTTGCTCCTATTTCGTTTTTCCTTTTGTACTAGAACTGTTGCAAAGTCCATTATATTTACCTTGCTTAAGAATACTGGTAACTACTATCATTCACCAGACTTTCAATCTGACCCAGTCCTCTATTTTCCCCTTTTACCCCATAAGCCAACAAGGGCAAGAAAGGTAGACAATGGAAACTTGGAGACTTAAATGGTAGAGCTTTTCTCATGTATTCCTTTTCTTCATTTTTAGTTTTTAGCTTATTTGATGTACCGGTACTTTCTGAGCAATAGTTTTGTACATTGATTTTTATGAGACTCGGGTTATGATTTTCATAAGACGTGTATTAGCATCTTATGTATTTATTTTGATAAATCTATCTTATGAAGTTTGATTTTTGGTAAATTATTGTTTTAATTGTTTACACTGCTTTTATTTATTTTGTCTTGTGAATCGCAGTCTCTGTAAGTTTTAGCTATACCTACAACGCACCACATCTTTTAATGTGTCCTTTTGGGCATATTAAGGGATGTGGGGTGTTTTAACACCCAACACTCCCATAGGTTGGGTACATCTCATCAGACATACTGTTAGATTCGTCCTTCCATACTATGGGTTTAAGATAGGTAGTTTGAAATCCGATGGATTTTTGGAAAATTGGATGTTCAGGGTGAAAGAATTTCTATTCACCTCCGTCAAACAGTGACCTAGTGTTCCAACTCAGACTATTTGTCTCATCATCTCCGTTAGACGATCATCCTGATTCAGTATTGATCTCTAAGGATATGCGTACCCTTGATTCAGTTCTTCATCGTGCCATATATTCCCATGGGGACCTTCTGGCTCCAATTCTTACTTCTCTACATTCAAGCTCTAATATTTGTCTACAACACCATTCCTTAGAGTTGCTCGGTTCGGTTCCAACTCCAATCCAACCATGCCCCTTAGACCTCTTGAAATAGTTTCAAGTTAACTTCTGAAGTCAGTATCGAGTTGATGTGCCTCTACAGGGTTTCTTCCAATTTATCCAACTTAGTGTCTAAGTGCACCCATTTTTCCTTTCAGGCTTTGATTTTGGTCTCCAGCTACTCCGATTGTCATTTGTTGCCCCATGTTTTTGAAGAATCAATTAAGCATTTCCTCTTGTTGAGCCACCATCCCTTCTTGCATTTCTTTCATCACTTGTTCCTTCTCCTCTCTACTCATGTAGATTGATGGCTTTAAATTTGAGGGCACCTCCTGCCTGCCCTCGTGTCCTCATTGGCTTCCTTCAGCAATAATTCTTCTTATTGATGGCCTCTTCAATCAAGTTTCTAGTTATTAAATCCAAATTCCTTCTTTGTGAAAGCACCAAAATGCTTGGACAAAAAATGACATAAACACCTAATCAAGTATCAGATATAAAAAGAAAGAATATAAAATAAGAAAGAATGCATAATTTTTATAGTGGTTCGGAAAATACTCCAGCCTATGTCCATTTTGTACTTTTTTATTGATTATACATTGCTCTACTGTAACGACCCGATATTTTCAACCATTCGCATCCGCACATGTCGGACTTGAATTGCTCAAAATACCGCGTTGTAAATATAATTTAGCAAATCTCAGAATATACAGTAAATACATAATCACAGATCACAGACACAGAGTATTTAATAATGCAGCGGAATTTAAAAGAAATAGTAGTTCATGAAGCAACTATATAAAAATAAGATACATCAGAGTTAAACATGATACAACAAAAAGTAACAAGATACATCAGGTACAAATCAGAATACATCACTGAAATCACTGGATACAGAAAGCAAAATAGATGGCTGGATCTTCAAGGAAAGCTCCAACTCCGAAGGTGAATCTTGAATGCTAACTCACTCAATCTGATTCGAGCGTAAAGCAAAATACAAAACACTCAAGTCAGGACATAAATACTTATGAACTGTATATAAACTCAAGTGAACAGTAACAAAAATGCATCAGTAACTTAAAGGATGCTTGGGATCACCCATCCTTTAAGGATCCGTTAAACTATTTACTATGTTGTATTATTGCGCTACTATAATAATGTCTACAGTAAAATAAACATACTTTTAAATAGCGTTCCGGGCTACCCATATCACCCTTCACACATAATAGTCCCAGTAGTCCATCCAATATCATGCCATCTCCACTCTGGGTGACTGTCGGAGGATACCACATGGGCTACGGGAGAAAAACAAACTCGTAGTAAAGGCTCGGTATGGTAGGTGACACGGCACACAAGGCAATGCCGGGGTAGATATACCAATTACGCACACGGGCTGGTGGTAACGCAGCAGCCACATACGCCCACCTCGGAGCACACTCCCAATCAAAATCGGAGGATGGCCATCTAATCAATCACCAGTAAGAGTATAGTATCGAAGGAATGTGTCCGACCAGAGGTGCTACCTCCTTTGGCCCGAGATCGCTCTTGTTTTAGCCACCTTATGCCAACTCACGGGAGTTGGGTCCACGTAATATACCTCAAGAACGTCGCCACCATCCTACTTCATTCTGGAATCTCCACCGTGTACACGGTTGTTAAAGTGGTTTTCGGAGTTGGCAGAGAGTATGACAACTTCCGATCCCGGTCTCTTTAACAACCAAACGTAATTATAACGCCGCGGTCATTTCAAAATAGTTTATATTTCAAAAGTATCAAATCATTTCATTTCAAAACTATATTCCTTTCAAAATAGTTTACGCCTCGAAACCAAAACCATTTTTATTTCAAAACTATTTATTCAATCAAAATAGTTTATACTTCGAAACCAAAATCATTTTTATTTCAAAACTATATTCAAATCAAAATAGTTTATACTTTATCATTTCCATCTCAAACCTATATTCACTTCCAAAAATCATAATACTTTCAAAGTTATAACTCTTTCGAAACCAAAATACTTGAAATCATTACACTTTGAAAATCATAACATTCTGAAATCATACATTTGAAATCATGAAACATTCATTTAATTCTTTACAGTTTACAAATTTATTTCCAATTTAATTCAAATTTTCAATTTAATTCAAATCAAACCATCAATTTCAATTCAATTCAGTTTTCTAACAAAACATTTCAAATCTTATAAATTTCAAATATAGATTTGATCTACAAAATAAGCTATCCAATTTTAATATGTTTCCAAACTTTAATATCCCACGGTTCAAAACTAAACTTTATAATTCCATATATTCATATCTCAAATCTAATTTCATTATTATGTAGTTTTGAAATATTCATTTCATAAATCCAATATTATTAAAATAAACTTAAATTACAATTAAACCAAATATCTTTTCATACAAATATAAACTTCAAATATTCCTTTATCAAATAAAGCAAAATCAAATATCATTCAACATTCACATTCTTTATTAAAATAAAGATCAAATCATTTCCAAACCATTTCAAAATCATTAAAATATTACATCCTTTCAAAACTTCATAATCAAATCATTATTTGAATTCAAATCCAAATATTCAAACTTAAATATCATTTAAAAATCAAATATGTCATTCATTTATTATTTCAAACATCATTACCAAAATACATTCCAAAATTCCATTCAAAAATTCATTTATTATATTACATTTCATTCCGTTTAACACATAACCAAGTAAACTTTATTTAAATTCAAATTCAATTTAAATTCCTTAAAAATTCAAATTTAAATATTCAAAACTTCTAAAATTTCACAGATAATCCATTTTAAAAGTTAAATTATTTAACACTTTAAAATATAGCCCAAACAGTGTTAAAATCTATAACATTTCAAAACATTGTCAAATTATAGCATTGACAGCATTTATAAAGTGATATCGTAGCTTATATTTTCCAAAATGGTTTATTTCAAGAATAGCGACATTTATAAAATGTCGTAATAGATATTTAGTTATTTCAAACATTGTTAGATTCAAAGCAATAGCATAAAAATGCTGTCAAAAGACTAAAGCATTTTGAAAATGCTATAAAATTCCAGGTTTCATTTTAGCTTTTCAAAAATAATAATAAAACTCCAAATTTTTATTATTACAACTTAAAAATCATATTTCTAGACTTCAAAATTTCACATTAAAATCATTTTAACATATGATTTAACACAATAAAATTTTAAGATCAAATATTCAATTTTGCAAACTCCATTCATTTATTAAGTCAAAATTCACTGTTTATTAATTTATAAATTTAATAAACTTAAAATTTTACTTCAAATATCATTTCAAAACTTTAAATTTAATTTCCATTATTTATTTACATCTTAAAATAAAATTTAAAGTCAAATGTCACATTTACTCCAAATTTACATACTTAAATTCACTTAAATTCACAATTTCAAGATTTAATATTTAACTTTCTTAAAACCATAATATATATATATATTTTAAATCAAAATTTCATACTTTTGAAAATACATATTTAAAAAAATCATTTAAAAATATACCACGGGGCCTGTATATAATTTTCTAACCTAGGTCAAGTGATACGGATATATATCATTTCAATCCGTAATTTACATAGAAAACCGGGTTTTATCATTTCAAACCCGCAATCCCAAGCCAAATAAAATACAAAAAAAATCACTCAGGCCTATCATTTCAGCCCATAACGATTTTTTCCTATTCTAAAGTCCGTTCGGGTATGTATCATTTCAACCCATAATGATTCTATTCTAACAGGGAACTTGCAGTAGGAATATATGCATAAACAATATAAACAATGTCAATGTCACAATATAATGTCATATATCAGATGTCAGGTGATAATTAACAGTTTTAACATGGTAATAACATGGCATAGCATATCATATGATCATCATTAACTTGCATAAACATTTTATATTACTAAACACTTGTCATCAATTCACTATTTCATAAGTATAAATGTCAGAGTGAGAAAGACTCACCTTTTACGAATCTAGAGACAAACAACACACACAAGAGCTGTAACGACCCGCCGCTCTGACCGCCTCTAGTCGGTAATTAAACCAACTTGAGACGTTCAAAATGACGGATTGTTATTCAGTTTATAGAGTTTAAACAGAAACAGCCACAGAATCACAGAATAATAATCATATTTCTCATAAATGAATTTTCTTTTATATACAAATATCAGAGTTATACAATGAATTACATTTAATACAGCGGAACAATTTTTTTTTAAAGTACTAGAAAAATTTCCCGAAAAACTTTAGTGAAGCGGTAATCCCCCTCTCTCTAACTTCGCTGCGCGAAAATCTTCAAGCTGTAAAAATACTCGGTCTGACCCGAGTATTACATTCAAAAGAAAATAATACACGGGTCAGTCTAATTCAAACTCAGTTATTAGTGCATAGAGGCAATAATAATCAAATAGCAATTAGATGACAGTCAAAGATAAATTCACCTATCCGATCCTTTTAACAAAGAAATCGGATGACGGTAAATATAACACTTAACAGTGTTAAAACAACAAATCAGTAGATTCGAATTATCAACGAAGATAGATGAAAAGATTTTTTTTCTCTTTTTAAAAAAATAATTTAGAAAAGCATCAAAATTTGCCTAAACGGCAGTTTAAACCAAAATCATCAATTTAAATCAAATCAATTTAAATAATTGAAAAAGTTCTTAAAACATCAAAATCGATTGGTTGCCGTACACGCTGGCTACCGTACACGCACGCGTGTACGGCCTCGCCAATACGGCGTATGAAATACGCAAAGAAATCAATGAATCAAAAGCAAATGAAATATAAATTAAAATCGATACTGTGTGGCTGCAGTACACGCACGCGTGCACTGCCTCGCCACAACAGTGAAGAAATAGAGATCACCATAACAGTGAATATTAACAGAAATCGAAGCTGCAGAGGTCAAGTCAGTGCTATCGTGACTCAACGCAACTGCAAAATAAAACTAATAGCATAACAGGCTGGAAATTCAAGTACAAATCAGCCTATCAAACACAGTCCAACAGGGGTAAGCTGCGACAAATGCAACTGCTTCGGTGTATACATATGTATATACCCCTGTACACATATAAGTAGCAACCAAGAAACAATTGCACAACGACACTGCAGTTGAAACAATCAAATAGCCAAAAAGCTAGCCAGTCAAGCAACGACAACTCAAGTGCCGAGCTCGACTAGACAGCACATGCAAAATGCATGACAAAGCATGCTACAGCTCTTACAACATGGATGGACAAGAAAAGTGCATAACTGTATGCAACTATAAAGTGGGTCAAGCAAATGCAACAGACAAGGGTTAATTCAAAAGCTACACAATATTAAAGTGCTGCATGAGGCAGTGGATAATATGGCAAAGCATCAACAAATTCCAGTGAAGTTAAAAATGAAAATCAAGAAATAAATGAAGCACATATCATTACCCATGGACTAAAATCTGAAGCTAAAATTTAAAGCTATACTTGTCAGATGATAGCATGCCCAAATAATTAAATGCATCAGTCAAGATAGGGTAAGGCATGCACTGTAAAACAAGTATCTGAACAACTCACTAACTATCATAACAGTTACAAAGAAGAAGGGTACAAAATAGCATGCAATCAACAGCTAAGAGGATATTTTCGTGGAACCAATTTTTTTTCCAGGTTCTCCTTGTCTAATGGTTACAAGGCATGGGACAGACATGCAACAGGAATGATCAAGAAATAGGCTTATAACCATCAAGTTAGAGCATGCAAGAGAATCATAAACCAAGTGTATCCAAATGTACTACATGTATTCAACATGAAATGAAGTTTATATACCAAAAGGTCAGGGGCAATGCAAACACAACATAGCAGTATAAATGGTGAATGCAACTTATTACAACAGTGTTTTGTTAACATCCAATCAAATGCACTGCATCTCAAATACAAGATACAGGCACCAGTGGAACAGAATGTCACAGATTATACATGATGAAGCAACCAAGTTAAATGACCGAAATCAAACACGTGACAGGGGTTCAATGTATAGTAGATTCAAATAATCTCACAAAAGTGTTAGTGCCGACATCAACAAGTCAGTGCCAAAGTCGAACCATCAAAATCGAAACCAAGATAAGCAAGGAAATTCAAGTCGTAAGTATCGAGGAATCTAACAAAATCAGAAATCAAAACCCAGTCAAAAATCGTCAACTATCAAAACAAGCTCGACATCAAAAAATCAAGTTTTGCAGTCGAAGACCACTGTAGGTCAAGGGCAATGCCGAAGTCAAAATACTTCCACACAAAAAAAAAACAAAGTGACCAAAGCTTACTTCAATTCAAAGCCGAGGGAAAACACGAAATCTCACTTTCAAAAAAATCACGAAAACTTCGAACTAGATGTGAGTGAAAGTTAAATCACTCACCTTGTTTAACGAATCGCAACTAGGAGGAACCACGAGCTACTGAAGTCGAGGCCTTCGATTTCGAAATGCCCTAGCTTGGAAAAGAGGAATCGAGCAGGGTGAATTCGAAACCGTGGTGGCAAAAATCGATCAAAGCCCCAATTTTTGGAAGCGAAGAGGAAGACGAAGAACGCTCGAGGTTGCCATTTTTTTCGTTTCCCTTTTTTTTTCTCTTTCGTATGAAATGATGGAGGAAGGGGTTCGGCTTATTTTTGAAAGGAAGTTTGCACGATTTAGGGCGTGGTGAAAGGCGTAGATCATGGCGTGTTTGAAGGCAGATATTTTAGGCACGAGTTAAGGCTGTTAAAAAGAGTAAGGCATATTATCATTATATTATATTATTATTATTATTATTATTTTTCATTTTAAACTCAATTTTTTTTGAATAATTATTTTCTTTACTTTGTTTTGTAAATTTTGTTGTTTGAATTTTTAACTATGTGTATTTCTTTATTTATTTTGTATTGATTAAAATTTTATTCTATTTTATTTAAGTAAATGAAAAATGTTATTGAGACTAACCACAAATTTATTAATTTTCATAAATAATAATTCTTGTATCCTAATTATTTTTTCTAAGTCATTAGTTTGAATTTAAAATACAAATTCAATATTCAATTTCAAACTCCAAAGTCAAATTCAAATTTTATTCAACTTTAAATAAATTAAATTATAAAATTTAATCGCCAATTCATAGTTATATAGGGAATTCAATTTAAACCATCATTCAATTATTTAAAATTAATTAAATATTTTCATTTTTAAATTGTTCAAAATTCTGGGTTGTTACAATCTTCCCTCCTTAAAGAATTTCGTCCCGAAATTATAAGTTAGGAAAACGATTGCTAAATTTCACCGATATTTATACCCTACACAATTTTACCAAGTTCCAAACTCACAAATAAATATAGGATTCATTCCATTTATTTTATTTCACTAGCTTTATTCATCGATTTCTACAATCAAGACGCAAAAGTCTTTTACCAAAATTTTCGACTTACAAAACTCAGATTTAGACTTGAAATTCTTCATGCTAGATATTTGCATATTACATCTTTTCCAAAGCTGTGTGCTTTCAAGATATTTTAAAAATCTTCTTCCTTAATTCATTAGGTTAGAATTATGTAATTCTAATTTCAGACTATTGATTTTCTATTCAAACTTTTGAAAATACTTGCTAACTCGAAGTTTAACAAGTCCATCGTCGTTCTTACAGACATTAGGCATACGCTGGCCAGGCGCAAGTCTAAAAATCTCCAAGTACTAAATATACTTGTTTCAACTCCCACTGAAAATACTTTTTAAAAATTCTTTTAAAAATGGATATGGAAAGCACGTTCCCCCATGGATCACAGTTTACCCGGCGGTTACGCTACTATCCCAGTAGAATCGCTTGTAACTGTATATTTCACATCTCTCTTGAATTTCGCCATGGTTGTTGCCATAGATCGCGGTTCACACGACGGTTACGCTACTATCCCAGTAGAATCGCTCGTGATCGTAGGCATCTCGCCCCTCAAATTACGCTTCGGCCTTTAGATCGCAGTTTACACGGCGGTTGCGCCACTATCCCAGTGGAATCGCTTGTAACTATAGGCATCACGCCCCACGAATTACGCCAGCATCAATTCACATAATCCCAACACGATGATCAATCGTGGGGGATTCCAGTCCCAATGGACATTCCACTAATGGAAATTCTACATAGCTACGATTTCCAATGGACACTCACACCGAATTCCAATCACATTCACAAATAATAAATGGAAGGTACATTTCCATATCCTCAGTTTTAGAAAACATATGTCATATACATATAGTACTTCATTTCACATTTTGTACATATCATACCTATGTAAACTTGCATAGCACTTTTCATAATAATGACTTTCCAAACTGATGGTTTTCAAATTATTACATTCACATATATAAATTACGAAAACTCAATTCACATCATTACAAATAGAGGATTTCTAAATTTTCCATCTCGTTTTAAAATTTTCCTCTAAATCGGTTTGAAAATTTAAGGTTATCTCAAACCTAATTCACATTCATAATCCAATTCATTATTGACTTCACATTCGATTTGGATTTCACGTTACATCGTCAATTCTCAACACATAATTGGTTTCTATCGATATATAACCTCTAAGCTCGTACGTCTCAGAGAAGGGTGTTAAGCTAAAAGAATAAATTCTCCGCCACCAACAGATATATATTTAATAGAGATCAATTACTATGTCATCAATTCACAATGCTAGACATACAATCCAAATCGACTATCCAAAATTCAAAACTCAACATATATTGTTTTTGATGTCAAAGTTAAACTCAATTTAACTCAAGATTCAATCTTTTTGGAAAATATTCAAGTTGAACTGATCGTTCAAATTTCTCAAAAATATCTTTACAAGATATATATAATTTTCCAACTTAACCATTTGAAACAAATTTCAAATATTCATTTTTCAATTTATCTTTAAAAGATAAAATTTCAAACCTTTCATTTCATATTGGAAAACATTTCCGTACTTATTAAATAATAAGTAATTCACAAATCCATTCATTTTCAACACGGAAAATATTCAATATACTTCAATCAAAATTAAGTATATATTCCATTCTTTAAGGAAATCATTCTTTTAAACATATTTATTTGAGTCAAAACGAATGTTACGTAAAACATCGTTACGACAACTCAAAAATCACTAGTATAGGGATTCGAAATTTAAGATAGATATATAAATCCCAATACTATAAACAACATTTCCTTTCGGAAACCATTTACTATAACAACAGTGTTATAGTCCACCATTTCCTTATTTCTCGAAAACGTCTATTTCAACAACGAATGTTGAAATCTATGTATTCGATACTTAATGCATTTTAAAACATCTTTAAAACCATTAACTTTTTCAATTTCAACTTCAACTTAATTCATAGTTTGAATTTCTCATACTTTTCTTAATAATAGTTTTAAAACCAATTTCAAACTTTTCAATATTAAGTTTTTCACTTAATTTAATTTTCCGCACGTTTAAATTCAAATTCATCACTGAATTTATTAAACCTATAATGGATTATCATGTTGACAACTTCAAATTTGAAATCTAAATCTCATTTGAACTTTGCATTTGCTTTCTATTTCAAAAATAATCAACTAGTTCTTTAGTAAGCCATTCATCAACTTGGTTCCATTAAATTTATATTTCCACATTAACCATTTTAGGCATTAGTTTAAACTTGAAATATAAGCTTTTCATCAAAATTAGTTTGATTCATATAGTTAAGTTAACAAATAAACTTCCTTCCCAAGATGCTATTTCATTAAAATATTTCCTTCAGTACAAAATTTTACATAGCCTAATACTTTTAAAAGACGTACATAGAAGATTGTGGATTACAAAAGATAGTATTACAAGATATATTGATTGGTTTAAGATGCAGAATTATTAAGGACTATCGACTTCTCGTCTGGTAGTACGCATCTTCGCCAAACTTTCATCTTCGGATGACACTATTTCAGGTTGTATTAAAGGAGAATTAACACATTCAAAATCAACATGTCCCCAATCCCCACACTTACTGCAAAAATATGAGATGTTTCCATCCTTATCTATCACCTTAACAGTTTTCGCTCTAGCTGGTCGGGCAATAGCTTGCTTTCCATGCTGTCTTTCAGTGCAGTTTCTGGCTATATGTCCAGTCTGACGACAATGGTAGCAGATTGTCAATCTATCGACGGGTAAATCGAGTACGCACTTTTTCCTTTTCACTTTAGGGCAATGACTAAGAAAATGCCCTTTCCCCCAACATTTAAAACACACAATCTCAGGACGAGCGAAACGGTCATCCACATTCCTTTTCTTTCTCCTTACTCGGCACTTAATGGCGTAATGTCCCTTTTTATGACATCGATAGAAAATAACCTCATCATATGGACGAGGTGCTTGCCTTTCACTGAATCTCCTTTCAATCTCCGCACGTGTCGCTTCTGCTTCTCTACGGGCAATTGCTCTTTGTTCACGGCGTGCTGCATTTTGTGCTTCGGTTTTCGCCATTATAATTAACAAGATGTTTTCGAAGTTTCCTATCAATATTTAAAATTCTTATTAGCAGAGGCTGGATTATTCAATCATTTTCCCAAGACATATCCTTTAATATTTTATTCACTGTCCAAAACCGTGAATATACTTCGTTTATTCAATTCAATGTTTCTACGCATTTATTTAAAGGATTATCCACTGTCCAAAATCGTGGATAAAATTCCCAACCAACATTTACTATCACAATATCTAACATAAAGGATAATTCGCTGTCCAAAATCACGAATTATCTCCTTTAATAACTTCTATTTTTCATTTATCAAATTCAATTGGTTTCGAATTTATAAACAATCTTTACAAATTCCATTTCTATTTATAAACTTCGATTTATAAATCTTCTTTATTAATTCAATTCAATTTATATAACTCCATTATATACCAAAAGTCCATTTATAAGTTAAGTACTTATAATCCATTTATTCACTAAATCATTCTTCAAAACATTTGAAATCAATTTTCGAAAGAATGCAGAATCAAATTCCTAAGTTATAGTTTAATTATCCTCTTGGTTATTACCAAATTAACATGTCGTTTTATTTTCCAATTATTACTTTGGAGATATTCACAATATTTGATTTAAACCAATTTAAACCAATTCATTAATTCACTTAACTTATATTTCACTTTCCGTAAATCTCAACAATTCGATAACGAGTTTTCGAACGATCGGGACTCAAATCTAAGGAGACCTCACCGAAGAGAAACTATCGCAAACCTAAATTTAGAGAGGGGAATTTTAAAAAATAATTCTAATTATCAAAATACTTTTTATTTTAAAGAAAATAATTTTAAACTTCTTTAGATTTGAAAACACTTTCTTTAAAGTGATTCTAGCAACTATTCATATTAAACGCCATAAACTAAGCTTTGTGTAAACCAAAGCTCTGATACCACTTTTGTCACGACCCGCCGCTCTGACCGCCTCCAGTCGGTAATTAAACCAACCTGAGACGTTCAAAATGACGGATTGTTATTCAGTTTATAGAGTTTAAACAGAAACAGCCACAGAATCACAGAATAATAATCATATTTCTCATAAATGAATTTTCTTTTATATACAAATATCAGAGTTATACAATGAATTACATTTAATACAGCGGAACAATTTTTTTTTTTAAAGTACTAGAAAATTTTCCCGAAAAACTTTAGTGAAGCGGTAATCCCCCTCTCTCTAACTTCGCTGCGCGAAAATCTTCAAGCTGTAAAAATACTCGGTCTGACCCGAGTATTACATTCAAAAGAAAAAAATACACGGGTCAGTCTAATTCAAACTCAGTTATTAGTGCATAGAGGCAATAATAATCAAATAGCAATTAGACGAAAGTCAAAGATAAATTCACCTATCCGATCCTTTTAACAAAGAAATCGGATGACGGTAAATATAACACTTAACAGTGTTAAAACAACAAATCAGTAGATTCGAATTATCAACGAAGATAGATGAAAAGATTTTTTTTCTCTTTTTAAAAAAATAATTTAGAAAAGCATCAAAATTTTCCTAAACGGCAGTTTAAACCAAAATCATCAATTTAAATCAAATCAATTTAAATAATTGAAAAAGTTCTTAAAACATCAAAATCGATTGGTTGCCGTACACGCTGGCTACCGTACACGCACGCGTGTACGGCCTCGCCAATACGGCGTATGAAATACGCAAAGAAATCAATGAATCAAAAGCAAATGAAATATAAATTAAAATCGATACTATGTGGCTGCAGTACACGCACGCGTGCACTGCCTCGCCACAACAGTGCAGAAATAGAGATCACCATAACAGTGAATATTAACAGAAATCGAAGCTGCAGAGGTCAAGTCAGTGCTATCGTGACTCAACGCAACTGCAAAATAAAACTAATAGCATAACAGGCTGGAAATTCAAGTACAAATCAGCCTATCAAACACAGTCCAACAGGGGTAAGCTGCGACAAATGCAACTGCTTCGGTGTATACATATGTATATACCCCTGTACACATATAAGTAGCAACCAAGAAACAATTGCACAACGACACTGCAGTTGAAACAATCAAATAGCCAAAAAGCTAGCCAGTCAAGCAACGACAACTCAAGTGCCGAGCTCGACTAGACAGCACATGCAAAATGCATGACAAAGCATGCTACAGCTCTTACAACATGGATGGACAAGAAAAGTGCATAACTGTATGCAACTGTAAAGTGGGTCAAGCAAATGCAACAGACAAGGGTTAATTCAAAAGCTACACAATATTAAAGTGCTGCAAGAGGCAGTGGATAATATGTCAAAGCATCAACAAATTCCAGTGAAGTTAAAAATGAAAATCAAGAAATAAATGAAGCACATATCATTACCCATGGACTAAAATATGAAGCTAAAATTTAAAGCTATACTTGTCAGATGATAGCATGCCCAAATAATTAAATGCATCAGTCAAGATAGGGTAAGGCATGCACTGTAAAACATGTATCTGAACAACTCACTAACTATCATAACAGTTACAAAGAAGAAGGGTACAAAATAGCATGCAATCAACAGCTAAGAGGATATTTTCGTGGAACCCATTTTTTTTTCCAGGTTCTCCTCGTCGAATGGTTACAAGGCATAGGACAGACATGCAACAGGAATGATCAGGAAATAGGCTTATAACCATCAAGTTAGAGCATGCAAGAGAATCATAAACCAAGTGTATCCAAATGTACTACATGTATTCAACATGAAATGAAGTTTATATACCAAAAGGTCAGGGGCAATGCAAACACAACATAGCAGTATAAATGGTGAATGCAACTTATTACAACAGTGTCTTGTTAACATCCAATCAAATGCACTGTATCTCAAATACAAGATACAGGCACCAGTGGAACAGAATGTCATAGATTATACATGATGAAGCAACCAAGTTAAATGACCGAAATCAAACAAGTGACAGGGGTTCAATGTATAGTAGATTCAAATAATCTCACAAAAGTGTCAAAGCCGACATCAACAAGTCAGTGCCAAAGTCGAACCGTCAAAATCGAAACCAAGATAAGCAAGGAAATTCAAGTCGTAAGTATCGAGGAATCTTACAAAATCAGAAATCAAAACCCAATCAAAAATCGTCAACTATCAAAAAAGCCCGACATCACAAAATCAAGTTTTGCAGTCGAAGATCACTGTAGGTCAAGGGCAATGCCGAAGTCAAAATACTTCCACACAAAATAATAATAATAATAATAATAATAATAATAATAACAAAGTGACCAAAGCTTACTTCAATTCAAAGCCGAGGGAAAACACGAAATCTCACTTTCAAAAAAATCACGAAAACTTCAAACTAGATGTGAGTGAAAGTTAAATCACTCACCTTGTTTAACGAATCGCAACTAGGAGGAACCACGAGCTACTAAAGTCGAGGCCTTCGATTTTGAAATGCCCTAGCTTGGAAAAGAGGAATCGAGCAGGGTGAATTTGAAACCGTGGCGGCAAAAATCGATCAAAGCCCCAATTTTTGGAAGCGAAGAGGAAGACGAAGAACGCTCGAGGTCGCCATTTTTTTCGTTTCCCTTTTTTTTCTCTTTCGTATGAAATGATGGAGGAAGGGGTTCGGCTTATTTTTGAAAGGAAGTTTGCACGATTTAGGGCGTGGTGAAAGGCGTAGATCATGGCGTGTTTGAAGGCAGATATTTTAGGCACGAGTTAAGGCTGTTAAAAAGAGTAAGGCATATTATCATTATATTATATTATTATTATTATTATTATTCATTTTAAACTCAATTTTTTTTGTATAATTATTTTCTTTACTTTGTTTTGTAAATTTTGTTGTTTGAATTTTTAACTATGTGTATTTCTTTATTTATTTTGTATTGATTAAAATTTTATTCTATTTTATTTAAGTAAATGAAAAATGTTATTGAGACTAACCACAAATTTATTAATTTTCATAAATAATAATTCTTGTATCCTAATTATTTTTTCTAAGTCATTAGTCTGAATTTAAAATACAAATTCAATATTCAATTTCAAACTCCAAAGTCAAATTCAAATTTTATTCAACTTTAAATAAATTAAATTATAAAATTTAATCGCCAATTCATAGTTATATTGGGAATTCAATTTAAACCATCATTCAAATATTTAAAATTAATTAAATATTTTCATTTTCAAATTGTTCAAAATTCTGGGTTGTTATAAGAGCGATTCCAAAGGCACGACAAGCACGATTTAATTTGAATTGATGGAGACCCTTGTAAACAACACAAAATATAGCATACATAAGCACAAATATAGATATCAACATACAAATATAATCAACAACTTTAGTTTGCAGAGTAGTTGCAAAACAAGAGAGATGACAAACCTTAGAAGCAAAAGACTTGCACACGACAACATAAGCTTGTCACATGATCAAATGGGCTTGACCTCACCACACTAGGCTCAGCCTAGGTGTCAACATGGCTCGGCCATGGCCTAGAGACAAGGCTTAGGGCATGAAAGTGGAAAGTAAAGGCAAAACAAGTGGAAAGTAAAGGAGGCAAGGGGTTTGGGTCAAGGAATGGAAGGTTTTGGTGTACATAGGCTCGGCCTATGGTCCTATGGGCTCGGCCTGGTGCATCTTCAGGTCAGGTCAGAGATGATGATGATGGCAGCAAGTGGTGGTGGTGTTAGAGGTGGTGGCCAAGGCTAAACATGAAGGAAATGGGAATACAAGGCTCGGTTAGGCAATATTTGGAGTTTTAAGCAAAGTTTTGTGGAGATGGCTTCAATTGGATGGCATGGTTTGTCATGGTCAGAGGAGGAGGAGATGTTTGCTGCTGTAGATGGTGGAGGAGATGGTGGAGCTGATGGTGGAGGTGATAGGCCGAGAATCATATGTGAAGTCAAGGCAAATTTAAGCAGAAAACAAGGCAAATTCAAGGAAGAAAGGTAGAAAAGAATAAAGAGAAGCCATTAACTTGGAATTTTTTTTCTCAAATGAGAAATAGCCGTGAGTTGAAGAGCGTAAGAAGTATTTTCACGTGAAAGGCAATGGGAAATGTACGGTTATCAAGGAGAAAATGAAAAGCCAAGTAAATGAAGAGACTAGTTATTGAAAAGTCACAAGAAATGAAGAGCCTTGTCTCTTTGAATTTCTAATTTCTTTTTTAAAATTTAAATACATGTAAAATATGTATAAATACAGATAAAACACGAAAATATAGTAAACAAACAAAAATAAGTAAATAAATATTAATTAAATATAATTAAATTAAGAAAATAACAAAGAAAATGTAAATTAGGCTTGAAAATTTGAAAATAAATGAAATGATCTTTGGGAAAATTGTATGTACATGAAAAATATTTATAAATAAAGATAAAAACATAAAAATAAAATGCATACATAAAAATTAATATATAAATTTTAATTAAATATAATTTAAATGAAGAAAATAGCAGAAAAATGGAAACTAACCTTTAAAAATAGAAAATAAATTCAATGAGCTTTGGAAAAATTCAAACATCACTTTAAAATATTTAAAAGGTAAAAATATATGTAACATAACATATAATACAATTTAGAATAATATATGACAATAAAAAAGATTATTTATATAATTTAAAATAAAAAATAGTTTTAAATAAAACAATTTACACCCAATTTTGTAAAAAGCATAACTTTCACAATATTATTCGGATTTCAACGAAACGAAAAGCAGTGTTCTTGAAATTTTATTTACTTTCATAATAAAAGAAAAAAATTCAAAATTTCAAACTTTTGAAATTTAAATTTAAAGGTAAAAGTTTGACCAGATTGACCAAAATTCACATTTTCTGGAAATATTCAATTTATGCATGTTTGAAATTCTAATCCACATCAAAGTCAACATTTATATTTCAATTAACAAAATATATTCATTTTAATAAATAAAATAAAGTTTTTAAATTAGGAATTTAAATTAAAATAATTAAAATATACAATTACAATAATCAGAAAATACAGCGTTGTTACACTCTCCCCCACTCAAAACTTTTCGTCCCCGAAAAGGAATGAGGTACGGGAAAGCACAGAAAAAGATAGAATGAAATAGTGTTACGACAAGATGACAAGAAGATTAAAATTATACCTGATAACTGTTGCTATAGGTAAGTTTAACAAGGTGGAGATGATCTTTCCAACATCCTCCAGAATCAAGAACACAAGCATGAAAAAAAATCTTTTAGAATCTGATTCACCCTTCCCGTTTAACCGACAGTCTGTGGATGGCAAGCAGTGCTTAGATTCAAAGATGAGTACCAAAGATTATTAAAGATTATAGAAAGATTTCTAAACAGACTGGTATAAGCAATAACCTCTCATTCTGTAGCAAGATAAGGGAAATTAGGACAACCAAAAGATAGTTTGAAAAACAAAATAAGATAATAAATTTGAAACCATAAAATTTCAACTTAAACTGAAAATTAATTTTACATAAGTCAAATAAATCTTAAGCATCTCTAATTTCATTATCTTATCATCCAATTATCTTAAATTAACAAATCCCTAAAATCATGTATTTGAAAAATCTTTTATTATACTCAAAATGTACCAATTAAATTTAATTCTTCTTCATTCTTAATTAAAATTAAGTTTATTTCTCTCAATATATCTTATCACCCATGTTAAATATATTTATACTAATTATAACTGCTTTAATTTATTCTCAGTTTCTTTAACATCATTTTATATTGTAAATTATTCCATTACCCTTTTCTTTATTTACCTCTGTCACTCTCTTTTATAACTAAAATTTAAGTATATAACATTTATAATAACCACTCAAATTTTATTTGTAAAATCTTTTTTTTATTGTACATTATCCAATTACATATTCAACTTCTGAAAATTAAGGTAAGTTATATTGGAATGAAATTGTGTATTATACAAATAAAACTTTCTAATTCAATTATTTCAAGCTTGAATATTAATCCAAATCTTGAAATTATACTTAGAAATTATCCTTGAAGATAAAATTTAGGAATTAAATTTTCGATAAATTCCAAACTATTTAGAGATAAATAAATGCTCATATACTCTCTCTCTATATATATATATCCATTCAAATTCAAATCATATAACAACATATGTTATAAATCTAGTCTTATTTTAGAAATTAAAATCAACTAAATTTTCCCAAATCAAAACTGTAGCAAGACTACAGAATGGTCACTTCACTTCGAAACTCGAAAATGAATGTCGGTGATGCTGCAGTCATCACCGAAGTTATTTTCCAGCGACAAAGAAAAGAGCACTAGTTTTAAACTTTAAAATTCGTTGGAAACAAATTTCTATTCCAAAATACTTTAAATAATATATCCTTTAAAACTTTAAACTCCAAATTTGAAATCCATTGGAAATTAAATTCTCAAATTCTTGTTTTACATTCATTTTAAATTTCCAAATAAATTTATAACCATGTTTTATAGTTCAATTAGATATATGAAACAATAGAAAATGATATATAAAATCAAATATTATTTCTTAACAACCAATTCAAATAAAATCCAGATAAAGATATATAATAAAGGTGCAAAATTTATTTCACAAAAATTTATTTCATTACTAAATTTTAAAAACATATTGTATCAGTTTGTTCTGTTCAAGTGTTTTGGAAATCTTATCGATAGCGTTGATCAGACGAATCAATCAGAAACCCAAATCAACATCAACAACTCAAACAACACAATATAAAACAAACATTAAATACAAATTTACAAGTACAATTCAAAATGTTTTGAACATAAGTTAGAAACAAAGATGAGATGATTAAATAACAGAATAGGGACATGGATAAGCTTATATAAATCATGGGCAACCTTAACCGGGTCAACCGTGACTTAAAGAATAAGATCGATGTGGATTTCTTGGGTAAATCAACATTCGATCTCAAGATATAGAGTTCGAAATTATAAGAGATACTAGCATCTAAACCAAGGATATAGAATCTCTGGTGAATCGATGTTGTTGTAAAGGAGTTTTCCCCCTTTACAAATAAATTTGAGGTTGGCGAGACCGCCGACTCATTATAAAGATCATTCAAAGTGGAGTCATGGGATACTCCAGAATCAAATGAAGATAAATAGTGAGGGACACGAAATGGATTTTGAAACCGCAGGGAACGTTCCAAAATCAAAGGAATCGAGTCAAAAGGAAGGGATTCAAACTCGAATGAAAGTGATTCTGCAAATTCATTTACTCTATATGCTGAGTTTTGCCTAGAGCTACCAAAGCTCTGATACCAACTGTAACGACCCGATATTTTCAACCATTCGCATCCGCACATGTCGAACTTGAATTGCTTAAAATACCGCGTTGTAAATAAAATTTGGCAAATCTCATAATATACAGTAAATACATAATCACAGATCACAGACACAGAGTATTTAATAATGCAGCGGAATTTAAAAGAAATAGTAGTTCATGAAGCTACTATATAAAAATAAGATACATCAGAGTTAAACATGATACAACAAAAAGTAACAAGATACATCAGGTACAAATCAGAATACATCACTGAAATCACTGGATACAGAAAGCAAAATAGATGGCTGGATCTTCAAGGAAAGCTCCAACTCCGAAGGTGAATCTTGAATGCTAACTCACTCAATCTGACTCGAGCGTAAAGCAAAATACAAAACACTCGAGTCAGGACATAAATACTTATGAATTGTAAATAAACTCAAGTGAACAGTAACAAAAATGCATCAGTAACTTAAAGGATGCTTGGGATCGCCCATCCTTTAAGGATCCGTTAAACTATTTACTATGTAGTAATATTGCGCTACTATAATAATGCCTACAGTAAAATAAACATACTTTTAAATAGCGTTCCGGGCTACCCATATCACCCTTCACACATAATAGTCCCAGTAGTCCATCCAATATCATGCCATCTCCACTCTGGGTGACTGTCAGAGGATACCACACGGGCTACAGGAGAAAAACAAACTCGTAGTAAAGGCTCGGTATGGTAGGTGACACGGCACACAAGGCAATGCCGAGGTAGATATACCAATTACGCACACGGGCTGGTGGTAACGCAGCAGCCACATACGCCCACCTCGGAACACACTCCCAATCAAAATCGGAGGATGGTCAACTAATCAATCACCAGTAAGAGTATAGTATCGAAGGAATGTGTCCGACCAGAGGTGCTACCTCCTTTGGCCCGAGATCACTCCTGTTTTAGCCACCTTATGCCAACTCACGGGAGTTGGGTCCACGTAATATACCTCAAGAACGTCGCCACCATCCTACTTCATTCTGGAATCTCCACCGTGTACACGGTTGTTAAAGTGGTTTTCGGAGTTGGCAGAGAGTATGACAACTTCCGATCCCGGTCTCTTTAACAACCAAACGTTATTATAACGCCGTGGTCATTTCAAAATAGTTTATATTTCAAAAGTATCAAATCATTTCATTTCAAAACTATATTCCTTTCAAAATAGTTTACGCCTCGAAACCAAAACCATTTTTATTTCAAAACTATTTATTCAATCAAAATAGTTTATACTTCGAAACCAAAATCATTTTTATTTCAAAACTATATTCAAATCAAAATAGTTTATACTTTATCATTTCCATCTCAAACCTATATTCACTTCCAAAAATCATAATACTTTCAAAGTTATAACTCTTTCGAAACCAAAATACTTGAAATCATTACACTTTGAAAATCATAACATTCTGAAATCATACATTTGAAATCATGAAACATTCATTTAATTCTTTACAATTTACAAATTTATTTCCAATTTAATTCAAAATTTCAAATTTTCAATTTAATTCAAATCAAACCATCAATTTCAATTCAATTCAGTTTTCTAACAAAACATTTCAAATCTTATAAATTTCAAATATAGATTTGATCTACAAAATAAGCTATCCAATTTTAGTATGTTTCCAAACTTTAATATCCCACAGTTCAAAACTAAACTTTATAATTCCACATATTCATATCTCAAATCTAATTTCATTATTATGTAGTTTTGAAATATTCATTTCATAAATCCAATATTATTAAAATAAACTTAAATTACAATTAAACCAAATATCTTTTCATACAAATATAAACTTCAAATATTCCTTTATCAAATAAAGCAAAATCAAATACCATTCAACATTCACATTCTTTATTAAAATAAAGATCAAATCATTTCCAAACCATTTCAAAATCATTAAAATATTACATCCTTTCAAAACTTCATAATCAAATCATTATTTGAATTCAAATCCAACTATTCAAAGTTAAATATCATTTAAAAATCAAATATGTCATTCATTTATTATTTCAAACATCATTACCAAAATACATTCCAAAATTCCATTCAAAAATTCATTTATTATATTACATTTCATTCCGTTTAACACATAACCAAGTAAACTTTATTTAAATTCAAATTCAATTTAAATTCCTTAAAAATTCAAATTTAAATATTCAAAACTTCTATAATTTCGCAGATAATCCATTTCAAAAGTTAAATTATTTAACACTTTAAAATATAGCTCAAACAGTGTTAAAATCTATAACATTTCAAAACATTGCCAAATTATAGCAACGACAGCATTTATAAAGTGCTATCGTAGCTTATATTTTCCAAAATGGTTTATTTCAAGAATAGCGACATTTATAAAATGTCGTAATAGATATTTAGTTATTTCAAACATTGTTAGATTCAAAACAATAGCATAAAAATGCTGTCAAAAGACTAAAGCATTTTGAAAATGCTATAAAATTCCAAGTTTCATTTTAGCTTTTCAAAAATAATAATAAAACTCCAAATTTTTATTATTACAACTTAAAAATCATATTTCTAGACTTCAAAATTTCACATTTAAAATCATTTTAACATATGATTTAACACAATGAAATTTTAAGATCAAATATTCAATTTTGCAAACTCCATTCATTTATTAAGTCAAAATTCACTGTTTATTAATTTATAAATTTAATAAACTTAAAATTTTACTTCAAATATCATTTCAAAACTTTAAATTTAATTTCCATTATTTATTTACATCTTAAAATAAAATTTAAAGTCAAACGTCACATTTACTCCAAATTTATATACTTAAATTCACTTAAATTCACAATTTCAAGATTTAATATTTAACTTTCTTAAAACCATAATATATATATTTTAAATCAAAATTTCATACTTTTGAAAATACATATTTTAAAAAAAATCATTTAAGAATATACCACGAGGTCTGTATATAATTTTCTAACCTAGGTCAAGTGATACGGATATATATCATTTCAATCCGTAATTTACAAAGAAAACCGGGTTTTATCATTTCAAACCCGCAATCCCAAGCCAAATAAAATACAATAAAAATCGCTCAGGCCTATCATTTCAGCCCATAACGATTTTTTCCTATTCTAAAGTCCGTTCGGGTATGTATCGTTTCAACCCATAATGATTCTATTCTAACAGGGAACTTGCAGTGTGAATATATGCATAAACAATATAAACAATGTTAATGTCACAATATAATGTCATATATCAGATGTCAGGTGATAATTAACAGTTTTAACATGGTAATAACATGGCATAGCATATCATATGATCATCATTAACTTGCATAAACATTTTATATTACTAAACACTTGTCATCAATTCACTATTTCATAAGTATAAATGTCAGAGTGAGAAAGACTCACCTTTTACGAATCTAGAGACAAACAACACACACAAGAGTGATTCCAAAGGCACGACAAGCACGATTTAATTTGAATTGATGGAGACCCTTGTGAACAACACAAAGTATAACATACATAAGCACAAATATAGATATCGACATACAAATATAATCAACAACTTTAGTTTGCAGAACAGTTGCAAAACAAGAGAGATGACAAACCTTAGAAGCAAAAGACTTGCACACGACAACATAAGCTTGTCACATGATCAAATGGGCTTGACCTCACCACACTAGGCTCAGCCTAGGTGTCAACATGACTCGGCCATGGCCTAAAGACAAGGCTTAGGGCATGAAAGTGGAAGGTAAAGGCAAAACAAGTGGAAAGTAAAGGAGGCAAGGGGTTTGGGTCAAGGAATGGAAGGTTTTGGTGTACATAGGCTCAGCCTATGGTCCTATGGGCTCGGCCTGGTGCATCTTCAGGTCAGGTCAGAGATGATGATGATGGCTATAGGTCATGGCAGCAAGTGGTGGTGGTGTTAGAGGTGGTGGCCAAGGCTAAACATGAAGGAAATGGGAATACAAGGCTCGGTTAGGCAATATTTGGAGTTTTAAGCAAAGTTTTGTGGAGATGGCTTCAATTGGATGGCATGGTTTGTCATGGTCAAAGGAGGAGGAGATGTTTGCTGCTGTAGATGGTGGAGGAGATGGTGGAGCTGATGGTGGAGGTGATAGGCCGAGAATCATATGTGAAGTCAAGGCAAATTTAAGCAGAAAACAAGGCAAATTCAAGGAAGAAAGGTAGAAAAGAATAAAGAGAAGCCATTAACTTGGAATTTTTTTTCTCAAATGAGAAATAGCCGTGATTTGAAGAGGATAAGAAGTATTTTCACGTGAAAGGAAATGGGAAATGTACGGCTATCAAGGAGAAAATGAAAAGCTAAGGAAATGAAGAGACTAGTTATTGAAAAGTCATAAGAAATGAAGAGCCTTGTCTCTTTGAATTTCTAATTTCTTTTTTTAAATTTAAATACATGTAAAATATGTATAAATACAGATAAAACACGAAAATATAGTAAACAAACAAAAATAAATAAATAAATTTTAATTAAATATAATTAAATTAAGAAAATAACAAAGAAAATGTAAATTAGGCTTGAAAATTTGAAAATAAATGAAATGATCTTTGGGAAAATTGTATGTACATGAAAAATATTTATAAATAAAGATAAAAACATAAAAATAAAATGCATACATAAAAATGAATATATAAATTTTAATTAAATATAATTTAAATGAAGAAAATAGAAGAAAAATGGAAACTAACCTTTAAAAATAGAAAATAAATTCAATGAGCTTTGGAAAAATTCAAACATCACTTTAAAATATTTAAAAGGTAAAAATATATGTAACATAACATATAATACAATTTAGAATAATATATGACAATTAAAAATATTATTTATATAATTTAAAATAAAAAATAGTGTTAAATAAAACAATTTACACCCAATTTTGTAAAAAGCATAACTTTCACAATATTATTCGGATTTTAACGAAACGAAAAGCAGTGTTCTTAAAATTTTATTTACTTTCATAATAAAAGAAAAAAATTCAAAATTTCAAACTTTTGGAATTTAAATTTAAAGGTAAAAGTTTGACCAGATTGACCAAAATTCACATTTTCTGGAAATATTCAATTTATGCATGTTTGAAATTCTAATCCACATCAAAATCAACATTTATATTTCAATTAACAAAATATATTCATTTTAATAAATAAAATAAAGTTTTTAAATTAGGAATTTAAATTAAAATGATTAAAATACACAATTACAATAATCAGAAAATACAGCGTTGTTACATCTACCAAGTATGTTTTACAAGTCGGTATCACTCAACTTGGGTATGAGTTGCACAAAGTTTAACTCAGATGTGTATTTCTGAACTTAATGTAATTCATAGTCCAGAAAGAAGATGCCATTTATGTGCATTTCCTCCTCTATTTATAGACTAATACTAGTGAATTAGGCTATGAGATACAGTACACACATTCTCCATGTCTAGCACAAAGTTAGGCAAAAGAATATGGTCTGATTCGGTCAATGTTTCTCAATTCAATAGCGATCAAATGGCTTCAACTTGGTAGGGATCCAAGAGTCAACTCAATAGGAATCTAAGCGAGGCCAAGTTGTGATTTTTTTCCAATTTTGTCTATCTCTTTTGTGCTCTATTTTACCATCTTACGATGTTTTCCTAGCTCTAGGTCTATTTATTTATTGTTCTTTAGTCCAGTTCAATCATTTAAAGTCTATTCTAAGATTGTGTAAAATTTGGTCATAACAGTCATGCATACTTGTTATAAATAATTTCACCGATTTTAATTTTGAAGTATAGAAATTAACTTTTTTTAGGATTTAGATTTTTGTTGGTTTAACTTGTAAGTTTGTGAGTCACATGTGTAGTATTCTGAATTTCATTTGCCAATTTACAAATATTACCATGACTAAGTTCACTTTCATATAAAGAACAAAATAAGACATTCTTAGCCATTTCATTATTTTGGGTTAGTATAATTTGAGCATCGGTCTATGTACTAAAGTCAATATTGGGCTCTACATAATCTATTAAGTTGCATTTCAAATTTCAAATCCATTAGCTTATATATAAATATGCATTTTGAAGAACAATATTTGTAATTTGTGCCAGTAAATATTGGGGTCGTGCAATCGGTTGGTCCAATTGGAATGTGGAGAGTGTGGTCATGCTAATACTTAAAAAAATTATTATGGTTTTTTAAATGTCCAAGCTTCGATACCAAAAGAAACTCTATGTGGTTTGGTCGATGTATATGGCTAAATGTTGGAATATACTTACATTATAAAGATAACTGAATAATAAGCTATAATAGATGACTAAATATATGATGTAGTAGAGTAAATATAAGGTAATATAAAAAAATGCAAACTAGAATTGTATAATGGGTTAGATACCCATCCTACATCAAAAACTAAAACTCATGTAAACGCCCTTACTTATCTCGTAGGAATAGGTTACCATAACGTTGTCTAATCAACCAATTATGACTTCTATGAATGATCTCTCATCTGATGGACTTCTTAAGTATCCTAGTAGTTGACTTCTGCATGCACCGACCTTTTGATTCTTCTTAACAACCTTTGTAACATTCAACAAAAGTAGAGTATAACTGACTTTACTTCAGTGTATGTTTGAACGAAAAAATTGTCAATAATTTGCTAGAAAGTACCATTAACCTGCATAAATGATATCGAGTGGAGATGTAGAGGTTTATGAAGCTATTTGACAAAAATATATGGATATGGAGTTGAAATATTGATGGTCGGAGGATATAAGATAATCAAAATGTCGAATGAGTTTGCTAATTATTAAAAAGAGTAGTATAATTGAATATTCAAAGTAAGAGTTATTTGTATACTCTGGAGAAGATACGGTAGTTCATATGTGTTGTAAGGATGTATTTGAAGAGTTCTATCCATAATTGTTGAAGAGTGGTGACTTTAGAATGAAGAAGAAGAAGAAGAATGAGATATAGAGATGCAATTAGAAATCATAAAGAAATTCCCAAAGGTTGACTAGAAAAATAAACATGTGAATAATATAAAACACATAAGTTAACATGTGAGTTTACCACATAATGATAAATGCGTTTTTATGTAGTTCTCCGTGTGTATGTGTCTTCCCTCTTTCAAATATATTAAAATATCTCTTTTGCATTAGAATTTTATTCAACTTTTGACACTTAGAAGAATCCTAAAATATTTGAAAAATATGTTATGATGTCAACAATGACGTATCAAAATTTTGAGAGGTTCAAAGACTCTTTTTGGGGTCCTAACTAACTAAACTAGCAAGATTCGAAAACAACACACGTCATTTTTTCCTATTTTTCCATCTCTAAGTATATCTTCATGCTGTTGTGTTTTAGATTATTTTTTAACTCTATTCGATATCTTTGAGTACTTACTCTCTATCATAAATGTCTCCATTTGATTTTTGATTTTTTTTGTATTTCATATATTCAACTCTATTAAACGTCTGTCGACCACCTTCATAACTAGGTTCTACGTTAGTGAAATTGTACCTTAAATAACTCTATAATTTTATTAATAGCACTATCATATGGTTGTTATCACCAAAATAAAAGAATCATGTCGATAATAAGCACCTCCCCTTATTCCCTATCTCACAAACCAATGCATGTATGTGGGGAACTAAAAAAAATACAATGGAAATTTCAAGATGTGTTTGAAATTAAATGATATATAAAATGTAAAACTATCATTGTGCTTGTAACTTGTCCATATTGGTACAATACAACAAAAACTATATCAAATGAGTAATGAGGTATGTTTCATAATAAAAACAAACATTTGTACAATGATTATACAAAATACTTACCAAATAGGGTCAAACAATCTTTTATAAGAACATCTACATAACGGTCGTATACTAATAAAATAAACATACATGGGTAGGCATTTTTCATAATGACGTGATACTAAATATTCTCCATAGAATTTGAGGAAGACATCAGTGAACTGAATAAACATCTACCACTATGATCAGAGGAACACATCCAATGCTCAACTTTCAAAAAAGCGCTTACTAAGAGAGCTCTACCTCTAGTAAGAGTTGAAGATACCTTTTATAGATCGATTTATATTGCCTTTATTCAAATTAATTGATCCATTATTCAGTTATATAATTGGTTAATTGTGAAATTAAAACCAAAATATATTTAATAATACCTAGGAGGAGGAGGTGTTGATGGCGCTAAGAGGCAATGTTAGTGTTTAAAGGTGGTTGTGATGCTCAAAGGTAGTGGTAGCATTATTGGTGTTGGCATTTTGGTTTTAGTGGCATTCGAAACTAAAAGAGTTAGTGATGTTACTTGGGGGAAATTATGTAATTTGTTATATATATCTAAATCTCTAATCAATCTTGTTCGTAACAAAATTATTTATTTTCTTGTATATACTTCATTATATTATGATATAATTAATTAAGTAATTTATTTAAAATTTATTAATAAATAAATGCTTAAATAAAATTTTGTGTGAATGTAGCTGCAAATTGTTCTAACCATGAGTAATTAATCATAATATAAAATAACATTTTGTTTTAAATATTTTCGATCAAGATGCTTTGAGAAAAGAATCGATTCATCTATGGAAACCAGAGTGCATAACACTATCCAAATTGTTGGGAAGTGTATTAGTTATGACCACCAGGGGAAATAAAGGGTAATCTACTCATAGTTATTATATTACAATGGAATGAATCATCCAGGAGGTTTCTATTGGTTGATAACAGCTGGGTCAAACAGGAAATCTCAATACGGCCTTGTTACACAGTTCCCTTAACTTTAGAATGCCGTAGAACTTCAATGTGGATAATCCCTTTTGATTATAATTAACTCATGGTATGACATCCATTGTGAGGGCCGGTTTTTATAATTGTCCAGGCTTTTAATTATCGATTTCCATACTTTGATATGAGATATGTATATTACAGTTATGATTTATGTAAATAACTATTTATATTATATGTTATTCAGTCCGTTGTGAGATTCTATTTTGTTTAGTTTCTTCTTTCTTCTACCTACTTTATTTCCTCTCAATAATCTGTCTTTCCAACACTCAGTCGTTTAGCATGTTATACAATGAGCGTATTTATGTCGATTTTCGAGGGTCAAAAAGGCGGGTCGTTACAGATTGCTTTTCCATATATATCAAATATTATTTATGCTATAGTAAATGTTTTAATATTAACTAAAAGGAGGTATTGTTTTATTTTAATATGAATATTTATTTTAAAGGAATATATTATAATAATGGTACTGATGCATTAGCAATAGAAAATACAGGAGTATCAAAAATTTTCTACCATTATTTTGGAATTTTGGACTAAGCCATATTTTTACGAAATAACTCTTTTATCGTATAGTTCTTTTACTGAAGAAGAAATTTGAAAAGCAATAAATGATATGCCAAGTGATAAATCCTCGGTACTTGACGGATTTCCTATTTTATTTTATAATACTTTTTGGGACGTTTTAAAATTTGACTTAGTTAATATGTTTAATGATTTTTACAATGGTAATTTGCAATTAGGGAGATTTAACTTCGCAAATGTTAGTATGTTACACAAAAAAGTAGGAGCTTAAATTTAAAAGATTTTAGACCTATTTCTTTGACTAACTCATCAGTTAAAATCATTTCTAAAGTTCTAGCTAATAGACTTAGTAAAAGAATGAATGAATTAGTCGATTGTTCACAATCGGCTTTTATTAAAGGGAGAAATATCACTGATAGAGTGGCAGTTTCTTAAGAATATATTAATTACTGTTGTAAGAATAACATAACTTTTGCAATTTTAAAATTTGATTTTGCTAAAGCTTTTGATTCAGTAGATTGGGATTTTCTGGTAGATATTTTTCATGCTAGAGGTTTTAGTCATAGATGGATCAATTGGATTTTGACTTTGCTTACAACTGGAAACTCTAGTATTATGGTTAACGGTATATTAGGTAATAGAATTCAATCTAAAAGAGGTTTAAGGCAAGGGGATCCTTTATCGCCTTTATTATTTAACTTAGCTGCTGATGTTTTTGCTAAAATTATTAAAAGAACAATGGATAATGGATCTTGGGACGTGTAGGAAATGAGATTTTGTGTAATGGTTTATCGGTCCTTCAATTTGCCAATGATACATTACTTTTTTCTTCCCATCTTCCTAGTCACATCATTACCCTTAAGTTTATCCTTTACAGTTTTGAATTTTCGTCCGGTTTAAAAATAAATTTTGACAAAAGTTCCATGTTAGTTTTAAATGATTTTGATAAAGTTAAAAACTTAGTTGCTAATACTCTTAATTGCAAAACTATGAACTTTCCTTTTGACTACCTTGGTTTTGTGATTAGACCCATCAAACTCAAACATGACGACAGGATTATTATCACTGATAAAATTAAAAATTAGATTTCTAAATGGAATAGGAGATTTCTATCTAGAGCTGGTAGACTAGTTTTAATTAATTTGGTTTTATCAGCTCTTCCGATTTATTGGATGTCCTTACATTTGTTCCCGAATTGGGCTATTGATAAAATTGATAAGATTAGAAGAGATTTCTTATGGAGTGGAGAAAATTCTAATAATAATATTAAATGTCTAGTAAATTGGGAAACCGTCTGTAAGGCCAAAAAGGAAGGTGGATTAGGTGTTATTAATTTGCACAATACGAATTTGCGCAATATGAATTTCTAAATGTTACTATAATGGAAAGAGCAATTCATATCAAATTGCTTCTCCAGCCACTCATAATATATCTAACTTTTGGAAAAACATTTTAAAATGTAATGAGATATTTAATTTAGGAATAAATACAATTGTTCAATATAGTAATCATACTCATTTTGGCATGACCGTTGGATTTCGATCTTGCCTCTTAAGATAGAATTTAAGGATCTATATGAAATTTGTAGCTTTAAGTATGCTTTAATTAACGAAGTTTATTCTCTTGAAAATGATCCTCCTTGAAATTTCAGTTTTAACAAAATTTTAATTGGTTCAACTTTTAGTACACTTACTTTGCTTTATGCCAGATTAAATCTTTATAATATTGATAATGATAATGATTTTATTAGTTGGGAATGGGATAAAGTATGAAATATACTTCTAATTCTTCCTACAGATTCATTAAGTTTTCGGGTACAATAAATAACTCATTTAAATATATGTGGAAATCTAATGCTCCTCTCAAATCCAAAATTCACATATGGTTAATTCTTCATGGAAAACTTAATACAATTGAATTTTTAAAGAGAAAAAATATTCAGAATAATAATAATGTTATTATTGTAATATGTATCTTGAGGAAATTAATCATATATACTTTAATTGCATGGATTCTAACTACATTCTAATTAATACTCTTAAAATTTTTAATTTTAATATAATAACTAAAATATCGGATTGTGAATTCTACTGGAATAATTATAGATTGAAGTTTAAAAAGAATATTAGATTTTTACTAGACACTTTATTCATTATTATTAGTTGGTTTATTTGGTTTGAAAGAAATCAAAGAATTTTCAATAATAATAATTATCAGTTAAACAAATTGATTTTTACAATTTCTTCATTTTGTCTTAATTGGATCTCTAACCCCATATATAAATTAGCTAAAATATCCTTTTCAAAAGGTATCTTAAAAAGGTTAATCATAATATTAATTTTTTAAGAACAACAATAACTTTTTTGACCTTAATAATAGTATTATTAATATTTTCTCTAATTTAGATGATGATATCGCTTCTAACCATAACTTACTTATGATTAAAGGTTCATAAGATAAAACTGTCTCAATATTGTACTAGTCTCTGTTTGATATTGGTTTTTAGATATTTCATTATACTGTTATTGTTCAGTTAGTCTTATTTAGGTTTTTATTTCTTTCCTTATAAATACATATATATGTATATTTATTATATAATTATACATATATATGTATCTTTCTAATTTTTTATTTAGTCATTTTCCAACTACGGGTATGGGAGATAGGATATCAAGTTCATTTTGCAGGTTTTCATATCTTCAGATTGCTGGACATTAGATGGTAGAGAGGTCACCAGAGCAGAGTATCTTCATCTAGGACTAATAGCAGTTTCTCCTCAGATTTAGGATTCTTCTATCTTCATTATGGAGTACTTATCTAAGGAGGATATAATCTTTAGTTTGTTACCCCTTTCTCTTGTTCGGAGGCTTCAGAGCGGTTTCTCTTTTCAGCAGATCCACTTCAGTACAAATACTTATTCACCGCTCCTGATTTAGTTGGTTGGAGCTTCCTCATTAGTCTGGGACGTCACCTAGTAATTTTTGTCTTTCCTCTAGTTTTTTAAGTACTTCTAACACCTTAATATCGGACGGTGGCTATGCCGAAGCTCGATGTCGGTGTACGATGGGTGGCGGCCTTGCTGGAACTCATCTTAGGAGTACCTGAGATTCGATATATATGTATTTGGTTTTTGTTACCTACCAGGCATGTTGGCAGCACCATATATTCATGATATATATATATATGTATGTATGTATGTATATATTTGCATATGTGCTCTCGTCTATTTGTAGAGGATCACACATTTTTCTCAAAAATTCTTTAATCGTATAGTTATGAATAATATGGTACTTTGGAATTTTATCTCATAAGGTTAAGGGAAATGCACTAATATAGTTGGAGTGACAAAAGATTTAATAAACTCTTCAGATTAATACGTGTAGATGTATTCCATCCAAGGTCAATGACACCAAAACAGATCCACTTACTTCATTACATTTACCGATGAATTATTAGAGACATGAATTTATGTATTTGATACATAAGTAGTATATATAGATATGATTAAACAAGTGAATATATTGGAAAGAGTCCTAAATGTACCAAAAAAAGTAATAAGATTTAGTCTCAATGACACTCTTTCATGTAATAATAATAATGTAAGTAGCAATCAGACTTTGTTGGACAACGTATGATTGACATTATGTGATGTTGAGTTAACTACTTTCTATAAGGATGTATACTTAAGATTATGTATGTATGTGAAATTTAATTTCATCTAAAGCATGGTTTATGATATCATATTCATATAGATGTGAATTCATGGGATACCCTTAATCTTAAATTATTTTAGATACATGATTGTCTAATTTATGTTATGAACATAAGTTCCATAAACTTAGAATTGAAATAATTTTTTGTAAGTATATATTCAGTTCATAAAATGTATATGAATGTCTATTCCATCATACTGAGAAACATTTTTTGTTTTAACAAACACCATCTTCATAGTGAAGGGATTTCCTTTAGAAATTAGTGGTAGTACAATACACTTAGATATGATCCATAGGTTCGAACATCAAAATGGATCACATAAGATGGAATAAAAATAAAATAGGCTTAAAACAAACACGGTTCATTAGAATTTCGAATAAATATTATCACACAATAAAGAGAACCCATGAGGTTTTCATTAATGTCAAAAAGAAGTACTATTAGTCACAATTCCTTTAGCTGACTATAAGCCATGAAGAGCATAGACTCTTCCATATCCAGGGATGCTTTTATTTCGAAATGGATTCTGTATATAATATCATAATAGGATTTTGATAGCTATACTTTAAATGATACGATCCATTGGTTACATGTATGACTTCAAGAAGATAATGTGATTGAAATTACACAAAGCGGTATTGATAGCGAATGACTTCATCGATTTCAAATGTTGAAATTAGTGAAGCAATTCAGCTAATCAGTATGCTTATGTCCAATTGGATTCCAAATTCTATTATCACACAAATTGATTTTGAGTTTTGGCATGCTGATGTTGAAAAAAATGTTTAGATAGAGTTTAGAAGAGACTGTCTACACACAATAATCAAAATGTCTCAAAGTTAGTGAGAGCGATAGCATGGTTTGAATGTTTTTGATATGACCCAAGGATAGATACTAAAATAGCTTCTGATAAGCATCAAATTTGGATGAATATCTTGAAAGATATATCAAACTGTTTGATTTTTAGTCATAATGTGAGGAAGGTGTATCTATAACAAAGAACATTAAAAGGTACTGAAATATTTCTAAAACTATAAGTAAATAACATAGCATTGGCTGTTAATGATGTACCACTGTTAAAATCAATTTTATCTTGGTGGTTTATTTCTTGATACAAAATTTGAAAATGATGTCATTTATAATTAGTATAAGAGGATGTCATAGACACCATATTAAAATGTTTAATGTGGAGCATATGAGATGGATTCCCTATGTGTTGGAAATAAAAGTTATCATATATGCTTCGTTGTTGAACTATATCACATTTCGCTTATGTACTTTATACATCGAGCGAATATTAAATCTAAATGATGATCACTAAATGGTAGTTAAGAGCATTATCAATCATTTACAAAATACTAGAGTTATATTTAATTAATAAACAAACTCTTTGTATTGGGACTCAAATTTTGTAACTGGTAGGAAATATAATATGTCGATCCCAACTTCATGTTCCACTATCGTTAAGTAGCTTTGAGTTGGAATGTTCCAAACAAGAAATGTTGGCTGATTCAACTAAAAGGCTAAGTACATGACCTTACATAGCACCATGATAAAGTAGTATACATATATACACAAACATATATCTGAGCTAGGGGCAATTCGAAATATTGAGAATATCATGACATTATTTTGCAAAAACAGTTGTGAATAGTCATGAATGCAACAAGGGCTCACAAAATGTTTAGACAAATATCCCTAAAGTTCCTTGTGATAAAGGCAGTTTATCAACAATATGGAGATGTTAACTGACGGAGTGGATAATAAAAAAGTATAGTCATTCCATTCATTAAGGGACTTCCTCGATCAGTTTTGAGAGAACTAATCAGAGGAGAGATCAAATCAGAAGAATGAGATCAAAATTCCATAATTGACCCTAAATGAAAATAATATATTGAAAGAGTTGGTTGTATGCCTCAAGGGCAATTATTTAGTTTATTACATACATCTAACTCGGTAATCAATCTTGTTTGTAAAAAAAGTGCTTGATTTCTTATATATAATTTTTTTGTATTATGATATAATTAATGAAGTAATTAAATTAAAGTGTATTAATAATAAAATCCCCAAATAAAAAATTTTTTTAGTTGCAAGCAGTTGCAATCATAAGTAATCAATCATAATATAAATAACATTTTCCTTATCCAAATGCTTCAAGAAAGGATATCGATTCATCCATTGGAACTATAGTGTGTGATGCCCTCCAAATATTAGGAAGTATATTTTGCTCACTACTGCTGAGGCAACAAGGGGTTGCCTACTTGTATTTATTGGTTAACTATGGAATGACTCTTTTCTATTAGTTGATAACAACTAGATTAAGAAGGAAATCTAAATGTGATAATGTTACATGGTTTCCTCGAATTTAGAATACCATGGAATTTCAATGTGGATACTCCACATTGATTACAGTTAAATCATGGCATAACATCCATCGAATGACTATGGTTAAGTATGAGTTGAATCATTGGGAATGTAGTGCTATTCAACAGAGAATTCATCTCTCCAACAGTAAGAGATTAGTATCACTATCAACTAGTCAACTCAAAGTCAAAATCTTTGGCTAGGGTAGAATATTTAATAATAAATGTGAATAGTGAACCCAAGGACATTTTATGGACTGATTAGTTTGAGCGTGGATAATATTGTAGTTCTGACAAATACAAAATTTCAAACTTTCTAAAGTGACATAGTGTTGGCGAACGGAGCATGTGTAAATTATTGCCACAAACGGTACAGATTAAAGTAATGTAAAACATTATTTTACCAAAAAATCTTTAAGCGATGAATTTGGCCAAACTATCACAACAACAGCAAATTCGATGTTTGAGCGTTAATATTTGAATTGTTCAATATTTATTGTTAATTGAATTCATACTTCAAAGCTTCATAAACATATTTGTGAACTCTTCGAATTGTTGCAAGTTTAATTGATTTATAAATTATTATAAATTAATTAAATTAGTTGATATTTAATAATTATAAATTATTGTTGTAGTTAATGTATGGGGTGTTATTAGTCAGTGTGGTAGCTTTTAGAAATTTTTTGGGAGCTATTATTAAATATTTAGGCTTGTATGCAAAAGTTATATATGCACATATCGATATATATATTTGAATAGGCATTAAATATAATTAGTTGCTCAAATGGGCTTGGGGAATTTTTATCCATATAGAAGGACAAGTACAGTCGACCATGCTAATTGTAACGACCCGTAGATTTTAATAGTTTTAAATGGTTTCATTTAACGTAATTAATTGAAACTTTTGGGAAATTTTATATAATAATATTTTGAGTTAAAAATTTAATATTTGGATTACGTCCAATTAAACATAGCAGATTTTAAATTTTAAATTTATTTTATCAAAGTTTATTTCATTGTGAAATTCTATTAAATTCGAGCTAGCTAATAATTATTGATAATATAATATTTTTCAAACCTGAATATTTTTACATAGAAAATTCTGAATCATCTTATGACTGAGATGTCATTTTTCGTTTTTCCCAATTTGGACTTCTTTAGCTCCGTCGACTTTATTTTCGGCGTCTTGCTGCATTTTCAACTAGTAGAAAATTCGAATTTTTATAATTCAATCATACCACCAATATCGGTATACCGTTTTGATCGTCTCGTCATGCTGATCTTCGCAGTATATTTATTTCTGTATTTTGAAATCCGGTACGAGGCGGAATCTATAAAACGTCGGCCCGTATCGGTATCCGTTGGAAAACCTTTTGATTTCCTTTGTCTTTTCAAACTTGTGACGTGCTGCCTAAACAAAAATAAATTGCTTTAATAAATTTATTTTCCAAATTAATGCTTCTAGACCTTGCTATGTCAGTGCTGTATTTTGGGTGATAACGTTTTAAACGTCGATAATAATAATTAATATGCATACTATAATCGGCTATGAATTGAGATCTAGGCATTAAATAAAAAAACTTATAACCTGCAAACAATAATGTACCGCTTTAATGTGTAACCTGAATCTTAGCGGTACAGTTGCTACTACATTTAAAACCCTACATAAATTCAAACCTTTGCTATTCCTATTCCAGCCGTTTCCTTTTCAATAAATTTAATATTGGTAAAATATAAAGTGTTAGACTCCATATTTTCTTTTAGATCTGAAGCTTTGTTTCCTCCATCTCCTTGCGCCTGCTTACTATCTTCTCCCCTCTCCTCTCATTCTTTTCCACCACAAAGCAACCGAGCACCCCACGGCCACCATCCCTTCACCTTATTTCTCCGCCCTCTCCTTTTCCTCATCACGCACCTCAACGAAACTGAGACTTGCGCCACCATTCACCCCGGCCTCCGCGTCAACATACCCGGACCCGGACAACCACTTGTGCCTTCCATTTTTGCCACAAATGGCCTCCATAGCCGGCCGTAGCTACCTCACCTTCGGCCTGCATCTTCCCCTCCACCTTGCAGCCCACGTCAGCATCCCCCTCTCCTCCCTCTAGCCGAGCTACCTTCTCCCCTCTCCCTCCGATCATGCCCAACCTCATCCTCCCCTGTCGCTCCTCCTCATGCGCCAAGCACAGCCGCCACCGCCTCACGAGCATCCATCCACCGCAACCCGTCTTCCGCGCCACTCGCCAAGCCTTTGCCATGCATCTTCCCTCCTCTGTACATTTCGTACAGGTGAATATATTTATGCATAGGTATGCTATTACATAACTTTTTGAAATGAATTCCATTTTTTTTGTGCCAGAGTTGTCTGTAACTCATGATAATAAGGAAGTTTTATAGTATGGTTGAAATTTGTTTGATAATCCCATGCAGTGTCTTATATATTTTGTAGGGATAGTTGTGTACTATATTCTGTTAGTTTATATTTTACTGGACTTCCTTTTATAACACGTTAGGTGTTACATTTATATATAGATTTATATTATATACATTGTTTTGTGTTTGTTTAGTACATTTTAGTGATATATATTATATGAGAAGTATATACATATTTAGTTAGTTTGTTAGTTGCAGCAATATATATTGGTAAAGGTCTATTATATAAAAGTTTATATGTAAGACTGTACCGAACTAGTTATAAATCTTTATAGCTCATATATTTAGCATAGTTGCTCTGTGGGTTTAGACTAGATGGATGTCACCGTAATATTTGATGTTTATACATTTTGTTTTGTTACCTTTTAACCTGTATTGTTGGTATAGCATTTCGTATATAAAAATATAATAAACTTATATACATGCCGTGAGTTATATGTATAGAATCACATATATTAGTTTAGATATACTTTCAGTATGCTTATAGTTTTAAATCTTAAAACTTTACAATCTGTTTCCACGTATGTATATATTTTGCTTTTGTAAAATGTACACTATAGAATTTTATTTTGAAAATACATCTTTTATTACACTACCTTATGTTATACTGATTGCACGTTTTCTGCATATTACTATGCAGGTATATATTTTCTGTTCATATTAGTTTTTGATATAGATTGCTATATACATACTATTTTAAATATAGTAAGCATATAAGTATTATATAGCATGGGGCCTATATGTATATATGTTTAAGTGGATTTAAGGCCTGCATTTGGTTTTGCAGTCTGCATGTTGTTATGTATAAAGATAAACATATATGAAATCCATGCATGCATTGCCTGCACATGTTGAAAAGAAAGTATATGATATTAAATGAATATTGATTTTTTTTTAATATTATATATATAAAAGGTTACTCTTATAAAGATTTTAAATTTTAAATTGTGTTTGGATATTGGTTTGAAATATGGATTAATATAATATACTATTTGTTCGAATGTATCATCGTCAACCAAATTCTAATTTGATTTCATCGATTTCTTGTTATTAGCCTTGATCGACGGATTCGTGCCGATCTTTCTTCGTTTTGATTCGTAACTCAAATCAGCTTCGTTGTCCATCTCTCTAGCCTCGAAAGGTGAGCAATCACTCACGATTGACGTTCTTTTATTCATTAAATTTGATTTCAATTGAAATGACAATTGAAATATGTTGCTGTAGTTATTTAAATTTGATTATATATGCTATTATCTGTAACTGTTCAATTATGGGATATGACACCATATCTTGTTGTTTATATTTATTTTGATGATATATGCCTGTTGTTATTATTATTTTCATATCTGTTATCACTCTGCAAGTTCCCTGTTAGTATAGAAATCGTTATGGGTTGAAATGATAAACCCAAGCGATTTTCATTTAATTTAATTTGGGATAACGGGTTGAAATGATATCCACCCGTATATATTTAGTATACAGATTGAAATGATAAATATCCGTAGCACTTGACTATATGATAGGAAATATATACAGACACCGTTGGTCCATATAAATATTTTGAAAATAATTTCTATAATTTTGGAAAGAAATATATGGTTTAATAAATTTGATTCTTAAGATATTATGTAAATGAAAATTTTATATATAGATTTAGTAGTAATATTTGATTTAAATTAGATTGATTTAATACGTATAATATGGTTAAGTATTTATGTAAATCTATATTTCAAAAAGATTCTCTTGTAATAGATTGAATAATTAAGATTGGGAGATAAACTTGGGTTTATTAAAATGGTATTTAAATAAGGATTTATTTAATTAAATAGATTTGAAATTTTTGAATGGGAAATTTAAAAGGTATGATTTTATAACTGGATTTTTGATTCAAGTGATTTAATGAATATTTCACGTTTAAATAAATTAAAGAAAATATTGAGTAGAATGTAATTTAAGGTTACTTAAATGATACTGAATCTAACAAGGGAGTATTTCAAGACTAAATAATAATGAGGTTAAATCGAGATCTATATGAAACTGTTATATAGAACATTTAAATATTAAAGCCTTGAACTATATTGGAATTTAAATAGTTTATGTTGAGATTCAGATATGTATTTGAAATCAACATAGTTGAATTTGTTATTTAGCAACTAAATTGAATTAAAATGAAAATTTAGGTTGAACTAAATTTGAATTTATTATTTAGAAAACTAAATTGAATGAAAATTTAGTTGAAACGTTGAATACTTAAAGTTTTGAAATATATTGAAATATAAAGGGGTATTTTTGTGATTACAAATCCGAATTTGAGATCGATAAATTGAAGTGTTTATTTTAGGAATTGAGTTCAATTTAAATTGATAAATTGAGATTGAATTTAATTTAAATGGGAAGGTCGGGTTGATGTGAAACGATTTGTTAAGTTGAGGGAATTGAAAATACTTTATTGTATAAATTATTTAATATATATAAATACTATTTTGGGAAATATAGAGATATTTGAAGTGAAAATGATATTTGGTTTTGAAGTATAAATTAAGCTGAAATGACCACGGTATTATAGTGTATATTTCTACCTTGTAGAAAGTTCCATGGACCCTTAGAGAATGGTTATCCCAAACATCCTTTAAGTTATTTGTATTTCAGTTGATATTTCACTTGAGTTGGATTTATTGATATAAGAATGTTAGTCATGACTCGAGTGTTTTGTGTTTTGCTTTACGCTCGGGTCAGACTGAGTGATACAGCATTTGAGACTCACCTTTGGAGTTCGGAGCTTCATTTGGAAATCCAACTATCGATTCAGATTCCAGCCTTTCCAGTTGATTGGTTCAGAGAAGTCATATGTTGCATTGGAGATTTCACTATGCGGTTGTATTTTTCTAACTCTGATGTATATAGTAGCTTCATGAACTACTATTCTTTATCTATTCCGCTGCATTATATTACTCTGTGATCTACGATTGATTTATTTACTATATATTTTAAGTTTTGCCAAATTTTAATTAACAATTCGGTATTTTGAATTATTCAAGTCGGATATGTATGGTTTTATTGTCGATTTGAATGGTCCAAAATAGCGGGTCGTTACACTAATAAGTAAAGTGGTTCAGATTTAGATCTAATCATAAGTGGATTTAAAGAAGGGAGTTTAAAATATGAGGAATCTGAAAGGTCTCTTTTCTCTCCTTAAATACGAAAGCTCTCGCATTAATTCATTTTTAACTGCTTCCTCCTTCCTCTTTTATTCATGATCAACCTCCTCTCTTGCTCTAAATCGTGTGGTGAACCAAAATTTTAAAATAATTCAAATAAAATCAAATTAATGTGATTCATTGGATTGTTGCAACATCGAGTGGTGATTAAAGCAATCAAGGAGTCAATTCTCAAATTAGGTGTCGCATAGGGCTTGTTTTGGTTAAGTACAATTATTATTATATATTATATATTCATACATGCTCACCCATGACCCATGTTGATGTATGTGATATATTTTAATTTCCTTTAATTTTGATATGATTTAGAATTATTATGGATGTTGTTTTACAAATAAAGTTTAAAATAAAATATAAATATGTGATGAAATTTGATCTAATTAAATGTGATAAAATTGTTTTATACACTTACTTTTAATGTTAATCATTTTAAATAAGTCATACAATCATCATCTATATAATATCAAACTATAGATATGTGTGTGTGTGTTTTGGTGTCTATAATCACTTATTTTTTTTGGCATGATTTGAAATATCCTTATTTTATATATCTAAATTTTTTTATATATTTAATTATAAAAATATACATCAATATATATTATTTTGCATGCTTAATAATCCATGGGCGGGAGGATAAAAATATTCTTGATATTAGATCTTGCTTTGATTTTGAATTAAGGAGAAAGTTTTAAAAAGGAAGGTAAACAATCTTCTTTCCTTAAATAAATAACAAGCCTTCCACTTTTGCTAAATGTTAATGTAAATGATTTTTCCTTCTTCTCCTTTAAATGGCCGACCTCCCTATGTTTCTTTTCAAGGTCAAAATCATATATCACCAAATATATATATATATATATATATATATATATATTTATAAACTTAATTTTATTATTATTTTGAATTATATAGCACGCACACACGGATATATATGTATACTATAGTATACAAACTATATAGACATACTATAGTATATTCAAACACATGTATAAAATTAGTCATTCATATTATTGATATTTATATGAAGTTATCACAAATACATGTAAGTATAATATATATGCATATACAATAGATATAAATTGTAATACCCATATGTGTGTGTATACTTATACATACGTTCTGATCTTATGTTATGAGTATATGATATATTCAAAGTAAACATTAAATTTATTTAGTTAATGTGATTAATTAAATTACTAAAAGTTTATTTTAAAATAGAATACAATTTTATTTTAGTTAATTGATTGGATCTAATATGGTTCCTATTAAAAACAAGATAGGGAATTTTTTGGAAGTCTATCATTTTCATCCATGATAAATGCAGTTGTTCCAATAAAAATAGGAAGTAGGTGACGGTGGTGAAGTTCGGTTGGTACAGGGAGCCAACGACGAGGTAGTTAGTCGGTGGAGGAATTGGGAAATGGTAACGGGAAAATTTATTTCAAGGATTTGATGATTCAAATTTGCAGACGATGAAGAAATAAGGGAGATCAGCCTGCTTACGACTAGAAACCAAAAAAATGGCAATAGGAAAGTGTCAGGAATGTGTAGGTATTCCCAATGCTTTGTCGACGAATAATGTATTATATTTATAAAATTAATCTATCAAAATGGCGTTGCTAATTTTTACACATTCCAAATGCCATTTCGATATTTATACAATTTTATTAAATTATATTTTAAATAATATTCTAACCTAATATAAGTTTATAATTTTATTTTATATTACTAGATAGTACATGATTTATGTAATATTGAAATTTAATTTTAAGATAAAATTATCACAACTTAATTTTATTATTAAATATTATTTAGGTAGAATTTAATATGCTACACAATTTATTATAATTTTTATTTAGTTTCATTATATATTAATAAATAGATTTGCATACCAAATAATATTAGATTTTAATTTAATTATTTAAATTTTAATATAGCAAATAATCTAGTGTTATAATTAATTTTAATTTACAATTTTAGATTATTAAAAATTAACAAAATTGACACGATGTACTATTTCTAAGCTTTTTGACAAGACTAATGATTTTGTATAATCTGATTAGGACAACTCCAACTGTAAATAGGACTGCCAGTTCAAATTAATCTTTTTAATTATTAACATTTAACAATTATCAAATTTGAACAATTATCATTACAACCGCTATTACGAATGAATAATGTAAAAAATAATTATAAATAAATAATTTAAAATTAATACAAACATTATGTGTGTGTAAATAATAAATAAAATTAATAGCATTTTATGTAACAATAAAAAGGAAATAAAATTTAATTTCATATAGTTAAAAATTAATTACATTTTTTAACAATATTTAAATTAATTATGTTATATATTTTAGTTGTATAAACTAGAATATCATTAGAAAAATTTTTAGAAAAATTACTACAACCCATGCCATTACTACGCTTTATCAGAATGGCGTCCCAAAATTTAAGAAAATTTATGGCACGAATGGTACTGCAAGCAGAACATGTAGCATTGCATGAGCATAAGCCATTCTTTATATTTACCAATGCCTTTACATGAGTTGTAAATTGCCGACTTCGCACCGATGCATTAACGATTGGGCATCGAAAAATTTAGATAGAATATAAGCATTTTTGTAGTAGTGAATGAGTATGTGTTGAGCTTCTCAAATGTAATCATCAATGCTTATTATACTAGTGGTTACGCCAAATACTAGGTTTACTAATGTGTTCAAGTCGAAAAAGTTCAATAATACTTGGGCAAGAAACTTAACTCTTAGGCAAGTATGTTGTTTTACAAGTAGTCAAGTAGGGAAATAGGAAAATGTTCAAGTGCTTAGTTAGAAAGTCAAGATTAGGATATGGCATAAATGGCCATTAAATTACCAAATCAAGCTTTTATTAATTTCTTAGTACCAAATGAAAATTGAGGAAGAAGAGAATCAAGAAATTCATTCCATCTAAAGTGGGGGCACATATCTAATCTTAGAAAAATTGCATAATTAGGTTCTCTAAATGGGGCTATCATCAAAATTTGGACGGCTTAGATGTTGCTGATGTGGCACATTACTGCAGTGACAAGTAGCATAATTTGTTTGTTCACTTTTTTATGCTGATGTTGCGTAGCTAGTACATTAAAAATGTACATTTGGATGATTGGAATAATTCTTGAGGGTAATGTCTAGATATGCAATAGCCCATTAAGTCATACGATAGCTCTAAGATCTTGATATCTCTTTAGTCGGAACTACATCATTACAGATTATATGCAAACCAGATTAACCTCCTATGGGATTTGACACAATCAAGGGTCAAACTACTATCTCGAGTCCCAATCCTAAACTATCTACCAAGTCACTAGATATAAAAGAATGTGTAGCCCTAGTCTAAGAGAAAAATACGTACAAATACATCAAAAATAGAAAAGCATACACGATGTGACAACATCATTACCCTTCACCTTCATTGATGGAGTACTCGACAAACTAGGAACAACATTCAAAGCAGTAGCAGATGCAACCTACTTGTTTTTCAGTGGCTTTAGAAAGTTCTTTTCAAATGTCCATCCATGTTATAGTTATAGCACTTCCTCTCTACACTCTTATAGTTGTTGGTAGGATGACCCTTCTCTCTATGCTTGCAGATAATAGGATTCCATTTACCATTTTTTGACCATCTTTGCCATAAAACTTTGTTTTTCCTTTATAATTTGGTTTTCTCTTCCCACCGCCACCGCCTTTGGTTTGGACTCCTCCTTTGGAATAACAACTTCGTTTGGTTTTGGATAAACATTCTCATACCTTAAAGTTCTCTCGGCCATCTTCTCAAAGCTTTCATCGATGTGGCTAATCATTCTTTCCACAAGTAGTCGTTCATGCAAACTTTAAACTTCTCGTTCTTTTTTAATGTAGTGTCAATAGAAACAACCATATTTCGATGACATGTCAAACTTTGATATATATTCTAAAATAGATAAGCCCCCCTACTTTAGACCAACAAGTCTTCTAAACAAAACCGACTATTAAGCTATCAGTATGTGCTTCTCCTAAAATCTAACCGATCCTTATGAGTAGAAATTTTCATGGCATTACACTGGTTCATTGCCCTTCCTTAAAGTTTCCTAGAAGCCAACTTCCTTTTCATTGCATCTTCCAACTCCAAAATCCTTGAAGATGCATTTGCGAGTATACAATTAATCTGCACTTTTATAGCTGATTCTATTCCACTTAACGGATGGCCACCATGAATAGATTAGCTGTTGTTCAACTTGGTAAATTCAGCCCTTAGTGCTTGCATCAGAGTCCCACCACCCGCAAAAGTTGGAAAAACTTCTTAGACATTCTACAATATGCTTCTCGTCATATTATTGAACATAGCCTACATATCAGGGTTCACAACTGCCCAGTGTCCGCTCCGTGCTTTATGCCAGTGATAGAAGTCCTAGCTACTTTCCTTCTTTGTTGGCTCATTCTTATAAGCTATAACAAGTATGTTCAATCTCTCAAAAAGGAATAAGTGATGTCCATGTATGCAATGTGATTTGCTCTTAATTTATGCCAGTATATTGCTTTGAGAACCAAAATATATAACAAGTATGATCTCTCATATATCCCTCAATCCATTATAGAGTGATAATTGTAACTCTATCTATAATGGATCCTAGTATCAAATTAGGCTACATCTAAACCTAAGCTCCAATACCAAATGTGACAACCACCCTACACTTCTGGTATCCATTATACATATACCGTGCACTATAATGGTAACCAACTGATGCATATTGGTAGCCAAGAGGTAAAGCAACAAAATCCAAAGCAAAACCTAATCGTATATCTCATAGCCTATAGGATAAAATATAACAATCAACACAGATATAAAATAAGAAGCATAATAAGATAGTCAAATGAACCATTAATAAGAACATCAAATTGCAACAGTTCCACAAGATTATAAAAAAATATAGAGTTTATACATCCTTATGCTCTTATAAATTCTAATGAATGTCTCTTATATTAATACTAAATACTGATATAGCTCCATAGCACTACATGATGGAACATAAGCGATAGTAAGCTCCAAAATATAGATAAACGTAGCATTATATCATCCTCCACATAGCCCCATGCACTATCTCAGAATTGTTATTCCTAATCTACTCCTGAGATAATAAGAAGAAAAGCATATATCCTCGAATCAAAAAAAAGTCTGGTATGAGAAATATATCATCTCAAAAATAAATATAAGCCCTAAATAGTAAATAAGGACATAGGGTATTATGAACCATACATGACCTGTCTCTGCATCCAACAAGTCAGCACATAGACATAGTATATGCTAAACTACTATCACTCATGAGTGTACTACACTAAGTACAATATAAGGTGTTTGGGTATCTAACACAATAATGTCTACATCACATGGCATCCATATCAAGCACACAACAAAAATAGCAACCATCACATAGCCTTGTATCTCTTACTCAAGTGTCATTGGATATTCAATAACCCCTATAACCCACATAATGGTCAGCGACTACTCAATGTCATGAATACTCAACTCATACCCATACAAATGGCTAAGGATTAGACACACAGATATTCAAAAATACGGGTATATACAGACTACCCTATCTTAATAAAATGAGTATCACATCCTTGGAGTTAGCCATCAATCCTTTAGAACATGTATCGATAGTAGAACCACCAAATGTTCCGCTCCACAGGCTATCACAATGAACTTATCCACCTGGTCTATCACCAAATGCCATGGTTACATTTCAAATCAAGTTGTTGAAGCCACTTCACTTTCATGGTTTTAGCACAAACCCCTAGGTCATCTCAAATTGTCTCAAAATCATCTCATACTCCCCCTAAGTCAACCCCTAAATTTCTTAAAGCATCCCCACATTGAGCCTGGAGTCATCAGCTATGTGCCATGCCTGAAGTCATCTAGAAAACCCATTCCATAACACCCCTATGCTTGCCCATCTATTGGCCAAAAGCAATAAAGAGACCAAATAGAAGCACCTTAAAAAATTCTTGTTTGGCACACCTACCAGTGAACACGCTCCTTGTTGCTGGCTCTAAGCAGCCACTGTGTGTTCCTATGACTAGGGTGGTGTCAGCCTAAAACAAAATCCTTACTTGGCACCCCATATCCACCAAACGGACCCTAACTGAACCGAATTTTTTCTTTATGGCAAAAGTCCACCCCCAAGCACATTATTGCCAAACCGATTTCTTGTAGCATTTCTAGCAACTTCAAATTTAACGCCAATTCAATTGGCGCACTTACCATTTCAACCTACATGCAACAACAATACATTGATATGACCCTAAAAACTCTAGAGTCGATCCATAAAAGTTCAATACATTTGTAGATCCTCATCCTTTGTAAATCAAATCAGCGGGTAGATCACTACTCCTTTAAGACAAAGATCTTCGACCAAAGAATCGATTATCACCTCTAATTCTCCCCCAATGAGTATTTATGACCATTTAAATATACAAATATACATCGAAAACATTCAAACATCATCAAACAAGCAAAAGACACATCATTTATAGAAATTCATTTCAATAAATATTCCTAACATAGTCCAACATTTATATGAACAATTATCTATCAAAACAACTTAATTATATCATTTAATTTTTGTCTTTACTTCACTTTTAAATTCAAAATAGTGGTAGATCATAATTTTTTATTTAAATGGATCTAAAATATGTCGAAGTATATAGAAACATATACCGTGGGTTTAAATATGATAAACCAATCACCAAGCATCCAAAAATCAATGAAAATATAAATTGATACAAATCCAAAAGTACATAACAAAGATTCAAAATTTCCTTTCTAAAAAGGTTAATTTGGAGTTTTATTGCTAATCTACCATTAACTATGGATATGGTTTGATTTGGAAAAGATTGGGAGTGGTTTTGGTTAAAGGGAAGTTTAACGAAGGTTTAGATCGATTTTATGAAGATGAAAAATGTCTTAGGGACAAATATGGCTATTAGTATTAGCATCAAACCTAAAGTAAGATCAGGTCAATATATGGACTTATGCTAATTGCCTTAAAGGCTGTTTAAAAACTATCAAATCTCAAATAGCTATATCTCCCAAAATTTTAGTTTTAAAATCTATTTTGGCCACTTTACCGAAAATGAAACAATCAAATCTTTCATTTCAAAGTGGTTTCATGGCCTAATTCCGTTTATATCAAAATTTATGGATAATACAGAATTTAACATGTAAAATCATCCATAATTTTTCCAATAGGTCAAAAATATCGAAGCTCTACATCCTTAAAGCTTTAGCATACTTAGAATTTATTAGATTATAAAAGTAACATTTTAACGAACCTTTGATACATAAATCTCGACATGGTTTGGAGTTTTCTTTGCATGGCTGATATTCGCTTAATGCATTAGCTGCTATATTCGTCTTCATAGTGGTGTACTAAATTAAAAAGTATAGCCTGCAAGAAATTCAAGCCACTTTTGCTGCCTCATGTTGATATCCTTCTGGGTAAATAGATACTTCAATGAATTATGATCAATATACTCACTCGGCAAATAATGGTGCCATAATCTTCAAAGAAAAGACTATAATGGCAAGATCTAAGTCATGAGTGGCATAACGGACATCATTAGGCTTGACTAGCTAAAAACACATGCAACCACCATGCTCCTCTACATAAGAACTGAACCTAAATCTAAAAAGCATGCATTAGTAAAAATTCAAGATTTTGGTTACTTTTAGGAATAATAAGAATAGGTGCATGGGTAAAAAAACCTTAGGCATCTAAAAAGCTTTCTTACATCTATCAGTCCAATGGAACTTAATTCCTTTCTTGGTGAGATTGGTGAGAGGAAGCACAGTCTTCGAGAAGTCTTGAATAAAGCACCGATAATAATTGTTTAATCCCAGAAAGCTACAAATCTCAGTAACTATCTCAGGTTGATTTTAATTTTAAATAGCTTCAATTTTAGTTGGATTTTTGGAAATACCAGTCTTTGAAACAACATGGCCTAAGAACTTCGCCTCCTTCTTCCAAAAATGAAATTTATAGAACTAACTTTTAAAGGATTAAGCCTAAGTGTCTCCAGGACTATCATGAGACGTTGCTCATGCTCTACTTTTGACTTGAAATAGAACAAGGTGTCATCAATGCAAACTAAAACAAACTTATCAAGATAATCTCTAAAAATCTTATTCATTAGAATATTGAAATATGCATGCACATTCATCAATCAAGCATTGCCATCCATTCACAAGAGCAAGATCTAGTTCAAAAAGGTGTCAATGGAATGTTATCCTCTGTAAGTCTGTGCTAACGGTAAATAGTTGCATGGTCAAGAAGGGAAAGGACCTTTGCACCACTCAATTGGTCAAACATATCATCAGTTCTGGGTAGGGGATATTTATTCTTGATACTGAGGACTTTCAGCTTCCAATAGTCCATGCACATCCAAGGGAACCATGCGCTTTCCTCACAAACATTGCTGCGGTGCCCTAAGGTGACAACTAGACTGAATAAAATGCTTAGCTCCAACTTAGACAACTACTTCTTCAACTCTTCAATCTCCTTAGTGAACATCCTGGTGCGATGACAACTAACTAGCTGAGCTCCAAGAATGAGATAAATTCAGGACTCTATTGCCAGCCTCGGAGGAAAATCAATAATAGGCCCAAATACATCCAAATAATCTATAACGGTAGGGATTCTGGCTATGTCATCATCTTCTCACGGCTCAAGACCAAAGAGAGGATCACTCAAAATATGACCAGTACTTCTAAGAGCTAGGCTAAGTTTCACTACAGATTCTAGATGGCTAAGCAAAATCGCTCTTTGAGGATAACATAGGTGAGCCTTGTATCGATCAAGATAATCCGTATAAAGAACGATGCCAAATCCTAGGAATCCAATCACATGAAAGTCACAAAAAGAATAGCACATAAGTCTGATTCCACATTTCTAGAAAGCTTCCCAAGGGTTGTTTATCCTCCAATAGGATTAACAATCCTCAGAGATGTAACTAAGCATACCACATCAAGATCAAATCTATCAACTAGTTATTTCGACTTGGATGAATGAAATGCACCCATGTCAAACAGAAAACTAATTATGGAATCTCTAAATAAGATAGTACAATCTAAGATAGCAGGTGCTTTTCGTTTTGGGTAAGAAGAACTATCAGCCACTGCTATAACATTTAGCTTCCCACACTTCCTCCATGCTATTGGGTAAGTACAGTAGAAATGACCTTCTTCACTTTAAATCCCACATTTATTCTAAAATAGTGGAAGGCTTGGCTTAGTACACACTTTGGAATAATGACCATTTTCTACATAGTTGTAACATTTCGCTGACTTGCTGGCTTGACTCTAAAAATTTAGTGCATTACCCTTTACTTTTTTCTTGCTTTGGAATCTAGGTTTTGGCTTTTTTGAATTGGAATTTCCGCTTATGCCCAAAAATGATTTTCCTTTTATGATCTTTTTCACTATTTTCCTTCTTTGCTCCTCTAGCCACAATGTAGTATCAACCAACTTCTCGAAAATAACCACAGGCTGTTGAAGCAAGGATTTCCTCAAAGCCTTGTTCAAACCATAAAAAAACTTCTAATTTTTCCTAAGTAGAGTGTTGATGAGATCTATGCCATACTTTTAAAGAACCTTAAAGGTAGCAACATATCCCACCACTAACATCTGTCCTTGCTTCAAGTCAATAAATTGCCTAGACATAGATGCTTTCTCTGCTTTAGGAAGAAACTTCTACTCAAAGTGAAGCTTTAATTGATCCTTAGTTAGTTCATCCTCGTTAATCTTAGCCACCAATAATTCATACCAGTGTACAATCCTACATCGGACTTGTTCCAATATGCACCTTTTGATGCTCGATGACTCCCTCAATTCCCTTAATGGTGTTCCCTCCAAGGCTAGCATAATCATTAGACATCTGAGAAAAATCTAAGAGAGTAGTATATGGATTAGGAGTTATGGAGCATAGGATGCCTGAATGCTTCGCACAAGCTCCATCAACTGATCGATGGTCATGAACACACACTAGTTACAAGATCCACTAGCTGTCAGGCATTAGCTCGATTAAATCAAACACCGGTCGTTCTTACTCCTGAATTAAAGTGAGATTCACATTTAGAATAAACAAGATAGATATATTCATATATTTAAACATACAAGTAACACTTATGCCCATAGGTGACGGCCCTAGTGATCATAATGCACTCCTAGCATATACTTAGGGAATCTACCTAACACCTAAGGGGACACGGACTCCTAAGTCCATCTACAACCAATGAATCATGTCTCTTATATCATGTATTGTTTTGAACCGACTCTGATACCAACTATAAAACCTTATCTTTATACCCGTACAACCAAAGTGTATTACTAGGTAATACTATCTAATAATATGGAGAATAAGGCGATATAGGGCATACATACATAGATACTCCCTTAGACTGACAATGATAAATATCTCAAATCATATGACACTTACTATTATTTCTTAATATCGGCACAAAGCAATAAACATGTGTGGTTTCTAGGATAGAACAATACATAACAAAGGATAAATAAAGCGATTGCAGAGTTAGAATGTAGCAGTAAAATACAATACATCAAATATACCTAGTCTTAGTGGGTCTACAAAATATCAGTCTCTAGCCCACCGTACACATAACATCAAAGTCAATACTTCATTGTAAATATATATTCTAAAGATACCAAAAATACATAAGGGAAATATCATCCTAACATGTATACTAGTTTCTAGAGTTGTATCTGATATATCTAGCAAGCTACTTCCTCCCTAGACTTTAAATGAAGACTAACCAAAGCATTAAAATGACACTAGTGAGACTATGTCTAAAATTCAAATATCAACATGTGATAATAACTAGCATGACATAAGTAAATGTATCTCATAGATGTGCATGAACAACTTTTGTGTATCACATATACAATACCACCAAAAATCATCATCCATTATAAAGCAACCAACATAGAACTTAATGGAACATCTATACATTCAAGCAAACAACATAAACATAAACATAAACATATAGACACACATCTATACTCCCACTAACACATAGTGGTTGATATGGTAATTGACCATATTTGGATACATAATCTAGAATATTTCCAAAACTCATCATCATCAAACTTTAAGGATGTGTATAAATAATATTAGCCTATCTATGACATGTCATAACCAAATGGGAGACTGACAGCCACTCGCATGCTCTAGGAGCCTAAACACATGCCATTTAGCACTTCTCTTATGGTCTTTAGTTACCTCGACGTCCACTGTGTCTGGGTATCCATTGGATGCAAGATAACACTGTGTAATGGTCACGACACTGCAAGTACCCTATGGTAACAGACTGCTAGCCTATGTGACACCAGGGCAATATTACATAATAATAGTACACATTTATACACACAAACTATATCATAGATCCAAAATGCAACCACGCTATCAGGCCATTAGGATAGATACTAGACTAATCTAGTTGCCCCTCAACAAAATAATAGGAGTACACAAAACAATAGTCATTCATAAATATCTATAAGCACATAGCCCTGTTCACCCCAGCGAGCATCATCTCAAATACATACATAATACCATAGAATTTATTATCCCCATTTGGATGTCATCTTCCCACAAATAATAACTGAACAAATATCAACTGTGGTGTTCCGTAATATCGAGTGTTACTTACTCATTTACTCAATGCATATATGAAACTCACTCCATATAATATTGTTCTATGAAATAAGTCTAAAGAATGACTAGTGAATATTACTGAAAATGAGTGGGCTCAACGTTCCAACAATGAGAAAGCATTAACAAAGACGAATGCAACACTATTTAGCAACTTCAAGCATTGCATTTGACATCAATATTACATTAGACATAGTTTTGTGAGTGAAACAACATTCACTTGAAGTACTAGCAAACTATTTTGCTTAAGAATGCTTTAGACCTTCCATTTCCTCTCTTATCTTCTATTATATATTTCCAAAGCATCCAAACTTGGTCAAGACTCCAACTTCTTGTTCTCTAATGGTGTAATAGAGTATTAAGAAGGATATATTTCGATTGTTGAATTTATTTCTATTTTATTTGAATTTTTAGAAGAGATTTATGGTTTTATTTATTTCCTTTCGAAGAAAAGGAATGCTACATGATGAAGCAAAGTTATTACAAGAGGTGGTACTTGTAAATAAATGAGAGGTTTCTAGATGTCTCAAGAGAAGTAGAGAAAAGATTTTTTTCTTGGCTAAGGATTTATAGGCTAATGAGCTCATCTAAACACCTTGAATGATTTTAAATGATTTTAATATTTAATTGATTTTAATATTTAAAAGTTAATTTTTAACTTGAATTCAAGTATCACTAATTATTTGATAATTAAATTATTGAATTAAATAATTTGAAGTTGAGCTAAATGTTGAATCTGAAGTTTTAAGCCTGTTGAAAATAATTTAAAGGCTTGTAAAATTTATATTGATAACACTGAAGATAATAGAAGTTGTAAAATTGAAACTAACAGTGGTTTGTTCAGTTTTAAAATTTTATAGTTTAACTTGAATTTAAAAATAGCCTTCCGAGGCACAGTCTCGGAATTCGACGAAACCTGTTCCATTGGGTCCGCAATATTGAATTATTATTGGATTTCAGATTTCGTATTGATCGGAGTTGTTGTGTGAGCGTACGATAAGTAAACGCGATGAAAATTAAATAAAACTTTAATTGATCAAATCAATGTCATCGGTGCTTTCTTAAACACGCTTCCTTTTTAATATTCAGCCGACTTCCTTTCATATCCATGTTCCTTTTTTTTATAACATCACGCAACCCTTCTTTCTCTTTCCAGTTTCAAATGAAAACAAAACAGAGAAAAATCTTATGAAGAAATTTTAAAATCTCGTTCCTCTTATTATTCCCGTTCAAATTCGATTGCTATTATCCTCTTTCTCTTAGCAAATTTCCCAATCCCGGCCTCTCTAATTCACTCCCTCCTTTAGGCCGTTTTGTTTCATTTTTTTCTTCAGTTTTCCCCTTTTAATCTAGGGTTCATCGCGACAGCGTCGTCCTAGATTTGCGGCCTCCTGTTCCTGATTTTCTAACTAGGAGCGACGATTTTCTACTAATTCCAAACTATGGTGAAGCTGGCATTTATGCATGGCTACCGATTTTGAACATCGTGCCGCAAATGGTGAACACGCTCGTGCTAGTGAAACACCATAGTAAGTTAACGTCGTCAGGAACAGCTTCGCATATGCCTTCGACAATGATAGTTTCATGGCGGAGTTTGGGGATGTGGGAGTGACTTGGATTTGGTTTCGGAGAAGCAGGTGGTGTGGATGAGTCATGGGGATGAGGCAGTGAGATTTGCTTAATGGGTTCGAGGTTGTTGCTCAGAGTGTTCAGGGTACGATTGCAGTGATTTAGGGCATAGTTGTGTCGTGAATGTTGGGTCTTGGCGGAAGGTCGTGACTGTTTTAGGTGGTGGCGCGTCGTCAGTATTTGGACTTCGAACTGGAGGCGAAGTTGAAGGCTCGATCGCGAGCAGCGCGAAGTGGTGGCTGCGATGGGACAGCCGGAGGTAGGGTCACGTGCTAGCAGGTTTAATGATGATTCGGCGATTTGATTTCACTCTGTCGTTGTTCATGTGAGGTATTCTCGAATTTTCCTATTCCAACTTAAACTTAATAAAATATATATGCATGTAGGAGGAAAATAAACTTAATGCTTACAATAAAAAAAGAATAATAGATCTATTTCTTTTTAATTTAATACATGTATCTAGGTTTGGAAAATGAAATTTGTTTTATTTAAATTTAATGTCCATATACGGTTTAATTTATAGAAGGATGCAAAGTAAGGACATTTTATAAGGTTCCGTATATATCTGTAAATAGTAATGTGTGTGTATATATATGGGAATAGGATTTGGAAGGTACAATTTTAACAAAAAAAATGTGTTTGAAAACTTATATGAATTAGATTTTCTTTGAAATATATATAGGGTATTTCACTAATATATAGTTCATAAGTAAAATAAATATAATTTCACTGAATTATTTTATAATGACGTATTATAGGAATTAAATTGTGTAAATCCACCTATCAAAACCATTTTTGTTACTAAAAGATTTAATAAAGGAAAATTAGTTCAAAATTTAATTGAATGGTAATTAAGGGTTCGATTTATATGAATATTAATAAATCGTAAATTGATTTGTACAAGGTTAAAATCGTGGAACCAAGACGAGTTTGAGATGAATGGCAATCTTAGATCAAAGGTGAGTTAATCTCACTCAGTTGAGTTTTAATTTTAATTTAAATGATTAAATATAAATAATTGGTTGAATGGTTGAATTAATTGATGTGCTATATTATAGTATATACTACATCTTGGAATGTTTGATTTTCCGCATTATATAGCGGATGAGACCCTATGCGTCGCATAATAGCGGATAATATTATATTTAATCCCATATACCGTGATATTCCACCTCGAAGTGGAATTGGTATTTTATATTGTGCTAACATCTGTGGATGTAGGGAAGACAGGTTGGAGGGATCCAACTGGATTCCTGAACATTTATTTAAATTATTTAATATTCTGTATTGCAATTATTTGATATTCTATGATGAATTATATTGGAATATTGAATGCTATGGTTTGATTGAATATATTTGGGTATAACGAGTTACCAAAAATATATGAAATTGGAGTTTTGGAAAGACAATAAAAAATGGAGTTTTAAGTAAAATAATTATAGCAAATAAATTAAGAATGAACTGAAAAGGGATGGTAGTGATATTAAAATACTAATAAATAATTCCAAGCATGGGAAATAGATTTTGAATAAATAGAAATTAATGAATTGTAAAATTAAGTGGTATTATTTTAAAGGAATAAAGAATTATTTTAAAATTTAAAAGTTTAAATTTATTTAAAAGGATTAAGAAGTAATTTGAGAAATCTAAAAATTGGTATTTTCAGTTAAAAGTATTTTAAATCATAATTAAGGAATAAAGTCTGAAATTAATGGATTTTGGAATAAATGGGAGTAAATTGGGAATCAATTTGGAAATTGATTCAAGTGTTTGAAATTGGAAATTTAAAGAAGAATGTGAAGAGAATTATATTTCTCTGGATAGCCTAGTACGTTCATAGTAAATTTTTAAATATATGACAAAAAGTTTTAATGTTGTTTTAAAAAGCATGTTTTAAGAATTTATTATTTCTTAATATCTACATTCTAAAGTAAATATTTTTCAAATCTATTATCGTAGTAATTATTTTAAAGGTGACTTAGTATTTTGTTTTAAAAAGTGAAAACCTAGTTTTATATTTTATAAAGTAACCATATTTTCAAATATTCATATAGCATGTATTTTTAACAAATTATTGAAGTAGTTTTTAACTTAAATTTTTAAAGTATATGTCAAAGTAAAGCGTTGTAAATTATTTTAAAAATCTAAAGTTTTGTGCTTGGTAATTTCAGTGGAAATAGAAAATACTTGGAAAATTTATTCTGAGAAAGGAAGATAGTCTGAAAATGTTTTCAAAAGGGTTTGAAAAGTGGAAATATATCTTGTGAAGATATTTTTGGGATTAACAAATAATTTGGGAAAGTATTTATTGTTTAATGGATGTTTGCGAATATTAATTGATAGTTAAATAACCGACTATCAATATTGGCCAAATGCGCTGATCGTTTCGAAGAGACCGGGATCGAGATTTATTTCTCAAAAACCACTTCGATCCGGTTTGTTCGATTTCATGGGAAAACGAGTTTGGATTCGAAGATGGAGCAGTGAAGTGCAAGGGCTAGTCGCTACTAATCCTGAGGATACTTCCAAAATGGATGTAGTAAGAGTAGTGCCTTCGGTACCGTTCGATCCCAGGACGGACTTGTATTGATGAATGCTTTCGGAACATCGTCAGGGGGACGATGGGCATTCTAAGGGATATGTTCTAAAAGGTAACGTTTAGCCCTAAGCCTCATCAACCGGGAATGACTGAAAATCAGGGGTTATGCTGCAAGGCTAGGTGGGTAGCACCCATTCAGGGTGAGGTCATCCCTGTCTAGATGTCCCTTTTTATTTCGGCTTAGTGGTGCGGTTGCTGATCCCAACCGTGGGGTCACTCGGGATTATCCAGTAAGGGCTAGTCCCGGTCTTGTGTTGTAGGGGGTCGGGAGTGATCCTCGATATAGTGATCTAGGCCACGTACCATGACAGGTGGTACCCCAGTGCCTAGTCATTAGTTGAAATCCATTCTCCCTACGAGCCTTATACGAGTTTTGTTTGTATCACCCACTCTGTGGCTAGTAGATGGAATTTAATCATGTAACAATTTCGGCTATTTTAATAAGTATTTGTATATAGACCCTATTATAATATCAGAGGATTTTAATAAGAAATGTTTTAGCTATCGTAAGGTAAAATCCCGACATGTTTATTTGTGGCGTGGTCTTACGAGATGCTTTTGTTTTCAAAGGATTTTAAAACTTTAATAACAATTTGAGTGTGATTTTCTCACGCTGGTATTCCAGACTGACACGGGTGTTATTTAACTGTAATGCTCGGGTCAGACCGAGTATTATAGGATATAGGAAAGGATGTTGTGGAGCTCAGGAGACGAGCTGGAAGGCGGTACGTACTTCGGTATTTGGTTATTATTCCGCTGTGTATACAGTTGTATGTTATTGATGTGGAATTCTGATGATGTGCTCTGATGATGTATGTATAAACAGTTATAGTTTTCTTTTGTGTAAAGATCTGTTATTATATATTATATTTTATTCCGCTGCATTGGTTAGATTCTATTGTTATTTTCTGTTTTCTCTTCTTCTACATCTTCTTCTTTAACCCAAATGGTTCGTATTTCTGTTCAACTTGACTTGATTGATGTAGAATAGTGTTGACTCAAGGGGTACGGATTTATGGGTCGTTACACTTGGTATCAGAGCTTAGGTTGGGGATAACCTTGGCTCTGGTGGGTTCAAATAGAGTCCATAGTACTCTAGAATGAGTTTGAGCGTATAAATAGATATGAGCGCGTATTTGTTAATGAATATAAATTGTTTTAATATTGTGTTGATTGGTTTATTGGGTGATTTATGGATTCTGGTCAATACGAGTGATTAACGTTATTGATAGGGATCTCTAAACTCTTGAATAGACCTATTTGACACGGTATTGTTTTAAAATAGGGTAAATGAAATAATTTTACCCAGATTATTAATTTTATAAAGAAAATATTTTTTGTAAATTATTATAGTGATATATGGTTGCTTTGATGTTAGGGAGATAATATTAAATTATTATCATTGTTGTGTGAATATTTAATTAGAATTGAAAATATAACCGAAGGTTAAGGAAATAAATTTATATATAAAATGAAATTTATAAATATGAATTAAAAACGTGATTTATAAATTGAAATATAATCAAATGGGAATTTGTATAAGCATAAACTATACAAATGATTTGTGGATAAAATTTGATTTAAACCAGAATTTGGAAATTTAAAACCTTAGAGATTTGGAAGTATTTTGAAGACAAATAATAGCATTATTGTTTCAAAAGTATTTCTGAAAGGAAATTGTTTCAAATAAAATTTTGAGAAGGGATATAGCATTGAACTCACTTCATTCGCTGGAAAATAATTTCGATGATGACTACAGCATCATCGTTCTTTATTTTCGAGTTTCTAAGTGATGGATTGCTACCAAATTGATTTGTTCAGAAGAACTAGTTCATTTTGAAATTTCAAAGGAAATTTTTTGGGAATAAAAACCATGATTGGTTTGAATTTTTAAGAGATGTGATTTTGAGATGTTGGAGATTTCAAAATGATTTGAAACCTAAAGCTGGGTGTTTAAAAATCCTGATGAGATAGGTTGAAAGCTTATAAGTTGAGATGATTTTCAAATCAGGAAGGAAATATAAGCTTTGAATGTTGGAATTTAAATTTAAAGTGGAACGTTAAAAATAGAATTTACTTGGATTAATGAAGAAAATTTAATTGAATTAAATTAAATAAATCTGAGTTAAAATAGAATTGAATTGGAATAAAGTTTGGTTCAGTTATTGAATGGAATTAGATTCTTACCTGAATAAATGGAAGTAAGTTGGATAAGAAATAAGTTGGAATAAATAAATTAGAATAACTTATAAAAGAATTAAAGTCCATGGAATCAAAATATACGGGCTATAAATAAGCGTAAATCTTGAGTTAGAAATAAAGACGAATATATTCAAGCCTAGAATGAATGGAAATGTGTAAAATAATAAGTTGTGACTTATAAATTTAAAAGCGGAACAGAAAACCCAAAATAATTTTTTTGATGAATTGGAAAATAAAACAAAAAATCCAAACTTGAATTATAAAATAAATTAAACTTAAGAAAAATTTAATGAACTGATATTTGGAATTAAAAATCAAGTATTGAATTTTAACCAGGGAAAGAACTAATTAGATCATAAATTAGTTAATGAAATGTGTAAATGGAGTCTAATGTAGTTAAATAGAAGCTGAATGGTAAGCTAATGATGTAGTTTGGAAATAAAACTCAAGTTCTAAATTAAATTCGACTTGAATTGTTAGTGAAGTAAATATAATTGGAACTAGATTAAAGTAGGGGGTGTTTTGGTTGCAAATAAAACCCACATGAGTGGGAATAAAATTGAACATGGCCTTGTAATCAATTGAATGAATTGAATCTGAAAATTTAAATTTTATAATAACTAATCAGACGAAATTGTAGATTTAGAATGAGATTTGATTGAGATAGAATTAAGTTGAATAGAAAAGGAAAATTTACTTGTAAAATGAAAATGAGCTTAAGTATAAAATTGAATAAATTGAAGTAAATTAACTTAATCTAAATAAACGAAGGAGAGTTGAATTGAAGTCATCTTAAACTAAGTTTAATGATACTGGGTTGGATATAAATCAAGTGAAAATAAATTTTAATCGAAATAAAATTTGGTGAGTTATAGATAATATTTAATGGAATAAAATCCTTAAATAAATAATTGTAAACCATTTAAATTTTTAAGGAATTGAAATAACTTAGAGACAATAATAAAAATAGAATTTTTTCAAGTTTAATAGAATGGTTTTAAATGAATGCGGATAAGAAATAAAACGCAAATGGATGGATCGTGAATAAAACTGAAACGGAATGTGTCGAGCTAAATAAAATGGTTATTGAATGAATTAAAATGGAAGGAATTAAATATAAATTGAGTTGGAATCAGTGTAAATTTGTTATAAACCTTAAGTAATTATTTATTCACATGGATATCGTAAAATTGCATAGAATAAATTGTCGTTTGACGTAAACGAAAATAATTAAAATTCTCTGAGTTGATAGGAGTTAAATAAATTGACATTGAGATCAATTGAATTAAATATGAGTTTGAATTATTTAAAAAAAAATTGAATGTAAGCATGTGAGTTGTTAACCTTTCGGATTAAGTAAAACGATGTGTGATTTGGTTGTTAGCAATTAAAATGGGTAGCGAAATCTTGCATGCGCTTATGAAAATTGTATAGCATGCATTGTTCATAGAATTCATGTTTTAGCTATGTAAGTAAAGGTGATATGTTAATAAATCGCATATATTTCATACTTATATGTTTTAGTTGAGTAAGTACAGGTTCAGGGAAGTCATTGGACTGGATTTGATTTCGCTAACTGCTAATTAAATAAGCCGCTTGCTAAAAAAATGCTAAATAAGGTACGCCTACGCAATAAAAATAGGAAATATGAACTGTTTTTGTTTTTCCGACCGTGTGGGCCGATGTATATATATTTATATCTTTTGTCAAATTGCAAAAGCTCCTCCGTACAAAGGAGACTCTGCCAAAAGTTTCCGGAAATTTTGGGAGTTAGAAAAATTTTGAAAAATTTTGTTAACGACAAAACGATTTCAAATTGGAAATTTTAATAAATTAGTAAATGAAACTAATTAAAATAATAATATGAATCAGTTATGAATGGAAGATGAAATTTTATATTCAGAATTAAGAATAAAATGAATTCATATGGAAATGGGAAAACTAAATTGAATAGATGTAGATATAAAGTGGTGAAGTGAAAATAAATAAAGAAGCATTTAAAATGCTTATTCTAAATTTAAGAAAGTAATGGTAAATTCTTGATTTGAAAATTGATATTACAAATATATTCTAAGTTAATATTTGAAGGAATAAATATTGACATTTCGTAACGAAGTCGATAAAATGTTTTGATTGGATATTATTGCTATGTAAGATATACAGGTATTACAAAGGAAAAGAAAATTGGTTTTGATTTCAGAAGGTAAATTTGAATTGCTTGACAAAAAGGTATGTGTTTAAATTTCTGTATGAAATTTGATTGGGTTTTTGATCGAGCTACTTGGCTTTTTGTTTTCTTTTGGCATTTGGAAGCCCGTAGAGGCCTTTTGTAGTTGTACCGAGCTAGCCGCGCAAAGGAGATGCCGGCGAATTTTTTTGGAAATTTAAGGAGTTAGAGAAAATTTGATAATTCAAAATTTGGTTTCAAATTGAAATTTGAATGATTGAGAAAGTAATAATATTTGAAAACCATGGGAGAGTTGAGAATTTAATAAGAATGATAATGGGTCTTTTTTAAAAAGATAGTTGATAGGATGTTGGATTGTGGGTTTTGGGGAAAAAGTAAACGGATATTGGACCATTCTTCCTAACTAGTAATTTCAGGGACGAAATTCTTTTAAGGGGGAGGAATGTGACGACCCGGAATTTTTAAGCCTTTAAAATCGGAATATTTAATTGATTTTAGTATTTAAAAGTTAATTTTTAACTTGAATTCAAGTATCACTAATTATTTGATAATTAAATTATTGAATTAAATAATTTGAAGTTGAGCTAAATGTTAAATCTAAAGTTTTAAGCCTGTTGAAAATAATTTGAAGGCTTGTAAAATTTATATTGATAACACTGAAGATAATAGAAGTTGTAAAATTGAAATTAATAATGGTTTGTTCAGTTTTAAAATTTTATAGTTTAAATTGAATTTAAAATAGCCTTCCGAGGCATAGTCTCGGAATTCGACGAAACCAGTTCCATTGGGTCCGTAATATTGAATTATGATCGGATTTCAGATTTCGTATTGATCGGAGTTGTTGTATGAGCGTATGATAAGTAAACGCATTGAAAATTAAATAAAACTTTAATTGATCAAATCAATGTCATCGGTGCCTTCATAAACATGCTTCCTTTTTAATATTCAGTCGACTTCCTTTCATATCCATGTTCCTCTTTTCATAACGTCACACAACTGTTCTTTCTCTTTCCAGTTTCAAATGAAAACAAAACAGAGAAAAATCTTATGAAGAAAGTTTAAAATCTCGTTCCTCTTATTATTCCCGTTCAAATTCGATTACTCTTATCCTCTTTCTCTTAGCAAATTTCTCAATCCCGACCTCTCTAATTCACTCCCTCCTTCAAGCCGTTTCGTTACGTTTTTATTAGTTTTCCCCTTTTAATCTAGGGTTCATCGTGACAGCGTCGACCTAGATTTGCGGCCTCCTGTTCCTGATTTTCCAACTTGGAGCGACGATCTGCTACTAATTCCAAACTGCGGTGAAGCTGGCGCTTCTGCATGGCTACCGATTTCGAGCATCGTGCCACAATGGTGAACATGCTCGTGCTAGTGAAATGCCATAGTAAGTTATCTTCGTCTGGAACAGCTTCGCATATGCCTACGACAGCGATAGTTTCATGGCGGAGTTTGGGGATGTGGGAGTGACTTGGATTTGGTTTCGGAGAAGCAGGTGGTGTGGATGAGTCATGGGGATGAGGCAGCGAGTTTTGCTGAATGGGTTCGAGGTTGTTGCTCAGAGTGTTCAGGGTACGATTGCAGTGATTTAGGGCATAGTTATGTCGTGAATGTTGGGTCTTGGCGGAAGATCGTGACCATTTTAAGTGGTGGCGCGTTGTCAGTGTTTGGATTTCGAACTAGAGGTGAAGTTGAAGGCTCGATCGCGAGCCGCGCAAAGTGGTGGTTGCGATAGGACAGCCGGTGGTAGGGTCACGCGCTAGCAGGTTTAAGGATGATTCGGCGATTTGATTTTACTCTGTCGTTGTGCATGTGAGGTATTCTCGAATTTTCCAATTCCAATTTAAACTTAATAAAATATATATGCATGTAGGAGGAAAATAAACTTAATGGTTACAATAAAAAAAAGAATAATAGATCTGTTTCTTTTTAATTTAATACATGTATCTAGGTTTGGAAAATGATTTTTTTTTATTTAAATTTAATGTCCATATAGGGTTTAATTTATAGAAGGATGCAAAACAAGTATATTTTATATGGTTCCGTATATATCTGTAAACAGTAATGTGTGTGTGTGTGTGTATGGGAATAGGATTTCAAAGGTACAATTTTAATAAAAAAATGTGTTTAAAAACTTATATGAATTAGATGTTCTTTGAAATCTATATAGTGTATTTCACTAATATATAGTTCATAAGTAAAATAAATATAATTTCACTGAATTATTTTATCATGACGTATTATAGGAACTAAATTGTGTAAATCCACCTATCTAAACCATTTTCGTTACTAAAAGATTTAATAAAGGAAAATTAGTTCAAAATTTAATTGAATGGTAATTAAGGGTTCGATTTATATGAATATTAATAAATCATAAATTGTTTTGTACAAGGTTAAAATGGTGGAACCAAGACGAGTTTGAGGCGAATGGCAATCTTAGATCAAAGGTGAGTTAATCTCACTCAGTTGAATTTAAATTTAAATTTAAATGATTAAATATAAATAATTGGTTGAATGGTTGAACTGATTGATGTGCTATACTATAGTATATACTACATCTTGGAATGTTTGATTTCCCGCATTATATAGCGGATGAGACCCTATGCGCCGCATAATAGCGGATAATATTATATTTAATCCCATGTACCACGATATTCCGCCTCGAAGTGGAATTGGTATTTTATATTGTGCTAACATCTGTGGATGCAGGAAAAACAGGTTGGAGGGATCCAACAGGATTCCTCAACATTTATTTAAATTATTTAATATTCTCTGTTGCGATTATTTGATATTCTATATGGTTTGATTGAATATATTTGGGTATAAAGAGTTACCAAAAATATATCAAATTGGAGTTTTGGAAAGACAATAAAAGAATGGAGTTTTAAGTAAAATAATTATAGCAAAAAATTAAGAATGAATTGAAAAGGGATGGAAGTGATATTAAAATACTAACAAATAATTCCGAGCATGGGAAAAAGATTTTGAGTAAACAGAAATTAATGAATTGTAAAATTAAGTGGTATTATTTTAAAGGAATAAAGAATTATTTTAAAATTTAAAAGTTTAAATTTATTTAAAAGGATTAATCAGTAATTTGCGAAATCAAAAAAATTGGTATTTTAAGTTAAAATTATTTTAAAACGTAATTAAGGAATAAAGTCTGAAATTAATGGATTCTGGAAGAAAAGGGAGTAAATTGGGAATCAATTTGGAAATTCTTTCAAGTGTTTGAAATTGGAAATTTAAAGAAGAATGTGAAGAGAAGTATATTTCTCTAGATAGCCAAGTACGTTCAAAGTAAATTTTTAAATATAAGATAAAAAGTTTAAATGTTGTTTTAAAAATCATGTTTTAGGAATTTATTATTTCTTAATATCTACAATCTGAAGTAAATATTTTTCAAATCTATTATTGTAGTAATTATTTTAAAGGCGACTTAGTATTATGTTTTAAAAGGTGAAAACCTAGTTTTCTATTTTATAAAGTAACCTTATTTTCAAATATTCATATAGGATGTATTTGTACAAATTATTAAAGTAGTTTTTAACTTTAATGTTTTAAAGCATATTTCAAAGTAAAGCGTTTTAAATTATTTTAAAAATCTAAAGTTTTGTGCTTGGTAATTTTAGTGGAAATAGAAAATACTTGAAAATTTTATTCTGAGAAAGGAAGATAGTTTGAAAATGTTTTCAAATGGGTTTGAAAAGTGGAAATATATATTGTGAAGATATTTTTGGGATTAATAAATAATTTGGGAAAGTATTTATTGTTTAATGGATGTTTGTGAATATTAATTGATAGTTAAATAACCGACTATCAGTATTGGCCAAATGCGCTTATGGTTTCGAAGAGACCGGGATCGAGATTTATTTCTCGAAAACCACTTCAATCCGGTTTGTACATTTTCGTGGGAAAATGAGTTTGGATTCGAAGATGGAGCGGTGAAGTGCAAGGGCTAGTCGCTACTAATCCTGAGGATATTACCAAAATGGATGTAGTAGGAGTAGTGCCTTCGGTTCCGTTCGAATCCAGGACGGACTTGTATGGATGAATGCTTTCGGAACATCGTTAGGGGGACGATGGGCATTCTAAGGGATATGTTCTAAAAGGTAACGCTCAGCCTCAAGCCTAATCAACCGGGAATGACTGAAAATCAGGAGTTATGCAGCAAGGCTAGGTGGGTAGCACCCATTCAAGGTGAGGGCATCCCATTCTAGATGTCCCTTTTTATTTCGGCTTAGTGGTGCGGGTGTTGATCCCAACCGTGGGGTGATCTCACTCGGGATTATCCAGTAAGGGGTAGTCCCGGTCTTTTATTGCAGGGGGTCGGGAGCGATCCTCGGTACAGTGATCTAGGCCACGTACCGTGACAGGTGGTACCCTAGTGCCTAGTCATTAGTTGGAAATCCATTCTCCTTACGAGCCTCGTACGAGTTTTGTTTATATTACCCGCTCTGTGGCTAGTAGCTGGAATTTAATCATGTAACAATTTCGGCTATTTTAATAAGTATTTGTATATAGACTTTATTATAATATCATAGGATTTTAATAAGAAATGTTTTAGCTATCGTAAGGTAAAAACCCGATATGTTTATTTGTGGCGTGGTCTTACGAGATGCTTTTGTTTTCAAAGGATTTTGAAACTTTGATAATCAATTTGAGTGTGATTTTCTCACGCTGGTATTCCAGACTGACTCGGGTGTTATTTAACTGTAATGCTTGGGTTAGACCGAGTATTATAGGATACAGAGAAGGATGCCGTGGAGCTCAGAAGACGAGCTGGAAGGCAATACATACTTTCGTATTTGGCTATTATTCTGCCGTGTATACAGTTGTATGTTATTGATGTGGAACTCTGATGATGTACTCTGATGATGTATGTATAAATAGTTATAGTTTTCTTTTGTGTAAAGATCTGTTATTATATATTATATTTTATTCCATTGTGTTGGTTAGATTCTGTTGTTGTTTTCTGTTTTCTGTTTTCTCTTCTACTACCTCTTCTTCTTTAACCCAAATGGTTCGTATTTCTGTTCATCTTGAGTTGATTGATGTAGAATAGTGTTGACTCAAGGGGTATGGATTTGCGGGTCGTTACAGTACTATAATATCAAAGGATTTGAAAGGAAATGTTTTGTGTTATTTCCTCTTTTCTGGCGACCTAAATATAGCCGTCCTAAGGACTAAAGGGATACCGACTTAAGAGGGGTGCGGACCTAACACTTCAACAAGTATGCCGACCTAACACTTCAAAAAGGATACCGACCTAACAGGCTAAGAGAGATGCCGAATTATGACCTAAGAGGTATGCCGAACTAATGCTTCAACATGGTTGCCGACCTAATGCTTAACAGAATGCCGACCCAAGACAGCTACCAACCTAAGTCGCAGCTGACCTATGACCAATGTTAAGTCGGTCACGACCTAAGCAAAGGAAGGTAAGTTCAATGCAGCTACTTGGCACAGTAGTCTCTTAACTCGTACACGGTCCAGGTCTTACCAGTTGGGCCGTGACTTGCGACTCACCAAGTTAACTCGTCCGCGACCTAAAGACACTGAATATAAGCCCGATGCCATATTACTGAGAAGAGGGGGTGTTAACTCGGAGGCGACTTAGGACTTGTACAAATGAACTCTTGTGAAGCCATGGAGGGGCCAGATGAATCGGCCACAACCTACCTTAGACCGGCCACAACTCACCTTAGACCGGTCACGACTTACGACCTAAGGGGGGATTTCCTCAATAAATACCAACCTACCTCAAGCATGAAGGGGACTTTTGGCCGATCACTTTAAGCGCCGATACTCTGCTGAATTCTCGACTCACTCGACATTTCAAGTACAAAAGGCATTTCAACTAACTTCGGAAGAAAATCTAACGCAATCTACATGGATTCAAAGAATTCTTCTGCATCAAAGTTTTAGTTGTTTGTCTCATCAGAATTGTAATTGAAGATTTTTGTAAAGTTGTAATCGATTCAGTAATAAAGAGAATTAAAGTGGACGAAGACTTACCCTAAGCCGAACCACTATAAAAACTGTTGTTTTTTCTGCTTTCTCTGTGATTTCTCTACTTGTTTTTTAGTTCCCGTGTTCACGGGTGGTGCTTTCACTCAACTTCAATCTACACCGGGGTGTTAGCGTCTGATTTTTACGTTAACATTTTTGGTGCTTTCACTGAGAACCCAACTCAGGAAATTTCCACTATTGCTCCGCGAAGGATTATTGAAAGGATTTCTTTTAAAATCAGAAGTTTATTGGAAATAATGGCTCCTGGGAGAAAACGAAGTTCTGTAAGATCCGACAATGTTCAAGAGAATACCGCTACCTCTCCTCCTTCAAGTCAAGCAGCTCCAACTGTTGGAGTTACACGAGAAGAATTGGACGCTGTAGTTTTGGGATTGAAACAACAATTGAATGCTCAGAATGCGCAGTTGGAAGCCCAGAATGCCCAGAATGCCCTGATCTTGAGTAAGATGAATGATCTACTAGGGGCAAATCGTCAACCGGTTAATAATGATTGGAACCCTACTGCGGGAGTTCAAGATGTTGAAGGGAACATTTCTCAAAGAGCCGCAGACCCTGTAGAAAGGACTCCTCCTCAAGCTGGAGGATCAGGGTCGCAGCCGACCCTCCGTGAACGATTGTCAAGGCAGAATTCAGAGAGAGTGGCTGATGTGTGCCCTCCAGAGCCTCTAAATGATGAAGAGTATTTTTCGGGTATGGTTCGTCAAATCATGAAAGAAAGTATGCGAAGAGATGAAGACGAGAAAGAGTGGGGATTTGCTCCAAGCAAAACTCCATTTACTGAAAAAATCTTGAAGGCGGAGTTCCCAAGAAAATTTGTTCCCCCTACTATTCCGGCCTATAAAGGGACGAGTGATCCAAACGAGTTTCTGTATAAGTACGACTGGCATATGACTGGTGCCAGGGCATCTGATGAAATTAAATGTCGATACTTCCCGGTTTATCTAGAAGGTGTAGCTCTATTGTGGTTTACAAAGCTGCCGGTCAGGTCCATTGATCAATTTTCCGATTTGACCAGGAAATTCAAGGAGCAATTTCGATTGTATGCTTCTAAAGCAAAGGATATAATGTCGCAATCAAGTCTAGAGCAAAGTCCAGGAGAATCCATCAGGTCATTTTTGAATCGTTTTAACATAGCATTGGCCGAGGTAGATAATGCTGAGCCACGCATGGTCCTAACATACTTGATGAGGGCGATTGACAAGTCGAGCGAATTTGGAAAATGGTTGAAAATGAAAGAACCAAACTCGCTCGACAAATTCTACAAGAAAGCGGACGAATTCATGCGCTTGGAGAGCCTCCAAACACCGGCTAAGGTGGTATCAGCGGAAGCTGGGAACAATGGCGCTGCTTCGAATAAGAAAGAACCTAACACTCAGAAAAGGGGAAACGATGGTGGGAAGAAACAAGGAGACGCTAAGAGAGGCCGTTCTTTCAATTTCACACCCTTGACCGATACCCCTGAAAACATCTTCTTTGCGACCAAAGATGATGTCAATTATCCGGCACCACCTAAAATGAGAGTTGCGATTAAGATGGAAAAGAGTGGAAGGTTCTGTCGGTTCCACAACCAGCCCAGCCATGACACCAACGAATGCCGTCAGTTGAAAGAGGTAATTGAACAACTCTTGAAAGAGAACAAGCTCCAGCAGTATGTGAAAAGGAACAGAAAAGCCCCAGCTTCATCAACTCAAGGACAACAAATTCCCGCTCACTGTCCTGCCTCAAGTGAGAAGCCCGTAGAGCACGAATCGGAAAGACCTGTTATCAATATAATAACTGGAGGACCTCACCCAGCAGGCAAAAGCTGGGGCGAGATGGAAAGGTACGCACGGGCCTTGAGGCATGTACCAGCTGAAGAGAATGTTTTTGTTTTAGAGAATGATGTGCATTTAAAGCAACAAAAGACTTCCACATATGATATTGTGTTCAGTGCCAGGGATTCTTTGGGTATCGAGGCTCCGACCATAGATCCTTTGGTCATATCCGCTGGTATTGGGCCGGCAATTGTGAGAAGAGTTCTAGTTGATTGTGGAGCTTCATGTAACATCCTCTTCAAGAAGACCTTCGATCAAATGAAAATTCCAATGGCTGACGTTCAAGCTTCATCACTTAAGATTGTTGGATTTGCTGGAGAACCCAAACAGCCGATTGGGACCATAGATTTGTTTGTAGAACTTGGAAAGGGACCGAGGTAGGTGGCTCGAAAGCAAACCTTTATAATCGTCGAAGAATTCTCTGCCCACAATGCCTTTTTAGGCCGACCAACTCTTGCTGCGTTTAAAGCTGTTCTTGCCCCATGGTGTCTGACTCTAAAATTCCCCACAGATAACGGAGTTGGTGTGATTAAGGGAGACCAAGATGCGGGGCGAGAATGTTACTTTGCAGAGTTGCGAGAATCAAGGAAAAGAGAAATGGGAAAAGGTGCGGCGGCTCCAATCCGCACCAAGGAACCAACCTTGTAGCAATTACAGGGTGGACCCTGCACTGGCGAATGTAGTGGCGCACGAAGAGAGATGGATCCAAGGAAATCTAGTGCAGAGGAGAATAGGGTAGTACCGGTAGAGGTAACAGTGCCGGTGCCCGTTGACCCAAAGGACCCAAAAAAAGTACTTAATGTGGGTTCGCAGCTCAACACAACAGTTCAGAATGTTCTGATTTCATTTTTGAAGGCTAATTTGGATGTATTCGCTTGGACTCACGCTGACATGTGTGGAATATGCCCAGAGATTGCAGTACATACTTTGAACATTGATCCAAAGTTTACACCTGTGAAACAGAAGAGAAGGACTCAGGGTCCTGAGAGAACGGCAGCGTTAAAAGAAGAAGTAGATCGGCTCATGGAGAACGGTTTAATTAGAGAATCTACTTATCCAAATTGGGTATCAAATCCAGTGCTGGTGAAAAAGATAATGGAAAGTGGAGAGTATGCATTGATTTTTCAGATCTGAACAAAGCCTGCCCCAAAGACTGTTTCCCGCTGCCCAGGATCGATCAGTTGGTGGATGGGACGACAGGACACGAATTGTTATCTTTTATGGATGCATACTCCGGATATAACCAGATTAGGATGCATGAGCCAGATCAAGAGGATACTAGTTTCATCACAGATGTTGGACTCTACTGCTACAAGGTCATGCCTTTCGGACTCAAGAATGCAGGGGCAACTTACCAGAGGCTTGTTAATACCATGTTTAAACCACAGATTGGCAAGACAATGGAAGTTTATGTTGATGATATGCTAGTAAAGTCTAAGAAAGCAGTGGACCATATGGATCACCTGGCAGAGATGTTTGCAGTACTCCGCAAGTACAGAATGAAGCTTAATCCCCTGAAATGTTCATTTGGAGTGGAGTCCGGAAAGTTTTTGGATTTCATTGTGAGCGCTAGGGGCATTGAAGCCAATCCAGCTCAGATCACCGCTCTAAGAGAAGTCAAGGCTCCTAGAACGAAGAAGGAATTGCAAAGTCTCAATGGAAAGGTTGCTGCCTTGAGTCGGTTCATTTCCAAAGCTACTGACAAATGCATTCCATTCTTTGATGCTCTGAAGAAAGGAAGAAAAAACTTTGAGTGGACTCCTGATTGTCAGAAAGCATTTGATGAGTTGGTTCGTCATATGGAAGTGCCTCCGATACTTTCAAAGCCTGACAGTGGTGAAGATCTCTTCGTATATTTGGCAATTTCGTCTCATGCTCTCAGTCCAGTGTTGGTACGGGAAGACGCAAGGATTCAACGCCCAGTCTATTATATCAGCAAAAGATTCACTAGGGCAGAGATGAACTATTCAAGATTAGAAAAGCTCGCCTATTGTTTGTTGATCGCATCAAGAAAATTGAGGCCGTATTTCTAAGCTCATCCCGTCAAAGTCCTCACTGATCAACCTCTAAAGCAAGTCCTATTCCGTCCCGAGACTTCGGGCCGTCTTTTGAAATGGAATATTGAACTCAGCCAATATGACATCACTTACCATCCCCGAAAAGCAATCAATGGACAAGCTTTGGCAGATTTCATCGCAGAGTGTACGGATAAAGGTGATAGTGAGGAAGAAGTCACTGATAGCATCCCAATCCAATGGAAATTCTATGTCGATGGCGCGAGGAATGATTACTGTTCCGGAGCAGGGGTTGTCCTTGAAACCCCAGAAGGGCGATCGCTATGTTATGCACTGAGACTAGAATTCCCTTCGACAAACAATGAAGCTGAATATGAAGCTCTCATTGCTGGTTTAAGGATCGCTAAAGAACTAAACATCAAGGCATTACAGATCTTCAGTGATTCTCAACTTATTGTTTGCCAAGTCAGGAAGGAATTTCAAGCTAAAGGAGGGAATCTGCCCGTCTATTTATCAAAAGCCTGGGAGCTCCTTTAAGATTTTGACCGTTATTCGATAAACCATATACCCCGTGAAGAGAATATGAAGGCGGATTCTCTCGCAAAGTATTCAAGTACCGGTGAAGCTCAACTATTGGGATTAATTCCCGTCGAAGTCTTGCCAGCTCCAAGCACAGATGAAATGGATGTTGATTGGATTATGAATGTATCCCAAGAACAAGAATCATGGATGACTCCGATACTTGAATATCTACTCAATGGTTCTTTGCCAAAAAGTTCAAAAGAACGACGGAAGCTGATGAGAAAAGCCTCCAGATATATAGTTCAAGATGGTCGTTTGTACATACGAGGATTTACAATGCCATTACTCCGATGTGTAACAAAGGAAGAAGCTAAGACAATTCTAACTGAAGTACACAGAGGGGAATGTAGAGATCATACAGGTGGTCAAACTTTAGCAAAGAAAATCCTCCGTTATGGATACTTTTGGCCGGAAATTAATCAGGATGCTGCTGACTATTCCCGAAAATGTGATCAATGCCAAAGATTCTCTAAAATTCCTAGAGCACCTTCCACTGAGCTAACACAAATGGTCAGTCATGGCCGTTTGCTATCTGGGGAATATATCTCATTGGGCCTTTGCCGACTGCCAAATCGGGGATTAAATATGCTGTCGTTGCTGTGGATTACTTCACTAAATGGGCTGAAGCTGAACCATTCGCTACTATTACCTCTAAGAAAATGATAAGTTTTGTGACTAAAAATATAATTTGCAGGTATGGTGTGCCTCAGAAGATAATCACAGACAATGGTACTCGGTTTGAAAGTGAGGGGTTCCAAGATTTCTGCAAACGGTTCAAGATCCGAAAAAGCTTCTCAGTAGTGGCTCATCCGCAGGAAAACGGGCAAGTGGAAGCAGTAAACAAAATCATCAAATCAATCATCAAAAAGCAGCTGGAAAAAGCAAAAGGTGGTTGGGTCGATAAGTTACCACTTGCACTATGGGCATACAGAACCACCCACAAAACTGCGACTGGGCATACTCCATTTTCATTGGCATACGGATCAGAAGCGATGATTCCAGTGGAAACTGAAGTCACCTCACACAGAAGGATCCATTTTGATCAAAATGAGAATGAGAAATTGCAATTGGAAGCACTTGACCTCCTCGATGAAAGAAGAGAAGAGGCTAGACTTAGAATTGCAGCTCACCAGCAAAAAATAGCCAGGCACTTCAATTCCAAAGTTCGTCAGCGTAGCTTTGAAGTTGGGGACTTAGTCCTGAAGAGAATTATGACAGCCACAGGTGTGTTTGGGCCAAACTGGGAAGGGCCATATGTTATAGGCACGAAACTCCTTGATGGCACATTCAAACTCACAACTGTCGAAGGAGAACCAATCCCAAGAGCTTGGAACAGCAATCATTTGCGTCCCTATTTTACTTGAAAACTTTGCTGAAATGTTGTAAAAGAATTATAAATATATGATTCTTGTATTGAAAGCAATTGTAAAGCAAGTGAATAATGAAAAGCTATAAAGTGGATGTAGGCCCAACTTTTGGCCGAACCACTATAAATCTTGTGTTCTCTACCATTATAAACTGCTTTGTTTTATTTCGACATGTAAAATACTTTAAGTGTGTCACTGAAATGTCGATTTAATAATGCAGGCCATAAAAGCAAAGCTTACCCATCGCAAGACCAAGCGATCTCCGACATCACTCAGCAAGCAAACACTAAGCCATTCAAAATTTCCACACTCAAATCCTACAAAAGAAGTGCTTCGGACAAAAGTTAGCAATGTGGATGGAAGTGGACCATTTCTAACTAACTGCAAATGTTTGAACAAACAAACAACCAGTTAAATAGCCTGTGTCTACCACCACCAACTCGCTTAACTATGAAGTATATTTCTTTAGATAAGGGAAATTATTGGCAACTAAAAAGTGACGACACTTGCAAAAGACAACGGGGGTCGCCAACATGAATGGATGGCAAAGAGACATGGGCGAGCAAGCATCAATCAGCAAAAGACCTCTTCGGAGGCACAAGCCCTCTTCGGAGGCACAACTCTTCGGAGGATAAAGACCTCGAGCGGGCCTAGCCAGAAAAAGAGAGATCTTTCTCGATACAAAGTTGCGGAATGATCGGTCGAAACACTCCCGTGAATCCTTCCAACCGAGAGAAAGAAACTCCAAGCTTCCAGGCAAAAGCCCTACTCAGAGGCACACGTTTCACCGAGATTGAAATAAAACTTCCAAGTGTTGAAACGTGAAAAGCCCTCTTCGGAGGCCCATTTCACCACAATTGAAATGATAAAAGACATCGAGCGGGCCAAACCAGAAAAAGAGAGATCTTTCTCGATACAAAGTTGCGGAATGATCGGTCGATACACTCCCGTGAATCCGTCCAACCGAGAGAAAGAAACTCCAAACTTCCAGGAAGTAAAAGCCCGTACTGATGTAAAAGTTCATCCCTCAACAAAAAATTTACACTTCACTCTTCCGCAGCCACGGCACTCAGTCTCTCAAAAACTTGCTTATGGATTGGGTCTCTAGAAGGGAGAGGAAGTGCTGAAAAGAGCAAAGAATGAGATTAACAATTGATAATTCGGGTCCCGGAAAAGTTTGGAAACGGAGAAAATAGAAACAGGTAATCTTACTTCCTACTCTCCAGATGGCATAAAACTCTGGGGGGGCAGCAAACAAAGAAAAACTGGTTCAAAAATCCGTGAACGCTTTCTGTAAGATCAGAAATAAGCTTGCGATTTCTAGCACTTCTCACGATAATGAGGGAAGGATGGTCTTTACTCTTTGCAAACGAGCATAAGTAGCGAATTTCTTCAAAACTCGACAAGCGATCAAGAGTTCTCCTAAACAAAACACACAACCCCATCAAGATGGCATAGCCATTAGGATGAAGTTGAAATGGAGAGATTGTCAACCGAAGGAGAAGGGTTCGGAGAAAGTCGTTGAAAGGAGGAATCGCCCCGCTTAAGCACATTTGACGATTGACAGCAACAAAACCATGAGGAGGACTGTCGGCAGTATCATTTGGTCCGGGGAGTAGAGCATCATTTTCAGCAAAGCCAAACTGAGTGCGTAGCTAAATAAACGCTCTCGGACTTAAGATAGTCGAAGTTCTCTCTGGAGGGTTCTCTATGGGAATAGCTATCGGAAAAGTCTCTTCAGCTTGAGCTACCTCTTCTTCTTCTTGGTGGGAAGTCATTCTACACAAACAACTGGATATTCAAACGTGAAGGTGCACGTTTCCTAAAGTGTGTGGAGTATTGTGTAAAATCAATCAAACAATAAGCAAATGCGGCTGGAATAAAAACTAGCAAAATATTTGTAAGTTATAAAGTCCAGGGTTCATTGTTTTAACATGCAAGTGTAATGTTGATGCAGGCAAATCAGTTCAAGTTAGCGATGCTTTGCATTAATACTTCACTTTAGTTGATTGGTTCACAGCATTTCATACAGTATATTTAAGTTGACTATGTTTTATGTCGACTAATCTGTCATTTGATGTGGGCGATCAGTGACAAGTATATTTGTCCCATTTTTCTGCAAAATGTTGTGTTTAACAGGTCGATGGCAATAAAACTGGTGTAATGCAACAGAGTTCAAGCAATTTATCCTAGCAATTCAAATTGGAAGTACAATCAAGTTCCATCAACATCTCTAAATTTTCAAATTCTGCTCAGGCCATTGAGTCACAATCCAAAAGCTCTCAAAGTCATGAGCCGTTCACGACCTAGCAGGGTGGGATGCAATCGGCTTAGGCTAGAGGAAACAATTCGGCAAGTAGAATATTGTTCAAGTAATGAGTCGTCCGCGATCTAAAGGTTGAGTCGTCTAAGACCTAGAAATTAAGTCGTGCATGACTAAAAAGATCTCCTGAGGGTTAAGTAGTTGACTCGGTTAAGTGGTTGGCCCCTTAAATCGTTGGTCCTATAGGCCGCAAAGCATATTGAAGAGATAGATCTTAGCTCGGCCGCGACTCATAGCTTATGCCATATCTAGTTAAGTCGTGAAGGGTTATAGGTCGCCCAAATCTACCGAGTCGTGTCCAAGTCGGCATTCCACTTCATCGACAAACCCCCCCATCTAATCAGAAACCCTTCACCTTCTTAGCCCGCTAACCCGTTAGCCTCTCCACCAGCACAAGCCCTAATTTTCACCCGATGACGAATCATCCAAAAACTAAATCACCGCAAATTCAATGCCTGTCACTCCAACGCAATTCAAAAATTGATTAGCTTGAAGCATCGAAGCCTACCAATCAAATGCTTAATCCTAAATTCAGCCAACCAGAGTTCGCCAACTATGGAAAGTTCACGACAACGCATTGCGTGGAAAAGGGAGTTAGGGTCAGGAGAAGAAAACGAAATCACTTACGCAATGAGAAACAAAGGTTGTCGGTAATCGATTGGAGTGAAATCGCCTTTTGGAGCTCAGGAAAATTGTTAATGGCAGAAAAGGATGTGGGAGCAGTTGATGAGGAGGAAGAAAACGAGCTAACGCTTATATAGGGCAGAAGCAAGTAAATGTGCAGATTAAGCCATCTCTTAGGTCGCCCGCGACTTAACAAAGTTTAGTCGAAGTACACGACCTACGACCTAGGCATGCACTTCGAGGGCAAGTGTTATTTCCTCTTTTCTGGCGACCTAAATATAGCCGACCTAAGGACTAAAGGGATACTGACTTAAGAGGGGTGCGGACCTAACACTTCAACAAGTATGCCGATCTAACACTTCAAAAAGGATACCGACCTAACAGGCTAAGAGAGATGCCGACTTAAGACCTAAGAGGTATGCCGACCTAATACTTCAACATGGTTGCTGACCTAATGCTTAACAGAATGCTGACCCAAGACAGCTACCGACCTAAGTCGCAGCCGACCTATGACCAATGTTAAGTCGGTCACGACCTAAGCAAAGGAAGGTAAGTTCAATGCAGCTACTTGGCACAGTAGTCTCTTAACTCGTACACGGTCCAGGTCTTACCAGTTGGGCCGTGACTTGCGACTCACCAAGTTAACTCGTCCGCGACCTAAGGACACTGAATATAAGCCCGATGCCATATTACTGAGAAGAGGGGGTGTTAACTCGGAGGCGACTTAGGACTTGTACAAATGAACTCTTGTGAAGCCATGGAGGGGCCAGATGAATCGGCCACAACCTACCTTAGACCGGCCACAACTCACCTTAGACCGGTCACGACTTACGACCTAAGGGGGGGGATTTCCTCTATAAATACCAACCTACCTCAAGCATGAAGGGGACTTTTGGCCGATCACTTTAAGCGCTGATACTCTGCTGAATTCTCGACTCACTCGACACTTCAAGTACAAAAGGCATTTCAACTAACTTCGGAAGAAAATCTAACGCAATCTATATGGATTCAAAGAATTCTTCTGCATCAAAGTTCTAGTTGTTTGTCTCATCAGAATTGTAATTGAAGATTGTTGTAAAGTTGTAATCGATTCAGTAATATAGAGAATTAAAGTGGACGTAGGCTTACCCTAAGCCGAACCACTATAAAAACTGTTGTTTTTTCTGCTTTCTCTGTGATTTCTCTACTTGTTTTTTAGTTCCCGTGTTCACGGGTGGTGCTTTCGCTCAACTTCAATCTACACCGGGGTGTTAGCGTCTGATTTTTACGTTAACATTTTGGTTATCGTAAGGTCAAAATCTGACATATTTATTTGTGGCGTGGTCTTACGAGATACCTTTTTTTTCAAAGCATTTTCTAAAAATATAATAATCCAATGGAGTGTGATTTATCATGTTGGTTCCCCAAGATGACTCGGATGTTCTTTTATAATGATTCCCAGGTCAGACCGAGTTTAATAGATCCGGTTAATATACTATGGAGTTCAAGAGGTGAGCTAGATGACAAAGACGTAACTCTTGTACTTGGTTATTGTTATTTACGCTGTGTGAGGATAGTTGTGAGCTGTCCAAAGTGATGGATGATTATTGTACTCTGATAATGTTATTTATATGACAGTACAGATTTCTTGAATTTAAAGTTGGTGTTATGTATTATATTTTATTCCGCTGTGACTGTGAGATTCTGATGTTGTTTTTCTATTTTCTTCTTCTACTGCCTTCTTCTTTTCCCTTAGGGTGTGCTATATCCAGCATTCGATAGTTTGGCACTTGTTACAGTGGACATATTGATGTCGATTTTCGAGAGTCAGAAAATCGAGTCGTGACATTATGACATCAGGGCTGAAGGTTAAGCGGGAACCTTGGCTCTGGTGGGGATTACTCATCAGAGATAGAGTCAGTGGAACTCTAGATTGAGTATGAGAGTATTAATAGATATAAGCGCTTATTTTTCTGTGATTAAAAAAATGTTTAAATATTGTGTTGACTTACTGGTTGAGTGGAATACATATTCTGATCTAGTAATGGGACGTCGCTATTCCGGTAAGAGTTTTTAAACACTTGAACACGATAAACTGACACGGTATTGTTTTAAAAGTGGATGAACAAAGGAATTTACCCAAAATATACTTTGATATAAAGGGAATAATTTCTGAATTTTTTTATCTATATAGGATTGGTTGGTTGATATTGTTATAGTCAAAACAAGATGATAAAATTTAAAATAGTTTACATCACCAATATGAGAATTTGAATAAACTGTACAAATGGATTAAAATTGGATTCAAATCAAACATGGAAATTTAAAATCCCGGTGATTTTGGAAGTTTTAAATGGATTTTGGAAGTGATGTAGCATTGAAATCACTTCAGTCGCTGGAAAATAATTCTGATGATGACGGCCGCATCATCAATGTTCATTTTCGAGTTTCTAAGTGATGGATTGCTGCCAAAATTGAATTTTTCAGAAGAAAAAGTTTTGTTTTTGAAATTCCAAAGGAAATCTATTGAAATAAAAACCAGACTGGTTTAAAAAAATTGAGAAGTGCGATTTGGAGATATTTGTGATTTCAAAAATGATCTGAATAGAATCCTGGTGATTAAAAATTGTGATATCCTTATTTAAATAATTTGGAGAACACCAGGAGCTAGGTTATAAAACCAAAAAGGTGAATGATTCTAAAGAAAAATTAATTGGCTTGGGAAGTAAAATTGAACTGAATTGAATTTAACTTAAACTTGATAAAGTTACTTTAAAAATAGAAATTAAATTTGGGTTTGAGAAATAAGAGTTGAATTGAAATGAAACAGAATTATGCTGAAGATAATATTGAAAAAAAATGAAATTCTCAATTAAATAAATGTAAAGGAATAAAATAAAATTTGACCAAAGGCAAGTAAATCAAAAAAAAAATTGAATTGGGAGAAGTAAATTTCAATAGCTTAAAAAAATTGAAATGAATTGAATAAAAATATTTGGGGCTATAAAAGAGTATATAATCCCAACGTAAGAAATTGAAAGGTGAAAATAAAAACCAAAATGAAATTTGATTGGTATTTGGGAAAATGAATTAAAAATCCAAACTTGAAATAAAAATCAAATTTTAGGGTTTAAAATTGGAAAAAAAACTAATTTGATGATTAATTAGTTAATTGAATATGTTGATGGGATTTAAATTTGGTAAATAAATGTTGAATTGTAAGTGGAAAATGGATTTTTGAAGTTAAGCTTGAGCTACAAATAATATTCAACGTATTTTGCAAGTAAGTTAAATATAATTGGGAATGTTGTCGAATAAAATAATGTTGAATTAAAATAAAAATGGTTTGAATTTGCAGTACTAGAGATATATTGAAATGACCTTGTTATTAATAAGATAAATTCAATAATGAAGTGTTAATGTGAATTAAAATTTAAAGTGATTGAATGAATATACTAACTGAATTTAATTAGTAAAATGGGATGGAATTTGGTTGGATGGAATCAAATTTAAAATGGAAATAGAATTAGTGCAAGAAAAATGGAATTATTATGGAGCTAAAATAACTCGAAGTAAATAAAATAACTTAAGTAAATTGTAAAATGGTTGCGTCAAGCTTTATAGAAAGGTTTTGCATATAGAACCCATTTGGATATAAAATAAAAATGCAAGCGTATGGATTGTGAATAAATTCAAAACAAAATTTGAATGTATTGAAAATGATTGTGAGTAAAATTAGAATGGAATGCAATTAAATATAAATTGATTTGGAGTCAATTTATAATGTAAATATCATCGATTTGCATGAGAATAAATTGTCATTTGACGTAAATGGAATTATGTAAAAATTCTATGAATAGAAAGAGGAAAATAAAACTGGTTTGAAGTGAATTGAAATGAATATTAGTTCGTTTGGTTTAAAAATGAATTAAATGCAAGCAAGTGAGTTGTTAACCGTTCAAACTAAATGGAAATGATATGCGATTTGGTTGGAAGCAATTAAAATTAATGTCAAAATCTTAAAATTTCTTATAAATATTGTTTAGTGTGCATTGCGTATATATTCATATGTTGTACTTGTTCAAAAGAGTGAAATGTTATTAAATTTCACATAAACAGCACTTACATTTTAAATTGAGTAAGCACAGGCACTGGAGGCCATTTTGCTGAATTTTGGTCACGCTAATCATTAAATAAATAAGCCTCTTGCTTAAAAATGCTAAATGGAGCTACGCCTACGCGATAAAAGATAGGAAATATGAAATATATTTTTTTTGTTTTTCCGACTGTGTGGGTCAATGTATATATATTTATCTCTCTTGTAAAATTGAAAAAACTCCTCCGTACAAAGGAGACTCTACCAAAAAAATTTGGAAGTTTTGGGAGATAGAAAAATTTTGAAATTTTTTTAATTTTTTTCGTTAAAGATGAATTGGTTGCAAACTGGATTCGAAAATAAAGGATTTTGGGAAATGGGAGCTGAAACTAATTGTTCAGTTGGAACTAAAGGATTAGAAAACGTGAATATCAAGTTTTCACTAAGTGGAGTTTTAATAAGTTAGTGGGTTTGGGGCATTCTTTCTGCCTTAGTAATTTCGAGGACGAAATTCTTCTAAGGGGGGAGGAATGTAACGACCCGGATTTTTCAACATTGGATTTGGAATATTAAATGGCTGAAATATTAAAATTGAATTATTGATTGATTTCTAAGTATGAAAGTTTGGTTTGTATTTGATAAAATGGATTCGGAATTTAAATACAGCAATTTGTTGAATAATTTAATTATTCAAAAGTAATAATGGAATATTGGTTAAATAGTGAATATGGAGTTTTAAGCTCGATAAAAATATTTTAGGGGTGTGTAAAATTTACATTAATAATACTAAGGACAACGCAGCTTTTAAATTTGAATTTGGAAGCGATCTGTTCAGTTTTTTTATCGTTAAACGGACATTTAAAAATAGCCTTCCGGGGCACAGTCTCGAATTTTGATGAAACCAGTTCCATTTGATCCGTAGTAATGTATTATTAACGGATTTCAATTTTTATAGCATTTGGAATTATCATATGGCTGTACGGTATATAAAAGCGCTAGAATTTATATCCAAAATTTAATATAATAACCGAATCCAAAAAGCTATCTTCTTCATACGATTGAGTTAGGACTCGAAACCTTTTCCATTGCGTTCGAAATAGGGGTATAACATTATAAATGCCCAACGGCACACCTCGATAGGATGTCAAGATTTTAAGCTACGAATTCAAGACGGTTTAAATTTGAATTTAAATATAATATATTTTGACTGGTCAAATTCTTCTAAACATCAACCTACATTCTTTTCCATCAGTTGAGATTCCTTGCCTTCATCCTGTTATCTTCCACCATCAACGCTTTTTTCTTTCTCTGTAGCCAGCAGCCCTACATCACATATCCCTTTATTCAAATCGAAGCCGTCTATCGTCTGAGGCAAGCCGACAACTTCCTTTATTAAATCGCGTATTCGTCACCCCTTCCATTTTCAAATTGAAACCAGATGAGATTTAAAAAAATGGCGACTTCCTCCAGTCGAATAGATTGGCGGGGGATATAGTCGTGCCTCTCGGCACTGAAATCTAATCGTTTCAATTCAAATTCATTCTACTCTTCATCCATAACGAAGTCAATTTCGTTTAAAAAAGTCAAACAAATCTCGAATTCGATTCAAGCACGTAGTCGTTTCCTCATGAAGTTCAAACGGCGAGTGTCGATGATTGTTTCAGTCGCGAGTTCGAGGAGGCGTCGATTTGGAGAGCGGGGTTGTGCCGAACTCGGGGGCGGCGGCGGCAGCAACAATGTGCTACATGAGGAAGTCGTCGTAGAGGGGGAGTTTGGTGGCCGTGATGGTGGGAGTCACGAGGCAGCGCGATAGTGAGCAATGGAGAAGGATTGACGCTGTTCAATAATGGGTCAGTGGAGATCTCTTTTAGGTATATGTTTTTGTTTTTATTTTAAGATATTATTTGATTTTAGCAGTAAGGTTGAAAAAGGAAATCTGTTTTAAGAATTATAAAGTGATGTTGATTACTATTTTATTTTTATAGAAAAGAAAAGGAAATTTTTAATATAAATACATACATAATTTAACATATATATATATATATATATAAAGATAGTGTATATATATATATGAGGCTTTGAAATATATATATATATATAAAGACAGTATATATATATATGAGGCTTTGAAAAAATACATATATATGTATAGGAATTTTTAAAATGTTTGTAACGATCCCCTTTTTAAGCCAAAATTAATTTAGTAATTAATATAATTTTTGGAATTAATTTGAAATTTTCCCAAAAACATATAATAATATAAAAACAAGAATGAATAAAAAGCTTTAATATATATACTGAAATTAATAAGATTAACATAATAAGTATAAATTAATAAAAACATAAGAAAATAAAATAAAATAAAAGGTTTAAGACATTTGTAAGCTTTGTAATACATGCATTAAACAAATGTAACTATTTTAACATGCATGAATACAAGTGTCATATTTTCAATTTTCTTATCATTTTTAAAAATAAATTAAAACAAGGCAATACACTTATATATATCTAATTTTTCCTCATCTATAATTTTTCTTTCATATGTTCAAAAACAAACCTGGAAACTTAAAAACCAGAAAAGAAATAAAATTAAAACCTCAAACTTGGGAAAACTAAAACCAGAAGTAAACCAAAGAAGAATCAAAATCAAAACAACAACCTTTTCACAAATTTCAATCTGATCTAAAGCAAACAGTTAAAGATCAAAGTTCAAGAAAGGATTTCCTATTTTTAAAAACAAAATCATGTACGTTTTAAAGCTAAGACCAATATTTTTTGTGCGGTTGTGTTGTATATGTATTGGCTCTGATGATGTTGGTCGCTTGTTGTAACTTGTTGTAATCCATTTGGTGTATCAATGAAAGTCTTTTTATTTCCGCTGTATTGTTTTCATCTAATGTGTTATAGCTCCAACGAACCGGACTCCAACGTTTGAATCTCTGGCATTTGAATACAGGTGATGTATTGGATACCGATTTTCGAAGGTTGAAGTGCTGATCGTCACATTTGGTATCAAAGCTGAAGGTTGAGTAAGAAATTTAGCTTTGTAGTATAACTCATTAGGTGACTCATTAGAGATAGGGTTAGAAATGCCCTAGAATGAGTATATTCCCTAAGATATCTTGTCTGTATGCCTCAGTCAATTTTCTTATTATTTACTGATAGTGAGAATGAGTGCAAGAAGAGGACGACGTAGGGGGGAGGGGGAGTACCACTACAAATGGTCAAGACCCTGCAACAATAGCAATGGAGGAGCATCTCTTCCCACCAAACCCCAGCAAAATCTGGCAGAGTTATATCGAAATTTCTCCAGACTTGGAGGGAAACCATTTAAAGATATAGAGACTATTATAGAAGCACAAGCTTGGATTCGATCTTACGAGAGGATTTTATTAAAGGATTGAAATTGGATGATGATCAAAGGAGGTTGACGGCTTCCTGGTAGCTCCAGAAAGAAGCTTTGGTATGGTGGGAGATCATTAGTTTGGCCGAATCAGAGGACGAGTTTACATGGGACATATTCAAGCAAGTATTTGAGTAGCGTTATGTACCTTCCATTGGTATTTCCAGGATGTATCAAGAGTTATACTGATTTGAAGCATGGAAATCTATCTTTTGAAGAACACTTAAATAAGTTTAATGATTTATCCCGATTTGGACCTGAATTGATGAATACCCCTCTTAAGAGAATGTGAGATTCATTAAAGGAAAAGGAGTATTGGAAGGTAATCTTCTTATTAATGATAAAATTGTTATAGTTCTATTCGACACTGGAGCCACGCGTAGTTTTATTTCCCAACAAACCGTAGAAGAGTTAAATCTTGGACCCGAATTCGTAGACGAACTACTTGTGTGAAGAATTTGGTAGGAGGCCCTGCGAATCTTCATTTATGTTTTAGAAAGGTTCTTATTTCATATTCTCATCATCAGTTTCCTATCAGCTTTTTCATTTTTGACTTTAACGAATTTGAAATTTTACTTGGAATGAATTGGTTAACAAAATATGAAGCTAAATTAGATTGTATCAATAGAACGATTTCGACCAAAACCAAACTTGAGAATTTTGTTGTGATTTCTTGTGAGGATACAAGTCCGAAGAGGGACAAGCTAATGTGTACTTTAGGGTACTCCAACTCGATTTTGGAATCCATACCTATTATTTGAGAATTTCCTGTCGTATTTGAAGAAGTTAAGTATTTACCTCTGCATATGGAAATTGAATTTAGAATCGAATTTGGTTCCCAACGCTCGTCCAGTTGCGCATGCAAGTCGTAGGATGGCACCAAGGGAAAGAGTAGAGCTAGTTAAGCAAACCCAAAATTTACTGGAGAAACGATTCATACGACCAAGTCGTTCCATTCAGGAGTTCAGTTGTAGTATTCGTAGCTAAGTCCGACGAATCTTTGGGATTATGCGTAGATTATTGTGATCTTAATAAGCTAACCCTTAAGAATAAATTTCTTTTGCCTCAAATTGACGACCTATTCAATCAGTTGCATAGTGCTCGATTCTTTTTCAAGATGGACCTAGCGCAAGGATACCATCAGCTGAGAATTGCGGAAGATTATACCTTGGAAACTCTAGATAGTATTTGGAAAGCCTATCCGAATATATGTCAGGATAGTTAGGGATCTTTGTTTGAATGAATTGTTCGCTTGTTGTTAGTATATGGCTGATATGTAGGCTTGGATTATTTGAAATAAAAGCTTTGGGATTATCCTTTACTATCAAATTTCGGGGACGAAATTTTCTACGGGGGGAATTAGTAACGATCTTGTTTTTAAGTCAAAATTAATTTAGTAATTAATATAATTTTTAGAGTTAATTTGTGAATTAAGTTAAAAAAAATTCCAAAAACATATAATAATATAAAAACAAGAATAAATAAAAAGCTTTAATATATGTCTTTTGAATTAATAAGATAAGCATAATGAGTGTAAATTAATAAAAACATAGGAAAATAAAATAAAATAAAATAAAAGGTTTAAGACGTTTGTAAGTTTTGTAATACATGCATTAAACAAGTGTAACTATTTTAACATGCAAAAATAAAAGTGTAGTATTTTTAATTTTCTTTTCATTTTTTAAAAATAAAATAAAACAAGGCAATACACTTATATATATCTCATTTTCTTCATCTATCATTTTCTTTCATATGTTTAAAAAAAACCTGGAAACTTAAAAACCATATAAGAAATAAAATTAAAACCTCAAACCTGAGCAAACTAAAACCAGAAACAAACCTGAGAAGAATCAAAATCAAAACAACAACCTTTTCTCAAATTTCAATCTGATCTAAAGCAAGCAGTTAAAGATCAAAGTTCGAGAATGAATTTTCGGTTTTTAAAACCAAAATCAAGTAGCAGTTTTCAAGCCAAGACCAATATCTCGGTTTCTCTTTTCAAACACAAATCAGTGAGTAAACTAACATGTATTTGTTTATATATCTTGATGTTCGGATTGATACTTGAAGTATGTGGTGAAAAAGGTTTGTATGGATGTAAAATATGATTGCATGTCCGTATATATGTAGTGTGCATGTCTGTGTTTAGGCAAACATGCCTCTGCTCATAGATTATAGGTTTCAAAACCTGTTCAAAAATTCAACAGTTTCATCCCCTAATTCTTTTTAGACTTTGATGTTTAAAGAAGATAGGTTTGAATTATCAAGATTTAATTTTTAAAAATAATTTTAAGTATAATTAGAATGTAGCTTAAACTGGGAAGAGGAATTTACAGTGAAACTCAAAACATATCAAAAATTCGACCATCATAATTGCAAGATTCAATTATATAACCTGATTCGTTTCTAGAAAAAATGATTTTTGGTCATAAAATCATAATTTTTAAGTTTGTATTTTGGGAGGAATTAAAAGATGAACGGAATGGTTTCACTCGTTGATTTCTCATCGATCGGTGATGAGTGGAGCCACGGGTTAAAGCTAGAGATGGCTGGAAGTCCGGTGATCAATGGAAAAATGCCCGGTGGAATTCTCGAACACAATGGTGGTTGGATGACGATGCACTAGGGTTCGATAGCCTATTATGTTCGATGATGAAGACGAGGTGATTGTGTCGTCGAGGGTGAATCGGACTTGATAAGAGGTGGTGGAGTCGAAGTGGTACCGAGACGAGGCTATGGGTTGATCGACGAGCTCTCAGGTGATCGCACGCGGCGATACGAGGGGTTTTTTATTGATCGGGTTGGGTTCTAGTAGCTTTCGACATGCTCGGTTTTGATTTCTGACGTATTTGATTATGCTAGGTGGTCGGGAGGTTCGAGTACGTCATCGACGACCTGAAGGCGATGTCGAAGATGGTCAGAGTGGCGGCGAACTCATATGCACAAGCACGTGTGACATAAGTGTATCAATAGTCATTTTGGTTGCTACGGGTTTTGAGAAGATGGTGTTGTCTCGAGAGTGAGCTCGGGGAGGGTTCATTTTTGGCTCAGGTGTTCGCGAGTGTTTTAAAGTATGCAGCAGTTTAACATTTTGAACAAAACAAGTTTTTAAAAAACGGTATCGGGAAGGTTGGGGCGTGGATCGAGTATTTGATCACGATTTTTTGGCATGGGCCTAAGTGATTCAAGAGGAAGGTATCGATTTTAACAAGATTTTAAAATTTTAAAACAAAACTAGTTTACTTAAAACAATTTTCCCAACCCACTTCTTTAAATAACAAATAATTTGTTTAAGTGTTAATTGGTTAAAGGTTATATAATAATTTATTTTTAACCCAAATTAATTAAGTTTAAAAGTATATTTTTATGTGCCCATTATTTTAATTTAATTCTTAAATCAAGCGTGTTTTGAATTTAAATTGTTTTTCTTTGAAATAATTATATATTAGTTAATTAATTAAATAAATCCCTAAGTGTTTTCAAAATAAAATGATGTAATTAAGAAGTGATTAAGGTAAGTGTATTAAACAACAATTAACTACAAAAATCTCAAATGATTTTGTATGTTGAGAATAAACTAATTTCAAGCATTTCATTTAAAAGAGATTTAAATGGTAATTAAGTAATGGTCAAGATAAAGGGTTTATCTTTAATTAACTAGGATCTTAACTAATTAAAAGGTCATTGTTAATTAATTAAAGAATAATTAAGATTATTACTTAACGAAATTAATTAAAGGTTAATTAATTAGTAATTAAAGGTTAATCAATTTATAATTGAAGGTTAATTAATTAATAATTAAAGGTTAATTAATTTATGATTAAAGGATAATTAATTAATGTAATTAATTAAGGGTTAATTAATTAATGTAATTAATTAATGTAATTAATTAAAGGTTAATTGATTAATGTTATTAATTAAGGGACAAAATAATTAATAATTGAGGATAATTAATTAAGATGGATAATTAAGGATGATTAATTAATTTCATTAATTAATTAAAATAATAACAAATGGTTTGTAATTAATCAATAATAATTAAGTAGGGTTAGGTAATTAATTCATAAGTAATTAGTTTATTTGGTTTAAATTAAATTATAATAATTTTAAATTATGTGATTAATTAATCTTGCTTATGGACGATTGGATTATATTGAATGCCTTGAATTGTTTGATATCTCTGATATATGATGTTCTGTGATATGAATTGCTTTGGATTGAGCAGTGATAAATGTAAGTTATTCGAAAAAGCCAAGGGAGGACATTAAGTCATAAAACCCATTTCGAATAATGATACGACGAAATGGAATTGCATTTGAAGACGGTGGTTGAAGATCAGGTATTTTTGAAAATGAAAGGATTACTTGTTGATTGTCTCTGCACCGAGTTACTCTGGTATAGAGATTACCCAGTGTGATGGGGAGTCCGGAGGTGATTAGGGGATATCCGGATTTGCAGTGACTTCTTTCCTTAATTGAACGAAGTGCCTTCGGTTCCATTCAGACCCAGGATGGACTTGTATGGATGTATCTCTGACATTACACTTTGAGATATAAGCTGGTTTCTATCAAATACATTTCTGTTTGGTGGTGGAGAATTTATTCTCTTAGCTTAACACCCTTCTCTAAGACGTACGAGCTTAGAGATTATGTTGTTGATCGTTATTAGTGACATACTTCCAATTTGGTAATGTGGCATGCTAAGTGTTGAGCATTGGTTGATTGAAGCATGGCTTTTGTGTAAAGCTTAGCTTTGTGGGACGAGACTTCATCGAACCTCACACCTCGAGAAATGGTCGAAACAGGAAGAATGCGGCAAGGTTATGGGGTTCGCGACCCTAAGGGTATGTGCATTTCCTTTTGGATAAAAAGTGGTATTCTAGTATGGAGTCCAAATATTTTACTTATGCGGTTGTTGGAATTGGAGGCCCTCGATAAGGGTCGATTACGACTGGGGGATGGCATACTCGTGATAGTTAGTTACCTAGTTACAAACGTAACCCGGCCTTGTTTTGGCAGAGATCCGGTTAGGTTCTCGGGACGTCCTTCCAGAGGCGTAGCCATTCGGATAAAGGAAGTTCCTTAGCCTTGACTATTTTTTGGAAATCCAAACAAACAATACAAGCCCTTTACGGTTTTAGTTGTAAAAACTGCCATTTAACATAGTAGCTATAGTAGGCATACTATAATGGGACGTATGCTGGCTAAGATTAATATTATACTTGCGAAATGTTTTCCACACTATGCACTAATAATAATATCAAAAGAATTTTTTCGTATCAAGCATGTTTGACTACTATAAGGTGAAACCTCCCCCATGTATGTGATTGCATTTGAGTGTGTGCCGGGAGACCTTATGGTAGTTTCATTTTCCAAAAAGAATGAACAGATTTCTTTTTGTACAAATAACTATTTTTATGTTTTCCCACACCAGTCTCATGACTGACTCGGAGTTTATTGTTCCCTTTTCTAAACTCTGGGTACCCATAATTTTCCACACGGGCAGCCTGGAGTCAGGTTATCATTAGGTTCTAGAGCTAAGATATGGATAATGAAGCCTTTTTTTTGGAAGCCTTAGTCTTTAGAGATTTTGATTTTGAGCTTGTTGCTTTGAAACTTTAGAAATGAAGATGATGTATATTGAACTTGCTCTCTCTTTATCTCTTGGAAGACCCAGTTGTTGTTTTTTTCCACTATTGTGTTGTATATATATTGGCTCTGATGATGTTGGTCGCTTGTTGTAACTTCTTGTAATCCATTTGGTGTATCAATGAAAGTCTTTTTGTTTCCGCTGTGTTGTTTTCATCTAATGTGTTATAGCTCCAGCGAACCGGACTCCAACGTTTGAATCTTTGGCATTTTAATACGGGTGATGTATTGGATGCCGATTTTCGAAGGTTGAAGTGCGGGTCATCACAATGTCGAAGGGTATTTATATAAATTTGATTTTATAAAATCTATATAGAATATTTTTATAAGTGTGTATGTATAAATATATATTATTTCAAAGGAAGATAAATATACATATTTGCATTTTAAAAACTACTAGGTTATTTTAAAAATATGTGTTTAGGGTAATTAATATGTTTAACAAACTTATTTAATTTTTGTTAGTTACTGAAAATAATTTATTAAAGGAAAGTTAGTTAGTAGTTTAAAATAAAAAAATAAAAATAAATAATAAAATAAATAGTAGTTAATTGTATGGTTATTGCAAATGTTAATAAACCATATAACCTATATACAAGGTCTAAATAGTAGTTAGTTTGAAGATTGTGTTTTGAATTTAATATATATATATATATATATGTATGTATGTATGTAAAATTTCAAAAGTTGTTTAAAGTTAAGAATCTATATTTTAAAAGAAACTTATATATATAATATTTGTGTTTATTTATTATGAACACTTAGTTTTAAAATCATTTTTAAGGTTATATAAAGGATAATAAAGAGAATGGTTTGTATATGTGATAAGAAATGTTACCTTAAATTTTAAATAAGATTTAAAATACATTTTCTTTTAAAATGAATAAATATATTTTGTGTATTTATAAATTTAAAAATATAAACATATGTGAATATATGAATTTATTAATTTATAAAAAAAGATTTAAGATCACTTTTCTTTCATACCTGAAATAAATTTAGTTTGTACATATAAATTTAAAATTGTATATGCAAATATTTAAAACTAAATCTATAAATTTATTTCAGTTAAAGGTTTAAATCATAATTTATAAATAAAATAAAGAGATGGTTTAAAACAAAGTCATAAATAAATTCAAGGAAAGGTCTAAAACATAAATTTGCTTATTTTCAACAAGTGTAAATGTTTTAGAAATATATTAAAACATTTGTAAGCCATGAAACTAAAAATTTAACAAGTGTTAACATGGATGAAACAAGTGGCAAAAAAATAAACTTTTCTTTTAGAATTATAGAAAATAGGTATATAAAAGAAAAATCAGGCCTCACTTCTCTTTTATTTTCTCATTTCAAAACCTGTAAACAAACAGATTTGAAATAAAACTAAAGAAAAAAAGAGAGTTCAAAACATGGATGTTGTTTCAAAGCAACGAAGTCAGGGATCAAACAAGCAAATCAAACCTGAGAATTGAAGAAAGCAAACCAGATGGAAAAAAAAAAGAAATCAAGATTAAAAATCTGGAAAACAAAACCTGATCAAGCTAACAACTTCAAACCTGGAAACTTAAGCAAGTTGAAGATCAAACAAGCAAGATCAAAAGCAAGATTAAAACCAATATCTGAAAGGAAATTCAAAACTGTGGTCAAGTAAAGATCAAAACTCAAACAGCAAGCAAATTCAAATGAACGCAAAAGATCTACATCAAACAAGCAACGAGCTCAGATCAAATCCAGGTTTCAAAAAAACAACAGCAAGATTTTCAGATCAAAGAAAAAAAATAGCTTGCCTCTATTCAACAAAACCAGGTGAGAAAATCTCATTTTTTTTAAAGCCTTTTTATGTTAATGGATGTGATAGATATGTTTGCATGAATGCTTTTATTCGTAAAATGGTTGAACTTCTATGTATATATAGTGTGAGCATGTCTGTGAATCTATATATATTCCTCTGTTTGAAATCACAGGCACCAATCTACAAAAATAAATTAATATCCTCTTATCCAAATATATTCAAGCTGTAATTTCTATAGATAAAATGTTTGCAACAGTGTAATATAAGTTTCAAAAATAATATCAAGTAAGCAAGTTGAATATTTGTTTCAAAATTTATAAAATTGCAGTAGATTTGTTTAAAATCAAAAAAATCAAGGGGTAAGATTTTGAGTTTGAATTATATAATCTAACTCGTAATAAAGAATGATGATTTTTGATGCGAAGAGTACAATTTTTAAGATTGGGAATGATTTGAAATTGCGAATTGGTCGATTTATGCTTTTTCGTCAATCTACGGTGATCAACAACGGATGGTTCGTCGTGCTATGTTCTGGAGGTGGCCTAAGTATAGCCGGACACATGAAAAATGGTCGTAGAATTTAAAGTGCGTCATGGCGGTGGCTCGATGATGATTTAGGGTTAGACATGCGGTTTTGGGTCGTTGTGTTTTTGAGGCCTTTGCGTCAATTTGGATGACCGGGAGGCAATCACGGGTGGGGGGATTGATACGTGGAATGGCGACGAGGGTTTGGGTGGGTCGGCGGCGGTGCTGATGGCCGAAGGTGATGGCAAGTGATGGTTTTAGTCGACTATGGTTGGTTCCAGATTTGATCAGGTTGTTCGATTTTGTTCTACTGGTGATCACGTCGAACTGGGTAGTCGAGAAGTGTGTATGGGTTGTCGTCGATAGGTTGGCAACGGCGATGGTGGCCAGAACGGTGGTGTTTGGTTGTGCACGTGCGCGACTATCGCATGTATCAGTAAGTTTGGTTGAGGAAGAAACAAATTGCCTCGAAGTTACTCTCTGGGTATCAAGGGTTAGCTCGGATTTTTGATCGAGTGGTCACGTAGTTGTTGATAACGGACTTTAAAATTTAAACAAAAAATATAATATGTTTGTTTAGCTCGGGCAAGTTTTGAGTCTGGTTCGTGTATTATCTCGGGTTTGTTTAATTTGACACCAAGTTTCAAAACTTTTAATAACCAGTTTTAAAATAAAAGCATGATCAAGATAAAGATTTTAAAAAAACAGAGTTTTAAATTAAAATGAATCTGGTTTAAATTATTACATGATAATGTTTTAAACTATTTGATTAAAGGAGGTTATAACTTGTTTAACATAATTTTGTTAAGTTAAATGTTTATTTTATTTTAAAACTGAAATTTCATGAATTAATTAAACAAAGTTTAATTAATGTAAGTAATTAAAAGTAATTAATTACATAAAGATAATTACTTAGTTAAAAGTAATTAATTAATGATTAATCAAGTGATTATAGTATAATTACTCAATGTAATTAAATTGTGGTTTATTAATATAAGTAATTAAGGATAATCACTTATGGTAATTAGTTAAGGGTTAGTTAGTTCTGTGATTAATTAATTAAAATTTAATTAAAGGTTAATTATTAAATGATTAAAGGTTGATTTATTTATCAATCAAGGTTGATTATTTTATAATTAAAGGTTAATTAATTAAAGTAATTAATAAATGGAAAGTAATTAAGGGTAATTAATTTCTTAAAATTAGTTACTTAATAAAAGCAATTGAGGGTAATAAATTAATGGTATATGATTGATAAATCAAGCAATTAAGGATAATCACTTATTAATTAAGATAATGAATAAATGGTAATTAATTAAGGGTTAATTAATTTATTGATTAATTAATTAAGAATAATTAATTAAAGGTAATTAATTAATTAAGATTAATTCTCTAATAATTAAAGGTTGATTAATTCATTAATTAAGGTTAATTAATAAATAATTGAGGGGTTATTAATGAACATAAATTGTAATCGACTAATGTTAATCAACCAGGATTAGTGATTAATCTGGTTTCAATTAATCAGATGATCAATTAACCTTACTTATGGATGTTCGAATTGTATGAAAATCTTTGAATTGTTTGAATATCCTTGATTTGTGATGCTTTATGATATGAGTTATTTTGATTCGAGATGCCATAATTTATTTTATATGTGATGAAATTATATTATTTATCTGTGAATGGAAGTTAAGTGTTATAAGAATATACCGCTTATCGATATTAATGTGCTTGAATTTGTGATGATTAATGATGTTGCACTATTGTGTGAAACCCCTGGACTACACTATACATACATAAAAATGGATTGCACGAGGAAACTGATTAAGTCACAGATATTTGAATTTAATGAAATGGTTTTAAAGTTGAATTTTTGAATCCAAATGGTTTTGGAAATGGAATTGGGTTAAATGTGAAAAACTTTTGAAAAGGAGATTTGAAGATGAAAGTTATTTTGAATATCTTGATTAAGTTTTGAAATTTAAATAATTTGATTTAAATTTGAATTCAAGATTTGAACTTAAATTTTATGTTTGGAAATTATGGTTTAAAAAGGTTATACAAGTTATAAATGTGTTATATGGGTTTTAAACCATTTTAAAAGTATTGTTTTGGGAATTTGAATTTAACCCAAGGGCTTTAACTTGTACAAATGGAATCGGATTTTTCCGAAACAAAAACTATTTGTTTTCAAATAATGACAGTTTTCATATAATGAAAGAATTTCCAATTTTTGTTGAAAGGATTTCAAGTTTAAAATGAAAATGGAATGAATCTTTGGAAGTGGTTTTGAAAGCTATGAATTATATCTTTGATTTAAAGATTTAATGAGTTAATCCAATTTGAAAGGGAAACTATTTTGAAAAGCTATGAATGAATCTTTGTGAAAAATGGGTGAATTTTGTGAAGTGAATCTTTTTGTTTAAAAGATTTGAAAATGGTAATTTGTTTAAACCATTTGAAAGGAAAGTTTTGGGTTTTAAGTTGTGACTTCACTGAGATCCCAATATCCATATGTTTTCAAATATTGCGCTCATTATTTAGTTTAGCCAGGAGAGGACCTTGTGTCATACAACCCGTTATGAATAATGATACGATGTTATGGATAGCATTTGAAAACCGGTAGTGAAGACCGGGCATTTTCGAGATCAAAAGGATTTCCCGTCGAGTGACTCTGCACTGAGTAGCTACAGTATACAGATCTCCATATATAATGGGCAGTCCGATCAGGATTGTGACTACCCAGATTGCAAGGGCTTCTTTGAAAGCTCCTACGATTCTGTTTCAACCCAGAACAGACTTGTATGGATGTGTGTTTGACGTTATACTTTGAGATGTAAAGCTGGTTTCTATCAAATACATTTCTGCTTGTTGGCGGAGATTTACTCTCTTAGCTTAAAACCCTTCTCTGATACGTACGAGCTCAGAGGTTATGTAGTTGATGGTTACTAGTGATACATTCCCAATTTGGTAAAGTGGCATACGAAGTGCTGCCGATCATTTGTTGATCGAAGCAGGCTTTGTGAAATGCGTAGCTTTGTGGACGAAACTGCATCAGGACCTCACATCGTAGAAATGGTCAAACTAGTAAGGATGCAGCAAGGTTTTCAGGGGTCGCGCCCCTAGGGTATGTCCATTACTTCTGGAAAAGGGTGGTATCATGGTATGGAGTCCAGATATTTAACCTATGTGGTTACTGCAAATACATTGCTTTGTGGTTTTTGGTGTTGAGGGCCCTCGGATAAAGGTGCAAACGATCGGGGATGGCATATCTTTAGGTGTCATTCCCGAGAAGGGGGTAAACCGGCCTTGTGTTGATAGATAGCGGGGTAGGTTCTCGGGGCATCCCTCTAGAGGCGTTCCCATGTGGCAATAGGAAGTTCCTTAGCCTGGCCATTTGTTGGAAATCAAATCACCAATACACTCCTTGTACGATTTTAGTTGTAGAACCTGCCATTTAACATGGTAGATATAGTAGGCATACTATAATGGTACGTACACTGGCTAAGATTAATATTATACTTGCAAATGTTTTCCACTATGCACTGATAATAATATCAAAAGTTTTCGACTATCAAGCATGCTTGACTATCATAAGGAGAAATCTCCTCCAATTCTGCATTTGCATGATGTATGCGGTGGGAGGCCTTATGGTACTTTCATTTTCCATAAAGCATTGCAGATTTCAACTTCAAAATCTTTTGTTGTTTGTTTTAAAGATAAATTTGTTTTTGTTTGCTCATAGCAGTCCCATAACTGACCTGGATTTTATTGTTCCCTTCCTAAACTCTGGGTGTCCATAATTTTCCACACGGGCAGTCTAGAGTTGGGTTTTTCAGATAATTAAATAGTAGGTGTAGATTCGGTAGCCTTCAGTCTTTGGAAATCCTCTTCAGTTTTCGGATGACCGACCTTGCTTAATACAACTCGATGGTGATTCGAGCTTATTGAATTGGAGTCTTCGAAGCTTTTGGGATTAGCTATTTGGTTTTAGAGCATTTGAGACGGAGTTGCGGTTTGGGCATTAAATCTCTTTGAAGCCTTTGTTGTTGGTGCAATCTTTCCACTATTTTGTTTGGCTCTGATATTTTTGGATCTGTTATATCTTATTGTATCGAATGTTGTACATCAATGATATTATTCATTTCTCTTCTCTGTATTGTTGTACTTAATGTGTTATATGCTACGGCACGAATCGGATTTCAATGGTTGAATCTGCGGCATTCGAGTACAAGTGAAGTACGGGTGTCGATTTTCAAACGCTGAAATTCGGGTCGTCACAATTTGTCTCATAAAGGAATTAAGTGGATTAAAAATATATTAGCCGGTGTTATACTAAACTATTTGTTAATTGATTTAATTAAAAATTTGAAATTAAAATTTATTAATGGCTTAAAGAGATATTGGAATCAATAATTAAAAATATATTTGGAATAAAATGGAATTTTATTAAGGGATAAATTTACCAATGGAATTTTATTAAGGGAAGATTATAAAATGGAATTATAGGAAAAAGAATTTTTTTTTTAATAAATAACTAAAAAACTTAGGGAAGTTTATAAATTTATAAACAAGGTTTATAAATAAAATAAAATGATATCACTGGATATATGGAAAATATAAGTTAATGGGGTGAACTTATATCGGGATATGGGAATTGTTCGAATAGAAATAGTGGGATATTATTTCAAATAGGAGAAAGGGTTATTAATTTTGGGTATAGTCGATGATACGAATCAAGAGGAATTTTGATGGATATTGGATTTTCTTAAGATAGTATTTTGTCGAGTAAAGTAAAATTGCTTTTAAAAGTGAATTTTTAAATCTACTATACTATATAAATTTTATAAACTATTATTGGATTTAGAATACTCCGAAGTTAGTTTTATATTAAACCATATTTCGAAAATAAAACCATTATTCTTATATTTAAGTATATATGTTTTAAAGTTTTAAATTCAATTAAATATCCTTTGGTGATGGAAAGCGAAGTTTAGTAAAACAGATAAGATTTTAGAGGGAAACCTTATAGTGGAAGTATGGATACTTAAATAAATTCTAGAGTATAAGATGAGAACACTTCAGAAGGTGGAATAAAATTCACAAGGGAAGTATAAGTAAAACTAGAAATTTTAAAATAAATAAACGGCTTTGGAAATATTAAAGGAAACAAATTAAGGAATTCTGGAGTTTATAAAATTGAAGTAAAACTGGTTGGGAATTTACAAATGATATTATAGACGATTTTGTGGAAAGAAATAGAAAATAAAAGTGAATAGTTTCCAAGTAATAAATGAAGTGGGAAAAATATTCTAAGTATTGGGCAAAGGTTAAGAATTTATTCCATAAGAATAAAAGTGATTTGAAAAACTATTTTCAACCTGTGAAGTATGGAAATAATATCGTGTGAAGATATTTTTGAGATAAATAATTTGTGAAATTATTTAAGACCTAATGGTTGTTTGTCTAGGCCCAGGGCATCTTTTATGGACAAATGCTATCAGACCACGTCAGGAGGACGATGAGAATTCTAAGTGAATGAGTTCTAAAATGGTAACGCATAGCCTTAATCCTCATCAATCGAGAATGGCTAAAACAGGGGAGGTGTATCAATTCTAAGTGGCTGGCAACCAATTAGGATAAGATTTCCCCTTTTGTCTAGATGTCCTTTTTTCAGCTTAGTGGGTATTTGCTGATCCCAACCACGAGGTGATCTTATTCGGACTATCCAGTAAGGGGTAGCTCCGGTCCTGTGTTACAGGGGGTCAGGAGTGATCCTCGGTACTCTGATCTAGACCAAGTACTATGATGGGCGGTACCCCAGTAGCCCTGCCATTCTATGGAAACCCAATCTCCAATAAGTGCCTTTGGACTTATTTGTATACCTATTATGCTGGAATTTAATGAATGTAATATTTTTGATTAATTTGTATTTAGACGCTGCTATAATATCAGAGGATTTGATAAGAAATGTTTTGGTTAACGTACGGCAAAAACTTGACATATTTATTTTTGTGGCGTAGTCTTACAAGATACATTTGTTCAAAGGGTTTTCTAAAAATATAATAATCCAATTGAGTGTGATTTCTCATGTTGGTTTTTTAGACTGTCTCGAGTTTTGTTTTATTATGATGCTCGGGTCAGACCGAGTTTAACAGATCCAGGTTAATATGCTATGGAGTTCAAGAGGTGAGATAGATGACAAAGACGTATCTCTTTTACTTAGTTATTGTTATTTCCGCTATGTGAGAATAGGTATAAGCTGTCCAAAGTGATGGATGATTATTGCACTCTAATAATGGTATGTATACGACAGTACAGATTTCTTGTATTTAAAGCTGTTGTTATATATTATATTTTATTCCACTGCGACTGTGAGATTCTGATGTTTTTTTTCTATGTTCTTCATATACCTCCTTCTCCTTTACCCCTACGGCCTGGTATATCAGACATTCGATAGTTCGACATTTAATATTGTGCACGTATTGCTGTTGATTTTCCAGAGTCGAAAAATTGGGTCGTGACACGATGAACCTGGTTAGCCAGAACAACGACGTATTACAACAACGGTACGTCCGATGAACTGAACTCCATAAAAGAACATGGGTCACTAGCCCATAAAAGTGAGTCAAAACTCCAAAGAACACATAAATCGTCAGCTTGTAAAAGAAATGAGATGAAGCTCAATAAAACGTGGTACAGTCCCCCATATGGACAAAGAGACATCGTGTATTGCTAGTCTAAACCATAAAATGATCATCATTGATCAATAAGATGTGTGAATTACACTAAGCTAGTAAATAAATGAGTTTAGCGTCATGTCCCATAACCACTGGCTTAACTTAAATATTTACGAACAAATTGTATATTTCCACTCGAAAATTGTCACGAGGTTTCAATCGAACTAGTCTAAGAACTAACCGACGAAGTAAGCGCAAGTGTTTCATACCACTTGTTTTGCTAAGTCTTTGAATTGGATTTCTCGAACGAATGAGGTAGAGGTTTTCATAAACTACTAGATAGGAAAATGGTTTTAAAGATGAGTTTTGTATTAAAAATAATGTTGAAATCATTGTTGGGGAAGAGTTTAGATATTTACTACTGGCATAGAAACATTTGTATTTAAAAGTGAAAATCATAAAAATGATTGTAGAAAAAATCAATCACCCAAAATTTACATACGAAAATGTGAATCAAATCCACAGAAATCAATATCAAATCCATCAAATTGATATTCCCAAAAATCATGAAAAGAAGTCATCAAAGTCGATAATAAATGACCAGGCAATTGGATCAACAAAAATCGATAAAAATTGAAAATCCAATCGAAGACAGCCAAAATAGGCAAAAATGGCAGATCCAAACGTCTGGGGGTTCATCCAGAAATCTGGATTTGGGTTCTGGAAATATTTCAAAAACCTCCCAGAAGTCTGAACTCAAACCGGACATCTGAAAACTAACCAGACGTCTGGTTGGTTTGGACTAGATGACCGGTCCAAGTCATTGCCCTTTTTTTCTTTTCTACCATACTTTTTTTTCCATTTGCTGCCAAACCAGACGTTTGGACCTTCCAACCAGACGTCAAGTTGTCGGTTCTGGGCAACATTTTGCCTAGGCCAATGATGGCCAAATATATTTGGAAGCGATCGGACAAACGACAGAGGCTAGGGATTTATGCCAAGCGGCAACCCAGCATTATAGGCTCTTCAATACACCCCAAATAATATGTCCAAATATCCACGATAGGATCTTTAAAGATTCTGACTTCGAAATGCCAAAATAGAAAAATTCACCAAATCAATTCAAATCAAAAGCAAATGAACTTGAATAGATGTTAGGAATTCATACCTAATGACACTGAAAGCTATAGACGTAGATGTGAGTTCAAAAACTCACTTATAAACTCAAAAACAACATATGAGAAGCTTTAAGACAAGACAAGACCAATTCCTCTTCAATGCACATCTAGAATCTTCAATCTATTATCAAAGGTGAAGTTTTTCCTAAGTTAGGGTTTAGGAATTTCTGATAATCGAAGAGATATTGAGACGGAGAAGATGAAGATTATGCTTACCTATGCTTCTCCTTGATTTCCAGAACTTGAATTTGAATTTCCTAGCAAAACTAGGGCTTATGAATGTTGAGCTCCTTTCTTTCCCCCATTTTTACTTTTGCTCAAGAGTATTAGGAAATGAAAATGAATGGAGAGGAAAGAGGGTGGAGTCAGGGTATTATGTTGGGTAAATGGGCTGAAACACAAAGCCCAATAGAAAATAGCAAAATTCTAGTGAACTTCAAATATATCGATGTTTATACTCAAAAAGGTCGCAAATGCTGTTTTGGACTAAATGGAAGTGGTCTCGAGTCCTAATTCGATAGTTTCAAAAAGTAGCATTTCGGACTTTAATATGACTAACGATGTTATATTTAAATAAATTATTTAAATATAAAATCGTAAAATATGCAGGTTGTTATAGACTCCCCTTCTTAAAGAAATTGCATCCATGCAATACTTTAGAAGAAAGTAAAGAGTAACAACCATAAAAGCATATCAACATAAAAGAAAATTTGAAATAAAAAGTTCACCTCAAAGAGCTCAAGAGAGTTAGTCCAGATGTGTTTGCTCGATGAATTCTCTAGACTTCCAAGAACAATCCTTAGAATTTGAGGACCATTGAACTTTCCCAAGAGGAACATCTTTATATCGAAAGGGTTTAACCTCCGTAGCAATGATACGAATAGGATGTTACTTATAAGTCAAATTTGATGAAACTTCAATTACTTCAATAACACCGGGCTCAAGAATAGAATGGGAATCTCTAAAGCATTTCCATAATTGAGAGACATGGAAAATGTCATGTATAGCAGAAAATTGAGCCGGTAATAAAAGGCGATAAGCCAAGGAACCAATGCATTCGGTGATGGAAAATGGACCAATATATCGAGGTGCTAATTTTCCAGATCGATCGAAATGCACAACACCATTCATAGGTGAAACGCGAATAAACACTAATTCTTCCACAGAAAATTCCAATTTCTTTCTTCAGTTATCGTCATAGGATTTTTTTCTACTTTGAGCTTGTTCATCCTATAATGAATAAGGTCAATCTTTTCTGTGGAACCACGAATAAATTGTGAACTTAAAGCCAGCTTCTCACCAGCCTCAAACCAACAAGAAGGAGATCGGAATGGCCTTCCGTAAAGTGCCTTAAAAGGTGCAATACCAATACTAGATTGGAAGCTATTATTATTGGAAAACTCAACAAGAGAAATATGATCTTTCCAACTTCTCCCAAAATCAAGAACACATGCACGAAGAAGATCTTCAAGAGTTTGATTCACATTCTCCGTTTGTCCATCGGACTGAGGATGATAAGCAGTGCTAAAATTAAGCTTCATTCCCTAAGCTTTTTGAAGACTCTTCCAAAATGCACTAGTAAATAATGGATCATGATCGCTAACAATAGAAGTAGGAACTCCATGCAATTTAACAATCTCTTTAACATAAAGTTTGACCAAAAGAGGTACGGTCCTATTGGACCGAATGGGAATAAAATGGGCATTTTGCAAGTCTATCTAAATCACCCATAAACTGTCATGGCCCGAACAAGAATGGGGAAGACCATCGATAAAGTCCATGAAGACTTGGTCCCACTTCCAAACGGGAATGTCTAGAGGTTGCAATAACCCACCGGGCCTTTGATGCTCAGCTTTTATGAGTTGGCTAGTCATGCAACGCTTAATGAAGTTAGCAATATAAAATTTCATTCCATCCCAATAATAAAGTCGCTTCATATCCACGTACATTTTACTACTACCGGGATGAATGGTAAATTTAGAACGAAGAGAATCTTCTAGAATGTCTTTACAAAGATCACTAATATTTCGAACAATAAGTCTACCAAATTTTCAAATACCGCCACGAGCATCGATTTCAAAGTCTTTTAAACAATCAACATTACTATCCCTACAGCTTTGGCTAAGACATGCCAATTCAGGATCATGGTTTTGAGCTTCAAGAATGCGGTCTAAAAGAGAAGGATGAGCCTCAAGGCTACATAAAACAAGTGATAAACATGAATCGGATTCGCGATCTCGATTCTCACAAGTAGACAAAGTCTCTAGATCATTTCATTCAAATATCATCATTGAAACAACAGCTTGTTGCTTACGACTAAGGGCATCGGTAACACGATTCCCCTTTCCGAAAGTATAAAGAATATCAAGATCACAAGATGCAAGGAATTCGAGCCAATGTTGTTGATGCAATTTAAGTACCTTTTGAGAAAATAAATACTTCAAAGATTTATTATCGGCATAGAGAACAAATTTCTCCCCCAAAAGATAATGATGCCAAATTCTAAGGACAAAAACAAAGGCCACGAGCTCTAAATCAAGAGTGGCATATCTACTCTCGGCAGGCTTTAATTGCCTAGAAGCATAAATGATGACACATTCCCTTTGCATGAGAACGGCATCCAAACCAACACGACAAGCATCGATATAAATAATAAAGTCTCGATTTCCTTCGAGAATCACAAAAACAGGAGCATCGGAAAGGGGTTCTTTTAATTTATGGAAAGCAGCTTCACATTTGTTTGACCAAATGTACTTAACTCCCTTCTTTGTCAAACTAGTAAGAGGCACGAAAATTTTAGAAAATTCTTTTACGAACCAACAGTAGTAGCCCTCCAATCCAAGAAAGCTATGAATTTCCGTCACAGTCTCCGGTTTCATCCAATTTTGAATCGCTTCGATCTTTGAAGGATCCATAGAAATTTCGGAATCAAAAATGATATGTTTAAGAAATTTCACATGAGATTGCCAAAAGTGGCACTTAGAAAATTTTTCTTTCAATTGATTGCTCCTAAGAGTTTCCAACACAATCCGAAGATGTTTTTCATGCTCTTCCACGGTTTTAGAATAAACAAGAATATCATCTATAAAGATGAGAACAAATCGATTGAGGAAGTCTTTGAAAACTCGATTCATAAGGTCAACGAAATAAGCTGGAGCATTCATTAAATCAATCGGCATAACAAGTCATTCATAAGATCCATAACAAGTACGGAACGATGTCAAAGGAATGCTATCCTCTGCAATATGAAGCTGATGAAAACCGGTTGCTAAGTCTAACTGTGAACAGACTCTAGCAATGCTAAGTTGATCAAATAAATCATCATTCCGAGGTAAGGGATATTATTCTTGATGGTGAGATCATTAAGATTGCAGTAGTCAACGAAAAGCCTAAGTTGTAACGATCCTGACTAGACCTTCGAAAATCAGCACCCGCACTTCACTTGTACTCGAATGTCGCAGATTCAAATGCCGAATATGGCTCGTCGTAGCTTATAACACATTAAGTACAACAACGTAGCGGAAGAAAAAGAATAATATCATTGATACAATAGTGAATACAATATCTGATACAATATGATACAAAAATGTCAGAGACAAATATACGACAGCAGAATATGATTACGACAGAAGAGATAACTCAAATATGATCTTCGATGAAGAGTGAATCCAAAATCTGCAACTCCCAACCAAAAGCTCATCCCAAAAACTACGAGGACTCCAATCCAATAAGCTTGAACCATCATCAATGCTGAAGTGAAGCAACCCAATCCCAATGCGATTTGCCAACATCCAAAGATTGATTGCCATCGAATCTACACCTACTATTTGATTATCTAAAAAAACCAACTCTAGACTGCCAGTGTTGAAATTATGGGCACCCATAGTTTAGGAAGGTAACAATAAACTCTGAGTCAGTCATGGGACTGGTATGAGCAAACAAAAACAATTTATCTTTAAAATAAACAACAAAAAATTTAAAAAATTGAAATTCGCAATGCTTTTTGGAAAAGGAAACAACCATAAGGCCTCCCGGCACATACACCATGCAATCGCACACTTGGGGGAGATTTCTAATTATGATAGTCAAACATACTTGCTATGCAAAATCCTTTTGATATTATTATTAATGCATAGTGGAAAACATTTGCACGTATAATATTAATCTTAGCCAGCATACATACTATTATAGTATGCCCACTATATCTACCTTATTAGATGGCAGTATCTACAACTAAAACCGTACATGGAACGTATTGGTGATTGGGTTTCCAAAAAATGGTCAGGCCAAGGAACTTCCAATTTCCACATGGGTACGCCTCTGGAGGGACGCCCCGAGAACCTACCCGGCTCTCTGCCAACACAAGGCCGGTTTACTCCCTGCCCAGTAGTAACACCTAAGATATGTCATCCCCGGTTGTTCGTGACCTTTATCCGAGAGCTTTCAACCACAAAGCAACATCACATAGTAATAAATTTACAGTGTCCACATGAGTTAAGTATCTGGGCTACATACCACGATACCGCCCTTTTCTAGAAGAAATGGGCATACCCTAGCGGCGCGACCCCTACAACCTTGCCTCAACTTTCCTGTTTCGACCATTTCCGATGTGTGAGGTCCTGATGCAGTCTCGTCAATAAAGCTACACTTTTTCACAAAGCCATGCTTTGATCAACAAATGATCAGCAACACTTCATATGTCACCCTACCAAATTGGGAACGTCTCACTAGTAACCATCAGCTACATAACCTTTGTGCGCGTACGCCTCAGATAAGGGTGTTAAGCTAAGAGAATAAATCTGCGCCACCAAACAAAAATGTATTTGATAGAAACCGGCTTTAAATTTCAAAATGCAATGTCAGACGCACATCCATACAAGTCTGTTCCGGGTTCGAATAGAGTTGAAGGCACTTCCAAAGAAGCCCTTGCAACTAGGTATTCATAATCCCGATCGAACTCCCCACCATATATAGAGATTCTATACCGATGCCACTGAGTGCAGAGACATTCGACTGGTTATCCTTTCGTTCTCGAAAATACTCGGCCTTCACATCGGTCTTCAAACGCTATCCATACCATCATATCATTATTCGGAATGGGTTATATGAACCAAGGACCTCTACCGGCTAAACCGAATAATGGGCGCAATATTTTAAAAACATGTGGATATGGGATCTTAGTTAAGTCACAACTTAAAACCCAAAAAGTAATGGTTTAAACAAGTTTCCATTTTAAATCTTTTTAAAGAGAAAGATTCACCTCATCAAGTTCACCACTCTTTCATAAAGATTCATTCACAGATTTCAAAATAATTTTCATTTCAAATCTTTTATAGAAAGGATACACTTTTAAGATCCTTTTCAATTTGAAAACAAAGTATACCAATCTTTAACAAAGATTCATTCATATTCTTTCAGAACAATTTCCCTTTCAAATTTGGTTTAACTCATCCAATCTTTAAATCAAATATTTAATCCACAGCTTTCAAGACCATTTCTAAAGATTCATTCATAACTTGGAAAACCATTTTCATTTCAAACTTGAAATCCTTTCAACACAAATTGGAAATTCTTTCCTTATATGAAAGCTTTTATTATTTTAAAACAAATAGTTTTCGTTCGGAAAAATCCGATTTCACTTGTACAAGTTAAAGCCCTTTGGGTTAAATTCAAATTCTCAAAACAATACTTTTTTTAAATGGTTTAAAACTCATATAAACACATTTATAACTTGTATAACATTTCTAAACCATAATTTTCAAATATGGAATTCAATTTCAAATTTTGAATTTAAATTTAAATCAAATTATTTAAATTTCAAAACATTGTCAAGTTGTTCAAAATAACTTTTATCCTTTAAACTCCTTTTCAAAAGCCTTTCATATTTATCCCAATTGTATTTCCAAAACTATTTTGATTCAGAATTCAATTTTAAAAATATTTCAAAAATCTGTGACTTAACAATTTCCTCGTGCAATCCATATTTGTGTGTGTATGATGTAGTCCAGGGGTTTTACACAGTAGTGCAACATTATTAATCATCACAGATTCAAGCATATCAATATCGATAAGCGGTATATTCTATAACGCTTATCTTTCGTTCACAGATACACAGATAAAAAATATACATTTATCACAGATAAAATAAATTACATTCATCACAGCTTGATTTAAAATAATTCAAATCACAAAGCATCACACAGCAGAGATATCAAACAACGCACAACATTCACTAGAATACAGTCATCCATAAGTAAGGTTAATTGATCATCTGATTAATTCAAATCAGATTGACCATTAATCCTGGTTAATTAAAATTAATTAATCACAATTTATGTTAATTAATTATCCTTTAATTATTTATTAATTAACCTTAATTAATGAATTAATCACCCTTTAATAATTAAAGAATTAATCTTAATTATTTAATTACCCGTTATTAATTATCCTTGATTAATTATAATAAGTAATTACTGCTAATTACTTAATTAACTTTAACCATTAATTAATTACTTTTATTAGTTAACTAACCTTTAATTAATTAATTACTTCTTAAATTAATTACCTTAATTACATTAATTAATTATCCTTAATTAACTAACCTTTAACACTTGATCAATCAATCTTTGAATCATTAATTTACCTTAATTTCATTAAGAAATTTACTTTAAGTAATTAATTTTCTTTAACAAATAAATTAACTTAGACTTTAAAACTAAATTTAACAATTAAAACATTTGTAATATTTATTTACTTCTTTAATATTATTAAGTTTAAAAATAAACTTTAAAAATAAAGGTTATGTGTATTTTAAAACATTTTAAAGCGTGGTTAATTAAAACAATTCTATTTAAAAACCTTCTTAACCAATTTTAAAACTTAAATAACATCTAATATTTAAAACAAATTTGTTTTAACAAAATTTGTTTTAAATAATTTTATTTTTTTTAAATTTTGAAACTGTTTAATATTACATCAACAAACCCGAGCAAATACCTATTTTACCCGAGCTTAACCCCGGGCAAAACCACGTTCCCACCTGCTTCGAGAAAACCCATCGTTTTGACGTGCTTCACTCCGAGTTTCCTATCGTCTTCCCCAAAATATTCGAAGACACAGATACGTAGGCCTGCACGAGCACATGCACCAACCCCATGACCATCTTCGATCGACGCCGCAACCACCCAAACACCATCGACGATCACCATAAATGAATTGAACAACCAAAAGCACGAAATTGTCCCATAATCAAAATCGAGCAAATTTTGAAGCCAATATTTCTTCCATAAACCCAATCGATCACCTTAATTCTCTTTGCTCCGCCTCGACAAGACATCGAAAGCCACGCCATTCTTGCCGATGATGCTCCGACCATCCACGAATTCCCCCTCGGTCTTATCGTCTGAATCACCGTAAGGAAGACAATAATGCCTCACGAATACTGTTGCCAACGTATAGTGCTTAAACCCTAAATCGATCCTAATCGCCATCTATGATGAATTAAAAATTAAGCAACAATTTTTCCCTTGCTCCTTAACACGTCATATTCTTCTACCCATGACCACGGTGCATATGGCCATGCCGATCGCCAGTAATCGAACGAAATCCAATTTCCGTTCAACACAAGGTATCTCAACAAATATTGACCTAAAAATCATGAATCGATTACCCAAATTCATGATTCTCTGCCATGAATACAATCATATAATTCGAAACTAAAATTGAACTAGTTGATTTTTGTCATATACAAGAATTTCACTGTATTTTTCATTTCAAAAATCATTTGCTGAATTTAAAATCCTGAAACTACTTTTATAAATCTTTATACTTAAACAAACAATTTTCATTTAAATGTTGAAGATTAATACTGACTCGATTGAGAGTTTTAAGTTTTTGAAATTTACTTGCGCCTATAACCTCTAAAAAGAGGTGTATACAGACATGCACACACCCATTTCTACATATATACATGCATATATGTATGCACACAAACACATTTACAACTTCATTCCAACATTCATCACAACATCGGATCCGAGATTAGAACAAAGGAAAGTTTGCTCACTTGGAGATGACGTAAAACAGAGAAGAACAGAGGCTGGATATTTTTGTTTTCCTGGAAACTTGGTCTTGAACTTTTGATCAGTAGCCTTGAAACTGACCGTGCTTTGATTTAAACTAAGTTGAATTTGCATTTACTTTTGCCTTTGAATCTGATGCTTGTTGAAGTTGATCTAATTGTTTCATTTCCAGGCTGGATATTTGAATGAATTGTTTTGCTTTCTAATATGTTTTAATGTTGCACCTTTTTAGAATAGCAACTTGTTTTTAAACTAGAATGAATCTTCTACTTAATCTAACTTCAGGTTTGGATTTGAAAATTGTTTCAGGTTTGAAAAAAACCTCTGCTCGATTTTATTCTGATTTCTAGGCTTTGATTTTTGAGATTGAAAACTTTAAGTTGAGTTTGAATTTTCTGCTTGCTTTTTCTTTGTTCAGGTTTTGATTTCAGTTTTGAGAAGTTTAAACTGAGAGGTTTGAAAATGACCTGGTTTATTAATTTCATTCTTTTTTCTATACCTATTTTCTAAAATTCTGAAAGAAAAGTTTATTTTCTTGCCACTTGTTTCATCCATTAGTTACACTTGTAAACACATGGTTTAAAAATTTTACACTTGTTAATTTCCAAATCTCATTACAAACAAACGTTAAAACACTTAATTTTTTTATGTTTAAACCCTTCTTTTTAATTAATTTTATACAATTTATTTTAAACCCTTTTCATCTTATATTTACATGTTCATATTGATCTTTAAGTATTATGTTTTACAAAACATTCCTTTTATATTCGCACTCATACATTATATTTTATACTTTTATAATTTTAAAACAAGTGATTTGAAATCAAATTATTCATTACTAATAATATATATATATTAGTCCCTTAGAAATAATAAGTTAATAAATCCAATTTTTATTTTCAATACATTTATTTTTAAATTTCAAATTCAAAAATTAACATACAATCAATTTGTATTTATAAGTGAATAAACAAAAAATATCTTTCTATAAATATATATTTTATTCATTCACAATATATAAATACTTATGTATGTGAATTTCAATTTCAAATTATAGTCTGTTTATGAAATATTTAGATTTCCAAATCAAATTATTTTGATCTATATTTATTCAAATATTTAAATTAATCCATAGTTAAATTTATAAGTAAAATATTATTCAAAATATTTATTTTCTGTATTTCCAAATTAGAAATGCTATTTAAAATCATATTTATATACATTTGTATTAATAAACAGCCAAATATCTATTTAAATTTGGAAAATATCAAATTAATTCACAATTTAATTTCAAAAAATTAAATTACTTACCAATTTAAATTTGATTCAAAAACAGGAATGTTACATATTCCCCCTGAATATTTCGTCCTCGAAATTTGCCAGGGAGATAACAAAGAATAGATTAAAGATAGAGAAATATCTTTTCAGATCAAATTGAATATCTATTTTGCATTTGGCTTACCAAGTCAGAATATAATATATGAGAACAAACTCTTTCAATATTACATAAGATACTCGGGTCATCGGATCTATGAAATATGTAAGGCACTAGTTAGTTCAAAGGGATAATTAACTAATCGCAGAATATATCTGGACCCAAGAGAACAACTAATGGATACCTAATCCAGATTGGAATACCCCAAAGTATATGCAAACTTGTCCCTCATCGGACTTTGATCTTTCACAAAAATCTGTGACTTAACTAGAAATCATGTTCAAATCAAAATTAGTAATCGTTCTCTTCAAACCAAAATCAAAAGCCTACATTTTTCAATCCTGTACATTTTCAAATATCAAAAACAAATCTGCAAACATCTTCCTCAAACCAGAAATGCAATATCAAAATCAAAAGCAAGCAAACCTGAGTTTTAATCAAAACAATCAAAGCCTGTTTCTTTTTTTTCAAACCTGAAAAAAAATCAAGTCTGCAAGCATCTCATTCAAATCTGATATTTTCAAAAGCTTGAGCATTTTCTATTCAAACCTGGAATTTGTCTACTACATGCAAATCTGAGACAAGAAACTCAAGTTTTTAAATCAAAGGCATTTCAGCAAAACAAGTTTTACAATTTTCAAGTTCTTTTTTTCAAAAAGGGAGGCTCTGTTCTTCATTTTTGAATCTAGTGAGTAACATTCTTTTTAAAAGCTTATATATTTGAATAATTTGGTTGCATGCTAGTTTTTTGAAATGAATATGTATTGTGTATATATACAAGTGAAATATGTTGTGTATATGTAAATGTATATGAGTACACGCCTGAACAAATCTGTTCCTAGTTCCAAAACTCAATATTTGATTTAAAATACTCTATCTCTTGATCTAGTCATTATTAGGATTTAGTGTTTAAAAAAAATTTGTTTTGTATCAATGATTAAAGTTTAAAACTTTATTTAGGTTAAAATAAATTGGAATTGCTCTAGAAGCAAAAATGAACAGGAAAGCTTCAGTTTGTGCAAAATTAAAATATCTTAATTTAGCAATTCAAGGATGTAAACTGAATTCTTATCCTGAAACATGATTTTTAAAACTAAAATCATAATTTTAAGCGGTGGGTTGAATGAGCAGTTCTGATTTGACTAGAAATTGGTATTTGAGGGGTTCCTGATGATGTCGATGGTCTGGGAGGTCGGGGTTCCTTCTGGTGGTAGTAGGATGATCGGTGATGATGGGGAAATTGTTAGAATGGAAATCAAGTGGTTGTGAAGGTGGTGGTATTTGATTTTAATCTGTAAGCCTAGTTCTGGCAAGGTGGGAGTTTGTGATCATCTCAGCACCTCTTTATGATCGAGTTCAATAGAACTCTGGGAATCGATTGTTTGGACGTTGACGAGGGCTTGGCCGGAGGTGCTGACACTCTGGTGAGCGTAGAGACGAGTATGAGGAGATTCCAAGTGTTGCTTTTGGTTCTAGGTTTGGGTTAGTAGGCTCGATTTTGATTTTGAGTTTGTACTGGTGATCTGATGGTCGGAGTTGGATGCAAGGGTGGTTGCCGATATGGGAAGGTCATCGGGAGAAAATGCAACGACCCGAAATTTTCGATCCCGAAGATTCCAGATAGTTAAGAAAAGAAGAGAAGAGATAGAAGAAAAAAACAGAAAGCAAGACACAGAATCCCACATTGCAACGGATCAAAATATAATATCATAAAATAACATTTATAAAAAGAAGCCGTATCAGTTAAATTACATACAATACACCAGAGTTACAACATTTGCACAATCACTGTACATTTAAGATTAACTTGTCCTGGATAAACTACAATATCACACAGCGGACTACACTTCATACGTTCTTGTCATCCAGCTCGCCACCTGAGCTTTAGAATCAAACTGTTCAATTCCCAACCTCCATTTCCAATCAATTCAATTTAAGTTTCCACTTCCATTTTTAACGTATTTCAAAGTTCAAATAATAATTCAAATCCTTTTTAAACAGCTAAATCTTTGAAATTCAATTTATCACCAAATTTCAATTTTGAAGCCAAACCTGTGAAGTTTTATCTTAAACATTCAAATCTTAAGTCTAAAATGATTCCATTTTATCTTAATAATGGATATATTACCACACTCATTTTGATATCATACAAACTCCCAATTCAAATTAACCATTAAACTTTCCAAGTTAAATCTTAATTTCATCTTGAAATTTCCAATTTAGGTTGTTCGTCTTAAACTTATTTAACTTCCCTAAAGTTAAATTTCAATTTGTTTAATCCAGTCACTTTTCCCAATTTGAATTTCCATTTCAAATTTTAAACTTCCCATAAATAATTTCCCCACTTATAAGCTCAAAAACTTATCACTTTGAGTTTTCACATCTAATGGCCCGAAATTTTCGATCCCACAGATTCCAGATAGTTAAGAAAAGAAGAGAAGAGATAGAAGAAGAAAATAGAAAGCAAGACACAGAATCTCACATTCGCAGCGAATCAAAATATAATATCATAAAATAAAGTTTATAAAAGGAAGGTGTATCAATTAAATTACAGAAAATACATCAGAGTTGCAACATTTACACAATCACTTGACATTTTATATTAGCTTGCCCCGGATAAACTACAATATAACACAGCAGACTACACTCCATACGTTCCGGCCATCCAGCTCGCCGCCTGAGCTCCAGAACGTCCCTGCTCGAAAATCTTTAATACTTGGTCTGACCCGAGCATTACATAAAAAAAGACATCTATACAGGGATGGCCCTACCCTAACGGGCGCGACCGACTTAGCCTTGCTGCATAACTCCTGATTTTCAGTCAAATACTAAATTGATTTTCAAAATTACTTCAATGTAAAACAAATTCCTTTACTTCTTAATTTATTTCAACCCATAAATTTCAGATTTTACTTCTTAATTATGATTTAAAATCTTTTAATTAGAAAATACCAATTTTATATATTTTTCCCCAAAATCCTTCTTTATCCTTTCCAATAAATTTAAACCTTGAATTTTAAAATAAATTCTTTATCCCTTTAAATAATTTCACTTAAGCTTTAAAATTCATTATTTCCCTTTTATTCCAAATCTCCTTTCCATATTCAGAATTTATTTATTAAAATTTAACAATCAACTTTTATTCTTCTTCAAAGTCTCTAAAATTAGTTTACTTTAAAATTCTCTCTTTTATTTCATTTCTATAATCCAATCTATACATTAGGTATATCCAAATATATTAAATCAAACATAGCATCCTTTATTTCCAATTATTAATGTAATCTATCATAGATTATCATACAAACCATATCACAGAATATTAAACAATCTAAATGATTTTGAGGAATCCTGTTGGATCCCTCCAACCTATTTCCCTGGATCCACAAATGTTAGCACAATATAAAATACCAATTTCACTTCGAGGTGGAATATCGCATTATATGGGTTTAATATAATATCCTCCGCTATTATGCGGTGCATAGGGTCTCATCCGCTATATAATGCGGAAAATTAATCACTACAAATACATATATAATACCAATTCCACTTCGAGGTGGAATATCGTGGTATCTGGGTTTAATATAATATCCTCCGCTATGCGGGGCATAGGTCTAATCCATTATAACTGATAATAATTAATCATCCAAGCACACAATCAACAATTTTAAATTTGACTATTTAAATTTAAATAAAACCCAGATGAGTGAGATTAACTCCCCTTTTCTTTAAATTGCAATCTACTTCAATATTGCCTTGGTTTCTCGACTTTTGACCTTGTATAAACAAATATACGAGTTTATTAATATTCGAACAAATCAAAAAATTATTTTCCATTCATTCAATTGAGTGTGTTTTCTCACACTGGTATTCCAGACCGACTCAGGTGTTATTTAACAATAATGCTCGGGTCAGACCGAGTATTATAGAATACAGATTCTGGATGGACTGCTAAGGAGTTTAGGAGACGAGCTGGATGACGAGACGTATCCGACGAAATTGATGTATATTCCGCTATGTATTCAGATTTGGAAGGATGGAATATTATAATCATCTTGAATGTGTTGTTGATTGTATTGAACTCTGATGTTGTATTCTGATGATATATGTGAAAAACAGATATATTTTTCTTTTGTATAAAGATCTTTTATTATCTATTATATTTTATTCTACTGCGATGGTAAGATTCTGTGTTATTTGTTTTCTCTTCTTCTGTCTCCTTCTTCTTTTTACCATAATGGTTTGGTTTTTCGGGAGTCGAAAAGTCGGGTCGTTACATTTAAGTAGTGCTAATATCTCCCTTTTTCGAATGGCTCCAGTGGCTACATTTATGTTAAGTCTGGTCCCGTGGGGAACTACTGCCTCTGAGGCGGGGGAAGCGACCTCTAGTGAGCTTCAGGCTAGTATATTAATTAGGGCCAGTTAGTATTTCCTATATATGAAATTTAAAAGAGTTTAAACCAAATTGCTTTTAAATTTCTATCATTTTAAAATATACTTGTTATCCCGCCTTTTGGCAAGGCCATGATACAGAAAGATTGATCGAAAAAAATATGCAGTTTGTCTCAAAGATTGGTTACACATTTCTTCGCTATGGATATCGATGAATTTTGTCCCAGACCAGATCAGGCTACAATTGATAAGACATGACAAGCAAATCCATAAAAGCCAGCGTTTCCAATTCAGGTTAATTGGAGTTCGTATGAACGAGATATGATCAACGCAAGTTAGCCAAAGTACGTTGTTCGTATCCATCGAATTATTGAGGAGATACCCATTTCAAATCCATCGGATTCGAATCCATAAATATTTGTTTTGTTCGAATCCATCAGGTTCCTCATACTTCGAATCGATCGAGTTCGAATCGGTCATTAACATGATATCGGTCAGTTCGAATCGATCGATTTCGAATCGATCAAATAGGCATCGCCTCAGCATGTTCGTATCCATATTAGAGCACTGTTTCGTATCCATCAGTAGGCCGCACTTCGTATCGATACTCGTGTCCATCACCACACATCGGTTCGTATCCATCGGCTTCGTATCGATCGGAATGGCCAGGTCTTCGCATCGATGGACTTCGTATCGAACGAACTTCGGCTAGAGTGTGTTAATTGAATCCATCAGTGTGCAGTTTACTTCGTAACGATCACCTAACGTCAGCTTCGCATCCATCAGAGATTCGCTGCTTCGTCTCCATCACGAGACCACGTTCGAATCCATGAGCCGAGACTTGTTCGTATCCATCAGGTCAACGAGCCTGGGTGACGTGTCATCCCTCGATACGAACAAGGCGAAATTTATGGAGTCGATACGGTCAACTCGGAGTAAAAACCGGATCGAGGCGAAGCATGCATGCCACATCATCATGAGGCCACATGAGGTGATCGAGTCGAAGAGATCGTTTCGAATTGATGGATTCGAAATAAACAGCCAACCGAAACATACCAACTCGTATCGATCATATCTCCCAAACCGCTGATCCAAATGCAACGAAATTTTCACAGAAGCTTCCATACAAGGTAAAGAATGTTTCTGCCAAGTTTCGGCTCGATTGAGTCATTTTTTGATGGATACGAAATCACTTCGTATCGATCTCAGATCGAGTCGAAACTTGATGGGGTCGGTCGCGTGGGCCCACTCACGTGCCAGAAAAAGTCTCCCGAAGTTTGAGCGAGATCTGAGCCTCCTGCGCCTATAAATAACACCCTGAAGCCTACGGAAAGGGGATCTATTAGCCATTCGACATCCAGACTCTGCCGGATTCAATTCTACACTTCACTACCGCTGTTGTAATCAAATTCAGAGCTATTATCAACTATAATCTGCTGTAACTGATTGAAATCATCAAGTGAATCAATAAAGTCATCAACTTTATAGTAGACGTAGGCAAGATCGCCAAACCTTTATAAATCCTGTGACATTTACTTCTTTATTGTGAATTTGCTGAGTGATTTTAGTACTTATTTCTCTATATATTTGTTATCTGTGATCTGTGATTATGAACGGGTGCTTTCAACGACTATCGGGTGTTTGTGGCTATTTTTGGCGCGAACAATACTTAAAACATTTAAAGTTGTTAAAACATTTAAACTTTATAAAGCTTTATTTTACTTCAAAACTAGGATACAAATTTAGACTTGTATCCACACTTAAAACTAATTTAAAACTTTGTTAAATCTTTGCTTCCAAATTTTAAATCAAATTTAAAAGTAAAATGTTTTCAAATGCATTTGTGAATGATAATTGAATCATAAATAACAATAATATTTTTATCTTAATGTTAATAAAGACTTAATGATTTGTGATTCATTAAATTATTAAGGTAATTAAAAAGGATAATTAATTAATTTAATTAATTTATGATTTGGATTAATTAATTTAGTAACTAGGGGTTTAAATTTATTAATTAAGGTTTAAGTAAATTAATTAAAGGTTAATTAATTTGTAATTAAGAATCATTAATTAGATAAGATTAGACTATTAATCAATGATTATAAATTAATTAATCAAGTAATCAAGGAATTATTAAGTTATAGTTAAACGCTTAATTAATTAAGTAATTAAAGATTAATTAATTCGTTATTAAAGAATAATTTATCAGTAAGTAATAATGATTAATTTAAGTTTAATTACTTAAGAAAAGTAATTAATTGAATTGTTAATGGTTAATGAAGATCATTAACAAGGGGTTATTAAATAATTAATAATGTGATTAATTTTAATAAATTAAGGATAATCATTTGTGGAATAGGGTAAGTGTAATTACTTAATGAAAGTAATTAAAGGAATTAATTACTCAATTTAATTAATTAAATAAATATGATTAGTTTCTGTTAATTAATTAAGTTTAATTAATTTAAGATAATCACTGGATGATTTGTTAAGTATAATTACCTAATGTAATTAATGGAGAATGATTACTTAGTGAAGTAATTAAGATGGGTAATTACCGGATGTAATTAACTGAAAAATGGAGGTAATTTGGGATTAATCACTAGGTGTAATTAATATGAAGGATAATTACTTAGTGAAAGTAATTAATAATTAATTACTTAGTGTAATTAATTTAAGAATTGATTAATAAAGTTATTTAAAGATAATTAAGTGAGGTAATTAATTAAGGGTAATTAATACCAATTGTGATTAATCAAGGTTGATTAATGAATAAAGATTAATTAAAGATTAATTATTAAATATGATTAATAATTAATTATGAAGTAATTAAGGGATCATTAATTAATGTAATTAGTGATGTAATTAAGGATTGATTAATTAAAGGGTAATTAATAAATAATAAGTGATTTTAAAGTAATTAATTAATTAAGGATTAGTGTAATTAATTATAATTAATTAATTAATAAAGTAATTAAAGGTTAATTACTGTAAATGGTTAAGGGTAATTAATTTGTGAAATTAATTAAAGGCTAATTACTTAAAGTAATTAAAGGATATTAATCAAAGATGATTAATTAAGATGAATACTTAGAGAATGATAAATTAATTGGATTATAATTAATTAATGATAAAGTAAGCACTATTTATATAATGGAGGTAATTGATTTAATTTATTTTAAATTAATTAGAGATGGAAGTAATTAATTTAATTCATTTTAAATTCATTAGAGATAGTGTGATTATTTAATCCTTGCTTATGCATGGATGGATGTTATTGATTCCCTTGAATGGTTTGAGATCTCGGATATGAGATAAGTGATGCTGTGTGATATGGATGCTTTGGCTGAATTGTGATGATAATGTGAACTATATATTTGTGAGATGTGAATTATCTATCTTTGTGTATATTGATAATAGAATTGAATTGTTTTAACTTTAAAACAACTTGGATCTAAAATATACATTTTGGAATTCGATGAGACCGGGATCGGATTTCCAGATTTGGACGATCGAAAACCACATCGATCTAAATTAATGATAGATCGTGAATCTCAAGTGAAGATGAAGATTCAGAGCGCAAGGGTTATCATCGTTGACACTAAGGCCGATTCCAAAATAAGTGTAACGAGATAATGCCTTCGGTTTCGTTCGAACCCAGAACGAACTTGTATGGATTGAATGCTTTCAGCACATCGTCTGGTGGACGATGAGCATTCTAAGAGATGTGTTCTCTAAAGGTAATCGTAGCCTTAAGCCTCATCAACCGAGAATGGCTAAAACGGGGGAGGTGCAGCAAGGCTAAGTGGGTAGCACCCAAGTAGGACGAGATTTACCTCTGTCTAGAAGTCCCTTTTTATTCGGCTGTGTGGGCAGTTGGTTGCAAACAACTGTGGGATTGTCTTGTTCGGGAATATCCAGTAAGGGATGGTACTGGCCTTGTGTTGTAGGGGTTTAGGGTGGATCCTCCGCACGGTGATCTAGGCCAGATACTGTGATGGGAGGTACCCCAGTAGCCCTGCCATTGATGGAAACCCATTCTTCCTACGCGCCCTTACGGTTTTGATTGTATTACCCACTTTGTGGCTAGTATGCTTGAATTTAGTCATGTAACAATTTCAGCTATTTCTTATTTACTTGAAAACCCTGGACCCTATTATAATATCAGTGGATTTCCTATCAAATGTTTTGATTAGCGTAAGGTAAAAACTTACCCATGTTTATGTGTGAGAAGTCTTACGTGATACCTTTTTTTCCAGGTTTTTCAAAGTATTAAGCAACCTTAACATGTTACTCACACCAGACCCATGTCTGACCCGGCGTTTATGTTCTATTTTCTTAAACTCTTGGGTACTCAAATTTTTATAGGTAGCCAAGTGATTCAGGTTAGCTTTGACGAATTCTAGAGGAGCAATGGAGCAGGGGGCTTCAATGTTTATAGATATAGCGTTCCGCTGTGTGTTCTTTGAGTCGATGTTTGTATTGTATTGAGTTGTAATAACTAGACATGTGTCTATAACTGTCTAGTATGTGATGTGTATGCTGTGTAACTCTGATAAATGTTGTATACCATGAACTATTTTATGCGATTAATATCATTTATTCGTTCCGCTATTGAGATTCTGATGTTGTTTCTTTCTTTCTTCTCCATCTTTCTCTTTTCTATCCCTTTCTTTCTTAAAGACGACGCATCTTTTTGTGGATAGAAAAACGGGTCATCACAGTTGGTAGAAGAGCTCCTACACATCTAGATCTACAAAACTAAACAGGATATTAGACCACAGTCAAGTCCTGTTCAACTACCAAACCTCCCGAACTGCTCGTTTCACAACCAGGGATGGATCAGACACGTACACTCTTAGAGATACATGAAATACAATGAATTTCAGTCTTCCAAACTAGCAATTCAACCCTAAAGACCAAAACAACCCAACAAAATGATCCTATCAAGATCAACCAAATCAAGATCAAACTCTACTATCATCAGTAGACTTCAAACTTCTCCTATCCGGGAAAGGACAAACAGGAGCACTTGCCAATCTTGCTTCCGCTGTACAACTTTGATCTGAAGTAGATGAGAATGCTGATGAAGAACGCGATCACAAACTTGTGCGGCACATCCCGGACGACACGGTTCATCAGATCCATAAAGAGAAATCTCAAAAGTTCCACCAAATCCTTAGCTGCCTCACCAAACCCTCTCTTTAGAAGCCATCTTCCTACAAGCTGAACCACCGGTATCACTCCTGGAATCCCAATCAATATGAAAATTTAATCTCCAAATGCTTCAAGCGAAAGATAACCCAAGAGAACGCTCAACTATCGTAAGTCACTTTTGCGATCAACCCAGACTAATATCCAAAGAAACTGTTCTCTCTTTACCAATCAAAATAGCTTATAGCCAATCCATTGAAGAAATGGATCCACTCTGCTGCTTCTGAGCTTCACTCTAGAAAACTGCTGAGCCATAAGACCTTCTGCAGACACACAGAACAGTCTGAGCTGCAACGCTACCACATATGCCAAAGTCTTCCCAATCCGGAAACTCCTCGAGAAACTCGGGCCTTAAAGACAAATACAACACCCTGCTAGACTCAGCCACATCACTGAAGCAGACACACTTCCTTACTCTTGTTCCAAAGAAACATCTTCGGATACATCCATAATCATTGCATCTCATCACACAGCTGCTTCTTCCCGAAGTTGCCAAGATACCATCACAAGCTTTTGCTCAACCGACAGATCCAAACTCTACTCAACCAACTTCAAAGATGGACTCCGAACCTTTAATAGGTTTCCTTCAGAGATTTATGAAATCCTTACACCACAGCAAAGCTTACTCGAGACGATATTGGGTCTACAGTCTCGACAGATACACTTCCAACCTCAACATTCGGACTCCTTCCTTTGGTAGTCGTGTTACAAACACTACCACCTTTCCTACCTCTATAACTTATATTGGAAAACCTGCACAGGTAACCCAATAAACAGGTAGAAATAAAATATATAAATATATATATATAAATAAAATACGCTCTCTCAAGAAAGAAAACACTCCAAAGCCTAGGTATTCACTCAACCTAGCGCTCTGATACCAACTATGACGACCCCTCTTTCTCTCCACAGAAAGACGCGTCATCTTTAAGAAAGAAAGGGATAGAAAAGAGAAAGATAGAGAAGAAAGAAAGAAACAACATCAGAATCTCAATAGCGGAACGAATAAATTATATTAATCACATAAAATAGTACATGGTATACAACATTTATCAGAGTTACACAGCATAGACATCACATACAAGACAGTTATAAACACATGCCTAGTTAATACAACTCAATACAACACAAACATCGACTCAGAGAACACACATGGGAACACTATATCTACAAACGCTGAAATCTCCTCCTCCATTGCTCCTCCAGAATTCGTCAAAGCTAACCTGAATCCCTTGGCTACTTGTAAATTTTTTAATTAATGATTGTTTAAGCAGGATTTGGTGATTAATTCTCAAATAATTAATTTAATTTAAATTGATTAAATTAATTATAATTTGGATTAATGGTTCCTGTTGTGGATGATTGATTGGGTGGATGGTTTAATTTTGAAGATGCTTATAGTTTGAATAATTTGTGATGTGCTAATGCGACATTGATTACAGCTGTGGTAAATGTGTGATATTTATCTGCGAATGATGTTGTGTGAATTGAATGTTTTAAATTGAATAAATTGTTCAAAGTTATGGCCAAATAATTCTAAGATTTTAAATTAACAGTCGCTGTCATTTATTCTCAGGGCAGCGACAAAGAAATATGATTTCGACTATTTATATCTCAAAATATTTGTGACAAGCCAAAAAAAATTAACATTTGAAATGGAATATTTGATTGATTTTAAATATTTGGAGGTTAGTTTAATTTCAATTTTGAATATAAATATGAATTTGGCAATTAAATTATTGAATTTGATTTATCAATGATCGGTAGAAAAATTTGAATTTTCAATTTTTAGCTTGGTAAAAATAATTTGATGGCTTGGAAAATTTATACTGATAATACTGAAGATAATGGAAGCTTTGAAATTTAATTTGGAAATTTTTTGTTTAGTTTTGAATTTATATTGTTTAAATCGATATTTAAAAATAGCATTCTGAGGCACAGTCTTGGATTTTGACAAAACCAGCTCCATGAGATCCGTAATATTATATTATTATCGGATTTCAATTTTCGTAATGTTTGAAGTTGTCATTTGGCCATACGATAAGCAAACGCGTTGAAAATTAAATCGAAACTTTAATTTAATAGTTGGGTTCAAAAAGCTATCTTCTCCATACGATCGAATTAGGACCCGAAACATTTTCTATTGCGGTTGAAATAGAGGTATAACATTATAAATGCTTAGCAACACGTCTTGATACAATATCGAAAATTTAAGGTGTGAAATTGAGATGATTTAAATTTAGACATATATATCTGATCAAAAATCAAATCGCAGCCGCCTTTTTGCAAAATGTAACGTATACGTTTCTACTATCTTCTCCTACACTCCACCCTATCCTACCTTTTCGTTCAAACATAAGAAATAAAACAAAAATCTTTTCATTCAAAAAATTTCAAAAATAATGGCCTTCTCAAATCAAAATTAAGAAGTGCCGAAGCATCTTCCTCTCAACGAAATCAAAATAGATTTCGTTTTTGAAATCACGCGCGACGGAGTTCGTGAAGCAAGGACGCTGGTGCGCATGCGAATTGGATGCTCTCTGGCGATCAACTGGAGGGGAGCGCATGGTGATTCGCAAGGCAAACATTCGAACTCAATCGATTTGGGTTGGTCGATAACAGGGACATCGAGTCGCGATCTCGACTCTGCTATTGATTTCGTCTTCGATTTGGGTGGAAGCGAAGGCATCGAGGCGATGGGTTCGGGTGGTCGAAGTCGCGTCAGGTGACGATCGAGCTCACGATTGGGGAAGCAACTGGAAAAGAAATCGGGGCCGCGTTCGATTGCAAGTTGAGCAAGGGTCGCGATGGTTTGGGATCGAGTCTCTGGAGCTCGGCAGTGAGGTACTTGCGATCCTTTTTTTTAATCTAATTCAAATATACGTTGTAAATCAGAAAACAGAAAAAGAAAAAAAGTTAACAGTGATGAAATCCTGTAGGTTATTTATTGAAAAGTATATATATAAATTAGATTTTTGATTTCTAAGTATATGTAGAAAAAAATTGCATTTACACATTTTTAATTTACTAGATTTTTTTTAAAATAATGTACTTTTAGAAATTAATTTATTAGTTAACCTAGGTAATTATTTTAATTACTAAAAGATTTTAAAAGGAAAATTGTTTATCTAAAATAAATTTTTACTTAATAAAATTTACCAAACAAAATTTGGTTATTCGATTATTTCGAATATTAATAAATTGTATAATTGTTTATGCAAGGTCAAATACAATGATGAAATCAAGTCTGGAATGGAAATGGATCGCATGCTTAACAAAAGTGAGATCTTCTCACTCAAAATAATAATTGAAAATTTCAGTTATTGATTGATTGTTGAATTGTGATAGTTAAATTTAAATTGTTGATTGTGTGCTTGTGATGCAGCTCAGACCAGGGTCGAAGAATTGCGAGTTAACGCCATGAGTCGTCCACGACTTAGCGGGGGTTTAAGTCGTTTGCGACTTAACAGATCCGAAGGCAAAGACATGAGTCGCATACGACCGAAGGAAGAAGGGTTAGGTCGGTCACGACCTAACAGGCTAGGGGAAGAGGACTTACGACCTAACAAACCGTTGAGTCGTTCGAGAAGTATAAGTCACTCACGACTTAACAAAGGTTGTTCACGACCTAACGAAGAAGTCCTAAGTCGTTCACGACTTAACAAGGAGCCAGAGAGGGAAGTGGCATTAAGTTTATAACCTAACAGGAACGAGCTACGACCTATGGTTATACGACATAATGAAGGAACGGAGTTAAGTCACCCGGAGATTAGTCGTTCGGAGTTAAGTCGCCTGGAGATGAGTCGTTAAGCTTTTGTGCTGAAGGGTTAAGTCGTGACTATCTTAAGTCGTAAGTCGTCCAGGGTCAGTGTGTCTTAAGTCATAGCAATGTTAAGTCGTATCATTTAAGTCGTAATTGCCTTGAGTCGTATGTCGTGTACTATGTTCTGATGCATGTATGTGTTGTAATGCTCCTAAGTCGTCAGGCGTGAGTCTGTTGAGTCGTGGATTCATTGAGTCGATATATTGTGTTGTAATATGAATCGTGAGTCGTTGAATGCTTGAGTCGTGAGTCGTAGGGTGATGAGTCGGCAACGACTTAAGGCTCAGGTTGAGACACACTATAAATACGCGTGAGTTGTACATTTTTAGGGGTTGATTTTTGGAATAAAATTTCTTGTTGATTGCTGTGTGCTTTCATCTTAAATGGTAGTTGAGTGTAATCTCCTATCTCCTCTTTCGGTTAATCGAGTGCGCTCGATTCAACGATCGTAGAAGCCGATTCATGGTATCTAGTGCGCTAGATCAACGTACGAAGAATCGTAGATCTTTGAACACGGTATAGTGCGCTATCAACGTGTTTGAGATAGCTAGAATTCGGTATCTTCGGATCAACGAATTTGGGCATTTTGGTATTCATCAATCCACCGATTGCTACTTTCACCGATTGAAGTTTAATTTTGATTAATCCGCTGCGTCAAGTTTGGTATCGGAGCCATACTTAGCCAATCATAGCTAAGTTGATTCTTGGAGCCAATTTTTTTGAAGTTTGAAGTTGGAGTTTATCGTGTTCATCTTGAAGTTGCAACGAGTTTGAAGATTTTGATCCATTTCATTTTGGATCTAGAGTTGGAGAAGTGTTTGAATTTGAAGTTGCTTGGAGACCTTGAGCCGAGCCAAGTTAAGCCGTGAAGTGTTTGAAGGCCGAGCATAGTTTGTGTTGAAGTACATTTTGTTGAAGTTGTTGCCGAGTTAAGGAGTTAAACCATGTAGAGCTATTGCCGAGTCAAGGTTGAGGCGGTGACTTGTTGTTGTGTTGAAGCTTTGTTGAAGAATTTTGAAGTATTTGTTGAAGTGTTGTGAAATTTAATCATGCCACCAAGGAGAGCTAATCGTCATCAAAATGTTGAAGCGTTGTATAGAAGAGAAGAAGCCGAGCTTATGGAACAACGTATTAATGAGAAATTTGATGAAGGGATTGGAAAATTAGAGAAGTTGATGAATGATTTGAATCAAACTCAAATGAGGAGATCACCAAACTCGAACCATGGAGGACCCCGAGTTTCGCCATCGGTTACTGAAGCGAGGAGGGTATCACCGCATTCTTTTAGAGATAAAAGAGAAACATCAATTTCATCACGGAGAGATCACCATGACTATGGACATGAAGAGAGAAGAAGTCAACATGAATTTGACAATGAGGCGTATAGAGATGAAGAGAGACATAGTCAAAGAAGCATGCATGAACGAAGGGATGATAATGGTCGAGATCGATGTAGGCGTACTTTTGATTTTGATGAAGAGGGTGATAGAGCTAGCATTCATTATAGAGATCGAGACCAAGTTCGAAATTCTTATCGAAATGTTGAAGATGATCGTCGATGGGAATCGGGTATGAAGATGGAAATTCCAGAGTTTAAGGGTGGAATGGTAGCTGAAGAATTTCTTGATTGGGTGTCTAATGTTGAAGTGATCTTTGATTTCAAGGAGGTTCCGGAGAATCGTCGAGTAAAGTTGGTTGCTACTAGGTTGAGGGGGAGAGCTTTGGCATGGTGGCAGCAAACTAAACTTACAAGGGAGAGAATGGGAAAGTCAAAGATTGAATCATGGGAGAAGATGAAGAAGTTGATGAGAGCTACTTTCTTACCATATAACTATCAATCACTTATGTACCAGAGGTTGCAGAATCTGAGGCAATGGACGAAGTCTGTTAGTGATTATGCTGATGAATTTTGCCAACTCATTGCCAGGAATGATATTATGGAAACGGAAGAACAGCTAACTGCTAGATTCATTGGGGGATTGAGAATGCAGATCCAGGATATGGTTAATATGTTTGATCCTAGATCAGTAGCAGAAGCACATCAGAAAGCGTTGGCTTGGGAGAAGCAGGGAAGGCGTGGAGGTGGTGTGTTTACTAATTCCAACAATCAAGTAAAGGGTGTTAGTGGGAGTTCTAATGTTCCTAAACCTGTCAGTAAGCCAGTGGTGAAGGAGGCTGAGAAGGCGAAGGTTAGCAGTGGTTTCAAATGTTATAATTGCCAGGAGTTGGGTCATAAAAGCAATGAATGTCCGAAACCAAAGAAGAGAACCATGGTTGCAGAAGTTGAGGAGGATGATGGTGAGGAGGCAGAATGTTCAAATACACCTTATGACGAGGAGGAAGAAGAATTGTCTGGAGATGAGGGTTGTAATCTTATGATGAGGAGATCTTGTCTTACACCAAAGCAAGAGGAAGATTCTAGTTGGTTGAGAAGCAATATTTTCCAGTCGACATGTACTATTCTAGGGAAAGTTTGCAAGTTCGTTATTGATGCTGGAAGCTGTGACAACATTATTTCTACAGCAGTAAGGAAGTTGAACTTGAAAACTGAGAAGCATCCTAAACCGTACAAGTTAGCATGGTTAAGGAAGGGTGGTGAAGTGAAGGTGTGTCGAAGAGCTTGTGTGAATTTTTCTATTGGGAAGAAGTACAAAGATAAAATTTGGTGTGACGTTGTAGACATGGATGTGTGTCATCTGTTGTTGGGCAGACCATGGCAGTTTGATAGAGCAGTGCAGCATGATGGTCATGCTAATAGCTATAGTTTCATGTTCGAAGGTACTAAAATCACTTTAGTTCCTAAGAAGCAACAACAGAAGGAAAGCAAGTTGGAGGAGATTGAAGAGCTGAAGACTTTGCTATCTTTAAAAGAGTTTGTTAAAGAAGTTGAAGAGGAGCCTGAAGTGTTTTTATTGATTGGGCGAGAGTGTAGTGAAGAGGTTGAAATTCCAGAAGAAGCGAAGCCAGTTTTGAAAGAATTTGAAGATGTATTTCCAGAAGAGTTTCCTAAGGAGTTACCGCCACTGAGAGACATTCAACATCAAATTGATCTTGTTCTGAGAGCAGTTTTACCACATCGACCACATTATCGAATGAGTCCGAGGGAACATGAAGAGTTACGAAGGCAAGTGGAAGAGTTGTTAGAGCAGGGACGTGTTCAGGAAAGCTTGAGTCCTTGTGCAGTACCAGCTTTGTTGGTGCCGAAGAAGGATGAAACATGGAGAATCTGCACTGACAGTCGAGCATTGAATAAGATTACTGTTCGCTACAGAATTCCTATGCCAAGGTTGGATGACTTGCTAGATCAGTTGAGTGGGGCAACTATCTTTTCAAAGATTGATTTGAAGAGTGGATATCATTAGATTCGAATTAGACCGGGAGACGAATGGAAGACCGCGTTCAAGACAAGGGAAGGATTGTATGAATGGTTGGTTATGCCGTTTGGTCTATCGAATGCACCTAGCACATTTATGCGAGTGATGAATCAAATCTTTAGACCATTCATTAGGAAGTTCGTGGTGGTTTATTTCGATGATATTATGATATATAGCAGGAGTACAGAGGAGCATGTAGAGCATTTGAGAAGGGTGTTAATTATTCTTCGTGATGAACAATTTTATGCAGCTATGAAGAAATGTGTGTTCATGACGAGAAGTGTATTATTTTGGGATATGTTGTATCTGAGAAGGGAATCCAGGTGGACCAGAGTAAAGTTGAAGCTATTAGAAATTGGCCACAGCCGAGAACTATCACTGAAGTTAGAAGTTTTCATGGATTGGCATCATTCTACCGAAGGTTTATTCCACACTTCAGTAGCGTGATGGCACCGGTTACTGATTGTATGAAAGGGAAGCAGTTTCCTTGGACGGAGGAAGCGGGGGTTGCTTTCGAACGAATCAAAGAACTTTTGACTACAGCACCAATTCTTGTATTACCAGATTCTCAGTTGTTGTTTGAGCTACATACTGAGGCATCAAAGGTTGGGATTGGAGGAGTGTTGAGTCAGAGTGGAAGACCTATTGCATATTTCAGTGAGAAGTTATCAGGGGCAAATATGAGATACAGTACATACGATGTTGAGTTTTATGTTGTTGTGCAAGCTGTTAAACATTGGAGGCATTATCTATTTCAGAAAGAGTTTGTTCTTTACACTGATCATGAGGCGTTGAAGCATTTACAGGGGCAGGATAAGATTTCAGCGAGACATGCATCGTGGATTGCATATTTACAGCAATTTACCTTTGTTGTTAAGCACAAATCCGGGGTGACGAATCGTGTGGCTGATGCTTTGAGTAGGAGAAATCATTTGTTGACAACATTGAAGATTGAAGTAACGGGATTCGAAGTATTGCCAGAATTGTTTGAGGAGGATCCTTACTATGCAAAGTTTGTTGAGAAAGTTAAGGACGGAGATACTGATGAATTTATGTTGTTTGATGGATTCTTGTTTAAAGAAAATCGATTATGTATTCCAGAGAGCAGTTTGAGATTGAAGATTATCAAAGAGTTGCACGAGGAAGGACATGTGGGCCGTGATCGTACATTGCAGTTAATCTCTCAATCTTACTTTTGGCCGTCGATGAGGAAAGAGGTTGAAAGGTTTGTGGAGAAATGTCATATATGTCAGGTTTCGAAGTTAACTGCGACCAATGCAGGATTATATATGCCATTACTCGTGCCTATTAAACCATGGGTTGATATTAGTATGGATTTTGTGTTGGGATTGCCTAGAACTCAAAGGGGAAATGATTCAATATTTGTTGTGGTGGACAGGTTTTCGAAAATGGCGCACTTTATTGCTTGTAAGAAGACGGCGGATGCTGTTCGTGTTGCTCAGTTGTTCTTTAAAGAAATCTATCGTTTACATGGGTTGCCAGAGTCTATTGTTTCGGACAGGGATACTAGATTTTTGAGTCACTTTTGGCTTAGTTTGTGGAAGATGGTGGGAACAAAGTTGAAATTTAGTAGTGCTTATCATCCGCAAACTGATGGGCAGATAGAAGTTGTTAACAGATCATTGGGAAATTTGTTGCGATGTCTTGTGCAGGATAATCTGAAGAGTTGGGACATGAAGTTATGCCAGGCAGAGTTTGCTCATAATCACGCAGTGAATCGTAGTACGTGATTCAGTCCATTTCAGATTGTATATTCAAATTTACCAAGGGGACCGTTGGACCTAACGGTAGTGCCACAACCAAAGGGGACGGTTAAACGAGCTGTTGATTTTGTTGATGAATTAACTGAATGTCATAAAATCGTTCAGGAATGACTGGAGAGAGCAAATGAGAAATATAAGCAGACTGCAGACTTGAAGCGACGAAATGTTGAATTTAACGAAGGAGATTTGGTGTATGCTGTGTTAACGAAGGATCGTTTTCCAGTAGGCGCTTATAACAAGTTGAAAGCAAGAAAAATTGGTCCTGTCGAAGTTGTGAAACGAATTAATGAAAATGCTTATAAGTTGAAGCTGCCGGAGGATGTGTACACTTCTGACGTATTCAATGTTAAGCATCTTGTGCCATATTATGGAGATGAACAATCTGATGTAGAAAAGCTTACAAATTCGAGGACGAATTTTTCTCAACCAGGGAAGGATGATGCAGCTCAGACCAGGGTCGAAGAATTGCGAGTTAACGCCATGAGTCATTCACGACTTAGCGGGGGTTTAAGTCGTTCGCGACTTAACAGATCCGAAGGCAAAGACATGAGTCGCATACGACCGAAGGAAGAAGGGTTAGGTCGGTCATGACCTAACAAGCTAGGGGAAGAGGACTTACGACCTAACAAACCGTTGAGTCGTTCGAGAAGTATAAGTCGCTCACGACTTAACAAAGGTTGTTCATGACCTAACGAATAAGTCCTAAGTCGTTCACGACTTAACAAGGAGCCAGAGAGGGAAGTGGCATTAAGTTTACGACCTAACAGGAACGAGCTACGACCTATGGTTATACGACATAATGAAGGAACGGAGTTAAGTCACCTGGAGATGAGTCGTTCGGAGTTAAGTCGCCTGGAGATGAGTCGTTAAGCTTTTGTGTTGAAGGGTTAAGTCGTGACTATCTTAAGTCGTAAGTCGTCCAGGGTCAGTGTGTCTTAAGTCGTAGCAATGTTAAGTCGTATCATTTAAGTCGTAATTGCCTTGAGTCGTATGTCGTGTACTATGTTCTGATGCATGTATGTGTTGTAATGCTCCTAAGTCGTGAGGCGTGAGTCTGTTGAGTCGTGGATTCATTGAGTCGATATATTGTGTTGTAATATGAGTCGTGAGTCGCTGAATGCTTGAGTCGTGAGTCGTAGGGTGATGAGTCGGAAACGACTTAAGGCTCAGGTTGAGACACACTATAAATACGCGTGAGTTGTACATTTTTAGGGGTTGATTTTTGGAATAAAATTTCTTGTCGATTGCTGTGTGCTTTCATCTTAAATTGGTAGTTGAGTGTAATCTCCTATCTCCTCTTTCGGTTAATCGAGTGCGCTCGATTCAACGATCGTAGAAGCCGATTCACGGTATCTAGTGCGCTAGATCAACGTACGAAGAATCGTAGATCTTTGAACACGGTATAGTGCGCTATCAACGTGTTTGAGATAGCTAGAATTCGGTATCTTCGGATCAACGAATTTGGGCATTTTGGTATTCATCAATCCACCGATTGCTACTTTCACCGATTGAAGTTTAATTTTGATTAATCCGCTGCGTCAGCTTGGATGATAAATTATTATCATTTGTTTTGAAATAGACCCTATGCGCCGAAAAATAGAAGATGATATTATATTAATCCCATATACCGCGATATTCCACCTCGAAGTGGAATTGGTATTATATATGTATTTGGAGTGATTGATTTCCCGCATTATATAGCGGATGGGACCCATGCGCCGCATAATAGCGGATGATATTATATAAATCCCATATACCGCGATATTCCACCTCGAAGTGGAATTGGTATTTAATTGTTGTGCTAACGTCTATGGATGAAGTGAAAACAGGTTGGAGGGATCCAACTGGATTCCTCAAATAATTGAATTTGTTTCAATATTGTATGTTGATTATTTAAAATTTGTGCGTGATTATATTGTGATTGAAATCATTGGAGGTTAAAATTTAACCCGATAATATTTTTGGTATCATAGGATGCTAGAAATAAATAAAAATTGAATTTTTAAATTTAAGTAGAAAATCTATAGTGAAATCCTATTGAATAAAATTCCAAAATATGGGTAAAAGTTTAATAAATGGATTTCAAGTAATAATATTCAAAAGGTGAAGAATTTATTTTAAAAATATGATTTTTAAATAATTTGGAAAGGATAAAGGAATTTATTTTAAAAATAAATTCGAACATTGGTTTGATGTTAAAAAAATAAATCTTTGGGGAATCGATATAAAAATTGATTTGATGTTTGAATGAAAACCGATTTGGTGTTAAAATAAATTTAGAAATCAATTTGGAAATTGATTTGGTGTTTGTAAATGATTTTAAAAAAATCGATTTAAAAATCATATATCAGTGAATATTTGGGAATTTGAATCCACAAATGGGAATTTTATAAAAGAAAGAGAAATTTGTTTTGAAAATAAAAATTGTTTAATTTTTAACAGTGTGGAAAGGAATTTACGGATTTGGGACGTAAATTTAAAATAAATCCAGAAAGATTTATAAATTGATTCGAATGAACCATTTTAGGATGGAATGTGTACTTTCCCTGAAAGTCGGGAATGTTTTCAATATAATTTATAAATATGGATTGAAGTTGTAAAGATGGTTTAAGGGAAAGAATGTTTTAGAAAAAAATTATTTACTTAGGTTATTTTGAAAATCTTTAAAGTAAAAATATATTTTAAACTATTATAGAAGTGATGATTTAAAGATTTAATTGATATTGGTTTTAGAAATTGAATATTTAAATAGTTATATCTATTTTAAAATTTGTTTGGACTTGAATTTTTATATGCGATATTAGTATAATAAATTTTCCATAAATAATATTTAAGCAAGTATTTTAAATTATTTTTATTTTAAATGTTTCCAAGTATATTTCGGATAAGTATTTTAATTTATTTTAAAATATTTGAACTCGGTAGATTTTCAGTGGAAATGAATAAATATTTGAAAATATATTCCACGCAAGGAAAATCCTTTGAAAATTTGTTTCCACGGGATTGAAATGTGAATAGTGATTTGAAATTTGTTTTCAAACTATTAAAGTGATAAAAGTATATCTCGCGAAGATATGTTGAAATTAAATAATTTAGGAAAATTATTTGAAATCCAGTGATGGTTGTGAATGATGATTGATAGTTAAATAATCGACTATCAATATTGGCCTTTAAATGGCATTTGAATTTCGATGCGACTGGGAGTCGAATTCCAAATGGATATTCGAAACCACAATGAACCTTTATGATTGTGATGGATCTTTTATTTAAAAGATAAAAGTGGAAATTTGTTGTGATTTGTTTGAAATCCGAATGTAACAATTATTTTAAAAAAAAATAAGCACTCGTTATTTGGATTAGCCAAGAGAGGACCTTGTGTCGTAAAACCCATTCCGAATAACGATACGTCGAAATGGGATTGCATTTGAAGATGGTGTTGAAGACTGGGTATTTTCAAAAACGAAAGGATTATCTTTCAAATATCTATGCGTTGGGTTGCTCCGGTATAGAGATTTTATCACTCTTTGTGATGGGGATTCCGGACGTGATTAGTGAATATGCGGATTTGCATGGGCTTCTTTTGAATTGCCTTCGGTTCCGTTCGATCCCGGAACGGACTTGTATGGATGTGTGTCTGACGTTACACTTTGAGATGTAAAGCTGGTTTCTGTCAAATACATTTCTGTTGGTGGCGGGTAATTTATTCTCTTAGCTTAACACCCTTCTCTGCGACATACGAGCTCAAAGGTTATGTAGTTGATGGTTACTAGTGATACATTCCCAAATTGGTAACGTGGCATACGAATTGTTGCTAATCATTTGTTGATCAAAGCATGACTTTGTAAAAAGTGCAGCTTTGTGGACGAGACTTCGTCGGACCTCACACCCCGGAAATGGCCGAAACAGGAAAGATGCGGCAAGGTTATGAGGGTCGCGCCCTTTAGGGTATGTCATTTCCTTCTGGAAAACGATGGTATTATGGTATGGAGCCCAGATATTTAACCCATGTGTTGCTGTAAAATCTGTTACTCTTTGTGGTTGTTGCTTTGTGGTTGTTGCTTTGTGGTTGAGGATCCTCGGATAAAGGTCGCAAACGACCGGGGGATGGCATACTTGTGTAGTAGTTACCTAGTTACAGAGGCAACCCGGTCTTATGTTGGCAGAGAGCTGGTTAAGTTTTTCGGACGTCCCTCCGGAGGCGTACCCATGTGGCAGTAGGAAGTTCTTTAGCCTGACCATTTGTTGGAAATCCAAAGAAACAATACGCGCCCGTACGGTTTTAGTTGTATAACCTGCCATGGAATGTGATGGTAACCTCTATTGGACATGGTAGATATAGTAGGCATACAATAATGGTTGTATGATGGCTAAGATTAATATTATACTTTCAAAATGTTTTCTGCACTATGCACTAATAATAACAATAACAAAAGATTTTGCGTATTAAGCATGTTTGACTATCATAAGGAGAAATATCCTCAAATTCTGTGTTTGTATTATGTGTGTGGCGGGAGGCCTTATGGTAGTTTCATTTTCCAAAAGCATAGCGGATTTATTTTCCTTTTTTTGTGAAAATAACTGTTTTTAAGATCTCACACCAGTCCCATGACTGACCTTGCTTATCTTTGTGAAACATGATGGGGGTTCTCGCTTTTTGTTTGGTGGCGAGCAGGAGACTTTTACCCCTACATGTCCTCTGCGAGGGGTTGGTTAGCCGTAAGGCGTGACAGTCGAAAGGCTGGCCGTAAAAGAAAGGGGAGGGTACCATTGTATGCCACGGCGGGGCTGTGATGTTTGAAAAGCCTACAGAAAAAATCGGGTCGTTACAGAGTGGTATCAGAGCATTTGGTTAAGCGACAACCTTGGCTCTGTTGGGTGTTACTCATTAGAGATGGAATCAGTAGTACTCTAGAATGAGTTTGAGTGTATTAATAAATATGAGCGTGTATTTGTTAGTGAATACAAAATTGTTTTATATTGTGATGATTGGTTTGTTGAGTGGTATATGGATTCTGGTCGATATAGTCTATACAATTCTATCAATAGGAATCTCTAAACACTCGTACAGAACAATTCGACATGATATTATTTTAAAATAGGGTAAATGAAATAATTTTACCAAAATTATTTTCGTATATAAAAGGAGTGATTTTCCATAAATTATTATAGTATATGGCTGTTTGTTTGTTAGGAAGTGATAATATTAAATTATCATCGTTGATTATGGAATAAGAAGTTGAAATCATAACTTAAAACTGAGAAACAAAATCCATGTACAAATGGGATTTGTAAATGCAAATGTGATTTATAAATTTGAAATGGAATTCTAGAGGAATATTTGGAAATGTTTTGAAAAGATTTGAAAATTTTGAAATTTGGAAAAGGTTAAATCCCTTTTGGTTTGAAAATAATTTTCAAAGGTTTGAAAAAATGTTTTAGAGGGATAAAAGAGTAAAACTCTTTTCGGTCGCTGGAAAGTAATTCCGAGGATGATCGCGACATCATCGGTGTTCATTTTCGAGTTTCCAGAAGAGGAATTGCTGTCAAATTATCTAAACGAAAAGTTGTTTGGAAAACTGAGTTTGGTTCTGGAAATTCAAAGGATAATTTGAATTGATTTCAAAAATGGTTTTTGAGAGGTTGGAAAGACTCTGGAATGTTATACAAAATATTTATGGAATATCATTAAGTTGATAACTTGTAAAGTTTGAAATTGTTAAAATAAAAATATAACTTAAAGAGAAGTTAGATAAATGTAAATGTGGAAATAAAATAAGTTGGAAGGAAAATTTAATTGAAGTGGAATTAAAAAAAATGAAAATTGAATAAAAAAATTGAGATTGAAAATTTGAGGTGATTGGAATAAAATCTGTAAAGGTGGAAAATAAAATGTGAATGAATAAATAAATTTACAATTGAATAAATGAAAGTGAAATTGAATGTTGAAATTTATTTTGAATTTGTAAGTAAATAGAACTAGAATTGGAATTGAATTTGATTTGTGATAAACAAAGCAAAGTATTGAAATGAAATTAGTTAGTGAAATTAATTAAAGAAATGACAAATAAAGAAATGGTTTGAGATAAAATGAATTGGAATTTGTAATGAATTAGTAAATAAAACTAATTTAAAATAATGACATGAATCAGTTGTGAATGAAAGATAGTTGATAAAAATTTAATATTTAGAAGTTAAATTGAATCCAAACAGAATTGAAAGTGTAAATCTGTGACGACCCGAATTTTAACGACCAGAAAGTCGCATCATCTTAAAGAAAGAAAGGGATAGGAAAGAGATAAGAAAGAGAAGAAAGAAAGAACAACATCAGAATCTCAACAGCGGAACGAATAAATTATATTAATAACACAAGTATTACATAATATACAACATCAATTAGAGTTACACAGACAATACATCACATACTAGACATTTATAAACACCTGTCTAGTTATAACAACTCAATACAATACAAAGAAACCACTCAGAGATACAATCACAGCGGAGCACTATATATAACTATAACGCAAAAGCCTCTTGCTCCATTGCTCCTCCAGAATACGTCAAAGCTAACATGAATCCCTTGGCTACTCATAAAAATTTGAGTACCCAAGGTTTTTAAGAAAAGCAGAAATAAACTATGGGTCAGACATGGGTCTGGTGTGAGTAACAGGTTAAGGTTTCTTAACTTTGAAAAACCTTTGAAAACAAAAGGTATCATGTAAGACTTTCTACACATAAACATGAGTAAGTTTTTACCTTACGCTAACCAAAATATTTGATAGGAAATCCAGTGATATTATAATAGGGTCTAGGGTTTTCAAGTAAATAGAAAATAGCCAAAATTGTTACATTCATTAAATTGCAGCTACTAGCCACAAAAGTGGGTAATACAATCAAAACCGCAAGGGCACGTAGGAAGAATGGGTTTCCATCAATGGCAGGACTACTGGGGTACCGCCCGCCACAGTACGGGGCCAAGATCACCATACCGAGGATCCACCCTAAATCCCCTGCAACACAAGGCCGGAACCATTCCTTACTGAATAGTTCCGAACAAGACAATCCTACAGTTATGATCAGCCACCGCACCACACAGCCAAAATAAAAGTGACATCTAGACAGGGTTAAATCTCATCCGACTTGGGCATGACCCACTTAGTCTTGCTGCACCTCCGCTATTTTAGCCATTCCTGGTTGATGAGGCTTGAGGCTACGATTACCTTATTAGAACACGTCACTTAGAATGCTCATCGTCCACCTAATGATGTTCTGAAAGCATTCAATCCATACAAGTTCGTTTCGGGTTCGAACGAAACCGAAGGCATTATCTCGTTACACTCATTTTGGAACCACCCTTAGAGTTAACGACAATAACCCTTGCACTCTGAATCTTCATCTTCACTTCAGATTCACAACCTATCGTTAATTTGGATCGATGTGGATTTCGGATTTCCAAATCTGGAAAACCGATCCCGGTCTCATCGAGATCCAAAACGTATCTTTTAAGGTCAAGTTGTTTTAAAGTTTAAAAAAATTCAATTCTATTATCTATATACACACAGATAGATAATTTACATCATCTCAATAGATAATCTACATTATCATCACAAACAAATAATTCATATTGCCGTCACAAATAGATAATTCATATTATCATCACACTTCAACCAAAGCATCCATATCACACGGCATCATTCATCTCATATGTGAGATCTCAAACCATTCAAGGCAATCAATATCATCCATTCATACATAAGCAATGATCTATACCATCTCTAATTAATTTAAAGTGAATTAAATTAATTACTTCATTTCTAATTAATTTAAAATAAATTAAACTGATTACTTTACCATTATAAATCTTACTTACATAACGATTAATAATTACAAATTAATTAATTAATTATCCTCTAATTATCCACCTTAATTAATCATCCCTGATTAACTATCCTTTAATTACATTCAAGTAATTATCCTTTAATTAATTTTGCAAATTAATTATCCTTCACCACTTATAGTAATTAATTTTTAATTACTTCATTAATTAATTATCTATAATTAATTACATTAATCCTTAATTAATTACATTAATTAATTACCCTTTAATCACTTATTATTGATTAATTAATCTTAGTTAATCAACCTCTAATTACGTCATTAATTATATAATTAATGATTTCTGATTATATTTTAATCAATTATTTTATTTAAATTAATTACATTAAGTAACTAATCTTTAATTAATCCATGATTATCAATCACCCTTGATTAATCTCATCCAGTAATTTACTACCCTTAATTACATCATTAAATAAATTAATTACTCCTTAATTAATTATCTCAATTAATCCCATGATCAATTACACAAGTAATTATACTCAAATTACTTCCATTCTTAATCCATCTTTAATTACCTCCAGTAATTACCATTAATTACTTCACTAAGTAATTGTACTCCATTAATTACATATAACGATCCCATTTTTAATTAAATTTAAATTGATAATTAAAATAATTTTTTAATAAAATTGTAAATTAATTGGAATTTTTCAAGTTAAATAGGATATTTATTCGTTTGGACAATGATTTTTTTAAAAATTTAACCATGGATTTGAAATTGGATATTTAATATCTTATAAAAAAAGTAACCTCCTAAAATTTGTCAATATAAATTAATAATATATTTTAAACCTTTGAAATTTAATTTAAAATAAATTGAGAAAATCTCAAAACAAATAAAATAAGTAATAGACTATGTATAAACAAATATTGAATTAAAAATAAAATAAAATAAAATGTATTAAAAATAAAATAGAAATTACAAGCTTTAAAAAGTTAGTAATAGTTTGCTTTCTAAAATATTAAATATATTTGGAAGATATAATAAATTTCAAAAATATTTATTTTTAGGATTTAATTCTCTTATATAAATAAATGTAACAATTGTTAATATGAAATCAAAGTATTTAAATCCATTCTTTTCTTTTTTTAAAGTTGTACAAAAATAGATAATAAAAAATGTATGAGTATATGTAAATAGATATAAATAAATTTTAATTCAAATAAATTGGGAATTTGAATCTACATTTGAAATAAGTGTTTTTAAAATAAACATTTGGCTTTTAAAATCATTGAGGTAAAATTTATATCATGTAAATGTTGGCTAGAAATAATTCTTTTAACATGTATATATATATATATATACAAAAAATAAAGAAGTATATTTGTTTATAAAATAGATATGATATAAAAATTTATTAAAAAAATTTCTTTTGTCTTTGTAAAATTATAATATTAGATACACATATGTAAAGTATAAAATTGTATAAGTGTTAGATCTCATAATCATTTCTTCCTACACATGGCATTCAAGATATTTAATTGAATAAAATAATAAAATTAAAAATTACAAAAAAAACTCTTCACTTTCCCATATGCAATTATAATAACTATTTCAGCAAATTTGAAAAGTATACAATAGCAAGAGATCTCAAATCTGAAGTAAAGATCAGAGAAAATAAGTAGAAAGAAAATGTGTAAACTAAGTTATCTTCAGTTCAAAATTTTCAAGATAAAAGAAATCAAAACTTGATCAATGCAACCAGATATTCAACCTGGAAAACAAATACAAGTAAATTCTTCTCAGATCTGAAACAAATCAAAAATTAGGCAATCAAAACTTTGGTGCAACATTATTATCAACCTGTAAATTTACAAAATGAAGATCAATGCAAAAGGAGTAGAGTTTTAGTTTGCCAGTGCAGTAATCCTCTAGGAAAATCTATAGGCAAGTGAAATTTATTTTTAAAGTTTGGATTTGGAGTTGTAGTCAGTAATAAAACAAAGAATTTGAACAACTATATTAATAAGTTGCAGGAAAACAAACTAAAGAGCAATTGAATCTGAAGCTTCAAAAAAAACCTGGAGTGATCAAACTCGGGTAATTCATGAAAAAAACCCATAATTAAAATTTAAACCTGAAGCTATTTAAAACCATAATTAACTTTGGTATTTTCAACTTGAGGGAAATGAAGATCAACTAAAACAAATTCAAGTTCTCAAAGCAAGTTCCAGATCATTTCTTTCCAGGCTCAAAATCTTTCTTTCCAGGTCTATGTTTCAAAACCCATCACGGTAAGCAAAACTTCTTATTTATTTATTTATTTATTTATTTAAACCTTGATCCGGTTATCTTTTGATGAATGGGTGAAGTAATGCTAGGATGGGTTTACCTGAATGAGAACCTGTTTGTATATATGTGTAAAATTGGTTACATGCCCGTTTACAGGCAGTATATCCCTGTTACTTCATTTACAGACCAAGAACAACCTAAAAACACTACACACTTTCAATTAAATATTATTAAGTGGTGATCTCTGAATGAAAAAGGGTAGCAATGGGGTGATATGTATTTTAAAAATAATTACAAGTGTTTATGTTAAATAATCCTTTTAAAATATGCTCAATGTCAGTAATGATCATCACAAAGCAGAAAATCAAATGAGTTAGTTTCGAGTTTTGATTTTATAAACAAATTCATATTTCAAAATTATGATTTTTGACAATCAATTCAAGATTTTAAATTTTTTTTGAATAAGGAAACTTAAACTGATTCAAATAGGTATCATGCTCGATTGTCGTTGATCGGCATGTTTGATTGCGTCAGGATCATTATGGAAGATGGTGTAGGTGTTGCAAGTCGATGGAAAAATGTTAAAGAATTTTTCAGAGGATCGTGGTGGGGCGCGGTGGATTAGTAGGGTTTAACGCATAGTTTTGGGTCGGCGTGGTTCATGTAGTCGAGGGAGGACCGAGGGGATCAGCGCATCGTGGCGTGGTGCATCTCTGGTATGGATGGCGAGTCCTCCGATGGCATAGCTCGTCGTCGGCGAAAGGATTTTGATCGAGTGTTTGCTCCAGATTTTTTATCAAATATCAATATTTTGAATTGCTCTCGAATTTTGATTTCTGGGTTGCGATGTTAGCTGTCGAGGTCGAGGTCGATTTGTTGATGATCGTAGAGATAGTCGAAGGCGCAGGTCGGGGTCGTGCATGTGCACGGTGCACATTTGGGTGCCAGAGTGGTTGAAGGATGGGAAGATGATGGAGTCTCGGGTCGTGCTCGCGTCACTCGCGAAATTATCTCGAAGCAGTTGATGGTTTGGTGTGGCTCGAAGTGGTGCTCGGGGGTTAGCCCACAATTATGCATATTTGGCTCAGGGAAAACTGAAAGGGTTGCTCGGGTGTTGCCTATGTTCAAATAACACTGTTTGAAATTAAAAACATAATTAAGTTTTTGAAGAACTTTTGAACAATTTTTTCAAAAGAAATGTTACTAAGTTCCGAAGTGAATTCTTAAACAAGTTTTTCATACTAGTTTTCAAAGATAAAGAAATGTTAAAGCTAAAGGTTTTAAATTGTTTGAAATTTGTTAATTTGATTGGAAATAAATTATATGATGACAATAATAGATAAATTCCTAAATATGTCCAAATGGAACTTGATAATGTTTGAATGTTGCAAGTGTTTGAGATGTATAGTAAAGACTTTAAATAAAAGGGGTGTTTTCGAATAAATTTATTTTCAAACCTTTGATTCAAATAAAGTTTAAATGATGACTAACTAAATAAATGATTATCTTGAAATAAATTAAGGATAATTTTATTAATGAAATAAAAAGGTTAATTAATACTTAAAGGTAATTACTTAATTTGAAGTAATTAATTAATAGTTTAAATTGATTTGTCAAGTAATTAAATGGTTGTTACTCAAAGTAATAAATTTGTATTTGATTAATATGCGTGATTAGGATAATCACTTATTGTAATTAATTAAGGATAATTAATTAGATGGAAATTAATTAAGGGTAAGTTAATGTGATTAATTAAGAATAATTAAATGATTAAAGGTTAATTATTTAATAATTAATGGTTGATTAATTATAATTAAAGGTTAATTAATTAATTATTAATCGTTAATTAATAAATGATTAAAGAGTAATTAATCAAAATGATTCGTAATTCATTAGTGTTAATTAACCAAGAATAGTAATTCATAAGTAGTTAATCTGATTTGAATTAATCATATAATTAACTGCTTTACTTATGAATGTTTAGATTCTATTGGATGATTGAAGTGTTGGATATCCCTGATTGTGATGCTCTGTTTTGATTTGAACTGTGTTTGATGTAACTTATTATTTGTGATATATATCTGTGATCTGTGAATAAAAGATAAGCGTTATAGTTAATACCGCTTATCAAATATAAGTGTTATGGTTTATACCGCTTATCAAATATATTGCTGTATTTGAATCTTTATTGATTGATCATATCGCACTTTAATTGTTTAAAACCCCTGGACCACACTTATACACACACAAATATGGATTGCACGCGGAAATGGGTTAAGTCACAGATTTTTAAATAGTTTTAAATATTGAATTTTTGGATCCAAATATAGTTTTGGAATTGAATGCTTTTGAAAATGAATCCCAAAAATAAAAGTTATTTTGAATAACTTGATTGAGTTTTGAAATTTAAATAATTTAATTTGAATTTGAATTCAATATTTGAAATTGAATTCTATGATTTGGGAACTAGGGTTTAAAAAGGTTATTCAACTTATAAATGGGTTTATATGGGTTTAAAACCATCTTAAAAGTGTTGTTTTGGGAATTTGAATTTAACCCAAGATTTTAACTTGTATAAATTAGATTCTTCTAAAACGAAAACTGTTTGTTTTCAAAAATAAAAGCTTTCACATAAGAGATAAACTTCCAATTCGTGTTAAAAGGGTTTTCAAGTCTAAAATGAGAATAGTTTTCCAAGTTATATATATATATATATATATATATATATATGTATGTATATATATATATATATCTTTGGAAAAAAAATTTGAAAGTTATACGTTAAATCTTTAATTTAAAATTTTAGTGAGTTAATCCATTTGAAATGGGAATTGTTTTGGAAATCTATATATAGATCTTTGTGAAACTAGGTGAAGTTTGTGAAACGAATCTTTTTGTTAAAAGATTTGAAATGGTAATTTGTTTAACCATTTAAAAGGAAAGCTTTGGATTTTATAAGTTGTGACTTAACTGAAATCTCATATCCATATATTTTTAAATATTGCGCTCATTATTCGGTTTAGCCGGGAGAGGACCTTGTGTCATATAACACATCTCGAATAGTGATACGACATTATGGATTGCATTTGAAGACCGGTGTTGAAGACCGGGTGTCTTCGAGAACGTTAGGATAACCTGTCGATTGGCTCTGCACCGAGTTGCTCTGGTATAGAGTTCTCCCTAAGTGATGGAAAGTCCACTCGGGATTGTGGATACCCGGATTTGCAAGGGCTTCTTCCTTTATTGGATGAAGTGCCTTCGGTTCTGTTCGAACCTAGAACAGACTTGTATGGTTGTATGTCTGACACTACACTTTGAGATATTAAACTGATCTCTATCAAATACATTTCTGCTTGGTGGCAAAGAATTCATTCTCTTAGCTTAACACCCTTCTCCGAGACGTATGAGCTCAGAGGTTATGTAGTTGATACTTATCAGTGATATACTCCCAAATTGGTAGTGTGGCATGCTGAGTGTTGCTGTGTATCATTTGTTGATCAAAACATGGCTTTTGTATGAAGCGTTGCTTTGCGGACGAGACTTGCTTATCTAGGTGAAACGTGATGGGGGATTCTCGCTTTTTGTTTGGTGGCGAGCAGGAGACTCTTACCCCCACACGTCCTCTTTAAGGGGTTGGTTAGGTGTAAGCTGTGACAGTCGAAAGGCTGGCCATAAAAGCAAGTTTCGGGTACCATTTTATGCCATGGCAAGGGTGGGATGGTTGGAAAGCATACCAGTCGATATTGGCCGCTGTCGATGGTTGAAAAGCCTAGACTTGCATTGTGTGTGTGGCGGGAGGCCTTATGGTAGTTTCATTTTCCAAAAAGCATTGCGGATTTATTTTAAATTCCTTTGTTGTTTGTTTTAAAGGATAAACAACTTTTGTTTGCTCATACCAGTCCCACGACTGACCTGGAGTTTATTGTTCCTCCCTTAAACTCTGGGTGCCCACTTATTTTCCATACGGGCTGTCTAGAGTTGGGTTTTCAGATAATCGAATAGTAGGTGTAGATTCGATAGCTTCCAACCTTAGGATTTGGCAATCGCATTTGGATCGAGTTGCTTCACCTCATCTTGATTGGAAGTTCGAGCTATTTCTGGGTTGGTGCCTTGGAGATGGAGATTACCGATACTGGAGTTCTTTCTTGAAGACGATATTGGAGATTTTGTTTCACTGTTGATGTTATCTTTTCTTTCCGCTGCTATTGTCTTGTATCATATCTCTGATGTACATTCATTGTATCATATTGTATTGGATATTGTATCAATGTTGTATATGATATATGTATTTCATTTCTTCCGCTGTGTTGTACTTAATGTGTTATAAGTTCCGACGAACCAGATTCGACTTTTGGATCTCCGGCATTTGAATACGAGTGTCGTATTTGGTGCCGGTTTTCGAAGGCCGAGTCAGGGTCGTTAGACTAAATTAAGTAATTATACTTATCAAATCATCAAGTGTGTATCTTAAATTAATTAAACGTAATTAATTAACTTAAACTAATCACATTTATTTAATTAATTACATTGAGTAATTAATTCCTTTAATTACTTTATTAAGTAGTTATACTTAACCAATTCTATAAATGATTATCCTTAATTAATTATTCTAATTAACTTAAATTAATTACATTAATTAATCAATTCTTAATTGTTAGTTAATGGTCTTGAAATAATTAAAATTATTAACCACTCTAATTACTTATTTTAAGTAATTATACCTTTATTTTTAACGTTAAGCAATTTATCTTTAAAAAATCTCAATAAGTAGTTTCCTTTAAATTAATGATATTGAATTAATCATCTTCAATCAATTACAACCCTAATTAACAGAATGTAAATATATAACTTAATTACATCATTAAATTTTTAGAAAACTAATTATAAAAATATAACTTGTTTATAAATAAAACATTTTAAACCTTGAATTTTACTATTTAAAATTCTTGAAACCTTCTTAAATTTATTTAATGACTTAAATAAATTCTTACTTCTTGAAAACTTAGTTATTATTATCTTTTAAAAACTTATTAAATTTTAAAATATATTTAAATCTTGATAAATCCTTCTTTTTGAAAATAAATATTTTAAAAACTTTAAAACTTGGTTTAAATCCCTTGCTTTGGAACATAAAATAAACTTAACTTGAAATCCTGCTTAGATTTATTCTTAAACCTCGAATTATCTCCATATTTATAAAAAAAAATGTTTTTAGTTTTACTTAAATTTATAAAATCTGGAAACACACCAGATAAAACTCGAGCCAACAGATCAAAATCCTGAGCCATCACCCGAGTACCTCACTTCCCACCTAAAAACTCAAGACAACATGCAATATTCTCGAGTATCAACCCGTGATTCCAGCTTCGTCCCCAAAGGAACAACTCCAGATACCCAAAAGTGCGTCGTGCACGTGCGCGATAGCATGGCCATCTTCAATCAACGCCTACGACCCCAAAGCATCACCCACGACACCGATCAACCGCGCGACAACCCAGAATTTGAAATTAAAGGCCAGATCAAAAAATCGCCACTCGATCGAACAACGGAGGAAAGAACCGATCGAAAAAATAAACTATCGCCGACGATCACGACCACATCCCCCATCGCCGACCACACCAGACCTTCATCACGTCGACACGCTTCTAACCATCATTGCGCGATCGACTCTGATCACCCATGGCAATCGCGAGCGCCTCGCGAACACCATCATCCCAAAACATTCTGGAACCCTATTTTACCTTCGCCTATCAACTATGATCACCAGAAAAATCCACCTCCATTTTTCTCATGATCGTCCATCCACCGACCACCTCCAGTCCAAGTCTCGCCATGCATTTCGACACTGATCATCAGAGTTCGACAAAACTGTCGAAAACCATCATTCCACAATACCTCATCCTTTTCCAATATAAAAATCACAATTTCTATTTCTCAATTCATGAATCACAAATTAGAATCAGGTTATAAAATTGATTCATTAATTCCTGACAATTTATTTTTGCCTATAAATTGATCAGACCTGTAAATTCATACATTTATAATATAACAGTTCATATATATATATAAATGAATCTATTTTTAAAATTTAGTTTAAACCCCTATAAACATTTTATGTTCATATATTTTAGCCTATCACCAAATATCTAGAGAGAAATGAATTTTCTTCTTTAAATTTAGAAGCCTGTATATATAAACAGAGAACAAATTTTGTACACTAAATTTTGAATAGGCAAATATACACACACACACATATTCTCATGTATAAACATTATATAATCCATATTTTTCCTTTCAAAACATTATCACCAATATATAAACATATCCACAGATTTTCAAATCTGGTTTTAAGTCCAGTGTTTATTTACTAAAATATTAAAAGAGAAATGATCATCATTCCCAGGCATGCATCCATTTATGCACAGCATATCATATATATACATACATGCATTCATACACACAAACATAAGCAACCATATTCACACATAATCATCATAAGCATCAGGTTATGATCATAAATTTAAACTGTTTTTTTTTAATTTAGTTTACTCGCCATTTTGAAGAACAGAGGACAGATCTGTCGTATTCTGTTTCCTAGAATATGTTCTTAGATTTAAAAACTGCATGCTCCTTTTTATTTTTGAAAATATGAATGCCTTTTCTTTTGAAAACTGCATGCTAAGATCTGGAAACTTGATTTGTTGAAGAGAATGTTTTATTACAGGTACTTGATGTAGAGATGAAGACTGCTTTGATTTTCCTGAGCTTGCTTCAGCTTACATGTCAGGTTTGTAACAACCCGTAATTTTCGATTTCGAAATTTCCAAATAGTTATGAAAAGAAGAAAGAGATAGAAGAAGAATAAGAACATCAGAAGCATCAACATCCCACATTCGCAGCGGATAAAATATAATAATAAATAATAAGAGTTTACATAGCATTATGTATCTGTCGATTACATTTATAATACATCAGAGTTTCACATATATACAGTCATTGAATATACACAATTATCATGTCACAGATATACAACAATAAAATACAGCGGAAACACTCCATACATTCTTGCTATCCAGCTCGCCTCTTGAGCTCCAGAACGTCCTTAACTGAAAATATGTAATACTCGGTCTGAACCGAGCATTACATTAAAGTAATCACCCGGGTCAGGCTGGAAACCAGCGTGAGTAAACTCATTCAATATGAATTTCCAATGCATAGAACTTATTTGAAACTCGGGATAACTCGTATCGACTTACAAAGCCATAATTCATTTTAGGCATCACTTATTCCTCACATCCTTTTTCTAAGTACCATGATTTAGATTTAAATAGTCCAATTCCTTTAAATCACTTCATTCCAGCCTACAGATTTCACATATCGATCTATAAAAATTCGAAATGGTTTCGGGTATTTCCTAATACCCGAACCCGGTCTCTTCGAGTCTCACGTCATTCTGACCCAAGTTATCCAAATGAAATACGCAACATTTCATATCAGAGATATCAACTCATTCAAAGCATTCAATGTCATTCAATCATCCATAAGCAAAACTTAAGAACATACTAATTTAATTTAATTAACCCTGATTGAATTACTAATCTCAATCACATAGATTTCTTCATTCAACATTAATTAATTTCAAATCAATTAATCAATCATCCCTTCATTATTAATCTTAATTAATCACCCTGGATTAGTTATCCTTCAATTACATTCAAGTAATTAATTTTAATTAATTTCACAATATTAACTACTCTTAACCAAAATCGGTAAGAAACCTTAATTACTTCATAAATTAATTAACTATATTTAATTACATTAATCCTTAATTACTTATATTAATTAATTCTCATAAGTCACTTATTATTGATTAATTAATCTTAGTTAATAAATCTTTAATTACATCATTAATTATATAAATTAATGATTTCTAGTTACATTTAAATTTATCCTAATCTAATATAATTACATTAAATAATTAATCATTAATTAAACCGCAAATATTAATCATTCTTGATTTATCTAAACCTGTAATTATCTACCTTTTTATTTATGTCTTTAAATAAATTAATTACTCCTTAATTAACTATCTTAATTAATCTCTTGATTAATTTCACAAAGTAATTATATTTTATTGACTACATTAAGTAATTACCTATCAAACCATCCATTTATTATTCTAAATTAATTAAACTTAATAAATTAACTTAAACCTTAATTAATTAATTCAAACCCTTAATTACTAAACTAATTAACCAAATCATTAATTAAATTGAATTAGTTCATTATCCATTTTATTTACCCTACTAATTTAATGAGTCACAAATCATTAAGCCCTTATTAACTTTAAAATGGAAACTTCTTATTTATGATTTAAGTTTAAAACAATTTAAAAATCGAATACTTCGAGTCAAGCAACAATTAACTCGAGAATCAACCAAAACCAAAGTCGCCAGATCATCAGTGCACATCAAATCAATTCAATCATTCAACCAATTATTTAAATTTAACCATAAAGATCCAGAAGAGTGAGATTTACTCACCTTTGCCCCTTAAATTTGCAAATCCACTTCATTCTCGATTTGATTCCATGATTATTGTCCTAGTAAAAATATTTGTATGATTTTATTAATATTCAAACAAATCGAATAATTCATCACATTTTACAAATTTCTTAACTAATTATTTAGTTTAAACTGTTTCTCTTATAATAAATAATTTTAGTAGCTAAAATAATTTAAATAAGTTTATAAAAATTTAACTCCATCATGCATCATTTTTAAAATTCGACTAGTAGATGAAAATAGGTGTGTGTGTGTGTGTGTGTGTGTGTGTGTGTGTGTATATATATATATATATATTTGAAACTATTTATACCAAAAATAACCTATATATATGTATTAAAACTTTAATAAAATAAATTCCTTTCCAAACCTTTATACATGTACTAAATAAAATAAATTAAACTAAACTGCTTTAATATTTCTGTAAAATAAAATCTCACATACATATATATATTTATTAATTTATTTAAATTAAATTAATTTAGATGTAGATACCTCGCTGCCTTACCTCAACAGTGACCCCATCGAGCTTTCCCTGCTCGTCACCCCGAGCTTGCCCCCTCATCATCGCGACGAACCCACACCACGACTTCGAGTTCGACAACCGATAGCACACCGCGACCCTCCATCTCTCCTCGCGAACGACGCGATTTCAACGAGGCCGAACCCTCCAACCTAGCCTCATGTGCTCCCTAACATCGAGCACCTCGCCTCGAAAGTAAACCCTCGCTCCCTAAAGTCGAGCATGAAAAATGAAGCTGCCACCACAACGAACCCTCCCACGAGTACGGTCGACGCTGCCCAACTCGCTCTCTACCCTCATCAAAATCGTTGATTCAACTTTGTCATTCCAGATCAAACGACTACCCCTCTCCCCTATCACAGCGCACGCGAGCGCGAGCTCCCCTTCGCGATTTGATTTGGAGAGAAGATTGTTCGGCTATTTTCTTTTTCCTTTTATATGTTTTATCGAGTTGATTTTTTTTCTAAAGGAAAAGGGGAAATGTTCGAATTGATTTTTTTATTCGGGATAAGGGAGGAGATATGACTTTAAGCAGAGAGAGTGGCGTGTTTGGGAAGGAAGAAACGGCGCATTGAAGAAGGTTACTGTTTATTTTATCAATGTTCTCAAATGTTAAAAGCTTTTCGAACGGACTTCGAATCAGACAAGCCGTAGGCGTTTATAATACTTTACCTGCGTTCCGAACACAATGGAACGTGTTTCGGAGGCTAATTTGATGGCATGAGGAAGTTAGCTTTTTAAATCGATTTAAAATATTAAATTATTGATTTTAATTTCAATGCGTTTCTCACCCATACGAGTAAACGGTAAATCCAGACGCTACGAAAATTGAAATCAGATAATAACTAACTATTACGGATCCAATGGAACTGGTTTCGTCGAATTCCGAGACTATACCTCGGAAGGCTATTTCTAAACGTCAATTTAAACAATATATTATTAAAACTGAACAAATCACCTTTAAATTAAATTTCAACCATTTTATTATTTTCAGTATCATCATTATAAATTTTATAAGCCTTCAAATTATTTTTAATAGGCTTAAAACTCCAAATCCAACATTTTATTCAACTTCAAATTATTTAATTCAACATTTTAATTCTCAAATAAATGGTGATATTTGAATTCAAGTTAAAAATTAACTTTTTAAATATTTACAATCAATTAAATATCCCAATTTAAATTGTTAAAAATTCCGGGTCGTCACATTCCTTCCCCTTAAAAGAATTTCGTCCTCGAAATTCTAGTTAAGAGGAATGTTCCAATACCCATTACCATTTTTTTCAAAACTAAATAGTTTTATCAACTTGCCATAACATATCATTTTATAAAAGCCCTATTATCATTCTTACTAACTTCCTAAAGTCTCCCACGGTTTCAAACAATACCGTTTTGATCAATTATTAAAATTTCAATTTAAAACCAAAATTTGAATTATCAAAATTTCTCCTAATTTTTCTAACGCCCTATATTTCCAAAAAAAATTTCCAGTGTCTCCTTTGCACGGCTAGCTCGGTACAACTTCAAAATGCCTCTACGGGCCCCTAAATTTCAAAAGAAAACAAAAATCCAAGTGGCTAGATCAAAAACCCAATCCAATTTCATATAGAAATTTAAATACATACCTATAGTCGGGTAATTCAAATTATCTCCTGAAATCAAATCAAATTTTCTCTTCCCTTTGTAATACCTGCATATCCTACTTAGCAAAAATATCCAATCGTAACTTTTCAAATCATTTATACATTTCATAGATTTCATATCTACTTCTATTCAAATTAGTTTTTTTCCATTTCCATATAAATTCAATTTATCTTCAATTCTGAATATTGAATTTTATCTTCCATTTACAACTGATTCATATCAATATTTTAAATTAGTTTTATTCACAAATTTATTTCAATTTCCAATTTGACATCGTTTTGTAGCTAATAAAAAAATTTCCCAAAAATTTTCAAAATTAACTCCCAAAATTTTTGAAATATTTTGGCAGTGTCTCCTTTGTACGGAGGAGCTTTTGAAATTTTACAAGAGATATAAATATATATACATCGACCCACCTGGTCGGAAAATCAAAAATAATTCATATTTCCTATTTTTATTGCGTAGGCATACCTTTATTTAGCATTTTTAAGCAAGCGGCATATTATTTTAGCAGTTAGCGCAACCAAATCCAGCCAAATGGCTTCCAGCTACCTGTACTTATTCAATTTAAATATGTAAGTGCCATATGTAGAAAATCTATTACCATTTCACTTACTTTCAATAGCTAAACACATGCATTTCATAAGCAACAAGCATCAAACGGTTTCCATAAGCGATTTATATGATTTAAAGCTAATTCAACTGCTTCCCACCAATTCATATGCCATATCATTCAATTTTAATGGTTTACAACTCAATTCCTTACATTCAATTTATTTTTAATCCAAACAAGCTCATATTCAATTCAATTGATTCTGTAATCAATTTATTTAATATCTATCAGCTCATAGAATTTTAATTACTTTCTTTTACGTCAAACGACAACTATTTTAATGTAAATTCGTCGATATTTGCTTAATAGAGTATCCATTTTAGTTTATAACTATTTTAAATTAATTTCAACTCATTCTATATTTAATTCCATTTCATTTCTAATTTATTCACCAACCATACATTTGCATTTCGTTTCATTTCTGCATCGTTTCCATTTTAAAAATATTTCGTTTAGCTTGACACCATTCGATACTTATATTAATATCCATTTTCCAAATAAATTTAACCCAAATCCTTATTTAATGGTCCACTATTCTTTCTTGAAACCAAGCTTTTATTGACTGAAGTAATTTTACTTCAAATTAATACGCCTCATAACTTAAGTTCATTCTGATAACCCAATTCCAATTAAAACTTTGATTTAATTTTTATTCAATCAGGCTTCACCATTTATTATTTCATTCAATTAACCCATGTATTCACCCCATTTTGATTTTCAATTCACCTACTTAATTCAATTTCAAATTTATTTTATTTATACAATACCATTCTCAATTTATTTCTACTTACCTGGGTTTTATTTGCAACTCAAATCATTTCTATTATAATACACTTTCATTTCATTCGACAACACTTCCCTTATATCTAATTTACTTGCAAATTACGTTAAATATTATTTATATCATACTTGAATTTTATTTGTAATTCAAACCATCACTATTTCGATCCAACTCTATTTTATCTTAATAACATCGCTATTTATTTTAATTCCTCATCAAATCCAAGTCGAATTCTATTTATAATTCGAGTTCATTTCCAAACTTCATTATTAACTTACAATCCATTTTATTTAACCGAGTTAAATTTTATTAACATACTCTATCATATAGTTATTTAGCTAATTAGCTTATTTTCAGCCTTTAAATTAATATTCGGTTTTATTACAAAAATCACTTTATTAAATTCTCCCGAGTTCGAATTTTTTTTCCCAGTTTGGATTTCTTTCTTTCTCCAAAATTCCAACATTTTTTTCTTATTTTAAAATTTTAGAAATACCTTTAAATTTACATAATACTACTAAAATAGCTTTTTATAAAAATACTTCTTATAACTCGATGTCTCAACCAGTCCATCCTTGTTCTCAAAGAAATTCAGTTGTACATTGATCAGGCGTAGGACTGAAAATCTATAAGTACTTAGCAGACCTATTTCCAACATCCAATGAAAATACTTGGGAAATAATTTTATTGAAAATATGGAAAACATTTTTTTTTTAAATAGAGGAAATATCTTGGTGAGAATGCTCTAGAAATCATCACCCCCATCCATGGTCGCACTTACATCCTGTGTTACGTTGCCATCGCAGCAAAAGTCCATGTAACTGTAGGCACTCCGCGTGTGACGCCCCACCTCTATACCCACGCTAGCCAAGAACACTCCGGAGTAGTGCTGTCAACTAGCACGGAGAATAAGGCTGTTGAGGAGCGACCATCCATGTAATTGCTTATCACACGGTGGCTATAAATAATCTTCGGAAACAAACATAGAAATAATCATATCACAAATCAGTCATAGATATCCATATCACAAATGCGGAAGAAGATATGAATATATAACTAACACATGAAAGTGTACATCAGAGTAGTGGTCAGTAAGATCCACGATAATACAAAAGAATAGCAACACGTGCTATACAAAAGAATACAACTATGAGTCTATATCTCAAGTGTATACAACAAAAACTGCTAATCTAAACAGTTAGCCAAAAGTCAGAGTGATGAATCCCTGGGAAGAAGTCAAGCAGAAGCACCTGTAACATCTCGGTCTGACCCGAGTATTATTTAAGAAAATAATAAACGGGTCAGTCTAGCTATAAATATCAGATGACATGATATAACATAAAAGATATGGCATAAACATAAACATCCATAATGACATACCACTATAAGTATGTAAATAATGATCAACAGAAGATCAATCAATAAGAGATAATCAATATCACAAGAATCTTCTCAAAGATTCGGAAAGGGCATCATACCCCAACTTGTACTCATAACAAGTCAATGACATAAATTCTAGAAATCAATGCAAGAAGTCCAGAAATCATAGAAAAGAGAAAGAGGCCTATCACATGACGGTCCGGAGACCAAGGGGAGCTACCCCACATGTGTGAATGGAATCACACAGATTAAGGTCCAGACTAACCAAAAAGCAAAAAGGTATGTGTGAGTGGAATCACACAAGTGGTGTCTAGTCTAACCTCGCAACAAGAGACATCGCACAGTTGCTAGTCTAAATCATCAGAATGATCGTCATGATCAACGAGAAGTGTCAATTACACTAAGCTAGTAAATATAGAAGTTTAGCTTCATGTCCCATAACCACTTGCTTAACTTAAATATTTACGAACAAACTGTAAATCTTCACCAATAAAATTGTCACAAGAGGTTCAATCGAACAAGTCCAAGAATTAACCGACGAAGTGAACGCAAGCGTTTCATACCACTTGTTTTACTAAGTCATTTAATTAGATTTCTCATCCGAGTGAGGTAAAGGTTTGCATATACTAATAGATTGGAAAACGGTTTAAGAAAAGAGCTTTGTTATTAAAAATAGAGTTGAAATTGTTTGTTAAAAGAGTTTTGATATTTATTACTAGTATTGAAACCTTTATATTATAAAGTGACAAAACACAGAAGCAATTGTAGAAACAATCAGTCACAAAAATCGCATACGGAGATGCGAATAAAATCCAAGGAAATCAGCTCAATATTTTTCAGATAAGATCCCCTACGGAGGGGGGGTCCAGGGGGGGTGGAAACCCCCCAAGGTGGGGGTGCGGGGGCAACGCCACCGCTTACGGGGTTCGACCTAAGTGAAGACAAGCGGCCTACGACCTAAAGCAAAATGAGGTCTAACGACCTAAGAGTTCACGCGGCCTAACACAATGGCCGAGCGACCTAACTGGAGTTAAGGGAGGCAAGCGACTTAAGGTCCAACGACCTACGACTCAAGCAAGCCGAGCGACCTAGTGTGGAGGGGTCGAGCGACTTAAGGAAGGCGAACGACCTAAGTTCTAACGACCTACGACTTAACAGAGTCGAGCGATCTAAGGTCTAACGACCTACGTGTAGGATCGATTTCACCCTAGAGGGGGGGTGAATAGGGTGATAGTGTAAATTATAAAAATTAATCGCGGAAGCTTATAAATTAATTTCAATTCCGATCACAGAATAGCAGCACAGATATCGCAGAATATAAATAACAGAATAAAACAGAACAACACAGAATTTACCCAGCTTCGGCAAAACCCTGCCTACGTGCTGCCCCCAAGGTTTCTACTAGAAATTAGATAGTCCCTCGCTTACACACGTAAACTCGCTATACACCGCTATTGACTAATCTAACTCTACGCTCAAAACCCTGCCACAACTCAATTACCGAGTTGCGAATTCTCAAGCTACACACCGTAGCTTGTCCCCTAGTCACACGACTAGAAAATTAAACGGTTTAAAGAGGAAAATACAAATTAAAAACAAATTAAAATAAAATAGCCCTAATATAAACAAAACCCTTAATTCCTATTATTATTATTTAGCCGGCCCTATTCTTCCTTTTATTTTAGCCCGGTCTTCTTCTAGCTTGTGAAAAATAAATGGCGGCCTCGTTTTTGTTTGTTCCTCTTAACCAAATTAGGGTTTTGTCCTTGCGTTCGCTCCTGTGAGATTGGCTATGTCTTTGGACTCGCGTTCGCTCCTGTGAGATATGCTAGTGCTTCGGCTTTTTGCAAATTAGGGCTTCGTTTATCGAAGAACTCGAATGATTTGTTGATCGATTGCAATTGATTTTCTGATTTGCGTCGGCAAACGATTGTCTCTTTACTTTGCTTACGGTTCCTTCGATGATCTTTGATTTGCTCACCGCGGCTGCTTCGTTGATCGAACTCCGGTATGTAATTATGTGCTTTTTCTTTACTGATTTATGCTTTCTGGAATTCGATACATTGATTGCCGATGATGATTGGGTTATATATGCGTTCGATTTCCTGAATCTTCGATCGTATATATTTATTTGAATTTGTCAAATATTCATCTCGGCCACTTTATTATTCTTGAACGATGCTGATGATTTCTGACCTTTTCAATTCCTGTATATTCATTGCTTGGTGATCACGGCTATAACTTGGTCAATTATGACTCATACATCATATCCACGGCTTGATTAATTTTGTGGTCACCAGCGATGTTGAATTCATTTGACTTCGGTCACTTAATATTGACCATGGTTCCTCTGTAGCTTCTTTTGGCTTCAGTAATTTTTGAAGAAAAATCTTTCTTGATTTTGCTCGGCCTGTACCTCTGTATTTTATACATGTGTATATATATTCTTGAATTTGCACTTGGATTTGAACTACTTCATATGTATGTTTGTTGCTGCCTTGACTTGTTATTTGCACCAGGTCTCTGTATATTTCTCTGGTTTGGTTCTCGGCCTATAGTATTCATAATGCATTTTGTTTCATGTTTGAGACTGTGCTTGCATCGTTACTTGGTCGACACTTGCATCGTTATCTGTTACATACATGAGATTGACACTGTATTGTCTGCATTTCATATGCTTGCAACCTTGCTACTGCATATTGTTGTATTTGGACTTGTTGTACATCTGAGCCACTGTTGCCTTGTTGCTGTGTATAACATTTTTGTAGTTTCCTTTCCATGATTTGCATTTTGATGCTCTTTGAGTTGCAGTGCTTCATCACTTGAACTACTCTCTGACTTGTAGTGTTCATTTGAGTTTGACATTGTTTATGTTGACTTGACCATGGTTGTTGCACCTGAGTTATATCACTGGTCTTTGCATTTGTACACTTGTTCATATGAACTGCTGTTCCATTGTTGGTCTGACCCTTCCATATGCTCTCTGATATTCTCAGTTCAATTACACGCCATTTGCACTCCAGATTTTGAGTAGCTACGTGCCTTTACCCATTTCATTCAATCCATATAGCCACCGGTTCAGTTCATAGATGATGCTGGTCAGTTTCAACTCACCATTCATGTCTAATCTGCAGTGGCATTGTTTTGTTTGCATATATCACTATTGGGTTGCTATACATATGTTTGCACTGTGCATTGACTTGAGCTTCTGGTGTAAGTGCATGCTTGTGACATTGGTGCATTGTCGTGAGTAGTTTGTAGTTGCTTCTGTGCATATATATTGACCGCTGCAGTCTTCAAGCATTGTTCACTTTCCTGATCTTTACATTTGTGAAACTGTTCATTCCTAGTTGCCTTGAGTAGCAGTGCTTCATGTTGTAATTTTCAATGTTATTGCACGTGAGTTGAACCCGGTTTTTCATTTGGGTTTGACCTGTGCGCACCTGTCCCTGTAAAACAATCAAGTGTATATATCAGCGTGCACGGCCTTGTGGCATATACAGTAATATACTGTGTATGTCACAAGTTGTTCGTGTATGATGAATTCAAATATAAATGAAGACGAACAACCCAAATAACTGAGGCAAATATCATTTTCAAAATTCACGTTTTATTTTATATCGCAAAAATATTTTATTTTCAATTTTACTGCGTTAGTTTATATTTTTGCAGATCGCTCAGATGCTGGATTCAAACTGGAATGAAGTTGAAGATAAATACGAGTGTGAGTGATATGTAGTGAGGTGAATTGTAAATGTGAAATGTGATGTAATTGTAATCAAAGTTGTATAGTTATAGTGAGAGCTTGAAATTGTACTATTCAAAGATGTAATAAATATTTGTTTGAATAAAATATTCGTTTGAATTCAAATTTCGTGTTATTTATTTTATTCTGCAAATATTTATTTAATCTGTGAAAAAATAAAATAGTATATTATCAAATACATTTAAACGAATGTATATATGTTTATTATCATCAAACAAAAATCATATAAGCGCATATTCAACAATCTCCCCCTTTTGATGATAACAAACATATATTTAAGATTTTGAATATATTAAAAGTATTTGATAATTTCAATTGCTCCCCCTATTTGAATGCTTCCTTTCTATATGATACTCCCCCTACATATATGACTCCCCCTACATATATGCATACAAATAAAATGTGTGAATGAGCCTATATGCAAATGAAAAATTGTTTGACCTTTGCTTGATTTTATTAGACAAAATCTTAACTTTTCTCTCCCCCTTTTGTTATCAGCAAAAGAATAATAGTGTTAGAGAAAATAGAGATAAAGTTATCGATATTAATTCAACATTAAAACTCAATTGAATATAAATATTAAATTTCGATAAAAAATCAAACAAAAATCATAAATATTTTGTTAGGCGCATATTCCACTTTTAGGATGATGGAAATGATGTCATCATATAAAACCATACAGTTGTGTCTATTTGTGGCATATTTATATCAGGAATTTGAATATCTACTAACCATGCATAACCGTTAGGACTTTTAAATGAGATTAGTAGTATTCCAATTTTATTTTTGAAAAAAAAATGAATTCAAGTATCTTCTAACCACGCATAACCGTGAGGACTTTTAAATGGGATTAGAATCAACTTGTTTATTTTAAAAGAAAGAAAAAAATCAACTTTTGATATGCGTTCCATACATGCATAACCGTGAGGACTTTTAAATGAGCATGGAAGCACATAACAAATTCCAAGTAATTCACCCATGCATAACCGTGAGGACTTTTAAATGAGAGTGAATACTTTGGTATTTATTATTATTATTACTATTACTCTTTTTTTTTTTTAAAAATATGAAAAATGAAAAACGAACGATTCCTGTTTAAAGTACCACATATCGACAAACTATATAGAATTTTGATGAGTGATGGTCGTTAGAAATATGATAGATATAGAGATGGTCATGGAATTTTTACCATCAAAAATTTTTATAACTCTCGTTTAAATTTCTAAAGAAATTTACTAATTATACCGTCTCGAGTTATAATATTTGATCAATATCAACACTCATCTTATTTTCAATCACTATATATCTTTTCGATAATTATTAGGGGGTCAGATTAGTTAATATAGTTATTTAAAATCAATTTCAAAAATAGTTATAAAATCAAGTTTTCTTAAATAACTAATCTGATACAAAGTCAAAAACTAATTTTCTAGAAAGGGTTTCATAAGAAAATTTTCTGCTATAAAAAATAATTTCAAATGAAAAATATGCAGACATTTTCTTTGAAAAACGATGCAGCAAATGAATGTGTCAAAAATTAATCACGTTCCACTAGTAATTTTTCTATCAACCATATTACCAGTGTAATCTGCATCTGAATTTAAATTTCACTCAAAATTCACTCGTTGAATGTCAAAGACCAGATTAAGAAATTTCTCATGATTATTATCAACAAATTTTAAATGAAATTCTCTTGGATTTGAAATGAAAACCGTGTCAACAATCAAACATATATTAAAGTGTCAATTTTAGAAGCCATCAAACATTATTTTTATTTCAAAGCAATTTCTTAAAAGTTTCAACAATTTCAAAAAAAAAAAATTTTAAATCCTTTTTACAATTTTTAAAATAGAATTCATTAGGATTTTAAATCGAGGCCGTGTCAAAACATGAATATAGATTTAGCCAAAAATATTATAACAACAATATTATTATCCAATCAAAACACTATTTTTCTCTCAAACTTATATATCAAGTAATTCTAGAGAATTTTATAGTGTTTTTGGCATAAGAATATAAATGGCTAACAATTTTGAATAAAGTCAGAATCAAAATCATCATTAAACCATCATCATATCATAATTGGCTGATTTTATTCAGAAAATGGTACAGATTATCACATTTAATATATCGTACAAATAAATATACTTTTACCTGTCTTTACCTTTACGATATTTCTCGTCGTTGTTCATTGTGATTCTGTCACCCTTATACTAGGCTAAGGAACTTAGCTTTGTCGCCCGTTGTGTTTCTGAAACAGCCAAAATCCAGAGAACACTATTGTTGTTCCTTAGCCTGCCACCACACCTACACGGAAAAGGATTTATGTGACCTATTTGTTTTTATAGGTCCATGGTTGTTAGTGGCAGAAAATTTTGAAAAATAATTTTGTGTAGACCCAAAACTATTTATAATTGTTCCCTTTGGCGCCCAAATTTGTTTAACTTTGAGAGATTTTATATTTGTGCCTTTTAGAACCCAAATCGGTATAGTTTTCACATGTTTGGGTCTATACCAACAATTATTGTGATCGTGTCCAAATTTTCTACAAATCGTGCACATGGATTTAGCTTGACTAATATTGCTTTCAACAATTTTCGAACTATTATATCCAAGTCCTTGTCTAACCGAATTAACAGTTTGCTTTCCTAATAACATATTCAACGATTTTTCACTTTTTGAAAATTTATCTAAAGTTGTTGACAATTGTTGGACTTGTGATTTGAGAGATTCATTTTCATTTAACAACTGTGTGCACTTTTTAATAGAATTCTCTCTCCTAGTATTTTCATTCTCCTTTAAAATCAGAATTTCATTTTCAAGTGTTTTTATATTGATTTCTGATTTTTTAATTTCCTTTTCAAATGTTGGTCACTTATCACACTTAGGGATCCTACTTTGATAGGTTTTAACTAATTGATCAAGTTGTTTATTACATTCTATCAAAGTATCTTTTTGAGATTCAAGTTTGGCATATTTTTCCCTAAGTCGTTCAAAACAACCGTTTACTTCATGAAAATATATAAGCAACTCAGAATGGGTAAGTTTTGATACCTCACTTGGCTCGTCATCATCACTGTCAGTTGTATCACCTCGAAGACACAATTCTGCCTTTTCGCTTTCACTGCCAGTGCTTTGATCATTCTCGTCTATTTCATCCCAAGTGGCTGCAAAACTTTTCTTTTTCTGTTTCTTTCCATGGCTGGATTTAATTTGTGGACAATCGGGCTTGATATGGCCGGGTTTGTTGCAATTATAACAAATAAACTTTTGTTCTTCTGAGTAGTCTAGTGCTTTGGCTATTCTGCTTTTTGCTTTTTGATTTCGAGCTGAATTTCCATGTTTTTGATTCCATTTTTTGAATTTCCTTATTAACAGCTCCAATTCTGCTGCTCCATCATCTTCATCGTTATCATCATCACTTTCGGTTGTTCCTTTGAGAGCTATTGATTTCTTTTGAGTGTCACCTCCTTCACGCTCTTCTTTGAATTTCATTTCTAGCTCATAAGTGGTGAGATTTCCGATGAGTTCCTCAACTTTAAGTTGTTTTAAATCTTTCGATTCTTGTATGGCAGTTACTTTTGCTTCAAAGCTTCGTGGAAGGACTCTGAGGATTTTTCGAACTATTTCTAATTCGGTGTATGTTTTTCCGAGAGCTTTTGATTTGTATACGATATTGGAGAGTCGTCCGTACATCTTTTTGACATTTTCTTACTTCGCCATTTTGAAGTTCTCGTATTCGCTGCTTAGCATTGCAAGGCGAGATTCTTTGACTTGAGATGTTCCTTCGTGAGTCACTTCTAGTATGTGCCATATTTCCTGCGCAGTTAGACAATGTGAGACACGATTAAATCCAAATTGATCCAATGAACAGATAATAGAATTCATAGCTTTGGCATTAGTATTCTGTAATTTATTTTCTAGTTCTGTCCATTGTTCCTTTGGTTTCTCTATTTCCTGATTATCTACAGTTATAGTTGGTATACTATAACCCGTCTCAACAATATTCCAAGCGTCAATGGTTTTCAGAAAAATTTGCATTCTATTTTTCCAGTAAGCATATTCACCATTGAACATTGGTGGTCTAACTATGGATTGCCCTTCTGCAAAAGCATTATTAAAAGAAGCCATTTTAAAAATTCAAATTTTTAAAACAAAAACTGATTTTTTCAAAAAAAATCGAATTTTTAAAACAGATGTTGACTTCTATTCCTAGCTCTGATACCACTTGTAGGATCGATTTCACCCTAGAGGGGGGGTGAATAGGGTGATAGTGTAAATTATAAAAATTAATCGCGGAATCTTATAAATTAATTTCAATTCAGATCACAGAATAGCAGCACAGATATCGCAGAATATAAATAACAGAATAAAACAGAACAACACAGAATTTACCCAGCTTCGGCAAAACCCTGCCTACGTGCTGCCCCCAAGGTTTCTACTAGAAATTAGATAGTCCCTCGCTTACACACGTAAACTCGCTATACACCGCTATTGACTAATCTAACTCTACGCTCAAAACCCTGCCACAACTCAATTACCGAGTTGCGAATTCTCAAGCTACACACCGTAGCTTGTCCCCTAGTCACACGACTAGAAAATTAAACGGTTTAAAGAGGAAAATACAAATTAAAAACAAATTAAAATAAAATAGCCCTAATATAAACAAAACCCTTAATTCCTATTATTATTATTTAGCCGGCCCTATTCTTCCTTTTATTTTAGCCCGGTCTTCTTCTAGCTTGTGAAAAATAAATGGCGGCCTCGTTTTTGTTTGTTCCTCTTAACCAAATTAGGGTTTTGTCCTTGCGTTCGCTCCTGTGAGATTGGCTATGTCTTTGGACTCGCGTTCGCTCCTGTGAGATATGCTAGTGCTTCGGCTTTTTGCAAATTAGGGCTTCGTTTATCGAAGAACTCGAATGATTTGTTGATCGATTGCAATTGATTTTCTGATTTGCGTCGGCAAACGATTGTCTCTTTACTTTGCTTACGGTTCCTTCGATGATCTTTGATTTGCTCACCGCGGCTGCTTCGTTGATCGAACTCCGGTATGTAATTATGTGCTTTTTCTTTACTGATTTATGCTTTCTGGAATTCGATACATTGATTGCCGATGATGATTGGGTTATATATGCGTTCGATTTCCTGAATCTTCGATCGTATATATTTATTTGAATTTGTCAAATATTCATCTCGGCCACTTTATTATTCTTGAACGATGCTGATGATTTCTGACCTTTTCAATTCCTGTATATTCATTGCTTGGTGATCACGGCTATAACTTGGTCAATTATGACTCATACATCATATCCACGGCTTGATTAATTTTGTGGTCACCAGCGATGTTGAATTCATTTGACTTCGGTCACTTAATATTGACCATGGTTCCTCTGTAGCTTCTTTTGGCTTCAGTAATTTTTGAAGAAAAATCTTTCTTGATTTTGCTCGGCCTGTACCTCTGTATTTTATACATGTGTATATATATTCTTGAATTTGCACTTGGATTTGAACTACTTCATATGTATGTTTGTTGCTGCCTTGACTTGTTGTTATTTGCACCAGGTCTCTGTATATTTCTCTGGTTTGGTTCTCGGCCTATAGTATTCATAATGCATTTTGTTTCATGTTTGAGACTGTGCTTGCATCGTTACTTGGTCGACACTTGCATCGTTATCTGTTACATACATGAGATTGACACTGTATTGTCTGCATTTCATATGCTTGCAACCTTGCTACTGCATATTGTTGTATTTGGACTTGTTGTACATCTGAGCCACTGTTGCCTTGTTGCTGTGTATAACATTTTTGTAGTTTCCTTTCCATGATTTGCATTTTGATGCTCTTTGAGTTGCAGTGCTTCATCACTTGAACTACTCTCTGACTTGTAGTGTTCATTTGAGTTTGACATTGTTTATGTTGACTTGACCATGGTTGTTGCACCTGAGTTATATCACTGGTCTTTGCATTTGTACACTTGTTCATATGAACTGCTGTTCCATTGTTGGTCTGACCCTTCCATATGCTCTCTGATATTCTCAGTTCAATTACACGCCATTTGCACTCCAGATTTTGAGCAGCTACGTGCCTTTACCCATTTCATTCAATCCATATAGCCACCGGTTCAGTTCATAGATGATGCTGGTCAGTTTCAACTCACCATTCATGTCTAATCTGCAGTGGCATTGTTTTGTTTGCATATATCACTATTGGGTTGCTATACATATGTTTGCACTGTGCATTGACTTGAGCTTCTGGTGTAAGTGCATGCTTGTGACATTGGTGCATTGTCGTGAGTAGTTTGTAGTTGCTTCTGTGCATATATATTGACCGCTGCAGTCTTCAAGCATTGTTCACTTTCCTGATCTTTACATTTGTGAAACTGTTCATTCCTAGTTGCCTTGAGTAGCAGTGCTTCATGTTGTAATTTTCAATGTTATTGCACGTGAGTTGAACCCGGTTTTTCATTTGGGTTTGACCTGTGCGCACCTGTCCCTGTAAAACAATCAAGTGTATATATCGGCGTGCACGGCCTTGTGGCATATACAGTAATATACTATGTATGTCACAAGTTGTTCGTGTATGATGAATTCAAATATAAATGAAGACGAACAACCCAAATAACTGAGGCAAATATCATTTTCAAAATTCACGTTTTATTTTATATCGCAAAAATATTTTATTTTCAATTTTACTGCGTTAGTTTATATTTTTGCAGATCGCTCAGATGCTGGATTCAAACTGGAATGAAGTTGAAGATAAATACGAGTGTGAGTGATATGTAGTGAGGTGAATTGTAAATGTGAAATGTGATGTAATTGTAATCAAAGTTGTATAGTTATAGTGAGAGCTTGAAATTGTACTATTCAAAGATGTAATAAATATTTGTTTGAATAAAATATTCGTTTGAATTCAAATTTCGTGTTATTTATTTTATTCTGCAAATATTTATTTAATCTGTGAAAACATAAAATAGTATACTATCAAATACATTTAAACGAATGTATATATGTTTATTATCATCAAACAAAAATCATATAAGCGCATATTCAACACTACGACTTAACAGAGTCGAGAGACCTAAGGTAAATGGTCCAATGACCTAACTCGAACGACTTATCTGGAGCTTAGGTCGGAGACGACCTACGAGATAAACCAGGCCGACTTAGTGGACAAGCGACCTAAGGTAAATGGTCCAACGACCTAACTCGAACGACTTATCAGGAGCTTAGGTCGGAGACGACCTACGAGATAAACCAGGGCGAGCGACTTAACGTTTGCCTAGAGATTATAGGTCGGAAACGACCTAAGACTTAAAGCTTAACTCGCGAGCGACCTACGGCTTAAGGCCTAACTCGTGAGCGACCTACGACTTAAGGCTTAACTCGCGAGCGACCTAACTCCGAAGTGCTAATACTTCCAGAATGACCTAAAGCCCTGCGACCTATGGTACTAACTCACGAGCGACCTAACGACTTAACTCGTGAGCGACCTAATTCCGAAGTGCCAATACTTCCAGAATGACCTAAAGCCCTGCGACCTATGGTACTAACTCGCGAGCGACCTAACGACTTAACTCGTGAGCGACCTAATTCCGAAGTGCCAATACTTCCAGAATGACCTAAAGCCCTGCGACCTATGGTACTAACTCGCGAGCGACCTAACGACTTAACTCGTGAGCGACCTAATTCCGAAGTGCCAATTCTTCCAGAACGACCTAAAGTTAACTCGTGAACGACTCACGACCCATGGACGAACGCCTTAACTCCGAACGACCTAAAAATGGCCAGAACGACCTAAGTGCAGATATTTCACCAAAACGCTAAAAATTGGAGTTTTTCGCCAATCCAATCCAAACCAAATGCTAACATGCATGCAAAAATGATAGGGAATCATTCCCAACAGTCCAATTTAGTTATAGGCTAGAATTGTGAGATAAAAATCTCACCTTTGCACCAAATATCAATGAAAATGAAGTTTTAAGCAAGCAAGAATCAATCCTTCTTCTATCTAAGCACAAGAAGCTTGAATCCAATGTCTTCTTCTTGAATTTGGAGTAGAAAGATGGATTGCAATTGAATTTGAGTTTTGGAATTTTAATTTCCCATTCCCTCCACCATTAATGCCAAAGCTTGATTATTTAGGAAATTTATGAAGAGTGAGGAGAAGAGGGTTGGAACTTGGGCTTAATAGGCTAAACTAACCCAAAGTCCAAAGCGGGAAAAGTTAGTGAAATTTCACTAACTCCAAACCTATCGACGTTTATACTTAAAAAAGTTGTAAACGACATTTCTAACTCAATGGAAGTGGTCTCGAGTCCTAATTTGACCGTTTGCAAAAAGTAGCTTTTCGGACCAAAATCCGATTAGCGAGTTAATATTCAAATAAAATATTTAAATACAAACTCGACAAATATGCGGGTTGTTACACTGCGCCCCTCGATTACGCCATGGAACCCACAATAGATCGCAGTTACATTTCAGGGTTACGTTGCCATCAGAGCAAAAGTGCATATAACTGTAGGCATCAACGTCCCCGATTTTCGCTGTCAAAAATGAAACTTCTCCACTCCTACATAGGTCGCATTCTACAGATGTAAAATCAAACGTAGATTGCTGGCTCTCAACAGCACACAAGACTTTTGCTATGTTACCATAGGTCGCAGTCTACCGATATAAAATCAAACGTAGGCCGTTGATTCTCAGCGGCACACATGACTTTCACTATGGTACACGGTACTCATAATCCTCAGAAACTAATTTTGTCCGGACTCCTCATAAGGTCAACTTTTGAACACCACCTTAGGGTTCAAGGCAGCACCACCCGGTGGCACCCTTGAGAAGTTCATTTCAAGGGAGCGCCTTTTTCCCTAGAGCCATCATCAAAAACTTTATACTATATACATATAGTACCTTCCAAATCATACATCTAGTATGAATCTCATATAAATCTCCTTTTCTAAAAATCGATTATCCCAAAATCGATAATTCTCAAACTAGGCTTTTCAAATTCCAATATTGATTTTACCCAAAAAACAGAAGCCTTTCCAAATCAAAAGGTTCCCAAAACCTTTTTCCAAAATTCTCATAAGATCCTTTATATATATAAATATATATAATAATTTTTTTTTAAAAAGAACTTTGGATCATTCCAAACTTGTATAAAACTCCTTTTATACTTCAAACATTTTAAAAAATCTCTTTCTTCCGACAATAGATTCAACAAAGGGAGATTTATCTTATATAACAAAGATATATAGCTTAATTTATTCAAAATCAAATATCCAAATTTGGTTACTCTTTCCAATATCAATTTCATTCAAAACTGTACGATGTACACTTATCATCCATACGTTATACCAATCTGATCGCTCACTCGATCACATAATTTCACTTCTGAACTAGTATCGTCCACCCAACTTCCTAGTGCGGACTCAGATCTAGTTTCTTGATTAGAAACAGTCATTCTCCTTGCATAGCTATTTCTATGATAGAGGATATGCAGAACCAATCAACAATCCATATCCTGGTTCGCCGTCGAAAATCGAGTGAAAAATCCCAAATCGGATCGATATAACTATCTCGAAATTCTATGCTCGAATCTAGATCAAATCACTATGCGAATAATATACGTACATCCTACATATTTATTTTCATTGATTATTAGCCAAATCAATTTCCTTTCTATTTACATTCACTTAAATTTTCATTCACTTATTTACAATTACCTGAATCCCCATTTGGATTATCACTTCAATTCTTATCTCAGTTGGGTATTTAATCAATAAGAGTTTGAACTCCGACTAGTTTATTTTTAGGAAATAGCTTGGAAATTTTAAAAATAGATGAGTGGTTGAAAAATAATTATTAGTTTGCAAAATAGCTGTAAAATAATTAACTAATTGTAAAATAGTTGGAAAATAGTTAAATAGTTATAGAGATTTTAGACAATTGCAAAATAGTTGTAAAATAGTAATTAATTTGTAAGGTAGTTGAAAAATAGTAATTAGTTTATAAAATAGCTGAAAAATTGTTAAATAGTTCCAAAAATAATTGTAAAACAAGTATAAAATAATTTAGCTTTAAGAAAGAAAGTTTGCATATATTAAATGGCTTGGAAAAAATAAGTTTATATTAAAATAATTTATATTGAAAATAGTCCAGAGTCAAAACTGTTCACCTTCCTATCAATTTAGTTTAAATTTCCATTTCTATTTAAATTTACTCAATTCTAACTTGAATAACTTCAATTTCTATTGAAATTTATTTAACCCTAATTCAAGTTGAATCAATCTTGATTTCTTTCCCAATTTAAATCAAATTCCATTTGATTTTAAACCTATTCAACTTTAATTATAATTTCAAATTATTCCAATTAATTTGGACTAATATCAATTGAACCCACTTCATTCCAAATCCTTTCAATTTAATCCAATTCAAATTTTCCATTTAAATTTTTATACTTATCCATCTTCAATCACAAATCCAATTAATTTAGATCAAATTCAATTTTGAACTAATTCAATTTCAATCTCAATTTTAAACCATCTCGAATTATATAAATTCGAGTTAAATCCTCAAAGGTTGGTTTAACTTTTTAAACCAAATTAACTTTGTTCATTTAAATTTTTTAAACAATTTAATTTCTGAGTTCTAATTCTAGAATTTCATTTTCAATTAATTTAATTTTAATTTGGTTTTATTTCTGTTACCACTTAATTTAATTCCAGTTCAAGATTTCAGTTTGGTTGTACTATATTACTTCTTAATTTAATTCTAATAATTTAACAACCAATCACCTTAATATTTATGAGAAGGAAATATTGCTTTATATATCAAAATATATTTTTATATAAAATCATTTAAAACCTTCATATAAGAAAATAACAAGTACGCGCTCATATATATACTTAACTCATTCGGGAGTACTTCGGACTCTATTTAATGAGTAATCCCCACCAGAGCCAAGGTTCTCGCTTTACCTTTCAGCTCAGATACCAACTATGACGACCCTGAATTTTCGATTTCGAAAATTCCAGATAGTTATGAATAGAAGAAAGAGATAGAAGAAGATCAAAAACATCAATATCTCACATTCACAGCGGATAAAATATAATAATAAATAGTAACAGTTTACAAAGCATTCTGTATCTGTCAATTACATTTATAATACATCAGAGTTTCACATATATACAGTCACTGAATATACACAATTATCATGTCACAGATATACAGCAATAAAATACATCGAAAACACTCCATACATTCTTGCCATCCAGCTCGCCTCCTGAGCTCCAGAACATCCTTACCTGAAAATATGTAATATTCGGTGTTACCCGAGCATTACATTAAAGTAATCACCCGGGTCAGGCTGGAAACCAGCGTGAGTAAACTCATTCAATATGAATTTCCAATGCATAGAATTTATTTGAAACCCAGATAACTCGTATCGATTTACAAAGCCACAATTCATTTTAGACATCATTTATTCCTCACATCCATTTTCTAAGTACCAAGATTTAGATTTAAATAGTCCAATTCCTTTAAATCACTTCATTCCAGCCTATAGATTTCACATATCAATCTATAAAAATTCGAAGTGGTTTCAGGTATTTCCTAATAACCGAACCCGGTCTCTTCGAGTCTTATGTCATCCTAACCCAAGTTATCCAAATGAAATACAAAACATTTCATATCAGAGTTATCAACTCATTCAAAGCATTCAATGTCATTCAATCATCCATAAGCAAAACTTAATCACATACCAATTTAATTTAACTAACCCTGATTGAATTACTAATCTCAATCACTTAGATTTCTTCGTTCAACATTAATTAATTTCAAATCAGTTAATCAATCATCCCATCATTATTCATCTTAATTAATCACCTTGGATTAGTTATCCTTCAATTATATTCAAGTAATTAATTTTAATTAATTTCACAATATTAACTATTATTAACCAAAATCAATAAGAAACCTTAATTACTTCATAAATTAATTAACTATATTAATTACATTAATCCTTAATTACTTATATTAATTAATTTCTCATAAGTCACTTATTATTGATTAATTAATTTTAATTAATAAATCATTAATTGCATCATTAATTATATGAATTAATGATTTCTAGTTACATTTAAATTTATCCTTACCTAATTTAATTACATTAAATAATTAATCATTAATTAAACCGCAAATATTAATCATTCTTGATTTATCTCAACCTGTAATTATCTACCTTTTATATACTTCTGTAAATAAATTAATTACTCCTTAATTAACTATCTTAATTAATCTCTTGATTAATTTCACAAAGTAATTATATTTTATTGATTACATTAAGTAATTACCTATCAAACCATCCATTTATTATTCTAAATTAATTAAACTTAATAAATTAACTTAAACCTCAATTAATTAATTCAAACCCTTAATTACTAAATTAATTAACCCAAATCATTAATTAAAATGAATTAATTCATTATCCATTGTATTTACCCTACTAATTTAATGAATCACAAATCATTAAGCCCTTATTAACTTTAAAATGGAAACATCTTCTTATTTATGATTTAAGTATAAAACAATTTAAAACTCGAATACTTCGAGTCAAGCAACAATTAACTCGAGAATCAACCAAAACCAAAGTCACCAGATCATCAGTGAACATCAAATCAATTAAATCATTCAACCAATTATTTAAATTTAACCATAAAGATCCAGAAGAGTGAGATTTACTCACCTTTGCCCCTTAAATTGGTAAATCCACTTCATTCTAGATTTGATTCCATGATTATTGACCTTGTAAGAATATTTATATGATTTTATTAATATTCGAACAAATCGAATAATTCATCACATTTTACAAATTTCTTAACTAATTATTTAGTTTAAACTGTTTTTCTTATAATAACTAATTTTAGTAGCTAAAACAATTTAAATAAGTTTATAAAATTTTAACTCCATCATACATCATTTTTAAAATTCGATCAGTAGAAGAAAATAGTATATTTACATATATTTTTTATTTTTATTTTTTTCTTGAAACTATTTATACCAAAAATAACCTATACATGTATATATATTATAATTTTAAGTAAATAAATTCCTTTCCAAACCTATATACATGTACTAAATAAAATAAATTAAACAGAACAGTTTTAAAATTTCTGTAAAATAAAATATCAAATATATATTTTTATTCATTTATTTAAATTAAATTAATTTAAATACAGATACCTCGCTGCCTTACCTCGACAATGACCCCATCGAGCTTCCCCTTCTCGTCAACCAGAGCTTGCCCCCCTCACCATCGCGACGAACCCACACCACGACTTCGAGTTCGACAACCCACAGCACACCGCGACCCTCCATCTCTCCTCGCGAACAATGCGATTTCAACGACGCCGAACCCTCCAACCTAGCCTCGCGCGCTCCTTGACATCGAGCACCTCGCCTCGAAAGTAAACCCTAGCTCCCCAAAGTCGAGAACGAAAAATGAAGCCGCCACCACAACGAACCCTCCCGCGAGAACGATCGACGTTGCCCAACTCACTCTCGACCCTCACCAAAATCGTTGATTCAACTTCGTCGTTCCAGATCGAACGAATACCCCTCTCCCCTTTCGCAGCGCACGCGAGCATGAGCTCCCCTTCGCGATTTGATTTGGAGATAAGATTGTTCGGCTATTTTCTTTTTCATTTATATGTTTTATCTAGTTGATTTTTTCTGAAGGAAAAGGGGAAATGTTCGAATTGATTTTTTTTGCTTCGGGATAAGGGAGGAGATATGATTTTAAGCAGAGAGAGTGGCATGTTTGGGAAGGAAGAAATGGCGTATTGAAGAAGGTTACTGTTTATTTTATTAATATTCTCAAATGTTAAAAGCTTTTCGAACGGACTTCGAATCAGACAAGCCGCCAGGCGTTTATAAGGTTTTACCTGCGTTCCGGACACAACCGAATGTGTTTCGGAGGCTAATTTGATCGCTTTAGGAAGTTAGCTTTTTAAATCAATTTAAAATATTAAATTATCGATTTTAATTTCAACGCGTTTCTCACCCGTACGAGTATACGATAAATCCAAACGCTACGAAATTGAAATCCGATAATAACTAACTATTACGGATCCAACGAAACTGGTTTCGTCGAATTCCGAGACTATGCCTCGGAAGGCTATTTCTAAACGTCAATTTAAATGATATATTATTAAAACTGAACAAACAACCTTTAAATTTAATTTCAACCATTTTTTTATTTTCAGTATCATCATTATATATTTTATAAGCCTTCAAATTATTTTTAATAGGCTTAAAGCTCCAAATTCAACATTTTACCCAACTTCAGATTATTTAGTTCAAAATTTTAATTCTCAAATAAATGGTGATATTTGAATTCGAGTTAAAAATTAACTTTTTAAATATTTACAATCAATTAAATATCCCAATTTAAAATTTTAAAAATTTCAGGTCGTCACAAGGTTTGGAGAAAAATGTCCAAGCTTTGATTTATATTTTGAAAATGATATACAAGTTTATTGATTTGGATTTCAGATTTTGATCTTGTTGATTTTCTGGTTTGAGGAGTATGGATTTTTATATTTTGCTTTTAAGAATAAGATTGAGTTTCTCTTAGTTTTGAATGAAGAAAAGAAAACGAATTGAAGAGAAGGAAAGCATGTTTATAAACTAAATTTATGATTTATTAAAAATCAAAGAAAAATAAAATACAATATGACACTTGTCATGCTCCTTAATTATTTAACTAACACATGTGCTTAGATGATTTATAATCTTACATTTGTAATTTAACATGCAAAATGAATTTATAAATGAATAAAGCTTTTTATTAAATAATTTCCTAATAACTATATACTTATTCAAATTTATATAAATAAGAATTCTTTTTAAAAGAAATAAAATAAACAAACTATATTTATACAATATCATTTTTGTCATACTTTTAAAATCCAAAATATATATTAGGATATATATCATTTCCTTTGAAATCCAAATATAAATTTAATTCAATTTAAAAATCAATTTGAAAATAATATCCTACTTAAAGTCTAGATTCACATATAACATTATTATTTAAAAATAACTCATTTACCAAATTAAAATAATTTATAAAAGAAATTATCTCTTTATTAATAAATTACTTATTTTATCAACCTATATTTAAAACAAACCTTTTATTAATTTAAACTTATGCTAAAATCAATTTAAACAATTTAAACTTAACAAATTAAAACCATATAATTATTTATTAAACAGGTTTTGAAAAGCTTAATATTAAATAAAATCAAATTTCCAAATTACCAAAAATATTAGAATTTAAAAACAAGATTTATCTATTTACAACATATACCAAATATTTACATGATAAATAGAAACCAGTTTATTAGTTTTAAAAGATAAAATCTACTAATTAAATATTTATTTAATTTGGATTATTAAATCAATTCAAATCTTGTTAACAAAAATTGTCGAATCAATTTAATTTTAACATAGATTATTAAATTTATATTGCCAAAAATTCCGGGATATCACAAAATGGAATTCAAATGAAATTGAAATGTAAGATTGAATGATTATATATATAATTTCAATAGTGAAGTAAAAATGGTATAAGAAGTATTCAAACTTTTGTAAAGAAATGTGGCAAAATGATTTTTGAATGTTGGAATTGGACATTATGGATATCAGGAATACAGGTGTGTTAAAGACAAAGGATAAATTGGATTTTGATTCTGAAGATGATTTAAATTGCTTGACGAAATGGTATGTATTTAAATTTCTATATGAAATTTGGTGATTTTCTTGTCTAGCAGCTTGGCTTTTCATTTTCTTTTTGAAATCTGGGGACGATGGTGCCATTTTTGTAGTCGTATCGAGCTAGCCGCGCAAAGGAGACGCTAGCGAAATTTTTCAAAAATTTAGGGAGTTAGAAAATTTTGAAAATTTGAAATTTGAATTTAAATCTAAATTTGAAATATTGAGAAAAAAATGTTTTTTGAAAACTATGGAAGATTTTGGAAAGTTAGCTAAAATGATGATCTTTAATGAAAATATTTGTTGGTAAATTGATAAAACTATTTGGTTTTGAAAAGATAGCGAATGGGTTAAGGATCATTCTTCTTAACCAGTAATTCAGGACGAAATTCTTTTAAGGGGGGAAGGATGTGACGACCTGGAAATTTTTTAACATTTGAAATGGAATATTTAATTGATTTTAAATATTTGGAGGCTAGTTTAATTTGAATTTCGATTATAAATATGAATTTGGCAATTAAATTATTGAATTTGATTTATTAATGATGGGTAATAAATTTGAATTTTCAATTTTTAGCTTGTTAAAAATAATTTGATGGCTTGGAAAATTTATATTGATAACATTGAAGATAATGGAAGCTTCAAATTTTAATTTGGAAATGTTTTGTTTAGTTTTGAATTTATTTGTTTAAATCGATATTTAAAAATAGCATTACGAGGCACAGTCTCAGATTTCGACGAAACCAGTTCCATGGGATCCGTAATATTGTATTATTATCAGATTTCAATTTTCGTAATGTTTGGATTTGTCGTTTGGCCGTCGGATAAGCAAACGCGTTGAAAATTAAATCGAAAATTTAATTTAATAGTTGGGTTCAAAAAGCTTTCTTCTCCATACGATCGAATTAGGACTCGAAACCTTTTCTATTGCGGTTGAAATAGGGGTATAACATTATAAATGTCTAGCGGTACGTCTCGATACGACATCGAGATTTTAGGATGCGAAATGGAGACGATTTAAATTTAAATATATAAATCAGATCAAAAATCAAATTGCAGCCACCTTTTTACAAAATGTAACATACACGTTTCTATTGTCTTCTCCTACATGCCAACCTATCCTACCTTTTCGTTCAAACATAAGAAATAAACGAAAACCTTTTCATTCAAAAAATTTCAAAAATAATGGCCTTCTCAAATCAAAATTAAGAAGTGCCGAAGCATCTTCCTCTCAACGAAATCAAAATTGATTTCGTTTGAAATCACGCGCGACGGAGTTCATCAAGCAAGGGCGCTTGTGCGCGCGCGAATTGGATGCTCTCTGGCGATCAACTAGAGGGGAGTGCATGGTGATTCGCGAGGCAAACAGTCGAACTCGATCGATCTAGGTTAGTCGGCGACAGCGACATCGAGTCGCGATCTCGACTCGGTTATTGATTTCGTCTTCGATTTGGGTGGAAGCGAAGGCATTGAGGCAATGGGGTTCGGGTGGTCGAAGCCGCGTTGGGTGATGATCGAGCTCGCGATTGGGGAAGCAACTGGAAAGGAAATCGGGGCCGCGTTCGATTGCAAGTTGAGCTAGGGTTCGCGATGGTTTGGGCTCAAATCTCTGGAGATCGGCAGTAAGGTATTTGCGATCCTATTTGTTTTAATCTAATTCAAATATGTGTTGTAAATCCGAAAACAGAAAAAGAAAAAAAGGTTAACAGTGAAGAAGTCCTGTAGGTTATTTATTGAAAAGTATATATAAATTAGATTTTTGATTTCTAAGTATATGTAGATAAAAAAGCATTTACACATATTTAATTTACTAGATTTTTTTTAAAATAATGTACTTTTAGAAATTTATTTATTAGTTAACCTAGGTAATTATTTTAATTACTAAAAGATTTTGAAAGGAAAATTGTTAGTCAAAAATAAATTTTTAGTTAATTAAATTTACCAAACGAAATTTGGTTATTCGATTATTTTGAATATTAATAAATTGTATAAATGTTTATGCAAGGTCAAATACAATGATGAAATCAAGTCCGGAATGGAAATGGATTGCATGTGTAACAAAGGTGAGATCTTCTCACTCAAAATAATAATTGAAAATTTCAGTTATTGATTGATTGTTGAATTGTGATAGTTAACTTTAAATTGTTGATTATGTGCTAGGATGATAAATTATTATCATTTGTTTTAAAATAAACCCTATGCGCCGCATAATAGCGGATGATATTATATTAATCCCATATTCCACCTCGAAGTGGAATTGGTATTATATATGTATTTAGAATGATTGATTTCCCACATTATATAGCAGATGAGACCCTAAACGCCGCATAATAGCGGATGATATTATATAAATCCCATATACCGCGATATTCCATCTTGAAGTGGAATTGGTATTTAATTGTTGTGCTAACGTCTGTGGATGCAGGGAAAACAGGTTGGAGGGATCCAACTAGGTTCCTCAAATAATTGAATTTGTTTCAATATTGTATATTGATTATTTAAAATCTGTGTGTGATTATATTGTGATTGAAATCGTTGAAAGTTAAAATTTAGCCGAATAATATTTTTGGTATCATAGGATACAAGAAATAAATAAAAATTGGATTTTTAAATTTAAGTAGAAAATCTATAGTGAAATCCTATTGAATAAAATTCCAAAATATGGGAAAAAGTTTTATAAATGGATTTCAAGTAATAATATTCAAAAGGGGAAGAAATTATTTTAAAAATATGTTTCTTAAATAATTTGGAAAGGATAAAGGAATTTATTTTAAAACAAAATTCGAAAATTGGTTTGGTGTTAAAAGAATAAATCTTTGGGGAAGCTATATGAAAATTGATTTGGTGTTTGAATGAAAATCGATTTGGTGACGATTTGGAAATTGATTTGGTGTTTGTAAATGATTTTTAAAAATCGATTTAAAAATCATATATCAGTGAATATGTGGGAATTTGAATCCACAAATGGGAATTTTATAATAGAAAGAGAAATTTGTTTTAAAAATAAATATTGTTTTAATTTTAGAAGTGTGGAAAGGAATTTACGGATTTGGGATGTAAATTTAAAATAAATCCAGAAAGATTAATAAATTGATTTGAATGAACCATTTTAGAACGAAATATGTACTTTCCCTGAAAGCCGCGAATGTTTTCAATATAGTTTATAAATATAGATTGAAGTTGTAGAGATGGTTCAAGGGAAAGAATGTTTTGGAAAAAAATATTTACTTAGGTTATTTTGAAAATCTTTAAAGTAAAAATATATTTTAAACTATTATAGAAATGATGATTTAAAGATTTAATTAATATTGGTTTTAGAAATTGAATATTTAAATAGTTATGTCCTATCTACTAATTTTATTTTAATATTTGTTTGGACTTGAATTTTTATATGCGATATTAGTATAATATATTTTTCATAACTAATATTTAAGCAAGTATTTTAAATTAGTTTTATTTTAAATATTTCCATGTATATTTTGGATAAATATTTTATTTTATTTTAAAATATTTGAACTCGGCAGATTTTCAGTGGAAATGAATAAATATTTGAAAATATATTCCACGTAAGGAAAATGCTTTGAAAATTTGTTTCCAAAGGATTGAAATGTGAATAGTGATTTGAAATTTGTTTTCAAATATTAAAGTGATAAAAGTATATCTTGCGAAGATATGTTGAAATTAAATAATTTAGGAAAATTATTTTAAATCCAGTGATGGTTGTGAATGATGATTGATAGTTAAATAACCGACTATCAATATTGGCCTTTAAATGGCATTTGAATTTCGATGCGACTAGGAGTCGAAATCCAAATGGATATTCGAAACCACATCGAACCTTTGTTATTATGATGGATGTAACGTCCCGAAAATTTTCGACTTTCGAAAATTCAACATCGATACTCACTTTATCGACTGCCGAGAAATCGAAGGCCGAAAACCCGAAATGTTATGGTTTAAGAAAAAGAATTTAAGAAAAGAGAAGAGAAAAAGATAGAAGATAGAGAGAAAAGAGAATAGAAAAAGAACAGAAAACAACAGAACAACAGAATCTCACAATTCGCAGCGGAACAACATATAATAATAGATGAATAATCTTTAAACAAAGAACTATATCAGTTATTACATTTTATACATTTCATTACATCATATCATCAGAGTGTACAACATCATACAACAAACAGTGCAGCGGAGAAGAAATACTATATAAACTAGTAATACGCCATGCCATCCAGCTTGCCTCCAGCAACTCCAGAATATCCAGAATATCCTGATAAACCTTAAGTCTTAACTGCCCGTGTGGAAAATTGGTGGGCACCCAGAGTTTAGGAAGGAAAACAATAAACTCCAAGTCAGTCATGTGACTGGTGTGAGAACTCAAAACAGTTTGTTTATCTTTAAAATCAAAATAGAGGAATATTTTTAAATTTAATTCGCAATGCTTTTAAAAATGAGACTACCATAAGGCCTCCCGCACACACACACATGCAAACGCAGAATCGGAGGAGATTTCTCCTTATGATAGTCAAAGATGCTTGATACGCATTTAAAATAACATTTGATATTATTATTAGTGCATAGTGTAGAGGAAAATCATTTCAAAAATAAAGATATAAATCTTAGCCAGCATAGACATTCCGCACTTATGCCTACTATAGCTACTATGTTCAATAGCAGGTTACCGCCACATTCCATAGCAGGTTATACAACTAATACCGTACAAGTCTCGTATTGTTTCTTTGGATTTCCAACAAATAATCAGGCCAAGGAACTTCCCATTGCCACATGGAAACGCCTCTGGCTGGACGTCCCCGAGAACTTAACCAGCTCTCTGCCAACACAAGGCCGGGTTACCTTTATCACTAGGTAACTACTACACGAATATGGCATCCCCCGGTCCCATTGGACCTTTAACCGAGCGCTCGTCACCAACAACACCACACAGTAATAAATATAGTGTATCAACATGAGTAAGTATCTGGGCTCCATACCATGATACCACCCTTTCCAGAAGGAAATGCACATACCCTAAAGGGAGCTACCCCTCATAACCTTGCCGCATCTTTCCTGTTTTGACCATTCCGGGATGTGAGGCTCGACGAAGTCACGTCCACAAAAACATACTTTATACAAAAGCCATGCTTTGGGTCAACAAATGATCAACACAATGATCACAAGGATAGACGATCAAATAAACTATCCTATCACAAATAATCAACACAATGATCATTTCAGCATCACTCAGCATGTCACATTACCAAATTGGGAATATATCGCTGATAACTTCAACTATATAACCTCTGAGCTCGTACGTCTCAGAGAAGGGTGTTAAGCTAAAAGAATAAATTCTCCGCCACCAACAGAAATATATTTGAAAGAAATCGGCTTTATATCTCAACTTGTAATGTCAGACATACAATCCATACAAGTCTGTTCCGGGCTCGAACAGAACCGAAGGCACTTACAAAGAAGTCCTTGCAATCCGGATATTCACAATCCTGATCGGATTCACCATCACATATGGAGAACTCAATACCGTAGCTACTCGGTGCAGAGTCAATCGACAGGTCATCCTATCGCTTTTGCAAATACCGGGTCTTCAACACCGATCTTCAATGCAATTCACAATGACGTATCACATATTCGGAATGGGTTATACGACCCCAAGGTCCTTTCCCGGTTAACCCGAATAGTGAGCGCTTATTCAAAAATAAGTGTGGCATTCAAATTCAAACAATTCACATCAAATACCCATTCAAAGGGAAATATTGATAGTCGATTATTGAACTATCAATGGATATGCACACATCACCAGATTCCAAATAATTCTCCAAATTATTTACTTTCCAAAATATCTTTACAAGATATAAAATTTTCAACACTTCAAAAATAAATCAGTATTTATTTTTAAACAAATTCCACTTTTCATTTATAAATTCCATAGTGAATTTATATTCTAAAATATCCGTGAATATATGACTTCAATTCAATTTCTAATATTCATTTTCAATTTATCTTCAAAAAGATAAATTCTCAACATATTCACTTTATATTGGAAAACATTTCCATACTTATTAAATAAGTAATTCTCTAATCTTTTTATTTTCAATCACTTGGAAAATATTCCATATACTTAAATCGAATTAAGTATATATTTCATTCTTTAAGGAAATCATTCTCTTAAACATATTTATTTGGGCCAAAACGAATGTTACGTAAAACATCGTTACAACGTCCCAAAATCACTAGTATAGGGATTCGAATTTAAAATAGATATATAAATCCCAATACTATACAAAACATTTCCTTTCGGAAATCATTTACTATAACAACAGTGTTATAGTCCACCATTTCCTTCTATTTCTCGAAACATCTATTTCAACAATAAATGTTGAAATCTATGGTTTCGAATCTCAACACATTTAAAACATCGTTAGATCGTTTTAATTCTATTTAAAACATCATATCTAAAACAATTTCTTTAACATATTATTCACTATTCAAAAACGTGAATAAACTTCGTTAACAATTTCATCCTTTTATTCATTTTAATTCAAAGGATTATTCACTATTCAAAAACGTGAATATAACTCCATTAATAGGTTTCAACAAATTTTCTTATCAAAATAAGTCATCTGCGAATTTATAAAACAACGTTATAAATTCCATTTCTATTTATTTATAAAAACTTCTTTCCTGATAAATTTTCTTTATTAACCTATTCCAGTTTATAACTCAATTATAAACTAAAAGTTCATATTATAAGTTAAATACTTATAAAACGATTATTTTACAAAGATCGTTCTTTTAAACTTCCAAAATTATAAATCTTATAACTTATAAGATTTAATGATTTATCCAAAACCATTCTTCAAATAACTTCACAAATTTTATAAACCTACTGTTTATAAAATTTCATTTATAACTTCACAGTTTATAATTCTATAAATTTCATTTATTTATGAAATTCATTTTCACTTCATTCAAACACTTATAAAAACTCGTTTTATAATGTCAATATTTCAATTTATAAATATCCACTTATAAATCTCTTAATATAAATCAATTTATATTATTCTTTAAAAACGTCTTTAATCCTCTTTATAAAAACTTCATCATTTTGATTTATAAAATAATCAAATTTTATAAATCCTAATTTTTAACTTTCAATAATAAATTCAAAAATCCCAATTCAAATTACTTTATGAGATCTTTAGTCCATATTTCTCAAAATCAACTTTTTAACTATATTTCTCAAAAAACATAATTTTTATAACATTAAAAATTATAACGTTTATTTATTTAAAATGGATCCATTCCAAAAATAAAGTATATTTTCAAAAATCACTTTAAAATCATTTTAAAATCCCAAAATCTGGGTCCAATGATGCTACACACCAAATAGTCAATCACGACAACAACGATCCATCATATATCGATATGAAAATCCATCAAATATCAAAATATCTGAAATCAAATAAATACTGTTGAGGAATCCAGTTGGATCCCTCCAACCTGTTTCCTGCATCCAAAAACATTAGCACAATACCAATTTCGCTCCAGTACGAAATTATCGCGGTATATGTTCTTATTACATATTATCCGCTTAATAACGGCGCAATAGGGTCTCATCCGCTAAACAAAAAATGCGGGAAATCAATAACTCCAATATATACATATGCTAATATATATATATTGATATTATATATAATACCAATTTCACTGTTTATGAAATATTCGCGGTATATGTTTTTATTAAATAACATCCGCTTACTAACGGCGTATAATGTCTATTTTAACAAACAATAGATATCAATCAACATTCAAACATGCATTCAAATATTTTAAATCTAACTATTTAAAATAAAATCGAAACCGATTCGATTGAGTGAGAAGTTCTCACCTCGATTTAAATTCCGTTTTAGCGATTTATTTCGAATAAAATTAAACGGACGTTTAATTTTACCCAAAATTCTCACTAACTCCAAACGACTCCAAACCAACTCCATCGCGTAGTGCTCGTCCATACGATTCCAACGCGACTGGTTTCGCGCGTTTTTGACCTCGTATGAAAAAGATATCGATTTTACAAGTTTATAAGAATTTTATATAACAATTTACAACTAAAATTTAAATTTTTAAACCCTCAACTCATCACCACCGTCCAAAATCGTTTGCAACAGATCGTAACCGCATTTCCCTCCTTCTTCCCACGCGACTCTTGCTTCAGGAACTCACGAAGCCGTTCGAACCCATATAGCAAAATTAGGGTTAATTCTTGCTTTAAATTCGACGAGCTATAGCACGATCAGGGACTTCCATGCGACTCGCCACCCCGAACACCACCCACGCCCAGCACCATACGAAGCTCGGTCTTGTATCAATCTCGAAAAACGTGCCATAGACGAGCACGAACGCGGCCCAATATCTCGGCCTATGGTCGATAACAACGAACTCCACCGTACGGATTTAAAGCTCTCGCAATGCTCTTCATTTTTGCAGTTGATGATTTCTGTTAAAAGTGAATGGATTTCGAGAAATTGGAGGAGAAAGAATGGAAGCATTTCGGCCGTTAAAGCCAGAGGTGGCGGCTGCGTTGTGAAACCCTAGCTTATTATTATTATTATTTTTGTGATTTATGGGGGTATTTATAGAAGATTTTTCAATCACTATTCATCCGGGATTTCTAAACTCCAATTTACGCGCCGAAACTGACGTACCTAGGGTTTATCCCGCGTTCCGGACACAATGGAACAGGTTTCGGAAGCTAATTCGGACATCTGTGCGAGTTATGGCTGTAAACGCTCAATTTAAATTAAACCGATTTAAGTCGATTTCTAGGCGTTTTAATTTGTACAGGACAAACGGTAAATCCAATTGACTTGAAATTTGAAACCTTACAATAATATCACATTACGGATCCGATGAAACTAGTTTCGTCGAAATCCGAGACTTTTTGAAAAATGGCTATTTTAGCTCGTCAAATTAAAATTAAAAATAAATCGATGCGTTTCGAGCTGCCACGATCAAACGATAACTCCGATTGACACGAAAATTGAAATCCGGTAATAACTAACTATTACGGATCCAATGGAACTGGTTTCGTTCAATTCTGAGACTGTTCAAAAATTGACTATTTTTACTAGTCGATTTTAATATTAAAATATTCAATTTTCACAATTTAACTTTTAATTCGTTTTTAAAAGTTCTAAAATATCATTCTAACTCCAATATGATAAAATAAAATTTTACAAATCATTTTCAATCATATTTAACTCTATTTTCAATTATTTTCATAATTTAACATATTAAATCATCGATTTAAAAATCCAATTAAATCCAATAATTCAAATAAAAATTTATTTGACTTATAAATTCACTTATTAATATTTAAAATTAATTAAATATTCAAATTTTAATAAATTAAAATTCTGGGTCGTTACAATCTTTCCCCCTTAAAAGAATTTCGTCCTCGAAATTATTAAGTAAGAAAAGTTACAGAATTCATTAATTTTCCCAAAATTCATAGTTAAACTTCTTACAATACTTTACTAAGTTTTCAAGTCATACTTAGTTATCTTTTCAAAAACAACTACTATTGTTTAACTTTCAACTCCAAAATCAAAGTTATAGTTTTCAAAATTTTACCAAATTTTCTCAAAATTTTTCTAACGCCTTAAATTTCGGAAAAATTCGCCATAGTCTCCTTTGCGCGGCTCGATCCGAAAAAAAAATGACAGTATATATATCACAAATATACATCTCATCAAGTAATGAGGCATCCCGCAGGGAAAAAAGTGTAAAAGTACGATATTTAATCCGAGATATGTACCTTATATTTTATTAGCAAGCGTATACGACTAATATAGCGCGAAAGCGAGCTCCAAATGCGAAGCAAACGCGATCCGCACCTACTAAACACTCAACAAACAACATGAGAACATGCATATAGACAATAATCTCAATATACAACATATATCTCTATAACAACTACATAATATAGCAAATGCAATATATATTCAACCATCAACCAACTAAATACTCATTCATATTCTCATTAATATACAATGAATTGGTTTTCTCAGTTTAATCACATTTGATTCATTACAGTGGATGTTACTAACATTCATTTTCAATTAGTTTATATTCACTAATTCATATTCGAGTTGGTTCACTTCCAAATCAAATTCAATTCCATTCAAATTTATTTACTTCTAATTTGAATTTCAATTGATTTAGCTTTCAATTTCATTAACACTTAATGAATTATATACAATCAATCAACAATCAACTAACAACCAATGTTTAATCAATACAACCAAATTCCTTTGCTTCACTTACATTCATTATTCCATATCAACTATTCACATTTAATTGATTTACATTCAATCCATTCATTCAATTCTATTACAAAAGTTGAATTTCACTTACATAACTCAAGTTCATATTTCATTTTACTTTATTACCAATATCAACTTCATTTAACATCTCTTAAGTTAAATTTCATTTCACAAACATCACTTGTTTTTACTTAACTTAAATTCCCATTTATAAATAAATTCAGATTCCAATTCTAAAGTAAATTTCATTTAACTTTGAATTCATTTTTACTTACAACTCATATTCATAAATATATTCATATAGTTTCACTTTTTATATATATAGTTCATTCACAATTGTAAATCACATTAATTATAATTCAATTCTTACAATTCTTTTGCTTATACAATTATTCTTTTATTTAGATTATTCAAACAACCTAACAATCAACTTATATACACTTTAATAATTCTGAAAAATTATTCCTTTATATATAAAATATAATCAAGGCAAAATTATTTCATTTACCCAATTTAAAACAATATCGTATCGAATTGTTCTGTACAAGTGTTTAGAGATCCCTATCAACAACGTTAATTACTCGTATTAACTAGAATCTATATACCACTCAACAAACCAATCATCACAATATAAACAATTTTATATTCACTAACAAATACGCTCTCATAGCTATTATTACACTCAAACTCATTCTAGAGTACTGCTGACTCTATCTCTAACGAGTAACACCCAACAGAACCATGGTTGTCGCTTAACCATATGCTCCGATACCAAATGTAACGTACGTACCGTCAGCGGTCACAACCGGTAGGCTTTTCAACCATCCCAGCCCCACCGTGGCTTACACTGGTACCCCAGACCTTGCTTTTACGGCCAGCCTCTCGACTGTCTCAGGTTACACCTAACCAACCCCCTAAAAGAGGATGTGTGGGAGTAAGAGTCTCCCGTTCGCCACCTAACCGCGAAGCGAGAACCCCCCATCACATAGCCCAATAGCTTAACAAGACTGGTGTGAGAACTCAAAACAGTTTGTTTATCTTTAAAATCAAAATAGAGGAATATTTTTAAATTTAATTCGCAATGCTTTTAAAAATGAGACTACCATAAGGCCTCCCGCACACACACACATGCAAACGCAGAATCGGAGGAGATTTCTCCTTATGATAGTCAAAGATGCTTGATACGCATTTAAAATAACATTTGATATTATTATTAGTGCATAGTGTAGAGGAAAATCATTTCAAAAATAAAGATATAAATCTTAGCCAGCATAGACATTCCGCACTTATGCCTACTATAGCTACTATGTTCAATAGCAGGTTACCGCCACATTCCATAGCAGGTTATACAACTAATACCGTACAAGTCTCGTATTGTTTCTTTGGATTTCCAACAAATGATCAGGCCAAGGAACTTCCCATTGCCACATGGAAACGCCTCTGGCTGGACGTCCCCGAGAACTTAACCAGCTCTCTGCCAACACAAGGCCGGGTTACCTTTATCACTAGGTAACTACTACACGAATATGGCATCCCCGGGTCCCATTGGACCTTTAACCGAGCGCTCGTCACCAACAACACCACACAGTAATAAATATAGTGTATCAACATGAGTAAGTATCTGGGCTCCATACCATGATACCACCCTTTCCAGAAGGAAATGCACATACCCTAAAGGGAGCTACCCCTCATAATCTTGCCGCATCTTTCCTGTTTTGACCATTCCGGGATGTGAGGCTCGACGAAGTCACGTCCACAAAAACATACTTTATACAAAAGCCATGCTTTGGGTCAACAAATGATCAACACAATGATCACAAGGATAGACGATCAAATAAACGATCCTATCACAAATAATCAACACAATGATCATTTCAGCATCACTCAGCATGTCACATTACCAAATTGGGAATATATCGCTGATAACTTCAACTATATAACCTCTGAGCTCGTACGTCTCAGAGAAGGGTGTTAAGCTAAAAGAATAAATTCTCCGCCACCAACAGAAATATATTTGAAAGAAATCGGCTTTATATCTCAACTTGTAATGTTAGACATACAATCCATACAAGTCTGTTCCGGGCTCGAACAGAACCGAAGGCACTTACAAAGAAGTCCTTGCAATCCGGATATTCACAATCCTGATCGGATTCACCATCACATATGGAGAACTCAATACCGTAGCTACTCGGTGCAGAGTCAATCGACAGGTCATCCTATCGCTTTTGCAAATACCGGGTCTTCAACACCGATCTTCAATGCAATTCACAATGACGTATCACATATTCGGAATGGGTTATACGACCCCAAGGTCCTTTCCCGGTTAACCCGAATAGTGAGCGCTTATTCAAAAATAAGTGTGGCATTCAAATTCAAACAATTCACATCAAATACCCATTCAAAGGGAAATATTGATAGTCGATTATTGAACTATCAATGGATATGCACACATCACCAGATTCCAAATAATTCTCCAAATTATTTACTTTCCAAAATATCTTTACAAGATATAAAATTTTCAACACTTCAAAAATAAATCAGTATTTATTTTTAAACAAATTCCACTTTTCATTTATAAATTCCATAGTGAATTTATATTCTAAAATATCCGTGAATATATGACTTCAATTCAATTTCTAATATTCATTTTCAATTTATCTTCAAAAAGATAAATTCTCAACATATTCACTTTATATTGGAAAACATTTCCATACTTATTAAATAAGTAATTCTCTAATCTTTTTATTTTCAATCACTTGGAAAATATTCCATATACTTAAATCGAATTAAGTATATATTTCATTCTTTAAGGAAATCATTCTCTTAAACATATTTATTTGGGCCAAAACGAATGTTACGTAAAACATCGTTACAACGTCCCAACATCACTAGTATAGGGATTCGAATTTAAAATAGATATATAAATCCCAATACTATACAAAACATTTCCTTTCGGAAATCATTTACTATAACAACAGTGTTATAGTCCACCATTTCCTTCTATTTCTCGAAACATCTATTTCAACAATAAATGTTGAAATCTATGGTTTCGAATCTCAACACATTTAAAACATCGTTAGATCGTTTTAATTCTATTTAAAACATCATATCTAAAACAATTTCTTTAACATATTATTCACTATTCAAAAACGTGAATAAACTTCGTTAACAATTTCATCCTTTTATTCATTTTAATTCAAAGGATTATTCACTATTCAAAAACGTGAATATAACTCCATTAATAGGTTTCAACAAATTTTCTTATCAAAATAAGTCATCTGCGAATTTATAAAACAACGTTATAAATTCCATTTCTATTTATTTATAAAAACTTCTTTCCTGATAAATTTTCTTTATTAACCTATTCCAGTTTATAACTCAATTATAAACTAAAAGTTCATATTATAAGTTAAATACTTATAAAACGATTATTTTACAAAGATCGTTCTTTTAAACTTCCCAAATTATAAATCTTATAACTTAAAAGATTTAATGATTTATCCAAAACCATTCTTCAAATAACTTCACAAATTTTATAAACCTACTGTTTATAAAATTTCATTTATAACTTCACAGTTTATAATTCTATAAATTTCATTTATTTATGAAATTCATTTTCACTTCATTCAAACACTTATAAAAACTCGTTTTATAATGTCAATATTTCAATTTATAAATATCCACTTATAAATCTCTTAATATAAATCAATTTATATTATTCTTTAAAAACGTCTTTAATCTTCTTTATAAAAACTTCATCATTTTGATTTATAAAATAATCAAATTTTATAAATCCTAATTTTTAACTTTCAATAATAAATTCAAAAATCCCAATTCAAATTACTTTATGAGATCTTTAGTCCATATTTCTCAAAATCAACTTTTTAACTATATTTCTCAAAAAACATAATTTTTATAACATTAAAAATTATAACGTTTATTTATTTAAAATGGATCCATTCCAAAAATAAAGTATATTTTCAAAAATCACTTTAAAATCATTTTAAAATCCCAAAATCTGGGTCCAATGATGCTAAACACCAAATAGTCAATCACGACAACAACGATCCATCATATATCGATATGAAAATCCATCAAATATCAAAATATCTGAAATCAAATAAATACTGTTGAGGAATCCAGTTGGATCCCTCCAACCTGTTTCCTGCATCCAAAAACATTAGCACAATACCAATTTCGCTCCAGTACGAAATTATCGCGGTATATGTTCTTATTAAATATTATCCGCTTAATAACGGCGCAATAGGGTCTCATCCGCTAAACAAAAAATGCGGGAAATCAATAACTCCAATATATACATATGCCAATATATATATATTGATATTATATATAATACCAATTTCACTGTTTATGAAATATTCGCGGTATATGTTTTTATTAAATAACATCCGCTTACTAACGGCGTATAATGTCTATTTTAACAAACAATAGATATCAATCAACATTCAAACATGCATTCAAATATTTTAAATCTAACTATTTAAAATAAAATCGAAACCGATTCGATTGAGTGAGAAGTTCTCACCTCGATTTAAATTCCGTTTTAGCGATTTATTTCGAATAAAATTAAACGGACGTTTAATTTTACCCAAAATTCTCACTAACTCCAAACGACTCCAAACCAACTCCATCGCGTAGTGCTCATCCATACGATTCCAACGCGACTGGTTTCGCGCGTTTTTGACCTCGTATGAAAAAGATATCGATTTTACAAGTTTATAAGAATTTTATATAACAATTTACAACTAAAATTTAAATTTTTAAACCCTCAACTCATCACCACCGTCCAAAATCGTTTGCAACAGATCGTAGCCGCGTTTCCCTCCTTCTTCCCACGCGACTCTTGCTTCAGGAACTCACGAAGCCGTTCGAACCCATATAGCAAAATTAGGGTTAATTCTTGCTTTAAATTCGACGAGCTATAGCACGATCAGGGACTTCCATGCGACTCGCCACCCCGAACACCACCCACGCCCAGCACCATACGAAGCTCGGCCTTGTATCAATCTCGAAAAACGTGCCATAGACGAGCACGAACGCGGCCCAATATCTCGGCCTATGGTCGATAACAACGAACTCCACCGTACGGATTTAAAGCTCTCGCAATGCTCTTCATTTTTGCAGTTGATGATTTCTGTTAAAAGTGAATGGATTTCGAGAAATTGGAGGAGAAAGAATGGAAGCATTTCGGCCGTTAAAGCCAGAGGTGGCGGCTGCGTTGTGAAACCCTAGCTTATTATTATTATTATTATTATTTGTGATTTATGGGGGTATTTATAGAAGATTTTTCAATCACTATTCATCCGGGATTTCTAAACTCCAATTTACGCGCCGAAACTGACATACCTAGGGTTTATCCCGCGTTCCGGACACAATGGAACAGGTTTCGGAAGCTAATTCGGACATCTGTGCGAGTTATGGCTGTAAACGCTCAATTTAAATTAAACCGATTTAAGTCGATTTCTAGGCGTTTTAATTTGTACAGGACAAACGGTAAATCCAATTGACTTGAAATTTGAAACCTTACAATAATATCACATTACGGATCCGATGAAACTAGTTTCGTCGAAATCCGAGACTTTTTGAAAAATGGCTATTTTAGCTCGTCAAATTAAAATTAAAAATAAATCGATGCGTTTCGAGCTGCCACGATCAAACGATAACTCCGATTGACACGAAAATTGAAATCCGGTAATAACTAACTATTACGGATCCAATGGAACTAGTTTCGTTCAATTCTGAGAATGTTCAAAAATTGACTATTTTTACTAGTCGATTTTATTATTAAAATATTCAATTTTCACAATTTAACTTTTAATTCGTTTTTAAAAGTTCTAAAATATCATTCTAACTCCAATATGATAAAATAAAATTTTACAAATCATTTTCAATCATATTTAACTCTATTTTCAATTATTTTCATAATTTAACATATTAAATTATCGATTTAAAAATCCAATTAAATCCAATAATTCAAATAAAAATTTATTTGACTTATAAATTCACTTATTAATATTTAAAATTAATTAAATATTCAAATTTTAATAAATTAAAATTCTGGGTCGTTACAATCTTTCCCCCTTAAAAGAATTTCGTCCTCGAAATTATTAAGTAAGAAAAGTTACAGAATTCATTAATTTTCCCAAAATTCATAGTTAAACTTCTTACAATACTTTACTAAGTTTTCAAGTCATACTTAGTTATATTTTCAAAAACAACTACTATTGTTTAACTTTCAACTCCAAAATCAAAGTTATAGTTTTCAAAATTTTACCAAATTTTCTCAAAATTTTTCTAACGCCTTAAATTTCGGAAAAATTCGCCATAGTCTCCTTTGCGCGGCTCGATCCGAAAAAAAATGACAGTATATATATCACAAATATACATCTCATCAAGTAATGAGGCATCCCGCAGGGAAAAAAGTGTAAAAGTACGATATTTAATCCGAGATATGTACCTTATATTTTATTAGCAAGCGTATACGGCTAATATAGCGCGAAAGCGAGCTCCAAATGCGAAGCAAACGCGATCCGCACCTACTAAACACTCAACAAACAACATGAGAACATGCATATAGACAATAATCTCAATATACAACATATATCTCCATAACAACTACATAATATAGCAAATGCAATATATATTCAACCATCAACCAACTAAATACTCATTCATATTCTCATTAATATACAATGAATTGGTTTTCTCAGTTTAATCACATTTGATTCATTACAGTGGATGTTACTAACATTCATTTTCAATTAGTTTATATTCACTAATTCATATTCGAGTTGGTTCACTTCCAAATCAAATTCAATTCCATTCAAATTTATTTACTTCTAATTTGAATTTCAATTGATTTAGCTTTCAATTTCATTAACACTTAATGAATTATATACAATCAATCAACAATCAACTAACAACCAATGTTTAATCAATACAACCAAATTCCTTTGCTTCACTTACATTCATTATTCCATATCAACTATTCACATTTAATTGATTTACATTCAATCCATTCATTCAATTCTATTACAAAAGTTGAATTTCACTTACATAACTCAAGTTCATATTTCATTTTACTTTATTACCAATATCAACTTCATTTAACATCTCTTAAGTTAAATTTCATTTCACAAACATCACTTGTTTTTACTTAACTTAAATTCCCATTTATAAATAAATTCAGATTCCAATTCTAAAGTAAATTTCATTTAACTTTGAATTCATTTTTACTTACAACTCATATTCATAAATATATTCATATAGTTTCACTTTTTATATATATAGTTCATTCACAATTGTAAATCACATTAATTATAATTCAATTCTTACAATTCTTTTGCTTATACAATTATTCTTTTATTTAGATTATTCAAACAACCTAACAATCAACTTATATACACTTTAATAATTCTGAAAAATTATTCCTTTATATATAAAATATAATCAAGGCAAAATTATTTCATTTACCCAATTTAAAACAATATCGTATCGAATTGTTCTGTACAAGTGTTTAGAGATCCCTATCAACAACGTTAATTACTCGTATTAACTAGAATCTATATACCACTCAACAAACCAATCATCACAATATAAACAATTTTATATTCACTAACAAATACGCTCTCATAGCTATTATTACACTCAAACTCATTCTAGAGTACTGCTGACTCTATCTCTAACGAGTAACACCCAACAGAACCATGGTTGTCGCTTAACCATATGCTCCGATACCAAATGTAACGTACGTACCGTCAGCGGTCACAACCGGTAGGCTTTTCAACCATCCCAGCCCCACCGTGGCTTACACTGGTACCCCAGACCTTGCTTTTACGGCCAGCCTCTCGACTGTCTCAGGTTACACCTAACCAACCCCCTAAAAGAGGATGTGTGGGAGTAAGAGTCTCCCGTTCGCCACCTAACCGCGAAGCGAGAACCCCCCATCACATAGCCCAATAGCTTAACAAGACTGGTGTGAGAACTCAAAACAGTTTGTTTATCTTTAAAATCAAAATAGAGGAATATTTTTAAATTTAATTCGCAATGCTTTTAAAAATGAGACTACCATAAGGCCTCCCGCACACACACACATGCAAACGCAGAATCGGAGGAGATTTCTCCTTATGATAGTCAAAGATGCTTGATACGCATTTAAAATAACATTTGATATTATTATTAGTGCATAGTGTAGAGGAAAATCATTTCAAAAATAAAGATATAAATCTTAGCCAGCATAGACATTCCGCACTTATGCCTACTATAGCTACTATGTTCAATAGCAGGTTACCGCCACATTCCATAGCAGGTTATACAACTAATACCGTACAAGTCTCGTATTGTTTCTTTGGATTTCCAACAAATGATCAGGCCAAGGAACTTCCCATTGCCACATGGAAACGCCTCTGGCTGGACGTCCCCGAGAACTTAACCAGCTCTCTGCCAACACAAGGCCGGGTTACCTTTATCACTAGGTAACTACTACACGAATATGGCATCCCCCGGTCCCATTGGACCTTTAACCGAGCGCTCGTCACCAACAACACCACACAGTAATAAATATAGTGTATCAACATGAGTAAGTATCTGGGCTCCATACCATGATACCACCATTTCCAGAAGGAAATGCACATACCCTAAAGGGAGCTACCCCTCATAACCTTGCCGCATCTTTCCTGTTTTGACCATTCCGGGATGTGAGGCTCGACGAAGTCACGTCCACAAAAACATACTTTATACAAAAGCCATGCTTTGGGTCAACAAATGATCAACACAATGATCACAAGGATAGACGATCAAATAAACGATCCTATCACAAATAATCAACACAATGATCATTTCAGCATCACTCAGCATGTCACATTACCAAATTGGGAATATATCGCTGATAACTTCAACTATATAACCTCTGAGCTCGTACGTCTCAGAGAAGGGTGTTAAGCTAAAAGAATAAATTCTCCGCCACCAACAGAAATATATTTGAAAGAAATCGGCTTTATATCTCAACTTGTAATGTCAGACATACAATCCATACAAGTCTGTTCCGGGCTCGAACAGAACCGAAGGCACTTACAAAGAAGTCCTTGCAATCCGGATATTCACAATCCTGATCGGATTCACCATCACATATGGAGAACTCAATACCGTAGCTACTCGATGCAGAGTCAATCGACAGGTCATCCTATCGCTTTTGCAAATACCGGGTCTTCAACACCGATCTTCAATGCAATTCACAACGACGTATCACATATTCGGAATGGGTTATACGACCCCAAGGTCCTTTCCCGGTTAACCCGAATAGTGAGCGCTTATTCAAAAATAAGTGTGGCATTCAAATTCAAACAATTCACATCAAATACCCATTCAAAGGGAAATATTGATAGTCGATTATTGAACTATCAATGGATATGCACACATCACCAGATTCCAAATAATTCTCCAAATTATTTACTTTCCAAAATATCTTTACAAGATATAAAATTTTCAACACTTCAAAAATAAATCAGTATTTATTTTTAAACAAATTCCACTTTTCATTTATAAATTCCATAGTGAATTTATATTCTAAAATATCCGTGAATATATGACTTCAATTCAATTTCTAATATTCATTTTCAATTTATCTTCAAAAAGATAAATTCTCAACATATTCACTTTATATTGGAAAACATTCCATACTTATTAAATAAGTAATTCTCTAATCTTTTTATTTTCAATCACTTGGAAAATATTCCATATACTTAAATCGAATTAAGTATATATTTCATTCTTTAAGGAAATCATTCTCTTAAACATATTTATTTGGGCCAAAACGAATGTTACGTAAAACATCGTTACAACGTCCCAAAATCACTAATATAGGGATTCGAATTTAAAATAGATATATAAATCCCAATACTATACAAAACATTTCCTTTCGGAAATCATTTACTATAACAACAGTGTTATAGTCCACCATTTCCTTCTATTTCTCGAAACATCTATTTCAACAATAAAAGTTGAAATCTATGGTTTCGAATCTCAACACATTTAAAACATCGTTAGATCGTTTTAATTCTATTTAAAACATCATATCTAAAACAATTTCTTTAACATATTATTCACTATTCAAAAACGTGAATAAACTTCGTTAACAATTTCATCCTTTTATTCATTTTAATTCAAAGGATTATTCACTATTCAAAAACGTGAATATAACTCCATTAATAGGTTTCAACAAATTTTCTTATCAAAATAAGTCATCTGCGAATTTATAAAACAACGTTATAAATTCCATTTCTATTTATTTATAAAAACTTCTTTCCTGATAAATTTTCTTTATTAACCTATTCCAGTTTATAACTCAATTATAAACTAAAAGTTCATATTATAAGTTAAATACTTATAAAACGATTATTTTACAAAGATCGTTCTTTTAAACTTCCCAAATTATAAATCTTATAACTTATAAGATTTAATGATTTATCCAAAACCATTCTTCAAATAACTTCACAAATTTTATTAACCTACTGTTTATAAAATTTCATTTATAACTTCACAGTTTATAATTCTATAAATTTCATTTATTTATGAAATTCATTTTCACTTCATTCAAACACTTATAAAAACTCGTTTTATAATGTCAATATTTCAATTTATAAATATCCACTTATAAATCTCTTAATATAAATCAATTTATATTATTCTTTAAAAACGTCTTTAATCTTCTTTATAAAAACTTCATCATTTTGATTTATAAAATAATCAAATTTTATAAATCCTAATTTTTAACTTTCAATAATAAATTCAAAAATCCCAATTCAAATTACTTTATGAGATCTTTAGTCCATATTTCTCAAAATCAACTTTTTAACTATATTTCTCAAAAAACATAATTTTTATAACATTAAAAATTATAACGTTTATTTATTTAAAATGGATCCATTCCAAAAATAAAGTATATTTTCAAAAATCACTTTAAAATCATTTTAAAATCCCAAAATCTGGGTCCAATGATGCTACACACCAAATAGTCAATCACGACAACAATGATCCATCATATATCGATATGAAAATCCATCAAATATCAAAATATCTGAAATCAAATAAATACTGTTGAGGAATCCAGTTGGATCCCTCCAACCTGTTTCCTGCATCCAAAAACATTAGCACAATACCAATTTCGCTCCAGTACGAAATTATCGCGGTATATGTTCTTATTAAATATTATCCGCTTAATAACGGCGCAATAGGGTCTCATCCGCTAAACAAAAAATGCGGGAAATCAATAACTCCAATATATGCATATGCCAATATATATATATTGATATTATATATAATACCAATTTCACTGTTTATGAAATATTCGCGGTATATGTTTTTATTAAATAACATCCGCTTACTAACGGCGTATAATGTCTATTTTAACAAACAATAGATATCAATCAACATTCAAACATGCATTCAAATATTTTAAATCTAACTATTTAAAATAAAATCGAAACCGATTCGATTGAGTGAGAAGTTCTCACCTCGATTTAAATTCCGTTTTAGCGATTTATTTCGAATAAAATTAATTTTACCCAAAATTCTCACTAACTCCAAACAACTCCAAACCAACTCCATCGCGTAGTGCTCGTCCATACGATTCCAACGCGACTGGTTTCGCGCGTTTTCGACCTCGTATGAAAAAGATATCGATTTTACAAGTTTATAAGAATTTTATATAACAATTTACAACTAAAATTTAAATTTTTAAACCCTCAACTCATCACCACCGTCCAAAATCGTTTGCAACAGATCGTAGCCGCGTTTCCCTCCTTCTTCCCATGCGACTCTTGCTTCAGGAACTCACGAAGCTGTTCGAACCCATATAGCAAAATTAGGGTTAATTCTTGCTTTAAATTCGATGAGCTATAGCACGATCAGGGACTTCCATGCGACTCGCCACCCCGAACACCACCCACGCCCAGCACCATACGAAGCTCGGCCTTGTATCAATCTCGAAAAACGTGCCATAGACGAGCACGAACGCGGCGCAATATCTCGGCCTATGGTCGATAACAACGAACTCCACCGTACGGATTTAAAGCTCTCGCAATGCTCTTCATTTTTGCAGTTGATGATTTCTGTTAAAAGTGAATGGATTTCGAGAAATTGGAGGAGAAAGAATGGAAGCATTTCGGCCGTTAAAGCCAGAGGTGGCGGCTGCGTTGTGAAACCCTAGCTTATTTTATTTTATTTTATTTTTTTTGTGATTTATGGGGGTATTTATAGAAGATTTTTCAATCACTATTCATCCGGGATTTCTAAACTCCAATTTACGCGCCAAAACTGACGTACCTAAGGTTTATCCCGCGTTCCGGACACAATGGAACAGGTTTCGGAAGCTAATTCGGACATCTGTGCGAGTTATGGCTGTAAACGCTCAATTTAAATTAAACCGATTTAAGTCGATTTCTAGGCGTTTTAATTTGTACAGGACAAACGGTAAATCCAATTGACTTGAAATTTGAAACCTTACAATAATATCACGATACGGTTCCGATGAAACTGGTTTCGTCGAAATCTGAGACTTTTTGAAAAATGGCTATTTTAGCTCGTCAAATTAAAATTAAAAATAAATCGATGCGTTTCGAGCTGCCACGATCAAACGATAACTCCGATTGACACAAAAATTGAAATCCGATAATAGCTAACTATTACGGATCCAATGGAACTGGTTTCGTTCAATTCTGAGACTGTTCAAAAATTGACTATTTTTACTAGTCGGTTTTAATATTAAAATATTCAATTTTCACAATTTAACTTTTAATTCGTTTTTAAAAGTTCTAAAATATCATTCTAACTCCAATATGATAAAATAAAATTTTACAAATCATTTTCAATCATATTTAACTCTATTTTCAATTATTTTCATAATTTAACATATTAAATTATCGATTTAAAAATCCAATTAAATCCAATAATTCAAATAAAAATTTATTTGACTTATAAATTCACTTATTAATATTTAAAATTAATTAAATATTCAAAATTTAATAAATTAAAATTCTGGGTCGTTACAATGGATCTTTTATTTAAAAGATCAAAGTGGAAATTTGTTATGATTTGTTTGAAATCTGAATGTAACACTTATTTTTAAAAAAAATAAGCGCTCATTATTCGGATTAGCTGGGAGAGGATCTTGTGTCATAAAACCCATTCAGAATAACGATACGACGAAATGGGATTGCATTTGAAGATGGTGTTGAAGACCGGGTATTTTCGAAAATGAAAGGATTACCTATCAAATGTCTCTGCATTGGGTTGCTCCGGTATAGAGATTTTATCACACTTTGTGATGGGGATTCCGGACGTAATTAGTGAATATATGGATTTACATGGGCTTCTTTTGAAGTGCCTTCGGTTCCGTTCGATCCCGGAACGGACTTGTATGGATGTGTGTCTAACGTTACACTTTGAAATGTAAAGCTGGTTTCTATCAAATACATTTCTGTTGGTGGCGCAGAATTTATTCTCTTAGCTCAACACCCTTATTTGAGACATACGAGCTCAGAGGTTATGTGTTGATGGTTACTAGTGATACATTCCCAAATTGGTAACGTGGCATATGAAGTGCTGCTAATCATTTGTTGATCAAAGCATGACTTTGAGAAAAGTGTAGCTTTGTGGACGAGACTTCGTCAGACCTCACACCCCAAAAATGGTCGAAACAGGAAAGATGCGGCATGAGGGTCGCGCCCTTTAGGGGTATGTCATTTCCTTCCAGAAATGGGTGGTATCATGGTATGGAGCCCAGATATTTAACCTATGTGGTTGCTGCAAAATCTATTACTCTTTGTGGTTGTTGCTTTGTGGTTGAGGATCCTCAGATAAAGGTTGCAAACGACCAGGGGATGGCATACTCGTGTATTAGTTACCTAGTTACAGAGGTAACCCGGCCTAGTGTTGGTAGAGAGCTGGTTAAGTTCTCGGGACGTCCCTCCAGAGGCGCATCCATGTGGTAGTTGGAATTTCCTTAGCCTTACCATTTGTTAGAAATACAAAGAAACAATATGCGCCCCGTACGATTTTAGTTGTATAACCTGCCATGGAATATGGTGGTAACCTGCTATTGAACATGGTAGCTATAGTAGCTATAGTAGGCATACAATAATGGTTATATCTAGCTAAGATTAATATTATAATTTCAAAATGTTTTCTGCACGATGCACTAATAATAATAATAATATCAAAAGATTTTGCGTATTAAGCATGTTTGACTATCATAAGCAGAAATCTCCTCCAATCCTGCGTTTGCATTGTGTGTGTGGCGGGAGGCCTTATGGTAGTTTCATTTTCCAAAAGCATAGCGGATTTCTTTTCATTTTCTTTGTGAAAATAACCGATTTTAAGATCTCACACCAGTCCCACGACTAACCTTGAGTTTATTGTTCTCTTTATAAACTCTGGGTGCCCACAATTTTTCCACACGGGCGGCCTAGAGTCAGGTTGTCATTATTCTGGAGCGAAGGCGAAAAAGAGATGCTGTGGAGATCAGGAGAAAGCTGGATGGCGAAGCGTACACTAGTATATGTTATAGTCTTTTCCGCTGTTTGTTGTTGTAACACTCTGAAAATGTAATGTGATGTAACGTAACAACTAATATAGTTCTTTATTTTAAAGATATTCGTATACCTATTATATTTGTTCCGTTACGATATGTGAGATTATGTTATTGTTCTAGTTTCTTTTTCTATCTTCTTCTTTTTTAACCCTAACGGTTCGGTTTTCCGGCATTCGATTGTGCGGCATTGGATACGGTGGATGTATCGATATCGACTTTCGAATGTCGAAAAAAATCAGGTTGTTACAATATTGCATAACTCAAAAATGAAAGTTTCAGACAATAGTTCAAGGTTTCCAGAATATCAAGAATTATCAAATTTCGATACGTAACGAAAAAGTTGTGACCAATTTAATTTCAGGTTTTAACAAAGCCAATACAAAAGACAATGCGACACTATTTGATTCTAACTCAGTTTTGACCACATAGACTACAGAATTTCCTAAAACATTAAACACAAAAGTTGTTCCTTAGGGTCTCAGGTTTCTAGCACAAAAAGATTTGGTCAATTTTTCTTTATGTGTTAAAAGTTATGGTTGTTTGAATGTTAGGTTTCGACTCAGAAAATTGATAGAGCACAGCATGTATTCCAATTTCAAATCAAATTTCGACACTTTTTAAGTTTTTAAAACATACAGGTCTAAACCCCTCAAATTACTCGAGTTCAAACTCGAGTAATTTGAGGGGTTTAGACCTGTAAGTTTTTAAAACTTAAAATTTAGACTCAGTTTAAAAAAATGAGTAGAAAGGGAGGTTTACTCGGGATTTAACCCGAGTTGTATTCGAGTTTGACCCGAAGTTAAGAAAAGAGCAGATTATTAAAGGTTTTAAAATCAATTTGTTTTGAAATTTAAATTCAAATCTAGTTCAAACCTACTTATTTAAAACTTACCTTTTTCTAATTGTTTTCTTTAACTAATAGTTAAGAAGTTTTGAAAATTTGATTGATTTAAATTTTGTGAAATTTAAAGTGATTTTGGAACATTAATTTAAAATGAAGTTTAAGTTTTTTTTTTATAAAATTAAGTTTTAAAATACAAATTGTAATTAGTTTTGAAACCTCTACTTGATAATGTTTTAAGTTATTTAAGGAAATTAAGTTTGGTTAACTTTAAAATTGTCAAGTTAAATGGTTATCTTATTTCAAATCTTAATTAAATGATTTAATTAAGTTAAGTTAATTATAATGTTAAAATGTTTAAAAAAATGTTAATTGTAATTAAGGCATTTATAAGATAATGTTTTATCTTAAGATGATTAAGGTTATAATGTCTTGAGATTAATTAGTTTAATAAAGGGAATTAAGTATAATAATTAAGAGTAATTAATTGGTTTAATTAATAATTAATTAAGGGTTATTAATTAATTAATTAGTTAATTAATTAATTAAAGGATAATTAATTAATTAATTAATTAAAGGATAATTAATTAATTAATTAAAGGATAATTAATTGTAATTAAGGATTTTTAATTAAAGTTTGTTAATTTATGATTAGAAATTAATTAATTAAGTAATTAAGAATAAACCATATCTCAAACTAGATCAAGCTTAAAATTCTCAAAACCTTGCTCTAATACCAAGTGTAATTACCCGCCTTTCATTCCATAGAAAGACGCATCATTATTAAGAAAGAAAGAGGTAGAAAACAGAATAGACAGAAGAAGAACTCAACAATATCAGAATCTCACAGCGGAACGGAACAAAATATAACATATAACATAACTATTACATAGTCATTTACATATCAGAGTTACACAGATACAACAACACAAAATAGACAGTTATAAAAGTTTGCCTATTATACAACGCTAATACAATGTATGCATCATCACAGAGATATATCACAGCGGAAAAACTAAATATCTACAAACGTTGAAGTCTCCTACTCCATCTCTCCTCTAGATTTCGGCAAAGCTAACCTGAATCCCTTGGCTACTCGTAAAAATTTGAGTACCCAAGAGTTTAAGAGAAACGGAATAAACTCCGGGTCAGACATAAGTCTGGTGTGAGTAAACGGGTTAAAGTTGCTTAACTTTTGAAAACCCTAGACCCTATTATAAGGTAAGGTAACCAGATTTCCTATCAAATGTTTTAGCTAGCGTAAGGTAAAATCTTACCCATGTTTATGTGTTAATTAACAATCTTAATTACAAATTAATTAATCCATAATTACCAATTAATCAATCCTTAATTAACATTTTATTTAATCTTTAATTATCTTTGATTAATCTTTAATCACCCTTCGATAAATCAATTAATTAATCTTTAATTATAGATTAATCATCCTTTAAGTATTAATTAATAAGACCTAATTATTAATTAATAAAATTTATTTACACATTAAGTACTCCATAGTTATTAATTAATCTCCTTCAATATAAAAGTAATTAAGGATTTGACCACTTTGTAATGAAGTAGATTAATTAATGATACTTAATGTGTAAATAATTTTTATTAATAATTAGGTTTTATTAATTAATACTTAAGGGATGATTAATCTATAATTAAAGATTAACTAATTGATTAATCAAAGGGTGATTAAGGAAACTTAGTATAAATTTTAAGTTTTAAAACCTACAGGTCTAAACTCCACAATTTGCTTGAGTTCAAACTCGAGTTAACTGTAACGACCTAACGTTAATTTGGATCGATGTGGTTTTTGGATATCTAAATCTGGAAACCCGATCCCGGTCTCATCGAAATCCAAAGCACCATCTTTTAGATCCAAGTTGTTTTAAAAGTTTAAACAATTTAATTCAATTCAATTTAATTCAAGACTTGAATTCACACAGCATTAACACAGATAAATATCACACATTTATCATTGATATAACCAATCATATCATAGGATATCACAACAAATCATCCAATAGATATCATTCAATATAGATATTCAACAAATAATCATCCATAAGTAAGCATTATCAACTCATATCATAATTAATTTAATTGCCGCCTTTCTCAACCCAGAAAGACGCATCATCTTTAACAAAGAAAGGGATAGCAAAGAGAAAGGTAGAGAAGAAAGAAAGAAATAACATCAGAATCTCAAAAGCGGAACGAATAAATTATATTAATCACATAAAATAGTACATAGTATACAACATCCATCAGAGTTACACAGATTATACATCACATACTAGACAGTTATAAACACCAGTCTAGTGATTACAACTCAATACAACACAAACAAATGACTCAGAGAGCACACAGCGGAACACTATATATATCTATAAACGCTGAAGCCTCCTGCTCCATTGCTCTTCTAGAATTTGTCAAAGCTAACCTGAATCCCCTGGCTACTCGTAAAAATTTGAGTACCCAAGAGTTTAAGAAAACAGAAGATAAACTCTAGGTCAGACATGGGTTTGCTATGTGTAATAGGTTAAGGTTGCTTAACTTTGAAAATCTTTTGAAAACAAAAGGTATCACGTAAGACTCCCCACACATAAACATGGGTGAGTTTTTACCTTACACTAACCAAAACATTTGATAGGAAATCTAGTGATATTATACTAGGGTCTAGGGTTTTCAAATAAATAAGAAATAGCTGAAATTGTTACATGATTAAATTCCAGTATACCAGCCACAAAGTGGGTAATACAATCAAAACCGTAAGGCCACGTAGGAAGAATGGGTTTCCATCAATGGTAGGGCTACTGTGGTACTGCCCCTCATGGTATGTGGCCTATATCACCGTACCGAGGATCCACCCTAAATCCTCTGCAACACAAGGTCGGAACCATCCCTTACTGGACAGTCCCGAACAAGACAACCCCGAAGTTGTTTGCAACCAACTGCCCACACAGCCGAATAAAAAGGGACTTCTAGACAAGGGTTAATCTCGTCCTACTTGGGTGCTACCCACTTAGCCTTGCTACACCTTCCCTATTTTAGCCATTCCTGGTTGATGAGGCTTGAGGCTACGATTACCATTAGAGAATACATCTCTTAGAATGCTTATCGTCCACCTGACGATGTTTCGAAAGCATTCAATCCATACAAGTTCATTTCGGGTTCGAACGAAACCGAAGGCATTATCTCATTGCACTCATTTTGGAATCACCCTCGGAGTTAAAGAAGATAACCCTTGCACTCTGAATCATCATCTTCACTTGAGATTTATGACCTATCGTTAATTTGGATCGATGTGGTTTTCAAATATCCAAATCTGGAAACCCAATCCCGGTCTCATCGAAATCCAAAACGCAATCTTTTAAGCCGAAGTTGTTTTAAAGTTAAAACAATTTGATTCAACTCATTATCTATATCCACACAGATAGGTAATTCATAATATCACAAACAGATAACTCACATTATCATCACAAATAGATAATTCACATTATCATCACAATTCAAACCAAGCATCCATATTACAGATCAGCACATATCTCATATCAGAGATTTCAAACAATGCAAAGCATTCAATATCATTCAGCCATCCATAAGCAATGATTTATACCATCTCTAATTAATTTAAAGTGAATTAAATTAATTACTTCATTCTATAAATCCTGCTTACTTAGTCATTAATCAATTACAAATCAATTAATTAATCATCCTCTAATTATTCATTTCAATTAATCATCCTTGATTAATTATTTTTTAATTACATTCAAGTAATTAGCCTTTAATTAATTTGAAAAATTAATTATCCTTAACCACTTACAGTAATTAACCTTTAATTACTTCATTAATTAATTAATTATAATTAATTACATTAATCCTTGATTAATTTCATTAATTAATTACTCTATAATCAATTATCATTGATTACTTATCATTGACTAATAATCTTAATTAATCAACCCTTAATTACATCATTAATTATATTAATGAATGATCCATAATTACTTCTTAATTAATTATTAATCATATTTAATAATTAATCTTTAATTAATTTTATTCATTAATCAACCTTGATTAATCACAGTTAGTAATTAATTACCTTACTTAATTAACTTCAAATAACTTTACTAATTAATTTTTAAATTAATTACACTAAGTAACTAATTATTTGTTACTTCCACTAAGTAATTATTCTTTATATTAACTATAAAGGTAATTAATCCCAAATCTCTTCCATTAATTAATTATCCTTGAATTAATTAAACAAAATAATTAACGCAAATTACTTGCATACTTCAATTAATTACATCTAGTAATTACCTATCTTAATTAATTCACTAAGTAATTATTCTTCAATAATTACATTAAGTAATTATACTTAACAAGTAATCCAATGATTATATTAAATTAATTAAACTTAATTAATTAACTTAAACTAATCATATTACTTTATTAATTACATTGAGTAATTAATTCCGTTAATTACTTTCATTAAGTAATTATACTTAAGCAATTCCATAAATGATTATCCTTAATTAATTATTAAAATTAATCACATTAATTAATTATTTAATAATTCCAAGTTAATGATCTTCATTAACTATTAACAATTCTTTAATTACTTTTCTTAAGTAATTAACTTAGATTAATCATTACAAATTAATTAATCTTTAATAACCAATTAATTAATATCTAATTATTTAATTAATTAAGTGCTTAACTATAACTTAATTAATCTTTAATTACTTGATTAATTAATTCCTAATCATTAATTAATAATCTAATCTTACCTAATTAATGATCCTTAATTACAAATTTATTTATCCTTTAATTAATCACTTAAGCCTTAATTAATTAATTTAATCCCTTAATTACTAAATTAATTAATCCAAATCATTAATAAATTAAATAAATTAATTATTCTTTAGTTACCTTAATAATTTAATTTAATTTATTCCAAAGCATTAAATCTTAATTACCTTTAAGATAAAAAATATTTTTCTTATTAATGACTTAATTATCATTTACAAATACATTTGAAAACATTTCACTTTCAAATTTACTTTTAAATTCCATTTCAAATCAAGATTCAAACTAAATACAAATTAAATTTTAACAAAATTTAAAAACAATTTAAAAACCTTCTTAGTCCAATGTTAAAGAACACTTATCTTTATAAAAGAAATTTACATAAGAGTTTTAAAACAAATCATTTAAATTCAAATAATTCTATAAAATATACTTTAACATTTTCAAGTTGTTAAAACAATTTAATTTTATAAAACTTTATTTTATTTGAAAACTAGGATACAAATTTAGATTTAAATCCATACTTAAAACTGATTTAAAACTAGTTTAATTCTTGCTTTCACATTTTAAAATCCATTTTAAAATTAAAAAAACAAGAAGGTTTAAAACCTGTAACTTTAAATCACTCGCGAATCAACCCGAGGTGTTGCTTGAGTCAAGCCCTAAAATCTCGAATCCTACTCCGAGACTCAACAACAACCCAAATCCTGACACAAAAACAAAGCTGTGCACGTGCACCACCGACGCAGCCAACTCCGTTCATCAACGATGATCCCCTCAAGTCGGCGATCACCCTCGCTCCTAATCACGATCTTCAGATCATCGTTACAAACTCGAATTCGAATTCTAGCGTTCAAATCCAAAACTAGAACCAAAATAACAAAGCCTGGAACAACCATCAAAACTTATAACCAGCTCGCTCTCATGTCTCCGACCACAGGGCAGTTTGAAATTCCGACCAAGCCTTCATTAACTAACCTGCTTCCATCTCCCTGAGTTATGTTGAACTCGAACATCCAGAGGCATCGTGACGATCCAAACACCTGACATAGCCAAAACTAGGCTTATAAACTAAATCGAACAACCACCGTCGCTACTATGCTTAGATCACCTTCCTGGCATTTTTCCCTCCATCTCCAATCATCCTACTACCACTAGAAGGAACCTCAACCTCCCAGACCATCGAGATCATCAAAAAAACCCAAAACCTAATTTATGATCAAACCAGAACAACAAATTCATCCTTAACAAAAATTATGATTTTAGTTTTAAAAATCATGTTTTAGTTTAGGTATTCGATTTATAATCCTGAATCAATGAATCAGGATAATTGAATTTTCACTTAACTCAAGCTTTACTGTTCTTATGGTTTTTCAGAACAAATTTAAATTTATTTTAACTTGAATAAAATTTTAAAACCTACTCTACGATCAAACAAACAATTTTTGTTTGTAACTTAAATCATAACCATGACTAGTTCAAGGGATTGAGGATTAAAACTAAAACTGAGCTTAAACTTGGGAAATAGAGATGTTACAGACATTAACAGACATGCACACATCATACATTTGTGTATATATATACAAAAAATTAATCATCTATATTCACACAAATCATCATTATTACAGGGATCAACATGCAACCATATTGATACTTAAGTGATTTTAAAAAAAAATGTTACTCGTTGTTTGAAAATGAAGTGCAGAGCTTGTGATCCAATATTTTGAAAAAACTTTTGGACTTTAGTTGCTGGAAAACTATTTTCTTTGATTTGAAACTGCATGCTTGCTTTGGACTTTCTTTAGTTTTGAAAAGATGCAGGCATTTGTTCATCTCAGGTTTGCCTTGGAACAGATCTTGGTTTTGAAGAAAATGCACAGGCTTTTGAGTTGTTTGAAAATTAAATTACAGGATTTGAAAATGAAAATGGTTTGCATGCTTTTGATTTTGATAGTGGATTATAGGTTTGAGGAAGATGTTTCTTAGATTTTTGATTTCTGGTTTTACATTGAGAAATCTTTGAGTTTTCTTGATTTTAGAATGAAGATAGAAAAGAAAATAGAAGAGAAGGAGAAATGTTTTATTTAATAGGCTGAATTGATTTAAAAAAACAAAAGAAAAATTAAATTAAATTATTAAGGTAATTAAAGAATAATTAATTAATTTAATTTATTAATTATTAAAACTTAATTAAGCATTTCCTAATTAACATTTAATTATCCTCTAATTACTTGATTAATTATTTTCTAATTACAAATTAATTAATCTTTAATTACTTAAATAATAATCCTTAATTTTAATTAATTAACCTTTAATTAATTATAATCCTCAATTATAAATTAATTAATCCTTAATTACTAGTTAATTAAATTAATTAATTATTCTTAATTAATTATTCTTAATTAATTACATAATTACCTCTTTATACTTAATTAATTAAGTTAATTAATTATACTTAAATTTCTTAATTAATCTCAAATCATTAAAACCATAATTATCATAAGATAAAATCTTATCTTATTTATTCCTTCATTATCATTAAAACATTTTATTTTTAAAAATTAACTTTTACTTAATTAAATCATTAATTAAGTTTTAAATACTTATTCAACTAGATAAATTAAAGTTACAAATCACAACTTACCTTTAAATGCTTTAAAATATTATCAAGTGATAGTTTTAGAAAAAACTAATTTAAATTTTAAAGTTGCTTTGATAAAATCTTTAAAATTCCTTTCTACTTAAGTTTTAAAACAACTTTAACTTAATTTTAAAAAAAATTAAATTAAACAATGTTTTCAAAACTACTTAAACAATGCTAAAGAAAATGACTATTATATAAATAATTTATATAATAAAGTTAAACTAATGTAATTTTTAAATTTCAAAAACCAAGTTTTAAAATCCTTTTTAAAATTTTCTTAACACTCACTTAGGGTCAAACCCGAAGATCACTCGGGTCTAACCCGAGTTCCTTTTCCTTTTCAAAAATTTAGTTAGTTTTATTTTGAGTTTAAATTTTAAAATCTGTAAGCTAAACCCATAGAAACCACTCGAGTTTACACTCGAGTCATAAACCAAGATCCCTGATCCTTACTTCGAGCAAATCTCCTACCCAAACCACCTCACAATCCACAAACACAAACTTCACTTGTGCACTTACACCAATGCCAGAATTGCCTAACTTTGCTTAATCAATAATTAATTAATTATAAACCTTTTAACTAATTAACCATCCTTCAAATATCCATCTTGATTAATGACCTTGATTATATTCTTTAATTACATAAAGCATTAAAACTATTTCAAAAATCTATGACTCAACCAATTTCCTCGTGCAATCCATATTTATGTGTGTATGGTGTAGTCCAAGGGTTTTACACAATAGTGCAACATTATTAATCATCACATATTCAAGCATATCAATATCCATAAGCGGTATATTCTATAACGCTTATCTTTCGTTCACAGATACAAAGAAAAAATATACATTTATCACAAATAAAATAAATTACATTCATCACAGTTTGAACTAAAATAATTCAAATCACAAAGCATCACACAGTAGAGGTATCAAACAATGCACAACATTCAATAGAATACGGTCATCCATAAGTAAGGTTAATTGGTCATCTGATTAATTCAAATCAGATTGACCATCATTCCTGGTTAATTAATATTAATTAATCACAATTTATGTTAATTAATTATCCTTTAATTATTTATTAATTAACCTTAATTAATGAATTAATCACCCTTTAATTATTAAAGAATTAATCTTAATTATTTAATTACCCTTAATTAATTATCATTGATTAATTATAATAAGTAATTACCCCTAATTACTAAATTAACTTTAACCATTATTAGTTACTTTTATTAATTAACTAACTTTTAATTAATTAGTTACTTCTTACATTAATTACTTAATTACATTAATTAATTATCCTTAATTAATTAATCTTTAAACACTTGATTAATCAATCTTTGGATCATTAATTTACCTTAGTTATTTTCATTAAGCAATTTACTTTAAGTAATTAATTTTCTTTAACAAATAAATTAACTTAGACTTTAAAAGTTAATTTAACAATTAAAATATTTGTAATATTTATTTACTTCTTTAATATTATTAAGTTTAAAAATAAACTTTAAAAATAAAGGTTATGTGTATTTTAAAACATTTTAAAACTTGGTTAATAAAATAATTCTATTTAAAAACCTTCTTAACCAATTTTAAAACTTAAATAACATCTAATATTTAAAAGAAATTTGTTTTAAAAAAATTTGTTTTAAATAATTTGATTTTTTTTAAAGTTTGAAACTGTTTCGTATTACGTCAAAAAACCTGAGCAAATACTTGTTTTACCCGAGCTTGACCCCGGGCAAAACCACGTTCCCACCTGCGTCGAGAAAACCCATCGTTTTCACGTGCTTCACTCCCAGTTTCCTATCGTCTTCCCCAAAATATTCGAAAATACAGATATGTACGCCTACACGAGCATGTTCACCAACCCTATGACCATCTCCGATCGACGCCGCAGCCACCCAAACATCATTGACGATCACCAGAAACAATTTGAACAACCAAAGCACGAAATCGTCCCTTAATCAAAATCGAGCAAATTTCGAAGCCATCTCCTTAATTCCCTTCGCTCCACCGCGATAAGACATCGGAAGTCACTCCATTCTGATCGATGATGCTCCGACCATCCATACTTAACCCCTTGGTCCGATCGTCTAAATCACTGTAATGACGGTAATAATGCCTCACGAATACCATTGCTAACATACAGTACTTAAACCCTAAATCGATCAGAATCGCCATACATGATGAACTAAAAATTAAGCGAGCAATTTTCCCTTGCTCCTTAACACGTCATCTTCTTCCACCCTTGACCATGGTGCATATGGCCATTCCGATCGCCGGTAATCGAATGAAAACCAATTTCCGTTCAACACAAGGTATCTCAACAAATATTGACCTAAAAATCATGAATCGATTACCTAAATTCATGATTCTCTGCCACGAATACAGTCATGCAATTCAAAATTAAAAGTGAACTGGTTTATTTTTGTCATAAATAAGAATTTCATTGTATTTTTCATTTTAAAAATCATTTGCTGAATTTAAAATCCTGAAATTACTTTTATAATCATCTTTATACTTAAAAAACAATTTTCGTTTAAATGTCGAAGATTAATACTGACTCGATTGAGAGTTTTAATTTTTTGAAATTTACTTGTGCCTATAACCTCTAAACAGATGTGTATATAGACATGCACACACCCATTTCTACATATATACATGCATATTTGTATGCACACAAACACATTTACAACTTCGTTCCAACATTCATCACAACATCAGATAAGAGATTAGAATAAAGGCAAGTTTGCTCAACTGGAGATGATGTAAACAGAGAAGAACAGAGGCCAGATATTTTTGTTTTCCTAGAAACTTGGTCTTGAACTTTTGATCAGTAGTTTGAAACTGACCTTGCTTTGATTTAAACTAAGTTGAATTTGCATTTACTTTTGCCTTTGAATCTGATGCTTGCTGAAGTTGATCTAATTTTTTTATTTCTAGGCTAGATATTTGAATGAATTGTTTTGCTTTCTAATCCGTTTTGATGTTGCACCTTCTAGAATAGCAACTAGTTTTTAAACTGGAATGAATCTGTTACTTAATCTAACTTCAGGTTTGATTTTTCAGGTTTGGATTTGAAAATTGTTTCAGGTTTGTAAAAAACCTCTGCTTGATTTTGTTCTGATTTCCAGACTTTGATCGTTAAGATTGGAAACTTTATGTTGAGTTTGAATTTTCTGCTTGCTTTTTCTTTGTTCAGGTTTTGATTTCAGTTTTGAGAAGTTTAAACTGAGAAGTTTGAAAATGACCTGGTTTATTAATTTCTTTCTTTTTTCTATACCTATTTTCTAAAATTCTAAAAGAAAATTTTATTTTCTTGCCACTTGTTTCATCCATTAGTTACACTTATAAACACATAGTTTAAAATTTTTACACTTGTTAATTTCCAAATCTCATGGCATACAAATGTTAAAACACTTAATTTTTTTAATGTTTAAACCCTTCTTTTTAATTAATTTTATACAATTTATTTTAAACCCTTTTCATCTTATATTTACATGTTCATACAAATATTTAAGTATTATGTTTTACAAAACATTCCTTTTTATATTTGCACTCATACATACCTTTATAGTTTTAAAACAAATGATTTGAAATCAACTTATTTATTACTAATAATATTTATATATATTAGTCCTTTAGAAATAATAAGTTAATAAATCCAAATTTTATTTTCAACACATTTAATTTTAAATTTCAAATTCAAAAATTAACGTACAATCAATTTGTATTTATAAATGAAAAAACAAACAATATCTTTTTATAAATATATTTTTTATTCATTCACAATCTATAAACACTTATTTATTTGAATTTCAATTTCAAATTTCAAGTTGTAGTCTGTTTATAAAATATTTAGATTTCCAAATCAAATTCTTTTGATCTATATTTATTCAAATCTTTAAATTAAACCATAGTTAAATTTATAATTAAAATATTATTTAAAATATTTATTTTTTGAATTCCCAAATTAGAAATTCTATTTAAATCATATTTATATACATTTATATTAATAAACAGACAAATATCTATTTAAATTTGGAAAATACCAAATTAATTCATAATTTAATTTCAAAAAATTAAATTACTTACCAATTTGAATTTGATTTAAAAACAGGAATGTTACATAAGTGTACCATCGGATTTCTTCACAAAAATAGCTGATGCTCCCCAAGGAGAGGAACTAGAACGAATAAATTGCTTCACTTCCAATTCGGATAATTGTTTACGCATCCCCTCATTTTCCTTATTAGACATATGATAAGGAGGATGTGTCATAGGTTGAGCTTCAGGAATTAGATTAATTCTGAACTCGATTGCTCGCTTAGGGGGTAATCCTAAAATAGGCTCAAATATGTTGGGAAATTGACGAACAAATTAAATGAGGGAAATGACATCTTCCTCATCATGAAGGTTTAGAGAATATAAGGATGCAACCGAATTGGGATTTGAATCTTTAAGAACAATAGAAATCTACTTAATAGATTGAGGATGTAGAAGATGAACAGTCCTCTCAAGATATAGGATATGGGCTTCATAACTGTTAAGTCAATCCATTCCCAAAATCATTCCGAAGCCTAAGTAACGCATAATAAGCAAATCGGCTCGGAAAGCATGATCACATAAACTAAACTTGACATCTTTAAAAGTAAAGTGAGTGTTGCGGATCCACCAACCGAATTCGTAATTCTCAATGAAGCCATCAAAGCCATAACATTTCAAGAAAAGGTATCAACAAGTTCTTTGATACAAAAGAGTGGGATGCACCCGTGTCAAAAAGAACTCAAATAGGATGATCACGAAACATAATAATGCCATCAAGAATAGAATGAGAAATACGTTGAATAAGGGAAGTGTTACTGGATGCTTACACAACATTCAGTTTTCCGTCTTTCTTGCTTGAAAGTTTGGGACACGAAGATAAAAGATGACCCGAACTTTTGCAATAATGGCAATAAAGGGGTTTAGGACACCTATTCTAATAATGGTCCTTGGAACCACAATCGTAGCACTGTCCACAACTAAAGGTAGGATTCTTTGCTAACGAAGTTGCTTGTTTCTCTTTCTTGTTGGGATTAGGCTTGAACTTAATAGGCCTCTTCTTGTTGTTGTTGAAGTTCTATTTAGCACCCACAACTTCAACATCACTTTCTTTATCCGCCTCTTCAAGTCGAAGAACGGTATCAAGAAGCTGATTGAAAGAAACTTCTAATTTCAGAAGTAATGGCATTTTGAGGTTCTTATTCAACCCATAAATGAACCTCTGCTTTTTCTTTAATGGGTTATTAATATGCTCGAACTCATATTTAGAGAGAGATTCAAAAGATGCAACGTAATCCGTCATAGAAGATTCACCTTGAACAAGGTTAATAAATCGTTGGGCTAAATTTCCTTTCTTAGCCTCTGGCACAAACTTCAACTCGAATCTTTCTCAAAATTGCTCCCAAATAAGATCTGCTTGATAATCGCAAAAATCAAAAGCTCATTCCAATTTAATGCCCTTTCTTGGAGCATGCTAGAAGCCACTTGGACCCGATGTAGATCAACAAGATTCATGTGAGAAAAGATGTGGTCGCATGATCTAAGCCAAGCTTGGACTTCTATAAAGCTTTCGAAACCCTTGAATGGCCTTCCACTCAAATTAGTATAATCACTACACAAGCATGCCAACCCGGATTTAGGGTGAGCAGGCTCAGAAATAGGTCTGGTAGCTTGAGCGTTCTTTACAAGATCAAAAAGCCATTGGACATACATAAATACTCCATCCTAAGGAGTAGCACTGGATTGGCCGGCACTGGGATGGCCTGGTCTAGCCATTTCTCTTCTTTAAGAAAGAAAGAAAGAAGAAGAAAAAGGTTATTCTCCAAATGAATATCAAACAATCATGATTGATAGAACAGGGCATCATAAAATAAAATAGGGTAGAATGAGTCTAATGACTCGAATTAAATCCTACAGCACGATTCCTAAGAGAGACTTAGGACAATGATCCTTGCTATAATATTCTACATTGTTTCAAAGTTTGGCTCTGATACCAAGCTGTGATGCCCAACCTCTATACTCACACTAGCCAAGGATATTATAGAGTAATGCCGTCAACTAGTATGAAGAATAAGGCCGTTGAGGAGCGACCATTTGTGAAATTTCTTTGTGCGAGTACCGATATGTCAAATAGTATTACACGCATTTTGCTTCAAGAGAAAATCTGAAACATCAATAACAAACTCAAAACTACAACACAGTGGCTATGTGTTCTTCGAAAACAAATGTAAAATAATAATAATATAAATCAGTCATTGTTAACCCGCCTTTTTACCAGGCCATGGACATGCGGGATTAACATAATCGGTTGCACGTTCGCCAAGGCTGGTGTACGATGGATCCAGTCGACTGGATGGATGGATGATGCAACGTGCTTAGGAGATGGAAATATGATTGGATAAAGATGAATCAACTATGGTTTGGGTCTATGAAATATGGTTCGGCATTGGCAATCATTCGGCATTGAAGTACGTCCGGCATTCCTCCACTCGGCATTTGTACCCGGCATTGAAGTACGTCCGGCATTCCTTCACTCGGCATCCTTCACTCGGCATTTGTACCCGGCATTGAAGTACGTCCGGCATTCCTTCACTCGGCATCCTCCACTCGGCATTTGTACTCGGCATTGAAGTACGTCCAGCATTCCTTCACTCGGCATCCTCCACTCGGCATTTGTACTCGGCATTGAAGTACGTCCGGCATTCTTTCACTCGGCATCTTCCACTCGACATTTGAACTCAGCATTAAAGTGCGCTCGGCACACCTCACCCCAGCATCGATCGGCATGTATCACTCAAATGCCTCGTCCGGCATTATTCTATCAGACTTTATTCGGCATGCATCACTCAAATGCCTCGACCGACATTATTCTATCAGACTTCGTTCGGCATTCTTCCTCCAGATGCTTCGTTCGGCATGGAACGGGTCGGCATTGATGGCTCGGCGTTACATGGCTCGGCATATGTGGACCGGCCATAAACTCGGTGGGCCTGAATCACGCAAAGGCCCAACAACTCAGGATTTGCCTATAAATACAGCATGTGGGGGTTCAGAAAAGGGATCCTGATTCTCTCTCCTGCTCTCTAACTTTCTATCCCCTAAGGCTAAGGCTAGCCTATCACTTTGTAACTGTAATCGATTGTTACAGCAATAAAAAAGAAATTACTGGAGTGGACTTAGGCCAGAGTTAGCCGAACCACTATAAATTCCGTGTCTTTACCGCTTTCATTTTAATTTCTGTTATTCTTCATATTAAATATCCTCTACATACATCCTACCCGTGAACTGTGATTGTTGTTTGGTACTTTCACTTGGATTTGGGTGTTAGTGACCAATTTTGGCGCTAACATTTTGGTGCTTTCACTGAGAATTGAACTCAGGAATTTTGGAGTTAGAAACTTGGATTTAAAAGAGCAATGGCTAGACCATCAGCAAGGAAACAAGTAATGGAAAGGAGCAATCAGGAGGAAAGTCAAGAGGCTTCCTCTGGAGATGGAGCAGGTGGAGCATCCATTTACATCACTAGAGAGGAAATGGAGGCGATGATGAAAAGACAAGAGGAGATGATGCGGACTCTTCTCAGACAATTTGCACAAACAGAAAATGCAGGAGCTCAGATCCGTGGAGCTGGATCAGAAGCACTCAACCAGCAAGTAGAGGGAATAGCTCGGCCGGGGGCAACCCCCAATCAGCAAACAGCTATCAATCCAGATGGATCTAGACTTGGGGGCATACCATTAGGAAATGTTGGACCAACCCATGGAGGGATACCAGACGATGTTGTGCAACCCGACACCAACAGGAGTGCAGGAGTGCGAGATGAGGAGTATGTGCCAGAATTCCCTCATAAACTCGGGGGGCAGACCAGAGGCGATGGACAAGGATTACATCTTGGGGGCAACGACAGATTAGCGGAGATGGTTAGACGGGCTATGAGGGGTGGATTGGTAAATAGAGACTTGGAGGATGTAAATAGGAGTCCCTTTACTCCTACTATCAGGCAAGCTAGGAACCCACCCGAATTTAAGCTACCAAATTTGGAAATGTATAATGGGAAGGCGGATCCAACGGTTCATCTGACAAAATACATAAGGCATATGGAGGTACTGGGGGCATCGGATGAGGTCATGGCTCGATGCTTCCCATTGTATTTGACAGATATCGCAGTATGTGGTTTAGACAGCTGGAGAATGGTTCTATCGGCACATGGACGGAGCTAATTGAGAGGTTTATGAGGCAGTTTCAGGTCCACATAGTTAGACCCAAGAACGTGATGACTCTGACATCTATGAAACAATGGAAAGGGGAATCGCTCAGGGACTTCTTAACCAGATTCAACGCAGCGGTAGCCTCAGTGGATCGACCCGATCCGTCAATGGTTTTGATGGCAGCCGTCTCGGGAATCGCGGATAACTCGGATTTCAAAATATCATTGGAACGGGACCCACCGAGGGATCTCGGGGAGTTCTATCATGAGGCGGAAAGGTTCTTGAGACAGGAGGATGCGCAGGCTAAGAGAGTAGGGAGAGAGGCTGAAGCTTATGCAGTGAGGGGTGGAGGTCCATCCAGGGAGGATCTAAGTAAAGATGATAAAGGAAAAAGGAAAACGAATGGAAATGGTGGCACTTCGATGAAACCTCGGAGGGAGTCAAAGTTTTCTTCTTACACAGATTTAACTAAGACTCTAGAAAGGATTTACTTGGACACTCGAGGGCGGCTCCAATACCGAAGGCCAGCAAAGAGAGAGCCTTCAGAATACGAACGGACATCGGGAAAGCATTGCCTATTCCATGAGCTGGATGGGCACAACTCAAACGACTGTAGGCATTTGAGGGATATCATTGAGGAGCATGTAAGGAATGGTCACCTACAGCAATATGTCAGGAATCGAATTACGGCAGGGGAGCAAGAGCAGCCACCACCTACCTCTAGCAATGGCGGCATTGGGTCTGGTCAACGCCGGTTTACTATCAACTAAACAGGTTCATGGTTTTGAATAAGTAATAGAACTCAAAATAATACGGCTAGGTCACTTACACACGTACGGGATTGAGGACGGTCCCTATGCGTGCTCTGAGATAACTGAAAACCGTACTACTTGAGTCTATGAAATTCTGCTTTCTTTCTAGTTTCTGCAAACTTTGGATCTCTCTTTCGTATTTCGGATATTTACTTTTCTTTGGTATGGTTTTGGAGTTTGGATTGAACTCCCGATTTGGTTGGTTTTTTCTTGGTATCCTATTCTGGTTTGGATGTTTGATTTTTTTGATACGGATTTCTGGTTTTATATTTGGTTTTGGATCAATGTAATAAACAGTTCAGGTTTTATAATTACTGCCCCGACCGGAGAGACGGGGCAATGGTCACAAGTTACGAGTCCCTTCGCCGGAGAGCGAAGAAATGGACTTGGGCAGAATATAAAAAGTCCTTGACCGGAGAGTCGAGGCCGGAGAATATAAAAAGTCCTTGACCGGAGAGTCGAGGCCGGAGAATATAAAAAGTCCTTGATCGGAGAGCCGAGGCCGGAGAATATAAAAAGTCCTTGACCGGAGAGCGGAGGCCGGAGAATATAAAAAGTCCTTGACCGGAGAGTCGAGGCCGGAGAATATAAAAAGTCCTTGACCAGAGAGTCGAGGCCGGAGAATATAAAAAGTCCTTGACCGGAGAGTCGAGGCCGGAGAATATCAAAATCCTTAGCCGGTTTGCTGAGGCCGGTGAATATCAAAATCTTTGACCGGAGAGTCGAGGCCGGAGAACATACAAGCCCGTGATGGAAAAGTCAAGGCTGAAACAGGATAACACGACCCGGCGAGGTCTACAAAATCAAGATTAAGCCCGGAGAGGTCGTGGATTTGATGATATGGTTACAGAAAGGATGTGGACTTTGGATATCAGATTTGAGGCTATTCAAAACAGACCTTCCAATAGCAAGGCATGTTTTGGGGGGCAAGTGTTAACCCGCCTTTTTACCAGGCCATGGACATGCGGGATTAACATAATCGGTTGCACGTTCGCCAAGGCTGGTGTACGATGGATCCAGTCGACTGGATGGATGGATGACGCAACGTGCTTAGGAGATGGAAATATAATTGGATAAAAATGAATCAACTATGGTTTGGGTCTATGAAATATGGTTCGGCATTGGCAATCATTCGGCATTGAAGTACGTCCGGCATTCCTCCACTCGACATTTGTACCTGGCATTGAAGTACGTCTGACATTCCTTCACTCGGCATCCTCCACTCGGCATTTGTACCCGGCATTGAAGTACGTCCGGCATTCCTTCACTCGGCATCCTCCACTCGGCATTTGTACTCGGCATTGAAGTACGTCCGGCATTCCTTCACTCGGCATCCTCCACTCGGCATTTGTACTCGGCATTGAAGTACGTCCGGCATTCTTTCACTCGGCATCTTCCACTCGGCATTTGAACTCAGCATTAAAGTGCGCTCGGCACACCTCACCCCAGCATCGATCGGCATGTATCACTCAAATGCCTCGTCCGGCATTATTCTATCAGACTTTGTTCGGCATGCATCACTCAAATGCCTCGACCGACATTATTCTATCAGACTTCGTTTGGCATTCTTCCTCCAGACGCTTCGTTCGGCATGGAACAGGTCGACATTGATGGCTCGGCATTACATGGCTCGGCATATGTGGACCGGCCATAAACTCGGTGGGCCTGAATCACGCAAAGGCCCAACAACTCAGGATTTGCCTATAAATACAGCATGTGGGGGTTCAGAAAAGGGAACCTAATTCTCTCTCCTGCTCTCTAACTTTCTATCCCCTAAGGCTAAGGCTAGCCTATCACTTTGTAACTGTAATCGATTGTTACAGCAATAAAAAAGAAATTACTGGAGTGGACGTAGGCCAGAGTTAGCCGAACCACTATAAATTCCGTGTCTTTACCGCTTTCATTTTAATTTCTGTTATTCTTCATATTAAATATCCTCTACATACATCCTACCCGTGAACTGTGATTGTTGTTTGGTACTTTCACTTGGATTTGGGTGTTAGTGACCAATTTTGGCGCTAACAGTCATAGATATTCATATCACTTAGACGGAAACATATATGATATAACACATAAAAATGTGCATCAAAATAGTAGTCATGTAAGATCCACTAGATCACAGAAGAATAGGTACAAGTGCTAGACAAAATAATATGTATACATCATGAAGTCTCTATCTCGAATGCATAGAACAAAATCTATTAGCTAAGTAATTAGCCAAAAGTCAGATGATGGATCCTAATAAGAAGTCAAGTAGAAGCACATGAAATACCTCGGTCTGACTTGAGTATTATTTAAGAGGAAAAAATAGACGGATCAGTCAGGCTATAAATATCATATAAAATGAGACAGGATAAGAGATATAACAGAAACGTATGATAACAATAATGCCATATTGTGACGAGCATATATTAATTAACAACAAAAAATCATACAATATCTCAAGAATCTCAAAACACAAAAAAGAATGTTATATTATTTATTTTATTCACCAAATTGCAAATATTGATAAAGCTTATCAATGTAAACCCCAATAATTTAGTGAAACACAAATTCTAGAAATCATCAATTAGAAATCCAAAAATCACAAAGGAGGAGGCCTATCACAAATGGAGCATGAAAACTCTCCAACACGTGTATCACAAACAGGTCGCTATCCCATGGTCGCTACCATAGAGCAGGTGCAACGACGTAGTACAATAACGGTATGCCCGGTGAATCTGAAACTCAAATAATACCGAACAACGACGTAGTACAATAACGGTACGCCCGATGAACCTGATAAGCCGAAATAACGACGTAGTGCAACAACGATACGCCCGATGAATCGAACTCCGTAAAAGAACAAGAGTCGCTAGCCCATAAAAATGAGTCGAAACTCCAAAGAACCCATAGGTCGTCACCTATAAAAGAAATGAGACGGAACTTAATAAAACGAGGTGCAATCCTCTGCATGGACAAAGAAACATCGCATATCGCTAGTCTAAACCATAAAATGATCATCATTGATTAATAAGAAGTGTGAATTACACTAAGCTAGTAAATAAATGAATTTCGCTTCATGTCCCATAACCACTGGCTTAACTTAAATATTTACGTACAAATTGTAGATTTCCACTCGAAAATTGTCACAAGTTTCAATCGAACAAGTCTAAGAATTAATTGACGAAGTAAACGTTCGATTGGAAAATGATAATTAATTCTTAGTCAAGTAGATTGGAATGAGGTAAAGGTTTTCATATACTAGTAAACGTTCGAATGAGGTAAAGGTTTGCATATACTAGTAGATGGAAATATGGTTTAAAAGACGAGCTTTGTATTAAAAGTAACGTTGAAATCATTTTTGTTAAAGAGTTTGGATATTTACTACTAGTATAGAAACCTTTGTGTTTAAAAGCGACAAATAATAAAAATGATTATAGAAACAATCAATCACCAAAAATTCACATACGAAAACGTGACTCAAATCCATAGAAAATGATATCAAATCCATCAAAAGGATACTCCCAAAAATTCGAAAAAGAAGCCATCCAAGTCGATAATAAATGAAAAACAATCAATCGGATCAACAAAAATCGATAAAAATTGGAAATCCACACAAAAATAGCCAAAATAGGAAAAATGGGCAGTTCCTGACGTCTGGGGTTCATCCAAACGTCTGGATTTGGGTTCTGAAAATATTTTAGAAACCTCTCAGATGTCTGAACTCTAACCAGACGTCTAGAAACTAACCAGACATTTGGTAGGTTTGGATCAAACATCTGGTCCACGTCTCTAACATTTTTTTATTTTCTGTGGTATATTTTTTGTTTCATCTACTGCCAAACCAGATGTCTGGACCTTCCAGCCAGACGTCTGGTTGCCATTTCTGGGCAACATTTGCCTAGGCCAATGATTGCCAAATAAATTTGGAAGCGATCGGACGAGCGACGGAGGCTAGGGATTTATGCCAAGCGACAACCTATCCTTATATGCTTCTCGATACACCTCAAATATCGTGTCCAAACATCCACGATAGGATCTTTAAAGATTTTGACTTCGAAGCGCCAAATTGAAAAATTCACCGAATCAATTCAAATTAAAAGCAAATGAACATGAATAGGTATTAGGAATTCATACCTAACAACAATGAAAGCTATAAACGTACATATGAAATCAAAAGCTCACTTTTAAACTCAAAAACAACAAGTGGGAAGCTTTAAGACAAGGCAAGACCAATTCCACTTCAATGCACCTCCAAAATCTTCAATCTATTATCAAAGGAGAAGTTTTTCCTAAGTTAGAGTCTAGAAATTTCTGAGAATCGAAGAGATATTGAGATGGAGAAGATGAAGAGGATGCTTATCTCTGCTTCTCCTTGATTTCTAGAACTTGAGTTTGAATTTCCTAGCAAAACAAGGGCTTAGGAATGTTGAGTATCCTTTCTTTCCCCTATTTTTACTTTTGCTTGAGAGTATTAGGAAACAAGAATGAATAAAGAGGATAGGGGGTGGAGTTAGGGTATTATGTTGGGTTAATGGGCTGAAACCCAAACCCAAAGCCCAATAGAAAAGTAGGAAAATTCTAGTCAACTCCAAACACATCAATGTTTACACTCAAAAAGGTTAACTCAATGGAAGTGGTCATGAGTCCTGAATCAGCAGTTTACAAAAAGTAGCATTTCGGACTTTAATCCGACTAACGATGTTATATTTAAATAGATCATTAAAATATACAATCGTAAAATATGCGGGCTGTTACATTTGATCTCTGTTGGTGTAATGACCCGAAATTCTCGACCTCGAAAATTCGACACTAATACGTTCACTGTAGAAGTGCCAAGCAACCGAATGCCAAAAATCCCAGATTGTTAAGGTAAAGAAGGAAAGGAGCACAGAAAGAAACAAGAAAACCACAGCACAGAACCTCCCATTTCTCAATGGATTAAATTATAATATCAAATAATAGCATTTATACAAGAAAGCTGTAATTGTCAGTTTACATTCAGTATATCAGAGTACAACCATACATATATAAACTGGATAGTTATAATTAACGTGTCCCAGAATAACAAGTACAATACACAACGGAATATACTTCATACGTCACTGCCATCCATCTCGCCACCTAAGCTACAGAACGTCCTAACTTAAAAATCTTTAATATTCGGTCTAACCCGAGCATTACAAATAAGTAACACCCGGGTCAGGTTAGAAACCAGCGTGTGTAAACTTGAATAATTTGAAATACTGGCTATATAACTTATATAAATACCAGGGTAGCTTGTACTTTTCTAAGAGTTCTTAACTTGTTATGGTCAATCACTTATCACAAAACGATATCTAAGAATTGTTACTTAGTGTAAATGGCAATGTTACTTAATTTATTCCATTCCAGCCTATTTGGTTCTAAAATCAAATCTATAAAGAATTATTGTAGATTACTAATCGAAGTGGTTTCGGGTATTTGCTGATACCTGACCCTGGTCTCTTAGAATCCGATGTCATCTCTAAATCAAGTTGTTTAAGTGAATACAACTCAATTTTAAATACAGGACGTCACATTTACATCACAATTCATTATCGATAGATAACCCACAATATCACAGCTCAACCCAACATATCATATCATAGTACATTAGTTGTCATACTAGATATTAATCTAATCATTTAATACAATTCAATCATCCATAAGCAAGATCAATTTATCACCATTTCTAATTAATTAAATTTAATCACCAATGAATTAAATTAATTTCTTTTAGATCCTGCTTGATTAACATTAATTAATTATAAATCATTCATTATTACTTTAATTAATTAATGAAATTAATTAACCATCCCTTAATTATTTACATTAGTTAATTATCCTTTAATTACATAAAGTAATTAATTGACCTTTAATTTATTGCATTAATTATCCGTTGATTAATTAAATTAATTATAATAAGACCTTAATTAATCAAGATAATATATTTACCTTAATTAATTACTTACTTATCATTTATATCTTACCTAAATTAAATGCTTAAAATTAATCACTTGAGAACTTTAATTGATTTAAAGTTTAATAATCTAATCTTAAACACTTACTTAATTCCATTATTATGTTATATTTAAAGTACCTAGGGATTTTATTTAATTTATTAACCCAATATAATTATTCAAAATCAAAAAAGTTAAATTCAAAAACATTCTATTTAAAAAAATTAGTTTGAAACTTCTTTAAAAATTAGCTTTGAACTTGTTACTAAAAACATTATTTTTAAAATAGGTTAACAAAATTACTTTCCTTCAAAACCTGATCGCCTTTTTTCTTTTTCTTAGCTTTGAAAACTTGTTTAACAATTTGCCTTTAAACTTGCATTTGTTTAGAGCTTTTTAACTTGTTATTTCCTTTATTTTTAAACTTGTTTATAAGGTTTACTTCTATTAAGGTTGAGAAACCCGAGCTAAAGGCCAAACTTCACGAACCAAAACCAGAGCAAAATCACGAACTCTACATCTTCAAGACAATCCTCAATTTACTCGAGCCTACTCCTGAGAAAACCCCTTCTTCCCGAAAGCCTCAACAAACCCAGACACGCTAGATATCTTATGCACGTGCACACGAACTCCGTCCAGCTTCTATCCTCGCTCCAACCTCCAACACGTCGGCGGCGACCATCTCGACCTAAACGACCACCCAAAACCACTAACCACATTGTCGAATCGAAATCAAACGAATTTTGAAACCCATCAGGAAGAACCCGATCAGTAAACACCTCGTATCACCCATCTCTGACTACCGAAGACCGCGGCCTCGTGCTTGAACCTTGTCTTAGATCTACGCTCCCTGTCCCCTACCTCCAAGCCAACTCGAAACCATCGCGACGTCGCACAGCCCTCGAAATCATCATCGACCTGTACCATACCTCAAACCCTATATCGATGCCGTACATTCACCACGATGGTCTGGAAATCCCGAGACCATTTTTCCTAGGTACCCCAACTTCTAAGCTACCATCAGCCATGATCTCGACAACCAGCCCTCCACCGATCGTCGAAAATTGACAAAAAAGCACTTCTCGATCAACTTGCAATATCTCGACACATACAAATCTAAAAATCTTGAAATTACTATCAAAAATCACCGTTTCCCAATTCGAAAGTAAATCTACAATCAAAACCTGAGATCGAGATAACTGATTTTCCTGATTTGATATGATTTTCGTTGTAATCTCTTCTTCCAGAAAAATATCCTGTTAATTATTCTTTAAAAATATTTTTAAAAGTTGAATTTGGTGAATAAAAACAATTTCCTTTCAAACATCATAACATAAATCTATTTATATAAGGGGATATAAATTTTTGAACTTGATATAGTTGATTTGAAACAAACAGAGAGCAGTTTTATTCATATACAGGCATGCATGAATATATACACAGGGATTCAACTAAACTTCGACAAAATTTCATCCATGCAAACATCATTCACAATATAACCTCAAGAATTTTCACATGTATCAGAAAATAAACAGATTAAGCTTTTTAAAAAGATGTTTACTCACATGTATTTGATGAACAGAGGAACATGCTTTATTTTGAAAACCTGGAATTTGATTTTGAACTTGAATTGAATCTTGAATTTGATTCTTGCTTGCATCTGATTGAAAGCTTGAGGTGGTTGTTTTAGTTTGATTCCTATTTTTCTTCTCTGATTGTTTTTTTATTTTTACTTAGAAGAAGATGAAAGAAAGACAAGGAATTGAGAAATAGATATATGAACAGGTCTTTGAACTGAATATAGTTTATGTCCTCCTTGTATTATCATTTTTTGATTTGAAGGAAAATAAAAATGAAGTAAGCCACTTGTTATATGCATGTTTATACAAACCTACAATTGTTCAATGCATGTTATACCTGGTACACAAGTGTCAAAACTAATATTATATATATTTCTTATGTTTTTTTATATATTTATTTTTATACTAATAATGTTTTGTAAATTTGTTTTTATGCTATATATTTTATATATACAAACTAAGATTATTTCACGAATGATTTTGAAAGAGAGTGCATTAAATCCTTTCATTTAAATCTTAGTTTAAGTTATCATACTTTTTAATTAATAAGTATTTTGTTTTTAGTATTCTAAAAATATAGCCTTTAACTTTAAATGTCTCTTTGAGAATCATCAAATCCAAGCTATAGCTTCCATATCACAGTATATATAGATATATACATATATTATAAACATCTTATGTAAATTGTTAATATTATAAATATCCACACCTTTACAACTTCCATATATTCAACTCCTAATGGCATATGTATATATAAGCATATATATACATATATACCTATGTATGTATATACTTATAATTTCCAATATTACAAAGTTTGCATGTATCTATTTATATAAATTCACTAATCTCATATAAGGTTTATAATTTTATAATTCAACACTTATTATAGTTCCAAATCCATTTATATACATCCAGATAATTTTAGTTATCTAAATTTTATATATTGAACTAAATAAAATTAGTATGTCAAAAGTAAACCAGTTAAATATCCAATTAGATGTCCAAAAATCCGTGTTATCACATTCCTCCCCTTTGAATCTTTTCGTCCCCGAAAAGCAACGAAACCAGAATTTATTCAATACTTATTATCAGATAAATTACTCTTTGGAAATTTAAATAAAAACTCTTTTTATTTTAAAATTTTTAAAACACTTTGAAAATCTAAAAATACCTTTTTTCATAACCTGATGTCTCAATAAATCCATCCTCATTCTCACAGAATTTTGATCATACGTTGATCAGGCGTAGAGCTAAAAATCTACGAGTACTTGGTAAACCCATTCTCAACATCTAGTGAAATACTTGGAAAATATTTTAGTGAAAATATAGAAAACAATTTTTTTAATATGGAAATCGTTTTTAGTGTGAATGCTCTGGAAATCATCAACCCCTTCATGGTCGCAGTTAACCCGATGATTACGTCGCCATCACGGCAAAACCATCGAAAACTATAGACCTTCGCGCCCCTCAATTACACCATGGACCCACCACAGATCGCAGCTACACCCGGGTTTACGTCACTATCACGGAAAAAGCCCATGTAACTGTAGGCATCAGCGTCCTCAAATTTCGCTGCCAAATGAAGTTTCACCACTCCTACATAGATCGCAGACTACACTAGTCGAGCCCCAATGTAGCCTATAGCCACTCACTACCACACGACTTTCGCTCTGTCTTCATTGATCGCAGTCTACCGATGTTACGTCGCCCTCACGGCGAAATCAAAAGTAGACCATTGACACTCACTGCCACTCGACTTCCGCTGTGGTCCGCCATAGATCCCAGTGACGTTGAGCTACACTCTCGTCACAGCATAACCCAAATGTCTCTGCAGGCATCAGCGCCCTCGACTTTCGCTACCCATACACAACCCTCTGGAACTTCAGTTTGTCCGGACTTACTCCCAGGATCAAATTTAGAACCCTCCCCCCAGGGCTCTAGGAAGATCCACCCCGTGGATCTCCTAAGAAGTTCATTTCATGGGAGCACCTTTTTCCCAAGAGCCAATCTCAAAATACTTCATACTATACACATATAGTATCTTTCAAATCATACTCTTTCTAATTTACATAAAAAATCCCCTTTACATAAAATCGATATCTCAAATCGACAATTCCAAACTTGGCTTTTCAAATTCCGCAATTTATTTTTTCCAAAAATCAGAAGCCTTTCGAAATCCATAGGTTCCAAAAACCTTTTTCCAAAATCATTCTCATAACATAATTTTTATATATACAGATATATAATCTTGAAAAATATTTGGATCACTTCGTATTTTTATAAATTCCCTTTTTATACTTCATATATTTTTCAAAAATCTTATCTTTTGGTTTTAGATTCAACAAGAGGAGTTTAACATATATAAATATATATGTATATATATAACTTTATTTATGCTAAATCAATTATTCAAGTTTGATTTCTTTATAAAGTTATTTACCATATTACTTACTTTTATAAAATGAGTTTAGTTATAATAATATCCAACTTCTACTTTTATTCATCAATACTTCTCAAAACATATTTTCATTTCAAAAATAATTTTATATTTCTTATCAAAATTTCAATATCAATTTCATCTAAGCATATATGATGTACATATACCATTCGTAGGCAATATCAAATCTGATCGCTCACTCGATCACACAATTTCACTTCAGAACTAGTATCGTCCACCCGACTTCCTAGTGTGGACTCGGATCTGTTTTCTTGATCAGAAACTGTCATTCTCCTTGCATAACCATAACTTTTATAGAGAATTTCTAGAACCAATCAAAAATCCATATCCATGGTTCGCCGTCGAAAATCGAGTGAAAAATCCCAACTCGGATCTATATACTATCTCGAAATTCTGTGCTCGAATCTGGATCAAATCATTATGCGAATAGAATAATATACATACATTCTACGTATTTATCTCCATTGATTATTAGCCAAATCAATCCTCTTTCTATTCACATTCATTTTGATTCTATCCACTTATTCACACTTACCTCAATTTCTATTTTGGTTATTACTTCAACTCTTATCTCAATTGGTATTTAATCATAAAGTATGCACTCTGACCAGCTTGTATTTACAAAATAGCTTGAAAAGTTTAAAATAGATAAGTAGTTGTAAAATAGTAATTAGCTTATAAAATAGTTGTAAAATTGTCGTAAAATAGTCAAATAGTTCCAAAAATAGTTATAAAATGAGTATAAGATAGTTTGGGTTTAAAAAGAAAGATTTTATAGTAAATAGCTAGGAAAAATAGATTTAAGAAAGCTTATAGAAAAATAATTTGTTTGAAAATGGTTTCAGAGCCAAACTGTTCAACTTCCCAGTTTCCATTCCAATCAAGTTAATTTAAATTTCCACTTCCACTTAAATTGATTCATTTTCAATTCAATTTAAACTAACTTCAATTCCTATTCTAATTTTAATCAATTCCCATTTGATTTTGCTTTTTCAACTTTTATTTCAATTTCAATTAAATTTTAATTTGAATTAAATTCAAATTCCATTCTTAAATGATTTTATATTAGATCGTACTACAACAAAATATTCGATAGACTGCACATTAGTGATTCAAACATCACATCCATAAATCCACAAATAAAGCCTTACAAAGACATAAATCTAAACGCCTTCACCACCACCTAGGTGTTAGGAAAGAACAGAGTCCTAGCATTTCTACAAGAATCCTTCCTACGGACTTCCTTCCAATGGGCAAAACCCGAACATGCACTTCTCAACAGGATATTGCCACTTATAACATTTACCAAAAAGATTTCTACCCTTCCATCAATCTGGATGACCTTCACGCCTCCTGCAGGACGTTCCACAACCTTAATCTTCCTCCTCTGTCTCTTGGGAAAATTCCTAGCGATGTGTCCCGACTCCTTATAATGATAGCAAATAGTCGACTCATTGATTGGTTCTACAGGTTTACGCTTCACCTTCCGTACTTCAGGGCAATGGTTAAGGAAATGTCCTTTCTTATGCCACTTAAAGCATAAGATCTCGGAGCGAAACCGTGAAATTCGCCCTTTAAATCCTCCCTTGTTTTACTGCACTTGGCTACGTAATGACCCTTATCGTAACATCTGAAGCAGGTGACAGTATAATAAGGTCCTGGTCCAGCCCTTTCCTTAATCCGATTTTTATACTCATGTATTGCTTTTTCTCGTTCCTTACGTGCAGCTGCGCTCCGTTCTTTGCGTCTTGCCTTCCATTCTTCACTCTTAGCCATCTCTCTCTAAGACTGGATTCTAGAGGTAATTCCTATATTTAGACTTAATTAGAAAAATTATTTCTTTATAAATGTCAAAATATAAACTTATATAAAAATCATTTTTAAAACCATTTAAAATCATTTTTAAAACCATTTAAAATCACTATATAAGAAAATAATAAGTACGCTCTCATATATAATACACTCAACTCATTCTAGGGTACTATTGACCCTTTCCTTAATGAGTAAACCCACCAAAGCAAAGGTTCTCGCTTAACCTCGCTCTGATACCAAATGTAATGACCCGAAATTCTCAACCTTGAAAATTCGACAAGAATACGTTCACTATAGAAGTGCCGAGCAATCGAATGCAGGAAACCCAAATTGTTAGGGTAAAGAAGTAGAGAAAGAAACAAGAAAACCACAGCATAGAACCTCACATTTCGCAGCAGGTTAAATTATAATATCAAATAATAGCATTTATACAAGAAAGCTGTAATTGTCAGTTCACATTCAATATATCAGAGTACAACCATACGCATATAAACTGGACAGTTATAATTAACTTGTCCTAGAATTGAAACTACAATACACAACGGAATATACTCCATACGTCCCTGCAATCCAGCTCGCCACCTAAGCTCCAGATTGTCCCAACCTGAATATCTATAATATTCGGTCTGATCCGAGCATTACAAATAAGTAACACCCGGGTCAGGCTAGAAACCAGCGTGAGTAAACTTAAATAATTTGAAATGCTAAGCTATATAACTTATATGAATACCACAGTAACTCATACTTTTCTAAGAGTTCTTAAATTGTTATGGTCAATCACTTATCACAATAGAATATCTAAGAACTATTACTTCGTGTAAATGACCATGTTACTTAATCTATTCCATTCCCGCCTATTTGGTTCTAAAATCAAATCTATAAAGAATTACTGTAGATTACTAATCAAAGTGGTTACGGGTATTTGCTGATACCCGACCCCTGTCTCTTCGAATCCAATGTCATCTCTAAATCAAGTTGTTTAAGTGGATACAATTAAATTTTAAATACAGGATGTCACATTTACACAGCAATTCATTATCGATAGATAACCCACAATATCACAATTCAACCCAACATATCATATCACAGTACATTACAAGTTATCAGACTATATATTAATCTAATCATTCAATGCAATTCAATCATCCATAAGCAAGATAAATTTGTCACCATTTCTAATTAATTAAATTTAATCACCAATGAATTGAATTAATTTCTTTTAGATCCTACTTAATTACCATTAATAAATTATAAACCATTCATTATTATTTTAATTAATTATTGAAAATAATTAATCATCCTTAATTATTCACATTAATTAATTATCCTTTAATTACATAAAGAAATTAGTTGACCTTTAATTTATTACATTAATTATCATTTAATTAATTAATGATCCCTAATTAATTATAATAAGACCTTAATTAATCAAGATAATCTATTTACCTTAATTAATTACTTACTTATGATTTATATGTTACTTAAATTAAATGCTTAAAATTAATCACTTAAGAACTTTAATTGATTTAAAGTATAATACTCTAATCTTGAACACTTACTTAATTCCATTATTATTTTGTATTTAAAATACTTAGGGATTTAATTTAATTGATTAACCTAATATAATAATTCAAAACCAAACAAATTAAATTCAAAAACATTCTATTTAAAAATTAAATTTGAAACTTGTTTAAAAATAGCTTTGAACTTGTTACTAAAAACTTTATTTTTAAAACAGGTTAACAAAATTATTTTGCATCAAAACCTGATCACCTTTTATCTTTTTCTTAGCTTTGAAAACTTGTCTAACAATTTTCCTTTAAACTTGCATTTGTTTAGAGCTTTTTAACTTGTTATTTCCTTTATTTTTAAACTTGTTTATAAGGTTTACTTCTATTAAGGTTACGAAACCCGAGTTAAAGCCAAACTTCACGAACCAAAACCAGAGCAAAATCATGAACTCCACATCTTCGAGACTATCCTCGATTTACTCGAGCCCGCTCCAGAACAAACCCCTTCTTCCTCAAAGCCTCAAAGAACCCAGACATGCTTGATATCTCATGCACGTGCACACGAACTCCGTCCAGCTTCGATCCTCGCTCCAGCCTCTAACAAGTCGACGACGACCATCTTGACCCAAATGACTACCCAGAACCACTAACCACCTTGTCGAATCGAAATCGAACGAATTTCAAAACCTATTAGGAAGAACCCGATCACCAAACACCCTGTATCACCCATCTTCGACTACCGCAGACCACGGCCTCATGCCTTAACCTTCGCCTGAGATCTACCACCCTCGAAATCATCATCAACCTGTACCATACCTTAAACCCTATATCGACGCCATACGTTAACCATGATGGTCTGGAAATCTAGAGACCATTTTTCCTAGGTACCCTAACCTCCAAGCTACCATTAGCCTTGATCTCGACAACCAGCCCTCCAACGATCGTCGAAAATCAACGAAAAAGCACTTCCCGATCAACTTGCAATATCTCGACACATACAAATCCAAAAATCTAGAAATTACTATCAAAAATCACTGTTTCCTAGTACGAAACTAAATTACAATCAAAATACGAGATCGAGATAATTGATTTTCTTGATTTGATATGATTTTCGCTGTAATATCTTCTTTTAGAAAAAATATCCTGTTAATTATGCTTCAAAAATATTTTCAAAAGTTGAATCTGGTGAATACAAACAATTTCCTTTCAAAGATCATAACATAAATCTATTTATATAAGGGGATATAAATTTTTGAACTTGAATTAGTTGATTTGAAACAAACAAATAGTAGTTTTATTCGTACACAGGCATACATGTATATATACACAGGGATTCAACTACACTTCAACAAAATTTCATCCATACAAACATCATTCACAATTTAACCTCAAGAATTTTCACATCCACCATAAAATAAACAGATTAAGATTTTTAAATAGATGTTTATTCACCTGTATATGTTGAATAGAGGAACAGGCTTTATTTTGGAAATCTGGAATCTGATTTTGAACTTGAATTGAATCTTTAATTTGATTCTTGCTTACATTAGATTGAAAGCTTGAGGTAGTTGTTTTAATTTGATTCCTATTTTTCTTCTCTGATTGTTTTTTATTATTTTTACTTAGAAGAAGATGAAAGAAAGAGAAGGAGTTGAGAAATAGATATATGAACGGGTTTTTGAACTGATTATAGTTCATGTCCTCCTTGTATTATCATTTTTAATTTAAAAGAAAATAAAAATGAAGTAAGCCACTTGTTATATGCATGTCTATGCAAAGATACAATTGTTCAATGCATGTTATACCTAGTACACAAGTATCAAAACTAATATTATATATTTCTGATGTTTTTTATATATTTATTTTTGTACCAAGAATGTTTTGTAAATTTGTTTTTATGTTATATATTTTATATATACAAACTAAGATTCTTTCATGAATGATTTTAAAAGAGAGTACATTAAATCCTTTTATTTAAATATTAGTTTAAGCCATCATACTTTTTAATTAATAAGTATTTTATTTTTGGTGTTCTGAAAATATAGCCTTTAACTTTAAACGTCTCTTTAAGAATTATCAAATCCAAACTATAGCTTCTACATCACAATATATATATATATATATATATATTATAAATATCTTACATAAATTTTTAATATTATATATATCCACACCTTTACAACTGCCATATATTCAACTTATCATGGCATATACACACACATATATATACACTTATATACCTATATATGTATATACTTATAATTTACAATATTATAAAGTTTGCATATATCTACTTATATAATTCCATTAATTTCATATAAGGTTTATTATTTTATAATTCAACACTTATTATAGTTCCAAATCCATTTAGATACATCCAGATAATTTTAATTATCTGAATTTTGTTTATTTAACTAAATAAAATTAGTATCACAAAAGTAAAAACCAGTTAAATATCAAATTATCAGATGTCCAAAAATCCTTGTTATCACAGTTAGAGCATTGTGCAATCTTTCTTTGAAGTGTGTAATAGAAAAAGATTCATCAAAAATTACTATGGCTCATTGATAGTGATGAAAGGGGCAAAAAATGGAATTCTATATTTGCTGAAGGATGCCACTGTTGTTGCAGAGGCTTCTTCGGTTGTCTAATCTGTTGATTCCGATTCTACCAAATTGCGGCATTTTCTTATGGGACACATTGGAGAGTGTAGTTTGGAAGTATTGAGAAAGTCAGGTTTGATCAAAGGTATTCATTATTCAAAACTTGGTTTTTGTGAAGGATGCGTACTTAGAAAGCAAATTAAGGTTCTTTTTGCATTAGAGCACAAGTCTAAAGATGTTTTAGAGTATGTTCACACTGATGTTTGGGGCCCCGCACCATGCCTATCTTTTGGAGGAGCTAGGTATTTTATTTCATTTGTTAATGATTTTTCTAGAAAGTTATGGGTTTACTTTATGAAGTTCAAGGATGAAACCTTTAATAGGTTTCAAAGTTGGAAATCTCTTGTTGAGAAGCAGTCTGAAAAGAAAGTAAGGATTCTTCGTCTAGATAACGGTGGTGGATTCACTTCTTAAAAATTCATCAAATTTGATGAATCCAAGAAGGCACTATACCACACCAGGCAACCCTTAGTCTAATGGAGTTGCAGAGAGGATGAATCGGATTTTGTTAGAAAGAACTCTTTGCTTACGTCTGATTGCTAGTCTAAAGAAGTGATTTTGGGCAGGAGCATTATCTATGGTGGTATTCCTCATCAACCGTACACCTTCAACCACAATAGATATGAAGATTCCTGAAGAAGTACGAAAGGAAGAGCCTATTTTATATTCCTTTCTTAAAATGTTTGGTTTTCCAGCATGTATGCATGAGAGCAAAGGGAAGTTGGATCCACGATCACAAAATTGCGTTTTTCTTGGCTATAGGAGAGGAGTTAAGGGTTATAGGTTGTGGTGTCCTAATACCCAGAAGATTGTTACTAGCAGGGATGTTACATTAGATGAAAAAGCTATGTTGGAGGTAGAGCCTTCTTATACACTTAATGATGATGTTGAGAGGAAAAATTTAGAGTACCAGACACAAAGTAGATCATCAGACTTCCATACAAGTAAAAATGGTGTTTCCAGTGACACCGTGGTTAATGAGGAGAGGATGAAGGATCGATCTTAAGGTGGAGATCAAATTCAAACTCGGCTAATCAGAGAGAGGAAAAGACCTAGATGGCATGATGATTTCGTGGGATTAAGCATTGAAGACATTGACTTTAATGACATAGTAGCTTATGCATTAAGCATATTCATGATGAGCTTCGACATTATCGAGAAGCCATTAGTTCAGTTGATAGTTCCAGTTGGTTAGTAGCTATGGAGAAGGAAATTGAGTCTTTGCACAAAAGTCACATTTGGGATTTAGTTCCACTTCCTTTCGATAAGAGAGCAATTGGATGTAAATGGATCTATAAGGTGAAAGATGGCGGCAATGGTGACTTGAGGTACAAGGCGAGATTAGTGGCGAAAGGTTATGTTAGCAGATACATGTCCAACCTAGGTAGGACTCATTGGCAAGCACTAAAGTGGATTCTATGATATTTGAGAGGCACTTCTGATACTGGCTTGTTGTTTAGAGGTAGCAACATAACTATAAGGGGTTATTGTGATTAAGATTATGCTGGTTATAAAGATGGTAGGAAATCAACTTCGGGCTATGTTTATACACTTGGCATAGGCCTAATTTCTTGGAGATCTAAGATACAGTCCGTTGTAGCTTTATCAACCACTGAGGCAGAGCTTATTTCTATTGTGGAAGGGACCAAGGAAGGATTGTATTTGTTGCAGCTTTTTGGAGGATTTATCAATGATGGAGAAGACGGTGGAGTTGTTTTCGGACAGTCAAAGCGCAATTCATCTTATTGAGAATCAAGCCTAGAGCTCACGGACAAAGCATATTCATGTTAGGTGTTTCTTTTTCATGCTTAAAGAAGAGAGAAATAAGATAAATCTATCAAAGATACATACAAAACATAATCCGGCTGATATGTTGAAAACGTCGGTTCCAAAGGAAAAGTTTAAGCATTGCTCAAACTTGATTTATGTGGTACATGATACTTAGCATCATGGGGCACTGACCCAACACTCCATTTTGTTGATTGATGGATATATTTAAATTGAGGAGGAGTGTTAAATTTGGATGATTTAAATCTATTCCAAATGATTAAGAAGAAGATATTAATTCATCCCCATAATCAGTCAAATATGGGAAACAAATTGCAAAGAGAATCAATTAATATCATAATAGATATTAATTGATTTAAGTAATCAATCAGATAAAGATATATGTAGAAACAAAAACAATTATGCTAGATTTGTGTAGAAATCAAATCATGCGAATCTGGAAACATTTCATCCTTATCTTAAAGGCAATCTACATTCTTGATCATATAAATAAGAAGTCCTTTTCTCATCTTTTATCATCACAAGACAAAACGCGAGTTCTCCACAAATATTTTCAATAAGATCCCTATTTCTTCATCTATTGTAGGGTGAGAAATATATTTTGAGTTATTTATTTCTTCTCATATTGTACTCCCCTTTAAATGAAGAAGTAATAAAAGTTGTTTGATCTGAGGATCTAGGCATAGCCGAACCTCGTTATATCAGCATGTTCTTTCCTTTTCTGTCACTATCTATAATTTGTGCTCTTTATATTTTTATTCTCTTTTTGTTGGATTAGAATTTTTGACATTGTCGACGAACTAGATCATTAAATGTTCTACTTCCGCTACATAAAACTCTGATTTTTCACTTTAGTTTGGTATCGGAGCTTGTTGTTCTATTTAAAGGCTATTTCAGCTATTTCTAGTTCTGCACAGAATAGCACTAGTAGAAGCCCTACCAATTATGGAGTCTCTTGATTTGATGGAAAGTGAGATTTTGGCACATGGAAGATGAAGATGGAAGCGGTGTTGAAAAAAGAGGGGACTTTTAAGGTTGTCTCAGATCTAGACAAATTGAAGAAATTAGCACCTGAAGAGATTGAGGAATTAGATGAGAATGCTCTTACTACCATCTAACTTAGCCTTTCTGATGAAATACTTAGAGAGTTTTCTCATGTGAAAACTGCTAAGGAATTATGAGATGCGCTTTAAAAAATTCTATGACAAGTCTCTCACAAACGGCATCATCTTACAACAACAACTTTACTCATTCAAGATGAAGCTTGGAACTGATGTATTAGCTCACGTGGTTGCCTTAAACACACTTGTTATGAATCTTCGAGCAGCTGAAATTAAAATTGAGGATGAAGCGCAAGCTGTCATTCTTTTATTTTCTTTGCCTACGGAGTGTAACATTTTTATTAATTCTATGATCTATGGGCGCTCTGTATTTGCTTGAAGGATGTGAAGAAAAATTTGCATAAAAAAAATTTGAAGGGAAAGTTTGCAAATATGAGCATGGAGATTAATTCCGAAGGCTTTATTGCACAAAGGGGAAGAAGTAAGAGTAGACCAAAATATGATGGACATAAAGCCAAGTAAAGAACTCAGTCAAAGGGAGCTCCGAAGAGAGTTTGTCATTATTGTAGAAGGCCTAGACGTTATATTGCAATTTTCCCCAAGTTGGAGAATAAAAACAAATTTGTTACCCAAAAGGATTTGGCTACTATAGCGGAAACACATATTCAGAGAGTGATCCTGGCATTTTTACAGCTTTTGCCTCTTCTATGAAGGGTACTATGTGGATTAGTGACTCTGGAACATCCTATCATACGACACCTGGTAGACACTCTTTTTTCAATTATCGTCAGTTTGATGGAGGAGAGGTTCTTATGGGAAATAATGCTACTTGTTGCATGATTGATATTGGAACGGTGAAGATCAGGATGTTGGATGGTGTTGTTTATACTTTATGTGATGTCAGGCATGTACTTGATTTGAGGCATAGTTTGATCTCTGTTGGAGCATTGTGCAATCTTAGTTTGAAATGTGTAATAGAAAAGGATTCATTGAAAATTACAAATGGCTCATTGATAGTGATGAAATGGGCAAAAACTAGAAATCTATATTTGCTGAAGGTTACCACTGTTGTTGCGGAGTCTTCTTCAGTTGTTCAATCTATTAATTCTGATTCTACCAAATTATGGCATTTTCGTATAGGACACATTGGAGATTGCAGTTTGGAAGTATTGAGAAAGCTAGGTTTGATTGATGGTGTTCATTATTCAAAACTTGGCTTTCGTGAAGGATGCGTATTTAGAAAGTAGATGAAGGTTTCTTTTGGCATTGTAGAGCATAAGCCTAAAGATTATTTAGAGTATATTCACACTGATGTTCGGGGCCCCGCACCATGCCCGTCTTTTGGAGGAGTTGGGTATTTTATTTCATTTGTTAACGATTTGTCTAGAAAGGTATGGGTTTACTTTATGAAGTCCAAGGATGAAACTTTCAATAGGTTTCAAAGTTGGAAATCTCTTGTTGAGAAGCAGTCTGAAAAGAAAGTAAAGATTCTTCGTTCAGATAATGGTGGTGGCACTTCTCAACAATTCATCACATTTGGTGAGTCCGAGGGAATCAAAAGGCACGACACCACACTAGGCAACCCTCAGTCAAATGGAGCTACGGAGAGGATGAATCGGACTTTGTTAGAAAGAACTCTTTCCTTACGTCTGACTGCTAGACTAAAGAAGAGATTTTGGACAGAAGCGTTATCTACGGTTGTTTTCCTCATCAACCGTACACCTTTTACCGCCATAAATATAAAGATTCCTGAAGAAGTATGAAAGGGATAGCCTATTTCATTTTCCTTTCTTAGAGTGTTTGGTTTTTCAGCTTATGTGCATATGAGCAAAGGGAAGTCGGATCCAACATCACATAAATGTGTTTTTATTAGCTATAGGAGAGGAGTTAAGGGTTATAGGTTGCGGTGTCCAACTACCCAGAAGATTGTTATTAGCAGGCATGTTACATTTGATTAAAGGCTATATTGGAGGTAGAGCCTTCCTCTACACTTAGTGATGATGTAGAGAGGAAAAATTTAGAGTACTTGACACAAAGTAGATCATCATACTTTTATATAAGTAAAAATGGTGTTTTCGATGACACCGTGGTTGATGAGGAGAGGACAAAGGATCAATCTCAAGGTGGAGCTCAAATTCAAACTCGACTAATCAGAGAGAGGAAAAAACCTAGATGGCTTGATGATTTCGTGGGATTAAGCATTGAAGACATTGACTTTGATGACATGGCAACCTTTGCATTAAGTATATTTCATGATGAGCCACGTGACTATCGAGATGCCATTAGTTCAGTTGATAGTTCCAGTTGATTGGTAGCTTTGGAGGAGGAAATTGAGTCTTTTCACAAAAATGGCACTAGGGATTTAGTGCCACTTCCTTTTGGCAAGAGAGAAATTGGATGTAAAAGGATCTATAAGGTGAAAGATGGCGGCAATGGTGACTTGAGGTACAAGGCGAGATTATTGGCGAAGGGTTATGTTTAGAAGTATGTACAATGAAACTGCTATTCAATTTAACGAATTGTTTTTGTGAATAACTATGTAGCTCTCAAACTAAAAAATCAATTTTATTGTCATAAATTTTGAATGATCGATATACGTTATTTTTACATTCTTTCATAATTTCACTATTTTCAAAAATTGTTGACTCAAAAATCTTTTTTTAGAAATATTGATAATGTCACCGTTTACCTTTTTAGCGGTTGCATAATCTACGTCTTATTCTTTTTAGGATCTGGATTTCATATTTCCTTATACGAATTCCATTTTAACTCTAATATTACCAAATTTTTAAATAAGTAAGTCTTCCATTTTCAATAGCTGGTTCATTTTCATTACGTTGATAGTTATGGATATATTATCATTTAGTTCATTAAAATTGGCATGTTCGGTGTAACAATCTAGAATTTGGTTATTTGAAATTGGATTATTTAATTGATTTTAAAAATTAAAAGTTAATTTTATAGGCTAAATAACTTTAATTTAAAAAATAGTGGTTTATTTGATAATTTGATTGTTAATTCAATACTTGAAATTGGTTCAATAATGAATCTTGAGTTTTAAGGTGGATAAAAATAATTAAAGGCTTATTAAATTTATATTAATAAGAATGAAGGTAATAGAACTTTTAAAATTGAATTTAAAAGTGATTTGTTCGATTTTAAAAATAACTCGTTTTAATTAACGAGTAGGAATAGCTTTTCGGAGTATAATCTCGAATTTTGAAGAAACTAGTTCCATTAGATCTATAATAGTGTATTATTATTGGATTTCAAATTTCACGGTGTTTGGAGTTATCGTTTGGTCGTACGGGATAGGAACGCAATGAAATTAATATCAAAAATTTAATATTTTAATTGGGTTCAAAAACCATCTCCAGCATACGATCAAATTAGGAAGCTTTTTCATTGCGTTCGGAATAGAGGTATAACATTATGAATGCCCAGCGACACACCTCGATAGGGGTTCGAGATTCTGAGTTGCGTAGATCGAGATATTTTGAAATTAAATTAATATATTAATTAGTCAATCTCCCTTTCAGCTGCTATTCTATCTTTTCACTGTACCATTTACCTATTCAAACATGTATTGCATCTTTCTTCACCTTTTTAACATAGCATGCAACTATCAGAAAAAAGAAAATTTTAAATCGTGAATATAACTTTTTACCTCCCTTTGATATTCTAGAATCAAAATTAAAAGCTTCGTAAGAAGAGTAGAAAAAAATGTGTTCGTTCTTCCACCTCTCTATTAAGTGGAATCAACACGAAGCGAGGAAAAGTGAGCATGAAATTATCACGAGTTTATACTCGAGCATCTTCATTTGGAAGGGTTCTGGGAAGTGCAGCACCCATTCTTGGAGCTCGACAGATAATCGAGTAGTAGATTCAAACTATGGCTCCTTGACTAGGTCGATGGAGACGAATCTGGGTCGAGTGGAGCGTTATTTTGAGTTTAGGTGGGTTGTTAGCAGCAAGGATCATGCTTAGGTGATGCACAGTGGCAAGGGGTGTGACGCCCCACCTCTATACCCACGCTAGCCAAGAACACTACTGTGAATGCTGTCGACTGGCACGGAGAATAAGGCTGTTGAGGAGCGACCATCTGTATAATTGCTTTGTGCGAGTACCGATATGCCAGATAAAAATATAACTTTTCATCTCAAGAGGAAATCTGACATACCGACACAAACTCAAAGCTACTACACAGTGGCTATAATATCTTCGGAAACAAATATAGAAATAAACATAACATAAATCAGTCATAGACAATTCATATCACAAAGGCGGAAATAGATATGAATATTACACATGAAAGTGTACATCAGAGTAGTGGTCAAAAAGGATCCACATATCACAAAGAAATGTTACATGAACTACACAAAAGAATAAGTATACATTTTGGAGTCTATCTCTCAAATGTATACAACAAAATAAACTACTAATCTAAGTAGTTTGCCAAAAGTCGGAATGATGGTCCGATAAGGAGTCAAGCAGAAGCACCTGTAAATTCTCAGTCTGACCCGAGTATTATTTAAGAAGAAAATAATAAACGGATCAGTCTAGTTATAAATATCAGATGAAGGGATATATAATAAGAGGTATGACATAAACATATAATAATCACAATGCCAAGCTGTGATAAATAAGTAATTGAAAATCAACAAGAGATAAATCAATATCACAATAATCTACTCAAGATAAAAAGGAATGTCATACTCCTAATTTCATTCACCAAGCCACAATAAATGACATATATCAATGCCCATCGTAAAAGTTCGTGAAACATAAATTCCAGAAATCAACACACGAAATCCAGGAATCACAAGAAAAAGGAACAACGACGTCGTACAACGGGACATCCGATGAACCAAATCACAATAAAAAGGATGGCCAATCCCCAAAAAAAAAACAGGACATCGACACACCTAAAAAGATATGCCCCATGAACAGTCGAACATCGACGCACCTAGAAAGATACGCCCCATGCTCTAGCATCGACGCACCAAATAAACATCGATGCACCTAGAAAGATACACCCCATGTAATGTCGAACATCGATGCACCTAGAAAGATACACCCCATGCTCTAGCATCGACGCACCTAGAAAGATACGCCCCATGCACAAATAAACATCGATGCACCTAGAAAGATACACCCCATGTAATGTCGAACATCGATGCACCTAGAAAGATACACCCCATGCTCTAGCATCGACGCACCTAGAAAGATACGCCCTATGCACAAATAAATAAACATTGACGCACCTAGAAACGTACGACCCATGTATAAAATGAGACGAAACTCAATAAAATGAGGAACAGTCCTCCACATAGACAAAGAGACATCGCACATTGCTAGTCTAAACCACAAAGATGATCGTCATGATCAAAGAGAAGTGTCAATTACAATAAGCTAGTAAATATATGAGCTTAGCTTCATGTCCCATAACCACTAGCTTAACTTAAATATTTACGAACAAATTGTAGATCTCCACTAGAAAATTGTCACAAGAGGTTCAATCGAACAAGTCCAAGAATTAACCGACGAAGTAAACGCAAGCGTTTCATACCACTTGTTTTACTAAGTCGTTTAATTAGATTTCTCATACGAGTGAGGTAAAGGTTTGTATATACTAATAGATTGGAAAACGGTTTTATAAACGAATTTGGTATTAAAATAGTATTGAAATCGTTTGAGGAAAGAGTTTTGATATTTACTACTAGTATAGAAAACCTTTATATTTTTAAAGTGACAAAGCACAAGGGGGATTGTAGAAACAATCAATCACAAAGATCACATTCGAAGATGTGAATAAAATCCAATGAAATCGATAAAGGGTCCATCGAAGTGGATATATCTAAAATTCCCAAAGAAAATAAGTCATCAAAGATGATAATAAATGATGATAATAAATAGGATCATCACGAATCGATTTAAATTGGAAATTCAATCCAAAAAGGCAAATTGGACTCAAACAGCAGGTTCAGTCGACTGAGCAGAGATTTTCAGTCGACTGACCCTGTACCTGGAAATTTTCCAGGTTCAGGAAACTTTCTGTTTCCAGTTTCAGTCGACTGTGCAGAGTTTTTCAGTCGACTGAATCATGCATGGAAACTCTCGGGTTTCAGTTCAGTCGACTGAACAGAGTTTTCAGTCGACTGAATCATGCCTGGGCTGTTTTTCAGCCTATTCAAATGAAGAGCAAATTCTTCCAAAATGCAACCGGACGAACATTGGCTCTAAGGGTTTATGCCAATCGGCAACCCGGCCCTATATGCTCCTCGGTGCATCACCAAAAACATGATCAAACATCCATAAAAGGATTTCACACAAATTTGACTTAAAAACTCAAACAATTTGAATATTCACAAAACCAATCCAAATCAAGAGCAAATGCACATGAAGAAGTGTTAGGAATTCATACTAACAACCAAAGATAATTATAGTCATAGATGTGAGATAAAAATATCACCTTTGAACTAAAATTTTTGAAGATGAAGCTTGAAAGCAAAGAGGAATCAACCACTCTTCAAGTCCAACTCTAGAAGCTTGAATCTAAGCTAAAAAGAAGAACATTTCCTAAGTTAGGTTTAGGAAATTTCTGAAATTGAATGGAGAAAGAGTTGGAGAAGGTGAAGGAGATGCTTACCAAAGGGTTCTTCTTGAGTTTGGAGCTAAAGCTTGGATTTGCAAAGAAAGTTAGGGCTTGGAGTTTTAATTCTTTTTCCTCTCCACCATTTTCAGTTGGAGCTTGAGTTTGAGGAGTTGGAATGAAGAAATGAAGAGGAGAGGGGGATTGGGACTGAATACATAAGTGGTTGGCTCAGCCCAAACCAAAACCCTAAGCAAAAAGTAGCAAAATTCAACTTTCTCCAAACATATCGAAGCTTATACTCAAAAAGGTCGCAAAGGGCATTTTAAACTCAATGGGAGTGGTCTCGAGTCCTAATTCGACTGTTTGCAAAAAGTAGGTTCTCGGACCAAAATCCGACGAACGATAAAATATTTAAATAAAATATTTAAATATATAATCGATAAATATGCGGGTTGTTACAAGGGGGCATCGCGATGGAGTGTATAGACTGGGAGGATTTGGGCGAAGTCGCTTTTTATTTCGAAGGCTCGAGTTGAACTTAGGGGTATAGTCTTGTCGAGAACATTGGGAGGCAGAGGTTGGTGACGTCGGCATTGACGGTCGTGGGTCATGGTGGCATATCAGTGCATGAGCGTGCACGATACCTTCATTCTGTAAATTAAAAAAGGAGAGGAGCAGTGATTTAGGAAGAAGGAGAAGCTATTTGGGTTGGGCTCTTCTTTTTTTGCTGATGGGTAATTAATTTTTAAGTTGTAGTTAAGTTAATTAATTAGTTTATACATATTGTTATCCTTATATATATTGTGTCTCCTTCATAAAATGTCAGAATTGAGCAAAACAAGTTGCATTGCATTCGTATTAACGTGATGTACGCTATGAAATTGGATTAACTGAATTTGTAGCTTGCAGAATTTTTAGCTAAATTCAACCGCGAATGCGACAACAAAAATAAATGTGAGGAAATCTCACTCATATGGATTACTGCAATTAATTTCAAATGATTAAAATTAATTATTGGATGATTGGTTAAATTGACATATTATTATCAGCTGGATGTTATATTATACACACACACACCATATATATATATATATATATATATATATATATATTAGTATATAGATTAGTAGTTGGATATATTTCCCGCCGTTGGAGCGGATGAGACCTTATGCGCTCGGCATAATAGCGGACGACTATTACGGCGATGTCCCGCTCAAAGTGGGATTGGTATTTTTATGTTGTATTGACATATGTGGATGCAGAAGAACAGGTTGAAGGGATCCAACTGGATTTCTCAAAAATGTTAAATTTAATTTCATATATCGTGATATTGATATGTTTGAATAATCTGTGATAGATTATAGTCTGATTTAAATTTATTGATGATGTGGTAGCACAGGCGTAGATTTTGATATTTTAAAATACCATAAGTATATATTTTGAATTTAAAAAGAAACTAAAAAAGGATTTCGGAACTAAAATATTTATATTGAATTTTGAATTAATTAAAGAAGTTTATTTGGATAAAACAAATGGTTTGATTTAAAATTTTACTTAACTATTTCGCGATATTGGAAATGGATATTTTGGAATAATGTAAATAAAGGATTTTAAATATAACTCTCAAGTGATACTTGTTTTAAATATAAAAGGTTTTAAAAGTCGAGATTTTTAATAGATTGGGAGAATAGAAGGGAATTTGGAAATAAATATTAAATTGGTTATACTAGATCTTAAATAAGGTTTCTAAATTACGAAATCGAAGTAAAATCGAGATTTGGTTATTTTTGGAATATAGTTTGGTTTATTTAAGAAATTTATTTATAAATGGAATTTAATTTAGAAATTGATTTGTAATGGATTTAAGTGATGTGAAACCATTATAAACTGGAAATGTGATTATGGGATTTATAAACAATGATTATAAATAAAGTGAAATGATTATCAGTTGATAAATTAAAGATATAAATTCACGGTAAGAATTTATGATGAGATGGGTAAATCGGTTTAAAAAGAAATTAAAGATTTTACTTTCGAAAATGTGAAAAGGGATTTATGAAATTGGGGACATAAATCGATCGGTGATAAATTGAGAGAGATTTATAAATATTAGACTGGTTATATCGGAACCGAAAAATATATTTTTATCGAGAAGTTGAGTTGTTTTAAAAAAGGATTTTTAGTTATTAAACTAGGTAATTTAAAAATGTTTTAGCATAAAAATATTTCAAAAAGTTGGCTAATTAAATATTTTTAAATTATCAAAATGAATTATAAGTTATATAAACAAGTCTTGTAAATCGAATTGAATTTTGTTAATAACAATTAATTATTGTTTCAAAGTTATGTAATTATTTTAATTGTTTAAAAATATAATTAACTATTAAGTAATGTTTTTAGAAAGTAATGGTATACTTTCATGGCAAAAATCGGAGGCAGAGATTGCCTGTAATCAAGTTTGGATTTCTCTAGGATAGAGATGTAATCATTAAGCTATGAATCTATGGTTGATACCGCATGGTGCTTTCCATATTTATTTTAAATAGTTTTTCAAATATTTTTGAAGGGAATGGTTTGTGAATATACTTATTTCGATGAGATAAGTATATATTTTTAAATAAAGAGATTTAATTAAGGAACCCCAAAACTTATAGAATTCATTATAAACTAGTTAAGCAATTTACAGCATAAATTGTGAAGGGTTTTGAGAAAAGAGAATAAATGTAACTTGCCTAAGTGTTGGGATGTAAGGGGTTTAGAAAAAAAATTAAATATTTCTCTAATTGTTGAAACAAGAGATGATTTGAAATATCCTGTTATGGATATAAGTATTTGAGTTATCTCAAATATTGAAAATTTGAAAGGGACTGGATTATATATCTTATACATATATTTTGAAAATAAATTTTGAAAAATTATAACATAGGCCTAATTACTGCTTATGGATGTTATATCAATAGGTAAATAACCAACTATCAATTATTGACCAATTTCGTTGATCGTTTCGAAGAGACCGAGATCAAACTTAATTATCCAAAAACCTCTTCGTTTCGATTTGAGCTTTACGAATTGATATGGTGAAAATGGTGATTCGGTTTTTCCAAACCCAAGAGAACTTATGTGGACCAATGCTATCAGAACATCATCATTGGAGGACAATGAGCATTTTAAGTGAAATTGTTCTTGAAAAGGTAATCGTAGCCTCAGGCCTCATCAACCAGAATGACTGAAAATTCAGGGAGATGCAGCAAGGCTAAGTGGGTCGCACCCAATTAGGGTATGTTATCCCCTTCTAGATACTTCAGATATATTATTAATTATGGATAAGGTGGTGCATGGAAAAAGAGCTCTTTTAAAGGGTAGGAACATCCTGGGTGATAACATATTCGGTTCTATCTAGGTTAGGGATAGAACCGGTCTTGTGTTGTAGGTGATCCCGGCGAGATCCTTGGTACATTTTTATAGATGCAACCGTGATAGGTGGTACCCTAATGCTTAGTCATTGTATGGAAGTCATTCTCCAGTAAGCGTCGTACGGTTTTGATTGTGCCCAATTATGCTGAAACATAAGATGCATGCATTTCAACAATTTTCTAATTTACATGCTATAAACACTATTATAATATCAGAAGGTTTTGATATGAAATATTTTGGTTATTGTAAGAGAAAAACCTATCATGTTTATGTGTGGCGTGGCCTTACAAGATACCTTTGTTTTTCAAAGGATTTTCAAACCTTTAATAAGTTCAAATTGAGTGTGTTTTCTCACTCTAGTTTTCTAGACTGACTCGGATGTTATTTTATTATAATGCTTAGGTAAGACCGAGTATTACAGATTCAGGTTAGGAGGCTATGGAGCTCAGGAGGCGAGCTGGACGATGAAGACGTATTACATGTACTTGATTATATTCCACAATGTAGTGTAGGCTGTATATTCTGCACTTGTGAGGACAAGTTATTATTACTTCCATTATTGGTTTGTTGACTGTTGTACTCTGATGACTGGTATGTGTATTAACATTTACATTTTTTGTACAAGATCTGTTTATATATATTATACTTTGTTTTGCTACGACTGTGAGATTCTGTGTTGTTGTTTCTTTTTTTCTCCTACCACTTTTTTTTCTTTCCCTCTAACTATCGGGTTTTCGGGCATTTGATTGCTTGGCATGTAATACAGTGGACGTATTAGTATCGATTTTCGAAGGTCAAAAATCCGATTTGTTACACTTGGTATCAAAGCTGAAGGTTAAGCAAGAACCTTGGCTTTGATGGGATAACTCATTAGAGATAGGGGCAGTAGCACCCTAGAATGAGTTTGAGTGTAGTAATAGATATGAGCGCGTATATGTTAGTGATATAAAATGTTTTACATTGTGTTGGTTGATTTGTTGAGCGGTTTATGGGTTCTGGTCAATACGAGTAATTAACGTTATTGATAGGGATCTCTAAACACTTGTACAAAGCAATTTGACATGGTACTATTTTGAAATTGGGTAAATGAAATAATTTTACCCTGATTGTATTTTATAAATAAATAATTTTTTAGAAACTATATACATGGTGTTCTTGGTTGTTAGGAAATGATAATATAAACCATTATCATTTGTGAATGTGGTGATTTAATAAAAGTAGATATTATAGTCAATAGTCAACAGTTAAGAAATAATTTCATATAACGAAATGGAATTATGTAAATGGGATTTTGTAAATGTGATTTGTAATTTGAAATGAAATGAAATTCTTGAAGTATATTTAAATTTGATTTGTTAAAAGGGTTTAAAGGCAGGGAAATTGGGAGTTTAATTCCCGTTGGTTTTGAAATGTTTTCAAAGTCCTGAAAAATAATAAAGATATTGTTTGGGAAACTTTTTTGAATTGAAATATTTTAAAGGGATATTTAAAGGAAATAAAAGCACTAAATTCACTTCAGTCATTGGGAAATAATTTCGATGATGGTCGCGACATAATCATTGTTCATTTTCGAGTTCCTGAGTGATGGATTTCTACCGTAATGATTTGCTATTAAAGTCTTATTTTGATAAATAAGTTTTTGATTTCGAGAAGCTTAATTTTTTTTAATTTGATATATATAAGTGGGATAAATATGTATATATATGATTTCAAAAATGATTTGAAACACATAGCGAAGATAGCGTAAACTCTGTAATTTTTATTTGTAATGTTTATCTAGAAATATGAGAAAACAACTTGAGCAGATACTGAAGTTCGTGAGCGAGGCATGGCGTTGAGGTGGGGTGCGACTAATGCGATGGCAGAAGTCGATCGAGCGTGGGATAGACTCGGATCGATTTCGATAGTAGGGTGGTGACGTCAACATTAGACAAGGGTTTTGTTGGAGGGGTTGTCGAGGGCAACTCGTGTTCGTCGTGGGAAGGTGTTAAGTTGCTAGGCAGTGGGTCGACGTCGACTTCACCTGTAGAAGGGGATCACGATGGTTGCATGCACGCAGGCAGTGCGGCTCTGGGCGTGCGTAAGTATCTGGGAAGGCGGTCGTGGGTTTGTAGTGGCTTGACTGGGGCTGTTCGATTGAATCAGTGGTGGCATGCACTGGGATAGGGTAGCCGCGAGTTCGAGATAATATGGGTCGGTAAGGTATAATTTTGTAATTAGTTTAATTACTAAATTTGGGTTGTTAAATGAAAATTATTTTACAGTAAAATTTATGACGCAACTTTGTTTAAATTTCATATACATAGGTAAGATTTTTAAATCCGCGGTAGGATATAAAATTGTTATTTTCAATTCAAAGATTCATACATGTAAATAGTAAGAAAGTATAATAATATGTATACACCTGCCTGTTTTAATTATAGATAAGCAGAAGCATTAAAAAGTTTTGATTCAGGAAGAAAGAAAATATAATATACATATACAAGAAATTAGTTTAAAACTAAATTATATGTTTAAAACCAAATTGTTAGTTAAATTAAATAAATAAATGATAATTATTTATTCGATTGGTTCGAATATTAATAAATCATATAACTTTTTATACAAGGTCTAAAAAAATCGAGAAACAAGCGGGAATGGAAATGGATTGCTTGCATAAGCAAAGGTGAGAACTTCTCACTCAAAAATTGATACTTGGTTAATTTTAAGTAAATAGATTTGTAATGACCCGTAAATTTTCAATAATTAAAATTGGTTAATTTAATAAGATTTTGAAATTAAATCTAGAAAGAAAAGAAAAATAAAAAAATTTATGATTTATAATGAAGTAAATGTTAAGAATAAAGTGTAGCAATGTCTATTAAAACTAGTTATTGACAAATTGAAGTGAAATCACAATAATAATGAAATAGTGTAAATTGTTGCAATTGGGTATAAAATGGAAAATAAGTAAATTAAAGTAAGCTGTGAATTAACCAATGAAATATTATATTGAAAGAGTTGAATTGAATCGATCTATTTATTTGAAACTAATTAATTGGTATGCAAATTTATAATAAACGGGTTTATTGCAATAATTGAAATTTGATACTACAGTGAATTGGAATTAAGATGAAAATGGAAATATTGAAGTTTGTAATGCAAATATATAATAAATAGTAGTGGAATAAAATTAGTATTATATATGGAATTATAACCTGGGTTGATAAGTAACAAACTTATAAATGCAATTAAAAGAAAATAGGTGACAAAGAATATAGGTTGTTCATTTATTTAACGTGTTAAATAAATTTTGGTAATCAATCGCAATAAATATAAATTTAACTTTTTGTTAACGTAAATTTAGGTAATAGAGTTTATGCTGGTCAATAAATTTCGTTAACAGTAATTAATTTTTATGTTAATGTAAATTAAGATAATATTTGAAATTAATGTCAATTCCATTCATAATATGACAATTGGTTGAAGTATAAGAAACTTAAGCATAACCTTGGCTTGTAAACAATTATTATAAGTTGCATGTTGAGTTGTTGATTGAATCGGAACTGAAACTAAATTTTATTGAATATAAATAAAGGTTTCAATAATGGGAATGAGAATATGACAAGTAAATGAAAGGTAAACAATAGTGACTAGTTTATAGAGCGATAATAGGCAAAGTATAAAGAAGGGAATTTAATTCAAATCAATGGAAATAATGTAGATGTTATACTTAGCTACAAATTGAATAATGAAACAAATGTAAGCATTGAATTGATTAATAAATTTAAATGTTAATAAATGGTTATTGGATAAAATCGATGTTCTGAAAGTAATTATAATATTTCTTTGAAAATAATAAACTTAAAGTTAATTAAAGTTTAATGGATACAATTGTTATAAATTACCTATTTGTTTAGTTCATACAATTTAATTTGAAAGCAATTGTAATAATTGACTTAATTAGTGCAATCCCGATTAATTAAACAACTGGTTGGATAAGGAGAATGGAATCAAGATTTATCAATTTATTGGGATTTGAACTATAATAAAAATTGGATTAATTGCAAATTAATGAAACAAATATTTAATTATTTCGTTAATTGAAAATTTAGTTGGAAGTGGAGAATATTAATGTTATAGATCTTGAGTCCAACGTTAATTACATCCATTTCACATCAATAAATTGAATAATAGAATGAAAAGTAAATTAATTGGAATTATTATGAATTAAATTTATAATTTATGAATGTAAGAAAAATGAAATTTAACGCTGAAATTGATGAATAAATCAACGTTAAATTGAGATTTAAATTTGTTTAAATCATTGTAAATGATTCAGAAATTAAAAATGTTGAAATTTGTCAATTATCGAATTAAAATTGAAAATTTGATTTAATTAATTAATTATTAATTTATTTAATTAATGGAAAAATAGCCATTTTGGCCACTGACTCGGATTTCAACAAAACCAGTTTCATCGGATCCGCATCGGTGAATTTTTATAGGATTTCAAGTTTCGTAACGGTCGGACTTGTCGTTCGATCGTACGGACTGAAATGCCTTGAACTAAATGAAATTGAAATCAATTGAAATCAATTTGAAATAGATTGATTTTTGCATAACTTCTTTATATGATGGAATTTGGAATTGAAACCTGTTCCATCACGTTTAAAATATTTTAAAACATCTATTTTCATATATGGCTTGATCCAATTTCGTTTCGGAGTCAGAACGGGCTTTTCGGGCCACTTTATCGTTTAACGCGTATACCAATCTGATCCATCTATTCTATTTCAGCCTTTTCTATAAATACCCTGTCATAAACCTTAACCTATCTCTTTTTCCCATTTGTCTGTACGTACAATTCCTCCTCATCTTCTCATTTCAATGGAAGACAATTCCAAATACAATTGCAATTCAAAAATCAAATTGAAATTGCAAACTCTTCAAAAAAAATCCAAAAAATTTATATATCGAGGCTCTCGATATACGCATCTTGGATCTGCAGTTCGTTTTTGGTTTCGATTCATCATTTGTCCTGAAATCGCAAATTAAATCTCGGCTGTTCATTGATCGTCGATGAACTTTCATGGATCGTCAAATTGCTTGTACCGTTGGGTAGAGATCGTCAAGGGGATTCGATCGGAGTCATTAGCAGGCAAAGTTAGCGGTTAGATCGACGAGAAAATTTGAAGTAGGGTTCGAAATCAATGGCGGCTACGCTTGTTGCTGCCTGGGTTTTGACTCGATTCAGTTCGTCGTCGTCGCTGGTGGACGCGCATGGGGGGTGAGTCGCGATGTTGCGATGTTGACCGAGGTTGATCGCATGGTGGAAGGCAGCTAGGGTTTTTTCTTGCGTTGCATGTAGAATGTTCGATCGCGTGTAAAAGGCGAGGTTTGTTTGTGATGAGAGGGCTGCTGACGTGTTGATGGTAAGGGCTCTTTTTCCTTTCCTTTATTTTTATTTTATTTAATATTCCAATCGATCTTATTATCATAACTTTCTCATACATAGTCCAATTTACACGCGGTTTTCTCCTAGGTTCGTATTGGAATTCTGGACATTTTGACGTTGGTTTGGGCGTATTTGGAGACTGTTCAAATTTTGGATTTAAGTTGGATTTAAATTCAATTTAAATTGGATTTAAATTCAATTTAAATTCCAAAGGTGAGTGTTTTAACCCACTCACAACTTATAAAAAATTTTATATGTGTTAAATTGATATATGATGTGATCTGAAATTTATTTATGACTGTTTGGCATATTTTTAATCATCATCTCAGTTAAATTTAATTTACTAAATTAAATTGTTATTTAATTTATTTTTGCATATAAACTGCCAGTTAGATAGGTTGTTTAATTTATTATTGAATATAAACTTTCGGTAATTACCTGTTATTTATTATATGCTCTATATTGATGTTATTGTTTAAATTGGATGATGATTGTAATAATTGGTTGATGATTGATATTGGATGAATGAATGTTGTATTTTATATTGTTTTAAACTGCAAATTGTTATGCACTTTATTTCATTCGGGATTGCGGTTTGAAATGATATATAACCGTATTTTTATTTTAAATTACGGATCGAAATGATAAATATCCATATCACTTGACCATAGGATAGAAAATTATATACAGACACTGTCGGTCTATATATACAAATATTTTCAAAATGATTTCTATGGTTTTTGAAAGAAATATACGGTTTAATAAATATTAACTTTTGATATTATATAAATATTATTTATATATATATAGTTAAATTCTTGAACTTAAGCTATGTATAAATTTGTGTAATAAAAATAAGTTTATTCATGGAGTTTGATTGTTTTATATTATATGCTTAAGTACCTGTTTAAGATAATGTATATATATAGAGTTTTAATGACTTAAATAAAAATTAAGTTGGAAGATAAATATGAAATTGGTTTAATTTGAATTAATTAAGAATTTTACTCGAACAAATTTGATTTGAAATTTAAATAAAATTGAGATTGAAAGGGTGGGATTCTTATAACTTGATTTGGCTTAGAGTGATTTAAATAAATATAAAGTTGATTTAAATGAATATATCAGGTTCATTGAATTGAAAGAATATCCAGTTGTTTGAAGTTGAAGGTTGTACTTAAATGATATTTTATTTATTAAGTAAATATTTCAAATCTAAATAATAGTAATTGAAATTTATATATATGAAATTTTCAAGGAATTAGTTTTGAAATGGTGGAATATTTAAAGTTTGGAAATATATGGAAATTTGAAATGGTTCATTTGGAGGTTCAAATCGGAATTTGGAATTTATTGGTGAAATTTAAGAAGTTATTTGATTATATAAAGTAATTTAATAATTAAACCATTTAAGTATTACAAGTTATGTTTCAAAGCTATAGGTTTCAAGGTATGTAGATTTGAAAGTGCTATGATTTTGGAAAAAGGATATATTTTGAAATAAAAATGATATCATATTGATTTGAGTTTTAAAACAGAAATGATATCGTATTTATATGGTTTTTGAAATGGATATTATAGTCTGGTTTTTAAAGTATATACTATTTTGAAATGACCACGGTGTTATAATAACGTTTGGTTGTTAAAGAGACTGTGATCAGAAGTTGTCATACTCTCTACCAACTCCGAAACCCACTTCAACAACCGTGTACGCGATGGAGATTCTAGAATGAAGTAGGATGGTGGCGGCGTTTCCTTTGAGGTAAATACGTGGACCTGACTCCCGTGATTTGGCATAAGGTGGCTAAAACAGGAGCGGTCTCGGGCCAGGGAGGTAGCCCCTCTTATCGGACACATCGCTTTGATATTATACTCTGACTTTTGGATTGATTCGGTGGCCACTTTTGATTTTTGATTTGAGGGTATGGAGCGAGGTGGGCGGTAGCTGCGCGCTACGCATTACCACCAGCCAGTGTGCGTGATTGGTATATCTACCCTGGCTGTAACATCCTGCCTTTTCGCACGCTTTAAATCGACACACGTGCCAATTCAAACCATACGGAAGGACGGATTATTATGGGGTAAATAAGAAAAAAAGGAGAAAGAATAAAACAAAACAGAATCTCACAACGGAAGGATAAAATATAATAATAAATATACAGTTCATAAAACTGTTTACAAACATTTGATTCTTTTTTATACAATAAATATCAGAGTTTACAGACCAATAATATTAATGCAGCGGAATACAGGACAGTGGAACCATATAATATATAATAATAATAGTAATGAAATCTTCGTCTTCTTCCTCCAGAAAATCTTCAAATCCTGAAATGCTCGGACTGACCCGAGCGAATTGAAAAGGCAAAATACTTGAGTCGGAACTAAAAGACCTTACGTAAGTTAAATTAACAGAAATGAATATGAGTGCAGTAACTCAAGAGATGCTCAGGATTTACATCTCCTAAGGATCCATTAAACTATTTACTATGTAGTATATTTCGCTATTATGATAGCGTCTAATTGTAAAATAAACTTACTTTTAAATAGCGTTAAGGCTTTACATTTTCCACCTTAACACATAATATATTCCCATAATCTATACAGTACCGTAATCTCCTCCATATTGGGCATCGTCAGAGGGCACTCCATAGGTATGGTACGAACCAAAATCATATAAGGCGCGATAGGGTAGGGAACACGGCACAACTAGGCAATGCCAGGGTTGATATACCAATTACGCATCCGGGCTGGTGGTAACGCATAGCCGCAGCTATCGCCCACCTCGAACAAACTCCCCTTAAAATCAAAAGTAAAGGTGGCCACCGAATCAATCCAAAGTCAGAGTATAGTATCGAAGAGGAGTGTTCGATAAAGGGCGCTAACCCGCTTGGCCCGAGAATCGCTCCTTTTTTAGCCACCTTATGCCAACTCACGGGAGTCGGGTCCATGTATTTACCTTAAAGAAAACGCCGTCACCAACCTACTCTATTCTGGAATCTCCACCGCGTACACGGTTGTTAACGTGGTTTTCGGAGTTGGCAGAAAAGTATGACAACTTCCGATCTCTGTCTCTTCAACAACCAAACGTTATTATAACACCGCGGCCATTTAAAAATAATTATACTTTCAAAACCAGAATAAAATTATCCATTTCAAACCCCATAAATACGATATTATTTCCTTTTAAAACCCAAATAAATATGATATCATTTTATTTAAAATATATTTCTTTTCCAAAATCATGCCACTTTTAAGATTTATAATACCTCGAAACCAATTATTTGAAATTTAACTTTCAACATAATACTTCGAAATCCATAGTTTTAAAACCATAACATTCAAAACTTAAATGGTTTGGATATTCAACAGTATATAAAATAAAACAATTTGAATTTAAAATTTCTTTATAAAATAATTTCCCCGACTTTACAATTTATTCATTTAAAAATTTAGTCTAAACCATAAATTTTAAATTCACTTTCAGTTGAATAAACCACTTCAATTTAATATATTTCTAACTTGGAGTATTTAACAATTTCAAAACTGAAGGTTGGAAATTTATATTCAACAATTCATTGTCCTATTATTTAGTTTTTTTTGAAATGTTTACATAATAAATCAAAAATCATTTAAAATAAAACTCCAATTACTAACAACTTAATCATTTCCTTCAATTTATTTATGCTAGAAATATTCGTTTAATTCATCTTGAATAAAAATTCAGTTATCGATATCATACCTTTTTAAAATTTCAAGTTAATAAATTTTACATCAACTTATGAAGTTAAATTCTTAATTAAGCTCTACTCCAAATAAATTTCCAATTTAACTCCCAATCTTAATTGATTTAAATCATTTAACTCTATATATACACAAGATCTTATATCTGTACTTAAACATATAATATAAATTATCAAACTTCATTATTCAACTTATTTGTTTTCATTTAACAAATTCATACATATCTTAAATTCAATAATTTAACTATATATATGTATATATAAAATAAGATTTTTATATAAGATCCAAAATTAATATTTAGTAAACCGTATCTTATCCAAACCATAGAAATCATTTCCAAAATAATTATATATATATATATACCGCGGTGCCTGTATATAATTTTTTATCCTATGGTCAAGTGATACGGATATTTATCATTTCAATCCGCAATTTAAAAATAAAAAAATGCAGTTGTATATCATTTCAAACCGCAATCCCGAATGAAATGAAATGCATAACAACTTGCAATTAATATAATTAAACATCCATTCATCCAAATATCAATCGTCAACCATTTATTTCAAATCATCATCCAATTTAAACAAACATCAATATAGAGCATATAAAATATAACAGGTAATAAATACAGGTATTAACTAACAGTTTATATTCAATAATAAATTTAATAACTGTTTAACTACCAGTTTATACGCAAATAAATAAATTTTAACAGTCAAATTTTTATGCAATAATAAAATTAATTCACATTTAATTTAAATAAATGCGATTTAACTGAGATAATGAATAAAACATGTCAAACAGTTATAAATAAATTTCTACTCCTATCTAAAATCAATTTAACAAACATAATAAATTTTAGAAGTTGTGAGTGGGTTAAAACACTCACCTTTGGGATTTAAATTGAATTTAAATCCAATTTAAACCCAAAATTTTGACGGACTCCAAATTCATCTAAACTAGCGTCAACAGATCCGGAATTTTACTACGATCCTAACGGAAAAAAAATTGTGTGAAACGGAGTTCGTATGCTATAATTATCATCGTTAACGATTTGGAAATTAAATTAAAATTAACAAAGAAGATACCAAACTAAACCTATTGCCACGTCAGCGTTGCTCTCTCTTTTTGTTCGAAACCTAAATCACGAATGACACTTTCCAGCTGCCACCATCCTCAGCTTTGACCGGGCATTGCTACCACCACAAAGACCTTCGACTCGATCAGGCAACGTCTCCACGTAGCCCTTCCGAGGCCGCGCCTCTGGCCAGGGAACCATCAACTCCGGCTCGCCGTAGCATCTTCACCGCCGCCCCCTTCTATCCCCAACCACGGCGAATACCGACGCCAAGGACCCAAACAAACCGCATAGATCCACTTCCCTATACGCCCCCTACCAGCCCATGCTTCCTGATCGACGATTGGTGGACGATCCGCCGTTAAAATCGATAACTACCTATGAACGACCGGAACAAATTCACCCTGATCTGGCCACGCAGCAAGTCCAATCGAAAAATGGATCACACCAGTAGATTACGCTCTTTGAGAGCTACAACATATATTTTTTTGAAATTTTCTGAAGACTTTGAATTTTTGACTTTGATTGGATTTGCAATTTTATTTGGATCTAAGATTTGCATCAATTTAGGAAGAGAAAGAGTTGAGGAAATGAACGCACAAACAAATGAGAATAGAAGGAGTCTAGGGCTTATAACTGGGTTTATATAGATAGGTTAGAAATAGAGTAGATGGATCCGATAAACAAACGTGCTAACGCTAACGTGGCCCAAAAAGCCCGTTCTGACCTCGAAACGAAATTGGGTAAACCCATATATCAAAATAGGTATTTTATAATATTCTGAACGCGATGGAAAATGTTTCACGTCCAAATTCCATGGTATGAAGAAGTTATGATGAAATCAATATTTTCAAATTGATTTCAATTAAATCGATTTCAAGGCGTTTCGCGTTCGTACGATCAAACGACAAGTCCGATCGCTACGAAACTTGAAACCCTACAATAATTCACTATTACGGATCCGATGAAACTGGTTTTGTCGAAATCCGAGTCCATGACCAAAATGGCTATTTTTACATTAATTAAATAAATTGAAAATTAGTCAATTAAATCAAATTTCCCATTCCTCTTTGACAATTTACGATTCTTATTATTATAAATTTTTCAATTGTGACGACCCGTCCTTCTATCACCAGAAAGACGCATCATCATTAAGAAAGAAAGGGATAGAAATAGAAAAGAAAGAGAAGCAAAGAACAACAATCACGAAATCTCACAGCGGAATGGAATAAAATATAATACATCATATAACAATTACATAGTTTACATATATCAGAGTTATACAATATTATACACTTGACAACTTTTTATATACATCAGTCACTACATACATCACAATATACAACATACTCTAACTAACACAGCGGAACTAGATAAATATCTACGACGCTGAAGCCTCCTGCTCCATTGCTCCTCCAGCATTCGTCAAAGCTAACCTGAATCTCTTGACTACCCGTAAAAATTTGGGTACGCGAGAGTTTATGAAAAACAAAATATAAACTCCGGGTCAGACATGGGTCTGGTATGAGTAAACAGTTTACGGTTGTTTAACTTGAAAAACTTTTGAAAATAAAGGTATCACGTAAGACTTCCCACAAATAAATACGGGTAAGTTTTTACCTTACGCTAACCAAAACATTTCATAGAAAATTCTGTGATATTATAATAGTGTCTAGGGTTTTCAAGTAAATAGAAAATAGCCGAAATTGTTACATGATTAAATTCCAGCTACTAGCCACAAAGTGGGTAATACAATCAAAATTGTGGGCACTTATTGGAAAATGGATTCCATACAATGGCAGGGCTACTGGGGTACCGCCTGTCACAGTACGGGGCCTAGATCACCGTACCGAGGATTACTCCCTTCATCCCCTGCAACACAAGGCCGGCACCATTCCTTACTGAACAGTCCCGAACAAGATAAACCCCGTGGTTGGCGCGTCCAACCACCCAATAAGCCGGAAAAAAAGGGACATCTAGACAGGGGAAATATCTTGTCCTGCTTGGGCATGACCCACCTAACCTTGCTGCATCTCCCCTGTTTTAGCCATTCCCGGTTGATGAGGCTTGAGGCTACGATTACCTTTAGAGAACAAATTTCTTAGAATGCTCATCGCCCGCCTGACGATGTGTTGAAAGCATTCAATCCATATAAGTTCGTTCCGGGTTCGAACGAAACCGAAGGCATTATCTTGTTACACTCATTTTGGAATCACCCTCAGAGTTAACGACAACAACCCTTGCATTCTGAACCTTCAACTTCACATCAGATTCACGACCTAACGTTAATTTGGATCGATGTGGTTTTCGGATGTTCCAAATGTGGAAACCCGATCCCGGTCTCATCGAAATCCAAAACGTGTCTTTTAGGGCCAAGTTGTTTTAGAGTTATAAAATAAACAATGTAATTATCCATATACACACAGATAGATAATTCACAATATCACAATAGAACATCATCATCATAAACAGGTAATTATCATCACATCAGATAATCCATATTATTATCATACTACAATCAAGCATACATTTCATACAGCATCATTTATCTCATGCTAGGGATTTCAAACCATTCAGAGTAAACTATATCATCCATCCTTATCTGAGCAACCATGTTAGCTATAATTAATTTAAAATGAATTAAATTAATTACTTGCATCTTTAATTAATTTAAAGTAAATTAAATTAACTATTACATTACCATAATCTTGCTTATATGACTATTAACCAATTATCAGTCAGTTAATACATTAATCACACTTTGATTAATTAACATTTAATTTTATTTAAGTAATCATCTTTTAATTATATACATTACATTACTTCTTAATTTTACCAATTAATTATTCTTTAATCTTTCATTATTAATTCCATTATTTAATGATTGCTAATTACATTTCATTTCATTATCCTATATTAAATGAATTACCTTAAGCAATTAAATCTTCAATTAAACTATATTTATTAATCATCCCAGATTAATATTATTCAGTAATCAATCTTCTTCAATTACTCTTATCACATCACTTAAATTCTCCCCAACTGATTTCCTTTAATCAATTCCTTGATTAAATTACACAAAGTAATTATACTCAAATTACTTCCATTGTCAATCCTCAATCAATTTCTTCTAGTCATTATCATCAATTACTTCTCCAAGTAATTACACTTATCACATCACCGTATAATTATTTAAATTAATTAAACTTAATTAATTAACTTAAACAATTCATTTTAAACTTCATTAATTACAATAAGTAATTTATTCCTCAATTACTCAAGTAATCCACTCAAATCAATTTGTTTAACCTTAATTACTTAATTAGCTTTTCCTTAATTATTAGTTGCAAACCTTAGTTATAAATCAAATAACTTGTTTATCAAATTTTTAATTGTTGATTACTTCATTAATCATTTCTTAATTCTTATTTAAATCTCTTGATTAATTAACTATTAATTGTTCATTAATCTATCTACGTAGTTAATTACAAATTAACTTATTTCTTAATTATTATTCGATCTCTAATTATGATTTTAAAGTATCATTCTTAATTACTTATAAAATTGTTAGTAAATTACTATTAATTTTAATTAATATTTGAAAGAATTTTCTTAAGGTTTGAATTCTTAAATGTTGATTAACTTTAATCTTCACTCAAATCAATTGCTTAACTAAAATAAAGTGCTAAATGCAATTTGTTAAGTACCTACTAAATGACTGGAGCTTGCATTTAAGTTTTAATTTAAAACTGTTAAAAACTTTATTAAGTTTTATAACACTTTCGATTTGTTTGAAAGTGATTTACTTAATTTCCTAATTTTATAACATGCTAAAGTTTTAAAACTACAAACCCGAGTTTCCCCCTTTAGTTCGCTCGAGTTCATCACCGAGTCCCACTCCCCTTTTCCCCGTGTATTCTTCGAGTCTTCACCAAATCTTCCCGAGACAACACTGTACAAATCCTTTCTTCTTCTTGTTCTTTTTTTTTATTTTTTTTATTTTTAGTTACAGTTTTAATTTCTCAAAGCACTAAGCTACAACACACGAATTAACTCACGCGCCTCCACACTCGAATCAAACTCGAAGGAAACCCCCAAATTATTCGAGCACGACACGAGTAACCTCACTGACACGACACCGTTCTCCACCTCCACGCCGTGCACCTGCACAACTCCTCGGCCACGCTGCGGTGATCCCCAACCTTCTCGACAAACCACGAATTACTCAAAGACCCAGAAACGAATCTCAGGATAACACAAAAAAATCTAAATCAAAAATTAGCCTCTGAGTCGAAAAACTGGAAAACAAGGCAATCAATGGAAACGCCTCATGATCACCGTAGATCACCAGAGAAGCTAAAAATTCAACTACATCTTGACTACACGACATGCTTCCTTCCCCGTGAATCGCGTGAAGCTCGATCATTCATAGGTGACAAATTCTCCACCTTTGCAGACATGACAAAACTCAAGCCAAAAACCCTAAAATGACTCAGTTGTACAAATATACGAAGTGGAAAAATTATAGCCTATTTTTCCCGTGATCACTGATGATCATACTATCCTCAATTCAAATTTCAATGATTAAAATTTATCACGGTGTTTAAAATTTGTGAAAGTGTGATTTTTGTTTACATACAAACTGCTCTGCAAATACTAACTTAAAATTCCTAATTTTTGTTTTAAAAATCACGAATTGTAGTATGAATTCAATATAAAATCTTGACTTAATGTTTTACAACATTTGATTTTATAAATTTTCCACCCATTTACCTGTAGACAAGGTTTCAGTGCATATTTCAACAGGATTTTTTTTTAAAAAATCTTTAAAATTTAAATTTTAAGCTTAAATCTTTTGTTCGAATTGAAAAAGAAAATTTACCTTAACAATAATAAATATCAGATAGATTTAGGATTTGAAATAAACATCCTGTAGCAAATCTCAGAGGAACACAGAACATCACACAACATGTACAAACTAAAGTATACACAAACCAAATATCAATGAGGTTTGAACTGATTTTAATTGACTTAAAACTTTTAAAATTTTGTTTACTCACCTGGTAAGCCTTTTGAACAAAGAACACTACTTATTCTCTTTTGGAAGCCTGAAATTTTAGAATTGTTCTGCATCTGTTTTAAAACCTGAGTTTGCTTGCTTTTCATTTCTTCTTCTCCTGATTTACTCTTTAAATTCTCTTCAGGTATACTATGTGACTGATCAAATAAAGGATGCATACACACACATATATATAAAAGATATAGTGCGTGAAGGAAGGCAGCAACTAGTCAGGTAGTTTTCCTATTTTGGCTTTATCAGGCAAGATTTTTCTCTTTTTTTTATATATATATATACTGATATGATTCTTGAATTCGGCTGAAATGTTAAGTCATTAAATGCTATGTACTTATTGTCTACACATAACCTTATTAGTATACAGATTTTTTTTTATAGCTTGCTTTAACATAATCATTGGCAGGTTCTATATATATTCAAGCCTGTTATACTTTATTGTTTTTATATGTCTAACTCACTGCTATACAATCCTGTTAATTAGATTTCATTTCTGTGAAATAGGATTTGCATAACACAAATAGACACAAAGATGTGCTCGAATCAGAGGAGCATTAAATGTTGTTGGTTCACCTGTTAACATAATTATAATTATGCAGTACAGTTAAACAAATTGTTTGCATGTGTATGGGTTATATTCTTCAGTAGGTAGCTTGCATGAAATGGTAAGTTATTATAAATGTTTATATTTCAATCTTCCTTAGTTAGTCAAGTTTCTTTCTTTTTTTCATGTTTGCAGATATTTGTATTAAAACAATATGTGTCAGGTTTCTTCATACTTACTGACACTTGTGAATGATAAACATTTCCTTTGCACATTTGTTTTATTATTGTATCTCTTATGTAAAGATTTATATGTGAAGATATGGTGTAAAACTTATTCTTGTTTTATGAATTGCTTACTTGAAAAAAAAAATTATGTTTGGGGTCAGATTTATATTACTTTGGTTTGCTTGTAAAAATAAATTGTTTTATTGTTTCTAACTTGAATAATTAATTACAATATAGTTGTTGTCAATTTATATATGAAAATATTTTGTTTATTTAACTTCTAATTTATATAAGTTATACATGATAATTAAAGTTTGGTTTTACATTGTATTTGATTTCATTTTACTTTACTTTGAATCTTATACTTTTGTTCTTATTTTAGATTATTAAGTTATGTTGTATAAAATCTTAACTAATTAATCCTTATTTTAAATTTTACATTAGTACTTTATATTTAACTATCAATATTCAAGTTATATTTCAAAATAAATTTTCTTACTTATATTTGCATTCATTTTCATTTGTACTTTGCTATCACTTATTTAAATTAAATTATAAACACATATTTGATTTATGTTCTACATTTATATTTTATTTTGTTAGAATTAGATTTTAAATTTTAAATATTATCATCCATAATATATTTCCAAATGTAAACAAGGTACAGTATTTTAATTTAGTTACATAAGGTCAATATTATTAAAAGGTTCTATTTAAATTCCCAAAATCAAATTCCCTTTTAAAATACAAATTTACATAAACAATTGGCAATTATTCCAAAATCATATTCATTTGAAAATAATTAGTTCATATTTTACTAAATCAGATTAAATATTTATTAAAATAACCAGGGCCAAAATTCAGGGTCGTTACATTCCTCCCCCCTTAAAAGAATTTCGTCCCCGAAATTTAAAACAAAGATAATTTAAAAGATGTTCTACCAACCATTCACACATACATATCATTCATACAATAGCAAACAATCAAACAGTTTATCCTAACAAGCATCACTAGCTATCCAAACACAAATCCGGATAAACTTCCCTAGAACAATCCAGAGTTCCCCATGTGCAATCACTGAGATTCTCGCTCTACTGCACTCAACAAGCTTCACTACTCACTCCCGAGTTGCCTCTCAGTTGATCAACAATCTGAACAGGATTCCGAACTACAGTCAAAATCCGCTTGACTTCCAAATCTCCCTGTACTACTAGTTCTACAGCTAATGATGGATCCTAAACAAAATTCCAAGATGAGATGTCTGGGATACATTATGAATTCCAGACATCAGTTCTGGCAATTCAATCCTATAAGATACAACTTCAATCCAAGTTGAATTTTTTTTTATACATATATAACTCAAGGTCTCAGCCTCCCATTCATTTTAATTCTCAATCAAATTTATTAATTTACCATCCAACTTTATTTGACCAATTCTAATTTCATTTACATACTTAATTTGCCAATTTATTTCATCTTAGTTTATTTCCACTTCCAATTCAATATTTGATTTTATCTGAAAATCACTTCATTATAGTTCTTGAGTTTATTTCTAGTTTGTAATTCTGATTTGGATGTCTATTTCATTTCCTAAGTACAAAATAATTTTATTTTGGCTTATAATTCCACTCTTAACTTTATGAGCCTCAATTTCATTTATTCTCCACACTCACATCCATTCATTCTTAAACACATTCATTTTCACTTTAAATTTCAGATCTGTATCAAACAAGTATACCTTTTATTTCCAATATTTAAATTCCCTTTTGATAAGCCATCAGAGTTTATTTATCCAATTTTAATTTTTATCCAACTATTCTTTTTGAATAAAGATTTTATTTCATTCAACTTAAATCATCAATCAAGCTTTCACTAAATAAACTCTCACTTCCTTGAAGCTATGCTTCTATAAAGTTTAATCTTTGGTTAATTTACTTGTTTAATTTCATACTTAAATTATTTCCAGCTTATTTGGTACTCACAAGATCAAATTCCATTTATTATCTCATAATCAAACTTCTATTTAACCAAATTAAATCCCATTAACCTATTCAATCAACCCATTTATTCCAAATTAGTTCACTTCCATTATTTTATTTTGATAAATTCCTAGGCCATATTTATTCCATCCATACTTGAATTGGATTATCTTCCAAAAATCATCTTATTATTTTATCAGTGTTCAATTTTATTTTATAATTCAAATTTTGGATTTTTATTTCATTTTAACTCAAGATTGAACACTTAGCCATAGCCAAAAATATTCCTAATTAATGTGTTGCTAATTTCTCTTACAAGTTACCGGAACCTATTTATTCCAATTCAATTCCATTTCAACTTACTTTTATTTATTTAAGTAAGAATTTAATTTATCACCATCTAAATCTCAACTGAATTCTATTTCAATTCAATTTGTTCTTAACTTCTCCTAAATTAAGCACCATACTATTCTCTTTAATCTACCAACCCACTTGGATTTGATTAAATAAGATCTTAATTTCATTTACCCATATCTCAATTTATTTACATCCTTATTATTATTATGTTTTTAATCATTAGTTTAATTCTAAAAATTAAATTAAACTTCCAACTTAATTCAAAATAAATCCTCATTTTCAACTTCATTTTTTTTTTTAAATTTTGATTCCAAATTAAATGTCATACTTCCTTGGTTATATAAGCCATTGTAAATCTTTATAATCCTATTTGTCTATTAACACTATCATCCAAATACTATAATTATATATATATTAATTTACAAAAACAAAACTTTTTTTTTCTTTTTATTATATATATATATCAAAATAGATTTTGGATGAAATTATTTAATTCACCCACTTTTGAAAACAATATCATGTCGAATTGATCTATTCAAGTGTTTAGAAACCCCTTCGGTACAGTTGTACAGACCGCACTGACGAAGGTTCATATACCACTCAATAAATCAATCAACATAATATAAAATCATTTTATATTCACTAACAAGTACGCGCTCATATCTATTTTTACGCTCGGACTCATTCTAGAGTACTACCGACTCTATCTTTAATGAGAAACCTCCACCAGAGCCAAGGTTCTCACTTAACCTTTCAGCTCTGATACCAACTGTGACGACCCGTCCTTCTATCACCAGAAAGACGTATCATCATTAAGAAAGAAAGGGATAGAAATAGAAAAGAAAGAGAAGGAAAGAACAACAATCATGAAATCTCACAGCGGAATGGAATAAAATATAATGCATCATATAACAATTACATAGTTTACATATATCCGAGTTATACAATATTATACACTTGACAACTTTTTATATACATCAGTAACTACATACATCACAATATACAACATACTCTAACTAACACAGCGGAACTAGATAAATATCTACGACGCTGAAGCCTCCTGCTCCATTGCTCCTCCAGAATTCGTCAAAGCTAACCTGAATCTCTTGACTACCCGTAAAAATTTGGGTACCCGAGAGTTTATGAAAAACAAAATATAAACTCCGGGTCAGACATGGGTCTGGTATGAGTAAACAGTTTACGGTTGTTTAACTTGAAAAACTTTTGAAAATTAAGGTATCACGTAAGACTTCCCACAAATAAATACGGGTAAGTTTTTACCTTACGCTAACCAAAACATTTCATAGAAAATTCTGTGATATTATAATAGTGTCTAGGGTTTTCAAGTAAATAGAAAATAGCCGAAATTGTTACATGATTAAATTCCAGCTACTAGCCACAAAGTGGGTAATACAATCAAAACCGTGGGCACTTATTGGAAAATGGATTCCATACAATGGCAGGGCTACTGGGGTACCGCCTGTCACAGTACGGGGCCTAGATCACCGTACCGAGGATTACTCCCTTCATCCCCTGCAACACAAGGCCGGCACCATTCCTTACTGAACAGTCCCGAACAAGATAAACCCCGTGGTTGGCGCGCCCAACCACCCACTAAGCCGGAAAAAAAGGGACATCTAGACAGGGGAAATATCTTGTCCTGCTTGGGCATGACCCACCTAACCTTGCTGCATCTCCCATGTTTTAGTCATTCCCGGTTGATGAGGCTTGAGGCTACGATTACCTTTAGAGAACAAATTTATTAGAATGCTCATCGCCCGCCTGACGATGTGTTGAAAGCATTCAATCCATACAAGTTCGTTCCGGGTTCGAACGAAACCGAAGGCATTATCTTGTTACACTCATTTTGGAATCACCCTCAGAGTTAACGACGGCAACCCTTGCATTCTGAACCTTCATCTTCACATTAGATTCACGACCAAACGTTAATTTGGATCGATGTGGTTTTCGGATGTTCCAAATGTGGAAACCCGATCCCGGTCTCATCGAAATCCAAAACGTGTCTTTTAGGGCCAAGTTGTTTTAGAGTTATAAAATAAACAATGTAATTATCCATATACACATAGATAGATAATTCACAATATCACAATAGAACATCATCATCATAAACAGGTAATTATCATCACATCAGATAATCCATATTATTATCATACTACAATCAAGCATACATTTCATACAGCATCATTTATCTCACGCTAGGGATTTCAAACCATTCAGAGTAAACAATATCATCCATCCTTATCTGAGCAACCATGTTAGCTATAATTAATTTAAAATGAATTAAATTAATTACTTGCATCTTTAATTAATTTAAAGTAAATTAAATTAACTATTACATTACCATAATCTTGCTTATATGACTATTAACCAATTATCAGTCAGTTAATACATTAATCACACTTTGATTAATTAACATTTAATTTTATTTAAGTAATCATCTTTTAATTATATACATTACATTACTTCTTAATTTTACCAATTAATTATTCTTTAATCTTTCATTATTAATTCCATTATTTAATGATTGCTAATTACATTTCATTTCATTATCCTATATTAAATGAATTACCTTAAGCAATTAAATCTTCAATTAAACTATATTTATTAATCATCCCTGATTAATATTATTCAGTAATCAATCTTCTTCAATTACTCTTATCACATCACTTAAATTCTCCCTGTAACAACCCGCATATTTGTCGAGTTTGTATTTAAATATTTTATTTAAATATTAACTCGTTAATCGGATTTTGGTCCGAAAAGCTACTTTTTGCAAACGGTCAAATTAGGACTCGAGACCACTTCCATTGAGTTCGAAATGTCGTTTACAATTTTTTTAAGTATAAACATCGATAGGTTTGGAGTTAGTGAAATTTCACTAACTTTTCCCGCTTTGGACTTTGGGTTAGTTTAGCCTATTAAGCCCAAGTTCCAACCCTCTTCTCCTCACTCTTCATAAATTTCCTAACTAATCAAGCTTTGGCATTAATGGTGGAGGGAATGGGAAATTAAAATTCCAAAACTCAAATTCAATTGAAATCCATCTTTCTACTCCAAATTCAAGAAGAAGACATTGGATTCAAGCTTCTTGTGCATAGATAGAAGAAGGATTGATCCTTGCTTGCTTAAAACTTCATTTTCATTGATATTTGGTGCAAAGGTGAGATTTTTATCTCACAATTCTAGCCTATAACTATATTGGACTGTTGGGAATGATCCCCTATCATTTTTGCATGCATGTTAGCATTTGGTTTGGATTGGATTGGCGAAAAACTCCAATTTTTAGCGTTTTGGTGAATTTTCTGCACTTAGGTCGTTCTGGCCGTTTTTAGGTCGTTCGGAGTTAAGTCGTTCGTCCATAAGTCGTGAGTCGTTCACGAGTTAACCCTAGGTCGTTCTCGCCATTTTTAGGTCGTTCGGAGTTAAGTCGTTCATCCATAGGTCGTGAGTCGTTCACGAGTTAACCCTAGGTCGTTCTGGCCATTTTTAGGTCGTTCGGAGTTAAGTCGTTCGTCCATAGGTCGTGAGTCGTTCACGAGTTAACCCTAGGTCGTTCTGGCCATTTTTAGCTCGTACGGAGTTAAGTCGTTCATCCATAGGTCGTGAGTCGTTTACGAGTTAACCCTTAAGTCGTGCAGCCCTTCAGTCACGCAACCCTTAAGTCGGTTACGAGTTATCCCGATAGGTCGTTGGACCCTTAACTCGTAGGTCGTTGGACCTTATCTCGTTAGGTCGCTCCTGGCCTAACCCTAAAGTCGTGCAACCCTTAAGTCGTTGGACCCTTGAGTCGTTGGGTCGTTGGACCCTTGAGTCGTTGGGGCGTTGGACCCTTGAGTCGTTAGGTCGTTAGACCCTTGAGTCGTTAGGTCGTTTGGCCATAGCTCGTTAGGTCGTATGACCCTTGAGTCGTTAGGTCGTTAGACCCTTGAGTCGTTAGGTCGTTTGGCCATAGCTCGTTAGGTCGTATGACCCTTGAGTCGTTAGGTCGTTAGACCCTTGAGTCGTTAGGTCGTTAGACCCTTGAGTCGTTAGGTCGTATGACCTTATAACCCTATAGGTCGTATGACCCTTGAGTCGTTAGGTCGTATGACCCTTGAGTCGTTAGGTAAAACAGTGAAATTTCACTTTTCGCAGCATTTAGAAAACGCTACGGAAAGTTACATTCAAAACAGTTCAATTTAACAAAAGACAACATTTTAAAATGTTGCTATAGGGTTTACTTAAATTCCAAATAAACCTAGTTAAATTAAAAAATTATAGCACTTACAAAATTGCTATAATAGTTTTAATTCAATTTAGCTTTTTAGTTCATTATCATCAACTACAGCATTTACAAATACTGTAATATCATTTACATTGTAATTAATAGCATTTCAAAAATGCAGTCAATTAACTCCAAATATTCAATATAATTTCTCAACCAATTATATTTTTTTATTTAAAACATTTTTAACTCATAAAATCATACATTTTCACATTTATAAACATCATTTAATTTTCCTCAAGTTCATGATTTTATAAAGTTAAATTTCCATTCAAAAATCAAGATTTAATAATAATTCACTTATTAAATTGCAATGTTCAATTTTAAATTCATTGCATTAAATTTCAACTTAACACTTAAGTTCAAATTCTTAAATATAACTTAGTTTTATTTTTATTTGCTTAACTAAAAGTTCACTTTTAAGTCAATTTCATAAATTTCCAATTTTAGTTATATTTCAAAATTTCAACTTAAATATTCATTCATTTCACATTCAACTTTAACAAAAATCATTAATATGATATAAAATCACTTTAAATTAATTTAAATTCAAAATCTCATAAATTTATCATATTTCAAAGTTAATTTAAATTTCATTAAAAATTAAATCAAAATTTCCAAAATAACTTAAATTCATATTTTCTAACTTTTCCATAATTTATTCAACTTATAGATTTCCAGAAAATAAATAATACTTTACGAAAGTTATATTTTTAGTAAATTTCAAATCAAATATTATAATAATTAAATTTCTAAAATATTTTAAAAATTTTAGAAAAACATATTTTAACTACGGGCCTGTATATAATTTTCTACGCTAGGTAAAGTGATACGGGTAATATATCATTTCAACCCGTAATATACAAAGAAAATCCGGGTTTTATCATTTCAAACCCGCAATCCCAAGTTAAAATAAATTAAATAAAAACCGTTCAAGCCTATCATTTCAGCCCATAACGATTTTTCCCTCTTCTAAAGTCCGTTCGGGTATGTATCATTTCAACCCATAGTGATTTCTAATCTACAGGGAACTTGCAGTATGATAAACATATATAAATAAACAGTAACAACATATATATGATAACAGATGATACGACATGAAATTTAATAGGTTTAACATCATATAAAAAAAATCACATGGCAGTTGTAACATCATATTTAATTCTACACATTCAGTTGTTGTTTCACAACTGCATAAGTATAAATGCCGTGTGAGCTTTACTCACCTTTTATGGCTGGAGATTGCAATACAAATGGCACAACTGATTCCAAAAGGCAATAGCATGATTTTTGATTTGAGTGTAGAGCAAATCCAAGCCATAGAACTTGTGTTATAACCCAAAACATACAAAATAAAATTATAATTCAATACAACATTGAATATGAATAACTTTGAATTGAAAAGCAATATGAATACACAACTTTTTACCTTGCTTTCTACACTTGCTAGCACGGCTTAGGGAATGTTTTGGTTCAGGTTTGGACATACTTTGGTTCAGGTTTGGGTCCTATAAGGCATGGCTACAAGGTATTGAAGTGGTGGAGGAGTTACTACGCATGAACATGAAGAGGTTTATGCAAAATAGTGATTTTTGGTTCATTTTGGGCTTGGCTACATGGATCTATGGCTCGGCTATGGCATGTTTCAGATCTGGACAGATGATGAAGGTGATGGTTAAGGGTGTGTCAAGGTGGTGGTGGAGCAATAAGAGGTGGCCAAGGTCATCTAAGGTGATGGTGATGAAGACTAGGTGGCTAGACATGTTTTTAAGGAGTTTTAACATAGTTTTTGTGGATTTTGCATCATAGGATGGTCATGGCACTTGCAGGTCAGAGGAGGAAGGGTTTTGGTCGTGTATGATATGGGGAAGGAAGTGGTGGTGGTCGGTGGAGGAGATGGTGAAGGTGTTAGGCCAAACAAAGCAAGAGAAGCAAGGCAAAAATCAAGCAAAACAATAGAAAAAGGAAGAAGAAAAGAGAGAGGAGAGGAGGCCATTACCAAGGAAGTTTGAAGAAGCCATGAGAATGAGAAGTGCTGAGTTGTTTTTCATATGAAAATTGAAGGGAATACACAACAAATGAAAAAAATGCACGGCCTAGAGGAGTAATGGAGAGGTTATGGCAAATAAAACGACTTTGTACAATGAAACGTCTAGAAATGAAACGCATTTCCGTTTTCTAAAGATCAAATAAAAACAACAATAAATCAGAAAATACCTTAGAAAACCGAAACCAAGTGAAATAACATGAAAATAAATAATTAATTTTAAAGAAAATATAAAAAGGATGAAAGAAATTGCTTAAAAATACAAAACAGTGTCTAGAAATTGCAAACAAATCACTACTAGTCTTGGAAAAATATCCGCTTCATTTTAAAAATATTATGAAGTGAAAATTTGAAACAAAATAATTTAGTTATCATTTTCAAAATAAAATGAATAATTATATTGGAGAAAAACAGAAAAAGAACTAAAGAAAATGTTTAAAAATTGAAAATATGGCATGGAAATTACAAGAAAAATACTACCAGCTCTAGAAAAATTCCGACCTCACTTCAAAAATATTAAAAGACAAAAATATACATAAAATAACATATTAATACATATTACAATAAAATATGACAAAGAAAATAAAATTTATACTATTTAAAATAACAAAATTGCAGAATAAACGAATTACACTCAATATTGAAATATACATAACTTTCACAATTTAAATCCGTTTCCAACGAAAGAAAAAGCAGCGTTCTTAAAATTTTATGTACTTTCATAATAAAAGATACAATCTAAATTTTCAAACTTTTAAAATTTTAAATTAAAAGTCAAAGTTTGGCTATTTTGACAAAAATTCAATTTTTGGAAAATATTCTTTTTAGTCATGCTTTGGAATGATAATTCATATCAAAACTAAAGTTTATCATTCAAAATAAATAAAATAAGTTTTTAAATCAAAAATTCAATTAAAATAATTAAAATATAAAAAAATCACAAAATACAGGGTTGTTACACTTCATTAATCGAGAGAAGTTATGAAAAAAAAGGAGGAGATTGGGATGGTCAGAGAAATAGTTGTTGGTGATGAGACTGGTGGGGGGATTGAGCCAAGGTATTTCACACATGTTTCTATTGTAATTTTCGCTACCAGTTTTAATTTTATTAACTTTTTTAGAACATTGGTATTATAGCCAAACAAGCACTATAAGTTTATTATGCTCGGTGTCCATCTCTAAAAAAGATAAAGCAGATCGATCTACAGTTTTTAAAACAAAGGCAAGATTTATGTTTGATGAAAAGAATATTCCAAACGAACAAGCTTACCATGTAGATTTCGAGCAAAATAATGAAATAGTAATAATAACCGACACTCATAATAATTTTGGGCCTCTAAATGATGAGCCAAATGTTTTAATAGAAGCATTTGAGACTACAGAGGAAAATAATATAGAGAAAAAGATGGAGTTAGAATCATAAAATGACGAAGACTGATTATTAATGTACATTTCGATAGAAGGTAATTTAGGTAATTATTAATGTTACATTTTTCTCAAAAAAATGATATGTTTTCCCATAGTTAAATGATATGTTCCTGCTTAATAAAATGAAATGTCAATGACAAATATTATGTGTATATGGTCAGGCTCACCCTCATCTAGTCAAAAAGGGACCGACGTGGGGGGCGATGGCAGCGGCCCATCATAACAGGCGGAGCATCCCGTAGTGACACTGACAATTAGCGAGTGGGTAAGTATCAAATTTATTACGATATCGTAAATAAATTGCGCATGATATATTATTCATAATTTATTAAAGTTCTTTAACATATTTAATACATAGGCTTTGAGCCGGAGCCCTCAGAGGTTGTTTTGGATATTTCTAGGGCTGCTTACAAGAGCACAATGACCGGGTGTTGGCCTAGGTGGGGCTAGATTCCACCATATATCTTAAAGTGTGTATCATAAATGTAAATCTGTATTTTATTCTATATATAACCACTTTGCAATTTGTTAACTAAGTATAAATGTATAACTTTTTTTTAATCTGTAGGGGACGGTAGAGCTACAAGAATCCGACCTTCTCTTGTGAAGAATTATTGGATGAAGAAGATGTGGAAAATCTACCGCAATACGATGTCGAGCCCCAAAAAAGGGAGAAAAAGTCTGACTGGATGAGTGCAAGTTTATGGAAAGCTTGGGTTGCTTTTTGGGATAGCGACGAAGCGAAGTTAAGTTTAGTAGTTTTGTATATTTATTAAGAATTTAGTAGAATTAGCACAATATACAATTATCAATTATAATGTTAACTTTAAATTTAAAGGTAAAGTCAGAGATAAACACTGCCAATAGGAATAAAAATCCAGCCATATACCGTAGGGGTTCAAAATCGTTCCAACTTTACCATGAAGAGTTGGCAAATTTATTAATTGCAATTATGAATAGTTATTACATTGCATAATTATATATATATATATATATATATATATATATATTTATAATAATAGTCCATAATAATTATTTTAGAAATGGAATCGTGGTCAACCCGTTTTTTACATGGACGTTTTTGCTCTTGCTGATGCTATCGAGCATGAAAATGAAGATGACACTGTAACATATACATGGCACGACTCAATATCACAGCAAGCCATGGTAAGCTTATTTTAAATTATAAATTATTCATAATCACTTTAAATAATAAGTTATAAATAATTACAAATATGAATTTGAATTATAATTTCATTTGGAATTGCATGAAAATTCATGCAAGAACGTGATAAAGTACCAGAGGAATCAGGATGAGATGAGCTAAATGCCGATGAGGAGGATGTGATCTTTGATGCGGACATCGAGCCGACATCACGGAACATGCGTTATGATTTTGGGAATTAGGGGGAAATGTTTATGTATATTTTATTTATTCATAATAAAGTAATATATTTTAATTTTATTAATCATAATATTTGAAAATTATTCATTGTTAAATAATGTTACAGTCTAGATGCGAATAAAGTGTTTATAAAAAAGCCTAAGACAAAATGGAGATTCAAGAGTTGAGAGTTAAGATTGCGTAGCTGGAGGAGCGAGACATGCGTCAGGTTGTGGAGTTGGCCAAATTGGATGAGCGCCTTGCTGCATATGTGCAGGAACATGGCACATTTCCCCCATCAGGTGGATCAGAAAGCGACGACCAGGATTGGTAGTTATGATTTTTTGTTAGTGTTCGAACATTGTACATATATGCATTTTGAGATGAGGGAGTTAGTTTGACTTTATTGGCATGGTATTTGAGAGTTTGATATGTTTGGGATATGTGAAGTTGATTTGAGTTGTTTGATACATTTTGAGATGTGGATGGATGTGAGGTTGATTTGACTTGTTTTGAGATGTTGTTGGACTTATTTGATTCATTTTGGGATTTATTTTGAGATGTTGGGTATTTGAGCATGTTATGGTTTGAGTATGATTTATTGTAAATATTGATGTTTTGTTATTGCTGATGTTATATATGCGATTTGGACTTTGAAATATATGAGTTATATATGTGAAATTGAGATATTGATATATATTGATATATACATATATACTTGTGTATGTGTTGGTTGGGAGTTATAGGCTGCTAAAATTAAAAAACATCCAGATTTTTGACGGCTACCGACGGCCCCTTGATCGTAACTTACGAACCGCTGCCGACGACTTCCGACGGCCTATCTTTCCGGCATTTAATGGTTTCTGGCTACTGCCTACAAAATTTTAGGCAAGACATATTCACAAACGTGTACACGACGGGGAATCGGAAGCTATCAGAATTATTGTCGCCAGCAGTTAAAAAGTCCTATGAAATACCATCCTTCAACGACCTTGTTTGCGATAGTTATTTCCGATGATCGTTGACGGCTTCCAACTTCGCCGACGGTTGTAAGCTGTTGGAAACACTGTTGTTTTTTGTAGTGAAAATTTTGGACCAAATATTTAGATGTGTCATCATCGAAAAATATGTCATCCTTTCCACTCTGGTTGAATTGCTTGCTAATGAAACTGAGGACGGAGTAAAAACCGATTTTCACCCTATCGCTTTAAATTCCTCTCTAGAGAACGTTTGGGAAAAGGAGCACATACCTCAAGAATGGAATGATCTTTTGGGCTCCTAGCTGTTCAGCCCTCTCAACAAGATGAATTTGCCCAACCTGACCTCAATATCAATCTAGATATTAATATGGACAGTCTTTCAATTGGTTGTTCTACCATCGCTCATTTTGCTGCTCATTTTAACCGATGGCTCTCGTAGCTATTTTTATGAAGATGTCCATAAAATGGTGGAAATGATGGAAAGAAGAACGTGTTTCAGGTCGTCAAATTTTTCTAAAGGCAATGAAGTTTCACAACAAACATACCATAAATTGTCTGAATCTTTGGCATGCTGCGAGTGGTATATGAAGTTGGACTAGTATAGCTTTAATATATTACAAAATCATTTGTCGATCAGAATTTTTAAGAGGTATGAAAATGCTTAATTTTGTTGATGCTACACATGAGTGGATCGGAGCAGAGTTGAAGGTATTGCGATAACGCTATTAAATTTGTTCTTGAAATTTGTATTTGTAGTTAAATCTAAAGTGGAATCAAAATTTGAATTTGCATTTTTTATTTTAAAATATTAACTTAATTATTAAAAATTAAATATTAAAAATTAATCACTACTTACCAGAACTACTTTTACATCATTTCTTACATAATCTCTACCAAGCATTTAATTAAATTTTTATCCACAAACTTCACGAGCTCTAACCTCTAATCAAATTTTTATGCACGAACGTCATAATCTATGGGGTATGTGTATTATATGTGTACGTGTGCGTGCATACACACACGTAAATGGATATGCATACGTATGTATACATACATATGTACATTAGAGGTTATGATGTTCGTGAATAAACATTTACGTATACATACATACATATGTAGATTGAAGGTTATGATGTTCGTGAATAAAAATTTATACCTGTTTATATGTATGTGTACGCATATCAATAGAAAGTATAATTACTTAACCATTTTTATTCTTGTAAGGGAACACCATCCACAATCGTCACCAGGTGACAATGCTTCATGGAAATATAAAAATAAATAAAATACATTACTTAACTTTCAAAACGTTCCAGTCATGGTCATCTCCTCTTATAGTTTCAAAGATGCTTTCAATATAGTTCTATCTACCTAAACAACGTTAACCACACATACATGAGACCAAAAACTTGGACTATTCCACAAGCTCGATTTACATATGTTTTACGAAACGACAAATTAAACAAAAAAGGAAGTTCAAAGAAAGTCATGGGAGAAAGAACATCGCTCTCCTTTCTCCCATATGTTCTTTTTGTCTGTTTCTTCTTTTTATTGTTGCTCTTGTTCTTTCCACTCAGAAAACAAAAAAATCAATTCAAGAAAAAGGAAGAAAAAGAAGGATGAGTAGCAGGGAAGGAAGGAATGGACTCGCCTCTTTTGTTGCTGCACACACTGATGACGACTCTGAAAATATTGTTCAAGATTTAACTCATGTTTCTTTTTGTTACTGTAATCATGCTAAAGCTAGCTTGACAATTAGTGGATCTCGGACTAGACATGTTGGTTTTGTCGGGTTCGAACTATACATTTGAAAAATGTAAACCCAACTTAATGTTCGGTTCAATTTCGATTGGTTCGTTTCAGATCCGATTGGATGATACCAATAAAAATGCATATATTTCATAGTTTTTTGGTTGAGTCTTTCGGTTTGGGTCCTGTTTGGTCGGGTTTTTATGATATTTTTAGTCAACAAGACCTGATCCGAGACCCATTGATTTTGGGTTGGGTTTGGATCGGATCAATCGGGTTATTTGCATGTTCCATATATTTAATTGTTTTTATTAAAAAAATACATGATTAAATTTTGAGGCAATAAGTTTTATCCAATAGCCGGGAATCAGATGGTAAATGTTGGATTTGGTCGAATCTTGTAACAGATTAATAGAGCAGAGTTACAGTTATCTGCAGATAACCGTCATATATATATATATATATATATATATATATATATATATATATATATATATATATATATATATATATCCCAGAACCACTTAATTATATGAAAAAACTTATATTTTTTTAAATAGAGAGCCAAATGTGTTAATTCAGTATAGGATTATTCTCAACAGGTTACCTCACATGTGCAATGTATTGAACATAATAACGTGTTGGGTTGGATCTGATGGAGTCTGTATGTTAGTTAAGGTTGTGCTCGCAGCCATGTCTTCCAACGGCAAAATCTCCTTGCTTCCACTTCTATTACTTCAATCACCACTTCATCCGAATCATTCTACTACTTCGATCAACATTTCATATCCGAATCATTCTACTAGTTCAATCAACACTTCATTCGAATCAAAATGTCATAAAGGAAAAAGTCTAAAAATCTGATCAGATACAATAATTACACAGTTCCTTCAATGCGCTACTGACACAAAAGTTGCTGTTGGAGCCTCTGTACAAAATTATTCATTCAAGGTCTTCGTCTAGGTCCCTCTTGGATGCTAGGTGAGGCTTACCGTCTAGCCATACGTCTAAGCCTGCTTAGGGAAGTCTTACTTCCTCATTTAAGAATCAAAACAAGTATTTAGACATTTGTTTGACATTGGTTGAGGTTTGATACCTTATATATGAAGAAGCTAGATCAGTCTATCATTTTCAATTTTTAAGGGGCCTATGAATTCTAAATTTCATTTAGAGCTTTTCTAAATTTGGTTTAAATAAAATCATGTATTCTATTTAAAATAGTTAAAAGAAAGTTTAAATAAATTCAATTTCAAATGCACAGTGTATCAAATACACCTAACATTTATTTGTAAGTGTTAATGTATAGAAAATGAAACATTTTATTTATTTTTTCCCTAAAACAAGAATTAATTAAGAGCATTAATTATATTAAATAGAAAGAGAAACCTTTCGTTTTCTCTTTTTAATTTGAATTGAATGATTCATTAAATGTCATTATTAATAATTATTCATGGCAATATTTATTACTATGTCTATATGTATTCTAACGGTATAATTTGTAGTTTGAGATTTACTTATTTATACAAGTATACACATATATATATGTTTGTGTATTGTATATACATATATGTATACCTATATATGTGTGTGCATGTGTAACATAATAATCCGTGAAGAGTATAATACACACGTAAATAGATGCTGAGATTTATATTGTAATAGACACATTAACTCATTTTGTGGGTACTGTAATTTGTCCAAATATGTACTTGGAATTCCAACAATTTGTTTAATCAATACAAATTGTGACCGGATCTTACAGATATTTCGATTCCAATCAACGGTGACGTTATAGCTTCAATCCGATTGATTCTTAACAAATTAGTATCCTCAATTTATGAGGGTCGTTCTAGCTATATAAGAAGTCATTGATTATGATTATATTATGATTAAGAATAATAAGATTAGTTAATTATTTTGATTTCTTAGATTGGTTACTATTCTAATCTTGCATTTTTAAAAAGAGATAAAATGGGATATTATGTTATGTGATTTTTTGGTATTTTAAATATATGATTAATGATGAAAGTAGATAAGTTGGAAAAGAGATGGTTGCAAAATAATTTTTTTCTAGTTTGATTCCAGTCAGAGGGCAATATGAGTGTACTTGTATAATACGTTAAAAAATACTAATATATGTATATATGTACATATCTGTGTATGTGTATAATTTATTAAATAAAACAGTTTCTACCATAAACAAATTAATGCCAAACAATTATAAGATAATAATACAAGATTTTAAAATTTTAGGAAACTTAGGAACTCGTTTTGGACTTAAGATTAATTTATAGAATTTTTATAATTAAAATAATTTTTATAATTAAAATAATTTTTATTATTAAATGATTGATAATAGCCCGTAATAATATTAATTCTTAAAAATAGGAAATCAAGTTGAAAGTTTCTCAAAAAATTTATGGAAGTATCTGAGACATATTTTGGGCTTAGAAAAAATTTCTAGAATTTTCTCAACTGAAATTATATTTTTAATTAAATAATTAATTGCATTTCGAAAATAAATTAATTTAAAAAATTAATAAATTAAGTTCTAAAAATCTGAAACTTTTCCTGAAGGTTCCAGATACATATTTGAGCTTTAAGAAAAATTTATAGAATTTTCACAATTGGAATTATATTTTACTTAAATAATTTACTGTAAGTTGAAAATAAATTAAGTTTTAGAAGTAACAATAAAATTTAAAAAATTTGAAAATCTTATTGTAACCTTATTACATGGTGCAAAAAATCTAAAAAAAAAATCATTTTATTCATAATAAACAATTCACAAAATCGTTAAATAATAATAAAACATGTATATACATATTCAATAAAATATTTTCATAATTTATGATTCATAATAGGTACAAATCATCAAAAGAAATTTTTAAGATTAAATGTATATGATATATAAACATATATACAATTACATATATTCATAATTTGCAGATCTCACATTTAATCTATATATATTTATATAAATCAAAGTTAAAATCTTTTTTCTAGAAAATTAATTCAATAATAAGTTAATAAAAAAAATATCATAACAAGCACATAACCAATCTATTGTAACAAACAACAAAATTCTCACCCAATCTAAACAATAAACAGATTTGAGTGTAAATCAACTTTTATATAATAAACTTAAAATCAGAACAATGATACACCTCCTAATAAAGCCTTTGTATCTACGTTGAACAATGATTTCTCTTCTAAAAACAATTCACAATCCATCAGGTTGCTTATCCAAACTTGGAGACCTTCAACTGCAAATTAGTATTTTCTAATTTTGAATTGTACATGAGAATTTTAGGGATGGTTTAGAGGAAAGTTGCTAACATTAAAATGAGGAAGAGGAGAAGAAAGTGGCGGCTCAATATTTTTTTTTTGAATTAGGGTTTTGAGATTGACTTTTATGTGTATAGGACAAGAGAGCAAACAATGATCTCAACCGCACATGTCAAAACCTAATCACATATGTTGTAGCCACCTCCTATCTTTCTCCAAACCAACGCATATCCTCTCCAAATTTCATGGGTTGTAATCCCATTCAACCAAATATATACAATTATATTTAACATATTTTATTATCGATATCTCATACCGATCAATATATTCATGACTTTTACAAATATATACAACAATTTTATTTCTCAAATCATATTCAAATTTCATAATTAATATTTCATAAATATTAATTTATTTAATTGATTTATAACAGTTATAAACTAATTAAATTGTTTGGTCGAAAGAGAATTCATCGTTTCGGTTGTGTAACTCATGGGTATAAATTCGATCAGCGATTAAGGTCGAACTATTCAAACGTTAACATTCACACTTCACTTAGTAGATGGTGTGACATTATGGCCAAATTTATCATGTACTCATTTTCGAAAAAAATCACATTTTAATTTAATAAGCGTTACCCGGTTGTGACAGTTATTTACACCAATTCTCTTCATCAAAATTATATCACTTGGGACTTGCTGAATTTGGTAATGGTAAAAATTCTATCATCGTCTACATTCGACTCTATAATTCACACACAAAGTCTTTGGTTTAATAATAACAATTAATATCAATCGAATTACTCTGGCCCAACTTTGGGTTGACTTGCGTTCACTGTGATACTAGCCTCATATGACTGAGGAGACGAATTCTCTCTTGAATAGCGCTTCACTTCCAATACTTCCACTCGGCCCGATTATAGTCACTCGATGGGCTGTTTTGTCATTGTAACGACCCGTAAATTTCATGGATTTAAAATTGGTTGAATTAATGAGTTTCGTAATTAAATTTAGTAGAAAAAACTTTATAAACAAATACTGAAATGAACGCTAAAATAAAATATATAAATGATGATTAAAACCTATTACTAGCAATTTGAATAAATTTCAATAAATGAAATGGGGTAAATATTATACCTGGATATAAAATTCAATAAAAGGAAATCAATTAATATGTTAATGTAAATTAAGATAATATTGGAATAAATGATGATTCTAGTCATACTTGCAAGCTGTTATTATAAGTTGCATGTTGAAATGGTTGATTGAATTGAGAATTTAAAATTTAATTTAAATGAAAAATAAAGGTTTATAATAACGGAAATTTAGGTAATAAGTTTTGAACAAGTTGATAAATAATAACCAAACTAAGGGAATAATATTAATGTAAATAAAGTTGAAACAAATTGGATATAGAGAAATAAATGTAAGCATTTAATAAAATTAATTAATGTGGATTTCAATAAATGGTAATTGAATAAAAGTCAACGTTCTCTAAGTAATCATATTACTTGTTGGAAAGTAATACGTAATTGATTGAATATGATTACGAAATATAAAATTTGTGTATACACGGGATTTTTAACGGTGATTGTTAAGTAATAAACCTATAAAGACATGTAAAGGAAATATGTAATAATCTATAGGTTATTTATTCATTTAGTATGTTAAAAAAAAATTTTTGTAAATCAGATCCCGATTAAGGGAAATTAAGTTGTACGTTAATTTGAAGTAAAATCTAATAAATATTACATTAATATGGGATGTAGTACAAACGGTGAGGGATTGTCAAATTTAGTAAAAAGGGATTTGACTTAGGAAATTTTGTTAATTGAGTTTAAAACCTTAATTAATACGCGTAATTGACAAGATTCACATTTTTAGGTATAACCGTTGATACAAATCTAAGATGTATATAGAAATATTAATGTAATGAAATATAAAAAATGTTAACTATGTTAGTTGAGTAATAGTTGATTGAATATTTAGTTGTAATTGAATAAAATCAAATTTATTGGAATTAATTTGCAATTAATTGGATTAATTGCAGTTGACATTTGAACACTGTATTTACTGGAATAATTGACACTAAATTGATATATGAATTTGCTTTTAGTTATTATAAATATCTAAGGGATTAAAAATGACAAAAATCTACTAGTTTATAAATTTGTGCAGTTATGGTAGATGTGATTGGTCATTTGAAATGATTAATTCTATAAGATGTAATAAATGTTAATTTTAATTATAAAATGGAAATTGGTAGATTTAAGGAGTGAAAACCAAGCTTTGTTAATTTATTTGAAATATTAAATTTAATAAGACTCAAATAACAAGGGTAAGAATTTAAATAGTGGATTTTGGAGTTTTATTTTTTTAATTTCTAAATTTAATGAAATTGAAATTAATATTGAAATGTAGATTTACATTGGAAATGATAAATGAACCAACTATTATTGACATTTAAATTTTGTTCGAAGCCATGTAAATGGTTAAGAATTTTAAAATGTTGAAAATAGAAATTTTAAGATTGGAATTTAAATTTGGATTTAATTAGTTTAATTTTTAATTTATTTAATTAATGGAAAAATTGCCATTTTGGCCACTAACTCATATTCCGACGAAACAAGTTTCATCTGATCTGTAACGGTGAATTATAATAGCGTTTCAAGTTTCGTAGCGATCGGACTTGTCGTTTAATCGTACGGACTCGAAATGCCTTGAAATTTATGCAATTTAGATCAATTGAAATCAATTTGGAAAATTTGAATTTAGCATAACTTCTTCGTACGATAGAATTTGGACGTGAAACTTTTTTCATCGCGTTTAAAATATTTTTAAACATATATTTTGATATATGGGTTGACCCTTTTCCGTTCCGGAATCGAAACGGGCTTTTCGGATCAATTATCGTTCAAAACCAAATCCAACCTAGCCCATTCTTTCTATTTTGTTTGCCTATATATATGTGGTTATAAACCCTAGGTCATTGCTTATTCCTCATTCTGAACGTATGCTCTTCCTCATTCCACCTCAAACCCTAATCTTCACAATCCAATTTCAATTTAAAATAAAATTTGCGGATCTGCAGCAACTTCTGGTCGCGCTTCGAGTTTCAGAGGCGAAAATGCTACATATACTTCGGGTTAGAAAGAAAGCTACTCGGGTCGCTCCGGGTCGTTTTGGAAAAAACTCCAAGCAAGCACCGGGGAATTGAGGCGGTGGACCGAAGTTGAACCCTAAGTCGACTCAGGGCCAGAATTTTCCAATCTTCTAATTTTCCTAACTTTTTCATACGAGCTCCGTTTCACACGCGACTTTTTTTTTAGGATCGTAATAAAATTCCGGACAATTTGATGCTCGTTTGGACAAATTTGAATACCGTTCAAATTTTGGGTTTAAATTGGATTTAAATTCAATTTAGATTCAATTTAAATTCAAAAGTGAGTGTTTTAACCCACTCACAACTTCTAAGATTTCTTATGTTAGTGAAATTGATTTATGATGTGTTTAAAATTTTATTTGTAGCTGTTTGGCATATATTTCATCATTTTCTTAGTTAACTTGTATTCATTAATTTACGCATTATTTAATTCATTACTGCATTTAAAACTGCGAGTTAATTGTTAATTAATCTATTCATTTCATTAAAAATGTCAGTTAAAATTTTAGTAACATTTATTTTTGCATATAACCCGCTAGTTTAATTTATTTATTATTACATATAAATTACAGTTAAACAGTTATTTATTCATTATTGGAAATTTAACTATCAGAATTAATTATTATTTATTGTTGTGATTGTTTGAATTGGATGATAAATTTATGAATGTTTGATGATTGATATGATGGATGAATGGATGCTGTATTATGCATTTTCATTTCATTCGGGATTGCGGTTTGAAATGATATACAAACGCATTTTTATTTTTAAAATGATAGATATCTCTACCACTTGACCATAGGGCAGAAAATTATATACAGGCACCGTCGGTCTATATGTATATATAATTATTTTTGAAACGATTTTCTATGGTTTGGATAGGATACGGTTTAATAAATATTAAATTTTGATATTTTATAAGTATTATTTTATATATATACATATATAGTTAAATTTTTCGAATTTAAGCTATGTATAAATCTGTTAAATAAAAATGAATAAGTTGAATAATGGAGTTTGATAATTTATATTATATGATTTAGTACAGGTTTAAGATATTGTATATGTATATAGGGTTTAAATGCTTCAAATCAATTAAGATTGGAAATTTAAAGGTATGATATTCATAACTGGATTTTTATTCAAGATAAATCAAATGAATATTTCTAGTATAAATAAATTGAAGGAAATATTCAGTTGTTAGTAATTTGAGTTTTATTTAAAATGATCATGGATTTATTGTGTAAATATTTTAGACTAAAATATGTAATAATGAATGGTTGAATAGAAAATTTCCAACCTTAGTTTTGAAATTGTTAAATACTCAAAGTTTGAAATATATTGGAATCGAAGTGTTTTATTGAAACTGAAAGAGAATCTAGATTTATGAGTTTAGACTTAATTTAAAGTGAATAAATGGTAAAGGCGTTGAAATTTTTACTTTATAAAGTAATTTAAAATCAACTATTTTACATACCGTTGAAGATCGAAACCATTTAAGTTTTGAAAGTTATGGTTTTGAAGCTACAAATTTCGTAGTTTTATGTTTGAAAGTTATAATTCAAATGTTTGGTTTCCAATTATTATAAATTTTAAAGTAATATGATTTTGGAAAGAAATATATTTGAAATAAAATGATAATATATTAATTTGGGTTTTACAAAAATAATATCTAATGAGTTTGTTTGAAATGGATATCGTCTTTATATGTTTTTGAAATAGATATTATATTTTGGTTTTGAAAGTATAATTATTCTTAAATGACCGCGGTGCTATAATAACGTTTGGTTGTTGAGGAGACCGGGACCGGAAGTTGTCATACTCTCTGCCAACTCCGAAAACCACTTTAACAACCGTGTATGCGGTGGAGATTCCAGAATGAAGTAAGATGGTGGCGGCGTTCCTCTGAGGTAAATACGTGGACCCGACTCCCGTGAGTTGGCATAAGGTGGCTAAAACAGGAGCGATTCTCGGGCCAAGAGGGCTAACGCCCTTTATCGGATACTCCTCTTCGATATTATACTCTGACTTTTGGATTTGATTCGGTGGCCACTTTTGATTTTTGATTTTAGGTGGGAGTTTGTCCGAGGTCGACGGTAGCTGCGGCTACGCGTTACCACCAGCCCGGATAGCAATTGGTATATCTACCCTGGCATTGCCTAGTTGTGCCGTGTCACCAACCCTAGCGCGCCTTATACGATTTTGTTTTGTACCATACCTATGTTAGGGATGCGGATTAAGGATCTTAAGGCAGAAATAACACTAAAGGGGGGTGAATAGTGTTTTAAAGAATATATGAACTATATGACTAAACTAAAACTTTCAACACAGATCTAAATAGAATTCTAACACAGAATGATCACAGAACATATAACAAATGCAAATAGTAAAGTAAAGCAAGCAAAAAGAAAGAACACGCCGGATTTTATACTGGTTCGGAATCCTCCTACATCCATTCCTGCACCAAGGCAATATCCTTGTACAGATTTTTATAAGCCAATATCCAAATTACAACCCTCAATTTCTAAGGCCTTGAGGAACCCTTCTATCTCCGAGTCTGGGGTAAACTCTCTTGATTTACGGGACACAAGATCACCCTAATACTTCTTAATAACAATCCTTTTGAATGGATAGACTCTATGGACTTTTTGAATAAAAATTAATCCTATAACTCTGAATAGCACTTTGATCTTTAGTAGAATGATGGAGAATCAATTAGAGAGAGTATCTAAAGGATTTCCTATTGAGAATTTGGCAGAATGATGGCACGATCTTGAAAATATGAAGTTTTATGGATATGGAATGGTGGAGAAGAAAGAGTGAAGAAAACAAGAAAGTAGTTATTAAAAATAATTCGTTTTGGAAGCCTTTATATAGATGCACAACAGTCATAACCATTGGCGAAAGGTTTTCGAACGAATGGACACTTCTTTTGAAAATTGAATTTTGAATCCAACTGTCACCATGTCGACATGGGGTATCCCCTTATGTCGACATCCCTTAGTTCAAAATTATAGAGATGTTGTTTTATAAAGACGATTGAATTTAAAACAAGTTGAAACTTCTCTGAAGCAAAGTAAAGTGTTTAAACAATATTTTGAGATAGAGAATGAATATAAAACATTATTTTAAATATATATATATATATAATTGATATAGAGCGTCAATTATATAAGTAATATTTAAAATCAGAATAAGTTTTGATGTTTTAAAAATAGAAGTTTTTAAAATCAGAATAGAGGAATATTTCAAGGCTAAAACAAAGTTTGAAAATATTTTTGAAAACATGATTTTGAAAGCTAAAACATTTTGAAAACAGATTTAAAAACATTTTGAAAAATCTATTCAAACTAAAATTGCAAGAACCTTCCTAAGAGCTCCTCCATAGAACTCGAGAACTTGTACAAAGTAGTTTAAATGATTTTGATTTTCGTGGGTTTGTAAGCCACTTGTCGTAGGTTTGTAAGCTACTTGTTGTGGGTTTGTAAGCCACTAGTTTTGATAGAAATTTGGTTTCATCCCAAAAGAAAATTAGAAGAAAGATGAGAGTGCTATTATGAAGTTTTAACAAAATACTAGACACTTATTTGAGATCTTGAAATCTTGATTCTCTAGAGTCTTGAATCTTGAATCTCTAGTCTTCATCTTGATGCTTGAGTCTTTATACTAATCAGTCTTCGATGATACCTGCATATACTTCCTATATACATACATACATACATATATATATATATATATATATATATATGGAAATGTTAGTATATATTTTATAAAGTAAAGTATAATAACTATATAAGGTTGTTGTCATCAAAACATCATCAACTCAGTTCCTAACAACCTATGGAGTGCCCTCTGACGACACCCAGTACAGGGGAGCTTACGGTACTGTATAGACTATGGGAATATATTTTGTGTTAAGGGCTATATGGGTAACAACCTTAAGGCTATTTAAAAGTAAGTTTATTTTACAATTAGACACTATTATAATAGCGTAATATACTATATAGTAAATAGTTTAACGGATCCTTAGGAGATGTAAATCCCGAGCATCCCTTGAGTTACTGCACGCATATTTATTCCTGTTGATTTAACTTACATAAGATCTTTTAGTTCTGACTCGAGTGTTTTGTCTTTTCAATTCGCTCGGGACAGTCCGAGCGTTTCAGGACCGAAGACTTTAGTTCTAGAGGACGAAGACGGAGATTTCTATTATTATTTTTTATTATTGCACTACACTCATTGTAACAACCCGCATATTTATCGAGTTTGTATTTAAATATTTTATTTAAATATTAACTCGTTAATCGGATTTTGGTCCGAAAAGCTACTTTTTGCAAACGGTCAAATTAGGACTCGAGACCACTTCCATTGAGTTCGAAATGTCGTTTACAACTTTTTAAGTATAAACATCGATAGGTTTGGAGTTAGTGAAATTTCACTAACTTTTCCCGCTTTGGACTTTGGGTTAGTCTAGCCTATTAAGCCCAAGTTCCAACCCTCTTCTCCTCACTCTTCATAAATTTCCTAACTAATCAAGCTTTGGCATTAATGGTGGAGGGAATGGGAAATTAAAACTCCAAGCACAAATTCAATTGCAAATCCAACATTCAACTCCAAATTCAAGTAGAAGATATTGGATTCAAGCTTTGGATTGCTTCTCCTTGCTTTCAAGCTTCATCTTCATAAACTTTAGTGCAAAGGTGAGATTTTTGTCTCACAAATCTAGTCTATAACTATATTGGACTGTTGGGAATGATTCCCTATCACTTTTGTATGCACATTTGCATTTGGTTTGGATTGGATTGGCGAAAAACTCCAATTTTTAGCATTTTGGTGAATTTTCTGCACTTAGGTCGTTCTGGCCATTTTTAGGTCGTTCGGAGTTAAGTCGTTCGTCCATGGGTCGTGAGTCGTTCACGAGTTAACTTTAGGTCGTTCTGGAAGAATTGGCACTTCGGAATTAGGTCGCTCACGAGTTAAGTCGTTAGGTCGCTCGCGAGTTAGTACCATAGGTCGCAGGGCTTTAGGTCATTCTGGAAGTATTGGCACTTCGGAGTTAGGTCGCTCGCGAGTTAAGCCTTAAGTCGTAGGTCGCTCACGAGTTTGGCCTTAAGCCGTAGGTCGCTTGCGAGTTAAGCTTTAAGTCTTAGGTCGTTTCCGACCTGTAATCTCTAGGCAAACGTTAAGTCGCTCGCCCTGGTTTATCTCGTAGGTCGTCTCCGACCTAAGCTCCAGATAAGTCGTTCGAGTTAGGTCGTTGGACCATTTACCTTAGGTCGCTCGTCCACTAAGTCGGCCTGGTTTATCTCGTAGGTCGTCTCCGACCTAAGCTCCAGATAAGTCGTTCGAGTTAGGTCGTTGGACCATTTACCTTAGGTCGCTCGACTCTATTAAGTCGGCCATGCTGGGTCGTGAGTCATCGTTAGGTCGCGAACACCTCTAGGTCGCAACCACTAAGTCGCTTGACCCCTTAGACCCCTAGGTCGCAGCCGTTAGGTCGTATGACCCTTGAGTCGTTAGGTCGTTAGACCTCATTTTGTCTTCACTAGGTCGTACCGTTTTGGTCGGGGCGCTGCCCCGCACCCCGCCGGGGGTGCTGCCCCCTGGACCCCCGCGACCTGACCGGGCAGGTCGAACCCCGTAAGCGGTGGCGTTGCCCCCGCACCCCCACCTTGGGGGGTTGCCACCCCCCCTGGACCCCCCCTCCGTAGGGGATCTTATCTGAAAAACATTGAGCTGATTTCCTTGGATTTTATTCGCATCTCCGTATGCGATCTTTGTGACTGATTGTTTCTACACTTGCTTATGTGTTTTGTCACTTTATAATACAAAGGTTTCAATACTAGTAGTAAATATCAAAACTCTTTTAACAAACAATTTCAACTCTATTTTTAATAACAAAGCTCTTTTCTTAAACCGTTTTCCAATCTATTAGTATATACAAGCCTTTACCTCACTCGGATGAGAAATCTAATTAAACGACTTAGTAAAACAAGTGGTATGAAACGCTTGCGTTCACTTCGTCGGTTAATTCTTGGACTTGTTCGATTGAACCTCTTGTGACAATTTTATTAGTGAAGATTTACAGTTTGTTCGTAAATATTTAAGTTAAGCAAGTGGTTATGGGACATGAAGCTAAACTTCTATATTTACTAGCTTAGTGTAATTGACACTTCTCGTTGATCTTGATGATCGCTTTATGAATTAGACTAGCAATTGCGCGATGTCTCTTTCATTGCAAGGTTAGACTAGACACCACTTGTGTGATTCCATTCACACATACCTTTCTGCTTTTTGGTTAGTCTTGACCTCAATCTGTGTGATTCCACTCACACATGTGGGGTAGCTCCCCATGGTCTTCGGACCGTCATGTGATAGGCCTCTTTCCCTTTTTATGATTTCTGGATTTCTCGTGTTGATTTTTGGAATTTATGTCATTGACTTGTTATGAGTACAAGTTTAGGGTATGATGCCCTCTTCGAATCTTTGAGAAGATTCTTGTGATATTGATTATCTCTTATTGATTGATCTTCTGTTGATCATTATTTACATACTTATAGTGGTATGTCGTTATGGATATTTATGTTTATGCCATATCTTTTATGTTATATCATGTCATCTGATATTTATAGCTAGACTGATCCGTTTATTATTTTCTTAAATAATACTCGGGTCAGACCGAGATGTTACAGGTGCTTCTGCTTGACTTCTTCCCAGGGATTCATCACTCTGACTTTTGGCTAACTGTTTAGATTAGCAGTTTTTGTTGTATACACTTGAGATATAGACTCATAGTTGTATTCTTTTGTATAGCACGTGTTGCTATTCTTTTGTATTATCGTGGATCTTACTGACCACTACTCTGATGTACACTTTCATGTGTTAGTTATATATTCATATCTTCTTCCGCCTTTGTGATATGGATATCTGTGACTGATTTGTGATATGATTATTTCTATGTTTGTTTCCGAAGATTATTTATAGCCACCGTGTGATAAGCAATTACATGGATGGTCGCTCCTCAACAGCCTTATTCTCCGTGCTAGTTGACAGCACTACACCGTAGTGTTTTTGGCTAGCGTGGGTATAGAGGTGGGGCGTCACACTCATACTGTTCCGCTGCATTATTATTAGTATGTGTAACTCTGATATGTATTATATAAATATAATCAAATGTTTCTGTAAACATCTTTATAAACTGTATATTTGATTATTATATTTTATCCTTCCGCTGTGAGATTCTATTTTGTTTTATTTCCTTCTTGTTTTTTCTTATTTACCCCATAACAATCCGCCTTTCCGTATGGATTAAATTGGCATGTGTGTAGATTCAACCGAATTACTCTGGCCTGACTTTAGGTTGACTTGAGTTCACTGTGATACTTGCCTCATATGACTGAGGAGACGAATTCTCTCTTGAATAGAGCTTCACATCCATACTTCCACTCGGCCCGATTATAGTCACTCGATAGGCTGTTATGTCATGAATTGACTATAATCAAAACTGAGCTTTTATATTGAAGATTCACAGTATTCTCAAGCCGAAAGAACTGTGTACATTAGTCACATCGATATTTTCTCTTTGGTCTTAGTTATATTGACCCACAAAAATCTACCGAGTGAGTCGTTCCATAGTTATCCAATAACTATTAGTATGTATCCCCTAGATGCCCCCAACAATCATGAGTAATATACTGCCTAACATTTGAAAAATGCTACGTACTCCAGTCTCAGTGGATACATCGATATCCAATCTCGATGCATCTTGACTAAGAACATTTAAAATGATATATTTGTTTTACTGTGATAAATTATTATCCATGATTACAACACGTTGTAATTACTATCACAAAACATACCATTTATGTATTTTCTATTAAATATACTTCTAATTAAATTAACTAATTAATATAACCACATTATATCAAGTGTATAATAGAAAGAAAGCACTTTTATTTCGGAGAAAATTGGGCAATGAGTTAAATATATGTAACAAATTACATAATTGCCCCTACGACAAACTCCTGACTCTATCAATATAATCATTTAAGCTAATTTTAGGAGGTATCGTCTCCTTGGCTGTTTTGAAGTTTATCCAAACTCACAAATTGGAAATTTGTGATTCATTAGTACTGAATGAAATGCTTAATATTTATCTAAAATATACGATTTATCAAAAAACGCGCTACTCCGGTTAATCCCGCTTAAACGATTAATCCATATTTCATCCTTGTCGTCCAGCGTCCGTCTAGCAATTTTTATAACCTTGGTTGAAACTAATAAGAAATAAATTCAAAAAAAAATAGCATTAGTGCTTAATAGCGACTTGAAGGACCGTTCGGGAGAACCAAAGGTGATCAGCGAGCATGTCTAACACAAACACGATGCGCTCACAAAACAATGGTAAAATTGGCAATATCTATAGGATCCTCTTAAGATACCCTTTTTGACAATAGGAATGGTTGGCTTTTCATATAAAGGTATGTCTTTTATTTTAGTTTTATATAAGTTATTTTTTAAAGTTTGTTAAATAGTTTTTATTTTGGAAGTTCGACGGTACTATTATTTTGAAGTATAGGAGATGACTAATAGAAAATATGAAAATGCTACAAATTATATTTAAAGGTGTTGAAATTAGACCAGCACGCAGTAGGGTAAATGGATAAATTTCAAAATTTTATTTGATTTTGAATCATATCGAGCCTATAAAGTCTAAATTTATTTACATCTGATTTAAATTTATTTTTAAAAAATCAATATTTTATTTTATTTTATTTATTTATTTTTATGTTTATATTAAATAATGTAACATGCGTGTCATATGTGAATGTATATGTACGTATACGTGCAATACTAATAATGTACGTGGTTTGACATTCCCGTGTATAAGTGCTGAGATTTACACCGCAACGATCATATTAAGTCATTCATATACATATGCATTGTTTAATATATATGTATGTGTATACATAGTTTTATATATATATATAATAAAATAAAATAATGTTTGTAAAATAGAAATATTTTTCACATACATGCAATGAATATATATGTCTGTCTGTATAATTAAAATTACAAGATAAAGTAATTTTAGATATTGTTCTAAGTAATTTTGAATATAACCTCAAATTTTAAATTTTTAGATCTATATTTGTGTAATAGAATATCTAAATATTTCAAAATTCAAATTAATATATTATATATATATATATATTATATACATTTCAAAATATATGTTTTTCAAAATTCATATACAATTTTTTCTATAAATATATATATATATATATATATATATATATATATATATAAACAGGGAATTAGGCTGAAAGAAAAACCTAAGAACACTTTTAGTCTGAAGGACAGAAGTTTTAAAATTTAGTCTGAAGGACAAAAAATGATATATTCATATAGCATTGCACATCCATAATGCTATATTCATATAGCATTACACAGCTGCTTGTTTGTGTATGCAGAAACTTATAAAATTGCGTTGTATATAGCATTATAGATGTGTAATGCTACATGAATATAGCATTATGGATGTGTAATGCTATATGAATATATCATTTTTTGTCCTTCAGGCTAAATTTTAAAACTTCTGTCCTTCAGACTAAAAGTGTTCTCAGGTTTTTCCTTCAGCCTAATTCCCTCTATATATAAACTAGTATTTTGAATATATATATATATATACATACATAGTATATATATATATAAGTCTTAATATGGATAAATAATTATATAGACATATATATACACACTTACATATGCATTTCCATAATATTATAAATACAAATTATTATTTTTAACTACAAATGCATTCGATTTAATTTTTTTATAAATAAAGAAAAAAAATTATGTACAAAAATATTATTAAGATTTAATTTTTTTTGAAAAACTATTTTAACACATAAACATAATATTATTAAATACTTATATATATACTTATAATATGTATATATATTTACATTATACAAATTAAGTACAATGTTTAAATTAAATTATGTATTTATAGTATACTCAGTTATATCTGTGTGTGTATACGCATTTTATTTTCAAAAACAATGATTCTCTTATTTTAGTAAAATAAACATACATATATTTTATACACTTATGTATGTATTTTAGATCGACTTGGTTAAGTAAATCATTTTTAACATTATTTAAATTCAAATATTTTTTAATTTGCAGTCGCGACTTGTATGGTATTATATACATATATGTTTTTTTAAACATATACACATATATTATCAGCCAATGCAAACAACACGGAAGTGTGTGGATTCTTGATAATTTATATACTATCCAAGCATGTAATGACATATGAAAAATTGTATACATTATATATGTAAAAAAAGGATTTTAACATCAGTTAATATATGTGAAAAATTTGTGATGAAACATGTAAATAAAGGATTTTCATATTTCATATTATATATGTAAATAAAGGATTTTCATATTTCTTATATAATATATGTAAATAAAGCATGTAATTTACATATATAATATATATACATTTTTTTTCATATGCCATTACATGCTTTGTTATATATGTAAATAAAGGATTTTCATATTTCACATACAATATATTATACATATCATCTTCGATTCAAGAGATAATCAAACGCACATTGATACCGTCTATCTATACGTGTGTCTATAACTATTATATACACACTATTTAATATTGACCAACACAAATTAAATAAAATTTTGTAATTAATATTTCGTAAATGTTAACTAATTTTGTTAATCTATACAAATTATAATTAATTAAATTGGGTGGTAGTAGGAGTATTCAAAGTTTCAGTTGTGTGACTCTTTGGTGTAAATTTGGTCGACAATTAACATCGAACAATTCGAATATTAACGTTCACATATCACCTTAGCAAGTTGTGTAAGATTATGGCCAAATTTATCTCTTGCATAGCTTCGATAAAATTCAATTTTACTTATTTTAAGCGTTACCCATTAATGATAGTTATTTACATCAATTCTCATCCTCAAAACTATACCATATTAGGACTTATGGAATTGGTAATGGTCAAAATTTCAGTATCGTCCATATTGAACTTTATAATCCAAACACAAAGTCCTTGGTTTAATAATAAATGTTATTATTAACCAGTCGGCCCTGGTCAGAGACTTTGACTTTAAATTTACTTCAGTTGACTGTGATACTAGCCTTATATAATTGTAACGCCCCGCTTTTTCGCACACTTTAAATCGACACACGTGCCAATTCAAACCATACGGAAGGGCGGATTGTTATGGGGTAAATAAGAAAAAACAGATAAGAAAAAAAAACTAAACAGAATCTCACAGCGGAAGGATAAAATATAATAATCAAATATACAGTTTATAAATCTGTTTACAAAACCATTTATATAATACATATCAGAGTTACACATACCAATAACAATGCAGCGGAACAGTGTGTAGTGCACTAGTATAAATAATAATATAAATCTTCGTCTTCGTCCTCTAGAGCTAAATCTTCCAATCCTGAAACGCTCGGACTGACCCGAGCGAATTTGAAAAGACAAAAACACTCGAGTCAGAACTAAAAGATCTTATGTGAGTTAAATTAACAAAAATAAATATGAGTGCAGTAACTCAAGAGATGATCGGGATTTACATCTCCTAAGGATCCGTTAAACTATTTACTATGTAGTATATTGCGCTATTATAATAGTGTCTATTTGTAAAATAAACTTACTTTTAAATAGCGTTAAGGCTTTACATTTTCCACCTTAACACGTAATAGTCCCAGTAGTCCATCCAATATCATGGTCCCTCCTGATCGGGAAGCCACCAGAGGATACCACACGGACTACGGGAGAAATCCAAACTCGTACAAGGCACGATAGGGTAGGTGACACGGCACAACTAGGCAATGTCAGGGTAGATATACCAATTGCTATCCGGGCTGGTGGAAACGCGCAGCGCGAAGCTACCGCCCACCTCAAACAAACTCCCCCAGAACAAAAATAAAAGTGGCCACTGAATCAATCCAAAGTCAAAGTATAATATCGAAGAGGAGTGTCCGATCAGAGAAATGACCTCATTGGCCCGAGAATCGCTCCTGTTTTAGCCACCTTATGCCAACTCACGGGAGTCGGGTCCACGTATTTACCTTACAGGAAACGCCGCCACCAACCTACTTCATTCTGGAATCTCCACCGCGTACACGGTTAGTCAAAGTGGTTTTCGGTATCGACAGAGAGTATGTCCATATCCGATCCCGGTCTCTTTGCCAACCAATCGTTATTATAACACCGCGGCCATTTAAAAATAATTATTCTTTTAAAACCAAAATAAAATATCCATTTCAAAACCATATAATATGATATCATTTCCTTTTAAAACCCAAAACAATATGATATCATCTTTATTTTCCAATATATTATTTTCCAAAATCATAGGATTTTCAAAGTAAAATATTTAGAAAGCAAAACTCTTGAACATAATATTTTCAAATTATACTATCTTGAAAATCATAACTTTGAAACAAGTTTCATTTCTGAAATGGTTAAATATTAAATTTCCTTTATAAACCAAAATAGCTTCTTTAGATTTCACAAATCAATTTCAAATATCGATTTAAACTACCAAATACCATTTCAATTCTTATGTTTCAAAGCTTTAAATATTTTACCATTTCAAAAACAAACTCATTTGACAAACCCATATATATCAAATTCAATTACTTATTATTCAGACTTAAAATGTTTACTTAATGAATTCAATATAATTTAAGTAAAACCTTTAACTTCACATAATTGGAAAATCTTTCAATTTATTAAACTTGATATATTCATTTAAATCAACCTGATATTCATTTAAATCACTTTACACAAAAATCAAGTTATAAAAATCATATCCTTTAAAAAATTTAATTTTTATTAAATTTCAATTTAACTTAATATTCATCTTCCAAATCTTATTCTCATTTAAGTCATAAAAACTCCAGAAATTAGATTTTAAATAAATGCTTAATCGTATTTGATCTTAAAAATCAAAATTTATTTTATACTTCAAATCAAATTTATACAAAGATTAAACCCGAAAATTACTATATATATATAAATAACTAATTCAATATCCCATAAACCATATATATATAGCTTTACAAAACCATAAAAACATTCCAAAATATATTTTTTATATATACCGCGGTGCCTGTATAAAATTTTCTACCCTATGGTCAAGTGATACGGATGTTTATCATTTCAATCCGCAATTTAAAATAAAATGCGGTTGTATATCATTTCAAACCGCAATCCCGAATGAATGAAATGCATAGCAACTTGCAATTAATAAAATAAATCATCCATTCATCCATCAAATCATACATCCATTTATCACAGTCATCATCCAATTTCAAACAATCATCAATATATAACAGGTAATAAATAATGGTATCAATTATCAGTTTATACTCAAAATAAATTTAATAACTGTTAATTGGCAGTTTATATGCAAAAATAAACGTAAACTTAACTGGCAGTTAATATGAAATAAAATTTAACATAACTATGCCTGGCAGTTAATATGAAATAAATAAATTCTAACTGTCAAATTTATATGCAATAAATAAATAAATTTACAGTTATATTAAATAAATGCGTTTAAACAGAAATAGTGAATAAAACATGCCAAACAGTCATAAAAAGATTTCTACCCATATCTAAAATTAATTTAACAAACACAAGAAATTTTAGAAATTGTGAGTGGGTTAAAACACTCACCTTTTGAATTTAAATCGAACTTAAATCCGATTTAAACCCAAAAATTCGACGGTCTCCAAATCTGTCCAAACCAGTATCATAAGATCTGGAATTTAATTACGATCCTAACAAAAAAATCTCGCGTGAAACGGAGTTCGTAGGAGAAAGTTATACGCATTAATGGTGATTGAAATTTCAAAAAAAAGAAAGAAAAAAGAATAGAATAAAAGAACACCTTCAAGCGCCACGTCATCCCCCTTTCTTTCCCTCTATTTGATACTTAACCTTGTATATATTTAATGGGTAAACATAACATTGAATTATAATGCATTTCTCATGCATGCTTCATTTCATATAAATTCCTCTTTATTAACTAAGTCACATTAACAAAACAATTTTTTTTTTATTTCAATCGATTACCAGTCTAGACTTAATATATTAAATAAACGGTTAACCTAAAACGATTGTTACCCCTTTAGCATTCAAATTCACTTACGACTATTATTAACACAATGTTTCCATTTGATTTATATATATTTAAATAAATTATATGAATGGGTAAAACTTTAAAAATTATCTTACCTGCAAATTTACTCACAAACATCCTAAATTACCAACTTGCAATTTATTTTTAATTACTAAATTTGCATTGATTATATCAAGTTGAGATTTAATATGTATTATTTCCTCAAATAAATAAATCTTTGGATTTAAATTCCCAAAACCATAAATTATGTCCTACCATAAATCTATGCTTTTATTATTTTACGTTCACACTCCCGTTACTCTATAATAAATCACCAAGTAACGATATCCTAAACTAACATTAATTTATATATCAATCCTTATAACTCAATAAATTTGTCAAATATGAATAACCTTAACAATACTTACACATATTATCTTACTTACATAATGTAATATTAAACGTTGAATTTCATTTATTTTGCAATACTTCAATTAAATTAATAAATACTGCTCCTATACTTAAATCTATATTAACAAATTGTTAGATTTGGATCGATAGAAATCGGTTTACCAAAGCTTACGTACACATTACGTAAATAAAAAACTATATAAATTTGCCACCTATTAGCTCTAAATTTTATTCTTAAGTTTGTTACCTATCAATTTAGATTATACTTCCGTCTATAATGCAAATCTAAATCTCCTCTAACTGCATAAATTAGGGCAATTTATTGCAATTGATTTCCCATTAAACTTCATAAATTAACAAATTGAAACCTAAATAAAAACGTTTATTTATTTAAAAATCTTGTTGTTTAATTGAATTGACCATTCACGGATATAATTTACATTGTTCTCCAATTATTACTTAAATACATCACATAACGTTAAATCTATGTTCAATACAATTTGTTACCAAAATTAATTTAACGAAAACAGTTACGCCCTTAAAATTTCTCTTCATTCATTAATTGCTAATTGTTATTCAATTAAACCCATTCATTTGATTTCCCTATTATGCATCAATTATAAACCCATCATCTTAAAGGTGATGTCTACATTTTATACTATAAATTTACCCCTTTATATTCCAATATCAATGAATGCTCACATACAAATTTAGATCTTAACTCCAATTAATTATTCCATTTAATCCATTAATTACTAATTTTAATTATTCAAATTTGATTGTCTAACATACAATTTGAACCTATTTCCAAATTTTCATAATTAATTAACCCTTACAATAGTTTACAAATAAAAGGGATTGTATTAAATAAATTATTTATTGTCCTGCATTTCTTTATTTCACCCATCTACATTCAATACCCATAATCAATATTTTATTTCATTGTTAAATCCAATACTTGCATTACTTTACTTATTCTAACTTATATCCAGTGCAACAATTTCCACTATTTCTATTAATTACAATATATAGTTAAATTTGTAAATTCTAATTTCCCTTGGTACATCAAATTTCATATACTCTTTCATATAAATAACTAAGGTTTTTATTCCTTTCTAAATTTAAATTAAAAATCCTATTAATTATATTCATTTTAAACGTCAAATTTACATGGGTCGTTACACTCTCCCCCACTCAAAACTTTTCGTCCCCGAAAAGGAAAAGAAGGAAAAGAAGAATTAAATACAATACATCTTATTCAAAATATTTAACTTATAAACAATTAAATTTACAAAATTAATTACTTTAAATAAGATATCCTAATTTATAACTATTTAATCCTTTATATTTAGATTATTAAAGTTTGGAAAAACATTTTCAAAATATTTCTAAGATACTGCAATTTCTTATATAATCCAAAGGGTTACAATTTATATAAGGTGAAATATTTAAGTGGTTTCAATCCTAACAACAAATCAATACAACAACCATCAGTTCAACAAACAGCATACACACACATACAAAATAACCATTAAATCAAACAAACAAATAGTTGTTCGGGTTCAAAACTTTTAAATTGTTCAGAATGAAGAATAACTACTAGCGCATCATTTACTCAACAGTCTTAGATAAAACCAAATAGATTATTCATTCACCCCAAATCAAATTTTAAAGTACCCTTGCCCAAACAACCATCAACAACAAATTCAAACAAAAATCAACTTAACTTATTAATAATTTCATCTCATACCTTTGTTATTTGATTTTCTCTTTTTATTTAAACCACATAAATTTTCCTTTTATAATTTATATTTATTTCTAACAAACTTTAAATTTTATTTTCTCATTCAGTGGTTGTTTCCTTTATTTCTACTTATTACTTACAATTATTCATTTTCATTTATTCAGGTCACGTAAGTTTCTTTTATTTGTATTATATTTAATGCACTTCTCAATTTCAATCATTTATTTAATGCTTACATTTCTATTATAATTAATTATAGTAACCCTTTTTTAATTACACTTAAATTCTTAACCTTATAATATCCATTCTCATAAGTAAAGGATTTTATTAATTCATTCAATAACGTTTTGCAGTCATTTATTTTTCTTTTTACTTAAAGTTTCTCAATTCCATTAAATAAGGTCATGCCAGTTTCCCCCCTTTTCACTATAATTATTCATTTATTTATTATCGCATGATCTCATTTAGTTACCCTTTAGTTACTTAAGTTTAAATCATTTATTTGTCATACTTACCTTTAATTATATTTACTTGGTAAAATTTCAATTAATACTTAAGTTTAAACATTAAATTCTCATTTATAATAGCAAATACATTGAATGCTTCATTACCTCCTTTTACTTGTACAATTTTCATTACATTCCCTATTAAACATTTCAACTTTTAATATTTGGTAAGTTATATATGTTTTTAAATAATATACTTGAAAGTTATACAAGTTTCTCATTTCCTATGGTAAATTTAACATTTAATAATAATATTCTTTATTTCATAAGTTATAATTTCAACTTTCATTTAAGACCATTTTTAACCTATCATTAAATCTCTTATTTCCTTTAGAGGTTTTAATTTTTTAGTTACCTATGTTTCGATTCACTACAATAATTGAAATAATTAATTAATGGAAATTTAAGAATTTAATACCGGGTTAAATTTTCACTTTATTTTAAAACAATTTAAAATTTAGATATTTTAAAAATGAATCTGTAGTAGAATATACTACAGTGGCCTTTCCCCTTCGAAACTCGAAAATGAAAGTCGATGATGCGGCCGCCATCACCGAAATTATTTTCCAACGACAAAGAGAAAAGTACAAAACTTTTTCTTCAAAATCTTCTTTAAAACAATTCTTCCGAATTATATTGAAATATTTATATCAGAAAATACTTATAACAATATTATTATATTCCAAATCATTTGAAAGAAGTTTTCAAAAACCCCGGAACTTAAGTTCTAAATTCCCAAATTACATTTATTTATTTTTAATCTTATTTACCTATTATTTATAAATTTTATTCCTAACAACCAATATATTGCAACCAAATATAGATATCATTTGAAAATTTTATTTTATATATAGAAAATATAATAGGCAAAATTATTTCATTCACCTATATTAAAAACAAGTATTATGTCGGTCTGTCCTATTAAGTGTTTAGAAATTCCTATTGATGTAACAGCGTCCCATGCACCAACCAGAATTTATAAATACCAAACGGAACAAATTAACACAATATCAAAACCTTTTATAACACTAACAAATACGCTCTCTCATATATATACACTCAGCGACTCCCATAGGGTATTACTACCCTATTAGTAAAGAGTCAAACTCCACAAAGCTAAGGTTTATCGCTAAACCAAAGCTCTGATACCAAATGTAACGTCCCGCTTTTTCGCACACTTTAAATCGACACACGTGCCAATTCAAACCATACGGAAGGGCGGATTGTTATGGGGTAAATAAGAAAAAACAGATAAGAAAAAAAACTAAATAGAATCTCACAGCGGAAGGATAAAATATAATAATCAAATATACAGTTTATAAATCTGTTTACAAAACCATTTATATAATACATATCAGAGTTACACATACCAATAACAATGCAGCGGAACAGTGTGTAGTGCACTAGTATAAATAATAATATAAATCTTCGTCTTCGTCCTCTAGAGCTAAATCTTCCAATCCTGAAACGCTCGGACTGACCCGAGCGAATTTGAAAAGACAAAAACACTCGAGTCAGAACCAAAAGATCTTATGTGAGTTAAATTAACAAAAATAAATATGAGTGCAGTAACTCAAGAGATGATCGGGATTTACATCTCCTAAGGATCCGTTAAACTATTTACTATGTAGTATATTGCGCTATTATAATAGTGTCTATTTGTAAAATAAACTTACTTTTAAATAGCGTTAAGGCTTTACATTTTTCACCTTAACACGTAATAGTCCCAGTAGTCCATCCAATATCATGGTCCCTCCTGATCGGGAAGCCACCAGAGGATACCACACGGGCTACGGGAGAAATCCAAACTCGTACAAGGCGCGATAGGGTAGGTGACACGGCACAACTAGGCAATGCCAGGGTAGATATACCAATTGCTATCCGGGCTGGTGGAAACGCGCAGCGTGCAGCTACCGCCCACCTCGAACAAACTCCCCCAAAACAAAAATAAAAGTGGCCACTGAATCAATCCAAAGTCAAAGTATAATATCGAAGAGGAGTGTCCGATCAGATGAATGACCTCATTGGCCCGAGAATCGCTCCTGTTTTAGCCACCTTATGCCAACTCACGGGAGTCGGGTCCATGTATTTACCTTACAGGAAACGCCGCCACCAACCTACTTCATTCTAGAATCTCCACCGCGTACACGGTTAGTCAAAGTGGTTTTCGGTATCGACAGAGAGTATGTCCATATCCGATCCCGGTCTCTTTTGCCAACCAATCAATATTATAACACCGCGGCCATTTAAAAATAATTATTCTTTTAAAACCAAAATAAAATATCCATTTCAAAACCATATAATATGATATCATTTCCTTTTAAAACCCAAAACAATATGATATCAACTTTATTTTCCAATATATTCTTTTCCAAAATCATAGGATTTTCAAAGTAAAATATTTAGAAATCAAAACTCTTGAATATAATATTTTCAAATTATACTATCTTGAAAATCATAACTTTGAAACAAGTTTCATTTCTCAAATGGTTAAATATTAAATTTCCTTTATAAACCAAATAGCTTCTTTAGATTTCACAAATCAATTTCAAATATCGATTTAAACTACCAAATACCATTTCAATTCTTATGTTTCAAAGCTTTAAATATTTCACCATTTCAAAAACAAACTCATTTGACAAACCCATATATATCAAATTCAATTACTTATTATTCAGACTTGAAATGTTTACTTAATGAATTCAATATAATTTAAGTAAAACCTTTAACTTCACATAATTGGAAAATCTTTCAATTTATTAAACTTGATATATTCATTTAAATCAACCTGATATTCATTTAAATCACTTTACACAAAAATCAAGTTATAAAAATCATATCCTTTAAAAAATTTAATTTTTACTAAATTTCAATTTAACTTAATATTCATCTTCCAAATCTTATTCTCATTTAAGTCATAAAAACTCCAGAAATTAGATTTTAAATAAATGCTTAATCGTATTTGATCTTAAAAATCAAACTTTATTTTATACTTCAAATCAAATTTATACAAAGATTAAACTCGAAAATTACTATATATATAAATAACTAATTCAATATCCCATAAACCATATATATATAGCTTTACAAAACCATAAAAACATTCCAAAATATATTTTATATATATACCGCGGTGCCTGTATAAAATTTTCTACCCTATGGTCAAGTGATACAGATGTTTATCATTTCAATCCGCAATTTAAAATAAAATGCGGTTGTATATCATTTCAAACCGCAATCCCGAATGAATGAAATGCATAGCAACTTGCAATTAATAAAATAAATCATCCATTCATCCATCAAATCATACATCCATTTATCACAGTCATCATCCAATTTCAAACAATCATCAATATATAACAGGTGATAAATAGTGGTATCAATTATCAGTTTATACTCAAAATAAATTTAATAACTGTTAATTGGCAGTTTATATGCAAAAATAAACGTAAACTTAACTGGCAGTTAATATGAAATAAAATTTAACATAACTATGCCTGGCAGTTAATATGAAATAAATAAATTCTAACTGTCAAATTTATATGCAACAAATAAATAAATTTACAGTTATATTAAATAAAACATGTCAAACAGTCATAAAAAAATTTCTACCCATATCTAAAATTAATTTAACAAACACAAGAAATTTTAGAAATTGTGAGTGGGTTAAAACACTCACCTTTTGAATTTAAATCGAATTTAAATCCGATTTAAACCCAAAAATTCGACGGTCTCCAAATCTGTCCAAACCAGTATCAAAAGATCTGGAATTTAATTACGATCCTAACAAAAAAAATCTCGCGTGAAACGGAGTTCGTAGGAGAAAGTTATACGCATTAATGGTGATTGAAATTTCAAAAAAAAAAAAAAAGAATAGAATAAAAGAACACCTTCAAGCGCCACGTCATCCCCCTTTCTTTCCCTCTATTTGATACGTAACCTAGTATACATTTAATGGGTAAACATAACATTGAATTATAATGCATTTCTCATGCATGCTTCATTTCATATAAATTCCTCTTTATTAACTAAGTCACATTAACAAAACAGAATTTTTTTTTTATTTCAATCGATTACCAGTCTAGACTTAATATATTAAATAAACGGTTAACCTAAAACGATTGTTACCCCTTTAGCATTCAAATTCACTTACGACTATTATTAACACAATGTTGCCATTTGATTTATATATATTTAAATAAATTATATGAATGGGTAAAACTTTAAAAATTATCTTACCTGCAAATTTACTCACAAACATCCTAAATTACCAACTTGCAATTTATTTTTAATTACTAAATTTGCATTGATTATATCAAGTTGAGATTTAATACGTATTATTTCCTCAAATAAATAAATCTTTGGATTTAAATTCCCAAAACCATAAATTATGTCCTACCATAAATCTATGCTTTTATTATTTTACATTCACACTCCCGTTACTCTATAATAAATCACCAAGTAACGATATCCTAAACTAACATTAATTTATATATCAATCCTTATAACTCAATAAATTTGTCAAATATGAATAACCTTAACAATACTTACACATATTATCTTACTTACAATAATGTAATATTAAACGTTGAATTTCATTTATTTTGCAATACTTCAATTAAATTAATAAATACTGCTCCTATACTTAAATCTATATTAACAAATCGTTAGATTTGGATCGATAGAAATCGGTTTACCAAAGCTTACGTACACATTACGTAAATAAACAACTATATAAATTTGCCACCTATTAGCTCTAAATTTTATTCTTAAGTTTGTTACCTATCAATTTAGATTATACTTCCGTCTATAATGCAAATCTAAATCTCCTCTAACTGCATAAATTAGGGCAATTTATTGCAATTGATTTCCCATTAAACTTCATAAATTAACAAATTGAAACCTAAATAAAAACGTTTATTTATTTAAAAATCTTGTTGTTTAATTGAATTGACCATTCACGGATATAATTTACATTGTTCTCCAATTATTACTTAAATACATCACACAACGTTAAATCTATATTCAATACAATTTGTTACCAAAATTAATTTAACGAAAACAGTTACGCCCTTAAAATTTCTCTTCATTCATTAATTGCTAATTGTTATTCAATTAAACCCATTCATTTGATTTCCCTATTATGCATCAATTATAAACCCATCATCTTAAAGGTTATGTCTACATTTTATACTATAAATTTACCCCTTTATATTCCAATATCAATGAATGCTCACATACAAATTTAGCTCTTAACTCCAATTAATTATTCCATTTAATCCATTAATTACTAATTTTAATTATTGAAATTTGATTGTCTAATATACAATTTGAACCTATTTCCAAATTTTCATAATTAATTAACTCTTACAATAGTTTACAAATAAAAGGGATTGTATTAAATAAATTATTTATTGTCCTGCATTTCTTTATTTCACCCATCTACATTTAATACCCATAATCAATATTTCATTTCATTGTTAAATCCAATACTTGCATTACTTTACTTATTCTAACTTATATCCAATGCAACAATTTCCACTATTTCTATTAATTACAATATATAGTTAAATTTGTAAATTCTAATTTCCCTTGGTACATCAAATTTCATATACTCTTTCATATAAATAACTAAGGTTTTTATTCCTTTCTAAATTTAAATTTAAAATCCTATTAATTATATTCATTTTAAACGTCGAATTTACATGGGTCGTTACAATAATCGTGAGACGAATTCTCTTTGGAGTAGTATTTCACTTTCAATGCTTTCACTCGATCCAACTTTAGTCGTTCGATGGATGTTGTGGCACGATTTAATTATAATCAAAGTGGAGTTTCCACATTGAAGCTTGACAATGTTGTCAGGTTGAATTGTATAATCTATCATATTGATATTTTATGTTTGGTGTTAGTTATATAAATCAAGAGAAAACTATCTAGTGAGCCATTCCATAGTTATCTAATAACTACCAGTACATAACCCCTTGGTGCCTTAACATCAATGATTATTACACTACCCAACATTTGCATAGCGTTATGTACTCTAGTCTCAACAGATGTATCGATATGCAGCCTTGATATATCTTGACTAGGAATATTTTAAAAATGTTATGTTTATTTTATTGTGATAAATCAATCATGATCACAACACCTTGTTGCTGCTATCAAAAAAGTATCATTTATAGATATTCTATAAAATATGCTTTTAACTTAATTCATTAATTAATTAACATATTATATCAAGTATATTATAGAAAGGAAACACATTTTATTTCAAACAAAATTATTTATCGAGTTAGATATATGTAATAATTACATAATTGCTCCTACGGCATACCCCTAACTCTATTAATCTCTCAATTGCACTTGGAGCCAATTATGGAATCTCTGTCTCATCTCTTGGATCAGTATGATGAGAACTAATTAAGTTAGATCATTCGTGAATGGATCTGCTATGTTTCTTAATTTTCTAGTATGCCAATCAACCCTCTTCGAGCTAACAGCCTTCCTTCATCATATGGAACTAGTCGGGTATGTTTTCGACTTCTAATTAGCTCTTATCATTACATTGTTATCATATAATAATTGTATAGTATTCTTAATACTTGGAATCACCCCGACCTTAGCTATAAATTTATGCATACACACATGGCTGTTATTGTGGTTCTATTCAAGGCGATGTACTTTGCTATTTCATTGGATTTGCCATAATTTTTCGTTTGGAACATCTTCAATTAAAAGCTTCTTAGTTAAGGATTAAACTTGAATTTGATGTTGACATATTATACTCGATAACGCTTATGAAGTTTGAGTCTGGACACTCTTTCATAAGGAGTTTGTTGCTTCTGTAAATAATTCTCTAGTATTTCATAAATACCCTTAATTTGAATTTGATATTTGCTTCATGCATCAAATATATAAGCAAAAAAAGATATTGCTGACCATACATCGTGTATGATAATTCCAATTATCAATACATAAAGGATCCATCTTACATGTTCCATATTAAACATTTTAATAAGCCGTCTTTGCATATCGTTTGAGATATTCCTAACATCCTTTATACTTATTATAAAATATATAATTTAAAAATCCAATATCGAGTATTAAACAACCAAACTATTACCGATTTTAATATAAATACATCGATAACAATCAGGATTATGTTGTTTATTTATAGTTAAGAAATATCTATGTATTTTTTAATTTTCTTTCTTGTAGACATATGCTTTCTCTGCATTTTGACTAAAAATCAAACTATTTGATATTTTTATCAAAATATGATTTTCAATCAAAGTACTTACTCAATTCTGATGCTAATAAAATGGTATATCATATCATTTCTTGGATCATATCTAAAAACCCACAAATTTTAAGATACGTTGGTTGTTATGTGCAAAGTCTATTTTAAATCATTATTTAAAATTTTCCATTTCAATGCATATGTATCAAAACACAAAGTCATACCAAGCGATACTATTATGAGTGAATCTGAATTAACTTGATAATGTTGAATGATGAATCTACTACACTGATTTTAACAATAGAAATTTATGGTTTTATCCTTATTAATGCAGCTCACAATATTCTAACCACATTAGTTTTTTCCTTGAAGACACATTTGCGGCCGTTGGATCATATCCCTCTGGATACAACTATCAAAATCATATTTGATACTGCACTTAGAATCCATTTTGAATTTTCACATCACTCTAAATCGTATAGTCAACACTCTTATAGTTTATTAGACAACCGAGGATTATCTATTCTCGACATTGATATAAAACTCATAGTTTCACATCAATGTGCAATAATATTTATTAGACATTCTAATGTATTGTGCTCATTTATGGTCGGTTGATTTCATTTTATCCCTTAGAATTATTTTTATCCTTGGACCATTTCCAAATTCATTTCACTACCAATAATTTGTAAAAGAAATTTCTTTGCTATGAAGTTGGTATGTATTGAAAGAACAATTCTTTTTCAGCGCAATGGAATATGTATTCATAAGCACTTTATGAATTGTCTTATATACAAAACTGACATGGTTTTAGTTTAAGACAGTTATGTTCAAAACATAAGTTAGTCTTCCATTGACGATTGTTTCCAAACTGCTTTTGGGACGATCCATACAAGATCGCTCACGTAAAATTATTACACGTAATTTTCGACTTACACAATCTACCAATTCCTTGACATATGATATATTAAGGTTTCTTATAATCCCTTATCTTGTACGATTTTGTAAACTATTCTTTAGATGAAATTAATTTTAACCTTATGTACTATTCTTAGGCACATAACCTTATAGAAAGAGGTTAACTCAACTTCGCTCACATTAACCGTACTTTGCTCAACAAAGTTTGGTTGCTGATCCTTATCAATACATCATAATGTATACAAGGGAAAAGTGAATTGATTCTTTATTCCTTTTACGTACGTTCGAAACTCTTTCCAATATACTCATATATTTGATCGAATCGAATCATTTTATTTCTACTACATGTGATTTTATTTATTTTTGTTTTATATTTGTGAACTTATCATATACATGTACATGTATATCAAATACACATGTTTACGCTTGTGATAATTCATCGGTGAATTCAATGAAGTATGTGGAGACATTTTGGTATCATTTGGCTTACGGTTGCGCACATGTGCATACATATATGTATGTGTGTACATGTGTATGTGTGTGTGTATATGTATATATCAATTGAAGAGTACATCAACTCTTATGTCGCTACCATTGAATGCGTTATTTTCTCTTTATTGTTTAAGATATAATTCACTAGTACCATATGATTCATAATCATATAATCAAATAATTATTTCTCAAAACTATGACTTAGTTTATAATTCCAAAATAGTTGCAAATAATTTTGATACTTCTGTATTTTCAGTGCATCACTTTTGTTATAAAAACAAATACAACCAGCATAATTTTATTTTATAACGAATATTCATAATATTTATACTGAAATAAAACTATGTCTATTAATACTGAAGGAAAACTATATAATATTTATACTGAAGTAAAACTATTAATATTTATACTAGAATAAAACTATGTCTATTTATACTGAAATAAAATTTATACGGTAGAGAGAACATCAAATTAAATTTGAATTCGAAGAAAATTACTTAAAATTAATGACAGTTAAATGGTAAAATGGGGATTTTCAGATTTGGTATTGATGAAGAGGAGTTAGGAAAAGTGGAATATAAAGAAGACGAATAAGAAGGAACAATCGTTATGGATCTAAAATTTTTGGACACGTCCAACATCATAATGATGAATATGAAAGGTTCCCCAAATAGATCTTTCAACCATCATGATGTCAAATTCATCAAGCGCATCGGATGTCATAAAAATATTAGCATAGCAGTATTTGGTTGGGAATGTTACCTAAAGGTATATTTTTTCCTCTAAGTTTACCAGATAACGTTTAGTGTGTTTTTAAAGTGTTGGGAGTAACTTAAAATGTAGTTATTTGCAATATGTTGTTTTTAAATAAGTGATAGGAATATTAAAGAGTGTTTTTTACGGCAAGTGCTCAAAACCTCAATAATAAATGTTAAGAAATTATCCGCATGTGTGGCACAATGGAAAAAAGTTGCCTAGGTCTGGTAACTAATCTAGCTTCGAGTCTTAACTTGCACACATTTCTCACGAAAAAACAATATACCTTGGGGGTTATAGATGCCATGAGTTGAAGCTAACATGCACAATTTAATCCTCTCTTGGAGTTGGTCGGTCCTTCATCCCTCTCAAAGGACCTCTGTAATGGGGAGTTTCTAAGAAAAAGTTAAGAAATTCTAATTCACTTTTAGTTAGTGATAAACATATGCTTATTACAACTTCTCATTATTGAATGATAATTTTTTTTCCCAATTTTACCCTTAAATGAATTTCTATGGTACATTTTTCTATTATTGATCGAGCTTAGACATATCTTCCCACTATTCTTTCTCTTTCTCATCACATTATTTTCATATTTTTCTTATCAAATTTCAAAGGATTACGATTATTTTTTATAATTTATTAATTCTTTTAAATGAAAATATTAAGATTTTGTTTCTTAAGAAAATTAATGACATTTAATTTGATTGAAATTCATAATAATTTTCCAATGTAGGATCAGAATAGAATTTCACTTTTTAATTTTTCATCATGTATTGATTGAATCCATTTAACAAGTTGTTAGTTCATTATAGATATGGAAAGGTAATATTGTCATAATTATTTTTCAATGTAAGAAAAAAGTTCATTCAAACTTCAAAAGGAGGTGAACAAACAACTGTTTTAATATTCAACATTCACCATTAAGAAATCAACATTCTGTATTAAATAATCAAATGTATCCGTAGCCAAATACAAGGTTGAAATATAAGGGTTTGTTAACGAGGCTAATTAAGAGGGACAAATTTCAAAAAAAAAATCAAAAAAATGTGACGAAGGGCGAAAAAAAAAGTGATTGCTGTATTAATCTCACATAAATATGCATGACACTAATGTACAATGGGGAATCATGTAATGTGTTTAAAGGGAACAAGAAAGAGCAAACATGTAACTTACGTGACCAATATTATTTACACTTCGATTTCTCCTTTTACATTAGAAAAGAAACTTCTAAAATCCTACGTCTCTTAATCACCCTTTTACACCCCACCACCATTCTGTTTTTCTATATTTTTATTTCTTTTCCACCAAACTCGACGAGAGCTTGAGTCATAACAGAATCCACGCTCGAACTGGACGTGGATATCAAAGCAGACCGCACTGGCTACGGATGTGGGTTTCAGTAGTAATCTCATTTGGACATGGGCACGAGTTTAGTGCTTTTCAAACCGCCCTTGGACATGGGTGTGCTTTCTTGGAAAGAAAACACCCATCGGTGATAGGCAAGGGTGTTGTTACCACCCATGCTTGCGACATGCGAGGGCGACTAGAGAGTTTTTTTTTTAAATTTATGGGTTCAGTTGTTGGTTATTTCATCATCACCCTAAATGTCAAAATGGGTATAAAGATATGATGCATTACATCAAAAGTGGGGTGCAGGTGAAAATTTTGAAGTGCAAATATTATAAGCCAATTTACATTAGGCAAATTCTATTTGAACCTAAGAAAATGCCGACTAGCCCTTTTGAAATTTTAAAATTAAATTCAACCAAAATGCCCTCACTTAAATATCTATCTCATATTTTCTTTTAAACATTTTCGACCACCATTTAGAGAGCCTACGTGGTATAAAGGTTTATCTCGTGCCTATCCAACGACCCCAAAAAACATTCTCATAGACGCTGCACGTCACGTTGAAAACATTAAAAAAAAGTTAGAAATTCAACCATGGGCGTTTTTATTCAATTAAATTTTATAGAATTCAAGGGGAGCTACTCAATATTTTCTTAGGTTAAAACAGAATTTGCCTTTACACTAATCATAAGATGTTTTCAAAAGGACAAAAACATAATTTACTTTGCAAAATATATCACCACTGACATTCTGCTTATTTTGAATGTTGTGTTTTGCGTTTACAATATTCAGTACAAAATATGGAAAGAGCGAAAAACAAAATTTTAAATTTTAAATCATTACAAAAATGAAGGGATGACGGAGGAAAGAAAAATGGTTAGGAGATGCATTATTTTATGTACTTTTGTTATTTTTAAATAAATATATAAAATAAAATAAATTTCCGTCATATTTTGCAGCTTATCTTTGCTTTCCAAGTTGTTTGTTATTTCCCAAAGATGCATGGGAACCCAAAGACTTACAAACCTGAAAATTTCTCCCTTTTAACCAGGGTTGTCAACGGATATGTTTTAAAACGGATAATACCATATCCGTAATTATTTTCGAATATCGGATATCGGTATCCGTTTAATTTTTAGATATTCATATCCGCTTACTTTTCGCATACGGACGGATATCGAATATTTATCCGCTCCTCTCATAATCAATAAATTTAAAGGTATAAACGAAAAGGTTTGGATCAACATAAAACAGTTTTTGTACTAATGTTCATAAAAAAAAATCTAAGGAATAGAAAATGTGATGATAAAACATTATTTTATACTGATATCCGTATGCGTATCCAAAAACATTCAAAAATTAAATACTAAACTATCTGTTTTCACTAAAAATACACAAAAGAACAAAAGATCCATATCATAGTAACATCCAGTGGTTAGAAAATAGTTGAAAAATCATATATTAATTAAATATAATTTTAATTATATATATGTGTGTATATGAATTAGTTACTCGGACGGATATTTTTCAGATACAGATACCACCATAACCATATCCGTATTCGGAAAGCTTTTCGAATATCGACATCCGCTTTTCGAATAATGGTAACAGATGTTTGTTATATTTTCGGATAAGGATCAGGACGAATATCAAATTCTCTGGGACTGGATGAAATCCCTGCTTTTAACCATCTCGAAATATAGGTTTCCCCAACAGAGCTGCATCTAATTTATTTTATTTTAGATTCCAATCTTAATTTTATATTCAAGCTATGTTATTATACTGTATCGAGGTCAGAAGTTTGGATTAAGCTACGACAGCTTGAAATTCCCTTCATGACTGGTACGTTGATTTCAGTTTCTCAACTATTTATTTCGGATCGATTAGCAGTTTCCAGAAAATTACGTGACTGCTATAGTTAGCAAACCTGCCGATCTTTCCATTTGAGATTATTTTCTATAGTAGCTACTTTTCAAAGTTTTTGGTTGTATCTATAGTTTTTATTTTACGACTACAGGCTTTTGTTTATCAAGAAATTCGAAGAAAAATTAATTTGGCCTTACTCGGAACTTATAAAAATAATACCCAATTGCACTATTTAAATACGTGTAATCAGCCGTTTGTTATAATCAGCTCATTGGATGGACACCACTGATAGAAATCAAAAGCATAACAAAATCTGATAATGTTGATGCTCGAATCATTGCAAAGCTGGAATCATATCAGCCTTCTAATTCTGTTAAAGATCGCACTGCTCTCAGGTTTGAATGCAAATTAATAAGATTTTATTCCGTCGTTGTAGTTATGCAAGTAATATAATTATAATGTGGTACTAAGGGCACCGCAAAAAATGCTCTTTTTATAACATTGCTAAAAAATAGCAAACTGTTATAATATATGTATATTATGAAGTGAATATGCTTGTACATTGTTTTGTTTAGTCCCACATCGTGGGATAAGTTCAGTCCTTACCTCTGAAGCCCTTATATAAAGTAGGCCATGTAATGTAAATAGATATCTATTCTCTGAATGAATAAAATTGTTCTCTCTCTCCAATGGCTTCTATTTTGTAAACATTTGTTTTGATCTCATTTCTTTTTCCTGGATCTCATTTTGTATATCTTATAATGTTGATCTCATTATGTGAATCTAACATTATTTATTTGTATAGATCTAACTTTGTAGACTTCATTTTTCAGATCTCATTTGTAGAATTATTAAATTGATTTTATTTTTAGATGTTATTATGTTGATCTCAATATGATCTAATTTTTCTGATCTAATTCTATTATAGATCTAATTTTATAGATCTATAACATTTTATATTTTATATACTGTTGCTTTTCTTTTCGATCCACAGCCCTAATATGGTATAATGATTGATTTTAGATCTCACTGATCTTTCATTATTTTTAATTGATATTCTTTGTAATGAAAGATTTTATATTAAAAAAAAAAAAATCTACCAAATTAATGCTGATTATCAAATATCTACATGAAATGGTTTTGATATTTGTAGCGTGTATAATTATATGTATTATTGCTGATTTAATAATACAAAGAGGTTTGAGTTGCAGAAGAAGCAAGCAGATTAATTTCCAATGACTCCAGTAATGGATATCGAATCGATGGTACTTATATTTTTGACTTGTTCCATTTTTCATTCGTCGATCTATAAAACACGTTTCCCTTTAATGGAAACACGCACTTTTGCTCTTGCTATGAGATTTCTGGTTTCATTCACGCATTGAGTAAAACAAAGTTCCGTGATGTTCATATTTTCATTTAGAAATAATTTAGAATTTATATGATTATATCTGTTTTTTTTTTTGAATTAACCATATTCAGATTGTCTAGTGATTTAACTGAAAAAGAACATCTTTACCTATGGAACTCCCTGAAGGAGCGTTATGACCACCAAAATATGGTCACACTTTTAAACACTAGACATGAGTGGTTGAACTTGAAGTTTTAAGTCTTTAAATCTACTAGGAAATACAATTCCTCTATATTAAAATTACTTCTAAACTAAAATTATGTGAAAGGATTGTCTAGTGATGCTAACCTGAAGTTAGATCATTTCTTCGACGATGAAGGAAACTTCATTAATGATGAAAATCTAAGTACGGTAATAAATGATATGGTCGAATTGATCAATAATAGCAGCCTGAAGTCTGCTATGTGAATTTTATTTTATTTCAGTTCAGTAAATCAGTTTAAAGTTGGTAAAACCCAAGTTTTGATAATCTTTGGGTGTGTTTGCCAAACTATATATTTGAAGAAGTACATTTTAATATTCTCCAGAAGAGATAATCCATATGACATACTCTTGAAGAGATGTATTATGATTTTTATATTTCAAAATCCAAACATCCTAGAAGAGATGTTGTAAAATTATGTCAATTATGTAGAAAAAGATATTGATTATTGATGACATCCAAAAAAACAATGCATATAAAGTATCTTTAGAAGTGATATGTACCACTCTAGAAGCGGTGTTTATGAAATATCCCCAGAAGTGATATTATATCATCATAAATGCACTGGCTACGGTAAATTAAATGATGTTGTATTTTTATGTTTGGAATAAGAATAGACATATGGTTTATTATATGGTGTATTCATTTTGACAAACAATGCTCGATATAATGAAAGAAATAAGTTTGAACAACAACCTGAAGTTGTGCAAAGATTTTCTTTTCCAACCAGAAGTTGTATAACTCAAAGTCCAAGACCTGAAGTCTTGAATTATGAAAAGATTTCTGATAAACTTTACAAGCTCGAATTCTAATAGACTTTTATTTTGTAACAATATGGTACAAAAAAAAGGGGAGAAGTTTACACAAAATTTGAGAACCTGAAGTTCATAACAAATCAATGAACTTGAAGTTCATGAATTAGAATCCCGGAGCTCTATTGAAATTATGTAAAATGATAAGGTTGTACTTCCTGAAGAAGTTAAAGAAAATTAATAAATAATCATATGATAAAATGATGCTGCATTCAAGAGATTACAAATATCTCCAAATGAGTTATACCTTACTTTATATCTTAACATTTGCACTATATTAACCAAATATCCTGAAGATATTATGTTACATGATATTTCAAACATCATTGGATGCGTATGTGTGTATATTAATCTCTTGAAAAGATGATTTAAAGATTTATATATTTATATTGCAAAATATAACATCCCAGAAGAGATGTTATAGGAATTTTATCTTTGTTACATTGCAATTCCTTAAAAGGAAACACTATATTCCCTGAAGGAATAACCATATTTTTTTTTGAAGCAACAACAATAATTTTTCAGAAAAAAAAAAAGGACATTGTATGCCAATATTACACTCCAGAAGTAGTGGTTTTATCTCTTACATCTTACTTTCATTTGGTGAATCTAATTTTGTTATTGTATTTAAAGTTTGATATGTCATTTCAAAGATAGTTACAACAAAAATCTCCAGCAGAGATATCTTATGCCACTATAAAAGGAGTAATTATGTAATTTATATAAAAGAAATATTGTATATTGATAGGGCATTCCAATAATACATATATTTATCTCTTGAAGAGATAAATTCACTCCAGAAGTAGTGATAATAAAATATCCCTAAAAGAGACTAATTAGGAAATGATAACATATCTCTAGAAGAGATCTGCTTATATGTTTGGTAATTTTATTAAACCAAATAAATGCATAGAAATTTGATTATAAATGATCCTAATTTAGTTTAGATTAGATCCTAAAAGTATGAGAGCTATACATACGGTCCTGAGGAAATCCGTATCTGTAACATTCCAAGTATCCAGAAGATACTAGTATTATTTTTGCTCTAATTTTTTTACGGAACTCTCAATAGAGATGTGTAGAAATGTCTATATGCAATTAAAAATTATTCCTTGATAAGTAGTCATAATTAGTGTTCAAAAACTGATATTTGAGATATAATTGAGGAACAAAACTAAACAAATTGAAGTTGTGTATATTTTGTTCGAACTAGAAGTTCAATATGGTTTCAAACCAAATGTTTTGAACATTATCATGTGGTTTTGACAGGTTTGCATTGACATTGATTTATAAATAGAAATTAATAGTTTGGATGCTTGTAATAGTTTGTTCTAAAAATCACTAATCCAAATGAGAAAGAATATGAAAATTTTATAATATATATGTGATACGTGGACGCACGTATACATCCATATATTTAAATATTTAGCTAACAACCTGAAGTTTGTTATAAGCTCATCTTATAAATTACGCATAGATATTATTTAGTGATTTAAAATTCAATCAACATAAATGTTGAATGACCTGAAGTTATGTATGTATTCAAATGATCTACACAATAAGTAAATTCCTCCAATTGCTTAGATCAATGAATGAGAACAAACTCTAATAATCAATATCAATTGAATGCATCTTATCAACTAATAAAACAATTATCCTCCTATTATTAATATGTATGATGTATTTGCTAGTAGCAATATCATAATGGATCAAAATGAGAGTCTAAAGATGATTATTATTTAATGTGGCAATGTTTGTCAACATTGAGGGGGAGGATAAAGGGATACAAGTTCATTTTGATCACCAGGGTTAAATATTTATTAAAATATACAGTGATGCAAAATATTATCAATATTATCCCTAGTAGACTTTCTCCAATATAGATTTGAATCCCTGAAGGATCAAAATTTGTAAACCATATATCTGAAATATGGTTCAAAAGTCAGTTCAAAATATTTTTGGAGTAAGTAATAAAGATGCCAAATAAAGGAGGTGGGTGTTCTTGAAGAAACACTTAAGGATGCTCTGAAAGAGATCCATGACATGATTCACAAATAACCCTAGAAGTGGGTTAGGTACCTAAAACATAATTAAAGAGAACTCAATAAATCATGTCTAGAACTGACAAGAAATAATCATCGATGATAAATTTGCAAATAATAAAGCGCTTATATTTATAAATAGATTAAGAATCTTAAATTAGGGGAAAACATGACTGGCCATCATGAATCCTTTAATAGTAGAGAAATATGGACATGTAGTCCGCAAAGTACCGAAAGTACTTGAAATGCTTAATATACCCTGAAGGTATAAATGTGGTTTAAAATCATATTAAATAATGAAAGTATACAAATTCCTGAAGAATATAAATAACTTTCATTGTTATAAAGAATGCAAAGAACAAGGAGAGTAAATTTCAACCTACTTTTAAGTATTGTTGTAATGAAAATCTTGATATAATTCATGATGAGTAGATTACTTCCTATTTTTAAGTATCGTTGTAATGAAACTCTTAATATCCATTGAAGTGATAGTTGCGATATGCAAATTCTTATTAAAGTATACAAATTTCTGAAGAATATATATAACTTTTGTAGTTATAAAGAATGAAAAAGACATGAAGTCTAGATTACAAATTTCTTCTAAGTATTGTTGTAATGAAAATCTTGATACATCAAGATGAGTAGATTACTTCCTGCTTTCTAGTAATGTTGCAATGAAATTTTTAATATTCATGAAAGATGTATAATTGCAATGCGCAAAACTAATTTGAGGCACAAAAATGAAAGCACATGAAGTGTGTTTCATAAAAGTAGCATACAAATGCATAAAATGCAAACCATATTTGGAAGAAACAATCTTAGAAAATTTGATTGTATCGAAGGAAACTATTAATAAATTGTATTATTAACGAGATACATATTTATGGATCCAGAAGTATCTATAACCAATTTAAGTTATCGAAAGACGAATATGAATTCAGAGGAAAAATTAAAATCAGGGGGAGAATTCATAAGTATTTTATAATGCACTCTTTTTCCTTAACTAAGATTTTTCCCACTGCGTTTTTATTAGTAAGGTTTTAACGAGGCATTATCTTGATCCAGAAGTATCAACTCCCTAATAACATTTGAAATAAGCTATAATGTACTCTTTTTCCTTATTTAAGATTTTTCCCACTGGGTTTTTCTTATTAAGGTTTTAATGAGGCATTATCTTGATCTAGAAGAATCAAACGTCTTTTCAAGAAATAACATCTCAAATATGTTATTTAAGTTAAATTATATTTTTATCCTTGACTAAGGTTTTTCCCATCGGGTTTTCCTTTGTAAGATTTTTACTGACGTATTAAATTGATCCAGAAGTATCAAACTCTATCTGATGCAGTAAATTATTGAAATATGACATACTATATTGTACTCTTTTTCCTTCACTAAGATTTTTTCCATTGGGTTTTTCTTACTAAGGTTTTAATGAGGCATTATTTTGATCCTGAAGTATCAAACTCTTATAAGAAATATCATTTTTAGTATGATATTTATGATTTCACAAGTTGCACTCTTTTCCTCGTTCAAGGTTTTTTCCCACTGGGTTTTTCTAATAGAGGTTTTTAATGAGGCAAATCTATATCGATTGAATCGATAAATGCAAGCGAGATAATAATGAGGGGGAGCAATCATCATACATGTTTCGAAACGGAAATTTCCAAATTATTCGAGCATTCAAGATTTTGAAGACGCATATTCAAGGGGGAGTGTTATAATATATGTATATTATGAAGTGAATATGCTTGTACATTGTTTTGTTTAGTCCCACATCGTGGGATAAGTTCAGTCCTTACCTCTGAAGCCCTTATATAAAGTAGGCCATGTAATGTAAATAGATATCTATTCTCTGAATGAATAAAATTGTTCTCTCTCCAATGGCTTCTATTTTCTTTATTCTATAACACAAACAAATTTATTTTGCACTCTTCCTAATATCAGATTTTTCAAGGGCTACCAAAGTCATCAATTACATCTCTTTTAGCAACGTCATCAACCGCCGGTCAAAACAATTTTGCACGGCCATCAACCACAAAACTTCGGTAGTTCGGTGATTGATGCCTTGCAAAACTGTTTGGTCGGTGGTTGCCTTGCAAAAATATTTTGGATGGTGGTTTATGGCCGTGTGAAAAGACTTTGGTTATAAAGCATACAAATTTTATTATTTTTTATTATGGCATTAGTAAGCACCTTTTGCGGTGTCCTTAGCGTCATACTAACTATAAATGAGGCATGAGAATTCATATCGAAACACAGTTTTAGCTACATATGTACCTATGACCCAAAGTTTAGTCGAGAAGGCCATAAGGTTAATAAATGGTGTTAACACAGAAAAATCTATCTCGACACAGATTCATTTTTGTGCATCTTTTTGAAATACGGCAATTGTATACTTTCTTGTAGAATGATAGAAGATGCTGAAGAGAAGGGTCTAATTACACCTGGAGTTACAACCTTACTAGAACCAACTAGTGGCAATCTTGGGATTTCTTTGGCTTTCATCGGTTTGAAAAAAGGTTACAAGTTCCTTGGAGTTATGCCCTCTCATTATTCAATTGAAAGAAGGATGTTGCTCAAATTCTTGGGCGCTGATATTGCAATCACAGGTATAACTAAATTCCTTTGAACACATATAGAGTTCACATTGAACAGAAAAGTAATTTCAATTTCAAATGTGCGTTTCTCGAATTTACTACAAGTTATTAATAATGCAAACTGTTATAAAGGGCCTCTTTTAGAGTTTTTCAAAAAGAAGTTCCATTCACGAACTTCATAATATCTGATGTTTGGCGTTGATTCAGATACCAAACTTGGGTTGGAGTGATGGATAAACTAGGAGAGCTGAGTGCAACTGATCCTAATGTATATGTTCTCAATCAGTTTTCTAACCCAGGAAACCCTGATGCACATTACACCACCACTGGTAAGTGATTATGACGTTTATTTTTCATTTTATATGACATATACTTAGATGATGCATGCATTTTTAGTCATAGAACATGTGAAAATTAAACTGCAGGACCTGAAATATGGAAAGATACAGGAGGCAAGGTAGATATTTTTGTAGTGGGTTCTGGATCAGGAGGGACAATTTCTGGTGCAGGCAAGTATCTCAAAGAGAAGAACCCAGCTTTGAAAGTTGTTTGTGTTGAACCTGCTGAAAGTCCAGTTATTGCAGGTTAATGTGAAAATATTCATACATACATAACATTTTTAGTACCATCATGTCATTTTTTATGCAGCACTCTTCTAAATTATAACACTTGAGTCCATTTTAAAATGTATGCACAGGTGGGAAACCAGGTCCTCATGGAATCCAAGGATTTGGTCCAGTTTTTGTTCCAGATAACATTGATTATTCTATCATTGATGAGTGCCTGAGTGTCACGACACAAGAAGCAATGGCTTATACAAGAAGGATTGCGAAAGAAGAAGGTATGCTTATGGGCATCTCCTCTGGAGCAAACTTAGTTGCATGCTTGAAGGTGCTACTATTACCACTTTCTTCCTTGTATATTTGACTAGTTAGTTCAAATGAAGGCATGACCATGAACTAATCTACGGCTATTTTATGTTATAGGTAGGTGCAAGACCTGAAAACAAAGGAAAGATGATTGTGACTACCTTCTCAAGCGGAGGGGAAAGATATATAAGCACGCGGTTGTTCGATGAGGTAAGGGAAGAATGTTATAACATGAAGATCTAAGTTCTAACTGCGAGTGAGTATTCAACTCATACCTAATGAAAGCTGCATGTTTTGTGTTTGTATCCTTCTCATATTGCCGAGAGTAAACCTTGCCATGTTCTAAATAAACATTGTTGCTAGACTGATTACATGCTGTACTCGAGTTCATGATAAAAATAACCATTTAGAGTTTTATTTTTTCATTAAAGTCCTATCAACAGTCTAATATTAAACCCAACAAATAACCCATAAACCAAAACTTTCAAGATGGGATTAACCATATTGATCCAAATCCTTTCTTTCTACATCCCCATTCAATTATTGTGAGTATGGTGTCATACAGTAGGATTTTGTTAAGCGTATTTCTAGTAGAGTTATATAATTGAAATGTCATAACCTACTATGCTATAATGATAAATAATCAACATTATAAGCATGAACACATTTAACATTCAATTCATTCTAGACGTGTCATAACCGAAGCATCTAATTTTACTGTACTAATTTATAATTTTTATCTACGCCAACTTTTTCAATCATGATTAGAGGGATCTATAAAGGTTTAGTTATACCACAATTTTTACTAAGGTATAGCATGCTTTTGGCTTGTCAAAAGCTATTACCCAAGGAAGAAGTTAAAAAGAAACAAGCATTGCAAAGAAATATGGAAAGCTTGCTTGCCTAGGTAGTAACCGAAGCACTTATCTTTAATACTCCTCTCATAAGCTTCAATATCAATGTATGGCTTGCCGTTGCTATAAGACTACAAACGCCGAACATATGTGTAAGGCTATACGTCAAAGCACGAATCAATATAAGGGTGACACTGCTTTGATAAAAAGGAAATAAGAGTTCCAATATTATCCAGTCAGGACCTGGAATTCCCTTCTACACACATGGCAAAGTAGAGGGCACACCGCATATATATATATATATATATATATATATATATATATATATATATAGCTGTGTATGTATATATATATATATGTATATAGCTGTGTGTGTGTATATATATGTATATACATAGAAGTCCTAGTCAAGGCGCCATGCTTCTCCCTAAATTAATCAATAATTAGATACATATATAATACACGTTAGCAATCTATGACAATCAACAGACAACCAGATGATCCAACACATGGCTTAATCAGCCGCACATGCATGCCAAGTCAGGCAATCCATGTTAAATGAGCACCACCAATGACAGTGCCCAAAGCCCATTATAACTATAGGGCCCACCTCGGCAAGAATCATATCTCGTCTGATTTGAACAAGCGAAATCATCCTCATTTTTAATGTGAATGAACCCATTAATGGATGAATGTTTCTCATGACCTTCAATCCAAGCATAGAAAGTTAGTAAGATGAGAAATCACCATGGACGTAGGGAATTTATCCGAAATCAGTATAAATTTATTATTTTTTCTACTTTCTGATTTCATTTCTTCTTTTGTCGACCTCCGACCCCTTGTATGGTTGTACCTTCAGAATTAATTTGAAGTCTTCTGATGTTTACACCAAATCCTATCTTTCGGTCGCTGAGTATTGTGAAGCTAAAAATTGCATCAACATTTTTGGCGCTAGTAGGGTCCACCCGGTCAGTTGTTTTCTTTGTTGGTATTAGGTTCAGAATTTTGTCTTCCGTCTCCACTTTGGTCATCGGATAGTTTCCAAATTTTGGTTCTATTTCAGGAATTCCGCTTTATTTTCAGTTTGCAAATTTCGGTATTTTGTTGTAATATAAATTTATAGTATATTCTTCAAATTATATGCAAGATACAAACATACAACATATAACAAGTTGCCATAATCAACTACTTGAAATTATAAATAATTTCTAAATAAAGTTTATACGATTGTATAAGCAAATTTTATTTAAATAAATTAAATTTAAACAATTTAAAATTATATGGTCAGTCCAATCCATTAAAATTTAACCAATTCCAAATTATCCGAACAAAGTAATCGCTGAATATTAACCAACCCAACCCATCCAACTTAACCAATTTTAATTTATTTATAAAACCTACCAAATAAAAAGTTATAAACAACCCATCCCAATTTATCCCCTCCCCTCCCCTCCCCTCCCTCCACACAGAGAGAGAGGGGGGGGGGAGGGGGAGGGGGAGGGAGGGAGGGAGGGAGAGAGAGAGAAGAGAGAGAGAGAGAGAGTTCTTCCTCCTCATTTTATTTGTGCCCTAAATTCCTCAATGAATACTAAAAAAAAGAAAGAAAAAAATAGTGGGGGAGAGAGCATGTGGTTGCGGTATTGGCTACATTCCATCGTTGGCTGTGTAGTTCGATTCCTACATCAACTTCAATTTGCCACTTAAGAGAACATTCCATGAAAATTTGATTTTGAGATTAGTTGAGGTAACATAAGCAAGGTTAAGATAATATATATGGTTTTTTCTCAATTTTTTACACTATAATTTTTTTTGAACCTTAGATCCAGAAATGGGATTTTGCTTATATTTCGGTCCGATCGAAGCCAGTATCGGAATCCAATCATAGGAATTCGAACGTGTCGATCGGAAGTGGTTTCAACCACGGTTCAAAGTTTTGATTTTTGGTTTCATTTCAATTCCAGTTCAAATTCCACGTTACCGCTCGTCGGGAATGCACTATAAGTATTTTGTATATTTGTGAAATTAAGATTGATAAGTATCAATATGTGTTACTCACATATTTTCAAGTGGCATAATAATCACAACCATGATAACAATGTATTCAAACTGATTTTGAACAAAGATTCAAACATTTAAGCGCACAGTATACCTTGAATTTACATTGTACGATTTCTCAAGCTACGGTCAATGTAAACTTTATATTACTTGAAGCTTACAGTCATTCTTCTCATAAGATTTAATACCGATGTACCACCACTTTAAGGCCACAAACATCAGACGTATTTGTAAGGCTATATGACGAAGCCTATATAAATAAAAGGACAAATTTTCAAAAGAGGCTGGTTTTTCAAACTATTGGCGTAAATATGCTAGTTTGAAAATTATTTGCAAGTTTAGGCTAGTTTTGGCCAGCTCAGCGATGAGTTGACCATTACTTTAAAAAAAAAATACGGGACGCATCTTTGAAATACACCGCTTATAAATTACACTGGCGCATTTGCCAAATGCGCCGGTGAAACAAATTGCAAGCAGCAGTCATTTGTCTCAAAACAGATTCGAGCTAGAAAACCCAATTTTCTAACATTCTTTCATTTACCCCAAAATCTCCTCAAAATCTCAAAGTATACAAGGATTACTAGTCGGATTATCTCTATCAACTATTTGACATCAATTTGGTAGTCATCTTTCTGTATACAATTGCTTTTGTGCATCGATCCATAAATTCGAACATTTCGTCTTCGATTGTCATAATGTTTTAAAATATAGTTAAATGTTATAAATATGATTTTATAACCTTGTTAAACATGTTTTAATTAATGAATAATTATAAGAAACATGTTTTTGAAATTTGTTTACAAAAATATATTTTTGGAAGGAATATCGATAATGTGACTGAAAATTGGTTTATCGATAAACAGTTTTTATCGATATAAGTTATTCGAACTATTTTGTACTAAGCTAATGTAACGATCCATAATTTCAGACACTTCATGTTTAAATATTTGAATCTTAGATTAAATATTATTAAATTGATTTAATAACCTTGTTAACACTATTTTGAATCATAAGTAATGATGGTAAATTTGTTTAGAAAAATGTTTATAAAAATAAATACTTTGAAGAAATATCGATAATGTGTCCGAAAATAGTTTGAACTATGAATAGCTTTTTACTAGTCAGAAGTTGTTCAAACTTTTTTATATACACTTATTTTCTTAGGAGAACATTAATACGAAATAAAAATGGTTTGTCATTTATGGAACATAAAGTATTTGATGATGTCATAGGTGATGTCATAGAAGGTAATTTGTGTGTAAGGGTAAATTTGCTTAAGAAAATGAGGTGTAAAGTAAAAGGAGCATGGAAGACACATGGGGAGGGTTCTTGGCCATGTAAAGGGAAGGCTTTGGTGTGTGTTAACATTTTAGAATTACCTAGAGAACCAAGCTTCGCTTGTAAACTCTAGGGAAGTATGTGCCTACCAAACACATACTTCGGGTACTTGTTACAGGGTTGTTAGTTTCGGGGCTCGAACTCGTGACCTTCGATCACGCAGTCCGGACCATCAACCAACTGCGCCAACCCTGTTGGCTGGTGTGTGTTAACATACATTATTCATAAAAGATTGAAAAATATAAAAGGAATAAAACACGGTAGAAGTGTAACACTAATCCACTTCTATCTTCACTCATCCATCTCTAATTATCTCAAATCTATTCCAAACTTCACCAAACTTTTATCAAAACCATTAAACACCTTAGGAAACATGGATCTAAAGTTAAAAGTGGAAGAAGTGAAGAGAAAATGAGATTTCCAATTATGGTCGTGAGCATCAGGAAGGAGGAGGTGATGTTGCTTTGTGATTTTGGTGCTAATGGTGGGATCTTTGTGCTTTTGGAGATGGTAGGAAGTGTTCTTTGCTTTGTGAGTGTTTGATCCTGTATTTGGCTCAGATCTAAGTGAATTATCTCACTATTTTCATATATATATATATATATATATATATATATATTGTGTATATATGTTTTGTGCTTAAGATATAGAATTAAGGCGGCATTAACTAATTAAAGTTATGAACTTTGGACTCCTCTTGCTTTTGAACGCAAACGACAACTTATATTGTATAACATCACTTCTATTACCTTCTATTACATGTGGCGTGGTCTAGACTTTGTGTTTACATGTTTGGTTAGCTTATGTGCTGAATTGAAGTATGTTTGAAAGTGTTTAAAGGTAGAATGGTCGCTATAAGTGAATTTCGATATCTCTCAACTTTAACTTGTGTAAATGAAAGATTTATGATATTAATTTGGGATAATTTGATTTGGTTGTTCTCTACACATATTTTGGTGTATGGAACAGTAAATAAATGGTTTGGAAGGTTATAGAAACTCCAAACCAAAATTGTGAGAGTTAGAAGTGAAAATGTCGCTATGGATGTACTTTGAAAATACCTTATGTTCAATGATTTCAAAGTTAACTTTGAAAAACATCATAGGGGCATCTTTGCATTTTTTATAAGTACTGTATTATTACTGGAAAATTATGGAAGTTTAAACCATTCATTAACTTGTGAAACAAAATTGCAAAAAGTTACAGCGAGAAAAAGGTCGCTATATGAGCCGGTGAAATGTCCCTTTTTGAGAATTTTTGTAATTAATTTGAACAACATCCTTAGGGGTTTTTTTTTGCATTTTTAATAAGTACTATATGTGTACATATTAGTAGAAAAGAATTGGAGTTTAAAAGGTTTTGAAGCTAGTCAAACAAAATAGCTAAAGTTGGCGTAAAAATGTTTTTTTTTGAAAACCCAAGAGAACCCGGCGGGCCGGTAAACTCCTGAGGAGGGTATAGTAAAGTCATCCGCTGATCCAAGCCCCCATACCCCCGGGTAAATTTATATAGGATAGGGAACCGCATGGTAGCAATCGAACCTGGGTTTTTTTACCAGAACCCAAGCCTCCTTTCCACTGCGCCGCACCTGCAGACTGGCGTAAAAATGTTACTAAATGAACATTTTAGTAAATACCTTGTTTTCAGGAATTTTTCTAATTAAATTGAAAGACATCCTTATGGGTTCTTTACATGGTTTTAAATATCCCAAGGGTGGTATTTACTGTAAAATTTCAAGTCTTAAATCATTTGGTTGAGTGGTTAAAACTGGTCGCAAAGATTGTGTTTTTCTTGATTGTTCTTTATCAAAGGTTTTTAATAACACTTATGAATGATGTAGTAAGTTGCTTGTGATTTTGAACGTTTAAAAATGATATTTAAATTTAGTGTTTTTTCCTAATATTTTTTGGGAGATTTTATAACATATTTTGCAGTATTCTAAAGTTGGTTTGAAGTTTAAATATATTTTTAATAATTATATATGTATTTTCAAAGTAAAGAGTTTTTTTAACATAAAACATGTTTTTCATCAAATTATAAATTAGTTATTTTTAAGCAATATTTTACATAGACATTTAAAACTTATTTACAAGTATTTTAAAGTATTTATATACACATATATAAGTTTTGAAAAAGGTAATTAACTATGTTTAACAGTAAAAGCTGACGAAGTAGACTTATCTATTTGTGAGAGTTAAGATTGATGTTTGAATAGGGATTGAAGCAATAGTGCTCTAACCTACCAGCTTCACCTTTGGTCGAGGAATAGTTAAGTTGGAACGGTCAAAAACATGTTGATCGTGTTAATTTCTTACTCATTTATGAAAATTATTAATACTATACTTAACCCTAAAAGTCGATGTGGTAGATTTATCCATCCGTGGGAGTTAAGAATGAAATAAAGCAAGGTTTTGATATGCAACCAATGCTCTAACTTATTTGGCTTTACTTTTGAACGAAGTATAGTATAAATTGGAATGTTGGAAATAAGTTAAATATACGAATCGTGATTTTTCATAGAAGATCATCTTTAGAACTGGATAGCTGACTATCAGATACTAAAGTTAACTAAATATTAACTTAGATCCTTAAAATGATTATTTTGAAGAAAAATATAAGTATGAAATTGTTTTGGATTTGTTGTGATAATGTGTTAATAACATTCGTCTTTATACTTATTAATGTAAATAGATCTTTAAAAGAATGTTTTAAAGATAGGCATAAGTGAAATACTGACAATATTTAAGTAACATTTGTCTTAAACCTTTTGAATGGATTTGTGAAAGTACTTAGATCCTTAAAATGGATATTTTGAAGGAAATAGAAGTACGAAATCTTTTGGAAAAAGATAGAAAAAGTAAAAATTTAAAGTAAGAAATCTTGTTATGATTTATGAATATACTTATACCATATGAGATAAGTAAATAAAACCTTTTGAAATATTGAAAGAGTACAAATGAATAACAAAAATTGATAAAAAAGGTTTGAACTAATAAAAAGTATTAATTAAATAAAAGGAGATTAGAAGTTGTTTATGTGACTTAATCATGCTTTGTGTGACTTGATCGTGCTTTGTGTTTTTACTCGTTTATGGAAAGTATTTGATTGTGTACTTAGCACTAAAATTTGGAAATGTGATAAGTATAAGCGACTTGGTTTCCATATCCCATCATCTATTTTGAACTTGATAATTCGTTAGTCAACTATCGAACTTGATCCAAAATTCATCGAATTGGTTTTGAAGAGACCAAGATCGGTAAGTGTTTTACTTATCGAATACCACTTCAAAATTATATATGGGTTCTATATTTTGGAAGCGGTTGTGAAGTTGAATGCTATTTTGTTGAACTGTCTATCCTAAAGTTAAGGCCAAGTGAGAGGTTAGTATTAGCATTCGTCAGACGACTTATGCATGAATCCATGTTGAGATTCGATATTTGTTCGAGATGCTCAAATCCTGATTCGTGATCTGTTCGAGATGTTGGAACCTATTTAGAGATTCATGTTCTATTCGAATGATGAAGGCTCGTGCGAGAGATGTTGAATGTAACCTCGACATCGAAATATAGCAAAAAATAGAATAGGCGCATTGCTTGGGATTTAGCTAAACCGCGATAGGATATTATCACTACATATCTAAAGTATGCTTATCGATATTGCGCTCAGGAGGTGACGATATTTGGAATCACGTGTTTTAGATGTGGACCAGCTATGCTTACCTTATGATATATTCTACCCAGAGATATATAACGCTCGGATGTTGTTTTTGACCCTTGTGCAGGATGTTGGATTAATAGAAGGGATTACCACGATAAATCATTGTGAAAACTCACCTTAGCGGTTTTGGTTGACCCCCAATATGTTGTGACGTGATCAATATACGTATCACATCTATTTTTAGATTTATATTCTCCACCGTAGACATTTTTTATTATATCACCTTATTTACTTATTAGATGAGTGGTTATTTTGATGGAATAACTGTTGCAGTATTCTATGCAGTCTCGAAAGTACCGTTATATGTTGTATATATATATTTCTTGAGTTTCTTACACTAGACTTAGGTCTGACATGTGGTTTTTGGTTTTTCCTAAATTCTTTGTGTGCTCTTTTGAGCAGCTGAGAAGGTAGATTTTAGTTGATGTTCATTAGAGCTCAAGAAGACGAGCTGGTTGTTTCAACTACCGTAGTATTTTTATTTCCGCTGCATTATTATATTGTACCTATCATCATTTGTGAGTATATGCTGTTATAACTGTCTAGGCTGATAATAGTATTTAGAAGTGTAACTCTGAAACGCTAGGTATCTTAGAGTGACAGTTTAGTACTGTCTTCTGATATTATATGTTATCGTTCCGCTGTGAGATTCTGATATTACGTTCTCTTCTTTTTTGTTCTATTTGCCTTTTCTTTTTATTTTACCATAGCAATTTGTCATTTTGGCACTTGGATGTTCGACACATGAATACCATTGATGTATTAATGTCGACATTTAGGGCTCAAAAATGCCGATTGTTACAACTAACGAACATATGAGCACATTAGGAACAAATTAATACACTTTACTTCATGGGGGTAATTAGAATGTTCTAGAAGTTGCTAATGGATAAGAGATATTTGACTGTAACGGTAGTGTAGTCATTTGCTAAAGGTAAGAGGTGTAAATGAAAAGTGATGCACATGTGGAGGTTTGAGCATTCCATAGCATGATTAGGGAGAGGGGGGGGGTTGGGGGGTGTAAAGGAAAGAGTAGGAAACACCCACATGAAGCTTATATAAGTGGGTGCACACCTCTTGTAAACACTTATGCTAATTTACAAAAGAAATCAAACTCTCTTCAAATCTTTCTCTACTAAATTTTCTAAAATAAAATAATTTCAAAACGAACTTGGATTAGAGCCTAAGGACAACATCGCAATACGTTCCATCACGTTAGATCTTAAAGAACCAAAGCCAGACCTCCCTACTCTTGGAGGCTATGAGCAATATAAGCTAAATCTAGCTTAGAAATAAGTGCAAAAGCTAAGAAGGTAGAAAAAGCTAAATCCATCGGTTACTAAGACATGCATTCTGGTGGAAAGGTATGCAAAGAGGCATTTCTATATTTGTGAGAAGTGTGCTAACTTATCTACTTTTTATAAATTTTGAGAAATCCCATCATTTGAACTCAAAATAAAAAGTTTCTACTTCCCTTAAGAAGATTTAAAAATTAAGCTTGGATTGTGGATGTGAGATATTCAAATCTTGTTTAAATATTTTTGTGGAAGGGATGTTGTGAAAATTTATTTGTAGCTTGAATTGTGATTTTTATCTGAATCTTTTGTAATTTTTTTCAAAATCACATTTACATTTATATTTGCTTTGAAATAAATGAAAAATCTTATCCAGAGATATTTAAAACACACTTTTCTTCTTCCTTCTCTCTATTTTTTATGTAAAACTTCTTCCCTCACATTCAAAAGTCACATTCTCCTTAACCGTTAAAATTTAGTCAAAATGATCAACTGGAAAGTTATCCGTCTTAGTCCTTAGTTTTTTTTTAAAATAGTCAAAGGTTGTTTCGTCAAGTGGTATGTGAGATATTATTCGAAAACAGTAAGTGATCGAGTGGTGTAAGTTTTTTGTTGAGCTCGAATCGACGAATAGATTATACAATCATGTTCGTATCGAAAAATCATGATTTCTAAAGCAAGTCGTATGATTTTAAGGATATAGGCTATGTCATGGAGGTGAGTGGATTGAATTTCGATCATTTAGCTAATTTAGGCGATCTAGAGGTTTTGAGGCGGGGCGGAGGTGACTAGAAGGAAGCTCGAGTCGAGGCCAAGGCAATGGAGTTGGTCGCATGATGTCCGGTGGACCACAGAGGTAGGGTGAAGTGGATTTAGGGTTTTAGGGTTATGGGATTTTGGGTTCGGTTCTTGGCTCGTAACGACGATGATGAGCGACAAGTTGGTCAAGGCGGAGCTCGGAGGTGTGGCGATGGATGACGGTTGCAGTGGCATAGGCGACATGGGATAAGGTTTGATGAAACGACGGCGGGCATGGTTTGATCGTGGCGTATTCATGCCTAGGTCCAGTTCTAGTTTGGGTTGGTGGGTTGCATTTTGATTTAAACCACAAGAGACGACGGCGAGGTGGTAGCTGAGTCAAGCGAGACATTCTGGATTTGTGGGGTTTGTTGACGCAGTGGTTGGAGGATGGAGGCAGTGTGCACATGCACGCGTGCACATTTGTGCATTTGAGTTTTGACTCCGGGCTTTTTTTTCTTGGGAATTTGAATTTGGATATGAGATTTGGGGGAGAAGCTTTAGTTTGTATTTGGGTATCAGAGTTTGGGACGGGTTGGGTTGTAAAGTAGGTATAGTGAAATATAATTTAGTTTAAATTGATTATCTCTAAAATCAATTAACTCGCTCTTTTTAGATCCTTTTAACCCGTTGATTTCGACACTTGATTTGTATGATCTAGTAGAACACTTCAATGGTAGATTTGACAAAGTGAAACTATTGATAGGTTATTAATGTTGGAATTCAATCACGATAACGTAGTTGAACAATTTTATTTCACCATTAACAGTCCATTGGTAGAATAAAACACCATTGTGCTATAATAAAATTGAATTGATTATATTCGACATCTATTTAGCATAATAAATCTCTATTCTACTATTTTATTAATTTAGACATCTATTCATATGCCAGTTGACTTGGATAAATGATGTGTTACTTGTCGATTGTTAGTTATGGACGTTAATTACATATATGTTGCTTATGTAAATATCAGTGATATGATTTGGAATGTTGAACTGAAAATGAGGGGTAGCTTGTTTAAGTCCAATTGTGATCTCTAAGCCTCTTTCCAAAATTTAAAAGAAAATGGATTGTAATTTACTTTAACTCTATGAGATTTCGAAGTAAAGTGTTTTCTATATTTAAATGGTTAAGTTAATATTATCTGAATAATAATAAAGTTATTTTAAAATTAATTATTTTATGAAAGATATTTAAGGTTGATTATGTATTAGTGATATTTTAAAGTTAATTAATTATTTTATAAATGATATTTTAAGTTAAGTTATTGTTTAATGATGATGTTTAATATTAATAAACCATTTTACTAATAATTTTTTGAATTAATTAATTTATTTGATAATGGTGTTCAAGTTAACTTAATTAATTTAATAATGTGTTTTAAATAATAATATTGTTTTATGAAATGTCTTTAAATTAATAAATTGTTTATAAACAGAATTATTTTTAAATAAAGGGGATTTTGAAAGTTATAAATTGAAAAGAAATATTGAAAATGGAAAAAGAAGGTTTGGTTTATAAAAGTTTGATTTTAAATTAATAGTATACGGAGATATTAGAAACCATATAATATTAAACATTGAGGTAGGGAAACTTTTACCTATCCTAAAAGGTAAAAATGTTGTTGAATCATGTTGTGATGTAATAATATCCCAACTTGAATGACTTCGTAGTTATCCAAAGGATAGTCTAAGTTTAAAATCGAAGATTAAAGTTTGGTATATAAAGTATTATTTCTGTTTATGAATTGGATTAATTATAAAAATCAAGTTTATGAAAGTAATAAATAATCCTTCTTAATTATGGTGGTATGTTGGCCTTTTTCCATACTTAATAACGAGGGATAAGTGGTTTGGATTTACAGTAAACAATGTTTCGAATAACATTGTTTTTTATCCATCTAATATGATTTTGGAATAGGAAGTCTTCCTTAAATATTTTGTGAAGGTACTTATGCAGTTGTATAATTATATGGTAAAGTTTTTCAAGTACAGAAAATAAAATGGTCTGAAAATATACTTATACCAGTGAGATAAGTATATGAATATTTTGGTAAATAATTAAAATGATTTAATTAATGAAGGTTAATTAAAGAGGCTTAATGGATTCCATATGGAATTAAATCTATGTTTGATTATTTGTTTACTTGAAAGTTAAATAACCGACTATTAAATCTGGACCCATTTTTAATTTTGAAGATATCTAGGAGAAACAAAAGAATTATATGGTACAGTTATCTTTATTAATGCTACTATACGTATAGATTCGTGTGTAATTCTAGGAAAAATGATAAGGAAATCCGTCTGCTTAAACGGTTAGAAGGTGATCTCCGGTCTTATGTATTGTCTGTTTAATTTCGAAAGAACCAGAGTTGAGTTTATTGGAAATTATCGAATGTTGGTTCAAAGAGACCGAGATCAGATAAGTATGAATTATTCAAAAACCGCTTCAAAGCAGCTCAAGCGTTCGAATTGATGACATCTTAAAGATGATGGAATCGAAGACGGTGCTCTCTGCAGTGCGAGGGCTACTTGGTACTATTCCCGAGGGTGATTCTAAAATGGATGTAGTAGAAGTGGTGCCTTTGGTTTGTTCATATCGTGAACAACTTATATGAACGAATGCTAGCATTACATTGCCGCTTGGAGGGCAATTTTAGTATTTCAAGTGGGATTGCTATGTGAGAAGGTAAAACATAGTCTCATGCCTCATAACCCGGTAATGACTAAAATAGGGGATATGCTTCAAAGCTATGTGGTTCGCTACCATTAGAAGCAATCATTTCTCGATCCAGTATCCATATTTGTGGATTTGGTATATGTGCGCATGAGAAGTCTGAGGACAGGGGCAATAGGTTTGCAGCCTTGTTGCTCGGGGAATGATGTAATCCGGCTTGTCATGTTCGAGGGGAAGGCCGACTTTGATTTGCAGAAGGTCCATGTGACGCCCTCGGTACATTTTCTAGAGATGTACTATGGCGGGGGTACCCTAATAGCTTTGTCCTTGATGGAATTCAATCTCCAATACGTGCCATATAGACTTAGTTGTGCCCAACTATTGGAATGTGAGATGCATTGCTATGTTATATATTTATTTTCAACCCCTGGGCATTATTATGATATGAATGGATTTATAATAAAAATGTTTTGGTTATCGTAAGCTAAAAATCCATCCGTGTTTATGCACGGTATGGTCTTACGAGATACCTTTATTTCTGAAAGGTTTCTATAACATTAAGCGATCCAAATGATTTGAGTTTTCTCACGCTGGTTTACCATACCGATCCGGGCGTTATTTTCTTATAATGCTCGGGTGGGTCCAAGCATATTATCCAGATTTAACTTGACTCATTAGAGCTTCAGGGGACGAGTTCGATCCTCCACGACGTATTCTCGTATTTTATCTTCTGCCGTTTTTTCTAATCTGTATTTATCATCAAGTTGTAAGAGCAGGTTGTTATAACTATCCAAGATGTTGATAGGTTAGTTTTTTCTCTGATGATTGTATGTATATTAAAGTTCGTTTTTAGACCCATTGTATATTATATATTACTCGTCACGTTGTGAAAATTTGTTCGGTCTTTTCTTTTTTTGCCCCAAAAATCCATCTTTCCGCCATTTGGATGTTTGGCATGTGAATATTATGGATGTATTAGTGTCGACATCTAAGGATTGAAAAGGCAGGTTGTTACACTTGGTACTAGAGCTTAGATTGAGAGAACACCAAGGCTTTGGTGTGGGGCTCATTAGAGAAAGGGTTAGTAATACCCTAAGCATATATATGTATATATATATGAGTGCATACTTGTTGGTGCTATGAAATTGTTTTATATTGTGTTGGCTTATCGGTTAAGTGGTTTATGAATTCTGGTCGATACAGAAGGCACAACTTTATCAATAGGGGTTTCTTAAATACTTGAATAAGACAGACCGATACAGTATTGTTTTGAAATTTGATAAATGAAATAACTTTACTAGATTTCATATTTTATATATAAAGGAATAATTTTACGGAATTGATATAATTATTTATGATGTGTTTGGTTATTAAGAGATGATAATATTCAGTTATCATTAGTTGTTGTTTGACTAGTTGTGCTTGTTTAGTTTGTGAGCATTGACTATTGCTTGCTAATTTTTGATTTTGATCGACCAGTTTATGAGAAGTTTTACCTTTTCACTATATGTGTTAGGTAGATAGTAATTGTCCGAACATTAAAATATGAACCCATTGTGTATTCAGTTTCACGGTTTGACTATAATGCATTCATTAATAATGTAGATTTAACAAGTAACTTGGTTAAAAATATTACCTATTAAGAAAGTTGTTATATAAAGATGATTTTATAAATTTGGTTTGTAGGGTGTGATTTATAAATTAAAGATAATTTTGAGAATTTAAAGTCAGTTGCTTTTGAAAAGGATTTCAAATGATTTGGGAAAAAAGTAATAATAATATACTTGAAAGTATTTATAAGTATATTTCAAGGAGAATTTTAAGTAATGTATATTTTCTTTATATAGTTTTGGGAAACATCTCGATAATTTTTGTGGTAATTTAAATAATCTTCCCAATGATGATCGGATAGGCAAACATTGCAGTGCACATAGTAAAGTATTCCCTTTATCATTGTACATTCAAAATGATTTCAAATCCGAATGAATCCAAAGCAAGTTGAAAATTAATATTTTGTGAAAAACTCTTTGTTTGGACATATATATAGTATTGTTTCATAGAGGGAATTTCGATATAGAAGAAGTATTTTAATGTCAACTAGCCCGAGCAGCCCAAAAGTAATTAAAAATGGGAAAGAGATGCGTTCATATGGTAAGCACTTCTCTTAAGTATTACCCTTCTTGGTAATGGAATGTATGATACTATTTGGTAGTACCCAGTTTCTTAGTATCATTTTGGGGTTATTTGGGATATATGTATATTTTCTTTGGTTAAAAAATATGATATCTTTTCAAAAAGGGTTTTGACATAAAACCAAGTATTTGGATCTTGAGTTAACTTAATGGAAATAAATACAAATGATTTGAACCTGATAAGTGGTATATACCCTCAGGATGTAGTGAGGTGTTATACAAGTTTGTGAATTTAAGTTGGGTTTTGTGAAAATGTTTTCATAAATTGTTATGAGAGGTAGAAGGATTAAGTTTTTGTATTGGCTAGTTTACTTCATTGTTTGGATTAAGATGAAATTTCAGGGTCGAAATCCTTTTAAGGGGGATGAATGTAACGATCGGAATTTTATTGCTTTGATTTGTGAAAATTTAATTTGTTTTTAATATTTAATTAATTGTTTAAGAATTAAATAACTCACTTTTAATTTATAAATAATGATGTAAAATTCATTTTTAAATTTTGTTTACATAAATAGGTAGTAATGGAAAACTGAAAATATTACCGAAACACTTTTTTTGCATTTTCAGCTTTTTATTGAACGATAAATTATAGAAAACAGTTTAAATTTGCATGTGCTTTAAAAAAATCATTTAAAATGTTTATAGTAATGAAGAAAGAATGAAAATAATAATAATAAGAATTGATAAAATATAAACTATTTAATTTTAAAATATGAAAAGATGGATATAAAATGATATTAAGATTTCTTAATTGAGAATTGAATAAAAGTAGTTAAATCGCTCTAAAACCCATTATATTTTCATGGGGATGATATTTTGGTAGCTTATGATAAGATGTGAGAGTTGAAATTTTGATTCAAGGACATTTTTGGTTTTTAGCCTTCTTTGTTCTATTTCTTAATCTATTTTTTTACTTCCTCCTATATATGCACTTCGTTTTCTTTTATTTCATTTTTACCTTCATACTTCGTAACTTTGTTTTTCAACTTCTTTTCCTTTTATAAATTTTAAAGAAATCCCATCTTTTTACTCAAAATAAAAAGTCTCTACCTCATTCAAGATGATTTAAAAGTTAAGCTTGGATTGTGGATGTGAGATATTCAATTCTTGTTTAAATATTTTTGTGAAACTGATGTTGTGAAAATTTATTTATAGCTTCAATTGTGATTTTCATTTGAATCTCATGTTTATGTAATTGTTTTAAAAAACGTAATTTTATTTTTATTTGCTTTGAAATGTAAAATTAGGCTTACTGCAAATGAAAAATCATGTACAGAGATATTCGAAACACACTTTTCTTCTTCTTTTTTTCTTCCTGCTCTCTATTTTTTATATAAAATTTCTTCCCTCACATTCAAAAATCACCTTCTCCATAACCATTAAAATTTAGCCAAAAATGATCAATTGGAAAGTTGTTCGTCTTAGTCCCTAGTTTTTTTTAAATAATCGAGGGTTGTTTCTTCGAGAGGTGTGTGAGATATTTGTCAAAAACAATAAGTGGTTAAGTGGTGTTAGTTTTTCATTCGAGCTTGATTCGACGAATGGATTATACAATCATGTTCGTAGCGGAAAATCATGACTTTTAAAGCAAGTCATATGATTTTAGGGCTTGGGGCTGTGTTGTGGAGGTGATTTGATTGGATTCTGGTCATTTACTAATTCTGTTGATCCAAGGGTTTCCAGGCGGGGCAGAGGTGACTGGAAGGAAGCTCGAGTCAAGGCCGAGGCAATGAAGATAGTCGCACGAAGTACGATGGACCACTGTGGTTAGGCAAAGTGGATTTAGGGTTTTTGGGTTGGAGATTTTGGGTTTAGTTCTTAGGCTCATGGAGACAATGGTGAGTGGCGAGTTAGTCAAGGTGGAGTTCGGAGGTGCGGCGACGGACGACGGTGCAGTGGCATTGGCGGCATGGGCCAATGCTGAAAGAGGCGACAGTGGGTGTTGGCGGGTTCATGCTTAGGTCGAGTTCTAGTTTGGGTTGGAGGGTAGCTATTTAATTTTGACCACCAAAGACATTGGCGTGGTAGTGGCTGAGTCAAGTGAGGCATTGGGGTTTTGTATGGGGGTGGTCAATGTAGTGGTCTGAGGATGGAGGCAACATGCACGTGCATGCATGCACGTTCGTGCATTTGAGTTTTGGCTCTAAGCATTTTTGCTTAGGATTTTGAATTTGGGTAACGGGTTTAGGGGAGAAGTTTTGGTTTGGGTGTAGATAGTGGTAGTTTGGTCCAGGTTGGGTTGTGAATTGGGTGGAGTAAAATATAATTTATTTAATTAAATTATTTAAATTAAAGTCGATATATCTGAAATCAAATAACTCACTCTTTCTAGATCTATTTAACTTGTGGGTTTCGACACTTGATTCGTATGTTCTAGCAGAACACTTCAGTATAATTATTTAAAAGATTTGACGAAGTGAAAATATTAATAAATTATCAATGATGGAATTTAATTACGATAAGGTAGTTAAATAATTTTATTTCAACACTTGCATTCCATTAGTCGAATAAAACACCATTCTGCTATAATTAAATTGAGTTGATTATATTGGACATCTATTTAGCAGAATAATTCTCCATTCTGCTATGTTATTAATTTGGACATTTATTTATATGCAAGTTGACTTCGATAAATGATGTGTTATACGTCGATAGTTAATTATGGTTGTTAATTACATATATGTTGCTTATGTAAATATCAGTATGATTTGGACTGTTGAACTGGAAATAAGGGGTTCAGCTTGTTTAAGTACCATTGTGGTCACTAAGCCTCTTTCCAAAATTTAAAAGAAAATGGATTTAAATTACCTTAACTTTATGAGATTTCGAAGAAAATGTTTTCTATATTTAAATGGTTAAGTTAATATTATTTGAAAAATAATAAAGAATACTTTAAAATCAATTAATTTTTAAGCATATTTAAAGTTAATTGTTTATTAATGATATTTTAAAGTTAATTAATTATTTTATAAACGATATTTAAGTTAAGTAATTGTTTAATGATGTTTAATATTAATTAATCATTTTATTAATACTGCTTTAAGTTAATTAATTTTTTAATAATGGTATTCAAATTAATTTAATAATGTATTTTAAATAATAATATTATTTTATAAAAGGTTTTTAAATTTATGAATTGTTTATAACGAGAATTATTTTTAACTAAAAGGGTTTGCTAAAGTTATAAATTGGAAAGAGACCTTGGAAATCGGAAAAAGAAGTTTTGGTTTCTAAAGCTTTGATTTTAAATGAATAATATATGTAGATTTTAGAAATCGTATAATATTAAACATCAAGGAGGGAAGCTTTTACCAATCCTCAAAGGTAAGAATGTTGTTGAATCAAGTTGTGATGTAATAATATCCCAACTTGAATGACTTCATGGTTATCCGAAGAATAGTCTAAGTTTGAAATCGAAGATTGAAGTTCGGTGTACAAAGTATTATTTCTGTTTACGAATTGGATTAATTAAATTTATGAAATTAATAAATAATCTTTCTCAATTATGGTGGTATGAAGGCCTTTTTCCATACTTACCACCGAGAGATAAGTGGTTTGGTTAATAAAGGAGATTTATAAATTAAAGTTTTTATAAAATATAAATGTGGATTATGAACATTGTTTTATAAATCCGAAATCGACTGAATTTGATAAGTTAATTATTATAGTTTATTAAAGGAATTATATCCGCAATTTTGGACAGTGGATAATCCTTTAATAAAAAGAGCAATAGTAATAAATTTGATTAGGCATTGTATCCACGATTTTGGACAGTGAATTATCCTTAATATAAATGTGTAGAAATATTAAATTTGGTAAATGATTTGTATTCACGATTTTGGACAGTGAATAATATATTAAATAAATGTTTTAAAAAGTGATATTTTAAATGGAGCTAAATGGTTTAAAGATGTTTTAAAATGTGTTAAGTATCGAACACATAGTTTTCAACATTCATTGTTGAAATAGACATTTTCGAGAAATAAGGAAATGATGGACTATAACACTGTTGTTATAGTAAGTGATTTTTGAAAGGAAATATTTTATATATTATATGGGATTATATATCTATTTATTTTTGAATCCCTATACTAGTGATTTTGGGTTGTCATAACGATGTTCTACGCAACATTCGTTTTGACCCAAATAAATGCGTTTAAAGAGAATGTTCCATTAAAGAATAAAATATATACTTAATCGTAATTTAAGTGTATATAATATTTTCCATGTGTTGAAAATAAAGAAATTTTTTAATTACTTATTGTTAAATAAGCATATGGAAATATTTTCCAATATTGAAATGGTTTGAAATATATCCTTTTAAAGATAATTTGAAGTGAATATTGGCAAGTGGTTTAATTAATAAAAGACTAACTGAAAGGTCCCACCGATTGTTATGGTGCTAAATATTTGTTGGGTTGTTTTGATAGTTAAAGAACCGACTATCGAATTTGTCCATTTTAATTCCTCGGCTTGATATGGGAACTATTTAGTCGTACATTTAGTACGTAGCCTTTTGTGTATGCTTGATTATCATTTGTGCTGAGGATGTTAATTCATATAGTGCCGAGTATTACTCCAATCTATCGAGCTTCCCTCTTGGCCCGAAGGATAGCAAGTTGAAAGTTGGAGACGTGATAAGTCTATGAGACTTAGTTTCTTAGTGAGGTTGAGAAACGCTTTTGCGTTGTTGGTGTGAAGAGACCGGGATCGGTTTATCCAAAAACCACTTTGCAACGTATAGGAAACGATGGTGCATGTTGCTTATGACGATTTTGATATTCCGGATTTTCATTGTGCCTGTTGATCGTTTAGGGTTAAAATCCAATATACATCCAGTAGTAGTGGTCTCTTCATTATGAAATATCCAATGCGAAGACTATTCGCTACTAATCCTAGGGATTTCCTGACAGGATATGTTAGGAAAGTACCTTCGGTTTTCCTGTTCCCAGACAACTTATATGGATGTTTATATGACATTGAATTTCTAAAGATTACGTACATTGGTTTTTGCAAACGTACATCAGTGGTGGCGGAGAAGGTAATTTGTCTTAGCTTAACATCCTTCTTGAGATGTATGAGCTTAAGGATTGTATTTTTATGGAAGACAATTAGTATTCGACGGAAATGGCCATGTGGCATTCAAAGTGATGTGATTGTGATTTGTGAAAGGTAATCGTTACCTCAGGCCTCATCAGCTGAAAATGACCAAAACAGGGTTAGATGCAGCAGGGCTAAGTGGGTCGCTTCCATTAAGATATGACACCCTCTTCTACATATATCTTTACACGCTATGACATTGTGTATTGTTTATTGTGGTTTGTATGCTTCAAGGGCCCTCGGTAAAGGTCGGTAACGACCGGAGGATGACATATTCGGTACCATCTAGTTATGGAGTGTGCCGGTTTTGTGTTGGTAGAGGGCGGTTCTTCAATGCCTCGGGATCCATCTAGAGGTGTAACCATTCGGAAGGTAGTCCCTTCACCTGGTCATTTGTATGGAAATCCAAACTCCACCATGTGCTTGCCATTTTGATTGTGTTACCCATGTTGGGCTATATGGTGGAATTTAATCAATGTAACAATAACGACTATGATTAATATTATTTGTATACTAGGCACTAGTATAATATCAGATGAGTTTGATATGACATGTTTTAGTTATCGTGAGGTAAAAACATGTCCGTGTTTATGTGTGGACTTGTCTGACGAGATACTTTTGTTTTGATAAAGGAAAAGTTTGGTAATTTAATAAATTCAGTTGAGTATTTTTCTCTCACTGGATTACCAGACTGATCCGGGAGTTCTTCCCTTTTAATGCTCGGGTCAGACCAAGTGTAACGACTCGGAATTTCTGTCATTTGAAATTCGTATATTTAATTGATTTTAAATATGCACACGTAAAGTTTATAAGCCGAATAAACAATATTTCGAATATCTAGATTTAATTAGATAATTAAACTGTTAATTTAATATTTGAAATTGCTAAAATAATTAGAAATTGAATTTAAAGTGAATAAAAATGATTTATAAAGTTGAATTAAGTTCTATTTGAGTTTGAATGATGTTAGTAAGTGCGACGACCCGCCCTTTTCGACCCTCGAAAATCGACATAAAATACACCACAGTATAACATGTCAACGATCGAGTGCCGGAAAAGACAGATTGTTGAGGAAAAAGAAAGAGGATAGAAGAAAGAAAATAGAAAACAACATCAGAATCTAACCATCGCAGCGGAACAAAATATAATAGTCAATAACAGATCTTTACACAAAATGAAAACTATATCTGTTTTACACAATATACCATGAGAGCACCACAATCAAGCAACAATTACCAGCCTGACAATTTCAAACAATCACAACAGCGGATATAAACAAGTACGGATAATACGTCTCAGTCTCGAGCTCCTCTTCTGAACTCCACAACATCCTTTCCTGTAATCTATAATACTCGGTCTAACCCGAGCATTATAATAAAATAACACCCGAGTCAGTCTTGAATACCAGTGTGAGAGAAATACACCCAAATTGATTATTAAAGTTTCAAAATCCTTTGAAAATCAAAAGCATCTCCTAAGACCACGCCACAAATAAACATATCGGGTTTTTACCTTACAATAGCCAAAACATTTCTTATCAAAATCCTCTGATATTATAATAGGGTCTATGTACAAATACTTATTAAAATAGCCAAAATTGTTACGTGATTAAATTCCATATACTAGCCACAAAGTGGGTTATACAAACAAAACTCACAAAAGACGCATACGGAGAATAGATTTCCAACTAATGACTAGGCACTGGGGTACCGCCCGTCACAGTACGTGACCTAGATCACCGTACCGAGGATTACTCCCAATCCCCCTGCAGCACAAGACCAGGGCTACCCTTTACTGGATAATCTCGAGTAAGATCACCCCACGGTTGGGATCAGCAACCGCACCACTAAGCCGAATAAAAAGGGACATCTAGACAGGGATGGTCTTACCCTAATGGGTGCTACCCACATAGCCTTGCTGCATATCCCCTGTTTTTCAGTCATTCCCGATTGATGATGTTGAGGCTAAGCGTTACCTTTTAGAACGTTTCACTTAGAATGCCCATCGTCCACCTAATGATGTTTCGAAAGCATCCATCCATACAAGTTCGTCCCAGGTTTGAACGAAACCGAAGGCACAACTCCTACTACATCCATTTTGGAATCATCCTCAGGATTAGTAGCGACTAGCCCTTGTACTTCACTGCTCCATCTTTGAATCCAAACTCGCTTTTCCAGGAAAACGAACAAACCAGATCGAAGTGGTTTACGAGAAATTAATCCGGATCCCGGTCTCTTCGAAACGATCAACGCATTGGCCAATATTGATAGTCGGAGATTTAACTATCAAATAACATTCACAAACATCCATTACACAATAAATAATTTCCCACATTATTTATTTTCCTCAAAAATATCTTTGCAAGATATATTTCCATTTTCAAACCCTTTTGTAAATAGTTTTCAAACCCAACTCTTCTCATGGAATAAATTTCTAAATCTTTACTTCCTTTAAAAACATCCAAGTACCAATACTTAAGATTTAAAATAATTTAAATTCTTTATTCTTGAAAATACATTAAAACATTTATATTAAAACTACTTACATACTTAATTTAAAATATATATACTTTTAAAAATATTTCAAATAAAACTGCTTTATAAAATATAAACTATTTTCTTTAAAATAAAGGTTAAGGTAATTAAATTTTTCAAAATGGGAGTTATGAAATTCTATTCAAGTTCCAAATAATACTTGAACCAAACTTATTCTTAAAATAAAACTATTCAATGAAATATAAGTATTAAAAATTATCTTTAAACATAATACCCGTGAACCCTTTAAAATAATTACTACTATAACTGTTTAATACTATTTACCTTTAACACTTAACAACTTAAATAATTTCTTAAAGCCATTACTTTAAAAGCAAAATTAAAACTTTTAACATTCACTTAAAAAAACCGCTTTGAAACTTACTTGGCTTTTCAGGGAAATACACTTCCATTTTAGAATAAACCAAAGAATTCTTTTTATAAATCCTGCTTGATTTATCTCAATTCAAATTTACGTTTATCCCGTAAATTCCTTTCCACACTTTACAAATCAACCCCTTTTATTTTTAAACACATTTCTATTTCCTGGAAATCACATTCAAAATGTACTTAAAGTATTTAAAATATGATTACTAAATTCTTTATCCAAATTATACTTTTGAAAATCCACAAAAGTTTCTTGAGTAACTTAAATCAAAAATTTCCTTTTATATAAAATCTATTATACCAAGTATTTATATTAAAAGTTTCCTTTAGAAAACTTAATACTAATTTACCTTTAAACGCTTAAATACCATAATTAATTAATTAAATATTTACTTTCGCTTAAAAATGATGAAAAATATATTTTTTCTAAAATATTTCTAAAATCACATTTTAAACTTTTAGTTTATTTTGAAAAAATTTCTGTGAGAACATACTTAATTCTCTAGGGAATACACTTTCCATCTTTAAAAGCAATCTCACTGCTCTTTTAAACGATTTGCACCTCTTATAGAAATTCCCACGGGTAATTTATACTTTTAAATTTATCTCCGATAAATATTCCATTTTATTTACAAATCCAGTTTATAAATTCTCATTCCTCATTTTTTTAAACACCATTTCAAAAACACTTCAAATTCCAAAACAATTTCCTGAATTTAATTTCCTTAAATTCATTACTCAAAATTCCCTTTTCACTTCCCTTTTAATCCCAATTTATTTTAATTATATTTTAAAATTCCAGACAATGTTCATCTAATCATAACACAGCACAATTTAATTTTCAAATTAATCTATCACAATATATAAATGAAAGACATCATCAATTATGGAAATAATTTCAATATTGTGAGGAATCTAGATGGATCCCTCCAACCTGTTTCCCTGCACCCACAGATGTTAGCACAACAATAAATATCGATCAAATATGATAATAATTATCACATACAACTAAACAACCAATCAACAATTTAAATATTAACTATTTAAATTAAATGGCATTCAGATGTGAGTGAGATTAACTCACCTTGAATTTTCGATGAGCGTTCAAATTTTAAAACCTAAATTTTTAATTACTCAGAATGATCCCAGATCTGCACCACAGCGGGCTGCTCGTCGCTGCGATTCCGGCGCCACCAAATTCGTTGGAATCTGATAATGTAAGCATGAGATATGCTAGTTTAAAGTTTGAATAAAATTTTATATGATTAATTACAAATTCTCTTACAATCTGGACCGCTACTTTGCAACTGCAAATTAAGGCCGCACAATATGCTTCTTCCTCACGCAATTGACCTGGGTTTGAATTAAACCCATTGCCTCCATTTAGGGCTTGGAACCACCGCCCCATCGATCATCCAGAGTTTGATTGAATGAGGCTACAACGTAGCTCAACCCTACGCGCGACCTTGGCCAGAGACCGCACCCAAAAAATGCCTCCCTCTTTCGAACGACGAGCACGAATCCAAGACGAATGCTGCCAAACCTGAGATGATCCACAACACTATGCTCGATCACGACCGTCCACTTCGTAGATCTCGAAGCCTTCTATGATCTTCTAGTTGGAGCTTTTTGATATTATTGAGTGAAGGAGGAGAAAATCAAAGAGAACAGTAGCGAGATATTGGCCATTAAAATAGAAAACGACGGCTGATAAAATTGTTAGGGTTTCGGCCGCTGTGTGTATATATATACGTATACAATATATCTTAATATTAAATTCAATTTTAACGAGTATTTACAAACGAACTCCAAATCACACGTGTCGCCAGCCATTCATAAGGTTTTACCCGCATTTCGAACTCAATGGAACATGTTTCGGGGGCTAATTCGATCATATGCACGAGTTACGGAAATAAACGCTCAATTTTAAATTAAATCGATTAAAATAGTTTCTATACGTTTAGAGCTGCCGGGGTCAAACGATAACTCCGATTGCTACAAAAATTGAAATCCGATAATAACTAACTATTACAGATCCAATGGAACTGGTTTCGTCGATTTCCGAGACTGTGCACCGGAAGGCTATTTTAACTCGCCGATTAAATCGAGCGATTTCCGAAATTGTCGAAATCACTTAAAATTTCACTTTTAAAATTTTACTAACTCATTTATAAATCATATAGAATTTATAATCACATTAGAAACCATTCTGATTCATTCCGAATCAAAATCTGATTATTTATAATATTATATTATTAAATTCCATTATTAAATTAATATAAAAATTCCAAACTCAAATTATCGACTTTTAATTCCGTCTAAAAGTCCAATAGGAAAATTCAAATCAAACTAAACTTAAAATAAACCTTAGAAACCATTTTCATAACTATTTTCATCCAGATGAACAAATTATTCCAATTCCAAATATTTAATTTTTTTATTATTCAAATCCAATTGAATTGCCATATTTGAAATTATAACTATTGATTTAACAAAATTATTATTTCAAAATCAATTCAAAATCCACATTTAACATTTAAGATGAATTAAATGTTCAAAATTTAATGACCCAAAATTTCGGGTTGTTACGGTAAACTTGTAAAATTGAATTAAAAGTTAATTTGTAAAAATTGAATATTTTAATATTTAATTGACGCGTAAAAATAGTCATTTTTCAAACAGTCTCGGATTTCGACAAAATATGTTTCATCGGATTCATAATGTTATATTATTGTAAGATTTCAAATTTTGTGCCAATCAGCTTTACTGTTTGTCCGAGACAAGCTAAAACGCGTAAAAATTCGTTTACGTAAATTTTAAATCTAAATAATTTGATTCGGAAATATATCTTCCAAATATGATCGAAATGGATTTCGATATATATTCCATTGATTTTGGAATATGGGTAAAACCTTATAAACGCCAGGCGGTACGTTTGGTTTGGAGTTCGAAAAAATTTCGGATGAATAGTGTCGTCGAATTTTCTATAAAAGGACGTTATAATCTTCATTTTTCCAAAACCCTAAAACAACTAGGTCTAGCTGCCAGTTTAATTTCGATAACCATGAACATTCGAATCTTTCCTCTCTGATTTCTCTCAATCCATAAACCATTTCAAAAAACTTTCAACTAACAAATTATAGAGGGCAATGAGAGCTTTAAATCCATACGGTGATGATCGATTATCATCAGTAAATCGACCGCAATTTATGCGTAAAGGCCACGCATTCAACTTCGATTTTCATGGCCAATATAGAGCCGAGCTTCATGTCGTTTGGCACAGGGAAGGAGCTCGCTTCGACGCGTTGATGGGTGGTGCTCGATCGTCTTCAAGTTGATTGGAGGTTGAGCGAAAAATTCGAGAATAAGGGCAGCTTTGGGTTTGGTTACATTCGAACGAACGATTAGGGAAGAAGAAAGGCTTCAGCGGCCAGTTCTAGATCAAAGAAAAAAATCGACGGCTGAGATATTGAAGGTTTAAAATAAAAAAAGAAAATAGTAAATTATATTATATAAATTCGTATGAACTTTAAAACTGTATATCTTTTTCATACGAGGTCTGTTTCGTACGTAACGAATTGTGTTGGGTTCGTATTGACGAACACTACATTATGGAGCTAGTTATGGATTTATTTGAGCTAGTGAAAATTTTGGTTGAAATTAAACGCTTGTTTAATTTTAATCGGAATAAATCGCTAACGCGACGACTACAAGCAATGTGAGTATAACTCACTCTTTCTGACTCACCAATATTTTTATATAAGTGAGAATAAATAATTTATTATATGATGATTGATGATTATTTGGATGGTATATGATATATTGATTGGTATTTGGATATATACCTGCCTAGTGGAGCAGATGACCCTATATGTTCCCGTGTATGAGCGGATGACCCTTTGTGCACGCGTCTGCCATGAAGCGGACATTGTACACATATTATATCATGTATATTTATTGCAGGCGACAGGTTGGAGGGATCCAACTGGATTCCTCACCAGTATTGATTTATTTACAGATATTGTTATATATTCTGTTATCATATGATATATGATGTTTTGGATGCCGTGATTGTTGTATTTAGTGCTGTTGCAGCACTGGTATATTTTAGAAATTTTAAAAATGTTAAAGTGATGATTTTCAAATTTAAAAGGGTTTTCAAGTGATTTTGAAAATATGCGTTTTGTTGAATTTTGATGTGTTAAAGGACTGGATTTATTTTTGAATAAGATTTACGAATTTTGAAGTTATAAAAAGAATGGATTTTGTAATAAATGAATGATAAGTTATTAACTTATAATTTGGCTTTTTTGGCATATAAATGATATAAATGGAATTGGTTAATAAAAGGATTTTAAAAGTGGAAGTTTTTATAAAAATATAAATGGAATTTATAAACATTGTTTTATAAATCCGAAATCAATTGAATTTGTTAAGTTAAATATAGAAGTTATTAAAGGAAATATGTCCACGATTTTGGACAGTGGATTATCCTTTGATAAACGTGTAGAAATATTGAATTTGGTTAGAGAATTATATTCACGATTTTGGACAGCGAATAATCCTTTAATAAATGTTTTGGAAAGTGATATTTTAAAATGGAGTTAAATGGTTTAAAGATGGTTTTAAAATGTGTTAAGGATCGAAACTATAGATTTCAACATTCATTGCTGAAACAGACGTTTTCGAGAAGTATGGAAATGATGGACTGTAACATTATTGTTATAGTAAACTATTTTTGAAAGGAAATGTTTTTGTATAGTATTGAGGTTTATACATCTATCTTACTTTTGAATCTCTGTACTAGTGATTTTGGATTGTCGTAACGATGTTTTACGCAACATTCATTTTGACCCGAATAAATGTGTTTAAAGAGAATGTTTTCCTTAAAGAATAAAATATATACTTAATCGTGATTCAAGTATATGAAATATTTTCCAAGTGTTGAAAATAAAAAGAGTTGTGAATTAATTATTATTAAATAAGTATTTGGAAATGTTTTCCAATGCTGAAATGATTTTGAGATTATGTCTTTTTAAAGATAAATTGAAGTGAATATTTGGCAACTGATTTAATTAATAAAAGATTAATTAAAAGGGCTCAGTGATTGTTATGGTGCTGAATATTTGTTTGTTTTGATAGTTAAATAACTGACTATCGAACTTGGCCAAATTTTAGTTCCTCGACTTGATGTGGGAACTATTTAGTCGTACACTTAGTATGTAGCCTTCTATGTAGGCTTGATTATCATTTGTGATGAGGACGTTGATTCATATAGTGCGGAGTATTACTCCAATCTATCGAGCTTCCTTCTTGGCCCGAAGGATAGCAAGTTGAAAGTTGAAAACGTGATAAGTCTATGAGAATTAGTTTCTGTGTGAGGTTGAGAAATGCTTTTGCGTTGTTGGTGCAAAGAGACCGAGATCGGTTTATCCGAAAACCACTTCGGACCAACGTATATGTGATGATTGTGCAGGTTGCTTGTGATGATACTGATATTCTGGATTTTCATATTGGGGGACTGCTTGTTGATTGTTTGGGGTTAAAATCCCAATATACATCCAGTAGCAGTGGTCTCTTTATTATGAAATATCCAATGCGTGGACTATTCACTACTAATTCTTGGGATTTCCCGACAGATGTGGTAGGAAAGTACCATCAGTTTGTCCTATTCTTGGACAATTTGTATGGATGTTTGTCTGACATTGCATTTCTACATATTACGTACATTGGTTTTTACAAACGTAATCAGTGGTGGCGGAGAGGACAACTTCTCTTAACTTAACACCCTCCTTGAGGCGTATGAGCTTAAGGGTTGTATTTTTGTGGATGGCAATTAGTAGTCAGCGGAAATGGCCGTGTGGCATACAAAGTGATGTGATTGTGATTTGTGAAAGGTAATCGTTACCTCATCAGGCCTCATCAACTGGAAATGACCAAAACAGAGTTAGATGCAGCAGGACTAAGTGGGTCGCTCCCATTAGGGTAGGATCATCCTCTTCTAGATATATCTTTGCATGCTATGACATCGTGTATATGATTATTATGGTTTGTATGCTAGAGGGCCCTTGGTAAAGGCCGATAATGATTGGAGGATGATGTATTCAGTACCATCTCGTTATAGAGGTGGGCCGGTCTTGTGTTGGTAGAGAAACTTTGTGATGGTTTATCGATACATTCTTCTAGAGATGTACTGCCGGAAGGTAGTCCCTTCACCTGGTCATTTGTATGGAAATCCAAACTCCACCATGTTCCTGCCATTTTATTTATAGAGCCTAGTATGCTGGAATTTAATAATGGTAACAATTTCGGCTATTTTGAATATTATTTGTATACAAGACACTAGTATAATATCACATGAGTTTGATATGAAATGTTTTGGTTATCATACGGTAAAAACATTTTCGTGTTTATGTGTGGGCTTGTCTTACGAGATACTTTTGTTTTGATAAAGGAAAAGTTTTGGTAATTTAATAGATTTAGTTGAGTGTGTTTCTCATGCTGATTTACCAGACTGATCCGGGTGTTCTTTTCTTTCAATGCTCGGGTCAGACCGAGTATATTTACAGGATCAATTTTGATGCTTTTGGAGCTTCAATAGGAGAGCTGGAGATCATCATTTTCATATATGCGTATCTGTTTTGATTATTGATTATCCGCTGTGCATAGTTGTTGTTATTATCAACATTTGTGAGGACGGATTATTATAACTGTTCAGGCTGATAATTATTGATTGATTGTTGAACTCTGATTGATGTGTGTATATATTTACAGTTTCTGTTTTGTAAAGAAAATTGATAAAATATTATATATTATCCACTGCGATGTGAGATTTTGTATTATTCTATTTGGTTCTATCTTCTTTCTTTCTTCTCTTCTCTTCTCTTCTTTTTTTTTCTTTCTCTTGACTTTCCGTCAGTCGGTGCTGTTTGGGTCGGACACGAGTGGATTATTGTTGATTCAAAGGGTACAGATTAGCGGGTTGTCACACCGAGTATATTTACAGGTCCAGATTTGGTGCTTTTGGAGTTTTAGCAGGAGAGCCGAAGATCTTTATTTTCGTATACACGTATCTGTTTTGATTATTGATTATCCGCTGCATTGCTTTGTTGTTGTATTTTATCGGCAATTTTGAGGACATGTTATTATAACTATCCAGGCTGATAACTATTGTTTGATTGTTGAACTCTAACTGATGTATGTATAGACAGTTTCTGTTTTGTAAGATCATTGATATGATATTATATGTTTTCCGCTGCGATGTGAGATTCGGTATTGTTATGTTGGTTCTATCTTCTCCTTTCTTATCTTCTCTTCTTCTGTCTTCTTTTCTTTCTCCTAACTTTCCATCGGTCTGTGCTCTTTGGGCTGGACATGTGTGGTTTATTGTCGATTCAGATGGTACGGATTTGCGGGTCGTCACAGCTGGTATCAGAGCTTAGATTTTGTATATTCCTAAGCTTTGATGTATACTCAGTATAGATAGGGATAGTAGTGTGAGAAATGCGGATTACGGATCTTAAGGCTAGAATTAACACTAGAGGGGGCTGAATAGTATTTTAAGGAATTACTAAATCTTTTTGAGTTTATGTTAATTTGAACACAAATGTATGCAATATTCGGACACAGATATGATCACAGAATAAAACACGGATGCAAAAATAAAGTAAAAGCAATAAAGGAAAGAACACACCAGATTTTATACTGGTTCGGAGTTACCCTACATCCAGTCCCGCACACAAGTACAGATTTCCTTTCAAAAGAAATGTTTACAATTACACCATCGATTTCAAGGCCATGAGGTACACCACTCTAGATTCACAGTCCTCTAGGTAGAGATACTTGATTTTACGGGTAACAAGTTCATCCAATTGATTTCATAGGCTACAATCACACCTTTACTCACTTGATTGATTTCATAGGCTACAATCACACCTTTTCTCACTTAGTTTATTATAAAGAAGCATATAACTCTGAATAGCACTGAGATCTTGTTGAGATAGTGATAGAGAATCAAACCAGAAATGATCTAGTAAGATTTAATGTTGATTTCGATAGAATAGTGGTAAAATGTATATAAAGAAATGTGGAAGAAGAAGAGGAGTGAATTCAGAGAAAATATGAATGAAAATTCATTTAAAATTGCCCTTATTTATAGTAGAACAACAACCATGTCCATTCGTGAAAGGATATGACGAATAAGCACTTCTTTTGAAATTCAAAATTTTGAAATCTACTGCCACCTTGTCGACAAGGGTATGTAGGAGTTGTCGACAGGCCTATGGTATTTTTGGTAATTTATTTTTCTTTGAAAATAACTTTTATCTTGTATTAAAACTATTTTGAACTTTATAAATATACTTAACTATAGTTAAAATACATAAATAAATTAGAGAATAATATTTTGATATATATAAAATTTTATATTTAAATCTAAGTGTAAATATTAAAAGTTAAATATGTTATTATTAAAAGATAGTTTAAAACCAAGGATAATTTAGATTTTGAAAATAAAGATTATTTTGAGGCTAAAAGTATTTAAAACTAGGATAGATGTTTTTGATTCTTTTAAAAGTAAGGTTTTGAAATCATTTTGAAAACAAGATATAATTTTGTAAAAATATTTTGAATAAAAGTTAGTGGATACAAAATAATGTGCCACTAGATTTTTCGTAGGTTCCATCCTACTTAGGGTTCCATCCCTTTAACAGGCTCAAAGTGGATTCCACTCCATGAATAAATTAGATTTTAAGATGCCAGTGCTTTTCTAGGAGTTTTAACAAAATTCCTAATTAAATTACTTATTATTGAAATCTTGAACTCTTGATAATCTTGATACTCATGAGTCTTCAATCTTTATATCTTGAGTCTTTATACTGTACAGTCTTCATTCTTGGAACCTACATGTTTAAATCTTGCATATACATATATATCTAAACTATAATGTTAGTGTTTATATTTAATAATTTTATTCTATGGTTGTTGTCATCAAAACCATCTTCTCAGGGACTAACAATCTCTCCCTTTTTGATGATGACAACCTTTGTTTATAAAATATTACTTCTATCCTAATAACTCACCCTAAAACTAACAACTCCCCCTTAATCTATGCTATTTTATACTTCTCCCCCTTTGTCACCAACAAAAACTAACTCGAAATTATATAAATCCCCCTTAATCTAATACTCTATGACATGTGATTATAACGATAGTGTTATCATAAATAATCAACACTTAATTCTAAAACTTAGTCCTAAATTACTAATTATCCTAACTAAGGTTTTATATATGATAATTCAAATAATATAGGAACACAAATCATTTATTAAGTATATATTGCTATATTTACATGTGTGTAGAGAACGTAAGTAAAAACATACAACAATAGGAAAGAGAGAAAAGGAACTAATGTGTGTCCTTGAAGATGGGGAGATCTATGAACCGAACAATTTGGGTAGTGGAAACAGAAATTTCCACGTTGTTCGACTAGATTTCCATCCTTGTCAAAGCACACTTCGCCAACACAAACGAATTTGTCGTCATCTTCTGCCTGCTCTTCTTCCATGAAGGCTTCTTCTTCTTCTTCCTCGCTGTCCTCTTACACTTGATCTCCTGAAGACTCTTCATCAATCAAGATCGAATTAGCATGATTGTCCATTAGAAACTTTTGCAAATTTCTAAGGATTTTTCCTTTTCGTTCTTGTTCTTTGGCTATTCTAAGTCGCACCACTTGAATTCCAGTCATTAGTTGTAGTGCATTTTTCAAGGAATCCTCCATTTTCATCACTCGTGAAAGCGTAGTTCGTTGAAATGGTGCAGTAGAAGGAGAAGAGAACGAAAAGGTTGAATTTTTGTTTGATTTTGAAGAGGAGGCCGTTGTTCAATTGTTTTCAGAAGTTAGAACAAAGAGAGAACAGAAAGAATGATCAAAATTTCAAAATAAGAAGAATATATAACCATTATTTGAATTTCGATGGGAAAATTTCAAAAATAAAAAAATTGTTATATGTCGACAGGGGTAGGAGGGGGTTGTCGACATGGTACTTGATATTTTTGCTATTTGATTTATTTTAATTTAATTTTTAATTATACTTTGTTATTTATATTCTATATTTCAGTTATTGAACAAATACCTAATTCTCTTCTTAATTTAGTAAATATAGATTCATTTAAGGGTTTTGTTAAGATATCAGCAATTTGTTTCTTGGAATTGATATAATCGAGAGTAATTACTTCCTTACTTATATTATCTATGAGAAAATGATGTTTGATATCAATATGTTTAGTTCGAGCATGATGAGTAGTATTTTTGGATAAATTTATTGCACTAGTATTATCATAATAAATTGGTGATTTTAAGATATTTAAACCAAAATCTTTTAAAGTTTTTCGCATATATATTACTTGAGAACAAGCCAAAGCAGCAGAAATATACTCTGATTCGGTTGTTGGTAAAGAAACTGTGTTTTGCTTTTTACTAAACCAGGAAATCAAAGAATGCCCCAAAAAGCGACAAGTTCCACTTGTACTTTTTCGGTCCGATTTACAACCAGCATAATCAGCATCGCAGTAAGATATTAAGTCAAAATAATCATTTTTAGGATAAAATAAGCCATAATCAAAGGTGTGTTTAACATACCTTATGATACGTTTTATGGCTTTTAAGTGGGTCTCTTTAGGTTGGGATTGATATCTTGCACAGAGACAAACACTATGCATGATATCAGGTCTACTAGCAGTGATATAGAGTAGTGATCCAATCATTCCTCTATAAAAAAATTAACAACATCTTTCAACAAATCTTCTTTACTTAGGTACTCATTGGTTGCTATGGAAGTGGGTTTTCCACTTGCAGTAGTCAAACAAAATTTACTAACTAGGTCTCTAGCATATTTTTCTTGACTAATAAAGATACCATTATCTAATTGTTTTATTTGCAATCCTAGAAAGAAAGTTTAATTCACCCATATGACTCATCTCAAACTCTTTTGTCATTATTTTAGAAAATTCTTTATTCATTTCAAAATTAGTTGATCTGAAAATGATATCATCTACATAGACTTGTACTAGTTGAATATCATTTTCATTTCTTTTAATAAAAAGAGTATTATCTACTTTATCAATTTCAAAGTTTGATTGTAATAGGTAAGATCTTAGTCTATCATACCAGGCTCTAGGAGTTTATTTTAGACCACATAGAGCTTTCTTAAGTTTGTAAACATAATTTGGCAATTTTTCATTTTCAAAAAGTGGTGCTTATTCAACATATACTTCCTCTTTTACAAATCCATTTAAAAAGTCACTTTTAACATCCATTTGATATAATTTGAAATTATTATGATTTGGGAAAGCAAGTAGAATCCTAATGGCTTCTAATCTTGCTACGTGAGTAAAGGTTTCGTCAAAATCTATTCCTTCTTCTTGACAATAACCTTGAGCGACTAACCGGGCTTTATTTCTAACAACCTCTCCTTGTTCATTCATTTTATTTTTTTAAACCCATTTAGTCCCAATTATAGTTTCATTTTCAGGTTTAGGAACATGTTCCTAAACATCATTTCTAGTAAATTGATTTAGTTCTTCTTGCATAGCCAAAAGCCATGAATCATCGGTTGATGCTTCTTTTGGAGTTTTGGGTTCAATAGTTGATATAAAAGCTACATTGCTCATTTTACTTAGTTGATTTCTAGTTGTAACAACATATTGCATATCTCCCAGTATATTTTCTATAGGATGATCTTTTAAAAGTTTAATCCTTTTATTAGGATTTAATTTCTTTATTAGTTTCAGTTGACTCTTGATTTTGAGTGACTAAATCCTCTTCATCATTTGTATCTTCAAAAATTTTGAGACTTTCATCGAATGAAACATGCATTGTTTCTTCGATGGTGTTAGTTCTTAAGTTAAACACTCTGTATGCTTTACTTCTATTAGAATATCCGATAAAGATACCTTTGTGGGATTTTGGATCAAATTTATCTAAGTTATCTTTTGTATTTAAAATAAAACATTTACTTCCAAAAATTATGAAATAAGAACCATATGTTTCTTTGGGTGAAGAAGTTCATAAGATGTCTTATCAGTTAAAGGTCTAATTAAAATTCTATTTAAAATATAACAGGCGGTAGGTTTCTGCCCAAAAGTACTTTGATAATTTACTATCTGAAAGCATAGTCCTCGCACACTCTTGAATCGTCCTATTTTTACGTTCTACTACTCCATTTTGTTGTGGAGTTCTTGGAAATGAAAAATTATGAGTTATTCCCTTTTTATTGCAGAATTCCTCAAACTTTTCAATTTCAAATTCACCACCGTGATCACTACAGATGATTATAATTTTAGAGAAATTTGATATTGAATCCTTTTTATAAAGTTCTTAAAACATTCAAAATATCACTTTTATGTTTCAAAAATATTGTCCATGTAAATCTAGAATAATCATCTACAATTACAAAAACATATTTACTATGATTTATTGACAGAATTTGAGATTGACCAAATAAATCAAGATGAAGTAATTCAAGAGATTTTGAAGTTGAAATCATATCTTTTAATTTAAAGGAACTTTTTCTAAGTTTTTCTAATTAACATGCATTACATAGACTATCTACTTTAAAATTCCTTTTAGGGAGACCTCTTACTAGATCATGTTTTGACAGTCTAGATAAGAGTTTGAAATTCAACTATCCAAATCTCTTATGGCAAATCCAAGGGTCACTTGTATTTTCCAAAGGACACAAGTTATCATTTGAAACTTTCATACTAAGCATATAAATATTCTTTTTCCTAATTCCCTCAAATATTATGGTTGAATTATTATCTTCAATGTGACACTTATCTTTTTCAAATTTAATTTTATATCCTTTATCGCAAAGTTGACTAATACTTAGCAGACTATGTTTCAGATTCTTAACCAGCAAAACATTAGTAATAATAGGAGTTTTAGAGTTACCGACTTTGCCGATGCCAATCACATATCCTTTTGAGTTGTCTCTAAAGTTAACCAGTCCTTCGTTTTTGTATATTATATCATTCAGCATATCTGGACTACCAGTCATGTGTCTAGAGCATCCACCATCGAGTATCCATTTATTCTTTTTGATCTGCACAATTTGTCCATTGTGGATTGATTCCTTAACACCCATAAAGCATGTTTCCTGCACATTATACAATTTTGGCAGACAACTTGAATTTGAATATTGATTGTATGAATACTCAAGAGACAATGATGATCTGAATATTTTTAAACTAGTATTAACAAGTTTTTTAGACATAGCCATTTTAAAAACTTTTCAAAAATCATATTATGAAACTTTGAAAACCTTGCTCCGATACCAAATATGAGAAACGCGGATTATGGATCTTAAGACTAGAATTGACACTAGAGGGAGGGGTGAATAGTGTTTTAAGGAATTACTAAATCTTTTTGAGTTTATGTTAATTTGAACACAAATGTATGCAATATTCAGACACTGATATGATCACAGAATCAAACATGGATGTAGAAATAAGGTAAAAGCAATAAAGGAAAGAACACACCGTATTTTATACTGGTTCGGAGTTACCCTACATCTAATCTCGCATTCAAGTACGTATTTCCTTTCAAAAGCAATTGTTACAATTACACCCTCGATTTCAAGGCTACGAGGTACACCACTCTAGATTCACAATCCTCTGGGTAGAGATACTTGATTTTACGGGCAACAAGTTCACCTAATTGATTTCACATGCTACAATCACACTTTTTCTCACTTGATTATTTCATAGGCTACAATCACACCTTTACTCGTTTAGTTTATTACAAAGAAGCCTATAACTCTGAATAGCACTGAGATCTTGTTGAGATAGTGATAGAGTATCAAACCAAAAATGATCTAATTAGATTCAATGTTGATTTCGGCAGAATAGTGGTAAAAATTTATATAAAGAAATGTGGAAGAAGAAGAGGAGTGAATTCATAGAAAATATGAACGAAAATTCATTTAAAACCGCCCCTATTTATAGTAGAACAACAACCATGTCCATTCGTGAAAGGATATGACGAATAAACACTTCCTTTGAAATTCAAAATTTTGAAATCAACTGCCACCTTGTCGACAAGGGTATGTAAGGGTTGTCGACAGGCCTATGGTATTTTTGGTAATTTATTTTTCTTTGAAAATAACTTTTATCTTGTATTAAAACTATTTTAAACATTATAAATATACGACATTATAGTTAAAGTGCATAAATAAATATAGAGAATATTATTTGATACATATAAAATTTTATTTTTAAATCTAAGTGTAAATATTATAAGTTAAATATATTATTATTAGAAGATAGTTTAAAACCAAGGATAATTTGATTTTGAAAATAAAGATTATTTTGAGGCTAAAAGTATTTAAAACCAGGATAGATGTTTTTGATTCTTTTAAAAAGAAAGATTTGAAATCATTTTGAAAATAAGATATAATTTTGTAAAAACATTTTGAATAAAAGTTAGTGGATACAAAACAATGTTCCACTAGATTTTTCATAGGTTCCACCCCATTGAGGGTTCCATCCCTTTAACAGGCTTGAAGTGGATTCCATTCCACGAATAAATTGGATTTTAAGATGCCAGTGCTTTTCTAGGAGTTTTAACAAAATTCCTAATTAAATTACTTATTATTGAAATCTTGAACTCTTGATAATCTTGATACTCATGAGTCTTCAATCTTGATATCTTAAGTCTCTATACTGTACAGTCTTCATTCTTAGTACCCGCATGGTTAAATCTTGCATATAAATATATAGCTAAACTATAATGTTAGTATTTATATTTTATAATTTTATTCTAAGGTTGTTGTCATCAAAACCATCTTCTCAAGGACTAACAAGTAGCACTTTAATTGAGTTTGAGTGTATTATATATATGAGGGTGTATTTATTAGTGGTATGAAATGTTTTATATTGTGTTTACTTATCCCTTGAGCTGTTTGTGAATTCGGGTCGGTATGTGGGACGCTATATTGTCGATAGGGATTTTCAAACACTTAAACAAGGCAAGTCGACATAGTATTATTTTAAAATGGGTAAATGAAATAATTTTACCTCGATTGTATTTTTTATATAAAGGAAACAATTTTTCAGGAATTATTAAAGTGTATACAAATTGATTGTTGGGTTGTTTGAAAATGTAAATATATATCATTTAATAAAAGCTGTTTGAATAATCTAAATAAAAGCAAAAATTGTAAAAGAATAAATTATATGAGCAAATTAATTATAAAGTATGGAATGATAATTAATATGATTTACAATTGTGAAATAATCTTATATACGAGAAATGAAGCTATTTGAGTTATAAATAAAAATGAATTTAAACTAAGAAGTTGAACATTTGAGTCCCATTTATTTTGAAAGTTGTTTTTCAAAGTTAAAGATGTTATACTATTATAAAACTAAATAAGGTAAAAGAATATGGAACGGATCTTATATACGTAAAGTAAAATAGTGAAATTATATAAGTGAAAGATTAAAAAATAAAAGAATTTTTTTAAAAGAATATAAAAACACTGAATTCATTATCGTTTCTAGAAAATAATAAGGGTGATGATTGCAGCATCATCAGTATAGTTTTTGAGTTCCTGTGTGATTGGTTTGCTACCAATAGTAAATTGAAAATTGAAAATTTGTTGTAATAAACGAATTTGAATTTAAATCCAAGTGGTGATTGAAAAAAATAAGTAGAATGAGTTTTGGATTTATAATATGAAATAAAATTTTAGCTTTGGTAAAGTTGAAATAAATTTGAGTTAGCATAATAAATATATGATTTGAAATTTAACTAAAGAAAAGTTAAATAAATTGAATTGGATTTGAACCATATTTTACAAGTTATTGGAACGAAAATTAAATGTAAGGGCTAAGTGATTATATAATATGAATTTGAAAGTTTATATAAATAAGTTGTATAATTTGTAAAACGATAAAAGGTAAGTCAAACCAATTGTTAAAATAGTTAAACAATTTTGTTAAGAAAAACAAAATCTAAATTTGAATGGTGATAGGAAATTTGACTTAAGTAAAATTTAAATAAAAAAAGAATTTGAATTAAATTAGAAGTGAACTTAAGTTGTGTTAGCACCAAAATTGGACACTAACACCCAAATCCAGATGAAAGCACCAAGTATCAGTCACAGCTCACAGATAGATCGAATGTAGAGAATATAAATGTGAAGAACGGTAAAAATTAAAATGAAAGAAGTAAGTAACAATAGATTTTATCGTGGTTCGGCTAACTCCGGCCAACGTCCACTTTATAAATTTCCTTTTTATTACTGTAATAATCGATTATAATCACGGTCCAAAGTTTGACAATGGTTAAGTGCCCTGGCCTTAGAGAAGAGAATGTCCGAGAGCCCAAAGAAGATCCCTTTTCTGAACCCCCACATGCTGTATTTATAAACAAATCCTGAGTTTTTAGGCTTTCTAAATGGTATAGGCCTGTCAAGGCCTTCCACCGAACCACATACCTCCACAATGCCGAGCTGCACCCGCCTCACCGCAATGCTGAGCCACACCAGCCTCACCATAATGCCGAGCGACCCTGACCTCACCAATGTCGAGCGACCCTGACCTCACCAATTCTGAGCGGCATAACCTCAACTCGATGCCAAGCGGCATAACCTCACCTCGATGCTGAGTGGCATAACCTCAATTCCATGCCGAGCGACATAACCTCACCTCGATGCTGAGCGGCATAACCTCACCACGATGTCGAGCGGCATAACCTCAACTCAATGTCGAGCGGCATAACCTCACCTCAATGCCGAGCGGCATAACCTTAACTCCATGCAGTCGGCATAATCTCACCTCAATGCCGAGCGGTATAACCTTAGCTCAATGCCGAGCGGCATATCCTCACCTCAATGCCGAGCAGCATATCCAGGTGAATTCCATCCCTCTAAACTGAATCCATCATATTTCAACCTTGATAATCGTGAAGTCAACTTAGTTAAATCCATCTGTACGTGGCCTTACCGAAAGGCGGGTTAACATTTGCCCCCCAAAACATGCCTTGCTGTTGGAAGGTGTGTTTTGAATAGCCTCAAGTCTGATATCTGAAGTATGTATGTTAGTTACATCCATACTTTCTGATTCATAATCCAACCCATTTTATCCAAATGCCATCGCCGTATCGTTATCCGAGTCTACGACTACTCAGAGTCGACATCCGATTCCGAATCCAGTAATCAAATCCTTAGCTAAGAATAGAGTTCTAATCCACCCGAACTTAAGAATAGAGTTCTAATCCACCCATATCCAACAACCAATAACGATGTCCATGACCTCTCCGGTTGATGTCCAAATCCTGGACCGTTCCGGGTACATGCCCAAATCCTTAGATGTTCATAGCCAGTATCCAGATCCGAAACCTCTTCGGGTCCTTGCCAAGCGCAATCCACATTTGACGATCTATTTTAAGTAATTCCATGGTGTTCTTGGTTCAGTGTCCCTGAACGCCAAATAATGCCATGGCTTAAGTCCTAAGCCAAATCCTGGCAGTTCCGGACCCTTGCCGAGCATAGTCCATACTCGACGACCTGTAATAATAACCAATAACATAGGGTTTAAATCCTAGGCTGCATCCTGGTCTCTTCGGACCATTGCCGAGCATAGTCCATGCTCGATGACTCAAAATAATAACCGATATTATGTGGCCTAAGTCCTAGGCCGAATCCTAGTCTCTCCGGACCCTTTCCGAGCATAGTTACTCGACGACCTGAAATAATATCCGATAGCGTATGGCCTAAGTCCTAGGCCGAATCCTGGTCTCTCCCGACCCTTGTCGAGCATAGCCCATGCTTGATGACCTTTTCGCCAAAATCCAAAGGAAAATCTAATCAAAATCCAATCCGAAATCCAAATCCAACCAGAAAACCAAAAATCCGTATCAAAAATCCAAACCAAAAAACAAGCAAAACAGGGTGCTCAAACCAAACTCCAAAACCAAACCAAAGAAAGCAAATATCCAAGTCAAAGGGAAAAAATAGATTTCACAAACCGGGGAGTCTCGTTAAGCCATCATCTCAAAGCATGCTTGAGGGTTATCTCCGACCTCGTACATGAGTAAGTGATTTGGTCGATTGCCTGGAGTTTGTTACTTATTCCAAACCATCAAGATTAGTTAATGACCAGCCACCTTTCCTGGGCCTCATGCCCTCGTCTTTCAACGTAGACGGTGGCTGCTCCTGTTCCACTGTAGCATTCTGAGTTCTGACATATTGTCACAACTGACCATTCCTTACATGCTTCTCGATTATATCCTTCAAATGCCGGCAGCTATTAGTATCATGCCCGTCCAGGTCATGAAAAAACAGTGCCTTCCTGATTCCCTTTCGTGTTCCGAAGGTTCCCTCCTCGTCGGCCTTCGATACGGAATACGATCTTGAGTATCCAAGAATATTCACCCCAAAGTTGCATTCAATCCTGTGTAACTGGAGAACTTTGGTTCTCCCTAGCGCTTCCTTTTCCCTTTGTCCTTGTCCTTACCTGAGCTTTCGTCAGGTAGTCCTTCATCCTTAACCAAGTTTACTTCCTTTGACCTCATGTCCAATCATGCATCCTCTTGTCGTAGAAATCTCTCGGCTTCATGGAAGAATTCCCTAAGATCCAACGGTGGGTCCTGTATCAATGATACTTTGAAAATCCGAATTATCTTTGATTCCTAATACCGCAGCCATTAGAACCATTGATGGATCCGGCCGATCCACCGAAGCAATTGCTGCATTAAATCGAGTTAATAATGTCCTAAGCGATTCATCCGCCCCCTGTTTAACTGACATCAACGTCATCACGTTCTTTGGCCTTTTTATTTGAAATCGAAACTGACTTAAGAACCTATCCACCAGTTTCGTCCATGTTCCAATGGATCCATCCTTCACCTGCCTGAACTACATGGCAGCTATATCAGTCAAGTACAGGGGGAAACATTGTGCCATAACCTCCTCTGTTGTCCCTAGCACTACCATATGCCTAGTGTACCTCATCAAGTGGTCAGTGGGATCCGTCTTTCCGTTGTACACTTCCAGGGTGGGCAATTTGAAATTAGGCGAATTCCTAACTGTCCTGATGTTCCGAGTAAACGGAATTTTGTTGACTTCCTCCGAATCCCTATTTGTCAAACCTCCGCGAATTGTCCGCCTGATAATGCCATTCAATCTAGCGTTTCCAACCAACGGTTGCCCCCTATCCATGTTTCCAAACTGCCCTCCAAGTCCTCAGGGAAATTCTGGCACATATTCCTCATCACGTACTCCTGTATTCCTGTTGGCGTCAAGCCGCGTAGCATCATCTAGTATCCCTCCATGAACTGGTCTAGCATTACTTAGTGATGTGCCACCGAGTCTAGGTCCATCCAAATTGTTAGTCGTTTGCTGATTGGGAGCTGCCCCCTGTTGAACAACTCCATCCGCCTGCTGGTTGAGTCCCTCTGGTCCAGTTCCAAGAACTTGAGCACCGGTAGCTCCTGGTTTTCCAAATTTCCTAAGAAGAGCCGGCATCATCTCCTCTTTCCGTTTCATCATCTGCTCCTGCATATAATTCATCATAACCTGCATCTCATCCTGAGTTATGTAGACGGATGTATGATCCTCTCCAGCCCCATAAGAGGCCACTTAACTTCCTTCACGATTGCTCATTTCCGCTGCTTGCTTTCTTGTTGGTGGTCTAGCCAATGCTTTCTCTGAGTTCTCAAGATTTTCAATCCAAAATCCAAGCTCCAAAATCCCCGAGTGCTAGATTTCTCAATGAAATCACCAAAATGTTAACGCCAAAATTGGACACTAACACCCAAATCTAGATGAAAGCACCAAATATCAATCACTGCTCACAGATAGATTGAATGCAGAAAATATAAATGTGAAGAACGGTAAAAATTAAAACGAAAGCAGTAACGAACAATAGATTTTACAGTGGTTCAGCTAACTCCAGCCTACGTCCACTCTAGAAATTTCCTTTTTATTGTTGTAATAATCGATTACAATTACAATCCAAAGTTTGACAATGGTTAAGTGCCCTAGCCTTAGAGAAGAGAAAGTCCGAGAGCCGAAAGAAGATCCCTTTTCTGAATCCCCACACACTGTATTTATAGAAAAATCCTGAGTCATTGGGCTTTCTAAATGGTATAGTCCCATCAAGGCCTTCCACCGAGCCACATACCTCCACAATGCCGAGCCACACTGGCCTCACCGTAATGCCGAGCCATACCGACCTCCCCGCAATGCCGAGCCACGCCGGCCTCACCATAATTCCGAGCCATATCACCAATGCTGAGTGACCCTGGCCTCACCAATGCCTAGCGGCATAACCTCACCTCGATGCCGAGCGACATATCCTCACCTCGATGTCGAGCGGCATAACCTCAATTTCATGCCAAGCGGCATAACCTCAACTCCATGCCGTATGGCATAACCTCACCTCGATGCCGAGCGGCATAACCTCACCTCGATGCTGAGCGGCATAACCTCACCTCGATGCCGAGCGTCATAACCTAACCTCACCTCGATGCTGAGCGGCATAACCTCAACTCAATGCCGAGCGACATAACCTCAACTCAAAGCCGGGCGTCATAACCTCAACTCAAAGCCGGGCAACATAACCTCAACTCAATGCCGAGCGGCATATCCTCACCTCAATGCCAAGCGGCATATCCAGGTGAATTCCATCCCTCTAAATCGATTCCATCATATTTCAACCTCGATAATTGTGAAGTCGACTTAGTTAAATCCACCTATCCGTAGCCTTGCCGAAAGGCAGGTTAACAAGTTGTATAAGTGAAAGTAGATGTAAATGAAGTTGACTTTTGTATCGATGTAAATTAATAAATTAAAGTGATGAATATGCAAAGTAAAGTTGAATAATAAGAAGTTAATGAATTGAAGTAGTTAAATAAATATGAATTTGAGTTATACAAAGAAATTCAACTTTATTGTAAAATGAATTAGCACTAAAAATGTTGTTTTTATGAATTGGATAAAACTTAAGATGAAAAGTTGTGAATTAATAATAATATTAGAAGTGTTATATAAAGATGTAAATATAAGTGAATACTAGAATTCAATCCAAATTGAATGTAAGCGAATCAAATTAATTTGGTAATGTTGGATGTGCGTTGGTTATTAGTTGATTGTATAGAAATTCATGTGAAATTGAATTAATGAAATTAACAGTTAAATAATTGAATTCAAATTGGAGATAAGTAAATTTAAATAGAATTCGATTTGATTTAAAAGTGAACAAATTTCAATATGAATTAATGAATGTAAACTAACTGAATTTGAATAAATGAATGTTAGTAAAATCCAATGTTAATAAATCAAATGTGATTTAAATTGAAAAAACCAATTCAGTGAATATTAATGAGAAGTGGATTTATATTGGTTTGTTGGATGATAGTTGTTTGACAGTTGGATTTGTTGCTATTGATTTCATTTGCTATATTGGCATATATAGTTGTGTATTGGTATATGCTGAATATTGATATCATTTTCTATATGCATGTTTCTCGTTTGTTTGTTGAGTATTCAGTAGGTGCGGATGGCGCTTGCTTCGCTTTTGGAGCTTGCTTTTGCCCTATATTAGCCATATATGCTCGCTAGTAACATATAAGGTACATATCTCGGATTACATATCATACCTTTATACCTTTTTTTCCCATGGAATCCTCATCCTCAAAGATGAGATGCATGCTTGTGATATATATATATATATATATATATATATATATATATTGTGATCCTACTACGATTGAACCGCGCAAAGGTGATGCTGGCAAATTTTTTTGAAAATTAGAGGCGTTAGAATTTTTTTGAGAAATTTGGAGAAATTTTGATTTTTGAGTTATAATTGGAAATGATATTAGTTGGTTTTGAAAAGATAACTATAAATGGATCTGGAAACTTAGAAAACTTTTTATAACGGTTTAACTAATGGAGTTTGGAAAAGTTAAATGTTTAAATGAATTTGAAATCTAGTTGAACGAATTATTTTGTAAAGTTAATGGATTTTCTGACTTTTTCTTACTTGGTAATTTGAGGACAAAATTCTTTTAAGTAGGGGATAATGTAACGACCTTGAATTTCAGTCATTCGATATTCGTATATTTAATTGATTTTAAATATTCAAAAGTAAATTTTATAAGTCGAATAACTAATATTTCGAATATCATGATTTACCAGCTCTATAACGTAGTGCCCATCAATACGGACCCAACGCAATTCATTTCATCAATTTTCGACCTCGTATGACAAAGTTATAGCTTTTTAAGCATTATACGAATTCAAAATATAATAATTAATCAATTTCTTTTTTTAAACCTTAGAATAATTCGCAGTAGTACATTTCCCTTGTCCTCAAATCTTGGCCGCACTTCACTTTCTTCCTCCCTCCCGTGTTTTCGAACGCAGCTAAAACCCATCGGACCGCCGACTTTGTTTGAATTAACACAACCACTATGATCGTCGAGAACAAGATCAACCACCACCCCTTCGAAGCTCGACTATGCCTCCCCCATTGGCCAAAGACCGGCCACACTCGGTCGTCCCCTCACATGGAAAAACGCGATTGAACATACAACATTCATCGACCGATTCCTCCTTCATCGTTGCATCATACACGATCATTACCATATATATTCGAATGTCTCGCGATGCTTTATGGTTTATTAGTTGGAAGTTTTTGGTAATTATCGATGGATTTAGAGAGATTAAGAGAAGAAGGAAAAAAAAATTCGACCATTAAAACATTTGCTGGCGGCTAGGGTTAAAGGTATTAGGGTTTGTGAAAAATAATGAAAAAACATGGCCTTTTATAGAAAATTCTACGACACTATTCATCCAGAAATTTTACGAACTCGAAACGAAGCATGCCTCCTGGCGTTTATAATGTTTTACCTTTATTTCAAACACAATGGAATATATATTGGAAGGAAATTCGATCGTATTTGGAAGATAGGTTTTCAAATCGACTATTTAAATTTAAAATTTACTTAAACAGATTTCTACGCATTCTAACTTGCCCTGGACAAACCATCAATCCGACTGGCATGAAATTTGAAATATTACAATAAAACATTATGGATCCATTGAAACTTGTTTCATTGAAATCCAAGACTGCATGAAAAATGACCATTTTCACTCGTCAATTTGAACATTAAAATATCCAATTTCTGTAATTTAATTTTCTATTCAATTTTAAAAGTTCTATAATATCATTCTAATTCAAATAGAATTTAATACAACTTTATAAATCATTTTTATTCACATTAAATTCAAATTTCAATTATTTCTGCAATTTCAAATAATAAGTTAACGATCTAATATCCATATTTGAGTTAGTGAAAATTTTGGTTGAAATTAAAAGCCTTTTTAATTTTAATCGAAATAAATCGCTACCGCGACAACTACAATCCAAGCGAGTACAACTCACTCTTTCTGTCTCGCTGATATTTTTATATAAGCGAGAATAAATATTATTTATGATAATTGATGATTTTTTGGATGATATTGTCTATATATTGATTGGTATTTGGATATATTCCTGCCTATTGGAGCAGATGAGACCCTCTACGTTCCCGTGTATGAGCGGATGACCCTTTTGTACGTGTGTCTGCCTCGAAGTGGACACTATACACATATTCTAATATGTATATTTGTTATAGGTGACAAGTTGGAGGGATCCAATAGGATTTCTCACAAGTATTGATTTTATTTACGGATATTGTGATGTATTTTGTTATCATGTGATATATGATATTTTGGATGTTATGATTGATGTATTTAGTGTTGTTGTAGCATTGGGCCTATATTTAGAATTTTAAAAATGTTAAAGTGACGATTTCAAATTAAAAAGGATTTTAAAAGTGATTTTGAAAATATACGTTTTATTGATATTTGAATTGTCAAGGAAATGAATCTATTTTAAATAAACAAAAGTTATAATCTTATGTTATTAAAATTATGGTTTTTGTGAAATAGAATCAAAATGTGATTTTTTGAAATGTAGAGCTGATTATTTTATAAAATAGTTTAAATTGAGATTTTCGATCTATAATAAATGGATTTTATAAGTAAATAAATTTAGATTTGTGAAGTTATAAAAGAACGAATTTTGTAAATAAGAGATTTATAAGTGAATTAACTTATGATTTGGATTTTTGGCATATAAATGAGACAAATGGAATTGGTTAATAAAGGAGATTTATAAATTGAAGTTTTTATAAAATATAAATGTGATTTATAAACATTATTTTATAAATTCGAAATCGATTGAATTTGATAAGTTAACTATTATGGTTTATTAAAGGAGTTGTATCCACGATTTTGGATAGTGGATAATCCTTTAATAAAAAGTGCAATAGTAATAAATTTGATTAGGCAATGTATCCACGATTTTGGACACTAGATTATCCTTAATATTAATATGTAGAAATTTTAAACTTGGTAACGATTTGTATTCACGATTTTGGATATTGTATAATATATTAATAAATGTTTTAAAAAGTGATATTTTAAATGGAGTCAAATGGTTTAAAGGTGTTTTAAAAATGTGTTAAGTATTGAGCATATAGATTTCAACATTCATTGTTGAAATAGACATTTTCGAGAAATAAGGAAATGATGGACTATAACACTGTTGTTATAGTAAATGATTTTCGAAAGGAAATGTTGTATATAGTATATGATATTATATATCTATCTTATTTTCGAATCCTTATACTAGTGATTTTGGGTTGTCGTAAGGATATTTTACGCAACCTTCGTTTTAACACAAATAAATGCATGCAAATAGAATATTTCATTAAAGAAAAAATACATACTTAATCGTGATTTAAGTATATATAATATTTTCTAAGTGTTGAAAATAAAGAGATTTTTGAATTACTTATTGTTAAATAAGTATATGGAAGTGTTTCCCAATATTGAAATGGTTTGAAATATATCTTTTTAAAGATAATTTGAAGTAAATATTTGGCAAGTGATTTAATTAATAAAAGATTAATTAAAAGAGCCTAGTGAATGTTATGGTGCTAAATATTTGTTTGTTTAATTTGATAGTTAAAGAACCGACTATCGAATTTGGCCATTTTAGTTCCTCGACTTGATGTGGGAACTATTTAGTCCTGCATTTAATACGTAGCCTATTGTGTAGGCTTGATTATGATTTGTTTTGAGGATTTGATTCGTATAGTGCGGAGCATTACTCCAATCTATCGAGCTTCCCTCTTGGCCCGAAGGATAGAAAGTTAAAAGTTGGAGACGTGATAAGTCTATGGGGCTTAGTTTCTGTGCAAGGTTGAGAAACGCTTTTGCGTTAGGTGCGAAGAGACGGGGATTGGTTTATCCAAAAACCACTTCGGATCAACGTTTATGTGACGATTGTGCAGGTTTCTTACAATGATATTGACATTCCTGATTTTCATAGTAGGGGACTACTTGTTGATCGTTTGGGGTTAAAATCCCAAAATACATCCAGTAGCAGTGGTCTCTTCATTATGAAATATCCAATGCGAGGACCATTCACTACTAATCTTAGGGATTTCCCAACAGGATGTGGTAGGAAAGTACCTTCGGTTTATCCTGTTCCTGGATAACTTGTATGGATGTTTGTCTGACATTGAATTTCTAAAGATTACGTACATTGGTTTTTACAAACGTACATCAGTGGTGGTGGAGAAGACAACTTCTCTTAGCTTAACACCCTCCTTGAGACGTATGAGCTTAAGGATTGTATTTTTATGGAAGGAAATTAGTAGTCGACGGAAATGGCCATGCGGCATTCAAAGAGATGTGATTGTGATTTGTGAAAGGTAATCGTTGCCTCAGTCCTAATCAATTGAAAATGACCAAAACAGGGTTAGATGCAGCAGGGCTAAGTGGATCACTCGCATTAGGATATGATCGTCCTCTTCTAGATATATCTTTACACGCTATGACATCATGTATCTGATTATTGTGGTTTGTATGCTTCAACGGCCCTCGGTAAAGGTCGGTAATGACCGAAGGATAACATATTCGATACCATCTAGTTATAGAGGTGGGCCGGTCTTGTGTCGGTAGAGGGAAATTGTTCTTTGCCTCGGGACATCCATCTAGAGGTGTTCACATTTGGAAGGTAGTCCCTTTACCTGGTCATTTATATGGAAATCCAAACTCCACTACATGCTCTCCATTTTGATTGTGTTACCCATGTTGGGCTATATGGTGGAATTTAATCAATGTAACAATAACGGCTATGATTAATGTTATTTATATACTAGACTCTAGTATAATATCAGATGAGTTTGATATGACATGTTTTAGTTATCGTAAGGTGAAAACATGTCCGTGTTTATGTGTGGACTTGTCTGACGAGATACTTTTCTTTTGATAAAGGAAAAGTTTGGTAATTTAATAAATTCAGTTGAGTGGGTTTCTCATGATGGTTTACCAGACTGATCCGGACGTTCTTCCCTTTCAATGCTTGGGTCAAACCGAGTATATTTACAGGTCCAGATTTGGTGCTCTTGGAGTTTCAGCAGGAGAGCTGGAGATCTTCATTTTTGTATACACGTATCTGTTTTAATTATTGATTATCCACTGCATTGCTTCGTTGTTGTATGTTATCGGCAATTGTAAGGACAGTTTATTATAACTGTCCAAGATGATAATTATTGTTTGACTGTTGAACTCTGATTGATGGATGTATATATAGTTCCTATTTTGTAAAGATCATTGATATGATATTATATGTTTTCCGCTGCGATATGAGATTCTATATTGTTCTATTTGATTCTATCTTCTCTCTTTTTTCTCTTCTTTTCTCTCTCTTCTTTACTTTCTCCTGAGTTTCCATCGGTCTGTACTTTTTGGATTGGACATGTGTGGTTTATTGCTGATTCAAAGGGTATGGATTGCGGGTCGTCACATTTCAACTTTGTCGAAAGCCTATGGTACGTCCCCTATATAATAAACCTTTCAAAGACATTGGATTCAATCTAGAATAGGTAGAAAACCTTTCAAAACCAATCAAAGTTAATTACTTTGAAACCTTTAAATGTTTTGACTCAAAACATTTGGATTATGCAAAAGGAACAGAAAAACATTGGAGTCAAAAGCAACAACTTCGAAACCTTTATAAAAGCTTTCAAAATCATTTGAAAAAAAGAAGTGTTGGCATTGGAAAAAACCCTTCGAAATCAATGGAGAGAGGCGACACGTTTTGGGAAACAAAAGATAACCTTTGACTCCATCATTGTCGAAAGGTTAGGAAGTGGAACAATGCTATCGGCCTTATCGAAAGCTATACCTTTCGACCCTGTCGGAAGGTTTCATTTAAAACAAGAAAGCAAACCAATCGAAAACCTTTTTCTTTCAAAACTTTTTGATAATTTCGAAAGCTTTTTATTGAAAGTTAGCAGACATATTTTCTTTATATCAAAACAAAACTTCATCTCTTTTGAAAGATATAACCTTTGTCCCTAAACCTTTCAACTCCATCCAATTCACTGTGTACTAGTTGTCTGATACCTTGTACATTGGTATTTGACCTACCGAAAGGTTTGGTACCTTTCGACCTTGTTAGAAGGTCTGGAATGAAGGCGGAAGCTCTGCCGAAAGGGTTGAAATAGAAGAAAGACTATTTATTTGTACTTTAAAACAGTTCTTTTGTACCCCACTTGCTTTGTTTGTCTAAATTTGATTGGTTGCCAAAATTTTATATTCAAAAGTGGTGTCGACTTTCCTTATTTGGAAATTTAAATATTTTAGAAAAAGCCCTTTGTCCTTTATGACTACATAAAACATTTAAGTTCCTTACCTTAAATTATTTTATATAACTATTGAAACACCTTGAAAAATTCTGGAAAAGTCCTAAAAGACAAATAATATGTTCTCTTCAACACATAAAATTTTCAAATCCAAACTGTAACTAATTTTCCCATAAATAATTCTATAATTCAAATTAACCTTTTCTTCCTTAGAAAATTAATAAAAATTCCCCAAAAATTTAGAAAATTCTTGAAATCGAAACCCATCTCTAAAATAAAATTTTAGATCACTATAAAAATTCACAAGGATAACGGTTGTCATTTAATAAGATTTTATCTCAAAACATGTCATAAAATCTATATAAACATATATAAATCTTCAACATATATGTATAATATTTTTATCATTCAAACACATGGAAAATCTTTGCAAAATCATTCGGAATTAACCTTAAAACTGAAACTAAAATCATATAGAGATGTAAACATTATTCACCTTTTGGTTTAATGATTAAGGAGCTTGAGATTTGAATGAGTTTGATTTGAATTTGCTTTCCTTAAGCTTCTCTTTTGTTTCCTCTTCTTCTTCCTTCGTTAATGATGGCCGACCAAGCTTTTATATTTTTGAAAGTGAGAATGAACGTATGTTTTGAAATACACGACCTAAGGAAGACCATATAGGAATGGCTCTTTCCTATAATACCCCTTCTCTAATTAATTTTAAACCTTTATTTAAATTTATTAGTTAAAAGGCACGGCTCCCTTAATTAAATCAAATATCAATTCCCTTATCAATACATTATTTTATTTAGTTTATCTAACTAAATCTTCTAAATAATGTTATCCAAAAATCTGGGGTGTTATAGACTCCCCTCCTTAAAGAATTTCATCCTCAAATTAACAGTAAGGCTCAACACAAATAAGAAGGTAAACCATACTATTAAAACAAGTTAGGATAAGTATCACTAATCTTGCTCTCAACTTCCAAAGTACAGTCTCTGTCATCATCACTCCACTAGACTTTGACTAATCTGACCATCTTGGTTCTAAGCCTCTTCTCATCTCTCGAAATAATGCGAACTGTCTTCCTCACTATGGTGAAGTCTGATTCTACCACTAAATCATCCAGCACTATCAGTGCAATAGCAGTCTCTGGGTCTCTAACACATCTTCTGAGATGAGAAATATGAAAACATCATGGACACTTGCTAAACTGCTCGGTAACTTAAGTCATTACGCGAGCTTCCCGTTCCTCTCAAGAATAAGAAAAGGTCCTAGGAACCTAAGAGATAGCTTCCTCGACTTCCCAAATCTAAGCACACCCTTTTTCGATAATACCTTGACGAAATCCTAGCCCCGACTAAGAACTCCAAATCTTTCCGTCTTTAATCTGCATAGCTTTTCTGTATTTTTAATGAGCCTCCTTCATCCTATGACCTCATCTTTTCTGCAGCTTCTCTAACCAAATCTGAACCAAGAATCAACCTATCTCCAGTCTTCAACCAACAAACAAGAGATTTACATTGCTTACCATTCAAAGCTTCAAATGGTGTCATCCCAATACTAGTCTGGTAACTGTTATTATAAGAGAACTAGAATAGTGTAGATGGTCCTCCCATGATCCCCCAAAGTCTAGAACACAAGCTCTCAACAGATCTTCTAAGATCTTGTTAACTCTTTCCGCTTGCCCATCTGTCTACGATTGGTAAGCGGTATTGTAACTATCCCATTTTTAAACCAAATTTAATTTAGTAATTAATATTAATTTTGGAATTAATATGTGAATGAATTTAAAATTTTCCAAAATAAATAGGATATGTACTCGTTTATATATATATATAAATAGATTGTAATTTGAAATTTGATTTGCAATTCAAAAATAAATATCTTAAAAATAATTGAATTAAAAACTCTATATTTTAAAACTTGTATATACATACGTATGTTTATTTATTTAGTGTACAATTAAATTTTAAATCGTTTCCTTTAAAAGTTAAACAAATATAAATAAAGGAAAATTGAAAATATAATATTAAAACACATATTAATATAAGGAAATGTATTTAATAAAGATATAAAATTATATTAAAACACACACATATATATAAACTAAATATAATATAATATATAAATTATATAAAAATATTAAGAACATGAAAATTTACAAATGTAAGTAAGTTAACATGAAATAAAACAAGTGTCAAAATTATAACATAAATTTAACAAGTGTTAACTTAAATGTAGCATGCAATTGACAAGTGTCAAATTTTATAATTTTCTTTTATTTTTAAAAATAATATAAACAAGGCTATATATGTCTCTACCTTTTCCCTTCTCATTTTCTTTAATCTATTCAAAAACACAAACTAGAAAAAGCTTAAAGAAGAAAAATCAAAACAAAAGTAAAACAAACCTTTTCAATTTTTAAAACCTAAAGCTATAATTCATCTCAAACCTGAATCAAAGCAAACAAGATCATTTCAAGTTAAACCTAATCTAAAGCAAGCTAAATTCAGCATAATCCAAGGATCAAAGCAGATTAAAGATCAAAACAAACTCCATTTTTCAAATTCAAGAGCAAAAACATTTTCCAGGCTTTGTCTCTCTGTTTTCAAAATCCCAGTGAGTAAACTAACTCTAAATTGATTTATAACTTGATGTTTGTGAAGTGAAGCTGTGAAAAATGTTTGAATGTATGTAAAAATGTTTGTATGTATACAAATATGTGTGTGTGTGTATATATCTCTGCATGTTTGGGTACATGCATGTTTGCCTCTGTTTTGGTTACAAGTTTCAAAACCTATTTCAAAAACCAAAATCTCTCCCTCTGATTCTTTTTAGGCTTTAAGATCTAAATAAAACATGTTTGTTTAACCGAGATCTAGGTTCTAAAAATATGTTGAAGCAAAATTTGAAGATGGTTTAACTAGGAAGAAGATATACCATAAAACAAAAAAACAAGTAAAAATTCAAGTGTCATGTATCCTCGATTAACCTATGTCATCCAACTTGCTTTCGAAAACCATGATTTTTAAAAATAAAATATAGATTTTAATTGTGTTTTTGGGGAGAATGCGTGGGATGAACGAAAATTGCACTTTGGGAAAATTATGGTGATCAGCGAGGAAAGGGAGGTCGTGGTCATGGCTGGAGGAAGCTTGAGTGATAAGGATTCATGGAAAAATGCTCGGTGATTTTATAATCCACTATGGTGTCCGGACGATGAGGGTTTAGATTTTTACACCTAGTTTTGGTCGACTACAGTTCCTAGGCGATTGCGGCGTCGATGATGTATCGGACACAACGGGATGGGGGGAGTCGATGCATGGATGATCGGCGAAGCTATAGTCGGAGTTGCGAGGTCTCTGGTAACCTGTGGCGGCGTGTCGAGGTGGATTTGGATGATGTCTTGTTCCAGTTGAACGCATGTTACTCGATTTCGAGTTCATCATCAATTCAAGGTTCTGGGTTATCGTGATGCTCGTGGAAGTCTACGCCGACTTGTCTATAGTCGGAGCATGGATCGAAGATGGTCAGAACTCCTGTGCACATGCATGTGGTGTCAGGTTTTGGTGATTGCTATGTTATTTTGAGAAGACAATGTTGCCTCGAAGTCGATCTCGGGAAGATTGCGTTGTGGCTCGAGTTTCGTACCAGGGTGTTAATGTGGGTTAATATGTTTAACAGGTTTTAAAAGCTTAAAATCAAAACAAAGAAAAAACAGGGTGGCTTAGGGAAGAACTCGGGGGAAGTTGCATCTGGCTTGGGGGTGAACGCGGGATAGTCTCGAATACAGGTAGAGACGGTTTTTAAATTTTGAAATAAAACAAGTTTTATAAAAGTTTAAATGTATCAAGTGTTAACAAATTTTCGTAAACTTATTCTTAGATATAATATGTGTTTATTTAAGTTTGGGATTAATTAAAGGTTTTAAAATAAATTATTTTAAATTAATTAAATTAAAGTGTTTTTAATATACATATATATATATATATCCATTATTTCAAATTAATTTCTAAGTTTATTTTTAATGATATTGTGATTAAGAAGTTAACTAAGAAGAGATGTTTTAATTTATTAATTAACTTTAAGGTCTAAGTTAATTTATATGTTAATGATAATTAATTCCAGGGTTTATTAAATAAAATTTAATAATGATAATTAAGTAATTAATTATGATAAATGGTTTATCTTTTAATTAATTAAGGTCTTAAGTAATTAAAGATTAATTAATTAATGAAAGTAATTAAAAGATAATTACTTAAAGAATAATTACTTAAAGAGTAATTACTTAATAAAAGTAATTAAAGAATAATTAAGGTTAATTAATTAATAATTAAGGTTAATTAATTAATAATTAAGGTTAATTAATTAATAAATAAGGTTAATTAATATAATTAAGGTTAATTAATTGATGATTAAAGCATAATTAATTAATAATTAAGGATTAATTAATTAAAAATTTAGGATAATTAATAAGTAATTAAAAGATAACTAATGTAAGTAATTAAGGATGATTAATTAATTATAATTAATTAAAATGTTCTGTAATTAATTAATGTTAATTAACCAAGGTTAAGTGATTAATTCATAACTAATTAATTTATTTTGAGTTAATTCAATTAATTATAATCATATGATTAATTAATCTTACTTATAGATGATTGGATTATTATTGAATGCTTTGGATTGGTTGATATCTCTGATATGTGATTTGTGATACTCTATGATGAATTTCATTGGATTGAGTTGTGATATCTGTGATATATTGCTGCATGAATGTGAAATTCTGAATGGAATTAAAATTGTTTACTTAAACAACATTGCCTTTAAACCGGCATTTGAATTTCGATGAGACTGGGAATCAGATTCCAAATGGTTATCCGAAAACCACATCGAATCTTAAAGGTGGATCTTTTGTTTAAAAGATAAAAAATGGAAATTTGTATCCACATGTTTTTAAAAATAAGCGCTCATTATTCAGATAAGCCGGGAGAGGACATTAATTCATAAAACCCATTCCGAATAATGATACGACAAAAAGGGATTGCAATTGAAGATGGTGGTTGAAGACCGGGTATTTTCGAGAACGAAAGGATTGCCTGTTGATTGTCTCTGCATTGAGTTGCTCTAGTATAGAGATTTCCCTATGCCATGGGAAGTCCGGTCAGGATTAGGGATATCTGGATTTGCAAGGACTTTTTCCTTTATTAGACGAAGTGCCTTCGGTTCCATTCAGACCCAGGATGGACTTGTGTGGATGTATATCTGACATTACACTTTGAGATGTAAAGATGGTTTCTATCAAATACATTTCTGTTTGATGGCGGAGAATTTATTCTCTTAGCTTAACACCCTTCTCTGAGACGTATGAGCTTAGAGGTTATGTAGTTGATGGTTACTAGTGATACACTTCCAATTTGGTAATGTGGCATGCTAAGTGCTGATCATTGGTTGATCAAAGCATGGCTTTTGTGAAAAGCATAGCTTTGTGGGATGAGACTTCATTGAACCTCACACCCCGAAAATGGTCGAAACATGAAGGATGCAGCAAGGTTATGGGGGTCGCGCCCCTTAGGGTATGTGCATTTCCTTCTGGTTAAAAAGTGGTATTCTGGTATGGAGTCTAGATATTTTACTTATGTGGTTGTTGGTTTTTATGGGTCCTCGGATAAAGGTCGGTTACGACCGGAGGATGGCATACTCGTGATAGTTAGTTACCTAGTTACAGAGATAACCAGGCCTTGTGTTGGCAGAGATCCGGTTAGGTTCTCGGGGCATCCCTCCAGAGGCGTACCCATTCAGATAAAGAAAGTTCTTTAGCCTTGGCCATTTGTTGGAAATCCAATCAATCAAATATTAGCCCTGTACGATTTTAGTTGTATAACCTGCCATCTAACATGGTAGCTATAGTAGGCATACTATAATGGTCCGTATGTTGGCTAAGATTAATGTTATACTTTCAAAATGTTTTCCACACTATGCACTAATAATAATATCAAAAGGATATTCGCGTATCAAGCATGTTTGACTATCATAAGGAGAAACCTTCCCCATATGTGCGATTGCATTGAGTGTGTGCCGGGAGACCTTATGGTAGTTTCAATTTCCAAAAGCATGAACGGATTTCTTTTTGTTATTTCTTTTTATGCAAACAACTGTTTTATGTTTGCTCACACCAGTCCCATGACTAACCTCGAGTTTATTGTTCCCTTTTCTAAACTCTGGGTTCCCCTAATTTTCCACACAGGCAGCCTAGAGTCAAGATACCAGTAGGTTCTAGAGCTTGCTTGGATAGTAGATGTAGATTTTGGAAGTCTTTGAAGCTGTTGGGTTTTGAGCTTTTGGTTTGGAGCTTTGGAGCTTGGATTGAAGTTGTAGTATGTTGGATTCTTAGAAGACCTCTGCTGATATTATTTCCTCTGTTGTGTTGTTTCCACTGTGGTGTTGTATTCTGTTGTTGTATCTTATATATAGTGCTCTGATGTTGGTGGTCATTTGTTGCAGAATGTTGCATCCATGTTGTATATCAATGTAATCATTTTGTCTCCGCTATGTTGTTATCGTCTAATGTGTTATAAGCTCCTACGAACTGGACTCCAACGTTTGAATCTCCGTCACTTAAATACGGATGATGTATTGAATACCGATTTTCGAACGTCCGATTCCGGATCGTCACATCTGGTATCAGAGCTAATGGTTGAGTAAGAACTTTAGTTTTGGAGTATAACTCATTAGGTGACTCATTAGAGATAGGGTTAGAAACGCCCTAGAATGAGTATATTCCCTAAGATATCTCGTCCTTCTACCTAAATCCATTTTCTTACTATTCACTGATGGTGAGAATGAGTGCAAGAAGAGGATGAGGTAGGGGACGGGGAAGTACCACTACAAAAGGCCGAGACCCTGCAACAACAGTTTTGGAAGGTAACCTTCTTATTTATGATAAAATTGTTAGAGTTCTATTCAACACTAGAGCCACACATAGTTTTATTTCCCAACAAACCATAGACGAGTTAAATCTTGAATCCAAATTCGTAGATGAACCTATTTGCGTGAAGAACCCGGTTGGAGTCCCTACGAATCTTTTTTTACGTTGTAGAAAAGTTCCTATCTTTGATTCTCATCATTAGTTTCCTATCAGCCTTTTCGTTCTTGACTTTAATGAATTTGAAATTTTTCTTGGAATGAATTCGTTAACAAAATATGAAGGTAAATCAGATTGCTACAATTGATCAATTTCAGTCAAAACCAAATTTGGGAATTTTGTTGTGATTTCTTGTGAGGATCCAAGTCCGAAGAGGATAAGCTAATGTATGCTTTAGGGTATCCCGACCCTAGTTTGGAATCCATACCTATTGTTCGAGAATTTCCAGACATATTTGAAGAAGTTAAGTCTTTACCTCCGCATAGAGAAATCGAATTTTGAATCGACTTGATTCCCAATGCCCATCCAGTTGTGCATGCAAGTCGTAGAATGGAACCAAGGGAAAGAGTGGAGTTAGTTAAGCAGACCCAAGATTTACTAGAGAAAGGATTTATACATCCTTGTTGTTCCAGTTGGGGTTCAGCTATTGTATTATTAGCCAAGTCCGGTGGATCTTTGAGATTGTGCGTAGATTATCATGATCTTAATAAGTTAACTCTTAAGAATAAATTTCCTTTGCCTCGAATCGACGACCTGTTCGGTCAATTGCATGGCGCTCGATACTTTTCCAAGATAAACCAAGCCCAAGGATTTCAGCTGAGAATTGCAGAATATTGTATTCATTTGACTGCCTTTAGGGGTCCCGATACATTCTATGAATGTTTAGTTATGCCCTTCGGACTAACCAATGCACCTGCCTATTTCGTAGACCTGATGACCCGAGTATTTCATGAAATGTTGAATAAATTTGTTCTCGTATTTATTGATGCTATTCTGGTCTATTCCAAAACTGAAGAAGAACATGCCGAACACTTAAAAATAGTTTTGAAAATATTAAGGAGGAATATTCTTTTTGCCAAATTTATTAAATGTCATTTTTGGGTAAAAGAAGTTAGATTTCTGTGACATATAGTTACTGAAGAAGGAATTTCTGTAGACCTGGTAAGGTTTCCGCTATCCTAGATTGGAAGCAACCTACAACTCCAAAGGAAGTCAGAAGTTTTCTGGGATTAGCCGGATACTACCGAAAGTTTATCCAGGATTTCTCTAAGTTAGTCAGTCCATTAACTAAGCTGACTATGAAGAATGTCAAATTTATGTGGACTCCGAAGTATGAGGAAGTGTTCCAGGAATTGAAGAAAGGTTTACCACCGCTCCCGTTCTTGCTATTATTAATGGGAATAAAGGTTTATCTGTTTACACCGATGCGTGTGGTGAAGGTGTGGGTGTTGTTCTAATGCAATAAGGTAGAGTGATTGCTTACGCGAGTAGACAATTGCGACCACATGAGAAGAACTACCCGACCCACGATCTTGAGCTTTTGGAAGTTATCTTTGCTTTGAAAATCTGGCATCATTATCTTTTGGGTGAAAATTTTTAATTATTCAGAGGCCATAAATCTTTGACATACCTCTTTACCCAAAAGGATTTGAACCTAAGGCAACAACGTTGGTTGGAATTCCTAGAGTCATACGACCTGGATATCCAGTATACACCTGGTAAAGCCAACGTGGTAGCTGATGCTTTGAATAGAAGACATGCTTTTCTTGCTTATCTGGTTGTCACCCCACTCTTCTTGAGAAGATTGCTAGTAAGGAGAAAGAAGACAAGTTTCTCTAAGAAATTTATAGAAGAATACGTCGACGCGAAGATTCCAGTTTTGAAATTGATAATAGTAAAGTTGTAAGGTTGAAAGGGAGGATCTGTGTTCCAAACATCCCAGATCTCAAACGAGAAGTATTGGACGAATGTCACAAATCCAAGTTTAGTATCCATCTAGGGGTTAACAAAATGTATCGAGATATTAAGAGAATTTTCTGGTGGAAAACGATGAAGAGGGATATATCCATTTATGTTAGTCGTTGTGCAACTTGTCAACAAATAAAGAGTGATCAAATGAAGATGGCAGGTTTACTCCAACCATTGGAAGTGCCTAATTGGAAATGGGACCAAGTGTCTATTTATTTCATAGATGGTTTTCCACGAACTCAAAAGGGTAATAAGGCGATTTGGGTTATTATGGATCGTCTGACCAAGACTGCCCACTTTATCCCAGTTCAATCCACTCGAACGGCTACGAGTTTGGCAGAGTTATATGTAAAGGAGATTGTTCGACTCTATGGAATACTAAGTAGTATAGTGGGTGATCGTGACCCGATCATCACAAGTAGATTTTGGGAGACATTTCAAGCCGCACTAGGAACCAATTTGAACTTCAGGACTGTTACCACCCGTAGTTTGATGGGCAAACTGAGAGAATAAATCGAATCTTGGAAGATCTGTTGCATGCTTGTATTATTGATTTTGGAGGTTCAAGGGAGGACCATTTGCATTTGGTTGAGTTTTCGGATAATAATAGTTATCAGGCCAGCATTAGAATGACTCCTTTTGAAGCATTGTATGATCGTCCTTGTAGATCACCTGCGTGTTGGATTGAGTCGGGTGATAGGCTTGTTCTTGGTCCAGACATGATAAGAGACGCTTCTGAGACGGTTGATTTTATTCGAAAATGTTGAAAACTGCCCAGAGTCGACAGAAAAGTTATGCCGACCGTAGGAGAAGAACTTTAGAGTTCCACGTTGGAGATTCAGTTTTCTTAAAGGTTTCTCCAATGCGTGGAGTTTTGAGATTTGGAAAGACTGGTAAGTTGGCACTGCTATATATAGCTCCTTTTTCATACTTGAGAGGATCGGTCCTTTGGCTTATCGAGTGCAGCTACCTAATTGGTTAGCTGGCGTGCATAATGTGTTCCATGTTTCTCACCTTCGGAAATATATGCACGATCCAGATCATATCATTGAGTAAGCCCCTCAACAGGATTTAGAAATCACGCTTAACTTGGCAGTGAAAAAGGAACCATTAAAGATTATTGATCGAGATAAAAAGCGATTAAGGAATAAAATGGTGAAATTGATGAAAGTACAACGGAGTGGAGATTCGAATGAATGTACTTGGGAAACAGAGGAAAGCATGCAGAGGTCCTATCCCAAGTGGAGGGTAGATATTTCGACTTGATCTGGTAAGCCATTTCTCTATCTTTCTAAGTATTCATATATTCTTTGTTTGTCTCCCTGTCTATCAAATTTCGAGGATGAAATTTGATTAAGGAGGGAATCTGTAGCGATTGCATTTTTAAGCCAAATTTAATTTATTAATTAATATTAATTTTGGAATTAATTTTTGGATTAATCTAAAATTTTCCTAAATGAATAGGATGTGTGTGTGTGTGTGTGTATATAAATAGATTGTAATTTGATTTGAAACTCAAAAATAAACATCTTAAAAATAATTGAATTTAAAACTTTATATTTTACAACTTGTATATATATACATATGTTTATTTATTTAGTGTCCAATTAAATTTTAAATCATTTCCTTTAAAAGTTACATAAATATAAATAAAGGAAAATTGATAATACAATGTTAAAACATATATTAATATAAGGAAATGTATTTAATAAAGATATAAAATTATATTAAAACATATAAATATATATATATAAACTAAATATAATATAATATGTAAATTATATAAAAATATTAAGATCATGAAAATTTACAAATGGAAGTAAGTTAACATGAAATATAACAAGTGTTAAAATTATAACATAAATTTAACAAGTGTTTACTTAAATATAGCATGCAATTAACAAGTGTCAAATTTTCTAATTTTCTTTTATTTTTAAAAATAATAAAAACAAGGCTATATATATCTCTATCTCTTCCCTTCTCATTTTCTTTAATCTGTTCAAAAACTGAACCCAGAAAAAGCTTAAACTGGAAAAATCAAAACAAAAGTAGAACAAACCTTTTCAATTTTTAAAACCTGAAGCTATAATTCATCTCAAACCTGAACCAAAGCAAATAAGATCAGTTCAAGTTCAACCTAATCTAAAGCAAGCTAAATTCAGCATAATCCAAGGATCAAAGCAGACCATATATCAAAACAAACTCCAATTTTCAAATCCAAGAGCAAAAACATTTTCCAGGCTTTGTCGCTCTGTTTTCAAAATCCTGGTGAGTAAACTAACTCTAAATTGATTTATATCTTGATGTTTGTGAAGTGAAGCTGTGAAAAATGTTTGAATGTATGTAAAAATGTTTGTGTGTGTATATATATATATATCTGCGTGTCTGGGAACATGCATATTTGCCTCTGTTTTGGTTACAGGTTTCAAAAAATGTTTCAAAAACCAAAAATCTCTCCCTCTGATTCTTTTTAGGCTTTAATATCTAAACAAAACATGTTTTTTTAATAAGATCTTGGTTCTAAAATTAGTTTTAAGCAAAATTTTTAGATGGTTTAACCGGGAAGAAGATATACAATAAAACTTAAAAAACAAGTAAAATTCAAGTGTCATGTTTCCTCGATTAACCTATGTCATCCAACTCGCCTTTGAAAACCATGATTTTTAAAAATAAAATCAAGATTTTTAATTGTGTTTATGGAGAGAATTCATAGGTGAACAGAAATTGCATTTTAGGTAAATTCTAGTGATCAGCGAGGAAAGGGAGGTCGTGGTCATGGATGGAGGAAGCCCAAGTGATGGGGATTCATGAAAAAATGCTCAATGATTTTATAATCCACCGTAGTGGCCGGACGACGAGGGTTTTAGACCCAGTTTTGGGAGACTTTAGTTTCCAGGCGATTGCGGCATCGACGATGTCTTGGACACAACCGAACGAGGGGGAATCAATGCGTGGAAGATCGACGAAGCTATGGTCGGAGTTACGAGGTCTCTGGTGACTTGTGGCGGCGTGTCGAGGTGGATTTGGATGATCAAGTCTTATTGCAGTTGAACCCATGTTGCTCAATTTTGAGTTCGTCAACCATTCGAGGTTCTGGGTGGTCGTGATGCTCGTGGAGGTCGTCGCCGACTTGTCGATGGTCAAAGCATAGATGGTGATGGCCAGAATTCTGATGCATGTGCACGTGGTGTCAGGTTTTGGTGATTGCTGTGTTAGTTTGAGAAGATGATGTTGCCTCGATGTCAATCTCGAGAAGATTGTGTTGTGGCTCGAGTTTCGTACCGGGGTTTTCATGTGGGTTAATATGTTTAATAGGTTTTAAAAACTTAAAATCAAAACAAAGAAAAAATAAGGTGGCTCGGGGAAGAACTCGGGGGAAGTTGCATCTGGCTCGGTGGTGAACTCGAGATAGTCTCGAGTACAGGTTTAGACAATTTTTAAATTTTGAAATAAAACCAGTTTTATAAAAGTTCAAATGAATCAAGTTTTAACATATTTTCGTAAACTTATTCTTTGATATAATATGTGTTTATTTTAGTTTGGGATTAGTTAAAGGTTTTAAAATAAATTATTTTAAATTAATTAATTTAAAGCGTTTTTAATATATATCCTTTATTTCAAATTAATTCTTAAGTTTATTTTTAATAATATTATGATTAAGAAGTTAATTAAGAAGAGATGTTTTAATTTATTAATTAACTTTAAGATCTAAGTTAATTTATTGTTAATGACAATTAATTCCAGGGTTTATTAAAATAAAATTTAATAATGATAATTAAGTAATTAATTATGATAAATTGTTTATCTTTTAATTAATTAAGGTCTTAAGTAATTAAATATTGATTGATTAATAAATGTAACTAAAAGATAATTACTTAATATAAGTAATTAAAGAATAATTAATGTTAATTAATTAATAACTAAGGTTAATTAAATAATAATTATGGTTAATTAATTAATAAATAAGGCCAATTAATTAATAATTAATGATTAATTGATTGATGATTGAATATTAATAACTAAGGATTAATTAATTAATAATTAAGTATAATTAATCAGTAATTAAAAGATAACTAATGTAAGTAATTAAGGATGATTAATTAATTATAATTAATTAAAATGGTTTGTAATTAATTAATATTAATTAAGCATGTTTAGGTGATTAATTCATAAGTAATTAATTTATTTTGAGTTAATTAAATTAATTATAATCATATGATTAATTAATCTTACTTATAGATGATTGGATTATTATTGAATGCCTTGGATTGGTTGATATCTCGGATATGTGATTTGTGATACTATGTGATATGAATTGCTTTGGATTGAGTTATGATATCTGTGATATATTGCTGTGTGAATGTGAACTTCTGAATGGAATTAAAATTGTTTACTTAAACAACTTTGCCTTTAGAACGACATTTGAATTTCGATGAGACCGGGAATCGGATTTCAAATGGTTATCCGAAAACCACATCGAATTTTAAAGGTGGATCATTTGTTTAACGGATTAAAAATGGAAATTTGTATCCACATGTTTTTTAAAATAAGCTCTCATTATTCAGATAAGCCGGGAGTGGACATTAAGTCATAAAACCCATTTCGAATAATGATACGACAAATAGGATTGCAATTAAAGACGGTGGTTAAAGACTGGGTATTTTCGAGAACGAAAGGATTGCCTGTTGATCATCTCTGCACCGAGTTTCTATGATATAGATATTTCCCTATATGATGGGAAGTCTGGTCGGGATTGGGGATATCCGGATTTGCAAGGACTTTTTCCTTAATTGGACGAAGTGCCTTCGGTTCCATTCAGAACCATGATGGACTTGTATGGATGTATGTCTGACATTACACTTTGAGATGTAAAGCTAGTTTTTATCAAATACATTTCTATTTAGTGGCAGAGAATTTATTCTTTTAGCTTAACACCCTTCTCTGAGACGTACGAGCTCAAAGGTTATGTAGATGATGGTTACTAGTGATATACTCCCAATTTAATAATGTGGCATGTTAAGTGCTGATCATTGGTTGATCGAAGCATGACTTTTGTGGGACGAGACTTCATCGAACCTCAACCCCGGAAATGGTCGAAACAGGAAGGATGCGGCAAGGTTATGGGGGTCGCGCCCCTCCGAGTATGTGCATTTACTTCTAGATAAAAAATGGAATTCTGGTATGGAGTCCAGATATTTTACTTATGTAGTTGTTGGTTGTTGTGGGGCCCCGGATAAAGATTGGTTACAACCGAGGGATGGCATACTCGTGACAATTAGTTACCTAGTTCTAGAGGTAATTCGACCTTGTGTTGGCAGAGATCCGATTAGGTTCTCGGGGCATCCTCCAGAGGCGTATCCATTTGGATAAAGGAAGTTCCTTATCCTTGGCCATTTGTTGGAAATCCAACTAATCAAATACGAGCCCTATGGGGTTTTAATTATAGAGCCTGCCATCTAACATGGTAGCTATATTAGGCATAATATAATGGTAGGTATGCTGGCTAAGATTAATATTATACTTTCGAAATGTTTTCCACACTATGCACTAATAATAATATCAAAAGGATTTTCGCGTATCAAGCATGTTTGACTATCATAAGGAGAAACCTTCTCCGTGTGTGCGATTGCATTGAGTGTGTACCGGGAGACCTTATGGTAGTTTCATTTAACAAAAAAATGAAAGGATTTCTTTTTGTTATTTCTTTCTATACAAACAACTGTTTTATGTTTTCTCACACCAGTCCCATGACTGACCCGGAGTTCATTGTTCCATTTTCTAAACTCTGGGTGCCCCCAATTTTCCACATGGGCAGCCTAGAATCAGGATACTAGTAGGTTCTAGAGCTAGCTTGGATAGTAGATGTTGATTTTGGAAGTCTTTGAAGCTGTTGGGTTTTGAGCTTTTGGTTTGGAGCTTTGGATCTTGGATTGAAGTTGCAGTATGTTGGATTCTTAGAAGACCTCTATTGATATTATTTCCGCTACTGTGTTTTTTCTGTTGTGATGTTGTATTCTGTTGTTGTATCTTATATATAGTGCTCTGATGTTGATGGTCATTTGTTGTAGATTGTTGTATGCAAGTTTATGTCAATGTAATCATTTTGTCTCCGCTGTGTTGTTATCTTCTAATGTGTTAAAAGCTCCAGCGAACTGGACTCCGAGGTTTGAATCTCTGGAATTTGAATACGGGTGATGTATTGAATGCCGATTTTCGAACGTCTGATTCCGTATCGTCATAGCTATTCATCATAAGCCGGGTTCCCAAAACTTCTTGTAGATTATTCCAAAATTCGCTAGTGAAAAAGGAACCTCTATCACTAACTTTTCTGCTAGGAACGCCATACAGCCTAATCACATTCTTCATAAACAACCTTGCTAAAACAGGTGTTGTTCTGGTTGACTCAACTGGAATGAAATGGGAACTCTTGGTCAATCTGTCCACTATAACCCATATATTTTCATTTCCCTTGTTCGACCTTGGTCACCCGTCTATGAAGTCCATAGAAATAGAATTCCACTTCCATACTGGAATATTTAATGGCTGAAGCAAACCACTCGGTTGCTGTTGTTCGGCCTTTGCCTGTTGGCAATTCAATCACTACCTTACACATAAACCAATATCCTGCTTCATTCCTTCTCAAAAGAAACTCCTCTTTATATCTTGATACATCTTTGTACCTCGATGTATAGCGAACTTCGAACGATGGCATTCATCTATGACTTCCTTTCTTATGTTTTCAACACTTGGAACACACAATCTTCCTTTCTTTCTCAACCGTCCATTATGGTCAAGACTGCAATCTTTCAAGTCTTTGCTCTTGGTTCCTTTCTTCATCTTACCGATCTGTTCAGCTAACACTAGATCCTTTATCTACTAAGAAGCAATCCATTCGATCAAAACTGGTTGAACTTCTAAACAAGACAATACAACTGTATCACCACTATACCCTGCCTTGGATCTCCACGCCAATCTGCAATCTACTAATGCTTCTAAATATTTCCACTCAGCCATCATTGCCAACACTGCATTCTGATATTTCCTGCAAAGTGCACCTACAACCCGGTTGCCTTTCCTTGGTATGTACTCAATCCCAAAATCATAAGCGGCTATGAATTCTAACCGTCTCTACTGTCTCATGTTCAGCTCCTTTTGAGAGAACAAATACTTCAGCGACTTATGATCTATAAACAGCTCAAACACTTCTCCCAAAAGGTAATGTCTCCACACCTTCAAAGCGAAAAATCACAGCAGCCAAATCAAAGTCATGCATTGGATATCTAACCTCATGCGGTCTAAACTGTTTAGAAGCATAGGTAATCACTTTCCCTCTTTGCATCAGCACAACTCCTAATCTTGTTCTACATGCATCGGTATAAACTTCCAAGTCCTGATTCCCCTCCGGAACTACCAACACAAGTGCATGGGTCAATAAGTATTTCAAACTCTGGAATGCTTACTCACACTTATCGGTCCAGATAAACTTCATATCCTTCCTTGTCAACCTGGTCGCCGGTGCTGCTATCCACGAGAAATCCTTAATGATTCTTCCATGATAATTAGCCAACCCAAGGAAACTCTTAATCTCGGTAACTGTCTTGGGTCTCTTCCAACTATTTACTGCCTCGATCTTAGTCAGATCTACTGATAACCCTTCCTTCCTCTAAAAGTGACATTTCGAAAACTTAGCTTTCAGCTGATGCTGCCTCGATGTCTCAAGCACTACTCTAGGATGAAGTTCATGCTCTCTTTCATCCTTAGAGTAAATCAAGATATCATTTATGAAAACTAGCACAAACCTATCTAAGTGCTCTTAGGAAATCCGATTCATCAAATCCACAAGGAAAGCTACAGCATTCGTCAGTCCGAACGATACAACCAACCAGTCGTACATCCATATCTAGTCTGAAATACTGTCAAAAGTATACTATTCTCTACTACTCTGAGTTGATGGAAACCTGTTGCCAAATCCACCTGATAAAATGTCATTGCTCCACTTAGCTGGTCGAACAAATCGTCAATCTTAGGCAATGGATATCGATTCTTTATTGTCCTCTCATTCAGCTTGCGATAATCGATACATAGCCTCAACGATCCGTCCGGCTTCTTAGAAAGCACTTTCGCTACACCCCACATTGAACTGCTTGGCCAGACAAAACTCTTGCCTTCTAAGTCCACCAACTACACCTTCAACTCCCTCATCTCTGAAGGGGTTATTCTACTTGGCGGTCTACTCACCAGTTCTGCTCCTAAAACCAAATCTATCTGGAATTCAATAGCTCTTTTCGGAGGCAATACAATTACAGGCTCAAACACATCTACGAATTCTCTAACCATAAAAACTCAGCTAATCTCATCATCTGAATCAATTGCACCCAACAAAGAAAACACTACACCGTTAGAACCTTCTATGGTGAAAACAATTTGATCGCTACAATCCGGGTGACAAAGAGATATCTTCTTATCCTGGCAAAATATCTTAGCATCATACTCACTTAACCAATCCATACCTAGGATGATCCCAAACCCCACAAAATTAAACACATATAAACTGTGCTCAAAAGTATGACCTAACAGGTCAAACTCAAACTGGTCACACCTCAACCCTAGAGTTGCATACCCTCCTATTGGATTCGCAACACTTAAGGAAGTAACAAATATTTGGTTCAAGGTTAAGCTTATCTATCAAACGTCTAGATATAAAAGAATGCGATGCACCAATATCAAATAAGATGCTAACAGAATACCATTAATCTAAAGCGTTTCCCCATGAACCGACTTTCCTTTCTCCTAGGCTGTTGGCTTGGAAGCAGCAGGCTCCTTTTCATACACCTTGCCCTTACCATCTCTAGTGGGCTCCTTTTACTTGTTCTTATATTGGCCTACCTGGTCACAGTTAAAACACTTGATATTCTTCCCCTTAGCCACATCCTTCGCTTTCCCTGAGCAACATTCATTAGCAAATGGCCCTATCATGTCGCATTTATAGCAGACAACTTCAGACTTCGCTATCTTGGCTGCTCCACCCTTCTGAGCACCTTTCTTGTGAAAGAATTTAATCTTCTAGCTCTTCCCAACCCGGACCACTTTTTCCTTGCTCTTCTCTAGAGACTTAAGGACTTCTTCCTGCCTCAAATCCATCTCTTTAACAATATAAGAAGGATCACTAAGATGAGACAAAGTAGCACTAACCAATTCTGGCTTCAATCATTTGATAAACTTCTTATTCTGTTTCAACACGATATCCACCGAAGCATATCCATATTGGGTCAACTCTTCGAACTTCCTAGCATACTCAGCAACAGACATCTCTCCCTACACTAGATCAGAAAACTGCCTAATTAAATCTGACTATGCCACTACTGACTTAATCCTCTCCTGAAATCTCCACTTGAAATCCTCCTAGGTTACTGGCTCCTCGTCAACTGTCATTGCTACGCCATTCCACCAAAATAATGCGGTCCCCTGAAGCTGCCTAGATTCCAAACTCCGCTTTTGTTCGTCATTGAGCCCTAAAACTACAAAAATACTTTTGTAGTGCAACAACCTATTCTCCACTTCAATGGCATCCTCCGCTCCCATAAACAGCTTCCCTCTTAGCTTTACATAATCACCGCTTATTTTAGAGAAATGATTAACTACTGGGACTTCTGGAACCCCTATTCCCACAGCATTTCCTCTTAACACTCCGGTTGTAAATCCCGTCCGCATTGTATTCTTGAAAAACTGATACAAGGTCTCCATTCCGACCTATGGATAATATACACCCGCATCCTCTACCTGACCCTGGTCTCTCTGCGCATTAGGTCCGGCGTTTCCCCTTCCTTGGTTTAACTCTACTTCTTCCACCATCCATATCTGTACTCAAACCTCATGAGATACAGAAAGATAACCTAATCAAAGATAGATGAATAGGAATAAAGCACATACTTATATATAACAAATACAGGTACGTTACTATAGCGTTAACCCAACCCCAAATCTTACTCCAATTTCCTTAGATTTTTGTTTTCAAAACCAATTTTTAGTTAAATTTTCCATAAACCTATGCTCAGATACCAAGCTGTAACATCCCGTATCTAGAGGGAAAAAGCTAAGCGCTATGGATGTTGTAGTCATCCATAATATTTACTTTTGGCGACGAAATAGGTTAGATTTAAGGATATCCAAAATATCAAAAGGACTTAAATATGAAAAAATCACAGATTTTCAAAATAATAATAATTTCAGTGATTATATTTCAAATAAATCATATCCAGGTTACAAAATCCCAAACTTATTCCTAGGCATTGATCAAATATAATTTACAATAATATGCCAAGAGCGACATATAAAGATCCTCCTTTGGATGATCAATGCAATATAGACACAACTTTCTTAATACACAAGGAAAATAATTTTAAAACAGAATTCCTAAATTAGCTATTCGTCAGCCAATTGCTCGTCTTCGGATGCTTTATTTGCCAAAATCTGCTAAAACCTGAAAACCTAAACACTCACCTACTCAAATCAAATTTTGAGCACCCAGAGTTTAAGGGGAAATAAAAACTTCGAGTCAGACTTAAAGCCTGGTATGAATAATTTATTTTACATCTCAGTTTATCGATAAATAGTGAGACCACACGGCTTAGTGGAACCGGTTTCCTCTCACTTGTATCTTTTTCCCAAAACATATATTTTGTAAATCCTTTCCTACAACCAAACTGGTTAATCAACAGATTATAATAATATAGCAATATCCGTTATGCTAAAACAGGAAATGAAAAAGACCATCTATCCAAAATCTGAACCATGTATCTAAATAATGAGCTATCTGCTTTTTTTTGGACTATCTTCCCTAAAATTGATTATAACAATCTTTTATGCTAGCTAATGGGGTATCTGCCCAAAATAGGCAAAAAGGTTTGACTAACTATCCTTAAAAATTTAACAAGATCCTTTACACTAATAAATGAACTATCTACTCGTATCAGAGCTGACTGCTCTTTCTGGACTAACTGTCTTGGACAACCGTCCTCTAGGCTGACTGCCCTCAAAATGGGCCAACTTTCCGAATTTAAAATGAGCCGAGTGCCCGAATTTTCTTCTAGGTTAACTACCCTTCAAAATATATGAGCTAACTGCCCTTTAAATTTTCCTTGAAACCTTTTCTAAAATGATTTAATCCATCAAATCATATACATACAAGAAAAATATGTCTTTAGCTTTACTCTAAGCTGTTTTTTCCATGTTAAATGTACTTTACTCAAAATAATGTTGATAATATTCAATAAGGATTGGCCATCCTTTAAAATAAGTTAATGTCCTTTATAACATAAAATACTTAGGCCATCTTCCTAGTTCTTTTATTCGAAACCATTTTTTAAAACCCTTAAACAACCTTTCAAAAACACGGAAGCTATCTCCCTCAAAACCATTCATAAAACCCTTTGAAAGCATTGAAGGCAACTCCTTCATATCCTTTAATAACCCTTGCGAAATCATTGATGGTAACTCCTTCTAAACTTTGTAAAAGTCTTCCTTTCACAAGCTTTGAAACATATGACATCCCCCTTTTTAATCTTTTAAAACATAGCCTTTTGAAAACATTGCAAAATCATATCTTTCAACCTTGTTGGAAGGTTTCTTTTCGACCTAGTCAGATGGTTTCACCTTTTGACTTTGTCGAAAGCCTAGAGTATCTCCCTTATATAATAAACCTTTCAAAGACATTGGGTTTAACCTAAAATAGGTGGAAACCTTTCAAAACATATCAAAGTTAACTACTTTGAAACCTTTAAAACATTTCGACTCAAAACATTTGGACTATGCAAAAGGATCTAAAAGACATTGGAGTCGAAAGCAACTGTTTCGAAACCTTTATAAAACCTTTCGAAATCATTCAAAAATAATGAAGTGCTGGCATTGGAATTAACCCTTCGAAATCAATGGAGAGAGGCGGCAAGTCTTAGTAAAAAAAAGATGACCTTTGACTCCATCTGTGTCGAAAGGTTAGGAAGCGGCAATAATGCTTTCGGCCTTGTCAAAAGCTATAATTTCAACCTTGTCGGAAGGTTTCATTTAAAACAAGATAGCAAACCAATCGAAACCTTTTTCTTTTAAACCTTTTTGAAAAATTTGAAAGCTCTTTGTCGAAAGTTAGCAGGCATATTTTCTTTATACCAAAACAAAAATTCATCTCTTTCAAAAGCTATAACCTTTTGTCCCCAAATCTTTCGACTCCATCCAATTCACTACGTACTAGTTTCCCGATACCTTGTACATTGGCATTTGACCTAGCCGAAAGGTTTGATACCTTTTGACCTTGTTGGAAAGTCTAGAATGAAGGCAGAAGCTCTGCTGAAAGGGTTGAAATTGAAGAAAGACTATTTATTTGTACTTTAAAACAGTTCTTTTATACCCCACCTACCTTGTTTATCTAAATTTGATTGGTTGCTAGAATTTCATATTCAAAAGTGCTACCGACTTTCCTTATTTGGAAATTTAAATAATTTTGAAAAAGCCCCTTTCTCTATTATAATTACATAAACCATTTGAGTAACATACCTTAAATAATTTTAGATAACTATTAAAGCACATTAAAAAATTCTGGGAAAATTCTAGAAGATCAAATAATATGTTCTCTTCAACACATAAAATTTTGAATCCAAACTATAATTATTTTTCTCGTAAATAATTTTATCATCTAAATAAACCTTTTCTTCCTTAGAAAATTCATAACAATTCCACAGAAATTCTGAAAATTCTGAAAATTAAACCCTATCTCTAAAATAACTTTTTAGATCATCATAAAAATGCGCAAGGCCAGCGGATGTCATATAATGAGGTTTTATCTAAAAACATATCACAAAATCTATATGAACATATATAAATCATCAACATGTATATATAATCTTTTTATCATTGAAACACATGGCAAATCATTGCAAAATCATTCAGAACTAACCTAAAACCAAAACCAAAATCATTTAGAGATGTAAACATTATTCACCTTTTGCTTTAATGATTAAGATGCTTGAGATTTGAATGGGGTTGATTTGAATTTGCTTTTCATAAGCTTCTCTTTTGTTTCCTCTTCTTCTTCCTTCGTTAATGATGGTCAGCCAATCTTTTAAAATTTTGAAAGTGAGATTGAACGTGTGTTTTGAAATACACGGCCTAATGAAGACAATACAGGAATGGCCTCTTTCCCATTATACCCCTCCTCCAGTTCATTTTAAACCTTTCTTTTAATTTATAAGTCAAAAGGAACGACTATCTTAATTTAATCAAATCTCAATCCTTTTATCGACACTATATTTTATTTAGTTTATTTAACTAATTCTCCTAGATAATGTTATCAAAAATCAAGGGTGTTACAATACAGTTATCTTTTTTGATGATACCGTATGTGTAAACTTTTGTGTTCTTTAAGGAAAAATGATAAGAAAACCCTGATCTCCACACTTATGCATTATCAGTTTATTTTCTAAAGAAGTGGAGTTGAGTTTACTGAAAACTATCAAACATTGGTTCGAAGAGAAGGTATCTGATAAATATTACTTATCCAAAAACCAATTCGAACTAGCTCGAGCATTCGAATTGAAACATCTTGAAGATAATAAAATCGAAGGTGGTGTTCTTTGACGTGCATGGGCTACTTGCTACTAATCCCGAGGGTGATTCCAAAATGGACGTAGTTGAAGTGGTGCCTTTGGTTTGTTCATATCCTGAACAACTTTTATGGATGAATCCTAACATTTCATTGTCGCTTGGAGGGCAATGTTTGCATTCCAAGTAGGATTGCTATACAAAAAGGAAAAACATAGCCTCAAACCTCACAAACCACAATGACTAAAATAGGGGATATGCTTCCGAGCTATGTGGTTTACTACTATTAGAAGAAATCATTCCTCAATCTAGAATCGATATTTATGGATTTGATATGCGTTCGCATGGAAGGAGTGGGGCCAGGGCAATAGGTTCATAACCTTGGTGCCTGGAGAATGATGTAATCCAACTTAACATGTTTAGTGGTAGGCCAACTCTGATTTGTAGGGGTTCATGTGAGGCCCTCAATACATTGTCTAGTGGTGTATTGTGGTAGGCGGTACCCCAATAGGCTTGACATTGATAGAATCCAATCTCTAATACGTGCGTTAAGAACTTAGTTGTGACCAACCACTAGAATGTGAGACGCAAGCATTTCAGCTATGTTATATGTTTATTTTCAAACCGTAAACATTATTATAATATAACTGGATTTTATAATAAAAATGATTTGGTTATTGTAAGGTACAAAACTCATCTATGTTTGTGTGCGGCGTGGTCTAACGTGGTACCTTTATTTCTGAAATGTTCTTATAACATTAAGTAATCCAAATGATTTGATTTTTATCGTGTTGGTTTATCAGATTGATTCAGGCATTATTTCTTATAATGTTCGGGTCAGCCTGAGTAATTTTCTAGGTTTATCTATGCTCTTTGGTGCTTTAAGAGGCGAGCTGGATCCTCTAAGATGTATTCCCGTATTTTATCTTTCACCGTTTGTTCTTGTCTCTATTTATCTGCGAATTGTAAGGATAGTTTGTTATAGCTGTCCAGGTAATGGTATGTTAGTTTTGGTCTGATGATAGTATGTACATTAAAGTTCGTTTTCTTTTTGTGCAGATATATTTTGTATTATATATTACTCGCCATGTTGTGAGATTCTGTTCCGTCTTTCTTTATTTCAACCCAACAATCAGTCTTTCCAGCATTTGGATGTTTAGCACATGAATACCATGAATGTATTTGTTTTGACTTCCGAGGATCAAAAATGTGGGTTGTTACAGTTGGTATTAGAGCTTAGGTCGAGCAAATAGTGAGGCTTTGGTGGGGTAGGCTCAATAAAGATAGGGTTAGTAATACCTAGAATAAGTTTGAGTGCATATATATATATATATATATATGTATGTATATATATATATATATATATATATATATTCCCGTGCATACTTGTTAGTGCTATAAAATTATTTTATATTGTGTTGGTTTATCGGTTGAGTGATTTGTGAATTCTGGTCGATACAGAAGGTACAACGATATCGATAGGAGTTTAAAACTCTTGGACAAGGCAACCCGATAAAGTATTGTTTTGAAATTGGTAAATGAAATAATTTTACATAGAGTCTATATTGTATATGTAAATGACTATTTTTCTAGAATTAATATAATTATTGATGATGTGTTTGGTTATTAAGAGGTGATTATCACTAGTTATTGTTTGACTAGTTGTGCTCTGCTAGTTTGTGAGCATTGACTATTATTTATTGACTTTTGAATTTTGCTCGAATAATTTATGAGTTGCTTTACCCTTTCACTGCATGGGTTTGATAGATAGTAATTATGGGAACATTAAAATACGAACCTCTTGTGAATTTAGTTCCTCGATTTGGTTATAAGGCATTCATTACTAATATATGTTTAACAAGCAAATTGGTTAAAAGGATTACTATCAAGATGATTTTGTAAATTTAGTTTATAAGGTGTGATTTACAAATTAAAGATAATTTTGAGAATTTAAATTAGGGGCAGTTTGGCTAAAGTCCCTATTAAGTATCAAAATATACGAAACATCCTTGCCAAAAAAAAGTTTGTAAATAGGTCCCTAGAATTAAGTTGCTGAATAGTTGCATACATTTATGCAATTATATCCAAAAATTGTAGACATTTCCATAATTACTCACTGAAAAATTACGAAAATTTCCGCAATTATTCACCAAAAATTTACGACAATTTCCACAATTGTTCAACAAAAAAATTGCAGAAATTTATGCAATTTTTGGATATAATTGCATAAATATCTACATTATTCATTGAATAACCACATAAATGTATGCAATTATTTAGCAACTTAATTTTAGGGACCTAACTTAGAATCTTTTTTTGGGGAGGAGTTCTTGTGTATTAAGTTTGATTTTAAGGACGTGCCCCTGATATTCACTTTAAATTATATTACTTTTGAAAAGGATTTCAAACGGCTTTTGAGAAAAAACTAATAATAGAATTACTTGAAACTATTTGTGAGTATATTTTAAGGATAATTTTAGGTAACGTACATTTTCTTTAAATAGTTTGGGGAAACATCTTGATTAGTTTTATGGTAATCTAAATAATCTTGAACGTCACGATTAGATTTTTCTTAGGCAAACATTGTAGTGCACTTAGCAAATTATTCATTTTATCATTGTATGACTGAAATGAGTTTAAATTCGAACAAACCCAAAGCAAGTTGGAAACTAATATTTTGTCAACATCTTTTTGTTTGGACAAATATAGTATTTTATCAAAATGGGAATTTTGATATAGAAGATGTATTTTTATGTTAACTAGTTCGAGTGACCTGAAAATAACTAAAAATAGAAAAGAGATGTGTTCGAATGGCAAGCACTTCTCTTAAGTATTACCCGTCTTGGTAAAGCAATGTATAATACTATTTTTTGGTCCCGTTATCATTTTGGGGATATTAGTGCTATGCGTATATTTTCTATGGTTAAAAGTAATATTATCTCTCAAAAATGAATTTTGAAATAAAACCAGGTATTTGGATCTTGAGTTTACTTAAGGGAAATAAATTTAAAATAAAAAGGTATAAACCATAAAAGTGGTGTTTACCCTCAGGATGTAGTGGGGTGTTATACAAGTTTGTGAACTTAAGTTGGGTTTCATGAAAATGTTTTCATAAATAGTCCAGGAGATAAAAGGGTTAATTTTTTATGTTGGTTGGTTTACTTCAGTTTTTTGATTGAGATGACATTTCAAGATCGAAAATCTTTTAAGAGGGGAATGTAACGATCCGGAATTTTATCGCTTTGATTTGTGAATATTTAACTTATTTTAAATATTTAATTAATTATTTTAATAATTAAATAACTCCCTTATTATTTATAAACAATGATGAAGAAATAATTTTTGAATTTTGCTCATATAAATAGGTAGTTCAGTAGAAAATTGAAAATATAACCAAAACACGCTTTTCAAATTTTAGCTTTTTATCGAACGACAAGTTATAGAAAGGTGTTTACATTTGCATATACTTTAAAAACACAGTTAAAATGTTGAGAGAAAACACTTTATTTTGAAATGAAGAAAAAAATTAATATATAATAATAATAAGAATTAATATAACATAAAATATATTTAATTTTAAATGTGAAAAGATGGATATGAAATGATGTTAAGATTCCTTAAGTAAACAATTAAATAAAGTTACTTGAATCATTCTAAAACCCAACATATTTTCTTGGGGATGACATTTTGGTGGTTTATGATAAGATATGAGAGTTGAAATTTTGATTTAAGAGCATTTTGGATTTTTAGCCTTCTTTATTCTAATTTTTTTATGCTTTTACATCTTCTTATATATGCATTTCCTTTTCTTTTATTTCATTTTCACCTTCCTACTTCTTAACATTATTTTTTAACCTTTCTACTATTTATAAATTTGAAATAATCCCATTTTTTAACTCAAAATAAAAAATTTCTATTTCGCTCAAGAAGATTTAAAAGTTAATTTTCGATCGTGGAGGTGAGATATTCAATCTTGTTTAAATATTTTTGTGAAAGGGATGTGAAAATTTATTTGTAGCTTGAATTGTGATTTCCATTTGAATCTCATGCTTAAGTAATTATTTTGAAAATCATATTTTATTTTTATTTTATTTTAAATTTAAAAATAGGCTTACTGTAAATGAAAAATCATATATAGAGATGTTATCCTTCATTTTGACCCGGATATATCCGAACTGGCTGGACAAGTTAGGTCGACTGTTATCAAGGCCAGTAGCCCAAAGCGATGGTAATGAGGTCCAAAAATCAAGTGTAGGCACTGATGTGAAGCAAAGATCAACCGAGACTAAGTGATAGACTCTCTAGAATATTCTAAGTACGGATTAGTATCTCCCCCAAATAGGGGATCGGTGCCTATCCGCTCCCCTAAGGGATTTGTGCATATCCTTACTTTTTGTCCCAAACTAGGTTGTGAGATCGTTATAGATCAAGGAAGGCCCTATGAGGCTATATTTAAAATCTCAAATCGTTTGGAGTTTGTATGCTCAAGTTATAGGTAAATTACTTCACCTAAGAAAGGGATTGTATAAAAGGGATCGGTATAAAAATGATCGTATATAAGGGATTGGCATATTTCAGCCAAACAAGTGCAACTCAATGGAAAACATTCAATATCTCAAAATCTGTACGTCCAATGAAAATAAGATTTGTGAGCAAGATGTGGAGACCCTAGGAAGCCAACTTGGGGATCGCACCCCAATTAGAGGATATATAAGGGATCGGCTGAAATCAGAATGCATGCAACACAACTTCACAAAAATGCGGTATCTCGCAAACGGTAAGTCAGGATGATATGAAATTCGAAGGACAAGTAGCTAACATCATGGGGGACCCACCAGAGGGACCACATCCTATTTGGATACTAAAATGAAGGTTGGAGCCAACCCTTTTTGTGAGCCCGAATGGGCCTCAAAGTTCTTGTGTGGCCTCGTCTTGGCCTGGAAGTTCTTTTGCCAAAATTTCAACCCGATTCGTGCATGTCTTCCTCTATAAACACAGCAAGCATGATATCAGAAAAGGGATCCTTCTTTCTACTGCCAAGACTCTTCCAATTGTATTCTTCATTCTTGTACTAATGGATCCCAGCTTATCTAACATTCTTGTAGTCATAATCAAGTGCAAGATCAACAAAAATACGAACTGGACATATGCCAAGATTGTTGAACCAATATAAAAAACCATATGTTCATTTATGATTTTTGCTCTATTTTAATTTCATTCTTCATTTAATCTCTGCTAGCTTCTATTAGGTGTTGATGCCCATTTTTGGCGTCCAGAAGAGATATTCAAAACATACTCTTTTCTTCTTGTTTCCTTCTCTCTGCTTTCTTTTTTTTTATATATAAAACTTCTTCCCTCACATTCAAAAATCATCTTCTCCTTAATCATTCAAATTTAGCAAAAATAATCGACTGGAAAGTTGATTGTCTTAGTCCTTAGATTTTTGAAAATAGTCGGGGGTTATATCATCGTGTAGTGTGTGAGATATTAGTCGAAAGCAATAAGTGTTTGAGTGGTGTTAGTTTTTCATTGAGCTCAAATCGACGAATGGATTATGCAATCATGTTCGTACTATAAAATCATTTTCTTAAAGAAAGTCATATGATTTTTGGGCCTGGTGCCATGTCGTAGGGGTAAGTTGATCAGATTCAAGTCATTTAGCCAATTATGGTGGTCTTGGGTTTTAAGGTGGGGTAGAGGTGACTGGAAGGAAGCTCGAGTCAAGGCCAAGGCGATGGAGTTGGTCGCATGAAGTCCAGTCGACTATGGTGGTTGGGTGAAGTAGATTTAGGGTTTCAGGTTGTGGGATTTTAGATTTGGTTCTTAGGCACGTGATGACGACAGTGAGCGGCTCGTTATGGCGTTAGTGATGGCGATAGTGAGTGGCTTGCAACTCGATCTTTTTAGATCCGTTTAACCCGTGGATTTCGAAAATTGATTCGTATGATCTAGTAGAACACTTCAGTCTAATTATTTAATGGATTTGACAAAGTAAAAAATTGATAAGTTATTAGTGACGGAATTTAATTACGATAACGTAGTTCAATAATTTTATTTCAACACTGACATTCCATTAGCAGAATAAAACAAGGTTCTGTTATAACTAAATTGAGTTGATTATATTTGTCACGACCCGATTTTTCGAGCCCGAAAAACCGAACCATGAGGGTTAAAGAAGAAGAGGTATAAGAAGAAAGTAGAAAACAACATCAGAATTTATCCATCGCAGCGGAATAAAATATAATAGATAATAAATGATCTTTACACAAAAACAAATACATCTGTTTATACATAACATCATTAGAGTAAACATAACACACAACCGGACTGTACTCATAACCTGCCCTCACAATCTGAATACGCAGCGGAATATTTAACACAAATACAGAAGTACGTGTTGCCATCCAGCTCGTCTTCGGAGCTCCACCGCATCCTTTCCTGTATCCTATAATACTCGGTCTGACCCAAGCATTATAGTTAAATAACACCCGAGTCAGTCGGGAATACCAGCGTAAGAAAATCACACTAAAATTGATTATTATAGTTTCAAAATCCTTTAAAAACAAAAGCATCTCGTAAGACACGCCACAAATAAACAGGTCGGGTTTTTACCTTACGATAGCTAAAACACTTTTTATTAAAATCCTCTGATATTATAATAGGGTCTATTTACAAATACTTATTAAAATAGCCGAAATCGTTACATCTATCAAATTGTAGCTACTAGCCACAATCGTGGGTGATACAAACAAAACCGTAGAAGGCGCGTAGGGAGTATGGATTTCGAACTAATGACTAGGCACTGGGGTACCGCCTGTCACAGTACGTGGCCTAGATCACCGTACCGAGGATTGCTCCCAATCCCCTGCAACACAAGACCGGGACTACCCCTTACTGGATAATCCCGAGCAAGACCAGCCCACGGTTGGGATCAACAACCGCACCACTAAGCCGAAAAAAGGGACATCTAGGCAGGGATGACCTCACCCTATTGGGCGCTACCCACCTAGCCTTGCTGCATAATCCCTGCTTTTTAGTCATTCCTGGTTATTGAGGCTTGAAGCTGAGCGTTACCTTTTAGAATGTGTCACTTAGAATGCCCATCGTCCACCTGACGATGTTCCGAAAGCATTCATCCATACAAGTCTGTCCCTGGTTCGAACAGAACCGAAGGCACTACTCCTACTGTGCCCATTTCAGAATCATCCTCAGGATTACTAGCGACTAGCCCTTGCACTTCACTACTTCATCTTTGACTCTGAACTCGTCTTCCTCACGAAAATGTACAAACCGGATCGAAGTGGTTTTCAGGAAATAAATTTCGATCCCGGTCTCTTCGAAACGATCAACGCATTGGTTAATATTGATAATCAGTTATTTAACTATCAATTAATATTCACAACAACCATCCAGCATAAATAATTTCACCGAATTATTTATTAACCTCAAAATATCTTTGCAAGACATATTTCCATTTTCAAACCTTTTTGAAAACAGTTTTCCAACCTTACTCTTCTCATGGATTGAATTCCCAAATATTTATTTCCATTGAAAACACCAAGCACAAAGACTTTAGATTTTGAAAATAATTTAAAAACACTTTATTATGAAATATACTTTAACATTTAAATTGAAAACTACTTCAATACTTCATTAAAAATATATACTTTAGGAATATTTAAAATGAGGTCACTTCATAAAATATAAAATTAGTTTTTCTCTTTTAAAACAAAATACCCAGGCAATTTTAAATAATTACTACGATAATAGATTTGAAAAATACTTACTTTAGAATTTAAATATTTAGAAATAATAAATTTTCTAAAACATGCTTTTCAAAACAACTTAAAACTTTTAACTTATACCTTTAAATTTGTTTTGAAAACGTACTTGGCTATCCAGGGAAATACGCTTTTCTTTCACATCTTTAATAATAAATCACTATTTATTTTTAAACAAATTTACTCATTCCTTTAATAAATTCCCATCGCGAATTCATTCTTCCAAATATCCACTGATATATCACTTCGTTTTTATAAACCCAGTTTATAAATTTCATAGTCACATTCTCCTTTAAATTTCCAGTTTCAAACACTTAAATCAATTTCTAAATTGATTTCATTCTTCCAAATATCCACTGATACATCACTTCGTTTTTATAAACCCAGTTTATAAATTTCATAGTCACATTATCCTTTAAATTTCCAGTTTCAAACACTTAAATCAATTTCTAAATTGATTTCCAAATTACTCCATTTTGAAATAATTTCCTTTACTTACTCATTTATTCCGAAATCCATTAACGTCAGAATTTTAATCCTTACTTGTGATTTAAAATCTTTTAAAATACCAATTTCAGTTTTCCCAAAATCCTTCTTTATAAATTTAAACCCTGAATTTTTAAGTAAATTCTTTATCATATCGCTTGGGTTTTTAAAATTCATTATCTCCTTTTTATTCAAAATCTCTCTTCCCATACTCGGATTTTATTTATTAAAAATTGAAAATCCACTTTTATCCTTTTTCGTTTATTCTATAATTTATCCCAAATTCTCTATGATTACTTTACTTGCAAATCCTCTTCTTTTATTTTTCTTTTCAAAAATCCAATTTATATATATTTTTGGTAACTCCGTATACCCAAATATATCAAACCATAACATCCAATACTCCAATTATCAATATAATTCATCATAGGATATTAAATAATCATATCACATAATTACTTAAACGAATCTAAATATTTCGAGGAATCCATTTGGCTCCCTCCAACCTATTTTCCCTGCATCCACAGATATTGCACAATATAAAATACCAATTCCACTTCGAGGTGGGATATCGTGGTATATGGGTTTTAAATATAATATCATCCATCATTCAAGCATACAATCAACAATTTTAAATCTGGTAACACCCCACCTTTTTGTATGCTTTAAATCGACAATAAACCATACACATCAAACTTAAACCATACATAAGGGCGGATTGTTATGGGGTAAATAAAAAAAGCAGAGAAAGAAAAAAAATAGAATCTTGCAGCGGAATGATAAATTATAATAATCAAATATACAGTTCATGAAGCTGTTTTACAAAATATTCGATTATACTTATATAATACATATCAGAGTTACACATAACAGAGAAAAATCAATAACAATGCAGCGGAATAATGAGAATGTAGTGGAATAATATAATAATAAATCTTCGTCTTCGCCCTCCAGAATATGGTCTTCCAAATCCTGAAATGCTCAAGCTGACCCGAGTGAATTGAAAAGACAAAACACTCGAGTCAGAACTAAAAGATCTTATGTAAGTTAAATCAACAATAAATAATATGAGTGGAACGATATCAGAGATGTTTACGAGATTTGACATCTCCTATCCATTGTCTAACGTGAGTGCAGTAACTCAGGAATACTTGGGATTCACACCTCCTAAGGACCCGTTAAACTATTTACTATGTAGTAATATTTCACTATTATAATAACGTTTATTAATAAAATAAGCTTTCTTTTAAATAGCGTTAAGGCTTTACATTTTCTACCTTAACACGCAATAGTGCTAGTAGTCTATACAGTACCATAATACCTCCTGATCGGGAGGCTACCAGAGGATACTCCATAGGTATGACACAAATCAAACTCGTACAAGGCATGCTAGGGTAGGTGACACAGCACACAAGGCAATGCCAGGGAAGATATACCAACCACGCACACGGGCTGGTGGTAACGCGTAGCGTGCAGCTACCGCCTACCTCGATCCACACCCCCAAATCAAAAATCAAAAGTGTCCACCGAATCAATCCAAAAGTCAGAGTATAATATCGAAGAGATGTGTCCAATAAGAGGGGCTACCTCCTTGGCCCGACATCGCTCCTATTTTAACCACCTTATGCCAACTCACAGAGTTGGATCCACGTATTTACCTCAAAGGAAATGTCGCCACCATCCTACTTCATTCTGGAATCTCCACCACGTACATGGTTGTTAAAGTGGTTTTCGTAGTTGGCAGAGAGTATGACAACTTCCGATCCCGATCTCTTTAACAACCAATCGTTATTATAACACCATGGTCATTTCAAAATAGTATATACTTTAAAAACCAGACTATAATATCCATTTCAAAAACCATATAAATAAGATATCATTTTGGTTTTAAAACTCAAATCAATATGATATCATTTTTATTTCAAATATATCCTTTTTCCAAAATCATAGCACTTTCGAATCTATATACCTTGAAACCCATAGCTTTGAAACATAACTTCTAATACTTAAATGGTTTAATTATTAAATTACTTTAAATAATCAAAGAGCTTCTTAAATTTCACCAATAAATTCCAAATTCCGATTTGAACCTCCAAATGAACCATTTCAAATTTCCATATATTTCCAAACTTTAAATATTCCACCATTTCAAAACTAATTGTTTGATAATTCCATATATATAAATTTCAATTACTATTACTTAGATTTGAAATGTTTACTTAATAAATCCAATATCACTTAAGTAAACCTTCAAATTCCAACAACTGGATATTCTTTCAATTTAATTAACCTGATATATTCATTTAAATCAATTTTATATTCATTTAAATCGCTCTAAGCCAAATCAAGTTATAAAAATCCCACCCTTTAAATCTCAATTTTATTTGAATTTCAAATCAATTTTATTCGAGAAAATTTCTTAATTAATTCAAATTAAACCAATTTCATATTTATCTTCCAACTTATTTTTTATTTAAGTCATTAAAACTCTATATATACAATATCTTAAACAGGTAGTTAACCATATAATATAAAACAATCAAACTCCATGAATAAACTTATTTTTATTACACAAATTTATACATAGCTTAAATTCAAGAATTTAACTATATATATATAAATAATATTTATATAATACCAAAATTTAATATTTATTAAACCATATATTTCTTTCCAAAACCATAGAAATCATTTTCAAAATATTTATATACATAGACCGACGGTGTCTGTATAAAATTTTCTATCCTATGGTCAAGTGATACAGATATTTATCATTTCAATCCTTTGTTTAAAATAAAAATATGGTTACATATCATTTCAAACCGCAATCCTGAATGAAATAAAGTGCATAACAATTTGCAGTTTAAAACAATATAAAATACAATATTCATTCATCCAATATCAATCATCAACCAATTATTACAATCATCATCCAATTTGAACAATAACATCAATATAGAGAATATAATAAATAACAGGTAATTACTGACAGTTTATATTCAATAATAAATTAAACAATCTATCTAACTGGCAGTTTATATGCAAAAATAAATTAAATAACAATTTAATTTAGTAAATTAAATTTAACAGAGATGATGACTAAAAATATGCCAAACAATCATAAATAAATTTCAAATCACTTCATAAATCAATTTAACATACATAAGAAATTTTATAAGTTGTGAGTGGGTTAAAACACTCACCTTTTGAATTTAAATTGAATTTAAATCCAATTGAAACCCAAAATTTGAACAGTCTCCAAATATGCCCAAACTAGCGTCAAAATGTTCGGAATTCCAATACGAACCTAGGGAGAAAACCGCACGTAAATTAGACTACGGATGAGAAAGTTATGACAATAAGATCTATTGGAATATTAAATAAAATAAAAATAAAGGAAAGGAAAAAAAAGCCCTCAACATCAACACGTCAGCTGCCCTCTCACCACAAATGAACCTCGCCTTTTACACGCGATCGAACACGCTACAGGCAACGCAAGCAAAAACCCTAGCCGCCTTCCACCACGTGATCAACCTCGGTCAACATCGCGACTCACCCTCCCCTCCCCCCTCCTCCTCCCCCGGTACATGTCCTCCACCAGCGACGACGGCGAACTGAATCACGTCAAAACCCAGGCAGCAACAAGCGTAGCCGCCGTTGATTTCGAACCCTAGTTCGAATTTCCTCGTTGATCTAACCGCTAACTTCGCCTGCGAACGACTACGATCGAATCCCCTCAACGATCTCTACCCAACTGTACAAGCTATTTGACGATCCATGAAAGTTCATCGATGATCAACGAACGACCGAGATTTGATTTGCGATTTCATGAAAAATAATGATTCAAAACCAAATAAAAAACTGCAGATCCGAGATGCGTATATCGAGAGCTTCGATATATAATTTTTCTGGATTTCTTTGAAGAGTTTGCAATTTCAATTTGAATTTTGAATTGCAATTGTATTTGGAATTATCTGCCATTGAAATGAGAAGATGACGAGGAATTGTATGTACAGACAAATGAGAAATAGAGGTAGGTTAGGGTTTATAACAGGGTATTTATAGACAAGGCTGAAATAGAATAGATGGATCAGATTGGTATACGCGTTAAACGATAAAGTGGCCCGAAATGCCCGTTCTGACTCCGAAACGAAATTGGGTCAACCTATATATCAAAATAGATGTTTTAAAATATTTTAAACGTGTTGGAAAAGGTTTCAAGTCCAAATTCCATCGTATAAAGAAGTTATGCAAAAATCGATCTATTTCAACTTGATTTCAATTGATTTCTATTTCATTTAATTTAAGGCGTTTCGAGTCCGTACGATCGAACGATAAGTCCGATCGTTACGAAACTTGAAATCCTACAAAAATTCATCGATACGGATTCGATGAAACTAGTTTCGTCGAAATCCAAGTCAATGGCCAAAATGGCTATTTTTCCATTAATTAAATATATTAATAATTGATTAATTAAATCAAATTTTCAATTTTAATTGGATAATTGACAAATTTCAACATTTTTAATTTCTGAATCATTTACAATGATTTTAACAAATTTAAATGTCAATTTACGTTGATTCATTCATCAATTTCAGCGTTAAATTTCACTTTTCTTACATTCAGAAATTATAAATTTAATTCACGATAATTCTAATTAATTTGCTTTTCATTCTATTATTCAATTTATTGATGTCACATGGATGTAATTAACCTTGGACTCAAGATCTATAACATTAATATTCTCCACTTCCAACTAAATTTTCTATCAACGAAATAATTAATATTTAATTTCATTCATTTGCAATTAATCCAATTAATATTATAGTTCAAATCCCAATAAATTGATAAATCTTGATTTCCATTCTTCTTATCCAACCAATTGCTTTAATTAATCGGGATTGCACTAATTAAGTCAATTACTACAATTGCTTTCAAATTAAATTCTATGAACTAAACAAATAGGTAATTTATAATAATTGTAACCATTAAACTTTAATTAACTTTAAGTTTATTACTTTCAAACAAATATTATAGTTACTTTCAGAATATTAATTTTATTCAATTACCATTTATTAAAATTTAAATTTATTAATCAATTCAATGCTTACATTTGTTTCATTATTCAATTTGTAGCTAAGTATAACATCTGCATTATTTCCATTAATTTGAATTAAATTCCCTTCTTTATACTCTGCCTATTATTGCTCTATAAACTAGTTACTATTGTTTACCTTTCATTTACTTGTCATATTCTCATTCCCATTATTGTAACCTTTATTTATATTCAATAAAATTTAATTTCAATTCCAATTCAATCAACAATTCAACATGCAACTTATAGTAACTGTTTACAAGCCAAGGTTACGCTTAAGTTTCTTATACTTCAACCAATTGTCACATTATGAATGGAACTGACATTAATTTCAAATATTATCTTAATTTACATTAACATAAAAATTAATTACCTTTAATGAAATTTATCGATTTGCATAAACTCTATTACCTAAATTTACATTAACAGAACGTTAAATTTAGATCTATTGCGATTGATTACCAAAATTTATTTAACACATTAAATAAATGAACAACCTATATTCATTGTCACTTATTTGCTTTTAATTGCATTTACAAGTTTGTTACTTATCAACCCAGGTTATACTTCCATATATAATACTAATTTTATTCCACTACTATTTATGATATATTTGCATTACAAACTTCAATATTTCCATTTTCATCTTAATTCCAATTCACTGTAGTATCAAATTTCAATTTCTTACAATAAACCCATTTATTATAAATTCGCATACCAATTAATTAGTTTCAAATAAATAGATTGATTCAATTCAACTCTTTTATTAAGTCTATATTGATCAATATAATATTTCGTTGGTTAATTCAAAGCTTACTTTAATTTACTTATTTTCCATTTTATACCCAAGTGCAATAATTTACACTATTTCATTATTATTGTGATTTCACTTCAATTTGTCAATAATTAGTCTTAATAACCATTGCTACACTTTATTCTTAACATTTACTTCATTATAAATCATAAATTTTTTATTTTTCTATTCTTTCTAAATTTAATTTCAAAATCTTATCAAATTAACCAATTTTAATTATTGAAAATTTACGGGTCGTTACACTCTCTCCCACTCAAAGCTTTTCTTCCCCGAAAAGGAAAAGAAAAAAAAGGAACTTATAAATCGATATATATTATTCAAAACATTATATTCATAGCAATAAATTTACAGAATTGGATAATTTAAAAAAAATATAGATTAATAAACAAGTAAATCTTTTATACTCAAATTAATAAGGTTTGGAAAACATTTTCAAAATATTTTCTAAGTCCAAAATTTACGGAAAATTTTGGTAGAGTCTTCTTTGTACGGAGAGGCTCGAGAGAAAATGTAATTTGAATATATCAATATACAACATATATTTTCCAAAATAATATATCCCAACATGGGAAAAATAATATATAAGGCTATAAAACCGTAATCCGAAAACGTACCTATTTGTCGGGCAATTTATGCTTAATTATGGAATCAAAAGCAGTAGCAATTTGCTTCCATAACCTGTATTTCACTTATATAATCCAAAAAGGTTAACAATTATATAAAATGAAATATTTAAAGTGGTTTCAATCATAAACAAACAAATCAATACAAACATCAATCACTTGCAACCAGGCATATAACCATCACATAGAATCATCACAAACCAATCATTTATTCATATCAAACAAAACAAATAATTTTTCAGGTTCAAAACTTCAAATTGTACAGAATTGGAAATAAACTACTAAGCGCACCATTTACTCAACAGTCTCTGATGAAGCTAAATAGATTATTCATACATCCAAATAATTTTAAAGTATCCTTACCCAAAAACCCATAAACCAAAACAAACAACAACAATTTCAAAAAACAGATTTAGTTTATCCTTATTAATTCCATTCATACATTTGTTGTTTGATTTCTCCTTTTCATTCATATAATGGTCTATCTTTTTAATTTACATTTATTTCTTACAATTTTATTTAGAAATTAATACAACTTATTTACTTAAATTTAAAATTTCTTATTTACAATACTTGCCTTCTATTATATTTAATTAGTATTATTTCAATTATACTTAAGTTTATAACAACTACAACACCAAATTCTTATTTATTAAAGTATTTCATTAATTACTTTAATTACTTTCATTACTTCAAGTTTATTACTTGTATAATATCGATTACATTTTATTATTAACATTTTAACTTTTTATATCTTTAGGTAAGTTATATATATGCCTTTAAGAATGTAATTGAAAGTTACACAAGGTTTTTTTCTTATTTCTTTTAATTAATTCATTGTTCAATAATTTTATCTTTTATTTTATAGGTTACAATTTCAACTTCCTTGAAATTTCATTTATAACTTAGCATTAAATCTATTATTTTATTTAGAGGTTTCAATTATTAATTAGTTACATTCCATTTTCTACAATAATAGAAACTATTTATTAATGGAAACTTAAGAACTAAATACCGGGTTAAATTTCAAATTATTTTAAAATAATAGACAAATATACACTTGCAACTTATATATTAAATTATATATAAATAATTTAAAATTTATATTTTTTTATCAAAATAAATCTGTATTAAATCTGCTACAGTGGCCTTCCCACTTCGAAACTCGAAAATGAATGTCGATCATGTGTGCACTCATCACCGAAATATTTTCCAGCGACAAAGAGGGTAGTATAGAATTTATTTCTTTTCCAAAATTTCAGCAAAACAATTCTTTCAAATTATATTAAAATATTTATATCAGAAAATACTTCTAATAATATTATTATTATATTTCAAAATCATTCAAAATAAATTTTCAAAACCCCGGAACTTAAGTTCTAAATTTCCAATTTTCATTTGTTTTATATTAAATCTTATTTCAACTATTATTTATAAATTTCATTACCAAACAACCAATATATTGCAACCAAATATATATCATTATAAAAAAATTTATATATAGAAAATATAATAGGAAAAATTATTTCATTCACCTATATTCAAAACAAATATTGTGTCGGTCTGTCATATTAAGTGTTTAGAAATCCCTATTGATGTCATAGCGTCCCATGCATCAGCCAGAATTTATGAATACAAAACGGAACAAATTAACACAATATTAAAACCTTTGGTAACACTAACAAATATGCTCTCTTATATATATACGCTCAGCGACTCCTCATAGGGTATTGCTACCCTATAAATAAAGAGTCAGACCCCATAAAGCTAAGGTTTATTGCTAAACCAAAGCTCTGATACCAGATGTAATATCCTGCCTTTTTATACATTTTAAATCGAGATAAAACACACACTTCAGACTTAAACCATGCGTAAGGGCGGATTGTTATGGGGTAAATAAGAAAAAGCAGAGAAAGAAAAAAATAAAATCTTGCAGCGGAATGATAAATTATTATAATCAAATATACAGTTCATGAAGCTGTTTTACAAAATATTCGATTATACTTATATAATACATATCAGAGTTACACATACTAGAGGAAAATCAATAGCAATGCAGCGAAATAATGAGAACGTAGTGGAATACTATAATAACAAATAATAATAAATCTTCGTCTTCGTCCTCCAGAATACGGTCTTCCAAATCCTGAAATGCTCAAGCTGACCCGAGCGAATTGAAAGACAAAACACTCGAGTCAGAACTAAAAGATCTTATGTAATTTAAATCAACAATAAACAATATGAGTGGAACGGCGTCAGAGATGTTTACGGAATTTGACATCTCCTATCCAGTGTCTACGTGAGTGCAGTAACTCAAGAGATACTCGGGATTCACATCTCCTGAGGATCCGTTAAACTATTTACTATGTAGTAATATTTCACTATTATAATAATGTCTATTAGTAAAATAAACTTACTTTTAAATAGCGTTAAGGCTTTACATTTTCCACCTTAACACGTACTAGTGCCAATAGTATATACAGTACCGTAATACCTCTTGATCGGGAGGCTACCAGAGCACACACCACAGGTACGATACAAATCAAACTCGTATAAGGCGCGCTAGAGTAGATGACACGGCACACAAGGCAATGCCAGTGTAACGACACATAAATTTCGTTAATTAAATTAGTCATATTTGTAAGATTTTGGAATTTAATTATATAGAATTATAATTGTTATAATTGGTAACGAAGTAAATTTTAATAAATTAACCCATGAAATATTACATTGGTTGTAATAGACTTAATTATCAAGATTGAATTTAATAAACCCTATTTATTTGGAACCTTGTTTATTGATATGCAAATGTATAATAAATGAGTTACTACAAGAGATTGAAATTTAACTAGAATTCTGAATAATGAATAGTGGAAAGGATTATACAGGTGTATAATTTAATACGAGAAAGGAAAGTACTTAATTGATTTTGTAATAAAAATATTGAAACGGAAATTGGAATAAATTAAGGAATTATGTTAATGCGAGTAATAATCTATAAACTTGGATGAACATTTCAATTTGATAAATTATTTTTAAATGATAAGGCTTAGTATAAATGAAATAATTAGGGTAATTGGTATTTACTGAAATTAAGTGTTGGTATATTACGTAGATAAGGATTTAGATGAAGTGGGTTAATTTATGACGCAGCGGATTAATCAAACAAAACTTCAATCGATGAAATGTAGCAATCGGTGAGTTGAAGATACCAAAAAATGCCCAAGTTCGTTGATCCAAAGATACCGAACTCTAGCTATCTCAAACACGTTGATAGCGCACTATACCGTGTTCAAAGATCTACGATTCTTCGCACGTTGATCTAGCGCACTAGATTCCGTGAATCGGCTTCTACGATCGTTGAATCGAGCGCACTCGATTAACCGAAAGAGGAGATAGGAGATTACACTCAACTACCAATTGGTATGAAAGCACAAAGCTAACAAAAGAGAAATTTTATTCAAAATCAACAACCACAAAAATTACAACACACACGCTATTTATAGAAGTTACAACTCAACACAACATACAACACCCAACTCCTAAGTCGGCACCGACCCAACATACACGACTCATTTCGGCCGACTCATCATAAGTCGTTACCGACTCAACACACGCAACTCCAACCCCTTACAACAGAACACAAAGCAACGACTCATGTAGGGTCCGCCTCCGACTCAAGAACAATTTACGACTCATACTAGGTCGGCAACGACCTACGACTCATGGCACAAAATACTCAGCGCGACTCAACAGGCCTGCCTCATCACATCCGACTCAAGACACTGCGACTCACGACTCATCACTTCATGCGACTCAACAGCTTCCAACGACTCAAGCTTACTTGTGTCATGTCCCTTCAACCGACTTAATACTGGACGACTCATGGCCTTGCAGTTAGGTCGTATCTTTCTTAAACTTGATTCCTTAGGTCGGTCCCGACTCATGGCCGCCCCAAACTCCTTCCCTGATTCCTTAGGTCGGTCTTGACTCATGGCCGCCCCAAACTCCTTCCCAGTGACTCGTGCCTTTTCTTCCCGTGTCTTGTTGAGTCGTGGTCGATTCACACTGAGTCGTAGACGACTCAAACTAAGTCGGGGACGACTCAACTCCGAAGTCCATGATACTCGACCTTTGTTATCTCGGAAACGACTTAGGGCCCCCTCCTTAGCTCGTAACCGACTCATCAAGCATGCACGTCTTAAGCTCGTGTACGACCTAATATGGTTTAACTTTTGAATTCCCATATGCCTTGCTGCATCAATTTATGAAATAAAATTTAGGGATAGCAACTATTATAAATTACCTAATGAAATTGGTCAATAAATTTATTGTAAATAAAATTCATTTAAAATGTTAGGTGATTATGATGTTGTTATTAATAATAAACGTTACTTAAATGATTTTTATTATAGTAACGAAAGTGTAAAGGTAAATTGACAAAAGCATAAATTTAGTTAAGTAGTAATTTGTGGTTCGGGAATAATAACGCATTAGTGTGATTCAAGATAAACGGTAACAAATATTTTAGGGTACCTATTTATCTAGCCTGTTAATTTAATATGGGAAATTGTGATAAACTAAATCTAATCATTGGTTGGTGAATGTGATTTTGTTAATAATGGAAATTATATGAAACATGCATTTAAGGGCGTGAAACCAAGTGAACCAATTTATTTAGAGTAGTTAATCGTAATTAAAGGATGTAATTTGCTAAGTTATAATGAATGGAAAAAGGAAGTTTATTAACTATGGAAGAAATAGGTAATAATTGCATTTATTTGTAAGTGGAAATAAAACGTTAATGATAACAATTATTTAAGATTAACCATCTATTTAGTATATTTAATTATAACTGATAATCAACTGCAATAAATAATAAATAATTATTACATTAATGTTAATTGAAGTAATACTTGAAATTTAATATTTAGATACTATGTAAATATAAATTTAGATGAAATTGGAGATGTTTACCTAATGAAATATGAATCCAATGATAAATTCATCTATTTGACAATAATAAATGGAAAGTAAATTTAATTAAATTATTGGAAATTAAATTTATAATTTGGTGTAATTAATGAAATTTGGGAATTTCAAAATTTTAATTCGACAAGTTAAATTTTGTTTAAATTAGTATAGATGATTGAAAAATTTATAATAATAAGAATCATCAATTATCAAAGAGGAATGGGAAATTTGATTTAATTGACTAATTTTTAATTTATTTAATTAATATAAAAATAGCCATTTTGGTCACGGACTCGGATTTCGACAAAACCAGTTCCATCGGAACTGTAACAATGAATTATTGTAGGGTTTCAAGTTTCGTAGCGATCGGACTTGTCGTTTGATCGTACGAATGCGAAACGCCTTGAAATCGATTTAATTGAAATCAATTTGAAATCAATTTGAAAATATTGATTTCATCATAACTTCTTCATACGATGGAATTTGGACGTGAAACTTTTTCCATCAAGTTCTGGTTATTTTAAAATACCTATTTTTATATATGGGTATACCCTATTTCGTTCCGAGGTCAGAACAGGCTTTTTGGGGCACGTTAGCGTTAGCACATTTGTTTATCGGATCCATCTACTCTATTTCTAACCTACCTATATAAACCCAGTTATAAACCCTAGACTCCATCTATTCTCATTTGTTTGTGCATTCATTTCCTCAACTCTTTCTCTTCCTCAATGGATGCAAATCTTAGATCCAAACAAAATTGCAAATCCAATCAAAGTCAAAAATTCAAAGTCTTTAGAAAATTTCAAAAAAATTATATGCTGGAGCTCTCGAAGAGCGTAATCTGCTGGTGTGATCCATTTTTTGATTGGAATTGCCGCGTGGCCAGATCAGGGCGAATTTGTTCCGGCCGTTCATAGGTAGTTATCGATTTTAACGGCGGATCGTCCACCAATCGTCGATCAGGAAGCATGGGCTGGTAGGGGGCGTCGAGGGAAGTGGATCTATGTGGTTTGTTTGGGTCATTGGCGTCGGTATTCGCCGTGGTTGGGGATAGAAGAGGGCGGCGGCGAAGAGGCTACGGCGAGCCGGAGTTGATGGTTCTCTAGCCAGAGGTGCGGCCTCGGATGGGCTACGTGGAGGCGTTGCCTGATCGAGTCGAAGGTCTTCGTGGTGGTAGCAATGTCCGACCAAAGCTGAGGATGGTGGCGGCTGGAAAGTGTCTTTCGCGATTTAGGTTTTGAACAAAAAGAGAGAGCAACACTGACGTGGCAATAGGTTTAGTTTGGTATCTTCTTTGTTAATTTAAATTTAATTTCCAAATCGTCAACGATGATAATTATTGCATACGGACTCCGTTTCACACAATTTTTTTCCGTTAGGATCGTAATAAAATTCTGGATCTGTTGACGCTAGTTTGGATGAATTTGAAGAACGCCAAAATTTTGGGATTAAATTGGATTTAAATTCAATTTAAATCCCAAAGGTGAGTGTTTTAACCCACACACAACTTCTAAAATTTCTTATGTTTGTTAAATTGATTTTAGATATGAGTAGAAATTTATTTATGACTGTTTGGCAAGTTTTATTCATTATCTCAGTTAAATCGCATTTATTTAAATTAACTGTGAATTAATTTTATTATTGCATAAAAATTTGACAGTTAAAATTTATTTATTTGCATATAAACTGCTAGTTAAACAATTATTAAATTTATTATTGAATATAAACTGTTAGTTAATACCTGCATTTATTAACCGTTATATTTTATATGCTCTATATTGATGTTTGTTTAAATTGGATGATGATTTGTAATAAATGGTTGATGATTGATATTTGGATGAATGAATGTTTAATTATATTAACTGCAAGTTGTTATGCATTTCATTTCGTTCGGGATTGCGGTTTGAAATGATATGCAATCACATTTTTTTATTTTTAAATTGCGAATTGAAATGATAAATATCCGTTCACTTGACCATAGGGTATAAAATACAGGCACCGCGGTGTGTGTATATATATATATATATATAAAATTATTTTTGAAATGATTTCTATGGTTTGGATAAGATACGGTTTACTAAATATTAATTTTGGATCTTATATAAAAATCTTATTATATATATACATATGTATAGTTAAATTATTGAATTTAAGCTATGTATGAATTTGTTAAATGAAAATAAATAAGTTGAATAATGGAGTTTGATAATTTATATTATATGTTTAAGTACAGGTTTAAGATCTTGTGTATATATAGAGTTAAATGATTTAAATCAATTAAGATTGGGAGTTAAATTGGAAATTTATTTGGAATAGAGCTTAATTAAGAATTTAACTTCATAAGTTGATGTAAAATTTATTAACTTGAAATTTTAAAAAGGTATGATATATATAACTGAATTTTTATTTAAGATGAATTAAACGAATATTTCTAGCATAAATAAATTGAAGGAAATGATTAAGTTGTTAGTAATTGGAGTTTTATTTTAAATGATTTTTGATTTATTATGTAAACATTTCAAAAACAACTAAATAGTAGGACAATGAATTGTTGAATATAAATTTCCAACCTTCAGTTTTGAAATTGTTAAATACTCCAAGTTAGAAATATATTAAATTGAAGTGGTTTATTCAACTGAAAGTGAATTTAAAATTTATGGTTGAGACTAAATTATTAAATGAATAAATTGTAAAGTCGGGGAAATTATTTTATAAAGAAATTTTAAATTCAAACTGTTTTATTTTATATACCATTGAATATCCAAACCATTTAAGTTTGAAAGTTATGGTTTTAAAACTATGGATTTCGAAGTATTATGTTGGAAGTTAAATTTCAAATAATTGGTTTTGGGATATTATAAATTTTAAAAAAGGCATGATTTTGGAAAAGAAATATATTTGAAATAAAGTGATATCATATTTATTTGGGTTTTAAATGGAAATGATATCGTATTTATGGGTTTTGAAATGGATAATTTTATTCTGGTTTTGAAAGTATGATTTTTTTTAAATGACCGCGGTGTTATAATAACGTTTGGTGGTTGAAGAGAACGGGATCGGAAGTTTTCATACTCTTTGCCAACTTCGAAAACCACTTTAGCAACCATGTACACGGTGGAGATTCCAGAATGAAGTAGGTTGGTGGCGGCGTTTCCTTTAAGGTAAATACCTGGACCCGACTCTCGTGAGTTGGCATAAGGTGGCTAAAACATGAGCGATTCTCGGGCCAAGGGTGTTAGCGCCCTTTATCGGACACTCCTCTTCGATACTATACTCTGACTTTGGATTGATTTGGTGGCCACCTTTACTTTTGATTTTAGGGGGAGTTTGTTCGAGGCGGGCGATAGCTGCGGCTATGCGTTACCACCAGCCCGGATGCGTAATTAGTATATCAACCCTGGCATTGCCTTGTTGTGCCGTGTCACCTACCCTATCGCGCCTTATACGATTTTGGTTTGTACCATACCTATGGAGTGCCCTCTGACGACGCCCAGTACAGGGGAGATTACGGTACTGTATAGACTATGCGAATATATTATGTGTTAAGGTGGAAAATGTAAAGCCTTAACGCTATTTAAAAGTAAGTTTATTTTACAATTAGACACTATTATAATAGCGAAATATACTACATAGTAAATAGTTTAACGGATCCTTAGGAGATGTAAATCTCGAGCATCTCTTGAGTTACTGCACTCATATTCATTTCTGTTAATTTAACTTACACAAGGTCTTTTAGTTCTGACTTGAGTGTTTTGCCTTTTCAATTCGCTCGGGTCAGTCCGAGCGTTTCAGGATTGAAGATTTTCTGGAGGAAGAAGACAAAGATTTCATTACTATTATTATTATATATTATATGGTTCCACTACATTGTATTCTGCTGCATTAATATTATTGGTTTGTGAACTCTGATATTTATTGTATAAAGAAGAATCAAATGTTCGTAAACAGTTTTATGAACCGTATATTTATTATTATATTTTATCCTTCCGCTGTGAGATTCTGTTTTGTTATTCTTTCTCGTTTTTTTCTTATTTATCCCATAATAATCCGCCCTTCTGTATGATTTGAATTGGCACGTGTGTCGATTTAAAGCGTGCGAAAAGGCGGGACGTTACATCTGGTATCAGAGCTTTGGTTTAGCGATAAACCTTAGCTTTGTGGGGTTTGACTCTTTATTAATATGGTAGTAATACCCTATGGGAGTCGCTGAGTGTATATATATGAGAGAGCGTATTTGTTAGTGTTATAAAAAAGGTTTTAATATTGTGTTAATCTGTTCCGTTTTGTATTTATAAATTCTGGTTGGTGCATGGGACGCTATGACATCAATAGGGATTTCTAAACACTTAATAGGACAGACCGACATAATATTTGTTTTTAATATAGGTGAATGAAATAATTTTGCCTATTATATTTTCTATATATAAAATAATTTTTTTAAATGATATCTATATTTAGCTATAATAGATTGGTTGTTAGGTAATAAAGTGTATAAATAATAATAGAAATACGATTGAAAAATAAAAATAAATGAAATTTGGAAATTTAGAACTTAAGATCCGGGGTTTTGAAATTTTTCGAATAAATTTTGGAATATAATAATTTTGTTTATAAGTATTTTCTGATATAAATATTTCAATACAATTCGGAAGAATTGTTTTAAAGAAGATTTTGAAGAAAATAAATTTTGTACTTTACACTCTGTCGTTGGAAAATAATTTCGATGATGGCGGCCGCATCATCGACTTTCATTTTCGAGTTTCGAAGGGAAAAGCCATTGTAGTAGTTTTACTGCAGATTCATTTTTGGAAAATATAAATTTTGAATTGTTTTAAATATAATTAGAGATATATAAGTGGTAAGAATATATTTATCTATTATTTTAAAATAAATTGAAATTTAACCCGGTATTAAATTCTTAAATTTCCATTAATTAATTGTTTCAATTATTGTAGTGAAATGAAAGGTAAGTAATTAATGATTGAAACCTCTAATTTAGGTAAGAGATTCAAGGCTAAGTTATAAACGAAATAAAAAGGAAGTTGAAATTGTAACTTATAAGGAAAAGGTAAAAATTTATTGAACAATGAATTAATTAAAAGAAATGAGAAAACTCGTATAATTTTCAATTACATTCTTTAAAAGCATATATATAACTTACCAATATTAAAAGTTGAAATGTAAGAAATGTAATGGAAATTGTAAAGTTAAAGTATGTAAAGAAAGGGTTCAATAAATTGCTTTTATTTGTTGGAGTTGGTGGTATAGAGTAATAAACTTAAGTTTAAATTGATAAATAAATGAAATAAAGTAGTGTAAATGAATGATAATGAACTTAAATAAACAGTTGAAGCTATTTATAAATAAAATTAGTAGGAAAATGAATACTGTAATAAATGAAATTAAGTAATAAATAGACGAGGTCATGCAATTATAAATGATTGTAATATAATAAAGAGAAATTGTAAACTTAAGTAAAAGGGTTGAAGTTATTTCTAAATAAAATTGAAAGAAATAAATGAAAATAAAAAGATAAACTGTTATATGAATGAAGGAATCACTGAATGAATGAAAGAAAGGAAATCAAACAACTAATGTATGAAATAAAATTAATAAATAAGTAAATTTAATTTGAGTTGTTGTTGTTTGGTTATGGTTGTTGGGTAAGACACTTTAAAATTGGATTTGGGTGAATGAATAATCTATTTAGTTTTATCTAAGATTGTTGAGTAAATGATGCGCTAGTAGTTTATTCTTCATCCCGTACAATTTAAAAGTTTTGAACCCGAACAACTATTTGTTGTTTAACTGAATGGTTGCTTGTATTTGTTGTGTATGCTGTTTGTGAAATTGATAGTTGTTGTATTGATTTGTTGTTTGTGATTGAAACCACTTAAATATTTCACTTTATATAAATTGTTCACTTTTTGGATTTTATAAGTGGAATGCAGGTTATGGAAGCAATTGCTACTGCTTTTGGTTCCATAAATTAAGCGCAAATTGCCCGACAAATAGGTACGTTTCGGATTACGGTTTATAGCGCTATTTATATATTTCCCGTGTAGTGATATATTAATTTGAAAAATATATGTTGTATATTGTTATATTTAATATTTTATTTTCTCCCGAGCCTCTCCGTACAGAGGAGACTCTGCCAAAATTTTCCGTAAATTTTGAACTTAGAAATATTTTGAAAATGTTTTATAGACTTTAGTAATTTATGTATAAAAGATTTAAATGGGTGTAAATTGGTACATTTTATTTTAAAGTATTTTATTTTGTAAACTTATTTGTTTATAAATTTAATATTTAAGAAAGATATATTGATTTCTTATTTCTTCTTTTCCCTTCTTTTCCTTTTCGAGGACGAAAAGTTTTGAGCGGGGGAGATTGTAACGACCCATAAATTTCGTTAATTAAATTAGTCATATGTATAAGATTTTGGAATTTAGTTCTATAGAAATATAATTGTTATAATTGGTAACGAAGTAAATGTTAATAAATTAACCCATGAAATATTACATTGGTTGTAATAGACTTAATTATCAAGACTGAATTTAATAAACCCTATTTATTTGGGACCTTGTTTATTGATATGCAAATGTATAATAAATGAGTTATTACAAGAGATTGAAATTTAAATAGAATTCTAAATAATGAATAGTGGAAAGGATTATACAGGTGTATCATTTAATACGAGAAAGGAAAGTATTTAATTGATTTTGTAATAAAAACATTGAAACGGAAATTGGAATAAATTAAGGAATTATGTTAATGCGAGTAATCTATAAACTTGGATGAACATTTCAATTTGATAAATTATTTTTAAATGATAAGGCTTAGTATAAATGAAATAATTAGGGTAATTGGTATTTAATGAAATTAAGTGTTGGTATATTACGTAGATAAGGATTTAGATGAAGTGGGTTAATTTATGAAATAAAATTTTAGGATAGCAACTATTATAAATTACCTAATAAAATTGGCCAATAAATTTATTGTAAATAAAGTTCATTTAAAATGTTAGGTGATTATAATGTTGTTATTAATAATAAACGTTACTTAAATGATTTTTATTATAGTAACGGAAGTGTAAAGGTAAATTGACAAAAACATAAATTTAGTTAAGTAGTAATTTGTGGTTTAGGAATAATAACGCATTAGTGTGATTCAAGATAAACGGTAACAAATATTTTAGGGTACCTATTTATCTAGCCTGTTAATTTAATATGGGAAATTGCGATAAAACTAAATCTAATCATTGGTTGGTCAATGTGATTTTGTTAATAATGGAAATTATATGAAACATGCAATTAAGGGCGTGAAACCAAGTGAACCAATTTATTTAGAATAGTTAATCGTAATTAAAGGATATAATTTGCTAAGTTATAATGAATGGAAATAGGAAGTTTATTAACTAAGGAAGAAATAGGTAATAATTGCATTTATTTATAAGTGGAAATAAAACGTTAATGATAACAAGTATTTAAGATTAACCATCTATTTAGTATATTTAATTATAACTGATAATCAACTGCAATAAATAATAAATAATTAGTACATTAACGTTAATTGAAGTAGTACTTGAAATTTAATATTTAGATATTATGTAAATATAAATTTAGATGAAATTGGAGATATTTACGTAATGAAACAATAATAAATGGAAAGTAAATTTAATTAAATTATTGGAAATTAAATTTATAATTCGGTGTAATTAATGAAATTTGGGAATTTCAAAATTTTAATTCGAAAAGTTAAATTTTCTTTAAATTAGTATAGATGATTGATGTAACGACCCTGAATTTTGGCCCTGGTTATTTTAATAAATATTTAATCTGATTAGTAAAATATGAACTAATTATTTTCAAATGAATATGATTTTGGAATAATTGCCAATTGTTTATGTAAATTTGTATTTTAAAAGGGAATTTGATTTTGGGAATTTAAATAGAACCTTTTAATAATATTGACCTTATGTAACTAAATTAAAATACTGTACCTTGTTTACATTTGGAAATATATTATGGATGATAATATTTAAAATTTAAAATCTAATTCTAACAAAATAAAATATAAATGTAGAACATAAATCAAATATGTGTTTATAATTTAATTTAAATAAGTGATAGCAAAGTACAAATGAAAATGAATGCAAATATAAGTAAGAAAATTTATTTTGAAATATAACTTGAATATTGACAGTTAAATATAAAGTACTAATGTAAAATTTAAAATAAGGATTAATTAGTTAAGATTTTATACAACATAACTTAATAATCTAAAATAAGAACAAAAGTATAAGATTCAAAGTAAAGTAAAATGAAATCAAATACAATGTAAAACCAAACTTTAATTATCATGTATAACTTATATAAATTAGAAGTTAAATAAACAAAATATTTTCATATATAAATTAACAACAACTATATTGTAATTAATTATTCAAGTTAGAAACAATAAAACAATTTATTTTTACAAGCAAACCAAAGTAATATAAATCTGACCCCAAACATAATTATTTTTTTCAAGTAAGCAATTCATAAAACAAGAATAAGTTTTACACCATATCTTCACATATAAATCTATACATAAGAGATACAATAATAAAACAAATGTGCAAAGGAAATGTTTATCATTCACAAGTGTCAGTAAGTATGAAGAAACCTGACACATATTGTTTTAATACAAATATCTGCAAACATGAAAAAAAGAAAGAAACTTGACTAACTAAGGAAGATTGAAATATAAACATTTATAATAACTTACCATTTCATGCAAGCTACCTACTGAAGAATATAACCCATACACATGCATACAATTTGTTTAACTGTCCTGCATAATTATAATTATGTTAACAGGTGAACCAACAACATTTAATGCTCCTCTGATTCGAGCACATCTTTGTGTCTATTTGTGTTATGCAAATCCTATTTCACAGAAATGAAATCTAATTAACAGGATTGTATAGCAGTGAGTTAGACATATAAAAACAATAAAGTATAACAGGCTTGAATATATATAGAACCTGCCAATGATTATGTTAAAGCAAGCTATAAAAAAAATCTGTATACTAATAAGGTTATGTGTAGACAATAAGTACATAGCATTTAATGACTTAACATTTCAGCCGAATTCAAGAATCATATCAGTATATATATGAAAAAAAAGAGAAAAATCTTGCCTAATAAAGCCAAAATAGGAAAACTACCTGACTAGTTGCTGCCTTCCTTCACGCACTATATCTTTTATATATATGTGTGTGTATGCATCCTTTATTTGATCAGTCACATGGTATACCTGAAGAGAATTTAAAGAGTAAATCAGGAGAAGAAGAAATGAAAAGCAAGCAAACTCAGGTTTTAAAACAGATGTAGAACAATTCTAAAATTTCAGGCTTCCAAAAGAGAATAAGAAGTGTTCTTTGTTCAAAAGGCTTACCAGGTGAGTAAACAAAATTTTAAAAGTTTTAAGTCAATTAAAATCAGTTCAAACCTCATTGATATTTGGTTTGTGTATACTTTAGTTTGTATATGTTGTGTGATGTTCTGTGTTCCTCTGAGATTTGCTACAGGATGTTTGTTTCAAATCCTAAATCTATCTGATATTTATTATTGTTAAGGTAAATTTTCTTTTTCAATTCGAACAAAAGATTTAAGCTTAAAATTTAAATTTTAAAGATTTTTTTAAAAAAATCCTGTTGAAATATGCACTGAAACCTTGTCTACAGGTAAATGGGTGGAAAATTTATAAAATCAAATGTTGTAAAACATTAAGTCAAGATTTTATATTGAATTCGTACTGCAATTCGTGATTTTTAAAACAAAAATTAGGAATTTTAAGTTAGTATTTGCAGAGCAGTTTGTATGTAAACAAAAATCACACTTTCACAAATTTTAAACACCGTGATAAATTTTAATCATTGAAATTTGAACTGAGGATAGTATGATCATCAGTGATCACGGGAAAAATAGGCTATAATTTTTCCATTTCGTATATTTGTACAACTGAGTCATTTTAGGGTTTTTGGCTTGAGTTTTGTCATGTCTGCAAACGTGGAGAGTTTGTCACCTATGAATGATCGAGCTTCACACGATTCACGGGGAAGGAAGCATGTCGTGTAGTCAAGATGTAGTTAAATTTTTAGCTTCTCTGGTGATCTACGGTGATCATGAGGCGTTTCCATTGATTGCCTTGTTTTCCAGTTTTTCGACTCAGAGGCTAATTTTTGATTTAGATTTTTATGTGTTATCCTGAGATTCGTTTCTGGGTCTTTGAGTAATTCGTGGTTTGTCGAGAAGGTTGGGGATCGCCGCAGCGTGGCCGAGGAGTTGTGCAGGTGCACGGCGTGGAGGTGGAGAACGGCGTCGTGTCAGTGAGGTTACTCGTGTCGTGCTCGAATAATTTAGGGGTTTCCTTCGAGTTTGATTCGAGTGTGGAGGCGCGTGAGTTAATTCATGTGTTGTAGCTTAGTGCTTTGAGAAATTAAAACTGTAACTAAAAATAAAAAAAATAAAAAAAAAGAACAAGAAGAAGAAAGGATTTGTACAGTGTTGTCTCGGGAAGATTTGGTGAAGACTCGAAGAATACACGGGGAAAAGGGGAGTGGGACTCGGTGATGAACTCGAGCGAACTAAAGGGGGAAACTCGGGTTTGTAGTTTTAAAACTTCAGCATGTTATAAAATTAGGAAATTAAGTAAATCACTTTCAAACAAATCGAAAGTGTTATAAAACTTAATAAAGTTTTTAACAGTTTTAAATTAAAACTTAAATGCAAGCTCCAGTCATTTAGTAGGTACTTAACAAATTGCATTTAGCACTTTATTTTAGTTAAGCAATTGATTTGAGTGAAGATTAAAGTTAATCAACATTTAAGAATTCAAACCTTAAGAAAATTCTTTCAAATATTAATTAAAATTAATAGTAATTTACTAACAATTTTATAAGTAATTAAGAATGATACTTTAAAATCATAATTAGAGATCGAATAATAATTAAGAAATAAGTTAATTTGTAATTAACTACGTAGATAGATTAATGAACAATTAATAGTTAATTAATCAAGAGATTTAAATAAGAATTAAGAAATGATTAATGAAGTAATCAACAATTAAAAATTTGATAAACAAGTTATTTGATTTATAACTAAGGTTTGCAACTAATAATTAAGGAAAAGCTAATTAAGTAATTAAGGTTAAACAAATTGATTTGAGTGGATTACTTGAGTAATTGAGGAATAAATTAATTATTGTAATTAATGAAGTTTAAAATGAATTGTTTAAGTTAATTAATTAAGTTTAATTAATTTAAATAATTATTCGGTGATGTGATAAGTGTAATTACTTGGAGAAGTAATTGATGATAATGACTAGAAGAAATTGATTGAGGATTGACAATGGAAGTAATTTGAGTATAATTACTTTGTGTAATTTAATCAAGGAATTGATTAAAGGAAATCAGTTGGGGAGAATTTAAGTGATGTGATAAGAGTAATTGAAGAAGATTGATTACTGAATAATATTAATCAGGGATGATTAATAAATATAGTTTAATTGAAGATTTAATTGCTTAAGGTAATTCATTTAATATAGGATAATGAAATGAAATGTAATTAGCAATCATTAAATAATGGAATTAATAATGAAAGATTAAAGAATAATTAATTGGTAAAATTAAGAAGTAATGTAATGTATATAATTAAAAGATGATTACTTAAATAAAATTAAATGTTAATTAATCAAAGTGTGATTAATGTATTAACTGACTGATAATTGGTTAATAGTCATATAAGCAAGATTATGGTAATGTAATAGTTAATTTAATTTACTTTAAATTAATTAAAGATGCAAGTAATTAATTTAATTCATTTTAAATTAATTATAGCTAACATGGTTGCTCAGATAAGGATGGATGATATTGTTTACTCTGAATGGTTTGAAATCCCTAGCGTGAGATAAATGATGCTGTATGAAATGTATGCTTGATTGTAGTATGATAATAATATGGATTATCTGATGTGATGATAATTACCTGTTTATGATGATGATGTTCTATTGTGATATTGTGAATTATCTATCTGTGTGTATATGGATAATTACATTGTTTATTTTATAACTCTAAAACAACTTGGCCCTAAAAGACACGTTTTGGATTTCGATGAGACCGGGATCGGGTTTCCACATTTGGAACAACCGAAAACCACATCGATCCAAATTAACGTTAGGTCGTGAATCTGATGTGAAGATGAAGGTTCAGAATGCAAGGGTTGCCGTCGTTAACTCTGAGGGTGATTCCAAAATGAGTGTAACGAGATAATGCCTTCGGTTTCGTTCGAACCCGGAACGAACTTGTATGGATTGAATGCTTTCAACACATCGTCAGGCGGGCGATGGGCATTCTAAGAAATTTGTTCTCTAAAGGTAATCGTAGCCTCAAGCCTCATCAACCGGGAATGGCTAAAACAGGGGAGATGCAGCAAGGTTAGGTGGGTCATGCCCAAGCAGGACAAGATATTTCCCCTGTCTAGATGTCCCTTTTTTTCCGGGTTAGTGGATGGTTGGGCGCGCCAACCACGGGGTTTATCTTGTTCGGGACTGTTCAGTAAGGAATGGTGCCGGCCTTGTGTTGCAGGGGATGAAGGGAGTAATCCTCGGTACGGTGATCTAGGCCCCGTACTGTGACAGGCGGTACCCCAGTAGCCCTGCCATTGTATGGAATCCATTTTCCAATAAGTGCCCACGGTTTTGATTGTATTACCCACTTTGTGGCTAGTAGCTGGAATTTAATCATGTAACAATTTCGGCTATTTTCTATTTACTTGAAAACCCTAGACACTATTATAATATCACAGAATTTTCTATGAAATGTTTTGGTTAGCGTAAGGTAAAAACTTACCCGTATTTATTTGTGGGAAGTCTTATGTGATACCTTAATTTTCAAAAGTTTTTCAAGTTAAACAACCGTAAACTGTTTACTCATACCAGACCCATGTCTGACCCGGAGTTTATATTTTGTTTTTCATAAACTCTCGGATACCCAAATTTTTACGGGTAGTCAAGAGATTCAGGTTAGCTTTGACGAATTCTGGAGGAGCAATGGAGCAGGAGGCTTCAGCGTCGTAGATATTTATCTAGTTCCGCTGTGTTAGTTAGAGTATGTTGTATATTGTGATGTATGTAGTGACTGATGTATATAAAAAGTTGTCAAGTGTATAATATTGTATAACTCTGATATATGTAAACTATGTAATTGTTATATGATGCATTATATTTTATTCCATTCCGCTGTGAGATTTCGTGATTGTTGTTCTTTCCTTCTCTTTCTTTTCTATTTCTATCCCTTTCTTTCTTAATGATGATACGTCTTTCTGGTGATAGAAGGACGGGTCGTCACAGTTGGTATCAGAGCTGAAAGGTTAAGTGAGAACCTTGGCTCTGGTGGAGGTTTACATTTTTCAAATGTATAGTTCGAACCCGACAAAACCAACATGTCTAGTCCGAGATCCACTAATTGTCAAGCTAGCTTTAGCATGATTACAGTAACAAAAAGAAACATGAGTTAAATCTTGAACAATATTTTCAGAGTCGTCATCAGTGTGTGTAGCAACAAAAGAGGCGAGTCCAGTCCTTCCTTCCCTGCTACTCATCCTTCTTTTTCTTCCTTTTTCTTGAATTGATTTTTTTGTTTTCTGAGTGGAAAGAACAAGAGCAACAATAAAAAGAAGAAACAGACAAAAAGAACATATGGGAGAAAGGAGAGCGATGTTCTTTCTCCCATGACTTTCTTTGAACTTCCTTTTTTGTTTAATTTGTCGTTTCGTAAAACATATGTAAATCGAGCTTGTGGAATAGTCCAAGTTTTTGGTCTCATGTATGTGTGGTTAACGTTGTTTAGGTAGATAGAACTATATTGAAAGCATCTTTGAAACTATAAGAGGAGATGACCATGACTGGAACGTTTTGAAAGTTAAGTAATGTATTTTATTTATTTTTATATTTCCATGAAGCATTGTCACCTGGTGACGATTGTGGATGGTGTTCCCTTACAAGAATAAAAATGGTTAAGTAATTATACTTTCTATTGATATGCGTACACATACATATAAACAGGTATAAATTTTTATTCACGAACATCATAACCTTCAATCTACATATGTATGTATGTATACGTAAATGTTTATTCACGAACATCATAACCTCTAATGTACATATGTATGTATACATACGTATGCATATCCATTTACGTGTGTGTATGCACGCACACGTACACATATAATACACATACCCCATAGATTATGACGTTCGTGCATTAAAATTTGATTAGAGGTTAGAGCTCGTGAAGTTTGTGGATAAAAATTTAATTAAATGCTTGGTAGAGATTATGTAAGAAATGATGTAAAAGTAGTTCTGGTAAGTAGTGATTAATTTTTAATATTTAATTTTTAATAATTAAGTTAATATTTTAAAATAAAAAATGCAAATTCAAATTTTGATTCCACTTTAGATTTAACTACAAATACAAATTTCAAGAACAAATTTAATAGCGTTATCGCAATACCTTCAACTCTGCTCCGATCCACTCATGTGTAGCATCAACAAAATTAAGCATTTTCATACCTCTTAAAAATTCTGATCGACAGATGATTTTGTAATATATTAATGCTATACTAGTCCAACTTCATATACCACTCGCGGCATGCCAAAGATTCAGACAATTTATGGTATGTTTGTTGTGAAACTTCATTGCCTTTAGAAAAATTTGACGACCTGAAACACGTTCTTCTTTCCATCATTTCCACCATTTTATGGACATCTTCATAAAAATAGCTACGAGAGCCATCGGTTAGAATGAGCAGCAAAATGAGCGATGGTAGAACAACCAATTGAAAGACTGTCCATATTAATATCTAGATTGATATTGAGGTCAGGTTGGGCAAATTCATCTTGTTGAGAGGGATGAACAGCTAGGAGCCCAAAAGATCATTCCATTCTTGAGGTATGTGCTCCTTTTCCCAAACGTTCTCTGGAGAGGAATTTAAAGCGATAGGGTGAAAATCGGTTTTTACTCCGTCCTCAATTTCATTAGCAAGCAATTCAACCAGAGTGGAAAGGATGACATATTTTTCGATGATGACACATCTAAATATTTGGTACAAAATTTTCACTACAAAAAACAACAGTGTTTCCAACAGCTTACAACCGTCGGCGAAGTTGGAAGCCGTCAGCGATCATCGGAAATAACTATCGCAAACAAGGTCGTTGAAGGATGGTATTTCATAGGACTTTTTAACTGCTGGCGACAATAATTCTGATAGCTTCCGATTCCCCGTCGTGTACACGTTTGTGAATATGTCTTGCCTAAAATTTTGTAGGCAGTAGCCAGAAACCATTAAATGCCGGAAAGATAGGCCGTCGGAAGTCGTCGGCAGCGGTTCGTAAGTTAGGATCAAGGGGCCGTCGGTAGCCGTCAAAAATCTGGATGTTTTTTAATTTTAGCAGCCTATAACTCCCAACCAATACATACACAAGTATATATGTATATATCAATATATATCAATATCTCAATTTCACATATATAACTCTTATATTTCAAAGTCCAAATCGCATATATAACATCAGCAATAACAAAACATCAATATTTACAATAAATCATACTCAAACCATAACATGCTCAAATACCCAACATCTCAAAATAAATCCCAAAATGAATCAAATAAGTCCAACAACATCTCAAAACAAGTCAAATCAACCTCACATCCATCCACATCTCAAAATGTATCAAACAACTCAAATCAACTTCACATATCCCAAACATATCAAACTCTCAAATACATTCCAATAAAGTCAAACTAATTCCCTCATCTCAAAATGCATATATGTACAATGTTCGAACACTAACAAAAAATCATAACTACCAATCCTGGTCGTCGCTTTCTGATCCACCTGATGGGGGAAATGTGCCATGTTCCTGCACATATGCAGCAAGGCGCTCATCCAATTTGGCCAACTCCACAACCTGACGCATGTCTCGCTCCTCCAGCTACGCAATCTTAACTCTCAACTCTTGAATCTCCATTTTGTCTTAGGCTTTTTTATAAACGCTTTATTCGCATCTAGACTGTAACATTATTTAACAATGAATAATTTTCAAATATTATGATTAATAAAATTAAAATATATTACTTTATTATGAATAAATAAAATATACATAAACATTTCCCCCTAATTCCAAAAATCATAACGCATGTTCCGTGATGTCGGCTCGATGTCCGCATCAAAGATCACATCCTCCTCATCGGCATTTAGCTCATCTCATCCTGATTCCTCTGGTACTTTATCCCGTTCTTGCATGAATTTTCATGCAATTCCAAATGAAATTATAATTCAAATTCATATTTGTAATTATAATTCAAATTCATATTTGTAATTATTTATAACTTATTATTTAAAGTGATTATGAATAATTTATAATTTAAAATAAGCTTACCATGGCTTGCTGTGATATTGAGTCGTGCCATGTATATGTTACAGTGTCATCTTCATTTTCATGCTCGATAGCATCAGCAAGAGCAAAAACGTCCATGTAAAAAACGGGTTGACCACGATTCCATTTCTAAAATAATTATTATGGACTATTATTATAAATATATATATATATATATATATAATTATGCAATGTAATAACTATTCATAATTGCAATTAATAAATTTGCCAACTCTTCATGGTAAAGTTGGAACGATTTTGAACCCCTACGGTATATGGCTGGATTTTTATTCCTATTGGCAGTGTTTATCTCTGACTTTACCTTTAAATTTAAAGTTAACATTATAATTGATAATTGTATATTGTGCTAATTCTACTAAATTCTTAATAAATATACAAAACTAGTAAACTTAACTTCGCTTCGTCGCTATCCCAAAAAGCAACCCAAGCTTTCCATAAACTTGCACTCATCCAGTCAGACTTTTTCTCCCTTTTTTGGGGCTCGACATCGTGTTGCGGTAGATTTTCCACATCTTCTTCATCCAATAATTCTTCATAAGAGAAGGTCGGATTCTTGTAGCTCTACCGTCCCCTACAGATTAAAAAAAAGTTATACATTTATACTTAGTTAACAAATTGCAAAGTGGTTATATATAGAATAAAATACAGATTTACATTTATGATACACACTTTAAGATATATGGTGGAATCTAGCCCCACCTAGGCCAACACCCGGTCATTGTGCTCTTGTAAGCAGCCCTAGAAATATCCAAAACAACCTCTGAGGGCTCCGGCTCAAAGCCTATGTATTAAATATGTTAAAGAACTTTAATAAATTATGAATAATATATCATGCGCAATTTATTTACGATATCGTAATAAATTTGATACTTACCCACTCGCTAATTGTCAGTGTCACTACGGGATGCTCCGCCTGTTATGATGGGCCGCTGCCATCGCCCCCCACGTCGGTCCCTTTTTGACTAGATGAGGGTGAACCTGACCATATACACATAATATTTGTCATTGACATTTCATTTTATTAAGCAGGAACATATCATTTAACTATGGGAAAACATATCATTTTTTTGAGAAAAATGTAACATTAATAATTACCTAAATTACCTTCTATCGAAATGTACATTAATAATCAGTCTTCGTCATTTTATGATTCTAACTCCGTCTTTTTCTCTATATTATTTTCCTCTGTAGTCTCAAATGCTTCTATTAAAACATTTGGCTCATCATTTAGAGGCCCAAAATCATTTTGAGTGTCGGTTATTATTACTATTTCATTATTTTGCTCGAAATCTACATGGTAAGCTTGTTCGTTTGGAATATTCTTTTCATCAAACATAAATCTTGCCTTTGTTTTAAAAACTGTATATCGATCTGCTTTATCTTTTTTAGAGATGGACACGGAGCATAATAAACTTATAGTGCTTGTTTGGCTATAATACCAATGTTCTAAAAAAGTTAATAAAATTAAAACTGGTAGCGAAAATTACAATAGAAACATGTGTGAAATACCTTGGCTCAATCTCCCCACCAGTCTCATCACCAGCAACTATTTCTCTGACCATCCCAATCTCCTCCTTTTTTTTCATAACTTCTCTCGATTAATGAAGTGTAACAACCCTGTATTTTGTGATTTTTTTATATTTTAATTATTTTAATTGAATTTTTGATTTAAAAACTTATTTTATTTATTTTGAATGATAAACTTTAGTTTTGATATGAATTATCATTCCAAAGCATGACTAAAAAGAATATTTTCCAAAAATTGAATTTTTGTCAAAATAGCCAAACTTTGACTTTTAATTTAAAATTTTAAAAGTTTGAAAATTTAGATTGTATCTTTTATTATGAAAGTACATAAAATTTTAAGAACACTGCTTTTTCTTTCGTTGAAAACGGATTTAAATTGTGAAAGTTATGTATATTTAAATATTGAGAGTAATTCGTTTATTCTGCAATTTTGTTATTTTAAATAGTATAAATTTTATTTTCTTTGTCATATTTTATTGTAATATGTATTAATATGTTATTTTATTTATATTTTTGTCTTTTAATATTTTTGAAGTGAGGTCGGAATTTTTCTAGAGCTGGTAGTATTTTTCTTGTAATTTCCATGCCATATTTTCAATTTTTAAACATTTTCTTTAGTTCTTTTTCTGTTTTTCTCCAATATAATTATTTATTTTATTTTGAAAATGATAACTAAATTATTTTATTTCAAATTTTCACTTCATAATATTTTTAAAATGAAGTGGATATTTTTCCAAGACTAGTAGTGATTTGTTTGCAATTTCTAGACACTGTTTTGTATTTTTAAGCAATTTCTTTCATCCTTTTTATATTTTCTTTAAAATTAATTATTTATTTTCATGTTATTTCACTTGGTTTCGGTTTTCTAAGGTATTTACTGATTTATTGTTGTTTTTATTTGATCTTTAGAAAACGGAAATGTGTTTCATTTCTAGACGTTTCATTGTACAAAGTCGTTTTATTTGCCATAACCTCTCCATTACTCCTCTAGGCCGTGCATTTTTTTTCATTTGTTGTGTATTCCCTTCAATTTTCATATGAAAAACAACTCAGCACTTCTCATTCTCATGGCTTCTTCAAACTTCCTTGGTAATGGCCTCCTCTCCTCTCTCTTTTCTTTTTCCTTTTTCTATTGTTTTGCTTGATTTTTGCCTTGCTTCTCTTGCTTTGTTTGGCCTAACACCTCCACCATCTCCTCCACCGACCACCACCACTTCCTTCCCCATATCATACACGACCAAAACCCTTCCTCCTCTGACCTGCAAGTGCCATGACCATCCTATGATGCAAAATCCACAAAAACTATGTTAAAACTCCTTAAAAACATGTCTAGCCACCTAGTCTTCATCACCATCACCTTAGATGACCTTGGCCACCTCTTATTGCTCCACCACCACCTTGACACACCCTTAACCATCACCTTCATCATCTGTCCAGATCTGAAACATGCCATAGCCGAGCCATAGATCCATGTAGCCAAGCCCAAAATGAACCAAAAATCACTATTTTGCATAAACCTCTTCATGTTCATGCGTAGTAACTCCTCCACCACTTCAATACCTTGTAGCCATGCCTTATAGGACCCAAACCTGAACCAAAGTATGTCCAAACCTGAGCCAAAACATTCCCTAAGCCGTGCTAGCAAGTGTAGAAAGCAAGGCAAAAAGTTGTGTATTCATATTGCTTTTCAATTCAAAGTTATTCCTATTCAATGTTGTATTGAATTATAATTTTATTTTGTATGTTTTGGGTTATAACACAAGTTCTATGGCTTGGATTTGCTCTACACTCAAATCAAAAATCATGCTATTGCCTTTTGGAATCAGTTGTGTCATTTGTATTGCAATCTCCAGCCATAAAAGGTGAGTAAAGCTCACACGGCATTTATACTTATGCAGTTGTGAAACAACAACTGAATGTGTAGAATTAAATATGATGTTACAACTGCCATGTGATTTTTTTTTATATGATGTTAAACCTATTAAATTTCATGTCGTATCATCTGTTATCATATATATGTTGTTACTGTTTATTTATATATGTTTATCATACTGCAAGTTCCATGTAGATTAGAAATCACTATGGGTTGAAATGATACATACCCGAACGGACTTTAGAAGAGGGAAAAATCGTTATGGGCTGAAATGATAGGCTTGAACGGTTTTTATTTAATTTATTTTAACTTGGGATTGCGGGTTTGAAATGATAAAACCCGGATTTTCTTTGTATATTACGGGTTGAAATGATATATTACCCGTATCACTTTACCTAGCGTAGAAAATTATATACAGGCCCGTAGTTAAAATATGTTTTTCTAAAATTTTTAAAATATTTTAGAAATTTAATTATTATAATATTTGATTTGAAATTTACTAAAAATATAACTTTTGTAAAGTATTATTTATTTTCTGGAAATCTATAAGTTAAATAAATTATGGAAAAGTTAGAAAATATGAATTTAAGTTATTTTGGAAATTTTGATTTAATTTTTAATGAAATTTAAATTAACTTTGAAATATGATAAATTTATGAGATTTTGAATTTAAATTAATTTAAAGTGATTTTATATCATATTAATGATTTTTGTTAAAGTTGAATGTGAAATGAATGAATATTTAAGTTGAATTTTTGAAATATAACTAAAATTGGAAATTTATGAAATTGACTTAAAAGTGAACTTTTAGTTAAGCAAATAAAAATAAAACTAAGTTATATTTAAGAATTTGAACTTAAGTGTTAAGTTGAAATTTAATGCAATGAATTTAAAATTGAACATTGCAATTTAATAAGTGAATTATTATTAAATCTTGATTTTTGAATGGAAATTTAACTTTATAAAATCATGACTTGAGGAAAATTAAATGATGTTTATAAATGTGAAAATGTATGATTTTATGAGTTAAAAATGTTTTAAATAAAAAAATATAATTGGTTGAGAAATTATATTGAATATTTGGAGTTAATTGACTGCATTTTTGAAATGCTATTAATTACAATGTAAATGATATTACAGTATTTGTAAATGCTGTAGTTGATGATAATGAACTAAAAAGCTAAATTGAATTAAAACTATTATAGCAATTTTGTAAGTGTTATAATTTTTTAATTTAACTAGGTTTATTTGGAATTTAAGTAAACCCTATAGCAACATTTTAAAATGTTGTCTTTTGTTAAATTGAACTGTTTTGAATGTAACTTTCCGTAGCGTTTTCTAAATGCTGCGAAAAGTGAAATTTCACTGTTTTGATAAACGTAAGTGAATAAATGAACTTTGGAAGTTGAAAATTTTGGAAATTTAATAATTTAATTATTAACATAATAATTTCATTTTTATGATTAAAAAATGATTTTTTTCGGAATATAAACTGTTTTGAAATATGAATTGAAATGGTATCTTAAATTGCATAAAATGAATAATGATTTGAAATGTGGTTTCAAAAAGATATGATATTTTGATATATTAAAATGATTTGAAATGTGGTACTGAAAGATATGATATTTTGGTATATTAAAATGATTTGAAACGAAGTTTGAAAGATATGATATTTTGATATTAAATGATTTGAAAAATGGAGTTTTGAAAGATATGACATTTTGATATTAAAATGATTTGAAAAGAAGTTTTGAAAGATATGATATTTTGCAAAATGAAACTTTGAAAGGTTATGATATTTTGATATATTAAAATGATTTGATAGGAAGTTTTGAAAGGATATGATAATTTAATATATTGAAATGGTTAGAAATGACTTGACATTTATTTTGATAAATATTTGAATTGAAAGATATGGTATGATGATATATTGAAATGGTTTGAAAATGATTTAATCTTTATTTTGATGAAGGTTTGGGTTGAAATGACATTTTATTTTTGAAGTATAAAATATTGTTTTAAAGTTATAACTACGGGTTATAATAACGATTGGTTGTTAAAGAGACTGGGATCGGATATTGTCTTATAGCCGGCCAATACCCAAAACCACTTTAACAACTGTGTACGCGGTGGAGATTCCAGAATGAAGTAGGATGGTGGCGACGTTCTCGAGGTATATTACGTGGACCCAACTCCCGTGAGTTGGCATAAATGACTAAAACAGGAGCTATACCGGGCTACACAAAGGGTCGCACCCTTTCATCGAGCATGCTCCATCGGAAACCATTCTATTACTTTTGTGATTCGATATGTGGCGCCACTTTGATTCGGAGGTATTGTTCGAGGTGGGCGGAAGCTGCTGGCTTGCCGTCACCACCGGTCCGGGAGTGCAAACGGTGTATCCACCCTGGCATTGCCTCGTGTGCCTGTCATCTCCTTATAGCGAGCCCACTACGATTTTGGTTTTAAAGATCCGACCGCGTTAAGGTTCACCATCCCCTTAACGCTATTTTCTATATGATTATACTTTACTGATTAGACACTACTGCATAGAGCGTATATTACTACATAGTAAATAGTTTAACGGATCCTTAGAGGATGGGCGGTCCCAAGCATCTTCTAAGTTACTTGTATCTTTGCTACAATTCACTTGAGTTGGTTTACATTGTATAAGTATGTATGTCCTGGCTCGAGTGTTTGTAATTTTTATTTACGCTCGGGTCAGCCTGAGTTATTCACAGATTTAGATTTCCACTTTCTGGAGATTGGAATCGCTGGAGATTATCTACTTGTCAAGTTTCATCTTTTCAGTTCGGTTGTTCTATTCAGCTTGTACTTGGTTATCATATTTAAAATTCTGTTATACTTTATTTCTTCTATTGTATCTTATGTAACTCTGGTATATTTATATAGTAGCTTCATAAACTACTATCTCATTTACTTCCGCTGCATTATTATTACTCTGTGTCTGTGATCTGCGATTTTTATTTACTGTATATTCTGAGATTTCCCAAATTTTTATTTACAACGCTGTATTTTGAGCAATTCAATTCCGGCATGAGTGTCTACCTATACACTTATAACGGATGCGAATGGTTGAAAATACCTGGTTGTTACAGTTGGTATCAGAGCCAGGTTGCTCTAGGAAAAACTCAGCATATGGAGTGAATGTATTTACAGAATCACTTTCATTCGAGTTTGAATCTCTTCCTTTTTGACTCAGTTACTTTGAATTTTGGAACATTCCCTACGATTCCAAAATCCATTCGTATCCCTCACTATTCATCTTCTTTTGATTCTAGAGTATCCCATAACTCCGCTTCGAATGATCTTTTTAGCGAGTCGGCGGTCACGCCAATTTCAAATTGAATTGAAAAAAGGGGAAACTCCCTTACAATTAGCATCGATTCACCAGAGATTCTTACCTATCCTTGGTTTAGATGCTAATATCTTTTGTTATCCCAAACTCTAACTCTTGAGATCGAATGTAGATTCACTCTAGAAAAATCCACATTGATCTTATTATTTAAGTCACGGTTGACCCAGTTAAGGTTGCCCGCGATTTATTTAAGCTTATCCACCTCCCTACTCTGTTATTTAATCATCTTGTCTTTTTTTTCCAATCTATTCTTCCAAACATTTTGAATTGTACTTGTATATCTATGTTTTGTTTTATATATTGTGTTGTTTGGGTTGTTGATGTTGATTTGGGTTTCCGATCGATTCGTCTGATCAACGCTATCGATAAGATTTCCAAAACACTTAGACAGAACAAACTGACATAATATTATTTTAAAATTTGTTTAATGAGATAAATTTTGATATATAAGTAAATTTATGAAACTTAATAAACTGATTTAAATTGATTATTTGAAGTGATAATACTTGATTTTGGAATTGAAGTGGATTTAGAACAAGAAATTTGAGAATTTAATTTCCGATGGTTTCAAACCTTTTGTTTAAAAAGTTTTAAAAGGGATATATTATTTAAAGTATTTTCAAATAGAAATTTGTTTCCAAAGAATTTTAAAGTTTAAAATTAGTGCTCTTCTCATTGTCGCTGGGAAATAACTTTGGTGATGACTGCAGCATCATCGACGTTCATTTTCGAGTTTCGAAGTGAAGAGACTGTTCTGTAGTCTTGATACAACTTTGTTTTGGGAAATCAAATTTATTTGAATTTCTAAAATATGACTTGATTTATAATATATATAGACATATGATTGAAATTTTATTTGATAAACTATGTACATACATTTAGTTATCTCTAAATGGTTTGAAGAAATCGGAAATTTAATTCTTAAATTTTATTTTAAAGAATAATTTCAATTATAAAAAGAAAATCAAAAATTTTGAATAAATGATTTAAGCTTGAAATGATTGAATTGGAAAGTTTTATTTGTATAATACAATTGCATTCAAATATAACTTACCTTAATTTCAGAAGTTAACAATGTAATTGGATAATACACAATATAAAAGATTTTATAAATAAAATTTGAGTGGTTATAATAAATGTTATACACTTAAATTTTGATTATAAAATGATTAACAGAGGTAAATATAATAAAGGGTAATTGAATAACTTATAATAAAATAATGTTAAAAGAACTAAGAATAAAAGAAAGTAGTTATAATAAGTGTAAGTATATTTAACATAAGTAATAAATATATTGAAAGGAATAAATTTAATTTTAATTAGGAATAAAGAAGAATTGAATGTATTAAGTACGTTATGAATATAATAAATGATTATTTTTCAAACCCTTTGGTTTTAAAAATTGTTAATTTAAGATGATTGGATAATAAGATAATGGAATTTGAGATAGTTAAGATTTATTTAGCTTGTGTACAGATTTATTCTCTATTTAAGTTGAAACTTCCGTGCTTTCAAATTTATTTCCTTATTTTGTTTTCCAAACTATCTTTTGGTTGTCCTTATCATCCTTATCTTGCTATCGATTGGTATAGGCATCTTTCTATAATCTTTGATAGATCTTTGGTAATCATTTTGAATCCACCTTTTCGTGCTTGCGTTCTTAATTTTGGAGAATCTTGGAAAGATCATCTCCACCTTGTAAAACTTACCTATAAAAATAGCCATCATGTATAATTCAATCTCCTTGTCATCTTGTCCTAATCTTGTTTCACTCTATCTTTTTCTGTGCTTTCCCGTACCTTATTCCTTTTCGGGGACGAAAAGTTTTGAGTGGGGGAGAGTGTAACAACCCTGTATTTTGTGATTTTTTTTTATATTTTAATTATTTTAATTGAATTTTTGATTTAAAAACTTATTTTATTTATTTTGAATGATAAACTTTAGTTTTGATATGAATTATCATCCCAAAGCATTACTAAAAAGAATATTTTCCAAAAAGTGAATTTTTGGTCAAAATAGCCAAACTTTGACTTTTAATTTAAATTTTTAAAAGTTTGAAAATTTAAATTTTACCTTTTATTATGAAAGTACATAAAATTTTAAGAAACTGCTTTTTGTTTCGTTGGAAACGGATTTAAATTGTGAAAGTTATGTATATTTAAATATTGAGAGTAATTCGTTTATTCTGCAATTTTGTTATTTTAAATAGTATAAATTTTATTTTCTTTGTCATATTTTATTGTAATATGTATTAATATGTTATTTTATGTATATTTTTGTCTTTTAAAATTTTTGAAGTGAGGTCAGAATTTTTCTAGAGCTAGTAGTATTTTTCTTGTAATTTACATGCCATGTTTTCAATTTTTAAACATTTTCTTTAGTTCTTTTTCTGTTTCTCCAATATAATTATTTATTTTATTTTGAAAATGATAACTAAATTATTTTATTTCAAATTTTCACTTCATAATATTTTTAAAATGAAGTGAATATTTTTCAAAGACTAGTAGTGATTTGTTTGCAATTTCTGGACACTGTTTTTTATTTGTAAGCAATTTCTTTCATCCTTTTTATATTTTCTTTAAAATTAATTAATTATTTTCATATTATTTCACTTAGTTTCTGTTTTCTAAGGTATTTTCTGATTTATTGTTGTTTTTATTTGATCTTTAGAAAACGGAAATGTCTTTCATTTCTATACGTTTCATTTCTAGGCGTTTCATTGTCCAAAGTCGTTTCATTTGCCATAATCTCTCCATTACTCCTCTAGGCCGTGCATGTTTTTTCATTTGCTGTGTATTCCCTTCAATTTTCACGTGAAAAACAACTCAGCACTTCTCATTCTCATGGCTTCTTCAAACTTCCTTGGTAATGGCCTCCTCTCTTCTCTCTTTTCTTCTTCCTTTTTCTATTGTTTTGCTTGATTTTTGCCTTGCTTCTCTTGCTTTGTTTGGCCTAACACCTCCACCATCTCCTCCACCGATCACCACCACTTCCTTCCCCACATCATACACGACCAAAACCCTTCATCCTCTGACCTGCAAGTGCCATGACCATCCCATGATGCAAAATCCACAAAAACTATGTTAAAACTCCTTAAAAAGCATGTCTAGCCACCTAGTCTTCATCACCATCACCTTAGATGACCTTGGCAACCTCCTATTGCTCCACCACCACCTTGACACACCCCTAACCATCACCTTCATCCTCTGTCCAAATCTGAAAAATGCCATAGCCGAGCCATAGATCCATGTAGCCAAGCCCAAAATGAACAAAAACCACTATTTTGCATAAACCTCTTCATATTCATGCGTAGTAACTCCTCCACCACTTCAATACCTTGTAGCCATGACTTATAGGACCCAAACCTGAACCAAAGTATGTCCAAACCTGAACCAAAACATTCCCTAAGCCGTGCTAGCAAGTGTAGAAAGCAAGGCAAAAAGTTGTGTATTCATATTGCTTTTCAATTCAAAGTTATTCCTATTCAATGTTGTATTGAATTATAATTTTATTTTGTTTGTTTTGGGTTATAACACAAGTTCTATAGCTTGGATTTTCTCTCCACTCAAATCAAAAATCATGCTATTGCCTTTTGGAATCCGTTGTGCCATTTGTATTGCAATCTCCAGCCATAAAAGGTGAGTAAAGCTCACATGACATTTATACTTATGCAGTTGCGAAACAACAACAACTGAATGTGTAGAATTAAATATGATGTTATAACTGCCATGTGATTTTTTTTTATATATGATGTTAAACCTATTAAATTTCATGTCGTATCATCTGTTATCATATATATGTTGTTACTGTTCATTTATATATGTTTATCATACTGCAAGTTCCATGTAGATTAGAAATCACTATGGGTTGAAATGATACATACCCGAACGGACTTTAGAATAGGGAAAATTCGTTATGGGCTGAAATGATAGGCTTGAACGGTTTTTATTTAATTTATTTTAACTTGGGATTGTGGTTTTAAATGATAAAATCCGGATTTTCTTTGTAAATTACGGGTTGAAATGATATATTACCCGTATCGCTTTACCTAGCGTAGAAAATTATATACAGGCCCGTAGTTAAAATATGTTTTTCTAAAAAATTTAAAATATTTTAGAAATTTAATTATTATAATATTTGATTTGAAATTTAATAAAAATATAACTTTTGTAAAGTATTATTTATTTTCTGGAAATCTATAAGTTAAATAAATTATGGAAAAGTTAGAAAATATGAATGTAAGTTATTTCGAAAATTTTGATTTAATTTTTAATGAAATTTAAATTAACTTTGAAAATATGATAAATTTATGATATTTCGAATTTAAAGTGATTTTATATCATATTAATGATTTTTGATAAAGTTGAATGTGAAATGAATGAATATTTAAGTTGAAATTTTGAAATATAACTAAAATTGGAAATTTATGAAATTGACTTAAAAGTGAACTTTTAGTTAAGCAAATAAAAATAAAACTAAGTTATATTTGAGAATTTGAACTTAAGTGTTAAGTTGAAATTTAATGCAATGAATTTAAAATTGAACATTGCAATTTAATAAGTGAATTATTACTAAATCTTGATTTTTGAATGGAAATTTAACTTTATAAAATCATGAACTTGAGGAAAATTAAATGATGTTTATAAATGTGAAAATGTATGATTTTATGAGTTAAAAATGTTTTAAATAAAAAAATATAATTGGTTGAGAAATTATATTGAATATTTGGAGTTAATTGACTGCATTTTTGAAATGCTATTAATTACAATGTAAATGATATTACAGTATTTGTAAATGCTGTAGTTGATGATAATGAACTAAAAAGCTAAATTGAATTAAACTATTATAGCAATTTTTTAAGTGCTATAACTTTTGAATTTAACTAGGTTTATTTGGAATTTAAGTAACCCTATAACAACATTTTAAAATATTGTCTTTTGTTAAATTGAACTGTTTTGAATGTAACTTTCCGTAGCGTTTTCTAAATGCTGTGAAAAGTGAAATTTCATTATTTTGATAAACGTAAGTGAATAAATGAACTTTGGAAGTTGAAAATTTTGGAAATTTAATTATTAACATAATAATTTCATTTTTATGATTAAAAAATGATTTTTCTTGGAATATAAACTGTTTTGAAATATGAATTGAAATGGTATTTTAAATTGAATAAAATGAATAATGATTTGAAATGTGGTTTCGAAAAGATATGATATTTTGATATATTAAAATGATTTGAAATGTGGTGCTGAAAGATATGATATTTTGATATATTAAAATGATTTGAAACGAAGTTTGAAAGATATGATATTTTGATATTAAATGATTTGAAAAATGGAGTTTTGAAAGATATGACATTTTGATATTAAAATGATTTGAAAAGAAGTTTTGAAAGATATGATATTTTGGAAATGAAACTTTGAAAGGTTATGATATTTTGATATATTAAAATGATTTGAAAGGAAGTTTTGAAAGGATATGATAATTTAATATATTGAAATGGTTAGAAATGACTTGATATTTATTTTGATAAATATTTGAATTGAAAGATATGGTATGATAATATATTGAAATGGTTTAAAAATGATTTAATCTTTATTTTGATAAAGGTTTGGGTTGAAATGACATTTTATTTTTAAAGTATAAAATATTGTTTTAAAGTTATAACTACGGGTTATAATAACGATTGGTTGTTAAAGAGACCGGGATCAGATATTGTCTTATTGCCGGCCAATACCGAAAACCACTTTAACAACTGTGTACGCGGTGGAGATTCCAGAATGAAGTAGGATGGTGTTCTCGAGGTATATTACGTGGACCCAACTCCCGTGAGTTGGCATAAATGACTAAAACAGGAGCTATACCGAGCTACACAAAGGGTCGCACCCTTTCATCGAGCATGCTCCATCGGAAACTATTCTATTACTTTTGTGATTCGATATGTGGCGCCACTTTGATTTGGGGGTATTGTTCGAGGTGGGCGGAAGCTGCTGGCTTGCCGTCACCACCTGTCTGGGAGTGCAAACGGTGTATCCACCCTGGCATTGCCTCGTGTGTCGTGTCATCTCCTTATAGCGAGCCCACTACGATTTTGGTTTTAAAGATCCGACCGCGTTAAGGTTCACCATACTCTTAACGCTATTTTCTATATGATTATACTTTACTGATTAGACACTACTGTATATAGCGTATATTAGTACATAGTAATAGTTTAACGGATCCTTAGAGGATGGGCGGTCCCAAGCATCTTCTAAGTTACTTGTATCTTTGCTACAGTTCATTTGAGTTGGTTTACATTGTATAAGTATGTATGTCCTGACTCGAGTGTTTTTATTTTTATTTACGCTCGGGTCAGCCTGAGTTATTCACAGATTTGGATTTGCACTTTCTGGAGATTGGAATCGTTGGAGATTATCTACTTGTCAAGTTTCATCTTTTCAGTTTGGTTGTTATATTCAGCTTATACTTGGTTATCATATTTAAACTTCTGTTATACTTTATTTCTTCTATTGTATCTTATGTAACTCTGATATATTTATATAGTAGCTTCATGAACTACTATCTCTTTTACTTCCGCTGCATTATTATTACTCTGTGTCTGTGATCTGTGATTTTTATTTACTGTATATTCTGAGATTTGCCAAAATTTTATTTACAACGCGGTATTTTGAGCAATTCAATTCCGGCATGAGTGTCTACCTATACACTTATAATGGATGCGAATGGTTGAAAATACCTGGTTGTTACATGAAGTATTTGCAGCAGTTGTCGAATTTAATTTTAGCGGTCGCCTCATCTAGTAGTTGAGAAATCTTCTAACAAGGGTTAAATCTATTAGCAACATTCTGATAGGCTCCCATTTTATCCGTCTTCTGTTTTATTTAAAATTCTTTTGAATATATCTTAGCGGATGAAGTTGGTAGTTCGACATTCCAATAAAACATCTATTTTTTGTTCCGCCCAACGATTGTTGAAGCCATTGTTAAATAATTGCGAAAAAAGACGAGTAGAATAGAAAGTATGAAGAAAGTATGGAGTTGGATTTCGGATTTATAAAAGAAAATATAATGTAAGAAATTACATCCAATACATCTTTAGTTACGTCCAAGGTATCTAGTACGTCTCGCCCTGCCACTCCATTTTGGACTGGGAAAATGTGTGTGCGCACGCGCACTGTCACGACCCGACTTTCACTCCCCGAAAATCATGTCATGAATTAAGAAAGAAAGGGATAGAAAAGAGAATAGAAAGAAGAGAAGAAAGAACAACATCAGAATCTACACAGCGGAAATAATAAATTATATTAATAACATAAATATTACATAGTTTACAACAATATCAGAGTACACAGATATTCAACACATACTAGACAGTTATAAACACCTGTCTAGTTATACAACTCAATACAACAACTCAGAGAATACACAGCGGAAAACTATAAATATCTACACGCGGAAGCCTCCTGCTCCATTTTCTCCTCCATAATTCGTCAAAGCTAACCTGAATCCTAACCTGAATTCCCTTGACTACTCATAAAAATTTGAGTACCCAAGAGTTTATGAAAAACAAAAACAAACTCCGAGTCAGACATGGGTCTGGTGTGAGTAACAGGTTAAAGTTGCTTAACTTCTAAAAACCTTTTGAAAAGAAAGGTATCACGTAAGACTTCCCACACATAAACATGGAAAAGTTTTTACCTTACGCTAATCAAAACATTTGATAGGAAATCTGGTGATATTATAGTAGTGTCTAGGGTTTTCAAATAAATAAGAAATAGCCGAAATTGTTACATTCATTAAATTCCGGCTACAAGCCACAAAAGTGGGTAATACAATCAAAACCGTTGGCACTTATTGGATTTTGGATTCCATACAATGGCAGGGCTACTGGGGTACCGCCTGTCACAGTACGTGGCCTAGATCAACGTACCGAGGATCACTCCCGACCTCCTGCAACACAAAGCCGGACCCATTCCTTACTGAATAGTTCCGAACAAGACAACCCCATGCTTGTAGCTAGCAACCACCCACACAGCCGAATATAAAGGGACTTCTAGACAGGGATCAATCTTGCTCTCCAGTGGGCGCGACCCACGAAGCTTTGTTGCACCTCCCATGTTTTAGCCATTCCCGGTTGATGAGGCTTGAGGCTACGATTACCTTTATAGGACATATCACTTAGAATGCTCATCGTCCACCTGACGATGTGCTGAAAGCATTCAATCCATACAAGTTCGTTCCGGGTTCGAACGAAACCGAAGGCATTATCTCGTTACACTCATTTTGGAATCACCCTCAGAGTTAACGACAATAACCCTTGCACTCTAATTCACCATCTCGAATCTATAAGAACTAATTCTGTCAAACTCATTACGGAATCACCCACAGAGTTATACTGACTCATAGTCCTTACACCTCGAGTCTTCACAAATCTCCACTTTGACTCACGACCTAACGTTATTTGGAATCGATGTGGTTTTCGAATATCCAAATATGGAAACCCGATCCCGGTCTCATCGAAAACCAAAGCGTGTCTTTTAAGGTCCAAGTTATTTTAAAGGTTTAAAACAATTCAATTACAGTATCTATATACACACATATAGATAACTTATAAATTATAACTGATAATCAACATTATCAAATAACAGGTAATTCACATCATCAATATCAAAAAAAATATACCATATATCACAATAGATACCCTACGGTATCATCTCAATACAATCAAACATTCCATACCACACAATATCATTTATCTCATTACTGAGGTCACAAAGCATCCAAGACAATCAAGTTCAACCATTCTTCCATAAGCAATGATTTACCAATCATCCTATAATTAATTTAAAATGAATTAAATTAACTATCTTCAACTCTAATTAATTTAAAATGAATTAAATTAATTCCTTTATCTATAATTAATTTAAAATAAATTAAATTAATTACTTCATCAACTTATACCTTGCTTACTCAATCATTTAATTGATTACAATCAATTAATGAATCATTCAGAATAAATTTACTTTAATTAATCATTCTTGATTAATTATACCCAATAACATTCATGTAATTATCCTTAATCAATTTCACAAATTAATTAACCTCAAACAAACAGAAATTAATCTTTAATTACTTCAATTAATTAATTAATCATAATTAATTATCTTAATTCTTAATTAATTACATTAATTAATTACCTATTATTGATTAATTAATCATAATTAATCATCTTTAATTACATCATTAATTAAAATAATTAATGATCCTTAATTATTTCTTTAAATTAATTACTCAAAGTAATTAACTAACTTAATTACTATTTTAAACCAAATTAATTATCCTTTAATTAATTACTTAATTAATCCCTTGATTAATCATTAAGTAATTTAAATCCAAATTACTCATTCTTAAACATCTCCTTAATTACAATTTGTAATTATTAAACAATTACTTAACTAAGTAATTCCCAAATCATTAATTACATAAGTAATTATTCTTAACCCAGGTGTTTAAAATTAATTAAACTTAATTAATTAAAAATAAACAATCTCATTAAATTAAATTAATTACATTAAGTAATTAATTCCTTAATTACTTTATCAAGTAATTATACTCAAACCATTTACAATTGATTATTATTAAATTAATTAATCTAATTAATTATAAAAATTAACTACATTAATTAATTGTTAAATAACCATGGTTAATGTCCTTCATTAACCATCCTCAATTATTTTATAAGGTAATTAACTTAAATTAATTACCATTTAAATTATCTTAATCATTCATTAATTATTAAATTAATTAACCTTAAATAAAAACTTAATTGCATAACCAATATTCATTTATCATTAATTAATAACTTAATTAATGATCTTAATTTCAAATTGATTAATCATTAATCAATTATTAATTCCAAATTCAATTAATTAATTAAATTAATTAATTAATCTTAATTACCTGTTAATTAATTTTAAAACATAAATCTTAATCAAATTTTCCAAAATAAAACATAACTTAATTATGTTTTAAAACAATTTAATTTAAAACAAGTACTTATGAAATTACTTTTAAATTTCAATTTAAATTCAAGTTTAAAACTTATCAAAGTTTTAAATAATTTAAAACTTTTTAAGTTGCAAATCAAACAAATGCTATGGAAATTTTTAAAGTTAAAGTCATTTCAAAACTTTCAATAATTTAAATTTCCATTTTAATTTGAAAGCTTCAAATTTTAAATCTTCTTAAAATTTGAAACTGCATTTCAAATTTTAATTTTGAATTTCCAGATTTAAATAACTTTAAATCTACTCACATTTTAAAATCTTATTATCAAAATGTTTAAACTATCTTATCAACATGATATAGTTAATAAACTTTAAATTTTTAAACTTAAGTTTCTGTTTAAAAACTGAAATTTAAATTCAAATGATAAATTAATTTAAATTTGAACTTAAATTTTTCTCAACCATAAACTGCAGATTTAAAAAAAAAAAATTAAATCCAGATTTTTAAAAGTTTAAAACCCAAATTATAAAAACAAACACAGTTACTGTGTAACTGTAAACTACAGGTTGACCCGAGCAACCAAGATTCTGCTTCGGGTTTTTTTCCATTTACTCCGAGTTACACATCAACCTGCTTCGAGTACAACCACACATCCCCCTGTAACACCAACAACCACACAACTTCACCAGAATTTCATCGCCGTGCATATGCACGGCGATCACCACCCCTTATCTCCATCATAGATGATCCAATCACTTCCATAAATCCCTCAATACCCTAACTACAACACCAGGTTGAATCAAAATTCAAGCATTCAAATTTTTGCTCTGAAAACCCCCAAATTCAAAAAGCCTGGAAAAAGAAATTTTAGGTTTTTCTCAATCCTGACAACGGCCATTTCACCTTGCTCCGATCTCTTGCAGATCCACCCCTCCGGCCTCGAGCTACGCTACACTTCCACTATACAATCCCCAAAAATTAGGTCACTCGATCCATCCATTATCTCTCACTTACACAACCTTTAACCCCCTGTTCAACTAGGGTTAAATTTAGAAAAACCAAAAACTGCAGCTTCCCTAATCAACATAAATTTCATTTCTGATTTTTTCCCTAAGGATCTACGATCCTTACTTTAACTCAGAAAAGTTTAAGTTTCCTTAAACTACAGATTGCAAGAATTTCACAAATTCATTTTTTTTTTCCAGACCAAACAGTAAATGTAATGTACACTTAAAAATATTAATATTTGATTTATAATTCAAATTTTTGTCAATGTATTAAGTTTGTGAATCTGGATTTAAATATTAATGTGTTTGGTTTTGATCCAGAACAACATATAATGGAATTGCATTTGTTTATAGAGATATATCCTGTATTCAACTCACCTAAAAATTTAAATCTTAACTTAAGAAAATAAAAACACATTACTTTAAAATTTTGGAATTCTAATCTATGATATACAAACTTCTTTTGATTATTCTAGCACCCAGATACTATCTCAAACTAGATCAATTATAAGGAATTCTCTAAGTGGAAGATGATCTGTGTATACTGCAGTATATAATAAACATGCATACATAATCAAAATCAAACACACAAACATAATTTTAACTCAAGCAACCTGATTAAAGTAAAAAAAAAAATTAAATGTTACTCACCTAATTGATGAATGCAGAAAACAAATGCAGATCTCCTGTTGGTCACTTGAAATTTGCAGACATATGATGTGCAGGCTTGACTTTATAAAAATGCAGGTGTGCTTCCTTTTGAATTGATATGCAGTTTTGCCTATTTGATTTCACTGACCCAAATGCTAGCATGCAAGTAGATAAAGTTGCTAAATCTTCACATGAAGGCAGAGACTTCCATGTCTTCAAATCCATTCCAGGATTTAAACAAAATGCAGGAACATGCAGATTTGAATATGTTTATGGTTATGCATTTTTGTCTATTTGATTGTGAAATGCAGATTGTTTAGATTTGAGTATGTGGAATTGAACTTGATGAATATGTACATTTTTTTTAAATTGATATATGCTGATTTTTGTGGTATGTAGATTTGTGGCTTGTTAATGGATTTGAGGTATGCAGGTTGCTGAATTTTGAGAAAATGCAAATTTCTTTGGTTTGAGGAAATGCAAATGCAATATGGAAATGAAGATGCAACTATACAAATGTATTTCAGATTTTATTAAAAGAAAAGAAAACGAAAAACTAAATCTTACACTTGTCAATTATTTTTAACACTTGTCAATTTATATGCATATGAATCTAACACATGTTTTCTTTGAAATGGTTAATAGTAATTACAAATTAATGTATATGAGTTAGCTTAAATTAAGTTGTTAGTTTATATGTATAAATTTACAAAAGAAATAAAAACAATCATGTTAATAAATGAAATTTATACATATTATAGATTAAAACAATTTAGATTTTATACTTTAGAATTTAAATTCAAACTAAACTCAAAAATCAAATATTTTTAAATCAAGTTATAATATAAATTCTATTTGAAATAAACATTATAAATCTTATTCAAAATTTATTTATAAAATTAATACAATATTAATATTGTTTTTTTTATAAATCTCTTTTTATTAAATTAAAATCATTTTTCAAAATAAAATATTTATTTTATTAAGCCATAAAACATTTTATTGAATTTATTCTAAACTTAAAACAATACCAATTTATTTAAAATATGAACCATATATTTATATTGAAAATAGCAATCCATTTATATCATTTAAAAGATTAAATAACCAATTTAAATAATTATTGAAGAAGATTATTAAATTTATCTAAAAAATTATCAACAGATTATCAATATCAATTTAATTTTAACTACAGATTATTAAATTGATATTGTTAAAAATTCCGGGATGTTACACTCACACACACATATACATGTACATATATATACATACATAAATGCATATGCATATAATATAAATATATATACATATATGTATGTATACACGCACATACATGTACAAATTATATATGTGTCTGTATGTGTATATGCGTATGCATATACGTACATAAATATATACATACACATATATATACGTATAAGCATATATAAAGACACATGTATATGTACACATATATTCACATGCACGCACGCACACACATATATATACGCTCATACATACATGCATATATATATATATATATATATATATATATATATCCATTACACATCATTTCATTTATATCCCTTTGGTTTTTTGGGTTTTAGAATTCAAAAATAGAATGAAAATGCGTAGATGCAATTGCTATTGACCTAACATTTTGAAAATGTTAAAGATTTGGAAATGATTTTATCTCTTATTGTAGAGATGTATAATAATCCCCCTTACTATGTATACAAAATAATTAAATATAAGTAATAATTTCTCTCTATTCCCTACAAATTTGTTAAAATTAGGGGTTAATGAGGGGCTAAACAAGTGGTCTATTGAACAATCCTCTGCATATAGACATATAAATAGGTTAACATTGATTGTGGCAGCTTAACATTTTAATCCAAGCTTGATACTATACTTGTAACTTGAGCCGGTCCAACTTTACTGGTTGTTATCCGACATTTTGACCTGGTTATATTGAACTGATTGGACAAGTTAGATTCGACCGCTATCAAGGCCGATGAGTCCAGAGTGATGATTGTAGGTTCCATAAATCAAGTACAGTTAATAGCATAATGTCAAGATTGAATGGAATTGATAGATATGCAAAGAAGAACGTTCGAAGTATGGAATATGGTCAACACATAGGAGGGATCGATAAAAATCAACTTCCATCGTAGGGATCTGTATGTTTCAGGGAGCAAGTGCATTTCAATAGAAAACAATTAATATCTTAAGATCCACAAGTACAATGCATATGAAATTTTGTAAGCAAGATATGCAGACCCTAAGGAGCCTACGTAGGGATCACACCTCAAGAAGATGAAGTCAGAGGGATCGACACTCTTCCCTTGGTAGAGATCGGCAGGAATCAGCAAGCAACCCATGTTGAAGTGAAGATCAAGCGATAAATCAAGTTCTACTGATCCAATTGGCATGAAATTTGGAGGCTAAGCATACTTAGGTGATGAAGCTACCATAGGGAACGCACCTTAAAATTCCACCAAAGTAGGGGTTGAAACCGATCCCTCTTATTTAGGAATTGGGCTATGCGATCTCTCTTCTGGGTCCATTTGGTTTTGGAGGTCCTTTTGTTGGATTTTCAGGGAGATATTTGGCCATCTTTGTCTATAAATACAGGCTTAGTTTTCCTTTTTAAAAGACCTATACACTACTAGTTACTTTATACTCTTTTGTAACTAAGGATTTTCATCCGATCCCTATTGTACTCAATCTATAAAGTGATTAATAAAAGCAATATGTTCAAAGTGGATGTAGGCGAACAACGCCGAACCATTATAAATCGTTGTGTTCGTATTATTATTTCAATTTACTCCTATCTTTTGTTATTATCCTCTATTGTCATTTTATATTCTTCAATTAGTTCTCTTAAAAAATTCTATTGAGTGTTTCTGCCAATTTTTGATGCAAATATTTTGCTGCTTTCACTAAGAACCTAGATTCTTGGCTTATTAGGATCCCTTTGTTGCTTCTGAATTGTATGAACCCTCCGAAGGAGATCCACGGTTATCTATAAGAAGGTTGCTTGTTCTATTTAGATTTGCAAAAATCTAAGCAAAGCCATCAATAACAACAAGGAACACTAGCTCTACTTCTCAGAACGCAGAAGGAAATGATAATGCTAGCATCTTGCAAGGAGGCCCGAGCATTCAACCAATGGATGTGAATGCTGACCCAGTTGAAGTCCGAAATCCAACCGATTCCATCATAAGAGCTAAATTTCAAAATCTAATGAGAGAACTAGTGGATAGCCTTCGACAATTAAATCTGTAGATCCAAGCCAAAATAATCCTAATGTTCCAACTCATTCGGCATTAGCGGGGAAAAGTAAGGAAGGACCCCACTCCTTACTCAGCACCGGAGAGTTCTAGTTCATCGAATGAGTATCACAGGAACAAGCATCACAGAATTGACGGATATTGCACAGAAACTTCAACGCATCAACAGGTAGACCTGCCTGGTCTGCCAGGATCGATCGGTGCCAATCCCTTCATAGGGATTGGCACTGATCGCTCCTCAAGAGGAGGGAACTTACCTATACATGCTGGGATTCAAGCTGGAGCTACTACGACCGATTTTGATGATGGAGTTCGGTTAAATTTTTACCAATTGCTTCCTCATAATAATGACGAAGTGAATATACGTGGTATACATCAGGAGGATAATGAACCAAGAAGGCATGGAACGGCTCATAAACATCGATTGGACCATTTACGTGAAGTGGAATGCAACCACCACTTGGGACTAACTATCCAAATGCCAGACTTGTCCGCTATGGTTAAACATTTAGTAAGAGAGTGCCAAGGCTTGAACAATGACGACTGGGGAATCTCGAGAAGCCATAACCCATTCATGACAATGTCCAACATGCAGAGTATCCAAGGAGGTTTAACATGTAGTCGATGCCTGCCTACGAGGGAAAAACTAGCCCCAAGCAGCACATCATGAGATATAAATGATTGATGGATTCTGCACGAGCAGATGATACAACGAAGTGTAGATGTTTTCCTATAACTCTCTTTGGGGTAGAAACAATGTGGTTTATAAGGTTACCACTATGGTTTATCCGTGGATTTGATGATTTAGCAACCATGTTTGTGGAGCAATTTCATATGCACACAACTCGCCCCAAAGATGTAATGTCCCTATTTAGCATGATCCAGGCTTCGGGAGAATTGCTGAAAGATTTCTTGGAGAGATTCCATACTATTGTCATAGAAATAATAAATTCGAATGACCATGCAATATTGATGGCCGTAATAAGAGGGATTGATTTAAAGTCTGATTTTGGTGATTGGTTAGTTGGCAAGCCACCCACAACGTTGGAGCACTTTTATGCAAAGGCGGCCCAGTATTTTAGGAAGGTGGAAGTTAGATGCTCTAGGTAGAAGAATGTTGTAGGACCAAGTGAAGTAGCAGTATAAAGTAATATTGCAATGAAGCAGTCTGATGATAGCTTTGGAAAAGTTAAAGTGAATGTTCAGAACAAACTGAATCAACAAAAGAAAGGTAGAGATATGAGCTGAGAACGAACGAGAGATTGTGGAATAGGAAAGCCCAGGATTCTGATGTACGATACTTACATGCCATTGAATACATCTTTAGAGAATATTTATTTGTCTACCTACAATACCATGTAGTACAGAAAGTCACTTCCGAAAGAATCAAAGAAGAAGCAGAAGCAGACCGAAAAATATTGTCGGTTTCAGGAATGTTATGATCATAACACAAATGAATACATGCATCTCCAGGATATTATCAAAAAGCTAATTCGAAAAAGAATGTTACAATAGTTTGTAAAAACATTGTAGGATGGCGAGTAGAGGACATCTAACCCCAATCGAGGACAAGCACCGCACTGGCTGAGGAGTTTGTGTAGCGAACTGGTCGAAGATTGGTAATCAATACAATAGTTTGAGGACCGCATCCGCATTATAAGAGTTGGCATGAGATGGAGTGTTATGCGAGCGCAATTAAGCACATGAATTTTGAATATTGTTTGAGTACGGAAGATGGAGCTCTGGCAAGACAGCAAAGTACAATGATAGATGCTATTGTGTTTAAAATAGAGATGCAAACAAGGTGGAGGCTCCGACAACCGATCCGATCGCCATTTCGGTCATGATCGGCCCCGCTTTAGTGAGAAGGATATTGGTTGATTGTGGAAGTTTATAAATATAATTTTCAATAAATATTATGATCAAATGAGGATGGAAGCCAAGGACTTGATATCGCTAAAGCCCACATTCGTGTCTTTAACGGTGCTGCAACCGAAGTTGTTGGTTATGTTGAATTGCTTGTGGAGTTGAGAGAAGGTAACCGCATGAGAGTGCGAATTCTGCCTTTTGTTGTTTTGGATGTTTACTCTCTATACAATGCTTTTTTAGGCCAACCAGCCCTGGCTGAGTTCTAGGCAGCTCATGCCCAATGGTATTTGACTTTGAAGTTTCGGACAAATAATTGTATTGGAGTTATTCATTGCGATCAAGCGACCGGACATGCCTGTTATGTAGCTGAATCGAGGGATGCTCAACGAATGGAGAAAGGTAAGGGTGACGGACTAGTCTGTCTGCATCCAATCCACTGAAGATTGACAACAGCACCTGAGCCTTGGCTCGGGCACTACAGTCGGTTGTATAGAGACATAGATCTAGGAGATGATGAGGTGGAGCCTAAAAAGACCGAGGCTGTACCAGTCGAGCCAACGATAGACATCACAATAGGCCATGACGACCAATCACTGGTCCTAAAGATCGGATCACAGCTCAGCCCCCCGATGATAAAAGAACTTGATGGATTTCTCCAAATGAATCTTGACATGTTTGCTTGTACTCATTCTGACATGTGTGGGATACTGCTTCTCATTGCGAGCCATGCGTTGAATATCGACCCGAGGCATGTCCCGGTGAAACAAAAAAGGCGTGGTATGGATCCCAAGAGATCTGCCACTATAAAAGAGGAGATGCATAGGCTCAAAGATAATGGGTTTACTCATGATGCCCGCTACCCTAAGTGGGATTACTGTACTTGTGAGAAAGGCATATGGGAAATGGTGGACATGTGTTGATTACTCGGACTTGAACAAGGCACGCTCAAAATACAGCTTTTCCCTTCGAAGGATCGACCAGCTGGTGGACTCAACCGAGGGACACAAATTGTTATCCTTCATGGATGCATGCTCAGGATATAACCAGATCCCAATGCACATTCGGGATCAAGAGCACATTGGATTCAATACTAATGTTGGATTATATTGCTACGTGGTAATGCCGTTTGGACTAAAGAACATAGAAGTGACCTACCAATGCCTAGTCAACAGAATGTTTAAAGATTAGGTTGGAAAAATGATGGAGGCATATGTAGATGATACACTTGTGAAGTCACAATGATCTAACAACCACATTAGAGACCTGGTAAAAATGTTCGATATCCTTTGATACTATAAAGTAAAGATTAACCCTCTGAAGCGTTCTTTTGGCATAGCATCAGGAAAGTTTTTGGGTTTCATTGTAAATGACCGTGGAATCGAAGCTAGTCTCGAGAAGATCCAAGCTATTTACAATATTTAAGAACCAAAGACAATAAAACAATTACAGAGCCTGAATGGGAAGGTTGCCGCTCTAAGCCAATTTATTTCCAGTGCTACCGATAAATGCATTCCCTTTTTGACTTGATTAGGAGAGGAAAAAGGAATTTCCAATGGATATAGAATTGTAAAGACACATTCCAAGCTTTGGTGCATTACTTAGATAGACCTCACATCTTGTCAAAACTGGTAGATCATGAAGATTTGTATATCTACTTAGCCGTATCGGTACATGCTATAATTGCCGCTTGCTTCACGAAAAGAATCGGACCCAGAGACCAGTCTATTTTGTTAGCAAACAATTAATGGTGACCGGAAGGAACTATGCAAAAATAGAAAAACTAGCATATTATTTGTTGATTGCTTTACGAAAGCTCCTCCCTTACTTTCAGGCACATCATATTAATGTTTACACTGATCAGCTGTTACAACAAGTCCTGCAGCTACCTAAGACGTCTGGAAGGTTACCTAAGTGGAGTATCGAACTTAGCCAATTCGACATCACTTATCTTCCTCGGAGGGCTATCCAAGGTCAGGCTCTGGCGGACTTTATAGCACAATTTACTCCATAGGATGATTTCCCAAAGAGCAGTGAAACCACTACCATATGGTGGAAGTTATAAACAGATGGAGCATCCAATGATCATTGTTCTGGAGATGGAATTGTGCTTGTAACTCCCAAAGATCGGTCAATTTGCTATGCCTTAAAGATTGATTTCCCTGCAACAAACAATGAAGCAGAGTATGAGGCTTTGATTGCCAGACTTAAACTCACCAAAGAATTGGGGATAAAGTCTCTTGAAATCTTTTGCATCTCATAATAGGTAGTATACTAAGTCAAGAGAGGTTACCAAGCTAAAGGACAAGGACTTGCTCCGTACCTTACCCAAGTCCAAGAGTTGTTGACTAACTATGATTTCTATGATATTACGCACATTCCTCAGGATTAAAACATAGAGGTTGATTCATTGAAAAAGTTTTCTAGCTCTAGGGATACACAACAGATGGGCTTGGTTCCGATCAAAGTATTAAACGCTCTGAGCATAAGCCCGAAGGAAATCAACCAGGTACTAGAGACGGAGCCTGAGAAGCAGTTGTGGATGACATCGATTAAAGAAGAAAGGAATGAAAAACGACAAGTCCTTCGTAAAGCTTCACGATGTATCATACAAGAAGAAGTTATATACAGAAAGGGTTTCTCCATTTCTTGCTCTGGTGTATCACTCATGATGAAATGAAATGAGTCCTGAAAGAAGTTCATGAAGGGGAATATGACGATCATAATGGGTAGTAAACTCTAGCAAAGAAGATACTCCGTTACGGGTATTATTGGCCGACCATCAATTGAGATGCTGCTGATTATGTAAGGCGACGCGACAAGTGGCAGACATATGCAAAGTTCCAATAGCTTGGCTAATGGAAATTACAGAAATGGTCAGCCCATTGTCATTTGTCATGCGGTGTATAGATACTATCGGTTCCTTACCAATCTCTAAAGGTGGTGCAAGGAACACTATCGTCACAGTTGATTACTTCACTAAATAGGCCTAAGCGGAACCTTTAGCCATGATCATAACCAAGAAAGTAATCAACTTCATCATTTGAAACATCATTTGTTGTTTTGATCTTCCATGAACTTTTGTAATAGATAATGGAACTCAATTTAACAGTGCTGAATTGAAAGACCTCTACCATTAGCATCATATTGAAAAGAGATTTGCAGTATTCTCTCACCCTTAAGCTAATGGACAAGTTGAAGCTGTGAGCAAAATCATAAAATCCATTCTGAAGAAGCATTTGAAAAAGACTAGAGGCAAGTGGGTGGATGAACTCCCAACAACACTATGGGCTTATAGGACCACTCACAAGTCCATGATCGGTCATACTCCATTCGCCCTTGCTTACGGTTTTGAAGCCGTTATTCCTGTTGAGCTCAAAGTTCCTTCTCATCGAGTGACCTACTACGGTACCAGAATGGATAAGATCTTGTCTTTAAATCTCTAGACTTTATAGATGAGAAGTGCAAAGAAGCAGATTTAAGGGAAGCTGTACACCGGTACCCATTCGCCCGATACTACAAACTAAAGTCCAACCTGGAACCTTCGAAATCGGCTATCTCATCTTAAAACGGGTTTTTCCTACCCCCATCATATGAATCCAACTTAGGAAGGACAGTATGTCATTGAGCAGAGGCTTGGAGAGGGAACTTTCAAGCTAGAGACTTTTGATGACATCACACTTCCAAGGACGTGGAATAACAAGCATATACGGTGCTACTTCACTTAATTTATTTCTTTTCCATTCAGTTGTATTTAGTTTCAGGATTTACTTTAGCATCTTATTTTCTAAATTTGTAATAAGAAAAATTATGTCATATCTTTCAATTTGTCAAGTAAAATTTTGAACTTCCTTCACATTTGTGTTTATTATTGCATTACAAGTTATTTACATTAGAAAACTGACTGATGTCAACATATCCAAGAAGGTTCCCAAGTTTGGAGCTTGCCAATCATGTTATTTCCCAATTGAACTAAACATGATGAACATGGTTCGACCATTAATCTAACAATTCTTGTATACAACCATATGGATAGAGTACACAATAAAGAACGGATGTGACTCAACCATCTAATAACCAAGTATATCCCATCGGGCGATTGGACGGTCATGAATGAAAAGCGATCATGATACGAATGATCGCTCGCTAAGTCAAACCTCGGACGTTGGGGCAAATCAACTATTAAGGAAAGTACGATCTAACTATTTTTCAAAATAACTCAAAGTCCCCAGAGCATTGGTTGGAGTATAAATACAAGTTAGGTGCAATTCGATCACCTGCTAACTGACTCGTATCCCTAAAGTGCGGCTATAAAAATATAAAAAATAGACGAGTGCGATTCGACCACTCTCTATTCCTAAGAAGTTCTTCAAGCAACTCAACGCAGTGGGCCAGAATATTTTTCTCCTTTTACACGGTATCTTTTTCCAATGCAAGCATTCCACTACGGTTAAGGGTAGCATCAAGATCCTTTTCGTGGACATCTTCTAGATGACTCACCACCTCGGATGTTTCCTTAGCACTTTTTTCTGCCTTGGTCAGATTCACTGCTAAGTCCTCGATCTCATTGTTTTAATGTTTAACTATATCTTAATCATTGATCGCCTTTAGCTTGAGACTCTATTTCATGTTGTCTCTAGATAGACACCTCGAAGATTCTCTGCTAAGTGCTGGAATGATTCATGTTGCATAAAAACATCGTTAACACATGCGAGATAACTTGCTTTAGTATTCCCTAGAATTATGTGAATAGAGGGGAGGTACTTTAAGCTCGTTGAAACAAATCTTCGGAAAATTGGCCTTAAGTTCGAAAAAATTTCTACTGTGGAAGATTCAGGAGCCGCAGTCGACAAAGATGGATCACAAGTGATGATTGGGCATTTGCTCAACCTATGGTCATGGGATTTTTGGAGCTGGATGAACCGGGTACAACAACTTGAGGACTATGGAAAGAGGTCTGATCGCCACTGTGAATAGGAAGATTAATTTGAACTTCCTGATGGGATGACCAAGACTAGGACTGGTTTTTGAAAGAAGAAGATTCCCTCGAACAATACTTCTTTCTCAACTGTCATCCCTCTCTCTACGCCTACCTGATTTTGAATAACGATAGGATCCATATTGCATCGAAGAGCCCTTCAAGCGATCAAAAGCTCGGGATTGAGACATCGCAGTTGTAAAAACAAAACAAAAGTGTGTGAGTGACCATTATACAAAAGATAGATGGAGGTCATGCAGTGAAGTGTATGTGATTGTGAGTGTCCTAGTGTCCCCTCGATGGACCAGTTGCTTTAGCCTTGCTCATAGGAGTTTTCTCTTCTTTTTCGGTAAGAAGAATGCAGTCGCCACTTCTGGTGGGAGAATAGAGCCCCTCAATACCAATGTTGGGTAAGTCATAAGTCATGATGTCATTAGCGATTTGGAGATTTGAAAACCCTTTCATCAAACTTTCTAAACATTGGGAGGATGACTCTTCATTGACTGAAGTGATAATAAACTCAGGCTCTTAGCAGTTTTTCTCCTACGAACCTTATATGCAAGCTTCTTTCTTCTCCTAGCTGGCATGCGAGGTTGTGTGCCTTGTGACGATTTGACTACAGGCACATTGCCTGGACTTGCATCGGCATCGCCAAGCTCGTTGGTCTTGGCACCCCTAATTTTTCACCCTCTACAGCGTTGTCCTGAGTCACCTTGACCAGGGCACGGCAGGGTTATTGACACCACCTTCTTATTCTGCAGCATATCCTAGTAGTGCAGTGCTTCTTGAAAGCCCCATGCTACGACCTTACTCCAATAACCCAAATAGAGATAACCATTCATCGGTTACACGAAGTCTAATGTCTTTGTTTTCGATTGGGATAACATGAATTGTAGAGATAGTCCTTGAATAACTATCGCCTTTTGGACGTGGACATACACCTATAGATTTTTAGAATGTTAGTTGATTCAAGATATGACTTGGGTTAAAGAATTTGGGAATAGAGTGAAGATGATACTTATGTCCCTCCAACCATTGCCTTGCAGAGCCATACAGACATCAGACATAGAACCATTCATGTTTGAAGAGGCTGAGCTTGTTCCAAGCACCCGTTAAGGCTTGACAGTTGGGCGAAGGCTCTAGGAAAATGTAGAAAAAGCTCCATGTCCGTCGTTTGAACTTTTAAATAAACCTGATGTCCTCAGTAGTTAGCGGATGGAATAGGACATTCATAAATAATATGAAAGTGCCATGTAGAAAGGCATATTTGTTGGGTGTAGTTGAGTAAGAGCTATTCCAAGATATTTTAGCATCTGTCAGATAAAAGAATTGAAAGCGGCATGCATCCGGCCCAACACATGAACTTATTGCATGTTGTATACCCCTTCCGGATCGAATGATCCTTGTCGTTCACCAAACTTGACTCAGCTTCCAGTTACTATGTTGTGAAATTGGTCTAGAAGACATTGCAGCTATACGCTCTGATGGTCTGAAGTCCATGTCAACTATACTCAGTAGATAATCGATATTAGAAAAGTTTACCTATCCCCTTGTGCTAAGTGTATGCTAGTATTGTGCAGTGTCGTGTAGTGCAAAGATAAGCAGCTTAAAATAAGAAAGCAAAGTTAAATGACGAGACTTTGGATTCCGACTAGAGTGATCGTCATCGCGGACCATCTCAACCGTCGAATGGATTGATTGGTTGTGTAAGCTTTAGGATCGATCATTAGCATATTGAACTGTGAAATCCGTTATTAAAGCCCATATGTTAAGTTTTATTCATGTTCTAAGTCCCAAGGATTTGACCGTTCGGTCTTTAACTCAATAGTGAATATGCGAGTCTTGTTGTTCATCACCGTAATATGTTCAAGTTCATTAAGATGGGATTTGTGAAGACCCATATTTCAGAAGGTTTAAATCGACAATAATCCACATTTCCAACTTAAACACTCCAAAACACTGATAATCAATGGGGTTAATTAACAAAAGAAGATAACAAACAAAGAACCTCGCGGCGGAATGATAAAATATAATAATCAAATAAACAGTACATGAAGCGGTTTATACTATATATTTGACTATCATTTTACAACATTTATCGGAGATACATATACAACAGAATAATATAAACAATGCAGCAGAACAATATGATGCAGGGAATAATAATAGTAGTGATAATAGACCAAATCTCTGTCTTCGTCCTCTAGAGAATGATCTTCAATGGACTAAAATACTCAAAGCTGACTAGAGCGTAATGAAAAGACAAAGCACTTAAGTCGGGACTAAAATATCCTTATGTGAGTCAAATCAATATCACATATTACATGAGTATAATAGCGTCAGAGATGCTTACGGAATTTTACATCACCTATCTAGCGTATAACGTGCATCCAATAACACAAGAAATGTTACGGGATTTTCCATCTCTTTAGGATCCGTCAAAATATTTGTATATAGTAGAATATATTACATATATAATGTATAATCGGTAAAATAAATATTTTTCTTAGCGTTAAGGCTTTATGTTAATCCCCCTTAACGCATTTTTAAGCAATGTTATACAGTTTTCATATAACATCCCAGTAACACGTCAGGGGATAGGGATGCGCCATGATACGACAACACTAAACCAAACTCATAGTGGTCCCGTATAAGGATAAAAATATGACAATGCATGTGATGCAATGCCCAAGGTAGGATAATACCAGTTCAGGTCGCAGGGCTGGTGGTAACGTATCGTAGCGATGGTCGCCTACCACGTCCGTCCATCCCATATCGATCCAAAGGAAGGTTATCCGAAAAATCAAGGTGCACTAATCGAAACCAACAACAAGAGTAATAGTATGCACCAAGTCCAAAAAGAAATCGGAGAACGGACGTCCGTTAGAGGTAATTAGCCTCATTGGCCCTATCATGTCGTCCTGTTTTATTCATTCCAAATTAACACAGGTGCCGAGATCTATCCATCAACGTTCTCTTTCTTCAAATCCAGCAAACAAAGTCAAATCAAACCACTTCATTATGGAGCCTCCTCTATGTACACAGTTGTTAAAGTGGTTCCAGTATTGACACAGAGTATGCCAATAAGAGGTCCTGGTTTCTTTAACAACCAAACGTCGTTTTACACCCCTGTTGGTACTTTTACATTTAAAAAAACAATTCATACTTGATATCAAAATATCATATTATCTTCAAAATCTATTTTATTTCAAAATTATCATATTCATTACAAAATATCATATTCGGTTCGATATGTCGTTTTTATTTCAAAATTCAATTCATATTACAATTTAGGTTATAACTTCATTTAACCCAATTTGCATTTATATCCACGATTTAAATATAAACACACCAATCTTGACCAGTTTGAATTTTTAGAAAATAGTTTAAAAAGAATTTTAAATAGTTTTAAGAGTTAAAATAGTTTGATAAAATGGTTTAGATATTAAAAATGGATTATATAGGAAAATATTTTGGAAAATCAAATAATTTGACTATTTAAAAAGATAGGTTAAAACAGTTTATATTAAAATAATTTATTTGAAAATAGTTTCAAAGTTAAACTGATTCAATTCCAAACCTTCCAATTCAAGTCATTCGATCTCGATTCATTTCTCGACGCAGTTTCAATTTCAATTCGAATTAACTTCGATTTCAATTCCAATTCAAATCAATTTTTATTCTGATTTCAAATTAATTCAATTCCGATTAATTTCAATTTCGATTCCAATTTGAATTAATTTCATTCAGTTCTCAATTTTAAACCATTTCAATTTATATAAATTCAAATCGATTTTAGAGTATCTATTTAAACCACTTAAATCAAATTTAACTTCGACGTTCAACTTAAGGTTCAAATCTTCAAAATAATTCAACTACGTGCCCAAATTTGAAATATCCATATAAATTACTTTTATTTAGCAATATTTCAAAGTTCGAATAAAAGTTCAGACCTTTTAAAAACAAATAAATTTCTGAAATTCAAATCGTATATCAATTATAACTTCAAACTCAAATTTCATTTTTAAACAATTTAGTTTAACAAATTTTAATTTCAACATTTTGACCTCAAGTTCGAAAACAACTCAATTTTTTTCTTTAAATCAAAATAATTTAAATAATTTCAAATCAAAAATTTTAAAATCATTTAATTTAACCAATTCGGTAGTCGTATATATTTTTTTCTCCTATGGCCAAGTGATCCGTTATTTTGAATTTAGTTACAAAGATAGATATACATCATCTCAATCCAAATCAAAATGTCATCGGTTTATATCATTTCAACATATTTCTTAATTTATTCAAAATAATTCAAATAACTGTTTATATACTATCAGATAATTTATAGGGTGATAACAGGGTATATAGAAATAAATAAACATTCAATTATCCAAAATATCAATTAATTAGCATCCACACAATCAGTCATCCAAACAGTCAATTTATCACAACAGTTGGCCAATTATCATAATCGAAAATTTGACGAGCAGTTTAATTCCAATTTCAAATTTTACTGTCGATTTTAATTTCTAATAGTCAATTCATATGTCAACTTAAATTGTCCATTAAATTAACAAAACAACAGCTAATAAAATTTAATTACTTCCCGATGTCAATTTAATGGACACCAAAATATTTTAATACTTCACGAGCGTTATAAAACACTCACCTTTTATTTGAAACTAAAAATATTTCAGCTTCTAATAAATTTTATTTCGACTCCATGCTATAGACGACTTCGATACAGACGCAACACGAAAGAAGGCACTTGAATTCTACCTCGTATGAACGGTATATGAATAAATTAGTAAAACAAATGACAAACAAAATTAACTAAAAGAAGAAAAAAAACAAGACCTCTTTCTTTTTCTCGATGCTCTCTCCCAGGTCCGCACTTTCCTCCTACCGCCAAGCAATACGACTTCCTTCGCATTTTTTTTATAATGTAAGTGAGTCAATAATTGACGATCGCTCCTCCCCCAGACCGCCTCCAACCTCCGCCTCCGCCATTGCCAGTGCACGAAAATCAATGCGCCATCAACCCTAATCCCTTTAGGCCGCTACTATTTATGCGCTCGTCTCCTGCTCGCGACTTCCAATTCGCGTTCCAAATCGAAGCGAACCCTAACCGTCACGCCACCGACGTCACCCTCCACAACCATCGTCACACCACTATCGCGCAAAGCGCAGCCGCATCTCATGTGTGCTCGCGCTCTGCCAAGCGCTGACGACAGTCGGCCATTATTCGTTTTGTATTTTTCTTTTTCTCATTGTTTTCTTCGATCTGCTCGGATTTGAAAATGAGGGAAAGAGGGAAGTACAGGGGTGATAGAATATACGTAGGGCGTACGATGTGTTGAAAGAGGGTATGTAAATATATTTTATTATAATAAGAAAATGTCTTCTCGAGCTCCAAACGAAGCGCGCCACGTTGCATTCCATATATTATACCCCTATTTCGAAAGAAATGGAACTAGCTTCGAGGCCTAGTTCGATCATATGCAGAAGACAGCTTTGTAATATCAAATTATTTTAATTAAATTCTACGCTTTTCAAGCTCGCATAACCAAACGAAAAGTCTGATCGCTACGAAACTTGAAATCCTATAATAATTCATTATTACGGACCCGATGAAACTAGTTTCATCGAAATCTGAGACAGTGATCTAAATGGCTATTTTTACACGTTAATTAAAATAAGAAATTTCAAAAATCAATTTAATCACTTTACATTCAATTTTAAAATTTATGACCTTCATTCTCATTTAAATAAAATTTAAATTAACTTTTAAAATCATTTTCGTACATATTTAATTCAGGATTCAATTATTTGAAAATTTTCCCATATTAAATTCAAATGATTTAATTTTTCAATAAATCACCGTTAATGAACAATTCAACATTTCTTAACAATTATTTTATTATCGTCTAAATAACTCAACATTTATTATTCCATTACGGATATCGATTACAAACACGTTCAATAAATAGAATTTATTTCAATAGTTGTTATTGCCTAAATCTTCGAAATTTGTTATTTCAAGATTTTATTCACGTTCATATTAAATAACTACATTAATAAATAATTAAATTTTTATTTCCAATCATTTTAATTCAATAATCATACTAAATTTAATAATTTAAAATTGTTAAAATAATGGGTTGTTACACTCTCCCCCACTCAAAACTTTTCGTTCTCGAAAAGGGGTTTTGTTAGGAATTTAACTTTTGATATATTTTATTCAAAATAATCAACTTATAAACATTAATATATTATTTTGCAAAACTTTCTATGCTTTCGCAAATGATATAATAGAATTAACAGATGATCCAGAATTAGACTTATATTATATTACAAGTAGTATAAATAGAAATATGGTACTAACTAGTTCTAAAGAAATTAAAAAACCATAACAAATAGAACATTTTTAAAATTCTACGAAATATATAGACAAGTACTTAAACAACAGATTGAAGAACAAGGAAATTTATATTACATAGGTATAGATTTACACATAGATTGGCAAATAATATATATATATATAGTGTTTTGATGGCAACAGCCATATTTGCAATTTTACTTATATGTTTATTAAGTTATCACAGGTATAACAACTAAAATAAAGAAGTTATAATATACAAGGAAGATAAATACGAAAGCAAAAAAAATCAAATGTTGAATAATCAATAACTGTGCACTCAAGTATGTGCATTCAAGACTATACAATGAAGTCAACAACTCAATTGGAGTACAAATGGATACACGAAGAAGGACAAAAGAGATAGAAAGTGTTAATGAATTAATATCAAGTACTTATAGTAATGATTTTGTAAAACCACTCAAATGATCTTCAAATCCACAAAACTTGACCACAACCTCCGCTACAAATTCCAATACGCCAAATTAAGCATTTCACAACAATTTTTTTTTTTTTTTTTTTGCAATTTATCACATTTATTACAGTTAAAAATTTGCAATAGATTTGGAACATCTTCTTAACAATCAAAACCGTGAGAAAATTTAGTAAATATGTAAATATCTTGAAGTACATGGTGTGGCTATGTAATTTCAAATTTATATTTACTACCTAGTTATCTCCTTTTGCAACACGTATGTCGTATATTTCCATCTTTCATCTGCATGTAGGGTTTTTGCCTCCAATCAAGTTTAATTTCTTCACCAGATTCTAATAAATTTTTGATTTCCAATTCGAGTTTATGTCAATATATTGTATTTGGATTTTTATTTTATTCTAGGCTTTGTTCTAATAAACTATTACACAAATTTCGATAAATCCAAGATAAACATATTTAAAAGTTTATTATGTGCGTTAACCATCCAATAAATACATTTGAGCTGCCCCAACAGAAGAGCAACTGAAACTGAATAATTTCTTCTTCCTTTTGATTCGTGTCCAAAACATGTATATTTGTTCTTAATTGAACTGTAAAAAATATTTTTTTTGGAGTTTTACTTTTATGGCATCAGTTAGGGTTGTCCAAAAAAAAGTTATCTCAAGGCCAATGCTTTTAATGTTTCTTACCTGCATAAATGTTTAATATTGCTTTATGGTAAAATATTCAACATGGTTTTTAGAAGAATTTTTTTTTCCGCTTTATTGCTGTTGTATAATTTTGAAAGTTATATTTATATAAAGAGGCCTACATCCATGTGTGTAACGATCCTGAATTTTGAACAATTTAAATTGAAAATATTTAATTAATTTTAAATATTTGAATGATGGTTTGACTGGAATTTCAAATTATCAGAATGAATTTGGCGATTAAATTTTAGAATTTAATCTATTGAAAGTTGAATAAAAATTTGAATTTGACTTTGGAGTTCGAAATTGAATATTAAATTTATATTTAAAAATTCGAACTAATGACTTAGAAAAAATAATTTGGATTTAAGAATTATTATTTATGTAAATAAATAGATTGATGGTTAGTTTTAATAACATTTTTCTTTAACTTAAATAAAATGGAATAAATTTTATCAATACAAAGTACAAGTATAAAATCTAATTGTAAAACATGTTAATATAAATTGATGTTTGATAGTTGAACTTCAAAACGTTTATATATTTATGAAGCTTACTAAAGAAGATAATGAAGACAAAAGGAAAAAAAATATATGAATATCTATGTACAAGCAAAAGGCAAATGAAGAAACAAATATTGATATGTAAGCAAGCAAATGAAGGACAGGCATTAAATGCTGGCAACATCTTTTGTCAAATTCAAATTATTTTCTAATGCAAGAATTCAGCCAACAAAAGATAAAATAAGGCATGAAGGACATAAGCAAGTAATGCAAGCCGCCACCATTATCTTCTCAGCCAAAAATGATATAAGTTTTTGGAAAACGGGACTAAAGACAAGAGGAATATATATATTCAAGTATAGAATTGTACAAATATCAATTAAAGTTTAAATCTCTAGTACTTAGCATTAAATGCAAGATTATCTCTAGCGAAGATATGTATCACTTCAGCATGCAAAAGAAATCTCTGATCAGATATAAAAAAATAAAAAAAATAAAATCTTGTACCAGTGAAAACAAGCCGTACACCTTTCTCTCTTTATATCTACATCTACATTTTCTTCAAGTTCGTTCATCAAAGACTTAACATTCCAGAAAAAAAAATAACTTTGCAATCGTAAACGAACGGAGAAAAATAATGGCGGCCTTGTACATCTTTTCCTTTGCTTGCGATTAGGGCTTTGCTGCCGATTTCTGGTGCTCGTTCGACCTTCTACAATTAGGGTTTTCGCAAATCCGAGGACATTGCTCTTCAAAAACAAAGGTGAGTGATTGAAATTTCACTCACATCTAAGTCGAATTTGGTGATTTTTGTGATTTTTTTTCAATTTGTGCTTTTGTGATTTACTTGGTTGCTTGGATTTTCTAATGTTGATTTCATTTGTCTGGTTGTCTTCGACACTGTCTTTGGTTTGTGGAAAAAAAAAATATACAAATTAAATTTTATGAAATTGTTCATTTGACTTCAACTTGCAATGTTTTTGATGTGATGATTTTTTGTTTCCTGGTTATCACAGCATCGTTGTATCTCGTGGCCACCATGGCTTCATTTGACTTTGAATTCATACATGCGTAAAAGAATATTTTTATTACCCAGGCCTTAATTTGTGATAGCACATTGCCCAGGTCACACTAAATTGCAATTTTTTATTGATTTCATATTTGTTTAAAACTTTGGTACATGTTACTAGTATAAGTAACTAGAATAAAACATTTTAAAACCCAAGTCCACTTTAAAGTTTTTTTTATGTGCATGCATAAGAAAGTATTGCCAGGTTGGGGTTAGTTCATTTGCATGCAAGTTATAACTCATTTAATTTGTAAAACATGAAAATGTCTTCCAGGACATGTGAAATGAAGTCTCTGGATAATATGCAGCATACAAATGGGTTTGTTTCAAAACATGTGTACATTCACAAAGAAAATAAACCATACGTAATATAATCTGATAAGTAATGCTTACATTCTTGCAAAATAAGGAAAATAGAAATGCAAGTTACTGTTGTACTTAGTCACTGCTCTTATGAACCATTGCCTAGTTTGAAGTCTGATCAGTTTGGGTGTGAAGTTGTTCATCCTGACTTGTTTCATTTTCCTGCATTGCTTGAGCATTAGGGTGGTAGCTTGTGTTTGTGAATTTGATGAAGGGGTTTTGCCTTGTGGTCTACCCATTTAGAATGGTCTCTGACCTGAGACTTGTTGTTGGTTATCTCCACTTGACTTGGTTGAGCTTGTATCTGTTGTCGCCCTGATCTAGTGCCTGTAGTGTTGTTGTCATTGACTTGAGTTCGAGTTGTACTTCATGCTAGCATTTTTTTCTCTTCCTTTGCATGTACTTAGTTTTGGGACTGACTTCGAGTCTGTTGTGATGCTGAGGCATTTAACTTGCTAAATGTTGTGCCTGTTACACTGCCTGGTGGTTTCGAACCTGTAGCTTTTGAGTTTACTTGTTCGTTGAATTGTTGTATCACCTTCTCATGTATTTATGTGCTGTGGTGCCATACCTCTGGTGCCCTCACCCTCCTTCTATTTTGTAGTTGTGCCACTGCTTTGTGCTTTGGTGCTGCAGTTGCGTTGAGTCACTGACTTGACCTTTGCATTATTGTTAATGGTTTGGGCTTTGCAGTTTCATTTTGTATAAAGTTTTGCACTTGTTGAAGTGTGCAGTCTTGAGTTGTTTGGATTTGTTTTACTAGTTGCTATTAGCATTGGCTTGTGGTCTTTGCTTGATAAGGCGGCTGCTCGTATGCTCTAACCTGATGCATATTTCCTGACCATTCAGTTTGCATACATGTTATATCTTTGTTCATGTCTCTCTTTTGGGTTGTGATTCACTTGCAATGCTGAGTTTGTCCTCTGTGTTTGTTGTACATATGAAATTAATTCATATGTATGCTAAACATTGCTTCTCAGTGACATTACTTGCATTCATATGCTTAAATATTTTGGGTTGTTGCTGTGTTGACTTTGGCCTGCTGTTCAAATGGCAGCGGCATTGATATTTGAAGTGCTGTATATCTGTTGCCTTGGTTCTGACCAAGTTGCACTATAATTTGGTTTGGGTTTAAGCATCACTGATCTGATATACATTGGATTTGTTTTTTTGTTTTTCTAATTACACTTGAGTTGAATTCAGATGAAACGCTCGGGTTTGACCTTGTACTCGTTTGGAACTTCCGTTGATCTTTTGTGCATTTCATATTGTTGTAGCGAGGCAGTACACGCGTGCGTGTACGTGTACTGCAGCCACACAGATTTAACGTTTTAAATGTGGCGAGGCCGTACACGCGTGCATGTACTGCAGCCCTACTAGATCTGATGTTTTAAGTTGATGTTTTTCTATTGATTGAAATTGTTTTATGTTGCCAATTCAATATATTTTGAATCGAATTTTGATTTGGTTAAATTTGATGATTTTGTTGTTAATTGTCGTTTAGGCAATTCTGATTTTTTTTTTCTTTCTAAATTATCTTCATTAATTATCCCTTCATCTATCTTCGTTAATAATTTTAATCTACTAATTCATTGTTTAACACTGTTAAGTGTTATATTTACCGTTATCCAATTTCTTGTTAAAGGATCGGATAGGTGAATTTATATTTGACTGTCGTCTAATTGTTATTTGATTATTATTGCCTTTATGCACTAATAACTAAGTTTGAATTAGACTGACCCGTTTATTATTTTCTTTTGAATGTAATACTCGGGTCAGACTGAGTATTTTGCTGCTTGAAGATTTTCGGGCAGCGAAGTTAGAGAGAGAGGGGGAAAACGCTTCCTTTAGCTTTTCGAGGATTTTTGTACTTAGAGAAATATTCCGCTGTATAAATTAAATTCATTGTCTAAACTCTGATATATGTACAAAAATTCATTTATGTGAAATATAGTTATTCTGTATTTCTGTGTCTGATTCTGTTTAAACTCTATAAACTAAATAACAATCCGTCATTTTGAACGTTTCAAGTCGGTTTAATTACCGACTAGGGGCGGTCAGAAGGACGGGTCGTTACAAAAGTGGTATCAAAGCTTTGCTTTATACAAAGCTCGGTTTATGATGTTTAATATGAATAGTCACTAGGATCACTTTAAAGAAAATGTTTTTCAAATCTAAAGATGTATAAAATTGTTTTTTCGAAAATAAAAGGTATTTTGAAAATTCAAATCCTTTTCGGAAATTCCCCTCTCTAAATTTAGGTTTACGATAGTTTCTCTTCGATAAGGTCTCCTTAGATTTGAGTCCCGATCATTCGAAAACCCATTATCGAATTGCTGAGATTTATGAAAAATAAAATATAAGTTAAGTGAATTAATGAATTGGTTTAAATCAAATATTTTGAATATCTCCAAAGTAATAATTGTGAAATAAAATGACATGTCAATTTAGTTATAGCCAAGGGGATCATTGAACTATAACTTGGGAATTTGATTTTGAATTCTATTGAAAATTGATTTCAAATGTTTTGAAAAACAATACTAGTAGTATATACAGGAAGAAAAATTTTCAAGAAATTTTTCAAAATATTTTCGAAAATAAAATAAATTTTGTTTTTATGTTTCAAGCAAAGTTTAATACGCAAGTATGTATATATATGTATATTTCAAATGTTTGAAATAAAATCCGGAGTTGAATCTCAAGTTTGGTTGAATAATAATCCTATGTATATGAGGATAATGTAAATTTGCAAATTGTCTTGGGAAAATGATTGAATAATCCAACCTCTGCTAATAAGGATTGTAAATTTTGGTAGGAAACTTCGAAAATATCTTGTTAATTAAAATGGCGAAAACCGAAGCACAAAAAGCAGCACGCCGTGAACAAAGAGCAATTGCCCGTAGAGAAGCAGCAGTGGCACGTGCGGAAATCGAAAGGAAAATAAATGAAAGGCAAGGACCTGGTCCCTATGATGATGTTATCTGTTATCGATGTCATAAAAAGGGACATTATGCCGTTATGTGCCGAGAGAAGAGAAAGAAAAGGAATGTGGATGACCGGTTCGGTCGTCCTGAGATTGTGTGTTTTAAATGTCAAGGGGAAGGGCATTTTCTTAGTCATTGCCCTGAAGTGAAAAGGAAGAAGCGCGCACTCGATTTACCAGTCGACAGATTTACAATCTGCTACCATTGTCGCCAGACTGGACATATAGCCAGAAACTGCACCGAAAGGCAACATGGAAAGCAAGCTATAGCCCGATCAGCTAGACCGAAAAGTGTAAGGATGATAGATAAGGATGGAAACATATCATATTTTTGTAGGAATTGTAGGAATTGGGGACATGTAGATTTTGAATGTGTTAATCCTCCTTTATTACAACCTGAAATAGTGTAAACCGAAGAGGGAAGTTTGGCAAAGATGTGTACTACCAGACAGGAAGTTGATAGTCCTCAATAATTCTGAATCTTAAACCAATCAGTATATTTGAAGCAATCAATATATTTTGTAATACTATCTTTTGTAATCCAAAATCTTTTATGTACGTATTTTAAAAGTATTAAGCTATGGATAGTTGTACGGAACAAAGTATTTTAATAAAATAGCGCCTTGGGAAGGAAATTTATTTGTTGACTTAACTGTATGAATCAAACTAGTTTTGATGTAAAGCTTATATTTCAAGTTTAGACTAATGCCTAAAATAGTTAATGTGGAGATATAAATCTAATGGAACCAAGTCGATGAAGGATTTACTAAAGAATTAATTAATTATTTTTGGAAATAGAAAGCAAATGCAAAGTTCAAATGGAATTTAGATTTCAAATTTGAAATTGTCAACATGATAATCCATAATTGGTTTAATAGATTCAGTGATGAATTTGAATTTGAACATCAGAGAATTAAGTTAAGTGAAAAACTTAATATTGAAAAGTTTGAAGTCGGTTTAAAACCAATATTGTGAAAAGTATGCAGAATTCAAACTATGAAATAAGTCCAAGTGTTGAGTTTGGTAACCGATGTATATTCACGATTTTGGGCAGTGGATAATCTTTTGATAAAAGTGTAGAAATACTGAATTGGGTAAATAAGGTATATTCACGATTTCGGACAGTGAATATATTATTGAATAAACGGGTATGATTTGGAGAAGTGAAATTTAAAAGAATGAAGTTAATTGTTTTAAAAGATGTTTTAAAATGTATTAACTATCGAATACATAGATTTCAACATTCATTGTCGAAATAGACGTTTTCAAAAAATAAAAGGAAATTATGGACTATAACACTGTTGTTATAGTAAATGGTTTCCGAAAGGAAATGTTTTATATAGTATTGGGATTTATATATCTATCTTAAATTCGAATCCCTATACTAGTGATTTTGGGTCGTCGTAACAATGTTTTACGCAACATTCGTTTTGACTCAAATAAATGTGTTTAAAAGAACGCTTTCCTTAAAGAATGGAATATATACTTGATTATAATTTTAGTATATTGGATATTTTTCAAGTGTTGAAAATAAATGGATTTGTGAATCACTTATTATTAAATAAATATGGAAATGTTTTCCAATATGAAATGAAAGGTTTGAAATTCTATCTTTTAAAGATAAATTGAAAAGTGAATATTTGAAATTTGTTTCAAATGGTTAAGTGTGGAAAGTATATATCTTGTAAAGATATTTATGGGAAATTTGAACAATTAGTTCAACTTGAAATTTTTCAAAAAAAAAGATTGAATCTTGAGTTAAATTGAGTTTAACTTCGACACCAAAAACAATATAATTTGAGCTTTGAATTTCGGATAGTCGGTTGGGATTGTATGTCTAACATGGTGAATTGATGACATAGCAATTGATCTCTATTAAATATATATCTGTGGTGGCGGAGAATTTATTCTCTTAGCTATATACACCCTTCTCTGATACGTACGAGCTCAAAGGTTATATATCGGTAGACATCAATTATGTGTTGAGAATTGACGATGTAACGTGAAATCCAAATCGAATGTGAAGTCGATAATAAATTGAATTATGAATGTGAATTGAGTTTGAGATAACCTTAAATTTCCAAATCGATTTAGAGGAAATTTTTAAATCGGTAACGAGATGGAAAATTTAGAAATCCTCTATTTGTTATGCGTATGAGATATTGTGGTTTTCGGAACTTATATATGGGAATGTAATAATTCGAAAACCATCAGTTTGGAAAGTAATTGTTATGGAAATCCTATGTAAGTTTAAATAGGTATGATATGTACGAAATGTGAAATGATGTACTATATGTATATGACATTATGTTTTCTAAACTGAGGATATGGAAAAGTACCTTCCATTTAAAATTTGTGAAGATGTTGGAACTCGATATGAGTGTCCATTTGAAATTCGTAGCTACGTAGAATTTCCATATGTTGGAGTATCCATTTGGATTAGAATCCCTCATGATGGGATCATGTTGATGGGATCATGTTGATTGACGATGATGTATGCTAGCGTAATTTGAGGGGCGCGATGCCTACAGTTACAAGCGATTCCACTGGGATAGTGGCGCAACCGCCGTGTAAACTGCGATCTAGATGCCAAAGCGAAATTCGAGGGGCAAGATGTCTACGGTCACAAGCGATTCTACTGGGATAGTAGCGTAACCGCCGTGTGAACTGCGATCTATGGCAACAACCATGGCGAAATTCAAGAGATGTGAAATCTACAGATTACAAGCGATTCTACTGGGATAGTAGCGTAACCGCCGGGTAACTATGATCCATGTGGGAACGTGCTTTCCATATCCATTTTTAAAAGGATTTTTTAAGTATTTTCACTGGGAGTTGAAGCAAGTATATTTAGTACTTTTAGTCCTGCGCCTGGCCGGCGTATGCCTAATGTCTGTGAGAACGACGATAGACTTATTAAATTTCGAGTTAGTAAGTATTTTCAAAACTTTAGATAGCAAATCAATAGTCTAAAATTAAAATTACATAATTCCAACCTAATAAACTAAGGAAGAAGATCTTTAAAATGTCTTGAAAGTCCACAGCTTTAGAAAAGATATAATATGCAAATTTCTAACATGAAGAATTTCACGTTTAAATCTGAGTTTTGTAAGTCGAAAATTTTGGTAAAAGACTTTTGCGTCTTGATTGTAGAAATCAAGGAACAAAAGGAAATAATGAACAAAGCTAGTAAGATAAAACAAATGGAATGAATCCTATATTTATTTATTTTTAATAAGTTTCGAACTTGGTAAAATTGAGTAGGGTATAAATATCGGTGAGATTTTATCAATCGTTTTTCCTAACTTATAATTTCGAGACGAAATTCTTTTAAGGAGGGAAGATTGTAACGATCTTGAATTTTGAACAATTTAAATTAAAAATATTTAATTAATTTTAAATATTTGAATGATGGTTTGACTGGAATATCAAATTATCAGAATGAATTTGGCGATTAAATTTTAGAATTTAATCTATTGAAAGTTGAATAAAAATTTGAATTTGACTTTGGAGTTCGAAATTGAATATTAAATTTGTATTTAGAAATTCGAACTAATGACTTAGAAAAAATAATTTGGATTTAAGAATTATTGTTTATGTAAATAAATAGATTGATGGTTAGTTTTAATAACATTTTTCTTTAACTTAAATAAAATGGAATAAATTTTATCAATACAAAATACAAGTATTAAATCTAATTGTAAAACATGTTAATATAAATTGATGTTTGATAGTTGAACTTCAAAACGTTTATATATCTATGAAGCTTACTAAAGAAGATAATGAAGACAAAAGGAAAAAAAAATATGAATATCTATGTACAAGAAAAAGGCAAATGAAGAAACAAATATTGATATGTAAGCTAGCAAATGAAGGACAGGAATTAAATGCTGCAACATCCTTTGTCAAATTCGAATTATTTTCTAATGCAAGAATTCAGCCAACAAAAGATAAAATAAGGCATGAAGGACATAAGCAAGTAATGCAAGCCACCACCATTATCTTCTCAGCCGAAAATGATATAAGTTTTTGGAAAACGAGACTAAAGACAAGAGGAATATATATATATATATGTATATATATATATGTATATATATATATATGTATATATGTATATATATATATATATATATTCAAGTATAGAATCGTACAAATATCTATTAAAGTTTAAATCTCTAGTACTTAGCATTAAATGCAAGATTATCTCTAGCCAAGATATGTATCACTTCAGCGTGCAAAAGAAATCTCTGATCAGATATAAAAAAATAAAAAAAATAAAATCTTGTACCAGTGAAAACAAGCTGTACACCTTTCTCTCTTTGTATCTACATCTACCTTTTCTTCCAGTTCGTTCATCAAAGACTTGACATTCCAGAAAAAAAAAATAACTTTGCAATCGAAAATGAACGAAGAAAAATAATGGCGGCCTTGTACATCTTTTCCTTTGCTTGCGACGGCTTTGCTGCCGATTTCTGGTGCTCATTCGACCTTCTACAATTAGGGTTTTCGCAAATCCGAGGACGTCGAATTCGTGCTCTTCAAAAACAAAGGTGAGTGATTTAAATTTCACTCACATCTAAGTCGAATTTGGTGATTTTTGTGATTTTTTTTCCAATTTGTGCTTTTGTGATTTACTTGGTTGCTTGGATTTTCTGATGTTGATTTCGTTTGTCTGGTTGTCTTCGACACTGTCTTTGGTTTGTGGAAAAAAAATATACAGACTAAATTTTATGAAATTGTTCATTTGACTTCAACTTGCAATGTTTTTGATGTGATGATTTCTTGTTTCCTGATCATCACAGCATCGTTGTATCTCGTGGCCACCACGGCTTCATTTGACTTTGAATTCATACATGCATAAAAGAAAAAATTTATTACCCAGGCCTTAATTTGTGATAGCACATTGCCCAGGTCACACTAAATTGCAATTTTGTATTGATTTCTTATTTTTTTAAACTTTGGTACAGGTTACTAGTATAAGTAACTAGAATAATACATTTTTAAACCCAGGTCCACTTTAAAGTTTTTTTTATGTGCATGCATAAGAAAGTATTGCCAGGTTGGGGTTAGTTCATTTGCATGAAAGTTATAACTCATTTACTTTGTAAAACACGAAAATGTCTTCCAGGACATGTGAAATGAAGTCTCTGGATAATATGCAGCTTACAAATGGGTTTGTTTCAAAACATGTGTACATTCACAAAGAAAATAAACCATACTAATATAATATGATAAGTAATGCTTACATTCTTGCAAAATAAGGAAAATAGAAATGCAAGTTACTGTTGTACTTAGTCACTGCTCTTCTGAACCATTGCCTAGTTTGAAGTCTGATCAGTTTGGGTGTGAAGTTGTTCATCCTGACTTGTTTCATTTTCCTGCATTGCTTGAGCATTAGTGTGGTAGCTTGTGTTTGTGAATTTGATGAAGGGGTTTTGCCTTGTGGTCTACCCATTTAGAATGGTCTCTGACCTGAGACTTTTTGTTGGTTATCTCCACTTGAGTTGGTTGAGCTTGTATCTGTTGTCACCCTGATCTAGTGCCTATAGTGTTGTTGTCATTGACTTGAGTTCGAGTTGTACTTCATGCTAGCATTTTTTTTCTCTTCCTATGCCTGTACTTAGTTTTGGGACTGACTTCAAGTCTGTTGTGATGCTGAGGCATTTAACTTGCTAAATGTTGTGCCTGTTACACTGCTTGGTGGTTTCGAACCTGTAACTTTTGAGTTTACTTGTTCGTTGAATTATTGTATCACTTTCTCATGTATTTATGTGCTGTGGTGCCATACCTCTGGTGCCCTCACCCTCCTTCTATTTTGTAGTTGTGCCACTGTTTTGTGCTTTGGTGCTGCAGTTGCGTCGAGTCACTGACTTGACCTTTGCATTATTGTTAATGGTTTGGGCTTTGCAGTTTCATTTTGTATAAAGTTTTGCACTTGTTGAAGTGTGCAGTCTTGAGTTGTTTGGATTTGTTTTACTAGTTGCTATTAGCATTGGCTTGTGGTCTTTGCTTGATAAGGCTGTTGCTCGTATGCTCTAACCTGATGCATATTTCCTCACCATTCAGTTTGCATGCATGTTATATCTTTGTTCATGTCTCTCTTTTGGGTTGTGATTCACTTGCAATACTGAGTTTGTCCTCTGTGTTTGTTGTACATATGAAATTAATTCATATGTATGCTAAACATTGCTTCTCAGTGACATTGCTTGCATTCATATGCTTAAATATTTTGGGTTGTTGCTGTGTTGACTTTGGCCTGCTGTTCAAATGGCAGCGGCATTGATGTTTGAAGTGCTGCATATCTGTTGCCTTGGTTCTGACCAAGTTGCACTATAATTTGGTTTGGGTTTAAGCATCACTGATCTGATATACATTGGACTTTTTTTTGTTTTTCTAATTACACTTGAGTTGAATTCAGCTGAAACGCTCGGGTTTGACCTTGTACTTGTTTGGAACTTCCGTTGATCTTTTGTGCATTTCATACTGTTGTGGCGAGGCAGTGCACGCGTGCGTGTACTGCAGCCACACAGATTTAACGTTTTTAATGTGGCGAGGCCGTACACGCGTGCGTGTACTGCAGCCCTACTAGATCTGATGTTTTAAGTTGATGTTTTTCTATTGATGGAAATTGTTTTATGTTGCGAATTCAATATATTTTGAATCGCATTTTGATTTAGTTAAATTTGATGATTTTGTTGTTAATTGCCGTTTAGGAAATTCTGATGTTTTTTTTTCTTTCTAAATTATCTTCATTAATTATCCCTTCATCTATCTTCGTTAATAATTTGAATCTACTAATTCATTGTTTAACACTGTTAAAGTGTTATATTTACCGTTATCCAATTTCTTGTTAAAGGATCGGATAGGTGAATTTATATTTGACTGTCGTCTAATTGTTATTTGATTATTCCCTCTATGCACTAATAACTGAGTTTGAATTAGACTGACCCGTGTATTATTTTCTTTTGAATGTAATACTCGGGTCAGACCAAGTATTTTGCATGAAGATTTTCGGGCAGCGAAGTTAGAGAGAGAGGGGGAAAACGCTTACTTTAGCTTTTCGGGGATTTTTGTACTTAGAGAAATATTCCGTTGTATTAATTAAATTCATTGTATAAACTCTGATATATGTACAAAAATTCATTTATGTGAAATATAATTATTCTGTTTCTGTGGCTGATTTTGTTTAAACTCTATAAACTAAACAACAATCCGTCATTTTGAACGTTTCAAGTTGGTTTAATTACCGACTAGGGGCGGTCAGAAGGGCGGGTCGTTACAATGTGTCGTTTGGTTGATTAAATATTTGTGTTGAATGGGAACCTTGGTTTATTTCGCTTGTGTATTTTATAGCTGTATTTTACTCTATACTTTGTGGTGTGTAACTAACCTTGTAACCAATAGTGAACCTATGTATTGTTTCAAAGTATAGTCTGTATTTGTTTTAAATCTTCACTTTATGATCATTAATTCCCTTCCTTCATGCCATTACTATTTAAAACCTACATAGTTCATTTTCCTATGTTATCAATGCTACCTACCTCAACAGCTCTACAATTTTACAAGGACTGTCTGGGCATTATAATTTTGGGCAAGATATTCACAGTAAAATTTCTTTCATAATGGAACTTTGTATTGGACAATTAATGATGTATAAACTGTATAATTATAACTCTCTTGTACTGGAGGCTAATCACATCACATTTTCATTCTATATTAAGTCAGTATTTTTCTTTAAATGTTTATACTTTATGACATTCTAAGTCCTGAAATAAACTTTAATTGTTGATATGTATTAAACTCTATGCAATTCATGTGATGCTCACGACTTTAGCTTCTAATCGGGAGAAAAATTTAATTTTAGCTACTGATTTGTATTTAAACCCATGCATTGATTTTATTATTTTCTCCCACCTTATCTTTTTCAACTTGTACTTTTTTTAATGTTAAATTTTATTCAATTCAAAATTTAATGCTGTAGACTTTGTGCTAAGGGAATATAAAGGCCTTGAGTGGTTTCTGGTAAGATCGATGGATGCTTTGCTACCATTGACCGAGAAGGAGAAAATTATTCGAAGGCAATATAATTTTCTTCCTTTTTTACTTGCTGTTATTAAGGGATTTCAAGACCAGTTTAGTCGTCTAAAACATAGTTGTAGGTCAAGTCAGCTAAAAAATTGATGCAATTATAAGAAATGTTATTATTATTTACTTGATTATTAGGTTAAGAAATGTCAAGATAGTAGTAAGCGTTTGAAATAACTAAAGTCATTGATGTTTCTAAACTTAATTGATCTAAAATAAATTGTCTGACGATAAATCAACTTGATGCAACATTGATAGAGCTTATTTCTTCATTTATACAGTTTAACTCTAATAGTATAATTTTATTCATATGATTGTTTTCATGGTGAACTATGTGTCCCAAGTTTCAATAATTATATCACAGGCGCATCAACAAATTGATAAAAATATTCATTTAGATGCAAATATATATAAATCACGTAACATAAATTATATACATTAATGACAATAACAAATTTATTTTATAATTTATTACTAAATTAATTTATTATACTGTTCACTATAAAATTATGTTAACTTCGAATACCTAAAATTTTATAATTTTTACAATTACTAAGAAACCCTTTTCAATTATCTTTTTATATTTTACATTTATGTCCATACATTTAATTTATTATGAAATCTTAAATTTAAACTATTTAAATAAATATAATTAACTAATGTTTGTTAATTCATCTAACAAGTCCTAAAAATACAAGGATTTCAATATATACAATTTCATGTATATGAGAAAAATGATAAAATTATTTCTTCTTTATTTAGATATATAAAGATATTTAAATCATATAACATAAAATGTATAAATAAATAATAATAATTTTTTAAATTTCAAATTCATTTTTCTAAAAAAAATTATAGTACATTACATAACATAATTTTATTTTAACAACATTTGAAAGATAAATTTAGTTTTTACAATATTACGATATGTATGCACAGACTACATCGATAAAAATTAAACTATATAAACATTATCACTTTCAATGCATTATCAAACCATAATCAACTTATAACTCAACTGAATGCTATATACCATTATTTTGCAATTATCAAAATTGTAAGTATAACCCTCCTACAAGAATATGAAATCTATGGTTAACTCTAATGATAAAATTGTTTTAAAAAATGAAACTTAATAATAAATAAAAATTCACAGGCCTAATTCAAAAAAAAGTCCACATATTGATCACAAGATCTTTATTCTTTATTCAAAAAAAAGCTAACCATAAGATCTTTATTCTTCTCAATTATAAATTTGTACAAAACTCTTCTTAGTTTTTTTCAACTTTTTTACGTTTGTCTTTTTATATTTAATTAGTTATATTGATCATTAATTCAAAATTAGTCAAATAAATTTAGTTATTTAATGTTCATAAATCCATTTATAAATCCTTTAAAAAAGATGATAATTCAATATAAATACAATAATCATATTAACAAAATGGTGATGTTACTTATTCACTCATACATATAAAAAAAATATGTCACATAACACATATTATTTACGTATATATTATATTAACAATTTTAGTTTATAACTTTGTTTTGAGTTAAGACGTTAATTTTTCTACAGAGATATGTAGTGGGCGAGTATTGAACATTCAACCTTATATCTGAACGTCGTAAGTCATTTTAGTTATGATTAATATATCACGATAAATTTATCACATATTGCATAATAAAATATAATTTTAGCAAAAGTTAAAATGTAAACGATATTTTTTTAACAACATTACCGTATGCAACGCACGGGTTGCACACTAGTTTCTATATAATTTCACAATAATGTTTTGAAATAGTTTCATAAGTAAAGCTAATATTTTGCTTATTGGGAAACTAATGTACAATATATCCTTGGATACACACTCGTATATATACGTATACATACATGTAACATCCCACCCTTTTGGACGATTTAAATCGACAATAAACCACACATGTCAACTAAAATCATTCAAAAGGTAAGACTGTTAATGTGGTAAATAAGAAAATAATAGAAAAGAAGGAAAGATAAAACACAGAATCTCACAGCGGAATGACAAAATATAAAAATCAAATACACAGTTCATGAAGTTGTTTTACAAATAACATTTGATTACACATTTACAATACAAATCAGAGTTATACATACAGTAGAAATAAATAAATAATGCAGCGGAACACATGATGTAGTGGAATAATTAATAATAAATAGTAGACTCGTCTCCGTCTTCATCCTCCAAAATATAATAGTCTTCAATACACTAAAAAAGCTCAGACTGGCCCGAGTGTAATAAAAAGACAAAACACTCGAGTCAGGACTAAAAGATCTTATGTAAGTCAAATCAAAATAAGTAGAATAGAAATATTACTATATGGATTCAGAGATGTATAACAGGAATTTCATCTCCTATCAAGTGTACAATGTGGATTTAATTATTTAAAAGATTTCAAACGATTCAAAAATACCAATCTTTATCATTTTAGTTAAAATAGATCCGAATTTTAAATTTAAAACTTAAATCTTTCAAATAATTCAATTCTAATAAATAATCCAAATTAAAGAAATTACACGGTTGTATGTCATTTCAACCAGTATCCAAATCAAAATTTCCAAATCAATGGAAACCGCTCGAGTTATCATTTCAATCCATAGTGGTAACAAAGATATATACATAAATAAACATCCAATCATCCAAAATGACAACCAATAACATCCATCACAATCCAATATCCAAATCAGCCAATAAATCACAACAATCAATTGATTATCATTATCAGGTGTACAACTTGCAATTTATATTCATTATTAAATAAATGTCAAATTCAATTCAATATAAATTCAAATTTAACTTAAATGACAATCTAATAATACCAAAAGCAATTAATAAATTTCTAATCACCTTATAAATTTAATTTAACTAGCATAAGATAATCTAGTCTTCGTGAGTGGGTCAAAACACTCACCTTTGATAGTTAGAACGCAAAAATCCAAACAAAGATGCCTTTTCCAATAGTCTCTAAACTCAGCCAAACCTATTTTATGTTATTAGGAATTCGAATACGAGTCCAAGGGAAGAAACTACGCATGTACCAAAGCTCGTATGAGGAAGATATTCAGGTTATAAGGATATAAAATAAAATAAAAATACATACATATTTAATTCTTAAAATAAGAAACTCTAATAACTCACGTTTTCAAATTTTATGTACCCAAAACAAAGGCAAGAAGTGGAAAGCCAAAACCATTAAGGCTAATTCTCATTGTTCAATTTTTTTTGAAGGCTTCTTGCAAAAGAAGGCAAGGCGATGAGGAAACGGATGTGGTTAAGGAAGAAATGGATGCTCACACTTTTTTATTTTTTTCTTTTTCTAAACATAGCTCCAGTAAAATGAATTGGCAGCAATTAAGTAGAGGTATAAAGCTATGTTGACATTGAGACTTTGAGGGAAACAAATAGAGGTCTGATGTTTGAAAAATAAGAAATTTCTAGGGGAAATAATGATATATGATATAAAACAAAAGAAGAAAGGAAAGTGACAAATGAAATATGTATGGAATGGACAAATAAAACAAAACTATATGATCTAAGTAGATGCTTTGGGAAATAAATAAACAAAACGGAAGAATAAGAAAGGTTCACGTTTCAATTACATCAAAGAATTGCAATAAAACCAAATGTGGAAATGATGGCAGGTGTATTGAATAATAAGGAAATGAAGGGACCACTTAGGATCTAGTTAATTGCATGATCCACTCAATTAAATATATTATCACCGAATATACCTTTTTTCACACTCGTTTACACATAATAACATATAGTAAATAAATTTGAATACAATAACCAGTGTAACGTTACAAAAAAATAAAAGATGATCTAGAACTCAAATTCAAGTTTTTTTTCTTTCAAAATAATGTTTTTCTCATAGGGGAATTGCACAACCTAAAAAGTCAATTAAATTTGAACTTCAAGATTAGTGTTAAAATCACTTATATACAGCCTCAAATGTATACTTAATGACTGTAAAATATTGTTTTAAAATTCATTTTTTTCTTCTTTAAATAGAATCATTTTTACCTTAAAAATGAAAATGTTCATTTTATTTTCATTAAAATGTTCTTTTTATTTTTTTTTACAATAATGTATGTTTCTTTCGTTAAATCCAAAAATTAATATTAATGTTTCTTTTTAAAAAAAAAATGAAAGATCCCAAATCGACATAATTGTAATTAATTTCAAAATTACACTTATAACGGATTATAACAAACGTACATTTCTTTCATTAAACGCCATTAATTTCAAATAAATTCTCTTTCCCTTTTATCAGAAGATTCCAATTCAAATTAACGATAAATTCATTAATTAATTTAAATTCCAACATATACTTTTTTTTTTGTTAATCTTATTATTCAATCAATTATCATATTATATATATACTTAACGTTGGTTTACCATTTCATTACCTCAATCTTCTATATTTATCACTTTAGTTCATATTAACTGTAGTAGGTAATTAGATTACCTGCAATTGATTTTCAATTTAATTTCAATGGATTAAATAAATACGTGATGAATGACAAATGTTACCTTTTACTTACTTAATCGCATTTACAAGATTATTATTAACAACAAATGCTATGACTACTTACACAATCCTGATTATACTCAATTTTCCATTAATTTCATATAATTTCCCCTTTTATATAACATTTAATTCATTTCCTTATTTCAACTTATCACCAAATAACGTTATAATTATTTTAATCACTAACATACAATTCCAACATTAAACCCAACATTCAATTGCCTTAATTCAATTAATTACCCATTCAATATTAAAACGATAAATTAATGAGAAAATAGTTAATACAATCGTTTATAATAATAATTCATACCCCTTATCTTATTCTTTACAACTAAGGGTTATAATTTGCTTACCCAAAAAGGTTTTATATTCAATATTAACCTATTTCAATTAACTACATACAAGTTCACCATCTACATCATTTAATTTATTTCATTGTTTACAATCATAACCAAGTCAACCTACAATGTATTTCAATTAGTTTGAAATTACTTTAAATATTTATCAGTAGCGTTCACAGACAACACCACTGATTTCATATTCAATATTAGCCAATTCTAATTGATTACATATAATTTCAATGTTCAATGTATTTCCTTATTTTTAGTTATAACTAATTATAACCTTAAAGTCACTTCAATTAATTGGAAATTAGATTAAAATAGTTAGCAATTACCTTATATTAAGGTTACTAACATTACATTCTAGTTATTCTTCTCCTTGTAACATCAATTTTTTTTTTTAGTTTTATTTCAATATAAAATTATAAAATATTATTTAATTAATATTTTAATAATCGAAAATTATGGGTCGTTACAATACATACATACATACATACATACATATAAGTTGGGAAACAATATAATATTGCTAGAAACCTGTAATCCAAAAATATACCTATTAGTTGGGAAAAGAACGCTTAATTTATGAAACCAAAAGCAGTAGCTATTATTTCCATAAACTTGTACTTCACTTGTAGAATCCAAAGAAGATAATAATACGTGAAAAGAGATATATTTAAGTTGTTTCAATTAATAACAAACAAATCAACACAATATAATAATAGTCACATGCAAACAAACAACATGACCATCATATGTAACAAAGGAATCAATCATATGTCCATAGCAACCAAACTGATGATTTGTTCAGGTTCAGACATTTTTAGTCATACAAGATGATAAATAGACTATTAAGTGTACCCTATGCTCAATAGCCTTAGATAAATACTTGATATATTATCTATACATCCTTATAGAATTAGAAGTATCCTTTCCTATCATCTCAAAAGCCAAAATAACCGATAATTTCAACACAATATTTAAGTTTATTCAATTGGTTTCTTTTTTTTACATCATTGCTATTTTTTTTCTTCTCATGTAACGTCCTTTTCTTTTTCTTACATGTACATATATAAATTATTTCACAATATTAACTTACATACATAACATTTCTTGTTCATTAAAATTCTTATTTAGAAATAATTTCATTGAACGCTTCCATTACTTAAGTTTTACCTGTATAATTTTCTATTACATATTCTATTAACATTTCAACTTATTAAACATTTTTGGTAAATATATGTGTTTTAAGAATGTAATTGAGTGTTATACAAGTTTATTTTATAAATGTTAGTTAACAAAATATTCAATGATTACATATTCTAAATTTTTATATCTTTTGATTTACAAGTTACAAATTTCTAATTTCTTATATATTTTATTCGTAAAATTCCATTCTTATTTATTTAATTAATTATTATTTATATAAAGGCCAATCACTTACATAATTTGTTTTCCATTAAAGATTTAAGCCATTAATGAATCATTTCACAAAATATTACTTAAGCTTCTACAGCCTTACTTAATTTTATACCTTAATTTAGTTATAGAATAAAAATTTAAGTTTTTGGTGTTCGCCCTTGAAGAGAAAAGAAATACTTCAATATATCTAAAAATTCAATTAAAACATTTAACCTCGTTCACTTAGTAGGAATATAAGATAAACTTAAAACATCTTTATAGCATTATGCAAGGACTTTCCCAAAGTTTAAACAATGTTAGAAATTTGTATCAAAAATTTATATTAAAACATTATGATAAGATTTTAAAAATAAAGTTCCTTAAATCTGATAATTTATTAGACTCAATATTCCAAAATAAGTTTAAACTCTAGATTATTAAAGTGAAACTAATAGCATACTCAAATCTTGCACTAAATATCTAAATAAAAGTATAAATTTTCATAGATTCATGATTAATTTTACACACTTGGTTTAAAATTAATATTCAAATCATGGGAAAAACATTTATCATGGTTTAATACAAAATTCAAATAGTAACTAAACCTATAAATTTACTACTAGTACTTCGAAATCAAGTAATTATTTAAAACCATACTTCCAAAATTGAGATTCTAATTTTTTTTCCAAGTATATTTAAAACTTCGCAAATCATTTTTTCCATTTATATAATATATCTTCAAATTATACATTCAAAGAAACTTATAAAAAAATTTACAAAAAAAAATCATTTGAAAACTTCATTTGCAAATCAATCATCTTTAATGTTTTAATACTTTACGAAAAAAATTCTATAAATTTTCTTGCTTCATTTATTAATACCATTTTAGTAATTTTAAATAACATCTTTTTAAATATATGTAAATTATTTGAAAACAATTACTTACATCATTACTTATATTTAAAATGAAGCTACTGAAAACCTTAAATCCATTATGTTTAAATTTTATTAGTTTTAAATCTCAAAATACTTTTAAACATCATTAATAAATCAATAATCATTAACTTTAAAATGTTTTATTTAATTAATAACTTCTGACAATATTTAGAACACTAATAATTTACTACTAAACCACGTTGTACATAAATAAACAATATTTAAACATTTTAAAGTATTTAGAAAGGAAAAATGATCAAAATATCTTTTATATAATACTTTATCAAAATACTTTTATAACTCGATGTTTTAACAGGTTTATCCTTGTTCTTGCAGACTCTGGCCATCCGTTGATTAGACGCATGGCTAGAATTCTCCAAGTACTTTGCAGACCTGTTTCAACACCCAATGAAAATACTTAAAATCATTGAAAATAGATATGGAAAGTACGTTCCCCCATGGATTGCAGTTACGCAATGGTTATGCCGCTATCCCAACGGAATCAATTGTAGCTGTAGGCATCTCACCCCTCGATTTACGCTATCCAATAATATCAAATGAATATAATAAGTGACCCACCAAAGGGATCCGATAATGACCCACCAAAGGGATCCGATAAATGACCCACCAAAGGGATCCAACAAATGACCCACCAAAGGGGTCCGATGGAAGGTACTTCCCATATCATTTATTTCAAAAAATATCATACCATATGTAGTCACCATTCAGAATCATAGCTTCAAATATCGCACTTATATAAATTACATCATATATAAGATTTCATTTTCAGATAGAGTATTTTCCAAAATCAATAGTCTCAAATACATCAAATCATTCTTATATAAATTCCATTATATATAAGCTTTATCTCTTCAGATCAAAAACCTTCCAAAATCAACATTTTTAAAAATCACCTTATACTTATATAAAGTCTGTCTTATGCAAGAATAAAAAAATTTGCAAATCAATTACGCTGCATGAAGATCCATATGGAATTGAACATTTATGCTTTGCAAAAGGTTTTGAATTTAGAATAGTTCTTTTTTTTATATACAATCATTTTGTGAAATAGTTTGGCATATAAAATGGTTGTGGAAAATAGTTTGTAAATAAAATAGTTTGTAAAATAGTTTGAAAATAAAATAGTTTGTATAAGAAAAATTAAAGAAAATAGTTTGTATAAGGAAAATAAAAGAAAGTAGTTTGAAAAATGGTTTTAAATTAATAGTAATTTTTCATAAAAGAAAATCCCAATTTAAATTACAAAGATATCCAACCCAACAACTTTCAATTTCAATGCCAAAGCATATCAATAATATTAGAACATAAGATGTACACATGTCATCGTTTCGCAACATTACATTCGATCGTTCGCTCGATCACACAAGTTCGCTTTCGAACTAGTATTGTCCATTCAATTTCCCTAATGCGGACTTCGATATGGTTTTTTTGACTAGAAACCATCATTCTCCTTTCATAGCCATATACTATGATAGAGAACTCTATAATCAAACCAAAAATCCATATCAATATTCACCATCAAGAATCGAATGAAAAATTCTAATGCGAAATGGTGTAATTCACCTCAAACTTACGTACTCAAATCCGGATCAAATTAATTATGCGAATAAAATAATATACGCACAACTTACGTATTTATTTCAATTTGATTCATCACAATTATACTTCAACTAAATTCATTATTAATCTCATTGATTAATGAAAGTATCATTTCATACTTTAATATTTGTTTCACATAATTTCTCCATTTAACATATAACATTAATTTATTCATTCTCATAATATTGCTTATATTTCTCTTCAATTTAAATTACATTCATTCCACATGTAATATTTCTCATTTAATATTACATTTATTACCAAATCATTTCATAAGGAATTTTCTTAAGTTTATAACCAAATTATAAAAACATAATTCCTTTTTATAAGACATTGTTCAGGTTTAAAGTTATCACAACTTTATTTATAACCATTTATTATAACATCCATTTATTTCATAACAATTTACAAGTCATGGTTTTATTTATAATCAATTCACATTAAATTCATACTAATTCAGAAGGTTTTGATTATCCAAAATATCCAAATATTTTGTTTTTCAATAGCTGAACTACGGTCAAAAACAACAAAATTCACAACAACAATAATTAGCCAATGCTTTTAAACTGATAAAACGCAACTAATCAACAATAAATGATAATAACTAAATATTACCATTTCATAAATCAAACACATTACAAATAACTATATTAGTTATAAAAATTTAATCCTCTGCATATCATATAATATTAGGAAAAAAATTCATTTCAAAACTTATATAAAACACTTTTATAAAACTAACAAATACACGCTCTCATATATACACTTAGACAACTCATTTTAGGGTATTACTACCCTATCTCTAATGAGTTAACCCCAACAGGCAATTTATATTCATTATTAAATAAATGGCAAATTCAGTTCAATATAAATTCAAATTTAACTTAAGTGACAATCTAATAATACCAAAAGGAATTAATAAATTTCTAATCACATTATAAATTTAATTTAACTAGCATAAGATAATCTAGTATTCGTGAGTGGGTCAAAACACTCACATTTGATAGTTAGAACGCAAAAATCCAAACAAAGATGCCTTTTCCATTATTAGGAATTGCAATACGAGTCCAAGGAAGAAACTACGCATGTATCAAAGCTCGTATGAGGAAGATATTCAGGTTATAAGGATATAAAATAAAATAAAAATACATACATATTTAATTCTTAAAATAAGAAATTTTAATAACTCACATTTTCAAATTTGATGTACCCAAAACAAAGGCAAGAAGTGGAAAGCCAAAACCATTAAGGCTAATTCTCATTGTTCAATTTTTTTTGAAGGCTTCTTGCAAAAGAAGGCAAGGCGATGAGGAAAGGTACAGATGTGGTTAAGGAAGAAATGGATGCTCACACTTTTTTATTCTTTTCTTTTTCTAAAGATAGTTCCAGTAAAATGAATTGGCAGCAATTAAGTAGAGGTATAAAGCTATGTTGACATTGAGACTTTGAGGGAAACAAATAGAGGTCTGATGTTTGAAAAATAAGAAATTTCTAGGGGAAATAATGATATATGATATAAAACAAAAGAAGAAACGGAAATGACAAATGAAATATGTATTAAAGGAACAAATAAAACAAAACTGTATGATCTAAGTAGATGCTTTGGGAAATAAATAAACAAAACGGAAGAATAAGAAAGGATGTAAATTCACGTTTCAATTACATCAAAGAATTGCAATAAAACCAAATGTGGAAATGGTGGCAGGTGTATTGAATAATAAGGAAATGAAGGGACCACTTAGGATCTAGTTAATTGCATGATCCACTCAATTAAACATATTATCACTGAATATACCCTTTTTCACACTCGTTTACACATAATAACATATAGTAAATAAATTTGAATACAATAACCAGTGTAACGTTACAAAAAAATAAACTCAAATTCAAGTTTTTTTTTCTTTCAAAATAATGTTTTTCTCATAGGGGAATTGCACAACCTAAAAATCAATTAAATTTAAACTTCAAAATTAGTGTTAAAATCACTTATATACAGCCTCAAATGTATACTTAATGACTGTAAAATATTGTTTTAAAATTCATTTTTTTTCTTTATATAGAATTACTTTTACCTTAAAAATGAAAATGTTCGTTTTATTTTCATTAAAATGTTCTTTTTATTTTTTTTACAATAATGTATGTTTCTTTCGTTAAATCCAAAAATTAATATTAATGTTTCTTTTTTTTTTTGAAATTGAAAGATCCCAGATCGACATAATTGTAATTAATTTCAAAATTACACTTATAACGGATTATAACAAACGTACATTTCTTTCATTAAACGCCATTAATTTCAAATAAATTCTCTTTCCCTTTTATTAGAAGATTCCAAGTCAAATTAACGGCAATAAATTCATTAATTAATTTAAATTCCAACATATACTTATTTTTTTTTTTTTTTAATCTTATTATTCAATCAATTATCATATTATATATATACGTAACGTTGGTTTACCATTTCATTACCTCAGTCTTCTATATTTATCACTTTAGTTCATATTAACTGTAGTAGGTAATTAGATTAACTGCAATTGATTTTCAATTTAATTTCAATGGATTAAATAAATAGGTGATGAATGACAAATGTTATCTTTTACTTACTTAATCGCATTTACAAGATTATTATTAACAACAAATGCTATGACTACTTACATAATACTGATTATACTCAATTTTCCATTAATTTCATATAATTTCCTCTTTATATAACATTTAATTCATTTTCTTATTTCAACTTATCATCAAATAACGTTACAATTATTTTAATCACTAACATAAAATTCCAACATTAAACCCAACATTCAATTGCCTTAATTCAATTAATTACCCATTAAATATTAAAACGATAAATTAATGAGAAAATAGTTAATACAATCGTTTATAATAATAATTCATGCCCCTTATCTTATTCTTTACAACCAAGGGTTATAATTTGCTTACCCAAAAAGGTTTTATATTCAATATTAACCTATTTCAATTAACTACATACAAGTTCACCATCTACATCATTTAATTTATTTCATTATTTACAATCATAACCAAGTCAACCTACAATGTATTTCAATTAGTTTAAATATTTATCAGTAGCGTTCAGACAACACCACTGATTTCATATTCAATATTAGTCAATTCTAATTGATTACATATAATTTGAACGTTCAATGTATTTCCTTATTTTTAGTTATAACTAATTATGACCTTAAAGTCACTTCAATTAATTGGAAATTAGATTAAAATAGTTAGCAATTACCTTATATTAAGGTTACTAACATTACATTCTAGTTATTCTTCTCCTTGTAACATCAATTTTTTTTTTTAGTTTTATTTCAATATAAAATTATAAAATATTATTTAATTAATATTTTAATAATCGAAAATTATGGGTCGTTACAATACATACATACATACATACATACATATATATATATATATATATATGCATGTATGTATGTACGTATACATAAGTATTTATGTGTGTATAAACCTGTTTAATTGCCAGTGGGCATGAATTGTTTTATTATTATGAGCACATGCAAACTCTTACATTTGCATAAACATTTCAGTGAACTTGTGGTCTAACTTCTTTAAATAGCTAAATCTATTTAAAACTACAAGCAAATAACTAACCATTCATCTTTGCTACTGTCAATACCAACAAAAGTTGTATTTTAGATATTATGATCGGAATAAGAAATCGATTACCTTTTCCAATAGTAATTCTTCTTTTATATCATAAGATTCCAGCACAATTAGATACTAAGATCAAGCTTCATTTCCTAGTAAATCAAACATGGAAAGTGGAAATGAAATCAGGTATTTTTTTTTGAAAGTTATGCTAGCCTACATGATGCTGAAAATAAGTATGAAAAGTTTAAATACCACTTCCATTAAGCAAGCGTACTAGGCTTAGCACCATGGATCTCCTTAATTTCACATACACTGTTGTTGCATTTAGAAAGGAAACATCAAGTTAATTTCTTAATTGTGGTAGGCTTCAAAAGAACTTGTCACCATGTTACATAGATAAAACTTTCTCTGTTGGATCACACGTGAATTCACCTATACGTAATTAAAAAAAAGTGCGGTGCTAAGGGAACCGTGCTTTGCACTAGGACCACCGATTTTTTTGAATTTTTTTTACACTGTTTGGCAGGCAACTGCCGACCAAACAGTGTGCGATAGACAGTTACCTACCAACCGTGGTGCCCTCAGCACTGCACTATAAAAATATTATTAGGAACAAGTTGAACAAAAAAAATGTGTCCGTATTCAAGTAAATACTATTTAAATAACTAAGACTGCACTTTGATTAGCACTATAATCCCAACCAAAAATAAATACAAAATAAAGTGTAAGGAAACAAGCTACAATCTACAAGTAATATATACAGTTCAACTATTTTCAATAGCAATTGTACCAAAAACTTTGAAGTTCGTCTATCCAGAATACCACAATAATACTGTGTATAATTTAAAATTGAAAATTATGTTTATTGTTCAAGCCAAAATATAACTCAAACGTGATTAGTAGAAGATTGCATGGAAAATAAATAATAAGTGGCACAACTAGTTAATATATTTGTACCTATCATATTGTATGATAGCCACATCAGCATAATCAAAACTGACTTACATAGAATTATATCACTGTCAGAATGGCCAGCAGGTTGTCCCAATATCGATCCTTAAATTACCATCACAATGTACACAATAGATAGGCCACTTTGTCAAGTACAATTCTCATAATTAAAACTTAACTGGCTTTTCCCTTCCTTTGTGCTCTATAGTCATTTTAAAAAAAACCTACTAAAACCATTATTGATTGAGGCAAAAAAAAAAATCCATAAAAGATGACATTGCAACATGATTGGGTGCATAATAAATATCTAAAATGGTAAATTTTTTGAAATTCACTCATTTCTTTCATCATTTTAATAGATTATCATAGGTAATAAGGTACCAGTACAAGGTAATAAATAACACTAATAAAAAGAATCTTTAAAAAAATTAACAAGAAATATTTCAACAATTGTACAAAGTTTGTTTATATTACAAAGAACTACACATGTTATGGCAACAAAAAGGATTTCATAAGAAGGAAAAAGTAAGGGTTGCAGTATATCCCACGAACTAAAATAAGTACTACTAACAAGATATTCCCAACATTCACATCAGAATGCATTATCTATTTAATATGTGATTGATCAAATATAAGAAAAATATACATGGTAGTTTTCTTTTCTTATTTTAGACTGGAATGAGAAGTAGAACCTTAGTTTATGCATAATATATTATATATTACTATAAGTTATTTCAATCAGTTAGATCATTCGCAAGATGCTACACAATAAGGAAAATTTATTTCCCTGTATTGATGAAGCCATGAAGGCACCATTCATATTTACTCACAACTATTATAAACAGAAAATACATTTTATAAGTAACAAATTCTAGTCTATTCAAATTCTATGTCTTTATTGGTCATAAACAAAAATGAAATCATATGTTAATAGAATAAGATAGAAATTGTGCTCTAACATAAAGCTTGAACTAGTTTTCGTTGATGTCAACAAATCTCAATCGGTAGATGAAAAATTTAGCTAAATTTATGGTTAGTTCATTAAACTTCTAACAGTGCTTGTGCTTAGTCTTTATCATTAATCCGACGCAAGCAACATGCACAAATTTCTAGCAAACCATTCGAATATTAGAAAATATTTCATAAGTTACTAATAACCAAATAGAAGACATGGGCTAGAACTATACAACAATTAGTTTCAAACTAAAAATTTTGGTGCTGCTTTTCCAAGCGCAGCCTTCTAATTCTTAGTTGGCCAAATCATTAAAAATTATAAAAATATAAGACAAATAAGTTGTATAGATAAAAACTTACCTAAAATCAGGTTACTGGAGGGAATTGATCGAGATTTTCTCGAGTAAAACTCCAATCTGGTGTGGATTTTTTATTCAACATTCTCCTTTTGCGCTGGGTGATTGAGATTAATGAAATCCAAAATTAGGGTGGATTCAGGGTTTGGTCAAGAATTTTGTGAGTTTTGAATTTTGTATTTTGATCGGGAATTAACAGTCTTAAGGTGGATTTAGAGTTTATCTTTTTTTCTATTTTCAGATCTTATAGGGAAGCGATCGACATGGAATGAGAGAAATTTTTAAGCCACTTAGTGAAGCAGACGATTCTTTGGTCATGGCCTAGGAAAAAAAATACTATGGAGACTGGTCATGTGCAGGGGTAGACTATGGAGGGGGCAGTGCAAGGCAGAGATCGGAATGTAGGCTGATGAGAGAGAGTATTAAATGAGTTATTACTCCTTTTTAGGATTTCCTGGAGGAGGGGAGTACGAAGAAGAAGATGAAGGCGGAGAGAGTGAAATAATTAGAAAAGGAGCAGACACAAAATAACCTGAGAGCTCACTTAGAAAGATTCGAGTTATACAGCATTATTATTTTTCTTTCTATTTTGATATAAAAGTAACGACAGCAGGGCCAATGACACACTGTCCACTAATGCAGTTAATAAACTTTTAACTTGTAGTGTTGGTTTGTTCTTAGATGGTATTGGTTGGATATTTTGTTTGTACATTATAATTTTGATTAATGTTTATGACATTATCATGTTTGTGACGGTACTCGGATGATATCGTAATGATATTTGACTGGTATTATGATGATAGTGAGATGAATATATGTTGTATATACTTTGAATGTGTAATTAAGGTTAGAAATGCTGCAAATTTGATTCAGCTTAGCCGTCGATATGACACCGATAGAGCGTTAGAAAATTTGAATTTGAGCATTTAGTTGGCGTCGATTAGTCATCGATAAGGTATCGTAAGTTCTAAATTTGACAATTTAGCTAAACGTCGATAAGGATAACGAACGAGCATCAGGTAAGTCGTTGGAAAAGCCAAGTTGCACAATTTCAATTGTAGTTAGCTAAGCATCGCAAATACGGCGGAATAGGGCATCGGCAAGTCATTGCTTAACCGTCGAAAAAGGTGTCAATAAATACTCTACGCAAGTCGTCAACAAGACATTGGGAAAAAAATTACTGACCATAAATTTACCAACGCCCCACCAACGTCAATTTGGCGTCGGTAATATGTTGTGCTTTTGTAGTGCAAACTCATCTTCAAGCTCTATAGTCACTCCATACCTTACAAGCATCACGTGGATCCCCAAATCAAACCTGAACTCCCGAAATATTAACTTATATTAGCCTCAACAGGCCCAAGTTTACGCTTGCATTAGGCAATTAGTCGATCGTACTCATTTGATCAGTCGGCCGACCCTATTTTTAGTTGAATGGTCCTGGACATCAGTCAACTAATCACCTAAAATACATAACCCTTTAGCTATTTGGTCAAATAAGTCAACTTCTTCCCCAAAGTCAGTCGAGTATTCCTGAACTCGATCGACTGAATCATTCGAAAAATGAACTAAAAACTCTTACGTTATCACCGTAAAATTTCAGCTAACCCATTGTTTTCGCTCAGTTGACCATTTATCTGTTAACTATGGTTTTACTGAGTTTCTTCACTTAACATCTTTAACATATTGCCCCGTGTCACCAAGAAACTTTGCACCAATGTCGTTCGACATTTGAATGAGTAATTTTGCACTCGACCGAAGACTTAGAGGCAATGAACCTATTTTACAATCATTCGAGTTCAACTACTCAATTCACCTTTCCAGCTCTACAATTCATTTATAATGCCAATTACAAATGTCATGAATCGTCTCCTAACCATTCTATCATATCCCAAGCCAACCATCACCCCATGGTCCAAACCAAACACCGTACACTTCATATCAAGTCATTTAACACATTCACCTTATAATTTCTCTTTTAAAAAATTGTGAAAAAAAGATCTCATCTCTAATACCCCAATTCAAGTTCATCACTCAAACTCTAACCAACTTGGGTGCCTAAAATATATTTTTAGCATAATTAATGATCATACATAATAGATTATAAATCTTATTTATCCAATATCAAGAAATCCACACTTTAAATCCTCTTTATTTTTTGATATCCTACTACAAACTTTTTCAAAATGTGAACTTGAAGAGATAGGTTTGCAAAGAATCATTAAAATTGAATTTATATTTTTTTTCTCAAAAATTTTATATATAAACTGAAGGGGTAACGATAATTTACAGATTTGAAACTTTATTAAGACTCGCCACCTCTATAATCACACTAGCCAAGGACATTACGGAGTAATGCCATCTACTAGCACAAAATAAGGCTGTTGAGGAGCGATCATCTGTGTAATTGATTTGCGCAAGTACCGATATGCTAGATAGAAGGTCAAGCTTTTCATTTCAAGAGAAATTCTGACATATTAAATACAAACTCAATGCTACTACACAGCGGCCATGTGGCCTTCGAATACAAATATAAAATAAGCATAACACAAAAAAAATCACAGATATTCATATCACTAAGGCGGAAACATACATGAATATAACACATAGAAGTGACCATCAAAGTAGTGGTCAAACAAGATCCACTACATCACAAAAGAATAGGTACAAGTACTAGACAAAAGAATAAGTACACATCAAGGAGTCTATCTTGAATGTATAAAAAACAAAAACTACTGAGCTAAAGTAGTTAGACAAAAGTCAAAAGCTAGTCTCTGCTAAGAAGTCAACTGGAAGTACCTAAAACACCTCGGTCTGACCCGAGTATTATTTAAGAAGAGAAATAGTAAACGGATCAGTCTAGCTATAAATATCATACAAGATGAGATAGGATAAAAGATATGAAAAAATATATGATAACAATAATGTCATATTATGACAAGTATATATTTGATAATAATAAAAACCATATAATATCTCAAATCTCCTTAAACATCCAAAAAGAATATCATATTCTTTAGCTTATTCATCAAACCTCAAATATTGACAAAACATATCAATGCAAATTGCAAAAATTAGTGAAACATAAATTTTAGGAATCAATAATTAGAAATCCAGAAAACATAAATGGGGGAGGCCTATCACCACGGGAGCATGAAAACTCACTAATACGTGCATCATAAATGAAACGTCATCCCATATGTCGCTTACCCTTAAACATACGGGGTACAGTCCCCCCTTAGGGACGAATGAGAACATCGACGCACCTAAAAAGATAAGCCTCATGCACGACCGAACATCGACGCATCTAAAAAGATATGCCCCATGCACAAACTTATTAAGCCGATTGCTCCACGGACGGTCAAAAGACCATGCGTCGCTACCCCACCAAATTGAGCCGAAGCTCCATAGAATAAGTGTAAATTACACCAAGCTGTAAATAAATGATTTTAGCTTCATGTCCCATAACCACTGACTTAACTTAAATATTACGAACAAATATTAGATTTCCACTCGAAAATACAAAATGATCATAATTGATCAAAAGGAAATGTAAATTACACTAAGCTAGTAAATAAATGAGTTTAGCTTAATGTCTGATAACCACTGGCTTAACTTAAATGTTTACGAACGAATTATAGATTTCCACTCGAAAATTGTCATGAAATTTCAATCGAACAAGTCCAAGAATTAACTGACGAAGTAAACGCAAGCGTTTCATACCACTTGTTTTGCCAAGTCATTTAATTAGATTTCTCATATGAATGTGTTAAAGGTTTGTATATACTAATAGATTGAAAAACGGTTTTAGAAACGAGCTTTGTATTAAAAGTAATGTTGAAATCATTTTTGTGAAAGAATTTGAGTGTTTACTACTAGTATAGAAACCTTTGTATTTTACAGTGACAAATCATAAAAACGATTGTAAAAACAATCTATCACCAAAAATTCATATTCGACGACGTGAATTAAAACCATGAAAATCGATAACGAATCCATCAAATGAATATTTCCAAAAAACCAGAAAAAAAGTCATCAAAGTCGATAATAAATGACAAAAACTAACCGGATCAACAAAAATCGATAAAACGGAAACCAACATAAAAATAAGCAAATTGGCTGAATTTAACAGCGCTAGAATTCTGATGGTTTTTTCAGACGTCCGAGCTGAAGGTCTGGAAATATTCCTCCAGATCTCTCAGATTTCTATGAATAACCTCGGACGTCTGAGCAGTAGGTTTGGAATTTTTATTCCTTTGCATCAGACGTCTAAGTGTCTTCCCAAACGTCTGATCGAAGCTAAGGGCAAATTTGCATAGGCCATTGATGGCCAAATCAACTCGAAAGCGATCGAATGAGTGATGATGACTAGGGATTTATGTCAAGCGACAACCCAACCTTATAGGCTCTTCAAAACACTCCAAATAACATGTCCAAACATCCATAGTAGGATTTTCAAAGATTTTGACTTCAAAATACCAAAATTGAAAAATTCACCAAACCAATTCAATTCAAAAGCAATTGAACATGAAATAAGTGTTAGGAATTCATACCTAACAACAACAAAAGCTATAGACATAGATATGAGTTGAAGAGCTCACCTTTAAACTCAAAACCAACAACAGAGAAGGTCTAGAACAAGGAAAGATCAACTCCACTTCAATCACAACTCTAGAAGCTCCAATCTATGATCATATGCAAATATTTACTAAGCTAGGTTATAGGAAATTTTGAAAATTGGAGAGAGATCGAGATGGAGAAGATGAAGATGATGCTTACCTAAGCTTCTCTTCAATTTAGAACTTGAATTTGAATCCCTAAGAAAAGCTAGGGCTTAGGAATTTTGGTTTTCCCTCTTTTCCTCCATTTTTTCTTTTGCTTGAGTGTTAGAAAATTGTAAGTAGAATGAATGAATAAAAGAAGAGTAGAGGGTATTATATAGAAGAGTTTGGGTTACCTTGTTGGGTTAGGGGCTAGAAAACAACCAAAGCCTAAATGAAAATACCAAAATCCTAATCGACTTCAAGCATATCAATGTTTATACTCAAAAAAATTGTAAATGTCATTTTGAACTCAGTGAAAGTGGTCTCGAGTCCGGATTCGACTGTTTATAAAAAGTCATATTTTAGACTCTAATTCAACTAACGATGTTATATTTAAATAAAACATTTAAATATATAATCGTAAAATTGCGGGTCGTTACATTTGTTTTCCTTCGAAGAGAATATAGATGAAGAAGAGAAAGTGAAATGAATGAAACATGATCTTGTTCCAGAATTAATAAGCCCGCTTCTGGCCAAATGACAATTTTAACCCTTTCTTCTTTTTTCTTCTCATTTTACCAATTTTATCTTATTTTGTCAAACTTTATATATTTTCCATATATAAATGACATTATGAACGCAATTCATTCATCTGTAAAATTTGATTTTTAAGCAATTATTTCATTTAATTGTATTATATTACACTTAATTACTAAGTGTTAAAAAAATATGGGTTGTAACTTGCAAGATCAGTTCCATGTCATCTACAATCTAGCTATGTTTCCTTACATTAAGGACTTAGCCATGTACGCAAGCATCGAAAGGCATAACATAATTGTCGAAAATGAAAGTAGAGGGTACACAACTAAATTAGGAATTAATTAAGCTATCTTAGTTGAAAATTTTTCGACTCAAGTATAAAGACACGTTAACACCTTATGGAAGTATATAGAACAAGTTTATTTGATCAGAGATTGTGATGTTCATTTCATTCTGCAACAACAATTAGTAGACCATATGTGGTTTAGTGTTGGTGCTATAGTTTTAAGTTTCTCCTCTTAGTCATCTGTCCTACTTTTATTTTCCTTCATTATTATTTCGATGTAATGTTTCAACTGATGTAATTTTGAATTATTATTGCAATTTATGACATTTCAAATTAATATTGTATTTCAATTCGTTTCAAATTATGATCCGTAAAACTACAATCTCATAGATTATGAGATTTGTATATTAAAGTGTATTTAAGCTTGACCACCCGAAAATTTTAGAAACTAAGGCATGTATTTATCCAACTTTCTGAAACTTGGATACGACATTGCTATCAGATGGTTAAGCACACTTATTAGGCAGTAGAAAACTAGGCAATAAAACCCAAATAAATCTCTATCCGGTATAACGTAAGCATGGATACTCAACATAATACCCTTATTAGACGCTCTGATGGAGTATTATATAAGATATATAGTTTATCTAGTTTCTATTCTGTTAAAATTTAGTGGTCATCAGCATTCACTTATCCAATGTTCAAGACAATCATAAGTGCTAATTAAGCCGAAGGGTATGATTGAGTAGCATAATTATCACCTAGGCAACATAAACAAAATTAAACCAATTAGTTAAGATGCTTTAACCGAAAATATAGCAGACGTAAGGTATTAAACTTATCGAGTATTCCTTCTTTTGTTTGATTAAGTTGGTAATGACCATAAATTGAAAGAAATGCGTTTAGAGATATAAATTATTTCCTCAAAAAAAATAAAAGGGCCCCTACTCCTTCGATCATGTCTTGTGTTTAGATGTTACTTTATGCCTTTGCTGAAGTATTAAACATTTTTGAAATGATCGCTAAAGTAAATCATTCTGCATGCATAGGATATCATTAATCAAACGTGGAAATTTGGTTCTGCCCCTTATCTAAAAATTTGGTATGCGAAAAACTCTTCCCCATCATTGAGTTAGGAATATACCCTAGGGGTAAATATGTAATTTTTTATATATATCTAACTCGGTAACTAATCTTGTCCGAAATAAAAAGTGTTTTCCTTCAATTATATACATGATGTAATTTGTTATATTGATAAATTAATTTAATAAAAAGTATGTTTAATAGAAAGTCAAAATCCATAAATAGCATGCTTTGCGATAGTGTTACAAAGTATTGTAACCGTGGGTAATTTATTACAATCAAAGTAGTTAAGTAGCGAAGGCGCAAAAAGATGCAGGTCTTGAGCCTTAGGTCTTTTTACATTCCTTTTTTACAAGTTTAATCTACTATTTTACTAACCACAAATTAAATTTTAAACAATATTTTATAATTCATCAACTATTTAAATATTTTAATTTTAAACCATATTTTATAATTCGTTTAACTATTTAATTAACTATTTAAAACATATTTAATTAACTATATTTTATAATTCATCAACTATTTAATTTTAGACAATGGTGCTTGTCAACTATTTAAATTTTTTAATTAACTATTTTGTAAACTAAAACTTGAATTTAGCAAAAAGCCGCCTCAAACTGCAAAAGGTCGTAATAAAATAACAAAAAGACACACATCATGTGCCTGAGCCTTTATTGAGCCTAAGCGCGCATGCCTTGATAACATTGATTACAATAAAAATAAATATACTATTTTAAATGTTTCTAATCGAGATGTACATAGATCAAATATCGATGTATCCGTTGAGACTAGGTTACGTAAGAATATATGCATGTATTCGTTGTCACAAATTAGTTTGGTAATATGCATGTACATATTTAGGCAATTAGGCTTAATAAAAAAATTAAATCATATATGTTAAGGCCATGCAACCATATAAAAGAATATAATTATCATATTTTACTAAATTAAAATATATATTCTCTAATTACATATATATCTTATAATTAGTTGCAACATTGTATCATTGTTAAAATTAGTCAAATAATTATCTTTATAATGTATTATGGTGATATTTCGATAGCAAAAAACAATTTCCATAAATATTTTATTATTATTTAATATTATTTAAATCAATTTACTTCGTTATTAAATTATTTTAATTTTAAAATGTCATGAAAAATTATTTTTTCAATTTTATAAAATTAAATTAGCACCAGATAAGTCATTGGCCAAAAAATTAAAAATTATTTTTCTATTTTCAAAATTTAGTTATTTAAAAAGGTCGTAAATGAATAAATTATTAAATATAAACTTATGCTCGAAAAAATGTGGAAAATTTCTTCAAGCCGCAAAACATCACTTAGGATTTTTTAGAATTTTAAATTTTGAATAAAAATTTTGAAATTAATTGTAAATGAATATTTAATTAAAAAATGCATTTTAAAATTAAAAAATAAATAAATAAAATTTGTGTCGGAAAACCCGAAAGTCGACATCAATACGTCCATTCTATCGAATGCCGAACAGTCGAATGTCGGAAAACCGAACCGTTAGGGTTTAAAGAAGAAGAAGACAGAAGAAGAAACAGAAACAATAACAGAATCTCACAATTCAAAGCAGGACAACATATAATAGATAAATGAATATCTTTGAAACAAATGCACTATATCAGTTTATACATCACATTATCAGAGTTTACGACACAATACAAACATTGGCAGTTATAGTCACTTGTGTACAATAAAATTTGACTTGCATTAACCAGACGCAACAGACACTACATAGTATAAGTGGTACGTTTCGCCATCCAGCTTGCCTCCATATCTCCATAGCAACTTCTTGACTTCGCTCCCGAATAACTGATAACCCGACTCTAGGCTGCCCATGTGGAAAATTGTGGACACCCAGAGTTTAGAAAGGGAACAATAAACTCCAGGTCAGTCGTGAGACTGGTGTGAGATCTTAAAAATAGTAATTTTCACAAAGTAAATAAAAAGAAATCGGCCATGCTTTTGGAAAATGAAACTACCACAAGGCCTCCCACCACACACATAATACAAACGCAGAATTGGAGGAGATTTCTCCTTATAATAGTCAAACACGCTTAATGCGCAAAATCCTTTGATATTATTATTATTATTAGTGCATAGTGCAGAAAACATTTCGAAAGCATAATATTAATGTTAGCCAGCATACAACTATTATTGTATGCCTACTATAGCTACAATGTTCAATAGCAGGTTACCGCCACATTCCATGGCAGATTATACAACTAAAACCGTGCAGGGCGCGTATTGTCTCTTTGGATTTCCAACAAATGGTCAGGATAAGGAACTTCCTACTGCCACATGGGTACGCGTCTGAAGGGACGTCCCGAGAACCTACCCGGATCTCTGCCAACACAAGGCCGGGTTACCTATGTAACTAGGTAACTACTACTCGAGTATGTCATACCCCAGTCCTTTGGGACCTTTATCCGAGGATCCTCAACCACAAAGCAACAACTACAAAGTATAATAAATTTGCGGCATCAACATAGGTAAAATATCCGGGCTCCATACCATGATACCACCCTTTTCCAGAAGGAAATGACATACCCTAAAGGGCGCGACTCTCATAACCTTGCTGCATCTTTCCTGTTTCGACCATTTCTGGGGTATGAGGTCCGGCGAAGTCTCGTCCACAAAGCTACACTTTTCACAAAGTCATGCTTTGATCAACAAATGATCAACAGCACTTCGTATGCCACGTTACCAATTTGGGAATGTATCACTAGTAACCATCAACTACCTAACCGCTGAGCTCTTTTACGTCTCAGAGAAGGGTGTTAAGCTAAGAGAATAAATTCTCCGCCACCAACAGAAATATATTTGATAGAAACCAGCTTTACATCTCAAAGTGTAACGTCAGACATACATCCATACAAGTCCATTCCGGGATCGAACGGAACCGAAGGCACTTCAAAGAAGCCCTTGCAAATCCGGATATTCACAAATCACGTCCGGAATCCCCATCACAAAAGTGATAAAATCTCTATATCGGAGCAACCCGGTGCAGAGACATTCGACAAGTAATCCTTTCGTTTTCGAAAATACCCAGTCTGCAACACCGTCTTCAAATGCAATCCCATTTCATCGTATCATTATTCAGAATGGGTTTTATGACACAAGGTCCTCTCCCGGCTAATCCGAATAACGAGCGCTTACTTTTAAAAATAAGTGTTACATTCAGATTTCAACGAATCACAACAATTTCCATTTTGATTTTTTAAACAAAAGATCTATCATAATCACAAAGGTTCGATGTGGTTTTCGGATATCCACTTGGAATCCGACCCCCGGTCGCATCGAAATTCAAATGTCGTTTAAAGGCAAATATTGATAATCGGTTATTTAACTGTCCATCAACATTCATAACAATCACCAAGATTTAAATAATTTTTTCCAATTATTTATTTCCAAAATATTTCCACAAGATATGTTTCACACTTCAACCATTTGAAAACAGATTTCAAATTACTTTCCACATTTCAATACTTTGAAAACAAATTTCAAATTACTTTTCCTTACACGAAATACAATTCCAAATATTTATTCATTTCCACTGGAAATCTGCCGAGTTAAAATAATTCAAATCACTTATCCAAAATATTCTTGGAACATTTAAAACAAAACAATCTTAAATACTTACTTAAAATATTGGTTACGAAAACATTATACCAATTATCACATATAAGATTTTAAGTCCCAACTAATTTTTAAAATAAAATTAGTAGATAAGGTGAAATTATTTAAATAATCGTTTCCTAAACAAATATTAATTTTAATCTTTAAAATAATCCCTTCTATAAGTAATTAAATAAATCCATACTTTAAAGATTTGAAACCAGTTAAGAAAATAATTTATCCAAAGTATCATTTATAAAACCATCCTTAAAAATTTTCAGTTTATATTTATGGGCTACTTCGAAATCATACTCAGCTTTCCAGGGAAAATACATTTTTCATTTCAAAATGGTTCATTCAAATCAACTAAAAATCTTTCTTGATTTATTTTAAATTTACGTTCCGAATCCGTAAATTCCTTTCACACTTTTAAAAATAACCAAATATATTTTTAAAACAAATTTCCCTTTCCTTTATAAATTCCGATTGTGAATTTAAACTTCTAAATATCCATTGATATACGATTTTCAAATCGATTTCCAAATATTCATTTTCAGCACCGAATTAAATTCTAAACTGATTTCCAAATTTATTTTCAAATATCAAATCAATTTCCAAAATTGATTTCTAAATTTATTTCAACACCAAATTTATTATCTTTTGAAACAAATTCCTTCTTTTCAATTTATTCAATTTTCTAAGATTAATTTACTATAAATTTTCTACTAAATTTCAAAAATCCAATTTTATTTATTTCTGATATCCTACGATATCAAAAATATATTCGGCTAAATTATAGCCTTCAACAGTCTCAATCATAAATAGTCACACACAGATCACAATAATCAACACACAATATTGAAACTAATTCAAATATTTGAGGAATCCAGTTGGATCCCTCCAACCTGTTTTCCCTGCATCCACAGACGTTAGCACAACAATTAAATACCAATTCCACTTCGAGGTGGAATATCGCGGTATATGGGATTTATAAATTATCATCCACTATTATGTGGCGCATAGGGTCTCATTTGCTATATAATGTGGGAAATCAATCGCCCAATATATACTACATATATACTACTATATATATAATATCATCCGGTGAATAATTATTATAAATCAATCATCCAATCCACAGTCAATCAATTTTAAATCTAACTATTCAAAATTTCAATCAAAACAACATTTGATTGAGTGAGAAGATCTCACCTTTGCTTTTATTTTGCAATCCATTTTCCATCACGACTTTTTCTTCACAGTTTTAGACCTTATATAAATATTTATACAATTTATCAATATTCAATTTAATCAAACAATTAACCACTGTTTAATAGTTTAAAGTTTAACTAATGATTTAATTTAACCAAATAAATCTAAATTTTTAAACTAATTTTCTTTTTTCTTTATAAAATTCCCATTTGTAAATTTAATTACCAATGATTTTATCTTAACCTAGAATTCAAATTTTAAACTGATTTCCCTAAAAGAAATATTTTAGCAACTAAAATAGTTAAATAAGTTAATTAACGGGTTAATTACCTATTTCATTATTTTTAAAATATAAACCGGTAAGTTTGAAATGTATATTTATTTCCTTCTGAAACTACATATATTAAAGCAAAATTATTTTACTATGAAATAACCTTTTCTGTTTCATACTAGTTCATCACAGCAAATTCGTTTCTTCTTTAAATTTGAAATATAAATTCAGTTTAAATTAATAAAACTTAGGAAGAGACCCATACCTGCTCCTCAAACCCGACCCAAAAAACCCTAACAACAGCTTCTCCCTCGATAGAACACAAGCTTCCCTTAGCCTTTGACTCCCAGATCTCGCCACCGATCGCAGCCAGAGTCGCAGTCATCAAAACCGATCATGCTCCTGACTCGATCGAATTCGACTGTGATGAATACGTCGACAGATTCGATTCGCAAATCCACTCTATCGGCTTCCCACCATCATCGACCGCGAGCCTTCGAGCATTCAAACTCAACCACCTTGAGCTACCAGGTTGCTGTTGTCGTCATGCCAAGCCTCGAGCTCCTCTCGCGAGCGCGCGGCCCACTTTTTTTTAATAAACGAAGGCTTTTCGTTCCTTCAATTTGGGAAAAGAAGGGAGGGAAAGACTCGTGACATCGATTTGAAGCATCGACCTCGAACAGAGGGAAAAATGAGGGATTATGATATTTTTTTTCGATTCTGGATTTGGGGCTTAGGGCTCCAGTTCGAAATTAAGAATTAAGGAGTTTATCGGCCATTGAATTTGCAATGAAGGCGGCTGCCCGATTAGATTTAGGGTTGTGACTGAGCGTGAATAAATATACATTGTTAATATTATTTTAATATTGTATCAAACTATAACATGCTTTTCAAACGAACTCCGAATCATACGTGCCGCCAGGCGATTATAATGTTTTACCCGTATTTCGAACACAATGGAACGTGTTTCGGAGCCCGGTTCAATCCTATGTGGAAGATAGCTTTTTAAATCGAGTTTAAATATTAAATTCCCGATATAAACTCTAGCGCATTTATATATCATACGCTCACACAACTCCAAACACTACGAAATTGAAACCCGATAATAATACAATATTACGGATCCAATGGAAATGGTTTCGTCAAATTACGAAACTTTGCCTCGGAAGGCTATTTTTAAATATCGATTTTTAGACGATATAATTTCAAAATTGAACAAATCATTTCCAAATTCAATTCTGAAGCTTTCATTATCTTCAGTATTATCAATATAAATTTTCTAAGCCTTTGAAATATTTTTAATCAGCTTAAAACTGAACATTCAAATTTTTACCCAACTTTGATAAATTAAATTTAATAATTTAATCTCCAAATTCATAGTTAATTTTGAAATTCAAGTTAAACTAACCTCCAAATATTTAAAATCAATTAAATATTTCGATTTCAAATGTTAAAAATTTCTGGGTCGTCACATCCTTCCCCCCTTAAAAGAATTTTGTCCCCAAATTACTAGTTAAGAAGAATGATCCTCAACCCGTTTATTATTTTTCCTAATCCAAATAGTTCTATCATCTTACCAAACAAATCTTTCTATTTAAGACCCATCATTAATTCAACCAATTTTCCAATTTCAATTATAAGTTCCAAACAACATTATTTTCTTTAACAATTTAAATTCAAATTTTAAACTTTCAAAATTTTCTCAAAATTTTTCCAACTCCCTAAATTTTTGAAAAATTTCGCCAGCATCTCCTTTGCGCGGCTAGCTCGGTATGACTATAAAATGGTACCACAGGCCCTCAGATTCAAAAAAAAGGCCAAGTGGCTGGACAAGAAAATCATCAAATTGCATACTGAATTTAAATACATACATTTTTGTCGAGCAATTCGATTTCATCTTCAAAATCCCAATTCCATTCCCTTTAATACACCTGTATATCTTGCTACCCATAATATCCAATTACAACCTTCAAATATCATTTTTGCACATTTCTTTACAAAAGTTTGAATACTTCTTATACCATTTTTTACTTTACTATTGAAGTTATATATATCCAATTTCATTCAATCTTACTCTTTCGATTTTATTTGAATTCAATTTACGCCTTCAATTCTGTTTGAATTCAATTTATCTTCTAAATCTCGAATTTTATCGATTATCTTTTATTCGCAACTGATTCATATCACTATTTTAAATTAGTTTCATTTACAAATTCATTACAAATTTCAATTCAATTATTTCAAACCATTTTTTGTTATTTTATTTCTACCTTTATGAACTCAAGTTCACTTCGAACTAATTCTACAACTTTATTTTATTTCACACAATTCAAATTGGTTTTCAATATCCAGTTTCAATTCCAGTTTTATTCTTTTGTTCAATTCCAAAAATTTATTTTAAATTCACCATTTTGGGTTTATAACCACTTATATTTATTCTGGATTTCAAATTCCATATGAATTTAATTTATCTTTCGTTTATAATTATTGAATTCGATTCATTTCAAGTCATATTCAATTTGATCATTCCTTTAATTAGTTTTATTTACTAAGTTTATTTCAATATTTCGCTTTGTTTAATAGAAACCAAATTCAATTCCAATTCCAGTTCTATTTACTTACAAATTCGAAATGAATTTCAACATTCAATTCACTTTCATGTACTTGCAATTGCAAATTTATTCATTCATTCACAATTTATTTTTCATCTTAATAATTTTATTCCAATCATTTTAGTCTATTAGACTTCTTAAATTCACCTTTATTCAAATTAACTCAAGTCAATTTCAGTCTAAATTTGAATTTCCTGGGTTTTCAAACTTATTATTCCATAACTATTTTTAATAAAATTCCAGAGTCTTTCCACCTTTTCCAAAACCATTATTGAAAACAATTCAAATTATCCTTTGAATTTCAAAAACCAAACCCAAATTTTCCAAACAACTTCTATTTTAAGCAATTTGGCAGCAATTCCTCTTTTGAAAACCCGAAAATGAACACCGATGATGTCGCGATCATCACCGGAATTAATTTCCAGTGACCGAAAGGAGTTTAGAGCTTTTATCCCTCCAAAAACATTTTTCCAAACCCTTCAAAACTATTTCCAATCCCAAAAGGAATTTAATTTCCAAACTTCCCAAATTTCAAATATTTTCAAGAACATTTCCAAATATTTCTCTGGAATTCTATTTCAAATTATAAATCTCATTTACAATTTACATTTACAAATCCCATTTGGCTTTTTATTTTCTTAGCTTTCGGTTTTGATTTCAATTCCTCATACAACAATGATAATAAATTAATATTATTGCTTCCTAGCAACCAAGCAACCATATATTATAATAATTCACAGAAAATTTATTTCTTTTATATACGAAAATAGTTTGGGTAAATTTTTTTCATTTACCCTATTTTAAAACAATATCGTGTCGAATTTGTTCTGTACAAGTGTTTAGAGATCCCTATCAATAACGTTAATTACTCGTATTGACCAGAATCCATATACCACTTAACAAACCAATCAACACAATATAAAACAATTTTATATTCACTAACAAATACGTGCTCATATCTATTATTACACTTACACTCATTCTAGAGTACTGCTGAATCTATCTCTAATGAGTAGCACCCAACAGAGCCAAGGTTATCGCTTGACCAAATGCTCTGATACCACATTGTAAAGGTCTAGGCTTTTCAACCATCGACAGCGGTCAATCTCGACTGGTAGGCTTTTCAACCATCCCAGCCCCGCCGTGGCATACACGGTTACCCTGCCCTTGCTTTTACGGACAGCCTTTCAACTGTCATGACTTACGGCTAACCAACCCCTTAGAGAGGACGTGTAGGGGTAAGAGTCTCCTGCTAGCCACCAAACAAAAAGCGAGAACCCCCCATAACGTTTCACAAAGATAAGCAAGGTCAGTTGTGAGACTTGTGTGAGATCTTAAAAATAGTTATTTTCACAAAGAAAATAGAAAGAAATCCGCTACGCTTTTGGAAAATAAAACTACCATAAGGTCTCCCGCCACACAAACAATGCAAACGCAGAATTGGAGGAGATTTCTCCTTATGATAGTCAAACATGCTTAATACGCAAAATCCTTTGATATTATTATTATTAGTGCATAGTGAAGGAAACATTTCGAAAGTATAATATTAATCTTAGCCGGCATACAACCATTATTGTATGCCTACTATAGCTACCATGTTCAATAGCAGGTTACCGCCACATTCCATGGCAGATTATACAACTAAAATCGTACAGGGCGCGTATTATTTCTTTGGATTTCCAACAAATGGTTAGGCTAAGAAACTTCCTACTGCCACATGGGTACACCTCTGGAGGGACGTCCTGAGAACCTACCCGGATCTCTGCCAACACAAGGCCGGGTTACCTCTGTAACTAGGTAACTACTAATCGAGTATGCCATCTCCCGACCCTTTGAGACCTTTATCCGAGGATCCTCAACCACAAAGCAACAACCACAAAGTATAATAAATTTGCGGCATCAACATAGGTAAAATATCTGGGCTCCATACCATGATACTACACTTTCCATAAGGAAATGACATACCCTAAAGGACGCGACCCTCATAACATTGCCGCATCTTTTCTGTTTCGACCATTTTCACGGTGTGAGGTCGACGAAGTCTCGTCCACAAAGCTACACTTTTCACAAAGTCATTCTTTGATCAACAAATGATCGACAGCACTTCGTATGCCACGTTACCAATTTGGGAACGTATCACTAGGAACCATCAATTACATAACCTCTAAGCTCGTACGTCTCAGAGAAGGGTGTTAAGCTAAGAGAATAAATTCTCCGCCACCAACAGAAATGTATTTGATAGAAACCAGCTTTATATCTCAAAGTGTACCGTCAGACACACATCCATACAAGTCCGTTCCGAGATCGAACGGAACCAAAGGCACTTCAAAGAAGCACTTGCAAATCCGGATATTCACAAATCACGTCCGAAATCCCCATTACAAAGGTGATAAAATCTCTATACCGGAGCAACCCGGTGCAGGGACATTCGATAGGTAATCTTTTCGTTTTCGAAAATACCCGGTCTTCAACACCATCTTCGAATGCAATCCCATTTCGTCGTATCATTATTCGGAATGGATTTTATGACACAAAGTCCTCTCCCGGCTAATCCGAATAACGAGCGCTTACTTTTAAAAATAAGTGTTACATTCAGATTTCAATGAATCACAACAATTTCCATTTTGATCTTTTAAACAAAAGATCTATCACAATCACAAAGGTTCGAAGTGGTTTTCGGATATCCATTTGGAATCCGACCCCCGGCCGCATCGAAATTCAAATATCGTTTAAAGGCAAATATTGATAGTCGGTTATTTAACTATCAATCAACATTCACAACAATCACCAAGATTTAAATAATTTTTCCCAATTATTTATTTCCAAAATATTTCCGCAAGATATATTTCACACTTCAACCATTTGAAAACAGATTTCAAATTACTTTCCACATTTTAATACTTTGAAAACAAATTTCAAATCACTTTTCCTTACGCGGAATACATTTCCAAATATTCATTCATTTCCAATTTAAATCTGCCGAGTTAAAATAATTCAAATCACTTATCCAAAATATTCTTGGAACATTTAAAATAAAACCATCTTAAATACTTACTTAAAATATTGGTTATGAAAACATTATACCAATTATCGCGTATAAGATTTTAAGTCCCAACTAATTTTTAAAATAAAATTAGTAGATAAGGTATAACCTATTTAAATAATCGTTTCGTAAACAAACATCAATTTTAATCTTTGAAATAATCCCTTCTATAAGTAATTAAATAAATCCATACTCTAAAGATTTGAAACCAGTTAAGAAAATAATTTATCCAAAGTATCCTTTCTAAAACCATCCTTAAAAAATTTCAGTTTATATTTATGGGATACTTCGAAATCATACTCAGCTTTCCAGGGAAAATACATTTTTCATTTCAAAATTGTTCATTCAAATCAATTATAAATCTTTCTTGATTTATTTTAAATTTACGTTCCGAATCCGTAAATTCCTTTCACTTTTAAAAATAACCAAATATTTATTTTTAAAACAAATTTCCCTTTCCTTTATAAATTCTCATTATGAATTAATCTTCTAAATATCCATTGATATACGATTTTCAAATATTCATTTTCAACCCTGAATTAAATTCTAAATTGATTATCAAATACCAAATCAATTTCCAAAATTGATTTCTAAATTTATTTCAACACCAAATTTATTATCTTTTGAAACAAATTCCTTCTTTTTAATTTATTCAATTTTCTAAGATTAATTTACTATAAATATTCTACTAAATTTCAAAAATCCAATTTTATTTATTTCTGATATCCTACAATATCAAAAATATATTCGGCTAAATTATAGCCTTCAACAGTCTCAATCATAAATAGTCACACACAGATTACAAATAATCAACACACAATATTGAAACTAATTCAAATATTTGAGGAATCCAGTTGGATCCCTCCAACCTGTTTTCCCTGCATCCACAGACGTTAGCACAATAATTAAATACCAATTCTACTTCGAGGTGGAATATCGCGGTATATGAGATTTATAAAGTATCATCCGCTATTATGCGGCGCCATTCCGCTACATAATGCGGGAAATCAATCACCCAATATATACTACATACTACTATATATATAATATCATCCAGTGAATAATTATTATAAATCAATCATTCAAGCACACAGTCAATCAATTTTAAATCCGACTATTTAAAATTTCAATCAGAACAATATTTGATTGAGTGAGAAGATCTCGCCTTTGCTTTTATTTTGCAATCCATTTTCCATCACGACTTGTTTCTTCACAGTTTTAGACCTTGTATAAATATTTATACAATTTATCAATATTTAATTTAATCAAACAATTAACCACTGTTTAATAGTTTAAATTTTAACTTATGATTTAATTTAACCAAATAAATCTAAATTTTTAAACTAGTTTTCTTTTTTCTTTATAAAATTCACATTTGTAAATTTAATTACCAATGATTTTATTTTAACCTAGAATTCAAATTTTAAACTGATTTCCCTAAAAAAAATTAGCAACTAAAATAGTTAAAAATATAAACCGGTAAGTTTGAAATGTATACTTATTTCCTTCCGAAACTACATATATTAAAGCAAAATTATTTTACTATAAAATATCCTTTTCTGTTTCATACTAGTTCATCACAACAAATTCGTTTCTTTTTTAAATTTGAAATATAATTTAGTTTAAATTAATAAAACTTTGGAAGAGACCCATACCTGCTTCTCAAACCCGACCCAAAAACCCTAACAACAACTTCTCCCTCGATAGAACACAAGCTTCCCTTAGACTTTGACTCCCAGATCTCGCCACCGATCGTGCTCCTGACTCGATCGAATTCGACTGCGATGAATATGTCGACGGCTTCGATTCACGAATCCACTCTATCGGCTTCCCACCATCGTCAACCGCGAGCCTCCGAGCATTCAAACTCAACCACCTCGAGCAACCAGGTTGCTGTGGTCGTCATGCCAAGCCTCGAGCTCCTCTCGCGAGTGCGCGCGACCCACCTTTTTTAATAAACGAAGGGTTTTCGTTCGTTCGATTTGGGAAAAGAAGGGAGGGAAAGACTCGCGACATCGATTTGAAGCATCGGCCATTCAAACAGAGGGAAAAATGAGGGATTATGATTTTTTTTTCGATTCTGGATTTGGGGCTTAGGGCTCCAGTTTGAAATTAAGAACTAATGAGTTTATCGACTATTGAATTTGCAATGAAGGCGACTACCAGATTAGATTTAGGGGTTTGACTGAGCATGAATAAATATACATGTTGTCCCGCTTTTTGGTAAAGCCGTGATACCAAAAGATTGGCCAAAAACAAAGGACAGTTCGTCTCAGAGATTGGTTGCACTTCTCTTCGCTATGGATATCGATGAATTTTGTCCGAGCCCGGATCGGGCCGCAATTGATAGGGCATGACAAGAAAGACCATAGAAGGCCCTAGTCATTCAGAGAAGGGGTCGGAGAATTTGGAGAGAAAAAGTACGCCTAAACGCTGCCAGAATCACTCCATACCACCATCTTGGCTGCTGATTTCGAATTTAAGTCTGTTGTCTGCTGTAATTTGCTTCAAAACACTTGTAACCTTCAAGTATTAAGCAATAAAGTGATCAAACTTCATAGTGGACGTAGGCGCATCGCCGAACCACTCTAAATTCTTGTCTTCTATGCAATTTACTTTTCTATAACTTGGAGTTTTTGTTAGATAATTTTCATTTCCAATTTAAGTTCTTCACTTATTATCTCTTCAAAGACTTCCGAAGGGTGTTGCCCAATTTTGGTGCAAACATTTTGGTGCTTTCACTGAGAAAACCTAGATTTTCTCCTGCTCGTTGGATCTGTCATCGATACCGGATTGAATAAATCTAAGAGAGAGATCCAGATCTATCGTTCATGGGTTCCTTCTATTCTATTCAGATTGCTCTAAAATCTAAGAAGAACCATATTCATCATGTAGTCCGTACCCCTATTTTCGAATCCAGAAAAAATGCTGTTTTTCGTACCCATATTTTCGTATCCATGAAAATATGATGAATTTCGTACCCCTATTTTCGAATCCAGAAAAAATGCTGTTTTTCGTACCCATATTTTCGTATCCATGAAAATATGATGAATTTCGTACCCATATTTTCGTATCCATGAAAAAATGATGGTTTTCGTATCCATATTTTCGAACCCAGAAAATATGGTGAATTTCGTATCCATATGTTCGAATCCATGAAAATATGATCATTTTCGAACCCATATTTTCGAATCCAGAAAATGTGGTGAAGTTCGTATCCATAGGTTCGAATCCAGAAATGCGGTGAACTTCGTATCCATCACGGAGCGCTACTTCGTATCCATCACGGAGCGCTACTTCGTGTCCATCAGGGAGCGCTACTTCGTATCCATCATGGAGCGCTACTTCGTATCCATCCATCTGCCTCCAATTCGAATCGATACTCACAGGTACTTCGTACCCATCCATCTGCCTCCATTTCGCATCAATACGCACATGCAGTTTGTATCCATCTATCTGCCTTTAGTTCGATCCATCATTTAAGCGCTCGAACCATCGATGCGAACGAACATTTCGTATCCATCATTTTTAAAAAAAAAAAATGGTGCTCTTAATCCAAACCTCAACTTAAATAAAGGAACATTCAGGTCGTTCCATGACTGGACGGGAAGTAGGAGATTACAATAGCAATTTTTGAGTTGCAATCAAGGAATGGGTATTGAAATACTATTCAAATGGTGCTCCCAGAGGCTGGAGAACCTAGCTAATATGGCACGAACTAGGGTTGATTAATGTATCATGCTTCTAAAGTGGACTGCAACTTTCTCCAATTAACCAGCTTTTAAAACTCCTAAACTGACAATTATGGTGCGATGGCTAGTATTACGACTACCCTGCCTTGTCTACTCTGCCAACTCAAAACATAGTTGTTCACCACTGAACCATCTTCATATGCCCGTATCTTAATCATTCCATGTCCATATGACTAAAAGCATGACATACAACTCTAAGAGGACTTCCTAACTATCTTATGCGAGCCTCCTTCATGGTGAAAATTAGAAATAATCACCAATCAATGAGCCCATATTAATCCACTCACCATCCGATCGACATTACCAACCACTCGAACATTAGGCAGTCGGGCATACATCATTCATTAGTATCACAAGACCCCGTAACCATAAAATGGACTTGATAATGTTGATTCGAGTATCGTTCCCAGTCAGGGCCTATTCATTGAGACCATCCTACACGTAGAATTTCTAACTAAAATTCAGCATGCCGACTATGTCCGTGTACTATGGAAATTCAACCTCCACGACTACCTCATGAAGTGAGAATGGTGAATGGAGTCCACGAAAAGTGATGAATACCATCAAATGCGTTGTATCCCCTATTTCTCAAAGAAGACTGTCAATCGTAGTTAGGCATATCATTTCTACTTCTCATATTGCTAAAGGGAATAAAGAAGCTGGCAGCCAATGAACTGATCAAAATCTACAGCCCGTTGCTGCCAACACTAATAAATGAAATCAGCACAAAAGCTTATTTCCAGAGTTTGATAACAGAATTGGTGGATAGTCGCCGACGACTACACCAACATGTCCAGGCCAACATTACGTTGATGAATCAGACGAAGGATCAACTTGGCGACATACAAGGGAACCTGCTCCATACTCTAAATCGGGAAGCTCCTTTTCTTTATATGACTATCATGGATGCCAACGCCATAAGGCTGCTCCAGAAAGGATAGCTCTGGCAATATGTTCACGCCCCATAAAATGAAGAGCCGGGAACCCCCGACCTCAATTGGAACTTTGATCAAACTGAACCATTTGCGTTAGACTCCCAACTGTGAAAGGCTGGACCGAAGTGCAATAGCGAGCATACGACGCCGCTTCACTTATCAATGAAATTTTGTAACCGAGTACTTAAGGACGGGTGCAAAACAACCTCCGTGGACTATGATAAAGTCATTTAGGTATCATCATGGCGAGCATAATTCAACCACTCGTCGGTTGCTATACGCACCTGACTTGGGGCAGGCCATCAAAGTGGAAGAGACAGACAAGTTTAGGGCTCCAGTACGAAGTGGATGCAACCGACCATCCACTCACATGCCTATGCAATTTAGTTAGAAGATTTGAGAAAGACTTGGAGTTATGTAGCCCAACCATGCACTCTCCATCTCTTACTTGAAGCTCACCAAAATACTTATGCTTCCTCGGATGCCCAATAAAATTTAAATCACACCGAGAGTCGACGTGACATGGCCATCTATGCATCCAATCCTACATTAGAACTTGGGGTAATTTGAGGACATATGTTTAAAGTGGATATGATTTGATCATTCACTCTCCAGTTTGCATCTGTGATTCGGCAAAACAATCATGCCTTAAACCAACTTCATCAGGGGCCAACCATCAATCTATAGTCATCAATGAATGACTACCTACTCACAAACCATCATGAGCCATCGTTCCAACTCTCTTCCTCAACTCGACTGGAAGAGTGCAAAGCGTAAAGTGGACGTGGCTCGACCGTCTACTCTCCAACTCTTGCCCCCAACTTAAGGGAAAATACACAACTCAAAGTGGATGTAGTTCAGCCATCCTCTCCTCTGCTCGAGCTCAAAGCTTGCCAGAACACTAATCTTACTCCTTAGGCTTGGCAGAAGCGGGATCCAAATGAACACGGATGTGATTCATCCGTCCATAAACCAAGTCTCCTCCTTCGTTGATGGAAGATAAGTGGAAAATAATCGAGATCCCACCGATCATTTGCTAAGCGAAACCCACCTCTCGGGGGCAAGCCATCACATCAATGGCCGAACTGGACTGACACACGACAGTCCTGCAATCAACTTTAGGTTCCCAGAGTGCGAACCGGAGTATAAACATCCAATAAATTGTTCCCAGAGTGCGAACAGACTCCAACTTCCTAGAGTATAAATTGGAGTATAAACATCCAATAAATCGTTCCCAGAGTGCGAACGGACTCCAACTTCCCAGAGTGTGAATTGGAGTATAAACATCCAATAAATTGTTCCCAGAGTGCGAACAGACTCCAACTTTGGAGTATAAACATCCAATAAATCGTTCCCAGAGTGCGAACGGACTCCAAATTCCCAGAGTGTGAATTGGAGTATAAACATCCAATAAATCGTTCTCAGAGTGCGAACGGACTCCAAATTCCCAGAGTGTGAATTGGAGTATAAACATCCAATAAATTGTTCCCAGAGTGCGAACAGACTCCAACTTCCTAGAGTATAAATTGGAGTATAAACATCCAATAAATCGTTCCCAGAATGCGAACGGACTCCAAATTCCCAGAGTGTGAATTGGAGTATAAACATCCAATAAATCGTTCCCAGAGTGCGAACGGACTCCAAATTCTCAAAGCATGAATTGGAGTATAAACATAAATTACAGGTTCCCGGAGCGCAGACCGAAGCACCCATGCTAACTCCAAATTCCCAGAGCGCGAGTCGGAGTACAAACATCGATTCCAGGTTCCCGGAGTGTGAACCAAAATGCAAATGCTAACTCCAGATTCCCAGAGTGCGAGTCGGAGTACAAACATCAATTCCAGGTTCCCATAGCGTGAACCGAAACGTCAATGCTAGCTCCAAGTTCCCAGAGCGTGAATTGGAGGATAAACATCAATTCCAGGTTCCCGGAGTGCGAACCCAAAACGTACATGCTAACTCCAAATTCCCAGAGCGTGAAGCGGAGTATAAGCATCAATTCTAGGTTCCCGGAGGGCGAATCGGAAAATACAAATTTTAACTCCAATTCCCTAGAGCGTGAAGTGGAGTATAAACATCAATTCCTGGTTCCCGGAGCGCGGACCAAAATAAAATGTCAACTGCAAATTCGCAGAGTGTGAATTAGAGTGCGAATGCCAAGTCAAAGTTGCAAACTGGAGTATAAACATTTAATAACTCTAAGTCCCCAGAGTGCGGACTGAAGTATAAACACTAAAATGGGTGTGATCGACCACACATCAATTAACTCCAGATTCCCAGAGTGCGAACTGGAGTATAAACATCAATAAACTCCAGATTCCCAGAGGATGAATTGGAATATAAAACAACGACTCACTCAAGTCCTGAGAGCACGGACTGGAGCACTAATGCCAAATGGGTGTGACTAACCACCCATCAACTAATTCTAGATTCCCAGAGTGTGAACTGGATTGTAAACATCAACTAACTCTGGTCCCGAAAGCACAGACTGAGGTGAACAGACCTAGTGGGCGTGACATACCACCCATCAACCAACTCCAATCCTCGAAGCATGGATTGGAATATAAATACCAGAAGGGATGCGATTTCATTGTCCATCTATCAATTCTAATTCCGCAGCAAGTTCTGTAGTACAAAAAGCGGATGTGGTTAGACTTTCTTCTTTCCAACTCTTCCCCTGACATGGGGGCACACTTATCATAAAAAATCGGTTGTGATCCGACTATCTAGCACTAAGCGGGCACGACATGACCGTTCATGCATCAACACTTATTCCCGGCACGGGACCTATAACATAATCTTTTAGAGATGCACTCCAACCGAGCAAGACAAGATTTCTTCCTTGATTCGACAGGGAGATGTAGATTCGCAAAACGGACCTAGCTGAACGCCTTATCCTAAATGGATATGACTACCCATCCTACCGCAAATGAACATGACACGACCGTACATCCGCTAACTCTAGCCAACGATCTGGCGAGTTGTGCATGCAACATGGACGGAGGTGACCCAACCATCTGCCAATCAACTCCTTCCTCCAATTCAATCGGAGAAACATCAAATTAAAGTTGCCGCAATGTGACCACAATGTGCCAGAGGAATTAATCGAGGAAAATGCGGTTGACCATTTTCTACTAAAACTCTTAGTCCCCAGAGTAGGGACAAGGGTATGAACATCAAATAGGTGTGACTAATGGCCCTTCAACTGCCTCTAGTCCCCAGAGTGCGACTGCGACGATAGACAGATGAAGAATGTGATTCGACCGTTCATTTACCAACTCCGACCTAAAGTTGACAAGAGGAGTATAAACTCGCTACAGATGCAATTGGACCGTCCACAAACTAACTCTGCTAAAACCAAGACTGGGGGTAGAAGAACAAATCATTGAAAGAAGAGAAAGGTGACTCGCTACATTGCTAGCTTAGGGTCCTTCACAACTTAAGGCAATGACTACAAGGAGGCCTTAATGCTAACCAATTAGCACGATGCCCGAAGTTACAGGAAGCCAATTACACCGTACCGCCTGATCGACGGGCAATATCAATCTGCACCATTCATGTCATACCCCTGTATCGATATGCTATGAGGTCCGTACATTCTACATTGTGTCGCTAAATCCACGGCCAATATCGATCCTCTTCGACTGCAATTCGATGTGACAGGAGCGCCCATCGAATACCTACGACCACCAGAGCATGGATAGAACCACGAATGAGTGTGACTTGACTATTCGTCCTCCGTCGCCTTCCTTCGATCCACCAGGAAGGGCATGAGACTGGATGAGCATGACTTGACTGCATTTGAGCTAATTTTGTCTGTAGACCTGACGGGAGAACGTAATTCAAAACTGACATGGTTGATCACCCAACTCCGAAAGAATGCAATGTGACCATTCATTCATCGACTCTTACCATAATCCGACTAAGCGAGCTTTTCACAACGAGTGCAACAAAACTGGCCACGCACCGATTCTTACCCTCGGTCCGATAAGGGAAGTATCAATCCTACATTGGATCTTACTGGACGATTCACTCTTCAATTTCTGCCCAGAGAATGACGACATAAGCAACAAAGTGAATGTCTATGAGGCAACAAAGTATTCTACCTAGAGGAAAGAACTAGGACAGAATGCAGAATATGGCACGGCTCGGCCTTCCATCGGTTAACTCGATATCACGGTTTAATGGGATAGAGTGTGAAATTGAAGCGAACACTATCTACCTTGCTGTTTATCGAGATATTCCCCAGACTTGGGCGCATGCACGAGAAATGGGATGAATATAATTTGATCTTTTATCAAACATCATTCATGCAATACACCCATCAACCCAAGACTGGGGACATGAATGTGATCATCCAAGAGCTGGATACAACTACTCAACCCAATAGCTTGTGCCTAGTATTTATAACAGCTTGACGTTACAACCAAAATGATGCTTAGACATAGAATCCTCGGATTAATGCCTGGACTTATGTGCAGTAGATCATCATTCCGACCCTTCTAATGAGCAATGGATCGTGAGTACATTGAATGGAAAACGCATTGCTTGGAAACACATATAGATTCAAACTCGTAATTGGAGCCAGCTATGCAGCAGCACACAATACGGGGCTAAAATTTACTAAGCCTTTGGTTTAACACACCTATAAGGCTAACCATTTACCATTGCAGATAAGCACATGGAGTGTATACAACCCATCATGAGAATTGTAGATCAGATCACAACTCTACGCCATGATTGTGCAAGAGTCAACTGCAATGCTCCAGTGAATAAAAATGAAGCGACGTGGATCTAGGAAGATCTACTGCACTTAAGGAGGAGGCGAATTTACTCAAAACCAATAGGTTTATCCGCGGTGTCCTCTACCCAAAATGAGTATTCATTCCTTTGCTTGTGCGAGAAACAAAAGGAGAGTAGTGAACGTACGCCGACTACTCAGATTTGCACAAGGCATGGCAAAGCATAGCTTTCCACATCTAATGATCAACCAACTAATAGACTCAACCATCATACATGAATTACTCTCATCCATGGACGCAAACTCCAGATACAATCAGATACCGAAACATATCCCAGACTAGGAATACAACTGTTTCATTACTGATGCGAGCCTATAGTGCTATGCTGCATTCCTTGGATTCAAACTTGGGAACGCTTATGCTACTTACCAAAGGACGATTAACAAATCATTCAAAAATCAGATCGGCCGATTAATGAGAGTATATGTAGTTAACATGCTTGTGAGATCACGACCATCAAGCGACCGCATCGATCACTTGACAAAGATATTCAGTGCTATCCAACAACCGCAGAATGAAATTTAATCCTTTGAAAGGCTCTTTTCAGCGTTGTATAAAATGAATTCTCGGGTTTCGTCATCAATTCCTGTGGGATTGAGGCTAATGTCAGAAAATGCTGAAGATTAGAGTCATCCGTATATGGAGGAAACCAAGCAGCTCTGATAGATCGCTCAGAGAGGCCTCCCATTTTGCCCAAGATCTTGGATCGTGAAGATCTACACTTCAATTGGGTCATGTCAACACACGCCATAAGCATCGCAATGCTATGTGAAGATAAACTAATCCAAAGACTAATATGCAATGAAAGCTGGCTATTGACAAGCTTACCCTGTTAATGTTTGTACCGACCAACCGTTACGATGGGACCAATGGCAACCTTAAATGTCTGAAAGTTTACTCAAATGGAATAATAAAGCTAAGTATGAAGCCTTAGTCGCCAAGCTAAGACTTACAAAAAGAATAGGAATGGAAGCTTTACATATCTTATACGATTTCTTCTTAATGTGCCAAGTCAGGGAGGACTATCTGACTAGGGGCCAACGTCTTGCTCCTTATCTCAATTGTATCCTAGAGATACTAGCCGACTTCTAGTATTACGCCACTATCCCAATCGTTAGAGAACAAAACGAAAAGGCCGAATCATTGGCTGAGCTAGCCAACTCTGGGGATGCGCAACAAACAGACTTTATCCCAGTAGAGATATTTACTATTCCAAGCGCTGAAAGATGAAGATCGACTAGATTTTAGATCCAAGAAAGGGGTCATGGGTGACTCCTATCAAAGGCTATCTATCGTGGGGAATTCTTCTTGAATAGACGAATGAGAGATGGCATATCCTACGCAAACAATCACTGCACGATTATGTCTGGATCGTTCAACTCCATCAACACAAAACATTACACTTGTATCCATCAATCCAAGATCCAATATTACATATCCATCGATACGAAGCATACATTCTAACATCCCAAATCGATCCAGGAGAGGATCGGTACAAAAGGAAGGACGTAAAACAACCATCAAACGTTGTTACAACTCAAATTTCACTTCGAATCCATTGCCTTCCTACCTTTACACGATCGAATCCATCCCAACTTTATCGGTGCGAGGAATCATCGATCCAAGGAAGCACTAAGCAAAGGCTGGATTAAAAAACCGTCGACTCGAAGACGATCGATCCGAACAGACGTGACTTCGAATCCATCAAAGGACGTCTATGAGAGAAAATGAATCGCTATGATTTGAAAAATTACTTGTCTACCTTGTATACCGATTCAGGAGAGGATCGATACAAGAGGATAATCATAGACAACCATAAAAACAATGCTTTGACTTGAATCTAAAATCGATTCAGGAGAGAATCGATACGAAATTCAATAGCGAACAAAACCGACATGACTCGTGAACGCACGACGTTAACAAGAGTCAAACTAGTATATGTGCATACCTATCGAACTAACATCTGATTTTAGACATTTACAGGGATCAAACAGTCATCCTGTTACAACTACAACAGCCAACGGCTAAGCGCTATTATACAGCAATCAATCATATCAAGGCAAGGTTGCAGTAATACAGCGTACGAGTCTCAACAAAAAGAGAGCAATGATTTTTCAGAAAGAAATGGCAGCTATTCAAAGCACGTCATGTTCCCACAAGACGTACTTTGGGGGGCAAAATGTTGTCCCGCTTTTTGGCAAAGCCGTGATACCAAAAGATTGGCCAAAAACAAAGGACAGTTCGTCTCAGAGATTGGTTGCACTTCTCTTCGCTATGGATATCGATGAATTTTGTCTGAGCCCGGATCGGGCCGCAATTGATAGGGCATGACAAGAAAGACCATAGAAGCCAGCATTTCAAATTTCAAGTCAATCCGAGGTCGTACGCTCAAGTTATGATGGATTCAAGTTGAGAAGGTGCACATCGCTCGGTTCGAACCCATCATGTTCGAACCCATCATGTTCGAACCCATCGTGTTCGAAACCATCTAGTTCGAACCCATCGTGTTCGAACCCATAGGAAGAGGCGACATTTGAATCCATCTAAGGAACTCCCTACTTCGAATCCATCACAAATTCGAGTCCTTCCTATGCTTCGAATCCACCACAGCTTCGAATCCATTAATAGCTTCGAACCCATCACAGCCTCGACTCCATCGCTCACCTTCGAATCCATCCATCATCTTCGACTCCATCACTCACCTTCGACTCCATCGACTTCGACAACTTCGAATCCAACAAAGCGGCTAAGCTAGCACGAACATGGATCGGCTCGAAGACAGGCGCGCCCCAATCGATTCGAAGTATTCGCTTCGGCCATGCATCGATTCGAACGAATCGATTCCATCAATTCGAACCAAACAGCATGCCGAACACCCAATTTCGAACCGATCATAACTCCCAATCAACTGATCCAAATCCCATGAAATTTTTACAGAAGTTTGTCTACATGATGAAGAACGTCCACGCCAAGTTTCATCGCAATTGGACAATTTTTTGATCGATTCGAAGTTCACTTCGAATCGATCCCAAACTGGGCACGCACTTCAAGAACGCGGGCCTGTGGGCCCCCCGTCATGTGCCAAGCAGCCTCTCCATGATTTAGGCGGGATTTTGGCCTTCCACGCCTATAAATAGAGCCCCTGGTCATTCAGAGAAGGGGTCGGAGAATTTGGAGAGAAAAAGTACGCCTAAACGCTGCCAGAATCACTCCATACCACCATCTTGGCTGCTGATTTCGAATTTAAGTCTGTTGTCTGCTGTAATTTGCTTCAAAACACTTGTAACCTTCAAGTATTAAGCAATAAAGTGATCAAACTTCATAGTGGACGTAGGCGCATCGCCGAACCACTCTAAATTCTTGTCTTCTATGCAATTTACTTTTCTATAACTTAGAGTTTTTGTTAGATAATTTTCATTTCCAATTTAAGTTCTTCACTTATTATCTCTTCAAAGACTTCCGAAGGGTGTTGCCCAATTTTGGTGCAAACAATACATTTATTAATATTATTTTAATATCGTCTCAAACTATAACATGCTTTTCAAACGAACTCCGAATCACACGTGCCGCCAGGCGATTATAATGTTTTACCCGTATTCCGAACACAATGGAACGTGTTTCGGAGCCCAGTTCAATCATATGTGGAAGATAGCTTTTTAAATCGAGCTTAAATATTAAATTCCCGATAAAAATTTCAGCGCGTTTATATATCGTACGCTCACACAACAACTCCAAACACTACGAAAATTGAAACCCGATAATAATACAATATTACGGATCCAATGGAACTAGTTTCGTCAATTTCCGAGACTGTGCCTCGGAAGGCTATTTTTAAATATCGATTTTTAAACGACATAATTTCAAAACTAAACAAATCATTTCCAAATTCAGTTCTAAAGCTTCCATTGTCTTCAGTATTATCAATATAAATTTTCTAAGCCTTTGAAATATTTTTAATCAGCTTAAAACTGAAGATTCAAATTTTTACCCAACTTTGATAAATTAAATTTTATAATTTAATCTCCAAGTTCATAGTTAATTTTGAAATTCAAGTTAAACTAACCTACAAATATTTAAAATCAATTAAATATTCCGATTTCAAATGTTAAAAATTTCCACGTCGTCACAAAATAATACCTTTTCTTGATGTTATTCCTTTCTGCATTTGCAACTTCTTGGTGATAACATTTTCCGCACTTGATAATTTTTAATTTTTTTCATTTATTAAGAGAATAATTTCATGCCAAAAAAATTTCCATTATAATTATCAATTCCAATGAATTTATCCCAAAATTTTGAGAAAGAACACCTTCGAAGATAAGGAAACCTTGTTGAGCATTACTTAATTCAGGTAATCATTTCCAAATATAGGAGATTGAAAATTCTATGAAAAAGTACATTCGAGTCATTCCATCAAATCCAGTGTCTTTCCTCATTAATTTCAATTAGTTTTCCTCATTAATTTCAATTATTTTTGGTGAATATCTACCCAAATGGAATATAACTCTTTAAATTTTCCAGGTAAAACTTTTAAAGATGCACCAAAATTTATCCACCATTGGACAAACCAATTTGGAATAGAACGTTTGTTTGAATCGCCACAAATTTTTATAAACCGAGAATGTTTCTTTTTATCATTTCCATAGAGCAGCACTCTATATAACACATCTGCGTAGTCCTAGTGGTTAAATTTGATTGTAAACTTCTTTCCTGGGACAAAAAATTCCTTTTCATTTAGGTTTGATAATCCTCATTCTTCTGGCAATATTATTTTAATTATTATTTCACTAAAACTGCAAATATTTGGGTCATTACCATGGAAATGAGTTATTTCATTTGTTCCGGTGTCCTTTAAAATTGCTTCATAATATTCTCTTTGTTTGTGTGCAGTAACAGCGTATGATGTTGTATCAACATATCTTTGCATAGAAGCATATCTTTGCATTAGAGTCCATGAATTATCTTCCCTTTTAAGATCAGAGAATTCTAATAAAAGTATTACTTTTTGCAAGAACTTTTTTAGTATGAAGTTGTATTCTCTTTATTATCTTCATTACCTATAACACTAGCATAAGTTGCAGGCTGGTTCTCTTCATGAGCCATAAACTCCATGAACTTCCTGAATAAAGGGTTATTTTTGTTTGTAGGGATATTATTCCCTGATGAAGATGCAATGTTTCCAGCTATAAGTTGTCTTCCACCATTCGTGCCAATACATTGCCTCGATCTCTTCCTCTATTAGGGAACTTACATCCACCTCTAAGGATCATTATCCTGTAAAAATTTAAGAATTAAAAATCAGGAAGATTCTAATCTTCTATTTTTTATAAATAATTTCAAAATCAAAAGGCGCCAAATGAGCCTGCCATCTGGCAACATTTGTTTGGACACATGATGTTTCAAATCTTTATTAAACATATAAATGACACAAATCGATTTTATAGTAAATTTTTAGGTATACAAATCATCTTGGAATTTTAACACATTTGACTATAGTAAGGAATTTCATTGACGACTGTCGCTTAATTATTTTGGCTATTATTTCATTTTCCTAAGTAAAATCTGACAAGATATTCATGTTTTGTCTTTGGACTACCTGTTTTAAAATACCTCAAAATCCTATTTCTAAGATGTTAGTTTCAATATTCTTTTCTCGGTTTGGGTTAGCAACCATTAAACAAAGGAGGTTTTTCACTTTTATTTTATTTGCTTAATATTTTATTTGCTTAACAGCGTGTGTATGTTGTTCTATTTATTGAAATTATTCTACAGTTTCCTATGTTATGACCTAAATATCAAACATTTGTCTGAAATAAAAAAACATATTTGGTTTAGATATTCTAGGCCATTGTAGATAACAATTTTCTTAAAAATGTCTAAACGTTTTAAGTGGTTCTCAATATCTTTTGAGAAAACTATAATACCGTATATATAGATTATAATAAATTCACCATAAGGAATAAAAATATCATTAATGATTTTTTGGAACTCTGAGAGAGCATTTTTCAAACCAAATGGCATAACTCTCCATTTATAATGTCCTGTAAGGAACGTTAAATGCAGTTTTATATTGGTCAGATTCAGAGATTTGGATCTGCTAATATCTAGATTTCAAACTGAGTTCACAAAACATAATAGCATCAAATAATCTATCTAACAAATCCTTTTTATTAGGGAATGGATGCCTAATCCATTTTAAGACTTTATTGATAGGTTTGTAGTTTATTACTAATCTGGGAGCACCTCTTTCTTGTTCGCTATGTTTATTAACATAGAAAGCAGTACATGAAATGGTGATTGTGAGGCTTTTATTTTTTTGCAAAAGTGATTCAATTTCCTTTTTACATAATTCCAGATATTCAGAATTGATTCGGAAGGTCTTGCCTTTCATTTTCATCAAAGTCATCTTCATAAGGAAGACTAACAATATGTCTATCCCTATTCCAAAAAACATTTAGATGTTCGTTGTAGATATTTATGGAAAACATATTAAAAATCAATTTGACTTTTTACCTACAATTTGTTAGTCCGTGAGATGATGGTTTTGATGGCAACAACCTTAGAATAGATTATAAAATATAAATACTGACATTATAAGTTTAGATATATATGTATTTAACCATGCAGGTACCAAAAATGAAGATTGTACAGTATAGAGATTCAAGATATCGAGATAGAAGACTCATGAGTATCAAGATTATCAAGATTTTAAGATTTCAAGATTAAGTAATTTTATTAGGAATTTTGTTAAAACTCATAGAAAAGCACTGGCATCTTAAAATCCAATTTATTCGTGAAATGGAATCCACTTCGATCCTGTTAAAGGGATGAAACCCTAAGTAGGATGAAACCTATGAAAAATTTAGTGGAACATTGTTTTGTATCCGCTAACTTTTTATTCAAAATGATTTTTCAAAATTATATCCTGTTTTCAAAATGTTTTTCAAAACTTTCCTTTTAAAAGATTCAAAACCCTTTACCTAATTTTAAATAATTTTAGCCTCAAAATTATCTTTAATTTCAAAGTCAAATTACTCCTGATTTTAAACTATCTTTTAATATAATATATTTAGCTTTTAAATATTTATACTTAGATTTAAATATAAAATTATAGTTAAATTCTATATATATATTATTCTCTATATTTACTTATGAATTTTAACTATAGTCAAGTATAATTATAAAGTTTAAAATAGTTTTAATATAAAATAAAAGTTATTTTCAAAGAAAATCAAAACATCAAAAAAATCCTTTGGTATGTCGACATGCCCAAGCACCCCATGTCGACATGGTATCAGTTGAATTCAAAATTTAAATTTCAAAAGAAGTGTCTATTCGCCATAACTCTTCATGAATGGACATGGCTGTTGCTCTTCTATAAATAGGGGTTAGTTTCAACGAATTTTATATCAAATTTTTTGGTTTTTCACTCCTCTTCTTCCACATTTTTTAATACATATTCTTGCCATTACTCTGCCAAAATCAACATTGAATCGAACTCGATTACTTCTAGTTTGATTCTCTATCACTATCTTTACAAGGTTCGCAGTGCTATTCAGAGTTGTAGACTTCTTTGTAATATATTAAGAGAGAAAAGGTGTAACTGTAGCCTTGGAAATCAATCAAGAGAGAAAAGGTGTGATTGTAGCCTTGGTAAATCAATTGGGTAAACTTGTGGCCCGAAAATCAAGTATCTCTATCCAGAGGATAGAAATTCTGGAGGGTGTACCTCGTAACCTTGAAACCGAGGGTGTAATTGTACAATTGCTTCTGAAAGGATATCCGTACTTGTGTTGCGTGACTGGATGTAGGGTAACTCCGAACAAGTATAAAATCTGGTGTGTTCTTTCCTTTACTGCTTTTATTTTATTCCTGCATCTATGTTTGTTTCTGTGATCATATCTGTGTCTGTATATCGTATACATCGGTGTCTAAATTAACATAAACTCAAAAAGATTTAGTAATTCTTTATTAACACTATTCACCCCCCCCCCCCTCTAGTGTTAATCATAGCCTTAAGATCCGTAATCCGCATTTCTCACACAATTTAGGATTCTTTAATTTTTCTTTTAAAGTTAACATATGAACTTCTTGTTTTAGAAAATTTAGATGGAACGTCTTCTATGTTACAAGGTCTTTAATTTCATGCAAAACTTTTGTAAATGATTTTGCTATAAATTGAAAAATAACAAGTTTATTTTTATAAGTTCTCGTAATTCCATTTTTATCAACATAGGTTATAAGATAATTTATCTATAAAAGGGATTCCAAGTATTACTTGATTTGTAATATTTTTAACTAGCAAAAATTTATAGGAATACATGTTTTATATTTACAAATATAAGCTTGTGGGATTTTAAAGTTTATGTTAAGTTGTTCTCCATTGCAGGACTTAGTGAATTAGTAGTTTTAGGTATTAATCCTTCTTGTATTACATTCATATATGCACCACTATCAACAAGTGCGGTTAAATCCTTTTGAAAATAATTATCAATTAAAACTGTTATTTTAATAAATCATTTTTGTGAAATAACAATATCTAGTGCCGATGAAAATTTTTCTTGATCGTTGTTTTGTGAATAATCTATTTGATTATTATTAATAGTTGTAATCTGTATTGATGATTGTAACAAAGAAACTCTTTCATCCAAATTTTTATTCTTATTTTTAATTATTTGAATTTCCCTTTTAAGGTTTTGAATTTCTTCATTAAGGTCATGTATAGTAGTTGGATATTCTATCTTTTTTCTTTCTTTTAAGAGTTTACCAATTTTCATTCATAATATGGATTTTTAGATATACATATATTAGTGTTTTGAAAAATATCATTATTTTAGCTTGTTCCTTGAGCATCTCCCACTTGATATTTGAAACAAGGTTGTCCTCTCATACAGGATCTATTAGCCCGTTTAAGAAATTCTAGGACCTTACCATTAGTTAAAACATTAATATCTAAATTTTGAAATTGTGAAAGAATTTTATAAAATTCTTTACCTTCACTTTCATTTTTGATTGGATTTAAACAGGGTTGTCCTCTCATACAGGATTCACAACATTAATCAGATAAAGATTCATTGTCTAATACTTTGAGCTTTTCATGATTATTGAATTTTAGATTCTCCTTCTTCTGAACTAATTTCAGAATCCGAATTTAATAATAGTTTGAATAATGTATCTTTTAATTCATTATCAGCTTGTAAATTGTTATTTTTTTCTTTAATTTACATCTATTGGCATAATGTCCAACTTTTGCGCACCCTAGAGCTATTGCCAGATTTCATCTCAAATCGAGCTGCAGTTCTTCTTTCCTTTCAAACCTAGCTAGGGAACAGGAGTGCACAGTCACTATAGAGGGCCCAGACCTGGAATAAGGCAGAGTCTAACATTAAATAATCTTATTTTTCTTTTTATTCAATCTTTCTTCGTTTCTTTAGGTTTTTGCTCTAATTTTTTCCTAGAATAATGTTTCTTTTTTTCTTTTATAAAAGGATTTAAGAACTTTGCCCTTTTTTGTTTGTCTACGAGAGATTTGAGTAGGTGGAATATCCATTTTGAATTGACTAAAAAACTGTCATAATTGGTTTCTTTCTGTCAAATTTTGACGTTTAATTTGTTGATTTAATTTTATCTCATTACATGATGATAACCTTCTTGGATACATGTTCCAATAAGCTTACCATAAGTATAATTTTCATATGAAATATTTATTTTATATTTTCATAAGGATTTTCTTACTCTTTCTGCAAACAAAATAACGAGGGAAGGCCATCTATAAAGTTTGATTTCCAGTGAGAACTATTGCTATCTGGGAGATTCATGACTCTATTCCAAAAAGTATCTTTGTGCCATCTGAAATTAGTTAACGTTTTACATCTTAAATTCTGTAAAAGGGTATGAGTGTTTTCACTATTATCAGATATTCTACCGGTAAAATGTTCTAAAATGGTAGCTATTAAGATATACATAACATTTTGGACCATTTGTCCTTCGTTTTGTTAAATGTTTTGTAAATTTCAGTTTTATTTGCTGGAGACGAATAATTATCCCACCAACTGTAATTTAGCTAGTAAAACCAGCAACTATTATTTTGCAACAGTAATGTTAGAATTACCATTGCTTTTACAAATAGCGCTATACATAAGCATACGATGAGCAAGATCATAAATTTGTTTTTCATAATAACCATCTATATTCCATTCATATGTTTATTTATCACTATAGCTATTGGTAATAATATAATCTTGTTCTTTATGTAAGTTATCCACAGGAGGTCTTCTATAACACAATAATTTCCAGCTTGGCTTACCATATTTGTCATGTTTATTAATTTCATCTTGAATTGCTTTTTTGTAATTATCTATGTTCTCTAAATTTCAAGAAAATTCCTCTTCAAGAGTATTTATTTTCGTATATTTAAATTTTTCTTCAATAAATTGTTCAAAATCGTTCGTTGATTTTTGTTTGAAATCTTTAACCTCAAGAGAAGACTGAATGTTCGAAGACGTAACAACTTCAATTAAATTTATTAAATTTCTAGTTTCCATTGAAACATTATATTTTTCTTGATTAACTGTAGTAAATATTGTTTCTATTCTATTATGTAGAGAGCAAATTTGTTCTCCCAAAATATTTAAATGGAAGTTGGTATAATTTTGTTTATCCATTATATGGTTTATGTGTTTTTTATAGTGATTTGTAAAGCATCATTTTTAAATAATTTTGAAAAAGCCTTAAAATTTATAGTATTCCCGTTTTTCTCAATTTGAAAAGACGTCTGGGGTGGTTAAATTCCTTTTAAAATACTCTCGTTTGAAAGTTTTTAATTCCTTTCTATTATAGAAATATACTTTTCTACATAGTTTGAGATAAACCAAGGAACAAAAGGAAATAACATATTTTTCTTAGATGCAAATTCATAAAATTCAATTTGAAAATGTCCTTGTTCTGCTTTCGAAAAACTTTTAAGAAACCATTTCCTAAATTATTCCCATTTTGGTAGATTAAATTCCGTTTTTAGTTTTTTCCCTAGCTTGAAAGCCAGGGTTAATATCTATTTTAGGTATGTAATTCATATAATAGAAAATTCATTTCAAATTCAGTTATATCTGCTTCCTGGGCAATGTAAATACCCTTTAGGATATTATTTTTATTTACATATAATTTTTCAAAAGGAGCATTATTTTCAAAAGATTCTTCATCGGAAAATTTTCTTTTGCAGGTTGAACTTCTAGAGATTTCAACGATATAATCTAATGGTGCAAAATAAGAATAAAAAGATTTAGTTTTGGACAGACTATATTTATGATTTTTATCTGAAATAGATCTAAAAGGGTTATTATCCATTTGTATTTGAACCAAACATTCAGGGGTTTGTATGATACTAGTGATATTATTATTTATCGTAGCCTGCTGAGGCACAGCTTTTTCAATTTGCCAATTATCTGGCAAAGGAATTTCTTCCCGCTTAATTGGTCTTCTTGTAGTGATATTTGATTTACTAAAATTTGTTGCTATTATAATTGTTTCATTTAGAGGTTATCAATTATTTTACATTGTGGATTTCAATGTGTGAAGCGGTTTGTAATAAATTCGATAGATGCAGATTACTTCTGACATTAGTGCACAGTTATAACCATGCGTTTTCATATATAAGTGCTTCTAGTATATTTGCATCAGTTGAGGACCATTGCAAACCTGGGTAGACATCAATATAGTTTGGACCATGAGCCAAAGTGGACTGTATTAAACCCATTAGTGATTTTCTCCAATTTAAATTTCCACAGTCTCTTAAATCTATTATAAATGTGTTGTGCGCATGACCTAGAAATAAAAAAATAATTTTTATATCTTGAACAATGATATTAATTAATATGTATATTAATATATTATAAATACATATATGTGTGTATATATATAAAATAAATAAATAATTATTTTATTATTATATATATGTATACACATATTATTCACGGCCCATAAAATATAAATGTAATTTTAATATTTAAAATAATTTTTATATACTTGAATTAATATATTATAATAATATGTATATACATAATATTAACATTTTATTTATAAGATAATATACGTATATACAAATATTTATTAATATATTTTAGTTATTATATATATATATATATATATAATATTTAAACTAACTCAATGTATATATGGGCACACAATTTATAATAGTTATATAAATTAATAGCTTATATATACAAATATATATTTGGGCAACATATACTTACATAGTGGATGAGCTAACATGTCCGTATTATTGTAAATTCCAACATCTATATATGGACATGTTATACCTTCCACGGATTGATATGACACATGCGCAAATATATATGTGTAAATGATACACATGTATAAATATATCATAACATAAATTAAACAAACTATATAATTTATAAATCTGAACAAAATAAAAGATTTTATTTAAATAAAATTTAGAAAAGTTCTAAATGAATTGGACTTCATATGCTCAATAAAGATCCAACAAGATAAAAAAATTGAAATTCACCCATAAATTCCTCTGCGAGCTAGCTCAGTTTCAACACCGCAAAACATATTTAAATTATATCACTATTTTTAATTTTAGTATATTAGAAAAAAAATTGAATTCTTCTGATTTTTTTTTGAAACGGTGCACATAGTTGCAACGTTCTCTATAAATATTTGCAGTTCAATAATTTTAAAAACTTGCAAATTTCTCGGTAAATATTTGTAGAAATATCTGTAGAATTCTCAGCAGATATTTTCTAAGTTTTCCGCAAATATACTGAAATTCAAAAATATGGGTTTTTTTAGAATCTGTTTTTAAGGAGGCAAAGGAGTGCTTTTAAGGAAGTTCCCTGATTAAAATGCGATGTAAGAGAGAGAATGTATAAAAGAAAGAAAAAAACAAGAGTCGCCTTAGTTCCACATCTCATGTTTCAAAAACTCGTCCATAAAAGCTTTTCAAAGCTGCCCCTCTGATTACTTTAAAAAAATTTCTTTTTCAATTTTTTTTATTTTTCATGCATGACGCATTTTTTCCGATGCAACCCTAATTTGAACAATTTTGTTAAGTCCTAATCACCGAGCATTAAGTGGGTGAGGCGTAAATAATCTATTAGGCACCCTCCTCCTACAAGCCAGGTTTTAAGGGAGAGTTATACCTAATTTGGTTGCACATGAATTGGTATCCGATCCTACCGCTATGCATACCGAAGTTCGAGCTCGTAAGTGATGACTCAAGTACGGATTGATGAGTGATGTACGTATAACCTATTAGGCATCATCTCCTTACAAACTGGCTTTAAGGGTGAATTCTACCTAATTTGTTCCCTTATAGGTTCATCAAATTATTCAGTTTTATTTTATTCAATTTTTTGAAATGTTTTAGTGCTCTCATTTTATAGTAAGTGCCATTTTCTATTCTGTTTCAACGTTACTTTTATATCAATCTATCTTTACAAGCTTTTTGCCCAAATGCGCTTGTTTTGCAAATTTTTAAAAAGATTGAAATATCTCTCAAAAATTTGTCATGTTTACCACAAATATTTGAAAATTCTTCTACAAATATGTATAGAAAAAACTATAAATATTTGCAAAAGTGTATTTATTGTTTTAGAAATATTTTGCAAATGTGTAGAAGATTTTCTAAATATTAGTTGAATATTCCTATTTAGCTTTCATTCGTTTTGCAAATATCTACAAAATTGGCAAATATTTGAACGCGTCTCATTCTTTCATAATTTGATTAAAAATTATATGAGACGCGCGACATATATTTGCAAAATACTATTGTTCAATTTTCGTTAATTTTGCAAATATTTGCAAAGTATTCATTCTTTTTGCAAATATTTACAAAACGAATGAAAATTTGTATTTTTTACCCTTTTTTATTTTGAATAACGTCTTCCTTCCTTTAATATTTTATTTTTTATTTTTTGTGGATTTAGTGGTCAGCGACATTAATGTATTTTTATATCATTGTTTAAGTTTGAGGTAATTTGATCATTTTGATTCGGTATTTTCAAAAAATAAGGATGACTTTTTATAATTTTTTGTTGAAGGGATTTTATTGGTTTTTCAAATTTAACAAGGATGCTCAACAAACTTATTCAACAAATAATATGGTTTTCCCTTATAAGAATATTTAAATAATACTTTTACTCTTTCTAGAAACTAATATAATTAATCTTTCTGAATTTATTTCATAAACAAAATGATTTTCATTCCCTTGAATTTGAAATGTTTCAAAGTACATATTTTTAAAAGTAAAAAAAAAGCCTTACTAAAAAAAGAAATTAGATTTCCAAAAAGTTTAGAATTGACTTTTATTTTTAAAACATTTTGAAATTCCATAAAAAGCAAATACGAAAAAGTTAAGATATAAACTTAAATTTACTAAAATTTGATTTATCTCTTTATTTTTTATTTAGATAAAGTAAAATTAAATGTAGTATGCAAAGAAGTGTTCGATATGAAATTACATAATACATCTATCAATAGTTAAAATTTCAAAATTAGACCTTCAAAATTTATTTCAAAAATAGAACTCAATTGAAACTTAAATCAGAATTTCATTTTTTGATTTAATATCCGCATTTTTCATTTTTAAAACGCATGGTACATTTTCAAATTTGTATACATGCAAAATGTGCATGTACAAATTATGAAATCGTGGAAATGCATTTTAAATGCACAAAATAATCTGAAACAAAAATCTTTTTGTAACAAGTTTCAAGTAAAAAAAGAAGCACCTAAACCAATTATACCAGGTATCAAAATAAATAGAAAGTTGTTGTAAAGACCCATAAATTCAGTAATTATTTTAAGTGAAATTTTATTTGAAACTTCGATTTAAATTATTTTAAATTTGATAAATTTGGAATTTTAATATATATTTTGGGTTTTGATGTGAAATATTCTTTCAAATTTAATAAAATTAAAAATATCTAAAAATTCAAATTTTGGTCAACCTTGGTCAAAGTTTGACTTCCGGTTGAAAATTTTAAATTTGAAATTTAAATTTGTATTCTTTTTTTATGAAGCTAGATTTGATTATACATTTTCTCTATTTTTCGTTTCGTTAAATTTACATTTCTACTTCTCAAAATTTACAGTTTTCAACGTATTACAGGCAATTATTTTCATATTTCATTTTTCCTATTTGTTCTTTGGCTTTGGGCTAGATTAGGTTGAAATTTAACTTGTTTATATGTTGTTGGGCTTAGACTAATGGGCTAGGATGTCAAAGGTCACATGAATGGTCATCTGATATGAGAAGTCACCATTGAGAAACAAAGTACGCACATACTTTGTTTCCTATCTTCCGACTTCTCATTCTTCACTTCTTCCTGCTCAGAAACAAATACAGTAAGTCTTCTTCCTCCTCTTTCTAATTTTCTAAATTTTCTTCATCACCGCTACTCTTTCCTCTAGTTTGCCATCTCCTCAACCTCCTTCTCTCCTCTCCTTAGCTCAGCCCCCTCCCCTACCTAAAGCCGACCTCTTCCTCAACCATGGTCGTGACCTCCTCTTGCCAAACGATGGTCGTGACAACCCTTAGCATCCCCTTGCCAAACCCTAGGCCGAACCACTTCCTCCCCTTCCTTTTCCCCTTGCTTTAGCTACCATCCATTTTTCCAATACCCTTAGCCTCCCTTTGACCTAGCCTTGGTCGAGCCTTTGCCACCACTTTCCAAGCCCATAGGCCGAACCCCTTTATCTAAACTATGGTCGAACCTTTTGATTTAGTCTAGGCCAAGCCAAACCTAACCCAAAGCCAAGAGTGGCCGAGCTAATTAGCCTTTAGGCTAGCTCATTCATTTGTTTCTTTCATAAAAAAATTATATATACTTATATTTTATCTATGAACATTTATTTATTTACATATTTATTTATTTGTTTTCTAAGCATTGGATTTGGATTCTCCTCCCACTCAAGCTTGTCCATGATTGTCGTGCTTATTCGGAGTTGTTTGGGTTTAGTTTGAAATCATTTTCTCTAGCTAAGAAAGACGGGCAACCACTCTTGACTACATAGTTATATGTTGGTGAATCGATGTCATTTGAATTGTATTGATATGCATTTGTATGTTAGTAATTTCATATATGCTTATATTATGTTATCTACATGTTCCTTCACTATGGGTTGAAATGATACATACCCGAACGATTTTTAGATTAAGGAAAAATCGTTATGGCTGAAATGATAGGCTCGAGCGATTTTTATTTGACTTGGAATTGCGTTTTGAAATGACATAAACCGTTGAATTTAATAAATTCAGATTGAAATGATATATATCCGTATTTACTTGACCAAAGGTTAGAAAAATTTATACAGACTCCATGGTTGGTTTTAAAATAATTCTCTAAAAATTATTAAATATTTTGGATTTTTAAATATATGAATTTAAACTTAAATTTAATTTAATGATTTTATAAAAATTTATATGTTTATCTTCTATGAGTTAAAAGAATTATAAGTCAATAAATGGTTTAAAATGTAAATTTTGGAATTTAATTTATAATATTTAATTTATAATATTTAATTTAACTAAATATTCTAATTTGACTTAATTATACAAACTTTGATCTAACTTAATAATATAAGTTCTTTTATGTAATGGTATATTGCAAATAATAAAAATAGTAATTTTCTTTACTATAATAAAATTTAAGTTAATAATGTACTTTTAACTTAATATAAAAAAAATTCAGCTTTAAATTGGATATTATAGTAATAAATTTTATTTAACTAAAATCATAGTTTATTTAATATCCAAATAAATAATTTAGCATAATAAAATAGATTTTATAGAATAACTAAGTTTAAAATTCTAAGTAGACATAATATTTTGATTGTATAAACTGTTACAGTGGAAAGTATTATGTTTCCAAAATGTTATGATTTCTTAGATAATGTTTTCAAAATGCTATGATTTCTTGAGTTATGTTTTCAAAATGTTATGATTTTCAAAAGGTTATGTTTTCGAATTGCTATGATTTTAAAAGGTTACATTTTCAAAGTGTTATGGTTTCTAAAATTGATGAACGTATTTTTCTGCATTTAAAACTATTTGTTTCATGTATTTTTATTTTAATAAAACGGGATTATATGGGTATTTTGTTGTGGTGTTTACAGGTTATAGATCCCGAAATGCAACATTGAAATTAACCGATTATGGTGTCCTTATGTTCAAAAGACAAGAAGCATGAAGTGCAACATTTTGAGCATCAAATAAATCAAAGCAATGTCACACTTCAATTTGAGCGTAATTAGTCAGTTCACGTTTTCACTTCAGCATATGGGTGCAAGCAAACGTGGGAAACATATCATATATATCTCAAATTACACCCATTTCCAATTCAATAAAGCAAATCATGTGTCCAACTCAAAGCATGGACCAAATATAATTAATTCAAGCAAATGTGGACCAACCAACTTTCAGCATATCTTTTTTTTCAATCAGTGACGTGGCAAAGCATGCACATGCTTCGATTTGGTATTTGCTATATTTTAAATATTGACAACATTTTCTCATCTTTGGACCATTCAAACAAGGCTATGTGTTCAAGTGAATAATTCAAATATTGCAATGGACCAGTTCTTCCAGAAGGACCTATATGAAAGTGGCAAATATAATTCATTCGAGAGCATATATATACCCGAGGGCATAGCACTTGAAGGATCATCTCTTATCCCATCATTTTTTCTCCTGGTTCATTTTTATTTTCAGCACTGTTTTTATGTTCGGACAGAGTGGATAGAACTGTTAATTAGTTTTAGCAGTTTATTTATTTATATTCTTATTTCTTTCAGATACTCATTTCAGTTAGTTAATAAATTTAGTTCTTCTCTATTTCAGTTGTTTACTCTGTAATTTCTTTTTCCGCAATTCTAATTTCTGTTCTGATTTTTACAATTTTATATTTTGGTTGCAATTTCGATTAGATTCGGAATCGAGTCGGAGTATGTTATTGTTTTTTATTTTCTGTTCAAATTTACCTTCAAATTCGTTTAACACGCCTAAGATTCAAATATGGATTTCAATTGTTTCAAAATACAATTCACTGTGTTCGACCTACATACTACCCATGTACACTTACAGAATTTATTAAAATTTGCGCTTTGCTAATCAATAGAATAGTCGCAACAAAAATATTATGATTTCGAAAGTGCTATAATTAAGTATATACATTTTTGAAAGGGTTACGACTTTGAAAAATGAAAATTATTTTAAAGAATAATGATATTGAATTTATATGGTTTTGAAATGAATATGTTTTGATACAAAATATAAACTATTTGGAAATGAAATAACCACGAGTTATAATGACGTTTGGTTGTTGAAGAGACCGGGATCGGTAATTTTCATACTCTCTTCCAATACCGAAAACCACTTTAACAACTGTGTACGCGTGGAGATTCCAGAATGAAGTAGGTGGTTGGCGACGTTCTATTTGAAGTATATATATGAACCCGACTCTCGTGAGTTAGCTTAAGGTGGCTAAAACAGAAGCAACTGACGGGCCAAGTGAGGTAGCTCCTCCGATCGGACACACTCCTCTGATTACCATTCTATTACTTTGTGATTGATTTGGTACGCACCTTTGATTTGGAAGTGTGGATCGAGTTGGGCGATTGTTGCGGCTTTGTATTACCAATAGCCCGAAAGTGTAATTGCTATATCTATACCGGCATTGCCTAATTGTGATGTGTCACCTAACATATCCATCCCATTACGTGTTTGTTTTGTCTCATGCCTATGGCGTGCCCTTTGGTAGCCACCAGTTTACGAGGGTATTACGTTACTGTATAGGCTATGGTACTATAAAATGTGTTAGGGGACATATGGGTTGTGACGACCCGACTTTCCACTTCCGAAAAATCGCATCATCTTTAAGAAAGAAAGGGATAGAAAAGAGAAAAGAAAGAAGAGAAAGAAGAAACAACACTAGAATCTCAACAGCGGAACGAATAAATTATATTAATAACATAAGTATTACATAATATTACAACAATTATCAGAGTTACACATACATATCCAACACATACTAGACAGTTATAAACACCTGTCTAGTTATTACAACTCAATCACAATACACAAACACTTAGAGATATCAACACAGCGGAAAACTATATAACTATACGCGAAAGCCTCCAGCTCCATTTGCTCCTTCTCAATACGTCAAAGCAAATCATGAATCCTAACCTGAATTCCCTTGGCTACTCGTAAAAATTTGAGTACCCAAGAGTTATAGAAAAACAGAAATAACTCCGGGTCAGACATGAGTCTGGTGTGAGTAACAGGTTAAAGTTGCTTAACTTTGAAAAACCTTTGAAAAGAAAGGGTATCACGTAAGACTTCCCACACATAAACATGGAAAAGTTTTTACCTTACGCTAACCAAAACATTTGATAGGAAATCCGATGATATTATAATAGTGTCTAGGGTTTTCAAGTAAATAAGAAATAGCCGAATTTGTTACATGATTAAATTCCAGCTACTAGCCACAAAAGTGGGTAATACAATCAAAATCGTTGGCACTTATTGGATTTTGGATTCCATCAATGGCTGAGCTACTGGGGTACCGCCCGTCACAGTACGTGGCCTAGATCACCGTACCGAGGATTACTCCCAATCCCCTGCAACACAAAGCCGGACCCGTTCCTTACTGAACAGTTCCAAACAAGACAACCCCGCAGTTGTGATCAGCAACCGCACCACTAAGCCGAAAATAAAGGGACCTCTAGACAGGGATAAATCTTGCTCTCAAGTGGGTGCTACCCACGAAGCTTTGCTGCACCTCCCCTGTTTTAGCCATTCCCGGTTAATGAGGCTTGAGGCTACGATTACCTTTATAGGACATATCACTTAGAATGCTCATCGTCCACCCTGACGATGTTCTGAAAGCATTCGATCCATACAAGTTCGTTCCGGGTTCGAACGAAACTGAAGGCATTATCTCGTTACACTCGTATTGGAATCATCCTCAGAATTAACGACAATAACCCTTGCACTCTGAATCACCATCTCGAATCTATAAGCACTATTCCGTCAAACTCATTACGAAATCACCCACAGAGTTATACTGACGTATAGCCCTTACACCTCGAGTCTTCACTCGCTCCATTTGGGTTAACGACCTAACGTTATTTTGGATCGATGTGGTTTTCGGATTCCAAATACGGAAACCCGATCATTATCTAAATATACACAGATAGATAATTCACATCACAATAGATAATCAACCCTATCATTATGAATAGATAATTCATATCATAATCAGATAATCCATACTATCATCCAAAAGCAACCAATGCATCTATATCACATACACTACTCATCTCATAACTGTGATTACAAACCTTACCAAACAACCAATACCAATCATCAAACATAAGCAATGATCTAATGATCACACCATTTATAATTAATTTAAAATGAATTAAATTAATTACCTAAACTCTAATTAATTTAAAATAAATTAAATTAATTACTTCATCATCAAAATCCTGCTTATCTTAATCATCAACTGATTTCAAATCAATTTATAAATCATCATCTCAATATTCACTTCAGTTAATCATATTGATTAACCATCTCTAATTACAATAAGTAATTAGCATTTAATATTAATTATATCTTAATTAATCAATTCCAAATTACATCATTAATTAATTAATTAATGATTTCTGATTATATTTAATCAATTTCTCAAAATAAATTAATTACATAAGTAATTAATCTTAAATTTAAACCATATATATTAATCACCCATGATTAATAACCATTCAGTAATTAACTACTTTAATTACTCATCCCATAAATTAATTACTCTTAATTAATTATCTTCATTAATTACTTGATCAATTTTCAAAGTAATTTAAATCCAAATTACTTCTATAATAAATATTTTTAATTACATCCTGTAATTATTATTTAATTACTTCCTTAAGTAATTATAAATTCATTAATTACATAAGTAATTATCAATGATCCACAAATGTTTAAAATTAATTAAACTTAATTAATCTAACTAATCACCTTAATCAAATTAATTACACTAAGTAATTAATTCATTAATTACTTCATTAAGTAATTAAACAATTGATTATTATTAATTAATTAGTCTAATTAATTAATTGTTAAATAATCTTAAGTTAATGAACTTCATTAACATTTCTTAATTACATAATTAAGAATTAACTTTAATTAATCATTATTAATTATCAATTAATTAATCTTTAATTATCATTTAATTAGTCTCTAATTATTAATTAATTGAAATCTTAATTATCATTAAGCACTTGATTAAGTAAATCTTAATCATAATTTAAAATTTAATTAATCATCCTTAATTATAGATTAATTAACCTTAATTAATTAATCTCAAATCTTAATTAATTAACTTAAAATTATTAATTACTTAATTAATCATCCACACTATTCATTAATTAAATAATTAATATTCCATTTAAATTAATTTAATAATTTAAATGAAACCAATTTTCTGAAGTTCAAAATTAAGAAACATTCTTCTTTATACAAAATATTTTAAACACTTTATTTCAAAACAAAAATTCAATTTAAAATTTCTTTTAAATTTCAAACTGAATTACAAATTAAATTTTTATTTTAGATTCAAACTTAAAGATTTAAAACTTTACTTACATCTCCATTTTCATTTTCAAATTCAAATTTATTTAAACTTTCTAAATAGTTAAACCAAATTTAAATTTAAAAACTTATTTAAATTTTGAAAACTGACTTTAAAATCAAATCTCAGGTTTTTAAAACTAAATTTAAACTTATTTTAAACTTTATTCCATACATTAAGGCTTATAGTTTAAATATTCAAACCAATGTTTCTTTATACCTTTAAAGGTTTAAAGTCTAAATTTAAATTTCCAGCTTTCAAATTAAATTCAAACTTAGATTTATTTGCTAAGTTTCATACTTCAAATTTTCCAGATTTAAAACTTGTTTTAAAATTTCAATTGCATCTTTTCAAATTCAAACAGAAAACAGCTTCCTGTTTTGGCATAACATCTTAAATTTTGAATTCGAACATGTTTCAAAAACCAATATTTAAATTACTGAATTCATAATTAAAGTTTCAGGTTTAAATACTTCAGTTTGCACTTCATCTTATAATTTGAAATCTTACATTAAAATTTTAAAACAGAACTCAGTTTCTGATTTTAGTTTAAAACCCCAACTTGAATTTAAAAGCATTTCAAATTTAATTCAAAGATCTAAAGTTTGAAACTTATTGAATTCAAATTCAACTTCAGATTCAAGGCTTAATCCAGATTTTTGATTACATCTTACCCTCACTGTAAAAAAAAATTTAATAATCCTGGAAAACAGGTTTGAGCAACTTTAAAAAAACTGCAGTATTTACATTTTTAAAAACTCAAATTATTTCAAAATAAACAGAATTCAAACTCTTGAATTCATAATTACATTCAGTTTAAATTTAATGCTTAGTTCAGGTTTTTAAATTTACATTTTTATACTTACTTTCAAAATTTTAAAGTCTGGAAATAATACTCCGTTTAAAACCTGAGACTTACAACCCGAGCCATCCTATAATCTACTCCGAGTCAACAGTTTCCCAGCTTCGAGTCATTTCCAAATTTCCCCGAGACCAACCCGAGGTAGAAACCCTGCAACCAAAACAAATACCCACCTGCACAACATCCACACTGTGCACCCAACCACCAACTCCGGCCATCTCTGATCAACGTCAATGGTCATTCCCCATCGACCAGTGACCCCTCATCCCACTTCAACCCTCAGACACCCATATTCAACTTGAATTTTGAATTCAAGTTTTAAACAAAACCTGGAAAACTTTTCCCCTTTTTTAGTGCCTAGCCTGTCAACGCTTCAACCCATCACCTCCGACCACCGTCACCCTCCAAACTCCGGCGACAACTCCATCAACACATCCCCTATCCATACCCAAAAGAGCTTTGAACTCGAATCACTGGTGAAACAGCAGCACTTAAATCCCTTATACCCAGTAAAACTAGGGTTCAAACTGACATTCCCAAATCTCATCACCAAAATTTATTTGTAATCCAAATTAGAATTTTTCCTATAATCATTGATAGCTACTCTATCCTAAGAATCAAATTCATCCAGATCCAATGCAAGTTTCAACTGTGCTCAACCAAATTGTGAAATACAGTAATTTCATTACTGCACTTGTTTCACAACACTATAAATTATAATATTTGATTTAGAATTCATGAATTCATCTGTTGTTTCTGAAACAATTAAATTATTGAGTTTAAATTTCATTCTGTGCTAATTTGTTCTTCAGGATTACAGACAATCTAACTTGATTCATATAAATTTGTATTTACTCTATCCTAAAACGAACATGCAAGGGTCTGAGTCATAACAAAAATCAAGTTAAGTAAAGAATTCCAGGGATCAAACATGAGTTTGAAAATTTGAAGAATAACATGCAACAGACATCATCATATTCACTGGCATATCCTAACAAGTAAAACATTTCAGCAATTTCATATGAGTTTATTTATAATTTATAAACATGCACAACTTTTCCTATTTAATAAACTTATGAATGAGTTACTCACCTGTACTTGAAAAATGCAGAGCATAAACTCAATTTGCAGGTTCCAGATTGAAGAAACAAAATGCAGACATCTTTCTTGCTTGAAGTTGTTGCATGCAGGTTGATTGCTTGAATGAAATGCAGGCTTCAACTTGAATAAAATTGAAATGCAGGCTGTAGTTTGTTTTGCTTTTTCATGGTTGCATGCAGGCTTCCTTGATTTCATGAATGCAGATTTTATTTGTTGCATGCAGATTAAGTTTTTAGAGGATGCAGATTTGAATTTTGAGGAATTTGTATGCAAGTGTTTACTTGATTGAGAAATGCATTTGAACAAAGTTTTCAGATTTCTTTTGTTCAGAAATGGAAAAAAAATGAGAAAGAGGAATGGAATGAGTAAATACATGTTTATATAGCTAGTTTATGATGAATTTAAAATTAAAGAAAAACAAATTTTAAACAATGACACATGTAAAAAGGATGGACACATGTTTAACTACCTATCTTAATACTTAACACATGTTACTTAAATTTTTAAATTATATACACATGTCTCTTTTCAAGTAGTTAGTTATTTAATTAAGTGTTAATGAATGTTTAAATTAAATTAATTAGTTCTTATACTTTTAAACAATTAAAATAAATTTGTGAGAGATGTTATAACTTATATGAATACATGTTTCACATTTTAAATTGTATTTTAAATTTCAAATTACATTTACAAATCAAAATTATCAATCAACATTTAAAAAGAATTCACCCAAACATTTTGTAACTTATTTTAATATTCAACCTTTAAGTCAAAAATGAATTTTAAACCAATTAAAACATTTTTCTCATATTTAAAAATCATATAGTATTTATTAAAAATTTTGAAAAGCTTAAATTAAAAATAAATCACAATTTCTATTTTCATAACATTAAAATTATGCTATACTAATTTAAATAAAAACAAATTATCTAATTAAAATATACATATACATTATTAAATAGAAAATAATTTTACTAATAAATTCACAAATTAAATATTTAAATAAAGAAGATTATTAAATCCAATCAAATTTACTAACAAAAATCATCAATTCAATTTAAATTTAAACTCAGATTATTAAATTTAAATTGTCCAAAATTCCGGGATATTACATGGGTAATGCCTTAAGGCTATTTTAATAGTTTATCTTACTTTAGACATTATTATAATATGAGAGGCTAAACACACCCGCGAAGCTCAAAGGCGATTAAACCCTAATATGAGAGAAGTGGTAAAGGAAGAAATTATCAAATGTTTAGACAATAACATTATTTATTCTATCTCTAACAGTACTTGGGTAAGTCCGGTGCAAGTTGTACCAAAGATGTCTGGAATCACTGTGACCACAAATGAGAATAATGAACTTATCCCGACAAAAGTCAAAACAAAATGGCGCGTTTACATCGACTATCGAAAACTCAATGCAGCAACAAGAAAAAATCATTTTCCCCTTCCTTTCATTGATCAAATGCTCGAACGCTTAGCCGGTCATGAATATTATTGTTTCCTTGATGGTTACTCCGGCTATAATCAAATTCCCATTACGCTAGAGGACCAACACAAAACAACGTTCACCTGCCCCTTCGGAACTTTCGTTTATCGTCGCATGCCCTTCGATCTTTGCAATGCTCCCGCTATCTTTCAAAGATGTATGATGAGTATAATTTCTGATATGCTGAGGATTTCTTAGAAATATTCATGGACAGTTTTTCAATCTATGGATCATCTTTTAATCAATGACTCATTCGTTTAGAACGTGTCTTAAAGCGATGTAAGGAGAAATTTCTTATGCTTAATTGGGAAAAACGTCATTTTATGGTGAAGAAAGTTTCATAGTCTTAGGTCATGTTGTCTCTAAAAGTGGCCTAGAAATTGACAAATCTAAAGTTGATCTTATTGTTGACCTTCCTCCTCCAAGGTCCGTCAAGGACATTCGCTCATTTTTCGGCCATGCAGGAAAGATTTTTCAAAAATTTCAAAACCTCTTTCGAATCTTCTGGTTAAAGACGTTTAATTTGAATTTTCCAATGAATGTTAAAACGTCTTTTGAAACCCTTAAATCGATCTTGACCACCGCACTTATCATCCAACCTCCAAATTGGACTTTACCTTTCGAATTAATGTGTGACGCTTCTGATTATGCCATTGGAGCCATCTTTGGTCAACGAATCGATAAACTTCCTCATGTTATCGATTGTGCAAGCAAAACTTTTAACGATGCCCAATTGAATTACTCAAACATAGAAAAAGAGTTTTTAGCAGTTATCTTTGCCCTCGATAAGTTTAGATCATATATCGTAGGTTCTAAGGTCATAGTTTACACCGCTCATGTCGTATTGCGGTATTTACTCACGAAAAAGGATGCCAAACCCCGCTTAATCCGTTGGATTCTCCTTCTTCAAGAGTTTGACCTAGAAATACGGGATAAAAAAGGTTCTGAAAATGTCATAGCTGATCATCTTTCTCATATTTTTCATGAAAACTTCGATAACTCTCAAATCAATGATCATTTTGTCGATGAACAAATTCTTTCCCTCTCCAGTGCATCATGGTAGGCGGACATCGTAAATTATCTTGTCACAAATGAAACTCCTTCCCAATGGTCAAAACAAGATAAACAAAAATTTCTCTCCAATGTTTGACACTTTTACTGGGACAATCCTTATCTCTTCAAATATTGCACCAATCAAATCATACGTAGATGTGTCCTCGAACATTAATTCCATAGCATCCTCTCTTTTTCAAATAATCAAGCATGTACAGGACATTTTGGAGGAAAAAAAAATTGATGCCAAGGTGTTACAGTGCGGTTTTTATTGGCCTTCTCCTTTTCGTGATGCCCACGAATTTTGCTCCAAATGCGCTAGATGTCAATAAACAGGTCGTATTTCCAAACGTACATGATGCCCCTAAACCCAATCCTCGTCTTCGAAATTTTTGATGTTTGGGGCATCGCTTTCATGGGTCCTTTTGCTAATTCTTTTGGAAACCTCTACATCCTACTTGCAGTAGATTACGTGTCTAAATGAGTTGAGGCCATTCCCACCAAAACAAATGACAACAAAGTTGTTATCAAATTTTTGAAAGAAAGCATATTTTCTCGTTTTGGCACACCTCGAGCTATTATAAGTGATAACGGTTCTCATTTTTATAATCGCACTTTTGAATCTCTTCTTAAGAAATACTCTATCACTCATAAACTACCATATCATACACAAACTAGCGGTCAAGTCGAGATTTCCAAATTCTTGAAAAGATGGTTAACTACAAAAGAAATGATTGGTCATCTAAATTGATAGATGCCCTTTAGGCATTTCGCACGGCTTATAAAACCAATCTAGGAATGTCACCATACCAATTAGTATTTGGAAAAGCATGCATTTACCCGTTGAGCTCGGGCACCGTGCACTTTGGGCAATCAAATACCTTAATTTTGACATAGAAAAAACCATTACAATTGTCAGAATTAGAAGAACTAAGAAATGAAGCGTATGAAAATGCAAAAATTTATAAAGAGAAAACTAAGTTTTATCATGATAAATCCATACTTCGTAAGACATTCGAAGTAGGTTAGAAAGTTTTCTTATATAATTCTAGACTTCATTTATTTCAGGGCAAATTGAGATCTCGATGGACAGGTCCATATATTATGAAAACAGTGTACTCTTATGGTGTAGTTGAAATTGAAAATCCTAAGGACGGTTCCATTTCAAAGGTCAATGGACAACGCTTGAAGCCATTTCTGGAGTTTGAACAACACGAGGACGATGAGTTCGTGGATCTCCACGAATCTAGCTATTCGGCATGAGCCACTCACTATCATGTACATATCAGGTTGTATTTTTTTAGTTACTTTTTACTTATATTTTGCATTTGCATTCTGTTTGACAGTTGAGACACTCTCATTCTAGTGTGGGAGGACGCATATCTCTCACTCTTTGTTCATATTTCATAGCGTGGCATCACTTTCAAGAGAAAAAAATCATCTCGTTATTTGTTTTCAAATTTCTTTTCAATTTTTTTCAAGCTTCATCACATTTTCCATTATTTTCAAGACTTTGATTTATTTTTAATTAGTTAAGACAAAGTAAGTAAACAGTTGAAGTCAATTGATGAAAATTTTTGTGAATCACTAATTTCAAACGTTAAATATAATGAAAAGTTGAATTACAAGCGATAATAGTGGGGTTAGTATATAGGGGGATTCATAGTTGATGGTTATGAAATCCTTTCTAAACTGTAATCTCTGTTTAAAAGTGGCAGTTTTAAAGTGCATGCATTGACATTTCAAATCATTGAAGTTAAGTGGTGCTAAATTGATTTACATAGCTCTCTTTAGTTAATTTCAAAAAAAAACTAATAAGAAACACTTAGGGTCAATAGGTCTGCACACTTATGAAAGTTTGTGCACTCGCCACGCTCTATACTCTTCTCACGTAAGCCCGCAAGCCAGTGCATGGATGATATATCTGGCCACAGCATTCGGAGTTAGGTGTATAAAGAAATTGAATAAATAATCACCTAAGGATTAGCGATCTTTTCTGACATAGCGTCGGTTTGCACAATCCGCCAAGCTCTGTCCCAACTTTCACGTAAGCCCGCGAGGCAGTGCATGAATGGTATACTTTGGTTCAAAAATTAGGTGTATCTATAAAAAAATATTTTTAATAAAGAGAGACTAAGCTATTGAAACCCAAACACTTCTTGACTTTATTGATTTGGCTTGTTATACAAATGGAAATGAAAAATACGACTTTGAAAAAACTGTGATTAATGATAAAGAACTTATTTCATGTCTGCACTATGTTATCGACCGAAACAACTGGTCAAACTAGAATCTAATGTATAAAAACTTGAGTTATATTGAAATTGCGATTAGTGAGGAACCAAAAATTTCTAGAAGTTGACTAAAACTGATATATTTTGTTACAATTATTCTGAAGTAAATCGAGTCTCCATTTATTTAAAATTTTGCATTCATGTAGTACATTAGAATCATCACATACTGCGTTTGGATTTAATGGGTAGTATCTGCTGAATACCCTCACGAAACACCACTCATCCTACTAAAGGCACCTAGAGATTTAACGGCTTGTTGCATCACTCAATGCAATCGTGTTTCCTACGAAAAAGTATATATTTAGTTTTTATTTCATGTTTATTCGAGGACGAATAAAGACCTAGTGTGGGGGTATTTGATGAACATATTTTTCTGCATTTAAAACTATTTGTTTCATGTATTTTTTTTTTAATAAAACGATATTATGCAGGTATTTTGTTGTGGTTTTTACAGGTTATAGATCCCGAAATGCAACGTTGAAATTAATCGGTTGTGGCATCCTAAGGTTCAAAAGAAAAGCAGCATGAATTGCAACATTTTGAGCACCAAATAAATTAAAGCAATATCACACTTCAATTTATGCGTAATGAGTCGGTTCACATCATTTAAGCATATGGTTGCAAGCAATGTGGGAAACATATCATACATATCTCAAATTACTTACATTTCCAATTCAATAAAGCAAGTCACGTGTTCAACTCAAAGCATGGACCAAATATAATTAATTCAAGCAAATGTGGACCAACCAACTTTCAGCATATCTTTTTTTCAATCACTGATGTGGCAAAGCATGCATATGCTTTGATTTGGTATTTGTTATATTCTAAATATTGGCTGCATTTTTTCATCTTTGGACCATTCAAACAAGGCTACGTGTTCAAGTGAATAATTCAAATATTGCAATGCACCGGTTCTTCCAAAAGGACCTCTATGAAAGTGGCAAATATAATTCATTCAGGAGCGTATATATACTCGAGGGATATAGCACTTGAATGACCATCTCTTACCCCATCACTTTTTCTCCTAGTTCATTTTTATTTTCAGCAATGTTTTTATGTTCAGACAGAGTGGATAGAACTGTTAATTAGTTTTAGCAGTTTATTTATTCATGTTCTTATTTCATTCCGATACTCATTTCGGTTAGTTAATAAACTTAGTTCTTGTCTATTTCAGTTGTTTACTCTGTCATTTCCTTTTCCGCAATTCTAATTTCTGCTCTGATTTTTACAATTTTATATTTTGGTTGCAATTTCGATTAGATTTGGAATCGATTCTAAGTATATTATTGTTTTTTATTTTCTGTTCAAATTCACCATCGAATTCGTTTAACACGCCTAAGATTTAAATATGGATATCAATTGTTTTAAAATACAATTCTCTGTGTTCGAACTGCATACTACATACATGTGCGCTTGTAGAATTTATTAAAATTTATGCTTTTCTATTCAATAGAATAGTCGCAACATAACATTATGATTTCAAAAGTGTTATAATTAAGTTATAACTTTTTGAAAGGGTTACCATGTGCGTATGCTAAGATCAGCCTTCGGATGCCTGCGGACCGGGTAGGCGCACTAGGGAGGGTTTTAGGGCTCCGGCCGGTTTCCCTCCTGAACAAATTCAAAAAAAAAATATGTTTTGATATTGTTAGCGCCAAAATTGGTCAAGAACACCCAAATCTGAGCGAAAGCACCAAAACATAGTTAAAGCTCACAGATAGAGTGTATGTAGAGTATATAAATATGAAAAACAGTAAAAAATAAAATGAAGCGGTAAAGAACAACATATTTTATAGTGGTTCGGCTGACTCCGGCCTACGTCCACTCAAGAAGTGTCCTTTTTTATTGTCGTAATGATCGATTACAGTTACAAAATGGTAGAGTAGTCCTAGCCTTAGAAAATAGAAAGCCGAACAGTCGAAAGAAGATCCCTTTTCTGAACCCCCACAAGTTATATTTATAGGCAAATCTAGGTATTTGGGACTCTTGAGTAATCCTGACCCATCAAGGCCATTGCCGATCCAGGCTCGACACTATGACCGAGCCAGGTAGGCCGAGCCGCACACATCGATCCCTATTCCTAAATAAGCTATCCAGAAGTAGCCAAGGTTCTGTCCCGAAGTGCCCCTTAACCTCGACTCGAAGTAAAGTGCTCAGCTACTCGAAGCCACTTGCTCGCCAAACTAGAGTTAGATGAGTGTCGATCCACTCCACTATGACCGAACGACCTTCATGTCGAACCATTTCCTAATGCCGACCCGCTCGTGAACTCCAGCACGCTGAACCATGAAGTCCAGATCGAATCCGACCCACATCATCTTGCCAACCCAAACCATATCGAGCCACCTCCAATGTCGAACCATCCCATCAATGCCGAGCCGTGCCACCACAATGCCGAGCGACTCTGCTCTCACCTCAATGTCGAGCGACTCTGCTCTCACCTCAATGCCGAGCGACACTCTTCTCGCTTCAATGCCGAGCGACCCTGTTCTCACCTCAATGATGAGCAACCCTCTTCTCCCTTTAATGCCGAACGACCCTTTTCTCACTTCAATGCCGAATGACCCTGTCCTCGCTGCAATGCCGAGCGACCCATGCCGAGGCACCAATGCCGAGCCGCCTAAGAGACTTGAAGAAATCATCCATACGGCTCGAAGCTCGATTCCATACGACTATGTCGAATCCAGGCTGCAAACCCATGACTATTATCCATGCTTGGTCGTTCGTCCATCCAGCCGATTAAAATCAGTCGCACTCCAGTCCTCAACAGCCAAGCAATCGATTTAGTTAAACCCACATATACATAGCCTTGCTAAAGGACGGGTTAACAGATATGAAATATAAACTATTTGGAAATGAAATAACCACGGGTTATAATAACGTTTGGTTGTTAAAGAGACCGAGATCGGTAATTGTCATACTCTCTACCAATACCGAAAACCACTTTAACTACTGTGCACGCGGTGGAGATTCCAGAATGAAATAGGTGGTTGGCGACGTTCTATTTGAGGTATATATGTGGACCTAACTCCCTTGAGTTAGCTTAAGGTGACTAAAACAAGAGCAATTGATGGGCCTAGTGAGGTAGCTCCTCCGATCGGACACACTCCTTCGATTACCATTCTATTACTTAGTGATTGATTTGATGCGCACCTTCGATTTAGGAGTGCGGAACGAGTTGGACGATTGTTGCGGCTTTGCGTTACCAACAGCCCGAAGGGGTAATTGGTATATCTACACTGGCGTTGCCTAGTTATGCCGTGTCACCTACCATATCGAGCCCATTAAGATTTTGTTGTGTCGTACCTATGGAGTGCCCTTTGATAGCCTCCAGTTTACGGGGTTATTACGATACTGTATAGACTATGACACTATAAAATATGTTAAGAGAGGTATGGGTAACACCTCAAGGCTATTTTAATAGTTTATCTTACTTTAGACATTATTATAATAGTGTATTTACCACATAGTAGATAGTTTAACGGATCCTTAAAGGATGGACGATCCCAAGAATACTTTAAGTTACTGATGCATTTTTATACAGTTCACATGAGTTGATTTACATTTTATAAGTATGTATGTCCTAACTCGAGTGTTTTGTGTTTTGTTTTACGCTCGAGTCAGCCTGAGTATCACAGCTTTGGATTCAACTTTTGGAGCTAGAGATCTGCTGGAGATTTAGCTATCTATCTATTATATCTATTTTAGTTATTTCCCTTCAGTCATTTGCTTATGTATTAGTGGACTTGCGTATTTGGATTTCCAGTTGTATTGACTTTCAGACTCTGGTATTATGTATTCGTTTATGAGACTATGTATCTAGTAGCTTCATGAACTATTATGTTTATTCTATTCCGCTGCGAGTTATTCTGATATTCTATATCTATGATTCTATGATTGGTTTTTTTTGCCCCAAAATGTATTAACAGTCTGTCGTTTTGAATTATTCAAGTCTGACATATGTGGTTTTATTGTCAATTTGAATGGTCTAAAACAGATGGACGTTACATTTGGTATCAAAGCTTTTGTTTTAGGCAAACCTTAGCCTATGGGGTGAAAACTCCTTAGAGATAGCGTAGAAATACCCTAGAATGAGTAAAATCAGAACGTATTTTCAAGTATAAATGGCTTTTAAATTATTTTTATATGATTTTAAAAGATTATTTTGGATATAAAATTTTCTTGTTTCAAAATCTAATTCTTTCTTAGAATTTCCTTCCTTTTCGAATCCACCTTGTTTAATAGAATTCTTGGATTAGGATTTCCATTCTAGTTTGAATATTTTCTTTTATCTTTTCCTTTATCTTTGTCCTAAAATTCATTCTTGAATTTCAAGGATAAATCGTAGGAATGCCAGAGGTTAGGGTCGTGGTATTGCTCAAGTTCCAGAACCCGTTGCACCCATTAGTTTCACCACTCTTTGTATGGAGTTCACTCAGCTTAGTGGTACTAAGTTTACTGAAGGAGAGAGCATCATTGAGGCTCAGCAGTGGCTGAGGAGTTTAGAGAGGATTTTCACTAGTCCTGAGATCACCGACGCTCAGAAGCGTCAGTTAGCAGTTTGGCAGTTGCAGGAGGCAGCCCAGGATTGATGGGAGTCTATTGTAGCCCACACTATTAAGGCAAATATCACTTGGGAGCAGTTTAGGTATTATCTTGAGTTGGTTTTAAGTTTGGTTTAGTTATCTTTTCGAATCTTTCTTAAGTTTGGATATCGTATTTCAGGGATGCTTTTGTGGCTAAGTGGATGCCCGAAGCCGGGAAGTCTCAGCTGTACAGGGAGTTTATGGATCTTAAGCAGGGGAATATGTCATTTTCTAAGTATGAGCGGAAGTTCAACGAACTTTTCAAGTTTGGTCCTAGCTTGATTAATACCCCTCTTAAGAAGAATGAGAAGTTTATAGCTAGAGCTCGCCTAGAGTATTATGATCGTCTGATTTCTCACGTGCATAGCCCATTTACTGGATTGATGGATATGGAAATTAGATTTGAGAACCCCCTTCTAAGGAATCATCTGATGCTCGTGTACCTTCATCTCAGCCTTTTTTTGGAAGCTCTAAAAGAGGAAGCCTAATTTCCATCAGCAAAAGAAGAATTGGCTGACACCAGGTTTGGGATCTTCTTCTCAGACGCAGCCTATTGATCTTTCTTCCATCACTTGCTTCAAGTGTGATCAAAAGGGACAATATGCCAATAGTTGCCCTACTTCAGTTGGAGCTTCTGTTCCTCTAGTTCAGATGACTAGACGTGATCTTTGCCATATTTGCTTGCAGCCTGGCCACTTCAAGAAGGATCGTCCTACTCAGCAGAAAGGCAAGCCATCTGGTATCTTTGCAGTTACTTCATCCACTCCACCTACTCCTAGTGATACCCTAGGTACTCTCCAGGGCATATTTACTTCGTTTAATTTTCCTGTTTGTGTTCTATTTGACATTGGAGCCTCTCATAGCTTCATTTCGATGGATCTTCGTGATAAGTTTGAGCATATCCTTTCACCTAAGTTTGCAACTGTACCTTTGTGTGTTACTAATCCTATTGGTGGTCCTACGAACCTTAGTAGGATTTGTAACAGAGCGAAACTCTTCTATTTCGACCATCGGTTTTGTGGTGGTTTCTATGTTCTGGGTTTTGATGCTTTTGATATGTTGCTTGGAGGAGACTGGCTGAAGAAACATGAAGCTGTTATCTCTTGTAAAACCCGAACTGTTGTTGATGATTTAGGTAATCCTTTGGTGATTCAGTGTCGTATGCCTCAGGATTATGCTGGTAGTTTTATTTATTCTCTTGATTCTTCTCCTGGTGATCTTAATTCAACTCCTGTGGTCAAACTATGTCCCGATGTATTTGGTGAAGTCACTTCTTTACCTCCTAAGCGGGAAATCAAATTCTGTATTGATCTTCTTCCTAGAGCTCGACCTGTAGTTTTACCTCCCAGAAGAATGGCACCCTGTGAGAAGGTTGAGTTGAGAAAGCAAATTGTAGACTTGTTCTCCAAGGGTCTGATCAGACCTAGTCATTCCGAATGGGGAGCAGCTGCGGTTTTAGTCACTATGTCTGATGGTTCTTTGAGGATGTGTGTTGATTATAGGGAGCTGAACAAGCTCACTATGAAAAACAGATATCCCGTGACTCGTATCAATGATATGTTCGATCAGCTCTATAAAGCTAAAGTGTTTTCTCGGCTTGATCTTGCACCGGTTTCCACTAGCTCAGAGATGTCAAGGAAAGTATTACCAAAACTGCTTTACATACTGAGAATGGTTAGTTATACCTTTTGGTTTGACTAATGCCCCAGCTTTCTTTGTTGATCTTATGAATCGTATTTTCCGTGATGTTCTTAACAAGTTTATTCTAGTCTTCGTCGATGATATTCTTGTCTTCTATAGGTCAGAGGAGGAGCATAAGTCGCATTTGAATTTTGTTCTGGAGAATCTTAGGAGTCATTAGTTGAAAGCTAAATTCTCGAAACATCATTTCTGGAAATATGAAGTCTAATTTCTTGGACATATTGTTTCTGGTAATGGAGTTTCTGTTGATCCAGTTAAGATCGCTGTGATCAATGTAAGCCTATCTTATCTTCTTTCTTTTATAAATTAATTATTCTATCTTTCTCTGTAGTTCTTATTTTCCATATTCCATTTCAGGATTGAGAAATTCCTAGAACTCCATCTGATATCCATAGCTTTCTAGGCCTTGCTGGTTATTATCAGAGATTTATTGAGAATTTTGCTCGGATAGCTGCACCTCTCACTGCTTTGACTTGTAAGAATGTTAAGTTTATATGGAATGATAAGTGTGAAGCTACATTCAATGAGTTAAAGCGCAAGCTTACTTCCACACTAGTTCTTACTCATCCATATGGAAATGAGGGATTTACGATATATACTGATTTTAGTCGTGATGGTTTGGGAGTTGTTCTGATGCAGGATGGAAAGGTTATTGCTTATGTCAGTCGTCAGTTGAAGACCTATGAAGCCAATTATGCAGCCCATGATTTGGAATTGCTTACCGTGGTTTTTGCTTTGAAGCTTTGGAAACATTATCTTTTGGGAACTAAGTTTGAGCTCTTTACGGATCATTACTCTTTGAAGTATATTTTCACCCAGAAGGATTAGAATCGGAGGCAGGTTAGATGGCTTGAGTTTCTCGCTTCTTATGACCTCGACATCAACTTTACCCCCGGGAAAGCTAATGTTGTCGCCAATGCCTTGAGTCGAAAGAAGGCGGTGTTGTGTCAGCTTGTTGTCTCTTCTTCTCTTATGGATCGTATTGTTGCTAAGTAGGATGAAGATGAGATGCTTAGGCTCATTAAGAAGAATGTTCGTAGCAAAGTTAGTAGTAGTAGCCAAGATGAAAGTAGAGCTCAGATCGATGACAAAGGGATTTTGAAGATTAATAATCGGATTTGTGTCTCAATGTCGATTATTTTAGGCAAGAGTTACTTCAGGAAAATCATCAGTTCGGACTTTCTTTTCATCCAGGTGTGAAGAAGATGTATCAGGATATGAAGAAATTGTATTGGTGAAATGATTTGAAACGTGATATCTCCCTTTTTGTTAGTAGATGTGCGACTTGTCAGCAGGTCAAGGCCGATCATCAAAAGACCGTTCGGAGAGGGAAGCTTGCTCCTAGGTTCATTGGTTCTTTTCACATCTTAGAAAGAGTTGGTCATTTAACTTATCGTTTGGATTTGCCTGAGAAGCTTTCTGGAGTGCATAATGTGTTCCATGTTACGCATCTTCGCAAGTATCTTCATGATCCATCTTTGATTATTCAGCCTAATGCTCTCGAGAGTCTGGATGTCGAGCCAAACCTTACTGTCGAGAGGAAGCCATTTCGTATTATCGACGGAGGTACGAAGCAGCTGAGAAGGAAATCTGTCAACCTGGTCAAAGTGCAATGGAGTATGGATGATCGAGATTGTACTTAGGAGACGGAGTAGAGCATGCGTGCTTCGAATCCGAAATTGTTTGTTTCAGGTGCTATTCGTTATTCTATTTATCTTTCTTTGCTTTTCCTGCGTCTCGTTCCTTTTCGAGGAAGAAAAATTTTGAGTGGGGGAGAGTGTAACTACCCGTAAATTCAGCAAATATTTTAGATGAAATTTTATTTAAAACTTTGATTTAAATTATTTTAAATTTGATAAATTTGCAATTTTGATATATATTTTGGAATTTGATGTGAAATATTCTTCCAAATTTAAAAAAAAAAAAGATTCAAATTTTGTTCAGCCTTGGTCAAAGTTTGACTTCTGGTTGAAAATTTTAAAGTTAAATTTTTTTTTTCTTTTTTACGAAGCTGGATTTGATTCTAACATTTTCTCTGTTTTTCATTTCGTTAAATTCTGATTTCTACTTCTCAAAATTTGCAGTTTTCAGCGTATTACACGCAATTATTTTCATATTTTATTTTTCCTATTTGTTCTTTGGTTTTGGGCTAGATTAGGTTAAGATTTAGCTTGTTTGTGTGTCGCTAGGCTTAGACTAATAAGCTAGGATGTCAAAGGTCACATGAATGGTCATTTGATATGAGAAGTCACCCATTGAGAAACAAAGTACGTACATATTTTGTTTCCTATCTTATGACTTCTCATTCTTCTCTTCTTCCTACTCAGAAACAAATACAGTAAGTCTTCTTCCCCCTCTTTTCTAATTTTCTAAATTTTCTTCATCACCGCTGCTCTTTCCTCTAGCTTGCCATCTCCTCTACCTCCTTCAACCTCCTCCCTACCCAAAGCCAACCTCTTCCTCAACCATGGTCGTAACCTCCTCTTGCCAAACCATAGTCGTGACAACCCTTAGCATCCCCTTCCTCCCCTTCCTTTTCCCTTTGCTTCGGCCACCGTCCATTTTTCCAAAACCCTTAGCCTCCCTTTGACCTAGCCTTGGCTGAACCCAAGCCATGTTGGCCAAGCCTTTGCCACCACTTTCCAAGCCCATAGGCTGAACCCCTTCATCCAAACTATAGCCGAACCTTTTGATTTAGTCTAGGCCGAGCCAAACCTAACCCAAAGCCAAGAGTGGCCAAGCCCAAACCTAGTGCGGCCGAGCCTATTAGCCTTTAGGCTAGCCCATTCATTTGTTTTTTTTATAATGATGAAATTTATTTATTTACATATTTATTTATTTATTTTCTAAGCTTTGGATTTGGATTCTCCTCCCACTCAAGCTTGTCCGTGATTGTCGAGCTTATTCGAAGTTGTTTGGGTTTAGTTTGAAATCATTTTCTCTAGCTAAGAAAGGTGAGTAATCACTCTTGACTACATACTTATATGTTTGTGAATCGATGTCATTTGAATTGTATTGATATGCATGTGTATGATGGTAATTTCAAATATGCTTATATTATGTTATCTCAACTGATATTGGACCTATTATGATCATACGCCATGATATATTATATATTGTTCTGTTTATTTCATATTCCATTCTCACACTGCAAGTTCCTTCACTATGGATTGAAATGACACATTAAGGAAATGATATAAACAAGGGAATTTAATAATTTCGGGCTGAAATGATATAAACCAAGGAATTAATAATTTCGGGTTGAAATGATATATATCCGAATTTACTTGACCATAGGTTAGAAAATTTTATACAGACATCGTGGTTGGTTTTAAAATAATTCTCTAAAAATTATTAAGTATTTTGGATTTTTAAATATATAAATTTTAACTTAAATTTAATTTAATGATTTTATAAAAATTTATATATTTATCTTCTGTGAGTTAAAAAATTTATAAGTCGATAAATAGTTTAAAATGTAAAATTTGGAATTTAATTTATAATATTTAATTTAACTTAATTTCCTAATTTGACCTAATAATATAAATTTTGATCTAACTTAATAATATAAGTTTTTTTATGTAATGGTATATTTTAAATAATTAAAATGATAATTTTCTTTACTATAATAAAATTTAAGTTAATAGTGTACTTTTAACTTAATGTAAGAAATTTCAGCTTTAAATTGGATATTATACTAATAAATTTTATTTAACTAAAATCATAGTTTATTTAATATCCAAATAAGTAATTTAGCATAGTAAAATGGATTTTATATAATAACTATGTTTAAAATTGTAAGTATACATAATATTTTGATTATATAAAATGTTATAGTGGGAAGTGTTATGTTTCCAAAATGTTATGATTTCTTAAGGTTATGTTTTCAAAATGCTATGATTTCTTAAGCTTATGTTTTCAAAATGCTATGATTTTTAAAGGGTTATGTTTTCGAATTGCTACGATTTTAAAATGTTACATTTTCAAAGTGTTATGGCTTCTAAAATATTATGATTTCGAAAGTGCTATAAGTAAGTGTACAAATTTTTGAAAGTGTTGCTACTTTGAAAAATGAATATTATTTTAAATAATAATGATATCGAATTTATATGGTTTTGAAATGAATATGTTTTGATATGAAATATAAACTATTTGGAAATGAAATAACCACGGGTTATAACAACGTTTATTTGTTAAAGTGACCATGATAGGTAATTGTCATACTCTCTGCCAATACCGAAAACCGCTTTAACAACTGTGTACGCGGTGGAGATTCCAGAATGAAGTAAGTGGTTGATGACGTTTTATTTGATGTATACACGTGGACCTGACTCCCGCGAGTTAGCTTAAGGTGGCTAAAGCAGAAGCAATTGACGGGCCAAGTGAGGTAGCTCCTCCGATCGGACACGCTCCTTCGATAACCATTCTATTACTTTGTAATTGATTTGGTGCGCACCTTTGCTTTGGGAGTGTGGATCGAGTTGGGCGATTGTTGCGGCTTTGCGTTACCAACAGCCTGAAAGTGTAATTGATATATCTACACTGGCATTGTCTAGTTGTGCTATGTCACCTACCTTATTGAGCTCACTACAAGTTTGTTTTGTGTCGTACCTATGAAGTGCCCTCTGGTAGCCTCTAGTTTACGGAGGTATTACAGTACAGTACAGACTATGGCTCTATAAAATGTGTTAAGGTGGATATGCGTAACGTCTTAACGCTATTTTATAGTTTATCTTACTTTAGACATTATTATAATAGCTTATTTTACTACATAGTAGATAGTTTAACAGATCCTTAAAGGAAGGCGATCCCAATTATCTTTTAAGTTACTGATGCATTTGTTATACAATTCACTTGAGTTGATTTACATTTTATAAGTATGTATGTCCTGACTCGAATGTTTTGTGTTTTGCTTTACGCTTGGGTCAGTCCGAGTATCACAGCTTTGGATTCATCTTTTGAAGCCAGAGATTTGTTGGAGATTTATCTATCTATTATTTCTATTTCAGTTATTTCCCTTCAATCATTTCCTTGTGTATTAGTGGACTTATGTATTTGGATTTCCAGTTGTATTTGCTTTCAAACTCTAGTATTATGTATTTGTTTTTGAGACTATGTATTTAGTAGCTTCATGAACTACTATGCTTCTTTTATTCCGCTGCGAGTTATTCTGATATTTTATGTCTGTGATTCTATGATTGATTTTATTTGCCCCAAAATTTATTAACAGCCTGTTGTTTTGAATTATTCAAGTTCGACATGTGTGGTTTTATTGTCGATTTGAATAGTCCAAAATAGCGGGACATTAAAGTTGTAAAAAACAAAAATGTATAAAACGAAAAAGAAGCACCTAAACCAAAGTATCCCCTTATTAAGAAACATAATTCAAGTTAAAAACCCAACCTTATAAAGAAAGACAAACTAGAACTATCATAACCATACTCGCACCAAACACTCCTTTCCTTCCTCCTCCGAAGCAATCTTAACAGCTTCTGCTTTATCTTCACCCACTGCAACAACAACAACATTCGAAGCAGCCTTACTCAATATTTACACTTTATTAGTAGACCCCCTCATGCTCCACATTACATGCTTGGTTGCGAGCTTCTTCTGACCCAGATTTTAATGTTTATTATAATTACATCAAGTAAATAAATTATCCATTGAGAACATTGAAAAGATCACTGCGTGCATAGAATTTCTTAGTAACTTGTGGTCAAGCGAGTAATGCAAGTTATTATTATCAAGTCAAAGATTTACACAAATGAGAAGTACATTACCCACAGGTTAACTTATCTGCATAACAAATGTCATTTTCGTGTAAGAAGATTTCACGGTTTCTAGGTGATGATTTATGATAAATGATCTTAATGGTTGTAAAATACGAAATAAGAGAGTTGATTTATGATCTGTATTGGTTAAAATATGAAGTAAGAGAGTTGATTTATGATCTGTACTACAGCTAATGCAATCTTGAACCAGCTTAAGGTTTTTTATGATTTGAGAATAAACTTATCTTTAGTCTGGCTTAAAATTAGGACCCGGCATACATTAAATGAAATAGTTAAATAATGAAACATAGATGAATAAAGAACCAGAGAGCGGAACTATTAATGTGATTTATCAAGGAATAATACAAGGAGAGTGCCTCGGCGACTAGAAATGTCTATTTCAGTTGATTATAATGGCGGATTAAGAGCTCACGGGAATTTAACCTGTTGCTAAACATGAGATTTTAACTCATGCTAATTATAATAACTTTCCAACTTGCATATGTTTATTATATTTGCTTGAATAAAAATAAATTAATCTAGTTGAATTTGTTCATTGCATATGTGTCGCGGACTCTTCATGGTGTTTCGGTTAGATATGAAGCGGTCGACGATGACAGGCTGGCTGCGATCATCTAACTTGTATGTACGTATGTCGACCCTTATCATCGCGGCTATTGGACCATTCTTAACAGCTTGCCATTACATAAGGTTTCTCCAAGAGATTATGCAGCCCTTTGACGAAAAGATAGCATTGACTTAATGAGTGTAACTACTTCCGGTTTTTAAAGACTAAATGATACCGAACAAGTATGAGTGATTTCGGCATGTAAAACTAAAAAATTGGCAAACTAATTTGCCTATGGTTCGGTGATTTTCATATGTTACTATAATGTTTGGTGACCTCAGGCAACAGTTAATTGTGTTTACTATATGTGCCTATAAACTGTAACTTGTAATTTTTGTGTATATCAAATTGAGAAAGATCTTTAAATGACCGAGAATGAACGAATGGAGCTGACAATCAACAGGATGCAAGTAAAAAAATCAACGCTATTTGATTCTTAGCTCCTTATTGATAAAACTTAATATGTCGTTGACTTTTTTTACTTGCACCATATCGATTCTCAGCTTCATTCGTTCATTCTCAATCTTTCGAATAACCTTTTCAATTTGACCTATACAAAAATTACAAATTACAATTTGCAGATCCAATATAGTAAACGCAATTAATTACGCCTGAGGCCACCAAACAGTATAGTAACATATAAAAATCAACGGATCATAAACAAATTTGTTCGTTAGATTTTTAGTTTCACATGCTAAAATTAGTCATACATGTTCAGTACCATTTATTCTTTAAAAAACAAAAGGCGGTCACTCTCACTTGCTCAGTGGCTTTCTTTTCGTCACATGACCGCGTAATCTCTTGAAGAAATTTTATGAAATTGCGGGCCGATGAAAATGATCCAATAGCCAATATGAAAAGGAGAAGGCATGTACAGACAAAGTAGATGATCGCAACCACTGTTATGATCGGCGATTTCATATCCAGTCCAAACACGATGAGCATCCATGAAGAAACCACGACGCGTGTGCAGCGGACAAAGTTAACCAGATTAATTTAATTTTAACCAAGTAAATATAATAAACATATGAATTGAAAAGGGTAGTCAAGTTCTTATCAATAGGGACTAGGGTTTCCTCTTCCCGTCGCCACTCTGTTCTCATCTTCTTCTGTATCCTCCTTTTCTATTTTCCACTTTTCATACGCTCTTTTCATCTCAACCCTAAGGTTTTCTATTGCTATTACTTGCTACCCTTGCTTCACACATTTTCCCCTTTGTTTCTCCACCCTTTCAATTCCGTCTCCACTCAATCGACCATCTTATGGTCAACTCGCCTTGTTGATTGCCTACAATGGAAGTGGTGTTGCTTGATCTAGGTTACCACCCTTCCTTTTGGGTTTTGGTTGTCCTCTTGTCGATCTTGTCCTTGGGTAGTTGTTGTGTGCGCTTGGGTGTTTTCTTGTAGGGTTTTGCTTGGTTCGAACGAGGATATTTCTTTATAAAGTCATCTCCGCTACACAAGCCACAATAATCAAATTCCTTTGAAGAAAAATTGATGCGATCGCATAAACCAGCAGATGATCGGTATGTGAAGCCTTAAAAGTAAACATACCTAGTGTGGGTTTCTTATTTTCTACCCTTATAATTGCTTGCTCAACCATAAGGGTAGGCTCACTTTGCAATAATTTTTAGGTGAGCTAAGCAAACAACTGCAAGGGTGAAATGAAGAAATTAACGCTAGGTACATTCACTTTCTATGTTCCACTTACCAATCATCTATTGTTTTGCAATCGCATGAATGGTTTTCTAAAGAAAGTCAATTATCGAGGTTTGTCATACCAAAAATGAATCTCTAGAGAACTATTTTCGTTTGAAACTGTTTTGATATTTCACCTTCAGCGGCTACGCTTTATGATGAGATTTTAATGTAAAAAAAGCGCTTCGCCTTTTGCTTTGATTTCACATTTATTTCCTTGTAGTACAATAAAAAATTATTTCAAACCATGGAACCTTTATTTACACGCCTAAAAATAATGTAGTTCATTCTTGTTTTCAAGTGGAATTATTGCACGGCCATGGACCCATTAGATGTGTACCAGGAACTATTCCCAAATGATGGGTTATTGTTGTTGGCTGCAAGATGCATCGGTTTTGTCATTTCCTTTGTAAACTGACTATTTTGCTCTGGTTTGGATTGCTTATTATTCATAATTCAACAATATATCTTCCTCCTCGTTTATTTGTAATATGCTCTTTATAACATTTCCTATTTTTTGTTATTTATTTAAAAAAAAAATTGTTTATTCTACTCGACATAGATAACACGGACTATTCCATTATTCACATATTAACCAACATGATATTTCTTGCAATAGCGTATTTTTTAGTTGATTGATAATATCCTACCTAAAAAAGAACACAATGTATTGTAAAAATATATCAACCTTCCTTCAACAATAGATCAAATGAATATAAAGTTTCTTAGTTTAGGTTTGAATTTCGGGTCTAAACTTTAGATGCTAAAAATATATTTGAAAAATAAAATACAGAAACATATAAAGGAATGAAAAATCAAATAAGATAATGAAAAATGCACAACATAGCGAATAATTTCACAAAAGAAAAAAAGTTGATACTTTCATCAACTCCAATTGAGTTCAATAGAAATAATGTGAAAACAGTGAAGAATAATAATTGAATCAATCACTTTTAGTATAATACATATTTTATTATCGTAAATATGAGTATGCACTACCTATTAATGCATTTTTATATGACAAAAAGTACCAACATCCAAAAACATATTCATACCCAAAAATGTTGAAATTTTCAAAATTGACCAAAAGTTCAAAAATCTCAAAGACGAAAACCAAAATCTTGAACCATGTAAAAGCATTAAATTATAGGATGAAAAGAGTTAGAACGTCTAATTGGCTTTGTTTCTATTTAAATAGCACATATAGTCAGAATAATGTTTAACTCAACTAAGGCAATGAACATCAATATGCTAGTCAAACCACTCTGCGCCCTTCCTATGTTTCCAAAACTTGTTTTATGAAGAATGGTTCAAAGAAGGATGTGTAACTCATTCAGTGCTTTTAAGGGAATTATCAGATATTACAGTTGATAAGCCCTTAATTTCATTTTAGAGATATGATGGGACAATATGTTCGTCATTGTCCAAAGGCTTTTGTATTGCCTTCTGTCACATATAAATTCTTTAGTGGTATTTAGATACTAACGAAGTTATAGACTACTTTGTAGTAGCACTAGGTATATTCGTCAACTTACAAAACAGTCATTAGATATAGTTCTATCGCGATATACATGGATATGTGATATCTATTTAGTGCACATTTTTAAGAGGTTGAAAAAAATATGTAAATAATAATACAAACACTTATTTTCATTAAAATATTAAATACTCGACAACCAACCAATAAAAAGTTAAGTTGTTACTTTAAAGCAAAAGCGTATACATATAACGCACCGTTTTGATTTGTGTGTGTAGTGCACACGTGCATATATAATATAATTTCTTCTCATATTTTCTTATTTATCAGTACACTCATTTAACAACACTCTCGTATTCACCTTTGATAACTGACGAGTTTTGCATAGGTGCCGGTATCTATATTCCACATTGTTTAGTGTATGGTCTTGTCGCACTGATGTGTGTGTGTGTCGCATGAACCTATTTCTAAGTATATAATTTAATTGAATTTAATAATTAGTTAGGTACTTTGTTTATCACATTAAAATCAACAAAATAATTGAAATACATACCGAGGAAAGAAACCCATCCTTCGTTATGTATCTCCGTGATTCTTGGAAACTGCACGTTCATCATCCCAAACAACATGCCATTTTGTCCAATCCACAATCTTGTTGAAAGGAGCTTCACAAAGTTTATTTAGTGGAAACTATTTTCCGGAGACGATTAAAAATGTCAAAAGGATGGTTTTCACTACATACTTGAAAATAATGCATTCGCTTAGTTTATTTTTTCATGTTATTTCACAAGCGAACTTAGATTTTTATTTTGGTCATTTTACATTTTGTTTGTTTATTTAATATTATTATTATTATATCTATTGACTTGACAATTTTCTCATCTAGCCATGCAGTGAACATATACAGTATTGAAGCTCAAAAAATAAACCATCAACTTTAAAATGGTTATTTCATAAAAGAACTTGAGAAACCGTCAACATTAATGTAAACCATCAAATTGCAAAATCTGGTTTTACATCAACTTCAAGTTATTTCATAAAAGAAACTGAAATATACACTCCACTTTGGAAACTAAACCAAACACCACTTTCACATGTAAAAAGAATGCAAGAATAAATAGATTTTATTCAACTAGCGCAAAAGTGGAGTGTATTTTCATTTTTCATCTTAAATTTCAAGCAAACTGACACGCATAGTGCATGCATATGCAGCAATTTTTCCATGTAAGTTAAATTATATTTATTCAATTTATATCAAAATGCAAAAATAAAAATTCAGCTTAACATCAACAAATTTGTGCGCTTTTATTTCATTTTAGCAATGTACCACATGAACTGTCATCAAACAAAAAAAATTAACAGGACTCCAATATAATCGATAGCTTACTAATTTGAAAGGAAATTAAATTTCAAAGGATCCACCTTGACATTTGAATCCCATATTTTAAAGCCTATGCAGATTAATTTTAGAAAAACAAAATCTTGGATAGATAAATTACTATAGAAGTATGCATTATCAATTGATGGTCATTCATGGATAAATTTTGTAAAAAAAATAAGTACCTGAAAATCAAAAACCAACATTGCTACCAACAACCTCATCTATGCTAATTTAAACTTTAACCTCAAGATTGATCATTCTACCTCATAGCACTACGCCCGATTAGAGATGAAAGAAACCTAATATAGGATATGTATAATCATGTCATTACGGAAATGATTTGAATGTAACATCATTACAAATAAATAAATAAAAAGAACTAAACCAGCTTTTGCCTTTGTGTGCGTATAGCAAGGGAAGGTGTGTTTGTCGTACCGCTAAGGGCATCTAATTTATCTCTTCTTGTTACTATTTTAAAAACAGTAAAAAACTACTGCAAAAATCGCAATTGTTCACTTCCTAATACGAAAGCATCAAAGCCAGCAAATGTCAAAGTTTGCGGCAATACCTACTGTCGAACAACGTTTTATTGCTGCAGAGAAATAGTCGTTACAGTTGGAACCCGAATTTCCAGGTAGGCAAACGTCTATTTCTACCAAAAATGAGTTTTTATCTATGAAACGCTAATTTATGTGTTTTAATCAATTATTCATTCAACTATAAGGATATATATACATTTGGGTTAAAACGCAAAATTTAAACTATTTAAACAAATTCAATATACAAAACTTCATTAATATTTCTTATAAATACTAACGAAGGACAGGTTCAACATGTTACCAGCATTGTGCTAACTATAGTAAAATTAATTTTTCATTCAAATATAAAGATATATAAATCGTATAAAAAATAATAATAAATTTGAAATTAGTTAAATTATTTTAAAATATTAGTCATACATTTCATTGTAAAATGATATATTTTTAACTTCAATTACCTACATTCAAAATTACCATAATTACCTATAAAATCTACCTCATTTTTCTCCTAATATTTTACATTTCAATCTATATATTTATAATAATTATAACATCTTACACTTAAACTAATCTGATAAATTCAGTTAACTAATATTTGTTAATTCATTTACTAAATTATGAAAATATAAAATTGATATGTACACCATGTTTATAATAACCGAAATTGTGAAGAAAAAAAATTCATTAAAGAAAAGATACACAAGCTACATAACATATGTACATATAAACAATAATAAGAACTCAATTTACAATTCATCATAATAAATTTATTATAGAGTGTATTACAAAATTATGATTTTACTCCAAAGACCAACATTTTAAATATTCTGTAATCATTTACAAAACCCTCGATGGTTTGGACATCTTCAATGGAGCCCGCACGAGGCACCTATGCACGTTGGAATTATAAACCCCGTTGAATTCTCAAAGAGAGGTAAAGGTCGACCAAGATTGACATGAGGGGAAGTAGTAAAAAAGAACTTGAAAGATTAGAGTATATCTGAAGAGCTAGTGACAGACAGGAGCGTGTGGAAACTAGCAATCAACGTACCAGAACCATGAGCTATGAGTTTTATAACTTTTAGATTATAGGACTAGGGAATAGAAGCCTAAGATATAGGTTTGGTCTTTGACCAATATTAGTATTAGTATCATTATCACTATTATTATTATTATTATCATCATTATTATTATTTCTCTTTATGTGCATATATATATGTATACATGTATATTTTTATTTTTATTTTACTTGGTTGTTGTTATTATTATTAATTTACTTATTTGACTTTATTTTATTATTATTATTGTCATTATTATGATTTTTAAATTGTCTTTGTCATTTATTTTTGAGTTCCATCTTTAGCCGACCCCAACTTGTCTGGGAATAATGGCTTAGTTGTTGTGGTATTTACAAAACCCCCTCAATTCCTTTCGAATATTTTACACCTAAGGCCATATATTATAATTAATTACATAATCTTAAGCTATTTAAATAATTTCAGTAAACTATATTCATTGAGTCATCTGATAAATCAGATCAATATAAACCATATTCAAATCAACAAAAAAGGTTAAAAAAATCATGTATATATAAATACATCAATCACATAACAAAATTTTATACGTAAATAATAATTACAAAGTCTAAAGTTAAATTCATTTATATCAATTTATTTCGCATTGTAAAATCTTTTTTTAACGTCAAGCACCTACATTTTAAAATTTATACAGTTATTTACAAAACACTCCTTAATATCACCTACCATTGTACATTTAAGTCCATATATTCAAAATAATTATGTGATACTGAATTCAATTTATTTAAATAAATTCAATTAATAAATATTCGTTAATTCATCTAATAAATGCTAAAATATGACGGTTTTAGTATGTATATCATATTCATATCAACCAATGTGATAAGATTAGTTTTCATTCATATATATATTAGGATAGAATAACACATCAACAATATTAACAAATTAAATATATTATTCATTTATCTCAATAAATTTATTATATATTACATTGAAAAACTCTATTACTGGCTTCAAATAGTGACATTTTAACATATCTACAAGTATTCACTAAATCCCATTCAATCCTTTCCTAATGTTTTATATTTAAATTCATATAGTTAAACTACTTATGAAATCTCAAATTTAAATTATTTAGGTAATCTTAATGAATATTTAGTCTATTCTTCTAATAAGTCCTATAATTATACGTCAATTTATATACATACATACATATATATATTCGTTAAGAAAAATGGTAGAAATTTTTTGTCTTTCATTCAACTATAAAGATACACAAATCACAGAACATAAATTATGTACATAAATAATAATAACAAAAATCCTTCTCACCTTTAAGTCCATACATTTAAACTAATTACATGCTTTTAAATTTAACTTATTTTAAACAAATTTCATTATATAATATTATTTAATTCATCTAATAAATCACTAATGTATGTTAGTTTTAACATGTGTGTTATATTCATACCAACAAAAATGATAAAATTATTTTAGTTCCCATACACACACAAGTGCTACAGAACATAGATTACACATAACAATAATAACAATTTAACTTTATAATTCGTTTATTTTACTGAATTTATCATACATTACATAACAATGTTCTCAGTTAAAAGTGTAAATACCATATTTAACAATTCTATAGTTTGCAACGCACGGGGTACACATTTATAACTTTTATTGCACTACTCCAAGAAAATAAATATAAAAGCAAAACTGAAAAAGAAATATTATTTTCTCATTAAAATCTCATCATGAAGTGCGTAGCCATCAAATCATGCGCTTTGCATAGAAGATCCAAAACATCAAGACGTAGTATTGAACGAAAATATTTCTTTGGAAAGTCATCTTTGCTACAAGCCACAATAATCCATTTCCTTTAAAGAACAATTGATGCGATTGCGAACGGTTGAAGTGATTGCATAAAGCAGCAGATCGGTAGGTGGAGCCTTAGAAGTGATCCTTTACAGTGTAGTTTCTTCATTCCTACTCTCGTAGCCATTTACTTAGCCAAAAGGGTGTGCAATAATTCCTAGGAGGGTTGAGCAAACGACTATAAGAATAGGAATGAAGAAATTGACATTAGATACGATCACTTTGCATGCTCCACCTATCGATCATCTACTGCTTTATGCCATCACGTCTCTCCAAAGGAGGTCGATTGTTGAGGCTTGTCGTAAAAGAGATGAATGTCTAGAGAACTTCTTGCGTTTGAAGGTGCGTCTTAATGTTTGGGACCTTCTAGACAATGCTCATGCTTTGGTGCTTGCGCTTGATGATGAGATTTTGATGGAAAATATGGTTTTGTCTTTAGCTTTGATTTCATATTTATTTCCTTGGAGTAGTGCAATAAAAAATTATTCCAATTTGTGGGACCTTCTTATGCCTATAGGCATCCAAGTATTTGTTCGTTCTTATTTTGAATTTGAATTATTGCAAGACCTTTAGAAGTGGTTTTTATGTTAAAAGGTATGCTGATGTGGATTGTTTAATCTATGTGTGCTAAAAACTACTGTCGAATGATGTGTTATAGTTGTTGGCTACCCGATGCATTAGTTTTGACATTTCTTTGCTTTGGCTATTTTGCTCTGGTTTAGATTACTTATTATTCATACTTCACGGGTATGTCTTCCTCGTTATTTGTACTGCACTCTTCATGACATTTCCTATTTTTTGTTATTTATTTAACATAAAATTTTCAACCACCTGTTCTACTTGGCATGGCATAATTTTTATTTTATTTTTCAAATTCTAGATAACACGGAATATTCCATTATTCACATATATTAACCAACACGGTATTTATTGCAGGAACATTTTTTTAAGTTGATCAATAACATCCTACTTGAACCGAAATCTGAAACGAAATGTATAGTAAAAATACATCAAACTTGAATAAAAAAAGATAACTTAATTGTTTATGTTAAAACCTTGAAACCACAATTTCATCCGTTCCATTTCGATTCCAATGGGACCAGGATGTAGAATCCAACTAAACTTCGGTTTAGATTTGAATTTCGGTTTTGATCTTTAGATGTTAAAAACATATTTAAAAATGCAGTAGAAAATACGGTGGAAATATAGAACATATAAAAAATCAAAAAAGATAATGGAAAATAAAAAACACGGCTAAAAAATTCACGAGAAGAACAACGTGATGCTTTCGCCAACTCCAACCAAGTTCAACAAAAATAATGTGAAACAGTGAAGAACAATAATTGAATCGATTTCCTATTGATATAACACATATTTCATTATCGTAAATACAAGTATGCCTTATCTATTAATATATTTCTATAGAAAAAAGTTCAAAAATACATAAACGCAATGGTAACAAAAAATGTTAGACTTTCCAAAATTGACCACAAATGCAAGAATCTCAAATAAACAAAACAAATTAGAAACCTAAATCTTAAACCATGTAAAAACATTAAATTACGGGATGAAAAGAGTTGGAACAGCTAATTGGCTTTGTTTCTATTTAAATAGCACATATAGTTAGATCCATGTTTTACTTAACTAAGGCAATGAACAACAATATGCTAGTCAAACCACTCTGAACCATTCCTATGTTTCCAAACTTGTTTTATTCAAAGAAGGATGTGTAAACTCAATCAATGGTTTCAAAGGAATTGTCAGATATTACAGTTGATAAGGGCCTAATTTGGTTTTAGAAATATGATGATGGTACTATATGTTTGTCACTTGTCCAAAGACTCCAAACTATGCTCTCAAGCTAGAATAATGGCTTTTGTATATTGTCTCCTGTCACATTTAAATACTTTAGTAGTACTTTGTATATTTGGACACTAACGAAGATTAACTACTTTGTGGCAAGCTTTCAAACCCCGGATTTCAAACGAAATCTCGTATTGACATCACAATCGATATCTCGGGTTGAGATCTTAAGATCTCGGGTTGAGATCTTAAGATCTCGGGTTGAGATGGTGTGCAACAATTGAAAATCGTGTTTGGAATCTCGTCTCGCCATAATGCAAAAAGTAGATTCGAATGGAATCTCGAACAAGATAAAGATAAAGAAGATTTAAAACTCTGCTTTGTAGTAGCACTAGGCACACTCATCAACTTATGTAACAGCCATGAGACAGTTCTATCAATATACATAGATATGAGAATTTATTTAGTGCACATTTTCTAGAGGTTGAAAAGAAGATAAAAATAATATAAACACTTATTTCCATTAAAATATTAAATACACAATTGGTCGACCAATAATCAGTTGATTTGTTGCTTTAAAGTTGAAGTACTAAATACTCAAATAAACAATAAATAAATAGTTGTTGCTTTAAAGCTAAAGTGCTAATATATAACGTTCCGTTTACGTATAAACACACACATAAATATACACACACATACACATACATACACGTATATGTATGCATATGTATATATACGCATACACACACATAGACAAACACACAGATATATCTATATATGTGTGTGTGTGTATGCCTGTGTATGCGTATATAGGTTGCTGCAGATATCAATACACATTAATGATTACATGGTTTGTCGCACTGATGTGTGTGTGTGTTAAATGGACCTATTTTTGTGTGTGCGTACACACACATATAGTATATATTCTTCTTATATTTCTTTATTTATGAACACGCTTATTAACAGCACTCTACTATTCACCTTTATAAGTGACATGAATCGTGCATTGGTTGCTGCAGATATCGATATTCCACATTATTGATTACATGGTTTTGTCGCACGATGTGTGTGTCACATGGACCTATTTCTATGCATATATTTTATTTCATTGAATCTAATAATTAGTTAGATTCTTTTGTTTATCAAATTAAAATCAACAAAATGATTGAAAATTTACCTAAGAAACAAACTCATCCTTCATCATCTTATAGCTGTTATCTCTGTGATTCTTCGCTACACGCTCATCAACCGAAAAAACATATCATTTTGTCCAATCAACAATTTTGTTGTAAGGATTGCACAAAATTTCCTATTTAGTGGAAATTATTTTTCCACAAAGGATTAAAAATGTTAAAGGATGGTTTTAATTATATAATTGAAAATAATGCATTCTCTTAGTTATTTTTTCCATGTTATTTCACAATTGAACTAAGAATGTTGTTGTCTTTTTCTTTTTCATTTTTTTACTTGACAATTTTCTCATCTAGCCTTGCAGTGAACACAAACAATATTGAAGGTCACAAAATAACTGTTTATATATTTCATAAAAGAAATTGAAAAACCATCTACATTAACTTAAACCATCAAGCAACGAAAACTGGTTTTATGTCAACTTCAAGTTATTTCATAAGAAATTGAAATATACACTACACTTTGGAACCTGAACACCACTTTCAAATATAAAAAGAATGCAAGAATAAAATAGATTTTGTTAAAGAAGTGCAAAAGTAGAGGTGTATATTCATTTTTCATCTGAAATTTCTAGTAAACCGACGTGCAGTGTATGAGCATACGCAGCAATTTTTCCATGCAACTTAAATTATATTTATTCAAACATATCAAAATGTAAAAATAAAAATTCGAAATAACACAAACAAAATGCACAAATTATCATAAATGAGTTCAAAGATTATTTCGAATATTTACTCTTAGTTCACATACATAATTTGTATTTAAATTTTTTGACTTATTCATAAAAATGCTAATAAGTAATTTTGCAAATGAGAGTAATTATTTGACGCAATGCACAAAACGAATGGAAATAATCAAACTTAATAATAATAATTAAATGATAATGATTGTGCTGCAAATTGATATTTGGAATTTTGAGTAGCAATTTAATAATTAACATAGAAATAGATGGTGTGGTGGATGCTAAATGGTAATTTTGCTATTTCAGAAAACCACAGTTGAATCTTAGGAAACAAGTTCCTTTAATCAACAGTAAAGATATTCCAAACTTAGAAATAAATTTTACTCAGAAAACACACTGTTCACAGCATTTTCAAGTTATAGACAGTCTCTTGCAAGTAAGAGTAAGAAGTTAATAATGAAATATGCTAAGAAGCAATGAGTAGAGTAGTTACCTCAACAAGCTGATGGGTATGACTCCAGTTATAGCAATCATAAAAGCCCCTTTTTTCTTTTACCGAGATCCAAGAAATTTCAAAGACATTCTGCTAAGTCGATGGAAAGATCATCCAAACTTTCAAAAATGCAAGATGCTTTTCTGCAATCACGATCACCTAAACCATCGATCTTTGTAGATCAAATAAAGTTCAGGCAAATCCTACGCAGGTAGTAAAGTCAATAATTCCAGTTAATATTTGAGTCAGGTGATGGACATATTCTGGATAATCAATGATACTTTTCTCTCATCTCCTGAATAATTAGGAAACATCCCAAGGCAATCAAAACAGTGGGAAAAGGTAAGAAAGGGTGATAACAAGATTTTAGGATCAATTCTTATAATGATAAACTTTTTATTACGGACATTATATGATTATTTCATCTTTGTAGTTTATAATTTTATCATGAATCCATTTAAGAGGATAAAGCTACTTTGTGTACAGTTTTGTCGTTTTAGCAATGTACTACATGCATTGTCGTCAAACAAAATAATTAGCAGGACTCCAAAATAATTGATAACTTTGATCTGAAAGGAAATTAAATTTCAAAGGATTCACCTTGACATTTGAATCCTATATTTTACAGCCCGTGCAGATTAATTTTAGAGTACAAAATCATGGATAGATCAATTACTATAAAAGTAAGCATTATCAAATGATAGTCATTAAAACAAACGGGTAAATTCTGTACAAAAAAGTAGTTGAAAATCAAAAACCAACATTGCAACTAACAAGCTCATCTAGCTGATTTAAACTTGTACCTCTAGATTCACAATTCTGCATCATACCACTACGCTCCCATTAGGTATGAAAGAAACCTAATATAGGATGTGTATAATTATGTTATTGCGGAAACAATCTGAATGTTTGACTTCATCAAAAAAAGAACTACCTAAACCAGCTTTTGCTTTTGCGTGTGTAGAGAGAGAGTCTCTGTGTGAAAATGCTGCATAAGGCAGCTCATTTATCTCTTCCTAATACTATTTCTAAAAAGTAAAAAACTACTGCACAAATCGCAATTGTTCAGTTCCTAATACGAAACCATCAAAGGCAGCAAGTGTCGAAGTTTGCAGCAATGCATTTTGCCGAACAATGTTTTATTGCTGTAGAAACTTAATCCCTACGGTTGCTAATCACTGCATGGTGCTTCTTGATCCGCCTACGGTTCATTTCTACAAGGCTTGACAATAGATACTTCTGGATGTACGTAGCGTAACATCTATATCTCTATCCAAAATCATTTTCAAATGTCAAATATATATATATAGCCACTAATAAGGGCTGAATATGGAATATTATCATATTCATCGACAATTAATAAATCTAAAAATATAAATAGAAAATTTATTTTGACATAATAATGTTTCAGCCCTGATAATTATAAAAGTACAAAAAAACATGACGGCTGAAATAGTTTTGGACGGTATGCATTTATATCAAGGTATAAGGTTACAGGAAAAGCATGATTCCAACTACCCCGGTTCGCTTTCTGTCTGAACCGGGATAAAATCCAACGAGAACCCAATTTTGTCCAGTATAGAAATTCTGATAGAAAACAAACTTTAAGAAAAAAATTTAATGGATACAAGCCAAAATCGAGAAAAATTGGGAGGAAAAAACCAATCGATCAGCTATTCAAAATTGAAACTTGCCTAAGAAAGCTGGAACGATAATTTCCTTGTAGTACGAACACACGTTTCTACCAAAAATGAATTTATCTATGAAACCAAATTTTCTGTTTTTAATGGTAATTTTTTGGCTGTTTAGCCTTGTTCTTCTGAAATCTTAATTTTTTTGGGAAGTAAAACCAGAAAATGAAATGGATTGGTCTGGGCTGAGTTTGTTTAATAATTTGTATTTAAACTTTTTAGCTTATTCATAAAATTGCTAAGTAATTTTGCAAATGAGAAGACGCGATGCAAAAAATGAATAAAAATCAATAAAACATGATAATGATTGAGCTGCAAATTGTCGTTGAAATTTTGAAATTTTGAGTAGCAGTTTAATTAACATAGAAATAGATGGAGTAGTGGATGCTAAATGATAATTTTGCTATTTCAAAAATCACAGTTGAATCTTACGAAACTAGTTCCTTTTATCAACAGTAAAGATACTCCAAACTTAGAAATAAATTCTACTTAGAAAACACACTGTTCACAGCATTTTCAAGTTGTAGGTGGTCTCTTGCAAGTAAGAGTAAGAAGTTAATTTTGTTGAAATTTGCTAAGAAGCAACAAGTAATTACCTCGACAAACCGATGTGTACAACTCCAGTCATAGCAATCATAAAAACCCCTCTTTCTTTTACTGAGATCCAAGAAATGTCAAGAGACATATTCTGCTAAGTCGATCAAAAGATCATTCAAACTTTCAAAAATGCAAGATGCTTGTCTGCAATCACGATCGCCTAAACCATCTATCTTTGTAGATCAAATAAACTTTAGGCAAATCCTACAAAGGTAGTGTCAATAAATTTAGTTAACATCTGAGTCAGGTGATGGACATACTCGGGATAATCAATGATACTTTTCTCTCATCTCCTGAATAATTAAGAAACATCCCAAGGCAATCAAAACGGTGGGAAAAGATAAGAAAGGCTGATAACAAGATTTTAGGACTGATTCTAATAATGGTAAACTTTTTATTCCAGACATTATATGATTATTTCTTCTTTGCAGTTTGTAATCTTATCATGAAACCATTTAGGAGGTTAAAGCTACTTTGTGCACGTTTTTGTCGTTTTAGCAATGCACTACATGCACCGTCGTCAAACAAAATAATTAGCACAACTCCAAAATGATCGATAACTTTGATCTGAAAGGAAATTAAATTTCAAAGGATCCACCTTGACATTTGAATCCCATATTTTACGGCCTATGCAGATTAATTTTAGAGCACAAAATCATGGATAGATCAATTACTATAGAAGTAATGCATTATCAAATGTTAACATTGCAATTAACAACCTCATCTATGCTGATTTAAACTTGTAACCTCTAGATTCACAATTCTGGACCATACCACTACGCTTCCGTTAGGTATGAAAGAAAACTAATATAGGATGTGTATAATCATGTTATTGCGGAAACAATCTGAATGTTGACTTCATCAAAAAAATAAACAAAATAGAATAACTAACTTTATTTTGATATAATCCAACAACCCCGGTTCGCTTTCGTAGGTCTGAACCGAGATAGAATCCAACCAGACTCCGATTTTGGCCAGTACATAAATTCTGATAGAAAACAAAATTTAAGAGAAAAACTCAATGGAGACAAGCATAAAATCGAGGACAATTGGGGGAAAAAAAACCAATCGATCAGCTATTGAAAATTGAAACATGCCTAAGGAAGCTGGAACCCTAATTTCCATGTAGGACGAACACGTCTGCCAACAATGAAATTTTATCTACGAAACCCTAATTTCTGTTATGTAATGGTAATATTTTGGCTGCTTAGCCTTATTCTTCTGAAGTCTTAATTGGGCTGTGTGGCAGGTAATGTGTAATTGGACTGGATTAAAGTGTTGGCGTTTGCTTTGTCGATGTATATTAAATTATTCCGATATTCACATGTTTTGATCTAGTGTTATGTTTGTTTGTTTACATTTATTTTTGGTTTAATATAATTTATGTTTATGCACAGTATATTATTTATATTTAACTAACTAGTTTAGACAGACACTTACTAAAACTAAAACTAAACTTAAGGAATTAATCGAAATTTCAAAATTTTCGAATTGTGACTGAAAGAGAGATTCAAACCAAAACCATGAACCTTGATTTATCTATTTTACGAATAACATAAACAAATACATTGTAAAACAATAATAAACATTATTCATAAATACACATTATTCATTATATTCGAATACACATAAGATAAACTTTTATCTTAACTAAAGTCGAATGGATAATTTTCATATGCAGATGCTTCCATATCCACGTTGATTTTCGTTTCCTGAATATTGAATTATCTATTAGTTTTTTGAGCATGAATGCAAACAACTTTTGACTTTTTCAAGTATTCACTAACACACATAATTTCTACGGTAATGTTCTACCAAGCAATAACTTGTGAAGGAGAGACAAAATAGAAATTATAGTATTTGTATAATGAAAATTAATTCAATTATATAAAAAATGGTACTATTATCCGGCTTTGTGACTAAGTCATATGTGGACGAGTAAAAACAATCAAACAGGAAAATAACCGAGTGGAAATCCAATTACAATCACTTTCAAACTTGAATGCCAAGCAAATTCAAGAGATAAGGCTTAATTAAGGGAATATACCCGAATACCAATTTTGGAAAGTGAATGAAAATGAAACCTCCATCGATTATGGATGAATTCTATAGAAAGGCAACCCAATATTTACGCTTGGAGGAGGCAAATATGTCGGTTGGAAGAGTTGGTGGTAGACAGTCAAATGAAGTGATAAAGAGCAATGTTGCGGTAAAGCAAACTAGAGAGAGGTTTGGAAATACAACTGTAAACATGGAAAAAAAGCCGAAAATCAAAGGAGTAATCAGGAAAATGGAGATAGAAAACCAACCCTAAAGAAACGCCTGAGATTCCCAAAGTATGAGGACTATACGATGTTGAACAACTCAATCCAGAATATTTACCTTGTTACGTAAGTACGGAGCATTACAAGAAGCTAGCTTTGAGGTAATCAACGGAAAAGGAGAAAAGATCTAGAAAGTACTTCCATGAGATGCATAGGCATAATACGAACAAACGTAGGCATTTGCATGATGTGATAGAAGACTTGATCGGGAAGGAAAAACTTCAGCCATATATGTAAACCCCGTAGGATAACGGGCAAGGAAATGCTAACCCAAGGAAAATTGCTCTAATGGGGTCAAGCTGGGCCTAGTACTGACAAGCCAGAAAGCTTGGGAAAAGAATTATTATCAATATAACCATTGTCGGACCTCATACAACTGAGAAGAGCTAGAATGAAATGGAAAGATATGCATGTTCTTTGAGGTATGTTGTATGAGAAAGTTGCTTCATCGGGGATGGTGCTTCGGCAAAGCAACTAAAAACCATAACCGATGACATGGAATTCAAAAATCGAGATGCGGATGGAATTGAAGCAACCACGCTTGATCTCTCGGTGATATTCGTCATAATTAGGCCAGCGACTGTGAGAAAAGTTCTTGTTGACTATGGAAGTTCTATTAATATTTTGTTTAAAAAAGTTTATGACCAAATGATGATGGACGATCGAGATCTGAAGCCTTATAAATGCCAGTTTCAAGGAATTACCAAAGAGGTTGCAGAGCCTATGGGATGTGTGGATTTACTAGTGGTTTTAGGTGAAGGTGACTACAAGAGGGTGCAGGTTGCGACCTTCGTTGTGATAGATGTTTTTTCTGCATATGATGCTTACTTAGGCCAACCGACCTCACTAGCTTCCAAGTGGCCCTGGCCAACCGACCTCACTATCATCCATGTCATCTACGATCTACCCATGTTTCATTACATTAAGAACTTAGCCATGTACGCATGCATCGTAAGCCACAACATAATTATCAAAGATGAAAATAAAGGGTACAAAAAATAAACTAAGAATTAACTAAACTATCTTAGTTGAAGATTTTCCGACTCAATTATAAAGACACGTTAATAACTTAGGGCAATATATAGAACAAGTTAATTTGATCAGAGATTGCGATGTTCATTTCATTATACAGCAGCAGTTAGTGGATTGTATATGGTTTAGAGTTGGTGCTATAGTTCTAAGTTTTTCCTCTTTGTCATTTGTCCCCTTTCATTTTCCTTCGTTTTTATTTTGAATTATTATTGCAATTTATGACATTTAAAATTAATATTGTATTTCAAGTCATTTCAAGTTATGATCCGTAGAACTACAACCATGTAGATTATGAGATTTATATATTAGAGTGTTTTTGAGCTTGACCGTCTGAGAATTTTAAAAATTAAGGCATGTATTTATCCAACTTTCTGAAACTTGGATACGTCATTGTTATCAGATGACTAAGCACAGTCATTTGGTAGTAGAAAAATAGGCAATAAAACCCAAATATATCTCTACGGGATATAAAGTAAGTATTGATACTCAACATAATACCCTTATTAGACGCTCTGATGGAGTATTATATAAATAATATAGTTTATTCACTTTCTATTCTGTCAAAGTTTTGTAGTCATCAGCATTCACTTATCCAATGTTCAAGACAATCATAATTGCTAATTAAGCCCAAGGGTACGATTAAGCAGCATAACTATCACCTAGGCAACATAAACAAAATTAAAACCAATTGGTTAGGATAATCTAACCAAAAATATAGTAGACATAAGGTATTAAACTTATTGAATATTCCTCCTTTTGTTTGATTAAGCTGGTAATGACCACAAATTGAAAGAAATGCGTTTAGAGATATAAATTACTTCCTCAAAAAAAATAAAAAGGCCCCTTCTCCTTCGATCGTGTTTTGTGTTTAGATGTTACTTTATGCCTTTGCTGAAGTACTAAACATTTTTGAAATGATCGCTAAAGTAAATCATCCTGCATGCATAGGATACCATTAATCAAACGTGGAAATTTGGTTCCGCCCCTTATCTAAAAATTTGTTACGTGAAAAACTCTTCCCCATCATTGAGTTAGGAGTATACCCTAGGGGTAAATATGTAATTTCTTATATATATCTAACTCGATAAACAATCTTGTCTGAAATAAAATGTGTTTTCCTTCAATTGTATACATGATGTGATTTGTTATATTGATAAATTAATTTAATAAAAGCATGTTTAATAGAAAGTCAAAATCCATAAATAGTATGCTTCGCGATAGTGTTACAAAGTATTGTAACCGTGAGTAATTTATTACAATCAAAGTAGTTAAGTAGCGAAGGCGCAAAAAGATGCAATTTTTGAGCCTTGGGATTTTTTGAGCCTTGGGTCTTTTTACGTGCCTTTTTTACAAGTTTAATCTACTATTTTACTAACCATAAATTAACAATATTTTATAATTCGTCAACTATTTAAATATTTTATTATCTAAATTTTAAATTTTAAACCATATTTTATAATTCATTTAACTATTTAATTTTTTTTTGAAATGGTACTTAGATACTACATGTCGATATATGTTCGAATCATGTTACGCAATTTTGAACTTACGATCTCTGGCGTCAAACCTGAATCACTTAATCACCGAGAAAATGGTGCTTGTCAACTATTTAAATTTTTTAATTAACTATCTTGTAAACTAAAACTTGAATCTTGCAAAAATTCGCCTCAAACTGCAAAAGGTCGCACTCAAATTACAAAATGACACACATCATGCGCTTGAGCCTTTTTTGAGCCTAAATGCGCATGCCTTGATAATGTTGATTACAATAAAAATAAATGTACTATTTTAAATGTTTCTAATGGAGATGCACCGAGATCGAATATCGATGCATCCGTTGAGAGTAGAGTACGTATGAATATATGCATGTATCTGTTGTCACAAATTATTTTGGTAATATGCATGTACATATTTAGGCAATCGGGCTTATTAAAAAAATCAAATCATATATGTCAGGGCGATGCAACCATATAAAAGAATATAATTATTTTATTTTACTAAATTAAAATATATATTCTTTAAGTACATACATACATATATATATATATATATATATATATATATATATATATATATATATCTTACAATCAGTTGCAACACTATATCATTGTTAAAATTAGCCATATAATTTTCTTTATAATGTATTACGGTGATATTTCAATAGCAAAAAACAATTTTCATACATATTTTATTATTATTTAATACTATTAAATCAATTTACTTCGTTAATAAACTATTTTAATTTTAAAATGTCATGAAAAATTATTTTTCAATTTTATAAAATTAAATTAGCACCAGATAAGTCGTTGGCCAAAAAAGTAAAAATTATTTTTCTATTGTCAAAATTTAATTATTTAAAAAGGCTATAGATAAATGAATTATTAAAAATAAATTTACGTCGAAAAAATTATGGAAATTTTCTTCAAGCTATAAAACATCAGTTAGGATTTTTTTTAGAATTTCAAACTTTGAATAAAAAATTTGAAATTAATTTTTTTATTAATTTTAAATGAATATTTAATTTAAAATGCATTTTAAAATTAAAAAATAAATAAATAAAATTTGTGTTGTGCGCATGAGACGGAAATAAAAAATAATTTTTTATCTTAAACAATGATATTAATTAATACGTATATTTATATATTATAAACAGGAAAATAGGCATAGGGAAGAAGTTGCAAAAATATTTAGTCTCGGAGACAACAAGTTTACTTTTTAGTGTGAATGACACTTTTTAGTGTAAACCAAAAATGATAGTTACAACTATCATTCTATGATTTACACTAGAAAATGTCCTTCGGCCTAAAAGTAAACTTCTTGTCCCTAAAACTAAATTTTTCTTGAACTTTTCCCTTGAGCCTAAAACCCCTATTATAAATATATATATCTGTATATATATAAAATAAATAAACATTTTATTATTTATATTTATATATATATATATATATATATGTACACATATATTATTAATAACTCATAAAATATAAATGTATATTTTGATATTTAAAGTAACTTTTATATACCTGAATTAATATATTATAATAATATGTACATACATAATATTAACATTCTGTTTACAAGATAATATATCCATGTACAAATATTTATTAATATATTTTAAATATTACATATATATACACCATTTCCAAAAAGTGTAGCAAAACTTAGATTTTTAGCACCGTCTCAGCACAAATCAATGCGCAAAACTGCTACAGGATCCAGTTCGGACTGAACTAGTTGATATAATCAAATGGACTATACATACTAAAATACAACTTTTACGACTAAAAGTCTGTAGGATTTTTTTATGTGAAGAAAAACCGTCTAATAATAATTTTGCCAGAACACGTCAGTGTGCATAAGAAAAGCTCTAAACATCATCTCACAAGAATGGGCATAAGAGCACGAATGTTCCTTTAAAATTATTACTGCCAGATAATCTTCACAACCTTAGTCTTAAAAGTATAATTCCAAAACGTATGTCGAATTCTACTACTGACTACCTTCGCTCTGTTCTTAATTCTGCTACTTAGTCATAAATCAAAATTTTCTTTATCATAAGAGCACTTGAATACATATGAACAGACTGGATACAATTCAACACATGAGGGTGTCATTCAGGCTATAATAGATCATATAAATTTAGTCACGAAAATTAAAATTAAAATAATATTAAAATTAAGGAAAACCAAGTGGTGGCGGAAAACTTACCAAGTGGTGGCAGCAAACTTCTTATATTCGGTAGAAAGCTTCTTTATATTACAGGCTTACAATATTAGTTGTGAAAATACAAACTTATAATACAATATATTTTTTTAGGTTCCGAGTCCTTATACTAAGGGACTCATCTTATTTATAGGAAGACGAACCTGAAACTTTAATTATACATAATATAAAACTAAAAAGCTATTAGTTGCGCTGTCCCAAATAATTGAGTTGCTTTGCATTGTCGTCCTGACAGTTAGTCCACCAGTCTTAGTATTTAGGGACCACTTTATCTTCTATTTGACTAGCTGAAGACTTATCTTTTTGCCGATGCCTCTGTTTTACCGAAGAAATTTTCTTTGATTTGTCTAAACATTGTGTCAACATATTTTCTTCTTCTCCATCTCGAAAAGGATCTTGTGATTCACTTGCAATTTCTTTTCCTTTGGAAGATGATGTCATGGAGGTGTTAGATTTTGCATCTTCTTCTTTTGTATTTTTAACTAAATCCCTTTTTGTTTCTTCAAAATAACACCGAATAATATCTTCTCTTGATGTTATTCCTTTCTGCATTTGCAACTTCTTGGTGATACATGCTCAAATGGATTGGAAGATTCCTTTTGTTGTTTTAACATTTTCCGGACTTGATAATTTTTAATTATTTTCATTTATTACGAGAATAATTTCTTACCAAAAAAATTTCCATTAGAATTATCAATTCCCATAAATTTATCCCAAAATTTTGAGAAAGAATGCCTTCGAAGATAAGGAATGCCTTATTGAGTATTACTTAATTCAGGTACCCATTTCCAAATATAGGGGATTGAAAATTCTATGAAAAAGTATATTGGAGTCATTCTTTCAATCCAACGTATTTTCTCGGTAATTTCAATTATTTTTCCTCATTAATTTTAATTTTTTTGTTGAAATATCTACCCAAATGGTATATAATTCTTCAAAATTTTCAGGTAAAACTTTTAAAGATGGATCAAAATTTATCCACCATTGGACAAACCAATTTGGAATTGAACGTTGTTTGATTCGCCACAAATTTTTATAAACCAAGAATATTTCTTTTTATCATTTTCATAAAGCAGCACTCTATATAGCTCATCTACGTAGTCTAGTGGTTAAATTTGATTGTAAACTTCTTTCACGGAACAAAAAATTCCTTTTCATTTAGGGTTGATAATCCTCATTCTTCTGGCAATATTAGCCTTTTAATTATTATTATTTTACTAAAATTGTAAATATTTGGGTCATTACCGTGAAAATGAGTTAATTTCACTTGTTCCAGTGCTCTTTAAAATTGCTTTATAATATTCTCTTTGTTTATGTGCAGTAACAGTGTATGATGTTGTATAAGCATATCTTTGCATTAGAGTCCATGAATTATCTTTAGCACTATCATAAGTTGCTTAGTAATATTCATTACCGGTAACACTAGCATACGTTGCAGGCTGGTTTTCTTCATGAGCCATAAGCTCCATGACTTCCTCCATAAAGGGTTGTTTTTGTCTGTAAGGATATTATTCCCTGATGAAGATGCAATGTCTCCAGCTATAAGTTGTATGCTACCATTCGGGCTAATATATTGCCTAGATCTCTTCATCTGTTAGGGAAGTTACATCTTCCTCTAAGGATCATTGTCCTGTAAAAATTCGAGAGTTAAAAATCAGGAAGATTCTTATCTTATCTTTTTTATAAATAATTTCAAAATCAAAAGGTACCAAATGAGCCTACCATTTGTCAAACATTTGTTTGAACACATCATGTTTAAAATCTTTATTAAACATATAAATGATACCAATCGATTTTATAATAAACTTTTGATTATACAAAGCATCTTGGAATTTTAACACATTTGACTGTTGCAAGAATTTCATTGGCGACCCTTGCATAACTCTTTTGGCTATTATTTCATTTTCCTGAGTAAAATCTGATAAGATATTCCTATTTTGTCTTTGGACTACCTATTTTAAAATACCTCCAAATCCTATTTCTAAGACGTATGTTTCGATAATCTTTTCCCGGTTTGGGTTAGCAACCATTAAACAAAGGAGTTTTTTCACTATTATTTTATTTGCTTAACAGCGTGTGTGTTGTTTAGTCCATGAACCAGGGTTTTTCTTTAAGTCTATCATACAAAATGGTTGCATCATTCGCTAAGTGTGCATAATAAGAAGATGTATAGTTTAAACTTCCTAAAAATCCTTGTAACTGAGTTTTGTCAGTCATTACATTTGGGAATTTTGAAGAAAATTCTATACTTCTATTTATCGAAATTATTCTACTATTTCCTATGTTACAACCTAAAAACCAAACATTTGTCTGAAATAAAAACATATTTGGTTTAGATATTACTAGGCCATTGTGGATAACAATTTTCTTAAAAATTTCTAAATGTTTTAAGTGGGTCTCAATATCTTTTGAAAAAACTATAATACCATCTATATAGACTATAATAAATTCTCCATAAGGTATAAAAATATCACCAATGATCCTTTGGAACTCCGAGAGACTGTTTTTCAAACCAAATGGCATAACTCTCCATTTTTATAATGTCCTATGGGATCGTTAAATGTCGTTTTATACTGATTAGATTCAAAGATTTGGATCTGCTAATATCCAGATTTCAAATCGAGTTTAGAAAATATAATAGCATCAAATAATCCATCTAACAAATCCTTTTTATTAGGGATCAGATGCCTAATCCATTTTAGGACTTTATTGAGAGGTTTGTAGTTTATTACTAATCTGGGAACACTTCTTGTTTGGTATGTTTATTAACGTAGAAAGCAGTACATAAACATGGTGATTATGAGGCTTTTATTAATCCTTTTTGAAAAAGTGATTCAATTTCCTTTTTACATAATTCCATATATTCAAAATTCATTCGGCAAGGTCTTGCTTTAGTTGGTATTTCATTTTCATCAAAGTCATCTTCATAAGGAAGACTAACAATATGTATATTCCTATTCCAAAAAACATTTCGTTGTTCATTGCAGATTTCTATGGAAAACATATTAAAAATCATTTTGATTTTTTCCTGCAACTTAGGATTCTTTAATTTTTCTTCTAAAGTTAACATATGAACTTCTTATTTTAGAAAATTTAAATGGAACGTCTTTGTGTTACAAGGTCTTTAATTTCATGCAAAACTTTTGCAAATGGTTTTGTTTTAAATTGAAAAATAAAAGGTTTATTTTTATAAGTTCCCGTAATTCCATTTTTATCAACATGGGTTATAGGATAATTTATCTGTAAAAGGGATTCCAAGTATTACTTGATTTGTAATATTTTTAACTAGCAAAAAATAATACTTGATTTATAATATTTTTAAATAGCAAAAAACTTGTAGGAATACATGTTTTATATTTACAAATATAAGCTTATTGGATTTTAAAATTTATGTAAGTTTTTCTCCGTCTGCATGACTTAGTGAATTAGTAGTTTTATGAAAATATCTGGTAGGTATTAATCCTTCTTATATCACATTCATATATGCACCACTATCAACAAATGCACTTAATTCCTTTTGAAAATAATTATAAATTAAAAGTGTTATTTTAATAAACCTTTTTTGTGAAATAACAATATCTATTGTCGATGAAAAATCTTCTTGATCTGGAAGATTGTTTTATGAATAATCTATTGATTATTATCAATAGTAGTAATCTGTTTTGATGATTGTAATAAAGAACCATTCAAATTTTAATTCTTATTTTTAATTATTTGAATTTCCTTTTTAAGGTTTTGAATTTCTTCATTAAGGTTATGTATAGCAGTAAGATATTCTATCTTTTGTCTTTCTTTTAACGATTTATAAATTTCGTTCATAATATGGATTTTGAGATATACGTATATTAGTGTTTGAAAAATATCATTATTTTGGCTTGTTCCTTGAGCGTCTTCCATTTGATCTATCTGCTTAGATTTTAATTATGGATCTTTAACCCGTTTAAGAAATTCTAGGATATTATCATTAGTTAAAACATTAATATCTGAATTTTGAAATTGTGAAAGAATTTTATAAAATTCTTTACCTTCGACTTCATTTTTGATTGGATTTAAACAGGGTTGTCCTCTCATATGGGATTCACAACATTCTTCAGATAGAGATTCACTGTCTAATACTTTAAGCTTTTCGTGATTACTGATTTCAGATTCTCCTTCTTCTGAACTAATTTCAGAATCAGAATTTGATAAGAGTTTGGATAATTTATCTTTTAATTCATTGTCAACTTGTAAATTGTTATTTTTTTCTTCAATTTACATCTATTGGCATAATGTCCAACTTTTGCGCATTTGTAACAATAAATAATCTTATTTTTCTTTTTATTCAATCTTCTTCTTTTCTTTAGGCTTTTTGTTCTAATTTTTTCTTAGAATAATGTTTCTTTTTTTCTTTTATAAAAGGATTTAAGAACTCTGCCATTTTTTGTTTGTCTACAAAAGGTTTGAGTAGGTGAAATATCTATTCCAAATTGACTACAAAACTGTCCTAATTGATTTATTTTTGTCAAATTTTGTCTTGGATACATGTTCCAATAAGCTTAACATAAGTATAATTTTCATATGGAATATTTATTTTATCTTTTCATAAGGATTTTCTTACTCTTTATACAAACAAAAACGAGGGAAGGCCATCTACAAACTTTGATTTCCAGTGAGAACTATTGCTCTCTAGGAGATCCATGACTCTATTTAAAAAATAAATCTTTTTGCCATAAGGATTTCAACCTATAGTGATTTTTCCTTAATCAGATCGTTCGGGCATGTATCATTTCAATCCATAAGGATTTCTAACAATAAATTAAAGGAACTTGCAGTGTTATAACAATATACAAATATAACATCCAGTCATCCAATATCAAAAATCAAACATACATCACAATGAACATTAAAATCAACCAATAAACATCAGTAGATAACTGATTATCAATAACAGGTATAAACCGACAAATTAAAATTTAATATTAAATTAAATGACAATTACATTCAATAAATTCAGATTTAACCGGAATGACGATTTTAATATATCAAACAGCAGTAAATCAACTTATAATCACATTATAAATTCAATTTTACTAACATAAGGTACTATAGTAGTCGTGGGTGGGTTAAAACACTCACCTTTGATCCAAATCGATTTAAACTCAAAATAAAGGCCCAAAATTGAACAGTCTTGGGATTCATCCAAACCAGTTCCGTAATGTCTGGAATTTCGATACGATCACAATGGAAAAAATACACGTGTAAATCCGACCTCGTATGAAAAGATATGATCGTTGGAATGATTTAATAATTAAAATAAGAATTAATAAAATAATTAAAGAAGGACAGGTCACCTTGCCTACTCTCGTTCACGAAGCGAACCCTATCACGCCGCCACCTATCAACCAATTAATGTCGCCGCTACGATGATCTTCAACATGATTCACGACCAATGGCCTCTTCCCCGCGTCCAAGCGACCTCCGTCGTGGTCGCGACCACCTCCAGCACCGCCAAACGCAACCGTCGTCGTCGGTGGTCTATGGCCATTATTGACGATCCCCTCAACTTTCAACATGAACGAACACCACCCTAAGTACCTGCTCGACACCATCTTCCCAACCCCCACTTCCCGATCGTCGATCTGATGAAGATCCACCATTGGATCGTGAAAATCTAATTTCGACGACCGAGGTCCATCCTCGATTTTTGATCGAACGATGCATCCAGTTGGAAAAAGAATTGTTGCAGAGGATTACGCTTGTCGAGAGCTTTCCAATGATACATAATTCGATATAGTTTTGAGGAGTTTGATTTTCGATTTGAATTTGAAATAGAAATGGAGTTTTTGGAATTGAAAATAGGTTTCTGCCATTAAACAGAGGAGACAGGAATAGACAGACAGATTTGTACATACAAGAATAAGAAATAGAAATGCTTCTAGGGTTAGAAAAATCTATCTATATAGACAAGGCCTGCTATGAAAGAATGAATATATCAAATTGATTCGAAACGAAAATAACGACCTGAAAAGTCCGTTCTGCTTTCGAAACAAAAGTAGGTTATCCTATATATCAAAATAGACGTTTTTGAAAATTTTAAACTCAATGGAATAGGTTTCAAGTCTTGGTTCCACTTTATAAAGAAGTTAGCTCTAAACTCAGCTTATTTTAAATTGAATTCATTAAATTGATTTCTACGTGTTTTGAGCACGTATGATCAAACGACAAGACTGATCGCTACGAAACTTGAAATCATATAGTAATTCACTATTACGAATCCGATGGAATTAGTTTCACAGAAATCCAAGATAGTGGCCAAAATGGCTATTTTCACATTAATTAAATAAATTATTATTAAATAAATTATTATTAAATCAATTAAATCAATTTTTTTATTAAATTCAAAGTTGAATAACTAACATGTTTTACTATTTTTTATTACATATACATTTATAATCTTTTAAAATAAATTATCATTCAAATCCAATGTTAAATATTACACTAATTGCAGCGTTCAATTGCAATAAGTTTATTAATTATAAATTAAATTTCAAATAAATTCGTTTATTTCAAATTTACATCTTATTACTCAATAATTATTACCTTATGAATATAACTAACATTAGTTTACATTTATTTTCATTAATATTCCACAGTTATCAACTTTTTTTTTGACAACAAGAAATATATATATATATATATATATATATATATATATATATATATATATATATATATATATAACAGAAACTGTCAACAAGCCTGACAGGTAACCCACAGAAAAAGAAAACCAAAACCGGCGAAGCTAGCCGAGAAAGAGAAAACCAAATAAAGCAGTAAAAACCTAATAAATATGCCAACAGAAAGCGAAAAGACAAAATACGGCGAAGAAGCCGTCTAAAAAAAGTAACAAAATCAGATATGGCGGAGTTAGCTGCTGAAGGTTCCTCCCAGTAGGGAAGCAAAACAAAAGGATGAGATCCAGCAAAGGAATCTGAAAAAGAGAGCGGCGAAACAAGAACCAGAATAGCGACCGCCCAAATCCAAGCATAAAAGAAGAAAGAACAGACCCCATAGCAAACCGATAAAACCAGAGCCTGCAACCAGAAGCCACTAAATCAGAGAAAATTAGGGGGGGGAAAGGAAGACGGTTAAGCCAGAACAACCTGGTTTAAGGAAGGTCATCAATCAACTCCCGTCCTGTTGGGAGGCTGAGCACAGATAATAGATAACAGAGCCACAAGACGACTAGAACGAGAACTAATCGATCCCTTGAAAGGTCTGCCACGAAAAGCTAGAAAAACATCATTCCTAACCCGGCGAATAATGGAGACAGGATCCATGGGAATTTCCTCAAAAATAGCCTTATTCCGCGCACACCATAGGTGCCAGCAGATAAGACAAGGAATTAAACGCAAAACAACAGAACAGAGAGATTTACCTTTGATCCCGTTCCACCAGGTCATCTGTAAATCCTCCGAAGAGTTGTTGGTACCTCTAATACCTAAAAGATTACCGAAATAATTCCAGCAGGAGTTGGTAGAGAAACCAGAAAAGATTAAATGATTCAAAGATTCAGAATTCCCGTTACCGCAACATCTGCAACGGGAAACAAAAGGAATACCAATCCGCTGGAGATTTTCATAAACTGGCAATCCCTTATGAAGGGTTCGCCACATGAACAGAGACACTTTAGGAGGGATTCTGGCATCCCAAATGAAGGAGAATATAGGGAGATTGGGGGAAGATAGACAAACCGAACTCCAAGCTTTCATGATGGAAAACGAACCACCATCCCAACCGGATTGGCCGCCGTGGGAGTCAGAGAAAGGTTTGACCGATTGCATGTGCTTCCAAGTTTCACTGGCGAAATTAGGAGATCCGAAAAAGCCTGCGGAGGCCAGACTCTCGTACTTGGCTCGGAGAAACTTCGCCCAAAGGGAATCGCTAGTCTCAAACCTGTACCACAACTTACAAGCAAAAGCCGAACGCAAATCCTTAGGATTTCGCAATCCTAGCCCGCCCTCGTCCTTGGGACGACACACCACGTCCCACGAGACACAGTGATGACGGTGGTTGTCAACCTTTGACCCCCAGAAGAAAGAAGAAGCCAAAGATTGGAAAGACCTGAAAAAAGAGGCGGTAGGAGTCATCGCTGCGAAGACATGAGTTCCCAGCGAGCCTAATACCGACTTGATAAGAACCAATCTTCCAGCCTGAGATAGAAGCAAAGCATTCCACCGAATGATCTTTCCCCTAACCTTATCCATCAGAGGATCGAAAAGAGCATTAATTTTCCGGCCCCTGTAGAGAACAATACCCAAGTAAGGAAACGGAAGAGAAGCCTCCCTGAACCCTGTGAACGAATGGACCCAGGAAACCCTGGTAGAATCCATATCCTTCGCATGAATGAAGCAACTTTTCGACGAGTTAACGAGCTGGCCCGAACATCGCTCGTACTGCTGGATAAAGCAAATCAGGCGGCGAACAGACGCCCGGTTACCATTGGTGAAGATGACAATGTCATCCGCAAAGGATAAGGAAGAAACGAGCGGGCACCTTCTCGGAAGACCAAATCGGTGAACCTGGCCGAAAATCGTTAAGGTGTGGATCCCTCGAATGAAAGCTTCAGCCGCAATCACGAAAAGAGAAGGCGATAGAGGATCACCTTGACGGAGACCCCCTACCAGCCCTGAAGTATCCATTGGCCGATCCGTTAATGAGGACGGAAAACCAACAGTTAGAGATAAGTCTCCAAACCAAATCGATAAGGGACTCTGGAAACCCAAAAGCACGCAGAACTCTAATGATGAAAAACCATGACATACGATCATAAGCCTTCTCCATATCAAGTTTGAACACAACATTAGAACCTCTAACCTTCCTGTCAATCTGGGAAATCAGTTCCTGGGCTAACAGGACGTTATCAGTGATAAGACGACCCTTCACAAAACCAGCCTGAGAGGATGAGATGATACGCTCAAGGAACGGAGCCAAACGAATGGCCAACACCTTAGAAATAACTTTGTTAGAGAAATCACACAAGCTGATGGGACGAAATTCCACGCACGACCGAGGGTTATCACACTTCGGAATTAAAACCAAGTTGGTGGAAGACCAACTAATGGGAAGAAGACCGCCGGCAAAGAATTGCTGGACAGCTAAACAAAAATCCGATTGAATGATAGGCCACACACTCTGATAGAAAGATCCGTTGAAACCATCCGGACCGGAAGCACTATCCTTGCTTAGGGAAAAGACGCAAGCATGGATTTCCTCCGGAGTTGGCGGATCAGCCAAACCGTCGGCCTCCTCAGAGGTGATGATTCTGGGAATGAAAGCGAGGATATCCAGATCCTGATCCGCCACTGAGGGGAAACCCAGAAAAGATTGAAAATGAGACACTATGATCTGCTTAACTTCAGCCGGAGAGGACGCAAAAGAATGATCCGTCTCAAAATTTCCCGAATGGAAAGAAGGTTGGCTTTCTTACGAATGGAAGAATGGAAAAATTTGGAGTTCGAATCCCCTTCGACCATCCATTTTACCCTCGCCTTTTGGCGAAGATAAGAGTGTTCGATACGAAGCTCTGAAGAGAAAGCCAATTGGGCCGACGCCCATTTCCCCCTATTTTCGGCCGAAGGGTTCTCGTCGAACAAAGATTCGGCAAGAATAAGGGACTCCTCGGCCGATCTAACACGGTCGAAAATGTTCCTGAATACAAGGGAATTCCAAGTTTTAAGTCTAGCCTTTAGACGTTTCAGCTTTTGGGAAAAAGCCCCCATGGGAGAAGCTGAGATAGGAGCAGACCACGACTCTTCTACAACCTGAGGAAAGGAGTGATGGGAACACCACATACTAAGGAAGCGGAAAGATGTTGGCCCCGAGAGAGATCGAGGAAAGCATCGCAAAACCAACGGGGCATGATCAGAGCAGGCTCGATGAAGATGCGATGTAGAGAAAGAAAAAGGAAGATTGAGCCATTCCGGGGACCCAAAAATTCTGTCCAACCGAGATAGGATCCGGTTCGGACCTTCCTGGTTATTAGACCAGGTATAAGCCGATCACACAAAAGGAATTTCGGAGAATCCTAAGCTCACAATGAATGAATTGAAATCAGAAACCGATGAGCGGTTAATGGCCGCCCCCCCCCCCAGTTTCTCAACCTGGCTAGCGACAACATTGAAATCACCACCCACAACAGAGCACGAAAAGCCCAACTCAGCTAGATGAAGAATATCATCCCACAGGGATAATCTCTCCATCCGGTCACACTTGGCATACACCGTCGAAAAAAGAAAAGGATGAGGAAAAAGAGAAGCAGAGCAAACCACAGAGATAAGCTGGTCCGAGTCAAACAAAGGGTGGACAACACAACCTTTGGACCAAAGAATCCAAATCTTACCCGAAACATTGGTCACAGCACCTCCAAACCCAAGCGACAGGACAACCTTGGAAATCTCTCCAGACCCTACAAAAGGTTCTAACAGAGCTACCAAGCAAACAGAATGTTTGCGGACAATGCGCTTCAATCTAGCGCAAGAAGCCTCATTGCCAATACCACGAACGTTCCAGAAAAGAAAGTTCGACATGAAGCCTGAAAACAGGGGAAAAAAAAAAGACAAGCCAGGGAGAACAGAACATATCCAACTCAAATAAGATACAAGGATGAAAAAGGACCGATCTGTCTACTCAGTCGCCGCTATAGAGCGAGTACGGATAGTACGAGGAGTGGGGAGGGGACCTCTCGTGCGGCGACGAGAAGGTCTATGAACACGGGAAGACGATACCCGAGGGATGGAGTCGGCAGATACCTGAGCCGGCTCCATCGAACCCGAGAGCCTAAGAGAAGATCTGGATGGAGCCGAGTTCTTAGTTAGGCGAGAGAGGCGATCATTAATGATCGCAATCTCCGCTTCACTAAGCATCGGAATAGAAATGGATAAGGAACAAGAGGACGATGGCAAGGAGCATAGAGAAGAGCAGCAACCAGACGATGAGGCTGAAGACACCCCGACAGACGGTAACAAGCGGAAGTATGTAGGGCTGCATATAATACGCAACCCACGGTGCTGTAGGAACCTAACCCAAGCCGGACTGTCACTGATGAGACAACCCCGCGCGACAGGTGTGGTTCGCACGATGGTCCTAACAGAGAGATCAACAGAGGGAGTCGAGGAAAGCCGGCAAAGTTCCCGGCTTTCCGCATAGTGATCCCAATATGAGACCACTATGCGAAAAGACCAAGAATATCGCCCGGGCCTCTCGATCTTGGATAAGTGAGTTCTCCATAAAGACCGTTGAAGACCAACTAGCGAATGAAGACCCAAGATAGACAAATACGACACAGAATCGGCCTCGCAATGGCAGTAAATCAAATACCAAGAAAAAGACCTGCACTGACCGCTCCACACGAAGCGCTCACTGCCTACATGACCTGTCATGTCACCCGTCCCGGACAGAGCAACCATGCCAGGGAGCACACACCTAAGTGTGTCATGGCTCATAAATAATGAAGAAACAACATCAACCCAATAACAAACAATAGCAACAACTCTGCCATCAAGGAACAAAGAAGAAAACAGAGAAGAGGAGCTCACCTGCCAGCTCCACCCACAACGTACCTGGGGAGCTCTCTCTAGGATATGGCCGATAGAACCGCCCACCAAGATCCCCCTTTCCAAACAACAGACAGACTGACCACCAAGAACCCACCAAGATCCCACTAGCCAACCATCCAGCACAACCTCAGCATTAGAAACGAACATCCGAACATCCACTGGAAATGCCCGGTACAAATCAACGGAGACGTCGGTCAAGACATCACCGAACTCAGGCCCAGAGGAAACAGCAACAATCTGCAACCGAGGCAAGGCATCACCGAGCTCTGGGCTACATGGGGCGGTGAAATCCCCATCAGCCACGGTGACATCCAAGTACCCCCCAACGCTCACCACTGAACCATCAGAAATCGGCACAAAAACATCTGAAATATGCTGAAATGGAGCCAAGGTATCTGCTAGTGCAGAGTTTGATGAGGCGATGAAACCCCCATCACTCTGCTCACTAACCACACACCCAAAAAGGCAATCCACTGAACCCACCGTCACCCCCTCGTCCCCACGAGGCAAAAAGACGCATGCCGCCGAGAAATTCAGAGAAGGCTCAAAATGGGCGATGAAATCCCGATTCTGGCCTGACCCCGAATAGCCAAAACAAGCAGTCGACTGCAAAAAGACATCATCCAAAGACCAACGCCCGCATGGAGGAGGGCGCGACACCAAATCATCGGTGAAAATCGGTGAAATTTCCATAAAGCAATTCTCAACCAACAAGAATCGAGCTCGAGACAAAGCCCCAAATTGATTAAAAGAGTAAACCCTAATGTCCACCGATCTTGCACCAGAAAAAGTAACCGACAGAGGAGCAGCCACCTCCACCAATAAGGCCGAGGCAATAGCGACAAACGATGGACAGTCGCGTAGGAAATTGCCAGAGAGAACAAACTCTTCAACAAACGAGGAAGACATCAATTCACCCAATAAACCACAGATCTGACGAAGCCAAGGAACGACAGAAATGTGAGCGGAAGATGAGAGAGAGTAGCAAGAATAGAGGAGCAGAAAAAAAGCACAGTTATCAACTTAATTCATATTAATTGCCATATTTAAATTAGATTAATTGCAATTGATTTCAGTTTAATTTCAACATATTAAATAAATAGGTGATAAATAACAATTGTTACCTTCTACTTAATTTAATCATATTTATAAATTTATTTTCTACAAACAAATGTTATAGTTACTTACACATCACTGATTATATTAAATTTCAATTAATCACATACTATCTCACCATTTAATTATAACGTTTATTTTATTTTCTTACTTACAAATTTCTCACTAATTTCACTTTGCAATAATTTCAATTACCCGAGGTTACATTTAAATAGCCATCGATTATATTAAATTAACATTATTAATTTCATTCTAATTGTTTCCTTTATTAACAAATCATAAATTTTTAATTTCATATAATATTAAATCCAAAAATCTTATTAAATTCAATATTTTAATTATCGGAAAATATAGTCGTTACACTCTCCCATACTCAAAAAAATTTGTCGTCGAAAAAGCAAAGAAGGAATTAAGGAATTGATATATTCTATTCAAAGTATTCAATTTCTAAACAATTAATTTACGTAATTAAGTATTTTAAATAAAATATACCAATTGACAAACAATTAAATATTTATATTCGAGGTTATAAAAGTTCGAAAATATTTCACTTTCATAAAATTTTCTAAGTCTGAAATTCATGGAAAATTTCGGCGGAGTCTCCTTTATACGGAGAGGTCTAGGCGAAATAACAATATCAATAATTACAATATATATGTCATATATCGAAATAAAATATCCCGAACCATGGGAAAAACAATGTAATATCGCTATAAAACCGTAATCCGAAAATGTACCAATTTATCGGGCAAACAACGCTTTATTTATGAGATCAAAAGCAATAGCCGTTGCTTCCATAAACCTGTATTTCATTTATAAAATTTAAAGAGTTAGAATCATGTAAAAGAAAAATATTTAAGTTGCTTCAATTAATAGCACTGCAATCAACAATATGAATAATCATATGTAAACTAACAACATAATCATCATATGCAATAAAGGAACCAGCCATACATTCATCACAACCAATACAAATAGTTGTTTCGGTTCAGAAACTTTTAATTGTACAAGTATGATAAACAAACTATCAAGTATACCCTGCGCTTAACAGCCTTAGGTAATAACTTAATAGATTGTTTATATGTCCTTATACACTTAGAAGTATCCTTCCTCAAACATCCCATAAGCCAAATCAACCAAGAATTCCAAATATTATTTAGATTTATTCTTATTAATTTCCTTTCACATCATTTACTGTTCATATGTATTCATTCATTCATACAATGATTATCTTCATAAATTTACCTTCATTACTTACAAAATTCATTTCCCGTTCATTTATACAATGCCATTTTTCCTTTAGTTTACATTCATTTACTTAGATAAATTATTTCCATTCCACTGTTTAAAATAATCAATGAATTCATTATTTAAGTAATACACACTTTCATTTATTTTCAATTTATTCGTACAAGATTATTTCTTATTAATTTACATTCGTTTTATTACAGTTCATTTAACATTTATTATTTATATTGTTTGATTAATATTAATAATCATTCATGGATCATTTCACTAAAGTTTCTTAACTTTTTAAATCATATTCATTTCTTCATAGACAGTATCAGTTAATATTACCTCTACTTATAAATAAATATTAAATCTATTAATGAATTATTTCAACATCTTCATTGATAATATTCACTTTTTTATTACTAAATCTAATTATTAGCATTTTAAAACATTAACTTATGTTTATAACATTCATTGTACATCTAAATTCTTATTTATAGAAGTAATTCCATTGAACACTTCAATTACTTAAGTTTTACTCGTATAATATTATTACATATTCCTACTTAACATTACAACTTGTTAAACATTTTTGGTAAGTTATGTAATGTTTTAAGAATGCAACTGAATGTTACACAAGTTTGTCTTATTCATTTTAAATATCAAAATGTTCAATAATTGCATCTTCTAAATTTTCATTACTCTTTAATTTATAAGTGACAACCTTCAATTTCTTTACATTTCATTATCATTCAACTCTTAATTTCTTATTTTTCCCCTTTTAGAAGTTTCCAACTATTAATATAATCAAGATTTCATTCATTTTTTTAATAATTAAATTTTCTAATTTACAGATACTTAAGAACTAAATACCGGGTTCCATTTCAAATCATTTTAAAATAATATACATACTCATATCATCTATATATCGATCATATTCAAAAATTAAAATTAAGATTTGTTTATAAAAACAAATGTGCAATAAAACTACTACAGTTGTCTTCCCACTTTGAAACTCGAAAATGAATGTCGATGATGCGTAACACTCATCATCGAAATTATTTTCCAACGACAAAAGTGTAGAGTACAGAACTTATTTCCTTTTAAAAAAATTCTTTTGAAACTTTATTTCAAATCACATTGAAAATATTTATATCCGAAAATACTTCCAAATAATACTAATATTATATTCCAAATCTTTTGATAACAAATTTCAAAATCCCGGACTTAAGTCCTCAAATCTCTAATTTACATTTATTTTATTTGTAAATTCTATTCCGCAACCAATATTTATAAAATTTCAATTCCTAACAAACAGTCATATCAAATACAATCATATCCATTTATCAAAATTATTTTTTTTATGTACAAAATATAATACCAGATAAAATTATTTCATTTACTTATATTTCAAAAACTATATTGTGTCGGTCTGCCCCATTAAGCGTTTAGAAATCCCTATCGATGCCGTAACGTCCTATGTACTGACCAAAAATTATAAAAACTAAACAGAACAAATTTACACAATGCAAAAACATTTTCATAATGCTAATAAATACGCTCCCTCATATATATGTACGCTCAAACTCATTATAAGGTATTACTACCCTATCTCTAATGAGTCAAACCCCATAAAGCTAAGGTTATCGCTAAACCAAAGTTCTGATACCAAATGTAATTACCTACTTTTTTGGAAGGTTTATATCGACAATAAATCATAAATGTCAAACTCAAACCATTCAAAATGGAGGATTGTTATGGGGTAAATAAGAAAAGCAAAGAAAGAAAGAAAAACAAAGCATAGAATCTCACAGCGGAATGATAAAATATAATAAACAAATACATAGTTCATGAAGCTGTTTTACAAATAACATTCGATTACATCTTACAATATAGATCAGAGTACATACATCAGTAATAAATAATGCAGTGGAATAATATGATACAGTGGAATAAATAAAATAAATAATAATAGTACTAAACCTTCGTCTTCGTCCTCCAAAGCAGTCTTCGATATGCCGAAAAGCTCAGACTGACCAAAGTGAATTCAAAAGACAAAACATTCAAGTCAGAACTAAAAGATCTTATGCAAGTTAAATCAATAATAAATAAATATGAATGCAATGGCGTCAAAGATGTTTATAGGGTTTGACATCTCCTATCCAGTGTCTAACGTGAGTGCAATAACTTAAGAGATATTCAGGATTCCATCTCCTAAGGATCCATTAAACTATCTTCATACATAATACAATATGCTATTATAATAGGGTCTACAATAAAGTAAAGTATTAAAATAGCGTTAATGCATTACCCATATCCCCCTTAACGGATTTTTATACATATTCGCGTAATTTATACAGTACCATAATTCCTCCGTAAACTAGAGGGTTATCAAAGGGCACTCCATAGGTACGGTATAAACTAAACTCGTAGAAGGCGCGATAAGGCATGTGATAAGGCACACGAGGCTAGTGGTAACGCATAGCAGCTACTACTGCCCACCTCGGAAAACACTCTCATAATCAAATCGAAGGGTGGCCACCAAATCAATCACAAAGTCATAATATGGTATCGAAGAAGCATGTCCAATCAGAGGTGCGACCTCACTTGGCCCAAGTATAGCTTATGTTTTTGTCACATCAAGCTGACTCGTGGGTGTCAGGGCTGCGTAAGTACCTCATATAGAAACGTTCGCCAAACCATCCTACTTCACTCTGCAATCTCCACCGAGTACACAATTGTTAAAGTGGTTTTCGGTATTGGCAAAGAGCATGACAATATCCGATCTCAATCTCTTTAACAACCAATCGCTTATTTCACACCGGGTGATTCTTTTAAAAATCAATTCACGCTTGATAATAAATTATCATATTCAATTCAAACCATATCACTTTCGAAATCATATTCACTTTCGAAATCATATCGATAAGATAGGTTAATTAAGTCCTTATTTCAAAATTACCATATTTACTCAAATATGTCATTTCACTAGCAGATATCATTTCAAATCCCAACTTAAGTTACAACATCATTTAACCATATTCGCTTTAAAATCAAAGATTTAAACATAAACACTTCAACTTTACACGGTCTAAAATTTAGAAATAGTTTGATAATTTAAAATAGCTTATATAATTTTTAAATGGTTAAAACACTTTAAATATAGTTTTAAATGGTTTTTAATAGTTTAAAATAAATTAAAATTGTTTAAAATATTTTTGAATGGTTTACTTACTTTTAAAATAGTTTAAAATACTTTAAATTAGCTTAAAATACTTTACAATAGTTTAAATGGTTTTAAATATAAATTAAAATAGTTTGATATAGTTTAAATAATTTAAAATAGATTGAAATAGTTTACAATAGATTAAAATCGTTTTAAAACAGGTTAAAATAGTTGAAAATAGTTCAATAGTTTGAAAATCTTAGAAATCAAGGTTTTTAAAATAATAAATCGTTTAAACAGTTTATATTAAAATAATTAAATAGAAATTAATATCAACATTATGCTATTTCTTTCATTTCAACACATCTGGACGATGTCCAACTTTCAAATAAACTAATTAAAATTGGTCTTTCAATTCAGATTCTCATTAAAAACTATTTAATCAATATCGATTTCACATCCATGTTTGAATTATCAGTTTTAAACACTTCAAATTAATTGATTCAAAGTTATATTAAAACAATTTCAATAACTCAATTTCGATCAATTTCATTTATGCTTCAAAATTCAACTTTGAAATTTCCATTTCAATTCTTTAAACAATTCATTAAATCAATTCCATTTTCAACATTTAACGCTTGGATTTTCGAAAATAATTCAGTTTATATAAATCGAATTCTGTTTCAAAATATCATTTAACTGAATTCAAAATTTAATGATCTAAATATCATTTAATTTAACCAATTCGGTGTCCGTATATAATTTTCTACCCATGGTTAAGTGATAAGGATGTTTATCATTTCAATGCCAATATTTTAAATTTTATGGGTATATATAATTTCAACCCGTAATCCCAAAATAAATTCAAAATCCATAAAATCACTCGGGTCTATCATTTCAACCCATAACGATTTTTTTCTAATATATAGATCGTTCGAGTATGTATCATTTCAACCCATAGGAATTTCTAACAATAAACAAAGGGAACTTGCAGTGTTATAACAATATATAAATATGACATCCAGTCATCTAGTATCAAAAATCAAACATACATCATAATCATCATTCAGATCAGCCAGTAAACATCAATAGATAATTGATTATCAATAATAGGTATAAACCGGCAAATTAAAATTTAATATTAGATTAAATGACAATTATATTCAACAAATTCAGATTTAACTGGAATGACAATTTAAATATATCAAACAGTAGTAAATCAACTTCTAATCGCATCATAAATTCACCTTTACTAGTATAAGATAATTCAGTAGTCGTGAGTGCGTTAAAACACTCACCTTTGATTCCAAATCAATTTAAATTCCAAATAAAGGCCCAAAAGATTAAACGGTCTCAAAATTCGTCCAAACTAGTTCCTTAATATCTGGAATTTTGATAAGATCGCAAAGGAGAAAACCACGCGTAAATCTGACCTCGTATGAAAAGATATGGTCTTTAGAACAACTTAAAAATTAAAATAAGAAATTAATAAATTAATTAAAGAAATACATGTCACCTTGCCTACTCATGTTCGAAACCCTACGCATGCATCTCATTCGCGAAGCGAACCTTATCACGCCGCCACCTATCAACCAAATAATGTCGCCGCCATGATGATTTTCAGCACGATCCACGACCACCGGCCTCCTCTCTATGTCCAGGCGATCCTTCACCGTAGTCGCGACCACCTCCAGCACCCCCAAATGCAACCGTCGTTGATGGTCAATGGCTATTTCTAGCGATCCCCGCGACTTTCAACACGAACAAACACCACCTTAAGGACCCACTCGACACCATCTTCCCAACACCACTCCCCGATTATCGATCGGATGAAGATCCACCGTTGGATCACGAAAACCTAATTTCGACGGTCGAGGATCATCCTCGATTTCTGGTCAAACGATGCATCCAATTGGAAAATAAATTGTTGCTAAGGATTACGCTCATCGAGATCTTTCCAGTGATATATAATTCGATATAGTTTTGAGATGTTTGATTTTCGGTTTGAATTTGAAATAGAAATAGAGTTTTTGGAATTGAAAATATGTTTTGCCATTCGAGAGAGGAGATAGGAATAAACATACAAATTTATACGTACAAGAATAGGAAATAAAAAGGCTACTAGGGTTAGAAAATTTTATTTATATAAACAAGGCCCGACAAGAATGAATGAACATATCGAATTGGTTTGAAATGTCAATAATGACCCGAAAAGCCAGTTCTGCTTCCAAAATAAAAGTTGGTCATCCTACATATCAAAACAGATGTTTTTGATATTTTGAACTCAATGGAATAGGTTTCAAGTTCCAATTACACTGTACGAAGAAGTTAGCTTAAAAATCAGCTTATTTTAAATTGAATTCGTTAAATTTTTACGCATTTCAAGCCCGTACGATCAAACGACAAGACCGATCGCTACAAAACTTGAAATCCTACCATACTTCACTGTACGGATCCGATGAAATTGGTTTCATTGAAATCCGAGACAGTGGCCAAAATGGCTATTTTCACGTTAATTAAATAAATTATTATTAAATAAATCAAATCACTTTTTTTATAAAATTCAGATTTAAACAACTAACAATTTTTTACCATTTTTGATTACCTAAATATTTATAATCTTTTAAACTAAATTTGCATGTCAAATCCAATGTTAAATATTGCATTAATTACAGCATTCGATTTCAATGCAATAAGTTCATTAATTATAAATTAAATTTCAAATAAATTCATTTATTTCGATTTACATCTTATACTCAATCAGTTATTAACTTATGAATATAATTAATATAATTAACATTAGTTTACATTTATTTTCATTAATATTCTACAATTATCATCTTAATTCATATTAACTGCCATATTTAAACTAGATCAATTATAATTGATTCCAATTTAATTTCAACGTGTTAAATAAATAAGTGGTAAATAACAATGGTTACCTTCTACTTAATTTACATTTATAGAAGTTTATTATCTACAAACAAATGTTATAACTACTTAACATCACTAATTATACTCGGTTTCAATTAATCACATATTATCTCACCATTTAATTATAACATTTAATTTATTTCCTTACTTACAAATTTCTAACCAATTTAACTTTGCAAGTATTTCAATTACCCGAGGTTACATTTAAATAGTCATCGATTATACTAAATTAACATTATTAATTTCATTCTATTTATTTCCTTATTAATAAATCATAAATTTTTAATTTCATATAATATTAATCCAAAAATCTTATTAAATTCAATATTTTAATTATCAGAAAATACGGGTCGTTGCACCTTCTTTCTCCTCCTCTTTCTTGAGCAAATTATCACCATTTCAAATGAATCAAAAGTCGGGTCCCTTTATTTTTTCGAGGGCTACATAACCATGGCCTTGGCTCGACTTATCTCAGACTGGGCTGGAATTGGGGATCCAACAAGGAGGTGGTTTTTGGAGGAGATCCGAATGAGATATCTTTTATATAGGTTTGTTTCATCTACAGGATGATAAAGCCATAGACGATCTGAGGCGTAGATGGACGTGGAGGTGGTGGTAGGCTTGGAAAGTTAGGAGATAAGTTGAGTTTGCTGAAGTTCTCCTTAATATTTATCACGATTGGGTAAGATTCGAAGGTGCAGGAAATGGCAATGGGCGAGGGCAGCGGCGGTGTGTTGTTGGGTGAGGTAGGAAATGATGGAGGTCCATGCATGCTCAGGCAGGAGACATGAAAAAGAAAAAAATATAGTAGCGGCATGTTATGACCTAGGATAGTGGCTTTGGGCAGAGGGGCTGGCCATGCTTCTAGGGGATGTGGCGGCAATAGGTGGTCCGGATGAGGGGCGGATGGTGGTGCATGAAGGTTTGATGAGTTGCATGCATGTTTATTTCTGTGTACATGGTAAGTTGAGGTAGTAGGTAGAAAGAGGTGTATAGGCATGTAGCAAAGAAAAAGAAAGAATGAAAAGGAACATGAAAGAATAAAATATGGTGATGTGGTATATATAGGTGCAAGTTGCATGAATGGATACAGAGGAAATTAAATAGGATAATGAAAAGTGGTTAGGAACAAGACGATTAAAAAGGTAATATATTAGTGAATTGTTATTCATAGTTGGGTTATTAATTAGTTAATATAAATTGAAATTTTATATTCCTCATATCATTTGCATACGAGATCCAGTTTTGATGCGGTTTCTTACGTTGCGTTCAAGATGGAGAGCTCTACCACTTGACGTTGATTTAGTCAGCTTTTGTTGAGATGAGCGATATTATCTCTAACCATACTATGATTTCTAGTATAGTATTAAAACGATGTTTTGAAATGATTTCTAACTTTAAAACACGACTTTTTACATATTTAAACCTATCTTATGTTTTATAAAAGAATTAAAATTGATTTCAAAATGATTCAAATCAAATATCATATTTTTCCCATTAACTTACTATTTTGACGATATTGCTAGACGAATGCAATTTTTGGTATTAATCCCACATTGGTTGCTATAGATGTATTGTTTGCTATGTATGTGTGTTGTTATAGATGCATATAGGTTATTATATTTGTTTGTATGCTTGTTTGCATAGTTTGGTTGAAAACGATGTTCGTGGCGATATTGTATTGGGAAATATCCCATACGATAGGATTTCGTGCTTAGAGTATTGTGCCTGTCGATTAATCTAAAGACGAAAGGTAGACTTGGGGATGTGCTTCAGATTTCAGGATGGTAGCCGAAAGTTTTCATTTGGTTTATACTTAGCTATTTTTGGCTAAGTACACGACCAAAGTGATCGTTATCGACAATTCTGGAGTGTTCGATACCTACCATATTTGATGATGGTGGTTTTTATTAATTTTAACATAGATGATGGAGAGGCTTCGAAGAGCATAATGTGATTATTCGTTCGTTCGACATTTGATTTATTCTGTGGCTCTTTGGCGAGTGGTTTCGGCAGTGAAGCGAAGATGTGATGCTTCAACGCGATGGCTTCATGATTTGACAATGATGGATCCATGATGAAAAATGATGGTTTCGACGATGGATAGCTGCACTTCGAGATGCAGAGTTGTCGGATTCAAGGGACTGTCGAGGAAGATTATGGGATGCACGATTACATTCTATGAACGACTATGGTTGTCTAGAATAGTTCCCAATCGCGATGACTTCAGATGAAAGTTGTAAGGATGGTTCCAGGATTTTCTCTACCAGTGATGGGCATGCAAATGGTGTGAGAAATGCGGATTACAGATCTTAAGGCTAGGATTAATACTAGAGGAGGGGCGTGAATAGTGTTTATAAAGAATTACTAAATCTTTTTGAGTTTATGTTAATTCAAACACAGATATGTGCAATATACAGACACAGATATGATCATAGAAACAAACACAGATGTAGAAATAAAATAAAAAGCAGTAAAGGAAAGAACACACCGGATTTTATACTGGTTCGGAGTTACCCTACATTCAGTCTCGCAACACAAGTACGGATTTTCTTTCAGAAGAAATCTTTACAGTTACACCTTCGATTTCAAGGCTACGAGGTACACCCTCCAGAATCACAATCCTCTAGGTAGAGATACTTGATTTTCCAGGCTATAATTTCACCCACTTGATTTTACGGGCAACAAGTTCACCCAATTGGTTTCCCAATGTTACAATCACACCTTATCATGCTTGATTGATTTTCAAGGCTACAATCACACCTTTTCTCAGTAAGTTGATCACAAAAGCCTATAACTCTGAATAGCACTGAGGATCATGTTGAGATAGTGATAGAGAATCAAACTACTAATGATCGAGTTCAATTCAATATAGATTTTGGCAGAGTAACCATAAGAATTTTTATTAATAAAAGTGAAAGAAGAAGAGGAGTGAAAAACCAGAAAATCTAATGTAAAAATCGTTGAAACCGACCCCTATTTATAGTAGAACAACAGCCATGTCCATTCGTGAAGAGTTATGGCGAATAGACACTTCTTTTGAAATTGAAATTTTGAACTCAACTGATACCATGTCGACATGGTCACCATGAGTATGTCGACATCCCAAAGCATCTTTTGATGATTTGATTTTCTTTGAAAATAACCTTTATCTTATATTAAAACTATTTTAAACTTTATAAATATACTTGACTATAGTTAAAATTAAAAAGTAAATATAGATAATAATATATATAGAATTTAACTATAATTTTATATTTAAATCTAAGTATAAATAATTAAAAGTTAAATATATTATATTAAAAGATAGTTTAAGAATCAGGAGTAATTTGACTTTGAAATTAAATATGATTTTGAGGCTAAAATTATTTAAAATCAGGATAGATGTTTTTGATGCTTTTAAAAGGAAGGTTTTGAAATCATTTTGAAAACAAGATATAATTTTGAAGAATCATTTTGAATAAAAAGTTAGCGGATACAAAACAATGTTCCACTAGATTTTTCGCAAGTTCCAACCTACTTAGGGTTCCATCCCTTTAACAGGCTCGAAGTGAATTCCATTCCACGAATAAATTGGATTTTAAGATGTCAGTGTTTTTCTAGGAGTTTTAACAAAATTTTCTAATTAAAGAATAAATTACTCGAATTCTTGAACTCTTGATAATCTCGGTACTCATGAGTCTTCAGTCTTGATATCTTGAATCTCTATACTGTACAATCTTCATTCTTGGTACCTACATGGTTAAATCCTGCATATACATATATATCTAAACTTATAATGTTAGTATTTATATTTTATAATCTATTCTAAGGTTGTTGTCATCAAAACCATCATCTCACGGACTAACATTCTCTCCCTTTTTGATGATGACAACCTTTATTTATAAAATATTACTTCTATCCTAATAACTCTCCCTAAAACTAATAACCCCCCTTAACATATGCCCTAATTACCCTATTTTATACTTCTCCCCCTTTGTCATCAACAAAAACTAACTCCCCCTCGTTCTTGGACTAAAGCACCTGCATTGATAAACTATACACAGAAATATATAATAGATAGATTAAGAATAACTATACTTATGAACATGATAATTTAATCAAAGACTATATACATTTCAATGTATATTTACATGTTTTATACATCAAACATCGAACTAAATTAAGAAATCAAACCACACCAAGTATCAATCTAAAGCAAATCAAATCAATTCAAACAAACAATTCAAACAAAGTAATAAAATTTAAATGTTACGAAGAACTTCCACCCATCCTTCTTCTCCAAAGATAGGGTCTACTTTAATAGCATCCCAATTTTCATTGTCATTGGAGAGAGAGACAGAGGATGTGCTTCGTTATCATCCTTGTGTAGGGAGGAAATCGTCCATCGTATAACATCGAAATGCCTTTCTTGCTCCTTGATCATCTGCATTTGACTCAATTCTATGTGTCGCTGGTTACGGAGAATGAACGAGAGGATATTCTTAAATGAATTAAGAGTTTCTTCAAGATTTTCGGATAAATTGTGAATTGGATTAGCTATAATTGAATTTGTGAAAGAAATAAAGGATTAGAAGATAAGAAATAATTTTCAGTGAAGAATTCAAGAAGAAATAGGTATATATAGGTGTAGAAATTCGTTTGAAATGAATAGACATATGGTAGTTGTTCAAATTTCAAATTCAAAATAAATTGTCATTTCTGACCAGTACATGTCGACATGGTCATAGGGGGTATGTCAACATGGGTTATTGAAAAAATACGACTAACTAGATTTTGTGAATAATTGTGTGTGTGTATATATATATTTATATAATATACTAACATTTATTCTGGAGATAAGATAAGCTAGATAACAGAAAAGAAATTACATTTCATTGCATACTAAGATGATACAATGATTAAACATATGAAACTACATGAACTTTCGAATTAAAACAAGCTAAAACACATACAACAAAATACGAAAAGATAACACAAGTTAGAGGATGATGATGATGAAGAAAGTCCAAGTTTCTTGCTGACTTAGGAAATGAACTTGTTCATCTTGGATGAAATTTTGTCCAACTTCTTACTAACGGATCGTTTAAGAATCCGTTGATTCTCAACAATCGTCGTTTGGCTTTTAAGAAGGGTTTTGGTGGATGGATTAGGAGGATAGTCGATGCTTTCCAAAGAGGTTTCACCTTCTTCTTCAATTTCCATTTCATCCCTTTTTCTTCTTCTTCCTCTTCCTCTTCTTCGATTTCCTCATGCGCCAAACGCTCTTCCTTTTCGGCAAGGGTCTCATAAGGTTGAAAAATAAATGGAATTTTCATAAGCGAAATGTTGGGATGATTGAAAACTTTTCTAAAAACAAATTCTTCGCCTTTGAAATCCACTCCAAAATATTTGAAAATCCGAGTGAGATAAGTTCAATGATACAAAGTATTCTCACCCATTTCAAGATTTTTAGGACGAAGCATCCAAAATAACTTGCGTCCAATCATGTCATAATTTCCAAAAATAGAAAAAAGTGCTTTGCAAACTTTTGAAGTAGGATTGTTAAAATTCCCTGATCTTGGGGTCAAAGTATGTTGCAAAAGAAGATAGACAATTCTTACCTTTGGTCGAAAATTTCGATTTTTGAATTCAAAATTATCATTCCCTTCGAAAATGTGATGAAATGTCTCATGATCATTTTCATCGATTTTAAAATTTAAAAGATCCATTCCCGTACAACTTGCAATTGAGAATGGTACCCAAAAGATCACAATTCAAAACAATTCTAGTGCCTTGACACTATTCCAAATTTCATCCTCATTTCCATTATAAAATCCACGGTTTAAATTAGCATAGAAAATTTTGACAAGATTTGGATAGCAAACAAAATCATTTTGAGAAGCATCAATAAGACTAAGAAATCCATTGTTTGCAAAAAGATAATCAAGTTCATAAGAAGGAAAATCTTGAAAAATATCAAACTTTCTGGGATGGACTTTGGCATAATTAGCATAATTGATGTATGCTTTTATTGCCTCCGGATCATTGAAGAGTTGCACTTTTATTTTTATAGAAATTCTCATGGTGGAGTGGTTGCTTGAAGAAGTCATTAAAATAAAGAGTAGAGAGCTTGAAGTTTTGAAGAGAGAGTTTGAATTTGAAAATGAGAATGAAATATGATAAAAGATAGTGAATAAATAGATTCTCAAAGGACATATTCTCTAGTCAAAAGGTAGCTTTTCAGAGAATTGAATGGAATGAAAAGATGGAGGTAAATTCAAACATTAGAATTCAAATTTTGAAATTCAAATTCCGGTACCCATGTCGACATCATAGTAGGGACCATGTCGACATGTGCCAGTGAATTTTTGTGAATTATTTTTCCTAAGTTCTCTAGTAAGTTTATATACTTTATTATATATTTCTGAAATATTATTGGACAAATAATATATTTCAGAAAGTATTAATATACTATTAAATATAATAATATAAAATAAATAAATAAATAATAAAAAATAATAAAATAATAATAAAAAATAGAAAATAAAATTTTAAAATTCAAACAATACACCAATTCAAAATCAATTAATCAAGCAATCAAACATCTAATTCTAAGCAAGCAATTTCAACCAATTATACTATAAATGTGTACCTTTTTCTAAGTCCGTTTCTCTGAATTCGTCGAAGTCGTGAACTACCGTGAAATACAAATTTGAATTATCTGTTTTCTGATCATCATCACTTGAGAATGGGTCTGAGTCATCTAGAGTAGAAGTAAATGCATGTTTCCTTTTCTTTGCTGGATCATTATTCATAAGAGGATTTTGCCTATCTGGATACGGACAGTCTCTTTTGATATGGCCTGGTTCATCATAGTTGTAACATTTGACATTATTTTGCACTACATTCTAATTTCCAGAGTTCTTATAGTCATTTCTATTGAGATTATTCATCTTTCTGTATTTCAGGAATTCCCTAAAATTTCTGGTCATTAAGGCTATTTCTTCATCATTATCGCTATTTGAATCTGATCCGTCAGTCGATGCATTGAATGCCATAGATTTCTTTTCAGACGCTTTGCTTTCTCTTCTCCCGATCATTTGAACTTCATAAGACATTAGATTTCCAATTAACTCTTCTATCTTTAAAGTACTGATGTCATTTGCCTCTTCGATATCAAGTGTCTTTTGATTCCATTCTGGAGTAAGAGAATTTAAAATCTTTCTGACTTGATCTTCTTCAGAAAATTCCTTTCCCAAAGATATTAGAGAGTGCACAATATCCTGAAATCTACTATACATATCTGAAATAGACTCATTAGAATTCATTTTAAATTATTAAAACTGATTTGTGAGCATGGAAAATTTGGTCTGTTTAACTTTGCTTGTTCTTTCGTGAGTAACTTGCAAAGTTTTTCAGATTTCATATGCAGACTTACAAACCGACACTCTATTGAATTCATTTCTATCTAGTGAACAAAACAAAATATTCATTGCCTTAGAATTATTTTGTACAACAGTCTTTTTCTCAGCAGTCCACTGTGCAAAATCAGTTGTGGGTTCAGAATATTCAGTTTGTGTAATATTCCAAGTTACTAATCCTATAGATTGTAAATATGTTTTCATCCTACATGCCCAATATGCATAGTTACTGTCATTAAAAAGTGGTGGTCTGACAGTAGACTGACCTTCTACAAATGAACTAGTGATAGGGATACTAGTGTTAGTAACAGTACCAGTGTTGGTAGTGTAACAAACCGTAAATTTTGGGTAATTAAAAATAGTTAACTTAATAAGATTATGTAATTAAAATATTAAAAGAAATAGAAATTGGTTATTTAATGCGGATGTAATAACTAATTTGAATGTAAAAAAAGGCAATTAAAGCTAAATTTTTGATAGATTGAAGGAGATTTAAGAATGTGGTTAATATAATGAATGGAAATTGGGTAAGACCATGGTCCTGTAAGTAATTGTAATTTTGTTCTATAGGCAATAAACTTATAAATGTAGTTAAAAGTAAACAGTGACAATTATTATGTGTTACAGCTATTAAATTGAAATGAGAAGTCAATTTTTAATAAATATAAACAATAGTTACATATGGTGAAATGTAAAACAATGTTTAAAAGTTGTTAAATTGGAGTATATTAAGGAATGAATGGTTAATTAGGCTTGTAGAGTAGTAATGGACTTAATAAAAGTGAATTTTAGAATTTTTCCAATGTAAGTTTGGAATTTGTTTGTAATTTATTTTTCAAATGCAGTAAATAAACAAATTTTGAAGATGGAGCTGTGAGGTACAAGGGCTAGTCGCTACTAATCCTGAGGATATTTCCAAAATGGATGTAGTAGGAATAGTGCATTCGGTTCCGTTTGAACCTGTAACGGACTTGTATAGATGAATGCTTGCGAAACATCGTCAGGTGGACGGTGTGCATTTTAAGGGATATGTTATTAAAAGGTAACGCTTAGCCTCAAGCCTCATCAAATGGAAATGACTGAAAATCAGGGGTTATGCAGCAAGGCTAGGTGGGTAGCACCCAAGCAGGGTGAGGTCATCCCTGTCTAGATGTTCCTTTTTATTTCGACTTAGTTGGAGGTTGCTGATCCCAACCGCGGGGTGATCTCACTCGGGATTATCCAGTAAGGGGTAGTCCCGGTCTTGTGTTGCAGGGGAGCGGGCGTACTCCTCGGTACTGTGATCTAGGCCACGTACTGTGACAGGTGGTACCCCAGTGCCTAGTCATTAGTTGGAAATCCATTCTCCCTACGAGCCTTGTACGATTTTTATTTGTATTACCCACTCTGTGGCTACTAGCTGGAATTTAATAATGTAACAATTTCGGCTATTTTATAAGTATTTGTATATAGACCCTATTATAATATCAGAGGATTTCTATAAAAATTGTTTTAGATATCGTAAGGTAAAAACCCGACATGTTTATTTGTGGCGTGGTCTTACGAGATGCTTTTGTTTCCAAAGGACTTTTGAAACTCTAATAATCAATTGAGTGTGATTTTCTCATGCTGGTATTCCAGACTGACTCGGGTGTTATTTAATTGTAATGCTCGGGTCAGACCGAGTATTATAGGATACATGGTTTTGATGCTGTGGCGCTCAGGAGACGTGCGGGATGATGATACGTACTTCCATACTTGTTTATATATATATTCCGCTGTGCTGAGTAGTTGTGTATCTAGTTGTATGATGTTGTTGAGCTGTGATTAATGTACTCTGAAGATGTAATATATAAACATAGATATTTGATTTTTGTGTAAAGATCATTTATTATCTATTATATTTTATTCCGCTGCGATGGTTAGATTCTGATGTTGTTTTCTATTCTCTTCATCTACCTCTTCTTCTTTAACCCAAATGGTTCGTACTTATGTGCAACTTGAGTTGATTGTTGTAGAATAGTGTTGACTCAAGGGGTACGGATTTGCGGGTTGTTACAGTTGGTATCATAGCTTAGGTTGGTGATAACCTTGGCTCTGGTGGGAATTACTCATTGAAATAGAGTCCATGTACTCTAGAATGAGTTTGAGCGTATTGATAGTTTGAGTGCGTATTTGTTAGTGAATATAAAATGATTTTATATTGTGTTGATTGGTTTATTGAGTAGTTTATGGATTCTGGTCAATACGAGTAATTAACGTTATTGATAGGAATCTCTAAACACTTGAATAGAAAAATTTGACACAATATTGTTTTGAAATAGGGTAAATGAAATAATTTTACCCAAATTATTTTTGTATATAAAAGATATAATTTTTGTAAAGTATTATAGTATTTGGATGCTTGATTGTTAAGGAATGATAATATTAAATTATTAATACTATTGTGTAGAAATTGAATAAGAAATTGAAAACTTATAACCAAAGTTGAAGAATAAATTTATAAAACAAAATGGAATTTGAAATATAGATTATAAATGTAATTTATAAATTGAAATAAACTTCATATACAAATGAGGTTTGTAAATGTAAACTGTAAAGGTGATTATAATTTTGGAACAGAATTCCAAAGAATGTTTGAATATAGATATAAAGGAATTGCAATTTGGAATTTTTAGGAAAAATTTAAATTCCTTTGGATTTGAAAACGGTTTCCAAAAGGTTTGGAGGAATGATAGTATTATTTTGGAAATATTTTTGAGTTGAATTTGAAATATGGAGAGATTTGGAATTTAAAAATATTTGAAATGTCGTTAAAGAGATAAAAGCACTAAACTCTTTCGGTCGTTGGAAAATAATTATGATGATGATCGCGACATCATCGGTGTTCATTTTCGAGTTTCCAAGAGAAGAATTGCTACCTGAATATTTTAAATTGAAATTATTTGTGAACTGGGTTTGGTTTTGAAACTCAAAGGGATAATTGAATTTACCAAAGGATTTGGATGTAGTTGATTTCAAAAGTGATTTTAAGATCTTGGGAAGTTGTTTAAACTCTGGAATCTTATTTTAAATGTTTATGGAATAATAACAATATATTGGCTAAATAAAATGTATAATCCCGGATTAAAAAGTAAAACGTGAATGGGATTGATTATAAATGGATAAAAGTATGAAAATAAATAAGTTTGTGACTTATAAAATTTAGAAGTGAAATAAATAAGCCAAAATAAAATTGATTTGAATATTGGAAAGTGAATGAAAATTCAAAACTTAAATTATAAAATAAATTGACCTCCAGTAAAATAGTTAAAGTGGTTTGAGATAAAATTAAATATTGGGAGTAAACCTTGAATAAACAAATTAGTAATTAATTGGTAATGAAATATGGAGATGGAACTTAAATTGGTTAAATGAAAGTCAAATACCAATTTAATGTGGCCAATGTTTAGTTTACAAATAAATTATGAAATGAGTATTCGATGTAACCAATATGAAATGTTCCAAGATAAATAAATGGATTCAAATAAAATGAATGAGAATATAGAATGCAAGATAAATTGAATGGAATCAGTTAAAATGGAATCGAATTAAGTATAGATTGAATTGGTATTAATTTAAAATAGTTATAAACAGGAATGGATATTCTTTTACTTTTAAGTAAATATCATTGAATTTGCATAAAAATAATTGTCGTTTGACGTAAACGAGATTATATAAATCCTACGGATTAATAGAAGCCAATAAAATTGGTTTTTGAATCAATTGTAATAAATATGGGCTTGTTTGGATGAAAAATAAATTGAATGTAAGCAATGAAGTGTAAATGAATTCAGCTTGGATTGTTGGTGAAGTAAGTGTAATTGGAAGTGTAGTCGAATAAAATAGAATTGGGTTATAACAATGATGGATTGAATTGGTGGATAGAATCCAAGTAGACATAAATTTAAAACCTTCCTTGTTATTGATAGAAATAAATTCAGAATAAATTAGTATGGAAGTTTGAAGTTCAAAGAAATGACTGAATAAACTAATTTAATTAAATTAGTAAATGAGATTGGTTTGATAATTGGAAATCAAATTAAGAATTTAAACTAGAAAGTCCTTATAAGTTTTGAAGTTGAAACTTCTTGAACGAAAAAAATAACTGAAGTAATATTTGGATAAAAGCTTGACTTAAGTAATTTGAGATATGGTGGTGTCGAGTTTTATGAAATGATTTTAAATAAAACTTGTTTGGTAAATGAAATTAGTAATTGAGTTAATTAACTTAAGTTATATTAATGAGAACTTGACTTCGAATAAAAATGGGAGTTAGATTGCTTTTGGGAATCAATTCAATTTAAATGAGTTTGCTTGGACTTAAAATGAATTTAAGTTAAGCAAGAGAGTTGTGAAATCATTTGAATTGAATAGGATGGTTTGAATATTGTTTGGAAGCATTCAAAATAAGTGTCGAAATATTTCATATGTACTTATGGAAGTATATAGTGTGCACTGTTTATAGAATCCATGTTTTAGTTATTTATAATAAAGTGAAATGTTAATAAACTTGTATATTTGACACTGACATGTTTAAATTGAGTAAGTACAGGTACAGGAGAGCCATATGGCTAGATTTGATCACGCAAATTGCTAAATAAATAACCGCTTTGCTTTAAATGCTAAATAAGGTACGCCTACGCAATACAAATAGGAAATATGAACTGTTTTTCTGTTTTTCGATCGTGTGGGTCGATGTATATATATTTATATCTCTTATCAAATTGCAAGCTCTTCTGTACAAAGGAGACTCTGCCAAAAAAATTCGAAAATTTTGGGAGTTAGATTTTTTTTTTAAATTTTCACCAACGACAAATGATTTAACGTTGATAAGCAAATAGAATTAAACTGAATATTGAAATTAGATTTAAATGGTAAAACTAAGTAAGATGGAAGCGAAGGAATGGTTCGAAGAAACTAATGGAAGTGAAAAAGTTTGCAAACAAACTTTTATTTGAGATATAAAAACAAATTAGTAAGTAAATTTAATTTAAGGAATGATTAGTCGAATATCGTTTGAAATAAGGTAAATTGAACTCAAGTAATATTGAAAATGAAATTTGGATAAAAGATGAGAATAAAAGTATTGAGATTTGAAATTAATTTGCAAATTGTAGCAAATTGAATTTATTTGGTATTGGAATACAAAAAGATTAAAACTGAAGTCGTGGCAAGAGAAAGTGTGAATAACAATCAAAATAAATGTGAATAAAAAAGAAAATTGATATAATTGATAATCAATTGGGGCAAATATGTAGGATGTACGTATATTATTTATTCGCATAGCTATATGATCCAGATTCGAGCATAGAATTTCGAGATAATTTTATCGATCCGAGTTAGGATTTTTCACTCGATTTTCGATGGCGAGCCTGGATATGGAATTTTTATTGATTCTGGAAATTCTCTATCGTAGTTATGACTATGCAAGGAGAATGGCAGTTTCTGATTAAGAAACCAGATCCAAGTCCGCACTAGGAAGTCGGGTGGACGATACTAGTTCGGAAGTTGTAACGTCCCGCCTTTTCGCACGCTTTAAATCGACACACGTGCCAATTCAAACCATACGGAAGGACGGATTGTTATGGGGTAAATAAGAAAAATAGAGAAGAGAAAAAAACTAAACAGAATCTCACAGCGGAAGGATAAAATATAATAATAAATATACAGTTCATAAAACTGTTTACAAAACATTTGATTCTTCTTTATACAATAAATATCAGAGTTCACATACCAATAAATACCAATGCAGCGGAATACAGTGTGTAGTGGAACCATATAATATAATAATAATAATAATGAAATCTTCGTCTTCGTCTTCGTCCTCCAGAAATAAAGTCTTCAAATCCTGAAGCGCTCGGAATGACCCGAGCGAATTTGAAAAACAAAAACACTCGAGTCAGAACTAAAAGATCTTATGTGAGTTAAATTAACAGAAATAAATATTAGTGCAGTAACCCAAGAGATGCTTGGGATTTACATCTCCTAAGGATCCGTTAAACTATTTACTATGCAGTATATTGCGCTATTATAATAGTGTCTAATTGTAAAATAAACTTACTTTTTTCTTAGCATTAAGGGGTTACCCATATAGCCCTTAACACGTAATAGTCCTAGTAGTCCATCCAATATCATAGTCCCTCCTGATCGGGAAGCCACCAGAGGATACCACACGGGCTACGGGAGAAATCCAAACTCGTACAAGGCGCGATAGGGTAGGTGACACGACACAACTAGGCAATGCCAGGGTAGATATACCAATTGCTATTTGGGCTAATGGAAACACGTAGCCGCAGCTACCGCCCACCTCGAAACAACTCCCAAAAAAAAATCAAAGTAAAAGTGGCCACTGAATCAATCCAAAGTCAACGTATAATATCGAAGAGGAGTGTCCGATCAGAGGAATGACCTCATTGGCTCGAGAATCGCTCCTGTTTTAGCCACCTTATGCCAACTCACGGGAGTCGGGTCCACGTATTTACTTTGCAGGAAACGCTTCCACCAACCTACTTCATTCTGGAATCTCCACCGCGTACACGGTAGTTAAAGTGGTTTTCAGGGTTGGCAGAGAGTATGACAACTTCCAATCCCGGTCTCTTCAACAATCAAACGTTATTATAACACCGCGGTCCTTTAAAATAATTTATACTTTTAAAACCAGAATATAATATCCATTTCAAAACCATATAAGTATGATATCATTTCCTTTTAAAACCCAAAACAATATGATATCATCTTTATTTTCCAATATATTCTTTCCAAAATTCATAGTGGTTTCAAAGTAAAATATTTAGAAATCAAACTCTTGAATATAATACTTCCAAATCATACTACCTTGAAAACCATAACTTTGAAACAAATTTCCATCTCTCAAATGGTTAAATATTAAATTTCTTTTATAAAACAAAATAGCTTCTTTACATTTCACAAATCAATTCCAAATATCGATTTAAACTTCCAAATATCATTTTAAATTTTTACGTTTCAAAGCTTTAAATATTACACCATTTCAAAAACAAACTCATTTGACCATCCTATATATATCAAATTCAATTACTTATTATTTAGACTTGAAATGTTTACTTAATGAATTCAATATACTTTAAGTAAAACTTATAACTTCACATAATTGGATAATCTTTCAATTTATTAAACTTGATATATTCATTTAAATCAACCTAATATTCATTCAAATCACTTTACACAAAAATCAAGTTACAAAAATCATATCCTTTAAAAATTCTAACTTTTCATTTAGTTTCAATTTTACTTAATATTCATCGTCCAACCTTACTCTTTTTTTTAGTCATTAAAACTCCAGAAATTTAATTTTAAATAAATTCTTAATCGTATTTGATCTCAAAAATCAAACTTTATTTTATACTTCAAATCAAATTTATACAGCTTAAAAACCGAAAATTTACTATATATATATATAAATAACCAAATCAACATCCCATAAACCACATATATATATAGCTTTACAAAACCATAGTAAAACATTTCCAAAAATAATATTTAATGCGGTGCCTGTATAAAATTTTCTACCCTATGGTCAAGTGATACGCATGTTTATCATTTCAATCCGCAATTTAAAATAAAAATACGGTTGTATGTCATTTCAAACCGCAATCCCGAATGAAATGAAAATGCATGATGACTTGCAGTTTATACAACATAAATATAGCATCCATTCATCCAAATATCAATCATCAACCATTATTTGCAATCATTATCCAATTTAAACAATCATCGATATAGAGCATATTATACAGGTAATAAATAACATGTATTAACTAACAGTTTATATTCAATAATAAATTTAACAACTGTTAAACTAGCAGTTTATATGCAAAAATAAATGTAAATTTAACTGGCGGTTAATATGAAATAAAAAATTTAACATAACTATGACTGGCAGTTAATATGCAAATAAATAAATTCTAATTGTCAAATTATATGCAATAAATAAAATTAATTAACAGTTAAACTAAATAAATGCGATTTAATAGAGATGACGAATAAAACATGCCAAACAGTCATAAATAAATTTCTACTCAAAACTTAAATCAATTTAACAAACATAAGAAATTTTAGAAGTTGTGAGTGGGTTAAAACACTCACCTTTTGAATTTAAATCGAATTTAAACCCAAAAATTCGACGGCCTCCAAATCTGTCCAAACCAGCGTCAACAAATCCGAAATTTTATTACGATCCTAACAGAAGAAATTTCGCGTAAATCGGAGTTCGTATGTGAAAGTTATCACAATTAAACAATTTACAATTTGAAATTAAAATAAACAAACAATAAAAAACTCACCCCTAGCCCCCACATCCACGTCATCATCCTCCCTTCATTATTCGGCTACAGGAAAAACGCGACTCCTCCTTCCTCACGCACAAAAATGCGACCCAACCGAAACCCTAGCAACACGATACCACACCGCCGTCACCTCCTGCATGCCGCCGATCAACCCCTACGGCCACCTCCTCGTCGTTCGTGCCTCCACTGTGATAGCCGCCGCCAAAATTTGCCTAACCCTAATTAAATTTCCAGTGGCAATCCAACCGTCATCTCGCCACGCAAATCACCTGGATGCACTCCCCTCGGTCCCTTCTACAGAACAGTGCCTTCGATTCGTCGATCAGACGAAGTTGATCTCGACGCGGTGGCCGAGATTGTTTCAACCAATTCAGACCAAACCACAACTCAAATCGAAAAACGAATTACGGATCTATGATGCTTACATCGAGAACTACAACGTATATTTTTTTGGAATTTTTCTGAGATGTTTGAATTTTCAACTTTTGATTTGGATTGTTTGAAGTTTGAATTTTGAATCTAGCGTTTCTAGCCATTGGAAGAAGAGAAGGAACTGATGAAATGAACGTACAACAAATGAGAATAGAATGGAGGCTAGGGTTTATAACTGATTTTATATAAGTAGGTCGGAATTTGAATAGATGGATTGGATAAACAAACGTGCTAATGCTAACGTGGCCCAAAAAGCCCGTTTTGACCCCGGAACGAAATTGGATAAACCCATATATCAAAATAGGCATTTTAAAATATTCTGAACGCGATGGAAAAAGTTTCACGTTCAAATTCGATCGTATGAAGAAGTTATGCTCAAATCAATATTTTCAAATTGATTTCAAATTGATTTCAATTAAATCGATTTCAAGCGTTTCGTGTTCGTACGATCAAACGACAAGCCCGATTGCTACGAAACTTGAAACCCTACAATAATTCACTGTTACGGATCCGATGAAACTGTTTCGTCGAAATCCGAGTCCGTGACAAAAATGGCTATTTTTATACTAATTAATTAAATTAAGAATTAGTAAATAAATCCAAATTTTTATATTTCGGTTTTAGTATTGGAAATTTTTTATCACTTAATAATCCTTCGTTGATTATCCAAATTTAGACAGTTTAAGATGTTTCTTAAATGCTGATTAAATTATTAACTTCAGCGTAAAATTTCAATTTCATTATATCTACTAATTATAAATTAACTTTTCAATAATCCCTTAGTTGACCTTTCATTCAATTATCCTATCTATTGGTACCCAATAGATGGTAATTCCTTTGGATTTATACTCTATTACTAAAACATCTCCAAATTCCAACTCTAATTTCAATCAACATAAAATGTTCTATTCAATTTCAAATGATTCAAATTATCATATTCTACATCCAAATGAATAAATAAAGCTTAATTCCCGTTTAAGCATTTATCATTTGATTGCAATTAACCTTTTTTCAAAATTAAATTCCGATATATTAATAAACTTTATTTCCATCTTTATATTCACAAATCATCATTTAATGAAGAATTTATATACGTTATTCCCCATTATTACCTAAATTTATTTAACGTAACATTTAATTTATTTTTATTGCAATGATTTTCAAATCGATTGAATGAATTAAATATGTATGTATCACTCATAATAACTGGTGGTCACAACTCTTGATCACCTTTAATAAGTTTATTATTTACAATCCAAAAAATCACCATTTACTATATATATACGGATTAATAAATTCAATATTTCCATTTCGTTTTCCTATACTAAATTTATTACTAAGTGTATTTGCTCCATTCCAACAAGTTGGAATTCCATTCTTACTATAACAATCATTTCCCTATTCACCTTTATTAATAACCCACCATCATTGTATTTATTGTCTTTTATTGATTTAACCAAATTAACCCATTTTCCTTTAAATTCATACTAACGAAATATTCAATTTCGTTTATTTCATAAACTCCATTTCATAAATCTACCTGCAATTTCTACCTAGAAATAAGGTTACGCTTCCATTGTAATTTACATTTACACCTTACGTTACTACATTAATTATCCTTAAAGTAACGTTTTTATTAATGACAATATTAAATTACTTAACATTTTATATGGTTGATATCCTTTATTTCATAAATTAATCCATTCCATCTAAATCCTTATCTATATAATGTTTCAACATTTAATATCGACCAACAGTTATTGCAATTCATTATCTTATATTGATTTTATACAATTACCATTAACTTACATTCAATTACTATTCAATGCATATTTATTCATCAATCAGTTCGATATTTAGTTTTCTTTCCTTCTATTTGATAAATAACCTAGAATGCATTTACATTCATTCATTTCATTCCATTCATTTATGGGTATTGCATTGAAATTTAATTTATTAGCTAATACCAACATTATTGCCATTAATTACAATTAGATTCCAAATTTTTATTCAATACCCTGAATGAATAACATATATATTAACCAAATCCTTACATTTGTTTTTCTTCATATTTAAAATCAAATCATAACATTTAAATGATTTAATTGAATTGGAATTTCATATAAGACATAAATTATTAACTTGCATTTACATGATTGCTTAGTTTATTCCAATTACCCTTTTCACTCTTTTATTGCATTAAATCAATTTAATATTTTCATTAATTTCTCATATTAAATTTTATATCCAGGAAAGAATCCTTTTTCTACTTAATTCATTTGGATTTTATTCCAATTTCTATAAATAGGTCATAAGTAACCATTTACATAATTCAATTTAGCGTTTATTTCAATATTTGTTTATAATTTAAAGTTTCTACTAAATTAAATTACAAAACTTATAAATTTTAACCAATTTTAATCCACTAAATTTACGGGCCGTTACACTCTCCCACACTCAAAACTTTTCGTCCCCGAAAAGGGAAAGAAGTGAAAAGAAGAAATAAGAAACAATATCTTTCTTAATTTAATTTATAACAAATAAGTTTACAAAATAAAATAATTTAACATAAAATATTCCAATTTATACCCATTTAAATCTTTCATACATAAATTATTAAAGTTTGTAAAACATTTTCAAATTCTTTTAAGTTCCAAAATTAATGGAAAATTTTGGTAGAGTCTTCTTTGTACGGAGAGGCTCGGGAGAAAATATAATATAAATATAAAAATATACACAAATATTTTCCAAAATAATATATATCCCTACCAGGGAAAATATATAAAATAGCGCTATAAACCGTAATCCGAAAACGTACCTATTTGTCGGGCAATTTACGCTAAATTTATGGAACCAAAAGCAGTAGCAATTGCTTCCATAACCTGCATTTCACTTACAAAATCCCAAAGGGTTAACAATTTATATAAAGTGAAATATCTAAGTGGTTTCAACCACTATCAACAAATCAATACACAACCATCAATTTCAACAACCAGCATACAACAAATACAAAGCAACCATTCAATCAAACAAACAAATAGTCGTTCGGGTTTAAAACTTTTAAATTGTACGAAGTGAAGAATAAAAAACTAACGTATCATTTACTCAACAGTCTTAGATAAACTAAATAGATTATTCATTCACCCCAAATCCAATTTTAAAGTACCTTACCCAACCAACCATAACCAAACACAACAATTCCTACTTACATATCAATTAACTCAGGTCATGTCATTAACTACTATAATTATTCATTCATTTATTATTGCACAACCTCCTTGATTTTCACTTTAATTATTTAAGTTTATAATCATCTATTTGTCATACTTACTTTTAACTTATATTCCCTGTTAGTAAATTTTCAATTATAGCTTAAGTTTATAACATTAAATTCTCATTTAACAGCAATTTCATTGAATAATTTTACTATTTCAAATTTCTACTTGTATAATATTCTATTACAATCTCTTATTTAACATTTCAACTTTTAATATTAGGTAAGTTATATATGTTTTTAAAGATGTACTTGAAAGTTATAAAAGTTTTCTCCTTACCTATGTTTAATTTAAAGTTCAATAATAATATTCTTTATTTCGTAGGTTACAAATTTCAAATTTCATTTAATACCGTTTATAACTTATCATTAAATCTCTTATTCCCTTTAGAGGTTTTAATTTATTAATTACCTATGTTTCAATTCACTACAATAATTAAAACAATTAATTTATGGAAATTTAAGAATTTAATACCGGGTTAAATTTCAAATTATTTTTTAAAATAATAGATAAATATATTCTTACAACTTATATATCTCTAATTATATTTAAAACAATCCAAAACTTATATATTTTTCAAAAATGAATCTGCAGCAGAACTACTACAGTGGCCTTCCCCCTTCGAAACTCGAAAATGAAAGTCGATGATGCGGCCGCCATCACCGAAATTATTTTCCAGTGACAGGGAGGAAAGTAAAAAACTTATTTTCTCCAAAATCTTCTTTAAAACAATTCTCCCGAATTATATTAAATATCTATATCAGAAAATACTTATAAACAATATTATTATGTTCCAAAATCCATTGAAGGAAATCTTCAAAAACCACAGAACTTAAGTTCTAAGTTTCCACTTTTCATTTATTTTATTTTCAACTTAGTTTCAACTATTATTTATATTTTCATTACCTAACACCCAATCTATAACAACCAAATATATGTCATTATAAAATATTTTTATATATAGAAAATATAATAGGCAAAGTTATTTCATTTACCTTTATTAAAAACAAATATTATGTCGGTCTGTCTTATTAAGTGTCTAGAAATCCCTATTGATGTCACAGCGTTTCATGCACCAACCACAATTTATAAATGCAAAACGGAACAGATTAACACAATATTAAAATCTTTTTATAACACTAACAAATACACACTCTCATATATATATTCAGCGACTCCCATAGGGTATTTTTACCCTATTAATAAAGAGTCAAACCCCACAAAGCTAAGGTTTATCGCTAAACCAAAGCTCCGATACCAGATGTAATGTCCCGCCTTTTCGCATGCTTTAAATCGACACACGTGCCAATTCAAACCATACGGAAGGACGGATTGTTATGGGGTAAATAAGAAAAATAGAGAAGAGAAAAAAACTAAACAGAATCTCACAGTGGAAGGATAAAATATAATAATAAATATACAGTTCATAAAACTGTTTACAAAACATTTGATTCTTCTTTATACAATAAATATCAGAGTTCACATACCAATAAATACCAATGCAGCGGAATACAGTGTGTAGTGGAACCATATAATAATAATAATAATAATAATAATAATAAAATCTTCGTCTTCGTCCTCCAGAAATAAAGTCTTCAAATCCTGAAGCGCTCGGACTGACCCGAGCGAATTTGAAAAACAAAAACACTCGAGTCAGAACTAAAAGATCTTATGTGAGTTAAATTAACAGAAATAAATATGAGTGCAGTAACTAAAGAGATGCTCGGGATTTACATCTCCTAAGAATCCGTTAAACTACTTACTATGTAGTATATTGCGCTATTATAATAGTGTCTAATTGTAAAATAAACTTACTTTTTTCTTAGCATTAAGGGGTTACCCATATAGCCCTTAACACGTAATAGTCCCAGTAGTCCATCCAATATCATAGTCCCTCCTGATCGGGAAGCCACCAGAGGATACCACACGGGCTACGGGAGAAATCCAAACTCGTACAAGGCGCGATAGGGTTGGTGACACGGCACAACTAGGCAATGCCATGGTAGATATACCAATTGCTATCCGGGCTAATGGAAACGCGCAGCCGCAGCTACCGCCCACCTCGAAACAACTCCCTAAAAAAAATCAAAGTAAAAGTGGCCACTGAATCAATCCAAAGTCAACGTATAATATCGAAGAGGAGTGTCCGATCAGAGGAATGACCTCATTGGCCCGAGAATCGCTCCTGTTTTAGCCACCTTATGCCAACTCACGGGAGTCGGTCCACGTATTTACCTTGCATGAAACGCCTCCACCAACCTACTTCATTCTGGAATCTCCACCGCGTACACGGTAGTTAAAGTGGTTTTCGGGGTTGGCAGAGAGTATGACAACTTCCGATCCCGGTCTCTTCAACAACCAAACGTTATTATAACACCACGGTCCTTTAAAATAATTTATACTTTTAAAACCGGAATATAATATCCATTTCAAAACCATATAAATATGATATCATTTCCTTTTAAAACCCAAAACAATATGATATCATCTTTATTTTCCAATATATTCTTTCCAAAAATCATAGTGGTTTCAAAGTAAAATATTTAGAAATCAAACTCTTGAATATAATACTTCTAAATTATACTACCTTGAAAAACATAACATTGAATAAATTTCCATCTCTCAAATGGTTAAATATTAAATTTCTTTTATAAAACAAAATAGCTTCTTTACATTTCACAAATCAATTCCAAATATCGATTTAAACTTTCAAATATCATTTTAAATTTTTACGTTTCAAAGCTTTAAATATTACACCATTTCAAAAACAAACTCATTTGACCATCCCATATATATCAAATTCAATTACTTATTATTTAGACTTGAAATGTTTACTTAATGAATTCAATATACTTTAAGTAAAACTTATAACTTCACATAATTGGATAATCTTTCAATTTATTAAACTTGATATATTCATTTAAATCAACCTGATATTCATTCAAATCACTTTACACAAAAATCAAGTTACAAAAATCATATCCTTTAAAAATTCTAACTTTTCATTTAGTTTCAATTTTACTTAATATTCGTCGTCCAACCTTACTCTTTTTTTTAGTCATTAAAACTCCAGAAATTTAATTTTAAATAAATTCTTAATCGTATTTGATCTCGAAAATCAAACTTTATTTTATACTTCAAATCAAATTTATACAATGCTTAAAAACCGAAAATTTACTTTATATATATATATAAATAACCAAATCAACATCCCATAAACCATATATATATAGCTTTACAAAAACATAGTAAAACATTTCCAAAAATAATTTTATATATTTACCGCGGTGCCTGTATACAATTTTCCACCCTATGGTCAAGTGATACAGATGTTTATCATTTCAATCCGCAATTTAAAATAAAAATACGATGGTATATCATTTAAACCGCAATCCCGAATGAAATGAAAATGCATGATGACTTGCAGTTTATACAACATAAATATAGCATCCATTCATCCAAATATCAATCATCAACCATTATTTTCAATCATCATCCAATTTAAACAATCATCGATATAGAGCATATAAATTATACAGGTAATAAATAACATGTATTAACTAACAGTTTATATTCAATAATAAATTTAACAACTGTTAAACTAGCAGTTTATATGCAAAAATAAATGTAAATTTAACTGGCAGTTAATATGAAATAAAAAATTTAACATAACTATAACTGGCAGTTAATATACAAATAAATAAATTCTAACTGTCAAATTATATGCAATAAATAAAATTAATTAACAGTTAAACTAAATAAATGCGATTTAACAGAGATGACGAACAAAACATGCCAAACAGTCATAAACAAATTTCTACTCAAATCTTAAATCAATTTAACAAACATAAGAAATTTTAGAAGTTGTGAGTGGGTTAAAACACTCACCTTTTGAATTTAAATCCGATTTAGACCCAAAATTTCGACGGTCTCCAAATCTTTCCAAACCAGCGTCAACAAATTCGAAATTTTGTTACGATCCCAACAGAAGAAATTTCGCGTAAATCGGAGTTCGTATGTGAAAGTTATCACAATTAAACGATTTGCAATTTGAAATTAAAACAAACAAAAAAAATCACCCTTAGCCCCCACATCCGCGTCATCATCCTCCCTTCATTATTCGGCTACAGGAAAAACGTGACTCCTCCTTCCTCACGCACAAAAATGCGACCCAACGGAAACCCTAGCAACACGATACCACACCGCCGTCACCTCCTGCATGCCGCCGATCAACCCCTACGGCCACCCCCTCGACCCCCTCGTCGTTCGTGCCTCCCCTGTGACAGCCGCGGCCAAAATTTGCCTAACCCTATTGAATTTCCAGTGGCAATCCAACCGTCATCTCGCCACGCAAATCACCTGGATGCACTTCCCTCGGTCCCTTCTACAGAACAGTGCCTTCGATTCGTCGATCAGATGAAGTTGATCTCGACGCGGCGGATGGCCGAGATTGTTTCAACCAATTCAGACCAAACCACAACTCAAATCGAAAAACGAATTACGGATCTATGATGTTTACATCGAGAACTACAACATATATTTTTTGAATTCTTCTGAGATGTTTGAATTTTCAACTTTTGATTTGGATTGTTTGAAGTTTGAATTTTGAATCTAGGGTTTCTAGCCATTGGAAGAAGAGAAGGAACTGATGAAATGAACATACAGCAAATGAGAATAGAATGGAGACTAGGGTTTACGACTGAGTTTATATAAGTAGGTCAGAATTTGAATAGATGGATTGGATAAACAAAGGTGCTAATGCTAACGTGGCCCAAAAAGCCCGTTTTGACCCCGGAACGAAATTGGATAAACCCATATATCAAAATAGGCATTTTAAAATATTCTGAACGCGATGGACAAAGTTTCACGTTCAAATTCGATTGTATGAAGAAGTTATGCTCAAATCAATATTTTCAAATTGATTTCAATTAAATCGATTTCAGGGCGTTTCGTGTTCGTACGATCAAACGATAAGCCCGATTGCTACGAAACTTGAAACCCTACAATAATTCAATGTTACGGATCCGATGAAACTGCTTCGTCGAAATCCGAGTCCGTGACAAAATGGCTATTTTTATACTAATTAATTAAATAAAGAATTAGTAAATAAATCCAAATTTTTATATTTCGGTTTTAGTATTGGAAAATTTTTATCACTTAATAATCCTTCGTTGATTATCCAAATTTAGACAATTTAAGATGTTTCTTAAATGCTGATTAAATTATTAACTTCAGCGTAAAATTTCAATTTCATTATATCTACAAATTATAAATTAACTTTTCAATAATCCCTTAGTTGACCTTTCATTCAATTATCCTACCTATTGGTACCCAATAGATGGTAATTCTTTTGGATTTATACTCTATTACTAAAACATCTCCAAATTCCAACTCTAATTTCAATCAACATAAAATGTTCTATTCAATTTCAAATAAATTCAGTAGATTCAAATTATCATATTCTACATCCAAATGAATAAATAAAGCTTAATTCCCGTTTAAGCATTTATCATTTGATTGCAATTAACCTTTTTTCAAAATTAAATTCCGATATATTAATAAACTTTATTTCCATCTTTATATTCACAAATCATCATTTAATGAAGAATTTATATACGTTATTCCCCATTATTACCTAAATTTATTTAACGTAATATTTAATTTATTTTTATTGCAATGATTTCCAAATTGATTGAATGAATTAAATATGTATGTATCACTCATAATAACTGGTGGTCACAACTCTTGATCACCTTTAATAAGTTTATTATTTACAATCCAAAAAATCACCATTTGCTATATATATACGGATTAATAAATTCAATATTTCCATTTCGTTTTCCTATACTAAATTTATTACTAAGTGTATTTACTCCATTCCAACAAGTTGGAATTCCATTCTTACCATAACAATCATTTCCCTATTCACCTTTATTAATAACCCACCATCATTGTATTTATTGTCTTTTATTGATTTAACCAAATTAACCCATTTTCCTTTAAATTCATACTAACGAAATATTCAATTTCATTTATTTCATAAACTCCATTTTATAAATCTACCTGCAATTTATACCTAGAAATAAGGTTACGCTTCCATTGTAATTTACATTTACACCTTACGTTACTACATTAATTATCCTTAAAGTAACGTTTTTATTAATGACAGTATTGACTTACTTAACATTTTATATGGTTGCTATCCTTTATTTCATAAATTAATCCATTATTAATCTATTCCATCTAAATCCTTATCTATATAATATTTCAACATTTAATATCAACCCACAGTTATTGCAATTCATTATCTTATATTGATTTTATACAATTACCATTAACTTACATTCAATTACTATTTAATGCATATTTATTCATCAATCAATTCGATATTTACTTTTCTTTCCTTCTATTTGATAAATAACCTAGAATGCATTTACATTCATTTATTTCATTCATTTCATTCCATTCATTTATGGGTATTGCATTGAAATTTAATTTATTAGCTAATACCAACATTATTACCATTAATTACAGTTAGATTCCAAATTTTTATTCAATACCCTGAATGAATAACATATATATTAACCAAATCCTTACATTTGTTTTTCTTCATATTTAAAATCAAATCATAACATTTAAATGATTTAATTGAATTGGAATTTCATCCAAGACATAAATTATTAACTTGCATTTACATGATTGCTTAGTTTATTCCACTTACCCTTTTCACTCTTTTATTGCATTAAATCAATTTAATATTTTCATTAATTTCTCATATTAAATTTTATATCCAGGTAAGAATCCTTTTTCTACTTAATTCATTTGGATTTTATTCCAATTTCTATAAATAGGTCTTAAGTCACCATTTACATAATTCAATTTAGCGTTTATTTCAATATTTGTTTATAATTTAAAGTTTCTACTAAATTAAATTACAAAACTTATAAATTTTAACCAATTTTAATCCACTAAATTTACGGGTCATTACAGAAGTGGAATTGTGTGATCGAGTAGGCGAACAGATTTGGTATTGCGTACAGATGATATATGTGCATCGTACGGGCTTAAGTAAAACAAATATTGAAAATGTGAAAAGAAGTCAATAAAATGATTTTGAATGTTGTGATTGTATATTATTGCTAAACAGGATATGCAGCTATGAAAAACGGAAAGGAAAATTGGTTTTGATTTCAGATAATAAATTAGAATTGCTCGACATAAAGGTATGTTTTTAAATTTCTGTGAAATTTGATTGGGTTTTTGGATCTAGCCGCTTGGCTTTTTGTTTTCTTTTTGGATTTGGGAGGCCGTAGAGCCATTTTGTAGTTATACTGAGCTAGCCGTACAAAGGAGACGCTGGTGAAATTTTTTGGAAATTTAGAGAGTTAGAAAATTTTGGGAAAATTCTGATAATTTTAAATTTGATTTCGAATTTAAATTTGAATGATTAAGTAAGTAATATTGCTTGAAACTATGGGAAAGTAAGTAAAAATTGTAATGGATCTTTATAAAAGATAGTTTGTAGGATGATGAATTGTTGGGTTTTGGAAAGAGTAAACGGGTATTGGATCATTCTTCCTAATTAGTAATTTCGGAGACGAAATTCTTTTAAGGGAGGAGGAATGTGACGACCCGGAATTTTTAAGCAATTTAAATTGGGATATTTAACTGATTTGAAATATAAAAAAATAATTTTTTAACTTGGATTCAAATATCACTAATTAATTGTTAATTAAATTATTGAATTAAATAATTTAAAATGGGTAAAATATGAAATCTGGGATTTTAAGCCTGTTAAAAATAATTTGAAGGCTTGTAAAATTTATATTGATAATGCTGAAAATAATAGAAGTTGTAAAATTGAAATTAACAGTGGTTTGTTCAGTTTTAAAATTTTATTGTTTAAATTGAATTTAAAAATAGCTTTTCGAGGCACAGTCTCGGAATTCGACGAAACCAGTTCCATTTGATCCATAATATTATATTATTATCGGATTTCAAATTTTGTAGTAATCGGAGCAGTTGTGTGAGCGTACGATACATAAACGCGTTGAAATCTATATCGAATCCAATTTAATAACTGGATACCTAAATAAGATATTATTGAATATAAAAATATTAATTTTAAATCAGCTGCTACCTGTAATTCCTTTAGCCAACAAATCTCTGTTGTAGCCGACACGCAGAAACAATTTTCACGCGAACCGTCTTTCCCTGTTCCCTTGTTATCTTTTTATAATGCCACCCTATCGATCTCGTACCTTTTGTCGCCCAAACGAAGCTTTAACCAATTCAAGACAATAAAAAAATGGCGGATGTTATGAATGAATCGAATTCGATTTCGAGACAGAAGTGACTCGACTTAAGAAGGAATCAGGCGCGACTCGTATGGCCGAGCTCAAGAGCATCACGGTGTCGATGGGTTCTCGCGAGTTGTTCGATTTGGGGGCGAAAGACTAGGGTCTCGCGAGACTTGAAGGCGACAGCAGATGATGGTGGCGAACGAGGTAGCTTGAACTTGATTTTGGCGACAAAGAGAGACTCACGACAAGTCATCATCGTGTAGATTGGAAGGGAGGTCGGCATGCCCATTTGGGTTGTCGCAGAGGGCAGGTTAGGGTTTTCGCGTGGCATAGTGGCCGTGGCCAGAGATGCGGCTGCATTAGGGTTTCAATGTCGAGTAGGGGTGTGCATCTGATCCAGTAAGTGAAACCTATTTTGATTTTAATTCGATTTTTGTGAATATGTTCAAAAAAAAAGTGTTTACTGTCTATTTTAAAATTCTAGGGTTTACATATAATATATATATATATATATGTACAAGAAATTTATATAATTACAGTAAGGTATGTTATAATATATATATATATATATATATATAAGATTGTAGGTCATTTGGTATAAGGAATTTCGAAATAGGAAATAAAATAATATATGTATATAAAAATTTGGTTTCGAAATCTCTGTGGATCTTTGGTATTATGCAGATTTTTGAATATTCACAGAAATAATAATATATATAGTATTTAGAAATAGAAATTTTACATGGGAGTATAGATTATTCTTATAGGAATATATGGATATAGATTTTGAAATCTATATAACCTATTTTATAAAGATATATGTATATTTGTTTAAAAGAAAAAATAATGATGAAGAAATATATATATATATATATATATATATAAGAATTTTATATTTGTAGTAGAGTCAGGCTTTAATTTACAGATGTGTGTGTGTGTATATAGAAATAGGAAAATATAGTTAGAGAAGATTAAATGTACAATACGATATAAAATAATTTATTCTTTTTCAATTTAAAGGTTTATATATATGTTTACACATTTTTAATTTCCTAGATTATTTTAATATGATGTATTAAAGGGATTAAATTATTTAATCATTTTTGTAACTTAGAAATCATTATTTCAGGAAAGAATTAGTTTAAAAAGAAAAATCAAATTACTAGTTAAAACCAAAGGATTAATTTAAATTTTGATGATTAACTAATGGAATCTATTAAATGGAAATTAATTATTTATTTACAGTTTAAGTTATTGGTTTAAAATTAATTATTTGTTTAGATTAAATCTTTTGTTTAAATGAGAACTATTAAAATAAAATCACTAGTAAATTAAATTCATCAAAGAAGAATTTAATTATTCGATTGGTTCGAATGTTAATGAAATCGTCTAATGTTATACAAGGTTAAATTCTGAAAGAAATCAAGCCGGTGTAGATCGGATTTACAAATCTTTGGTCAAAGGTGAGTTAATCTCACTCAGTTAATTTAAATTTAAATTTAAATGATTAAATTTAAAAATAATTGTTTGAATGGTTGAAATTGATTGATGTGCTATAGTATGGAATATTCTGGAATTAGCATACTATTGTGCTAACATCTGTGGATGCAAGGAAAAAAGGTTGGAGGGATCCAACTGGACCTCTCAATATTTATTATCTAATATTCTCTGTTGTGATTACTTGATATTCTATGATGAATATATTGGAATATTGAATGTTATGATTTGATTGGATATATTTGGGTATAATGAATTACCAAAAATATATAAATTGGGTTTTGGAAAGAAAATAAAGGAAGTAAGTTGTAAACGAAATAATCTTAGAAAATTTAATAAAATTAGAATGAATTGAAAAAGAAATAGAGGTATGTAAAATACTAATAAATAACTTCGAGTACGAAAAGAAAGGGGTTTGAATAAACAGTAATTAATGAATTGTAAAATCAAGTGAGATTATTTTAAAGGAATAAAGAATTATTTTAAAACTTAAAGTTTTAAATTTATCTAAAGGGATAAGAAGTAAATTGAGAAATCCAAATTGGTATTTCAATTAAAAGTATTTTAAATCATAATTAAGGAATAAATCTGAAATTAAAGGATTTTGGAATAAATGAAGTAAATTGGAAATCAATTTGGAAATTGATTTAAGTGTTTGAAATAGGATATTTGGAAGAATAAATTCAAGGTGGGAATTTATTAAAGGAATGAGAAAAAAAATTTAAAAAAAAATAATGATTTATTTTTAAAGGTTGTGAAGAGAAATATATTGCTCTGGATAGCCAAGTACGTTTTCAAAGTAAGTTTTTTTAAAAATAAAATAAAGGTTTTAATGTTGTTTTACAAAGTATGTTCTTGAAAATTTATTATTTCTAAATGTTTAAATTCTAAAGTTAATATTTATTCAAATTTATTACCGTATTAATAATTTATAAAGAGTGACTTAGTAATTCTGTTTTAAAGGTGAAAACCTAGTTTATATTTATAAAGTAACCTTATTTTCAAATATTCATATAGTATATATTTTTATTCAATTATTGAAGTAGTTTTAATTTAAATATTTTAAAGTAAATTCTAAAGTAAGTAATTTGTTAATCTATTATCGTAATAATTATTTAAAGTATTATTTGGCATTTTGTTGAAAGAAGAAATCTAATGTATAGTTATAGGGTAACCTTATTTTAGTTATTTCTAGAGTATTATTTTAAATTAAGTACTAAAGTAATTTTTCTATATTAAATGTTAAATATATTTTACAATAAAGTGTTTTTTTTAATTATTTTAAAAATCTAAGTTTTGTGCTTGGTGATTCCAGTGGAAATAGAAATACTTGGAATTTATTCTGAGAAAGGCAGATAGTTTTGAAAACTGTTTTCAAGGAGTTTGAAAAGTGAAAATATGTCTTGTGAAGATATTTTTAAGATAAATAAATAGTTTGGGAAATTATTTATTGTGTGATGGATGTTGTGTACATTATTGATAGTTAAATCACTGACTATCAATATTGGCTAAATGCGTTGATTGTTTCGAAGAGACCGGGGTCGAAATTTATTTCTCGAAAACCACTTCGATTCGGTTTGAACGTTTCGTGGAAACGAGTTTGTATTCGAAGATGGAGCTGTGAAGTACAAGGGCTAGTTGCTACTAATCCTGAGGATATTTCCAAAATGGATGTAGTAGGAATAATGCCTTCGATTCCGTTCGAACTCGGGACGGACTTGTATGGATGAATGCTTGCGAAACATCGTCAGGTGGACGATGAGCATTTTAAGGGATATGTTCTTAAAAGGTAACGCTTAGCCTCAAGCCTCATCAAATGGGAATGAATGAAAATCTGGGGTTATGCAGCAAGGCTAGGTGGGTAGCACCCAAGCAGAGTGAGGTCATCCCTGTCTAGATGTCCCTTTTTATTTCGGATTAGTGGGCAGTTGCTGATCCCAACCGAGGAGTGATCTCACTCGGGATTATCCAGTAAGGGGTAGTCCCGGTCTTGGCTTGTAGGGGAGCGGGCGTACTCCTCGGTACTGTGATCTAGGCCACATACTGTGACAGGTGGTATCCCAGTGCCTAATCATTAGTTGGAAATCCATTCTCCCTACGAGCCTTGTACGAGTTTTGTTTGTATTACCCACTCTATGGCTAGTAGCTGGAATTTAATAATGTAACAATTTCTTCTTATTTTATAAGTATTTGTACATAGACCCTATTATAATATCAGAGGATATCTATAAAAATTGTTTTAGCTATCGTAAGGTAAAAACCCGATATGTTTATTTGTGGCGTGGTCTTACGAGATGCTTTTGTTTTCAAAGGACTTTTGAAACTCTAATAATCAATTGAGTGTGATTTTCTCACGCTGGTATTCCGGACTGACTCGGGTGTTATTTAACTGTAATGCTCGGGTCAGACCGAGTATTATAGGATACAGGGTTTTGATGTTGTGGCGCTGAGGAGACGTGCAGGATGACGATACGTACTTCCATACTTGTTTATATAAATATTCCGCTGCGATGATTAGTTGTGTATCCAGTTGTATGATATTGTTGAGTTGTGATTAATGTACTCTGATGATGTAATATATAAACAGAGATATTTGATTTTTGTGTAAAGATCATTTATTATCTATTATATTTTATTCTGCCGCGATGGTTAGATTCTGATGTTGTTTTCTATTCTCTTCTTCTACCTCTTCTTCTTTAATCCAAATGGTTCGTATTTCTATGCAACTTGAGTTGATTGTTGTAGAATAGTATTGACTCAAGGGGTGCGGATTTGCGGGTTGTTACAAGACATGTCCATATGTATATATACATGTACATATAAAATTTCGACCTATAAATATGCTTTCTTCCTAACACAATAAGATTCAATGAAATATAAAATAGCTATAGTTCCATTCAATAAAAGTAATCAAATTCATAGGATCAAAATATGATAGCAAACAACAATCCCATATCAAAGACTTAGTATATATATATATATGTATGTATGTATGCGTGTGTGTGTGTGTGTGTGTATATATATATAAACATAACAAAAATAACATAGCAAGATATAATAAATTCGGATTACATACTTTTGCAAATTTACATAAAGGCAGCAAGCTCAACTTCACATATATAAACTAACCTACACAAGGCTACAACGCCAAGAGAATACATGCCCAGACTCAAGAACGTAGGCAGGTACCAAAAGAAACACGCGTACAATTCTAGGAAAACACACTTATCATTGCATCACACAAAAAAAAATGGTACACAGTTCATCTCCTTCACGTACGCACCTGGGATGCTTATGCAACCTAGGAGCACTATTCACCATCGTTCTACCGATCCCTAAGGACCGGTCGGAGCAGTTCTAGGCAAGATTGTCACCTGTTATCATATCCCATATTTCATTTGTTCAACCCAAATCTTTGTATGTGTGAGTTTCATTCCTTAATAAGCTTTAATTTTAAGACTTTGGATTGATCGTAAATATACAAGAGATGGAAAAGGGTATTAACTGTAGGGATTGGGTAGTAGAAGAACGCATAGGCAATTCGAGTATTTTAATGTAATTTAGCATTTAACTTTAAAATACATATACATATGTTACTCAAATGCAGCATTTGTATAATCATCGTGAAACATATGTAAAAAATATATGAGATTAGCACAGATTTGTGAGTAGGTTATACTCACCTGATGCTGCATTCTCTTCCTCCTTGCCCTAAAACATGTACGCTGGCAATAGATACAACACCGCACCAAATAAAACTACCATCATATATGCAAAATGATGTCATGAAGCACATGTTTAAATTTTGTGATTTTTAGTAATTTATTAAATTCGATTTTTAATTTTAAATGGTGATGTAATGATGGGTTTTGGTTTCAGGAAGAAGATAAATCAGGAGGGAGTATACGTGAATTATAAAACAGGTGAACAAAGAGGTCGAGAAAAAGAAAACTCTAAAAACGGAAAATTCTGGATTTTAGATTCATGGGCTTAAGTATAAATACTTGGGCCATGTATTTATAAAGTTAGTAAATATATGTGACGACCCGGAAATTATTTAACATTTGAAATGGAATATTTAATTGATTTTAAATACTTGGAAATTAGCTTAACTTGAATTTCAAAATTAACTAGGAATTTGGCAATTTAAATTGTTGAATTTAATTTATCGAAGTTGGGTAAAAATTTGAATTTTCAATTTTTAGCTTGTTAAAAATAATTTGATGGCTTAGAAAATTTATATTGATAATACCGAGGTTAATGGAAGCTTCAAAATTTGATTTAGAAATCCTTTATAAATTTTATCGTTTAAATCGATATTTAAAAAAATAGCCTTCCAAGGCATAGTCTCGGAATTCGACAAAATTAGTTCCATTGGATCCGTAATAGTTAGCTATTATCGGATTCCAATTTTCATAGCAATCGGAGTTGTCGTTTGACCCTGGCAGCTCAAAACGCATAGAAACTATTTTAATCGATTCAATTTAAAATCGATCGTTTATTTCTGTAACTTGCACATATGATCGAATTATCCTCCAAAACACGTTCCATTGTGTTCGAAATGCGGATAAAACCTTATAAACGCTGGGCGGCATACCTCAATAGGAGTTCGGGATGTCGAGTTAGGTAATACGAGATATTTTAAATATATAAAAAAATTCTAAAAATCAAGCCCTGTCTTCCTCCACACACCAACATCTCGTCCTTGTCTTCCCTCAGAAGCCAAAATAAACGAAAAAAGAAAACAACGAGCAAAATAACAAAATGGTGTCTCGTTCCCATTTGAAACAAAACAAAATTTATTCAGAGAAAAAAATAATATGGCCGCCCCTTTCTCGTTCAAAAATTAACTTCGAAAACCAAATGGCTGTCGCGTTTTTTCACTCGAAATCGAAAAAAAGTAAGGGGGGCTTCGTTCGATTCAAGCAGGGAGAAAGGGGCGCGATCAAAGTCGATTCGTGAGTGAGCAGGCGATTTCAACGGCGAGGGTGTTGCTCGGGGTCGTGGTGTTCGGCCGAGCAAAGGAGGAGAGTTGTAACAACCCGCATATTTATCGATTTTATATTTAAATATTTTATTTAAATATTTCATCATTCGTCGGATTTTGGTCCGAAAAGCTACTTTTTGCAAACAGTCGAATTGAGACTCGAGACCACCCACATTGAGTTCAAAATGCCGTTTGCAACCTTTTTGAGTATAAACATCGATATTTTTGGAGCTAGCTAAAAATTTGACCTTTTTCACTTAGGGCTTGGGTTTGGGTTCAGCCCACTAGCCATAATAATACCCCCAAACTGAATCATCCCTCCCCATTCACTCTCACTTCCTCCTCTTTTCAGTTCTAAAGTAAAAATGGTGGAAGAGATTGGAAATGGAAATCCCTAAGCCCTAGCTTTCTTTGCAAATCCAACTTCTAGCTCCTAATTCAAGAGAACCCATTGGCAAGCATCTCCTTCTTCTTCTCCAACTCATTCTCCTTCCAATTTCAGAAATTTCCTAAACCTAATTTGGGAAATATTCCTCTTTTAAGCTTAGAATCAAGCTTCTTGAGTTGGGATTGAAGAGTGGTTGATCCTCCTTTGTTTTCAAGCTGCTTCTTCATTGATTTGGGTTCAAAGGTGAGATTTTTATCTCACATCTTAGTCTATATTTATCTTCGATTGTTAGGTATGAATTCCTAACACTTATTCATGTGCATTTGATTTTGATTTGGATTGCTTTTGTGAATATTCCAATTTTTGGTGTTTTTGGTTCAATTCTTTAAAAATCATAACTTTGATGTTTTGATCATGTTTTTGGTGATGAACCAAAGAGCTTCTATGGCTGGGTAGTCAATTGGCGTAAATCCTTAGTGCCGTTGCTCGACGGTTTGCAAATTGAGGGAGTTTGCACCTCTTTTGAAATAGGGTAGGAAGTGCAAGTATACAGGTTCGGCCGACCGGGCTCAGGGTCCGGTTGACCGACCTGCTACCCAAGCGCTTCCTGCCTCTGTTTTGGAAGTGCTGGTTAAGGCTTCGGCCGACCGAGCCCCTGGGCCGGTCGACCGACCTGGTGCCCAAGCACTTCCAACCTCTGGTTCGGTCAACCGACTCAGGGAGTCCGGTTCACCGACCTGCTCCTATCTGCCTACTATGCTTTTTTTGCCTAGTTGCTTGAATTCCCAACTTTAATCGATTCGTGTTGTTTCCTATTTGTTGCTATCATTTATTATCGACTTTGATGACATTTTATTTGGGAATTTAGGATATATCCACTTTGATGGATTCGGTATCGATTTCTTGGATTTTATTCACTTCTTCGAATGTGAATTTTTATGAATTGATTGTTTCTACAATCACTTCTATGATTTGTCACTTAAAAGTATAAAGGTTTTCTATACTAGTAGTAAATATCAAAACTCTTTCTTCAAATGATTTCAACACTATTTTATTACAAAGCTCGTTTTCTCAAACCGATTTCCAATCTATTAGTATATACAAACCTTTACCTCGCTCGTATGAGAAATCTAATTAAACGGCTTAGTAAAACAAGTGGTATGAAACGCTTGCGTTTATTTCGTCGGTTAATTCTTGGACTTGTTCGATTGAATCTCTTGTGACAATTTTCTAGTGGAGATTTACAATTTGTTCATAAATATTTAAGTTAAGCTTGTGGTTATGGGACATGAAGCTAAGCTCATATATTCACTAGCTTACTGTAATTGACACTTCTCGGTGATCATGGCGATCATTTTATGGTTTAGACTAGCATTGTGCGATGTCTCTTTGTCCACGTGGAGGACTGTACGTCATTTTTATTGAGCTTCGGCTCACTAGGAGGAGCTTCGGCTCAATGTCCGCAATGGGGGACTATACCCTGTCATGAGGAACTTTGGTTCACCAGGAGGAGCTTCGGCTCAAAGTCCGCAATGGGGAACTATACCCTGTTAGGAGGAGTTTTGACTCACCAGGAGGAGCTTCGGCTCAAAGTCCGCAATGGGGGACTATACCCTGTCAGGAGGAGTTTTTGACTCACCAGGAGGAGCTTTGGCTCAAAGTCCACAATGGGGGGCTGTACCCTGTCATGAGGAACTTCGGTTCACCAGGAGGAGCTTCGGCTCAAAGTCCGCAATGTGGGACTATACCCTGTCAGGAGGAGTTTTGACTCACCAGGAGGAGCTTCGACTCAAAGTCCGCAATGGGGGACTATACCCTATCAGGAGGAGTTTTTGACTTACCAGGAGGAGCTTCGGCTCAAAGTCCGCAATGGGGGACTATACCCTGTCATAAGGAGCTTCGGTTCACTAGGAGGAGCTTCGGCTCAAAGTCCGCAATGGGGGACTATACCCTATCAGGAGGAGTTTTTGACTCACCAGGAGGAGCTTCGGCTCAAAGTCCGCAATGGGGGACTATACCCTGTCTGGAGGAGCTCCGGCTCATTTTTCTGGGATTGGCCATCCTTTTCTTGTGATTTCTGGATTTCGTGTGTTGAATTATGGAATTTATGTTTCACCAACTTTTACGATTGGCATTGATATATATGTCATTTATTGTGGCTTGGTGAATGAAATTAGGAGCATGACATTCCTTTTTATCTTTGAGAAGATCTTTGCGATATTGATTAATCTCTTATTGATTTTTCAATTATTTATTTATCACAGCTTGACATTGTGATTATTATACGTTTAGTCATATTTCTAATTCTATATCATTTCACCTGATATTTATAGCTAGACTGATCTGATTATTATTTTCTTCTTATAAATAATACTCGGGCCAGACTGAGATTTTACAGGTGCTTCTGCTTGCCACCTTATCGGACCATCATATGATCTTTTGGCTAACTACTTAGATTAGTAGTTTTTGTTGTATACATTTGAGATACAGACTCTATGATGTATACTTATTCTTTTGTCTAGCACTTGTATCTATTCTTTTTGATATTGTGGATCTTGCTTGACCAATACTCTAATGTACACTTCCTAGTGTAATATTCATATCTATTTCCGCCTTAGTGATATGAATTGTCTGTGACTGATTTATGTTATGTTTATTTCTATATTCGTTTCTGAAGATATTATAGCCACTGTGTAGTAGTTTGTGTCGGTATATCGGATTTCCCTCTTGATAAAGAAATGCATGTTATACTATCTGACATATCGATGCTCGCGCAAAGCAATTACATGGATGGTCGCTCCTCAACAGCCTTATTCTCCGTGCTAGTTGACAGCATTACACCGTAGTGTTCTTGTCTAGCGTGGGTATAGAGGTGGGGCGTCACAAGAGGGCAGTGAGCAACTTGGGTTTTCCAGTTTGGGATTTTACGGTTTCGGAGCTCGAACTCAAGCAACGGTGATGAGGCTGAGTCGCGGTGGAAGGAGAAGGTGGGCAAGTGGCCACGGCCTAGAACGCGTCGGCGTGGTGCACGCATACACATAGTGGTGATGGCAATTTCGTTGGTCGCGTTAAGGGAGTCGACGATTTAGGGTTCGACGAGGTGGCTGTTGATGGGGTGAAGGTCGGCCACGTTGTGGTTGTTGTCAGTAAGGTATAGCAAATTTTATCTTTATTTAATTAATTAAATTTATGCAGTTTTTAGTTTTTTTATGCAAGCAGAAATAATAGTTACAGTAAAGGATTTAGATGCATTTTAAACTTATATATGGATCTAGATTTAATAAAGTTATAATATGTTTTAAACAGATATTTAAACCCGGTTTCTATTTTTACTAAAGTAGTGAATATACATATATAAGATTTTGTGGAAATAAAATAGAAAAATATATATTATAAAGGCAGTTTTATTAATAAAACTTATTTAATTATTTCCACCAAAGGTTATTTTATTAAATTTAGTTTTGAAAGTTAATTTTTAGTCAAATATTTTATTAAAAGAAAATGTGTTTAAAAATAAATTATAGGTGTAAATCCAATTTATTATCTAAAATAAATAACTAGTGGTTAATTGTTTGGCTAATTCAAAATATTTATCAACTGTATAAAAATTATTATACAAGGTCTGGTACAATGAAGAAAACAATCTGGAATGAAAATGGATTGCATGCGAAACTAAGGTGAGATCTTCTCACTCAAGTTCAAATTGAAATTTCCAGTTTGATTTTAAATGGTTAAATTTAAATTGGTTGACTGTATGCTTGGATGATTGATTTATTATAATTATTCACTGGATGATATTATATATATAGTAGTATATAGTATATATATTGGAGTTGTTGATTTCCCGCGTTTTGTAGCGGATGAGACCCTATACACCGCATAGTAGCAGATGATATTTTTTAAATCCCATATACCGCGATATTCCACCTCGAAGTGGAATTGGTATTTAATTGTTGTGTTAACGTCTGTGGATGCAGGAAAAACAGGTTGGAGGGATCCAACTGGATTCCTCAAATATTGAATGTTTCATATTTTGTGTGTTGATTATTTATAATCTGTGTGTGATTATTTGTAATTGAAACCCTTGAAGGCTATAATTTAGCCGAGTATATTTCTGATATCGTAGGATACCAGAAATAAATAAAATTGGATTTTTGAAATTTAGTAGAAATTTATAGTAAATTAATTTTAGAAAATTGAATAAAATTAAAAAAGGAATTTTTTCAAAAGATAATAAATTTGGTGTTGAAATAAATTTAGAAATCAATTTTGGAAATTGTTTGGTATTTATAAATATATTTGGAAATCAATTCAGAATTTAATTCGGTGCCGAAAATGAATATTTAGAAATCGATTTGAAAATCATATATCAATGGATATTTAGAAGTTTAAATTCACAGTGGGAATCTACAAAGGCAAAGGGAAATTTGTTTTAAAAATAAATATTTGGTTATTTTTAAAAGTGTGAAAGGAATTTACAGATTTGGAATGTAAATTAAAATAAATCGAGAAGATTTATTAATTGATATAAATGAAAAGAAAATTCTTCCCTAGAAAGCCGAGTATATTTTTAAGCAGCCTTTGAAGTATAAATCAAAAGTTTTAGGAATTGTTTTGGAAGAATATTGTCGGAGAAATTATTTTTGGGATTGTCTTAAACCAATAAAATAAAAATTTATTTAATTAACTATATAAGGGATTATTTTAAAAGTTAAATTGATATTTGTTTTAGAAATTGGATTTTTAAATAGTTATATCCTATCTACTAATTTTATTTTAAAATTAGTTTGGACTTGAATTTTATATGAGATTTTTAATATAATATCTTCACAATTAATGTTTTAGATAAAGTGTTTTAAATATTTTTTATTCTAAATATTCCAAGTATATAAGTTTGGATAAGTAGTTTAAATTATTTTGAAGCATATGATCTCGGTAGATTTTCAGTGGAAATAAATAAATATTTGGAAATGTATTCCGCGTAAGGAAAAGTAATTTGAAATTTGCCTTTAAACGACATTTGAATTTCGATGCGACCGGAGGTCGGATTCCAAGTGGATGTTCGAAAACCACATCGAACCTTTGTGATTTGTGATAGATCTTTTATTTAAAAGATCGAAGTGAAAATTTGTTGTGATTTGTTTGAAATCTGAATGAACACTTATTTTTAAATTTTCGCTCATTATTCGGTTTAGCCAGGAGAGGACTTTGTGTCATATAACCCATTCCGAATAATGATACGTCGATATGGATAGCATTTGAAGACCGGTGGTGAAGACCGGGTATTTTCGAGAATGAAAGGATAACCCTCAATTGTCTCTGCACTAGTCACGCTGGTAGAGATTTCCTAAGTGATGGAAAGTCCGATCGGGATTGTAAATACCCGGATTTGCAAGGGCTTCTTTGGAAGTGCCTTTGGCTCTGTTAGAACCTAGAAAAGACTTGTGTGGATGTGTGTGTGACATTACTCTTTAAGATGTAAAGCTGGTTTCTATCAAATACATTTCTGTTGGTGGCGGAGATTTATTCTCTTAGCTTAACACCCTTCTCTGAGACGTACGAGCTCAGAGGTTATGTAGTTGATGGTTACTAGTGATACATTCCCAATTTGGTAATGTGGCATGCTAAGTGCTGCCGTGTGTTATCGATCATTTATTGGTTATTTGTGATCGAAGCATGGTTTTATGAAAAAGCGTAGCTTTGTAGACGTGACTTCGTCGAGCCTCACAACCCGGTAATGGTCGAAACAGGAATCATGGCAGAAAGGTTATTTGAGGGTGGCTCCCCCTGAGGGTATGACCATTTTCTTCTAGATAAAAGGCGATATCATGGTATGGAACCCATATATTTACTTATGTTGATTTTTTATAAAAAGTGGTATCATGGTATGGAGCCCAGATACTTTACTGTGTGGTTGTTGGATTGAGGGACCTCGGATAAAGGTCGGTAACGACCGGGGGATGGCATATTCGTGTCAGTTGTTACATAGTTACAGAGGTAACCCAACCTTGTGTAGCAGAGATCCGGTTAGGTTCACGGGGACGTCCCTCCAAAGGCGTTCCATTTTATGTGGGAAGTTCCTTTGCCTGACCATTTGTTGGAAAATCCAAAGAAACAATACAAGCCCTGTACGGTTTTAAGTTGTATAACCTGCCATGGAAGGTGGTGGTAACATGCTATTGAACATGGTAGCTATAGTAGGCATAGTACGAAATGTCTACGCTGGCTAAGATTAATATTATATTTTCAAAAAAAATTCTGCACTATGCACTATGATAATATCGAAAAGATTTTGCGTATTAAGCACATTTGACTATCATAAGGAGAAATCTCCTCCAATTCTGCGTTTGCATTATGTGTGTGGCGGGAGGCCTTATGGTAGTTTCATTTTCTAAAAAGCATAGCGGATTTCTTTTCTTTTCCTTCCTTTGTGAAAATAATTGTTTTTGAGATCTCACAACAGTCCCACGACTGACCTTGAGTTTATTGTTCCCTTTCTAAAATTTGGATGCCCATAATTTTCCACACCGGCAGCCTAGAGTCAGGTTAGCATTATTCGGGAGCAATAATCGAAAAAGAGATGCTATGGGGATCAGGAGCAAGCTGGACGACGAAGCGTATCACTAGTATATGTAATATTTCTTTCCGCTGTTTGTTGTTGTAGAATCTGTTAATGAAATATGATGTAATGTAATAACAGATATAGTTCTTTGTTTTTAAAAATTATTTATCTATTGTATATTGTTCAGCCACGAAATGTGAGTTTCTGTTTATTGTTTCTGTTTCTGTTCTATTTTCTTCTTCTTCTACCGCTTTCTTCTATAAACCCTAAAGACTCGTAAGTTTGTTCCTCTTTGAGCTGAATTGTTGTCGGATTTTGCCAGCTAAAAAGGGGTACGGATTTGCGGGCCTTTACAAGTGGTATCAGAGCATTTGGTTAAGCGACAACTCTGGCTTTGTTGGGTGTTACTCATTAGAGATAGAGTCAGTAGCACTCTAGAATAAGTGTGAGTGTAATAATAGATATGAGCACGCATTTGATAGTGAATATAATTTTTTTTGTATTATGTTGACTTATTGGTTGATTGTTTATAGATTCTGGTCGGTGCAGATTGGCCAACTGTATCGATAGGGGTTTATAAACTCTTAAACAAGATATACCGACACAGTATTGTTTTAAAATAGGGTAAATGAAATAATTTTATTCAAAACTGTTTTTGTATATAAAAGAAATGATTTTATGTGAATTTTTATGGTATATGGTTGCTTGGTTGTTAGGAAGTGATGGTATTGAATTATCGTCATTATTGTATGGAAATTTAATAAGAAATAATGGTATAACCAAAGATTTGGAGATAAATTCATTAAATAAATGAAATTTATAAATATGAATTGAAAGGATAAGGGAATGAATTCATATACAAATGAGATTTATAAATGTAAATTGTAAATGTGATTTATAATTTGGAATAAAATTCATTAATGGAATGATATTGGTAATGTGATGGTATAAATGAGTTTTATAAATTGAAATGAGATGCCAGAGTAATCTTTGAAATACAGATTAAAGAATTTGGATTGAAATTTCAAAAGATTAAATCTCTTTAATTTGAAAATGGTTTCCAAAAGTCTGGAAAATAATTATTTGAGAAGTATTTTTGAGTTGGATATGAAATCTGGCGGGGTTTGAAATTTAAAAATATTTGGAAAAATATTTTGAAGGGATATAATTGATTTCAAAGTTGGTTTTGAAATGTGAATAATAGTAAAAAAAACTCTGGAAATCTTTAAAATGTTATGATATATAAGTATGATAACTCATAAAAATATTTGAAATTTGATTGGAATAAGCTTCAAATTGAAAAGGGATAAATAAAAGTAAGTGTGGAATAAATTTGTGAATGAAACTTGTTTAATTAATGAAATGCAAATGAATGGAATAGAACTAAAAATGCAAGTATAAATATTGACAAAGAACTATTGAATTAATATGGTGTGAATTTGAATGTCAATAAAGATAAAGGAAAAAAAGAAGAAGAACTTGGTTTTGAAAATTGATGCCAAGTATAGTTGATTTGTCAGCTATAATTGCATAGTGAATGCATACTTGGTTGTTGAACATACATAAATGAGGTTTATGAAATGGATGCTAAACAAAGATTTTAGTATACTAATGCGTCAAAATGAATGTGAATATGGAATGCAAAATGAATTAAACGGAATCAATTGGAAATGAAATAGAATAAAGAGTAAATTGAGTTGATATTAATTTAAATTAGTTATAAACTAGATTGGATATTCTATTAAGTGAATATCGTCGAATTTGCATAGAAATGGTTGTCGTTTGACGCAAACGAGATTGCATAAAATTCTATGAGTTAAGGAAAGCCAATAAAATTGATTCTTGAATCAATTGAAATGGATATGAGTTCGTTTCGTTTAAAAAATGAATTGAATGGAAGAAAGTGGATTGTAAATCACTTGAATTGAATAGAAATGGTATGGAATGTGGTTGTAAGCAATTAAATTTGTATTGAAACCTTATAAATTGCTTATGGGAATTATTTTGAGTGCATTGCTTATGAAAACTATGCGTTTATTTTCAAAAATAAGTGAAATGTAAACGAATTTCCTATATATGCCACTTACGCGCTTACATTGAGTAAATACAGATACAGGAGGGTCTTTTGGCTGGATTTGGTCGCGCTAAAATGCTAATAATAAACCGCTTTGCTTAAAATGCTAAATAAGGTACGCCTACGCAATAAAAAAATAGGAAATATGAATTGTTGTTGTCTTTCCGACCGGGTGGGTCGATGTATATATATTTATATCTTTTGTCAAATTGCAAAAGCTCCTCCGTACAAAGGAGACTCTGCCAAAAATTTTCAAAATTTTTGGGAGTTAGAATTTTTTTTGTTAGCGAACGATTTCAAATTAAAATTGAAGTAAATTAGTGAATGAAACTAAATTAAAATAATGATACGAATCAGTTATAAATGGAAGATAAAATTCAATATTCAGAGCTGAAGATAAATTGAATTCATATGGCAATGGGAAAACTATTTGAATAGAAGTAGATATGAAAACTCTGTAAAGAAATGTGTAAAAAAATGATATTTGAATGTTGTAATTGGATATTATGGTTAGCAGGATATACAGGTATATTAAGGAAATGGAATTTGGATTTTGATTTCAAAGATAAAATAGAATTGCTTGACAAAAAGGTATGTATTTGAATTTCAGTATGAAATTTGGTGATTTTTTTGTTTAGCCACTTGGCCTGTTTTCTTTTGGAATTTGGGAGCCCGTAGAGGCATTTTGTAGTTGTACCGAGTAGCCGCGCAAAGGAAACCCTGGCGAAGTTTTTTGAAAATTTAGAGAGTTAGAAAAAAAATTTGAGAAAATTTTGAAATTTTAAAGTTTGAATTACTTATGTAAACAATATTGTTTGGAAACTATGAAAGATTTTGAAAAGTTAGTTGAAATGAATCTTTAATAAGAAGATTTGGGTTGATAAATTGATAAAACTGTTTGGTTTTGGATAAATGGTAAACGGGTTAAGGTCCATTCTTCTTCACTTGTAATTACGGGACGAAATTCTTTTAAGGGGGAAGGATGTGACAACCTAGAAATTTTTTAACATTTGAAATGGAATATTTAATTCACTACACCAGAAAAGACTTTTGGTAGCGTTGAAAAAATGCTACCATAGCTTATGGTAGCGTTTTAGAGAACGCTGCTATACGACATGCAACTAAAAGTCTAAAATCTTTTGTTGCGTTGTAGTAAACGCTACCAAAAGTCGCTTTTAAATGCAACTATAGGTATTTTCTGTAGTATTTAAAAAACGCTACCAAAAGTCACTTTTAAATGCAGCTATAGGTTTTTTCTGTAGCGTTAAAAAAACGCTACCATAAGTCTTCATTTTTTGGTTGCATTTTTTGTTTATATGCTTTTTTTGATTTTCAGTAGCGTTTTTAAAATGCAACTGTATAATTTTTATATTAGTTTACATTTGTTTCTGTAGCATTTCTGAAACGCTACTAAAAGTTATTGGTTGTTTGGTAGCATATTTTCATATATTCGAACAAACAATTAAATCACATAATTAGCATATACAAACAATCAATCATATGATCATCATATTCAAATAATTGCAAAAACATGCTAATCTCACAATCAAATATAATATCCATAATCAATTCGATAGTAGTTTTTCAACAAAATAAGTCACATACTACAAGCATTCACAGACAAGTTTCCACAAATGGTACTAACAAAATACGACAACATATATAACAATTAAATTCATGTTCGTTGCTTGATTACCAATAGTTCTTTGTTGTTGACAGTCTTCACTTCGAAATAGCTAATACCTGCAAACGAGTTTAACAATCAACAATATATATATATATATATATATATATATATATATATATATGTATATGTATATGTATATGTATATATGTATATATATGTGTGTATATATATGTATATATGAAAATCATGTAATCTATTACTCGATATTCTATATTAACACATATTAACAAAAATTGTTCTATTTTTATATGCATCCTATATAGTTCCCCAACGAATACACAATTTTCAATTTACACAGATATTCAGATCAAAACTGGGTTAGAATTCTGACTGGATTTTATTCTATGTGCAGATTGTGTATTCAGTACCATGGGCAGATTGTGTATTCAGTACTATGGTCAAGTTAAATCTTATAAAATATGAAAAAGTATCTGGAACGTCCGTAATCCATCGATGATGCATCCATCCACTAATTGAAATGTACAATTTTCTTTACCCTTGTCGTTTTCTATCAATTCGGTTCTCCAAAACAAAAATATTCCCTAAATTCACATTGCCGTAACTGTATTAGGCAACAACTGTAGTGTCATTTACTTCCATTTATTTGTGTTAGCCCTCTTGTATAACTACATTTGTGTAATACATGTGCAATGACATAATGATTAATCTGAGTAGACAGTTTTAGGAGATATGGTTTATTTAAGTTTTAGTTTCAAGTGTATCAATTGTTGTGGCTCTGCAGATAAACACGTTTACTATAGAGGATATGTACTGAAATGTTGTGGTTTTGCAGATAAAAACTTAAATGTTGTGATACAGATTTTTATTTTTATTTTAATACCCGAATAAACAGAACTAAAACATAATTTATTATTATTATCATTATTGTTATTCAAACTTGATTAACTTAATTATATTATTATTATTATAAACTTAGTCAAATTTTATAACCTAAGTTAATTTATCATCACCATCGTTATCTATAAATCTTTATTAAATTAGTTATATTATTATTATTTATAAAATTTAGTTAACTTAAACTTAGTTAATTTTAACAAAACTCAGTTAATTTTATTAACTTGGTTAACTTAGTTAATTTATTATTATTATTATTACCGAAACTCGGTTAATTTAATTATATTATTATTATTATTATTATTATTATTAAATTAGTTAATTTTTATAAACATAGTTAATTCATCATCATCATAATCATTGTTATTATTTATAAAACTTTGTTAAATTAATTATATTATTATTTATGAAATTTAGTTAGCTTAAATTGAACTAATTTTATAAAACTTGTTTAACCATTAAGGTTATATTTATGCCTATAAATAATGTTATGCCTATAAATAATTTTATAAAACTTATTTATCGAAGGAATAGAATCATAGGTAACCATTAACACACTTAAGGTTATATTTATGCCTATAAATAATGTACTATGAAATAAAAAAACCATGCAGAAATAATTCAAGTATATGAATTAGGGCATAAATACCTTAGGTTCTCTTTTCCAAGCTTTAAAACTGAAGTGCGGCGATCATATGCTTTAAGTGCTTTCTTATTACAGCAAGTCCCCTCCTTTATCTATCAATTCATTACTGCACAAGGATACAAAATTAGGACATAAATACCTCGTACCTCGTACAAAATTAGGATATCAATTCATTACTGCAACATCTTATCTTCCGGGCCTTCACCATCAATATTTTTTTGACCCTTCATCAATCCCCGTACTGATACCAAAAGAAGATGCAGGTGAGCAAGTAGACATATGTGTTATTTCCACTTCAAAATCTTCATTGTTCTCTGCATCCTACAACTCTTCGTCATGCTCATCCATGTCTTAACTAATATTCTCACTAACAATACGCCCCAACACCGCTTTAACACCCTTTAGTTTGTCTTCATTTGTCCCACCTTTTCTGCACTCTATCAAAAAATAACATAATATATAAGTACAGCACAAAGACATATACAAAAATATATACAGGACACCTGTACATGAGAGGTAAGTAATGTTTGTCTTTATGGCCGGTGTTCAATTCATGACTCCTACATTCTAGCATTTAAAAGTAAACTATCACTAATTTTGTTCTTCCTATGCACATTACTATTATACACTACGCACAGAGGTAATAATAAGGTTTAAATTTAACAACAACAACTTCAGTATTTATCCAAAATACAATATACAGTTGATGACAATGTAATAGTATAGCAAAATCACAACGATTGCTCTATATTCAAAGAAACATGAATTGACCTTAAATTTAAAGCAAAAATAAAAATCATTTAGATGATGGTACAAATAGTATGTGTATGCTTTATTAAAAGAATATAGAGTTAAATTTAAAGTGGTAACACCTTTACCTGATAATCATCAGTAGGATCTGCAGGAGTAAGCAGGACATTGCCATTTCTCACGGTAAGTGAATAATCCAACGCAGCTTTAGTGTATATCCTTATTGTCGGATTACGAGTTAGCTTCAACTCATTCACATTGGGTATGATTCTCCCTGGAATAAGAAAAGAAATATCAAATTTACGATTAGTAGTGCTTTCATGGTACCACAATCATTGATTAATTTATGAATAAAATAGTTAATATAGTTAAACAAAGTGAAATGGATGGGATAAATAAATTGAGGACATGATGCAAGAAATATTTATGAACAGAAATAGCTACAGATTTTGTCAAGTAAAACCATACCATAGGGCACAATCTTCCAGCGTTGGTTCATTGATTTCTTGTACCATTCATAAAGCACAACTACTGTTCCATCACGGACTCCACCATGGTCTTTATCTCCATGGAAAGCATCGAAGTTCATGCTAATGTCATTGATCTTCCTTATGCAACAAAAGCCATCTCCAAGATCCTTACTTTCACTCCAAAGGACTGACTCGTCAGGGAAGCTAGGATCATATGGAACTAATCCAACCATAAAAAAAATCAACCTAGTGTCACAAATAAAGCAAAAGAAACACAACTATGATTTCATAATTGAGGCAAACTACTAATTGTATACACCTAGTAGTACACATGTTAACTAGAGGATCAAACTGTTTGCTTTCTCATGAAAGAAGATGTGTATGTTTTGTTATATTTATTTTTTTAATTTGGATAAATAAACTTTTAGAGGATTTGATCTTAGAGTACTATATCTAAAGTCTAAACATGCATAAGATTTTCAACTTGACTAGAGGTTTAATTTTACTAACTAAAAGTAAAACCACATAAGAAACTGTGCAACAAAACTACATCCAACTATTAACTGATTTTGATAAGGACTTGCATTTTGATAGATCAACTAAAAGTAAAAATACTGGGTTATTACTTACTTGCTCATGAGGTCCACAAGGATGTTGTATAGCTTGATCGGTGGCTTTGTTTACAAGAGCAAAGCTTGGAAATCCTTCACCATCCTTTATTCTTGTACTCAATCTCAGGTCCTTGATCCAGTGCTATCATACAAACAATATTATGCTGTGGAAAGTGCGTGGAAACTTTGTTATTAAACCAAAATTTTAAGAATTGAATATACAAGTGTTCATTTTTTTCTTGAGATATATAGCCGTCGTTTCTCTTATTCAATATTAATTCTACATAAATTTTGTCAATAAATACCTTTAGATTAATAGCACAAGATTCATCTCTGTTTTATAAAAAAATATCCTTTCAAACGTTTCATCTAGTTAAAAGTATAATTAGTATATAGAGTCTACGTAGTTAACAAAACTAAAATTTCAACCACAAGTACAAATAAAAATAAAAATAAAACTACCTTATGATCGAAGGACATGGGGAGTGCAACCCCAGCACGGCTAATTACAGCCCTGGAATTGTCACAGTTGGCAACCAGCACCCTTCCACTACCAACCACCGCGACCACAGCAGTGGAGCCACAATCTGACTCTCCAACCCAGACCGTTCACACTGGCATGGTGGGTCCCCACAATACCCGCATGCACAAGACTTTAGCGCCAGCTCATCCATCCTCTCGAAAATCCTTTTCACAGCTCTGATCGGTCCCTCCTCGTTCAACATCCCCGTTATTGGCAGGATTATCGGTTCCTCCCCCATCAGCGCGTGCATCCTCTCCTTGCACAATGTCGACACCTCAAGACATAAAGATTGGAATCAATTGTAAACGCTCACAAAGCAATAAGCTAAACTAATCATTATTTGGATGCATGATTAAGTTTTCACTCTCAAGACAGAAAGCAATCTTTAGAAATAAATAATAGATGATTCTAGCATCCTATCTTAACGGAGTGTAATGTAAAGTCAAGAAAACAAGTAGGAAAGGATAGTCAGGAATACATAAAATTTGCCATATACAAGTTATTTGGACATATTCTTTTCTCTATGCACCAGTTAAATTCTCAAACATTCGTAGCAATATAACCAACATTTTACCCTTGTTAAATATAATGATTGTTCTTGTTTGCTCTTCGCCTAGTTAACTTTTAATCTTTTATTTTGTTTGTCTTTATACCCAATAATTATAAATAAAAAAGGAATTAAGAACAAGCCCATGCTCATCCTATTATTAAAAGGTGCACCATCTGTACCAATAGAAACACAAATGCCAGCATCAGACATTTCCTTGACTGGGTCAAACCCAAGCATGAGCATTGCAGCTGCAGGGCAATGTGAAACTTTTACCCCTTCGTTTGAGAAGAAGTCAATCTGTATCATATTATTTTATTGTAGAACGATATAATTAGTAAGGCCTGAATGAGTTCTTTGTGTAAGAGTTGATATTTGCAAAGTTAAAAATTGGTATTATAGATGTTTGTTTTACCTCAGCCTCATTCAACCAGACTGAGTGAGCAGCTAATAAATTGCTTCTTAAAAGCCCTACTTTATTCAAGAACGTAACATACCATGCTGGATTTCCCTTGTGTTCCTTACATGCTCATTCTCAAAAGGGATTTCAGCTATATGCATATGGATACCAGTTTGCAATTCTTCGGCCGTATCTCTCGTTTTTAGTAATAATTCTTCAGTTGCATTCATAATTTACCTTAATCCAAACCATATTCTAATGCACCCATCAGCCGAATTGTGATGCTTTTCGTAAAGATCCTTCTGAATATCTTACCTGATTGTTTTCAGAATATCTACTCTTATTATTATATGATGATCACCATGAACCAAAGGTTTATTTATGTTAGGAACCCCAAACTTTGTAAATTTCAATACCTCACCCAGATTGTGTACTAGAAGGTATATGAAGGTCCCTATATTCTTCAGTCATCTCTACCTGGGAGGCATATGATTTTGAACATGGTTAGAAACGGACATAGTAGCATGAATAATTTTAGTTCGAATTTCACTATCGAGAAGAGAAAAAATTGGATGAATTTAAATGAAAATCATTTTTTTTAATATACATTAACAAATTTGATGCTAAGTTGATTATTTGACTCTTCTAAATACTTGTTAGAGAAATATTCATTCACCATATCTAGCAAAAGAACCCATACATTTATTGAAATTAGAGCAGACTACCAGAACTAAAATTGTTAGCAAAATAAATAGTGGAATACGAAAGCATGATTTGTATAATTGCTATTGTTTATCATTTGAAAGTAGTAGACGGGATGGAGAAAACAATCGATTTATGGTTATTACTGGTGTTTTTCTAACCTATTTTTTTGTTTGTTGTCTTGTATTACAACAAGCTCATGTTGTCAAGGATCAGAATAGAAGAAAAAAAATTGTTTAGATGTATTTAAGAGAGTTAAAAAAGGAATAGAAAGGGTCTATCGTCTTTTACTCTGAGAAAATAAACGAATAAACATGAGATTACCTTAGCCATAGTTCTTAATATTGCCTCTATATAATCAACCTTATGTTAGGATACAGATTCTGGCCATATTTACGTATCATGTTTTCTCAGCTACATGAATCAACAATAAACATCACCTGCCCTACCCACATAATATAATGAACAGTAAACATACGATGCATCAATACAAGGAGCGGAGCACGATAACCAGCGAGTTAACTGAGATGAGTGAAGTTGAAAAAGTGCATACAAAGATCAGTTAAGTATAACTTCTATGATTCTATCATTGGAAGGAATGAATTTGTGCACTGCATATTGCATTTTTAATTAAAAAAACTTGCTAACATACATTATTCTACTACATATTTACAACTCACCAGCAAGGTTTTCTATGCATTGAACACACAAATAATATATAAGAACCTTAATTCAATCACACATATAAATAGGCAGATAGACACTTATAATCATCAAGACTCCATATCAGTTGACTCTCAATAAAAATAGAACAGTCAATTTGTACTTCGAATGTAATATCTAACCCAACAAGCAGACATAAAGCACACCATAAAATGCAATATATCAGTCATGCATTTCATCAAACACCAAACATTCGCATCAAATAACGTATGAATCACAAATCAAATGAGTATACTATACCTATAACATGAATCACCTTACATTTCATCAAACACCAAACATTCGCAATATATCAGTCATGTAATATAACTTATGCTCTTAAATTCAAAATAAAAATAAAAATTAGAACATTTACCTATAACTTGGTGCTGGCGGATCCTAATAAAGAGCGAAGAATCATGGGTTACCGAGGAGAAATAATGGGTAGTACATAAGGTTTTTCCGTTGACAGCTCACATGGGGTGGATCGACGAGAGTTGGTCGTGGATGTATTTACCACTGTGGTGAGAGCAACGACGAGATAATGAATTCCTGAGTGGTGGAGAGGGATATGATTAAACCTAGGTTTTCTTTTTAAGTAGAGAGATGGCACGATGAGCGGAAAAGAAGAGAAGAAGCGTTTATGTGACGCGTTTTTTCCTCTGAAATTATTGGCGGGTTGGGCGGTAGTGGCGGTGAGCAAAAGAAATTTAATGAAATCAGTTATATTGGTTGCACTTGTGAAGTAAACGCTACCAATAGGTGCTACTGAAACTAGATTTTCTTGTAGTGATTGATTTTAAATATTTGGAAGTTAGTTTAACTTGAGTTTCAAAATTAACTAGGAATTTGGCAATTTAATTTGTTGAATTTAATTTATTGAAGTTGGGTAAAATTTTGAATTTTGAATTTTTAGCTTGTTAAAAATAATTTGATGGCTTAGAAAATTTATATTGATAATACTAAGGTTAATGGAAGCTTTAGAATTTGATTTAGAAATACTTTATTCAGTTTTGAAATTTTATCGTTTAAATCAATATTCAAAAAATAGCCTTCCGCGGCATAGTCTCAGAATTCGACAAAACCAATTCCATTGGATCCGTAATAGTTAGTTATTATCGGATTCCAATTTTCGTAGCAATTGAAGTTGTCGTTTGACCCTGGCAGCTGAAAACATATAGAAACTATTTTAATTGATTCAATTTAAAATTGATCGTTTATTTCCATAACTTGCTCATATGATCGAATTAGCCTCCGAAACATGTTCCATTGTGTTCGGAAGGCGGATAAAACCTTATAAACGCTGGACGGCATACCTCGATAGGAGTTCGGGATGTCGAGTTAGGTAATACGAGATATTTTGAATATATAGGAAAAAACTATAAAAATCAAGCCCTGTCTTCCTCCACACGCCAACATCTCATCCTTGTCTTCCCTCAAAAGCCAAAATAAAGGAAAAATGAAAAAAATGAACAGAATAACAAAAGGATGTCATGTTCCCATTCGAAACAAAACAAAATTTATTCAGAGAAAAAAAAATATGGCCGCCCCTTTCTCGTTCAAAAATTAACTTCGAAAACCAAATGGCTGTCGCGTTTTTTCACTCGAAATCGAAAAAAAGTTAAGGGGCGCTTCGTTCGATTCAAGCAGGGAGAAAGGGGCGTGATCGAAGTCGATTCGCGAGTGAGCAGGCGATTTCAACGGCGAGGGTGTTGCTTAGAGTCGTGGTGTTCGATCGAGCAAAGGAGGAGAGGGCAGCGAGCAACTTGGGTTTTCACGTGTGGGATTTTAGGGTTTCTGAGCTCGAACTCGAGCTGCGATGATGAGGCTGAGTCACGGTGGAAGGAGAAGGTGGGCAATTGGCCACAGCCTGGAATGCGTCGGCGTGGCGCACGCATAGGCGTAGTGGGTTTGGCGAGGTGGCTGTTGATGGGGTGAAGGTCGGCCACATTGTAGTTGTTGTCAGTAAGGTATAACAATATTTATCTTTATTTAATTAATTAAATTTATGCAGTTTTTAGTTTTTTTATGCAAGCAGAAAAAATAGTTACAGTAAAGGATTTAAATGCAGTTTTATACTTATATATGGATCTAGATTTAATAAAGCTATAATATGTTTTAAACAGAAATTTAAACCCGATTTCTATTTTTACTAAAGTAGTGAATATACATATATAAGATTTTATGGAAATAAAATAGAAAAATATATATTATAAAGGCAGTTTTATTAATAAAACTTATTTAATTATTTCTACCAAAGGTTATTTTATTAAATTTAGTTTTGAAAGTTAATTTTTAGTCAAATATTTTATTAAAAGAAAATGTGTTTAAAAATAAATTATAGGTGTAAATCCAATTTATTATCTAAAATAAATAAATAGTGGTTAATTGGTTGACTAACTCAAAATATTTATCAACTGTATAAAAATTCTTACACAAGGTCTAGTACAATGAAGAAAACAATCTGGAATGAAAGTGGATTGCATGCGGAAGCAAGGTGAGATCTTCTCACTCAAGTTCAAATTGAAATTTCCAGTTTGATTTTAAATAGTTAAATTTAAATTGGTTGACTGTGTGCTTGGATGATTGATTTATAATAATTATTCAGTGGATAATATTATACATATAGTAGTATATAGTATATATATTGGAGTTGTTGATTTCCCGCATTTTGTAGCGGATGAGACCCTATGCACCGCATAATATCGGATGAAATTTTATAAATCCCATATACCGCGATATTCCACCTCGAAGTGGAATTGGTATTTCATTGTTGTGTTAACGTCTGTGGATGCAGGGAAAACAGGTTGGAGGGATGCATCTGGATTCCTCAAATATTGAATGTTTCATATTTTGTGTGTTGATTATTTATAATCTGTGTATGATTATTTGTAATTGAAACCCTTGAAGGCTATAATTTAGCCGAATATATTTCTGATATCGTAGGATACCAGAAATAAATAAAATTGGAATTTCGAAATTTAGTAGAAATTTATAGTAAATTAATTTTAGAAAATTGAATAAATTTAAAAAAAGGAATTCTTTCAAAAGATAATAAATTTGGTGTTGAAATAAATTTAGAAATCAGTTTTGGAAATTGATTTGGTATTTATAAATAAATTTGGAAATCAATTCTTTTGGTGCTGAAAATGAATATTTAGAAATCGATTTGAAAATGAAATATCAATGGATATTTAGAAGTTTAAATTCACAGTGGGAATCTATAAAGGTAAAGGGAAATTTGTTTTAAAAATAAATATTTGGTTATTTTTAAAAGTGTGAAAGGAATTTACAGATTTGGGATGTAAATTAAAATAAATCGAGAAGATTTATTAGTTGATATAAACGAAAAGAAAATTCTTCCCTAGAAAGCCGAGTATATTTTTAAGTAGCTTTTAAAGTATAAATCAAAAGTTCTAGGAATTGTTTTGGAAGAATATTTTCGGAGAAATTATTTTTGGGATTGTCTTAAACCTATAAAATAAAGATTTATTTAATTAACTATATAAGGGATTATTTTAAAAGCTAAATTGATATTTTTTTAGAAATTGGATATTTAAATAGTTATATTTTATCTACTAATTTTATTTTAAAATTAGTTTGGACTTGAATTTTATATGAGATTTTAATATAATATCTTCACAGCTAATGTTTTAGATAAAGTGTTTTAAAATATTTTTTATTCTAAATATTCCAAGTATATAAGTTTGGATAAGTAATTTAAATTATTTTGAAGCATTTGATCTTGGAAGATTTTCAGTGAAAATAAATAAATATTTGAAAATGTATTCCGCGTAAGGAAAAGTAATTTGAAATTTGCCTTTAAACGACATTTGAATTTCGATGCGACCGAGGGTCGGATTCCAAGTGGATGTCCGAAAACCACATCGAACCTTTGTGATTTGTGATAGATCTTTTATTTAAAAGATCGAAGTGAAAATTTATTGTGATTTGTTTGAAATCTGAATGAACGCTTATTTTTAAATTTACGCTCATTATTCGGTTTAGCCGGGAGAGGACTTTGTGTCATATAGCCCATTCCGAATAATGATACGTCGATATGGATAGCATTTGAAGACCGGTGGTGAAGACCGGGTATTTTCGAGAACGAAAGGATAACCCGTCGATTGTCTCTGCACAGAGTCGCGTCGGTATAGAGATTTCCTAAGTGATGGAAAGTCCGATCGGGATTGTGAGTACCCGGATTTGCAAGGGCTTCTTTGGAAGTGCCTTCGGTTCTGTTCGAACCCGGAACAGACTTGTGTGGATGTGTGTGTGACATTACACTTTGAGATGTAAAGATGGTTTCTATCAAATACATTTCTGTTGGTGGCGGAGATTTATTCTCTTAGCTTAACACCCTTCTCTGAGACGTACGAGCTCAGAGGTTATGTAGTTGATGGTACTAGTGATACATTCCCAATTTGGTAATGTGGCATGCTAAGTGCTGCTGTGTATTGATGATCATTTATTGATTATTTGTAATCGAAGTATGGCTTTATGAAAAAGCGTAGCTTTGTGGACGTGACTTCGTCGAGCCTCACAACCCGGTAATGGTCGAAACAGGAATCATGGCAGCAAGGTTATTTGGGGGTAGCTCCCCCTGAGGCTATGACCATTTCCTTCTGGATAAAAGGTGATATCATGGTATGGAGCCCAGATATTTACTTATGTTGATTTTTTATAAAAAGTGGTATCATGGTATGGAGCCCAGATACTTTACTGTGTGGTTTTTGAATTGAGGGCCCTCGGATAAAGGTAGGTAACGACCGGGGGATGGCATACTCGTGTCAGTTATTACCTAGTTACAGAGGTAACCCGACCTTGTGTAGCAGAGATCCGGTTAGGTTCTCCGGTACGTCCCTCCAGAGGCGTTCCAGTTTATGTGGGAAGTTCCTTTACCTGACAATTTGTTGGAAAATCCAAAGAAACAATATGAGCCCTGTATGGTTTTTAGTTGTATAACCTGCCATGGAAGGTGGCGGTAACCTGCTATTGAACATGGTAGCTATAGTAGGCATAGTACGAAATGTCTACGCTGGCTAAGATTAATATTATATTTTCAAAAAAATTTCTGCACTATGCACTAATGATAATATCGAAAAGATTTTGCGTATTAAGCATATTTGACTATCATAAGGAGAAATCTCCTCCAATTCTGCGTTTGCATTATGTGTGTGGCGGGAGGCCTTATGGTAGTTTCATTTTCTAAAAAGCACAGCGGATTTCTTTTCTTTTCCTTCCTTTGTAAAAATAATTTTTTTTGAGATCTCACAACAGTCTCACGACTGACCTGGAGTTTATTGTTCCCTTTCTAAACTTTGGGTGCCCACAATTTTCCACACGGGCAGCCTAGAGTCAAGTTAGCATTATTCGGGAGCAATAATCGAAAAAGAGATGCTATGGAGATCAGGAGCAAGCTGGACGGAGAAGCGTATCACTAGTATATGTTATATTTCTTTCCGATGTTTGTTGTTGTAGACTCTGTTAATGAAATGTGATGTAATGTAATAACTGATACAGTTCTTTGTTTTTAAAGATTATTTATCTATTGTATATTGTTCAGCTATGAAATGTGAGATTCTATTTATTGTTTCTATTTCTGTTCTATTTTCTTCTTCTTCTGCCTCTTTCTTCTGTAAACCCTAAAGACTCGTAAGTTTGTTCCTTTTTGGGCTGAATTGGTGTGGGATTTTGCCAGCTAAAAAGGGGTACGGATTTGCGGGCCATTACAATATATATGTTTGCTTTTACTCTTAAACTAAATTTTATTTGGTTTAAGTAAACATTAGTTCATATCTTGAAAATTATTTCTTTCCCAAATTATTATTTTATTATATTTGTATCACTTTAATTTGATTATTTATCACTCTGAGGATGTCATATGATGTAGTAATATTTAATGTAGATACTGGACACCGGTAAGTACTTTGACGTATAGTACACCCATAACGACTATGACATAGAATAGCATACACCCTATGTTTTGTGCTAACTTTTTAGATGTAGGGACATGTTAGGTATGATTATCCTTACCCTTTGTTTCGAATACTATACCGACTTTTATAGCATTTTGAGATTATTTACCGCTCACACCATACTGTTGTCTGACTCAAGGTTTTATGATTTGCTTCTTATTACCTTGGGTACTCTTAAACGAGTAAGATAGACAATTGATTTAAATGGTACATAGAGTTTTGTAGATGGACTAGAAGGAGGCATGATGCATTCTCATTATTATATTTTGAGTTTATTATTTGTTTATTCCGCCGTATGACACTATGGATCCTTGATAGTGTTTGCTTACTGTAATCAGAGACAGTTTATCAGGTGATTTTATTTGCTAGTTGTATAAACTATATATCATTTTGTACAATTGTATGATCCCGTGTACTTTGGTTCTATGGTTCAAATAGTTATTACTATCTCGCTTATTTTATGTTTGTGTTGACTATTATATTTTATCTAATGTGCTGTGAGATATATGACATGTAACGATCCGCCTTTTCAACCCTCAAAAGTCCACTCTAATACATCCACGGTATTCAATTGTCGAACATCCAAGTGCCGAAGAGGCAGATTGTTAGGGTGGAAGAAAAAAAGACTGAACAAAATCTCACATCGTAACAAGTAATATATAATATACAACAGATCTTTACAAAAGTAAAGTTTTTTATACGTACAACAATCATAGTAATACTAACATATTATAAAGTTAGACAGTTATAGCAGTATATCCTCACAAATGCTGATATATACAGCACAACAACTACAATAGAAATAAAGATTTATAAATACGCCTTGGAGGCATCCAACTCATCTTTTGAAGCTCCAAAGTATTCATAGCTAAATTTGGAAATATGCTTGGGCTGACCTGAGCATTATAAGAAAATAACGCCAAGATCAGTCTGGCAAACCAGCATCACAATTAAATGGATTTTGAATATGTAAAACCTTTCCAAAAATAAAGGTATCTCTTAGCACCACGCCGCACATAAACACAGATGTGTGTTTACTTTACGATAACCAAACCATTTATATAAAATCTTTTGATATTATAATAGTATCTAGGGTTTAAAAATAATATTAATCATAGCCAAAATGATTACATTAATTACGTTCCAGCATAATAGGTATACAACTATGTCCATAAGGCATATAATAAAGGTTGGATATAAACATGACAAGGTAAGGGGCTATCTTCCATATAGTACACCTCTAGATAAGATGAAATTAAGGCCGCGAACATTGCACCTCTACAAACGTAGAGCAGGCTGCCCCTTTAACATGGCATACCGGATTACATTATCCCACGGGCACTGAGGCTGCAAATATTGCCCCAAGATCGCCCCAGGCGCACATACTAAATCCAAAATTCCCAATCTAGATCGAAGAATGATGCTTCTAATGGCAGCAAACCACATAGCTCTGCCGCATCTACCATATTTTAGCCATTATCAGATTGTGAGGCTTTTGAGGTTATGTTTTTACCTTTTCCTCCAAGCAATTCCCACTTGAAATGCTAACACTACCCTCTAGGCAACAAAGTAATGCCAACATTCATCCGTACAAGTTGTTTATGATATGAACAAATTGACAACACTACTTCTACTACATATTTTTTGGAATCACCCTTAGGATTAGTAGCAAGTAGCCCTTGCACTTCAAAGAACTCCGTCTTCGATTCCATTATCTCAAACTAGTCACGAACCTTTTCCAAAGCGCAGAACGCGCATATGGTTTTAGAGTGGTTATGATTTCGAGTCATTTATTTAACCATTTAAGTAGACAGATTTCGTTATCATTTGTCATTGAATAACGCAATGAGTTTATACATACAATATAACATCATCGATGATAATTGTACCATATAATTCTCATGTTTCTTTTTGTTATTTCTAGAGTTATATTTGGCCAGGATTTTATAATTGGTTATTTAACAATAAAATAAAAAAACACTCAAATTGGAGGTTTAATTTCATAAGAAACCCAGCACGGTTTAAACATATAAGCAGCCACCGAGCCCTTTTAATCAATCTTTTCATTAGTTAAAAATCCCCTCGAAAATACTTGAAAATATTCATATGCCTATCGCAACGATATAGGTAAATTCACATACCATTCCATTATCAATACTTAGAAAACATTTTCCAATTTCCTAAAATCCTATTTAATCGGGCCAAAACAATTAAAACATTATTATTATAATCCAAACCGCTTTTCCTTCAGTGTTAAATATGAAATAAAATGCTTCCATACCACCATAATTAAGAAGGACTATTTATAAAAATCAAATCGCATTCCTTTTATAAAATTCTCTTTTTATAAGCCCATTCCATATTTACAAGTCCTTTCATAAATCTCCAAATTAATTTATAAACTTCTTTATAAATCTCTAAAAATATGAGTAAAACTCCTTTCTATTTATAAAACACTTTCCTATGTCTAAAACTCTTTCTATTTATAAATCTCCCTTTATAAACTCCTTTATAAAAATCCTCTATAATTTCAGAAATCCAAAACTCATTTTATAAATCATATATATTTAACACTAATTTTCATTATGTTTAAAATATCACTTATAAATCCATTCTTTTATTTATAACTCACCGTTTATAAATCCCTCTTTTATTTATGAAATACCATTTATAAATTTTTCTTACAAATTATCATTTATAAATCCCCTTTATAAAATATCATTTATAAATCTCCTTTAAAAATCCATTTTATTAAGTAAAATTCCTTTTATAAAACAATTTATTAATTATAAACACCTTTATTAAATTAATTAATTACCTTTAAAATCATAAATAAATAATTAATTGACTTTAAAATAATAAAGTAATTAATTAACTTAAACATCATTAATAAAATAATCAATTAATTATAATCATCATTAATAAAATAATTAATTAACTTTTAACAACCATAACAAAATAACTAATTATCTTTAGCAGCATTAATAAAATAATACTTTAGAACAATAGTAACAAAATAATAAATTACTCTTTAAACAATATTAATAAAATAATGAAACGCTTTACTTCAAATTATTGTAAAATTGAAGTTAATTTAAACCCTTAACCTTTCAAATTTGGAAGGAGGCTTAGTGGCTACCATGATGCTTAAACAAGCTACCATTTATGTAAATTTAACTTTCCAAGTTATATTGCATGTATTTACATAAAAGGGCATAAATGTAAATAATATCCAAAATTAGCAATCATAGCCAATAGATCACTTATACAATATAGATCAACTGGCGCATAAATAAATGTCCAAACTAATATAATAACAGATGAGGGATTTATTCTGCTTTATAGAGGTCCAAAATAAACTATTCGATTGATTTTAGAAGAACGATGATTTATTCTTCTAAACAGATGTCCATAATAATATATCCAATTAAATTAGCAGATTCGTGTTTTATTCTGCTAAACGGATGTCATCAAAGGGGTATAATTAATTAACTATGTTGTTATTCGAACAACGTAATTCTATACATTCAGTATTATTTCATCATTAATTTGTACTTTAAAAAATTAACAACCGTTTATAACATAATGTTCTACTAGTCATACGAATCAACTGCAAAAATTCATGGATCAAACAGATTTAATATGAAGGGCATATAGTTTTTTTAAAGTTAACACTTAGTTTATAATATTTAAAAGAAAAATCAAGTATAATAACTTACCAACTCCACATTGGCCTAAGCCAATACCACTTCACACAACCCGCATCTATAGGGTTCTTCATTGTTCATTTTCAAATTCATGCCCTACTTCTAAGATACATACGAACCAGACCACTTTGCGCCCCCTCACCTCCGCCACACCCTAACTGGACCTATGTACCCTCTATTCCATATACTATACTAACTTTTATAGTGTTTTGAGATTATTTATCGTTCACACCAGACTATTGTCTAAGTTGAGATTTTATGCTTTGCTTTTTATTACATTGGGTACTTTTAAGTGAGTAGACTAGAAAGCAAGTGTAAATGGTACATGATGTTCTACAAATGGACTAGCAGGAGGCGACGCTTTCTCATACTTATATTTTGAGTTTATTATTTATTTATTTATTTATTCTGCTATGTGATACTATGGAGCCTTCACAGTGTTTGACTTATTATTATTAGAGATAATTTATCAGTTGAGTTTATTTATCAATTGTATAAACTCCATCACTATTTTCTATAACTATATGAGCCTGTGCACTCTAATTTTGTGCTTTATGTCCTTATTACTGTATCGCCTGCTTTATATTTGTAATGACTATTATATTTTATCCGATGCGCTATGAGATATAGGACAGGCTATGTTGTTGTTCGATGTGTTATTTATCCTTTATTCCCTTCTTTTCTTCTTTTCTTTTCCTTGACAATCTCTCTACATCGACTGTAACGACTCAACTTTTCGACCCTCGATTGTCGATACTAAATACATCTGCGGTATTCATGCATCGAGCATCTAAGTGTTGGAAAGACAAAAAGTTAGGGTAAAATGAAAAAAGTAAAATAGATCAAGAAGAAAGAACAAACATCAAAATCTCACAGCGGAACGATAATTTATAATATCAAGAGAGCAGTATAATGGTTACCCTAAATACATGATTTTCAGAGTTACAAAACCTAAATATTATCATCAACCTGGATAATAATAACTGCATGTCCTCAAAATGCTGATATATGCACATAGCTAAAACGGAACAACTAAAATAAAAATAGATAGATATAGGAAGCCTCCAGCTCATCTTATGAACTTTGAAGCGTCCAAGGTAAAACCAACTACTCAGCCTACTTGGAAGAGTATGTGAGGAAGTGAGGGAAAACAAAAACTAAGCATCAAACAAAAGGCCGGTATGAGAAAACCCGAGATACATGCAACATGTAACAGTAACTGTTGAGACCATACGGGTTCCTGTAACAGTTTTTTCCTCAAAATAAACCAACCATTTATTAAGTTTAATATAGTGATATGATAGATAATGTCTGGATGTATAATATAATCATATGAAATCGCTATGATGCTTACATTGATCACACCACAACATTTGTAGGTTACATTTAAAACGATTGAGGTACGTTTGCATATTGGATTTCTAGTTAAAGACATCCCCGAATAAATTGAGGCCAGCCTCTTGACAAGGGTCAGAAAGTACTTTCCGAGCATCGTATATCTTGAGATAAAATATACCATTATGGTAAACACAACTAACCCACACACGAACCTATAGAACCATGTGGAACCAAGTACCATCAAATCCCCCGCGCAACATCGATAAGTATGCTCTAGATAATGGAGTTGATATACCCCATTGTGGGTTAGCAAAACCCTAGGCTCTGCATCCTACTTTGTTTTCTGTCATTTACGACGTTAAGATTATGTTCGGCATCTTTCACTTGAGTGTTCATTACTCGAAAAAATCATGAATCCCTCAATGGATTCTGATATCTTGAACAGATCATGAATCACTATATGGATTCAGACATCTTGAACATATCTCGAATCTCCATATAGATTCTTTTTCTTCAACCGCTTCTAAAATATAGAACTTGTATAATAGTTTTGAAGTAGTATTTGGTAAGTAGAACACTTATCAATCCCCGACTCTTAAACAACAATCATTGAATTTTCAATCAACTCAATCCCCATTCTTTCAAAAGTAAGTGAAAGATAAAGATGTTTCGTACCAATACTCCACCCCCGGTGTTCTTATTGGTATGAAATTGTGAAGTCTTTTGATTACTTCCTAAGTTGATATTACATCAAGCTCGATATCTGACTAATCGACTACCCAGTCAAAACACTTGTTTATATAAATCAATATTTGTACGCTTAACTCATTTTCGATATTCCAACTTAACTATTCCTCGTCAAGAGTGAAGCCAGATAAGTTTGGACACTGGTTGCTCTAAACCTTGCCTAGATACTTTATTCTTGAATCTCACAAACAGATAAGTCTACCTCATCAGCTTTTAGTGTTAAGTATCGTATTAATGATTTCCATAAACAATAAGAAACCAACACGATTAACACGTTTTCGACATTTTCACTTACCTATTCCTCGGTTAAGAGGGAAGCCTGTTAGGTTGGAGCACTATTGCTCCATCCCTACTCGATAACAATCTTAAGTCTCACAAATAGATAAGACTACTTCATCGGCTTATTAGTGTTAAGCATAGTTAACTACTTTTCTAATAAGTAACCAAACAATTTAACCATTTGGCCACGAAGCAATTCTAACGCCTTCTTTAAGCCTTTTGTTTATACTTTTAAAATACTTCATCGTTTTCGGTTGTGGATTTCTTTTCTTTGATTTCTATTTCTGTTTCTACATGTGCATGTTCATTTAGAATGTTGTCAGGTTCATCTTTCATGTGCTTACTCTCTAGTTCAACTTTTGAATATATTATTTCATTTTCTTCTAGTCTCGATTTGAGTTCTTTCAGTTGTTCTTTCAATTTCAAAATTTCTTTTTCTACCTTTATCCTCAACTTCTTTTCTTTATCTAATTTCTTCTTTATTTTCTTACCTTCTTCTACCAAATCCTTAATGTGTGTTGGCAAAACATTAAGGCTTACAAAATCTTCAAAAGATCAAGTACTCTGTTCAGCTTCTTCAAATTTTCTTTTTTTCCGTTGGTTCTCTTTTCTTTTGTCGCTTCATTCTTCTTTTTTTGATGCTGTTTGGAGTAGCTTGTGCTCATGTGGAAGAATAGTGCCCATTTCTTTTACTGTGTAATTTAAATAGTAATTTTGTTTTAAAATTCAAGTGTAAATGTTATATGATAGTATGTTGTGACATATAAGTTATAACTGACATTAATAAGTGATTAGCTTAATAGAAGAAAATATAATAGTAATGAAATTGATACTATGTACACTTACTAATTGATTGTGTGCAGTGTTGAAAATGATACCAAGTATTATTGTATATTCTAACTGATACTATGCAAAATGACAAGATGTACTATGCTAAGGAAAAATTGATACTATGGAAACAAAATTTAAAGCTACACATTTAAACTGATATGATCAGAAGCTAAAGTGATGCTACAAAGAGGCGTATTTGATACTATGCTTAATCCATTTTTCTCTTTAACCAGCTTCAATATCTTGAAGGTAGCTTGTAAGCCACATCTATACGCAGTTTTTGGCTTAATATGTTCAGATTTTGCTATCTGCTTGTTTGATTCTTTTGATGTCGCGTGCATGCTTTTACGACATGGATTCACAAAATCATCATCGTCCTATTTCATGATAAAGTGGCATTAAGTTATTAGTGAAACAAACAACATTGAAAAATAATAATATATAACATGATATAGCGGTATCAGTTTCCACAAATATGAGATAAAACATGAGATATTTATCTAACCAAAATTTGGTATCATTTTTGCTAAATGTAGGTATCAATTTGTTAAAAATTATGGTTGAAATACTTCTAAAATTGCTACATAATAACTTCCAAAGAAACATATTGCACATATGGTTTTTAGCTTATATTTGTGTTAACTTTGTTATAAATTACAATGAAAGTAATTTGTATAACTAAAAGAATAAAGTTCAAAGAAAGATAAAGTTAGTATCATGTTTATAATGTGTATGTATCAGTTTTTTTCAAACAGACAGTATATCAATTTTAAGACATGTTGTTCATAAAAACAGATAGTTGGTATCAGTTTTGCATTACATTAGTGTCAATTTTATATTTGTGATAGAAATAATTTCAATTATGGAGTAGTAAATTCCACCAATGATAGTGGGTATCATTTTATGAACATAACTATATCAATTTTGTTACAAACTTTTAAAAAATTATTTTTAAAGTTTAAAAGTTTTGTCTTCAATTAAACAAACAATATGTTCATTTTATGAAATATAGGTATCGGTTTTTTATATAGTTGGTATCATTTTGTGAAATATAGGTATCATTTACTAAAAAATTACAACATTGACACATGAACTAAAACATATTATATAGTGGGTACCATTTTCTAAGAATTTAGTATCAGTTTTCCTAAAAAAAGATGGTGAAAAAATTTGTAAACTAAAATGAACCAGCTGTACACAATTAGACAATAGGTATCACTGCTGCAGGATGTTGGTATAAGTTTTTATGTGTGTGCTAAAATTAATTTTTCTAAATACGAAGTATCACGTTAATTCTAATAGATACTTGGTATCATATTTTTGATATATTAGTATCAGTTTTGTAATAAGTGGCAATGAAATCTAATTTTTTAACCAACTAAGCTTTGTCTTCTACCAAACACACTATAGGTATTACTTTTTGAAAATGAAAATATTTATAAGTGACATGGCTTGTAATTTTACCGTGTTGACTCGTTCATCTTCAGATTCCTCAACTGCTATTTGTTTTTCCTTATTTGTTTAAGCTTTTTCCTGTTAAACATATTAACACTGTTAAAATACATCTAATGATTTAATAGTATTAGTTTCATAACTTAATGGTATTAGTTGCCTATTGAATTTGCTGCTGTATTATTTTCTCTTTTTGCACCTGTTCTACAGTTGATTTGTCACCAGCTGTTTTTTCCTACACGGTTTCCTCATTTTTTTTATAAAATAAGTTCAATCGTATCATAATCAATCTAGAATGGTTTTTTTATGCTTCATTTCATAATATCATTTACCTTTTCTTTGTTATGTTTTCTTCATGTTTCCTTTTTGTTTTTCTTTTCCTTTTTTGTTGTATTTCTTCTTCCATTGGTCTTTTTAATAGCGTTAACGTTGCAAATTCCTACCGCGTCTCTACTGCAGCTAGGATATTTGGTTCATGAATATTATCATATGCAGCTGCTAGGGTATCAAATTCACGTGGTAGGTTTTCAGTTTTGGCTCGATTCTTAGATTGAGGTTCTTTGTTTCCAGATTCGAGCTGATAATTAGAATGAGGCGCTAGGGGATTAGGTTTTTGTCGACTATCAGATTGAGGGATAAGATACCAGATTCGTGCTCAAACTTTGCTTGTTTTTTATTGCCCGACGTATGCGGTTGAGATGGAGGTAGCGATTTTGTTGTGGTTTCGTTTGCCATTTTTTCTTAATTTCTATTTTGTGTCGTAAAGAAGAGTGTGGATTTGAAAATCAAACAGGAAGACGAATGAAGAAAATAAAAAATATTTTAACGCGTGAATGGGCTTTGGGAATGTCCTTTAGAAGAAAACTGTTTATGCGTATTCTTATGAATGAATTTTTTAAATTATTTGTCCTTTAAAAAAATTCCACTAAAAAACATGTAGAAATTGTTGCTTATTGTTCTATACTCTTTCTTTTTTATACAGTTCTATCTGTTTTGTTTGTTAAGATTAGGGCTAATGTGGTATGGATGAATTTTACATTACCATACCATTATCAATCGATTAATTACCAATTTTGAATGAAATAAGTATACTAGTTTAATCGATATGGTAATGGTAAATTTAATATTTTATACGGTAATTCATCAGCAACATTTCTATAACACCAGTGGTAATGGATATTTTATCAGTCAATTTATAACACATGTATATTCTTGTATTTGTGCTTTATTGCAAGCATTTAAAACCAAGCAAATGGTTAACTTTAGTTCAGTAATTGTGTGAAATAATGCTACATACACTTCTTCTTTTTTCTCATTTATGTCTTTTACTAGGTAACACAATAAATTATACAATGAAGCTACATTATTGTGGAAAAACATGACAAGTTGCTGATTTTTTTGATAAATGTTAATTTTCCATTACTAATGCATTGGTTATCAGATTATTGGTATGCCAGTCTTCGATATACTAACCTATCAGTAACAGTAAATAATGTTAGCTTAATAGTAAAATGGTACATAATAGTATTTGTGAAATGATAACGGTAACTATTACCATAACAACCTAATTAAGATTAACCCAATGAAGGGTTTTTTCTAATGAAATATACGATGTACATTGTTGGTACGTCTTATAATAGTTTCTTGTAGATTAGTGTCAATAATAAATATTAATGTGAATGAGTAATAGTTAAAATGTACACAACTTTGAAAATGATAACAACATTGCGAAATTTGTTATTTTGGATGGTGGGTTTGAAGGTAATAAACGTAGAAGAAATACTGCAAATTCTCATCAGGAACAACATCTGTAAGCCTTAGGAAAATCCAAAAACTGCATTTTAGAAAAGGCAACTGTATGGTGTCGATTTGGCATTTAAAATTTGGCTTCGAGATGGCATAGGAAAATCGATCAAGATGGGTACCGGGCGAGACAACGTTTGGAAAAACATGGCGTCAATATAGGATTAAGAATGACATCGTAAGTCTTAGAAAAATCCGAAAATTTCATTTTAGGAAAGGAAACTGTATGGCGTCGATTTGGCATTGAAAATTTGGCTTCGAGACGGCACAGGAAAATCATAGGTCAAGATGGGTACCAGTCGAGCCGACGTTGGAAACATGGCATCAAGATGCCATCAGGAATAAAATGACATTGGAAATGCTTTGAAAAATACTCCACAAATGGCAGTGAAAAGAATGGGAGCTCTTTTTCAACGTCGTTCTTCCGACACCAAGCAACGCCTTTATGGCGTTGGAAAAATTATTTGGTGTTGTAATGATATTATACAGTGTTGTGTTTTGGTATGTTAGTTGTTGCTCCATGTGAATGGTGTAATGTTCTTCTGTTTTTAGAATGTCTTCTCATAATAATTTGGACATTTGGCCAACATTATCTTATTCGTGATGATGTTCTTCTTCCTGATAGAGTTATAGGTGTGTCGTACGGGCAATTATGTAAATAGTTATATAATTAACTCTTGTAAATATTGTTTTCCAAAAAAGTATATTTTTGGTTTTGTTTTGTTTTATATGTGTTATTATATTGAGATATAAATAAAGAAATAAATACACTGAAAATATATAAGTAGAAAATCTTTAAAATAAGTATTTTACCTATTGAGGTTACAAGTATTTTTGTAATCATGAGTATTGAATTGAAATCTAAACACTCACTTCTTAAATGTTTCTAGTCAAGATGTATCAAAAAAAGATACTGATACATCCTTTGGAACTAATTTATATTACGCTCTTTATATGATTAATGGTGAATTACTTAGGACTGTGAGGGTACCAAGAGGTTACGTTCTTTTGGTTGTTTGGTATAATCAGAGAACGACTGAACGAGTCTATATGTTAGTACAACTATGTCAAACTAGAAGATCTCGCTATAAATAAGTAGTAATCTTCTAACTTACAGGTATCGTCGATCCTAAGTAGCTAGGCAATACTTTGATAATAGTCAAACTCATAGCATTGCGACCATGTAACGGATTGAATTACTTGAAGTGAAGTAGTGCATAAAAGAGGAATTGTCTCCTTCGTAGTAGAAGCAACTTAAAAACAAAATCTCCAAGTATAATAAATCGATTGCAATATAAGAAAATTTTGTTTTTGCGACGACAAAACCCATTACAACGCAAAATATCATTTCGTGGCGAATCTATAATGATATTTTCCCCCACAATGTGTAATTGATCCACGACAAAAAATAAGAATGAAATTTAAACCAATTTTGCCAAAAAATTGTGACAGCATATCAAATCTTCATATAAAATTTGTTTCGAATTTGCAATGGAATATAATCTATAAAAAAACAACTTACCTTTACATATATATACTGTGACCATTTCAATTCCATCACCAATCTACCATGGATTTTTATTTCGCTTTGTTCTATTTTTCTTTGTTGTTATACCTCAGCAAAATTTGCAAGAGAATTGCAATGGATAACTAATAAACTTCCAAAATCTTAAATATGACAGCAAATCCATAGCAACATCTTGCAATAATGATGGATTTGTTATGAATTTTGAAAAATCTTAAAAATGCTAATTTAAATTTGTCATTAATCAATTGCAAAGTCCATACTCTCATTTTCCACACAAGCCATTCATCATATAATAAAAAAGTACTAATATACATTTTACCAAAATAAAAAAAATGTACAACATAATCAAGGATTAGCACAACATAACAAGAACATAATAACAAATATACTAGAACACAAATTCAAAACCAAAATTCAAATGCAGTGCAGCAAAATCCATTAAGTAGCCAATATATACATAGATTAGTGCATCAAATACATGAAATCATGGTGGAATAGAGGATTGTGACAATCTTTGCCAAATTTCAGCCATTCTACGCTCAAATACCTCCTCAAGTCAACACTCAAGTTGTATACGCTTCTCATATTGTTAACACGCACCTAAGGTTTGCATTGAAACGTTGTACTTGCTCCATTCGTTGCTATACGGAACCTTAACCATTTCCTCGTATGCCTTGGGATTCTAATACGATCCTATCACCCGTGACATACAGTCTTGTAGTTGACCTATGGAGGCACAATATAATCATTTAGTCTATACCTCAAATGTTTTCAATCTTAAATATTTCCAAGATTGAGGTGCTTGTATATTTATAGTGTAGCTCAAACGATAAATCATACTCATATAGACAAACATTTAAACAAATTATTAATTGATCAAGGCAAAAAAAAGAAGTAAAACTGATGGTGATCGAACCCTATACAAAAGATTTATGCACATTCACGCCAAGGCAGAAATTTATGCACTTGCTTGCAGTAAGTAATCATCCGCTCGTCGAACAAATGCTTTCTTGTTGCAGCAAAAAATGGTTGCTAAAATAACATTATTTTATCGAACTCTCCAAAATAAACACAAAAAACATAAAAAACTGCCACTATGTCAAAGAAAGATTTATCAGAAAAATGAACTTATACTTGCTATTATTTGGTTAATATTAGCAAAGTAAACCTGCAAAAAAAATAAGGATATAACATTGTTATATGGGTGCATAAGCTACAAAACTCACCAAGTAACCCAGAAAATGATAAATCATTCTTTGACCATTTTTCTAATATGATATTGCAGAAGGAAGCTCTTGCTTGCTGTGGTCGATGAATTTCATTTTGAAAACCTTGCTCTAAAGTTTAACAAGGTCAAATCAATTCTCTCAAAATAGACAGGAATTATTAATGCCAAAACTCTAAGAAATACAAAAACGATCAGTAACATGAAGAAGTACAGTGCAGTACACCAAGCATATAAGATAGCACCTTTTTTTTGAATGAAGGTTAAATGGGCCAAGCCCAAAAGCTTACAAACAAAAACCGGGTCAATAAAGCAAACCCGATCAACAAACTAATATATCCACTCAAACCGTAAAAAACAACGCCGACAAACCAAAACACAACAAAACAGAAAAAATCAAAAAGCATAAATGAAACTCAAAAATGGCTGATCTCCGAAGCCATTCCTCTTTCGTTCTTTGTTCTACTACTCTCTCCTCGCTCCCAGTAAGAAAGAGCTTCATTAGAGCCAACTCTCATACCTCTGCCGCCCCCTACGTTATCAGTAGCTATGCAATAGTTGCTATATTTGCTGAGATGCCTATAATTGTTAGATCTAGTGTCATGGCAACCTAGATCTAACGATTCCTTGTTCAAATTGTTATGTCTACTCAGATTATCTCTGCTACCTGAGTTAATTTTGCTGGAATACACAGAATCGTTAGATCTAGCGTCAACGTGACCTAGATCTAACGATGTTCCCCTCGAGTTGATATTACTACCCAGAATAGCTTTGATACTATAAGAATTGCTGGCTGTAGTTTGGTGTGGGTTAGCGCCGGTTGTTATCAGCCTCAAAGAAGCTTATCTTATCAGTTATACCAAACCCCCTTTGCTGGTTAACACTGCCTGCTTTACTAAGAAAATGATTTTTGGTCTGCAAGCATTTCGAATGCAAAAGATAAGCTTCTAAATGTTTGCTTCCAGCTTCAGATCTCCAGTCCTCATCAAGGGAAGCAAATTTGGTTTGGTTTTTAAGTATTTTCTTAGATTTTGCAGAATAATCTTACCGTCCGTACTTTTAGTTAACCAAACTTGCTCTTTACTTCTGTTGCCGCTATTGTGCACACGCAAATTTCTTTCTTTCCACAAGTTCAAAACTGCCGTAGTTAGCAAAATGTGAGCATAATATGCTTCTTTAGATTTAGAGCTGAAGTTGTTGTTGATTAACTTTATAATGTTCATTAGATCCATATGTCTATTGTCATCTATGCTCAGAATAGCTTTGATTTGATTTCATATAAAATACGAGTAACTGCATTTAAAAAATAAATGGTTAGCATTTTCATTACATATATTGCACAGGGAGCAGAGTGAATTTATATCATTGCCCCATTTATTTAATCTATCCCAAGTTGGCAATCTGTTTTTAATTGCAAAATAAGTACAGAATGCCATCTTGGGACAATTCACTCTATTACATATGCAATGATACCATTATTCTGTTAGGAATTTGTTTCTAATAAAATTCCAAGTTGCTTTGAATGAAAACTTCCCTCTGTTGTTTGCTTTCCATTCCCAGTAGTCATTCTCTGCAAAAGTATCAAATTGCATTTTGCATATTTCAGCTTTATGAGGATTAGTAATAGGATGAATATGTGGTAGCCATTGATTATTTACATTGATATCAGAAACTTTATCATTTGATCCACCACGTATAACAAGGCTATTCCACCCAACCTTATTTATAAAAGCCTCATTTTTAAACCATGGATCAAACCATAAGCTTGTATCTTTACCGCCTTTAAATTTTCTTTCAATCAGAGATTTACCAATTTCCCTACAATTTAATATTTGTTTCCATGTATTTGATTGATTACTATTATGAACTGCAGTCTAAATTTTTTTTGCTTCAAATACTTGGATCTCATCCATCTAGCCCACAAAGAATTAGAATTAAGGAATCTCCAAAATAATTTTAAATGGCAAGCTGTACATAGGTCCTTAATATTTCTAATGCCAAGACACCCTTCATTTTTAGGCCTGCAAACATTCTCCCTGCTAATTTTGTGATATTTGCCTTTCCATAAAAAATCAGCGCATCTACTTTTCAATTTTTTAATAGATGCAGCTGGGATTTGAAAAGTTTGAAGCCAATATAGGATAATAGCATAAATCACTGTCTTAATAAGTTCAAGTCTTCCAGCAATGGAGAGTAACTTACAAGACCAAGTTTCCATTCTATCCTGGATTTTTTTCAATAAGAATAGAACAATCAGAGTCCTTAATCATATTTGTAGAAAGAGGCGGACCTAAATATTTGATTGGGAGAAATCCCTCTTCAATTTGCAAAACATTTAAAAATTCTTTTTTAAACTTACAAGATTTACCGAAATAAGCTTTACACTTATTCACATTGAGTTGAAGTCCAGCATGATTTTTTAAATTGTCAAAAATTGATTTAATTGAGTCTGCGTTATCTTTATTCGCTTTAACAAACACCATGAGATCATTAGCATATATCAAATGATTAACACAGGGCTGGATTCTATTTATAGGCTGAACATTACCTTTAATACTTTCTATTTCCATAAGTATAGAAAAGTATTCCATAACAATAGCAAAAAGATAAGGAGATAATGGGTCCCCCTGTCTTAACCCCCTGTTAGATGTTATAAACCCTTCTGCCTTTCCTTGAATCAGAATAGAAAAGGTAGGAGTATTAATACACTCAAACACCAAATCACAAAACTTAATAGGAAAACCCATACGTTTCATAATATGATGAATAAAGTGTCTGTTTACCTTATCATATGCTTTTTGTAGGTCAATTTTAATACATACATTATCTCCCTGTTTAGTATTGAATTTCCTGACCATCTCATGTGCTAAAAGAGAGTTTTCATAGATAAGCCTACCAGCAACAAATGCACTCTGATTTTCTGAGATTAGAAAAGGCAAGAATACTTTTATTCTGTTACTAAGGACATTAGCAATAATTTTATAAATAAAGTTGCAACAAGAAATAGACCTATAATCCCCAATATCAGTGGGATTTTTATTTTTTGGAACAAGGGTAATGAAAGTATGATTTAAACTTTTAAGAATTTTACCATTTTCTATAAAATCATTGACAACATCCAACATCTGTTGTCTAATATATTCCCAATTATTTTTAAAAAAATTTGCATTGAAACCATCAGGGCCAGGACTTTTGTTATCTCCAGCATTAAAAACAATAAATTTTATTTCATCTAGACTCACCGGAGCCAGTAAGATTTCAGAAGCATTATGATTTAAAATACTTTTACATGTTATGTATGGAAACTCCTTTTCATTAGTTGTAGAAAAATACAGCTCCTTATAAAAATTTATAGCTTCAGCAGAAACTTTGTCATATGCATTTGCTATTTTTCCTTCTTTATCAATTATGCAACCTATGTTATTTAAGTATTTTCTATTGCTCATTTTAGCATAAGAAAACTTGGTGCAGTCATCACCTAAAGTAAGCCAATCAACCTTTGCTTTTTGTCTTGCATTAACTGATTCTTTATACATTTCTTTAGACAATTCCTTTTGATTTTGAAAATTTTTATGTATCAGCACTCAATTGTTAAAGTTTGCCTTCTTTTTTCAGACTTACAATCTTGTTTTTATTCAAATAGTTATTCTTCTTCCAGTTTTTAAGACTGTTTTTTGTGAATTTCAAAAACATATAAAACTGATACTGTTTAGATCCTTTACAAGAAAAATTATGACAGTTTTCCATTAAAGATTTGTAATCTTCCTCCATCACCCAGCTATTTTTGAATCTAAATGGAGGAGCTTTACTGTTAAATTCACCATTTATAAAAAGCTTAACCATTAAAGGAGTGTGATCAGTTAAGTTTTGTTCCAAAGTAGAGCAAGCACTATCAGGAAATCTTTTAGAAAAATCTTTATTATACAAAATTCTATCTAATTTGCAGTGAATATTTTTAGCTAAACTAAATTTCCAAGTATATTTGTTGCCACTGATAATTGGTTCAATAAGACCAGATTCTAATAGAAATTTATTGACTCTATCCAATTTATTTTGAGGGATTTTAACCCCTCCAAACTTCTCATTATCATGAAAAACAGTATTGAAATCCCCTAATACAATCCAGGGGAAATCATATATAGAATCTAGAGATTTAATTTTTTGCCACAAAGCATTTCTTTCTAATTCAAAATTACTGCCATAAATACTAGTAACTTGCAAATAAAAACCACCAATATTTCTAAAACTACAGTCTATAAATTGGCTATCTTTGTTTGTATTTGTATTTGTCCAGATATTAGAATCCCAAATAACAATGATTCTTCCTTTACAGCCACAATCATTGTTATGTATAGCTTTCCAATTACTGGACATTTTAAGACAAAATCTTTCAAAATTGTCATCATTCATTTTATTTTCAATTAAGGCAATAATAGAAGGTTTATAAAAGTTAATCATATAGAGAATATCAGATTGTTTAGAAGGGGTATTCATCCCCCTTACATTCCAAGAAAATATTGACATATATATGATAATAAAAAATAAATTATTTTTAAATGGTACCTGTCACCATAGTACTTTTACCTCTCCCTTTTGGTATCAACATCTTTAGCTTTCAATCTGGTAGACATTTGGTCCCATTCTGGATTGATTGAGATATATTTTTGCTTAAAAACTTTTTCACTTTGTTTCCCTTTAGCTTACCAGATGATTTTGTTCTAGCAATATGTAATTCTGATAAGTCAAATTCTTCTATGATATCCCCCTTCTCAGATTCATCTTCCTTCATTTGTGCAGATTCTGGAATCTTGAATAATGAAATATCAAAAGAAGCTGTGCGAGGCATGACTGGCTCATTGCAGTCAGCCACTGTAGCCTATTCTGGAGGTGGATCACACTTGCGAGGCAATGTTTGAGTTACCATTCATTCCCTCAGCATCTGCGGCAAGCATAGAGGAAGATCCCTTCTCAACAATAGTTTCTTGATTCGGGATTGAAGACTGATGATTATTATTGTCTATTTTTGTAATACCGTGGTCTGTATTTAAACATGGCTCTGAAATTTGGGGGGTTTCAGAGTTAAAGAACTGTATTTTTTTACCCTCCTTTATACTTGTCTGATTCAGAACATTTGAGATTTCTTCACAATCTTTTTGCTGGTGAACTTCCATTGCTATGATCTGATCATTTTGGTCAGTGAGCTCTCTATTATTATTTTCTTGATCGAAAATGATATCTTCTTGATAGATTCGATCTTTGCCCTTCTGGGATCTTGATTGGATTTTTGTGCCTTCACTGATACTCCTTTCTTGAACAAATTCAGAATTATTTTCTTGAATAATTGCTGCATCTTTAACATTCTTTTTGGGGATCCACACCTGTTTCGAGTTGCATTGTTCATTATTGTGACCGAAACACTTACAGATGCTACGCTTTGGTGGAACCCATTCATATTCGACTTTTTGCGTAATGATTTCACCATTATAAAGATTGAGACAAATTTCATCTGGAAGTTCATCAGTTGCAGAAACTTCCACGAGAAGCCGAGCATAATTCAATGTCGACTTCATGGTTGTTGTTGCGTCCATTTTTATGGGTTTTCCGATAATACTCGCCATGATACTAAACGCCTCTCTATCCCATAGTTTGGGGTTTACACTGGGTAACCTTACCCATATCGGCATGGTTGACAGAAGAATCCTATCCAACTTCAATGACTCAGTCCACCTTCCCATGGTGATGAGTTTGCCGTTATAGAAGTAAGGACCATTCTGAATGATAGAATTGCAATCTTGTGAATCATAAAACTTGATTAGAAAAAACCCATTTTCTCTTGAAAAGATTTCAAAGTCACCTTTTGGTTTCCACGCTCTTTTAATATATTCTTTGAAAAACAAGAAATAAGGTTTACTGCTAACCACATAAACCAAAATGGAGTTATTTCAGCACTCTTTTGCTCTTTTACATACAACCTCATTCACTACACCATATTTCTTGTTATTGATTCGAATAGGAGAAATGGTTTCAAGACTGTATTCTTCATCTCTTGGTTCCTCTGATTGCTCAGAGACTATATCAGCCCAAGATTTCTGCCCTAGTTCTTTATTCAGAGAGAACTTTGTTGGTGATTTACTGATTTGCATCAGTTTGGTCCTGTCCTGGAAGGAGTTGGTCTTCTCATCATCTTTCTTCCTCTGCTCATCCTTGAATTGAGACCGAATCTGATTATTTCTTGGCTGAACCAATTGGAAGCCCTCATTATCGATGATGATATTATTCGGCTTTTTGAAATGAGATTCAGGTGGTCTGCCTTGAGAAGAAGGACGAGAGAGAGAAGGATCGGATTTAGATTTAAGAGGGAGAATGAGTGAAGGCGATTCTCCTCCAAAATAATCATTTTTGTCCATATGTGACACTTGTGGCACAGCTAAATATAGCAGGATGCCATATCACCATTCAAGTACAATGTACATCTAACTCTAAATCAGTAAAAGAAATATACAGAAATTTTCTTCTACGTTGAATAGAAGTTGACACGAAAATGAATCACACAGAAAACTAAAATAATTGGTTATTTATCTAAAGTAGAAAAAAATTAAGTTTAAATGATACCGAATGATTATAGCAAGAGAGATAATTGAGTATAATGAATGATTTCAAACAAACTATTGAATAACTATTATAGCAAGAGATATAATACGTACAATGGTACAATCATGTTGATTAGTGTAGGGCATTTTGGAAATTTGAAAAATACACCGCGGAAATCATATTCATTTAATTCTCCTTTGCCTCTATCACAACTTGTGTTATTCAAACTAATAATATACCATGAAAGCTAATGCTACAGGACAACGGTATCTCAAAAAAAACACGCACATATGTTTGGAGATATTGTTGTTAATTTGTACATTACTTATTCATGCTATGTATGTGCGCGCGTGTGTACACACACTTTACTTACCGACTTTTACTGGTATTTGGAAGTCACAATGTCAGAACACGTAGTAAGGTTATATTTTGTCAATATCGTTACAAATTACTTCGCCAATCCTATTACCAGATATTACCAGATCATATCACTTAAAAATACTTAAAAATAGCATCTAACAAATAAATTTTCTGTACAATTCATTTTTTACTGATTAATAATATAAAATTTTAAACCAAAATAAAAGTTAGATGTTGCAACGTAGATTAAAAATTCAAACTAACTATATATGATTTAGACGTAAAAATATGATTAAATACTCATGAAAATCATTTTATCTTAAATATATATATAATTTTTAAATTAATAATTTACGCGCGAAAAATGCGCCATCATTACACGCGAAGTACGTGCCTCAATGCTCGTACATAGAGATGTAATGATCTGTTGATATCTCTTTCTTCCAATAAAATAAATAAATAAAAAACTTGGAAAATTTGATCCACAAATACATATGCAAGTACATGTAAATTGCAAAATCAGAAATGCATCTGCACTAATAAACAATTATAAGGTCGTCACTAAGACTTCACAAATTAATCTAAGATAAAGAAAATATTGCTGATTAAAAAAGCATGCGTGTTCATAATGGAAACAGACAATATTTGAATTGCAACTAGGATTACATTAATCTTGTTGCAATATCCTGTTACCAAGATGTAATGACAGTTTAGCATTAAACCCAAACCATACGAATTCATTAGAATCAATTCTTAGGTGCATTATTTCCTTCCTCAACGGAAACCAGGCTTTCCTTGAATCCCAGCAAAAGCATAGCAATGGAAGAAGATGTATTCTTAAGTGAAAAAAAAAATTGTTTCTTTGGTAACCATGTTGAATTTGCACATCTTCTCCATTCTTTTAAAGAAAATATAGTTACCATTCATCGAAACCCCCTTAAAGGGCTTTCGCTTATCTATTATCGGATAAGTATTTACCACGTAGAGTTTAGTCCAAGACTCATTTACTGTCCCATATTCATTGAACACCTACATTTCTGTTCGTTCGTCCTTCCAACTTATAACACATGCAATTTTATCATGTACAACACTCATACGTTGGACTCGTCGATGGCGATGAGCAGGTGGCAAAGATATAGAGCGAAACATCTCAGAGCTAAAGTCAAAGCAGAAAATCCCTCTGTTTTCATAACTAGTATATGCCCAAAAGAAACAAGTTCCCTTATTAAATGGCATGCTAGAATTTTCAGAACAATATCCAGATGGAAAAACAGCACTTGACCTTTTCCAAGAATTTCTACTTAGGATATATACCTCAACAAATCTCTTTCCAGCAAAGGTACCACCACCACTTCTGATAAATTTCACCACCTTGTAATCATCGTTTTTAATATCATAGCCAAATCCAATTCGGAGTGGGATTTTATTAGGGAAGGCGATTGTGGGAGAACCCTCGATTTTCTAGTTGCAGGGTTCCAAAGGCAAATGCTTTGTTCTCCCTTAAATAGTTTAAAACACTCAAACATATGATGCCATTATAACTCACTATTTCAAGAACAGGGGAGTTTCCATCTAGGTCTGAGTAATCTAGCTGTAGGCATTCGTTTGGCTCTTCAAAACCTTCACTAGAGGTTGACTTAAAGGCGATGGATGAGTTCTTACCTCGGAGTAGATAAATTAGATTGCGGTTTTTATCCTTCAATCTAGGATCATAATGATGGCAATGGAGATGTTGTTTGATAAAATAGCTACTTTCGATCAAAGCACACCATGATCTGCATGCATGTTTTAACCGAATAGAGGTATCACAGGAAACCATTGTAGGATTGACATATCAAATCATCATGAAGTACCATCTTAATCTTTCCTGACTCCATTGCGCAGTTTTCTGATTCTCCTCTCCCTACCTCCTGAAATAATAATCCATAATTTTACATGAGAATATAAACTAATAACAAAAGGAAAACTCCTAGAAAATATATTTTGTTAATTTTATGTTAATATTTCCACTAATACAGACGTTGGTTTAAGTTAATGATGATGCTTATGAATTCAGATGTGGCATCTGATGTGCATGAAATACCTTCGGATTTTTGACGCTTCTGAGATATAGTTTGTTTTTGTTTCAACTTTCAAACATTTGAACTAGAATACAATCCTTCATTTATTGAACTTTGCATTGCCTATATGCACATCCAAGATTTGACTAATTGTCAGCAAATTGTCTTACTCTGTATTCAAAATATTATACATTACTGCACTAATTCTAACAAGGTGCCATTTGCGACCAACTAGGCAGTAACTTTATATATTTTTATCGATTATACATGTGAACGAAAAAATTGCAGCTGATCGTTCAAAATTTGTATTTGGTTTATCAAAATACGTTTGTAGATGAGAAAACATGCTGCTATACTGAATACATAGAACTGACAAGACGATGCTCAACACATTTTACATAATTATAAGAAATAAAGGCACACAATAAGAACAAAACATGCATTTCATCACGCAGTACTACTACTTTTGCTGGTGAGTACGCAGAACGGATCATCCATCCATAATTTCTCTATCCATTTGCCAAACATATCTGATCCATTCATTTTTACATGAGTAATTAGATATATGGTATGGTGTGTTCCCATTATTTATCAAATCCAGGGCGGAATTAATGGTATTTATTGCGGAAGCCAAACACAAATTTATTAGTTTATTGTTTACCCTACTCCAATCTTTTTTTAATAAACACAATACCATTATTATAGAAAACAAATTCAATTATATGCACATACTGATCATGTAACTGTATGACCAATACTCACGTTCAATTTAATAAATACATTCAAGATCATATCTTAGGTTTCTACTTTCTACTCAAGTGTTGCTCCATAACTTGCAACAAGTACCTCATTCTGATCGACTGCTAATTACCAAAGTAGCGAGCATTGTTTGGTGCATGTAATCCATCATGATACTATATTCAAAAAATTATTATTCAAAAAACAAAAGTTTCTAGTACTATATTTAAAGTAGGGCATTTTCAATCATTGAGTTCCCTGAATCATAACACATTCTACCACTTTCAAATTCAACCATATCAAAGCATTTCCAAAGCCACTAACAAGTATGGACACTATCATTTCCACTCTCCATTCTATTCATCAAGCGTATTCAGTTGTCACACATTAATTTCCTATGCTCAAAGCTCAACCCTAGTAATTTGACATCACTATCTGTACCACTGGAATAAAAACATAGTATGGTAGCTCCAAATTATATCTCCATGCTTTATTAAATGCCCCTTCTATTGCCAAGCTTACAAAGCAAGGTTTTCAAGATGTGATTAAAATCTTTAATTGAAAAGTTCACCTTTAAATCGAAACGGGATACCAATCGTAAGTTCAAAAATATCCATATTTTTAAACAATTTAAGATTGATTTTGATATTTGAACTTCTACTGCTAAACTTAAAACCTATTTTTCTCTTTTATTACATTTTTTATTTTGTTTAAAAAAATTATAATTGGAATTTTGAATCTATACATAAGTATATTAAATATGTTTGTATAAGTTAAAATGCTTTATTCAAATTGCGATTTTCACTAAGTTTGAATCGGAATATAAATCAAATCGTAAAGGGAGAGATCTCAATCTAAATCGGGATTTAAACTATAAGTTTTCAAGATTTTTGACAACAATGTTACAAAGCACCAATGCCATTATCTAAATGTTCCAGTGAGTTGACAAACCAAACTACTCATTGTCATTTATAATGATTTGGCTTAATGCCAAATAAACTCAACACTCTACTTATTATAGCTCAACAGTAACATTGTGGGCAAAAAAACTAAGCTAGATAAAAAAAATGAAGAACCAAAGTTTTAAGCAACATAAAACCATTATTAATGTTTCAAACATCTGAATAATGAATTGTGAAATCTTAACTTTCACTACGTCAAACCTACCGACCTAAAAAAAACAACTCAATTTACAAGCTCAATAATAGTGTGCATAAAGATTAGAACTGAATTTAAAATGTTCAATAATTTAGCAAATAACAGATGTTCATAATTCAGTTCATAGATCATTCATAATAAACAATTCAATTTTAATGGACTAGCTCAAAGTATATCAACATTACACAACTTAATCATAAAGTATGCGCAAACACGATTTGCAGGAGGTGGAAATGAAGGGAATATGGTGATGGTTTGAAAATCCTAGTTATGGTGAGGAGGTGATCGACCTTGACCTAAATATATTGAGATGGATTCTGTTGCCATAGTTTAAAGCCTCGGTAGACTTGGATCTCCATGTATACAATACTGACTCTTGAATCAAGCAAATAAGATACAATGACCATTAAACCCTGATTAAGAACTACAAATGGGTAGAAAAATACCCAATCAGGTGTATCGTCGACTCTAGTCGTTGGTGTGCTCGTCGCTACTGCCACCGCCTGTCTCAATTCTGTAGCCGCCGGCATCAATTCCGTAGCCGCCGGCCTTGATTCTGATGTTTGATTGTCCACTATGAAATATTTTGAAGTTTGATGTTGAAGCTATTTTGTGTCGATATAAGAATTTGGTTACTCGATTTTTGTAGGCTTTATTTCTTTTTGCTATTACATTAAATTTTCAGGCCTAAACTCTATGTAGGTACTTGGGCTCTATGTCCAATTTTGAACCGTAAACCTACTGAGCTGGCCCAATGATCAAATAAAATTTCGCTTTTATTCTACCATGAATTTCATTAATCATGTTTAGGCTGTAGTCCAAACTCACAAGTCACAACAGCAGCTTGCTAACATTTTATAAACCAATCTACCAATAATTATCCCATTATACTCTTGCTATTTATTAAAGAACCATTTGAAGAAAAAAAATCAACCAATATGAAAATAAAGATTTGACATAAGAATTTTCTAAAGGAAATGAAAATTTACAGAATGAATACTGAATATATAGAAGTAATACACCATATGTTCTTTGTAGATATGTCCTTTTGTAATAGTGTATCTTTTGTTGAATGCTCCTTTGTTAACACCAGTGTTGTAAAAATCCTTCTAGGTTAGGCTCCGCCTAGGCGCTAGGCTAGCCTTACCGTCCACGATTTCGACTAATTCGCCTAGGTAAGATTTACTACATTATCTTAGCATGTAAACCGGTTTATAAGCACAATTTATACACCAATTTAAGTTTGATGTCTTTTATAAGCATAAAAATGCTTGTTTCAAGAAATTTTATATACATGGCTGCTTTCAAAACGACATAAATTCATGATATCACATTATGAACCAATTAATATTAAACAAAATACTAATATTTATCCAAAATCCATGAGTTTATCCAATACGCCTAGCTCAAATTAATCCCTGATTAACCCCCCCTTAGACGATTAATCCTTTGTTCATGCTTACCTCCTAGCATCCGCGTAGCAATTTTTACAACCTTGGTTAACACATTAGGAATATATTAAAAGAATATATATATATATATATATATATATATATATATATATATGATGTTTTGATAATAACAAACATACGACAACTCTACTGATATATTTATGGACTTATAACAGGTATAACAACTAAAGTATAGAAATTATAATATACAAAGCGAAGAAACACAGAAACAAAAATCAAATGTCGAAAATCGGACTATGGACTCGAGTCCATTCATTCAAGACTATACAATAAAGTCAACAACTCAATTGGAGCTCAAACAGACACTTGAAGAAGGACAAAAGAGATACAAAGTGTATATGAATCAATATCGAGTATTTATAGTAATGATTTTGTAAAACCACTCAAATGATATCCAAATCCCACAAAATTTGACCACAGCCTCCCTTACATATCCTACATTTATTATGAATATTTTGGGACTTTTCGGAAGCTCAAAATATCCAAAATAAGAAATGCGCACGTAGCATGGGCCTATAAACTATGCACGAAGCATGGGCCTGAAAACTGTGCGCGAAGCACGAACATGCACGAAGCATGGGCCTGAAAACTGTGCGCGAAGCACAAACATGCATGAAGCATAGGCCTGAAAACTATGTGCAAAGCACTTGCCTGAAAAATGTGCGCGAAGCACGGGCCTAGGTTGAAATGGTGTCTTCATTTTAAATCATGTCCCTTCGTTTCAAACAGTTGCTCCTCTTCATCCAACCACCATTTTTCTTCCTTAATGGCTGACAAATTAAAAAGAAACAACTTTTCATCATATTCATTTGATTTCTACATAAACCTAAGCCAACTTCATTTTAAAGATAACATTTTCATTCTTGTCGTATGCTCTCTACTTTCTATTTTGCAATTTGTATACCTAAAACTCCACATTCAATAGTTGCAAAAACTCCACTTCCTAAACGAAACTCCATTCCGTCAACTCCTCGATTATTTGAGCGGTATCGGAAGTTGTAAAAGTATTAAAAAGGCAAATCAGTGTTATAGACACATAGTTGTAGAAAAGTCTTTTTTTTAATATAGAGCTGATGTCATGTCCGATTGTTCAGGCAAAGTCTATAAAGTTCTTCCTTTGGGTAAAGTGAGGGTGTTGATAGTGAAATTCCTAAGAGATGCTTAGGGACTGGATGTAGAAGAGGTGCTCCGAACCAGCATAAAATCGATTGTGTGATCTACTTTGTTATTTCCTTTGCATTTATATTAATTTTTACTATTGGCTATCTTCGATCATATGCGTAGCGACTAACAAGTGGTATCAGAGCCGAGAATTCTATCGACCATCACAACATTATAGCATAATGGCCAGAAAAAGATCTGATCGAAATACAGCAAGCAAAATCCCTAGTACTATCAAAGACACTAATGATGAGGGCTACAAAAAGGTACTTTCATATTTAAAAATATCAGTAAAAAATAATAATGAATTAGTTAGTATAAGCGGTAAGATCTCAAGCTTAATTTTATTATTTTAGAAAAGATGATATCTATCAAACTTGAAAATCAAAAATTGAAGAATGAGAAATTAAATTTAGAAAAGTAACTTGGAATTTTGAAAACTAATTTTATAACTCTTGAAGATATTCTAGATGAACAAAACATCTTATTTGGAAAACAGAAAGAAAAATTTTCAAAAGAAATTTTCGGTTTGGAAAGACAAAATAATTTATTACAATCTTCTTTAGATAATTCAAAATCCTAAAAAATTTCTTCTCGAAATGAGAACTATTCATTAAAAAAAAGAGAATTCTGAACTAAATAAAGAGATTGATATATTGAAAAATACTAATATTTTTTTTTGAAAACAATAATTGTGACTTTAAAACTAAATTTCTAAAACTTAAAAATGAAGTCACAAAATTTAATAAAAGTCAAAGCAATTTAAACATGATTTTATCCTGTTCTAGACCTTTACATGATAAACATGGTTTAGGATATAATAAAACTAATTGCAGAGATAGTATCAGATATGTTTTCTTATATAGTAAAAATGTTAATGCTAATACTAGATTTTCAGTAAAATCTGAATCCAAGTTTAAAAAAAAAATTCATGTACTTCTAAGTCCAATAATGTTTATAATATCTCTAGAAATACAACATCGTTGACAGGAAATATAAATAAAAATCATCTTACTATTTAGGTTTCTATTAATTGGAAAACAGAGAAATAAACATTGATGATTATTCTGATACAGTAGTTAATAGTGATAATTTTATTTTCAAAGATACCACTGAACCCTATTGGGTATGGATACCTTCGACTTAACCCCATGGACCCTAATGTAGGAAGTGGGTACCAAAATGTATAATCTAGGTTTGTTGGTACATCACATATTGATGGGGAGATTGATTCCAAATTGCAAAATCATTTGGATGTAATGCTATTAATAGAGAAATGTCAATTCAAATTGGAAAGTGCATCATACATTATAAAATTAAGGGAGAGCTACGATTTACCAGTATATACATCGAGTTTTATCTCCTTTTGATGACGCTAAAGGGGGAGAAATACGTAGAAAACATGAGCGTATCGATAATACATTGATATTGGCGAAGCATATATTAAGAGAAGTATTATTATATAAATTTTATTTTATATACGTTGTAAGGTTATCATCACTAAAAAGGGGGAGAATGAAATAACCATATATATATATATATATATATAAAAATATATAAATCTATTAAGAGACAAGCACCGTTGTCCAAGTGGTTAGTTGATTCGGCTTTAGTGCAAGAGGTCACAAGTTCGAAACTTTCTTTCGAACGTTTATTGATATGGGATGTGTTGTCCCAATGATTTGTTGTATATAAAGTACCATTTCAAAAAAAAAAAAAAATCTATTAAGAGTGATAATAAAAGCTTTCCTACTTTTATTTTAATGGCGTCCATGGTCTTCAATATGATCTACAATTAACTTCCTTTAGGCATAAGTCTTGTAAGAAACAAGAAGAATATTTCACATATGTAATATGTTCTCTTTAGATTTACTTACGTACATAAGATGTTGTTGGATATTTTAGGATTGTTAAAGTTATGTTATCCAAAAGACGTACGTCCACTAATGTCAAAGAAGTACTCGTCTTTAGGCGTGTTTGCCGTGCTAGGGGAAAATAGTAGGGTAGGACAAAAAGGTGAGGATTTAGTAATTTTAATAACACAGATAGTGAAGGCAATATGACTATGTGCTAGGAAGAGTAAAAAGGAAGAAGATGAGTAGTAACTACACCTGAAAATAAACTTCCTAGAGTATTATAATGACTTGTGCTTACCCTTCTCATAAGGAGAACATCCTTTTTTACATAACAAAATTCTACACAAAATCTACTACTCTTTTTCAAACACAGATATGGAAATATTAGAACAACATTTAGAAGAAAAATTTATATCTAAATTAGTCTACATAATGGAAGGACTAAACTTATCTTAAAAACATCATACGAAATATTAAATATCTTTAAATAAATACATAAACGAATTAATAGAATTGATAGATGATCCAGAGTTAGGCTTATATTATATATATAGAAATAAGGTACCAACTAATTCTAAATAAGTTAAAAAAACCCATAACAAATGGAACATTTTTAAAATTCTACGAAACATGTAGACAAATACATGAACAAAAGATTGAAGAACAAGGAAATTTATATTACATAGATATGGATTTATGCAGAGATTGGTAAGAAACAAAGTTATAAGTCAAAAATTAGAAGGCTTCCAAACATAAAATATAGAGTTCCTGATTCTCGACTTGTAATTTACTTAGTGTACCCTTGGGATAAAAACTTACAAGCTGCTACCAAAGTTTCTTTTCATGCAACAGTTTATTTAATTTTTTGGTATTAGAGCTTATAAGATCTAAGATGAATAAAACAAAACCTAATATTACCACAGAATACAAAAAGTTTGAATACCAAAATTTATAAATAAATAACCCATTAAAGAAAACTATATCTTTATATAAACAAAAACATATGTGTTAGCTAAAAGATAATTTATGTTCTCACTTGTTCTACTCCGAATCAAAACACCTAAACATTATAACCGACCTAATTATAGAACTAGGAGATTCTCTCCATTGGTATAATGAATTTTTTTATAGAATTATTCATCTTATATATGAAAGTACGAATTCTAGAAATAAAAAACTACAAAAAATACAAGACAATCAAAATTACGTAAAAACTTCTTTGCAAAAAATAGATGAGTTTGATACTACTATAAAAAGACTGACAAAGAAATTTAGAGCCATAAATCTAAAAAATTTCCTGATAAACAAGATATACTATCCTTAAAACAAATGATAAAGAAAATAAACCAAAAGAAATTGAATACAATCCAAAGATTTAATTTTACAAATTAAAAACCAATCAGAAACAAATAAAAAATACTTTGAATCATAAATTCAAAGATTGAACAAATGCTGCAAGAAATTAAATATATATAATTAAATTGATATGGGTTGTGATAATAAATGTACACAGAAGCCACATCCTATGCCAACACGATACATAAACAAAACGAAAATTTATCAGCAAGATACAATAAAGACGTTTTTACAGGCAAATCAGGCAATGTATATGCCTAATGTGTAATTCCATTATTGCAATGCTAACTCAATTGCATGATAGGTTAGATTTAATGAATAAACAAATAACTGATTTAAATAAATCTACACAAGAAAAGGATTATGATATTAACCAATTAGCAGAAGAAATACCATATTTGAATTTAGGACCCCCTGAACAAGATTCAAATAAAAACAAAAAAAACTAAAATAAGTTTTTTAACCTTTGAAAAACTAGATCAAATATAATGAACATAAGACCTTTCACGGGAACTTCTAGAACTATTATGGACAAACCTACAGAAAGTAATAACCTATCTTCAAATAACTGGATAAACATTATTTTAAGAAGATTTGTAAGTTCACAATCCTAATTAGAAGAAATAATAGATATAGACAATGATTTATAAGTATTTTCAAATAACCAACTAAATACTTTGAATCCTAGAGAATTATATAGAACTGGTATATTTACTATCAACACAGATTATACAAACATCACAGAGAAGAAATATTATCAATATGTGATGGAAACCAACAGACTATAAAACATAATGTCAGTAGAAGTAATCAAGCAATTAAAAATGCAAAAACATAAATTAATCCATCTAGGACTAATAGTAGTAGGAATAAGAGGATTAGTAAGACAAAAAATAGGAGTCAAACTATTAGATGTATTAATAGATGATGGACACAAAGAATTAGATAAAGGAATTTTTGGAACCATAGAAGTAGATATGAATAATAATATAGGTATTGTTTATATTTCGCCAAATTTTACAATGACAGTATCAGATTTTTATAAACATATAAATATAATAATACAAACAAAAGGATTTGAAAATTTTAATAGGAAAAATATTCTTTTAGACATAACATTCATAGGAAAATGTATGACTAGATATATTCCAAAAATCAAAATAAAACTTGATGAAGTAATAAAAGCACTAACATCAACAGGAATTACATTTTAAAGACCAATGAAAATCGACCCTAGCAGGAAATGAATGGACAATACAAAATCCTAATGAAAATATACTTACATTAAAACCAAATGATGTGGTAACATGTACCCATCCTAATGGATCTATATCACCAAGGTTCAAAGATTATGGACCTTCAAATCAACAAGAAAATGATACCGATGATGAATAAGCCTCATAATTACAAAGAAATTTGTAATGGATAAAATTATATATCTAAAAGAATTAGGGTTATTACTTGAACCATATGAGTTGTTTGAATTAATACAAAAACTCAAACAAAATAATCAAATAAATAATAATGCTTTTGTCTACATTGATGACTAAAATAATATAAGAGTTAAGATAATACCTACATTAGATACATTTTTAAAGATTCTAATGAATATAATAAACAGTTAATTGAAGAAGAATTAATTAGTGGGTATACTGAACACATAAATTTAATGGAAGCACAAGAAGAAAGTTCCATTGTAATTATCCAGAAAAACCACCTGATACAATGATATATCCCTTAGGACTTCCTCCCATGATAAATGTAAAACCTTATACTAATGAAGACAAAACTCTTAGAACTATAGGAAAAAGATTACCAACAGAAATTACATTTTTGGAACGAATTCAGTAATTCTTAGTGTTACAAAATGTCACCTACAATTGTTGGACACTTATTTAGGACAATGGACTGCCGCTATAGCACGAGACTATACAGCAAAAGCCCTAAATATAAATATGGGAGAAGAAATGGTAAGAATAGAAAAAAATTATTTAGGGGATATGGCAAAAGAAAGGTGGAAAGCATATAAAAGTGATTTCCCCGATGAAGTTGCCTCACTGAGAGCACAAGGTGGAAATATATATAATATTTCTTAATTCATAAAATAATAAGTGGAAGAGAAGTCAATACAGGGTTAACGTTGAGATAACAAGAAGCAATGAGGGATTTAGAACAAATACAACTTTTAGATTGGAAACATATAATAAAATTTCTTAATGAATTTTTATACTGTGCAACAACATCGGAAGTTATTTCTCAAAAGAGATAGGAGATAGATTATTTTCTAAATTACCGGGAGATTTAAGAAAAGAAATCCATAAGTCATGGAATGACATGTACCCTACTATTCTTAAAACATGATAATATAGGAATAAGAATAACACATATAATTTTTGAACTAAAAAAGAAATGTACTTACATACAAATACAAAGAGAACTGAAACAAAAAAATTATGGATTCTACTCTCAAATATATACTCCACAACAGTATGGATCAAAAAAATCCTATAATTAGAAAAACAAAAACCTAAAAAGAAATATATTTAAAAACATTATTTTGGAAAATCAATGGCTAAAAGACCCTATTTAAATAATACAAAACATGTTAGCAAATATAATCGAAGAAAAACCTATACTAATACAATTACATACTTTGCATGTAATGAAAAATGACATTTATAATCAACGTGCCCTAAAAGCATAATTTATTTATACGAGAATCAAACTTAATAGATTTTGTTAAAGAAGATTTATTAGAGATAGCTTCAAATTTTTTTGAAACCTCTACTATATACTTTATAGTCTCTTTAGAAGGATTGGAAGAAACATGACATATCCTCTATATTGGATTACTCTTTAATAGAAGAACTAACTAAAAATCAATTAATAAAATAGATTACATGGAACAATTCTTGAATTTAATGAATCAAGAAGGATGTACCCATGAGTTTAAATACAATATGGGAACTGATACAACAAAGTGGTATTTTTGTCCATGGTATCCAGCTTTTGACAAAAGATTTAAATGTAAAAAATGCACCACATAAATAAGTTACCTATGTGCAGAAAAACATTTTAGATTAAGCATACATAATGACAAAAAATTAAATTATATAGACAAAAATAAAATAAATGAAGACAGAATAAAATTTCTTGAGGATAGGATAAAAAATTTTGAAATTGAAATATAAGAAATAAAAATAACCTTATTAAAGATAAATCAGAATAACAAAGAAAAAGAAATTATGGAAGAGATTCTATACAAAACAATCTTAATAATATTGACAAACCAATACAAATCCCATTAATATGCAATACAGACAATATTAAAGAACTTAGAATATTAACTATGATTAATATAAAGGGACTTGAAATTCAACTTTTAGCATTTATTTATACGGAAGCCACTAGATCTACAATGAACTCCGATTTAATACCTTAATATTTGGTAACAAAGGCCCCTAAACCAAAGAAAAGTATCCAATTTGATGGAACATCTACAATAATCACAAATATAGTTACAAATGTCCAATTAAGATTCCAAAATACTTGTAATGAATGGTCACAACATTATCCCCTAATACAACTATGGGTTACAAAATTAAATTTAGGATGTATAAATCTAATACTTAGATAAGACTTTTTACTTAGCGATAATGGGCATTTTTCTTTCAATAAAGATTATCTACAAATATCTAAGAAAACAACTGTGACGCCCCACCTCTATGCTCACAATAACAAAGAGTATTAAAGGAAATACTGTCTGTTATTATGAAGAATAAGGCTGGATAGGAGCGGCCATCCGTGGTTAGGCCTTACACTAGTATTGGTTACCTCGATAGGAGTAGTATATATTTTAAATTTTTCATCTCATATTTATTTACTCCCATTGACATACCCAATTCCAGTATAAAACGAACTACGATGGTTCATAATAGTTTAGGACAATAGATATAATAATAACACAGATAATATAAATGCGGAACACAGATAAAACAAAAATCTCATACATATAATAACTGATGTCAGTTACAATACATGTGATACAATACATATGATACAACTACAACTGTCAACTCTGGAAGTTAGATATACAAGTACATTATCGTATATAATATACGTGAATACATATCTTCCTATACAAATAAACCGACTACTATAAATGAAGATGACTACTCCAAAAATATGAAGTGACTTCATAGCTCAAGCAGCAACCCCAAAGTAAGATATCAACAACCTGTAAATACTCGGTCTGACCCGAGTATTACATTCAAAAGAAAATAATACACGGGTCAGTCTAATTCAAACTCAGTTATTAATGCACAGAAGCAGTAATAATTAATTAACAATTAGACGACAGTCAAATAAATTCACCTATCCGATCCTTTAACAAGAAAATCGGATAACGGTGAATATAACACGTATAGTGTTAAACAACAATTCAGCAAACTCAAATTATCAATGAAGATAGATGAAAGGATTTTTAATGAAGATAATTTAGAAAAAAAAACATCAGAATTGCCTAATCGGCAATTAACATCAAAATCTAATTATTAATAAATAACTAGAAATTCATAATCTAATTATCAAATAGATAATTAGATAACAACAAAATGATCAAATGAAACTAGATCAATTTAAACAATTGAAATATCGCTTAAAAACATCAATACTGATTGGCTGCAGTACACGCTAACGTGTACTGCCTCGCCAATACGGCATATGAAATACGCAAAAGATCAATGGATCAAAAGTAATTGAAATATCAATAAAAGAAATACCGTGTGGCTGCAGTTCACGCTTGCGTGCACTGCCTTGCCACTACAGTGATGATGTACCCAATGAATACCGTGTGGCTGCAGTTCACGCTTGCGTGCACTGCCTTGCCACTACAGTGATATGTACACAATGAAAATTCACAAACGAACACAAGGTCAAACCCAAGCTACAGGTTGGATTCAACTCAAGTGAACTCGAAAGACAAACAAAATACAAAGGTCAAGTCACTGCTGTCATGACTCAACTTAATGCAATAATTCAAGTTCCGATATGTCTAGAGAAGGAGAAAACAGTGGTACAACAAGAGTGGTTAGTGAAGCCCAGAACTAACAGCAATGTAAAGGAACAAGCCTGGACAACATGAATGCGAACCCAATTGTACACAATGGATGTACACTACTAGTTGCACATGGATAAAAAAGAAACAGAGGCGCGACATGGGACTGCAGACATATAGGCCAATAAAGGTGACATCATACACATGGTTACAAATACACATATGCACAGCATGGCACAAATGCATACGAACAGGAAGCAGTACCAATGTACCAGAACATAATGGTAACAGATACAGGGAACCAATAACAACTACACATGTAGTTCATAAGGGAAAACTATATAATGTAATAAGAAGATGCTACATCATAAAACACTGCAGATCGTCTCGAAGACAAAATCAGGTAGAATAGAAAACTAAATATGGTCGAGACAACCAAGCTAGATATGCTACACCTATACAACATGCTCAAATATAAAAGGGTCAAAGAAGACCAAGCCAAAATGAAGGCAAACTACTGAACTCCAATCAAAGAACAAGAGGTACAACCTTGAAATGAAGTGGATGGTTGTCTCAAACACAGCAAGTGATAAATCAAATTACCCCGGACTACATGCCTTGGAGAACAGGCAATAAAGGAAACAGACAGTGATGTATACTAACAGTATGAAGGAACTCGACCCAAACAACACAGTGCACAGGGCAGGTGTACCAAATACAAATGAATACAATGCATCAATGCAAATGTATCACTGATTGAACAAGGCAGTCAAAACAATGCACCGGTAGCCAAAACACAGTGAACTACAGAAATTTATGAACGCGGCTGACTTGACACAAACTAAATAGAAATGAAGACTGTGTGCCAACAGGTCAGAAATAATGCAAAAAGAAAGATGTGCAGTGATAATCTAAAACCATCACCACAGTCAAGACCGAAGTCCCTGGTTTAAAATCAACGAAGTGGCCAAAGTCAGAGATCAATGTATACTGAAGCACACTGGAATTTTACAGTGCATCACCGTGCTTTGTGCAAACTAATGAACATGCTGCAGCCTAGATACATGCTACAGAGATCCGAAAACCAAGTTACAACCTAAATCAATGTCTAGATTCAACTCGCGTAAACCCAGTAAAGTAATGAAAACATGTGAAACCAAAATGGCCACGAAAACCAACCAGTGCCAGAAAATCCAAGCAATCGAAGAGTCGAATCATATCACAGTTCAAAACAAAAAAAAACAGAGAAACTGACATCATTTAAATGAAATCAATTGACTGCAGCAAAGCGCTAGGGCTTGAATTAGAATGTGAGTGGAACCACTCACCTTTGACGACGAATCCCAACCAATAGTAGCCGCAAGCAGACATGAAGCGTCGATCGCCAAGGCTAGGCCGAGATCATCGGCGGAACGAGCTACCGGAGTCGAAGCCTTCGATTTGAACGAGCCCTAGTTTTCGAAGACGAAAACGAAAAAAAATTGCAGCCGCAATTTTTATTCCTTATCGTGAGTTTAGGTTTAGGGTTGCCCAAAAATGAGAATGAGTAGAGGGAACGGGTCGAATAGAAAAGAAGATGGAACCGGTTATTTATTTATTTTATTTTATTTTTTTTGAAAATAATTATAACCTGAATCAAAACTCTCAATAGCACTTAACAAACCAATCTAATCGTCATTTGACGATAATTAAATAATTGCGAAATCCCGGGTTGTTACAGACTCCCCTCCTTATAAAAATTACGTCCCCGCAATTTTCATAATTAAACGCGTCAATAACAATTACTTCTCTAACATCAACTGGTTAAGCTTAAAAATAATGATCGGGAACACAAACACCAAAGAAATCTTTTAATTTCATAAAAGAAATTCACAAATTCTCAACAAAATCTAACTATCAAATAGATAATCAAAAAACACAAAACTGAATAAATGCAATTATCAGTAATATTCAATTAGATAATTAGAATACAGAAATCAAAAAATAGCAATATCTAATTATCGATACGATAATTAGAAAACAACAAAATTTAATTATCGACAAAGATAATTAGAAAACACCAAATCACAAATCGCAAAACCGCAAACATCTAGTTATCAACCAGAAAATCAGAAAAACACGCACTCCATAATCAGCAAACTCTAACTATCAACAGAGATAGATAGAAAACAACAACTCAATATAATCAACATAGTCTAGAATCAATTAGAGACTAGAAAATCCTATAATCAGCAAAAATTTGAAATTATCAAAAACGATAATCAGAAATTACAAATCAACCAATATTAAATTATCATAAACGATAATCAAATCAACAAATATTCGATTATCAAAAACGATAATCAAATCTCAAATCAACAAATATTCGATTATCAAAAACGATAATCAAATCAACAAATATTCGATTATCAAAAATGATAATCAAATCTCAAATCAACAAGTATTCGATTATCCAAAACGATAATCAAATCAACAAATATTCGATTATCAAAAACGATAATCAAATCTCAAATCAACAAATATTTGATTATCAAAAACGATAGTCAAATCAACAAATATTCGATTATCAAAAACGATAATCAAATCAACAAATATTCGATTATCAAAAACGATAATCAAATCTCATACATCAAATATCTAATTATCACAAGCGATAATCAGAAACAACAAATATTCGATTATCAAAAACGATAATCAGAAACAACAAATATCCGATTATCAAAAAACGATAATCAAATCAAAAAATATTCGATTATCAAAAACGATAGTCAAATCAACAAATATTCGATTATCAAAAACGATAATCAAATCAACAAATATTCGATTATCAAAAATGATAATCAAATCTCAAATCAACAAGTATTCGATTATCAAAAACGATAATCAAATCAACAAATATTCGATTATCAAAAACGATAATCAAATCTCATACATCAAATATCTAATTATCACAAGCGATAATCAGAAACAACAAATATCTGATTATCAAAAACGATAATCAAATCAACAAATATTCGATTATCAAAAATGATAATCAAATCTCAAATCAACAAATATTCGATTATCAAAAACGATAGTCAAATCAACAAATATTCGATTATCAAAAACGATAATCAGAACTCATATCAACAAATATTCGATTATCAAAAACGATAATCAAATCAACAAATATCCGATTATCAAAAACGATAATCAGAACTCATATCAACAAATATTCGATTATCAAAAACGATAATCAAATCAACAAATATTCGATTATCAAAAACGATAATCAGAACTCATATCAACAAATATTCGATTATCAAAAACGATAATCAAATTAACAAATATTCGATTATCAAAAATGATAGTCAAATCAACAAATATTCGATTATCAAAAACGATAATCAGAACTCATATCAACAAATATTCGATTATCAGAAACGATAATCAAATCAACAAATATCCGATTATCAAAAACAATAATCAGAACTCATATCAACAAATATTCGATTATCAAAAACGATAGTCAAATCAACAAATATCCGATTATCAAAAACGATAATCAGAACTCATATCAACAAATATTCGATTATCAAAAACGATAATCAAATCAACAAATATCCGATTATCAAAAACGATAATCAGAACTCATATCAACAAATATTCGATTATCAAAAACGATAATCAAATCAACAAATATCCGATTATCAAAAACGATAATCAGAACTCATATCAACAAATATCCAATTACCTGCAGATAATTGGAAACAACAAATATCTAGAAATCAATTAAGATAATCTAGAAAATCAACATAAAAGGTTGGATCGATCCCATCAGATGGCGAGTTTTAGCTACGCCGCACGTGCATCAACATATGGCCGAAGCCTACCAAGTACCCAACATAATTTTGGCGCCCAACATATGACCCGAAGGTCCAACAAATGACCTGAAGGTCCGGTACTGGTATTGACCCGAAGGTCCAACATATGACCCGAAGGTCCAACATAGTGGCTCGAAAGCACACGAAAATCATCATATTTTCAATTAACGAGTCCGGAATTAACCAAAATAGAAAACGCACATGTCCCATAACCACGTGTTTTACTAAATTGTTTAAATCTCTTCATCATTTCCTTGAAAGTGCAAAATTGTGTATTCCAGAAATAACATTTCACATTCTCAAACGGACAAGTCCGGAATTAAGCGAATCAGTAAAAGAAAGGGGTCATGGTCCTCGATTTTTCTGAAACGTTTAAGTCACTTTCTCATTCTTCTGAAAACGCAAACTTTAAAAATTCTGAAAACAATTTCATTTATTTTATAAAAGTAATAATTTACATTCTCAAACGAACAAGTCCGGAATTAAGCGAATCAGTAAAAGAAAGGGTTCATAGTCTTCGATTTTGCTGAGTCGTTTAAATCTCTTTCTCATTCTTTTGAAACGTAAACGGAAATTTTTTTGAAAACAATTTTTATTTTAAAACGCTTTTTATAATCACGTGATTAAATCAGCAACATAAGTAGCAACTTCAACAAAGAAATGGTACTTCTCAAAACAACATAAAACTAATCTCAAAATCAGCACTGCGGGATAACCGCTTGAAAATCCACTTTTAAAATTTGACGGTTACTGAAGTCAAAGCGACGGTAAATTTTAAACGTCAAAATCTCATCAAAATAAATCGCATCAAAATAAAATACCAGTGAATTTTCATTCATTTAAAAATGTCAACAAAACACTGCGCTTCAAAAATATAGCATTGGTGTAAAACTCCCGTTATAATAATAACGGCAACAAAATACGTTTCATAACCAAGCATCGGTTGAACGTAAAATTAATGCAGTAACGTGCAACTCAAATTTGCACGTACACTACAAAATGAACAAAAAAAATCATTCTATTATATCTTCAATAAAGATATTTTAAAACAGCAGAAATCTAATCAGATATGATTAGCGTCAAAGAAAACCAGTAAGAAATTTCAACAAATCAAATCCACTGGTTAAACAACATAATGAAATTAATTTCATTGTCATATTTTGATTTTTAAATCAAAATAATTATCAGTTGTACTCAGCGAAGCAGTCACACTGTTTTCGCTGCGCACTCTGATAAACAAAGCACAACCCAATCAATCATCAAAACACAAATTCACTTTTTATATTTTAAATAAGGATATTTAAAAATTTCCATCGTATTTTCAAAACTTTAGTTTTGACTCAAAGCACATATAAAACATTGACACATAGTTGTAACACATGTTCCATCTAAGTTATGTTTTATATTATGTCCATAAACCCCTTGCTCTGATACCAACTGTGACGCCCCACCACTATGCTCACAATAACAAAGAGTATTAAAGGAAATACTGTCTGTTATTATGAAGAATAAGGCTGGATAGGAGCGACCATCCGTAGTTAGGCCTTACACTAGTATTGGTTACCTTGATAGGAGTAGTATATATTTTAAATTTTTCATCTCATATTTATTTACTCCCATCGACATACCCAATTCCAGTATAAAACGAACTACGATGGTTCATAATAGTTTAGGACAATAGATATAATAATAACACAGATAATATAAATGCGGAACATAGATAAAACAAAAGTCTCATATATATAATAACTGATGTCAGTTACAATACATGTGATACAATACATATGATACAACTACAACTGTCAACTCTGAAAGTTACATATACAAGTACATTATCGTATATAATATACGTGAATACATATCTTCCTATACAAATAAACCGACTACTATAAATGAAGACGACTACTCCAAAAATATGAAGTGACTTCATAGCTCAAGCAGCAACCCCAAAGTAAGATATCAACAACCTGTAAATACTCGGTCTGACCCGAGTATTACATTCAAAAGAAAATAATACACGGGTCAGTCTAATTCAAACTCAGTTATTAATGCACAGAAGCAGTAATAATTAATTAACAATTAGACGACAGTCAAATAAATTCACCTATCCGATCCTTTAACAAGAAAATCGGATAACGGTGAATATAACACGTATAGTGTTAAACAACAATTCAGCAAACTCAAATTATCAATGGAGATAGATGAAAGGATTTTTAATGAAGATAATTTAGAAAAAAAAACATCAGAATTGCCTAATCGAAAATTAACATCAAAATTTAATTATTAATAAATAACTAGAAACTCATAATCTAATTATCAAATAGATAATTAGATAACAAAAAAAATGATCAAATGAAACTAGATCAATTTAAATAATTGAAATATCGCTTAAAAACATCAATACTGATTGGCTGCAGTACACGCTAACGTGTACTGCCTCGCCAATACGGCATATGAAATACGCAAAAGATCAATGGATCAAAAGTAATTGAAATATCAATAAAAGAAATACCGTGTGGCTGTAGTTCATGCTTGCGTGCACTGCCTTGCCACTATAGTGATGATGTAACCAATGAATACCGTGTGGCTGCAGTTCACGCTTGCGTGCACTGCCTTGCCACTACAGTGATATGTACACAATGAAAATTCACAAACGAACACAAGGTCAAACCCAAGCTATAGGTTGGATTCAACTCAAGTGAACTCGAAAGACAAACAAAATGCAAAGGTCAAGTCACTGCTGTCATGACTCAACTTAATGCAATAATTCAAGTTCCGATATGTCTAGAGAAGGAGACAACAGTGGTACAACAAGAGTGGTCAGTGAAGCCCAGAACTAACAGCAATGTAAAGGAACAAGCCTGGACAACATGAATGTGAACCCAATTGTACACAATGGATGTACACTACTAGTTGCACATGGATAAAAAAGAAACAGAGGCGCGACATGGGACTGCAGACATATAGGCCAATAAAGGTGACATCATACACAAGGTTACAAATACACATATGCACAGCATGTCACAAATGCATACGAACAGGAAGCAGTACCAATGTACCAGAACATAATGGTAACAGATACAGGGCACCAATAACAACTACACATGTAGTTCATAAGGGAAAACTATATAATGTAATAAGAAGATGCTACATCATAAAACACCGCAGATTGTCTCGAAGACAAAATCAGGTAGAATAGAAAACTAAATATGGTCGAGACAACCAAGCTAGATATGCTACACCTATACAACATGCTCAAATATAAAAGGGTCAAAGAAGACCCAGCCAAAATGAAGGCAAACTACTGAACTCCAATCAAAGAACAAGAGGTACAACCTTGAAATGAAGTGGATGGCTGTCTCAAACACAGCAAGTGATAAATCAAATTACCCCGGGACTACATGCCTTGGAGAACAGGCAATAAAGGAAACACACAGTGATGTATACTAACAGCATGAAGGAACTCGACCTAAACAACACAGTGCACAGGGTAGGTGTACCAAATACAAATGAATACAATGCATCAATGCAAATGTATCACTGATTGAACAAGGCAGTCAAAACAATGCACCGGTAGCCAAAACACAGTGAACTACAGAAATTTATGAACGCGGCTGACTTGACACAAACTAAATAGAAATGAAGACTGTGTGCCAACAGGTCAGAAATAATGCAAAAAGAAAGATGTGCAGCGATAATCTAAAACCATCACCACAGTCAAGACCGAAGTCCCTGGTTTAAAATCAACGAAGTCGCCAAAGTCAGAGATCAATGTATACTGAAGCACACTGGAATTTTACAGTGCATCACCGTGCTTTGTGCAAACTAATGAACATGCTGCAGCCTAGATACATGATACAGAGATCCGAAAACCAAGTTACAACCTAAATCTATGTCTAGATTCAACTCGCGTAAACCCAGTAAAGTAATGAAAACATGTGAAACCAAAATGGCCACGAAAACCAACCAGTGCCAGAAAATCCAAGCAATCGAAGAGTCGAATCATATCACAGTTCAAAACCACAAAAAAAAACAGAGAAACCGACATCATTTAAATGAAATCAATTGACTGCAGCAAAGCGCTAGGGCTTGAATTAGAATGTGAGTGGAACCACTCACCTTTGACGACGAATCCCAACCAATAGTAGCCGCAAGCAGACATGAAGCGTCGATCGCCAAGGCTAGGCCGAGATCATCGACGGAACGAGCTACCGGAGTCGAAGCCTTCGATTTGAACGAGCCCTAGTTTTTGAAGACGAAAACGAAAAAAAATTGCAGCCGCCATTTTTATTCCTATCGTGAGTTTAGGTTTAGGGTTGCCCAAAAATGAGAATGAGTACAGGGAACGGGTCGAATAGAAAAGAAGAGGGAACCAGTTATTTATTTATTTTATTTTATTTTTTTTGAAAATAATTATAACCCGAATCAAAACTCTCAATAGCACTTAACAAACCAATCTAATCGTCATTTGACGATAATTAAATAATTGCGAAATCCCGGGTTGTTACAACAACCCTAACTCCATATTATTAGAATATACACTTGAGAAGCGTGGTGGGAATACAGATAATGAATTACAATAAGAATGCACACGTGACATACCATATTCTTGTCAACAAATAAATCAAGCAATTACATAGGAAAATTTAGAAGAAAAAGGAGAAGAGGATACGGGGACTTATTTTGAACTAATTTATCCAAATAAAATAATTACTATCTTAATATCTAGTGATGACATAGACCAAATGATAAGCAAATTAGAAAAAATAGAAATTATAGAAGAAAATCCGTTAAAACATTGGAAAAGAAATAATATCTACTGTAAACTAAATATAATAAATCTCGAATTAACAATTAAAACTAAACAACCAAAATATGACAATTGGATGATAAATTTAAAATGCATATAGAAATATTAATAAAATCAAAAATAATTAGAAAAACAGATTCTAGACATAGAACAGCTGCATTCATAGTTCAAAAAGAATCAGATAGAAAAAGAGGACAATCTAGAATGGTCATGGATTACATTAAACTCAATGATAATACTAACAAAGATGGTTATTGCATACCAGAAAAAGATGTCTTAATAAATAAAATACAAAATAAAAACCGGTTCTCAAAGTTTGACTTAAATAAAGATTTTGGCAAGTCAAAATGCATCAAGACTTTATATCTACACGCTGGACTACTTTTACCTATAATAATGGACATTATGAATGGCTAGTAATGCCATTCGGACTTAAAAATATATCCTAAATATTCCAAAGAAAAATGGACAACATAGTTAAACACTGTAGTAATTTTACATATGTGTATATCGATGATATATTGGTCATTTCTAAAACTATAAATGAACATATATCTCATTTATATACAGTTCTTAAATTATTTGAAGCCAATGGATTAATAATATCCAAAAACAAAATATAATTATTCAAAAATAAGATAAGTTTTTTAGGATGTATCATAGGAAAAGGAAACATAGAATTACAACCACATATTACAAGAAAAATACTAGATTTCCCTGATAAATTAGAAAACCTTAAGCAATTACAATCCTTTTTGGGATTAATGAATTATGCCAGACCATTTACAAAAAAATTTATCAAAATACATTAGACCACTATATAATAAAGCTAGCCAAAATGAAAAAGAGAATTTGATCTAGAAGACTTAAAGCTAGTACAAGAAATAAAGGAGTTAGCAAAAAACCTAAAACCCTTAGCATTACCCTTATCTACTGATTATTTAATCATAGAAATAGATGGATCACCCCTAGGGTGGGGTGGAATTTTCTTAGTAAAAATATAAAACAAACCTCAAAACCACTAAAAAAATATGCAGATATTCATCAGGAACTTTTAAGGAAAAAGGATATATGACTTCTTTAGATTATGAGTTGCTTACTATTATTTATGTTCATGAATCATTTAAGTTGTTCATTATATCACTAAAAAAATACTATCAAAACTGACTGTGAAGCAATAGTAAAATATGCAGATAATAGAAAGAAAGAGGAACGACAAATAATACATGGGTAAAATTTAGACATAAAATCCTTACTTGTGGAACCAAAATTATTTGAGAACACATAAAGGGAAAAACAAAAATTATCCTAGACATTCTCTCTAGAATACTTTTAGAAAGAGAAAATATTGTCGACATACCACTTACTTTACATACTAATGAATATATGCCTCACATACCCAATGACATATGAAGTACTCATTTTCCTTTTGCAGGAACAAATATACATATGGAGCAAAATCCAAATAGTAGATTTTTAAAGACATATGGTCCAACCAACAAGTTTGTAATCCATGCTCTACTTATAGATGAGTAACATAATGTTTTGGATAACATATGGAACCTACCAACCACTGTCCAAAATAATAAACAAAAACTTAGCATACTATATACCCTTATGGAACAATTTACTACACTTAATAAATGAAGACAAGTCTTTACCCGTTACTACGTGTTTAATGTTCCTGATGTAGGGATATATGCATCATCTGAAGAAATATCGGTAAAGATACATTACATAGAGAAAAATCCTAAGTATGGTACGCCTTTATTTAAAGGATACTATAGCATGGAAGCTGCCAAAACAGCCATACATAAAATATTGGGAGAAGACTACATGATTTCAGACATATTCAAAAGTTTGCAAAATATAGCTCAAGGAAAATTAATCAAAGAAGAAATAGGAACAAATTTTGACATAAATTTGAAGCCTTTTTCATATGCCAATGCCAAAAAAGAAGCCCCAAGAAAGATGGTAAACTTAGGAATTCCTATTCCACCTCCTCAAAAAGTTACCAAACAAGAAACATATAATCCAACCTTTCCTGACCAACTAAATAGAGAACTCTACTTCCTTCAACATCATCTTGACCTAAATACAATAGAATATAGAAAAATGTATTCTTTTCTATCAACCATATCAGAGAAAAAGATAGAAGGACTCCAAATTGATTGGAAAATAATCAAAAATAGGAATATTCCATGCACTTATCGATATAAAGATTGTTTAGAATTCATGACAGAATGCAGATGCACGATATTAGCATCTATTCCACAGATAAACTTGAAACTTTCCCTTTACAAATATTTATTTCATGAGAATTCTACATATGATCCTTTAACCTTAATGAATTATGGATTTATAAAAACAATATATATTGAATGATGGACATAAACATAACTCCCAAAACCTTCGGTAAATATAGCTGAGTACTTCTTTGAAATTTTGAATACCGAGGTATGTTTAGAAATTAAAACCACTCCTCCACATTTTGAAAAAACAACCTTTGACCCATCCTGTAACAAGTCCGATTTCTCGACGTCCGAAAGTCGACATCAATACGTCCATTGTATCGAATGCCGCACAGTCGAATGCCGAAAAACCTAACTGTTAGGGTTTAAAGAATAAGAAGATAGAAGAAGAAGCAGAAACAATAACAAAATCTCACATATCGCAGCGCCCAACATATAATAGATAAATGAATATCTTTAAACAGAATCACTATATCAGTTATTGCATTACATCACATTACATTATCAGAGTGTACAACAACAAACAGCGGAAAGAAATATTACATATACTAGTGATACGCTTCGCCGTCCAGCTTGCTTCTAATCTCCACAGCATCTCTTTTTCTATTATTTCTCCCGAATAAAGCTAACCTGATTCTAGGCTGCCGGTGTGGAAAATTATAGGCACCTAGAGTTTAAAAAGGGAACAATAAACTCTAGGTCAGTCATGAGACTGGTGTGAGATATCAAAAACAGTTATTTTCACAAAGAAAAGAAAAGAAAAGAAATCCGCTATGCTTTTTAGAAAATGAAACTACCATAAGACCTCCCGCCACACACACAATGCAAACACAGAATTGGAGGAGATTTCTCCTTATGATAGTCAAACATGCTCGATACGCAAAATCCTTTGATATTATTATTATTAGTGCATAGTGTGGAAAACATTTCGAAAGTATAATATTAACCTTAGCCGGCATAGGCATTTCACACTTATGCCTACTATAGCTACCATGTTCAATAGCAGGTTACCACCATATTCCATAGCAGGTTATACAACTAAAACCGTATAAGGCTCGTATTATTTCTTTGGATTTTCCAACAAATGGTCAGGCAAAGGAACTTCCCACATAAAATGGAACGCCTCTGGAGGGATGTCCCCGAGAACCTAACCGGATATTTGCTACACAAGGCCGGGTTACCTCTGTAACTAGGTAACAACTGACGTGAGCATGCCAATGACCTGTCATTACCGACCTTTATCCGAGGGCCCCCAATCCAACAACCACACAATAAAGATCTGGGCTCCATACCATGATACCACTTCCATAAAAAAAACCAACATAAGTAAATATCTTGGTTCCATACCATGATATCACTTTTTATCCAGAAGGAAATGGTCATACCCTCAAAAGGAGCTACCCCCAAATAATCTTGCTGCCACGGTTCCTATTTCGACCATCACCGGGTTGTGAGGCTCAACGAAGTCTCATCCACAAAGCTACGTTTTTTTTTTCACAAAGCCATGCTTCGATCACGAATGATCAACCAATGATCATCAACACACACCAGCACTTAGCATGCCACATTACCAAATTGGAAATGTATCACTAGTAACCATCAACTACATAACTTCTTAGCTCGTACGTCTTAGAGAAGGGTGTTAAGCTAAGAGAATAAATCTCTGCCACCAACAGAAATATATTTGATAGAAACCAGCTTTACATCTCAAAGTGTAATGTCAGACACACATCCATACAAGTCTATTCCGAGTTCGAACAGAACCGAAGGCACTTCCGAAGAAGCCCTTGCAATTTCCGGGTATTCACAATCCCGATCGGACTTCCCATCAGTTAGGGAATCTCTATATCGGCGCGACTCAGTGCAGAGACAATCGACGGGTTACCCTTTCGTTCTCGAAAATACCAGGTCTTCATCACCAGTCTTCAAATGCTATCCATATCGACGTATCATTATTCGGAATGGGTTATATGACACAACGTCCTCTCCCGGCTAAACCGAATAATGAGCGTAAATTTAAAAATACATGGATATTGGATTTCAATTAAGTCACAACTTAATATCCAAAACTTTCCTTTAAATGGTATAAATTACCATTTCAAATCTTTTAAACAAAAGGTTTATTCCACACAGTTCACCCAGTTTCACAAAGATCCATTCCAATTTTCAAAACAAATTCCATTTCAAATTGGATTAACTCATCCAATCTTCCAGTTTAAGATTTAATTCATAACTTTCAAATCCTTTCCAATTCAAATTTTGTACATGGGAGATATACTATTTAAATTCCTATTTGATTTCAAAACAATATTTAATCGTCTTCACAGAGGTTAATTCATATTTTTACAAACTATTTACAATTTCATTTCAAACTTGAAATCTTTTAACACAAATTAGAAATCCTTTCTTTTTATGAAAGCTATTTTTATTTGAAACAAATAGTTTTCGTTTTGACAAAAAACCGATTACAAATTACATAAATTAAACCATTCAAGTATAAAACATGGATTTAAATTTAAATTTCCAAAACCATACTTTGTAAATGGTTAAAACCCTATATAAACATCTTTATAACTTGTATAATCTTTTTAGACTATAATTTCCAAATCATTCCTAACTTGGAAAACCATTTCCAATTCAATTTGAATTTCCTTTAATACAAATTGGAAATTCATTTCATATATCAAAGCTTATAGCATTCAAAAACAAGTAGTTTTTATTTCGGAAAAATCCGATTTCATTTATATAATTTAAAATATTTGGGTTAATTTAAATTCCCGAAACAACACTTTATAAAATGGTTCAAGTTCATGTAAACCTATATAATCTTTTTGAAATCATGAGCTTACAACATAGAATTAAATTTCAAATTTTTATTCAATTTTAAAGTAAATTTAAAACTAAATTAAGGTATTCAAAAATAAATTTTATTTTGAAATTCCTTTGCAAAAGTTTATTTGCACTTTAAATACGATTTATTTCCAAAACCATTTGGATTAAAAAATTCAATTCAAAAATTATTTCAAAAACTCTGACTTAACTAATTTCCACGTGCAATCCATATTTGTGTGTATAGTGTACTCCAGGGGTTTTAACACAATAGTGCACAACATCAACCATCACAGATTCAATCATATTAACATCGATAAGCGGTATAATCCATAATGCTTATCTATATACACAGATTCATAGATAAGACAAATTTATCAATGAGATATATCACAGAATATAAATAGAATTACCATATGTGAGGAATCCAGTTAGATTCCTCCAACCTGTTTCCCTGCATCCACAGATATTAGCACAACTATTAAATATCGATTCAATCTGATAATAATTATCATATTCAGCCAAACAACCAATCAAACATTTAAATATTGGCTATTTAAATTAACTGGTATCCAAATCTGAGTGAGATTAACTCACCTTGGGTTTTCGATAAGTGTTCAAACTTAAATTAAATCGAACGACGTTCGATTTAACCTAAATTTTTACTCGCTCCAAATGATTCCAGAACTGCTCCACTATGCAGTACGTCTCCGCGATTCCGACGCTTCCTTTTTCGTTGAATTCTGATAATATATACAGAAGATATGAATTTTCAAAGTTTGAATAACATTTTAAAACAAATTTTCCTTAAATTTTAAATAAAATTTTCTGCTCACAAATCATGACCGTTCGTTTAGCACAGGAAATCACGGCCGCCCTCTCCCCTTCTTCCTCACGCAAATACCCGGATCGAAGAACCCATTAGCCCCTGCCTAGGGTTTAAAACCGCACCCTTGTCGCTCATCGATAGGTTGATCCAAGGCCACCACGTCGCGCGCGCGCCTCTGCTCCACCCACGGCCAGAAAAGCACGAAGCTCGGTCGCCTCCATCACCAGGAAATTGCGCGCGAACGCAGCCATATAGCACCCCCAATCGACGACGATAGCTCGAATCATCCGTTGGATCTGAAGCTCTTGACGAGCTCTTTGACTTTGTAGTTGGAAGAATTCGTTGTAACGTGATGGATTGATCGCAAATTGAAGATGAAAGTCTCTATTTTTTCGGCCATTAAAATGATGTAAACGGCGGCCAGGTTAAATTCTAGGGTTTGGCCTATAAACGTGAAATTAATATATGTATATAAACAATATTTTAATATTAAATCAATTTAAAGCAACTTTTACAAACGATCTCCAAACGAGGCATGCCGACAGGCGTTTCTAAGGTATTACCCGCATTCCGAGGACAATGGAACGTGTTTCAGAGGCTAATTCGATCATATGCGTAAATTACGGAAATAAACGCTCAATTTTAAATTAAATCGATTAAAATGGTTTCTATGCGTTTTGAGCTGCCAGGGTCAAACGATAACTGCGATTGCTACGAAAATTGAAATCCGATGATAACTAACTATTACGGATCCAATGAAACTAGTTTCGTCGAATTCTAAGACTGTGCTTCGAAAGGCTATTGTGACTCGTCGATTAAATCGAGCGATTTCTAAAATCGTCGAAATCACCTAAAATTTCACTTTTAAAATTTTATTAACTCTATTATAAATCATATAGAATTTATAATTACATTAGAAACTATTCTGATTCACTTCGAACCAAAATCTGATTATTTGCATTATTATATTATTAAATTCCATTATTAAATTAATATAAAATTCCAAATTCAACCTATCGACTTTTAATTCCATCCAAAAGTCCAACATCGCTATTTAAATTCAAATAGACTTAAAATAAATTTTAGAAACCATTTTTATACTTATTTACACCCAGATTCATCAATTGTCCCATTTCCAATAATAAATTATTATTCAAGTTTCAATTGAATTGCCATATTGAAAATTACAACTAAATTCTATTGAATTAACAAAATCCTTATTTCAAAATCAATTCAAAATCCACAATCAAATTTTAAAATAAATTAAATGTTCAAAATTTACGACTAGAAATTCTGAGTCGTTACATCCTTCACCCCTTAAAAGAATTTCGTCCCGAAATTTGCTAAGGTAGGAAAATGCTCCAAACTCAATAGCAAAACCCACTTAGTGAAAATCTCAAATTCCACTTTGCCTAAATTCTTCAGTTTCAAATCAAAACTGCTAGTTTCAATTCCTATTTCCAAATCCTTTTATTTCCATTTTTTATTTGAAATCAATTTGTCATTAACAAAACGTTTCAAAATTTTCAAAAAAATTTCTAACTCCCAAAATTTTCGGAAAATTTTGGCAGAGTCCCCCTTGTACGGAGGAGCTTTTGCAATATCACAATATATATATATATATATATATAGACCCACACGGTCGGAAAACCAAAAACAAATCATATTTCCTATTTTTATTGTGTAGGCGTACATATTATTAGCATTTTAAAAGCATGCGGCTAATTTATATTGCATATACTGGTTCCAACTCTATCAGTTGCCCCCATACCTGTACTTACTCAACAAACACACGAGTTTTCAATGATATGAGATTTTCAATAAGATTTCATATATTAATCTAAACCAAACATATCAATTTTCAAAGCCCACACAACAATTTTTCAAAATCCTACAAGTAAACCATATTTTATAAGCAATTCCAAGGTTTCAACACCATTAAATTTCCCTAATACATCCAAATTTCATTTTACTTTACTCAAAAAGGATTTACAACCAAGTTTGCTACATTCAATACATATTTATCACGACCAACTCCAAAATCACTACAACATGGTCAACATATTCATAACTCGCTTTATTTATACACAAATCCATTAAATTAAATTCCGACCCATTCCAATTGATTTAAAAATCAACTTTATTTGCTTTTCTTAATTTATTGGCTTTGTTTACAACAAAACGACCAACCTCAATGCAAATTTGATATCATTCAAGTAAACAATAATTACTGAAGTTTATAACCATTTTAAATTAATTCCAAACCAAACTATATTAATTTTTTTACTTCATTTGAAATTATTTACAACCCAAGCATCCTCATTTTTTATTACATTATCAAATTAAATTCTTATTCTTACATTTCCAATTCATTATCCATTTAGGTTTATATTAATATCATTCAATTCTAGGTTATATACAACTCATACATTCTTATTTCATCACAATAAGAAATTAAAATTCTTTCACTTGCATTAAGATTTTATTATCTAAATAAATTTCATTCAAGACCATTTCATAAGTTTGACAACAAACATTCCACAATTTCCTTAAGTTATTTCAATAACAAAATATCTCGATTTCTTCTTGCATCATATTCATTTTTATTTTAAATTTGATTCTTATCCCATCAAATTCCAATCCATTACAAATTTTAACTCAATTTATTCACTTATTCAATCCATTTAAAACTTATTTTATGAACAATGAGACCACTTTAAATCATTTCACTCATTTGAATTTATTTATAATTCAAACCATCATTATTATAATCAAATTCCATTATTCATTTCAATACAAATCCTTTCAATTTAGTTTACACTAAATTCATATTCATCCTATTCTTTTAAATTAAGTTAAGTTAAAATTCTCTTCATACAATATCCTTTCAACTTAATTAAATTTTCTTTCAATTTAATTCTTTTCCAATTCTAATTCAAGTTTAACTAATTTTATTTTGCCAACTCACATTCATTCCACTTCATTTACTGCTTAATTAAGAATTGAATTTCATTCAATATTATTTATAACACAACTGAATTTTGATTTCAATTCAATCCAAATTTAACTTAATTCCATTTAATCGAAGTTAAATCCAATTCAATCCAATTTTAATTCTCCATATACAAGTTCAAAACTTCTTTACTGACTTAAGTTCATTCACCCTTTTATCTTTTATATTTTATATTCACTTCACCTTGTTTCAATTCACATTTCATTTGAGATTAAGTTTGAATTCACCATACCATTCAACTATTTTCCACTTATGATTATAATTCCATTTTCTATTTATAAGTTCGCCAAATTATTTACTTAAAAGCTTATATTGCTCATCTGAGTTATTTCCATCTGATAATCACAATTCCAGATTATCTATATAACACTTAATAGCTTAAGGATATAATTTTTTTATCACTCAATTATAGTCATTTTACCTTTCAACTTTGTATCCAATTTAATTCAATTTCAAATTCAATTTATATTTAACTTATCCTGAGTTAAATGCAAATATATTCTATTCATCTCCATTTTCTCAAGTTAAATTTTAATTTTAGGAGTAAAATTTTCATTTTTCTTTCTTATTAATATCAACTTCACTCAATAAGTTTAATAGTTGATTTATCTTAACTCCCACATTATTAAATAGAGTTCTTAGAATTCAATTGTCCGGTTTTATTTCAAAACCATTTTTGAAATAATAATCAACTCACTTATTATGGAAGCAACCCATCACTTTAGAAAAATGAATTCTAATGATGTGGCCATCATCATCAGGATGATTTTCCAGCGACTGAAGTGAGTTCAGTGCTTTCTTACTTTCCACAAATTCCTTTCAAAAAAATTTTCATTCCAAATATTTCTGAAAATAATACTCCATCATTGCCTTCAAACACTTTAGAAACATTTTAATCATCCCACAGATTTTAAATTCCCAAACCTTTGTTTTAAATTCATTTTAAAACACCTTTCAAAATTCCCGAGATTTAATTTCTGGTTTAATTCAAATTTAGTTATTCTTCTTTTGGATAAATCATACTTATAGAATTTTTTATTTGGTTATGAACCTTTTCGAACTTTAGATTCTTATATTTGATTATAACATTAACAACCAAACACCCATACATATATAATATTTTCAGAAAAATTATTCCTTTTTATATCAAAATATAATTTTGGGTAAAATTATTTCATTTACCCCACTTTAAAACAATACCATATCAGTTTATCTTGTTTAAGAGTTTAAAAACTCCTATCGATACGGTTGTACTTCCCGTACCGATCAGAATTCAACACTCAACCGATAAGTCAACACAGCATAAAAACAATTTTATATTCACTAAAAAATACGCGCTCATATCTATTATTACACTCAAACTCATTCTAGAGTACTACTAACTCCATCTCTAATGAGTAACACCCAATAGAGCCAAGGTTGTCGCTTAACCAAATGCTTTGATACCACATGTAACAAGTCCGATTTCTCGACGTCCGAAAGTCGACATCAATACGTCCACCGTATCGAATACCGCACAGTCGAATGCTGGAAAACCAAACCATTAGGGTTTAAAGCAGAAGTAGATAGAAGAAGAAGCAGAAACAATAACAGAATCTCACATATCGCAGCGGCCAACATATAATAGATAAATAAATATCTTTAAATAGAATCACTATATCAGTTATTACATTACATCACATTACATTATCAGAGTGTACAACAACAAACAACGGAAATAAATATTACATATACAAGTGATACGCTTCGCCGTCTAGCTTGCTCCTGATCTCCACATCATCTCTTTTTCGATTATTGCTCCCGAATGATGCTAACCTGATTCTAGGCTGCCCGTGTGGAAAATTATGGGTGCCTAGAGTTTAGGAAGGGAAAAATAAACTCCAGTCACTCATGGAACCGGTGCGAAATCTCAAAAACAGTTATTTTCACAAAGAAAAGAAATCCGCTATGCTTTTTAGAAAATGAAACTACCATAAGGCCTCCCGCCACACACACAATGCAAACGCAGAATTGGAGGAGATTTCTCCTTATGATAGTCAAACATGCTTGATACGCAAAATCCTTTGATATTATTATTATCAGTGCATAGTGTGGAAAACATTTCGGAAGTATAATATTAATCATAGCCAGCATAGGCATTTCACACTTTTGCCTACTATAACTACCATGTTCAATAGCAGATTACCACCACATTCCGTGGCAGGTTATACAACTAAAACCGTACAGGGCTCGTATTGTTTCTTTGGATTTTCCAACAAATGCTCAGGCAAAGGAACTTTCCACATAAAATGGAACGCCTCTGGAGGGACGTCCCTAAAAACCTAACCAGATCTCTGCTACACAAGGCCGGGTTACCTCTATAACTAGGTAATGACTGACACGAGCATGCCATCCCCCGGTCGTTACCGACCTTTATCCGAGGGCCCCCAATCCAACAATCACATAGTAAAGTATCTGGGCTCCATATCATGATACCACTTTCATAAAAAAATCAACATTAGTAAATATCTGGGCTTCATACCATGATATCACTTTTTATCCAGAAGGAAATGGTCATACCCTCAGAAAGAGCTACCCCCAAATAACCTTGCTGCCACGGTTCCTGTTTCGACCATTACCGGGTTGTGAGGCTCGACGAAGTCTCGTCCACAAAGCTACGCTTTTATTTTTTCACAAAGCCATGCTTTGATCACAAATGATCAACCAACGATCATCAACACACAGCAGCACTTCGCATGCCACATTACCAAATTGGGAATGTATCACTATTAACCATCAACTACATAACCTCTGAGCTCGTACATCTCAGAGAAGGGTGTTAAGCTAAGAGAATAAATCTACGCCACCAACAGAAATGCATTTGATAGAAACCAGCTTTACATCTCAAAGTGTAATGTCAGACACACATTCATACAAGTCTGTTCCGGGTTCGAATAGAACCGAAGGCACTTCCGAAAAAGCCCTTGCAATTTTCGGGTATTCACAATCCCGATCAGACTTCCCATCATTTAGGGAATCTCTATACCGGTGCGACTCAGTGCAGAGACAATCGACGGGTTACCCTTTCGTTCTCAAAAATACCCAGTCTTCAAATGTTATCCATATCGACGTATCATTATTCGGAATGGGTTATATGACACAACGTCCTCTCCCGGCTAAACCGAATAATGAGCGTAAATTTAAAAATATATGGATATTGAATTTCAATTAAGCCACAACTTAATATCCAAAACTTTCCTTTCAATGGTTTAAATTACCATTTCAAATCATTTAAACAAAAAGATTTATTCCACACAGTTCACCCAGTTTCACAAAGATCCATTCCAATTTTCAAAACAAATTCCATTTCAAATTGGATTAACTCATCCAATCTTCCAGTTTAAGATTTAATTCATAACTTTCAAACCCTTTCCAATTCAAATCTTGTATATGGAAGATATACTATTTAAAATCCTCTTTGATTTCAAAACAAGATTTAATTGTCTTCACAAAGGTTAATTCATAGTTTTCCAAACTATTTACGATTTCTTTTCAAACTTGAAATCTTTCGACACAAATTGGAGATCGTTTCTTTTTATGAAAGCTATTTTTATTCGAAACAAATAGTTTTCATTTTGAAAAAAACCGATTACAAATTACATAAATTAAACCATTCAAGTATAAAACTTGGATTTAAATTTGAATTTCCAAAACCATAATTTTTAAATGGTTAAAACCCTATATAAACATCTTTATAACTTGTATAATCTTCGTAGACTATAATTTCCAAATCATTCCTAACTTGGAAAACCATTTCCAATTCAATTTGAATTTTCTTTAATATAAATTGGAAATTCATTTCTTATACGAAAGCTTATATCGTTTGAAAACAAGTAGTTTTTATTTCGGAAAAATCCGATTTCATTTATATAAGTTAAAATCTTTGGGTTAATTTAAATTACCAAAACAACACTTTATAAAATGCTTCAAGTTCATGTAAACCTATATAATCTTTTTGAAATCATAAGCTTACAACATAGAATTAAATTTCAAATTTATATTCAATTTTAAAACAAATTTAAAACTAAATTAAGTTATTCAAAAATAACTTTTATTTTGAAATTCCTTTTCAAAAGTTTATTTCCACTTTAAATCCGATTTATTTCCAAAACCATTTGGATTAAAAAATTCAATTCAAAAATTATTTAGACGTGAAATAAAGAAAACATCTTCTTTTAGAAAGCTTCCACTTAATATAGATGTGATAGAAAGCACATATTCCTTTCCATATATGTACTATATTTTTGCTTGTGCGTCCTTTTTTTAATGTAGTGGGAATCTATAACCCACCTGTGTGTTTGCTTTGGTGATATGTCGGTTTAACCGGTTAGTATGTAAGCGTATAAATAGATGTTTATGACTTAATAGTAGGCATCTAAAATCCATTATAAGAAACTCCATTGTAATCTATTAAGAGTGATAATAAAAGTTTTCCTATTTTTCTTTTAATAGCGTTTATGGTCTTCAGTATGATCCGCAACAAATTTCCTTTAAGCATAAGTCTTGTAAGAAACAAGAAGATTTTAGGTATGTAATATGTTCTCTTTAGATTTACTTATGTACATAAGATGTTGCTGGATGTTATAGGATTGTTAAAGTTATGTTATCCAAAAGACGTACGTCCATTAATGTCGAAGAAGTACCTGTTTTTCGGCGTGTTTGTCGTGCTAAGGGTAAATAGTAGTCTAGGACGAAAAGGTATGGATTTAGTAATTTTAATAACCCAAATAATGAAGACAATATGAATATGTGCTAGGAAGAGTAAAAAGGAGGAAGAAGAATAGTAGCTGCACCTGAAAATGAACTTTTTGGAGCATTATGACGACTTGTGCTTGCCATTCTCATAAGGGGAACAACCATTTTTACATATTAAAATTCTGCACAAAATCTATTTCCCTTTTTCAGACACAAATATGGAAATATTAGAACAACATTTAGAAGAAAAATTTATAGCTAAAATAATCTACATAATGAAAGGACTAAACTTATCTGAAAAACATCAATACGAAATAGTAAATATCTTTAAAAATAAATACACAAATGAAATAATAGAATTGACAGATGATCCAGAATTAGATTTATATTATATTGCAAGCAATATAAATAGAAATATGGTAACTAGTTCTAAAGTAATTAAAAAACCTATAACAAATAGAACATTTTTAAAATTCTACGAAACATATAAACAAGTACTCAAACAACAGATTGAAGAATAAGAAAATTTATATTACATAGATACGGATTTATACATAGATTAGCAAATAATATATATATATATATATATATATATATATATATATATAGTGTTTTGATGGCAACTACCATATTTCCAAATTTACTGGTATGTTTATTGAGTTATTACAGGTATAACAACTAAAGTAAAGAAGTTATAATATACAAAGAAGATAAATACGAAAGCAAAAAATCAAATGTTGTATAACCAATAACTGTGCACTCGAGTACGTGCATTCATGACTATACAATAAAGTCAACAACTCAATTGGAGCTCAAATGGATACTTGAAGAAGTACAAAAGAGATAGAAAGTGTTAATGAATAAATATCAAGTACTTATAGTAATGATTTTGTAAAACCACTCAAATGATCTCCAAATTCACAAAACTTGACCACAACCTCCGCTACAAATTCCAATACACCAAATTAAGCATTTCACAACACTTATTTTTGTTTGCAATTTATCACATTTATTACCGTTATAAATATCCAATAGATTTGGAACATCTTCGTAAGAATTAAAACCGTAAGGAAATTTGGTAAATATGTAAATATCTTGAAATACATGGTGTGGCTATGTAATTTTACATTTTATATTTACTTCCTAGTTATCTCCTTTTGCAATACGTATGTCGTATATTTCCATCTTTCATATTTTTTTTATATAAAAGAATTTTATTAATAAACCCCAAAAGCCGTCAACATGCCTGACAGGTAACCAAGAGAAGAAAACCAACAAACCAGAACTAACAGTATAAAAAATAAAACCGAAAACCACAAAACCGGGGGAACATTAGAAGACGCCAGACATAGAGAAAAGCAAAACCAGTCGAACCCCAGTAACGACAGAGGAACAGAGATCTGAAAGAAAGCGATCCGAGCAATCCATCGCGCATAACCAGAAAGAGTAGAAAACCAGCTTCGGCCAAACATGAACATCCAGGACCTGAAACCAATAGCAACGAAATAAGAGAAAAAAGGGGGGGGGGGGGAACGGGGAAGGGAAAGCCAGAACCACCTGGCTCGCAACCGGGCCTCATCCAATTCTCTCTCTAGCGGAAGACCGAGTACAGGAAATAGATAGCAAGGGAACAAGGGGGCCAGATCGGGAACTAACCGCTCCCTTGAAAGGTCTACCATGAAAAGCCAAAAAAACATCATTCCTAACCCGACGAATAATGGAAGCGGGATCCATGAGAGATTCCTCAAATATTGCCTTATTTCTCGCACACCAAAGGTGCCAATAGATCAGACACGGAATCAAGCGAAAGACGACAGAGCGCAAGGATTTACCCGAGATACCGTTCCACCAGGTGCTCTGTAAGTCAACCGGTGAGTCGTATCTCCCTCGGATGCCAATCAGATTCCCGAAATAATTCCAACAAGCTCGTGCAGTGTTACCCGAGAAGAGTAAATGATCAGAAGATTCGGATACCCCGTTACCGCAGCACCTGTATCGGGATACGAATGGAATGCCAATCCACTGAATGTTCTCATCAACTGGCAACCCCTTATGAAGGGTTCGCCACATAAATAAAGACACTTTTGGAGGGATTCTAGAGTCCCAAATGAAAGAGAAAATAGGGATAACCGGAGCCGGAGTATGAGTAGAATTCCACGCTTTGAAAATGGAAAACGAACCACCTTCCCAACCTGAAAGGCCTCCGTGAGAGTCAAAGAAAGATTTGATCGATTGCATGTGCTTCCAAGTCTCACTAGCGAAACTTGGAGAACCAGAAAAGCCAGCGGAGGCTAGCCTTTGGTACTTGGCATGCAGGAACTTAGCCCATAAGGAATCGTTTGCCCCAAATCTGTACCACAACTTGCAGGCAAAAGCCGAACAAAAGTCCTTGAGGTTGCGCACACTAAGTCCGCCCTCGTTCTTGGGGTGACACACCACATCCCAAGAAACCCAGTGATGACGATGGTTGTCAATCTTCGACCCCCAAAAGAAGGACGAGACCAAAGCTCAGAAAGAACGAAAGAAAGACTTGGTAGGGGTCATCGCAGCGAAGATATGGGAACCCAACGAGCCTAAAACCGACTTGATAAGCATGAGTCTACCTGCCTGAGAAAGCAGCAACGCATTCCAACGAATAATCCTTCCCCTGACCTTGTCCGTCAGCGGGTCGAAAAGGGCATTGAGTTTCCTACCTCTGTAGAGAACAACACCCAAGTACGGAAGAGGAAGGGAGGCCGCCCTGAAGCCGGTGAACGAATGGACCCATGTGACCCGGGAAGGATCCATGTCTTTCGCATGAACGAAGCAACTCTTCGAAGAGTTAACGAGTTGACCCGAGAAACACTCGTACTAATGGATGAAGCAAAGCAGCCGACGAACAGATGAACTATTGCCGTTAGAGAAAATAACAATGTCGTCCGCAAAGGATAAGGAAGACACAAGTAGGCACCCTCTCGGAAGACCAAAATGGTGAACTTGACCGAAAATCGTTAAGGTGTGGATCCCACGAATGAAGGCTTCAGCCGCAATGATGAAAAGAGATGGAGATAGAGGATCCCCTTGACGAAGACCTCTACCCGCCCGAAAGAAACCGTAGGCCGATCCGTTAGTCAGAACGGAGAACCAACAGTTAGAAATAAGCCTCCAAACCAGATCGATAAGGGTTTCAGGAAACCCAAAGGCCCGCAGAACTCTAATGACAAAAAACCAAGACATATGATCATAGGCCTTAGCCATGTCAAGCTTGAAAACAACATTAGAGCCTCTAACCTTCCGGTCAATCTAGGAAATCAGTTCCTGAGCCAACAGGACGTTATCAGTGATTAAACGACCCTTAACAAAACCTGCCTGAGAAGAGGAGATGATGCGATCAAGGAACGGAGCTAAACGAATGGCCAAAACCTTAGAAATCACTTTGTTGGAGAAGTTACACAGGCTGATTGGTCGAAATTCCGCGCATGATCGAGGGTTATCACACTTCGGAATTAGGACCAAGTTGGTGGAAGACCAACTAATGGGAAGAAAGCTGCCGGAAAAGAATTGCTAGATAGCCAAGCAGAAGTCCGGTTGAATAATAGGCCAAACACTCCGATAGAAGGAGCCGTTGAAGCCATCTAGGCCACAGGCACTGTCCTTACTAAGAGCAAAGACGCAGGCCCGGATTTCTTCCGGAGAAGGCGGAGCAGCTAAGGCGTCATTCCCCTCCGAAGGGACCAACCGGGGAATGAAGGAGAGAATAGCCTGGTCCGGATCGGACACAGAAGGAGTACCCAAAAAGGATTGAAAATGAGACAAAATGGTCTCCTTGACTTCAGACGGCGACGAAGCCACAGATAGATCCGGCCTCAAAATTTCACGAATGGAAAGAAGGTTGACTTTCTTGCGGATAGTCGAGTGGAAAAATTTAGAGTTCGTGTCGCCTTCTACCACCCATTTGACCCTCGCCTTCTGGCGAAGATAGGCGTTTTCAATACGGAGTTCCGAAGAGAACACCAGTTGGGAAGAGGACCATCTCTCCTTGTTTTCGGCAAAAGGATCCTCTCGAACAAAGATTCAGCGAGGATGAGGGACTCCTCGGCCGCCCGAACATGATCGAAAATGTTCATGAAAACATTGGAATTCCAATGTTTAAGGCGAGTCTTAAGACGTTTCAGCTTTTGGGAGAAAGACCCCAAAGGAGAAGCCGAAATTGGAGCGGACCATGATTCCTCCACAACCTGAAGAAACGAGTGGTAGGACCGCCACATACGAAGGAATCGAAAGGAAGAAGGACCTGTTAGAGAACGCGGAGAGCAGCGTAACACCAGTGGGGCATGGTCAGAATAGGAACGATGAAGATGAGAGGTTGAGAAGGAAAAAGGGAGATTCAGCCAATCTGAAGATCCAAAAATTCTGTCCAACCGGGATAAAATTCGGTTCGGACCTCCTGGTTGTTAGACCAAGTATAAGCAGAGCCCACGAATGGGATTTCAGATAACCCAGAGCTGACAATGAACGAGTTGAAGTCAGAAACAGAGGATCGGTTGATGGCCATCCCTCCTAATTTTTCGGCCTGACTAGCGACCACATTGAAATCTCCACCCACAACAGAGCAAGAAAATCCCATCTCAGCTAGATAGAGAATATCTTCCCACAGGGATAATCTCTCCATCCTATCGCACTTGGCGTATACCGCCGAGAAGAGAAAAGATTGAGGGAAGAAGAAGGAAGAACACACCGAAGAGATAAGCTGGTCCGAGTCAAAAACAGGGCGAACCACACAATCTTTGGACCAAAGAATCCAAATCTTACCCGAAACATTGGACATGGCACCGCCAAACCCAAGCGACAGGACAAACTTGGTAATCTCTCCAGGACCCACAAAAGGTTCTAAAAGAGCAACCAAGCAAACAAAGTGTTTCCGGACAATACGCTTCAACCGGGCGCATGAAGCCTCATTGCCAATACCACGAATATTCCAGAAAAGGAAGTTCGACATTAGAGCCTAGAAAAAGAGGAGCAGGAAAAGCAGAGAAAAGCAACGCAAGCTGAACTCAGATAAGATACAAGGAGTGAAAAGCAGACCGATCAGTCTGCTCAGTCGCCGCTATAGAGCGAGTACGGATAGTGCGTGGAATGATGTGCTGACCTCTCGATCTGCGACGGGAGCGCCTATGAGGAATCGGGTCCGAAACCCTAGGGATCGGGTCCGAAACCCGAGGGATCGGCTCGTCAGAAGGACCGAACGAAGCAATCGAACCCGTCAGCCTGGAAGACGAAGGTCTGGAAGGAGCCGAGTTCTTGGTCAGGCGAGCTAAGCGATCATTAATGATCGCAATCTCCTCGTCACTAAGCAGCGGAATGGAAATCGAAAAGGAGCAAGAAGAAGAAGGAAGGGAACAAAGAGAAGAGCAATAACCAGACGAAGAACCAGAAGAGTCTGAGGCAGACGGAGAGAAACGGAAGAATGTAGGGGAGCTGATAATCTATCTTTCATCTTCCATCTTTCATCCACATGTAGGGTTTTTGCCTCCAATCAAGTATAATTTCTTCATTAGAGTCTAATAAAATTTTGATTTCCAGTTTGAGTTTATGTCAATATATCATATTTGGACATTGATTTTATTCTAGGCTTTGTTCTAATAAACTATTACACAAATTTCGATAAATCCAAGATAAACATATTTAAAAGTTCATTATGTGCGTTAACCATCCAATAAGTACATTTGAGCCGCCCCAACAGAAGAGCAACTGAAACTGAATAATATTTTCTTCCTTTTGATTCGTGTCCAAAACACGTATATTTGTTCTTAATTGAACGATGTCATACAGTGTAAAAAATATTTTTTGGAGTTGTACTTTTATGGCATCAGTTAGAGTTGTCCAAAAAAAAGTTATCTCAAGGCCAATGCTTTTAATGTTTCTTACCTGCATAAATGTTTATTACTGCTTTATGGTAAAATATTCAACATGGTTTGTAGAATATTTTTTTTTCCGCTTTATTACTGATGTATAATTTTGAAAGTTATATTTATATAAAGAGGCCTACATCCATGTGCCGTTTGGTTGATAAAATATTTGTGTTGAATAGGAACCTAAGTTTATTTCACTTGTGTGTTTTATAATTGTATTTTACTCTCACTTTGTGGTCTGTAACTAACTTTGTAACCAATATTGAACCTATGTATAGTTTCAAAGTATAGTCTGTATTTGTTTTAAATGTTCACTTTATGATCAGTAACTCCCTTTCTTCATGTCGTTACTATTTAAAACCTACATAGTTCATTTTCCTATGTTATCAATACTACCTACCTCAACTACTCTACAATTTTACAAGGACTAGCTGGGCATTATAATTTTGGGCAAGATATTCACAGTAAAATTTCTTTCATAATGGAACTTTGTATTGGACAATTAGTGATCTATAAACTGTATAATTATAACTCTCTTATACTGGAGGCTAATCACATCACATTTTCATTCTATATTAAGTCGTTATTTTCCTTTAAATGTTTATACTTTATGACATTCTAAGTCCTGAAATAAACTTTAATTGTTGATATGTATTAAACTCTATGCAATTCATGTGATGCTCGCGACTTTAGCTTCTAGTTGGGAGAAAAATTTAATTTTAGCTACTGATTTGTATTTAAACACATGCATTGATTTTATTATTTTCCCTTTTCTCCCACCTTATCTTTTTCAACTTGTATTTTTTTAATGTTAAATTTTATTCAATTCAAAATTTAACGCTGTAGACTTTGTGCTAAGGGAATATAAAGGCCTTGAGTGGTTTCTGGTAAGATCGATGGATGCTTTGCTACCATCGGCGGAGAAGGAGAAAATTATTCGAAGGTAATATAATTTTATTCCTTTTTTACTTGCTGTTATTAAGGGATTTCAAGACCAGTTTAGTTGTCTAAAACATAGTTGTAGGTCAAGTCAGCTAAAAAAAATTGATGCAATTGTAAGAAATGTTATTATTATTTACTTGATTGTTAGGTTAAGAAATGTCAAGATAGTAGTAAGTGTTTGAAATAACTAAAGTCATTGATGTTTCTAAACTTAATTGATCTAAAATAAATTGTCTGATGGTAAATCAACTTGATGCAACATTGATAGAGCTTATTTCTTCATTTATACAGTTTAACTCTAATAGTATAATTTTATTCATATGATTGTTTTCATTATGAACTATGTGTCCCAAGTTTCAATAATTATATCACGGGAGCATCAACAAATTGATAAAAATATTCATTTAGATGCAAATATATATAAATCACGAAACATAAATTATATACATTAATGACAATAACAAATTTATTTTATAATTTATTTACTAAATGAATTTATTATACATTTCACTATAAAATTATGTTAACTTCGAATACCTAAAATTTTATAATTTTTACAATTACTAAGAAACCCTTTTCAATTATCTTTTTATATTTTACATTTATGTCCGTACATTTAATTAATTATGCAATCTTAAATTTAAACTGTTTAAATAAATATAATTAACTAATGTTTGTTAATTCATCTAACAAATCCTAAAAATACAAGGATTTCAATATATACAATTTCATGTATATGAGAAAAATGATAAAATTATTTCTTCTTTATTTAGATATATAAAGATATTTAAATCATATAACATAAAATGTATAAATAAATAATAATATTTTTTTAATTTCCAATTCATTTTTCTAAAACAAATTATCGTACGTTACATAACATAATTTTATTTTAACAACATTTGAAAGATAAATATTTAGATTTTACAACATTACAATATGTATGCACAGACTATATCGATAAAAATTAGACTATATAAGCATTATCACTTTCAATGCATTATCAAACCATAACCAACTTATAACTCAACTAAATGCTATATACCATTATTTTGCAATTATCAAAATTGTAAGTATAACCCTCCTCCAAGAATATGAAATCTATGGTTAACTCCAATGATTAAATTGTTTTAAAAAATGAAACTTAATAATAAATAAAAATTCACAGGCCTAATTCAAAAAAAAGTCCACACATTGATCACAAGATCTTTATTCTTTATTCAAAAAATGCTAACCATAAGATCTTTATTCTTCTCAATTATAAATTTGTACAAAACTCTTCTTAGTTTACTTCAACTTTTTTACGTTTGTCTTATTATATTTAATTAGTTATATTGATCATTAATTCAAAATTAGTCAAATAAATTTAGTTATTTAATGTTCATCAATCCATTTATAAGTCCTTTAAAAAAGATGATAATTCAATATATATACAGTAATCATATTAACAAAATGGTGAAGTTACTTATTCACTCATACATATAAAAAAATATGTCACATAACACATATTATTTACGTATATATTGTATTAACAAATTTAGTTTATAATTTTTTTTGAGTTAAGACGTTAATTTTTCTACAGAGATATGTAGTTGACGAGTATTAAACCTTCAACCTTATATCTGAACATCGTAAGTCATTTTAGTTTTGATTAATATATCACAATAAATTTATCATATATTTCATAATAAAATATAATTTTACCAAAAGTTAAAATGTAAATGATATTTATTTAACAACATTACCGTATGCAACGCACGGGTTGCACACTAGTTTCTATATAATTTTACAATAATGTTTTGAAATAGTTTCATAAGTAAAACTAATATTTTGCTTATTGGGAAACTAAGTACAATATATCTTTGGATACACACTCGTATATATACATATACATACATGCATGCATGCATGCATGTATGTATGTATACATACATACATGCATGCATGCATGCATGTATGTATGTATACATGCATGCATGCTTGCATGTATGTACGTATACATAAGTATTTATGTGTGTATAAACCTGTTTGATTGCTAGTGGGCATGCATTGTTTTATTATTATGAGCACATGCAAGCTCTTACATTTGCATAAACATTTCAGTGAACTTGTGGTTTAACTTCTTTAAATAGCTAAATCCATTAAAAACTACAAGCAAATAACTAACTATTCATCTTTGCTACTATCAATACCAACAAAAGTTGTATTTTAGATATTATGATCGGAATAAGAAATTGATTACCTTTTCCAGTAGTAATTCTTCTTTTATATCATAATATTCCAGCACAATTAGATACTAAAATCAAGCTTCATTTCCTAGTAAATCAAACACGGAAAGTGGAAATGAAATCAGGTATTTTTTTTGAAAGTTATGCTTGCCTACATGATGCTGAAAATAAATGTGAAAAGTTTAAATACCACTTCCATTAAGCAAGCGTACTAGGCTAAGCACTATGGATCTTCTTAATTTCACGTACACTGTTTCTACATTTAGAAAGGAAACATCAAGTTAATTTCTTAGTTGTGGTAGGCTTCAAAAGAACTTGTCATCATGTTACATAGATAAAACTTTCTCTGCTGGATCACACGTGAATTCCACCTATGAGTAATTAAAAAAAGTGCAGTGCTAAGGGAACCGCGCTTTGCACTAGGACCACCAATTTTTTTGAATTTTTTTACACTGTTTGGTAGGCAACTGCTGTCGACCAAACAGTGTGCGATAGACGGTTACCCACCAACCGTGGTGCCCTCAGCACTGCACTATAAAAATATTATTAGGAACAAGTTGAACAAAAAAAATGTGTCCGTATTCAAGTAAATACTATTCAAATGACTAAGATTGCACTTTGATTAGCACTATAATCCAAACCAAAAATAAATACAAAATAAATTGTTAGGAAACAAGTTACAATCTTCAAGTAATATATACAGTTCAAGTATTTTCAATAGCAATTGTACCAAAAACTTTGAAGTGTGTCTATCCAGTACCACAATAATACCGTGTATAATTTAAAATTGAAAATTATGTTTATTGTTCAAGCCAAAATATAACTCAAACGTGATTAATAGAAGATTGCGTGGAAAATAAATAATAAGTGGCACAACTAGTTAATATATTTGTACCTATCATATTGTATGATAGCCACATTAGCATAGTCAAAACCGAGTTACATAGAATTATGTCACTGTCAGGATGGCCAGCTGGTTGTCCCAATATCGATCCTTAAATTACCATCACAATGTACACAATAGATAGGCCACTTTGTCAAGTACAATTCTCACAATTAAAACTTAACTGGCATTTCCCTTCCTTTGTACTCTATAGTCATTTAAAAAAACCCAGCTAAAACCATTATTGATTGAGGCCAAAAAAAAAAGTCAATAAAAGATGACATCTGCAACATGATTAGGTGCATAATAAATATCTAAAATGGTAAATCTTTTGAAATTCACTCATTTCTTTCATCATTCTAATAGATTATCATAGGTAATAAGGTACCATTACAAGGTAAATAACACTAATAAAAAGAATCCTTAAAAAATTAACAAGAAATATTTCAACAATTGTACAAAGTTTGTTTATATTACAAAGAACTATACATGTGTTATGGCAACAAAAAGGATTTCATAAGAAGGAAAAAGTAAGGGTTGCAGTATATCCCACAATCTAAAATAAGTACTACTAACAAGATATTCCCGACATTCACATCAGAATGCATTATCTATTTAATATGTGATTGATGAAATATAAGAAAAATATACATGGTAGTTTTCTTTTCTTATTTTAGACTGGAATGAGAAGTAGAACCTTAGTTTATGCATAATATCTTATATAGTACTATAAGTTATTTCAATCAGTTATATCATTCGCAAGATGCTACACAATAAGGAAATTTTATTTCCCTGTATTGATGAAGCCATGAAGGCACCATTCATATTTACTCAAAACTATTATAAACGGAAAATACATTTTATAAGCAACAAATTCTAGTCTATGCAAATTCTATGTCTTTATTGGTCATAAACAAAAATGAAATCATATGTTAATAGAATAAGATAGAAATTGTGCTCTAACATAGCTTGAACTAGTTTTCGTTGATGTCAACAAATCTCAATCAGTAGATGAAAAAATTTAACTAAGTTTATGGTCAGTTCATTAAACTTCTAACAGTGCTTGTGCTTAGTCTTTACCATTAATCCGAGGCAAGCAACATGCACAAATTTCTAGCAAACCATTCGAATATTAGAAAACATTTCATAAGTTACTAACAACCAAATACAAGACATGGGCTAGAACTATACAACAATTAGTTTCAAACTAAAAAATTTGGTGCTGCTTTTCCAAGCGCAGCCTTCTAATTCTTAGTTGGCCAAATCATTAAAAATTATAAAAATATAAGACAAATAAGTTGTATAGATAAAAACTTACCTAAAATCAGTTACTGGAGGGAATTGATCGAGATTTTCTCGGGTAAAACTCCAATCTAGAGTGGATTTTTTATTCAACATCCTCATTTTGCACTAGGTGATTGAGATTGATTAAATCCAAAATTAGGGTGGATTCAGGGTTTGGTCAAGAATTTTGTGAGTTTTGGATTTTGTATTTTGATCGGGAATTAACGGTCTTAAGGTGGATTTAGAGTTTATCTTTTTTCTATTTCCAGATCTTATAGGGAAGCGATCGACATGGAATGAGAAATTTTTTGAAGCCACTTAGTGAAGCAGACAATTCTTTGGTCCTGGCCTAAGAAAAAATAATACTATGGAGACTGGTCAGGTACAGGGTGGACTGTGGAGGGGGCAGTGCAAGGCAGAGATCGGAATATAGGCTGATGAGAGAGAGTATTAAATGAGATATTACTATTTTTTAGGATTCCCCCAAGGAGGGGAGTACGAAGAATGCAACGAAGCGGATTTTGCCCGTTCGAAAATCGACATCCATAATTTACATCGTACTCGAATGCCGCAGATTCGACCGTTCAAATCCGAGTCGCCGGAGCTTATAACACCATTAAGTAAACAACACAGCGGAAGAAAAATAAAGAATATCAATATACAACATCTGATACAACATCCTGATACAACAGATGATACAATAGATATCGATATACATCAGAGATATGATACAATAAAATAGCAGCGGAAAAGGAAATAGATAACACTAGCAGCGGAACAAATAACTCCAATATAATCTTCAAGAGAGAACTCCAACAGCAGCTCGAACCATCATCACGATACACTAAGTCGAGCAAGACTGGTTAATATCCAAAGACTGAAACTAGCTCTAGATAATCCACCAAACCTAACTATCAGAAAAACCCAACTCTAGACTGCTCGTGTGGAAAATAGTGAGCACCCAGAGTTTAGGAAAGGAACAATAAACTCTGAGTCAGTCATGGGACTGGTGTGAGTAACAAAAACAGTTTATCTTTTAAACACGAACAAGATTTATGAAAGGAAATCCGATATGCTTTTTATAAAATGAAACTACCGTAAGACCTCCCGCCGCACACACAATGCAAACGCAGAATTGGAGGAGATTTCTTCTTATGATAGTCAAACATGCTTAATACGTAGAAAGTTCTTTGGATATTATTATTATAAGTGCACAGTGCAGAAAACATTTCGAAAGTAGAATATTAATCTTAGCCAGCATACGACCATTATCGTATGCCTACTATAGCTACCATCCAAACAGTGGTGACCACCATAAGTGAATGGCAGGTTCTACAACTAAAACCGTACAGGGTTTCGTATTGGATGAATGGATTTCCAACAAATGGTCAGGCTAAGGAACTTCCTACTGCCACATGGGATCGCCTCTGGCGGGACGTCCCGAGAACCCAACCGGATCTCTGCCAACACAAGGCCGGGTTACCTCTGTAACTAGGTAACTACTACTCGAGCAAGCCACTCCCCGGTCCTTTGGGACCTTTATCCGAGGCGCCTCTAAACAACAACCACACAGTAAATGAGATTGGAGCTACCACATAGGTAAATATCTGGGCTCCATACCATGATACCACCCTTTACCAGAAGGGAATGACACACCCTAAAGGGCGCGACCCTCATAACCTTGCCGCATCTTTCCTGTTTTGACCATTTCCGGGGTGTGAGGTCCTGATGCAGTCTCGTCCACAAAGCTACGCTTTGGTACAAAGCCATGCTTTGGGTCAACAAATGATCAAAGTAATGATCACAAAGATAAATGATCATATCATAAATGATCAAACAATGATCATCAACACACAGCAGCACTCAGCATGCCACACTACCAAATTAGGAATATATTGCTGATAACCTTCAACTACATAACCTCTGAGCTCGTGCGTCTCAGAGAAGGGTGTTAAGCTAAGGGAATAAATTCTCCGCCACTAACAGAAATGTATTTGAAAGAAATCTGCATTATATCTCAAAGTGTAGTGTCAGACATGTAACCATACAAGTCTGTTCCGGGTTCGAACAGAACCGAAGGCACTTCCGAAGAAGCCCTTGCAATCCAGGTATTCACAATCCCGATCGGACTTCCCATCACTTAGTAAATCTCTATACCGTAGCTACTCGGTGCAGAGACAATCGATAGGTTATCCTATCGTTCTCACAAATACCCGGTCTTCACCACCGGTCTTCAAATGCTATCCATAACGTCGAATCACATATTCGGAATGGGTTATATGACATAAAGGTCCTCTCCCGGCTAAACCGAATAGTGAGCGCAACATTTAAAACATATGGATATGGGATTTCAATTAAGTCACAACTTAATAATTCAAAACTTTCTTTCAAGTGGTTTAAACCAATTACCATTTTCGAATCTTTTAAACAAAAGATTTATTTCACAAGGTTCATCCATTTTCACAAAGATCCATTTGTGGATTTCAAAACAATTCCCATTTTAATTGGATTTACTCGTTAAATCCTTAAATTAAAGGTTTAACTGATAGCCTTCAAATCGTTTCCATAACTTGGAAAAATCATTTTCATTTTTAACTTGAAATCCTTTTTAACCCAAATTGGACGTTCACTACTTATATAAAAGCTTTTATTATTTGAAAACAAATAGTTTTCGTTTCAGAAAGATCCAATTTTATTTGCACGAGTTAAGGCCTTTGAATTTAAATTCAAATTTCCAAATCAATACCTTCAAATAGTTTAACCCCTATAAACTGGTATAACATCTTTAGTTCCTAATTTCCAAATCACAGAATTCAATTTCGAATATTGAATTTAAATTTAAATCAAAATGTTTAAATTACAAAATTCAATCAAGTTATTCAAAATAAATTTCATCTTTGAAATTTCATTTCAAAAGCTTTTCACTTAAAACCCAATCCATTTCAAAATATTTGAATTCAAATATTCAATTAAAAAATCATTTTAAAATCTGTGACTTAATCGATTTCCCTGTGAAATCCATATTTGTGTGTATGGTGTGGTCCAGGGGTTTTACACAATAGTGCAACAACATTCAATCATCATGGATCAAACACAGAAATATAGTTGATAAGCGATATAAAGTATAACGCTTATCTTCCATTCACAATTCACAGATAATATGCAGATGTAAATAAATGAATAAATCATACACGGCACAAACCACAGAACAAAATATCACAGATCAGATAGGACAATCAATTCAAGGTATCTCATACAATGCAACCATTCATAAGTAAGGTCAAGCATTTAATAATCATTTAAAAACAGGATTAATTTATTACTTAATCCTAAGTAATTCAATTTATTTCAAATGAAATAAATTACTTATGAATTAATTATTAAATTCTGGTTTATTTATCACAAATCGTTTGATATAAATTAATTTATCAAACCCTTTCAATAAATTATTCTTAATTAATAATTTAATTAGATTAACCTTAAGTTAATTACATAATCATTAAATCTGAATTAATATCATTAAATAATTATCTTTAATTAATTAATTACCCTTATAAACAAATCAACATTTACCTATATTAAATGTAATTATAACTTAATCTCCTGATAAATTAACTTAAACGTTAATTAATAAAGTTAAATTTACAATTACAAATTAAATTGATACAAAACATTAATTATCCATTCTAATTAACTTAATGATAAATGTATTACAAATCATTTAATCTTTATTAAATTTAAGGTGAACTCATTCTTAGGGGTGATTTAAATATCATTTACAGATATGTTTTGAAACCCTTTTAAATTCCAACTTATCTTTCTAAATTTTATTTTAAACCCAAGATTTAAAAATGAACCCTCCTATGTCTTTAGTAAAGTTTAAAACAAATTTTAAAAATCCGTTAAATTACTTGTTGAAGTAATATTTTATTATAAAGAAATTTTAAAGAGTTGAAATCAAATCCCAAAACATTTAACTTATTAAAAATATTTAAAATACTTGCATTTATCACTTTCTTTCATTTCAAAATCTGAAATTCAATTATATGTTCGAGTCCAGGCTTCAGATTTGTTTTCAACTTTGCTTAAACTTTCTTTTACAACTCAATTTCTAATCTTATATTCAATTCTTTTAAATAAAATATTTCTTAATTGTTATTAAAACAAATTTAAACTTAAAAAATTAGTTATACCCAAACCATGTTGTAAACTAACTTAAGTTTATATTTAAACTTCTGTCTTTAAACTGGCTTAAGCTTTGTTTCAAAGTTAAATTTTAAACTTTGAAAACAGAACAAGTTCTGTCTATTAAACCTGAACAACACTGACTCGAGCCCAACCATACTTGCTTCGAGTCAAAACGAAGATTCCCCGAGCCCTCTTCTCTCCCTCTCGCGTTCTTCTTCTTCTTCCATGCTTTCTTTTCTTCTGCGTTTTTTTTTCTTTTTCAAAACCTGTAGCAACATTTGACCCGAGAAAACTCAAGCTTGCTTGGAGTCTAGCATCCAAAAACTCGAATACAACTTCGAGACAACACGCGAGTTCACCCTGTTGCTTCCCACTATACAAATTCCAGAACTTCTCCTTCCTATCATCAACTACACGCGACATCTCGTGCACGTGCACTGGCCATCCAATGGCCTCCGACCATTCCTCTGGCCACTAACAAGTCGCCGATCACCTCCCCAAACCTCCTGACCACCCCAGTCCTTGAATCAATGACGGAAACAAAATCGAGTTCGTACGAACCAAAACCTGAAACATTCGAACCCATCACCATCCACCTATCAATGCCTCGTCCAGGCAACGCCGACACCTATAGGCCACCAAACTTCACCTGTAACACCGCCGCAACCCAAGCCCTCGATTCCCCCATGACCGATCTGCTCTGGCGACTCCACGGTGGCGCGACCACCATTTTTCCGTCCACCATTAATTCGAACACTAAACCCTAAAACGATCTAAATCTCCAACCTCGATGAATTAAAAATTCAACTTATATTTTTCCTATAACCTACTATGCTTCAACTACCACCATGCCAAGTTTCATCATTCGAAAATCTTTTGGCCACCAGAATTTGATCGAAAAGCATTTTCTAATCAACTACAAACTGCTCATAAAATACTCAACAAAAAAAATCCCATTTTTGTTTTAAAAATCATACTTTTGCATGTAGATTCGAGCCATATAGTTGAATCAATAATTCGTGAAGTTCGCAAATTCTAGAATTTAAAGTTTCTACTGTAAAAATTTAGATTTTCCATTATATATACATTCTTATTTCATGAAACTATTTTTAGATACTAACTCATACTTAAACATAAATATTTTGTCTTAAAGTAAAGGCCTAATACTAATTGGCAGAACAAGAAATTGAATTTCTTGTTGTTTTGTACTCTGTTAAGCAAACAGAGAAGAACAGATACATATATATATATGACACAGCACATTCAAATATATACTCAAGTTAAAATTGCTAGTTGATATGCACATACACCTTTCCAGATATTTCTATGCAACTGATTTCAAATAATTTAAGATTTAAAAGTGAAAGTTACTCACTGTATATGAACAGAGCACTTCCTCATGTTGACACAACTTTGAAATTTGCAAACTGGAATCTCTTGATCTTTAATCCTCTGGTTATAGCTGAGCTGGGTTGAAGCTTGTTTAAGTTGAGATTTGTTTTAGTTATTAAGATGATGTTGCTTCAGTTTAGAATGGACGAATTGATAAAGAGTATGATGTATAAAAAGAAGCTACAAGTTGATATTATTTTGTACAGCTGAGGTTATTTATTTAGTACAATCAACAGAGATATTTTTTTCTTGTTTATTGGCTTGTTAATGTGGTTTTGGTGGCCGAAGAATATATTATGTGTACTAAGAGGATCTTGCATTAATTACTTTGCCTTACTTTGTTTTATCATTTTGCCTAAACTTACTTTATACTCTATGCAGATTTTTTTTCATTTCGGCTGAAATGATTTCCATGTTTGCTTGAGAATAGATTGTATTTAATGCTATGTTTCCTTCTTAGTCTACATGTAATCCTTTTTTTTTTTTGTATGTACTAAGATTTGTTTGTAGATGTTTTTTTCTTGCATACTTTTGTTTTTTTATCACACTTCATTTATTCATACATACTTTTGTTTTTCTTTGTTGGCTGAAAGCAGTTTTGAATAGATGGCATTTAATGCCAAGGTACTTATGTCTTCATTCTTATATTTTGTATTTGTTTGTTATCTTGTTTTGTAAGCTTTGTTATATTTTATATTCTTGGTTTGTTTCATTCCTTGCTTATATTTGTATTTGCTTTACAAGCTTTTGCTTTAGTTTTGTTTTAAGTGTACCTGGTTTATTTTTGCAAGCTATTACTTCAACTTATTCATTTTTATTTTATACTTATTGCTTTGAAATATGGATGAAGTTCTATGTTAAATTTTGATATTAGAATTTGTCTAATATGTTTTACTTTATATTTTGTAATTTATCTTTTATATACTATAAACTTATTTGAGATACTTATATTTTTATTTAAATCTAGAGAAACTCAAATCAATCTATCATTTACTTTCACAGTTTTAAATCAAAAATGAATTTAATTATCAATTAAAATAAATTAAAATTCGGGATCGTTACAAAGAAAAAGATAAGGTGGAGAGAGTGAAATAATTAGAAAAGGAGCGGACACAAAATGTAACGACCCGCCTTTTTGGACAGTTTAAACCGACGATCAAATCCACATGTCGATTCCAAACCATTCAAAAGGGCAGATGGTTATTGGGGTAAATAAGAAAAGAAAAGGAAGAGAAATAAAGAAAATGAAACAACACAGAATCTCGCAGCGGAACGATAAAAATATAATAGTCAAATAAACAGTTCATGAAGCTGTTTACTATACTTTGACAATTATTTATACAACATTTATCAGAGTTATACATATACAACAGAACAATTAAAATAATACAGCAGATAGCATGATGCAAGGGTAATAATAATAATAGTATACCAACCTTCGTCTTCGTCCTCCAGAATAGATCTTCAAAAATCAGAAAAACTCAGGACTGACCCGAGCGTAATGAAAAGACAAAACACTCGAGTCAGGACTAAAATATCCTTATGAAAGTTAAATCGATTGTAAATAAGTATGAGTGTAACGGCGTCAGAGATGTTTACAGGGTTTGACATCCCATATCCAGTGACAACGTGCATGCAATAACTTAAGAGATGTTACGGGATTTTCCATCTCTCAAGGATCCGTTAAACTATCTACTATGTAGTAATATACGCTAAGTAGATAATGTCTATCAGTAATATAAGGTATCAAAATAGCGTTAAGGCGTTACCATAATCCCCCTTAACGCATTTTATATTCCCAAAGCATATACAAGACCGTAGTTTCCCCAAAACCGGAAGTCACCAGAGGGCAATCCATATACTCAAGGTACAAATCAAAATGTAGTGGTCGCGAATAGGATAATCAGTATGACAAGGTACATGAGGCGATACCAACTAGGATACTAGTAGTTGCGTGATCCGGACTGATGTTGGGCATAGCCAGCAGCCACCCCAACACCGCGAAACAACACTCCCAAATCAAGGGGTGCACCCAAATCGCATCACAAATGTAATAGAAATGGTATCGAAGAAGCGTGTCCGCTAGAGGTGGCGAACCTCAATGGCCCGGCGCGGCTCCTGTTTTAGTCATGTCAGGGGTCATCCAATATCGTTCTCTTTCTTCCGTCAACGCGTTCACCAAACCATCCACTTCATTCTGGATCAACACTCCGCGTATAATAGTTATTAAAGTGGTTTTCGGTATCGACAGAGAGTATGTCCATATCCGATCCCGGTCTCTTTAATAACTACGTATTATTACACCGTTGGCTCTTTTACATTTCAAATCGATTCACAATTGATATCAAAATATTATATTCGCTTCAAAAACAAGTCCATTTCAAATATCATCGTATCTATTCAAATGTAAGATTCCGTTTCAAAAATTATTTTTCGCATCAATATCTCATTTCGATTTCAAAATCATTTCGAATTTAAATTTAGGTTGCAACTTCATTTAACACAATTCGTATTTACATTCAAGATTTAAATATAAACATTTCACCTTATTGATCAGCTTAGAATTTTGGAAAAATAGTTTTGAGCAGTTTAAAAGTAGGTTTAAATAATTAAAATAGTTAAAATACTTAAAATCTTAAAATGGATTTAAAATAGATACATTTAGTTTAAAATAATTTAAATTGGGTTAAATAGATTTAAAAATAGATTAAAATAGTTTAAGTATTCAAAATGGTTGATATAACCGAGTAATTTGGAAACAAAATAAAACAGCTTCAAAACCAATCCATTTCAATTATAACTTCCCAATTCAAATCAATTTCAATTTCCATTCTACCGATTCAATTTCGATTTCAATTCAAATCAATGTCAACTTTGACTTCAAATTAATTCAATTTTACATTCACCTTCCATTTATTCAATTTCAATTTATATCGATTTTTAGCTTGATTTTCAAAATATCCATTTATAACACTTAACAAACCTTTCCATCAATATTCAAGTTTAAATCCAAATTTCAAATATGATTCCATTCCAAGCTCAATTTCAAAATATCATTTTTATATTACCTTTACTTAGTAATATTCAAAGCTCGAATTAAGGTTCAATCTTTAAAACAAATCAAATTTCGTAATTCAATCATATCCCGATTTTAAAATTTCAAAGTCTCCACTTAAATTTATTCAACAATTTCCTTTACCAAATTTTTTTTATTTCAACATTCCAACCTCAATTTCCGATAAATTCGATTTCCATAAATTTATTTCTATTTAAAACTTTTAAGTCAAACATTTAAATAAATTTCAAATCGACGATTTTAAATTTTTTAATTTAGCCAATTCGGTGTCCGTATATAATTTTCTATCCTATGGCCAAGTAGTTATTTATTTCAATTAAATGTCAGGGATGAATATATATAACTTAAAACAATCACAGTGTCATATGTATGCATAACAGTATATGTAAGCAAACAAACATCCAAACATTTAAATATCAACACATAACATCCATCAAAAATACATCATCCAATAGACAATACAATTTATGGCAGTTTCATAGTTACCAATGTCAGGTAATTTAATCGCAATTCAATTTCAATTTCAATTTAACTGTCAATTTAATTTTTCAACGGTTAATTCAAATAACAAGCTATATGACAATTAAATTTATATCAAACAACGACAAATAAAATTCATATCACTTCATAATGTCAATTTAACTAGCATAAAGATATTTAGTACGGTGTGAGCGTTATAAAACACTCAGCTTGATTTTTTTATGATTTTAAATCAAATCGAACGACGTTCGATTTAACTCAAAAATTTCTCTAGCTCCAAACGATTCCAATCCAATCCCAAAGCATAGTGCTCGTCCATATAATTCCAACGCAACTTGTTTCGTCCGGTTTGGACCTCGTATGAAAGAGATACGAAATTTTGAAGTTACTCGAATTATAAATATAATAATTTTACAATTCTTATATTAATTTCAAACCCCATCAACTCCTGCCCGTAGGATCTGCCCTGCACGCATCCAAGCCAATGCCCCCTTTCTTCCATCACGCAAATGCTCCAGGCTTTAGAACGTGCATAGAACCCATCTTCAAGAAACTAGGGCTCGAGATTTCCGCCACCAACCTAGTCGCGACGACGATCAGAAGATGCCGAATCGACGGCCTCACCACCGCGCCCAGCCACGTGGCACTCGGCCCCACCTTTTTGCACGAGAAACGTGTGCAGCCGGTGGCGAACGCAGGCCCGTAGCGCCTCGATTTCTGCACCGTTTCAAATCTCGACCGTTGGATCTCGAGATCTCGGAGTGCTCTACAATTCGTTAGTTGAAAGTTTCGCGAATTGTTGCATGGATAGAGAGAAAAACGATGGAGAGCCAGCGAGCATTTTGGCCATTGATGCCCAAGAGGCGGCGGCTGAAGGCTCAAAACCCTAGCTATTTTATTTTCTTTTAAATTTGTGAATAAAGAGCTATTTATAGGAAACGACGAATACTACTTATCCGGCTTTTCCAAACTACGAATTACGCGCGGTGACCGGCGTTCCTAGGGTTTATCCCGCGTTCTGGACATAATGGAATAGGTTTCGGGAGCTAATTCGATCATCTGTGCGACTTACGGAAATAAACGATCAAATTTAAATTAAACCGATTTAACGAATTTCTATGCGTTTTGGCTCGCCTCGGACAAACGGTAAATCCGATTGACTCGAAATTTGAAACCTTACAATAATATCACATTACGGATCCGATGAAACTAGTTTCGTCGAAATCCAAGACAGTTTGAAGAATGACTATTTTAACTCGCCAAATTAATATTAAAACAATTTCGATGCGTTTCGAGCTGCCACGGTCAAACGACAACTCCGATTGCTACGAAAATTGAAATCCGATAATAACTAATTATTATGGATTCAATGGAACTAGTTTCGCCCAATTCTGAGACTGTTCAAAAATTGGCTATTTTTCAATCGATAATTAAATATTAAAATATTCAATTTTCACAAATAAATTTTAAATTTAGTTTTAAAAGTTCTATAACATCACTATAACTCCAATATGATAAAATAAAATTTTACAAATCATTTTTAATCATATTAAACCCATTATTCAATTTATCCGATAAATTCCAATTTTAAAATCTTATTAACTCTATTAAAATCCAAATATAACTTACATTCACTTTGGAAACCAATTTGAATCATATTAAATCAAATTTCAATTATTCACTCTATTTTCATTTATTAAATTTCAATAACAAACTAATCATATCAATTCGAAATTTAATTTATTCAAACATTCGTAATATTAAATTTAACAAATTTGATTATTCTTAAATCACTATTTTTTGCAATATTCAAAACGAACTTATAAAATTTAACTTTTGAAATGAATCAAAATTATAAAACAACTATCTTCATTATACGGTTATTCAACTCCCATTATTAAATTGTTCAATACTTTCCAAATATTTAATTTAAACAATTTCGATTATCCAATAATTCATTATCTTTTGAAATATTGAAATTGGATTTATAAGAATCAACTTTTAAAACCAATTCACAATTTAGAACACTATCTTTATTTTACAGTTATTCAATCATTCAATAAGTTTTAAATATTTAATTTAAACAATTTACGTGTTCAATATTCAATATTTTATTTAAATAGATTTTACTTATCAATCAATTTCTCTACTTATACCCAATGAATTTCAACATTTAATATCCTATTCAACTATTGATTTCAAAGGCATTCACTAAGTAGCATTCATTTTCATTACTTGGATAATTATTGTTGCAATTCCTTTCAGTTATTATTATTCTAAACGAATTACAAATTTTTTTCTAACACTAAATCACGAAATCTTATTAAATTAGCTATTTTAATTATCGAAAATTTACGGGTCATTACACAAAATAACCTGAGAGCTCACTTAGAAAGATTCCAGTTATATAGCATTATGTTATGAAATGAAGAAAGTGGAAGCCATTAGAGAGAGAATAATTTTATTCATTCAGAGATTAGTAATCCATTTTCATTACATTAGCACCTTTATATAAATGCCTAAGAGCTTGGGATAGAACTAATCCCACGATGTGGGACTAAATACAAAACAGTATATAGCATTTCACTATTTATATTTACATATATTATAAGACTATCCCTTGAATATGCATCTTCAAAATCTTGAATCCTCTAATAACTTGAAATTGTCCCTTTGTAACATGTATGATGATTGCTCCCCCTCATTGTTATCTTGCTTGCATTTATCGATTAAGTCGATATAGATATTGTCTGTACCTGATTAAAAACTTCTATAAGGAAAACCCAATGGGAAAAACCTTGAAAGAGGAAAAGAGTGAAACTTGTGAAATCATAAATATCATACTAAAAATGATATTCCTTTTAAGAGTTTGATACTTGAGGATCAAAATAATGCCTCATTAAAACCTTACTAAGAAAAACCCAATGGGAAAAATCTTAGTGAAGGAAAAAGAGTACAATAACATATTTTATTTTCTTATTTCTTTAAATGAAGCTTGATACTTCTAGATCAAACTAATGCCTCGTTAAAATGTTACTAAGAAAAACCCTATGGGAAAAATCTTAGTGAAGGAAAAAGAGTACAATATAGTATGAGATATTTCAATAATTTACAGTATCAATTAGAGTTTGATACTTCTGGATCAATATAATACTTCATTAAAAACCTTACAAAGGAAAACCCGGTAGGAAAAGCCCTAGTCAAGGATAAAAATACAATTTAACTTAAATAACATATTTGAGATGTTATTTCTTGAAAAGTCGTTTGATTCTTTTAGATCAAGACAATGCCTCATTAAAACCTTAGTAAGAAAAACCCAGTGGGAAAAATCTTAAATAAGGGAAAAGAGTACACTGTAACTTATGTCCAAATGTTAATGGGGAGTTGATACTTCTGGATCAAGATAATGCCTCATTAAAACCTTACTAATAAAAACCCAGTAGAAAAAATCTTAGTTAAGGAAAAAGAAAGCATTATAAAATACTTATGGATGCTCCCCCTGATTTAAAGTTTCCTCTGAATTCGTATTCGTCTTTCGATAACTTAAATTGGTTATAGATACTTCTCGATCCATAAATATGTATCTCATTAATAATACAATTTATTAATAGTTTCATTCGATACAATCAAATTTTATAAGATTGCTTCTTCAAATATGTTTGCATTTTATGCATTTGTATGCTACTTTTATGAAAAAACTTCATGTGCTTTCATTTTTGTGCTTCAAATTAGTTTTGCGCATTGCAACTATACATCTTTCATGAATATTAAAAATTTCATTACAACATTACTAGAAAGCAGGAAGTAATCTACTCATCTTGATGGATCAAGATTTTCGTTACAACAATACTTAGAAGAAATTTGTAACCTACACTTCATGTCTTTTTCAATCTTTATAACTACAAAAGTTATATATATTTTTCAGAAATTTGTATACTTTAATAAGTATTTGCATATCGCAACTATCACTTCAATGGATATTAAGAGTTTCATTACAACGATACTTAAAAATAGGAAGTAATCTACTCATCATGAATTATATCATGATTTTCATTACAACAATACTTAAAGGTCAGTTGAAATCTACTCTCCTTATTCTTTGCATTCTTTATAACAATGAAAGTTATTTATATTCTTCAGGAATTTGTATACTTTCATTATTTAATATGATTTTAAACCATATTTACTTTGCGGACTACATGTCCATATTTCTCTACTATTAAAGGATTCATGATGGCCAGTCATGTTTTCCCCTAATTCAAGATTCTTAATCTATTTATAAATATAAGCTCTTTATTATTTACAAATTTAGCATCGATGATTATTTCTTTTCAGTTATAGACATGATTTATTGAGATCTCTTTAATTATGTTTTAGGTACCTAAACCACTTCTTGGTAATTTGACAATCATGTCATTGGTCTCTTCCCGAGCACCCTTAAGCGTTTCTTCAAGAACACTCACCTCCATTATTTGGCATCTTTATTACTTACTCCAAAAATATTTTGAACTGACTTTTGAACCATATTTCAGATGTGGTTTACAAATTTTGATCCTTCAGGGATTCAAAACTATATCGGAGAAAGCCTACTAGGGATGATATTGATAATATTTTGCATCATTGTATATTTTAATAAATATTTAACACTGATGATCAAAATGAACTTGTATCCCTTTATCCTCCCCCTTAATGATGAAAATTGTTACATTAAATAATAATCCTCTTTGGATTCTCATCTTAATCCACTATCACATTGCTGCTAGCAAATACATTATGTATATATCAGTTATAGGAGGACAATCATTTTATTAGTTGGTAAGATGCATTCAATTGATATTGCTTAGTAGAGTTTGTTCTCATTCATTGATCTAGTCAATTGGAGGAATTTACTTATTGTATAGATCATTTGACCACACACACAACTTCAGGTCATTCAACATTTATGTTGATTGAATTTTAAATCACTAAATAATATCTGTACATGATCTATAAGATGAGCTCATAACAAACTTCAGGCTGTTAGCTGAATATTTACATATATGGATGTATGCGTGCATCCACGTATTACATATATATATATTATAAATTCTTATATATATTTTCTCATTTGAATTAGTGATTTTTTTAATTATTTATTTTAGAACAAACTATTACAAGGATCCAAGACATTTGGTTTGGAACCATATCGAACTTCTGGTTCGAACAACTTCAAGTTGTTAAGTTTTGTTCCTCATTATATCTCAAGTATAAGTTTTGAACATTAATTATATTACTTATCAAAGAATAATTTATAATTGCATATAGACATTTCTACACATCTCTTTTGAGAGTTCGGAAAAAAACTACAACAAAAATAATAATAAGAGTATCTTCTGGATACTTGGAATATTACAGATACAAATCTCCTCAAGACCGTATGTATAGCTTGCATGAAAATTATGATATGAAATATAGACCATCTCTTCAGGAGAATATTTAAAAATATATCTTCAAGAATTGATTATATGTGCAATATTTCTTATGAAATAATAATTAGGAACCTGACCTTTATGATATAATTAGACATATGAACATAGAACAATATATTCTAGAGATAGTCTTAAACCATTTGGATCTAATCTAAACTAAATTAGGATCCTTCATAATCATATTTATGTACACTTATTTGGTTTAATAAAATTACCAAATATATAAATAAATCTCTTCTAGATATATGTTATCATTTTCAAATTTATAAATCTCTTCTAGAGATATATTAGTATCACCACTTCTGGAATGAACTTTCTCTTCCAGAAATATGTATATATATATATCTGCACTATTTGAATGCCATATCAATATACAATATTTATTTTATATAAATTACATAATTACTACTTTTACAGTAGCATAAAATATCCATGCTGGAGATTTTGTTTAATTGCTTTTAAAATGGCGTATCAAACTTTAAATACAGTGACAAAATTAGATTCAACAACTGAAAGTAAGATGCAAGAGATAAAACCACTACTTCTGGAGTGTAACATTGGTATACAATATCATTTTTTTGGACAAATTATTGTTATTACTCAAAAAAATTATATCATTATTCCTTCGAAGAATATAGTATTTCCTTTTAAGGAATTGCAATGTAACAAAAATAAAATTCTTATAACATCTCTTCTGGGATGTTAGATTTTGCAATATAAATATAAATAAATCTCTAAAACATCTTTTCAAGAGATTAATATACATACACACATCCAATGATGTTTGAAATATCATATAACATAATATCTTCAGGATATTTGGTCAATATAGTGTAAATGTTAAGATATAAGGTAAGGTATAACCCATTTGGAGATTTTTGTATTCTCTTGAATGCAGCATCATTTTCTCATATGATTGTTTATTAATTTTCTTTAACTTTTTCAGGAACTACAACCTTATCATTTTATATAATTTCAATAGAGCTTCGGGATTCTAATTCATGAACTTCAAGTTCAATAATTTGTTATGAACTTCAGGTTCTCAAATTTTGTGTAAACTTCTTCCCTTTTTTTGTACCATATTGTTACAAAATAAAAGTCTATTCTTATTTCAAGACTTGTACATTTTGACAAAAAAATACTGACAAGAATTCGAGCTTGTAAAGTTTATCAGAAAACCTTTTCATAATTCAAGACTTCAGGTCTTAGACTTTGAGTTATACCACTTCTGGTTGGAAAAAAATATCTTTGCACAACTCAGGTTGTTGTTCAAAATTATTTCTTTCATTATATCGAGCATTGTTTGCCAAAATGAATACACCATATAATAAACCATATGTCTATTCTTTTTCCAAACATAAAAATTCAACATCATTTAATTTACTGTGGCCAGTGCATCAATGATGATACGGTAATTTAATTTATTACCATGACGACAACAATTAATGCATTTATGATTAAAAAATGAATGCAATTTACCATTATTGTGGCATAAAATATAAAATATTATCACAACGAATTGATTTCTTTACAAACAAGTAAATCAATCTAACTTTAGTTAGCAAAATTTAATCTCAAAGCTAAGTTTAATATACTCAATAATAAAATTAAATGAATACCATAAGAGAAACTTTATTTCTTAATAGTCAAAATTTCTAAAATAACTAAAATAACTCTTATATATATGTATATACATATATATATATGTATGTATGTATGTATGTATATATCCTTTTTTTATAATTCAAGTTTATGCTCTTTTATTGAAACTTCTGGTTCTTTATTATAAGAAAACTTGAAATTTAATAATTTAAGGAAACTCAAGCTTTTAGCATTATAGGAACTGCAGGTTCTCAACTTTTATTTCAAATGCTAGAAATTAAGTTTACCGTATATGTTTTTATTAACGTTTCCATTCACTATAGGTGTACTAAATCAATATTAATATTGGATCTAAACTAATATGATCTTCTAAATATGCATTATTTTTATATATGTTTCTCTAAGAAATAATAAAATATTTCTTTCAAAAATATAAACAATATATATCAAAATAATTTCCAAATTCAAAATCCAAATCAAAGAGTTTTCAAAATGACAACTTCATTTATCAAACATGTATATATTACTTAGATCTATATCACAAACCAAAACATAATCAAGATCAATAAATTTATTTGAATCAACAATAGAAATTGTCAAATTCAAAACTTGCTTTCCAAAAATAATAAACCCAAAAAAAACATGCAATAATAAGCAAGTTTGAAATCAATTCAAATCCAAATTCAAAAAAGCACAACATTTTATTTTTAAACAATGTACAAATCTCAAAGATATATTATTTGGGTATGATTTTGAGAACTACAATATAATGAAATCAGAAAAATAAGAACAAAAAAAAATCAGATCTATTGTAGGATGAGATCTGAAATATAATGCCAAAAATACATGTACAGTGGAATAAGATATATAAATTTAGATCTATGACAAAATAAGATCTTGAAAAGATAAGATATATTAAAACTTATATCCAAATCTGAAGAATTAGAAAATGGATATAGAATTGTGAAACAAGAATACTTAAATCTAGATCTAAATTAATCGCAAAATAAATCTAGAAAAGCATATCTAGAAAATTTCAAACCTGATTTCAATGGTTGAATAAGAGGAAGAGGTAGATCTGATTTCAGTAACTGAATAAGAGAAAGAGATGTACCTACATGAAAAAAAAGGATCTAATCTTCTGGATTAGAATATCCAATACATTCGAGAAAAAGATCGTGCTGATAATGTGTTATAAAATGAAGAAAGTGGAAGCCATTAGAGAGAGAACAATTTTATTCATTCAGAGATTAGTAATCCATTTCCATTACATTAGCACCTTTATATAAATGCCTAGGAGCTTGGGATAGAACTAATCCCACGATGTGGGACTAAATACAAAACAGTATATAGCATTTCACTATGTATATTTACATATATTATAACACATTATTATTTTTCTTTCTATTTTGATATAAAAGTAACGACAGCAGGGCCAATGACACACTGCCCACTAACGCGGTTAATAAACATTTTACTCGTAGTGTTGGATTGTTCTTGGATGGTATTGGTTGGATATTTTGTTTGCATATTATAATTTTGAATAATGTTTATGACATTATCATGTTTGTGATGGTACTCGGATGATATCGTGATGATATTTGGCTGGTATTATGATGATAGTGAGATTAATATATGTTGTATATATTTGAATGTGTGATTAAGGTTAGAAATGCTGCAAATTTGTTTCAGCTTAGCCGTCGATATGACACCGATAGAGCGTTAGAAAATTTGAATTTGACAATTTAGTTGGAGTCGATTAGTCATCGATAAGGTATCGTAAATTCTAAATTTGACAATTTAGCTAGACGTCGATAAGGATATCGAGCGAGCATCGGGTAAGTCGTTGGAAAATCCGAGTTGCACAATTTCAATTGTAGTTAGCTAAGAATCGCAAAAACTGCGGAATAGGGCATCGGCAAGTCATTGATTAACCGTCGAAAAAGGTGTCAATAAATACTCTACGCAAGTTGTCAACAAGACGTTGGGAAAAAAATTTCTGACCATAAATTTAGCGATGCCCCACCAACATCAATTTGGCGTCGGTAATATGTTGTTCTTTTGTAGTGTAAACTCATCTTCAAGCTCTATAGTCACTCCAGACCTTACAAGCATCACGTGGATCCCTAAAACAAACCTGAACTCTCGAAATATTAACTTATATTAGCCTCAACAGTCCCAAGTTTACGCTTGCATTAGGCAATTAGTCGATCGTACTCATTTGATCAGTCGGCCGACCCTATTTTTAGTCGACTGGTCCTGGACATCAGTCAACTAATCACCTAAAATACATAACCCTTTAGCTATTTGGTCAAATAAGTCAATTTCTTCCCCAAAGTCGGTCGAGTATTCCTGAACTCGGTCGACTGAATCAACCGAAAAATAAACTAAAAACTCTTACGTTATCACTGTAAAATTTCAGCTAACCCATTGTTTTCGCACAGTTGACCATTTATCTGTTAACTATGGTTTTCATCGTTTTACTGAGTTTTTTCTCTTAGCATCTTTAACATATTGCCCCGTGTCACCAAGAAACTTTGCACCAATGCCGTTCGACATTTGAACGAGTAATTTTGCACTTGACCGAAGACTTAGAGGCAATGAACCTATTTTACAATCATTCAAGTTTAACTACTCAATTCACCATTCCAGCTCTACATTTCATTTATAATGCCAATTACAAATGTCATTAATCATCTCCTAACCATTCTATCATATCCCACGCAACCATCATCCCATGGTCCAAACCAAACACCGTACACTTCATATCAAGTCATTTAACACATTCACCTTATAATTGCTCTTTTAAAAAATTATGAAAAAAAGATCTCATCTCTAATACCCCAATTCAAGTTCATTACTCAAACTCTAACCAACTTGGGTGCCTAAAATATATTTTTAGAATAATTAGTGTTGGGCGTGTTTTCGCCAAACCAAGGCATCACCGGCCCAGAAGCCTCTCCAAAACCAAAACCGGTCCAAGACCATTCCTACGCATAGCCGAACCAACACTCGACCGGCATACACCGGACCAAACCCCACATAACCACTGCCGAACCAGCCTGGCCGAACCGACATCCACCGGACCAAACCCTACATAACCACTGCCGAACCAGCCTGGCCGAACCATCATCACCGGACTAAGGCCTCACCGGACCGGACCATCCTCCTACTACCGGACCAAGAGATGAAGTTACTATCATCGGTCCAAAGCATCACCAAATCAAACTCCACCCAGCTTCGCCAAACGAAGCTCCGCCGAATCAAATGTGCCAGGCCAGACTGCTTCAGCCCAGGCCCACCGGCAGCTATATACATCCAAGACCCCCGCCCCTAACCTCACACTATAAATAGAGGGGCCGGGGTACAACAATGGCAGACAAGTTTGAGAGCTCAAGCACGGAAGGAACTTTCAAACAACTTTCATATACTTGTATACAAAGCTTTGTGCTTGTAATCTGAAAGAAAAAGGAGAATAACATATAAAGTGGACGTAGGCACGTTCTGGCCGAACCACTATAAATCTATGTGTCTTTTACAGTTTAGTCCCTGCTTTTCCTATATTTGCGTAAATCACCCAAATCACTAGAAACAACATAAAATCAACTAATTCATACGACTTGGAGGTGTTTGCCCATTTTTTGTGCAAACATTTTTGGTGCTTTCACTAAGAACCGAGTTAGAAGCTACAGCTTCTCCTACTCAACCTTCTTCCTCGCAGCATCGTTCCTCGCTCCGACAACATGACTTCCAGGCATAGGAGAGATGTTAACAAAGGAAAGAACGTCGCAACTAGCAGTATTCCAGATCCAGTGGCCCCGAATCAAGAGAATCATCCCATTTTAACAGCAATACCAGATGGAAATCAGGCAATTCCATCAGCCTCTGCCGCGGAACAACCAATTACTAGGGCGGATCTAGACAGGGTTGTGGCTGAAGTAACTAACCGCTTCGCATCTCAACAAGAAGCCTTGGTGGGCTAACTCATGTCACGCCTATGGGATGCTAAAGAATCCAACCGCAACACTGAATCATGGGGTGAGTCCCAATCTGGAGGATCTGGGAGGCAACAAAGACCTTTCTTCTTCGAAAAAGTTAACAACAGAAATAGCCATGGTAGGAGCCGAGCCCGGACTCAGCCCAAATTCCGACCCGAGGAAACACTTGGAACCGAACCCGACGGGGGAGGTGCCAGGCAGGGGTCGGATGTATCTGAGCCTGTCATGCTACCTAACCATGAAAACACCAGTAGACGGGGCCGAGCTGGAGTCCAGCCCGAAGTTGGACCCGAGGAAGCGCTGAGAACAGAACCCAACAGGGGAAGATCGAGGCAAGGGCCAACTATGGCTGACCCCAGCATGCCCCCAGAAGAACAGAGGCAGCCTTTGGAGAATGTTAGGAGTGACAGACGATACCATCCCTACAAGTTGTCTGGACGGACTCAATCCCGCAGAGAAGAACCAAACTTATTTCTGTCCGCTCCAAGTTCTGATGAGAGGATGGCGCGATTATTCAGAGAGTGCGTCCAACGGGAGCAAAAGGATCGGGGAATAGGCGCTAGGGTAACCAGCCCCTTCACCCGCAATATCGAAACTGCCATCACCCCCCCGGGAATGGAAAATGCCAACGATGGAACCTTACAAGGGAACCTCTGACCCCATCGTACACTTACAGAGATACACCCAGCATATGCTCATGAGCGGAGCAACAGAGGGAGTGTTATGTAAATGCTTCCCACTATTCTTGGCAGATCTAGCTACCTCCTGGTTCTGCCACCTACCCCAAGGGTCCATCAGCTCATGGGAAATGTTGAAAGAAAAGTTCATCAGTCAGTTCCGCATTCATGTGGAGCAACCCAAGGACGCTTATTCCTTATCTAATATCAAACAGAAACCCGGAGAGACATTGCAACAATATCTAACCCGATTCAACACCGTGGCAACCGCAGTCCAAGATGCCAACGAGAAACTTATTCTAATGGCCCTCTGCAGTGGTGTACATCCAGATACTAAATTTGCTAGAAGACTAACCAAAGAAAAACCAGCTACTCTACCAGATTTCTTCCATGAAGCTGGAAAGTATATGAGACTTGAGGACGCTGCCACTGAGAGGCAATCAGGGCAACAGGCTAAGACGGCTACAGACAGGTTCCCCGCTACAGCAAAAGATGTCCGAAGAAATGACTCTAGAGACAATGCTGGGGGCAAAAAGGGAGAAAAGCGCTTATATCGACCAGGACCAAGATTTGACTCTTACACTCCTTTGAATGAAACGATCGAAAACATCTTCCTAGCCACTCAAGATGAAGTTAGATACAAGCGCCCTCCGCACAAGAAGGAGTCGGATAACGCACTCAAATCTGGAAAGTTCTGTCGTTTCCACGAATCCTACAGACATGACACCAATGAATGCCACCATCTCCGGGACTTGATTGAAGAACACATCAGAAGGAGGAAAATGGAGCGCTATGTAAAGGCCAGAACAAGACTCCAACTCTTGCCAATGAGAATCCTGGACTACCCCCCCCCAAGAAACAGGCAGGGGAAATCGCAACACCAGCGGCTCTAGTCAAGAGAAGATAGTGGTCCATACCATCTCGGGAGGACCACACATCGCTAACAGATGCTGGGCAGAGATGGAAAGATACGGCAAGTCACTTAGAAACAATGAAGGCTACGTTAATTCTGTTACAGAAGAACGCCACCCGAAACGGAAAGAAAGTGACAACATCACATTCAATAGACGTGATCTAGGGAAGACAGTACCCACACATGGACCCTATGGTCATCTCTGCCTGGTTCGGTCCAGTCAAAGTTTTTCGAATTTTAATAGACACTGGAAGTTCAGTAAATATCTTATTCAAGCATGCTTTCGACAAAATGAAGCTGTCAATGAAGGATATATCTCCCTGCAACAAACCACTACATGGTTTCACTGGAGATGCAAAGTTACCCCTCGGGCAACTGGATCTCTTTGTCGAAATAGGCGGTCATCCCCGCTCCGCTGTGCGAAAACAAACGTTCGTGCTAATAGAGAACCACTCGGCCTACAACGCCTTCTTGGGAAGACCAGCCTTGTCCGACTTCCAAATTGTCCTAGCCCCATGGTGCCTGAAGATGAAATTTCCAACAGATAACGGAATAGGAGAAGTGGAGGGAGATCAAGACGCTGCTCGAGACTGCTATATAACTGAACTTCGCAATAACCGCAGAAAAGATAAAGGGAAAAATGCAGAGACTACTCTCTGCATGAAAAGCTTGGAAGTATAGCAACTAAAGAAAGCTCCTCCTCTTCGATATACCAGTGATCCTTTCAATGAATTAGACCCCAGGGACAAAGAGGAGGAGGCCACCGCCGAGCCTATAGTAGCTATGGAATTCGTATCTGTAGACAAACACGACCCAAGTAGACTGCTGAGAATCGGGTCTCAGTTAAAAAGAGAATTAAGGAATCAACTCATTGATTTTCTTCGCCACAACATGGATGTATTTGCATGGACGCACGCTGACATGACGGGAATCTCCCCAGACATAGCATGCCACATGCTGAACATAGATCCCACCAAAGCACCAGTGAAGCAGAAAAAGAGGAGCATGGGGGCAGAACGATCAGCAGCCCTCGAGGAAGAAGTAAAGAACTTGCTTGCCAATGACTTCGTACGTGAAGCCATCTACCCGGAATGGATCGCCAACCCGGTACTGGTAAAGAAAGCTAATGGGAAGTGGTGAACATGCATCGATTTCTCCAACTTAAATGACGCTTGCCCGAAAGACTGCTTCCCACTCCCCCGAATCGACCAACTCGTGGACAGCACAGCCGGACACGAACTCTTATCCTTTATGGACGCATACTCAGGATATAACCAGATCCCCATGCACGCCCCCGATCAAGACCACACTAGTTTCATCACTGACCGAGGATTATACTGCTACAAAGTAATGTCTTTTGGACTTAAAAACACCAGAGCTACTTATCAGCGCCTTGTCAACAAAATGTTTGCGGAACTAATAGGACAAACTATGGAAGTTTATGTGGATGACATGCTGGTAAAATCGAGGAAGGCCAACGATCATATAAACCACTTGGATGAGATGTTTCAAGTACTTCGCCAATATGGAATGAAACTGAACCCTCTAAAGTGCTCCTTCGGAGTATCATCGGGAAAGTTCTTGGGATTCATCGTTCATGCCAGGGGGATTGAAGCAAACCCCGAACAAGTTCGAGCTTTGCAAGATATCAAGATACCATCCACTCGAAGAGAGATGCAAAGCCTAAACGGAAAAGTGGCCGCCCTAAGTAGGTTCATCTCTAAAGCAACCGACAAATGCATCCCTTTCTTCGAAGCTCTAAAGAAAGACAAAGGAAAGTTTGAATGGACTGACGAATGATCGACAGCCTTCCTTAACTTAATCGGACACCTCCAGAGACCACCGGTACTCTCAACTCCGAATGAAGGCGAGGAACTATACCTATACCTTGCTGTATCGTCCCACGCTTTGAGCGCCGCTTTGGTGAGAGAAGACAACCGCGCGCAGCGACCCGTATACTTTGTAAGCAAGAGATTCACAGGGGCAGAAGCAAGATACCCTAAACTTGAAAAGCTAGCATACTGTTTGCTTATTACGTCACGGAAACTGCGACACTATTTCCAGTCTCATTCCATCAGAGTTTTAACCGATCAACCGCTAAGGCAAGTGCTCCATCGCCCCGACACTTCTGGATGATTACTTAAGTGGTGCATCGAACTAAGTCAATATGATATCGCTTACCATCCTCGCACCGCTATCAAGGGGCAAGCCATAGCTGATTTCATTGCCGAATTCACTACTAATGAAGGTAAGGACCAATCAGAAATAGCAGAAGATATCAAGTGGAATCTCTTTGTAGATGGAGCGTCAAACGAACAAGGCTCGGGGGCAGGTGTTGTGATAATCACCCCCAGGGGAAGGAAGCTGCACTAAGCCCTAAGGTTGGAATTCGCTGCCACCAACAACGACGCAGAATACGAAGTGGTGATAGCTGGATTAGAACTGGCCTTGGAGATTGGAGTCGGCTCTTTATGCCTCCATAGTGATTCTCAACTCATTGTAAATCAAATACTGGGAGACTTCCAGACTCGAGGAGAACGACTTACAGCATATCTGAAAAAGACCAAGCTGGTGCTCAATCAATTGAATCACTATCTAATTAAACACATTCCTCGAGAAGAGAACCAAGAGGCCGACGAACTAGCAAAGCAAGCTAGTATGAAGAACATCACTATTTTAGGAGCATTAACCATCTCAAAACAGCTGGTACCAAGTTTCGAGCAAGTGAATCTGATAGCTGCGATCGACGAAGAAACTTGGATGACTCCTATCCGGAAATATTTACAAGATGGACACTGCTCGACAGGCGTAACGGAATCAAGAAAATCTTAAGGAAAGCTTCCCGCTATACATTACAAGAAGGCATCCTCTATCGGCGCGGCTTCTCTAATCCCTTATTAAGGTGTATCGCTGGAAGGGAAGCCAGGGAAGTCTTATCCAACATCCATCAAGGAAGTTGTGGAGATCACACTGGAGGGCAGACTCTGGCAAAGAAGATACTCCGATATGGATATTACTCGCCCACTTTAAACAAAGATGCCTTGGACTTCGTCAAGAAATGCGACAGATGTCAGAAATTTGCCAAGATTCCTCGACTACCCACGAATGAGATTACTCAAATGACCAGCCCTTGGCCCTTTGCAGTATGGGGAATTGACTTAATTGGCGAACTGCCAGCAGGCCGAGGCGGAGCCAAATATGCTATAGTGGCGGTTGACTATTTCACCAAATGGGTGGAGGCGGAACCTCTAAATAAAATATCTTCGGCAAAAGTTATCAACTTCTTGATCAAAAATATTCTGTGCAGGTATGGAGTCCCACTCAAGATCATATCAGACAACGGACTTCAATTTGACAGCGAAGAATTCGCCGATTGGTGCCAAGAGCACGGAATTCACAAAAGCTTCTCATCTGTAGCTTATCCTCAAGAAAACGGACAAGTCGAAGCTGTCAAGAAGATTCTCAAAACCTTAATCAAGAAGAAACTTGAAAGGTCGAAAGGCGTTTGGGTGGACGAACTTCTTACGGCACTTTGGGCCTATCGCACATCTTACAGAACTTCAACAGGGCATACCCCTTTCTCTTTGGCATACGGATCGGAGGCCATGCTCCCAGTTGAAACTATAGTGCCCTCTCACCGTAGGATCCACTATAACCCGGAAGAGAACGAAGAACTCCTCCTCATGTCTTTGGATCAAATTGAGGAGAGAAGAAACAATGCAGCACTCAAAGCAGCGGCTCATAAGCAAAAAGTTGTAGTGCAATACAACTCCAAAGTCAAGCACCGCAGCTTACAGGAAGGAGATCTCGTCCTTAAGCGGATCTTCCCGTGCCCTGGAGCGCTAGATCCAATCTGGGACGGATCCTATGTAATCTATAAAGATCTCCACAATGGAGCTTATATTTTGTCAACAGTGGACGGAGAGGTGTTCCAGAGGGCATGGAACATCCAACACCTCCGTCGATACTTTTCTTAACTTGTACTGCCCATATGAAGTGAATTAACAAAGAGAATCAGTGGACGTAAGCATTTTCGTGCCGAACCACTTTAAAAAATCTTGTCTCTTTTTAACTTGTTCCTTTATAACTTGGCTACTTATTAAGTGTATCCTTTTCTGTTGAACAAAATTCTGTGTAATGGCACCTCCATCCAAGCCACATCAGGGCACGACCTCATCTGGATAAGGCCTAACAGGTACTATGTGATTCTATGCACTCGCCAATGAGACACTTTTGCTCCAACATCCCTCTGCTGCGGGTTAACTCATTGCTCGCGACTGCCTTTAAAGCCAACTGTAATGAGCCGATTATAAGCCATCACGAAGGCCGACTATAGCCGATGGCAGCTCATTACGGCGTTCGGCTCGCCGACAACTGTGAACCTACTTTAAGCCCCAACATAAGGTGTGGTCAGCCAGGGGTAGTTCACGGTTGACGATCGGCACCCACGCTAGTCGGCCACAGTAAATCGAATAATACCCACGATTACGGGCCATAATGGCTCGGGTAGTTAATGTGCGCAATATCAGCTCCGATATGTCTTAAGTGCGGCTGTGGTAAAAAAGAAAACTCCCCGCGGAGGCGTAAGATGGGTGACAAATGTCTCCAAGACCCATAGCTAGGGAAAGTGACTACAAAACCCGTTTGCCACGAACTTAAGCACATCGACGGCCTTCCGTGACTGGAAGTTTTACTTTTCCTATATTTCCATTCCATTTAAATACTTTTGTCCTATCCTGTGTAGCAGTCCCTAAAGTACAGGACACCGACTAGGAGACATTCGCTCATAAGGATTGAAGCCCGCGAACTGAATAACAAGGCACTCAGCTGTATCCATGACCAGTTATACAAGACGCTCAAAGCTACCCCCTGCAACTAAAACATGAAGGGCAGTACTCTCTTCTCTTGTACATAAGCATGTAACTATAACTTATTCATACATCACACTAACATCGCAAAACATGAAATTATATTTCAAGCAAGAGCTTAGCATCAAACACAGCTAAATCACAGGCATATGCATAGTTATACTTCTTCTGCAGCACATCAAAATAATAACAGCATTCAGAATATAACAGAATCAGCTTGTGTTATAAATTTACATAAAATCGTTCAATGACATAATTACAGCTCGAAAGTGCATTAATGTTTTGAACTAGCATATACAGGAATGTCAAGCAGACCAAATAAAATAACCAGCTGCATTAGTGCTAACCACTACACCTCAGAACCAGCCCTCCGAATCTACTTGGTTGCTGGATCGGAATTCCCAGCATGTTGACCAGAGGTCCTACCTGTCCAATTCAGGAGAAGAATCCATCAGATAAACAGCGAACAATCAAGTTATGAAAAGCTAAAAAGGGAAAACTCACCAACACCCGCTTCTTGGTCCTCATCCCCCAACTGCACACCAGCTTCCTCTGCAGCAAGTAGCCGCATCCCCTCCTTTACCGCTACCTTCTCCTCCTTTGAGAACTGGGCAGTAACCATATCCATCCTAAATGCCGCTCTACCTTCCTTATCCGCATCGGCCTTGGCCTCCTCCAAAGCCCGGAGATATATCCTAGCCATGATTCGGGGATAGTCATCCATCCAGGATAGATTGCCCTGCTTCCAAGTACGGAAGTACATATCCTGCAACATCTCGTCCATCATCCCTTCATTCTCCTCAAACTCCCTCACCCGGGCCACGGAGGACAGCAACATAGCAATGGCAGCATCCCTCTCCGATCGGTATCTCGAGCGGTCAGCCTGGAGAGACCTCCTCATTTCCTCCATCTCTTCCTTTAGCCTGGCCTGAGAAAGCTCTGCGGCCTCAAGCCTCCCAGATAACTCCTCTACCTGCTCGAGATCCGCCCTCCGAACCTCGTCCACCATAGCAATGGCTATGTCAATCCGCTCCTTGCAGGCGGCCTCCATCTTTCGCAACTCAGCCTTGCTAGCCTCCTCCATGGTTTTCTTTAGTCGTCGGGAGGCCGCCTCATGCTGAGATATCTAGATAGCCTGATCGGCAAGCTGTTTGGCCTGATCAGAAACCTGTAGCCTCAACCGGATGTTAGCACTTCCGATTTCCTCCCCAGCCCTGGCCAGTCGAGCGTGATGCTCCATTAGCCTCTTAGTTTCCTCAGCCACTCGATCGATGCTTGCCTTGGCCTCATTCCCCATGGTCACAATCCGAGTAGTAAGCAAATCGAGGTCTAACGACTTAGCCTCATCAAGCACCCGTACCATGGGATTACGGGGAAGAAGATGCTCAACCGTGACCTCGTCAAAAGAGATATCCTGAAAGCTCGGGTCCAGATCCGGGTGGCCGACAAATGGGTTGCGATCCAAACCGGGACGGTCTATCGGAGTGACGGTCGGATTTTCGGACGGATGGGGGGAAGACATAAACTCAGTATCCTCCTCAGTAATATCGTGGATGGGCTGGACTTGAGGCTGAGGGCCAGGTGAAGGTTCAAACGAAGATCGGCCCCTCTTCCTCTTTTGCATATCTTCCTCAATAACTCCAAGAAGGGGGCGATATCTAACTACCTCCCCAGGATGGCTAGTTGGCGGCTTTGGTTTGGCAGAAGCTTTGAGCAGCTTATACTGTTCGAGGCGGTGCCGGATATCTGATGACTTGGCTGCCTTACCTGCTCCTGGAATAAAAACCAAGTGTTACGAACATACAATGATCCATAATTCAATAAATATGTCAAGTTCAAAAGAATGAGAAGGCACGTCTGTTATACAAACCCCGCGGAGGAGTAGGATACTGCAATAAGTCCTGAATCTCATTCCAGGACGGAAGCGAACCATAAAATATTCCTAAGTCCCTATCATAAATGGAGTCTGCAGAAGTCAAAAGTTCACCTTGAATCGCTGGAGTCGCCTTAGCTGAAGAACTCTCAGAGAATGGATCGGCGCCAGCTCCAGTCTTATCAACCCCCTTAGCCTTCTCAACCAAAGCCAATCCTTCCTCCGACTCCCCAAAAGCTTGACGGAAAGCATCATCCGTCCACTCATGAATCTCTCCCGCTTGCCCGGAGGATAAGGCACCAACGCCACTACCGCTCTGTCCATCTCCTCCTTCACCCTCACCTTTATCTTCCTCCACATCTTCCTCTCCCGGGGCAATTGGGCAAGTGCTGGGAGAGGGACCATCAGACTTCTTAAGCTTCTTAACTCCGACAACGGGAGGCTTTGTAAAAGGTTCCCTCTTGCCACTCTTCACCGTGGCCCCTTCCTTGGCTTTGGCAGCCTTCTCCTCAGCCGTATCTCTCTGCTTAACCACGGACTGGTGTGGCAGGATCAAGTTGTGCTTCAGGAGAGTAGCATTCTTGATCAGGAAAGAAGCCGACCTGTCCCGTCCCGAAATGGCCTTTATTTCCGCAGCCATCTGGACTAGGGAATCACTCTCTACGACTGCAAAGCCACCTGTCGCTAGAAAGAAATAGAAGCATATCAGAAGAAGCACTACAGTAGGGACAAGGAAATTGTAAATAAAGTTCAACTTACAGCCAGAAATGAAGAGGCGGAAGGAGACAGAATCGTCCTTGATAAAAAACCATTCTTTCTTAAACATCGTGAACTTTGAGTATAAGTCCAAGACCGGTTTGAAGGGCACGACCGCTTCCAAACTAACATACGGAGACCCCTTCTTGTAGCCTCTCAGATTATACAAGTATCGAATTTCCCGGTTAGAAGGAGGGCGCCCATACCTCCTCTGGAAGATAACGAATAAGCACACCAGAATAGCGTAGGAATTGGGTTGGAGCTGGAGAGGGGCCACCTTCAGATAGGTAATGAAGCTGACTATCCATGCATTGATCGGAGGAATGACCCCACACATACAATGGTATCTGCTGTAAGCAAAATATCCTTCAGGAGGGTCATATGGCATAACCCCCTCTCCCGGCAACAACATGCGAGCCCTGTCAATCCCAAAGGAACGAGAGATGACATCAAGCTGCTCCTCCCTGAGGGAGCTAGGAAAACAATCGGGCGGGGAATTCAAGAGCTCCCTGGGGGCCATACCCATCTACTAGCGATCTCGGAGCAGGCCCAGGACGTTCGGCCCGAACTGGGGGCACTATGGAGGACTCTGCTCTATTCTTGGACTTCCGTTTATCAGATCGGGTTTCCACTTTGTAAGACATTTATCTGCAAACACAAAAGCAAAAGCACACCGTTTGAATAAGGAGTATGGAAATGTAAACCAATAGTCCATTCGGTATCAAGTCCATTCGGTATCCAGTCCATTCGGTATCAAAACCGTTCGGTATCAAGTCCATTCGGTATCCAGTCCATTCGGTATCAAGACCGTTCGGTATCAAGTCCATTTGGTATTAAGATCATTCGGTAAATCTCATTCGGCAAAAAAAAAAAGAACATACCTGATTCGGTATTCGATTGATCCGATGCTTGGTTGATTCGGTATTCGATTGATCCGGCGCTTGGTTGATTCGGTACTCAGATTGATTCGGCTATCTCAAAACGATAAAGGATAAAAGTAACCTGAGACCCCTATTTATAGGCAAAGCATATCGACCGGACCAACTGGTTCGGCACACCCAGGGCCGAACAAAGCTATCTCAACTGCAGGAAAACAAAGCGCGACACATGCAAGCACGTGCCCCACTTTGGGGGGCAAATGTTGGGCGTGTTTTCGCCAAACCAAGGCATCACCGGCCCAGAAGCCTCTCCAAAACCAAAACCGGTCCAAGACCATTCCAACGCATAGTCGAACCAACACTCGACCGGCACACACCGGACCAGCCCACGCCGAACCAACATCCACGGACCAAACCCCACATAACCACTGCCGAACCAGCCTGGCCGAACCATCATCACCGGACTAAGGCCTCATCGGACCGGACCATCCTCCTACTACCGGACCAAGAGACGAAGTTACTATCACCGGTCCAAAGCATCACCAAATCAAACTCCACCCAGCTTTGCCGAACGAAGCTCCGCCGAACCAAATGTGCCAGGCCAGATTGCTTCAGCCCAGGCCCACCGGCAGCTATATACATCCAAGACCCCCGCCCCTAACCTCACACTATAAATAGAGGGGCCGGGGTACAACAATGGCAGACAAGTTTGAGAGCTCAAGCACGGAAGGAACTTTCAAACAACTTTCATATACTTGTATACAAAGCTTTATACTTGTAATCTGAAAGAAAAAGGAGAATAACATATAAAGTGGACGTAGGCACGTTCTGGCCGAACCACTATAAATCTGTGTGTCTTTTACAGTTTAGTCCCTGCTTTTCCTATATTTGCGTAAATCACCCAAATCACTAGAAACAACATAAAATCAACTAATTCATATGACTTGGAGGTGTTTGCCCATTTTTTGTGCAAATAATTAGTGTTCATACATAATAGAGTATAAATCTTATTTACCCAATATCAAGAAATCCAATCTTTAAAGAAATCCACACTTTAAATCCTCTTTATTTTTTGATATCCTACTACAAACTGCTTCAAAATGTGAACTTGAAGAGATAGGTTTGTAAAGAATCATTAAAATTGAATCTATATTTTTTTGCTCAAAAATTTTATATACAAATTGAAGGAGTAACGATAATTTACAGATTTTAAACTTTATTATGACTCACCACCTCTATACTCACACTACAGATTTGAAACTTCATTACGACTCGCCACCTCCATACTCACACTAGCCAAGGACACTACGGAATAATGCCATCGACTAGCATGAAAAATAAGGCTGTTGAGGAGCGACCATCTGTGTAATTGATTTGCGCAAGTACTGATATGCCAGATAGAAGGTCAAGCTTTTCATTTCAAGAGAAAATCTGACATATTAAATACAAACTCAAAGCTACTACACAGCGGCTATGTGGCCTTCGAATACAAATATAAAATAAGCATAACACAAAAAAATTACAGATATTCATATCACTAAGGCGGAAACATACATGAATATAACACATAGAAGTGACCATCAAAGTAGTGGTCATACAAGATCCACTACATCACAAAAGAATAGGTACTTGTACTGGACAAAAGAATAAGTATACATCAAGGAGTCTCTATCTCGAATGTATAAAAAACAAAAACTGCCGAGCTAAAGTAGTTAGACAAAGGTCAAAAGCTAGTCTCTGCTAAGAAGTCAACTGGAAGTACCTAAAACACCTCAGTTTGACCCGAGTATTATTAAAGAGGAAAAATAATAAACGGATCAGTCTAGCTATAGATATCATACAAGATGAGATAGTATAAAAGATATGGAAAAAAATATGATAACGATAATGTCATACTATGACAATTATATATTTGATAACAATAAAAACCATATAATATCTTGAATCTCCTTAAATATCCAAAAAGAATATCATATTCTTTAGCTTATTCATCAAACCTCAAATATTGACAAAACATATCAATGCAAAGTGAAAAAATTAGTGAAACGTAAATTCTAGGAATCAATAATTAGAAATCCAGGAAACATAAATGGGGGAGGCTTATCACCATGGAAGCATGAAAACTCACTAACACGTGCATCATAAATGAAACGTCATCCCATGGGTCGCTAACCCTTAAACATACGGGGTACAGTCCCTCCTTAGGGACGAATGAGCCGAACATCGGCGCACCTAAAAAGATAAGCCTCATGCACAACTGAATATCGATGCATCTAAAAAGATATGCCCCATGCAGAGACTTATTAAGCCGATTGCTCCACGGACGATCAAAATGCCATGGGTCGCTATCCCACCAAATTGAGCCGAAGCTCCATAGAATAAGTGTAAATTACACCAAGCTAGTAAACAAATGATTTTAGCTTCATGTCCCATAACCACTGGCTTAACTTAAATATTACGAACAAATATTAGATTTCCACTCGAAAATATGAAATGATCATCATTGATCAAAAGGAAGTGTAAATTACACTAATCTAATAAATAAATCAGTTTAGCTTCATGTCCCATAACCACCGGCTTAACTTAAATATTTACAAAGAAATTATAGATTTCCACTCGAAGATTGTCATGAAATTTCAATCGAACAAGTCCAAGATTTAACCAACGAAGTAAACGCAAGCGTTTCATACCACTTGTTTTGCCAAGTCATTTAATTAGATTTCTCATATGAATGAGGTAAAGGTTTGTATATACTAATAGATTGGAAAATGGTTTTAGAAACGAGATTTGTACTAAAAGTAATGTTGAAATCATTTTTGTGAAAGAGTTTGAGTGTTCACTACTAGTATAGAAACCTTTGTATTTTAAAGTGACAAATCATAAAAACGATTGTAAAAACAATTTATCACCAAAAATTCACATTCGACGACGTGAATTAAAACCATGAAAATCGATATTGAATCCATCAAATGGATATTTCCAAAAAACCAGAAAAAAAGTCATCAAAGTCGATAATAAATGACAACAACTAACTGTATCAACAAAAATCGATAAAACGGAAACCAACATAAAAATAAGAAAATTGGCTAATTTAACAGTGTTAGAAGTCTGATGGTTTTTTCAAGCGTCTGAGCTGAAGGTCTTGAAATTTTCTTCCAGATCTCTCAGATTTCTATGAATAACCTCAGATGTCTGAGCAGTAGGTTTTGGAATTTTTATTCCTTTGCATCAGACGTCTGAGTGTTTTCCCAAACGTCTGATCTGAAGCTAAGGGCAAAATTTGCATAGGCCATTGATGGCCAAATCAACTCGAAAGCGATCGAATGAGCGATGATGACTAGGGATTTATGCCAAGCGACAACCCAACCCTATAGGCTCTTCAACACACTACAAATAACATGTCCGAACATCCATAGTAGGATTTTCAAAGATTTTGACTTCAAAATACCAAAATTGAAAAATTCACCAAACAATTCAATTCAAAAGCAATTGAACATGAAATAAGTGTTAGGAATTCATACCTAACAACAACGAAAACTATAGACATAGATATGAGTTCAAGAGCTCACCTTTAAACTCAAAACCAACAATTGAGAAGCTCTAAAACAAGGAAAGATCAACTCCACTTCAATCACAACTCTAGAAGCTCCTATCGATGATCATATGCAAATATTTACTAAGCTAGGTTATAGGAAATTTTGAAAATTGAAGAGAGGTTGATATGGAGAAGATGAAGACGATGCTTACCTAAGCTTCTCTTCAATTTAGAACTTGAATTTGAATCCCTAAGAAAAACTAGGGCTTAAGAATTTTGATTTTCCCTCTTTTCCTCCATTTTTTCTTTTGCTTGAGGGTTAGAAAATTGTAAGCAGAATGAATGACGAAAAGAGGAGTCGAGGGTATTTTGTTGAAGAGTTTGGGTTACCTTGTTGGGTTAGGGGCTAGAAAACAACCCAAAGCCTAAATGAAAATACCAAAATCCTTATCAACTTCAAACATATCAATGTTTATACTCAAAAAAATTGTAAATGTCATTTTGAACTCAATGAAAGTGGTCTCGAGTATGGATTCGGCTGTTTACAAAAAGTCACATTTCAGACTCTAATTCAACTAGCGATGCTATATTTAAATAAAACATTTAAATGTATAATCGTACAATTGCGGGTCGTTACATTTGTTTTCCTTCGAAGAGAACATAGATGATGAAGAGAAAGTGAAATGAATGAAACATGATCTTGTTCCAGAATTAATAAGCTCGCTTCTGGCCAAATGACCATTTTACCCTTTCTTTTTTTCTTCTCATTCGATCAATTTTATCTTATTTGGTCAAACATTATATATTTTCCACATATAAATGACATTATGAACGAAATTCATTCATCTGTAAAATTTGATTTTTACGCAATTATTTTATTTAATTCAATTATATTACACTTAATTACTAAGCATTAAAAATTATGGGTTGTAACATGCAAGATCGGTTCCATGTCATCTACAATCTAGCTATATTTCATTACATTAAGGACTTAGCCATGTATGCATGCATCGTAAGGCATAACATATGTGACAGCCCGCGAATCCGTACCCCTTGAGTCAACCCTATTCTACATCAATTTACTTAAGCGGAACAAAAATACGAACCATTAGGGGTTAAAGAAGAAGAGAGAGAAGAAGAAACTAAACAATATTAGAATCTCATAGTCGCAGCGGAGTAAAATATAATAGTAAATAATAGATCTTTACACAAAATGAAACTATATCTGTTTTACAGATCATATCATCAGAGTATCTCATACACAATATTACCAGTCAGACAAACATACAATCATAGCAGCGGATATATATACAAATATGGATAATACGTCTCGGACTTCAGCTCCTCTCCTGCTCCATAGCATCCTGTCTTGAACATATAATACTCGGTCTGACCCGAGCATTATAATAAAATAACACCCGAGTCAGTTTGGAATACCGGCTGATAATAATGCATCCAAACTGATTATTAAAGTTCAAAATCCTTTTGAAAACAAAAGCATCTCGTAAGACGACGCCACAAATAAACATGTCGGGTTTTTACCTTACGGTAGCTAAAACACTTTTTATAGAAATCCTCTGATATTATAATAGGGTCTATATACAAATACTTATAAAATAGCCGAAATTGTTACATCTATTAAATTCCAGCTACTAGCCACAGAGTGGGTAATACAAACAAAACTCGTACAAGGCACGTAGGGAGAATGGATTTCCAACAATGACTAGGCACTGGTGTACCACCTGTCACAGTACGGAGTCTAGATCACCGCACCGAGGACCACGCTCGATCCCCTGCAACATAAGGCCGGACGCATCCCTTACTGGACAGTTCCGAATAAGATCACCCCGCGGTTGGGATCAGCAACCGCCCACTAAGCCGAAATAAAAAGGGACATCTAGACAGGGATGATTTTACTCTCAAGTGGGGGCTACCTACGAAGCCTTGCTGCATATCCCATGATTTTCAGTCATTCCCATTTGATGAGGCTTGAGGCTAAGTGTTACCTTTTAGAACGTTTCACTTAGAATGCCCATCGCCCACCTGACGATGTTCCGAAAGCGTTCGTCCATACAAGTCCGTCCCGGGTTCGGACGGAACCGAAGGCACTACTCCTACTACATCCATTTTAGAAATATCCTCAGGATTAGTAGCGACTAGCCCTTGCACTTCACTGCTCCATCTTCGACTCCGAACATGTTTTTCCCCGAAACGTACAAACCGGATCGAAGTGGTTTTCAAGAAATAAATCTTGATCTCTTCGAAACGATCAACGCATTTGTCCAATATTGATAGTCGGTGATTTAACTATCAATTAATATTCACAAACATCCATCACACAATAAATAATTTTCCACATTATTTATTTTTCTCTAATATCTTTACAAGATATATTTTCAAATTTCCAAAACTCGTTTGAAAACAATTTCCCAAAGTCTCTTCCTTTACCTGGTAAATCCTTTACCATTAATTCCCATTGGAAATAACCAAGTTCAAACAATTTAGATTTTTAACAAGTAGAACACTTTATTCTAAAATATACTTTTAAAATATGGAAATTTACTACTAGTTGTTTACTCAAAATATAATTCCAAATATGTACAGTAAAAACCATTTATGAAGATATAAACTTTGATTTTAAATAAGGTTTTGTTAAACTAAATTTAAAAGTATTGGTTTTAAAAGGTTAATACTAATTTCAATAACTTAGGTCAAAACTAGCCTTTTGAACAAATCCATTTGTAAAAGAATATTACTAAGGTATTTATAAAAATTTACTATTGCTAATTTATGAGTAGTTACTTTAAAATAATAATTTTCAAAACACTCTTTTATACAAGTTTGAACTTTAAGCTTTCTTTTAATAAAATCTGTTTAAAACTCGAACTCGGTTTTCCAGGGAAACTCACTCCCATTCCAAGACCCAGAAAATCCTTCTTATAAATTCTGCCGATTTATCTCAATTTAGATTTATGTTTAATAACATAAATTTCCTTTTCATGTTTAAAAATAACTTCTTTCGAAGCCCAACATATTTTTCCCATTCCCGGAAATCCACTTCAAAGTATAGGTTTAAATATATATATATTTTATGTAACGTCCCGCCTTTTCGCACGCTTTAAATCGACACACGTGCCAATTCAAACCATACAAAAGGGCGGATTGTTATGGAGTAAATAAGAAAAACAGAGAAGAGAGAAAATAAACTAAACAGAATCTCACAACGGAAGGATAAAATATAATAATAATTATACAGTTCATGAAACTGTTTACAAAACATTTGCTTCTTCTTTATATAATAAATATCAGAGTTCACATACCAATAAATCTCAATGAAGCGGAATACAGTGTAGTGGAACCATATAATATATAATAATAATAGTAATGAAATCTTCGTCTTCTTCCTCCAGAAAAATGTTCAAATCCTGAAACGCTCAGACTGACCCGAGCGATTTGAAAAGACAAAACACTCGAGTCAGAACTAAAAGATCTTATGTAAGTTAAATTAACAGAAATGAATATGAGTGCAGTAACTCAAGAGATGCTCGGGATTTACATCTCCTAAGGATCCGTTAAACTATTTACTATGTAGTATATTTCGCTATTATAATAGTGTCTAATTGTAAAATAAACTTACTTTTAAATAGCATTAAGGCTTTACATTTTCCACCTTAACACATAATATATTCCCATAGTCTATACAGTACCGTAATCTCCCCCGTACTAGGCGTCGTCAGAGGGCACTCCATAGGTATGGTACAAGGGTAGGTGACACGGCACAAATAGGCAATGTCAGGGTAGATATACCAATTACGCATCCGGGTTGGTGGTAATGCATAGCCGCAGCTACCGCCCACCTCGAACAAACTCCCCCTAAAATCAAAAGTAAAGGTGGCTACCGAATCAATCCAAAGTCAGAGTATAGTATCGAAGAGGAGTGTCCGATAAAGGGCGCAAACCCCCTTGGCCCGAGAATCGCTCCTGTTTTAGCCACCTTATGCCAACTCACGGGAGTCGAGTCCACGTATTTACCTTAAAGGAAACGCCGCCACCAACCCACTTCATTTTGGAATCTCCATCGCGTACACGGTTGTTAAAGTGGTTTTCGAAGTTGGCAGAGAGTATGACAACTTCCGATCCTGGTCTCTTCAACAACAAAATGTTATTATAACACCGTGGTCATTTAAAAATAATTATACTTTTAAAACCAGAATATAATTATCCATTTAAAAACCCATAAATACGATATCATTTCCTTTTAAAACCCAAATAAATATGATATCATTTTATTTCAAATATATTTCTTTTCCAAAATCATGCCACTTTTAAGATTTATAATACCTCGAAACCAAATATTTGAAATTTAACTTTCAACATAATACTTCGAAATCCATAGTTTTAAAACCATAACTTTCAAAACTTAAATGTTTTGAATATTCAACAGTATATAAAATAAAACAGTTGAATTTAAATTTTTTTTATAAAGTAAATAATTTCCACGCCTTTACAATTTTATTTACTTTATATTCAGTCTAAACCCATAACCTTTAAATTCACTTTCAGTTTGAATAAAAACACTCCGATTTCAATATTTTCAAACTTTGAGTATTTAATAACTTTCAAAACTAAGGTTCGGAATTTCTATTCAACAATTCATTGTCCTATTATTTAGTTTTGAAACGTTTACATAATAGATCCATAACCATTTAAAATAAAACCCAATTTATTAACACTAAATATTTTCTTCCATTTATTTATACTAGAATTATTAATTTAATTTATCTTGAATAAAGATCCAGTTATAAATATCATACCTTTAAAATTTCCAAGATTGATAAGTTTACACCAACTTGTGGAGTTTAATTTTTAAATAAGCCCAATTCCAAATAAATTTCCAATTAAATTTCCAATCTTAATTGATTTGAACTATTTAAAACACTATATATACACAATATCTTAAACCTGTACTTAATCATAAATATAAATTATCAAACTCCATTTTTCAACTTATTTATTTCCATTCAACCAATTCATACATAGCTTAAATTCAATAATTTAACAATATATGTATATATAAAATAAGATTTTATTTAAGATCAAAATTAATATTTATTTAACTGCATCCTATCCAAACCATAGAAACCACTTCAAAAATAATTATATATATATCGTGGTGCCTGTATATAATTTTCTATCCTATGGTCAAGTGATACAGATATTTATCATTTCAATCTGCAATTTAAAAATAAAAAATGCGGTTGTATATCATTTCAAACCGCAATCCCAAATGAAATGAGAATGCATAATAACTTGCAGTTTATACAATGTAAATATAGCATCCATTCATCCATCATATCAATCATCAACATTTATCAATTTATCATCCAATTCAAACAATCACATCAATAAATAATAATTAATTACTGATAGTTAATTTTTCAAAAATGAATTAAATAACTGTTCAACTGTAGTTTATATGCAATAATAAATAAATTTGACTAGCATTTTTAATGGCAGTTTAAATGCAATAAATAAATAAATTAACAATTAACTAAGAGTTTTAAATGCAAAAATGAATTAAATAACGCATAAATTAACTGAATGCAATTTAACTGAGAAAATGATGAAATATATGCCAACAACTATAAATAAAATTTTAAACACATCATACATTAATTTAACAAACATAAGAAATTTTAGAAATTGTGAGTGGGTTAAAACACTCACCTTTTGAATTTAAATTGAATTTAAATCCAATTTAAACCCAAAAATTTGACCGTCTCCAAATTCGCCCAAACCAGCGTCAAAGTGTCTGGGATCTCAATACGAACCTAGCGGAGAAAACCGCGCGTGAAACGGAGTTCGTATGTATGAGTTATGATTATTAGAACTAATTGAAATCGAGATTTACAAAAATAAATTAAACAAAAATAAAATACCGTGCCACATCCACTCTTCCCATGTGAAAAATGCGTATGCTTCTTCTTTATTGCAAGCTTTGTTCCATAATTTTTCTTTTATTTCAATTTACTTTAATTTTCCTCCTTATTATATGAATGTATGTATTTGTAAAAGGTTTGGAAAAAAAAAAGATTTGAAAACGAAGAATTGAAAAAGAAAAGGATTAAAATAAGAACTGGAAATGGAAGAGAAGATCTAGATTTGAAAAGAAAGAAGAACGTTTGAAATAGAAGAAAATTTGAAGAAGAAGAATATTTGAAGAGGAAGGGAAAATTAAAATGAGATATAATAAGTACATTTGAAAGAAAGAAAAAAGAAGAAGGAGATTTGAATGGAGGCTAGGGTTTCATTTGCATCATATCGTATTTATAAGGTTAGAGTTAGGTTTAGGTACAAAGAGATTTGAAAGGAGAGGCTGCTATTAATTAGAAATAAAGTAAATATGAACAACTTGGTATCGAAATATAGTAAATATGAACAGCCCCTTTTTTTAAAAGTAGCAGTTATTAAAAAGAGGTAATTATTAATTAGAAAGGGAATGAATATGGAGGGACAAAAATAAATGACACGTTTCATTAGTTTGATTCTAAATTAATTAAGTGCTAGATACGGAAAAGTTTGAATACATCATATATATTCATACTTTAACTGTGTGTCAAAATTGCTAAACATATATCAAGTACGATTAATTGGTGACAATATATAGGAATAAACAAGAATAAATGTAGATGCAATCTTATAAGGATCTAATAGAGAAGGAGATAAAAAGTAACGACGTTGATTAATTCCACTTTCCCACTTTAGCCAATTTATTAATACGACATTTAATTATCATGCAAGTTGTATTATGACTAGAAAAAATAAACAACAAACAATAAATTAATATGTATATAATATTACCTCACTTTTAAATTGTTTGACAAAAAAAATTAAATCATGCTTTAGCAATTTGAAATTAAAATATTAAATGTTTATATGTATACACATGCACACAAACACACATACATGTGTGTATAAAGATTAAACCAAAGCTTATTAATTAATTCAAAGCATACTTCCATACCACATTAAATTGTCTAATGCATTTGTAAACTTATGTATACTTGAAGTCAAAAATACATATATACATATAAATTAAACCTTTTTACCTTAATGAAATTTATTTAAATTTTTAACAAACAAAACTGGAACACGACAAATTAAGCAATATAGTAATAAACCTTTAAGATCCTTAAATAAGGACATTTGAGATAATAAATTAGGTAAAAAATTTAAATATTGTTGTAATCAAAATCAAAGCTTAGATTTATTATCGAAAAATTGTTAAGCATATGTAAACTTCTATTATAATTTATTAGATTAAGAACAAATAATTTATTCAACAAAGTATTCAAATTTCATGATATATTCAATTCAAGATAAAGTGACATTATGTGTATACAATATTTCTGTTTCAACACAAATGCAAATTATATGTATATAAACTTTCAGATCTAGAAAAAAATGCAATTTGGTTTAAGAGTTTAAAACATGGATCTATAATTAAACATTCTTTTAATATATATATAAAAAAATTGTTTTGATTTATCAAATTAAAAGTCAAATTAATTCATTCAACAAAAAAATTAAAATAAATAAATAATTCCCATTCTTAAATTCACTATTGATCATATTACCATCCTGGGTACCATTTATTTTAAACCTAAAATTTGCACTTCATCATCTTGTATTAATATCATCCAATTTCTACTTATTATTATTTGTAACGACCCGTAAATTTTGATTATTAGTTTGATTTAAATTTTGCAATTTAATTTAGGAAGAATTAAAAATTCTAGTAGTTATAACGAAGCAAATGTTAAAAATTTAATGTAGCGATTGAAATTAAGATTTACAAATTCAGAAGAAAAAAAATGAAATAGAAATTAATTAAATTTATGAAATTTGTCATACTTGGTTATAAGTTTAATTTAGGAAACAAACAAGAATATTGAATTAACTAATGAAATGTTATCATCAGAGGTAGTTGAATGAATTCAATATTATGTAAGATATTTTAGTAATTGGTTGGAAATACAAACTTAAGTAAAAATTGAAATTCTACTAATTTAATATAATAAGAAGGTAAGTAATATAAATAAATGATCGTAAACTTTAGTAAATGAATTAATGTGCAAAGGTATTGAATAAAACATGAATAGCACGAATATTAATGAATGAAGTTTATGCAATAAATTTTTAAATAATGGCATTTATGAATGAAATAAGATTTGTAAGTAATAAAGGAAAGTATAAATAACTGGGTATAAACTTTAGTAAACAATTGAGTTGCTAAGAAATTGGATTAAGCACAAATACTATAAATGAATAAATAAAATATAAATAAAGTTATGCAATAATGAATGAATGAATGAATGAATGCATTGCAATAAAAGAAGAAACTGACATGACATTTATAAATGATAACGAATATTGGTAGGGAATAAATGAGAATAATTGAAATAAGCTTAAAGATAATTAAAGTTAAATATTACAACGGATAAGATACCTATTTGGGTAGTTAATAAACTTTAATGCGAAAATAATTGAAAACTTTTGACCCAATTTGTGTAGTTAAGGTAGTTTTGATTGGCATTGAAGTTGGTTAATTCTAGAAGATGCAATCAATGTTAATTTTATTTATAATATGACGATTGGGTGATTTAAGAAATGAAAAACCAAGATTTATGAATATATTTGGAATTTGAAATTCAATTTGTGGACTTATTACAAATAAGTGAAATTAATATTTAACTATTACGTTAGTGGAGTCTAATAAATTAAAATGGAAAATCAATAGAAAATTTTGGTTATAAATTGAAATATAGCTATTTGAACAAATCTAAGATGAATATAGAAGAATTGGGCAATAAATTTATTATAAGAAAAACCAATGCAAATGTTAAATTAATCAGTGAAACGATAATATTAAATAGTAATCAATTCAAAATTTGTAACTTGGGAATAATGTAGATTAATATACTTCAGTTATTTGGGGTAATGACTAAAATTGGTAATCCGTTTGCATTTAATGATAATAGTGTTGATATAAGCTAATAAGTTTAAATGTCAATGCAATTAAAAGCACATAAGTTGCAATTTTTAGGTTGCTTGTTTATTTAATAAGTTAAAATAAAATTTGGTGATCGATTACAAATAAATCGTAATTGTACGTTGGTTAATGTAGATTAAAGTAACAATTGATGTAATAAATGATGGACTGAATTGAAATCTATATTTAATTTAAATGGAAATATTAAAGGCTTATAATAATGGAAAATTTAGGTAATAAAAGTTAGCACAAGTGGATAAATAATAACCATATAAGAGAAATAAATGTAAGCATTTAAAATATTAATTTATGTTGGTTTGATGATAACGTAACTGGTGATTAATTTGATAGTAACGGAAGTGTGAACGTAAAGTAATAAAAGAGTAGATTTATGTTAAGTAATAATTTGTGGTTTTGGGGAATAAAGTTTAAGTTTTGATAATTAAGAAATTAATAAGAAATAGTATACAAAGTAAGTTATAAAATGTGAATTAAGAAATAATTATAAGTAGAATTGGATGACATTAACACATGATGATGAAGTGCAAATTTTAGGTTTAAAAAAATGGTACCCATGATGGTAATATGATCAATAGTGAACTTAAGAATGGGAATCAACATTTATTTATTTATTTTAATTTTTTTGTTGAATGAATTAATTTGACTTTTAATTTGATAAATCAAAACAAATTATATATATATATATATATATATATATATATATATATATTAAAAGAATGTTTAATTATGGATCCATGTTTTAAACTCTTAAACCAAATTGCATTTTTTTTAGATATGAAAGTTTATATACATATAATTTGCATTTGTGTTGAAAGAGAAATATTGTATACACATATTGTCACTTTATCTTGAATTGAATATATCATGAAATTTGAATACTTTGTTGAATAAATTATTTGTTCTTAATCTAATAAATTATAATAGAAGTTTACATATTCTTAACAATTTTTCGATAATAAATCTAAGCTTTGAGTTTGATTACAACAATATTTAAATTTGTTACCTAATTTATTATCTCAAATGTTCTTATTTAAGGATCTTAAAGGTTTATTACTATATTGCTTAATTTGTCGTGTTTCAGTTTTGTTTTGTTAAAAATTTAAATAAATTTCATTAAGGTAAAAAGGTTTAATTTATATATATATATATATATATATATATGTATGTATGTATGTATGTATGTATGTATGTATGTATGTATATGTATTTTTGACTTCAAGTATACATAAGTTTACAAATGCATTAGATAATTTAATGTGGTACGGAAGTATGCTTTGAATTAATTAATAAGCTTTGGTTTAATCTTTATACACACATGTTTGTGTGTTTGTGTGCATGTGTATACATATAAACATTTAATATTTTAATTTCAAATTGCTAAAGCATGATTTAATTTTTATTTTTTTTGTCAAACAATTTAAAAGTGAGGTAATATTATATACATATTAATTTATTGTTTGTTGTTTATGTTTTCTAGCCATGATACAACTTGCATGATAATTAAATGTCGTATCAATAAATTGGCTAAAGTGGGAAAGTGGAATTAATCAACGTCGTTACTTTTTATCTCCTTCCCTATTAGATCCTTATGTGATTGCATCTACATTTATTATTGTTTATTCCTATATATTGTCACCAATTAATCGTACTTGATATATGTTTAGCAATTTTGACACACGGTTAAAGTATGAATATATATGATGTATTCAAACTTTTCGGTATCTAGCACTTAATTAATTTAGAATCAGACTAACGAAACGTGTCATTTATTTTTGTCCCTCCATATTCATTCCCTTTCTAATTAATAATTACCTCTTTTTAATACCTGCTACTTTTTAAAAAAAGGGCTGTTCATATTTACTATATTTCAATACCAAGTTGTTCATATTTACTTTATTTCTAATTAATAGCAGCATCTCCTTTCAAATCTCTTTGTCCCTAAACCTAGCTCTAACCTTATGAATACGGTATGATGCAAATGAAACCCTAGCCTCCATTCAAATCTCCTTCTTCTTCTTTAGCTTCAAATCTCCTTATTATATCTCATTTTAATTTTTCCTTCCTCTTCAAATATTCTTCTTCTTCAAATTTTCTTCTATTTCAAACTTTCTTCTTTCTTTTCAAATCTAGATCTTCTCTTCCATTTTCACTTCTTATTTTAATCCTTTTCTTTTTCAATTCTTCTTTTTCAAATCTTCTTTTTCAAATCTTTTTTTCCAAACCTTTTAAAAATACATACATTCATATAATAAGGAGGAAAATTAAAGTAAATCGAAATAAAAGAAAAATTATGGAACAAAGCTTGCAATCAAGAAGAAGCATACGTGTTTTTCACGTGGGAAGAGTGGATGTGGCACGGTATTTTATTTTTGTTTAATTTATTTTTGTAAATCTCGATTTCAATTAGTTCTAATAATCATAACTCATACATACGAACTCCGTTTCACGCGCGGTTTTCTCCGCTAGGTTCGTATTGAGATCCCAGAACTTTGACGCTGGTTTGGGCGAATTTGGAGACGGTCAAATTTTTGGGTTTAAATTGAATTTAAATTCAATTTAAATTCAAAAGGTGAGCGTTTTAACCCACTCACAATTTCTAAAATTTCTTATGTTTGTTAAATTGATGAATGATGTGTTTAAAATTTTATTTATAGTTGTTTGGCATATATTTCATCATTTTCTCAGTTAAATTGCATTCAATTAATTTACGCGTTATTTAATTCATTTTTGCATTTAAAACTGCCAGTTAATTGTTAATTTATTTATTTATTGCATTTAAACTGCCATTAAAAATGCTAGTCAAATTTATTTATTATTGCATATAAACTACAGTTGAACAGTTATTTAATTCATTTTTGAAAAATTAACTGTCAGTAATTAATTATTATTTATTGATGTGATTGTTTGAATTGGATGATAAATTAATAAATGTTGATGATTGATACGATGGATGAATGGATGCTGTATTTACATTGTATAAACTGCAAGTATTATGCATTCTCATTTCATTCGAGATTGCGATTTGAAATGATATACAACCGCATTTTTTATTCTTAAATTACGGATTGAAATGATAACTATCCGTATCACTTGACCATAGGATAGAAAATTATATACAGGCACCGCGATATATATATAATTATTTTTGAAATGATTTCTATGGTTTGGATAGGATGCAGTTAAATAAATATTAATTTTGATCTTATATAAAATCTTATTTTATATATACATATATTGTTAAATTATTGAATTTAAGCTATGTATGAATTGGTTGAATGGAAATAAATAAGTTAAAAAATGGAGTTTGATAATTTATATTTATGATTAAGTACATGTTTAAGATATTGTGTATATCTAGAGTTTTAAATAGTTCAAATCAATTAAGATTGGAAATTTAATGGGAAATTTATTTGGAATTGGGCTTATTTAAAAATTAAACTCCACAAGTTGGTGTAAACTTATTAATCTTGGAAATTTTAAAGGTATGATATTTATGACTGGATTTTTATTCAAGATAAATTAAATGAATAATTCTAGTATAAATAAATGGAAGAAAATATTTAGTGTAAATAAATTGGGTTTTATTTTAAGTGGTTATGGATCTATTATGTAAACGTTTCAAACTAAATAATAGGACAATGAATTGTTGAATAGAAGTTCCCAACCTTAGTTTTGAAAGTTATTAAATACTCAAAGTTTGAAAATATTGAAATCGAAGTGTTTTTATTCAAACTGAAAGTGAATTTAAAGGTTATGGGATTTGACTGAATATAAAGTAAATAAAATTGTAAAGGCGTGGAAATTATTAACTTTATATAGAAATTTTAAGTTCAACTGTTTTATTTTATATACTGTTGAATATCCAAACCATTTAAGTTTTGAAAGTTATGGTTTTAAATGGTTTGGATATTCAACAGTATATAAAATAAAACAGTTGAAATTAAAATTTCTTTATAAAGTAAATAATTTCCACGCCTTTACAATTTTATTTACTTTATATTCAGTCTAAACCCATAACCTTTAAATTCACTTTCGGTTTGAATAAAAACACTTCGATTTCAATATTTTCAAATTTTGAGTATTTAATAACTTTCAAAACTAAGGTTGGGAATTTCTATTCAACAATTCATTGTCCTATTATTTAGTTTTGAAACGTTTACATAATAGATCCATAACCATTTAAAATAAAACTCAATTTATTAACACTAAATATTTTCTTCCATTTATTTATACTAGAATTATTCATTTAATTTATCTTGAATAAAGATTCAGTTATAAATATCATACCTTTAAAATTTCCAAGATTAATAAGTTTACACCAATTTGTGGAGTTTAATTTTTAAATAAGCCCAATTCCAAATAAATTTCCAATTAAATTTCCAATCTTAATTGATTTGAACTATTTAAAACACTATATATACACAATATCTTAAACCTGTACTTAATCATAAATATAAATTATTAAACTCCATTTTTCAACTTATTTATTTCCATTCAACCAATTCATACATAGCTTAAATTCAATAATTTAACAATATATGTATATATAAAATAAGATTTTATATAAGATCAAAATTAATATTTATTTAACTGCATCCTATCCAAACCATAGAAATCATTTCAAAAATAATTTTACATATATATATATATATATATATATATATATATATATATATATATATATCGCGGTGCCTGTATATAATTTTCTATCCTATGGTCAAGTGATACGGATATTTATCATTTCAATCCGTAATTTAAGAATAAAAAATACGGTTGTATATCATTTCAAACCGCAATCCCGAATGAAATGAGAATGCATAATAACTTGCAGTTTATACAATGTAAATATAGCATCCATTCATCCATCGTATCAATCATCAACTGTAGTTTATATGCAATAATAAATAAATTTGACTAGCATTTTTAATGGCAGTTTAAATGCAATAAATAAATAAATTAACAATTAACTGGCAGTTTTAAATGCAAAAATGAATTAAATAACGCGTAAATTAACTGAATGCAATTTAACTGAGAAAATGATGAAATATATGCCAACAACTATAAATAAAATTTTAAACACATCATACATTAATTTAACAAACATAAGAAATTTTAGAAATTGTGAGTGGGTTAAAACACTCACCTTTTGAATTTAAATTGAATTTAAATCCAATTTAAACCTAAAAATTTGACCATCTCCAAATTCGCCCAAACCAGCGTGAAAGTGTCTGTGATCTCAATACGAACCTAGCGGAGAAAACCGCGCGTGAAACGGAGTTCGTATGTATGAGTTATGATTATTAGAACTAATTGAAATCGAGATTTACAAAAATAAATTAAACAAAAATAAAATACCATGCCACATCCACTCTTCCCACGTGAAAAACGCGTATGCTTCTTCTTTATTGCAAGCTTTGTTCCATAATTTTTCTTTTATTTCGATTTACTTTAATTTTCCTCATTATTATATGAATGTATGTATTTGTAAAAGGTTTGGAAAAAAAAAAGATTTGAAAACGAAGAATTGAAAAGGAAAAGGATTAAAATAAGAACTGGAAATGGAAGAGAAGATCTAGATTTGAAAAGAAAGAAGAAAGTTTGAAATAGAAGAAAATTTGAAGAAGAAGAATATTTGAAGAGGAAGGAAAAATTAAAATGAGATATAATAAGTAGATTTGAAAGAAAGAAAAAAGAAGAAGGAGATTTGAATGGAGGCTAGCGTTTCATTTGCATCATATCGTATTCAGGGCCGGCCCCAAGGCAAGGCAACCGAGACATTCGTCTAGGGCAACGCCGCCGGAGGTGACGAGAGGGCAACAAAAAGTACCGGATGCTTTAAAAAATATTTATTTGTGAATGTAGCAGGGCAAATAATTAACAAAATATCACATAGCTTAGTGGTCTAATACCTTAATTGTTTCCTATTGGCCTGGGTTCAATTCCCAGAGCCACCAATTTTTTTTCTCCCCGTCATTTTTCCTCCACTTTTGCCTAGGGCAACCAATATAGTCGGGCCAGCTCTGATCGTATTTATAAGGTTAGAGTTAGGTTTAGGTACAAAGAGATTTGAAAGGAGAGGCTGCTATTAATTAGAAATAAAGTAAATATGAACAACTTGGTATCGAAATATAGTAAATATGAACAACCCCATTTTTTTTAAAAGTAGCAGTTATTAAAAAGAGGTAATTATTAATTAGAAAGGGAATGAATATGGAGGGACAAAAATAAATGACACGTTTCGTTAGTTTGATTCTAAATTAATTAAGTGCTTGATACAGAAAAGTTTGAATACATCATATATATTCACACTTTAACTGTGTGTCAAAATTGCTAAACATATATCAAGTACAATTAATTGGTGACAATATATAGGAATAAACAAGAATAAATGTAGATGCAATCACATAAGGATCTAATAGGGAAGGAGATAAAAAGTAACGACGTTGATTAATTCCACTTTCCCACTTTAGCCAATTTATTAATACCACATTTAATTATCATGCAAGTTGTATTATGACTAGAAAACATAAACAACAAACAATAAATTAATATGTATATAATATTACCTCACTTTTAAATTGTTTGACCAAGAAAAATTAAATCATGCTTTAGCAATTTGAAATTAAAATATTAAATGTTTATATGTATACACATGCACACAAACACACATACATGTGTGTATAAAGATTAAACCAAAGCTTATTAATTAATTCAAAGCATACTTCCATACCACATTATATTTTCTAATGCATTTGTAAACTTATGTATACTTGAAGTCAAAAATACATATATACATATAAATTATACCTTTTTACCTTAATGAAATTTATTTAAATTTTTAACAAAACAAAACTGGAACACGACAAATTAAGCAATATAGTAATAAACCTTTAAGATCCTTAAATAAGGACATTTGAGATAATAAATTAGGTAACAAATTTAAATATTGTTGTAATCAAAATCAAAGCTTAGATTTATTATCGAAAAATTGTTAAGAATATGTAAACTTCTATTATAATTTATTAGATTAAGAACAAATAATTTATTCAACAAAGTATTCAAATTTCATGATATATTCAATTCAAGATAAAGTGATATTATGTGTATACAATATTTCCATTTCAACACAAATGCAAATTATATGTATATAAACTTTCAGATCTAGAAAAAAATGCAATTTGGTTTAAGAGTTTAAAACATGGATCTATAATTAAACATTCTTTTAATATATATGTATAAAAATTGTTTTGATTTATCAAATTAAAAGTCAAATTAATTCATTCAACAAAAAAATTAAAATAAATAAATAATTCCCATTCTTAAATTCACTATTGATCATATTACCATCCTGGGTACCATTTATTTTAAACCTAAAATTTGCACTTCATCATCTTGTATTAATGTCATCCAATTTCTACTTACTATTATTTGTAACGACCCGTAAATTTTGATTATTAGTTTGATTTAAATTTTGCAATTTAATTTAGGAAGAAATAAAATTTATAGTAGTTATAACGAAGCAAATGTTAAAAATTTAATGTAGCGATTGAAATTAAGATTTACAAATTCAAAAAAGAAAGAAATAGAAATTAATTAAATTTATGAAATTTGTCATACCTGGTTATAAGTTTAATTTAGGAAACAAACAAGAATATTGAATTAACTAATGAAATGTTATCATCAGAGGTAGTTGAATGAATTCAATATTATGTAAGATGTTTTAGTAATTGGTTGGAAATATAAACTTAAGTAAAAATTGAAATGCTACTAATTTAATATAATAAGAAGGTAAGTAATATAAATAAATGATCGTAAACTTTAGTAAATGAATTAATGTGCAAAGGTATTGAATTAAACATGAATAGAACGAATATTAATGAATGAAGTTTATGCAATAAATTGTTAAATGATGGCATTTATGAATGAAGTAAGATTTGAAAGTAATAAAGGAAAGTATAAATAACTGGATATAAACTTTAGTAAACAGTTGAGTTGCTAAGAAATTGGATTAAGCACAAATACTATAAATGAATAAATAAAATATAAACGAAGTTATGCAATAATGAATGAATGAATACATTATAATAAAAGAAGAAACTGACATGACATTTATAAATGATAACGAATATTGGTAGGGAATAAATGAGAATAATTGAAATAAGCTCAAAGGTAATTAAAGTTAAATATTACAATTGATAAGATACCTATTTGGGTAGTTAATAAACTTTAATGTGAAAATAATTGAAAACTTTTGACCCAATTTGTGTAGTTAAGGTACTTTTGATTGGCATTGAAGTTTGTTAATTCTAAAAGATGCAATCAATGTTAATTTTATTTATAATATGACGATTGGGTGATTTAAGAAGTGAAAAACCAAGATTTATGAATATATTTGAAATTTGAAATTCAATTTGTGGACTTATTACAAATAAGTGAAATTAATATTTAACTATTACGTTAGTGGAGTCTCATAAATTAAAATGGGAAATCAATAGAAAATTTTGGTTATAAATTGAAATATAGCTATTTGAACAAATCTAAGATGAATATAGAAGAATTGGGCAATAAATTTATTATAAGAAAAACCAATGCATATGTTAAATTAATCAGTGAAACGATAATAATAAATAGTAATTAATTCGAAATTTGTAACTTGGGAATAATGTAGATTAATATACGTTAGTTATTTGAGGTAATGACTAAAATTGGTAATCCATTTGCAATTAATGATAATAGTGTTGATATAAGCTAATAAGTTTAAATGTCAATGCAATTAAAAGCACATAAGTTGCAATTTTTAGGTTGCTTGTTTATTTAATAAGTTAAAATAAAATTTGGTGATCGATTACAAATAAATCATAATTGTACGTTGGTTAATGTAAATTAAAGTAACAGTTGATGTAATAAATGATGGATTTTAAAATCTATATTTAATTTAAATGGAAATATTAAAGGCTTATAATAATGGAAAATTTAGGTAATAAAAGTTAGAACAAGTGGATAAATAATAACCATATAAGAGAAATAAATGTAAGCATTTAAAATATTAATTTATGTTGGTTTGATGATAACGTAACTGGTGATTAATTTGATAAACGGAAGTGTGAATGTAAAGTAATAAAAGAGTAGATTTATGTTAAGTAATAATTTGTGGTTTTGGGGAATAAAGTTTAAGTTTTGACAATTGAGAAACTAATAAGAAATAGTATACAAAGTAAGTTATAGAATGTAAATTAAGAAATAATAATAAGTAGAATTGGATGACATTAACACATGATAATGAAGTGCAAATTTTAGGTTTAAAATAAATGGTACCCAGGATGGTAATATGATCAATAGTGAATTTAAGAATGGGAATCAACATTTATTTATTTATTTTAATTTTTTTGTTGAATGAATTAATTTGACTTTTAATTTGACAAATCAAAACAAATTATACACACACACACACACACACACACACACACATATATATATATATGTATATATATATATATTAAAAGAATGTTTAATTATAGATCCCTGTTTTAAACTCTTAAACCAAATTGCATTTTTTTAGATATGAAAGTTTATATACATATAATTTGCATTTGTGTTGAAACAGAAATATTGTATACACATATTGTCACTTTATCTTGAATTGAATATATCATGAAATTTGAATACTTTGTTGAATAAATTATTTGTTCTTAATCTAATAAATTATAATAGAAGTTTACATATGCTTAACAATTTTTCGATAATAAATCTAAGCTTTGATTTTGATTACAACAATATTTAAATTTGTTACCTAATTTATTATCTCAAATGTCCTTATTTAAGGATCTTAAAGGTTTATTACTATATTGCTTAATTTGTCGTGTTTCAGTTTTGTTTTGTTAAAAATTTAAATAAATTTCATTAAGGTAAAAAGGTTTAATTTATATATATATATATATATATATATATGTATTTTTGACTTCAAGTATACATAAGTTTACAAATGCATTAGAAAATTTAATGTGGTATGGAAGTATGCTTTGAATTAATTAATAAGCTTTGGTTTAATCTTTATACACACATGTATGTGTGTTTGTGTGCATGTGTATCATATAAACATTTAATATTTTAATTTCAAATTGCTAAAGCATGATTTAATTTTTATTTTTTTTGTCAAACAATTTAAAAGTGAGGTAATATTATATACATATTAATTTATTGTTTGTTGTTTATGTTTTCTAGCCATGATACAACTTGCATGATAATTAAATGTCGTATTAATAAATTGGCTAAAGTGGGAAAGTGGAATTAATCAACGTCGTTACTTTTTATCTCCTTCCCTATTAGATCCTTATGTGATTGCATCTACATTTATTCTTGTTTATTCCTATATATTATCACCAATTAATCGTACTTGATATATGTTTAGCAATTTTGACGCACAGTTAAAGTATGAATATATATGATGTATTCAAACTTTTTTGTATCTAGCACTTAATTAATTTAGAATCAAACTAACGAAACGTGTCATTTATTTTTGTCCCTCCATATTCATTCCCTTTCAAATTAATAATTACCTCTTTTTAATACCTGCTACTTTTTTAAAAAAAAGGGCTGTTCATATTTACTATATTTCAATACCAAGTTGTTCATATTTACTTTATTTCTAATTAATTGCAGCCTCTCCTTTCAAATCTCTTTGTCCCTAAACCTAACTCTAACCTTATGAATAGGATATGATGCAAATGAAACCCTAGCCTCCATTCAAATCTCCTTCTTCTTCTTTAACTTCAAATCTCCTTATTATATCTCATTTTAATTTTTCCTTCCTCTTCAAATATTCTTCTTCTTCAAATTTTCTTCTATTTCAAACTTTCTTCTTTCTTTTCAAATCTAGATCTTCTCTTCCATTTTCACTTCTTATTTTAATCCTTTTCTTTTTCAATTCTTCTTTTTCAAATCTTTTTTTCCAAACCTTTTACAAATACATACATTCATATAATAAGGAGGAAAATTAAAGTAAATCGAAATAAAAGAAAAATTATGGAACAAAGCTTGCAATAAAGAAGAAGCATACGCGTTTTTCACGTGGGAAGAGTGGATGTGGCACGGTATTTTATTTTTGTTTAATTTATTTTTGTAAATCTCGATTTCAATTAGTTCTAATAATCATAACTCATACATACGAACTCCGTTTCACGCGCGGTTTTCTCCGCTAGGTTCGTATTGAGATCCCAGAACTTTGACGCTGGTTTGGGCGAATTTGGAGACGGTCAAATTTTTGGGTTTAAATTGAATTTAAATTCAATTTAAACTCAAAAGGTGAGCGTTTTAACCCACTCACAATTTCTAAAATTTCTTATGTTTGTTAAATTGATGTATGATGTGTTTAAAATTTTATTTATAGTTGTTTGGCATATATTTCATCATTTTCTCAGTTAAATTGCATTCAATTAATTTACGCGTTATTTAATTCATTTTTGCATTTAAAACTGCCAGTTAATTGTTAATTTATTTATTTATTGCATTTAAACTGCATTAAAAATGCTAGTCAAATTTATTTATTATTGCATATAAACTACAGTTGAACAGTTATTTAATTCATTTTTGAAAAATTAACTGTCAGTAATTAATTACTATTTATTGATGTGATTTTTTGAATTGGATGATAAATTGATAAATGTTGATGATTGATACGATGGATGAATGGATGCTATATTTACATTGTATAAACTGCAAGTTATTATGCATTCTCATTTCATTCGGGATTGCGGTTTGAAATGATATACAACCGCATTTTTTATTCTTAAATTACGGATTGAAATGATAAATATCCGTATCACTTGACCATAGGATAGAAAATTATATACAAGCACCGCGATATATATATATATGTATATATATATATATATATATAATTATTTTTGAAATGATTTATATGGTTTGGATAGGATGCAGTTAAATAAATATTAATTTTGATCTTATATAAAATCTTATTTTATATATACATATACTGTTAAATTATTGAATTTAAGCTATGAATGAATTGGTTGAATGGAAATAAATAAGTTGAAAAATGGAGTTTGATAATTTATATTTATGATTAAGTACAGGTTTAAGATATTGTGTATATATAGAGTTTTAAATAGTTCAAATCAATTAAGATTGGAAATTTAATTGGAAATTTATTTGGAATTAGGATTATTTAAAAATTAAACTCCACAAGTTGGTGTAAACTTATTAATCTTGGAAATTTTAAAGGTATGATATTTATGACTGGATTTTTATTCAAGATAAATTAAATGAATAATTCTAGTATAAATAAATGGAAGAAAATATTTAGTGTTAATAAATTGGGTTTTATTTTAAGTGGTTATGGATCTATTATGTAAATGTTTCAAACTAAATAATAGGATAATGAATGGTTGAATAGAAATTCCCAACCTTAGTTTTGAAAGTTATTAAATACTCAAAGTTTGAAAATATTGAAATCGAAGTGTTTTTATTCAAACTGAAAGTGAATTTAAAGGTTATGGGTTTAGACTGAATATAAAGTAAATAAAATTGTAAAGGCGTGGAAATGATTAACTTTATAAAGAAATTGTAAATTCAACTGTTTTATTTTATATACTGTTGAATATCCAAATCATTTAAGTTTTGAAAGTTATGGTTTTAAAACTATGGATTTCGAAGTATTATGTTGAAAGTTAAATTTCAAATATTTGGTTTCGAGGTATCATAAATCTTAAAAGTGGCATGATTTTGGAAAAGAAATATATTTGAAATAAAACGATATCATATTTATTTGGGTTTTAAAAGGAAATGATGTCGTATTTATAGGTTTTGAAATGGATAATTATATTCTGGTTTTAAAAGTAATTATTTTTAAATGACCGCGGTGTTATAATAACGTTTGGTTGTTGAAGAGACCGGGATCGGAAGTTGTCATACTCTCTGCCAACTCCGAAAACCACTTTAACAACTGTGTACGCGGTGGAGATTCCAGAATGAAGTAGGTTGGTGGCGGCGTTTCCTTTAAGGTATATACGCGGACCCGACTCCCGTGAGTTGGCATAAGGTGGCTAAAACAGGAGCGATTCTCGGGCCAAGGGGGTTAGCTCCCTTTATCGGACACTCCTCTTCGATACTATACTCTGACTTTGGATTGATTCGGTGACCACCTTTACTTTTGATTTTAGGGGGAGTTTGTTCGAGGTGGGCGGTAGCTGCGGCTATGCGTTACCACCAGCCTGGATACGTAATTGGTATATCTACCCTGGCATTGCCTAGTTGTGCCGTGTCACCTACCCTATCGTGCCTTATACGATTTTGGTTTTGTACCATACCTATGGAGTGCCCTCTGACGACGCCCAGCACGGGGGAGATTACGGTACTGTATAAACTATGGTAATATATTATGTGTTAAGGTGGAAAATGTAAAGCCTTAACGCTATTTAAAAGTAAGTTTATTTTACAATTAGACACTATTATAATAGCGAAATATACTACATAGTAAATAGTTTAACGGATCCTTAGGAGATGTAAATCCCGAGCATCTCTTGAGTTACTGCACTCATATTCATTTCTGTTAATTTAACTTACATAAGATCTTTTAGTTCTGACTCGAGTGTTTTGTCTTTTCAAATTCGCTCGGGTCAGTCTGAGCGTTTCAGGATTTGAACATTTTTCTGGAGGAAGAAGATGAAGATTTCATTACTATTATTATTATATATTATATGGTTCCACTACACTGTATTCCGCTTCATTGAGATTTATTGGTATGTGAACTCTGATATTTATTGTATAAAGAAGAATCAAATGTTTTGTAAACAGTTTCATGAACTGTATAATTATTATTATATTTTATCCTTCCGCTGTGAGATTCTGTTTAGTTTTTTTCTCTCTTCTCTGTTTTTCTTCTTTACCCCATAACAATCCGCCCTTTTGTATGGTTTGAATTGGCACGTGTGTCGATTTAAAGCGCGCGAAAAGGCGGGACGTTACATCTGGTATCAGAGCTTTGGTTTAGCGATAAACCTTAGCTTTGTGGGGTTTGACTCTTTAGTAATAAGGTAGTAATACCCTATGGGAGTCACTGAGTGTATATATATGAGAGAGCGTATTTGTTAGTGTTATAAAAAGGTTTTAATTTTGTGTTAATCTGTTCCGTTTTGTATTTATAAATTCTGGTTGGTGCATGGGACGCTATGACATCAATAGGGATTTCTAAACACTTAATAGGACAGACCGACATAATATTTGTTTTAATGTAGGTGTATGAAATTATTTTGCCTATTATATTTTCTATGTATAAAATAATTTTTTTTTCAAATGATATCTATATTTGGTAGCAATAGATTGGTTGTAGGTATTTAAGTGTATATACAATAATAGAAATAAGATTGAAAAATAAAATCAATGAAATTTGGAAATTTAGAACTAAAGATCCGGGGTTTTGAAATTTCTTTCGAATAAATTTTGGAATATAATTATATTGTTTATAAGTATTTTCTGATATAAATATTTGAATATAATTCAAAAGAATTGTTTTAAAGAAGATTTTGGAGAAAATAAGTTTTGTACTTTCCTCTCTGTCGTTGGAAAATAATTTCGGTGATGGCGGCCGCATCATCGATTTTCATTTTCGAGTTTTGAAGGGCAAAGCCCACTGTAGTAGTTTTACTGCAGATTAATTCTTGGAAAATATAATTAGAGATTTATAAGTTGTAAGAATATATTTAACTATTGTTTTAAAATAAATTAAAATTTTAACCTGGTATTAAATTCTTAAATTTCCATTAATTAATTGTTTCAATTATTGTAGTGAAATGAAAGGTAAGTAAAATTGAAACCCCTAATTTAGGTAAGAGATTTAAGGCTAAGTTATAAAGGAAATAAAAAGTAAGTTGAAATTGTAACTTATAAGAAAAAGGTAAAAAATTATTGAACAATGAATTAATTAAAGGAAATGGAACAAACTTGTATAACTTTCAAATTACACCCTTAAATAACATATATATAACTTACCAAATATTAAAAATTGAAATGTTTAATAAGAGATTGTAATAGAATATTATACAAGTAGAAATTTGAAATAATGAAATGAAAAATTGTAGGCAATAAATGAAAATAAATACAACTTATAAGAATAAACTAATCGTTGTTGTTGTTTTGGTTTATGGTAGCTTGGGTAAGGAAATTTAAAAATGTTTAGATAAATAAATAATCTATTTAGTTTCATCTAAGACTGTTGGGTAAGTGATGAGTTAAGTAGTTTATTTTCATTCTGTACAATTTAAAGTGTCTAAACCTGAATAACTATTTGTTGTGTTTGATATGAATGAATGATTGTTTTTACGGTCATATGCCTTGTTGCAAGTCTTTGATGTTGTATTGATTTTGTTTATTGATGGTTGTTTGTATTGAATTGGATGTTTGTGGTTGAAACCATTTTTAATATTTCATTTTATATAATCCAATTAAAGTTATGATTATATAATTATTTACATAATAGATATTAATTTATAAGTTCCTTTTTCCCTTCTTTTCCTTTTCAGGGATGAAAAGTTTTGAGTGGGGGAGAGTGTAACGACCCGTAAATTTTGATTAATAGATTTGTTAGTTTGATTTAAATTTTACAATTTAATTTAGGAAGAAATAAAAATTCTAGTAGTTATAACGAAGCAAATGTTAGAATTTAATGTAGCGATTGAAATTAAGATTTACAAATTCAAAAAAGAAAGAAATAGAAATTAATTAAATTTATGAAATTTGTCATACCTGGTTATAAGTTTAATTTAGGAAACAAACAAGAATATTGAATTAACTAATGAAATGTTATCATCAGAGGTAGTTGAATGAATTCAATATTATGTAAGATGTTTTAGTAATTGGTTGGAAATATAAACTTAAGTAAAAATTGAAATGCTACTAATTTAATATAATAAGAAGGTAAGTAATATAAATAAATGATCGTAAACTTTAGTAAATGAATTAATGTGCAAAGGTATTGAATTAAACATGAATAGAACGAATATTAATGAATGAAGTTTATGCAATAAATTGTTAAATGATGGCATTTATGAATGAAGTAAGATTTGAAAGTAATAAAGGAAAGTATAAATAACTGGATATAAACTTTAGTAAACAGTTGAGTTGCTAAGAAATTGGATTAAGCACAAATACTATAAATGAATAAATAAAATATAAACGAAGTTATGCAATAATGAATGAATACATTGCAATAAAAGAAGAAACTGACATGACATTTATAAATGATAACGAATATTGGTAGGGAATAAATGAGAATAATTGAAATAAGCTTAAAGGTAATTAAAGTTAAATATTACAACGGATAAGATACCTATTTGGGTAGTTAATAAACTTTAGTGCGAAAACAATTGAAAACTTTTGACCCAATTTGTGTAGTTAAGATAGTTTTGATTGGCATTGAAGTTTGTTAATTCTAGAAGATGCAATCAATGTTAATTTTATTTATAATATGACGATTGGGTGATTTAAGAAGTGAAAAACCAAGATTTATGAATATGTTTGAAATCTGAAATTCAATTTGTGGATTTATTACAAATAAGTGAAATTAATATTTAACTATTACGTTAGTGGAGTCTAATAAATTAAAATGGGAAATCAATAGAAAATTTTGGTTATAAATTGAAATATAGTCATTTGAACAAATCTAAGATGAATATAGGAGTATTGGGCAATAATTTTATTATAAGAAAAACCAATGCAAATGTTAAATTAATCAGTGAAACGATAATAATAAATAGTAATTAATTCAAAATTTGTAACTTGGGAATAATGTAGATTAATATACGTTAGTTATTTGGGGGTAATGACTAAAATTGGTAATCCGTTTGCAATTAATGATAATAGTGTTGATATAAGCTAATAAGTTTAAATGTCAATGCAATTAAAAGCACATAAGTTGCAATTTTTAGGTTGCTTGTTTATTTAATAAGTTAAAATAAAATTTGGTGATCGATTACAAATAAATCTTAATTGTACGTTGGTTAATGTAAATTAAAGTAACAGTTGATGTAATAAAGGATGGATTGAATTGAAATTTATATTTAATTTAAATGGAAATATTAAAGGCTTATAATAATGGAAAATTTAGGTAATAAAAGCTAGCACAAGTGGATAAATAATAACCATATAAGAGAAATAAATGTAAGCATTTAAAATATTAATTTATGTTGGTTTGATGATAACGTAACTGGTGATTAATTTGATAGTAACGGAAGTGTGAACGTAAAGTAATAAAAGAGTAGATTTATGTTAAGTAATAATTTGTGGTTTTGGGGAAAAAAGTTTAAGTTTTGATAATTAAGAAATTAATAAGAAAAAGTATACAAAGTAAGTTATAGAATGTAAATTAAGAAATAATAATAAGTAGAAATTGGATGACATTGATACAAGATGATGAAGTGCAAATTTTAGGTTTAAAATAAATGGTACCCAGGATGGTAATATGATCAATAGTGAATTTAAGAATGGGAATCAACATTTATTTATTTATTTTAATTTTTTTTGAATGAATTATTTTGACTTTTAATTTGATAAATCAAAACAATTTTTTATATATATATTAAAAGAATGTTTAATTATAGATCCATGTTTTAAACTCTTAAACCAAATTGCATTTTTTTTTTGGATCTGAAAGTTTATATACGTATAATTTGCATTTATGTTGAAACAGAAATATTGTATACACATATTGTCACTTTATCTTGAATTGAATATATCATAAAATTTGAATACTTTGTTGAATAAATTATTTGTTCTTAATCTAATAAATCATAATAGAAGTTTACATATGCTTAACAATTTTTCGATAATAAATCTAAGCTTTGATTTTGATTACAACAATATTTAAATTTGTTACCTAATTTATTATCTCTAATATCCTTATTTAAGGATCTTAAAGGTTTATTACTATATTGCTTAATTTGTCGTGTTCCAGTTTTGTTTTGTTAAAAATTTAAATAAATTTCATTAAGGTAAAAAAGTTTAATTTATATGTATATATGTATTTTTGACTTCAAGTATACATAAAGTTTACAAATGCATAGATAATTTAATGTGGTATGGAAGTATGCTTTGAATTAATTAATAAGCTTTGGTTTAATCTTTATACACACATGTATGTGTGTTTGTGTGCATGTGTATACATATAAACATTTAATATTTTAATTTCAAAATGCTAAAGCATAATTTAATTTTTTTTGTCAAACAATTTAAAAGTGAGGTAATATTATATACATATTAATTTATTGTGGCAGCCCGCAAATCCGTACCCCTTGAATCAACACTATTCTACCTCTATTAACTCAAGTGGCACAGAAATACGAACCATTAGAGTTAAAGAAGAAGAGATAAAAGAAGAAGAAACTAAACAATATCAGAATCCCACAGTCGCAGCGGATAAAATATAATAGTAAATATATAACTTTACACAAAATGGAATCTATAACTGTTTTATACAATCATATCATCAGAGTGTCTCATACATCAACAATCACAAATCAGACATTCCATGCAATTATAGCAGCGGATATATATAGGTACATATAATACGTCTCGGACTCCAGCTCCTTTCCTGCTCCAAAGCATCCTGTCCTGAACAAATAATACTCGATCTGACCCGAGCATTATAATGAAATAACACCCGAGTCAGTCTGGAATACCAGCTGATAATAATGCATCCAATTTGATTATTAAAGTTTCAAAAATCCTTTGAAAACAAAAGCATCTCGTAAGACCACGCCACAAATAAACATGTCGGGTTTTTACCTTACGATAGCTAAAACACTTTTTATAGAAAATCCTCTGATATTATAATAGTGTCTATTTACAAATACTTATAAAATAGCCGAAATTGTTACATGATTAAATTCCAGCTACTAGCCACCGAAGTGGGTAATACAAACAAAACTCGTAAAAGGCTCGTAGGGAGAATGGATTTCCAACAATGACTAGGCACTAGGGTACCACCTGTCACAGTACGTGGTCTAGATCACAATACCGAGGACTACTCCCTTCATCCCCTGCAACACAAGGCCGGAACCATTCCTTACCGAACAGTCCCGAACAAGATAAACCCCGTGGTTGGCGCGACCAACCACCCACAAAGCCGAAATAAAAAAAAGGGACATCTAGACAAGGGAAATATCTTGTCCTGCTTGGGCATCACCCACCTAACCTTGCTGCATATCCCCTGATTTTCAGTCATTCCCAGTTGATGAGGCTTGAGGCTTAGCGTTACCTTTAGAACGTTTTCACTTAGAATGCCCATCGCCCACCTGACGATGTTTCGCAAGCATTCGTCCATACAAGTCCGTCTCGGGTTCGAACGGAACCGAAGGCACTACTCCTACTACATCCATTTGGAAATATCCTCAGGATTAGTAGCGACTAGCCCTTGCAGTTCACTGCTCCATCTTCGACTCCGAACACGTTTTTCACACGAAACGTACAAACCGGATCGAAGTGGTTTTCGAGAAATAAATCTCGATCCCGGACTCTTCGAAATGATCAACGCATTTGTCCAATATTGATAGTCGGTGATTTAACTATCAATTTATATTCATAAACATCCATAAGCATCCATCACACAATAATATTATTTATTCGCCTCAAATATCTTTAAAAGATATATTTTCCAAATTTCCAAAGCCCACTTGAAAACAATTCCCAAAGTTCTTCCTTTACAACGTAAATCCTTTACCCTATATTCCCATTGGAACTAACCAAGTTCAAAACATTTAGATTTAAAACAGTTAAAACATTTCATATTGAAATATACATTAAAATATGTAAATTTACTTATAGTTACTTACTCAAAAATAATAATTTCGAAATATTTAAAGTAAAACCATTTTATAAGATATATCTTGATTTAAAAATAAGGTTTTAGTTAAACTAAATTTAAAAATAGAGTTGAAAAAGGGTTTATACTAATTCCAAATAACTTAGGTCAAAACTGGCCTTTTAAAACAAATCCATTTGTAAAAGTAATAATTACTTTACTATTGCTAATTTATAAATAGTTACTTTTGAAAATAATAATTTCCAAAACATTCTTTTAACAAGTTTGAAGTTTTTAAAACTTTCTTTTTATACAAATATGTTTAAAACTCGAACTTGGTTTTCCAAGGGAATCTTATTCCCACATAAGCATCCAAGAAGATCCTTCTTATAAATTCTGTCAATTTATTTAAATTCAGGTTTACGTTTTAATAACATAAATTTAATTTCACATTTATCAACCGATAACGTTTCTCCTCGTTATCATTCCAAATTTTACAAATTTTAAATTTTCATTCCTTATAGATTTCAAATTTTAATTCTTTTAAATTCTTTATTTATCAATTTTCTTGATTATATATTTATTTATTTTAAAACCCAATTTATTTTCTTTATAATTAACCTTCTGAGTTTATAGTTTATCCAACAACATCATAATATAATTAAATTCCAAATTTATCAATCACAATATATAAACAGGCATCATTATCAATTATAAAGATAATTACTACATTGTGAGGAATCCAGTTGGATCCCCCCAACCTGTTTTCCCTGCATCCACAAATATTAGCACAACACTATAAATATATATCAATCCAGGCTGATATAAATAAACATTTCAACCAATCACATAAGTATTTAAATATCAACTACTTAAATCAGCTAACATTCCAGATGTGAGTGAGATTAACTTACCTTGAGTTTCGACGAGCGTTCGAAATTTAAATTAAACCGAACGATGTCCGATTTAACTCAAATTTCTACTTGCCCGAAATGACTCCGGATCTGCACCGTCGCGTAGTATTCTTTCCTGACATTCCGGCGTTTCCTGTTTCGTCGAAATCTGATATCATATGAATTAGTTATTCGATTTTAAAGATTTGAATTTAAATTCAAAACAAATTTTCTTCTTTTTTCTTTTTTAGTTACCAGCGAAAACGCGTCCAACCCTCTTCTTCCCCTCCTCTACTTACGCACGCAAGTACCCAGCTATTCGAACCCATAGCCGAAAATTAGGGTTCCAATCGCCCCTCTCTCCGCTTATCTACATACCGATCCAAGGTCGCCACGACAAAGCCTGCGTCCAACTCCTCCACCGCCTCGAACCCTGGTGATCTCGGCCGCTCCCTCACTTCGCGATTCACGATTAAACACCCGGCGAACGCAACCTAATAGCTCCTCCAATCGACGACTATAGCAACGATCCACCGTATGGATGTGAAGCTTACATCGACCTCTCCGTATCTCTAGTTGGAAGTTTCAGCTATAATCGAGAGGATTGAGAGAGATTTGGGGAGAAAGGGATTCGTTTCCGGCCATTAAAGGAATAGAACGGCGGCCAGAAGAATATAATTAGGGTTTGCAAAATATGATGTATATATAATAATTTAATATTATTTAATTAATATAATTTCTCAATATAATAGTTTATGCAAACGACCACCAATCTACGCGTTTCGACAGGCGATCCTAGGGTTTTTCCGCATTTCGGACACAATGGAATAGGTTTCGTAAGCTAATTTGATCGTATTTGCGAGTTACGGAATTAAACAATCAATTTAAAAATTAAACCGATTAAAACGATTTCGATACGTTTCGAGCTGCCGGGGTCAAACAACAACTCCGATTGCTATGAAAATTGAAATCCGATAACAACTAACTATTACGGATCCAATGGAACTGGATTCGTTGAATTCCGAGACTGTGCCCCGGAAGGCTATTTTAACTCGTCTATTAAATCGGGCGATTATCCAAATTGTCGAAAACGCTTAAAATTTTACTTTTAATTTTTTTTATTAACTTTACAATAAATCATATATCATTTATAAACACATTAACAATCATTTTGACTCATTTCGAATCAAAATCCGATTAATTGCATTTTTATATTATTAAATCCTATTATTAAATTAATATAAAATCCCAAATTCAATCTATTAACTTTTAATTTCTTCCAATGGTCCAATATTAAAACTCAAACCCAATTAGACCTAAATTAAATTTTAGAATCTAATTTTATTTCCATTTACACTCGAAATTACCAATTTACCCCAATTCTAATATTGAATTAGTATTATTCAGTTACCAATTAAATTCCCGATTCAATATTTAATTATTGTTCTCAATTATTTGAAATTGAATAGAATTACTATAACTAAAAATTATAGCTTATTTTATTTCAAGATTCAATTTATAATCCATATTCAACATTTAAAATGAATTAAATGTTCAAATTCAATGGCTTAAAAATACGGGATGTTACATTTATTATTTGTTGTTTATGTTTCCGAGTCATAATACGACTTGCATGATAATTAAATGTCGTATTAATAAATTGGCTAAAATGGGAAAGTGGAATTAATCAACGTCGTTACTTTTTATCTCCTTCCCTATTAGATCCTTATGTGATTGCATCTATATTTATTCTTGTTTATTCCTATATACTGTCACCAATTAATCGTACTTGATATATGTTTAGCAATTTTGGCACACAGTTAAAGTATTAATATATATGATGTATTCAAACTTTTCTGTATCTAGCACTTAATTAATTTAGAATCAAACTAACGAAACGTGTCATTTATTTTTGTCCCTCCATATTCATTCCCTTTCTAATTAATAATTACCTCTTTTTAATACCTGCTACTTTTAAAAAAAGGGCTGTTCATATTTACTATATTTCGATACCAAGTTGTTCATATTTACTTTATTTCTAATTAATAGCAGCCTCTCCTTTCAAATCCCTTTGTGCCTAAACCTAACTCTAACCTTATAAATGCGATATGATGCAAATGAAACCCTAGCCTCCATTCAAATCTCCTTCTTCTTTTTTCTTTCAATTCTACTTATTATATCTCATTTTAATTTTTCCTTCCTCTTCAAATATTCTTCTTCTTCAAATTTTCTTCTATTTCAAACTTTCTTCTTTCTTTTCAAATGTAGATCTTCTCTTCCATTTTCAGTTCTTATTTTAATCCTTTTCTTTTTCAATTCTTCTTTTTCAAATCTTCTTTTTCAAATCTTTTTTTCCAAACCTTTTGAAAATACATACATTCATATAATAAGGAGGAAAATTAAAGTAAATCGAAATAAAATAAAAATTATGGAACAAAGCTTGCAATCAAGAAGAAGCATACGCGTTTTTCACGTGGGAAGAGTGGATGTGGCATGGTATTTTATTTTTGTTTAATTTATTTTTGTAAATCTCGATTTCAATTAGTTCTAAATTACATCACGTAGGAAGAGTGGATGTAACAGAAATATTGTATACACATACTGTCACTCTATCTTGAATTGAATATATCATGAAATTTGAATACTTTGTTGAATAAATTATTTGTCCTTAATCTAATAAATTATAATAGAAGTTCACATATGCTTAACAATTTTTCGATAATAAATCTAAGCATTGATTTTGATTACAACAATATTTAAATTTGTTACCTAATTTATTATCTCAAATGTCCTTATTTAAGGATCTTAAAGGTTTATTACTATATTGCTTAATTTGTCGTGTTTCAGTTTTGTTTTGTTAAAAATTTAAATAAATTTCATTAAGGAAAAAAGGTTTAATTTATATATATATATATATATATATATATATATATATATATATATATATATGTATGTATGTATATGTATGTATGTATGTATGTATTTTTGACTTCAAGTATACATAAGTTTACAAATGCATTAGACAATTTAATGTGGTATGGAAGTATGCTTTGAATTAATTAATAAGCTTTGGTTTAATCTTTATACACACATGTATGTGTGTTTGTGTGCATATGTATACATATAAACATTTAATATTTTAATTTAAAATTGCTAAAGCATGATTTAATTTTTATTTTTTTTGTCAAACAATTTAAAAGTGACGTAATATTATATACATATTAATTTATTGTTTGTTGTTTATGTTTTCTAGTCATGATACAACTTGCATGATAATTAAATGTCGTATTAATAAATTGGCTAAATTGGGAAAGTGGAATTAATCAACGTCGTTACTTTTTATCTCCTTCCCTATTAGATTCTTATGTGATTGCATCTACATTTATTCTTGTTTATTCCTATATATTGTCACTAATTAATCGTACTTGATATATTTTTAGCAATTTTGACACACAGTTAAAGTATGAATATATATGATGTATTCAAACTTTTCTGTATCTAGCACTTAATAAATTTAGAATCAAACTAACGAAACGTGTCATTTATTTTTGTCCCTCCATATTCATTCCCTTTCAAATTAATAATTACCTCTTTTTAATACCTGCTACTTTAAAAAAAAAGGGCTGTTCATATTTACTAATTGAAATCGAGATTTACAAAAATAATTAAACAAAAATAAAATACCATGCCACATCCACTCTTCCCACGTGAAAAATGCGTATGCTTCTTCTTGATTGCAAGCTTTGTTCCATAATTTTTCTTTTATTTCGATTTACTTTAATTTTCCTCCTTATTATATGAATGTATGTATTTTTAAAAGGTTTGGAAAAAAAGATTTGAAAAAAAAGATTTGAAAAAGAAGAATTGAAAAAGAAAAGGATTAAAATAAGAACTAAAAATGGAAGAGAAGATCTAGATTTGAAAAGAAAGAAGAAAGTTTGAAATAGAAGAAAATTTGAAGACGAAGAATATTTGAAGAGGAAGGAAAAATTAAAATGAGATATAATAAAGAGATTTGAAGAAAAAGAAGAAGAAGGAGATTTGAATGGAGGTTAGGGTTTCATTTGCATCATATCGTATTCATAAGGTTAGAGTTAGGTTTAGGGACAAAGAATTTGAAAGGAGAGGCTGCTATTAATTAGAAATAAAGTAAATATGAACAACTTGGTATTGAAATATAGTAAATATGAACAGCCGTTTTTTTTAAAAGTAGCAGGTATTAAAAAGAGGTAATTATTAATTAGAAAGGGAATGAATATGGAGGGACAAAAATAAATGGCACGTTTCGTTAGTTTGATTCTAAATTAATTAAGTGCTAGATACAGAAAAGTTTGAATACATCATATATATTCATACTTTAACTGTGTGTCAAAATTGCTAAACATATATCAAGTACGATTAATTGGTGACAATATATAGGAATAAACAAGAATAAATGTAGATGCAATCACATAAGGATCTAATAGGGAAGGAGATAAAAAGTAACGACGTTGATTAATTCCACTTTCCCAACTTAGCCAATTTATTAATACGACATTTAATTATCATGCAAGTTGTATCATGACTAGAAAACATAAACAACAAACAATAAATTAATATGTATATAATATTACGTCACTTTTAAATTGTTTGACAAAAAAATAAAAATTAAATCATGCTTTAGCAATTTGAAATTAAAATATTAAATGTTTATATGTATACACATGCACACAAACACACATACATGTGTGTATAAAGATTAAACCAAAGCTTATTAATTAATTTAAAGCATACTTCCATACCACATTAAACTGTCTAATGAATTTGTAAACTTATGTATAATTGAAGTCAAAAATACATATACATATAAATTTAACCTTTTTACCTTAATGAAATTTATTTAAATTTTTAACAAAACAAAACTGAAACACGACAAATTAAGCAATATAGTAATAAACCTTTAAGATCCTTAAATAAGGACATTTGAGATAATAAATTAGGTAACAAATTTAAATATTGTTGTAATCAAAATCAAAGCATAGATTTGTTATCGAAAAATTGTTAAGCATATGTAAACTTCTATTATAATTTATTAGATTAAGAACAAATAATTTATTCAACAAAGTATTCAAATTTCATGATATATTCAATTCAAGATAAAGTGACAATATGTGTATACAATATTTCTGTTACAACACAAATGCAAATTATATGTATATAAACTTTCATATCTAAAAAAAATGCAATTTGGTTTAAGAGTTTAAAACATGGATCTATAATTAAACATTCTTTTAATAGATATATAAAAAAAATTGTTTTGATTTATCAAATTAAAAGTCAAATTAATTCATTCAACAAAAAAATTAAAATAAATAAATAAATGTTGATTCCCATTCTTAAATTCACTATTGATCATATTACCATCTTGGGTACCATTTATTTCAAACCTAAAATTTGCAGTTCATCATCTTGTATTAATGTCATCCAATTTCTACTTATTATTATTTCTTAATTTACATTCTATAACTTACTTTGTATACTTTTTTTATTAATTTCTTAATTATCAAAAACTTAAACTTAATTCCCCAAAACCACAAATTATTACTTAACATAAATCTACTCTTTTATTACTTTACGTCCACACTTCCGTTACTATCAAATTAATCACCAGTTGCGTTATCATCAAACCAACATAAATTAATATTTTAAATGCTTACATTTATTTCTCTTATATGGTTATTATTTATCCACTTGTGCTAACTTTTATTACCTAAATTTTCCATTATTATAAGCCTTTAATATTTCCATTTAAATTAAATATAAATTTCAATTCAATCCACCCTTTATTACATCAACCGTTACCTAGTGGTTGAGACACTTGCCTCCTGGTAAGCAGGTCGCAGGTTCGATTCCCAGGTTGCCCATTTATAAGGGCTTACCATGTGCGTATGCTAAGATCAGCCTTCGGGTGTCCGCGGACCGGGTAGGCGCACTAGGGAGGGTTTTACAGCTCCGGTCGGTTTCCCTCCTGAACAAATTCAAAAAAAAATCAACTGTTACTTTACTTTACATTAACCAACGTACAATTAAGATTTATTTGTAATCGATCGCCAAATTTTATTTTAACTTATTAAATAAACAAGCAACCTAAAAATTGCAACTTATGTGCTTTTAATTGCATTGACATTTAAACTTATTAGTTTATATCAACACTATTATCATTAATTGCAAACGGATTACCAATTTTAGTCATTACCCCAAATAAGTAACGTATATTAATCTACATTATTCACTAGTTACAAATTTTGAATTAATTACTATTTATTATTATCGTTTCACTGATTAATTTAACATTTGCATTGGTTTTTCTTATAATAAATTTATTGCCCAATACTCCTATATTCATCTTAGATTTGTTCAAATGGCCATATTTCAATTTATAACCAAAATTTTCTATTGATTTCCCATTTTAATTTATTAGACTCCACTAACGTAATAGTTAATATTAATTTCACTTATTTGTAATAAATCCACAAATTGAATTTCAAAATTCAAATATATTCATAAATCTTGGTTTTTCACTTCTTAAATCACCCAATCATCGTATTATAAATAAAATTAACATTGATTGCATCTTCTAGAATTAAAAAACTTCAATGCCAATCAAAACTACCTTAACTACACAAATTGGGTCAAAAGTTTTCAATTGTTTTCGCATTAAAGTTTATTAACTACCCAAATAGGTATCTTATCAATTGTAATTATTTAACTTTAATTACCTTTAAGCTTATTTCAATTATTCTCATTTATTCCCTACCAATATTCGTTATCATTTATAAATGTCATGTTAGTTTCTTCTTTTGTTGCAATGTGTTCATTCATTCATTCATTCATTATTGCATAACTTCATTTATATTTTATTTATTCATTTATAGTATTTGTGCTTAATCCAATTTCTTAGCAACTCAATTGTTTACTAAAGTTTATACCCAGTTATTTATACTTTCCTTTATTACTTACAAATCTTATTTCATTCATAAATGCCATCATTTAACAATTTATTGCATAAACTTCATTCATTAATATTCGTGCTATTCATGTTTAATTCAATACCTTTGCACATTAATTCATTTACTAAAGTTTACGATCATTTATTTATATTACTTACCTTCTTATTATATTAAATTAGTAGCATTTCAATTTTTACTTAAGTTTATATTTCCAACCAACTACTAAAATATCTTACATAATATTGAATTCATTCAACTACCTCTGATTATAACATTTCATTAGTTAATTCAATATTCTTGTTTGTTTCCTATATTAAACTTATAACCAAGTATGACAAATTTCATAAATTTAATTAATTTCTATTTCATTTTTTTTTTGAATTTGTAAATCTTAATTTCAATCGCTACATTAAATTTCTAACATTTGCTATGTTATAACTACTTGAATTTTTATTTCTTCCTAAATTAAATTGCAAAATTTAAGTCAAACTAGCAAATCTATTAATCAAAATTTACGGCTCGTTACACTTTATTAAACGGTTATAAGTTATTTAATGAAAATCAAACTTAAGGAATTTCTTAAACAAACATCTTCCTAAATTTCAATAGTTTAACATAGTATTTCAAAATATATTTTTATATACTTTTTAACTGCTAATTTATATTTGGAAAGTTTTGTTGAAAACATATTTTAATTTCCAGGAAAATCATCATCAAATAACCCCATCGTTATTCAACACAATTGATAAAACCCATACTTTCACATTTATCAACTGATAAATTTCTCACTTAATTTATAATTCCAATTTACAAATTTCATCCTTCATCCAAACCAAATCCAAATTTTATTCCTTTAAATCCTTTATTTAACAACCGAATTAAATCCATTTACAATTAAAATCTAGGTTTATACTTATTCAACAACATCACGGTCCAATTTAACTCCAGATTTATCTATCATATATATAAATAGAATACATCATCAATTATAAACATAATTACTATATTGTGAGGAATCCAGTTGGATCCCTCCAACCTGTTTCCCTGCATCTACAAATATTAGCACAACAATTATATATATATATCAATCCAGACTGATAACAACATTTATATTCAACCAATCACACAGATATTTAAATATTAACTATTTAAATCAGCTAATATCCCAGATGTGAGTGAGATTAACTCACCTTCAGTTTCGGCGAGTGTTTGAAATTTTAAATTAAACCGATTCGATTTAACTCAAATTTCTACTTGCCCGGAATGATTCCCGAACTGCACCATTGCGTAGTACGCATCTCTACGATCCCGGAGCCACAAATTTCGTCGAAATCATCACAACGTTACTTCAAAAATAAATCTCGGCCGCACGAAGACATTATCTTCCCCTTCGTACGCATGCGATACAGGAACAAAACAACCCATCCTCACAATCTAGGGCTCGCCGCTGCTCCTACCACAGCCCACGCGAGCACGATCAGGCGACACCATGCTGAAGAACATTACGAGCCCTACCTACGGCTAAGATACAAGGGAGCTCGGTCAATCCATGCTCGTGAACGACGAGCTCGAAAGGCGACTGTCTCGACCACGATTCTGGCCACCACGATGAATTCCGTGCCACTCCGCCGTATGGATGGGTAGAGCTCGAGATAATCTACCACTTCCTAGTTGGGAGTTTCTTCAATCGAAACGTGGATTGATTGATAATTGAAAATGAAATTAGGAAGGTTTCGGCCATGAAATATAATAGAGGCGGCGGCTGCTGAGAATAGATTAGGGTTTTGAATATTATAATGTTTGATAGCTTTAATTAATATTATTTTAATTTTACACTTCAAATGTTAACGACTTATGCAAACGAACTCCAATTCTCACGTACCGACAGGCGTTCCTAGGTTTTTTCCATGTTCCGTACACAATGAAACATGTTTTGTTAGCTAATTTGGTCGTATGCGCGAGTTACGGAATTAAACGATCGATTTAAAATTAAATCGATTAAAATGATTTCGATGCGTTTCGAGCTGCCGGAGTCAAACGACAACTTTGATTGCTACGAAAATTGAAATCCGATAATAACTAACTATTACGGATCCAATGGAACTGGTTTCTTTGAATTCCGAGACTGTGCCCCGAAAGGCTATTTTAACTCGTCTATTAAATCGAGCGATTTTCAAAATTCGACGGAAACGCTTAAAATTACACTTTTAAAATTTTATTAATTCTATTACAACTCGTATAAAATTTATATTCACATTTAAAATCATTCTGGTTCAGTTTAAATCAAAATCTGATTATCTGCAGTATTATATTATTAAATTAATATAAATTTTCAAATTCAATCTATCGCCAATTAATACCATCCAATGGTCCAATATTATAATTCAAATCCAATTAGACTCAAAGTAAACTTTAGAATCAAATTTTATATTTATTTGCGCTCATAATTACCAATTATCTCAATCCTAATATTAAATTATTATTATTCAAATTTCAATTAAATTGCCATATTTGAAATTAAACCAAATTTATTAATTTAACCAAATTCTTTTATTTAAAAATTCAAATTATAGTCCATATTCAACATTTAAAATGAATTAAATGTTCAAATCTAGCGACCCAAAATTCCGGGTCGTTACATTCCTCCCCCCTTATAAAAATTTCGTCCCTGAAATTTGCTAAGCTAGAAGAATGTTCCAAATCCAATAGCAAAACCTACCTAGAGAAAATCTCAAATTCACTTTGCCCAAATCCTTTAGTTTCAAATCGAAACTACTAATTCAATCCTATCCCAAAATCCTTTATTTTCAATTGTCGTTTGAAATCGACTTTTTGCTAATGAGACAAATGCTCCTACACTCATTAACTTAACCCAAACTTCTTTAGTTAAAACTTATATACACTCCTCAAAACCCTTTAGCTCAAATCCAAACTCATTTTCTTTATTCGTACTCAAAAGCTTTAATTTTACCATTTGCTTTAAAAATTCAATTTCTTAGCAAATCCAAAATCCCAAAAATTTTGTAACTTCCAAAATTTTCGGAAAATTTTGGCAGAATCTCCCCTGCACGGAGGAGCTTTCGCGATATCGTGATACGAACAAATATATATACATCGACCCACACGGTCGGAAACCAAAATATACCACAATATATATATCATTTCCCAATTATATTTGCGTAGGCGTACCTTTTTAGCAAAATTTTAAAGCAAGCGGTTAATATAACGCATATACGCGCTCCAACTCTACCGATCACCTCCCGTACCTGTACTATACTCAAACAAACTCATCAGTTCCCAAAGATATGAACATTTTAACAACATTTCCAATATTAATCTAAGCCAAACATAACAATTTCATAATCCAATCAAGCATACTTCATAATTTAACAATGTTAACCATACTTTATTAACAATTCAAAGATTTCAATCATCTTTCAAATTTCTTATTCAAGTCCAACTTCATTATATTTCACTTGAATGATTTAAATTCAAGTTCACTACATATAATCCATATTTATCTCTACCAATTCATTTCTATTTAAATATGATTAACAGGTGCTTCACTAACATCAAACTATTTCATTTCATTTCCAAGTTGATTCACAAACCAAATTCTTACTTCCAATTTGAAGCATTTGCATTTCCTTTATGATCCATTTCCATTCATATCCAAAATCACTTAATTAGATTGCATTTATCTAATTAATTTAAAACCATCTTTATTTGCTTCTTCAAATCAATTTACTTGCATCCATATACAAACTCTATGAATTTTATTCCAATCCATACCAATTTATTAAAAAATCAATTTCAATTGCTTGTTAAACAACTCAATTCCGAATACATGCAATTTTCATGCCATTCGAGCAAAATAACCACCACTTAAGCTTATAACCATTAAAATTAATTCTACTTAGATTTATATTAATTTTATTCAATTTTGCCTAGTTCACAAGCCAAGTATTTTTATTCCAATGCAGTTGTTAAATTAAATTTTCCTTACATTTTTATTTCATTAACCAATTCAGGTTTATATTAATTTCATTCCATCCTGGATTATTTACAACCCATACATCCTTAATTTATCACAATAATTAATTAATACCATTTCACTTGCAATTCAATTTTATTATCTAACAAGTTTCATTCAAGAGTACTTAATAAAGCTTATTCATAATCATTTTGTTTTTTTTCCTTTCAAGTTGCTTAAGTTCTTTCACAACATTTTCATTATCTTCTTATATCAATTTTATTTTATTTCCATTTGTTTCTCATTCAATCAAATTTCAATTACATTAAATTTGATTAGTATATTCCGTCAATTCCAATTCTCATTCACCAATTTATTTTCGAATTTATTTTACTAATAACAGGGCCCCTTCACATTATTTCACCCACTTGAATTTATTTACAATTCAGGCCATCACTATTATAATCTAATTCCAATAGTCATTCACGCTTCCAATATTTATTACCACAAATTTAAATCCCATGCCACAATTGGATTTTTATTTACTTTCCAAATTTTGACCAAACTATCAAAATTTTATTCATTACCATACACATTTCATTTAATTTAGCTTATACAAAATTCATTTCTTAACAATTATTTTGGAATTAGTTGAGTGGGCATTCCCTTCATTCAACATCATTTCAACTAAATTAAATTTCCTTTCAGTTCGATTCTTATCCAAATTTAATTCAAATTCAACTAAGTTTTATTTAGCCAACTTGGATTCATACCATTTCCTTTACTATTTTAAATAAGAATTTAATTACATTCATTTTTTTTATTCATAACACAACTGAATTTTAAATTTTAATTTATTCCAAATTCAGCTTAATTCTATTTAATCGAAGTTAAATCCAATTCAATCCAATTTTAATTCTCCATATACAAATTCAAAACTTATTTACTGACTTAAGTTCATTCACCCTTTTATCTTTTATATTTTCTTCATCTTACTTTACATTTCAATTAAGATCAAATTTGAATTCACCATACCATTCAACTATTTTCCATTTGTGATTATAATTCCATTTCCTGTTTAAAAGTTCATCAACTTATTTGCTTAAAAGCTTATATTATATTGCTCATTTTAATCCATTTACGTCTTATAATCTCAATTCCAGATTATCTATATATATATCGCTTAAATTCTTAAGGATACAGATTTTCTTCAATTTAATTCTTTGCAAATTTCAAATCCACGATCTCAAATTATAAGTATAATACTTATTAGCTTGTGGGTATAATTCATTACACAATGACCCACAATTTACCATGTTATTTTACATTTCAATTTAATCCAAACCAATTTAATTCTAAGTCCAATTTATTTAACATATCCCGAGTTAAATTCTAATTTTCTATTTACTTCAATATATTTCATTCACTTTCATTTACTCAAGTTAAATTTTAATTCCAAGATTAACATTTTCATTTCTTTCTTATTAATATCAACTTCACTTAATAAATTCAATTGTTGATCCACTTAGCCTTCACATTATTTAAATAGAATTTTCCAGAATTCAATTACCCGGTTTTATTTCAAAACCATTTTGAAATAAAAATCAACATTTTTCCCTTTTGAAGCTTCTAAAACCACTTGTTTCTCAAACAAGTCCAACAAATATCATAATCACACACATGGTAGCAATACATCACTTTAGAAACTCGAAAATAAATTCTAATGATGTGGCCAGCATCATCAAGATTATTTTCCTGCGACTGAAGTGAGTTCAGTGCTTTCTTACTTCCTAAATTCATTTCAAAACAATTATCATTCAAAAATTCTTTCCAAAATAATATTCCATTATTGCCTTCAAACACCTTAGGAAACATTTCACACTTTCCCAGGATTTTAAATTTCAAACTTTTGTTTTCATTACATTTAAAACCCTTTCCAAAACTTCCAGGATTTATATTCTGGTTTAATTCTAATTTAGTTATTCTTCTTTTGTATAATTTATACTCATAGCTTTTATTTGATTATAACCATTTCAAATTTAAATTAAATGTTAGATTCTTATTTGATTAAGATATTAACAACTAAACAATCAAATATCTATAATAATTTGAAAAAATTATTCCTTTTATATCAAAATATAATTTTGGGTAAAATTATTTCATTTACCCACTTTAAAAACAATACTATGTCGGTTTACCTTGTTTAAGAGTTTAGAAATCCCTATCGATACGGTTGTACTTCCCGTGCCGACCAGAATTCATAAACACTCCACCGATAGTCAACACAGTATAAAAACAATTTTATATGCACTAACAAGTACGCTCTCATATCTATTACCACACTCAACTCATTATAGAGTACTATTTACTCTGTTTAATGAGTAGTTCCCCCACCAAAGCCTAGGTTGTCGCCAACCTAAGCTCTGATACCAAGTGTGACAGCCCGCAAATCCGTACTCCTTGAGTCAACACTATTCTACATCAATTTACTCAAGCGGAACAGAAATACGAACCATTAGGGGTTAAAGAAAAAGAGATAGAAGAAGAAGAAACTAAACAATATCAGAATCTCATAGTCGCAGCGGAGTAAAATATAATAGTAAATAATAGATCTTTACACAAAATGAAACTATATCTGTTTTACACATCATATCATCAGAGTATCTCATACACAATATTACCAGTCAGACAAACATACAAGCAGCGGATATATATACAAATATGGATAATACGTCTCGGACTCCAGCTCCTCTCCTGCTCCATGCATCATGTCTTGAACATATAATACTCGGTCTGACCCGAGCATTATAATGAAATAACACCCGAGTCAGTCTGGAAAACCAGCTGATAATAATGCATCCAAATTGATTATTGAAGTTCAAAATCCTTTTGAAAACAAAAGCATCTCGTAAGACCACGCCACAAATAAACATGTCGGGTTTTTTCCTTACGATAGCTAAAACACTTTTTATAGAAATCCTCTGATATTATAATAGGGTCTATATACAACTACTTATAAAATAGCCGAAATTGTTACATCTATTAAATTCCAGCTACTAGACACAGAGTGGGTAATACAAACAAAACTCGTACAAGGCACGTAGGGAGAATGGATTCCCAACAATGACTAGGCACTGGGGTACCACCTGTCACAGTACGGGGCCTAGATCACCGTACCGAGGACCACGCCCGATCCCCTGCAACATAAGGCCGGACGCATCCCTTACTGGACAGTTCCGAATAAGATCACCCCGCGGTTGGGATCAGCAACCGCCCACTAAGCCGAAATAAAAAGGGACATCTAGACAGGGATGACCTTACTCTCAAGTGGGGGATACCCACGAAGCCTTGCTGCATATCCCCTGATTTTCAGTCATTCCCATTTGATGAGGCTTGAGGCTAAGCGTTACCTTTTAGAACGTTTCACGTAGAATGCCCATCGCCCACCTGACGATGTTCCGAAAGCATTCGTCCATACAAGTCCGTCCCGGGTTCGAACGGAACCGAAGGCACTATTCCTACTACATCCATTTTGGAAATATCCTCAGGATTGGTAGTGACTAGCCCTTGCACTTCACTGCTCCATCTTCGACTCCGAACACGTTTTTCCCCGAAACGTACAAACCGGATCGAAGTGGTTTTCGAGAAATAAATCTCGATCCCGGTCTCTTCGAAACGATCAACGCATTTGTCCAATATTGATAGTCGATGATTTAACTATCAATTAATATTCACAAACATCCATCACACAATAAATAATTTTCCACATTATTTATTTTTCTCTAATATCTTTACAAGATATATTTTCAAATTTCCAAAACTCGTTTGAAAACAATTTCCCAAAGTCTCTTCCTTTACCCGGTAAATCCTTTACCATTAATTCCCATTAGAAATAACCAAGTTCAAACAATTTAGATTTTTAACAAGTAAAACACTTTATTCTAAAATATACTTTTAAAATATGGAAATTTACTACTAGTTGTTTACTCAAAATATAATTCCAAATATGTACAGTAAAAACCATTTATGGAGATATTAACTTTGTTTTTAAATAAGGGTTTTGTTAAACTAAATTTAAAAGTATTGGTTTTAAAAGGTTAATACTAATTTCAATAACTTAGGTCAAAACTAGCCTTTTAAACAAATCCATTTGTAAAAGAATATTGCTAAGGTATTTATAAAAATTTACTATTGCTAATTTATTAATAGTTACTTTAAAATAATAATTTTCAAAACACTGTTTTATACAAGTTTGAACTTTAAGCTTTCTTTTAATAAAATCTGTTTAAAACTCGAACTCGGTTTTCCAGGGAAACTCACTCCCATTCCAAGACCCAGAAAATCCTTTTATAAATTCTGCCGATTTATCTCAATTCATATTTATGTTTAATAACATAAATTTCCTTTTCATGTTTAAAAATAACTTCTTGCGAAGCCCAACATATTTTTCCCATTCCCGGAAATCCACTTCAGAGTATAGGTTTAAATATATATATATATATATATATATATATATATATATATATATATATATATATATATATTAAACTGTTATAAGTTATTTAATGAAAAATTAAACTTAAGGAATTTCCTAAACAAACATCTTTCTAAATTTCAATAGTTTAACATAGTATTTCAAAATATATTTTTATATACCTTTTAACTGCTAATTTATATTTGGAAAGTTTTGTTGAAAACATATTTTAATTTCCAGGAAAAACATCATCAAATAACCCCATCGTTATTCAACACAATTGATAAAACCCATACTTTCACATTTATCAACTGATAAATTTCTCACTTAATTTATAATTCCAATTTACAAATTTCATCCTTCATCCAAACCAAATCCAAATTTTATTCCTTTAAATCCTTTATTTAACAACCTAATTAAATCCATTTACAATTAAAATCTAGGTTTATACTTATTCAACAACATCACGGTCCAATTTAACTCCAGATTTATCTATCATATATATAAATAGAATACATCATCAATTATAAACATAATTACTATATTGTGAGGAATCCAGTTGGATCCCTCCAACCTGTTTCCCTGCATCTACAAATATTAGCACAACAATTATATATATCAATCCAGACTGATAACAACATTTATATTCAACCAATCACACAGATATTTAAATATTAACTATTTAAATCATCTAATATCCCAGATGTGAGTGAGATTAACTCACCTTGAGTTTCGGCGAGCGTTTGAAATTTTAAATTAAACCGATTCGATTTAACTCAAATTTCTACTTGCTCGGAATGATTCCCGAACTGCACCATTGCGTAGTGCGCATCTCTGCGATCCCGAAGCCGCAAATTTCATCGAAATCATCACAGCCGTTACTTCAAAAATAAATCTCGGCCGCACGAAGACATCATCTTCCCCTTCGTACGCACGCGATACAGGAAAAAAACAACCCATCCTCGCAATCTAGGTCTCGCCGCTGCTCCTACCACGGCCTACGCGAGCACGATCAGGCGACACCATGCTGAAGAACATTGCGAGCCCTACCTACGACTAAGATACAAGGGAGCTCGGTCAATCCATGCTCGTGAACGACGAGCTCGAAAGGCGACTGTCTCGACCACGATTCTGGCCACCATGATGAATTCCGTGCCACTCCGTCGTATGGATGGGTAGAGCTCGAGATGATCTACCACTTCCTAGTTGGGAGTTTCTTCAATCGAAACGTGGATTGATCGATAATTGAAAATGAAATTAGGAAGGTTTCGGCCATGAAATATAATAGAGGCGGCGACTGCTGAGAATAGATTAGGGTTTTGAATATTATAATGTTTGATAGCTTTAATTAATATTATTTTAATTTTACACTTCAAATGTTAACGACTTATGCAAACGAACTCCAATTCTCATGTGCCGACAGGCGTTTCTAGGGTTTTTCCGCGTTCCGTACACAATGAAACATGTTTTGTTAGCTAATTTGGTCGTATGCGCGAGTTACGGAATTAAACGATCGATTTAAAATTAAATCGATTAAAATGATTTCGATGCGTTTCGAACTGCCGGAGTCAAACGACAACTCTGATTGCTACGAAAATTGAAATCCGATAATAACTAACTATTACGGATCCAATAGAACTGGTTTCGTTGAATTCCGAGACTGTGCCCCGAAAGGCTATTTTAACTCGTCTATTAAATCGAGCGATTTTCAAAATTGGACGGAAACGCTTAAAATTACACTTTTAAAATTTTATTAATTCTATTACAACTCGTATAAAATTTATGTTCACATTTAAAATCATTTTGGTTCAGTTTAAATCAAAATCTGATTATTTGCAGTATTATATTATTAAATTCCATTATTAAATTAATATAAATTTCCAAATTCAATCTATCGCCAATTAATTCCATCCAATGGTCCAATATTATAATTCTAATCCAATTAGACTCAAAATAAACTTTAGAATCAAATTTTATGTCTATTTGCGCTCATAATTACCAATTATCCCAATCCTAATATTCAATTATTATTATTCAAATTTCAATTAAATTGCCATATTTGAAATTAAACCAATTTTATTAATTTAACCAAATTCTTTTATTTAAAAATTCAAATTATAATCCATATTCAACATTTAAAATGTATTAATTTATGTTGGTTTGATGATAACGCAACTAGTGATTAATTTGATAGTAACGGAAGTGTGGACGTAAAGTAATAAAAGAGTAGATTTATGTTAAGTAATAATTTGTGGTTTTGGGGAATAAAGTTTAAGTTTTTGATAATTAAGAAATTAATAAAAAAAGTATACAAAGTAAGTTATAGAATGTAAATTAAGAAATAATAATAAGTAGAAATTGGATGACATTAATACAAGATGATGAACTGCAAATTTTAGGTTTGAAATAAATGGTACCCAGGATGGTAATATGATCAATAATGAATTTAAGAATGGGAATCAACATTTATATTATTTATTTTAATTTTTTTGTTGAATGAATTAATTTGACTTTTAATTTGATAAATCAAAACAAATTATATATATATATATATATTAAAAGAATGTTTAATTATAGATCCATGTTTTAAACTCTTAAACCAAATTGCATTTTTTTTAGATATGAAAGTTTATATACATATAATTTGCATTTGTGTTGTAACAGAAATATTGTATACACATATTGTCACTCTATCTTGAATTGAATATTTCATGAAATTTGAATACTTTGTTGAATAAATTATTTGTTCTTAATCTAATAAATTATAATAGAAGTTTACATATGCTTAACAATTTTTCGATAATAAATCTATGCTTTGATTTTGATTACAACAATATTTAAATTTGTTACCTAATTTATTATCTCAAATGTCCTTATTTAAGGATCTTAAAGGTTTATTACTATATTGCTTAATTTGTCGTGTTTCAGTTTTGTTTTGTTAAAAATTTAAATAAATTTCATTAAGGTAAAAATGTTTAATTTATATATATATGTATTTTTGACTTCAAGTATACATAAGTTTACAAATGCATTAGACAATTTAATGTGGTATGGAAGTATGCTTTGAATTAATTAATAAGCTTTGGTTTAATCTTTATACACACATGTATGTGTGTTTGTGTGCATGTGTATACATATAAACATTTAATATTTTAATTTCAAATTGCTAAAGCATGATTTAATTTTTATTTTTTTTTGTCAAACAATTTAAAAGTGACGTAATATTATATACATATTAATTTATTGTTTGTTGTTTATGTTTTCTAGTCATGATACAACTTGCATGATAATTAAATGTCGTATTAATAAATTGGCTAAATTGGGAAAGTGGAATTAATCAACGTTGTTACTTTTTATCTCCTTCCCTATTAGATCCTTATGTGATTGCATCTACATTTATTCTTGTTTATTTCTATATATTGTCACCAATTAATCGTACTTGATATGTTTTTAGCAATTTTGACACACAGTTAAAGTATGAATATATATGATGTATTCAAATTTTTCTGTATCTAACACTTAATTAATTTAGAATCAAACTAACGAAACGTGGCATTTATTTTTGTCCCTCCATATTCATTCCCTTTCTAATTAATAATTACCTCTTTTTAATACTTGCTACTTTTAAAAAAAAAGGGCTGTTCATATTTACTAATTGAAATCGAGATTTACAAAAATAAATTAAACAAAAATAAAATACCATGCCACATCCACTCTTCCCACATGAAAAACGCGTATGCTTCTTCTTGATTGCAAGCTTTGTTCCATAATATTTCTTTTATTTCGATTTACTTTAATTTTCCTCCTTATTATATGAATGTATGTATTTTTAAAAGGCTTGGAAAAAAAGATTTGAAAAAAAGATTTGAAAAAGAAGAATTGAAAAAGAAAAGGATTAAAATAAGAACTGAAAATGGAAGAGAAGATCTAGATTTGAAAAGAAAGAAGAAAGTTTGAAATAGAAGAAAATTTGAAGACGAAGAATATTTGAAGAGGAAGGAAAAATTAAAATGAGATATAATAAAGAGATTTGAAGAAAAAGAAGAAGAAGGAGATTTGAATGGAGGTTAGGGTTTCATTTGCATCATATCGTATTCATAAGGTTAGAGTTAGGTTTAGGGACAAAGAGATTTGAAAGGAGAGGCTGCTATTAATTAGAAACAAAGTAAATATGAACAACTTGGTATTGGAATATAGTAAATATGAACAGCCCTTTTTTTAAAAGTAGCAGGTATTAAAAAGAGGTAATTATTAATTAGAAAGGGAATGAATATGGAGGGACAAAAATAAATGGCACGTTTCGTTAGTTTGATTCTAAATTAATTAAGTGCTAGATACAGAAAAGTTTGAATACATCATATATATTCATACTTTAACTGTGTGTCAAAATTGCTAAACATATATCAAGTACGATTAATTGGTGACAATATATAGGAATAAAAAAGAATAAATGTAGATGCAATCACATAAGGATCTAATAGGGAAGGAGATAAAAAGTAACGACGTTGATTAATTCCACTTTCCCAATTTAGCCAATTTACTAATACGACATTTAATTATCATGCAAGTTGTATCATGACTAGAAAACATAAACAACAAACAATAAATTAATATGTATATAATATTACTTCACTTTTAAATTGTTTGACAAAAGAAATAAAAATTAAATCATGCTTTAGCAATTTGAAATTAAAATATTAAATGTTTATATGTATACACATGCACACAAACACACATACATGTGTGTATAAAGATTAAACCAAAGCTTATTAATTAATTCAAAGCATACTTCCATACCACATTAAATTGTCTAATGCATTTGTAAACTTATGTATACTTGAAGTCAAAAATACATATATATATAAATTAAACATTTTTACCTTAATGAAATTTATTTAAATTTTTAACAAAACAAAACTGAAACACGACAAATTAAGCAATATAGTAATAAACCTTTAAGATCCTTAAATAAGGACATTTGAGATAATAAATTAGGTAACAAATTTAAATATTGTTGTAATCAAAATCAAAGCATAGATTTATTATCGAAAAATTGTTAAGCATATGTAAACTTCTATTATAATTTATTAGATTAAGAACAAATAATTTATTCAACAAAGTATTCAAATTTCATGATATATTCAATTCAAGATAGAGTGACAATATGTGTATACAATATTTCTGTTACAACACAAATGCAAATTATATGTATATAAACTTTCATATCTAAAAAAAATGCAATTTGGTTTAAGAGTTTAAAACATTGATCTATAATTAAACATTCTTTTAATATATATATATAAAAATTTGTTTTGATTTATCAAATTAAAAGTCAAATTAATTCATTCAACAAAAAAATTAAAATAAACAAATAAATGTTGATTCCCATTCTTAAATTCACTATTGATCATATTACCATCCTGGGTACCATTTATTTCAAACCTAAAATTTGCAGTTCGTCATCTTGTATTAATGTCATCAAATTTCTACTTATTATTATTTCTTAATTTACATTCTATAACTTACTTTGTATACTTTTTTTACTAATTTCTTAATTATCAAAAACTTAAACTTTATTCCCCAAAACCACAAATTATTACTTAACATAAATCTACTCTTTTATTACTTTACGTCCACACTTTCGTTACTATCAAATTAATCACCAGTTGCGTTATCATCAAACCAACATAAATTAATATTTTAATGCTTACATTTATTTCTCTTATACGGTTATTATTTATCCACTTGTGCTAACTTTTATTACCTAAATTTTCCATTATTATAAGCCTTTAATATTTCCATTTAACTTAAATATAAATTTCAATTCAATCCACCCTTTATTACATCAACTGTTACCTAGTGGTTGAGACACTTGCCTCCTGGTAAGCAGGTCGCAGGTTCGATTCCCAGGTTGCCCATTTACAAGGGCTTACCATGTGCGTATGCTAAGATCAGCCTTCAGTTGCCCGCGGACCGGGTAGGAGCACTAGGGAGAGTTTTACGGCTCCGGTCGGTTTCCCTCCTGAACAAATTCAAAAAAAAAATCAACTATTACTTTAATTTACATTAACCAACGTACAATTAAGATTTATTTGTAATCGATCGCCAAATTTTATTTTAACTTATTAAATAAACAAGCAACCTAAAAATTGCAACTTATGTGCTTTTAATTGCATTGACATTTAAACTTATTAGCTTATATCAACACTATTATCATTAATTGCAAACGGATTACCAATTTTAGTCATTACCCCAAATAAGTAACGTATATTAATCTACATTATTCCTAAGTTACAAATTTTGAATTAATTACTATTTATTATTATCGTTTCACTGATTAATTTAACATTTGCATTGGTTTTTCTTATAATAAATTTATTGCCCAATACTCCTATATTCATCTTAGATTTTTTCAAATGGCTATATTTCAATTTATAACCAAAATTTTCTATGGATTTCCCATTTTAATTTATTAGACTCCACTAACGTAATAGTTAATATTAATTTCACTTATTTGTAATAAATCCACAAATTGAATTTCAAATTTCAAATATATTCATAAATCTTGGTTTTTCACTTCTTAAATCACCCAATCATCATATTATAAATAAAATTAACATTGATTGCATCTTCTAGAATTAACAAACTTCAATGCCAATCAAAAGTACCTTAACTACACAAATTGGGTCAAAAGTTTTCAATTGTTTTCGCATTAAAGTTTATTAACTACCCAAATAGGTATCTTATCAATTGTAATTATTTAACTTTAATTACCTTTAAGCTTATTTCAATTATTCTCATTTATTCCCTACCAATATTCGTTATCATTTATAAATGTCATGTTAGTTTCTTCTTTTGTTGCAATGTGTTCATTCATTCATTCATTCATTATTGCATAACTTCATTTATATTTTATTTATTCATTTATAGTATTTGTGCTTAATCCAATTTCTTAGCAACTCAATTGTTTACTAAAGTTTACACCCAGTTATTTATACTTTCCTTTATTACTTACAAATCTTATTTCATTCATAAATGCCATCATTTAACAATTTATTGCATAAACTTCATTCATTAATATTCGTGCTATTCATGTTTAATTCAATACCTTTGCACATTAATTCATTTACTAAAGTTTACGATCATTTATTTATATTACTTACCTTCTTATTATATTAAATTAGTAGCATTTCAATTTTTACTTAAGTTTATATTTCCAACCAATTACTAAAATATCTTACATAATATTGAATTCATTCAACTACCTCTGATTATAACATTTCATTAGTTAATTCAATATTCTTGTTTGTTTCCTAAATTAAACTTATAACCAAGTATGACAAATTTCATAAATTTAATTAATTTCTATTTCATTTTTTTTTTGAATTTGTAAATCTTAATTTCAATCGCTACATTAAATTTATAACATTTGCTGTGTTATAACTACTAGAATTTTTATTTCTTCCTAAATTAAGTTGCAAAATTTAAGTCAAACTAACAAATCTATTAATCAAAATTTACGGCTCGTTACACTTTATTAAACGGTTATAAGTTATTTAATGAAAATCAAACTTAAGGAATTTCTTAAACAAACATCTTCCTAAATTTCAATAGTTTAACATAGTATTTCAAAATATATTTTTATATACTTTTTAACTGCTAATTTATGTTTGGAAAGTTTTGTTGAAAACATATTTTAATTTCCCGGAAAAACATCATCAAATAACCCCATCGTTATTCAACACAATTGATAAAACCCATACTTTCACATTTATCAACTGATAAATTTCTCACTTCATTTATAATTCCAATTTACAAATTTCATCCTTCATCTAAACCAAATCCAAATTTTATTCCTTTAAATCCTTTATTTAACAACCCAATGAAATCCATTTACAATTAAAATCTAGGTTTATACTTATTCAACAACATCACAGTCCAATTTAACTCCAGATTTATCTATCATATATATAAATAGAATACATCATCAATTATAAACATAATTACTATATTGTGAGGAATCCAGTTGGATCCCTCCAACCTGTTTCCCTACATCTACAAATATTAGCACAACAATTATATATATCAATCCAGACTGATAACAACATTTATATTCAACCAATCACACAGATATTTAAATATTAACTATTTAAATCAGCTAATATCCCAGATGTGAGTGAGATTAACTCACCTTGAGTTTCGACGAGCGTTTGAAATTTTAAATTAAACCGATTCGATTTAACTCAAATTTCTACTTGCCCGGAATGATTCCCGAACTGCACCATTGCGTAGTACGCATCTCTACAATCCCGGAGCCACAAATTTCGTCGAAATCATCATAGCCGTTACTTCAAAAACAAATCTCGGCCGCACGAAGACATCATCTTCCCCTTCGTACGCACGCGATACAGGAACAAAACAACCTATCCTCGCAATCTAAGGCTCGCTGCCGCTCCTACCACGGCCCACGCGAGCACGATCAGGCGACACCATGCTGAAGAACATTGCGAGCCCTACCTTCGGCTAAGATACAACGGAGCTCGGTCATTCCATGCTCGTGAACGACGAGCTCGAAAGGCGCCTGTCTCGACCACGATTCTGGCCACCACGATGAATTCCGTGCCACTCCGCCATATGGATTGGTAGAGCTCGAGATGATCTACCACTTCCTAGTTGGGAGTTTCTTCAATCGAAACGTGAATTGATCGATAATTGAAAATGAAATTAGGAAGGTTTCAGCCATAAAATATAATAGAGGCGGCGGCTGCTGAGAATAGATTAGGGTTTTGATTATTATAATGTTTGATAGCTTTAATTAATATTATTTTAATTTTACACTTCAAATGTTAACGACTTATGCAAACGAACTCCAATTCTCACGTACTGACAGGCGTTCCTAGGGTTTTTCTGCGTTCAGTACACAATGAAACATGTTTCGTTAGCTAATTTGGTCGTATGCGCGAGTTACGGAATTAAACGATCGATTTAAAATTAAATCAATTAAAATGATTTCGATGCGTTTCGAGCTGCCGGAGTCAAACGACAACTCTGATTGCTACGAAAACTGAAATCCGATAATAACTAACTATTACGGATCCAACGGAACTGGTTTCGTCGAATTCCGAGACTGTTCCCCAGAAGGCTATTTTAACTCGTCTATTAAATCGAGCGATTTTCAAAATTTGACGGAAACGCTTAAAATTAGACTTTTAAAATTTATTAATTCTATTACAACTCGTATAAAATTTATGTTCACATTTAAAATCATTCTGGTTCAGTTTAAATCAAAATCTGATTATTTGCAATATTATATTATTAAATTCCATTATTAAATTAATATAAATTTCCAAATTCAATCTATCGCCAATTAATTCCATCCAATGGTCCAATATTATAATTCTAATCCAATTAGACTCAAAATAAAATTTAGAATCAAATTTTATGTCTATTTGCGCTCATAATTACCAACTATCCCAATCCTAATATTCAATTATTATTATTCAAATTTTTAATTAAATTGCCATATTTGAAATTAAACCAATTTTATTAATTTAACCAAATTCGTTTATTTAAAAATTCAAATTATAATCCATATTCAACATTTAAAATGAATTAGATGTTCAAATCTAGCGACCCAAAATTCCGGGTCGTTACAACATAATTGTCGAAAATGAAAATAAAGGGTACACAACTAAATTAGGAATTAATTAAGCTATCTTAGTTGAAGATTTTCCGACTCAAGTATAAAGACACGTTAACACCTTACGAAAGTATATAGAAAAAGTTTATTTGATCAGAGATTGCGATGCTCATTTCATTCTACAACAACAATCAGTAGATCATATGTGGTTTAGAGTTGGTGCTATAGTTTTAAGTTTTTCCTCTTAGTCATTTGTCCCACTTTTATTTTCCTTCATTCTTATTTCGATGTAATGTTTCAACTGATGTAATTTTGAATTATTATTGCAATTTATGACATTTCAAATTAATATTGTATTTCAAGTCATTTCAAATTATGATCCGTAAAACTACGATCACATAGATTATGAGATTTGTATATTAGAGTGTATTTGAGCTTGACCACCCAAGAATTTTAGAAACTAAGGAATGTATTTATCCAACTTTCTGAAACTTAGATAAGACATTGCTATCAGATGGTTAAGCACACTTATTTGGCAGCAGAAAACTAGGCAATAAAACCCAAATATATCTCCATCGGGTATAATGTAAGCATTGATACTCGACATAATAGCCTTACTAGACGCTCTGATGGAGTATTATATAAGATATATTGTTTATCTATTTTCTATTCTGTCAAAATTTAGTGGTCATCAACATTCACTTATCCAATGTTCAAGACAATCATAAGTGCTAATTAAGCCTAAGGGTATGATTGAGTAGCATAGTTATCACCTAGGCAACATAAACAAAACTAAAACCAATTAGTTAAGATGCTCTAACCAAAAATATAATAGGCGTAAGGTATTAAACTTATCGAGTATTCCTTCTTTTGTTTGATTAAGTTGGTAAGGACCACAAATTGAAAGAAATGCGTTTAGAGATATAAATTATTTCCTCTAAAAAAATAAAAAGGCCTCTGCTCCTTCGATCATGTTTTGTGTTTAGATGTTGCTTTATGCCTTTGCTAAAGTATTAAACATTTTTGAAATGATCGCTAAAGTAAATCATTCTGCATGCATAGGATATCATTAATCAAACGTGGAAATTTGGTTCTGCCCCTTATCTAAAAATTTGGTATGTGAAAAACTCTTCCCCATCATTGTGCTAGGAGTATACCCTAGGGGTAAATATGTAATTTCTTATTCATATCTAACTCGATAACTAATCTTGTCCGAAATAAAATGTGTTTTCCTTTAATTATATACATGATGTAATTTGTTATATTGATAAATTAATTTATTAAAAAGTATGTTTAGTAGAAAGTCAAAATCCATAAATAGTATGCTTTGCGATAGTTTTACAAAGTATTGTAACCAATGAGTAATTTATTACAATCAAAGTAGTTTAGTAGCGAAGGTCCAAAAAGATGCAAGTCTTGAGCCTTAGGTCTTTTTACGTGCCTTTTTTACAAGTTTAATCTACTATTTTACTAACCACAAATTAAATTTTCAACAATATTTTATAGTTCATCAACTATTTAAATATTTTATTATCTAAATTTTAAATTTTAAAACATATTTTATAATTCGTTTAACTATTTAGTTTTTCTTTGAAATGATACTTAGATACAAAATGTCACTGGGACAACAGAACACAAACCATATGTCAATATATATTCGAATCACGCTATGCAAGTTTCGAACTTGTGACCTCTCGCACCAAAGCCGAATCACTTAACCACCGGGACAATAGCACTTATCAACTATTCAAATTTTTTAATTAACTTTTTTGTAAACTAAAACTTGAATTTTGCAAAATGCCGCCTCAAACTGCAAAAATTCGCAATAAAATAACAAAAAGACACACATCATGTGCCTGAGCCTTTTTGGAGCCTAAGCGCGCATGCCTTGATAACATTGATTACAATAAAAATAAATATACTATTTTAAATGTTTCTAATTGAGATGTACTGAGATCGAATATCCATTTATCCGTTGAGACTAGAGTACGTATGAATTTGTGCATGTATCCGTTGTAACAAATTAGTTTGGTAATATGCATGTACATATTTAGGCAATTAGGCTTAGTAAAAAAAATTAAATCATATACGTCAGGGCCGTGCAACCATATAAAAGAATATAATTACTATATTTTACTAAATTAAAATATATATTCTTTAATTACATATATATCTTATAATTAGCTGCAACATTGTACCATTGTTAAAATTAGTCAAATAATTATCTTTATAATGTATTACAGTGATATTTCGATAGCAAAAAACAATTTTCATAAACATTTTATTATTATTTAATATTATTTAAATCAACTTACTTCATTATTAAATTATTTTAATTTTAAAATGTCATGAAAAATTATTTTTTCAATTTTATAAAATTAAATTAGCACCAGATAAGTCATTGGCCAAAAAATTAAAAATTATTTTTTATTTTCAAAATGTAGTTATTTAAAAAGGTCGTAAATGAATAAATTATTAAATATAAACTTATGCCCGAAAAAATGTGGAAAATTTCTTCAAGCCGTAAAACATCAGTTAGGATTTTTTAGAATTTTAAAATTTGAATAAAAAATATGAAATTAATTTTAAATGAATATTTAATTAAAAATGCATTTTAAAATTAAAAAAAATTTGTGTTGTGCGCATGAGATGGAAATAAAAAAATAATTTTTTTATCTTGAACAATGATATTAATTAATACATGTATTTATATATTATAAATATGTACACACATATTATTCATACTTCATAAGATATAAATGTATATTTTAATATTTAAAATAACTTTTATATAATTGAATTAATATATTATAATTATATGTATATACATAATATTAACATTCTGTTTATAAGATAATATACCTATATACAAATATTTATTAATATTTTCAAATATTATATATATACACCATTTCCAAAAACGTGTAGCAAAACTCAGACTTTTAGCACTGTCTCGGCACAAATCAATGTGCAAAATTGTTACAGGATCCAGTTCGGATTGAACTAGTTGATAGGATCAAATGTACTATGTAATTAAAATATAACTTCAGAGACTAAAAGTCTATAAGATATTTTTACGTGAAGAAAAACCGTCTAATAATAATTTTGCCAGAACACGTCAATGTGCACAAGAAAATCCCTAAACATCATCTTACTAGAACAGGCATAAGAGCACGACTGGTCCTTTAAAATTATTACTGCCAGATAATCTTCACAACCTTAGCCTTACAAACTTAATTCCAAAACGTACGTCGAATTCTACTACCGACTACCTTCACTCCGTTCTTAATTCTGCTGCTTAGTCATAAATCAAAATTTTCTTTATCATAAGAGCACTTGAATACATATAAACAGACAGGATACAGTTCAACACATGAGGGATTTAGCATGACATTCAGGCTATAACAGATGATATAAATTTAGTCACGAAAATTAAATTAAGAAAAACTTACAAAGTGGTGGTAGCAAACTTCTTCTCACTAGAAAACTTCTTAATATTCTTCTGGCAATATTATTTTAATTATTATTTCACTAAAACTGTAAATATTTGGGTCATTACCATGGAAATGAGTTATTTCATTTGCTCCGGTGTCCTTTAAAATTGCTTCATAATATTCTTTGTTTGTGTGCAGTAACAACGTATGATGCTGAATCAGCATATCTTTGCATTAGAAGCATATCATTGCATTAAAGTCCATGAATTATCTTCCCTTTTAAGATCAGAGAATTCTAATAAAAGTATTACTTTGTGTAAGAACTTTTTTCGTATGAAGTTATATTCTCTTTATTATCTTCATTACCTATAACACTAGCATATGTTGCAGGCTTGTTCTCTTCATGAGCCATAAACTCCATGAACTTCCTGTATAAAGGGTTATTTTTGTCTGTAGGGATATTATTCCCTGACGAAGATGCAATGTTTCCAGCTATCAGTTGTCTATCACCATTCGGGCCAATATACTGCCTCGATCTCTTCCTCTATTAGGGAAGTTACATCTTCCTCTAAGGATCATTATCCTGTAAAAATTTGAGAATTAAAAAACAGGAAGATTCTAATCTTCTATTTTTTTATAAATAATTTCAAAATCAAAAGGCGCCAAAGCCTGCCATCTGGCAACATTTGTTTGGACACATGATGTTTAAAATCTTTATTAAACATATAAATGACACCAATCGATTTTATAGTAAACTTTTATGTATACAAATCATCTTGGAATTTTAACACATTTGACTATAGTAAGGAATTTCATTGACGACTGTCGCTTAATTATTTTGGCTATTATTTCATTTTCCTGACTAAAATCTGACAAGATATTCCAGTTTTGTCTTTGGACTACCTGTTTTAAAATACCTCAAAATCCTATTTCTAAGATGTCGGTTTCAATAATCTTTTCTCGGTTTGGGTTAGCAACCATTAAACAAAGGAGGTTTTTCACTTTTATTTTATTTGCTTAACATTTTATTTGTTGAACAGCGTGTGTATGTTGTTCTATTTATTAAAATTATTCTACTGTTTCCTATGTTATGACCTAAAAATCAAACATTTGTCTGAAATAAAGAACATATTTGGTTTAGATATTACTAGGCCATTGTAGGTAACAATTTTCTTAAAAATGTCTAAATGTTTTAAGTGGTTCTCAATATCTTTTGAAAAACATAATACCATCTATATAGACTATAATAAATTCACCATAAGGAATAAAAATATCATTAATGATTTTTTTGGAACTCTGAGAGAGCGTTTTTCAAACCAAATGGCATAACTCTCCATTTATAATGTCATGTAGGAACATTAAATGCTGTTTTATATTGGTCAGATTCAGAGATTTAGATCTGCTAATATCTAGATTTCAAATTGAGTTCAGAAAACATAATAGCATCAAATAATCTATCTAACAAATCCTTTTTATTAGGGAATAGATGCCTAATCCATTTTAAGACTTTATTGAGTGGTTTGTAGATTATTACTAATCTGGGAACGCCTCTTTCTTGTTCGCTATGTTTATTAACATAGAAAGCAGTACATGAAATGGTGATTGTGAGGCTTTTATTAATAATTTTTGCAAAAGTGATTCAATTTCCTTTTTACATAATTCCAGATATTCAGAATTCGTTCGGAAAGGTCTTGCCTTAGTTAGTATTTCATTTTCATCAAAATCATCTTCATAAGGAAGACTAACAATATGTCTATCCCTATTCCAAAAAACATTTAGATGTTCGTTGTAGATTTACATGGAAAACATATTAAAAATCAATTTGAATTTTCACATACAACTTAGGATTCTTTAATTTTTCTTCTAAAGTTAACATATGAACATCTTGTTTTAGAAAATTTAGATGGAACGTCTTCTGTGTTACAAGGTCTTTAATTTCATGCAAAACTTTTGTAAATAGTTTTGTTATAAATTGAAAAATAATAAGTTTATTTTTATAAGCTCTTGTAATTCCATTTTTATCAACATGGGTTATAGGATAATTTATCTATAAAAGGGATTCTAAGTATTACTGTAACGACCCGAAATTTTCGATCCCGAAAATTCCAGATAGTTAGGAAATAGAAGAAAGAGATAGAAGAAAAGGATTCAGAAACACAACACAGATTCTCACATTCGTAGCAGATCAAAATATAATATCAAATAATAATAGTTTACAAAAGAATAATGAATCTGTTAGTTTATATTATTACATCAGAGTTACAACATTTATACATACACTGGACAGTTAAAATCAACATGTCTTAGATAAACTGTAATATATCACAGCGGAACACTCCATATGTCTCTGCCATCCAGCTCGTATCCTGAGCTCCAGGACGTCCTCACCTGAAAATCTATAATACTCGGTCTGACCCGAGCATTACATCAAAGTAACACCCGGGTCAGGCTGGAAACCAGCGTGAGTAAACCCATCTAACAATAGTACACAACTCATATAAAACCCGGGTACCTATATAAATTTACAACTTCACAAGTTGTTATAGACATTCCTATTTCACAAAGCAATTACTAAGTGCTAGAAACCTTGATTATATGGACCAATTCACTTAAATCATTCCATTACTATCTATTGACTCTACGTATCAAGTTTGGTTTAGAATCGAAGTGGTTTCAGGTATTAACTATACCCGACTCCGGTCTCTTCATTTCATCTTAACACATGTCATTTAAGTGGAATGAAATTCAATTTTTAATAAAGATGTCACCTTTACTCAGCAGTTTATCATTAATACATAACCACATTACCATTGCCCACCCAACACATTATATCATAACCATTCCATATTAGGGTATCAATCAATTCAGGACATTTAAACAATCACTTATTATACATAAGCAAGATAATCAATCACACCATCTTGAGTAAATCCAATTAACCATAATTGAATTATATCAATTACCTCTAAGTCATGCTTATTAATCAATTACAACCCAACTGATTTACCATCCCATAATCATTCATCTTTAACTACATTAAGATTATCATCATTATTTAATTACTTATTAAGTAATTATAGTGAATCACGTTTCATGAATGATTACCCTTAATTAATTACATCCATTAATCAACCCAATTAATCATGAACAGTAATTACCCCTCTGTAATTACTTACTTAAGAAATTAACCTCTTGCTTAATCATTAATCCCTTTTGATTTAAATATACCAAGTGATTCATCTTTAATTACTTATACTGAGTAAATTCCCTCTAATTACTTTCCATTAATTAATTCCTTTTTATATATCACATCCTGTATTCATGAGTTACTTCACTAAATCTCATCAAGTATTTATCTTTAATTAATCTCCAAGAGATTTCCTTTAATTAATTAACAAATTCATTTCAATCGGATAATCCATCCCTTGATTACCCTCAAATCCAATCAATAAACCTTAATCATTGATTAGCACATCTTAATTACGAATTAAGTATTTCCTTAATTATCAGTTAATTAATCATTAGTCATTAGTAAATTAAACTACTTAATCACTTAACTACTAATCGTTCATTAATTAACTTTAAGTAGATAATAACAACTTTATTTATTCATTAATTAATCTATACTCTAATTACAATTATAATTTAATTGTTCTTAATTACTTCCTAAAAATAAATAAATTGAATAATTAACCATCTTTAACTAACATTTCAAAAAAAAAATCTTCTTTAACTTGAAAATTTTATCATTATTGGCTACCAATCTTTAATGCTAATAATATTATACTTATCTTGAATTAATTACTTAATTAAAGTAACATTTAATCAAGAGATTAAACATTTAAAGTATTAATTAAAATAATTAAACTTATGTTAAAGTCTTAACTTATGTTGTTAAATCTTCATTAAGTATACAATGTTTAACTGGCTGAAAATAATTTACATAGTCTTTACTTTAAAACATTTCAGATCCAAACGAAACCCTTCCGAGTACTTCCCTGATTAACTCGCGTAACCCAATAATTTTCCTGAGTCACTCTTCCATTTTCCTGACCCCTCTTCTTCTCCCTTCCCTCTTTATTTCCAGTAAGTTTTAATTTAAAACTAAAGCAAAAATTTAGGCATCAGGGAATCCATAATCTCGCACGCACTCGAATACCTACCCGATACAAGTGACCACAATACTCGAGCAACGACTCGTGGTCGTTCACCAATCTACCCACTGACACCCATTGCCCATGCCGTACACGTGCACAGTCGTACGACTCGTCTCCGGCGATCCCCAATACCATCGGCAAGACACGAATCCTCCATAGATTCAAAAAAAACAACCCAATTCGACCCAAGAATGTCGAATCAAAAAAGTGCCCTCTGCTTGAAAAAAACTGAAGCTCGACCCTCCCTTAAATTGTCACGCCACCGCCGCAAAAGCCACTGGAGGAGCTCGGACTTTGTCCACACCACGACCACCCATTCCTCTTCTCCTTCCTTGTACCCCGTGAAACTCGATCACCCACAGAAAACGGACACGCATGATTTTGACATGACCCAAAAACTTGAAACCCAAACCCTAAATTGAATTCATTCTCCCAATTCTTTCATTTGAAAATTTATCCAATAATTTTCCTAGCACCATAGATGTTCACACTAGCTCCAAGACAAATTTAAGCAATTTATTAATGGTTTGATTCCCTGAAAATGAGAAAAATGTAAATCTATTTCAAATTCAAACTGTACCTAAAATTCCAAACTAAAAATCGTCGTTATAGTTCTAAAAATCATGAATTACTGTAAGCATTCAAGATATAAACTTGAATTTGCTTTTAGTGACATTCGAATTTTTTTCATTTAGTACTTGAGTACCTGTAAACTAAAGTTACAGAAGTATGTTTTGCAAAACATGGTTTAATTAACTTCTACAAATTCTTAATCTGGATTTCAATATCCTGTTTGATTTTTAAAATTAAAACTTAGCAATGATTGACAGAAAATAGATTTGAGTTTGTAAAGCATATTCACACTGTACAATAAACAGAGAAGCATATGGCAACACAGGATTCTTCTTCAAGTTCAAAACATGTATCACCATACTATCAATAAGTCCCGAAGTGTTTAAAATTAAACTTAAAGCTTTAAATTTCAGATTTACTCACTTGCAGAGTTCCTGAACAAAGAACACTTTGATGATTTGAAACCCTGAAGTTGAATCTGCCTGTATAGTTTCTGTTTTAAATTAAAACTTGAGCTTGATTCTTTTTTTTTCTTTTCTGAATGAACTAAAAGAAGATGGCCACATATATATAGAAGAGAACAAATACCTAAGGGAGGTTATAACTAGTACAAGTCTCAACTTGTTTTTGATCAGACAATATCTTTGGGTTTAATTACAGTGTTTCTGAGATGATCTACCAAATTTCGGCTGAGTTAATGTTTGTGGTGCTAAGATGAATGCATTTAATGAAATTGTCTTCAAATATGTTTACACCTAATAATAGCTTGCTGATATTTTATTTGTGTTTTCACTGTACCAGGATATTTGAATATAACTAATTTGTCTTTTCTTTTGCATTGCATGAATGTATATACATCAACTTGTTATTATTCCCTTCCATGTTTATGTAAGATAATGTCAGTTATTGTTTTGATATGGACAGATTTTTATCACTGTAAATGAAAGAATTTGTAATACTTTGCATAAACAAAATATTGGTTGAAATGATAGCAACTAAATACATGGTTTCTAAAGATGTTTACGTACTATAATTCTGTTTTGCTAATGTATACATATTTTGTACAAAAATATACTCTTTGCAGATAACTTGGTTTGTGAATGAAAATAGTTTATATACAATATTCATTTTGTTATCTTCTCATGTACAAATTTGTGTCAAGTTTATACTTATAGATCTAGTCTTGAATGAAAATATTTGTTTATAAATATTTGTCTCCTTGTTGAGAAATTTATACATATATATTTGACTTGTTACTTCTAGCTGTTTATCTGGCTTATTTTATTTCATAGTTTGGGCTTTTTTTTCATTATATTCTATATACTTTGTTTACACATGTTAGAGTTATATTTTAACTAATTAATTCTTGCTTTATATTTATTTTCATTTTTATTTTATTTAAATTATATACATAAGTTTGACTTATATCTTACATTTATATTTTATATCTTAACTATTAATACTGAAATTAGGTTAAATATCTATTAAAATAAACGGGTCAAAAATCCAGGGTCGTCACAATTACTTGATTTGTAATATTTTAACTAGCAAAAACTTATAGGAATACATGTTTAATATTTACAAATATAAGCTTATGGGATTTTAAAGTTTATGTTAAGTTTTTCTCCATTGCACGACTTAGTGAATTGGTAGTTTTAGGTATTAATCCTTCTTGTATTACATTCATATATGCACCACTATCAACAAGTGTGGTTAAATCCTTTTGAAAATAATTATCAATTAAAAGTGTTATTTTAATAAACCATTTTTGTGAAATAACAATATCTAGTGCCGATGGAAAATCTTCTTGATCATTGTTTTGTGAATAATTTATTTGATTATTATTAATAGTAGTAATCTGTTTTGATGATTGTAATAAAGAAACTCTTTCATCCAAATTTTTATTCTTATTTTTAATTGTTTGAATTTCCATTCTAAGGTTTTGAATTTATTCATTAAGGTCATGTATAGTAGTTGGATATTCTATCTTTTTTCTTTCTTTTAAGAGTTTATCAATTTCATTCATAATATGGATTTTGATATATAAATATATTAATGTTTTGAAACATATCATTATTTTGGCTTGTTCCTTGAGCATCTCCCATTTGATCTATTAGCTTAGATTTTAATTATGGATCTTTAACCCGTTTAATAAATTCTAGGATATTATCATTAGTTAAAACATTAATATCTAAATTTCGAAATTGTGAAAGAATTTTATAAAATTCTTTACCTCCACTTTCATTTTTGATTGGATTTAAACAGGGTTGTCCTTTCATACAGGATTCACAACATTAATCAGATAAAGATTCATTGTCTAATACTTTGAGCTTTTCATGATTATTGATTTTAGATTCTCCTTCTTCTGAACTAATTTCAGAATCAGAATTTAATAAGAGTTTGAATAATGTATCTTTTAATTCATTATCAGCTTGTAAATTGTTATTTTTTATTTAATTTACATTTATTGGCATAATGTCCAACTTTTGCGCATTTGTAACATTAAATAATCTTATTTTTCTTTTTATTCAATCTTTCTTTTTTCTTTAGGCTTTTTGCTCTAATTTTTTCATAGAATAATGTTTCTTTTTTTCTTTTATAAAAGGATTTAAGAACTTTGCCTTTTTTTGTTTGTCTACGAGAGATTTGAATATATCCATTTTGAATTGACTAAAAAACCATCATAATTTGTTTCTTGCTGTCAAAATTTTGACGTTTAATTTGTTGATTTAATTTTTCGCACTGCATAATGGTACCCTTTCGGGATACATGTTCCAATAAGCTTACCATAAGTATAACTTTCGTATGGAATATTTATTTTATACTTTCATAAGGATTTTCTTACTCTTTCTACAAACAAAAACGAGGCAAGGCCATCTATAAACTTTGATTTCCAGTGAGAACTATTGCTCTCTGGGAGATCCATGACTCTATTCCAAAAAGTATCTTTGTGCCATCTGAAATTAGTTAATGTTTTACATCTTACATTCTGTAAAAGGGTACGAGTGTTTTCACTATTATCAGATATTCTACCAGTAAAATGTTCTAAAATGGTAGCTATTAAGATATACACAACATTTTGGACCACTTGTCCTTCATTTTGTTAAATGTTTTGTAAATTTCAGTTTTATTTACTGGAGACGAATAATTATCCCACCAACTGTAATTTAGCCAGTAAAACCAGCAACTATTATTTTGCAACAGTAATGTTAGAATTACCATTGCTTTTACAAATAGCGCTATACACAAGCATACGATGAGCAAGATCATAAATTTGTTTTTCATAATAACCATATATATTCCATTCATATGTTTCTTTATCACTATAGCTATTAGTAATAATATAATCTTGTTCTTCATGTAAGTTATCCACATGAGGTCTTCTATAATGGAATAATTTCCAGCTTGGCTTACCATATTTGTCATGTTTACTAATTTCATCTTGAATTGCTTTTTTGTAATTATCTGTGTTCTCTAAATTTGAAGAAAATTCCTCTTCAAGAGTATTTATTTTCGTATATTTTAATTTTTCTTCAATAAATTGTTCAAAATCGTTCGTTGATTTTTGTTTGAAATCTTTAATCTCAAGAGAAGACTGAATGTTCGAAGACGTAGCAACTTCAATTAAATCCATTAAATTTCTAGTTTCCATTGAAACATTATATTTTTCTTGATTAATTATAGTAAATACTGTTTCTTTTCTATTATGTAGAGAGCAAATTTGTTCTCCCAAAATATTTAAATGGAAGTTGGTATAACTTTGTTTATCCATTATATGGTTTATGTGTTTTTTATAGTGACTTGTAAAGCATCATTTTTAAATAATTTTGAAAAAGCCTTAAAATTTATAGTATTCTCGTTTTTCTCAATTTGAAAAGATGTCTGGGGTGGGTAAATTCCCTTTAAAATACTCTCATTTGAAAGTTTGTAATTCCTTTCTATTATAGAAATATATTTTTCTACATAGTTTGAGATAAACCAAGGAACAAAAGGAAATAACATATTTTTCTTAGATGCAAATTCATAAAATTCAATTTGAAAATGCCCTTGTTCTGCTTTCGAAAACTTTTAAGAAACCATTTCGTAAATTATTCCCATTTTGGTAGATTAAATTCGGTTTTTATTTTTTTCCCTAGCTTGAAAGCCAGGGTTAATATCTATTTTAGGTATGTAATTCATTAAATAGAAAATTCATTTCAAATTCAGTTATATCTGCTTCCTGGGCAATGTAAATACCCTTTAGGATATTCTTTTTATTTACATATAATTTTTCAAAAGGAGCATTATTTTCAAAAGATTCTTCATCGGAAATATTTCTTTTGCAGGTTGAACTTCTAGAGATTTCAACGATATAATCTAATGGTGCAAAATAAAAATAAAAAGATTTAGTTTTGGACAGACTATATTTATGATTTTCATCTGAAACAGATCTAAAAGGGTTATTATCCATTTGTATTTGAACCGAACGTTCAGGAGTTTGTATGATAGTAGTGATATTATTATTTATTGTAGACTGCTGAGGCACAGCTTTTTCAATTTGCCAATTATCTGGCAAAGGAATTTCTTCCCGCTTAATTGGTCTTCTTGTAGTGATATTTGATTTACTAAAATTTGTTTCTATTATAATTGTTTCATTTAGAGGTTATCAATTATTTTACATTGTGGATTTCAACGTGTGAAGCGGTTTGTAATAAATTCGATAACAGATGTAGATTACTTCTGACCTAAGTGCACAGTTATAACCATGCATTTTCATATGTAAGGGCTTCTAGTATATTTGCATCGGTCGAGGACAATTGCAAACTTGGGTAGACATCAAAACAGATTGGACCATGAGCCAAACTAGACTTTATTAAACCCATTAATGATTTTTTCCAATTTAAATTTCTACCATCTCTTAAATCCATTATAAATGTGTTGTGCACGCGGCCTAGAAATAAAAAAATAAATTTTTATATCTTGAACAATGATATTAATTAATATGTATATTAATATATTATAAATACATATATGTGTGTGTATATATATAAAATAAATAAATAATTATTATATTATTATATATATGTATACACATATTATTCACGGCCCATGAAATATAAATGTATATTTTAATATTTAAAATAACTTTTATATACTTAATATATTATAATAATATGTATATACCTAATATTAACATTTTATTTTTAAGATAATATACGTATATACAAATATTTATTAATATATTTTAGTTATTATATATATATATATATATATAATATTTAAACTAACTCAATATATATATGGGCACACAATTTATAATAGTTATATAAATTAATAGCTTATATATACAAACATATATTTGGGCAACATATACTTACATAGTGGATTGGCTAACATGTCCGTATTATTGTAAATTCCAACATCTATATATGGACATGTTATACCTTCCACGGATTGATATGACACATGCGCACATATATATGTGTAAATGATACACATGTATAAATATATCATAACATAAATTAAATAAACTATATAATTTATAAATCTAAATAAAATAAAAGATTTTATTTAAATAAAATTTAGAGAAGTTGTAAATGAATTGGACTTCGAAGGCTCAATAAAGATCCAACAAGATTAAAAAAATTGAAATTCACCCATAAGTTCCTCTATGGGCTAGCTCAGTTTCAACACCGCAAAACATAGTTAAATTATATCGTTATTTTTAATTTCAGTATATTAGAAAAAAATTGAATTCTTCTGATTTTTTTTTGAAACAGTGCACATATTTGCAACGTTCTCTAAAAATATTTGCAGTTCAATAATTTTAAAAACTTGCAAATTTCTCGGTAAATATTTGTAGAAATATATGTAGAATTCTCAATAGATATTTTCTAAGTTTTCCGCAAATATACTGAAATTCAAAAATATGGGTTTTTTAAAATCCGTTTTTATGGAGGTTAAGGAGTGTTTTTAAGGAAGTTCCCTAATTAAAATGCGATGTAAGAGAGAGAATGTGTAAAAGAAAGAAAAAAACAAGAGTCTCCTTAGTTCCACATCTCATGTTTCAAAAACTCGTCCATAAAAGCTTTTCAAAGCTGCACCTCTGATTATTTTAAAATTTTTGCTTTTTCAATTTTTTTTTCATGCATGACGCATTTTTTCTGATGCGAACCCTAATTTAAACAATTTTGTTAAGTCCTAATCACCTAGCATTAAGTGGGTGAGGCGTATATAATCTATTAGGCACCCTCCTCCTACAAGCCAGGTTTTAAGGGCGAGTTATACCAAATTTGGTTGCACATGAATTGGTATCCGATCCTACCGCTATGCGTACCAAAGTTCGAGCTCGTAAGTGATGACTCAAGTACGGATTGATGAGTGATGTATGTATAACCTATTAGGCATCATCTCCTTACAAACTGGCTTTAAGGGTGAATTCTAGCTAATTTGGTTCCTTATAGATTCATCAAATTATCCGGTTTTATTTTATTCAATTTTTTAAAATGTTTTAGTGCTCTCGTTTTATCGTAAGTGCCATTTTCTTTTTGTTTCAATGTTACTTTTATGTCAATCTATCTTTACAAGCTTTTTCCCCAAATGCACTTGTTTTGCAAATTTTAAAAAAGATTGAAATATCTCTCAAAAATTTGTCATTTTTACCACAAATATTTGAAAATTCTTCTACAAATATGTATAGAAAAAACTATAAATTTTTACAAAAGTGTATTTATTGTTTTATAAATATTTTGCAAATGTGTAGAAGATTTTTCAAATATTCGTTGAATATTCCTATTCATCTTTCATTCGTTTTGCGAACGTTTGCAAAATAAGCATTATTTTGCAAATATCTACAAAATTGGCAAATATTTGAACGTGTCTCATTCTTTCATAATTTGATTAAATATTATATGATACGCGACACATATATTTGCAAAATATTATTGTTCAATTTTCATTCGTTTTGCAAATATTTGCAAAGTATTCATTCTTTTTGCAAATATTTACAAAATGAATGAAAATTTGTATTTTTTACCTTTTTTATTTTGAATAACGTATTCCTTCCTTTAATATTTTATTTTTATTTTTTGTGGATTTAGTTGTCAGCTACATTAATGTTTTTTTATATCATTGTTTAAGTTTGAGGTAATTTGGTCATTTTGATTCGGTATTTTCAAAAAATAAGGATGACTTTTTATAGTTTTTTGTTAAAGGGATTTTGTTGGTTTTTCAAATTTAACAAGGATGCTCAACAAACTTATTCAAAAAATAATATGGTTTCACCATATAAAATATTTAAAATAATACTTTTACTCTTTCTGGAAACTAATATAATTAATCTTTTTGAATTTATTTCATAAACAAAATGATTTTCATTCCCTTGAATTTGAAATGTTTCGAAGTACATATTTTTAAAAGTAAAAAAAGCCTTACTAAAAAAAGAAATTAGATTTCCAAAAAGTTTAGAATCGACTTTTATTTTTGTAACATTTTGAAATTCCATAAAAAGCAAATACGAAAAAGTTATGATATAAACTTAAATTTACTAAAATTTGATTTATCTCTTTATTTTTTTATTTAGATAAAGTAAAATTAAATGTAGTATGCAGAGATGTGTTCAATATGAAATTACATAATACATCTATCAATAATTAAAATTTCAAAATTAGACCTTCAAAATTTATTTCAAAAATAGCACTCAATTGGAACTTACATCAAAATTTCATTTTTAGATTTAATATCCGCATTTTGCATTTTTAAAACGCATGGTACATTTTAAAATTTGTATACATGCAATATGTGCATGTACAAATTATGAAGTCGTGGAAATGCATTTTAAATGCACAAAATAATTTAAAACAAAAATCTTTTTGTAACAAGTTTCAAGAAAAAAAGAAGCACCTAAACCAATTATACCAGGTATTAAAACAAATAGAAAGTTGTTGTAACGACCCGTAAATTCAGTAATTATTTTAAATGAAATTTTATTTCAAACTTCGATTTAAATTATTTTAAATTGGATAAATTTGGAATTTTAATATATATTTTGGGATTTGATGTGAAATATTCGTCCAAATTTAATAAAAAATTCTAAAAATTCAAATTTTGGTCAACCTTGGTCAAAGTTTGACTTCCGGTTGAAAATTTTAAATTTGAAATTTAATTTTTTATTCTTTTTTTATGAAGCTGGATTTGATTATACATTTTCTTTATTTTTCGTTTTGTTAAATTTTGATTTCTACTTCTCAAAATTTACAGTTTTCAACGTATTACAGGCAATTATTTTCATATTTGTTCTTTGGTTTTGGGCTAGATTAGGTTGAAATTTAGCTTGTTTATATGTTGTTGGGCTTAGACTAAATGGTCTAGGATGTCAAAGGTCACATGAATGGTCATCTGATATGAGAAGTCACCTATTGAGAAACAAAGTACGCACATATTTTGTTTCATATCTTCTGACTTCTCTTTCTTCACTTCTTCCTGCTCAGAAACAAATATAGTATGTCTTCTTCCTCCTCTTTCTAATTTTCTAAATTTTCTTCATCACCACTACACTTTTCTCTAGTTTGCCATCTCCTCTACCTCCCTCTCTCTTCTCCTTAGTTCAGCTTCCTCCCCTACCCAAAGTCGACCTCTTCCTCAACTGGTCGTGACCACCTCTTGCCAAACGATGGTTGTGACAACCCTTAGCATCCCCTTGCCAAACCCTAGGCCAAACCACCTCCTCCCCTTCCTTTTCCCCTTGCTTTTGCTACCATCCATTTTTCCAAAACCCTTAGCCTCCCTTTGACCTAGCCTTGTCCGAACCTAAGCCATGTTGGTCGAGCCTTTGCCACCACTTTCCAAGCCCATAGGCCGAACCCCTTCATGTAAACTATGGTTGAACCTTTTGATTTAGTCTAGGCCAAGCCAAACCTAACCCAAAGCCAAGAGTGGCCGAGCTTATTAGCCTTTAGGCTAGCCTACTCATTTGTTTCTTTCATAAAAAAATTATATATACTTTTATTTTATCTATGAAAATTTATTTATTTACATATTTATTTATTTATTTATTTTCTAAGCACTGGATTTGGATTCTCCTCCCGCTCAAGCTTGTCCATGATTGTCGTGTTTATTCGGAGTTGTTTGAGTTTAGTTTGAAATCATTTTCTCTAGTTAAGAAAGGCGGGTAATCACTCTTGACTACATAGTTATATGTTGGTGAATCGATGTCATTTGAATTGTATTAATATGCATGTGTATGTTAGTAATTTCATATATGCTTATATTATGTTATCTCACCTGATATTGGACCTGTTATGATCATATGCTATGATATGTTAAATATTGTTCTGTTTATTTAATATTCTGTTCTCACGCTACAAGTTCCTTCACTATGGGTTGAAATGATGCATACCCGAACGATCTTTAGATTAAGGAAAAATCGTTATGGCTGAAATGATATGCCCGAGCGATTTTTATCTGACTTGTGATTGCGGTTTGAAATGATATAAACTTGGGAATTTAATAATTTCAGATTGAAATGATATATATCTGTATTTACTTGACCATAGGTTAGAAAATTATATACAGACTCCATGGTTGGTTTTAAAATAATTCTCTAAAAATAATTAAATATTTTGGATTTTTAAATATATGAATTTAAACTTAAATTTAATTTAATAATTTTATTAAAAAAAATTATATTTATCTTCTATGAGTTAAAAGAATTATAAGTCAATAAGTGGTTTAAAATGTAAATATTGGAATTTAATTTATAATATTTAATTTAACTAAATATTCGAGTTTGACTTAATTATATAAACCCTGATCTAACTTAATAATATAAGTTCTTTTAGGTAATGGTATATTGTAAATAATAAAAATAGTAATTTTTTTTACTATAATAAAATGTAAGTTAATAATGTACTTTTAACTTAACATAAGAAATTTCAACTTTAAATTGGATATTATAGTAATAAATTTTATTTAACTAAAATCATAGTTTATTTAATATCCAAATAAATAATTTAGCATAATAAAATAGATTTTATAGAATAACTAAGTTTAAAATTCTAAGTAGACATAATATTTTGATTGTATAAACTGCTATAGTGGAAATTATTATGTTTCTAAAATGTTATGATTTCTTACGGTTATGTTTTCAAAATGCTATGATTTCCAAAAGGTTATGTTTTCAAATTGCTATGATTTTAAAAGGTTACATTTTCAAAGTGTTATGGTTTCTAAAATTGATGAACATATTTTTCTGCATTTAAAACTATTTGTTTCATGTATTTTTATTTTAATAAAATGGTATTATATGGGTATTTTTTTGTGGTGTTTACAGGTTATAGATCCCGAAATGCAACATTGAAATTAATAGGTTATGGCGTCCTTATGTTCAAAAGACAAGCAGCATGAAGTGCAACATTTTGAGCATCAAATAAATCAAAGCAATGTCACACTTCAATTTATGCGTAATGAGTCAGTTCACGTTTTCACTTCAGCATATGGGTGCAAGCAAACGTGGGAAACATATCATATATATCTCAAATTACACCCATTTCCAATTCAATAAAGCAAATCACGTGTCCAACTCAAAGCATGGACCAAATATAATTAATTCAAGCAAATGTGGACCAACCAACTTTCAGCATATCTTTTTTTCAATCACTGACGTGGCAAAGCATGCACATGCTTTGATTTGGTATTTGCTATATTTTAAATATTGACTGCATTTTCTCATCTTTGGACCATTCAAACAAGGCTACGTGTTCAAGTGAATAATTCAAATATCGCAATGGACCAGTTCTTCCAGAAGGACCTCTATGAAAGTGGCAAATATAATTCATTCGGGAGCATATATATACCCGAGGGATATAGCACTTGAAGGATCATCTCTTAGCCCATCATTTTTTCTCCTAGTTCATTTTTATTTTCAGCACTCTTTTTATGTTCGGACAGAGTGGATAGAACAATTAATTAGTTTTAGCAGTTTGTTTATTATATTCTTGTTTCTTTCCGATACTAATTTCAGTTAGTTAATAAATTTAGCTCTTCTCTATTTCAGTTATTTACTCTGTAATTTCTTTTTCCGCAATTCTAATTTCTGTTCTGATTTTTACAATTTTATATTTTGGTTGCAATTTCGATTAGATTCGGAATCGATTCGGAGTATATTATTGTTATTTTTATTTTCTGTTCAAATTCACTGTCAAATTCGTTTAACACGCCTAAGATTCAAACATGAATTTCAATTGTTTTAAAATACAATTCGTTGTGTTCGACCTGCATACTACACACATGTACACTTACAGAATTTATTAAAATTTGTGCTTTGCTAATCAATAGAATAGTCGCAACAAAAATATTACGATTTCGAAAGTGTTATAATTAAGTGTATACATTTTTGAAAGGGTTACGACTTTGAAAAATGAAAATTGTTTTAAAGAATAATGATATCGAATTTATATGGTTTTGAAATGAATATGTTTTGATACGAAATATAAACTATTTGAAAATGAAATAACCACGAGTTATAATGACGTTTGGTTGTTAAAGAGACCGGGATCGGTAATTTTCATACTCTCTTCCAATACCAAAACCACTTTAACAACTGTGTACGCGGTGGAGATTCCAGAACGAAGTAGGTGGTTGGCGACGTTCTATTTGAAGTATATATATGGACCCGACTCCCATGAGTTAGCTTAAGGTGGCTAAAACAGAAGCAACTGACGGGCCAAGTGAGGTAGCTCCTCCAATCGGACGCACTCCTCTAATTACCATTTTATTACTTTGTGATTGATTTGGTGCGCACCTTTGATTTGGAAGTGTGGATCGAGTTGGACGATTGTTGCGGCTTTGTGTTACCAGTAGCTCGGAAGTGTAATTGTTATATCTGCACTGGCATTGCCTAGTTGTGCCGTGTCACCTACCATATCGAGCCCATTACGAGTTTGTTTTCTGTCGTACCTATGGCATGCCCTTTGGTAGCCTCCAGTTTACGAGGGTATTACCGTACTGTGTAGGCTATGGCACTATAAAATGTGTTAGGGGGAATATGGGTAATGCCTTAAGGCTATTTTAATAGTTTATCTTACTTTAGACATTATTATAATATGAGAGGCTAAACCCACCCACGAAGCACAAAGGCGATTAAACCCTAACATGAGAGAAGTGGTAAAGGAAGAAATTATCAAATGTTTAGACAATAACATTATCTATCCTATCTCTGACAGTACTTGGGTAAGTCCGGTACAAGTTGTACCAAAGAAGTCTGGAATCACTGTGACCACAAATGAGAATAACGAACTTATCCTGACAAAAGTCAAAACAAAATGGCGCGTTTGCATCGACTATTGAAAACTCAATGCAGCAATAAGAAAAAATCATTTTCCCCTCCCTTTCATTGATCAAATGCTCGAACGCTTAGCCGTCATGAATATTATTGTTTCCTTCATGGTTACTCCGGCTATAATCAAATTCTCGTTACGCTAGAGGACCAACATAAAGCAACGTTCACCTGCCCCTTCGGAACTTTCGGCTATCGTCGAATGCGCTTCAGCCTTTGCAATGCTCCTGCTATCTTTCAAAGATGTATGATGAGTATATTTTCTGATATGGTGGAGGATTTCTTAGAAATATTCATGGACGATTTTTCAATCTATGGGTCATCTTTCAATCAATGACTCCTTCGTTTAGGACATGTCTTAAAGCGATGTAAGGAGAAATCTCTTATGCTTAATCGGGAAAATTGTCATTTTATCGTGAAGAAAGCTTCATAGTCTTAGGTCATGTTGTCTCTAAAAGTGGCCTAGAAGTTGACAAATCTAAAGTTGATCTTATTCTTGACCTTCCTCCTCCAAGATCCGTCAAGGACATTCGTTCATTTCTCGGCCATATAGGAAAGATTTTTCAAAAATTTCAAAACCTCTTTCGAATCTTCTGGCTAAAGACGTTAAATTTGAATTTTCCAATGAATGTAAAACGTCTTTTGAAATCCTTAAATCGATCTTGACCACCGCACCTATCATCCAACCTCCAAATTGGACTTTGCCTTTCGAATTAATGTGTGACGCTTCTGATTATGCCATTGGAGCCATCTTTGGTCAACGAATTGATAAACTTCCTCATGTTATCTATTGTGCGAGCAAAACTTTTAACGAAGCTCAATTGAATTACTCAATCACAGAAAAAGAGTTTTTAGTAGTTATCTTGCCCTCGATAAGTTTAGATCATATATCGTAGGTTCTAAGGTCATAATTTACACCGATCATGCCGCATTGCGGTATTTACTCACGAAAAAGGATACCAAACCCCGCTTAATCTGTTGGATTCTCCTTCTTCAAGAGTTTGACCTAGAAATACGGGATAAAAAGGGTTTTGAAAATGTCGTAGCTGATCATCTTTCTCGTGTTTTTCATGAAAACTTCGATAACTCTCAAATTAATGTTCATTTTCCCGATGAACAAATTCTTTCCCTCTCCAGTGCATCATGGTATGCGGACATCGTAAATTATCTTGTCACAAATGAAACACCTTACCAATAGTCAAAACAAGATAAACAAAAATTTCTCTCCAATGTTCGACACTTTTACTGGGACGATCCTTATCTCTTCAAATATTGCACCAGTCAAATCATACGTAGATGTGTCCCCGTACATGAATTCCATAGCATCCTCTCTTTTTCATATAATCAAGCAGGACATTTTAGAGCAAAGAAAATTGTTGCCAAGGTGTTACAGTCCGGTTTTTATTGGCCTTCTCCTTTTCGTGATGCCCACAAATTTTGCTCTAAATGCGCTAGATGTCAATAAACAGGTCGTATTTCCAAACGTAACATGATGCCCCTAAACCCAATCCTTGTCATCAAAATTTTTGATGTTTGGGGTATCGATTTCATGGGTCCTTTTCATAATTCTTTTGGAAATCTCTACATCCTACTTGCAGTAGATTACGTGTCTAAATGGGTTGAGGCCATTCCCACCAAAACGAATGACAATAAAGTTATTATCAAATTTTTGAAAGAAAGCATATTTTCTCGTTTTGGCACACCTTGAGCTATTATAAAGATAACGGTTCTCATTTTTTAATCGCACTTTTGAATCTCTTCTTAAGAAATACTCTATCACTCATAAACTATCTACTCCATATCATCCACAAACTAGCGGTCAAGTCGAGATTTCCAAATTCTTGAAAAGATGGTTAACTACAAAAGAAAAGATTGGTCATCTAAATTGGTAGATGCCCTTTAGGCATTTCACACAGCTTATAAAACCAATCTAGGAATGTCACCATACCGATTAGTATTTGGAAAAGCATGCCATTTGCCCGTTGAGCTCGGGCACCGCGCACTTTGGGCAATCAAATACCTTAATTTTGACATAGAAAAAACTAGATCGCATCGTAAATTACAATTGACAGAATTAGAACTAAGAAATGAAGCGTATGAAAATGCAAAGATTTATAAAGAGAAAACTAAATTTTATCATGATAAATCCTTACTTCATAAGACATTCGAAGTAGGTCAGAAAGTTTTCTTATATAATTCTAGACTTCATTTATTTTAGGGCAAATTGAGATCTCGATGGACAGGTCTATATATTATGAAAACAGCGTACCCTGATGGTGTGGTTGAAATTGAAAATCCTAAGGACGTTCCATTTCAAAGGTCAATGGACAACGCTTGAAGCCATTTCTAGAGTTTGAACAACACGAGGACGATGAGTTCATGGATCTCCACGAACCTAGCTATTCGGCATGAGCCACTCACTATCTTGTACATATCAGGTTGTATTTTTTAGTTATTTTATCCTTTTATTTTGCATTTGCATTCTATTTGACAGTTGGGACACTCTCATTCTAGTGTGGGGGAACACATATCTCTCACTCTTTGTTCATATTTGTAACAACCCGCATATTTGTCGATTTTAATATTTTAATATTTTATTTAAATATTTTATCGGTACTCGAAATTTAGTCCGAAAAGCTACTTTTTGCATACGGTCGAATTAGGACTCGGGACCACTCCCATTGAGTTTAAAATGCCGTTTGCGACCTTTTTGAGTATAAGCTTCGATATGTTTGAAGAAAGTTGATTTTTTTGCTACTTTTCACTTTGGGTTTGAGTTTGGGTTTAGCCATTAGCCAACTTATACTTAAAAACTGAACCCCTCCTCTCCATTCTCCCTCACTTCTTTCTCTTTTCAGTTTTTATAGCATTAATGGTGGAAGAGATTGGAAATTAAAACTCCAAAACCCTAGTTCCTTTTTGCAACTTCAAATTCCTAGCTCCAAACTCTAGAAGAACCCATTGGTAAGCTTCTCTCCTTCTTCTCCAACTTATTCTCTTACCAATTTCAGAAATTCCTAAACCTAATTTTGGGAATGTTCTTGTTTTGAGCTTAGATTCAAGCTCATTTGGGTTGTGTTGAAGAGAGGTTGATTCTCCATTTGCTTTCAAGCTTCTTCTTGTTTGATTTTGTAAAAAGGTGAGATTTTTATCTCACATCTTAGACTATAATTATCTTCGATTGTTAGGTATGAATCCTAACATTTATTCGTGTGCAATTGATTTTGGTTTGGATCGATTTCGTGTATATTCCAATTTTTGGTGTTTTGGTCTAATTTATGAAAATCCTATTATGGATATTTGGACATTGATATTTGAGGCGTATCGAAGAGCCGTTTAGGCTGGGTTGTCGTTCGACGTAATTCCTTAGTCATCGCCATTTGCTCGTTCGATCGTTTTCGATATTCGTTTGGCCATTTTTGGCCTAGGTTCAGGGAATGCCATGAACCCCAGATTCAGACGTCTGAAACGTAAATTTCAGACGTCTGAATATTGTTCTGGGAAGATTTCTATTCCCAGATTCAGACGTCTGAATATATGGTTTCAGACGTCTGAATTGGTCCATTTGGAACCAGAAAGGAAATAGGCTAAAAAGTGCCTATTTCGGACGTCTGAAACACTTTATTCAGACGTCTGAACTGTGTCTTGGAAATCTTTATATTTCCAGATTCAGACGTCTGAACCACTTCTTTCAGACATCTGAAACTGCAGTGTTTTGCCTGTTTGCCTGTTTGCTTGCGAATTCCAATTTAAATCGATTCGTGATGATCCTATTTGTTGTTATCATTTATTATGACTTTGATGACTCCTTTTTAGGGATTTTTGAATATCCATTTCGATGGATTCTTTATCGGTTCCTTTGGATTTTTATTCACATCTTCGTATGTGAATTTTAGTGATTGATTGTTCCTACAATCTTCTTTGTGTTTTGTCACTTTAAAAATATAAAGGTTTTCTATACTAGTAGTAAATATCAAAACTCTTTCCTCAAACGATTTCAATACTATTTTAATACCAAATTCGTTTATAAAACCGTTTTCCAATCTATTATTATATATAAACCTTTACCTCACTCATATGAGAAATCTAATTAAATGACTTAGTTAAACAAGTGGTATGAAACGCTTGCATTCACTTTTTCAGTTAATTCTTGAACTTGTTTGATTGAATCCCTTGTGACAATTTTATAGTGGAGATCTACAGTTTGTTCGTAAATATTTAAGTTAAGCAAGTGGTTATGGGACATGAAGCTAAACTCATATATTTACTAGCTTAGTGTAATTGACACTTCTCGTTGATCATGACGATCATCTTTGTGATTTAGACTAGCAATGTGCGATGTCTCTTTGTCTGCGAGGGAGACTAAACCCCGTTTCGTGGAGTTTCGACTCAAATTTGGTGGGGTAGCAACCCACGGTCTTCGGACCATTCGTGTGTCAGGTCTTCGGACCATTCGTGTGTCAAATTAATGGCTAGCTACCATGAGATAGCTTCTCGTTCGTGTGTTACAGCTGTTGGTGAGTTTTCATGCTCCCGTTCGTGTGATAGGCCTCCCCCTTTTCATTTTATGATTTCTGGATTTCGTGTGTTGAATTCTAGAATTTATGCTTCACCAATTTTAGTGATTTTCATTGATATGATTTATCAATTTTTGTGCATTGGTGAATTCGTGTGTCATTAACTTGTTGTGAATACAAGTTTTGGGTATGATACCCTTTTTGGATCTTTGAGAAGATTCTTTGATATTGATTAATCGTTTGTTGATTATCATTTTCATACTTATAGTAGTATGCCATTATGGATATTAGACGTCTATGCCATATCTTTCGTTCTATATCATGCTATCTGATATTTATAGCTAGACTGATCCGTTTATTATTTTCTTATAAATAATACTCGGGTCAGACCGAGAGTTGCAGGTGCTTCGACTTGACTTCTCTCCAGGGATTCATTACTCTGACCTTTTGCTTACTACTTAGATTAGTAGTTTTTGTTGTATGCTCTTGAGATATTGACTCATTGATGTATTCTTTTGTATAGCACATGTTGCTATTATTTTGTGTTATTGTGGATCTTTCTGACCACTACTATGATGTACACTTTTATGTGGAATATTCATATCTTATTCCGCCTTTGTGATATGAATTATCTGTGACTGATTTATGTTATGTTTGTTTCTATATTTGTTTCCGAAGATATTATAGCCACTATGTAGTAGCTTTGAGTTTGTGTCGGCATGTCGGATTTCCACTTGAAAAGATTTGCATGTTATACTATCTGACATATCGATGCTCGCACAAAGCAATTACACGGATGGTCGCTCCTCAACAGCCTTATTCTCCGTGCTAGTTGACAGCATTCATCGTAATGTTCTTGGCTAGCGTGGGTATAGAGGTGGGGCGTCACAGCTTGGTATCAGAGCCAAACTTCGAAACAATATGGAATAATATAACAAGGATCATCGTCCTAAGTCCATCTTAGGAGTCGTGCTTTAGGATTTAATTCGAGTCTTCGTACCGATTTATCCTATTTTCCTTATGATTCCTTGTTTATCTATCAAGATTGCTTGATATTCAATTTGGTGAATAACCTTTTTCTTCTTCTTCTTTCTTTCTAAAGGGAGAAAAATGTCTAGACCAGGCCACCCCAGAGCCGTACCTTCTAGCACTCCACCCCAAGATGGAGTTTTTATGACTGCTCAACAGCTTCTTGATTTAGTGACAAATGCTCAAGCAGCTGGAGCTAACCCGGAACCTACTCACCCAAAATCGGGATTTGCACACTTGTGCAGCGATTACACTAATTTGGGTGGGGAGCCATTCAAAGGTTCTGAAACTGTTATTGAAGTACAGGCTTGGCTAAGGTCATGCGATCGAATCTTTTCTCGCATGAATCTTATTGACCTTCACCGAGTTCAGGTGGCCTCTAGTATGCTCCGAGAAAGAGCATTGGACTGGTACGAACTTCTTATTTCTGAGATTAATGAAGCAGATCTCACCTGGGAGCAATTCCGAGGACGCTTCGAATTAAAATTCGTTCCAAAAGCTGAGAAAGTGACATTGGCTCGACGATTTATAGACCTTGTTCAAGGTGAGTCCTCCGTGACTGATTATGTCGCCTCCTTCGAGTCGCTTTCCAAATATGGGGTAGAATACATCAACACCCCTTTAAAGAAGAACCAGAGGTTCGTATATGGCTTAAACAAAGATCTCAAGAAGCCATTACTTCTAAAATTAGAAGTTTCTTTCGACCAACTCGTAGATATCGCTCTTCGTCTTGAAGAGGCGGATATGGAGAATGATGTTGAAGTGGTGGGTTCCAAACCAAGCTTTAACAACAACAAGAAGAGGCCCAGCAAATTCAAAGTTCCTTATCCCAATAAGAAAGGGAGGCAAGCAACTCCTGTTGAAAAGACCTTTTCCTCTACTCAAGGGAAATGCTATAATTGTGGTTCGAAAGACCATTTTGCGAACAAGTGTTCAAAGCCTCGTACTTGTTGCTATTGCAAAAGCCCAGACCATTTTATGCATGTGTGTCCCAAACTTCAAAATAGGAGGGAGGAAAAGTTGAATGTTGCTCAAGCCCCTGGCAACACATCTCATGGCCAAGGTATTTCTCATTCTATTCTGGATGGAATTATTTTATTTCGTGATCATCCTATTCGAGTCCTTTTTGATACGGGTGCGTCCCATTCTTTTATATCAAAAGAACTTGTTGATACTTTTTCTTTGGATGTTTTGTGTTTAATGACTTCTTTGAGAATTGCGAATCCGGTTGGTGGATCCGCGACAATCAGTTTATTGTGTAAAGATGTCGAGATTATTTTGTGTGATTTTTCTTTCCGAGCCGATTTGCATGTCATGCGCTACTTAGGCTTTGGAATGATTTTGGAAATGGATTGGCTTAACCGTTATGAAGCTCATATCCTATGTCCGGAGCGGACTATTCATCTTCGACATCCTCAATCTGTCAAGCAGATGTCTATTAATCTTCAAGATTCAGTTTCCAGCTTGGTCGCATCTTTATATTCTTTAAATCCTCGTGATGACGATGATGATGATGAGGGTGATATTATTTCTCTTATTCACGTCATTCGTGAATTTTCCGACATATTTGAGCCCGTTTTAGGATTACCACCTAAGCGGGCAATTGAGTTCAGAATTAATCTTATTCCTAGAGCTCAACCTATCACTCGTCCTCCTTATCGTATGTCCAATAAAGAAAACGAGGAGATGCGTAAACAATTATCCGAATTGGAGACGAAGCAATTTATTCGCTCTAGTTCTTCGCCTTGGGGAGCTTCAGCTATTTTTGTGAAAAAATCCGATGGCACACTTAGGCTTTGCGTTGACTACCGCAAGCTTAATGATCTTACTATCAAAAATAAATATCATTTACCTCGGATTGATGATTTATTTGACCAACTTAGTGGTGCTAGAGTCTTTTCATAATTGGACTTGGCTACCGGTTTTCATCAGCTTCGTATTGCAGAGGATAGCATTCCTTTGACATCGTTCCGTACTCGGTATGGATCTTATGAATGGCTTGTTATGCCATTTGGGTTAACGAATGCCCCGGCTTATTTCGTTGACTTAATGAATCGAGTTTTTAAAGACTTCCTCGATCGATTTGTTCTCATCTTTTTTTATGATATTCTTGTGTATTCTAAAACCGAGGAGGAGCATGAAAAACATCTTCGAATTGTATTGGAAACTCTTAGGAGTAATCAATTAAAAGCAAAATATTCTAAATGCCATTTTTGGAAATCTCGTGTGAAGTTTCTCGGTCATATTATTTCCGAATCCGGAATTTCCGTGGATGCTTCAAAGATTGAAGCGATTCAAGATTGGAAGAGACCGGAGAGTGTGACAGAGATTCGTAGTTTCCTTGGATTGGCAGGTTATTACCGTCGTTTTATCAAAGACTTTTCTAAGATTGCCGTGCCTCTCACTAGCTTGACTAAGAAAGGTGTTAAATACATTTGGTTGGACAAATGTGAAGCTTCTTTTCAGAAATTAAAAGAACTCCTTTCTGATGCTCCTATTCTTGTTATTCCCGAGGGGAATCAAGATTTCGTTGTTTATACCGATGCTAGTCGCGTTGGTTTGGGTGCCGTTCTTATGCAAAGAGAACGTGTTATTGCTTATGCTTCTAGGCAATTGAAGCCTGCTGAGACTAGATATGCCACTCATGATTTAGAGCTCGCGGCTATTGTTTTCGCCCTTCGTATTTGGCGTCATTATCTATTAGGAGAGAAATTTGTTCTATATACCGATCATAAGTCTTTGAAATATTTATTTTCTCAAAAGGAACTTAATTTGCGTCAACAACGTTGGCTCGAGTTTCTTGCTCCTTATGATCTTGACATTCTTTATACTCCCGGAAAGGGTAATCGTGTCGCCGATGCTCTTAGCCGAAAACAACTAGCTGTTGTTTCTATGATGATATCCGAATGGAATGATCTTGAGATCTTATCCACTTGTGAGATTCGAGACCGCGTATCCGATTTATGTTCATCACTTGTTTTATGTAGCCTTGAGGCTCATCCTTCTCTTCTAGACCGCATTCTTGAAGCTCAAAGGATAGATCCCGAATTGGCTCTTCTTGGCCAAAATATTAAGGATAAAATTGATATTGAAGGTTTGAAAGACTTTGATATCAATTCTCGTGGCGGCATTCGGAGATTTGGTAGACTTGTCGTGCCAAATATTAGTGATCTTCGTAAAGGTATTTTAGAAGATTCTCATCGTTCTAAATTTACCATTCATCCCGGTAGTAGTAAAATGTACGCAGATATGAAGCGACTTTATTATTGGGAGGGAATGAAACTTGACATCGCTAACTTCGTTAAGCATTGCATGACTTGCCAACTCGTTAAGGCCGAACATCAAAGGCCCGGTGGGTTATTACAACCTTTAGAAATTCCAATTTGGAAGTGGGACCAGATTTCCATGGATTTTATAGATGTCCTTCCCCGTTCTCGTTCGGGTCATGATAGCTTATGGGTGATTGTTGATAGACTTACTAAATCTGCCCATTTTATTCCCGTTCGGTCTAACCGAACCGTTCCTCTTTTGGCCAAACTCTTTATCAAAGAGATTGTCAAATTACATGGAGTTCGTACTTCTATAGTTAGTGATCGTGATCCATTGTTTACGAGTGGATTTTGGAAGAGTCTTCAAAAAGCTTTGGGAACGAAGCTCAATTTTAGCACCGCTTATCATCCTCAGTCCGATGGACAAACCGAGCGTGTGAATCAAACTCTTGAAGATCTTCTTCGTGCTTGTGTTCTGGATTTTGGTGGAAGTTGGGAAGATCATATTTCACTTGTTGAATTTTCCTATAATAATAGCTTCCAATCTAGTATTGGTATGGCACCTTTCGAGGCACTCTATGGAAGGCCATGCCGATCTCCTTCTTGTTGGCTTGAGGCCGGTGAGAAGCTGGTTTTAGGTCCAGATTTTATTCGCGATTCCACAGAAAAGATTGATCTTATTCGTCATAGGATGAAAGAAGCCCAGAGTAGACAAAAATCCTATGCCGATAACTGGAGAAGGAAGTTAGAATTTTCTGTGGGAGATCTTGTGTTCATTCGTGTATCACCTATGAAAGGTGTTGTACGTTTCAGTCGATCGAGAAAATTGGCGCCTCGATATATTGGGCCATTTCCTATCACTGAACGTATTGGTTCCATGGCTTATCGCCTTTTATTACCGGCTCAATTTTCTGCTGTTCATGACGTGTTTCACGTTTCTCAATTACGGAAGTGCCTTCGAGATTCCGATTCTGTTCATGAGCCCGGTGTTGTGGAAGAGATTGAAGTTTCGCCTAATTTAACTTATGAGCAACATCCTATTTGTATCATTGCTTCGGAGGTCAAACGACTTCGAAATAAAGATGTTCCGCTTGTTAAAGTTCAATGGTCTTCAAATCCTAAGGATTGTTCTTGGGAATCTAGAGAGTACATCGAGCGAACACATCTGGACTTACTTTCTCGTTCTCTTTGAGGTGAACCTTTTATTTCAAATTTCTTTTGCGTTGAATATGCTTTTATGGTTGTTACTATATATCTTCTTCTTAAATATTGCGAGGACGCAATTTCTTTAAGGAGGGGAGTCTGTAACAACCCGCATATTTGTCTATTTTAATATTTAAATATTTTATTTAAATATTTTATCGGTACTCGAAATTTAGTCCGAAAAGCTACTTTTTGCATACGGTCGAATTAGGACTCGGGACCACTCCCATTGAGTTTAAAATGCCGTTTGCGACCTTTTTGAGTATAAGCTTCGATATGTTTGAAGAAAGTTGATTTTTTTGCTACTTTTCACTTTGGGTTTGAGTTTGGGTTTAGCCATTAGCCAACTTATACTTAAAAACTGAACCCCTCCTCTCCATTCTCCCTCACTTCTTTCTCTTTTCAGTTTTTATAGCATTAATGGTGGGAGAGATTGGAAATTAAAACTCCAAAACCCTAGTTCCTTTTTGCAACTTCAAATTCCTAGCTCCAAACTCAAGAAGAACCCATTGGTAAGCTTCTCTCCTTCTTCTCCAACTTATTCTCTTACCAATTTCAGAAATTCCTAAACCTAATTTTGGGAATGTTCTTGTTTTGAGCTTAGATTCAAGCTCATTTGGGTTGTGTTGAAGAGAGGTTGATTCTCCATTTGCTTTCAAGCTTCTTCTTGTTTGATTTTGTAAAAAGGTGAGATTTTTATCTCACATCTTAGTCTATAATTATCTTCGATTGTTAGGTATGAATTCCTAACGTTTATTCGTGTGCAATTGATTTTGGTTTGGATCGATTTCGTGTATATTCCAATTTTTGGTGTTTTGGTCTAATTTATGAAAATCCTATTATGGATATTTGGACATTGATATTTGAGGCGTATCGAAGAGTCGTTTAGGCTGCGTTGTCGTTCGACGTAATTCCTTAGTCATCGCCATTTGCTCGTTCGATCGTTTTCGATATTCGTTTGGCCATTTTTGGCCTAGGTTCAGGGAATGCCCTGAACCCCAGATTCAGACGTCTGAAACGTAAATTTCAGACGTCTGAATATTGTTCTGGGAAGATTTCTATTCCCAGATTCAGACGTCTGAATATATGGTTTCAGACGTCTGAATTGGTTCATTTGGAACCAGAAAGGAAATAGGCTAAAAAGTGCCTATTTCAGACGTCTGAAACACTTTATTCAGACGTCTGAATTGTGTCCTGGAAATCTTTATATTTCCAGATTCAGACGTCTGAACCACTTCTTTCAGACATCTGAAACTGCAGTGTTTTGCCTGTTTGCCTATTTGCTTGCGAATTCCAATTTAAATCGATTCGTGATGATCCTATTTGTTGTTATCATTTATTATGACTTTGATGACTCCTTTTTAGGGATTTTTGAATATCCATTTCAATGGATTCTTTATCGGTTTCTTTGGATTTTTATTCACATCTTCGTATGTGAATTTTAGTGATTGATTGTTCCTACAATCTTCTTTGTGTTTTGTCACTTTAAAAATATAAAGGTTTTCTATACTAGTAGTAAATATCAAAACTCTTTCCTCAAACGATTTCAATACAATTTTAATACCAAATTCGTTTATAAAACCGTTTTCCAATCTATTATATATAAACCTTTACCTCACTCGTATGAGAAATCTAATTAAACGACTTAGTAAAACAAGTGGTATGAAACGCTTGCGTTCACTTTGTCGGTTAATTCTTGGACTTGTTCGATTGAATCCCTTGTGACAATTTTATAGTGGAGATCTACAGTTTGTTTGTAAATATTTAAGTTAAACAAGTGGTTATGGGACATGAAGCTAAACTCATATATTTACTAGCTTAGTGTAATTGACACTTCTCGTTGATCATGATGATCATCTTTGTGATTTAGACTAGCAATGTGCGATGTCTCTTTGTCTGCGAGGGAGACTAAACCCCGTTTCGTGGAGTTTCGACTCAAATTTGGTGGGGTAGCAACCCACGGTCTTCGGACCATTCGTGTGTCAGGTCTTCGGACCATTCGTGTGTCAAATTAATGGCTAGCTACCATGAGATAGCTTCTCGTTCGTGTGTTAGAGCTGTTGGTGAGTTTTCATGCTGCTGTTCGTGTGATAGGCCTCCCCCCTTTTTATTTTATGATTTCTGGATTTCGTGTGTTGAATTCTAGAATTTATGCTTCACCAATTTTAGTGATTTTCATTGATATGATTTATCAATTTTTGTGCATTGGTGAATTCGTGTGTCATTAACTTGTTGTGAATACAAGTTTTGGGTATGATACCCTTTTTGGATCTTTGAGAAGATTCTTTGATATTGATTAATCGTTTGTTGATTATCATTTTCATACTTATAGTAGTATGCCATTATGGATATTATACGTCTATGCCATATCTTTCGTTCTATATCATGTTATCTGATATTTATAGCTAGACTGATCCGTTTATTATTTTCTTATAAATAATACCCGGGTCAGACCGAGATGTTGCAGGTGCTTCGACTTGACTTCTCTCCAGGGATCCATTACTCTGACCTTTTGCTTACTACTTAGATTGGTAGTTTTTGTTGTATACTCTTGAGATATTGACTCATTGATGTATTCTTTTGTATAGCACATGTTGCTATTATTTTGTGTTATTGTGGATCTTTCTGACCACTACTATGATGTACACTTTTATGTGGAATATTCATATCTTATTCCGCCTTTATGATATGAATTATCTGTGACTGATTTATGTTATGTTTGTTTCTATATTTGTTTCCGAAGATATTATAGCCACTGTGTAGTAGCTTTGAGTTTGTGTCGGCATGTCGGATTTCCACTTGAAAAGATTTGCATGTTATACTATCTGACATATCGATGCTCGCACAAAGCAATTACACGGATGGTCGCTCCTCAACAGCCTTATTCTCCGTGCTAGTTGACAGCATTCACCGTAATGTTCTTGGCTAGCGTGGGTATAGAGGTGGGGCGTCACAGCTGGGTATCAGAGCCAAACTTCAAAACAATATGGAATAATATAACAAGGATCATCGTCCTAAGTCCATCTTAGGAGTCGTGCTTTAGGATTTAATTCGAGTCTTCATACCGATTTATCCTATTTTCCTTATGATTCCTTGTTCATCTATCAAGATTGCTTGATATTCAATTTGGTGAATAACCTTTTTCTTCTTCTTCTTTCTTTCTAAAGGGAGAAAAATGTCTAGACCAGGCCGCCCCAGAGCCGTACCTTCTAGCACTCCACCCCAAGATGGAGTTTTTATGACTGCTCAACAGCTTCTTGATTTAGTGACAAATGCTCAAGCAGCTGGAGCTAACCCGGAACCTACTCACCCAAAATCGGGATTTGCACGCTTGTGCAGCGATTACACTAATTTAGGTGGGGAGCCATTCAAAGGTTCCGAAACTGTTATTGAAGTACAGGCTTGGCTAAGGTCATGCGATCGAATCTTTTCTCGCATGAATCTTATTGACCTTCACCGAGTTCAGGTGGCCTCTAGTATGCTCCGAGAAAGAGCATTGGACTGGTACGAACTTCTTATTTCTGAGATTAATGAAGCGGATCTCACCTGGGAGCAATTCCGAGGACGCTTCGAATTAAAATTCGTTCCAGAAGCTGAGAAAGTGACATTGGCTCGACGATTTATAGACCTTGTTCAAGGTGAGTCCTCCGTGACTGATTACGTCGCCTCCTTCGAGTCGCTTTCCAAATATGGGGTAGAATACATCAACACCCCTTTAAAGAAGAACCAGAGGTTCGTATATGGCTTAAACAAAGATCTCAAGAATCCATTACTTCTAAAATTAGAAGTTTCTTTCGACCAACTCGTAGATATCGCTCTTCGTCTTGAAGAGGCGGATAGGGAGAATGATGTTGAAGTGGTGGGTTCCAAACCAAGCTTTAACAACAACAAGAAGAGGCTAGCGTGGGTATAGACGTGGGGCGTCACAATATTTCACAGTGTGGCATCACTTTTAAGAGAAAAAAATCATCTCATTATTTGTTTTCAAATTTCTTTCCAATTTTTTTCAAGCTTCATCTCATTTTCCATTATTTTCAAGACTTTGATTTATTTTTAATTAGTTAAGACAAAGTAAATGAACAGTTGAAGCCAATTGATGAATTTTTTTGTGAATCACTAATTTCAAACATTAAATATAATGAAAAGTTGAATTACAAGCGATAATAATAGGGTTAGTATATAGGGATTCGTGGTTGATGGTTATGAAATCCTTTCTAAACTGTAATCTTTGTTTAGAAAAGTGGCAGATTTAAAGTGCATGCGTTGACATTTCAAATCATTGAAGACGAGTGGTGCTAAGTTGATTTGCATAGCTCTCTTTAGTTAAGTTCAAAAAAAAACTAATAAGAAACACCTAGGGTCAATAGGTGTGCACACTTATGAAAGTATGTGCACTCGCCATGCTACTCTTCTTACGTAAGCCCGTAAGCCAGTGCATGGATCGTATATCTGGCCACAGCATTCAGAGTTAGGTGTATAAAGAAATTGAATAAATAATCACCTAAGGATTAGCGACCTTTTCTGACATAGCCAGCGTCGGTTTGCACAATCCGCCAAGCTCTGACCCAACTCTCGCGTAAGCCCGTGAGGCAGTGCATGGGTGGTATACCTTGGTTCAAAAGTTAGGTGTATATATAAAAAAATATTTTTAATAAAGATAGACTAAGCTATTGAAACCCAAACGCTTCTTCACTTTATTGATTTGGCTTGTTATACAAATGGAAATGAAAATTACGATTTTGAAAAAACTATGATTAACAATAAAGAACTTATTTCATGGCTGCACTATGTTATCGACCGAAACAACTGGTCAAACTAGAATCTAATAAATGAAAACTTGAGTTATATTGAAATTGCGATTAATGAGGAACCATAAATTTCTAGAAGTTGACTAAAACTGATATTACATTATTTTGTTGCAATTATTCTGAAGTAAATCGAGTCTCCATTTATTTAAAATTTTGCATTCATGTAGTACATTAGAATCATCACATACTGCATTTGGATTTTGTGGGTAGTATCTGCTAAATATCCTCACGAAACACCACTCATCCTACTAAAGGCACCTAGAGGTTTAACGACTTGTTGCATACACTCAATGCAATTGTGTTTCCTAAGAAAAAGGATATATTTAGATTTTATTTTCATGTTTATTCAAGGACGAATAAAGACCTAGTGTGGGGGTATTTGATGAACATATTTTTCTGCATTTAAAACTATTTGTTTCATGTATTTTTTTTAATAAAATGGTATATACGAGTATTTCGTTGTGGTTTTTACAGGTTATAGATCCCGAAATGCAACGTTGAAATTAATCGGTTGTGGCATCCTTAGGTTCAAAAGAAAAGCAGCATGAAGTGCAACATTTTGAGCACCAAATAAATGAAAGCAATGTCATACCTCAATTTATGCGTAATGAGTCAGTTCACATCACTTAAGTATATGGTTGCAAGCAAACGTGGGAAACATATCATATATATCTCAAATTACTTACATTTCCAATTCAATAAAGCAAGTCACGTGTTCAAGTCAAAGCATGGACCAAATATAATTAATTCAAGGAAATGTGGACCAACCAACTTTCAGCATATCTTTTTTTCAATCACTAACGTGGCAAAGCATGCATATGCTTTGATTTGGTATTTGTTATATTCTAAATATTGGCTGCATTTTTTCATCTTTGGACCATTCAAACAAGGCTACGTGTTCAAGTGAATAATTCAAATATTGCAATGTATCAGTTCTTCCAAAAGGACCTCTATGAAAGTGGCAAATATATTTCATTTAGGAGCGTATATATACCCGAGGGATATAGCACTTGAATGACCATCTCTTACCCCATCACTTTTTCTCCAAGTTTATTTTTATTTTCAGTAATGTTTTTATGTTCAGACAGAGTGGATAGACCTGGTAATTAGTTTTAACAGTTTATTTATTCATGTTCTTATTTCATTCCGATACTCATTTCGGTCAGTAAATAAATTTAGTTCTTCTCTATTTCAGTTGTTTACTCTGTCATTTCCTTTTTCGCAATTCTAATTTCTGTTCTGATTTTTACAATTTTATATTTTGGTTGCAATTTTGATTGGATTCGGAATCGATTCGGAATCGATTCTGAGTATATTATTATTTTTTATTTTCTTTTCAAATTCACCGTTGAATTCGTTTAACACGCCTAAGATTTAAATATGGATTTCATTTGTTTTAAAATACAATTCCCTGTAGTTCGAACTGCATACTACATACCTGTGCGCTTGCAGCATTTATTAAAATTTGTGCTTTTCTATTCAATAGAATAGTCGCAACAAAAACATTATGATTTCAGAAGTGTTATAATTAAGTGTATAACTTTTTGAAAGGGTTACGACTTTGAAAAATGAATATTATTTTAAAGAATAATGATATCGAATTTATATGGTTTTGAAGTGAATATGTTTTGATATTGTTAGCGCCAAAATTGATCAAGAACACCCATATCCAAGCGAAAACACCAAATCACAGTTAAAGCTCATAGATAGAGTGTATGTAGAGTTTATAAATATGTAGAACAGTAAAAATTAAAATGAAAGCGGTAAAAAACAACAAATTTATAGTGGTTCGGCCAACTCCGGCCTACGTCCACTCCAGAAGTGTCTTTTTTATTGCTGTAATGATCGACTACAGTTACAAAATGGGAGAATAGTCCTAGCCTTAGAAAATAGAAAGCCGAATAGTCGAAAGAAGATCCCTTTTCTGAACCCCCACATGCTGTATTTATAGGCAAATCTAGGTATTTGGGACTCTTGAGTAATCCTGGTGCATCAAGGCTATTGTCTATCCAGGCTCGACACTATGACCGAGCCAGGTAGGCCGAGCCACGCACATCGATTCCCATTCCTAAATAAGCTATCCCAAAGTAGCCAAGGTTCTGTCCCGAAGTGCCCCTTAACCTTGACTCGAAGTAAAGTGCTTAGCTACTCGAAGCCACTTGCTCGCCAACCCGAAGTTAGATGAGTGCCGATACACTCCGCCTTGACCGAACGACCTTCATGCCGAACCACTTCCTTATGCCGACCCACTCGTGAACTCCAGCACGCTGAACCATGAAGTCCAGATCGAAGACGACCCACATCATCTTGCCAACCCAAACCATATCGAGCCACCTCCAACGCCGAACCGTCCCATCAATGCCGGTCGTGCCACCACGATGCCGAGCAACCCTGCTCTCACCTCAATGCCGAGCGACCCTGTTCTCACCTTAATGCCGAGCGACCCTCTTCTCACCTCGATGCCGAGCGACCCTCTTCTCACTTCAATGCCGAGAGACCCTGTTCTCACCTCAATGTTGAGCGACCCTCTTCTCACTTTAATGCCGAACGACCCTCTTCTCACTTCAATGCCGAACGACCCTGTCCTCACTGCAATGCCGAGCGCCGAGGCACCAATGCCGAGCTGCCTAAGAGACTTGAAGAAATCATCCATACGACTCAAAGCTCGACTCCATACGACTATGCCGAATCCCGGCTGCAAACCCATGACTATTATCCATGCTTGGTCGTCCATCCATCCAGTCGATTAAAATCTATCGCATTCCAGTCTCAACGGCCGAGCAATCGATTTAGTTAAACCCGCCTATCCATAGCCTTGCTAAAAGGCGGGTTAACATATATGAAATATAAACTATTTGGAAATGAAATAACCACGGGTTATAATAACGTTTGGTTGTTAAAGAGACTGGGATCGGTAATTGTCATACTCTCTGCCAATACCGAAAACCACTTGAACTACTGTGCACGCGGTAGAGATTCCAGAATGAAATAGGTGGTTGGCAACGTTCTATTTGAGGTATATCTATGGACCTGACTCCCTTGAGTTAGCTTAAGGTGGCTAAAACAAGAGTAATTGACGGGCCAAGTGAGGTAGCTCCTCCGATCGGACACACTCCTTCGATTACCATTATATTACTTAGTGATTGATTTGGTGCGCACCTTTGATTTGGGAGTGCGGATCGAGTTGGACAATTGTTGCGGCTTTGCGTTACCAACAGCCTGTAGGTGTAATTGGTATATCTATATTGGCGTTGCCTAGTTGTGTCATGTCACCTACCATATCGAGCCCACTAAGATTTTGTTGTGTCGTACCTATGGAGTGCCCTTTGGTAGCCTCCAGTTTACGGGGTTATTACGGTGCTGTATAGACTATGGCACTATAAAATGTGTTAAGAGAGATATGGGTAACGCCTTAAGGCTATTTTAATAGTTTGTCTTACTTTAGATATTATTATAATAGTGTATTTACCATATAGTAGATAGTTTAACGGATCCTTAAAGGATGGACGATCCCAAGAATCCTTTTAGTTACTGATGCATTTCTTATACAGTTCACATGAGTTGATTTACATTTTATAAGAATGTATGTCCTAACTCGAGTGTTTTGTGTTTTGCTTTACGCTCGGGTCAGCCTGAGGATCACAGCTTTGGATTCATCTTTTGGAGCTAGAGATCTGCTGGAGATTTAGTTATCTATCTATTATATCTATTTTAGTTATTTCCCTTCAGTCATTTGCTTATGTATTAGGGGACTTATGTATTTGGATTTCCAGTTGTATTGACTTTCAGACTCTGGTATTATGTATTTGTTTATGAGACTATGTATCTAGTAGCTTCATGAACTATTATGTTTATTCTATTCCGCTGCGAGTTATTCTGATATTATGTATCTATGATTCCGTGACTGGTTTTTTTTCCCCAAAATGTATTAACAATCTGTTGTTTTGAATTATTCAAGTCCGACATGTGTGATTTTATTGTCGATTTGAATGGTCTAAAATAGAGGGACGTTACATTTGGTATCAAAGCTTTGGTTTTAGGCAAACCTTAGCCTATGGGGTGAAAAATCCTTAGAGATACGGTAGAAATACCCTAGAATGGGTAAAATCACTCTTAGAATCATTCCCTGTGAGAACGTATTTTTAAGTATAAATGGCTTTTAAATTATTTTTATATAATTTTAAAAGATTATTTTGGATACAAAATTTTCTTGTTTTAAAATATAATTCTTTCTTAGAATTTCCTTCCTTTTCGAATCCACCTTGTTTAATAGAATTCTTGGATTAGGATTTCCATTCTAGATTGAATATTTTCTTTTATCTTTTCCTTTATCTTTGTCCTAAAATTCATTCTTGAATTTCTAGGCGTAGGAATGCCAGAGGTCGAGGTCGTGGTATTGCCCCAGTTCCAGAACCCGTTGCACCCATTAGTTTCACCACTCTTTGTAAGGAGTTCACTCAGCTTAATGGTACCAAGTTTGCTGAAGGAGAGAGCATCATTGAGGCTCAGCAGTGGCTGAGGAGTTTTGTAACGACCCGCTATTTTGGACCATTCAAATCGACAATAAAACCATATATGTCCGACTTGAATAATTCAAAATACCGAATTGTTAATTTAAATTTGGAAAAACATATACAGTAAATAAATCAATCACAGAATCACAGATACAGAGTAGTACAATAATACGCAGCGGAATAAATGAATAGTAGTTCATGAAGCTACTATATAAACAAAGTTAGAAATAAAATACATCAGAATATCCCAGATGCAGCGAATCTCCAGTACGGGCAGATGACTTCTCTGATCCAATTGACTGGATGACTGAAAGGATAGATAGCTGGATCTTCAAGCAAAGCTCCAACTTCGAAGCTGAGTCTCAAATATTGTATCACTCAGTCTGACCCGAGCGTAAAGCAAAACACAAAATACTCGAGTCAGGATTAACATTCTTATATCAATAAATCCAACTCAATTGAAATATCAACTTAAATACAAGTAACTTAGAGGATGTATGAGATAACCATTCTCTAAGGATCCGTGGAACTATCTACAATGTAGAAATATACACTATAACACCATGGTCATTTCAATTTAATTTATCTTCAAAACCAAAATATCATTTCATCTAATATATAAATATATATATATATATATATATATATATATATATTCAAATTTTATCACTTTTAATGTTGCGATTCAAATCTATTCAAATTCCAAATTCTAATTATAGTCCAATCTCAGTTTATTAATTTAAAATTCAACTCAATTCCTAAATAACCATTTCACATTTTATCGATCTCAAATCCAGATTTGAAATCACAAAATACCCTTTTACATTTCAATATTATTTCAAAACTTTAAATATTCAATGTTTCAAACCAAATTTTTATTCAATTAAATTTTCTAAATAATAAATTCGAATTATATTGATTTCAAATACAGATCTAAATCATAAATAAACCAATTAAATTCCAGTATAGTTCAAAGCTTTAATATTCTACAATTCAAAGTTCAATTGACAGTTTCATATAGATCTCGATTCAACCCCATTATTATTTAGTCTTGAAATATTCCCTCGTTAGATTCAATATCATTTAAGTAACCTTAAATAACATTTTACTAAACATTTTTTTTATTTAGATGTGAAATATTCATTAAATCACTTAAATCAAAATCCAGTTAAAAAATCATACCTTTAAATTTCCCACTCAATTAATTTCAAATCGATTAATTAAAATCCTTATTTAAACACCATTTCCAATAAACCCAAATTTACCTTCCCAACCTTACTTATTCAATTTATTATAAGAAAATCTATTGAAATATAGATTACATATATACTTAACCATATTCTACGTATCAAATCCATCTAATTTAAATCAAATATTACTACTTAATTTATATATAAAATTTATCATTTATCTAATGTCTTAAGAATCTATATTTATTAAACCATATTTTTTTTTCAAAACCATAGAAATTATTTTCAAAATATTTATATATGGACCAACGGTGTCTGTATATATTTCTTATCATATGGTCAAGTGATATGGATATTTATCATTTCAATCCGTACACTAAATATATACGGGTGGATAGCATTTCAACCCGTAATCCCAAATTCAATTTAATGAAAATCGCTTGGGTCTATCATTTCAACCCATAACGAAATTCTCCTATTCTAAAGTCCGTTCGGGTATGTATCATTTCAACCCATAGTGAATTCTAAACTACAGGGAACTTGCAGAGTGATAACAGATAATAATATAACAGGATATGATAATAATATAACAACAGGCATATATCAACAGTAATTAAATAAAGTATAAACAATAGGATATGGTGTCGTATCCCATAGGTGAATAGTTTACAGATAATAGCATATATAACAGATTTACTAACTTCAGCAGTATATTTCAATTGTCATTTCAATTGAAACCAAATTTAATAAATAAAAGAACGTTAATCGTGAGTGATTGCTCACCTTTCGAGGCTAGAGGCTAAAGAAGATAGACATCACAACAAGCTACGAATTTCAAAGCAACGCTAGATTGGCACGAATTCAACAAAGCTGAGAGATAAGAATTCGGTGAAAACGAATTAGAACCATCTTGATATGACAGAAAATGATGTATATAATTTTATTATTTATTACTAAAATCAATTTAATCATATATCTCAAATTAAAATTTAATTCAACACTTCGAACAAAGTCACCATATTTTTATATCTTTTAAAACCAATTAATGTATACTCATATAGACATTTGCAAACAAAATTTTATATTATATATACACACATAAATATAAAGTTATATAAACTTAAACAGAAAATATACAAACGAGATTGTATTACAAGTTTCCAATAATATATATTTTCCGTTTTAAAATATTAGGAATACTACAAACCATAATATATTATAACTAACATATAACTTAAAATATAATTAACAAATATATATATACAAACGTACATAAGGTATAAATATATACATAATATACTCAGTGACCCTATCTAACCCAACAGGTAAAATCCAAACTAATATAACTTTTTTTTTAAAAAAACTTATAAACACTGTCTATATCATACTTAAACAAAATCAATATATATTACTGTAAATATATAAACAGTATAACATATATTCATTGTCGAACCAGATTTTCCAGTTTCTATAATATATAAAAATAGATCATATAACTGTTTATATAAAATCAGTATTTACGTAGTTATAATATCAATAAACTCATGCTTTATCTGTACAAATCCACTTATATTCTTATACAACATATAACTTTATATATGTGTACCTTATACCCTATAACACTTACATATTTTAAAACAAAACAGAGAATATAGTGTGTAATATATACATATTTTCTTTCATAAACATACAACAACGTATATATATAAACATATAAACTAACGTAGACAGTATATATTATAATATACCATAGGTTTATAAAAAAAAAATATGCTTACGCAAAAGAAGGAGTACACGGTCTAAGTGGCTACGGAGGAGCATGAGGGGTGGAAGATCAGGGAGGATCTGCGGAGTGATGGTTTTGAGAAGCTAAAGAGGGGGAGAAAAAAAAGAAACAGAGAAGAGAAGTAATTAACTAATAGATTGTCTGTAACCATGCAAGCAAGAAATGAGATAATAATTAAAGGTTTTTTTATTGCCGTAGGAAAGAAGGAAAGGCAGATCAATAGGCTGAGAATCATACCATAATTACCCTAGTGAACAGAGGAAAGAAATTTAAAACAAAAATATAGATAAAGGTTGAGTGAATGGACATGGTCACCTGCTTGAATCACGTGAAATAATTAAAGCAAATGAAGTGGCTACAAGAAACGAATGATTTCTTCCTATTTTTGAATTAATGTTTACGTAGCCAATTTTTAAGCAAAAAGGAAACGTACAACAAATAATAAATTGAAATGACCGTTGATTCAGCAACGTTACTAAAGCAAATTATTATATTGCTTGGGCTGCACGGTGAAGTTTTGGAAGAGACGTGTTTCACAATGCAATCATTTTTAAGAAATAAATATATTACTTTAAAACAGAAGAACTGACCAAAAATGAATGTAAACGTATACAATTTATATGTTTTGATATTCAAAATAATTATAGGATGGCAACAGTCACCCTAGATTTAATTGAGAAATTAAAGCAACTAATAGCTGATTGGACAGCACGTTCCATATTTGAAACATAAAGGAAAAGATAAGTTTGGAATGGAAGGATACGTTATAAAGACAAAATGAACCGTTTGGAAAAGAAAAAAAATGATGGCAAATAAAACAGCTGTGCCTTGAATTTTCCAAAATAAATTATTAGAGCAATTGATAGGTTGATTGGACAGTGTGTTTCAAAACTTCAAGGAAATGAGTAATATATTTGAAAATACTAACATAACCTATATATACATACCTACTAGAATTCACACAATAATTAATGGACCCTATACCCAAACTAAACTTTCCATGTATATATGTATATTAAGACCAAATTTTTCTTTGAATCAAAAATCCATACTTGCTTTCAAAACTAAATTTCAAAACCACCATTTGATGTATAAACAGAACATAATATTTTCCTTTTTTCTTCTTTTTTTTATCAATAAATCAAACATTATTAATAATTTCACATAACTCAACATATCCATTAGTTACCAATTTTAGTTCATTTGTTAGAGGTTAACTTATTTAAATTACAATAATACAATTAAACTATTGTTTCCTCTTAAATTTTATTCCATAGATCAATATTTACAATTAACAGTTACTATTAAATTCTTAACATTTGTTGTTTTAATTCAAATTGTAAATCTCATATAAACTATTATTATTCCCATCATTTTTGTTTCTACCAAATTTTATTTAGTATTTAAAAAAAATTAGAATTTTAATTGGTCTAAAATTTCGGATCGTTACCCATTACCCTTTTTTTCAGATCTGAACTGCGTTGCAAAAATGAAGATGGGAAGAGATTTTGAAACGGTTAGAAAACCAAAGATTTTTATTCCTATTAAATATGAAGACGCAAATGAAAGTGGAAAGTTTTACACGTGAATTGGAGGCAGGGCTTTAATTCTTTTTTTTAAATGCACGTGCTGATTTGATTTTTAACAGCCAAGACATAAAATCAAAGAATGTGTACAATAAATGCAATAATTAAAACGAATGTACGCCCAAATTAATAACCGGTAACATAATTTAAATTTATATGTTCTCTTATTTATTGATTACTTATATTTAATTATACATAATCCAAACATTAAATTTTTATTTCAAAATATTATTATTTAAAATTTCTCCACAATTTAATTAAATACGTTATTAAAACCGTTTAAAATTTATGGGTTGTTACACTCTCCCCCACTCAAAATTTTTCGTCCCCGAAAAGGAAGGAGGTAGGGGAATAGCAAAAAACAGAAAGAAAAAAATAGATTGAACTACAAGATAAAGAATTAATTTAAAACTATACAAATTTTATTTGAAATATTCATTTAAAAACTTCATTTGAAATTTAATTTTCTTTAATGCTTTAATACTTTTCAAAACTCCTTTGAAAACAATTATTTACATTATTACTTATATTTACAAATAAGCTATTGAAAATATCAAATCCAAAATTTATAAAAAAATTCTCAAGATACTTCCAACATTATAGATAAATTAATAATCTCTGAAACACTAAAAATTTTCTATTATACCATGTAGTATATAAACAAACAATATTTAAAAAAGATATATCCAACAAGGAAAGAAGGTAGATTCGGAAAACAGAATCAAGGTGAATAACTAAACTGAGCAGATAAGGTAGATTCAAGGAATAGTATCAGGCACGAATAATTAATCTAAAACCATAAGAATTTCAATTTCGAATATTAATACAGAATTTTTTTGTTAGAAATACTTTTATAGTAAAATACTTTTATATAAAATACCTTTATATCGAAACCAATTTTCCTTTCGGAAATACTTCTATAACTCGATGTTTCAACGAGTTTATCTTCGTTCTTGCAGAATCTGGCCATGCGTTGATCAGGCGCAAAGCTAGAATTCTTCAAGTACTTAGTAGACATGTTTCAACAACCAGTGAAAATAATTGAAAAACCTTTAAAAACAGATATAGAAAGTACAATCCAAACAAAATAACCAAACCAAAACCTTTGTCTAACCATGGTTCGCAGATACACAATGTTAACGCCTGTATCCCCCAGGAAACAATCTGTATCCGTAAGCTTTCTCGACCCTGCGAGTTACGCCATGATGACTAGTAGGGTGCAGGATACACAATGGTTACGCTTGAATTCCCCAAGAAACAATCTGTACCCCTAGGTTGTCTCAGCCAGGCAGTTTCGCTACTAATGCGACCTACATAGATTGCAGGATACACAATGGTTACGCCTGGATCCCCCGGGAAACAATCCGTACCCCTAGGCCATCTCAGCCAGGCAGTTGCACAATGCAGTCACGAGAAAAAAACCATGGGTTACGCCACGGTGGGACACTCGAGTATCACATCCGGAAAACCAAAAATCAGAGAGAATAATATCAATAGAATGAATCCACAATGTGGCCACAAAGCGGATATCAAGCAGAAGGCACTTTCCATATCTTTACTTCGAAAATATGTATCATATAGTACCTTTTCAAATCACTTTCAAATATCATACTTATATAAAGTCCATTATATATATAATTCCATTTTCAATCGAATACTTTCCCAATCAATAGTATATCAAATCACACTTATATAGACTTCTATTATATAAAATTTCTCCTTTCAAATTGAGTACCTTTCAAATCAATAGGTTTCAAATCAATTTCGTACTATACAAATCAGTTTTATATAAGTTCGATAACTCCCAAATCAAGTATTAAGTAAATCAAGGTTCTCAAATTTTTTCTCGTTTCAATAACATTTCAGTTTCAAGATCATATACGATTTCACCAAATTTTCTTCCAAATTAAATATATTCAGTTTCGAAGTTTCTTAAACAATAGGTTTAGAAAATAATCCAAATTTCCAAATCAACAAAATTTAGGTCAAACAAATTCATTTCCTAAATGACCATATAAGTACTGGTTTTAATTCCAATCTAATTTCAAAACCCAATATTCTTCTCAAAATCAATTATACTCGAAATGGTTTCTAAATTTATAATTATCCCTTTAAAACCTTTAAACTATTTATTTCTACATAAAAAATCCAATTTTCCTTTTTCGAATTATTTATTTAACAAAATTTTCAAATTTACTTAAGTCACACTCTTCATACTTTAAACATACAAAACTAAACTTATATTCTTTATCAAATATTTTATACTCTTCGAAATTTCTTAGTTTTAAAATTTTAAACCTTGATTTGGAAGTGCTCGAACCTTCAAAATAGTCGATGAAATCAAATTTCAAATCCAAGAGTTGGAAATCAGAAACAAATCAATAAATCAAATTTTTTTATTTATAAATAGAGTTATACTAAATCAAATCGAAAACTCGAGGATTTAACACCGGCTTACTTTAAATTATTTCAAATATATATACATATATCTTCCGAATATCAAATCATACTTTGGAATTTGAAATCAAAATTGGTTTCACAAAGTCACTCGCATAGCAAAGCTATTAAAGTGGCCTCTCCCCACTCTGAAACTTGAGAATCAATGTCGATGATGCGTGCACTCATCACCAAAATTATTTTCCAGCGACATAAGTGAGTTCTGGACTTCTATTTCCTTGAAAACTTCTTTGAATTTTTTTTTCGAAATCCTTGGAACTAATTTGAAGTCATTTGAAACATTTCTTATTCAGAAAATACTTTCAAATCTTATTATTATATATTTCAAAATCTTAAACCAATTTTCAAAAATACCGAAGTCCAATCCCTCGAATTTCAAATTTAAAACCTTTCAGTTATAAATCATTTTTATATAAATAAATTTTCTTATAATATTTTCAAAATTTCAAATTCTCGTTTTTTTTAAAGGTATATAATCCTTATCGAAAACATTTTCTCTTTTATATATAGAATAAAATCATAGTTACCCAAATAAAAATTTCGGCATATAAAACAATTTTAAAATACAAACAAAACTCGGTTTTCAAAGGATGATTCAAGAATGGATTTTAAAACAAAGATAGAGATTTAATTTAGAGGAGCTCCAATCAATAGAATCTTGATTCAAAGATAGACTCGATCGAAGATGAGATAATTGAATTACAAAATAGATTATGGGTATAAATCGCGGGCGACCTTAACCGGGTCAACCGTGACTTCATGAATATGATCGATGCGGAATTCCAAGGCAAATTGACATTCGATCGCCAGATATAGAATTCGGCATAACTAAAGATAGCAGCATCTAAACCGAGGATATATAAATCTTCGGTGAATCAATGCCGATTGTAAAGGAGTTTTCACCCCCTTTACAAAACATTCAGTGGAGTTATGGAATACTCCAGAATCAAACGAATATAAATAGAAGAGACAAGAATGAATTTCGGAACCGAGAGACATTCCAAAATTCAAAGGAAATCGAGTCAAAAAGGAAGAGATACAACTCGAACGAAAATGATTCTGTAAATAAATTTACCATATTGCTAAGTTTTGCCTAGAGCCTCGCTCTGATACCAACTGTAACGACCCGCTATTTTGGACCATTCAAATCTACAATAAAACCATACATGTCCGACTTGAATAATTCAAAATACCGAATTGTTAATTTAAATTTGGCAAAACATATACAGTAAATAAATCAATCACAGAATTACAGATACAGAGTAGTACAATAATACGCAGCAGAATAAATGAATAGTAGTTCATGAAGCTACCATACAAACAAAGTTAGAAATAAAATACATCAGAATATCCCAGATGCAGTGAAGTCTCCAGTACAGGCAGATGACTTCTCTAAACCAATCGACTGGATGACTGAAAGGATAGATAGCTGGATCATCAAGCAAAGCTCCAACTTCGAAGGTGAGTCTCAAATGCTGTATCACTCAGTCTGACTCGAGCGTAAAGCAAAACACAAAACACTCGAGTGAGGATTAACATTCTTATATCAATAAATCCAACTCAGGTGAAATATCAACTGAAATACATGTAACTTAGAGGATGTATGGGATAACCATTCTCTAAGGATCCGTGGAACTATCTACAATGTAGAAATATACACTATAACACCGTGGTCATTTCAATTTAATTTATACTTAAAAACCAAAATATCATTTCATCTAATATATATATATATATATATATATATATATATATATATATTCAAATTTTATCACTTTCAAAGTTGCGATTCAAATCTATTCAAATTCTAATTTTAGTCCAATCTCAATTTATTAATTTAAAATTCAACTCAATTCCTAAATAACCATTTCACATTTTGTCGATCTCAAATCTGGATTTGAAATCACAAAATACCATTTTACATTTCAATATTATTTCAAAACTTTAAATATTCAATGTTTCAAACTAAAATTTTATTCAATTAAATTTTCTAAATAATAAATTTGAATTATATTGATTTCAAATACAGATCTGAATCACAAATAAACCAATTAAATTCCAGTATAGTTCAAAGCGTTAATATTCTACAATTCAAAGTTCAATTGACAGTTTCATATAGATCTCGATTTACCCCATTATTATTTATTCTTGAAATATTCCCTCATTAGATTCAATATCATTTAAGTAACCTTGACTTACATTTTACTAAACATTTTTTTATTTAGATGTGAAATATTCATTAAATCACTTAAATCAAAATCCAGTTAAAAAATCATACCTTTAAATTTTCATTCAATAAATTTCAAATCAACTAATTAAAATACTTATTTAAATACCATTTCCAATAAACCCAAATTTTCCTTCCCAACCTTACTTATTCAATTTATTACAAGAAAATCTATTGAAATATAGATTTACATATATACTTAACCATATTCTACGTATTAAATCCATCTAATTTAAATCAAATATTACTACTAAATTTATATATAAAATTTATCATTTATCTAATGTCTTAAGAATCTATATTTATTAAACCATATATTTCTTTCCAAAACCATAGAAATTATTTTCAAAATATTTATATATGGACCAACGGTGTCTGTATATATTTCTTATCATATGGTCAAGTGATATTGATATTTATCATTTCAATCCGTACACTAAATATATACAGGTGGATATCATTTCAACCCGTAATCCCAAATTCAATTTAATGAAAATCGCTTGGGTCTATCATTTCAACCCATAACGAAATTCTCCTATTCTAAAGTCCGTTCGGGTATGTATCATTTCAACCCATAGTGAATTCTAAACTACAGGGAACTTGCAGAGTGATAATAGATAATAATAATAATATAACAGGATATGATAATAATATAACAACAGGCATATATCAACAGTAATTAAATAAAGTATAAACAATAGGATATGGTGTCGTATCCTATAGGTGAATAGTTTACAGATAACAGCATATATAACAGATTTACTAACTTCAGCAGTATATTTCAATTGTCGTTTCAATTGAAACCAAATTTAATAAATAAAAGAACGTTAATCGTGAGTGATTGCTCACCTTTCGAGGCTAGAGGCTAGAGAAGATAGACAGCGCAACAAGCTACGAATTTCAAAGCAACGCTTGATTGGCACGAATTCAACAAAGCTGAAAGATAAGAATTCGATAAAAACAAATTAGAACCATCTTGATATGACAGAAAATGATGTATATAATTTTATTATTTATTATTAAAATCTATTTAATCATATATCTCAAATTAAAATTTAATTCAACACTTTGAACAAAGTCTCCATATTTTTATATCTTTTAAAACCAATTAATGTATACTCATATAGACATTTGCGAACAAAATTTTATATTATATATACACACACATAAAGTTATATAAACTTAAATAGAAAATATACAAACGCGATTGTATTACAAGTTTCCAATAATATATATTTTCCGTTTTAAAATATTAGGAATACTACAAACCATAATATATTATAACTAACATATAACTTAAAATATAATTAACAAATATATATATACAAACGTACATAAGGTATATATATACATATGTATACTCAGTGACCCTATCTAACCCAACAGGTAAAATCCAAACTAATATAACTTTTTAAAAAAAAAACTTATAAACACTGTCTATATCATACTTAAACAAAATCAATATATATTACTGTAAATATATAAACAGTATAACATATATTCATTGTCGAACCAGATTTTCCAGTTTCTATGATATATAAAAATAGATCATATAACTGTTTATATAAAATCAGTATTTACGTAATTATAATATCAATAAACCCATGCTTATCTGTACAAATCCACTTATATTTTTATACAACATATAACCTTATATATGTGTACCTTATACCCTATAACACTTACATATTTTAAAACAAAACAGAGAATATAGTGTGTAATATATACATATTTTCTTTCATAAACATACAGCAACGTATATATATAAGCATATAAACTAACGTACACAGTATAAATTATAATATACCATAGGTTTATAAAAAAATATGCTTACGCAAAAGGAGTACACGGTCTAAGTGGCTACGGAGGAGCACGAGGGGTGGAAGATCAGGGAGGAGCTGCGGAGTGATGGTTTTGAGAAGCTAACCGAGGGGGAAAAAAAAAGAAACAGAGAAGAGAAGTCAAGGCCACATAGAAATATAACGGAGGAGCTCAATATTTAAAAGCTGGAAAAAGAAACGTAAAATTTAATGAGCTAAATGAATGCAAAAGTATATAAGTTTGATATTCGAATGACGGTCGTAAAAATGGAAATTTGCGTATAGGTAACGGCTGGCTATAATCAAATATTCACATTTTGATGGATTGCTTTCCTTTAAGCAATAAAGACAGGGAGAGAAAGAATAGATAAAGGCAACAAATCTATCAATCAAAGAAAATGAAAAAGTTTGAACTTGTACGCAAAAAATAGATATAGAACGATGTAGGTGAGTTGGCTGCTCTGGGTAAAAATGCTTAATAATTTTTATGAACCAAATAGGCATGAACAGACTACAACATGCAATTAACTAATTGATTGTCTGTAACCGTGCAAGCAAGAAATGAGATAATAATTAAAGGTTTTTTTATTGCCGAAGGAAAGAAGGAAAGGCAGATCAATAGCCTGAGAATCATACCATAATAACCCTAGTGAACAGAGGAAAGAAATTTAAAACAAAAATATAGATAAAGGTTGAGTGAATGGACATGGTCACCTGCTTGAATCACGTGAAACAATTAAAGCAAATGAAGTGGCTATAGGAAACGAATGATTTTCTCCTATTTTTGAATTAATGTTTACGTAGCCAATTTTTAAGCAAAAACAAACGTACAACAAATAATAAATTGAAATGACCGTTGATTCAGCAACGTTATTAAAGCAATTTATTATATTTCTTGGGCTGCACGGTGAAGATTTGGAATAGACGTTTTTCACAATGCAACCGTTTTTAAGAAATAAATATATTACTTTAAAACAGAAAAACTGACCAAAAATGTACGTAAACGTATACAATTAATATGTTTTGATATTCAAAATAATTATAGGATGGCAACAGTCACCCAAGATTTAGTTGAGAAATTAAAGCAATTAATTGCTGATTGGACAGCACGTTCCATATTTGAAACATAAAGGAAAAAGATAAGTATGGAATGGAAGGATACGTTATAAAGGCAAAATGAACCGTTTGGAAAAAAATAAAACAAATGATGGCAAATAAAACAGCTGTGCCTTGAATTTCCCAAGATAAATTATTAGAGCAATTGATGGATTGATTGGACAGTGTGTTTCAAAACTTCAAGGAAATGAGTAATATATTTGAAAATACTAGCATAACCTATATATACATACCTACTAGAATTCACACAATAATTAATGGACCATATACCCAAACTAAACTTTCTGTGTATATATTTATATTAAGACCAAATTTTTCTTTGAATCAAAAATCCATACTTGCTTTCAAAACTAAATTTCAAAACCACCATTTGATGTATAAACAGAACATAATATTTTCCTTTTTTTTTCTTCTTTTATTAGCAATAAATCAAACATTATTTAATAATTTCACATAACTCAACATATCCATTAGTTGCCAATTTTAGTTCATTTGTTAGAGGTTAACTTATTTGAATTACAACAATACAATTAAACCATTGTTTCCTCTTAAATTTTATTCAATTCATCAATATTTACAAATAACAATTATTATTAAATTCTTAACATTTGTTGTTTTAATTCAAATGTAAATCTCATATAAACTATTATTATTCCCATCATTTTTGTTTCTACCAAATTTTATTCAATATTTAAAAAAAATAGAATTTTAAATTGCTCTAAAATTTCGAATCGTTGCCCATTACCCTTTTTTTCCAGATCTGAACTGCGTTGCAAAAATGAAGATGGGAAGAGATTTTGAAACGGTTAGAAAATCAAAGATTTTTATTCCTATTAAATATGGAGATGCAAATGAAAGTGGAAAGTTTTACACGTGAATTGGAGGCAGGTTTTTTTTTTAAACGCACATGTTGATTTGATTTTTAACAGCTAAGATATGAAATAAAAGAGTGCGTACAATAGATGCAATAATTAAAACAAACGTACGCCCAAATTAGTTAACCAGTAACGTAATATAAATTTATATGTTTTCTTACTTATTGACTGCTTATATTTAATTATACGTAATCCAAATATTAAATTTTTATTTCAAAATATTATTATTTAAAATTTCTCCATAATTTAATTAAATACGTTAATAAAACCATTTAAAATTTATGGGTTGTTACAAGTTTAGAGAGGATTTTCACTAGTCTTGAGATCACCGACGCTTAGAGGCGTCAGTTAGCAGCTTGGCAGTTGCAGGAGGCAGCCCAAGATTGATTGGAGTCTATTACTGCCCACACTATTGAGGCAAATATCACTTGGGAGCAGTTTAGGTATTATCTTGAGTTGGTTTTGAGTTTGGTTTAGTTATCTTTTTGGATCTTTCTTAAGTTTGGATGTCGTATTTCAAGGATGGTTTTGTGGCTAAGTGGATGCCCGAAGCCGGGAAGTCTCAGCTGTACAGGGAGTTTATGGATCTTAAGCAGGGGAATATGTAATTTTCTAAGTATGAGCGTAAGTTCAATGAACTTTTCAAGTTTGGTCCTAGCTTGATTAGTGCCCCTCTTAAGAAGAATGAGAAGTTTATAGCTAGAGCTTACCTAGAGTATTATGATCGTCTGATTTCTTATGTGCTTAGCCCTTTTACTGGATTGATGGATATGGCAATTAGATTTGAAAACCCCACTTCTAAGGAATCATCTGTTGCTCATGCACCTTCATCTCAGCCTTTTTCTGGCAGCTCTAAAAGAGGAAGCCTAATTTTCATTAGCAAAAGAGGAATTGGCTGACTCCAGGTTTGGGATCTTCTTCTCAGAGGCAGCCTATTGATCTTTCTTCCATCACTTGCTTTAAGTGTGATCAGAAGGAACACTATGCCAATAGTTGCCCTACTTCAGTTGGAGCTTCTGTTCCTCAAGTTCATATGACTAGGCGTGATCTTTGCCATATTTGCTTACAGCCTGGCCACTTTAAGAAGGATTGTCCTACTCAGCAGAAGGGCAAGCCATCTGATATCTTTGCAGTTACTTCATCCACTCCACCTACTCCTAGTGATACCCTAGGTACTCTCCAGGGCATATTTACTTTGTTTAAATTTCTTGTTTGTGTTCTATTTGACATTGGAGCCTCTCATAGCTTCATTTCGATGGATCTTTGTGATAAGTTTGAGCATATCCTTTCACTTAAGTTTGCAACTGTACCTTTTTGTGTTACTATTCCTATTGGTGGTCCCGCGAACCTTAGTAGGATTTGTAACGGAGTGAAACTCTTCTATTTCGACCATCGATTTTGTGGTGGTTTCTATGTTCTGGGTTTTGATGCTTTTGATATGTTGCTTGGAGGAGACTGGCTGAAGAAACATGAAGCCGTTATCTCTTGTAAAACCCGAACGGTTTCTCTTGTTGATGATTTAGATAATCCTTTGGTGATTCAGTGCCGTATGCCTCAGGATTATGCTGGTAGTTTTATTTATTCTCTTGATTCTTCTCCTGGTGATCTTAATTCAACTCCTATGGTCAAATTCTATCCCGATGTATTTGGTGAAGTCATTTCTTTACCTCCTAAGCGGGAGATCAAATTCTGTATTGATCTTCTTTCTGGAGCTCGACCTGTAGTTCTTCCTCCTAGAAGAATGGTACCCTATGAGAAGGTTGAGTTGAGGAAGCAAATTGTAGACTTGTTCTCCAAGGGTCTGATCAGACCTAGTCATTCCGAATGGGGAGCAGCTGTGGTTTTTGTCACTATATCTGATGGTTCTTTGAGGATGTGTGTTGATTATATGGAGCTGAACAAGCTCGCTATGAAAAACAGATATCATATGCCTCGTATCAATGACATGTTCGATCAGCTCTATAAAGCTAAAGTGTTTTCTCAGCTTGATCTTGCATCGGTTTCCACCAGCTCAAAGTTGTCGAGGAAAGTATTCCCAAAATTGCTTTTTGTACTGAGAATGATTAGTTATACCTTTCGGTTTGACTAATTCCCCAGCTTTCTTTGTTGATCTTATGAATCGTATTTTCCATGATGTTCTTAACAAGTTTATTCTAAGTCTTCGTCAATGATATTCTTGTCTTCTCTAGGTTAGAGGAGGAGCATGAGTCGCATTTGAATTTTGTTCTGGAGAATCTTAGGTGTCATTAGTTGAAAGCTAAATTCTCGAAATGTCATTTCTGGAAAGATGAAGTCCGATTTCTTGGACATAGTTTTTCTGGTAATGGAGTTTATGTTGATCCAATTAAGATCGCTGCGATCAATGTAAGCCTATCTTATCTTCTTTCTTTTGTAAATTAATTATTCTTTCTCTGTAGTTCTTATTTTCCATATTCCATTTCAAGATTGAGAAATTCCTAGAACTCCATCTGATATCCATAGCTTTCTGGGCCTTGCTGGTTATTATCGGAGATTTATTGAGGATTTTGCTCGGATTGCTGCACCTCTCACTGCTTTGACTTATAAGAATGTTAAGTTTATATGGAATGATAAGTGTGAAGCTGCATTCAATGAGTTAAAGCGTAAGCTTACTTCCGCACCAGTTCTTACCGTTCCAAATGGAAATGAGAGATTTACGATATATATTGATTTTAGTCGTGATGGTTTGGGAGCTATTCTGATGTAGGATGGAAAGTTATTGCTTATGTCAGTCGTCAGTTGAACACCCATGAAGCCAATTATTCAGCCCATGATTTGGAATTGCTTACCGTGGTTTTTGCATTGAAGCTTTAGAGACATCATCTTTTGGGAACTAAGTTTGAGCTCTTTACGGATCATCACTCTTTGAAGTATATTTTCACCCAAAAGGATTTGAATCAGAGGCAGGTTAGATGGCTTGAGTTTCTCGCTTCTTATGACCTCGACATCAACTTTACCCCCGGGAAAGCTAATGTTATCGCCGATGCCTTGAGTCGGAGAAGGCGGTGTTGTGTCAGCTTGTTGTTTCTTCTTCTCTTATGGATCGTATTGTTGCTAAGCAGGATGAAGATGAGATGCTTAGGCTCATTAAGGAGAATGTTCGTAGCAAAGTTAGTAGTAGTAGCCAAGATGAAAGTAGAGCTCAGATCGATGACAAAGGGATTTTGAGGATTAATAATTGGATTTGTGTCTCGATGTCGATGATTTGAGGCAAGAGTTACTTCGGAAAATCATCAGTTCAGACTTTCTTTTCATCCAGGTGTGACGAAGATGTATCAGGATATGAAGAAATTGTATTGGTGGAGTGATTTGAAACGTGATATCTCCTTTTTTGTTAGTAGATGTGTGACTTGTCAGCAGGTCAAGGCCGATCATCAGAAGACCGTTGGATCATTGCAACCCATTGAGGTTCCCAATTGAAAATGGGAACATGTTTCTATGGATTTTATTAATGGATTCCCAAGGACTAGGAGAGGTAATGAGAGTATTTGAGTAGTTGTGGATAGATTGACTAAGTCAGCTCATTTCATTCCGGTTAGGTCCAACCGTTTTGCTTCGAGTTTAGCTGAGATTTATATGAGAGAAATTGTTTGATTTCTTGGTGTTTCTGTCAGTTATGTTTGTTATAGAGACCCCATCTTTACCAGCCAATTTTGGAGAGCTTTTTAGGAAGCTTTGGGTACTCGCCTGAATTTAAGCATTACTTACCATCCATAGACCGATGGTCAAACAGAAAGAGTGAATCGAATTCCGAAGGATCTTCATGTACTTGATTATGGAGGATCTTGGGAAGATCATCTCCATCTAGTTGAATTCACATATAACAACAGTTATCAAGTACAATCTCAAATTTTCTATTTAAGGTGGTCTTAAATATTTATCTATCTTATTCCATCTTTTGAATTCAGGCTAGTATTGCAATGGCTATGTTTGCTGCTCTTTACGAACGACCTTGTAAATCTTCATCTTGTTGGATTGAATCCGGTAATCGTTTGATTCTAGGTCCGGATATGATTCTAGAGGCATCTGAAAGGGTTAAAGAGATTAGGAGGAAGATGAGGATTGCTCAGGATAGGAAGAAGAAGTACGCTGATAGGCGTAGGAGGAGTCTGGAGTTTACTGTTGGTGATCGGGTTTTCCTTAAGGTCTCCCTGTTGAAAAATATGATTCGGTTTGTTCGGAGAGGGAAGATTGGTCCTAGGTTCATTGGTTCTTTTCGCATCTTAGAGAGAGTTGGTCTTGTAACTTATCGTTTGGATTTGCCTGACAAGCTTTCTGGAGTGCATAATGTGTTCCATGTTACGCATCTTCGTCGGTATCTTCAAGATCCATCTTTGGTTGTTCAGCCTAATGCTCTCGAGAGTCTGGATGTCGAGCCCAACCTTAATGTCGAGAGGAAGCCATTTCGTATTATCGATAGAGGTACGAAGCAGCTGAGAAGGAAATCTGTCAACCTGGTCAAAGTGCAATGGAGTACTGATGATCGAGATTGTACTTAGGAGACGGAGTAGAGCATGCATGCTTCGAATCTAAAATTGTTTGTTTCAGGTACTATTCGTTATTCTATTTATCTTTCTTTGCTTTTCCTGTGTCTCGTTCCTTTTCGAGGACGAAAAGTTTTGAGTGGGGGAGAGTGTAACGACCCGTAAATTCAGTAAATATTTTAGATGAAATTTTATTTGAAACTTTGATTTAAATTATTTTAAATTTCATAAATTTGAAATTTCAATATATTTTGGAATTTGATGTGAAATATTCTTCCAAATTTAAAAAAATTAAAAAATTTCAAAAAATCCAAATTTTGGTCAGCCTTGGTCATAGTTTGACTTCTGGTAGAAAATTTTAAATTTAATTTTTTTTTCTTTTTTACAAAGCTGGATTTGATTCTAACATTTTCTCTGTTTTTTATTTCATTAAATTCTGATTTCTACTTCTCAAATTTTGCAGTTTTCAGCGTATTACACGCAATTATTTTCATATTTTATTTTTCCTATTTGTTCTTTGGTTTTGGGCTAGATTAGGTTAAGATTTAGCTTGTTTATGTGTCGTTGGGCTTAGACTAATAGGCTAGGATGTTAAAGGTCACATGAGTGGTCGTTTGATATGAGAAGTCACCTATTGAGAAACAAAGTACGTACATATTTTGTTTCCTATCTTATGACTTCTAATTCTTCTCTTCTTCCTACTCAAAAACAAATACAGTAAGTCTTCTTCCCCCTCTTTCTAATTTTCTAAATTTTCTTTATCACCGCTGCTCTTTCCTCTAGCTTGCCATCTCCTCTACCTCCTTCAACCTCCTCCATACCCGAAGCCAACCTCTTCCTTAACCATGGTCGTGGCCTCCTCTTGCCAAACCATAGCCGTGACAACCCTTAGCATCCCCTTGCCAAACCCTAGGCCGAACCACTTCCTCCCCTTCCTTTTCCCTTTTCTTCGGCCGCCGTCCATTTTTCCAAAACACTTAGCCTCCCTTCGACCTAGCCTTGGCTGAACCCAAGCCATGTTGGCCAAGCCTTTGCCACCACTTTCCAAGCCCATAGGCCGAACCCCTTCATCCAAACTATGGCCGAACCTTTTGATTTAGTCTAGGTTGAGCCAAACCTAACCCAAAGCCAAGAGTGGCCAAGCCCAAACCTAGTGTGGCCGAGCCTATTAGCCTTTAGGCTAGCCCATTCATTTGTTTTTTTATAAAAAAAAAAAATTATATATACTTTTATTTTATCTATGAAATTTTTTTTTTACATATTTATTTATTTATTTATTTGGATTTGGATTCTTCTCCCACTCAAGCTTGTCCGTGATTGTCGAGCTTATTTGAAGTTATTTGGGTTTAGTTTGAAATCATTTACTTTAGCTATTAAAGGTGAGTAATCACTCTTGACTACATACTTATATGTTGGTGAATCGATGTCATTTGAATTGTATTGATATGCACGTGTATGTTAGTAATTTCAAGTATGCTTATATTATGTTATCTCACCTGATATTGGACCTATTATGATCATACGTCATGATATATTATATATCGTTCTGTTTATTTCATATTCCATTCTCACACTGCAAATTCCTTCACTATGGATTGAAATGATACATACCCGAACGATCTTTAGATTAAGAAAAAATCGTTATGGGCTGAAATGATAGGCTCGAGCGATTTTTATTTGACTTCGGATTGCGGGTTGAAATGATATAAACCAGAGAATTTAATAATTTCGGATTGAAATGATATATATCCGTATTTACTTGACCATGGGTTGGAAAATTTTATGCAGACTCTCTGGTTGGTTTTAAAATAATTCTCTAAAAATTATTAAGTATTTTGGATTTTTAAATATATGAATTTTAACTTAAATTTAATTTAATGATTTTATAAAAATTTATATATTTATCTTCTTTGAGTTAAAAATTTTATAAGTCGATAAATGGTTTAAAATGTAAAATTTGAAATTTATAATATTTATTTTAACTTAATATTCTAATTTGACCTAATAATATAAATTTTGATCTAACTTAATAATATAGGTTTTTTTATGTAATAGTATTTTTTAAATAATTAAAATGATAATTTTCTTTACTATAATAAAATTTAAGTTAATAATGTACTTTTAACTTAATGTAAGAAATTTCAGCTTTAAATTGGATATTATACTAATAAATTTTATTTAACTAAAATCATATTTTATTTAATATCCAAATGAGTAATTTAGCATAATAAAATAGATTTTATATAATAACTATGTTTAAAATTATAAGTATACATAATATTTTGATTCTATAAACTGTTATGGTGGAAAGTATTATCTTTCCAAAATGTTATGATTTCTTAAGGTTATGTTTTCAAAATGCTATGATTTCTTAAGGTTATGTTTTCAAAATGCTATGATTTCTAAAGGGTTATGTTTTTGAATTGCTATGATTTTAAAATGTTACATTTTCAAAGTGTTATGGTTTCTAAAATATTATGGGTTATCCCACTTTTTGGTCAAAACTGGAATATCAACAAATAGGAAAGGGATGATGGATATCGGGATTGGAGATCGATTGGAATCAAGGCTGCAATCGGTGTCGTCAAAATTTGGTTGGGCTTCGATCGGGACGAAATTGATTGGAGACGATGATGAGGATTGGGAGAGGCTATGTTTCAAGTTTCAGGTCAATCGGAGTTCGAATGGAGGAGATATGATCAATACAACGTAGGAAGGGCATACTGTTCGAATCCATCAAGGGGTCGAGGTGATGCTCATTTCGAATCCATCTGATTCGTACCCATCAGGTTTTGTTCAGTTCAACTCCATCAGGTTCGCATCGATCGAAGGCATGGCGCAAGGATGGTTCGAATCGATAACTTCGTATCGATCAAGAAGTGAGGACTTCGTATCGATACCGTTCGTATCGATCGGCATGGACAAGGCTCGGTTATTTCGTATCGATCGGAAGAGAAGGTTAGGTGGACTTCGACTCGATGGCAACATAGGTCTCCTTCATATCCATCAGGTAAGAGCCCCGTTCGTATCTATTAGGTGAGGTCTCGTTCGTATCCATCCTATGCATGAGGTTCATATCCATCCTTCTCGATGCCCCCCCAACCTGCCCCCCTCCCCCACGTTCATTTCGTATCAATCGGCACTTGGAATCGATACGGGATGAGCTCCTGGAATCAAGGCGAAGAGAGGCACGGGTTGATGGATGCGAGCATGACCCTTGTGAAGTTATGGATATGGACGAAGCGTGGGACATGGATACGACCGCGCCTTCAGGAAAAGAAACATTCAACACTGCAAGAAAGGTGGATCAACCCAGGAAGCTCGCGCCACGTCATCGATGCGCACGCGCTTTGGATGGAGTCGAACAAGATGGATTCGAAACAGTGGATTCGAAGACGACAGCCAATGGACAACCCAAACTCGAATCGATCATATCTCCTACACCGATGATCCAAATGCAATGAAATTTTCACAGCAACTCGCACACAAGGTAAGGAATGTTCCTGCCAAGTTTCAGCTCGATTGGATCATTTCTTGATGGATACGAAATCACTTCGTATCGATCACAGATCGAGTCGAAACTTGGTGGGGTCGGTCGCGTGGGAACACTCACATGCCAGAAGAAGTCTCTCGAAGTTTGAGCACGATCTTAGCTTCCTACGCCTATTAATAGAGCCCCAGAGCCTACAGAAATGGGACCTCTTGGATATTGGACGTCCAGATTCTGCCGGATTCATTTCTATACTTCAATACAAATATTGTACTCGAAATTCTTCATTATTACTGCTGTAATTATCTGCAGCAAGGATAATCGATAAAAGGATAAAACTTTGGAGTGGACGTAGGCCGGAGATAGCCGAACCACTATAAATCTTGTGTCTTTGTTCAATATTTCTGAATTCCTTCTTGTTGTTTATTAAGATCTGATATTTGTGCTTGAATATCATTGGTTTGTGTTCATATACTGGTGCTTTCATGGTATTTGGGGTTTGTGACCAATTTTGGCGCAAACATTATGATTTCGAAAGTGCTATAATTAGTGTATAAATTTTTGAAAGTGTTGCGATTTTGAAAAATGAATATTATTTTAAATAATAATGATATCGAATTTATATGGTTTTGAAACTAATATGTTTTGATATGAAATAAAAACTATTTGGAAATGAAATAACTATGGGTTATAACAACGTTTATTTGTTAAAGTGACCGGGATAGGTAATTGGCATACTCTCTCCCCATACCGAAAACCACTTTAACAATTGTGTACGCGGTAGAGATTCCAAAATGAAGTAAGTGGTTGACGACGTTCTATTTGATGTATACACGTGGACCTGACTCCTGCGAGCTAGCTTAAGGTGGATAAAACAGAAGCAATTGACGGGCCAAGTGAGGTAGCTCCTCCGATCGGACACACTCCTCCAATTACCATTCTATTACTTTGTCATTGATTTGGTGCACACCTTTGCTTTGGGAGTGTGGATCGAGTTGGGCGATTGTTGTGGCTTTGCGTTACCAACAGCCTGGAAGTGTAATTGGTATATCTACATTGGCATTGCCTAGTTGTGCTGTGTCACCTACCATATTGAGCCCACTACGAGTTTGTTTTGTGTCGTACATATGTAGTGCCCTCTGGTAGCCTCCAGTTTACGGGGGTATTACGATACTATATAGATTATGGCTCTATAAAATGTGTTAAGGCGGATATGCGTAACGTCTTAACACTATTTTAATAGTTTATCTTACTTTCGACATTATTATAATAGCGTATTTTACTACATAGTAGATAGTTTAACGGAACCTTAAAGGGTGGGAGATCCCAATTATCTTTTAAGTTATTGATGCATTTGTTATACAATTCACTTGAGTTGATTTACATTTTATAAGTATGTATGTCCTGACATGATGTTTTGTGTTTTGCTTTACGCTTGGGTCAGCCTGAGTATCACAGCTTTGGATTCATATTTTGAAGCCAGAGATCTGTTAGGGATTTATCTATCTATTATTTCTGTAACAACCCGCATATTTGTTGATGTTATATTTAGATATTTTATTTAAATATATTTTTTTGATACTCGAATTTAGTCCGAAAAGCTACTTTTTGTATACGGTCGAATTAGGACTCGGGACCACTCCCGTTGAGTTTAAAATGCCGTTTGTGACCTTTTCGAGTATAAGCTTCGATATATTTGGAGAAAGTTGATTTTTGCTACTTTTTCACTTAGGGTTTTGATTTGGGCTGAGCCCACTTATGTATTCAGTCTCAACCCCTCTCCTCCTCATTTACTTCATTTCCAATTCCTAATACTCAAGCTTTAGCAACAATGGTGGGAGAGGTGAGAAATTAAAACTCAAGCCCTAGTTTTCTTTTGCAAATCAAGTTCTAGCTCCAAACTAATAGAAGAACCCATTGGTAAGCTTCTCTTCTTCTTCTCCAACTCAACCTCTTATCAATTTCAGAAATTCCTAAACCTAACTTTGGGAATGTTCTTCTTTTAAAGCTTAGAATCAAGCTTCTTGAGTTGGATTTGAAGGGTGGTTGATTCTCCTTTGCTTTCAAGCATCTTCTTCAATCGTTCGGGTTCAAAGGTGAGATTTTTATCTCACATCCATGACTATAGTTATCTTTGGTTGTTGGGTATGAATTCCTAGCACTTCTTCATGTGCATTTGCTCTTGATTTGGATTGGTTTTGTGAATATTCCAATTTTTGGGTTTTTAAGTCAAATTTGTGTGAAATCCTTTTATGGATGTTTGATCATGCTTTTGGTGATGCATCGAGGAGCATATAGGGCCGGGTTGCCGATTGGCATAAACCCTTAGAGCCAATGTTCATCCAGATGCATTTTGGAAGAGTTTGCTCTTCATTTGGATAGGCTAAAAAACAGCCCGAGCATGATTCAGTCGACTGAATCCTCTGTTCATTCGACTGAACCTGAGACCCGAGGGTTTCCGGGCATGATTCAGTCGACTGAATCTTCTGTTCAGTCGACTGAACCTGGAAACAGAAAGTTTCCTGAACCTAGAAAATTTCCAGGTACAGGGTCAGTCGACTGAAAACTCTGTTCAGTCGACTGAACCTGCTGTTTGAGTCCAATTTGCCGTTTTGGATTGAATTTCCAATGTTAATCGATTCGTGTTGATTCCCTTTTGTTATTATCACTTATTATCGACTTTGATGACATTTTCTTCGTGATTTATGGGAATATCCATTTTGAAGGATTCGGTATCGATTTCTTTGGATTTTATTCACGTCTTTGAATGTGAACTTTAGTGATTGATTGTTCCTACAATCTTCTTTGTGATTTGTCACTTTAAAAATATATAAAGGTTTCAATACTAGTAGTAAATATCGAAATTCTTTCATCAAAACGATTTCAACACTATTTTATTACAAAGCTCGTTTTCTCAAACCGATTTCCAAGCTATTAGTATATACAAACCTTTACCTCACTCGTATGAGAAATCTAATTAAACGACTTAGTAAAAGAAGTGGTATGAAACGCTTGTGTTTACTTCGTCGGTTAATTCTTGGACTTGTTCGATTGAACTTCTTGTGACAATTTTCTAGTGGAGATCTACAATTTGTTCGTAAATATTTAAGTTAAGCTAGTGGTTATGGGACATAAAGCTAAGCTCATATAATTACTAGCTTACTGTAATTGACACTTCTTGATGATCATGACGATCATTTTTGTGATTTAGACTAGCAATGTGCGATGTCTCTTTGTCTACGAGGGAGACTAAACCCCGTATGTGTGAGTTTCAACTCACATATGTGGGATAGCGTCCCATGGTCTTCGGGTCGTTCGTGTGTCAAAAATTAATGGCTAGCTACCATGAGGTAGCGTCTCGTTCGTGTGATACATATGTTGGTGAGTTTTCATGCTCCCGTTCGTGTGATAGGCCTCCCCCCTATTTTGTGTGATTTCTAGATTTCGTGTGTCGAATCCTGAAATTTTCTTCTTCACCTATTTTTGTGATTTCTATTGATATGATTTATCAATTTTTGTGCATAGGTGAATTCGTGTGTCATTGACTGGATTTCTTGAGATGATTTCTAGAATTTATGCTTCACCAATTTTCGTGATTTCCATTGATAAGTTTTATCAATATTTGTGTATTGGTGAATTTGTGTATCATTGACTTTTGTGATTGACATTGATATAATCGTCAATATTTATGGTTTGGTGAACGAAATAAGGAGTATGACATTTCCTTTGATTCTTGTGTAGATTTGGTGATATTGATTAATCTCTTGTTGATTCTCAATTACTTATATATATCACAGCTTGGCATTGTGATTATTATGTGTTTAGTCATATCTCTTACTCTACATCGTTTCATCTGATATTTATAGTTAGACTGATCCGTTTATTATTTTCTTATTAAATAATACTCGGGTCAGACCGAGATGTTGCAGGTGCTTCTGCTTGACTTCTCCCCAGGGATTCATTACTCTGACTTTTGGGCAAACTACTTAGATTAGTAGTTTATTTTGTTGTATACACTTGAGATATAGACTCATAGTTGTATTCTTTTGTATAGCACGTGTTGCTATTCTTTTGTATTATTGTGGATCTTTTTGACCACTACTCTGATATACACTTCCATGTGTTAATTATATATTCATATCTTCTTCCGCCTTTGTGATATGAATTATCTGTGACTGATTTATGTTATTTTTATTTCTGTATTTGTTTCCGAAGATATTATAGCCACTGTGTAGTAGTTTTGAGTTTGTGTCCGTATGTCGTATTTCCTCTTGATAAAGTATTGCATGTTATACCATCTGACATATCGATGCTCGCACAAAGCAATTACACGGATGGTCGCTCCTCAACAGCCTTATTCTCCGTGCTAGTTGACAGCATTCACCGTAATGTTCTTGGCTAGCGTGGGTATAGAGGTGGGGCGTCACAGCTTGGTATCAGAGCCAAACTTCGGAACAATATGGAATATTATAACAAGGATCATCGTCCTAAGTCTTTCTTAGGAGTCGTGCTTTAGGATTATATTCGAGTCTTCGTACCGATTCATCCTATTTTCTTTTATGATTCCTTGTTTTATCTATCAAGATTGCTTGATCTTCATTAGTGAATAATCTTCTTCTTGTTCTTCTTTCTTTCTAAAGGAAGAGAAATGTCTAGACCAGGTCGTCTCAGAGCTGGACCATCTAGTGTTCCACCCCAAGATGGAGTTTTTATGACTGCTCAACAGCTTCTTGATTTAGTGACGAATGCTCAAGCAGCTGGAGCTAACCCGGAACCTACTCACCCAAAGTCGGGATTTGCACACTTGTGCAGCGATTACACTAATTTGGGTGGGGAGCCATTCAAAGGTTCCGAAACTATTATTGAAGTACAGGCTTGGCTAAGGTCATGCGATCGAATCTTTTCTCGCATGAATCTTATTGACCTTCACCGAGTTCAGGTAGCCTCTAGTATGCTCCGAGAAAGAGCATTGGACTGGTACGAGCTTCTTATTTCTGAGATTAATGAAGCGGATCTCACCTGGGAGCAATTCCGGGAACGCTTCGAGTTGAAATTTGTACCAGAAGCAGAGAAAGTGACATTGGCTCGACGATTTATAGACCTTGTTCAAGGTGAGTCCTCCGTGACTGATTTCGTCGCCTCCTTCGAGTCGCTTTCCAAATATGGGGTTGAATACATCAACACCCCTTTAAAGAAGAACCATAGGTTCGTCTATGGCTTAAAAAAAAATATCAAGAAGCCATTACTTCTAAAATTAGAAGTTTCTTTCGACCAACTAGTTGATATTGCTCTTCGTCTTGAAGAGGCGGACAGGGAGAATGATGTTGAAGTGGTGGGTTGCAAACCAAACTTCAACAACAAGAAGAGGCCAAACAAATTCAAAGGCCCTTATCCCAATAAGAAAGGGAGGCAAGAAACTCTTATTGAAAAGACCTTTTCCTCTACTCAAGGGAAATGCTATAATTGTGGTTCGAAAGACCATTTTGCGAACAAGTGTTCAAGGCCTCGTACATGCCGCTATTGCAAAAGCCCGGACCATTTTATGCATGTATGTCCCAGACTTCAAAATAGGATGGAGCTTAATGTTGCTCAAGCCCCTGGCAACACATCTCGTGGCCAAGGTATTTCTCATTCTATTCTGGATGGAATTATTTTATTTCGTGATCATCCTATTCGAGTTCTTTTTGATACAGGTGCGTCCCATTCTTTTAAAAAGAACTTGTTGATACTTTTTCTTTGGATGTTTTGTGTTTAATGACTTCTTTGAGAATTGCGAATCTGGTTGGTGGATCCGCGACAATCAGTTTATTGTGTAAAGACGTCGAGATTATTTTGTGTGATTTTTCTTTCCGAGCCGATTTTCATGTCATGCGTTATTTAGGCTTTGGAATGATTTTGGGAATGGATTAGCTTAATCGTTATGAAGCTCATATCCTATGTCCTGAGCGGACTATTCATCTTCGACATCCTTAATCTGTTAAGCAGATTTCTATTAATCTTAAAGATTCAGATTCCAGCTTGGTTGCATCTTTATATTCTTTAAATCCTCGTGATGACGATAATGATGATGAGGAAGATATTATTTCTCTTATTCACGTCGCTCGTGAATTTTCCGACATATTCGAGCCCGTTTTAGGATTACCACCTAAGCGAGCAATTGAGTTCAGAATTAATCTTATTCCTGGAGCTCAACCTATCACTCGTCCTCCGTATCGTATGTCCAATAAAGAAAACGAGGAGATGCGTAAACAATTATCCGAATTGGAGACGAAGCAATTTATTCGCTCTAGTTCCTCGCCTTGGGGAGCTTCAGCTATTTTTGTAAAGAAATCCGATGGAACACTTAGGCTTTGCGTTGACTACCACAAGCTTAATGATCTTACTATCAAAAATAAATGTCCTATACCTCGGATTGATGATCTATTCGATCAACTTAGTGGTGCTAGAGTCTTTTCACAATTAGACTTAGCTACTGGATTTCATCAGCTTCGCATTACAGAGGATAGTATTCCTTTGACATCGTTCTGTACTCGTTATGGATCTTATGAATGGCTTGTTATGCCATTTGGTTTAACGAATGCCCCAGCTTATTTCGTTGACCTTATGAATAGGGTTTTCAAAGACTTCCTCGACCGGTTTGTTCTCATATTTATCGATGATATTCTTGTGTATTCAAAAACCGAGGAGGAGCATGAGAAGCATCTTCGGATTTTGTTGGAAACTCTTAGGAGTAATCGTTTAAAGGCAAAATTTTCTAAATGCCATTTTTGGCAATCTCGTGTGAAGTTTCTCGGTCATATTATTACCGAATCCGGAATTTCCGTGGATCCTTCAAAGATTGAAGCGATTCAAGATTGGAAGAGACCGGAGAGTGTGACAGAGATTCGTAGTTTTCTTGTATTGGTAGGTTATTACCGCCGTTTTATCAAAGACTTTTCTAAGATTGTCGTGCCTCTCACCGGCTTAACGAAGAAAGGTGTTAAATACATTTGGTCGGACAAATGTGAAACTTCTTTTCAAAAACTTAAGGAACTTCTTTCTAATGCTCCTATTCTTGTTATTCCCGAGGGGAATCAAGATTTCATTGTTTATACCGATGCTAGTCGTGTTGGTTTGGGTGCTGTTCTTATGCAAAAAGAACGTGTTATTGCTTATGCTTCTAGGCAATTAAAGCTTGCTGAGACTAGATATGCCACTCGTGATTTAGAGCTCACGGCTATTGTTTTTGCTCTTCGGATTTGGCGTCATTATCTTTTAGGAGAGAAATTTGTTCTTTATACCGATCATAAATCCTTGAAGTATTTATTCTCTCAAAAGGAACTTAATTTGCGTCAACAACGTTGGCTCGAATTTCTTGCACCATATGATCTTGATATTCTTTATACCCCCAGTAAGGGTAATCGTGTCGCCGATGCTCTTAGCCGTAAACAACAAGCTGTTGTTTCTATGATGATATCCGAATGGAACGATCTCGAGATCTTATCCACTTGTGAGATTCGAGACCGCGTATCCGATTTATGCTCATCATTTGTTTTATGCAGCCTTGAGGCTCGTCCTTCTCTTTTAGACCGCATTCTTGAAGATCAAAGGATAGATCCCGAATTGGCTCTTCTTGGCCAAGATATTAAGGATAAAATTGATGTTGAAGGTTTGAAAGACTTTGATATCGATTCTCATGGCGGCATTCGGAGATTTGGTAGACTTATTGTGCCAAATAATAGTGATCTTCGTAAAGATATTTTAGAAGATTCTCATCATTCTAAATTTACCATTCATCCCGGTAGTAGTAAAATGTACGTGGATATGAAGCGGCTTTATTATTGGGAGGGAATGAAACTTGACATCGCTAACTTCGTTAAGCGTTGCATAACTTGCCAACTCGTTAAGGCCGAACATCAAAGGCCCGGTGGGTTATTGCAACCTTTGGAAATTCCAATTTGGAAGTGGGACCAAATTTCCATGGATTTTATAGATGGCCTTCCCCATTCTCGTTCGGGTCATGATAGCTTATGGGTGATTGTTGATAGACTTACTAAATCTGCCCATTTTGTTCCCGTTCGGTCTAACCGAACCGTTCCTCTTTTGGCCAAACTCTTCGTTAAAGAGATTGTGAAATTACATGGAGTTCCTACTTCTATTGTTAGTGATCGTGATCCATTGTTTACTAGTGGATTTTGGAAGAGTCTTCAAAAAGCTTTAGGAACGAAGCTTAATTTTAGCACCTCTTATCATCCCCAGTCCGATGGACAAACTGAGCGTGTGAATCAAACTCTTGAAGATCTTCTTCGTTCTTGTGTGCTTGATTTCGGTGGAAGTTGGGAAGATCATATTTCCCTTGTTGAATTTTCCTATAATAATAGCTTCCAATCTAGTATTGGTATGGCACCTTTCGAGGCACTCTATGGAAGGCCATGTCGATCTCCTTCTTGTTGGCTTGAGGCCGGTGAGAAGCTGGTTTTAGGTCCAGATTTTATTCAGGATTCCACAGAAAAGATTGATCTTGTTCGTCATAGGATGAAAGAAGCCCAGAGTAGACAAAAATCCTTTGCCGATAACCGAAGAAGGAAGTTAGAATTTTCTGTAGGAGATCTTGTGTTCATTTGTGTGTCACCTATGAAAGGTGTTGTACGTTTCAGTCGATCGGGAAAATTAGCGCCTCGATATATTGGGCCATTTCCTATCACGAACGTATTGGTTCCATGGCTTATCGCCTTTTATCACCGGCTCAATTTTCTGCTATCCATGACGTGTTTCACGTTTCTCAACTTCGGAAATGTCTTCGAGATTCCGATTCTATTCTTGAGCCCGGTGTTGTGGAAGAAATTGAAGTTTCGCCTAATTTAACTTATGAGCAACATCCTATTCGAATTATTGCTTCGGAGGTCAAACGTCTTCGAAATAAAGATGTTCCTCTTGTGAAAGTTCAATGGTCTTCAAATCCTAAGGATTGTTCTTGGGAGTCTAGAGAGTTCATCGAGCGATCACATCTGGACTTACTTTCCCGTGCTCTTTGAGGTGAACTTCTTATTTCAAACTTCTTTTGTGTTGAATATGCTTTTATGGTTGTTACTATATATCTTCTTATTATTATTGCGAGGACGCAATTTCTTTAAGGAGGGGAGTCTGTAACAACCCGCATATTTGTTGATGTTATATTTAAATATTTTATTTAAATATATTTTTTTGATACTCGGAATTTAGTCTGAAAAGCTACTTTTTGCATACGGTCGAATTAGGACTCGGGACCACTCCCATTGAGTTTAAAATGCCGTTTGCGACCTTTTTGAGTATAAGCTTCGATATGTTTGGAGAAAGTTGATTTTTGCTACTTTTTCACATAGGGTTTTGACTTAGGCTGAGCCCACTTATGTATTCAGTCTCAACCCCTCTCCTCCTCATTTACTTCATTTCCAATTCCTAATACTCAAGCTTTAGCAACAATGGTGGGAGAGGTGAGAAATTAAAACTCAAGCCCTAGTTTTCTTTTGCAAATCAAGTTCTAGCTCCAAACTAATCGAAGAACCCATTGGTAAGCTTCTCTTCTTCTTCTCCAACTCAATCTCTTATCAATTTCAGAAATTCCTAAACCTAACTTTGGGAATGTTCTTCTTTTAAAGCTTAGAATCAAGCTTCTTGAGTTGGATTTGAAGTGTGGTTGATTCTCCTTTGCTTTCAAGCATCTTCTTCAATCATTTGGGTTCAAAGGTGAGATTTTTATCTCACATCTATGACTATAGTTAACATTGGTTGTTGGGTATGAATTCCTAACACTTCTTCATGTGCATTTGCTCTTGATTTGGATTGGTTTTGTGAATATTCCAATTTTTGGGTTTTTAAGTCAAATTTGTGTGAAATCCTTTTATGGATGTTTGATCATGCTTTTGGTGATGCATCGAGGAGCATATAGGGCCGGGTTGCCGATTGGCATAAACCCTTAGAGCCAATGTTCGTCCGGATGCATTTTGGAAGAGTTTGCTCTTCATTTGGATAGGCTGAAAAACAGCCCAGGCATGATTCAGTCGACTGAATACTCTGTTCAGTCGACTGAACCTGGGACCCGAGGGTTTCCAGGCATGATTCAGTCGACTGAATCTTCTGTTCAGTCGACTGAACCTGGAAACAGAAAGTTTCCTGAACCTAGAAAATTTCCAGGTACAGGGTCAGTCGACTGAAAACTCTGTTCAATCGACTGAACCTGCTGTTTGAGTCCAATTTGCCTTTTTGGATTGAATTTCCAATGTTAATCGATTCGTGTTGATTCCCTTTTGTTATTATCACTTATTATCGACTTTGATGACATTTTCTTCGTGATTTATAGGAATATCCATTTTGAAGGATTCGGTATCGATTTCATTGGATTTTATTCATGTCTTTGAATGTGAACTTTAGTGATTGATTGTTCCTACAATCTTCTTTGTGATTTGTCACTTTAAAAATATATAAAGGTTTCAATACTAGTAGTAAATATCAAAATTCTTTCATCAAAACGATTTCAACACTATTTTATTACAAAGCTCGTTTTCTCAAACCGATTTCCAAGCTATTAGTATATACAAACATTTACCTCACTCGTATGAGAAATCTAATTAAACGACTTAGTAAAACAAGTGGTATGAAACGCTTGCGTTTACTTCGTCGGTTAATTCTTGGACTTGTTCAATTGAACTTCTTGTGACAATTTTCTAATGGAGATCTACAATTTGTTCGTAAATATTTAAGTTAAGCAAGTGGTTATGGGACATGAAGCTAAGCTCATATAATTACTAGCTTACTGTAATTGACACTTCTTGATGATCATGATGATCATTTTTGTGGTTTAGACTAGCAATGTGCGATGTCACTTTGTCTACGAGGGTGACTAAACCCCGTTTGTGTGAGTTTCAACTCACATATGTGGGGTAGCGCCCCATGGTCTTCGGGCCGTTCGTGTGTCAAAAATTAATGGCTAGCTACCATGAGATAGTGTCTCGTTCGTGTAATACATATGTTGGTGAGTTTTCATGCTCCCGTTCGTGTGATAGGCCTCCCCTCTATTTTGTGTGATTTCTGGATTTCGTGTGTCGAATCCTGGAATTTTCTTCTTCACCTATTTTTGTGATTTCTATTGATATGATTTATCAATTTTTGTGCATAGGTGAATTCGTGTGTCATTGACTGGATTTCTTGAGATGATTTCTAGAATTTATGCTTCACCAATTTTCGTGATTTCCATTGATAAGTTTTATCAATATTTGTGTATTAGTGAATTTGTGTGTCATTGACTTTTGTGATTGACATTGATATAATCGTCAATATTTATGGTTTGGTGAACGAAATAAGGAGTATGACATTTCCTTTGATTCTTGTATAGATTTGGTGATATTGATTAATCTCTTGTTGATTCTCAATTACTTATATATATATATATATATATATATATCACAGCTTGGCATTGTGATTATTATGTGTTTAGTCATATCTCTTACTCTACATCGTTTCATCTGATATTTATAGTTAGACTGATCCGTTTATTATTTTCTTATTAAATAATACTCGGGTCAGACCGAGATGTTGCAGGTGCTTCTGCTTGACTTCTCCCCAGGGATTCATTACTCTGACTTTTGGGCAAACTACTTAGATTGGTAGTTTATTTTGTTGTATACACTTGAGATATAGACTCATAGTTGTATTCTTTTGTATAGCACGTGTTGCTATTCTTTTATATTATTGTGGATCTTTTTGACCACTACTCTGATATACACTTCCATGTATTAATTATATATTCATATCTTCTTCCGCCTTTGTGATATGAATTATCTGTGACTGATTTATGTTATTTTTATTTCTGTATTTGTTTCCGAAGATATTATAGCCACTGTGTAGTAGCTTTGAGTTTGTGTCGGTATGTCGTATTTCCTTTTGATAAAGTATTGCATGTTATACTATCTGACATATCGATGCTCGCACAAAGCAATTACATGGATGGTCGCTCCTCAACAGCCTTATTCTCCGTGCTAGTTGACAGCATTCACCGTAATGTTCTTGGCTAGCGTGGGTATAGAGGTGGGGCGTCACAATTTCTATTTCGGTTATTTCCCTTCAATCATTTGCTTATGTATTAATGGACTTATGTATTTGGATTTCCAGTTGTATTTGCTTTCAAACTCTGGTATTATGTATTTGTTTTTAAGACTATGCATTTAGTAGCTTCATGAACTACTATGCTTATTTTATTCCGCTGTGAGTTATTCTGGTATTCTGTGTCTGTGATTTTATGATTGATTTTATTTGCCTCAAAATTTATTAACAATCTGTTGTTTTGAATTATTCAAGTTCGACATGTGTGGTTTTATTGTCGATTTGAATGGTCCAAAATAGCGGGACGTTAAAGTTGTAAAAAACAAAATGTATAAAACGAAAAAGAAGCACCTAAACCAAAGTATCCCCTTATTAAGAAACATAATTCAAGTTAAAAACCCAACCTTATAAAGAAAGACAAATTAGAACTGTCATAACTATACTGGCACCAAACACTCCTTTCCTTCCTCCTTCGAAGCCATCTTAACAGCTTCTGCTTTATCTTCACCGCTGCAACAACAGCAACGTTCGAAGCAGCCCTACTCAATATTTGTACTTCATTGAGTAGACACCCTCATGCTCCACATTACATGCTTGGTTGTGAGCTTCTTCTGACCCAGATTTTAATGTTTATTAAATTACATCCAAGTAAATAAATTATCCATTGAGAACATTGAAAAGATCACTTCGTGCATAGATTTTCTTAGTAACTTGTGGTCAAGCGAGTAATGCAAATTATTATTATCAAGCCAATGATTTACACAAGTGAGAAGTACATTATCCACAGGTTAACTTATCTACATAACAAATGTCATTTTCGTGTAAGAAGATTTTACAGTTTCTAGGTGACGGTTTATGATAAATGATCTCAATGGTTGTAAAATACGAAGTAAGAGAGTTGATTTATGATCTGTACTGGTTAAAATATGAAGCAAGAGAGTTGATTTATGATCTGTACTGCAGCTAATGCAATCTTAAACTAGCTTAAGGTTTTTTATGATTTGAGAATAAACTTATCTTTAGTCTGGCTTAAAATTAGGACTCGACATACATGAAATAAAATAGTTAAATAATGAAACATAGATGAATAAAGAACCAGAGAGCAGAACTATTAATGTGATTTATCGAGGAATAATACAAGGAGAGTGCCTTAGTGACTAGAAATGTTTATTTCAGTTGATTATAATGGCGGATTTAGAGCTCACTGGAATTTAACCTGTTGCTAAACATGAGATTTTAACTCATGTTAATTATAATAACTTTCTAACTTGCATATGTTTATTATATTTATTTGAATAAAAATAAATTAATCTAGTTGAATTTGTTCATTGCATATGCGTCGTGGATTCTTCATGGATGTTCATGGTGTTTCGGTTAGATATGAAGCGGTCGATGATGACAGGCTGGCTGCGATCATCTAACTTGTATGTACATACCTCCATCCTTTTAATGGTATCTATTGGACATTCTTAACAGCTTGCCGTTACATAAGGTTTCTCCAAGAGATTATGCAGTCCTCTGATGAAAAGAAAGCATTGACTGAGTGAGTGTAAATACTTTCGGTCTTTTAAAGACTAAATGATACCGAACAAGTATGAGTGATTTTGGCATGTAAAACTAAAAAATAGGCAAACTAATTTGCCTATGGTCCGGTGATTTTCTTATGTTACTATAATGTTTGGTGACCTCAGGCAATAGTTAATTGTGTTTACCATATGTGTCTATAAACTGTAACTTGTAATTTTGTGTATATCAAATTGAGAAAGTTCTTTAAATGACCGAGAATGAACGAATGGAGCTGACAATCAATAGGATGCAAGTAAAAAAATCAACGCTATTTGATTCTTAGCTCCTTATTGATAAAACTCAATATGTCGTTGACTTTTTTTACTTGCACCATATCGATTCTCGACTTCATTCGTTCATTCTCAGTCTTTCGAAGAACCTTTTCAATTTGACCTATACAACAATTACAAATTATAGTTTGCAGACCCAATATAGCAAACGCAATTAATTATGCCTGAGGCCACCAAACAGTATAGTAACACATAAAAATCAACGGATCATAAACAAATTTGTTCGTTAGATTTTTAGTTTCACATGCTAAAATTAGTCATACATGTTCAGTATCATTTATTCTTTAAAAAACAAAAGGCGATCACTATCACTTGCTCAGTGGCTTTCTTTTTGTCACATGGCCGCATAATCTCTTGAAGAAATCTTATGAAATGGAGGACCGATGAAAATGATCCAATAGCCAATATGAAAAGGAGAAGGTATGTACAGACAAGGTAGATGATCGCAACCACTGTCATGATCGACGATTTCATATCCATTCCAAACACGATGAGCATCCATGAAGAAACCACGACGCGTGTGCAGCGGACAAAATTAACCAGATTAATTTAATTTTAACCAAGTAAATATAATAAACATATGAATTGAAAAGGGTAGTCAAGTTCTTATCAATAGGGACTAGGGCTTCCTCTTCCCGTCGCCACTTTGTTCTCATCTTCTTCTGTATCCTCCTTTTGTATTTTCCACTTCTTCATACGCTCTTTTCATCTCAACCCTAGATTTTCTATTGCTATTACTTGCTACCCTTGCCTCACACATTTTCCCCTTTGTTTCTCCACCTTTCAATTCCGTCTCCACTCAATCGACCATCTTATGGTCAACTCGCCTTGTTGATTGCCTGCAACGGAAGTGGTGTTGCTTGATCTAGGTTGTCGCCCTTCCTTTTGGGTTATGGTTGTCCTCTTGTCGATCTTGTCCTTGGGTAGTTGTAGTGTGCGCTTGGGTGTTTAGGGTTTTGCTTGGTTCGAACGAGAATATTTCTTTATAAAGTCGTCTCTGCTACACAAGCCACAATAATCAACTTCCTTTGAAGAAAAATTGATGCGATCGCATAAACCAGCAGATGATCGATATGTGAAGCCTTAAAAGTAAACATACCTAGTGTCGGTTTCCTATTTTCTACCCTTATAATTGCTTGCTCAACCATAAGGGTAGGCTCACTTTGCAATAATTTTTAGGTAAGCTAAGCAAACAATTGTAAGGGTGAAATGAAGAAATTAACACTAGGTACATTCACTTTGTATGTTCCACTTACAAATCATCTATTGCTTTGCAATCGCATGAACGGTTTTCTAAAGAAAATCGATTATCGAGGTTTGTCATACCAAAGATGAATCTCTACAGAACTATTTTCGTTTGAAACTGTTTTGATATTTCACCTTCAGCGGCTACGCTTTATGATGAGATTTTAATGTAAAAAGCGCTTCGCCTTTTGCTTTGATTTCACATTTATTTCCTTGTAGTACAATAAAAAATTATTTCAAACTGTGGAACATTTATTTACACGCCTACAAATAATGTTACTTCATTCTTGTTTTCAAGTGAAATTATTGCACAGCCATGAACCCATTAGATGTGTACTAGGAACTATTGCCAAATGATGGGTTATTGTTGTTGGCTGCAAGATGCATCGGTTTTGTCATTTCCTTTGTAAACTGACTATTTTGCTTTGGTTTGGATTGCTTATTATTCATAATTCAACAATATATCTTCCTCGTTTATTTGTAATATGCTCTTTATAACATTTCCTATTTTTTGTTATTTATTTAACACAAAAAAATTGTTTATTCTACTCGGCATAGATAACACGGACTATTCCATTATTCACATATTAACCAACATGATATTTCTTGCAGTAGCGTATTTTTTAGTTGATTGATAATATCCTACCTGACTCGAAATCTAAAAAAGAACACAATGTATTGTAAAAATACATCAACCTTCCTTCAACGATATATCAAATGAATATAAAGTTTCTTAGTTTAGGTTTGAATTTCGGGTCTAAACTTTAGATGCTAAAAATATATTTGAAAAATAAAATATATAAACATATAAAGGAATGGAAAATCAAATAAGATAATGAAAAATGCACAATATAGCGAAAATTTCAAAAAAGAAAAAAAACTTGATACTTCCATCAACTCCAATTGAGTTCAATAGAAATAATGTGAAAACAGCGAAGAATAATAATTGAATCAATCACTTTTAGTATAATACATATTTTATTATCGCAAATATGAGTATGCACTACCTATTAATGCATTTCTATGTGACAAAAAGTAAAAACATCCAAAAACATATTCATACCAAAAAATGTTGAAATTTTCAAAATTGACCAAAAGTTCAAAATTCTCAAAGACGAAAACCAAAATCTTGAACCATGTAAAAGCATTAAATTATAGGATGAAAAGAGTTAGAACGTCTAATTGGCTTTGTTTCTATTTAAATAGCACATATAGTCAGAATAATGTTTAACTCTACTAAGGCAATGAACATCAATATGCTAGTCAAATCACTCTGCGCCCTTCCTATGTTTCCAAACTTGTTTTATAAAGAATGGTTCAAAGAAGTATGTGTAACTCATTAAGTGCTTTCAAGGGAATTATCAGATATTACAGTTGATAAGCCCCTAATTTCATTTTAGAGATATGATGGGACAATAAGTTTGTCATTGTCCAAAGGCTTTTGTATTGCCTTCTGTAACAACCGTGATTTTATTACCGTTGAAATAAATATTTAAAATAGAAATTTTAAATTGAGTTTTGGAAAAATAATAATGATGCAAATTCATTTGCAAAGTCAATTGCAAATTGCATGTTGCATTGAATATAACTAAGTTGTTTTATATTTTCAATTGGTCTTCACGTGTAAACAAAAGAGTCCATTTATAAACAAAAGTGGAACATTTTTAACCTTGTTGCCCCTAAAGTTTGAAATGCAAGAGGAAATGTTTGCTGTCACTATTTTATAAAACAAAGTTTGAAGTGCAAAGTTGAAACATTTTTCTATTTTCCGTCACCTGTTTATAAAGTAAAAAGTAAACACGTTGCTTTGTTTCCATCATCACAATTATGTACAGGCCGTGTACTATTCTCTGAGACACGTCTAGCTTTCAATGCTCGTGTACTTAAATATTGGCCAGCACGTTTTCAAGTTAATGCATTTGTACCCAAAGTAGCCAGCACACATTCATTTTTGCATTGACTTGTACAAAAATTTTGATAGAAGAAAAGTGAGCTGCCTCCTTCATTTCATTTTCATTTATCAAGTAAACATTCATTTTGCTCATTTTCTTCCAATAGCTGTGTAAAATACTTTAATGGCGTTTCCAATATTTTTGCTCCACTCCGTTCTCGGTTGCTAGTTGTTTTTGAAACCAAATTTGAGGTGAGTTTTATACTCACATTTCTAATATACTCGGGTCAGTTAAATTTTTGTTTACTTCGTCTTGCATGCGTGCCAAAAATTTCATTCCCAGACCAACATTTTTATAATTCATTTTTTGTGTATTCATGTAATACACAAAGCTAAGATCAGGACTATTTTGGTCCACTTCAGTTTTTGCGTGAAAAAATGTAAATTGCATTACACAAAAATCTAGTTTCTTCCGTGAAAATGTAAATTTCATCACATAAAATCTGGTTGCTTGCGTGAAAATGTAAATTGCATCACACAAAATCTAGATGCTTGCATGTAAATTGCCCAGGATATTATGTTGCTTGCGTACAAAGGAGTGAAGCATGAAAATAATGTATGCGCGTTCACGTTCCAGGTCATTGATCTTTATTCGACTTCAGTATGCATGCATATTTTAATACGCGTGCATATACATATAGCTTTGCCAAGTCATTTTCTTATATCTTCATATGTGTGTGTATGTGTGTATATTTTGTTTTTGCGTGTAAAGGAGTAACATAAAAAGCTAAGCCTTGGTCGTGCATTCCTTGCGTACACATTAGCTAATGTCAGGTAATAATTAATATTTGCGCACATTTAAAATCAGGAATGCAAGAGTCAGGTTGCTGCTATATTTTTCTATTTTCATTTTCGTGTAAATAAGGTAAGCAAAAATTGTGTCTGCATATTATAGCATGCATGCATTTAGGTGTAGCACAATGCTTCATATTTGCGTGCAAGTTTTCTCTGTACATGCGTGAAAAAAATCAAGTCTAGGGCCAATACTTGCGTAAATGTAGTAGTAATGCACCTTTATGCACTTGAGCCCATATTAATGTGTTCAATTGCAATAATCTTGTTTCTTTTTACTTTTTGAATCATGCGTGCAAAAAATTTCCTTGCGTGCATCATTTTTTTGAGTATGTTTATTAATTGCATGTGAAAGTTATAAGTTCCAGGTCATTGTTTTTCTTTTGTGATTATTTCATGAGTATATATAGTGCATGTACCAAAGTGACCCAAATCCAACTCAAGTATTCTTTTGCACATTGTGACGTGTCAGCATGTGGAGGTGTATGCATTTATTTTGTCCTTGCGTGCATAGTGTTATGGAGTACAGACACTATATTTGTTATGTGCATATTAGTAGTGTAGACCAGCGAATTGTTTTCGTTGAACCGGTGTTTGGTTTTAAAACATATTTTGCGCCGTTATTTTTATAACGGAAATTTTTATGCCGGTGTTAAATTTTTGAAGCGCGTTGTTTTGACGACATTTTTTATGAATAAAAATTACTGTTGATTTGACTTCAGTAACCGTCAATTTTAAAGTGAATTTTCAAGCGGTTATCCCGCAACGCAAATTTGATATCCATTTTTACGGTGTTTTGTGAAGCACATTTCCTCGTCGAAATTGTTATAGTTGTTGCTGCTTTAATCACGTGTTTAAAAAAATCGTTTCGAAATAAAATTGTTTTCAAAAATTTTACAGTTTGCGCTTTCAAAAGAATGAGGAAGCGATTTAAATGCTTCAGCAAAATTGAGGACTGTGAACCCTTAATTTTACTGATTCGCTTAATTCCGGACTTATTCGTTTGTGAACGTAAATTTCATTTATATAAAATACACAATTTTGCACTTTCAAGGAAACGATGAAGAGATTTAAACGATTTAGCAAAAGTGCGGAATATGAAACCATTCGGTTAATTCCGGACTGATTAATTGAATTGTTTGATGATTTTGATGGTTTTGTTGGGCTTTCGAGCCACTATGTTGGACCTTCGGGTCATATGATGAACCTTCGGGTCAATTACCAGTACTCTACCTTCGGGTCATATGTTGGACCTTCGGGTCATTTGTTAGGCGCCAAAAATTATGATGACAGTACTTGGTAGGCTTCGGCCATATGTTATGCACGTGCGGCATAGCTTAGACTCGCCATATGATGGGATCGATCCACTTTTATGATGATTTTTCTAGTTATCTATTTTTGATTCCTAGATTTTGTGAATTGCTGTTTTGAATTCAATTTTGAATTTGAAAGTTGATTTTGATGGAGTAATGAAAATTCTTCATTTAAACTATGTTGATTACTTATGTTGAATAGTCTCATTCGAGACTATCATTATTTTGCTTTGATGTTGTTTATGATGCATTCACTTCCAAGATTAAATTAGAGTGATCCGTTTATTATTTTCTTTTAAATAATACTTGGATCAAACCGAGTTATTTTAGGATAATCGCTATCTCTGATTCTGTTGCCGCTTCAGCTTTTGGGATTTCACATCATCTTTTGTCTAGTCTTCGAGGTGTTACTTTTGGTATATTGACTCTCGTCTCATGTATGTTGATGTCTTTGTATATGTATATTCGGTTCATGTGAACTATCGATTGTTGTAGCATGTATCCAGACTTGTCTTCCGCTATATATATCTGATATTTCTTTTCTGATGTGATTATTCTTATCTGTGTTATTGTCATTATGAGTTGTTCTGAATTTTCCTTAAGCCACCGTAATTTCGTTTTAGATTTGGATTGAATTTATATCTTTGGGAGTAATTTACACAACTCCTATCGATGTAATCAATACTCGTCTAAGGCATAACTTACGGATGGTCGCTTCTAACAAGCCATATTCTTCGCAATAGCAGACATTATTCCTTATAATAACCTTTGTTATTATGAGCATAGAGGTAGGGCGTCACACCTTCTGTCACATATTAATTCTTTAGTGGTATATTTAGATACTAACGAAGTTAGACTTCTTTGTAGTAGCACTAGGTATATTCATCAACTTACGAAATAGTCACTAGATATAGTTCTATCGAGATATACATGGATATGTGATATCTATTTAGTGCACATTTTAAGAGGTTGAAAAATATGTAAATAATAATATAAACACTCATTTCCATTAAAATATTAAATACTCGATAACCAACCAATAAACAGTTAAGTTGTTACTTAAAAGAAAAAGTGTATACATATAACACTCCGTTTTGATTTTTGTGTGTAGTGCACACATGCATATATAATATATTTTCTTCTCATATTTTCTTATTTATCAGTACGCTCATTTAACAACACTCTCGTATTCACCTTTGATAACCAATGATTTTGCACAGGTGCCGGTATCTATATTCCACATTGTTTATTGTATGGTCTTGTCGCACTGATGTGTGTGTGTGTGTCGCATGAACCTATTTCTAAGTATATAATTTTAATTGAATTTAATAATTAGTTGGGTACTTTGTTTATCACATTAAAATCAACAAAATAATTGAAATACATACCGAGGTAAGAAACCCATCCTTCGTTATGCTATCTCCGTGATTCTTGGAAACTGCACGTTCATCAGCCCAAACAACATGCCATTTTGTCCAATCCACAATCTTGTTGAAAGGAACTTCACAAAGTTTATTTAGTGGAAACTATTTTCCGGAGACGGTTAAAAATGTCAAAAGGATGGTTTTCATTACATACTTGAAAATAATGCATTCACTTAGTTTATTTTTTTGTGACGACCCAGAATTTTGAGCAATATCAATTTAATAATCTTTGATAATAATTAAATTGATTTGATCATTTTACATTATAAATTGACAAGTTAAAATTATTTCAAAGGCTGAAAATAATAATTTGTTAATATCTATTAATATTTTTCTTTGCAATATAAATAGGCAAGATTAATTCTTTTGAAGTTTATAATAATTTGATTTGGAAATATTTATTTTGGTAATTTAAAATTGGTAAGATTTATTTGATTTTCTATTTATAGTATATATATATATATATATATATATATATATATTGATATATCTTGTAAATAGGGAATGTTTTATGTAATAAAACTTTATATTCAGATTGTAATATATATGAATGTATATATTGTAATTTGAGATTTGTTTTAAAATCTAATATGGAAATTAACAAATTTAATGTTAGTATGTTTTTCTATTTGAAATATGTATATATATATTTGTATATATATGTTTGAAATAGGAATTGTATTAATTTGAATTTAATAAGTATTTGCAAACTTTAATAAATATATAATTTATAAATTGAAATGTTAATTTGATTTAATGTCTTTGAAATGATATTTGAAATTTAAATTTTAAATAACAAAGTTAATTTCTTATTTAGTATAGATACATATATATCTATATATTGTACTTAATAAGATTTAAATTAAAAGTTTAATTGTTTTTAATATTCATTCATTTTAATTCTTACACAAGATAAATTTGTTTTAAAATTTTAAGAGTTGAAATAAAATAGATGTTTCAAACATATAAACATTAAATTAAATCAAAATATAAGTTACTTGAATTTATATGAATATTTATTAAAGATCTAAAAGCTTGTTTATATAAGATAAAAACATTTTACAACCATATAAATATTACATAATAAAATAAATAAGTAAGCATTAAAATACATTACATACATATACACATTTCATACAAGGTTTAAAATAAATTATAAAAGGAAAATAACATTTAAAACATTAATTAAACATTAAAACAACACTTGTAAGGATATTTGGCTTATTAAAAGACATTTGTAAGAATGTAAACATATAAGGGACAAGTGGCAATTCTATTGATAACTTAATTTAAAATTTAAAGTTTGTAAAATATGAAGAAGGATTTTACTATTAATTTTCAGCTAAGAAATTATTTTCTTCTTTTCACAAAAAAATGAATACAAATCTGAAACTTGGAAAAAAAAAAGGAAAATCTGTAGAAAATCTGAAACAAGAAGGATAATGGTATCTGAGAACCAGATCTGGGAATGGAAATGAAACCTGAAACAAGAAATTCAAAAAAAACAAGTCCAACATCAATACAAGATCTTGAACATGCAAGGGTAGATTCAAATTAAAACTCAAGAACATGCAAAGGAAATTGCAAAGCCTGAAATCAAAGAACAGCTTCTATCAAGTGAGTAAACGAATCTTAAAAACAGTTTTAAACCTGAATTTCATCTTGTTTTTGAATGATGTCTTGATATCTCGAATATTTGATTTGAGGTGAATGCATGTTTTAGGAAGTATGAACAGTTGAATGCCTATGAATTAAAACTTCTGCTCTGTCCTCTGTTTAATCAAGTGAGTAAATTGAATATTTTAAAAACAGTTTAATCTTGATTTCAACTTAGTAGTATTATGATATCATGATGTTATAAGGAATAATTGATTTGAATTCGGTGCATGCTTGAATTATGTAGGTTGAGTGTTTGTAAAGGAAAAATATGTTACTAGGTATATATAAAAACAGTTCAGATTTTATAATAAATTCAATATCTAAATTTTGAAATCGAATTAGCTTATGATTTATGAATAAAAGTTGTTTGTAATCATCTAACTTATCATCTAAATTGTTTGTAAGTTTTAAAATCGAATAACTAGTTTAAAATTTTCAAATTTACAGTAAAATGGTAAGTTGGGCCAAAATTTTATTAAATAAATTTTATGTTTTGATTACATGAGTGGAATAGCAATTGAAAACCATGAATTTTAGTGTGATTACTACAATTTCTATTTTGGTAATTAATGAGGTATCTCGGGTTATTGGTTTTGGGCATTTTGATCGATTTACGGCAAACCACGGCGAATTGGACCTCGTCGTTGAGTATGAAGGTTGAGGGTAGATTGTAGATCATCAGAAAAATACAATTGGAATTTTCTATTGATCGAGTTGACCATGAATCGATCGAGTAGGGTTTATTGCACTGAGTTTTGTTCTGTGGTTCGAATGGATTCTTCGGCGACAAGAGATAACCGGAGTGGTTCGCGTAGGTTACCGTAGGTTCTGGTGGTCGTAAGGAAGCCACGGATAAGGTGATGGGGTTTCTCATGGCCGAGGTTGTCGTGGAGGGCCGATTTGCTGATGAAGGGGGAGTTCGAATTTGATGGTCAGAGGGTCCATATTCGATTCTTGATAGAATCGAGGTTGCTGAGTTTCCCATAGCTTTGTCGTGGACACGAATGACTTGTCGAAGTCACGGTGGAGGTCGATGGTGGTCGGGGCGTTGGTGCTTGTTGCACGTGTGAGAACGTATCAGGTCTTGTTTTGTTTTGGGTTGTGGGGAGAAGAAGGGGGAAGACTCGATGTTGTTCTCGGGTTTGTTGTGGGTCGAGTTCGAACAGGTAGGGTTTTGGGTTGCTCGGGGAGAGACGCGAGTATTTCTGAGTTTATGTTCGAAGTTGTCGAGCATGTTTTAGTTTGGTTCTGGGAATTTAAAGCTTTTAAAAAAAAATTCAGTAAAGTCCTAAAACTTTAAAGCAATGATAAGTAGATTGTGTATAAAATCAAAGTTTAAAACAATTGGTAAACGAGTTTTGTTTTAAAACTAAATTTGTTTTCAAGTTTTGATTCAAACAAGTTTATACATAATAAATATGAAAGTTTTTAAAAGAAATAAGTGAAATTTTGGAATGAAATTTGTATTAAATTTTAGTAAATATCTTTGGAAAATTTTAAAGATTTAAAAAGTTTATTTTAAATGTTTGAATTGTTAAAATTTAAAACTGATTTCTAAATATTATATTTTTAAATAAAGATAAGTGATAAAGATTAAGAGTTCAATTATAATGAAGATTTGTCTTAGGAAATTAAGTGTTTGATTAAGTAAAGATAAATAAATTTGTGAAGATACTTGAGATAATTAATTATTTTTATCAAGTGTTATTGGTTAATAAATGATTAAATTAAGATAATGAATTTCTTAATTAAGAATCTTTATAATATAAGAAATTAAGAATCATTTAATTAGTTTTAAATGATTAAATTAAGTAATTAATTAGATAATTAATCTGTGATTAATTAAGATAATCACTTATGGGTTAATCTTATATAATTACTTGGGAAAGTAATTAAAGTAATTAAGTGGTTAAGTACTAGATGTTATTAAGTAAGAGTTAATTACTTTATTAAAAGTAATTAAGTAATGTGATTAAGAGTTTATCACTTGTGTTACTAATTAAAGAATTAATTAACATAATTAATTAAAGGTTTAAATTATTTAATTAATGGTTAATTAACAAAAAGGATTAAGAGTAATTAATTAAGTGATTAATTACTTACTAAAGTAAATAATTAAAGATAGAAATTTAATTAATGAAGTAATCATTAATTAATGATAATAACTAATTAATTGTTAATTTAAAGATAATTAATTTATAATTAAGTTTTAATTACTAAATGTAATTAAAAGTTATTAATCAAAGGGATTAACTTAAAGTAATTAATTAAAAGTGATTAATTAAAAGTAATTAATCAAAGGTAATTAATTATAAGTAATTAATTAAATATGATTAATTAAAAGTAATTAATCAAGTAGTTTTAATTAAAAGTAATTAATCAAATGTGATTAATTAAAGGTGATTAATCAGGTGTAATTAATTAAAGGATAATTAAGGAATAATTATCAGGATAATTAAAGAATAATTAATCAAGGTTGATTAATTTAGAAGGTAATTAAAAGGTAATTACTTAGTATAATTTGAAAGTAATTAATCAGGATGATTAATTACTAAGGTAATTAAGTAATAATTACTTAAAGTAATTAAGTGATAATTAATCGAGGAAGATTAATTGAAGTGGATAATTAAATGATGTTAGTTAATTAATCTGTAATTAATTAATGAATACGAAGTTGGATTGAAGATAATCCAAGTGATTAATTAAGGATTAATTTAATTTAAGGATTAATTAAATTAATCAAGTTTGAATCAAACTTGTTTATGAATGATTAATGATTGGACGATATATATCATTGGATGAGTTAATGATATTGGTTGTTGTTGGATGACATTGATTGATGGGTAATGATGTGAATATGCTATATCTGAATGTGATATATATGCTGCTTTGTGATATGTATAGATGCATGTGATAATGGATGCTTATCTATCTGTGTAATATGGTACATCCATTTATGTTAAGTGATATTTTCTGAAATATCTATTGTTTAAATCCCTTAAGTATAACTTGGACATTAAAATGGTGTTTGGATTCGATGAGACCGGGATCGGGTTTCCATATTTGGATATCCGAAAACCACATCGATTCCAATTAAACGTTAGGTCGTTAATCCAAGTGGAGCAAGTGAAGACTCGAGGTGTAAGGGCTATACGTTAGTATAACTCTGTGGGTGATTCCGTAATGAGCTTGACGGAATATAACTTATAGACTCGAGATGGTGATTCAGAGTGCAAGGGCTATAGTCGTTGACTCTGAGGGTGATTCCAAAATGAGTGCAACGAGATATTGTCTTCGGTTTCGTTCGAACCCGGAACGAACTTGTATGGATTGAATGCTTTCAGAACATCGTCAGGCGGACGATGAGCATTCTAAGATAGATGTGTTCTATAAAGGTAATCGCAGCCTCAAGCCTCATCAACCGGGAATGGCTAAAACAAGGGAGGTGCAGAAAGGCTTCGTGGGTCGCTCCCACTGGAGTGCGAGATACATCCCTGTCTAGATGTCCCTTTTTATTTCGGCTTTGTGGGCGGTTGGAACTGCAGCCAACTACGGGGTGGTCTTGTTCGGGACTGTTCAGTAAGGAATGGTCCCGGCTTTGTGTTGCAGGGGAGTTAGGGTGGCTCCTCGGTACGGTGATCTAGGCCACGTACTGTGATGGGCGGTACCCCAGTAGCCCTGCCATTGATGGAAACCCAATTTTCCCTACGAGACCCTACGGTTTTGTTTGTATACCTATGTAGCTGGAATTTAATAAATGTAACAATTTCGGCTATTTCATATTTATTTGAAAACCCTAGACACTATTATAATATCACTGGATTTCCTATCAAATGTTTTGGTTAGCGTAAGGTAAAAACTTTTCCATGTTTATGTGTGGGAAGTCTTACGTGATACCTTTTCTTTTCAAAGGATTTTCTAAAGTTAAGCAATCTTAAACCGTTTACTCACACCATACCCCTGTCTGACCCGAGTGTTTATTTTCTGTTTTATTAAACTCTTGGGTACTCATATTATGTATGAGTAGTCAAGTGATTCAGGTTATCTCTTGACGAAATCTGGAGGAGCTATGGAGTAGGAGGCTTCAGCGTGTAGATATAGTTAGAGTTTCCGCTGTGTGTTATTCTGTATGATGTCTTGTATTATATTAGACAGAAATGTTATAACTGTCTAAATTGAGATGTATAGTTACGTACTCTGATACTATGTATATGTTCTATATTATATTTAAATCGTTCCGCTGTGAGATTCTGATGCGTTGTTTTTCTTTCTTCTCTTTCTTTTCTTCTTCTATCTCTTTCTTTCTTAATTAGTGATGCGATTTTCTGGTGATAGAAAGTCGGCTCGCTACAGTTGGTATCAGAGCATTAGGTTGAGTGAATACCTAGGCTCTGGAGCGGTGTCTATCTTGAGAGAGCGCACTTGTAATATATATATATATATATATATATATATATATATATATATATATATATAACTACCTAATCTGTTGGGTTGTCTGTTCGGATTTTCCAACATAGGTTATAGAGGTAGATAGGGTAGAAGTGTGTGGAACACGACTACCACTATTGGAAGAGGTTTATATGTTGTGGATGGAGGTGTATCTGTCGAGATTGTAGACCTAATGTTATCTCGAATAAGTTTTGGTGGATTGTAGAAAGGATTTCTTTGAGTCGAGAGGAGGTCTTTTTCAAGAATTAGAGTATATTCTTGAAGTCAGTGATGGTATCTTGGTGACTTCAGGAAGGAATAGTTGTGTGATGAGATACAGTATCCATAGATGGTTCTGAAGATGATTCTTTTGGAGCCAGATTTAGATGGTGTTGGAAGAGCATTGATGTCTACTGCAATGAAGATTCGGATGTTTAGGGATTTTCTGGATCTCAAGTAAGGGTGTCTTTTCCATATTGAAGTATGAGACTAAGGTTGATGAGTTACCTCATTTCGGGCATGGTCTCATTTGTTTTCTTAAGAAGATGAGTGGTTGGTGTTTGATTTGGAGCCGAGTTTCTTAAGAAGATGTCGACTCGTCTCAAGGATTTTTGGCAAAATTGGATGTTAGTTTTGTGTTTCAAGGAGCTTTGGGTTAAGGAAGATCTTTTGGCTTAGTAGTATCGTTGAGGTGAAGTTTGGAAGCAGCAGCATGGACCTATTTCTTCGATGATTCAGTAATCTTTGGAATTCTACTATCAGCAGACCAGGCAGATGGTGAAGACTTATTCTTTTCTTTGGAAGGCTCAGCAGAGCGAGATATTTGTTGGAAGTGGTCTATCGGGTTCTGATAGGTAAGCCATTCTTGAAGATTGGTCTTGAATAGGAAAATCTGTTCTAGTTGGGGAGACGGTTCTTTGGAATTAGAACTGAGTCGGATCGCAAAAGTGACTTGCGATTAGTTTGGGAATTTTTTAGTATTCTTTAGCTTGGGAATTGAGACATCTCGAGTAGAGGTAAAAGCTATGGAAGTAGTCGGAGGGTCTCTAGACGTTTTGAGGGAATTAGAAGTTGACCTGAATCGGAGATTGAGATTTCTTATCAACTTGGAATTCAGGAGTAATTTTGATGGTTCAACCTTGTAGTAGGATGACTCTTAGAGCAAGAAGAGTTTGGCGAGGCAGCTCAAGATTCTTTGAAAAGGGATTGATCATCTTATTCTAAGTTGAGATTCTGCTGAGATGTTTTGATCAAGAAGAATGGTCACTAATATTTTATGAATTGGATGAACTGTGTATGAGAAAGATTTTCTTATGTTCTTCGATAGCATTCTTATCTGCTCTAGATCAGAGTTATGCAGCGGAAGCGAGTTGACAGTTTTTCTGGTATGGGAGTAACCGGGAATTGCAGTAAGGGATTTCTACAGGAAATTCAAGTATGAAGGAATTTTCTGGATTTGAAGGTAAGGTTGTCAAGTGCAACTGTTTGGCTATTCCAGATAGGAGAGGTAGGTTTGAAGTCCATTGATGCTTGTGGAATAGAGTTGTATTTTGGATTTTAGCGAATTATTTTTGGGAGAGCCATTTTGTTGAGTAAGATCTGGAGATTTGGTTTGAGTTGGTGCTATTGTTTCTTGAAGCAATCAGCAAGGGTTAAGCTGATCAGGAATATTGAAGGCATCTCAGGATCATCTGAAGAATTGGGCAGTTAAGAATTGAGAAGGTTTGGAATGTGCAGTTAGAATTTGGATATTACTTTAGTTCTATCCAATCAAAGGAATTATAAGACTGGGTAAAACTGGAGAGTTCGCTCCGTAAGTATTTTGAGTTTTCCTGTGTTCTCTAGAGATTAGATTTTGATCTACAAGATTGAATTGCCAGTTTGGATAACTGGAATTCATGGTGTTTCACATATTTCTGAGGAATATGTGTATGATTCTTCGAGTGATAGAATCAGCAGTTCAGAAGGATTTGGTAGTTGAGCTGGTTTTGAGTTTAGCCTGATATCTTGTTCAGATTTATAGGATCAGATGAGGGAGTTCTTGGTTTTAATAGTGTAGTTACTTAATGTTTGTAGAGCGAGTATTCCAGTATAGGTATCTGGAAAACTCTAGATAATATTAGTATATTCTATTTAGAATTTTGTCTGAATAGATAAAATTGTTTGTTTGAATTGGTTGCTGTGATTGATTGTATGATTGCTAATTTAAATTTAAATTCTTTAGTTGGGTTATTAAATTATCTTTGCTTTTAAATTTCGGGGACGAAATTCTTTTAAGGGGGGAGGAATGTGACGACCCGGAATTTTGAGCAATATCAATTTAATAATCTTTGATAATAATTAAATTGATTTGATCATTTTACATTATAAATTGACAAGTTAAAATTATTTCAAAGGCTGAAAATAATAATTTGTTAATATTTATTAATATTTTTCTTTGCAATATAAATAGGCAAGATTAATTCTTTTGAAGTTTATAATAATTTGATTTGGAAATATTTATTTTGGTAATTTAAAATTGGTAAGATTTATTTGATTTTCTATTTATAATATATATATATATATATATATTGATATATCTTGTAAATAGGGAATGTTTTATGTAATAAAACTTTATATTCAGATTGTAATATATATGAATGTATATATTGTAATTTGAGATTTGTTTTAAAATCTAATATGGAAATTAACAAATTTAATGTTAGTATGTTTTTCTATTTGAAATATGTATATATATTTGTATATATATGTTTGAAATAGGAATTGTATTAATTTGAATTTAATAAGTATTTGCAAACTTTAATAAATATATAATTTGTAAATTGAAATGTTAATTTGATTTAATGTCTTTGAAATGATATTTGAAATTTAAATTTTAAATAACAAAGTTAATTTCTTATTTAATATAGATACATATATATATATATATATATATATATATATATATATTGTACTTAATAAGATTTAAATTAAAAGTTTAATTTTTTTTAATATTCATTCATTTTAATTCTTACACAAGATAAATTTGTTTTAAAATTTTAAGAGTTGAAATAAAATAGATGTTTCAAACATATAAACATTAAATTAAATCAAAATATAAGTTACTTGAATTTATATGAATATTTATTAAAGATCTAAAAGCTTGTTTATATAAGATAAAAACATTTTACCACCATATAAATATTACATAATAAAATAAATAAGTAAGCATTAAAATACATTACATACATATACACATTTCATACAAGGTTTAAAATAAATTATAAAAGGAAAATAACATTTAAAACATTAATTAAACATTAAAACAACACTTGTAAGGATATTTGGCTTATTAAAAGACATTTGTAAGAATGTAAACATATAAGGGACAAGTGGCAATTCTATTGATAACTTAATTTAAAATTTAAAGTTTGTAAAATATGAAGAAGGATTTTACTATTAATTTTCAGCTAAGAAATTATTTTCTTCTTTTCACAAAAAAATGAATACAAATCTGAAACATGGAAAAAAAAGAGGAAAATCTGTAGAAAATCTGAAACAAGAAGGATAATGGTATCTGAGAACCAGATCTGGGAATGGAAATGAAACCTGAAACAAGAAATTCAAAAAAAACAAGTCCAACATCAATACAAGATCTTGAACATGCAAGGGTAGATTCAAATTAAAACTCAAGAACATGCAAAGGAAATTGCAAAGCCTGAAATCAAAGAACAGCTTCTATCAAGTGAGTAAACGAATCTTAAAAACAGTTTTAAACCTGAATTTCATCTTGCTTTTGAATGATGTCTTGATATCTGGAATATTTGATTTGAGGTGAAGCATGTTTTAGGAAGTATGAACAGTTGAATGCCTGTGAATTGAAACTTCTGCTCTGTCCTCTGTTTAATCAAGTGAGTAAATTGAATATTTTAAAAACAGTTTAATCTTGATTTCAACTTAGTAGTATTATGATATCATGATGTTATAAGGAATAATTGATTTGAATTCGATGCATGCTTGAATTATGTAGGATGAGTGTCTGTAAAGGAATAATATGTTACTGGGTATATATAAAAACAGTTCAGATTTTATAATAAATTCAATATCTAAATTTTGAAATCGAATTAGCTTATGATTTATGAATAAAAGTTGTTTGTAATCATCTAACTTATCATCTAAAAATGTTTGTAAGTTTTAAAATCGAATAACTAGTTTAAAATTTTCAAATTTACAGTAAAATGGTAAGTTGGGTCAAAATTTTATTAAATAAATTTTATGTTTTGATTACATGAGTGGAATAGCAATTGAAAACCATGAATTTTAGTGTGATTACTACAATTTTTATTTTGGTAATTAATGAGGTATCACGGGTTATTGGTTTTGGGCATTTTGATCGATTTACGGCAAACCACGGTGAATTGGACCTCGTCGTTGAGTATGAAGGTTGAGGGTAGATTGTAGATCATCAGAAAAATACAATTGGAATTTTCTATTGATCGAGTTGACCATGAATCGATCGAGTAGGGTTTATTGCACTGAGTTTTGTTCTGTGGTTCGAATGGATTCTTCGGCGACAAGAGATAACCGGAGTGGTTCGCGTAGGTTACCATAGGTTCTGGTGGTCGTAAGGAAGCCACGGATAAGGTGATGGGGTTTCTCAAGGCCGAGGTTGTCGTGGAGGGCCGATTTGCTGATGAAGGGGGAGTTCGAATTTGATGGTCAGAGGGTCCATATTCGATTCTTGATAGAATCGAGTTTGCTGAGTTTCCCATAGCTTTGTCGTGGACACGAATGACTTGTCGAAGTCACGGTGGAGATCGATGGTGGTCGGGGCGTTGGTGCTTGTTGCACGTGTGAGAACGTATCAGGTCTTGTTTTGGTTTTGGGTTGTGGGGAGAAGAAGGGGGAAGACTCGATGTTGTTCTCGGGTTTGTTGTGGGTCGAGTTCGAACAGGTAGGGTTTTTGGTTGCTCGGGGAGAGATGCGAGTATTTCTGAGTTTATGTTCGAAGTTATCGAGCATGTTTTAGTTTGGTTCTGGGAATTTAAAGCTTTAAAAAAAAATTCAGTAAAGTCCTAAAACTTTAAAGCAATGATAAGTAGATTGTGTATAAAATCAAAGTTTAAAACAATTGGTAAATGAGTTTTGTTTTAAAACTAAATTTGTTTTCAAGTTTTGATTCAAACAAGTTTATACATAATAAATATGAAAGTTTTTAAAAGAAATAAGTGAAATTTTGGAATGAAATTTGTATTAAATTTTATTAAATATCTTTGGAAAATTTTAAAGATTTAAAAAGTTTATTTTAAATGTTCAAATTGTTAAAATTTAAAACTGATTTCTAAATTTTATATTTTTAAATAAAGATAAGTGATAAAGATTAAGAGTTCAATTATAATGAAGATTTGTCTTAGGAAATTAAGTGTTTGATTAAGTAAAGATAAATAAATTTGTGAAGATACTTGAGATAATTAATTATTTTTATCAAGTGTTATTGGTTAATAAATGATTAAATTAAGATAATGAATTTCTTAATTAAGAATCTTTATAATATAAGAAATTAAGAATCATTTAATTAATTTTAAATGATTAAATTAAGTAATTAATTAGATAATTAATCTGTGATTAATTAAGATAATCACTTATGGGTTAATCTTATATAATTACTTGGGAAAGTAATTAAAGTAATTAAGTGGTTAAGTACTAGATGTTATTAAGTAAGAGTTAATTACTTTATTAAAAGTAATTAAGTAATGTGATTAAGAGTTTATCACTTGTGTTACTAATTAAAGAATTAATTAACATAATTAATTAAAGGTTTAAATTATTTAATTAATGGTTAATTAATAATAGGATTAAGAGTAATTAATTAAGTGATTAATTACTTACTAAAGTAAATAATTAAAGATAGAAATTTAATTAATGAAGTAATCATTAATTAATGATAATAACTAATTAATTGTTAATTTAAAGATAATTAATTTATAATTAAGTTTTAATTACTAAATGTAATTAAAAGTTATTAATCAAAGGGATTAACTTAAAGCAATTAATTAAAAATGATTAATTAAAAGTAATTAATCAAAGGTAATTAATTATAAGTAATTAATTAAATATGATTAATTAAAAGTAATTAATCAAGTAGTTTTAATTAAAAGTAATTAATCAAATGTGATTAATTAAAGATGATGAATTAGGTGTAATTAATTAAAGGATAATTAAGGAATAATTATCAGGATAATTAAAGAATAACTAATCAAGGTTGATTAATTTAGAAGGTAATTAAGAGGTAATTACTTAGTATAATTTGGAAGTAATTAATCACGATGATTAATTAATGTGGTAATTAAGTAATAATTACTTAAAGTAATTAAGTGATAATTAATCGAGGAAGATTAATTGAAGTGGATAATTAAATGATGTTAGTTAATTAATCTGTAATTAATTAATGAATACGAAGTTGGATTGAAGATAATCCAAGTGATTAATTAAGGATTAATTTAATTTAAGGATTAATTAAATTAATCAAGTTTGAATCAAACTTGTTTATGAATGATTAATGATTGGAAGATATATATCATTGGATGAGTTAATGATATTGGTTGTTGTTGGATGACATTGATTGATGGGTAATGATGTGAATATGCTATATCTGAATGTGATATATATGCTGCTTTGTGATATGTATAGATGCATGTGATAATAGATGCTTATCTATCTGTGTAATATGGTACATCCATTTATGTTAAGTGATATTTTCTAAAATATCTATTGTTTAAATCCCTTAAGTACAACTTGGACATTAAAATGGCGTTTGGATTCGATGAGACCGGGATCGGGTTTCAATATTTGGATATCCGAAAACCACATCGATTCCAATTAAACGTTAGGTCGTTAATCCAAGTGGAGCAAGTGAAGACTCGAGGTGTAAGGGCTATACGTCAGTATAACTCTGTGGGTGATTCCGTAATGAGTTTGACGGAATAGAACTTATAGATTCGAGATGGTGATTCAGAGTGGAAGGGCTATGGTCGTTGACTCTGAGGGTGATTCCAAAATGAATGCAACGAGATATTGCCTTCGGTTTCGTTCGAACCCGGAACGAACTTGTATGGATTGAATGCTTTCAGAACATCGTCAGGCGGACGATGAGCATTCTAAGATAGATGTGTTCTATAAAGGTAATCGCAGCCTCAAGCCTCATCAACCGGGAATGGCTAAAACAGGGGAGGTGCAGCAAGGCTTCGTGGGTCGCTCCCACTGGAGAGCGAGATACATCCCTGTCTAGATGTCCCTTTTTATTTCGGCATTGTGGACGGTTGGAACTGCAGCCAACTGTGGGGTGGTCTTGTTTGGGACTGTTCAGTAAGGAATGGTCCCGGCTTTGTGTTGCAGGGGAGTTAGGGTGGCTCCTCGGTACGGTGATCTAGGCCACGTACTGTGACGGGCGGTACCCCAGTAGCTCTGCCATTGATGGAAACCCAATTTTCCCTACGAGACCCTACGGTTTTGTTTGTATACCTATGTAGCTGGAATTTAATAAATGTAACAATTTCGGCTATTTCATATTTATTTGAAAACCCTAGACACTATTATAATATCACTGGATTTCCTATCAAATGTTTTGGTTAGCGTAAGGTAAAAACTTTTCCATGTTTATGTGTGGGAAGTCTTACGTGATACCTTTTCTTTTCAAAGGATTTTCTAAAGTTAAGCAATCTTAAACCGTTTACTCACACCAGACCCCTGTCTGACCCGAGTGTTTATTTTCTGTTTTATTAAACTCTTGGGTACTCATATTATGTATGAGTAGTCAAGTGATTCAGGTTATCTCTTGACGAAATCTGGAGGAGCTATGGAGCAGGAGGCTTCAGCGTGTAGATATAGTTAGAGTTTCTGCTGTGTGTTATTCTGTATGATGTCTTGTATTATATTAGACAGAAATGTTATAACTGTCTAAATTGAGATGTATAGTTATGTACTCTGATACTATGTATATGTTCTATATTATATTTAAATCGTTCCGCTGTGAGATTCTGATGCGTTGTTTTTCTTTCTTCTCTTCTTTTATCTCTTTCTTTCTTAATTAGTAATGCGATTTTCTGGTGATAGAAAGTCGGGTCGCTACATTTTTCATGTTATTTCACAAGCGAACTTAGATTTTTATTTTGGTCTTTTTGCATTTTGTTTGTTTAGTTAATAATATTATTATTATATCTATTGACTTGACAATTTTCTCATCTAGCCATGCAGTGAACATATATAGTATTGAAGCTCAAAAAATAAACCATCAACTTTAAACTGGTTATTTCATAAAAGAAGTTGAGAAACCGTCAACATTAATGTAAACCATCAAATTGCAAAAACTGGTTTTACATCAACTTCAAGTTATCTCATAAAGGAAACTGAAATATACACTCCACTTTGGAAACTAAACCAAACACCACTTTCACATATAAAAAGAATGCAAGAATAAATAGATTTTATTCAAGGAGCGCAAAAGTGGAGTGTATTTTCATTTTTCATCTTAAATTTCAAGTAAACTGACACGCATAGCGCGTGCATATGCAGCAATTTTTCCACGTAAGTTAAATTACATTTATTCAATTTATATCAAAATGCAAAAATAAAAATTCAAATTAACATCAACAATGTGATATCCCGGAATTTTCGAAAATATCAATTTAATAATCTTTATATAAAATTAAATTGATATTGGCAATATTGATTAATAAAATATGTTTTGGTTTAATAATCAGATTTAAATAATTATTTAATTTGTGATTTTATCTTTTAAAAGCTAAAATAAATGTTTAAATTATAATGTATATATATATATTTGTATATATATTATAGTTTATCTTTGTTTTGGAATTTAATTAATAAATGAAGGTTTTTTTTAAATTCTAATAAAATATTGAGTAATTAGGAAATTATGTTTTAATTAATATTAAGCTTTTTTAAAAAAATCTATTTAAATTAATAACTATATTATTTGTAAATATTTATAATAAATGTTATATTGTTTAAAATTTGACTTAGCTTAATTTTTATTTTTAAATAAAAGTTGATTTTATTTCTTTTTAAAATATTATTTGATTAAATATGAATTGAGACTCTTTTATATAAGTTTAAAATATAAGATAACATATTATTTAAATTCATTTAATAATATAAAAGTGATTTATAATTTCTTTATAAATCATATAAAGTTTGTGAATTAGTTATTTTAAGTCATATTGATTTTCATAAATATAAAAGGAAAATAGAATCATCATTTTAATAAATAGATTTTAATTTTGATTTCAATAGTTTGATTGATTTGAAATTTTATTTTGAAATTCATATAAATAGATTCTTTAAAATATTTGTATAAGTTTTAAAAATATAAATTGTTTTATTTACATTTTCTTAAAATAAGAAAAACATATATATATATATATATATATATATTCATTAAAACATAAGATAAACTAAAGAAAACTCTTTTTAAACATATAAAAATATAATTAAATTTAATTTAAAACAAGTGTAATCAAATTAGCAATCTAAAATACAAGTGTTTGCTTACAAATGCAACAACATGACAAGTGTCATTTTATTTTTATTTTTTCTTTATTTTGATTAAAGTAATTTCAGTCCTTAACATATTCTTTTCCCCTCATTTTCTTTTTTCTATCTTTTATTCTAAGCTAGGAGAAAACTTAGGCAAATCTGAAATTCACTCCTCAAAAGAAAAACAGAATCAAAACCTGTTTCTTCTTCAAATTTGCAAAACTCCTCATTCAAAACTGAGATCAATTTTTCTCAAATCAAAAACCTGCATTGCAAACTTTGAAATCTGTAACTCCTCTCAAAACTAAAACCTGTAACAAGAATATCAACATGCAAACCACATTTTTACAACCTGGAAATTACTGCATGATTAAGTTTGCATTTTTCCTGAAAATCATTGCTATTCATCTCTGCAAAATTGAGCAAGTCAAATGTCTGCATTTCATCTCTGGAATGGCCTGCACGCATGAAGTAGATAACCAGAAGCAACATAAAGTTTTCAGTCCAAAGCTATTCAAGTGCAAATTTTTCAATAAACATGGATGCTCTGTTTAAGGTGAGTAACTTCTAAATTTTTCTTTAACAAAAACTGGTTGCTTGTTTTTATCTCTGGAATGAATTGATATGCATGATAAAAGTTTGCAGAAAATTTGCTTGTATATGAATTTTTGGGAGTTACTTTATACTAATATAGGTGTGTATGCTTTGGTTTGATCTGTAATTGTGGATGTATCTGACTTAGGCTTTTAAATTCAAACCTGTTTGTTAGGATAAAATAGAGTTTAAAAATTCATACAAGTTGGATATTACTTGAACTTGCCTGGAAACATTAATAACAGGGAAATAAAATTGTATAAGTGGAAGATATAAACATTATAAATCAATGTTTCAGGTTTGGATATCAAATCATCATGCAAATTCATGAATATTAAATCTAAAATCACAATTTATGAAGTAAAAATCTGAGAGCAGTTCAAACTTCTCTGTATATTGTATTTTAGGTTAATTCAGTTGATTTTTGTGTTTGAATGGGTCGAAATTGTTTCTGGAGTAGAAGGAGATATCAGAGAAGTTGGGAAAAATATTGATTTGGGTTGCCATTCATTTTTGATACGGAGATTTGAATTTAAAGTTTTGAAGCCTAGTTTTTACTGGGTTCTAAATTTTGCTTGAATTTGATCTCCTCGGTGGATCGAGTGTTAAGGGGTCTTGGGTGATTAAAGCTTGAAGTAGACGATGTCCTAGCCGGAATTTTAGGGACTCTGGTGGTCGAGATCGTACTGGCGAATTAATTTCCAGGTTGGGGTTTTGTTTTGATGCTTGGTTCCAGGTTTTGGTTGAGACTGGATTTTCAATTTCAGGTGAGTGATGAAGTTTAGGTGGTCATAGGTTGGAGCATGGATGGTGGTCGATGGGTTGAGGCCAGGGTGAGAGGCCGGAGGTGATCAACGTCACGGTGCACGTGCACCGTGCATTTCTTTGGTTTGTGAAGATTGATTGTTTCAGGAATTTTTGGAATTGAAGTATTCCTGTGTAGAGCTCGGGTCATTCTGGCATTTGCCCGAAGTAAAGAGCAGTTTGACTCGAGTTAATTTTTCTGTTGCTCGAGTAATATAAGTTTTCAGGTTTTGTCTCTAGAAACTGACAGTTTCAGGTTTTTATAAAAATTTAAACAAAATTTAAATTAAGGTAAGCAAAGTAAGGTTTAAACTGGAATTGAATCAAGTTTAAATATGAATTCAAGATGAAATTTAAATACTTGTTTCAAAATAAATAAATTTTATTAATGGAATGTTTACAGTTGAAACCTGTTTACAGAATTTAAAATAAGTTTTAAAATCTGGAAATAAGATTTTAAAACAGGATTTAAATTTAAGTAAAAATCAAGATTAAATGCTTGAATTCAAATTGGAATTTGAATCTGAAGTTTTCAAGAAGGAAATAAGTTATAAATTCAAATGTTAAAATTAAGTTAAATATTTTAGAATTTATAACTTATGAAATGAAAATTTTAAAACAGGGTTTAAATTAAAATCTTGGAATTTAAATCTGAAAGCATGGTTTAAATTTTGGGTTTTAATAAAAATAAGGTTTGAATTTATATCTTTCAATATCATTTGAAAACTTTAAGGTAATTTTATTTAAATTGAATATAGGCTTAGGTAAACTATTAGCCTAAAATTACTTTAAAAGGTAAGTGATTCTTTAAAATGAGAAGAAAAGAGATTTTAAATATTTAAAATCTTGTTTAAGTTTAAATTTAATCTCATTTTAATTTTAAATGGAATTTATAAAATTTAAAAGCAAATTTGTCTTTAAATGACTTTAATAATGATAATTTAATCATTAATGAGATTAATGAATTTTATTGTTTGAAACTTAATTATCTGATCAAGGTAATGAAGATTTTAATTAATTAATTTAATCAATTAATAATTGGGTTAATTAATTAAATAATTAAGGGTTTATTTAACTAATTAAAAGTTTAAGTAAGTTAATTAAATTTGATTAAAGTATGATTTAGAAATTAATTTAAATAAGATTGGATTAATTTAATTTAATTAATGAATTGAATTATTAATCAAGTAATTAATAATTGTTTAAGTTTTAATTTTCACTTGATTAATTTAATAATTAGGAATTAATTAATGAGTTTTATAAATGAATTAAGAATTAATATTTATTAATTCAATTAATTTCTTTGGAAAAGTAATTAAAGGTTTGTTAATGGTTAATGAAGTAATTAACTTAGGATTATTTACTAATTAATTAATGTAATTAATTTTAATGATTAATTGTATTAATTAATTTAAAGATAATCATTTGAGAATTATTTAAGTATAATTACTTAATGAAAGTAATTAAGAAAAATTAATTACTGAGTGTAATTAATTAAGTTGTTGATTAATTAAGTTAATTAATTAAGTTTAATTAATTTAATTTAATCACTGGATGATTTGAAAAATAATTACCAATGTAATTAAAAAGGAATAATTACTTAGTGAAGTAATTAAGAAGATAAATTACTTGATGTAATTTTAATTGAAGAATACTTGAATGATGGAGGAATTTTTGGAATTAATTACTTTGTGTAATTATTATTAGTGTGTTTAATTACTTAGGATAAGTAATTCATAATAAAATTACTTAGTGTAATTAATATGTAATTTGTATGTTGAATAATTACTTAAGTACGTTATTATTAATTAATTACTTAGTGTAATTAATTTAGGTTTAGATAACTGAGTTATTTGAAAATGATTAAAAGACGTAATTAATTTAATGTAATTAATTACTTAATCAAGAATGATTAATCAATAGAGATAAATGATAATTAATTTAATGAATTTATTTAAAATAAAATAATTTGAGATCATTAATTTATATAACTAATGATATAAGTAAGGATTGATTAGTTATGAACAATTAATCAATGAAGGTATTAATAAATGTAATTAATTAAGGATTAATGTAATTAATTATGATTAATTAATTAGTAAAGTAATTACAGGTTAATTACAGGGATTGGTTTGGATTAATTAATTTGTGAAATTAATTAGAGGTTAATTATTTAAATGTAATTAAAGGATAGTTAATCAAAAAGATTATATAGGGTAACTTGTTAAGGGTAATTAATTAATTGATATGTAAGCAAGGTTTATATGGATGAATAATTAATTTAATTCATTTTAAATTAATTAAGGAAGAAGTAATTAATTTAATTCATTTTAAATTAATTATAGGATGGTGATTTAATAAGTCTTTGCTTATGAATGATGATTGATATTACCCTGAATGGTTAAGATCTCAGTTATGAGATAAATGTTGTTGTGTGATTTGGATGCTATGGTTGCATTGAGTTGATAATATGATCTATCTGTTTGAGTTGATAATATAGATTATCTGAGGTGATGTTAATATTGATTATCTATTATGATGTTGTGAATTATCTATCTGTGTGTAATATAGATAATATTGAATTGAATTGTTTTAAAACTTTAAAACAACTTGGACCTAAATGACACGCTTTGGATTTCGATGAGACCAGGATCGGGTTTCCATATTTTGATATCCGAAAACCACATCGATTCCAAATAACGTTAGGTCGTGAATCCAAATGGAGCTTTGTGAAGACTCGAGTGTAAGGGCTATACTTCAGTATAACTCTGTGGGTGATTCCGTAATGAGTTGACGGAATAGTGCTTATAGATTCGAGATGGTGATTCAGAGTGCAAGGGTTATTGTCGTTAACTCTGAGGGTGATTCCAAAATGAGTGTAACGAGATAATGCCTTCGGTTTCGTTCGAACCCGGAACGAACTTGTATGGATTGAATGCTTTCAAAACATCGTCAGGTGGACGATGAGCATTCTAAGTGATATGTCCTATAAAGGTAATCGTAACCTCAAGCCTCATCAACCGGGAATGGCTAAAACAGGGGAGATGCAGCAAGGCTTCGTGGGTAGCCCCCACTGGAGAGCAAGATTGATCCCTGTCTAAAAGTCCCTTTATATTCGGCTATGTGGGGCAGTTGATTGCAACAACTGCCGGGGTTGTCTTGTTCGGGACTGTTCAGTAAGGAATGGTTCCGGCCTTGTGTTGCAGGGGAGTTAGGGTGGCTCCTCGGTACGGTGATCTAGGCCACGTACTGTGACGGGCGGTACCCCAGTAGTCCTGCCATTGATGGAAAACCATTTTCCCTACGAGACCCTACGGTTTTGTTTGTATACCTATGTAGCTGGAATTTAATAAATGTAACAATTTCGGCTATTTCTTATTTACTTGAAAACCCTAGACACTATTATAATATCATCGGATTTCCTATCAAATGTTTTGGTTAGCGTAAGGTAAAAACTTTTCCATGTTTATATGTGGGAAGTCTTACGTGATACCTTTTCTTTCAAAGGTTTTTAAAGTTAAGCAACCTTAACCTGTTGCTCACACCAGACCCATGTCTGACCCAGAGTTTATCTTTGTTTTCTTAAACTCTTGGGTACTCAAATTTTTACGAGTAGCCAAGGGATTCAGGTTAGCTTTGACGAATAATGGAGGAGCAATGGAGCAGGAGGCTTCCGCGTTAGATATAGTTTTCCGTTGTGTTTTCTCTGTGTTGTGATTGTATTGGGTTGTAAATACTAGATAGGTGTTTATAACTGTCTAGTATATGTGATGTGTATCTCTGATTGGTATTGTATATTATGTAAATACTTATGTTCTTAATATAATTTATTCGTTCCGCTGTTGAGATTCTAGTGTTGTTTCTTCCTTCTCTTCTTTCTTTTCTTCTTCTATCCCTTTCTTTCTTAATTGACAATGCGACTTCCTGGGGTCTGGAAGTTGGGTCGTCGCAGTTGGTATCAGAGCATTAGGTTGAGTGAATACCTAGGCTCTGGAATGGTGTCTATCTTGAGAGAGCGTATTTGTAATTTTTATTATATATATATATATATATTTATATTTATTTATTTCTACCTATTTGTTGGGTTACCTGTTCGGGTTTTCCAATATGGGTTATAAGGTAGATTGAGTTAGTGGTGTGTATAACACGACTGCCATTGGTTGGAGTTTGTATGTTTGGTTGGAAGTGTATCTGTCGAGACTGTAGACCTAATACCGTCTCGAATGAGCTTTACAGTGGTGTAAGAACTTCATTGATATCTGAAGGAAACCTGTTAAGGTTCGGAGTTCATCTTTGAAGTTGGATGAGTAGAGTTTGGATTTATTGGCTGAGCAGAAGCGAGTGATGGTATCTTGATATCTCAGGAAATAGTAGCTACGTGATGAGATGCAGTGACTATGGATGTTTCCGAAGGTAATTTCTTTGGAACAAGTTTAAGGAAGTGAGTCTGCTTCGGTGTTGTGGCTGAGTTCAGCAGGATGTTTTTGTGTTGTTTGGAGTCCGAGTTTCTCGAAGAGCTTTGAATTGGAAATTCTTTGGCATTGGTGTCATCGGTGCAGCTCGGAGTGTTCGGTGTGTCGGCAGAATTTTCTGGCTTAGCAGTTTTCTGGAGATGGAGTTCAGAAGCAGTAGAGTAAATCCATTTCTTAGATGGATTGGCAAGACCAGCATAAGCTGTTCTGATTGGTAAAGAGAGAACAGTTTTCTTTGGATTTTAGTTTGGGTTGATCGTAAAAGTGACTTGCGATGATTGAGTATTCTCTTGGATTGTTGGAGATTTTTCTGGATATTTTCAAAGAAGTCAGAGTTTGTTTTCATCTAGAGATTCAGTGGTACCGGTGGGTCAACTAGTTGAAGGTTGGTTTCTTGAGATGGAGTTTGGCGAAGCAACTTAGGATTTGAGGAACTTCTGAGTTTTCTTTGGTTATCGAAGATCTTCTTGGTTTTGTTGTCCAGATGTGCTTGTGTTCTTCATCAGCATTCTTTTCTGCTCCAGATCAGGGTTGTGCAGCGGAAGCAGTTTGTGAGTGCATCTGTTTTTCTTTTCCGGATAGGAGAAGTTGTTTTCTTCTGATGGTTGTGAGTAGAGTTGTTCTTGATCTTGATTGATCGTGGAGGATCATTCTGATGGGTTGGGTCTAGATTGTTTCTTAAGACATCAGCAAGGATTGAGCTGATCAGGTAGGATGTAGGCAGCCCGAGATCGTCCGAAGAGTTTTGTGGATCTGAAGTCTGTTTTGGATAAGTGTTTGATTATCTGGATTGAATTGCCAGTTTGGACAACTGGAATTCGATGTGTTTTATATATGTAACATCCCGCCTTTTCGCACACTTTAAACCGACCCACGTGTCAATTCAAACATACGGAAGGGCGGATTGTTATGGGGTAAATAAGAAAAACAGAGAAGAAATAAAAACAAAATAGAATCTCACAGCGGAAGGATAAAATATAATAATAAATATACAGTTCATAAATGGATTACAAAACACTGGATTCTTCTTTATACAATAAATATCAGAGTTACACATACCAATACAATCAATGCAGCGGAACAGTATGAGTGTGGTGCAATACTATAAATAATAATAATACGGATTCTTCGTCTTCGTCCCCCAAGCCAAAGTCTTCGATCCTGAAACGCTCGGACTGACCCGAGCGAATTTGAAAAGACAAAACACTCGAGTCAGAACTAAAAGATCTTATGTGAGTTAAATTTACAAAATAAATATGAGTACAGTAACTCAAGAGATGCTCGGGATTTACATCTCTTAAGGATCCGTTAAACTATTTACTATGTAGTATATTGCGCTATTATAATAGTGTCTATTTATAAAATAAACTTACTTTTTAATAGCGTTAAGGGGTTACCCATATAGCCCTTAACACAGAATATATTCCCATAGTCTATACAGTACCGTAATCTACCCCGTAGTGGGCGTCGTCAGAGGGCACTCCATAGGTATGGTACAAAACAAAACTCGTAGTAAAGGCTCGGTATGGTAGGTGACACGGCACAACTAGGCAATGCCAGGGTAGATATACCAATTGCGTACCCAGGCTGGTGGAAACGCGTAGCCGCAGTTACCGCCCACCTCGAACAAACTCCCCAAAATCAAAATATAAAAGTGGCCACTGAATCAATCCAAAGTCATAGTATAATATCGAAGAGGAGTGTCCGATCAGAGGTATGACCTCATTGGCCTGGGAGCCACCTTATGCCAACTCACGGGAGTCGGGTCCACGTATTTACCTTACAGGAAACGCCGCCACCAACCTACTTCATTCTGGAATCTCCACCGCGTGCACGGTTAGTCAAAGTGGTTTTCGGTATCGACAGAGAGTATGTCCATATCCGATCCCGGTCTCTTTGCCAACCCATCGTTATTATAACACCGCGGTCATTTAAAAAAAATAGTTTATACTTTAAAACCCGAATATACATTTCCATTTCAAAACTATGAATACGATATCATCTTAAAACCCAAAACAATATGATATCATTTATCTCAAATATAATTCTTTTCCAAAATCATACTGGTTTTTAAGATTTAAATATCTGGAAAACCAACATTTGAATTACACTTTCAAAACATAATATTTTCAGAATTCATACCTTTAAAACCATAACTTCTAAAACTTAAATGGTTCGGATATTCAATGGTATATATAATAAATGGTTTACTTTTAAGGTTACTTTGTAAAGAAATTATTTCCAGGGCTTTACAAAAATACTTCTTTATTTAAAGTCTAAACCAAATTTAAATATCACTTTCGAGTTCCAAAACCACTTCAATTTCTATTTATATATATACCCATTTGGAGTATTAATATTTCAAAACTAAAGTTGGAATTTATTCTTTCAACACATTAAATGTTCTATTATTTAGTTTTGAATATTTACATAAAATCTATAAATAAAACTCCAACTTCTAGAAATTAACTATTTTCTTCAATTAATTTATACTAAAATATTCCATTTAAGTAAATCTTGGAAAATCCATTTATAAATACCATACCTTAAAATTACCAAACTTAAACATATAAGATAAATTACCAAATTCCATTTTCTCAAATTTTTATTCCATTTTTATTTACCGGGTTTATACACAACTTAAATTCAAAAATTTAACTTCATATGTATATATATAAATGGAAGAAGAATAATATTTATAAATTATCAAAATTTAATTTCTATAAATCGTATCACATCCAAACCATAGAAATCACCTTTAACATAATTTATATATAGACCACGGTGCCTGTATAAAATTTTCTATCCTATGGTCAAGTGATACGGATATTTATCATTTCAATCCGCAATTAAAAATAAAACTTTGCGGTTTTATATCATTTCAAACCACAAATCCCAAATGAAAAGAAAAATGCATGCTAACTTGCAGTTTAATGATATACAAATAAAACATCCATTCATCAACAACATCCATCATCCAATCACAATCATCAATCAATATCAATCAATAACAATATATATTTGATAATATATAACAGGTAATAACTGGCAATTTTATTCAAATTAAATTTAACAACTATTAATCTAACAGTTTATATTCAGTAATAATTTATATAACTGTTAACTAGCAATTTATATGTAAACAAATAAATTCTAACTGTAAATTAATATGCAATAAACAAATTAAATTAACAGTTAAATTAAATGAACGAAATTTAACAGCTATGATGAAATAACATGCCAAATATTCATAAATAAATTTCTATTCATTTCTAAAATTAATTTAACAACCATAAAAGCTCTTAGTAGTTGTGAGTGGGTTAAAACACTCACCTTTGGAATTTAAATTGAATTTAAACTCAATTTAAACTCAAAATTTGACGGTCTCCAAATTTGTCCAAACCAGCGTCAACAGATCTGGAATTTAATTACGATCCTAACAAAAGAAATTTCGTTGAAATCCGAGGTCGTATGAGAAAGTTATGGCGAAAAATGTGATTGAAAACAAAATTAAATTAAAACAAAACCTACCCAAAATTTAAAAATTTCCACGTCACCCTAACCTCTCTTCCCACACGCGAAAACACGCCCAGGTCCTTGCCGTTCGAATTCACAGAACACGCCCCCCCTTGACCAAACTTTGACCGCTGATTCCTGCCACCACCGGCCTCCGTTCAACAAACCGAAGCCACCAACGCCCACGTCTCCTCTAGCCGACCCCCTGGCCCCCAACCCTAGCCGACCGGTCACCAAAAAAGCGTGCGCCGCCGCCTTGTTTGTAGGGTTCCAAAACCCTAATCGAATTTTATACGGCGATCTAGCCGTTGATTCGATGCAATAACCACATAGATCTAACCCCCTCAGTCCCCTCTCCAATACCCAGAAACCGTTTGACGATCAGACGAAGTTTGATGCGACGCTGATGAACGGCCGTAACTGCTTGGCTCAGATCTGGACACACAGAAACTCGAATCGAAAAACGGACCGCAGATCTGAGTTGCGCTTGCCAAAATCTTCAACATATATTTTTTTCAGAATTTTTAGAGAAGTTTGAAATTTCATTTTGTTTTTGAATTGATTGGATATAGGGTTTGCACCCATTGAAGAAGAAGAGGAGCTTGAAGAAAATATACGCGCAGATAAAAATGAAATTAGGCGGAGGCTAGGGCTGAATAACTGGTTTTATATAGAGGGTTAGAGGTAGCGTAGATAGACCGTAGAATGAACGTGCGGAACAAACTATGGCCCAAAAAGCCCGCTATGTCTCCGGAACGAAATTTCGTAAACCTATATATCCAAATAGGTAATTTAAAATATTCTGAACGCGATGGAAAAAGTTTCACGTCCAAATTTGATCGTATGAAGAAGTTATGCTGAAAACAAAATTTCCAAATTGATTTCAAATTGATTTTTAATTAAATCGATTTCAAGGCGTTTCGCGTTCGTACGATCAAACGGAAAGTCCGATCGTTACGAAACTTAAAATCCTACAATAATTCACTGATACGGATCCGATGAAACTGGTTTCGTCGAAATCCGAGTCCGTGATCAAAAGGCTATTTTTATACTAATTAAATAAACTAATAATTAAAGTCCGTGATCAAAAGGCTATTTTTATACTAATTAAATAAACTAATAATTGATTAATTAAATCAATTTTAAACCTTCCAATTTTCAGATTTCCAATTTTCTCCCTTTAAATTTTCTTAATTATAAATTCTAAACAAATTTTATGTCAATACATAGTTGTTCTATTCATAAATTTGAATGTTAATCCTTAACTTCAATATTAAATTCCAATTTCATTAAATTCAACATTATAAATTAAATTTCGATAAAACTTATTTAATTCTCTTCCTTTCTGTTATTCAAATTTATTGATTTCAATTTAATGAAATTTACATTGGCTCAATCTCTATACATTAAAAATCTCCAATTTAACTTCAGATCTCAATTTACGAAATAATTAAATAATTAATTCTATCTAAATTTATATCTTCATAATATCTAAATATTTAATAATCTTACCACCTTTAAATTAAATATTTAACTAGTAGATTTGTGTCATTTCTAACCCCTTAGATATTTAAAAATAACTAAAAGCAAATTCACATATAAATTCATTGTCAATTTTTCAGTAAATAAATCTTCAAAGGTTACTGCAATTAATCCCATTAATCGCAATAAATTCTAATAAATTTGACTTTATTGGATTTCACCTCAAAAATAAATCAATTATTCCTCAACTACATAGTTAACGTTTCTTTTATATATCACTACAGTAATATTTCCCAATGTTCATCTTTTGTTTGCATAAATTACTATATTCCATTTAAATTGAAATTTTGTTAACCTTTACTCCTAAATAAAACTTAAAACCTCAATTAATTCATTCCATTTTGGTTTCATTCTTTATATCACCTTAATCATCATATTATAAATGGAAATTTTCCTAGGTTACAAACTTATTGGATTCACAATCTTTACTTACCCATATATAATCCACACTAACTGCAATAATTTAGTGCATTAATTGAAATTGATCAAAATAAAACTTAACAAACTAATAGAATAAATAACTTACAAAATTTATTGTCATAAATCTATTTTATAAGTCTATACCTAATTATTACCTTACAATACGTTTTACGTTACTATAACTTATATTCACTCTTCCGTTACTATATTAATAATTACTAAAGTAACGTTTTTCTAAATTAAAACTTTCTCCACAAATGAATGAACTTTATATTCAATACATACTACCGAATTGCATTTACTTATGATCTTATCCAAACATTCACTTATACTTTATTTCCATCAATTAGTTAATATTTACATCCATTTATTAACAATTTACTTCCATTATACAATTGCAATCTATTAGTTATTATTACATTAATACTATTTCAAATTTTATTCTTTTAGTATTAATTAAACAATCGTATTAAATTAAGAGATTATAATGATTTTCACTATTCCTTTATTGATATTTCACCTAACCTTTCAACAGTTAAGTTAAATAACCGTTTCTACAATTCATTATTAATTATAAATTTAAATCTCCTTTATTTATTCAACTTACACAAGGGTATAAATCTTACATTATCTCAATCATTAGATTTCTATTAAATTTAACAAATAATTAAGATTTTTAAATTACCGTTGCTATAAATTTTCATTTTGCGTTCATCTAATATTAATTTATCTCCTTTATATATATAACCCTTTTTAATTAATAATTTAATTGTCGAAATTTACGGGTCGTTACACTCTCCCCCACTCAAAACTTTTCGTCCCCGAAAAGGAAAAAGAAGGGAGAAAGAAAATTTAATAAACAGTACAACTTATTTCAAATATTAACTTATAAACAATAATTTACTAGATTAATTTCCTTAAATGAAATATACCTATTTTATAATCATTATATCCTTTTATACTTAAATAATTAAAGTTGGGAAAATATTTTCAACAAAATTCTAAGCCCAAAATTTACGGAAAATTTTGGCAGAGTCTCCTTTGTACGGAGAGGCTCGGGAGAAAATATAATATCAAAATATACAAATATATTACAAATATTATCCAAAATAAAATACCCCATCACGGGGAAAATATATAAATAGCGTTATACATCGAAATCCGAAACGTACATATTTGTCGGGCAATACGTTTATTATTATGGAACCAAAAGCAGTAACAGTTGCTTCCATAACCTGCATTTCACTTATAAAATCTAAAGGTTTAACAATTTATTATTAAAGTGAAATATTTAAGTGGTTTCAATCACTAACAATAATCAATACAACAACCATCAATTTTTTACAACAACACACACACAAAACAAACAATCATTCATTCAAGCAAACAAATAGTTGTTCGGGTTCAAAACTTGAAATGGTACGGAATGAAAAATAACTATCCAGTGCATCATTTACTCATCAGTCTTAGATGGGACAAAATAGATTATTTATTCATCCAACTACTTCAAATTTCCTTACCCAACCAACCATAAATCAAACAATAACAATTCAAATCAACAAATCAATCAACTCATTATAAATTTTCATTTCATACATTAGCTGTTTGATCCTTTCATTCATATAACAGTTTACCTTTTATTTTCATTTATTCCTTTAAATTTTATTTAGAATAACTTCAACCCTTTATAATTTACATTTATTTCTAACAACTTTAAATTTATTTACTCATTAAATGTTTGTTTCCTAAATTTTCACTTATTACTTCCAATTATCCATTTCCATTTATTTAGGTCATGTAAGTTTCTTCTATTGTATTACATTTAATGCACTTCTAAATTTCAATCATTTATTCAATGCTTATATTCTATTATATTAAATTACAGTAACCCTTTTTAATTACACTTACAATCTTAACCTTATAACCTTCATTCTTATAAATAAAGGATTTTATTAATCTATTACCTAGGGTTTATAGTCATTTACTTATTTCCTACCTTTCATTTTATTATATTAAACTAGTAGCATTCATATCATACTGAAGTTTATAACCCTACACATCAATCCTTATTTATTAAAGAATTTCATTTTATTTACTTAAGTTTAAAATCCTCTATTAATAATACTTACCTTTAATTTTAGTAAGATTTCAATTATAACTTAAATTTATACCAATAAATTCTCATTTAAATAGCAATTCATTGAATACTTCATTATTTCCAAAATTTTCTACTTGTATAATATTCAATTCCAATCTCTTATTTAACATTTCAACTTTTCGTAATTGGTAAGTTATTTATGTTAAAGAAAAATGCAATTAACTTATACAAGCTTTATCTCATCTTTTAATTAAATTTAATGTTAATCAATATTACTCTTTGTAACAATTTCAAATTTCTCTTTATAACTTTTCATTAATTCTCTTACCTACATTAGAGGTTTCAATTCCTTAATTTCTTACTTTTTATTTCACTAAAAAAAATTTAAACAATTAATTAATGGAAATTTAAGAATTAAATTCCGGGTCAAATTTCAGATTATTTTAAAAATAATAGACAAATAATTTCTTACACTTATATATCTCTAATTATATTTAAAACAATTAAAATTTTAGATAAATTTCAAAATAAATCTGCAGTAGAATTTACTACAATGGCCTTTCCCCTTCGAAACTCGAAAATAAAAGTCGATGATGCGGCCGTCATCACCGAAATTATTTTCCAGCGAGAGAGAGGAAAGTACAAAATTTATTTTCTCCAAAATCTTCTTTAAAACAATTCTTCCGAATTATACTAAATATTTATATAAGAAAATGCTTATAAACCAAATCATTATATTTCATAAATCCTTTGAAAGCAGATTTTTCAAAATCCCGGACTTAAGTTCTAAAATCTCCAATTTGATTCATTATAATTTCAACTTAGCTTCAATTATTATAAATATTATTATTACCTAACACCCAATCTATAGCAACCAAAATATATATATCTTTATAAAAATATTTTTATATATAGAAAATATAATAGGCAAAATTATTTCATTCACCTATATTAAAACAATTATTATGTCGGTCTGTCCTATTAAGTGTTTAGAAATCCCTATTGATGTCATAGCGTCCCATGCACCAACCAGAATTTATAAATACAAAACGGAACAGATTAACAAAATATTAAAATCTTTTTATAACACTAACAAATACGCTCTCTCATATATATACACACTCAGCGACTCCCATAGGGTATTACTACCCTATTAACAAAGAGTCAAACCCCACAAAGCCAAGGTTTATCGCTAAACCAAAGCTCTGATACCAACTGTAACATCCCGCCTTTTCGCACACTTTAAACCGACCCACGTGTCAATTCAAACATACGGAAGGGCGGATTGTTATGGGGTAAATAAGAAAAACAGAGAAGAAATAAAAACAAAATAGAATCTCACAGCGGAAGGATAAAATATAATAATAAATATACAGTTCATAAATGGATTACAAAACACTGGATTCTTCTTTATATAATAAATATCAGAGTTACACATACCAATACAATCAATGCAGCGGAACAGTATGAGTGTGGTGCAATACTATAAATAATAATAATACGGATTCTTCGTCTTCGTTCCCCAAGCTAAAGTCTTCGATCCTGAAACGCTCGGACTGACCCGAGCGAATTTGAAAAGACAAAACACTCGAGTCAGAATTAAAAGATCTTATGTGAGTTAAATTTACAGAAATAAATATGAGTACAGTAACTCAAGAGATGCTCGGGATTTACATCTCTTAAGGATCCGTTAAACTATTTACTATGTAGTATATTGCGCTATTATAATAGTGTCTATTTATAAAATAAACTTACTTTTTAATAGCGTTAAGGGGCTACCCATATAGCCCTTAACACAGAATATATTCCCATAGTCTATACAGTACCGTAATCTCCCCCGTACAAGGCGTCGTCAGAGGGCACTCCATAGGTATGGTACAAAACAAAACTCGTAGTAAAGGCTCGGTATGGTAGGTGACACGGCACAACTAGGCAATGCCAGGGTAGATATACCAATTGCGTACCCAGGCTGGTGGAAACGCGTAGCCGCAGTTACCGCCCACCTCGAACAAACTCCCCAAAATCAAAATATAAAAGTGGCCACTGAATCAATCGAAAGTCATAGTATAATATCGAAGAGGAGTGTCCGATCAGAGGTATGACCTCATTGGCCTGGGAGCCATCTTATGCCAACTCACGGGAGTCGGGTCCACGTATTTACCTTACAAGAAACGCCGCCACCAACCTACTTCATTCTGGAATCTCCACCGCGTGCACGGTTAGTCAAAGTGGTTTTCGGTATCGACAGAGAGTATGTCCATATCCGATCCCGGTCTCTTTGCCAACCCATCGTTATTATAACACCGCGGTCATTTAAAAAAAATAGTTTATACTTTAAAACCCGAATATACATTTCCATTTCAAAACTATGAATACGATATCATCTTAAAACCCAAAACAATATGATATCATTTATCTCAAATATAATTCTTTTCCAAAATCATACTGGTTTTTAAGATTTAAATATCTGGAAAACCAACATTTGAATTACACTTTCAAAACATAATATTTTCAGAATTCATACCTTTAAAACCATAACTTCTAAAACTTAAATGGTTCGGATATTCAATGGTATATATAATAAATGGTTTACTTTTAAGGTTACTTTGTAAAGAAATTATTTCCAGGGCTTTACAAAAATACTTCTTTATTTAAAGTCTAAACCAAATTTAAATATCACTTTCGAGTTCCAAAACCACTTCAATTTCTATTTATATATATACCCATTTGGAGTATTAATATTTCAAAACTAAAGTTGGAATTTATTCTTTCAACACATTAAATGTTCTATTATTTAGTTTTGAATATTTACATAAAATCTATAAATAAAACTCCAACTTCTAGAAATTAACTATTTTCTTCAATTAATTTATACTAAAATATTCCATTTAAGTAAATATTGGAAAATCCATTTATAAATACCATACCTTAAAATTACCAAACTTAAACATATGAGATAAATTACCAAATTCCATTTTCTCAAATTTTTATTCCATTTTTATTTACCGGGTTTATACACAACTTAAATTCAAAAATTTAACTTCATATGTATATATATAAATGGAAGAAGAATAATATTTATAAATTATCAAAATTTAATTTCTATAAATCGTATCACATCCAAACCATAGAAATCACCTTTAACATAATTTATATATAGACCACGGTGCCTGTATAAAATTTTCTATCATATGATCAAGTGATACGGATATTTATCATTTCAATCCGCAATTAAAAATAAAACTTTGCGGTTTTATATCATTTCAAACCACAAATCCCAAATGAAAAGAAAAATGCATGCTAACTTGCAGTTTAATGATATACAAATAAAACATCCATTCATCAACAACATCCATCATCCAATCACAATCATCAATCAATATCAATCAATAACAATATATATTTGATAATATATAACAGGTAATAACTGGCAATTTTATTCAAATTAAATTTAACAACTATTAATCTAACAGTTTATATTCAGTAATAATTTATATAACTGTTAACTAGCAATTTATATGCAAACAAACAAATTCTAACTGTAAATTAATATGCAATAAACAAATTAAATTAACAGTTAAATTAAATGAACGAAATTTAACAGCTATGATGAAATAACATGCCAAATATTCATAAATAAATTTCTATTCATTTCTAAAATTAATTTAACAACCATAAAAGCTCTTAGTAGTTGTGAGTGGGTTAAAACACTCACCTTTGGAATTTAAATTGAATTTAAACTCAATTTAAACTCAAAATTTGACGGTCTCCAAATTTGTCCAAACCAGCGTCAACAGATCTGGAATTTAATTACGATCCTAACAAAAGAAATTTCGTTGAAATCCGAGGTCGTATGAGAAAGTTATGGCGAAAAATGTGATTGAAAACAAAATTAAATTAAAACAAAACCTACCCAAAATTTAAAAATTTCCATGTCACCCTAACCTCTCTTCCCACACGCGAAAACACGCCCAGGTCCTTGCCGTTCGAATTCACAGAACACGCCCCCCCTTGACCAAACTTTGACCGCTGATTCCTGCCACCACCGGCCTCCGTTCAACAAACCGAAGCCACCAACGCCCACGTCTCCTCTAGCCGACCCCCTGGCCCCCAACCCTAGCCGACCGGTCACCAAAAAAGCGTGCGCCGCCGCCTTGTTTGTAGGGTTCCAAAACCCTAATCGAATTTTATACGGCGATCTAGCCGTTGATTCGATGCAATAACCACATAGATCTAACCCCCTCAGTCCCCTCTCCAATACCCAGAAACCGTTTGACGATCAGACGAAGTTTGATGCGACGCTGATGAACGGCCGTAACTGCTTGGCTCAGATCTGGACACACAGAAACTCGAATCGAAAAACGGACCGCAGATCTGAGTTGCGCTTGCCAAAATCTTCAACATATATTTTTTTCAGAATTTTTAGAGAAGTTTGAAATTTCATTTTGTTTTTGAATTGATTGGATATAGGGTTTGCACCCATTGAAGAAGAAGAGGAGCTTGAAGAAAATATACGCGCAGATAAAAATGAAATTAGGCGGAGGCTAGGGCTGAATAACTGGTTTTATATAGAGGGTTAGAGGTAGCGTAGATAGACCGTAGAATGAACGTGCGGAACAAACTATGGCCCAAAAAGCCCGCTATGTCTCCGGAACGAAATTTCGTAAACCTATATATCCAAATAGGTAATTTAAAATATTCTGAACGCGATGGAAAAAGTTTCACGTCCAAATTCGATCGTATGAAGAAGTTATGCTGAAAACAAAATTTCCAAATTGATTTCAAATTGATTTTTAATTAAATCGATTTCAAGGCGTTTCGCGTTCGTACGATCAAACGGAAAGTCCGATCGTTACGAAACTTAAAATCCTACAATAATTCACTGATACGGATCCGATGAAACTGGTTTCGTCGAAATCCGAGTCCGTGATCAAAAGGCTATTTTTATACTAATTAAATAAACTAATAATTGAAGTCCGTGATCAAAAGGCTATTTTTATACTAATTAAATAAACTAATAATTGATTAATTAAATCAATTTTAAACCTTCCAATTTTCAGATTTCCAATTTTCTCCCTTTAAATTTTCTTAATTATAAATTCTAAACAAATTTTATGTCAATACATAGTTGTTCTATTCATAAATTTGAATGTTAATCCTTAACTTCAATATTAAATTCCAATTTCATTAAATTCAATATTATAAATTAAATTTCGATAAAACTTATTTAATTCTCTTCCTTTCTGTTATTCAAATTTATTGATTTCAATTTAATGAAATTTACATTGGCTCAATCTCTATACATTAAAAATCTCCAATTTAACTTCAGATCTCAATTTACGAAATAATTAAATAATTAATTCTATCTAAATTTATATCTTCATAATATCTAAATATTTAATAATCTTACCACCTTTAAATTAAATATTTAACTAGTAGATTTGTGTCATTTCTAACCCCTTAGATATTTAAAAATAACTAAAAGCAAATTCACATATAAATTCATTGTCAATTTTTCAGTAAATAAATCTTCAAAGGTTACTGCAATTAATCTCATTAATCGCAATAAATTCTAATAAATTTGACTTTATTGGATTTCAACTCAAAAATAAATCAATTATTCCTCAACTACATAGTTAACGTTTCTTTTATATATCACTACAGTAATATTTCCCAATGTTCATCTTTTGTTTGCATAAATTACTGTATTCCATTTAAATTGAAATTTTGTTAACCTTTACTCCTAAATAAAACTTAAAACCTCAATTAATTCATTCCATTTTGGTTTCATTCTTTATATCACCTTAATCATCATATTATAAATGGAAATTTTCCTAGGTTACAAACTTATTGGATTCACAATCTTTACTTACCCATATATAATCCACACTAACTGCAATAATTTAGTGCATTAATTGAAATTGATCAAAATAAAACTTAACAAACTAATAGAATAAATAACTTACAAAATTTATTGTCATAAATCTATTTTATAAGTCTATACCTAATTATTACCTTACAATACGTTTTACGTTACTATAACTTATATTCACTCTTCCGTTACTATATTAATAATTACTAAAGTAACGTTTTTCTAAATTACAACTTTCTCCACAAATGAATGAACTTTATATTCAATACATACTACCGAATTGCATTTACTTATGATCTTATCCAAACATTCACTTATACTTTATTTCCATCAATTAGTTAATATTTACATCCATTTATTAACAATTTACTTCCATTATACAATTGCAATCTATTAGTTATTATTACATTAATACTATTTCAAATTTTATTCTTTTAGTATTAATTAAACAATCGTATTAAATTAAGAGATTATAATGATTTTCACTATTCCTTTATTGATATTTCACCTAACCTTTCAACAGTTAAGTTAAATAACCGTTTCTACAATTCATTATTAATTATAAATTTAAATCTCCTTTATTTATTCAACTTACACAAGGGTATAAATCTTACATTATCTCAATCATTAGATTTCTATTAAATTTAACAAATAATTAAGATTTTTAAATTACCTTTGCTATAAATTTTCATTTTGCGTTCATCTAATATTAATTTATCTCCTTTATATATATATATAACCCTTTTTAATTAATAATTTAATTGTCGAAATTTACGGGTCGTTACAATATATCTCTGAGGGAGTACGTGTATGATCTATTTCTGGTTTTGGAATCAGCTGTTCTGAGAGATTTTGGTTGTTGAGTCAGACTTGTCTATAGTCTGATGTCTTGTTAGTTATAGATATAGATGAGTAGGAGTTCTGTAGCTTAGTAATGTTGATTGTTTGGGTTTTATAGAGCGAGTATCCCGGTATTTACTGGGGAAACTCGAGGAAACTCTATCCAGAATTTTGTCTGGTTAGTTAATTGTGTTTGATTGGTTGAATTGATTGTTATGGATGTTAGCATATGTTTGATATATGCTTAGTTTTAAAATTAAAAATCTAAAGTAGGTTATTAAATTACCTTTGTTTTAAATTTCGAGGACGAAATTCTTTTAAGGGGGAAGGAATGTGATATCCCGGAATTTTAGACAATATCAATTTAATAATCTTTATATAAAATTAAATTGATATTGGCAATATTGATTAATAAAATATGTTTTGGTTTAATAATCAAATTTAAATAAATATTTAATTTGTGATTTTATCTTTTAAAAGCTAAAATAAATGTTTAAATTATAATGTGTGTGTGTGTGTGTATATATATATATATATATATTTGTATATATATTATAGTTTATCTTTGTTTTGGAATTTAATTAATAAATGAAGTTTTGTTTTTAAATTCTAATAAAATATTGAGTAATTAGGAAATTATGTTTTAATTAATATTAAGCTTTTAAAAAAAAATCTATTTAAATTAATAACTATATGATTTGTAAATATTTATAATAAATGTTATATTGTTTAAAATTTGACTTAGCTTAATTTTTATTTTTAAATAAAAGTTGATTTTATTTCTTTTTAAATTATTATTTGATTAAATATGAATTGAGACTCTTTTATATAAGTTTAAAATATAAGATAACATATTATTTAAATTCATTTAATAATATAAAAGTGATTTATAATTTCTTTATAAATCATATAAAGTTTGTGAATTAGTTATTTTAAGTCATATTAATTTTCATAAATATAAAAGGAAAATAGAATCTTCATTTTAATAAATAGATTTTAATTTTGATTTCAAAAGTTTGATTGATTTGAAATTTTATTTTGAAATTCATATAAATAGATTCTTTAAAATATTTGTATAAGTTTTACAAATATAAATTGTTTTATTTACATTTTCTTAAAATAAGAAAAACATATGTATATTCATTAAAACATAAGATAAACTAAAGAAAACTCTTTTTAAACATATAAAAATATAATTAAATTTAATTTAAAACAAGTGTAATCAAATTAGCAATCTAAAATACAAGTGTTTGCTTACAAATGCAACAACATGACAAGTGTCATTTTATTTTTATTTTTTCTTTATTTTGATTAAAGTAATTTCAGTCCTTAACATATTCTTTTCCCCTCATTTTCTTTTTTCTATCTTTTATTCTAAGCTAGGAGAAAACTTAGGCAAATCTGAAATTCACTCCTCAAAAGAAAAACAGAATCAAAACCTGTTTCTTCTTCAAATTTGCAAAACTCCTCATTCAAAACTGAGATCAATTTTTCTCAAATCAAAAACCTGCATTGCAAACTTTGAAATCTGTAACTCCTCTCAAAACTAAAACCTGTAACAAGAATATCAACATGCAAACCACATTTTTACAACCTGGAAATTACTGCATGATTAAGTTTGCATTTTTCCTGAAAATCATTGCTATTCATCTCTGCAAAATTGAGCAAGTCAAATGTCTGCATTTCATCTCTGGAATGGCCTGCATGCATGAAGTAGATAACCAGAAGCAACATAAAGTTTTCAGTCCAAAGCTATTCAAGTGCAAATTTTTCAATAAACATGGATGCTCTGTTTAAGGTGAGTAACTTCTAAATTTTTCTTTAACAAAAACTGGTTGCTTGTTTTTATCTCTGGAATGAATTGATATGCATGATAAAGGTTTGCAAAAAATTTGCTTGTATATGAATTTTTGGGAGTTACTTTATCCTGATATAGGTGTGTATGCTTTGGTTTGATCAGTAAATGCTGATGTATCTGACTTAGGCTTTTAAATTCAAACCTGTTTGTTAGGATAAAATAGAGTTTAAAAATTCATACAAGTTGGATATTACTTGAACTTGCCTGAAACATTAATAACAAGGAAATAAAATTGTATAAGTGGAAGATATAAACATTATAAATCAATGTTTCAGGTTTGGATATCAAAACATCATGCAAATTCATGAATATTAAATCTAAAATCACAATTTATAAAGTAAAAATCTGAGAGCAGTTCAAACTTCTCTGTATTTTGTATTTTAGGTTAGTTCAGTTGATTTTTGTGTTTGAATGGGTCGAAATTGTTTCTGGAGTAGAAGGAGATATCAGAGAAGTTGGGAAAAATATTGATTTGGGTTGCCATTCATTTTTGATGTGGAGATTTGAATTTAAAGTTTTGAACCCTAGTTTTTACTGGGTTCTAAATTTTGCTTGAATTTGATCTCCTCGGTGGATCGAGTGTTAAGGGGTCTTGGGTGATTGAAGCTTGAAGTAGACGATGTCCTAACCGGAATTTTAGGGACTCTGGTGGTCGAGATCATACTGGCGAATTAATTTCCAGGTTGGGGTTGTGTTTTGATGCTTGGTTCCAGGTTTTGGTTGAGACTGGATTTTCAATTTCAGGTGATTGATGAAGTTTAGGTGGTCGTAGGTTGGAGCATGGATGGTGGTCGATGGGTTGAGGCCAGGGTGAGAGGCCGGAGGTGATCAACGTCACGGTGCACGTGCATCATGCATTTCTTTGGTTTGTGAAGATTGATTGTTTCAGGAATTTTTGGAATTGAAGTATTCCTTTGTAGAGCTCGGGTCATTCTGGTATTTGCCCGAAGTAAAAAGCAGTTTGACTCGAGTTAATTTTTCTATTGCTCGAGTAATATAAGTTTTCAGGTTTTGTCTCTGGAAACTGACAGTTTCAGGTTTTTATAAATATTTAAACAAAATTTAAATTAAGGTAAGCAAAGTAAGGTTTAAATTAGAATTGAATCAAGTTTAAATATGAATTCAAGATGAAATTTAAATACTTGTTTCAAAATAAATAAATTTTATTAATGGAATGTTTACAGTTGAAACCTGTTTACAGAATTTAAAATAAGTTTTAAAATCTGGAAATAAGATTTTAAAACAGGATTTAAATTTAAGTAAAAATCTGGATTAAATGCTTGAATTCAAATTGGAATTTGAATCTGAAGTTTTCAAGAAGGAAATAAGTTATAAATTCAAATGTTAAAATCAAGTTAAATATTTTAGAATTTATAACTTATGAAATGAAAATTTTAAAATAGGGTTTAAATTAAAATCTTGGAATTTAAATCTGAAAGCATGGTTTAAATTTTGGGTTTTAATAAAAATAAGGTTTGAATTTATATGTTTCAATATCATTTGAAAAATTTAAGGCAATTTTATTTAAATTGAATATAGGCTTAGGTAAACTATTAGCCTAAAATTACTTTAAGAGGTAAGTGATTCTTTAAAATGAGAACAAAAGATTTTTTAAATATTTAAAATCTTGTTTAAGTTTAAATTTAATCTCATTTTAATTTTAAATGGAATTTATAAAATTTAAAAGCAAATTTGTCTTTAAATGACTTTAATAATGATAATTTAATCATTAATGAGATTAATGATTTTTATTGTTTGAAACTTAATTATCTGATCAAGGTAATTAAGATTTTAATTAATTAATTTAATCAATTAATAATTGGGTTAATTAATTAAATAATTAAGGGTTTATTTAACTAATTAAAAGTTTAAGTAAGTTAATTAAATTTGATTAAAGTATGATTTAGAAATTAATTTAAATAAGATTGGATTAATTTAATTTAATTAATGAATTGAATTATTAATCAAGTAATTAATAATTGTTTAAGTTTTAATTTTCACTTGATTAATTTAATAATTAGGAATTAATTAATGAGTTTTATAAATGAATTAAGAATTAATATTTATTAATTCAATTAATTTCTTTGGAAAAGTAATTAAAGGTTTGTTAATGGTTAATGAAGTAATTAACTTAGGATTATTTACTAATTAATTAATGTAATTAATTTTAATGATTAATTGTATTACTTAATTTAAAGATAATCATTTGAGAATTATTTAAGTATAATTACTTAATGAAAGTAACTAAGAAAAATTAATTACTGATTGTAATTAATTAAGTTGTTGATTAATTAAGTTTAATTAATTTAATTTAATCACTGGATGATTTGAGAAATAATTACCAATGTAATTAAAAAGGAATAATTACTTAGTGAAGTAATTAAGAAGATAAATTACTTGATGTAATTTTAATTGAAGAAATACTCTCATTCAAGGCGCGGAGATGGGTTCCTGTTAAATCCACAAATAATGGTGGGGGACATAAGTCTCTGTGCTGGGCTGGTCTAAATCCCAAGTGTCAGTGGTCGGACCTGGCGCGAGGGGCTCCTCCTATCCCTTCGATTTCATCAGGGCTCTAGGTTGAGTTTTTAAAAAAAATATGTAATTTGTATGTTGAATAATTACTTAAGCAAGTGATTATTAATTAATTACTTAGTGTAATTAATTTAGGTTTAGATAATTCAGTTATTTGAAAATGATTAAAAGATGTAATTAATTTAATGTAATTAATTACTTAATCAAGAATGATTAATCAATAGAGATAAATGATAATTAATTTAATGAAGTTATTTAAAATAAAATAATTTGAGATCATTAATTTATATAACTAATGATATAAGTAAGGATTGATTAATTATGAACAATTAATCAATGAAGATATTAATTAATGTAATTAATTAAGGATTAATGTAATTAATTATGATTAATTAATTAATAAAGTAATTACAGGTTAATTACATGGATTGGTTTGGATTAATTAATTTGTGAAATTAATTAGAGGTTAATTATTTGAATGTAATTAAAGGATAGTTAATCAAAAAGATTATTTAGGGTAACTTGTTAAGGGTAATTAATTAATTGATATGTAAGCAAGGTTTATATGGATGAATAATTAATTTAATTCATTTTAAATTAATCAAGGAAGAAGTAATTAATTTAATTCATTTTAAATTAATTATAGGATGGTGATTTAATAAGCCTTTGCTTATGAATGATGATTGATATTACCCTGAATGGTTAAGATCTCAGTTATGAGATAAATGTTGTTGTGTGATTTGGATGCTATGGTTGCATTGAGTTGATAATATGATTTATCTGTTTGAGTTGATAATATAGATTATCTGAGGTGATGTTAATATTGATTTATCTATTATGATGTTGTGAATTATCTATCTGTGTGTAATATAGATAATATTGAATTGAATTGTTTTAAAACTTTAAAACAACTTGGACCTAAAAGACACGCTTTGGATTTCGAGGAGACCGAGATCGGGTTTCCATAGTGGGATATTCGAAAACCACATCGATTCCAAATAACGTTACGTCGTGAATCCAAATGGAGCTTTGTGAAGACTCGAGGTGTAAGGGCTATACGTCAGTATAACTATGTGGGTGATTCCGTAATGAGTTGACAGAATAGTGCTTATAGATTCGAGATGGTGATTCAGAGTGCAAGGGTTATTGTCGTTAACTCTGAGGGTGATTCCAAAATGAGTGTAACGAGATAATGCCTTCGGTTTCGTTCGAACCCGGAACGAACTTGTATGGATTGAATGCTTTCAGAACATCGTCAGGTGGACGACGAGCATTCTAAGTGATATGTCCTATAAAGGTAATCGTAACCTCAAGCCTCATCAACCGGGAATGGCTAAAACAGGGGAGGTGCAGCAAGGCTTCGTGGGTAGCCCCCACTGGAGAGCAAGATTGATCCATGTCTAGATGTCCCTTTATATTCGGCTATGTGGGGCAGTTGATTGCAACAACTGCCGGGGTTGTCTTGTTCGGGATTGTTCAGTAAGGAATGGTTCCGGTCTTGTGTTGCAGGAGAGTTGGGGTGGCTCCTCGGTACGGTGATCTAGGCCACGTACTGTGACGGACGGTACCCCAGTAGCCCTGCCATTGATGGAAAACCATTTTCCCTACGAGACCCTACGGTTTTGTTTGTATACCTATGTAGCTGGAATTTAATAAATGTAACAATTTCGGCTATTTCTTATTTACTTGAAAACCCTAGACACTATTATAATATCATCGGATTTCCTATCAAATGTTTTGGTTAGCGTAAGGTAAAAACTTTTCCATGTTTATGTGTGGGAAGTCTTACGTGATACCTTTTCTTTCAAAGATTTTTAAAGTTAAGCATCCTTAACCTGTTACTCACACCAGACTCATGTCTGACCCGGAGTTTATCTTTGTTTTCTTAAACTTTTGGGTACTCAAATTTTTATGAGTAGCCAAGGGATTCAGGTTAGCTTTGACGAATAATGGAGGAGCAATGGAGCAGGAGGCTTCCGCGTTAGATATAGTTTTCCGCTGTGTTTTCTCTGTGTTGTGATTGTATTGGGTTGTAAATACTAGACAGGTGTTTATAACTGTCTAGTATATGTGATGGGTATCTCTGATTGGTATTGTATATTATGTAAATACTTATGTTATTAATATAATTTATTCGTTCCGCTGTTGAGATTCTAGTGTTGTTTCTTCTTTCTCTTCTTTCTTTTCTTCTTCTATCCCTTTCTTTCTTAATTGACGATGCGACTTCCTAGAGTCTGGAAGTTGGGTCGCCGCAAACAAATTTGTGTACTTTTATTTCATTTTAGCAATGTACCACATGAACTGTCATCAAACAAAAAAATTAACAGGGCTCCAATATAATCGATAGCTTTCTAATTTGAAAGGAAATTAAATTTCAAAGGATCCACCTTGACATTTGAATCCCATATTTTAAAGCCTATGCAGATTAATTTCAGAAAAAAAACAAAATCATGGATAGATAAATTACCATAGAAGTATGCATTATCAATTAATGGTCATTGTTGGATAAATTTTGTAAAAAATATAAGTACTTGAAAATCAAAAACCAACATTGCTACCAACAACCTCATCTATGCTAATTTAAACTTTAACCTCAACATTGACGTTCTACCTCATAGCACTACGCCCGATTAGAGATGAAAGAAACCTAATATAGGATATGTATAATCATGTCATTACGGAAACGAGTTGAATGTAACATCATTACAAATAAATAAATAAAAAGAACTAAATCAGCTTTTGCCTTTGTGTGTGTATAGAGAGGGAGAGTGTGTTTGTCGTACCGCTAAGGGCATCTAATTTATCTCTTCTTGTTACTATTTAAAAAAAAAGTAAAAAACTACTGCAAAAATCGCAATTGTTCACTTCCTAATACGAAAGCATCAAAGCCAGCAAATGTCAAAGTTTGTGGCAATACCTGCTGCCGAAGAACGTTTTATTGCTACAGAGAAATAGTCGTTACGGTTGGAACCCGAATTTCCAGGTAGGCGAACGTGTATTTCTACCAAAAATGAGTTTTTATCTATGAAACACTAATTTATGTGTTGTAATCAATTATTCATTCAACTATAAGGATATATATACATTTGGGTTAAAACACAAAATTTAATCTATTTAAACAAATTCAATTGACAAAAATTCATTAATATTTCTTATAAATACTAACGAAGGACAAGTTCAACATGTTACCAGCATTGTACTAACTAAAGTAGTAAAATTAATTTTTCATTCAAATATAAAGATATATAAATCTTATAAAAAATAATAACAAATTTGAAATTAGTTAAATTATTTTAAAATATTTGTCATACATTTCATTGTAAAATGGTATATTTTTAATTTCAATTACCTACATTCAAAATCACCATAATTACCTATAAAATCTACCTCATTTTTCTCCTAATATTTTACATTTCAATCTATATATTTATAATAATTATAACATCTTACACTTAAACTAATCTGATAAATTCAATTAACTAATATTTGTTAATTCATTTACTAAATTATGAAAATATAAATTTGATATGTACACCATGTTCATAATAACCGAAATTGTGAAAAAAAAATTCATTAAAGTAAAGATACACAAGCCACATAACATATATACATATAAACAATAATAAGAATTCAATTTACAATTCATCATAATAAATTTATTATAGAGTGTATTACAAAATTATGTTTTTACTCCAAAGACCAACATTTTAAATAATCTGTAATCATTTACAAAACCCTCGAGGAGAAGCTAATTCAACATCGTTTAAGATGGTTTGGACATCGTCAATGGAGCCCGCACGAGGCACCTGTGCACGTTGGAATTATAAATCGCGTCGAATGCTCAAAGAGAGGTAGATGTCAACCAAGGTTGACATGAAAGGAAGTAGTAAAAAAGAACTTGAAAGATTGGAGTATATCCGAAGAGCTGGTGACAGACAGGAGCGCGTGGAAACTAGCAATCAACGTACTAGAACCATGAGCTATGAGTTTTATAGGTTTTAAATTATAAGACTAGGGAATAGAAGCCTAAGATGAAGGTTTGGTCTTTGACCAATATTACTATTAGTATCATTATCACTATTAGTATTATTATTATTATTTCTCTTTATGCATGTGTGTGTATATATATATATACATGTATATTTTTATATTTATTTTTATTTTACTTGGTTGTTGTTATTATTATATTAATTTACTTATTTGACTTTATTTTATTATTATTTGATTTTTAAATTATCTTTGTCGTTTAGTTTTGAGTTCCATCATTAGGCAACCCCAACTTGTCTGGGAACAATGGCTTAGTTGTTGTGGTATTTACAAAACCCCCTCAATTCCTTTCGAATATTTTACACCTAAGGCCGTATATTATAATTAATTACATAACCTTAAGCTATTTAAATAATTTCAGTAAACTATATTTATTGAGACATCTAATAAATCAGATCAATATAAACCATATTCAAATCAACAAAAAAGGTTAAAAAAAATTATTTATATGTAAATACATCAATCACATAACAAAATTTTATGCGTAAATAATAATTACAAAGTTTAAAGTTAAATTCATTTATATCAATTTATTTTGCATTGTAAAATCTTTTTTTAACGTCAAGCACCTACATTTTAAAATTTATATAGTTATTTACAAAACATTCCTTAATATCACCTACCATGTACATTTAAGTCCATATATTCAAATTAATTATGTGATTTTGAATTTAATTTATTTAAATAAATTCAATTAATAAATATTCGTTAATTCATCTAATAAATGCTAAAATATGACGGTTTTAGTATGTATATCATATTCATATCAACCAATTTGATAAAATTAGTTTTCATTCATATATATATATATATATTAGGATAGAATAACACATCAACAATATTAACAAATTAAATATGTTATTCATTTATCTCAATAAATTTATTATATATTACATTGAAAAACTCTATTACTGGCTTCAAATACTGACATTTTAACATATCTACAAGTATTCACTAAATCCCATTCAATCCTTTCCTAATGTTTTATGTTTAAATTCGTATGGTTAAACTACTTATGAAATCTCAAATTTAAATTATTTAGGTAATCTTAATGAATATTTAGTCTATTCTTCTAATAAGTCCTATAATTATACGTCAATTTATATACATACATACATATATTCGTATTAAGAAAAATGGTGGAATTTTTTTTTTCATTCAACTATAAAGATACACAAATCGCATAACATAAATTATGTACATAAATAATAATAACAAAAATCCATCTCAATTCTTCCTATTAATTATTAACCTTTAAGTCCATACATTTAAACTAATTACATGCTTTTAAATTTAACTTATTTTAAACAAATTTCGTTATACAATATATGTTAATTCATCTAATAAATCACTAAGTATGTTAGTTTTAACATGTGTGTTATATTCATACCAACAAAAATGATAAAATTATTTTAGTTCTCATACACACACAAGTACTATAGAACATAGGTTACACATAACAATAATAACAATTTTACTTTATAATTCATTTATTTTACTGAATTTATCATACATTACATAACAATGTTATAAATTAAAAGTATAAAAACCATATTTAACAATTCTACAGTGCGCAACGCACGTGGTACACACTTTTAACTTTTATTGCACTACTCCAAGAAAATAAATATAAAAGCAAAACTAAAAAAGAAATATTATTTTCTCATTAAAATCTCATCATGAAGTGCGTAGCCATCAAATCATGCGCTTTGCATAGAAGATCCAAAACATCAAGACGTAGTTTTGAACGAAAGCATTTCTTCGGAAAGTCATCTCTGCTGTTAGCCGCAATAATCCATTTCCTTTAAAGAACAATCGATGCGATTGCGAACGGTTGATGTGATTGCATAAAGCAACAGATCGGTAGGTGGAGCCTTAGAATTGATTCTTTATAGTGTAGTTTCTTCATTCCTACTCTCGTAGCCATTTGCTTAGCCAAAAGGGTATGCAATAATTCCTAGGTGGGTTAAGCAAACGACTATAAGAATAGGAATAAAGAAATTGACATTAGATATGATCACTTTGCATGCTCCACCTATCGATCATCTACTGCTTTATGCCATCACGTCGATTGTTCTCCAAAGGAAGTCGATTGTTGAGGCTTGTCGTAAAAGAGATGAATGTCTAGAGAACTGCTTGCGTTTGAAGGTGCGTCTTAATGTTTGGGACCTTCTAGACAACGCTCATGCTCTCGCTTGATGATGAGATTTTAATGGAAAATATGGTTTTGTCTTTAGCTTTGATTTCATATTTATTTCCTTGGAGTAGTGCAATAAAAAATTATTCCAAGTTGTGGGACCTTCTCATGCCTATAGGCATCCAGGTATTTGTTCGTTCTTATTTTGAATTTGAATTATTGCAAGACCTTTAGAAGTGGTTTTTATGTTAAAAGTTATGCTGATGTGGATTGTATAATCTATGTGTGCTAAAAACTACTATCGAATGATGTGTTATAGTTGTTGGCTACCCGATGCATTAGTATTCACATTTCCTTACTTTGGCTATTCTGCTCTGGTATAGATTACTTGTTATTCATACTTCACGGGTATGTCTTCCTCGTTATTTGTACTGCACCCTTCATGAAATTTCCTATTTTTTTTATTTATTTAACACAAAATTTTCAACCGCCTGTTCAACTTGGCATGGCATAATTTTTATTTTATTTTTCAAATTCTAGATAACACAGAATATTCCATTATTCACATATATTAACCAACACGGTATTTATTGCAGGAACATGTTTTTTAAGTTGATCAATAACATCCTACTTGAACCGGAATCTGAAAACGAACAAAATGTATAGTAAAAATATATCAAACCAGAATAAAAAAAGACAACTTAATTGTTTATGTTAAAACCTTGAAACCAAAATTTCATCCGTTCCATTTCGATTCCAATGGGCCCAGGATGTAGAATCCAACTAAACTTTGGTTTAGATTTGAATTTCGGGTTTGATCTTTATGTGTTAAAAATATATTTAAAAATGCAGTACAAAATAGGGTGGAAATACAGAACATATAAAAAATCAAAAAAGATAATGGAAAATAAAAAACACGGCTAAAAAATTCACGAGAAGAACAACGTGATGCTTTTGCCAACTCCAACCAAGTTCAACAAAAATAATGTGAAAACAGTGAAGAACAATAATTGAATCGATTTCCTATTGATATAACACATATTTCATTATCGTAAATACAAGTATGCCTTATCTATTAATATATTTCTATAGAAAAAAAGTACAAAAATACATAAACGCAATGGTAACAAAAAATGTTGGAATTTCCAAAATTGACCACAAATGCAAGAACTCAAATAAACAAACCAAATTAGAAACCTAAATCTTAAACCATGTAAAAACATTAAATTACGGGATGAAAAGAGTTGGAACAGCTAATTGGCTTTGTTTCTATTTAAATATCACGTATAGTTAGATCCATGTTTTACTCAACTAAGGCAATGAACAACAATATGCTAGTCAAACCACTCTGAACCATTCCTATGTTTCCAAACTTGTTTTATTCAAAGAAGGATGTGTAAACTCAATCAATGGTTTCAAAGGAATTATCAAATATTATAGTTGATAAGGCCTTAATTTGGTTTTAGAAATATGATGATGGTACTATATGTCTGTCACTTGTCCAAAGACTCCAAACTATGCTCTCAAGCTAGAATAATGGCTTTTGTGTATTGCCTCCTGTCACATTTAAATTATTTGGTAGTACTTTGTATATTTGGACACTAACGAAGATTAACTACTTTGTAGCAAGCTTTCAAACCTCGGATTTCGAACGAAATCTCGTATTGACATCACAATCGATATCTCGGGTTGAGATCTTAAGATCTCGGATGAGATGGTGTGTAACAATTGAAAATCGTGTTTGGAATCTCGTCTCGCCATAATGCAAAAAGTAGATTCGAATGAAATCTCGGACAAAATAAAGATAAAGAAGATTTAAAACTCTGCTTTGTAGTAGCACTAGGCACACTCATCAACTTATGTAACAGCCATGAGACATAGTTCTATCAATATACATAGATATGAGAATTTATTTAGTGCACATTTTCTAGAGGTTGAAAAGCATATAAAAATAATATAAACACTTATTTCCATTAATATATTAAATACACAATTGGCCGACCAATAATCAGTTGATTTGTTGCTTTAAAGATGAAGTACTAAATACTCAAATAACCAACCAATAAATAGTTGTTGCTTTAAAGCTAAAGTGCTAATATATAACATTCCATTTATATATAAACACACACATAAATACACACACACATACACATACATACATGTATATGTATGCTTATGTATATATACGCATACACACACATAGTCAAACACACGGATATATAAATATGTGTGTGTGTATGCCTGTGTATGCGTATATAGGTCGCTGCAAATATCAATACACATTAATGATTGCATGGTTTTGTTGCACTGATGTGTGTGTGTTAAATGGACCTATTTTTGTGCGTGTACACACATATATAGTATATATTTTTCTTATATTTCTTTATTTATCAACACGCTTATTAACAGCACTCTAATATTTACCTTTATAAGTGACATGAATCGTGCATTGGTTGCTGCAGATATCGATATTCCACATTATTGATTACATGGTTTTGTCGCACGATGTGTGTGTTAAATGGACCTATTTCTATGCATATATTTTATTTCATTGAATCTAATAATTAGTTAGATTCTTTTGTTTATCAAATTAAAATCAACAAAATGATTGAAAATATGCCTAAGAAACAAACTCATCCTTCGTCATCTTATAGCTGTTATCTCTGTGATTCTTCGCTACACGCTCATCAACCGAAAAAACATATCATTTTGTCCAATCAACAATCTTGTTGTAAGGACTGCACAAAATTTCCTATTTAGTGGAAATTATTTTTCCACCAAGGATTAAAAATGTTAAAGAATGGTTTTCATCATTATATAATTGAAAATAATGCATTCTCTTAGTTTATTTTTTCCATGTTATTTCACAATTGAACTAAGAATGTTGTAATCTTCTTCTTTTTCTTTTCCATTTTTTTACTTGACAATTTTCTCATCTAGCCTTGCAGTGAACACAAACAATACTGAAGGTCACAAAATAACTGTTTTTATATTTCATAAAAGAAATTGAAAAACCATCTACATTAACTTAAACCATCAAGCAGCGAAAACTGGTTTTATGTCAACTTCAAGTTATTTCATAAGAAATTGAAATATACACTCCACTTTGGAACCTGAACACCACTTTCAAATATAAAAAGAATGCAAGAATAAAATAAATTTTGTTAAAGAACTGCAAAAGTAGAGGTGTATATTCATTTTTCATCTGAAATTTCTAGTAAACCGACATGCAGTGTATGAGCATACACAGCAATTTTTCCATGCAACTTAAATTATATTTATTCCAATATATCAAATGTAAAAATAAAAATTCGGAATAACACAAACAAAATGCACAAAATATCATAAATGAGTTCAATGATTATTTCGAATATTTACTCTTAGTTCACATACATAATTTGTATTTAAATTTTTTGACTTGTTCATAAAAATGCTAATAAGTAATTTTGCAAATGAGAGTAATTATTTGACCCAATGCACAAAATGAATGGAAATAATCAAACATAATAATAATAATTAAATGATAATGATTGTGCTGCAAATTGCTATTTGGAATTTTGAGTAGCAATTTAATAATTAACATAGAAATAGATGGTGTGGTGGATGCTAAATGGTAATTTTGCTATTTCAGAAAACCACGGTTGAATCTTAGGAAACTAGTTCCTTTAAGCAACAGTAAAGATATTCCAAACTTAGAAATAAATTCTACTCAGAAAACACATTGTTCATAGCATTTTCAAGTTATAGACGGTCTCTTGCAAGTAAGAGCAAGAAGTTAATAATGAAATATGCTAAGAAGCAAAGAGTAGAGTAATTACCTCAACAAGCTGATGGGTATGACTCCAGTCATAGCAATCATAAAAGCCCCTCTTTTTTACCGAGATCCAAGAAATTTCAAAGACATTCTGCTAAGTCGATGGAAAGATCATCCAAACTTTTAAAATGCAAAATGCTTTTCTGCAATCACGATCACCTAAACCATCGATCTTTGTAGATCAAATAAAGTTCAGGCAAATCCTACACAGGTATTAAAGTCAATAATTCCAGTTAATATTGAGTCAGGTGATGGACATAGTCGGGATAATAAATGATACTTTTCTCTCATCTCCAGAATAATTAGGAAACATCCCAAGGCAATCAAAACAGTGGGAAAAGGTAAGAAAGGCTGATAACAAGATTTTAGGATCAATTCTTATAATGATAAACTTTTTATTACAGATATTATATGATTATTTCATCTTTGTAGTTTATAATTTTGTCATGAATCCATTTAAGAGGATAAAGCTACTTTGTGTACAGTTTTGTCGTCTTAGCAATGTACTACATGCACTGTCGTCAAACAAAATACTTAGCAGGACTCCAAAATAATTGATAACTTTGATCTGAAAGGAAATTAAATTTCAAAGGATTCACCTTGACATTTGAATCCCATATTTTACATCCCGTGCAGATTAATTTTAGAGTACAAAATCATGGATAGATCAATTACTATAGAAGTAAGCATTATCAAATGATAGTCATTAAAACAAACGGGTAAATTTTGTACAAAAAAGTAGTTGAAAATCAAAAACCAACATTGCAACTAACAAGCTCATCTAGCTGATTTAAACTTGTACCTCTGGATTCACAATTCTGCATCATACCACTACGCTCCCATTAGGTATGAAAGAAACTTAACATAGGATGTGTATAATTTATGTTATTGCGGAAACAATCTGAATGTTTGACTTCATCAAAAAAAGAACTAACTAAACCAGCTTTTGCTTTTGCGTGTGTAGAGAGAGATTCTCTGTGTGAAAATGCTGCATAAGGCAGCTCATTTATCTCTTCCTAATACTATTTCTAAAAAGTAAAAACTACTGCACAAATCGCAACTGTTCAGTTCGTAATACGAAACCATCAAAGGCAGCAAGTGTCGAAGTTTGCAGCAATGCATTTTGCCGAACAATGTTTTATTGCTGTAGAAACTTAATCCCTATGGTTGCTAATCACTGCATGGTGCTTCTTGATCCGCCTTCGGTTCATTTCTACAAGGCTTGACAATGGATACTTCTGGATGTACGTAGCGTAACATCTATATCTCTATCCAAAATCATTTTCAAATGTCAAATATATGTAGCCACTAATAAGGGCTGAATATGGAATATTATCATATTCATCGACAATTAATAAATCTGAAAATATAAATAGAAAATTTATTTTGACATAATAATGTTTCAACCCTGATAATCATAAAAGTGCAAAGAAACATGACGGCTGAAATAGTTTTGGACGGTATGCATTTATATCAAGGTATAAGGTTTACAGGAAAAGCATGATTCCAACCACCCCGGTTCGCTTTCGGTCTGAACCGGGATAGAATCCAACAAGAACCCAATTTTGTCCAGTACAGAAATTCTGATAGAAAACAAAATTTAAGAAAAAAATTCAATGCATACAAGCCAAAATTGAGAAAAATTGGGAGGAAAAAACCAATCGATCAGCTATTCAAAATTGAAACTTGCCTAAGGAAGCTGGAACGATAATTTCCTTGTAGTACGAAGACACATTTCTACCAAAAATGAATTTATCTATGAAACCCTATTTTCTGTTTTTAATGGTAATTTTTTGGCTGTTTAGCCTTGTTCTTCTGAAATCCTAATTTTTTTGGGAAGTAAAACCAGAAAATGAAATGGATTGGTCTGGGCTGAGTTTGTTTAATAATTTGTATTTAAACTTTTTGGCTTATTCATAAAATTGCTAATGAGTAATTTTGCAAATGAGAAGACGTGATGCAAAAAATGAATAAAAATCAATAAAACATGATAATGATAATTAAATGATAATGATTGAGCTGCAAATTGTCGTTAAAATTTTGAAATTTTCAGTAGCAGTTTAATTAACATAGCAATAGATGGAGTAGTGGATGCTAAATGGTAATTTTGCTATTTCAAAAATCACAGTTGAACCTTATGAAACTAGTTCCTTTTATCAACAGTAAAGATACTCCTCTAAGATTCTACTTAGAAAACACACTGCTCACAGCATTTTCAAGTTGTAGGTGGTCTCTTGCAAGTAAGAGTAAGAAGTTAATTTTGTTGAAATTTGCTAAGAAGCAACAAGTAATTACCTCGACAAACCGATGTGTACAACTCCAGTCATAGCAATCATAAAAACCACTCTTTCTTTTACTGAGATCCAAGAAATTTCAGAGACATATTCTGCTAAGTCGATCAAAAGATCTTTCAAACTTTCAAAAATGCAAGATGCTTGTCTGCAATCACGATCACCTAAACCATCTATCTTTGTAGATCAAATAAACTTTAGGCAAATCCTACAAAGGTAGTGTCAATAAATTTCGTTAACATTTGAGTCAGGTGATGGACATACTCTGAATAATTTATGATATTTTTTCTCTCATCTCCTGAAATAAAGAAACATCCCAAGGCAATCAAAACGGTGGGAAAAGATAAGAAAGGCTGATCACAAGATTTTAGGACTGATTCTAATAATGATAAACTTTTTATTCCAGACATTATATGATTATTTCTTCTTTGCAGTTTGTAATCTTATCATGAATCCATTTAAGAGGTTAAAGCTACTTTGTGCACGTTTTTGTCGTTTTAGCAATGCGCTACATGCACCGTCGTCAAACAAAATAATTAGCACAACTCCAAAATGATCGATAACTTTGATCTGAAAGGAAATTAAATTTCAAAGGATCCACCTTGACATTTGAATCCCATATTTTACGGCCTATGCAGATTAATTTTAGAGCACAGAATCATGGATAGATCAATTACTATAGAAGTAATGCATTATCAAATGTTAACATTGCAATTAACAACCTCATCTATGCTGATTTAAACTTGTAACCTCTAGATTCACAATTCTGGACCATACCACTACGCTCCCGTTAGGTATGAAAGAAAACTAATATAGGATGTGTATAATCATGTTATTGCGGAAACAATCTGAATGTTGACTTCATCAAAAAAATAAACAAAATAGAATAACTAACTTTATTTTGATATAATCCAACAACCCCGGTTCGCTTTCGTAGGTCTGAACCGAGATAGAATCCAACCAGACTCCCATTTTGGCCAGTACAGAAATTCTGATAGAAAACAAAATTTAAGAGAAAAACTCAATGATACAAGCATAAAATGGAGGCAAATTGGGGGAAAAAACCAATCGATCAGCTATTGAAAATTGAAACATGCCTAAGGAAGCTGGAACCCTAATTTCCATGTAGGACAAACACGTCTGCAAAAAATGAAATTTTATCTGCGAAATCCTAATTTCTGTCATGTACTGGTAATATTTTGGCTGCTTAGCCTTATTCTTCTGAAATCTTAATTGGGCTGTGTGGCAGGTAATGTGTACAAGCAGAGACAAAAGTGATGGAGACGACGATACTCGTGCAATCTAAGTCGCAATGAAGGGCTATCGTCAATGCGGTTGGAGCTAATTCGGCTGGATTAAAGTGTTCGCGTTTGCTTTGTAGATATATATTAAATTATTCGGTTATTCAGATGGATTAATCTAGTGTAATATGTTTGTATGTTTGCATTGATTTTTGGTTTAATATAATTTATGTTTATGCACAATATATTATTTATATTTAACTAACTAGTTTAAACAGATACTTACTAAAACTAAAACAAAACTTATGGAATTAACCGAAATTTCAAAAATTTCGAATTGTGACTGAAACAGAAATTCAAACCAAAAACACAAACCATAATTTATATATTTTACGAATAACATAAACCAATATATTGATAAAACAATAAATACACATTATTCATTATATTTGAATACACTTAAGATAAACTTTTATCTTAACTAAAGTCAAATGGATAATTTTCATATGCGGATACTTCCATTTCCACGTTGATATCCGTTTTCTGAATATTGAATATCTATTAGTTTTTTTGAGCATGAATGCAAGCAACTTTTGACTTTTTCAGGTATTCATTGACAAACGTAATTTCTATGGTAATATTCTACCAAGCAATAACTTGCGACGGAGAGACAATAGAAATTATAGTATTTGTAAAATGAAAATTAATCCAATTATATAAAAAAATATGGTACTATTATAAAGCTTTGTGACTAAGTCATACGTGGACGAGTAAAAATAATCAAATAGGAAAATAACCGAGTGGAAATCCAATTAAAATCACTTTCAAACTCGAATGCCGAGCAATTCAAGAGACAAGGCTTAATTAAGGGAATATACCCGAATACCAGTTTTGGAAGGTGGTTGAAAATGAAACCTCCATCGACTATGGATGAATTCTATAGAAAGAAAGCCCAATATTTACGCTTGGAGGAGGCAAATATGTCGGTTGGAAGAGTTGGTGGTAGACAGTCAGATGAAGTGATAGAGAGCAATGTTGCGGTAAAGCAAACCATAGAGAGATTTGGAAATATAACTGTAAATATGGAAAACAAAGACGGAAATCAAAAAAGAAGTAATTAGGAAAATGGAGATAGAAAGCTAACCTTAAAGAAACGCCCGAGATTCCCAAAGTATGAGGACTATACGATGTTGAACAACTCAATCCAGAATATTTACCTTGTTACGTAAGTACGGAGCATTACAAGAAGCTAGCTTTGAGGTAACCAACGGAAAAGGAGAAGAGATCTAGAAAGTACTTCCATGAGATGCATAGCCATAATACGAACAAATGTAGGCATTTGCATGATGTGATAGAGGACTTGATCGGGAAGAAAAAACTTCAGCTATATGTGTAAACCCCATAGGATAGCGGGCAAGGAAATGCTAACCCAAGGAAAATTGCTCTAACGGGGTCAAGCTGGGCCCGGTAATGACAAGCTAAAAAGCTTAGGAAAAGGCTTATTATTAATATAACCATTGTCGGACCTCATCCAACTGAGAAGAGCTGGAATGAAATGGAAAGATATGCATGTTCTTTGAGGTATGTTGTATGAGAAAGTTGCTTCATTGGAGATGGAGCTTCGGCAAAGCAACTAAAAACCATAACCGATGACATGGAATTCAAAAATCGAGATGCAGATGGAATTGAAGCAACCACGCTTGATCCCTTGGTGACATTGGTTATAATTAGGCTAGCGACTGTGAGAAAAGTTCTTGTTGACAGTGGAAGTTCTATTAATATTTTGTTTAAAAAAGTTTATGACCAAATGATGATAGACGATCGGGATCTAAAGCCTTGTAAAACCCAGATTCAAGGATTTACCAGAGAGGCTGTAGAGCCTATGGGATGTGTGGATTTACTAGTGGTTTCAGGTAAAAGTGACTACAAGAGGATGCAGGTTGTGACCTTCGTTGTGATATATGTTTTTTCTGCATATGACGCTTACTTAGGCCAACCGACCTCATTAGCTTCTAAGTGGCCTTGGCCCCATGGTGCTTAATAATGAAATTCCCCATGAAGAATAGAGCAGGGGTCATCCAGAGTGACCATAATATTGGACATGAATGCTACATCGTGGAGCCGAGGGAGGCAAAGCAAGGGAAAGGACGTAGAAAAAACTCTTTCGACAAGTCAATCGATGCATAACAACTACCGTCTAAGCCCTAGCTCGGTCAACATAGCATATTTTATAAAGCTAAGAATTAGAGGAAAGAGTTGAAGGATGCAAGGGCGGCCCCTGTCAAGTTGACGATCAGCATCCTGGTTAGTCATGATGATCCTACTCGAGTTCTGAATATCAGATCTCAACTCAGCACGAAGATGAAGAAGGAATTGACATGGTTTCTACAGACGAACCTGGATGTGTTTTCCTAGACATATTTTGGCATGTGTGCGATGTCATTGGAGATAGCGTATCACACATTGAATGCCAACCCCATATGTCTTCCTATGAAGTAGAAGCGACGTAGCCTGGGTCCGAAGTAATCCGTTGCGGTGAAAGAAGAGGTGGATAAGCTAAAAGCCAACAACTTCATCCATGAAGTTCTATACCCCAAATGGGTATCCAATCCAGTTCCAGTCAAGAAGTCCAATGGGAAAAGGAGGATATGCATCGACTGTTCAGATTTGAATATGGCATGCCCGAAGGATAGTTTCTTGCTGCAAAGATTGACCAACTGATGGAATTAACCATCGAACACAAATTAGTACCATTCATGGACGCTTATTCCAGTTATAATCAATTTCCAATGCACATCCTGGACCAGGAACATACTAGTTTCATAACTATGCTGGGATTGTATAGTTACCTTGTAATGTCGTTTGGTATGACAAAGGCCAGAGCCACCTACCAAAGATTGATAATTCCATGTTCTGAGATCAGATCGAACTTTTGATCAATGTTTACATGGACGATATGCTGGTAATGTCACGACAATTGACTCGGAAATGTTTGACATGCTTTTGAGATATAAAATGAAGCTCAACTCACTGTAATGCTCATTTGGAGTTGCGTCAGGGAAGTTCTTGGGATTTGTTGTAAACTCAGGAGGAATTGAGACCAATCCATAAAAGATTTAAGCCTTGAGTAATGTTGATGCCCTAAATACAATAAAGGAGGTACAAAGTATGAACATGAAGGTAGCCGCACCGAGTCTATTTACCTTAAAGGTTATGGATAAATGTATATCGCTCTTTGATGTCCTCAAAGTGAGGTAAAGGAACTTTGTCTAGACGTAAGAATGCAAGGATGCTTTTTAAGCCTGGTTGATCATCTGGAAAGACTATTTGTCTTATCAAAGCCTTTGGAAGGAGAAAATTTACTTGTTTATCTGGCAGTGTCTGTTTATTCTTTGAATGTTGGCCTTGTACTTGAAGAAACAAGAATCCAAAAGCTACTGTATTATAATAGAAAGTGATTGGCAAGAGCGGAAAGAAATTATCCAAAGTTTGGAAAGATGGCCTATTGCTTATTGATCGCATCAAGGAAACTCCATCCCTACTTCAAGGCTTGTCCGATTATGGTGCTAACTGATCAACCCTTAAGAGATGTCCTGCCACAACCTAAGACTTCTGGGAGATTGTTGAAGCAAAACATTGAACTGAATCTGTATGATATATCTTATCATCCCAGGAGATCAATTCAAGACCAAGTACTGGTTGATTTCACTGTCGAGCTCACTATTCCGGATGATGCGAGGGAAGAAGTTTCAGAGCGAAGTGCCCAGTGGAAGTTATACACATATGCGGTATTCAATGAACGTTGCTTTGCGGCAGGAGTGGTTTTGGTAACCCTAAGGAACGATCGGTTTTGCTATGCCCTAAAGCTTGAGTTTCCAACAACGAACAACGAAGCCGATATGAAGCACTTGTTAGGGATGCAGATTAAGGATCTTAAGGCAGAAATAACACTAGAGGGGGGGTGAATAGTGTTTTAAAGAATATATGAACTATATGACTAAATTAAAATTTTCAACACAAATCTAAACAGAATTCTAACACAGAATGATCACAGAACATATAACAAATGCAAATAGTAAAGTAAAGCAAGTAAAAGGAAAGAACACACCGGATTTTATACTGGTTCGGAATCCTCCTACATCCAGTCCTGCACCAAGGCAATATCCTTGTACAGATTTTTATAAGCCAATATCCAAATTACAACCCTCAATTTCTAAGGCCTTGAGGAACCCTCCTATCTCCGAGTCTGGGGTAAACTCTCTTGATTTACGAGACACAAGATCACCCTAATACTTCTTAATAACAATCCTTTTGAATGGATAGATTCTATGGACTTTTTGAATACAAATTAATCCTATAACTCTGAATAGCACTTTGATCTTTAGTAGACTGATGGAGAATCAATAGAGAGAGTATCTACATGATTTCCTATTGAGAATTTGGCAGAATGATGGCACGATCTTGAAAATATGAAGTTTTATGGATATGGAATGGTAGAGAAGAAAGAGTGAAGAAAATAAGAAAGTAGTTTTTTTTTAAAATTCGTTTTGGAAGCCTCTATATAGATGCACAACAGTCATAACCATTGGCAAAAGGTTTTCGAACGAATGAACACTTCTTTTGAAAATTGAATTTTGAATCCAACTGTCACCATATCGACATGGGGTATCCCCTTATGTCGACATCCCTTAAAATTATAGAGATGTTGTTTTGTAAAGACAATTGAATTTAAAACAAGTTGAAACTTCTCTGAAGCAAAGTAAAGTGTTTAAACAATATTTTGAGATAGAGAATGAATATAAAACATTATTTTAAATATATATATATATATATATATATATATATATATATATATAATTGATATAGACCGTCAATTATATAAGTAATATTTAAAATCAGAATAAGTTTTGATGTTTTAAAAATAGAAGTTTTTAAAAATCAGAATAGAGGAATATTTCAAGACTAAAACAAAGTTTGAAAACATGATTTTGAAAGCTAAAACATTTTGAAAACAGATTAAAAAAACATTTTGAAAAATCTATTCAAACTGAAATTGCAAGAACCTTCCTACAGAGCTCCTCCATAGGACTCGAGAACTTGTACAAAGTAGTTTAAATGATTTTGATTTTCGTGGGTTTGTAAGCCACTTGTCGTGGGTTTGTAAGCCACTGGTTTCGATAGAAATTGGGTTCCATCCCAAAAGAAAATTAGAAGAAAGATGAGAGTGCTATTATGAAGTTTTAACAAAATACTAGACACTTATCTTGAGATCTTGAAATCTTGATTCTCTAGAGTCTTGAATCTTGAATCTCTAATCTTCATCTTGATGCTTGAGTCTTTATACTGATTAGTCTTCGATGATACCTGCATATACTTCCTATATACATATATATATATATATATATATATATATGGAAATGTTAGTATATATTTTATAAAGTAAAGTATAATAACTATATAAGGTTGTTGTCATCAAAACATCATCAACTTAGTTCCTAACAATCTCCCCCTTTTTGATGATGACAACCTTTATTTATAAAATATTCTTACCATACCATAACTCTCCATAACTCCCCCTTACTCCATGACTTCTTCTTAAAACTACAACCCCCCTTACTCCATGGCTCCCTCTTACACCAAGCACATATATTTTTATAACTTTCTCCCCCTTTGTCATCAACAAAAACTATTAACTACTTAAGAATTCAAGAATGATTAGTATGAACAAATAATACGTATAGAACAAGCATGAAACAATGAGTATAAGTGAACACATTTTAGTTATTACAACATATATAAGAACATACATAAACACGAACAAATAAAACAATTTAAAACAAAGAATAAAATGAAAGTACGCTTTAATGGCGATCCTTAACTATAGGAGACTTATGAATCGAACAATTGGGGTAGTGGAGACAAAAGTTTCCACGTTGTTCAATTATGTTTCCATTAGTATCAATAAGGATCTCACCAACGCAAATAACGCTCTCGTCCGTATTCATAGGGACTTTGAGTTGAGGTAAAGGTTGATCTTCCTCTTGGTCTTCTTGTGGTTCTTCCATAGGTTCTTCTTCCTCGGATTCCATGGCTTGTGAAGAGTCTTCTATATTAATAGGATTTGTACGGTTATCCATAAGGAATTTTTGTACATTCCTAATAATATTCCTTTGCCTTTGTTGTTCTCTAGCCATCCTAAGTTGACTTACTTGAATTTCAGTCATCAATTGAAGGATATCTTTCATCTTCTCTTGCAATTTGGTCACTCGAGTGTGCGTAGTTCGTTGAAATGGACCAGAATGAGGAGATGTGGGTGAAGTGGGTTCATTAGTAGAAGAGGAGGCCATTATTTTATTGTTTCATAAGTTATTTACAGAGAATATAGTGAAGAAAGAGGAGAGAAAACGAAATAAATAGATAAATAACCAAATAACTAACTTTGGAGGGAAATTCAATTTTCAAATTTTTGTTGGGTATGTCGACATCATGAGATGGGGCATGTCGACATGTTCTTCAAAAAAAAATGTAATTTTTATTTTGAATTATTATATTATTATATTTCAGATTTTGAACAAATACCTAATTCTTTTCTAAATTTAGTAAAATTCTGTTCGGTTAATGGTTTAGTTAATATATCAGCAATTTGTTTTTCAGTATTTATATAATCTAGAGTTATTATTTCTTTAGTTATATTATCTATAAGAAAATGATGTCTTATATCAATACGTTTAGTTCTAGCATGATGAGTTGGATTTTTGGATAGATTTATTGCGCTAGTATTATCACAATATATTGGTGATTTACTTATGTTAATTCCAAAATCTTTTAAAGTTTGTTGCATATATATGACTTGTGAACAAGCCAGAGCAGCAGATATATACTCTGCTTCAGTTGTTGACAAGGAAACAGTATTTTGTTTCTTGCTGAACCAGGAAACCAGTGAATGTCCTAGAAAGTGACAAGTTCCACTTGTACTCTTTCGGTCTGATTTACAACCAGCATAATCAACATCACAATATGATATTAAATCAAAAGTATTATTTTTAGAATAAAATATACCATAATCTAAAGTGTATTTTACATATCTTAAAATTCTTTTAACAGCTTTTAAGTGAGTTTCTTTAGGTTGTGATTGGTATCTTGCACAGAGACAAACACTATGCATAATATCAGGACGACTCGCTGTTATAAAGAGTAGCGAACCAATCATTCCCCTATATAAAGTTTGATCAATATCTTTTGATTTATCTTCTTTACTTAAACCTACATTTGTTGACATTGGAGTTGGTTTCCCACTAGAGGTGCTTAAACCAAATTTATTGATTAAGTCTTTAGCATATTTTTCTTGACTTATGAAGATTCCATTTTCTAGTTGTTTAATTTGAAGTCCTAAGAAGAAACTTAATTCTCCCATGTGACTCATTTCAAATTCTTTAGTCATTATATCTGAAAATTCTTTATTCATTATGTTATTAGTTGATCCAAAGATTATATCATCTACATATATTTGAACCAGTTGAATATCTTGATTATTTCTTTTAATAAAAAGTGTTGTATCTACTTTACCAATTTCAAAACCAGATTGAAGTAAATAAGATCTTAGTCTTTCATACCAGGCTCTAGGAGCTTGCTTTAGACCATATAGAGCTTTCTTTAACTTGTATACATGGTTTGGAAATTTATTATCTTCAAAAAGTGGAGGTTGTTCAACATAAACATCTTCTTTTACAAAACCATTTAGAAAAGCACTTTTAACATCCATTTGATATAATTTGAAATTATTATAATTAGCGAAAGCAAGTAGAATTCTTATAGCTTCTAATCTTGCTACGGGGGCAAAGGTTTCATCATAGTCAATTCCTTCTTCTTGACAATAACCTTGCACAACTAAACGAGCTTTATTTCTTACGACCTCACCGAGTTCATTCATTTTATTTTTATAAACCCGTTTAGTTCCAATTATACTTTTATCATCAGGTTTAGGAACAAGTTCCCATACATCATTTCTGGTAAATTGATTCAATTCTTCTTGCATAGCAAGAATCCATGAATCATCAGACGATGCTTCCTTTGGATTTTTAGGTTCAATTGTTGATATAAATGCTACATTACTCATACTACTTAATTGATTTCTAGTTCTTACTACAGATTCAATATTTCCTAAAATAGTTTCTATAGGATGATATTTTGATATTTTAAATCTCTTATTAGGTTGATTTATTTCACTAATAGTTTCATTAGATTGATTTAAATTTATAAAATCTCCTTCATCATCTATTTGTACAATATCTTTAAGATTTTCATCAAAAGATACATGCATAGTTTCTCCAATAGTATTAGTCTTTAAATTAAAAACTCTAAATGCTTTACTTCTATTAGAATAACCAATAAAGAATCCTTTATCAGCTTTTGGTTCAAATTTATCTAAATTATCTTTTGTATTAAGTATAAAACATTTACTCCCAAAGACTTTAAAATAAGCAACTATAGGTTTCTTATTATAAAGTAATTCATATGGAGTTTTATTTGTCAATGGTCTAATTAAAATTCTATTTAATATATAACAAGCTGTAGCAACTGCTTCAGCCCAAAAATGTTTAGGTAAATTACTATCAGAAAGCATTGTACGAGCACACTCTTGAATCGTTCTATTCTTACGTTCTACTACTCCGTTTTGTTGTGGAGTTCTTGGAAATGAAAAGTTGTGAGTAGTTCTCTTTTGAGTACAGAAATTCTCAAAATTTTCATTTTCAAATTCACCACCGTGATCACTTCGAATAGTTTTAATTTTGAAACAATGTTGTTTTTGAATTCTTTTAGAAAAGTTTTTAAATATTTCAAAAGCATCACTTTTATGTTTTAAAAAGATTGTCCAAGTATATCTTGAATAATCATCTATAACAAAAACATATTTACTATGGTTAATTGATTGAACTTGAGATGGACCAAATAAATCTAAATGAAGTAATTCTAGAGGACTAGAGGTAGAAATAGCATCTTTTAATTTAAATGAACTTTTCTTAAGTTTTCCTAATTGACAAGCATCACAAATACTATCTACTTTAAAGTTTAAATTGGGTAGACCTCTAACTAAGTCAAGTTTTGATATCTTAGATAATAATTTGAAATTCAAATGGCCAAATCTTTTATGCCAAATTCAAGGGTCACTTGTATTAGCCAAAAGACATAGATTATCATTTGAAATTTTCATACTAAGGATATAAATATTTTTCTTCCTAATACCTTCAAAAATTATATTAGACTTATCATCTTCAGTGTGACATTTATCTTTTCCAAATTTAATTTTAAAACCTTTATCGCAAAGTTGACTTATACTAAGCAGATTATGTTTTAAGTTCCTAACTAATAAAACATCAGAAATAAGTAAAGTTTTAGAGTTACCGACATTGCCGACGCCAACCATATATCCTTTAGAGTTGTCACCAAAATTGACTAATCCACCATCTTGATAAGTAATGTCCTTGAGTATCTCGGGATTTCCAGTCATGTGCCTCGAACAGCCACTATCAAGTATCCATTTATCTTTCTCAATTTGCACAGTTTGTCCATTGGGTGTTGATTCGTCAAAAGCCATATAACATGTCTGTCCCTGCATAACACACCAATTCGGTAGATAACTTGATTTTTCAAGATAACTATATGCAGACTTATGATACTTTGATGAAATGCATAGATTCAAAACAGTTTTAACACAATTTTCCAAAAATGCCATTTTTATATTTTTCAAGTTTCAGATTATGAAAACAATGAAAATCAATGCTCTGATACCAATTGTTAGGGATGCAAGTTAAGGATCTTAAGGCAGAAATAACACTAGAGGGGGGTGAATAGTGTTTTAAAGAATATATGAACTATATGACTAAATTAAAACTTTCAACACAAATCTAAACAGAATTCTAACACAGAATGATCACAGAACATATAACAAATGCAAATAGTAAAGTAAAGCAAGTAAAAAGAAATAATACACCGGATTTTATACTGGTTCGGAATCCTCCTACATCCAGTCCTGCACCAAGGCAATATCCTTGTACATATTTTTATAAGACAATATCCAAATTACAACCCTCAATTTCTAAGGCCTTGAGGAACCCTTCTATCTCCGAGTCTGGGGTAAACTCTCTTAATTTACGGGACACAAGATCACCCTAATACTTCTTAATAACAATCCTTTTGAATGGATATACTCTATGGACTTTTTGAATACAAATTAATCCTATAACTCTAAATAGCACTTTGATCTTTAGTAGAATGTTGGAGAATCAAATAGAGAGAGCATCTAAATGATTTCCTATTGAGAATTTGGCAGAATGATGGCACGATCTTGAAAATATGAAGTTTTATGGATATGGAATGGTGGAGAAGAAAGAGTGAAGAAAATAAGAAAGTAGTTTTTTTTTAAAATTTGTTTTGGAAGCCTTTATATAGATGCACAACAGTCATAACCATTGGCGAAAGGTTTTCGAACGAATGGACAATTCTTTTGAAAATTGAATTTTGAATCCAACTGTCACCATGTCGACATGGGGTATCCCCTTATGTCGACATCCCTTAAAATTATAGAGATGTTGTTTTGTAAAGACAATTGAATTTAAAACAAGTTGAAACTTCTCTGAAGCAAAGTAAAGTGTTTAAACAATATTTTGAGATAGAGGATGAATATAAAACATTATTTTAAATATATATATATAATTGATATAGACCGTCAATTATATAAGTAATATTTAAAATCAGAATAAGTTTTGATGTTTTAAAAATAGAAGTTTTAAAAAATCAGAATAGAGGAATATTTCAAGGCTAAAACAAAGTTTGAAAACATTTTTGAAAACATGATTTTGAAAGCTAAAACATTTTGAAAACAGATTTAAAAAACATCTTGAAAAATCTATTCAAACTGAAATTGCAAGAACCTTACAGAGCTCCTCCATAGGACTCGAGAACTTGTACAAAGTAGTTTAAATGATTTTGATTTTCGTGGGTTTGTAAGCCACTTGTCGTAGGTTTGTAAGCTACTTGTCGTGGGTTTGTAAGCCACTGGTTTCGATAGAAATTGGGTTCCATCCCAAAAGAAAATTAGAAGAAAGATGAGAGTGCTATTATGAAGTTTTAACAAAATACTAGACACTTATCTTGAGATCTTGAAATCTTGATTCTCTAGAGTCTTGAATCTCTAATCTTCATCTTGATGCTTGAGTCTTTATACTGATCAGCCTTCAATGATACCTGCATATACTTCCTATATACATACATACATACATATATATGGAAATGTTAGTATATATTTTATAAAGTAAAGTATAATAACTATATAAGGTTGTTGTCATCAAAACATCATCAACTCAATTCCTTACAGCACTGATAGTGGGACTCAACATAGCGAAAGAATTGGAAGTAAAAGCCCTGTGCATATATAGTTGCTTTTAACGGACAGTTTGGCTAAAGTCATATTAAGTTTCAAAATACACCAAACATCCATGCCAAAAAAGTATATAAATTAAGTCACTAGAATTAAGTTACTGAATAATTGGATATATTTATGCAATTATTCAGTGAATAATTGCAGACATTTATGTAATTATATCAAAAAATTACAGACATTTCCACAATTATTCATCGAAAAGTTGTAGAATTTCCACCATTATTCATGGAATAATTACAGACGTTTATGCAATTTTTGAATATAATTGCATAAATGCCTGCAATTATTCACTAAATGATTACATAAATGTATGCAAGTATTCAGTAATTTAATTCTATGGACCTAATTTACAATATTTTTTGGGGAGGAGTTTTCATGTATTAAGTTTGATTTTAAGGACCCGAGCCTAATATTCACTACTCTTAATTAGTGGTCTACTAGATGTGGAAAGAATTCTAGGCTAAGAGAGCGACTAGCACCTTACAGGATAAAGGTTCTGGAACTACTCAATGACTTACATTACACAATAACACACATCCCCAGGGAGGAAAACATGAAAGCCAATTTGCTAGCCAAGCTGGCTAGTTCTGGTGATGCATCACTCATAGGTTTAGTTCAAATGGAGATATTATCAGCTTCGAGCATCGACCTGATTGATGTCGAATGGATCTTGAGGTTGAATTTGGGAAAGCATCATGGATGACTCTAATTAAGAAGTATATGTTGAAAGGAACCCTTTCAAAAGGAAGAAATGAATGAAGAAGGCTTTGTGTCAAGCTCTACGGTTCATTGTTCAGGAAGGAGTACTATGTAAAAGAGGGTTCTCAGTTCCTCTGCTAAGGTATGTGACCAATGAGGAGCTAAGAAGATCCTTGCGGTTTTTCACGAAGGAGTATATAGGACTAAGGGAATCGAAATTATTAGTGTGCTACGATGTCAAAGGGCAGAGCGAAATATGGCGTTGTTGGGTTGACTATTTCACGAAGTGGGTTGAAGCGAAATTGCCCACTGGGATCATCACAAAGAAGGTGACTAAATTCATAGTCAGAAATATTATTTATCATTTTGTGATCCTTCATAGTCAGAAATATGACAGCATGTAATTCAAGAACTTCTGCAACAAATATCGGGTAAAGAAAAAAAATTATGCGGTGCACATCCACAAGCAAATGAACAGGTAGAAGAAGTGAATAAGATCATTAAGTCCATTCTTAAAAAGTGATTGATGAAGGCCAAAGGCAAGTGGGCAATGAACTACCTCTATCACTTTGGACTTATCGAACGACTAACAAATCCATGGCTGGTTATACTCCATTCGGTTAACCTACAAATTAGAGACCATGATTCTAATTGAGTTGGAAGTATAATCTCATTGAAAGATCTATTACAATCCCAGTACAAACGAAAAAGCTTCTATTGGAATCTCTCGATATGATGGGTGACAGTGCGATGAAGTTGATTTAAGAGCTGCTACTCATCGAAAACGAGTAGCTCGACACTACAACACTATGGTTAGGAACCAGACCTTCGAGATTGATGATCTCATCCTTAAATGAATCTTCTTTGGTCCTACAAATATGGGTCCGAGCTGGGAAGGTCTGTATGCCATTGAACGTAAGCTTGGAAATGGGACATTCAAGCTAGTAACTATTGATGGGATTTTTCTCCTATAGGCGCGGTATAGCGACCATCTATGATGCTATCTCGCTTAAATTTAATTTTCATATGTTTAATCGATTCTGATGTAACAAGACAGAATATATCATTTGTTCTTTGGATATTCAACAAGATGCTTCAGTGATTTTTGAATCTGTATTCTCATTAACTCAATCGTATGCCATGAATAATGGCAAAAGCAAACAATATGCATGTGTATAATGCAGGTATGCAGATGCCTAGATACATGTGCCAATTAAGCTTTACGGTCCATGATTAAACTTAAGGAACAAAACGGTTCCATCTATCCAGAGATATATGCCAATAAACTCCTTCAACCCATGATTCGGGTGTATAGTATAAACACTCAAGTGTGAGATGAGATAGTACACCCTAAAAGCATTTTGCCGGGACAAAAGGAGCCAATTTTGTCCAAAATAGTCCCATAGATATCCCCAAAGTGCGAGATGGGGGTATCTTCAACATAGAAGCCAGTGGACATTGCACGGACGTCCGAGATGTAATAATCTTTATTTTGGATCACCGAATTATGAGGAATACACGATCATCACTCCCAATATTAGAGGACTCGTGGCCAATGTTGGCACCATTATGCCTCTACCATCTCTTTACTTAGCATGCATGTTCTTTTCTTTGTTATCTTCAGCATTTGTTTCAAGATCGACAACATGGTTCCGAACAAGAGGCACTTAACGACCTTCATTCGTATCCATGGTAGCATCATGTTCCTATGAGAATTCATCAACACCATCACCATCCTTGACTTTTGAAACGTGGACAACACTATGACCCTCCTCTAACAGGTTATAAGCATAAAAATTTCATTGGTGAGGAACGATTTTCATTTTCCACTCTTTATGTGGGACATGACGTAGAGCTACGAGAGTTATCGCTAAGGCTGCACCGCTAGGCCTTCTTGGATTATCTACCAACGAAAGAAGTGATAAGGTGAATAGATGAGACAATTACCTCAGTTGTAACAACCTGTATTGTGTATCAGAGGATCTTAAAATATTATTTGTAAATTTATATAAGCCATACGACACTCTAACTATGGACGCTGTCGAGTATTGGCCTTTTTTATCTATAATAATTTTATCGAATGGTAACCTAATTTATTTTCTGACATTTTCGATAGTTACATGTATTACGCCGATATATGTGCACCGACACACCGGTGAATTTGGGAATGGAAAACATCTCGAGGACAAAGAGAAAGTGTATGAGCTTTGCAGTCAAATTTTTTTAAGATCGGATGTTCTGATAGCCTGTACGACTTAAAATTTTCAAAAATAGCATCCCATGGCACAATCTTGGATTTCGACGAAACTTATGCCATTGAAACACGAAAAATATAATGATTCGCACGTTCAAAGATTCTTCGCAATCGGATATTCCTATAATCTATACGATCACAAAACATGCATTGGAATTTTGAAAATTTAAGAAAAGAGGTGCGCACAATTCCTAACTCTAACCGTAGTCTATAAATAGTCCAGCTTCTCTATCATGTTGCATTTCCCATTTTCCTCCTTCATTCACGTATGTTCTTCCTGCCCCAGAAACTCATCTTCCTACCTTTTGTAACGACCCACCTTTTAGACGGTTTAAATCGACAACAAACCACATATGTCAAATTCAAACCATTCAAAAGGGAGGATCGTTATGGGATGAATAAGAAAAGCAGAGAAAGAAATAAAAACAAAACATAGAATCTCACAGCGGAATGACAAAATATAATCATCAAATGAATAGTCCATGAAGTTGTTTTATAAATAACATTTGATTACACCTTTACAATACATATCAAAGTACATGCGGTAGTAATGAATAAATAATGCAGCGGAGCAACATGATGCAGTAGAATAAATAAAATAAATAATAGTACTAAATCTTCATCTTCGTCCTCTAAAGCAGTTTTCGATACACCGAAAAGCTCAGACTGACCCGAGCAAATTGAAAAGACAAACACTCGAGTTAGAACTAAAAGATCTTATGTAAGTTAAACCAACGGTAAATAAATATGAGTGTAACAGCGTCAGAGATGTTTATTGGGTTTGACATCTCTTATCCATGGTCTAACGTGAGTGCAATAACTTAAGAGATGTTCGAGATTTCATCTCCTAAGGATCCATTAAACTATCTACATACATAGTATAATATGATATTATAATAGTGTCTGTAGTTAAGTAAAGTATTAAAATAGCTTTAAGGCGTTACCCGTATCCCCCTTAACACATTTTATCTACATTCCAATACTTTATATTGATTCGAAGTTGTTTTCAGATAGGAATAACCCAAATCCGACCCCGGACTCTGCAAATAAATTATCAATAAAAGATGTCAGATATGTGGGTGATTATTATTTAATTAATCAATAACTTTATCATAGTAAAATAACTTCTTAAATATATATATGTCTTTAAACCATTTTCTTTTTCAGCATACACGGGATTATTAAACCTCTTTTATCAATGCCTTTGGTTGATTAAAACATCATTTTATCTTTGGAAATACCATGTCATTTCTCTTTAATTACTTAGGATTTCATATTCTATTATTATTATAATTCAAATCTTAATGAAAATTTCACATTTCCAAAACATATCTTTAATGGGTCAAAAATAATGTTATTTAAGACATCATTTACTATAAACCCAAACCAGTTAGTATTGAGTAAAAAGGGATCCAAAAATTTTAAACCAATTACGTTCAATACTAATTTCGATATTCAACCTGTATTGTCCGTTGAATAGCGGTGAAACCACCTTTTAAATTCATATAGATAGCATGAGTTCCCTTATAGAAATTTAATGCAGAGTTTTACCTGAATGTTACCTATATCACCAAACATCTTATTACCGTAATTCCTTCGTAAACTGGAGGGTTATCAAAGGGCACTACATAGGTACATTACAAACCAAACTTGTAGAATGCGCGATAATACATGTGACAAGGCACACGAGGCAATACCAGAGTAGGATTCTACCATTTGCAGAACCGTGCTGGCGGTAATGCATAGCAGCTACCGCCCACCTCGGAACACACTCCCATAATCAAATCGAGGGGTGGCCACCAAATCAATCCCAAAGTCATAATATGGTATCGAAAAAGCATTTTTGATCGGAGGTGCGACCTCACTTAGCCCAGTTATAGCTCCTATTTTAATCACATCAAGCTGACTCGCGAGAGTCAGGGCTACGTAAATATCTCATACAAAATCGTTCGCCAAACCATCCTACTTCTTTCAGGAATATCCACCACATACACAGTTGCTAAAGTGGTTTTCGATATTGGCAAAGAGGATGACAATATCTGATCCCGGTCTATTTAATAACCAGTCGCTTATTTCACCCCGAGTGATTCTTTTATATTTCCAAAAAATCAATTCATACTTGATATCAAAATATCATATTCAATTCAGACCATATCACTTTGGAAATCATATTCACTTTCGAAATCATATCGATAAGGTAGGTTAATTAAATCCTTATTTCAAAATCATCATATTTACTCAAATATATCATTTCACTGGCAAATATCAAATCCCAACTTAAGTTATAACATCATTTAACCATATTCACATTAAAATCAAGGATTTAAATATAAACACTTCAGCTTTGCACAGTCTGAAATTTAAAAATATATTAGGTAGTTTATAATAGTTTAAATAGCTTTTAAATGGTTAAAATAATTTAAATATAGTTTTAAATGGTTTTTAATAGTTTAAAATAAATTAAAATAGTTTAAAATATTTTATAATAGTTAAATTACTTTTAAAATAGTTCAAGATACTTTAAATTAGTTTAAATACTTTAAATAGTTTAAATGATTTTAAATATAGATTAAAATAGTTTGATATAGTTTAAATAATTTAAAATAGATTGAAATAGTTTACAGTAGATTTAAATAGTTCGGTAGTTTTAAAATAGGTTAAAATAGATTAATAGTTTGAATATCTTAGAAATTAGGGTTTTTAAAATAATAAATCTTTTAAACAGTTTAAATTAAAATGATTAAATTGAAATTAATATCAACATTAAGCCATTTCTTTCATTTCAACACATCTGTACCATGTCCAGCTTTCAAATCAACTAACAAAAATTGGTCTTTCAATTCAAATTCTCATTAAAAACCATTTAATCAATATTGATTCACATCCATATTTGAATTATTGATTTTAAACCACTTCAAATAAAATAGATTTCAAAGTTATATTCGAACATTTTCAATAACTCAATTTCGATCAATTTCATTTATACTTTAAAATTCAACTTCGAACTTTCCATTTTAATTCTTTAAACAATTCATTAAATCCAATTTCAACATTTAACACTTGGATTTTCGAAAATAATCCAATTTATATAAATCAAATTTTGTTTCAAAATATCACTTAACTGAATTCAAAATTTAATGATTTAAAAATCGTTTAATTTAACCAATCTGGTGTCCGTATATAATTTTCTACCCTATGGTCAAGTGATATGGATATTTATCATTTCTATCCGCAAATATTTTAATTTTACAGTATATATCATTTTAACCTGCAATCCCAAAATAAATTCAAAATCCATAAAATCGCTTAGGTCTATCATTTTAACCCATAACATTTTCCCTAATCTACATATCGTTCGGGTATGTATCATTTCAACCCATAGGGATTTTTAAAAATAAACTAAGGGAACTTGCAGTGTTATAACAATATATAAATAACATCCAGTTATCCAATATCAAAAATCAAACATACATCACAGTCATCATTAAAGTCAACCAATAAACATCGATAGATAGCTGATTATCAGTAATAGGTATAAACTGGCAAATTAAAATTTAATATTAAATTAAATGACAATTATATCCAATAAATTCAAATCTAACTGGAATGACCATTTAAATATATCAAACAGCAGTAAATCAACTTCTAATCATATCATAAATTCAAGTTTACTAACATAAGATAATTTAGTAGTCATGGGTGGGTTAAAACACTCACCTTTGATTGCAAATCGATTTAAAATCCAAATAAAGGCCCAAAATTGAACGGTTTTAGAATTCGTCCAAACTAGTTCCATAATGTTTGAAATTTCGATACGGTCGTAATGGAAAAAACCATGCGTAAATCCGACCTCGTATGAAAAGATATGGTCATTAAAACGATTTAATGATTAAAATAAGAAATTAATAAATTAATTAAAGAAGGACACGTCACCTTGCCTGCTCACGTTCGAAACCCTACGCGCGCATCTCATTTACGAAACGAACCCTATCATGCCGCCACCTATCAACCAATTTACGCCATCGTCACGATGATCTTCGGCACGATCGACTACCACTGGCCTCCTCCCTATGTCCAAGCGACCCTCCATCGTGGTCGCGACCACCACCAGCACCCCCAAACGCAGACACTGTCGTCGATGGTCTATGGCCATTTCTGGCAATCCCTTCGACTTTTAACACAAACGAACACCACCTTAAGGACCCACTCGACACCATCTTCCCAACCCCACTTCCCGATCGTCGATCGAATGAAGATCCACCGTTGGATCGCGAAAATCTAATTTCGACGGTCGAGGTTCATCCATGATTTCTGGTCAAACGATTCATCCAATTGGAAACGAATTGCTATAGAGGATTACGCTCGTCTAGATCTTTCCAATAATATATAATTCGATAGAGTTTTAGGAGTTTGATTTCGATTTGAATTTGAAATAGAAATAGAGTTTTTGGAATTGAAAATAGATTTCCTGCCAGAGGAGATAGGAATAGACAAACAGGTTTGTACATACAAGAATAAGAAATAAAAAGGCTACCAGAGTTAGAAAAATCGATTTGTATAGACAAGGCCCGATAAGAAAGAATGAACATATCAAATTGGTTCAAAACGACAATAACAACCCAAAAAGATCGTTCTGCTTTCGAAATAAAAGTAGGTCATCCTATATATCAAAATAAATGTTTTCGATATTTTTAAACTCAATGGAATAGATTTCAAGTCCTAATTCCACTGTATGAAGAAGTTGGCTTTAAAATTAGATTATTTTAAATTGAATTCATTAAATTGATTTCTACGTGTTTCGAGCCCGTACGATCAAAACGACAAGACCGATCGCTTTGAAACTTGAAATCCTACAGTAATTCACTGTTACGAATCCGATGAAATTGGTTTCATCAAAATCTGAGACAGTGGCCAAAATGGCTATTTTCACGTTAATTAAATAAATTAAATCACTTTTTTTTATAAAATTCAGATTTAAATAACTAACAATTTTTAATCACTTTTGATTACCCAGACATTTATAATCTTTGAAAATAAATTTCCATGTCAAATCCAATGTATGGACTAATGCAACGTTTAATTTCGATTGCAATAAGTTTATTAATCATAAATTAAATTTGAATAAATTCATTTATTTTGATTTACAACTTATTACTTAATCAATTATTACCTTATGAATATAATTAACATTAGTTTACATTTATTTTCATTAATATTCTACAATTATCATCTTAATTCATATTAATTGTTGTACTTAAATTAGATTAATTGCAATTGATTCTAATTTAATTTCAACATATTAAATAAATAGTTGATAAATAACAATTGTTACCTTCTACTTAATTTAATCACATTTATAAATTTACTATCTCCAAACAAATGTCATAACTACTTACACATCACTGACTATATTTAATTTCAATTAATCACATACCATTTAATTATAAATTTAATTTATTTTCTTACTTACAAATTTCTAACCAATTTAACTTGGGAATTATTTCAATTACCCGAGGTTACATTTAAATAGCCATTGATTATATTAAATTAGCATTATTAATTTCATTCTAATTGTTTCCTTATTAACAATCATAAATTTTTAATTTCATATAATATTATATCCAAAAATGTTATTAAATCCAATATTTTAATTAACAGAAAATACAGGTTGTTACACTCTCCCCCCTTCAAAACTTTTTCGTCCTCGAAAAGGCAAAGAATGAATTAAGGAACTGATATATTTTATTCAAAGTATTCATTTTATAAACAATAAATTCATAAGTATTTTAAATAAAATATACCAATTAATAAAAAATTAAATCTTTATATTCGAGTTTATAAAAGTTTGATAATATTTCGCTTTCATAAAATATTCTAAGTCTGAAATTCATGGAAAATTTCGGCAGAGTCTTCTTTGCACAGAGAGGTTTGGAAGAAATAACAATATCAATAATTACAATATATATGTCATATTTCAAAATAAAATATCCCAAACCATGGGAAAAACAATATAATATCGCTATAGAATGGTAATCCGAAAACGTACCTATTTGTCGGGCAAACAACGCTTTATCTATGAAATCAAAAGCTATAGCTATTGCTTCCATAAACCTGTATTTCACTTATAAAATTTAAAGAGTTAGAATTATGTAAAAGAGAAATATTTAAGTTTTATCAATTAATAGCACTGCATTCAATAATATGGAATAATCATATGTAAAACAACAAGATAATCACCATATGTAATAAAGGAATCAATCATACATCCATAACAACCAATACAAATAGTTTGTTCCGGTTCAGAAACTTTTAGTTGTACAAGGGCGATAAACAAACTATCAAGTGTACCCTGAGCTCAACAGCCTTAGGTAACAACTTAATGGATTGTTTATACCTCCTTCTACACTTAGAAGTATCCTTCTCCAAACATCTCATAAGAAAAAGCAACCAAGAATTCCAAATATTTTTTAGGTTTATTCTTATTAATTTCCTTTCACGTCATTTACTGTTCATTTGTTTTCATTGATAATGATTATTTTCATAAATTTACATTCATTACTTACAAAAATCATTTCCCATTCATTCATGCAATGCAATTTTTCCATTAGTTTAAACTCATTTACTTACATAAATTATTTCCATTCCATTATTTAAAATAATCAATGAATTATTATTTAAGCATTACATACTTTCATTTATTTTATTCGTACAAGGTTATTTCTTATTAATTTACATTCGTTTTATTGCAGTTTATTTAACATTTATTATTTATATAGTTTGATTAATATTAATATTCATTCATAGATCATTTCACTTAGGTTCCTTAACTTTTTAAATCTCATTCATTTCTTCAAAGACAATATCGTTAATATTACCTCTACTTATGAATAAATATTAAATCTATTAATGAATAAATATATTAATGAATTATTTCAATAACTTCATAGACAATATACTTTTTTTACTACTAAATCTAATTATTAGCATTTAAAACATTAACTTATGTTTATAACATTCATTGTACATCTAAATTCCTATTTATAGAAATAATTCCATTGAACACTTCCATTACTTAAGTTTTACTTGTATAATATTATATTAAATATTACTACATAACATTACAACTTTTTAAATATTTCTGGTAAGTTATATATATGTTTTAAGAATGCAATTGAATGTTACATGAGTTTATCTTATTCATTTTAAAAAACAAAATGTTCAATAATTGCATCTTCTAAATTTTCATTACTCTTTAATTTATAAGTGACAACCTTCAATTTCTTTACATATCATTATCATTTAACTCTTAATTTCTTATTTTTCCCCTATTAGAAGTTTCCAATTATTAATATAGTCAAGATTTCATTCATTTTAACAATTAAAATTTCTAATTTACAGATACTTAAGGACTAAACAACGGGTTCCTTTTCAAATCATTTTAAAATAATATATATACTCATATCTTCTATACATCAATCATATTCAGAAATTAAAAGTAAGATTTATTTATCAAAATAAATGTGCAGTAAAACTACTACAACGGCCTTCCCAATTTGAAACTCGAAAATGAATTTCGTTGATGCGTGGACTCATGACCGAAATTATTTTCCAGCAACAAAAGTGCGGAGTACAAAACTTTTTTTTTTAAATTCTTTTAAAACTTTCTTTCAAATCACATTGAAAATATTTCTATCCGAAAATACTTCCAAATTATGCTAATACTATATTTCAAATCTTTTGAAACAAATTTCAAAATCCCGGACTTAAGTCCTCAATGCTCCAATTTATATTTATTTTATTTGTAAATTCTATTCTACAACCAATATTTATAAAACTTCACTTCCTAACAAACAATCATATCAAATACAACCATATCCATTTCCTAACAAACAATCATATCAAATACAACCATATCCATTTCCTAACAAACAATCATATCAAATACAACCATATCCATTTATAAAAATTATTCTTTTTATGTACAAAATATAATACTAGGTAAAATTATTTCATTTGCCTATATTTCAAAAGCAATATTGTGTCGGTCTGCCCTATTAAGTTTAGAAATCCCTATCGATGCCATAGCATCCTATGTACGGACCGAAATTTATAAAAACTAAACAACATAAATTAACACAGTATAAAAATATTTTTATAACACTAACAAATACGCTATCCTATATATATACGCTCAAACTCGTTATAGGGAATTGCTACCCTATCTCCAATAAGTCAAACCCCACAAAGCTAAGGTTATCGCTAAACCAAAGCTTTGATACCAAATGTAACGACCTACCTTCTTGGACGGTTTAAATAAACAATAAACCACACGTGTTAAAATCAAACCATTCATAAGGGAGGATTGTTATTGTGTAAATAAGAAAAGCGGAGAAAGAAAGAAAAACAAAGCACAGAATCTCACAGCGGAATAAAAAAATGTAATAATCAAATAAACAGTTCATGAAGCTGCTTTACAAATGACATTCGATTACACATTTACAATACAGATCAGAGTACATACATCGGTAACAAATAAATAATGCAGCGGAACAACATGATGCTGAATAAATAAAATAAATGATAATAGTACTAAATCTGCGTCTTTGTCCTCCGAAGCAGTCTTCGATACGTCGAAAAGCTCAGACTGACCCAATTGAATTAAAAAGACAAAACACTCGACTCAAAACTCGAAGATCTTATGTAAGCTAAATCAACAGTAAATAAATATGAGTGTAACGGTACCGGGTTTCACATCTCCTATCCAGTGTCTAACATGAGTGAAATAACTTAAGATATATTTGGGATTCTATCTCCTAAGGATCCGTTAAACTATTTACATACTTAGTACAATGTGCTATTATAATATTGTCTACAGTAAAGTATTAAAATAGCGTTAAGGCTTACCCATACCCCCCTTAACGCATTTTTATATATATTCACGTAGTCTATACAGTACCATAATTCCTCCATAAACTATAGGGCCATCAAAAGGCACTCTATAGGTACGGTACAAACCAAACTCGTAGAAGGCGCGATAAGGCATGTGATAAGGCACATGAGGCAATGCAAGGGTAGGATTCTACCACTTGCAGAACCGGGCTGGTGATAACGCATGGCAGTTACTACCGCCCACCTCAGAACACACTCCCATAATCAAATCGACTGGTGGCCAACAAATCAATCACAAAGTCATAATATGGTATCGAAGAAGCATGCCCGATCAAAGGCGCGACCTCACTTGGCCCAAGTATATCTCATGTTTATGTCACATTAAGCTGACACACAGGAGTCAGTGTTATGTAAATACCTCATACAGAATCGTTCGTCAAACCATCCTACTTCATTCTGGAATCTCCACCACGTACACAGTTGTTAAAGTGGTTTTCGGTATTGAAAGAGAGTGACAATATCTGATCTTGGTCTCTTTAACAACCAATCGCTTATTTCACACCAGATGGTTCTTTTACATTCCAAAAAATCAATTCGTACTTGATATCAAAATATCATATTCAATTCAAACCATATCATTTTCGAAATCATATTCACTTTTGAAATCATATCGATAAGATAGGTTAATTAAATCCTTATTTCAAAATCATCATATTGACTCAAATATGTCATTTCACTAGCAAATATCATTTCAAATCCCAACTTAAGTTATAGTATCATTTAACCATAATCACTTTAAAACCAAGGATTTAAATATAAACATTTCAACTTTACACAGTCTGAAATTTAGAAATATTTTAGATAGTTTGAAATAGTGTAAATAATTTAAACAGCTTTTAAATGGTTGAAATACTTTAAATATAGTTTTAAATGGTTTCTAATAGTTTAAAATAAATTAAAATAGTTTAATAACTTTTAAAATAGCTTAAAATACTTTAAATTAGTTTAAAATATTTAAAATAGTTTAAATGGTTTTAAATATAGATAAAAATAGTTTGATATAGTTTAAATAATATAAAATAGATTAAAATAGATTGAAATAGTTTACAAAAGATTAAAATAGTTTAATAGTTTTAAAATAGGTTAAAATTGTTTAAAATAGTACAATAGTATGAATATCTTAGAAATCAGGGTTTTTAAAATAATAAATCTTTTAAACAGTTTATATTAAAATAAGTAAATTGAAATTCATATCAACATTAAGCCAGTTCTTTCATTTCAACACATCTGGACCATATCCAGCTTTCAAATCAACTAATTAAAATTGGTCTTTCAATTCAGATTCTCATTAAAAACCATTTAATCAATATCGATTTCATATCCTTGTTTGAACTATCAGCTATAAACACTTCAAATTAATAGATTTCAAAGTTATATTCAAACATTTTCAATAACTCAATTATGATAAATTTCATTTATGCTTCAAAATTCAAATTTGAAATTTCCATTTTAATTCTTTAAAAAATTCATTAAATCAATTCCAATTTCAACATTTAACGCTTGGATTTTCAAAAATAATTTAGTTTATATAAATCAAATTCTATTTCAAAATATCATTTAATTGAATTCAAAACTTAATGATTTAAAAATCATTAATTAACCAATCCGGTGTCCGTATATAATTTTCTATCCATGGTCAAGTGATACGGATGTTTATCATTTCAATTCGCATATATTTTAAATTTTATGGGTGTATATCATTTCAACCCGCAATCCCAAAATAAATTCAAAATCCATAAAATTGCTCGGGTCTATCATTTCAACCCATAATGATTTTCCCTAATCTATAAATCATTCAGGTATGTATCATTTCAATCCATAGGGTTTCTAATAATAAACTAAGGGAACTTGTAGCGCTATAACAATATTTAAATATAACATCCAGTCATCCAATATCAAAAACCAAACATACATCACAATCATAGTTCAAATCAACCAATAAACATCAATAGATAACTGATTATCAATAACAGATATAAACCGGCAAATTAAAATTTAATATTAAATTAAATGACAATTATATTCAATAAATTCGAATTTAACTGGATTGACGATTTAAATATATCAAATAGCAGTAAATCAACTTCTAATCACATCATAAATTCAATTTTACTAACATAAGATAATTTAGTAGTCGCGAGTGGGTTAAAACACTCATCTTTGATTCCAAATCGATTTAAATTCCAAATAAAGGCCCAAAATTGAACAGTCTCCAAATTAGTCCAAACTAGTTCCATAATATCTGAAATTTTGATAAGATCGCAATGGAGAAAACCATGCGTAAATCCAACCTTGTATGAAAGATATGGTCGTTAGAACGATTTAATAATTAAAATAAGAAATTAATAAATTAATTAAAGGACATGTCACCTTGCCTACTCACGTTCGAAACCCTATGCGCGCATCTCGTTCACGAAGCGAACCCTATCCTACCTATCAACCAAATAATGCCATCGCCACGATGATCTTAAGCACGATCCATGACCGCTGGCCTCCTCCCCACGTCCAGGCGATCCTCCACCGCGGACACGACCACCTCTAGCACTGCCAAACGCAGCCACAGCCGCTGATGGTCTATGGCAATTTCTGGTGATCCCATCGACTTTCAACACGAACGAACACCACCCTAAGGACCGACTCGATACCATCTTCCCAACACCTCTCCCCGATCATCGATCGGATGAAGATCCACCGTTGGATCGTGAAAACCTAATTTTGACGTCGATGTTCATCCTTGATTTTTGGTCAAATGATGCATCCAATTAGAAAATGAATTGCTACAAAGGAATACGCTCGTCAAGAACTTTCCAATGATATATAATTCGATATAGTTTTGAGGAGTTTGATTTTTGGTTTGAATTTGAAATAGAGTTTTTGGAATTGAAAATATGTTTCTACCATTGGAAAGAGGAGATAGGAATAGACATATAAATTTGCAAGAATAAGAAATAAAAAGGCTACAAGGGTTAGAAAAATCTATTTATATCCGATGAGATAGAATGAACATATCGAATTGGTTTGAATCGACAATAACGACCCAAGAAACCTGTTCTGCTTCCGAAACAAAAGTAGGTCGTCCCATATATCAAAATGGATGTTTTCGATACTTTTAAACTCAGTGGAATAGGTTTCAAGTCCTAATTCTACTATATGAAGAAGTTAGCTTTAAATCAGCTTATTTTAAATTGAATTCATTAAATTTTTATGCGTTTCGAGCCCGTACGATCAAACGGCAAGAACGATCGCTATGAAACTTTAAATCCAACAATAATTCACCATTACAGATCCAATGAAACTGGTTTCATCAAAATCTGAGACAGTGGCCAAAATGGTTATTTTCAAGTTAATTAAATAAATTATTATTAAATAAATTAAATTACTTTTTTTATAAAAATCAACTTTAAATAACTAACAATTTCATTTTTGATTACATAGACATTTATATTATTTTAAAATAATTTCCATGTCAAATCCAATATTAAATATTGCATTAATTACAGCTTTCAATTTCAACTGCAAACAGTTTATTAATTATAAATTAAATTTCAAATAAATTCATTCATTTCGATTTAATTTCAACATATTAACTAAATAGTTGATAAATAACAAATGTTACCTTCTACTTAATTTAATCACATTTACAAATTTATTATCTACAAACAAATGTTATAACTACTTACACATCATTGATTATATTCAATTTCAATTAATCACATACTATCTCACCATTTAATTATAACATTTAATTTACTTTCTTACGTACAAATTTCTAACCAATTTAACTTTGCAATTATTTCAATTACCCAAGGTTACATTTAAATAGTCATCGGCTATATTAAATTAACATTATTAATTTCATTCTAATCGTTTCCTTATTAACAAATCATAAATTTTTAATTTCTTATAATATTAAATCCAAAAATCTTATTAAATTCAATATTTTAATTATCGAAAATTACGGGTCATTACACCTTCTTTCTCCTCATCTTTCTTAAGCAAATCATCACCATTTCAAATGAATCAAAAGTTGGGTCCCCTTATTTTTTGAAGGTTACATAACCATGGCCTTGGCTTGACCTATCTTGGACTGGGCTGGAATTGGGGATCCGACAAGGAGGTGGTATTTGAGGAGATCCGAATGGAATATCTTTTACATAGGTTTATTTTAGTGTTAGGATGATAAAGCCATAGATGATCTGAGGTGTAGATGGACGTGGAGGTAGTGGCAGGCTTGGAAAGTTAGGAGATAAGAGAGTTTGCTACAATTCTCTGTAATATTTATCACGAATGGCTAAGATTTGTAGGTTCAAGAATTGGCTATAAAGGAAGGGCTACGTGGTGTGTTGTTGGGTGGGGTAGGCCACGATGGCGGTCCATGCATGCTCAAGCAGGAGACATGAAAAAGAAAAAAAATATGGTAGTGACAGGTTACGACCTGGGATAGTGGCTTTGGGCAGAGGGGCTGGCGATGTTTCTAGGGAATGTGGCGGTAGTAGGTGGTCCGGATGGGGGGCGGGTGGTGGTGCGTGACGGTTTGATGACTTTCGTGCGTGTGTATTTCTGTGTGCCTGGTAAGTTGAGGTAGTAGGTAGAAAGAGGTGCATAGGCACGTAGCAAAGAAAAAGAAAGAACGAAAAGGAACGTGAAAAGAAGAAAATACGGTGATGCGGTATGTATATGTGCGAGTTGCGTGAATGGATATAAAGGAAAATAAATGGAATTATGAAAGGTGGTTAGGAACAAGACGATTAAAAAGGTAATATGCTAGTGAATTATTATTCATAGTTAGATTATTAATTAGTTAATGTAAATTGAAATCTTATATTCCTCATATCGTTTGTATACGAGATCCAGTTTTGGTGCGGTTTATTACGTTGCATTCAAGATGGAGAACTCAACGACTTGGCGTTGATTTAGTTAGCTTTTCTTGAGATGAGCGATATTATCTCTCACCGTACTATGATTGTTAGTATAGAATTAAAACGATATTTTGAAATAATTTCTAACTTTAAAATGCAACTGTTTACATATTTAAACCTATAAGAATTAAAATTGATTTTAAAATGGTTTAAATCAAATATCATATTTTTCCCATGAACGTGCCATTTTGACGATATTGCTAGACAAATGCAATTTTTGGTATTAATCGCACATTGGTTGCTTTAGATGTATTATTTGCGATGTATGTGTGTTATTATAGATGCATTTAGGTTATTATAAATGTTTGTATGCTTGTTTGCTTAGTTTGGTTGAAAACGAAGTTCTTGGGCGATATTGTACTAGGAAATATCCCATATGATAGGATTTCATGCATAGAGTATCGTGCATATTGATCAATCTGAAGATGAAAGATAGACTTGGAGATGTGCTTTAGATTCCAGGATGGTAGCCGAACGTTTTCATTTAGTTTATACTTAGCCATTTTTGGCAAAGTACACGACCAAAGTGATCATTATCGACTCTCTGGAGTGGTCAATACCTGCCATTACTGATGATGGCAGATTTTATTAATTTTGACATGGATGATGCAGAGACTTTGAAGAGCATGATGTGATGGTTTGTTCATACGACATTTAATTGATTCTATGGCTCTTTGGAGAGAGGTTTTTTGGCGATGCAAAGATGTGATGCTTCGACGCGATGACTTCATGATTCGACGATGATAGATCAATGATGAAAGGTGATGGTCTCGACGACGGATAGCTAAACTTCGGGATGCAGAGTAGTCGAATTCAAGGGACTGTCGAGGAAGGTTATAGGATGCACAATTACATTCTATGACTGACGATGGTTGTCTAGAATAGTTTCCAACCGCGACGACTTTAGATGAAAGTTGTAAATATGGTTCTAGGATTTGCTTTACCAGTGATGTGTATGCAAAGGGATCATTGATACTCGAGATGATGCAGATACTCATGAGATAAGGGTATATGAGGAGGTGATCAGAGTTTGTTGTCATTAGGACCTGATCCACCCTTACTTCAGAGTCCGTTGATGTTAGGACTTGGGTAGGGTTATATACTAGAGTCAATTTACGTAAGTACATAGTGACAATATAACAATGTTCGTGGACATTAGATCCTGTCTGTACCCTGATTGATCGAGTGGCCTAGGACGTTGAGTAGTCCTCGATGACAAGATGGAGTGCATGAGTACCATATATCTAGCACGTTGAGTGAGTGATGTGAGGATGGATGGTGGATGATGGATGATGTGTGTAACACCGCACCTCTATACTTATAATATCCAAGAGTATTATTATATAGTAATACCATAATATAATATGGAGAATGAGGCTATGTGGGGTGCACACATGAATATTCTCTTGGACTAACACTGGTGCATATTAAAACAACAAGTATATAACTCACATATAAGTACACAGTATCATTACGAAGCAATAGACACGTATGCCTTCAAGATAGAAAAATACATAATATACAATAAACAACAGAGAACACGGAGTCAGTCACAGTGATAAGATATAATATGTATATAATACAGTAATGTTATACAATACAATACAATTCAAATATACATACATACAATGAATCAATGTCATACAAATATCATGTACAATCCTAATATAATACTCCTTTAAATCCGATAAAAAAATGTTGGTCATGGTGTAATACCTGTAATGTCTTGGACTGACCCGGGTATTATAAAACAACACATGGGTCAGATTATGTCTAATCAAGGATCATAATAAAATGATACGTAAATACGGAAGAATAATATGATATCACTATTAACGATATTCAATACATTAGACGACATATCAAAGTGCCTATATAAACATATAGGATAGTCCTCAAGGCATTAAATCACCCAAATATCTAAAATCCTTATAAAGATGTCATCACCCATTTAAAACACAGTAAATTACGTAATACAGACAAATGGACGAGTCATACATCTCCAGAATCCAACATATAAATCAAGGAAACTGTGATAAGTGAGATATCACTAACTATATTGGGCTAACATGAAGCAATGCCCTATTGTCTCTCAATTTTATATTATAAAATATCATCGTCGAAACTCTACAATCAATAATAAAGATCTATGCCAACCCATAATAATAAACAAATATAATCAATAAAAGGTAGGCTATCTGCCTGTAAAGAATAGGTTATCTATCTAAGAAGGATACAGAGTTGACTATACTCTGGACATTGTCTGAGATATAATATCTTCTCATATATGCCTTTCTACTGCGTGCTAACTGAAGCCAAACAGGAGGCCAATGGCTGTATGCCTGCTCTAAGAACCCAGGGTATGCTATGTTGTATGCTACATAGTCGGACATGTTCCTACAACATTAGCTCATGCGAACCGAAACCAGATGGGAGACTAAAGGCCAGTTGCCCACTCTAGGAGACCAGGATTACCTAACCGGATCTACTTCTATAGTCTTCAGTTGCCTGACATATATCCACTAATGGCTCGTCGATGTGCAGCTACGGTTACGACCTTGCTTTGCCCTAAAAGTACCAGACTCTAGCCTACGCGACATAACAAAAGGGTGTAGGGCACCTACCCTACTGGTCACCTAACCTGAACTTCATAATGTCAGGGCACCTATCCCATGGGTCACCAAACCCAAATCATATTATGCACATCTAAATATACTATATCAAACAGAGGAGTCGCGGATCGGGGGAGCGACCCCATGATCAGGCCACTCGATTAGATTATGTCCAATCTAGTTTACTCCTAAAATAGAGAGGAAGTCAGACAAAGGTAGATAGACACATAAAATATATACAATTGCCAACACATGGCTTTAAGTTAACTCAATGCAACGCGTATCATATACAACAAACCTCATATTGAGTGCCATCCATGAGCAAAAGAATAACCGAATAAATAACATAATGGCATCCCATACCATCGCATATTACTAGTCCATTTATATAGAACTCATACATCACACTCCTCCTTCTCTATTCTATATAATGAGTTTTAAAAATAACCAAAAAAGTGTTACTGAAAGTCCCATACCAGACGGTATCATTGATTAGTTTATTCAGTTTTGTCGTCACACATAATAATAATGATAATAAATCAAAAAAGTATGTCATCACCGTACTATAGCAAAATGATAATCAAGTCGATATCAAGGATGAATCGTTCGTATATTCTTATTAGATATAAAAGAGAAATCAAAAACATAATATAAAATAATTTAGTCACGAATATATGTAGAACAATCAAATCAATAAATTATTCATATCATATAAGTTCATATAAGAAAACAAATATTATGAAATGAATGTTGAATACATATCTTAAAATAGATATAAAATTAAGTACTTTATATAAAATTATTTGATATATTTTAACATACGTCAAATATAAGTGGTGGAACTATTAAATCGTATGAGTTTAACATGAATATAAATATCTAAATTAATTCTTAGTATATCCATTAACACGATTTTTATCAGATAAAAGAGTATAAATATATATAAGTGAACAGTAAAACGATATACACAAATTATGAAGAAATAAACTTAATGGAAAACTTACTGTTACAATAAGTAATTCCTAAATATTTAATATAATAAGTAGTAGTTAAATATTTGTTATTAAAACTAATTATATTATATTAACTGTTAAAATTTCACATTTTATAATTGACAATCAAAAGCAATTAAACTCACTTATCACTTCATTAAACTCATACTTACATCAAACACACACATTATCAAAATAATATTTTTATATAGCATAGGTTAAAGAAAATACATTATTAAGTTTATTATTGAATATAAACAGACACGTCCATATGTATATATACATGTATACATATGAAATTTTGACCTGTAAATATGCTTTCTTCCTCACACAATAAGATTTAATGAAATATAAAATAGCTATAGTTCCATTCAATAAAAGTAATCAAAGTCATAAGATCAAAATATGATAGCAAACAACAATCCCATATCAAAGACTTAATATATATATATATATATATATATGTATGTATGTATGTATTTATATGTGTGTGTGTAAACACAGCAAAAATAGCATCGCAAGATATAAGAAAATCAAATCACATACTTTTGCAAATTTACATAAAGGGAGAAAGCTTAACTTCACATATATAAACTAACCTACACAAGGCTACAACGCCAAGAGAATACATGCCCAGACTCAAGAACGCAGGTAGGTGCCAAAAGAAACTCGCATACAATTCTGGGCAAACACACCTATTATTGCATCACACACACAAACAAAAAGGTACATTGTTCATCTCCTTCACGTACGCACCTGGGTTGCTTATACAACTCAGGAGCACTATTCGTCATCGGTCTACCGATCCCTAAGGACCGGTCGGAGCAGTTCCAGGCAAGATTGTGACGTTGGTAATAGATATAACACCGCAGCAAATAAAACTCCCACCGTAAATGCAACATGATGTTATGAAGCACGTGTTTAAATTTTACGATTTTTAATAATTTATTAAATTTGTTTTTTAGTTTTAAAGCGGTTATATAATGATGGGTTTTGGCTTCATGAAGAAGGTAATTCAAGAGGGAGTATATGTGAATTATAAAGCAAGTGAACAAAGAGTTCGAGAGAAAGAAAACTCTAAAAACTGGAAATTCTGGATTTTAGATTCATGGGCTTAAGTACAAAAAATTGACCCATGAATTTATAAAGTAAATAAATATATATGTTTGCTTTTACTCTTAAACTAAAATTTATTTGGTTTAACTAAACACTATTCATATTTAAAAATTATTTCTTTCCTAAATTATTAGTTAATTATATTTGTATCACTTTGATAAAATTTTATTTTCACATCTTCTAACACATTTTAATTTAATTACCACACTCTTGCAATTTAAACCCATTCATTAAAACAACTATAAATACCATTCTCTCTTAATCATTAAATCCATATTAATCAATTAATTTCTATTATTAACTTAAATTGATTATTACTTAAAAACCAGGTTGTTAAACTGTGTTTGATTTGATTTATCACTCTGTGGATGTCACATGATGTAGTTATCTTTGATGTAGATACTTGGACACCCGTAAGTACTTTGATGCATAATACACCCATGACGACTATGACATAGAATAACATACACCCTATGTTATGTGCTAACTCTTTAGATGCAGTGACATGTTAGGTATGATTCTCCATACCCTCTGTTCCGTATACTATACCGACTTTTATAGTGTTTTGAGATTATTTACCGCTCACACCAAACGTTGTCTAACTCAAGGTTTTATAATTTTCTTCTTATTACCTTGGGTACTCTTAAACGAGTAGGATATACAATTGGTTTGAATGGTACATGGAGTTCTGCAGATGGACTAGCAGAACGCATGATGCATTCTCATTATTATACTTTGGGTATATTATTTTTTTATTCCATCGTGTGACACTATGGATCCTTGACAGTGTTTGCTTACTATTATTAGAAATGGTTTATTAGGTAATTTTATTTACCAATTGTATAAACTATATTACCGTTTTGTATAACTGTATGAGCCTATGTACTCTGGTTCTATGGTTTAAGTAGTTATTACCATCTCGCTTGTTTTATATTTGTCATGACTATTATATTTTATCTGATGAGCTGTGAGATATAAGACATGTAACATCTGCCTTTTTAACCCTCAAAAGTCCACTCTCATACATCCACGGTATTCAATTGCCAAACATCCAAGCGTCGAGGAGATTGCTGGGGTGAAAGTAAGAAAAGACTGGAAAAAAATCTCACATCGTAACAAGTAATATATAATATATAATAGATCTTTACGAAAGTAAAGTTTTTTATGCATACAATAATCAGAGTAATACTAACGTATTATAAATTAGATGGTTATAACAGTCTATCCTCACAAATTTTGATAAATGCAGCACAACCGCTACAGCAGAAATAAAGATACATAAATACTCTTTGAAGACATCTAGCTCATCTTTGAAGCTCCAAAGCATTCATAAATAAATTTGGAAATATGCTCGGGCTGACCCTAGAATTATAAGAAAATAACACCAAGATCAGTCTGGTAAACCAACATCACAATTAAATGGACTTTTGATATTGTAAAACCTTTCCAAAAATAAAGGTATCTCTTAAGACCACGCCGTACATAAACACGGATGTGTTTTTACCTTACGATAACCAAAACATTTATAGAAAATCCTCTAATATTATAATAATATCTAGGGTTTAAAAATAATATAAATCATAGCCAAAATGGTTACATTAATTACATTCCAGTATAATAGGCATACGACTAAGTCCATAAGGCATATAATGGAGGTTGGATATCAATATGACAAGGTAAGGGGCTATCTTTCATATAGTACACCTCTAAATAAGATGAACCCGTGGCAGTAAACCTTACACCTCTACCAACATAGAGTAGGATGCCCCTTTAACATGGCATACCGGATTACATCATCCCACGGGCACTAAGGCTTCAAACATTACCCCTTGATCGCCCCATGCACACATACCAAATCCAAAATTTCCAATCTAGATTGAAGAATGATGCTCCTAATGGCAGCGAACCGCATAGCTCTGTTGCATCTACCATATTTTATCCACTACCGGATTGTGAGGCGTGTGAGGTTATGTTTTCACCTTTTCCTCCTAGCAATTCCCACTTGAAATGCTAACACTACCCTCAAGGTAACAAAGCAATGCCAACATTCATCCATACAAGTTGTTCATGATATGAACAAACTGAAAACACTACTTTACTACATCCTTTTTTAAATCACCCTCAGGATCAATAGCAAGTAGCCCTTGCCCTTCAAAGAACTCTATCTTCGATTCCATTATCTCAAACTAGTCACGAACCTCTTCCAAAGTATAGAATGTGCATATGGCTTTGGAGTGGTTATGATTTCGAGTCATCTTTAATCATTTAAGTAGATAGATTTCATTATCATTTGTCATAGAATAACACAACGAGTTTATACGTATAGCATAACATCATCAAAGGTATTTGTACCATATAATTCCAATGTTTCTTCTAATTATTTCTTGAGTTATATTTGGCCAAGATTTTGTAGTTGGTTTTTTAACTATCAAATAAACAAACACTTAAATTAAGGTTTAATTTCATAAGAAACCAAGCATGGTTTAAACAGATAAGCAGCCACTGAGCCCTTTTAATTAATCTTTTCATTAGTTAAAAATCCCCTTGAAAATACTTGAAAATATTCATATGCCTATCTCAGCGGTGTAAGTAAATTCACAAACCATTCCACTGTCAATACTTAGAAAACTTTTTCCAATTTCCTAAAATCCTATTTAACCAGGCCAAAACAATTAATCTAAAATCGCTTTTCCTTCAGTGTTAAATATGTAATAAAATGATTTCATACCACCATAATTAAGAAGGATTATTTATCAAAATTAAATCACATTCCTTTTATAAAATTCCCTTTTTACAAGCCCATTTCATATTTACAAGTCCTTTCATAAATCTCCATTAATCTATAAACTTCTTTATAAATCTCTAAAAATATGCATAAAACTCCTTTCCATTTGTAAAACACCTTTCTATTAATAAAATTCTTTCTATTTATAAATCTCCCTTATAAACTCCTTTATAAAAATCCTTTAGAATTTCACAGATCCAAAACTCATTTTCTAAATCATAAATATTTAACACTAATCTTCATTACGTTTAAAATATCACTTATAAGTCCATTCTTTTATTTATGACTTACCATTTATAAATCTCTCTTTTATTTATAAAATACCATTTATAAATCTTTCTCACAAATTATCATTTACAAATCCCCTTTACAAATATCATTTATAAATCTCCTTTGATAAATCCATTTTATTAAGTAAAATTCCTTTTATAAAACAATTTTTATTTATAAACACCTTTATTAAATTAATTAGTTACCTTTAAACATCATAAATAAATAATTAATTAACTTTAAAATAATAAAGTAATTAATTAACTTAAACATCATTAATAAAATAATCAATTAATTATAACCATCATTAATAAAACAATTAATTAACTTTTAACAACCATAACAAAATAATTAACTATCTTTAGCAGCATTAATAAAATAATTCTTTAAAACAATATTAATAAAATAATTAGTTACTCTATAAATAATATCAATAAAATGAAGAATCGCTTTACTTCAAATTGTTGTAAAATTGAAGTTAATTTAAACCCCTAACCTTTCAAATTTGGACGGAAGCTTAGCGACCACCATGATGCTTAAACAAGCTACCATTTATGTAAATTTTACTTTCCAAGTCATATTACATGTATTTACATAAACAAGCATAAATGTAAATAATATCCACAATTAGCAATCATAGCCAACACATCAATTATACAATATAGATCAATTGGCGCATAAATATATGTCCAAATTGATACAACAACAAATCAGAGATTTATCATGCTTTATAGAGGTAAAAAAATAAACTATTTGGTTGATTATAGTAGAACGATGATTTATTCTACTAAACAGATGTCCCTAATAATCTATCAGATTGAATTAGCAGAATGATGTTTTATTCTGCTAAACAGATGTCATCAATGGGATATAATTAATTAACTATTTTATTATTCGAACAACGTAATTCTACACATTCAGTGTTATTTTATTATTATTTATAATTTAAAACATTAACAACTATTTATATCATAATGTTCTACTAGTCACACGAATCAAATGCCAAAATTCATGGGTTAAACAGATTTAAAATGAAGGGCATATAGTTTTTTAAAGTTAACACTTAGTTTATAATATTTAAAACAAATAAATCAAGTATAATATCTCACCTAACTCTATGTTGTCCCAACCTAATACCACTTCACCTGACCCACATCTATAGGGTTCTTCTTTCTTCATTTTCATATTCATGCCCTACTTCTAAGATACACACGAACCAGACCACGTCGCACCTCCCTCAACTCCGCCATACCCTAACTGGACCCATGTACCCTCTATTCCATATACTATACAAACTTTTATAGTGTTTTGAGATTATTTATCACTCACACCAGACTGTTGTCTGACTTGAGATTTTATGCTTTGCTTCTTATTACATTGGGTACTCTTAAGTGAGTATACTAGAGAGCAAGTGTAAATGGTACATGGAATTCTACAGATGGACTAACAGGAGGCGATGCTTTCTCATACTTATATTTTGAGTTTATTATTTATTTATTTCGCTATGTGATACTATGGAGCCTTGAAAGTGTTTACTTACTATTATTAGAGATAATTTATCAGCTGAGTTTATTTATTAATTGTATAAACTCTATCACTATTTTGTATAATTGTATGAGCCTGTGCACTCTAATTCTATGGTTCGTGTAGTTATTACTGTATCGCCTGTTTTATATTTGTAATGACTATTACATTTTATCTGATGCGCTATGAAATATACGACATGTTATGTAGTTGTTTGTTGTTTTATTTCTCTTCTATTCCTTCTTTTCTATTTCCCTTCTTTTCTATTTCCCTTCTTTTCTATTTCCCTTCTTTTCTTTTCCTTGACAATCATTATACTCGACTGTAACGACTCGACTTTTCGACCCTGGAATGTCGATACTAAATACATCCACAGTATTCATGCATCGAGCATCGAGCATCTAAGTATTGAAAAGGCAGAAAGTTAAGGTAAGATTTAAAAAATAAAATAGAATAAGAAGAAAGAACAAACATCAAAATCTTACAGCGGAACGATAATTTATAATATCAAGAGAGTAGTATAATTGGTTAGTCTAAATACAAGATTTTCATAGTTATAAAACCTAAGTATTGTCATCAACTTGGAAAATAATAACTGTCTGTCCTCACAATGCTGATATATGTACACAGCTAAAACAGAACAACTAAAATACAAATGGATAGATATTGGAGGCCTCCAGCACGCCTTATGAACTTTGAAGCATCCAAGGTAAAACCTAATACTCAGCCTACTCAAAAGAATACGCGAGGAATTTAGGGAAAACAAAAAAAAGCGTCAAACAAAAGGCTGGTATAAGAAAACCCGAGATACGTGCAACATGTAATAATAACTATTAAGACCATATGGGTTCCTGTAACAGTTTTCCCCTCAAAAGAAACCAACCATTTATTAAGTTTAATATAGTGATATGATAGATAATGTCTGGGTGTATAATATAATCATATCAAATCGTTATGCTGCTTACATTGGTCACACCACAACATTTTTAGGTTACATTTAAAACGATTAAGGTATGTTTGCATATTGGATTTCCAATTAAAGACATCCCAAGATAAAATGAGGCCATCCTCTTGACAAGGGTCAGAAAGTGCCTTTCGAGCGTCGTGTACCTCGAGATAAAATATACCATTAAGGTAAACACAACTAACCCACACACGAACCTTTAGAACCACGTGGAAGCAAGTACCATCAAATCCCCACACAACATCGATAAGCATATTCTAGATAATGGAGTTGATATACCCCATTGTAGGTCAGCGAAACCTAAGGCTCTGCATACTACTTTGTTTTCTGTCACTTTTGATGTTAAGATTTTGTTTGACATCTTTCACTTGAGTCTTCATTACTTGAACAAATCATGAATCCCTAAATAGATTTCCATTTCTCGAACAGATCATGAGTCACTACATGGATTCGAGCATCTTGAACATATCTTGAATATCCACATAGGTTTTTTTCTTCAACCGCTTCTAAAATATAGAACTTGTATACTAGTTTTGAAGTGGTATTCGATAAGTAGAAAAATTATCGATCCTAGACTCTTAAATAACAATCATTGAATTTTCGATTGACTCAATCCCTGTTCTTTCAAAACTAAGTGAAAGCTAGAGACATTTCATATTAATACTCCTCCTTGGGGGTTCTTATTGGTATGAAATTGTGAAGCCTTTTGATTACTTCCTAAGTTGATATTACATCAAGCTCGATAGTGGTTAATCGACTACCCGGTCAAATACTTGTTTATACAAATCAATATTCGTACACTTAACTCGTTTTCGATATTTCAACTTAACTATTCCTTGCCCAAGAGTGAAGCCAAATAAGTTTGGATACTGGTTGCTCTAAACCTTGCCTAGACACTTTATTCTTGAATCTCACAAACAAATAAGTCTACCTCGCCGGGTTTTAGTGTTAAGTATCGTATTAATGATTTCCATAAACAATAAGAAATCAACACGATTAACACGTTTACAACATTTTCACTTACCTATTCCACGGTTAAGAAGGAAGCCTGGTATGTTGGAGCACTATTGCTCCATCCCTACTTGACATCAATCTTAAGTCTCACCAATAGATAAGATTACTTCGTCGGCTTATTAGTGTTAAGCATAGTTAATTACTTTTCTAATAAGTAACTAAACAATTTAACCATTTGGCCATGAAGCAATTCTAACGCATTTTTTAAGCCTTTTGTTTATACTTTTAAAATACTTGAAAACACTTAAAATAGGTTAAAAACATTTATATAAAATATTACTTAAAAATAATCATTTTGAAATTTTCTTGAAAACATATAAAACCATGTTTTTCACAAAACATTCTTTTTTATATAAATTCGTAACTAATTCTTAAAATTGATATAAGTATCAAACTACTTTTAAAATACTCCAATAAGAGTTATGAAATACTTTTAAAAAGAATGAACCAAATCGCTCAGACTTAAAGTCCTTTTTGAAAATTTTGAAGTCCAAAAATCAAGGTTAAACGAGGCAATTTTGCACTAGTTATGTTTTGACCATTTTCGAGATGTTACTTAACCTTTTTCTATTCAAGCCTTTAATAGCCATAAACATACATATATAACAATATAAATATGATGGGAAATCAACATTGATCTTTCTACAATATTCCATAGCAACTGCCAAAAACAAGGCGATTCTGAACTGCATCTATAGCGACTGTCGTTATAAGTGCACTTTCAAATCTGAATCATATTCCAACCTATGTTCAACTACAACCTATGTGCTTTGTTCCAAGGTCTAGTCATATATTGTAAAAGTCCATTCAAGTCCACTGAAGTCCATATATGGATCCAAATATCAAAATCAATATTTTCAACATATGTCCAAATTAATTTAAACAACTTTAAAATAATAAAATATAATCATATATGAGTTATATTATCAATCCAAGTGGTGGATTAGCTCACCTTAAACCCAAAAAACAACTAAGCTTAAGCACTCAAGTTCAAACCCAAGCCAACGATCTCTTTTCCTTTCCTATCTCTATTGCTTATGCTTGCTCCTTTAGCCTCCCAAGCCCAATAATTGCTCACGGCTTAAGGTATGTTAGGGAGTTTGGCTTTTCTTTTTCAAATTCTAACCAGGTAGAAAGTTTTATAACGTGGTTGTAAGGTCTTATTCCAAATTTGAGGTGATTTGGAATTGATTTGGAAATGATTTTCTTTTGGAATTTATGATGAAGAAGAAGATAACATTGACATTTTATCTTAAGCTTTGAAATATTTGTGATATATTTCCTAAGGGTGCACCCTTCCTTATATAGGCTTAGGAATGACGATGGAAGAAGACTAAAAACCCCTCAAAACCTACTAGCATTAATTACACACATCGCTTCTCCTTTATCATGCTTAACAATTAAGCATTTTCATATTTGCTCATATCCTAACATCTTCCCTTAGCTCATGCCTAACATCATCCATAAAGTTTATTTCCATAAATGGAAAAAAATTACTTCATCAAATTGATTTTCTACGCAAATAAGTGTATGTAAAAAAAATCTAAATAACTTTTGATGGTTAAAAACTGTTTTTCCATAAAACGATTTTCGGTCACATTATGGATGTTTTTCCAAAAAATATATTTTTGTATACAATTTTAAAAAACAATCATTATCCAAAACTTATCGATATTCGAAGATGAAGTGTTTGACTTTCCTAGTCGCTACATTGAACAGATGTTCCAACAGCACACTATTCTGTTATGTGAGAATCGAAGATATAGGGCGGTCGTCACATCCATTCTAGTAAAGTGAGTGAGAATGAGATTTATGTCCAGATAACCACCTTTGCATGAAACTTGGCAGTCACCTTACAAATTACTAAAGGAGACCCCTTCCGACGATTAAAGCTATATAAATAACTGATCTCCTGGGCACATGGCTCTTGATTTAAATGACGGAGAAAAATCATATACATGCTATTTGAAAAACATAACTACTTGGGTGTAATTGGGCCGGGGCAAGCTTCATGAACTACAAGATTGTATGAATAAAATGGTTGAATGGTAGAACACAACCAGCCATGCACATCACTACTAGAAAATACTGCAGTTTCCTACGCAAAGTTTTCGACGTCTTTCCTACGCCAAAAGGCAGGGCATAGGGTAGGCGTAGGAAACTGGTAGAAAAAGGTAAAGACGTAGGGAAGACGTAAGGAAATTTCCTACGCTTCTCCTACATCAACTTCAACACGTAGAAAAAAAATCGAGGCGTAGGTAAGGTGTAGGAAATCGCCTACACTAAAATGATACTTTAGAAAAGGCGTAGATAATCGCCTATGCCATTTCCACGCCTCTGTTAATTTTATAAAATTCCACATTGGCGTCGGAAAGACGTAGGAAATTTCCCACGCCATCCCTACACATGCACTAGGACAAAAATAGATTTTTATTTTTACATTAATCACCGCTTCCATTCTCCTAGCTAACATCAGTTTTTCATCAAATAAAAAAATCCTAATTCTACAATCTACGACCATTTTAGACGCTAAAATTTTAGGTAAATTATCTTCTCGTCGTTTTATATTTGTTTTGATTGGATTTCATCTTCTCCTTTCCTCTCCAATACAAAAGCCTAAATTTCATGCTACTCATCAGTTAGGCATTTTCTTAACGTAAATTAAAATTCGTACACGATTTTGATCACATGCTGAGGTCGCGATTTTGAATTTGGATTGCTGAGGTGATTCGACGGTTATTGGGGGTCGATGCGATTTCGAGGAAGAAAGGAAGTGGAGTTGTGGTTAATGCAAAGTAAGGCTGCAATTTAGGGTCGAGGCTGGATACTGGTTGTTTGTTGCTAAGGATTTGCTGTTGATTGGTATTTGGGTATTAGGTTTTTCGGGTTGTCGATTTGAGATGGTGGCAGGAGGAGATGGTCGTGGTTTGTTGAGTTGTATTGCGTGTAATGTAGATGGTGGAGATGTTTGCAGTGGCACCGCAAGTAGAAAATGGTTGAAGTTATCGGATATGGCGGGTGATAGTTAGGAGATGAGAGAGGTGCTACTGTGATAACAGTGGAGTGGGTGGTTGCAATTGAGTTGAAGGAGATGGACTAATGGTGGTACTGGTATGTAGCGGAGGTTATTTGATGGTGATGATGGCAGTATACAGTTTTGCATAGGCAGTTGTATATGCAAAGGTGGTAGTGAAGTGGTTTTGAATGTTTGTACTATGAGATGTATATATGAAGGCTTTGAAGTAGAGAAGGCCACTGGGACAGTGGCAAGACAGTGGGATGTTGTAGGCAGGTATGTTATGTGGTATGTCAGAAGTGAGGTATGTTGTGAAGTTTAGTTTGAGTGCTGTCTGCAAGGTAGGTTGGAGGAGGAATGTTGCTACAGTGTGGCATATTAACATCTGAAAGCTGGAGTCTAACTTTAGTGTCTTCGTCATGTACCATTCATCTATGCTTAAGCTCTTTCATACTCCTTTAAGTAGCTTTCTTCCCACTTCTCTTATGTACTTAGTGAATTCTGACAATGATTCCCTAAAAATAAACATAGCATATTCAGATGATAATCTAACGAATCAGGATGAACAATGAGCTTTAACTAATGATAATACCTAAGTTGAGGGGGGTTAGAAGGGTAACGCAACTCGGGATGAATAATGAGCTTTAGGAAATCCCTCCAATATTTGACATCATCCTTCTTCAGATTGAAGCTAGTTCCATATCTGATCATATCTATCACATGAGTATCTGCAAACTTATCTACATACTTTTGCTTTTCCTCGAGTGGAAGATCGAAGAAGGCTTGAAATGCTCTCATTAACTCATCCCTTAACTCATTAACCGCATCGTGGTTTACAACCTAACCATGATACCGATGAATGAATTAACTTATGTTGATTTGATTAGAATTTAAGTGGGGTTCACTTTGTACCTGGAAAATGCCCTACTCTTCCAGTGCGTGCTTTAAATTTTGTACTTGTGCTGCTTGCTGCTCAACTGTGCCTTGAGATAACATATAAAGGTCGATTACTGGAAGTTCGATCTCCTCTGCTGATCCAAGGTTGATTTGGTGAAGTAGTGGTGGCAGTGGTTGATTTGGTGAAGTAGTTTATGAGTGGGTGATTGCAAGAGGAAGCATGCAGAAGTTTGTAAAGGAGATGCTGCATTGGGTTTGAGTGGTGGTGGATGATGATATTGTATGTGCACAGGGATGCATAGAGAACTGCACAGAGGGGATGAATGTGATGGTAGCAGTTGTAGAAGTTGGAGTTTGCTGTGGTGGCAGACAATTAGTTTGTGATGGTTGGCAGGGTGACTGAATGCAAGGCAGTGGAATGTTCGGTAAGCAAGCAGTTGATATTTAAGGTAAGGGTAAATTTTTATTTAGCAATTCAAACCATAAATAGACTACCATTAAACGTTTTTTTTCTTTTCATTCATCATCAAGCAAGCACTAATCAAATAGCTACAACACGTAAATTTAAGTTTTTTTTGGTGATGGGTTGGAGTTGCGAGTTGTAATGGCTGATGGTTGATGGTTGTGGTGAATTGAGTGGTATAGGTTGTTTGCAGTTTGCAGTTTAGTTAGTTGATCGTGGTGGCAGTATTTGAAGTGTTTAAGTTGTAGGAGGAGTTTGTACAGTTGCTATGTTTAATTTAGAGAGTGTTGTAAATTTACAAATAAACAACAGGATGTAGCTGAACAAAGTTTACAGATTGTAAATGTAGATGTAAAGCTTGAATACAAAATGTGTGTGAATTTTTTTTTAAATGAAGAATAGAAGTGAATAAAAAAAGAAATAAAGAGATGAAAACAGAGGTGGAGAAGAAAATAATGAGATAGTATAATGCAAAGAATGAAACAGAGAACAACAAAATGAAAGTTAAGTGTTCAAATTGCAATGTAAACAGCAAGCAACACTGTAAATAGTGAAATGTATCAAAACAAGATGTAACAATGCAAAATAAAGTAACTTGATATGTAACAGAGATGCACACTGTCCTGAAGTTACAAAATGAAATAAAATGCATAGTTTTTTTTAAATGCAACTCAACGCACAAAATAAAAATAAAATAAAATAAAAATAGTTCGCTTGTCCTATCTGTATGGATTCGACTGAATCCTTTCGATTAAAATATGGCGGCAAACAGTATTGGTGGATCGTCATCCTCGTTTTTTGCATCCAAACGACCGTTTTAGATTTGATAAAAAAACTTCAGGGCAAATACAACTATTACTTAGAGCCACCTGACATTTTGAGTAGTGAACATGTGTACGAGATCGTGCGAGATTATCCTAAAATTCGTGAGATAGGAAGAGAGCTAAAAATCCCTGGTAAAGGACAAATTCAAAATTGGTGCAAACAAAGTATATTTTAGGAGCTACCATATTGGAAGAATATGAAACTTCGGCACAATCTGGACGTAATACATAATGAGAAAAATGTGTTTGAGAACTACTTTAACACAATTATGAATGTTAAGGGAAAAACAAATGATGATTTGAAGTCAAGGAAGGATATTGCATTCTACTGTAATCGTCCTGAACTAAAAATTGATAGTAAACGTCTACCAATTGTAGCTTTAATGCGAGGATCGGTACAATATGGATGGATGTACCCTTTTGAGAGGTATATATATATATAACTAAGGTGGACTTTTTTCTTCATATTTTCATCATATCATTAGGAGAATGTTAGATTTAATATTTCATGTATTCATATTAAGGTATCTTGGTCACCTTAAAAAAAAGGTGAAACAAAAAGCACGCGTTGAAGGTTCAATTTACCAAGCACACATTACTGAAGAAGCATCCACATTTTTCAATTACTATTTTGAAGACCATATCAAGATTTCTAACAGTGGCCACCGTAATAAGGATGAAATGGATGATTCATCTGATATATCTCTATCCATGTTTCAGAAACGAGGACGTCCATATGGTAAATGGAAAGATAGAGGTTTTCAGACAATTAAAGATTTTACTTTAGCTAAATCAACCGTGCTTCTCAATTGTGAAGAGCTATCAAATCTTATTTGGTATGTAACACAACTTCAATCAATTAAAATGATTTATGTTTTATATTATAAATTTTCCTTGGTAATTTTAATCGTCCAACAGTCAATTTGAAGAAGCAAATCCTGATGTTGAGCCCAGTAAAGGATTTGACAAATTGTTTAAGAAATATGTGAGCATGATTTATTATATATTAATCGCGTTTTATATCATAAATCTATATAATATTATAATGTATGTGAATTTATTTTAATAGGTTGATGATAATGGAATCACGGATGTTTGTTATGCAAAACTTGCATTTGGTCCTATGATGAAGTGTAGAAAATGTCCAATTATGTACGTCAACGGCTATAAATTTCACACAACTGAATTTGGAGAAAATAAAACAACTTACAATAGTGGGGTGTGTGTTAAAGGAGGCAATGGGGATGATGATCTAGAAGATTATTATGGCATGTTACAGGAAATAATTGAACCTACTTACTCGATGGAACCAGAGCGTAAAACCTTTTTGTTCAAATGTGAATAGTTCGACAATAGAAAAGATGTAGGAATACGTCGTGCACATAAAGGTTATCCACTTATTGAAATAAATCACAAAAGACGATACCAAGGTTATGATCCATTTGTGTTAGCGATGCAAGCGACTCAAGTTTATTATGTACCCAATCCTGCTATGAACAACAATAAAGTGGATTGGTGGGCTGTCGTTAAAATAAAGCCAAGATGGTCATTCAATTCGAACATGATCGTAAGCGAAGATCAACCATATCAGAATGATTCGGACCATAACGGACTACTACAAATCACTGAAGACATTGACGACATCAGACCACTTCATAATGAAGTATTTGATGGAGTAGAGGTTAACGATGATGTCGAAGTTGATTATGATATCGAAGCTGATGAAAATGATATTGAAGATGAAAATGTCGAAGTTGATGAATGTGAAGATGAATATGATAGTGTAAATAATGGAAGTTATGATGATAATGTTGATGGGTAGCATGCTTTCATTAATATACTTGTTTGATTTTTCTACTAGTATGAATTTTTACTTCAAATCACTCTTGTATGCTTAATTATCTTTGGGTATTTAGTCTTTAGTTCATGTTGTTTTAATTGGTTTGTTGTGCATTTAATTCTTCAAATCATATGTATTTCTCTATGTTATAGTAATTGCATTTAACAGGACATGTCTACTCGAGCTGATCGTCATCATCGTTCCATGAAACGACATGCTCTACGTCTTTCTGGCAACAACACATCTGCCACAATACAACCTAGTGCATCTCCTAGCGGTCAAGATGGATCGGGATCACAGTCAACGGAGCAGCATATCATGTCTCCCATTGTTCATCGTACTTCCCTTAAAGTTGATGCTACCAATCCATCGACTAATGCATCCGTGTCGGACTCCTCCTCCATAACAAGGGTCGGAGTTTTCTGGCAAGCCAATGTTGGGTAAGAATTCTTGCAAAATAAGTAATTGATGTTGACTTTTCCAAAATAAGTAATTGATGTTGACTTTTGTGACTCTGTTTAATTTACTTTGACTAATTTGAAATAAGCTAGGTGAGAACATAAATTGTTTTCCTAGACACTATCGAATTGTATCCATTGTCAAAATCCACTATCGTGCTTGAATGATATATCTCATACAAACAGTCTGAGTAATGTATATTCATGCTTTACATTTATATGTTTCAAATATGAGTTTACTTCCAAGGCTACATCTTATGCTATTCGAGTAGGTTTTTTAGCACGGATTAACGATTTTTGGCCCTATTTTAAAAGTATACCGATGATGTTAAGAAAGTGATGTTTCAGGAGTTTCTAGTAAAAATAATATTAGTGTATTTGTGTTACATCTATTGTTTTGGTCATTACATTTTCCACTACATGTACAGGAGTCATTTCAATGGACAGATGATGCTTCACCATCAATTGTGAAGCAGATATGGAGTAGAAAAGCAAGTTTGAAGTATCAGGATTGGATTCACAGTATGAAAGAATCAGGAAAGAAGCATCCGAACCTAACCCTGGAGATATATGATCAGTTTTTGGCATATTGGAAGTTCCTGAAGTAAAAGCTCAGGTAGAAAAAGCTGCAAACTTTAAGGCTCAAAACCAAAAGCGACATTGTGGTGGTTCGAGATCCTTTGTGGATTATCGAAACGGTTTGGTTTGGTCTCTAAAATATTGTTTTAACGTTAATTTACATCAGCTTATCACATTTTTATCTATTTTTATCTTTATTTTTTGGACCGATGAACTTAATAGGGAGCCAACTACTTGGGAAGTGTATTGTAGGACTCACAAGGTCACTTCGGACAGCGGATCTACCACTAGTGGATGGACTGATGAAGCATCGATGGAATTTGCAGTAAGTGATTCTTATAGCTTGGTTTTAATAACTGGTTAACAGTTTAATATGTGCAAGATTAGTTAAATTTGTTAAAAAGTGCTTCAGCAAGTTTATTATGTCTTGCCATGAGTGAGCAAATCCGATAATTTATCCGATAAAACAAATATGAATTGATGCAAAATAGACATTAAACGTGTGTTAATAATGTAAGTAAAAAATGAATTTTTTTTCTTTTTGTTTACAAATGCCAGCAATCAATGATGCAAGAAAAATAAAAACAAGATTTAAGAACATGATACCAGAGCTTGTAGAATTATTAGCAAATTTATTTAAAAGCAGCGATTTTTTAGCACAATTTTTTGGCAAGCAAAGCAGAGCAATTCCTTTAAGCAATCAATTCTTCTTCTTCTTTTGATTTCCTGCAATTTGCAACCTGAAAGTTTTAATAAGATTTTATATTTTGATATTTTTTAAACAAACAAAAGCAAATTTTATTTTTATATTTTTTTTTACACAAATGAATTTTCAAAACAAAGAAAAATAAAGTGAAAGTAGCCCAAAACAAAACCCACTACCCAAGATTCCAAAACAATTTTATAATCAATTTTTTTAAGAACAAAAATGAGTTTAAAAAAAAATGAAATGAAAACAGCCTACATGCAATTTTACAAAGCCCATACGCTCAACTTTAAAAAAAAACCACCCTTGTTAAAACAAAACGCAACCCTATACAAAAAGGAAAAATGCGATTCCCAAATTCAAAAACAGAAGTTAAAAATAGAATATAATTACGTTTTGGCGATTCTCAAGTTCATGTGAATCTTGACCGTGTTATTTGGTTTTGGGTATTCTGGCGTTTAGTGATTGGTGAAGGAGGAAGCGGTGATTTGATGATTTGGGCAATTCATGAATTGTGGTTTAGGGTGATTTGGCAGAGGGTTGGGGATTTGCAGCTTGGCGATTAGTCATTTTGCGGTGATGTGGTCGCGGTTGTTGGTATAAGGAGGTGGAATGTTGTTTTTTTGGGTAAAGGTGATTTGCAGGAGAAGGTGTTTGTAGGGCGGTCGCGGAATTTGGGCTGTGGTTGCGGGATGGTGAAATACTGCAGGATTTGGGTGTTGCAGGCTGAAGAATGGTTGTGTGTCATGGTTTGCTGATTTAGGAGTTAAGGTTGATTCATGTAGTTGTTGATTGAGGAGTTCTCAAAGGTTGTAAGAGGTTTAGGTGTGGTTGTAGTTGCAAGGGATTATCAGTGGATGCGGCAGTGATGGTTGTAGGTTGAGTAGTTTTTCTGGTGGTTAATGTAGGGAGGAAATGATGGACTGGGTGGTTATTAAGGTTGTGGATAGTTGTTTGCAGTAGTTGAAGTGCAGTTTGTTGCAGGTGAAGGTGCAATTTGAATGGTGAAAATTGGGACAATGGTTGATGTTGTGATTGATGGTTTGTGGTGGATGCTAGAGTTTGCGGATGAGGCAATGGAGGGGGAGGAGACTGTGAACTTGCAACGTTGACTATAGGTGGAGTCTGGTTATGGTTGGAATTGTATGGTAATGTAGGAGCTTGGGATGGAGATTGCCTGTAGAAAAATCTTAAAATGTAGCAAAAACCTAAAATGAAATTAATGCAATAGAAATGGGTAATGGAAAGAAACTTGGATGGTTGCTGAACTTGTAGTGAGTAAATAACAGAAAATGAAATGCTAAAAACTTGCAATAATGCAGTGAGTAAATGCAATGATTCAACAATGCAGAAAACTTGTAACAGCACAAAATTGAACGTTTAAATATGCAATACAAAAATGAGAAATGAAATGTCTGTAACAAAATGTTGCAAATGCATACAACAGATTTCAGTAAACAAAAAATAATGAACAGAGATTTGCTGTGTAGTGAACTCAAAATATGGTGAAAAGTGGCATAAAATGTCGAGGAGGAGATGTAAATCAGATAGGCTTTGCATTGCCAAAAGAACTGAAGAACAAACATGCTTTTTATCGCCTATTGAAATCCGATAATTTTCAATGTTTTTTATGGTGTTAATTGTAATGCTGTTAATACAAACTTTAAATGCTCTCACACATCCTGAAACTATATGAATTAAATGTAACTAAAGAAAGGCCACATCCACAACTAATTAACTACACCACCTTGTAGGTATTATGTTACTAGTACTTACTAAATAATGATTCAAAGATCTGGACAACATCGATTAGGACCATTTGAAACATAAACAGATAGTCCAGATCCTTGGGCAATTCCTATGAGTAGTAACTGTTAGATGGTCATTAAGTTTGTATCAAGTGGAAGATAAGGCAGTTGAGGAACTTACTAAGTACTTAATGCAGAGGAAACTTGTCGGGGTGGTGAGAACAAGATTGGATAAAATACAGTATCTTGCATGAGTTTGTTAATTTTATATCTCTGCAAATGTGTGTAAATGCATGCGTTTGTATATGTGCCATACTTAAATTTGATACATCGTTAAAGTTATTCTTCTCATGATTTCTGAAACTGCACTGTGTGAGCATGTATTTAAGTTTTTGTTCTTGTATTTGTAAAATCACAAATCAGGCACAATATCAAGCTAGAATTGAAGAATTGAAAAGTCAGGGCACAGTAATTTCGTATGAAGTCGAGGAAGAAGTATTCGACAAGCTTACCGGTGCTATAGCTAAAAGAAAGGACCGTAGGCCATATTATGGCAATATCCGTGAAGCAAGTATTTAAACTTTCAACAAAGCATTATTTTAATTAGTTTAAAATGTAGAAATTGATGCAATATTTGATAAAATGCAGAAATACAAAGACGCCACTTTAGCATCAATAAGGGAGAAGCACAGACTAGAGCCAAACTAGAGGAAAATGTGGAGCGTCAAGAAAGGGAGATTCAAATGCTGAAGATGCAGTATGAACAACTCACCGAGATGCTTCGACAACGATTTGATGAAGAGCGAATGATCGTCGTGAGGGATGAGGGTATTGAAAACTTTTTAATGGTATCTGTATGATGTATGTATCGTGAACATATTATCATATTATTTTAACACATAGGAACTTGATTAATATTGTTTGACTTTGTAATATGAATGAGATATTTGTTTTTTGAATTAAAGATGAATGGTTTGACGTTAATCTTTTTGTTGGAATGTGTATATATATAAAATAAGTTGATTTTAGTTTCTATTTAATGTGGTGAAATGAAATAGAATAGTAATATATCAAAATTGCTTCAGAAAATACATAGGGAAGGTGTAGGGAAGGCATAGGTAAATGAAATATTAGTGCAGCAATAAGTCGTGTGCATGGCATAGGATAAACATTAAATACACAGGCGTAGGTAAACCGTGGATAAATGAATGACGTAGAAAAGACGTAGGAAACGTAATATGTAAGAATGACGTAGGGAAAGCGTAGGAAAACTGGGCGTAGGGAAGATGTAGGTAAACGAATGACGTAGGAAAGACGTGAGTGCTTAAAGAAGTAAAAATGTCGTAACAAAACCGTAGGTACAACATGGCGTGGGGAAGGCGTAGGAAAATTATGGCATACGAAAGGCGTAGGAAACAACTCAATGGATGGCGTAGGTAAAGCGTAGGTATTTTATTAGGTACGCAAGTTTTACCTACGCCCCGCCTACTCCATTTTGGCGTAGGTAAACCACGATTTTCTTGTAGTGCATGGACCGATTATAGGCTGTATGTACCACTGGTGAAAGATGCGCTCACTGATAGCATGCAGGAACCAACATATCTTTGAAAGGAATCCCATGCTTCTCACATATCCTCTTAAGAGACGCTTCATCAACCTTCGAAGCTAGGAGCCTTAAGGATCGTCTAGAATAATTGCATCATCCATATCAATATCGGGGAAAATTCCTATTACAGGCCTTTCGACCAACATAAAAGGAACTATCTCTAAAGGCTGTTCCACTTGGTGATTATTTGGCTGGGATCTAGACTGTGTAGAAGTAAGTCTTGTCACGGGCAATGCTGTACAGCTGGATTCAGTATCAAATTTAGCATATAGTGATGTTGAAGGACCTACGACCATTGTAGAGAAATGTGAGGAACGTCTAGGATCCATAACCACTAAAGCTTTACACATAAGAGATATTAGGAATATTAAAAGTTGTAACCTTCATGCTGGATGAAAACCCTATATAGTTGTTGTACTGGACCCGACGGATACCAACATGTGTTGACCAATCGACCCTCATACATCGACGGTGGACAATAGTGTGCAGTATGAGCATCTGAAGTTATGCAGTGCATGCATCTACCATTGGTACAATCCAAATCCACGATATTATAGAAAGATTGGTAAACAATTCATTCAAGTGCTGAGGTGCATTCAATGTGATTATTATTATAAAACACCCCAAAATTCATGTAACCCTATCCTAAAAATTAGAACACATTTGGTCGAATTTACACTAAAAATCGGGGTCACTTTGGTTAATTCAAGTTTGTCATAGGTAGGACACAAAGCCGACTCGGGTCGAAGCTCGTAGAACTCAAGCTCAAGTCATGCTCAAGGAATTTACAGTTTGCTTAGTGAGAACCTTCAATTCTTCTAAAGTTTCCCCTACAATCCATTTTTATTGCAAAATTGGCCAAGTGCGGGATCGGCCCCAATCTATAGGAAGGTGGCGATGGAGTTCCATAAGTAGCTGTACGTGGTCGAAGTCCAAATCGACGATGAGCATCTCCAAGATACACCACCACCTACCTAAAATAGGTTGATGCAATTGGGTTCGAGGGTTCTTGGATCTACACTTCGAGCCGTTCGAAGGGTTCGGTACTTGAAACTTAGGGTATCGATTAAATGACCCAACAGCGCTGATGGCGGGAGGAGATGGAGGCAATGACTTGAAGTAATGGTTTGCAATGTGAAAAGTGGCAATGGCGAGCTCGAGGAAGAAGGTCTCAAGGCAAGTAAATACAAGTGAGGGTGGAATAATTAAAGTATGGGTTTGGTACCTATATGTGCCAATCCATAAAGCTAGGCATAAGAATTGCCTAATTGTGTGGCACCAATCCAAAACCATGGATTGGTACTGAACGATGAATATATATATATATATACATATATAATAATATAAATATGTAATACTAAATGTATGCATGTGCGTGCATGCATGATAATAGACAAATGGAATTCCAAGAGAACGTAGTCCAACATGTGGAGTTCAAAGGAAGAAATCCTTAAAAATAATCCAGAATTAGAATGACGAACTCAAAGTGCATGCTCCAGTTTTTATACTACACAAGAGTTGTAAGCTCAAAATCGCTCAAAGCGATACAACAATTGATAAGAAATGCAACATGTTGTAAGAATCGGCCAGAAAATAAACATTGTCTATTCAGAATAAAGCCCAATGTATAATACATGATATATTTTCATCCAAAGTACTTTGTTAACACGAGATATACCTTTGAAGCAAATGGTATCAAGCTTTGTGAGCAAGCCAAATGTGGACAAGTTAGAAAGATCGAACAAAAGAATAACTAAGTGGAAATCTAATTACAATCACTTTCAAATTCGGATGTCGGGCAAATTCAAGAGATAAAGCCATTAGCTTACCAAAAACTTATAAATTATCCTACATGCCAAATCACCCAATGTGCTAAAGCCAAAAACCAAAGATTCATGAAGAAGTCATGGATCGGTACCAATCCTTAGCTATGGATTGGTACCGATCTATAATGTTCGCTCTAATTCACCAATAATTCATGCCGCATAAAGTTAAAGTGATTATCATTTAGTACACACCATATGAGATGGATTACTAAGTGCCCATGACTCAAACATTAATGCACCCACTCGGGTTTCAAGATAACAAACTCAAGTGCTTTTTCCTAGCAAACGAACCATAGATTTCACCATAGTTTGAGCTCACATCGATACACCCAACTTCCAAAAAAGAAGGAACAAGCATTAAAGCAATCTAACGGGACCAAATGAAGATTAAAAGTCAATCTTATGGTTTAGTACCGATTTATAAGGTATGGTTTGGTATTGATCCCTAAACCGTACTGATTTGGTCACGGTCTCTTCAAGGCAACTCCTTCTAGACATAGGGAACACGGGGAAGAATGTGGTAACTGAAATTCATCTACCTTTGGCTATAAATAGAGGTTGATAGTGTTGTTCTTGGAATCTTTTTGCTAGCATTTTAAAATTATATACTTCTAATATAATCACCTGGATGAACATCAAGCCATAGATTACAAATACATACAATCGTCTTTGTAAAAAATTGTAGAATTATAAAAAAAAGTTTAAGTGGACATAGACCAACGATTATCCGAATCACTATATTTTCTATGTGTCGTTTTCTCTTATTTTCTTCATTTTATTCTCTTAAATAAATCTTTTGGGTGTTTGTGCCAATTTTTGGTGTAAACAGATTTTATATACAAAGAAGAATATATAGTTATGCCCTTAGCTTTACACTATATACGTATGGAAAGTTGTCTATGTAGAGAGATCCATCCTCATCTCTTATATCTATTTGCTATTGAGAGATCATATACACAAAAAATTGGATTGTTTTGAAACCTCCAAGTCCTTCTAAAATTACCGTAGCGACCCATAGTTCCATACCCCTTTAAATCAAAAATATTTCACATTAGCTCAACTCAAATTGGATGGAAATACGAATTTTTAGGGTAAAAAGAAGAAAGGTAGAAGAAGAGAATAGAAATCAACAACATCAAAGTCTCACAATCGCATCGGAACAAAATATAATATATAACAACAGAATTTAAATATAAAGAAATCTGTAACTATTATATACTTACAACCACCATAGTACTGTAGAAAATAATCAATCTTGACAGTTTAATAAATTGTCCTTACACAGCGGAATAATAATCAAGTACGGAGATACGTCTCTACTCCTCCAGCTCGCCTCCTGAGCTCCATAACATTCTACCCTGAATCTGTAATACTCGATCTGACTCCAGCATCATAATAAAATAATACCTGAGTCGGTCTGGAAAACCAGCGTGAGGAAATACACTCAATTTGAATTATTAGAGTTATCGAAATCCTCTGAAAAATAAAGGTATCTCGTAAGACCGTGTCACACATAAACACGATGGGTTTTACTTTACGATAACCAAAACACTTTATAGAAAATCCAGTGATATTGTAGTATTGTCTAAATACAAGTACTTTTCAAATAGCTAAAATTGTTACATTAATTAAAATCCAGCATACTAGGCCCTATAAACAAAACCGTAAGCTATTGGAGAATGGATTCTAACAAACGACTGGGCCATTGGGATACCGCCCACCATAGTACACCCCCAGAATAATGTACCAAGGACCACGCCGGGATCTCCTACTGTACAAGACCGGTCTACCCCTAACCTGGATAGACCGAATATGTTATCATTCCGGGTGTTCCCACCCTTATCATCAAGCGCTTCTTCTTTCATGTATAACCATATCCATAATAATTAGGTTTCCGAGGACATCTAAAAAAGTGATAACATACCCTAATTGGATGCGGCCCACTTAGCCTTGCTGCATCTCACCTGTTTTAGTTATTGTCGGTTGATGAGGCTCGAGCTAAGCGCTGCCTTCCAAGAACAAAATTCTACTTAGAATGCTCATTGTCCTCCAATGACGATGTTTTGATAGCATTCGTCCATACAAGTTACCCTGGGTCTGGAAAAACCGAATGCCCATCCTTATCACTTCATGGTATTTATTCGTAACGTTCAAACCGGATCAAAGTGGTTTTCAGATAATTAAATCCAATCCCGGTCTCTTCGAAACGATTAACGAAATTGGCCAATATTGATAGTCAGTTATTTAACTATCAATAATCATCCATAAGTAGACACTAGGCCTTATTTTATACATCTCCAAAAAATATTTATTTCAAAACATCTCCACCAAGATATATATATTCAATCTCTTTCAATATTTCTATATTTGAAACAATTTCAACACTTGTATCCATAACAGGATATTTCACCATTTTCACTACTTAGAAATATTTCCAACTTCCATTTTTAAAACACGTAGAAAATATTTCTATTCCAAATCTTTTCCCACTAAAAATATTTTTCCTAAACCTTCCTTCCAATACTTAGGAAAATATTTATACGTATAGTTTCCAAAATCATTTTAAGATTAAACTTGAAAATATTTTGTAACTTATCTCATAAGTCTTCGGAATTTTAGTAAATCCTTCCTACGATAACCGGTTATACTTATTTATAACCCCAATCAACCATTTACAACTCCTTTAAATCAATTCAAAATCTTCCCAAAGTTATCCCATCCAGACATCAGAAATTTTCTAAAGTCTCTACATTCCATTTATAAGTTTTCTCTTATAAAATCTCATCCTTAAATAAACCCATCTGCACATCTCGAGATAATTTATAAATAAATTTGCACTTATTTCAAAACTATATATATATATGACGAGTATTTTCTTTAAAGAGTAGTAATTTATTTAAAATATGTTTAAGTTATCATTTAAAATATTGAAAACACTTTTATAACATCAATAACTCATTTTTAGATGAACAAATAAATTCCCGAAGCTGAATTTAAAAGTTAGAATTTATTAAATAAATACTTAACATACCGAAGTATTTCAATCTCAACTAGTTTAAAATTCCATAATTTTAAAATAATAAAATTTTCCTTTTAAAACAAGCTCACTTCTTAAATTTTAAAATATTTTTTAAAATCTCAATTCCTAATTCGACTTATAAATTCCTCTCGATGTCCATTACATCGCTTCCATTCCAATTTTCTTAACCATTTTCACTTTTCAAAAATAGCAATCCACTATTTTCCTCACCCTATTTCCATATTCTAATATAATTTCACCTATAAATCTTATATTTCTAATTTATCATCCTGATATCGATTTCCTTTATTTATAAACATCGTTTATAAAAAAATTATAACTCCTTTGAGTTTTACTTGTTTATAAAAACACTCTTATTTATGAAATTCCATTTTATAAATCAATTCCTTTATAAACCCATTTATGACTTCCAATCTATTTTTGATATCGAATTCAACTCCTCTTACTTTTTATGAATATCATTTATAAATTCTTTTTAAATAGTTCATTTTTAAAATCTCCATTTAATAATTCTCAATAGGTAAGTGTTACCAAAAACCAATATATTTTCAAACTCAATTTCTTTAAAATAACCCCAATTCCAATATAAACATTTTTATATCAAGAATTCCCATTTTATCGCATATATTTTAAAAATATATTTATAGTATTTAAATTATCAAAATTCAGGCCAGTACTACCATAGCATCCAATTTCAAATAGTACAATCTATAACAGATCATTCCACACAAATCATATACCACCATATATGAAAAGTAAACAAGATTTTTGAGGAATCCAGTTGGAACCCTCCAACCTATGTCCCTGCATCCACAGATGTTAATATAACATAAAAATACCAATCCCACTTCGAGGGGAGATATCGCGGTATATAGGATCATCTACTATTATGCAAAACACATAGGGGCTCATCTGCTATAATGTGCGGGAATATCACTCCAAATACTAGTATATATATACCACTATATATATATATATATATATATAATATCATCCAACAGATAATAATTTATAACTTCAACCTAGCACCCAAAAATTTATTTTAACTATTTAAAAATTAAATTAGAAATTCCAAACGAGTGACAGTTTTCTCGCCTTGATTATGGAATCTGTTAATCGTTCCAGTTTCCAAACTTTACTTCCGTTTCGAAACGTGCTACAATCCCACATAACTCGTGCTTGTAATTTTAAACCTCGTATGAAAATTTTAAGAATTATATAAGTCATAAAAATTTTCTCTCTCTTTAAATCATCAATTTGCAACTAAGAATAGTGTAATTAACTACTAAATTGATAAAAAGAGATTTACCATGAATTTCGACTGCTGGTAACCTCTCACTGAAATGTGATAACTCCATTCACGCGACATCATTAACGCACGCGTGCCTCCAACTTGACAACCCCTTCAGATCGCCAACCTCCTCACAGTTGCATGTTCCTCTTTGCAGTCGCGATTTTCCACCACCACTCGATCGCAGCCATATCCCTAGATGTGTGCCACCACCTAACACACCTCCTGCACCATCACCGTGTGCTTAACGCCTGCTGCCGACCTCACTATTGCCTACTCGTGACCCAACTGCCTCATCGCCTTCTCACTCATGCGACCTTCTCGACCCTAACAAAATCGAACACTACTCCTTTCCGTCGCCATTACCGAACACCCAAGATCCTCCATTAATTTGTAACCCAATCCATCGACCAACACCAACAGCCCTATCGACCCATCCCCCAGGTCCACGCGACCATCGCCGCTCCCAAACCTCGTCGCATTGCCTCCTACCTTCATCTCAATCGATTAAACAACTACATGCGACTCGTACGACAACCCTTCCACGGTTGCGAGCTTCAAAGTCTTAAGCTCCATTTTTTTATTTTTGTTTCTGATTGAATGAGGGAAATAAAGGATAGATGTGATTTTCAAATAGAGGTGGTATACGTGATTTTGAATCTGAAAAGAAAAGGAAGGACATGATTGAACGTAAAGGGGCCTGGTACATATGTTGTCGGCTTTGATTCGACTTCGATTCGACTTCGATTCGACCCTACATATCTTTATTTAATTATAAAATATCTCGTTTTAACCACTTAAAATTTTGATCTCCTATAAAGGCGTGCCGCTAGGCGTTTATAATGTTATAGTCATATTCCGAACGCAATGGAAAAGGTATCGAGTCCTAATTCGATCGTATGGAGAAGATAGCCTTTTGGACCCAGTTATTATATTGAATTTTCAATATAAATTTCAACGCGTTTATATCTCGTACGACCAAACGATAACTCTAAACACTACGAAATTTAAAATCTGATAATAATACAATATTACGGATCAAATGGAACTGGTTTCGTCGAATACCGAGACTATATCTCGGATGGCTATTTTTAAATGTCAATTTGAACAAACTATTTTTAAAATTGAACAGATCACTTTTAAATTCAATTTTAAATTGTTTATTATCTTCATTATTATTGATGTGAATCTTACTAGCCTTTAAATTATTTTTATCGAGCTTAAAATTCAAGATACAATAATTTAACCAATATTCAATCATAAATTTTCTACAATTAAATTATCCAATAAATCGCTATATTTAAATACTGAATTTATTTTATAGATAAAAATCAAATTTCCATATTCAAAATCTGTCTATAATTCAAATTCAATATTTAAAACCATTTAAATATTCAAAATCAAACGTCGAAAAATCTGGGTCGTTATAATTACATTTCCAATCAATCATTGACATTTATATTCGATGTTGTATTGATTTTTAATTTGAAGGATTTAGAAGTTTTAAATAGATACAAAATATTATATGTATGATCAAAATAAGAAATATACTATATATACCGAAAATTGTTTTATTTTAATGTTTCGACATAAAAGACAGGATAAGGGCAAGAGAGCCCTTATTATACACACATACGCATTAATAGAGTTAGGGGAATGCCCTAGAGGCAATTATGCAACTTGTTACATCTCTAATTCAATAAGAAATCATGTTCAAAATAAAGGGTGTTGTTCTTTCTATAATATACTTATTAAATTATGATATAATCAAGTAAGTAATCAATTTAAGGAAAAAGCAGCATCAAATGGACTAAGATATTAATAAAGAAATAATCTATCAAATAAAAACATCATCACAGCGGAAACATAATATCAAATATATAGATAATCTCATAATAACAACAATAAAAATCTCTGATGCATCAAAATATCCAAGTCTCAAAATATTTGTAACATACCCCTCTTGAGGGCCTGAAGCAAAGCGCCATAGATGCTGCAGTCATCTATAATATTAACTTTCGGTGAAAAAAATATAGTAATGTTAATATTATTCATATTATCAGAAGCACATGAATATGAAATAAAATCACAGATTTCATTAAAATAATTTTCCACGTTGCATTTCAATTCAAAGTTTAATATTTCATTACATAATCTCAAACAATTCCCAGGTTTCAATCAAATATAATTATTACAAATTACGCCAAGAGTGACATATGAAGACACACCCTCGAATGGTCAGAGTATTCAATTGACATATCAATCTTAATACAACACCGTGGAAATAAAACTAATAACAACTAGATAGCTAACTCATGCCTCATGCTCATCTTCGGAAGCTTATTCGTCCACCTACTAAACCTATAAAACTTTAACCCTCAGTCTACTCAAATTAATTTTGAGCACTCAAGAGTTTAAGGAGAAAACATAAACTTCGAATCATATGTAAAGCCAGATGTGAATAATACTATTACATCTCGGTTTACTGATATTAAGTGAGACCACGACACTTAGCGGAATGGGTTTCTCCTCCCTAATATCCCTTTTTAAAACATATCTTTTGCAAATCTGAATCCTACAATCAAACTGATTAAAGCAATAATAGCAATATCATATATTCACATATATAAGGTAATCAATGGACTATCTGTCCCAAAAATATATTGTTTTGTTTGGCTAACTATTAACCATTGGCTAACTCGGGCCTACCAGACATACTCAATTATCTAATACCTGTTAGGCATGCTATGGGGCTATCCGCCCTAAGCTATCTTTTTCTAGGGTCAATTGATCGTAATGGTTTTGCAGGCTCACCAATAACCTATCTTTCTCTCTGTATATTTCTTTCAATGTGTAACATCATTTTAGCCCTACATGTGACAAAGCCCTACATACTAGAATTTTAGGTTTATATTAGCTAAGGGGTTATTAGCTAAAGTATAGGGTGCCACTCTATACTGGTCCCATCTGATATTCTAATATCTGAGTCATTTACTTAGGGTTAACTACACCATCAAATTTTCCTTGAGAACATTTCTTTCAAAATGATTTAACCTTTGAATCATACTTAAACAAGGAAAATATACTCTTTGCTTTACTCAAGCATCTTTGCCTTGATATATGCTCACAAAACAATGTTGATGATAACCTTTGAAACCCTTATTTAAAAACTTTAAACAGTCCCTTACGAATCCATTGAAAGCACCTTTTTCAAAATAGTTAACTACTTTCCCTTGAAACACAGGCCGAAAGGCCAAAACACCCTTTCAAAATCTTTAGCAATAAACCTTTCGAAATCATTGAAAGAATCCCTTCGAATGCTTTATAAAACTTTAGACATCCTCTTTCAAAACACTTTAAACTTGCCTTTTGAAAGTACTGGAAATCTTCCACTTAAAAATTCAAAGTAAACTTTACAAAAACATTGGATCTCCCTTTCAAAATCTTCATTATATACCTTTCAAAAGCATTAAAGTTCTTTACTTAAAACAAACCTTTGAAAAGCATTGGGTTCAAGTAAAAGTTTGTGGAATATAGCTTCGAAACCTTTTTAAACCATTTATTTCGAAACATTTGGGTTTAACTTTCAATACAGACAAAGGGTCTTAAAGGACTAGGGTGAAAGCAACTCTTTCGAAAGCATTATTCCTAAGTAAAATAAAGTGGATGGTTTCGAAAGCAACCCTTTCAAAAAGCATGGAGAAGCAGCTTACAAGTTTAAAGGCAAAAGTACCCTTTCGAATGCATTGATTCGAAAGGTAGAATGCAGCTGTAGGGGTTTCGACCCATTCAGAAGCTTGTTTTTAAAAAAAGGCGGCAACCACTTTCGAAAGCCCTTTTTCCAAAACTAAGGCATATTTGACTAAATCTTAAGTTATTTCCTTCGAAAGCTTCATTTTATAACCAAAGTAGTTCTAAGTTTTTAAAGACTACTTGTATCCCTTCAAAAGTATGTTCGATTTTATAAGTTCCAACCATCTCCAATCCACTACGTACCAAGGTATTGATACTATGTGAATTTCTACCGGGTTGGAGGTAGTAGTATGGGATCGAAATGTGGCTACCGAAAGTGGCGAAGCAATAACCCTTTACAAAACCAATTTTTAACTTTTAAAGTAATGTTTTGCCAACTAACTTGCCTTATTTGTCAACATATAATTGGCTGTCATTTTTTTTCAAAATCTTTTCTAAAATTGTTTCCGAATTCATTAAATTACAATTTAAAACATTTAGAAAACTTCCCCCATTTCTTTTTATAAACATATAAAACATTTAAGTCACACACCGTAAATAATTTTATATCTTTAATAAAATACTTAGGAAAATTCTCCAAAAATTCCCATATGTCACTTTTAATATGTTTTCTAACATATATAAATTTCTAACCCAAAGCTAACATATAATAGACGAAAATATTTTAAACCCAATTTTAACTATTTTCTTTACTAGAAAATTCATAATAAATCCACAAAAACTTGAGAAATTGTGAAACTTGAAACCTATCTCTAAAATAATGTTTCTAACATTATACAAAAATCATAAGCCATTTGGATGTCATTTAATTGGTTTTTCAAATCAAATTTTATCATAAAATTTATATGAAACAACATAAATCATCAACAAGCATATACATCCTTTTATACGATCAAAACATGGCAATATCCTTACAAAATAAATTAGGATCTTATCTAGAAATTGAAAACAATAAAAACGAGATGTAATCTATTATTCACCTTAGCTTGTTTGTTAAGGAATTTGAGATTTGCTCTTGAATTGATTTGATTAAGCTCCTCCTTTAATTCTTGTTTATCTTCCCCTTATCTTCTTCTAACGAGCCGGCCAAGTTTAGGTTTAGTTCTTTTTGTGAATGTGGAAAATGAAAATGAAATAAGGGTTTAGGGTACAAGATCTTAGTTTATTTCTATTTTACCCTCATCTTATTCCTCTTTCCCGTTTCATTTTATTTATATTTAGCTTTAGATTAATTAGACACAGCTGACCTATAATCATATAAATCTCAATCCCTTAACCATTTACATTATTCGTTTAATTTATCTAATTAGATGTCCTAAATAATGTTAGTCAAAATTAAGGTTGTTATAGACTCCACTCCTTAAAGAATTTTGTCCTCGAAATTACAATAAGGTACTCATAAAATCAATCATAAAGGTAAAACATACCATGAAACAAGTCGGGATAAGTATCTCTAATCCTGCTCTTAGTTTCCTAAGTACAGTCTCTCTTGTCATCACCCAAGTGGACTTTGAATAATCTGATTGTCTTGTTCCTTAATCTCTTCTCATCCCTCGTGACTATACGAATTGGTTTTCTAACTATAGTCAAACTCGGTTCCACTACTAAGTCGTCTAACATAGTCGGTGCTATAATAATCTCTAGATCTCGTATACACTTCCTTAAATGAGAAACATGTAATACATTATGGACTCCCACCAAACTACTTGATAACTCCACTCTATATGCGAGCTTCCCAATCTTTTCTATAATAAGAAATGGTCCAACGAATCTCGGCGTTAATTTTCCTGATTTCCTAAATTGAATTACACCTTTCATCGGTGATATCTTTACGAAAACATGATCTCCAGCTGAGAATTCTAAGTCTTTCCGTCTTCCATCGGTATAGTTCTTCTTCTTAGACTAAGCTTCCTTCATTCTGGCTCGAATGAATTCAATCTTTTCTACAGCTTCTCTAACCGAATCTGCACCGGGAACTAACCTATCCTCGGTCTCTACCCGACAAACGGGAGATTTGCATGGCCTTCCATACAAAGCTTCAAATGGTGTCATCCCTATACTAGTCTAATAACTGTTATTATATGAAAACTCGACTAAGTATAAATGGTCTTCCATTAATCCCCCAAAGTCACACAAGCTTGTAACAAATCTTCAAAGACTTTGTTAACTCTTTCCGTTTATCGATCTGTCTGCAGTTGGTAAGCGGTACTCATCTTAAGCTTGGTAGCCAAAGTCTCCTGTTGACTCTTCCAGAACTTGCTAGTGAATATGGAATTTCTATCACTTACTATACTACTAGGAATTCTATGCAGTCTAACTATAACCATCATAAACAACTTAGCTAAAACAGGTGTTGTCCTGGTTGACTTAACTGGAATGAAATGGGCACTCTTGGTCAATCTATCCACTATGACCCATATGATTTCATTTGCTATATTTGACCTTGGCAATACATCTATAAAATCCATTGAGATAAAATCTCATTTCCACACTGAAACATCTAAAGGCTGAAGTAACCTACTTGGTTTTTAATATTCAGCTTTTACTTGTTGACATTTTAAACACCATTTCACCCATAAGCCTACATCTCTCTTCATGCCTTCCCAGAAGAAACTTTTTTCATGTCCTGATACATCTTAGTTCCTCTTGGATGAATAGTGAAGTTTGAACGATGGCATTCTCCAAAGACTTCTTTCCTAATGTTTCCCACATTCGGAACACACGACCTTCCTTTCTTAACCGCCCATTCTAGTCAAGACTGAAATCTTTCAATTCATCGCTCTCTGTTGCATCCCTTAACCTTCTAATTTGTTCAGCTAATAATGGATCCATTTTCTGCTTAGAAGTAATCTTTCTGATCATCATCGATCGAACTTCTAAACATAACAACGTAGCGGTTTCCTTACTAGATTTAGCTTCAGATCTCCATTATATTATGCATGTAGTCAATGCTTCTAAATCTTTAAACTCATCTATCATCGCCAAAATTGCATTCTGACTTTGCTAAATGCATCGGTAACCTAATTGCATTTTCGTAATGAGAATTCAGTACCAAAATCAGAAGTGGCTAAAAACTCTAACAACCTTTGCTGTCTCATATTCAACTCGTTCTGAGAGAATAAATATCTCAATGACTTATGATCCGTATACAATTTGAAAGAATAAATATCTCAATGACTTATGATCCGTATACAATTTGAATCTTTCTCCCAAAAGGTGATGTCTCCACACCTTCAGTGCAAAAATCACCGCAGCTAATTCCAAATCGTGAGTTGGATATCTAACCTCATGCAGTCTGAGCTGTCGAGAAGCATAGGCAATCTCCTTACCTCTTTGCATTAACACATCTCATAATCATGTTCCTTATGCATCTGTATACCCCATTACTGATTCCCTTCTGGAACAATTAACACAGATGCATTTGTCAATAAGTGTTTTAGTTTCTGGAATGCTTCCTTACACTTATCAGTCCAGACAAACGTCATATCTTTTCGAATTAGCTTAGCCATCGGTGCCGCTATCCGCAAAAAATCCTTAATGAATCTCCAAAATTACCAAGCTAATCCAAGAAAACTCTTTATCTCATTCACTATCTCGGGTCTCTTCCAACTATTCACTACCTCGATCTTAGTCGGAACTACAGATGACCCTTTCTCTGAGACTACATGACCGAAGAACTTCACTTCCTTCTTCTAGAAATGACACTTTGAAAATTTTGCCTTCAGTTGATGCTGCCTCAATGTCTCAAGCACTACTCTAAGATGAACTTTATGCTCCCTTTCATCTTCATAGTATACAAAAAATATCATCTATGAAAACCAATATGAACCTATCGTAGTGCTCTTGGAAAACTCAGTCATCAAATCTACAAAGAATGTTGGCCCATTGCTTAACCCGAATGACATTACTAACCATTCGTACAATCCATATCTGGTTCTAAACGCCGTCAAAGGAATATTATCCTCTACTACCCTAAGCTGATGGAATCCTGTTGCTAAATCCAACTGGAAAAATACTTTGGTTCCACTCAACTGGTCGAAAAAATCATCAATTTTAGGTAATGGATATCAATTCTTTGTCGTCTTCTCATTCGACTTATGATAATCGATATATAACCTAAATGATCTGTTTGGTTTCATTACAAACGCTGGCTACTCCCCTAAAAGAATTGCTTGGTTTGATAAAATTATTGCCTTCCAAATCCATGAACTGTAACTTTAGCTCCCTCCACTCGATAGGTGTCATTCTGCTTGGTGGTCTACTCACCGATTCTGCTCCATGTACTTAATCTATCCAAAACTCAATAGCTCATTTTGGCAGTAGTCCTACTACGGGTTCAAAGACATCTACGAAATCTCTCACAACGAAAACTCAATTCAACTCGTCTTCTACCTCCATAACACTCAGCAAAACATTAACCTCAAAACTAGGGTTTCCTATGGAGTATACCATCCGATCTCTACAGCTTGAGTATCTAAGCGATATTGCCCTATCATGGAAAAATATCCTTGCATCATATTTACTTAACCAAACCATACCCAAAATAATTTCGAACACTAAAAAATCAGACACATGCAAGCTACAAACGAATGTATGACCAAACAATTCAAACTCTAAATAGTCACACTTCATCCCAAGTGTCACATATCCTCCTATCAGATTTGCAACCCTTAAGGAAGTAACTAGGCATGAGGGTTCTAGGTTAAGCTTATTCACCAAACAATGAAATATAAAAGAATGTGATGCACCGATATCAAATAAAATTCTAACTGATACACTATGAATGAAAAGCGTACCTCCCAACACAGCTTTTCCCTTCTCCTCTGCTGTTGGTCTCAAGGTAGCTGGTTCCAATGTAAACATCTTGCCTTTTCCATCCTTGGATGGTTCCTTGCACTGGTTCTTATATTGTCCAATTTGATTGTAGTTGAAACATCTCACTCCTTTCTTGTCAACAGCTTCCTCCCCTTTACCTGTCCGGGACTCATGAGCATAGTGTCCCTTCTTATCACACTTATAACAGAAAGCTTCTGCCTTTCATTTCTTTGCAGCTCTACTCTTCGGAACTCCATTACTGCCCTCCTTGAGCCTCCTTTGCCTTGTTTCCTTTAAGAAAAGCAAGCATCTCTTCCTACCTCAAAACCATCTCAACAACTGCATCGCACAGATCTCTAATGTGCAATAATGTGGCTTTAGCAAGCTCAGGCTTCAACCCACGAATGAACTTCTCATTCCTTTCAATAACAGTATCAGTCGTAGCATATCCGTGTCTAGATAGCTCCTTGAATCTGGTTGCATACTCAAGCATGGTCATGTCCCCCTGCTTCAACTCAGAAAACTTCCCGACCAGAGTTGACATAGCAATCTCCGACATAAACCCTCCTCAAACCTTCTCCCGAACTCAGCCCAAGTCATAGTCTCCTCATTGATTGCAACCGTAACACAGTTTCACCAGTACAATACTGCTCTCTGCAATTGCCTAGAAGCGATCTCCTTTTTTGCTTATCATTGAGCCCCAAATCGGCAAAATTCCTCTCGTAATGAAGTACCAGTTCTCTACCTCAATTGCATCCTCGGTCCTGATAAACGGTTTTCCTCCTAGCCTAGCATAATAATACAGCATAGTTATTGACTCTGGACCCCCTCCCCCGATTTCTTCCTTCAGCATTTCCTTCAACTAAACCCACAGCGACTCCAACCCGCATTATATTGACAAAGAACTGGTACGTAGCTGCCATATCAACTTGCGGTATACTACACCTGCATTAGCAGATAAAGCCTGAGCGGGATTCCTTCTTGTGTTTGGTCTGGGATTTCCATTGGTTGTGGTGCTTCCTCCACCAGTGCTAACTCTTCCCCCTCTAGCATCCATATCTTTTGTCCATAAAATCTGCATTCGAGTCTTTGTAAGATCCAAAAGAACAACCTAAGAGAGATATGAGAATAGAGATAAAGTGTATACTTATATATAGCAAATACAAGTACATTACTATAGCATTATCCCATACCCTAATCTTTTCTCTAATCCCTTAGGATTATATCTTTCAAAATCATTTTATGTTTGAAATTTGTTTTAAGTTTTTCATAAATCTATGCTCTAAAACCAAGTTGTAACCTCCTCTATCTTAAGGTTCGAAGCTAAAAGCTACAGATGTTGCGGTCATATATAATATTAACTTATAGTAATGTTAATTGTATCGATATTATCAGAAGCACATGAATATGAAACAAAATCACGAATTTCATTAAAACAATTTTCCATATCACATTTCAATTCCAAGTTTCATATTCTAGTACTAATCTCAAACGGTTCCCAGGTTTCGATCAAATATAGTTATTACAAATTACGCCAAGAGCGACATATGAAGATGCCCCCTTGGACGATCAGAGTACTCAATAGACATATCATTCTTGATACATCACAGTGAAAATAAAATTAATAGCTCCTAAATAGCTAACTCAGGCCTCCTGCTCATCTTCGGAAGCTTATTCGTCCATCTACTAAACCTTAAAACCTTAACCCTAAATTTATTCAGATTAATTTGGAGCACCCAAGAGTTTAAGGGGAAAACGTAAACTTTAAGTCAAACATAAAGTCTAGTATGAATAATACTATTAAATCTCGATTTATTGATATTAAGTAGGACCAGACTGCTTAGCGAAATGAGTTTCCCCTCACTAATATCCCTTTCTAAAATATATCATCTGCAAATTAGAATCCTGCAATCAAATTGATTAAATCAATAATAGCACTATCATATTGCACATAAATCAGGTAATCAATGGACTATCTATCCCAAAAATATAGTTTTGTTTGGATAACTATTAACCATTTTCTAACTCAGGCTTACCAGACAGACTCAATTATCTAACACCTGTTAGACATACTATCGGGCTATCTACCCTTAACTATCTTCTTCAAGGGACAACTGATCCTAATGGTTTCGCGGGCTCACCAATAACCTATCTTTCCCTCTGTAAATTCTTTTCTGTATGTAACATTATTTTAGTCTTACCTGTGACAAAGCCCTATACACTAGAATTTTAGACTTATATTACCTAGGAGCTTATTAGCTAAAGTATAAGAAGCAACTCTGTACCAGTCCCTTCTGGTATTCTAATATCTGAGTCATTACTTAAGGCAAACTACCCCATCAAATTTTCCTTGAAAACATTTCTTTCAAATTGATTTAACCCTTGAAATATTACTTAAACAAGGAAGATATACTCTTTGCTTTACTCAAACATCTTTATCTTGATATATGCTTTACACAAAATAATGTTGATGATAACCTTCGAAACCCTTGTTTAAAAACTTGAAACAATCCCTTTCGAATCCATTGAAAGTAACCCTTTCTAAATAGTCAACTACTTTACCTTGAAACACTAGGCCGAAAGGCCGAAACAACCCTTTCGAAACCTTTAGAAATAGACATTTCAAAATCATTGAAAGAATTCCTTCGAAAGCTTTATAAAACCTTAGACATCCTCTTTCAAAACACTTTAAACTTGACTTTCGAAACCCTTCTTCTTTTATAAACATATAAAACATTCAAGTCCCATATATTAAATAATTTTATATCTTTAATAAAGTACTTAGGAAAATTCTCCAAAAATTCCCCTAAATCACTTTTAATACGTTTTCTAACATATTTAAATTTCTAACCCATAGCTAACATATAATAGCCGAAAATAAATTAAACCTAATTTTAACTATTTTATTTACTAGAAAATTCATAATAAATCCACAACAACTTGAAACTCATCTCTATAATAATGCCTTATATCAAAATCGCAAGTCATTTGGATGTCATTTAATAGGTTTTCAAGTCAAATATCATCATAAAATTTATATGAAATAACATAAATCATCAAGAAGCATATATATCCTATTATACAATCAAAACATGGCAATATCCTTGCAAAATAAATTCGAATCTTATCTAAAAATCAAAAACAATAAAAATGTGATGTAATCGATTATTCACATTATCTTGTTTTTTAAGGAATTTGAGATTTACCCTTGAATTGATTTGATTAAGCGCCTTCTTTAATTCCTCCATATATTCGCCTTATCTTCTTCTAATGGTGGCTGGCCAACTTTAGGTTTAATTTTGTTTGTGAACGTGGTAAATGAAAATGGAATAAGGGTTTAGGGTATAAGATTTTGGTTTATTCCTATTTTGCCCTCATCTTATTCCTCTTACTCGTTTCATTTTATTTCTCTTTGGCTTTAGATTAATCAGGCATGACTAGCTTATAATCATACAAATCTCAATCTCTCAACCATTTACATTATTTCATTTACTTTATCTAATTAAATGTCCTAAATTATGTTAGTCAAAATTAGGGTCGTCAAAATATCTTACTATCGTAGTCTCATAAAACCTTCAGTACATGTCAACATCAGAGTATCATAAAAATAATCCCTCATAAGTAAAATACTGAAAGGGAAAATGTACTGAAAGGAAATACATGATAAAGGATAAAATAGAACTAGACTTCAGACACGATAATCTGATGGCAGCATGGACATCTCAACCGCATCTCTGTCGACCTATAGGAGGGAAAAAATAGAATGGGTTGGACATAAAGTCGGTTGAATGAGAACATGACTAATAATAAAATTAAATACAATCGATACCAAGTCCATTCTATGTGATATAGAATGTGTGTGTAGTGTCCATGCACCTAAAGTCACTAGTCTAACAGACATTGGTCTAACATAAGGGGGATAACAATAGACCACACCTCACCAAACGATCGTCTAGATTTGAGGAAACTACTGTCCCACTTTAACTCACACTAGACCTTGAGAGGAAGAACATGCATGTAAACTCGCATAGTGACTCACCGTATGCACCCATGCCCAACCCCTCGACCCTAGTAGCAAAATACCTCTTACGCACCCCAATTAGTTACTGGGCTTAACTCCGCTTAGTATTGGCACCACCTAGCTTTAGCATCTACACCCATACGGGCCTATAGGAATGTCCATGATCCAGTTTTCGATCCTAGAACCTCGACTAATGATTGAAAATCCGATCCCAATAGCTCAATTAATGATCGGTAATTTGGTCTCAACACTTGTGCGCACATTTCACATATAAGTTGCACTTCTTAATGACACTCTGCATCCTACTCGATAATATGAAAACACAAACTAAGTCCACCGTCTCAAATAAGAACACATTAATGTGTCAGTCAAGCAATTTAGAGAGCAATATGGTTCATACCCCTATCTGCTCAAGGCTCCAAACAGTTTACTAAGTTTAAAGTGACTTATGATAGTCGATCTACGCTAGTTTTAGGTCGATTGCCAACAATCCGAACAAGTTTCAATTTACTTGTTTTAAGTAAATTAATCATTTTATTTTATTTTTGAACTTAATCCAAACATATTTCAATTTACTTATTTTAAGTAAATTATTCCATTTCATTCAATTATCAGACGTAATCCATTTCAGTTATCAAACGTAATCCATTCCAATTATCAAACGTAATCCATTCCAATTATCAGTCAGACATAATCTATTTAATTTGATTTCAATTAGGGTAATCTATTTGTCCTAGTTTTATTATAGTAATTACAATATTTACATTATTCCAATCAGTAATTTATAGGCAGAAAATCCAATTTTAGCATAGGATTTATGGTTTTACAGCATATATATGTTAATTGTAGTTGGATAGTAAGATCCATTATTCCAGATTTCCAATTTAATAATTTAACGGATTAATACCAAAATTAACTGTCAAATCAGCATATGGTAGAAATTAAAATCAATTAATTTAATTAACTTATTAAATCTATGCCCACTCAACTCTATCTTGAGCTTTTAGGTTTGCCTTATACGTCGCAAGCTTTCTCCCCTAAATCCGCTTAGGTCTCTCCTCCAATTGCTAGATCTCCTTTTATTTCAATTTAGATTGAGGTTTAGAATAGAATTGGGATTTAGAAATCAATTTGGGAAATTAGGGTTGGGGTTTTATTTTGGCAGAGCTTCGTTTAAATGGAGAGAATTATGTTTTAGGTTAACCCTAGCTATCAATTTATAGGGGAACACCTCAACTCACTACCGTCAGATCCAGCCCAAAAATCATCTCGTTCATCCATGAAACCGTGGCCAGCGCACAACGATCTCACACTACAAAATGAATCATCTCCGAGTCATCATTACCCTACGATTGACCATGGGTCGGGCCGACCGCCCACTATTGACCTGTCTCCATTTGGGTCGACCTGGCCTTAGTTGATTTTTTCTATTTTCCTTTGAATTTCTTATTTATTCAATCCTTTACAACTTTTTCCTTTTAGCTCGGATTTCAACAAGTTATATATGAAAAATTGCTACGAAAACAATGATGCAAGTCCCGTAATCAAATTCAGATGTTTGTGAAAATTTTCCTTCTAGGTTAATTCTTATATTTGAATTTTTTTTTCTTATTTATTTTTGGATTTTCCCACAGTGTGACATTCTCTCTGCTTAAAGGATTTCATCATCGAAATCTCTAAGGATAGAACAATGCAAATAACAACCAACAATCTAAGTCTACATTCATTTACTCATCCATCATACATAGCAACTGAAAGCGACTAAGCTCTGATACCAAGTGTAAGCGACTATGCTATAGGATTGTGCAATATGGAATATGAGCTAATAATATATATGTGCGGAATAAAATAATACTAAAAAGCGGTAAAGTCAAGATGACACCAGGGATTTTTATACTGGTTCGAACTTCCCGTTTTACGTCCAGTCCGAGACTTCTTTTGGAATTTAACTAGCATCCCCCACCTAACCCGAAGGAACAAGTATTACACCGCCTGAGCAACCAAATAGGATTTTACCGCCTGAGCAATCGAACAGGACTTGATCGCCTGAGCAACAGAACGAGACTTGACTGCCTAAGCAATGGAACAGGACTTGACCGCTTGAGCAACCGAACAGGACTTTGATTATAAAGTAGATTGTCTTGATCTTGTGTGTTCTAATAACAAAAATTTGTCATTTATAGTACACCCCTCCTATAATCTTTTCCTCAAGAATGATGTGTACACTTGTGTGTGTATGAAGAATAGGATGATCAAAATTGCCTAATGAATGTGGAAGTGAAATTGTAAGCAATGATTGTATAAAATTTTGAAAGCAAAAGAATCAAGAATGCACGTTAGATCAAGAGAAATGAGAGAATTAGATGATTTGATCATTGAAACTTGAGTGCATTTATAGTGTATCAAGAGTTACATCCTCTGGTAAGAGTTCTCTGTGAAAAGCTAAGGGATGCAACACTTGGGAAGGGAGATATCCTTTGATAATGAGAAGTGCCTTTTCATAATATTAGACTATTACAGGATTCAGTCAACTGAAAGAGCTCGGTCAGTCGACTGAATTCAAAACGTGCACAAGTCATATACACAGATTCGGTCGATTGACTAGGCGTGTTAAATCGACTGGTCTGTGTTATATATAAAAATATAACTACCGATTCGGTTGACTGAATATACATGGTCAGTCGACTGAATAGTACAGTTCAGTACATTAAGAATATGCGTGTGTATTTTGAATTCATTAAAATATGCATGCAAGTTTATTTGAATTGTGAATGATGGTTCTTGAAGAAAGATTTTAACAAAGCAACTAGACTAGACTCTATATACATATTTCAAGACTCTAGATAAAATATATAGACTATACGAACCATACTTCGAATCGTTGAGTCCGGTCGTCGTAGCAGTCGCAGATTCATGAATCGTTGTGTCGCTTGAAATTCTTGTCAGCAATCAAAACTTAAGATCCAACAACAACCATATTCTTAAATAATTCTAACGTGATGGGAATACGTAATTCCATACATGCGTTAGTGTGCGTAAAATACAATGTGTAGGGTGTGTGCACAGGAGGGGCTTTGGATACATGTAGGTACAAGTGTTAGTAAACTTGCATAATTGTGGACCTATGCAGTATATTGTGTTGAGTGTATATATATGTATGTATGTATGTATATTTGTTTGTAGCATGCTGATTGCTGAGCCTGTTGACTGAATGAGCGGAAGATTTTGTGTGTTTATGTTCAACTGCTCGAGATAAATAATGGAATCTAGTTACATACATACGTATAATATATATATATATATATATATATATATATATATATATATATATATATTTCGTACAACATTTGGTACCCTTACAGTATTTATATTTAAATACTTAGTTAATGGAACTTTTATTCAATGTTTATATTCAATTGAATTAAAGATTGTACAATAAATTATAACAACCCTATTATTGCTTAGAAAATTGGATTATATGACATAACTCATAAAAGTAATCTTTAGTTTATTTTAAATTAAATTTGGAATTGAATATGAGTTTCCAGTATTACTATGTAATATTTAATATTATCTAATTTTTATAAGTAGTTAAGAAATTTGATTATTATTGATATAAAATATATTTTATAACATGTTAGCCTAATAAACTATTTCTTTAAATCTAGAATATATATATATATATATATATTATTTATAAACTAATTCTAGGTATTAATTTTGGTTATATAAGATTGTATTGCTGTGATTGATTTCTTTTTGCAAATTTAATGTTATATATGTATATATATTTATTTAACAAATTAATTTTCATATTAGTTTCTAATTTTTGATTTCTAATCTTTTTTATATTTATTCTAATATTATGAATGATTCACCGTTGATATTGATTTAATTAATGGTTTTAATATGATATGGTGGTGAAATTTTATGTTTGATTATTGTTACTTGTTCTATGTAACAAAAATTAGAATATATGGATTAATGATACCATTTGGTATGAGACTTTTGATAACACTTTTCCATTTATTCTTTAGACTGTTATATAGAGTAAAGAAGGGTGAGAGTGACATGGGAGCACTGAATAAATGGACAAGTAATACATGGTGATATGGGACGCTATTGTGTTATTTATTCAGTTATTGTATTGCCCGTAGATGACACTCAATACAAGGATTGTTATATTTGATACTCGTTGCATTGATTATATATAAACCAATGTGTCAACCATTGTATTTGTTCTATGTGTCCGTCTACCTATGTCCAACTCCCTTTGTATTTCGGGAGTAAAGTAGATTTAAAAGAATCCACCCTGGCAACCTAATCGTGGGGTGGCGCCCCCGATCCATGACACCTTTGTTCGATATACTATATGTAGACATGCATCATATGATTTGGGGTTGGTGCCCCAAGAATACGATGTTTGGGTTTGTTGACCCATTGAGTAGGTGACCCGTAAGGTAGGTTCCTGTAAAGCCCATTTCTCGACGCTCGAAAAATCGAACCGTTAGGGTGAAAGAAGAAGAGGTAGAAGAAGAAAATAGAAAACAACATCAGAATCTAACCATCGCAGCGGAATAAAATATAATAGATAGTAAATGATCTTTACACAAAAACAAATACATATGTTTATACATTACATCTTCAGACTACATCATTAGAGTCCAATACAAACAACTACACAACTCAGGATGGTTATAATATCTCGTCCTTTCCAAAACTGAATACACAGCAGAATATACAAATACGGAAGTACGTATCGCCATCCAGCTCCACAGCATCATTTCCTGTAATCTATAATACTCAGTCTGACCCGAGCATTATAGTTAAATAACACCCGAGTCAGTCTAGAATACCAGCATGAGAATTCACAATCAAATTGATTATTAAAGTTTCAAAATCCCTTGAAAATAAAAGCATCTCGTAAGACCACGACACAAATAAACATGTCGGTTTTTTACCTTACAATAGCCTAAACATTTTTTATCAAATCCTCTGATATTATAATAGTGTCTATATACAAATACTTATTAAAATGCCGAAATTGTTACATTAATTAAATTCCAGCTACTTGCCACAGTCGTGGGTAATACAAACAAATCCGTAAAAGGCACGTAGGGAGAATGGATTTCCAACTAATGACTAGGCACTGGGGTACCACCTGTCACAGTACATGGCCTAGATCACCGTACCGAGGATTACTCCCAATCCCCTACAGCACAAGACCGGGACTACCCCTTACTAGATAATCCCGAGTAAGATCACCCTACGGTTGGGAGCAAACGCACCACTAAGCCGAATAAAAGGGACATCTAGATAGGGATGACCTCACCCTAATGGACGCTACCCACCTAGCCTTGCTACATAACCCCTGATTTTTAGCCATTCCTGGTTGATGAGGCTGGAGGCTAATTGTTACCTTTTTAGATCGTTTCACGTAGAATGCCCATCATCCACCTGACGATGTTCCGAAAGCATTCATCCATACAAGTCTGTCCCGGGTTCGAACGGAACCGAAGGCACTACTCCTACTACATCCATTTTGGAACCACCTCAGGATTAGTAGCGACCAGACCTTGCACTTCACTGCTCCATCTTCGACTCTGAACTCGTTTTTCCCACGAAAACATACAAACCGGATCAAAGTGGTTTTCAGGAATAAATCCCGATCTCGGTCCCTTCCAAATGATCAGCGTATTGGCCAATATTGATAGTCGGTTATTTAACTATCAATCGACATTCACAAACAACCATCAAACAATAAATAATCTCCCAAATTATTTATCATCCTCAAAATATCTTCGCAAGATATATTTCCAGTTTCAACCCTTTTGAAAATAGTTTTCAAACCACACTTTCCTCATGAAATAAATGTCCAAATATTTATTCCCACTAAAAACACCAAGCACAAAACTTTAGATTTTTAAAATAATTCAAAACACTTTGTTATAAAATATCCTTTAAAAAATTTAAGTTAAAAACTACTTCAATACTTTATTAAAAATATACTATAGGAATATTTGAAAATGATGTTACTTTATAAAATATAAACCTAGTTTTCTCTTTTAAAAACAAAATACCAAGTCACCTTTAAATAATTACAACGATAATGGGTTTTGAAAAATATTTACATTAGAATTTAAACATTTAGAAATAGTAAGTTTTCTAAACATGCTTTTTAAAACAACATAGGTTATATTTAAAAATTTATGTTGAAAATGTACTTGGCTATCCAGGAAAATATACTTCTCTTTCACATCCTTTAAAAATAAATCACTATTTATTTTTAAACAAATGTACCCATTCCTTTAATAAATTCCCACCGTGAATTAATTCTTTCAATTATCCACTAATATATTATTTCACTTTTATAAACCCAGTTTATAAATTCCATAGTCTCACTTCCCTTTTCAAAATTCCAAATTTAAACACTTAAATCAATTTTCAAATTGATTTCCAATTTACTCCATTTTGAAAAACATTTCTTGACATACTCAATTTATTCAAAACCCGTTAACTTCAGATTTTATTTCTTAATTATGATTTAAAGTCCTTTTCAACTGAAAATACCAATTTCATACCCTTTTTCCAAATTCCTTCTTTATCTATTTCAATAAGTTTATAACTTGAATTTTTAAAACAAATTCTTTATTCCTTTAAATAACATCACTTAAGTTTTAAAATTCATCATTTCTCTGTTTATTCAAAATTCCTTTTTCCCCATACTCGGAATTTATTTATTAGAATTTAAAATTCACTTTCATCTTTTCTCTCCATTCATTCTTCAATTCATCCCAAATTTCCAATAACCATTTACTTACAAATTCTCTCTTTTAAATTTTCTTTTCAAAAATCCAATTTATATATTTTGATAACTTAGTATATCCAAACATATTCAATCAAACCAGCATCCAACATTTCCAATTACCCATATACTTCATCACAGAATATCAAATAAACATAACATAGAATATTAAACAATCTAATAATTTTGAGGAATCCAGTTTGATCCCTCCAACCTGTTTCCCTGCATCCACAGACGTTAGCACAATACCAATTCCACTTCGAGGTGAAATATCGTGGTATATGGGATTAAGATATTATTATCCGCTATTATGCGGCGCATAGGGTCTCATCCGCTATAAAATGCAGGAAATCAATCACTCCAACATACTATATACTACTATGTAATATATACCGCAGCCAATCAATTTCAATCATTTAACAAATTATTTAAATTTAACCATTTAAATTTAAATAACAACCAAATGAGTGAGAGTAACTCACCTTTGATTTTAATTGTAATCCACTTCTACTTTTCCTTGGTTTCACGGTTTTTTGACCTTGTATAACCATTATATAATTTATTAATATTAGAACTAACCGAACAATCAATTTTCCTTAAATAAATTTAATTAATCCAAAAATTTATTTAAATAAAATTTTCCTTTAATAAATAAATTTTAAGTTCCAAAAATAAATTAGATAAGTTAACCTCCCAAATATCATTTAAAATAAACTAGTAAATAAAAACGTGCAAATGTATATTTATTTTATTTTTACTTCCTTTAAACTACATATATTTAAAGACTTTAATTTATATAGATTCAAAAATCTAATTTTATATAAAACCTTTCAATTATTTAAAAATCTTATATATTTCTTTCAAAATCCTTCCAATATAAAATCTTTTCTGAATTCTAAACATAAAATTAAATTAAGACATGCTTGCTTATACTTTACTATAATATCTTTCCGTATTTGAATATATAAATTGGAAAAACTGCACTTATCTTACCGCAATTATTGTTATTTTCAAAATTAACAACCCAAATTCAGAAACCAATTAAATCAATTGCCAAAACAATACCTTACAATACTCGCGACGAACTGCTCCTCGCTGATTTGCACGCCATCGGCCCCGGGCTCTCCCTTCCACCTCGGTCGACTCCTGATCTACTACGCATTCGCCAAGCTTACTCGCGAATGCTTGAATCGAATCGCGAGCGCCACTATCCCGCGAGACCCTCCGCAACCTACTGACTCTCCTCTCGCGCGCGCGAACCGGCTTGCCTCGTCGACGTTCTCCTCCCTTCAACAGCCGCACACGAGCTCATCTAGGCACCGACAGCTATTGTGCGATTTCGTTTAGAAATCAAAATCGAATTCATTCGATTTGAGTTGGAGTTCGCTTCGACCGAGAGAGGGAAAGGATAGATTTAATTTATTCTAGATTTTTGACTTTGATTTTTTTTAAACTGGAAGTTTGGTTAAGGAGTTCGAGTATTTTGAACAAGGAGAAGAAAATTTTTAGTTCGGCCATTTTAGTTGATTTCGAATTGTTTCTTCGATTAAGATAATAGGAGATGGAAGCGGCTCGATTTGAAGTGAAGGGATAGGTAGCGTATGGGAGAAAAAGGGCTACAGTGCTTTGGAAAGGACTAGAAATGGGTTGATGTGAGATAATTTCAATTGCAGTTGACTAGTATATATATTCTGCTTAAATTGAAATTCAAACTGTTCCGGTAAATGAAACTTAAAAACTTGACCCCCTATTGAGGCATGCCACTAGGCGTTTATAATGTTATACCCCTATTCCGAACGCAATGGAAAAGATTTCGAGTCATAATTCGATCGTATGGAGAAGATAGCGTTTGGACCCAGTCATTATATTAAATTTGGATTTAATTATTAGCGCGTTTACTTATTATACAGCCAAACGATCACTCCAAACACTACGAAAATTGAAATCCGATAATAATACAATATTACGGATCCAATGAAATGGTTTCGTCAAATTCCGAGACTGTGCCACGGAAGGCTATTTTTAAATCCAATTTAAACTATAAAATTTTAAAACTGAACAAAGCACTTCCAAATTAAATTTTGACACTTTTACTATCTTCAAATCTATCAATATAAGTTTTACAAAGCTTTAATTATTTTTAACAAACTTAAAACTCTATATTCAACATTTTACCCAACTTCAAATTATTTAATTCAATAATTTAATTATAAAATAAATAGTGATATTTGAATTCAAGTTAAAAATTAACTTTTAAATATTTAAAAATCAATAAAATATTCTGATTTCAAACATCCCAAAATTCTGGGTCGTCACATTCCTCCCCCTTAAAAGAATTTCGCCCTCGAAATTACTAGTTAAGAAGAATGGTCGAATAACCATTTACTTTTTCCCAAAACCAAACAATTCCAAATAATTCTCAAAATAATCTTTTATTAAAGACACACTAACCCTTTTTGTAACTTTTCAAACTTATCCATAAGTTCCAAACAATATTACTTACTTAACAATTCAAATTTGAATTTAAAACCAAATTTTGAATTATCAAAATTTTCTCAAAAATTTTCTAACTCCCTAAATTTTCGAAAAAATTCGTCAGCATCTCCTTTGCACGGCTAGCTCGGTACAACTACAAAATGCCTCTATGGCTCTCAAATTTCAAAAGAAAACAAAAGGCCAAGTGGCTAGATCAAAAACCCAATCAAATTTCATACAGAAATTTAAACACATACCTTTTTGCCGAGCAATTCAAATTTATCTTCTGAAATCAAAACCAATTTTCCTCCTGCTTTTAAATACCTGTATATCCTACTCAGTAATAATATCCAATCGTAACATTCAAAATATTTTATTGACTTCCTTACAAAATTTCAATATTTATTCATTCAAGCCCGTACGATGTACATTTATCATCCGTACGTAATATCAAATTCGATCACTCGCTCGAACACACAATTTCACTTCCGAACTAGTATCGTCCACCCGACTTCATAGTGCGGACTCAGATCTAGTTTCTTGATCAGAAACCGTCATTCTCCTTGCACAGTCATAACATGGTAGAGAATTTCCCGCATCAATCAAAATCCATATCCAGGGTTCGCCGTCGAAAATCGAGTGAAAAATCCTTACTCGGATCGATATAACTATCTTGAAATTCTATGCTCGAATCTAGATCAAATTGCTATGCGAATAAAATAATATACGTACGTCTTACGTATTTATCTCAATTGGTTATCAACTATATCAATTATCTTTTATTCACATTCATTTGTTCTCTATTCCCTCATCAACGCTTATCATTTCACATACTTTTTTTATTAAATCTTCACTCAAATGCTTATTCAATACATTTTCCCGACACCCATATTACTTAAGAATTTCACCATTTCTTCTTAAGTTCAATATAAGTATTTTATACGCTTCTTATATTTATTGTCACTTCACCACTTTAGTTTATATCTACTTATTTTTTCTCTGGATTTCCAATTCCATATGAATTCAATTTATCTTCAACTCTGAATATTGAATTTTTATTGACTACCTTCCATTTTGTAACTGATTCATATCATTATTTTAAATTAGTTCCATCCACTAATTTATTTCAATTTCAATTTGAAATCGTTTTGTCGCTAACAAAAGTGTTCCCAAATTTTTTTTTTAACTCTCAAAATTTTTGGAATATTTTGACAGAGTCTCCTTTATACGGAGGAGCTTTTGCAATTTGACAAGAGATATAAATATATACATCGATCCACAAGGCTGGAAAAACAAAAACTATTCATATTTCCTATTTTTATTGCATAGGTATACCCTTATTTAGCATTTTTAAGCAAGCAGCTTATTATTTTAGCAATTATCGCTTCCAAATCCAGCCAAACGGCTTCCCGACACCTGTACTTACTTCATTTAAACATGTAAGTGCCAAAATCATGTAATTTAATTCATTTAAACAACATTTAACATATTTAACTAGCAAAAATACGAGTTTCTATAAGCAATGCAGGTTAAACAATATTTGTGAGCCACTTATAGGGTTCCGACATTAAATTTAATTGTTTACATCCAATTCGTATATAACTTCATTCAATTTAAATGGTTTGCAACTCAATTGTTTACATTCAATTCATTTTTAACCCAAACAACTCACATTTTATTTCAATTGATTCCAAAAATCAATTTTATTTACCTTTATTAATTCATAGAATTTTATTTAATCTCATTTTCGTCAAACGACAAATATTTCTATGTAAATTCGACGATATTTATGTGAATAAACAATTACTTAAGCTTATAATCATTTTAAATCGATTCCAATACAATTTATATTAAATTTTACTCCATTCTAACTTATTTACAAACCATTTACTTGCATTTCATTCATTCCGACGTTGGTTTCTTTTAAACCCATTCCATTAAGCTTGACAACATTCCATGCTAATATTAATAACCATTTCCTAAATTAATTTAACCCAAACTTTTATTTAATGGGCTTTCACCCTTACTCGAAGCCAAGCTTCTATTATTTTTAAACTTAAGTTAATTTACTTTCTTCAAACTTTTTCAACTTCATAACTTAAGTTTACTTCTATTTAATTTGATTCTCATTAAATTCAATTACCCCATTCTCTTTATCCATTTAAATTTTAATCCCATTCTCAGTTTGTTAAAATAATATCCAAGTTTATATTTAACTCATTTACACTTGAATTGGATTTCTATTTTATTTACAAAATAAAAAACAATTTTATTTTGGCCTACTATTTTACTTCACCATTTTTCTCTTATAAGTCTCACACTTATATTTTTCGTACTTCTACCCAATTCAAGCTTGACTATATTCATATTTCATTTTTACTCGAGATTATACACTTATTAACTTTTTACAAGTTAATTTCATTCCAGGAAATTTTCAAACTTTATAAATTTCCATATCTTTTTATAATAAAACATTTTTAGTTAAACCTCTAGAGCTTAAGCCACTTGGACACTCAAAACATTTAAACCAATTCCAGAGCCTTCAATAATCACTTAAGTATTTCAAAAATCATTTGAAAACAATTATATTCAAAATCCCTTGGTAAATTCAATTATCTCTTTGAATTTCACCTAGTTTTCACAAACATCTCCCATTTTAAACATTCAAGCAGCAATTCCTCCTTTGGAAACTCGAAAATGAACATCGATGATGTTGCAATCATCACCGAAGTTATTTTCTAGCGGCCGAAAGAGTTCAATGCTTTTATCTCTTTGAAGCCCTTCAAATATTTTTAAATTCCAAACGTCCCCAGATTTAAATCCAATTCAAAAATATTTCCGAAATACTACCACTATCACTTCAACCAAAACTTTTGAAAACCATTTTCAAATCGAAAGGAATTTAAACCTTTTCCAAAATTTCAAGTTCTATGTTCTTTCAGTTCATATTCAAATATTATTCTGAAATCTTATTTCAATTTATAAATCACATTTACAGTTTACATTTACAAATTTTCTTTAAATATGAATTTATTCCTTAGCTTTAGTTATAATTTCAATTTCTTATTCAATCTTACACGACAATCATAATAATTTAATATTATCATTCCTAACAACAAAGCATCCATATATAACTATAATAATTTACGAAAAATTATTTCCTTTATATAAAAAAATAATTTAGGTAAAATTATTTCATTTACCCTATCTAAAATGATACTGTGTCGGTTTATTTTGTTAAAGAGTTTAGAAACCCCTATCGATAAAATGGCGTCCCACATATCGACCAGAATTCATAAACACTTAACCGATAAATCAACATAATATAAAACAATTTTTATATACACTAACAAATATGCACTCATGTCTAATACACTCACACCTAGAGTACTACGGACTCTACTTCCAATGAGTAATCCCCACCAGAGCCAAGGTTATCACCAATCTAAGCTCTGATACCAACTGTAACAGCCTGATTTTTCGACACTCGAAAAACCGAACCATTAGGGTGAATGAAGAAGAAGTAGAAGAAGAAAATAGAAAACAACATCAGAATCTAACCATCGCAGCGGAATAAAATATAATAGATAATAAACGATCTTTACACAAAAATAAATACATCTGTTTATACATTACATCTTTAGAGTACAGCATCAAAGTCCAATACAAACAACTACACAACTCAGGACGGTTATAATATCTCGTCCTTTCCAAAACTGAATACACAGCGGAATATACAAATACGGAAGTACGTATCGCCATCCAGCTCCATGACATCATTTCCTATAATCGATAATACTCGGTCTGACCCGAGCATTATAGTTAAATAACACCCAAGTCAATCTGGAATACCAGCATGATAATTCACACTCAAATTGATTATTAAAGTTACAAAATCCTTTGAAAACAAAAACATCTCGTAAGACCACGCCACAAACAAACATGTCGGGTTTTTACCTTACAATAGCCAAAACATTTTTTACCAAATCCTCAGATATTATAATAGTGTCTATGTACAAATACTTATTAAAATAGCCGAAATTGTTACATTAATTAAATTCCAGCTACTAGCCACAGCTGTGGGTAATACAAACAAAACCGTAAAAGGCACGTAGGGAGAATGGATTTTCAACTAATGACTAGGCACTGGGGTACCACCTGTCACAGTACGTGGCCTAGATCACCGTACCGAGGATTACTCCCAATCCCCTACAACACAAGACCGGGACCATCACTTCCTGGATAATTCCGAGTAAGATCACCCCACGGTTGGGATCAGCAACCGCACCACTAAGCCGAATAAAAGGGACATCTAGACAGGGATGACCTCACCCTAATGGGTGCTACCCACCTAGCCTTGCTGCATAACCCCTGATTTTCAGTCATTCCTGGTTGATGAGGCATGAGGCTAAGCGTTACCTTTTTAGATCGTTTCACTTAGAATGTCCATCGTCCACCTGACGATGTTCCGAAAGCATTCATCCATACAAGTCCGTCCCGGGTTCGAACGAAACCGAAGGCACTACTCCTACTACATCTATTTTGGAATCACCTCAGTATTAGTAGCGACTAGCCCTTGCACTTCATTGCTCCATCTTTGACTCCGAACTCGTTTTTCCCACGAAAACGTACAAACCGGATCGAAGTGGTTTTCAGGAAATAAATCTCGATCCCGGTCTCTTCGAAACGATCAGCGCATTGACCAATATTGATAGTCGGTTATTTAACTATCAATCAACATTCATAAACAACCATCAAACAATAAATAATCTCCCAAATTATTTATTATCTCAAAATATCTTCGCATGATATATTTCCGTTTTCAACCCTTTTGAAAACAGTTTTCAAACCACACTTTCCTCATGAAGTAAATGTCCAAATATTTATTCCCACTGAAAACACCAAGCACAAAACCTTAGATTAGAAATAATTTAAAACACTTTATTATAAAATATCCTTTAAAACGTTTAAGTTAAAAACTACTTCAATACTTTATTAAAAATATACTATAGGAATATTTGAAAATGAGGTTACTTTATAAAATATAAAACTAGATTTTCTCTTTTAAAAACAGAATACCAAGTCACCTTTAAATAATTACTACGATAATAAGTTTTGAAAAATACTTACTTTAGAATTTAAACATTTAGAAATAATAAGTTTTCTAAACATGCTTTTTAAAACAACATAACTTATATTTAAAAATTTATGTTGAAAACATACTTGGCTATCCAGGAAATATACTTCTCTTTCACATCCTTTAAAAATAAATAACTATTTATTTTTAAACAAATTTACTCATTCCCTTAATAAATTCCCACCGTGAATTTATTCTTTCAAATATCCACTGATATATTACTTCACTTTTATAAACCCAGTTTATGAATTCCATAGTCTCACTTTCTTTTTTAAAATTCCAAATTTAAACACTTAAATAAATTTTCAAATTGATTTCCAATTTACTCCATTTTGAAATAGATTTATTGACTTACTCAATTAATTCAAAACCCGTTAACTTCAGATTTTATTTCTTAATAATGATTTAAACTCCTTTTTAACTAAAAATACCAATTTCATACCATTTTTGGAAATCCTTCTTTATCTATTTCAATAAGTTTAAAACTTGAATTTTTAAAATAAATTCTTTATTTCTTTAAATAACATTACTTCAGTTTTAAAATTCATTATTTCTCTATTTATTCAAAATCCATTTTTCCCCATACTTGGAATTTGTTTATTAGAATTTAAAATCCACTTTCATCTTTTCTCTCCATTCATTCTTCAATTTATCGCAAATTTCCAATAACCATTACTTACAAATTCTCTCTTTTAAATTTTCTTTTCAAAAATCCAATCTATATATTTTGATAACTTAGTATATCCAAACATATTCAATCAAACCAACATCTAACATTTCCAATTACCCATATAATTCATCATAGAATATCAAATAAACATAATACAGAATATTAAACAATCTAATAATTCTAAGGAATCCAGTTGGATCCCTCCAACCAGTTTCCCTACATCCACAGACGTTAGCACAATACCAATTCCACTTCGAGGTGGAATATCACGGTATATGGGATTAATATATATTATCATCCGCTATTATGCGGCGCATAGGGTCTCATCCGCTATAAAATGCGGGAAATCAATCACTCCAACATACTATATACTACTATATAATATATACCGTAGCCAATCAATTTCAATCATTCAACAAATTATTTAGATTTAACCATTTAAAAATAACAACCAGATGAGTGAGAGTAACTCACCTTTGATTTTATTTGCAATCCACTTCAACTTTGCCTTGGTTTCATGGTTTTTCGACCTTGTATAACCATTATATAATTTATTAATATTAGAATTTACCGAACAATCAATTTTCCTTAAATAAATTTAATTAACCTAAAAATTTATTTAAACTAATTTTTCTTTTAATAAATAAATTTTAAGTTCCAAAAATAAATTAGATAAGTTAATCTCCCAAATATCATTTAAAAAAAACTAGTAAATAAAAATGTGCAAATGTATATTTGTTTTATTTTTACTTCCTTTAAACTACATATATTTAAAGACTTTAATTTATATCGATTCAAAAATCTAAATTTATATAAAACCTTTCAATTATTTAAAACTCCTATATATTTCTTTCAAAATCCTTCCTATATAAAATCTTTTCTGGATTATAAACATAAAATTAAATTAAGACATGCTTGCTTATACTTTACTATAATATCTTTCTGTATTTGAATATATACATTGGAAAAACTACACTTATCTTACTGCAATTATTGTTATTTTCAAAATTAACAACCCAAATTCAGAAACTAAATTAAATCAATTACCAAAACAATACCTTATAGTACTCGCGACGAACTGCTCCTTGCTGATTTGCACGCCATCGGCCCCGGGCTCTCCCTTCTACCGCAGTCGACTCCAGATCTACTACGCATTCGCCGAGCTTACTCGCAAACGCTTGAATCGAATCACGAGCGTCATTGTCCCGCGAGACCCTCTGCAACCTACTGACTTTCCTCTCGCGCATGCAAACCGGCTTGCCTCGTCGACGTTCTCCTCCCTTCAACAGCCGCACACGAGCTCATCTAGGCACCGAAAGTTATTGTGCGATTTCTTTTAGAAATCGAATTCATTTGATTCGAGTTGGAGATGGCTTCGACCGAGAGAGTGAAAGGCCCGATTTAATTTATTCTAGATTCTTGACTTCGATTTTTATTAAAATAGAAGTTTGGTGAAGGAGTTCGAGTACTTTGAATAAGGAGAAGAAAAATTTTAGTTCGGCCATTTTAATTGATTTTGAACTGTTTCTTCGATCAAGATAATAGGAGATGGAAGTGGCTCGATTTGAAGTGAAGGGATAGGTAGCGTACGGGGGAAAAAAGGCTATAGTGCTTTGGAAAGGACCGGAAAAGGGTTGATGTGAGATAATTTCAACTGCAGTTGACTAGTATAAATATCCCATTTAAATTCAAATTCAAACCTTTCCAATAAATGCAACTTAAAAACTTGACCTCCTATCGAGGCGTGCCGCTAGGCGTTATAATGTTATACCCCTATTTCGAACGCAATGGAAAAGGTTTCGAGTCCTAATTCGATCGTATGGAGAAGATAGCGTTTGGACCCCGTCATTATATTAAATTTCGATTTAATTATCAGCGCGTTTACTTATCGTACGACCAAACGATCATTCCAAACACTGTGAAAATTGAAATTCAATAATACTACAATATTACGGATTTAACGAAACTAGTTTCATCAAATTCCAAGACTGTGCCTCGGAAGGCTATTTTTAAATCCAATTTAAATTATATAATTTTAAAACTGAATAAAACACTTCCAAATTAAATTTTAACACTTTTACTATCTTCAGTTCTATCAGTATAAATTTTACAAGCCTTTAAATTATTTTTAACAGACTTAAAACTCCGGATTCAACATTTTACCCAACTTCAAATTATTTAATTCGATAATTTGATTATAAAATAAATAGTGATATTTGAAGTCAAGTTAAAAATTAACTTTTAAATATTTAAAAATCAATTAAATATTCCGATTTCAAACATCCCAAAATTCCGGGTCGTCACAGTGCCCTATGCCCCCTTTTGTTAAATTGTTAGGCCAGTAATTGGTTACCTAGGGGCAAAGCAAGATCGTGACTATGGCTATGCGTCGACAAGCCACTGGTGGATATATGTCACAATGTCCGTCGATGTAACTAACTATTGTAGGAGCAGATCCATTTAGGCGACCCTAGGCTCTTGGAGCAGGCATAAGGCCAACAGTCTCCAGGCTGGTTTTGGTTCGTGTGAATCAATGCTATAGGAACAGATCTAGCTACATAGCAAACGACATAGTAGACCCTGGGCTCCTAGAGCAGGCATATGGCCATTAATCTCCTATTTGGGTTCAGTTCACATGCGGTAGATAGGCATGTTAGAATTGAGATTATACCTGCGATTGTGTCCTGAGTATAGTCAATCCCGTATCCATCTTCGACAGTCGACTTATTACTTTTAGGCAGACAACCTAGCTATCATTGGTTATATTTGTAGACTATTATGAGCTAGCTCAGATTTATCTTATTGACTTAATTGATTTGATGATGGTATTTTATAACATGAGATTGAGAGATAATTAGACAATGCTTCATGCTAGCACAATATACTTAGCGATATCTCATTTATTGATGTTTTATGGATTTTGACGATTGCATCTGGATATGTATGATACACCCATTTGCGTTGATTGTGCGATTTCGAATTGATGTTTCTAAATGGGTGGTGACACTTTTGATATCGGACCTGATTATTTTGTGGACTTTGAATAGTTAGTAATATAATGCCTTAAATATTATTTTATACTTATATATGTACTTTGACATATCGTCTAGTGTAATGGGTATCTTAGGTAGTGAAATTATATTATCCATTCTTTTTTTATTGTTCCCTTTCTTATGATCTTTAATTAGACATAGTCCGACTTGTGTGTTATTTCATAGTGCTCGGGTCAGTCCAAGACATTTCAAGTATAGGAATGACTTAACCGGCATGTATTTTACTAGGCTTAGAGGAGCATACATTAGGAGTGTTGGTAGATACTTGTAAGACATTGATCCATGTATATGTATATTTGAGCTGTATTTTTTTTCTAAAACATTATTATATTATATATATATATTATACTTTTATCACTTCATTTGACTCCTTGTTCTCTATGTGATACTATATATTATGTATTATTATGTCCTGGAGGCACACGTGTCTATTGCTTTATACCGATACTGATTATGTATAGGTGAGTTCTATATAAAATGTTCTAAAACGTACCAATGTTGATCCAAGGGAATATTCACGTGTGTACCCCATATAGTCTCATTCTCTGTATTATCTAACAATATTACTTTGTAATACTCTTGGATAGTATGTGTATATTGGTTAGGGTATCACAGAGACCTTTATAGTTACCATATCCTCAACCGCAAACTCCCACTCAGAGCACCTCCTATCTGCGTAAAACTTTCGTCGGTCCTATGCTGTCTTTATCCTCTTCCGAATCAAGTACACCCTCTCAGATACCTCCCTAACCATATCAGGCCCAAATATAATCCTATTGTCTAACCATCATTATAGCGATTTGTAAGGTCTGTCATATAAAGACTCGAATGGTGTCATCCCTGTGCTAGTCTGGTAGATATTATTGTAGACAAACTCTACTAGTGGAAAATGATCCCCCTAAGAGTCCCCAAAATCAATGATACACGTCCTAAGTAGATCCTTCAGAACCCGATTCACTCTCTCTGTCCGGCTGTCAGTTAGTAGATGATATGATGTACTTAAGCTCAATTCAATCCCTAAAGCCTCCTACAAACTCCTTTAAAACTCACTAGTGAAGAGTGGGTCTCTATTACTAAATCCTGTAGGCTACGATTGGATTGGATGAGTGTTAAACTCTTCATAACTTATCAATGGATATAACCCTTGATCTGACTATGCTCCTAAGCTCGGACTAACTAACTAGTAGGTACTCCATGAAGTAAAACTACCTTCCAAAAATTTAAAACTTCCAATGAAGCTGTTGTTCTAATGCTCCTCACAAATATTTTTTTCTCCATCAAGGTCAACTATACATCTAGGACTGCTAATAATTCAAGGGTAATATCGGACGATGGCCTAAAGTCAAAGGTGGAAATATACTCCAAATGCCTCCACTTCAAAAATAAAGGACTCAGTGTATCCCGATGTCTACTCAATGCATCCGCTACAACATTTCCCTTGTCCGAGGTAAGAACAAGTACCTCAGAGACTTGTGGTCTATAAAAAGCTCAAATCTCCTACTCAGAAGATAATGTCTTCAAGACCTAAGAGAAAAGACTATAGCTGCTAACTCAAGATCATGGGTTCGGTAGCTCCTATCATGAGTTTTCAAATGCATACTAGCATATCATATCACTCTACCATTCTGCATCAACACTGCTCCTAGCCTCGTACCACAAGCATCGGTATAAATTGTAAATAGTTTACTCCTATTAGGTAACTCTAATATTGGTGCACTAGTTAAAGCCTTCTTCAACCTAACGAAAGAATCCTCACATTTAACATCCCATGCAAAAGCTAGATTCTTCTCGGTGAGGCAAGTCAATGGGGAAGATATTCCAGCGAAGTCCGTAATGAACTTCCTATAATAACCCACAAGACCAAGAAAACTCCTCACTTCTAAAGCATTCTATGGAATATGCCAATATGGCTCTGAAATAATGTGTCCCAAAAAGCGAACCTCATCAATCTGAAATGGCACTTAGAAAACTTAGCTTTAAGCTTATATGCTCGGAGAGTTCTAAGCATCTCCTCCAAATGTGAAGCATGCTCCTCTCTGTTCCTCGAGTATACCAAGATATCATCCACAGATACCACCATAAACTTATTTGGCAACTCCCTAAACACTAGGCTCATCAAATCAATAAAATAAGCGGGAGCATTAGTTAGTCCAAAAGGTATGACTAACCACTCATATAACCCATTCGGTGTCCTTAATGTAGTCTTCTGAACCATCCTCAACTACTCTCAATTGATGGAAACCTCTGGCTAAGCCAAGCTTTGAAAATTTCCTTGCTCCAATCAACTGATCAAAAAGATCATCTGTGAAGGGGAAAATGATAACGATTCTTCTTCATCGGCTTATTCAGCTCCCGATAACCGATGCAGAGTCTAAAGGAGCCATCCGCCTTGGTGGCAAAGACAACTGGCACCCCTACTCAGAAATACTCCTCCTAATGAAACCCTTCTCCGACAACTTATTCACTTGCTTATTCAACTCGTGTTGTTCCTTTGGAGCCATTTGCCTTGAAGGCAAAGAAACTGATCGAGCATTCTCTACTAGACAAATCATAAACTCAATCTCTCTCTGGGGTGAATGACCGGTAACCAAATAAAATACATCTGGAAAATCCTTAACTATCGGGATAGAAACAAACTCATCCTGTGGTAGGTCTATGAAATAAAGGTAGCTCAATATAACTTAACCTCATGGATCACCGAAAAACACTAAGCTATGACACTACAAGTGCCTAGTCTAACAGTCTTCCTATTATAGTATAATATAGCCCAATACACGGACATCCAATCCATGCCTACAGAACCCTAGTACATAGGCATCACACTCAAACTCGACCCCTAGAATCATTAATCTTAAATCCTGCCATATATAGACAAATCAGTCAATCCCTCTATGGGATTTGACACAACTATTGGGTCTATCACAGTACTATTATCTAAATGCAAGTCATCAACAAGTCTACTAGTGATAAAAGAATGAGAAACCCCATTACCAAATAAAGTACGAACATAAGGTCCGGACAGAGATAACACACCTTCAATTACCACCTTCTTCCCTTTGTTCAATTCTGCTTAGGAACTAGAAGTGGGAACAACCTTCACAACATATGCCTAGACCATTTGAGAAAAAGCCAAAGAAGCAGCTCTGGGTGGTGTTGGATAGTTCCTTTGGATAAGCCTAACCTGATCACAATTGAGGCATTTCGGCTTCGTTAGCGAACACTCCTTAACAAGATGCTCTGTCTTCCCACATCTATGACACTTCAAATCCTTCTCTGAATCTTCCATTTAGGTGGAGGTCCATCCATCTTCTTCCCTTTTTGAAAATTCTTTGCTTCAACCTTTGGAGCCTCTTCTAACTTCTTAGCAACAGAAGTAAACAATGTCATCTAAACCAAACCCTCATAATTAGCTTCCATAGGAATATGACTCGCTACTAAGCCTTATAATGGATGATTCAAACCCTTAGGAAACTTGATCGCCTTCTTATGCGGGGTATTGATCAACTCCATTCCAAACCTTGCAAGCTCATTAAATTGGTTAATATATTCTTTAATTGACAAATCACCCTTCTTCAGATTTATAAACTTCTCTAACATAATTCCCTCCTCAACTTGCGACAAGAACTTCATCTCAAACCTCCGCCTAAACTCTCCCCAAGTCACAATACCACAACCAGCCTCAGCCTCAAAAACCTCCCACAAACTGAGAGCCTCTCCCTGCAGCTCCTAAGTAGCAAGCCGCCTCCTAACCTCATCCACCAAACCCATAAGTCTAAATATCCTGTAACGACCCACAAATTTATCACTATGATAAATTATATTTACTTTTAAATATTCAAATATAAGATTTTTTTAACATAGATTATGATGTTTTAAACAATAAATAATAATGGTAATAAGTATTTATAAAGTATACTTTGGAAATATAGTTATAAAATGAACGAAAACCGTTTTATCGATAAACAATTCTAAAATCATAAAACTTCGCGCATGCAGCTGGATACATACACTTATTTTTATAATTGAACAAAAATTTGAAACAAAATTAATTTTTTATTATTGAAAATTAAATGTAATTATGACATCATCAGTGACGCCCTTATATTTAATAATCGATGAATGATTTTAAATTGAGATTTAACGATTTGGTAATTATTTTAATTATTTAAATAATGGTGTTAAATGATAGTAATTCATTTCAATTAGTTATAAGGTGATAATAAATCATTTATAATAGTTTTACAAAGACATATATTTAATTTGTAAATATAAGAAAATTCGTATCGCGTTATCGATATAACAACACTTTTTGCAAATAATTGTTTAATATTGATTTACATGGTTTTATAATTCAAATATGATCATTTTAATTCATTTATAATAATTAGAAATTAATTTTCAAAATTTGGTTGCAAATATATGTATGTTAATTAATAAATGAAAATATGACCAAAGATTGGAATCCAAATTTGTAACGGTTTGACCTACATAAGTTATACAACGTTGTTCAAATAACTTGGGCACATTTGTGACATACACATATCAATATATATATATATACACACATAAGATAAAAGTAGAAAAGGTAATTATATATTTACTAATTTACATTTACATAAGGTAAGAGAATAAAAAATCTAAGATATTCTACATTTCAGAAAGCAAACATCACATCCTTCTTACACCACATCACATTACCTCCACTACCATTACACCGCCACCTCATCATCACATGGAGGGGGGAGTCATGAACCTATGATGGGAGGGGAAGGGGATGGGCAAGGGTAGTTAGGGTATTCTATATTTAGATATTTATCTCTAAGTTTTCCAATAAATACCCCATCACACTTTCATAAATTCCGCCATAATTTTCTTCATCTTCTTCCTCCGCTATCAAGCTTTTTAATGGCTTCCCATGTTAATAAAATAATGAAGATAATATTAGTGAAAAGAAACTAAATATATATAATATATATATATATATATAGTAGTATATCCACCTCAAAACACTTTAAAACCACTCCTCTCCACCTTAGCAATCCACGGCCATCACCATTTCTCCCCATGGTCATGAGCAACCACCTCCACTCCAGCCCAAGCCATGAGCATCAAGGTTAGGCTGAGATACTTCAAGGGTCCAAAGCCCGATTCCATGAAGTTTAATTTCGAGATAGCGGAGCTATAATCGTTTTAAAATTAGTTCGAGTGAAAATGAAGGTAAGAAGCTCTATTTATAATATGATATATTGGATGATATATGTTTGGTTATACTTGGTTGTGATGATTTTTTATCATGTTTTGACGATGATGATATGGTTGTTTGATTGTGTTAACATGTCACGTTTAATACACATCGAATATCACAAAGGAAATTACTTTCCTTTAATAAATGATATGGGTATATATGAGATTTTTAAGACTCTTAAAAATGATTTAAAATGGTTTAGAAATGTTTTACAAGCACTAAAATCCAATTTGGTGAAATATTGATAAGCTATGAAAATTGAGTCAAAATTAGGCGAGTCACATAATGACAGTTCGCGATTTCGTGCCGTAAAAGTTCAAATCAATTTATACGATGGATTCGGAGCTAGAATTCCTTTTAATAAGAATTTTCCAAACTCTTATAATCATAGTTTTGAAAATAAAATAAAAGGATAAAGATTTTAGTAATAGTTTTCAAAATATGAGTAAATCAAGTTTTCAAAATAGTCGCGGTTCGACAGTTAGGAAACCAAAACAACAGATTCTTTATAATTCATATATTTAATTCTTTAAAAATATGAAACAAATTATATTAATATTTCAAATGTTTTAAAAGATATTTGAGCTATAAAAATGAATTTATAAATTATCGAAATTTTTTTTTGATCAAATAAGCTTTGTAAACACTATTCGGAGCATTATTCTCAGCACTTTTTGTATCACTTTTGATAACTTTTGAAATATGGATTTAAACTTAACAATTCTTTTCCAAACCATTTATAAATGTTTCCAATGAATTAATATGTAACAACCCTAGATTTTTATGTATATCTTAATTTTGACTTTATTTCATTTTTAAATTTTTTTACTGGTTCCATTTCAAACTTTTCATTTTAAATATAAACTTTGATTATTATGTGAATTATAATTTCAAACTGGTATAAATTGAATATTTTCCTGAAATGTCGATAGGTCAATTTGGGTCAAATTTTGATTTTTTAAATTTCAAATTTAAATATTTAAATTCTTAAATTTTATCTTTTATTATGAAAATATATTTAATAACTTGAATACTGCTTTTCGTTTCGTTGGAACCGGAGATAAACCGTGAAAGTTATGTATATTTCAATAATGAGTGTAAATTGATTTATTTAGCAATATTGTTTATTCTAAATTATATAACTAATATTTTTATTTGTCATATATTATTAAATTTTGTATTATATGTTATGTTACATATATTTTTGTCTTTTAAATATTTTCAAATTGATGTTTGAATTTTTCCAAAGCTTATTGCATTTATTTTCTATTTTTAAAGGCTGTTTTCTATTTTTCTGCAATTTTCTTCATATAAATTATATTTAATTAAATTTTATTTATTTATTTTGTGAATAAATTTTTATTTTATGTTATTATCTTTATTTATAATTATTTTCCATGTCCATATAAATTTTCCAAAATTTATTCTGTTTATTTCCAATTTTCTTGACTAGTGTGCATTTTCTGAGCTATTTTCTTATTTTTATCGTATATAATTATTATTTATTTAATTTAATTTTATATTTTGTTGCATTTTCTAAATTTAAACTGAAATTATTATATTTTCAGTAATTTAAACTTATATAAAGAAATTAAGAGAAATTTGAAAAGGTTTTGACTTTTGATTTTCCTAAGGCCTTTTATCTTTCACCTTTTCACATTTTAACTTAACTCTTCATTTAATTGGCCATTACTTGTAACAACCCGCATATTTATCGAGTTTGTATTTAAATATTTTATTTAAATATTAACTCTTTAATCGGATTTTGGTCCGAAAAGTTACTTTTTACAAACGGTCAAATTAGGACTCGAGACCACTTCCATTGAGTTCGAAATGTCGTTTACAACCTTTTTAAGTATAAACATCAATAGGTTTGGAGTTAGTGAAATTTCACTAACTTTTCCCGCTTTGGACTTTGGGTTAGTTTAGCCTATTAAGCCCAAGTTCCAACCCTCTTCTCCTCACTCTTCATAAATTTCCTAACTAATCAAGCTTTGGCATTAATGGTGGAGGGAATGGGAAATTAAAATTCCAAAACTCAAATTCAATTGCAATCCATCTTTCTACTCCAAATTCAAGAAGAAGACATCGGATTCAAGCTTGTGGTTGCTTCTCCATTTGCCTTCAAGCTTTGTTCTTCATTTTCATTGGGTTTTGGAGCAAAGGTGAGATTTTTATCTCACAATTCTAGTCTATAACTATATTGGACTGTTGGGAATGATTCCCCATCACTTTAGCATGTATATTTGTATTTGGTTTGGATTGGATTGGATTGGCGAAAAACTCCAATTTTTAGTTGTTTGGTGAACTTCCTGAGCTTAGGTCGCTCTGCCCAGGTATAGGTCACTCGGAATCATTAGCTCGCGCGTGTGGAAAAGTCAAGGCCTGCATATTTCGTTCGCCTCGGATTTAGGTCGCCTCGGATTTAGGTCGTAGGTCGTTGGACTTTAGGTCGTTCGCGTATAGGTCGTTCTGCCTTGCCTGCCTCATTAGGTCGTGGGACCTTAGGTCGTAGGTCGTTAGGCTTAGGTTGTTAAGTCGTTCCCTCTGTTGGAAACGTCTCCTCGGGCTTAGGACGTTAGACCTTAGGTCGCCCCCCCTAGGTCGTTAGACCCTGAGTTGTTCCGCCTTCATTTAGCTCGCGCACTTCTTTAGGTCGCATACTCCTTTAAGTCGCATGACTCCCATCCCTTTAGGTCGTTGGACCTTGTTTTCCTTAGGTCGTTGGACCCTGTTTCCTTTAGGTCGTATGACCCACTAGGTCGCTTGGCCCCTTAGGTCGCGGCATCTTTAGGTCGTGTTACCTATATACCCCTAGGTCGAAAGACCTTAGGTTGTGCACCTTTAGGTCGCGAACCCTATTAGGTCGCGAACACCTTTAGGTCGCGAACCACTTTAGGTCGCATGACCTCGTCTCCGTTAGGTCGTGAACCTTGTTAGGTCGCGAACACCTTTAGATCGCGAACCACTTTAGGTCGCATGACGTCGTCTCCGTTAGGTCGCGAACCCATTTTAGGTCGCATGACCTTTACCCTTTAGGTCGCTGGACCACTAGGTCGTGCCCCTTAGGCCCCTAGGTCGCAACCATTAGGTCGCTCGACTCTATCCCTCTTAGGTCGTTAGACCTCATTTTGTCTTCACTAGGTCGTACCGTTTTGGACGGGGCGCTGCTCCGCACCCCGCCGGGGGCGCTGCCCCCTGGACCCCCGCGACCTGACCGGGCAGGTCGAACCCCGTAAGCGGTGGCGTTGCCCCCGCACCCCCACCTTGGGGGGTTGCCACCCCCCTGGACCCCCCCTCCGTAGGGCATCTTATCTGAAAAATATTCAACAGAACTTGCTGAGCTGATTTCCTTGGATTTTTATCACATCTTCGAATGTGACCTTTGTGATTGATTGTTTCTACAATCGCTTCTGTGATTTGTCACTTTAAAATATAAAGGTTTCAAAACTAGTAGTAAATATCAAAACTCTTTCAACAAAATGATTTCAACTCTATTTTTAATAACAAAGCTCTTTTCTTAAACCGTTTTCCAATCTATTAGTATATACAAGCCTTTACCTCACTCGGATGAGAAATCTAATTAAACGACTTAGTAAAACAAGTGGTATGAAACACTTGCGTTCACTTCGTCAGTTAATTCTTGGACTTGTTCGATTGAACCTCTTGTGACAATTTTATTAGTGAAGATTTACAGTTTGTTCGTAAATATTTAAGTTAAGCAAGTGGTTATGGGACATGAAGCTAAACTTCTATATTTACTAGCTTAGTGTAATTGACACTTCTCGTTGATCTTGATGATCGCTTTATGAATTAGACTAGCAATTGCGCGATGTCTCTTTCATTGCAAGGTTAGACTAGACACCACTTGTGTGATTCCATTCACACATACCTTTCTGCTTTTTGGTTAGTCTTGACCTCAATCTGTGTGATTCCATTCACACATGCGGGGTAGCTCCCCTTGGTCTTCGGACCGTCATGTGATAGGCCTCTTTCCCTTTTTATGATTTCTGGATTTCTTGTGTTGATTTCTGGAATTTATCTCTTTGACTTGTCATGAGTACAAGTTTAGGGTATGATGCCCTCTTTGGATCTTTGAGAAGATTCTTGTGATATTGATATATCTCTTATCGGTTGATCTCATGTTGATCATTATTTGCATACTTATAGTAGTATGTCAGTATGGATATTTTATGTTTATGCCATATCTTTTATTTTATATCATGTCATCTGATATTTATAGCTAGACTGATCCGTTTATTATTTTCTTATAAATAATACTCGGGTCAGACCGAGATGTTACAGGTGCTACTGCTTGACTCCTCCCCCAGTGATTCACTACTCAGACTTTTGGCTACTTGTTTAGATTAGCAGCTTTTGTTGTTTACACTTGAGATATAGACTCATAGTTGTATTCTTTTGTATAGCACGCGTTGCTATTCTTTTGTATTATCGTGGATCTTTTTAGACCACTACTCTGATGTACACTTTTATGTGATATATATTCATATCTCTTTCCGCCTTTGTGATATGGATATCTGTGATTGATTCACATGTTATGCTTACTTCTATATTTATTTTCGAAGATTATTTTATAGCCACCGTGTGATAAGAAATTACATGGATGGTCGCTCCTCAACAGCCTTATTCTCCGCGCTAGTTGACAGCACTACACCGTAGTGTTCTTGGCTAGCGTGGGTATAGAGGTGGGGCGTCACATTACTTCTCATTTCTTTCAGCCGACTATCATTTTTATCATTCATGTAAACATTTTTCTCATTCCTGAAGAAAAAATTTCGGCCATAGCTTTTGAAGAAAGTTTGGTAAACTTTATTTCCTTTTTCCATTTGTTTATGCTTGAATTCATGGATTTTGCACTTGTTCTTCTTCATCATAGGTTCGGCCTTGCTCCTCCACCACCATAGCTGCCTCCACCATCACCACATCAGGTCACCATCTCCTCCAGCCCACTAACCAAGCCATGCCGTGGTCATCTATGACTAGATCCACCAAAGTTTATTCAAACACTCCACTTGTTCAGCCTAGCCGAACCATTTATGCACATACCCTTCATTTTTCACCTAAACCACCTCCTTGGCCACCACCACCAGTCCCTTCACCACCTTTGGTCGACACTCCAGACCCCATCTGACCTTCACCTTGTAGGGGCCGAGCCCAATGGTTCTTTGGTTGAGCCATGGTTGCACAAAAGCCACTTATTTGCCTTAAACCCTTTGTATTCACACCTTGTAACTTTCACCACTTCACCACACCCTTAGCCGCCCTTTGCACCACCTTCTCCAGCTCATACCTAAACCAAAAACACTGCCACACCATCTCCTAGCCTCCAGCAGGTCTGGCCATGCCATTTGTAGCCTTGCCCGATGCTTGAAATTGCACAAAAATCCACTTGTTTGCCTTGTACTTGTATTTTCATACATAGCAACTTCCATACCTTCACTACCCTTGCTAGGCCGACCATATATGACCCATACCTGACCAATACACCCCATGGAAGTACCTTATCACCCTATAGGCTTAGCATAGTGATGGTGGAAGCAAGTGCAAGTGTTTGATTAATTGTTGTTTCTTAATTTCTAGCATCGTTTATCGTATTTTTGGTCTGAAACCTTATAATTGTTATATTGTTTGTTTGATTTGTATTCAAGGGAAATAATCCTTGGCTCCTCCATTTCGTATCTGTATCGTGCTTTTGTGATTGTGTAGATCCCGTTGTGCAATTCGTCATTGTGTCATCAGCTCAAAACAGTGAGTAAATCTCACCAGACTAATATGTACTTATATAGTGATAAACTGACATCACCTGAATCTGTAAATGCATATCATCCTGTTATAACTGCTATATTATATTCATATGAAGTTCACACCTATATTTACACTTGTTATACCATATGTTACTGTTATTTCATGCTATTCTATTATTTTCATCAGTTTATCACACTGCAAGTTCCCTGTAGACTAGAATCACTATGGGTTGAAATGATACATACCCGAACGGACTTCAGAATAGGAGAAAATCGTTATGGGCTGAAATGATAGGCCTGAATGATTTTCAATTATTTTCATTTACTTGGGATTGCGGGTTTGAAATGATCAAACCTGAGTTTTCTTTGTAAATTACGGGTTGAAATGATATATTACCCGTATCACTTCATCTAGGCTAGAAAATGAAATACAGACCCGTTGTTAAAATATGTTTTTCTAAAAATTTTAAATTATTTTAGAAATGTAAATATTATAATATTTTGATTTAAATTTGATTAAAAATAATTTTTATAAAGCATTATCGATTTTTGAAAATTTATAAGTGAAATAAATAAATGGTAAAGTTAGAAAATCTAAAATGTAAGTTATTTTGGAAATTAGAATTTGGTGATAAATGGAATTTAAATTAAATATGAAAATATGATAAATTTATGATATTTTGAATTAAATGAATTTAAATGATTTTATAATATATTAATGATTTTTGAATAAACTTAAAATGTGAAATGAATGAATATTTAGGTTGAAATTTGGAAATATAACTAAAATTGGAAATTTGTGAATTTGGCTTAAAAGTGAATTTTAAGTTAAGTAAATAAAAATGAAATTAAGTTATATTTGAAAATTTTAAACTTAAATGTTAAGTTAAATTTAATTTAATGAATTTAAAATTTAATGTTGGAATTTAATAAGTGAATTGTTATTAAATTTTTATTTTTGAATGGAGATTTAACTTTATAAAATCATGAATATAAGGGTATTTGAATGACTGTTTTAAAAGTGAAATTATATGATTTTATAAGCTAAAAATGATTTAAATCAAAATATAATTTTTTGTGAAATTATATTGAATACTTGAAGTTAATTAACTACATTTCTGAAATGCTATTAGTTCTAATGTAAATGATAATATAGCATTTGTAAATGCTGTAGTTGATAATAATGAACCAAATGGCTAAGTTTAATTAAAGGTTATTATAGCATTTTTGTAAATGCTATAATTATTGAATTTAACTAAGTTTTATTTGAAACTAATGTAACCCTATTACAGCATTTTTAAATGCTATCTTTTGTTAAATTGAACTGTTTGAATGTAACTTTCCGTAGCAATTTCTAAATGCTGCGAAAGTTGAATTTTCATCTGTTTTAATAAATTAAGTGAATAAATGAATTTTGAAAGACTAAAATTTTGGAAATTTAATAATTTAATTATTAAATATAATAACTTCATTTTATGATTTAAAATGAAGTAATTTGTTTCGAAATATAAACTATTTTGAAATGTGTTTTGTAATGGTATTTAAATTAAATAAAAATGAATGTGGTTTGGAAGATATGATATTTTGAATGATATTGAATTTTGAAATTACATTTGATTTTGAAGTATAAAATACCATTTTGAAATTTTAACCACGGGATGTAATTAATTTATAGTTTAACTGATTCTTAAAGGATGGGCGATCCCAAGCATCCTTTAAGTTATTGTGCATTTCTACTACAGTTCACTTGAGTTGGTTTACATTATATAAGTATATATTGTCCTGACTCGAGTGTTTTGTGTTTTACTTTACGCTCGGGTCAACCTGAGTATTCACAGCTTTGAATTCTCTTTCTGGAGCTGGTCTTTGCTGGAGATTCTGCTTATCTACATTTATATCTACTCTCTGTTTCAGCTGTTCTAGTTTATCTCATGTATTAGTGAACTTCTATGTAATTGGGATTTCTATTATGTTGTTTTCAGACTGTATTATGTATTTGGTTTGAGACTCTGCCGTAGTAGCTTCATGAACTACTATGTATTTTATTTCCGCTGCGAGTTATTCTGATATTTCTGTGTCTGTGATTCAGTGATTGTATTTCATTTGCTCCAAATTTATTTACAACGCGGTATTTGAGCAATTCAAGTCCGACATGTGCGGATGCGAATGGCTGAAAATATCGGGCTGTTACAGTTGGTATCAGAGCTTTGGTTTTTAGGCAAACCTTAGCCTGCGGAGCAAAAACTCATTAGAGATAGGGTAGAGATACCCTAGAATGAGTGAAATCAATCCCAGATTCCTTTCCTTATGAGAGAACGTATTTTCGAAGTATAAAATGATTTTCAAATGAGTTTTAAAAGATTTTTCAAAGATTATTTTGGTATAAAAATGTTCTTATTTCGAAATCAAGATTTTCTAAACTTCATTACTTCTGTATCCACCTTGTTAGAAATCTCTTGTTAGGATTCTTATTGATTAAGATTCCTTGAACTGTGAAACGCTCCCACTTGTTCTGAAATCCAGTCTTGTCTTCCCTATTTTACCCATTTGATTTTGGCATTCCGTAACCCCACTTTGGAATGACCTCTCTACAGAGCGGTGATTCCGTAAATCTTTGAATGATTTATAAAGGGGATTCCTTTATAATTGGCATTGATTCACCGGAGATTTCCGTATCCTCGGATGTCGATGCTATCTATCTCCTCCTCTATTTGGTAATTAAATTATCTCATCTTCGTTCGAGTTTATCTTCGAACTAGAATTCTATTTGATTAGAGTTCCTCTAATTTTGAATCTTTGTTTGTTTGAAATCCTTCCTTGAATCATCCTTTGGAAATTTGTGTTTGGTTGTATTTTGAAATTGTGCATACATCGAAATTATTAAGGATGACCATATTTTTATATATAAAAGTGAAATGTTTTCAATAGGGATTATATACCTTTCAAAAATGAAAATTTTAAATTTCGAAAGAATTTGAAATTTTGAAAATTTTATAAGAACTTGATTTATACAAAAATGATTTATAACTGAAGGGTTTTGAATTTGAATTTCGAGGAATCGAATTCCAGTATTTTGAAATCGGTTTTAAGATTTTGGAAAATATATATAGTAATATGATTTAAAGATATATATATATATATTTCAAATAAGAAATGTTTCAAATGTATTCGAATGAATTTCAATGATTTCGAAGGAATTTCAAAGAAGTTTTTCAAAGTTAATTGAAGTCCAGAACTCACTTATGTCGCTGGAAAATAATTTCGGTGATGAATGCATGCATCATCGACATTGATTTTCGAGTTTTTGAGTGAGGGAGAGGCCACTCTAGTAGCTTTGCTATGCGAGTGATTTCGTGAAACCAATTTTGATTTCAGATTTCCAAGCATGGTTTGATATTCGAAAGATAGATCCGTGTATATATATATATATATATATATATATATATATATATATATATATATTTGAAAAGATTTAAAGTAAGCCGGTGTTCAGTTCTCGAGTTTCAAATTTTGAAACCTAACTTTTGAAATTGATTTACTGATTTAGTGTTGATTTTCAACTCTTGGATTGAAAATATGACTTCTTCGACTATTTTAAGATTCGAGCACTTCCAAATCAAGGTTAATTTTTCAAAGCTAATTTTTTTTGAAAGGTATAAGGTATTTGATAAAGAATATAAGTTTAGTTTGTATGCTTCAAGTATGAAATAATATGATTTTTATAAGTTGAAACTGTTTTGTTAAGTAAATAAATAAGACTATTCTGAATTATACTAATATGAAATTTAGTTTTAAAATGTTTTGGATAAAAATTAGTCTTCAAATGTTTGAGAAAATTTGGTTTTAAATGTTTTAACTTAGTAACATCTTTATGAAACTATTTATTTAACAAGTTGGAATAGATACATAAGTTGTACGTATGTTGTTTTATTCGCATAATTAATTTGATCCAAGTTTGAGTACACAAGTTCGAGTTGAATTACACCATTTCGTGTTAGGATTTTTCATTTGATTCTTGATGGCGAACATTTGATATGGATTTTGGGATTGATTATAGAATTCTCTATCATAGTATATGGCTATGCAAGGAGACTGATGGCTTCTAGTCGAGAAACCATATCGAAGTCCGCATTAGGGAAGTCGAATGGGCAATACTAGTTCGAAAGCGAACTTGTGTGATCAAGCGAATGATCGAATGTAATGTTGCGAAATAATGACATATGTAAGTAATAATGAAGTAAGATTTGAGATATATGAAATTATGAAATTTAGATTTGAAATATGGTATATTTAAGCCTTGAAACATATTTAGGATTGAATAGTTTATTTTGTAAATCAAATCTATATTTGAAATTGGATAATATTTGAAATGATTTCGTTGGAAAACTAAATTGAATTGAAACTGATGGTTTGAATGGAATTAAAATTTGGAAATTTTAGATTTTGGTTTAATTGAATAAATTGTGAAATGTAATGAACTAAAGGAATGTTTTATGATTTCAAATGCATGATTTCTAAATGGTATGATTTTCAAAGTGTAATGATTTCAAGTATTTTAGTTTCGAAAGATTCATAACTTTGAAAGTATTATGACTTTTGAAGTGAATACATGTTTGAAATGGAAATGGATTTGTTTGACTTAAATTTTGTTGATTGGAAATTTGGATTTTTTTTCTAAACCTATTGTTTTAAGAAATTTTGAAACTGAATATGTATAACTTGAAAGAAATGATTTGGTGACATCATATATGATTTTAAAAATTTATTTGATATCGAAATGGTTTGAAATTTAGAACCTTGTTTTATTAAATACTTGATTTGGGAGCTATCGAACTTATATAAAAATGATTTGTCTAAGTAAACTGTTGAATTGGAACTGTTGATTTGAAAGGGTACCCAAATTTTGAAAAGTGAAATCTTATATAATCGAAATCTATATAAGTGTGATTTAATATACTAGTATTTTGAAAAGTATTTGATTTGAAATGAAATCTTATATAAAATGGACTTTATATAAGTATGATATTTGAAAGTGATTTTGAAGGGTACCATATGATACATATTTTCGAAGTAAAGATATGGAATGTGCCTTCTGCTTGATATCCGTTTTGTGGCCACACTATGGATTCATTCTATTGATATTATTCTCTCTCTTTGATTTGGGTTTTCCGGATATGATACTCGAGTGTCCATCGAATTCCACGGCGATCCCCGTGGTTTTATGATCGCGACTACATAGCGCAATTGCCTGGTTGAGTCTTGCCTAGGGGTACGGATTGTTTCCTGGGGGATCCAGGCGTAACCATTGTGTATCCTGCAATCTGTATAGGTCGCGAAGAGTAGCGCAAGTGCCTGACTGAGTCTTGCCTAGGGGTACGGATTGTTTCCCTGGGGGATCCAGGCATAACCATTGTGTATCCTGCATTCTACTCGTCATCATGGCGTAACTCGCAGGGCTGAGAAAGCTTACGGATACGGATTGCTTCCTGGGGGATCCAGGCGTAACCATTGTGTAACTGCGATCCATGGTTAGACAACTGTTTCGGTTTGGTTGATTTGTTTGGATTGTACTTTCCATATCTATTTTAAATGATTTTTCAAGTATTTTCACTGGGTGTTGAAACAAGTCTACTAAGTACCTGGAGAAGTCTAGCTTTGAGCCTGATCAACGCACTGCCAGAATCTACAGGAACGAGGATAAACTTGCTAAGACATCGAGTTATAAAAGTATTTTGATAAAAGTATCTTGATAAAGTACTATATAAAGAATATTTTGATCGTTTATTTTCCCTTCTTAAGATTTTAAAATGATTAAAAATTGTTTACTTTGAACCATCAGATTTGAATCAAATGAATATTCATCATATTATAAAATGTTTAAAATATTATGAAATTTTAATTGAAATGTATAATGGTTTAAATAATGGTTCATCCTTGTCTTTCAACCTGCTTTCCCTCCTAGCTACTTTCTCCCTACCTTCTTTCGAATGTCTTCCAACCTATTTCTCTTTTTAGTTGTTTCTCCACTTCCTTCCTTTTCGAGGACGAAAAGATTTGAGTGGGGGAGAGTGTAACAACCCTAGATTTTTATGTATATCTTAATTTTGAATTTATTTCATTTTAAAATTTTTTTACTGGTTCCATTTCAAACTTTTCATTTTAAATATAAACTTTGATTATTATGTGAATTATAATTTCAAACTGGTATAAATTGAATATTTTCCTGAAATGTCGATTTTGGTCAATTTGGGTCAAATTTTGATTTTTTAAATTTCAAATTTAAATATTTAAATTATTAAATTTTATCTTTTATTATGAAAATACATTTAATAACTTGAATACTTCTTTTCGTTTCGTTGGAAACGGAGATAAACCGTGAAAGTTATGTATATTTCAATAATGAGTGTAAATTGATTTATTTAGCAATATTGTTTATTCTAAATTATATAACTAATATTTTTATTTGTCATATATTATTAAATTTTGTATTATATGTTATGCTACATATATTTTTGTCTTTTAAATATTTTCAAAGTGATGTTTGAATTTTTCCAAAGCTTATTGCATTTATTTTATATTTTTAAAGGCTGTTTTCTATTTTTCTGCAATTTTCTTCATATAAATTATATTTAATTAAATTTTATTTATTTATTTTGTGAATATATTTTTATTTTATGTTATTATCTTTATTTATAATTATTTTCCATGTCCATATAAATTTTCCAAAATTTATTCTGTTTATTTCCAATTTTCTTGACTAGTGTGCATTTTCTGAGCTATTTTCTTATTTTTATCGTATATAATTATTATTTATTTAATTTAATTTTATATTTTGTTGCATTTTCGAAATTTAAACTGAAATTATTATATTTTCAGTAATTTAAACTTATATAAAGAAATTAAGAGAAATTTGAAAAGGTTTTGACTTTTGATTTTCCTAAGGCCTTTTATCTTTCACCTTTTCACATTTTAACTTAACTCTTCATTCAATTGGCCATTACTTCTCATTTCTTTCAGCCGAATATCATTTTTATCATTCATGTAAACATTTTTCTCATTCCTGAAGAAAAAATTTCGGCCATAGCTTTTGAAGAAAGTTTGGTAAACTTTATTTCCTTTTTCCATTTGTTTATGCTTGAATTCATGATTTTTGCACTTGTTCTTCTTCATCATAGGTTCGGCCTTGCTCCTCCACCACCATAGCCGCCTCCACCATCACCACATCAGGTCACCATCTCCTCCATCCCACTGACCAAGCCATGCCGTGGTCATCTATGACTAGATCCACCAAAGTTTATGCAAACACTCCACTTGTTCAGCCTAGCCGAACCATTTATGCACATACCCTTCATTTTTCACCTAAACCACCTCCTTGGCCGCCACCACCAGTCCCTCCACCACCTTTGGCCGACACTCCAGACCCCACTTGACCTTCACCTTGTAGGGGCCGAGCCCAATGGTTCTTTGATTGAGCCATGGTTGCACAAAAGCCACTTATTTGCCTTAAACCCTTTGTATTCACACCTTGTAACTTTCACTACTTCACCACACCCTTAGCCGCCCTTTGCACCACCTTCTCAAGCTCATACCTGAAACAAAACCACTGCCACACCATCTCCTAGCCTCCAGCAGGTCTGACCATGCCATTTGTAGCCTTGCCCGATGCTTGAAATTGCACAAAAATCCACTTGTTTGCCTTGTACTTGTATTTTCATACATAGCAACTTCCATACCTTCACTACCCTTGCTAGGCCGACCATATATGACCCATACCTGACCAATACACCCCATGGCAGTACCTTATCACCCTATATGCTGAGCATAGTGATGGTGGAAGCAAGTGCAAGTGTTTGATTAATTGTTGTTCCTTAATTTCTAGCATCGTTTATCGTATTTTTGGTCTGAAACCTTATAATTGTTATATTGTTTGTTTGATTTGTATTCAAGGGAAATAATCCTTGGCTCCTCCATTTCGTATCTGTATCGTGCTTTTGTGCTTGTGTAGATCCCATTGTGCAATTCGTCGTTGTGTCATCAGCTCAAAACAGTGAGTAAATCTCACCAGACTAATATGTACTTATATAGTGATAAACTGACATCACCTGAATCTGTAAATGCATATCATCCTGTTATAACTGCTATATTATATTCATATGAAGTTCACACCTATATTTACACTTTTTATACCATATGTTACTGTTATTTCATGCTATTCTATTATTTTCATCAGTTTATCACATTGTAAGTTCCCTGTAGACTAGAATCACTATGGGTTGAAATGATACATACCCGAACGGACTTTAGAATAGGAGAAAATCGTTATGGGCTGAAATGATAGGCCTGAATGATTTTCAATTATTTTCATTTACTTGGTATTGCGGGTTTGAAATGATCAAACCCGGGTTTTCTTTGTAAATTACGGGTTGAAATGATATATTACCCGTATCACTTCATCTAGGCTAGAAAATGAAATACAGACCCGTTGTTAAAATATGTTTTTCTAAAAAATTTAAATTATTTTAGAAATGTAAATTTATAATATTTTGATTTAAATTTGATTAAAAATAATTTTTATAAAGCATTATCGATTTTTGAAAATTTATAAGTGAAATAAATAAATGGTAAAGTTAGAAAATCTGAAATGTAAGTTATTTTGGAAATTAGAATTTGGTGATAAATGGAATTTAAATTAAATATGAAAATATGATAAATTTATGATATTTTGAATTAAATGAATTTAAATGATTTTATAATATATTAATGATTTTTGAATAAACTTAAAATGTGAAACGAATGAATATTTAGGTTGAAATTTGGAAATATAACTAAAATTGGAAATTTGTGAATTTGGCTTAAAAGTGAATTTTAAGTTAAGTAAATAAAAATGAAATTAAGTTATATTTGAAAATTTTAAACTTAAATGTTAAGTTAAATTTAATTTAATGAATTTAAAATTTAATGTTGGAATTTAATTAGTGAATTGTTATTAAATTTTTATTTTTGAATGGAGATTTAACTTTATAAAATCATGAATATAAGGGTATTTGAATGACTGTTTTAAAAGTGAAATTATATGATTTTATAAGCTAAAAATGATTTAAATCAAAATATAATTTTTTGTGAAATTATATTGAATACTTGAAGTTAATTAACTACATTTCTGAAATGCTATTAATTCTAATGTAAATCATAATACAGCATTTGTAAATGCTGTAGTTGATAATAATGAACCAAATGGCTAAGTTTAATTAAAGGTTATTATAGCATTTTTGTAAATGCTATAATTGTTGAATTTAACTAAGTTTTATTTGAAACTAATGTAACCCTATTACAGCATTTTTAAATGCCATCTTTTGTTAAATTGAACTGTTTTGAATGTAACTTTCCGTAGCAATTTCTAAATGCTGCGAAAGTTGAATTTTCATCTGTTTTAATAAATTAAGTGAATAAATGAATTTTGAAAGACTAAAATTTTGGAAATTTAATAATTTAATTATTAAATATAATAACTTCATTTTATGATTTAAAATGAAGTAATTTGTTTCGAAATATAAACTATTTTGAAATGTGTTTTGTAATGGTATTTAAATTAAATAAAAATGAATGTGGTTTGGAAGATATGATATTTTGAATGATATTGAATTTTGAAATTACATTTGATTTTGAAGTATAAAATACCATTTTGAAATTTTAACCACGGGATGTAATTAATTTATAGTTTAACTGATTCTTAAAGGATGGGCGATCCCAAGCATCCTTTAAGTTATTGTGCATTTCTACTACAGTTCACTTGAGTTGGTTTACATTATATAAGTATATATTGTCCTGACTCGAGTGTTTTGTGTTTTACTTTACGCTTGGGTCAGCCTGAGTATTCACAGCTTTGGATTCTCTTTTTGGAGCTGGTCTTTGCTGGAGTTTCTGCTTATCTACATTTATATCTACTCTCTGTTTCAGCTGTTCTAGTTTATCTCATGTATTAGTGAACTTCTATGTAATTGGGATTTCTATTATGTTGTTTTCAGACTGTATTATGTATTTGGTTTGAGACTCTGTCGTAGTAGCTTCATGAACTACTATGTATTTTATTTCCGCTGCGAGTTATTCTGATATTTCTGTGTCTGTGATTCTGTGATTGTATTTCATTTGCTCCAAATTTATTTACAACGCGGTATTTGAGCAATTCAAGTCCGACATGTGCGGATGCGAATGGCTGAAAATATCGGGCTATTACATAATAAGTGTTTAAAAGATGATCGGGTGGTTTCATAATTATTTTGAAAGGGTTTAAATAAATGATTTTGAAAAAGCTATTATAAATAAAGTGATTTAATCTTGGCTCTAAAAGCCAATGAGCAGACTAGATTTTTCTATTTTTGAGATCCGGGTGTGAGGTCCTTAAACTAAGTAGATTTCAGGAGCAACCAGTGCCCTGTCTCACCTAGCTCTTTCTTGGGCGAGGGATAGATAAGTTCGAAATGTCGGAAAAGAGACAAATAAAAAAGATTCAAAATTTATAAATTTAATTTGATACAACTTGGATTGTATGAAGATAATCTTCTTATACATGGTGTTAAATTCTAAGGAGGGAACTATAATAATCGCATGAATTCAAAAGGTGATTTCAGTTTTATTTGATGGATAATACTTGTCGAATACAGAAATTGATATTGAGTAAAATTAATATAATTTCCATAGATACCCTTTTAACTTGATAATATTTTTCAATATGACTTATGAAAATGATTTTGTATTTACGAAGTCAAAGAATGGTTTAATGATTTCATATATATTGAAAAAGAATATGTTTTAAATATTTATATCTCTAAAAGAGATATTTTATTTGATAAAATATATTAATGAATGAAATGATAGTCACCTACAAACTTAACATTTTTATCGATGATTTGTTCGAAGGAACTGGGGTCGGATTTGAAAAATCTCTATCCGAAAACCACTTCAAACCAATATATGTTTGAAAGCGAAGACATAGAATGATAATAAAAGAAATGAAGGGAACTTGTCACTGACCATAGGGGGAAATTTCCCATATCACAAATATGTGGCAGTAGTATCTTCATTTGATTCTTCGATATAAGGGCTGCTCTCTATTAATCCTAGGGGTGATTTATGATAGGGAGTAGTAGGAGAGTTCCTTCGGTTTGTCTTGTTCTTGGGTAACTTATATGGACGAATGTCTACGTTGCATTTCTAATCACATTGATTGATCTCTATAAATGTATCATATATTTGGTTGTAGAGAAGGCAACTTCTCTTAGCTTAACACCCTTTCCTGAGACATATGAGCTCAGGAGTTATATGTTTGTAGAAGTTAGTTATGTGATCATGCAATGACAATATGGCATTCAAAGTGGAATTTGCTATGAGAAAGGTAATCGCTTTCTCAAGCCTCATCACCCGCAAATGTCAAAAATAGTGTAGATGCAGCATGGCTAAGTACGTCGCTCCCATTAGGATATAATCATCACCTTTCTGGACTACCCTCTATATTTTAGGTTTGTTGCGTATGTTTGGGTCCATAGATAGGCCGGGAACGACCGGGATGATGTTGTTTTCGGTACCATCTATGGTAAAGGTGGGACGGTTCTGAGTTGGTAGAGGTTGGAGCCTCATGTGCATTTTTCTAGAGATATACTATTGGAAGGCAGTTCCTTACCTTGTCATTGTATGAAAATCCATTCTCCAATAAGTGCCTGCGGACTTGATTATAGAGCCTCGTATGCTGGAATTTAATAATGTAACAATTTCGGTTAAGATTATGTATATTTACTTGAAAAGTGTTTTAAAAAGAAAGTCATCAAAAATAATATCACTAGATTAAAGATTTTGGTTATGATAAGTAAAAACCCGTTCTGTGTTAATGTGGGCATGGTCTTATGTGATATCATTTTATTTCAAATAACCATATACTGAGTTTCTCTTACCTGTCCCATGACTAACCCGGAGTTTATTATCTTTTCCTTTTAAACTCTGGTTACCCTTTTTTGGGAAGCCTAATAGTCAGGTTTAGTTAGAATAAACTTGAAAGGGCATGGAGTTAGAAGATTATTTAGTTGATTATTACCTCTTTTCCACCATAGTTGTGTACTATTATATTCCACGTTTATAAGAACATATATTTACAATTGTCCATGTTTAATTCTGATAAATGTATTTAAAATTTTCATTGTATATATATATATATTGAAATTATATATGTTATTTCGTTCATATAAGATTCTGTTCTATCTTTATTTTCACTTTACTCCATGATAATCTGCCTCCCCGAAACTTTGATTTGCGGCACGTGAATATGAAGGATGTATTAGTGTCGATTTCTAAGAAACAAGGAGGTGGGTCATCGCAATTGATATCATAGATAGGGTTAGTAATACCCTAGGATGAGTTCCTCATTAGAGATAGGGTCAGTAACACCCTAGCATGAGTTGAGTGTATTATATATGAGCACGTGTTCGTTAACGATATATATGAATGATTTTCATTTTGAAATTATGGTAAATGAAATAATTTTACCTAAGATCACATTTTGAATAAAAAGGATAACTTTGAAAAATTTAGTAATGGATGATTAAAATAAGATTAGGTAAAACTAAGTATAAATATCTTGTGATTAGAATTTCACAGTTTGACTATAAGATGCTTATGATAACACTAAAAGGATTAATAGGAATGAAAACTAGATAGATTAAGGAATATGCAAAAGGTCGGAATTTTTGAAAAAGAGTTTTCAAAAGATTTGAAATAGTATATTTGGAATTTTTTTTGAAAAAGTATTTTGAAGGAGGTAAAATATTTTAATAGAAATCTCAATTTGTTTCCAACGATTGGGTTGGGGGAAAACAACTCCAAGTGCTTGGAAAATCCTTTCCCATAAAAGGTTATAGTTAAGGTCGATGTATATTAGCATATGCCTAAGTAAATAAGATTAATAACTTGATAGTATAATGAGTTAGAATAAGTAAAATGCTTAGTGCCTATATCTAAGCAGTTGTGTTTACATTTGTAGAAACCATACGGAAGAAAGTATTCTAAGGGGGAGTCATCACGTGCAAATTGGGGTGAAAATGATAATCTCATTATCCTCTTAAGCGATGAGGAGAACCATCAAAGCAGTCACCGAGCAACGTGTAGCTCGGATTGATGAGGAGTGTATCCCGTACACCAAAAGGGATGAAGGCGGGTACCCAATGTTGGAAATGCTCATCCCACTCACTACTCCGGGAATGATCATTATATCTAGGGTTTATAAGTCTGCACAAGCCTCAAAAGGAATATGAATAACAAATCCGGCTAGTTCTAAATTGGAACCCATAATAGAATTAGAACCTTTGGAGGATGAATTTGAACCTATGGATGACCCAGAAACCATAATATCAGACTATAATAGCATAGACAGCAACATGATTTGGGAAATGGAAGGAGAAAACGTTATTTGGTGAGAAGAATCTTCTAGTTCTTACATTAACGAGGATGAAATAGAAGGACATGAGGTGGAAATATCTGAGGAAGAAACTGAAGTGTTTCAAAACCCATGGGAGGTTGAGATGCATGGACTCGAAGAAATAACAGAAGGTGAAGTAATATAGGAAGTACCTGTTCGTCTCGGTCACATTCCATGGAACCAGCCATGGGTACCTCCTGTTGAAGGAAAGACGTAGAAATTGGAAGATGGGAATGATGCGGGTAACAAGATGAGAGTGATAAAGAAGGGATTAGAGAAGTTATGATATGTTTTCGGATATTGGAGCCCTCATCGGCCCCCGATTCAGAAGAATGAGGAAGATGATGGTAGAAGGCAGTTTTCTGTATGTCTATTTAGTATATCTATATACAGCTCATGTTTGATGTGAGATGAGATATTGTGCCGGTTGATGTTGTATAGTATTAATGCCATGTATCCTAGTATATACCTAGATCGGAGTTGTATGCTTTAGGTATGACCTATGTCAAAATTGGAACGTTGATGTAAATTATGAAGTGTATAATATAAATATGTTATTTTGTTTTCAACTTCGTTCGTTGTAATTAAATAAATATCTTAAATGAATCTATAAAAATTCTTGATTAAAGAAGCAAAATTTAAGCGGAAAATCTTCTTTTGAACTCGAAACAGAATTTTGCTAAACATTTTGAAAACGATATACTTTTATGTACATGTAAAGGAAGTTTTGATTAATAAAAAGGTATTAATTAAATAAGTAAGTTTTGATTAACAAAGAAAAGTATTACAATTAATATTGATTTAAAAGAAGTAAAGGATAATATAAGAGGTTTTTTATAATAAAAGGTAAGTTATCTTTAACTTGAATGATATTTTTGGAAAGAAGATAGAAGTTTTTTTTGAATAATATTTTTTAAAGTGACTATATATAAAGAAGCATCTTTATAAAAATGTTTGAATAAAAGATAAAAGGATTTTATAAAATGTATTCATAAATTTTATGAGAAGAACGTATGAGATACATGTTTCCTCGCACAATTTCTGACTAAGATTCTAGTGCAGAACTTCAAAATGTTTGTACTAGTCCGAAAAAGGATTTATCACTTGATTCTTGACGGTGAACATTGATGAGAGTTTGTGATTGGGTACTTGAGTTTTCTATCATAGGTAAGAACTATGCGAATAAAACTAAAATTCTGATCCGAAAGCCTATTGAAGTCCGCACTAGAGGATCGGGGGGTCAATACTATTTCAGAAGTATGGATTCGAATAGGAGATTGTAACGACCCGTAATTTTCCCGATAATTAAAATATTGAATTTAACAAGATTTTGTAATTTAATATTGGAAGAAATAAAAATTTATGATTTATTAACAAGAATAATAACTAGAATGAAAAATGCAACAATGTTATTGTAAGGTAATTGATAACTACTCTAATGCAATTTCACATAATTGAAATGATTTTAAATATAAAAATGGTTATAAATTGTAAATAGGTAAATAAACCAAATGTTATATTAATTGGTGAAATAATATATAATTAATTGAAATTGGATAGAATCAGTGTTGTGTAAGTGGTTATAACATTTGTTTGTAGATAATAAACTAATAAATGTGATTAAGTTAAGAAAAAGGTAACAATTGCAATTTATCACCTATTTATTTAATCCATTAAAATTATATTGGAAATCAAATGCAATTAATCTAATTAAATATCGTACTTAATATGAATCAAGGTGATAATTGTAGACTAGTGATGTAATAAATGATAAACCAATGTAAACTATGTCCATACTGTAATGATTAATTGAATAATAAGATGTAAATTGAAATAAATAAATTTATTGGGATTTTAAATTATAATTAATGAATTTACTGAAACGAAAATTAAACACCGTAGTAGTGCAATATTCAACATTGGTTTTGACTTGGAAATTCACTTTGAAAGAGTATAAACTACTAGGTAATCAAAAAATGATGAAATTTGAAATAAAAAGTGAATTAATTAATTTAATAATAATTTATTTATTTAACGTGAAAATAGCCATTTTGTCCACTGTCTCGAATTTTGACGAAACAAGTTTCTTCGGATTCATAACGATGAATCGTTGTAGGATTTCAAGTTTCATAACGATCGGACTTGTCGTTTGATCGTACAGACTCGAAACACGTAGAAATCAATTTAATAAAATCAATTTGAAATAAGGTGATTTTAAAAGCTAACTTTTGTATACAATGGAATTAGGGCTTAAAACCTGTTCCATTGAGTTTAAAAACATTGAAAACATCTATTTTGATATATGTGATGACCTACTTTCATTTCGGAAGTGGAACGGGCTTTTCGGATGGCTATTGTTATTTCAAATCAATTCAATATGTTGTTAATTCTTACCTAGCCCTGTCCATAAATAGATTCTTATAAGCCCTAGCAGCCTTTCTGTTTCTCATTTCAGTACGTACAATTCCTTCTATTGTTCATTTCTTCAATGACAGAAACAAATTCCAAATATAACCCTAAATTCAATTTCCAAATCAATTTCAAATTAAAACTCCTCAAACCATATCGAATTATACATCGTTGGAATGCTCTCGATGAGCGCAATCCACTATTGCTATTCGTTTCTTGATTCGAATCATCATTTTTCCAGAAATTAGTGTTTTGTTTCGAACGTTCATGTGTGGTTGTTGAGATTCAACCTCAGATCATCTTCCGATCAATGATTGGAGGGTGCAGTATTGCAAGAGGGAAGGTGGAGCACCCATCCATGACATTCGTTCCACCCAGATGTATCTAGATTTGCCGTGTTGGCTTGATAACGCTAGTAGCGGCAGCGTGCAAGGGAACAACCAGAGTGGGTGTCGTGGCCATGGCCAGGCGCAGCTCTGGATGGTGGTCACGAAGGAGTTCCCTGATCAGGACAAAACGTCCCGTAGGTGGAACGGTGATCAAATTGGAGGTGGCATCTTTGTTCGAGGATGATCAGGAACAATGCATGCTAGGGTTCGGGAAATTCATAGGTGACGTGGCCTGGTAAGAGTATGCGTTTTCTTTTTTATTTTATTTAAATTTTGGTTTCAAATCTTCTAATCATCATAACTTTTACATACATGCTCGAATTTGCCCATGGTTTGTTCCGCTGCAATCGTATCGAAATTTCAAACATTATGAAACAAGTTTGGACGAATTCTGAGATGGCTGTATTTTGGGTCTTATTTTGGATTTCAAATCGATTAGAAATAAAAAGTGAGTACTTTAACCCACTCACAACTACTAAATTATCTTATGTTAGTTAAATTAAATTTACGATGTGATTAGAAGTTGATTAACTGCTGTTTGATATATTTAAATCATCATTCCAGTTAAATCTGAATTTACTGAATATAACTGTCATTTAATTTAATATTAATTTTAATTTTCCAGTTTATACTGTTAATGATAATCAATTATTTATTGATGTTATTGGGTGATTAAATGATGTTTGTGATGAATGTATAACTGTTGATATATCGGGTGATTGGATGTTATGTTATTTTACATATTGAAACCTGTTAATAGATTAGGAAAAGTCGCTACAGGTTGAAATGATAAATCAAAGCGATTTTATGGACTCAGAATGTTAATTTGGGATTGCGGGTTAAAATGATATATACCCGTAAATTTAAATTTATTGCGGATTGAAATGATATATGTCTGTATCACTTGACCATAGAGTAGAAAATTATATACGGACACCAAATTGGTTAAATTAAATGATTTTTAAATCCTTTAAATTTGAATTCAGTCAAATGATATTTTGAAATAAAAAATTAGTTTATATAAACTGAATTATTTTCGAAAATATAAGCTTTAAATGTTGAAATTGGAATTGGTTTAAATGAATTGTTTAAAGGATTTAAATTGAAATTTGAAAGCTGGACGTTCCAGATGGGTTGAAATGAAGGAAATAGTCTAGTTTGATATTAATTTCTAATTAATTATTTAACGCAAACTGTTTAAAGATATATTATTTTAAAATTTAGATTTATTTATCATTTTCAAATTATTTACTATATAAACTATTTCCATTAACCAAACTATTTTATATTAAACTATTAAACTATATTTAATTTATTTTAACCTTTTTAATTCATTTTAATACCTATTAACTATTTTAAACTAATTAATCCATATTAATCTATTTTAAATCTATTTAAACTATTTTATTCTATTTTAAACTATATTTAACTAGTTTAATGTAATCTATTAAAACCATTTTAAACTATATTTAACTATTTTAATCTATTTTAAACTATTAAAACTATTTCAAAATTATTTAATCTATTTTAAAATATTTTAAACCACTTTAAAGTATTTTAACCATTTAAAGTATTTTAAACTATTTTAACAATTTTAAACTATTTATGACTATCTGAACTATATTTCTGAATTTCTAACGATGCATGGTTGAATTGTTTATATCTAAATCCTTGATTTTAAAGCGAATATGGTTAAATGATATTATAACCTAAGTTGGTATTTGAAGTGATAGTTGCTACTAAAATGGCATATTTGAGTAAATATTATGATTTTGAAATGAGTATTTAATTAACCTATCTTACCGATATGATTTCGGAAGTGATATGATTTTGAAAGTGATATGATTTCGAAAGTGATATGATTTCGAATGTGAATATGATTTCAAAAGCTATATCATTTTGAGAATATGATATTTTGATATCAATTATGAATCGATCAGTTATTGTCATACTTGCTGCCAATACCGATAACTACTTTAAAAACTGTGTATGTGGTGGAGATTCCAGAATGAAATAGGATGGTTTGGCAAACGATTATGTATGATGCACTAACATAGCCCTGACTCCCTCGTGTCAGCTTGATGTGACTAAAACATGAGCCACACCGGGCCAAGTGAGGGCGCACCTTCGGTCGGACATGCTTCTTTGATACCATATTATGACTTTGTGATTGATTTGATGGCCACCCCTCAATTTTGATTATGGGAGCGCTTTTCGAGGTGGGCGATAGTAGCTAATATGCGTTACCAACAGTCCGGATCCGCAAAACGGTGGTATCCTACCCTAGACAATGCCTCGTGTCCCCTTTCACATGCATTATCGTGCCTTCTACGAGTTTGGTTTGTACCATACCTGTGGAGTGCCCTCTGATAGACCTCCAGTTTACGGAGGAATTACGGTACTGTATAAACCACGAGAATATATAAAATGTGTTAATATGCCTTACTGCTATTTTAATACTTTACTTACTGTAGACACTATTATAAGAGCATATTGTACTATGTAGGTAGATAGTTTAACGGATCCTTAGAAGATGTAATTCCAAACATCTCTTAAGTTATTGCACTCACATTAGACACTGGATAGGAGATGTCAAACCCCTTAAACATCTCTGATGCCGTTACACTCATATTTATTTACTGTTGATTTAACTTACATAAGATCTTTTAGTTCTAACTCGAGTGTTTTGTCTTATCAATTCGCTCGGGTTAGTCTGAGCTTTCCAGTATATCGAAGACTACTTTTCTGGAGGACGAAGTCGAAGATTTAGTACTACAATTATTTATTATATTTTTCCACTGCATCATGTTGTCCCGCTGCATTATTTATTTATTCCTGTTGTACGTAACTCTGAATCTGTATTGTAAGTGTAATCAAATGTTATTTGTAAAACAGCTTCATGAACTTTTTGTTTGATTATTATATTTTGTCATTTCGCTGTGAGATTTTGTGTTTGTTTTCTTTCTTTCTCTAATTTTTCTTATTTACCCCATAACAATCCTCTCTTTTCAATGGTTTGAGTCTGACGTGTGTGGTTTATCGTCGATTTAAACCGTCCAAAAAGGTGGGTCATTACAGAGATCGAATCAGATATTTCATACGAACGATCTATATACATTGTACGTGTGTAAGTTTAAAAATAAATATTTTTGGCAAACACACTCGGGTTTGCTTTGGTGTAATTTCGAAGACGAAATTCTTTTAAGGGGGAAGTATGTAACGACCCACAAATATATCACTTTGATAAATTTTATTTATTTTTAAATATTCAAATATAAGATTTTTTAACATATATTATGATGTTTTGAACAATAAATAATAATAGTAATAAGTATTTACAAAAATATGTACTTTGGAAAAATAACGATAAAATAACCGAAAAACCGTTTTATTGACAAACAGCTCTAAAATCATAAAACATCATGCACGAAGATGGATACATACACTTGACTTTATAATTGAACAAGAATATGAAATAAAATTATTTATTTTATTTTTGGAAATTAAATGTATTTATGACATCATTAATTATGCCCTTAAATTTAGTAATTGATTAATGATTTTAAATTGATATTTAATGATTTAACAATTCTTTAGATAATTGTTTTAAATTATAACAATTCATTTAATTAGTTATGAAGTGATAATAAATTATTTATAATTGTTTTATAAAGGTACATATTTGATTTGAAAATATAAGAAAATTCATGTCATTTTATCGGTATAATAACACTTTTTATAAAATATTGTTTAATATTGATTTATATAGTCATATAATTCAAATATGATCATTTTAATTCATTTATAATAATGAGAGACTAATTTTCAAACTTTTTTTACAAATATATGTTTGTTAATTAAGAAATAAAAATATGACCGAAGATCGGAATTCAAATTCATAACAGTTTGACATATATAAGTTGTACAACATTGTTTAAATAACTTGTGCACATTTATGACATACACATACACAGATTAATACACACACACACACATATATATATAGAATACAAAAGTGAAAAGCTATATATATATATATATATACACTAATTTACATTTACATTTACATAAGATGCAAGAATGAATAATCTAAGATATTCTCCATTTCAAAAGCAAACATCACATCCTTCTTACACCACATCACCACCATCATCATCACCACCACCTCATCATCACATGGAGGGGGAGTCATGCGCCTATGATGGGATGGGGTGGGGGTGGACAAGGGTAGTTAAGGTATTCCATATCTAGATATTTATTTCCAAATTTTCCTATAAATACCCCATCGCCCTTTCATGAATTCCTCCATAATTTTCTTCATCTTATTCCTCCATTATCAAAATTTTTAATGGCTTTCCATGTTAATATAATAATGAAGAGAATATTAGTGGAAAGAAATTAAATTTATATTTATATATAGTAGTATATCCATACTTCAAAACCACTCCTCTCCACCTTAGCAATCCACGACCACCACCATTTCTCCCCTTGACCGTAAGCAACCACCTCCACTTAAACCTAGGCCATGAGCACCAAAGATAGGCTGAGCCACTTCAAGGGTCTAAAGCTTGATTTCGTGGAGTTTAATTTCGAGATAACGAAGCTATAGCCGTTTTAAAAATTAGTTCAAGTGAAAATAAAGGTGATAGACTCTATTTATAATTTGATATATTAGATTATATATATGTTTGGTTATGCTTAGTTGTGATGACTGTTTTTCATGTTTGGATGATGATGATATGATTGTTTGATTGTATCAACAAGTCGCGTTTAATACAAGTCGAATATCACAAAGGAAATCACTTTCCTTTAATAAATGAAATAGTGTATATGTGATTGTTAAACTTATTAAAAATGATTTATAAATGTTTCGTAAATACTAAATCCAATTTGATGAATTATTGGCAAAGTATGAAGATTGAGTCAAAAACAGCGCGTCGTGTAACGGCAGTTCATGATTTTGCGCCGTAAAAATTTAAATCCGTTTATACAATAGATTTAGAGTCGGAATTCTTTTTAATAAGAATTTTCCAAACTATTATAATCATAGTTTTCAAACAAAATAAAAGAATGAGATTTCTTTTAGTACATTTTGAAATATGAGAAAATCGTGTTTTCAAAATAATCGCGGTTTTGCAGTTTGGAAACTAAAGCGACAAAATCTTTATAATTGATATTTTCAGTTCTTTAAAAATATGGAATAAATTATATAAATATTTTAAAATGTTTTAGAACAGATTTGACTTATAAAATGGATTTCTAAATGATCGCAAATTTTTTTTACCAAATAAGCTTAGAAAACACTATTTGCAGCACTTACGATAACTTTTGAAATATGATTCTAAACCTAACAATTATTTTTCAAAAATTTTATAAATATTTTCAAATGAATAAATAAGTGTTTTAAAGATGATTTAGAAGTTTCATAGTTATTTTAAAAGAGTTTAAATAAATGATTTGACGAAAAGCTGTTATAAATAAAATGATTTAACCTTGACTCTAAAAGACGACGAGTAGACTGTATTTTTCTGTCCAAGAGATCTGGATGTGATGTGCTTAAACTAAAGAGAAGTTCAAGAGCAACTAGTGCCCAGGCTCACCTGGCCTCTTTCCTAAGCGAGGATAGATAAGGTCGAAATATTGAAAATGAGACAAGTATAAAAAATTCAAAATTTATCAATTTAAATTGCTATAACTTGGATTGTATGGGGATAATCTTTTCATACTTATGTTAAATTCCGATGAGGGAACCCATACTAACCGTATGAATTTAAAAGGTGATTTCACCATTATTTGACGGATAGTACTTATTGAATACAGAAATTGTTGTTGAGTAAAATTAGCATAATATCCATAGATCCCTTTTTAACTTAATAATGTTTCCAACATGACTTATGGAAATGATTTGGTATTTCCAAAGTCAAAGAGAGGTTTAATGATTTTATATATACTGGAAAAGAATATGATTTAAAGATCTATATCTCTAAAAGAGATATTTTATTTGACAAAATATATCAATGAATCAAATGACAATCACCCTCAAAATTAACATATTTTTATCGATGATTAGTTCGACGGCAGTGGGGTCGGATTTAGGAAATCCCTATCCAAAAACCAATTCGTACCAATGTATGTTCGAAAGTGAAGACATGGAATGATATTAAAAGAAATGAAGGGTTACTTGTCACTTACCCTCGGTGGATATCGCCCATATCATATATATGTGGTGGTAGTATCTTCATTTTATCTTCGATGTAAGTGCTACTTGCTACTATTCCTAAGGATGATTCCTGATAGGATGTAGTAGGAGAGTTCCTTCAGTTTATCCTGTTCCTGGACAAATTTTATGAACAAATGTTTGACGTTGCATTTCAAGTCATATTGATTGATCTCTATAAACGTATCATCTATTTGGTGGTGTAGAAGGCAACTTCTCTTAGCTTAACACCATTTCATAAGACATATGAGCTCAGAAGTTATACATTCATAGAAATCAGTTATGTGAACATGAAATGACAATGTGGCATTCAAAATGGAATGTGCTATGAGAAAGGTAATCATTACCTCAAGCCTTATCATGTGGAAATGACAAAATTATGGTAGATTCAGCAGGGCTCAGTAGGCCACTTCGATTAGGATATAGCCATCACTTTTCTAGATTTTCCTCTATATTTTCGGTTTGTTGCGTATGTTATGGCCATGGATAGGTCAGGAACGATCGGGGTGATGGCGTACTCGGTACTATCTATGGTAAAGGTACATCGATTTTGTGTTGGTAGAGGTTAGAGACTTAGGTGCATTTTTCTAGGGATGTACTATCAGAAGGTAGTCCCTTACCTTGTCATTGTATGGAAATCCATTCTCCAATAAGTGCATTCAGACTTGATTGTAAAACCCAGTATGTTGGAATTTAAAAATGTAACAATTTCAGCTAAGATGATGTATATTTACTTGAAAAATGTTTTTAAAAGAAAGTTGTTAATAATATCCCCAGATTTTGCATAGTTAAGATTTCAGTTATCATAAGGAAAAAACTCGTTCTGTGTTTATTTGCGGCATGGACTTATGAGATGCTCTTTGTTTCCAAATAGTCGTATTTTGAATTTCTCATAACATCTCATGACTGACCCGGAGTTTATTTTCCTTTCCTCTTAAACTCTTGGTGCCTTATTTTTCCAAGCAGCTTAGTAGCTAGGTTAGTTAGAAGAAATCTGGAAATGCTCGAAGCATGGAGTTAGAAGATTCTTCACTAGACTATTAACTTTTTTCCACCACACTTGTGTACTATTGTATTACGCATTTGTAAGGACAGATATTTTTAATTGTCTATGTTTAACTCTAATAAATGTATTTAAAATTTCCACTGTACATATATAGACACACACACACACCAAAACAATATATTTTATTTCACTCGTGTAAGATTTTGTTCTGTCTTTATTTTTTTTACTCCATGATACTCTGCCTCTCCAGCACTTGGATTTGTGGCATGTGAATACCGAGGGTCTATTGGTGTTAAATTTTGAGGGTGGAGGAGGTGGTTCATCGCATATCCGCCGATAGCTACGGATCCAAGCTCTAACATCAACAAAAGTCCCTATAACACCCCATAAAAAGAACCATAAATAAATAAAGTAAGTTAAATTAAATGTGATATGGTAGAAAATGGAAATTTATAAAAGTTGAAATTTGACGACGAAAGTTATACCATTGCGTTCGTGGTGAAATTTTGATCTGATCTATTTCGTTATATAATATGCTGAAAACGGAGTTCAAACAAGGAAGTTATGAGCGTTTGAAGATTTCATATTTAAATTAATTTAATTAAAATTCAAATAATTTAGGGTTTGAATTTCAAATTTTTCTTGGGGGCTAAGTAAACATTTTAATTAACGTTTAACATTATAGTTAAACAGGTTAAGAAATTAATTAAAAAGCAACAGAATAAATAAAAACCTAAAATAATCAAACAGTCGACACCTTTATCATTACCATTCGACCAGTAGCGATCAACCGATTGGGAAGGGCGGTCGATCGGTCAAAGCCAATTTTGGTAGTGGTGGCTAGGGTTTGAAGAGTTGTGCTATTTATTTGTACGCTCCATATTTCTCTGTTTCAAACTATTTTCATCCTATGGTTCTGGTGCATTTCAACTCCTATCATTAGAACCTATCCTCTCCACTCTTTATTCATATTATTTTGGGGAATTCAACGGAACTTTTCCATTGCTATCACTCCAAATTAGATTCAAAAATCCCATTGAGGATTCAGGTAAGAATCTAATGTATTTTCTATTCATTTATTCTTCTTCCAATCTATTCTTATCCTATACTTGTCCAAATATTCTAAATCTAATGAATATATACACCTCTTTCCTACTGTGTCTTTATATATCAAAAGAGAGGGATTCTGGAAGAGATTAGAATGCAACGAATCCAATGGAGTAAAGCTAAGGCTAATCTTTTAATGGAGACAGTATTTCTTTTCAGCAATTGTTCGGTATATTTCTTTCGGATTTGAATATGCCTTAGGGTTTTTGAGATTTTGAAAATATGATAGACAAAATTATCTAAAATTCCTTTTTACTTTAATATGTCAATTCTATGCTGAGATTCCTAATTATTTACATTAGTTTGATGGAAAGTTTCGTAATGCAATTTATGATAATTTCATAGTCTATTCCACTTCTTCCACTTCTTTGGGTTAAATTGTGATCCTTCGATAAAATAAGGGGTTTAGTTTACGAATTCTATTCACAGTTTGCACCACTTATTCATATCTATTTCTTTTTAAAAAGAGGAGTAAGATAGAATATGGGATTTATATTGCAATTTTTAATGTTTAAGATATTCCATTTAATTGGTATAATAAATTGAGTTTCTATTTTATTTACAGGTCTATTATTACAGTTTTGATTATGAATACTTATTCCCTATTTTGGACACTTAAATTCCATGAAATCGTGCGAAATTAAATAAAAAAGACTTGTAATAATAATTGGTTAGAGAATTGACATTAAATGCTAGTTTGGGGCCTAAAATCCATAAGGTTAGAAATTATTAAGCACGAATATTTATTCAATTTACATAATTAACTTATAAATATTGCGTATATGACATAGTTAATTAGGCATTTATTTACATTTATTTTTCCCCATTAGGAAGGTAAATAATTTTGAGGTGAAAATAAGAGAAAATCCTTATAAAGCCAATTTATTAATTTAAGGCATAATAAGAAAGATTCCTTAAAAGACCTTATTTATGAAACGATGAGATGAGTGCATGTTTATATATATATATATATATATATATATATATATATATATATGGAGAGAAATTAATTTATGGCTAAGCCTTAAGAATGTAAGGTTGTTGGAGTTACATGACAGAAGTTTCCTTCCACTTTGAGGCTACCAGCAGTTGTGTACACTTTTATTGATGTGAGATTTCCTTATGATAAATATCTATAATGACGCAAGGTTGGTTTCAAATTCTGTAGGGAAAATCTGCCTAGCTAATCTAGCTACCAATTCCTACGAATAGAGGACTTATGTGAGACGTTATTAAGGGTATATGTTGTTTTTACTTACTTTTACATGTGCCCATGTAACAGATGTTATGTACGATTTTTATGGAATTTTGTATTGTGGCATTTTTATGGTTTTGAAATAATGGGTACGTTTTAATAATATATTTTTTCCATCCGCTATAAGTTCTGAAAGTTTAGTTATGGCTCTACAATGTTACTTCTTTTACTACCAAAAGATTGCCTTTGAATGGATCAAGTTTCGATGGGCTTTTTCTGGGTAAAAATTTAGGCTCGTTCTGGGGTGGGTTGTTACATATGGTGTCAGAGCTCTAGGTTACTGATCAATAGGGAAAGCACATTATACGTATGAGTGGCGTGCTTATTATTTTTGAAAAGGTTTTCAAAAGATTTTTCTAAAACTCATGCTATACACACACACACACACTTATTTCGAACTTACGCTTAACTCTATAAATTTCGACTATATAAGTAGTTGCGACCATATTTCGGATGGATGGGCAATGCAATTATGAGTTGGAAGAATAAATAAAGGTAATTTCTACTCCTACTCCAATTACCCGTGGAGCAGAGATCATATATCTTTTGGAGCAAATTAGGGAGAACATAACCTCAACTTACGGAAGCACCATAGAAGCTATATGGTAATTGACTCCTTGGTCGGACCTAGTCTTTCTTATCATTGTGGACCCTATAAACACATTTAATAATATGGGTGACCATAAATGGGAAGGTTGACAGAAAATAAATAACCTAAAGGAAACGTCCGTTAAGCTGACAATATATATAGACAAATTAACATTTATGGAGGTAACAAATGAAGGTGTTATGTACGCAAGGAGAAAACATCCATAAGGAATACATTTATCACCACAAGGAGAAAATTAGATTTTTAAAGGGTAGAGTACAAAGTTTTAAGAAAAGAACAAATTTTAATCCTACCTTTTGTGACATTATTTAATAAAAAGGTTTCTTGTAAAACCTCTTGAAATTTTTGAAATTAAAATATTACAACTTAGAAAATTTTGATGAAAAGTGATTTTAGATGACTTTTAAAGTGCCACCGTTTGTTTTGTAAAAATCTTGAAAAGAGTTATAAATTTAGAAAGGGTGGTAGAACATTTTTGGTAGGTGATTTTAATTTAAAAAATTGGTGACTGGGAGTTGAAAAAAAAGTTTCCATTTACTAACTTCACAATTTAAATTTTGGCTGAATTAGAAAAGCTTTCAATTTCCTTATTTTTGTATTCTTTCATTTTTCTATGTTATGTTTCCTACGCAATAAATTTGAATATTTTTCCTCTATAACTTCTTAGAGGCTATGTAAGTTGCAAATTCTCAAAAATATAATTATGGTTTTAGAAAACTTTGGAAATATACCACCATTAGTTTTGGAAAATTTTGGAGAGGTAATGCAATTTTTAAAACGATGAATTTCCATAGTGGATGGTTTTAATTGTAAATTAATGCCATGAAAAGTATTTACTTGTTAACCGTTTTAATTTGATTAAAAAGATTTTAGTTTTTGGTTCTTTGATCCTTTCATTTTTCCTTGTTTATAAACCTTATTTTTTTCTTCTTTAGAACGCTTTATAGGGGTTTGTAGATAGAAATAATGCCTATTTTTGGATAGAAATAGAAAGAAAGGAAAGCCCAATAGTATATGAAGGAGAGCATTCCCATAATATGTGATGAGGAGAATAATGGCTAAAATTTAGGTATTAATAGAATTGTGAATTCTGGTAGATGAGATATTGAAAGGAGTAATAGAGAAAGATAGAGGTTATATTTATCTGCTCCATTTTTTATCATATAAAGTCAAAAAAGGAATCTTTGAACGTTGATCGAATTTAAATGATGGTTGATAAATAAGTTCGGTATTTTGATATAAGGAGAAGTATTTATGCAAAGATGAGAATTTTATATGTTTTTCCTAATTTAAATACAAAATTTATTTGGTTAATAATATTATTAGATTTGGTAAAGAAAAATATTACAAGAGATTTTAAGAGTTTTTGAGCAAAGTTACGAGATATATTTCAAAAATAACTATATATATATTGAGTAAAAAGGTAATGAATATTACTGCATGCTTTAGAAGGAAATAACTCTTATTTTAAAATGATGATTGTGAAAATTTTACTATTTTGTAAATGATAATTCTTGTTGCTAGAAAACTTTTTGAAGAAAAAAATGGTTAAACATATTATTTTGGAAAGATAATTAAGTCTTCTATCTTTGGTGTTAAAATTCCTATTTTCAAAAAGGAGTAAATCCTTATTTTAGTAATATAATGAAAAGGAAAGTTTTTCGGAAGCTCCTTTTTGAAAAACTAAGAGAATTTTGAATGCCATAAATTAGAAAGTTTAAATTTTAAGAAAAATGCAAAGAAAGTTTTAAAAAGGAGATTATCCTACTTGGGAGTAAAGGAATTTTGAATCTTTGATAAAGGTTTTCATTAATATTTAAATTTTCAAAGATTGATATTGAATTTAATACTTCATGTTTCAAGTATTGTAAGAAATGAAGTAATAATTGCTTATTGTTAAGTAAGTCTATTTGTATGAAGATGTTTTATTTTGTATGTGGAAGTTATGATTTTATCAAATTTTATGGAGTAGATAAGGATCATGACCTAGGCGGGATAGATTAAGGTTTTTCTTCTAAGATATGAGTAAAATAGAAATAGAATGTACAACCTTATTTAGAAAGTTTAAGTCGGTCCTAAACCCTTATTTGAAGAAGTTAGTAAAGTGTAAAGATATTTCAGATCTGTAATTGGGTTGTGAATTAGATTGCCCATAGAATATGAATTTCCATATTTTAATTTTGGAGCAATTTCCACGTAATTTCCATAAATTATCCAATTCCAAATTACATGTAAAAGTGCATTGTTTGAAGTAACAAGGAATATACCGAAAAGGAAAATGATGTCTAAGAGATGGATATTCCTTTCCATAGTTTACACCGTCTATTTCAATGATAAGAAAAGAAACGATTCCTTGTAATTTCAAATAAAGAAAAAATCTTAATTGTGGTTAATTTATGACAGTAATCTTTTTGAAAGGATAGCTTTGATGAATCAAAATATGGAAATGAATATTTAGTTGTAGACTTAGTAGTTAGATATAGATATTCTATGGTTATGTTAAACGACAAGAATATATATAGATATCATAGACTACGACTATATATGTATCAATTAGTAATTAACGGATTATGAATTATGGATGTTAACTGCAAATTTAATGGGCAATAAATTTGTAATTAATGAGTGGAAAAGTAACCTAAAGGGGGACGAATTGAGATATTGCATTTGTGGAAGAAAGAAATTTGAGTAACGAGTGGATTTTGAAAACCTAAAGAAGGTTAAAAAGATTGAAGAAGGATTATTTGAAAATGCTCCAATTATGACAGTAATGATCAGCTGTTATGGATATTTAATTGAAGCAATAAATGGACCACATTTATTAAAGACTGCAAAAAGCGAAAATTAAGAAAATGGATAGCAATGTAATGAAATATTAAAGATAGCCCATCTTAATTTAGAAACGAGTGGTAGGACCTCAACACCATTTATATTAACTGATAATAAATGGAAACTTCCAGTAATTTATTTTTTTGGAGTTCTTCGAATATAGTCGCTAATTATCTTGGTTAGACATTGGAAAAGTGGATGATGTGGTATGAGATAGATTCCCATTTTATTCATGTGTATCCTTTATGAATGAGATTTGAACCACTTGATATATGTTGGGAAGTAAAGTAAATAAGGAAATTTAATGGAAACACTTAACTAGTGATAGACGATAAGTAAAACTGGAGGTTAATGAGGAAATTAGATTAGCAGCCTAAAGTGAGTAAATGTTTCAATCTTAAAACTTCATATTTTGGGAAACATAAGAGATTTAGCTCATAAAATGTCATCATGCAAGTAAAAGAGAAAATGTATAGGAACGAGAATGGAATTTCCTAGTGATCAAGGATTAAGAAGTAGGTGGTAGAAGTTTTCCATTAGAAGTAGTGGTACCATAGCTCTCCAACACAGCTTCATGGGGTTGTGCTTTGCATCATTAGTGATAGAGACCCTTAGTTTACTAGCAAATTTGAAGGGATTCGCTAGTAGCTTGCATGGGAACATGGAGGATAAGTTGAGAGCTTACATCTTGGACTTTAGAGAAACAAAGAAGTAGTGCTTACTCTTAGTAGAACTCGGTAGGATTGTAGTCAACAATGGACAATTAGTATGGCACCCTTGAGCTTTTTTGTTTGGGGAGGCCATGCAAATTGTCAAATTGCAGGTGGGAAACCACTAACAAATTCTACTTGGTTCAGATTTGTATTGCGAGACTTTCGAAAATTCAGAATTGATTAGGAAGCATACGGTTTTGATAGTTGGAAAGTAGGCACCAGATTTATTGGGCCTTTTCCCAATATGGGAAAAACAAGAAAACATTTATGTTGGCTGGAGTCCATGACGTTTTTGCATTTGAGCAAATACCTTCGTAGCATAGCAATTGTTGTAGAGCTTAATTAATTGGGAGATTTTGATATGGAGCCAATATCGTCCCGTGATGCTACATGCATCATAAAGCACGAACTCGAAGGCTTCTCAACAAAGAATTAGATTGGTTTTAGTACAATGGTAAGAAAAACCTGATGGGAGGCATGAGGACTCTTCATCCAAAACCTTTCTGTCGAAAATTTTCTCTCCAAAATTAGGATTTTTGTTGCATCGTGGTTGCGATATTGGATGGTAGGAGAAGATTGCTACACTTTTTCATAACTGCTTTACACTCGTGTAGAAATTTTTGTGCTTGTTTAAGGTATTTGCATACATACTTTCATGACACAATTAGACACTCACGCTAAGATTGAAGTCGTTTTAGTATATCTGCAGTGCATAATCACATTGCACTATTGGTTGAGTAGATGATTGTGTAGATAACTTGGTCGTATAATATGGTTGTTATTATGCGTTATGTTGTTCTCCCTTTGAAAGATCTCGGGATGAAATACTTTTAGAGGGGAAAGAATGGAACACCCCGTAAAATGAACCATAAATAAATGAAGTAAATTAAATTTAATGTGATATGGTAGAAAATGAAAATTTTATAAAAGTTGGAATTTGACCGTGAAAGTTATACCATTGCGTCGGTGGTGAAATTTTGATATGATCTTTTTCCTTATATAATATGCTGAAAATGGATCTCAAACAAGGAAGTTATGAGCGTTTGAAGTTCATATTTAAATTATTTTATTCAAAATAAAATTCAAATGAATACCTAAATTTAGGGTTTGAATTTGAAAATTTTCTAGGGGCTAAGTAAACGTTTTAATTAACGTTTAACAATAAAGTTAAATAGGTTGAGGAATTAATTAAAAAACAACGAAATAAATAAATACCCAAAATAATAAGCCTGTCGACATCGATACTGTGACAGGTCGATCCCTAGCGGTCGACCAGTTAGGGAAGGGTGGTCGACCGGTCAAAGCTAATTTTGGGGGTGGCGGCTAGGGTTTGAAGGGTTGTGTTATTTATTTGTACGATCCAGATTTCTTTGTTTCAAACTATTTTCATCATACGGTTCTGGTGCATTTCAACTCCTTTGAATAGAACCCTATCCTCTCCATTTTTATTCATATTATTTTGGGGAATTCAACGAAACTATGTCATTTTTATCACTTCAAATTAGATTCATAAACTCTATAGAGAATTCAAGTAATACTCTAATTTATTTTCTATTCATTTCTTCTTCCTTCAATCTATTCTTATCCTATTCTTCTCCAATTATTCCGAATATAATGAATATATGTACCTCTTCCCTATTTTGTGTGTGTATGTGTGTGTATATATATATCAAAAGAGTGAGATTCTGGAAGAGATTGGAAGGCTACAAATCGAATTGAGTAAAGCTAAGGCTAATCCATGAGTGGAAACTATTATTATTTCTTTTCAGCAATTGTTTAGCGCATTTCCTTTGGATTTGAATATGCTTTAGGGATTTTGGGATTTCGAAACTATGATAGATAAAATCCCTAAAAATTCATTCTTAATTGATATTTCAATTTTATGCTGAGATTCCTAATTATTTAATTAATTTGATGGAATTTGTTTCTTATACATTTATGAAAATTTCATAGTCTATTGCACTTTTCCTCATTCTTTGGGTTAAAATGTGATCCTTCAATAAAATAAGGGGTTTAAATTATGAATCCTATTCATAGTTTACATCACTTATTCGTATCTATTTCCTTGAAAAAAGAGGAGTTGATAGAATATGGGATTTAGATTGCAATTTTATTATTTAAGATATTCCATTTAATTGGTGCAATAAATTGAGTTTTTGTTTTATTTAGAAGTCTGCTATTGCAGTTTTAGTTATGAATACTTGTTCCTCGTTTTGGACATTTGAATTCCATGAAATCTTAGAAAATTGAACCAAAAAGACTTGTAATAATAATTGGATAGAAAATTGACACTAATCGCTAGTTTAGGGCTTAAAATCCATGCGGTTAGAAATTATTAAGCGAAGTTAACTAGTCGCTTATTTACATTTATTTTTCCCCATTAGGAAGGTAACTGATTTTGAGTGAAAATAAGAGGAAACCCTTATATAGCCAATTTATTATCTTAATGAATAATAAGGAAGATTCCTTATAAGGTCTTATTTATGAATCGGTGAGATGAGTGTGTTTATATATATATATATATATATATATATATATATATATATATATATGGCGAGTAATTAATTTGTGGCTAAGACTTAGGAATGATCATACCTTACTTAGAAGCAGCCTACTTAACCATGCCGCATCTCCCATGTTTTAGTCATTCCCGGTTGATGAGGCTAGAGGCTATGTTTTACCTTTTTATATAGCCCTTTCCACTTAGAATGCTAATACTGCCTTCCAGGCAACAATCAATATCAGCATTTATCCACATAAGTTCATTCTGGAATGAACGAAACATTTGAGATCTCTGTCTTCAATTACATAATCTTCAAGATGTTTTCACTTCGAAACACACTCGTTGGATCGGAATGGTTTTCGGATAACAAACCCTATACCAGTCTCTTCGAAACAACATTCGATAATTTTCGATAAACTAAACCTTGTAGGAAATAACAATCAAAGATAAAATTGGTGATCGCCTCCTAACCATTAGTGGACGGTTTTCTTGTCATTGGCCTAAGAGAATGAAGCGAGATTTATGCACACATTAAAACATCATCGGAGATGATTGTGCCATATAACTCGCGTGTTCCTCCTAGATATTTCCAAAATTACGTTTTTTGTCCAATTTCGATAGTCGGTCATTTAACTATCGAATAACAATATTCAATCAGAGATTTAATTCCATAAGAAAAAATCAACATTGGTTAAGCACGAAGCAACACTAAGCCTCTTTTAATAAATCTCTCATTCATAAAAATCACTTCGTAATTTACTTATATAAAAATACTTTTACAAAAGAATAACCGCAAATCCATATATTTCAATATTAAGAAAATATCCATATACTTATCTCAATGGTATATTTACAAAACTGAGAAAGATTTCATGTTTTATTCGATTCGAAAATCATTTATAACTCCTTATAATTCTCTAAAGCCATTTATAAACCATTTTATAAAACTTTTCAAGCCATTTATTAAACTCCTTTTATACATATATAAACCCATTTCCAAATTTTGTTTTATAAATATCTAAACATTTATAAAACTTTTCACATTGTAAAAAATTCCTTACGTCTCCAATCCATTTTATAAGCACTTTTATAAAATCCAAGACTTTCAACTCTATTCATGGGTCTCAGAAAAACATTTATAAATAAATAAAAGTCCTTTTACTTCAAATCCCCATTATATGATAATAATTATTAACAATAAACATTCTAAATAAATTAAAATTATTAATTTTAAAACATCTTAAATAATAATTAATAATGTCAAAATATTATTTTAGAAACAGTAATAATTAATCTTCACCGTTTTTATAAATAACAATGATTTATTTCAAAACCTTATTTATAACCCTTATTATTAATTTCAAACCATAATTATTCTTGAAATAATAAACCTTTCAGTTTATCAACCTTTTTATAATTTCTTAAAACATATTAACTATAAATAACTCTAAATAATACCATTAAAATTAAATAACTTTAAAATAATATAAATATAATCACATAGCTTTAAAACAATTTTAATATAATTCAATAACTTTAAAATAATATTAATATAATTATATAATTTTTGTATAATTAAATAGATTTAAAATAATATTATTGTAATTAAATAAACTTAAATTAATATTATTATAATTAAATAACTCCAAAATAATATTAATATAATTATATAACTTAAAAATAATATTAATATAATTAATTAACTTATCCTTAAACAAAATATTTTCGAAACCCAATTTTGGATTTAAAAATCGTTTCTTGTCTCAAAGTAATTTATAGTATTTTTAAAATACTAATTTGAGGTCAATATCCACCCAACACCTAATCAATATCGATGTTGATTTTCTATCACCACTGGGTTTTATTTTCAAACATATAACGATGTTATAACCACAGTGTCTATAATATATTTATTATTCAATAATCAATATAAAAGAAATATTATTGAACAATCCAATAATAGCGAGAAATCTCATTGCATCCCTCCAACCTGATTCCCCCTGCATCATAAACTATATATAATCGTAAAATATAAATCATCCACTTCAAGGTAGGATACGTATACGAAGGATCATCCGCTCTTACATGGAAACGTAATAGGGTCTCATCTGCTCCAACATGCGGGAATATTCAATCCAACTAATAAATATTGTAATTCATCCAAGCAATCATTCAACAATTTTCATCAACTTTATATCATCCTAGCTATCCAAAAAGGTGAGTCAAACTCATCGAAATTTTTTGTTGCCGCCGAGGCGTTCTAGTATGGAACTAAAATCGAACGATGTCTGATTTTATCCTAAATTTCAACAGCCTCTGAATTCGTCCAAACCAGTTCCATCGCAAAACTTTCATTGTCATGAGCGCAAGGCAAAAAGTTTCATCTCGATCGGACCTCGTATGAGAAAGTTATGCAATTTATAAATTATCGGATTTTTAAATAATGATCAAAGAAACAAATTACACTTCCACTTACTTACAAACCGGCCCCTACCCTTTCTTTCCCAAATCAACTGCTCATCCCCTCCAACCTGCACGGTGCTTCTCCTTCTCCACTTGCCTACACGACCAACCGACACCACCATCCCATTTATCTTGCGACATCGAACTCTACGATGCGAAAACTGAAAGGACCGCATGCCTACGCTCAAAAGTGACACTTCCCATCTCGATAGTTCGTATATAATGTCAGACTCCATCCCATCTCAACGCGACCTTTCATTTTCCCCCACCAAGTGCTAAATCGCCATACGAACATGAATTCGAACTCCATTTCACAAATCGTTCACACAAAACACCTAAAATCTAACCCTCGATCAAAACCCTTTACGACCATGACCACGCTTCCCCTAGATCATCTACGAACCCATTCAAACTCATGCAGAAGGTAGATCTAACTGATACCATTCCAAAGAAACAAGATTTGGAATTTTTAGTTGAGCATATGATTTTATATTAAAATTTGAAGAAGTGGTTTCTTTGTTCTCTCTCGGGAATGAAGCGCAGCATTACTTATAGCGGGAAGGTACAGTTAGGCGCGTGGGGGAGGGATGGCAGAAACAAGGTAGGTGTGGCCTAAAGTATTGTCAAATCTATATGTACATTATTTAAATTTTATTTAATAAAATATTCAACATAACATACCCAATAATCTCGAACTCCAAACGAAACGTGCCGCTGGCGTTCTATATATTATACCCCTATCCCAAATGCAATGGAACTTGTCTTGAGCCTTAATTCGATCGTATGCAGAAGATAGTTTTTTGAACCCAATTATTATATTAAATTTTCAATATTAAATCCTATGCGTTTCGGTCTCGCACTACCAAACGATTCATTTGATCGACATGAAATTTGACTGCGTATTATGTTTTATTATTACGGACCCAATGAAATTTGTTTCGCCGAAATCCGAGATAGTACCCTGAAAGGCTATTTTGATATGCTAATTAAATGAATTATTTTCAAAATCAGTTAAATCAGTTTTAAATCCAATTTAAAAGTTTTATTATCTTTATTCTTATTAATATAATTTTCAATGGGCTTCGAAATCATTTTTTTATCTAACTTAAAACTTAATATTCAATTATTTGGACAATTTTAAATATTAAATTCAACAATTAAATTATCCAACAAATCACAATTTTCTAAATTCAAGTTATTTAATCTATAAAGTTAACTTTTCAATATTTAAAATCAATTAAATATTCCAATTTCAAATAACCAAAATTCGAAGTCGCTACACTCTTCCCTCCTAAAAAGAATTTCGTCCCCAAAATTAACATGGTAAGAGAAATGCCCAAACCCATTAACCTTTCAAAACCAATTAGTTGAAATAGATTACCAAATCCTTTTAGCCTTTAATTTTTCCTAAAAATCAACTTGTTGAAACTTCGTTGTTAACTTTTTCTTAAGTCTGGAATTCCATCCATAGTTTCCAGCGAATATCATCCTATTCAATTATTTCAGGTTATAGCTCAAAAATCGATTTTTCTAGTTATTAATTTTTTTTTCAAAAATTTTCTTAAACTTTAATTCTCGAAAAAATCCGTCGGCGTCTCCTTTGCGAAGCTCGATCGAAACAACTGTGGATCGCCACTACGGCCCAAACCAATAAAAGAAAACAAAAGCCAAGTGGCCCAATCATAAAAACATCAAATCAATCAACAATATAAACATGTACATTTTTGTTGGGCAACCAAATTTTACTTATGAAATCAAAGGCATCAAACTTGCTCTTGTTTTTATATACATGCATCTTATTTACCAATTATCCAATCATATAGTTCATAATCATATTATTTTGCAATTTCAATTTTCAATACTTAATTTATTTAAGCCCGTACAATATACATATACCATTCGTACGCAGTATCAAATCTGATCATTCGCTCAATCATACAATTTCACTTTCGAACTAGTATCGTTCACACGACCACTCCAGTGCAGACTCAGATCTTGTTCCTAAATTGGAAACCGCCATTCTCCTTGCATAGCCATATACTATGATAGAGAATTTTAGAATCAATCAAAAACCCATATCCAATGTTCGCCGTCGAGAATCGAGTGAAAAATTCCAACTTGGACCGATGTAAATCATCTCGAAATCATGTACTCGAATCTGGATCAAACCGTTATGCGAATACTTTACGTACAACTTATGTATTTATTTCCACTGATTTCTTAGCTATACTAAATTCTTTTATTAACATTTACTTTTTACTTAGTATATTTCTTCAGTACCAATATCGCTTATGAACCAGTTCATCAAATTTTAACAACATCTCACTCCATACTAAATCCATTTATGAATCATTTCATAAAATTTTACTTAAGTTTATAAACATTTTATACAACTCTCATGTTTATTTTCAATTTATAACTTAAGTTCATATTCGATTTAAATCAAAGTCAATTTCAATTCCATTGAACTCAAACCATATTCAACTCACTAAAATTAGTCCATCTCGTTAATTTATTTCAATCACCACCAATTCCATTTCACAAATTATTTCATTTAATCTAACTTAGATTGAATTTCTTTTCAAAATTCATTTTATTTACTTAAGTTAAGTTCTATTTCAATTTTGCTTTTCTTTACATTCATATTCAATAATTTATAATATTGCTTTAACTTACTAATTTTCGAAATTTATTAGTCATCAACTATTTTCTCATATTTTCATGAATTTCTCAATGAAATTTTTAGATTTTAAACTTCCTATTCTTATTTATTTCAAATAATTTTTGAAATATATATATACAAAATCCCCTTGGTATATCAAATCATTCGTTTTGGATTTCAAATCAGAACTAATTTTACCAAAATAAAATTCCCATGGTAGCAATTCCTCTCTTGGAAACCCGAAAATGAACGTCGATGATACTGCAGTAATCGTCGAAATTATTTTCCGACGACTGAAGTGAGTTCAGTGCTTTTTACCTCTTTTAAATCCTTTTAAAAATATTTTCATTCAACAATATTTTCCAAATAATATTAATTTCCAAAACTTTGAAAAATCATTTCTAAAACCAATGGGACTTAAATTCCCAACTTTTAAATCCTTTTTACTTCCAAATCATATTTGTAATATACTTATGAAATTTCATTTCCTTTCCATTTATAAATCACATTTATAAACCACATATTTACATAATCTTAATTTGGTTATGTAAAATCATTCCTTAATTGTTACTCTTAGTTTGCATTATAATAATGACAACTTTTATTTGGGCACTACAACAAACAACAAATGATAATAATCAACATTATCATTTTCTAACAACCAAGCACACCATATATACAACAATAATTTCTAAAATTTACTCCTTTATATATAAAATATATTCAAGGTAAAATTATTCCATTTACCCAATTTCAAAACAATACCATGTCGAATTGCTCTGTTCACGTGTTTAGAGATCCCTATCAATAACGTAAATTACTCGTGTTGAACAGAATCCATAAGCCACTCAATAAATCAACCAACAATATAAAATAATTTTATATCACTAACAAATACGCGCTCATACACACACACACACACACACACACCCAAACTCATTCTAGGGTGCTACTAACACTATCTCTAATGAGTACTCCATCAAAGCTAAGGTTCTCACTTAACCTTCAACTCTGGTACCAAATGTAACGATTGGAATTTTTCTAACCTCAAAAATTGACACTAATACATCCATTGTATCATATGTCGAGAAACCGAATGCCAGAAAACTCGATTGTTAGGGAAAAGAAAGAAAGAAGAAGATAAGAAGAAAACTAAACAACACAGGATCTCATAGCGGAACGAATAATCTATAATATACAACAAACCTTTACGCAAAAGAAAATCTGTAATATTTGTATATACAAGCATCAATCAGAGTATACTAATCTATTTCAGCCAGGATAGTTATAACAGCCTGCCCTTACAATTGTTGATAAACACAACAATGAATACAGCGAAAAATAACTATCTACACGAATAAGTCTCTAGGCCTCCAACTTGTCTTCAGAAGCTCCAAGCATCCAATCTAATTTGTAATATGCTCGATCTGACCCCGAGCATTATAATAAAATAACACTCGAATCATTCTGGAAAACTAGCATGAGAAAACACACCCAACTGGATTTTAAAGTTATAAAAAAAGTCTTTGAAATCAAAAGTATCTTGTAAGACCACGCTGCACAAAAACACGAACGGTTTTTTATCTTACGATAACCAAAACATTTCATATGGAATTCTCTAATATTATAATAGTGTCTAGACATAAATACTTATTAATCCTAGCCGAAATTATTACATTAATTAAATTCCATCATAATAGGTATATAACTAAATTGCAAAGGTTTGCATTGAAAATGGATTCCATTCAATGAATGGGATACAGAGGTATCGTCCATCAATGTGCATCTCTAGATAATAACACTGAGGACCTCGCATAGATCCTTTGCCAACACATAACCGGCCAACCACTTAACTAGTTGTACCAAATAAGATCGCCCCTTCATTAATGGGCCTGAAGCATACAAATGAGAATAGCGACTCTAGGTAGGGATAATCATACCCTTCTTGGGGCGACCCACTTTGCCCTACTGCATCTCCCCTATTTTATTCATTCACGATTGATAAGGCTTGAGGCTACATTTTACCTTTTTATATAGCCATTCCTACTTGGAATGCTAATACTGCCTTCCAAGCAACAATGCAATATCAACATTCATTTATACAAGCTCATTCTGAGACTGAATGAAACACTTGAGTGATCTGTCTCCAATTCCATCATCTTCAAGATGTTTTCACTTCGAAATGCATTCGTTGGATCAATGTGGTTTTTGGATAGCATAATTGATCCCGGTCTCTCCGAACCAATATTCGATGATTCCCGGTAAACTTGACCTTCGTTTTTAGGACATTACGGTTAAAGATAAGATCTGAGATCATCTCCTAACCGTTAGTGGATGAATTTTCTTATCATTGTCCTAAGAGAATGAAATGAGACTTATACGCATAGTACAGCATCATCGGAGATGACTGTGCAATATAACTCACGTGTTTCTCCTAAATATTTACAAAGTTATATTTTACGTCCAATTTCAATAGTCGGTTATTTAAATATCGAATAACAACATTCAATCGCAGATTTAATTCCATAGCAACATTGGTTAAGCACCAAGCAACACTAAGCCTCTTTGCCAACAGGGTTGGCGCAGTTGGTTGATGGTCCGGACTGCGTGATCGAAGGTCACGAGTTCGAGCCCCAAAACTGACAACCCTGTAACAAGTACCCGAAGTATGTGTTTGGCAGGCACATACTTCCCTAGAGTTTACAAGCGAAGCTTGGTTCTCTAGGTAATTCAAAAAAAAAAACACTAAGCCTCTTTTAATAAATCTTTCATTCATAAAAATCACTTTGTAATTTACTTGTATAAAAATACTTTTACAAAGGTATAACCACAAATCTTTATATTTCAATACTTAGAAAATATCCATATACTAATCTCAACTGTACAATACTGAGAAAGATTTCAATTTTTAAAACTTCTTTTATGCATCTATAAACCTGTTTCAAAAATTCGTTTATAAAACTTCTTTTATACATCTATAAACCTGTTTCAAAAATTCGTTTTATAAATATATAACCATTTATAAAACTCTTCACCTTGTAATAATCTTCATTACGTCTCCAAACCATTTTATAAAATCCAAGACTTTCAACTCTATTCATGGGTCTCAGAAAACATTTATAAATAAGTAAAAATCCTTTTATTTCAAAACATTATTATATAATAATAATTATTAACAATAACCATTCTAAATAATTGAAAATTATTAATTTTAAAACATCTTAAACAATAATTAATAATGCTAAAATATTGTCTAAGAAATAATAGTAATAATCTTCACCGTTTTTATAAATAATAGTGATTTATTTCAAAACCTTATTAATAACCCTTATTATTAATTTCAAACCATAATTATTCTAGAAATAATTAACCTTTCAATTCATTAACCTTTTATAATTTCTTAAAACATTTTAACTATAAACAAATAACTTTAAACAATACTGTTATCCCGCCCTTTTGGCAAAGCCGTGATACCAAAAGATCGATCGAAAACAAAGGACAGTTCGTCTCAGAGATTGGTCATGCTTTGCTTCACTATGGATATCGCTGAATTTTGTCCTAGTCCAGATTGATCCACAATTGATAGGACAATAAAGATCATAGAAGTCAGCATCTCAAATTTCAAGTCAATCCGAGTTCATATGCTCAAGATATGATCGATTCAATTTGAAGGGAAAAGCCCAGGTTTTGTATCCATCACTATGGGTGATTTCGTATCCATCACCGAACTTTGGTTCGAATCGATCACTTTCGTATCGATCAGGTTTGTAACATCCTAGAATTTTGGACATTTAATTTTGAACATTTAATTCATTTTAAATGTTCAATGTATATTTTGAATTGGCTTTAAAATAAAAAGAATTGGGTGAAATTAATAAATTACGTATAATTCCAAATATGGTAATCCAATTGGAATTTAAATAATAATAATTAAATATTAAATTGGGATAAATTGTGAGTATGAAGGTTAATAGATATGGAAATGAGTTCTAAAATTTATTTACTATCTTAAGTTTATTTGGTCGTTAGAATTGTTATTGGATTTTTAGATGAATTGAAATGTTAATAAGTTATTATATTGATTTTATAATGGATTTAATATTATAAAAATGCAATTAAATAGATTTTAGTTAGGAATGAGTCAGAATTAATTTTTAGTGTGATTACAAATTTTATATGATTTATTGTTAAGTTATTAAAGTTTCAAAAGTGAAATTTTAAGCGGTTTCGACAATTATGGAAATCGCTCGATTTAATAGACGAGTTAAAATAGCCTTCCGAGGCACAGTCTCGGAATTCGACGAAACCAGTTCCATTGGATCCATAATGGTTATTTATTATCGGATTCCAATTTTCATAGCAATCAGAGTTGTCGTTTGACCGTGGCAGCTCGAAACGCATAGATATCGTTTTAACCGATTTAATTTTAAATTGATCGTTTAATTCCATAACTCGCACATATGACCGAATTAGCTTACGAAACCTGTTCCATTGTGTTCGGAACGCGGAAAAACCCTAGGAACGCTTATTGGTACGTGAGAATTGGAGTTCGTTTGCAATACGACGTTAAGTTGAGAATTATATTAATAAAATAATATTGTATAACTTAAACCATTTGCAAACCCTAATTACTTTCCACCGGCCGTCGCATATATCTATTAATGGCCGAGAAACGTTTACCTTCTTCCATCTAAATCTCTCAATCCATGCCTCGATTTCATAAACTTTCTAAATGAAAGTTGTAGATCGTGGAGAGATCTACACATCCTTACGGTTGAGATGTTGTTTAGCGAAGTATATCGTTCGAATTTTGTCTTCGTTTTGGGCTCGGTTCGATCTCGATTTTTGGGTTGTTGGGGAGTTCGAATTCGCCTAGATTAGAGGTGGGGGTGACGCACGAGTAGGCGCACGCGTGGGCGACTTTGGATCAACGTCCGATCGTGTTTTGGGAGGTGCGACGATCGGCTTTGTTACGTGGTTATGGGTTCATTCCTGGAGATAGACGTGTGGGGGAAGAGAAGTTAAGGAGCAGCTATGATTTCTTACAGCAGATCCTACAGCCGATTGCAATAGATTTCAACGATTTGGTAGCGCCGGAATCGCAGCGACGTACTCTACGCTGCAGAGCAGGTTTGGAGACGATCGGAGCAAGTGAGAAATTTGAGTTAAATCGAACGTCGTTCGGTTTAATTTGAAATTCGAACGCTCGCCGAAACTCAAGGTGAGTTAATCTCACTCACATCTGGAATGTTAGCTGATTCAAGTAGTTAATATTTAAACAATTGTGTGATTGGTTGAAATGTTTATTTAAATCAGCCTGGATTGATATATATGTTGTCGTGCTAATATTTGTTGATGCAGGGAAAACAGGTTGGAGGGATCCAACTGCATTCCTCACATTATAGTAATTATCTTTATAATTGATGTTGTAACCTGTCATATGTTATGGTTGATAACTCTGAATTAAATTGTACTGTGATATTGCTGGATAAGAATATACACAGAATTTTAAAACATAAAATAAAATAAATTGGATTTTTAAAGAAATAAAAGGAATTGATAAATAAAGAATTTAAGGGAATTAAATTTGGAATCTGGGTTGAGTGAAGAATGGAAATTTGTAAAGTTGGAAATAAAAATAAGTGGGACATATATTAGTTAATAAATGTGGAAGTAGGGATTTCTGGTGATAATTTCAATAAGAAATTATAAATTGTAAAAATATAACAATGAGGTTATTTTGATAAAAATGTTCCCTGGAATTTAAATACGATTTCAAAGAAACTCTTCAAATTTAATTAGCAATAAAATTGCAAATTAGAATGTTGCAGAAGTATTATTTACAACCATTGAAAATTTAAGTAGGTATTTAGTTAAGCAATTCCTTAAGTATGATTTCATTAAATAAATTTATAATAGTTTATTTAAAAAGGCCTTTAAACTTATACTTTGGAAGTGAATTTCCGGGAACGGAAATGTGGTTAAGCCTCGTAAGAAGTTATTTTAAACCTGGGAAGGAAATCTATGTTATTAAACATAAATCTAAATTGAAATATATTCGACAGAATTTATAAAATGGATTTTTTTGGGTTGTTTGAGTGGGAATGAGTTTCCCTGGGAAAAACCAAGTTCGAGTTTTAAACAGATTTTTATTAAAATGAAGTCTAAAATTCAAACTTGTTAACGGAGTGTTTTGGAATTTTTTTTTTAAGGTACTTATTAATAAATTAGCGATAGTAAATTTTTATGAATACCTTAGTAATTATTTTTACAAATGGATTTGTATAAAAAGCTGGTTTGACCTAAGTTATGGAATTAGTATTACTCTCTTTTAAACTCTACTTTTTAAATTTTGGTTTAACTAACACCTTATTTTAAATCAAGTTATATCTTATAAATAGTTTTACTTTAAATATTTTGAAGTTATGTTTTGAGTAAATAACTAGTAGTAAACTTACATATTTTAAAGTATATTTCAGTATGAAAGGTTTTAACTGTTTTAAATCTAATTGTTTATGAACTTGGTTATTTCCAATGGAAATAAATGGTAAAGGATTTACCTTGTAAGGGAAGATCTTTGGGAATTGTTTCAAATGAGCTTTGAAATTTGAAAATATATCTTTTAAAGATATCTGAGGCAAATAAATAATGTGGGAAATTATTTATTGTGTGATGGATGTTTGTGAATATTAATTGATAGTTAAATCACCGACTATCAATATTGGATGCGTTGATCATTTCGAAGAGACCGGGATCGAGATTTATTTCTCGAAAACCACTTCGATTCGGTTTGTACGTTTCGTGGAAAATCGTGTTCGGAGTCGAAGATGGAGCAGTGAAGTGCAAGGGCTAGTCGCTAATATCCTGAGGATATTTCCAAAATGGGTGTAGTAGGAGTAGTGCCTTCAGTTCCGTTCGAACCCAGGACGGACTTGTATGGACGAATGCTTTCGGAACATCGTCAGGTGAACGATGAGCATTCTAAGTGATGCATTCTTAAAAGGTAACGTTTAACCTCAAGCCTCAACAACCGGGAATGGCTAAAACAGGGGAGGTGCAGCAAGGTTAGGTGGGTCATGCCCAAGCAGGACAAGATTTTCCCCTGTCTAGATGTCCCTTTATATTCGGCTTAGTGGGTGGTTGGTTGCGCCAACCACGGGGTTATCTTGTTCGGGACTGTTCAGTAAGGAATGGTTCCGGCCTTGTGTTGTAGGGGTGCGGGCGTACTCCTCGGTACTCTGATCTAGGCCAGATACTGTGACGGGCGATACCCCAGTAGCCCAGCCATTGATGGAAATCCATTCTCCCTACGAGCCTTGTACGAGTTTTGTTTGTATTACCCACTTTTGTGGCTAGTAGCTGGAATTTAATAGATGTAACAATTTCGGCTATTTTATAAGTATTTGTAAATTGACCATATTGTAATATCATAGGATTTCTATAAAAAGCGTTTTTAGCTATCGTAAGGTAAAAACCCGACATGTTTATTTGTGGCGTGGTCTTACGAGATGCTTTTGTTTTTCAAAGGATTTTTGAAACTTTAGTAATCAATTTGGATGCATTATTATCAGCTGGTATTCCAGGCTGACTCGGGTGTTATTTCATCATAATGCTCGGGTTAGACCGAGTATTATATATATAGGACTTGATGCCATGGAGCAGGAGAGAAGCTGGAGTCCGAGGCGTATTATCTATACCTATATATATGTATATTCCGCTGCTGTGAATTGTATGGTATATATGATTGGTAATTTGATGTATGAGATACTCTGATGATATGATGTATAAAACAGTGATAGATTTCATTTTGTATAAAGTTCTATATCTACTATTATATTTTATCCGCTGCGACTGTGAGATTCTGATATTGTTTAGTTTCTTCTTCTTCTATCTCTTCTTCTTTAATCCTAATGGTTCGTAATTCTGTGCCACTTGAGTTAATAGACGTAGAATAGTGTTGATTCAAGGGGTACGGATTTGCGGGTTGTCACAAGGTTCCAGTGACTTCGAATCCATCATAGTACCACAGTTCGTATCCATGAAGTTCGAATCCATCGAAGTGCCTCGGTTTGACTCGGTCTCATTCGAACCCATCGACAGATCATCTACTTCGTATCGGTCAACTCCCATGAATTCGTATCAAACAGGATCGGCCGTGTTCGAATCCATCGAGTTTGTATCGATGGACTTCGTACCCATCAGCAGACGATGCACTTCGTAACGATCAGCTGATGCCTTCTTCGTGTCCATCATGGAAGCATCCCTTCGAATCCATCTGGTCAAAGCACTTCATATCCATCAGGTTACCCTGTTTCGTATCCATGAGTGATTCGTATCCATCAACAGTTGCAGTTCGTATCCATGAATAAGGCATCATTCGAATCCATCGAGTCAACTAGCCTTGGTGACGTTTCATCACTTGATACGAACAAGCCGAGGTATATGGAGTCGATGCGGTCAACTCGGAGTGAAGACCGGATCGATTCGAAATTTGCGCTCTACGTCATCACAAAGGCGCGTGCCACTATTGATTCGAAACCATCGATGCGAACAGATGGATTCGAACCAAACAGCCACTCGAAGAACCCCATTTCATATCGACCATATCTCGCGATACACTGATCCAAATGCCATGAAATTTTCACAGGAGCTTGCACACATGCTGAGAACGTCTGCGCCAAATTTCAACCTAATTGGACATCATCTTGATCGATACGAAATGACTTCGTATCGATCACAGATCGACTTGAAACTTTATGAGGTTGGTCGCGTGGGCCCACTCACGTGCCAGAAAAAGTCTTCCGAGATTTGAGCGCGATCTCAGCCTCCTATGCCTATAAATAGAGCCCCAGAGCCAACAAAAAAAGGATCTTTTGACTCTCAAGCGCCCAGACTCTGTCGGATCGAGGTCTCCATCATCCTACATCATATTTTTGCTGTTGAATTTGAATTTCCAGTTGTAACTTGCTGTTGATTGCTGTAACAACTTGTAATCATTGAAAGAGAATCAATAAAACTACAAAAAACTTCACAGTGGACGTAGCCAACACGCCGAACCACTATAAATCACTTGTCCACGCATCTACATTACTGTTGATTGGAGTTTTGTTAGATAATACTTGTTTTCAATTTACATTCTTCATTATTATCTCTTCAACGACTCTCGAAGAGTGTTGTGACCAATTTTGGTGCAAACACTTTGGTGCTTTCACTGAGAGTTGAACTCAGGTTTTCTCCTGCTCTTTGGATCTATCACCGATACCGGATTGAACAATTCTAAAAGAGAGATCCAGATCATCAAATCCAAGTTCCTTCCCTTCTATTCAGATTTGCATAAAGTCTAGAGAAAGGAATTCAACCTTCAAGATGGTTAGCACAAGGACCACCTCTAACGCTATCAATCAAGAAGAACATGATAGACAGTATCCTACGCCACTACCTCCATCTAATCAAGATGCTACTGGACATTCGGAACCATTAGGTCCAGTTACCCGACAGGAGTAGCAGTTGCTACTCCAAGAGCTGACCCAGAGTCGGCAACAACTAGCAGAACAGCTATGCGCTAACGCCGAGCTGATCAACCAGCTGGATCGCCAGAAGGGAAAGAGATCCAAGAGAGACCATGCTTCTCGCTCCTCCAGCGAAAGTTCTTCATCTTCTGATTATCATAATCGATCTCCACGACCCCGGCTAGATGGGAGTCACATGCCAGCCGCTGGAGATCAACCGGCAATGACCGTTGGACAAATGAGAGTTGGTCCATCAGCCAGTTTCCAAATCGGACCCTCCTCCCGAGGAGGCACGTTCCTCACCACACCGCAGAATACCGCACCACTAACGTCGCGGTTGAACCAGGAGTTGACGCCCAAGATCAGTTGAACTTGGACCGTCGTTATCATGGACGTACTCCTGAACCATACGTCCCAGAGGACTACGAGCCAAGAAGGCAAGATTTGGACCGCCAACAACATCCGGTCCAACTCCAAGATGTGGGATTCAATCACATTCCGGCACGAGCCGCACAGAACATACGAATGCTGGATCTTCCGACCATGATACGTCAGATGATCCATGAGAGCCAGGGTCTCACCAATGACGATTGGGGAATTTCCCAAAGTCACACTACTTTTACGGATGATATTCTTACTGCTGAACCCCCACGGCGATTCAGAATGCCAACTCTACCCTTGTACGAGGGAAACTCCGACGCCATCCAGCATATTCTGAAATATGAATGGTCAATGACCGCTGCCAGAGCTGACGATGCAGTGAAGTGTCGTAGTTTCCACATATCCTTAGGGGGAATCGCTACCATGTGGTTCACTCGACTGCCACCTCGATCCATCTCTTCATTTGACCAGTTGGCCACAAAATTTGTTGAGCAATTCCGCATGCACGTCGCGAGGCCAAAAGATGTCAACACTCTGTCTAGCGTCACTCAAGCTCCTAGAGAGACGCTCAGACACTACTTAGAGAGGTTCCAAACTGCATGTGCGGAGATCAGCAATCTGAACGATAACTCCATCCTTATGGCGTTGACTAAGGGGATTGACCCCGATTCTGAGTTTGGCAATTAGTTAGCTGGAAAACCACCTGCATCATTGGACCGTTTCCACGCCAAGACGACTCAATTCCTGAGAAGGGAAGACGCGAAACAATCTAGGAAGCAAACTGATGCAGGACCAAGCACGGAAAGGATCCAAAACAATGTCGCAATCAAACAGTCTGGTGAGAGCTCCGGAAAGTTCAGTTGAATGTTAAAAACAAACAAGCTCGACGGAGAGAGAGCGCGAATCAAACTAGAAAACGAGATCAAAATCGTGGCCCACGGTGCAAGAGTCCTATGTTTGACAGCTATACTCCTCTGAATACTTCACTTGAGAACTTGTATCTACAAACCTGTAATACAATTCAGTATCAAAAACCTGCACCAAAACCGTCGTCAGAGAGGCAAATCCAGACGGGAAAATTTTGCAGGTTCCATGAAAGCTACGGGCACAATACGAACGAGTGTCGTCACTTACAAGATCTCGTTGAAAAATTGATCAGAGAAAGGAAGCTGGAACAGTTTGTTCGGGCGCCGCAGCCTGGAGAAGCGGGCCCATCAAATCAAAATAATGAACCCAATCGACCGAGATAGGAGGACTCCACTTGTCCCCTCGGAAGATTGGTGATAAACGCCATCAATGGCGGACCAACTTTCTCAGGAGCCTGGAACAACGAGGATCTTCGTCACTGTTACACATGACCTGCTCTATTCAATCTATGAATGCTTTGCAATTTCCTTTACATTCTGAAATTTGAATTTGTAATAACGCACTGACTTTGCCATGTTTTTCCGTTCCAGCAATAAATTACTATCTCTTCAAGCTAGAGTTGTGATTCACTGAATGCAACATTCAACAATCACGACACACGAAGAGCTAAGTTCCATCGAACAATGGAATTTATTCAAATAGCGAGTGATTATGATACGACCGGCCACTCACTAAGTGAAACCTCAGCTCGGGGGCAAGCCATCACATCAAAGGCTGAACTGGACCGACACACGACAATCCTACAACTAACTCCAAATTCCCAGAGTGCGAATTGGAGTATAAACATCAAATAAATCGTTCCCAGAGTGCGAACGGACTCCAAATTCCCAGAGTGCGAATTGGAGTATAAACATCACATAAATCATTCCCAGAGTGCGAACGGACTCCAAATTCCAAGAGTGCGAATTGGAGTATAAACATCAAATAAATCGTTCCCAGAGTGCGAACGGACTCCAAATTCCCAGAGTGTGAATTGAAGTATAAAAAACAAAAAATCGTTCCTAGAGTGCGAATGGACTCCAAATTCCCAGAGTGCGAATTGGAGTATAAACATCAAATAAATCGTTCCCAGAGTGTGAACGGACTCCAAATTCCCAGAGTGCGAATTGGAGTATAAACATCAAATCCATCGTTCCCAAAGTGTGAACGAATTCCTAAAAAGCCCAAATAGGTGTGACTGACCATCTATCGGCTGACACTAAGTTCCCAGAGTGCGAATTGGAGTATAACATCAATCTCAGGTTCCCGAAGTGCGAACCGACCCATCAATGCAAACTCCAACTTCCCAAAGTGTGAATTGGAGTATAAACATCAATTCCAGGTTCCCGGAGCGTGAACCAAAACATCCGTGCTAACTCCAAGCTCCCAGAGCGTGAATTGGAGCGCGAACATCAACTCCAGGTTCCTGGAGTGCGAATCAAAAAATCAATACTAACTCCAAGTTCCCAGAGCGTGAATTGGAGTATAAAATTCCAAGTTCCCGGAGTGCGAACCCAACATACATGCTATCTTCAAATTCCCAGTGTGAATTGGAGCACAAATACCAATTCAAAGTTCCCGGAGTGCGAACCGAAATATCAATACTAACTCCAAGTTCCCAGAGCGTGAAGTGGAGTATAAACATCAATTCCAGGTTCCCGGAGCGCGAACCGTATTACAAACATCGATAACTCTCAAATTCCCAGAGTGCGAACCAGATTATCGATCTCAAATTATCCTAAGTCCCCAGAGTGTGGACATGTGCTTAAGATTTGCAATAATTGCGATTAACCACCGAAATACAAATGTTGTTCCCCGAAACTAGGGGCCAAAAAAGCTTAAGTGTTAATCACTAACCGAAGTGAAACAATGTCCGAAGTTCAACTCATTCATCAATCACAACATGTGACCAAGATTTTCAGACTTGGCAAATAAAACGAACTCTACTTGACGGTAAAAACACCACAAGTACACCAGACTGAAAGCCAAACACTGCAAATACTTAAGCACAAATGAAATGAGAATTAAAAAAAAAGAAATTGAATTTTATTTCAACTAACTGTATGTGAAGATTCATGTACAAGTTCTTCCAAAAAATTCCTACTAGTAGGGGGCCAAGCCTACATCTATACATGGCCTGAAAGGAAAATAAAAGTGACTTCCTAGCTGCTAAAAATGCACTAGACGGGATCGTCTACTTCTTCTTCTTCGGTTTCCTTTTCAACGCGGAACCTGTAACGACCCACCCTTTTGGATGGTTCAAATCAACAATAAACCACATATGTCAAAATCAAACCATTCAAAAGGGAGGATTGTTAATGGGGTAAATAAGAAAAAAAAGGAAAGAGAAAAACAAAATACAGAATCTCGCAGTGTGACGACAAAATATAATAATCAAATAAATAGTTCATGAAGTTGTTTTACAAATAACATTTGATTACACTTTTATAAATTCAAATCAGAGTTATACATATATCATAAATTACCAATAATGCAGCGGAACACAGAATGTAGTGGAATAATAAATAGCAATAATATACTGAATCTTCGTCTTCATCCACCAGAAATAGTCTTCAATGCTGAAAAACTCAGGCCGACCCGAGCATAAAGGAAGATAATACACTCGGGTCAGAACTAAAATTCTTATGCAAATTAAATCAAAAGTATATGAAATAAGGAATGCAGATAACTACATTTTTTGAAGGTTCAAATTTCTGGAAATGTTATTATTTCCATATTCAAAATAAAATGGATTTCACAATAGATCCATTCTAGTAAATTTCAAATTTATAGAACAATTCCCAGTTAAATTTCATAGTTTTAGAGATTTGATTTATAAAAATGTTCCAAAGTTTCAATATTCACTTTTCTGGAAACTTCCCAATGTTTCAAAATTTAATTTTGAAAACTTTCAAGTAAGGTAACGACGGTTTACTTCCCAAAATCATTTTTATGGTTCAAATAGTAAATCTAAACATACTATTTTTCCTCTGATGTAAATACTTGAAATTCATGGGTTTTACATCCTTATTCAGTGTGCAAATAATCAATATGAAAATTTAAATAATTACAATAAACTATAGGGTGATAACAAGGATATATCAAATAAATGAACAAATATACATTCAAGCACAATCCATTCAACATTCAAATCAATCAATTCAAAAAATCAACCAATTCAATAACATGTCACAGTAATTATTAGTCATCACATATTGGAATTTAGCTATTCAAATTAAATATTTATAAATATTCCAAACCAACAATCAAAAATTTATCACTATATGACCTGGTTTAACTTGCAACAAAATTTTAGTATTTCGTGAGTGAGTTTAAACACTCACCTTTTGGATTTCCCTTGTCTAGTCGGATTTGAATCCGCTACTACTTCCTCCTTTAGATTTATTTCCTTGCTATCTTAATCTTTTTTTTTGGAATGTTTTGGAAGAGACAGAGAAGTTTGTATAGATCTGGATATGAAGAAAATGATTTGGAAAAAGAAGAATGCTTGGAAAAGAAGAAGAAAATTTAAAGAGATGAAGAATTGAAAAAGAAAAGGAAGCTTTGAAAAAGAAGAAGAAGATTTGAAGAAGAAAAAAAAAGCATAAAAATGAAGCAAAAAAAAGAGAAGAAGGAGATTAAAAAAAAGGGAATGAGGAAGGTGAAGAGTGAAAAGAAATGATATGAAAATTTTATTTGGAAAAATGAAGCTACAGAAGATGAGATTAGAAATGAGGCTACATGAATGAAGATGGGAAAAAAATTAAAAGATAATAAGGTATATATAAACAAACTAGGAACTGAAATAAAGTAAAAATATGAATATCCCTAAAATGTAGTATTGAAAGATGTAAACTAAAGGAAAAAATATATCAATAAAGGCAAAAATAAATCTTCCGTTTTAAATATGAAGCTTCAAGAATTGCAAATGAAAGGAAGCTACAAGAACTAATAATGCATAAGCAAAATAAACTTTTGAAACGGAAAATAGTAAATGCTAATTAGAGGGCATGCATATTAATTTGGATGTTCGCATTAAAAACGAAAAAACAGAAAACGAAAAAACTTCAGGTAAAGCATTTAAAAAGAGCAAACGAATAAAGGAGAAACAAATGAAAAGAACGTGGAAATTATTAATTATAAATAAATCAAATGAAGCAACCATTAATTTATAAGAAATGAATGAGTAGTTTAATAATGAGACTACTTGAAAACGAAAAGAGAGAGATTGCAAGGTGATAATAAATGTAAAGTAAATGAAGGGACCAACTATTTCCTATAAACAAACCTTTTGGGTCCACATTCCCAAACTTGCTCCAATTAATTTATATCAATAAACCCAAATATACATATATTTACATTATTAAATTCCATATTAAAACATTCGTTTTATGCTAATATATGTGCACACTACATTAACTCAATCAATCAATTAACAATCAACCAATCAATTAATCAAACATTCAATATATATTTATTTACGTTACTCAAACAAATTTTATTGATTAATGAATATATATCAACTTATGCACTATAAAAATGATTTACTTTACTTTTTAATTATTGTAATGGTCGCATAATGCAACCGATTTACAAATTTTAACCATATATAAAATGGAAAAATGAATATAAACTTATGTAATCAATGTACAACTGTAAAAAAAAATTAATTTCTAAATGATTCCACGATATTTACATAACTATGAACCCTCTGATATATTTAAAAGTTTGAATATTAATGTGCATGTGTTTGTATATGTTATTCTAAAATTCAATTTTTTTTATCCAAAATCATTCTTGTTCAAAATGAAAGTTTTTTTTTATACGTCTCAAAACATGCAACAATTAATAACAAAAGAAATGAAGGGACCATGTACATCGCACAACCTTTTTGAAATTCAGTTTGTGAAACGTAACCAAATTGACTTCATTAACTCAAATAATATTAAAATTTGTATGCATTTAATTTTTTTTATCTATGCATAATAAATAAAATTACTTACCATAAAAATGAAAACGTTCAATTTGGTTTTCCCAAAATGATCTTTTATTTCCATTAAAACACCCTTTCTGTTTAACACAAAAGATGCGTTTCTTTTATTAAATCTATTAATTGCAGTCAACGTTTTCTTCCCTTCTCATTGAAATATTTCGATTATATTAATTACAGTTACTTATAAAGTTAAATTTCAAAATAGACAACTAAAATGGATGAAAAATAGAATAATTGTTTCTTTAGTCATTTAAGCACATTTATAAATTTGTTGCTTATATAGTAGAGAAATAAATAACTTACTTAAATAAATTATTTTTCTACTCTTGTAATCCATCTATATGCTGAAACACAGTTCAAATATACTTATTTTCTTCCTTTAAATCAATTATTCTATTCTTTATTTTAATGAAATTAAAACTACATTCACAAATGAAAGATCCATTTTATTTGATAATAAATATTCTTTTCATTAAACCAACTTATATTTAAAGATTATCCCATTAAAGAGTCATAGAAATAATACTTTGTACAACCACATCATTTCTTTATCAATTAATTTCATATTATCATTATATTTGTACCAAATTTAAGTGCTTACAATTTGAACGTAATATTTCTCAATGAAATTCTCATTATATTTTTTAACATAAAACATATGTTGCACATATAATTAATTAATTACCATTTACTTTGATCTGTCATTAATGGCAAGATATAATTACTATTACTTACAAAGATTAAATCTCAAAACATACCCTAATACAGGGAAGATAATTAATCCAATTGTTTCCTTTGAAATCCAATTTTGTATGTTAAACCCAATATCTATATACTAATTTAATTCCATCATTTAATTACAAATGTAATAAAACCTGTTCATTATATATTTAAATTTCAAACAAATCCTTTTATTTTGATTTACATTCTTATTATTAAATCAACTATTCCCTTATGCAATTGATTGACATAAGTTTTACACTCACCACTCAACAGTTAACGTTTCTTCTTATATCAATTGTAATATTTTAATTACGTTAATTCTCCATTAATTACCAAATAAATTTCTAACCGATTTAATAATAAGAAAATAAATGAAACAATGGTTATACATTAATAATCTATATCTATTAACTTATTCTTTACAAACAAAAATAAATAAATTTACGTAATTTCATACTCCATATTAAAACCATTTGCAATTAATAACATAAGATTACATCAATTTATACATCATTTATTATATTCCTTATTAACCTTTATTATTTAAATTGATTGAAATTACGTTAACATAGTATAGTAGTCAATTACATTCAATCAATATTAGCCAATTATATGTTTTATCTCATTAAATTATTTGTTTTAAGATTTATCCTAAAGTCAAAATTTCAAATCTAATAAGATTCAATTTAATAAATCATATATTTTAATTTCTGACAATATTAAAGCCCAAAACCTTATTAAATTTAATATTTTTAATTATCAAAATATGGGTTGTTACAGAACCACTGGAGCCACTAGCAGTCTTCCGCTTCGACCCCGTACCCTTTGGCGGATCTTCTTCTGGCGAAGGCATGATATCGATATACCCCTCCGAACTTGAACTTAAAGGAATATTCTCTTCTGGAGGAGCCGGAGGAGTCGGGTCTACCATCGGGGGCGGAATGGGTGCGCTGGTTCCGACTAGCGTGTCCCCAGAAGATGTCACCGCAAGAGGAGTGGGCCCGACCGCCGTCCTGACACTTTCAGAATTACCACCGTGTGCTGCCGCTTTCATCTCTGCATCGATTTGAGCGAGTATCTTAGCCTCACGAGCAGCACGAGACTCACGATAGGTAGCGGTGGACTGTGACGATCCAATAGAAATGGACGGGAACGAGCCGAGAACAAATGGCATGTCAGCAAAAGGGTCACTGTGTTGGCCCAAGAGTTCATTCATCATCTGTTCGTCGAAAGTAAACGAACACCCCTGTGCCGTCTTTGTCGGGGCGACCGTAGTCGTGATAACCACCACGGTGGTGATGACCTTTTGTGCTTGATGCAACTCTTGACTTGCAGGGGGCGCTGTCGGCGCAACTTTGTTCACTGGACAAGAAAGAAAAGAAGTTGTCAGAACATGCTTCAATACAAATACTTCAGTTCAGACACATAGTAGATTTGTGCAGAGTACCTTCCTCAACTTGACTTGTAGATGACTGAACAACTTCAGGAGAATGCTCCCTTATGGGAGATAAGCGTGGCTGCTCAGGGTCATAGCCTGGGACCAGTTGTGGCTCAGTCGCTGGCGTCGGCTCTGATCCAGATGAAGCAATCATCTCTGAACTTGTAGCTGGATGCACAACGCCAGACCCCTCACCAACTTCCAAGTGTTGGGTACCCAGTCTCTCTTTAGCATGAGAGATCGTGAAATCGTGGAGAACCTTCTTCTCATCATCAGTCAGTATACGGTTCTCCAACTTGAACTCTTCAAAAACTTCGCCTAGATGTGATGCTTTCTCTTCTTCGACTAATAAATTCCAGGCGTTGAACAAATGTGTCGGATAGTCGTCAAGCCATGTCAAATTTCTGTGCCTCAGCACATTAGCATTATAAGTAATGAGAAGTTCTTCTATCTCAGTCTCTAGCTTAGTCTTTGCTTGACGAACTTTCTCATCGACTTCGGCTTCCGTTTGGCGGACCTTCTCCAAGGCTGCATTTCTTTCTCTCCGAAATTCCACCGCTTGATCACACGCTTCCTGTGCGGAAACGTTAGCAGTGTCCCTCTCCTTCATAATCTCTGCAACTTTGGCCTTGAGCTCGTTTAGCTCTTTCAAGGCCGCATCCCGCTCGGCAGTTACGATGGTATTTCGGTGGCCCATGTCCTCCAATGTAGCATAATGCTCACGCTTCATCCTATCCATGGCTGCCTGAGCTTCATCCGCTTTTTTGAGAGCTTCAATCTCTGACTTTCGAGAGGACTCGGCCTCACCGCCGAGCGCCTAAATAATGCGGTACTTTTGACCAAGTTCTTTCTCCAACTTCTCAATCGTGGCCGCCCGATCAAAGGCCACTTTTGACGCTTTCTTAGTGGTCTTCGACCATTCCTGGTACTGGAAGAATACACCTGAGAGGTAATCATGCATCATAGGTGCAACTGTTGACGGTGTCCTTTTTAGATGCGGGGGAAAAATGAACCCGTCAAAGCAAATTTCAGGAAATTCTTTCCTCAACTGAGCAAGCCTAACTTCTCCTTCTCCCGAAGGCTCCGTCACTGTCTGCTCAGTTGTCGGGGAGGCCGCGATCTCCGTTCAGCGATGAGTATCAGACCTCGATGGTTGGGAAGACGGCTTGGGCCGTAAAGTTTCTGGAGGCCTCGAAACATGAACTGGAGGCGGTGCAGGAGCTCTAGGAGGTGGCGTGCGAGATCGAGACCGACGTCTGTCAGAGCGCTCATGACTCGAGCGCCCATAGTCATAGTCTCTATCTCCTTCCCTCCTATGTGACTCATAATATGAAGAAGACTGGCGTTTCTTACGAAGGCTACCAAGCATCGAACCTTTACCAGACATAGTATCTGCAAAGCAAAAACATGAAACGAAATTAGTAATCTCTCACAGTGAACGTATTACACTTAGAAATCGTGTAGTGCCGTGAAGTGTGAATGTGGGTGTAACCCCCCGACCAACCAGATGTGTCAACCGCACTAGTGGGCAGAGACTCGCTCAAAACTAAGGCTTCGGAAAGTTTGTCCAATCCGACATCATGCTGCAAGGACACATCGTCCGGAATTGGAATATCGGCGAGCCCTTCGTAAAGATTCTTAGTTCTCGGAGGAGACATCTCCGAAATTCTAATTTCGGGAGCGGGTCGGGTCGTGACAACTGATTTCCATCTTCCCTTTTTAGGTTGCTTAACAAATGTTGCCTTTCCTTTTCTTTGTTCTTTGGTACCTTGGGCTACATCCGTAGATTTTCCCAGTGTTTCTTCATCGGTATGAGTTCTTTCAGAGTCAGCCTCCTCAATTATGATAACTTTAGGCTTTCTTCGTTTGACTCGTTCTTTTGAGGCGGTTCTTAAGACACCATCGAACATTATCCTTTGCCTCCGCTCAATCAACCCAAGGATTCTGAGATTCCAATCTGTCAATAGCAACTCCATATTCCTCTCCTCACTTGGGATTTCTTGAAAAACCCGAACTATCTCCTTGAAACGCTCACCTTCGGGTCACTGAATTACGGCTGAAAAAGAAAAGAGATGTGAGTTCGACTTCGAATACATAGGTTTTATTAACTACCCAAAAAAAAAGCAATACCCATGTCTAAATAGCCATCGCCGAGTGAACCCTGGGGGGCACCTAACATAAAACCACTCCGTCCTGAAGTAGCTCAATCTTGTCCAAGCCCCCGTGATCACTTGGCAATTTCTCACCGCCTCCAAGAATGTGAAAGATGGACTATCGGCACGACTCTTGAAGTTAAACAAGTATTTGATCTCAATCGGGAGTGGCGGTCGATGGAGATACTCCATAAATGCAATGAACAAGCTATTGAGTGACGCATATCCATTCGGATGCAAATGAGATGGGGCAATCCTCAGAAACGACAATACTTCTCTTATATACTGGTTAAACGGAGGGAGTGTCCCAGCTGTGCATGCGTGGCGATTGAAAGCAGTATATCCCTCCGGTGGATTGTGCGGTCTATCATTTGGCCCCGACAGTAGCACGTCATCCATCGACAAACCATGCCTTAAACATATTCTTCCTAGCATGTCTTCCAAAATATTGGACGGGATAGAGTCTGATGGGTTACTAATGAAGGATGCGTAAAGTAACTCGTCCGGAGCTAGACCGATAACTTCATTCTCAATCTCCGTTACTTCAAGCACGGGAGGGACTGAACTCTGAGTTTCTTGCGGCTGCGAACTTGAAGTTTCCATAACTAGCTAACTCACGAGAAATCATCATTAGTTGCTAAAAAGCCCGTGCATTCCCCGGTGTAAAGTGCATGAATGTGTCGTGCAGTGTTGTGCATTACTTGAGCAAATTCTACGCAATAAACTAAAATGTATCAACGAAAAAACTCTGAAACTCAAACCAGAAATGACAGTCATCGTTGACCGTCACCGCTGACCATCACAACCGTTCCATCCAGACACAAGCGGTCGATCCAAGTTGAAGTTCGTTATATTTTTGTTAAGTTACGGTTCCATCGGCGAGCTTCGAAAGGTAGTCCAATATGCAGTTCTACGGTCAAGTTCGGTCATAAAAGGCAGAAGCTCGTCGGAATCAAGTATTCTAATGTGCAAAAGTTCTCTAAATTCGTCTAATTTCAACTTGGAATCGGTCGCTGCAGTTCAAATTCGTATCGAGTCAAAGATATATCATCAACCATGTTCGAACCGATACGTTTCATATCGATCATGTTCGAACCGATACGTTTCGTATCGATCACGTTCGAATCGATACGTTTTGTATCGATCAGGTTCGACTCGATACGTTTCGTATCGATCAGGTTCGACTCGATACGTTTCGTATCGATCAGGTTCGACTCGATACGTTTCGTATCGACCGAGGGCACACCATTTTGCATCGATCTGAGTACATTGGCTTCGCATCGATCACCGCTCTCATATTCGTATCGATACGAACTCGCATAATCTCTTCGATTCGAAAACTCCACAACTCCTTCTTCTCCAAAAAGGCCTTAACTCCATGGCCATGCTCCATCTCCAATCTTGCTCTCACGCCCAGATCTTAAAACCATCAAAACCGATCATAAAAGCAAGAAGGATGGATTGAGATTTCGAGTTTCATCGTTCTAAACACGATTCTATCCATTAATTACCTGTTTTTAATGTTTAATTTCGAAGGATTAAAGGACTGAATCGATTCGAAGACGTGACAAACTGCTCTTCTCTCGGAAGCTTCGAGTCGATGCAAGAACACAGAGAGTACAAGGTAACAGTAAAAGTAAAAAAGGTAAAAAAATGGCTAAGTCCACACTATTTATATGAAGCCACAGAAGAACCGAGTCGATTCGCCTCCCAGTCAACTTGACCGGTCGCAACCAGTCAAAACACGGATCGGTTCGAAAGCTCCGTTCGAATCCATATGCCTGAGGTCTTATCGATGCGAAATTACCCTCATACTTTATCGATACGAAGTACACAACTAAGGCTGTGCTTGTAGGATCTAGATTAACCCTAGAGGGGGGGTGAATAGGGTTATAGCAAATTTTCTCGAATTAAACACAGAAATATGATAGCAGAAATAAATATGCTGAAAAGTAAATCACACACAAAATTTACCCAGCTTCGGCAACCCCTGCCTACTGCTGCATTCACAGATTTCTATTAGAATTAAACAGTATCACGCTTACAAACACTCTACTAGACTCGCAGACCCTTTTGCTCCCGCTCACAAACACTCTACTAGACTCGCACACCCTGCTCCCGCCTATAGAGTTTCGCTCACTCGCAAACACTGCTCCCGCCTATAGAGCTTTGCAAACTCGCACACCCTGCTCACTGAACTAATTCAAAATAGACAATCTGACACTACCTAAACCTAGGTGGTGATTTACCAAGATTCTTTGGTTCGTAAAATAAAAAACAGTAATTAAGAAACAATAGAAAAATAACCCTAAAAACTAATTAATATAATAAAGCCTCAAATTAAAACAAAACCCCCTTTTGATTTTAATTAGACCGGCCCACTTAAACCCGTTCCTTTCTTTGTTATCTCCAACCCGATCCCCTTTTGTTTCGTTCGTGAGAATAATGGCGGCTTGGTTCTAATTAGGGCTTCGTTCCCTTTTGTTCCAGTTAGGGCTTCGGCTCTTTGTTCCAATTAGGGCTTCGAATTCTTCAATTAATCTGTTATACGTTGCCCTAGCTCGCTGCTTCTCTGATGGTTGACTATTGCTCGTTTTGCAGTTGCTCGATCGAGTTCGTTGCTTGTGAATTCGGTATGTACTGTCTCCTTTTGCTTTTCTAAATTGATACTTGAACTCGATAATTTTTTGCCGATGATGATTAGGGAATTTATATAGGTTGAATTCCTATATTTGCGTTCGTATAAATTTGATTGAATTTGTCAAATTCTTTATCTCGGCCACTTGATGATGCTTGAATGATTGGGATCGATTCTGACTTTTTCATATGTGTATAATTTTAATTCTTGCGTCCCACGGCTTTGATGTTGACTTGTTCATATTTCTTGCTTGGTTGGTCACGGCTTTAATTCATTTTCGTGATGACCACGATGTTGATTTCTACTGCTTCGGCCTTGACTCGTTCATCTTGTAGTCTTCAACCTTTTTCTCTGGTACTTAAATTTTCAATCATGATGTTGTTTGGTTATTTGTTCATGTGATTCCCTGTTGCTCGGTTACTGATGCATTAGTTGTTGGCATATTTGCTTTGTACTTCATTTGAGGTTGTAGCTTTGGTCTTTGTTGCTCTGGTCCTGTTGCCTTCAGTTGCTTGTTGAAGATATTGCACTGCATCACCACTGTTCTTTGCATTTGTACATATGAATGCTCACTGTTGTTTGTACCTGTACATATGTGTATACTGAGTTTGCATTTGATTTTGTAGTTTGGTGTCATGTTTTCTTTGAGTCTGCAACTTGGAGTCTGCAACTAGTAGCTGGACTTGATTATGTTTTGATTCAAAGACTTCTGTTCACCTGCATGTATTGTTGATTCATAGTGATATTCGTTCATTTGTGTTTCACTGGTAGTATCTGTTGTATCACTTGGTCATGGAGCTGCTGTACTACTTTGGTTCATTTTCATGTTTGTTGCAGTCCATATTCTTTTGTGTCTATTGTTTGCATTGTTCCATGTGTCTTGCCTTTGACTGTTTGCATACACTTTTGGTCATGTTGTGCTCATTTTCCACTGAGTTGCATTGAATAGCTGGTCTTTGTAGTTGTTTATTTGAGTCAGTGCTTCACCATACTTGTTGTTGCAGTATTCAAGTTTCTTGTACTTGTGCTACTTTCACTGTGTCACTGAGGTCTTGCACTGTTTCATGCATGTACTCTGAGCTGTTTATGCATTTGCCACTGAGCTTGATTCATGCTTACTGTCACTACTGCTTCGAGTCAGTTTCATGGTCACTTATGCAGTTTGAAGCTTGCCACTGACTTTGGTTCTTCGCTTGCATCGTTGTAGTTGCATTTATGTCACGTAGTTGCATACTTTGACTTGATGCTGCATATATGTTTGTTGCAGTCCCTTTTTGCTGTTGCTATCCACATTGAACTGCCTTTGATGCACTTTTGAACTTTGTTGCAACTTGGTCTTGAGTTGTTTGATCTGAACTTGACGTTGTATTCACTGGTCAGTGGTGTTCATTGTGATGATTTGGCTTGTAGCACTTATGCAGTCTTCACTGTTGCTGTTTGATGCTGTCTTGATTTTGCGCATTGCCTTACTGACTCGATTCCTTTCATGTTGTGCTTGCACGCTTGCTATTTTTGGCTGCGCACACGAGTTGGCGAGGCAGTGCACACGTGTATGAATGTACACGTGTGTATTGCAGCCACTTATGATTACCTGTCCCTGTAATATCTATGTGCACGACTTTGTGATGAATTCAAGTGTGAATGATGACGAACAACCCAAATAACTGAGGCAAACGATATTTTCAAAAATCGTATTTCATTTTATATTGCAAAAATATTTCTTTTTCAATTTTACTGCGTTAGTGAATATTTTTGCAGATTGCTCAGATGCTGGATTCAAACTGGAATGCAGTTGAAGACAAAATACGAGTGTGAGTGATATGTAGTGAGGTTATCAATGTAAAAATATTTGTGATGTAATCGTGATGTAATCAGAAATGTATATGTATAGTGAGAGCATGAATTTGTACTATTCAAGTTTGTAATAAATATTTGTTAGAATAAAAATTTCTGTTTGAATTCAAAATCTGTTTAACTTGTTCTGTTTGAATTCAAATTCGAATTCTGTGTAATTTAATTTTATTCAACAAATATTTATTTAAACTATGAAAAACAAAATAGTACATTACCAAATACATTTATATGAATGTATATATGTTTATTATCATCAAACAAAAATCATATAGCGCAAAGCGCATATTCAACAATCTCCCCCTTTTGATGATAACAAACATATATTTAAGATTTTGAATATATTAAATGTATTTGATAATTTCATTTGCTCCCCCTATTTGAATGCTTCCTTTTTATGTGATACTCCCCCTACATATATGGCTCCCCCTACATATATGCATACAAATAAAAATATGTAAATGAGCCTATATGCAAATTGAAAGTTATTTGACCTTTGCTTGATTCTATTTGACAAAATCTTAACTTTTCTCTCCCCCTTTTGTTATCAGCAAAAGAATAATAGTGTTATAAAATAGGGATGAAGTGATAGACATGAATCAAACATTTAACTCAATTAAATATAAATATCAAATTTCAATAAAACTCAAACAAAAATCATAATTACCCTTGTCAAGCGCATATTCCACTTTCAGAAGTGATGGAGATAGAATCATCAAAAAAAAAATTCATATAGATATGTCTATTTGTGGTATATTTATTTCTGGAAATTTGAATATCTACTAACCATGCATAACCGTTAGGACTTTTAAATGAGATTAGTAGTATTCCAATTTAATTTAAAAAAAATGAAATCAAGTATCTTCTAACCACGCATGACCGTGAGGACTTTTAAATGGGATTAGAATCAACTTGTCTATTAAATCAATTATTTTTAATATGCGTTCCATACATGCATAACCGTGAGGACTTTTAAATGAGCATGGAAGCACATAATCAAAAATCCAAGTAATTCACCCATGCATAACCGTGAGGACTTTTAAATGAGAGTGAATACTTTGGATATTTATTTTTATTGCTAAATATAATAAGTTGAAGCACAAATAATTTCCTTCACAGATTTAAGATATTGAAGAACAAATGATTTCCTTTGTAAACTACCACAAATTTACATACTAAATATGATCTTGATGAGTGATGTTCGATAGAAAGATGATAGAAATAGAAATGGTCATGGAATTATTACCCAACAAAAAGTTTTTATAACTCTTGTTATGAAATTCTAAAGAAATTTTCTAATTATACTTTCTCGAGTTATAATATATGATAAATATCAACACTCATCTCTTTTTCAATCACTATTTATCTTTTCGATAATCAAAGGGAGTCAGATTAGTCAAATTTGTCATTTAAAATCAAATTAAAAATTATAAAATCAATTTTTCAAAAATGATTAAGCTGTAAATATGGTCAAACATGATTTTCTTGAGGGGAGTTTTATAAGAAAATTTTCTGCTATTTGAAAATTTATTTCAAGTGAAAAATATGCAGATATTTTCTTTGAAAAAAAAAAACGATGCAGCAAATGAATGTTTCAAAAATTAATCACGTTACACTAATAATTTTTCTATCAACTATATTACCAGTGTAATCCGCATCTGAATTTAAATTTCACTCAATATTCACTTGTTGAATCAAACCATGAGATGTGCACCAAAAAATTTCAAAACATCATTCTTTTGAATTTTGAATTTAAGCCGTGTTAACACTCAAACAAATATCATGATGTTAATTTCAGAAACCAGAGGATAAACAATTATTTTCATGAGTAATCACAGTCAATCAACATCATAATTATTTCAAAAACAATTTCTTAAAATCCTTTTTCTCATGAATTTGAAATCGTGCAAATTTACAAGCAGTGATCAAAATGTCAGAACCAATATATCTACGTGTAGCATGAGTAACCAACATTTGACTGAACAAATTTATATAAATTAGTTCAAAAATTGAAAATCTGATTGGTCATCAATTAAGCACAAATTAATGTCATAAATAAGAACAAGTCAAAAAATCATATCAATTAAGTCCGAATCGGTCAACCATCATAATTACTCCAAGTAATTCTATTTAAAGATGGCTAGTCAATATTTTAAAAAAATCATAGCATCAAAATCATCATCTTTTGTTCATCTCAATATTGGCTGATTTTAATTTAGAGTATGGTGCAGATAATCACATTTAAAAACAATTACCTGTTTTACCTTTACGATAATTTTTCGTGATTGCCCATTGTGATTCTGTCACCTTTATACTAGGCTAAGGAACTTTGTTTTCTCGCCCGTTGTGTTTCTGGAACAGCCGAAATCCAGAGAACACTGTTGTTGTTCCTTAGCCTGCCACCACACCTACACGATAAAAGATTTGTGTGATCTATTTGTTTTTATAGGTCCATTGTTGTTAGTGGCAGAATATGAAAAATATGTTTTTGGAGACTCAAAACTGTTTATATATGTTCCTTTTGACACCCAAATTTGTTTGACTTTCAAAGATTTTATATTTGTGCCTTTTGGAACCCAAATTGGTATAGTTTTCACGTGTTTGGGTCTATACCAACAATTATTTCGATTATGTCCAAATTCTCTACAAAACGTGCACATTAAATTGACTTGATTAAATTTTGTGTTTCTATGACTACGATTTTCAACATGATTTCCAATTATTTCAGATCGAGCAAAAACACCTTTACTTTTTGCATTATCATTATTTTGTGATTTCCCAAAGCCTAGTCCTTTTCTATTGTTAGCAAAAATTTGATTTCCAAATAACATTTTGAAAGATTTTTTGCCTCTTGAAAAGTTATTCAAAGATTTCTCAAGATTTTGGACTTTGGTTTTTAATGTTGAATTTTCAGTAACAAGTGAGGTGCATCGATTAATAAAATCCTTTCTCCTAGTGTCGATGGTTTCCTTAAGATTCAAGTTTTCATTTTCAAGACTTTCAAAGTTATTCCTCAGTTTTGATAATTCTGAATCTAAAATCTTACATTTTTTACATTCTAGGTTTTGAATATTTTCAAGTTCAGTTTTTAACCTAAAATTTTCACGAGCAAATTCTCTCCTATCAGATTTCAGTTTTTCAATTTTAGATTCAAGAGTATCCACTACCTTAGTAAGATCAGAACACATAAAAACAAGTTCTTTATAAGAAAACTCACCTGCCTCACTAGATTCGTCGGAGGTTTCTTCTGATTCTGATTTTGCCATGCAACACAAGTTAGCCTCCTCTGGGCTGCTATCCGAAGCTTCCTCTCCTTCTTCATCATCCCAAGTCGTTGCAAATACCTTCTTCGCCTTTTTCTTTTCTTTGTTGTTTTTGAGAAGTGGGCATTTTGGTTTGATGTGGCCAGGCTTGTTGCAGTTATAACATGTCAGTTCATTATCAGAATTTTCGGAATCTTTTGACCTATTGCCCTTTGTTTTCTTCTTGCGTGGCTTGAATCTAGACCATCTTCTAAGATTATTGACAGCCATTGCAAGCTCTTCAATTGGATCTTCTTCATCGCTTTCTTCTTTACTTTTTAAGGCAATCGTCTTCTTCTTTGGTTCGGAGTTGTTGCGTTCTTCCTTTGCTTTTAACTCAAGCTCATATGTCATCAAGTTGCCAATCAACTCCTCCATGCTTAGTTTACTCAGATCTTTCGATTCTTGAATTGCTGTGACTTTTGCCTCAAAGTTCATTGGTAAAACTCGTTGTATCTTCCTCACAAGCTCTACCTCAGTGAATACCTTCCCAAGCGCTCTAGCATTGTATACCAAGGTTGAAAAGCGTCCAAACATATCCTTTATGCTCTCGCCTTTGTCCATCACAAAATTTTCGTATTCATTGCTGAATAGGGCTAGCCGAGACTCCTTGACTTGAGAAGTTCCTTCGTGTGTCACCTCCAAAGTATGCCAAATTTCCTGTGCTGTTGTACAATGAGAAATTCTATTAAATTCATTTTTATCAAGAGCACATATCAAAGCATTCATGGCTTTAGCATTTGTCGTTTTCAATTTCTTATCGTTTGCATCCCACCTATCCTTAGGTTTAGGAATCTCAGTACCACCAACGATTATAGTGGGAGGTTTATAGCCAGTTTCAATAATATCCCAAACATCATAATCAACGGAACTAAGATAAATACTCATCCTAACTTTCCAATAAGCATAATCGTTCCCGTTAAACATAGGTGGCCTAGCAATAGATTGCCCCTCAGAAAAAGCATTATTTTGTAGACTCATGACTCTAGAGTTAAATAAATATACCAGGCTCTGATACCACTTGTAGGATCTAGATTAACCCTAGAAGGGGGGGTGAATAGGGTTATAGCAAATTTTCTCGAATTAAACACAGAAATATGATAGCAGAAATAAATATGCTGAAAAGTAAATCACACACAAAATTTACCCAGCTTCGGCAACCCCTGCCTACTGCTGCATTCACGGATTTCTATTAGAATTAAACAGTATCACGCTTACAAACACTCTACTAGACTCGCAGACCCTTTTGCTCCCGCTCACAAACACTCTACTAGACTCGCACACCCTGCTCCCGCCTATAGAGTTTCGCTCACTCGCAAACACTGCTCCCGCCTATAGAGCTTTGCAAACTCGCACACCCTGCTCACTGAACTAATTCAAAATAGACAATCTGACACTACCTAAACCTAGGTGGTGATTTACCAAGATTCTTTGGTTCGTAAAATAAAAACAGTAATTAAGAAACAATAGAAAAATAACCCTAAAAACTAATTAATATAATAAAGCCTCAAATTAAAACAAAACCCCCTTTTGATTTTAATTAGACCGGCCCACTTAAACCCGTTCCTTTCTTTGTTATCTCCAGCCCGATCCCCTTTTGTTTCGTTCGTGAGAATAATGGCGGCTTGGTTCTAATTAGGGCTTCGTTCCCTTTTGTTCCAGTTAGGGCTTCGGCTCTTTGTTCCAATTAGGGCTTCGAATTCTTCAATTAATCTGTTATACGTTGCCCTAGCTCGCTGCTTCTCTGATGGTTGACTATTGCTCGTTTTGCAGTTGCTCGATCGAGTTCGTTGCTTGTGAATTCGGTATGTACTGTCTCCTTTTTCTTTTCTAAATTGATACTTGAACTCGATAATTTTTTGCCGATGATGATTAGGGAATTTATATAGGTTGAATTCCTATATTTGCGTTCGTATAAATTTGATTGAATTTGTCAAATTCTTTATCTCGGCCACTTGATGATGCTTGAATGATTGGGATCGATTCTGACTTTTTCATATGTGTATAATTTTAATTCTTGCGTCCCACGGCTTTGATGTTGACTTGTTCATATTTCTTGCTTGGTTGGTCACGGCTTTAATTCATTTTCGTGATGACCACGATGTTGATTTCTACTGCTTCGGCCTTGACTCGTTCATCTTGTAGTCTTCAACCTTTTTCTCTGGTACTTAAATTTTCAATCATGATGTTGTTTGGTTATTTGTTCATGTGATTCCCTGTTGCTCGGTTACTGATGCATTAGTTGTTGGCATATTTGCTTTGTACTTCATTTGAGGTTGTAGCTTTGGTCTTTGTTGCTCTGGTCCTGTTGCCTTCAGTTGCTTGTTGAAGATATTGCACTGCATCACCACTGTTCTTTGCATTTGTACATATGAATGCTCACTGTTGTTTGTACCTGTACATATGTGTATACTGAGTTTGCATTTGATTTTGTAGTTTGGTGTCATGTTTGCTTTGAGTCTGCAACTTGGAGTCTGCAACTAGTAGCTGGACTTGATTATGTTTTGATTCAAAGACTTCTGTTCACCTGCATGTATTGTTGATTCATAGTGATATTCGTTCATTTGTGTTTCACTGGTAGTATCTGTTGTATCACTTGGTCATGGAGCTGCTGTACTACTTTGGTTCATTTTCATGTTTGTTGCAGTCCATATTCTTTTGTGTCTATTGTTTGCATTGTTCCATGTGTCTTGCCTTTGACTGTTTGCATACACTTTTGGTCATGTTGTGCTCATTTTCCACTGAGTTGCATTGAATAGCTGGTCTTTGTAGTTGTTTATTTGAGTCAGTGCTTCACCATACTTGTTGTTGCAGTATTCAAGTTTCTTGTACTTGTGCTACTTTCACTGTGTCACTGAGGTCTTGCACTGTTTCATGCATGTACTCTGAGCTGTTTATGCATTTGCCACTGAGCTTGATTCATGCTTACTGTCACTACTGCTTCGAGTCAGTTTCATGGTCACTTATGCAGTTTGAAGCTTGCCACTGACTTTGGTTCTTCGCTTGCATCGTTGTAGTTGCATTTATGTCACGTAGTTGCATACTTTGACTTGATGCTGCATATATGTTTGTTGCAGTCCCTTTTTGCTGTTGCTATCCACATTGAACTGCCTTTGATGCACTTTTGAACTTTGTTGCAACTTGGTCTTGAGTTGTTTGATCTGAACTTGACGTTGTATTCACTGGTCAGTGGTGTTCATTGTGATGATTTGGCTTGTAGCACTTATGCAGTCTTCACTGTTGCTGTTTGATGCTGTCTTGATTTTGCGCATTGCCTTACTGACTCGATTCCTTTCATGTTGTGCTTGCACGCTTGCTATTTTTGGCTGCGCACACGAGTTGGCGAGGCAGTGCACACGTGTATGAATGTACACGTGTGTATTGCAGCCACTTATGATTACCTGTCCCTGTAATATCTATGTGCACGACTTTGTGATGAATTCAAGTGTGAATGATGACGAACAACCCAAATAACTGAGGCAAACGATATTTTCAAAAATCGTATTTCATTTTATATTGCAAAAATATTTCTTTTTCAATTTTACTGCGTTAGTGAATATTTTTGCAGATTGCTCAGATGCTGGATTCAAACTGGAATGCAGTTGAAGACAAAATACGAGTGTGAGTGATATGTAGTGAGGTTATCAATGTAAAAATATTTGTGATGTAATCGTGATGTAATCAGAAATGTATATGTATAGTGAGAGCATGAATTTGTACTATTCAAGTTTGTAATAAATATTTGTTAGAATAAAAATTTCTGTTTGAATTCAAAATTTGTTTAACTTGTTCTGTTTGAATTCAAATTCGAATTCTGTGTAATTTAATTTTATTCAACAGATATTTATCTAACCAAATACATACTATTCAAAATATTTGTTTGAATAAAATTTCTGTTTGAATTCAAAATCTGTTTAACTTGTTCTGTTTGAATTCAAATTCGAATTCTGTGTAATTTAATTTTATTCAACAAATATTTATTTAAACTATGAAAAACAAAATAGTACATTACCAAATACATTTATATGAATGTATATATGTTTATTATCATCAAACAAAAATCATATAGCGCAAAGCGCATATTCAACAGTGCTGAAGACATTGAATTCCATCGATGTGAAACAGACAGTGAACACATCGACTCGAAGCCCTCATTCACATCAACAAGTTCGCAACTCCATCCACCGCATATCGATACGAGCAACAAATTCGTATCCATCAAAACCTACCGATACGAACAGATATTTCGTATCCATCCAAACTCATCAATACGAACGGATGTTTCGTATCCATCCAAGCTCATTAATACGAACTATCATTTCGTATCCACCATTTCTCATCGATACGAACGGATGTTTCGTATCCATCCAAGCTCATCGATACGAACTATCATTTCGTATCCATCATTTCGACTCGCATCGATATGAAAAACTACTTTTCAACCTTTTACATCGATTCAGGAGAGGATCGATACAAGAGGATAGTCAAAAACAACCATTAAGCGTTGTTTCAACTCAAATTTCCAAATCGGTTCAGGAGAGAATCGATATGAAATTCAATAACAAACAAAACTGACAACAACTCATGAACACACAACGTTAATGAGAGTCAAATTAACATATGTGCATATGTGTCGGACTAATGTTCGATTTTAAACATTCACAGAGATCGAATACTCATTTTGTTACGATTACAACAACCAACAGCTAAGCACTATTATACAGCAATCAATCATATCAACGCAAGATTACAACCTTCGACAAAAGAGCAATGATTGTTCAGAGAGAAATCGCAGCTTTTCAAAGCACGTCATGTTTCCACAAGACATACTTTAGGGGGCAAATGTTATCCCGCTTTTTTGGCAAAGCCGTGATACCAAAAGATCGATCGAAAACAAAGGATAGTTCGTATCAGAGATTGGTCATGCTTTGCTTCACTATGGATATCGCTGAATTTTGTCCAAGTCCAGATTGAGCTACAACTGATAGGACATGACAAGAAAGATCATAAAAGTCAGCATCTCAAATTTCAAGTCAATCCGAGTTCACACGCTCAAGATATGATCTATTTAATTCGAAGGGAAAAGCCCAGGTTTCGTATCCATCACTATGGGTGATTTCGTATCCATCATCGAACTCTGGTTCGAATCGATCACTTTCGTATCGATCAGGTTCCAGTGACTTCGAATCCATCATAGTACCGCAGTTCGTATCCATGAAGTTCAAATCCATCGAAGTGCCTCGGTTCGACTCGGTCTCATTCGAACCCATCGACGGATCATCTACTTCGTATCGGTCAACTCCCATGAATTCGTATCGATCAGGATCGGCCGTGTTCGAATCCATCGAGTTTGTATCAATGGACTTTGTACCCATCAGCAGACGATGCACTTTGTAACGATCAGCCAATGCCTTCTTCGTATCCATCATGGAAGCATCCCTTCGAATCCATCTGGTCAAAGCACTTCGTATCCATCAGGTTACCCTGTTTCGTATCCATCAGTGATTCGTATCCATCAACAGTTGCAGTTCGTATCCATGAATAAGGCATCATTCGAATCCATCGAGTCAACTAGCCTTGGTGATGTGTCATCCCTCGATACGAAAAAGCCGAGGTATATGGAGTCGATGCGGTCAACTCGGAGCGAAGACCGGATCGAGTCGAAGTTTGCGCTCCACGTCATCACAAAGGCGCATGCCACTATCGATTTGAAACCACCGATGCGAACAGATGGATTCGAACCAAACAGCCACTTGAAGAACCCCATTTTGTATCGACCATATCTCGTGATCCACTGATCCAAATGCCATGAAATTTTCACAGGAGCTTGCATACATGCTAAGGAACGTCTCCACCAAATTTCAGCCTAATTGGACATCATCTTGATCGATGCGAAATGACTTCGTATCGATCACAGATCGATTTGAAACTTTCTAAGGTTGGTCGTGTGGGCCCACTCACGTGCCAGAAAAAGTCTTCCGATATATGAGCGCGATCTCAGCCTCCTACGCCTATAAATAGAGCCCTAGAGCCAACAGAAAAAGGATCTTCTGACTCTCAAGCGCTCAGACTCTACCGGATCGAGGTCTCCATCATCCTACATCATATTTTTGCTGTTGAATTCGAATTTTTAGTTGTAACTTGCTATTGATTGCTGTAACAACTTGTAATCATTGAAAGAGAATCAATAAAAGTGCAAAAAACTTCACAGTGGACGTAGGCAACACGCCGAACCACTATAAATCGCTTGTCCACGCATCTACATTACGGTTGATTAGAGTTTTTGTTAGATACACTTCTTTTCAATTTACATTCTTCATTATTATCTCTTCAACGACTCCTGAAGAGTGTTGTGACCAATTTTGGTGCAAACAAATACCATTAAAATTAAATAACTTCAAAATAATATAAATATAATTATATAGCTTTGAAACAATTTTAATATAATTAAATAACTTTAAAATAATATTAATATAATTACGTAACGTAAAACAATTTTAATGTAATTAAATAATTTTATAATAGTATTATTATAATTAAATAACCTTAAATTCAAAATATTATAATTAAATAACTCAAAAATAATATTAATATAATTATATAACTTAAAGTCAAAATTAATATGATTAAATCAATCCTTAAACAAAATATTTTTGAAATTCAATTTAGGATTTAAAAATCGTTTCTTATCTAAAAAACCAATTCCGACTTAAATGGCAATGTATGGCAAATTTGAAATACATAATTGGGGCAATAGCCACCCAACACCTAATCAATATCAATATTCATTTTCTATCACTACTGGGTTTTATTTTCAAACATCTAATGATGTTATAACCACAGTGCCCATAATATATCCATTATTCAATAATCCACATAAAAGAAATATTGTTGAACAATTCAATAATAGCGAGAAATCCCATTGGATCCATCCAACCTATTTTCCTTTGCATCACAAACGTTATATAATCGTAAAATATAAATCAACCTCTTCGAGATGGGATACATATACAAAAGATCATCCGCTCTTACACGGGAACATAATATGGTATCATCCATTCCAATAGGAGGGAATATTCAATCCAACTAATAAATATAGTAATTCATCCAAACAATCATTCAACAATTTTTATCAACTATATATTATACTAGTTATCCAAAAAGGTGAGTTTAACTCACCGAAATTTTCTATCGTCATCGAGGCGTTCCAGTTTGGAACTATAATCGAACGATGTCCGATTTTAGCCTAAATTTCTATAGTCTCTGAATTCATCTAAAATAGTTCCATCGCAAAGCTTTCGTTGTCACAAGTGCTATGAAAAAGTTTCATCTCAATCGGACCTCGTATAAGAGAGTTATGCAATGTGTAATTTATCATATTTTTAAATAATGATCAAAGAAACAAATTACACTTCCACTTAATTACAAATATGCTCCTACCCTTTCTTTCCCAAATCAACTGGTCTTTCTCTCCAACCTACACAGTGTCACATCCATGCACACATGGTGCTTCTCCCCCTCCGCTCACCTACACAACAAACCGACACCACCATCCCATTTCTCTTGCGACGCCGAACTCGACGATGCTAAAACCAACAGGACCGCACGCCTACGCTCAAACATGGTACTCCCCATCTCGATCGTTCATACAGAATGTCGGACTCTACCCCATCTCACCACGACCTTTCATATTCCCCTACTAATTGCTAAATCACCATATGAACATGAATTCAAACTCCATTTCACAAATAGTTCACCACAAAACGCTTAAAATCTAACCCTAGATCAAAAGCCCTTACGGCCATGACCACATTTCCCCCAGATCATCTTTGAATCCATTCAAACTCATGCAGAAGGTGGATCTCACCGATACATTCCAAAGAAACAAGCTTTGGAATTTTTTGTTGAGCATATGATTTTATATTGAAATTTGAAAAAGTGGATTCTTGTTTTACTTTCTCAGGAATGAAGCAAAGCTGTTTTGGATTCTTGGTTATTGTAAGATAAAAAGTGGATTCTTTATTTATTCCGAAGAAACAATCTTCAATTTGATGATCATTCACGGACAAATATATTTTGAAAACTATTTTTGCGATATGACTACTTTATAACATATATATTCAAAAGAAAATAGTAAAAGTATTATTTTATAAACAAAATATAACATTTAAAAGGAAGAAGAACATTTTAGTTCAGAACCAGAAGTCTAACTTTCATCCTAGATGTTTGAGGAACATTTTAGTTCAATATCAGATGTCTGGTATTTCATCATAGACGTCTGAGGAACATTTTAGTTCAACATCAGACGTCTGACATTTTCATCATGGACGTCTAGTCATATTGAAATGAAAATATATTTTTAGTTCAAATCTAGACATCTGGATTTTTCATAATAGATGTCTATATTAAATCTAGATGTCTAATGAAAAATATCCAAACGTCTGGATGCCCATAACCAGGTTTTTTTATTTGAATCTCTTAAATGACATGTCCCCTCGTCTTTAACAGTTGCATCTCCTGCTTAGAATAGTTTTCTTCAATGGTTACTACTATTTTCAAATTTATAAGTAGAGTTGAGAATTCACCTTTTTTAACAAAAACCAAGAATCAATTCTTTCAATCTTTCTAATCTATACACGCTCGTGAATTACAAATATTCTCAACAATTTACTTTCTGCAATTACACGTTCAAATCATCATTTCAAGGAGATTATATCAAGGTTATACATGATAGACTTATCCGTGTTATCTAGAACACAATCAGTCAATAATATTCACTAATATATGTAGTTGAAGTCCTGTTGGAGATCTTCAGGCATGAAGTCATATTCGGTAGTTTAGACGGTTTATAATATAGAAGTCCTGTTATGTAGCTCAGGTGGTTTGTAATATAGAAGTCATGTTCGACAGCTCAGGCGGTTTGTAAAACCTATTCCTCTGGGTTAAGTGGGGGTATAGTCATAAATCCAGAAGGAGTCTGGGACTGGACATATAACGAGATTCTAACCAGCATAAAAATCTCTGATGCACTTTACTAATTGCAATATTTATGCTGCTAGTTTGATACAAGTTTTTATTTAGTAAATATAATCATATTACTTGATCCACATCGACTTTCATTATATTTATATATTACTGCTGTTGTGATTACTTTGCTTCAATTCTGTAATTATATATTTGGCCATCATCGATCCAGTACATAGGACTATTAGTCGATACTAGCGACTTTCATTTGGTATCAGAGCCTGGCATTCTACTGATCGTAACAACATTCTAGAACAATGGTGGAAAAAGAAGATCTAGTCAGAGCTCAATGATAGTTGAGAAAAAACAAAATTTTGAAAGCAAGCAACATGAAATTGAATGTCGATACATGTGCAATATGGCTACATTTAGATCAAAATCGGTACATGATCATTCTATTTATAATGATCTTTTAGCATCACATGATAGTTTATTTAAAATTTAAATCATTACAAAAGGTTAATAATGTTGCTTTACGAAAACTAAAGGATTGCGAACTTAAATATGATAAATTAAAGGATGAAAATGATTTCTTAATGAAGCAAACTAGAATTTTTGAAACTACTATTAAAGAACTTATTTCACAAAATAAATTTCTTTTAAAAGAAAATTAGCTTTCGATTGATGATAATAATGACAATCTTTTAAAGGAAAATGAATTTTTTCAAAATAAAAATATTTTAAAGGAAAAACTTGTTCCTCGGGATTTTCTATAAAAAATGTTTTGGTTATCGTAAGATAAAAACCCATCGTTTTTGTATGTGTCGTGGTCTTACGGGATACCTTTGTTTTTTCAAGGATTTGATAAATGTAATAATTCAATTTGAGTGTGATTTCTCATGCAGTTTTTCCAGACTGACTCGGGTGTTATTTTATTATAATGCTCGGTCAAACCGAGTGTTACAGATTCAAGTTAGAATGCTATGGAACTCAGAATACGAGTTGGATGACAAAGACATATTTCCATACTTGATTATATTCCGTTGTGTGTAGGATGTATATTCAGCACTGATGAGGACCAGTTATTATAACTGTCCAGATTTGATTGTTGATTGTTGTACTCTGATGATGGTATGTATAATAACAGCTATAGGTCTTTTTGTATAAAGATATGTTATTATCTATTATATATTGTTTCGCTGTGATTGTGAGATTCTATGTGTTGTTTAATTTTTCTTCTTATCTACCTTCTTCTTCTTTTCCTCTAACTATCAGGTTTTCCAACGTTCGATTTCTTGGCATGTAATACAGTGGACGTATTATTGTCGATTTTTCGAGAGTCAAAAATCCCAGTTGTTACAAAAGAGGGGAAAAGTAAGAAGGAAAAGTGGATCGCAATCCACATTTTACACTCCTATCTCCCTTTACATAAGGCATGTTTCTTTCATTATTTAGAGACTTGAAGTTCACTCTCTAATAATCAAAAACTAGGTCGGCTTTTTGCTTTCTAACTCTCCAAAATCCTCAGTTCAAATCTACATCAACTACAATATTATTCGATGGTCAGTTGTCAGCAATTCGAAGGCCAACACCTTCTAATTTGCAAACAGATTCAAGGAGAAACTACCATTGTTTCAATGTGCAACTCTTGGCTTTGGTATAAGGTAATTGCTATCAAGTTTACTGGTATATATCATTGTATAATTATTGTTGTATCATATATTGATTGAATAGAATTATTACGAATCTACATATCAATGTATCTTTACATAAGATGGTTGAATGTTAATGTGCATATTATAAATAAATTATTTGTGTATGCATAATGGAAATAATGCTCATGGCCTCTGGTTTATTATATAAAAAAATTAATTTTCGATAAAATAATATTAATTAATTAATTTTATTTCATAATATAAATTCTAGCATCGTATAATCTATATTTTAAGTTCTATAAAATTTAGTTTATGCTTAAATAATATTCGACGGCAAAAATAATTTTATTTATTTACTTATAACACACACACACACCGGTCTATTAATTCAATTTGAAACTAATTTAGCATTAATACATACATATATATATATATATATACACACACGTTTGTAAATGATAAAAAATATATAAGATTTTATACAAATTATTAAATAAAATTTTACTTTAGAAATAGTTCTATTTTAATTTTTTATTAATTTATGTACTATTTTATTAACTAATATGCCAAGGGCACTATTGCTAATGCATGTTTACATATAAAATTTATTATCATTATTTGTATTAATATATATATATATATATTAGTATAAAATTAAATTGCAAAATATTTCAAATGTAAATTAAAAATAACTTTAATCTTATATAATACATGCATATAATCAGTATGGAAAATATTTTTAATTTACATTTGAAATATTTTGCAATTTAATTTTATACTTATATATATATATATTTGTAAATGTTTTATATAAATTATTTAGAATCAATATTTCATAGTGTATGTGTGTTATTTTATATAATAATGATGCTCATATACATACATTTTGATGATACACTTGGATAAAATATGGACTAACATGTCCATTGCGGTGCAAACCCCAGCATATATACACAGATTTGTTCATTGTTCTGTAATAATCAATATCTTTTTAGTTTAATATCAACAACATTAAATTTTTGGGTCATCATACTACGGGTATGAATCGGTAGTATAATTCTTACCTTGGCGAGATACAAAAAAAACACATCCCCTACATGTATGTCGACATAGTAATATTTATATGATTGTTATCATCAAAATCAATACTTATTGTATTAACACATATATGAGATATCATTCATTAAAATGTACCGTAGGAGAGAAAATCGATAAAAGAAAAAAAACAAGTGGAAAGCAGAGAGTCACTTTACTCAGTTCGAGCTTCAAAAATTCATCCAAAAAAGCTTTTTAAAGATTTCCTTGTAATTACTTCCAAACTTGACTTTTCAATTTTCATGAACGACCTGTTTTCACCCACCTGTGAACCCTGGTTTAAACAATTATGTTAAATCTCACATCACAAAGTATGAGATGAGTGATGCGTATAGAACCTATTATGCACCCTCTCCTTACATGCTAGCTTTTAAGACGAGGTCTACCTAATTTGATTTCATATAATTCTGCATCAGACCCTGCCACCACGTGTACAGAAGTTCGAGTCTCTAGGTTGTGACTCGAATACTGGTCAGTGAGTGAAATCGCTCCTAAAAGTAAATGACAACCATCATATCAGTATCTGTTGTGTGGGCCGATGAGGACGTCGAACTTTCGAAGTATTTTGGTATGTTAAGTCCCACATCATTTGCTATGGGACGGGTGATGCATATATAACATATTATGCATCTTCTTCTTACGAGCTAGCTTTGAGGGTGAATTCAATCTAATTTAATTCCTTAAAAGTTTATCAACTTATTCAAATTTTGTTTCATGTAAAATTTTGTTTAATCTTTTAGTGCTCCTTTTTTCTTCTCATTAAGTGTGATTTTTTTTTATTATTCTATTTGAACATTACTTTTATATCAATCTATTTTTGTAATTTTTTTTGCCGAAATGCACTCATTTTGAAAATATTTACAAGGAACTGAAATATCGATAGAAAATTTCATCATTTTTACCAAATATTTGAAATTTCTTCTGAAAATATTCGCGAAAGAAACTGCAAATATTTGCAAAATCATATTATTTCTAAGAAATATTTTGCGAATGTGCATAAACGCTTCGGAAATATTTGTCGAATACTCCTGTTCATTTTTTACTCATTTTGCGAATGTTCGGCAAAATAAGCATTATTTTGCAAATATTTTCAGAACGTAAGCAAATATTTCTGCAAATATTTAAAGAAACATCTTATTCTTTCATAATCATAGTTAATATAATAAACGTTTGACAAATATTTACAAAGTATCATCATTTAATTTCTATTCATTTGACAGATGTTTACAAAGTATGCATTATTTACGCAAATACTCAAAAACGAATGAAAAATATTATTGTTTGTTTTTGTCTTGTTTTTTGATTTTGAATTATAGTTTTCTTCCATTGATGATTTATAGTGGATTTAGTTGTCAACAACATTAATGTTTTTTCTTGGTCATCTTGTTAATTAGAGAGTAATTTATCGTTTTGATTCGACATTTCTAAAAAAAAGAGGATGACATTTTATAGTTTCTAAAGGGCTTTTGGTGATTTTTTAAATTTAACAAGGGTGTTTAACAAGCTTACCCAAAAGATAAATTTGATTTCCCCCATAATACTTGAAATGACATTTTTATTCTTTCTAAAAACTAATGCAATTAATTTCATTGAAATTATTTCATAAACAAAACGATTTTAATTACTCTAAATTTGAAATGTTTCAAAAGTCATAATTTTAAAAATGAAAGTCACAATTTTAAAATGAAAGTCATAATTTTGAAAAAAGGTTATACAAAAATTCCAAAAATTTACTTTTAATTTTGAAACATTTGGAAATTTCATAAAAAATTAAGATATAAATTTTAATTAACAAAAATTCCATTTAATTTTTTATTTTAGATCAAGTAAAATAAGAAGTAATACACAAAGGAACATGCAATGCAAAATTACAATTCGCAACCATCAGTAGCTAAAAGTTCAAAAAAAGGGAAAAAAAGCATATTTCAAAAACAGCACTCAACTGAAACTTATAACAAAATTTCATTTTCAGATTTAGTATGCATATTTTCAAAATGCATTTTGAATTTTCAGGTAAGTATGTGCGCAAAATGCACAGGTATAGATTCTGAAATTCTGTACATACATGTTTAAAGTATGCATATGCAAATCTGAAACAAAACCTATTGCAATAGGTTTCAAGTGAAAAAGAAGCAGCTAAACCAAAATAGACCAGGCATCAAAATATATAAAATAAAATATGAAAAGGAAGCATCTAAACCAAATTATCCCTTTATTAAGAAACATAATTCAAGTAAAACCCCAACCTTCCACCAACCACAACTACAAACATAAACTAGCAACTACCATAACCGTCGCCATCACCATCACAATGATGAAGCTTAGACGCCGCTAGCTTATCCAGAAACCAAACTAGCTTCCCTTCATAAGGCATGACCATCCCAGCAGCCATCTTAACTGCCTCTGCTTTTTATCTTCACCTACAGGCTACAGCAACAATAGCAACGTTCGAAGCAGCATTGATCACAGGCAGCGTGAAGGCAATTCTTTCAGGCGGAGATACAGGCGAGTCTGTGATGTAGGTGACCCAGTCCTCCTGTTCCAAAGACGGATGGCTTGGAAAAAGAGACGTTATGTGACCGTCTGAGCCTAAAGTCAGAAGTATGAGGTCGAATTTTGGGCAGTCATTGCTCTCCGATACGTCGATAGCGTGCAGTTTGACAAGCTGTCGGATTGTGAATTCGTAGCTCCTTGCTGCTTCGTCCACGGTTTTGGTATCGTTGATCTGAGTACACATGGCTGCTCAGAATTGGCACCTGCAGAAAATATTTGTGCTTGCACGTGGGCTTATGGAAACATCTAGCGAAAATATTTTGATAGCAGTTTTCATGAAAATAGTCAACTTTTAATATAAATAGCAATTATCATATCGATTTATAAAGTGAAACAGCAAATGTTTACTTGATTTTGCATCACATAATTTCACTTCATCAACTTTCTCCTCAATATCCATTTTTTACAATAAAAGACTGCGGTTGTCTACTGATTGGTGAGATGTGTGTTTTAGTGTGTAGAGCTTGGAATAAGAATGTGTGAAAAAACATACTAATGAGTGATTAAGTAATTTTTAAGGGGGGTTGTATTTTAATTTTTTAAGTTTAACTTGGGGTGATATTCACTGTATTATATATGGAGTAAATAGCAACCTCTTCGATAATAGATTTTAGCACACACGGATCACACAACCTGCACTAACCTAACTTTTAACAAAGCAAACACCTCTGCAATAATTCAAATTTAAAATAAGCACCTAGATGCATGAAAACATGTAAACGAAGGTTCCACAATTTTGAAATGCATTAAATAATAGTAAAGAATTTCTAACTTTCACATTGATTCTAGCATTTTTCTCAACTCTCATTTATTCTCTCTGGGTACTTGTTGATATTTAATATTAAGATCCTAATACAATTTATGATTACTGACAATTGTTTATGGTGTTTCATTAATTCTCTACTATAGTTTTACATTCAAAAACCTACCCTTTCTAATTTCTACTATAATATTCGGAGTTCTCCTCACTTTACAATTTACATTAAGTTCATATTTACATTAATAAAATAAACTTATGTATAAACTGATTAAATACATTTCATTAACCATTAGCTGTCGATTTGTTTAATAAATCTCAATGATAACTAAGTCAACACGTATACCATTCATAGAAACAAAATGGTAAAAATTAACTTTTCATCCAAATATAGAAATATATACATCATATAACAAACTAATAGCAACTTTAATGTATAAGTCGTTTATCTTAATAAACTGTTGGTTAAATAAATGAAGGTTTAGAAATTACAAGTCATCTCAACTATTCTAAAAATCTTCACTCGACTCATTGGTTCTCTTCGATTGTTTTCAAATCCACGTAAATTATCAATTATCAATTTTCAATTATTCAAAATATTGTTTTAATTTTTGCCATGATTTTATACTCATATACCTAAATTTATATACCTAAATTTTTATCATTTATACTATAATTTACAAAGTTCTCACACGTTTCCTCTTATTATTTTATATTCAAATCCATATATTTAAATTAGTTAACCACTCTAAATTCAAAACATTCCAAGTAACTGTATTCGATATTTTGTTCAATAATTTATAAGAAAAAGTGACAATTACAATTTGTATAGCACATTCCTGTTAACAGAAATGCAAAATGGGTTGTCATTCAAACATACATTTACATACCACTTAACAAAAGTTACGAACAATAATAAAAAGCTTTAATTTATGGCTGGTATATCGTGCACTGCATAACAAAATTTTATTTTAATAAAATTCAAAATACGAAAACTATGCTTTTACAATACTATCGTGTGCAACGCAAAAATTACACATTACTACTTTACTATTAGTACCCACAATTTTAATAAATGAAAAACAATTAGTTTTCTCTTTGATTATCTTTTACAATAATTTAAAATTCTTATCAAAACCAATTTTGTAATTGAACGTCTGCAACACATCATCATACGCATGAGACCGTGTGCCTGCACGTAGATACACACATGATCATGAATTTTTTTAATTTTATTTCAGAAAAGAAAATATTATTTCAATATTTAGACTTTGAAATTTACTACATAAATAATTTCATGCAAATATTTCACACATATAGGTATATCAGCCAAATATTATATTCGACATATAATTTCTTAGCGTTCAAAATTATTATTTAAATTTATTACAAAATTAGAAAGGCATAAAATTTTGGAAATAACGCTAATATATCTTTCTAAAATATATTTACATTTATTTAAAATGTAAAAATTAAACATATATTATGTTAGAAGTATAGTTTTTAAAATTTTAAAAATAACATTTTAAAACTAATTTAATATAAAATATATAATTTTGAATAGTCAGAATCATACAATAATAAAACAATTAATAATAGCTTATAAATTCGTTGTTTATGATATTTAACTTATAATTTATTATATTATAAAATTAACATTTTAATTATTTCATAAAAACATCATTATATTTTAACATTAAAATCTGAAAATAATAGAGATATTTTTACAAATTCATTCTATATTTCTTTAAAAATTCATTATATAACACTTAATGTATGGCTTAGATGTCAAAGTTATTTTATGATCCAAATATATTATTTTAGATACTTTCAATCTAAGAAAAATATAATTACATGTAGTCTATTATATTAATATATTAAATTAATTAAACCTATATGTTTAGTTATGTATCGATGTATTAAGTAGCAACAAAGTAGAAGAAAATAAGTTTTCTACTTAGTTCTCTCTTATTAATTTTCTTATTTATTCTCTCTGTTTTTTTGTCATTAAACCCTTCATAATTTTGGTTTCAAGTATTTGAAGATAATTAAACAATAAGTTTTACCATTGTTTAATTACCTTCAACCAAGGTAGTCAATAGCTAATAACGCAAGGCTTGCGCTATGTGCTATAGCTAATAAGGGTAGGCTCACTTTGCAATAATCCCTAGATGGGTTGAGCAAACTATAAGGGTTAAATGAAAAAATCGACACTACGTAGGATCACTTTATAGGCAACACTTACCGATCATCTACTGCATTATGCAATCGCATGAATTGTTTTCCGAAAGGAAATTGATTATTTAGACATGTCGTAGCAATGGATCTCTAGGGAATTGTTTACGTTTGAATGTGCGTCTTGACGCTTGACCTTATAGAAAAAGCGCATGATCGCTTCGTGATGAGAATTTGATATAGAAAAACGCTTCGTCTTTAGCTTTAATTTCATATTTATTTTCTTGGAGTAGTTGCAATAAAAAAATAATCTAAATTATGAAACCAAGGCTAGCCATTAGAACAAAAAACCGCAAACCCAAATTGAACAGGATGGGTCTCGAGTCAGGTCTAAATGATGAAAATTAACATAAAGACCCAATCAACTCATACCGATCCGACCAAATCCGAAATATCCAACCAAAATACATTGAAATATATGTATTTTTAGTCTCATTACCCAAGCAGACCCAAACCAACCCGACTCAAACCGAAGTTCATATCTGGTCGAGTTTAGGTTTTAAAATGTACGAAATCCGATTCGTCTAAAACCAGGTCAGGTCGGGTCTGAATCTGGTAGGTCAGGTCTAATTGCCACCGCTGTGTGGAACCTTCATTTACACACATGCAGACAATTAGACGCGTGCTCATTCTTACACTAAATTTGAATTATTGCGGAGCCATTGGCCTATCAGAGTGTGCTAAAAACTATTATTCTTCAATTTATAGTAACACGGAATATTCCATTATTCACATGTTAACCAACATGATATTTCTTGCAGTAGCATATTTTTTAGTTGATGATAATATCCCACTTGACTCGAAATCTGAAAAAGAACACAATGAATAGTAAAAATATATCAACCTTCCTTCAACAATACATATCAAATGAATGAAAAAAAAAATCTTGATTTAGGTTTGAATTTCGGGTCTGATCTTTAGATGCTAAAAAGATATTTAAAAATTATAGTATAAAATGGAGGAAAAATACAGAAAACATATAAAAGAATAAAAATCAAATAAGGTAATGAAAAATGCACAACATAGCAAATAATTTCACGAAAAAAAGACATGATACTCCGTCAACTCCTATTAAGTTCAACATAAATAATGTGAAAACAGTGAAGAATAACAATTGAATTAATCTCTTTTTAGTACAACACATATTTTATAAGTATGCATCATAAAACAAAAGGTATTTCTATAAAACAAAGACCTTTTTTGCAGTATAAAAACAGCGAAGAATAACAATTGAATTAATCTCTTTTTTGCACCATTCATATTAATCATCTATTAATGTTTTTCTATAGAACAAAAGGTACCAAAATCCAAAAACGTAATCATAACCAAAAATGTTAGGATTTTCAAAACTGACCAAAAGTTCAAAAATCTCAACTAAACAGAAAAAAGACGGAAACCAAAATCTTGAAACATGTAAAAACTTTAAATTATTGGAAGAAAAGAGTTGGACACAATTGGCTTTGTTTCTATTTCAATTACACATATTGCCAGAACAATGTTTCACTCAACTAAAGCGGTGAACATCAACATGCTAGTCAAACCACCCTGGACCATTCCTATGTTTCCAAACTTATTTTGTTAAAGAATGGTTCAAAAAAGGATGTGTAAACTCATTCAATGTTTTCAAATGAATTATCAGATACTACAGTTGATAAGACCCTAATTTTGTTTTAGAAATACGATAGTAATATGTTTGTCACTTGTCCAAAGGCTCCAAACTATGATCTCTAGCTAGAGTAGTTGCTTTTGTATTGCCACCTGTTGCATATAAGTTCTTTAGTGCAAATATAATATATTAATTCGTTGCTTTAAAGCTACAATGCAGATATTATATATGTTACACACGCATATATAATATATATCCTTTGATATTTCCATTTTTATCAATACGCTTACTGATAACTGACATGAATCACGCATAGGTTGCTGCAGATATCTATATTCCAGAATACTGATTGCATGATTATTTTTTTTATTTTTTTTGCACTGATGTGTGTGTCACATGAATCTATTTCTATGCATATATTTTTAGTCCATTGAATTTAATAATCAGTTAGGTGCTTTGTTAACAAGCCTGTGCAGATATCATATTATTTGATGCCATGTATTGAATCTATTGTCAATCAATTTATTTTATAGTATTATATGGAATCTAGGTTGTACTTACAACTGTTTAAAGGCGATTCTTTCTTTTCTTTTGTTTTCCTTTTTCTTTTTTTCTTTTTTGATGTATAAAAATGTGGCCTTGCAAGCAACTAGAAAAAGCTCCTGGTATGAGTGGCTGTAGAAAGGAAAATCAATCGAAAATGACTTTTTCCAAAAACCAATCCTTGGTACATGACAGGCAAAACAAAGTTGCTACTGTGCTACCAAACAAACCCTCTATACAACTGAAATCTATGAATTATCAAGCTCCAATGTAACCATCAGATATACTGACTAGAAGTTGCACCATTTTATCCTTAACTGAATCGATTTATCATCCTACACTTACATCCCTAGAATGAAACCATATCATTCATGTTATTCAAGATATGATTCCTAATATTTTGTAGATCATGAATGTCTCTGCTAATGTTGTGCATAATCTAAGAAATAAGGCGGCCAAAGGATGTGAATGCAAGGCTGTCTATTTGGGAGATTGTAAATCGTAGATTATATGTTTATCTTTCAAGTACATATTATGATCGGCAAACTCTATTCAAACACAGGAATTTACATTTTGCCCCCTTTTTTCCCAAAAAAGAGTGTATATTGTACGTAGTAGCCGCCTCTATATTTTGTTTTCTTTCAAATTTAACCTCAGAACAAACAAAAAACTCACGCATACAAACATCTCACACGCACAAAATAATTCAAAACCTTAGCTTCCTTAATCACTCAGCCACAAAACCCCGTTTTCCCCCTTCCGCGATTATATTTTTTAAAATAAAATAATTACAGTAAAAAATTTACGAATTACCTATTGTGATTGTGTTAGCATTACGTTCTCCTCGTCAAAATACAGCAAGTTGAATGAAATATTTGAAATTTAGCTTGACCATTTTAAAAACTAAGGTTAGAGGAAATGGCTGTTTGAAGCTAGTGAGAAAGGACTAAGAAAACTGAACTTCTTGAATAGAAGGACGGTAAGGGTGTTTTGATCTTTAAAATTCAAGCATTTTAAGGAGAGCTACTAAGAAAATTCCAGCGTTTGAATAGAATTTTCCATTATGATTACGTACATGTTATTGAACTATTGATTCCACACATAAATGATGCAGTGTAACCCCACCAACAAAAATATAAAGCTATATTGATATACAATAAAGCTATACTGATATACAAATGCACAGAAACCCCCACTAAGAAATATATCAATAAATTATTCACTGCAACTTAAATTCGTTTTGACTTCAAATAAAATATGATTGGACAAGTAAGAGGTGCCCATAATTGAAAAACTATTTATTTTATGATCCAAATGTGCTTGTTTTCCATTGTCAAAATAAACAGAACACTCCAAGTATCAACGATGACAGTAAGATGAAGACAGAGATCGAAGAAAAGGTATTAATTAAATACAGAGTTTAAATTGCTTTCTTCCCTTCCAGCTGCTCGATATATTGCGAGCTTTGTTGTTTTGACTATGCTTTAATTACTTTTGTGTTCCTGATTTTGTTTTTCTAAAATTTATCTTATAACTTAAATGGAGATTTTAGGCTTTTCTCGTGTTCATATTTATAAATTCTGAAGCTTTTTTTTCGAATTTATTTCTACTGTTTTAGTTTTGAATGCAAAATTTCACGGTTTCAATTGTGGGAATCGCGATTCAAAATTTTTAATGGATATTTAAGATTTGAATTTTAATTGTACAATTTTTACCTTTTGCGATTTCTACTCCATTTCAGATTGAAGAAGCTGTGATTCGGTCTGAATCACATGTTAAATCCTATATCGTAGGATTTAACGATGTTTAACAAAAGCGTGTGAAAGAATCACTACTCCATTATTAATGCTCCCATCACTAATGAAAACAGCTGCGATTGCAATGCATAGTTTACCTCTCTCCCTCTCACACACGCACATTCAGTCTATCTACATCATTCCGTTTCCATAAATTACCAATGCAGACCAATGTAAATAAATCCAAATGGAAAATTTTAGTTTACCTAACTGAAAGGCCACTTTGGTGACTAACAAGTCATATCCTTATAAAGATAATACATTAATTACTTTAATGGGTAGGAACAAACTTTTCTAATGTGTTCATACTCTATAACACAAAATACCCTATGCAGAAATTATTATTATTATTATTATTTTTATGTGTTCAAACTAACAAGTCCTGCTGTCAGTTTTCATGTGTCAGGACATCATACATTCGCATATATATATATGGAACGCCTGCCTACATTAATACACTATAAGCCTATATACTATCCATGTATATTTCGCCCATATTATATTGTTCACATGCATAAATTTTGAAGGTTAGGCATGCTATTTCCTGTATGAATCTGATGTAAAGAGATTAGAAAATCTTATTTTGAACCTTTAGGATTCATGCGCATGTAGTATTGCTGAAACTGCTTCAGCACTAGATATAGAATTGCAGCATCTTTTGAATCATGCAGGCAATTCGAAATTAAAATTAGAGTAAATCAATCAAGCCTAAACCTAGCTCTGATACCAAATGAAAGAATTTTATTGATTTCTCTTTACAAAATCAATCCCAATTCTTGAAATTGGAGTTTTGAATTGAAAATGAAAGAAAGTTTTATTGCTTTCGAAGAAAATGAGAAACTGTTTTTCTAATCATACAGTTTTACAAACACGCATAGCTTTTATAAACATAAGCTATGACTTGGTCTTATGTACAAAGAAATTACATTTTGGCCCCTCTAACCCTATGTATAAAAACAGATTATATTGCTGAGATAACGGCACTTCATATTATTGCTTCAATTCGCCCCTTTGCTTCGAGCTAGTGTTTCCTCTCGTCCCCAAAATCTGTGCTGACCTGCCTCTTGAGAAGAATAGTAAAGATTTATCTGTTAGAAAAAATAGATTACTTCTCAATCGCTGGACAAGGCTTCTCCTTTTCTCTGAATTCACAACAGTTGCTTCTGATTTTCAATTCTTCCCTCAATCGAGTAAAACTCCCTGCTGATAAAGCTTTTGTAAGTATATCTGCTCTCTGATATGCTGCAGGTACGTGATTTATGCTTAATCTTCCGGTGTTAACCCGTTCACGAACGAAATACAAATCAAGTTCTATGTGCTTCGTTCGTGAGTGTAACACTGGGTTGGCCGATAAAGAGACTGCACTGAGGTTGTCACACCAGATTATCGGCTTTTTGCTTGTGTTGATCTGTAATTCTTGAAGTAAGGACTCTAGCCATATAATTTCCGATGTTGCACTAGCTAGGCTTCTATATTCTGATTTTGTGCTTGAGCGTGATATTGTGGGTTGTTTCTTTGAGCACCAGGATACTGGATTTTCTCCAAGGAAAATGCAGTATCCTGTTGTTGACCGACGATCATCTTGATCTGAGGCCCAATCAGCGTCAGCAAAGCCAGTAATAGATAAATTTGTATTTGATTTGAGAAGTAGACCGTGATTTGTAGTGCCATTCAAGTATCTGAGAATTCTTTTCACTGCCTTCCAATGTTCACTTAAAGGTTGATGCATGAATTGGCATACTTTATTCACACTATATGCAAGTTCTGGTCTAGTGATAGTTACATACTGTAGAGCTCCAACAACACTTCTGTATTCTTTTTCATTGACTATGGCCTCACCCCTATGTTTTGACAGGTGGAGATTGCTTGTCATAGGACTTGGTAATGGTTTGGCTTCATTCATTCTTGTTTTGATAAGTAGTTCCTTGATATATTTTGATTGGCATAGATGTAATTCTGAACTTGATAACTGAGTCACCTCTATTCCAAGAAAGTAGCTTAGTTGTCCCAAGTCTTTAATTGAGAACTGCTTATCCAGAAATTGTATAACTTGGTTTATTTCTTCCTTGCAACTGCCAGTTATTAAGAAATCCTCAACAAAAACTAAAATATATGTTGTATTGCATTTATCTGCCTTGATGAATAGAGAAGTATCTGATTTTGCTGAGTTGTACCCCAAGTGAATAAGAATGCTTTTTAATTTCTCAAACCATACCCTAGGAGCTTGTTTCAAACCATAAATGGCTTTGTGAAGTTTGCACACCATATTACTTTTGTCTGCATGCTTAAAACCTAAAGGTTGCTCCATGTAGACTTCTTCTTGTAATTCACCATTTAGAAAAGCATTATTCACATCCAGTTGTCTAATATCCCATCCTTTATGAAGTGCAATGGTCAGTATAACACGAACTGTGGTTGGTTTTACTACTGGAGAAAATGTTTCATAGAAATCAAAACCATACTGCTGAGTATACCCTTTTGCTACCAACCTTGCCTTGTATTTCTGAATGGTACCATCTGGATTCTTTTTCAATTTATATGTCCATTTGCATCCTATTGTATTTTTATGCTTTGGTGCTGGAACAAGACTCCAAGTTTTATTTCTGATTAGTGCTGTGTATTCTTCATTCATTGCTTGTTTCCATCTGTCATCTTTGATAGCTTGTTCATATGTAACTGGTTCAGCATCAGTAGAATATGTAGTATACAACTTTGGCTTGAATATTCCGCTTTTTGATCTGGTTACCATGTGATGCCTTCTGTTTGGTTGCTCTTGCTGAATGGTAGTTTGATCTGATGTTGTTTGCTGTTCATGTTCTACACTTCTGATTTGTTGATTATCTGTATTTATTGCAGGTTGGCTGAGATGATGTGAATGCTCTGAGCTTGCTTGACCTGGTCTATTGTCTGACATAGTGTGTTGAGCATCAGAATCATTTTGCCTCTCAGCCTGCTCCTGATCTCCAGTACTACTGTATATTGGTATGGGTGGTATAGACACCACTGGATTGTATATCTACCGTGTTGTCCCTATGCTGCTATCTTTGAAAGGAAATGACTTTTCATCGAATACAACATGTCTTGACACAAATAGTTTCCCATTGTTGTCAAGACATTTATATCCTTTCTGATTTAGTCCATATCCCAGAAAGGTACATGGAGTAGATCTGAAGTTTAACTTATGAGTATTGTATGGCCTTAGATGGGGGAAGCATAGACAACCAAAAGTCCTTAGTGTCTTGTAATCTGGTTTTACACCAAGTAATACTTCCATTGGAGTTTTGCCTTGTAGAGTTTTAGTGGGTAGTCTATTGATTAAGTGTACAGCAGTTGAAAAGGCATCAGGCCAAAACTTTAATGGAAGTGATGCTTGTGCAATTAGTGTAAGGCCAGTTTCTACTATGTGTCTGTGCTTCCTCTCAACTAATCCATTTTGTTCAGAAGTATAGGGACAAGTTACCCTATGAGTTATTCCCTTTCTTTGAAGGAATTCCTTGAGTGGTTTAAACTCTGTTCCTCCATCAGTTTGGATGGTTTTTACCTGCTGATCAATTTGTTTTTCTGTCTGACTTATAAAGTGTATGACAGTGTTATATGTTTCAGACTTTGATTTCAGGAGATATATCCAGGTATATCTGGAATAAGCATCTACAAAGGAGATGTAGTAACTGAAACCATAATCTGAATTTATGGGTGCAGGTCCCCATAGATCAATTGCAATTAATTGTAATGGTCAATTATATTCAGTATGTGATTGTGGGAAAGCCAGTTTGTGACTCTTCCCCATTTGGCAGTAAGTACAAATAAAAGATACAGGTATATCTCTAACTTGAATCTCATTATCATATAGTATTTGCTTTACAACTTTTATACTTGGATGACCTAGTTTAGAATGCCACACACTGAAATCACTTTCATTATTCTCAGTACATGATTCTGCTAGATTGCACCATTTTCTTGAACATGATTCAGTATTATTGAATTGAGTCACTTTTGACAAATTGAACCTGTACAGGCCCTTGTAAGTTTCACCCTGCAGAAGTGTTTGTTTGGTTTCAATGTCTTTGACTACACAATATTTTGGATAAAATTCAAAAAATACATTGTTGTCATGAGCAAACTGTGATACACTAATGAGGTTCTTTTTTATTTTTGGAACTCGAAGTAAATTATTTAGGTGTAAGATTTTTTGTCCAAAAATTTGTGTGTGACCAGTGTGTGTGATATTGATTTTGGTACCATTACCTACACAAATAGTTTTGTTACCTTTGTACTCCTTGCTTCCAAGATTCAGATTCTGTAAGTTGCTGGTTACATGATGTGTTGCACCAGAGTCTGGATACCAGCATTCACTTTGAATTTCTTCATGCTTGCCACTTTCACATATGTTAGCATTGTGATCATCTGATGAGTCTTTTGAATCATGCTGTGCATTTACCAGGTTTACACTTCCACCATGTCCTCTCTGAGCATTTGCATTCTGTGTGGGGTTGTAGTTAGAATCATATCTGAAGTAGCATTTACTTGCAATATGTCCCACTTTTTCACAGATCTGACACTTTGGTCTATTGTTGTTGTTCCATCTACCTCTTCCTCTGCCTCTGGCAGTTGCATTTCCTCTCTGAAATGATTGATTGTTTCTGTTGTTGTATTGATTTCTATTTTTGTTGCCTGATGCATAGTTTATAGATATGTCTGAATCAATAGGTTTCTTGAACTCAATCCTTCCTTCATGTGCAAGTAAAATAGAATGAACATCTTCAATAGATGGTGTAACACTTTGAGATGAGATAACTGCCACGACAGCCTCATAGTCTTCACTCAGACCACTTAAGATGATTAGAACTTGTTCTGTTGCAGGAACTTTGTGCCCTGCTGCCTCAAGAAGATCACATGTGCTTTTAATTTTTGCAAGATACTGACCCATAGATTGATTCTCTTTCTTGATGCTATGTAGCAGTCTTTTATGATGCATTACCTTTGCTGCTGATTGTGAATTAAAAATTCTTTCAACAGTTGACCATATGCCATATGCAGTTTTACTGCCAATAACTTGTGGTAGCAATTTTACACTTATAGATGATAGCAACCATGAACAGATTAAACTGTCTTGTCTCTAGTATTTGATAAATTCTGGATTGCTGACTGTTTTGTTTTCTTCATTAGTGATAAATCTTGGAGGAGCAATATATGTACCAAGAAGATACTCTTCAAGACCATACCCCTTAACTGCAGTTTCAACCTGTACTTTCCAGAGAAGATAGTTATCTTCTTCCAAGTGAGCAGTGACAAGTTGACTTTGTGGGCTAACAACAGTTTTGATGAGGCTTTCTGTGGCTGATTGATCCATATTGAGAGTTGCAGAGGTTGCAGAACTTTCTGCCATGATGATATGGTGATACTGAGAGGGATACTGATACAACTAAATGTAAGAAAAAAATCAAGAAACAGGTCAGGGTCTTCAGGAAATCAGGTATGTGCAGCCATAACCCAAATGATTAAATTTTGATGATGGGTTTTCAGGCATGGCACTTTCTTGATGACTTTTGATGATCTTTTGATGCTTTCTTGATTTTTCTTTGAATTTGGACTTGTTTTCTTGATTGAACTACTGCAGCCAAGACCTCTGGCAAGGTAGTGGTTTGATTACAGAATTTCTTCCAAATTCTAATCTCAGATGATGATTTACCAATTCTGATGAGATTTCTTGAGATATGATTTGCTGAATTTTGATGTGCAATGATGTTTTGGATCGTTGATGAGTATGCCGTTAGGCTGTGATGATTCACGACTTTGGCTCTGATACCAAATTGGAGTTTTGAATTGAAAATGAAAGAAAGTTTTATTGCTTTCGAAGAAAATGAGAAACTGTTTTTCTAATCATACAGTTTTACAAACACGCATAGCTTTTATAAACATAAGCTATGACTTGGTCTTATGTACAGAGAAATTACATTTTGGCCCCTGTAACCCTATGTATAAAAACAGATTATATTGCTGAGATAACGGCACTTCATATTATTGCTTCAATTCTTGATCTAGACTTAAATTAATTTAACCCAGATCTTTCACCAAACCAAGACATAGATTTACTAAGCTTGATCCATGCTCTTCAATTAATTAATTTGCAGCGGATTCCTTTGTTGCAATTGTTCTCTTCCTTTTCCTTTCTCTTATTAGTTTTCTAATGGATGAAAAACTTTGATAAAAAAAAAACTGAAAAATAAGGAAATGAGATACCAAAAAAAATGGTTTTCTTTCCACGTACAATATATATACAAGTCACCAAAAGTAACTACCCTTTAATATGTGTATATATACCATTAACAAGATATCAAAGTCAACTTATTTAATTAATAGGCAAGGTAAGAGGGATATTATCAATCCCAGATTTTAATATCCTTTATTGAAACCATCCATCACGGTATCACCTTATATATTAAAATCATATTATGTAAATGGACTTAATCTTTTATTAATTAAATCTAAGTTACATGGACCACTGTAATATAGAAATATTCTTTCATGGTTTTCATTATATACTTGAAAATAATGCATTCTCTTAGTTTATTTTTTCATTTAGCTCACAAGTGAACTTAGAATTTTGTGATTTTTTTTGTTTTTTTTTGTTTTTTGACTAGACAATTTTCTCATCTAGCCATGCAGCGAACGTAAACAGTATTGAAGCTCACTGAATATACCATTGACTTAAAACTGGTTATTTCGTAAAAGAAATTGAAAAACCATCAACATTAATATAAACCATCAAGCTGTGAAAACTGGTTTTACATCAACTTCAAGTTATTTCATAAAAGAAATTGAAATATACATTCCACTTTGGTAACTGAACAGCGATTTCACATATATAAAAAGAATGCAAGAATAAAACAGATTTTGGTAAAGGGGTACAAAAGTGGAGTGTATTTTCATTTTTTCATCTTAAATTTCTAGTAAACCGGCATGCACAATATGTATGCATATGCAGCAATTTCTCCATGTAATTTAATTTATATTTGTTCAATCTATATCAAAATGTAAAATAAAAATTCAGAGTAACACTAACAAAATGGACAAATTATCATATATGAGTTCGGTGATTATTTCAAATATTTACTCTTGGTACACATACATAAATTCTTTGACTTGTTCACAAAAATTGTTAATATGTAATTTTGCAAATGAGAATGATTATTTGACACAATGCACAAAATGAATATAAATAAATAAAACATAATAACAATACTTAACTAATAATGACTGAGTTGCAAATTGCTCGTTGAAATCTTGAATTTTTTAGTAATACTGTAATAATTAACATAAAAATAGATGTAGTGGATGCTAAATGGTAAGTTTGCTGTTCAAAAAACCACAGTTGAATCTTACAAAACTAGTTCCCTTTACCAACAGTAAAGATTTCCACACTTTGAAATAAATTCTACTTAGAAATCACTGATTGCATCATTTTCAAGCTGTAGATGGTCCCTTGCAAGCAGGAGTAAGAATTTTTTTTTTTCAAATATGCAAAGAAGCAACAAGTAACTACCTTAAGCTGATGAGTAAGCCTCCAGTTATAGCAATCGTAAAAACTCCTCTTTCTTTTTACTGAGATCTCAGAAATTTCTGAGACATTGTGCTAGGTCAATAGAAAGATCATTCAAACTTTCATGAATGCATGATGCTTTTCTGCAATCATGATCGCCTAAACCATCCATCTTTGTAGACCAAATAAAGTTGAGGCAAATCCTACATAGTAAAATCGATCAATTCAGTTAACATTGACTCAAGTGATGGACGTGCTCTGAATCATTAATGATATTTTTTCTATCATCTCCTGAATAATTAAGAAAAATTTCAAGGTAATCAAAACAGTTGGGAAAAGGTAAGAAAGATTGGTAACAAGATTTTACGATCGATCTTAATCACGATAAACTTTTTATTGCGGACATTATATGATTATTTTTTCTTTGCAATTTATAATTTTATCAAGAATCCATTTAAGAGGATAAAGCAACTTTGCGTGCATTTTTTTCGTTTTAGCAATGTAAATATATCCACTGTTGTCAAACAAAAAAATTAGCAGGACTCCAATACAATAAATAACTTACCAATTTGAAAGGAAATTAAATTTTGAAGTATCCATCTTGATATTTGAATCTCGTATTTTACAGCCCATGCAGATTAATTTTAGAATACAAAATAACGGATAGATTAATTACAATAGAAGTATGCATTACTGATCATGGTTTTAAATCTCCTATATATCGTCCGAGATCTCCTCCGAGATCTCCTTTTCACACTTAAACGAGACGAGACATCAAATCTCCTCCATATCTCCCTAGACACTTATCTCGTCCGAGATATTCAAATCTCACCCGATATATGGATCAAAATCTCAATCCGAGATCTCACCTGAAATTATACATTTTTCTTATTTTCCAAAATATTTTTTATTTTCATATTGATTCAAAAGAAACTACTCAATCCAATTATAATTTACCAACTTCTTGAACATATTCTTTACTTTTTCTCTTAATGAGTCATAGCGAAAGGTTTCACTTCTTTATTATGTTCAAATAAAAGAATATTATTCAATCTTTACCAAATCAATTAAGCTAATCAAGCTACTACTCTTCCAAAAATATTCATTTTTTCATGTAAATCAAGTATGTTACCATTTTTATTTTTACTAAAAAAGTTATAATCGTTAAAAAAAAAATTGACACATCAATTTTAGACATATAACTACATCCAAGATATACCCGAGATGCATTATAAGGCCCGAGATGTCAATCCGAGATGTACACCCGATATGTACTCATCTCGTCCTAGATCTCTCCCGATACGAGATAACCTGTGTAAAAATTCCGAGACGAAACGTGACCAAAATTCGATATTTAAAACCTTGTTATTGATTGATGGTCATTTAATCCAATGGGTAAATTTTTGTACAAAAAAAGTAGTTGAAAAATCAAAAAACAACGTTGCTACTAACAACCATGTGTATAGTGATTTAAACTTTCAACCTCCAAATTCACAATTCTACATCATAGCACTATGCTCCCATTAGATATGAAAGAAACCTAATATAGGATGTGTATAATCATGTTATCACGAAAATAATCTGAATGTAACTTCATAATAAACAAACAAACAAATAAAGAAAGAAAAACTAAACAAGCTTTTGCCTTTGTGTGTGTATAAAGAGGGAGTGCGTGTTTGCCGTACTGCTAAGGGCATCTTATTTATCACTTCTTAATACTATTTCTAAAAAATAAAAACTACAGCGGAAACCACAACTGTTCACTTCCTAATACGAAAGCATCAAAGCCAGCAAATATCAAAGTTTGCAGCAATGCCTAACGATGTTTTATTGCTGCAGAGACATCCTTACGGTTGCTAATCAGTGCACAGTGCTTCTTAATCCATCTTCGGTTCATTTCTGCAAGGATAGTAGAAAATTCCGGATGCACATAGTGTCATATTGACATTTGTATCTGAAATCATTTCATGTCGAATACCGCGGATAACGAACGAATACGAGATATTATCATATCCGCTAAAATTATTAATTCTAAAAGTATAATCAGGAAATTTTAATTTAGCGTAATAATGTTTCAGTCCTGAAAATTATAAACGTACAAAAAAACATGATTAAAATAATTTTGGACGGTACGCGTTTATATTAAGTTATAAGGTTTTGGCGGGGACAACATGATTCCAACCACCCAGGTTTGCTTTCGGTCTGAGCCAAGATGGAATCCGATCAGAATCCCATTTTGGCCAGTAATCATGGAAATCTTAATACAAAACAAATTTAAGAAGAAGACAAGAAACTCAACAGACATAAGCACAAAAATCAAGAAAAAATGGGAAAAATCCAATCGATCAACTATTATAAATTGGAACTTACCTAACAAAGTGGGAACCCTAATAACCATGTAGGACGAACATATATTTCTGCCAAAAAAGAGTTTTTATCTATGAAATGCTAATTTCTGCGATGTAATCAAATTTTTTAGCTGCTTAGCCTTATTCTTGTGTAACCTTAATTTTTTGGGAAGCAAAGGTAGGCCTGTCAAATGGGTTGGGTTGGGTCAAAATGGGATGGGTCAAGTTCGACCCAACCCATTTATGACCGTTCTCTTTCACCCATTTATGATCCAACCCACTTAATAAGCTGGTTACCCATCTAACACATTTAAAGATTTAAATTTAATTTGACTAATAAAAAACAAATAAATATAAAATAATTCTAATTCCAAGTTTTATGTTTTGAGATCCGACAAAAATTTAAAATTTTAATTCTAATTTTCATCAAAATTCAAATATGGGGATGAGGTAGCTTATTATTTTCTAAGTACAATTGTCGGTTTACTTAGAGAACTACAGTGTACGTTCACACGATGAAGTATCTGAGTGTTCCATACTATCCGTAATTTAGGTGGGAGTTGATCGGTCGAAGTCTCGCCTGATTTCGAGTTAGAACGAAGGAGTTATTGCAGTCTGAACAAAAAAAATAACGGCTTCTGCACTAGGCGGAGTTCAATATGCAGGTGTGGTAGCCTGTTATTTTCTAAGTACAACTGTCAGTCCCCTTAGAGAACTACAGTGTGCATTCACACGATCAAGTATCCGAGTGTTCCATACTGTCCGTAATTTAGGTGGGAGTTGATCGGTCGAAGTCTCGCCTGATTTCGAGTTAGAACGAAGGAGTTATTGCAGTCTGAACAAAAAATATAGCGGCTTCTGCACTAGGCGGAGTTCAATATGCAGGTGTGGTAACCTGTTATTTTCTAAGTACAACTGTCAGTCCCCTTGGAAAACTATAGTGTGCGTACACACGATCAAGTATCCGAGTATTCCATACTGTCCGTAATTTAGGTGAGAGTTGATCGGACGAAGTCTCGCCTGATTCCGAGTTAGAACGAAGAAGTTATTGCAGTCTGAACAAAAAAATAGCGGCTTCTGCACTAGGCGGAGTTCTATATGCAAGTGTGGCAGCCTGTTATTTTCTAACTACAAGTGTCAGTCCCCATGGAGAACTACAGTGTGCGTTCACACGATCAAGTATCCGAGTGTTCCATAATGTCCGTAATTTAGGTGGGAGTTGATCGGTCGAAGTCTCGCCTGATTCCGAGTTAGAACGAAGGAGTTATTGCAGTCTGAACAAATAAACAGCGGTTTCTGCACTAGGCGGAGTTCAAATATAGGAATGTAGTAGCCTATTATTTTCTAAGTACAACTGTCAGTCTCCTTGGAGAACTACAGTGTGCGTTCACACGATGAAGTATCTGAATGTTCCATACTGTCCGTAATTTAAGTTGGAGTTGATCGGTCGAAGTCTCGTTTGATTCCGAGTTAAAATGAAGAAATTATTGCAGTCTGAACAAAGAAAATAGCGGCTTCTGCACTAGGTGGATTCAAATATGGAGATGTGGTAGCCTGCTATTTTCTAAGTACAACTGTCCGTCTTCATGAAAAATTATAATGTATGTCCAAAATTCTTATTTTTTAAATTTATATTAAAATTTAATATTTTTAATAAGTGGGTAATGGGTTACCCATTTATAACCCTTTTAAAAATGGGTCAACCCAACCCATAACCCATTTATGATATTCATAAATGGGTTGACCCAACCCATTTATAAGTAGGGTTAATGGGTTGGCTCAAATTTTGACAGGTCTAAGTAAAGGGAGTAAATGAAATGGATAAGTTGGGGCTGATTTTGTTTAACAATGCATAGTAGGTTATGTGTAATTGGGCTGGATACAGTATTTTGGTGGGTCTGATTTGGGCTTATGTATGAAAAAATGTTAGAAGTATTTGCATTTGGTTTGTCGATATGTATAAAATGAAAAAGAAACATCTAAACCAAATTATTCCCATGTTAAGAAACATAATTCAAGTTAAAACCCCAACCTTACAAAGAAAGACAAACTAGCTAGCAACCATCATAACTATCACCATCACAACAATGAAGCTTGGACACGGCATGTCCAAAAACCAGACCAGCTTCCCTTCATCAGGCATGACCATGTAATCTATATCTTGCGAATAACATAAACCCTAAGATCTAGAATTACATGATTATCACATATGTAATGAATCAATAAAACATACCTCCAGACATTTCGTATATGAATCAGCAATGGTTGTTGTCGAAAGTTGTTTCAATGGATAAAGGAAATGGTTTCTCTCTTTTCCTATATCTTTCTTTATGTGTTTTTTTTCTATATACTTTGTAATGGGAAAAGGTTAATATTTATAGGTAGAGAGAGGACCAAATTTCCAGATTTGTAGACTTAGTCTTGATCGTCCCTCAAGATCAAGATGAGAGAAATTAACGCTCTAGATTATAACCGTTTTATTGATTAGCATATTAATATGAAAACCCTTTAGATTCTATTGACCACAAAATGAGGAAGGAAACAGTCAAATTTCCTTACAAAATAAGGAAGGAAAATCCATTAATGTTTTCGTATTAATTTTCTTACAAAACGGTCAAATTTCCTTACAGTCTCCCACTTGGTCAATAGTAAAATCCATTAATGTTTTCTTATTAAGGTCATAAGGCGCGCATGATATGCTAAACTTTTCTTTAGTCAGTTATCATAAATGTCTTGGCTAATCTAGTGGTCAATGGAAGTCGTGACGTGTACATGTTATTTTGCAACATGCTTACTTCCATGTACTATGACATTGACAACTTTCGTAACTAGACCGTAGATGAGCATAACTTAATGGTCACATAATGTCTTGAAGCAAAAGATTGTTTCTGCTATCATTTATCTAAATATAAATGTGTACACATTATAAAACAGAAATAAAAGATGTTCAAATTATTAAGAGCTCAATAATTGTTATGTCTAGCTAAGTACAAAATAAATGGCATAATAAGAAGATAATTAGGAATTATCTGCAAGACCCATGCTATCAGTATGTCTCTAAAAGGTCTTTGGAGGTAGTCTTTTCGTGAATATGTCTGCCACTTGCAAGTCTGTACTTATCGATTCAACAACAATTTTCTTTAGTTTAACATCTTGCTTCAGTAGTAGGTATTTAAGGTCCATGTGTTTGGAACCTTTGGTTATCCTATCATGCTTGGATAAAAAGGTTGCAGCATCATTGTCGCAGTAGACAGTTAGTGGCTTAGAGATAAAACTTAAAGTGCCAAATTATGAGACAAAATTACACAACCATGTTCCCTGAATTGAAGCCTCATAACATGCTACGTATTCAGCTGTCATGGTGGATCCGAAAAGCATCTCAGATTTCTGGCTTCTCCATGATATTGCACCTCCACATAAGAGGTACACATAGCCAAGAGTGCAGATCCTAGTGTTAGGACATCCAGCAAGGTCTGAATCAGAATAACCATTTACCTGTAGGTAACTTGATTTTCTGTATGTGAGCATGTAATTCCTTGTTCCCTTTAGGTATCTCGGTGCCTTCTTTACAGCTTTCCAATAAGTGATTCCTGGGTTACTTTGAAATCTACCCAGCATACCAACCGCATGACTGATATCAGGTCTTGTACAGACATGTGAATACATCAAACTCTCTACAAGAGATGCATAAGGATATTTGGTCATTTCTTCTCGTTCCATAGGAGTCTTTGGACACTGCTCAAGAACAAGTTTGTCTCCTTTCTGCAGTGGAACTGAACTAGAGGAACAATTTGTCATGCCAAATCTCTCAAGAATTTTGTCAATATATGCTTTTTGAGACAATCCTAGAATTCCTTGTGATCTATCACGGAATATTTCTATTCCTATTACATAGGAAGCCTCACCCACACCTTTCATTTCAAAGTTCATTGAGAGATGATCCTTAGTTTCACGTAATAAAGCAAGGTCGCTGCTAGCTAATAATATGTCATCAACATACAGAATCAAAAATATGAACTTACTCCCACTGAACTTGAGGTATATACAAGGGTCAGCTATGTTTTCTGTGAAATCGAAAGCGGTAATAATTTCATGAAACTTTAGGTACCATTGTCTAGAAGCTTGTTTCAGTCCATATATTGATTTCTTAAGTTTGCAGACCATGTCTTCCTGTCCTTCAATTATGAAGCCTTCAGGTTGACGCATGTAGACTTCTTCTTCCAAGTCTCCATTTAGATAGGCTGTTTTCACATCCATTTGATATAACTCGAGATCATAATGAGCTATTAATGCCATGATAATTCTAAGAGAATCTTTCCTGGAAACAGGAGCAAAAGTTTCATTATAATCAATGCCTTCTTTCTGATTAAAACCTTTGAAAACAAGTCTGGCTTTATATCGTTCAATTTTACCATTGTAGTCACGTTTGGTCTTGAAGACCCACTTACAACCGATTGCTTTATGTCCTTACGGTAATTGAACAATTTCCCAAACTTGATTATTATCCATAGATTTCAGTTCATCTTTCATGGCATCAATCCATTTAATAGAATTAACATCCTTAATGGCTTGTGAATAAGAAATTGGGTCTGTAGTTCCTTCAGATTCTATTAGATAAAGCATATAATCATCAGGAATAGCTGATCTTCTTTGTCTTTGAGATCTTCTTAGTGCTAGTTCCTGTGGTACTTCATCAACATTATGATTGGTGATAATTTCATTATGGAGTTGTTGATCATTTATTGGGTTTTCCTCATTGTGAACAGGTTCAACAATGGGATGATTCCCAATATCTTTCAAAATAAAGGGTAAGATAATGGGTACCCTTATTTCATGAATGACCACCTCTTGTTGTTTACTCCCACTGGTTTCACCATTCTCATAGAATTTGGCATTACTGGTTTCAACAATTCCTGTACTATGGTTAGGACAATAAAATCTATATCCTTTAGATTTTTCTGGGTAACCTATAAAGTAACCACTAACTGTCTTAAAATCCAATTTCTTTTCATTTGAATTGTATAGTCTAGCTTCAGCTGGGCAACCCCAAATTTGGAGATGTTTTAAACTAGGTTTCCATCCTTTCCAAAGTTCAAAAGGAGTCTTTGGAACGGCCTTACTTGGAACTTTATTTAAGATGTAGACAGCTGTTCGTAATGCATCCATCCATAATGATATAGGTAAATTTGCATGACTCGTCATGGATCTAACCATGTCCATGTATGTACGATTTTGCCTTCCAGCTACACCATTCTGCCATGGAGATCCAGGCGTTGTGTATTGTGCAACAATTCCAAGTTTTTTTTTGAAGAAGTCTAGCAAAAGGTCCAGGATGTTGTCCCGTTTCATCATACCTTCCATAGAATTCACTACCCCTATCTGACCTAATGATTTTCACTTTTTTTCTAATTGCCTTTCGACTTCAGTAATGAACACTTGTATAGCATCCACTGATTAAGATTTTTCATGCAACGGATAAAGATAGCAATAACATGAAAAATCATCGATAAAAGTGATGAAATATTTCTCTCCTCCAAAAGTTGGAACATCAAAAGGTCCACAAATATCTGTATGTAATATTTCAAGAAGTTGTGTACTTCTTGTGGCTCCTTTCTTTGTGTTTTTTGTTGTTTTTCCTTTCATACAATCAATACATGCTGTAATGTTAGCGAAGTCTAGGTCCGGTAGGACACCATCTTTCACTAACTTCTTGATTCTTTCACTGGATATATGACCCAGTTTTTTATGCCACAAGAAGTAAGATGCATTCTTGGATGACTTTCCTTTAATTTCTTTTCCATGTAGGGTGATTTGGATTTCAACATTTTGTTTAAGATGAAGTTTATAAAGTCCATCAATTAACATTCCAGAACCAATAAGACTAGAATTTCTAAATAAACTAAAATTTCCATTTCCAACTTTAAAAGAATATCCAAATTTATCAAGTACACTTACAGAAATCAAATACGGGAAATAGACGGAACATAAAGAGTTTGACATAAATCTAACTGATAACCGCTATCTAAAATAAGACAAAAAGTTCCAATAGCTTCAACTGGAGCTTTATCTTTATTCCCCATGAAAATGAAATTCTCACTTGGGTTTGTGGTTTGGATCGTAATGAATCCCTGCATAGAATTCGAAACATGAATGTTAGCAGCAGTATCAATCCACCAAGTAGAAGAAGGTACATTAGTAAGATTTGATTCGAAATGACTTACGAAACCCATTGGGTTACCTTTTTTTCGAACCATGCTTTGCGCTTAATGCAATCTGCCTGGAAGTGTCCAGGTTTCTTGCAGAATTTGCAGACATCATCCTTCTTTTTCTTCTTGGATGGTTAAGTGGCGTCATCAGATTTGGATGGTGCTCTTTTATGTTGTGAGTTGTTCTTTTTGCCAGCTTGTTTTCTAACTCCTTGTGTGAAATAAACAACTTTAATGTCTTACGAGCCTTGCCTAGACTCCTCTTGAACCAGTTTGTTAGTCAATTCATTTAGACTCCACTTTTCCATAATAGTGTTGTAATGAATTTTGAATGGTTCATACTAAGGTGGTAAGCTAGTGACAATGAATTGGACGAGAAAAGCATAGTCCATAACCAATCCCAAGTTCTTAAGTTTGGCAGCAAGGTTAATCATTTCAATGACATAAGCGCTCATTGAGCGAGAACCATCAAACTTCATGGTTACAAGATCTGCCATAAGTTTCCCAACAAGGGATTTGTCTGCAATCTTGAACTGATTCTCAATGGATTGCAAATATTCTTTTGCGCTTTTAGTTTTGGGTAGGGAGGTTTTGATGTTGGTATCAATCACCATTCGCATAAACATCATGCTGAGCCTATTAGATCGTTCCCAATCATCATGGAGTTTGTTTTCCTCGGACGTACTTGTATCAGTAAGTGGGGCTAGATTTTCCTTAAAGAGAGCCATGTCCAGTTCAAGTACGCCCAAAGAAAACTCGACTTGCTCTTTCCATTCTGAGTAGTTGGTTCCATTGAGTCTGACGATAGACGTAGCGTACGAATTAAGGTTTGAGGGCATTGCAACTGCAGATATAAAAGAAATGTAGGCTTCTTTATTAGAATAAAACACATGTCATAATAAGAGGTTAGGTTTAGCGCCTCCTGTGGGTAGGCAATAGAACCGTACACATGGAAGAATGAAAAACATTAATGTTTCATGTGTTATTGTGCAAGCAGCAGCCGCCTGTGGACAGGACTGCATGCATCAGACCAGAGGAAATAAGGAAATTAAGCACGAAAGCGTAAACTAAAACAAGAGAGAAAAGAGGGAAACCGGATCGAACCAGGTGGTTACCTCCTTTTTTTGCATAAACATTTGTCATTCTTTCAAGTAATCCAAGTAAATTCCATACATGAATTTAACATATAAATAATTATTTTGCAAAGCAAGTTGCAGATCATGAATTTAATGTTAAACTAGGAAACAATTGTTTTCAATATGTATACTTTCTGAAAAGTATTCGCATACAATAAGTTGTTCCATATTATACAGTAGATCAAACATTAAAGTAGAAAAAATTAACATTTGCGGAAATATAAACTTTCCAGATCCAGATCTAAGCATACAGTTAATAAAACAATATTGATAATCATGATTACTATAGCAACTTAAATAATATGAATACGAAACTTGAATCATATTAACACTAATAATCATTATCATCATCATAGTAAAATTACAAACATCACATCATAGATCTATGCTAGTTTCGTTTTATATATTGATGGATAATCATGAATTCTAAAACCATGCTCTGATACCACATGTGATCTATATCTTGCGAATAACAGCAATGGTTGTTGTTGAAAGTTGTTTCAATGGATAAAAGAAATGGTTTCTCTCTCTTTTCCTTTATCTTCCTTTATGTGTTTTTTTCTATATACTTTGTGATGGGCAAAGGTTAATATTTATAGGTAGAGAGAGGACCAAATTTTCAGATTTGTAGACTTAGTCTTGATCGTCCATCAAGATCAAGATGAGAGAAATTAACGCTCTAGATTATAACCGTTTTATTGATTAGCATATTAATATGAAAACCCTTTAGATTCTACTGACCACAAAATAAGGAAGGAAACATTTGAGGAAGGAAACGTTTAAATTTCCTTACAAAATAAGGAAGGAAAATCCATTAATGGTTTCGTATTAATTTCCTTACAAAACGGTCAAATTTTCTTACAGACCATCCCAGCAGGCACCAAACTCTTTTCCTTCCCCCTCCAAAGCTATCTTAAAAGCCTCGCTTTATCTTCACCTACTGCAACAACAGCAACATTCAAAATTACACTTCAATGTTGTAGCTTAATTGTGTTTTAAAAAAAAATCAAAATCAAAATTTTAATTGTTGAACCCAATCATTTAGCGTACCTATAAATCTAAAATGTACAAATTTTAAATCATAATGACAGGATAAAACATAGCAACCAGAGCAAAATAGTCACAGTTTATAGAGGAAATGTCAAAAATGATGCATCTTGCAGCAGCAACGACATTGCATCATTTGATAATGTGTGTTTCAATTAACCCCACATTATTATAGACTGAATATTATCACCCAACTCTTAATATTATCCATTTACACTTAAAAATACCTAAATAAATACCCACTTTGCACATATAAAAAATCCTCCATCCTCTCAAGTGATGCTATAAATCTTTAGATTTTTAGAACCCAGTATTAACAATTTTCATGATGAGATTTCGATGGAAAAACGATGCAGTTTTGCTTTCGTATTTGTTTCTTTGGAATAGTAGTGCAATCAAAAGATATTCCAAGTTGTATCCTGCAACATCTAGATGTTTGTTCATTCTTATTTTAAATTGAATTATTGTGGAGCTATTAGAGGTGGTTGCTATGTCAAAAGTTATGTTGTTGTGGATGGTGTGATCCGTGTGTGCTAAAAACTATTATCGAATGATGTGCTATTGTTGCTGGCTGCAAGATGCACCTGTTCTGACATTTGTAAACTGTGACTATTTTGCTCTTGTTAGGATTACTTATTCATACTTCACCGATGTCTCCCTCGGTCATTTATATCGTACTCCTCATGATAACTCCTATTTTTTATGTTATTTAATCAACATGAAAATTTTAGTTGTATGTTCTACTCGGCATGACATAATTTTTTGTTTCAATTTGTAGATAACTGAAAATATAAATTAAAAGAATGAGGTGATTTTAAAACTTTAATTAAACTTAAAGGGTTAAGTTTATAAATGGTGATAAATCATTCTCAAAGTTTATTTAATAAGGATTTGAAAGATAATTAATGAAATGGATAGGCTAATAAATCGGTGAAATAAGTAAAGGTTAATTGCTTAAGGAAAGTAATTAAAGACTAATTATTTAGTGTAATTAATTAAAGGATCGCTTATTTAGGAATTTAAGTAAGGGATAAATAATTAACGAATGTGAGATTGTGTGTTTCTTTTCTATTCTTCTTCTTCTATCTCTTTCTTCTTTTCTCTAACTATCTGGAATTTTCGGTATCAAAAATTTCCGGGTCGTTACTTCACATATTAACTAACAATTTGTTTCTTGCAGTATGTTATCTCGCCTTTTGGTCAAGGCTGGGATATCAACAAATAGACTAAAAAGGAATGGAACCAGAATTGGGGATCGTTTGGAAACAAGGCTATGATCGATGTCGTCAAAATTTAACCGAGCTCCACTCAAGACAGGATCGCTTGAGAACGATGAACAAGGCAAGAAAAGGCCACGTTTAAAATTTCAAGTCAATCGGAGTTTATATGCTCAAGATATGATCGATGCAAGTTAAGCAATGCTCTCATTCATATCCATCCGAAAGCAGCCTCCTTCGTATCGACCAGAGTTGAACTTGTTCATACCCATCAAAATCGTGTCCACTTCGTTCGTGTCCATTCCATTCACATAAAAGGGCATCAGTTTCTTTCATAGCCATCAAACTACATTGCTTTGTATCGATTCATTGAGCGAAGCTTCGCATCGTTCACACTTACCCCATTTGAATCCATGCCACCGATGCCAAACAAAATAAGTGATACGAAGGGGATAGGTATGAATCGATACGAAATAGAATGAGGTTGATCGATACGAATGGGGGATGGATGTGAAATGATGAGCACCAATCGCATAACTATGCATCAATACAAAAGGATTCGGCAACTGATCGATGCGAACGACATGGATACGAAGCGATTGCATAAGAGCGATACAAATGGAGCCTACAAAGATGGATGAGTCGGTCATATGGTATGGAAAGTGGATCGATCCTAAAAGTTAGCGCCGCGTCATCAAATATTACATGCTTAGTAGCGATGGGATAAGAAGTGATGCGAACTCGACGGTCTTCAACAAATTCAAACTTGCATCGATCATAACTCAAAATACACAAGTACAAATGCTACCAAATTTTCATAGAAGCTTACGTACAGCCTCAGGAATATTCATGATCGATATCGACTCAATTGGGCAAGATTTTGATCAATACGAATCTCATTCGTATTGATCATGGATCGAGTCGAAATCACTCTGGATAGATCACGTAGGCCCACCCACATGAGGGAAGGAGTCTTTCGAAGTTTGGACAGATATCTTCATCCTACACTTATAAATAGCAGCCCAAGGTCTTCAGAAAAGAGATCTTTTTTTGGTTCTTTTACGTCATTACTCTGCCGAACTCTATTGTAATTCAATTATTATAAACTATACCCTTGCAAGTAGCGGGTGAAAATAAATAAAAATGCAACTCTTCAAAGTGGATGTAGACCGAAAATAGTCGAACCACCATAAATAGTGTGTTTCTATTGCTTTCTTTTTAATTTTTGGAGTGTTCTTCATACTTATATTCTCTACATACATTCTATTTGTGATCTGTGATTGTGAATTGGTGCTTTCATTCGGATTTGGGTGTTAAAGACCAATTTTGGCATTAATATTTTAGTGTTTTCACTGAGAAGGCTGGCACGCGAGGAATCTACAGCTTGAACTTTGGATTTGAAGACCTAAAGACTTGAATCTGGAAAGCTATGGCAGGCAATCAACAAGAAGACAGAGGACTGAAAGGAGTCGGCATGAAGGGAGTCAAGAGTCTTCCTGGGGAGCGAATCAGGCTTCAATCTTCATCACTCGGGATGAGATGGAGATGATGATGGGAGCTATGCATGAAGAGCTTCTAAAAAGGCAAAAGGAGATGATGCAGAATTTGCTTCGACAAGCTGGAGAAACTGGATTGCAGATCAAGTTAACGCAATTGCAGAAGATGCTGGAGATAGGGTTCAGAAGCACAGAGCAACCAAAATTCAGAATAAAGCAGGACCATCAGAAGCAGCACCAGAACTAGGGGGCACTCACCAGGAGCATGTTGATCCAATCCCGGACATAGTACCGGGTGGAGCTGTGCAACGTGGCATTGGTAGAGGAATGGATACTCGTTCAAGATAGCAGATTCCAGAACTCCCTCGTCAACTCGGGGGCAGACTGGAGGCAACGGACAAGGACTACAGCTTGACGACAGTGATAGGTTGACGGAGATGGTTAGGCGAGCCATGTGAGGCGGATTGGTGAACAGAGATTTGGAAGATGTAAATATGAGTCTCTTTGCTCTTACGACCAGGCAAGCTAGGAACCCGCCAGATTTCAAACTTCCAACACTTGAGATCTATGACAGGAGAACGGATCATACTGTTCACTTGATGAGGTACATGAGGCATATGTAAATACTAGGGGCATCGGAGGAGGTCACGGCGCGATGCTTCCCTTTGTATTGACGGATATAGCAACATTATGGTTCAGATGGCTCGAAATTGGCTCTATTAGCACATGGATGGAGCTGATTGAAAGGGTTATGACGCAGTTTCGGGTCCACATAGTCCGTCCCAAGAACGTGATGACTTTAACATCAATGAAAAAATGGAAAGGGGAATCTCTCAAGGATTTCCTAACCAGATTCAATGCGGCAGTAGCTTCGACAGATCGACTTGATCTGTCAATGGTTTTGATGACAGCCATTTCAGGAATTGCAGACAATTTAGATTTCAAAATATCATTGGAACGGGATCCACCAATGAATATCGGGGAGTTCTACCATGAAGCGGAGAGATTTCTAAGGCAAGAAGATGTGCAGGCTGAGAGAGAAGGGAGAGAGGCTGAAGCTTATGCAATAAGGGGTGGAGTTCCACCAAGGGAGGACCCAGACAAAGATGATAAAGGAAAAAGGAAAATGAATGACAACAGTAGCGCTTCAAAAAGGTCACGGAGGGATTAAAGTTTTCCTCTTACAAAGATCTTAAACTTTGAAAATGATCTACTTGGATACTCGAGGGCGCCTCCAGTATCGAAGGCCGGCAAGAAGAGAACCCTCCGAATATGAGCAGGCATTGGAAAGGCATTGCATATTCCATTAGATAGATGGGCACAACACGAATGATGACAGGCATTTGAAGGATATCGTTGAGAAGCATGTAAGAAATGATCATCTACAACAGTATGTAAGCAATCGAGCTGTGGCAGTGGAACAGGAGCGGCCACCGCCCGACTCGAACGAAAATGACACTGGATCTAGGCAGCAACGACTTGTTACCAACTAAATAGATCTATGGCTTTGAATAAGTATTAGAGCTCAAGGTAATGCGGCTAAGTCACTTACACATGTACGGAATCAAAGACGGTCCATAGGCATGCTCTGAGACGATGATAAATCGTGTTGCTCGAGTCTATGAAATCCTATTTTTCTTTTCGATTTCTTGAAAACTTTGGTTTATCCCTCGGATGTACAAACATTTATTTGATTTTCCCTATATATAAAACCTTTTATTTTGGATGATCGGATTCGAATTAATGTAATAAATAATACAGGTCTCGCGATTACAGTCCTGACCGGAGAGACGGGGCAGTAATCGCAAATTACGAGTCCCTTCGCCGGAGAGCGATGGAATGGACTCAAACACAATATAAAAATCCTCAGCCGAAGAGCCAGGGCCGAAGAACATAAGAGTCCTCGGCCGGAGAGCCGGGGTGGAGAACATAAAAGTCCATGGTCGAAGAATCGGGGCCGGAGAGCATAAAAGTCCTTGGCCGGAGAGCCGAGGCCGGAGAACATAGAAGCCCTTGACCAGAGAGTCGATGTTTGAACAGGTTAACACAACCCTACGAGGTCTATGGATTTGAAGTTAAACCTGGAGAGGTCATAGGAGCTTACGTACAACCTCGGGAATGTTCATGATCGATATCGACTCGACTGGGCAGGATTTTGATCGATAAAAATCTCACTCGTATCGATCATGGATCGAGTCGAAATCACTCGGGATCGATCACGTGGTCCCACCCACGTGAGGGAGGAGTCTTCTAAAGTTTGGGACAGATATCACGTGGATTTGGCAAAGATCCCGGAGCGGTCCCGAATTTGGATATCAACCCAGAAAGGTTATTGATTTGACTATTGGTTGTTGGATATGGTAAGATTAAAGCTCGGTTGATGGGTTCGGATAGATATGGAATTGGCTAAGGACTTGGTTACTGGATTTCGAATCGTATATCCACTCGGAGCAGTCGTAGACTTGGATATGGTTATGGCACTTGGATAGGATGGCTTGATAGTAGATTAGACCATAGATCAGATGGTATGGCTATGGATTGAGTACGGACTTTGGATGTTGGATTCAGAGCTATTCAAAACATGCCCTCTTACCACAAGGCAAGTTCTGAGGGCAAATGTTATCTCGCCTTTTGGTCAAGACCGGCATATCAACAAATAGGCTAAAAAGGATGGGAAGAAGGATTGGAGATTCATTTGGAAACAAGGTTATGATCAATGTCGTCAAAATTTGACCGAGCTCCACTCAAGACGGGATCGCTTGAGAATGATGAACAAGGCAAGAAAAGGCTACATTTCAAATTTCAAGTCAATCGGAGTTCATATGCTCAAGATATGATCGATGCAAATCAAGTAATGCTCTCATTCGTATCCATCCGAAAGCAACCTCCTTCGTATCGATTAGAATCGAACTTGTTCGAATACAACAAGATCGTGTCCACCTCGTTCGTGTCCATCCCATTCACATCCAAGGGCATCAGTTCCTTTCACATCCATCATACTACATTGCTTCGTATCGATTCATTGAGCGCCGCTTCGCATCGTCGACACTTACCCCATTCGAATCCATGCCACTGATGCCAGACAAAATAAGCGATATGAAGGGGACAGGTATGAACCGATACGAAATAGGATGAGGTTGATCGATATGAATATGAGGATGGATGCGAAATGATGGACACGAAATACATAACTAAGTATCGATACGAAAGGATTCGACAACTAATCGATGCGAACGACATAGATATGAAGCGATTGCATAGGAGCGATACGAATGAAGCCTACAAAGATGGATAACTCGGTCATACGGCATGGAAAGTGGATCGATCCTAAAAGTTAGCGTCGCGTCATCAAATATCACGTGCATAAAGATGCGAAGAAGAAGTGATGCGAACTCGGCAGCCTTCAACAAATTCAAAATTGCATCGATCGTAACTCAAAATCCACAAGTCCAAATGCTACCAAATTTTCATAGGAGCTTACGTACAACCTCGGGAATGTTCATGATCGATATCGACTCGACTGAGCAGGATTTTGATCGATAAAAATCTCACTCGTATCGATCATGGATCGAGTCGAAATCACTCGGGATCGATCACGTGGTCCCACCCACGTGAGGGAGGAGTCTTCTAAAGTTTGGGACATATATCATGTGGATTTGGCAAAGATCCCGGAGCGGTCCCGAATTTGGATATCAACCCAGAAAGGTTATTGATTTGACTATTGGTTGTTGGATATGGTAAGATTAAAGCTCGGTTGATGGGTTCGGATAGATATGGAATTGGCTAAGGACTTGGTTACTGGATTTCGAATCGTACATCGACTCGGAGCAGTCGTAGACTTGGATATGGTTATGGAACTTGGATAGGATGGCTTAATAGTAGATTAGACCATAGATCAGATGGTATGGCTATGGATTGAGTACGGACTTTGGATGTTGGATTCGGAGCTATTCAAAACATGCCCTCTTACCACAAGGCAAGTTCTGAGGGCAAATGTTATCTCGCCTTTTGGTCAAGACCGGCATATCAACAAATAGGCTAAAAAGGATGGGAAGCAGGATTGGAGATTCGTTTGGAAACAAGGTTATGATCAATGTCGTCAAAATTTGACCAAGCTCCACTCAAGACGGGATCGCTTGAGAACGATGAACAAGGCAAGAAAAGGCTACATTTCAAATTTCAAGTCAATCGGAGTTCATATGCTCAAGATATGATCGATGCAAATCAAGTAATGCTCTCATTCGTATCCATCCGAAAGCAACCTCCTTCGTATCGATTAGAATCGAACTTGTTCGTATACAACAAGATCGTGACCTCGTTCGTGTCCATCCCATTCACATCCAAGGGCATCAGTTCCTTTCACATCCATCATACTACATTGCTTCGTATCGATTTATTGAGCGCCGCTTCGCATCGTCGACACTTACCCCATTCGAATCCATGCCACTGATGCCAGACAAAATAAGCGATATGAAGGGGACAGGTATGAACCGATACGAAATAGGATGAGGTTGATCGATATGAATATGGAGATGGATGCGAAATGATGGACACGAAATACATAACTAAGTATCGATACGAAAGGATTTGACAACTAATCGATGCGAACGACATAGATATGAAGCGATTGCATAGGAGCGATACGAATGGAGCCTACAAAGATGGATGACTCGGTCATACGGCATGGAAAGTGGATCGATCCTAAAAGTTAGCGTCGCGTCATCAAATATCACGTGCTTAGAGATGCGAACAAGAAGTGATGCGAACTCGGCAGCCTTCAACAAATTCAAACTTGCATCGATCGTAACTCAAAATCTACAAGTCCAAATGCTACCAAATTTTCATAGGGGCTTACGTACAACCTCGAGAATGTTCATGATCGATATCGACTCGACTGGGCAAGATTTTGATCGATACAAATCTCACTCGTATCGATCATGGATCGAGTCGAAATCACTCGGGATCGATCACATGGTCCCACCCACGTGAGGAGGAGTCTTCTAAAGTTTGGGACAGATATCTTCAGCCTACACCTATAAATAACAGCCCAAGGTCTTTAGAAAAGAGATCTTTTTTTTTCTTTTACATCATTATTTTGCTGAACTGGATTGTAATTCAATTATTATCAACTATACTCTTGTAATCAGTGAGATGCTTTCTTTTTAATTTTCTTAGTGTTCTTCATACTTATATTCTCTATATACATTCTATCTGTGATCTGTGATTGTGATTTGGTGCTTTCATCCGGATTTGGGTGTTAGTGACCAATTTTGGCGCTAACACAGTAGCATATTTTTTTATTTGATTGATAATATCCTACTTGACTCGAAATCTAAAAAAGAACATATGATGTATAGTAAAAATATATCAAACATCCTTCAATAATACATATCAAATGAATATAAAATTACCTAATTGTTCATGTTTAAACCTTGGATTTAAATTTCAGTCAGGATAGTTGCATTTTAGGTGTTTTTAGTGCAGAAATATTTGTACTTACATAAGAGCCAACAGAAACATCTAGCAAAAATAGTTATACTTAATTTGGTACCAGAGAAAAATAGTCATGGTTTACAAAGGAAATGTAAAATATGTTTCCTCTTTCAGCCAGCAACAATAACACATCATTCGATAATGAGTGTTGCCATTCACACCCACATTATTATACAATGAATATTATTACCCAACTCTTAGTGTTACCCATTTGCACTAAACTAATACCTTAAATCAATACCCACTTTGTAAATAAATAAAACGCCTCCATCCTCTCAAGTCTCGAGTAATGCTTATAGATTTTAGATTTTTAGAACCCGATAATAACAATTATCTCGAAAATAGTTAACTTGTAATATAAATATTTTATAGAGTGAGTAAACAAATGTTTACTTGATTTTGCATGACATAATTTTACTTCGTCATCTACTTTCTTTTCGATATCCGTGTTTGACAATAAAAAGATTGTAATTTTCTACTATTTGATCAACTAACTACGGTAGCTGTGTTTTTAGTGTGTAGAGTTTAGAATAAGAGAACATGCAAAAAAGACATACCAATGAGAGATTGCGTAATTTTAAGTGGGTTTGTATTTTAATTTTTTAAGTTAACTTTGGACGATATTTGGTGTATTGTTTAAAGTGAATAGCAACACAGTTCGAGATCGCACTATCCGCACCGGCATAACTTTTAACAAAGCAAACACCTTGATGGCTACATAATAATTCAAATTTAAAATAAGCATCTAGACGCCTACATGTAAATGAAGTTTCCACAATTCTGAAAGTTATTAATTAAATAATAGTAAAGCAAAAGAATTTCTGGCCTTCTTATTAATTCTAGTAGTTTTCTCTCTTCTCCTTATTCTCTTTGGATATTTCATTTTCAAATCCTTAACTCTTTTTTTTTTTTTTTACCAATTTACACTTATTTTATTAAATCTCTCTCATCATTTTGTATTTTGTTATGGACATTCTAAATTTCATACAATCATTTACATGTAATTTATCAGTTATTTTTTAGTATTTTATATTTAAGTCCATACATTTAGGTTAATTACATAATTCAAAATTTAAGTTACTTAAATAAATTCGGTTAACTAATATTGCTTATAAATAATAAAGACGGATAATTTAAACGTGCATGCCACTTTAGTAACAACCAAAATGGTAAAATCAATTTTGCATTCAACTATAAAGATATATAAATCACATAAAACAATAATAAAATAATTATAATTTGTAGTTCATTATTTATCTCAATAAATTAATCGCACATTTATTGCAAATTCTACTTTTAACATCAAATACATACATTTAAAATTACCGCTATTATTTACAAAACTTACCTCACTTTGTAATTTAATCTAATTAAATAAATCTAATAACAAATACTCATTAATTTGGTGACTAATATGAAAATATGACAACTTAATATGTACGACATATTCATGTCAAAAATCACTAGTTCGACTGGCTGATGGTACGACGTTATGGATAAAGGTTTAAGTGGTTACGAATTCAAACCTCTGATACATCAAAGTGAGTGTTCTGCATGAATAAAGTATCAATCGTACTATAAAAAAAATTTGCACCATATTCATACTAACAAAACTAATAAAATTATTTTTTCTTTAATGTATCGATATATAAGTCACAATAACTTAAACTATTTACATAAACAATGAAAAATTCAATTTAAATTTTATCTAAATGAATTTATCATATGATGCATTACAATATTATGTTTCTGTTTACTTTTAATACCTACATTTTGAATTTTCTATAATCAAAATACCCTCGATTTCCTTATAATATTTTACGTTTACGTTCACGTTCATATAACAAAGCCCACTGCCTAATCTTAAAACTATTTAGATACATTAAGTAAATTATTATATGATGATTCTTCTAATAAACAATGAAAATATTAAAATTTCAATATGTATACCATATTTATATTGACAAAAAGGAAAAAAATTCATTTAAACTTACATACCAATCCCGCAACAAAAATAATAACCACAAATTTTTAATTTTTAATTTATTTATATCAATATATTAACATGCATTGCACTGTAAAATTCCATTTTCAACATCAGGTACCTACATTTTTAAATTTCTATAATCATTTACAAAACCTTCTGCAATATCATTTAATATTGTACGCTTAAGTCAATATTCTAAATTATGCGATCTTGAATTTAAACTATCCAAATAAATTTAGCTAACAAATATTCATTAATTCATCAATAAATCCCAAAATATAACAGTTTCAATGTGTATATCATATTCATATGAACAAAAGTGATAAAGTTGAAATTCAAGTATAAAGATACATGAATCATATAATATATATAATATGCATATACGGCTATTCATTTATCTCGATAATATTTTTCATACATCAGACTGCAAAATTTTATTTTTAGCTTCATATACCTACAATTTATTATTTCTACAATTATTCATGCCCCCTCGATTCTTCCCTAATATATAATATTCAAATCTATATATTAAACTACTTACAAAATCACAAATTCGAATTATTTAAGCAATCTTTGTAAATATTTAGTTTATTCTTTTAATACATCCCTAAAAATATGTCATTTTCAATGTGTACAAAATGGTAAAATCGACCATATATTCAACTACAAAGATATATAGATCACAAAACATAAATTATATACATAAACAATAATGACAAAGTTAATTTGTAAATCGACCATAATTCATTTATCCTAGAAATTTATTATACACTGCATTATAAAATTTTAATTTTAACTTCAACTTCAAATAACCAAGCATTAATATTTCTGTAATTTTTTTTACAAGATCCTTCTCCATTCTTTCTACTATTTATCTTTTAAGTCTATGTATTTAGACTAATCAGGTAATTTTGAGTTTAATGTACTTAAAAAAATTGGTTAAATATCATTTTTTTTAATTCGTTTAATAAATCAATAAAAATATGTCGGTTTGAGCATGTATTTTTTTTTGAACTGGTACTTTATATACAACAAATCAATGGGACAACATACCACCTGGACAAGGGTGCTTGTCGGTTTGAGCATGTATACCATCTCCAAATCAAAAATACACCAATTTTTTACTCAAATATAAAGGTATATAACCTACTCAACATGAATTAAACATAAACAATAATACTTATACTATAGTACAACTCACAAAGTTCTAACTCATTTATTGATTCTAAGAGTTCTCTCTTCTTATCTCTCTCATGAAATTTTACTTCCAAATCTCTTTAGTTTATCAATTTACACATATTTTACTAGCTCTCCCTAATCATTTTATATTTTCGTACACAACTTAAAATTTATACAACTATTTACAAATGATGCATCAATTACTTCCTAATATTTTATATTAAGTCTATATATTCAAGGTAAAATCCAAATTTTAAACTACTTGAACAGATTAAATTAACTATAATCCATTATTATTTTTTATGATTACTAATGAAGGACAATTTCAATATATATATATATATATATATATATATATATATATATATATAACAATACTGTACCAACCAAAACGGTAAAACTAATTTTTCGTTCAAATATAAAGATACATAGATCGCATAAAAAATAATCAGAAATTTCATTTTAATTAACTTATTTCAAAAACTTTATCGTACATTGCATTTTAAAATTATACTTTTAACTTTAATTGCCTGCATTTAAATTTACCATAATTATTTACATAATTCACCTCGCTTTTCTTCTAATATTTTACATTTCAATCTATATATTTACATTAATTATGAGATCTTAAATTTAAACTAATTAAATATATTCAATTAACTAACATTGGTCAATTCATTTACCAAATTATGAAAATATGAAAATTTTAATATGTACAACATGTTAATATCAACAAAACTTGTTAAATTATTTTTTTCATTTAAGTAAGACACATAACATAAGTCACATAACATATATACATAAACGATAATAATAGATTCAATTTATAATTCATTTGTCATAATTAATTTATCGTGCATTACAATATTATGTTTTTTTACTCTAAAGACCTACATTTTAAAATTTCTATAATCACGTACAAAACTCCTTCGATTCCTTTGTAATATTTTAGATCTAAAGTCATATATTAGTAATTAATCTAAAACTATCTAAATAATTTCAGTAAACTATTATCCATTGCTTTGTCTAATAAATCAAATCAATACGAACCATATCCAAATTTACAAAAGGAATAAAAAATTCGTTCTAATTTATAATACATCAATCACATAAAAAAATTATACATAAATAATAAACACAAGTTTAAAGTTTAATTCATTTATATCAATATATTTACCATGCACTGCATTGTTAAATCTTTCTCCTAACGACAAGCACATACATTTCGAAATTTATACCACTATTTAAAAAATATTCCTCGATGTCACCTAAAAATGTATTTTTAAGTCAATATATTCAAATTAATTACGTATTTTTGAATTTACAATTTTCAATTAAATTCAATTAATAAATATTCGTTATTTCATCTAATGTTAAATTATGGTGGTTTTAATATGTATATCATATTCACATCAGCTGAGGTGATAAGATTAGTTTTTCATCCAAATAAATTTATATATATAGTCCCACCATATAAATAATATTAGCAAATTTAATATATTATTCATTTATCTCAAATAATTTATCATATGTTACATCGAAAAATTCTATTTTTAGCTTCGAATACCAAGATTTTAGCATGTCTACAATTATTTACTCAACTCCTTTCAATTCCTTCCTGATATTTTATATTAAAATCCATATATTTAAACTTCTTATGAAATCTCAAATTTAAATTATTTAGATAATCTTAATGAATATTTAGTCTATTCTTCTAATAAGTCCTAAAACTATACGCACATATATAAAAAAGGTAAAACTATATTTTGCATTCAACTATAAAGATATATAGATCACATAAACATAAATTATATACATATAAACAATAAAAACAAAGATAATTTGTAAACTAGTTATAATTCATTTATATCAATAACTTATCATACATTATATTACAAGATGTTGTTTTTAACTTCAATAACTCAACATCAAATTTATACAATTTTTTACAAAGTTTTCAATTCTTCCTACCATTTACTTTTAACTTCATATATTTGAAATAATTAAATACTTTTAAATATAACATACTTAAACAAATTCCGTTAAATAATATTTGTTAATTCATCAAATAAATCAATAACATATGTGAATTTCAACATGACCACTATATTCATACTAATAAAAATGATAAAATTATTTCATTTCTCATATACATATATAAGCACTACACATCATAAATTACACATAACAATAATAATAATTCATTTTATAGTTCATTTATTTCATTAAATTTAACATATATTGCATAACAATGTTCTCATTTTACCAGTAAAAGTATAAATACAATATTTTACAATATTACCGTGTACAACGCATGGATTACATACTAATATTTTTTATCGCACTGCTCCTCCAAGGAAATAAATATGAAAGCCAAACTGAGGAAGAAACATTATTTTTTCATCAAGATCTCATCAAGAAGCACATAGCCGCCATCTCACGCGCTTTGTATAAAAGGTCCATACATTAAGCTGCTCTTTTGAACGAAAACATCTCTAAAAAGTCACCTCTTCCACAACAAGCTGCAATAATCAACTTCCTTTGCAGAACAATTAATGCGACTTCATAAGGCAGCGAACGATTGGTAGATGAAGCCTGAAAAGTGATGATGCCTAGTGTCAGTTTCTTCATTCTTAGCCTTATAGACGTTTGCTTAGCCATAAAGGTAGGCTCACTTTGCAATAATTCCTAAGTGGGTTGAGAAAACAGCTATAAGGGTAGGAATGAAGAAATTGGCATTAAGCAAGATCACTTTGCAGGCTTCAACTGCCGATTCAGCTGCTGCTTTATGTCGCCGCAAGGATTGTTCTCCAAATGAAGTTTATTATTAAGGCTTGTCGTAAGAGAGAATTTTCTAGAGAACTGTATTTGTTTGAAAGTGCGACTTGATGTTTACGACCATCCTGACATTGCATGTGATCTAGTGGTTGAGCTTCATGTTGAGATTTTGATGGAAAATAATGCTTCGTCTTTAGCTTTGATTTCATATTTATTTCCTTAGAGTAGTACATTAAAAAATTATTCCAATACCTTCATTTACATTCATGTAGGCATCTGGAAGTTTGTTCGTTCTTATTTTAGATTTGAATTACTACAGGGACGTTAGAGGTGGTTCCTATGTCAAAAGGTATGCTATTGCGGATTGTGTGATCAATATGTGCTAAAAATTATTATCGAATGATGTGTTGTATTTGCTAGCTCCAAGATGCATCAATTTTCACATTTCATTTGTAAACTATGACTATTTTCTCTACGATTGTTTTATTCATACTTTACCGATACATCTTCCTCGTTATTTGTGTTGTACTTTTCATGACGTTTCCTAGCATAATTTCTATTTTATTTTCAACTTCTAGATAACACGGAATATTCCATTATTCACATGTTTAACAACATGATATTTATTACAATAACATATTTTTTAGTTGATTGATAATATCCAACTTGAACTGAAATCTGAAAAAGAACACGGGGTGTGATAAAAATATATAAAGCTTCCTTTAATAATATATGTATAACGAATAAAAATAGAACACGGTGTATGATAAAATTGTTTATATTAAAACCTTGGAACCAAAATTTCAACTGTTCAATTTCTCATCTGTATGAAAATTTCTTAATGTTGGTTAAGTCATTGGTTCCTCGATTCCCCGCAGTGATTCCTACACCTTAACCCTATTCGACCAAATCAACGTGAGCGGAACTTTTATCATAACATAAATGACAGATCCAAAATATATTCCTACAAGTAAAGGGGGTTCGAATATATATTTGTTGTGCTTGAAAAGTTATGAATCGATTGACGATTCCAATGACAACTAAGATGTGAAATCTTACTAAAATTTTGGTTTAGGTTTTGAATTTTGGGTTTGGTCTTTAGATGCTAAAAAAATTAAAAATACAGTAGAAAATGGGTAAAGAATACAGAAAACATATAAAAAATAAAGTTAATAAAAAATGCACAACATTCCTAAAAATTCATGTGTAACAAATCATGATGCTTTCATCAACTCCAACCAAGTTCAACAGAAATAATGTGAAAATAGTGAAGTATACTAATTGAACGATCTTTTTTAGTATAATACACATTTTGTTATCGTATATACAAGTATGCTTTAAATTATTTCCATAAAACAAAAGGTACCAAATCCATAAACACAATCATAACAAAAAATGAATTTTCAAAATTAACCAAAAGTACAAAAATCTCAAATAAACTAAACAAAAACGGAAAACAAAATCTTGAACCATCTAAAAATGTTGAAGGACAAATTTTCAATTTAGGTCCTGAAAGAAAAAGAATTCAAATTTCGGTCTGATTCCAAACTTATTATAAATAGGCTTCTTTTCAGTATTCAGCCATTTTATATTTGCACGTTCTGAAAATGAGCAAGAACAAATTTGTTCTAATGCACTTTCAAAATGCGCAAGTATATGCTTTTTTAAAATTTGTACAGGCGCATTTTCAGAATGCCCATGTACAAAAATAATGTATATGTAAAAAAGGTCTACTTTAATAGTAAATTTCGAATGAGACCTAAACTTGAAATAAGTTTTTTTTCAAAAGCCTATAATGATATTTTGTCCAATAGCGAATTGTGGGATGAAAAAGGTTGGAACATCCCATTGGCTTTGTTCATATTTAAATAGCAAAAAAAGTCATAACAACGTTTTACTCAACCAGGGCAGTGAACATCAATATGTTGGTCAAACCACTCTTAACCATTCCTATGTTTCCAAGCTTGTCCTATTCAGGGAAGGATGTGTAAACTCATTCAAAGGAATTATCGACTACAACAGTTGACAAGGCCCTAATTTCATTCTAGAAATATGACGATACAATATGTTTGTCGCTTGTCCAAAGAATCCAAGTTATGATCTCAAGTTAGAGTAATGGCTTTTGAAATTGCACCCTGTCACATCTAAATTCTTTGGTGGTACTTGGTATATTCGGATACTAACGAAAACATAAACTACTTTGTAGTAGCACTAAACATATTCATCAACTTATGTATCGGTCTTGAGATATAGTTCTATCAACATACATGGATATGAGAATTTATTTAGCACACATTTTCAAGAGGTTGAAAAATCATATAGAAATGATATAAACACTTATTTCCATTGAAATGTTAAATACTCAAATAAGCAACCAATAAACAATTAATTTATTGCTTTAAAGCTAAAGTACGCATTTTGATATATGTGTGTGCACTTATGTGTATTACACACACGTATAATATATATTCTTATTATATTTTCTAATTTATCAATACTCTTATTAATGGCACTCTCACATTCACCTTTGATAACTGACATGAATCGTGCATAGGTTGATTTAGAGATAAATATTACACACCATCGACTGCATGGTTTTGTCGCACTGATGTGCATGTGTGTGTGTTACATGGACCTATTTCTAAGTATATATCTTTACTTCATTAAATTTAATAGTTAGTTATGTGCTTTTTTTATCAAATTAAAATCAACAAAATGATTGAAATATATACCTAAGGAACAAACTCCTTCGTCATCTTATAGTTGTTATCTCTGTGATTCTTTGCTACTGCATGCCCATCGGCCCAAATAAAAATACCATTTCGTAAAATCCGCAATCTTGTTGTAAGGAGCTTCACAAAGTTTCCTATTTAGTGGAAATCATTTTCCACAAACGATTGAAAATGTCAAAAGACAGGTTTTCATTGTATAATTGAAAATAATGCATTCTCTTAGTTCATTTTTTCATGTTATTTCACAACTGAACTAAGAATTTCATCAACTTATTCTTTTTCTTTACTTTTCCCTTTTTTGACTCAATAATTTTCTCATCTAGCCATGCAGTGAATGTAAATAGTATTGAAGCACATAAAATAAACCATCTACTTAAAATTGGTTATTTCATAAAGAAATTGACAAAACCATCAACATTAACTTTTACCATAAAGCAGCGAAAATTGGTTTTATGTCAACTTCAAGTTATTTCATAAAAGAATCGAAATATATGCTCCACATTGTAAACTGAACACCACATTCACATCTAAAAAGAATGCATGAATAAAATAGATTTTGCTATAGAAGTGCAAAAGTGGAGCGTGTATTCATTTTTCATCTTAAATTTCTAGTAAACCAACATGCACAACATGTGTGTTCATATGCAGCAATTTTTCCATATAACAAATTATATTTATTCAATTTATATCAAAATGTAAAATAAAAATTCAGAATAACGTCAACAAAATAAACAAATTGTCGTATATATGAGTTCAATGATTATTTCGAATATTTACTCTTAGTTCACATACATGATTTGTATTTAATTTTTTTGACTTATTCATAAAAATGCTAATTAGTAATTTTGCAAATGAGAATGATTATTTGACACAATGCACAAAATGAATGAAAATAAATTATTATTAATAGTTGTAATTCAACTGGTGTCGCACTTTTTTGTTAGCATGAACTACGAAAAATATCTCTTTACAGATATTACCAAATCTTAATATCACATAAATAAAAGATCTAATTAATAAACTTCATTTACTAATTCAAAATGCACTTCTAAAAATATTGCCACAAATTCATTTTTTATTAATTAATAATATAAATGAAAATTTAAACTAAGAAAAAAAATAGATGTCGCAACTTATGAAGAAAAAAATTAATTATGATTTCAACGCAAAAATATAACTAAATATTTGTGCAAATCATTTTCTCTTAAATTGTTTAACGTAGGAAAAATTCACGTCGAAACGCATACCGTAGTGCTCATAAAACATGATAATAATAATTAAATAATAACGATTGAGTAGCAAATTGCCGATTGAAATTTTTAGTAGTAGTTTATTGATTGAGACAGAAATAGATGAAGTGTGATGCTAAATGGTAATTCTTGCTGTTTCAAAAAACCAGTCGAATCTTACAAAACTAGTTCCTTTTATCAACACTAAAGATGGTCCAAACTTTGAAATAAAATTTGAAATAAATTATCTCAAAAAACACACCCAGTACAACAATTTCAAGTTGTAGAAGGTCTCTTGTAAGTAGGAGTAAGAAGTTATTTTTTCAAAGTATGCTAAGAAGCAACAAGTAATTATCTCAACAAGCAAACAAGCATGACTTCGGTTATAGCAATCGTAAAAACTCCTCTTTCTTTTACCGAGATCTTAAAATTATCTTAGATGAATTCTGCTGAGTCAATAGAAAGATCATCCAAATTTTCAAAAATGTTTTTCTGCAATCATGATCACCTAAACCATCAGTCTTCTTAGATCAAATAAAGTTTAGGCAAATCCTACACAAGTAGTAAAGTCAATAAATCCATTTAACATTAGATTCGAATAATGGACATTTTCTGAATAATTAATGATATTTTCCCTCTCATCTCCTGAATAAGTAAGAAACATCTCAAGGTAATCAAAGCACTGGGAAAAGATAAGAAAGACAGATAAAAAGATTTTAGGATCGGTTATAATAATGATAAACTTTTTACTGCGGACATTAAATGATTATTTTTTCTATGCAGTTTATAATTTTAGCATGAATCCATTTAAGACGATAAAGTTACTTTGTGTATATATTTTCATTTTATTAATGTCATACTACCACTGCCCTCAAACAACATAATTAGCAGGAGTCCAAAATAACTGATAAATTACTGCTCTGAAAGGAAATTAAATTTTGAAGGATCCACCATGACAATTGAATCCCATATTTTATAGCCCATGCAGATTAATTTTAGAATACAAAGCAATGGACAGATTAATTCTATAGAAGTTTGCATTATCAAATGAAGGTCATTATATCCAATGGGTAAATTTTGTACAAAAAAGTATTTGAAAATCAGAAGACAACATTGCGACTAACAACCTCATCTATGCTAATTTAAACATTTAATCTCTATATTCATAATTCTACACCATACCACTACGCTCCCATTAGTTGTGAAAGAAACCTAATATGGGATGGTGCATAATCATGTTATTGCGGAAACAATCTGAATGTTTGACTTCATCAAAAAGAATAAACAAAATAAAATAACTAACTTTATTCTGACAGAAATCCAACCACCCCGCTTCGCTGTCGTCGGTCTGAACCGAGGTAGAATCCAACCAGAATTCCATTTTGGCCAGTACAGAAATTCTGATAGAAAACAAATTTAAGAGAAAAACTCAATGGATACAAGCATAAAATCGACGCAAATTGGGGGAAAAACCAATCGGTCAGCTATTCAAAATTGAAGCTCGCCCGACGAAGCTAAAACCCTAATTTCCACGTAGGATGAACACGTATTTCTGCCAAAAATGAAATTTTATCTATGAAAATTTCATTTTTGGCAGAAATACGCGTTCGTCCTACATGGAAATTAGGGTTTTAGCCGGGCCTCTGGAACAAAAGCAGAGCCCTTCTTTCTTCATCCTTCATTCTAAACCCTTCCTCTCAATTTCCAAAAATCTCCAATACCCTCTATTCCGATTTTTTTTCCCAAACCCAAACATATTCAGCATTTTGTTTAACAAATTAGAAATTAGAAGATGGCAAGCTCTTCAATGCGGGATGTGCCTCTAGGTATGGAAAAATAAACAATCTTTCAATTTAGGGTTTCGAAGAAATATGTAAAATAATGATTTTTAGGAATTGTTAGCAATCATTGATGTTGAGGGATCTATGTATGGTTGAAACCATTGGTAAAATGTTGAAAAACAATGCATAAATTCCTAGTGTTGATCTTGGAAAATAAATTTGAAAATATTGTTAGCTTGTATATGTGTAGATTACTCGGAGATGCTACCGGACCTATTGATGTATCTGTCCTACATTTGCAACAACGGCATCGAACGAATAATTCGAAATTTGTCGTGGTAAAATTCTTAGTGTTCTAAATGTACAAATATCGAAATGTAATGTATGTTACATGTTGATAGTATTTTTGTGATATTTTGACAGAGTAATACTTCAGACAAAACCATAGATCATTCGTCTAAAATAAATAGAGTAACATCTGCTCATCCATACGTTATACAGTTGATAGATCAAGCTGGATTTGGACTGGTTTTTAGGGTGGGGCACATCCAGTTAGATCTTTATCTTATCACCGCTTTGGTGGATAAATAGAGGCTAGAGACATCGACATTTCATCTACGAGCCGGAGAGATGACTATCACGTTGGGTGATGTTGTGTACTTACTTGGCATACCCATAGATGGTGCTCCATTGACCAACCCCGATCCAGTTGATTATCTTAGTTTATGCCAAGAGCTCCTACGTTTAACTCCTCCAATAGAGGAGTGGTGGGGAAACGAAATGATACGGACACTATGGTTTATGGAACAATTTGCGAACGATATACTAGCAAACGCGACAGAGATTCAGATTCAGCAACGGGTCAGGGCCATTATATTGCATATTATATGCTCGAGGTTGATATGCAATCATTCGAAGACATGGATATGGCTTAGATGGCTTCCATTTTTAGAAAACTTTGATATTTGTTGCCAGTATTCGTGCAGTAGTGCAGTTCTAGCGTATATGTACCACGAGTTGACGAGGCTTGCTTTGCAAGAGAGCACAAGCATAGATGATTGTGTGAGTCTAGTACATGTATGTCCATTATTTACTTTCGCCGACCGTTATTCCATATTCTTTTATCCAACTGAAACCATGCGTCCTATTTTATTTGCAGCTTTGGTGTTGGACTTATCTACCCGTAGGTGAATAACGATGACGAGGACGTCGATTGATTTATCATTGTCATACGGTGCTAGATATAATTAATTATGTAGTATACAAGTATACGTTTGGGATTTGAGAAGTCACAATTGAATATTTGTACAGGTGGGTAGGACCTAAAGCACCATTTCATCGCCGGGGCATCATGTTGCTTCTACCGTAATGAGTTCGATGTGCTTGCACAAGAGGTTCCTGAAAAGTCGCAGGGGAAATGCTTTACTGTAAAACGCATCTTAGAATCTATTTTGGGAAGAAACAAGTTAACAAGACTAAGACCGCCTCCACCGCCTCCTCCTCCTCCAGCACAGGGGCTCATCGAACATGCCATAAAAGCCCATGGCATTCCTCCCACTACTCGTACGCATCAGCGACGTAGACATCGAAAAGGCGCATCTTCATCTCAAGAAACACACGTTGTCGTTGCTCCCGGCCCTTCACAGCCTATAGATCCTACACAAGCAAGTGAAGAGGAGGATTCGCTGGATGAAATTCGATCGTTTATAAGAAAACCAAGACGAACTCCACTAGAACTTCGTAGGTTGAAGAACTGAGGATGGTATAAGTTATTGATATGCTTTGTCCGGATTTCTTTTGTTTAATGAATTGCTGAAATATTAGGATTATTTGTTTTGTTGAATTGTTGGATGTCAGAATTAGATGATTGAAATGTTTGATTGAGTTGTGGATGATTGAGTTTGATTGAAATGTTGAATCAGTGGATATTGTAATTTGAGTTGTGGATGATTGAGTTCCATTGAAATGTTGAATTAGTGTAAATGATGATAGAGGGTTTCTGTTTTGAAACCCTGCACACATTTAGGGCGACTTTTGAAAAGTCGCCCCAGTAATGTGCAGGGTTTCAAAGCAGAAACCCAGCCCTTCAACCTTCCTCGTTCCTTACTTTACCAAATTGCAAATATATAACCTAAAACCTAACCCACTTCTGTCTTCCACAAATTCAATATTTCCCGACGGCAAAAGAATATCTTTTTGAGATTTGAAGACACCAAAAGAAGGTAAGATTCATAAGCACTATTAAATTTGTTTAATCTTTTGCGATTTAGTCTAACTCCAACATTGATATTTTCAAGAATGGATAATTGGGAGATTGACGATGAGACGATGATGAAAATATGTGAAGAATTTGAACAACAACGAGGCTCTGCGCCGGTTGATGAAGAAAATGTTGCGGTTGATTTCGTCCCTGAGACGCGGGTTAAAAACTTGCCCCCCTCTAAGGTTGGCGACAAATCAACATTGGCTATGGATAGCGGTGAATCAAAACATCAATCACTTCATGGAAAATTAATGGATGTGCTTGCTCGTCGAAGACTAACAATGCTAGTACAACCCGGACACCGCCTTGGGTACATTGTTATTGCGGAGATGAATGTAAAGTGGTTGTGTGTCAGAATGAAAGGAATGCGAACTGTCGCTTTTACCGTTGTGAATCGTACGACGATAATAAGATACGGACAAACGATGTTGACTGTTGTAACTTTTTTAAATGGAAAGATCCGAAAATGTGTCCGACGGGAGTTGCATATGCCCTTGAGATGCAAGCGGAAAACGCCCGTTGGAGAAGTTGAACCTACAATATCGCAACGCACTATTGAGTAAGAGTGTGCCATTTGATAAGTTAAGTCCTCGTACATTGTGGGAGGAGAAGTAAACACAGATTTAGGTGTTCATGTATATGTAATTGAATTAAGTATCGTTGAACATGTATTTTGACAATTTATGTATCACTAGCTTAAATTTGCATATGATTACGTATCACGTAGCAGTTAATTTTTCTCAACTTACTTTGTATCGGTATCTTTCATTTATATGTAATTGTATTATGTATCGTTGTACAAGTATTGTAAAGATTTATGTAACACTAGCTCACATATTATGTTTACGTATCACATAACATTCATCATCTCAAATGAACATAGCACATGAAATAAAAAAAACAAACTATTTTTTACATAAACAACATACGCCTTACAAACATCAAACCAATAATTCCATGCATACGAAAACTAAATAACTGAATTGCAATGACTTCTTTTGTGACCGCGCAAACCATATTTACTGCATCTATTAGGCCTTGGAAGCTGCATCTCGTCCATAACGCCTTTAATTCTAGTTGACTTAGGCCTTCTTGGAGCTCGCATTGCGAAAAGTGGAAGTACCATTTGACCTTCGTGTGGAGACTAATACCTTTTATCGCGTACGGGATGAAATTCTGCAAAATATGCCGCTAGGTAATTCTGAACAGAGTACCAATATGATGCAAAATCATGATGACTCTGTTTGCACCATTGGCCACCGACGAACAAGCAGCCATCACATGGGCGTAGGGGAGATGCTGTAGTAATGGGATGTTGCATGTACATGAACAAGTGTTACCATCAATTATAACTTTGAATTCATCTCTGAAGTAATGAATCACTTGCCATTCAATTTGTCTGAAACGGAAAATCTGACAACGTCTAGCTTCGCTTGCTCTCTCTGCTATTTTTGCTTCCCATTTTGGCGTGATACGAAGTGTGGAATTCTTAGCTAACTCTCTTCTTTGGCAAAAGTAATCAATGGATCGATAGAAGGTACATGAAACAAGTGCTCTAATAGGCAAAGATCTTGCACCCCTAAGTACACCATTAAAACTTTCTTACACGTTAGTCATCATAACATGAAAATGACCACCATCATCTTTACATAATGCCTAATTTTCCTCCTTTCCACCCAAACTTCTCTCTATCCAGTTATGTGCTCTTACACTGCTTGTTTTAATTTCTTCACAAATATTTAAATACTCAACCTCCTTAGAGGCACATGCAGCACTATAGAATAAACCGGTCAATCGTTTGTCTCTAAACCCGCTGCTTGAAAATTTGCTTTCAAATGTCTGGCACAGAATCTATATTTATGTGCGGCTAGCCATTTGCCCTGCAACGCTGTAGGTATTCCTTTTATTCTATCATAAATGAAGTAATACGACGATTGTTCATGCTGTGAATGAACCTTTGCATGCATGCGAAAAACCAATCCCAACTATCAATGGATTTAGACTCAACGATGGCAAATGCCAACGGAAATAGCTGATCATTTGCATCGACGGTTGTTGCAACAATTAAGGTGCCTTTGTATTTTCTATATTGATGTGTACCATCTATGCAAAGTAAAGGTCGACAATGGACAAATCCCTCAATACATGGCCTAAATGACCAAAATGCACGATCAAAAACTCCATACTCATCAGTAGTCACATATCCTACACTTCCGGGATTTGTTTTGCATATTTCACCAAAGTATTGTCATAGGTTGGAATATGACTCTGCCCAATCGCTGTAAATTCGTTCAGTTGCCTTGCTCAATGCTCTCCATGCTTTCAGATAGCTAATTTTTATAAATAATTGTTCCTCCATTAGAACCTGCACCATTCCGGCTGTAATGTTCAAATCAGATTTCACGAAAGGCATGATCTTCGATACCATAAAGAATGATGTAGCTTGCATATAATTTGAGTTCACTGTAGAGTTAACATATGTATGATCACTAGGATATTTTTTAATAACCCACCATCCAGCCTGTTTCTTTTTTGAGTCAATAACATGTATTCTCCAAGGACAACTGTCATCGATGTTGCAAATGACGGTATATTTTTCTTTGTTCGACCTTATTGGCTTAAAGGACACTGCATGTAAGATTGACCATTTTGATAGTTGTTGTAGAAATTTAGCTTTACTCTCAAACACCATGCCAACTTTGAAACCAATTTGTACGCTGCAGGATAGAAATAATTTGCTGTTGAAGTTTACATTTGCTACAATTGACTTAGCCATAATTTGTGCACTGTGTGAGAAATGTGGATTACGGATCTTAAGGCTAAGATTAACACTAGAGGGGGGGTGAATAGTGTTAATAAAGAATTACTAAATCTTTTTAATTTATGTTAATTTAGACACAAAAGTTATGCAATATACAGACACAGATGATCACAGAAACAATCACAGATGCAGAAATAAAATAAAAGCAGTAAAGGAAAGAACACACCGGATTTTATACTGGTTCGGAGTTACCCTACATCCAGTCCCGCAACACAAGTACAAATTTCCTTTCAAAAGCAATTGTACAATTACACCCTCGGTTTCAAGGCTACGAGGTACACCCTCCAGAATTTCGATCCTCTAGGTAGAGATACTTGATTTCCGGACCACAATTTTACCCAATTGATTTACCAAGGCTACAATCACAGCTTTTCCCTTTTGATTGATTTGCAAGGCTACAACCACATCTTTTCTCGCTTAATAGGTTAAAAAGAAGTCTATAACTCCGAATAGCACTGAGAATCTTGTAGAGATAGTGATAGAGAATCAAACTAAAAGTAATCGAGTATGATTCAATGTTGATTTCGGTAGAGTAATGATAAGAATATGTATTAAGAAATAAGGAAGAAGAAGAGGAGTGAAAACCAGAAAATTATGATTAAAAATTCGTTGAAACTGACCCCTATTTATAGAAGAACAACAACCATGACCATTCATGAAGAGTTATGGCGAATAGACACTTCTTTTGAAATTTGAATTTTTGAACCAAACTGTCACCATGTCGACATGGTACCCATAGGCATGTCGACATCCCAAAGCATTTTATGATTTTTGAATTTCTTTTAAAATAACCTTTATCTTATATTAAAACTATTTTGAACTTTATAAATATACTTGACTATAGTTGAAATTCATAAGTAAATATAAAGAATAATATATATAGAATTTAACTATAATTTTATATTTAAATCTAAGTATAAGTATTTAAAAGTTAAATATATTATTTGAAAAGATAGTTTAAAATCAGGAGTAATTTGACTTTGAAATTAAAGATGTTTTTGAGGCTAAAATTATTTAAAATCAGGATCGAGGGTTTTGAATCTTTTAAAAGGAAAGTTTTGAAATCATTTTGAAAACAAGATAATTTTGTAAAATCATTTGAATTAAAATTAGTGGATACAAAACAATGTCCCACTAGATTTTCGTAGGTTTCATCCTACTTAGGGTCCCATCCTTTTAACGGGCTCTAAGTGGATTCCATTCCACGAATAAATTGGATTTTAAGATGCCAGTGCTTTTCTACGAGTTTTAACAAAAATTCTAATAAAAAATACTTATCCTTGAAATATTGAACTCTTGATAATCTTGATACTCATGAGTCTTCTAGCTTGATATCTTGAATCTCTATACTGTACAGTCTTCATTCTTAGTACCCGCATGGTTAAATCCTGCATATACATATATATCTAAACTTATAATGTTAGTATTTATATTTTATATTCTATTCTAAGGTTGTTGTCATCAAAACCATCATCTCACGGACTAACAATGACAACCTTTGTTTATAAAATATTATTTCTATCCTAATAACTCCCCCTAAAACTAATAACTCCCCCTTAATTTATGCCTAACTACCATATTTTATATTTCTCCCCCTTTATCATCAACAAAAAACTCAGTCCAAACTATATAACTCCCCCTAAAACTAACACTATACGACATGTGATTATAATGATAGTGTTATCATAAATAATCAATACTTAACTCTAAAAACTAAAACTTAATCCTAATTTACTAACTATCCTAACTAAGAATCTATGATAATACTTATAATAGTTAGAAATCAAATATAAGAACATAAATTATTTATTAAGTATATTTCAACACACTCATCAAAACTAATTATATCAGACAAGTCAAACAAATCAATCAAGTCAAACAAGTCAATCAAGTCAATCAAATCAAACAGGTCAATCAAGTCAAACAAGTCAATCAAATCAAACAAGTCAATCAAAACATACCAAACAAATCACAAACTAATGATCCTATATTATAAGACAATACTACAAACTCATCCTAAATAATATACACTTATGTAATGCAGTATGAAATGTATGACATATGCAATGTAGCATGAGATAATATGCAAAATGAAGTGCAACTTGTGATGCAAATGATTATGATATACGTTGTAATTTATGATGTAATATGCAATGAAATGTGACATGAAATAGGATGCATAACGATATGTGATAAAATGACAATAAAGTAAAATAATTTGCAGAATGATATGATGATATATATACTATGGTAAGAGATATTCATACTATAAGATAAACATGAGTGATAAGTAATATTTAATTGGCAAGCATATATATATATATATATATATATATATCTGTGTGTGTGTGTGTGTATATATGTATACATATATCAAACTATTTATTACACTTCAACCATACAAAGGTAAAACACACCAATACTAGACTTAAGTTAAGGAAACTAATGAATGGGACTGAAAGAGTTTAAAGTAAGAGTTTGAAGGTAATAAGTGACATTAAAACTATAACATAATTGTGAAAGGTAGTAACCAAACTTAATATTAAAATCAAATGCTAAGGAATAAGGATTTATACTATATATGATCAAATATGGTTTTTATAAAGATTAATATCCTCCTTATTTAATTCCCTTTTTTTTAAAAAAATAAAATAAAATAAATTATTATTGATTTAAATATCTAGAAACATGTTTAAACATCTTTTAAATTTACAAAATATCATAATGAAATAAAATAATAAATATTGAAAAACTAAAATAAACATGTGTTATATTAAGGCCTTTTACTTTAAAAAAATTTAATTAATTACTACAAAATTTAAACATGAAATTAAAATCTTTAATATAAATTAGAAAATAATTTCTAAAAAGAATAGAGAAAAATACCTAATTAAATATTATTTTTACATAATCTAAAGTCTCAAACAGAAAAGACAGCATTTACAAAATGCTATAAAAAGTTTTTACAATAAAATATATTCGAAACTTTATAAAACTAAAACTATAGCTTTTACCAAATGCTGTGTAAAGTTTTTGAAACTCTACAGCGTTTCAAAGCACAGAATTGTTATAAAAACGAATTTGCAGTACTTACAAAATATTACATAAGAATAGAAGCATTTTAGAAATGCTATCTAAAATTCCGGTCATGTGATGTGGTGCTATCTTATTTATTGAAGAAATATATAAATTGAGCCTTATTCTAACATTCTAAATTCATTCTATTAATTTCTTAAAGATATAAAATTAGTATCTTAAAAGAAATAGAGTATGAGAAGTAAAAATAATATTATAAAAGTTGAAATCATGAATGAAGGTATGCTTTTCTGCTTAGTATAGTTGTAATAAATTAGTTGTAGATTTTATTTGAAAGAAAACACATTTTAAAATACTTTAAAACAAAAAAAATTAGACTTGTACATCGATATCTATACTATTGTGTGTTGATATATGGACCAAAGTATCAAAACTTATAAAAGAGATAAATTTCTATACCTAACTAAATATATAAGTATATATTCCTAAATGCAACAATAAAGATGAAATAATAGTAAAGCGTATCAATTTTTACACTCCGTCTTTCTAACTTTTTTGTTCTTCCATTGTCGTGAGTCACACATTTATATCTTTCAAAATTTGATGACGAGATCTGCTATATTGCGACGGGCTCGTTTTTCTGATCAGCGTAGTATATTCATTTGCTGAATTTGAATACCGTATGAGAAAGATACGGATGATTTAGTAGATTGACCAATTTGGTGCCAAAACTTTGAATTCGAATTTTGAATGAATGGACACTTCAACCACTATAAATAGGTCAAACGGTCACCACTTTTCATAAAAATTCCTCTTCTTTTTCTTTTTCCCGTTTTTCTATATACCATCAAAATTCTAGAGGGCATATCTCCTTCATTTCTTAACGGAATTGGATGAAACCAGCGGAAAATCGAAGAGGAAGGTAAGGATTACGATCTAGTAATAGCTTAGTGTCGAATTTGGATGGAATTGTGATGCAACAGGCCGAACAGTAGAAGAAATGTAGAAGATCTCGTACACAGTTTTTCAATTTTGAATAGGCAACTTCAAACTGTCATATCTCACTCAATTTTGATCGGAATTTGATGATTCACACATCAAAATGACCGCAAGAACAAGAACTACAAACATGAAAAGGAGTGGAAACAAAATACTCAAATTTCTGGATGCAATTTGAAGAATACCTTTGAGAGTTTTGCCTTCCTTTTCTCTTTGAACACCAAAACTTCATTTGACCATAACTTGGTCATTTCTTGACGGATTCACACGAAACCAGTGGCATTGCGAAGCAGATGGAGAGAGGTACAGTATCAAATCAAGTTGTAGATAGGAACCAAAAGTTTTGTATTGATCTGGTACCTATTTCTTTGTCGATTTCCAATATATATCCAATTGTTCTTCTTGACCGATAAATGATTATCTGATATCTTTTAACCAAAAGTGATTAGACATAATTCTTCTCCTGCAAAACAAAATAACCTTTTAAAGAATCAAGTGAGTTTTCAAAATAAATAAATATAGTTTTAAACAAAAATTTCATGATGATTCTGTGACATATTCATATGAAAATAGTGTTAATAAAATCCCCAAAAATAGTCATTTTAAAAACTTTTTCAAAATTCAGATTATGAAAACTTTGAAAACCTTACTCTGATACCAATTGTGAGAAATGCGGATTACGGATCTTAAGGCTAAGATTAACACTAGAGGGGGAGGGGTGAATAGTGTTTATAAAGAATTACTAAATCTTTTTAATTTATGTTAATTTAGACACAAAAGTATGCAATATACAGACACAAATATGATCACAGAAATAATCACAGATGTAGAAATAAAATAAAAGCGGTAAAGGAAAGAACACACCGGATTTTATACTGGTTCGGAGTTACCCTACATCTAGTCCCGCAACACAAGTACGGATTTCCTTTCAAAAGCAATTGTACAATTACACCATCGGTTTCAAGGCTACGAGGTACACCCTCGAGAATTTCGATCCTCTGAGTAGAGATACTTGATTTCCAGACCACAAGTTTACCCAATTGATTTACCAAGGCTACAACCACACCTTTTCCCTTTTGATTGATTTCCAAGGCTACAATCACACATTTTCTCGCTTAATAGATTACAAAGAAGTCTATAACTCTGAATAGCACTGAGAATCTTGTAAAGATAGTGATAGAGAATCAAACTAGAAGTAATCAAGTATGATTCAATGTTGATTTCGGTAGAGTAATGATAAGATATGTATTAAGAAATGAGGAAGAAGAAGAGGAGTGAGAACCAGAAAATTATGATTAAAAATTCGTTTAAACTGACCCCTATTTATAGAAGAACAACAGCCATGACCATTCATGAAGAGTTATGGCGAATAGACACTTCTTTTGAAATTTGAATTTTTGAACCAAACTGTCACCATGTCGACATGGTACCCATAGGCATGTCGACATCCCAAAGCATTTTATGATGTTTTGAATTTCTTTGAAAATAACCTTTATCTTATATTAAAAATATTTTAAACTTTATAAATATACTTCACTATTGTTGAAATTCATAAGCAAATATAAAGAATAATATATATAGAATTTAACTATAATTTTATATTTGAATCTAAGTATAAATATTTAAAAGTTAAATATATTATTTGAAAAGATAGTTTAAAATCAGGAATAATTTGACTTTGAAATTAAAGATGTTTTTGAGGCTAAAATTATTTAAAATCGAGATCGAGGGTTTTGAATCTTTTAAAATGAAAGTTTTGAAATTATTTTGAAAACAAGATAATTTTGTAAAATCATTTGAATTAAAATTAGTGGATACAAAACAATATCCCACTAGATTTTCGTAGGTTCCATCCTACTTAGGGTTCCATCCCTTTAACGGGCTCGAAGTGGATTTCATTCCACGAATAAATTGGATTTTAAGATGCCAGTGCTTTTCTACGAGTTTTAACAAAAATTCCTACTAAAAAATACTTACCCTTGAAATCTTGAACTCTTGATAATCTTGATACTCATGAGTCTTCTATCTTGATATCTTGAATCTCTATACTGTACAGTCTTCATTCTTAGTACCTGCATGGTTAAATCCTGCATATACATATATATCTAAACTTATAATGTTAGTGTTTATATTTTATAATATATTATAAGGTAGTTGTCATCAAACCATCATCTCACGGACTAACACACTGCACAAATCACCATCCAACGGTATCTCCATTTCTGGTTCATCATTGTCCACACAATCTGCTTCTGCACCTCCAAAATCATACTCTAGTTGATCATTGTTTACTTGCATATTTTCCACCCAGGTTGTATCAACCTCTGGTATTGACACAGCAGACATACTATCAAGTGTAGGAACATCTATAGCTTGTACATCTTCTTCATCTTCTACATCCATATCATCATTGCACATAGTTTGACATGCTGGTTCATTTGGTGGTTGGACGCATGACTTGTAGTAGTGTTGTTTGCTGCGCAGCTGTAGTAAATTAATACACCAATTTTAGTTTATTTCTTCATACCAACAATTTTGCAACATATTGCAATATTTACCTTACTCTTGCCTTAAATGGTAAATTTTGGACCGAGTTGGCTGCATTCGTTCATTTGTACGGCTACTCGATGCTTTAGCACTTCTTTGAGTGGAATTCTGAATTGAAATAAAACTGCACGGGAATACAAATTAGGTATAATAATTATATAAATTTAATAAAACATATCTCTATGTAATCACCGCTAAACGATACCTCTGAATCATTCGTTGAAAGCTGTCCTGTGTTAAATGTGGATAGGTAAATTGCATATTTGGCTGCAAACTCATGAATGGATGAAAACCATAATACATTTGTTGTTGCCCGTATTGCGATATGTGCTGAGTCGGATTGCTAAAATTAGGTGACGGAATTCCTTGCCCAGTACTCATGTTCCCCACCATTCTAGAATATTCTTCAGTGCCAAAATTTGTTACGGGTGCCGGTGTTGGTTTTTCTGCAACCAATCTTCTTTTTTTCCCAACAAACAACTCAATAGATTTGGTCGAGGCAGCAAACATTAATTCAACATCGTCATCGCCAACAATTTTGATTGCTTTGGATCCGGAATCTGTTGGCCAATTGCAAACTATTTCAATCTCGCACTCTTCCTATTTTATCTTTGTTGATTTATAAACCGACTCTTTCAACTGCTCAAAAGTAGACCCTCTTCGAACTTTAGCCAGTTTGTAAGATCCACCAAGATATTTCCTACACATTAAATCATCAATAACCAATTCACCATCAAAATAGCATATAGTCGGAATAAAACTAGGAGTCATTCTACATCAAGCAAAAAATAATTTAGTTTGCAAACTAAATTTAAAACTTAGGGTTTCTACTGCATACCTTGATTGGATTCAACCGTACGACGTTTTGCTATGCTTGAGATAGATCTTCGAAATCTACTACTTTTAAGAATATTAAACGAAATTTAATTAGGTTTTAAAAAAATTGAGGTATGGAATATTGGGGGTTTTTGGAGATGGAGAGGAAGGGGTTAGAATGAAGGAGGAAGAAGGGAGGCTCTGATTTTGTTATAGAGCCCCGAATGGGTGACTTCTAGGAAGTCTCCCACTGGCGACTTCCTAGAAGTCGCCCTGTTTGTTTTAAAACAAACAGGTGGCTTTTGGGAAGTCGCCAGTAGGCGGCTTTTGGGAAGTCGCCAGTAGGAGGCTTTTGGGAAGTCGCCAGTAGGCGGCTTCCCAAAAGTCACCTATATTATACGTTAAAAAAACAATAAACTGGCGACTTTTGAAAAGTCGCCAGTATGTTTTGGCCAGCTGGGAGCTGAGCTGGCCAAAATGGGGCTAAATTTGATATTACTTTTAATACTTGGCTATTTGAGATAATTAGTTTTAAAACGAGGCTAAATGGAAAAAAAATCCTTTATCTAATAATGTGTAGCAGGCAACTGTAATTGCGCTGGATTATGTGCTTATGTTAAATGTTAAAAATATTTGCTTTTGCTTTGTCCAAATATTAATTTACGAGCGCCGAAAAGGCTGCCGTCCGATGGGTACACGACTTCCTAATAAAATATTAGCTATAATTGAGGAGGTCTTATCAATAAAATTTCCATTTATCCGAGATCTAGACATAATGAGTAATCCATTCTATAATTCTTCTCATTACCCTCTCGGGGAAAATGATCCCACCAAAAGGAATTGTATAGTACAAAATAACATAAAAACAGAAAAATAGAATCAGAAAGATCCTTTTCGAGTTTGAATTTGTTCATTTGGAATCTGGGCTCTTCTATTTTCTACTTATTTTTTTATTCTTTATTTCATTTCGATTTTCTTTCCCTCTCTTTTCTTTTTATTTCCTTCCGGTAATTGTATATGTTTAACACATTCTAAAGAAAATGATTTATTAATATATTTTTTTATATTGAAATCATTTTTATTAGTTTAAATTTTATTTCTAAGTTGCAACACCAATTTTTTTTAGTTTGAAATTTTGTTTATATTATTAATTAATATTTTGTTAGATTTTATTTTTAAGTAATATTAAGATTTGATAGTACTTGTAGATGAATGTTTTAAATTTGTAAAAGAATTTTATTTGTTAGATCCTAATTTTTAGTGATATTAAGACTAGATAATATTGTGTACAGACATTTTGAATTTGTAAAAAAAAATTAATTGGTAGATCCTATTTTCAAATGATTTTAAGATTTTGAATTAGGGCATTTTTTATAGTTCACGCTGACAGCAAAAAAGTATGATACCAAAAGTATTACAACTAATATTAAATATTTGGGTATTATTCACATGATTTAATCTATTGTAATGTTTGTTTGTTTGCATTAATTTTTTGTATAGTATAATTTATGTTTATGCATAATAAATTATTGATATTTAACTAACTAGTTTAAATAGATATTTACTGAAACTAAAACAAAATTCATGGAATTAACTAAAATTTCAAAATTTTCAAATTATGACTGAAACAAAGATTCAAACCAAAACCTCGAATCTTGATTTATATATTTTACAAATAACAAAAACCAATATACTGATGAAACAATAAACACACATTATACATTATATTTGAATACGCATGAGATAAACTTTCATCCCAACTAAAGTCGAATCGATAATATTCATATGTGGACACTTCTATATCCATATATACTTCCATATCTGCGTCGATATTCGTTTTCTAAATATTGAATATCAATCAGTTTTTCAAGCATGAATGCAGACAACGTTTGAATTTTTCAAATATTTATTAACAGACGTAATTTCTACAGTAATGTTCTACCAAGCAATAACTTTTGATGGAGAGATGAAATAAAAAACTATAGCATTTGCAAAATGAAAATTAATTCAATTATCTAAATAATTTATGGTACCATTATCCAGCTTTGTGACCAAACTATATGTGGAAAAACGATCAAACAGGAAAATAACCGAGTGGAAATCATATTACAATCACTTTCAAACTCGAATACCGAGCAAATTCAATAGATATATCCTTTATCTTACCAAAAACGATCTAAATTAGCCAACATGCTAAATCACCTAAAGTGCCAAGGCCAAAAACCAAAGATTCATGAACAAGTCAAGGATCGGTACGCTATGAATCAGGATCAGTACCGACCCCTAATGTTAGCTCCAAGTCATCGATAATTCATGATGCATAAAGCAGAGTGATTATCAATTAGTACACACCATATAAGATGGATCGCCAGTTGCCCATGACTCAAACATTAATGCACCCGCTCAAGTTTCTAGATTAGAAACCCAAATGCTTTTACCTAGCAAACAAAGCATAGATTTCACCATATTTTGAGCTTACATCGGTATACCTAAGCTCCATGCATGAAGGAACAAGCCATTAAAGCAATCTCTTGGGACCAAATGAAGATTAAAAGTGAATTTTATAGATCGGTACCAATCTACATGGCATGGTTTCATACCGATCCATGAAATCTGATGAATTGGCCACAATCTCTTCAAGGCAATTCCGTCATGGGGAACATAGTGGAGAGAAGTATGTCTACCTTTATTTACGAACAAAGGGTGATAGGCATTGTTTTAGGGATTTTTTTCTTGCATTCTAAATTTATGTACTTCTATTGTAATCACTCGGAGTAACATATATCTGTAGGCTGCCAATCCATAAGATCATCTTTGTAAAAACTTTATAGAATTATAAACAGAGTTTAAGTAGACGTAGGCCAGTGATTACCCGAACCATTACAACTGTTGTGTATCGTTTTCTCTCGTTTTCATTTATTTTTTCCACTGCATTCTCTTTTATAAATCTTGTGGGTGTTTGTGCCCCTTTAGCTTAAATTTTTTAGTGCTTTCAGTGAGAGAATATCTAGCTATTTCGATCTATTTCATACTTTTGGATTGCTTTAGTCCCCGAGGTAGATCCGTCAGTTTCATTCCTATAATCCGTAACTATTCATATTTTTGCAAATCTATCATAGGATTAATCTTAATAATGGCTCCACGAAACACTAAAGAAAAATCTACCGCCTCTAGATCTACTAACGATGTGGAGAATGCCAGCTCTCAACATGCTGAAGAAGTCACTCAACAATACACTGTTGAAATTCAAAGCCCCTCACATTGATAACATGGATCGAGATGGACAAGATGATGAGGGAGTTGAATGACAAGCTACATGAAAGTTAGGATGAGATGAGGAAATAGATGAGGAAAAATCTAGATTTGCTAAACCAGTTATCTCGTAGTCGTAGGAGAAATAGTATACAGTTATCGCCTTCGATTCAGAAGAGGATAATTCTTCATCATCTGGTGGATACTATAGAGCAGGGAAGTAAAAGATGAAGAGGAAGGAAAATGGAACTTAAAAAGGTAAGTTGGACAGTGCTCAAAACGTAAAAGCATGGATAGGTACTGATCCAATCCATAGGATCGGTGCCGATCCTTGTCATCATGTCTTTGGCATTGGAAATATCATTGGCATGGACGATAATATTGGTGGTGGAGATGGTCATGTTATCGATGGCTAGAATATTGAGATTTGGATGGTCGTTATAGATCTATCGCGTGAAAATCATAGAAATCGATCACCTAGACAAATGGCTCTTCCAAAAATAGGAGAACCCAGTTATCAAGGAACAAACTGAGACTGTTTGCAAGATAAAACACTCGGGGCAGACCACAATTATTACCGCTCAATCGACCCTGTAGAGCCAAAATTCTTGGCAGATATGGTGAGAAAGCTGGTCAGCGAAAATCAGAACAGACATAACGACGATCGAGGCTCTTTTCCTAGTAAAAACCCATTCACGGAAAATATATTAAGGGAGGAGTACCCAAGAAGGTTCACTATGCCGACTATGGTGTCATACAAAGAGGCGATGAACACGAGGCAGCATTTACTGAAATATGAGTGGCATATAGACACCACAAAGGCAACAGATACTGTTAGATGTCAGTGTTTTATGATATTTTTAGAAGTGGTTCACTCGGCTTACATTGAAATCCATATCTTTGTTTGTCCAGCAAGCAATGAAGTTTTTCGAACAACTTTTCTTATAAACAGCCCGTCTGATGGATGTAGTATCGCTATCAAATCTTTTTCAGAATACTAAAGAGTCATTGAAGGACTTTAAGTAGTTTTAACATGGCAGTGACAGAGGTGAGCAACGCTAAGGAACATATTGTTTGATGGCAAGTATCAAGGGAATATACCCGAATACCAACTTTGGAAGGTGGTTGAAAATGAAATCTCGACCGCCTATGAATGAATTCTATAGATAAGCAACCCTATATTTGGGCTTGGAGGAGGCAGATATATCAGTTGGAAGAGTTGGTGGTAGATAATCAGGTGAACTGATGCATAGCAATGTTGTGTTAAATCATACCGGAGAGAATTCTAGAGATGTAGCTATAAATATGAAAAACAAAGGCGACAATCAAAAAAGAAGTAATCAAGGAAATGGAGATAGAAAACCGAACCTCAAGAAATGACCGAGATTCCTAATGCATGACAACTATACGCCATTGAATAACTCAGTTGAGAATATTTACCTTGCTATGTAAGGTACGAAGCATTACAAGAAACCAGCTCTGAGGGAATATATGGAAAAGCTGAAGAGATTTGGGAAGTACTGTCGTTTCCACGAGATAAATAACCATAGTGCAAACAAATGTACGCATTTGTGTGATGCGATAGAGGCCTTGATCGAGAAGGAAAAACTTTAGCAATATTTGAAAAACCCTATAGGATGGTAGGCAAGGAATGCCCAATCCCAAGGACAATTGCTCTAATGGAGTCAAACTGGGCCTGGTGATGACGAGCCAGGCAGCTTGGAAAAAGACTTTTTATCAATAAAATCACTAGCGGACCTCATCCAACTGGGAAGAGATGAAAAGATATACGAGTTATTTGAGGTATGTTGTGAGAGAAAGTTGCTTCGCCGTCGAAGACGGAGCTCTAGAAAAGCAACTAAGCACCATGACTTATGACATGGCATTAAGAAATCGAGATGTAGATAGGATTGAAGCACTCATGCATGATTCTTTGGTGATATCGATTGTAATTAGGTCAGCGGCAATGAGGGAAGTTCTTGTTGACTGTGGAAGTTTTGTTAATATTTTGTTTAAAAAAGTTTACGACCAAATGATGGTAGATGGTCAGGATGTAAAGCCCCGTAAGTCACAGATTCAGGGATTTACTGGAGAGGCTACAGAGCCTTTAGGATGTGTGAATTTACTACGGTTTCTTGACTGTAAGAGGGTCTGGCTTGTGATCTTCATTGTGTGATGCTTTTTTTGCATATAATATTTTCTTGGGCCAACTGATAATCACTAGATTCCAAATGGCCCTGGCCCTATGGTGTTTGATAATGAAATTCCCCATGGAGAATGGGGAAGGTGTCATCCAGTGTGATCATAATGTTGGATGTGAACGCTACGTTGTGGAGCTAGGGGAGGCAGACCGATGTGAAAAGGGAAAGGAAGAAGAAAAAACTCTTTGTGTCAAGTCAATCGATGCATAGAAACAGCCGCCTAAACCCTGACTCGGTCGGCATAGCATATTTCATAAAGCTATGGATTCAAGGAAAGAACCGGAGGATGCAAGGATGGCCCTTGCCGAGTTAAGGATCAACATCGTGGTTAGCCTAGATGATCCCACTTGGGTCCTGAATATCGAATCTCAACCCAGCATGAAGATGAAGAAGAAATTGATAGGATCAACATCCTGGTTAGCTGCTAATTATGGGGATGCATAACTCAAAGGTTTAGTTCCGGTGGAGGTATTATTAGCTCTGAGCATCGACCTTATGGATGTCAAATAGATAACGTTTGAATTTGAGAAAGAATTATGGATGACTCTAATTAAGGAGTATCTACTGAAAGGAACCCTTCCAGAAGGAAGAAACAAACGAAGAAAACTCTTGTGCCAAGCTCTACGGTTCATTGTTCAGGAAGGAGTACTAAATAGAAAAGGGTTCCCAGTCCCCTTACTATGATGTATTACCAATGAGGAGGCCAAGAAGGTCCTTGAAAATTTTCACGAAGGAGCACTAGTACTAGGAGGCAAATGTTAGCGAAGAAGATTCTTTGCTATGGATATTTCTAACCGGCGGTCAACAAAGATGCAACCAATTACACCAAAAAGTGTGATCGATATCAAAGATTCATAGAAATTCCAAGAGCCCATGTTAGAAGCACTATTCTATGATTTCAATGACAACAACTATACAATCATATACATACAATGTATATTCCATCTGTTTGGTGGTAAAAGCTTTTAGAATTCAACTTGAAGATGATTACTAAAGGATAAGAATCATCGGTATAAGAAAAAGATAATGTGTTTTTGTCATAGATATATATCTTATAAAATCTCCTTTAGTGGTTTTTCAACACAAACATTGCATGACAAAATTATTCAACTCTTCATATATTAAAAATGCTAAACTGGAGAAAACAGCATATGTCAAACATTTGGCATTGTATATCAGAGTCTGATTATAGTCTTTGATTTTAAAAATGAATATATATCAAACGTCTGTCAAAACATTCAGACGTCTGACTCTGGCCTTTGTTAAAAAATATATATACTCAGACGTCTGAATGTTATGGACAAACGTCTGTGCTGGGTAACATCAATAAACGATGAATAGTCACCTATTTCATTTTATCGACCGCTTCCATAACTCTTCACCGTATCTCTTCCTCCTCAATGATTGCCCAATGAATCACGTCCGTGCTGGGTAATGGCGATAACTGACACCAACCGTCGAATCACGTCGCCGACCATCCACTCACATTGCCCATGACCATCTCCTCACATGCACCTACCTGGACCATGCGATCGACTTCGATTCGAAAATTTCAAGCTTCAACCCAAACCCTAGAAACCATCGCAACGCATACAAATGCCTCACCACCACGATCCACCATCACCGACCAGAATTTCCCAAAGCTTCGCTAACGTCCCTGCTACCTCTTCCTCCTAGTGTGCACGCCTCTTTCTCCCTCTGGTCGTCGCAATGGCCTTGAATCCAGAACCACAAACAACTCACTTAAAACCCTAGATCGACCTCGGCATGCTCGCCCGCGCCATAAAAAAGTCACGCCCTATTTTTTGTCGATGCCCCACCCTCTGAGTCCCTCCACGCCAACCTCCTTGCCTCCAAATTAACTACGTCCCCTTAATCCGAAGAAATCTCCAATTCTGTTCAACTCCAAATTTCTCCCTCTCCACAACGTTAAAAATCCTCAAACCAATCCTAAAAATTGCCTTATTTAATCACTATCACGGCTGTATCATACATTTATAAAATTACGAAGGTTGAATTTTGACCCAATTAAGCACTCACGGTTATATGTCGTTTTCTCCTTCTCTACTTGATAAAATTGAATAAAATAAACATAATCTATGCTAAAAACAAGCACTTTTCATTTTGGAATAAAGATTTAAAACTAACTAGATGGTGAGATATTGATTTTTAAAGTAAGGGTTCAACTGTTTTGAAACCAACAGACATGAATCAAAGGGAAGATACAAGTTTTCTTCAGATGCAGGTGAAACCATCACGTCTAACCCACCTTTACATATGCATATACACAGATACATATACATTTTTCATAGATCAAGATTCATCCAACCATATACATACATACATACATACATATATATAAGGAATGGACTGTTAGAGGTACAAGATATTTTACTCATTGTTCTTAAAATAGATGACCGCTGCTTTGCTTTATCTTCCCCCCTTTCAAGCTTTTGAATGACTTGGCCCTCTTTCTTTAATATAATGGCAGAACTCTGTTTGTTTTTTCCCTTTTTTGGTGAACAAGGCATGGACGTATATATATAAGAAATGAAAAAGAGTGAACATTAGGGGTTGTGCACATGTATAGGTTTCACATTTTTTTTTCTTTTCTTCATTTTGGTGGCTGATATGATTTCATGGGGGCTGATTTGATTTTTTGTGCTTGATTTGATTTCATACGCTAATTTGATATTTTGTATGTTTGAATTTGATGTTTGTGCTCTTGACTTTGAAATTTTGCCATCATGATGCTTCTTGTATGTATATTTATATACATATATCTATATATATACATTTACACTATTTTTACCATATATACATTTACATACTTACATATACATTTATATGTATACATACTTACATTTTTTATATATTTACATATACATTATTTTATATAGACATATATACATATACGTACATACGTATATATATACTTATATATATAGGTCATCATAAGTTTGAAATTTGCATAACGAGCTTTTGTGAGTGTGTATATATAAGTTTGAAATTTGTATCATGAGCTTGTATAAACACACACACACACACACACACACACACACACACACACACACACACATACACACATATATATATATATGGATATTTTACCATAAGTTTTGAAATTTGCCATCATGAAGTTTATACATGTATGTGTGTATGTATTTTCATATACACTGTTCTTATAAACATATATACATGTATATATAGACTAATGTATATAATTTATCATATTCAGACATTTACATTTTGAAAATTCAGTATAGCTTTCAAAATTTATAGATTCAGATATTTCAAATATCAGAAAATTGATTTGACTTATGAAAATTAATATTTCAATAATTAAAATTAGTTAATTACCTCAATAATAGTAGCTAAAAATCCAGGTCTTTACATCCTCCCCCCTGAAATTAGAAAGCAAAAGGATAATTCAGACTATACCAAAAAGTCATATATTTATATCATAAAGAACATACATCAGTCATACACTAACAACCATAGCAAACAGGGCATACACTACACAAACCAACAACTAGCTATTCTAACACCATCCCTGGATAGGCTTTCGAATTAATTTATCAAAATTTATTAATCCACGTTCAATTTATTGTTCCACAACAATCCAATCCACGCCAATTTATTTATGAACCATTTCATAAATTTATTTGAGCTATCTAAAAATATTAAGTTAAGTTAATTCGTTTATTTCCAATTAATTCAACTATATCACTCAAGTTTATTTCCCTTGCGATTAAATTCCATTTCATTTAAATTGATTGTTATTCAGCTTCTTTATCGTCGATTGATTCATATTTCCATTTGCTTGGCATATCTCAATTTTCACTATATTATCCGAGAATCATTTAATAAAATTAATATTAAGGTTTATTATAACTTTTTATACAACACATATTCATTTCCAATTCAAAACCGAATTTCATAGTCGAATTCATTTAAATAATATCCTAAAGCCATACTCAATTTATTTACACTTAAATTGAATTTATTTATAACTTAAGTCATCACCACTTCAATCCATTTTTATTTTATTTGATCACATTTCAACGTATATTTAACTCGCTTATGTTTGAATCGAATTTCATTTATAACTCAGGTTCCACATTCAATTTCCATTTTAATCCACAATCCAATTTACATAATCTAGTTAAGTTACATTTTCTTTGTATTCAATTGATTAATTGATTTATCCAATTAGTTCACTTCCAATTTATAATCAATATCTGGTTTTTATTTCAAAAACTACTTCAATTAGTTTGACTTGTGTTCAAATTCATTTTATAATTCAAGTTTGGATTTTTATTCCAATGTTTAACCATTTTTATTTTGGTTTATTTCTTCTCATTTTCAATTCTTAAATGTTTGAAAATTTTCCTTATTAAGATTTCTTTTATTACGAAATTCTTCTATATAGAAGAAAATTTTCCTTTCGAAAATACTTTTATAACTCAATGTTTTAACAAGTTTATCCTTGTTATTACAGAATCTGGTAATATGTTGATCATGCGCAAGGCCAGAAATTTATAAGTACCTAGCAAACCCATTTTAACACCAGTATATACACTTGAAAAACTTTTTAAAATAGATATGGAAAGTACAATCCAATCACCGAAATCAAATTAACGGGATCGTCATGGAACATAGTCCCTAAGGTCGCTCTCTCGCTAAGTCGAGAGGATGAAAACAATGCGGCTTCTGGTGACTTTAGGCAGTCACTGCCCCACGTCTTATGCCATGACATCCAAAACATCCATAGATCACAGATACACAATGGTTTCTCCTGGATCCCTTAGGTAACATTTGTACTAGTGAATCTCACTGTTTTACGAATTACGCTTGCAAAACAATCGCATGGATAGTAGTCAACATAATAGTAACACTGGTGGTTACTCCGCTATCACCCATAGACTTAAGGCAATCATCTGCCCCCTCGAATTATGCCATGTGGACCACAGATACATAATGATTTCGCCTGGTTCCCCTAAGAAACACCCATACCTCAGGGCAACCACGCCACCCAGGCGGATTACGCTAAAAACGGTTATAGATCACAGTTACACAATGGTTTCAACTGAGTCCCCTTGGTAACATCCACAACCGCAAGCCTTCATAGCCCTGTGGATTTCGCTATGCAACCGAGTCAAAGGAAACTTATGAGTGCTATGTCCGAACAACCTACATCGATTAGTACTCATTTCTGGATCCACCCAAGTCCATCTGGGATCAAATCAAAGATTCAATAGGATATCCACAATGTGGCACAAAGTAGATAGTCAACAGAATGTACTTCCTATATCTTTAACCTTAAAATGTATATCATACTATACATAGTACCTTTTCAAATCATCAATTTCAAATATATCATTCTTATATAATTTGTTATATATAAGATCATCGCTTTTAAGATCTAGTACCTTCCAAAATCAATAGTTTTCGAATTAACTTCATACTTATACATTTCATTTTATATAAGTTCAAAACTTCCAAATCAATTTTTTTTTAGAATTAAAGGTTCTCGAAATCAGTCAATCTCCAATATCAGTCCAATTTCAGTTTCAATTTCACCTATGATTTCAACAACCATTTTTCAAAATTGAATACTATTCAACATTCTTATATTTTAAAATTCCAATCGCCAGTTTTCAAAATTTACTCGGTTTCATATTTACATAAAGTCATTTCTATATAAAATCAACTTCCTCAAATCACTTTGTAAGTAACTAAATTTTAAAACCACGATTTATTTTCAAAATCAAATACTTTACGAAAATCCTTTAGACATAAATGACATTATAAATTTTTACTATTATTATTATTATTTTAGTTCATAAACATTTCTCAAACAATTTCATTATAAAAACTTTTCAAAACTAGATTTCATATTTGTACATAATTAAAATTTGCCTTTAAAATCATTTTGCAAATAAATAAGGTTTTATAAGTATTTATGAAGTCCAAAGTATTTCTTAAAACTCAATTTCATTTAAAGTAGGTCAAAAACAATTTCCTATTTGTATAATATAAAATAATCTTATTTATTTTACATATCGAAATATTTAACATTTCAAAACGTATCTAACTTCTACTTACCTTTATTTTGAAATTTTCAAAGCTAAACTTCCATATAACTTTCCAAAATACTTTTATACTTGTCGAAAATGATTAGCTTTGAAATTAAACTGTAATGTTTGGGGATTTTGACTCCCAAAGATCGACATTACTACGTCCACTGTATCAACTGCCGAGCAATCGAATGCCGGAAAACCGACCGTTAGGGTTAAAGAAGAGGTAGAAGATAGAAGAAGAAAGAAAAAGCAACAGAAATAATATCAGAATCACACAATCGCAGCGGAACAACATATAATAGATAAATGAATAATCTTTAAATCAAAAGAACTATATCAGTTATTAGATTACATCACATTACATTATCAGAGTTCATAACAAAAAACAGCGGAAAAGAAATACTATATACAAGTTGATACGCCATGCCATCCAGCTTGCTCCTGATCTCCACAGCAACTCCTAAATTCTAGAATGACCTGAAAACCTGACTCTAGACTGCCCGTGTTAAAATTAGTAGGCGCCTAGAGTTTAGGAAGGAAACAATAAGCTCCAGGTCAGTCATGCGACTGGTGTGAGACTTAAAACAGTTTATCTTTAAAAATAAACAAAGAAATATTTTAAATTAGATTCGCAATGCTTTTTAGAAAATGAGACTACCATAAGGCCTCCTGCACACACACACAATGCAAACGCAGATTCAGAGGAGATTTCTCCTTATGATAGTCAAATATGCTTGATACGCAAATTTCTTTGATATTATTATTATAAGTGCAAAGTGTAGGAAAACATTTCGAAAGTATAATATAAATCTTAGCCTACATAGACATTCCGAACTATGCCTACTATAGCTACCATCTAAACAGTGGTGACCACCATAAGTAAATGGCAGATTCTACAACTAAAACCGTACAAGGTGCTATTGGAGTTTGGATTTCGAACAAATGGTCTGGCCAAGGAACTTCCCATTGCCACATAGGTATGCCTCTGGAAAGACGCCCCGAGAACCTAACCGGATCTCTGCCAACACAAGGCCGAGTTACCCCTAACTGGGTAACAACTGACACGAGTATGCCATCCCCCGGTCGCAACCGGCCTAAATTCCGGGATTCACCAACAACCACAAAATAATAAGTATGCAGCAACAACATAGGTTAAGTATCAAGGCTCCATACCATAATACCACCTCTATCCAGAAGGAAATGACATACACGAAGGGGGCGCTATCCCCTAATAACCTTGCTGCATCTTTCCTGTTTTGATCATTACCGGGGTGTGAGGTCCGACGAAGTCTCGTCCATAAAGCTATGCTTTATACAAAAGCCACGCTTTGATCAACAAATGCTCAACAGCACTTCGTATGCCACATTACCAATTTGGGAATATATCACTAGTAACCATCAACTACATAACCTCTGAACTCGTACGTCTCAGAGAAGGGTGTTAAGCTAAGAGAATAAATTCTCCGCCACCAACAGAAATATATTTGACAGAAACCAGCTTTACATCTCAAATTGTAACGTCATACACACATCTATACAAGTCCGTTCCGGGATCGAACAGAACCGAAGGCACTTCCAAAGAAGCCCTTTGTAACAACCCAGTATTTTATGATTATTTCTAATTATTTATTTTAATTATTTAAATTGAATTGTTGATTTAAAAAGTTTATTTTATTTATTAAAATTAATAATTTTGTTATTTTAAAAGTATATTCTGATTTTGTGTGAATTATAATTTCAAACCTGAATAAATAGGATATTTCCAGAAAAGTGGATTTTTGGTCAAACTGGTCAAACTTTGACTTTTAAATTTAAAACTTAAATATTTGAATTTTTGAATTTTATCTTTTATTATGAAATTAATTTTAAGAATACTGCTTTTCGTTTCCTTGAAATCGGAGTTATATTGTGAAAGTTATGCTTTTTACAATATTGGATGTAAATTGTTTTATTTAACAATATTGTTTATTTTAATCTATATAAAATATATTTTTATTTGTCATATCTTATTATAGTTTGTATTATATGTTATTTTACATATATTTTTGTCGTTTAAATATTTTTAAAGTGATGATACAATTTTTCTAAAGCTTATTGAATTTATTTTCAATTTTAAAGCCTAGTTTCTATTTTCTTTGCTATTTTCTTAATTTAATTATATTTAATTAAAATTTATTTATTTATTTTTGTGAATGCATTTTTATTTCATGTTCTTATCTTTATTTATAATTATTTTTCAAGTACATAAAATTTTTCCAAAACTTGTTGCATTTATTTTCAAATTTTCAAGCCTAGTTTGCAATTTTTGCTGTTTTTCTTAATTTAATTATATATAATTAATATTTATTTATTTATTTTTGTTTATTTACTAAATTTTCGTTTTTTATCTGAATTTATATTTATTTTTCAGATATTTAAATTTGCAAAAGAAAATATGGTAATTTGAAGAGTTTGTGACCTTTGATTTGCTTAAGGCTTTTTTGTCTTCTTGTCTTTTCACATTTCAACCAACATCCTTTCAACTTTTGCTGCCATAACCTCCCTCTTCAGCGACCACTTCCTCATTTTCACATGGATTTCTTTTCTTCTCATCGCACAAAAAAATGTCGGCCACCATCATTTCAAAAAGCTTGGTAAAAATCTTCTTTTCTTTTTCATTTTTATGCTTGTTTTCATGCGAATTTGCACTTGCTCCTTCACCTCTTTGGTTTGGCCTGCCAACTCCAGCCATGTTGTTGCCTCCACCACCACCTGAACCAGCCACCACCACCTCCTCTCCAACCCCATAGCCAAGCCGAGCCATCCCATGAGGTAGATCCACACACAAATGCACCAAACTCCTCTTGTATATGCATAGCCGAGCACCATACATCACCACCACCTCCAAACTCCTCCTTGGCCGCCACCACCAACACCACCACCAGCTTTTCCTGACCTAACACCCTTTGCCACATCACCTCCTAACCCCACCAGGCCTGGCCATCACCATGCTAGCCTTGGCTGTGACCTTTAGTTGCCTTGAATCATTGTTTTATGCCTTGTAGTTGTAGTTTCATGTGCATATATCTCTTGCTCCATCACCATCCATGCTAGGCCGACCTCTACATGACCATAACCTGATCCAAAACCATCTCTTTGCTGTTCCTTTCCAGTCCATAGATGAAGCACAAGTGGTTGAAAGCAAGTGCAAACACTTTGGCATTGTGTTATGCATTCATTTATAACATTGTTTTATTATATTTGGGTTGAAAACTTATGTTTTTTATATTGTTTTGTTTGAATGTTTGCAAGGCTATTAGCTTTGTCTCTCCCACACTCAAATCTTATTCGTGCTTTCGTGCCTTCGAAGATCTTTGTTGTATGCTTTGGTTGTTGTCTTCAGCTTATGCCAGTGAGTTATTCTCACCAGACAGTTTTATACTTATATAACTAGTAAATCGATCACATTTGAATCTGTAAAATGCATCACCATGTTATATCTGCTATGTTATGATCATATGATATTCACCCATGCTTATTTACCTGTTATGTCATATATTACTATTATTTTATGTTGTTCTGTTATTTATATCAGTTTATCACATTGCAAGTTCCCTTTAGATTAGAATCACTATGGGTTGAAATGATACATACCCAAACGGACTTTAGAATAGGAGAAAATTGTTATGGACTAAAATGATAGGCCAAAATAATTTTCAATTATTTTCATTTACTTAGGATTGCGGGTTTGAAATGATCAAACCCGGGTTTTCTATGTAAATTACGGGTTGAATGATATATTACCCGTATCACTTTACCTAGGCTAGAAATGAAATACAAACCCGTTGTTAAAATATGTTTTTCTAAAAAATTTGAAATATTTTAGAAATGTAAATATTATAATATTTTGATTTAAACTTAATTAAAAATGATTTTTGTAAAGTATTATTGATTTTCTGAAAATTTTTAAGTGAAATACTTTATGGAAAGGTTAGAAAATTTGAATGTAAGTTATTTTGGAAATTTTGATTTGATTTTAAATGGAATTTAAATTAAATATGAAAATATGATAAATTTATGATAATTTGGATGAAAATGAATTTAAAATGATTTAATAATATATTTATGATTTTTGAATAAAGTTAAAAGTGAAATGAATGGATATTTAAGTTGAAATTTTGAAATATAACTAAAATTGGAAATTTGTAAATTTGGCTTAAAAGTGAATTTTAAGTCATGTAAATAAAAATGAAATTAAGTTATATTTGAAAATTTAAACTTAAGTGTTAAGTTTAAATTTAATTATATGAATTGAAATTAAATGGTGGAATTTAATAAGTGAATTATTATTAAATATTGATTTTTGAATGGAAATTTAACTTTATAAAATCATGAATATAAGGGTATTTGAATGATGGTTATAAAAGTGAAAATATGTGATTTTATAAGTTAAAAATGATTTAAATAAAAATATAATTGTTTGTGAAATTATATTGAATATTTGAAGTTAATTAACTGCATTTTTGAAATGCTATTATTTCTAATGTAAATGATATTACGACATTTTGTAATGCTGTAGTTGATATAAATGAATCAAATCGCTAAATTTTAATAAAGGGATATAATAACACTTTGTAAGTGCTATAATTGTTAAATTTAACTAAGCTTTTATTTGAACTAATGTATACAGCATTTTAAATGCTGTCTTTTGTTAAATTGAACCGTTTTGAATGTAACTTTCTGTAGCATTTTCCAAATGCTGCGAAAGGTGAATTTTCATTGTTTTGATAAATTTAAGTGAATAAATGAACTTTGAAAGATTAAAATTTTGGAAATTTAATAATTTAATCATTAAATAAAATAACTTCATTTTATGATTTAAATGAAGTAATTTGTTTTGAAATATAAACTATTTGAAATGTGTGTTGAAATGGTATTTTAAATAAATGATCGTGGTTTGGAAGATAAGATATTTTGATATTTTGAAATGGATTTTTGAATGATAATGAATTTTGAAATGATAATTGATTTCGAAGTATAAAATACAGTTTTGAAATTTTAACTACGGGATGTATTTAATTTATAGTTTAACTGATCCTTAAAGGATGGGCGATCCCAAGAATTCTTTAAGTTATTGTACATTACTACTACAGTTCACTTGAGTTGGTTTACATTATATAAGTATATATGTCCTGACTCGAGTATTTTGTGTTTTACTTTATGCTCGGGTCAGCCTGAGTATTTACAGCTTAGCTTTGGATTTCTTTCATGGAGCTAGGAATCGCAGGAGATTCTGCTTGTCTTGTATCTGTTCCCTTTCAGTTCAGTTTTTCTATTTCAGTTCTGGTATTTATAAACTGCTGTGTATTTGAGATTTCTATTGTATATGTTTTTCAGACTGATATTACGTATTATGTTTTGAGAGTTTGTTATAGCAGCTTCATGAACTACTATGGTATTTTAATTTCCGCTACGAGTTATTCTGATATTTCTGTGTCTATGATTCCGTGATTGTATTTCATTTGCTCCAAATTTATTTACAATGCGGTATTTTGAGCAATTCAAGTCCGACATGGTGGATGCGAATGGCTGAAAATATCTGGTTGTTAAAGTTGGTATCAGAGCTTTGGTTTTAGGCAAACCATAGCATGCGGAGCAAAAAAAAAACTCATTAGAGATAGGGTAGAAATACCCTAGAATGAGTGAAATCAATCTCAGAATCTTTTCTTTGTGAGAGAACGTATTTTCGAAATATAAAATGATTTCCAAATGATTGTTAAAGTATTTTCAAAGATTAATTTGGTATAAAAAATTTCTTACTTTGAAATCAAGATTTTCTAAACTTCATCCCTTCGGTATCCACCTTGATAGAAATCACTTGGTTAGGATTCTTATCGATTAGGATTCCTTGAACTTTGGAACGCTTCCATTTGTTCTGAAATCCAGTCTTGTCTCCCATATTGGTATTCCTTTGATTTGGAGCATTCCATAACCCCACTTTGGAATGACCTCTATAAAGATCGGTGATTCCACAAATCTTTGAATGATCTGTAAAGGGGTGAAACTCCTTTACAATTGGCATTGATTCACCGGAGATTTCTATATCCTCGATTTACGATGTTATCTACCTTCTGCTTTATCTGGATTCTTTCTCTGGCGATCGAATACCGATTTGCCTTAGATTTTCGAATTGATTATATTCCTGAAGTCACGGTTGACCCGGTTTAGGTCGCCCATGATTTATATAGGCTTATCAGCTCCTATTTGTAATTTAATTATCTTATCTTCGTTCGAGCTTATCTTCGAACCAGAATTCTATTTGATTAGAGTTCCTCTAGATTTGAATCACTGTTTTTTTGAAATCCATCCTTGAATAATCCTTTTAAAATTTGTGTTTGATTGTATTTTGAAATTGTGCAAATATCGACATTATTATTTTGATAAGGATGACCCTATTTTGTATATAAAAGTGAAATGTTTTTGATAAGGATTTTTTTTTTGGTCTTTTGAAAATGAAAATTTGAAGCTTTGAAAGGATTTGAAATTTTGAAAATTTATAAGAAAATGTGATTTATATAAAAATGATTTATAAATGAAGCGTTTTGAATTTAAATTTCGAGGAATCAAACTCCGGTGTTTTGAAATGGGTTTTAAGATTTTGGAAAATATATAATAATAATATGATTTAAAGATATTTTTTCAAATATGAAATGTTTCAAATGTATTCGAATGAATTCCAATGATTTCAAAGAGATTTCAAAGACTTTTCAAGAAAATAAAAGTCCAGAACCCACTTATGTCGCTGAAAAATAATTTCGGTGATGAATACATGCATCATCGATATTGATTTTTGAGTTTCTGAGTGGGGGAGAGGCCACTCTAGTAGCTTTGCTATGCGAGTGATTTTATGAAACCAAATTTTGATTTCAGATTTCGAAGTATGGTTTGATATTCGAAAGATATATGTATGTAAATATATTTGAAATGATTTAAAGTAAGCCGGTGTTCAATCCTCGAGATTCAGATTTGTTTTGGTATAACCTTATCTATTGGAATGGATTTATTGATTTGTTACTGATTTTCCAACTCTTGGATTTGAAAATATGATTTCTTCGCACTTCCAAATCACGATTAATTTTTCAAAGCTAAGAAATTTTGAAAGGTATAAGGTATTTGATAAAGTATATAAGTTTATTTTTGTATGATTAAAGTATAAAGTAATATGATTTATATAAGTTTGAAACTGTTTGTTAAGTGAAATAAATAAGACTATTTTGAATTATACTGGTATGAAATATAGATTTTAAATGTTTTGAATAAAGTATATATATAGAAAAAAAAAATCTTTCCAATGGTAAATTGGTTTTTTTCCATATAGAAATAAATAGTTTGAAGGTTTTAAAAAGAGATGGTTTTATACTTAGATATTTTTTATGATTGAAATGGTTTGAAAATGATATAATCTTTATTTTGATAAAGATTGTGAATTTGAAATGATAATTGATTTTGATAAATGAATATTTGAAGTTCATATTTGTATAAAAGGATATTGGGTTTACTTGTAATTTGAGTTTATTTAAAAATGATGGATTATGAAATGAATATTTCAAAACTAAGTAATAATGAAACTAGATTTGAGATATATGAAATTATAAAATTTAGTTTTGGAATATGGTATATTTAAGCTTTGAAATATATTAAAGATTGAATAGTTTATTTTGTGGATCAAATCTTTATTTGAAATTTGATAATGCTTGGAATGGTTTTGTTGGAAAACTAAATTGAATTGAAAATTGATGGTTTGAATTGAATTAAAATTGAAAATTTTAGATTTGGGTTTAATTGAATATTTGTGAAATGTAAAGAATTAAAGGAATGTTTTATGATTTCAAATGTATGATTTCGAAATGTTATGATTTTCAAAGTGTAATGATTTCAAGTATTTTGGTTTTGAAAAATTTATAACTTTGAAAGTATTATAATTTTGAAGTGAATATATGTTTGAAATGGAAATGAATTTGTTTGACCTAAATTTTGTTGATTTGGAAATTTGGATTATTTTCCAAATCTATTGTTTTAAGAAACTTTGAAACTGAATATATGTAATTAGGAAAAAATGATTGGCGAAATCATATATTATTTTGAAACTGAATTGATATTGAAATGGAAATGAAATTGAGAACCTTGTTTTATTAAATACTTGAATTGGGAGTTATCGAACTTATATAATTAATTTGTATAAGTATGAAGTTGATTTGAAAACTGTTGAATTGAAAAGGCACTCAATTTGGAAAGTGAAATCTTATATAATCAAAGTCTATGTAAATGTGATTTGATATACTATTGATTTTGGAAAGTATTCGATTTGAAAATGAAATCTTATATATAATGGAATTTATATGAGCGCGATATTTGAAGCTATGATTTTGAAGGGCTACTATACATGGTATATTATATTTTGATGTAAGAGGTATGGGAAGTACCCTCCGGAAGAAGTATAGTGATATGCTTCGACCCAGATGGACTTGGGGAATCCAGGAATGGATTCGACCGATAAACCCTAATGGACTTGGGTGAATTCAGAAATGGATTCGAACTGATATGGTTGTCTAGACTGAAACTCATGAGTTCCTCGATTTTTTTTCAGGGTAGATGGTTCTTTAGTTTACCTAATGGAGGCGCTTTCGATCCTGGGATCTGTTGTTTATGGATTTTCCGGGAAGGAAGTGCATCCATTGCGTAAATCATTGAATCAGCAGCGTACCACTGCAGCAGGGGTCGATGGACCCTTATTTACGAACTGGCTACGATATTTTTCTGGAATCCGGATGGTAGAAGGATCTTCTGGAAAGTTTTGTGTCCATTGCGTAAATACTGGATCAGTAGCGGGCCACTGCTAGCGTATTATCATCATTTGACATTGGATTTTGAGCGGTACTTCTCATACATATTTTTAAGTATTTTCACTGGATGTTGAAACTGGTCTACTAAGTACTTGGAGAATTCTACCCTTGCGCCTGATCAACGCATGGCCAGAGTCTGTAAGAACGACGGTAAACCTGTTAAGACATCGAGTTATAAAAGTATTTTGGTAAAGAATAACATAAAGGATATTTTGATCATTTTTTTCTTCTTTTCTAAATAATTTAAAATGTTTTAAATATTGTTTACTTCGAACAAACAAATTTGAATCAAATGACTATTCATCATATTATAAAATGTTGTAAACATAAAATTATAAATTTTTGAAATGTATATGGTTTTAAAATATGGTTTATCCTTTTCTTTCAACCTATTCTCCCTTCCAGCTATTTCTACCTTCTTCTTTGAGGCCATTTCTGCATTGTGGAAAGAGTTCCCGAGAAACTTTCTGGAGTGCTTGATGTATTCCATGTCTCGCACCTTCGCCGTCATCTTTATGATCCATATCTTATTGCCCAACCTTCTGATCTTGATAGTTTGGATATTGAGCCTAATCTGACTGTCGAGAGGAAGCCACTTCGTATTGTCGACAGAGGTACGAAGCAGCTCAGAAGGAAATCTGTTAATCTCGATCGAGATCGTACCTGGGACACGAAGGAGAGCATTCGTGCTTCGAATCCGGAATTGTTCTTTTCAGGTAGTATTTTGTTTTCTATCTTGTTTCCCTTTATTTTCCTTGCCCGTTCTTTTCGAGGACGAAAAGATTTGAGTGGGGGAGAGTGTAACAACCCAGTATTTTATGATTATTTCTAATATTTATTTTAATTATTTAAATTGAATTGTTGATTTAAAAAGTTTATTTTATTTATTAAAATTAATAATTTTGTTATTTTAAAAGTATATTCTGATTTTGTGTGAATTATAATTTCAAACCTGAATAAATAGGATATTTCCAGAAAAGTGGATTTTTGGTCAAACTGGTCAAACTTTGACTTTTAAATTTAAAAATTAAATATTTTAATTTTATCTTTTATTATGAAATTAATTTTAAGAATACTGCTTTTCGTTTCGTTGAAATCGAAGTTATATTGTGAAAGTTATGCTTTTTACAATATTGGATGTAAATTGTTTTATTTAACAATATTGTTTATTTTAATCTATATAAAATATATTTTTATTTGTCATATCTTATTATAGTTTGTATTATATGTTATGTTACATATATTTTTGTCGTTTAAATATTTTTAAAGTGATGATACAATTTTTCTAAAGCTTATTGAATTTATTTTCAATTTTAAAGCCTAGTTTCTATTTTCTTTGCTATTTTCTTAATTTAATTATATTTAATTAAAATTTATTTATTTATTTTTGTGAATGCATTTTTATTTCATGTTCTTATCTTTATTTATAATTATTTTTCAAGTACATAAAATTTTTCCAAAACTTGTTGCATTTATTTTCAAATTTTCAAGCCTAGTTTGCAATTTTTGCTGTTTTTCTTAATTTAATTATATATAATTAATATTTATTTATTTATTTTTGTTTATTTACTAAATTTTTGTGTTTTTATCTGAATTTATATTTATTTTTCAGATATTTAAATTTGCAAAAGAAAATATGGTAATTTGAAGAGTTTGTGACCTTTGATTTGCTTAAGGCTTTTTGTCTTCTTGTCTTTTCACATTTCAACCAACATCCTTTCAACTTTTGCTGCCATAACCTCCCTCTTCAACGACCACTTCCTCATTTTCACGTGGATTTCTTTTCTTCTCATCGCACAAAAAAATGTCGGCCACCATCATTTCAAAAAGCTTGGTAAAAATCTTCTTTTCTTTTTCATTTTTATGCTTGTTTTCATGCGAATTTGCACTTGCTCCTTCACCTCTTTGGTTTGGCCTGCCAACTCCAGCCATGTTGCTGCCTCCACCACCACCTGAACCAGCCACCACCACCTCCTCTCCAACCCCATAGCCAAGCCGAGCCATCCCATGAGGTAGATCCACACACAAATGCACCAAACTCCTCTTGTATATGCATAGCCGAGCACCATACATCACCACCACCTCCAAACTCCTCCTTGGCCGCCACCACCAACACCACCACCAGCTTTTCCTGACCTAACACCCTTTGCCACATCACCTCCTATCCCCACCAGGCCTGTCCATGACCATGCTAGCCTTGGCTGTGACCTTTAGTTGCCTTGAATCACTGTTTTATGCCTTGTAGTTGTAGTTTCATGTGCATATATCTCTTGCTCCATCACCATCCATGCTAGGCCGACCTCTACATGACCATAACCTGATCCAAAACCATCTCTTTTCTGTTCCTTTCCAGTCCATAGATGAAGCACAAGTGGTTGAAAGCAAGTGCAAACACTTTGGCATTGTGTTATGCATTCATTTATAACATTGTTTTATTATATTTGGGTTGAAAACTTATGTTTTTTATATTGTTTTGTTTGAATGTTTGCAAGGCTATTAGCTTTGTCTCTCCCACACTCAAATCTTATTCGTGCTTTCGTGCCTTCGAAGATCTTTGTTGTGTGCTTTGGTTGTTGTCTTCAGCTTATGCCAGTGAGTTATTCTCACCAGACAGTTTTATACTTATATAACTAGTAAATCGATCACATTTGAATCTGTAAAATGCATCACCATGTTATATCTGCTATGTTATGATCATATGATGTTCACCCATGCTTATTTACCTGTTATGTCATATATTACTATTATTTTATGTTGTTCTGTTATTTATATCAGTTTATCACATTGCAAGTTCCCTTTAGATTAGAATCACTATGGGTTGAAATGATACATACCCAAACGGACTTTAGAATAAGAGAAAATTTTTATGGGCTAAAATGATAGGCCAAAATAATTTTCAATTATTTTCATTTACTTAGGATGCGGGTTTGAAATGATCAAACCCGGGTTTTCTATGTAAATTACGGGTTGAAATGATATATTACCCGTATCACTTTACCTAGGCTAGAAATGAAATACAGACCCGTTGTTAAAATATGTTTTTCTAAAAAATTTGAAATATTTTAGAAATGTAAATATTATAATATTTTGATTTAAACTTAATTAAAAATGATTTTTGTAAAGTATTATTGATTTTCTGAAAATTTTTAAGTGAAATACTTTATGGAAAGGTTAGAAAATTTGAATGTAAGTTATTTTGGAAATTTTGATTTGATTTTAAATGGAATTTAAATTAAATATGAAAATATGATAAATTTATGATAATTTGGATGAAAATGAATTTAAAATGATTTTATAATATATTTATGATTTTTGAATAAAGTTAAAAGTGAAATGAATGGATATTTAAGTTGAAATTTTGAAATATAACTAAAATTGGAAATTTGTAAATTTGGCTTAAAAGTGAATTTTAGGTTATGTAAATAAAAATGAAATTAAGTTATATTTGAAAATTTAAACTTAAGTGTTAATTTTAAATTTAATTATATGAATTGAAATTAAATGGTGGAATTTAATAAGTGAATTATTATTAAATATTGATTTTTGAATGGAAATTTAACTTTATAAAATCATGAATATAAGGGTATTTGAATGATGGTTATAAAAGTGAAAATATGTGATTTTATAAGTTAAAAATGATTTAAATAAAAATATAATTGTTTGTGAAATTATATTGAATATTTGAAGTTAATTAACTGCATTTTTGAAATGCTATTATTTCTAATATAAATGATATTACGACATTTTGTAATGCTGTAGTTGATATAAATGAAACAAATCGCTAAATTTTAATAAAGGGATATAATAACACTTTGTAAGTGCTATAATTGTTGAATTTAACTAAGGTTTTATTTGAACTAATGTATACAGCATTTTAAATGCTGTCTTTTGTTAAATTGAACCGTTTTGAATGTAACTTTCTGTAGCATTTTCCAAATGCTGCGAAAGGTGAATTTTCATTGTTTTGATAAATTTAAGTGAATAAATGAACTTTGAAAGATTAAAATTTTGGAAATTTAATAATTTAATCATTAAATAAAATAACTTCATTTTATGATTTAAATGAAGTAATTTGTTTTGAAATATAAACTATTTGAAATGTGTGTTGAAATGGTATTTTAAATAAATGATCGTGGTTTGGAAGATAAGATATTTTGATATTTTGAAATGGATTTTTGAATGATAATGAATTTTGAAATGATAATTGATTTCGAAGTATAAAATACAGTTTTGAAATTTTAACTACGGGATGTATTTAATTTATAGTTTAACTGATTCTTAAAGGATGGGCGATCCCAAGAATTCTTTAAGTTATTGTACATTACTACTACATTTCACTTGAGTTGGTTTACATTATATAAGTATATATGTCCTGACTCGAGTATTTTGTGTTTTACTTTATGCTCGGGTCAGCCTGAGTATTTACTGCTTAGCTTTGGATTTCTTTCATGGACCTAGGAATCGCAGGAGATTCTGCTTGTCTTGTATCTGTTCCCTTTCAGTTCAGTTTTTCTATTTCAGTTCTGGTATTTATAAACTGCTGTGTATTTGAGATTTCTATTGTATATGTTTTTCAGACTGATATTATGTATTATGTTTTGAGAGTTTGTTATAGTAGCTTCATGAACTACTATGGTATTTTAATTTCCGCTGCGAGTTATTCTGATATTTCTGTGTCTATGATTCTGTGATTGTATTTCATTTGCTCCAAATTTATTTACAATGCGGTATTTTGAGCAATTCAAGTCCGACATGGTGGATGCGAATGGCTGAAAATATCTGGTTGTTAAACCCTTACAATCCGGATATTCACTAATCACGACCAGACTTCCCATCACAAAGGGTGATAAAATCTCTATATCGGAGATCAGCTGATGCAGAGTCATTCGACGGTAATCCTTCCGGCTTCAAAAATATCCGGTCTTCAACACTAGTCTTCAAATGCTATCCATTTCGACATATCGCTATTCGGAATGGGATCTATGACCCAAAGGTCCTCTCCCAGCTAAACCGAATAACGAGCGATTATTTTAAAAATAAGTGTAGCATTCAAATTCAAGCAAATCACATCAAATACCCATTTAAAGGTAAATATTGATAGTCGGTTATTTAACTATCAAGGCTAACAAATAAATATCCAGCACCATTACAATCACTAGGCCCTTGCTATTAATCTTCCATAAATTAAATAACTAGCCATATATTCACTTCAATTTATCTTTGAAAAGATATATTCTCTAAACCATTTCAATTTCATATTGGAAAACATTTCCAAATACTTATTCATTTTCATTTAAAAATGATTCATTTAAACCAATTAAATAAATCCTTACCGATTTACTTCAAATTTACGTTCCAAATCCGTAAATTTATTTCCACACTTCAAAAATAAATCAATGTTTATTTTTAAAACAATTTTACCTTTCCTTTATAAATTCCATTTGAGTTCACATTTCGAAAAAATATCTATTGATATATGATTTTCAAATCGACTTCAAATATTCATTTCCAATTTATCTTCAAAAGATATAATCTCAAAACATTTCACTTCATATTAGAAAACATTCCCATACTTATTTAATAATAAGTAATTCACAAATCTATTTATTTTCAATACTTAGAAAATATCCAATATACTTAAAACACGATTAAGTATATATTTTATTCCTTAAAGAAAACATTCTCTTAAACACATTCATTTGAGTCAAAACGAATGTTGCATAAAACATCGTTACGACAATCCAAAATCACTAGTATAGGGATTCGAAATTAAGATAGATATATAAATGCCAATACTATACAAAACATTTCTTTTCGAAAATCATTTAATATAACAACAGTGTTATAGTCCATCTTTTCCATATTTCTCGAAAACGTCTATTTCAACAATGAATGTTGAAATCTATGGTTTCGATCCTTAACATATTTTAAAAAAAACTTCAAATCATTTTAATTCTATTTAAAAGATCACTTCCTAAAACATTTCTTTAATATATCATTCACCGTCCAAAATCATGAATATAAATCGTTTACCAAATTCAACACTTCTACATATTCAATTTAAGGATTATCCATTGTCCAAAATCGTGGATATGCTTCCTTTAATAAGCTATAAAAATTAACTTATCAAAATAAGTCGATTTTGGATTTATAAAACAACGTTTATAAATTCCATTTATATTTTATAACACCTTCAACTTATAAATCACTTTATTAACAAATTCTATCCATATCCCATTTTCACGCCAAAATCCAATTTATAAGTTAATTACTTATAATTCTTTTATTTTACAAAATTTATTCATTTATAACTTCACAATTTATAAATCTATAAATTTCATTCACTTATGAAATCCATTTATACTTCATTTTAACACTTATAAAAACTCATTTGTTTTAATTCCAATATTTTAATTTATAAATATCAATTTTTTTATAATTCTTTTATATAAACCGTTTATATTAAATTCAAAAATCTCTATTTAATCTATTTTATAAAATCATTAACTCCATATTTTCAAAAATTAATTTTTAACTATATTTCTCAAGAATCATAATTCTTATAACATTTAAAATTATAACGTTTATTTATTTAAAATGAATCAATGGCAAAATTTAATAAAACGTATACTTTTCAAAAATCACTTTAAAAATCCTTTTAAATTTGAAAATCGTCACTTCAAAAACCCATTTAAATTCAAAATAGGCCCAAGCTGCAACAGCACTAAATATAACAATCACGGCATACAAAACATTATATATCACATGATAACAGAATATATCACAATATCTGTAAATAAATCAATACGGGTGAGGAATCCAGTTGGATCCCTCCAACCTGTTTTCCTGCATCCACAGATGTTAGCACAATACCAATTCCGTTCCAATACGGAATATCGTGGTATATGGGATTTATAAAATATTATCCACTATTATGCGGCGCAATAGGGTCTCATCCGCTATATAATGCAGGAAAATCAACTCCAAGTACATATATAATACCAATTCCACATCAAGGTGAAACATCGTGGTATATGTTTTTAATAAATAACATCCGCTTAATATACGATGCATAGGGTCTATTTCAAAACAATAGATAACAACTTATTATTCAAGCATACAATCAAGCAATTTAAAATCTAACTATTTAAAATTTAAATCGAAACAATTTCGATTGTGTGAGAAGTTCTCACCTTGCTTTCAATAACAGTCGTAGCGTTTTTATTTCGAATAAAATTAAATGCGCGTTTAATTTTGCCCAAAATTTTCACTAGCCCCATTCGATTCCAATCCAGCTCCATCTCGTAGTATTCGTCAATACGAAGCCAACGCAATTCGTTTCGTCAAATTCCGACCTCGTATGAAAGAGTTATTGCATTTTAAAGTTTACACGAATTTAAATATAAATAATTTACAATTTTCTTTATATTTTTTTACCCTAAATAATTCTGGACCGTTGATTTCATGACATCAGATCGTGGCCATGACTTCTTTCTTCATTCTCCAGATAAAATATCGTGAACGAACCCATTACTCACGTTCGAAACCCTAATGTCATGGCCTCCATTGACGACCTCTACAACGATCAAGCCCCTCCATCTCATGCGCCATCACACGAGCTTCACCTTCGGCATGAATGCGGCTAGGCTCGGTCGTCCCTTTAGCTCAAAATTTGAGCATGAACGCGCGACGTTTGAACCCGAACTTCAACCACGTCGATTCACTAAACACGATCATGACCGTATAGAAAGCTCTCGTTTAGATCTTCAACTTTGTAGTTGATAGTATTCGAGGATTGTTGATAGATTAAGAGAGATTGAGAGGAGAAGAATTGAAATTTTCGGCCATTGATATAGGGTGGCGGCTGAAGCTTTTAACCTAGGGTTTTTGTAAAAGTGAATAATAGAGGTCCTTATATAGAAAATTGACGAACACTATTCATCCCGAAATTTTCCGAACTCCAAACGAAGCGTGCCGCCTGGCGTTTATAATATTTTAGCCCCATTCCGAACGCAATGGAATATATATCGGAGGCCAATTCGTTCAAATTTGAAAGATAGGTTTTCGAATCGAATTATTTAAATTTAAAATTCACTCGAATCGATTTTTACGCGTTTTAGCTTGCCCCGGACAAACCATAAATCCAATTGACACGAAATTTGAATCCATATAATAATATAACATTACGGATCCGATTCATCGTAATCCGGGACTGTTTGAAAAATGGCTATTTTTACTCGTCAATTAAATATTAAAATATTCAATTTCTGCAAATTAACTTTTAATTCAATTTTAAAAGTTCAATAACATCATTATAACCCCAATATGATTTAATACAAGTTTACAAATCAATTTTAATCACATTAAACCAAATTTCCAATTATTTCTGTAATTTCATATATTTTATCGATTTAATTATCCAATTAAATCCAGATATTCAAAATAAAATTTATTCGACTTATAAATTTTACTTGTTAATATTTAAAATAAATTAAATATACAAATTTCAAATGACAGAAATTCTGGGTCGTTACATAAACAATTTGGAAGTATTCAACTATTCAAAGTAGTCGGAAAAGTCAAATTCACATTAGAAACTGAAAATCAACAATCAATTATCTCAACGAGATGCATAATCAATCCATAAATCATCCCTATGCATAGGGTATAAGTGTTCATAATACCATTCAATCTGAAAATTCGAGAATTGAACAACGAGTTCATTTCAAATAGATATATACATATATCTTTCGAATATCAAATTATACTACAGGGATTTGAATCAAAACAATTTCATAAACAATCGAGTAGTAAAGCTAATAAAGTGGCCTTCCCACTCTGAAACTCGAAAATGAATGTCGATAATGCTGCAGACATCACCAAATTTTAATTTCCAACGTTAGAAGCGAGTTTCGGACTTCATTTCTTTTAAATCTTTGTGAAAATCCTTTTTTGAAATCACTTTGAAATCATTTATAACAGTTCTATTCGAAAAATTATTTCAAATTATGTTATTATACATTTTCCGGATCTTAAAACCAATTTCAAAAATCCTGCAATCCAGACTCTTAAACTTTTAGTTTGAATTTATTTATTAACCATGTCTAGATAATCCATATTCCATATATCACTTTCAAATGGTATCCTTTACTCTTTGAAATGATACAAGGGAAATTCAAATATATATTCACTTCAAAATCCATGTTAAACTTGCAGTTTCTCAATTGGTCAAATATTTTTCTAAACCAAAAAATTTCAAACACAGTCAAATGCTCAAATCAATAGTCAATAGTCATGCTCATAAACTGACCGAGCATGACTCATCAATCAATAAGAGACAATATGCACATCCATATTAATCGAACAATCAATCAACAAAGAGATAACATCCAATCATCATCAACAGTCACGATTGCTTTTATCAGTTTATAGAATTCATTCTTTTATATTCTGTATAAAATCCAACTTAAAATCATTCCATTTATTAATATCAAAATATTTTTATGTCACTAACAAATACAGTCTCTCTTATACGTATATACACTCAATGAGCCTATCCCACAGATTTAGGTATACTGTAACGACCCGCCTTTTTGGACAGTTTAAACCGACGATCAAATACACACGTCGATTCCAAACCATTCAAAAGGGCAGATGGTTATTGGGGTAAATAAGAAAAGGAAAGAAAGAGAAATAAAGGAAATGAAACAACACAGAATCTCGCAGCGGAACGATAAAATATAATAGTCAAATAAACAGTTCATGAAGCTGTTCGCTATACTTTGACAATTATTTATACAACATTTATCAGAGTTATACATATACAATAGAACAAATAAAATAATGCAGCAGACAACATGATGCAAAGATAATAATAGTAATAGAATACCAAATCTTCGTCTTCGTCCTCCAGAATAGATCTTCAAAATCTGAAAAACTCAGGACTGACCCAAGCGTGATGAAAAGACAAAACACTCGAGTCAGGACTAAAATATCCTTATGAAAGTTAAATCAATCGTAAATAAATATGAGTGTAACGGCGTCAGAGATGTTTACGGGGTTTGACATCTCATATCCAGTGTCAACGTGCGTGCAATAACTCAAGAGATGTTATGGGATTTTCCATCTCTTAAGGATCCGTTAAACTATCTACTATGTAGTAATGTACGCTAAGTAGATAATGCCTATTAGTAATATAAAGTATCAAAATAGCGTTAAGGCGTTACCATAATCCCCCTTAACGCATTTTTATAATGCCATAGTCTATACAGCACCGTAAGCCCCACCGTAAACTGGTGGTTATCAGAGGGTACCCCATAGGTATAACACAAAACATAACGTAGTGGTCGCGAATTGGATAATCAGTATGACAAGGTACATGAGGCGATACCAACTAGGATACTAGTAGTTGCGTGATCCGGACTGATGTTGAGCATAGCCAGCAGCTACCCCAACACCGCGAAACAACACTCCCAAATCAAGGGGTGCACCCAAATCGCATCACAAATGTAATAGATATGGTATCGAAGAAGTGTGTCCGCTAGAGATGGCGAACCTCAATAGCCCGGCGCGGCTCCTGTTTTAGTCATGTCAAGGGTCATCCAATATCGTTCTCTTTCTTCAGTCAACGCATTCACCAAACCATCCACTTCATTCTGGATCAACACTCCACGTATAATAGTTATTAAAGTGGTGTTTGGTATCGACAGAGAGTATGTCCATATCCGATCCCGGTCTCTTTAATAACTACGTATTATTACACCGTTGGCTCTTTTATATTTCAAATCGATTCATAATTGATATCAAAATATCATATTCGCTTCAAAAATCAAATCCATTTCAAATGTCATCGTATCTTTTCAAATGTAAGATTCAGTTTCAAAAATCATTTTTCGCATCAATATCTCATTTCGATTTCAAAATCATTTCGAATTTCAATTTAGGTTGCAACTTCATTTAACCCAATTCGTATTTAAATTCAAGATTTAAATATAAGCATTTCACCTTATTGACCAGCTTTGAATTTTAGAAAATAGTTTTAAGTAGTTTAAAAGTAGTTTTAAATAATTTAAAACAGTTAAAGATACTTAAAATCTTAAAATGGATTAAAAATAGATAAATTAGTTTAAAATAATTTAAATTGGGTTAAGTAGATTTAAAATAGATTAAAATAATTTAAGTATTCAAAAATGGTTTATATAACTGAGTAATTTGGAAAACAAATAAAACAGCTTCAAAACCGAACCATTTCAATTATAACTTCCCAATTCAAAACAATTTCAATTTCCCTTCTACCGATTCGATTTCGATTCAATCAACGTCAACTTTGACTTCAAATTAATTCAATTTTACGTTCACCTTTAATTTATTCAATTTCCATTTATATCGATTTGGAGCTTGATGTTCAAATACCAATTTATAACACTTAACAAAATTTTCCTTCAATATTCAAGTTTTAAATCCAAATTTCAAATATGATTCAATTTCAAGCTCAATTTCAAAATATCTTTTTATATCGATTTTACTTAGTAATACTCGAAGCTCGAAATAATGTTCAATCTTTAAAACAAATAAATTTTAGAAATTCAATCATATCCCAATTTTAATTCCAAAGTCTCAACTTAAATTATTTAACAATTTCTTTTAACCAAAATTTATTTCAACATTCCAAACTAAATTTTCGATAAATTCGATTTCTATAAATTGATCTCTATTTATAACTTTAAAATCAAAACATTCAAATGAATTTCAAATCGACGATTTCAAAATTATTAATTTAGCCAATCCGGTGTCCGTATATAATTTTTCATCCTATGGCCAAATAATTATTTATTTCAATTAAATGTTAAGGATGAATATATATCACTTAAATCAAATCACAGTTTCATAGGTATGCATAACAGCATATATATATAAGCAAGTAAACATGCAAACATATAAATATCAACCAATAGCATCCATTAAAATACATCATCCAATATCAATACAATTCATGACAATTTCACAGTTATCAATTATCAGGAAATTTAATCGCAATTCAATTTTAATTTCAACTAGACTGTCAATTTAATTTTTTTTTAACGGTGAATTCAAATGGCGATCTATATGACAACTAAATTTTATCAAACAACGAAAAATAAAATTCATATCACTTCATAATATCAAACTTAACTAGAATAAAGATATTTAGCGCGTTGTGAGCGTTATAAAACACTCACCTTGATTTTTACGATTTTAAATCAAATCGAACGACGTTCGATTTAATCCAAAATTCTCTCTAGGTCCAAACGATTCCAATCCATTTCCACAGCGTAGTGCTCGTCCATACGATTCCAACGCAACTGGTTTCGCGCGTTTTCGACCTCGTATGAAAAAGATATGAATTTTCAAAGTTACACGAATTTTTAATTATAAAATTACAACATATATTTATAATTTCTAAACCTAATCGATCTCAGCCCTTGATCCCATCTCCCTGCAATCACAGCCGCTCCCCTATTTTCTTCTCCCCTACGCGATCTTCTACAGGAGAAGCCGAACCCATCAAGTAAACTAGGGTTTAATTTTTCGAGCCTCCACGACGACTTCGACAACGATCAGAAGCTTCCATTCCAAAGCCCATCCCCTCCTCTTCACTCGGCTGCAAAGCCATGGAGATCGACCCCCTATTGAGCACGCGAAACGAGGCCGAACCACAGGCCTTCAAGCTCCTTTTCCCGTTGATCCACTTCAAATTTTACAATCCTGACCATTCAGATTGAAGGTCTCACAATGCTCTACGAATTGTTAGTTGGGAGTTTGTTGTAAAAGCTGATGGATTTGGAGAATTCGAGGGGAGAAGATGAATGCATTTCGGCCATTGGTTTTATTGGAGGCGGCGGCTGAATAGAAACCCTAGGGTTTATTTTTTTTCTTTGCAAATGAGAGTTGTAAAGGGGCTTATATAGAAAAAATACGCGAACACTATTCATCCCGAATTTTTCGAACTCCAAACGAAGCATGCCGGTTGGCGTTCCTAAGGTTTACCCCGCGTTCCGAACACAATGGAACGTGTTTCGGAGGCCAATTCAATCATCTGTGCGAGTTACGGTAATAAACGATCAATTTAAAATTAAATCGGTAAATCAAATTTCTAGGCGTTTTGGCTTGCCCCGGACAAACGGTAAATCCGATTGACACGAAATTTGAAATCTTACAATAATATCACATTACGGATCCAATGAAACTAGTTTTGTCAAAATCCGAGACTGTTTGAAAAAAGGGCTATTTTAACTCGTCAATTAAATATTAAAATATTCAATTTTCACAAATTTACTTTTAATTCGATTTTAAAAGTTCTACAACTTCATTCTAACTTTAACATGATAAAATAAAATTTTACAAATCATTTTTTAATCATATTAAACCCGTTATTCAATTATCCAATAAATTCCAATTTTAAAATCTTATTAATTCTATTATAATCCCGATATAACTTACATTCACTTTGGAAACCAATTTTTGAATCATATTAAATCAAATTTCAATTATTCACTCTATTTTCATATATTAAATTTCAATATCAAATTAATCATATCAAATTCGGAATTTAATTATTCAAACATTTGTAAGATTAAATTTAAACAAATTTGATTATTCTTAAATCACTATCCTTTGAAATATTCAAAATGAACTTATAAAATTTAACAAATTCAAATTATAGAACAACCATTTTCTTTAAAACAGTTATTCAATTCCCGTTATTCAATTATTCAATAAATTCCAAATATTAAATTTAAACAATTTCGCTTATCCAATAATTCATTATCTTTTGAAATATTGCAAGTGAACTTATAAGATTCAACTTTTAAAACCAATTCACAATTTAGAACACTATTTTCATTTTACAGTTATTCAATTATTCCATAAGTTTTAAATATTCAATTTAAACAATTTACCTGTTCAATATTCAATATTTGATTTTAAATAGATTTTACTTATCAATCGATTTCTCTATTATACCCAATGAATTCCACATTTATTATCCTATTCAACTTTTGATTTCAAAGGCATTCACTAAGTAGCTTTTATTTTTCATTACATGGATAATTATTGTCGTAATTCATTCCAGTTATTATTATTCCAAACGAATTACAAAATTTTTTCTAACATTAAATCACGAAATCTCATTAAATTGGCTATTTTAATTATCGAAAATTTACGGGTCGTTACACTCTCCCCCACTCAAAACTTTTCATCCCCGAAAAGGAAAAAGAAGGGAAAAGGAACTAAGTATAGAATTCAACACTAGATATATTTTATTGAAAGCTACCAACTTAAAAACAATGAAATTCCATTTATAAAGTCATAACTACGCTTCCACTAAGTTACTCCGAACGGCTTTCCAACTTTAAAAGTTAGTTATCAAAACAAGTTATAAAAAAAATTTAAAACTTAAAAAAATTTCTAACACCAAGATTTACGGAAAACTTCGACAGAGTCTCCTTTGCGCGGCTCGATCGGAAAAAAAATAACAGTATATATATCACAAATATACATCTCATCAAGTGATGAGGCATCCCGCAGGGGAAAAAGTGTAAAAGTACGATTTGTAATCCGAGATATGTACCTTATATATTATTAGCGAGCATATACGGCTAATATAGCGTGAAAGCGAGCTCCAAATGCGAAGCAAGCGCAATCCGCACCTACTAAACACTCAACAAACCATGAGAAACATGCATATATGAAAATAATATCAATATACATAATATAGCAACATAACAACTACATGTGCCAACATAGCAAATGCAACAAAACAACAAATGCATCCACCAAATCAATTATCATCCAACTATCATCCAACAAATCCATAACCAATCAATATAAATTCACTTCTCATTAATATTTATTCACTTGGTTTTCAATTTTAATCACAGTTGATTCATTAATGTTGGATTTTACTAACATTCATTCTCAATTCAATTAGTTAACGTTCACTAATTTATATTTACATTAGTTCACTTCCAATTTGAATCAAATTAAATTCTTTTAAATTCATTTAACTTTCAATTTGATTTCATTGATTTACAGCTTTCAATTTCATCAACACTTAATGAATTATATTCAATCAACTAACAATCATATAACAACCAAATCATACCTAACATAACCAAATTATTAATTTTACATTCAATTTGGTTTATCTCTTTCAATTCCATTTTATTATTAGCCATACCCAATTCTTTTGTTTACATTTACTTCATATTCAGTTTCAGTTAATAACCAATTTATTTGCGGAACATTTTATTAATGCAGAACATTTTATTTGTCATCACTTTAATTTATAGTCATTCCATAAAAGTCTAACTTCTTATATATGACTTTTCTTAGTTAATAGTTATCTCAAAAGTTGCAAATTTATCTTCACATATTTGGCATCTTAAATTTCCAATATTAACTTTTAATTAAGTCCGTAAGCCGTACATATATCATCCGTGAGCAATATCAATCTAATCGCTTATTCGATCACACAATTTCATTTCCAAACTAGTATCGTTCACACGACTCTTTAGTGCGGACTCAGATTTGGTTCCTTGATTGGAAACTGTTACTCTCCTTGCATAGCCATATACTATGATAGAGAATTCCAGAATCAAATTAAAAATCCATATCTAGGGTTCGTCGTCGAAAATCGAGTGAAAAATCCTAACTTGGATCGATATAAATCGTCTTGAAATTTTGTGCTCGAATTTGGATCAAATCGTTATGCAAATAAAATAATATACGTACAATCTCACGTGTTACCTTCCAATTTATCTATACTAAATTATTTTATTGACTTCTTTTTTTTTTCAATTAATTATTCACAATCTATTATTCAGTTAGTATATTCATTTCTTTACATAGCATGTTCTTTAACATTATCTTTTCTTAAACATCATATCATAGAATTTGCTTACTCAAGTTCATTTTAAACATTCTATATAATTTAATTAAATCCAATTTCGTTTTCCAGTTGATTCTTAGCTATAAGAAATTCCTTTGTTTACATTTATTGCATTTTCATAATTTCAGTTAATAACGAATTCATTTGTGGAACATTTTATCAACCGGTACTCTAGTTTATTAATCATCCTATAAAAGTCTAACCTCTCATAAATGACTTTTCTTAGTTTACAGTTATCTTAAAGGTTACAAATTCAAAAAAAATTTACAACCCCTTTGCAATTTATATTTATTTTCTATAACCAATTTACAAAGATATATTATGATTCATTTATCTTGTTTCTTAAGTTCACTTACTTGTTCCATTTATCCATTCATCATTTCATGTTATATTTAAGTTTTTATAATTTTTATCACAACCAAATTTCCATTTATATACATTTTAATTCCTTTTTGAGTTTTCCTTACTTGTATATTTCAATTACTTTCAGGTTCTGTTTATTTATACAATATCTCATTACATATCCAAAACATCATTTTAACTTTTAACATTTGGTAAGTCTTGTTATATGTTATCAAAATGTAATTTTGGTATTATACAAATTTATAGAATTTCATTTTTACTTAATTAGAATGTTCGCAAATTTAATTTATTTAAATCCTCTTTACCTTTCAACTTTAAAGTTTTCCCAAACAATAGCTTAGATATCTTAATCCTCTTATTTTATAAATTCTGGTCATTCACATTTCATTTGAAAATTACTAATTAACATAACTTAGAAATTTAAATGCCCGGTTCTTTCCAAATCGTTTGAAATAAACATATACACTTATATCCCTTTTTTTATATAACATATCATACCTTTAGAGTTTAAACCAAAACCCATTTACCCAAAACAATTTCGAAGAAAAGAAATGCTTTTTAGAAGTCTCCCCCACTTTGAGACTCGAAAATGAACGTCGATGATGCTGCGCAGTCATCACCGAAATTATTTTCCAGTGACATAAGAGAGGAGTACTGAATTCATTCCTTCTTAAAAATCCTTTCAAATATTTCCATAAACAATTTCCAACTAATATTACTATATATTCTTCAAAACTTTGAGAACCAATTTTCAAAATCTCCGGGTCTTAAATTTAATATTTTCCCATTTAAATCTATTTTAATTCATAAGTCACCTTTATAAAATATTCTTATAGGATTTTCTTTCTTAAAACATTCCACAAGTGTTTTATCATTGTTCATTTTGTAATTCATCTTATTTATTATATTACAATATCAAATTAATGATAATAACCAATATTTTCATTCCTAACAACCAGGTAAGCTAGATAAGTCACAAGAATTTTTGAAATTTTTTCTTTATATTCAAAATATAATTAGAGCAAAATTATTTCATTTACCCAATTTCAAAACAATACTATGTTGAATTGTTCTGTTTAAGTGTTTAGAGATCCCTATCAATGACATTAATTACTCGTATTGACCAGACTCCATAAGCCACTCAACAAATCAACCGACACAATATAAAACATTTTATATCACTAACAAATACGCTCTCTCATATATATACACTAAGCGACTCATCATAGGGTATAACTACCCTATTTATAAAGAGTCAGACCCCACAAAGCTAAGGTTATCGCTAAACCAAAGCTCTGATACCAACTGTAACGACCCACCTTTTTGGACAGTTTAAACCGACGATCAAATACACACGTCGATTCCAAACCATTCAAAAGGGCAGATGGTTATTGGGGTAAATAAGAAAAGGAAAGAAAGAGAAATAAAGGAAATGAAACAACATAGAATCTCGCAGCGGAACGAAAAATATAATAGTCAAATAAACAGTTCATGAAGCTGTTTACTATACTTTGACAATTATTTATACAACATTTATCAGAGTTATACACATACAACAGAACAAATAAAATAATGCAGCAGACAACATGATGCAAAGATAATAATAGTAATAGAATACCAAATCTTCGTCTTCGTCCTCCAGAATAGATCTTCAAAATCTGAAAAACTCAGGACTGACCCGAGCGTGATGAAAAGACAAAACACTGGAGTCAGGACTAAAATATCCTTATGAAAGTTAAATCAATCGTAAATAAATATGAGTGTAACGGCGTCAGAGATGTTTACGGGGTTTGACATCTCATATCCAGTGTCAACGTGCGTGCAATAACTCAAGAGATGTTACGGGATTTTCCATCTCTTAAGGATCCGTTAAACTATCTACTATGTAGTAATGTACGCTAAGTAGATAATGCCTATCAGCAATATAAAGTATCAAAATAGCGTTAAGGCGTTACCATAATCCCCCTTAACACATTTTTATAATGCCATAGTCTATACAGCACCGTAAGCCCCACCGTAAACTGGTGGTTATCAGAGGGTACCTCATAGGTATAACACAAAACATAACGTAGTGGTCGCGAATAGGATAATCAGTATGACAAGGTACATGAGGTGATACCAACTAGGATACTAGTAGTTGTGTGATCCGGACTGATGTTGAGCATAGCCAGCAGCTACCCCAACACCGCGAAACAACACTCCCAAATCAAGGGGTGCACCCAAATCGCATCACAAATGTAATAGATATGGTATCGAAGAAGTGTGTCCGCTAGAGATGGTGAACCTCAATGGCCCGGCACGGCTCCTGTTTTAGTCATGTCAGGGGTCTTCCAATATCGTTCTCTTTCTTCAGTCAACGCATTCACCAAACCATCCACTTCATTCTGGATCAACACTCCGCGTATAATAGTTATTAAAGTGGTGTTCGGTATCGACAGAGACTATGTCCATATCCGTCCCGGTCTCTTTAATAACTACGTATTATTACACCGTTGGCTCTTTTATATTTCAAATCGATTCATAATTGATATCAAAATATCATATTCGCTTCAAAAATCAAATCCATTTCAAATATCATCGTATCTTTTCAAATTTAAGATTCCGTTTCAAAAATAATTTTCCCGTCAATATCTCATTTCGATTTCAAAATCATTTCGAATTTCAATTTAGGTTGCAACTTCATTTAACCCAATTCGTATTTAAATTCAAGATTTAAATATAAACATTTCACCTTATTGACCAGCTTAGAATTTTAGAAAATAGTTTTAAGTAGTTTAAAAGTAGTTTTAAATAATTTAAAATAGTTAAAGATACTTAAAATCTTAAAATGGATTTAAAATAGATAAATTAGTTTAAAATAATTTAAATTGGGTTAAGTAGATTTAAAATAGATTAAAATAATTTAAGTATTCAAAAATGGTTTATATAACTGAGTAATTTGGAAAACAAATAAAACAGCTTCAAAACCGAACCATTTCAATTATAACTTCCCAATTCAAAACAATTTCAATTTCCCTTCTACCGATTCAATTTCGATTTCGATTCAATCAACGTCAACTTTGACTTCAAATTAATTCAATTTTACATTCACCTTTAATTTATTTAATTTCCATTTATATCGATTTGGAGCATGATGTTCAAATACCAATTTATAACACTTAACAAAATTTTCCTTCAATATTCAAGTTTTAAATCCAAATTTCAAATATGATTCAATTTCAAGCTCAATTTCAAAATATCTTTTTATATCGATTTTACTTAGTAATACTCGAAGCTCGAAATAATGTTCAATCTTTAAAATAAATAAATTTTAGAAATTCAATCATATCCCAATTTTAATTCCAAAGTCTCAACTTAAATTATTTAACAATTTCTTTTAACCAAAATTTATTTCAACATTCCAAACTAAATTTTCGATAAATTCGATTTCTATAAATTGATCTCTATTTATAACTTTAAAATCAAAACATTCAAATGAATTTCAAATCGACGATTTCAAAATTATTAATTTAGCCAATCCGGTGTCCGTACATAATTTTGCATCCTATGGCTAAGTAATTATTTATTTCAATTAAATGTTAAGGATGAATATATATCACTTAAATCAAATCACAGTTTCATAGGTATGCATAACAGCATATATATAAGCAAGTAAACATGCAAACATTTAAATATCAACCAATAGCATCCATTAAAATACATCATCCAATATCAATACAATTCATGACAATTCACAGTTATCAATTATCAGGAAATTTAATCGCAATTCAATTTTAATTTCAACTAGACTGTCAATTTAATTTTTTTAACGGTGAATTCAAATGGCGATCTATATGACAACTAAATTTTATCAAACAATGACAAATAAAATTCATATCACTTCATAATATCAAACTTAACTAGCATAAAGATATTTAGTACGTTGTGAGCGTTATAAAACACTCACCTTGATTTTTACCATTTTAAATCAAATCGAACGACGTTCGATTTAATCCAAAATTCTCTCTATCTCCAAACGATTTCAATCCATTTTCATAGCATAGTGCTCGTCCATACGATTCCAACGCAACTGGTTTCGCGCGTTTTCGACCTCGTATGAAAAAGATATGAATTTTCAAAGTTACACGAATTTTTAATTATAAAATTACAACATATATTTATAATTTCTAAACCTAATCGATCTCATCCCTTGATACCATCTCCCTGCAATCACAGCTGCTCCCCTATTTTCTTCTCCCCTACTCGATCTTCTACAGGAGAAGCCGAACCCATCAAGTAAACTAGGGTTTAATTTTTCGAGCCTCCACGACGACTTCGACAACGACCAGAAGCTTCCATTCCAAAGCCCATCCCCTCCTCTTCACTCGGCTGCAAAGCCATGGAGCTCGGCCTCCTATTGAGCACGCGAAACGAGGCCGAACCGCAGGCCTTCAATCTCCTTTTCCCGTTGATCCACTTCAAATTTTACGATCCTGACCGTTTAGATTGAAGGTCTCACAATGCTCTACGAATTGTTAGTTGGGAGTTTGTTGTAAAAGCTGATGGATTTGGAGAATTCGAGGGGAGAAGATGAATGCATTTTGGCCATTGGTTTTATTGGAGGCGGCGGCTGAATAGAAACCCTAGGGTTTATTTTTTTTCTTTGCAAATGAGAGTTGTAGAGGGGCTTATATAGAAAAAATACGCGAACACTATTCATCCCGAATTTTTCGAACTCCAAACGAAGCGTGCCGGTTGGTGTTCCTAAGGTTTACCCCACGTTCTGAACACAATGGGACGTGTTTCGGAGGCCAATTCGATCGTCTATGCGAGTTACGGCAATAAACGATCAATTTAAAATTAAATCGGTAAATCAAATTTCTAGGCGTTGTGGCTTGCCCCGGACAAACAGTAAATCCGATTGACACAAAATTTGAAATCTTACAATAATATCACATTACGGATCCGATGAAACTAGTTTCGTCGAAATCTGAGACTGTTTGAAAAAAGGGCTATTTTAACTCGTCAATTAAATATTAAAATATTCAATTTTCACAAATTTACTTTTAATTCGATTTTAAAAGTTCTACAACCTCATTCTAACTTTAATATGATAAAATAAATTTTTACAAATCATTTTTTAATCATATTAAACCCGTTATTCAATTATCCAATAAATTCCAATTTTAAAATCTTATTAATTCTATTATAATCCCGATATAACTTACATTCACTTTGGAAACCAATTTTTGAATCATATTAAATCAAATTTCAATTATTCACTCTATTTTCATATATTAAATTTCAATTTCAAATTAATCATATCAAATTTGGAATTTAATTATTCAAACATTTGTAAGATTAAATTTAAACAAATTTGATTATTCTTAAATCACTATCCTTTGAAATATTCAAAACGAACTTATAAAATTTAACAAATTCAAATTATAGAACAACCATTTTCATTAAAACAGTTATTCAATTCTCATTATTCAATTATTCAATAAATTCTAAATATTAAATTTAAACAATTTCGCTTATCCAATAATTCATTATCTTTTGAAATATTGCAATTGAACTTATAAGATTCAACTTTTAAAACCAATTCACAATTTAGAACACTATTTTCATTTTACAGTTATTCAATTATTCCATAAGTTTTAAATATTTAATTTAAACAATTTACCTGTTCAATATTCAATATTTGATTTTAAATAGATTTTACTTATCAATCGATTTCTCTATTATACCCAATGAATTCCACATTTATTATCCAATTCAACTTTTGATTTCAAAGGCATTCACTAAGTAGCTTTTATTTTTCATTACATGGATAATTATTGTCGCAATTTATTCCAGTTATTATTATTCCAAACGAATTACAAAATTTTTTCTAACATTAAATCACGAAATCTTATTAAATTAGCTATTTTAATTATCGAAAATTTACGGGTCGTTACATATACGCTAAACCTGACTCTGATACCAACTGTAGCGAATCAGAAGTTTCGACCCTCGAAAATCGACATCCTTATGTTCACCGTATAACATGTCGATTAGTCAAGTGCCAAAAATACCAAATCATTGGAGGTAATAAAGAAAAGGGTGGAAGAAGAAACAAAAACAACAACACAAAATCTCTCAAGCGCAGCGGAATAAAGTATAATATATATAATAATAGATTTTTATACAAAAGTATCAGTTAATATACATTCAATCATCGGGGCACAACAATTAACAAATCAATATAGACAGTTATAATAACTTGCCCTCACCAGTGCCGACTATACAGTCTTCGCACACAGCGGAAAATAACAAGTATGGGAATACGTCTCTGTCATCCAGCTCGTCTCCTGAGCTTCATAGCATCCTAAGCTGAATCTGTAATACTAGGTCTGACCCGAGCATTATATTAAAATAACACCCAAGTTAGTCTAGAAAACCAACATGATAAAACAAACTTAATTTGAATTATTATATTTATCGAAATACTTTGAAAAGAAAGGCACCTTGTAAGACCATGTCGCACATAAACACGATGAGTTTTTACCTTATTATAACCAAAAAACTTTCATAGAAAATCATGGTATTATAATAGTGTCTAAATATAAGTACTTATTAAAATAGCCGAAATTGTTACATTAATTAAATTCCAGCATACTAGGCTCTACAATAAAAACCGTAAAGGTTCGTAGTGGTTATTGGATCGAAGTGGTTTTTCGGTTAGTGTTGATATCTAATCCTGGTCTCATCAAATCCAAGCGATAAATTTTTAAAGGACAAGTCGTTTAAATAAAAAATCCTACAATCAGGATGTTAATGTTCACATATGGAAATCCATTTCGTATGTTTACTTTATCTTGACCTGTCCATCGAAATTAATTCACTTGTAATCATCACATTTTTTCGAATTTCAGTACAAGTCGATTTACCTCCAATAAAACTTGTCAACGTTTTATTCTATATACTTTAATTTGTTTGGCTACATAATAGCAGAGACAAAAGATAATTGAAATCAAAACCTAAGAATAATATCAGTCAAAACATAGATCTTTAATTCAGTCAACGATTTATAATCAATATTAATTTGTTTACAGTCAGAACTGATCGATTTCAAACTGGGTCGAGTTATATTTTAAATTTAGATTATTTTCCACCTAAAGAAACTAAATAAGATAATTTATTTCAAATAAACTTAAAATTAAATAGTTAATTAATTAATTAACTACCACGTAATTAATTAAATAAGAGATTGTTCAGTTATTCACTTCAAATTGTTATAATCATCAAATTTTCACATTACAGAAAACTTGGCAACATTAGTTCATGTGGAAGTACTTGACGATAGGTCTTCGATGCAAAACTCTCGTGTTGATTTTTTTTAAAACAGAAGAGAAATATTGGTTTAAGTTTATAGATGATAAAATACAAAAGTTTAATTTAATTTCATTTCTCAAACATTCTACCTAGACAACCACTCAAGGCCCGACCCATCTACGCTTTACCACCCAAATCCCCTTCTTTATTCTTTCCTTCCAATTCTTTCCTCCTCTCTTCCATTCATTCAAAGTCACCCAACTATATGCACGATGGCATGCACACACACGTGCACGTATCTACTGACACCGACCATCAAATCACGACATCGACCATCCTCGCACATCGTCCATGACCATCTCCTCAAGCACACACCCACCAGGAACATGCGCTCAACTTCGATTCGAAAATTTCAAGCTTCAACTCGAAACCTGAAAACCATCACAACTCACACAAACGCCACGCCTCGCCACCACGATCCACCATCACCCACCAGATTATGCCCAAAGCTTCGCCAATGTCCCTGTTACCTCTTCCCCCTAGTGCGCACACCACTGGTCGTTGCAATGGCCTCAAACTCGGAACCACATGACAACTCGCTTAAAACCCAAGATCGACCTCGCCACGCTCACCCATGCCATAAATAAATCACACCCCATTTTTCATGGATAGGTCCCACCCCCTGAGCCACCTCCAAGTCGGCCGCCCTGCCTACAAAACAACCACATCGACTTAATTCGACGAAATTTCCAGTTCTGTTCAACTCCAAATTTCTTCTAAACAACGTTAAAAATCCTCAAACCAATCTTAAAAATCGCATTATTCGATCACTATCACGGCTGTATCATCCAATTATAAAATTACGAAGGTTGAATTTTGACGAAATTAAACCCAGTCACGGTTATATGTCGATTTCTCCTTCTCTGCTTGATAGAATTGAATAAAATAAATTTTAACATAATTTATACAAAAAAACAAGCACTTTTTGTTTTGGAATCAAGATTTAAAACTAACTGGATGGTGAGATAATAAATTTTGAAGTAAGGGTTCAACTGTGTTTAAACCAATGGACATGAATCAAAGGGAAGATACATGTTTTCTTGAGATGCAGGTGAAACCATCAGGTCTAACCCACCTTTACATATGCATATACACATAATAGATACATATACATTTGTCATGGATCAAGATTCATCCAACCATAGTTATATACACACACAAGTGATGGCCTATTAGAAGAACAAGATGTTTTACTCGCCGTTTTTAAAATAGATTATCACCGTGTTGCTTTGTCTTCCCCTTTCAAGCTTTTGAATGAATTGATCCTTTCTCTTTAATTTAATGCGAAAACTTTGTTTGTTTTCTCCCTTTTTTGTGAACAAAGCATGGATGTATATATAGGAGAAATGAAAAATCGTGAACACTAGGGCTGTGCACATGTACAGGTTTCACATTTTTGTTCTTTTTTTTTCGTTAGGCAGCTGATTTGATTTCATGGGGGCTGATTTGATTTTATGGTATGATTTTATTTATTTTGTGCTTGATTTTATTTCATATGTTGATTTGTTGTGCTTGAATTTGATGTTTGTGCTCTTGATTTCGAAGTTTTGCCATTAAGATGCTTCTTGTATGTATATTTATATACATACATACATACATACATACATATGTATATACATTTACACTATTTTTACCATATATATATACTTACATACTTACTTATTTACGTATACATTTATATGTATACATATTTACATTTTTTACAAATTTACATATACATTATTTTATACGCACACACACACAGATATATATATATATATATATATATATATATATATATATATATATTGGTCATCATAAGTTAGAAATTTGTATCACGAGGTTGTATATATATTTATATATAGATACACACACACATGGATATTTTATCATAAGTTTTGAAATTTGCCATCATGAAGTTTATACATGTATGTAAATATATTCACATATACACTATTCTTATAAACATATATGCATGTATATATTGACTTATGTATATACATAATTTATCATATTCAAAAACGTATGTTTTGAAAATTCAGTATAGCTTTCAAAATATATAGATTCAGATATTTCAAATATCATAAAATTTATTCGATTTATGAAAATTAATATTTCAATAATTGAAATCAGTTGATTACCTCGATAATAAATGGCTAAAAATCCAAGTCGTTACAACAGACGTCTGAACCAAATGTTAGACGTCTATGGAAACTCTTTGGGAACAAAAAATTATAAACAGCTTCAGCACATACGTCTGAACAAAATAATGGGCGTCTGTGAAAACTCTCCGCCAAATAAAAATTCACACGGCTTCAGCAAGACGTCCGTAGAAATTGTTAGACGTTTTCCAGAACTCTTTGGAAAAATAATTATTTCAACAATAGACATTTGAATTCCTTTCCAGACATTTGTATGAACTCTCTGTCTTTAGAATCCATCATGCTAAGACATTTGATTCCCTAATAACAGGCGTCTTAGCTCAACTGATGCCCCAACTTTTCAGCCCTCTACATATTATCTTTTACCCTTTCATCATTTTTTCACTGTTCTTCATTTTCAAACCCTCAAAAACCCTTTTTACGTTTTCTCAATTTTGTGTTCCACAACAATCCAATCCACGCCAATTTGTTTATGAACCATTTCATAAATTTATTCGAGCTAAGCTTCCATCTAAAAATATTAAGTAAATTCATTTATTTCCATTAATTCAACTATATAACTTAAGTTTATTTCCATTGCAATCAAATTCCATTTCATTTAAATCGATTGTCTTTCAATTTATTTATCATCGATTGATTCGTATTTCCATTTGCTTGACATACCTCAATTTTCACTATATTATTTGAGAATCATTTGATAAAATTAATACTAAGGTTTATTATAACCTTTTATACAACACATATATTCATTTCCACTTCAAAACTTAATTTCATAATCGAATTCATTAAGGATATTCAATTTATTTACATTTAAATTGAATTTATTTATAACTTAAGTCATCACCATTTCAATCCATTTTTATTTTATTCGATCACATTTCAACATATATTTAACTCGCTTATATTTAAGTCGAATTTCATTTATAACTCAAGTTCCACATTCAATTTCAATTTTAATCCATAATCCAATTTACTTAATCTAGTTAAGTTCCATTTTCTTTGTATTTAATTGACTAATTAATTTATCCAATTAGTTCAGTTACTATAATTCAATATCTGGTTTTATTTCAAAAACTACTTCAATTGGTTTGACTTGTGTTCAAATTCATTTTATGATTCAAGTTTGGATTTTTATTCCAATATTCAACCATTTTTATTTTGGTTTTTTCTTCTCTTTTTCAATTCTTAAATGTTTGAAAATTTTCCTTATTAAAATTTCTTTTATGACCGGATTTTTTGACATCGAAGAAAATTTTCCTTTTGAAAATACTTTTATAACTCGATGTTTCAACAAGTTTATCCTTATTCTTACAGAATCTAGTAATACATTGATCATGCGCAAAACCAGAAATCTATAAGTACTTAGCAAACCCATTTTTAACACCCAGTGAAAACACTTAAAAAACTTTTTAAAACAGATATGGAAAGTACAATCCAATCACCAAAATCAAACGAACGTGATGGTCATGGAACATAGTCCCTAAGGTCGCTCTCTTGCTAAGTCGAGAGGACAGAGCGACGCGGCCTCTGGTGACTTTAGGTAGTCACTGCCCCACGTCTTATGCCAAGACATCCAAAACAACAATAGATCACAGATAGACAATGGTTTCGCCTAGATCCCCTAAGTAACATTTATACCTGTGAGCAATCACCGCTCTACGAATTACGCTATGCAAAACAATCGCATGGATCGTAGTCTACTTAATAGTAACACTAGTGGTTACAAAGCCATCGCTCATAGACTTAAGGCAATCATCTTCCCCCTTAAATTATGCTATGTGGACCGCAGATACACAATGATTTCGCCTAGCTCCCCTAAGAAACATCCGTACCTTAGGCGCACCACCCAAGCAGATTATGCCTAAAACGGCTATAGATCGCAATTACACAATGGTTTCGCCTGAGTCCTCCTGGTAATATCCATAGCCGAAAGCCTTCACAGCTCTGTGATTTTCGCTATGCAACCGAGTCAAAGGAAACTCATGAGTGTTATGTCTGGACAACCAATGTCGATTAGCACCTATTTCTAGATCCACCCGAGTCCATCTGGGATCAAATCAAAGAATCACTAGAATATATCCACAATGTAGCCACAAAGTAGATAGTAAATAGAAGGTACTTCCTATATTTTTAACCTCAAAATGTATATCATACTATACATACTACCTTTTCAAATCATCAATTTCGAATATATCATTCTTATATAATTCCGTTATATATAAGATGATCGCTTTTCAGATCGAGTACCTTTCAAAATCAATAGTTTTTGAATTAACTTCATACTTATACAATTCATTTTATATAATTTCAAAAACTTCCAAATCAATTTTTTTAGAATCAAAGGTTCTCCCAATCGATCAATTTCCAATATCAGTCCAATTTCAGCTTCAATTTCACCTATGATTTCAACAATCATTTTTCAAAATTAAATATTATTCAACAATCTTCTATTTTAAAATTCCAATCACTAGTTTTCAAAATTTACTTCATTTTCATATTGACATAAAGTCATTTCTATATAAAATCAACTTCCTCAAATCACTTTGTAAGTAACTAAATTTTAAAACCACAATTTCTTTTCAAAATCAAATACTTTACAAAAATCCTTTACACATAAATGACCTTATAGATTATTATTATTATTATTATTGTTGTTGTTATTGTTATAGTTATTGTTATTGTTATTTTAGTTCGTAAACATTTCCCAAGCAATTTCATTATAAAAACTTTTCAAAACTAGATTTCATATTTGTACATAACTAAATTTTTCCATCAAAATCATTTTGCAAATAAATAAGGTTTTATAAGTATTTATGAAGTCCAAAGTATTTCTAAAAACTCAATTTCATTTAAGGTAGTTCAAAACCAATTTCCTCTTTGTATAAAACAAAATAACCTTATTTATGTTAATTATCGAAATATTTAACATTTTAAAACTTATCTAACTTCTATTTATCTTTATTTTAAAATTTTCAAAGCTAAACTTCCATATAACTTTCCAAAGTACTTTTATACTTGTCGAAAATGCTTAGCTTTGAAAATTAAACAATTTGGAAGTATTCGACTGTTCAGAGTAGTCGGAAAAGTCAAATTCCCATTAGAAACTGGAAATCGGCAATCAATTATCTCAACGAAATGTATAATCAATCCATCAATCAATCCCAATGCATAAGGTATAAGCGTTTATAATACCATTCGATCTGAAAACTCAGGAATTGAACACTGGGTTCATTTCAAATAGACATATACATATATCTTTCGTATATCAAATTATACTACGGCGATTTGAATCAAAACAATTTCAAAAACAATCGGGTAGCAAAGCTAATAAAGTGGCCTTCCCACTCTGAAACTCGAAAATGAATGTCGATGATGCTGCAGACATCACCAAATTTATTTTCCAGCTATAGAAGTGAGTTTCGGACTTCACTTCTTTTAAATCTTTTTGAAAATCCTTTTTGGAAATCACTTTGAAATCATTTATAACAGTTCTATTCGGAAAACAATTTCAAATTTATGCTATTGTATATTTTTCGGATCTTAAAACCAATTTCAGAAATCCCTCAATCCAAACTCTTAAATTTTTAGTTTGAATTTATTTATTAACCATGTCTAGATAAACCATATTCCATATATTACTTTCAGATGGTATCCTTTACTGCTTAAAATGATACAAGGAATATTCAAATATATATTCACTTCAAAATCCATGTTAAACATGTCAATTCTCAATTGGTTAAATATTTTTCAAAAACTAAAATTTTCCAACCATAGTAAAATGCTCAAATCAACCGTCAATAGTCGATGCTCATAAACTGGCCGAGCATGACTCATCAATCAATAAGCGACAATATGCACATCCATATTAATCGAACAATCAATCGACAAAGAGATAACATCCAATCATCATCAACAGTCACGATTGATTTTATCATTTTAGAATTCATTCTTTTATATTCTATATAAAATCCAAGTTAAAATCATTTAATTTACTAATATCAAAATATTTTTATATCACTAACAAATACGCTCTCTCTTATACGTATATACGCTCAATGAGCTTATCCCCTAGGTTTAGGTATACGCTAAACCTGGCTCTGATACCAACTGTAAAGAACTAGAATTTTCGACCCTCGAAAGTTGACATCCTTTTGTTCACTGTATAACATGTCGAATAGTCAAGTGCCGGAAATACCGAATCATTAAAGGTAAAGAAGAAAAGGATGGAAGAAGAAACATAAACAATAATACAAAATCTCACAATCACAACGGAACAAATTATAATATATGTATAATAGTAGATTTTTATACAAAAGCATCAGTAAATATACATTCAATCGTCAGAGTATAACAATTAACAAATCAATCTGGACATAACTTACGCTCACCAGTGCTAACTATAGTGTCTTCGCACACAGTGGAAAATAACAAGTACGGGAATACGTCTCTATCATCCAGCTCGTCTCCTGAGCTTCATAGCATCCTAAGCTGAATATGCAATACTAGGTCTGACCTGAGCATTATATTAAAATAACACCCGAGTCAGTCTGAAAAACTAGCATGAGAAAACACACTCAATTTGAATTATTATATTTATCGAAATACTTTGAAAACAAAGGCATCTTGTAATCCGCATCACACATAAACACGACGGGTTTTTACCGTACGATAACCAAAACACTTCCATAGAAAGTCATGGTATTATAATAGTGTCTAAACACAAATACTTATTAAAATAGGCGAAATTGTTACATTAATTAAATTCCAGTATACTAGGCTCTATATTAAAACCCATAAAGGTTTGTAGTGGTTATTGGATCGAAGTGGTTTTTCGGATAGTGTTGATATCCAATCCTGGTCTCAGCAAATCCAAGCGATAAATTTTTAAAGGCCAAGTCGTTTTTCGTATGTTTTCTTTATCATGACATGTCCATCGAAATTAATTCGCTTGTAATCATCACATTTTTTCGAATTTCAATACAAGTCGATTTACTTCCAATAAAACTTGTCAACATTTTATTCTATATATTTTAATTTGCTTGAGATAAAAGATAAATGAAGTCAATACCTAAGAACAATATCAGTCAAAACATAGATCTTTAATTCAATGAACGATTTATAATAATTATTAATTCATTTACAGTCGAAACTAATCGGTTTCGAACTGGTCGAGTTATATTTTAAATCCAGATTGTTTGCCACCTAAAAAAGTAATCAAGATATTTTGTTTCAAATAAACTTAAAATTAAACAGTTAATTAATTAATTAATTAACATGTAATTAATTAAATAAGAGATTGCTTAGTTATTCACTTCAAATTGTAATGATCATCAAATTTTCACATTGTAGAAAACTTGGCAACATTAGTTCATGTGGAAGTACTTGACGATAGGTCTTCGATGCAAAACTCTCGTGTTTATTGGTTTTAAAATGGAAGAGAAATATTGGTTTAAGTTTATAGATGATAAAATACAAAAGTTTAATTTAATTCCTCTTCTCAAACATTTTACCCAGACAACCAATCAAGGCCCGACTCATCTGCGCTTTAGTACCCAAATCCCCTTCTTCATTCTTTCCTTTCAATTCTTTCCTCCACTCTTCCACTCATTCAAAGTCACCCAATTATGCACGAAGGCATGCACACACACGTGCACGTATGTACTGGCATCGACCGTCAAATCACGCCGTTGACCATCCATGTACATCGCCCATGACCATCTCCTCACGCACACCGTAACAACCCGCATATTTATCGATTTTATATTTAAATATTTTATTTAAATATTTTATCGTTAGTCGGATTTTAGTCCGAAAAGCTACTTTTTGCAAACAGCCGAATTAGGACTTGAGACCACCCCCATTGAGTTTAAAATGTTGTTTGCGACCTTTTTGAGTATAAGCCTCGATATGTTTGGAGATAGTTGATTTTTGCTACTTTTTCCCGCTTATGAATTTGGTTTGGACTGCACCCTTATTAGCTCAGCCCAACCCCCTTCTCTTCATAACTTCTCCTCTTTGCTTAAACACTCAAGCTTTAGCAACAATGGTGGAAGAGAATGGGAAATAGAAATTCCTAAGCCCTAGCTTGCTTTGCTAATCCATCTTCTTGCTCCAAACTCAAGTGAACCCATTGGTAAGCATCTCCTTCTTCTTCTCCAACTCATTCTCTCTTTGATTTCATAAAATTCCTAAACCTAATTTAGGAAATGTTTCTCCTTTAAGCTTAGATTCAAGCTTGTTGGGTTGGAATTGAAGAGTGATTGTTCTTACCATTGCTCTATAGCTTCTTCTTCAATCGTTTGGGTTCAAAGGTGAGATTTTTATCTCACATCTATGCTTATATTTATCTTCGATTGTTAGGTATGAATTCCTAACATTTATTCGTGTGCATTTGCTTTTGGTTTGGATTGATTTGGTGAATATTCCAATTTTTAGTGTTTTGAGTTCAATCCTTTAAAAATCATAACTTTGAGGTTCAAATGTGTTTTTGGTGATGCATCGAGGAGCCAATAGGGCCGGGTAGCCGTTAGGCATAATTCTCTAACGTCCGTGCTCGTTCGGTTGCGAATTGGTGGAGGTTGCATATAAATTTATGGGCATCATTTTGCAGAGCATCAGGTTCGGCCGACCGACCCCCCTGGTTCGGTCGACCGACTTGCTAGTAAAAGTGCAGATTGCACTTCTATTTCTGGTTCGGCCGACCGACCCCCCTGGCTCGGTCGACCGACCTGATGCCCGAGAAGTTTTTTTTAGAACAAGGTCCGGTCGACCGAGCCCTGCAGCCGGCCGACCGACCTGATGATTTTTTGCCTATTTCACCTATTTTGTGTGGTTTCCAACTTTAATCGATTCGTGTTGTTTCCTATGTCTTGTTATCATTTGTTATGACTTTGATGACTCCTTTTTAGGGATTTTTGAGTATCCATTTTGATGGATTCTTTATCGGTTTCGTTGGATTTTTATTCACATCTTCGTATGTGAATTTTAGTGATTGATTGTTCCTACAATCTTCTTTGTGTTTTGTCACTTTAAAAATATAAAGGTTTTCTATACTAGTAGTAAATATCAAAACTCTTTCCTCAAACGATTTCAATACTATTTTAATACCAAATTCGTTTATAAAACCGTTTTTTCCAATCTATTAGTATATACAAACCTTTACCTCACTCGTATGAGAAATCTAATTAAACGACTTAGTAAAACAAGTGGTATGAAACGCTTGCGTTCACTTTGTTGGTTAATTCTTGGACTTGTTCGATTGAAACTCTTGTGACAATTTTCTAGTGGAGATCTACAATTTGTTCGTAAATATTTAAGTTAAGCTTGTGGTTATGGGACATGAAGTTAAGCTCATATATTTACTAGCTTATTGTAATTGACACTTCTCGTTGATCATGACGATCATCTTTGTGGTTTAGACTAGCAATGTGCGATGTCTCTTTGTTTATGTGGAGGACCGTTCCTCATTTTATTGAGCTTCGTCTCATTTCTCACATGGGTCGTACCTTTCTAGGTGCGTCAATGTTTTATTATGCATGGGGTGTACCTTTCTAGGTGCATCGATGTTTGTTTATACATGGGTCGTACCTTTCCAGGTGCGTCAATGTTTATTTATGCATGGGGTGTACCTTTCTAGGTGCATCGATGTTTGTTTACTTCGTGGAGCCATCGGCTCAATAAGTCGGGGCATGGGGCATGTCTTTCTAGGTGCGTCGATGTTCGACTTAGCATGGGGTGTATCTTTCTAGGTGCATCGATGTTTATTTATGCATGGGGCGTATCTTTCTAGGTGCGTCGATGCTAGAGCATGGGGCATATCTTTCTAGGTGTGTCGATGTTCGACTGTACATGGGGCGTGTCTTTCTAGGTGCGTCGATGTCCAGTTTGTGGGATTGGCCATTCTTTTTATTGTAATTTCTGGATTTCGTGTGTTGAATTCTGGAATTTATGTTTCACCAACTTTTACGATTGGCATTGCTATATATGTCATTTATTGTGGCTTGGTGAATGAAATTAGGAGTATGACATTCCTTTTTACCTTGAGTAGATTATTGTGATATTGATTAATCTCTTGTTGATTTTCAATTACTTATTTATCACAGCTTGACATTGTGATTATTATATGTTTATGTCATATCTCTTATTATATATCACTTCATCTGATATTTATAGCTAGACTGATCCGTTTATTATTTTCTTCTTAAATAATACTCGTGTCAGACTGAGATATTACAGGTGCTTCTGCTTGACTCCTTATCGGACTTTCATCTGATCTTTTGGCTAACTACTTAAGTTTAGTAGTTTTTGTTGTATACACTTGAGATACAGACTCTATGATGTATACTTATTCTTTTGTCTAGCACTTGTATCTATTCTTTTTGGATATTGTGGATCTTGTTTGACCACTACTCTGATGTGCACTTTCATGTGTAATATTCATATCTATTTCCGCCTTTGTTATATGAATTATCTATGACTGATTTATGTTATGTTTATTTCTGTATTTGTTTCCGAAGATATTATAGCCACTGTGTAGTATCTTTGAGTTTGTGTCGGTATGTCGGATTTCCCTCTTGATAAGAAATGCATGTTATACTATCTGACATATCGATGCTCGCGCAAAGCAATTATACAGATGATCGCTCCTCAACAGCCTTATCCTCCGTGCTAGTTGACAGCATTACACCTAGTGTTCTTGGCTAGCGTGGGTATAGAGGTGGGGCGTCACAGCTTGGTATCGGAGCCAAACTTCGGAACAATATTGAATAATTTAGCAAGGATCATGTCCTAAGTCTTTCTTAGGAGTTGTGCTTTAGGATTTTATTCAGGTCTTCGTACCGTTCTATCCTACTTTCTTTTATGATTCCTTGTTTTATCTATCAAGATTGCTTGATATTTATTTTGAGAGTAACTTTTTCCTCTTCTTTCTTTCTTTCTTAAAGAAGAGAAATGGTTAGACCTAGCCGTCCCAGTGCCAGTCAATGTAGTGCTACTCCCCAGGATGGAGTATTTATGTCTGCCCAGCAACTTCTTGATTTAGTAAAGAACGCTCAAGCAGCCGGACCCATTCCAGAGCCTACTCATCCTAGATCTAGTTTTGCACGCTTGTGCAGAGACTATAGCGATTTGGGTGGAAGGCCATTCAAAGGATCCGAGAGTGTTATAGAAATTCAAGCTTGGCTCAAATCATGAGATCGCATTTTTTCTCGCATGAACCTTATTGACCTTCATCGAGTTCAAGTAGCTTCTAGCATGCTCCAAGATAGAGCATTGGATTGGTATGAGCTTTTAATTTCTGAAATCGTTGAAGCGGATCTCACTTGGGAGCAATTCCGGGAAAGATTCGAATTGAAATTTGTGCCGGAGGCCGAAAAAGTAACTTTGGCCCGGCGTTTTATTGACCTTGTTCAAGGTGAATCTTCTGTGACAGACTATGTCGCATCTTTCGAATCTCTTTCCAAATACGGGGTTGAATACATTAACACCCCAATGAAGAAAAATCAGAGATTCGTCTATGGCTTGAATAAGAATCTTAAGAAGCCATTACTTCTGAAACTTGAAGTTTCATTTGATCAGCTTATTGATATCGCTCTTTGTCTTGAAGAGGCCGATAATGAAGGTGATGTTGAAGTTGTGCGTGCCCAACAGAACTTCGACAATAACTTGAAGAGGCCTATCAAATTCAAAGGCCCCACTCCCAACAAGAAAGGGAGGCAAGAAATTCTGGTAGCAAAGACTCCTACCTCTAGTCGTGGTCAATGCTACAATTGTGGTTCCACGAACCACTATGCAAGGGAGTGTCCGAGACCCCTCTTTTGTCGCTATTGCAAAAATTCGGGTCACCATATTACTGCATGTCCCGTACTTCAAAGTAAGAAGGAGGGAGAGCTCAATGTAGTGCAAGCTCCTGGTAGCACTTCTCGTGGTCAAGGTATTTCTCATTTAATCCTTGATTACATTTATTTTGTGATCTTCTTATTCGAGTTCTTTTTGATATGGGTTTCATCTCACTATTTTATATCAAAAGAACTTGTCGATTCTTTTTCTTTGAATATTTTGGGCTTGATGACTTCTTTGAGGATTGCGAATCCGGATGGTAGATCTGCAACACTCAATTTGCTTTCTATTGATGTCGAAATTATTTTATGTGATTTATCTTTCCGAGCCGATATTTTTACTTAGGCTTTGGAATTGATTTTTTTGAAGGGATCGGCTTAATCGTTGTGAAGCCCATATCCTATTTTCTCGTGTGGACTTTTCCTCTTCGACATTTTCAATCTGTTAAGCAGATTTCTATTTTTCCTTTATGATTTTGATTCCAACTTGATGGCATCATTTTATTCCTTAAGCCCACTTATAAGGAAAGTGTTATTTCTCTCATTCATGTAGTTAGAGAAATTTTCCGGTATTTTTGAGCTTGTCTTAGGATTATCACCTAAGTAATCTTTTGTGTGGTGCTAAGGTCTTTTCAGTTTGACCTTGTCACCGATTTTCATTTGGCTACGAGTCGCGTGAGTTAGCATTCCACTTACGCACTCCGCACTTGTTATGATTCTAATGAATGACTTATTTTGTCATTCAATTTGTCCAGCTTATTTCATCCATTTTGTATATCAAATATTCTATGAATATTTCGATGAGACCATTCTTGTATTTATTGGTTTTGGATGAAAATAGAAATTTAAAATTTTGCGAAATCTTTTTCATAAGATTTATTTAGAAGTATAACCGGATTTTTGTTCTTAAAACGAACAAAGAATATTCTTAGAAGTTTTTGAGAAACTTACTTATCCTATAGAATACGATTTTGTGATTATATTGCCCATTTAGTGTTTTAAGAATTTTGGTCGATGCGCTTGATCAACGTTATCGAAGGAATTTCCTAAACGCTTTGATGAGACAATCAGACACGATATATTGACTTGTAAAAATGTAAAATTTTTGTAGAAAGATTATTACATAAAAATAAAAATGTAATTTTGAAAGTTTTAACTTTTCGGGAAAGAGGATTATTTAAAAGAACTCTTCCTTTCGATACTCTTATTCTTGTGATTCCCTGGGGGGAACCAAGACTTTATCTTTTGTACCAATGCTTATCGTATTGGTTTGGATGCCGTTCTCTTACATAAGATAATGCACTATCATTTGTGCTTCTAAATCATTAAAAGCCGATTGAGACTAGGTATGCCACTCATGATCTAGTGCTCGCGGCTATTGCTTTCGCTTTTAGAGTTTGGCATCATCATTTTTGGATGAGAAATCTGTTCTCTACCCCGATCATAAATCTTTGGGATAATTATTTTCTCATATGGAACTCCATGTTGACTCGAGTTCCTGACATCTTATGATCTTAATATTCTTTTATTCCTGGAAGGGAAATCGTGTTGCCAATGCGCTTTGTCGTAAGCAACAAGTGGTTGATTCTTTGATGTTGTCTGAATGGAATTATCTTTTTATCAAGTTCATCGGATGTTTTGGTACACTTCGTTTTATTGAGCTTTATCTCATTCCTTTTATGGACTAGTGTCCGGTGTTCTTTTATGGTGTTCGGTTCATCGGATGTACTGTTATTATACTACATCGATGTTCCGTCTCATTTGGATCAATGGATGTACCATTATTATACTACATCGTTGGATTCATTGGATGTACTGTATGTACTACATCAATGTCTTTGCTTTGGTTTATTGGGCGTACCGTTTTCGTACTACGCTGATGTCCCAAATTATTTGAGTTTCTAGTTCCTCGGGCGTACCGTTTTTGTACTACGCCGTTGCACCGGCTCAATTTTATGCTATTCTTGACGTTCCCCACGTCTTTTATCTACGGAAATGCCTTAGGGATTCCGGTTTTCATTCTTGAGCCCGGTGATATTGTGGAAATTGAAGTTTCACCAGATTTGATTTTTTGAGCAAAATCCTATTCGAATTATTGCTTCGGAGCTCAGACGACTTCGAAATAAAGATGTTCTTCTTGTGAGAGTTCAATGGTTCTCAAATCCTAGGTATTACTCTTGGGAATCTAGAGAATTCATTGAGCGTTCTTGTTCTTGCTAACTCTTTCGTGCTCTTTATGGTGAACTTCTTATTTCAACTTTCTTTTGTGTTGATATGCTTCCATGGTTGTTACTTCTTATTTTCCTCTTAAGTATTGCGAGGACGCAATTTCTTTAAGGAGGGGAGTCTGTAACAACCCGCATATTTATCGATTTAATATTTAAATATTTTATCGTTAGTCGGATTTTAGTCCAAAAAGCTACTTTTTGCAAACAGCCGAATTAGGACTTGAGACCACCCCCATTGAGTTTAAAATGTCGTTTGCAACCTTTTTGAGTATAAGCTTCGATATGTTTGGAGATAGTTGATTTTTGCTACTTTTTCCCGCTTATGACTTTGGTTTGGACTGCACCCTTATTAGCTCAGCCCAACCCCCTTCTCTTCATAACTTCTCCTCTTTGCTTAAACACTCAAGCTTTAGCAACAATGGTGGAAGAGAATGGGAAATAGAAATTCCTAAGCCCTAGCTTGCTTTGCAAATCCATCTTCTTGCTCCAAACTCAAGTGAACCCATTGGTAAGCATCTCCTTCTTCTTCTCCAACTCATTCCCTCTTTGATTTCAGAAAATTCCTAAACCTAATTTAGGAAATGTTTCTCCTTTAAGCTTAGATTCAAGCTTGTTGGGTTGGAATTGAAGAGTGATTGTTCTTACCATTGCTCTATAGCTTCTTCTTCAATCGTTTGGGTTCAAAGGTGAGATTTTTATCTCACATCTATGCTTATATTTATCTTCGATTGTTAGGTATGAATTCCTAACATTTATTCGTGTGCATTTGCTTTTGGTTTGGATTGATTTGGTGAATATTCCAATTTTTAGTGTTTTGAGTTCAATCCTTTAAAAATCATAACTTTGAGGTTCAAATGTGTTTTTGGTGATGCATCGAGGAGCCAATAGGGCCGGGTAGCCGTTAGGCATAATTCCCTAACGTCCGTGCTCGTTCGGTTGCGAATTGGTGGAGGTTGCATATAAATTTAGGGGCATCATTTTGCAGAGCATCAGGTTCGGCCGACCGACCCCCTGGTTCGGTCGACCGACCTGCTGGTAAAAGTGCAGATTGCACTTCTGTTACTGGTTCGGCCGACCGACCCCCCTGGCTCGGTCGACCGACCTGATGCCCGAGAAATTTTTTTTAGAACAAGGTCCGGTCGACCGAGCCCTACAGCCGGCCGACCGACCTGATGATTTTTTGCCTATTTCACCTATTTTGTGTGGTTTCCAACTTTAATCGATTCGTGTTGTTTCCTATGTCTTGTTATCATTTGTTATGACTTTGATGACTCCTTTTTAGGGATTTTTGAGTATCCATTTTGATGGATTCTTTATCGGTTTCGTTGGATTTTTATTCACATCTTCGTATGTGAATTTTAGTGATTGATTGTTCCTACAATCTTCTTTGTGTTTTGTCACTTTAAAAATATAAAGGTTTTCTATACTAGTAGTAAATATCAAAACTCTTTCCTCAAACGATTTCAATACTATTTTAATACCAAATTCGTTTATAAAACCATTTTTTCCAATCTATTAGTATATACAAACCTTTACCTCACTCGTATGAGAAATCTAATTAAACGACTTAGTAAAACAAGTGGTATGAAACGCTTGCGTTCACTTTGTTGGTTAATTCTTGGACTTGTTCGATTGAAACACTTGTGACAATTTTCTAGTGGAGATCTACAATTTGTTCGTAAATATTTAAGTTAAGCTAGTGGTTATGGGACATGAAGCTAAGCTCATATATTTACTAGCTTATTGTAATCGACACTTCTCGTTGATCATGACGATCATCTTTGTGGTTTAGACTAGCAATGTGCGATGTCTCTTTGTTTATGTGGAGGACCGTTCCTCATTTTATTGAGCTTCGTCTCATTTCTCACATGGGTCGTACCTTTCTAGGTGCGTCAATGTTTTATTATGCATGGGGTGTACCTTTCTAGGTGCATCGATGTTTGTTTATACATGGGTCGTACCTTTCTAGGTGCGTCAATGTTTATTTATGCATGGGGTGTACCTTTCTAGGTGCATCGATGTTTGTTTACTTCGTGGATCCATCGACTCAATAAGTCGGGGCATGGGGCGTGTCTTTCTAGGTGCGTCGATGTTCGACTTAGCATGGGGTGTATCTTTCTAGGTGCATCGGTGTTAGACTGTACATGGGGTGTATCTTTCTAGGTGCATCGATGTTTATTTATGCATGGGATGTATCTTTCTAGGTGCATCGATGTTTATTTATGCATGGGGCGTATCTTTCTAGGTGCGTCGATGCTAGAGCATGGGGCATACCTTTCTAGGTGTGTCGATGTTCGACTGTACATGGGGCGTGTCTTTCTAGGTGCGTCGATGTCCAGTTTGTGGGATTGGCCATCCTTTTTATTGTAATTTCTGGATTTCGTGTGTTGAATTCTGGAATTTATGTTTCACCAACTTTTACGATTGGCATTGCTATATATGTCATTTATTGTGGCTTGGTGAATGAAATTAGGAGTATGACATTCATTTTTATCTTGAGTAGATTATTGTGATATTGATTAATCTCTTGTTGATTTTCAATTACTTATTTATCACAGCTTGGCATTGTGATTATTATATGTTTATGTCATATCTCTTATTATATATCACTTCATCTGATATTTATAGTTAGACTGATCCGTTTATTATTTTCTTCTTAAATAATACTCGGGTCAGACTGAGATATTACAGGTGCTTCTGCTTGACTCCTTATCGGACTTTCATCTGATCTTTTGGCTAACTACTTAAGTTTAGTAGTTTTTGTTGTATACATTTGAGATACAGACTCTATGATGTATACTTATTCTTTTGTCTAGCACTTGTATCTATTCTTTTTGGATATTGTGGATCTTGTTTGACCACTACTCTGATGTGCACTTTCATGTGTAATATTCATATCTATTTCCGCCTTTCTGATATGAATTAACTGTGACTGATTTATGTTATGTTTATTTCTGTATTTGTTTCCGAAGATATTATAGCCACTGTGTAGTAGCTTTGAGTTTGTGTCGGTATGTCGGATTTCCCTCTTGATAAGAAATGCATGTTATACTATCTGACATATCGATGCTCGCGCAAAGCAATTATACAGATGGTCGCTCCTCAACAGCCTTATCCTCCGTGCTAGTTGACATCATTACACTGTAGTGTTCTTGGCTAGCGTGGGTATAGAGGTGGGGCGTCACACACACACCCACCTAGACCATGCGGTCAACTTCGATTCAAAATATCAAGCTTCAACCCGAAACTAGAAAACCATCGCAACTCACACAAACGCCACGCCTCGCCATCACAATCCACCATCACCCACCAGATTTTGCCCAAAGCTTCGCCAACGCCCATGTTACCTCTTCCTCCTTGAGTGCACACCACTGGTCGTCGCAATGGCCTCAAACTCAGAATCGCATGACGACTCACTCAAACCCTAGATCGACCTCGCCACGCTCACCTATACCATAAACAAATCACTCCCCATCTTTCGTGGATGCACCCCACCCCCTGAGCCACCTCCACGCCAGCCTCCCTGCCTCCAAATCTACCACATCGACTTAATTTAATGAAATCTCCAATTCTGTTCAACCCCAAATTTCTTCCTCTAAAAACGTTAAAAATCCTTAAACCAATCCTAAAAATCGCATTATTCGATCACTATCACAGTTGTATCATCCATTTATAAAATTACGAAGGTTGAATTTCGACCAAATTAAACCCACTCATGGTTATATGTCGTTCTCTCCTTCTCTACTTAATAGAATTGAAAAGAATAAATTTTAACATAATTTATACAAAAAAACAAGCACTTTTGGTTTTGGAATCAAGATTTAAAAGTAGCTGGATGGTGAGATAATAATTTTTGAAGTAAGGGTTCGACTGTTTTTAAACCAACAGACATAAATCAATTGGAAGATACATGTTTTCTTGAGATGTAGGTGAAACCATCAGGTCTAACCCACCTTTACATATGCATATACACATAATAGACACATATACATTTGTCATGGATCAAGATTCATTCAACCATAGTTATATATATATATATATATATATATATATATATATAAGTAATGACTTGTTAGAAGAACAAGATGTTTTACTCGCCGTTTTTAAAATAGATAATCACTTCGTTGCTTTGTCTTCCCTTTCAAGCTTTTGAATGAATTGTTCCTCTTTCTTTAATTTAATGGCAAAACTTTGTCTGTTTTTTCCTCTTTTTTGTGAACAAGGCACGGTGTATATATAGGAGAAATGAAAAATCGTGAACATTAGGGGCTTTTCACACGTGCAGGTGTCACATTTTTGTTCTTTTTTCTCTTTTGGTGGCTGATTTGATTTCATAGGGGCTGATTTGATTTTATGTTATGATTACATTTTTTGTGCTTGATTTGATTTCATATGTTGATTTGATATTTTGTGTGCTTGAATTTGATGTTTATGTTCTTGACTTTGAAATTTTTCCATTATGATGCTTCTTGTATGTATATTTATATACATACACACACACACACATATATATAGATACATACATTCACACTATTTTTACCAAATATATATACATATTTACATATATATTTATATGTATACATATTTACATTTTTACATATTTACATATACATTATTTTATATATACACATATACATACATACAAACATATATATATACATATATTTTGGTCATCTTAAGCTTGAAATTTGTATCACGGGCATGTATATATATTTATATATAGACACATACACACATGAATATTTTATCATAAGTTTTGAAATTTGCCATTATGAAGTTTATACATGTATACATATATATTTACATATATACTATTCTTATAAACATATATACATGTTTATATAGACTTATATATACATAATTTATCATATTCAAAAATTTACGCTTTGAAAATTCAGTATAGCTTTCAAAATATATAGATTCAGATATTTCAAATATCAAAAAATTTATTCGACTTATGAAAATTAATATTTCAATAATTAAAATCAGTTAATTACCTCAATAATAGATGGCTAAAAATCTGGGTCGTTACAACAGACTTCTGAACCAAATGCAGATGTCTGTGAAAACTCTCTAGAAATAAAAAATTCTAAACAGCTCCAGCACAGATGTCTGAACAAAATAATAGACGTCTGTGAAAACTCTTCACCAAATAAAAATTCACACGGCTTCAGCAAGACGTCCGTAGAAATTGTTGGACGTTTTCCATAACTCTTTGGAAAAATAATTACTTCAACGATAAACATTTGAATTTCTTCCCACACATCTATATGAACTCTTTATCTTCAGAATCCATCATGTTCAGACTTTTGATTCCCTGATAACAAACATCTTAGCTCAAATGATGCCCCACCTTTACAGCCCTCTACATATTACCCTTTCATCATTTTTTCGCTGTTCTTCATTTTCAAACCTTCAAAAACCCTATTTCCGAATTCAATTTGCTCTCTCAAATCACCAAATCAATGACCCTAAGGCTAAACTCCAATTGCAAAATGCAAAAAACCTTCCACAGGCCAAAGTTCACAGCCACCCTCCCAACAATTTGTCACCGACCACCACAATTAGGAGTGGATTGTAGAGAAGGAACATGGCAAACAAAGGCTTCAAGAATTAAGAAGAATCCCTTACACACCGAATCGTTCTATTCTATTTTCCGTTTAATCCACTATGATGCAATGGATATGCTTTAGGATGCTCAGCTCTACCACTTAGTCAACTGTGACGATAATGCTAGGAAAATTGATCAACTTGCAATATCTCTATTTTTAGTTAATCTTTGTTCATTAAGTGTTTGGCATCCTTCCGATGAGGATAGCTGGATTTGGAATAGTGTCTATGGTCATTTGACAAAACTTAACGTTGAAATGTTTGGGAAAATGTTTAATTGTTCTTATGAGGGAATTCGATTACAAGAAGTCCCCAATAAACGCTATGCCCCCTCCCCCCTCCCGAACTGCTATTACCCATCTTATCTCGGACGACGACTTTCGAAAATTAAAACCATCTAATTTCCATCCACGAGCTCGACTTCTTAACCAAATGCTCACAAACACTGTAATCCCTAGGTTAGGAAGTCACGAACAGGTATATGAAGACGATTGTAAAGCATTATATGTTATTTTTGGTCAAATTAAAGTTAATTGGGCACAATATACTTTTGACCAAATTAAAAGTTTTTAGACTCCTAGCCATCATAGTATTATTTATGCTCTCTACATAATGAGAATCCTATGGTCATTAGGAATTTCTTCATATCTCTCCCAATATGAAGAAATCCCCATAAAAGATAGTGGCACTAGATTTCTCTCCTTGATGAATCTCCCAGAAACACTTCCAAACATAGTTCCCTTTTTCGACTATTAACCTTCTCAACAACATTAACAAGAACCTATAACTCGACCATCCCAACCTATCAGAGCTTCAGCACCTACAGAGTATTACTCTAATTTTGAAGTACAAGAATCCAACATTGCAGCGGGTCCAGGAGAGAACTATCAAGATGTTGCACTTCAAAACCAACGTCTCCTCTCCTTAAACCGACAAATGTTAGATAAAAAAGATGCCTGTTTGAAACGGTCATCTACTCGTATGACCAGAGTAGAAAAGACGTTAGAAAATGTCATTTCAACTTTGGGAAAGGTTCTCCAAAAGGTTCGCCTCCTCTCGCTCTTCATCTTCTCCTTTCCATACACCACCACTACCAGTTTTTTACTCAGGCCCATCCTCAGGTACAAGGCCTTCAAAAGAACCACCACAACACCATCTTCATGGCAAAGTACCTATTTATCTTGATACCGAAGAGAGTGAAGGTTTATCCTTTCCTTCAGAAGATCCTCATGCTCCACAAGACCCCTATAACTATAGTTACTACACGTCATTCTAAGATCTCTCTATTCAGGAAGATGAGAAGTATAATGACCAGTCTCAATGGCAGCAAGGTGCATATAATGAAGACTCGTCAAGCTTCTACGGATATTATCACTATTAGTAAGCTTTTCCTTGTGAATTTGGTAGTATTTATTTATCTTATTTTGCTTTGTTCAAAAACAGCGTTCCTATATAACTGTTACAACTTATATGTGATTGTATGTGGACTTATGTTCTTTTACTTTTCCATATTTTACTCTATCTATATTTCTTTTTGATAATGCCAAGTGGGAAGAAATATCATACTCATGTATATGAGGGGAGGAATCACATTCATTGGAGTTATATGTTGATTTGATAAAGTGATTGTATATTTATCATCATCAAAAAGGGAGAGAATGTTAGAAACACTATTCTATGATTTCAATGACAACAACTATACAATCATATACATATAATATATTTTCCATCTACTTGCAGGTAAAAGCTTCAGAATTCAAATTGAAGACTAGCAAAGGAGAAGAACCATCGGTATTAGAAAAAATATAGTGTGTTATTGTCATAGATATATATCTTGTAAAATCTCCTTTAGTAGTTTTTCAACACAAACATTGCACAACAAAATTCTTCAACTCTTCTTATATCAAAAAGGCTGAACCGTAGAAAACAACATATATCAGACGTCTGGCATTATATATCAAACGTTTGACCATAGTCTCGTATTTTAAAAACGAATACATATCAGATGTCTGCCAAAATATTCAAACGCCTGATTCCGGCCTCTGTTAAAAAAATATGCTCAGATGTTTGAATGTTATGGACAGACGTTTATGCTAGGTAATGGCCATAAACGATGAATTGTCATCTAATTCATTTGAACGGTTGCTTCCGTAACTCTTCATTGCATCTCTTCATCCTTAATGATTGCAACCTCTAGACTGAGAAAAAAACTCTGACGAATACTACTCTTTAGGAAAACTCTTCAACATCTATAAATATGTAAAGATTCTAAGAATCAATTTACTTGAATTTTTTGAATCCAATATATATACCCTTTGCATATTCTGGTTTCTAAAAGGATTCGATATATCAGTTTTACTATTCCTAAAGACAAAGCCTCACGTACACATACTACTTAAAGGAGATTATAGAAAGATTTGTACTGAACAGTCAAAATCAGTGTTACTTAGAACACATACCTGTCAAGATTCTTTGTTTTAAGCATATTCCTCTAGGCAAAGCAAGGGTTGTTTACTAGTTAAGACCGAAGGGAAGCTTTGGAATTGGACGTAGGACGGGAGGTCCGAACCAGTATAAAAACTCTGGTGTGATCATTTCTTTATGTTTATTTACTTTACTCTACTAGTTATAAGTTAGCATTTTATTACACTTGCATATTAAATACAAACATATGATCCATACATTATTTCATCTTAGTTAAAGGAGATTATACAGGTGGTTAGCCCATGGCCATTTATGGTATGAGGGATCGACATTATTATGTGATATCTATGCCAAAGGATGGACAAAATAGGCCATTGTTGCAGTTGACTATTTCATGAAGTGGGTTGAAGCAAAACCGCTAGCTAGGATCATCATGAAGAAGGTGATCAACTCATAATCAAAAACATTATCTATCATTTTAGGATCCCACAAACGATCGTTTCCGACAACATAACCCAATTTAACAGCATGGAATCCAAGAACTTCTACAAAAAATATCGGATAGAGAATAAAATTTCTTTGGTAGCACATCAATAAGCAAATGAACAGGTAGAAGCGTTGAATAAAATCATCAAGTCCATTATGAAAAAGTGAATGATGAATGCCAAAGGCAAGTGGGTCGACGAATTACCACTGGCACTTGGGGCTTATCAAACGACAAACGAAACCATGACTGGTCATACTCCATTCGCTTTGGCCTACGAATTAGACATCATGGTTCCAATTAAGTTGAAGTATATCTTATCAAAAGATCTATTACAATCCTAGAATGAACGAGAAACTCAAGTTGGAATCCCTTGATATGATTAATGAGAAGTGCGATAAAGCTGATTTGAGAGCAACTACTGATCGAAAACGTGTAGCTTGACATTATAACACTAAGGCCAGAAACCAAATCTTTGAGATCAACGATCTTGTCCTTAAATGAATCTTCACTAGTGCTACAAATATGGGCCTGAGCTAGGAAGGTCTGCATGCCATTGAATGTAAGCATAGAGATGGAACATTCAAGCTAGCAATGGTTAATGGGATTTCTTTCCCACATACACGGAATAACGGATATCTATGATTCTATCTCGCTTAAATTTAACTTTATATATATTTAATCAATTCTGATGTAACAAGACAGAACATATCATTTGTTCTTACAATATAAAACGAACTGGCTTTAGGGATTGATGAATATGTATTCTCATTAGCCCAATCGTATGTCGTGAATAATGGCAAAATCAAACAACCTGCATGTATACAGGTATGCAGGTGCCTGGAGATGGGTGCCAATTTCCGGTATAGGGTATAAACACTCAAGGGTGAGATGAGACAGTACACCCTGGAGGCATCTTGCCGAAACCAAAGGAGCAAATTTTGTCTGAAATACTCCTAAAGGATCCAAAGGTATCCCAAGAAGGCGGGATAAGGGTCTCTTCTACCATAAAGCTGGTGGACATTGCACGGACGTCTGAGATGTAACAAACTTTATTTTGGGTCACCGAGTTATGAGGACTGCACGATCATCGTCACTCCCGTTACTAGATGACTCGTAGCTAATGATGACATCATTATTTCCTCCACCATCACTTTCTCTTTCTTCGACATTCTTGCTCATTTCTTCATTGTCTTTGACCTTTTGATTTGTTTAAGGATAGATAATAAGGTTTGGAACAGGGCGCACTTCATGACCTTCACCCATATTCGTGGTAGCATCGTGTTCTTATGAGGAATCATCATCACCATCATCATTCCTAACTTTCAAAAAATGGCTAACACTATGACCCTCCGCTAAGAGGTTATAAGCACACAAGTTTTCATTGGCGAGGAACGATATCATTTCCCTCTCTTTAAGTAGGACATGACAGAGAGTTGTGAGAGTTATCGCTAAGGCTGCACCGTTGGGCCTTCTTGAATTATCTACTAATGTAAGAAGCGATAAGGTGAATAGCTGATACTATGACATCCGTACTAGAAAAAAGAAAGTGAGAATGAGATTTATGTCCAGATAAACACCTTTTTGTGAAACTGGGTAGTCAACATACAAATGAGTGAAGGAGACCCCTTCCGATGCTTAAAGCTATATAAATAACAGATCTCTTAGGAGCTGGGCTTGCTATTTAAATGACGGAGAAAAAAACAATATACATGCTATTTAAAAAAAACATAGCTATTTGGGTGTAATTAGGCTGGGGAAAGCTTCATAAACTACAAGATTGTGCGAACGAAATGGTTGGACAGTGGAATACAACCAGCCATACACATGTACTGATTACAGGTTGTATATACCATTGCTAGAAGATGCGATCCCCGATAGCATGCAGGAAGTAACACGTCTTCAAAAGGAATCCCGTGCTTCTCACGTATCCTCTTAAGAGACATTTCATCAACTTTAAAAGCTAGGGAGTCCTGAGGATCCTCCAAAATACTAGCATCATCCATATCAATATCAAGAAAAACCTCTCCCGTAGGCCCTTCAACCAACGTAAAAAAAACTATGTCTAATTGTTGTTCCACTCGATGATTAGTTGGCCGGGATCAAGAATTTGTAGGATTAATTCTTGTCATAGGCAATGTCGTCGAACTAGATTCAGAATCGGATTAGCATATACTGATGTTGAAGGACCTACGACTATTGCGAAGAGATGCGAGAAACATCTGTGATCCATAACTATTAAAGCTTCACACATAGGAGATATCAAGCATATTAAAAGTTGTAACCTTCATGTTGGATGAAAACCATATATAATCGATGTACTAGACCCGACGGATACCAACGTGTGTTGACCTATCGGCCCTCATACATCGACTAGAGGATGGGGGGCAGTGGTGTGTAGTTAAAATTATGCAGTATGAGCATCTGAAGTCGTGCAATGCATGCATCTACCGTTGCACAATTCAAATCCATGGTGTGGTAGAAAGATTGGAAAACATTTCGTTCAAGTGCTGAGGTGCATTCATTGTGACTTTATTATAAATTGTCCCAAAATTCATGAATCATCAACCACGGCTCGACCAAATTTGCCATAGAACCCCATCTTAAAAATTAGAACACATTTGGTCGAATTTACACCAAAAATCTTGTTCACTTTGGTTAAGTCAGGTTTGTCGTAGGTAGGACTCAAAGTCGACCTGGGTCGAAGCTTGTAGAACTCAAGCTTGAGCCATGCGCTAGGAGTTTACAATTTTCTTAGAGAGAACCTTCAATTCCTCCAAAGTATCTCCTATAATCTAATTTTTAGTGCAAAATTGGCCAAATGTGGGACCGACACCGATCCATATAAGGGTGGCAATGGAGTTCCATAAGCAGACGTACATTGTCGAAGTCCAAGTCGATGATAAACATCCCTAAGCCACACCACCACCTACTTGAAACTGACCGGTGCAACTGGGTTCAAGGTTTTTGGATCTGAACTTCAAGACGTTCGAAGGGTTCGGTACTCGAAATTTGGGGTATAGAGTAAATGACTCTAGCGGCGCTGATGTTAGGAGCAGGTGGAGGCAATGACTTGAAGCGATGGTTCGGCAATGTGAAAACTGGCAATGGCAAGCTTAAGGAAGAAGGTCTTAGGGCAAGTAAATACAAGCATGTGTTGAATAAGTAAAGTATCGGTTTGGTGCTGCAACGACCTAGAATTTTGGCTATTTGAAATTGAAATATTTAATTGATTTTAAATATTTAAAAGTCAATTTTTAACTTGAATTTCAAATATAACTATTTATTGGATAATTTAATTATTGAATTTAATGCTTGAATATTCGATAAATTAGTGAATCTTGAGTTTTAAGCTTGTTAAAAATAATTTAAAGGCTTATAAAATTTATATTATAGTAAGGAAGATAATAAAAAAAATTAAATGAAATTTAAAAGTGGTTTGTTTGGTTTTAAAAATATATCGTTTGAATTTACATTTAAAAATTGCCACCCGGGGCACAATCTCGGAATTTGACGAAATTAGTTCCACTGGATCCGTAATAGTGTATTTTTATTGGATTTCAAATTCCAAAACGTTTGGAGTTATCATTTGGGCGTACGGGATATAAATGGGCAATAATTTATATCGAAAATTCAATATAATAATTGGATCCAAAAAGCTATCTTCTCCATACGATCGAATTAGGACTCGAAACCTTTTCCATTGCATTCGAGATAAGAGTATAACATTATGAACGCCTAACGGCATGCCTCGATAGGAGGTCAAGATTTTAAGCTACAAATTTGAGACGATTACATTTAAATAATAAGTGGATTTGACAAAAAAATTCACATCAGCACTTTTTCACCTCTCTTCAAATCACTGTATTAAACCCATTCAAGCATGCAAACTTTTTCAAACACGTTTCCTCCTTCCTTCTCTTTTTATATAGCAGGCCGAACACAGTAAAAAATAATGAAAGCTTGGAAAAAAAATTCTAACTCCAAACTCACTCGACAGAAAATTCTTGAAACTCTTTCTAAAATCTAATTTTCGCGCAAGCTTCGATCAGGTATATTTAGATGAAGGTGCAACGTCGCCTTCTGGTGATCAATTATGGGCATGGAAACTAGGATTTCAGTTATTCGGAATTTTGGTCGATGATTGTTCGCATGGAGGTGATACTTGGTTTTAGAATGTCGAAGAGCTTCGAAGGCATATTTCTGGCGGCGCGCGGCTATACGACTGTGGACGTGACCTATAGCAGGTCGAGGGGGACAGTGTTGTAGCATTTCGATATGGGGACTCGCGGATGTTAGCAGTGGCACTAGATTGAAGAGGATGGTAAGGCGAGCTGGTGGGTGGTCTCAGGTCGATGGTGGTGGCGTGGTTGTTCGTGCACGTGCACGCCTAGTTCGTGCATTGAGTTTTACTGAAGCAGGTGAATTTTGACTTAGGGAAGAAACATTCAAGAAGTGGGCCGGGTTTGTATATTTAGGTATGGAATTATTTTAAAATGTAATTAAATAGTTTTTATCAATTTAAAATATCGATAACTTATAAAAATGCATATCTCTCTCTTACGAGATCTGGTTCGGACAATTCAAGTTGCGTTGGCATCGTATTGTCACCGCCTACACATAGGAATTGGATTGGTCGACATCTAAGCTTGCGCAATTTTTAGATAATTTCAAATGCGTTCGAATTCAATCGGAACCAGAACGCGAAAAGCGAGAGTAAAGATCAATATGAGTTAAATCTCACTCAACATTGGATTACTGCAATTAATTTTAAATAATTAAAATTAATTATCGATTGGCTGGTCGAACTAATATATTTTTATCAGTTGAATGTGATGTTATGTATGATGGTATAAATGTATATTGGAATGATTGATATCCCCGTATATATATAACAGATGAGACCCTATGCGCCCCACATAATAGCAGGTGACCCTACATACCAAGATATCTCCCTTGAAATGGGATTGGTATTTTTATATTGTGCTGACATCTGTGGATGCAGGGAAATTGGTTGGAGGGATCCAACAGGATTCCTCAAAAATGTTGAATTGATCTCATATATTGATGTAGGATTTGCTGAACAATCCATGGTAGATTATAGTGTAGTTTGAATGTATTGAATGCTATGGTAGTTCAGCCTGGATTTTGGTGTTTTAATACCAATAATAAATGTTTTGAATTTGGAAAGAAAATAAAAAGGAAATTTGAAGTAAAATATTTATGGTGAAATTTGGATTTAATTGAAAGAAATAAATTAGGCAAAATAGATAGTTTGGTTTTAAAACTGTACTTGGCAATTTTAGAATATGGAAACGTAGAGGTTTTCGAAAAATGTAAATAAAAGGATTTTAAATAATAAAATTTAAATGATTTTTATTTAAGTGTAAAAACATTTTAAAATCGAGATTTAAAATAGTTTGGGAAAATAGAAAGGAAATTTGAAAACAAAATTTTAAGCTGTTATACTAGATTTTAAATAAGATTTTAAATTATTAAAAAGAAGTGAAATCTGAATTTAGTTGGGTTTTTGGATATTTTTGGGTTATTTAAGAAATTAATTTAAAATTGGAATTTAATTTAGAAATCGATTAGGTATCGTAAAATCGTTATAACGGGAAATGATACCATATAATTTATAAACTCACGGTGAGGATTTATAAGGAGATGGGTAAATCGGGTTAAAAATAAATGGTAGATTTAATTTTAGAAATGTGAAAAAGGATTTACGGAATTGGGATGTTCATCGAATTGGAAATAAATCGAAAGAGATTTATAGATGTTAGACTGGTTATAGGGGAATTGGAAAATATATTTTTATCGAGAAATTATGTTATCTTAAAAAGAGAGGATTTTCAAGTATTAACTAGAAAATTTAAAAGAGTTAAAGAATATTTCAAAAAAATAGTTATTTACTTGTTTCAGAATTGTTTAAAGTATACTTAAGTGTTAATTAAGTAGTTTTATAAACGGTTGATATTGAGTTAATTATTATTTACGAATTAATCAGTTTTATTATTTTAAAGGGATAAATTATTCATTATTCAATATTATATAATAACTTTTATTTTAAAGAGTATTCGCCAAAAGTTTTACTTAGAGATTATTATAGAAATTTCATAAGCATTATTTTGAAAATTTTAAAATAAAGTTTTTCGGGAAGTAATGGTACACTCAGATGGCAAAATCAGAGGTAGTGAGTGTCTGATGTTAAGTCTTGGATTTCTCTGGGATAGAGACTGCTATCCCGCTTTTTGGCAAAGCCGCGATACCGAAAGATCGATCAGAAGCGGAGGACAGTTCGTCTCAGAGACCGGTCATACTTCGTTTCGCTATGGCTATCACTGAATTTTGTCCGAGTCCGAATTGTGCTATAATTGATAGGACACGGCGAGAAAGACCATTGGAGTCAGCATCTCAAGTTTCAAGTCAATCCGAGTTAACACGCTCGAGTTATGATCGATTCAATTTGAAGGGGAAGGCTTAGGTTTCGAACCCATCATTGACCAATGGTTCGAACCGATCTCTTTCGAATCCATAGGTTTCGAAACCGTCGAACCACCACGGTTCCGACTCCATCACCTTCAACTCCATCACCCTCGAATCCATTGTGTTTGAATCCATCGTGTTCGAATCCATGTACCTCGTATCCGTGGAGAAGTCGCACATCTCGTATCCATCGAAGGAACACAAGTTCGAATCCATCAGACATGCATGCTTCGAACCCATCACATAAGCCTTGTTCGAACCCATCACATAAGCCTTGTTCGAATCCACCTGTGTAACTCCATTCGAACCCACTGGGTCAACCAACCATGATGACGTGTCTTCCATCGGTTCGAATGCGCCGAGATACATGGAGTCGAAGCATTCAACTCGGAGCGAAACCTGGATCGAAGCGAAGTGTGCGCTCCACGTCAACACGAAGCCACGTGCCACCATGGTTTCGAAACCATCGGTTCGAATGCATGGTTTCGAACCAAACAGCCACACCATGAACCCTATTTCGAATCCATCGTATCTCCCAATCCACTGATCCAAATGCAACGAAATTTTCACAGAAGCTTGCAATCATGTCGAAGAGTGTCCACGCCAAATTTTACCTCGATTGGATGAATTCTTGATCGGTTCGAATGGAGTTCGAACCGATGCCAAAGTGGGTCCAAACTTCCTGAGACCGTGCGTGTGGGCCCCCTCACGTGCCAGAAGTGGTCTCCCGAGTTTTCAGCGAAATATCAGCAGCCTACGCATATAAATAGAGCCCCAGGGCCAACGAAAAAGGGATCTTTCGACCCTCAAGCGTCCAGACTCTACCGGATCGAGATCTTCATCATCCTACGTCATAATTTTACTGTTGATTTCGAATTTCCAGTTGTAACTTGCTGTTGATCACGGCAACAACTTGTAATCATTGAAAGAGAATCAATAAAACGTCAAAATACTTCACAGTGGACGTAGGCAACACGCCGAACCACTATAAATTGCTTGTCTACGCATTTACTTTACTGTTGATTGGAGTTTTTGTTAGAGAATATCTGTTTTGAACTTACATTCTTGACTATTATCTCTTCAACGACTCCCGAAGAGTGTTGTGCCCAATTTTGACACAAACACTTTGGTGTTTTCACTAAGAAAACCCAGATTTTCTCCTGCTCGTTGGATCTGTCATCGATACCGGATTGAATAAATCTAAGAGAGAGATCCAGATCATTGAATCCAACTTCCTTCCCTTCTATTCAGATTTGCATAAAGTCTAGGAAAGGAACACAACTCTCAAGATGGTTAGCACAAGGACCACCTCAAACGCTGTTAATCAAGAAGAACAGGATAGACAGAATCCTGCCCCTCTACCTCCATCTAATCAAGATGTCGCTGGGCACTCAGAACCGTCGGGTCCGGTTACCCGACAAGAGTTGCAGTTGCTACTCCAAGAGCTGACCCAGAGTCGGCGACAACTAGAAGAACAGCTACGCGCTAACGCTGAGCTAATCAACAAGCTGGATCGCCAAAAACGAAGGAGGTCCATGAGAGACCATACCTCTCGCTCATCCAGCGAAAGTCTTCATCCTCTGATTATAATAACCGGCCTCAACGACCCCGGCTAGATGGGAATCGTATGCCACCCACTGGAAACCAACCGACATTGACCGTTGGACAAATAAGAGTTGGTCCGTCAGTCAGTTTCCAAACCGGACCCTCCTCCCGAGGAGGTGCCGTTCCTCACCACGCCGCAGAATACCGCACCGCTAGCGTTGCGGCTGAACCAGGGGTCGACGCTCAAGATTAGTCGGACCTGGACCGTCGTCATAGCGGTCGTACTCCTGAACCGTACGTCCCAGAGGACTATGAGCCAAGAAGGCGAGACTTGGACCGTCGACGATATCCGGTTCAAGCCCGAAGTATGGAACGTGATCATACTCTGGCACAAATGCCGGATCTTTCAACTATGATACGTCAGATGATCCGTGAGAGTCAGGGATTCACAAACGACGATTGGGGAGTTTCCCGAAGTCACACTCCCTTTACGAACGATATTCTTAATGCTGAACCCCCACGGCGATTCCGAATGCCCACTCAACCCATGTACGAGGGAAACTCCAACCCCAACCAACATATTCTGAAATATGAATGGTCGATGACTGCTGCCAGAGCTGACGATGCAGTGAAGTGTTGTAGTTTTCCCATATCCTTGGGGGGCATCACTACCATGTGGTTCACCCGACTACCACCTCGATTCATCTCTTCCTTCGATCAGTTAGCCACAAAATTCGTTGAGCAATTCCGCATGCACGTCGCAAGGCCGAAAGATGTAAACACTCTATCTAGTGTCACACAAGCTCCCAGAGAGACACTCAGACACTACTTAGAAAGATTCCATACTGCATGCGCGGAGATTAGTAATCCAAACGATAACTCCATCCTTATGGCGCTGACTAAGGGGATCGACCCCGATTCCGAATTCGGCAATTGGCTAGCTGGGAAACCACCTGCGTCATTGGACCGTTTCCATGCCAAAGCAGCTCAATTCCTGAGACGGGAAGACGCGAAACAGTCTAGGAAGCAAACTGACGCAGGGCCAAATGCGGAAGGGACCCAAAGCAATGTTGCAATAAAACAGTCCAGTGAGAGCTCCGGAAAAGTTCAGTTGAACATTAAAAATAAACAAACTCGGCGAAGAGAAAGCATGAATCAAATTAAGAAACAAGATCAAACTCGTGGTCCACAGCGCAAGAATCCAATGTTTGACAGTTACACTCCTCTAAATACATCACTAGAGGACTTGTACTTACAAACATGTAGAACAATTCAATATCAAAAGCCTGCGCCAAGGCCGTCGTCAGAAAGACAAATCCAAACTGGAAAGTTTTGCAGGTTCCATGAAAGCTACGGGCACAATACAAACGAGTGTCGTCACTTACAAGACCTCGTTGAAAAACTGATCGGAGAAAGGAAGCTGGATTAGTTTGTGCGGACACCGCAGCCCAGAGAAGCGGGCCCATCAAATCCAAACAACGAACCCAATCGACCGAGACAGAAGGACTCGACTTGTCCCCGTGGAAGATTGGTGATAAATGCCATCAGTGGTGAACCTACTTACTCAGGGGCCTGGAACGACGAAGATCCTCGTCACTGTCACACATGACAGGCTCCTTTAATCTATGAATAATTTGCAGTTTCCTTTATATTCTGAAATATTGAATTTGTAATAAGGCATTGACTTTACCGTATTTTTCTTATTTCAGCAATAAAATATTATCTCTTCAAGCTAGAGCTGTGATTCACCGAATGCAACGCTCAACAATCACGACACACGAAGAGCTAAGTTCCATCAAACAATGGAATTTATTCAAATAGCGAGTGACTGCGATACGACCGGTCACTCACTAAGTGAAATCCCAGCTCGGGGGCAAGTCATCGCGACAAAGGCTGAATTGGACCAACACACGACAGTCCATTAAACAATTCGTTCCCAGAGCGCGAACGGACTCCAACTTCCCAGAGCGTGAATTGGAGTATAAACATTCAACGATTTGTTCCCAGAGCGCGAACGGACTCCAACTACCCAGAGCGTGAATTGGAGTATAAACATTCAACAATTCGTTCCCAGAGCGCGAACAGACTCCAACTTCCCAGAGTGCGAATTTGAGTATAAACATTAAACAATTCGTTCCCAGAGCGCGAACGGACTCCAACTTCCCAGAGCGTGAATTGGAGTATAAATATTCAACAATTCGTTCCCAGAGCGCGAACGGACTCCAACTTCCCAGAGTGCGAATTGGAGTATAAACATTAAACAATTCGTTCCCAGAGCGCGAACGGACTCCAACTTCCCAAAGCGTGAATTGGAGTATAAACATTCAACAATTCGTTCCCAGAGCGCGAACGGACTCCAACTTCCCAGAGTGCGAATTGGAGTATAAACATTAAACAATTCGTTCCTAGAGCGCGAGCGGACTCCAACTTCCCAGAGTACGAATTGGAGTATAAACATTAAACAATTCGTTCCCAGAGCGCGAACGGACTCCAACTTCCCAGAGTATGAATTGGAGTATAAACGTTAAACAATTCGTTCCCAGAGCGCGAACGGACTCCAACTTTTCAGAGTGCGAATTGGAGTATAAACATTAAAAAATTCGTTCCCAGAGCGCGAACGGACTCCAACTTCCCAGAGTGCGAATTGGAGTATAAACATTAAACAATTCGTTCACAGAGCGCGAACGGACTCCAACTTCCCAGGGTGCGAATTGGAGTATAAACATTCAACAATTCGTTCCCAGAGTGCAAATGGACTCCAAATTCTCAGAGTGCGAATTGGAGTATAAACATCGGATCCATCGTTCTCAGAGTATGAACGAATTCTTGAAAGCCCAAATAGATGTGACTGACCATCCAGTGGCTGACTCCGACTTCCCAGAGCGTGAATCGGAGCATAAATGTGGATTACAGGTTCCCGGAGCGCGAACCGAAGCATCTGTGCGAACTCCAACTTCACAGAATGTGAATGGAGTATAAACATCAAATCCAAGTTCCCGGAGTGCGAACTGAAATATCGACACTAACTCCAAGTTTCCAGAGCGTGAAGTGGAGTGTAAACATCAATTCCAGGTTCCCGGAGCGTGAACCGTACTACAAACGTCGATAACTCTCAAATTCCCATAGTGCGAACCAAGTTATCGATTACAAATTATCCTAAGTCCCCAGAATGTGGACATGTGCTTAAGGTTTGCAATAAACGCAGTCAACCACCAAAACACAAATGCTATTCCCCGAGACTAGGGGGCAAAAAAAAAGCTAAGTGTTAATCGCTAACCAAAGTGATACAATGTCCGAAGTTCGATTATTCATCGACTACGACTTGCGACCAAGATTTTCAGACTTGGTGAATAAAACAAACTCTACTTGACGGTAAAAACACCACAAGTGCACCGGACTAAAAACATAACGCTACAAACACTTAAGCACAAAAGAAATGAGAGTTGGAACAAAGAAACTAAATTTTATTTCAACTAACTGAAGACAAGGACTTACACGCAAATAAGTTCTTCCAAAAAAGAATGCCTACTAGCAGGGGCCGAACCTGCATCTATACACGGCTTACTAACAAAAAAAATGAAAACAAGTTCCTATCTACCAAAATATCTGCTTGGGAGGCCGAATTACTCTTTCTTTCTTGGCTTCCTTATCAGCGGTTCGTCATCAGAATCGCTGGGAACGGAAATCCTTCGTTTGGACGACCTCCTCACTGGTGGTTGCTCTTCGGCCGGGGGCATAATATCTACGTCCTCCTCAGAACTTGAATCTAAATGAAGGCTCCCCGCCAGAGGAGTATGCGGCACCGGACCCGCAACGGAAGATGGGATAGTGCCACCCGACGATACTATCCTCGCAGGTGCGGGGCTCTGCGCCGCCGTGCCACCGCCAACACTATCACTTTGCCCCGCAGCTTCTAATTCAGCTTGAATCTCGGCTAGGATCTCTTCATCATGAATCGTCTGGGCTTGGCTGGGGGCATCCGCAGTCTGCATTGAAGAGCTGGAGGTCGGAGGAAGGTCACTAATGATAAATGGCAAGTCAGTGAAAGGGCCACCCTGTTGGCCAAGCAGCTCACTCACCATTTGTTCGTCAAGAGATAGGGACCTCCCTTGCGCCGCCTCGGTTGATACTGTAGTCACAACAGTAGTCTCGGTGGTGATGGCCTTATCCCCTTTGCTTGATTCCTAGGTCGCGGCAATCGAAGTAGCTCCAGTCACTAAACAAAGATAAGAAGAAGTTATCAGTAACTGCTTCAGGACAAATCGGAAAACACTTGAGGAAGTTCGGAATACCTTCCCCAGTTTGACTTGCGGACGACTGAGCGGCCTCAGAAGCATGCACCCGAATGGGAGATAACCGCGGCTGTTCCGGGTCATAAGCAGGAACAGATTGAGAACCGACCATAGATACAGACACTGACGAAGGTGGAGCGGTGACTTCGGTAACGGTAGAGTAATGCTCAACACCTGACCCTTCTCCAACCTCCAGAGACCGACCACCGATCATCTCCTTTTCTTGAGCAATAATAGCGTCGTGGAGGACCTTCTTCTCATCATCAGTCAACAACCGGTTTTCAATTTCAAATCGGTCTACCGATTCATCCGGATGTGCTTCCTCCTCTTCCTCAACCAATCGATCCCAAGCATTGCGGAGGTGCACCGGGTAATCTTGGAGCCAGGCCAAATTTCGATGTCTCAACACGTTGGCATTGTAAGTGATAAGCAAATCTTCAATATCGGCCTCCATCCTGGCCTCTGCTTGATGAACTTTCTCTTCAACCTCCATTTCAACCGCCTGGACCTTGGCTACTACCGCATCCCGTTCAGTCCGGAGAATCACGGCTTGTTCACACGCCTCCTGGGCTGCATTGTTCGCATCATCCCTATCCTTGGCGATTTCGGCGAACTTCGACTTAAGCTCGTTCAACTCCTTTAGGGCTGCGTCCCTCTCGGCAGTAACCATGGTGTTTCGATGGCCCATGTCCTCTACCGTGGCATAGTGCTCACGTTTCAACCTGTCCATTTTTGCTTGGGCTTCATCGGCTTTTTTGATAGCCTCCATTTCGGATTTCCGAGAAGACTCAGCCTCAGTGTTTAGCACATCGATAATACGGCTCTTTTGGGCCAACTCAGCCTGCATTTTCTCAATGGTGGCCCCACGCTCAAAGGCCAGTGACGACGCTTTCTCGGCTGCCTTGTACCGCGCCCTGTACTGGGCATAAAAATCGTGCACATAATCGTGCGCCGTCTGTTCGGCCTCCGGAGGGATTCTTTTCAAGTGAAGAGGGAAGATGTAGTTGTCAAAGCAAATATTTGGAAAGTCCTTCTTCAGTTGAGCAAGCCTGATTGCTCCTTCTCCCGAAATTTCAGTAGGAGGTTGCTCCGCAACTATTGGAGGCATTGCCTCAGATCTGGGATGGCGAGGTTCATGCCTAGAAGATTGAGAGGTCGACTGGTAGTACGAGGAATCAGAAGGATGAGGAACATGGACAGGAGGCTGTATAAGAGCTCTTGGAGGAGGGGTGCGCGATCGAGACCGATGTCTGTAATCCCTATCTCTCCGTTCTTAGCTAGAATACCCGTAATACCTGCGATCGTAACCCCTGTCTCCTTCTCTCCATTGTGACTCGTAGTATGAGGAAGATTTGCGAGTGTGTCGTGGGCTCCCTAGCATTGAACCACGTCCAGTCATGATATCTGCAAAGCGAAATGAGAATAAAGTTAGTGGCTTCTCGAAACCGATAACCTAAGACTCGAGACTATGTGGTGTCGTGAAATGTGTATGAATATGTATTCCCTCCGACCAACTAGAAGTGTCGACTGAGCTAGTAATAAAAGGCTCGCTCAATTCTAGAGTACGATGAAACTCCTCAAACCCGGCGTCATGCTGAAAAGACACATCATTCGGGATTGGAAGATTGGTAAGCCCTTCGTAAAGACTTTCGGTTCGCAGAGGAGACATCTCGAAAACTCTAACTCCAGGAGAGGATCGGGCCGTGACAACCGACTTCCATCTCCCCTTCTTAGTTGACGTGACGACGGCTGCCTTGCCTTTTCTTTGCTCTTCAACATCCTGAGCCACGTCCGTAGGCTCCAACAACGGCTCGTCGTCAGTATGAGTTCTCTCAGAGTCTGCCTCCTCGGCTATAATGACTTTAGGCTTCTTGTGCTTGACTCGTTTTTTCATAATGGCCTTTAATGCCCCCTCAAACAGTATGCTCTGCCCTCATTCAATCAATCCGTAAGTTCGGAGATTCCTATCCGTCAAGAGCAGCTCAATATCCCTATCTCCACTCGGGACTTCTCGAAGCACTCGCACCATCTCCCTAAAGTGCTCGCCCTCAGGTCGCTAATCGTCGCTGTAAAAAAGAGAAAAACATAAGTTTCACTTTGACAGCAATTGCCTTAGTAATTACTTGATAACTCAACTACACTCACGTCTGAACAACCATCGTCGGGCAAACCCCGGAGGACACCTGACATAAAATCATTCTGTCCTATAGTAACTCAACCTGGTCCAAGACCCAGTAACCACTTGGCAGTTCCTCGCCGCTTCCAGAAATGTGAAGGAAGGATAATCGCCTCGAGTCTTGAAGTTAAATAAATATCTAATCTCGTTCGGGATCGGTGGTCTATGAAGGTACTCCATGAAGACGATGAATAAACTATTCACGGAGGCGTACCCGTTCGGGTGTAGCTGAGATGGAGCGATCCTCAAAAAAGACAATACCTCCCTTATGTACTCGTTGAACGGAGGAAGCGTTCCAGCCGTGCACGCGTGGCGATTAAATGCTGTATATCCCTCCGGCGGGTTGTGTGGTCTATCATTCGGCCCTGGCAATAACACGTCATCCAGTGATAGGCCGTGCCTCAAGCATATTCTCCCTAACATGTCTTCAGAAATGTTCGATGGGACGGAATCCGACGGATTTGCATTGAAAGACACATTGGGAAGTTCGTCCGGGGCCGGGCCAATGATCTCAGGTTCGATATCTGGAACCTCTAGTCTCGGAGCAGCTGTACTTTGAACCTCCTGCTGTTGCGAACTTGACGGTTCCATAACTAGCTAACTCATGAGAAACCATCGTTAGACGACAAAGAACCCGTGTGTTCCCCAGCGTAAGGTGTATGAATGTATGTTGTGCAGTGCCATGCATTACTTGAATAAATATCGCAGAGTTAAAAGAAATATACAAACGACAAAGCTACGAAGTCCAGTTACAATAACCGTCATCGTTGACCATCATCGTTGAACCGTTTGTATGATGGAAATTTGATTTGAATAGAAGTCGTTATTGTTCCATCGACGAGCTTCAAAAGGTGGTCAAGTATGCAGTTTAATATGTCCAAATATGCAGGAATGAAGCTCGTCGGAATTATGCTTAGAAAATTTCAAATTTTGGTATCCATCATATAGGGTTCGAACCGATCACAGAGAACCCATTCGGATCCACGCCAACGTTACTTTGAATCGATGCAGAAAGGCCCACTCGAATCGATCGATGAAAGAGGACTTCGAATCCAACCTTGGTTAACTGGTTCAAACCGATAAGCAAACCCTCAACTTCACACCAATCACGTTCGAATCGATGCCCTTCGTATCAATGCAAAGTCGAGAACTTCGAACCGATGGCTGATGGTTTCGAACCATTGGTTCGAATGGATCCGTCAAAGATGGTTTATCGGTACGAACTGCGTCACTCCATGAATTCATTCCAGAGATCAAGGCGAAACCAAGGGGAAGTGATGTCGCCATCATCGATTCGAACTCGGGCCCACGTATCGATTCGAAGTCCCCACAAATCAGATCTGGTTTTGCCAATCACTGAAGTGAGAAATCGATGATGAAGAAATGGGTTCGCAATTACTTTGCCGTTTGGATTCGAGGCCAATTACCTAGTTCAAGTGATGGATTCGAGGAGTTAAGGTCTTGGATCTGGATTGGTTCGAATACGAAAGCACGGCGCCTTCTTCTCTGAAGTTTCGAAACGATGCAGTGCACAGTAAAACAAGGAGAAAGTAAAAAGTAAAAAATGGCGAACCCTCTGCTATTTATATGGTGCGTTGAGTGCAACCAAGACGATCCCCCTTCCAGGTAAACTTGACCGGTCGCAGCCAGTCAACTTGTGGATCGATTCGAAGTCTCCATTCGAAACCATCGGCCTAGGACCCCATCGATTCGAAGTTACACCCGCGTTTCATCGATACGAAGCGCGCAGCAAGGCGACGAGCAGCATCGATGAGAAACAAACGTTGGGCCCATCGGTTCGAATGCCCTTGTTCACATCAATGACTTCGTATTCATCATTTCCTCTCAATACAAAGGATGACTTCGTATCCATCCGCTCCAAATTCGAATCGATTCGAACAACTATTTCGTACCCATCATAGTACGAGTGTACTCCATCGGTTCGAATGTAGATTTCGAATCCATCAATGCTCCAACGCATCAGTTCGAAGTATCATATTCACACCACCCAAAGTCGTCTCCTTCAACCTTCAATATCGGTCCAGGAGAGGATCGATACGAAGGGACTTTTCAAAACAATCATCAAGCGTTGTCTCAACTCAAATTTCCAAATCGGTTCAGGAGAGAATCGATACGAAATTCTATAGCAAACCAAACTGACAACGACTCGTGGACGCACGACGTCAACAAGGTTCAAATTAACATATGTGCATACATGTCGAACTAACATTCGATTTTGAACATTTACAGGGATCAAACACTCATCCTGTTACAAATACGACAGCCAACGGCTAAGCGCTATTATACAGCAATCAATCATATCAACGCAAGGTTACAGCAATACAGCATACGAGTTTCAGCAAAAAAGAGAGCAGTGATTGTTCAGAGAGAAATGGCAGCTATTCAAAGCACGTCATGTTCCCACAAGACATACTTTGGGGGGCAAAATGTTATCCCGCTTTTTGGCAAAGCCGCGATACCGAAAGATCGATCAGAAACGGAGGACAGTTCGTCTCAGAGACCGGTCATACTTCGTTTCGCTATGGATATCACTGAATTTTGTCCGATCCGAATTGTGCTACAATTGATAGGACACGGCGAGAAAGACCATTGGAGTCAGCGTCTCAAGTTTCAAGTCAATCCGAGTTAACACGCTCGAGTTATGATCGATTCAATTTGAAGGGGAAGGCTTAGGTTTCGAACCCATCATTGACTAATGGTTCGAACCGATCTCTTTCGAATCCATAGGTTTCGAAACCGTCGAACCACCACGGTTTCGACTCCATCACCTTCGACTCCATCACCCTCGAATCCATTGTGTTCGAATCCATCGTGTTCGAATCCATGTATCTCGTATCCGTGGAGAAGTCGCACAGCTCGTATCCATCGAAGGAACACAAGTTCGAATCCATCAGACATGCATGCTTCGAACCCATCACATAAGCCTTGTTCGAACCCATCACATAAGCCTTGTTCGAACCCATCACATAAGCCTTGTTCAAATCCACCTGTGTAACTCCATTCGAACCCACTGGGTCAACCAACCATGATGACGTGTCTTCCATCGGTTCGAATGCGCCGAGATACATGGAGTCGAAGCATTCAACTCGGAGTGAAACCTGGATCGAAGCGAAGTGTGCTCTCCACGTCAACACGAAGCCACGTGCCACCATGGTTTCGAAACCATCGGTTCGAATGCATGGTTTCGAACCAAACAGCCACACCGTGAACCCTATTTCGAATCCATCGTATCTCCCAATCCACTGATCCAAATGCAACGAAATTTTCATAGAAGCTTGCAATCATGTCGAAGAGTGTCCATGCCAAATTTCACCTCGATTGGATGAATTCTTGATCGGTCCGAATGGAGTTTGAACCGATGCCAAAGTGGGCTCAAACTTCCTGAGACCGTGCGTGTGGGCCCCCTCACGTGCCAGAAGTGGTCTCTCGAGTTTTCAGCGAAATATCAGCAGCCTATGCCTATAAATAGATCCCCAGGGCCAACGAAAAAGGGATCTTTCGACCCTCAAGCGTCCAGACTCTGCCGGATCGAGATCTCCATCATCCTATGTCATAATTTTACTGTTGATTTCGAATTTCCAGTTGTAACTTGTGGTTGATCACTGCAACAACTTGTAATCATTGAAAGAGAATCAATAAAACGTCAAAATACTTCACAGTGGACGTAGGCAACACGCCGAACCACTATAAATTGCTTGTCTACGCATTTACTTTACTGTTGATTGGAGTTTTTGTTAGATAATATCTGTTTTGAACTTACATTCTTGACTATTATCTCTTCAACGACTCCCGAAGAGTGTTGTGCCCAATTTTGACACAAACAGAGACATAACCATTGAGTTGTGAATCCATGGTTTGATACTGCAGTGGTACTTTCCATATATTTTTAAAAAAAGGGTTTCTAAATACTTTTGAAAGATTGTTTGTGAATTTACTAAATTCAATAAGATAAGTACATATATTTTGGATAAAGAGATTTAATTTATTAAAAATAAAATAAAATAAAATGATTTGGAGTTTTTCAGTGGAGAAAAAAAATATTTGGTTAAATGATTATTTATTTGATAGTTAAATAACCGACTATCAAATCTGAGCCCAAAATATAACTTTGGGAATGTCCAGGAGAATACTGGATTTATATGGTACAGTTACCGTTCGAGGTGCTATACTGTACGTATAAACTCGTTTCGTCTTCTAGGACGTTAATAAGGAAATCCTTCCGCTAACGGTTAAGAGGTGATCTCCGATCTTATTTGCGTCTGTTTATTTCCTGAAGAACCGGGGTTGAGTTTACGAGAAATATCGAACGTTGTTTCGAAGAGACCGATCGGATAAGTTATCCAAAAACCACTTCGATCCAACGAGTACGTTTATGCACTGAAAACAAGAGCATAGAGCCGGAGATGGAGCAGTGAAGTGCAAGGGCTAATCGCTACTAATCCTAAGGATTATTCCAAAATGGATGTAGTAGGAGTAGTGCCTTCGGTTCCGTTCAAACCCATGACATACTTGAGTGGATGAAAGCTATCAATACATTGTCCCTGGAGGACAATGAGCATTCTAAGTGAATATTCCTAAAAAGGAAATCATAGCCTCTAGCTTCATCAAACGGGAATGATTGAAAAGCAGGGGAGATGCAACAAGGCTAAGTGGATCGCACCCAATTAGTTTATGTTTATCACCTTTCTAGATTCCCTCGGATATTATTACTACGATTTATGGAAAGAGCTCGAAAAGGGTAGGAACACTCAGGGCGATAGCATATTCGGTCTATCCAAGTTAGGGGTAGACCGGTCCTGTGTAGCAGGGGATCCCGGCATGTCCCTCGGTACACTATTTCTAGACGTGCACTGTGACAGGTGGTACCCCATTGTCTAGTCATTCATACGGAATCCATTCTCCAATACGTGCATTTACGGTTTTGATTGTAGAGCCTAGTATGCTGGAATTTAATTTAACAATTTCATCTATTTGAATATAGGTATTTGTATTTAGACACTATTATAATATCAGAGGAATTGATATGAAATGTTTTGGTTATCGTAAGGTAAAAACTCGTCATGTTTATTTTTGGCGTGGTCTTACGAGATACCTTTGATTTTCAAAGGATTCTGAAAACTTTAATAGTTCGAATTGAGTGTCTTTCTCACACTGGTTTTCTAGACTGACTCGGATGTTATTTTATTATAATGCTAGGTTCAGACCGAGTATTACAGATACAGGATATGATGCTATGGAGCTTAGGAAACGAGCTGAATGACGAGGACGTATTATACATAACTGATTGTATTCCATTGTGTATTATAGGTTGTATATTTAGCTTTGTGAGGACAAGTTATTATGACTTTCCACTATTGTGTTATTGATATATTGTACTTTAATGATGAAATGTATAAACAACGGTTACATATGTATATAGACATGTATATCTATTATATATTGTTCTGCTGCGATTTTGAGATTATGTGTTGTTGTTTCTATTTTCTTCTTCTACCTCACTCTTCTTCACCCTAAAAATCTGGTATTTTCGACATTCGATTGCTCAGCATATAATACAGTGGACATATTGATGCCGATTTTCAGAGGTCGAAAATCTCGGTCGTGATACTTGGTATCAGAGCTAAAGGTTAAGCGAGAACCTTGGCTCTAGTGGGGATTACTTGTTAGAGATAGGGTCAGTATTGCCCTAGAATGAGTTTGAGTACATTGATAGATATAAGCGCATATTTGTTAGTGAATGTAAAATTATTTTATGTTGTGTTGATTGATCTATTGAGTGATATATGGATTCTAGTCAATACAAGTAATTAGCATTATTGATTGTGATCTCTAAACACTTCAGCAGAGCAATTCGACATAGAATTGTTTTAAATGGGGTAAATGAAATAATTTTACCTAAATTATTTTTATACATAAATAAAGGAATAATTTTTCAGAAATTATTATAATTATATATGGTGTGCTTGGTTGTTAGGAAATGATAATATTAAACCATTATCGTTTGTTGTTGTGGAAATCAAATTTGATATTATAACCAAAAGTTAAGGAAGTAATTCCTATAATAAAATGGAAATTGTATATATGAGTGTATAAATGTGATTTATTATTTGAAATAGAATGAAATTCCAGAGGAATACTTAAATATAGATATAAAATGGCTTTAAAATTTGGAAATTTGGGAATTTCAATCCTATTGGTTTGAAAATTGCTTTTCAGAGGCTTTGGGTAAAAAATGATAGTGATCTTATTTGGAAAAAAAATTAGAATTGGAAATGGAATATATTGAGATTTGGAATAAATATATTTAAAAATTATTGTCAGAGGAATAAAAACACCGAACTCACTTCGGTCGCTGGAAAATTATTTTCGTCGATGACTACAGGATCATCGACTTTCATTTTCGAGTTTTCAAGGGAGGAATTGCTACCTAAATGATTTGCAATTGAATTTTTATCTTGGAAAAACTATTTTTTTTTGAAATGCAAATGAAAATTTTGATATAGAAATGGATTATGCATATGTATTGGATTTCAAAAATGATTTTTGAAATATTAAAGTAATTGTTTAAAATTTTAAGGGTTGATCTAAAATGTTTTATGTAAAATAGATAAGTTTGAAAACTTATAAAATTTGAAATTTGATTTTGTGGAGTGAAATTTAAATTAAGTTAAATAAGAGTGAATTTTAAGAAATTAAGCCTAAGTAGGATAAATGCAATAGTTCTTGAAATAAAATTTACCAAGATTGAAAATAAACGTGTGAATGAACAAACTAATTTGATTAAAAGTAAATGAAATTGAAATTGAATATTGGAATAATATTTAATTTGAATTATGTTAAATAAAGTGAAATTGAAGAATTAGTTCGAGAGGACTAAATAAAATAAAATTTGGAAATAAAATTTATTGAGATTTGGAATAAATTAGTGGATGGAGCTAATTACAATAATTAGTGAATCAAATATGGGTTGGGATATGGTCGATAAAATTCAATCCTTAAGTTTTGAAAGGTAAATTGAGTTCAAATGAAATTGAAATTTTGATTTGAATAGAAATAGACATAAACCAAAGTGAAGAAGCGGAAATAACATAAGAACTTTTGTATAAAAAATTTATAGTTGAATTAAGAAAATTAAAGAGGAAATTCTTAAGTGAAATTGGTATTGAGGAATATACTAAGTTAATATTTAAATGAAGATTAAATAAAAGTTGTGTAAAAGGATAATTGTGAATAAGTGAATGGAAATTTAAAACAAAAGTGAATAGAAAAAAAATCTGATGTAGCAAAGAATCAGTTGGAAATAAAAATGTAAGTTGCTTGTATATTATTTTATTCACATAACGATTTGTCCATATTCGAGCATAGAATTTCAAGATGATTTATACCGCATCAGAATTTTTCACTCGATTTTCGATGGCAAACCCTAGAAATGGATTTTCGATTGATTCTGGAATTCTCTATCATAGTATATGGCCATGCGAAGAGAATAACGGTTTCTAATCAATAAACCAAATCTGAGTCCGCATTAAAGAGTCGTGGGAACGTTACTAGTTCGAAAGTGAAATTGCGTGATCGAGTCAGCGATCAGATTTGATATTACATATGGATGATATATGTACATCATACGGGCTGAACAGAAATAAATATAGGAAATTTGTAAGTGTTGAATAAAATGATCTTGAATTAGATATAAGTGTATAAAAGCAAGAAAATTTGGATTGCCCGATAAAAAGGTACATGTTTAAATTGTGTTTGAAATTTGATGGTTTTCTGATTGAGCCACTTGGCCGTTGTTTTCTTTTAATGATTTGGGCCCGCAGAGGCAATTTGTAGTTTTTTGTATCTAGCCGCGCAAAGGAGACATTGGCGAAATTTTTCGAAAATTTAAGGAGTTAGAAAAATTCTAAAGAAAATTTTGATAATTTAAAATTTGGTTTTAAATTATGATTTGAATGATTGAGGGGATAATATTAGTGAAATGTATGGATTAATTTGGAAATTAGTAGAAGTGATAGTGTGTTTTCAATAAATTAACTTAGGAAAGTGGTTTAAACTGTGTGATCTTGGGAAAATAATGGTTTTGGACCTTTCTTCTTACCTAGCAATTTCGAGGATGAAATTCTTATAAGGGGAAGGAATGTAATGAACCAAAATTTTGGCTATTTGAAATTAGAATATTCAATTGATTTTAAATATTTACAAGTTAATTTTTAACTTGAATTTCAAATATAACCATTTATTGGATATTCGGTAAGTTAGTGAATCTTGAGTTTTAAGCTTGTTAAAAATAATTTAAAGGCTTATAAAATTTATATTTATAACAAGAAAGATAATGAAACTTTTTAAATGGAATTTAAAAGTGGTTTGTTCTGTTTTAAAAATATGTCATTTGAATTTACATTAAAAATGGCCTTCCGGGGCATAGTCTTGGAATTCGACGAAACTAGTTCCATTGGATTCGTAATAGTGTATTATTATCAGATTTCAAATTTTGAAATGTTTGGAGTTATCATTTTGGCGTACGAAATATAAACGCGCTGAAATTTATATCGAAAATTGAATATAATAATTGGGTCCAACAAGCTATCTTCTCCATACGATCGAATTAGGACTCGAAACCTTTACCATTGCATTTGGGATTGGGGTATAGCATTATGAACACCTAGCGGGACGTCTCAATGGGAGGTCAAAATTTTAAGCTACGAATTCGAGAAGATTTAAATTTAAATAATAAATGGATTTGACAAAATATTTCACATCATCACCTTTTCGCCTCTCTTCAAATCACTATACTAGACCCATTCGATCATGCAAAAATTTTCAAACACGTTTCCTCCCTCCTTCTCTTTTTATATAGCAGACCGAACACAGCACAAAAAAATGAAAGCTTTGAAAAAAATTCTAACTCCAATCTAACTCGACAGAAAATTCTCAAAACTCTTTCTAAAATCTAGTTTTCATGCAAGCTTCGATTGGGTATACTTGGATGAAGGTGCAGCGTCCTTTTGGTGATCAATTTTGGGCACGACAACTAGGGTTTCGGTTATTAGGAGTTTTGGTCGATGATTGTTGGCATAGAGGTGATATTTGGTTTTAGAACGTCAAAGTGCTTCGAAGGCACGTTTCTGGTGGCCTGCGGCTATACAATGGTGGACGCGAACTGTAGTTGGTCGAGGGGGGCAGCGTCATCACATTTCGATAGGGGACTCGGGGAAGTTGGCAGTGGTACCAGATAGAAGAGGATGGTGGGTCGAGTTGGTGGGTTGTCTCAGGTCGATGGGCGGTGGTGTGGTTGTTCGTGCATGTGCACACCTCGTTTGTGCATTGAGTTTTACTAGAGCATGAAAATTTCGATTTGTTGAAGAAGCATTCAAGAAGCGGGTTGGGTTTGAATAATTGGGTATGGGATTATCTTAAAATGTAATTAAATTGCTTTTATCAATTTAAAATATCGATAACTTATAAAATTGCATATCACTCTCTCACGAGGTCCGATTCGTACGATTCAAGTTGCATTGGGATCGTATTGTCACCGACGATGCATAGGAATTTGATTGGTCGAGAACTAAGCTTGTGAAATTTTTAGATAATTTCAAACGTGTTTGGATTTGATCGAAACCGGAACGCGAAAAGCGACAGTAAAAATCAATGTGAGTTAAATCTCACTCAACTTTGGATTACTGCAATTAATTTTAAATAGTTAAAATTAATTATCAATTCAGTGATTGAATTGATATATTTTTATAAGTTGAATGTGATGCTATATATAATACTATAAATATATATTGGAGTGATTGATATCCCCGCATATATATAGCGGATGAGACCCTATGTGCCCCGCATAATAGCGGATGACCCTATATACTCGATATCCTCCTCGAAGTGAGATTGGTATTTTTATATTATGCTAACATCTGTGGATGCAGGGAAACAGGTTGAAGGGATCCAATAGGATTCCTTAAAAATGTTGAACTGATTTCATGTATTGATATAGTTTGGGAAAATAGAAAGCAAATTTGAAAGTAAAATATTCAACTGTTATACTTGATTTTAAATAAAATTTTAAATTACAGAAAAGAAGTGAAATATGAATTTAGTTGGGTTTTGGGATATATTTGGGTTATTTAAGAAATTAATTTCAAACTGGAATTTAATTTAGAAATTGATTAAGTATCGTAAAACCATTATAACGGGAAATGAAACTATGGAAGTTATAAACAAGGTTCATAAATAAAGTAAAGTGATTATCAATGGATAAATAGAAGTTATAATTCACGGTGAGGATTTATAAGTAGATGAGTAAATTGGGTTAAAAATAAATGGTATATTTACTTTTAGAAATGTGAAAAAGGATTTACGAATTTGGAACGTAAATCGAATTGGAAATAAATCGAAAGAGATTTATAGATGTTAGAATGGTTATAGGGGAACTGGAAAATATATTTTTGTCGAGAAATTCAGTTATTTTAAAAAGGGAGGATTTTCAAGTATTAACTAGAAAATTTAGAAGGGTTAAAGAATATTTCAGAAAATTAATTATTTAGTTGTTTTAAAATTGTTTAAAGTATATTTAAGTTTTGATTAAGTAGTTTTATAAACGGTTGATATTAAGTTAATTATTATTTAAGAATTAATTAGTTTTATTATTTTAAAGGGATAAATTATACATTGGTCAATATTATATAATAACTTTTATTTTAAAGAGTATTCGCCAAAAGTTTTACTTAGAGATTATTATATAAATTTCATAAGCATTATTTTGAAAATTTTAAAATAAAGTTTTTGGGGAAGTAATGGTATACTCGCATGGCGAAATCGGAGGCAGTGAGTGTCTGATGTTAATTCTTGGATATCTCTGGGATAGAGACATAACCATTGAGCTGAATCCATGGTTTGACCGCAGAGGTACTTTCCACACATTTAAAAAAAGGTTTCAAATATTTTTGAAAGATAGTTTGTGAATTTACTAAATTCAAAAGGATAAGTACATACATTTGGGATAAAGAAATTTAATTTACTAAAATTAATATGAAATAAAACGATTTGGAGTTTTTTAGTGGAAAAAGAAAATATTTGGTTGAATGATTGTTTATTTGATAGCTAAATAACTGACTATCAAATCTGGATCCAAAATATAACTTTAGGAATGTGTAGGAGAAATACGGGAATTATATGTTACAGTTAACGTTCGAGGTGCTATACTGTACGTATAAACTCGTTTCATCTTCTAGGACGTTGATAAGGAAATCCACCCACTAACAATTAGGAGGTGGTCTCCGATCTTATTTTCGTTTGTTTATTTCCTATACAACCGTGGTTGAGTTTATCGGGAAATATCGAATGTTGTTTTGAAGAGACCAGGATCAGATAAGTTATCCGAAACCACTTCGATCCAAGTACGTTTTCGAAGTGAAAATAAGAGCATGGAGTCGAAGATAGAGCAGTGAAGCGCATGGGCTAATCGCTACTAATCCTGAGGATTATTCCAAAATGGATGTAGTAGGAGTAGTGCCTTCTATGCCTACGAACCAGGACGGACTTATATAGATGAATGCTATCAGTACACTGTCATTGGAGGACAATAAGCATTCTAAGTGGATATTCCTAAAAAGGTAATCGTAGCCTCTAGACTCATCAACCGGGAATGACTTTAAAGCAGGGAAGATGCAGCAAGGCTAAGTAGGTCGCACCCAGTTAGGGTATATTTATCACCTTTCTAGATACCCTCAGATATTATAACTACGATTTATGGAAGGAGCTCGGAAAGGGTGGGAACACCCGGGGTGATAGAATATTCGGTCTATCTTGGTTAGGGGTAGACCAGTCTTATGTAGCAGGGGATCCCGACGTGGCCCTCGGTGCGCTGTTTCTTGATGTGTACTGTGACAGGTGGTACTCCAATGCCTAGTCATTCATATGGAATCCATTCTCCAATACGTGCCTTTACGGTTTTGATTATAGAGCCTAGTATGCTGAAATTTAATTAATGTAACAATTTGAGCTATTTGAATAAGTATTTGAACTTAGCCACTATTATAACATCAGAAGATTTAATATGAAATGTTTTGGTTGTCGTATGGTCCGTCATGTTTATTTGTGGTGCGGTGTTTCAAGATACCTTTGATTTTCAAAGGATTTAGAAAACTTTAATAATTCAAATTGAGTCTGTTTTCTAACATTGGTTTTCCAGACTGGCTCGGATGTTATTTTATTATAATTCTCGGGTCAGACCGAGTATTACAGATGCAAAATATGATGTTATGGAGCTCAGAAGACGAGCTAAATTACGAGGATGTATTACACGTATCTGATTGTATTCCGCTGTGTATTGTAGAATGTATATTCAGCTTTGTGAGGACAAGTTATTATATTTTGTTATTGATGTATTGTACTTTGATGATTAAATGTATAAATAACAGTTATAGTTATTTTTGTATATAAACATGTTATATCTATTATATTTTTTCCGCTGCGATTGTGAGATTCCGTGTTGTTGTTTCTATTTTCTTCTTCTATCTCTCTCTTCTTCTCTCTAACGATCCATATTTCCGGCATTCGATTGCTCGACGTGTAATACAGTGATCGTATTGATATTGATTTTCGAAGGTCGAAAATCTCGATCGTGACAGGTACATATATGGGCCGACCCATAAAGATAGGCAATAGAATCGCCCAACTGTGTGGCACCGATCCATAGACTATTGATCGATACCAAAGGATATATATAATTTGTTTAATATAAATGTATGAATGTTTGTGTGTGCATGCATGACAATAGACAGATAGAATTCCAAGAGAATGAAGTCCTACAGGTGGAGTTCAAAGGAGAAAATCGTTAAAAACTTTCCAGAATTAGAATGATGAACTCAAAATGCATGCTCCAATTGTTATACTACGAAGTGTTGCAAGCTCAAAATCATTCAAAGCTGTATGACTATCTACAAGACATGCAATGCTTTGTAAGAACCATCCAGAAAACAAAAATCATCTATTTAGGACAATTCCCGAAACAAGTGTGTATAATTCAGGATCTATTTTGATCCAAAGCATATCTTATTAACATGAGATATGTTTTGGGAGGCAGATGTTATCCAGTTTTGTGATGAAGCCATATGTGGACAAGTCCGAACGATCAAAAACTTTGTAAATTAGCCTACATGCCAAATCAACCAAAGTGCTACGACCAAAAACCAAAGATTCATGAAAAAGTCATGGATCGGTACCGATCCCTAATATTAGCTCCAATTCACCGGTAATTTATGCTGCGTAAGTTGATTATCGGTTAGCACACACCATATGAGATGGATCGCCGGCTTCCTTCGATTCAAACATTAATGCATTCACATAAGTTTCAAGATAACAAACCCAAATGATTTTACCTAGCAAACGAGCCACGTACTTCACCATAGTCTGAGCTCACATTGATACACCCAAGCTCCAGAAATGAAGGAACAAGCCTCTATATAAAGCAACCTCACGGGACCGAATGAAGATTAAAAGTCAATCTTGTGGATCGATACCAATCCATAGTCATGCTTCAGTACTAATCCTTGAACCCTATTGATTTGATCACGATCTCTTCAAGCTAATTCCTTCTGAACGTGGGGAACATGGGGAAGAATGTGGTAGAGAGAAGTCCGTCTACGAGTGTTAGCGCTGTTTTGGGGATCTTTTTGTTTACATTCTAAGTTTTTGTACTTCTACTATAATCATTTGGAACAATATCGAGCTACAGACTACCGATCCATAAGATCATCTTTGTAAAAACTTGGTATAATTACAAAAAGTTTAAATGGACGTAGACTAGCGATTAGCCAAATCACTATAATTGTTGTGCGTCGTTTTCTCTCGTTTTTCATTTATTTTATTCACTTTATTCTCTTATATAAATCTTTTAAGTGTTTGTGCCAACTTTTGGCGTAAACAGTTAGTAGCTATAAAGAAGTATAAATGGTTATGCCCTTAGCTTTGCACTATATATGCATTTACATATGTCTATGTAGAGAGATCCATTGCTCATCTCTTATATCTATTTTCTATCGAGAGAATATATACACAGAAAATTAGATTGTTTCGAAACCTCCAAACTCTTCTAAAATTACTTTTCCAATCAATCATTAATATTCATATTCAATGGTGTATTGATTTATAATTTGAAGTTGGAAGTTTTAAATCAATCCAAAATCTTATGTATATAATCAGCATAAGAAAGGTACTATATATACCAAAAATTGTTCTATTTTGAGATGTTTCGGGATAAAAGATAGAATAAGGGCAAAAGATCTCTCATTATACACACATATGTATTGACGGAGTTAAGGATGTGCCCTAGGAGAAATTATGTAATTTGTTACATCTACCTAAATCAATAAAATCTTGTTCAAAATAAAAGGTGTTGTTCTTTCTTTTATTTACTTGTTGAATTGTGATATAATTAAGTAAGTTATCAATTTAAAGTGTGTTAAATAGGAAATCCTTAAATGATATGTTATGGATAGTAATTACAATGTGTCGTAATCATGAGAAAATTTTCACATTAAAATGAAATATTATTTTAAATATTCCTAGTCCAAATATTTCGATATAGGATATTAAAACATTCTTTGAGAATATAGTGTGTAATGCTCTCCAAATGTTATAGAGTGTATTACTCATGGTTGTTTGGGACACCAAGTTCTTACGTACTGATAGGTACTGGATTACTATGGAATGATTTACTCAAGAGTTCTTTGTTGGTTAATATAATTAAGGTTAAACTGACAATCCCGAAGTGATGATATTATGCAGTTATCTTAAATTAGGAATACTGTGAAACTCTTATATGGACATTCCACTTTGATAATAGTTAAATGATGGCATGACTTCCATGGAATAACTATTATAAGGTCCGAGTTGATATGAAAAACTATTCAATGGATAATTCATCTCCTCGATTATATGAGCTTAGCACCACGGTCAACTATAGTCAACTCAATGTCAACGTATTGGGCCATGACAACACGTTTAATAATAAATGTTATTACTGAACCAAGGATTTTGTGTTTGAACTTACAAAATAAAATGTCGACGATTTTGGAATTTTGACCAAAACCAAATTCCATAATCCCAATGCGATGCTTTGACTAAGAGAGTTGGCGTAAATAGTCGCTACCATCAGGTATGACTTATAATAGGCAAATTAAATTTTATCAAAAGATGTGTAAGCGATAAATTCAGCTAAAATGTCACACCACTAGCTAAGTTAATGCATGAACATTAATACCGAATTGTTCGATATTAATCACTAATTGAATTTACAGTCTTGAGTCGCACAACTGAAATGATGAATACATCAAATGAAAATGCGATTTAATTAATTTATAACAGTTGTAAATTAATTTTTAAATTTTATTAATTTGTTTAAATGTCACTAACATTAAATTAAGTATGTATATAGAAATTATAAATGCGCGTGCCGATATATGATGTCAGTGGAGTGTCTGAATCAGATTTAAATATAATAAATGCTAAGTGGGTTTTTAAATAAATTAAATTGATCTTTGGGAAACTTTAATTATTAAAGTTATAATCGTGCATATATATAAAAGATATAAACGCACATATCGATATATGATACCGATAGAAAGTTCAATTCAACTTAAGTATATTAAATGCTAAGCAATTTTGGAACTGTTGATGACCATATAACACCTATTACAGCCGACTATAGGTAGTATGATAGAGTTAGTGGTATGCCCTAAGAGCAATTCTGTAATTTATTGTATATTATTAACTCTATAATCAATTCTCGTTTGTAATAAATGTGTTTTCTTTCTGTTACGTCTTTGTTATAATGTAGTATAAATAATTAAATGTTTAATTAAAATATTTTAACGGAAAATCCATAAATGATTTATTTGTGATAGTAATTACTAATAATTGTAATCATGAGTAATGTATCACAATTCAATAAACATATCATTTTAAATATTTATAGTCAAGATGCATCGAGACTGGACATCGATACATCCGTTGAGACTAGAGTACGTAACGCTCTCCAAATGTTGAGCAGTATATAACTCATGATTGCTGGAGCAGTTAGTGGATGATCATGGAATGACTCACTTAATAGTTTTCTGTTGGTTAATATAACTAAAGTCAAAATAAAATATCGATGTGACTAATTTACACAATCCCTTGACTTGAGAATATTGTTAATCTTTAATGTGAAAGCTCCGCTTTGATTGTAATCAAATCGTGGTAAGGCATCCATCAAATGACTATAGTAGGATTTAAGTGAAAGTATTATATGTGAAACATTATTCAAAAGATGCTCCGTCTCCTCAGTTGTATGGAGTCAGTATCACCATCAAACGAAGTCAACTCAAAATCAAAATATCTAGCTATTATAGTTCGATTAATAGTAATTGTTATTATTGAACCAAGGACTTTACATTTGGACTATAGAATTGAATATAAAAAATTTGGAATTTTGACCATTACTAGATTCTATAAATCCAGAGTGATATAGTTTCGATGAAGAGAATGGATGTAAGTAATTATCACTACCAGACAACGCTTAATAAAGTAAAATTAGATTTTACCCAAATCAAATAAGCGATAAATTTGGCCACAATATCACACCACCTACTGAATGAAGTTTGAAACGTTAATATTCGAATTATTCGATATTAACAATGACCAAATTTACATCCAAGAGCCACACAACCAAAACATTGAATACTCCTTTTATCACCCGATTTAATTAATTTGTAAATTGTCATAAATTAATTAAATCAATTAATATTTATGGAATATTAATAAATAAAATTATATATGATGAAAAACCTTAGTAAGTGTGTTTATAATAGTTATAAATATATTGATAGATATACGATATCGATATACGTTCAAATAAGATGTAAATTACAATGAACATTGTTCAGACACGAACTAGATTTGAGGCCCACTTAGGCATGTTAATTTTAGCTATAAGCGGGCAGGATTATGTTGACTTTATAATAGAAAATAGGGAGGGTTTTGAATGGTTAAAAGGGTGGAAATGGCAAGAGAGAGATGTTAGGATGTGATCCACTTTTCACTCTCTTAACTACCTTTTTATATGCCACCTTTTACATCATTTCAAAAACTGGATTTTCCACCCCATCTGTAACAACCCGCATATTTATCGAGTTTGTATTTAAATATTTTATTTAAATAGTAACTCGTTAATCGGATTTTGGTCCGAAAAGCTACTTTTTGCAAACGGTCAAATTAGGACTCGAGACCACTTCCATTGAGTTCGAAAAGTCGTTTACAACTTTTTAAGTATAAACATCGATAGGTTTGGAGTTAGTGAAATTTCACTAACTTTTCCCGCTTTGGACTTTGGGTTAGTTTAGCCTATTAAGCCCAAGTTCCAACCCTCTTCTCCTCACTCTTCATAAATTTCCTAACTAATCAAGCTTTGGCATTAATGGTGGAGGGAATGGGAAATTAAAATTCCAAAACTCAAATTCAATTGCAATCCATCTTTCTACTCCAAATTCAAGAAGAAGACATTGGATTCAAGCTTCTTGTGCTTAGATAGAAGAAGGATTGATTCTTGCTTGCTTAAAACTTCATTTTCATTGATATTTGGTGCAAAGGTGAGATTTTAATCTCACAAATCTAGTCTATAACTATATTGGGTTGTTGGGAATGATTCCCTATCACTTTAGCATGAATATTTGCTTTTGGTTTGGATTGGATTGGCGAAAAACTCCGATTTTTGGCGTTTTGGCGAAATTTCTGCATTTAGGTCATTCTGGCCATTTTTAGGTCGTTCGGAGTTAGGTCGTGTGGGTCTTAGGTCGTAGGTCGCGTACGAGATAGCTCCTAGATCGTTCTGACCATTTTTCACGTGTTCGGAGTTAAGTCGTTCACAACCTAGTACTTAGGTCGCTCGCGACCTAACCCTTAGGTCATTCGCGTGTTATCGCGCTAAGTCGCACTGCCTTGAATCTTCACTTCGGAGTTCGGTCGTTTCACGTTAGGTCGTATGGCTTTTAGGTCATAGGTCGTATGGCTTTTAGGTCGTAGGGCGTATGGCTTTTAGGTCGTAAGTCGTATGACTTTTAGGTCGTAGGTCGCTGGCCTTTTGACCGTTAGGTCGCATGCCTTTCTACTTCGATAGGTCGTTCGGCCATGCTTTCTATTTTTAGGTCGCGACATCTTTAGGTCGTGTTACCTATATACCCCTAGGTCGAAAGACCTTATGTCGTGCACCTTTAGGTCGCGAACCCTATTAGGTCGCGAACCTCTTTAGGTCGCCTGTCCCTTAAGAAGTTAGGTCGTTCGTCCTGTGATGCCTTAGGTCGTTTGACCCGTGTTACGTTAGGTCGCGTAACCCCTTAGGTCGCTTGACCTTGTTTCCTGTTAGGTCGCGTGACCTTGTTTTCGCCCTTAGGTCGTTTCACTTTTAGGTCGCATGACCTCGTCTCTGTTAGGTCGTGAACCTTGTTAGGTCGCTCATCCTTAGCCCGCGAACTTTCTTAGGTCGCGTACCTTTAGGTCGCGTGTCCCCTCTACCTCGTTAGGTCGCAAAGAACATTAGGTCGCTCGACCTCCTTACCCACCAGGTCGCGCACTTAGTTAGGTCGCTCAGCCATTGTGTTAGGTCGCGTGAACCCTTAGGTCGTTAGACCTCATTTTGCTTTAGGTTGTAGGCCTCTTGCCTTCATTTAGGTCGAACCCCGTAAGCGGTGGCGTTGCCCCCGCACCCCCACCTTGGGGGGTTGCCACCCCCCTAGACCCCCCCTCCGTAGGGGATCTTATCTGAAAAACATTGAGCTGATTTCCTTGGATTTTATTCACATCTTCGTATGCGATTTTTGTGACTGATTGTTTCTACAATTGCTTCTGTGTTTTGTCACTTTATAATATAAAGGTTTCTACAATTGACTTGTTATGAGTACAAGTTTAGGGTATGATGCCCTCTTCGAATCTTTGAGAAGATTCTTGTGATATTGATTATCTCTTATTGATTGATCTTCTGTTGATCATTATTTACATACTTATAGTGGTATGTCGTTATGGATGTTTATGTTTATGCCATATCTTTTATGTTATATCATGTCATCTGATATTTATAGCTAGACTGATCCGTTTATTATTTTCTTAAATAATACTCGGGTCAGACCGAGATGTTACAGGTGCTTCTGCTTGACTTCTTCCCAGGGATTCATCACTCTGACTTTTGGCTAACTGTTTAGATTAGCAGTTTTTGTTGTATACACTTGAGATATAGACTCATAGTTGTATTCTTTTGTATAGCACGTGTTGCTATTCTTTTGTATTATCGTGGATCTTAATGACCACTACTCTGATGTACACTTTCATGTGTTAGTTATATATTCATATCTTCTTCCGCCTTTGTGATATGGATATATGTGACTGATTTGTGATATGATTATTTCTATGTTTGTTTCCGAAAATTATTTATAGCCACCGTGTGATAAGCAATTACATGGATGGTCGCTCCTCAACAGCCTTATTCTCCGTGCTAGTTGACAGCACTACTCCGGAGTGTTCTTGGCTAGCGTGGGTATAGAGGTGGGGCGTCACACCATCCCCTCTTTAATTTTCGTCCAGCACTCCTCCTCTCAAAACCCCAAAAACCCTAGTAAACAAATATAACAAAAAACTTAAATTCGATTGTCTATGAAAAGGCAATTTAGAAGCTAACAACTTTGGGATTGAAATTCGATTCAAGGAGTTTACTTATTCGTTTCGAGGTGCAAGCTTTGGGTTTTATGGAAGGTATTTTTAGGTTTAATATTATGTAATCATTATATATATATATATATATATATATATATATTGTTTTGTTAGAAATATTACGAATTGGCATATCGATGGACTGTCATATATTGATACTTCTATATATATTAGAAATAAAATTTATGCATACTATTTATAGTTGCTCTCGGCTTGAAAATACAAAAACAAAAAACTTTTTTCAGTTTTGAAATTTAAATAATAAAATATTAAGTAAAGGTTAATATAAATCTAGTTTAAAAGTTTAGCTTATATACAATATATATTTTAAATCTTTATAAAATTTAATTATTTTAGTATGATATTCGATAATTCAAAATTTTAATTTTTTTCCAAATATTAAATATGTATAATATAAATACTTTTATATAATTAAAAGTTGTTTATATACATAAAATATATGTGCGTGTATAACATAAAAATCTAGAAAATTTACATAAAATAAAATAAAGTTTATAATCTCAAAACTATATTTTTAAGATTTTGATTTATTTTCTTGTGCTTTTAATTAAATCTGAATTTTGTTATAATAAATTAATTAAACCGAAAATTAAATAATAATAAAATTAATTTTTATTATCAGGCCGATAACAACAGAAAAATATAATAATAATTTTAAATTATATATATGTATATACATGCTTTTGAAAGTAATAAATACATTGCCCGATATAAGATATCGATACGTGTTTAAATTGGATTTAAATGCTAGAATTTATGTTCGGTTTAAAGTGTTTTAAGGTCCATGTTATATCAAATTATAGCCAGCTTTGGTTACCTAGGAAATGGTCGGCCATATCATGGCCAAGGGAGGTGGTTTGAAGTGGTGAAATAGAGAAAAGTTAAGAATGAAAAGTGGATTGTGATCCATATTTTTCTCTCTTATCTCCCTATACGTAAGGAATGTTTCTTTATTTTTTTAGACACTTGAAGTTCACTCTCTAGTAGTCAAAAACCAAGTCGGTCATTACTTTCTAACTCCCCAAAATTCTTATCTTAAATCTACATCAAACACAATATTATTCAATAGTCGGTGGTCAGCAATTCGGAGGCTAGCACCTTCTAATTTGCAAACGGATTCAAGAAGCAATTATCGTCGTTTCAAGGTGCAACTCTTGGCTTTGGTGTATCATCACATAAGATGGTTGTATGTTAATAGGCAAATTATAAAAAAAAATTGCGCATGCATAATGGAAATAGTGCTCACGGCCCCTGCTTATAAAAATAATAATTCATTTTCTAAATTAAAATAACATTATTTAATTGAATTTTGTCTCATAAATCTAGATTTTAGCATCATATATGTAGAATATACTAGTATGTGGTTTTTGTTTGATGATAATAAACACATACATACATACATACATACATACATATATATATATATATATATATATATATTCGTTTAAATGCATTTATTGTTATACTATTTTATTTTTCCACATAATTAAATAGATATTTGTTGAATAAAATAAATAACTCGGAATTCTTATTTAAACAAATATTTTGTTCAAACAAATATTTTATTACAAATTCAAATAGTACAAATTTGAGCTCTCACTACATTTACACATTTTCAATTACAATACAACTTCAATTACAACACAATTTTCACTTTACAGTTTTACATATATTTCACTGTTCCAGCCTGTATCTAGCATCTGAACTATCTATAAAATAAACATTGATGCGGTAAAAGCGAAAAATAAATATTTTACAGTGCATAATGAAGTATGTGTTTTGAAAATACTGTTTGCCTCGGTTATTTGGGTTGTTCATCATCATTTTTTAATTCATCTTACGCGAACAACTTGTGACATGCATAGTGTATTACTGTACATGTCATAAGGTAGTGCATACCGATATAAACTTGCTTGTTAAAATTGTTTGGACAGGTGAGCACAAGGTCAAACCCAAGCCTAGACCGGATTCAACTCAAGTGTAAATGCAAAAACAACCAAATGTACACACAAGCCTCAACCAAAACAGCCTCAACAAAAATGTAGACATGTCAGATCTAAATGGATTAACATGAATAAGCAAATGCAGACAAACAAAATAGTGCACAGTTGTTCAGAGGAAAAAAACAAGTATGCACATGCATAGGGGCAGTTTAACTCAAAGCAAATCACAATGCAACACAGACTAGATTCAGTAACAAAGGCAACAAGAACACATCAGCATGGTTGGTCAGAGCATTCAATACAAAGCAACCGGACTACAGTTCAGAGAATACAAAGTAAACCAGACATGTAACAAGACTTCAAGAGGAACTAGACAAGACTTCAATTTCATCATGTCCAAAGTTCTTAAAGGAGGTAAACATGGCAACTCAACAAGCCAGTGGAACAAGACTTCAAAAGGAAACAAACCAAGACTTCAATTTCAACATGTACAAAGTTCGATTTCAACATGAACCAAGCATAATTGCAAGTCTAATTTCAACATGTACAAAGTGGTGCACCAAACAGTGACATGTATATACATATGCAACAGAGAAGACTTCAACGCATTGGAGCTGCAGCAATCATACACTCAACCAAGCAACCAGCAAACATTACGAGGAATTGGACAGAGCATAGCAATACCAATCATACACATATATACATACATATATGTATGTATATACATTGAGGCAACATGTTTAGATTTCAAGTACAAGACAATGCAGTCGTGGTCATACCAATCAACAAGTCAAAAACCAATCAGAGAACTAAAAGACAATATAAGGAGTCGTTTCAAAAAGAAATGGCAGAACAAAAAAAGAGATGAATTATTCAAAAAAGGTCATAGAAGGTATCATAATGAACAAGTCAGAATTTGGGTCAAAAATATAGATGCCAATATATCAGGAAATTAAAATTATCTCAAATTCAAATGCCAAGCTAGAAGAGATCGATGAACAAGTCATAGGAGCAAAGAACGGAACAAATTCAAATCAATTCAAGAAAATTCGAATATATCAACCAATGAACAAGTCTGAAATCATCACAATCGTTCAATCAAGAATCGAATGACCGAGCAAAGCAATTGACGAATTCAAACCAAAATATACGAAACAAAATCATAGGGTTTCGAGCCCTATAAATACCAAAATCATCATCGGCAAAAATTTCAGGAGTATGAAAATAATCAGGGAAAGCATTCAAGAGACAAACACATACCAAAGTCAAACTCAAATCTGGAGCAATCAAATAATACTGATCGAACACAGTGAAGCAAATTGAGGAACGAAAGCATACGATAAACGATTCGAATTGCTACCACCAAGTGGCTGTTCCTATTCAACATAATCCTAAATCAAAGACAAAAGTGAAAGAGGAATATCGGCCTAAATATACAAAAAGAATAAGAGCATCGTCTTTTCCTTTGGACCGTATTTTTTTATTGGGCCGATATTATTGCATTGGGCTTTAGTTATAAATATAGGGTATTTGTTTTTACTTTTTATTTGAAATTTTCTCTCTTTCAAAATTTGGTAAATTCCTAGTTGTGTAACTACAAACTATGGGACATTGTTTGTGAACTTGCAACTCAGTGGCTGAGTTGTGGTAGGGTTTTAAACTTAGAGTTGGGTTAATCAAGTTAGCGGGTATAGCAAGTTTACGTGTTTTATAAGCGTCCGATTACGTAATTTCTAGTAGAAATCTTGAGGGCAGCACATAGGCAGGTTTTTGCTGAAGTTGGGTAAAACTGTGTGTGATCTTTACTACATTTCTTTCTTCTTTTATTTTTATTTCTGTATAATTATTTTAGTAGACCCTATTCACTCTCCTTCTATGGTGAAAACGATCCTACAAGTGGTATCAGAGCTAGGAATAAAAACCATTTTCTGTTAAAAAAATTGATTTTTTTTGCTTTCGGTGGCTTCATTTAATAATGCTTTTGCTGAAGGTCAGTTAGCTAGACCATCCATGTTCAATGGTGAATATGCATATTGGAAAACTTGAATGAAATTTTTTTGAAAACAATATATGCATCGAACATTGTTGAAACGGGATATAGCACATTAACAATAATGGTAGATAATCAAGGAGTTGAAAAACCTATGGATCAATGGATAGATCTTGAAAATAAATTGCAAACAGCTAATGCTAAAGCTATGAATTCTATAATTTATTCATTAGATCAAATTGAATTTAACCGTATCTCACATTGTCTAACTGCGTAGAAAATTTGGCACACGCTTGAAGTGACTCATGAAGGAACCTCCTAAGTTAAAGATCTCACCTTGCCATACTTAGTAACGAGTACAAGAACTTTATAATGGCAAAGGATGAAAGTGTCAAAGAAATGTATGGACGGCTTACTAATCATGTATACAAATCAAAATCCTTAGGAAGTCCATACACAAAACTGGAAATAGTTCGAACGATACTCAAAATACTTCCATGAAATTTTGAAGTAAAGGTGACCGCCATCCAAGAATCAAAGGATCAGAAACAAGTTAAAGTGGAAGAACTCATCGAAAACCTCACCATTTATGAACTAGAAATCAAATTCAAGGAAGAACGTGAAGGAGGAGATAAACGAAAGAAAATAATAGCTCTCAAAGGGACGACGGAAAGTGAAGATGATGATGGTGATGATGAAGGAGCAGCTAAACTTGCATTGATAATAAAGAGATTCAAAAGGTGGAACCACAAATATGGAAATCCAGCCCAAAATCAACAACTAAAGAGCAGAATCGTCAAAGTTCTAGACAACTCAGAAAAGCAGAAGATCATTATCACATGTGCAATAAACCTGGTCACATCAAGCCAAATTATCCTCAAAATTGATTCAACAAAGGAAAGAAATTGAAAAGGAGAAGTTTTGTAGCAACTTGGGATAAAAGTGATGAAGATGATGATAAAAGCACTAGCAGTGAAAATGAAAGAGCAAATCTATGTTTTTAGGAGAAACAAGTGATAGCGATGATATAAGCCAAGCAAGATATCAAAACTTTCTCACTCGCGATTACTTATATATTTTCATGAAGTAAATGGCTGTTTTGAAAGACTTAGGGAGAAGTACGCTAAATTTGAATCACAAAAAGATAGTTTGATAGAACTAAATATGTAGCTTGATCAAATGGTTCGAAACTATAGAAATAAGAGCCCTAAGTGTGATAAGTGTTCATCATTAGAAGAAGAAATAAAAAAATCAGAAACTAAAATTAAATCGCTTGAAAATGAAATTCTGATTTTGAAAAAAGTGAAAATACTAGGAGAGAAAATTCTATTAAAAAGTGCACATTGTTATCAAATGAAAATGAATCTCTCAAGTCACAAGTCCAACAATTGTCTACAACTTAAAAAAAACTCTCCAAAGGACAAAGATCTCTAAATATACTATTAGGGAAACAAACTGTTAATACTATTAGATAAGGACTTGGGTATACTCAATATGAAAAAGGTAGAAGTGAAACTAATCAAATCAACTCCAAGTACACGATTTGTGAAAATTTGGACACGATCAAAACAATTGCTGGTATAAACCAAACACATGAAAACCATACCAATTTGAGTTTCTAAAGGCACGAATGTAATATCCCTTAAAATCAAAAAAATCTGGGCGCCAAAAGAAACGAACATAGACTTTCTTGGTTCTACCTTTTGTTTTTCAAAAAAATTTCTCACTAACAGTTATGGACCTATGAAAACAAATAGCTCACTAAACTCTCTTCTCGTGTAGGTGTGTTGGCAGACTAGCACCAACAAGAGTGGTACCTAGATTCTGGCTATTCCAGGCACATGATGGACGAAAAATCAAAGTTCCTTAGCCTAGAGAAGTACAAAGGTGGCAGTCATAATGGGCAACAACGATAAATGTAAAACTATCGATAAAGGTAAAGCAGGTAATGGTACATTGGCCTTAAAAGATGTATTATATGTTGAACATATGCACCATAATCTGATTTCAATCAGTTAGTTATGTGATAAGGGAACGAATGTTGTTTTTAATTCTGATTTGTGCAAAATTGATAAACAATCGTAAAAAAACATTATTTTCAGGCAAGAGGAAAGGTAATATATACTCTTTATCTTTTTATGATCCCACTCTTTCAAAATGTTTGGAAGCTAAGGATGAAGAAGTAAACTTATGGAATAGACGATTAGGACATGCTAGCATGAATCTACTAAACAAATTTAAAAGAAAAGATGTGGTAAGAGGTTTACCATCTCATAATTTCAAAATAGAAACTCTATGTAAAGCATGTACTATGGGAAAATTTTAAAAAAAATTCATCTTTTCATGCCAAGAACATTGTGATCAACTAGGAAAATTTGAGCCAAAAGCTGAGGAAGGCATGTTCTTGGGATAGTCTTTCAAAAGAAAAGCTTATAGAGTATACAACAAAAGGACAAGAACAATCGTGGAGTCAATCAATGTGAAATTTGATGAAGGCATTGATGATCAAAGTAAGGAAACAATTAAAAGCAATATCGATGAGGATAACGAAAAGGATGAAAGTGAAAATCCAAAAGAAACTGCAATCGCGAAAGAAATCCAAAGAAATCTAAAACCGGAGAGATTGAAATTTAAAGTAGTCATCCTCCAGAATTGGTAATAGGTAATCCTACTGTAGGTATTCAAACTCGTTCTTCCTTTATAAATTTATGTGATTTGTGTCTATACAGTGGATTTATTTTAGAAATTGAAACAAGAGACATGGATACAACTCTCAATGACAAGAATTGGTTTATGGCTATGCAAGATGAGCTCAATCAATTTGAACGAAATGATGTTTGGATTCTAGCACCTAGACCTAACGATTATCCAGTTGTAAGAACCAAATGGATTTTTAAAAATAAATTTGACGAATCTGGAAATGTGATTAGGAATAAAGCTAGGTTAGTTGCTAAAGGTAATCATAAAATTGAAGGAATTGATTTTGATGGAACTTTTGCACCAGTAGCAAGACTAGAATCCATTAGAATCTTATTAGCTTTTTCTTGTTATAAAGGATTTAAACTAAGACAAATGGATATTAAAAGTGCTTTTCTTGGTGGAATTTTGAAACAGAATGTATTCGTTAAACAACCTGAAGGTTTTGAAAGCCAAGAATACCCTAACCATGTATATAAACTTAAGAAAGCACTATATGGATTAAAACAAGCCCTTAGGGCTTGATATGGATATCTTAGCACTTATCTCCTTGAAAATGGTTTCAAAAAGGACTATGTAGACAACCAACACATTATTTATATTGATTGAAAATGATGACCTATTGATTGTTCAAATATATGTTGATGACATTATTTGTGGTGCTACTAACAACCTTTTGTATGAAAATTTTGAAAAAGTAATGTAGCAAAAGTTTGAAATGAGCTTGGTAGGAGAGTTGAAGTTCCTTTTAAGATTTCGAATCAAACAAAGCGAAAAAGGTATGCTCATCTCTCAAATGAAATATATCAGAGAGCTTGTCAACAAATTTGGATTAATAGATGCTAAACCTGCAAAAACTCGTATGAGCACAACAATTAAACTTTACAAGGATGATAATGGTAAGGTAGTTGATCAAAAAAATATCATGGTATGATTGGATTAGTTCTTTATCTTACTGCTTCTAGACCAGACATTATGTTCTCTGTTTTTTTATGTGCACGGTTTCAATCAAATCCAAAAAAATCTCATTTAAAAGCTATCAAAAGGATGATAAGGTATCTTTTGCACACCCCACGGTTTGGTCTATAGTATCCAATTAATGATAATTTTGAGTTAAAAGGGTATTTTGATGCAGACTATGCTAGTAGTCTAGTTGATAGAAAAAGTACTGGTGGAACATGTTTTATATTGGGACATTCATTAGCAGCATGGTCAAGTCGAAAACAAAATTGTATTGCATTATCTACCACTGAGGCAGAGTATATTGCTCTAAGCGGCTGCTCTGCTCAAATCTTATAGATGATTCAAATCTTGGAAGACTATGGTCTAAATTTTAAACGGGTTCCACTTATGTGTGATAGCAAAAGTGCAATTGATCTCACAAATAATCTTATACGTCATTCTCGCACCAAGAATTTAGACATTATTTAATTAGAGACCACATTTACAAAGAAAATATCTGCATAAATTTCATTTCAACTGATTCTCAATTGGCAAACCGTTTTACAAAACCCCTTCTAGAAAATAGTTTTTTCGACTTCATCTCAGTTTACGCATTTTATAAATGTGATTTTATATTTGTTTGATCTTAAATGCCTATGTTAACTAATCTGACTCCCTATTGATTATCGAAAAGATAAATAGTGAATGAAAAAACGATGAGTGTTGATCTTGATCATACATTATGTCTTGAGAGAGTATATTTAGAAACTTTCTTCAAAAATTTAAAAAAAAAATTGTAATAACTTTGGTTGGTAAAAATTCCATGACCATCTCTAGTTCTATCATATTTTTACGACAATCGCTCAACAAAATCCATTATAGTATGTCAAAATGTGGTATTTAAATAGGAAATCATTCTTTTTTTTTGCAATAACATCATCCAAAAAAGTACTCACTCTCATTTAAAAGTCCTCACGGTTATGAATGGCGAACTACTTGAAATCTCTAATCATGTGCTTTCATGCTCATTTAAAAGTCCTCACGGTTATGCATACATGGAACATATATCAAAATTGGATGAAATAGGCGAGTTGATTCTAACCCTATTTAAAAGTCCTTACGGTTATGCGTGGTTAGAAGTTGCTTGAAATTTAATTTTAATAAAAATAGAAAATAATACTAATCTCATTTAAAAGTCCAAATGATTATGCATGGTTAGTAAGTATTTAAAAAATTCATGTTATAGATATACCACAAATGGACACGACTATATGGTTTTCTATGCCGATATCACCCTTATCACTCTAAAGTGGTATATGTATCTAACAAAGTATTTATGATTTTTATTTGATGTTTTTTTTTGAAATTTAATATTCATGCTCGATTAGGTATTAATGTTGTATTGATGTTTATCAATTTATCACTCTTATCTAACACTATTATTCTTTTGCCGATAACAAAAGGGGGAGGGAAGTTAAGATTTTGGCAAATAAGTTCAATTTTTTATCTGCATATTCTCATGTAGGTTCATTGCATTTTTTATTTGTTTTTCATTTGCATATTTTTTTATTCTCATGCATATGTGAAGATGGAGCTTTGTTGTAGAGGGAATATTCAAATAGGGGGAGCAAATAGAATTCATCAAGACCAAATACATTTAATAGAGTCAAAATCTTAATATATGTTTGTTATCATCAAAGAGGAGATTATAGAATATACTAGTATGTGATTTTTTGATGATAATAAACATATATATATATTCGTTTAAATGTATTTGTTATTGTACTATTTTATTCTTCCACATAAGTAAATAAATATTTGTTGAATAAAATAAATAACTCAAAATTCTTATTAAACAAACATTTATTCAAACAAATATTTTATTACAAATTCAAATAGTAAAAATTTGAGTTCTCGCTACATTTACACATTTTCAATTACAATACAACTTCAATTACAACACAATTTTCACTTTACAGTTTTACATACATATTTCACTGTTCCAGCCTGTATCCAGCATCTGAACTATTTGCAAAATAAATACTGACGCAGTAAAATTGAAAAAAAAATGTTGCAATGCACAATAAAGTGCGTGTTTTGAAAATATTATTTGCCTCGGTTATTTGGGTTGTTCGTCATCATTTTTTTAATTCATCTTACGCGAACAACTTGTGACATGCACAGTGTATCACTGTACATGCCACAAGGTCAAGCACACCGATATACACTTGCTCGTTAAAATTGCAGGGACATGTGAGCACAAGGTCAAACCCAAGCCTAGACTGGATTTAACGCAAGTGCAAATGCAAAAACAACCAAATGTACACATGAAGCCTCAACCAAAACAGCCTCAACAAAAATGTAGACATGTCAGATCCAAATGGATTAATATGAATGAACAAATGCAGACAAACAAAACAGAGCATAGGAGTTCAGAGGTAAAAAACAAGTATGCACATGCACAGGGGCAGTTTAACTCAAAGCAAATCACAATGAAACATAGACCAGATTCGGTAACAAAGGCAACAAGAACACACCAGCATGGATGGTCAGAGCATTCAGTACAAAGCAACCAGAACCAAACTACAGTTCAGAGAATACAAAGTACACCAGACATGTAACAAGAATTCAAAAGGAACCAGACCAGACTTCAATTTCAATATATACAAAGTTCTCAATTGAAATAAGACAAGCAGATGAACATGCTAACTCAACAAGCCAGTGGAACAAGACTTCAAAAGGAACCAGACCAAGACTTCAATTTCAACATGCACAAAATTCAATTTCAAATGAACAAAGCATAAATGCAAGTTTAATTTCAACATGTACAAAGCGGTGCACCAGACAGTGACATGTATATACAAATGCAACAGAGATGACATCAATGCATTGGAGCTGCAACAATCATACTTTAACCAAGAAACCAATAAACAGTACAAGGAATTGGACAGAGCATAGCAATACCAATCACACACATATATACATACATATATATATATATACGTATATACATGGAGACAACATGTTTAGATTTCTAGTACAAGACAATGCAGCCGTGGGTCATACTAATGAACAAGTCAAAAACCAATCAGATAACTAAACAACAACATAAGGAGTCGTTTCAAAAATAAATGGCAGAACGAAAAGCACCGATGAATTGTTCAAAAAAGGTCGTATAGGGTATCATAATGAACAAGCTGGAATTCGGGTCAAAAATATAGATGTCAATATATCAGGAAATCAAAATTATCTCAAATTCAAATGCCAAGCTGGAAGAGATGGATGAACAAGTCATAGGAGCAAAGAACGGAACAAATTTAAGTCAGTTCAAGAAAATTCGAATATATCAACCAATGAACAAATCAGAATTCATCACAATCGTTCAATCAAGAATCGAATGGCCGAGCAAAGAAAATGACGAATTTAAACCAAAATTTACGAAACAAAATTATAAGGTTTCGATCCCTATAAATACCAAAATCATCATCGGCAAAAATTTCAGGAGTTCGAAAACAGTCAAGGAAAGAATTCAAGAGACAAACACATAACGAAGTCGAACTCAAATCTGGGGCAATCCAATAACGTTGATCAAAGAAGCAGCGAAGAAACTTGAGGAACGAAAGCGTACAACAAACGATTCGAACTGCTATCTCCAAGCGGTGGCTCCAATTCAACAAAACCCTAAATCGAAGACAAAATTGAAAGGGGAATATTGGCCTGAATATACAAAAAGAATAAGAGCATCATCTTTTCCTTTGGACCGCATTTTTTTATTGGGCCGATATTATTGCTTTGCGCTTTAGTTATAAATATAGGGTTTTTAGTTTTTATTTGTAATTTTCTCTCTTTTAAAATTTGGTAAATTCCTAGTAGTGTAACTAGGTACAAATTACGAGGCGCAGTTTGAGAATTCGCAACTCAGTGGTTGAGTTGTGGTGGGGTTTTGAGTTTAGAGTTAGCTTAATCAAGTTAGCGGGTATCGCAAGTTTACGTGTTTTGTAAACAACTGATTACTTAATTTCTAGTAGAAATCTTGTGAGCAGCACGTAGGCAGGTTTTTGCAGAAGTTGGGTAAAACTGTGTGCGATCTTTACTGCATTTCTTTCTACTTTTATTTTTATTTCCGCATTATTATTTAGTAGATTCTATTCACCCCTCCTCTAGGGTGAAAACAATCCTACAATATAATATATATTTTAAGTTCTATGAAAATTAATTTATGCTAAAATAATATTTGGTAAATATTTTATTTATTCATTTATAATACACACACACGCAAACAGATTTATTAGTTCGATTTGAAATTAAAGTAGCAATTAAAAAATATATACACATTTGCAAATGATAAAAAATATATAAGATTTTATACAAACTATTAACATAAAATTTTACTTTCAAAAATAATTCTATTTTAATTTTTTGTTAATTCATGTACTATATTAACTAATAAACTTTTAATATATAAAAATTATATAGGCCTAAAGAAATATTATTAATGCATGTTTACATATAAAATTTATTATCATTATTTGTATTAATATGCTTAAATGCATACATACATGTATATATATAATTATTTGTATGCACGCGTGCGTGCGCGTGCGCACACACACATATATATATTATACGGGAAAAAATTCATATTGATTATATACATGCATTGTATAAGATTAAAATTATTTAAATATATATTTGAAATAATTTGTAATTTAATTTTATACAATAATTAATATATGTGTGTATGTGTGTGTCTTATTTTATATAATAATGATGCTCATATACATACATTTTGATGATACATTCGTATAAAATATAGGCTAACATGTCTGTTACGGCGTAAATCCCAACACTTATACATGGACATATCCGTTGCGGTGTAATAATTAATATCGTTTTAGTTTAATATTAACAACGTTAAATTTTTAGATTATCATAGCAAGGGTATGAATCGGTAGCATAATTGTTACCTTGGCGAGATACATAAAACCATATCCTCATAATTAGGATGCTGTGACCCAAAGTAAAGTAGTCATAAGTTGTAAAATTATTGAGTATTCTTTCTTTTAGTTGATTAAACTGGTAATGACCGCAACTTGAAAAATATGCGTTTAGGGATATAAAAATTTTACTCTCTAAAAAAAGGTCTCCTCTCCTTAGATCATGTTTTGTGTTTGGATGTTGCTTTATGCTTTACTAAGCATTAGCTTTTCTAAAATGATCGTCAAAGGAAAATCAATTTGCATGTATGGGCTATCATTGATTAAAATACATCGTAGGAGAGAAAATTGATAAAAGAAAAAAACAAGTGGAAATCCGGGAGTCGCTTTATTCAGCATCTCGTGCTTCAAAAACTCATCCAAAACGGCTTTTCAAAGATTTCCTCGTGATTACTTCCAGATTTGATTTTTCAGTTTTCGTGCGTGACTGATTTTCATCCAACTATGAACCCTAGTTTGAACAATTATGTTAAGTCTCACGTCACCTAGTATGAGATGGATGAAGCTATTATGCACCATTTTCTTAGGTGCTAGCTTTTGAGACAAGATCTACCAAATTTGATTTCATATAATTTTGTATCAAAGCCTGCCACCATGTGTACCAAAGTTCGAGCCTCTAAATTTCAACTTAAATATAGGTTGGTGAGTAAGTCGATCCTAAAAGGAAATGGCAACCATCATATCAGTGTCTATTTGTGTGGATTGACGAGGACGTCGTACTTTCAAAACATTTTGGTATGTTAAGGCATACATCGTCTACTATGGATGGACCGGGTGATGCATGTATAACATATTAAACATCCTCTCCTTACGTGCTAGCTTTGAGGGTGAGTTCTATCTAATTTAGTTCCTTGAAAATTCAAATTTATTTTATTTAAATTTTTGTCTTAATTTTCTAGTGCTTTTTTCTTTCTTAAGTGTGGTTTTTTTATTATTCTATTTGAATATTACTTTTATATCAATCTATTTTTGTAGATTTTTTTTGCTAAAATGCATTGATTTAGAAACATTTACAAAACAAAAAAGAATTTGAAAACTTGTCGTTTTTACCAAATATTTGAAATTTCTATGCAAAAGAAACTGCAAATATTTGCAAAAGCGTATAATTCCTTAGAAATATTTTGCAAATGTGCAAAAACATTTTGGAAGTATTTGTTGAATGTTCCTATTTAGCTTGTGGTCATTTTGCGAATGTTTGGCAAAATAAGCATTATTTTGCAAACATTTGCAGAACAGAAGCAAATATTTTCGCAAATATTTGAAGAAACGCCTTATTCTTTCATAATCACGATTAACATAATAAACGTTTGACAAATATTTACAAAGTATCATTGTTCATTTGGCAAATATTTGCAAAGCGAAAAATATGTATTATTAGTTTGTCTTATTTTTTGATTTTGAATATAGTTTTGATGATTTAGAGTGGATTTAGTTGTCAACCACATTAATATATATTTTTTGGTCATCTTGTTAATTTAAGGGTACTCTGATCATTTTGCTTCGGTATTTTAAAAAACAGATGATGGCATTTTATAGTCTATAAGGGGTTTTTGGTATTTTTTTAAATTTGACAAGGATGTTTAATGAGCTTACCCAAAAATTAAATTTGATTTCCCATACAAGAATACTTGAAATAACATTTTCTCTTTCTAAAAACTAATATAACTAATTTCTTTGAAATTACTTCAAAAACGAAATAAATTTAATTCCCTTAAATTTGAAATGTTTCAAAATTCCTAATTTTAAAAATGAAAGTCATACTTTAAAAAAAAAGAATCCAAAACAGTTTGCTTTTATTTTTGAAATTTCATAAAAAATTAAGACATAAATTTAAATTAAAAGAAATTTGATTTAATTTTTTATTTTAGATCATGTAAAATAGAAAGCAACAAGCTTAAATAGAAAATTACAATGCCCACCTATCAATGGTTAAAATTTCAAAAATAGACCAAAAAAATTCATTCCAAAAATAGAACTCAGTTGAAACTTACAACAAAATTTCAATTTGAGATTTAACATGCATATTTCTAAAATGCATTGTATATACAGATTTGTATGTACGCAAAAATGCACGTGTGTAAATTCTAAAATTGTGCATATACATTTCTAAAGTATGCATATACAAATCTGAAACAGAACACCTATTACAGCAGGATTCAAGTAAAAAGGAAGCATCTAAACCAAATATACCAGGTATCAAAATATATAAAATGAAAAAGAAGCATCTAAACCAAATTATCCCTTTATTAAGAAACATAATTCAAGTAAAACTCCAACCTTCCACCAACAAAACTACAAAGATAGACTAACAACTATCATAACCATCACCATCACAGCGACGAAGCTTAGACGCCGCTAATTTATCCAGAAACCACACCAGCTTCCCTTCATAAGGCATGACCATCCCAGCAGGCACCAAACACTCTTTTCCCTCTTTTCCTTTCTCCTCCTCCTCCTCCAAAGCCATCTTAACTGCCTCTGCTTTATCTTCACCTACAGCTACAATAGCAACATTCAAAGCAGCATTGATCACAGGCAGCGTGAAGGTGATTCTTTCAGGTGGAGATACAGGCGAGTCTGTGATGTACGTGACCCAGTCCTCCTTCTGCTCCAGAGACGGATGGTTTGGAAAAAGAGACGCTATGTGACCATCTGAGCCTAAAGTCAGAAGTATGAGGTCGAATTTTGGGCAGTCATTGCTCTCTGACACGTCGATAGTGCGCAGTTTCACAAGCTGCCGGATTGTGAATTCGTAGCTCCTTGCTGCTTCGTCCACGGTTTTGGTATCATTGATCGAGTACACATGGCTGCTCAGAATTGGTACCTGCAAAAATATTTACACACATATGAGCCGATGGAAAAATCTAGCAAAAATATCTAGAGTAGTGCTAAAGGCACCGCGTTAAAGTGTCTATTTTACCCAGTTTCATTCGACGGTATATTGCTGAATGAAATTTGGTTTAGAAAAAAAATTATACTTCATTCAGTTGTATGATGCTGAGCTACTTCACAACCATTCAGATTCACAACCATTTAGTGGTATATTGTCAAATGAAAATCCCAAGGGTGGATTGGAGTGGCTAATGCGGTGCATTTAGCACTAATCAATACTTATACGTCATTCGGTGCACCTATAGATTAGAAACTTGATCTCCTCACCCTCATTGGGTGGACAGATGGTTGAGCGCTAAACTGTAAAATGTACGAAGTTTATAAATCATAAGGACATGATAAAACATAGCAACCAAAGATATATGGTCACGGTCTACAGAGGAAATGTCAAAATGATGTCTCTTGCAGCCAACAGCAATAACGCATCATTCGATAACGAGTGTTGCTATTCACCCCCGCATCATACACTAACTATTATTACTCAACTCTTAATTTTACCCATTTACACTAAAAGAAATACCCTAAATCAATACCCACTTTGTAAATATAAAAAAACCTCCGTCCTCTCACGTAATGCTATAAATCTAAAGATTTTTAGAACCAGGTAATAACAACTCTCATGATAATTAACTTGTAATATAAATAGCAATTATCATATCAATTTATAGAGTGAAACGGCAAATGTTTACTTGATTTTGCATGACATAATTTCACTTCATCGTAAACTTTCTTTTCGATATCCATTTTTTAAAATAAAAAGATTACAATTGTCTACTGATTGATGAATTGAATACGGTAGTAGTGTTTTTAGCGTGTAGAATTTGGAACAAGAGAACGTGTAAGAAAAGACATACTAATGAGTGATTAAGTAATTTTAAAGGGGCTTATATTTTAGAATTTTAAGTTTAATTTGGGGTAGTATTTGGTGTATTATTTGGGATGAGTAGCAACACTCTTGGATAATAGTTTTAGCACATAGGTTCGCACAATCTGCATCAACGTAACTTTTGACAAAGCAAACACCTTTGATGGCTCTGCAATAATTCAAATTTAAAATAAGCACCTAGATGCGTGCAGACATGTGAATGAAGGTTCCACAATTTTGGAATCTATTGAATAATGGTGATGTAGAAGAATTTCTAGTTCTTAAGTTGATTCTAGAATTTTTCTCAGCTCTCACATTGATTCTAGAATTTTGTTAATATTTAACTTTAAGGTTCTAATACAATTTATGATTACTCACAATTGTTTATAGTTTTCTATTAATTCTCTACTATCGTTTTACATTCAAAAACCTGCACTTTCTAATTTCTACTGTAATTTTTAAAGTTCACCCAGGTTTCACGTATAATTTACATTTAAGTCCATATTTATATTATTTAAATAATCTTAAGTATGAATTGTTAAAATAAATTTATTTAATTATTAGCTATCAATTTGTCTAATGAGTCTCAACGATAACAATATCAACATGTATATCACACTCATAGAAACAAAATGGTAAAGATTAAAATTTTCATTTAAATATAAAATATATACATCACGTCACAAACAATAATAGCAGATTCACTGTATAATTTGTTTATCTTAATAAATCGTTAGTTATATTAAGGAAGGTTTAAAATTAAGTAATCTCAATTATTCTTAAAAAAATTCAGTCCATTCCTTAGTTCTCTTCTATTTTTTTTTTCAACTCCATTTAAATTATCAACGTTCAATTATCCAAAATGTTGCTTTAGCTCTTTCCATGATTTTATATTCATATATCTAGATTTTTATCATTTCTACTATTATCTACAAAGTTCTCACCAATTCTCATTTATTATTTTAAATTCAAATCCATATATTTAAATTAATCAAACACTATAAATTCAAAATATTTTATAAAAAAAATTCTAAGTAACTGATATTCAATAATTTATCTAATAATTTATAATAAAAAAAGTGAAAATTTCAATTTGTGTAACACATTCGCGTTAACAAAAAGGTAAAATGGATTTTTCGTTCCAACATAAATATATATACCATTTAACAAAAGTTATATGCATAAACAATATAAAAAGTTTAATTTATGATTGTTATATCGTGCATTGCATAGCATAATTTTATTTCAACAATATTCAAAGTATGGATACTATCTTCTTACAGTGCTACCGTGTGCAATGTAAGGATTATGCGCTATTACTTTATTATTAGTATCCACAATTTTAATAAATGAAAACTAGTTTTCTCTTTGATCATCTTTTACAATAATTCAAAAGTCTTATCATAATTGATTTTGTAATTTAACATTTGAAACCCATCAACATACGCGTGAGAGCTTGCGCTTGTGCATAAATACCAAGGTTTGAGAACTCTGCATAAATACCAAGGTTTGAGAACTCGGTTTCGGTCATTTATATTTTTTAGTTTCGATCAATTTCGAAAATTTTGAAAGTTTCGATTTTAGTTTCAGTTACAATTCTAGTTTCGTATATTGGTAATTTTTAATGGAATAAACCAAATTAAACTAAAGAAAACTTAATATACAATTCATAATTAACTTGATTGAAGAATCCCAAATTAGACAAAGCCTCACTAATTTGACCAAAAAATAGGCGACTTCAGCCCAACTTTAGTCCAAAAAAAAATAAAAAAAATAACAAAACCATGTATTCTGTCATCGTTGTACACATAACAGCCCAGATCTATAACAGCCCTAGACCCATGTATTCTGTTTGTTTATCTTTGTCGACTTCCTCCTGAAGTAAGCTAGGGCAAAGCCCAAACAAAAAATCGACACATGCCTGCAGCCTTTCTTCGATTCATGCAAAGATGCTCGATTTGAGATTTTTTTTCTTTTTCGTTGGCACAAAACAAAAGGTCGATTTGATTCTTGATTGATGGCAAACATTCTTGATTCTCGACTTGGTTCAGAACAAAAGGTCTACATAGAAGTTTGGGCAAAATTTCAGGTTTTTTTCCTCGTTCGTTCTTCTTCCTTTTGCTTTTAATTCCTGCTTCGTCATGCCTATTGATTTTTTTATGGCTAGTCCGAAACTGGATTTATAGCCCAATTTCGGACCCGTCAATGATGGTACCGGTACGGTACAACCGGAATTCCGGTGTACCGGACGATACCTTGAACCTTGATAAATACACAAAAGATCATGATTTTAAAAATAAAATTATTTCAAAAAAGAAAATATTGCTTCAACATAAACTTTGAAATTTACTACATAAATCATTACTTGCAAATATTTCACATATATACGTATATCAACCAAATATTATATTTGATATATAATTGTTTAGATTTCAAAATTATTATTTGAACTTATTTTAAAATTAAAAAGACATAAAATTTAGGAAATAAGAATAAAATATCTTTCTAAAATACATTTACATTTATTTAAAACTAGTATACAACGCATGTACGAGCATCTAATATCCATCTAATATCCAGAGATGTTTATCTTGGATGGATGTGTGTTTTAAGTGCAAATGTTTTTGTAGTCACAACATATTTTAAGTTGTTTTATTGGTGATATCGATGACAAATTGATTGTAAAATTATGGATAGTAGGAAAGGGTGGTGAGATTCCATTAACGAATGAGGGTAATTTTGAAATTTCAAAAAGATACTGCATAAATCATGTTGATTGAATTCCCTTTATTATCAGTAGAGATGTATAAATTAATCAAATATTATGTCCGACGTCTAGTTTTTTAAAATTTTAAAACTATGATTTTAAAACTAAGTTAGTATAAAATATATTATTTTGAATAGTTAGACTGACAATAATATAAAATATGATTATCTATAACAAATAATAATATATAAATTAGTTACTATGAAATTTAATTTATAATTTATTATGTTTCAAAAATAATATCTTAATTATTTCATAGAAAAAATCATTATATTTTAACATATTAAAATCTGAAAATAATAGAGATATATTCTTATAATTTCATTCTATATTTATTTAACAAATTTAAATCGGTGAAATACTACTCTTAATTTCAAGTTATTTTGGTTGAAATATCTTATTTTAGATAGTTGCAATCTAAGAGAAATCCAACTATTATATTAATATATTAAATTCATTGAATCTATATGTCTAGCTGTGTATCAATATATTAAATAACAGTAAAGTAGAAGAAAAAATGTTTTTCTCCTTAACTCTCTCTCTCTTATTAAATTTTCTTGTTTATTCTCTTTATTATTTTGTCATTAAACCTCTCACACTTTTGGTTTCAAATATTTGAAGGTAATTAAACAACAAGTTTTACCATTGTTAAATTACCTTTCAGCTCTTTTATGTTCAATCTGTATTATTATTTCCTTTCTAGAATGATAATATTACAAAAAAATATACAATAATCAAGGTTCTCTTTAGTTCTCCTTGCTAGTTTCTATGTTGAAGTATAATATGTGAATTCTTTAACTAGGTTACCATCAAGTTTATGCTATTTTTCTTCCAAAATTGAATTTTATTACAAACTAACATGCACACAACTAATATATGCTTAACATTAGTATATTGCATTGTATGTCAAACCATGTGTATTTGACAATTTTTCTATAACATTACCGTACACACATGTTACATGTTAGTAATTTTTTTATTGCACTGCTACTCCAAGGAAATAAATAAGAAATGAGAACTAAAGAAGAAGCATTATTTTTTCATTAAAATCTCATCAAGAAGTGCGCAACCACCAGATCATGTGTTTTGTATGGAAGATCCCTAACATTAAGACACCTTCTAACAAGAACATTTCTTTAGAAAATCACCTCTGATGCGCAATCCACACTAATAAATTTCCTTTGGATAACAGTTAATGCGATTGCATAAAACAACAAATGATCCATTGGTGGAGCCTAAAAAAAGCGATCCAAGCTAGTGTCAGTTTTTTATTTCCTACCCTTATAGTTGTTTGCTCGACCGTAAGGGTAGGCCCACTTTGCAATAATTCCTAGGTGGGTTGAGCAAACAACTGTAAGGGTGGAATGAAGAAATTAGCACTGGGTAGGATCACTTTGTAGGCTCCAAGTTACGGATCATCTACTGCTTTATGCAATCGCATAAACGGTTTTTCAAAGAAAGTTGATTATTGGGGCTTGTTGTAGGAGATATGAATCTCTAGAGAATTGTTTTCATTTGAACGTCTTTCATTACGAGCTTGTACACACGCTTCTAAAGCTACACGATTAGCTACCGCACCAGGTGCATTTCCCCAAGGGTGCCCTAAAGTTCCTACAGTTCTCCACCGAACTGTAGGACGGAATCATCTGAAAAGATTTCAGTTAGGGCAGGCATATGCCAAACATGAATACCCCCGGAAGCCACGGGAATAACACCTGGCATAGAAAGTGAAAAAATACCGCGACCAAACATGTTGATGTTTGGGACCTTCTAGACAAAGCGTGTGATCTGACGACTAGGCTTCATCACGAGATTTTGATGGAAAAAAAGGCTTCGTCTTCAGCATTGACTTCATATTTATTTCGTTGTAGTGGTGCAATAAAAAATTATACCAAATTATGGAACCTTCATTTATCAACACAACTGAAGTTTGTTCATTCTTATTTTAAAGTTGAATAATTGCAGAGCCATTGGCCCACTAGATGTGTGCTAAAAACTATTGTCGAATGATGCATTGTTGGCTACAAGATGCATCGGTTTTGTCATTTCCTTTGTAATCGTCTATTTTGCTCTGGTTTGGATTACTTTTTATTCATAATTCAATGATATATATTCCTCGTCATTTGTATTGTACTCTTTATGACATTTCCTCTTTTTCCTCGCTATTTATTTAACACAAAAAAAAAATTAAATGTTTGTTCTACTCGGCATGGCATATAAATTTTTTCTCTTTCAATTTCTAAATAACACGAAATATTCCATTATTCGCATTAACCAACATGATATTTCTTGCAGAAACATATTTTTTTAGTTGATTGATAATATCTTACTTGACTTGAAATCTGGAAAAGAACACAATGTATAGTACAAATATATGAACCTTCCTTCAACAATATATATCAAATGAATAAAAAGTTTCTTGGTTTAGGTTTGAATTTCGGGTCTGATCTATAGATGTTAAAAATATATTTAATAAATACAATAGAAGATGGGAAAAATAATACAGAAAACATATAAAAGAATAAAAATTCAAATAAGATAATGAAAAATGCACAATATAGCAAATAAAAAAAAAGTGATGCTTTCATCAACTCCAACCAAGTTCAACAGAAATAATATGAAAACAGTGAAGAATAATAATTGAATTAATCTCTTTTTGGCATAATACATATTTATTATCGTAAATAAAAGTATGCACTATCTATTAATATATTTCTATAGAACACACAAAAACAAAAAATGTTGGAATTTTCAAAATTGACCAAAAGTTCAAAAAGCTCGAACAAAAAAACAAAACAAAACAAAAACGGAAACCAAAATCTTGAACCATGTAAAAACATTAAAGTATGGGATGAAAAGAGTTGGAACGTCTAATTGGCTTTGTTCCTATTTAAATAGCACATACTCAGAGCAATGTTTTACCCATCTAAGGCAATGAACATCAATATGCTAGTCAAACCACTCTGGACCATTCCTATGTTTCCAAACTTATTTCATTAAAGAATGGTTCCAAAAAGGATGTGTAAACTCAATCAATGCTTTCAAAGGAACTATCAGATATTACAGTTGATAAGCACCTAATTTTGGTTTACAAATATGTTTGTCACTTGTCCAAAGACTCCAAACTATGATCTCTAACTAGAGTAATGGCTTTTGTATTGCCTCCTGCTTGCATATAAGTTCTTTAGTAGTACTTGGTATATTCAGATACTAACGAAGTTTAACTACTTTGTAGTAGCACTAGGCATATTCATCAACCTACAGAGCAGTCATGAGATATAGTTCTATCAAAATATACATAGATATGTGATATTTATTTAGTGCACATTTTCAAGAGGTCGGAAAAAACCGTACAAGTAATGATATAAACACTTATTTCAACTAAAATATTATATACTCAAATAATCAAACAGTTAATTTGTTGCTTTAAAAGCTAAAGTGCAAATATATAACGTTCCACACACACATACACACACATGTGTGTGTGTTACGCACGCATATATAATATATATTCTTCTTATATTTCCTTATTTATCAATACGCTCATTAACAGCATTCTTGTATTCACCTTTGATAATTGGCATGGATCGTGCGTAGGTTGTTGTAGATATATATATTCCGCATTATTGACTGCATGATTATGTTGCACTGTTGCGTGCGTGTTACATGAACCTATTTCTAAGTATATATTTCTAGTTCATCGAATTTAATAATTAGTTAGGTACTTTGTTTATCAAATCTTAGCAGATACACATTATTTGACACCATGTCTTAAATCTATTGTCAATCGACTTATTTTATAGTATTATATGGAATCTTGGTTGTAATTACAATTGTTTCAAGGTGATTCTTTATTTTTCTTTCACCTTTTTTTTTTTTTTTTTGATGTATAGAAACATAGGCCCTTGCAAGAGACCAGAAAAAGCTCTCGAGCATGTGTGGCTGTAGAAAGGATAATCAATTGAAACTGCCTTTTTATCCAAAAACCCATTGTTGGTACATGACAAGTAAAACACACTTACTACTGTGCTACCAAACAACGCTCGATACAACTGAAATCTATGAACTATAGATCTCCATTGCAACCATCAGATATACTAACTAGAAGTTGCACCATTTTATCCTGAACTATAGATCCTACACTTACATTCTTGGAATCTAACCATATCATTATATCCATCTCCACACATCAACCACAATGGCATTGTGAACTGGTTAATCAAGATACGATTCCTGTTATTTTATATATCATGAATATTTCAGTTAATACAGTGAATAATCTAAGAAATAAGGCGGCCAAAGCATGTGAAAGCAAGGTTGTCGATTTGGAATTTAAATCGTAAATCGTAAAGTTCATATTTTGAATTGAATCGGGATTTGTATCGTAAATCATAGATATAAAGTTTTTTTATATGTTAATCTTTCAAGTACATCCGCACATAAATAACGCAGTGTAACCCGATTCACAAAAATATAAAGCTATACAAATGCACAGAGAACCCCCCTTAACAAATATATTAATAAATTATACACTACAACCTAAATTCGTTTTGACTTCAAATAAAATATGATTGGACAAGTGAGAGGTGCCCATAATTGATAAACCATTTAAATTATGATCCAAATGTGCTTGTTTTTCATTGTGGAAATAAAACAGCACACTATAAGTATCGACGGTGAAAGTAAGATGAAGACAGAGATCGAAGAAAGGAATGAATTAAATAAAAAAATTAAATTGCTTCTCTTATCTTCCAGCTGCTCGATATCTTGCAAGCTTTGGAATTTTGACTATGCTTTAATCACTTTTGTGTGTACGTGTGTGTGTATTCAAGTATTCAGTCTATCTACATCTTTCCGTTTCTATAAATACCAATGCAGACCAACGTAAATAAACCCAAATGGAATTTTTTTTGTTGTTTACCTAACTGAAGGGTGAGATTTGATTCAGATTTTAACAACAGTGTGTGAAAGAATCATTACCCCGTTATTGGTGCTCCCATCACTGATGAAAACAGCTATAATTGCGATGCATAATTTATCAACAGACATACATATATTCAATCTATCTACATCTTTCCATTTCCATAAATACCAATGCAGACCAACGTAAATAAATCCACCAGGAAATTTTTTGTTGTTTACCTAAATGAAGGGTCGGATTTGATTCAGGCCTACGAGAATACAAGGGCAGGCACATAGCCGTTGCGATTTGTTTTGTTAATGGAATCATAAGTATGTGCATAGAAATTAACGTCAACAAAATGATTGAAATATATACCTGGGAAATAAACTCATCCTTCGTCAACTTATAGTTGCTATCTCTGTGATTCTTCGCTACTGCGCGCTCATCAGCCCAAAAAACATACCATTTTGTCCAATCCACAATCTTGTTGTAAGGAGCTTCACAAAGTTTCCTATTTAGCGGAAATTATTTTCCATGAATGATTAAAAATGTCAGAAGGATGGTTTTCAATATATACTTGAAAATAATACACTCTTAGTTTATATTTTCATTTACTTCACTAGTGAACTGAGAATTTTGCCCTTTTTTGGCCTTTTTCATTTTATTTCATTTCATTTTTTGACTTGACGCTTTTCCCATCTAGGCATGCAGTGAATATAACAGTATTGAAGCTCACAAAATAAACCATCTAACTTAAAATTGGTTATTTCATAAAAGAAATTGAAAAACCATCAACATTAACGTAAACCAACAAGCTGCAAAAACTGGTTTTACATCAACTTCAAGTTATATATATTTAATAAAAGAAATTGAAGGGGATTCTATTATCCCAAATCCGTCTAATCTAGTTACTTCGTTCCCTACTTCCACTCGAGGGATCCTGAGAAAAAGAATTTAATTTAGTTTCCATCGAGCTAAAAAAAAATATGCTGATGGTTATAGTAAACCAGAATTACCATATACATTCCACTTGGTAACTGAACACAACTTTCACGCAAAAAAAAGAGTGCAAGAATACAATAGATTTTGTTGAAGAAGTGCAAAAGTGGAGTGTATTTTCATTTTTCATCTTAAATTTCTAGCAAATCGATATGCACAGTGTGTGTGCATATGCAGCAATTTTTCCATGTAATTTAATTTATATTTATTCAACCTATATCAAAAAGTAAAATAAAAATTCAGAATAACACCAATAAATGAACATAATATCATATATGAGTTCAATGATTATTTCAAATATTCACTCTTAGTTCATACACATAATTTGCATTTAAATTTTTTGATGGAAAATTTTCAAACATAAACTTGTTTTTGAAAACAATAACGCAAATAACCCTGTTTTGAAAATAAGTACAAACATAGACCTGTTTTTGCCAGGTAGACGTAGGCGATTTTTCAAAATTCGACTTCGGGCGAATTTTCAAAATGCGCCAACGGGCGACATTTGAAAATGCGCACGAAGACGAATTTTGAAAAATTGCCTTCGTTAAAACCCTGCACAAAACAAGACAGCCAGCAACCCTTCTCCCCACTTCCTCATTTCCTCAAAACAAAACAAAACCGAACCCAAAAGCCCCAAATTCCTCAAAACCTTCCTCCACTTCCATTTCTTCAATTTTTAGACAAATTCTTTCACAAATTAGTCAATGGCAAGCACGTCTGGTATAGAACAAGAAATAGGTACGAATGCATACCCATAATTTGGTATTTCTAATTTAGGGCATGAATTTGTTGCAAATTTACTTCATGAACAAAAATTGTGCTTGTAAAGTAAAGCATTTGAATATCACCGTTGATAATTTGTACACTTTGAACTTGTTTGAACTAAGGTAGTTGTATGTGTACAAAATGCAATAGGTTACCTTGTAAAACATTTTAATATGTACAAAAAGTATGTTAAGCAATAGGTCGAGCATGAATTGTTTTTGCATAATTGTTTGGCTTCCACAACTTACTTCATTGTTTGTTTTCAAGCATATAGTTTGAGCATTTAACATTTTGAATGTTGCATGTTTTGTTCTTTCATGCAAATAGTATCTATTTAATCACACAACTTACTTCATCATGATGTGTGTGTGCGCGCGCGCGCTGTGTGTTTTTCTTCAAACCATGTTGCGATAGAGTGTACAAAATGCAATAGGTTACAACTAAGGTAGTTGTAGTTTATAAAAGCCATATTAAAAATCTATATGAACGACAAGAAGTTTACGTGCATTCATACTACTTTGTGGGTTATGAGGTTGTCAATTTTTGGTTAGTGTATAATTTTTATCGAAATGAATTGATTTTTAATATTTGTATCTTGTAGAGTATGTGGAGATGGAGCCCGGACCCGTTGATGGAAGGGTATTATTTCTTCAAGCATAGCATCGTACTTCTAACGATATATGAATGCAGGTGGTTTTAAAAAAAATATAATTTTGTGTTAGTTGGTATAATTTCGGCTTTCTAATTATATATTTATCATTTGTTCAGCACGACGATCCAGATACAACTATTGATCACTCCACATCGGTGAAGAAGGTGAGTTCAAGTCATCCAGAAGTATTGGCTGAGATTGAGAGGGCTGGTTTTTTACACATAATGAAGTTAGGATACATCCAGCTTGACCACTATCTTATCACTGCTTTGGTAGACAGATGGCGACCAGAGACCTCCACTTTTCATTTCCATGTTGGTGAGATGACGATTACATTAGCAGATGTTGCCGTGTTGTTAGGTTTGCCTATTGAAGGCAATGCAGTGGCTTATGGAGGAGTGGCATATGACTATATGCAATTGTATCATGATTTACTTGGTCTTGACCCACCCCCCGAACAAACAAGGGGCAATGAGTTTGTGGAAATCATGTGGTATAGACGTCAATTGTCGCACGATATTCCTGCTAATGCTACAGAGGCTCAGATTCAGCAGCGAGCACGTGCTATTATTTTGCACATCATTGTTTCTCGATTGATGTGCGACCATACAAAGACTCGGGTAGATCTGAAATGGCTACCGTATATTGCTGATTTAGGAGAGTGCGGTAAGTTTTCCTGGGGCAGTGCTGTGTTATCTTATACGTATATGGAGATGTCCAGACTCTCTCTTTTGAAGAATAAATCTATTGGTGGCTGTCTGACACTACTACAGGTTTGAAACAAACTCCAATAATTTACTGCTTTACATGATTTGTCTCATTTTTTGTCTTAACTTTTTCTTATAAATGCAGCTTTGGTCGTGGACTTATCTTCCAATCGGAAGATTGTTAGTAACAAACGTTGTTGTCGATCAGTCGATGCCGCTTGGGTCTCGGTATTTTTTTATCCTTTCAAATAAATTATACAGTGCAATTTCCATGTGTAATATATTCTAACATATTCTAACAGGTGGGTAGGACCAAAAAAAACGCGCCAAACTCCAAGACGGAGTGTGAAGTTCTATCGCAACGAGTTAGATGTGCTAGAGGATGACAAGGTTACATGGACACCGTACACACAAGATGTGCTAGCACAGCTTCCAGCCATGTGTACAGCTGCTAGATACTTGTGGACTGCGAGAGTACCACTCCTATCTTACACCCAGGCTGCATTTCACTTACCCGACAGGGTTATGAGACAGTTCGGCATGATGCAGCATATACCAGATGATGCGCCACCCTGCACGTCTACGTACAATGCAGAGGAGTATGTTGCCTACATTCAGTTGTGGAATGAGCGACATACAGCTACCCAGATTGAGAGGGAGCCCACCATCACGCTAGAGCAGTACAAAAGGTGGTACTGGAACATAACACGACGATATGTTCTTACGGCGCCAGTGGAGGCAGTGTATAGAAGTCCGTACGTTCCCAGAGCACCACTTGAGAGAAACGTGGTAAGCTGATGTTGTAAGTAGTATATCAATTAATTATGATAGTTGTGTCTCTGGCTAATTTTCATTCAACTTTACAGGCAGCTGGTATAAGCAGGGCTTGGGAAGAAGCTGAAAAGCTTCGCAGACGACAAACCGACGAGGAGGGAGGAGGATGTGCACTAACATCCAAAGGATTCTAGATGTTGTATTGTGCAGGAATAAACTTGATAGGCCAAGACCACCATCTCCACCTCCAGCGCTTGTGTACACCCGACGTCGGCCTAGAGAAGGTGCGGGTTCATCGTCACAGGGCACCTCGTCCCAAGGTGCACGGTACACGAAGAATTTGTTCCTGGCCCATCTCAACCAGCGCTCGCATTACCTTCGTCTTCCACTGCACGCAGAGATCGGAGTAGCAGTAGCAGCAGCAGTAGCGGTTCTAGACCACTGGTAACGCGTCGGCAGATAAGAAGCCTGCACGAATTTCATGATCTTCATGAGTAAATCCATATTGGTGCTGGATGCGAGTAGTTAGAGGTTGTTTGGATTTGTAAAATTTGTGTTTGGATTTGTAATATCCGTACGAAGCAATATCGTTTGGCTTTGCAAAATGTTGTTTGGATTTGTAAAATTTGTGTTGTATCGTACGAAGTAATGTAGTTAGATGCATTTCACTTAAATTTGAGATGTATTTCATGAGCTGCATGTTAAATTTGTCCATTGAGCGACTGCTCTGTTGCCGTGTTGAATTTGTAAAATTTGAGATGTTGTATCTGCTGCTCTGTTTGCAGCAGCAGGTTTCTTTGAGCGAATTTTGAGAATTCGCCAGTAGGCGAATTCTTAAAATGCGCCTGTAGGCGAAATTTAAAAATTCGCCTGAAGGCGATTTTTGAAATTTCGCCAATTCAAACATGCACTGTAAAAACCAATTGACCCTTCTTCCTTTGTCATTTCTTTTTGCTTCAAAGTCGAACCAAAAACCTAAATTTGTGCAAAAGCAATCGCAGAAGTCACTAAGGTTGGTATTTTGTCATTTTTTTTCCTCTCTTCTCACAGATGGGTGTGTAGTACGCCAGTCTTCAATTTTGTTCAAATCGGAAAGGAATTCGACCCAAACCATGGTTGCAAATTTGACTAATTTTGGTATTTTCTTTAACTTTTATTTGGCGAAAATGGATGATTGGGAGATCGATGATCAAACAATGATGGAAATATATGATGACTACGAACGGAATAAGGTTGCAGACGATGAGGTAGAATTTGTTCCGGAGACCCAAGTGGAAGATCTACCAACAGTGGGTGCTACAGAGACAAATGAAGAGACAAATGAAGAAGTAGAGAGTGAACTTGTTCGTGCTACGCAGGAAAATGTCGTACTCGAGAATCCCCAACCGGTTCAACAATCAATACATACCAGGCTAATGACTGTACTTGCTCATCAAAACCCTAATACATCAAGTTCTAGCATCAGTGGACGTTCGGTACTTTGCTATTGCGGAGTTGAATGTAACATTGTTGTTTCCAAAAGTCAGAGAAATGCAGGACGTCGCTTTTACGGCTGTAAAGCGTATATCGATGCACAGACGCATCAGGGAGTGAATAGTTGTAAATTTTTTGAATGATTCGATCCTCCAATGACCAAAAGGGGGGTCCAATACGCACTTGAGATGCAAGCTACGGTTAGTCGCTTGGAGAGGATGAATATTGCAATTCGCAATGAAATGCTTGCGGGGTGCTACCGGTTACCCCGAGATTGACCGTATGTTTTGATGTAATGGTCGTAAAGTAGTATAATGTGGTTGTTGTTTGTGTATGCTTGCCTTTTATCATCTGTCCGTCCTGTATTTTCTATTGAGAGGTATCTTGTAGTTCAACAGCGTAATAATCTGTTGAGTATTAGTGATTTCGGGTGTTTTCCTATTGGCGACTTTTGTAAATTCGCCTTCAGGCGATTTCTCAAAATTCGCCATAAGGCGACTTTTGAAAATTCGCCTAAAGGAGACTTCTGAAAAGTCGTCTTCAAGAAAAAGTTTTATATCTAGTCAGCTTTTGCACTGGCCTCCTCATTTCCAAACACCAAGTTTTCAGATCTGAAGAACCCAATTTCTTTCAGCTTACAATTCCAAACACCAAAACTCTATTTTCTTTCGATAATCAGTTGGTGTTGAAATAGAGTCCTTGCTAGTCTACGCAAACGTCTACGCTATATCTCTGTATACGAATTGGTAAGAAAATTACAAACCCTAGCTTTGTTACTTTCATTAAAATATTTTCGTACGAATGTACAGAAATTGTTTGGTCAACCACAAAGTATTTGTATGTAGAATGGCTAGAAATCTCATTCCAACACTTTGCTACTACGACGGTGAATTGATCGTCGACGAACAAAAAAACGGAAAGTATGTCGGCGGTTTTTGTAAACCAGGGAGAGTACGCAAAGGTTGCACACTATTTGAGTTGAAAGAATCCGTGTACAAAGCGACAAAAATAAACGCAATCGAATTTGATATTGAGTTGGTGGTTAACTGGCCTACGGATTCAGGTTCAAAAGCAATAACACTTTCGGACGATGAGGATGTTGAAGTTATGTTTTCTGCGGTTAAAAAATCCATAGAGTTGTACGTTGGGAAAGTTGCAAAAGAAAATCTGCAAGAACATGTACAATTTCCTATCGTTAGTACAGGATTAGGGCATTTTACAGAAATGTTGGAAACTGATAATCCTTCAGCAAACTTAGGTTCTCCTACTTACAGTAATCCATATGTACATGCTGCGGGTCATGGTCATCCTCCCATAAACTATGGGTTCATGCATTACATGATGTTGCAACCAACTCCAGAACAGCACTTTCCATACTACACACCACCTACGACGCATCCAAGGTATTAAACCTAACATTGGAATTTATTTTTAAATTACAATTGCTAATACTTTCTTCTAACACATTCAGCTTCCAACAACAAATGCATCTACAAAATGTCTGTGCTAAACAACAAAATATTCATTTGCCGCAACCGTTATATCCTACTCCATCAGAAATGTATGATATAAGTCAAAGGTTTGTTTAGCAATTTATTTGAGTAATGTTTCATATCTACTCTAGCTTCGTACTAAAATACTGTTGTAAACAGATGCACAACTATTGAAGATACTGCTGTAGAATGTGGTGCTGGACCGTCACAACACTCGCATGATTCCAATATTGACACTGGTATGCATGTTAATATAGATGGAGACACCGGTCATATTCCTGCAATTGATAGTATGGCTGTTGCGACGAGGACTAACAATGATGCGTGTTGGGTAGAACGAATGCAGGTGAACAATGAATCGTTAAACTACGACTTTCCGAATGTAGATGATGTTGAAGGTGATGGTGAAGAAGCTCAAATGGAAGTGCCGTTGGATGATGATCTATGTACTGCCCAAATGATGGCAAGATCGGTCGTTGCTAATCTACAATTTTCTGGGGGGAAATTTTCAACCGCGTGCATACAAAATGGATTTGCTGTTGGAATGGTATTTGAAAATAAGCAAAAAATGCTACACCAATTAACCGAATGGTCAATTCTACATGGAGTTTCATACAAGCCGATCAAGTCGAATAAAACTATATACACCGCTATCTGTAATGTTGACACCAACTGTCCATGGAAAATACATGCAATAGTCTTAAAGAAATCGCAGTCTGGCTGGTGGGAAATCAGAAAGTTGCCTAGCGAACATACCTGTGTCAATCCTACAGTTAATTCCAACCACAAGCAAGCCACTTCTGATTTTCTTGTGTCAAAAATTATGTCATTTGTCAAGGCCGATTTGGATATCTCAGCAGGTACAGTCCAAGTGCTTGTAGACGATCAACTGTTCATCAAAATTAGTTACATGAAAGCTTGACGGGAATTAAACAAAACAATAGAAAGAATTTATGGTGACTGGGCCGAATCGTACGCGAGTTTGCCTCGGTATTTCGAGGAAATAAAGAGAAGTAATCCGGGGACTGTAGGCCATGTGACCCACGATGAAGTTGGCGTATTTGATCGTGCATTTTGGGCATTTGGCCCTTGCATTACAGGTTTTCTACACTGCCGGTCGTTGCTATGTATTGACGGGACACACTTGTATGGTAAATACAAAGGGACGTTGCTTGTTGCTACTGCTGTAGACGCGGATGACTGTCTGTTTCCATTAGCTTATGCAGTTGTCGAATCCGAGTCATATGATAGCTGGGGTTGGTTTTTTTCTTGCATGCGTGAATTCATTCACAGTGTTTGCAATCGTCGTATTACTTTCATATCGGATCGGATGAAAGGAATTCCGAAGGCTTTACAGGAGAGGTGGCGAGAACCACACAAACATAGGTTCTGTGCACGACATCTTAAAGCTAATCTTCAAACGGCGGATTTTAGGGATAAACGACTTACATCTTTATTTTATTCCGCTGCATGTGCTTCAGAAGTGGTTGAGTACAACAAAATCAGAGAAGAAATTAAAGCTACAAATTCACGAGCTCATGAATGGATTGAAAGAAGTTCAGGGAATTTTGAAGAAAATTGGGCCCTGTGCAAAGACGATGGAGGACGCTTTCATGTTATGACCACCAATGCATCCGAAAGTTTTAATGGTGTACTAAAAGGTGCTCGATCATTACCTATAAAGGCGTTGGTTGCACGAACCTTCTTTCGATCGGTTGAATATTTCTGTAAGAGACGAGAGACGGCGGACGCTATTACAACACGTTTGACTCCAAAATGGGAAGCTAAAATAGCAGATCGAGCTATTGAAGCACGTCGTTGTAAACTAGTTCGCTTCAGTCGAACCGAATGGCAAGTGATTCATTGCTACGGCGATGAATTTAAAGTGTTAATTGATAGTCCTAACTGCTCATGTACATGCAACATCCCCTTACTGCAAAAATTACCATGTGCGCATGTAATGGCGGCTTGTTCGGCACAGGATTACGGTGCTAACAGAGCACATCATGAGTTCGCATCAGATTAGTATTCTGTTCGGAGTTACAAAGCTTCATATCAGCCAAAGTTTCATCCCGTGCGTGATAAGAGATACTGGAGACCATACACTAGTCCACATATATTGCCAAAACCTACAAGAAGACAACCTGGACAACCTAAATCTACAAGGATAAAAAATGTTATGGACGAGCTTCAAACGCCTAAAACAAACAGGTGCAGCAAATGTGGATCGCAGGGCCATAACAGAAAGCGATGTACTGCGGCGACCTAACCTTCCTTTATCAAATGTACTGCGGCGACCTTATTATGCTTTCGGTGTATTCAACTTTAAAGACATGTAATTTCTATGTATCAAACTACCTAGTCATGTATCAAACTTAAATGAACTTTGCAATTGTAAGATTTGCAAGCTGATATGTACAAAAGTTGTTAGATTTGAAATTATATATCTATACGATTGTGATGTACTCAAGTTGAACTTTGCTTGCTGTCTTGTTTTGTGCAGGGTTCTAACAAAGGCGAATTTTCAAAAGTCGCCCGTTGGCGAATTTTGAAAATGCGCCTGAAGGCGAGTTTTGAAAATTCGCCTTCGTCTACCTGGCAAAAACAGGCCTATGTTTATAATTATTTTCAAAACAGGGTTATTTGCGTTATTGTTTTCAAAAACAAGTCTATGTTTGAAAATTTTCCTTTTTTGATTTATTCATAAAAATGCTAATAAGTAATTTTGCAAATGAGAATGATTATTTGACACAATGCACAAAATGAATGAAAATAAATCTTTAATAATAGTTGTAACACCTTTGGTGTCACATTTTTTTGTATCAGCGTGAACTACCAAAAACGCCCCCAATATCAAATCTTAATATCACTTGAAAATAGGATCTAACAATTAAATATTTTTAGAAATTCAAAACCTCCGTCTAGAAATATTATCAAATCCTAATATTACGTAAAAATAGCATCTTACAAACAAAGTTCTTTAATAAATTCAAAACATCCATCACAAATACTATCAAATTTTAATATCACTTAAAAATAGGATTTAACAACTAAATTGATAATTAATAATATAAATAAAATTCAAACGTAAACAAAATAGATATTGCAGCTTAGAAATAAATGTAAACTAACAAATGATTTCAACACAAAAACATGGTTAAATATTTATATAAATCTTTTTTTTTTTCGAATATGTTAAATAAATAACAATTCACGTGCGAAGTACGTCAGTGCCATCATCACGCGCGAAGCGCGTGCCGTAGTGCTCGTAAAATATAACAATAATTAATTAATAATGATTGAGTTGCAAATTGTTCATTGAAATCTTGAACTTTTGACAAATAGTGTAATCATCACCATAGAAATAGATGGAGTAGTGGATGCTAAATGGTAATTTTGCCAAAAAACCAGTGTTGAATCATCTTACCGACCTAGTTCTTTTTATCAACAGTAAAGATATCCAAAACTTTGAAATAAATGCTACTTAGAAAATACACTGATTGCAGCATTTTCAAGCTGTAGATGTTCTCTTGCAAGCAATGTAAGAAGTTATTTTTTGAACTATGCAAAGAAGCAATAAGTAACTACCTCAACAAGTTGATGAGTAAGCCTCCAGTTATAGCAATCGTAAAAACTCCTCTTTCTTTCACTGAGATCTCAGAAATTTCTGAGACATATTCTGCGAAGTCAATAGAAAGATCATCCAAATTTTCAAAAATGCGTGATGCTTTTCTGCAATCACGATCACCTAAACCATCCATCTTTGTAGATCAAATGAAGTTTAGGCAAATCCTACACAAGTAGTAAAGTTGATAAATCTAGTTAACCTTGAGTCAAGTGATAATGTTCTGAATAATTAATGATAATTTTTCACTCAAGTGATAATCTCCTGAATAATTAAGGAACATCTCAAGGCAATCAAAACAGTGGGAAAAGGTAAGAAAGGCTGATAACAAGATTTTAGGATCGATTCTAAACATGGTAACCTTTTTATTGCAGACCCTATATGATTATTTTTTCTATGCAACTTATAATTTTATCAAGAATCCATTTAAGAGGATAAAGCAACTTTGTGTACATTTTGTCCGTTTTGGCAATGTACTATATGCACTGTTGTCAAACAAAATAAATAGCAGGACTCCAATAATCGATAGCTTACTGATCTGAAAGGAAATTAAACTTCGAACAATCCACTTTGACATTTGAATCCCATATTTTACAACCAATGCAGATAAATTTTAGAATATAAAATCGTGGATGGATTAATTATTATATAAGTATGCATTATTAAACGATGGTCATTAAATCCAATGGGTAAATTTGTACAAAAAAAGCAGTTGAAAATAAAAAACCAACCTTGCAACTAACAACCTCACCTATGTTGATTTAAACTTCTAACCTCTAGATTCACAATTCTGCATCATACCACTACGCTCCCATTAGGGATGAAAGAAACCTAACATAGGATGTGTACAATAATGTTGTTACGGAAACTTCATCGAAAAATTAATTAATTTTTTCTTTTCAAAGAACTAAACCAGCTTTTGCCTTTGTGTGTAGAGGGAGAAGTATCTCTGTGTGTGAATGCTGCTAAAGGCACCTCATTCATCTCTTCCTAATACTATTTGTAAAAAGTAAAAACTACATTAGAAATCTCAACCGTTCACATCCTAATACGAAAGCATCAAAGCCAGCACACATCACAGACATATTGCCAAACAACGTTTTATCGCTGCAGAAACTTAATCCTCCCGTTGCCTGCACTTGCTTCTTGATCCGCCTTCGGTTCTTTTCTGCAAGGCTTGAATAGATATTTTTAGATGCACATAGTATCATATCTACATCTGATGTAATCCGTAGATAACAAACAAATATGAAATATTATCATGTCTGCCGACAATTGATAAATCTAAAGATAATAGGAAATTTTAATTTAAGATAATAATGTTTCAGTCCCGATAATTATGTAAGTATATAAAAACAAAAACAAAAAAAAAACAAAAAAAGATGATTGAATTAATTTGGACGGTACACGTTTATATCAAGGTATAAAATTTGGCCAGGACAGCATGATTCCAACCACCTCGGTTCGCTTTCAGTCTGAACCAGAATCGAATCCGACCAGAATCTCATTTTGGCCAGTAAAGACAACTGGTAAAAAGAGAATTTAAGAAGAAAAAACTCAATGGATACAAGCAAAAAATTGAGAAAAATGGAACAAAAAACACAATCGCTCAGCTATTCAAAATTGTAACTTACATGACGAAGTTGGAACCCTGATTTCCATGTAGGAAGAATGCATATTTCTGCAAAAAAATAGTTTTACCTATGAAACCCTAATTTCTGTGATGTAATCATAATTTTTTAGCGCTTAGCCTTATTCTTGTGTAACCTTAATTTTTCGGGGAAGCAAAAGCGAGAAATGAAATGGATAAGTCTAGGCTGAGTTTGTTTAATAATGTGTAGTAGGTAATGTGTGTAATTGAGCTGGATAAGGTATTTGGAAGATTCTGACTTGGGTTTAATATATGTAGAATGTTAAAATATATGTGTTTCGTTTGTCAATATATTAAATTATTTAGGTATTCAAATGGTTTAATGTGGTGTAAGTTTGTTTGTGTGTTAATTTTTGGTTTATTATATATATATATATATATATATATATATATATCTTTATGCATAACATTTGTTTATATTTAACTCATTAGTTTAAATTGATACTGAAACTAAAACGAAAGTTCCGAAATTTCAAATTTTTCAATGGCGATTAAAACAAAAATTGAACCAAAACCTTGAACCTTGAGTTATATATACATATATATGCAAATAGTATAAACCAACATATTAATAAAACAATAAATACACCTCATCCATTATATTTTAAAAACTCAAACCCGAAGGGAAGAGCCCCTACCCTAGTGAATCCGCCAACCCTAGGAGGGATTTAAGCCAGCCCCAGCCCAAAGGTTTGACGTTCCCAACTGTGTTTATCGATTTTGTGGGAATCCATCTCCGCGCCTTGAGAGGAGTAGGGTAGACGGATATCGAACTCGCAGCCTTGTTAATAGGAGGCAAGTGTCTCGACCACTTTCATATCCGCGTCTATATAATTTTCGTGAATATCGGATATTTATCAGTTTTTCAAGCACGAATGCAAATGGCTTTAGGATTTTTCAGATATCCATTGACAAACATAATTTCTACGATGATGTCCTACCAAGCGACGACTTATGACTCAAAGAAAAAATATATATGGTATTTGTAAGAACGAAAATTAATTCATTTATAGTATATTCTTTATGGTATTAACAAGAAGATAGTTGTGCCTTTAGCTTTACACTATAATTTTATGTATGTACGTTTATGTCTGTAAATATAAGTATCTACATATGCATACACACACCTGTCCATGTAAAGAGATCCATTGCCCATCTCTTATATCTATTTGCTATCGAGGTCGTCTTCATGAAAAATTAGACTGTTTTGTAACCTCCAAGTCCTTCTAAAATTACATTTCCAATTAACATTTGTTATTTATATTTGATGGTTTGTATTGATCTATAATTTTGAAGGAGTTGGAAGTTTGAAATCAATCCAAAAGCTTGTGTATATGACCAACATAAGAAATAGACTGTATATACGAAAAACTCTTTTATTTCGAAACGTTTTGGCATAAAAGACGAGATAAGGGCAAGAGATCCCTCACCCTACGGACACACACATATATAGAATGAGGAAGTATCAATATCCCCCTCACTTAACTCCAAAATACCCATTGAACTTTCATAATCTACATATTTGTATTTTGCTAATATTTTGTAAATGCATTTTTTTTCTGTCATGCAGATCAACCTCACAAAGTTTATATCATTCCGAGCCTTCAAGCCTCCTCGAAATCATAAGCTTACGTGAGTCGTCTAAAATATTTATTTTGATTGTCAGTTTAGAACATAGTTTAGAAAGGATTAAAAGACTTGGAATGATCTAACAATTTGTCAAGATAATCTGCAGGATAGAAATATCAAATCTAAAATAATACCCAGATCCTAAATATGCAAATCAAGAAAATAAATGGGGGAACTGCGAGGGGATCAAGGGATGGGGAGATATCTTACTCTCTATATAATATCCATATAAAGAATGATCTACTTTAAAATTCAGTTCGAGATGAAATATTACCAAAATGCACAGAAAAGAAATTTGAATCTCAATGTGGGAAACAAATGCAATGTGTCCGGAGGATGAAAAATTAAAAAACAAAGTGGAGAATTATTTTTAATTGTTGTTTGCGTGAAAGAAATTCACTCGGTCACTCTACAATCCAATACCACAATGATTGTTAAAAACAGACACAAAACTCTTCAAGAATAATGCAACAGTTTATTAGAAAAACTAAGTATCTCTCCAGTTGTCGAACAGATTAGGGAAATACAACCCCGTTTTACTGCTAAACGAAGGAATAAAAAAACCAATAGATTCTATTTGAAAACCAAGAATTGCTAAAAATATATCCAGAAAAAAAAAATCAATAAAATAATACGCAGAAACAAACTTAAACTACACAAGTATTTACTATTCCACTGTTAGTTTTCATCTTTTCCATCTTTCCAACATATTCCTACAAACCTAGATAAACAGACCCGTGATCAAGAGAAAATTCGGCTAAATCAATGTGAAATCGATTTACAAAACCCTAATTCGTGGGAGAAAAAAAACTGATTAAAATCCGTATTAAATTCAACAGGGCCCAAGTGGGATACTTTAATTATATTAGCTATCGACTTACACATCTTATTAAGCATAAAATTAGCAGAATTCAGTAATCAACAAAACCCATCAAATTCGGCAAAATACAGAAATTCCATCTCTAATTGCAGTAAAATAAACAAAACCGATGACCCAAAATTTATCTTTCCACATTCCAACGTCACTAAAAGGGAGGAATTCAAATGAAAACTCACTTGATGAATCCCAGGATGCACTAAGAACCCAAGCAGGAGAAAATTAGATGATGGAGCGCCATCAAAATCCCCTTTTAATGGGTTAACATGAAAATTAAACGTATCGAGTTAATTGCAACAAGACAGCATTAACTCACTGCCAGCTGCGCCATCACGTGACTTCCACCCTCTTAATAGTTTTAATCAGCGGTTTCTCTTGGCATTTATTTGTAGAGCCGTGTATAATCCATGCGTTCCAGAACATAGTACTGTGAAAAAATAATTTCAAGGTATCTTTTGGAAATTGAACGTAGAAAATGCGCGATGAAAATCTTTGATGTAACGAGAAACAAATGAACTTATTTGCGCAGGTACAACTATTTTATGATGATTTCTAGTCTTTACATTTTGAATAAATATATTCATGGTAAATAATTTTAAAGGATAAATTAAATTAAATAATTATTCATAAGGACAGATGAAAAAAAATTACCGTAGGGATAAGGAAAAAAACTCAGATACAAATTAAAACAAAACAGCAAATTCTGTTCGTCTTCTCCTACTCATTTTCACTCAGAATTTGACGAAACTTTGCTCGAAAAAAAATTGCACCGCAAACCAGAAACAAATTCACATCTCCAACACAGCCGCAACAACCGACAACCGATGAACAACAAGCACAACAGTCGAAAGTCGGAGAAACCCTAACTACATCGAAAGTGGACCAATAAAGTGAAAATCAAAATGTCGAATCACTCCAACAGTAGATATTTAAAGAAAAAACGCAATGATATAAGAGAGAAACCTACTTCTAGTGGAAATGATACCAAAGACACTAAAGTGAAAAGCAGACAGTTAAAACTTAAAAACCTACATCAGTAGAAGAGGAAAAACAAAATAGAGAAGAAAAAAAACAAAAAGAAGACATGAAAATAATAAAGCAATTGAAAGCAAACCAGAAACAACATAAAGTATACCAGAGAAGATAATTGATACTATAAAACCAAGTATAACAAATTTAGTATATTTTTGTTATAATAACAGTGAATTTTTTTGCATAGAAAAAAGAAGAGAACATGCAACAACAAATAGTTGCAGAGAACAAAGAACAAAAGAAAGAAATAAAAAAAAATGATTCAAAAGAAAATACAAACAGAAACTGTGGTAACTGAAATTGAAAATTATGAAACTAATACTAACAATTTCATACTGTTAAATGTATTCTAATATTATCAAAAATGTTAAACAGGAAAAATCTCAGAAAGAAAAAGACAAAAAAGTTGCAAATGAAGAATCAAAAGAAAAACAACTCAATTCCGTAAAATTAGAAACATTATAACTTTGTAACATGATAGATATTGCAAAAATAATACCTGTAAATCATTTGGTAAAAGAAAAGACCAACAATTACAACAAATTGATACTTGCTTACAGCAAATAATAGTCTGTATCATGTAATGTAAATCATTTGGTAAATAATAGCCAGTATCATCTAGTTGAAATCTGATACTTACAACAAATTGATACCTACTGAAAAAAATCAATATCTACTTACAAAAAACTGGTACCTACTTGGAAAAAAATGATACCTACTTACAAAAAACTGATACCTACTTAGTACAAATTGATACCTAGTTACTACAAACTTGAAATCGTTACATATTTGACTGAAGATATTTCACTGCAGCTAATACGCAACCTATTGTTACATTTCAACATAATTTGTTTCGCAAATTACTTATTGTCTTTATTTTGAAATAATAGGATGATGATGATTTTTTTTAATCCACATCCAGATTAAAAGAAGCTATAAAATTGGTATGAGATTTCTCTTTCTTTTAAAAAAATTACTTATTACAGATAAAAAAGGTGAATATGATCTAATTTTTTAACATTTTGTCTTTATTAGAGACAAAAAATAGAAGAAATGCTCAAAGAAATCTGAAAAGGCAATAACATAGCAGACATGGAAGTGAAACCAGATGATATGCATCAAATAAAGTGTGCACAACAAGCAGAAGACACATAAGTTTTTTTGGTTAAAATGGTATCTGCTGAAAATATAATGAACAATACAATTGAAACTACTAGTCATAATCAATTGAAAGTTGCTCGTTATTCAAACTAACTGTGTTTTTGCATTATAATATTTCATACATAATTATATACATCATTGTATGCCTTTTATATTTAATTGAATTTGATTCATAACAAATATTGAAAAATATTATTTCTCAATTTCAACAACATTTAGTTCAGAAATAAACAGTTACTACAGGAAGAAAATTGATGCGTACATAAAAGAAACTGATATCTACAGAAACAAAAATGATACCTGCATAAAAGAAACTGATACCACGGAAACAAAACTGACACATACAAAAACAAAACAGATAACTACATAATAAAAAATAAAACAAAATATTTAGCAAATATACCTTAAAATAATAACTACAAACGCAAAAATTCATACACAAATTGATACTAAGTGTGCTAGTAAAACCGCTAAATATTTTAATTCAAAGCATACCATATGGTTGTACCATTATCTCTGAAATTCAATGTTTTGTATTAATTATAAACCTGATAATACAACTTATGCAAACTGATACTAACATTACATTTTGGTTTGAACAGGCTTGTCTGTAGAATATTTGTGATGGTATTCATCGTTTCACTGAACAAAAGCAGAATACCAATAAAACTTGAAAAGAAGAAAATACTATCCACAAAAGCAAAGATTGTACATGCAATATTGACATATAATGAACATTGCTGGAGTCTATCTAAATACATATCAAGCTTAGAAGAAGAAAGAAAAGGAAAGAACTGGATTCACATTGTGATGTTTCACAATTAAATTTGATACTTGTAAAGTAATGTAATTATGTTGAAATTTGTACTTGTGAAGTAATGATGTTCTGTTGCAATTTGATACTTATGAAGTAACGATGTTCTGTTCTTAAAACAAAGATGCTATTACTTGTAAAAACAAACACCAGAACTGATACTGTAAAAACGTTTAACTGATACTAAAACTGATATTATCACTTATACTAAATACTTGAAATTAAAATCAATTTGATAATATGCTATACTGAATACAAATTGATAACAAAAGGTTCAATTACAATAAACCACCAGTCACACATCCACTTATATAATTTGAACAAATTCAAAATGAAAAATCAACTCATATCCTCTTCGAAGTTTGACAATTCCATTTATTATGACCAAACTGCTTGTACTCGTCACATCTGTTTTGCTTGTTCTGAAAATATGAATCCTCCTTTACGCTTGACTGATGGTCTACTTGCACCACATTATCGCCACTACAAAAAAAAACATTAGTAAAAACATGTTCAATTTAACACATTAGTTTTTTCATTTCATAAAACCGATACCTAAGGTATAAAAAACTGATACCTAGTTACTGATAATCAAAAAAATTGATACTAAGAAAAAATAAAAATGATACCAGAAAACTTAACCTAAGATATGATACTTTTCCACTCTATCACAACCTTATATACAATCCAATCAATGATACTTTTCCAGTCATCCCAACAGTAATGCAAGATAATGATAGATAAATTCAATGTAAAGCATATTAGAATACAACATTGCATAAAGAATAAAATTATTAAAAAAACATGATGCTGCTTCCAAAAGTCGCCATAGAAGAATGAACAAGCAATCAGAAAAATAACAATGCATGTAATTTGTGAATACGAACACAATTAAAATTCACAAACAATTTTTTTTAACTCTATTAGATTAAGAACAAAAAATAGACTAATATATGCATATCTAAGTAATGCAATTTGAAGAAAAACGAGATCGCAGTAAAAATATGAAAAGAACGAAATCGACAAATGAACTTGAGAAAAATTTGATCGATGAACTTGAAATTAAGAAGAATGATATTCAAATGACCGAACGAGCTTAATCGATACTTTGATTGCGAGAGAGATATCGGAATCGCGACAGAAAATTTTTGATTGAAATGAAGAAGAAGAATAAGCGTGCGAAAGTGGGCTGGAAGGAAAAATCGATAATTTGTCCTTTAGAAAAAATTATTAGTGGGGTTGTCCTATATCCAAAAAAAACCCCTAAAATTTGTCCTTGAGGAAAATTTCCTGTATAATCATTATCTTTTTTGCAAATATAAGCAAACTGTATATTGCTTTATTAATTCTTAGAAATTAATATTTGTTAAGCAAGTAAATTAAAAATTATATGAATATTACTTTCGAAAATTGAATTTCGTCTCGGTTTCTATAGACTAATATTTACATAAAGATTTTTAAATTTCAACATAAGATGTTTAGTATATTTTGTTGCTCTACATTCTCGCAAGTGGTATGGACCACCTTGCATCTTGATTCGCTTTTTTGCCTGCATGATTCCGTAAGCTTTCACTTTGATTCGCCTATGATCATAAACCCATATCTCGCTCGAGCCACGAAGGATCTCATACAAAGCGACTTACTCGACACTAGCGTACACGTGAGCCACACAGCTCCCGCACAGGTCGTCTATAGATGAATACAAATGGCGGTCTGGCATGCAAATGGCTGGCCACGGGCGAGCGACCTGGACAACATGCCTTGCACGTGCTTTGACAACTTCCCTCTCTCGCCCTCTAATCGCTATTGCCTGCATATTCTACAACCTTGTCTTGACTCAGCCAAAGGCGCCTAACTGGTCCAGCAAAAAAGCCACAACTGCACCATTTCTCTGAAGTGAATGACGTATTAGATATTTTTCATTGATAAAAGTGTTACTATGCGTTAACCACTCCATATCCTTCACTGTCACTCAGTCACTTTCTGCTCTCATGCCCTATGTTCCTGACCAAGGCATGTTCAAATCTGTACAGTTAAAACGCTCAACGGTTCTATAGCGGGGGATGTGTAAAAAGTTATAGCGAAGATAAAACGAGGATATAGCGGAAAATATTGAAGATGAAAAAAGCTCCATTAATTATATAACAATATGTTTAAAGTTAATTTATTCTCATTTTCACATCATTTATGCAAAAAAAAAAATATTGTTTAATCTTATGTAACAAAACCAAAGTATATCATGATTTATGCCTACTAGATTTGGCGACTGCAATAGATTTCTAACTTATATTAAGCATTTACCTTATAATTGGATCTTTTCCCTAACTTTGTTGATTTGGTTCAAAAGAGAACTTGTCAAAACAATCATTTTATATTAACGTTGCTAAAGCGGATGCTAAAAAGCAATGATTTAGCGAGTATATCGAAAAATAGTGGGGTTTAAAGCAGATCTATTGTCTAACAGTACTACATTGAAATAGACTAACGGCCGAAGAGCGTTATGCACTATATGGGGGATTTTGTAGGGCTTTAGCAGGGTTTTAATAGCACGGGCTCAAACACTGATCGTAAGCTAGCCATCATTTGAGCCATACATTCCAATTGATATCCTATTTGGCATACGTATCAACTGAAAAATATAGCCCACGAGGAATTTTGGGCGATGGCAACGTGATCTCAACAGTTCAACTCGACCTCCAGCAATTATAAATACAATCTATCATGCATTTCTACAAGGATCAAAAATTATAATCCCTCAACCACTTATTTTCTTATTATTTTATCTTGTAATCTAAGCTATTTAAGAGGAGAAAAGTATCAAGAGAATTTTAAATTGAAGTATTAGTAAGTAACTTTCGTTGTTATCAGCTCTCTACTATAATTCCAAGATAAACCAAATTTTAGTCAACATTTTGGTGCTAAAAGGAGTGTCTTCGACTAAATGCTATCATTTTTCTTTAATTTTCTTCTATACAAACCCCTCATTTACATCCACACCATGCAAAACAACGATGAGAATGAATATTAAGTATTTAAATGTTCACAACACCAATGGAACCATTGGGGCTAGCTATGTATGTCCCATCTTAAGGTTAAGCAACGACATATGGCTTAGCATGATAAGCAGTTTGACAACTCGCTCGTGACGTAAATGATCTCAAGGCTAGGGTGGATGCTCAACAACTGCAACCCAATGGTCCAACCAATAATGAAATGGTCCCACTTTCAGCCTACCATGTCCGACAAATACAATATAATGCATGACACTCATGATAGGATCGTGTTGAAAATTCCTGTCGGGGTCTCGTTGTAAAAATAGAGAGATGTGTTCTGTTACTGCATAATATAAGTGTCGAGCATCTAAAGAAAACACGCCGAGCTTGAGAATAAAGTTATCAAATAGGAAGGAGTAACAAGCCTCTAGCAACAACAAGAAGGTATCGAGCATCTATCAGCAGAGGATTGTCGAGCCTCGACAAAGAATAAAGAAGTACCAAGTCTCCAAGGGGATAGTGAGCCTCTACAACAGTAAGTGTTGTCGAGCATCAATGAGTGGAAGGTGATGTCAAGCATCTAACAAAGAGAAAGATGTCGAGTTTTTAGGGGATGTCAAGCCATCCAAAAAATGGATCAACACCCTAGATTGAGTGTCAAAGCACTAGCTCTGTTCTTACAAAGAAAGAATATAAAAAATAAATGTAAAAAAAGAAGAATTAGTAAAGTGATAAGAAGATTTTTATAGTGATTCTGCTGTTAATGAAGCCCACGTCCACTGCATAACTTTCTATTAACTGCTGCTGTGACAATTTGAATCGAATCACAATATGATTGAATCTTTTAAGTTAGATCAAGTCATAAGCACAAGATTTCATTGGAAAATCATAGTGAACCCTTGGATGACTATTGTGTGGGAGGATAAGTGTGAAGAATAATCTCTACAAAGTTCCAACAGCCAGTCCAGAAGATCCTGTTTATGTTGCATTTAGAACTGTATTTGTAACGACCCGTAATTTTCGGTAATTAAAAATAGTAAATTTAGTATGATTATGTAATTTAATGTTGAAAGAAATAAAACTTATGATACAGAAATGATAAAACTATCTAGAATTAAGTTTAACAATGTAAATTTAACGTAATAAATGATTGGAACGAAATGTAATAGTATTAATTTAAGGTAATTGATAATTGCTTTAAATGTAATTCCAATTAATTGGAATGACTTAAAAAATTATAATTGATGATAGATTATAATTTAATCGTAATAATGTATGTATTAATTGATAATTGGATTAAAAGAGTGATTGATAAGTTAAAGGCAGTATTAATTAATGAAATAATGTGTAATAAATTGTAATAATATAAAACATGTTTTGTGTAAATAACTATAACATTTGTGGGCGGATAACAAACATATAAATATGATTAAATATAGAAATGGTTACAATTTTTATTTGTTACTAATTTATTAACCAATAATTAAATGAAATTAAATGTTACGTAAGATGAGTAAGACGATAACTGTACAAGGGTAAATGCAATAAAATGTATAGAAATGTCAATTATATTCATTATGCAATAATTGATTTAATAAAAAAGAGTGAAACCAAGATAAATTAAATTATTTGGACTTTAAATTTTAATTAATGTGAAAATCGACAAAATCAATATAATTAAAAAATTGCAATTAATGAATAAAAGAGGGTAATTGTGGAATAATAACGTAGTAAGATATAAACCAATGAAAAATATGCATTGAATAAGAATGGTGAAATAAAAAGGATTGAAATCAAGTATAATCAATTTATTGGAATTTAATTGATAATTAACTGTATTTGATTGCAGTTGAAATTGAACACTGTAACTAGTATAATATTTAACACTGAATTGATATGTAAATTTGTATTAAATCATTATAAAGGTATAAGTGATCAAAAATGATGAAATTTGTTAACTACCAAATTTTAATGGAAAAAGTGATTTAATTTATTTAATATTTATTCATTTAATCAATGTAAAAATAACCATTTTGGCCACTAGCTTGGATTTCGAAGAAACTAGTTTCATCAGATCCATAACGGTGAATTATTGTAGGATTTCAAGTTTCATAGCAATCGGACTTGTAGGATTGTGCGGTGATCTGCGTCTTGGAAGCGATCGGGCTTTTGCGTCATGTAGAGGAGGTTGGATGAGGTTGATCTGTAGGGTTAGTTCACATCGAAGGTTGTCAAAATCTCCATGGTTGACTTGAGAACCTTGGCGACGGCAGAGGCAGCTCTTGCCATGTGGGGGCTGCGCGCCAGCAACTAAGGAGCGACCCGGGACGGTGTAGATGGTGGCGGCCTCGGATCTAGGTGATGTTGCACGTTGCGGCGGCGATGTAACGACCCGTTAAATTAATAATATTAAATGAGTTAAATTAATATAATTTCTAACCTGATTTAGAAAAAAAAAGGCTTTAAGATTTATTTGAGAAAATGTAGTAATTTGTTATAGTAATTGGAATTTAATGTAACAATTTAATTTTTATGACAATAGTTTTGAATAATGTAATTGTCACACTTTGTTAAAAGTTAATGTTAAGAAACCAATAAATGTTGAATTAGTGAATATTAATAAAATATTTACTAGAATGGGATTCATTTAATATTAAAATAAATAGTAGGATTGTTTCATTTGGTGACCGTTGAATAAACCAATGCAATAAGTGTAGATAAATTTTTTTATGAATATTGTTCGATAATGAATGTACTTAAAAACGGTAATAAACTTAATATAAGAAAACAAAGGCAAATTGTGTATTAATTAATGAATTCATGAATCAGTGTATGGACTTAGTGTAACTATACGTAAATGTACGCAATAAGGTTGTGAAATACCAATGATTTGGATTTCCAATTTATATTAAACATAATGTTGGTAGAAATTGGAATTCACTGTTGTGTGAAATATATGAGAAATCAGGTCAAATGTAAATTATACCGTAGATGATATACTCTTTTAAACAGTAGGATTTTTAAATAAATAAACATTTCACTTAGGTTTCAATTGGATAACTTATGTAGTTTAATGGAGAATCAATTGCAATTAATTGCCATAAATTAGTGATGATAGGGTAGTTTGATTTGGCCTTTAAGAAGCAAAGAAAAAGAAAGCCAAGATTTATGAATTCATTTGCAATGTGAAATGCAAATTTTGTGGATTGTTTTTTTTTTCAAATGGAATTAATATTTAACCATTACGTTAGTGGAGTCTGATAAGTTAAGGTAGATAATCAATGGTAATTTACCTAATTCAAAGGATATATTAATATAAATATGGGTAAAATGAGGTTAGACCAAGGATATAATATTAATTGATTTTTTAAGGCTTAATTAATACGTGAAATAGACAAGATTCTACATTCAAACATTTATACAAAGCTAAGTTGTAAATAGAAGTACCAATGTAATATAATGTAAATAGATGGGAATCAACATTTATTTATTTATTTAATGGAATTTAATTTCTATAGTATGATAATCGCAATTAAATGAAATTGAAATAGCTAATTTATACGTTAGTTGAAATTTAGCTGGAATATGAGGATTTTTAATGAAATAGTGAAATCAAATGGAAATAAGGTTTCAATTATACATTGGAATTTATATTCACCATAAAAGGTTAATTGAAAACCAAAGGAGTTAATAAAGGAATCAAGCTTTATCTATTAATTTGGATTTAAGATATGGTAAATTGGATTTATTGCAATAATTAATTCTATAAGATGAGGTTAATACTTATTCTATTTATAATTAGACCAAATTGTTGATATAGATTTTTTGAAAGCAGAATCTATAAATCAATTTGAGTATCAAATTCAATAATTGCGCTTATTGCATAAATAAAGGGATTCTAACGTTAAATACTACGTTATTGAGATTTAAATTAGACTTAAAGAATAATGATGTGAATCAGGAACTAATGTTTATGGCATCTTTATTTTAGGTGAAAGTTGAGAATATAAAGATTTAAAAATCTAAAGTATGGGTTTTGAGAATATAATTTATAAAATTCTTAAATATAAGAAAGTGTAGAAATTAACATTGCAATTAATATACTGTCAACTTTTAATTCACAGCTAAGCCTGTTAAATCTTTTCAATTGACTACGAATCATATAAGAAATAAAATTTGGCCAATTTTAGAATTTAATATAAAATTTGGATTTTTATAATTTATTTAATTTTTTTAATGAATATTAAAAATAGCCATTTTGGCCACGGACTCGGATTTCGACGAAACTAGTTTCATCGGATCCGTATCGGTGAATTATTATAGGGTTTCAAGTTTCGTATCGATCGGACTTGTCGTTTGATCGTACGGGCGTGAAACGCGTTGAAATCAAATTTAATTAAAATCAATTTGAATCAATTTGGAAATTTTGTTTTCAGCATAACTTCTTCATACGATCAAATTTGGACGTGAAACTTTTTCCATCGCGTTCAGAATATTTTAAATTACCTATTTGGATATATAGATTTAATAAATTCGGTTCCGGAGACATAGCGGGCTTTTTGGGCCATAGTTTGTTCCGCACGTTCATTCTACGGTTTATCTACTCTATCTCTAACCCCTCTATATAAACCTAGCTACAAGCCCTAGCCTCCACCTAATTTCTTTTCATCCGAGCGTATACTTTCTTCAAGCTCCTCTTCTTCATCAATGGGATCTAACCCTAGATCCAGTCAGTTCAAAAAAAAAAATTCAATTTTTTTTTTTTTTAAAAAAAAATTCAATTTTTTTTTTTAAAAAAAAAAAATTCGGATCTGCAGCAGCTTCTGGTCGCGCTTCGGGTGGGGAGAAAACCCTAGAGCAACTTCGGGTCAGGAAGAAAATGACTCGGGTCGCTCCGGGTCGTTTTGGCGAAAACTCCAAGCAAGCACCGGGGAATTGAGGCGGCGCACCGAAGTCGAACCCGAAGTCGACCCAGGACCAGAATTTTTCCATTTTTCAAATTTCCATAACTTTTGCATACGAGCTCGGATTCACGCGCGGTTTGTTTTGCTGGGATCGTATCGAAATTTCTGACGTTTTGACGCTGGTTTGGATGGATTTGGAGACCGTCAAAATTTTGAGTTTAAATTGAATTTAAATTCGATTTAAATTCCAAAGGTGAGTGTTTAAAACCCACTCACAACTACTAGAAGCTTTTATGTTTGTTAAATTAATTTTAGAAATGAATAGCAATTTATTTATGAGTATTTGGCATGTTTATTTCACTCATATTTGTTGAATTGCATTTATTAAGTTTAACTGTTAATTTAATTTATTTATTGCGTATTAATTGATAGTTAGAATTTATTTGTTTGCCTATAAACTGCTAGTTAACAGTTATATAGATTATTACTGAATATAAACTATTAGATTAATAGTTGTTAAATTTAATCTGAATAAAATTGCCAGTTATTACCTGTTATCTATTATCAAATATAAATTGTTATTGGTTGATATTGCTTGATGATTTTGATTGGATGATGGATGATGTTGATGGATGTTTATTGAATATCATAAAATTGCGAATTATCATGCATATTTCATTTCATTCGGGATCGTGGTTTGAAATGATATACAACCGCAAAATTTTATATCTTTTAAATTGCGGATTGAAATGATAAATATCCGTATCACTTGACCATAGGATAGAAAATTTTATACAGGCACTGCGGTCTATATATAACTATTTTAATGTGATTTCTATGGTTTGGATGGAATACGGTTTATAATAATCTTAAATTTTATATTGTATAAATATTTTTCTTCCATATATATATATACATATGAAGTTGAAAATTTTGAAATTAAAAGGTGTATAAAAATCTTTATTAAAAATGGAAGAAAATTAAGAAAATGGAGTTTAATAATTTATATCATATGTTTAAATGTTAAGTTTGAAAATTTTAAGATATGATATTTATAATTGGATTTTTCCCAAAATAAATTGAAATGAATATTCTAGTATAATTTGAATTGGGAAAAATATATATATTTTATTACTAGAAATTGAAGTCTTATTATTTATGGATTTTATATGAATATTCAAGACTAATTAATAGAACAATTGATTTGTTGAAAGCATAAAATCCGACTTTAGTTTGAAATATTGATACTTAAAATGGATATACGTATATATAAATAAATTGAAGTGGTTTTGGAACTTGAGAGAGATAATATAAATTTTGGTTTAGACTTTAATAAAGAAATGTATTTGTAAAGCCATGAGAACTATTTTCTTTACAAAGTAACATTTAAGTTAAACCATTTAATTCATATACCGTTGAATGTCCAAACCATTCAAGTTTTTTTTATAGAAGTTATGGTTTTAAATTATGATTTTCAAAATACAATGCTTTGAAAATATTTGATTTTCAGACGATATGAAGTTAAAGCATTTTGATTTTGGAAAAGAATTATATTTGGGATAAGTGATAAAATATGGTTTTGGGTTTTGAAATGATATCGTATTCATGGTTATGAAATGGAATGTTTATTCTGATTTTTAAAGTATAGCCTATTTTTAAATGACCGCAGTGTTATAATAACGATGGGTTGGCAAAGAGACCGGGATCGGATATCTGACACACTCTCTGTCGACACCGAAAACCACTTTGACTAACCGTGTACGCGGTGGAGATTCCAGAATGAAGTAGGTGGTGGCGACGTTTCCTGTAAGGTAAATACGTGGACCCGACTCCCGTGAGTTGGCATAAGGTGGTTAAAACAGGAGCGATTCTCAGGCCAATGAGGTCATTCCTCTGATCGGACCCTCCTCTTCGATATTATACTTTGATTTTGGATTGATTCAGTGGCCACTTCTATATTTTGATTTTGGGGAGTTAGTCCGAGGTGGGCGGTAACTGCGGCTACGCGTTTCCACCAGCCTGGATAGCAATTGGTATATCTACCCTGGTATTGCCTAGTTGTGCTGTGTCACCTACCATACCGAGCCTTTACTACGAGTTTCTATTTGTGTCGTACCTATGGAGTATCCTCTGGTAGCTTCTCGATCAGGAGGTATTACGGTACTGTATAGACTATTGGCATTATTTGTGTTAAGGGCTATATGGGTAACCCCTTAACGCTATTTAAAAGTAAGTTTATTTTATAAATAGACACTATTATAATAGCGCAATATACTACATAGTAAATAGTTTAACGGATCCTTAGGAGATGTAAATCCCGAACATCTCTTGAGTTACTGTACTCATATTTATTTCTATTAATTTAACTCACATAAGATCTTTTAGTCTGACTCGAGTGTTTTTGTCTTTTCAAATTCGCTCGGGTCAGTCCGAGCGTTTCAGGATCTAAGACTTTAGCTTTGAAGGACGAAGACGAAGGAGTCGTATTATTATTATCTATAGTATTGCACCACACTCTAAATTTCCGCTGCATTGATTGTATTGGTATGTGTAACTCTGATATTCATTGTATAAGTAAAATAAATATTTTGTAAACAGTTATCATGAACTGTATATTGATTATTATATTTTATCCTTCCGCTGTGAGATTCTATTTTGTTTTATTTCTTCTCTGTTTTTCTTATTTACCCCATAACAATCCTCCCTTGCGTATGCTTTGAATTGGCACGTATGTCGGTTTAAAGTGTGCGAAAAGGCGGGATGTTACAGGCGATAGACGAATACTTATGGCGGATGTTAGGGCATGCAACGAGTTCCCGCATGAGCAATTTAGGGTTCGAAGGGGAATCTCTTCAGGTGACATGGAGGGTAACCATTGACTAGCTATGTTATTTTATTTATTTTTAATTTAAATCGTATAATGATCTAATGTGTATAACTTTTACATACATGGTCGGATTCACACGCGGTTTTCTTCACTATGAACGAATCGAAATTTCGAACATTATGGAATTAGTTTGAAAGAATTCTAAAACTTTTTGAATTTTGGGCCTAAATTGGATTTTAAATTGATTTAAAATCGAAGGTGAGTGTTTTAACCCACTCACTACTACTAAATTGTCTTATGTTGGTTAATTTAAATTTATGATGTGATTGGAAATTGATTGGTTGATGTTTGGTATTTTTAAATTTTCATTACAGTTAAATATGACTTTTATTACACTTAATCGTCATTTAATTTAACATTGAATTTAATAGTCAATTGAATACCTGTTGATGACAATCAGTTAATTGATGTTATTTATTGGTTGATTTGGATGATGATTGTGATGGATGTTTGATTGTTGTGATATTGGTCTTTGTTTTGCTTGAACTCGAACGATCCCCATGCCGATGATGTTTACAGTTTAAATAGGTTTCTATCCCCTATAATTTCATTCGTATTTTTCATACGAATTCGTCTGATAATTATCGACTTGGTCGTTCGATTTTGTTTTGATGCTGGCGATTGTTCTGACTTTGTCATTTCGTATATTTTCATTAGCTTAATTCCCACTGCTTTGAATTCTTTCATGGCCACCACGGCTTGTTTGATTTTTGACTTGGTTCTCTCTTTTTGCCTTGGTCATCATGACTTTGATTTGCTAGTGACTTCGGTTATGGTAGTTTTGTGATGATATTTTGACTTGTTTGTCACAGCTTTGACTTAATACACTCACTTGTATTTTGCTGTTTCATGACTTGATAAATTCAGATTGAATTGACATTGACTTTGATTGTTCGATCATTGTCCTGCCTTGGCTCTCTGCATATTGAAGTCTTTACATTGCCACTTTTGTGTAATGAGTTGTTGTCTTGTACATGATTTGGTCTGCACTTCATGTTGTTTGTATATATGTATAAAAGTGTGCATGCATTTACTTCACTATTCATATGTGCAATGTCATGTGTCTTGTTTCACATGATGTTCATTTATTGTTGTCTCTGGTGCACTTGCTCATTTGAGTTTGCACTAAATAGATGACGTTGACTGGTCTTTGCTTGAGTTGGTTTGCTATTCCATGGCTTCGGCATTGTTTGAGTTCATCATGGTTAGCACTTTTTATATTTTCTGGCATAGCTTTGTATAATTGAGCTTGTCGAATTGTTCTTTTGTAGAAACTCGGAACTGCTTCATTTTTTATCACCGTCTTGCTCGATATGTATTCATGTGCTTTGTTTGCATTGAGGTATTGTTTCACTGGTGCACTGACTTGAGTTTTATTCATGTGTACATTTGGATTGCATCTGTGCTGAATCCAGCTTATAGATCGGGTTTGACCTTGTGCTTGTGTCGTGACTTTATTTGTTTCACTTGAGTTGAATCTAGCTTTTGATTTGGGTTTGACCTTGTGCTCACCTGTCCCTGCATTTTTATCAAGTGTATATTGGTGTGCACGACCTAGTGGCATGTACAGTGATTCACCGTGCATGTCACAAGCTGTTCGTGTATGATGAATTCAAAAATAAATGATGACGAACAACCCAAATAACTGAGTCAAATAATATTTTCAAAAATCATTATATTTTACACTGCAAAAATATTTTATTTTCAATTTTACTACGTCAGTTTATATTTTTGTGGATTTCTCAGATGCTAGATTCAATCCAGAATAGAGTCGAAGATAAACATGGGTGAATGAGCGATATGTAGTGAGGACATTTGTAAATAAAAAATTATGATGTAATAAAAATTGTTTTATTTGAAAATTGTGTATATAGTGAGAGCTCAAATTTGTACTATTCAAAATTATAATAAATATTTGTTCGAATAAAATACATGTTTGAATTTTAAATTCTGTGTTATTTATTTTATTCAGTAAAAATTTATTTAGTGATGTGAAAAAAAATAGTACATTGACAAATACATTTAAATGAATATATATATATATATATATACATGTTTATTATCATCAAACAAAAATCATATACTCGCATATTCAACAATCTCCCCTTTTCGATGATAACAAACATATATTTATGATTTTGGGTTTATTAAATGTATTTGATCATTCAATTTGCTTCCTATATTTGAATGTTCCCTCTCTACACAAAGCTCCCCCTTCATATATGCATAAAAGTATGTAAATGAATAAATGAACCTGGATGCATTTAGAAAATAAAATATTTAACTTTTATTTGCCAAAATCCTAACCTTTCTCTCCCCTTTTTATTATTAGCAAAAGGGTAATAGTGTTAGAAAAATAGAGAAAAAGATAGACATTAATACAACATTAATACCCAATAGAGTATAAATAAAAAATCAAACAAAAATCATAAATACTTTGTTTGACGCATATTCCACTTTAGAATGATAGGGATAATGTCATCAAATAAAACCATATAGTTGTGTCTATTTGTAGTATATTTATATCAGGAATTTGAATATCTACTAACCATGCATAACCGTTAGGAGTTTTAAATGAGATTAGTAGTATTCATAATTTTTTTAATTAAAAAAATGAATTCAAGTATCTTCTAGCCACGCATAACCGTGAGGACTTTTAAATGAGATTAGAATAAACTTGTCTATTTAATCACTCAATTTTGATATGCATTCCATACACACATAACGGTGAGGACTTTTAAACGAGCATGGAAGCAAATAACCAAAAATCCCAAGTAATTCACCCATGCATAACCATGAGGACTTTTAAATGAAAGTGAATACTTTGGATGTTTTTATTGCTAATATAATAAAATGGAAACACATAATTTTCCTTTTAAAATACCATATATTGACATACTATATTGGGTTTTGATGAGTGATGGTCGATAGAATTATGATAGGAATAGAGATGGCCATGGAAATTTTACCAAACAAAAAAGTTTTTACAACTCTTGTTTCAATTTCTAAAGAAATTTACTAAATATACCATATCAAGTTATAATATATGATTAATATCAACACTCATCAATTTTTTAATCACTATTTATTTTTTCGACAATCGGTTGGGAGTCAGATTAGTTAATGTAGTCATTTAAGATCAAATCCAAAAGTATTACAAAATCAAAGTTTCAAAAATAACTATCTGAAACAAGGCGAACAAAAATTATTTTCTTGAAGGGGTTTTATAAGAAAAATATCTACTTTTTGAAAATTATTTCAAGTGAAAATATGTAGATATTTTCTTTGAGAAATGATGCAGCTACTGAATGTCTCAACATAAATCACGTTTCACTAGTAATTTTTCTATCAACTGGATTACCAGTGTAATCTGCATCTGAATTTTCCTTCAACTCAAGATTATCATTAATTGAATGTTATAGACCAGACTGTGAAGTTGCAAAAAATTTCCTTTAAATCATTTTTTCAGCTTTCAAATGAAATTCTCTTGAATTTGAACAAGCAAAACACAAAATATAATGTCAAGTCAAATATCTCCACATGTATCATTAGTATTCATCAATCATTTAAACACCATCATTAATCCAAGCAAATCTATATGAAATAGTTCAAAGATGATTGCTCAACATTTTGAATAAGTCAGAATCAAAATCAACATTTATTTCTTTATCACATAACTGGATGAATTCAATTTAGATTATGGTACAGATTATCACATTTAATAAATCGTTCAAGATGAATATGCCATTACCTATTTACCTTTGTCGATAATTTTTCATTGTTGCTTATTATGGTTCTTCCACCTTTGTACTAGGCTAAGTAACTTTGATTAGTTTCCTTTTGTGTACCTCGAACAGCCAAAATCCAGATGACAGTATTGATGTTTCTTAGCCTACCACTACACCTACACGAGAAAATATTTTTGTGACCTATTTTTTTATTGGTCTATGGTCGTTAGTGGCAAATGAGTTTGAAAATATGTTTATGGAGACCCAAAAACTATTTATATATGTTTCTTTTGGCACCTAGATTTGTTTGACTATGAGGGATTTTAAATTTATGTCTTTTGGAACCCAAATTGGTATAGTTTTGGTATTTTCGGGTCTATACCAGCAAATATTGTGATTGTGTCCAGTTTTTGTACAAATTGTGCACATGGAATTGACTTGATTAATTTCGTTTCTAACATTTTCAGATTGATTATATCCAAATCCTTGTCTAACTGTATTAATAGTTTGTTTTCCTAATAGCATATTCAACGATTTTTCACTTTTGGAAAATTTTCCTAATGTTGTAGATAATTGTTGGACTTGTGTTTTGAGCGATTCATTTTCCTTCAATAATTGAGTGCACTTTTTAATAGAATTTTCTCTCCTTGTGTTCTCACTTTCTTTCAAAATTTTCAAGTGACTTTATTTTAATTTCTGATTTTTTAATCTCTTCTTCGAATGTTGGACACTTATCACACTTAGGGATCTTACTTTGATAGTTTTTAATTAATTGATTAAGCTATTTATTTAAATCTATTAAAGAGTCTCTTTGTGATTCAATTTTAGTATATTTCTCCCTAAATCGTTCAAAACAGCCATTTACTTCATGGAAATATATAAGTAATTCTGAGTGAGCGAGTTTTGATATCTCGCTTAGTTCATCATCATCACTACGAGTTATATCACTTCAAAGGCACATATCTGCTTTCTCACTCTCACTGCTAGTACTTTTATAATCATTATCACTTTTATTCCACATGGGTGCAAAACTTCTCCTTTTTGATTTCTTTTCTAGGCAGTGTCGATTCTGAGGACAATTGGACTTGATGTGTCTGGCTTTGTTGCACTTATGGCAGATGATCTTCTGCTCTTCTGGGCTGTCAAGTGCTTTGATTATTCTGCTTTTCAATTGTTGATTTAGAGCTGGATTTCCATATTTGTGATTCCACCTTTTTAATTTCTTTATTAATAGTGCCAGCTCAGCTGCTCCATCATCATCATCCTCACCGCTACTTCCTTTTACCACTCCTATTAAGCACATTTCTTTAACTGAGTCAATTGTGGAGGATTTCTCATTGCTGTTTACTTTTGCACCATATATTGCATCAATAGTATTTCTGATTTCCTATGCATTTTCACAATAAGAGATAAAGTTAAAATTATCTTGATTAATATGAGAATATAGTATATGCATAGTAAGAGCATTAATCGAAGTAATTTTCTCATTTGTTATATCACACCCATTTTCAATAATATCCTAACATTTAATATTAATATATTTTAAATAAAATTCCATTTTTAATTTCCAATTCAAAAAATCCGTTCCATCAAAAAATAGGAGGAATAATGTTGGACCGACCCTCAGTAAAAGCATTACTAAAAGAAGCCATTTTAAAAATTCAAATTTTTAAAACAAAAACTGGTCTTTGAAAATTCAAAATTTTTAAAACAAAAATGGCTTTTGAACCTCGCTTTGATATCACTTGTACGATCGATTTAACCCTAGAAAGGGGTGAATAAGGTGGTGCTATTAATTACTAAAAAATTATCGTGGAAGTATATAAAATAATCTCAGCATAGATATAGCAGAATAATAGCAGCACAGATAATAGCAGAATAATAAAAACAGAAAATAGAACACATAGATTTACCCACCTTTGGAAAAACCCTACCTACGTGCTGCCTCTAAGGTTTCTACTGGAAATTAAGTAGTCAAAGCTTACACATATAAACTCGTGACACTCGCTACCGGCTAACCTTAACTCTATGCTCAAAACTCTGCCACAACTCAACCATGAGTTGCGAATTCTCGAACTACACCACCGTAGTTCGTCCCCTAGTCACAAGACTAGAAAATTACAAAAGTTTAAAAGAGAAAATGTAAAGTAAGACAATTTAAAAACAATGAAACCCAAATTTATAAACTATAGCCCACAACTTGTTCATAATGACCATCCCAAATATGTAAAGTGGTAGAAAAAGTTATCCCTTTATTCTTTTATACTATCGGCCTTTATCATCTGTCTCGTTCCCTTTGCTCGAGCTTAAAAATGGCCGCTTCCTTTAGATTTCGTTCCGCCTTACGAAAATTAGGGCTTTTAATAAATTTGAGGCTCCGCTTCAATTGATCAATCGAGTATTGTAACCTTCCGTTGCTTGCGTAGGATCGATATCACCCTAGAGGGAAGGGGGTGAATAGAGTGATGCTATTAATTATAAAAATTTATTGCAAAAGTTTATATAAAATTATTTCAACACAGATATATCAAAATAATAACGGCACAGATAATAACAGAATAATAAATGCAAAAATATAATGACACAGAATTTACCCAGCTTTGGCAAAACCTTGCCTACGTGCTGCCCCCAAGGTTTCTACCAGAAATTAAGCAGTCAGACGCTTACACACGTAAACTCACGACACCCGCTATCGACTAACCTTAACTTTATGCTTAAAACCCTACCACAACTCAGCCGCTGAGTTGCGAATTCTCGAACTACACCACCGTAGCTCGTACCCTAGTCATACGACTAGAAATTACAACTGTTTAAAAGAAGAATTTAAATTTGAAAACAAATTAAACAATAAAACCCTAATTATAAGCCCTAACAAATATGGCCCAATAAAAAATATCCCCTTCTTTGTTTTAGTATGTCGGCCTGCTTTCTTTTTGCTTAAACAAAGGACTGCAGCTTTGATGTCGTTCCACTTTTGCTTTGAAATTAGGGCTTTGGCATTGCATTCGCTCTTGTGAGATTAACTAGGGCTTCGTCCTTGCCTTCGATTCTATGAGATTGGCTAGGGCTTTGGCCTTGTCTAATTAGGGCTCCGGTTATCAAAGAACCTGATTGATTGCTAATTGATTACAGTATATCTTTTGATTTTCTTTGGCAATCGATCATCTCCTTGCTTCGAATACAGATCCTTTGATTTTGAGTTCAACTGTGAATACGGTATGTAATTTGTATTTTTCCTTTATTGTTTTTCTTGCTTGAACTCTATGCATTTTGCCGATGATGTTTTAGGGCTTATATAGGAATCAAATTACTTATTTTTCGTTCGTATATCTCATACGAGTTCGTCTGATAATTTTTGGCTTGCCGTTCGATTTTGCATTGATGATTGTGATGATTTCTGACATTTTCAATTCGTATATTTTTGGCTTGGTTAACACGGGTACAATTTTGACTTTGCTTGGCCACCACGGTGTCGATTTATGACTTTTTCAACTTCGGCACTGACTTGATTCGATGTTGACTTTGGTTTTGATTTGACTTGCAGTTGTCTTCGACTGCAAATTTGATTTTTTGAAAAACTATATTGAGATGAGAATTTTACTTCCTTTTTTCTGATGACTTCTACCACTTAAATTTGAACTGCAGTTTGAAATCTCTGTTGGTCTTTACCACTGCCATATTGTGATTATATGTTGTGTTGCTTCGAGTTTGAAATGTCCTCTGTCTTTGTTCGAACTAGCTATGTCACTTGCTTATGCCGGTACTGTTTCATTTGATATAGATATGTATGTGTATACATATATATGTGTGTGTGTGTGTGTGTGTGTGTGTGCATACATGTATATTTGTATTTGTATTGCTTGCTTGTCTCGGTTTTGGATTTGTTCGAACTTGCCACCATGGTTTGTTCATCTCTGCTTGATTTTCTGTTGTACTTAGTATCACTTGTTTGTACATCTCCTTGTAGTCAAGTGTGTTCATGTAGTTTGTCTGCACTTATATTTGCAGTGTGTTGCATTCTGGTTTCTCTGTCTTTGATGTTGAGGCCTGTTGCAGTTTGATATTAGTCGATGTTTTCATGGACTATTGAACTGCCTTTGTGTAGTCTGGTTTTTTATTTCACTAGTCGTTCACCGGTCTTCGTTTCACTGTGCACTGCTTGGCTCGTGTCTGGTTCTATTGGTGGATTCACTTTAGTATTGTTGCATTGTCCACTTCGTTTCACTGTTGCGTACATGTTGAACTGTTCTGTGTAGACTTTGGTCATTTGTGTTAGTGTATTGGCTTCGGCCATTATGTCTCTGACTTTGGTCACTTGATCATCTATGTTGATTTTGTGCATTGTCACCTGCGAACTTTAATTTCATATCTTCTGGTACATTGTTGACATCGCTGATGATGTTGATTTAGTTGAACCGCACATATAGTTTGCATATTGTCTGATTGCCTCGAGTTTCGCTGCACATATATTTGTACACTGTGTATATACATATTCACTTGGTTGTCACAGCTCTGACTTTTGATTCTTCGATCACTTTCTTGACTCTCCGCATATTGAAGTCTTCTTGTTTCACTTTGGTATTTGTAGTTTCACTTCATGTATTTTGATATTGCATATGAGCTTATGCATGCTTGTGACGAGTTTGTCGAAACCCTAGTGGCATTTGCATATGTATTCATCCTTTATAGTTGTTGTTGCCACTGCCTGTTTCAGTTTGTATATGGTTTTGTACATTTGGATTTTGGTCGACGCTTGTTTTAGTTGTCTTGACCATTTCTATGAACTTGCACCTATGTTGAATCCAGCTTGGAGCTTGGGTTTGACCTTGTGCTGATATTGTGACATTATTTTTATTGCACTTGAGTTGAACCCGGCGTTTTGGGTTTGACCTGTGCTTACCTGTCCTTGTAGATTTATCAAGTGTATATTGGTGTGCACGGCCTTATGGCATGTACAGTGATACACTGCGCATGTCACAAGCTGTTCATGTATGATGAATTCGAATTAAATAATGACGAACAACCCAGATATCTGAGGCAAATAAAATTTTCAAAATCACATTTTATTTTATACTGCAAAAATATTTTATTTTCAATTTTACCGCGTCAATATTTATTTTTTCAGATTGCTCAGATACTGGATTCAATCTGGAATGAAGTTGAAGATAAAATATGAGTGAACGAGCGATATGTAGTGAGGATATTTATAAATGAAAGATTGTGATGTAATTGAATTTGTATCAAAATTGTATATTTATAGTGAGAGCTTGAATTTGTACTTTTCAAAATTGTAATAAAATTGTTTGAATAAAATATTCGTCTGAATTCATATTCTATGTTATTTATTTTATTCAGCAAATATTTATTTAATTATGTGAAAAATATAATAGTACATTAACAAATACATTTAAATGAATATATATGTATATATATTTATTATCATCAAACAAAAATCATATAACCGCATATTCAACAATCTCCCCCTTTTTATGATAATAGACATATATTTAAGTTTTTGAATTTGTTAAATATATTTGAACATTCAATTTGCTCCCCCTTTTTAAATGCTTCCTCTCTACACAAAGCTCCCCCTTCATATATGCATACAATTAAAAACATGCAAATGAGCCTAGATGCAAATAGAAAATATTTGACCTTTGCTTGATTTTATTTGATAAAATCTTAACTTTTCTCTCCCCTTTTTGTTGTCAGTAAAAGTGTAACAGTGTTAAAAAATGGAGATAAAGTGATAGATATTAATACAACATTAAAAATCAATCGAATATAAATATTAAATTTCAATAAAAAATCAAACAAAAATCATAAATACACTGTTAGGCGCATATTCCACTTTTAGAATGATGTGAATGTTTTTAATCATATAAAACCATACAGTTGTGTCTATTTATGGTATATTTATTTCAGGAATTTGAATATCTACTAACCACGCATAACCGTTAGGACTTTTAAATGAGATTAGCAGTATTCTATTTATTTATTTAAAAAAAAATGAATTCAAGTATCTTCTAATCATGCATAATCGTGAGAACTTTTAAATGGGATTAGAATCAACTTGTTTATTTGATAAATCAATTTTGATACGCGTTCCATACATGCATAACCGTGAGGACTTTTAAATGAGCATGGAAGCACATAACAAATTTCAAGTAATTCACCCAGGCATAACCGTGAGGATTTTTAAATGAGAGTGAATACTTTGGTTATATATATATATATATATATATATATTTAATATAAAATGAAAAAAGAATGATTCCTGTTTAAATCACCACATATTGACATACTATATTGGATTATGATGAATGATGGTTGATAGAAAAATGATAGAAATAGAAATGATCATGGAATTTTTACCAACAAAAAGTGTTTATGACTCTTGTTTAAATTTCTAAAGGAATCTACTAATTATACGGTCTTGAGTTATAATATATGATAAATATCAACACTCATCACTTTTTCAAACACTATTTATCTTTTCGATAATTAGTAGGGAGTTAGATTAGTCAATGTAGTCATTTAAAAATAATTATAAAATCAGTTTTTCTAAAGATGACCAATTTGAAAACAAGGTCAAAATTGATTTTCTAGAAGAGGTTTTATGAGAAAATTTCTGCTATTTGAAAATTATTTGAAATGAAAAATATGGAGATATTTTCTTTGAAAAACCGATGCAGTTACTAAATGTCTCAACATAGTTCACATTCCCCTAGTAATTTTTCTATCAACTGGATTACCAGTGTAATCTGCATCCTAATTTTTCTTTCACTCAAAAATATTATTAGTTCAATGTTATAGACCAGACCGTGATGTTTCAACAAATTTCTTAAAATCCTTTTTTCAACTTTTTAAATGAATATTCTTTTGAATTTTAATTGAAGCCATGTAAATAGTCAAAAACCGTGAATATAGAGTCAGTCGCAAAATAATCAAATGTATTATCATCAACCAATAAAACACTATTATTAATCCAAACAAATATATATGATGTAGTTCAAAGACTCTATAGATTTTCATAGTGTTCTTGGCATAAGAATATAATTGGCCAATAATTTTGAATAAGTCAGAATCAACAACATCATTTATTTCGTCATCACATTACTGGCTGATTTAATACAGATTACGGTGTAGATTATTACATTTATTATATCGTTCAAATAAATATACCATTATCTGTTTTTCTTTTACGATATTTTTCGTTGTTGTCCATTGTGATTCTGTCACCTTTGTACTAGGCAAAGGAAATTTTCTTTGATGCTTGTTATGTCCTTGGAACAGCCAGAATCCAAGTAACACTATTGTTGTTCCTTTGCCTGCTACCACACCTACACTATAAAAGATTTTTGTAGCCTATTTGTTTTATAGATCCATGATTGTTAGTGGCAGAATATTTTGAAAAATAATGCGTGGAGACCCAAACTATTTATATATGTTCCTTTTGTCACCCAAATTTGTTTAACTTTGAAAGATTTTATATCTGTGCCTTTTGGAACCCAAATTGGTATAGTTTTCACGCGTTTGGGTTTATATCAACAATTGTTTTGATTGTGTCCAAATTTTCTACAAATTGTGCACATTGAATTTACTTGATTAATCTCATTTCTAACATTTTTAGATTGATTATACCCAAGTCCTTGTCTAACTGTATTAACAGTTTGTTTTCCTAATAGCATATTCAATGATTTTTCACTTTTTGAAAATTTATCTAAAGTAGTTGACAGTTGTTGGACTTGTGTTTTGAGAGATTCATTTTCGTTTAATAATTGTGTGCACCTTTTAATAGAGTTCTCTCTACTAATATTTTCACTTTCCTTTAAAATCGGAATTTCATTTTCAAGCGATTTAATTTTAATTTCTGGTTTTTTATTTTCTTGTTCGAATGTTGGACACTTATCACAGTTATGGCACTTGTTTTGATAGTTTTTAACTAATTGTTCAAGCTGTTCATTTACTTCTATCAAACTATCTTTTTGTGATTCAAGTTTGTCATACTTCTCCCTAAGTCGTTCAAAACAACCATTACTTTATGGAAATATATAAGTAATTCTGAGTGAGTGAATTTTGATACCTCGCTTGGCTCGTCATCGTCGCTATCAGTTATATTACCTTGAAGGCACATATCTGCTTTCTCACTCTCACTGCTAGTGCTTTGATTATCTTCATCACTTTTATTCCACGTGGCTGCAAAATTTCTCCTTTTTGATTTCTTTTCAGTCGCGTCGATTTTGAGGACAATTGGACTTGATGTGTCCGGGTTGGTTGCACTTATGATAGATGATTTTTCGCTGTTCTGTGTTATCTAAAACTTTGATTATTCTGCTTTTTAATTTTTGATTTAGATCCGGATTTCCGTAATTGCGGTTCCACTTTTTTAATCTCTTCATTACCATTTCCAACTCTGCTGCTCCATCATCATCATCGTCATCATCACTTTCAGTTGTTCCTTTAAGAGCTATTGATTTCTTTCGACTATCTCCTCCTTCACGCTTTTCCTTGAATTTCATTTCTAGCTCATAAGTGGTGAGATTTCCGATGAGTACTTTAACTTTGACTTATTTTAAATCTTTTGATTCTTGAATGGCAGTCACTTTTGCTTCAAAACTTCGTGGACTCTGAGGATTTTTCAGACTATTTCCAATTCCGTGTATGATTTTCCGAGAGCTTTTGATTTTTATACGATGTTGGAAAGCCGTCCATACATCTCTTTAACATTTTCTTCCTTGTCCATTGTGAAATTCTCGTATTCACTACTCAGCATGGCAAGGCGAGATTTCTTGACTTGAAATGTTCCTTCGTGAGTCACTTCTAGTGTGTGCCATATTTCCTACGCAGTTAGACAATGTGAGACACGATTAAATTCAAACTGATCTAATGAACAAATAATCGAATTCATAGCTTTGGCATTAGTATTCTGTAATTTATTTGCTAGATCTGTCTATTGATCCTTCGGTTTATTTATTTCCTGATTATTTACAATTTTAGTTGATGCTCTATACCCTGTCTCAACAATATCCCAAGCATCAATGGATTTCAGAAAAATTTCCATCCTATTTTTCCAGTAAGTATATTCGCCATTGAACATTGATGGTCTAACTATGGACTGACCTTCCGCAAAAGCATTATTAAAAGAAGCCATTTTAAAGATTCAAATTTTTAAAATAAAAATTGGTTTTTGAAAAATCAAATCTTTTTAAAACAAAAATGGCTTTTGTACCTTGCTCTGATACCACTTGTAGGATCGATTTCACCCCGGGGGGTGAATAGGGTGATGCTATTAATTATAAAAATTTATTGAGGAAGTTTATATAAAATTATTTCAACACAGATATATCAAAATAATAACAGCACAGATAATAGCAGAATAATAAATGCAGAAATAGAATGACACATAATTTACCCAGCTTCGGCAAAACCCTGCCTACGTGTTATCCCCAAGGTTTCTACTAGAAATTAAGCAGTCAGACGCTTACACACGTAAACTCACGACACTCGCTATCGACTAATCTTAACTCTACGCTCAAAACCCTGCCACAACTCAGCCACTGAGTTGCGAATTCTCGAATTACACCACTATAGCTCGTACCCTAGTCACACGACTAGAAATTACAACTGTTTAAAAGAAGAATTTAAATTTGAAAACAAATTAAACAATAAAACCCTAATAATAAGCCCTAAGTAAATATGGCCAAATAAACAATATCCCCTTCTTTGTTTTAATATGTCGGCCTGCTTTCTTTTTGCTTAAACAAAGGACCGCAGCTTTGATCTCGTTCCTCTTTTGCTCTGAAATTAGGGCTTTGGCCTTGCGTTCGCTCCTGTGAGATTAACTAGGACTTCGTCCTTGTCTTCAATTCAGTGAGATTGGCTAGGGTTTCGGCCTTGTCTAATTAGGGCTTCGGTTATCAAAGAACCTGATTGATTGTTGATCGATTACAGTATATCTTATGATTTTCTTTGGCAATCGATCATCTCCTTGCTTCGAATACAGATCCTTCGATTTTGAGTTCAACTATGAATACGGTATGTAATTTGCATTTTTGCTTTACTGTTTTTCTTGCTTGAACTCTATGCATTTTGCCGATGATGTTTTAGGGCTTATATAGGAATCGAATTCCTTATTTTTCGTTCGTATATTTCATATGAGTTCGTCTGATAATTTTTGGCTCGCCGTTCAATTTTGCGTTGATGATTGTGATGATTTCTGACATTTTCAATTCGTATATTTTTGGCTTGGTTAACACGGCTTTGATTTTGACTTTGCTTGGCCACCATGGTGTTGATTTCTGACTTGTTCAACTTCGACACTGACTTGATTCGATGTTGACTTCGGTTTTGATTTGACCTACAGTTGTCTTCGACTGCAAACTTGATTTTGTGAAAAACTATATTGAGATGAGAATTTTACTTCCATTTTTCTGATGACTTCGGCCACTTCAATTTGAACCGCAGTTTGAAATCTCTGTTGGTCTTTACCGCTACCACATTGTGACTGTATGTTATGTTGATGTCCTCTGTCTTTGTTCGAACTAGCTGTGTCACTTGCTTATGGTGGTACTGTTTCATTTGATATAGATATATATGTATGTATGTATGTACGTATGTATATATATATGCATACATGGATATTTGTATTTGTATTGCTTGCTTGTCTCGGCTTTGGATTTGTTCAAACTTGCCATCATGGTTTGTTCATCTCTGCTTGATTTTTTGTTGTACTTAGTATCACTTGTTTGTACATCTCCTTGTAGTCAAGTGTGTTCATGTAGTTTGTCTGCACTTATATTTGCAGTGTGTTGCGTTCTGGTTTCTCTGTCTTTGATGTTGAGTCCTGTTGCAGTTTGATATTGGTTGATGTTTTCGAGGATTATTGTACTGCCTTTGTGTAGTGTGGTATTTCTTTTTCACTAGTCGTTCACTGATCTTCGTTTCACTGTGCACTGCTTGACTCGTGTCTGGTTCTATTCATGGTTTCACTATAGTATTGTTGCATTGTCCACTTCGTTTCACTGTTGCATACATGTTGAACTGTTCTGTATAGACTTTGGTCATTTGTGTTAGTGTATTGGCTTCGGCCATTATGTCTCTGACTTTGGTCACTTGAACATCTCTGTTGATTTGTGCATTGTCACCTGCAAACTTTAATTGCATATCATCTGGTACATTGTTGACATCGCCGATGATGTTAATTTAGTTGAATCGCATATGTAGTTTGCATATTGTCTGATTGCCTTGAGTTTCGCTGCACACACATATATATGTACACTGTGTATATACAAATTCACTTGGTTGTCACAGCTCTGACTTTGATTCTTCGATTGCTTTCTTGACTCTCTGCATATTGAAGTCTTCTTGCTTCACTTTGGTATTTGCAGTTTCACTTCATGTATTTTGATATTGCATATGAGCTCGCGCATGCTTATGACGAGTTTGTCGAAACCACAGTGGCATTTGCATATGTATTCATCCTTTATAGTTGTTGTTGCCACTGCCTGTTTCAGTTTGTATATGGTTTTGTACATTTGGATTTTGGTCGACGCTTGTTTTAGTTGTCTTGACCATTTCTATTAACTTGCACCTGTGTTGAATCCAGCTTGGAGCTCGGGTTTGACCTTGTGCTGATATTGTGACATTATTTTTATTGCACTTGAGTTGAACCCGGCGTTTTGGGTTTAACCTGTGCTCACCTGTCCATGTAGATTTATCAAGTGTATATTGGTGTGCACGGCCTTATGACATGTATAGTGATACATTGTGCATGTCACAAGCTGTTCGTGTATGATGAATTCGAATTAAATGATGACGAACAACCCAAATAACAGGGGCAAATAAAATTTCCAAAATCACATTTTATTTTATACTGCAAAAATATTTTATTTTCAATTTTACTACATCAATATTTATTTTTGCAGATTGCTTAGATTCTGGATTCAATCTGGAATGAAGTTGAAGATAAGATATGAGTGAACGAGCGATATGTAGTGATGACATTTGTAAATGAAAGATTGTGATGCAATTGAATTTATATCAAAATTGTATATTTATAGTGAGAGCTTAAATATGTACTATTCAAAATTATAATAAATATTTGTTTAAATAAAATATTCGTTTGAATTTATATTCTATGTTATTTATTTTATTCAGCAAATATTTATTTAATTATGTGAAAAATATAATAGTACATTAACAAATACATTTAAATGAATATATATATATATTTATTATCATCAAACAAAAATCATATAATCGCATATTCAACAGCTTGCTTTGTCGATTGATTGTCTCTTCAATGATACACACGGCTGTTTCAATTAGGTCGAGTTTATTTGTTAAATTGGTATGCAGTTTTTCCCTTTTTCGATATTTGATAATAGTCGACTTTGATTTGAGTTTAATGATTTATTGGTCTATTTTTTGCTTGAACTCTAATGATCCTTATGCCGATGATGTTTACAGTTTGAATAGGGTTCGATCCTCTATAATTTCGTTTGTATTTTTCATACGAATTCGTCTGATAATTATCGACTTGGTTGTTTGTTTCTGTTTTGATGCTGGCGATTGTTCTGACTTTGTCACTTCATATATTTTCATTAGCTTAATTTCTACGGCTTTGAATTCTTTCCTGGCCACCACGGCTTGTTTGATTTCTGACTTAGTTTGTTTTTTTGCCTTGGTCATCACGGCGTTGATTTGCTAGTGACCTCGGTTTTGGTAGTTTTGTGATGATATTTTGTCTTATTTGTCACAGCTCTGACTTGATATACTCACTTGTATTTTGTTGTTTCATGACTTGATAAATTTAGATTGAATTAGCCTTGACTTTGATTGTTCAATCATTGTTCTTCCTTGACTCTCTATATATTGAAGTCTTTAGCATTGCCACTTTTGTGTAATGAGTTGCTGTCTTGTACATGAATTGATCTGCACTTCATGTTGTTTGTATATATGTATACAAGTGTGCATGCATTTATTTCACTGTTCATATGTACATTGTCCTATGTCTTATTTCATGTGTTCATTTATTGTTGTCTCTGGTGCACTTGCTCATTTGAGTTTGCACTGAACAGATGCTGTTGATCGATCTTTTCTTGAGTTGGTTTGCTGTTCCATGGCTTCGGCATTGTTTGAGTTCATCATGGTTTGCACTTTTTATATTTCTGGCATAGCTTTGTATAATTGAGCTTGTGGAACTATTGAATTTTGTAGAAACCCGAAACTGCTTCATTTTTTTATCAATGTCTTGCTCGATATGTATTCATGTGCTTTGTTTGCATTGAGCTATTGTTCCACTGGTGCACTGACTTGAGTTTTATTTATGTGATTTGGATTGCACCTGTGTTGAATCCAGCTTATAGCTTGGGTTTGACCTTGTGCTTGTGTCTTGACTTAATTTGTTTCACTTGAGTTGAATTCGGCTTTTGATTTGGGTTTGACCTTGTACTCATCTGACCCTGCATTTTTATCAAGTGTATATTAGTGTGCACGGCCTTGTGGCATATATAGTGATTCACTGTGCATATCATAAGCTGTTCGTGTATGATGAATTCAAAAATAAATGACGACGAACAACCTAAATAACCGAGGCAAATAATATTTTCAAAAATCGTTATATTTTACATTGCAAAAATATTTTATTTTCAATTTTACCGCGTAAAGTTAATATTTTTGGAGATTACTTAGATGTTGGATTCAATCTGGAATAGAGTTGAAGATAAACACGAGTGAATGAGCGATATATAGTGAGGAAATTTTTATATAAAAATTGTGGTGAAATCAAAATTGTATTATTTGAAAATTGTGTATATAGTGAGTGTTCAAATTTGTACTATTTAAAATTGTAATAAATATTTTTTTGAATAAAATATCTGTTTGAATTTTGAATTCTATGTTATTTATTTAGCAAATATTTATTTAATTATGCGAAAAATAAAATAGTGCATCGACAAATAGATTTAAATGAATGTATGTTTATTATCATCAAACAAAAATTATATACTCGCATATTCAACAAAGTGTGGAGAGGTCAGCTTCCTTGGCAAGTATTTCAAGGCATCTCAGATATGTAAAACAATTAGGTAGTAATTATATTAGAGCGATTCCCAAGTGAGTTGTACAAAAGAATTCTAAAAGAGGAAGATATCTCGATTGCCAAATATGAACTAGAGTAAAAGAAAAGAACCCTTTCAGAGGATTATCTATCCTTCTGGACGCCAGCCACTCAAGATTCTACATTGATAATGCCCAACTGTTAGAGGATGGTGTCTACTTTATCTTGAATAATTGTGGAAGACTGGATAAGTTGTAACCTCCTTTCTTTGAAGTATGATATTTTAAGCGTGCCCAAGGAGAAGAGGTTTTAGAACCTTTTTTTCCAGCCATTTATCTATTAGATAATATCATGCAAAAATCAAGGAAATAAGTACTTAAGAAAAATTTAAAGAAAATTTGATTCCTTAAGTATAGGTATAAAATAATGGACAACTAGATGTCGTGCTCATAAGTAATTATCGAATTCATAACTAATTGGGGATTGTCTAATTAGTTGTCGAGTTTATAACTAGTTGTTGAATTTATAACTAGTCGACGAACATATAACTAGTTAGCAAGTTTCTAACTAGTTGTTGAGTTCCTAACTAGCTGTCAAATTTGTAACTAATTGACGAACATATAACTAGTTAGTAAGTCTCTAGTTAGTTGTTGAGTCTCTAACTAGTTGTCGAGTGTATATTAGTGGATGAACATATAACTAGTTAGCAAATTTCTAACTAGTTGTCGAGTTTGTAACTAGTTGACGAAGATATAATTAGTTAGCAAATCTCTAACTAGTTGTCGAATCTCTAACTAGATGTCAACTTTATAACTAATTAGTGAACCTATACCTAGTTCGCAAGTCTCTAGCTAGATGTCCAGTCTATAACAACTACTGAGCCTCTAAGTAGAAGGCAAAGTCTTTAAGTAGTTGTCGAGTCTTTGACAACCATTAGAACTCTAGTTAATTGCCGAGTCTCTAGATAGTTATCAAATTTTTGATAATTATCAAACCTTTGTTAATTGTTGGGGATGAGCAACTATCAAATTATTAATAGCAATCGAGCTTTTGTAGTTATCTAAAGGTTAACCATCATGAACGTATTTGGAACCAAATCGCCAATCAAACCCAAGCAGTTCATAAATACCTAATTTACAAAACCCTATTTCTAAAATCATAAACTCTTTTCATCCTTAAATCGATTTAAAGTGAGAGATCATACCTTGAATTAAACTTAGATATGGTAGGAATTAAAGCTTTTTTTAGAATTACGAGATCGAAGATAAAATTATAATTGCAATTTTGGTTTTGGTTTTGAGTTACCGGTAAAAGTTTTTTGAAAAGAAAGGGCAAATATTTATAGAGGAAGAGGGAAACGGCAAGAAGCGTTGATCCTTAGTTGGATGAACGAATGAGATTGGAAGTTCCAAAATACCAATAGGAAGCAATATGAAAGTGGAATTATACTAAGTATAATATGATTCTTCTATGCAGGGGGCAAATGTTACTGTGTAATACAAGTATCAAGCATCTAATGAAAACATATTGAGCTTCAAAATAGTAGAGTTGTCAAGCAAGAAGGAGTAATGAGCCTAGCAACAACAAGAAGCTATCGAGCATCCAATAGCAAAAGGTTTTCGAGCCTCGACAAAGAGTGGAGAAGTACCAAATCTCTAAGGGATAACAAGCCTCTACAATTGCAAGTTTTATTGAACATCAATGAGTAGAAGATGATGACAAGCATCTAACAATAGAGAAAGGTATCGAGTTTCTAAGGGATGTCAATCCTTTGCAACATCAACTGTTATCGAGCATCTACAACCGTAAGTGTTGTCGGGCATCTACAAACAACAAATGATGTCGAATTCCTACGAAGAAGTGTTGCCAAGTCTCTACAAGCAAAAGAGATAGCAAACTTCTAAGGTATGGCGAGCTTTTACATTAGCAAAGGATGTTGAGCTTTTACAAGTGGCAAGAGATGATGACCTCTAAAAAAATAAAGGTTGTCAAGCATATGCCATATGAAGGGATGCTAAGTACCCAGTTGGAGGGACCCGCATCAGCCATCTTACCTATTTGCCATGCCTATCAATAAGAGCCCCTCTACCACTTAAAGAGGGGATCATTCTTCTTTCTCTATTTCTTAAGTATATATTGCAAACTTTAAATAAATTTAGGAGTTTCTAGAGCCATTTGTTTGGACTTTTTTCAAATAAGGACTTGGACATTTAACCTTGCATAGCACATTTCCCTTGAATGTGCATATTTGACTATTATTGAATAATGGGCATGTACTTAATAATGAACTTGACCACAAATGGACTTGGACTTGTATATATTCCTAAGCTTGCGAAAGGCCATTTAGGCCCTTATTCAAACTAGACATAGCCTGCCTTATGTATTAAATTAGCGAAGAAATTTGCTAACACGTGTAATGCACGAGCGAGGCTATTCCAGAACTTGACCTAGCTATGCACCATAAAAGTCCAGGCTTACTTCTGCTCTCCCTTCATTAAGAGATTGTCCATGTTTGATCGCCTTCAAGCAGCGAATAGGGAGCACGACCTACAGTTTAATGGCCTAAGTGGCTATGGACAACAAAAAATCCCAAACATGAAGAACCATCAGTCCACTTCCATTCCTAAAGGGAGGTGTCATGGCCTGAATCCTGTGATAGGCGAACCCACAGTCCATATCACCTATCAAGAGCCTACTCCGACTCACCACCATCATTCCACCTCACCTAATCGCTGTTAAAAATCCCATCAATTGGAAGACAGTAAGGGAGTCCATCCCCAATTAGGGGCCAGCACCATCCATGGCCTGCGAAAGCCGACCACTAAGAAGAAATGACAGCCTAACGCTAGCAAATGAATAGGATCCAAATCAAAAACATAGATGGTGAAGGCCTGTCAGATAATGAAAATGGAGAACCCATCTACGAAGAGATTCTGAATATCCACATCCGCTGAAGGTATCTGCTTTGCCTTCCATTGAGAAATAAAATGGGAGTTTCGCCCTATTTATCCATATTACATCTTTAATCTTCGGCAATGCCAAGTGCCTCTTATTCCCTTTTACACTAACTGAACCAGCCTCCTACTGGTTCCTCCACCTCAAGGCTTTCTATATACATTCTTGGGCCTAGTCGTGCATAAATTTCAACTTTGTATAAAAAACAAGGATCATAATGGCGAGTGAGCTAGGCAACATCAGGCAAGGTTTGAATGATTCCCTTGGCTCAAATGTAAATTGCTTCAACAAGGAGTCAACGCATGCGAGAGGAGAAAATAAGAACAGTTTGGTTATCACCCTCTATTTAGGAGTGCTACACCGACCCTGTATGTAGAAAGAATTGTAGAACAAACCAGCCTCTTCTTTGACTGACTTCCTTCAAAGAACTAATGGAATCATGAGGGTAGAAGAGGTCAACATCTAAAACATTGATGAGGAGGGTAGATGAAATAATAAAGTTGACCCATGGGAAGAGAACGACTACTAAAAAATAGCCAATAAGAAAACAAAAAAAGCATTTAGAGAACAACCCACGTTGCAAATCCATGTACACAAACTACACTACTTTTAATCTTGACTTAGAAATCATCTATCTGGCCATTAGGGTTCACATGCCATACCGACGATAATGGTCTGTGTGTAAGGGAAAGATGGAAAGTAATGGAAAGTACAACTACTCAACCAATAAGCGCTGACATCTCAAGGACGGGATAAAGAAGCTAACCTACAGAGGCGTAATAATGCAATATGTGTGAAACAATTCGAACAAAATGCAGCCCAGGCCAATCCATCTGCCTAACCACAATGGGTGGACAACAATAATGCGATTACCATTAATACAAAATACTATCCATTTGCGGAGGCCTGCACGTGGAGAGAAGTAGCAAAAGGGCCCAAACCTGCTATAGGAGAGAACTCAGGTAGAGTCATCAATATACAACTCATAGTTCAAATAGCCCCTAAGGTTTAAGTGTAAGAGATAGAAATCACTTTCACCATCAAGGATAAGAGGGGAGTAGAATTCCCTTATCATGACCCCATGGTCATTTTAGTCAACATGGCCTACACAAAGCACATCGGGTCTTCATCAATGAGGCAACTTAGTCAATGTAATGTTCAAGTAGGCATTTGAAAAATGAAGTTCCCCACCTCCATCTTTACTCCATGCGCTTTGCCTATTTATGGATTCAGGGTTATTGGCATAGTGCCTCTGGGAACAAACTCGCACATAGTCACCTTCAATCAAGAAACCCTCAAGGTAAAAATTCAAGTAACTTCATGGTAGTAGACTATCAATCTGCTTATAATATCTTAATGGTAGACCGACGCTGGTGGATCTAGATGTTATTATAGCCTATCAATGGCTCACCATAAAGTTTCCAATCAAAGGAGGCATATTGTGCATACACAACCGTTGCCTAGTTTTCTAGCCAACCTTGGAATAATATGAGAACATTGTGAGAAGAAAAGATTATTTGTTAATCGCTAGGTTTAGAAATAAGAGAACGAGGGGTTAAATATATAACTGAAAAGTAAATTACAAAAGATATAAAATGGTTCAGCAAAGTTGTCTGCGTCCACTGTCCATACATTCCTTTTACAATTGTAGGGAATTTCAAAAGAATAGTAAGAAAAAAAGGGATACTTAAGACTAATAGAGCTACGTAATCTTAAGGAATTATATGGAAATAAGAGCGTTAAATTGTGCATAGTATTTAGAATTCTTGAATATTTCAACCAGAGCTCAATCATTTTGATGTTGCAAAGTAAGGGGTATTTATAGTAGTTGAAGTGGATGGTGGACGATTGAGATTGCACTGTAGAGCTGATAAGAAAGTGCTTAACCATTGGTTTGACTGTAGAGATGGATGGTCGATAGTTGTAAAGTATGCTAAAAGATAGGCAGTGGATGAGAAAGTACTTATTGCCTCCCTGTACCAGATGTGGGCTTGCATTAAATAAGCATTTGATGCTGATGGTAATTGGTAAGTCATGTAAGTTCAGCCGCCCAACTACGGTGCTTCGAATGGATGGATGGACAACTTTATCATTCACTTTAGTGTCTAAATGAATGAGCTGGCCTACCAGTTGTTGACAATACGGAAGAGATTTAGAATCTTGTTGACGACCACATACGACAATGGTTAAATGATCGGGCGTGAGGCTATTAGAGGGTGGCCTGTTGTCGATAGCTGGTTGGAATTAGCTGTACTAATGCTATAGGCTCGGGTTGCTCTTGTTTGATGTGTTGCCCATTGAGCGGGCGTAGATAGAAGTGGAGTGTAGGCTAATATGATGCCAAACTAATTGTGTTGGCTTTTAACTGCTACTGGAAGTATTTCGATACAATGGAGCCTATAGGAACCGAGTCGGACCCAATCGACCAAACCTGGTCCAATATCGTCCACGTGTTAAGGTTGCTTTGAGATAAAATGGTTGGGCCTCATCTTGGCACCATTCTAATTAGAAAGGTTGGTTTGAGGCCAGCATGGGCTTGAGCTGGCCTTTGCATTCTGATGGTAGATAAATTGGGCTGGCTTTAATTAGGTCATATTGCCTTTAGTTGGCCTACTAATTACTTGGAAAAAAAGTGAGAAACGTTTTGTCCCCTAAATCTATATCTACTTGTGGGTTCCCTGTTGAAAATGTCATACAAATCTTGCCAATTGACAACTCTGTAATGCATTTAATGCACCTTCCAAATGACTTTGTGCAATTGGTTATGACAGTTTGATTTTTCAGACATGGCAGAGATTTGTCACATTCCCGTATGCATGACTTAATTTAATCCCGATTTGTCTTGAGTACTTGGGATTCTTTTTGCCTTCTGAATTCAATGAATGCGATTGAAGGCATGGATATATAAATATTCCTTTTTCTTCCTTGAGCCCACAAAATCGCTCTTCATGAAAATCTTTCAAAGCTTGTGAATCATTTGCAATTTTTTTACTGATAAAAAGAAATTAGCTTTATTATCTAATTCCTTTCCAAACTCTTTTGCATGCATGTTTTGTATTAAATTTATCTAGGATGTTGAGAAAGGAGAAAGCCCTATGATGCATGAACTGCTGCTTATTGATTGCAGCTCAAACCATTGGTTGGAAACTTCTACTTGGGATGGACAACTCCTTACCACTTGGATTGGGCCCGTGCCTACTGGCCAAGGTCTTAGTGGTGGTTGGACGCAATCTCAGACTAAAGATCTAGGTGAAGCTAGGGCGCTTCCTTGCTTTGACGTTCTATTCACTTCCAATCTCGAGGCCGTCTGGATGCTTCTACGCTTCTTTGGATGGAGTAGGGGCTGCAGCTTCTACTTCTTCCGTCATGATTGAAACCTTGGTCTGCTTGTTGGAGAGGTTGTTTTGCAAGCTTCTCGCGACCCCTTGCGGGACTTAATAGAGAGGGAGTTGGTTTTGATAACACGCTTGGTTTTCTTCAACAAATTTTGTGTTTGTTGAAGTACCTAACACGCTTCTCCGACGAAGCCAGGTGTTTTTTTGGGAGGTGATAAGAGTGTGGGCTAGCTTGGCTTGAGAGAGCTATCGATAAACTTCTTCTTCTATGCACTTTTTTCTTTTCAATTAATTAGAGATAAAAATATCATTGTATACCCTGAGGGGTGGGCATTATGCCTCACACTCTTTTGAGCTGAATGAAATGGATCTTTTATTGCAAACTCTGGTTTGGGAAATTTGTTGTGTTGCTTGATCAATTGTGTGACTTGCTAAACAGAATACCTTAAGTATCCAATAGTTCCTATATTTATTCTGCTGATTTTTTTCCCTTTTTTAGGATTATGCTAACTATCAATATGATAATATGGCGGTCTGGATAAAACCATTAGTGCCACCAAGTGATGGTTGGATGTAGATTAGTGGTTTGTCCAGCATGAGCTAGAATGCAAATTTTCTCGTGGGTTCTCATGAGTGGCTAACAATCGAGCACAAAATGGCCAATGAGCCCAGGACTCAAGCACATAGGGCTATAAGGTTAATTTAGGTGATACGTTGCCTGTCATGAGGCAACCATTGATCTCGAATTACACCAAAGCTTATTTTCTTAGCTCAGACACTCTACTGTAAGTTAGTCGCATGTCGGTGGGGCGGGCTATACGCAGCCTGCTTATAAGGACTTGATGGTGAGACATGATATATGCAGCTTGCTTACGAGGAATGGACAGATGGAAAAATATTCTTGTTATTTTTTTCTTCTTTTTGTGGTGGAGAATTTATCTGTAATGATGAGTCTGAACAAAGGTTATGATGCTCCCCGATTTTTAGATGAGGTGGCTGGTTATAAGAGAGTAGGGACCACTGTCAATGCCTCAGTGTTGGGGAGGTCTTGGAAAGAACCAGGGCATTGACTGGATCTATTAACAAACACCCATTGATGGTGGAATGTTCCTACTATAGCATGATAACACCCTTCTTTGCTTGCCTAAGGGAAGGTTTGTAAAATTCTCTCAATTTTTTGTTTTTTCCCTTGATTTTTCCGACCTCTTCTTGAACAGGGAACTTCATGATGACGTAGTTATAGGAGACGACCACATCTAGCTCAGCAAGCGTCGATCGTCCTATTAACAGGTTATAAGTAGATGAGAAATCAACTACCACAAAGTTTACCTGCATCTTTGCAATGAAGGGCCCTTGGCCAAGGCAAGAGTAATTACCATAGGAGTTTGATGGGGATATGACACTATTTCCCCATCCTAGGCCTTGAAGCTGATTCGGCTCCCCGATTCTAGTCGGCCCGCCTTGGACGTTCGAGATTCCAATGAGTAAACATCCATGGAAATGCCCACTTCTCTTTGATACCTCTTTGATACCAAGACTGGCACCCCATTGCTACTAGCTACATGCGGTCTCCTATATATGCCTAAGACCTCAATGATGGCTTGAATCCCAGCGTTGTTGGGTTGAGTTAGGTGGTTATGCCATTCTTCATGGTTTGCCCTTTGCTCAACCTAACATCAAACAAATTCAAAGAGTATTCCTTCCTAGATGAGCCTTTCAATCTCATCCTTAAGCACACGATAGTCAACCGTCGAATGATCGTTGATTCGATGGAACTTGTAGTACTTAACACCGCAGCAAGGTTCCTTCGCTTTTGTCTCTAGTGGTGGTGGGCCATTGTTACTGCACTTTTTTCCTCATAGCGATGTCCCTGTTTAAGTTTGAGTAATTATGATAAATGGGTTTGCAGGAAGGGTCAGCCTCTGAGATCCTTCTGATGGTTAGGGCAGGGTGCTTTGCCCCACTTTTTCTGTTTGAAAGATCTACATCATCCATTCTCATTATGCCGTTCACCCATTAATAGAAGTCAGTTAAGGACAAAGATGGTTGTTTTTTAAGCTTCCTCTACGTCCTGGATTTGTATCTACCCCTAAGCATAGGGCTAGGATCAAGATAATCATGTCTGCATCCCTATCTAGGTGAACTCTCTAAGTGGCAAACAAACGTCAATAGGCTTTTAGAAGGACCCTACTTGATATTGCCCTGTTCGCTGGCTAATACGACGTGGGTAAAAGATGTAAAAAAAAATGTGTCTTGAAGTTCGTGCATAATTAGACCCAGGAGTGAATACTACTCGATCGTAGGTGTAAAAACCAATGAAAGGCTAATCCTGCGAGGATGGAGATGAAAGGTAAGCACTTTGCTGAACCGAAGAGCTACCAAACACGGGTGATGGAGTTGAGTATCGTTATGTGGTCCGATGGGTCTGCACTCCTATCATACTTGTCAATTAGTGGTAGGCATACCATCGATGAATGTAAATGTCCAGGATTTCATTGACGAACGATTCCACATTCTCATCATCTGAGAATTCCCTGCCCTAACATTATGGGCTTGCATTTTATTGAACTGTTGGCGGAGGGCACGCATTTCTTCCCTGAGACTAGAAGTAGGCCATTGCGAGATGTTCTGGCCAACCATAGGTTGAGGGCTAGGCCTTTACTAGGGTGGAGTAGAAGATAAATGATGAGACGGAGAACGACGAGGACGACCTCAAGATCTCCAATGCATGGCTTGCTCTCTTCTTTACTTATTTCTAGCCCCATCCCTGTAGAATTGGAAGTGCACTAAGGGAGCCATGCATGCTCTGCTAATAATAGGGGACCGCCATTGGGATGATCAAATGTAGAATTTCACAGACGATTAAGAGTTGGCGGTCATTTCGCTAAAGGGGGACTACGATAAATTAGCCTCACAGACGAAGCCATGTCTAGGGCGAGATCAACTCGGCTAGGAATGCATACGATGTGCCTGCTATAATAGACCAAGGTGCCCATCAACAGAATTTTGGCACCACCTTCTCTTAGGCCTCAAAACTGTTTAGAAGATCATAACTATTAGGAGGCACTAGCCTGTGAGCAGGTAGATCGATCGGATCGACTATTGGAGGAGCTGGTAGAGAAAAGTTCATGGTGGCTTGAGCATCCATATAAATCCTTAAGCCATTTACTTCATGGGCTAGTTGACCCACGGTTGACAATTGTATTAGTACAACACCATCGATTTCTTCGTTGGCGCCAAGATTATGTTATGCATCACTGGTGAGAGTGTTTTCATTGGTTTAGTGCTCACTAGAGTTGTTACCTTCAAATGGCGGTGAATTTTCTGTGATGACAAGTTGGATCAAGTCTTTCGAAGTTGAAAGGTGTGTAAAAGGAAGAACTTTTAGAGGAGGCCCTCCTTTTAGTGCCAAAATGTTAACTAGTTTTCTAACCAACCTCAGAATGATAAGAGTGCGTTGTGAAAGCAAAGATTACTTGCTAATCAATATGCTTAAAAAATAGAGAGAATGAGGAGTTAAAGACATAGTTGAAATGTAAATAACACAAAATACAGAGTGGTTCAGCCTGCCTACGTCCAATATGAAGTTCTCTTACTGTATATTTCTCTTGCAACCATCTGGTATTACAAGAGAATAATAAGAAAAAAGGAGGGGATTTAAGATTAACCAAGCTATGTAATCTTAAGGTCTTATGTGGCAATAAGAGTGCTGGATTATGTGTATTATTCAAAATTCTTGAATGTTTCAACCAGATCTCAACCCCTTGGAAGTCACAAAGTAAGGGGTGTCTATAGTAGCTGAAGTGGATGGCAGTTGAGATTGCACTATAGAGCTGGGGAGAAAAGTGTTTGACCGTTGATCTAACAGTAGAGGTGGATGGTCAACGGTTCTAAAGTGTGCCATAAGATGGGCGGAGGATGACAAAGTACTCATTGCCTCCCTATAACAGGCCTAGCCTTACATTATATGCATATATAATGCTGGTAGTAAGTCACGTCAGTATAGCCGTCCAACTATAGTGCTTTGAATGGATGGATGGACAAATTTGTCGTTTACTTGAGTTCCCATATGGCTAAGTGGCCAATCGGCTACCAGCAACATGGAAGAGACTTGGAATTTTATTGAGGACCATGTATGAAAAATGATTGAATGACTGGTGTGAGGCAACCCGAGGGAGGTAGGCCTAATGCATGTTGGCCTTGGTTGTACCGATGTTATATTTAAAGACCATCTAGGCTTGGGCCACTCTTGCCTGGTATGCCGCCTGCTAAGGCGGGCTTGGATAGGAGCTGGCCATCAGCTAATGTGATGTTGGATGAATTGTGTTAGATTTTAGCCATCGTTGGAAAAAGTTTGATATAGGGATGCCCATAACAAACTACCCTTCATAAAACCCGAAAATCAACTTCTGATTCCCATGTACCATAAAATACAATTTGTTGAGGTAAAAAAAAAATGCCATGCTAAGGCATAACTATATAATCTCACGATTTAATGATAACATATAATATACTGAATATACATGAACATAATAGAATGAATAATATATAAAAGACTGCACTGGTGGAAGTGACTAATAAATAACTATCAACATAAAAGGTCAGAATAGAATATCTTACACAACAAGTTTCATATACAAATAACATATTTGTCATATACTACTACAATATCAAGTATATATATATATATCCATGTATCGTCTTTTCATCCAAAGCTTTAGCCGCGCCACTCTGATAGCATATCCACAAAAGCACCCAACTTCTAGACTACTCAATCGAGTACCCAAGAGTTATCATCACATAAACAGACAAAGGAAAAACATAAGTTAGACTTAAAGTCTGATGTGAGGGAAACTATCTTAAATACTGTATATCAAAACTATATACATATATGAAATAGGAAGCTATTAAGGCACATCTAGTCCTCTCCATAAATATGGCTCTAGGGTAATCCAAACAGCTTATAAACAAGCAAAGTAAGCCCACCGCAAAAGTAAGGAATCGTATTATAACCTACTCTTCTTCTGTAATCAACGAATCAACATGACTAATGATGTGATTGATACGTAACAATATACCATGATAAGGTATCTAGTATACAACTGTAGAGACAATATAAATATCATAATATAAGCATATCATTGAATACACAATGACATAGTCAACCAACTAATATGACACACACGATATAACTATAAGTGATACATGGAGAATATATTGATACTCATCAATGCTAATGAGTGTAGTCCATGGTTGTAATGGTCTACCTTTCCTACAGCTAAAGATGACACTTAAATACATCCTTAGCATTCGTATGCTGATCATTTAAGTGTCTGAAAGATAGGTCGTTTGGGGTGAAAAAAGAAAAGACAATATAGGATCTCACAAAGCATGACGAGTAATATATAATATAAACAAGTCTTTACAAATGAAATCATCTTTATTATACATAACATAAGGTACACTAACATATTATCATCTTATAATAGCGTCCAAGGTTAAAGTAAATAACGAATCATAGTCGAAATTGTTACACTAATTAAATTCCAGCATTATAGATATACAATCAAGTAAAAGCACATATTGGAAATTGGATTCCAATTATGACTAGGTAAGTGACAACCTTCCAATAGTTCACCTCTAGAAAACATACCTAAGGGCTACTGGTGCATCTGCCCCTCTACTTTACAAAATCAATCTATCCGTTTAAAATGACAAGCTGTATTACCTCGTCCTTTGGCACCGAGGCTGCAAACATTACCCATCGATGTCTACACACAAAACAACTCTAAGGGGACGATCTAAAATGGGATGATAACCTCTGATGGTAGCTAACCACATAGCTCTACTGTATACCCTATTTTAGCCATTTTTCTGGGCTATGAGGCTTAAGGCTACACTTTTACTTTTTTTTACTAACATACCATCTTGGAATGCTAACACGATCTTCCTAGCAGAAATGAAATACTAGCATTCATCTATACAAGTTGTTCCGGGATGAACAAACATTTAAAATTTACCATCTTCCATTTTGGAATCATCCTCAAGAAGAATAGTATAGAGAATAGTATAGCTCCATAGCATACTTTGTAATGATCCATCACAATCATTATTGGTTTGGAGTGGTTTGGATAACTCCACAAATCGGTGTCTCCAAACCGAGCAATAATTTTTCGCCAACTCAATTCCGGTTCTTTGGAAGTATGCAATAAGTATTCGGTTCTTACGGGGAAATCATATATACAATCATACTTCCTGAATCAGAATAGGTCAAGGTTGATAGTCGATTATTTAACTATCAAATAATCAAACAACAATAATTCAAGGATTTAATTATCCATAACAACCACCAGGCCTCATTTAATTAAATCTTTAATTCAGTAAATCTCTTTCCAGAATATTTATCAAAATATTCATATACTTATCTCACTGACATAGATATACTCACAAAACAATTGTGAAAGATTTCTTATTTTCAAAATCATGTTAAAAGGATCAACAAACATTATTTAATTTGGAGATAAAGATAACCTTAAACACTACTCCTTCGTGTTAAGTGTGGAATGAATGTCCATACCACCAGAATTAAGAAGGTTGGTTAAATGAAATCCAAATCTCAGATTCTTTTATAGTTTACTATTATAAATCCTTTAAATAAATCTATTTCATTTATGAAATCTCCTCTACTTAAATTCCATATATTTATAAAACTCTTCATAAATCTCCAAGTTAATTTCAAAACTCTTTTATAAATATCAAAACTATTGTATAACTCTTTATAAATCTCCTAAATCATTTATAAACCTTCTTCTATGAATATCCAAAATCATTTATAAAACTTTCTTAAAAATATTCCTTATTTAAAACAAAACTCCTTTAATAAATCTCATTAATAAAGTTCCTTTGATAAATAAAACAATTATTTCAAACACCTATAAACAACAAGTTATTATTTGAAAACATCCTTCATTTAATTATCCTTAAACCATATTAACAAAACAATGATTTTAAAAATCATTTAAAAAGTATTTAGTTAGCTTTAAAAATGCCATTAATAAAGTAATTGCTTAATGTCTTTTAAATATTATATTTAAAACGATAATATAATTTAAACCCTTTTCAAAAAGGATAAAAATGAAATATTTTACTTCATAAAAATTCGAAAGAGACTTAGTGCCCATAGCGGTTTTCATTTAATTTAGTTTAACCTATACAAGTTATAACATGGGTATTTACATAACAAACATATATGTAAAGGGAATCAACCTATAACAATCAATCACATATAGGTTGTCCAACTGACCTTTATAGCGGCTTTTATTTCTACTTAAATAGATGTCCAAGTTAATGTAATGGCGTAATGAGTTTTGTCCTGCCTAATAGATGTCAACATACTCTACTTGGTGAACTATGGCAGAATTGTGATCTATTCTACCCACCAGATGTCAGGTATAATTTAATTAGCAGAACGATAATTTATTTTGCTAAATAGGTGTCAATTATAATCTAATTAACAGAATGGTATTTTATTCTGCTAAACATATGTTATTGGGTTCTACATTAAATTGGGGTTACATACGAGTAGTCGACAACGAAATCCCTTGGACTAAAATCTTCTTCTTAAAGAGAATTGCTTTTTGAAGACAAAATCGATCTTCAGAAATAAAGTGGTTAAACTTTTAAAACTTAATTTAATAATTAAATAGAATTTAAACTTTTATTTAATAATAATTAACCTTGAATTAATAATTAAAAAATAATTAAATTTTAAATAAATAATTAAACCCTAATCTTTAATCTATTATTAAATAAAAATTTCAAACTTTGAATAGTAATTAAATATTAATAATCTTAATTAGTTAATTAAATAATCCTGAGTTAAAACTTAAATAATAAATTTTATCTTTATTTAAGATAATTAAATCATAATTAAGTTTTACTTTAATCTTAACTTAAATTTAACTTGATTAGTAATCTATTAATGATTAAACCCAATTTATGAATAAGTTATTGATTAATTAATAATTAACATTTAATAATTAATTAAAATAATAGTTAATTCTTAAATGATTAATTAAATAATATTTAACCTTTTAATTATTTAAGTAATTATAATTAACTTACTTACGTTTTAATTATTATTATTATTAAATAAATGATGCATTAATACCCCATTGTACTTATGCTTTATAATGTTTGACGTAATGTCTTTTCATATCTAAATACCTTTTTAATGTTATATTTTATTTTCCATAAAGTGGTACATCACTTTTATACATGGTTAAGTGTGTGTGTGTGTGTATCCATGTATGTATATGTATCAAAATGTAACCTAACTTATTTGTGAATGTACGTGTGTATTCGTATTATTGAGCTAACAACGTTTCCAATAACTTTTAGCTGAAAAAAAGTCGAAAATTCGAAAAAAGAAATTCTAGTCATATTTTCAATTTTTCTTTGAACTAATTATTTTTGTAAACAAATTAAAAAAACCATTTCCCCATCATTAATTATTATTTAAAAGGGTTTTATTTTAATTATAAATCCTATTATTTGAATATTTAAAATTAATTAAATATTCACAAATCAAAATGGTGAAATTCTGGATTATTACACTGGTAGATGCGTGCAAGATAAATAGAGTCGGCACAAAATTATACCATACACCCTAAGTCACATTTAGTGTGATCGAAATTGTGTAGATCTCACCATACCGCATAGGAGCATACGTGATACATAACGTACTATATATATTTGAAGCCTAAGCCCGCGTTGGGCGTCGATCTTTAATTTGTATTAATGTGATTCAATAATTCTCATTAGGGTCCAAAATAAATCGAGTCAGTACCAAACTATACCATAGACCTAAAGCCGCATCCTTAGTAATGGAACTCATTTAGATCATACGTACCTCATAGTGAGCATAGGTGATGTATGACCTACTCTGTTTACTTAAAACTACATGGATCTCTCCATACCCACAATGAGCATAAGTGGTATGTGATCCACTCGTAGATTATCGTCATCATCTTGCCCTTCTTAGTCATCATGGATTTTTTAACAAATTCTCACAACATGTCTATAAAAGAAAATGATGAGCGTATCTTGTATAATATGCCATCGGGATCACAAAGGAGCACTGATGTTGTATGTGTTATATATTAATCAAATATAACATCACATAATTAAATGCGCCTACCACAAACGAAGATCGATATCTCATCATCATCTATCTACATAGATGGCTACTACTGTGAGGCTAATAATACATAGACCAACATATAAGGCCAATATGATGTATAGTTACTAATATAAGACCAATATGATGTATGATCACTAATATAAGACCAATATGATTCATCAAAACATATCTACCCTAAAGTCAGAGCCAAGAGGCATAGACTGACTCCGTTGAATTGTAAACGCTCACTGGATGTCACCATGCAACCAAGCACTACACTGATATTGTATTTGATCTCTAATGATTGTGTATATATCACTCTAAATTACATTCGAATCTCAAAATTTTCCTTGTATTTCACTTTCTCATGCAGCACAAAATCTTCTCGAAGTCGAACCAAAGCTTCAAATGAACCTACATTTGGAATCGAGAAAAAAATCCTTGATCTTCTTGCACAATACCTTGGTTTACTGCCCAGGCATGTGCTTCATCAATGCACCGGTGGTATAACTATTGATGGATCGATGGTAGCCTAACCTTAGGTAGTAAACCTGGGTAGGTTCCAAATGAGCCTTGCCGATTGCGATTCAAGCTCGATTACCTCTGTTGCTTTGCTCGATGAGTTGCCTAGCTCCTCTAGCCTGCTTGCACTATATTAGACCTTGAGTCCATCAGTTGATATTTTGGAAGCAGATCCTTATATATTCAAAAACTAATTTTGATACGAAATCCATTCTTTGCATGCATGGAGTTCAATGGCGATTCCACGGACCATGCATCCTCAAACGGGACAAAATAAGCTAAACCGACCTTCTAGCCTCTCGTGATGCTTACACGCATGTCTATGCACCTATTTAGGCTTGCACATACACACATGGACATGAAAATACATACGAAACTTCAAAAATCATGTTTCAAGCTTTGCTAGAGCGATTGCTCAGCCTTGTATTCTCTCACACAACTTAGCACACCCGATAGTCTCTGTGAGTATGTGAGATGCTCACAACTTGTTTATATACACATATGGATATTCCCACACACATATACAGCTATTCACACAGATAAATAACCATTATCAACAATCCAAACCGTTCAACAATTCTAATTATAATACGTGAATTATATTCATTATTTTATAACTTCAAATACACTTATGCATATATCCATATACATATACTTGTGTGTATTTTTAAAAAGGTGTTACAATTATTACTTAAATCAAATCTTACATTTATTTACTAAAACACTTCAATAAAAGCCAAATATCTTCTTATTTTATAGAATCATATAACTATTTTATAAAATACATTATTAGCTTATAAACCAATTTAAGCTTTTTAACACTTAATTTCCTTACTAAAATTAAGCATTTATCCCATGGTCATTTATAAAACCTTATAACCATTTTATAAAATAATTCCTTATACTATTTTATAAAATCTTATTCTTTTATCAAAATATCCCATTTAAACTATTTATAAAATATATTATACTAATTTTATAGAATATTCCACTTACATTATTTTATAAAATCTTATAGTATTTTATTAAATATTTCATTTATACTATTTTATTATTCTCAAACTTTTATAAAATATCCCATTTATGCTTTTTATAAAATCTCATTTTATTTTATAAAATATATATTTTATAAAGTTTTATGAAATCTCATTCTATTTTATAATATATACATTTCACTTAAATAAATTACTTCTTCACTTAAATAATAAATATGAGCATTAATTAAACTTCATTAAATAGCTAATCGCTTTATTAATAAATGTTAGCTCATAATTCACTTAATTTGCTAACTTTTACAAAATCAATTCAAATGGTGTAATTGTTACTTGCTAATGACATGTGCATCATGATATTACTTAATTTGTCACAAATCACACTATAACATCGCACAAAATCATTCAATAAACCAAAATCCAATTTATGGCTTATTAACTTTTCTAGGATTAGTAATTAAGGTCATTAATAAATATCAAGTTAACTAATCATGTTTACAGCATGAATACAAGCCTAATTTATAACATAGCGATCTCAAAATCAGTTCATATCCCTTCATAATCATAGATAACAAATTATTGAAGTATAACAAGTAAATTGAGTTAGATAATCATCTCACTCACCTTTTCTCTCACTAAGTCAAACTCTAATTACAAAAAGCCAAATCTAAGCTTACTTTAAAGTTGAGACATAGCTCCAAACTCTACTTCAAGCTAATTCCTTCATGAGTTACATAAAGAGTAGAGTGGAATTATGGTGATTTTAGTTTGAATATAGGAATTTTATATGCAAAAATTAGCGATTTAGGTTGAGGGGGCAAAGGAAGTAATTAGGAAAAGATTACGAGAGAAAGAGGAAAAGTAACATTGAAATGAAAATGAATGAAGTGGTAGCTATATATAAGCTAACTTATTGGTGAGCTAATGAGTTTAGCCTAGATTCAGTTTTCATTCCTTTTTAGAAATCGCTATCTTCAGAAACTTATCATCTCCAAAATAAATTGGTTTATATTCATTTTTCTTATGATGGAATTGCGGCCTCAATGACGGATGTCTCAAGTCCCAATTCATTCTCTCTAAACGAAGAGTATAATGGACAGTCCATTAATCGACGATTAGATATTTAAATTAATCAATTAAATATAAATTGTTAAAATTGCAAGTTGTAACATTCTCTCCTCCATAAAAGAATCTCATCCCCAAAATTCCTATAAATATGAGAAAATAAAAGGACTGACCAAAATATTCGAGCATTAACTTCAAAAATATTTTGACAGTACTTACCTTACGTTGCTATCATCGTAGAAAATCCCAAATTAGAATGCGTCATACAACTAGCAAAATATGCAATAACCTACATTATCTCACATTTTCCAAAAATAAAAGCATACCCCTTTCTAAGAAATCTTCTTACCATTTAAATGTAAATTTAAACAAACAAGCATTTAAATAGCCATATTTCATGCAGACCTAAAATTTTATCGCTTTGATTTGTGAATATTTAATTAATTTTAAATATTCAGTTATTGGTTTTTAACAGTCAAATAACGCTATCAAATAAAAACTATTGATAACAAGTGGTTTTAAAATTTCATTTACAAAATAAGTAATTCAGAGAAAGATCGAAAATGTGATCGAAAATCGTTTTTTGAACTTTTGACTTTTCATCAAACAAAAGTTGAAGAAATTTATTGTATACATCAGTATACATATGTGCATACACTTATAAAAATAAAAAAGCATTTTTATTAATTAAATGGATTTATACAAACCATATTCTAGAAGGGTTTAAAGTATTAAGTAAGAAGAAGGACTTTCTCCTTATTATAAAGAGTTAAGTGCTAATTAAATGTGTGGCATAAGCTAATGAAGTGTGTGGCACAAGATAATGAAGTGTATGGCATAAGCTAATAAAGTGTATGGCATAAGATAAGGAAGTGTGTTGCATAAGCTAGTGAAGGGTAGTAGATTAAAATAAGGAAAGGTGTAGCTTGATTTAAGGAAGGATATTTTTGGTAATTTAACACTTCCCAATTTTCTCCTCGACATTTTCCAATCTTCTCCAAAACATTTCCCATTCTTTATAAAAAGAGCTTACAATCCTCTCATTTTTAGTTTACATTTCATAAAGTAAAAGTTTGCTTCTTTCTTTTTTCTCTTGATCCAAATTCTAAAAAACAAAAGTAAGTCCGAAACAACCTAAACTCCTTCCATAACCTTAGAACAACCTCACAAACACCACCATCTTGCTAAAGGTAAAAGCTTTGGATCTATTCCCTCATTTCCAAGCCTTGGCCGAACTCAAAAGAAAGGAATTTTAGGCATGGGCACAAGCATCATAGTGAAGGGAGGAAGCTTACATGACTTGATATGTCAAGGCGATAAGGTGGTGGCTTTTTGGAGGTTTAGTCGTGTTTGAAAAATATCAATTTGTAAGTTTTTAAATTTGAATAATATGTTGTATATAATTAACTTGAATATAATGGATGTGATATTATTCTTGTTGTTTGGATTGGTTTCCGCTTGGTAGCAGAGGCATATGACACTGATTTATAGAGCACTTTGTCATATAGTTGGTGTATTTCCTCGAATGTAACACATATGGACTATATAGGTGACTAGCAAAAGTGAATAGAAGTCGAAGTGTTTTCGGCGTGAAAAGGTCACGACAAAAAACAATTCAAAGAATAGAAAATTTGTAGAGTAATCCAAGAGGATTCATTACGCCATTTATTTTCAATTTCGATATATGTTTGATATATGAAAGCCCCTCTCCTACCCAACTGTCATCAATTTCCTAAAAAAGAAGTGGAAAATTTATGGATCGATATCTATGAAATCTGACGGGTTTTTATTTTTATTAAAACTCTCTAGTGATGAGGATAGTAAAAAGATCATAGAGTCTAACTCCATAATAATGCGTAATAAGCCTTTTCTTGTTAAACCATGGGATTGAAAACATTGGCAACAGTTATGGAAGGATTTGATATGTTCCTGTTTGGATCAAAATCAGCAATATACCCTTATATGCATGGTCACATATAGGAATTAATTGGCTTGCCTCGAGAATAGGGAAATTTTTATGTATGGATGCTTCGATTGAAAGGCTTGAACATATATATTTTGCGAAGTGTATGGTAGTGGTTAGTCCTAACCATGTTCTACCTGATCACTTCCCTGTCAAATTGCTTGATGGCTGAGAACAGCAACTCCATGTTAGTTACCTGTGGAAATCGAAAGTTTGTACTTCTTGTAAAATATTTTGGCACACATTAGAAACATGCTTGACTCTTATGAGGTCAATTTCAAACAAGAGTATGCTGGCAAATGAAGAGGAGGGATGCAATAAAGTTCATAAAGATGTTAAAGTAGGTGCTACAAAAATTGTTAGAAAGAAATAGACATGGCAGAGTGTTGAAAGCAATAAAGGAAAGAGGAAGAATGTAAAAGCTGTTCAACACATTAAGGATACATTTGATGCTGTAATAAAGAATGCAAATAAAAGTATTTTGGTTAAGGAAGTAAACAAGTGCAACAGAGGAAAGGAAAAATATGACTCAGAAGGTTCGAAGCAAGCATAAATCATTGAACTAGAGAGTAATAAGTTCATGGTGCTTCAAGTTTGTGAAGCTGATGCAAGTGAGAACATGTTAGATGATGATTTGGATGTGGAAGTAGTAAATAAAGTAATAGGAAGTACAAATGAACAAGTAGGAAATAATTTAAGTAGCCTTAATAAAAAAACACCTATTATCCTTCTGTGTCAGCTGTGCACGTGCACAAGCACACTCAGTCTGCTGCTACAGTGGAAGCATTGATCATTAAGGTAAAGACGGAAGTAAACCTCTCTGTTGCTTGAGTCATCTCTGACAGCTTTCCTTCATCCTTCAATGAATCATCTTATCAAAACATGATAACCCAGCCCGAAGTAAACCAATCATTTTCTCGAGTCATTCCTGACAATTTACCCTCCCTTGAATTTGAGACAGACTGTTGCAACACACTTCAAAAGCTACTTACCAACCTGATTGCATCCATACAAGAACGTGAAAACAATTCCAAATCACAACTGTCACCCAAAATCAAAGCCATCTCCCTGCCTATTCCTTCTCCATCAACATTCGAGGTTGGGTCTCCCCTGAACAACATGTTCATCAAGTTGATGATCCCTAACCTATTTCAAATACTTCTGCAACAAACTCTGACAGGAAAGAAGCCACTGCCACAACTCCTCTTAACACCAATCCAACAAGCAATAATTCTAGAAGAATAATGCGCTCTCTTTCCGTAAAGAGCAGTAAAGATAACTTTCTTCTATGCTTATAGTCTCCTCAATGAATATAAACCTTATAGCTTGGAATTTACGTGGTGTGCTCACCACAAAATTAAACTTGATCAAGAAAAAAATTTAATCCATACCCATGACCTCTGTCTCCTTGCTCTCCTTGAAACAAAGCTTAACTCTTCCTTGACCACCAAAGTAGAAAACTACATCTTCCCTACTTGGTCTATGATTCATAATCTTGAGGATGATCCCTATGGTAGAATTTTGGTCCTCTATGATCCCAACATCTTATCAGTTTCTTCCATCATTTCCTCCAGGCAACACATCCACCACCACATCTCTTCTGTTCACCCTCCCTCCTCCTTCTATCTAATTGTTGTCTATGCTGATAACTCTTTATTCAAGGGTTAACTTAGCTGAATCTTTACCCCCTCTTGGACAATCTTCCCACCCTTGGATTGTGATGTGGGATTTCAACTGCTGTTTTGATCTTAACGATAAAATTCGTGGTCTCCCTCTTCACCTCAAAGACATTGCCCCTCTTAATATTGCCCCGACCGACTCTGACCTCATCTCCATCCTAAAATTTGGTGTTAAATATTTTTGGAGCAACCGTAGTAGGAGCGGAATTCGAACCTTCACAACCATTGATCATGCCTTTTGTAATCTCTCTTCCTTGTCTCTCTGGCCACCTCTTTCTATTTTCCTACCTCAACCAGTTCTTTATAATCACTCTCCTTTAATATTTCATTCTCATCCTGCGACGACCCGGAATTTTTAAGCCTTTAAAATCGGAATATTTAATTGATTTTAATATTTAACAGTTAATTTTAACTTGAATTCAAATATCCCTATATTTTTGATGATTAAATTATTGGATTTAATGATTTGAAGTTGGGTAAAATGTTGAACCTGGGATTCTAAGCCTGGTAAAATATAATTTGACGGCTTATAAAATTTATATTGATAATAATGAAGAGAATAGAAGTGATGAAATCAAATTTAAAAATGGTTTGTTAAGTTTTGAAGTTTATATCGTTTAAATTGAATTGAAAAATAGCCTTCCGAGGCACAGTCTCGGAATTCGACGAAACCAGTCCAATTGGGTTAGGAATATTGAATTATTATCAGATTTCAAATTTTGTATTGATTGGAGTTGTTATGTGAGCATACGATACATAAACGCGTTGAAAATTTACATCGAAAATTCTATTTAAAATTATACTTACATATTCACGTGCTAATCACCATCAGCTGCCTTTCCTTCAAATCGCTATCTCCTCTCGTACATGCCTTCATCATCGTGTCTCTCTTCCTCTTTAATATCTACAGCCGAACCCTTATTTTTAAATTATAAGAAAGAATCATGGCCGAAGAAAAAAATAAATCAACGGAACGAAGTTCACTTTCGTTTGAAATTAATGAAATAAGGCCGAACCCTTTTCGTTCAAATCGATCTCCAGTCCACTTCATAATTCCCAATCGAGGCCTCTAAATCATCTTGTTCGAATTCAACTAATGGCCGAAATCATGGAAGCCACCTCAAAATTATCGTGCCGATATCTTCTCGTTCAAGCTAGGGTTTTGCATCGTTCATAGCCGCTTTCGAATCTTTGGGCGCGAACGATACTAGATAGCGCGAGTACTTTCGGGGCAGCGTCGACGTTGAAGGCGGTGGCTCGTTTGGGTTATGGGCTGATAGAGGAGTGGCCACGCGTGGTTGATCTGCGTGGGACTCGTGGCGATGACAGAGGATATTTTGGGGGCAGCGGCGGTTAAAGTAACTCGAGGTGGGCGGCGCTTGCTGAAGGGTGGAGGCGCGGCAAGGATCGAAGACGAGGTGAGGGGAAGGCGATGTCTGGTCTTCGGCGACATGTCTGAGTCGAGGTAAGGTTTTTACTGTTGATTCCTCGATAATTATTCGTTAAATCGCATATATGATTTCTTGTAAATTTAAAAAGAAAAAATGTAGAAAAATTTATTTTAAATTTCAGTAAGTTTTAAAATTTCAGATTTTAAATGTATACATGTTGTACTCTTTCAGATTTGAAGTTATTCAGGAAGAAATATATATAGGATTGGTTTAGATTTATATATATTTTACTTACTGTTTAACTTTAATTTAAGCAAGTTTAAACTTTAGTTCATTTAGTTGGTCAACGGGTAAGGCTAACTAGTTTATCTTAAATAAGAGATTAAGGTGATTCACTTGTTTAAAATTAACTTATTTTATTTTTGTTACTAGAGATTTCAAAGGGAAAATTGGTTTAAATCAAATTATAAGTTAAAATTTAATCTATGAAGCAGTGATTAATTTATCTAATAAACCTGGTTAATTATTTGTCGATAAAGTAATTTTATTTAAAAGGAAATAGTTTAAATTAAATTATTGATTTATTAAATCTATTAAATGGTAATTAATCATTCAATTATTCCAAATGTTAATAAATTATATAAATTGTTTATACAAGGTCAAAACCAGGAAACCAAGCCGAATGGAAGTAGGTTGCAAATAATAGCAAAGATGAGTTAATCTCACTCAGCTAAATTTAAATTTAAATGATTTAATTTAAATAATTGTTTGAATGATTGAATTGATTGATGTGCTATAGTAGAGTATATTTTGAAATTGGCATATCATATTGTTCTAACATCTGTGGATGCAGGGAAAATAGGTTGGAGGGATCCAACTGGATCCCTCAACATTTATTTAAATTATTTAATGCCTCTGTTGTGATTATTTGATATTCTATGATTAATTATATTGGAATATTGTATGCTATGATTCGACTGATATAATTGGGTATGATGAATTACCAAAAATATATAAATTGGATTTTGGAAAGAAAATAAAAGAAGTGAAATTGTAACTAAAATAATTATAGGAAATTTGAATAAATTTAAGAATGAATTGGAAAAGAAATAGAGTGACCTTAAAATTCAAATAAATAAATCTTGAGTATAGAAATGAAATTTGAATAAACAGAAATTTAATGAATTTTAATCTTCAGTGATATAATTTAAAAGAACAAAACATTTATTTAAAATTTAAGATTTAAATTATTGAAAAGAATAAAGAAGAAATTGGAAAAAGCCGAAATTCGTATATTTCAATTAAAAAGGCTTAAAATCAAACGAATAATAATAATAATAATAATAAAGTCCATAATTAACGAACTTTGAAATGAATTAAGAAAGTAATGATATTCATTTCAAATGGAGTAAATTGGAAATCAATTTGGAAAATTGATTTAAGTGATTGAAGTTGGAATATTTCTCTGGATAACCAAGTACGTTTTTAAAGTAAATTTTTAAATATAAGTTAAAAGTTTTAAAAAGCAAGTTTTGGGAAATTTATTATTTCTAATATTTAAATTCTAAAGTAAGTATTTTCTCAAATCTATTATAGTAGTAATTACTTAAAAAAGTGACTTAGTATATTGTTTTTAAAAGTGAAAATCTAGTTTATATTTTATTAAGTAACCTTACTTTCAAATATTCATATAGTATATATTTTTAATAAATTATTGAAGCAGTTTTTAAAATAAATGTTTAAAGTATATTTCAAAGTAAAGTGTTTTAAATTAATTTAAAAAAAATCTAGTTTTGTGCTTGGTGATTTGAGAAGAGATAGAAAATATTTGGGAAAGTTTATTCTGAAAAGAAAGATGATTTGAAAACTATTTTCAAAAGGTTGAAAATAGAAATATGTCTTTTGAAGATATTTTTGAGATTAATAATTTGGAAAATTATTTATTGTTGGATGGATGTTGTGAATACTAATTGATAGTTAAATAACCGACTATCAATATTGGCCAAATACGTTGATCGTTTCGAAGAGACCGGGATCGAGATTTATTTCTCGAAAACCACTTCGATCCGGTTTGTACGTTTCGTGGGAAACGAGTTTGGATTCGAAGATGAAGCAGTGAAGTGCAAGGGCTAGTCGCTACTAATCCTAAGGATATTTCCAAAATGGGTGTAGTAGGAATAGTGCCTACGGTTCCGTTCGAACCCGGGACGGACTTGTATGGACGAATGCTTTCGGAACATCGTCAGGTGGACGATGGCATTCTAAGAGATATGTTCTACAAAGGTAACGCTTAGCCTCAAGCCTCATCAAATGGGAATGACTGAAAATCAGGGGTTATGCAGCAAGGTTAGGTGGGTAGCACCCAAACAGGGTGAGGTCATCCCTGCGTAGATGTCCCTTTTATTTCGGCTTAGTGGACGGTTGCTGATCCCAACCGCGGGGTGATCTCACTTGGGATTATCCAGTAAGGGGTAGTTCCAGTCTTGTGTTGTAAAGGAGCGGGAGTACTCCTCGGTACTGTGATCTAGGCCACGTACTGTGACAGGTGGTACCCCAGTGCCCAGTCATTAGTTGGAAATTCATTCTCCCTACGAGCCTTGTACGAGTTTTGTTTGTATTACCCACTCTGTGGCTAGTAGCTGGAATTTAATAGATGTAACAATTTCGGCTATTTTATAAGTATTTGTATATAGACCCTATTATAATATCAGAGGATTTCTATAAAAATTGTTTTAGCTATCGTAAGGTAAAAACCCGACATGTTTATTTATGGCGTGGTCTTACGAGATGCTTTTATTTTCAAAGGATTTTTGAAACTTTAATAATCAATTGAGTGTGATTTTCTCACGCTGGTATTCCAGACTGGCTCGGGTATTATTTAACTGTAATGCTCGGGTCAGACCGAGTATTATAGGATACAGGATATGATGCTGTGGAGCTCAGGAGACGAGCTGGATGATGATACTACTTCCGTACTTGTTTATATATATTCCGCTGTGCTGAGTAGTTGTGTATCCAGTTGTATGTTATTGATGTTGAGCTGAGATTGATATACTCTTATGATGTAATATATATATACAGATGAATTTGATTTTGTGTAAAGACCATTTATTATCTATTATATTTTATTCCGCTGCGATGGTTAGATTGTGATATTGTTTTCTATTTTCTTCTTCTACCTCTTCTTCTTCAACCCAAATGGTTCGTATTTCTGTTCCACTTGAGTTGATTGATGTAGAATAGTGTTGACTCAAGAGGTACGGATTTGCGGGCTGTTACACATCCCTCTTGTAACAATGAAAAGAGAAGTTGTAGATTTTTCAATTCTTGGGTTAAGCATCCTCGATTTAACAATATTATCATACAAGCTTGTAGTACTTTATTTTATGGTAACCCTATGTTTAAGTTTTACAAGAAACTCAAGAACATCAAGGTAGCATTAAGGCAATGGTCTTGAAGCACTTTTGGCTCTGGTAATCTCTTATCAACTAATCTGAAAATCTTTTTGAAGATTGCTTAAGATAGTATGATGGATCACCCAAATGATGTAGAAGTTGCTCAAGAAGAGAATAAACTATTCCATGAACTCAACAGAGCCCTTGAAATTAAAGATTGCATGAAAAGGCAGCAGCTTCATAACAAATGGTTACATGAAGGTGATGGGAACTCTACTTACTTCCATGCCTCTATCAATATCAAACAAGCTAAGCAACAAATACACATAATATATGATGAAGAAGGCAATCTGCACTCATCCCCTAGTACTGTTGATAAAGCTTTTGTTGATCATTTTTCTAATCCATTTGGTAACAACTCTGAGTTTACTCCTGATGTGGATGCTATCTCCAACCTTAACCTCCCTTCTATAAACCATGAGCAAGCTTCTGCCTTAAATAAGTCATAGATGCTGAGATTAAAAATACACTTTTTTCTATGAATCAGAAATCAGCAGGGGGACCTGATGGACTCAATGTCACTTTCTTCATCTCCTCTTGGCATTTGATTGTGTCTGATTTTTGTATGGCTATTCATAACTTCTTTGATAAATGCAAGCTCCTTAGTGAAGTCAACTCTACCAATATTGCTCTGATCCCTCAGATCTCCAATCCATCGTTTGTTTCCTCTTTCAGACCTATCTTATGTTGCAATATCATCTACAAATACATCACTAAGATCCTTAGTGCAAGTCTAGTTGTTGTCTTACCTTCACTATCTCCTCAAACCAAGCTGCTTTTTTTACCAAAGAGGAGCATCTTAGATAATGTACTGCTGGCACAAGAATTATTGAAAGGCTATAATAAAACCTCTTCCTCCTTTGCAGCTACTCTTAAGATTGACATCTCTAATGCATATGATAGTGTCCATTGGTCTGCCATTGTTAGAACCATGACCAAAATAGAAATCCCTAAGGTCTTTATGGCATTGGTTTACACCTGCATTTCTTTTCCTTAATTCTCAGTTATTGTCAATGATAGGCCTATGAGTTTTTTCAAAAGTAAGAAAGGAATACGCCAAGGAGATCCTATTTCTTCTTATCTATTCATTATGATTATGGAAGTTTTCTCTTCTCCGATGTCCAAGAAATTCTCTGACAAGCAAGTTAAATTCCATCCCTAGTGTAGACAAATGCAAATCTCCACCATTATGTTTGCTGATGATGTGCTTTTATTTACCAAACCTGATATTTCCTCTGTTTCATGCATTGTACAAACTTTAGAGACCTTCTATAAGACGAATGGCCTTAAATTAAACCCTAGCAAATCAAGTATGTTGATTTTTGGAGTTTTAGAAAAATACTTCTTCTGATCTTCATCAAGCAACTGGTTTTAATAGAATGCATGGACATATGAACTACCTAGGCCTTCCTCTAATAACAAAAGAATCACACTTGTAGAATGTCTTCCTTTGTATAACAAAATCATGGCAACCTTGAATTCTTCGTCCAATAGAGAACTCTATCAAGCTGGTAGACTTATTCTTATAAAATCCATTAGCTTATCCACGATAGTATATTGGGCTCGTACAATCATCATTCCCATAAAATTAATTAGACTTACCATGCTAAGATTTTTGTGGATTGGCTCTATACATTCTAGGAAACTCGTATCATGCTCTTTCTCAAGGTTTGAAGCAACACATAGCAAGGGAGGTTTGGGTATCCCCAATATCATAACATGGAACATTGCAGCACTATGTAAAAACTTCACTGACATTCCGAGTAAAAAAAAGTGTTTGGTTTAAATGGATATGGCATTATATCATAAGCAGAAAGTACATATGGAACATGGAAATTAGGCAATCTTGTAGCTAGACTTGGAGGAAGATTCTTGAATTTAGAAGTTTGTTCCTTCCCCATAATCAATCTCACTTCACTGGTAGAAACACTATCAGTTTCTGGCATGATCCCTGGGTTGGTAGAGGCATCATATTATCTCATTTTTTAATCTACCAGCAACTTCAGCAAACTAGTATCCATTACCATGCTAAGGCCAATGATTATGTCACTAATGGGAAAGCTCATCTTCCTTACAATAGTAGTTTTGCTATCAGATAGAGTTAGCAGTCCATACATAGCAATCACTTCCATTTACGACTCTCTCTGTCAACTTATTGGAACCTCAAGCCTCACAGTATTGCCGTTGTGTATGAATTACTCACTAAAAATATCTCCTTGCCTACTGAAAAATGGGTTTCTGTTAAATGGACACCTGACACTTCTCCCACTGAGAACTTAATGCTATGGAGGGTCCTTAATGATGCTCTATTAACCACTAACATTTTACATGGTCATGGGTTGACATGTTCCAGAGATTGTGTTTTTTGCTTTATGCATTTTGAACCTACTACTCATATGCTTTTTGAATGTCCTTCTTTGTTTAGCTTGTGGTCGAAGTTAATGCTTAAAGCAGGATGTCGTATTGCAGGCCTTCCTTCTGATCTGCGATGGGATTATGTTTTTCATGCTATTAAAGGTAACTCTTTTGGATCGCGGCTGATTGCTATGGTTACTAAAATTTATCTTGACACTATTTGGAAGGAAAGGAATTCCATCATATTTGAAGACAAAAAGAAAATTTTGGATTGCCTTGGGTTTGAGATAAAAGCTAGAACTCAAATGCAATTAAAGAGACCATCTACTAAGTTCTCGGTTAGTCTTGCTTCTGCTTGGTCTTGCTTCTCTTTAATTTTATTTTGGTTCTTCTATGTTTATCTCCGGCCTTGTGTTTTTTGTTTTCCTTTCTTTTGTTTCTTTTCTATTCTTTCATTCAAATTAGTAGTTAAGCAATAAGCCTGTCTCCTAGTTCTCAAATGTATTTATTACTTGTTGTAACTAAAGTGGACGGTCCACTTTAAAAACTGGTTGGCTTAGCCAAAAAAAGATATATGAAATGTAATATGCCAAAAGCTTGGTAACTTGGCTATATCATATGTAAACATTGATATGTATTAAAACTTTAACCTTTTTAATGATGAAGGAGGTTCTGACTTTTTGAAATGATTTATGACTATGATTCCCCGTCAAAATACCTTTGGTTACATCTTGAATTTTAAAGGATATTTTAAATGCAGCATTAGATTTTTACAATCCTTTTTTATGCGACTTTGTCGTTTGATTTCTAAAGGTGTTTTTGAAATGGTTTCTAAACTTGAATTCGTTTTTCAATCCTTTTTGCAAAGGTATTTAAGGTTGATTAAAATATAGAAAGAAAATGAAATTTAAAAGCTATTTCATTTACAAAACAAAGTTTTAAAAGTTATGGTCCATATAACGATAGTCGTTATGGATGCACTTTGGAAATCTACGATTTTGCTTTAGATATTTTGTAAATTCTCTTTCAAATATGTTTTACAAAGTTTGTTTAAGTATTTAAAAAGGAGTTTGAAGATTTAAATCAACTGTTAATTATTTATTTGAGTTATTTAAGCAAGACGTTTAAATTTTAAAAAGAAGACTCCTTTGTTTTCAAAAGTCAAGTTTTGGTTAAAAATGACCATCTTTAAAGGAATGTTTTAAATACAAGTTTCAAACTATGTTTAAAGAGGTTTTAAAATTATTTTTAAAAGAGGAAGAAATCATGGATTGCAACACTTTTGTTGTAATAATTGGTTTCGGGGAAATGAAGGAGATGGTGGACTATAACATTCTTGTTATAGTAAGCGGTTTCGAGAAAAGTGAAATGAAGTTTAGTTTATAACACTTTGTTTTAAAAGAATAGTGTGGAATTTATGAAGGCTCATACTTGATATTGAACATTGAGGTGGGTAAACTTCTACCTATCCTAAAAGATAACAATGTTATCAAGTCAGGGGCTGAGGGGTATAATACCCCAACTTGAATGGCTTCATCGTTAACCAAAGGATAGTTTAAGTTTGAAATCGAAGATTGATGTTAAGTATATGAAGTATTATTTCTGTAAGCGAATTTAGTTACTTGCGAAAATTAAGTGATCCTATACTCGACACTAAAAGCCGATGAGTAGATTGATTCTCTATCTGTAAGATCTAGAATTAGTGTTTCACCAAGGAAAGGCCTGGTGCAACCAGTGTCCTGACTTACCCGGCTTCATTTTTTGGGCGAGGAATAAAGTAATTCAAAATACCGAAAATGTGACAAATATATGATATTCAATTTCTATAAGTGATCTTTATAATTTATGGTATATAAAATATACTTTTCATACTCAACACCAAATTCCAAGATAGGGAAACCCATCTCTATTCGTGAGAGTTTAAGAATGCCATTAAAACAAGGATAGTACGCTAACTTGTTCGACTACATTGTTAAACGAGGGATAGTACAAGTTTGAAATCAGAAAGGGGCGATAAGCATATTGGTCTAATTTCTATAAGATCCATTTACGTACATCAAAAGTGTTTAGGGTTTATTATTGTCAATGTTTTCAAACGACATTTTTAATCCAAGTTATGTGTGTTTCTTGGGAAATGAAATATGTCTTAATATTTTGTGAACATACTTATACCATTAAGACAAGTATATGAATACACTTTCTATGTGTTGAATGTATGGTGATTTGTAAATATGCTTATAACGGTGAGAAAAATATACAAATACTTTTCATGTATTGAAAAGAGTAAAGAGGTTTGTGAATATATCTTTTGTAAAAGGTATCTCAATACAAATAATTAAAAGGAGATTTTAAATAATAAAAGTATTAATTAAATAAATAAAGAGGTTAAGTGGTTGCTTACGTGCTTAGTCTTGCTTAGATTTCATATAAAATAAAACTATGATTTGAATGTTGCTTATTTAATAGTTAAATAACCGACTATTAAATCTTGGCCAATTTTGAAATTATCGTTTTTTGGTTCAGAGAGGCCGGGATCGGATAAGTATGAGCTATCTGAAAAACACTTTAAACCGGCATAAGTGTTCAAACTGGAGACATCTTGAAGATGATGGAACCGAAGACGGAATTCTTTGAAGTGCAAGGGTTACTTGCCACTAATCCTGAGGGTGATTCCAAAAAGGATGCAGTTAAAGTAGTGCCTTCGGTTTATTTATATTATAGACAATTTATATGGATAAATGCTGGCATTACGTTGTTGCCTAGAGGGAAGTGTTAGCATTCTAAGTGGGATTTGCTAAAAAGGTAAAACGTAGCATTAAGTATCACACCCAGTAATGACTAAAACAGAGGATATGCTGCAAAGCTATGTGGTTCACTACAATTAGGATAGTTATCGCTCTTATTTAGAGCGATGTTTACATATTATGTATGCCATGGCCATAGAAGCAGTTTGTCAAGTTACCAATCAGGATGATGCCATAGCTGATACTCTCCAAGAAGAGGTAGGCCGGTCTTGCCATGCAGGAGGTCCATGTTAGCCCCTTGATACATTTTCTCAAAAAGTGTACTGTGACGGTGGCATCCCAATAGCCTTGTCATGATGGAATCCATTTTCCAATACATACTTACGGGTTCAGTTGTATATTAAATATGATGTTGAATGTAATTGGTGTAACCATTCTAGCTATGTTAAATATTTATTTTAAATCCTAGACATTATTATAATATCATTGGATTTTAAATGGCTTGGTTATCGTAAGGTAAAAACCCATCCGTGTTTATGTGCGGCATGGTCTTACAAGATACCTTACTTTTAAGAGGTTTTATAACATTGAAAATCCATATGATTAGAGTTTCTCATGCTGGTTTACCAGACTAATCTAGGTGTTGTTTTCTTATGATGCTCGGGTCAGACCCAAGTGCCTTTTCTAGGTTTAGCTATGGACTCTTGGAGCTTCAAGAGATGAGTTAGACTCCTCTTAGACCTATGTATTTTATTTTTCATTATATTTATTGTTTCTATTTATTAGAATTTGTATGGACAGGTTGTTATAACTGTCAAAAGCTGATGATAGCCTAGTTTCTCTGATTGTTTTTTGTATATTAATGTTTTCTTTTGTTAAGATCGTTTGGTTATTATATATTATTACTCAGCAAGATGTGAGACTCTGTTCTGTCTTTTTTTTCTTTCACCCCAACAATCTTTCATTCCGAAGCTTGAATGCTTAACATGTTGATACCATGGTGGTATTAGTGTCGACTTTTGAGGGTCGAAAAGGCCAGTTGTCACTATAACGACCCGGAATTTCGAACACTTTATATTTACATATCTGAATTATTTTAATATTTGAATCTTGGATTAAATATTATTAAAGTGATTTAATAACCTTATTAACCCCCTTTTAAATCATTACTAATGATGGTAAACTTGTTTTGAAAAAAAGGTTTACAAATATAATTACTTTGAAGAGATATCGATAATGTGATCGAAAATCATTTTATCGATAAACAGCTTTTTACTAGTTGGAAGACTTTTTGTAGATATACTTATTTTCTTAAGAGAACATTAATTTGAGATGGAAATATGTTGCATTAAACAGTTAAGAAGCTTCTTAAAGTTAACTAGTAAGATGTGAAAGGGAAGATAAGTGTTGGGGGGTGTTTTCACCGAACCAATTCCTAGTCGAACCATAGATACTACCGAGCCAAAGACCGACACGTAATCCCACCATCACCAGTCCAAACCATCACCGGAACGAACCACCTCCTAGCCTACCACTGCCGAACCAGAGTGCAACCGGACCATCATCACCGAACCAGGCATTACCGGACCGGCACCTAGCCGGACCAACCCTACCGGTCCAACTCACTCCCAGCACCACCGAATCAAAAACCAAACTCCCCTCCTAGCTCGCTACCGGACCAAACAGCCCGCCGAACCAGGCCTCTCCGCCCCCATACCGAACCAACTATCTCCCCATACTCCTACCTCTGAACTAGGGCGCCACCGATCCAGAGCACTACCGAATCCTAGTCCCACCGAGCCGATATCATCACCGGACCAAGCGCCATACAGCCACGGCCGAACCAAGCTTCGCCGAACCAGATATGCCAGACCAGATTGCTTCAGCCCAGGCCCACCAGCAGCTATATACATCCAAGACCCCTGCCCCCAGCCTCACTCTATAAATAGAGGGGCAGGGGTACAACAATGGCAGACAAGTTTGAGAGCTCAAGCACGGAAGGAACTTTCAAACAACTTTCATATACTTGTATACAAAGCTTTGTACTTGTAATCTGAAAGAAAAAGGAGAATAACATATAAAGTGGACGTAGGCACGTTCTGGCCGAACCACTATAAATCTGTGTGTCTTTTACAGTTTAGTCCCTGCTTTTCATATATTTGCGTAAATCCCCCAAATCACTAGAAACAACATAAAATCAACTAATTCACACGACTTGGAGGTGTTTGCCCATTTTTTGTGCAAACATTTTTGGTGTTTTCACTGAGAACGTCGAACCTGAAGCTTCAAGCTTCCCCCACTCAGCCTTCTTCCTAACAGCATCGCTTGGTGCCTGGACAACATGACTTCTAGGCAGAGAAAGGGAAAGAACATCGCAACTAGCAGCATTCCGGATCCAGTAATCACAGATCAAGAGAATCATCCCATTCCAATAGCAGTACCGAACGAGGATCAGACAAACCCGACAGCCCCTGCCACGGAACAACCGGCAGCAATTACTAGGGCAGATCTAGACAGAGTTGTGGCTGAAGTAACTAACCGCTTCACATCCCAACAAGAAGCTTTGGTGGACCAACTCATGTCACGCTTAAGGGATGCTGAAGAATCCAACCGCGACACTGAATCATGGGGTGAATCCCAATCCGGAGGATCTGGGGGGCGACAAAGGTCTTCCTTCTTCGAAGAAACTATCGACAGAAACAACAATGGTAGGAGCGAGCCCGAACTCAGCCCGAACTCCGACCCGAGAAAACGCTTGGAACCGAACCCCGCAGGGGAGGTACCAGGCAAGGATCGGATGTAGCTGTGACGGTAATGCTGCCTAGCCAGAGAAACACCAATGAACGGAGCCGAGCTAGAACCCAGCCCTAAGTTGACCCCGAGGAAATGCTTGAAACAGAACCCCACAGGGGAAGATCAAGGCAAGGGCCAACTATAGCTGAACCTAGCATGCATCCGGACAGCCAAAGACAGCCGCTGGGAAACGCTAGGAGTGATAGACTATACCACCCCTACAGGCCATCCAGACAGAATCGATCCCGCAGGGAAGAACCAAGCTCTTTCTTATCTGCCCCATATTCTGATGAGAGGATGGCACGATTGTTCAGAGAATGCGTCCAACGGGACCAAAGAGATCATGGGATAGGTGCTAGGGTAACCATCCCTTTCACCCATGATATTGAAATTGCCATCACCCCCCGAGAGTGGAAAATGCCGACAATGGAACCATACAAGGGAACCTCTGACCCCGTTGTACACCTGCAAAGATACACACAACATATGCTCATGAGCGGGGCAACGGAAGGAGTATTATGCAAATGCTTTCCACTATTTTTAGCAGATCTAGCTACCTCCTGGTTCTGCCATCTACCCCAAGGATCCATCAGTTCATGGGAAATGTTGAAGGAGAAGTTTATCAGCCAGTTCCGCATTCATGTGGAACAACCCAAGGATGCTTACTCCCTATCTACTGTCAAACAGAAACCCGAAGAGATACTGCAGCAATACCTAACCCGGTTCAATGCCGCAGCGGCAGCAGTTCAAGATGCCGATGAGAAACTTGTCCTGATGGCCCTCTGTAGTGGTGTGCATCCGGATACCAAGTTTGCTAGAAGACTAACTAAAGAAAAACCAGCTACCTTGCCCGATTTCTTCCATGAAGCTGGGAAGTACATGAGACTCGAAGAGGCTGCCACTGAAAGGCAGACAGGACCACAGACTAAGACGGCTCATGGAAACGCCCCCGCCGCAGCGAAGGACATTCGGAGAAATGACTCCAGAGACAATGAAGGGGGTAAGAAGGGAGAAAAGCGCTTGTACCGACCAGGGCCGAGATTTGATGCTTACACTCCCTTGAATGAAACAGTTGAGAACATCTTCCTGGCCACCCAGGACGAACTTACATACAAGCGCCTCCCGTACAAGAAAGAGTCGGATCGCGCAATCCAGTCCGGAAAATTCTGCCGTTTCCATGAGTCTCATGGGCACGATACCAATGAATGCCGCCATCTCCGAGACCTAATTGAAGAACACATCAAGAGAAAGAGGCTGGAACGCTATGTAAAGGGCCAGAACAGGACTCCAGCTCCCGCCAAGGAAAACCCAGCGCAGCTCCACCCAGAAACAGGCGGAGGAAACCGCAACACCAGCGGTTCCAGCCAAGAGAAGATAGTGGTTCATACAATATCTGGGGGGCCACACATCGCCGATAAAAGCTGGGCAGAAATGGAAAGATATGGAAACTCGCTCAGAAGCGAGGGAGACTGCGTCAATTCTGTTATGGAAGAACGCCACCCTAAGCGGAGGGAAAATAATGACATCACATTCAGTGGGCACGACCTAGAAGGAAGGCAACACCCTCATATGGATCCTATGGTCATCTCTGCATGGTTTGGCCCAGCTGAAGTTTTTCGAATCCTAGTAGACACTGGAAGCTCAGTGAATATTCTGTTCAAGCATGCTTTCGACAAAATGAAGCTGTCAATGAAGGACGTGTCTCCCTGCAACAAACCGCTACATGGTTTCACTGGAGAAGCAAAGATGCCCCTCGGACAATTGGATCTCTTTGTTGAATTGGGAAGTCATCCCCGCTCCGCCGTTCGGAAACAAACATTCGTGCTAATAGACAACCACTCGGCCTACAATGCCTTTTTAGGAAGACCAGTGTTCGACTTTCAAATTGTCCTTGCCCCATGGTGCCTGAAGATGAAGTTCCCAACGAATAATGGAGTGGGAGAAGTAGAAGGGGATCAAGACGCCCTCGGGACTGCTATGTAACCGAACTTCGCAATAATCGCAGGAGAGATAAGGGGAAAAATGCAGAGACTATTCTCTGCATGAAAAGCTTGGAAGCATAGCAACTAAAGAAAGCCCCTCCGCTTCAGTATACCAGTGATCCTTTCAATGAATTAGACCCCAGGGACAAAGAGGAGGAGGCCACCGCCGAGCCTGCAGAGGCTATGAAATTCGTATCTGTAGACAAACGCGACCCAAGTAAACTGCTGAGAGTCGGATCTCAGTTAAAAAGAGAATTAAAGAATCAACTCATTGATTTTCTTCGCCACAACATGGATGTATTTGCATGGACGCATGCTGATACGATTGGAATCTCCCCAGACATAGCATGCCACGCACTAAACATCGATCCTACCAAGGTACCGGTAAAGCAAAAGAAGAGAAGTATGGGGGCAGAACGATCAGCAGCCCTTGAAGAAGAAGTAAAGAACTTACTTGCCAATGACTTCATACGTGAAGCCATCTACTCGGAATGGATCGCCAACCCGGTACTGGTAAAGAAAGCTAATGGGAAGTGGCGAACATGCATCGATTTCTCCAACTTAAATGACGCTTGCCCGAAAGACTGCTTCCCACTCCCCCGAATCGACCAACTCGTGGACAGCACTGCCGGACACGAACTTTTATCCTTTATGGACGCATACTCAGGATATAACCAGATCACTATGCACGCCCCCGATCAAGACCACACTAGCTTCATCACTGACCGAGGATTGTACTGCTACAAGGTAATGCCATTTGGACTTAAAAATGCCGGAGCTACTTATCAGCGCCTCGTCAACAAGATGTTTCTAGAACTGATAGGACGAACTATGGAAGTTTATGTGAATGACATGCTGGTAAAATCGAGGAAAGCCAACGACCATATAAACCACCTGGACGAGATGTTTCAAGTACTACGCCAATATGGAATGAAGCTGAACCCTCTAAAGTGCTCCTTCGGAGTATCATCAGGAAAGTTCTTGGGATTCATCGTTCATGCCAGGGGGATTGAAGCAAACCCCGAACAAGTCCGAGCTTTACAAGATATCAAGACACCATCTACTCGAAGAGAGATGCAAAGCCTAAACGGGAAAGCGGCCGCCCTGAGTAGGTTCATCTCTAAAGCAACCGACAAATGCATCCCTTTCTTCGAAGCTCTAAAGAAAGACAAAGGAAAGTTCGAATGGACTCACGAATGCTCGACAGCCTTCCTTAACTTAATCGGACACCTCCAGAGACCACCAGTACTTTCAACTCCAAATGAAGGCGAGGAACTATACCTATACCTTGCTGTATCATCCCACGCTTTGAGCGCCGCTTTGGTGAGAGAAGACAACCGCGCGCAGCGACCCGTATACTTTGTAAGCAAGAGATTCACAGGGGCAGAAGTCAGATACCCTAAACTTGAAAAGCTAGCATACTGTTTGCTTATCACGTCACGGAAACTGCGACACTATTTCCAGTCTCATTCCATCAGAGTTTTAACCGATCAACCGCTAAGGCAAGTGCTCCATCGCCCCGACACTTCTGGGCGATTACTTAAGTGGTGCATCGAACTAAGTCAATATGATATCACTTACCATCCTCACACCGCTATCAAGGGGCAAGCCATAGCTGATTTTATTGCCGAATTCACTACTAGCGAAGGTAAGGACCAATCTAAAATAGCAGAAGATATCAAGTGGAATCTCTTCGTAGATGGAGCGTCGAACGAACAAGGCTCGGGGGCAGGTGTTGTGATAATCACCCCCAGGGGAAAGAAGCTGCACTACGCCCTAAGATTGAAATTCGCTGCCGCCAACAATGACGCAGAATACGAAGCAGTGATAGCCGGATTAGAACTTGCACTGGAAATTGGAGTCAGTTCTTTATGTCTCCATAGTGATTCTCAACTTATTGTAAATCAAATACTGGGAGAATTCCAGACTCGAGGAGAACGACTCACAGCGTATCTAAAGAAGACCAGGCTACTGCTTAATCAATTAGATCACTATTTAATCAAACACATTCCCCGAGAAGAGAATCAAGAGGCCGACGAACTAGCAAAACAAGCTAGCATGAAGAACATCACTATTTTCGGAGCATTAACCATCTCAAAACAGCTGGCACCAAGTTTCGAGCAAGTAAATATGATAGCTGCAACCGAAGAAGAAACATGGATGACCCCTATCCGAGAATACTTACAAAATGACACCCTACCCGACGGGCGAAATGAAATTAAGAAAATTCTAAGGAAAGCTTACCGCTACACAATGCAAGAAGGCATCCTCTATCGGCGCGGCTTCTCTAACCCCTTATTGAGGTGCGTTGCTGGAAGAGAAGCCAAGGAAATTCTGTCCAATATCCATCAGGGAAGTTGTGGAGACCACATCGGAGGGCAGACCCTAGCAAAAAAGATACTCCGATATGGGTATTTCTGGCCCACTTTAAACAAAGATGCCTTAGACTTCGCCATAAGATGCGACAGATGTCAGAAATTTGCTAAGATTCCTCGACTACCAACCAATGAAATTACTCAGATGACCAGCCCTTGGCCCTTCGCAATATGGGGAATTGACTTAATTGGCGAACTGCCAATGGGCCGAGGCGGGGCCAGACATGCTATAGTGGCAGTTGACTATTTCAACAAATGGGTGGAAGCGGAGCCTCTGAATAAAATATCTTCAACTAAAGTTATCAACTTCTTGATCAAAAACGTTCTGTGCAGGTACCGGGTTCCACTCAGAATCATATCTGACAACGGGCTTCAATTTGACAGTGAGGAATTTGCCGACTAATGCCAAGAGCACAGAATTCATAAGGGCTTCTCATTCGTAGCTTATCCCCAGGCAAATGGACAAGTCGAAGCTGTCAACAAGATTCTCAAGACTCTAATCAAGAAGAAGCTTGAAAAGTCAAAAGGCACTTGGGTGGACGAACTTCCTACAGCACTATGGGCCTACCGCACTTCTTTCAGAACATCAACAGGGCATACTCCGTTCTCTTTGGCATACGGATCAGAGGCCATGCTCCCAGTTGAAACTATTGTACCTTCCCACCGTAGGATCCACTACAACCCCGAAGAAAACGAAGAACTCCTCCACATGTCTTTGGATCTAATTGAGGAGAGAAGAAATGATGCAACACTCAAAGCAGCAGCTCACAAACAAAAAGTGGCAGCACTATACAACTCCAAAGTCAAACATCGCATTACAAGAAGGAGATATTGTCCTCAAGCGAATCTTTCCGCGCCCAGGAGCGCTGGATCCAATCTGGGACGGACCATATGTAATTCATAAAGATCTCCACAACGGAGCTTATATTTTGTCAACAGTGGACGGAGAGGTGTTCCAGAGGGCATGGAACATCCGACACCTCCGTCGATACTTTTCTTAACTTGTACTGCCCATATGAAGTCAATTAACAAAGAGAATCAGTGGACGTAGGCATTTTCGTGCCGAACCACTTTAAAAAAACTTGGCTCTTGTTAACTTTTTCCTTTATATCTTGGCTACTTGTTAAGCTTTATCCTTTGCTGTTGAACAAAATCCTTTGCAGATGACATTTCAATTCAGAGCTTCACAACACAACTCCACCTGGACAAAATCTAACAGGTACGCTACGATCCTATTCCCTCTCCAATGAGACACTTTGCTCCGGTATCCCTCTACCGCGAGTTAACTCATTGTTTGCCTCGGCCCTTAAAGCCGACTGTAATAAGCCGAGTATAAGCCACCGAGAAGGCCGATTATGCCATGGCAGCTCATTACAGCGATTCGGCTCGCCGGCAACTGTGAACCGACCATAAGCCCCAACATAAGGTGTGGCCAGCCAGGGGCAGTTCACAGTTGATGATCGGCCCCCACGCTAGCCGGCCACAGTAAATCGAATAATACCCGCGATTACGGGCCATAATGGCCCGGGTAGTTACTGTGCACGATCGGCTCCGATGTGTCTTAAGTGCGGCTGTGGTAAAAAAGAAAACTCCCCGCAGAGGCGTAAGATGGGTGACAAATGTCTCCAAGACCCACAGCTAGGGAAAGTGACTACAAAACCCGTTTGCCACGAACTTAAGCACATCGACGGCCTTCCGTGACTGGAAGTTTTACTTTTCCTATATTTCCATTTCATTTAAAACTTTTCTCCTATTCTCCGTAATGGTGCTTGAAAGTACAGGACATGAAATAGGGAACGCTCGCTAATGGGAACAGAAACTTACAATCGGATGACGAGACACTCAACATCATTCCGTGCTTAGTCTTACAGGGCGCACAAAGTTGCCATCCACAGCCGAAACATGAAGGGCCGTACCTTCTACTTTTATACATTAATGCATAGCTGCAGTTCATATTCACACATCACATTTACGTTGCAAAATGAGAAAATTATGCTTTAAGCAAAAAACTTGGCATCAGGCACAGTCAAGCCACTAGTAACATGCATAGTTACATCACTTACACATCGCAACAAAATAGCGATAACATTCCAACATAAAGGAATCAGCTTATGTTATGAAACTACATAAAGTCATTCATCACAAACAATATTATTACAGTCACATCAATGTTTTGGACTAACATAAACAACAATAAAAAGAAATCAAAAGGTGGCCGAATCCGAACAAGGAACCAGCTGCGTCCACGCTTCGCCCTCATCCTACCAACTCTCCAAGCCTACTTAGCCGCAGGGTCGGAGCTCCCAACATGTTGATCGGAAGTCCCACCTGTCCAATTCAGAAGAGGAGTTCATTAAACAAACAGTAAACGATCAAGTTATGAAAACCTAAAAAGAAAAGAAGGGGAAGCAAGGCTTGAACCCAGAACACTCAAGATGAAATGCACATTCATTACCAGCTTCAATCTTCTTTGCATTGACTACACATTTCAGCATCGTATACGAAATTACATGATCAGTCCTTCTGCGGTCATAAATAACCAATTGCACTACTTAGATGATCGTAATCTTTGGAACGATATTGATGGTCTGCTCAGTGGATTTGATGATGCTCAACTAGATTTCAGTAAAGGATCATTCAGTGGTTTGAACAATGAAGTACCGGATTTGGATGAAATAATCAATGCCATTCCTCTAAACCATCCTTCAGATCCTCGTTTAGCTTCTCTGACCCTTTCTGAAGAGTTCAATATCATCTTCAATGACTTGAGTTATGAGATAGAGAAGTCCAAGTTGAGCTACAGGATATCTAATGATGATCAGAAGGAAGAATCAAAAGGCAAAAAAAGAAAAGAAGAAATTAACGATGAACAAGGAAAAAATGGCCTTAACCTTTGAACTAGTATCAAAGTACTTTTACTTGCCAATATCGCAAGCAGCGAAAGAATTAAACATAGGTCTAACTCTTTTGAAGAAGAAATGCAGAGAGTTGGGAATTCCTCGGTGGCCTCATCATCAAATGAAGAGCATGCAGACTCTCGTAAGGAATGTTCAGGAACTAGAGAGAGAATGGAGAAGAAGGAGAAGAGAGACTCATGGACGCTCTATCATATGGCATAACTCAAGCCCCTGGCAGCACCATGAGCACTCTATCAATCCCAAAAGAACGAGATATGGCGTCGAGCTGCTCCTCTTTGAGGGAGCTAGGAAAACAGTCGGGCGGGGAGTCCAAAAGCTCCTGGAGACCATATTCGTCCACTAACGACCTCAGGGCAGGTCCATGACGTTCTGGTCTTGGCTGAGCTGGGGGCACGGCGGAAGGCTCTTCCCTGCCCTGGGATCTCTTCTTCTTTGATCGGGTCTCCACTCTTAGAGACATTTATCTGCAAACACGAAAGAGAAAGACATGTTGTTAGAACAAGAAGTATGGAAATATAAGCAAGCAAGTGTATAAAGCGAGCAAGCGTATGTAAGTCTAAGATATCACTCAAGATTTAAATATAGAAGCTCATTCGGCAATAAAAAGCGAAACCCCATTCGGCATACTCAACGTAAGTCATTCGGCGAGAGAAGGCTTGTTACCTGATTCGGCGACCTGAAGTGATTCGGCAATAAGGATGATTCGTCTATGAAAGATCTGATTCGGCAATCGGGCTCGGTAGGAGATAACGGAGGCCTAACTCCACTATTTATAGGCGAAGCATATCGACTTGACCAACTGGTTCGGCACACCCAGGACCGAATAAAGCTATATCAACTGCAGGAGAACAAAGCGCGACACATGCAAGCACGTGCCCCACTTTGGGGGGCATGTGTTGGGGGGTGTTTTCACCGAACCAATTCCTAGTCGAACCATAGATACTACCGAGCCAAAGACCGACACGTAATCCCACCATCACCAGTCCAAACCATCACCGGACCGAACCACCTCCTAGCCTACCACTGCCGAACCAGAGTGCAACCGGACCATCATCACCGAACCAGGCATTACCGGACCGGCACCTAGCCGGAACAACCCTACCGGTCCAACTCACTCCCAGCACCACCGAATCAAAAACCAAACTCCCCTCCTAGCTCGCTACCGGACCAAACAGCCTGCCGAACCAGGCCTCTCCGCCCCCATACCGAACCAACTATCTCCCCATACTCCTACCTCTGAACTAGGGCGCCACCGATCCAGAGCACTACCGAATCCTAGTCCCACCGAGCCGATATCATCACCGGACCAAGCGCCATACAGCCACGGCCGAACCAAGCTTCGTCGAACCAGATATGCCAGACCAGATTGCTTCAGCCCAGGCCCACCAGCAGCTATATACATCCAAGACCCCTGCCCCCAGCCTCACTCTATAAATAGAGGGGCAGGGGTACAACAATGTCAGACAAGTTTGAGAGCTCAAGCATGGAAGGAACTTTCAAACAACTTTTATATACTTGTATACAAAGCTTTGTGCTTGTAATTTGAAAGAAAAAGGAGAATAACATATAAAGTGGACGTAAGCACGTTCTGGCCGAACCACTATAAATCTGTGTGTCTTTTACAGTTTAGTCCCTGCTTTTCATATATTTGCGTAAATCCCCCAAATCACTAGAAACAACATAAAATCAACTAATTCATACGACTTGGAGGTGTTTGCCCATTTTTTGTGCAAACAATAAGATATTTTGAAAATGAGCTTTCAAGGAAAGTCTTAAGTGTTAAGTAAGAGATGTAAAGGTGTAAAGGTAACATGTGATAGGTAAGCTCCTTTGTAACCTTTCATGGAAGTAGAAGATGGTTGTGACCTCTTAAAATAGTCTATAAATACACTCTTAAGGATTTCACTAATCACATTTTAAAAATTTAAGTAAATGGGTGGAAGTGGATTAACACTACTCCATTTGTTCTTCACTAATTTCTCTAATTAACTCAAATCTTCTCCAAACTCTATCAAACTTTCACCAACACCTTAGAAAGCAAGGATGTAAAGTCTAAATATGGATGGAACGAGGGGTGCATTGTAAGGTCGTGAGTAATGGGAGAGAGGGGGAAGTGTTGCCTTGATCTGTAAGGGCTAAAGCTTGGATATTTAGAAGTTTGGTGGTGGTAGGTAGTCTTCTTGGCTTTATGAGTGTTTAAGCATGTGTTTGGCTTGGAACTAAGTGAGTTATCTTATTATCTTGCAAGTATTTATATATGTCGTGTGGTTGAAATATAAAGTTAAAGTGACATTAAGTAAGTAAAGCTATAAATTTTGGACCTCTCCTGCTTTTGAAAGCAAATGACAACTTTATATTATATACCATCACTTTTACAACCCTTTTAAACATATGATGTGGCCTTGAGTTGATGTTTAAATGGTTGATTGGCTTGTGTGTTGAATTGAAGTATGGTGTAAAGTGTTTGAAGCGAGAATAGTCGCTATAAGTTCACTTCGATATCCCTTAACTTTAACTTGTGAAAAAGGAAGATTTATATCTTAACTTAGATAATTTGATTTGGTTGTTATTTACATATATTTGTGTATGGGATAGTAAAGGAATGGTTTGAAAAGTTATACAAATTGTGAACCAAAGTCACAAAATGTGATAGCGAGAAGAAGGTCGCTATATGAGCACTTTGAAATGTTCTGCTTTTGGGAAAATTTCTAATTATATTGAAAGATATTCTTGGTAGTTTCTTTTCATGGTTTCTAGGTACCTGATGTATATTACTTACTACAGAAATTTCAAGTCTTAAATCACTATTTAAAGTGGTGAAAACTTATCGCAAAGATTGTGCTTTTCAATGTTGATTCTTCAACAGACTTTTAACAACATTTAAAGACGATGTACAAAGTTAGCTTATGATTTTAAGTGTTTAAAACTTATATTTAAATTTTATATTTTTCCCTAATCTTTTGAAGGGTTTTTTCTAACGAATTTTGTAGTATTTTAAAGTTAGTCTGAAGTTTAAATATGTTTTTAATATTTGTTTATGAATTTAAGAAGTAAAAGGGTTTTCAATTATAAAACATGTTTTTTAAATTATTTTCTTTAAATTATAAATTAGTAATTTTCAAGTCATATTTTACATAAATTTTTAAAACCTACTTATAATTATTTTTAAAGTGTGTGTATATATATAAGTTTTGAAAAAGTAAATTAACCGTGCTTAAAACTAAAAGCCGACAATGTAGGATTATCTATTTGTGAGAGTTAAAATTGATGTCCGAGTAAAGACAGAAGCAACAATGCTCTAACCTACCGGCTTCCCTCTTTATCGAGGAATAATTAGTCAAAAATGTCGGAAACGTGTTGATTGTGTTGATCTCTTACTCATTTATGAAAATCATTAGTGCTAACTTCATAATAAAAGCCAACGTGGTACATTTATCTATTTGTGTGATTCAAGAATTAAGTATCTAGGAAAGGCTTTGATATGCAATAAGTGCTCTAACTTACCTGGCTTCACTCTTAAATGAGGGATAATATAAGTTGGAATGTCAAAAACGAGTTAAGTGCACGAATCATGATTTTTATAAGCGATCAATTTTACCTGGATAGTCGATTAATCAACTATCAAACTTCATAAAGTATAAACCTAGATCTTTAAAAGAGTATTTTTGAGGATAATACGAGTATGGAATAGTTTTGGGTTCATTGTGATAATGTATCCATAACATTCGTCTTTAACCCTTTTTGGTTATACTTATGAATGTAAATAGATCTTTGAAAGAATGATTTAAATATAAGCATAAGTAAGATGGTTTTGGGTTTGTAGTGATACTGTTTGAGTAACATTAGTCTAAACCTTTTTTAATGGATTTGTGAAGTACTTAGATCCTTAAAATGGATATTTTGAAGGAATTTGTGAGTATAGAATCATTTGGAAGTATTGAAAGAGTATGAATAGCAGAAATTGATAAATGATGTTTTATTAGATAAAAGGAGTTCTACTAATAAAAGAGATTTTAATTAATAAAGGTATTAATTAAACAAAAAAGGGATTAAAAGTTGCTAATGTGAATTAATCGTGCTTCATATGATTGATTGTGCTCTTTTTGTTTACTCGTTCATGTAAAGTACTTAGTTGTGTACTTAACACTAAAAGTGGAAGTTCAAAAATGTGATAAGTACATAAGACTTAGTTTCCATATACGATCGTTCTCGTTATTGTTGGATATGACGAAATTCGTGGATTTAGTTTTAAATAGACCAGGATTTGAATGTGTTTTACTTATCGAAAACTACTTTAAATTGAGATACGTTTTCTATCTCTTGGAAGTGGTTTTGTTCAAGATGTTGGAATCCATGTGTGGTTTTGAGATCTACTCGAGTTGTCAGAATCCAATTAAGAATTCATGTTTTGTTCGAGTGATGAAGACTCGTGTGAAAAGGTGCCGAACGTGACCTCGACATTGAAAATGACAGAAAACAGAGTAGGATGCATGACCTAGGGTTTAGCTAACCCCCTTCAGGGTATTGTCAGCTCCGTATCAAGAGATACTTATTGATTGTTGGTCTGCCGGAGTTGATGATATTTGGTTCCATGTTGTTCATGTTTATGTTCAAACAATGGGCCACTTGTGTTTACATTAATGGTATATTTTATTTAGAGATATACGATACTTGAAAGGTTCTTTCTGACCCTTGTGCAAGAGATTGGATTTGGCGTCAACGGAAGGGATCTCCATGGAAAAATCCATTATGTGGATACACCTTATTGGTTTTTATTGTACCCTCTAATATGCTATTGAATGTAATTAATGTTACCATTCAGGCTATGTTATATATTTGTATCCTTCTCCCTATACATTATCTATTATATCACCTTATAGACACTACGCCATAGATGACCTTCTGCAACATTTTTGCAAGGTGTTGCTAACTAAAATGTTGCGACAGCTATAAAATTTTGGTCCTACTGCAACGTTGTATTTTTGGTGTTACCTTAGCCATAAAAATGTGTTGCTCTAGCTAAACAAGTGTAACACGATGCAACATTTTTATATAGTGTTGCCATAGATATATTCTAATTAAAAAAAAATTAAAATTTTTTTACACCTCGGCGATCCACACCACCATTTAAAACAAAATCTCAACCGTCGATTCACACCATCGATCCACACCTTACCAATTTCCATTTCCCGCTTTACTTTTCTTTCTCATTCCTCTCTCTGTGAAAATTAGGGCACGCGATTTTTCTTTCTCATTCCTCTCTGTGAAAACTAGGACACGCGATTCCAGTTGCTTTGATGCTCTGATTGATCGAATCTAGTGTAAGAAACGTTCCTGGTAGCTTGCTCCTTCATTCTCCTTGATTGATTGCTCGAATTGCTTTGACTTCGTCGTCGGGTGCGATGTGATATTATTTGGTATGTTTTCTGCCTTCTGGTTTACTTGATTATTCTCAATTTTGGTTACACTCGCACGCTTTTGCCAATGATGAATTGGGATTTATTTATAGGCTTTATTTCCTATAATCTCGAGTTTAATCTTTCTGTTGGACTTTGAGAAATCTGGTATGTTGGATTGCGATGATGTATTGGTATGTTGGATTTTGGTCCACTGGCTTGATTTTGCTTTGCCGATGATGAATTGCGATGTGATATTATTTGGTATGTTGGATTTTGGTTCACTAGCTTGTTTTTGATTTCTGATCTGAGCTTGTTAGCTCCTTCTGCTGCATTTGTTAAACCAGAACTTGAACCTTTGTTAAACTTGTTCACATACCTTTGTACCTTGCTGCATTTGTTAAACCAGAACTTGAAGTATTTGTATTCTGCTGTCCTCTTGAAAACTGCTTCACTTGAAAACTTCTGCATTTTTGAAAATCAAAACTTTGAAAGTGATCTTTGGTTTTATTAAACTGTTGACTAATCTGAACATTGAGTTTTGGTTTCCACGATATGTACAAACATATGTGTGTTGAGCTTTGTTGGTTTTGCTTGGTCTGGACTGAACTAGTACCATGCTAACCTTGTCCTTTAACATGAACTAATGCTCCAAGTCCTCTGTATATCATATTACTGCCTATGTTTCTCTTGTACATGCCTGATGCATTCACTGTTTTTGCTTGATGGGCTGCCTATGTGTACTGCTGTGTTTCTTGCACTAGCTTGTCTACATTTTGCTGAACCTGGTTCTTGTTTATTTTGTTGGTTGCTTGGCCCTGAGTTGAATCCAGTCGATGACTCGGGTTTGACCTTGTGCCGTGTCCATTTTTTTTGGCTTGTCTACATATCTGGCTGCACTTGAGTATGAACTTGCACTTGAGTAGTTGCACTTGAGTAGTTTCTTGTACCAAGCCTTATGATGCATGTATGTTCATCCATGTACATGCATTTCTTGGTCATGTTATGTTGCTTGCTGTGTTAAGTACTACTTTGTGCACTTGGCTTCTCCTTTGTGCATTTTTGCCTGAACTGTTGCTTGCTGTCTTCCATACTATCTTGTATCCATGTGTTGCATTCATATTTGGCTTATGCACTTGTGAACAGCTGACTTGTGCATTCACAGGTTGTCCGTGCAAATATTTGGTCCCTGTTAGAAAAAAATATGAAAAGAAACAACCCAAATACCTGAGGCAAATAATATAACAAAAATATTTTCATTTTCTGTTCGAGTTAAATATTATTTTCCAGATTACTGCTTTTGAATTATATGTGACAGGTATTGAAGACTGGACAGTTGGATACAAGCTTGAAGACAGAGTCAAATCAAATGTGCTTGAGCTTGAAGACTGGACCCGCTACTCGGCTCGCCTTCGGCTCGGCACTCGGCTCGTCATATATTTGTCAGTGTCGGTGTCTGTATAAATTTGAAACTGCATATGTAATGAGTGAACTGAGTGATGTAGTGAGGAATATCTGTATATGTGAATATCAGTGTTATATATCATTGAATTGTAAAATAGTGGAGTCAGGAATTTGTACTATTTCAAATGTTGAAATAAAATATTTATTTAAATAAATTACTTTTTGAATATCAAATTCTGTGCAATAGCATTTTATTAAATAAATATTTATTTCTATTAAAAAATCAAATATGCTCTACATTGTGGGCCTTACAAATTCAGAAAGTTAATATCTATAGCAACATTTTGAAATGTTGCTACAGACACATATGGATGTTGCTATAGACCCAAATAGGGTTCTATTGCAACAATATTACTTATGTTGCCTTAGATAGTCAAAATGTTGCCTTTGAGGTCTAAGGCAACGGCAAAAATTGCATCACCCGAAAAGTGTTGCCATAGACCCATGGCAACATTTTTTGGGCCCCACCCAACATTTTTTTTGTGTTGCAGAAGGCCATTTATGGCGTAGTGAGACTTATTAGATGAGTGGTTCTTTTGAGAAGATAACCGTTACGACATTTCGTGTCTTAAAGTATTGTTATATTCTGATCACATATTTATTGAGTTTATTATTCTAGACTTATGTCTGATGCATGGTTTTTGTTTTCCCTAAATTCCTCGGTTGCTTTTTCGAGTAGACTAAGAAAGCAATATTTTCGTAGATGTTCATTGGAGCTCATGGAGATGAGCTGGATGTTTCACCTATCGTAATATTATTATTTCTACTGCATTACAATATTGTACATATCAACATTTGTAAAGACAATTTTTTATAATTTTCCAGGCCTATGATAGTATTTAGAATTATAACTCTAAAGTACTATATATCCTAAAGTGATGGTTTGTACTATCTTTTGATATTATATGTTATCGTTCCACTATAAGATTCTGATATTGTGTCTGTTCTTTCTTGTTCTTTTATTTTACCCTAACAATCTACCTTTCTATGCACTTGGATGCTCGACATACGAATACCGTGGATGTATTACTGTCGACATTTAAGGGTTGAAAAGACCGATCATTACAGTCACATTTCAGCTCCCCAGCACCTAATTGTACTATGAAAAAATATTACACACCCACACAACAACAACACGGAGTTAAAACATGTATAATTCTAGTATAGCAACTAATACTATCACAATCATACATTACTCAAAATTGGAGAGTAAGCTCAAATAAGTCGGCATCTAAGTATATCATACATTTCGAGTCATATCAAAATGCAATCGACTCTTATAGGTCTCACCTTGAACCCTATGATAACCATGGATGATATGTGATCTATCCTAAATAGCTATTGTCATTACTCTCTGAATATGCTATAACAAGTAATTATAACTAGCATACAAGCAACCAGACACACAAAACATACAACGACAAGTAACGACAATCGACAAAAATCGATCAACAATTAATTAAAAAGAAACATAAGCAACAATAATTAATAAATCAATCATGCAATAGCAAGCAATCAACAAGCAACAATAAGCAGTAACAAACAATTAACAAATAACAATAAGGAATAACAATTAATAAAAAAATTAAACAACAAGTAATAAAAAGTCAACAAAGTCAACAATCAATCAATCAAATAACAATAACAATCAATCATCAAGCAATAACAGACATCAATAAAAAATATAAGCAAAAATAACTAACATGCAAATAACTAAACACATAAAAAGAGTCCATACAAACACGCACGGTAACCAACGATAGTCATAGCATGCATGCCAAGTTATAAACTCTCATGAGTTTGTTTGATACCCAAGATGAACTAAATGCTTAAGAGGTGCAAGTTCTTTCATGTGTATAATACATGGAAGACTATTACACCCCTTATTATGAAATAGAAAACTTATATGATATGCTGGATTACCGAACTCCAAAAATCTCGAACATACCTAACAATCTAAGTCTCAATTCTCCTTTCCTTCCGAATAGAAATCATTCTCCAAAGGTGAAAGCTTTATTATTTAAATTATTATTAAATAAAAATCTACAAATGCTTAGTTTTTCTTAGGTTGAAACTCACTTTGCTGCACAATTTTAATAAGGATAACATACTAAGTGTACTGTTACCACTTAGGAGATTATCCGAATCGTCACAAAACTAGTCGAGAAGTCCTTCCCCAAACTATCACAAACCTCTTAACTATATTATACTCACTATACGTCGAATAAAGATCATACAAGATAATAAACAATGCCCGATCCAATCCTCTGTTTGCTCGTGTGATTTCATTGTTAAGTTAGGGTCGGCCATCAGACTCCTCTCATGCGAACGTCGATCCTGTTCCCTTGTCTACCCGCTGAAATTTCCTTGCATAACAAGAGTCGCACTTTGGAAATTTACCAGCCACTTCAAAATTCCAATTCATGTACCTGCCTTTAAAATTCGAGTGAAAAACTAGTGCCTAACTAGTGCAAATCACATAGAAACCCTATGCTCGAACTATCGACTAAGAATAGGTATGTGAACGGACTAATCCCTAAGAAAAAAAATCTCTCCAACACATGGGATTAATGCCGCTACCAAAGATTTATTAACATAAGGACAACAATTTCTAACATGAATGAATCAACACAAAATGCATATATGTCATCCAATTGGTCTTTGCTCATTACTAGGATCCAAGAATACTACTTGGGTGCAAATCTAAGTCACACTTAATCGAGCAACCCTACTTAACTTGAAAGCTCGTGCATCGAGTTTGAATGGTAGTACTCTCGATCGTTACACCACCCTCAGCACCTACCTCAGCTGCACGTGTATCCCGTCTGCTCATACCGGTAGACTGAACAATGATACCTTAGCATAAAATAAATTAGAGTTTAGAAGATAAGTGGTGTCAGCAATATTATGTAGTAGAAAAACCAGTATAATCTCCCAATGTATCTCCTTCCACTAGGTTGTTTTAACTCAAACTGGTCTCCTTGGTCCAGAGTGTCAAACCTAGGCTCTGATACCAAATGTCACAGACCACCCTTTGTAAATCAACATCAAATGATAATGTATGACTTTCAAATAACACAAAAAACAATTTGTCAGGGTAAAATAAACAACAGTATATGAAGGCACAATGATTAATCTCATAGAAGAATGATAATATACAGTATGCTGAATATACATGAACTTAATAGGGTGAACAATATATAAGAACCACATTGACGGAAGTAACTAATAAGTAAATATCAATTACATAATGTAAAAATAGAATATCTTATACAACAAGTCTTATATACAAATAACATATTAGATATCTACTACTACAATATCAAGTATGTATGTGTGTATCCAAGTATCACCTTTGCCTCCAAAGCTTCAGCCATACCACTTTGATAGCGTTTTCCCTAAAGCAACTGACTCCTAAACTACTCAATCGAGTTCCCGAGAGTTGTCATGATATAAATAGACAATGACAAAAACGCTGGTTAGACTTAAAGCCTAGTGTAAGGAAAACTATCTTAGAATACTATATATCGAAACTATACACTTGTATAAAATAGAAAGCTATAAAGGCACATCCATCCTCTCCATAAACATGGCTCAGGGGTAATTTGAACAGCCCATAAACAGGTAAAGTAAACCCATCACAAAAGTAGGGAATCATACTATAACTTCCCCTTATCCTATAGTCAAAGAATCAATACAACTAAAATAATGTGAATGATATGTAATAATATACCATGATAAGGTACCCAATATACAAATGCAAAGACAATATAAGTATCACAATATAAGCATGCCCTAGAATACACAATAACATTGTCAACCAACTAACATACAATATAATGATAAGCGATTGACGGAGAATAAATTAACACTCATCATTGCTGATGAGTAAAGTCAGTTGTAGACTCATGCCCAAGACAAATAGAGGTAATACCAAATTATATGACATAAACTATACATCTAAAACCTAAGCCTACATTGGACATTGATCCATAATTCTCATTATCATCATCTAATGATTCCGTTGAGGATCCAAAATAAATAGAATCAATACCATATTGTAACAAAGACCTTAAGCCGCATCCTCAGTGATGGAACTCGTGTAGATCTCACCGTACCCCAGAGTGAGCATATTTGATATATGACCTAATCTATTTACTTGAAACCCACATAGATCTTATCGTACCTTACAGTGAGCATAAATGATGTGTGATTCACTCATAGATGATCATCATCATCATCCCTTCTTAGTCATCATGGATTTGTTAACAAATTCGAATGTATTTAAAAAAGAGAATGATGGGAATATCCCATATAATATGCCATTAGGACCATGAAGGAACAACAATTCCATATATACACAAATCAAATATAACGTCACGTAATCAAATACGACTATCATAAACGAAGATCGATATCTTGTCATCATCTATCTAAATAAATGGCCACTACTATAAGGCCTGTAATTCGTACGACCACTAATATAAGACCAATACGACATATTGTCACTAATATAAGACCAGTATGATCTACTGTCACTAATACGAGACCAATACCATTCACCAAAACATATCTACCTCAAAGTGAAAACAAAGAGGCATGGACAGACTCCGCCCAATCATACATGCTCACCAAATATGACCGTGCAATCAAACATTGCATCGATATCATATTTGATCTATAATGATTGCATACTTATCACTATTTATTGCATCTAAATTCCAAGCTTTGCCTTGCCTTCCACTTTCACGGATAACAAAAAGTCTTCCCAAAGTCGCGCTAATGCTTCACACAAACTCGCATCCGAAACCGAGAAAAAATCCCGGGTCTTCTTGCACGTTGCCTAGTCTCATTACTCAGGCCTATGCTCCACCGGTGAACCAGTGGCACACCTACCAGTAGACCAATAGTAGTCTATCCCATGCAGTAAGCCTTGGCAGGTTCTGACCAATCCCTGTCGACTGTCGATTCAAGCTCCGTTTCCTTTATTGCTTCCCGCGATGAGTCACCTAGCACCTTTAGCCTGCTTCTACCACAACGGACATATTCCGGGGGTCTATTGGTTGATATTTTGGAAGTGGTTCCTTATGTATTCAAAAAATGGTTTTGATAAGGAATCCACTCTTTGTACGCATGGAGTTCAATAGCCATTTTGGTGATCCGGCCTCCTCTAACATGCTAAAATGAACTCTACCAACCTTCCAGCTTCTCGTGATGCTTACACGTGTGTCAATGCACTACTTGGGAATATATATACACACACATATGTCAAACACACACATATTTCAAACACATACAAAGTATCACAAATCATGTTTTGAGTTTCAATAGAGCGCTTACTCAACCCGGTATTCTCTCATAGCGCACCCTATAGTCGCTATAGGTACATGAGATTGCTCACAAATTGTTTATATATGGATATTCCTATACACATACAAATTATTCACATAAATAAATAACCATTACCAATAGTCTAAACCATCCAACAATTATAATTACAATACATGAGTTGTGTTTATTATTATATAACTTCAAATACACGTATACGTATACATATCCATATACATATACAACACATATATTTAAATAAGTATTTCAATTATTACTTAAATCAAATCCTACTTTTAATTTACTAAATGTCTATAATAAAAACCAAATATCTTCTTTTACTTATTTTATAAAATCATGTAACTATATTATTAAACACATTACTAGACCATAAACCATTTTAGGACTTTCTAATACTTGAGTTCTTCATTATAGTTAAGTACTTATCTTATAGTGATTTTATAAAACCTTCTAACCATTTTGTAAAATAATCCCTTCATATTATTTCATAAAATCTCATTCTTTTATAAAGTATCCCATTTAAATTATTTTATAAAATATCTCATACTAATTTTATAAAATATTCCACGTACACTATTTTATAAAATCTTGTACTATTTTTAAAATATTTCGTTTATACTAATTTATAAGTACCAATTAAACTTCGTTAAACCTCTAATCACTTTAATAACAAATGTAGAGTTTATAACTTATTTAATTATCCTACTAACTTTTCTAAAATTAATTCAAATGGTTTAATTATTACTTGCTAATGACATATCCATCATGATATTACTTAATAACTCATAAATCAAACCATAACATAAAACAAAATCATCTAAAGAACCCCAAACCCAGTTCATAGCTTGCTAACTTTTCCAAAACTAATGAATAAGGTCTTTAATAAATAATGAGTTAATATAATCATGTTTACAACATGAATACGAGCCTAAATCATAACATAGCAATCTCTAAATCATCTCATATCATTTTTTAATCACAGATAACAAAATAATGACGTATAACAAGAAAATTGGGTTAGAGAATCACCCCACTCACTCTCTCTTTCAGGAAATCAAGCTCTATAGAAAAACCTAAATCCAACTCTCTTTAAAATTAATATCTAGCTCCAAACTCCACTTCAAGCTAATTCCTTTATGGGTTATAAGAAAAATGAGTAGAGAGAAATTATGGTGATCTTAATTTGAATTCAAATATTTTATTTAACTAAGAATTAGCGATTTAGGTTTAGGGGATTAAGAAAGTAATTAGGAAAAGATAAGGAGAGGAAAAGAAAAAGTAATGCTGAAATAAAAATGAATGAAGAGTCAGCTACATATAATCTAACTTATGGGCAACCTAATGGGCTTAGCCCAAATTCAATTTTCATTCCTTTTAAATCACTATTCACTATAAAAACTTATCGACACTAAATGAAGCCAGCTTATACTCATTTTTCGTGTAATGGGACCGTGGTCTCAAATATAGGTGTCTTGAGTCCCAATTCATCCTTCTTTAAAAAATACAATGGGCATTTCATTAATCAATGGCTAAATATTTAAATTAATCATTTAGTATTTAGTCGTGAGACTGTAGGTTGCTACAGAACTGGTCAGGACCAAGCTAGACCTGGTCCAGATCTTGTTTAAGTGTGAAGATTGCTTTGAGAAGAAATGACTGGACCTCATCTTGGCACCTTGCTGCGTAGAAAGGTTAGTTCGAGACCGACATGGACTTAAGTGGCCTTTTGCGGACCCATGGTAGATTTGGTGGGATGGCTTTGGTTGGGAAAGACTATCTTTAATTAGTTGGTTAACCAGTTGTGAAAAAATCAAGCAACATTTTGCTCTAAGTCTATATCCGCTTGTGGATGCGGGCATGAAAAAAAATCATAAAATCTTGTCAATTGGCAACTCTGTAACGCATTTAATGTGCTTTCCAAATGTCTTTGTGTAATTTCTATGGCAATTCATTTTTCTAATATGGAAGAGATATGTCATGTCTCCTTATGTGTATGACTTGACTTAATACTGATCTATCTTGAACGACCGAGATAATTTTTGCTTTTGAACCTCTTCCTTGAGCCCATGAAATTGCTCTTCAAGAGAATCATTCAGAGCTTCTGAATCATTCATAATTATTTACTGATATAGAGCCGCTAGCTCCATCATCTATTTCCTTTCCAAACTCTTTTACATGCATGTCTTTTTATCAAATTTAGTTGAGATGCTGAGAAAGGAGAAAGCCCTTTTGTTCTTGATATGCTTCTTGTTAATTGCAGTTCAAACCATTGGTTGGAAACGTCTACTTGGGTCGGACTGCTCCTTACCGCTTGGCTTGGCCCTTGCCTGTCGATCAAGGTCCTGGCAGTGGATGATCATCAATCTACTAATGATCCAAGTGAAGCTATGGGACTTCCTTGATTTAAAGCTTTGACACTCTTGATCTTAGGTTGGTTTGAATGCTTCCGCGCTTCTTTCGAATGAGTAGGGGTTGTAACCTCTACTTCTTCTACCATGACTGAAATCTTGGTCCGCTCCTTAGTAAAGTTGTTTAGAAGCTTCTCACGAGCCCTTGTGGGACTTGATAGAAATGACATTGGACTTGATAACACATTTATTTTTCTTTAACAAGTTCTGGATCGGTCAAAGTACCTCCAACGAAGCCATGGGCTTTCTGGGTGGTGATAAGAGTGCAGGCTAGCCTGCCTTGGGAGAGCTGTTGATGTGCTTCTTCTTCTCTGCCATTTTTCAACTAATTAGTGATAAGAATGTCATTATATGCCTAGTGGGGAAGCTTTATTCCCCCATGCTCTTTTGAATTGAATGAAGTATATCTCTTGTTGCAAACTTTCGTTTGATAAATTTGGTGTATTGCTTATCGTCTATGCGACTTGTTGAGAGGAATATCTTGAGTATCTAATAGTTCCTACTTTTATTCTGTAGTATTTTTTTCCTTTTTAGGATTATTGTAACTACAGTTGATAATAAGATAGGTTAGATACAACTGTTAGTGCATCCAAATGACGGTCAGATGTAGAGTGGCGATTTGTCTAGCATGATCTAAAACACAAATTTGCTTGTAGGTTCAAATGGGCGATAAGCGGTCGAGCTTATGGTGACAGATGAAACTAAGACCCGAGTGCATAAGGCTACGAAGTTTAGCTCGGTGACACATTGCATGTTTGTGGGGAATAGACAGATGAAAATATACTCATGTTATTTTCTTCTTTTTCTGTGAAGGGAACTTATATGTAATAATGAGTTTGACCTGAGGTTGTGATGCCTTCGGCTTTTAGATGAGGCACACGGTTATGAGTGAGTATGGGCTGTTACTAATGCCTCAGGTTTAAGGGTGGTCTTGGATGGAACCAGGGCATTGAATGTCCAGTTGGATCTATTGAGAAATCCACCATTGAGGTGGAATGTTCTTGCTACAACATGAAAACACCCTTCTTTGCTTACCTAAGGGATGTGCTGCAACATTCCCTCACTGTTTACTGGTTGCCCTTGATTTTGCCGACCCAATTTTGGATGGGGAACCTCATGATGAGATAGTTGTATGAGACAATGGCATCCATCTCAAAATGTGTCGATCGTCTCATTAAAATGTTATAAGAAGATGGGTAACTAACTACTATAAAGTTACCTAAATCTTTGTAGCAAGGGGCTATTGGTCGAACGTTGTAATGAGCGAGGTTATGCCTATCGAAACAATACCCATACCTCCAAAGCAATAAATATGTAAGGTGCAAGGGGTGAAGTTAGAGGCAGGAAGCCTAAGAACTTCAAAGACGTTCGTAAACATGACGTTGACTAAGCTGCCCCCATCCACGAAGGCCTGTGCACATTGGAATTGGCCAAGGCAAGAGTAATGACCATGGAATCGTGATGGAGGTAGGAAACTATTTCCTTATTCTGGGTTGTGAAGCTGATCGGCCTCTTTGATTCCAAGCAAGGTGCATTAGACGCTCAAGACTCCACTAAGTAAACTTGCCTGTCAGTGCCCACTTCTCTTTGATACCGGGACTAAGCCCCCCAAGTGTTGTCGACCACATGCGTTCCTTCACTTACTGGACCAAAACTGGCACAAGCACCCAAAGAAATATAAAACATGAAAATTTGAAAAGAAAAGTGAATAAAAGTAATAGAAGAACACATAATTTTTATAGTTATTTGACAAATATTCCAACATAAATCCACTTGGTTGATTTCTATTGATTATCCTTTATTTTTACAAAGCTATTCTTACAATTCGACTGCTTACAACTTAGTAAGGATCCAACAGAGTGTAATTCACAACTCGTTTTAATCAAGAGTTCAAAATGAAGAAGAAGTTAAAAGTCTATTTTCAAGTGATCTCTATTCCTATTTATATACAAAAATCACTGAAATTAGCTTTTGAAAATGCTCCAACATATTCTCCACATCCACTCCATTACTTCATGAGAAGTTCCATTATCGGCATGACCCGAGAACTCATAACTCGTCACCGAGTTATGAATTTAAAGTTGACTCAGGTTGAGCTCAGGTTTGACTCGAGTTTCCCTTAAAGTTACCTTGTTTCATGTTTTGCCATCTCTTGGTTTAGGTTTTTCTTCATTTTTCCTACGTTCAACATAGATATGACTTGGGTCCGACCTAAATCACCAAGTTAGGAAATCATATCTTCATTTTCAAATATCATTTTTGATTAACCTCTACTCCATTATCTAATGTTACTTTTCAAGTGGTTTGCATCCATTTCTTCAAGCTTTCTTAGGTTTTTCATCAATTTTCTCGAGTCACAACCCGACTTGTGAATGTTCGGTTGAGGTGTTTGATCCATCTTTTGCTATTTTGTCACCCGCCTTTGTGCGATGTTTCCCAATGTCCTTGGGTCTGTTTCTTCATAAACTTGCTTACTTTAATTGTTTAACCATCCGAGGGTACCGAGACCATGGGAAATTTGTCAGTAACACTTTTCTAAATAAAATGTACATTGTGAATATAAGGTGTGCTTTGTTGAAGAAAAAATATCGAAGACGACAAACTATCAGCCTTCGAGCTCTTTGGCTATCTACTAAATCGATCATGGTGAATCATCCAGTCCTTTTGGATTCACCTATAAATCAAAGGTCATTTTAGACCTATCATAGCTAAGGACGCAAGTTATTACTTTAGTGTTATTCAAAAATCACAGTCATTCCGTGTTCCTTTGGAATTATCATATCGTCTATTGTATATTGTACATCAAAATCATCCCGCATTCTCTCGGGAGTTACCTATCGCATATCAAAATCATTGATGCCCATGTTTGTTCGAGATTTTGGTTGTTATATATTAATACCAATATTTTCCCGTGTTCATTCGAGATTTAATATATTATATAACATGCGATCAGGCATCGTCAATTATCGGCAGTCATTACCACCAATTGATAGTTACTTATAAATCATCTAGTATTGCCTAATATCTCATTGTAAGTAAGTCCAATAAAATCTAGGCAATGGATAAATCCATTAATCGTTATCAAATCCTTTTAAAGTTGGTGGCATTCAAATCCAATGTCTCACTTTGTATCCCCTAGGTCACATAACCAATGTCTAGTTTAGATTTTGATCTCTTTGGATCACGTTGTCAACGTCCAACTTAACTTGTGATCTCTTTAGATCATGTAATCATATATTTGGTTCACCCTTTGATCTCTCTAGATCATATATCCAATCTAATTCTTAATCTCTCTAGATCACCTATCCAAATTAAGCTTAATCTGCTCACTCTTCGACGAGGTTACCCAATATTCGAGAAGTCCATCCTTCCACTTTTGGTGAGGGGACTCATTATATGTGACAACCCATTCCCCTCGACACACAGACACCAATCCAAAGCCTAGGGTGACTTTCAGTCTTGTTTGGTGCCAAAAAGCACGATCCTTCTACTTTTATAACATCATAGAGACTAAAAATAAACGAACATGATCTTGGATATATTACACTTTTAGAACTCATAACAGAATGGTGCAAAATATAAAAATAGGAAATAACCATATTATAAAATATTTCAAAACACGGTCTCAAAAAAATTATACGTAGTCAAATGCATAGTACATGGAAATACCACTCATAATCTGATTAAAGAAATACTAAGAATTGATAAGATAAACAGTTACATAGAGAGTAAATAAAGGATAAGCGACTCCTTTGATGAGCTCGCCTCTCCACGTATTGAAATTGGGCCAAATCATCTGTTGCCATATCCTTCTATGGTAGGAAAGAAAGGAAAAAAAGTGCGTCAGACAAAAATCTAGTAAATGGGTACATGTCTAATATACAGTGGTCATGTGCAGTTAATTTTAGTTCTATTCTAAGTGAACTAGGGTGCTTAAAGGTGTCAAGGTACTCTTAGGATCCTTTACTTAGGAGTTTTTATTTAATAAATACCCACACTACAACTTATGTAGGCTCCTATAAGGATCAAACTATGGGTCAAACCTCAATAACTAACGATCGACCAGTGCTCCTAGAGCTACTCAATATGGAAACACTGCTTTTAGAGCTACTCAACATTGGAACGCTGTTACTAGAGCTACATGAGAATAAATTTCCTATAACTATGACTACATGTAACCATCTACGCATTGAGGAGGACCGTTCATGCCGACTCACTGAAATGTCTTATTGTTTGCATTCGTGTCCACCTCTCGACATAGTATATGCCTCTTATTGCACATGCTCTGATCCATCAACTACATAGTATCACGTCACGTCAGAATCGTGAATACCAAGGAGTCTCATTGTGCTGGGCCTATACACTTCATCAAACATCAATTAGTACATGCGTCCACCGTAGAACCACATGTGAGTGTCATTTGCATTAGAATAGCCCCCATTGGGTAAAGTACATTTACCCAACCCTGCAACATCCTAGAATTATCTCATAGGAAACTAGCTTCCTTACTATCCCTAACATTCACATATGTGTAAAATATACTTATACATATAATTAATAGTTTATATATTAACCCGGGCCATACAACGAGGTCCAAATTATGCATTTCATCCATTAACTGGTCGACCACTACATCCTATTGGTCAACTGCTTAGGGTGAATTATTGACTGGTCATAGTGTAATTTTTAGGGTTTCCCGATTTTAATGGTTCGATTTTTGTTATTGTTAATTCTATCAATTTGACTTATACAGTGAACCATAGGCATCGATTTACACAACCAATCTTTGTGATATTTCAGTTTCATAAAGTTATGTCGGATTACTTATATTTACAAGTTTAACCATTTTTTAGGGTTTCAATTAAATAACATAGGGGTTTAACTTGGGTTAAAATAGCATTGAGATCAGTTAATTTATACCACTTTTAAACTCCAAATCAAATCTTAGGTTTAACAATTAGGTTTGTAGTTTGTAGTTTAATTACTAAATCCTAGATCAAATAGAATAGGTTAAAATTAATTATAAATAATCAGCTTATTAAACCTATTCCCACTAATCTTAGATCCAAACACTAACTCTAAACTCCATTGGATAATCGTCACCCATTAGCTTGCCTCCTCTTGATCCGATTACTAGTGCTCTCTTACTTTTTTAATTTATTTTTAAAAGAAATTTTAGAAGTGAAGAGAAGAAATTTTCGGAGAGTTATGATATGTAAAGAATTTTCTAATGAAATTAGGGTTAACTTAGGTGTTTATAGGGGTTATAGATCAACTTGGAGCATTAGATTTACCCTAAGAAATTTTACTTTCATCTTGGATGTACATCAATTGCTCGATTGCAAAAAAAAATACTCAGCTAAATCATCTTCGTTCAAATATATGCCCCAGATCTGAAAATTACACATCAACGGTCGTCCATTTATATGAACTGGTCGACCACTTTCGGTCGACCGGTGGACCTTAGTGGTCGACCGTTGACCATGTTTAATTTAGGTAAGTTTTGTACTTTAATTTATTCAGTTTTTGATTCTTAAACATCCGTAACTTCCCTGTGTAATCTTCTATTTCATAGTGTTATATATGAAAATTGTCTAGAAAATCGGTACGAACGCAATGGTAAAATTTTTACAGCCAGATTCAGGCATTTGTGAAAATTTTATTTTAGCCCTTATTGTATTTAAATTTAATTTTATTATTAATTTTCTGCTAAATTTCCAAGGTGTTACATTTTCCCTACATAAAAGTGTTTCATCCCCGAAATCTCAAGGGATAAAAAAATGTAACTCCTATATGAAACAAAAAATTGCTACAACCATCTACTCATTTATCATTTGTGGGCAATTAATGTCCTTACTAATTTTGCTAATTTAATATGTATATATTTGCAAGCGTGAAACACATGTGAACTTATACGAATGCAAAGAGAAGGCCTCTCCTAATCTAATCAACCTCTTATCATGCAAATGCTCATGCCATGAATCCAAAATGCATGCAACATCCTAAATAAGTATACTTGAAATTCTACAAGTATGTGTAACCATTCAATTTATATGCAATATCCACATGCATAATGCTCAAAAAGATTAATAACAAATAAGAGAAAATGTTAGTGTGTGTGCCATCTAGAGAATATACTATCCTAAACGTGTAACAAAATCAATCCAAATAATACATCTTATAACGACCGATTATTTCAGTCATTTGAATTCGGAATATTTGATTGATTTTAAATATTTAAAGGTAAATTTTATAAGTTAAATAACATATATTTCAAATATAGTGATTTATTTGATAATTAAATTATTTAATTTAATATTTGTAATTGTTAAATAATGGAATCTTGAATTAAAAATGAATGAAAATGATTTCTAAAGTTGATTTAAATTCTATTTGAATTAGAATGAAATTAGTGAACTTTTACATTTGATCTAAAAGTAATTAAACAAAAATTGGAAATTTTATATTTTAATTAATGTTTAAAAAAATAGTCATTTTGGTACTGTCTGGGATTCGACAAAACCAGTTTCATCAGATTCGTAATGGTGAGAAATTATAGGATTTTAAGTTTCGTGGCGATCTGTCTTATCGTTTGATCGCGCGAGTTCGAAATGCATAAAAATTAATTAAAGGAATTTAATTAAAATAATTTGGTTTTGAAATCTATCTTCTATATTGGATGGAATTGGCTCCTTATATATGTTCCATTATGTTCGAAATATGGGTATAACATATAGAACACCAAGTGGCACACTCCGTTTGGAGTTTGGAATTTTCATGGATGAATGGTGCCAAGCGAAATTTTCTATAAATAACCCTCAATTTCTCTCAATTATAAACCTAATCCTAGATAAACTTCAGCCGCCATTTCTAAACTTCCATCCGATGGCCCATGTTAATTAGAGCCGTTAGGGGAAAAATAGCCAATAGCTTCAACTAGAAAAACATAGAAGGCTACAATACGAAACTAGTGTACAAATGGAACATCGAACGACGAGATGAGGTGGCCGAAAAGGTGCCATGTTCACCACTATTTTTGGGTTCGGTTTATGCGTGCATATGAGCACGTGTTTTTGGGTGGTGGTGCGTCTAGCAGAGGGTGGCGCGTGACGTGGGATGTTCGGCTAGCTTCGAGGTCGATCTGGGTGAGGTGCGCATGAGTTCATCGCTTTAAAAAAAAATTATATACAAAGGCAACCTGGAGATGTTCTCGGGTCTAGAGGAAGAAAGGTTTAAAAGTAATTATTTTTATTAAGTTTAGTTTAAGTTGATTATATTATAAATTTTTGAATGTTATTTAATTTACAAATCTCTCGTATGAGGTCCTTTTCAAGCGCATTGCATTGCGTTCGTATCAGCGAGCACTATGCTATGGAGTTGGATTGGATGAATTCAGAGCTAGTTGAATTTTTGAATTAAAAATTGAATGTTCATTCAATTTTAATTCAAAATGGAATGTTTTGGCTACTATTAAAATCAAAGTGAGTTAATCTCACCTTTTTGGATAATCGAAAAATTTATATAGTCAATAAATGTTAATTATTGGATGTTTGGATATTTATTTCTGATTGTTATCGCTTATTGGATAATATACTTGTTTGTTGGATATATTCCCACCTATTGGAGCAGATGAGACCCTATTACATTCCCATGTAAGAGTGGATGACTCTTTGTATATCCCACCTCGAAGCGGTTGATTTATTATATACTTTGTATGATGCAGGAGGAAAGGTTAGAGGGATTCAACAAGATTCCTCATACTGTTAATTTTATATGAAAATTTAAATTGATACATGATGTGTTAGATGCTATAATTAATGAAATGCATATGATTTGGTTTATTTAGTGTTTTAGTAGCATTGGGCCTTATTTTGGTATTTTAAAAAAATAATAAAAAATAGTGATTTGATTTAGAAAGGAGTTCAAAGTGATTTTGAAAAATTATATGTAACGACCCAGGATTTCGCTGCTTTGATTGTGAATATTTAGTTAATTTTAAATATATATAGGTTTTACAATGAAAATAAAACTCTTTTTAATGATTAATAGTGATGGTGAAATAGTTTTCAAAATTGGTTAACAAAAATAGTTAGGTCGAAGAAAAATCGAAAATGTGACTGAAATTCGTTTTTCGAATTTTGGACTTCTCATTAGCTTAAAGTTGTCGGAATTGTTATAACAGTTTTGTACACACAAAAAAGGCATTTACAAATATATTGCCATGAAAATGCAAGGGTATACATGTATATACACTTTAGTGTGCACATGAATAAAATTGGTTAAGTTTTATTATATATATATATTATAATATAAGGTTCCACATTAAACTCAAGTACAAGGGAGTACAAAACATGTTTTTGGTAACATGATAGGTGGGTAGACAAGGAGCGGGAGGAATTTCATGGGTGGATGGAGAGGGTAAGGTGGTGCAAGAAGAAATTGGGTAAAGTACTAAGGCGATTTTAGTAAATTCACTTGTTAAATTTATATAAAACTGACTTTTCTAATTTTATTTTCATTATTATCATTCACTACTTCATTTTTAAATTTCCTAAAGCTCTTGAGCATGATTTAGTGGATTATATTTAGATTTCAAAGAGAGAGGAAGAGGAAAAAAAGAGGGAAAGGAAAAAAAATTCTAAAATTCAAAGTTTAAAAACTCCTCTTTTCAATTTCAAAATTTCTCCATGTTACCCCAACTTCCGTCGGCCAAAACATCCTCTAGTCTTACCTGAATAATGATTTTATTTTATACAAATTATGTATAATTCCAATAGCTATAACTTTATAGCTTACCACCTTTTCTGTTTTCGAGCTAAAATACTCCAAAATCCCATTTTTTCGAGACTGTTTTTTAACCTAGATTATGAAGTCTGAAAATTCCATTCACCATTTTGATCATAACTTCCTCAAAAATTATCCAAATTTATAAATTCATTTTTTTAAATGATAGAGGAAATAATTATCTAAAACTTTGACTACCTTTTCAAATTCCAATAATAAATGGTCCAAAAATCGAGAAGAAAATAGCTTATTTTTGAGTGGATTTTGTGGTTTTCCAAGCTTTCCGAACTCTAAAGTATTTCAAGTTTTCAAAAATTTAGTGAGCAAACTTCTTAACTTTTTGGGAAAAATTTACTTATATCTATATGTGTTGGTTATGTGGTTATATATATATATATAAATGTTTGGTTTGGATTATTTTATTGTTTAGATATGTTGGTTACAAAAAGGTTGTGATTGTGGTTATTTTTGGCGATGATATGATTTAGTGTATATGAACTTGGATATGTCATATGTGTTAATTTTGTCTTGAAGCTAAAGAAAGTTAGCATGTAAAGTAGTTAGCAAAGGGAAATTACGGGTATCCATAGCGATAGTCTCTATGGATGCAGTTCACTTAAAATTTTGATTTTGCAAAGTTTGGTTTTCATACTTCAAATTATTTTATAAATATTATTTTATAGACTAAATAATAATGTTTTAAAAAGATAATTAAGGATTTAATAATTAATTATTAATTAATTAGGTTTACTAATTAATAATTAATTAAGTGTTAACAAGGTTTATTAACTTTAATTAAATAAAGATTAGTTCTTAATTAATTATATTTTAAAGTTAAGATTTGTTTTAGATTAATTATTGATTAAACAATTAATCATGAGTTAATTATATGATTTACTTTTAATTAATTATTATTAAATGATTAATTAGTAATTAATTATTAATCAAGTGTTTAATTATTTTAAATTATAAAATATTTAAGGTTTAAATAATAATATTATTTATTTAAGGTTTAATTTATTATCTAAGTTTTAATTAGAGGCTATTATTTTTACTAATTAAAATTAATTAATATTTAATTATTGATGAAGGTTTAAATTATTGTTTAATAATTAATAAAGGATTAATTTGGGTTTAATTAATAGTTAATTGTTGTTTAACTAAACTAAGTTAAGATTCAATTAAAATTAAATATGATTTAAATATGTATTTAACTTATAATTAGTTATTTTAAAAGGTTTTTTTAAGTTTTAAATCTTTTGGTATCTAAAAGTAAAATTGTTTAAATTGAATACAAGTGATTCAAGTGTCGATACTATTAAGAAATCATATAATCGTGAATGAGTTATAATGTGGATATTTGGATTGTTAGGCATGTGATAGCAGAATAAATTCCCGTTCAACTATAAATTGATTGATTGTTTGTTGGGTTGTTTGGACATGTGTTAGTAGAATAAATACTGTTGTAACGACCCAGAATTTTTAGAAATTGAAAATTGAATATTTAATTAATTTTAAATATTTATAAGTGAATTTATAAGTCAAATAAATTTTTATTTGGATTTTTGGATTTAATTAGATAATTAAATCAATAATTTAATATGTTAAATTATGGAAATAATTGAAAATTGAGTTAAATATGATTGTAAATGACTTGTAAAATTTTATTTTATCATATTGAAGTTAGAACGATATTTTAGAACTTTTAAAATCGAATTAAAAGTTAATCTGTGAAAATTGAATATTTTAATATTTAATAATCGACTGTAAAATAGTCAATTTTTGAACAGTCTCAGAATTGAACGAAACCAGTTTCATTGGATCCGTAATAGTTAGTTATTACCGGATTTCAATTTTCGTGTCAATCGGAGCTATCGTTTGATCGTGGCAGCTCGAAACGCATCGAATTATTTTTAATTTAAATTTGGCGAGTCAAAATAGCCATTTTTCAAAAAGTCTCGGATTTCGACGAAACCAGTTTCATCGGATCCGTAATGTGATATTATTGTAAGGTTTCAAATTTCAAGTCGTTTGGATTTACCGTTTGTCCGGTACAAATTAAAACGCCTAGAAATCGACTTAAATCGGTTTAATTCAAATTGAGCGTTTGTAGCCATAACTCGCACATACTTCCGAATTAGCTTCCGAAACCTGTTCCATTGTGTCCGGAACGCGGGGTAAACCTTAGAAACGCTGGTTACGGCGCGTAAATCGGAGTTCGGAATTTCCGGGTGAATAGTGTCGAACGAAACTCTATAAATAGACCACCATCTTCATAAATTTGATAAAAAATAACCCTAACCCTAGAAAAAAACTGTAGCCGCCAGTCCCCCAAATTGAATGGCCAGAAAATCATTAACTTCATCCCTCTAGATCTTCCAATCCGTCAACAATTAGAGGAAGTTGTCAACATGAAAGTTGGAGAGGGGAGTGAGAGCTACGTTGTGAACGGTGGTGATCGGAAACGGAGTCGTGTGGAGGGAGTATAGGGGGGCCGACAGTCAAGGCCTGCGCACGCAACCCTAGGCTAGGGGGGGGGCGAACTTCCAATGGTGGCAGGTGGAAGTAGCTCGCGTCGAGAGCTTCGCTATGGTGGTCGTGTGATCGAGTTTCGTCGAGAAACGAGAGAGTATAATTCAACCCTAATTTTGCTTGTTGGGTTAGCTTGTGCGTGTGGATGCCTGGAGATGATAACGTGATTTGGGAAGATGAGCAGGGGCCGTTGGATTTAGATCTGAGGGCTAGGATGAGCTGTAGGTTAAATTAATTAAGTTATGTTATATTAGTTTATATAAAACGTGTACAAACTTCAAAAATTCATATCTTTTTCATACGAGGTCGAAAAAATGCAAACTCAGTTGCGTTGGAATCGTATGGACGAGCACTACGCGATGGAGTTGGTTTGGAGTCGTTTGGAGTTAGTGAGAATTTCGGGTAAAATTAAACGCGCGTTTAATTTTATTCGAAATAAATCGCTAAAACGGAAATTAAAACCAAGGTGAGAACTTCTCACTCAATCGAATAGGTTTCGATTTTATTTTAAATAGTTAGATTTAAAATATTTGAATGCATGTTTGAATGATGACTGTAAATTATTGATTGTTAAAATAGACATTATACGCCGTTAGTAAGCGGATGTTATTTATTAAAAACATATACCGCGAATATTTCATAAACAGTGAAATTGGTATTATAAATAATATCAATATATATATATTGGCATATGTATATATTGTAGTTGTTGATTTCCCGTATTTTTTAGCGGATGAGACCCTATTACGCCGTTATTAAGCGGATAATATTTAATAAAAACATGTACCGCGATAATTTCGTACTGGAGCGAAATTGGTATTGTGCTAATGTTTTTTGATGCAGGAAACAGGTTGGAGGGATCCAACTGGATTCCTCAACAGTATTTATTTTATTTCAGATATTTTGATATTTGATGGATTATCATATCGATATATGATATCGTTGTTAGTCGTGATTGACTATTTGGTGTGTAGCATCATTGGACCCAGATTTTGGGATTTTAAAAATGATTTTTAAAGTGATTTTTGAAAATATACTTTATTTTTGGAATTGATCCATTTTAAATAATTAAACGCTATAATTTTTAAAGTTATAAAATTATGGGTTTTGTGAAATATAGTTAAAAAGCTGATTTTTAGAAATACAGTTAAAAGCTGATTTTTGGGAAATATGAAATAATGTTTTTATAAAATAGTTTAAACTGGATTTTTGAACTTATTATTAAAAGTTTAAATATAGGATTTATAAAATTTGATCATTTTATAAATCGAAATAGTGATATTATAAAGTAATTTAAAGACGTTTTAAATAATAATATAAATTGATTTATATTAAAAGATTTATAAATGGATATTTATAAATTGAAATATAGACATTATAAAACAAGTTTTATAAGTGTTTGAATGATGTGAGAATGAATTTCATAATAGAATGAAATTTATGGAATTATAAACTGTGAAGTTATAAATGAAATTTATAAATAGTAAGATTTATAAATTTGGTGAAATTATTTGAAGAATAGATTTGGTTAAATAAATGAATCTTATAAGTTATAAGATTTATAATTTGGGAAGATAAAAAGAACGATTTTGTAAAATAATCGTTTTATAAGTAATTAACTTATAATATGAACGTTTAGTTTATAATTTAGTTATAAACTGGAATAGGTTAATAAAGGAATTTATAAAAAGGAAGTTTTTTTATAAATAATTAGAAATGGAATTTATAAACGTTGTTTTATAAATTTGCAAATGATTTATTTTGACGAGAAAATTTGTTGAAACCTATAGATGGAGTTATATTCACATTTTTGAATAGTGAATAATCCTTTGAATTAAAATGAATAAAAGGATGAAATTTGTTAACGAAGTTTATTCACGTTTTTGAATAGTGAATAACACGTTAAAGAAATTGTTTTAGATTTGGTGTTTTAAACAGAATTAAAACGATCTAACGATGTTTTAAAAGATGTTGAGATTCGAAACCATAGATTTCAACATTTATTGTTGAAATAGACGTTTTCGAGGAATAAAAGGAAATGGTGGACTATAACACTATTGTTATAGTAAATGATTTCCGAATGGAAATGTTTTTGTATAGTATTGGGATTTATACATCTATTTTAATTCCGAATCCCTATACTAGTGATTTTGGGTTGTCGTAACGATGTTTTACGCAACATTCGTTTTGGCCCAAATAAATATGTTTAAGTAAATGATTTCCTTAAAAAAATGAAATATATACTTAATTCGATTTAAGTATATGGAATATTTTCTAAGTGTTGAAAATAAAAGATTGTGAATTACTTATTTATAAATAAGTATGGAAATGTTTTCCAATATGAAGTGAATTTATAGAAATTTATCTTTTGAAGATAAATTGAAATGAATAATTGAAATCGTATATGCATGGATATTTTGAGATATTAATTCATTATGGAATTTATATGTGAAAGGGAATTTGTTAAAAATAAATATTGATTTATTTTTGAAGTTGAAATTATATATCTTGTAAAGATATTTTGGAAAATAAATAATTTGGAAAATTATTTGGAATCTGGTGATGTGTGCATATCAATTGATAGTTCAATAATCGACTATCAATATTTCCCTTTGAATGGGTAATTGATGTGATTTGTTTGAATGTGAATGCTACACTTATTTTTGAATAAGCGCTCACTATTCGGGTTAACCGGGAAAGGACCATAGGGTCGTATAACCCACTCCGAATATGTGATACGTCGTTGTGAATCGCATTTGAAGATCGGTGTTGAAGACCGGTATTTGCGAGAGTGATAGGATGAACTATCGATTGACTCTGCACCGAGTAGCTACGGTATTGAGTTCTCCATATGTGATGGTGAATCCGATCAGGATTGTGAATATCCGGATTGCAAGGACTTCTTTGTAAGTGCCTTCGGTTCTGTTCGAGCCCGGAACAAACTTGTATGGATTGTATGTCTGACATTACAAGTTGAGATATAAAGCCGATTTCTTTCAAATATATTTCTGTTGGTGGCGGAGAATTTATTCTTTGCTTAACACCCTTCTTTGAGACGTACGAGCTCAAAGGTTATATAGTTGAAGTTATCAGCGATATATTCCCAGTTTGGTAATGTGACATGCTGAGTGATGCTGAAATGATCATTGTGTTGATTATTTGTGATAGGATCATTTATTTGATCGTCTATCTTAGTGATCATTGTGTTGATCATTTGTTGACCCAAAGCATGGCTTTTGTATAAAGTATGTTTTTGTGGACGTGAATTCGTCGAGCCTCACACCCCGTGAATGGTCAAAACAGGAAAGAAGCAGCAAGGTTATGAGGGGTAGCACCCTTTAGGATGTGTCCATTTCCTTCTGGAAAAGGGTAGTATCATGGTATGGAGCCCAGATACTTACTCATGTTGAAAACACTTTATGATTGTGTGAATTGATTACGAGCGCTCGGTGAAAAGGTCCCAAAGGACCGGGGGATGGCATATTCGGTCAGTTGTTACTCAGTTAGGAGTAACCCGGCCTTGTGTTGGTAGAGATCCGGTTTGGTTCTCGGGGATGTCCATCCAGAGGCATTCTCATGTGGCAATGGGAAGTTCCTTGGCCTGATCATTCGTTGGAAATCCAATTCCCAATACGAAACTTGTACGGTATTAGTTGTAGAACCTGCCATTCACTTATGGTGGTCACCACTGTTTGGATGGTAGCTATAGTAGACATAGTTCGAAATGTCTATGTTGGCTAAGATTTATATTCTACTTTCGAAATAAATTTTTCCTACACTATACACTAATAATAATATCAAATATTATTTTAAATGCGTATCAAGCATCTTTGACTATCATAAGGAGAAATCTCCTCCGATTCTGCGTTTGCATGTGTGTGTGTGCGGGAGGCCTTATGGTAGTCTCATTTTTAAAAGCATTGCGAATTGAATTTAAAAAAATATTCCTCTATTTTGATTTTAAAGATAAATAAACTGTTTTGAGTTCTCACACCAGTCACATGACTGACTTGGAGTTTATTGTTTTCCTTCCTAAACTCTGGGTGCCCACCAATTTCCACACGGGCAGTTAAGAGTTAGGTTTATCAGGATATTCTGGATATTCTGGAGTTGCTGGAGGCAAGCTGGATGGCATGGCATATTACTTATATAGTATTTCTTTTTCCGCTGCACTGTTTGATGTTGTATGTTGTTGTACACTCTGATGATACGATATGATGTAATGAAATGTAATGTAATAACTGATATAGTTCTTTGTTTAAAGATTATTCATTTATTATTATATGTTGTTCCGCTGCGAATTGTGAGTTTCTGTTGTTGTTCTGTTATTTTCTTCTGTCCCGTTCTATTTTTAAAATTCTTCTATTTTCTATTTTTCAAATTCTCTGTTTTCTTTCTCTGTTTTCTAAAAATTGTCTATCTTCTTTCCTCTCTATTTCCTATCTCTTCTTCTTCTTCTCTCTTCTTCTTTTCCTAAATTCTTTTTCTTAAACCCCTAAGGGTTCGTATTTTCGTTCATCTTGAATTAAACAAAGGAGATTAGTGTCTATTCAAGGAGTACGGACTTACGGGTCTTTACAACTGTTCTGCTATAAACTGTTTGTTTGCTTGTTTTTTTGTATGGACATGTGTTAGTATAATAAATCCATATTTTGCAATGAATTGATTTAATTATTTGGATGCCTATTTAGCAGGATAAATCACCATCCTACTATTGTGTTATTTGGATATGTATATGCTAGTTAGTTCATATTGACATGTTATTCCCTGATTTGGATACGAGTGTATTTACATATATGTTGATCTATGTAAATAACTGTTAAGTGAATTGAAATGGAAATTGAATGGTAACTTAAAATAGTACCATTAGGATTGCTAAGCCTCTTTTTGAATTTACTAAAGTATGTTTTTGAATTAACATTAATTCTTTAATAAATTTGGGTTTAAAGGTTACAAATGGTTTTTAAGTTTTATTATTATTTCATAAAATTATTTTTAAAAAATATCTTTTTTTAAAAGGCGTTTATTAAATGAAATGTTTTATCTAAAGTGATTTACAAATGATACCTTGAAAATGATATTTTATAAAAGAGTTGCTATAAAGGAATTATGAAGGAAGATTTTTGAATAGTTTAAAAAGTAGAAAGAGATTCTATAAATCAATTTAGATATTTTTTGAAAGAAGTTTCAAAATCTAGTTTGAAATTTTTAAGTGGTTTGAAATGTGAAGGGAACTTATAAAAAGAATTTTTATAATGTGTCTTGTAGGAGGTGATGTTTTTGAAAGGGAATTGTTTAGCCATTTAATATGGAATTTTGAGGAAAAGGAATTTCCAAAGTGTTTTGGTAAATACTTATATTGTTTTTTCAATTATAAAGGATATGGAGTTCGGGAAGTGTTTTGAAAGGATCATTTGATCAGGTTTATAAGTGATTTTATTAATTAAAGATTAATTAATAAAGGCTTACAGGATCTCATTGGAATCGAATCAATGTTGAATGATTGTTATTTGATAGTTAAATATCCGACTATCAAATATGTACCAAAACGTAATTTTGGAAGTATCTAGGAGAAACACGAGAATTATATGGTACAGTTACCGTCAAAGGTGCTATACTGTGCATATAAACCTCGTTCGTTCTTCTAGAATATATGATAAGGAAATCCATCCTTAAAGGGTTAGGATATGAACTCTGCCCTTATCTTTATCTGTTTATTTCCTAAAGAACCAGGGCTAAGTTTACCGTAAATTATCGAAAGTTTTTTCAAAGACACCGGGATCAGATATGTTATCCGAAAACCACTTCGATCCAACTCAAGCATTTTCGAACTGAAGACATCTTAAAGAATATGGAACCGAAGATGGAGCATTGAAGTGCAAGGTATGCTTGCTACTAGTCCTGAGGGTGATTCCAAAATGGATGTAGTGGAAGTAGCACTTTTGGTTTGTCCTTACCCTGAACAACTTGTATAGATGAATGCTGGCACTGCATTACTGCTTGGAAGGCAGTGATAGCATTCGAAGTGGGATTGTTATTTAAAAGGTAAGCGTATCCTCAAGCCTCATCAACCGAAAATGTATAAAATCATGGAAGATGCAGCAAGGCTAAGTGAGTCGCTCCCATTAGGGGTGGGTCAGTCTTGCATTGGCATGGGATCCTAGCGAGGTCCTCGGTATATTTTCTAGACGTGTACCATGATAGGTAGTATCCCGGTGCCTTGTCATAGTATGGTATCCATTCTCCAATAAATTTTGTACGATTTTGATTATGCCCAACTATGTTGAAATGTGAGATGCAAGCATTTCAACTATTTCATATTTTACTTGACCTCTAAACATTACTATAATATCATTGAGTTTTCTATAAAAAGCATTTTGGTTACCGTAAGGTAAAAACCCATCCGTGTTTATGTGCGACATGGTATTACGATATACCTTTGATTTTAAAAGGGTTTTAGACATAATAATTCAGTTGTTTGAGTTTAATCACGCCAGACCCATATCCGACCCAGAGATTTATTTTCTTTCCCTAAAATTACTAGGTGCTCAAGTTTTTATGGGCAGCCATGTAGTTCAGGTTTCCAATGGATGCATTATGGAGGAACTTAGAGCAGGAAGCTTCATCGATAGCTAGTTAACACTTGTTTCTACTGTATTATATGTATCTTGAATCAATTAGATGAGGATAGGATGTTATAACTTTCCAGGGTAGAATTTATATTAGTATGACTCTGATATATCATTTTTGAAATGACTCTGTATAGTATTATGTTGATTAATATTTGTTATTTCGTTCCATCATGAGATTTTATAATTTTTTAGTTTCTTCTATCTTCTATCTCCATTCTTTCCCCTAACAATCTATCTTTCCGACACTTAATTGTTTGGCATATGAAAACAGTGGATGTGTTCACATCGACTTCTAGGGTTTTAAAAAGCGGGTCATTACATTATAGGTTTAATAATCCTTTTAAATTTTTTAGAGATTATAAATTATAGTTTTATGAAATATTTTAAATAGAGATTTTGAACGATAAATAAAGATTTTAAAAATCTTAGAAAATAAATCAATCTTTTATAATAAAGTGATATGGATTTAAAAAGTAAATATGAATATTTTGATTACAAATAATTTTTATCCATTTTTATAAAGCAATATATATAGGTACATATAATATAATGTATTTATAAATGTGAAATTTATGAATATGATAAATTACAAAAGTGATATGTTACAAAGGAGTGAAGATTCGTAAAATCAAATTTTAATAAAAATACGGATTTGTAAACAGCGTTATAAATCAAAAGAAATTAATATCATTTAACAAATTGGTGAAATAAATAAAGTGGTGGATTTATTACAAGACGAGGAATGATATTTTAGAAAATAGTTGATTTTATTTTGGAAATTTAAGATGAGGGTAAATTTGGGATTGTTAAATGATATTTTATAAATTGTAGTAAATTTATAAAAGAAATTTATACTTGTGGGAACAAGGTTAAAACGGTCGAAATTACCATTTGGATGGAGTTTTATAATTAAGCAGGGTTTATAAAGGAATAAAGGTATAAATGGTTCATAAATAAATGAATTTTTATGAAAGGAAATTCTATAAAATGGGAAGAGATTTATAACATAGTTTATAAATGTGGAAACGATTGTGTGAATTGAGTATGGATTTTTATCAAGAAAATATTTTTATATTTTAAATGTTGTTTATTTATATTAATATTGTTTAGAAGTTGTTTATTAATATACTAAATGTTTTAAATGGTTGTATTTAAAAATATAACATGGACAGAAATTAGTTTTAAATTATTTACCAGTGAAGTTTTGGAAATTAGTTATTATTATTAATAATAATGTTGAAGATAAATTATTTCTGTTTATTTAAGAATGTTTTGAAAATTAATTATTATTATTTTAAGATGTTTCAAATTTAGTATTTATTTATTTTTAATGTTATTAGTATATAATAGTAAGCGAAGGTAAGCGATCAGAGTTTTACAAATAAATGGGGTTTTTATAAGAGGAATCTTATAACATGTTTGGAAAATATAACGGAAGATTACTTAAAAAGAGTAAAAACGTTTTATAAATGGTTTTAAATATTTATAAAAGAATTTTAGGAATGGGTTTATAAAAGGGATTTTATAAATGGTTTTGTAGGTGTAAAATGGAGTCATTAAATGATTTTAGAATTTAATAAAAAGGAAATCTTCCCTAGTGAATATACTTATGCTATAGCAATACATGTATGGATATTTTTCCCAAGTATTGAGAAATATGGATTATGGGTTTATATAAACATTTATAAAATGATTTTTGATTTAAGCATTACAAATTGAATTAAATTTATAAAAGGTGTATTAATAAAAGGCTTCGTGTTGCTAGGTGCTTAACAAATGTCGGGTTTCCACTGAATTAAATTCTTGATTGAATTTTTGTTATTCGATAGTTAAATAACCGACTATCGGAATTGGACCCAAAACGCAACTTTGGAAATATCTAAGAGAAACACATGAGTTATATGGCACAGTCATCTCCGATGATGATGTACTGTGTGTATAAATCTTTTTTTGTTCTCCTAGGACAATGATAAAGAAATCCATCCACTAACAGTTAGAAGGTGATCTCCAATCTTATCTTTGACTGTTTATTTCCTAAAGAACCACGGTTGAGTTTACCCAAAATTATCGAACATTGTTCCGAAGAGACTGGGATTATATATGTTATTCAAAAATCACTTTGATCCAACGAATGCGTTTCAAAGTGAAGGCATCTTGAAGATGATGGAATTTGGACACGGAGCTCTTAAGTGTACGTTCATTCCCAGAATGAATTTGAATGGATAAATGCTGATATTGCATTATTGTCTGAAGGGGAGTGTTAGCATTCCAAGCAGGTAGTGTTATATAAAGGTAAAACATAGCCTCGAGCCTCGTCAACTTGTAAATGACAAGAAATGGCATGCAGCAGAGCCAAGTGTGTCACTCCTATCAAGGTAAGATCATTCCAAATTTAGATCAGTTACTATCGATTGTTATATGCTTTGGAGCTCTAAGTGTGGTGATCATATTCAATATTACTAGTCAAGTGGTAGGCCAGTCTTGTATAGCAGGGGTATAAGATGTTCTTGTCAAGCCCCGATGCATTTTATCTTGAGATGTACCTTCAGAAGGTAGTTCCTTACATTGTCATAGTATGGAATCTATTCTCCAATACGAGTTTTATGGACTTAGTTGTGCCCAACTATGCTAAAACGTGAGATGCAAGCATTTCAGCTATATTTTTATTTTACTTTGACCCTAAGCATTATTATAATATAAATGGATTTTCAATAGAAATTGTTTTGGTTATCGTAAGGTAAACCCCGTACGTGTTTATGTGCGACATGGTCTTACGAGATACTTTTGATTTTCGAAACGGTTTTCTAGAATTTTAAGATCGAACTGGGTTTGTTTTCTCATGTTAGTTTTCCAGACTAACTTAGGTGTTATTTTATTATGATGCTCGGGTCAGACCGAGTATACTTACAGATAGTTTTGGATGCATTGGAGCTCAAGAGACGAGTTAGAGGTCTTCAACTCGTATTCACATATATCTCTATGTTCAACTGTTTTGGTTGTTGAAATCATCATCATTTGTAAGGACAGACTGTTATAACTTCATAGGCTGATGATCTTTATTTGTATTGTACTTTGATGGATGTAAGTATATAACAGTTTCTCTTATAAAGATGTTGATACTATATTATATATTTTTCTGCTGCGATTGTGAGATTTTATATTGTTTTAATTTCTTTTCTTTCTTCTCTTCTTCTCTACTTCTCTCCTCTTTCCTTCCCATAACTATTAGACTTTCTATTCAATTTGGGTTGGACATATGAGGCTTATTGTCAACTTGAATTGTATGGATTGGCGGGTCGCTACACATCTACTAGAACCCATCATCCATAACATATCCCAACGACATGTTTAAAACCATTTCTACCATCCAATGGTCTCTATCTACATGGCATACCAAGCTAAGTCCTAATGCATAAGCAGTATCTTAGTTAATTAATTTAAATTGGAAACATACCAAAAAAGAGTTGGTGTGGGCAGCTCGGTTTTCGGGCTCCCATATATTCTCCGCTAGATCATCTCCCAATTGGACTTTAACAAGTTTGATTTCTTTATTGCAAAATCACATTATACCATGCTCAAGAATACAAGTGGGCGCATAACAAACAAGTGACTCCCTCTCTACCTCTACTTCCTCTTGCCGACTCGGCTCGACTACAATAGCTGAATCATGTAAATACTTTCATAAGTGTAACATATAGAAAATATTATATATTCCCGCCAACTTATCAGGAAGCTCAATTCTATATGCCAACTTCCTCATTCCTTTTGTAATAGGAAAAGGTCCTACGAACCTGATAGAAAATATCATATATTCCCACCAACTTCTCAGGAAGCTCAATTCTATATGCCAACTTCCTCATTCTCTTAGTAATAGGAAAAGGTCCTACGAACCTTGATGCTAGCTTTGCTGAACTACCAAATCACATAATGTCCCTAAGCGATGAGACCTTTACAACCAACATGTCACCCACTGCGAACTCTAACTCCGTATGTCTCCTGTCAACATAAGATTTCTTCCCATATTGCGTGGTTTACATTCTTCTATGGATTGATTCTACTTTCTTCGATGTTTCTCCACCACGTCCAACCCAAGAATAATCCTATCCATTGTGTCCTATCAAGACAGCGATTATCTACAAGGTCTACTGTATAACACCTCAAATGGTGTCATCCCAATGCTCACTTGATAGCTGTTATTATAGATAAACTTCATCAATGGAAAATGATCCTCCCAAGAGCCTTAAGATACACTTTGAAGCAAGTCCTCCAAAACACAATTCACTCTCTTCATTTGTCAGTCCATCTACGAATGATAATTGCACTCAAGCTCAACTCAGTGCCCAAAGCCACCTCTCGTCTCCTTCAAAACTCGCTGGTGAAAAGAAAGCCTTGGTTGCTAACTATGCTAGTAGGAACTTTGTGTAACATAATGACCTCCCTTATATATAGAGTTACCAAAGATGCCACCTCCTCGTACTCCCAACTGGTATAAAATGAGCACATTTGATCAGCCGATAGAATATGATCCAAATACTCCCATTCCCTCTCTTCCTCCTTAGCAAACCTTTTATGAAATCCATACAAATACTCACTCACTTCCACTGAGGAATATCCAATGGCTACAACAAACCTCCTAGTTTTTTCTGCACCACCTTTACCCTTTGACAAGTCATATGTCGGGCTAGATACTCCGCACATGCTTCTTTATACCCGACCAATAAAAGATTCTCTTCATTTCATGCTACATTTTGTCTCCATCGGGATGAATGGTCACCCTCGAACGATGAGACTCAACTAGTATCATATCAATCAACTCCATAATGATAGGAACACATAATATAACATTTTTCCGCAATCATCCCTTCGAGTCAATGACATACCGCCTCAAAGGACTTGAGTGCTCTTCCTTATCAAGCTTCTCAAAAATATCTACTAGCTCCTTATCTTGGTTTTACTGGATCTAATACATTCCATAAGTGTATGTTGCACATCCAAAGCTTCCAGCAATCCCAAGGTAATATATAATGATGGTAAAAAAAACTAAATGTAGAAACGAACTTCAAATATCTCTGCTCCAAGAGTAAAGGAATCCATACTGCATGTTGTCTACTCAAGGCATCGACCACTATATTACTCTTGCCCAGTGTATATGAGATATCAAAATCGTACGATGCTAAGAACTACATCACTTTTGGTGCCTTAAATTCAAGCCTTTTGGAAGAAAATACATTAGAGACTTATGGTTTGTATATAGCTCAAACTACTTTCCTAAAAGATAATGCCTAAATGGCTTGAGCGTAAAGACAATAACGTCTAACTCAAGATCATGGGTAGGGCAATTTCTCTCATGGACCTTCAACTGTTGACTAGCATAGCTCACCACCTTTCCTTCTTAAATCAAGATCATGCCCAACCATATACCGCAAGCGTCGGTATATACTATGAATGTCTTTGCACCATCGGGCAATACCAAAATAGGTGCATTAGTTAGCGCCTCTATTAGCTTAATAAAAGCATCCTCATACTTGTGTCCCTTGAGAAAACTAGATTCTTTTCGTGAGGTAGGTTAGAGAGGCAGAGATCTTCACCAAGTCCTTAATGAACTTCTAATAGCAGCCTACCAAGCCAAGGAAACTTGTAATTCAATGGCTCGGCACATGCCAATCTTGAGCCGCTACAAATTTACTGGGATCAACTGCCAATCTACTTTCTGAGACAACATATCCTAAAAAGCATACCTCCTTCTGATAAAAGTGGCACTTTGAAAAACTTTGCCTTCAACTTATGCTCATGGAGTGTATCAAGCATCTTTCCTAAATGCAACGCATGCTCCTCCTCACTCTTTGAATAGATTAAAATTTCATCCACAAACACATGATGAACCTGTTAAGAAACCCTCTAAAAATTTGGCCGATCAGGTTAACAAATTAGGCGGATGCATTCATCAATTCGAAAAGCATGACTAAGCATACATAATGTCTATTGGGTGTACAAAAAGCAGTCTTCTAGATTCCATCTTCAGTTACATGGAACTGGTGTAATCCAATAGCCAAATCAAGCTATGAGAACACCTTTGCTCCAACCAACTGATCAATGAGATCGTCCATATGGGGTAGTGCATACTGGTTTATTCAATTCTCTGTAGTTAATGCAGTCTTAAGAACCATCCACCTTAGTGGAAAACATGATTTGGTACTCCCTACTCTGAAGTGCTCCCCCAATAAAGCCCTTCTCCAATAACTCATTTACTTTTTTGCTCAACTTGCATCTCTCCTTTGGAGCTATATGCCTCAAGGATAAGGCAATCTGTGATAACCCAGATTTTCGGACATCTGTAATTGATAAAATAACTGGGTTAATTGATAGGATACTGAATTATAGATTAAACAAATGAATCTGATAATAAATATTTATATTTGGATAAATATTTATTCGATCATATCTTAATATAATCACTTAGAATAGACAAATTATTCTTTTAAAAACAAATGATAATGTGTTGTTATATGAATATATATATATATATATATATATATATATATATATATATATATATATGAATAATTAGAATATGACTTGAATTGGGAATTCAAAAAAAATTAATTTTTTAGATAAAGTGTATATATATATATATAATTAGTATATTGTATAACCATTATAAATATATAATTGGGATTCTAAATTATTTTACTTTTAAATTTTCTATAGATAAACTAGAAAGGAAGTTAATATAAACATATAAGACATTAATAAAATAAATTGAAATTTTATTATAATAATATGAAAATATATAAAAAAACATATTAAGACATGATAAATACAAATGTAAACATAAGTATTTAAATATAACAAATGTAAATTAATTATAAAGTGTAAATGACATTTGTAAGAAAGTTAACAAGTGTGATGAATTTGTTCCTTTTGTTTTAGATAATAAATAAAAGATAAAAGAAATATATACATTTTCTATTCCTTTCTCATTTCTTTTTTTATCTTCATCTTTCAAAAACAAAGAAGATTAAAGTTTGGAAATAACATACAACTAGGAAATCATCAAACAACAACCATTTTAAAACTGAATCATTCAAGTAGATCAAAGGAAAATTGAACAGTAAGCAATTTCTGGTTTTTCTTGAGCAAAGCAAAGTTTTAAAGGCAGAATTCAAAGTCTCAAAACTCAGTGTAAGACAAAGATCTGTTTCAAAGCAAATATCAGATCTAAAGTATATCAATTACTCAAAGCAAAAGTTTAAAATCAAGCAGCTTCATTTTCAAATTCAAAGTCTGAGCCTTCAGTTCTACATCAGCATCTGGAAGAGGAACCAACTGTTCTCTGTTTTTTTAGCCAGGTGAGTAGACTTAAATCCTTTTAAGTTAAATCACCTATATAGTTTTATGCATGCCTCAATCAATGAGAAAAAAAAATATAATTTAAAGATGATTCGCAAAAAAATTATCTGGCTATACAAATAGAATTCCCGTTGCATGCCTGTGTGCACATATGAATATTTCTGTAAATTGCAAACAGACCAATTATGTTCAAAGGGAAAAACTAAATCCTTTTACCTGATTACCTTTAGCATGGGATGCTCCAATGGAAGTTGGTTGTGATGGTGTAATTTTTTTATTAAAATGCTAAAAAGTATCAAGCAACTTCTCTGTTTTAAAACTACCAAGTGAGTGAACTATCTGGATTCGATAATAAGCCTTGTAAACTTGATTAGCATGTGATAATTCTTGACTTGTGAATGTAAATGTAGCGAGCCGACTTCCCACTCTCGGAAAATCGCATCACTAATTAAGAAAGAAAGGGATAGAAAAAGAAAAGAAAGAGAAGAAAGAGAAAACAACACATCAGAATCTCACAGCGGAACGATTTAAATATAATATAAAACATATACATAGTATCATATACATCAGAGTGCACAACTAAACATCTCAATTTAGACAGTTATAACACTTCTGTCTAATATACAATACAAGACAATCATCACAGAATAACATACAGCGGAAACTCTAACCATATATCTACACGCTGAAGCCTCCTGCTCCATAGCTCCTCCAGAATTCGTTAAGAGATAACCTGAATCACTTGACTACTCATATATAATATGAGTACCCAAGAGTTTAATAAAACAGAAAATAAACACTTGGGTCAGACAGGGGTCTGGTGTGAGTAAACGGTTTAAGATTGCTTAACTTTAGAAAATCCTTTGAAAGAAAAGGTATCACGTAAGACTTCCCACACATAAACATGGAAAAGTTCTTACCTGACGCTAACCAAAACATTTGATAGGAAATCCAGTGATATTATAATAGTGTCTAGGGTTTTCAAGTAAATATGAAAATAGCCGAAATTGTTACATCTATTAAATTCCAGCTACTAGCCACAAAAGTGGGTAATACAAACAAAACCGTAGGGTCTCGTAGGGAAAATGGGTTTCCGTCAATGGCAGGGCTACTGGGGTACCGCCCGTCACAGTACGTGGCCTAGATCACCGTACCGAGGATTACTCCCTTTATCCCCTGCAACACAAGGCCGGAACCATTCCTTACTGAACAGTCCCGAACAAGACCACCCCGCAGTTGGCTGCAGTTCCAACTGCCCACACAGCCGAAATATAAAGGGACCTCTAGACAGGGATGTATCTCGCTCTCCAGTGGGAGCGACCCACGAAGCCTTGCTGCACCTCCCCTGTTTTAGCCATTCCCGGTTGATGAGGCTTGAGGCTGCGATTACCTTTATAGGACCAATTATCTTAGAATGCTCATCGCCTGCCTGACGATGTGCTGAAAGCATTCAATCCATACAAGTACGTTCCGGGTTCGAACGAAACCAAAGGCACTATTTCGTTGCACTCATTTTGGAATCACCCTCAGAGTCAACGACCATAGCCCTTGCACTCTAAAACCACCATCTCAAATATATAAGCACTATTCCATCAAACTCATTACGGAATCACCCATAGAGTTATACTGACGTATAGCCCTTACACCTCGAGTCTTCACTTGCTCGACTTGGATTAACGACCTAACGTTTAATTGGAATCGATGTGGTTTTTGGATATCCAAATATGGAAACCCGATCCCGGTCTCATCGAAACCAAACGCCATTTTAATGTCCAAGTTGTACTTAAGGGATTTAAACAATAGATATTTCAGAAAATATCACTTAACATAAATGGGTGTATCATATTACACAGATAGATAAGCATCTATTATCACATGTATCTATACATATCACATAGCAGCATATATATCACAATCAGATATAGCATATTCACATCATCACCCATCAATAAAGGTCAATAACCAATATCATTTACTCCTCCAATGATATATCATTCAATCATTAATCAATCATAAACAAGTTTGATTCAAACTTGATTAATTTAATTAATCCTTAAATTAAATTAATCCTTAATTAAATACTTGGATTATCCTCAATCTAATTTCTTTATTCATTAATTAATTACAAATTAATTAATTAACTCACATTACTTAATTCCATTTCAATTAATCTTCCCTGATTAATTATTACTTTAAGTAATTCTTACTTAATTACCATATTAATTAATCATCTTGATTAATTACTCCCAAATTATACTGAGTAATTTCCTCTTAATTACCTTTTAAAATTAATCAATCCTTGATTAATTATTCTTTAATTATCCTAATAATTATTCCTTAATTATCCTTTAATCATACTTGATTAATCACTTTTAATTAATCACATTTGATTAATTACTCTTAATTAATCATACTTAATTAATTTCTTTTAATTAATCACCTTTGATTAATTACTTTAATTACGTTTAGTAATTAAAACTAAATTATAAATTAATTATTCTTAAATTATTAATTAACAATTAATTAATCATTTTCATTAATTAATGATTACTTCATTAGTTAAATTACTTTAACATGTAATTAATCACTTAATTAATTACTCTTAATACTTCTATTAATTAATCATTAATCAAATAATTTAAATCTTTAACTAATTATTAATTCTTTAATTAATAACTAAATGATTAACTCTTAATCACATTAGTTAATTACTTTTCATATAGTAATTATCCTTTACTTAATTACCTTCTAAATTAATCACTTAATTACTTAAGTTACTTCCCTAAGTAATTAGATTAGATTAATCCAAAGTGATTATCTTAATTAATCACAAGTTAATTACTTAATTAACTATTCAACCTAATCATTCAAAATTAATTAAATGATTCTTAACTTCTTATAATAATGGTTCTTGATTTAGAAAACATCATCTTAATTAAATCATTTATGAACAATAAAACTTGATAATTAAAAATGATTTAATTATCTCAATTATCTTTACAAATTTAATTATCTTTAAATAAATCAAATTCAAACTTACTAATGATAATCTTTATTACAATTGATTATCGAATTCTAAATCATTAAACTTCATTTAAATAAAATATAATATTTAGAAATCAATTAAATTTAAACATATTTTAAATTGAACTTCTAATTTTTTTAAAACCTTTCCAAATTTATTTATTAAAGCTTAATACAAATTTTATCTTAAAATCTACTTATTTTATTTTAAAACTTCCATATTTTAAAATATATAAACTTGTTTTAAAACATAAACTTTGAAACAAATTTAATTTTGAAACTTGTTCAACCTTTGTTTTAAAGATTTTATTTCTAAAAACAAATATTCTTTGTATAAATCATATCTAACTTCTGTACTAAAGCCTGAATGCCTAAGTACTCGAGTAAACCACTCAAAAACCCAGTAACATCTCGAGTAAAACATGAAAACACCCCGAGTTTACCCCCGCTTTCCCCCCTTTTCTTCTTGCTTCGAGTCAGCATGCCAAAAACGCGAGAACGACTTCGAGTCTCCACCTTCTTCTCCCACAACCCCACTTCCTGATACACACTACCGTGCACATCAACGTGCATGACCACGTCGGTCGACGATGAACCCAACGCTGGCCACCTTCAAGTCACGACTAACCCCTACATCACAACAATCAACCCAGAAAGTCAAAACTCGATCGAGAGCGAGATTTCGACCCTCAACCCAAAACCATTCGAAAGTACCAACCCCAAATCCAACCACCGCCGGCCATCCCTTTCACCAGAGACCACGCCACCACCACCGTAGCTTCCCCACATTCCCTTGAACCTTCGGCCATGCACGCGATCACCTCCGAGAACAACATGATGACGCAATACCCCAATGAACATCATCGGCATCTTTAGCAAACAAAACCCTACTTACTCAATTCATGGCCATCCCACTCAATTAAAAATTCATGAAAAAATTTTCACATGATCACAGAGGCTCCCTCCTCCTTCGAGTTCAACGGCGATGTCCACTTTGCCGTAGTTTGCCGAGATTCGAGCAATTTTCCCAAAACAGAAAAATCCTAAATTCTCACTAAAAACTAATCTAAAAATCATGATATGCTCAGTAAAAATCATGATTTACTATATATAACCTAGTTATAAGATCATAACAACAAATTTAATTCTTAAAATTTTTAACCCAAATTCCATTTAACTGTAAATTTGAAGATTTTAAGCTAATCTTCCATTTCAAACCTATATCTATTTTTAGATTAAAAAAATTACATGATTGTGAACAACTTTTGTTTACATACTTTAAACAAAATTGAATTCAACAAGAAGTTATTGAATTTATTAAGAAACTGTCAATTTTAAACTTACACAGAGTATAAATTTTAACTACCCAGGCATTCAACACTCAATTCTAATCTAAGTACTCAATAATATTAAAATACTCAACCATATTAACATGATGAAATTCAAGTTTAAACTGTTTTTAAAAGAATTGTTTACTCACTTGAAAATTTTCAGAAAACAGAAGCTGCGTATTCCAGGCTTCAATTTTATTTGCATGTTGAATATTTGATTCCAGCTCTTGCATGATTGAATGTATTACATCCTGATGCTTGATTACTGATTGTTCTTAAAGATGAACTTGCATTAGCCTCTGATTTGAATTTTCCAAGTTTCACAGATTGAATTCCAGAATTTACTTCTTGCTTCTTGTTTTCATATTTTCAGATTTTACTTTCTTTGGGTTATTTGAACTTTGTTTTGATTTGCATTTTTTTCTTCAGATTTGTATTTTTGTTTGAAAGAAGAAAATGATTTCTTAGCTGAAAATTAAAAGTAAATTCCTTCTCATATTTTACAAATTTTAAATTTTATTATTATAAGTGAAAAAGACATTTGTCATGTTATATGCAATATACTTCACAAGTGTCATTAGCATATTTTATCTAGTTAACAAGTGTTATAATTGTTTTATTAATGTTTTTCTTTTAAATGTTATTCTATGTTTAATAAACTCTTTAAGCTATATATATAAATATTTGTATAATGTTAGATAATTATAAGATTAGAACGAAAAACTATTAAAACAAATGAACTTTTATTTAAATCTTAAATATCATTTCAAATTTCAAAACTAAATATATTCAAGTTTGAAAACTCTTATTAAATTCAAATTAATAATATCCCTATTTAAAATGTATATACAAATATATATGCACATTTCAAATAGAAAAACAATTTATCATTAAATTTGTTAATTTCCATATTAAATTTTAAAACAAATATCAAATCACAATATATATACATTCATATATATATTATAATTTGAATATAAAGTTTTATTACATTAAAAACTTCTTATTTACTAAAAATAAATGTTTCCAAATCAAATTTATAAACTTTCAAAAGAATTAAATCTTGCTTACTTATATTGCAAAGAAAAATATTAATAGATATTAACAAACTATTATTATCAATCTTTAAAATAAATTTAACTTGTCAATTTACAATAAAAAAAATGATCAAATCAATTTAATTATTAACAAAGATTATTAAATTGATATTGCTCAAAATTTCGGGTCGTCACATTCCTCCCCCCTTAAAAGAATTTCGTCCCCGAAATTTAAAAGCAAAGATAATTTAATAACCCAGCTAAAGAATTTAAATTTCAAACAGAAATCAAACAACCAGTCATAGCAACCAATTCAAACAAATAATTTTATCTATCCAGAAAAATTCTGAATAGAACTTCCTAATATTATCTAGAGTTTCCAGATACCTATACCGGAATACTCGCTCTACAGAATCTTAAATAACTACACTATTAAAACCAAGAGCTCCCTCTCCTGAACCTACAAATCTGAACAAGATATCATACTAAACTCAAAACCAGCCCAACTACCAAATCCTCCTTAACTGCTGATCCTATCACTCAAAGAATCATACACATATTCCTCAGAGATATGTGAAATACAATGAATTTCCAGCTATCCGAACTGGCAATTCAATCCTGTAGATCAAAATCAAATCTCCAGAGAACACAGATAACTCAAAATACCTCCAGAGTGAACTCTCCAGTTTTACCCATTCTTATATCTCCTTTGATTGGATAAAACCAAAACAATATCCAAATTCTAACTGAACAACTCTTCAAATGCTCTGAGTCACCTTCAATATTTCTGATCAGCCTAACCCTTGCTGATTGCTTCAAGTAACCACAACACCAACTCAAACCAAATCTCCAGATCCTACTCAACAAAATGGCTTTCCCAAAAATAATTTGCTGAAATCCAAGACACGACTCTATACTACAAGCATCAATGGACTTCAAACCTATCTCTCTTATCTGGAATATCCAAATAGTTGCACTAGACAACCTTACCTACCAAATCCAGAAAATTCCTTTATACTTGAATTTCCTGTAGAAATCTCTCACTGCAACATCCGGTTACTCCCAAACCAGAATAACTCCCAACTCGCTTCCGCTGCACAACTCTGATTTAGAGCAGATAAGAATGCTATCGAAGAACATAAGTAAAATCTTTCTCCATACACAGTTCATCCAACCCAAAAAAAAATCTTAGTGACCATTCCACTTGGTCAAAACATCTCAACAGAATCTTAACCTAGAATAAGATGATCAATTCTTCTCCAAAGAATCCTGAGCTGCCTCACCAAACTCTTCTCGCTCCAAGAGTTATCCCTTTTCATGATTGAATCATCAAAATTACTCCTTAATTCCAAGTTGATAAGAAGACTCAATCTCCGATTCAGGTCAACTTCTGATTTCCTTAAAAACATCTAGAGAATCTCCGACAACTTTTATAGCTTTCACCTTTACTTGAGATGCCTTAATCTCAAACCAAAGAATACTCAAAGATTCCCAACTAATCGCAAGTCACTTTTGCGATCCCACTCAGTTCTGATTCCAAAGAACTATCTTCCCAACTAAAACAACTTTCCTAATCAAGATAAATCTTTCCAGAATGGCTCACCTATCAGGAAAACTGATAGATCACTTCCAACAGATATCTCGCTCTGCTGAGCCTCCCAAAAGAAAAGGATAAGCCTTCACTATCTGCCTGGTCTGTTGATAGTAGAATCCCAAATATTACTGAATCATCGAAGAAACAGATCCATGCTGCTGCTTCCAAACTTCACTTTAATGCTACTGCTAAGCCACAAGATCTTTCTTAATCAAAAGCTCCTTGAAACACCAAACTAACATCCAAATCCTCTAAAACATCCTTGAGACGAGTAGACATCTCCTCAAAGAAACTCGGCTCAAAACCAAACACCAACCACCTATCTTCTCATAAAGAAAACAAATGAGACCATGTCTGAAATGAGGTAACTCATCGACCTTAGTCTCAAACTTCAATATAGACAAGACACCCTTACTAGAGATCCAGAGAATCTCTAAACATTCGAATCTTCACTGCAGCAGGCATCAATGCTCTTCCAACACCATCTAAATCTGGCTCCAAAAGAAACATCTTCAGATCCATCTATGGATACCGCATCTCACCATAGCTATTCCTTCCTGAAGCTATCAAGATACCACCACCTGCTTCTCCTTAGCGGACAACTCAACTCTCGAAAATCCCGCTCACTCGAGAGCAAATCAACCCCACACTTCAAAATATACTCCTGTTCTTGAAAAAGACTTCCTCTGGACTCAAAGAAATCCTTTCACTAATCTACAAAACTTATTCGAGACAGTATTAGATCTACAATCTCGACAGATACACCTCCAACCACAATATATAAACCTCTTCCAATAGTGGTAGTCATGTTCCACACACTTCTACCTCATCTACCTTTATAACCTATGTTGGAAAATCCGAACAGATAATCCAACAGATTAGGTAGTTATATAAATATATATATATATATATAAAAAAAATTACAAGTACGCTCTCTCAAGATAGACACCACTCCAGAGCCTAGGTATTCACTCAACCTAATGCTCTGATACCAACTGTAGCGACCCGACTTCCCACTCCCGGAAAATCACATCACTAATTAAAAAAGAAAGGGATATAAAAAGAAAAGAAAGAGAAGAAAGAGAAAACAACACATCAGAATCTCACAGCGGAACGATTTAAATATAATATAAAACATATACATAGTATCATATACATCAGAGTACACAACTAAACATCTCAATTTAGACAGTTATAACACTTCTTTCTAATATACAATACAAGACAATCATCACAGAATAACACACAGCGGAAACTCTAACCATATATCTACACGCTGAAGCCTCCTGCTCCATTGCTCCTCTAGAATTCGTTAAGAGATAACCTGAATCACTTGACAACTCATATATAATATGAGTACCCAAGAGTTTAATAAAACAGAAAACAAACACTTGGGTCAGACAGGGGTCTGGTGTGAGTGAACAGTTTAAGATTGCTTAACTTTAGAAAATCCTTTGAAGGAAAAGGTATCACGTAAGACTTCCCACACATAAACATGGAAAAGTTTTTACCTTACGCTAACCAAAACATTTGATAGGAAATCCAGTGATATTATAATAGTGTCTAGGGTTTTCAAGTAAATATGAAAATAGACGAAATTGTTACATCTATTAAATTCCAGCTACTAGCCACAAAAGTGGGTAATACAAACAAAACCGTAGGGTTTCGTAGGGAAAATGGGTTTCCATCAATGGCAGGGCTACTGGGGTACCGTCCGTCACAGTACGTGGCATAGATCACCGTACCGAGGATTACTCCCTTCATCCCCTGCAACACAAGGCCGGAACCATTCCTTACTGAACAGTCCCGAACAAGACCACCCCGCAGTTGGCTGCAGCTCCAACTGCCCACACAGCCGAAATATAAAGGGACCTCTAGACAGGGATGTATCTCGCTCTCCAGTGGGAGCGACCCACGAAGCCTTGCTGCACCTCCCCTGTTTTAGCCATTCCCGGTTGATGAGGCTTGAGGCTGCGATTACCTTTATAGGACCAATTATCTTAGAATGCTCATCGCCTGCCTGACGATGTGCTGAAAGCATTCAATCCATACAAGTACGTTCCGGGTTCGAACGAAACCGAAGGCACTATTTCGTTGCACTCATTTTGGAATCACCCTTAGAGTCAACGGCCATAGCCCTTGCACTCTAAAACCACCATCTCGAATCTATAAGCACTATTCCGTCAAACTCATTACGGAATCACCCACAGAGTTATACTGACGTATAGCCCTTACACCTCGAGTCTTCACTTTCTCCACTTGGATTAACGACCTAACGTTTAATTGGAATCGATGTGGTTTTCGGATATCCAAATATGGAAACCCGATCCCGGTCTCATCGAAACCAAACGCCATTTTAATGTCCAAGTTGTACTTAAGGGATTTAAACAGTAGATATTTCAGAAAATATCACTTAACATAAATGGGTGTATCATATTACACAGATAGATAAGCATCTATTATCATATGTATCTATACATATCACATAGCAGCATGTATATCACAATCAGATATAGCATATTCACATCATCACCCATCAATAAAGGTCAATAACCAATATCATTTACTCTTCCAATGATATATCATTCAATCATTAATCAATCATAAAAAAGTTTGATTCAAACTTGATTAATTTAATTAATCCTTAAATTAAATTAATCCTTAATTAAATACTTGGATTATCCTCAATCCAACTTCTTTATTCATTAATTAATTACAAATTAATTAATTAACTCACATTACTTAATTCCATTTCAATTAATCTTCCCTGGTTAATTATTACTTTAAGTAATTCTTACTTAATTACCATATTAATTAATCATCCTGATTAATTACTCCCAAATTATACTAAGTAATTTCCTCTTAAGTACCTTTTAAAATTAATCAATCCTTGATTAATTATTCTTTAATTATCCTGATAATTATTCCTTAATTATCCTTTAATCATACTTGATTAATCACTTTTAATTAATCACATTTGATTAATTACTCTTAATTAATCATACTTAATTAATTTCTTTTAATTAATCACCTTTGATTAATTACTTTAATTACATTTAGTAATTAAAACTAAATTATAAATTAATTATTCTTAAATTATTAATTAACAATTAATTAATCACTTTCATTAATTAATGATTACTTCATTAGTTAAATTACTTTAACACGTAATTAATCACTTAATTAATTACTCTTAATACTTTTATTAATTAATCATTAATCAAATAATTTAAATCTTTAAATAATTATTAATTATTTAATTAATTACTAAATGATTAACTCTTAATCACATTACTTAATTACTTTTCATATAGTAATTATCCTTTACTTAATTACCTTCTAAGTTAATCACTTAATTACTTAAGTTACTTCCCTAAGTAATTAGATTAGATTAATCCAAAGTGATTATCTTAATTAATCATAAGTTAATTACTTAATTAACTATTCAACCTAATCATTAAAATTAATTAAATGATTCTTAACTTCTTATATAATAATGGTTCTTGATTTAGAAAACCTCATCTTAATTAAATCATTTATGAATAATAAAACTTGATAATTAAAAATGATTTAATTATCTCAATTATCTTTACAAATTTAATTATCTTTAAATAAATCAAATTCAAACTTACTAATGATAATCTTTATTACAATTGATTATCAAATTCTAAATCATTAAACTTCATTTAAATAAAATATAATATTTAGAAATCAATTAAATTTAAACATATTTTAATTTAAACTTTTAATTTTTTTTTAAAACCTTTCCAAATTTATTTGTTAAAGTTTAATAAAAATTTTATCTTAAAATCTACTTATTTTATTTTAAAACTTCCATATTTTAAAATATATAAACTTGTTTTAAAACATAACTTTGAAACAAATTTAATTTTGAAACCTGTTCAACCTTTGTTTTAAAGATTTTATTTCTAAAAACAAATATTCTTTGTATTAATCATATCTAACTTCTGTATTAAAGCCTGAATGCCTAAATACTCGAGTAAACCACTCAAAAACCCAGTAACATCCCGAGTAAAACATGAAAGCACCCCGAGTCCACCCCCGCTTTCCCCCCTTTTCTTCTTGCTTCGAGTCAGCATGCCAAAAACGCGAGAACGACTTCGAGTCTTCACCTTCTTCTCCCACAACCCCACTTCCTGATACACACTACCGTGCACATCAACGTGCACGACCACGTCGGTCGACGATGAACCCAACGCTGGCCACCTACAAGTCACGACTAACCCCTACATCACAACAATCAACCCAGAAAGTCAAAACTCGATCGAGAGCGAGATTTCGATCCTCAACCCAAAACCATTCGAAAGTACCAACCCCAAATCCAACCACCGCCGGCCATCCCTTTCACCAGAGACCACGCCACCACCACCGTAGCTTCCCCACATTCCCTTGAACCTTCGGCCATGCACGCGATCACCTCCGAGAACAACATGATGACGCAATACCCCAATGAACATCATCGGCATCTTCAGCAAACAAAACCCTACTTACTCAATTCATGGCCATCCCACTCAATTAAAAATACATGAAACAATTTTCGCATGATCACAGAGGCTCCCTCCTCCTTCGAGTTCAACGGCGATGTCCACTTTGCCGTAGTTTGCCGAGATTCGAGCAATTTTCCCAAAACAGAAAAATCCTAAATTCTCACGAAAAACTAATCTAAAAATCATGATATGCTCAGTAAAAATCATGATTTACTATATATAACCTAGTTATAAGATCATAACAACAAATTTAATTCTTAAAATTTTTGACCCAAATTCCATTTAACTGTAAATTTGAAGATTTTAAGCTAATCTTCCATTTCAAACCTATATCTATTTTTAGATAAAAAAATTACATGATTGTGAACAACTTTTGTTTACATACTTTAAAAAAAATCGAATTCAACAAGAAGTTATTTAATTTATTAAGAAACTGTCAATTTTAAACTTACACAGAGTATAAATTTTAACTACCCAGGCATTCAACACTCAATTCTAATCTAAGTACTCAATAATATTAAAATACTCAACCATATTAACATGATGAAATTCAAGTTTAAACTATTTTTAAAAGAATTGTTTACTCACTTGAAAATTTGCAGAAAACAGAAGCTGCGTACCAGGCTTCAATTTTATTTGCATGTTGAATATTTGATTCCAGCTCTTGCATGATTGAATGTATTACATCCTGATGCTTGATTACTGATTGTTCTTAAAGATGAACTTGCATTAGCCTCTGATTTGAATTTTCCAAGTTTCATAGATTGAATTCCAGAATTTACTTCTTGCTTCTTGTTTTCATATTTTCAGATTTTACTTTCTTTTGGTTATTTGAACTTTGTTTTGATTTGCATTTTTTCTTCAGATTTGTATTTTTGTTTGAAAGAAGAAAATGATTTCTTAGCTGAAAATTAAAAGTAAATTCCTTCTCATATTTTACAAATTTTAAATTTTATTATTATAAGTGAAAAAGACATTTGTCATGTTATATGCAATATACTTCACAAGTGTCATTAGCATACTTTATCTAGTTAACAAGTGTTATAATTGTTTTATTAATGTTTTTCTTTTAAATGTTATTCTATTTTTAATAAACTCTTTAAGCTATATATATAAATATTTGTATAATGTTAGATAATTATAAAATTAGAACGAAAAACTATTAAAACAAATGAACTTTTATTTAAATCTTAAATATCATTTCAAATTTCAAAACTAAATATATTCAAGTTTGAAAACTCTTATTAAATTCAAATTAATAATATCCCTATTTAAAATGTATATACAAATATATATATACACATTTCAAATAGAAAAACAATTTATCATTAAATTTGTTAATTTCCATACTAAATTTTAAAACAAATATCAAATCACAATATATATACATTCATATATATTATAATTTGAATATAAAGTTTTATTACATTAAAAACTTCTTATTTACCAAAAATAAATGTTTCCAAATCAAATTTTATAAACTTTCAAAAGAATTAAATCTTGCTTACTTATATTGCAAAGAAAAATACTAATAGATATTAACAAACTATTATTATCAATCTTTAAAATAAATTTAACTTGTCAATTTATAATAAAAAAATGATCAAATCAATTTAATTATTAACAAAGATTATTAAATTGATATTGCTCAAAATTCCGGGCCGTCACAGTAAAAATATGCTGCATTACTGTAAATATGAAGGTATATGTGTATATGACTCTTCATAGGAATGTATGTCCTCTGTTCTAAGTACAGGCTACAAAAATCTTTTCAAAATTTGATTCCTTCTTCCCAAATCTCTTTTAATCGTTGATGTTTGAACAAAAAGTGCTTCAATCATCAAGATATAAATTTTAAATAAGGTTTCAAGTGTTTAAGTTAAGTAAATATTTAGAAAACAAGAAGATCAAAGTAAAATCCATAATAGACAAAAAAAATCAAGTGTCTAAATTCCAAACTTTAGTTATATAAACCGAATCTTACTATAATTTTATGATTATTGATAATCATATCATAATATTTAAGCTTGATTTCACGGAGGAAATAGTGGTTGGACTGGTAATGGTATTTTATCGATTTTCGACGATCTAAAGGAATTTAGTCATTAAGATTGATGTTAGAGGAGCTTCAAGGGTTGGTGAAGACTGGAAAAATGGTCGGAGATAGTATCATCCACCGTGGTGGCCGGATAAGGTTAGAATAGAGTTTAAGGAAATTTTTGGTTCGAAGAGGTTATCGAGTTCATCGCATAAAGAGGCTGGACCGGACTTGGTCAGAGAGGGTGGGTATAGTGCGTGAGCCTTCGGTGTATGGTAGGGCGGTGTATCAGGGTCTTAGACGACTTGAGGCGGTGGCGCAGGGGCTTTTCGTTGAGCGATATTGAATTTTAGCTGTAACGACTAGTTCGATTTCAAGTTGTTAGGATTTAGTGATTTTCGGGTTATCAAACGTCTCGTGATGACGTCGCCGACATGAGGACGGTAGCGGAGCCGGTCGGAGGTGACCGGAGTGATTGTGCACGTGCATAAGACGATTTCATATCTGGTGTTGGATTACTGCATTTAGCTTTGGGGAAGAGAGGTGGTTTACTCGGGGTTGCTCTCGAGTTCGATAGGGGTAGTACTGAGTTTTTGGGATCGGAAAGTTAGTTTTTCTGGCTTGAGTTGTCGATCGAGTTTTCTGGGCTTGGGCTCGGGTTATTTCGATATGTTATCTAGTTTTTAACATGTAAGGGAAGATAATTAAACAAGTTTATGTAAAGAGCTAGTATAATTAAGTTCCCAAGCCAAATTTCAATATAATTTGTAAGCCAAATGATCATATAATTTAATTTGTTTTGATTTAGTATATTTTCAAGTTGTTGTTTAAAAGTAAATAGTTATAATTATGAAATTAATCCCTAAATGGTTCTCAAATAAGAATAATGATGTAATTAAACATTTGATGTAAATAAGAATTTGTCTTTATTCAATTAAGGTTGTGATTAATTAAAATAATTAATTAGTGAAATTACTTAAAAGTTAATCACTAAAAGAAATTAATAAGGGTTGATTGATTAATATTAATAATCAAAGGATAATTACTTGATGAAAGTAACTAATGGAAAGTGACTGAATATAATTAAGGAAAGAACCATTAACTATTGATTAAGTGATAATTAATTAACTAAAGTAATTAATAAATTGATTGAAAATAAAGTAATTAAGGGTTAATTTTTGATTTAATTTATTAATTAAGTAATTGAAGAGAAATTATTTAATTGATGGTTAAGGATTAATTTATTTATAATTGAGGATTATCAATTAATTAATTAGAGATTAATTAATTGTTAATTAGAGATTAATGGATGAGTAATTAAAGATTAATTACCCAAAAGATAAATTACTTAAAATAAGTAATCAAAGGATAAATTTGTTAAGGATTAATTAATTTATTTAGCAATTAAACGTTTAATTAATTAATAATTAAGGGTTAATTTATTAATGATAATTAATAATGGGATAATTACTTAATGGAAGTAATTTAAGGATTAACTACTTGGTGCAATTAATTAAGGAATGAGTGAAGGGTAATTAATTTGTGAAATTAATTACTATTGTAATTAAGGAATAATTTATCAAGGATGATTAATTAAGAAGGATGACTTAAGAATGATTAATTAATTGTGTTGTAATTAATTTAATTAGAAATGGTGTGACTAATTAATCTTACTTATGAGTTATTGAATGATATTGAATGCCATGGATTATTTGATATTCCCGATTGAAATGTTTAGTGATATGATTGGGTCGAATAGTTATAATATGGTTATCGATCGAGATGAATCGCTGTATTTAAAGTTGAATTGTATTTCACTTATATAACTTGGGTTAAGATGAGATTGGGATCGAAGAGATAGGGGTTGTGTAACGACCCTAGATTTTGGACCCCGTTTATTTTAACAAATATTTGATCTAATTAAATAAAATGTGAACTGATCATATTAAAATGAATATGATTTGGGAACACTGCCATTTATTCATATAAACTGTATTTTGAAAAGGAGATTGATTTGAAAATTTAAAATAAAATCTCCTAAGAATATTTAAAGTAAAATCTTTCTTGTATAATCAAGGGAAAATACTTTTCTTGTTATAAGTATACAAATGCAACATATAGAAAATAATGTTCAAAATAAAATCAAAGCTTGTTAATATAAAATATAAATATAGAAATAGGTATAAATGTAAGTCAAACACATGAATATAACTTAATAATTTATAGTTAAAATACAAATGGAAATAGATATGACATATAAATGTGAATGTAAGTAAATTATATTGTACATATTTAAATATTGTAAGCTAAAGTACAAATACAAGTTAATATGGGTAAGTAAATTTATGCAATATGACTTAAATGTTGATAATCAAATGTAATAGGAAAAGAGATAAAAATATAACTCAAGAAATTAAATGAAATATAAAATACAGAATTAAATTTAAGAACAAAATATAGAATAAAATGAAAAACTACGCCAAAGTATAAATAAAATAAGACAAGTATGTATATAATTTTTCAAGTTACCAAATAATAAAAATAAAATAACTTTCTTTCACAAAATAATCTCTCAGCAAAATATAAAATAAAACATCTTCCTATGCAACCAAATATCTACCTGAAAAGAACAAATGTATTTTTCCAAAGCTTCTTATACAAGCTATGCCTACTTGAAGTACATATCTATACAAGATATCTTTGCCCAGGAAAAAGATATCAACTAATATCAGAAACTATTGTCAACAAATTTGAAGACATGCATTAATTAGCATACAAATAGTCATTTCAGTTTTCCAAATAAATCTTACAGCCGAGTTACAATATCATTTCAGTATATTAAATATAAAACATGTCAAACAAGTAAAACTGTCCAAATATTACCTGTCCAAGCCTTTCTATATATATATATTTATATCCATCATATTAGTATGTTCATTTATAAACTTAACTAAAACCTAAGAGCAAACCTGAAACAAATAATAAAGCAAGCAAAACTCAAAATTTAAATTCAATACAAAAACAAAGAAAAATATGTATACAGGAAGTTTTAAAGTTTCAGGTGTTCAAAAATTCGAGTGCATCTTTCTGTTCAAAGGAATCATCAATGAGTAAACATAATTCCTTAAGTTTTAAGTTTTAAATTTTACAGTTAAGTAGCTCTGTGATCTTGTGGTTATGTATGTTTTCATCTTGTGAGTATAACCCTATGGAACACATGCTCTCAGTTTAATTGATACAGGGGAATAAATTATCATAAGCTCAATTCATGTGATGCGAATATATGTTTAAGTTTTAATTTCTTTCAATCAAACAAAGTAGTTAAGATAAATAAGCTTTTATAAGCTGTTTAAACACTTTGGGTAAAAAGTATGCTACTGAAGATGATTTTAGAAGCAACCAAGTAAATTATGGATAAATTCATTTGTTATAGAATGCTAATTCGGATTTATATCTTGAATTCTGATGGAAATTCATGATTTTTAAAACAAGATTGAAGAATTTTCGTGTCATATTTAAGGAGCAGTTTGAAGTTGAACTTAGGTTGCAATTCTTTCTATTTCAAGCAATCGACTCAATTTTAATTGATGAGATTTCAATTGAAGCAAGTTGATCCATCTACAATTTCGGGAAAAATGTAAAAACAATTATTTATTTCGTGAATTAAGAAATTAAGGCCATTTTAGGGTTTTATTTGTAGTTTTGTTCATCACTGTAAATGCAACAAACTCATCGTCTACACGGGTTCGAGCTTCACGTGATTCATGAGGGAGGAAGCTTATTGCGTCGTGGTGGTGTGGCGGAGGTTCGAACCCCTCTGGCGATCGGTGCGTCATTCACGAGGCCTGATTACCGGAGGTCTTGCTTTGCAGTTTTCCATGAAACTGTAAATTTTCGATTTCGATCTTTATTTGTCGAATGAGTTTTGATTTTCGCACCTATGCATGATTTGCGACTTGTCTGCGACTATGGGGTTCGCCAGAGAGGGATTGCGCCGCCGTGCACGTGCACGGCAGCGGTGATTTGGTGACAACGCAGTGGGGGATTCAGGTGGCTCGTGTCGTGCTCGTGTAATATGGGTGTTGCACCGGGTGTTATCGTGTTCGAGAGGGAGAGCCTGATGCTTATTATCATGATCGCAATTCAGTCTTACTGTAAAGTAATTTTTTTTTAAAAGAATAAGAAGGAGGAGTTTCAAGGGAGGACTCGGGTAAGCTTGCGTGAAAACCCGGAGTTACACTCGAGTATAAGTAGGGAGGTCTCGGGTATTTGCAAACTGCAGAATGAACTTTCTAGATGAAGCTAAATGTAGATTTTTTTGTTCATCTAGATTAATACTGAAATCTAAATATCTGTTAAATAGTTTTAACTTAGAAGCTGGTTACATGTTTTAATTATTTTTCTTTAATACTTAACGATGTTTAAGCCTTAATTATTATTATTTTAATCAAGTAATTATAGTATAAGTTAAGTAATTACTTTAAGCTAGAAGTGTAACCGGTTAACATTTAAGTTTGTAGTTAGTAGTAATTTGAGTTTCAAATTTTTTAAAGAAATTTCTTTTAATTACTTACAGGAAGTAATTAAGAATGTTTAAGTGATTGATAAATGAGTAATTAACTACTTAAGTTAATAAATGAATGATTAATAGTTAACTAATCAAATAATTTAATTATGAATTAATAGTTAGATAATTAAGTAATTAAGTTTCATTAATTAATAATTAAGGTTATCAATTAATGAATAAGGAATCGTAATTAAAGATAAACAACTTGATTATAAAGTAACTAATTAAATAATAATTAAGATTTAATAGTTGGTTAAGAAATCATTGATTAGATAATTGGAAATGAGATAGGTGATTAATTGTTACTTTATGATTAATTAAACATAGTTAAGTGGTTAACTCTCAAGTAATTAATTCTAAATGAAATTAACTACAAATAAGAATTAGAGATGACTGCTTATGGATTGTGTGTAGAATATTCGATTTGTGATATTTATTTGATGATATTCTGTTATGCTCTGTGATATGTTGTGTTATATCTATGATGCTTGTATATGTTTTATCTGAGATAAATGCTATGTTAATTCAATTGTTGAATTTAACTTATTAAAACTGTTTAAGTTAATTAGACATCTTGGCCTTTAAAATGGCGTTTGGATTCCATGAGACCGGGATCGGGTATCAATTTGATATTTCGTAAACCACATCGATCCAATTTAAACGATAGGTCATGAATTCTGAAATGAAGATTGAGATGGTGTATTCAGAACACAAGGGTTATCGTCGTTAACTCTGAGGGTGATTCCAAAATGAGTGTGACGAGATAATGCCTTCCGTTTCGTTCGAACCCGGAACAAACTTGTATGGATTGAATGCTTTCAGCACATCGTCAGGCGGACGATGAGCATTCTAAGTAATATGTCCTGTAAAGGTAATCGGAGCCTCAAGCCTCATCAACCGGGAATGGCTAAAACATGGGAGATGCAGCAAGGTTAGGTGGGTCATGCCCAAGCAGGACAAGATATTTCCCCTGTCTAGATGTCCCTTTTTATTTCGGCTGTGTGGGCGGTTGCTAACTACAACCGCGGGGTTTATCTTATTCGGGACTGTTCAGTAAGGAATGGTTCCGGCCTTGTGTTGTAGGAGGTTGGGAGTGATCCTCGGTACGGTGATCTAGACCCCGTATTGTGATAGGCGGTACCCCAGTAGCCCTGCCATTGTTGGGAATCCATTTTTCCCTACGAGACCCTACGGTTTTGATTTGTATTACCCTCTTTTGTGGCTAGTAGCTGGAATTTAATGAATGTAACAATTTCGGCTATTTTCTATTTACTTGAAAACCCTAGACACTATTATAATATCACTGGATTTCCTATGAAATGTTTTGGTTAGCGTAAGGTAAAAACTTACCCGTATTTATTTGTGGGAAGTCTTACGTGATACCTTTATTTTCAAATGTTTTCAACGTTAAACAACTTTTAAACCGTTTACTCATACCAGACCCATGTCTGACCCGGAGTTTATATTTTGTTTTCATAAACTTGTGACGCCCCACCTCTATACCCACGCTAGCCAAGAACACTCCGGAGTAGTGCTGTCAACTAGCACGGAGAATAAGGCTGTTGAGGAGCGACCATCCATGTAATTGCTTATCACACGGTGGCTATAAAAAATCTTCGGAAACAAACATAGAAATAATCATATCACAAATCAGTCACAGATATCCATATCACAAATGCGGAAGAAGATATGAATATATAACTAACACATGAAAGTGTACATCAGAGTAGTGGTCAGTAAGATCCACGATAATACAAAAGAATAGCAACACGTGCTATACAAAAGAATACAACTATGAGTCTATATCTCAAGTGTATACAACAAAAACTGCTAATCTAAACAGTTAGCCAAAAGTCAGAGTGATGAATCCCTGGGAAGAAGTCAAGCAGAAGCACTTGTAACATCTCGGTCTGACCCGAGTATTATTTAAGAAAGTAATAAACGGGTCAGTCTTGCTATAAATATCAGATGACATGATATAACATAAAAGATATGGCATAAACATAAACATCCATAATGACATACCACTATAAGTATGTAAATAATGATCAACAGAAGATCAATCAATAAGAGATAATCAATATCACAAGAATCTTCTCAAAGATTCGGAAAGGGCATCATACCCCAAACTTGTACTCATAACAAGTCAATGACATAAATTCTAGAAATCAATGCAAGAAGTCCAGAAATCATAGAAAAAAAAAGAAAGAGGCCTATCACATGACGGTCCGAAGACCAAGGGGAGCTACCCCGCATGTGTGAATGGAATCACACAGATTGAGGTCAAGACTAACCAAAAAGCAGAAAGGTATGTGTGAATGGAATCACACAAGTGGTGTCTAGTCTAACCTTGCAATGAAAGAGACATCGCGCAATTGCTAGTCTAATTCATAAAGCGATCATCAAGATCAACGAGAAGTGTCAATTACACTAAGCTAGTAAATATAGAAGTTTAGCTTCATGTCCCATAACCACTTGCTTAACTTAAATATTTACGAACAAACTGTAAATCTTCACTAATAAAATTGTCACAAGAGGTTCAAGCGAACAAGTCCAAGAATTAACCGACAAAGTGAACGCAAGCGTTTCATACCACTTGTTTTACTAAGTCGTTTAATTAGATTTCTCATCCGAGTGAGGTAAAGGCTTGTATATACTAATAGATTGGAAAACGGTTTAAGAAAAGAGCTTTGTTATTAAAAATAGAGTTGAAATTGTTTGTTAAAAGAGTTTTGATATTTACTACTAGTATTGAAACCTTTATATTATAAAGTGACAAAACACAGAAGCAATTGTAGAAACAATCAGTCACAAAAATCGCATACGGAGATGTGAATAAAATCCAAGGAAATCAGCTCAATGTTTTTCAGATAAGATCCCCTACGGAGGGGGGGTCCGGGGGGGGGGGGTGGCAACCCCCCAAGGTGGGGGTGCGGGGGCAACGCCACCGCTTACGGGGTTTGACCTGCCCGGTCAGGCCGCGGGGGTCCAGGGGGTAGCGCCCCCGGCGGGGTGCGGGGCAGCGCCCCGTCCAAAACGGTACGACCTAGTGAAGACAAAATGAGGTCTAACGACCTAAAAGTTAAGGGTCCAACGACCTATAGGTTCACGCGACCTAGGTGGAATGCGACCCACGAGATAGGCAAGTGGAACGACCTAAAGATGAATGGGTCGAACGACCTAACGTGAGCACAGGTGAAGCGACCTATCGGTCCAACGACCTAAGGGTAAAAGGAAACCTAGGTCTAACGACCTAACTGCTCACGACCTAATGGTCTAAAGGGTCAAACGACCTAGTGGTGCTCGCGAGTTAGCCGAAGCGAGCGACCTAAGAGAGACGAGCGACTTAAGGAACTCGCGACCTAACATTTGAATAGGTCAAGCAACCTAAGTGGTCAGGCGACCTAAGGTCTTACGACCTAACGACCTACGGTCTAAAGGCCACGCGACCTAGAGGATCTGCGAGCTAACGAGGCCGACCTAAGGTGCAAGCGACCTAAGGGACAACGGGCTAAAGTATGGTACGCGACCTAAAAGATGGCGCGACCTAAGGTGAGAGCAGGTCGAGCGACTTAAGGCGATGCGCGACCTAAGACCTAGCAACCTAAAGGGATGCGCGACCTAAGAGAGGCATCAGGTCGAACGACTTAAGGGTGATGCGACCTACGACCTAAGCGCCATACGACCTAAGCTCAAATACGAGCTACGAGCTAGCGACCTACGACCTAAGCTCAAATGCGAGCTAAGGCCTACGACCTAGGGCCCTAACGTACTAACATTTGTCGCGACCTAAGTGGTGACGACCTAACAAGGAAAGGCTGAGCGACCTAACGCTGCAGAGGGGATTTAAGGCCAGAAACGACCTACGACCTAAACCCCATACGACCTAACGTGAAACGACCTAACTCCGAAGTGAAAATTCAAGGCAGTGCGACCTAGCGCGCTAACACGCGAACGACCTAAGGGTTAGGTCACGAGCGACCTAACTCCGAACACACGAAAATGGCCAGAACGACCTAAGTGCAGAAAATTCACCAAAACGCTAAAAATTGGAGTTTTTCGCTAATCCAATCCAAACCAAATGCAAATGTGCATGCAAAAGTGATAGGGAATCATTCCCAACAGTCCAATATAGTTATAGACTAGATTTGTGAGATAAAAATCTCACCTTTGCACCAAATATCAATGAAAATGAAGTTTTAAGCAAGCAAGAATCAATCCTTCTTCTATCTAAGCACAAGAAGCTTGAATCCAATGTCTTCTTCTTGAATTTGGAGTAGAAAGATGGATTGCAATTGAATTTGAGTTTTTGGAATTTTAATTTCCCATTCCCTCCACCATTAATGCCAAAGCTTGATTAGTTAGGAAATTTATGAAGAGTGAGGAGAAGAGGGTTGGAACTTGGGCTTAATAGGCTAAACTAACCCAAAGTCCAAAGCGGGAAAAGTTAGTGAAATTTCACTAACTCCAAACCTATCGATGTTTATACTTAAAAAGTTGTAAATGACATTTCGAACTCAATGGAAGTGGTCTCGAGTCCTAATTTGACCGTTTGCAAAAAGTAGCTTTTCGGACCAAAATCCGATTAACGAGTTAATATTTAATTAAAATATTTAAATACAAACTCGATAAATATGCGGGTTGTTACAAAACTCTTGGGTACTCAAATTTTTATGAGTAGCCAAGTGGTAGGTTTTGGACTCTGATTTCTGGAGGAGCTTGGAGCAGGAGTTTCCAGACGTATGTAGCTATTTATCTAGTGCCACTGCGTTAGTTTATGTGTACTGTATCTCTGATGTATATAGTGATAACTGTATGCATGACTGTCATATGCATCGATATTGTATAACTCTGATATATGTAAAACTTTGTAATATTTATGTGATATATTATATTTTGTTCCGTTCCGCTGTGAGATTCTGATGTTGTTGTTCTTTCTTTCTCTTTCTTTCTACTTCTATCCCTTTCTTTTCTTAATGATGATACGTCTTTCTGGTAGTACAAGGGCGGGTCGTCACACTTGGTATTAGAGCATAGGTTAGGTGATAACCTTGGCTCTGGTAGGAATCACTCGTAGAATAGAGTCAGTAGAACTCTAGAATGAGTTTGAGTGTATTAATAGATATGAGCGCGTATTTGTTATTGAATATAAAATTGTTTTATATTGTGTTGATCTATCTGTTGAGTGTTTATGGATTCTGGTCGATGGATGGGACGCCATTTTATCGATAGGGATTTCTAAACTCTTAAACAAGGTAGACCGGCACAGTATTATTTTTAAAGTAGGGTAAATGAAATAATTTTACCCAAAATTATATTTTGTCATAAAAGAAATATTTTTTTAATGAAATTATTATATATATTTGGATGTTTGGTTGTTAATACTATAATTGAATAAAAATTTAAATTTGAGTGGTTTATTACCAAACAAAATTGTTTAAGTATGATTTAAATAAAAAAAGAATATAACTAAAACTTTGACGCAACAGATATTAACAAAACGATATAGATCGATGAAAGTAGCAAACGGTGGATTGAAGATACTGAAATGCCCAAATTCGTTGATCACAAAGATACCGAATTCTAGCTATCTTCGACACGTTGATCGTGCACGATACCGTGAAAGAAGATCTACAATTCTTCAAACATTGATCAAGCGCACTTGATACCGTGAATTGGCTTCAACGATCGTTGATTCGAGCGCACTCGAATAACCGAAAGTGGAGATAGGAGATCACACTCAACTACCAATTTAGTGAAAGCACAAAGCTAACAAACAAAAGTTTTATTCAACAATCCACCCCTTAAATGTACAACACACTCCCTATTTATAGCATTTCACAACCGGTGCCTTAAGTCGTTCACGACTTACGACTCATCATATGTCGGTAGCGACTCAACGTGTAATATCCTAGAATTTTTAACAATATCAATTTAATAATCTGTAGTTAAAATTAAATTGATATTGATAATCTGATGTTAATTATTCAGATTAATTTAATAATCTTCTTCAATAAATATTTAAATTGGTTATTTTATCTTTTAAATGATATAAATTGATTTCTATTTATAAATAAATATATGGTTTATATTTTAAATAGATTGGTTTTTGTTTTAATTTTAATAAGTAAAGCATACTTTCTAGTTTTATTATTTATTGTAATTTTGGGAAAATTTGTTTTATTCAACATCTAAGCTTTTCAAAATTAAATAAATAATTTTGGTTTAAATTTAATGATTAAATCATGTTTTAAAATTCTAATATATACATTTCAATTTGGAAATTTTGTTTTTAATTAGTATTGAGTTTTAAAACTATTTCATAACTAAAAATACGATTTAAAATTGATATAAAATATTAAATGTTTTAAATTAAATTGGATTTAGTTTTAAATTTAGAATAAATTCAATAAAATATTTTATGGTTTAATAAAATGGATATTTTATTAATAAAAATATAACCTCTTGTAAAATGATTTCAATTTAGTAAAAAGAGATTTATAAAAGCAATATTAATATTGTATTGTCTTTATAAATAAGATTTGAATAAAATTTGTAATTTTTATTTCAAGTTGAATTTTTATTTATAATTTGATTTGAAATTGTTTGGTTTTGAATTTAATTTGAATTTAAATTCCAAAGTATAAATTTTAAATTGTTTAATTGATTTAATCTTTAATATGTATAAGTTCATTTATAAACATAATTTGTTTTTATTTCTTTTGTAAATACATACACATGTTTAAATTTAAACTAATATATTAACTTAGGATTACACACACATTAATTTGTAATTAGTATTAATCATTTTTAAGAAAACAAGTGTTTGATTCATGCATTGATTAAACATGTGTTGCATTCATATGCATTCAAATTAACAAGTGTTCAAAAAACTAATTTACAATGTGACAAGTGTAGGATTTAGTTTTTATTTTTCTTTTCTTTTAATTAAATCTGAAAATCATATTTATATAAACTTGCTTCTTCATTCTTATTTGTTTTTTTCATTCCTTAATCAAAAGAAAAGATCAAAATTCATTTTTCATATGCATAAATGAAACCTGCATTTTGAACATCCTCAAATTCAAAAACCTGCATACTCCACTCCTCTTCAAAATCAAATCCACCTTCACCTAAAATTCAAATCACAAGCCTGCATTTTCTAACCATGTTCAAAAATCTGCATTTGATTCATCTACAATCTACATATTCAAATCCCAAATCTGCATTCCTCAAATCAAGTGAAACCTGCATATTCAAATATAAAATCTGCAACCCCTCAAATCCAAAAATCTGCATACTCCACTTCATTTCAAAATCAAAATGAAGCCTGCATGTTTTCCTGCATTCTGTTTAAACCTGGAATGGATGAAGCCTGCATCTTTTCACCTGAATTACATAGCATGCATTTGGGAAATTGGCAAAAGCATCTGCATGCATGTAGGAATTGTAGTTATGGAGCATGAGCTTTCAAAATTGCAACTCAGATTAAATCAACAAAAGAGCATGCCTGCATTTTTGGTGATTTCTGCATATTCAACTGAGCTCTGCTTTTTTTTAAAGGCGAGTAACAATTTATTTTAAAAACTAATTTAAATTGATATAGTTGCTCAAATTGTTTACTGATGTGTATGATGATAATGTCTGTATATAAGTATGAGTTTGAATGCTTGCTTGCTAGTGATGAATTCTTTCCTGATCTTGATTCCTGACTTAAAAATATAATTCAAAATTCATGAACTCAAGATCTAACCTATGTTTAGATGCAAATTTTCAAATAAAACATGTAGTATATCCTAATTAAAGTATTAGATTTTATTTAGGATAATAAACTTGTTTCTGGACTCTGGAAACTGTAAGAACATCATGCATGTTTTAATTTATTTCAAACCCAATCTAATTAAGATGATAATTCAGTAATACAAAATCAAAAATGTAAACTGAAACTTGATTTTTAAATCAAGTATTGATTTTTTTTAAGTGTTTGTTTCATTTACTGTCTGGTCTGGAACAATAGCATGAATTGGGCAAATTCATGCAATCTGTAGTTTAAGGGAACTCAAATTTCTTTTGAGTTATTAAGTAAGGATCATAGATCCTTGGGAAAATCTGAGAAGTAATTTAAGTTTGCTAGATTGATTTCAGTTTTGGATTTTTAGAACTTAACCCTAGTTTTGAATGGGTTTGTGCTTTGAGTCAGTTTGAATAGTAGGGTTGACCGGGTGATCTGGTACTTTGGGAATGTGTTGTTGATAAATGAAGGAGCTCGAGGTTGGAATGGGTGGACTGCAGGTGGTCGGAGCGACTTGCAATCGCCATTGATAGGTTTCGAGTTGAAACCTGTAAAAATTTCCAGGTTTTAAAATTTTTGGGGTGAAGTTTGATCCATGGGTTTTTGTTCGACCTGATGGTTGTTGTGGGGTGTTGTTGGGTTTCTGGTAGTGGCTGGATCATCTCTGATGATCGCCAGAGGTGGTGCGACATGATTTCTGGTTAACTGTTTTGGTTTGGATGTGTTCTAGGGGTAGGTCTGTGTTTTCCTCGAAGTGGATAGGGAAATGACTCGGGGAAATCGAGCATGAAACTCGAAGTAAAAGTAAGGTTTCTCGGGTCAATCTGTAGTTTACAGGTTACACAATAAACTGTGTATGTTTTTAAAAATTTGGGTTTTAAACTTTTAAAATCTGGGTTTTTGAAAATTTAAAATCTAAAGTTTTGTTTAAAGAAAAGTTTAAGTTTAAAATCAAATTCAAGTTTAAATTTTTGAAGTGGATTCAAATTCCAGGTTTTGAATGATTTACTATTTTTTTTTTAAAATCTGAGTTTTCTTTTTGAACTTTTTAAATCTGCAGTTTCATGTTTAGAGTAAAGCAAAGTTTAAGTTCAAATGCAATTCAAGTTTGTATTACTGATTGAATTCAAATTCCAGGTTATAAAATAAAAATAAAAGTTTAAAATTTAACTTAATTAACTATTTTATTTTTGGTAAAATAGTTAAAACTTTTAATAATGAAGTTTTTAAAATGTGATTAGGATTTAAGAATTAATTCTAAATCTGGAAATCTAAGCTTAAACCTGAACTCCAGTTTTAAATTTTAAAGAAGTTAAAATTGAAGTTTTAAATTAAAATGAAATTTTAAGTTATTAAAGTTTTGAAATGAACTTAACTCTAAAATTTTTATATAACATTTGTTTGATTTGAAATTTTAAAAGGTTTTAAATTATTTAAAACTTTGATAAGTTTTAAAATTATTCTATTTAAGCTTGAATTTAAATTGGAATTTAAGAAGGAAATTTCTTAAGAACTTTGTTTTAGATCAAATTGTTTGAAACATAATTAAGTTATGTTTATAAAAATTTAATTTAGATAAATATTTCAGAATTAATTTGTTTAATAAGGTAATAAGATAATTTAATTTAATTAATTAATTGAATTTTGATTAATGATTGATTAATGATTGATCAATTATAATTAAGATCATTAATTAAAATTATTAATTAATGATGAATGAATGTAATTAAGTTTTAAATTAAGGTTAGTTAATTTAATAATTAACTTTAATTAATGAATGATTAAAGATAATTTAAATGGTAATTAATTTAAGTTAATTACCTTATAAAATAATTTGAGGATGGTTAATGAAGGTCATTAACCAGGATTATTTAATAATTAATTAATGTAGTTAATTTCTATAACTAATTAGATTAATTAATTTAATAATAATCAATTGCAAATGGTTTGAGTATAATTACTTGATAAAGTAATTAGGAAATTAATTACTTAATGTAATTAATTTAGTTTAATATGATTGTTTATCTTTAATTAATTAAGTTTAATTAATTTTAAACATTTGGGTTTTATAAATAATTACTTTATGTAATTAAAGTTTGGAAATTACTTAGTTAAGTAATTATTTAATAATTACATATTGTAATTAAGAGTGGAGATGTTTAAAAATGAATAATTTGGATTAATTATTTAGTAATTAATCAAATAATTAATTAAGAAATTAATTTAAGGAATTATTAAGGATCATTAATTATTTTAATTAATGATGTTGATTAATTATGATTAATTAATCAATAATAAATAATTAAGGTAATTAATTAGTTTATTAATTAAGGATTAATATAATTAATTATGATTAATTAATTAATTAATTGGGTAATTAAAGGTTAATTACTGTTTGTTTGAGGCAAATTAATTTGTGAAATTGATTAAGGATAATTACATGAATGTAATTAAGGGTAATTAATCAAGAGTGATTAATTAAAGTAATTTATGATTGATTAATTGATTTTAATCAATTAAATGATTGAGTAAGCAAGTTATAATTTGATGAAGTAATTAATTTTATTTATTTTAAATTAATTAAGGTGAAGGAATTAATTTAATTCATTTTAAATTAATTAGAGGTAAAGAATTAATTTAATTCATTTAAATTATTTATACGGTGATGAGTAAAATTTTTCTTATGTATGAATGGACGTCATTGAATTGACTTAGATGCTTTGTGATCTCAGAAATGAGATAAATGATATTGTGTGGTATGGATGTTGGTTGTATTGTGATGATAACATAGGTTATCTATTGTGATGATAATATATGGAATATCTATTTGATATTGATAATGTAGGTTACCTGATATTGATAATTATCAGTTATGGTTTATGAGTTATCTATCTGTGTGTATATAGATACTGTATTGAATTGTTTTAAACTTTAAAACAACTTGGACCTAAAAGACACGCTTTGGATTTCGATGAGACCGGTATCGGGTTTCCATATTTGGATATCCGAAAACCACATCGATTCCAAATAACGTTAGGTCGTTAATCCAAGTGGAGCGAGTGAAGACTCGAGGTCTAAGGGCTATACGTCAGTATAACTCTGTGGGTGATTCCGCAATGAGTTTGACGGAATAGGACTTATAGATTCGAGATGGAGATTTAGAGTGCAAGGGTTATTGTCGTTAACCCTGAGGGTGATTCCAAAATGAGTGTAACGAGATAATGCCTTCGGTTTCGTTCGAACCCGGAACGAACTTGTATGGATTGAATGCTTCCAGAACATCGTCAGGTGGACGATGAGCATTCTAAGTGATATATCCTATAAAGGTAATCGTAGCCTCAAGCCTCATCAATCGAGAATGGCTAAAACAGGGGAGGTGCAGCAAGGCTTCATGGGTCGCACCCACTGGAGAGCAAGATTTACCCCTGTCTAGATGTCCCTTTATATTTTTCGGCTGTGTGGGGGCGATTGCTAGCTAGAATCGCCGGGGTTGTCTTGTTTGGAACTGTTCAGTAAGGAATGGGTCCGGCTTTGTGTTGCAGGGGATTGGGAGTAATCCTCGGTACGTTGATCTAGGCCACGTACTGTGACGGGCGGTACCCCAGTAGCCCAGCCATTGTATGGAATCCAAAATCCAATAAGTACCAACGGTTTTGATTGTATTACCCACTTTTGTGGCTAGTAGCTGGAATTTAATAGATGTAACAATTTCGGCTATTTCATATTTATTTGAAAACCCTAGACACTATTATAATATCATCAGATTTCCTATCAAATGTTTTGGTTAGCGTAAGGTAAAAACTTTTCCATGTTTATGTGTGGGAGGTCTTACGTGATACCTTTCTTTTCAAAGGGTTTTTAAAAGTTAAGCCACTTTAACCTGTTACTCACACCAAACCCATGTCTGACCCGGAGTTATTTCTGGTTTTCTTTAACTCTTGGGTACTTAAATTTTTACGAGTAGCCAAGGGAATTCAGGTTAGGATTCAGGTTAGCTTGACGAATTTTGGGAAGCAATGGAGCAGGAGGCTTCTGCGTGTAGCTATATAGTTTTCCACTGTGTGTTCTCTGAGTTGTTTGTTGTATTGAGTTGTATAACTAGACAGGTGTTTATAACTGTCTAGTATGAGTTGATTATGCTGTGTATCTATGATAATGATTGTAAACTATGTAATATTTATGTTATTAATATAATTTATTCATTCCGCTGTTTAGATTCTGATGTGTTGTTCCTTTCTTCTCTTCTATCTTTTCTTCTTCTATCCCTTTGTTTCTTAAAGATGATGCGATTTTCTGGGAGTGGAAAGTCGGGTCGTCACTCAACGTACACGACTTATCAGTTACAACACAATGCCGACTCAACTTAGGTCGTACACGATCTAAAACGCACAAAAGTGACAACTTACGACTCAACGGTACAAGATTCAAGTTACAACACACACATATATTTACAACACCTAGGTCGTATACGACCTAACGACTTACGACTTAAGAAAATACAAACATATTACATCACTTAGGTCGTTGACGACCTAACTACATACGACATAAGGAACAAACGGTTGACGACTTAAGAGACATCTTCAGGCAGTACCTTCATGCGACTTAAACATGGACGACTTAAGACTTCAACGACTTAACATGAGTCGTAACTCGTCGGCAGCTTGAAGGAACGGTAACTTCCCACGACTCAGCTAAGTCCTAACCCGCTTTCGACTTAAGGCCTTCAACCATTGGAACTTCTTCCTGCTTTTTGTTAAGTCGTGGACGACTTATAGCCATGCCGTCAGATCGTGTGCGACTCATCAAACCCGAATGACTTAAGCTTCCATTAAGTCGTAACTCTTTTCTATCTGATCTGTTAGGTTGTGGCTCTTTTCCCCGAGCTTTGTTAAGTCGCAGCTCCCCCTTACGTGACCCCCTTCGGTCGTGGACGACCTATAGCCTTTTTCTTAAGTCGTGTGCAACTTATATCTTCCTTAAGTCGTATGCGACTTATCCCTTGGAAAATTATGGGTTGCGTATTTTCATCTCTGGCCTAAGCTGCATCATCCTCCCCAGGTTGAGAAAAATTCGTCCTCGAATTTGTAAATTCTTCCACATCGGATTGTTCATTCCCATAATATGGCACGAGATGTTTAACATTGAACACGTCAGAAGTGTACACATCTGCCGGTAGCTTCAACTTATAAGCATTTTCATTAATCCGTTTCACGACTTCTACAGGACCAATTTTTCTGGCTTTCAACTTGCTATAAGCGCCCACTGGAAAACGATCCTTTGTTAACACAGCATATACCAAATCTCCTTCATTAAACTCAACACTTCTTCGCTTCATATCTGCGGACCTTTTATACTTCTCATTTGCTTTCTCCAATCGCTCCTGAACGATTTTAGGACATTCAGTCAACCCATCAACAAAGTCTACAGCTCGTTTAACCGTCCCCTTCGGTTGTGGTACTACTGTTAAGTCCAATGGTCCCTTGGGTAGATTTGAATATACAATCTGAAATGGACTGAAACCCGTACTATGATTCACTGCATGATTATGTGCAAACTCTACCTGGCATAACTTCATGTCCCAACTCTTCAGATTGTCCTTCACAAGACATCGCAACAAATTTCCCAACGATCTGTTGACAACTTCTGTCTGTCCATCTGTTTGCGGATGATAAGCGCTGCTAAAGTTTAACTTCGTTCCCACCATCTTCCACAAACTTAACCAAAAGTGACTCAGAAAACGAGTATCCCTATCCGACACAATAGATTCTGGCAATCCATGAAGTCGATAGATCTCCTTGAAAATTAACTGAGCAACATGAACAACATCCGCCGTCTTCTTACAAGCAATAAAATGTGCCATTTTTGAAAACCGGTCAACCACTACATAAATGGAATCGTTACCCCTTTGAGTTCTAGGCAAACCCAAAACAAAATCCATGCTCACATCAACCCAAGGTTTAGTTGGCACAGGTAACAGCATATATAATCCAGCATTGGTCGCTGTCCCTTTTGAAACATGACAAACATGAAATCTACGCACAAACCTTTCAACTTCCCTTCTCATTGACGGCCAATAGTAAGACTGAGAAACCAACTGCAATGTTCGATCTCTACCCATATGGCCTTCTTCATGTAACTCTTTGATAATCTTCATTCTTAAACTGCCATCTGGTATGCATAATCGATTTCTCTTGAATAAAAATCCATCTACCAACACAAACTCATCAGTACTCCCATCCTTAACTTTCTCAACAAACTTTGCAAAGTAAGGATCCTCTTCAACCAATTATGGCAATATCTCAAATCCTATCACTTCAACCTTCATCGTTGTCAACAAATGGTTCCTCCTGCTCAATGCATCAGCTACACGATTCGTCACCCCTGATTTGTGCTTAACAACAAAAGTAAACTGTTGTAAATACGCGACCCATGAAGCGTGCCTAGCTGAAATTTTATCCTGCCCTTGAAAATGCTTCAAAGCTTCATGATCCGTATAGAGAACAAACTCCTTCTGAAACAGATAATATCTCCAGTGCTTTACTGCTTGAACAATTGCGTAAAACTCAACATCATAAGTGCTATATCTCAACTTAGCTCCAGACAACTTCTCACTGAAATAAGCAACCGGTCTTCCTTTCTGACTCAAAACTCCACCAACCCCAACCTTCGATGCATCAGTATTAATTCAAACAACAACTGAAAATCCGGTAAAACTAGAATTGGTGCTGTCGTCAATAGGATCTTGATCTTCTCAAAAGCAACCCCTGCTTCCTCTGACCACTCAAACTTATTTCCTTTCATGCAATCGGTTATAGGTGCCATTACACTGCTAAAATGTGGAATGAACCTGCGATAGAAAGATACTAACCCATGAAAACTTCTCACTTCAGTAATTGTCTTGGGTTGTGGCCAACTCCTGACAGCTTCTACTTTACTTTCATCCACTTGAATTCCTTCTTTCGATAGAACGTATCCCAGAAACAAAACACTGTCCGTCATAAACACGCACTTCTTTGCTGCTGCATAGAACTGTTGTTGACGTAGAATCAACAGTACTTCACGCAAATGCTGGACATGCTTTTCCATACTCCCACTGTAGATCAAAATATCATTGAAGTAAACAATCACGAACTTCCCAATGAATGGTCTGAAAATCTGGTTCATCACTCTCATAAAAGTACTTGGTGCATTCGATAAACCAAACGGCATAACCAACCATTCGTATAAACCTTCCCTGGTTTTGAAAGCAGTCTTCCATTCATCACCTGGTCTAATACGAATCTGATGGTATCCACTCTTCAAGTCAATCTTTGAGAACACAACAGCTCCACTCAACTGATCAATCAAATCATCAAACCTTGGCATAGGAAATCTGTATCTCACAGTGATCTTGTTTAGAGCCCGACTATCCGTACACATTCTCCACAAACCATCCTTCTTTGGCACCAATAAAGATGGCACTGCACAAGGACTCAAGCTCTCCTGAACACGCCCCTGTTCTAACAACTCCTCCATTTGCCTTCTCAGTTCCTCATGTTCTTTAGGACTCATCCTGTAATATGGCCTGTGTGGTAATACTCCCCTGGCACAAGATCAATCTGATGTTGAATATCCCGCAACGGTGGTAACTCCGTTGGCAACTCTTGAGGAAACACATCTCTGAATTCTTCCAATACTGGCTTTACTTCCTCTGGGACTTCAACATATTCAGTAGCTTCATGTCCAATCAACAAAAACACCTCTGGACTCTCCTCTACTTCTTCAACAAATTCCGTCAAAGTCAATAAAGTCTTCAGTTCCTCAATCCCTTCTAACTTGCTTTCTTCTTGTTGCCTCTTCTTTGGAACCAAAATGATCTTAACACCTTCAAACATAAAGTTGTAACTATTGGTCCGACCGTCTTGTTGCACTGCTCGATCATACTGCCATGGTCTTCCCAAAAGTAAGTGACAAACATCCATTTCCACAACATCACACCAGATCTCGTCTTTATATTTCTTCCCAATAGAAAATGGAACTTGAACTCGCCTGTCCACCTTCACCTCTCCTCCTTTTCTCAACCACGCTAACTTGTAAGGATTTGGATGCTTCTCCGTCTTCAGCTTCAACTTTCTCACAGCTTCGATAGAAATAATATTGTCACAACTTCCTGCGTCAATCACAAATTTACAAACCTTTCCCAGAATAGTGCATGTTGACTGAAAGATGTTACTCCTCAACCAACTAGCCTCTTCTTCCTGCTTCGGTATCAAACAAGACCTCCTCATCATTAGATTACATCCTTCATCTCCTGACGCAACATCCTGTTCATCCTCCTCAACTGGACTAGAATAACCTTCACCAACATCCTCACCTTCAACTTCAGCAATCATAGTTCGTTTCTTCGGCTTCGGACATTTATTACTCTTGTGACCCACTTCCTTGCAATTATAACATTTGAAACTGTTGTTGATCTTTGCCTTCGCAACTTCATTCACAACTGGTTTATTGACAGCTTTTGAAACATTGGAACTCCCACTAGCACCTTTATTTGGAATATTGGAACTTGTAAACACACCACCTCCACGTCTTCCCTGCTTCTCCCAAGCCAACGCTTTGTGATGTGCTTCTGCTACAAATCAAGGATCAAACATGTTCACCATATCCTGGATCTGCATCCTCAACCCTCCAACAAATCTAGCAGTCAATTGTTCCTCTGTCTCCATTATATCATTTCGAGCAATCAGTTGATAAAATTCATCAGCATAATCATTAATAGTCTTCGTCCCTTGCCTCAGATTCTGCAACCTCTGATACATGAGTGATTGATAATTGTAAGGCAAAAATGTAGCTTTCATCAGTTTCTTCATCTTCTCCCATGACTCAATCTTCGACTTCCCCATCCGTTCTCGTGTAAGTTTGGTTTGCTGCCACCACGCCATAGCTCTACCTCTCAATCTAGTAGCAACCAACTTCACTCGACGATTCTCCGGAACTTCTTTGAAATCAAAGATCTCTTCAACGTTAGACAACCAATCCAAAAATTCTTCTGCTACCATTCCACCTTTAAATTCAGGAATTTCCATCTTCATACCTGATTCCCATCGACGATCATCATCTACATCCATATATAAATTTCGAACTTGGTCTCGATCTCGATAATGAAGACTAGCTCTATCACCATCTTCATTAAAATCCAATATTCGTCGATACCGATTCTGTCTTTCTTCATCTCTATGATCATGCGTGGTCCTTCTACCTTGTCTATCCATATCGGGATGTGATTCATTTTCAAACTCACGTGGAGTTCTTCTCTCTTCACGTCCATAGTCATGGTGATCTCTTCTCGATGAAATTGATGTTTCTCTTCTTTCTCTAAAAGATTGTGGTGACACCCTCCTCGCTTCCGTAACTGATGGCGAAACTCTGTTTCCTCCATGGTTCGAGATTGGCGATCTCCTCCTTTGACTTTGATTCAAGTCATTCATCCATTTCTCTAACTTTCCAATGCCTTCATCAAATTTTTCATTGATATGTTGTTCTATTTGCTCGGCTTCTTCTCTTCTATACAATGCTTCAACATTTTGATGACGATTAGCTCTCCTTGGTGGCATGATTAAATCAACACAAACACTTCAAAACTTCACAAATCTTCTACAAATCAAACTTCAACTATCTCGCACAAGCTCAATACTTCACTACAAACTCGGCCTACACTTCAAATTCTCGGCTTAAACAAGTGATGCACGGCTCTACCCAACTCGGCTCAAACTCAAACACCTTTACAACTTTGATCCAAAATGAAATGGATCGAAAGCTTCTAACTTGTTGCAACTTCAAGATGAACACGATGAACACCAATTTCAAACTCCTTGGCTCTAAGACTCGGCTTAGCTATGATTGGCTAAGTTTAGCTCTGATACCAAAAACTGACGCAGCGGATAAAACAAAACGATATAGATCGATGAACGTAGAAAACGGTGGATTGAAGATACTGAAATGCCCAAATTCGTTGATCACAAGGATACCGAATTCTAGCTATCTTCGACACGTTGATCGCGCACGATACCGTGAAAGAAGATCTACAATTCTTCAAACGTTGATCAAGCGCACTTCATACCGTGAATTGGCTTCAACGATCGTTGATTCGAGCGCACACGAATAACCGAAAGTGGGGATAGGAAATCACAATCAACTACCAATTTAGTGAAAGCACAAAGCTAACAAACAAAAGTTTTATTCAACAATCCACCCCTTAAATGTACAACACACTCCCTATTTATAGCATTTCACAATCGGTGCCTTAAGTCGTTCCCGACTTACGACTCATCATATGTCGGCAGCGACTCAACGTACAACGCTTATCAGTTACAACACAATGCCGACTCAACTTAGGTCGTACACGATCTAAAACGCACAAAAGTGACGACTTACGGCTCAACGGTACAAGATTCAAGTTACAACACACACATATATTTACAACACCTAGGTCGTATACGACCTAACGACTTACGACTTAAGAAAATACAAACATATTACATCACTTAGGTCGTAGACGACCTAACTGCATACGACATAAGGAACAAACGGATGACGACTTAAGAGACATCTTTAGACAGTACCTTCATGCGACTTAAACATGGACGACTTAAGACTTCAACGACTTAACATGAGTCGTAACTCGTCGGCAGCTTGAAGGAACGGTAACTTCCCACGACTCAGCTAAGTCGTAACCCGCTTCCGACTTAAGGCCTTCAACCATTGGAACTTCTTCCTGCTTTTTGTTAAGTCGTGGACGACTTATAGCCATGACGTTAGATCATGTGCGACTCATCAAACCCGAACGACTTAAGCTTCCATTAAGTCGTAACTCTTTTCTATCTGATATGTTAGGTCGTAGCTCTTTTCCCCGACCTTTGTTAAGTCGCAGCTCCCCCTTACGTGACCCCTTCGGTCGTGGACGACCTATAGCCTTTTTCTTAAGTCGTGTGCGACTTATATCTTCCTTAAGTCGTATGCGACTTATCGCTTGGAAAATTATGGGTTGCGTATTTTCATCTCTGGCCTGAGCTGCATCAAACTTGATTAAACTAGAATTTAAGTCCTAGAAATTTGAAAGGTGTTTAAATGAATTTAAACAAAAGGATTTGGGGAATTTAAAAATCTTGGGAATGATTGAAATTTTTTTCCAAAGATTTGAAGGCAATAGTGGAGTATTGTTTTGGGAAAAATATGATTTAATGGATATTGTTTGGAAAGAATTTTTGGAAGTAAGGAAGCACTAAACTCACTTCAGTCGCTGGAAAATAATCCTGATGATGATGGCCACGTCATCAGTATTTATTTTCGAGTTTCTAAAGTGATGGAATGCTACCAGAATAGTTGGTCAGGATATTGTGTGGGGATACAATTTGTTTTAGAAATTTCAAAGGGAAAATTGTTTTGGTGAAAACAAGTGTTTGAAATTTGAAAATTTGATTTGATATACCAAGTAGGTTTGTGTAGTTATCATTTCAAAATGGTTTTGGAAATGAAAACCGGGTAATTGAATTCTAAGAAATTCTATGTAGATAATGTGAAAAGTTTAAATGAATCAACTATTGAACTTATAAAGTAAAGTTGATATTAACAAGATGAACTTGGGAATTTTAATCCAGGAATTAAAATTTAATTTAAGTAAATAAAAGTGAAGAAAATGTACTTGAGTTTAACCTGAGATAAGTTAAATGGAATTGAAGTTCAAAATGAACTTAATTGGATATAAAATTTGAAGGTAAAATGATTGTACTTGTGAGGTGGAAATTTATACCTTAAGATAGTAAGTGCTATATATATATATATATATATATATATATATATATAAAATCTGAAATTGTGGTTATAAGATGAAATGACTTGAATGAGCAATATAAGCTTTTAAGTAAATAAATAGGTTTTGAGCTCATATATTGAGAAATAAATTCAAAGAATGATAAGCAGCTAAATTTAACTGAAATTGAGTTGGAATAAAACTGAATTTAAATGAATTCAATAGAGTTATTAATAATATTGAATAAAATAAAAATTCTTACGTAAATAAATAAATGTAAACCAAGTAAGCCTTGAATTTAGTTAAAATAGAATTGGAGTGAGTGGTAAACATATCTAATTCAAGCATAAATTGAATAACCTTATTATGAATAAATTCAATAATGAATTGTTAATTTAAATTAAAATTTAAGAGTGGATAAAAGAATAAACTAGTCAGAAAATAGTTGGGATTTGATTAAAAGAAAATCAAATCAAAGATTTGAATGGAAATTGGTGGAATATAATAAACTTAAGTTGTTGGGTGGAACAGTTTGAAGAAAATAAACGACTTAAGTAAATTGTGAGATGATTATTTAAAATATTGGTTGTCGATTTTAATAAAACGGTTTGGAATCAAACCTGTTGAAATGAAAGAAAATGCAATGTAGAGATTGTGAATAAATTTATTGGGATGGAGTCAAGTGTAAATTGAGTTGGAATCAATTTAAGATTTGTCATAAAGCTTAAGTGATTGTTTATTCACAATAATATTGTTGAATTGCATAAGAAAATGGGTTGTTTGAAGTAAATGAAATTAGATAAATTTTATGAATTATTAGAAGCGAAATAGGATGATTTTGAATATGAGTTTGTTTTGCTTAAGCAGGTAAGTTATAAATCACTTTAACTAAAGGGAATGATTTGAGAATTGGTTAGAATTAATTATGATAAGGATTGAGACCTTACATATGTGCTTATGAAAATATGTAATGCTAAAAAAAAAACTTTAGCAACAAAACAATTTCAAATTGAAAATTGAAGGTAAATTAGTGGATGAAACTAATTTAACATAATGATAGGAATCAGTTATAAATGAAAGATAGTTAATAAAATTAAATATTCAGAGTTGAAGAAAATTTGAATTCACATGGAATTAGAAATTCAAATTGGAAATAAGTAGATATAAGAGGATATAAAGGCTAAAATGGTAGAGTAATAATGAGAGAAATATATAATGCTTATATTAAATTTAAGTAATGAGTGGAGAAATTCTTAAGTAAATTGATATCGAGAAATTTCCAAGTAGATAAGAAATTAAAATAATGTGAATAAAAGAAATTGATATAGTTGATAATCAATGGATATAAATACGTAGGATGTACGTGTATTATTTTATTCACATAGCAATTTGATCCAGATTCGAGCATAGAATTTCGAGATAGTTATATCGGTCCGAGTTAGGATTTTTCACTCGATTTTCGACGGCGAACCATGGATATGGATTTTGATAGGTTCTGGAAATTCTCTATCATAGTTGTGGCTATGCAAGGAGAATGACAGTTTCTGATCAAGAAACCAGATCTGAGTCCGTACTAGGAAATCGGGTGGACGATACTAGTTCGGAAGTGAAATTGTGTGATCGAGCGAGCGATCGGATTTGATTTTGTGTACGAATGGTATATGTACATCGTACGGGATTGATTGAATAGATATTGAAATTCTGTAAAGAAGTCAATAAAATTTGGAAGAGTTAATACTGTAGCTTTCAGAATTGAATTGCTAGAACGGGTGTCTGGAATTCATTGTGTATTCCATATATCCCATCTAAGGGAATTTGTTATGATTCATCATTAATTGTTGAACCGGTAGTTCAGGAATTGGAAGTTAAGTCGAATTTATCTGTGGTCAGGAATTCAGTTCGGATTGTTGATCATCGAGAGACAACTCTAGATAATTTTAGGAAAACAATCCGGATTCGTGTTCAGATAGTTAGTGTTGTTTGTTAGAATAGACTGTTTGGTTGTTTGTTGATATGTAAATGATATTTATGATTGGCATAACAGCTTTTAAATTACCTTTGTTTTAAATTTCGGGGACGAAATTCTTTTAAGGGGGGTGGAATGTAACGACCCTGGATTTTTGACCCCGTTTATTTTAACAAATATTTGATCTAATGAAATAAAATGTGAACTGATCATATTAAAATGAATATGATTTGGGAACACTGCCATTTATTTATATAAACTGTATTTTGAAAAGGAGATTGATTTGAAAATTTATAATAAAATCTCCTAAGAATATTTAAAGTAAAATTTATCTTGTATAATCAAGGGAAAATACTTTTCTTGTTATAAGTATACAAATGCAACATATAGAAAATAATGTTCAAAATAAAATCAAAGCTTGTTAATATAAAATATAAATATAGAAATAGGTATAAATGTAAGTCAAACACATGAATATAACTTAATAATTTATAGTTAAAATACAAATGGAAATAGATATGACATATAAATATGAATGTAAGTATATTATATTGTACATATTTAAATATTGTTAGCTAAAGTACAAATACAAATTAATATGGGTAAGTAAATTTATGCAATATGACTTAAATGTTGATAATCAAATGTAATAGGAAAAGAGATAAAAATATAACTACAAACAAGAAATTAAATGAAATATAAAATACAGAATTAAATTTAAGAACAAAATATAGAATAAAATGAAAAACTAGGCCAAAGTATAAATAAAATAAGACAAGTATGTATATAATTTTTCAAGTTACGAAATAATAAAAATAAAATAACTTTCTTTCACAAAATAATCTCTCAGCAAAATATAAAATAAAACATCTTCCTATGCAACCAAATATCTACCTGAAAAGAACAAATGTATTTTTTCCAAAGCTTCTTTTACAAGCTATGCCTACCTGAAGTACATATCTATACAAGATATCTTTGCCCAGGAAAAAGATATCAACTAATATCAGAAACTATTGTCAACAAATTTGAAGACATGCATTAATTAGCATACAAATAGTCATTTCAGTTTTCCAAATAAATCTTACAGCCGAGTTACAATATCATTTCAGTATATTAAATATAAAACATGTCAAACAAGTAAAAACTGTCCAAATATTACCTGTCCAAGCCTTTCTATATATATATATATATCCATCATATTAGTATGTTCATTTATAAACTTAACTAAAACCTAAGAGCAAACCTGAAACAAATAATAAAGCAAGCAAAACTCAAAATTTAAATTCAATACAAAAGCAAAGAAAAATATGTATACAGGCAGTTTTAAAGTTTCAGGTGTTCAAAAATTCGAGTGCATCTTTCTGTTCAAAGGAATCTTCGGTGAGTAAACATAATTCCTTAAGTTTTAAGTTTTAAATTTTACAGTTAAGTAGCTCTATGATCTTGTGGTTATGTATGTTTTCATCTTGTGAGTATAACCCTATGGAACATATGCTCTCAGTTTAATTGATACAGGGGAATAAATTATCATAAGCTCAATTCATGTGATGCGAATATATGTTTAAGTTTTAATTTCTTTCAATCAAACAAAGTAGTTAAGATAAATAAGCTTTTATAAGCTGTTTAAACCCTTTGGGTAAAAAGTATGCTACTGAAGATGATTTTAGAAGCAACCAAGTAAATTATGGATAAATTCATTTGTTATAGAATGCTAATTTGGATTTATATCTTGAATTCCGATGGAAATTCATGATTTTTAAAACAAGATTGAAGAATTTTCATGTCATATTTAAGGAGCAGTTTGAAGTTGAACTTATGTTGCAATTCTTTCTATTTCAAGCAATCGACTCATATTTAATTGATGAGATTTGAATTGAAGCAAGTTGATCCATCTACAATTTCGGGAAAAATGTAAAAACAATTATTTATTTCGTGAATTAAGAAATTAAGGCCATTTTAGGGTTTTATTTGTAGTTTTGTTCATCACTGTAAATGCAACAAACTCATCGTCTACACGGGTTCGAGCTTCACGTGATTTATGAGGGAGGAAGCTTATTGCGTCGTGGTGGTGTGGTGGAGGTTCGAGCCCCTCTGGCGATCGGTGCGTCATTCACGAGGCCTGATTACTGGAGGTCTTGCTTTGCAGTTTTCCATGAAACTGTAAATTTTCGATTTCGATCTTTATTTGTCGAATGAGTTTTGATTTTCGCACCTATGCGTGATTTGCGACTTGTCTGCGACTTTGGGGTTCGCCAGAGAGGGATTGCGCCGCCGTGCACGTGCACGGCGGCGGTGATTTGGTGACAACGCAGTGGGGGATTCAGGTGGCTCGTGTCGTGCTCGTGTAATATGGGTGTTGCACCGGGTGTTATCGTGTTCGAAAGGGAGAGCCTGATGCTTATTATCATGATCGCAATTCTTACTGTAAAATAATTTTTTTTAAAAGGATAAGAAGGAGGAGTTTCAGGGGAGGACTCGGGTAAGCTTGCGTGAAAACCCGGAGTTACACTCGAGTATAAGTAGGGAGGTCTCGGGTATTTGCAAACTACAGAATGAACTTTCTAGATGAAGCTAAATGTAGATTTTTTTGTTCATCTAGATTAATACTGAAATCTAAATATCTGTTAAATAGTTTTAAGTTAGAAGCTGGTTACATGTTTTAATTATTTTTCGTTAATACTTAACGATGTTTAAGCCTTAATTATTATTATTTTAATCAAGTAATTACAATATAAGTTAAGTAATTACTTTAAGCTAGAAGTGTAACCGGTTAACATTTAAGTTTGCAGTTAGTAGTAATTTGAGTTTCAAAATTTTTAAAGAAATTTCTTTTAGTTACTTACAGGAAGTAATTAAGAATGTTTAAGTGATTGATAAATGAGTAATTAACTACTTAAGTTAATAAATGAATGATTAATAGTTAACTAATCTAATAATTTATTTATTATTAATAGTTCGATAATTAAGTAATTAAGTTTCATTAATTAATAATTAAGGTTATCAATTAATGAATAAGGAATAGTAATTAAAGATAAAAAACTTGATTATAAAGTAACTAATTAAAGAAATGAAATAATTAATTAATTGAGTAATTAAGATTTAATAGTTGGTTAAGAAATCATTGATTAGATAATTGGAAATGAGATAGGTGATTAATTGTTACTTACTGATTAATTAAACATAGTTAAGTGGTTAACTCTCAAGTAATTAATTCTAAATGAAATTAATTACAAATAAGAATTAGAGATGATTGCTTATGGATTGTGTGTAGAATATCCGATTTGTGATATTTATTTGATGATATTCTGTTATGTTGTGTGATATGTTGTGTTATATCTATGATGCTTGTATATGTTTTATCTAAGATAAATGCTATGTTAATTCAATTGTTGAATTTAACTTATTAAAACTGTTTAAGTTAATTAGACAACTTGGCCTTTAAAATGACGTTTGGATTTCGATGAGACCGGGATCGGGTATCAATTTGATATTCCGAAAACCACATCGATCCAATTTAAACGATAGGTCGTGAATTCTGAAATGAAGATCGAGATGGTGTATTAAGAACACAAGGGTTATCGTCGTTAACTCTAAGGGTGATTCCAAAATGAGTGTGACGAGATAATGCCTTCGGTTTCGTTCGAATCCGGAACGAACTTGTATGGATTGAATGCTTTCAGCACATCGTCAGACGGACGATGAGCATTCTAAGTAATATGTTCTGTAAAGGTAATCGCAGCCTCAAGCCTCATCAACCGGGAATGGCTAAAACAGGGGAGATGCAGCAAGGTTAGGTGGGTCATGCCCAAGCAGGACAAGATATTTCCCCTGTCTAGATGTCCCTTTTTATTTCGGCTGTATGGGCCGTTGCTAGCTACAACCGCGGGGTTTATCTTGTTTGGGACTGTTCAGTAAGGAATGGTTCCGGCCTTGTGTTGTAGGGGGTCGGGAGTGATCCTCGGTACAGTGATCTAAGCCCCGTACTGTGACGGGCGGTACCCCAGTAGCCCTGCCATTGTTGGAAATCCATTTTCCCCTACGAGACCCTACGGTTTTGATTTGTATTACCCACTTTTGTGGCTAGTAGCTGGAATTTAATGAATGTAACAATTTCGGCTATTTTCTATTTACTTGAAAACCCTAAACACTATTATAATATCACTGGATTTCCTATGAAATGTTTTGGTTAGCGTAAGGTAAAAACTTACCCGTATTTATTTGTGGGAAGTCTTACGTGATACCTTTATTTTCAAATGTTTTCAAAGTTAAACAACTTTTAAACCGTTTATTCATAACAGACCCATGTCTGACCCGGAGTTTATATTTTGTTTTCATAAACTCTTGGGTACTCAAATTTTTATGAGTAGCCAAGTGGTAGGTTTTGGACTCTGATTTCTGGAGGGGCTTGGAGCAGGAGTTTCCAGACGTATGTAGCTATTTATCTAGTGCCTCTATGTTAGTTGATGTGTACTGTATCTCTGATGTGTATAGTGATAGCTGTATGCATGACTGTCATATGTATTGATATTGTATAACTCTGATGTATGCAAAACTTTGTAATATTTATGTGATATATTATATTTTGTTCCGTTCCTCCATGAGATTCTAATGTTGTTGTTCTTTCTTTCTCTTTCTTTCTACTTCTATCCCTTTCCTTTCTTAATGATGATACGTCTTTCTGGTAGTAGAAGGGCGGGTCGTCACAGGTCGGGTATTAGGAAATACCTAAAACCACTTCGATTCTATATAGATTTGGTATGTGAAGTCAATAGGCTGGAATGGAATTGATTTTAAGGGCTGTACCTTTTAAACTATGTAAAGGTACTTGAGAATTGATTAAGTATTGCCTATTACAAGTTGTGAACTTGTAGTGGTGAATGAGTTACCCCGGTTTTAAATAATTTCTATGCATTGAAATATCATGTTAAATGAGTTTATTCACGCTGGTTTCCAGCCTAACCTAGGTGTTACTTTGATATAATGCTCGGGTCAGACCGAGTATTACAGATTTTCAGGTAAGGACGTTCTGGAGTTCAGGTGGCGAGCTGGATGGCAGAAACGTATGAAGTGTATTTCCACTGTGAGATATTATATTTTACCTGGGATATGTTGATTGTATCTGTCCAGTGTCTGTGAATGTTGTAACTATGATGTATTAAAATGTAATTGATCGATACAGCTTTCTTTATGTAAATAATATTATTTGGTATTATCTTTTATTCGCTGCGAATGTGAGATTCTGAGTTTTGTTTTCTGTTTCTTCTTCTTTTATCTCTTTTCTTCTTTTCCTAACTATCTGGAATTTTCGGGATCGAAAATTCCGGGTCGTAACATTTGGTATCAGAGCTGAAGGTTAAGCGAGAACCTTGGCTCTAGTGGGATTACTCCTTAAGGATAGGGTTAATGGAACCCTAGAATGAGTTGAGTGTGTGTATATATATGAGAGCTTACTTGTTATTTTCTTGTATAAAGATTTTAAATGATTTTATATAAGAATATATTTTGATAAATAAAGCAATATTTCTTTCTAATAAATATTAAGGTAATTGGTTGTTAAATTATTGGAATCAAATTAAGTGATAACAGAAACACAACCAAATTGAAATTAAATAAAGATAAGTTCGAAATGGATTCAAACTGAAATTAAAATTTCGAATTTAGGGAAGAGTTTCAGAATAAGATAATAATGAACTGGTTTCCAGATATGATAATCTTGGTTATTATCATAAAAGGTTGTTGTATTTAACAATGAAATGTTTAAAGAAGTAAAACATTTAGGTAAGTATGACTTATAAATTGAAACTGAAGATGATCTAAATTGTGAAGTTATAAGTCCAGAAATTTGAAAATTGTTTCAAAGTGATAAAGAAATAATAAATTATATTATTTAATGTAAGGATCCTATTTCAAAAAAGAGTTGTTTGAAAATTTAAAGAAATTTGTTTTGAATTAAAAAAACCAATGGTGGTCTAAAATTTAAGGATAACTTGGTGTGTAAAGGAAATAATATGTATATATGAGGAATACATAATATCAAAGATGGTTTGAAATAAACTCTAAATGTTGAGTTTTATATTTGGAATGAGATGTGATATCCAAAGTGATAAGTTTTTGAACTTATAAGTGGGAAGATTATTAATGTGAAGTTAAAAATTTGAAATGGGAATTCGAATTGGGTAAGGTTGGCTGGATTAAGTAAATTGAATTTAACTTTGGGAAAGTTAAATAATTTAACAAGCAACCTGAATTGGAAATCTCAAGGAGAAATCGGGGTTTAACTTGGGAAGTTAAACGGTTAATTTGAATTGGGAGTTTGTGTGATCTCAAAGTAGGTTTGAGATCTGGAAATTGGAAATGGATGGATATTTTAAAATAATTTGAATGATACCATCCTGTTGTTATTAATAATCTTTAAGCTGAAATTGGATTTGTTTAAATGAATAAAGAAATGGGGTGTGGTCATATATCCATTATTAAGATAAAATGGAATCGTTTTGGGCTTAAGATTTGAATGTTTAAGATAAAACTTCAAAGGTTGGTTTCAAAATTGAAATTTGATGATAAATTGAATTTCAAAGATTTAGTTGTTTAAAAAGGATTTGAATTATTATTCGAACTTTGAAATAGGTTAAAAATGGAATTTGGATTCAGAATTAAATGGTTTAAAGATATAAGTTAATTTGATTTAAAGGATTAAATCAACATTTAAAATTAACTCGAATTTATATAACTCAGGATGGTTTAAATTTAAAATTTGAATTGAATTAGTTCAAATTGAATTTGATTTGAACTAATTGGAATTGTGATTGAAGATTGATAAGTTTAAAAATTCAAATCAAAAATTTGAAATGGAAATTGAAGTTATTTAAGTTGGAATTGAGTCAATTTAATGGAAGTGGAAATTTAAATTGAATAGATTGGAAATGAGGTTGGGAATTGAACAGTTTGCCTCTGAACTATTTTCAAAATAAATTCTTTTAATATAAATCTATTTTTCCAAACTATTTACTATACAACTTTTCTTTTTAAACCTAAAACTATCTTATATTTGTTTTACAATTATTTTTTGAACTATTTAACAAATTTTCAACTGTTTATAAACTGATTACTGTTTTTCAACTACTTTATAACCAATTACTATTTTACAACTATTTTGCAATTATTTAAAATTTCTATAACTATTTGACTATTTTATAACCATTTTATCATTACTTAACTATTTTAGCTAGTTTACAATTAATAATTATTTTTCAACTACTTATCTATCTTAAACTTTTCAAATTATTTTCTAAACTTAAGCCGGCCAGAGTGTAAACTGTTTATGATTAAATATCCATTTGAGATAAGAATTGAGGTGATAATCCAAATGGGATTGAAGCAATTGTGAATAAGTGTATAGAAATCATAAGTGAATGTGAATAGAAAAGAGAATTGATTTGGTTAATAATCAATGAGGATAAATACATATGATGTATGTATATTATTCTATTCGCATAGTGATTTGATCCAGATTCGAGCATAGAATTTCGAGATAGTATACCAATCCGAGCTGGGATTTTTCACTCGATTTTCGACGGCGAATCTGGATATGGATTGTTGATTGGTTTTGGATGTTCTCTATCATAGTTATGGCTATGTAAGGAGAATGACGGTTTCTGATAAAGAAACCAGATCCGAGTCCGCACTAGGAAGTTGGGTGGACGATACTAGTTCGGAAGTGAAATTGTGTGATCGAGTGAGCGATCAGATTGATATAGCGTACGGATGATATGTGCACATTGTACGGGTTTGAATAATATTGATATTAAAATTTGTGAATAAGAATATAAATGATTTTTGAAATGAAAAGTATATTTTATGAGATATATGATGAATAAAATGGAAATTGGATATTTCAATGGTAGAAATTTACTTTATGGAAGTAAGTAATTTGGTAAGCGACTTTATAGAGTAATCAAATTTGAATATTTGATTTGGAATAAACAAAGTTATATATCTTTGTTATATAAGATAAATCTCCCCTTGTTGAATCTATTGCCAGAAGGAAAGGGTTTTTGAAAATATTTGAAGTATAAAAAGGGAATTTATACAAGTGTAAAGTGATCCAAAGATTTTCAAAGTTATATATACATGAAGGATCTTATGAGAATGATTTGGAAAAAGGTTTTGGAACCTATCAATTTTTGAAAGGCTTTTTATTTTTGGGTAAAATTAATTTTGGAAATTTGGAAATCCTAATTTGAGAATTATCGATTTTGGAAATCGATTTTATGTAAAGGAGATTTTGATGAAAATCATAAAGGGTATGATTTGAAGATACTATATGAGTATAGTTTAAAGTGTTTTGAAATGGCTCTAGAGAAAAAGGCGCTCCCTTGAAATGAACTTCTCAAGAGTGCCACAGGGTGGTACTACGTTGAGCCCTAAGGGGGGTTCTAAAGTTGATCCTGTGAGGAAGTCCGGACAAACTGAAGTTCTTGAGGATTATTGGGTAGCGAAAGTCGAGGGCGCTGATGCCTACAGAGACATTTGGGTTATGCTGTGATGATAGTGTAACTCGACATCGCTGCGATCTACTGCAAACCGTAGCGAAAGTCGTGTGTGCTGCTGAGAGCCAACAGTCTACATTTGATTATACATCGGTAGACTGCGACCTGTGGTTCATAGCGAAAGTCAAAAGGCCGTGAGAGCCTAAGCCTGCATTGGGATTTGACTGATGTAGTCTGCGACTTATGTGGGAGTGGTGAAGTTTCATTTGGCAGCAAAAATCGAGGGCACTGATGCCTATAGTTACATGAACTTTTGCTGTGATTGCAACGTAACCCTAGAATGTAACTGCGATCTGTAGCGGGTTCCATGGCGTAACCAAGGGGCGTGGAGTGCCTACAGTCACATGGACTTTTGCTGTGATGGCAACGTAACCCAGAATGTAACTGCGACCATGGATGGGGATGATGATTTCTAGAGCATTCTCACCAAAGATATTTCCTCTATTTTCAAAAATGTTTTCTTTATTCTCAATAAAATTATTTTCCAAGTATTTTCGCCAGGTGTTGAAAATGGGTCTGCTAAGTACTTACAGATTTTCAGTCCTACGCTTGATCAACGTATGATCGAATTTCTATGAGAACAAGGATGGACTTATTGAAACATCGAGTTATAAAAGTATTTTTATACAAACTATTTTAGTAATATTATATAGATTTTAAAAAGTGTTTTAAAAATGATCAAAGAATAGATTATCTGATTCTAAGTAATTGTATAAATTCTGGCTTCGTTCCTTTTCGAGACAAAAAGATTCAAAGGGGAAAGGAATGTGATAACTCGGATTTTTGGACATCTGTAATTAATAAAATAACTGGGTTAATTTATAGGATACTGAATTATAGATTAAACAAATGAATCTGGTAATAAATATTTATATTTGGATAAATACTTATTTAATCATATCTTAATATAATCACTTAGAACAGACAAATTATTCTTTTAAAAACAAATGATAATGTGTTGTTATATGAATATATATATATATATATATATATATGAATAATTAGAATTTGACTTGAACTGGGAATTCAAAATTTTTTTTAGATAAAGTATATATATATATAACTAGTATATTGTATAACCATTATAAATATATATAATTGGGATTCTATATTATTTTACTTTTAAATTTTCTATAGATAAATTAGAAAGGAAGTTAGTATAAACACATTAGACATTAATAAAAATAATTGAAATTTTAATATAATAATTTATGAACATATATAAAAAAAATATTAAGACATGATAATTACAAATGTAAACATAAGTACTTTCAATATAACAAATGTAAATTAATTATAAAGTGTAAATGACATTTGTAAGAAAGTTAACTAGTGTCATGAATTTGTTCCTTTTGTTTTAGATAATAAATAAAAGATAAAAGAAATATGTACATTTTCTATTCCTCTCATTTTTTATCTTCATCTTTCAAAAACAAAGAAGATTAAAGCCTGGAAATAATATACAACTAGGAAATCATCAAACAACAACCATTTTAAAACTGAATCATTCAAGCAGATCAAAGGAAAATTGAACAGTAAGTAATTTCTAGTTTTTCTTGAACAAAGCAAAGCAAAGTTTTAAAGGAAGAATTCAAAGTCTCAAAACTTAGTTTAAGACAAAGATCTGTTTCAAAGCAAATCTCAGATCTAAAGTATATCAAGTACTCAAAGCAAAAGTTTAAAATAAAGCAGCTTCATTTTCAAATTCAAAGTTTAAGCCTTCAGTCCAGATCAGCATCTAGAAGAGGAATCAACCGTTCTCTGTTTTTTTAGCCAGGTGAGTAGACTTTAATCCTTTTAAGTTAAATCACCTATATAGTTTTATGCAATCGTCAATCAATGAAAAAAAAATAACTTAAAGATGATTCGAAAAAAAATTTGTCTGGCTATACAAATAGAATTCTTGTTGCATGCCTGTGTGCACATACGAATATTTCTATAAATTGGAAACAGAAAATTATATTCAAAGGGAAAAATTAAATACTTTTACTTGATTACTTTTAGCATGGGATACTCCAATGGAAGTTGGTTGTGATGGTGTAAAACAATATATTAAAATGCTAAAAAGTATCAAGTAGCTTCTCTGTTTTAAAACTACTAGGTGAGTGAACTACCTGGATTCGATCTTAAGCCTTGTAACTAGATTAGCATGTGGTAATTCTTGACTTGTGAATGTGAAAATATGCTGCATGACTGTAAATATGAAGATATATGTGCATACGACTGTTCATAGGAATGTATTTCCTCTGTTCTAAGTACAGGCTACAAAAATCTTTTCAAATTTAGATTCCTTCTTCCCAGATCTCTTTTAATTGTTGATGTTTGAACAAAAAGTGTTGCAATCATCAAGATATAAATTTTAAATAAGGTTTCAAGTGTTTAAGTTAAATAAATATTTAGAAAACAAGAAGATCACAGTAAAATCCATTCTAGACAAAAAAAATAAAGTGTCCAAATTCCAAACTGTAGTTATATATACCGAATCGTACTCAAATTTTATGATTATTGATAATCATATCATAATATTTAAGCTTGATTTCGCGAAGGAAATAAGGGTTGGAATGGTAATGGTACTTTATCAATTTTCGACGATCTAAAGGAATTTATTCATCAAGATTGATGCTGGAGGAGCTTCAAGGGTTAGTGAAGACTGGAAAAATGGTCGAAGGTAGTTTCATCCACCGTGGTGGCCGGATAAGGTCAGAATAGGGTTGAAGGACCTTTTCGGTTCGAAGAGGTTATCGAGTTCATCGCGATGGAGAGGCTGGACCGGACTTGGACAGAGAGGGTGGGTTTGGTGCGTAAGCCTTCGACGTATGGTAGGGCGGTGTATCGAGGTCTCAGGCGACCTAAGGCGGTGGCGCATGGGGGTTTTTCGTTGAGCGATATTGATTTTAGCTGTAACGACTAGTTTGATTTTGAGTTGTTAGGATTTAGTGATTTCTGGGTTATCGAACGTCTCGTCGATGACGTCGCCGACATGAGGACGGTAGCGGAGCTGGTCGGAGGTGACCGGAGTGATTGTGCACGTGTACAAGATGGTTTCATATCTGGTGTTAAATTACCGCGTTTAGCTTCGGGGAAGAAGGGTGGTTTACTCGGGGGTTGCTCTCGAGTTCGATAGGGGTAGTACTGAGTTTTTGGGATTGGAAAGTTTGTTTTTTTCTGGCTCGATTTGTCGATCGAGCTTTCTGGGTTTGGGCTCGGGTTATTTCGATCTGTTATCCGGTTTTTAACAGGTAAGGGAAGATAGTTAAACAAGTTTATGTAAAGAGCTTGTATAATTAATTTCTCAAGCCAAATTTCAATATAATTTATAAGTCAAATGATCGTATAATTTAATTTGTTTTGGTTTAGTATATTTTCAAGTTGTTGTTTAAAAGTAAATAGTTATAATTATGAAATTAATCCCTAAATGATTCTCAAATAAGAATAATGATGTAACTAAATATTTGATGTAAATAAGAATTTGTCTTCATTCAATTAAGGTTGTGATTAATTAAAATAATTAATTAGTGAAATTACTTAAAAGTTAATCACTAAAAGAAATTAATAAGGGTTGATTGATTAATATTAATAATCAAAGGATAATTACTTGTTGGAAGTAATTAATGGATAGTTAATGAATATAATTAAGGAAAGAATCATTAACTATTGATTAAATGATAATTAATTAACTAACGTAATTAATAAATTGATTGAAAATAAAGCAATAAATGTTTAATTTTTGATTTAATTAATTAATTAAGTAATTGAAGAGAAATTAATTAATTAATGGTTAAGGATTAATTTATTTACAATTGAGGATTATCAATTAATTAATTAGAGATTAATTAATTGGTAACTAGAGATTAATGGATGAGTAATTAGAGATTAATTACTCAAATGATAAATTACTTAAAGTAAGTAATCAAAGGATAAATTTGTTAAGGATTAATTAATTTAATTAGTAATTAAAGGTTAAATTAATTAATAATTAAGGGCTAATTTATTAAGGATAATTAACTAATGGGATAATTACTTAATGGAAGTAATTTAAGGATTAATTACTTAGTGTAATTAATTAAGGGATGAGTGAAGGGTAATTAATTTGTAAAATTAATTGCTAATGTAATTAAGGAAAAATTAATTAAGGATGATTAATTAAGAAGGATGACTTAAGAATGATTAATTAATTGTGTTGTAATTAATTTAATTAGAAATAGTATGACTAATTAATCTTGCTTATGAGTTAATGAATGATATTGAATGCCATGGATTATTTGATATTCCTAATTGAAATGTTTTGTGATATGATTGGGTTGAATAGTTATAATATGGTTATCAATCGAGATGAATCGCTGTATTTAAAACTGAATTGTATTTCACTTGTATAACTTGGGTTAAGATGAGATTGAGATCGAAGAGATAGGGGTCGGGTATTAGCAAATACCTGAAACCACTTCGATTCTTTATAGATTTGGTATGTGAAGTCAATAGGCTGGAATGGGATTGATTTTAAAGGCTAGACCTTTTAAACCAAGTAAAGGTATTTAAGAATTGATTAAGTATTGACTATAACAAGTTGTGAACTTGTAATGATGAATGAGTTACCCCGGTTTTAAATAAGTTCTATGCATTGAAATATCATGTTAAATGAGTTTACTCACATTGGTTTCCAGCCTGAGCCGGGTGTTTCTTCGATGTAATGCTCGGTCAGACCAAGTATTACAGCTTTTCAGGTAAGAACGTTCTGGAGTTCAGGTGGTAAGCTGGATGGCAGGAACTTATGGAGTGTATTTCCACTGTGATATACTATAGTTTACCTGGGACATGTTGATTGTATCTATCTAGTGTTTGTGAATGTTGTAACACTGATGTATTAAAATATAATTGACTGATACAGCTTTCTTTATGTAAAGAATATTATTTGATATTATATTTTATTCGCTGGGAATGTGAGATTCCGAGTTTGGTTTTCTGTTTCTTCTTTTTCTATCCCTTTTCTTCTTTTCCTAACTACCCAGAATTTTCGAGATCGAAAATTCTGGGTCGCTACACAATCAGTCTGGCATTCTTTACAAGTTAAATTCAGAACTCAGTCCCTCTCTGTGCTGGAAGACCCATAACCTCAAAAAACACATCTAGGTAATAGTAAACTATTAGCACTGAATCAAGATCGCCACATGATATATCTAAAGGATATAAGTAGCTCAATATAACTGATCCTCAGGGATCACAATATACCTCCAAACTACGGCTATTAAATGTACTCAATCTAACAACCTTCATATTACAATCTAATATAGCCCCATATATCGTCATCCTATCCATGCCCAATATCAACCCAAACCTAGAAAATCCTAAGAGAAAACCATCACAATCGAACTTTACCCCTAAAATGAATAATTTCAAACACTTACATATCATAGACAAATAGGTTGATCCCTCTACAGGGTTTGACACAACTATTGGGCCCGTAACTATGCTAGTGTCCTGGTGTCCTTGAATCAGATCCCCGTATCTCATTAGCAAGACCCATCAAACCAAGACCCTCTCACAAGAACGAATCCATGTCCTTGAATCTACATATGACTCAGTCCCCATATATGGCTATACTCCAAGGCTAGTCAAATCCTTACATAACTTAGTAAAATCTATGGCAGGCAGATGGGCAGAAATTGTACATGTCATTCTCTCCGTGGGTCCTCTTGTGGGATTAAGCTCGGTTGTCCCCTTGCCTGAAGATACCGACAAAACCAAATCAATACGTTCATGCAGAAATCTCGGCTGCGTCACCTAAGCTTGAACATGCGGGATCGCTCATCTTCTTTCTGTGATTTTTAAGAATTCTTATTAGAACCTTTCCACATATAATATAGGCACGGTTGAGAGATAACATAGGCATGAATAAGGTAGAGATTATAATATATAAATTTCTTGGAAATCCTTTTGAAATCCCATATACACACACACATTGGAAACCATTTTGAAAATTTTGGAAAATAATTCGTAAACCTTTCCGAAAAACCATCTTCTTTTCAAAAATTTTCCAAGTACATTCTCTCAATACACTTCTAATCCCTAAAGAACTTTTAACCTAGGCTCTTATACCAAAGGTGACAACTCACCTCCTTCAACACACTAATCCAAAGTATTGGGTGACTTTCGCACTCATGTTAGTGCTGAGAAGTACGAGCCAACAAGTTTTTATAACATTCCAGACACTAAAAATAAATAGATACGATCTAAGATATACTACACTTTTAGAACTCATAACAGAATGGAACAAAATACAAATATAAGAACTAACCATCTTAGATAATATCTTAAATTATAGTCTCAGGAAAACAGTACATATTCATGTTCGAAGAACAAAGAAATACCACTCATCGTCTAATAAAAGAAATACAAGCACTAATAAGATAAGCAGTTACATGGAGAGTAAATAAAGAATAAGAAATTCCTTTGTTGAGCTCGCCTCTCCACGTACCGAAATCAGGGGAAATCACTTGTTGCCCTATCCTCCTATAGCGGGGAAGAAAGGAAAAAAGGTGGGCTGGACAATAGTCAGGTGAAAAAGTACATGTTTAATATATGGTGATCATGTGCAGTTAACTTAACTCTACTCTAAGTTAAGTAGGGTGCCTAATAAGTGTCCGTTTATTCCTAGGGTACTTAGAGGTTTTTATTTAATACACACCTACACTATAACTTGTGTAGGCTCCTGCAAGGTTCGAGCTATGGATCGAACCTAAATTACTAAAATTGACTACTGCTTCTAGAGTTACTCAATATGGAAACATCACTTCTAGAGCTACTCGACATAGGAACATTGCTAATAGAGTTACATGGGAATAAATTTCCCATAACTATGACTATGCGTAACCCAACTACGCGTCAAAGGGGATCCCTCAATACCGATTTCTCGCCGTGTCTCATCGTCTACATCCGTGTCCGCATCTTGATCGTAGTATACGCATCATATTGCATGCCCTAGGATCCACCAACAACAAGGTATCATGTCACGTCAAAGTCATGAATACCAAGGAGTCCCATTATGCCGAGCCTAAACATTTACATCATGCATCAGCCAATACAGTGCATCCACCATACTGTGCCTACACATATGTATACAATATACTCATACATACAATTAGTTATGTATATTTTGACCTAGGCCTCAGACCGAGGTCCAGATTACGCATTTCATCCTTTAAACGATCGACTAGTACAACCTCTCAGTCGACCACTTTCGGTCAACCACTTAGGGTGAATAGTCCACCAGTCGTAGTGTTAATTTTATGGTTTTTTGATTTTAATGATTCGATATTTGTTACTTTTTAATTCTATTAAGTTGACTTATATAGTGAACCCTTGGCATCGATTTATATTAACCAGTTTTGCAAATTTTACGTTTCAATTTCATTAATTTATGATAGATTAATTATAGTTGTTTAATTCAAGGCTAACCAATTTTAGGGTTTCACTTCAATAACAAAGGGGTTTAACTTGGGTAAAATCAAAATTGAGATTAGTTAATTTATACCAATTTCAAGCGCTAATTCAAATCTTAGGTTTAATAATTAGTGTTTGCAGTTTATAGTTTAACTACTAACATCCTAGATCAGAAAGGATAGGTTAAAATTAACTGTAAATAATCTGTTTATTAAACCTTTTCCCACTCACCTTGGGTCTAAGCTCTAACTCTAAACTATATCAAAGAAACATCACCCTTTAGCTTACCCCTTCCTTGGTTCGATTTATTAGTGCTCTCTTACTTTGTTTTTAATTTGTTTTGAAAGAGGTTCTATATTGGGGAGAAGAATTTTTGGGAGGATTTCAGTATATATTGAATTTTCTAATGAAATTAGGATTAGTTATTTATTTATAGGGGTAGAGATCAATTTGGAGTGTTAGATTAACCAAGGGAATCTTTGGTTTCATTTTGGATGCACATCAATTATTTAGCAAAAGAGAAAAATACTCTATTAAACCGTCCTTATCCAAATCTACACTCTAGATCAAAAATTACACGTCAACGGTCGACCTTTTATAGGGACTGTATCGGTTGACTACGAGGGCTGTATCGGTTGACTATGAACCCTAGTGGTCGACCGTTAATAATGTTTAATTTACGTAAGTTTTTTATTTTAATTTATTCAATTTTAAAATTTTCAAACTTTCTTAACTTATCCATATTAACTCCTATTTCAAAGTGTCATACATGAAAATTGTCTAGAAAATCGCTATGAACGCAATAATGCAAGTTTCGTAGCCAAATTTGAATTTTCGTAAAAATTTCATTTTAGTCCTTATTATATTTAAACTTAATTTTCATATTAAATTTCTACTAAATTTCCAGGGTGTTGCACTATCCAAGCACACCCATCCACTCACTTTCTGCTGGTGGAGCTTACTATCCGAGCACTTGCATCCATTCACTCTTTGGTGAAGGAGCTTGCTATTCGAGCATACCTACCCATTCACTCTTCGATGAAGGTGCTTGTTATTAAAGCATACCTATCCATTCACTCTCTAGCGAAGAGACTTACTATCCGAGTGAACCTATCCGCTCACTCTTCGGCAAAGGGGCTTGCTATCCTATATCTCACTTTGGTAAAGGGACTCGATATCAGATCATTTTAGTATTTTAGCTTAAATGAATAACCAAACTTCGTTGGTATTTCATTGTAATATCAATATTAATGATCATGTTCGAGTGATTTTAAGTTCATTTGTACGTTAATCATCCATTTACCGAGTTTGAATTTATATATAATTAAATATCAAAACATTCAATTCGATTAAGGATTACTCTCAGACCGAAACTCAAGATGTGTTCGAGGATCAATCGAGGTCCATGCACGTATATGTGGTCCAATAGCAATCCTTCAAATCTTGTTCAAAGAAAATAAAAGTGCAGAGATCGTACCTGATCCCAATTCATCTCAATCATGAGAAGATCATCCTTGTCCAAGATCACTAGCAAGATCCAGATACACCTGCCACAGAAGGTGATTGTTCCAACTGTACCATCGTGGTTTGGTTCCTCATGTACTATCGTAAGAGGTTACTCTAAAACCATTACTCTATTAAGTCATGCAGATGTCTGCACTCGTTCAACTCATGCCCATCCAATTCATGGAAGACAGTATTTTCTAGAATTTTTCTCTAGTTCTGTGGGTTCTCTCCTCGTTAGTTTTCTATAAGGAACCTACCTCGATAATTAAATAAATTCTCTCTGGGGTTTCTTCTAGTTCAGCTTAGGAAGAAAATTTTGATTCTCAACTTTGTCATTTTGGTCCCCCAAAGCCATTATCAACCATCCATTTTCCATATCTTATTATGGACGGTCCTCCATTATCTAAAGCAATTATTTTGATTCCTTTATTAGCTTTAGCATCCTCCTAATGTAGTAATCTCTTATCTTGATAATAGAAATCCATCAGATCCACTGGTGGATCCCTTTCCAAAACAATTTTGAAACAGTCTTACTTGCGACTCTTGAAACCAACGCCAACAGAACATTGATGTATCCAGCTTATGAATTGCAGCAGCTACCATATTGAATCTAGTCCATTAACTCCTTGGGGTCTCTTCGACCCTTTGCTTCACACTCGAAAGCATCATCATGTTCTTTAGTCATGCAATATGAAATTTGAACTATTTCATGAATCTATCTATCAACTCGACCCACATGCTAATGGAACCATCTTTAGCAGTCTAAACCATATCGCTGCCAAATCTGACAAATACAATAGGAAACACCATCCCATTGCTTCCTATGAAGCACTGAACACTTCCATATGTTGGATATATCTTGTCAAGTGAACGGTTAGATCTGAACTTCCACTATACATCTCTCATGCCGGTAATTTGATATTAGGTAGATTCCTTGCATACAAGATGTTTGGGGTGAAAAGATTCCTATTCACATCCTCCATGATCCATTCTTGTGGTCAACTTCTTAATATCCTTCTTATCATTTTAGCTTTCTGTCTTTATCATCAATCGAAGTCTTTAATTTATATCTTCATCCTACATCTCATTTCTATGGGGAACTCCTGGCTCTAACTCTTGTTGTGTGTGTTCGTGTTTTGATCTTCATTCTACGACTTATCATCATTCCTCAAAGGTTCTTTATTCCATCCTAAGTCAACACTAGTCATGCCCCTGCCTCCATGACTCGACAACGAGTGGCAATCTGAGGTTGGTACTGAGTTGTGTAAGTGTTAGGGGTTGAGTCTAACTTCTTCCATTCCATTTTCAAGTGCTCTAGTTCCATCTTCTGGCCTTCAATTTTAGTTTCAAGCAACTACGACCATTCTCTATTGTTCCATTCTTTTGAAGAATCCATTTAGCATTTACTCTTGGCGAATTATCATCCTATCTAGCGTTTCTATCATCGTTTTCTCCATCTTTTCTCTAGTTACATAGATGGATATGTGGTTTGATCCTAAGGACACTTCATGGATGCTTCCTTATTATTATTGGCTTTCTCCAACAACAGATCTTATGTTAGACCTTTTCATCTTCTTTAAATCACACTTCAAATCCTTAGATCCGGTCTTCTTATGAAAACAACAAAATGTTTGGATGAAAAATGGCATAAAACCTTAATGAATTATCAAATACGGAAATTAGAGAAAAGCAAAAGAAAAGAATACAATTTTCATAGTGGTTTGGAAAATACTCCGATCTACGTCCACCTGATCATTTTTTTATTATCCTTTGTTTTTACAAAGCTGTCTTCACAACTCGGTAAGGACCCAATAAAGTATAATTCAGAACTGTAATTCATAACTCGTCGAAATTAGGAGTTCAAGAATAAGAAGTCAAAAGCCTACTTTAAAGTGATCATTTACCTATTTATAGATGAAAATACCCAAAATAAGCTCTTGAAAATGCTCTAGAACATTCTCCATGTTCACCACTTCTTTTCGAAAGAAGTTCCATGATCGAGCTAAGAACTCAGAACTCGTCACTGAGTTATGAATTCCAGGTCATCACCGAATTGACTCAAGTTGAGCTTAGGTTTGACTCAGGTTTTTTCCTAAAGTTTCCTTGTTTCATGTTTTGAGATCTCTTACTTCAAGTTTCTTTTCATTTTTTCCTAGGTTTAGCTCAGGTATGACTTAGTTCCGACTTGATGCACCACGTTGAGAAATCATGTCTTCACTTTCAACTATCTTCTTTGATGAATCTCCACTTCATTATCTTGTGAATCTTTTCATGTGCTTTGTATCTACTTCTTTAAGTTTTTTTAGGTTTTCATCAATTTTCTCGAGTCGCAAACCATGCTTAACTCGGGTCCAACTTCTGCACCCGATCTAAGAATGCTCGGTTGAGGTGTTTGATCAATCTTTTGCTATCTCATCCTCCTTGCCTTTGTATGATGTTTCCTAAGTCCTTTGGTTCATTTCTTCATCACTTCTTGGTCTATTTCAGTTGTATAATCATCTAAGTCTATTCTAAGACTATTGGAAATTTGTCGATAGCACCTGCATATGGTCATGACCTCGGTACTGGATTAAACCCTGGCATCCTTGGGCCGAGGTGGATAATTATACCATTTTCATGGTTTTCCATTTGCTCAACCTAATGTCAAAAAAATTATAGGAGTACTCCTACCCGGATGAGCTTTTCCATCTCATCCATAAGCATATGATAGTCTATCATAGATGGGTCATTGATTCGATGGAACTCGTAGTACTAAGCATTTAGGTGAGGTCTCTCCTGTTTATCATCTCTGATGGTGGCAGGCCGTTGATACTACACTTGTTCTTGGTGGTGAGTAGTTAGCGGCGTTGTTCCTATTCAAATTTAAGTAATACTGATACTTGTGTTTATAGGGAGGGCTGACCTTTGGGTGCATTCTGACGTCGGCTTGATGACCGCTATTGTGATGATCGTTGTTGTTGCAAGGGCCAGTTAGGGCGGGGTTTTTTCCTCGCTATTTGTTGTTTGAAAGATCTGCATCTTCCATCCTCATCAAGTCACTCTTCCATTGATAGAATTCATCCAGGGTCAAAGTCGGTAATTTCTTGGGCTCCTTCTATATCCTGGATTGGTGCCAAACCCCTGAGCATAGGGCCAATGACAGAGCTGCTCTTGTATGCACCCCTAATCTAGGTATAATCTCTATTAAATTGGCTAACATATGGTTGTAAGCTTTAAGAAGGGCCCTACATGATATTGCCTAACTTACTGCCCAACATGACATGGGTACGGAACATGAAGAAACATGTCTTGAAGTCCATACACATTTGGGCCTAGGAGTGGATACTACCTAATCTTAGATGAAAGAACCAATGAGAGGCCAATCCCACAAGGGTGGAGAGGAAGAGCGAGCATTTTTCTACGACAAAGAGCTATCCAGCACTAGTGATGAAGCTGAATGTCCTGATGTGATTGGACAGGTTTGTACTCCCATCATACTTGTCAGTTAGTGGTAAGGCATACCTCCAATGGATGTATGTGTCTAGGATTTCATTGGAAAATAATTCCCTGCTCTCATCGTTTGAGAAAAACTCACCCCCATCATTCTGAGCTTGCATTCTATTGAGTTATTGGAGGAGGATGTGCAGTTCTTCCCTAGGGCAGCATCTGCACGTCGTGATATGTTCTAGCCAACCGTAGGCTGAGGACTAAGCCTACGCTGGAGCCAAGTACATAGCTTCGAATTGATGGATGGACAACTTTGTCATTCATTAGTGCCAACATAGCTATGCTAGCCGACCAGGTGTTAGAAATATAGAAGACATTTGGATCTCATTAAGGACATGTAGGGTGGACTGTTTAATAATCGATGGTGAGGTGGCCGAGTTGAAGGCCTGATGTATACTGAAGCCATGTTTTAAGATGGGCTAATATTGGACCACTCTTGTCTGATGTGCTATCTGTTGAGGCAGACTTGGACAAGGTTCGATCGTAAGCTAATGTGATGCAATGCAAATTGTGTTGGCATTTAACTGCTATTGGAAGAATTTTGATATAGGGGAGTTGGTCGAGACCGAGCTAGACCTAATTTAGATCTTTTCTATTTGTGATGGTTGCTTTGGGATGAAAAAGTCGGGCCTTATCTTGGTGCCTTGCTGAGAAGAAAGGTTGGTTTGAGACCAACATAGGCTTAAGCTAGCCTCCGCAAGCTGGTGGTAGATCAATTGGGCTGGCTTTGATTGGGTTAGACTGCATTAAATTGGCCTGCTAACTACTTGTGAAAAAAGTATACAAGAGTAGCAGTCAATAGGCCACCAAATACTGCTATAACATCTCATTATAATAAGAAAAAGGGTTTTCTCATGCTACAATAAGTGATGGACACACTTAATGGTGGTAAACTTGAGACAACGCGAGAGCCACTCAACACTGTCATTCTTGTCAGGGCCTTCCATAGCAATAAAAACGTTAAAGAGGCTTCAATATCAAATACCGCACTTGCGAGAATGTGCAAGCTGCTTAATGCTCCCATTCGTGCCAAAGGTCTAAACAGTGAGGTTGGTGGGGCCATATTTCTGTGGCTAGCCCACAAAAGATGAGGGAGCTCATAGCTACATGGAATGAACAAGTACACCACTATTGGCGAGCAAGAACTGAAGATACCATAACTCCTTCCGACTCAATGCTGATAGACTCGTTTATGAGTACCAAGGGAAAACAAAGCTCTTAGGTTTAAGCATGGATGTTTGCCCCATTGAGGAAGTTATAGAGTGCATGATATATGCACTAGACCAACGCGACTTGGAAGCTAACATGGAAGAAAATGATGACGACTCGCTCGACCACCATATAGTTGATTCAAACCCTGATGGTGGACATACAATAATTCTTGAAGCAATATCAATTGACAACAAAGATGCTAACAAGGTTGTCTAAATTGACATGAACTAATCCTGAAAGTAAGGGATGAGCTGACATGTTTCCTAAGAAAAGTAAGGACATGTTTGTCAATGGGCACTCTGACTTGACCGGCGTAGAGTCCTCCATCCTCTGCCATGCCTTTAATGTCAATTAAAAGCTCATTACATGCGATAAAAAAGGAGACCCCTCAATTTAGAAAGATATAAAGGCTCAACGAAGAGGTGAAAATCCTCCTATCTATTGGTTTCATACATAAAGTAGAATACCCCGTATGGGTAGCCAGTCAGTACTAGTTTACAAATAAAGTGGGGCCCGAAGAACATGCAACAACTTCTCAAACCTTAATAAGAATTTCCAAAAAGATAGTTCCTCACTGCTTCACATTGACCTACCTGTGGATGGCATTAGGGGGTAAAAGCTACTCACTTTCATGGACATTTATTTCATATATAATCAGATTGCAAAGCACAGTCCAGACCAAGAGCTTACCTCTTTCATCAGAAATGCAAGGATGTATTGCAACAAAGCCATGCCATTTGGGCTCCACAACACATATGTAAGCTACCATCGGCTCATTAATAAAATGTTTACACAACATACTGATTGGTCCATGGAAATATATATGGACAACATATTGGTAAAATTTAAAAGGGTTGGGGGCATGTGAAGAAACTGGCTGAGACCCTTGACATCCTCTATTGGTTTAGTATGAAACTCGACCCCAAGGAGTTTCCTTTGCCATTGATCTAGAAAGCTCCATAGTTTTGTGGGGAGCACCAGAGGAATCAAAGCTAACCCGACAAGATTCAGGTAATCCAGGGTATGCAAATTCCTCGCACTGTCAAACAAGTAGAGAACCGGAGTGCAATGATTACAGCATTTAGCTACTTTATATCGAAAGAAATAGACTAATGTGCACCATTCCTTGACTTCATAGGAAGGGAAAGTCGTTTGCTTGGATTGAAGCATGAACCAAAGCATTTGAAGACCCAAAGCAGCATTTTGCCACATCCCTATATTCTTTAAGCCATAGACAGAGAGGATATATTTATACCTCATACCCACAAACCCCGAGATCAATACTGCCTTAGTCCGAAATGTAGTGAAAATTTAACGGCTAATATACGATGTAAGAAAAAGGCCATCGGACCTGAAGACAAGATATATCAAGTTGAAAAATATAGCTTTCTGCCCACTGATGGCGGCCTGCCGGCTTTGGCCATATTTCCAAGCTCATCCGATCAAGGTTCTCACTAACTAGCTATTGAAATATGTATTGAGTCGGCTTGATACAATGGGCCATCACTTTAACTGGTCCATGGAACTGGTGCAACACCGCATTACTTTCTGTACCTGCACTTCCATCAAAGGTCAAGTTGTGGCCCATTTTATGTGCACTACTCAAACGAGGACAACGATGAAGAAGAAACCACCACCAGCCAGCTAAAATAGAGCCAATATATAGATGGGTCGTCTAACAAAAAAGGGGCTAGGGCCTACATAGTCCTAATAGATATAGTTACGGGTATTGCTTAGGGCCGACTCTATAATTTATTATAAATCATTAACTCTACAATAAAATTTTGTTCGAAATATAAGGTGTTTTCTTTCTATTATATACTTGTTTGGTAAGGCCAGTCAGTTTTATAGTAGACCATCCACTTTTTATTACAACAAGCAATAAGTACAAATAAGATACTGGAGTTAGGCCAATTGACTAAACTATAAAGAAAGTTAAAGTGGCCCAACCATTGACATCTCACATCACACAAACAAAGTTTCACTGGCACCACGTAGGGTACAAACAATGACATTCAAGTTGCACAAGGCAATCACATAAACACACACCTTACTAAAAAAGGAACAAATTGCCATAGTAACCGAACCTAATCCCCAAAGACCATCCACCATTTCCAAACCAGCAGCATAACAAAATGAGTTGCTATATACCATAGGTATATAACAAAAATAACATAGCAGCGAGGGATAACAAGCTCCAAATAAACAAGTAACCTCAAGTAGACAACAATTCCAAGCCAGCAACGATTCCAATGCAAATGATCCCAACACCGTTAAGCAAAGACAGAGCACTTCCAACATGATATGCAAAAGCGAAATAGAGTAATAATCAACATAAGGCCAACTGATAACCAAATGCAAAAATAGAGCAATTAATAAAATAGCAAAGAGGACCAAATAATTTAACAGGTGTAGACAACACAAAAAGAAGACAGACAGTAAGGAAATACACCAAACACCTAGCACGACACTTAGAAGATAAGCCTCCATTGCAAAGCAAAAGCCATTGAAAAGCTCCGAGGAGGTGAGAAAATGTCATAGTGCAAAGCCAAACTGCATGTGAAAACTAAGTACCATACACACTGAAAAACCATACTTCCTCAGCAAATCGCCAACAGAAAGCTAGAGTTACCAAATTTAGGATGATTCCAGGATAAAAATATAAAACCAAATAAGAACTTATCCAAAAGATAGCGACCGTAAAGAGAGCCTAAACGTTATGACTGAAACTCAGAAGAGACACCACACATCCCTCGTTGCGTAAGCAATCGCACAGGGAGCCCAAGTAGAGACTGGAATACGAGACCAGACAGCCAAAAGAAGCTAGAGGAGCAACATATCAGAGCAAATAGTATGAGGCAGAAATGGCACCACCAGCGATCAAGAGCAATCACTAGTTAACCAAAAGAGATTTCAAGCAAGCACAAACCTAAAAACGATTTAATGTACAAGCTAAGATTCCCAACTTCAAGAGCATAGCAAACAAGATCACCAAGAGATTTCAGATCACCTGAATAGAAGAACATCGGATCTTGCCTGCAGCCGACATCAAAAGCGATGAAAGGAAACTACGAGCGAACAAAACAAAAATGGGGAAAGAGTAGTGACACAAGCAGGAAGGTAACATAGCTGTAGGGAAAACTCAGATTGGGGTTAGGAGTGAGGACAGACGAGTATAAAATGGAGGAGCGAAGGGTGAAAAGGACGAAAAAGAATAAAAGGTAGCTGAAAAATAAAACCCTAGTCTCCGTTGAAACGAAACCTTCCTGCTTGTCTTTTGAGCCGTAAAAAACAATAGGATGTTATTATATACTTGTAATGTTTTACATTAATTATTTACTTAATTTAGGTATATTTAATAGAAAATCCATAAATGGTATGTTGTGATAGTAGTTACAATGTGTTGTAAGCATGAGCAATTTTTCTAATAAAAACAAACATATCATTTTAAATATTCATAGTCAAGATGTATTGAGACTGAATATCAATACATCCATCGAGACTATAATAGGTAATGCTCTCTAAATATTGGGCAATGTACTACTCGTGGCTATCAGGGGCACCAATGGGTTATGTATTGATAGTTATTGGATATTATGGAATGACTCATCGGATAGTTTTCTGTTGGTTATTGTAACTGAGATCAAACAGAAAATGTTAATGTAATAATATTAAATAATTTATTGACCTGGGAATACATGGAGCTTCATTATGGAACCTTACTTTGATCATAGTTGAATTATGGCATGACGTCCGTGAATGATTATAGTCGGGTCAAGTGGAAGCATTGGAAGTAAAATACTATTCAATACTCGTCTCCTTAGTAACACGGGTTAATATCCCTGTTAATTGTAGCCAATTCAAAGTCAAAGTCTTTGGCTAAAGCAATTCAATTAATAATAACTATTATCATTGAACCAAGACTTTGTGTTTGGATTATACAAACTGAATGCGGGTGATATTGGAATATTGATCAATACCAAATTCCATAAGTCCTAATGTGATATAGTTTTGACCATAGAGAATTGGTGTAAATAATCATCAGTATACGAAATCACTTAAAATAGTAAAATTGGATTTTATCAAAATTGCATAAGTGATAAATTCGGTCAATCTATTTTACCACTAGCCAAGGTGAGATGTGAACGTTAATATTTGAATTGTTCGATATTAATCGCTGACTGAAGTTACACCTATGAGTTACACAACCAAAATGTGAATTACTCAAAATACCACTTGAATTGATTATGATATACGATATAAAGTTGTACATCTATTTTTTGATATACGATGTCGATGTACACTTAAATTGAACTTAAAATGGCAAATACCGATCATGTTTAGAATTGTCTATAGGTACATTAGCCAACTAGTATGGTCGGCCATGGTAAGAGGGGGAGGGTGTACGATATTTTATTTGAATATATAGGTTTGAATTTATTTAAAACAAGAGGTAAAAGTGATATCTAGATCTCCACTTTTCTCTCCTTCTCTTTTCCTGTATAAACTCAACACCTCACTCATTTTGGGTTTACTATTTAGCCTCCATCCAATATTGTTTAGCCTAAAATACCTGATCACTTCCTCTTGAAATTTCCAATCAAAAATCAAATCAAGTAATACTCAAAGTGTGCTAATCTCTTCAGTTGGTAGCACTTTTGGAAGAGGCTGAATCCGGTTCAAGGAGATTTTTAAATCAACATTCAATTTGTTATACCAAGGCAACAGTTTAGGTAACATATGATTCATATTTATTTATTATATATTCATTTTTTCCATTATATGCATACAGATTAGAACTATACATTATAAAAAATTTATATTTTTGTTTGCTATCAATCTACAAATGTACGTGCTATTATAGAATTAAAAAATTATGAACACTTCTAAAATCGGCCATACAGGTAATTTTTTCTAAAAGTAATATTATTTCTAAATAATTTTTAATAATTTTTATGCATATAAGATATATTATATGTATATGTTTTTTCATATATATGTATGTAATATGCATAAGAACTGAGATCAATATATATTTCATGTCACATCCCATATGGGCCCTAGCTAAGCGCTACAGATACTATAGTCATCCATAGTATTATCTTCCAGTGACCAAATACGGTAATGTTAATGGTGTCCAAAATATCAGAAGCACATGAACATGAAACAAAATCACATATTTCTAAAAAAACAATATTTTTTTGATTGCGTTTCCAATACATGTTCCATATTCATATTACGTAATTCCATCACATTCTCAAGTTCGGATAAAATATAGTTATTACATAAATACGCCAAGAGCAACATATAATGATGCCCCTTAGTTGACCAGAGTACTATATATACAACAAAGCGAAAACAAACCGAAATAACACAGCAACTCCTAATTAGATATCCGTCAGCCACCTGCTCGTCACCAGAAGCTTTATTCGCCAACCTACTAAAACCAGTAAACCTCAACCCTCAGCCAACTCAAATCAATTATGAGTACCCAAGAGTTTAAGGTAAAACCATAAACTTTGAGTCAAACAACAAGCCTGGTGTGTATAATACTATAATTCTCGGTTATCTGATATTAAGTCGGTCCACACCACTTACCGAAATGGGTTTCCCCTCACTTATATGTTTTTTAAAACATATCTTTTGTAAATTATAATCCTGCAACCGAAACTGGTTTAATTTGTAAAGCAATATCATGTATATGTACATATCAGTTATCAAATGGACTATCTGTCCATACACCGTAGTTTTGTTTGGATAACTACTAACCCTTGGTTGTATTGGACCTACCAGAAAACATCAAAATCTAACATTTGTTAGATATTCCTCTTCTAAACAGTCCGTCCTTACTAACTCCTCTAGGTCTAACTGATCCTAATGGTTTTGCGGGATCACTAATAACCTGTCTTCCCTCTTTAGATTCCTTTCTATGTGTACCATAATTTTAGTCTTAACTGTAACAAAACTCTACACATTGGAATTTTGGACCTATTTTAGCTAAGGGCTACTAGCTAAAGTATAGGGTGTGAACCCATAGCAGTCTCATATGTTATTCTAATATCTAGGTTATTTTACTTAGGATTATCTACCTATTAAATTTTCCTTGAAAACCTTTTCTTTCAAATTTATTTAAACCTTTAAATCATTCTTTAAACAAGGAAATTATTTATATATACTCTCTTCTTTACACAAATTACCTTGCTATGTTACTTATTCTTTACAAAAAACCTTGTTGATGAAAATGTCAAAACTTTCGAAAGTACCCCATTCGAAACCTTTGAAAGTATCTCTTTCAATATAAGTAAAGCCTTAGGCCGAAGGCCAAAACATTCCTTAAAAAATCATACCTTACGAAACCATTCATATTTGTCATTTCAAAAGCCCTGAAAAACATCTCCTTCAAAAGCTTCAAAATCTTATACATCCTATCTTTCACATTTCCTTTCGAAACCATTGGAAACCTTTTCCTTTTTGACCTTTAGAAACCATTGGAAAGCCTTTCTTTTTAGACCTTTCGAAACTATTAGGGAACCACCCCTTAGAAACCTTCCTTTAAAACCTTTCGAAACTATTACGGAACCACCCCTTAGAAACCTTCCTTTAAAACCTTTCGAAATCATCAAAACATCAAGCCTTTCGAAAGAATTTGGATTCAATTTATAACATGTGAAAACACCTTTCGAAACCATTAAAACTATCTCTTTCGAAACCATTTGGGTAGAATATAGAGCAAAAAGGTCATTAAAACATTTAAGTCGAAAGCATCTCTTTCAAAAGCATTTCTTTAGCAATGAAGTGATGCTGTTGAAACCATCCGTTCGAAATCGTTGGAGAAGCGGCTAGGTTTTAAAAACAAGGTAACCCTGTTGAAAGCAATCTGGGTTGAAAGGTGAAAGGCAGGAGTCAGGGGTTTCGACCCCTTCGAAAGAATTCATTTAAAACAAAAGGCGCAACCTATTCGAAACCTTTCCTTTAAAACATTTGACTCAGCCGAAAGCCTACCAAGTCAAAAGCATTTCATTTGAAAGCAAATGCAGGCGCATTTTCGATTTAAAACGAAGCATGCTTTGATCTCCTTGGAACCTTTGGTTTTGATCCAATACCTTTTGCCTATCCAATTCACTATGTACCAGGTATCTAATACTATGTGCATTGGTTTTGAAGGACTTGAAGGCGGAGGTAAGGACTTGGAAGCCTGGTGCCAAAAGCATTGAAACCGGAAAAAGCATGTTGATTTGACTTTTAGATTAGCCCTTTGTACCTAACCTACCTTATTTGTCAAATTATGATTGGCTGCAAAATTTTCTTATCTAAAAGTACTACTGATTTTCAAAAATATCAATTTAGATTATTTACAAAATAACCCTTCTCCTTTCTATAAATATATAAAACATTTAAGTCTCGTCTTAAATAATTTTATATATCCATTAAAACACTTAGGAAAATTCTAAAAAAATTCCTGTAAATAAATTTTAATATTTTTCCAACATATATAAATTTTAGACCGTAAGCCCGTATAATTTGGCGGTAATTAATTTTTAACCAAAAATAGCATTTTCTTCACTACAAAATTCATATAAAATCCACATTAATTCAGAAAATTATGAAATTAGAAACCCATTTCTAAATTATTGTTTCCTATCTAAATTTGAATTCGCAAGGCAACTAGATGTCATATAATAATGCTTTCTTATCAAAACGTATCACAAAATCCATTTGAATTAGCATACTTCATCAACAACATATAAATATACATGTTATCATCAATAATATGGAAAAACATGTACAAATAATTCAGATTTCATATTAATAACCAAAACCATTAAAAACTTGAGATGTAGTCATTATTCACCTTAGCTTTGTGATTAAAGATGTGAGATTTGTTCTTGATTAAGTGATTTGATGCTCCCTCTTGAAATCCTAGCTTTTATGTTCACTTGAGCTTGCTAATGGTGGCCCATCTTAGCTTATATTTTTTGATTTTTGAAAAATGAAGTGAACGTGAGTGTTGTGAGGTTAAGGGTTTAGGGTATAAGGATGTGCCATGTTCTTATTTTGCCCTTGTATATTTTCTAACCTTTTTCCCTTTTTATTCTTAGTTCACTTGTTTAACATGGCACGACTACCCCTTATTTAATCACAAAACTCAATCCATTAACCATCTTACATTATTTTATTCTATTTAGCTAAATATATATCTTAAATAACATTACTAAAAATATGGAGTGTTACATTTCAAAGTCTTATTATATATATATATATATATTGTTACCTGGCACCTTGGCCTGGCTACAAAACGATAGTTGAAGATATTATTATTAGGACTAGATAAGATTCTGACCAAGAAGAGCCTGAAGGTACAAGGGTTTGATGCAATCGACATGTTTCAACATTTATGTGCAGTTTGGTGGGTATGGTTCGTGTGTGTGACGCTCGGTCTGAGTAACTCGCCATCATCGCTCGGCATCCTTCATTCGGCCATCACTGCCCGACATTCTTTGGTTCGACCACCATCGCTCGGCATCTCGAGTTCAAAAGCCATCGCTCGACATTCTCTAATAACGTCGTTTGTAAAAGTCACACACAAGGTCGCTCGGAAACTGCCCTTCGACATCCCTAGCTCGGTGCAGACTAGAGGTGTTAGCAAGTTGTCAAGCCTACAACAAAGCAAGAGCGTTCGGCATGACTCTGCTTCGAGTCATTCAATGTCGACCGAACAATTCTCGACCAGCGTTCCTCGTTCGGCATGTCTGGCCCGGTGCGTAGAAGTCACCTACTGTGGGCCGAGGTACTTTGTTCCTGGTCCCGTGAGGGGAGTCCGGCCTATCTTTGCCTACAAATAAAAGGGAAGAGACACAGTGAAAGGGATCGGATTTCGAGAACAATGGGGAGACCCTGCCATTTTTGATACTCTCTTCTTTTTAATTCAAACTTGTATGCAAGTAATTGGTCTATGGATTGTATCTGTATTCAAGTGATTGAGAAAGCAATAAAGATTAAACTCAAAGTGGACGTAGGTAATTACGCCGAACCACTATAAATCTGGTGTTCTCGTTTTTTTTTTCATTTTGCATTGAATTACACTATTCTTCTATTTTAATTTACTCTCTTCATTAATCTCTCTACATACTCTACTCAAGGATGTTGGTGACCAATTTTGGTGCTTTCACTGAGAATTGAATTCTCGGCTTGATTGGATCTCATCTTCTACCAGTGGATTTCCATACTCGCGAGATAAATCCAGTTGTTTACTAGAAAACTTCCTATTCTACTCAGATTTGAAAGAAATCTAAAGGAAGCTGATAGCCGTAGTAAGAGAAACTAAGTCTACTGCCCCTTTTTTTTTGGAAGATTTGATTATGCTAGTTTTCTTGTTTAGAGTTAATCAAGTGTTCATGTTCATGTGAAAGGATTGGATTCACTGATGTACGCAAGATCTGAGGATTGGACGTTGAAGTTTGCACTTAAGTCAAATGAAGGCCGACCCCCCTCTGAAGGCAATTCAACCGATCGCCTTAGAAAAGGTTTATGCCGATCGCCCCCGAAAAGGCATATGTCGAGCCAGTCCCTTTCCATGCTGAGCCACTCCAGGCCGAGCCACATCCAGGCCGAGCAACTCCGGGCCGAGCCACATCCAGGCCAGCCACACCATGCCGAGCCACTCCATACCGAGCCAAATCCATGCCGGGCAACATCCAGGCCAAGCCACATGTATGCCGAGCCACATCCACGCCGAGCCACTCCATGTCGAGCCACATCCAGGCCGAGCCATATCCAGACCGAGCCACTCTAGGCCGAGCCACATCCGGGCCGAGCCACATCCGGGCCGAGCCACATCCAAGCCGAGCCACATCACACCGAGCCACATCCAGGCCAAGCCACATCCATGCCGAGCCATATCCAGGCCAAGCCACTCCATCCCAAGCCACTCCATGCGGAGCCACTCCATGCCGAGCCACATCCATGCTGAGCCATATCCAAGCCGATTACATCAGGCCGAGCCACATTCAGGACGAGCCACATCCAGGACGAGCCACATCCATGCCAAGCCACATCCAGGATGAGCCGCTCCATGCCAAGCGACTCCATGCCAAGTCACTCCATGCCGAGCCACTCCATGCCGAGCCACATCCAGGATCCATGTTGAGCCACTCCAGGCCGAGCCACCTTAGCCGATCCTCCTTGGCTGAACCATGCTTGGCAGATCCAAACTTAAGTTACACCGGTCTCTTATACGACCCCTATTTTTCAAAAAAAATATTTTTAGGTACGACCCAAAAAAGGGGCAAAATTTTCGGCAGTGCCTCCGGGTAGTGAATTCAAAACTCAACTTAATAGAGGAACATTCTATCCACTTCCCTTACATCCCATGATCGACCAGGGTATAGAGGATCTAGTGGCAGCGTTTGAACGGCAACAAGGGAACAGACAAGCAACCGCTACTCAAACGGTACTCCCAAAGGGATATCGTACTGATCACGTTTGAGGAGAATCGACCTCTAGATTTATTTTGGTAGCTAGTTAGCTGGAGAGCCTCCTACGACTATGGATCGTTTCTATAACAAAAATAATATGAACCAAAGTGTGAAGGAGTGGAACAGACTAGGAAAAATAACAACGAAGGCCCGTTGGCTAAGGACTCTGATCCCAGTAGGCAAAGCAAGATCTCAAAATTCGACTCATATGCTCTTTGAAAGATTCAATCGACAACCTCTACTTGAAGACTCATGACTCAGAGTGGTACTGGAAACCAATCTCGAGAGAGTACAACAAAATCAAAAGAAAATCAGGGGAATGTTGTATATTCCAAGATGCTCACTAATTCTAACACGGGCGATTACAAACACCTCCGAGGTGTGATGGAAAAGCTGATCTAGAAAGGAAAGCTTCAATAGTATGTACAAGTCTTGCAGAATGGCCGACAACGAACATCTGATGCCTATTAATAAAAGGCTATGATTACCAATTGGACTGCTGACGGCCGACATCCCTTTGAAAGGAGCCAAAGGCAAAGTCGAAGAGCGAGCACACGATGCTGCTTCACTTATCAATGAGATTTATTTCAATATTTTTCGAATTATTTCCATTTATATTTCTATTTCAACTGTTCTATGAACTACGACCAACTTGAACTAAACATCTTTCAAAACCATGTAGGTGACCAAGTACTCAGAGTTGGCCGCCAACCAATTCACACAGACCATAGTCGGACCTGTTGAGTTTCATCAAGACGAGCATGATTCGATCACTCACATCAACCATATGCCTTCGATTTGGGGTTATGGACTAGAGATTGAAAAGCTCGTCATGATCAGAGCCTAATATAAAGCAAACATGACTTACCATCCATTCATCGACCTCTACATTTGACTTGAAGACCTAAGCAAGGCTTGGATTGAATATGACCCGATTATACATCCAAATCGATTCATAAAACAAAGTTTGACAAAACACAGATGCTCTCCTAAAGCTCAATGACATCGGGATCTATCTAGAGTAGATGCGATTTGATCATCTACACATCAAATCTTGTCCTAAACACGAAAGGTTGTTCGAAAGCCTGACTTAGAGTAGCTGTGATGGACTACCTACTCGTCAATCATCACTCTCAATACATGGACACGACTACACCTTGAAACATATGCAACTTACTTTGTCTACTCAATAATCCATTATCCTTATCTCTTAGAAAGAGATACGAAGCAAATTGTACGAGACTTGATTATCCAACCCAGCATGGATGTGGTCCATCCGTCTATCATATACCTCCTTCCTTGACTTGATTGGAAGAGCTATAATCACCGAGTGGACAAGTATCAACGTCCATTTTTCAAGTTTCGTCCTTCATGCTGGGGTTAGAGTCCCATTCCATGAGCAAACATGGTTCGATCATTCATTCGAAAACATTAGCCTCGATACAGTGAATGAAATACAAATTAAACAGGTGGAAATACGACAGCTCTCAACAAAATTCTCTAAATCCCTGAAGCGGACTAGAATTCTCTAAGTCCCTCGAGTGTTGACTAGAGTATAAACGACTTAAAAACCTCTAAGTCCCTGAAGCGGACTAGAGTACTCTAAGTCCCTCGAGTGTTGACTAGAGTATAAACGACTTAAAAACCTCTAAGTCCCTGAAGCGGACTAGAGTACTCAAAGTCCCCTGAGTGCGGACTAGAGTATAAACGACTTAAAACCTCTAAGTCCCTGAAGCAGACTAGAGTACTCTCAGTCCTCTGAGTGCATGCTAGAGTATATGTGACTTAAAAATCTCGAAGTCCCTGAAGTGGACTAGATTACTTTAAGTCCCCTGAGTGCGGACTAGAGTATAAACGACTTAAAAACTTCTAAGTCCCTGAAGCGGACTAGAGTACTCTAAAACCCCTGAGTGCGGACTAGAGTATAAATGACTTAAAAATCTTTAAGTCCCTAGAGTGCGAACTAGAGTACTCTAAGTCCCCTAAGTGCGGACTAGAGTATAAACGACTTAAAAACCTCTAAGTCCCTGGAGTGCGGACTAGAGTATTCTGAGTCCCCAAAGTGCGGACTAGAGTATAAACAACCTAAAAAACTCTATGTCCACGGAGCACGGACTGGAGTACTCTGAGTCTCCGGAGTGCGGACTAGAGTATAAATGACTTAAAAACTCTAAGTCCCTGAAGTGGACTATAGTACCCTCAGTCCCCTGAGTACGGACTCTTAAAAATCTCTAAGTCCCCAGAGCGTGGACTAGAGTACTCTGAGTCCCCGGAGTGCGGACTATAGTGTAAACGACTTGAGAAAAATTTCTAAGTCCCAAAAGCGGACTAGAGTACTTTAAGTCCCTAGAGTGCGGACTGGAGTATAAACGAATTGATGAAAATCTCTATGTCCCAAACTATGGACTAAGGCATAAACCGTTCGATAAATCTTTAAGTCCCTGGAGCGTGGACCGAAGCATGAACACAAATTGGGCGCGAGTCGACCGGGGGGACAATAACACTAAGTCACTAGAAGGTAGAGTGGTGTATAAATGTCGATAAATAGACGAGTGGATTCCGACCATTCTCTATTACACAAACTTCGCCCTGAAATCGACAGGAGGAAAACTCGCTAAGGACGGAGTTCAACCATCCGACTAGTGGCCTGGCCAAATCAATGCTGGGAGCAGGAGTACAAATCACTAAAAGCTGAATATGACAGCTTACTATAGCTCTAGCTTGGCGTTCTTTACAACTTAAGGGTAACGACTACAGGGAGGCCTCAATACAGAACCAATTGAAATGGCATCCAAAGCTACAAGCGACTGACTATATCATACCTTAGATTGAGGGTCAATACTGATCTACACCAAGAACATACGAATGCGCCTCGGATGTTCCTTAAAAAACTATAACTCCAAAGTGTGGAAAGGAGAGTAAACCATGAAGACCTGGTCAAAAATTCTCTAGCACCCTCCTTCGATGCGTTAGGAGGATTGTGAAAGTGGATACGCATGACCCTACTGCATTTGAGCCAACTTTACCCTGAGATCAAATTATAGAACATGAACCAAAGGGGACGTGACTAACCATCCAGTGTACAAATTACACTCTGAAACTAACGAGGCATCGAAGTATTCCCCTTGGAATGAAAAACCACAATACAATCCAAGATAGGCGAGACCCAGCCTCCTATCGACTGACCTGATCCCATGATTCAACGGGAAAGAGAGTAAAGATAAAGTGGGCATGGGTGGCTTTCCTACTTATCGGTATATGCCCCAGACCTATGGGCATGAGTGAGAAGCAAGACGAATGTGAACCAACTATTCATCGATCAAATCTATGTTTTTGGAGTTTAGATGGGAATATAAACATAGCTAGGGTGAGACTCAACCATCCATGCAGTGCATTTTTCAACCCGAGACTAGGAGTAGACGCATGGTCGTCCAAAGACTGGCTGCTATAGCTCAATATTGAAACTTATATATAGTGCTTACAGCTACTCAAGGCTACGACCGAAAGAGTGCCTAGAGATAGAATCATTAAATTGATACCTAAGCTCATGGGCAACTGAGTGTCACTCCAACCCAAAGCATAGGTAAAGGATCATGAATGCATTGAATAGAAAGTGCGTTACTCGAATATACAAGCAAATTCAAACTTATAGTAAGATCCAGCTATACAGCTGCACGCAACTTGAGGCTGACCCCTACTGGACATTTCCTTCAACGTGCTTTTAGGCTTGATTTTTGGCCATTTGCAGGTAATCAATTAGAGCATTCATAGCCCATCACTATTAGTCTTAATAACTCAAGACAAGACTCTAGGATTCGACTAGAGCAACCATCAAGGTCTATGCCTACCAGCTATTGCGACAGGGCATACAACGACCTGAGACGTTTGAAAGACTACTTAAATAGAATACCGAACCAAGCCAATTCGATATCACCTATTTCCCTCGAAGGGCTATCCAACGCGGAAATTAGCAGACCTCATGCCCGAATTCACTGCATCAGATGACTACTAGAAGAGTAGTAGAGAACCAACCAATTGATGGAAAATGTACAAACGGATGGAGCATCTAGTGATCAGTGTTATGGCGCAGGAGTCGTGACAATAACTCCTGAGGAACGATCGATCTGCTACTTCCTGGAACTCGATTTCCCTATAACAAACAATGATTCTTAGTATGAAGCCTCGACCGCCAGCCTCAAACTTTCTAGAGGATTTGGAGTGGAAACTTTACATATCTTTTGTGGTTCCTGATTGATAGTATGCAAAGTCAAGGAAGTTGATCTTGCTAGGGGGCACTGTCTTGCTCATTATCTTAGCCAGGTCCAAGAGCTACTAGCCGACTTCACGTATTACATCATTACACTCATACTCAGTGAATAAAATGAAAAGAGTCCAGTCACTGGCCAAGCTGGCCATTTTTAGGGACGCGCAACAGACATACACTGTTTCAGTTGAAATACTTAATATTCCAAGCATTGATGGATAGAGATCGGCTAGATCTTGGAGACAGAGCTCCAATCAAAGACTATCTACAATGAGAAATCCTTACTGAATGGAGGAATTAAAAATGACAGATCCACCTCAAAGCACATGCCAAATCATCCAAGAAGAAGTTTTGTGTAGAAAGGAGTTTATCCATTCCCATACTTTGGTGCATCACCCATGATGATATCAAATGAGTCATGAGCGAACTCTATGAAGAAGAATGTGGCAATTACATCAGGGGGAAACCCTGATAAAGAAAATACTCTGCAATGGGTATTACTGGCCAGTTATCAATCCAGATGCGGTTGATCATGCTTGAAAATGCGACAAGAGTAAGATGTTTGCAAAAAATCTAGGAGCCCCGTCGATGGAAATTACTCAAATGGCTAGTCCATAGCCGTTTTCCACTTGGGGGTATTGACATCATCTTCTTACCGATCCTAAAGATGGTGCAAAATACACCATCATAGCAGTTGATTGCTTCACCGAATGGGCAGATGAAGAACTTTTACCACAACCAAGATGAAGAAAATAATCAACTTCATTGTTTGTAACGTCATCTGCCCTTATGACCTTCCATGATCCATTATAACTGAAAATGGACAGGTTGAAGCTGTGAACAAAATCATAAAGTCTATTTTGAAGAGAGATTTCGAAAAGGCTAGAGGTAAATGGGTGGATGAACTCCTAATAGCATTATGGGCATATAGAACTACCCATGGATCTGTGTCTGGCTGTACTCCATTCACCCTTGCTTACTTCTTTGAGGTCGTCATCCAGTAAAACTTGAAGTCCGCTCTCATCAAGTGGCTGATTACAACCCTTATCTCACAAAAAAATACAAACAAGGAATCGAAGTTGAGTTGCAATTAAACTAGATGGAATTGGTGATGACTTATGAGCATACAAAACGCATCCGAGAGCCAATGGCAAGAACATGTACCCGAACATGCATGTGTATATCCGAAAAAGTTCGACTTCTTGAAATAGGTAGATATTAAATTCTCACTTAAGGTTATTAAGAAAAGACTAGATCAGTTAGCCGAAGCTTACTAGCCCTGTAGAACCAAACACGGATGAACACTGATGAACTACGATCCTGGTTTTATAATATTAGGAATCAACCAAGCATCATGACGAGGAGGATAAAATTGAAGGATAATGACTATTCAGGAAACATGATGGATTTATTTCTAGAAACAAGGAATACTCGTTGATTCAAAGCGTGTCGTGTTGCTTCACAGACACACTTTGGGGGCAAATGTTATCCGACACCTTGGCCCAGCTACAAAAAGATAGTTGAAGATATTATTATTAGAACTAGACAAGATTCTGACGAAGAAGAGCCTAAAGGTATAAGGGTTTGATGCAATCGACATGTTTCGGCATTCATGTGCAGTTCGGTAGGTATGGTTCGGTGTGTGATGCTCGGTCTGAGTAACTCGACCATCATTGCTCGAGATCCTTCATTCGACCATCACTGTCCGGAATTCTTTGGTTCGACCACCATCGCTTGGCATCTCGAGTTTAGAAGCCATCGCTCGGCGCTGCCATCGCTCGACATTCTTTAACAACGTCATTTGTCAGTCACACAGTAAGGTCGCTCGGCAACTGTCGTTCGGCATCCCTGGCTTGGTGCAAAATGGAGGTGTTAGCAAGTTGTCAAGCCCACAACAAGGCAAGAGCGCTTGGCATTAATCTGCTTCGAGTCATTCAACGATTGACTGGACCATTCTCGACCGGCGTTCTTCGTTCGGCATGCCTGGCCCGGTGCGCAGAAGTCACCTACTGTGGGCCGAGGTACTTTATTTCTGGGTCCATAAGGGGAGTCCAGCCTATCTTCGCCTATAATAGAAGGGCAGAGGCATAATGAAACGGACCGGATTCCAAGAACACTAGGGAGACCCTGCCATTTTTGATACTCTCCTCTTTTTAATCCAAACTTGTATGCAAGTGATTGGTTTACGGATTGTATCTGTATTCAAGTGATTGAGAAAGCAATAAAGATTAAACTCAAAGTGGACGTAGGCAATTACGCCAAACCACTATAAATTCGTTGTTCTCGTTTTTTTTGTTCTTTTTGCATTGAATTACACTATTCTTCTATTCTAGTTTACTCTCTTCATTAATCTCTCTACATAACTCTACTCAAGGATGTTAGTGACAAATTTTGGTGCTAATATATATATATATATATACGCGTATATCTTATAAAACAAACTATATTCGAAACTATAATTTTTTAAAATATACAACTTATTAAAATTTGCATTGAATTTAAAATAGAAAATGGATTTTGTATACTATAAAAACTAAATATACAAATATGCCAGTTATAATTAGCATTTTGTATACTATAAAAACTAAGTACAATGCTAGTTATAACCAGCATTTTGTATACTATAAAAACTAAATATAATGCTAATTATAACTAGCATTATCCTCCAGCCTAATTTTTTTTTTCAAAGTTTGTCCTTCAGGCCAAAAATGAAACTTGGTGTCCTTCGGTCTATTTTTTTTTCAAAGTTTGTCCTTCTCCTTAATTCCCTCTAAATTAGAATTTCATAAAATTTAAAAAATACACATATATATATATGTACACACACATATATGTAGGTATATGCTTTTATGTATTTTGGAATAAAAAAATTAATTCATATATATATATATTTATACATGTTCTTATATGTATATTTAATATATAATATTTAAGAATTTGAATTTTAAATAAGATTTTATTATGGATCTAGATATATTTTCAAATTGAATTTTTCTTAAGCTATTATTAAACATTGAATTGCGTACTCGTTTTATATTTAACATAAATTTATACATAATTATTTTGTACTTATTTATATATTTTCTTATATTTATCTATGTATATATACAAGTATACTTTGTATTATATTATTATTAAAATAACTATAGACATCAATACATATATGCATGGCTAATGTGTTCATTGTCGTGTAAATCCTACCACTTATATATGGGCACATTAAACAACTTACACTTTATATGTTGCATGTGCACTTACACATATGCGTGTATTCGATACACATATACCCTTATATATCATAAATATGAACAAATCGAAATCACTACATTAAAAATTAAATAAATATTTTATTTAGTATTTATCTAGATTAGATCCATACCAATTTAGGATTCGTCGGCCTAATAGGAATAAAATGGTAAAAATAAATATGAAATTCACCCTTATTTAACCAGTTGCGTGCTTGCCCAGTTTCAATAATGGTATGAAAGCACAATAGCCTATGCGATCTAAAATTAGAAATTATGGAGTCAACTGCTAAAGCTTACCTAACTGACTGGGTGTCCAAGAAGAGTAGTTTCTAGGGTTGGGATTGAATAACTAAGTATTCTCCCCTTCTTGGCTACTGGCCCGACCCAATTGTCTTGAATAAGTCCCAAAGGTTGGCCTTGTTGCAAAAGGACTAAGTTATCTTAAAATATGTCCAGGAAGTTATAATTAATTATTTAATATATAGATATATATTGATATACATACAATTATCTTACAATGTTTAAGATAATATATACATATGTATAGTACATATATTAAGATATATATATATATATCTGTGTGTGTGTATGTATGTATGTAACGTATGTATATATAACTATAATTTTTATAGTATACATATTCTGTTTAAAATGTTTAAAATGAATAAAATGTTATACGAGAAATAAATTATACAATTATATATTTGAATAAAATAAATAAAATAATATCTAATTAATAAATTTAATATACGATTATATATTTTATTATTATCTAAGTTAATTAATATAAAACGTTATACAAGAATTAAACATATATAATATGAATTTATAATAAAAGGGGAACAAGATGAAATCATAATTCGATTTAAGGAATAAACACACATGTATAATACATATTGTGTGAAGTCAGATGCGCCTAGTTCTTGAATCATGAGGGTGTTTCAAAATAAATAAATTTTTCCATAAGTCGATATAAATCAATTAAATGTATTAAAGATTATGGAACTTTAATAAGTGTTTCCCTCTACCATTTGTATATTAATACATTACTTGCATGCTCTTTAGTTGTTGAGCTTTCCTTAAGCTACATGTATTATGTATAATATTATTAATATACAGAATAGGCGAGATATGATACACGCACATATTTGTTGAGCTTTCCTCAAGGTATGTGCATTTTACTTGGGCCATCGTGAAGTGATAGGTAAGAGTAAATAATCTCCCTTAATTTGTTGAGCTTTCCTTAAGATAATGATGAGACTAGGACAAAGACCATATGGTTATGAATTGTATGTGATACAACTTGTAACGACCTGAAATTTTTAAAGTTTCGAATGAGAATAGTTAATTTATTTAAATATTCAAAATTTGATTCGAATATAATGAATAAAAATAAAATCAATTTTTAATCGAACAAATTAATTTTTACTGACCTATTTTTTAATGAATTTATAGAATTTTTCCACGAATTTTAATTTGGAAAATATTTAAATTTTCTTTTGAAGCATTTTGCGGCAAACGTTGGTATTTTTTAAAACTACACAAAATAAGTTAATCAATGTATTTTGTTTTTGTTTTGTGATCGTGTTGCATTGTTGTGCATGATCGTTTTTTTATTTCTGTTATTCTGGTTCTTACACGAACAAGATATTGATGCAGCTCAGAACAGAGAAGAAATGCAACCAAAATTTCTAACAAGGATGAGTCGTACACGACTCATAGAGAGGTTAAGTCGTACACGACTTAGGAAGGCAGGGTTAAGTCGTTTCCGACTTAATGGTGCACGGGATAGCAAGTTTCGAGTTAACAACAATTTAAGCCGCATAAAAGAGGCATCGGGTTTGAGTCGTTCGAGCTTGAGTCGTATACGGGATAATGGAACAGGGTTACGACTCAAGGGAAACTTGGAGTGTTCATACTTGATGAGTCGTACACGACTTAACAACGTATCCGTAAGTCGTGGCCGAGATAGCATCAAGAAGGAGAAGGGTTCAACTGATGGGAACTTGAGTCGAAGGAAGGATGTTGAGTCGTGAGTCGTAGGTCGTTGCCGACCTAGTATGAGTCGTGAGTCGTTCATATGAAATGATGAGTCGTGTACTATGACTGATATGTTGTAACCATGAGTCGGTTGAGACTTAAGTCGTTTATAAGTTGAGTCGTAAATTGTTCTTGAGTCGGAGGCGGAACTTACATGAGTCGTTGGCTTTGTGTTCTGTTGTAAAGGGTTGGAGTTACGTGTGTTGAGTCGGTAACGACTTATGATGAGTCGGCCGAGATGAGTCGTGTATGTTGAGTCGGTGCCGACCTAAGAGTTGGGTGACGAATGTTGTGTTGAGTGTAATGCCTATAAATAGCGTGTGTGTTGTAATTTTTGAGGGGGTTGAATATTGAATAAAATTTCCTTTTGTTAGCTTTGTGCTTTCATACAATTGGTAGTTGAGTGTGATCTCCTATCTCCTCTTTCGGTTAATCGAGTGCGCTCGATTCAACGATCGAAGAAGCCGATTCACGGAATCTAGTGCGCTAGATCAACGTGCGAAGAATCGTAGATCTTTGAACACGGTATAGTGCGCTATCAACGTGTTTGAGATAGCTAGAGTTCGGTATCTTTGGATCATCGAACTTGGGCATTTTGGTATCTTCAACTCACCGATTGCTACATTTCATCGATTGAAGTTTTGTTTGATTAATCCGCTGCGTCATTATTGGTATCAGAGCCATACTTAGCCAATCATAGCTAAGTTGATTCTTGGAGCCAAGTTTTGAAGTTTTTGAAGTTTGAAGGAATTCATCGTGTTCATATTGAAGTTGCATCAAGTTTGGAGTGTTTGATCCATTTCATTTTGGATCGAGGAGTTGGACTTTGTTTGGACTTTGAATTGGTGTTTGCGCGCCAATTTTTGGAGGGTTTTGGAGTAAGTTTGAAGCCAAGCCGTGAAGTGTCAAGGCCGAGACAAGGGGGAGCCGACCTTACTTGAATTGTTAACTCGTTGTCGAGTTAGTGTGAGCTGAGACAAGCATAGCCGTGTATTGTTGAGCTTAGATTGCTTTGTTGAGAGGAAAGTTTGAAGTCTTGTGTTGAATTTTTGAAGTCTTGAGAAGTTTACAACCATGCCACCAAGGAGAGCTAATCGTCATCAAAACGTTGAAGCTTTGTATCGTAGAGAAGAAGCCGAGCTTATGGAACAACGTATTAATGAGAAATTTGATGAAGGCATTGGTAAATTGGAGAGATTGATGAATGATTTGAATCAAAGGAGGAGATCACCAAACTCGAACCATGGAGGAAACCGAGTTTCGCCATCGGTTACGGAAGCGAGGAGGGTATCGCCACATTCTTGTAGAGATCGAAGAGAAACATCAATTTCATCACGAAGAGATCATCATGACTATGTACATGAAGAAAGAAGAAGTCAACGAGAATTTGACCACGAAGCATATAGAGAAGAAGAGAGACATAGTCAAAGAAGCATGCATGAACGAAGGGATGATAATGGTCGAGATCGATGTAGACGTACCTTTGATTTTGCTGAAGAGGGTGATAGAGCTAGTATACATTATCGAGATCGAGACCAAATTCGGAATTCTTACCGTGATATGGAAGATGATCGACGATGGGAATCGGGTATGAAGATGGAAATTCCGGAGTTTAAAGGCGGGATGGTTGCTGAGGAGTTCTTAGATTGGTTGTCTAATGTGGAGGAAATCTTTGATTTCAAGGAGGTGCCGGAGAATAGAAGGGTGAAGTTGGTTGCTACTAGGTTGAGGGGGAGAGCATTGGCATGGTGGCAGCAAACTAAACTTACTCGTGAACGGATGGGGAAGTCAAAGATAGAATCGTGGGATAAGATGAAGAAGTTGATGAGATCTACTTTCTTACCTTACAACTACCAATCACTTATGTACCAAAGGTTGCAGAATCTGAGGCAAGGGACAAAGTCTGTTAGTGATTATGCTGATGAATTTTACCAACTCATTGCCAGGAATGATGTTATGGAGACAGAAGAACAGCTAACTGCTAGATTCATTGGGGGATTGAGAATGCAGATCCAGGATATGGTTAATATGTTCGATCCTAGATCAGTTGCAGAGGCACATCAGAAAGCGTTAGCTTGGGAGAAACAGGGAAGGCGTGAAGGTGGTGTGTTTACTAATTCTAATAATCCAGTGAAGGGTGCCAGTGGAAGTTCTAGTGTTCCTAGACCTGTTACAAAGCCAGTGGTGAAGGAGGCTGAGAAGGTGAAGGCTAGTAGTGTTTTCAAATGTTATAATTGTCAGGAGTTAGGTCACAAAAGCAATGAATGTCCGAAGCCGAAGAAGAGAACCATGGTTGCAGAAGTTGAAGAGGATGATGGTGAGGAGGTAGAATGTTCAAATGCACTTTATGTTGAAGAGGAAGAAGAAGTGTCGGGTGATGAAGGATGTAATCTTATGATGATAAGAAGTTGTTTGACACCAAAGCAAGAAGGGGATTGTAGTTGGTTGAGAAGCAATATTTTTCAGTCGACATGCACTATTCTGGAAAAAGTCTGCAAGTTTGTTATTGATGCGGGAAGTTGTGATAATATTATTTCTACAGAGGCTGTGAAGAAATTGAACTTGAAGACTGAAAAGCATCCTAAACCATACAAGCTAGCATGGTTAAGGAAGGGAGGTGAAGTAAAAGTGTGTCGAAGAGCTTGTGTGAATTTTTCTATTGGGAAAAAGTACAAAGATGAAATTTGGTGTGATGTCGTAGATATGGATGTTTGTCACTTATTGTTGGGCAGACCATGGCAGTTCGATAGAGCAGTACAACATGATGGACGTGCCAACAGTTACAGTTTCATGTTCGAGGGTACTAAAATCACTTTGGTTCCTAAGAAACAGCAGCAGAAGGAGAGCAAGCTAGAAGAGATTGAAGAATTGAAAACTCTGTTGACTTTGAAGGAGTTTGTTAAAGAAGTTGAAGAAGAACCGGAAGTATTTTTGTTGATTGGGCGAGAGAGTAGTGAAGAGGTTGAAGTCCCGGAAGAAGCAAAGCCAGTTTTGAAAGAATTTGAAGATGTCTTTCCAGAGGAGTTGCCAAAGGAGTTACCGCCACTTAGAGACATTCAGCATCAAATTGATCTTGTTCCAGGAGCAGTGTTACCACATCGACCACATTACCGTATGAGTCCGAAGGAACATGAGGAATTACGAAGGCAGGTGGAAGAGTTGTTGGAACAGGGACGTGTTCAGGAAAGTTTAAGTCCTTGTGCCGTGCCAGCATTGTTAGTACCAAAGAAAGACGGAACATGGAGGATGTGCACAGATAGTAGAGCTTTGAATAAGATCACTGTTCGTTACAGATTTCCTATGCCGAGGTTGGATGATTTGTTGGATCAGTTGAGTGGGGCAACTATATTTTCAAAGATTGATTTGAAGAGTGGTTATCATCAAATTCGTATCAGACCTGGAGACGAATGGAAGACAGCTTTCAAAACTAGAGAGGGGTTGTACGAATGGTTGGTTATGCCATTTGGTTTGTCAAATGCACCTAGTACATTCATGCGGGTGATGAATCAAATCTTTAGACCATTCATTGGAAAGTTCGTCGTGGTTTATTTCGATGATATTTTGATTTATAGCAGGAGTACGGAGGAGCATGTTCTACATTTGAGAGAAGTGTTGCTTATTCTTCGTGAAGAACAATTTTATGCTGCTACAAAGAAGTGTGTGTTTATGACGCATACTGTTTTATTTCTTGGTTATGTTGTTTCAGGAGAAGGTATTCAAGTTGACCAGAGTAAAGTTGAAGCAGTCAGGAATTGGCCACAGCCAAAGACAATTACGGAAGTGAGAAGTTTTCATGGGCTAGCATCATTCTACCGAAGATTTATTCCACACTTCAGTAGCGTGATGGCTCCAGTGACTGATTGCATGAAAGGGAAACAATTTGTGTGGTCAGAAGAAGCGGGGGTTGCCTTTGAGAAGATCAAGGAATTGTTGACGTCTGCACCAATTCTTGTTCTACCTAATTTTCAGTTATTGTTTGAGTTGCATACTGATGCATCGAAGGTTGGTATTGGAGGAGTTCTGAGTCGGAATGGGAAGCCAGTTGCATATTTCAGTGAAAAGTTGTCAGGGGCGAAGATGAGATACAGTACATAGGACGTTGAATTTTATGCTGTTGTTCAGGCTGTTAAGCATTGGAGACATTACTTATTTCAGAAGGAATTTGTTCTGTACACTGATCACGAATCTTTGAAACATTTACAAGGGCAGGATAAAATTTCAGCGAGACATGCATCATGGATTGCTTATTTACAGCAGTTTACTTTTGTCGTTAAGCACAAATCAGGGGTGACAAATCGAGTAGCTGATGCTTTGAGTAGGAGGAGTCATTTATTAACGACAATGAAGGTTGAAGTGACAGGGTTTGAAATGTTGCCAGAGATGATTGAAGAAGATCCTTACTTTGTGAAATTTGTTGAGAAAGTTAAGGAGGGAAGTTCGGATGAATTTATGTTGGTTGATGGTTTTCTGTTTAAAGGGAATCGTTTGTGTATTCCAGACTGTAGCTTGAGATTGAAAATTGTCAAGGAGTTACACGAGGAAGGGCATGTGGGCCGTGATCGTACTTTACAGTTGATTTCACAGTCTTACTTTTGGCCATCGATGAGGAGAGAGGTTGAAAGATTTGTGGAGAGATGCCATATTTGCCAGGTTTCAAAAGGAACAGCAACGAATGCAGGATTGTATATGCCATTACCAGTACCATCTAAGCCATGGGTTGATATTAGCATGGATTTCGTTTTGGGTTTGCCGCGAACTCAAAGGGGAAATGATTCGATATTTGTTGTGGTGGACAGATTTTCGAAGATGGCACATTTTGTTGCTTGCAAGAAGACAGCAGATGCAGTTCGAGTAGCACAGTTATTTTTCAAGGAAATTTATCGACTTCATGGTTTACCAGAATCTATTGTTTCTGACCGAGATACTCATTTTTTGAGTCACTTTTGGTTAAGTTTATGGAAGATGGTGGGAACGAAACTGAAATTTAGTAGTGCTTATCATCCACAAACTGATGGGCAGACAGAAGTTGTTAACAGGTCATTGGGAAATTTGTTGCGTTGTCTTGTACAAGATAATTTGAGAAGTTGGGACATGAAGCTATGCCAGGCAGAATTTGCTCATAATCATGCAGTAAATCGAAGCACAGGATTCAGTCCGTTTCAGATTGTTTATTCAAATTTACCCAGGGGGCCGTTGGATTTAGCAGTTGTACCACAGTCAAAGAGAACAGTTAAACGAGCTGCTGATTTTGTTGATGAGCTGACTGAATGTCATAAAATCGTTCGGGAACGATTGGAGAAATCGAATGAGAAGTATAAGAAGTCTGCAGATTTGAAACGTCGAAATGTTGAATTTAATGAAGGAGATTTGGTTTATGCTATAGTAACAAAGGATCGTTTTCCAGTAGGTGCTTATAACAAGTTGAAAGCGCGAAAAATTGGTCCAGTTGAAGTTTTAATGAAAATCAATGAAAATGCTTATCGATTAAAGTTACCAGATGATGTCTATACTTCTGATGTTTTTAACATCAAACATTTAATTCCATATCATGGAGGTGAGATTGTTGAGGAAGAATTTACAAATTCGAGGTCGAATTTTCCTCAACCAGGGGAGGATGATGCAGCTCAGAACAGAGAAGAAATGCAACCAAAATTTCTAACAAGGATGAGTCGTACACGACTCATAGAGAGGTTAAGTCGTACACGACTTAGGAAGGCAGGGTTAAGTCGTTTCCGACTTAATGGTGCACGGGATAGCAAGTTTCGAGTTAACAACAATTTAAGCCGCATAAAAGAGGCATCGGGTTTGAGTCGTTCGAGCTTGAGTCGTATACGGGATAATGGAACAGGGTTACGACTCAAGGGAAACTTGGAGTGTTCATACTTGATGAGTCGTACACGACTTAACAACGTATCCGTAAGTCGTGGCCGAGATAGCATCAAGAAGGAGAAGGGTTCAACTGATGGGAACTTGAGTCGAAGGAAGGATGTTGAGTCGTGAGTCGTAGGTCGTTGCCGACCTAGTATGAGTCGTGAGTCGTTCATATGAAATGATGAGTCGTGTACTATGACTGATATGTTGTAACCATGAGTCGGTTGAGACTTAAGTCGTTTATAAGTTGAGTCGTAAATTGTTCTTGAGTCGGAGGCGGAACTTACATGAGTCGTTGGCTTTGTGTTCTGTTGTAAAGGGTTGGAGTTACGTGTGTTGAGTCGGTAACGACTTATGATGAGTCGGCCGAGATGAGTCGTGTATGTTGAGTCGGTGCCGACCTAAGAGTTGGGTGACGAATGTTGTGTTGAGTGTAATGCCTATAAATAGCGTGTGTGTTGTAATTTTTGAGGGGGTTGAATATTGAATAAAATTTCCTTTTGTTAGCTTTGTGCTTTCATACAATTGGTAGTTGAGTGTGATCTCCTATCTCCTCTTTCGGTTAATCGAGTGCGCTCGATTCAACGATCGAAGAAGCCGATTCACGGAATCTAGTGCGCTAGATCAACGTGCGAAGAATCGTAGATCTTTGAACACGGTATAGTGCGCTATCAACGTGTTTGAGATAGCTAGAGTTCGGTATCTTTGGATCATCGAACTTGGGCATTTTGGTATCTTCAACTCACCGATTGCTACATTTCATCGATTGAAGTTTTGTTTGATTAATCCGCTGCGTCAGATATGGTGTGGCGGGGTACCCAAAACTAATCAAACCGTGATTTGATGGTTGCTTTGCTTTGAAGCTTTGTGTTGCTTTATTTATACTCTATACTTCATTTTACTCACTTTATTTCATTTCACTCCACCTCACTTCGCTTCACTCATTTTTCTACTTCTTTTTTCTATTTCTCGTAAACTAAAAACCACTCCACCTTCCAACATCAAAATCAGCATCTCTCAAATAATCGATAATTATTCAAAGCTTTCAACATGAAAGTCGTTAGTCATCACCCCTAGTATTTTCAATAAATATCCACTCATCGTTTTTTCGAGTGTGGTGGGGAGAATCATTCAATAACAATGCTGGTTGAATGATGATGGTTTTTCAATGAATAAGAAATAGAAATCGAAGAGTCAGGTTGTGTTCGTGGCGGCAAGATGTGTTTTTTAGTGATGACTTCGAGATTTTAGACTGCTGAAGTTGGATATGGATGAAGGATGAACATTTTCCTTTCATTATGGGATTATCGGCAACGCAGGCGGCTAAGGTAAGAATGGCAGCACCTAAATGAAGCTTGAGGCATGGCGGAGGCATTGGGACTGGTCGGAGGGGGAACAATGGTCGGAGGAGCTCGGTCGAGCTCGAATTAGGATATAATGGCCACGTATTTTTGGGTTCAAACATTGGCATGATGGCGGCGACATGGACAAAGAGCTCATTATTGGTTGTCTTGGAGGTATGGTGGTGGGTAGGCATGTTGATAGTGAGGGCGACGTGGGCCAAGGATGGATGCGGTAGTAGTGGGCATGGATTTGTCGACGTGGTTTTATTTTTGAAGCGAGTGTGATTTTTTTATATTGGGGAAGAGGACTGTTGCAAGCGGGTCAGGTTTGGTGTGTGCAAGTTGGGCTTTGGGTTATGCGGGTGAGAATTAAATTTGTTTAATTAGTTAGTTTAATTAATTTAATTCAATTCATGTTTGATAATTAACTCGTATTTCACTCATATGAGGTCCAATCAAGACACAATCTTTTACGTTACATTCATAGGAGTGTTATCTATACATTGGAGCTGATTTTGTTCAGTTTAGAGAAAGTAGAATTTTGAGTTCGTTTGATTTTAGATCAAACCGTAATACACAAGTGATAACTGGAACAAATGTGAGTTAACTCGTCATTGGTTTAACACTATATGATATGTGTTGATATAAATTATTTGTGTGCTTAGATGTTTTATTATTGGTTGTTTGGTTTGGATGTATTGCCGCTTTTGAAAGTGGATAATATATGAAATGATTTCAGGAGTTTTATATGACGTACATGGAAATATTATAGAGGGATCGAATGGTATTCATCGCCACTGTTGATTTTAATTTCATTTGTATACTTATTGTATAAATTATTGAGTGCCAGAAGCTTGGTAGATGGTCACATTAGGTGTGTCTTTGATATGTCTTAAAAGTTGAATTCTTTTTAGAATAAGAATAGTGATAACATTAGTTAAGTGCATGGTAGCCCTGGGCCGCATTATAGTTTTTTGAAATTCTATTATTTTCTGTTTTGATTTGAAAATGGTTATGATTTGGAGGATGATTATTAATGTGACTTTGGAATTTTTGGTGACCTTTATTTAGAAGTGGTTTCTAAATTTCTCTATTTTACTTGAACCTTATGTTAGTCTTTTATAACATATATGAAAATGATTTAAAAGTATTTTGGGAAGTATTTATTATATAGAAAAATAAATATAAATGTGTATTATAAAGAAAAATGAGTTTATCTTTTATAATAAAGTGATTATGTTTCAAATGAAGATAGAAATACTTTGGGATAAATATTTGTGAAATTCTTTATATAAAATATTGTATAAAAAATGGATTTCTAAACGGTATTTTATAAATGAAAGAATGGATTTACAATGATATTTTATAAATAGTCAAATGGGTTTATAAATGGTATTTTATATATAAAAGAATGAATTTATCAGCGATATTTTATAAAAAGGAAGATGATATCGTTTTGATAAATTTGAATAATAAATCACAATTGTGAATTTATAGTAATATATGGAATGATTATTTTATGGAAAGTGTTTGGTTCTATTTTGAAACTGAAGGTTTGTGATAAGTAAATGAGATTTATAAAAGGAATTTATAAATAGAAAGGACATCTATAAAAAGAGTTTACAAATAAAAGAGATTTATAAAAAGAAATTTTATAGAAGGAAAAGAGATTTGATTTTCATAAATGATTTTATAATTATGGTGGCATAGAAAATATTTGTAACATCCCCTTAATTGAAGGCCAAAACAAATGGCTACGGATGCAGCAGTCATCCATAGTATTAATCTTCGACGACCAAATACGACGGTGTTAGATCATTGATACTCAAATCACAAATATGTAAAAAAAAATTAACAAATTAAAAATACAATTCCATATTCCATTCAAAACATTTCATGTTCATTACATAATTCCAAAAGCATAAACCATATCCAGAAAAATTTAATTATTACACATTCCCTAAGAGCGAGATATGAAGATTCCCCTTGGTTGATCAGAGTATATAATAAGGCTAAAAGTCAGCCTTTACATCCAAAAATACACAACGAAAAAGATAACTCTAAATAACTAACTGCCTCTTGTACGACTCTGGAAGCTTTATTAATCTTAGAAGAGAACCTGGAAACCTTAAATCTCAAACTACTCAAAATCAATTAAGCACTCGAAAGTTTAAGGGGAAAACAAAAATTTCGATTCAGACATGAAGGCTGGTACAAATAATAATCTAACATCTTAATCCTTTTAGATATCTAGCGAGACCACGCCACTTAGCGGAACGGGTTTTCCCCTCACTAGTATCCCAAAACCTTTTTCAATACCATATACTATGCACCTGCATCTATAATGGTTAAAACATACATTCTAAAATATTATGATGATATGCATGCTTATAAACAATTTGGGTTTCCCATTCCCGGTTTAATTAACTCCCTGTCAAAATTATAGTTTTTAGGATCACTATTAACCTATTAGTTTTCATGGGTTTACTAATAACATTTTTATAATTCATGGAAACCCTGTCCTGTTCCAGAGTTTTCATGGGGTCACTAAGAACCTATAGGCCCCTACCAATTAACTTAATCAATTCATAGGTTCCCCTGAACCTATGTGCCTCTCCCATAGCTCCCCTTTTTCCTTGTTTTCATGGGTTGACTAGGAACCTATGGATTATTCTAGTAACTCCCTTTTTAGACTAATTTTCACGGGTTGACTAGGAACCTACCACTTTCTTATCCTAGTTTTCATGGGTTGAATAGGAACCATCTGACTGATGTCAATACTTAATTCAGATATAGTTTTCTTAGGATCACTACAAAACCGATTGACCCCTGCCAACCATCCTTTATACATAGTTTTCGAGGATTTACTATGAACCTGTTGGTTACCCTATTAACTTCCTAATCATAGTTTTCATGGGTTTACATGACCTATCTCCCGGATAGCTTCCAAAATTTAAGCACCCTATATTCGGGTCTCTCTGACTCCATGAATGCAATTTTACTCATTAAGGAATTTAGTCAATTTATAACCACTGCTGGGTCAACCTAGTTGGTTCTTCTACCCTTTTATCACCAGGATACAGTTATGGGTCCTTTATCACGTGAATATATTCATATTTAAAAAAGTAAACATAATAACCAAAAAATACCACTCCTGTGGATTTCAGATCCTTGAAATCCTTTCAAAACTCCTTCATTTAGGCAAGGGTTTTCCTTTTAAAAATGAGTTTGGGTTTAAAAACCTTTCGACACCTTTGAAGCCTATCTTTCGACTTCACTGGATAACCTCCTTCGAAAGCATAAAATTCTATCTTTAAAACATTAGGTTCATGCCCTTCGAATACTTTAAAACATCTCTTTCGAAACCCATTGATTGTATTAAAGCATTGACCTTTAACTTAGGAAGCATAGCTTCGAAACCGAGTGAAACCCCCCTTTCGAAACCATTGGAAATATACCTTCGAAACCATTGAAAGTACCTCTTTTGAAATCAATACCTTTCGAAACCATTGGGTTTATATTTAAAATAACATTTTGGGTCAAAATGAACATAAGAGAAAGCACCTCTTTCGAAACTATTCTTTACTTCAAAAAGTACTGGAGAGATTGATGGTGGCGAAACCATCCTTTTGAAAGCATAAAAACATCTTGGTAAAACAATTGAAGGTTGGCTTCAAAACCCCTTTCAACAACATCCCCTTTTAAACCCTAACCCTTTTGAAAGCATTGGGAAGTTGCTTATGTTTATAAAAACAACAGTACCTTCCGACATAATTGATGTTTTCAATACCATTGAAAGACATTATTTCACAAAAGGGTTTCCACTTGGTCGAAACTAACCCTCTCGAAAGCTTTAAGTAAAACTAAAGTAACTCCTTCGGATGCTACTTCTTTAGAACAAGGGAATTATCTCTCTTTCGAATGCTTCTTTTGAAACACCTTTTGCAACCATGGGTTTCGTCTATGTTGAAACCCCTTTATAAACAAGCAAGTGCCTTTTTTTAAAATAAAACAATTGGACTCAACCCCTTCGGAAGCTACATTTAGACACCCTACCTTTCGCATGTCTCCAATCCACTACGTATCATCTAAATGATACTATGTGTATTGGTTTACTGGTTTCGACCTAGAAGGTTTCGACTAGGTTGGAGGCGAAAGCTTTGGGTCGATGGGTCTTTTCAAAGAAGGCGGAACCCCTTTTTCTGAACAAAGGGTAGTTTTTTGCCTAATAAAGTAAACTTTTTATAATTAACTTGCTCACTTGTAAACTCTTAATTGGTTACAATAAACTTTCAAATTATTACTAAAATTTGCCACATTTTATCATATCTAGACCAATTAACTTTTTAACGAATAAGCCCTTCCTATTAACTAAAAAATAAATCATTTAGGTCCTCCTTTTAAAATAATTTAGTTTCCGTATTAAATCACTTAGTAAAAATCTCCAAAAGTTCCAGAAATTCACTTTAATCATGTTATATAACATATCAAAATTTCAGACCCAAATACTCAATATATTTTCCAACATAAATTTATAAACTCAAATAACAATAATTTCAATTGAAAATTCATAATTAATTCTCTGCGACTTGGAAAACTAAAAAATATTAAAACTCAACTCCAAAATTATGTTTTTCATAATGCTTTTGAAGCCTATCTTTCGACACCTTTGAAGCCTATCTTTCGACACGATTGTGTTAAAGCATTGACCTTTAACTTTGGAAGCATAGCTTTGAAAACAAGTGAAAACACCGCCTTTCGAAACCATTGGAAATATACCTTTCGAAACCATTGAAAGTACACCTTTCGAAACCAATACCTTAGAACCAATGGTTTTATATTTAAAATAATATTTTTGGGTCAAAGTGAACATAAGCGAAAGAATCTCTTTAAAAATGATTTTTATTTCAAAAAGTACTGGGGAGAATGATGGTGGCGAAACCATCCTTTCAAAAACATTAAAACATCTAGGTAAAACCATTAAAGGTTGGCTTCGAAAACCCTTTCGATAGTATCCCCTTTGAAACCTCTAACCCCTTTTGAAAGCATTAGAAACTGGGTTATGTTTATAAAAACACTAGTACCTTTCAACAACATTGATGTCTTTAATGCCATCGAAAGGCATCATTTCCTAGAAGGGTTTCGACTTGGTCGAAACTATCCCTTTCGAGAGCTTCAAGTAAAACTAAAATAACTCCTTTGGAAGCTATTTATTTACAATAAAGGCGGCAGCTTCTTTAGAAAGCATCTTTTGAAATACCTTTCACAACCATAGGTTTTGTCTATGTCGAAACCCCTTCATAAACAGGCAAGTGCTTTTCCTTTAAAACAAAACAATTGGACTCAACCCCTTCGGAAGCTACATTTCGACACCCTACATTTCGCCTATTTCCAATCACTATGTACTATCTAAATGATACCATGTGTATTAGTTTACTGGTTTTTACCTAGTAGGCTTCGACTAGGTTGGAGGCAAAAGCTCTGGGTCGATAGGTCTTTCCAAAGAAGGCGGAACCCATTTTTCTAAACAAAAGGCTGTTTTTACTAAATAAAGTAAACTTTTTATACTAATTTGCCCAGCTGTTAAACTCTTAATTAGTTACAATAAACTTTTAAATTATTTACTAAAATTTTCTGCATTTTCTTAGATCTGAAATAAGCCCTTGCTATTAATAAAATAGTTAAATCATTTAGGTCCTCATTTCAAAATAATTTAATTTCCATACTAAATCACTTAGTAAAAATCCCCAAAAATTTCAAAAATATATTTTAATCATGTTATCCAACATATCAAAATTTCAAATCTGAATTCTCAATATATTTTCCAAAATAAATTTATAAACCAAATAACAATGTTTTCCATTGAAAATTCATAGCTAAATCTCCGCGACTTGGAAAATTATAAAATTTGAAACCCAATAACATTTCTCATAACATAATTTTTCCATGGCATTTAGAAATCATTTAATCTCAATTTTGAACTAAAACCATACGAAAACCATTTTAAACATCCTTGTTTAAATCAAGTAAATCGTGAATCAAGCATATCATCATCCAATATGTAATAAAAATGAATTTATTCCTTAAATCCAAAAATATATGATTTAAATCAAAATAGAGATGTAGTGATTATTATTCACCTTAGATTGGATAAGGAAATTGATGATCGATTGAGATTGATTTCTTCTAGCTTGAATCTTGAGCTTTACTTTGATTTTTTCTCTCTTCTTCTCTTCTTCTAAATAGTCGGCCCTGCTCTTCCTTATTTACTGTTTTATTTTTGCTTATGATAAATGAAGGTGTATGGCTAAGGAGAAAATAGTATACGGGTGACAATTTGGGCAGCTATTTACCCTAATGCCCTAATGAATAATTAGTTAACACTTAACCATTTATAAATTCATTTATTAAGCACGGCCACTACATATTTATTAACCAACCCCGGTCTCCTTATTTACATCATTCTATTTAATTTATTCTAATTAAATATCCTGAATGATGTTATTAAGAATTAAGGGCGTTACAGTAATCTTTTCATACTTAACACCAAATTATAAGATATGGAAACTCGTCTCTGTCTTGAGAATTGAGAATGTTTGTCGAGACAAGGATAATTTTTGTTACTTGTTTGAGTTCATTGTTAACTGAGGATATTACTGTTTGAAATCGAAAAGTGGTGGTAAAAATATTTGATTTAATTTCCATACGATCTATTTACTTACATCAAAAAGAAGAGTGGTTTGGTTTATAGTAAACAGTGTTCTTAAATGACAATTGTTTTTCACCCAATTTAATATGGTTTGCAAAAATAGGAAATGGTATTTTATAGTAGAATCGATTTATAAATGGTATTTTATAAATAAAAGAAGGGATTTTTTAGTGGTATTTTACAAAAAGGGAGATGATATCATTTCGATAAATTTGAATAATAAATCACATTTGTGGATTTATGATAATATATGGAATGATCGTTTTATGGAAAGTATTTGGTTCTATCTTGAAATTAAATGTTTGTGATAAGCAATGAGATTTATAAAAAGAGTTCTATAAATAGAAATGAGATTTATAAAGGGAATTTAAATAAAATATATTTATAAAAAGGAACTTTATAAAAGCAAAATAGATTTGATTTCCATAAATGATCTTTATAATTATGGTGGTATGGAAAGTATTCTTTTTGTACTTAACACCGAATTTTGAGGTATATAACTCGTCTCTATCTTTAGAATTAAGAACGTGTGTCGATGCAAGGATAGTTTCTAACTTGTCCGATTTCATTGTTAATTGGTGGATGGTACTGTTTGAAATTGAAAAGCAGTGGTAAATATATTTGGTTTAACTTCCATACGATCTATTTACTTACGCAAAAAAAGAAGATTGGTTTGGGTTTACAGTAAACAGTATTCTTAAATGACAGTTGTTTTTAACCCAATTTAATATGGTTTGGAAGAAATAGGAAATCATCCTGAAGATTTGTTAATATACATACAGTCGAGATTGGTAAATGGATACATTTTCTATATAGTGAAAGTGTAGTTTTTTTGAAAATACTTATACCGATGAGATAATTATATGGATGTTTTTTCGAGCATTAAAAGAGTTTAATTGAATAACGAATGAGTAGTATACTTACGTATATCTTTGTAAAAGTATTTTGATACAAGTATTTATAAAATGGGTTTAATTAATGAAAGGATTGATTAAAGAGGCCTAGTGATTGCTTATGTGTTTAATCATGCTTGGTTTCTCATGAAAATAAACCTCTGGTTTGATTGATTGATTATTTGATAGTTAAATAACCGACTATCAAATCTTAACCAAATATAACTCTTGAAATATCTAGAAGAAACCAAGGAATTGCAGGGTACGATTATCTTCGATGATGCTATACTATATGCATAAACTCATTGTGTTCTTGTAAGATAAATGATAAGGAATTTCTCCCAATTAAATGGATAGAAGACGATCTTTGCTTTTATGTATTATCTGTTTATTTCCAAAGAATCAGAGTTGAGTTCACCTGAATGTATTGATTAGTTTTGGAACACCCAGTAAGTGGGGAATGTACTTAGACGTGATGACTTAAAACTGTAATCACTTCAAAACTATATACATGTTCTATGCTTTGGAAGAGATCCTTGATTGGTTCATAATGCCAGAATCTATGTGGAGATTCAAGATCTTTTTGAGATGCTCGAACACATGTTGTCATTCGTGACCTATTCAGAATATGGGAATCCATGTGTGATCCCAAGATCTGTTGGGATATGAGAATCTATGTATGATTCTGAGATCTGTTTGAATGATAAATCTTGTGCTGGAATGTCGGACGTCGCCTTACCCGCGAATATGACTAAAACCAAAGATAGGATTCATAGCCAAGGGATTTATCTAACCTAAGTTGCACGTGAATTACCCTAGAGAATCCTACAGTTATGCATGTGAAAATGGTGCGCTCAACCTCATAGAATGGAGGGCATAGCCATGTATTTCCAAGGGTAATCAGCGAGGGACGCATGTTGCTTCGAAAGAATATCTTCGATCCTTTTGTAGGAGGACCATTCTCGAAGTACTGAGGGCACCTTCATAGGACCCTATACAATAAGCGAATGCGCCTTAGTAGTTTTGGTTGTATACCCATTATTGTTGTGTTGTGCACACACATGTATCAAAATTACTTAGAATATTTATATTTCACACCTTAAACGTTATTATAATACCACTGAATTTTTTAATGTGATGGTTTGGTTACCATAAGGTAAAAATCCATTTGTGTTTGTGAGCGATGTTTTCTTACGAGGTATGTTTATTTTTGAAAGGTTTATAAAATTATAAATCCATACCATTTTTATTTCTCTTGCTAGTTTACCAGATTGATCGGAGCATTATTTTCTTATAATCAGGTCAGCCTGATCATATATCCAGAATTAGTTATGGATGCTTTGGAGCTTTAGAAGTCGAGGTGGATGCCAACGAGACATATTCATGTGTCTTTACATCCGTTGCATTTCTTATTTCTTATTTATCAGCATTTGTGAGGATGGGCTGTTATAACTATCCAGGATGATGATATTAGTTTACTCTAATTGATGCATTTATACAGTTTTCTTTTAGAAAGATCTTTGTGATATTATATATTACTTATCACAATGTGAGATTCTATTTTGTTCTTTTTTTCTTTCACTCTAATAATCCATCTTTCTAGCAATTGGATGCCCGACATATGAATACCATGGATGCATTAACATCAACTTTTGAGGGTCAAAAACACCAATCTTTACATAATTGATAAGGCGTTATCCATCGCATGCAGACCCATGAATTATTAAGCTCTCCTCAGGGTCAGAATTCCAAAACATGTGAGTCCTAACATCCACTAATGAGATCAAAAGATTTCTTTGTTTTTTCTTAGGGTATTGAGAAACATAAAAATCTAGTGGGAGGCTTATTATAAAATTTGAATGCTAACATTAGTTTTTCTAATATTGTAAGAACATCTACTATGTATAAATTAAACTAATATAATTCAATCCATTTATGCAATTAATATAATTTATAGAATGTTTATCAACTAAAATTTACAAATGAACTAAATAAAGATTGACAAATAGAAATATAAAATATACTTACCAATAATTTTTTTCATATTGTCAATGTAGTCCCCATGTAAGCGCCAGATTATACAACAACTAAATACATTTGTAATTTGGTCGCTCATGTGTTTATTTGCCCAACAATTTGCATTGTCTTTTATGAGTTTTGAATTCTACAAACGATACATAGATATGAATATTTGGTCTATATAAAATCATATATAAATGTTATATGATAAACGATTGCAATTCATAATGTACGAAACCTCGATGAAATTAGTTCATTTGAAATAAGCAAGTAAACCATAGTGAGAGATCGTGTATTCAACATGAATGATTACAATAAAGATAAAGTTGTGTTAAATGTAACACTAGATTAAGAACCATGGCATAAATCTAAGAACTTAATTACTTAAATATTAATTTGATCAGTTTACGTAAAGTTGAATTTATTTGATATCCTTAAATCTTAAGGATGACCACTTACACTTTAATAAAGAATTTATTACGATATTTTAGCAAGGATTTCTTTTTAAATAGTTTTCCCATTTATAAAGGAAACCGAATGCATGAGAGTGAATATAATTTAAGTCATGATTAGGAAGAAGAGAGTGAATGGTCCATCTACTTCATGTACAGAAATCAAAATATAAATTGTATAATATTCACAGATACTTAGAATTGAATAAGAAATATAATTTCTATTTCAAAATGTATTTTCATGTGACGATCCATAATTTTGAACATTTGAAAATGAAATATTTAATTGATTTTAAATATTGGAAGATATTTCTAACTTGAATTTCAAAAATATATGGTTATTTGGCAATAAAATTTCAGAATTTAATTACTGAAAACTTGGGTAAAATATTAAATCCTGAGTTTTAGGCTTGTTAAAAATATTTTTAAAGCTTAGAAAATTTATGTTGATGATACTGAAGATAATGGAAGCTTCAGAATTGAATTTTGAAATTCATTGTTCAGTTTTGAAAATTTTATCGTTTAAATTGATATTTAAAAATTACCTTTCGAGGCATAGTCCTAGAATTTAAAGAAACTAGTTCCATTGGATCCATTAGATTATTGTCGGATTTCAATTTCCGTAGCATTCGGAGTTGTCGTGTGATCGTACGGTAAGCAAATGCGCTGAAATTTAAATTGAAAATTCAATGGTTTAACTGGTCCAAAACGCTATCTTCTCCATACAATCGAATTTGGACTCGGAACCTTTTCCATTGTGTTCAAAATGGGGTTTAACATTATAAACGCCTAACGGCACGTCTCGTTGGAGTTCGCTATTGTAAGTTGCAAATATCGAGTCAATTTGAATTTAAAATTTAGAAGTAACGTATATGTATTTAATACAATGTTTTCTTAAGACAAACTATATACGTTTCATCTCCCTTTACACTTGGCAACTTCTTTTCACACATGTTCGTCTTCGTTTAACATGCATTCATTGAGAGAGAAAAGAAAAAAAAAGAAAATAAAAACATACGAAAACCATTCTTTCGTTCGAAAAAAATATAGGTAGTTAATAATGGCCACAATTCTCTTAAAAATTCAAATCGAAAGCTCAAAGAAAATCATTCGGAAATGGCCGTCTCTCTCCAGATTTAGTTCACAAATTCTTTCTTTCAAAATAAAATAAAATAAAATCAATGACCGATGCTTCGAATCGAAATCGTAAGTCTCCCCCTCCTCTTCAATTCATCTAATCAACACTCCTACCCTCTGTTCCACAGCGTCCTTCGAACTTGGGTTTGATGCCTCATAGAGTTGATCAGCGATGAGACGTTTGAGGTTGGAATTTGTTTGCATGTTGAAGTTTAGCTTCTCGGATGATTTGGTTGTCTTGGAGGTTGTGATGGGTCGTGATGGCGTTAGAGGCTCGACGGCAAAGCAATGGCTTGCGAGGGGGTTTGCAGCGTAGGACAGCTGGAGGGGATATGCGCACATGATAGTTCGATTGAATCGAAGTCAAAGCAGTCAACTGGGTGGTTCGACAATTTAGGTTTTGGAATCTCGCGTTCGAGCATCTCGAGTTAGATCTAAAACTACCTAGTGCTCGATGTCATGTTGAGCAGAAAGGTATTTGTTTCAATTTAAATATAATAACACACACACATATGAATTTTAAATGTGTTTAAAGTTATGTAAAGTTAGATTTTTATCTATATAAATTATTCCTTGTAAGTATATATAAAATTTCAAACTAAAATAAATATACACTTATTTTAATTTGCTAGTTTGTTTTTAAAATAATGGATTGGGTGAATAAAGTGTTAAATTAACTTATTTAGTTATTTTAATTACTGAGATATTTTATTAAAGGAAATTTAGTTTTAAATTTCATTTTTAGTTAAATAAAATTGTTAAAAGAATTTTTTTTAAAATTAAAAGTATTAATTTAAAATAAAATCATGGGTTAATTAAATTATTAAATGGAAATGAATCGTTCGATCATTTTGAATATTAATAAATTATATAAATGTTTATACAAGGTCTAACACTGCGAAGAAAACAAGTCTTGATGGAAATGGATTAAAAATGGTTGCATGTGTAAGCAAAGGTGAGATCTTCTCACTCAAAATAAAATTTGAATTTCAGTTATTTATTGACTATTTGGATGTGGTAGTATATATAGTAGTGTGTGTATATATATATATGGAGTGATTGATTTTCCGCATTATATAGCGGATGATTTTATATAATCCCATATATCGCGATTTTCCACCTCGAAGTGGAATTGGTATTTAATTGTTGTGCTAACATCTGTGGATGCAGGGATAACAGGTTGGAGGATCCAACTAGACTCCTTAAATATTTGAATTTGTTTCATATGTTGTGTGTTGATTTATTTATAATCTGTGTATGATTATATTTGTAATTGAAATCATTGAAGGCTACGGTTTAGCCGAATATATTTTTGGTATCATGGGATACCAAAAATATAAAATTGGATTTTTGAAAATTAAAGTGGGATTTTATGTAAATTCATTTTAAAGAATTGGGTGAATTTAAAAAGAAGAAATTTAAAAGTATAAAGGTTGATTTTTGAAATCTTATCGAATTAACTCCAAAAACATGGAAAAAGATTTTAAAAAGGCATTCTAAGTAATAGTTGAAGAAATTATTTGAAATTCAGATTTTAAATAGTTTGGAAGAGATAAAGGAATTTATTTTAAAAGGAAGTGAATTTAAAAATCAATTTGAAAATTGATTTGGTGTTGGAAATAAATTTGGAAATCAATTTGGTGTTTGAGATAAATTTGAGAATCAGTTTGAAATTTGATTTGGTATTTGAAATAAATTTTGGGGAAACAATTCTGAAATCGATTTGATGTTTGGAATAGATGTTTGAAAAATCAATTTGGGATTTGATTTGGTGTTTGAACATAAATTTAAAAATCAATTTTGGAATTTGATTTTGTGTTTGAAAATGAATATTTGGGAATCGATTTGAGAATCGTACATCAGTGGATATTTGAAAATTTAAATTCACAATGGGAATTTATAAAGGAAAGGGAGATTTGTTTTGAAAATAAATATTGGTTTATTTTTAAAAGTGTGGAAAGAAATTTATGGATTTGGAATGTAAATTTAAAATAAATCAAGAAGGATTTATTGATTGATTTAAATGGACCATTTTGAAGTGGAAAGAGTATTCTTCCCTAGAAAGTCGAGAATATTTTCAAAGTAGTTATCAGATATAAATTAAAGGTTCTAGAGTTGGTTTTAAAAGAATATTTTGGAGAAATTACTTTCTTAAGTTATTTTGAAAATCTTTAAAGTAAAGGTTTATTCAATTGATTATAAAAGTTATTATTTTAAAGACTGAATTGATATTTGTTTTAAAAAATGGTTATTTAAAAAGTTATACCCTATCTACTAATTTTATTTTAAAATTAGATTGGGCTTAAAGTTTTATATGTGATATTAGTATAATGTTTTCATAACCAATATTTAAGTAAGTGTTTAAAATAGTTTTATTTTATATGTTTCCAAGAATATTTTGGATAAGTGATCTGAATTATTTTAAAGTATTCGGACTCGGCAAATTTTCAGTGCAAATGAATAATTATTTGGAAATAATTCCATGTGAGGAAAGTGATTTGAATTTTTTTTTCAAAGTGACGAAGTGTAAAAAAATTTATATCTTGCGAAGTTATTTTGAAAATAAATAATTGGGGGAAAATTATTTAAAAATATGGGGATCGTTGTGAATATTGATTGATAGCTAAATAACCGACTATCAATATTGGCACTTAAACGACGTTGGAATTTCGATGCGACCGGGGGTTGGATGCCGAATGGTTATTCGAAAACCACATTGAATCTTTGTGATGGATCTTTTAATTAAAAGATCAAAAGTGGAAATTAGTTGTGATTCACTTGAAATCTGAATGAAAACTTATTTTTAAAAATAAGTGCTCATTATTCAAATTAGCCGTGAGAGGACTTTGTATCATAAAACCCGTTCCGAATAATGATACGACGAAATGGGATTGTATTTGAAGATGGTGTTGAAGATCGGGTATTTTCGAAAGCGAAAGGATTACTTGTCGAATGTCTCTGCACCGAATGGCCCTAGTATAGAGATTTTGATCACCCTTTGTAATGTGGATTCTAGACGTGATTAGTGAATATCCGTATTTGCAAGGGCTTCTTTGAAGTGCCTTCGGTTCCATTCGATCCCCGAACGGACTAGTATGGATGTGTGTCTAATGTTACACTTTAAGATGTAAAGCTGGTTTCTATCAAATACATTTCTGTTGGTGGCGGAGAATTTATTCTCTTAGCTTAACACCCTTCTCTGAGACGTACGAGCTCAGAGGTTATGTAGTTAATGGTTACAAGTGATACATTCCCAATTTGGTAATGTGGCATATGAAGTGTTGTTGATCATTTGTTGATCGAAGCATGGCTTTTGTGAAAAGCGTAGCTTTGTGGACGAGACTTCGTTGGACCTCACAACCCGAAAATGGTCGAAACAGGAAGAATGCAGCACGGTTGTTGTTTTGAGAGTAGCGCCCTCATGGTATGTCCATTTCCTTTTGGAAAAAGGTGGTATTATGTTATGGATCCCAAATATTTAACCTATGTGGTTGCTGCAAATTTATTACTTTGTGGTTGTCGCTCTGTGGTTGAGGATCCTCGGATAAAGGTCAGTAACGACGGGGGGATGACATACTCATATGTGGAGTTATCTATGTTACATCTTCATTGCATCGGAAGCATGAGGTAACTCGGCCTTGTGTTGGTAGAGGGCTGATTAAGTTCTCGGGGCATCCCTCCATAGGCGATTCCATGTGGCATAGGAAGTTCCTTAGCCCTACCGTTTGTTGAAAATCCAAAGAAACAATACGCTCCTTGCACGGTTTTAGTTGTATAACCTGCCATGGAATGTGGCGATAACCTACTATTGAAGATGGTAGCTATAGTAGGTATACAATAATGGTTGTATGCTGGCAAGATTAATATTATACTTTCGAAATATTTTCCACGCTATGCACTAATGATAATATTAAAAAGAATTTTGCGTATCAAGCATATTTGACTATCATAAGGAGAAATCTCCTCCAATTCTGCGTTTGCATTGTGTGTGTGGCGGGAGGCCTTATGGTAGTTTTATTTTCCAAAAGCATAGCGGATTTCTTTTTATTTTCTTTGTGAAAATAACTGTTTTTAGGATCTCACACCAATCCCATGACTGACCTGGAGTTTATTGTTCCCTTTCTAAACACTGGGTGCCCATAATTTTCCATACGAGCAACCTAGAGTCAGGTTATAAGTTATTCGGGAGCAAAGTCAAGATGTATGCTGTGGAGATCTGGAGCTCAAGTTGGATGGCGAGGCGTATCTCTAGTATATAATATTCCTTTTCCGTTGTTTGTTGTTGTAACACTCTGATGATGTAATGTGGTGTATAAACAGATATGATTCTTTGTTTTAAAGATTATTCATTTATCTATTATATATTGTTCTGCTGCGAAATCTGAGATTATGTTATTGTTTCTGTTTCTCCTTCTATCTTCTTCTTCTTAAACCCTAACGGTTCGGTTTTTCGACATTCGACTGTGCGGCATTGGATACAGTCGACGTATCGATGTCGACTTTCAAGTGTCAAAAAATTGGGTCATTACATTTCATATATAATTTTTTTCTGTAAGAGTTATTGCTTTGAGTTTAAGGTATTTCATTTGGAAACTCTCGACTATAAACCGATTATTGTAAACTATATAAATAGATCTTATTAAGTTGTTGAATGGAGCTCCATATTTCCTGCGCTATGATAGTATTGGCAGAAATAGTGGCAGCATACCATGTAACACATCTTGGAGATCAAATCAAGTTATGAAATAGTTTCCATAAACATACTGAATATTAATTATGATATAATAACCATTTTCAATATTTACTGAGAATATACATAGTTCTATTTCGATATTAATATAATAATGGTATTTTTTTTCATAACAAAAGTTATATACTAGAAAATATAGAAGTATGTGAAATTTTTATAATTTTTTTGGAATTATAGACTAATTCATATTATTGGAAATAATTCTTTAATCATATGATTATGAATCATATGGTAATAGTGAATCATATCTCAAATAGTAAAGGTCAAAATACCCATTCAGTGGGAGCAACACAAGATTTAACAGATTCTTGGGATTGATACATATTGATCCATGAAATCGTAAGCCTAGTGATACTAAAATAGTTCTACATACTTTGTTAAAATTCATTAATGAATTTTCATAGAAATAAACATGTGTATTTGATGCACATATAGTATGTCTATACTCAGTTCTGTTTGTGCCAAAAGTTAGCACAAACAACCTAAAGAATTGTAAAAGGGAATAAAATGAAGAAATTAAATGAAAACAAGGGATAACAACACACAATAATTTATGCTGATTCGGTTAATCAGTGACATACGTCCACTTGAAATTGTTAAGGATTATACAAAGTTTTTACGAATGTGATCTTATGGATAGGTGGCCTATTGATCGGTGGTCATCCAAGAAATTACAATATTAGTATAAAAGTTTAGAATGCATAAAAAAGAATCTTGAAATAGCGCCTATCACCCACTTTTAATAGATGAAGGTTAGTATATTTATCGCTATCATGTTCTCTGTATGTTCTCCATGTCCCGAAGAAGGTGCTCTTAAAGGATCATAGCCAAATCAGCAATTTTCAAGGGTCATTACCGATTTGAAGGCCATGGTTCAGGAGAGACCTTTAGTGATTGTTTTATGAACTTTATTTGATTCTTTGAGGTTGCTTGATGGTTTGCATTCACCCTTGTGCACTTTAAATATCTTAGAATGGGCTTGATTTAAAGTGGGGTTTTTAGGTCAGTGAGAAGTCTAGAGTGCTTAGTTATGTTGCTATGTACTTTGGGCTTTGTACATTGAGATCCGATTCATAAATTATTGACAAATCACACCACATTGCATGCTCTGTTTAATATTGGTCTTAGCTCCATAGGGTATGAGGTAAATAGTAAATTTTAGCAACTTCTATGGATTGGTACCGAACCAAGGTCCTTGGGTCAGCAGCGATCTCAGACTTTTCTTGGCTATTGGTTTTTGGTTTGGCTTTTGCAACACCTTAAAGTGTTGGTTATTTTCAAAGGTGATAGATAGATCCATGGTTAAATCTCCAAACTTCAACTAGAATGGGGGTTCTGAAGTTATTATTCTAGATTTCTACTCGACTATCTTCCTACCTAATCAATCTGACTTGTCCAAATATGGCTTAATCATAAAGTTGAATAACATTTCCCCTAAAGTATATCTTGTATTAACAAAATATGTTTGGGTTAAGACAAACTATAATTTCACATCATCGGATTTAAGTTATATTCTTAATAGATTCTATTTATCCTTTGAACTATTTTCACAAAGCATTATATCTTATGTCAATCGTTATATCACTTTGAACGGTTTTGATTTACAACTCTTAGGCAGTATAAGAACTGAAGCATGCTGTTCGAGTTTGTTATTCCAATTTTGAAAACTTTTCAATGATCTTTTCTTTGAATTGTTCAGGGTGGATTCTTCTGTCCAGAACTCCATTTGGTTTTTTCATTACACTCCTCAACATCACTATCACCATTTTTTATTTTCATTTTCATTGTTATTTTTTTTAAATGCAATGGTTCGGTATCGATCAAAAGGCCATGGATGCTATTGTAGCATGATGAAGCCGATTTAAGGGCTGCTACTCATCGAAAACAAGTGGCTCGACATTATAATACAAAGGTTGGGAATTAGACCTTCGAGATCAAAGATCTCTTCCTTAAACGAATCTTCCCTGGTTCAGTAAATATGTGCCCTAATTAGGAAGGTCTGTACGCTATTGAACATACGCTTGGAGACAGACAATTCAAGCTAGCGATTGTTGACAATATTTCACTTTCGAGGGTATGGAGTAGTGAATGTTTACGACACTGTTTCACTTAAACTTATCTTTATATATACTTGGTTAAGTTTTTGTATATCAAGGAAAAATCTACCAGATATAAAACGAATTGGCTTTAGGGATCGATGAATTTTTGTTCTCATTATCCTAACCATGCGTTGTGAATAACAGCATAATCAAACAATTTGCATTTGTATAATGCAAATATATATGTTCCCGGAGATAGACACCGATCTAATTTTGTGGTCAATAACTGAACTTAAGAACCACATTCTAGGTGTCCACAGATAGAAGCTAACTAATTCCATCATCCCATGAAATGGGTATGGAATATATATGCATGGGGGTCATATGGGATGGTTCACCCAAGGCTTTACCGGGAGGTAGGAAAGGCATCGAACCATTGACCAAAGGCTGGCAAAACCAACGATTAATGTCAAGAGTTATGTGAGATCAGATACAAACATCTTGAAATAAACGTTCAAGCCACTGCCCAAGGTTGATAATTTCGATCAATACTAGGAGATGGATAAGATCAAACATGGATGTCTAGATGTACATAACTAAGATCCTACTCTTTGGAGGCAGAGAGTGATATAAAAATCCAACCTTGTCGCTAATCAAGTAAAACCTGACCAGAGATAAACTAAACAAGCTGTTAATTTAGCTAAATAGTAGTAATAAAAGCATCCACATGTACATAAGTAAGAGACGATAACATTTCTCTATACATAAGCTGATTCATTCTTTATTAACAAAAATTTTTCAAAAAAGTGGAGGCCATATCCACACAGCATTAACCTATGGACATAGATTCAAAGCTAAACAAAAAGGATAGAAGGGCAAAAGAAAAATGCAACCAAATCTTCTTCCTCCTTTTTTTCTCCTTCCGTTCTTTTTCGAAGAGTATGTACTAGATTTTCTTAGTTTCCATCTATTTGATCCTTACCTTTTCCCTCCTTTGGAAAGTAACCATTTTAGGTCGTTTTCCCAATCGTAGCCGCTTTCTGGAGATTCAAGAGCCTCACTTTGAATACTGCCAGAGATGGATGAAGTGACTGAAATGATGATTAGTATCGTAGGCAATGAAAATGGTAAAAGACGAGGAACATCATCAAACTTATCCATTTTGATGTATTTGACCAAACGACTTGTGATTTCTCCATCTCCAGCATTCAAGGCCCAAATGTATGCTCAATGACCCCAGCAACGACAATATCTTTGTACCCCCTTTATTTATGAGAATCGCATATGACCTCTTCATCCATAGTATGGATCATTTCAGCATTGAGACCCGAAGTGGTACCCACTAGAGAGGCCAAACTCGAGATGAGTTAAGAAAAATGGTTGATCCAGTTAATGTAGCTTGTGTGACCAAAGATAAACCTCCTTCAGGCAACGGAACCATGGAAAGTTGACCTAAAACTTGAAAAATGGAATAGTAGAAATTAGTGACGTCAACCAGTGTTATATGAGCCATCTCAAAAACATGCGAGGTTAATGATATACCTCTAGGAGACAAACACCGTATGAACTGGAGTATTGGTAGAGCCTCCTTCCAAGTTAGAAGATAAGGATGGCAACTTCGAAAATGATCAGTACCTATCAAACCATGAACTTTGGGATTATAATGAACATCCAACGAGGATGCTAGAGCAGTTAAGATGTCAGAGGTAGCCCGATGACAGGAATATTGTTCTCATAAGCTCATAGGCTAATGTCAAAGGTGTGGTATTATCAACTATAAATCCCTAGAGGACATAAACAGAACTCTCACTTAAACCCTTCAAATCAAGCTCAGATTGGGTCCTTGTAGATACTTCAAGAATTAAGAGAAGCTCGCCAATTTTAAGTGCTTTTATGTCTTCTTCCTCCAGAAGGTCAAACATTAGCCCATCCTCGTCGATTTTAACCCCATCAGAGTGCTCTTGCCCTTATTTTAAAATCTCCTTCCAATCTATAGTAAAGCATGGGGATACCCCTCTTCCAACCACCTCAATTTTCCTAACTTGATAACATTCATGTAGAACTACAAAAGAAGAAGCTCAATTTCAGATTTAACTTGGTCCTCTATACTCTTAACCCACTCATCAGCCATCTTTGCCCAAGCCTCGGCATCATCTCTCCTCCTATGTGTGTCTAATAACTACTCGTAATAATCCTAGGTCCGTATTAGTGCATCATCTTTTTTTTTCTTTTCTACCTCCACCATCTCTTTTAACCTTGCTATTTTGAGGTCGCTCTTCCATGATATTCTAAAGTTTTTCATTTTCCAACGAGAGGGCGTGACTCTTATAATGAGCAACCTCAACTTGCCTCGGCTAGTTTTGGCGATCTTCCTCAAAAGGTTTAGTCTTTTCCTCTAATTTTTTCTCGGCTTCAACTAGTGAAGCCTTAAGCCCTTCAACTTTCTTATTAAGGGTTTGATGATATACTTGTCGTGTTGTTCGAGATGTTTCATCCCTTCGTGTTCTATCTTTCTTTTATAAAATACTTTATATATAGCCTCAGCTATCTTCCTCCATTCATGATATTGATCATACAGATCACTTACACAAGCTACGATGTTAGAGCTAACTTTCAAAGGGATATCCTTTAAATAAGGAACAAATACCATGCCATCCAAATAGACTTTTGGAAAAGCTTTCTTTAAAACGGCCAAGTGAGGGTTTGAAACGACTTCAATTTCTACACTAGTAGTATGGGCATGAAGCTGTATTTTCCCAAGCCTTTATGGAGGACTATCAGAAGAAACTGGCCTAAAAGATTGCTTAGATCATCATGGCACATTGGAAGATGTTATTGTTGTGTTATAGGAGGAGCAAAATTAGGGTTGGTACGTCAAGAGACGAAATAGGATCAGGTCTTGCTGAAAAGCTATCCATACTATGCGGTAGAGATGAACGAGATCTACCTTAGGGAGATGGAACACTTTTAGTTTCCTTATGACGCTCATTGCAGGACCTATAATCTTTATCCACCTCCTGCAATCCCGCTTTTGTCGTCTACTCGAATCTAACTTGTGGGATGATTCACGAGTATGATCAGATGATTCAGTTTTCTTGTTTTTGCTCCCATGGCTTTTGAGAAAACCAAATAAATTCTTGCGCTTTATGGAATCTCAAAATAAAATAAAGATGAATTAGTGCAACAAGATGAAAAATATTGTGTGTAGTGCTAAAGTGTAGTGTAATGTAAGTGTTAATGTGTCCTATTTCCCCTTATGAACCATGACTTGGAGTTTTCAAACAGGGGTTATTTCCTCCACACCAGTAGTGAGCACATAATTAGGTAGACAAATAGGTGAGTCAATATCATCGATATTAATGTTGCCAAGGCTGAAAGAACAAATTTCATCCAGTATACACCCAAGGGATCCATTAATGTCCCCAAATAGAAGGATGGAAGTTTCTTCAACTGTAGAAGTTGGTGGAGGCTGTGTAGATGTCCAAGGTGACTGATTTTTATTTTAGGCCATTGGGAGATAAAGTGCACATGAATGTCATAAATCTCATTACTAGAGGACTCACAACCAAGTCAATGTCCTCATCATTTCCTCCATTATTATCTATTTCCTCAACATGCTTATCCTTTTCTATGTTATTTCTAGCCCTCGCCTTATTTCAGGACCGATGTCAGGGCCCTATGCAAAGGAAACCTCCTACCCTTATCTATATTGATTGTAGCCTGAAGCTATATAAATAAAAAAATTTCTTAGCAATGGTCATACTGCTCTAATATCGAATGAATATCATATACAAACTATTTAAGAAACCATCACTATTTGGATATGATTGGACCGGGGCAACTTAAAGAACTATAGAGCTGTATGAATAAAGTGGTTGAAAGGCGGAACACGTCTGGCCATACACATATATCGATTGCACGCTGTATACCACACTAGTAGAAGGTGTGCTCCTTGATAGAACATGTGGTCCAACACATCATCGGAAGAAATTTCATGTCTGTCGCATATCCTTTTAAGAGATGCATCATCCGCTTTCAAAGAGGGAGAATCTTAAGGATCTGCCAAAATAATGGAATCGCCAATATCAAAGGCAACTCATACAAAAGGTTCTTCGGGTAACACAAAAGGAACTATCTCTAAAGGTTGATCTATTTGGTGAGTAGTTAGTTGGGACTAAGAAGTTATAGAATTATACTTTATCATAGGCATTATTGTTGAACTAGACTCAGTGTCAGACTCGACTATCTTGATGTCAACGGACTTACTTCCACTACAAAAAGACGTGAGGAGCGTCCATGATCCATAACTATTAAAAACTTCACACATAAGGAATATCATGCAGGACAGAGACTTTAATCTTCATGCCGGAAAGAAAGCCATGTATAGCCGATGTATAAGACCTAATAGATTACATGTGTTGATCAATCAAATGTCATACAATGACAAAGGGCAATAGTATGCAATTCAAACTATGTCGTGCATGTGTTTGATGTCCAAGGCATACAAATTATATCATTATTTGATAAGAGACTCTATAAATTACATGGGATTATAAATTAGTTCGCTTAAATACCAGAGTGCATTCGACATGATCGTTATCAGGAACCATGCTGATAAATCGCAGTTAGCAACTACCATTCTATCAAGGTTGCCTTGAAAACCCATTTACCTTCCACTTTGACTTATGAAATTTTTTTATTCGAAAAACTTTAAAAGTTTATATTTCAAGTGAAAACTCGAGCCAAGTTCAGGTTCGACTCGAAGTCGACCAAAGGAAATTGGTGCAAAATGATACTCGAGATAAAACCAATCGGATCAGCCTCTACAGATAGTTCCTTTTGTGTTGCCTAAAAAACCTTCTTAAGAATTGCCCTTAATCTTGATATTGATGATGCCATTATTTTGGCAAATCCCCAAGATTCTATGGCTTTGAAAGTGGATGAAGCATCTCTCATAAGGATATATGGGAAGCATGGAGTTCCTATTAACAATGTGCCGCCATAGTTGTATACAACTTACAATCGACACACACACACAAACACACACACACACACATATATATGAATGACCAAACGTTTTCCGCCTTTCAAATACTTTATCGTATAGTTCTACAATTCATGAAGCTTGCCCTAGCCCAACTACATCCAGGCAGCTATGCTTTCTTGAGCAGTATGTTTATGATATGCATTCAGTTTACTGGGTTCCCACCACTAAGGATATCCTTCATATATAGCTTTAAGCGCCAAAAGGTGTCCCCTATTTTGAAGATGAGTTCTTTGAAATAAACCGAGTTATTTTAAAGATGAGTTATTCTTTATACGTTGTTCGCTTGGCTTTGCATAAAAGATTGTCTGGATATAAGTCTTGTGCTAATTCCTCTTGCTAATACAAACATCATAGCTTTATTTATTAATTCATTATTTTTTATATTTGTCGATGATTCTAAAAGACCCAGTAATATAGCTTTAGCCAAAAACCTTGTAGCTCTTTAAAAGGTTCCATCTGAAGAGTAAGATATAAGATTCCTTTTCACCGATGAGAAATTGCATGGTTATAATCTTACAGTGGAAGTTTGTAATGTGGATTTCAAGATAGTTTCTCCATAAAATGTTAACCTAACACATAGGCCAAGGCTACAGTTAATACAAATGAGGGTCATGGGTGTCCCTTACAAGGACCGTGTTATCAATCCTAAAATAAGACAAGGGACGAGAGATAGTTGATAAAAAGGATAGGCATATTGAGGAAATGAATAGTGATGGAGGATATGATAAGCTTGTTGACTTTGGTCGTGAGTCCTCAGTAATGAGAGCGATGACACTCATGCGCCCTTTATCTCCCGACAGTCTAGAAAAAGATAATTTCGTCTTAGACATCTACACTGTCTCCACCAACTTCTATAATTGAAGAAACCCTCATCCCTTTATTTGGGGATATTTATGGATCCTTTAGGAGTATACCAGATGAATTTGGTTCTTTCGGCATTGGCAACATTAGTATCGACAATATTGACTCTCCTATTCATCTACCTGCTGGTATACCCACTAATGGTGCATGGAAAATGACTCTTGTCAGCAAATTCTTGGTCTACAGTCCATTAGGAGGGGCACTAGGACACATTATGTAACATCCCGCCTTTTTGTACGCTTTAAATCCACGATAAACCACACACGACAGACTCAAACCACACAGAAGGGCGGATTGTTATGGGGGTGAATAAGAAAAAGAAGAGAAAGAAAAAAACAAAATAGAATCTTGCAGCAGAATGATAAAATATAATAATCAAATAACAGTTCATGAAGCTGTTTTACAAAAATTTGATTATACTTGTACAACACAGGTCAGAGTTACACATACCAGAGAATTATAAATAATGCAGCAGAATACATGATGCAGTGAAATATAATAAATAATAATAATACAATCTTCATCTTCATCCTCCAGTAATAGGGTCTTCAAATCCTGAAATGCTCAGGTTGACCCGAGTGAATTGAAAAGACAAAACACTCGAGTCGGAACTAAAAGATCTTATTTAAGTTAAATCAACGGTAAATAATGCGAGTGGAACAGCGTCAGAGATGTTTACAGGATTTGACATCTTCTATCCAGTGTCAAACTTGAGTGCAGTAACTTAAGAGATGTTCGGGATTTACATTTCCTAAGGATCCGTTAAACTATTTAATATGTAATAATATACGCTATTATAATAACGTCTATTAGTAAAATAAACTTACTTTAAAATAGCATTAAGGAGTTACCCAATCTCCCCCTTAACACAATAATAGTCCCTGTAGTCCATCCAGCATCATAATCCCTCTTGTTCGGGAAGCCACCAGAGGATACCACACGGGCTACGGGAGAAAACCAAACTCGTACAAGGAGCGCTAGGATAGGTGACATTGCACAACTAGGCAATGTCAGGGTAGATATACCAATTATGCTTCCGGGCTGTTGGTAACGCATAGCCACAGCTATCGCCCACCTCGAGCCACACTCCCAAATCAAAAATCAAAAGTGGCCACCGAATCAATCCAAAAGTCAAAGTATAGTATCGAAGGGATGTGTCCGATCAAAGGTGCTACCTCATTAGCCCGTCAATCGATCCTGTTTTAGCCACCTTATGCCAACTCACGGGAGTTGGGTCCATATATATACCTCAAAGGAACGCCGCCGCCATCCTACTTCATTCTGGAGTCTCCACGCGTACACGGTTGTTAAAGTGATTTTCGAAGTTGGCAGAGAGTATGACAACTTCCAATCCCAGTCTCTTTAACAACCAAAGGTTATTATAACACCGCGGTCATTTTTAAAATAGTTTATGCTTTAAAACCAAATATCATTGCCTTTTCAAAAACCAAATCAACACGATATCATTTTATTTTAAATATATCCTTTCTAAACCATAACACTTTCAAAATTATAATATTTCGAAATCAAACGCTTGAAATATAACCTTACTTCAAATTTCATGGCTTCGAAACCATAACTTCCACCACTTAAACGGTTTGGATATTCAAACAGTATGTAAAATAAAATAGTTTGAATTTAAAATTACTTTATAAAGTAAAACAATTTCCTCGACTTCATAATTTTATTCACTTTAAATTAAATCTCAATTCATAACTTTTAACTCATTTTCAGTTTTCAATAAACCATTTCAATTTTATAGTATTTAGTTTTGAAATGTTTGCATAATAAATCCATTATCATTTAAATAAAACTCAAATTACAAATAACTAAATATTTCCTTCAATTTATTTATACTTGGAATATTCATTTAATTCATCTTAAATCAAAATCCAGTTATAAAATCATACCTTTAAAATCTCAATTTTATTAAATTTCAAATAAATTTCATATTTGTCTTCCAACCTTATTCTCATTTAGGTCATTATAAGCTCCAGAAATATAATTTAAATAAATACTTAACCATATTATATCTTAATAAAATCGAACTTTGTTATTAAACTTATTTTATACTTTAAACTAATTTTATACATAGCTTAAAATCAAGAATTTAACTATATATAAAATAACATTTATAAAATATCCAAATCAATATCTCATAAAACCATATATTTCTTTACAAAACCATAGAAATCACTTCAAAATATTTTTATATATAGACCACGGTGTCTGTATAAGATTTTCTATTCTATGGTCAAGTGACGCGGATATTTATCATTTCAATCCGTAATTTAAAATATAAATATGGTCATATATCATTTCAAATCGCAATCCCGAATGAAATAAAATTCATACAACTTGTAGTTTATAACAATATAAATACAACATCCACTCATCCAATATCAATCATCAACCATTTATCACAATCATCATCCAATTCAATAAATAACATCAACATAGAATAGATAATAAATAACAGGCATTTACTGGCAGTTTATATTCGAAAATAAATAAATTAAATAACAATTTAACTGGCAGTTTATATGCAATAATAGATTAAATAACAATTTAATTCAAATAAATTCAATTTAACTGAGATGATGACTAAAAGTATGCAAAACGGTTATAAATAAATTTCTAATCACATCAAAAATCAATTCAACAAACATAAGAAATTTTAGAAATTGTGAGTAGGTTAAAACACTCACCTTTTGAATTTAAATTGAATTTAAATCCAATTTAAACCCAAAAATTTAACAGTCTCAGAACCCATCCTAATCAATGCCAAAATATCCAAAATTCTAATACGATCCTAGCAAAATAAACCGCGCATGAATCCAAGCTCGTATGAAAAAGTTATGAAAATTAGAAGATTGGAAAATTCTAGTCCTGGGTCGACTTCGGGTTCAACTTCAGTCCACCGCCTCAAATCCCCGGTGCTTGCTCTGAGTTTTTGCTAAAACGACCTGGAGCGACCCGAGTCATTTTCTTCCTGACCCGATGTTGATGCAGGGTTTTTACCTCTGAAACTCGAAGCGCGACCCGAAGTTGCTGCAGATCCGCAATTTTTTTTTGGAATTGAAATTAGGTTGGAAAGATTTAGGTTTTCAACCATTGAGGAAGAGGAGCAACAAAAATTTCTGTACGTACAAAAATGAGAAATAAAAAGGAGGCTAGGATTTATAACGATATATATATAGGCAGAGCAAAATAGAAAGAAATGAGCCCGATTGATTTGAGTTTTTAACGATAATTGACCCGAAAGCCCGTTTCGATTCCGGAACGGAAATGGATCAACCCATATATCAAAATGTATGTTTTTAAATATTTTAAATACTATGGAATAGGTTTTAAGTCAAAATTCCATCGTATGAAGAAGTTATGCTAAAATCAAGTCATTTCAAATTGATTTCAATTGATTTCTAGGCGTTTCGAGCCCGTACGATCAAACAACAAGTCCGATCGCTACGAAACTTGAAATCCTACAATAATTCACTGTTACGAATCCAATGAAACTGGTTTCAACAAAATCCGAGTCAGTGGCCAATATGGCTATTTTTACATTAATTAAATAAATTAATAATTAATTAATCAATTAAATCAAAATTTTAATTTCGATCCTATAATTGACAAATTTTATCGTTTTTAAATTTCTTAATCATTTACACAAATTTAAATAAATTTAGATGTCAATTTAGAGTTGATAAAATTATCAATTTCAGTGTTAATCTCAATTTAATTAAATTCAGAAATTATAAATTTAATTTCCAATAATTCCATTTAATTCACTTTTCATTCTATTATTTAACTCGTTGTTGCCAGTCGGATGAAATTAACATTGGATTCATGATCTATTACATTAATATTCTCAAATTCCATCTAAATTTCAATTAATGTAATATTTAGATATTAAATTTCATTTAATTGCAATTAATCCAATTATTATAGTTCAAATCCCAATAAATTGATAAATCTTTATTTCCATTCCTTTAATTCAAAAAATTGTCCTATTATGAATAACATTAACATTATTTCCAAATATTACCTTAGTTAACATTAACGTAATATTTAATTTAGATTTATTGCAATTGATTCAATTCAATATAATGGATTAAAAATATATCGGTAACTTATAATAATTGTTGCCACTAACTCTTAATCATACTTCATTATCAACAACAAATATTATAATTACTTATCTAACATTGATTTTATCAAAATACATTTTATTGCGTATTATTTCATCAATAATATAACTTTGAATTATTTATAAATTTACTATTTATAATCAATTATAACCCAACAATTGTTTCAATTAATTGTGGTCTGCATTAAATTAGTTATTTATTAACTTGCATTAACATTATTACCTTAATTTACATTCAGTTACTATTAATCAATATATTATTTCATTGGTTAATTCAATACTTATTTTTATTTACTTATTTTCAATTTTATAACCAAGTGCAACAAATTTGCACTATTTCATTATTGGGATTTCACTCCAATTGTCAATAGTTAATTTTATTTACCATTGCTACATTTCATTTTAGCGTTCATTTCAATATTAAATTATAATTTTTTTCCAAATTAAATTACAAAATCTCATTAAAATAACAAATCTTATTATCGAAAATTTACGGATCGTTACGCTCTCCCCCACTCAAAACTCTTCGTCCCCGAAAAGGAAAAAGGAGGGAAAAGAAGGAATTGAGTAAGCAACACATTTTATTCAAAAATTTTAACTTTATAAACAAATAAATTTACAAAATTAATTAATTAAATAAAATATACCAATTTATAACCATTAAACAATTTTATACTTAAATTAATAAGGTTTGGAGAACATTTTTCAAAAAATTTCTAAGTCAAAAATTTACGAAATTTTTTGGCAGAGTCTCCTTTGTACGGGGAGGCTCAGAAGAAAATATAATATCAAATTTAATAATATATATCACAATATCTCAAAATAATATATCCCAACAATGGGAAAATAATATAATAACGCTATAAAAGCGTAATCCGAGAACGTACCTATTTGTCGGGCAAACAAACGCTTAATTATAACCAAAAGCAATAGCGATTGCTTCCATAACCTGCATTTCACTTATATAATCTAAAAAGAGTTAATAATTATGTAAAATGGAATATTTAAAGTTGTTTCAATCAATAGAAAATAAATTAATATAAACAACTATCATTTGCAACAAAGCATACGGCCATCACATAAAATCAACACAATCAATTATCCATTCATATCAAACATACAAATAGTTGTTTGGGTTCAAAAACTTTAAATTGTATAGAATGGAAAATAACTACTAAGTGCACCATTTACTCAACAGTCTTTGATGAAACTAGATAGATTATTCATACATCCAAACAAATTTTAAAGTATCCTTGCCCAAACAACCATAAATCAAACAAACAACAAATTCTAACATTATTTAAGTTTATTCTTATAAATTTTCTTTTTTTCATTCATGCAATGATTCATCTGTCTAATTATTCTCATTATAAATAACTTTAACATTTACTTAAGTTTATTATCATTTATTTATAACCTTTCTATTATATTTAATTAGCAACATTTTAGTCATAACTTAAGTTTATAACAATTATAACATTAAATTCTTATTTATAAAGCAATCCATTGAACACTTTCATTACATAAGTTTGCTTGTACAATTTCCATTACATCTTCTTATTAGACATTTCAACTTTTAAATTCTTTAGTAAGTTATATATATGCTTTTTAAAAATGCAATTGACATTTATACAACTTTATCTCATTTCTCTTAAATTAATTTAATGTTCAAAAATCATATCTTTTGTTTTCATAGGTTACAAATTTCAACTTTATTGTTATTTCATTTATAACCTAGCATTTAATCTCTTATTTCATTTAGAGGATCCAATTATCAATTAGTTACATTCCATTTCACTACAATAATTGAAACTATTAATTAACGGAACTTAAGAACTAAATATTGGGTTTAATTTCAAATCATTTTAAAATAATAGATAAATATATACCTACAACTTATATATCCAACTATATTTAAAACAATTAAAAAATTTATATTTGGTTATCAAAATAAATCTGTAGTAAAACTACTACAGTGACCTTCCCACTTTGAAACTCGAAAATGAACGTCGATGATGCGTGCACTCATCACCGAAATTATTTTCCAGTGACAGAGAGGGGAGTACAGAACTTATTTCCTTCCAAAATTTCTTTAAAACAATTCTTGCAAATTATATCAAAATATTTATATCAAAACATACTTCTAATAATATTATCATTATATTTCAAAATCATTCAAAAGAAATTTTCAAAAACCCCGGAACTTAGATTCTAAGTTTCCAAATTTCATTTATTTTATTTTAAATCTTATTTCCAATCAATATTTATAAATTTCATTACCTAACAACCAATACATTACAACCAAATATAAACTTTATAAAATTTATTACTTTATATATAGAAAATATAATAGGCAAAATTATTTCATTCACCTATATTCAAAACAAATATTGTGTCGGTCTGTCCTATTAAGTGTTTAGAAATCCCTATTGATGTCATAGCGTCCTATGCACGAACCAGAATTTACAAATACAAAATGGAACAAATTAGCACAATATTAAAACCTTTTATAGCACTAACAAATACGCTCTCTCATATATATATATATACACACACTCAACAACTCATCATAGGGTATTACTATCGTATTAATAAAGAGTCAGACCCTACAAAGCTAAGGTTTTTCGCTAAACCAAAGCTCTAATACTAGATGTAACATCCCGCCTTTTTGTATGCTTTAAATTGACGATAAACCACACACGTCAAACTTAAACCATACAGAAGGGAGGATTGTTATTGGGGTGAATAAGAAAAAGCAGAGAAAAAAACAGAATCTTGCAGCAGAACGATATAATATAATAATCAAATAACAGCTCATGAAGCTGTTTTACAAAAACTTGATTATACTTGTACAACGCAGATTGGAGTTACGCATACCAGAGAATAATAAATAATGCAGCTGAATACATGATGCAGTGAAATATAATAAATAATAATAATACAATGTTCGTCTTCGTCCTCCAGTAATAGGGTCTTCAAATCCTGAAATGCTCATGCTGACCCGAGTGAATTGAAAAGACAAAACACTCGATTCAAAACTAAAAGATCTTATGTAAGTTAAGTCAACGGTAAATACTGTGAGTGGAACGGCGTCAGAGATGTTTATGGGATTTGACATCTCTTATCCAGTGTCAAACGTGAGTGCAGTAACTTAAGAGATGTTCGGGATTTACATCTCCTAAGGATCCGTTAAACTATTTACTATGTAATAATATATGCTATTATAATAATGTCTATTAGTAAAATAAACTTACTTTAAATAGCGTTAAGGAGTTACCCAATCTCCCCCTAAACACAATAATAGTCCCAGTAGTCCATCCAGTATCATAGTCCCTACTGATCGAGAAGCCATCAAAGGATACCACATGGAATACGGGAGAAAACCAAACTCATACAAGGCGTGCTAGGGTAGATGACACGGCACAATAGGCAATGCCGGGGTAGATATACCTATTACGCTTTCGGGCCGGTGGTAATGCATAGCCGCAGCTACCGCCCACCTCGAGCCGCACCCCCAAATCAAAAATCAAAAGTGGCAACCGAATCAATCCAAAAGTCAAAGTATAGTATCAAAGGGATGTGTCCGATCAAAGGTGCTACCTCATTAGCCCGTCAATCGCTCCTGTTTTAGCCACCTTATGCCAACTCACGGGAGTCGGGTCCACGTATATACCTCAAAGGAACGCAGCCACCATCTTTGTAATATATATATATATGGATTTTAAATTTTCTTTGAAAGGTTTATACAAGTTATGTAATATATATATATATATATATATATATATGGATTTTAAAACCATCTTTAAAGTATTTTAAAAGTATTATTTTAGGAATTTAAATTTAACCCAAGTTTATACTTTAAAGGATATAACTTGTGTATATTTAATCGAATTTTTCCACAACGGAAGGTGTTTGTTTTCAAATATTAATAGCTTTCAAATAAAGAAAGGATTTCCAGTTTTTGTTAAAGGATTTCAAATTTGAAATTGAAATTGTTTTGAGAACCATGAATGAGTCTTTGTTAAATATTGGTGAAACTTGTTTTCAAAATTGAAGGGGATCTTAAAGGTGTATCTTTTGTATAAAAGATTTGAAATGGAAATAGTTTTGAAAACTTTAAATGAATCTTTGTGAAAGATTGGTGAACTTTGTTTTCAAAGTGAAGTGAATCTTTTTGTTTAAAAGATTAAAGGTGGAAATTTGTTTAAACCATTTGAAAGAAGGTTTGGGTAATAAGTGTGACTTAACTAAGATCCCACTATCCACATGGCTTTAAAATATTGCGCTCATTATTCGATTTAGCCGGGAGAGGACTTTGTGTCATAAAACCTATTCCGAATAATGATACAACAAAGTGCATAGCATTTTAAGACGGGTGGTGAAGACCGGGTATTTTTGAGAAAGAAAGGATTACTCGTCGAATGTCTCTGCACTGAGTCGTGCCGGTGTAGAGATCTCCATATGTGATGGGGAGTCCGATCGGGATTGGGAATGCCCAGATTGCAAGGGCTTCATTTGAAGTGACTTCAGTTCTGTTCGAACTCGGAACAGACATGTATGGCTGCGTGTCTGATATTACACTTTGAGATGTAAAACTCGTTTCTATCAAATACATTTCTGTTCAGTGGCGGAGAATTTATTCTCTTAGCTTAACACCTTTTTCTGAGACGTACGAGCTTAGAGGTTATGTATTTGATGGTTACTAGTGATACATTCCCAATTTGGTAATGTGGCATACAAAGTGTTGTTGATCATGTGTTGATCGAAGCATGGCTTTTGTGTAAAGCGTAGCTTTGTGGACGTGACCTCGTCGGACCTCACGACCCAAAGTTGATCGAAATAGGAAAGATGCAGAAAGGTTATTTGGAGGTAGTGTCCCCTGAGGGTATGTCCATTTCCTTCTAGATAAAAGGTGGTATCATGGTATGGAGCCCAGATATTTAACCTATGTGGTTGCTGCAAACTTATTGCTTTGTGGTTGTTGGTGTTGAGAGCTCGCGGATAAAAGTTGGTAACGACTGAGGAGTGGCAGACTCGTGTCAGTAGTTATTTAGTTACAGAGGTAACACAGTCTTGTGTTGGCAGAGATCCAGTTAGGTTCTCGAGGCATCCCTCTAGAGGCATACCCATATGGCCTAGGAAGTTCCTTAGCCTGACCATTTGTTGGAAATCCAAAGAAACAATACGCACCATGGAATGTGGTGGTAACCTGCTATTGAACGTGGTAGCTATAGTAGGCGTACAATAATGGTTGTATGCTGGCTAAGATTAATATTACACTTTCTAAAGGTTTTCTGCACTATGCACTAATAATAATATCAAAAAGGATTTTGCGTATCAAGCATGTTTGACTATCATAAGGAGAAATCTCCTCATATTTTTCTTGCATTGTGTGTGCGGCGGGAGGCCTTATAGGAGTTTCATTTTCCAAAAAGCATTGCAGATTTCTTTTAATTTCTTTTGTTTTCTTTTGTTAAAGATAAAACTATTTTCGTTTGGTCACACCAGTCCCATGACTAACCCGGAGTTTATTGCTCCCTTTCTAAACTCCGGGTACCCATAATTTTTCCATACGGGCAGGCAAGAGATAAATTTTCAGATAATCAACTAGTAGATATAGATCTGGTAGCCTCCAGCTTTCTGTTTGGAAATCTTAGAGTCTTTGGATCTCGACGATCGCATTACTGACTGAGTTACCTACTTTACTTAAGTTCAGCGTGATGACGGTGGTTCGAGCCTATGGTTTAGCATCTTTGGAGTTGGCATTGAAAGTGCAATCTGATAGATTTTCTTTCTCTCTTGAAGATCATATTTGAGATTTATCTTTCTGTTGTGGTGTATCTCTAATAGATATTGATATTCATGGTATCATTGATGTATCAAATGTTGTATATCAATGAAGTTATTCATTTTTCTTCCGTTGTATTGTTTTACTTAATGTGTTATAAGCTCTGGCGAACCAAGTTCGACGTTTGAATATGCGTCATTCAAATACGGGTGATGTATTTGGTGCTGATTTTTGAAGGTCGAGTCAGGGTAGTTACAGATACACTTCTATGCTAACCGCCTTTTTCTATCTTCTTCTAGGGTTAGCTGAACCTAATGTTTTTGCATCCTCACCAATAACCTATCTCTCCTCTATATATTACTTTCTTTGTGTAACATCGTTTTAGTCTTACCTGTGACGAAGCCCTACACACTGTAATTTTATACTTATATTAGCTAGGAGCTTATTAGCTAAATTAAAGGACATGACCCTATACTTGTCACATCTGGTATTCAAATATATGATCATTTACTTAGGGTTAACTAACCCTTCTATATTTTCCTTGAAAACATTTCTTTCAAATTTAATTTAACCCTTTAAATCATTCTTAAATAAGGAAAATATACTTTTGCTTTACTCAAATCTCTTAGCCATGCTATATGTTTACACAAAACATTGTGATGAAAACCTTCGAAACCCTTGTTTAAAGACTTTAAACAATATCTTTCGAAACTTTTGAAAGTAACCCTTTCGAAACCATTTAATTACTTTACCTTGTAATACTAGGCCGACAGGCCTGAACATACCTGTCGAAACCATTCATAATAGGCCTTTCGAAACCACCGAAAGCGTCCTTTCAAAAGCTTTATAAAACCTTTGACATCCTCTTTTCAAAACATTTCAAACTTGCCTTTCGAAAGCATTGGAAATCTTACATTTAAATAATTAAAGTACCTTTCGAAAAAATTGGGGAACCTCGCCTTCGAAACCTTCATTATATACCTTTCAAAAGCATTAAAATCCTTTACTTAAAGCAAACCTTTCGAGAGCATTAGGTTGAAGTAAAATCTTTTGGAACATAGTTTCGAAACCATTTAAAACATCCTTTCGAAACCGTTGGTTTTATCTTTCAATAGAATAAGGTTCTAAAAAGAAGTAGGTCGAAAGCATCTCTTTCGAAAGCATCATTCCTAAGTAAAAAAAAGTAGATGGCGTCGGAACCAACCCCTTCGAGAGCATGGAGAAGCGGCCTCTAAGTTTAAAGAAGAAAAACCCTTTCAAAAGCATTGCTTCGAAAGGTTAAAGGAAGCAACGGGGATTTCGACCCCTTCGAAATCTTCTTTTTATTAAAACAAAGGAAGCAACCTCTTTCGATGGCCCTTTTTCTAAAACAAGTAACTAAGTCGAAAGTTATTTCCTTCGTAAGAGTCATTTGTAAGAAAATTTTTAACCAAAATTTTTCTTAGTTTACAAAAGCTACTTCAACCCTTTAAATGCAAGTTTCGACTTCATACCTTCACCTAACTCCAATTCACTATGTACCGAAGCTGATACCATGCGCATTGGTTTCGACTTAGTTGGAGGCAGCAGTATGAGGCAAAAGGTGGCTGCTATAAGTGGCAAAGAATTAAACCTTTATAAAACCGATTTTTACCTTTTAAAGAAATTACTTTCCAACTAACTTCCCTTGTTTGTCAATACATGATTAGTTGGCAATTCTTTTACAAAATCTTTTCTGAAAATTGCTACCGAATTCGGTAATTAACAATTTTAAAAAACTTACAAATTTCCCCTTCTCCTTTTAAACGTATAAAATATTTAAGTCTCGTACCTTAAATCATTTTATATACTTAATAAAACACTTAGGAAAACTCTTCAAAAATTCCCATAAATCTCCTTTAATATATTTTCTAACATATTTAAATTCTGACCCAAAGCCAATATATAATAGCCGTAATTAATTTAAACGGAATTTAACTATTTTCTTCATTAGAAAATTCATGATAAATTCACATTAATTCAAAAAATTATGAAACTTGAAACCCATCTCTAAATTAATATTTCCATCCTTATATCGATAACGCAGGTCATTTGGTAGTCATTAATAAATTTTCGAATTAATTCTTATCATAAAATCTATATGAAACAGCCTAAATCATCAACAAGAATATATATCCAATTAGACAATCAAAAAATGGCAAATCATTCGCGAAACAAACACAGGTCTTATCTATAAACCGAAAGCTATAAAAAATGAGATATAATCTATTCTTCACCTTAGTTTTTGTTAAGAAGTTTGAAATTTTCTCTTGAATTAATTTGATTAAGCGTCCCTTTTGAAATTTTGCTTACCTTCTTCTAATGTGTCTAGCCTTGCTCTTGCTTCAGTTTTGTTTAAGAATGTGTAAAATGAAAGTGGTATGAGGGTTTAGGGTATAAGAATATAACCTATTCCTATTTGACCTTATCAATTACCCTTACTTATTTCATTTTATTTCCCTTTAGTACATTAGTTAATCAGGCACGACTACCTTCTTATAATACAAACCTCAATCCCTTAACCATTTACATTATTTCATTTAATTTATCTAATTAAATGTCCTAAATAATGTTAATCAAAATTACTGTCGTTGCATACCATTAGTGGTAAAACAGGGTCGTCACTAGGGCTGTTCATATACGAGCCACTGGTGAATGGGGTCACGATGTGCGTTAACGTAACCAAAGACGGTAGGAATAAAAGTTACTCTACGTAGGCGAGTAGACCTGGGTTTCTAGAGCAGGCTTGCGGTAGGCGGTCGTTAGTCTCCCTATTTAGTTCAGGGTATGTGTGTGTAATAATTTGGCATATACCTTGAAGACTATAGGAGTGGACGATTACTCTATGGTTGGCGAGTAGATTTATGCTTCTAGAGTAGGCTTGTGGTAGTAGGTCATTAGTATCCCATTAGATTCGTGGTATATGTGTATATAGTGGATTAGCATATAAATCATGTTCTTGTTATGACTTGACTAGATTGGAGGCTAGTTGAGTCCAAAGTGTAGTTAGACCCCGTATATCCATACTTTTGGTTTGGTATTCTAGAGATAGCCTTACTTATTGATGTGATTGATTATCTTTGTGATTTGTATGATATTGGATATCATTTGGATGACTTGATGGGCTGTCTCGCATTATCTGCTAATTATATGATTTATGATATTATTTTAGGGCATTGCTATGCATTAGCCCTATTTGCTGGATGGTTTCATTTTTCTATAACGATAATTTATAATATGAGAATGAGAGATATTTGGGCACTACAGTGTTCTTGCCCAATTATACTTGAGGATATATTATATATTTGTTTCTTGATTTGATAGCGACTTCAAGTTATGGTGATTCACCCATTTGATGCAGTCTCTTAATTTCTGATTTTATGTGATTTATATGGGTGAGGACATTTTTTTACTGTGTTTTAAGAGTGTTGCTATTATTATACCCTATTGTTAGTATATCAGCATCATTATATTATGTATATTTTATATCCATATATGTATTGACCTATATATTTAGATATAATGTGACTCGTATCATATTTATATATTACTCTGGTCAATCCAAGACATTTCAGGTATAGGGACTAGGAGACTAGCATATATGTATTTTATGGGCTTAGAGGGGACTAGATATTCAACACTGTATTGTATTATTTTGTGTTGTATCGATTTGCATATGTATTTAACATTGTGATGCATATCATACCTTGTATATTTATTTATATTGTATTTTATCGCTATGACTGGCTCTATGAACTCTGATATTTAATATATATTCTTTATTGTTCTATCCTAGAGACACACGTGTTTATTGCTTTGTGTCGATACTGTGTACATATAAGTGTGTTATTTATTCGATGTTTTATTACATACTAGTTTTAGCCTAGGGGAATATTCAAATGGGTACCCCATATTGCCTTATTCTCCATATACCTGACAGTATTACCTATTAATACTCTTTGACAATAAGAGTATAGAGGTAGGGGTATTTACAATTAGTATCAGAGAAAGATTTAGAACAATACATTATATATCACAGACATGGGTCTTGGCCTTAAATGAGACTTGGAGTCCCCGTCCCCATGGGTGTGGTAGATTTTATTTATACTTAAGTGATATTAGGAATATACGATGATTACTGGGGCAATCATTTGGGGACGTATTTGTTATTTTCCTATTATAGATATACTTACATACGTACATATATATACACATATATTATTGTTCTTTCCCCTAATATTTTGGTGTGTTTTATATAGTGTTACTAACTTAAACAACAACTATATTTTAAATACAATATTGATTTTGGTTTTAGTGGAAATATACACAAGGGAGATTGAAATATAATATTTTATTCAAACAAGTATATGATTAGTAAAGTGAATTTGATTTTTATTAAACAATTAGAAATATTTTGTGATTCATTTTGGTGTTAGTTTATTCGTATTGTGATTTAAGAATCTGTTCGATAGGTCTGATCAGCGTAGTTGATAGGGATTCCTAGATAAGAGGCAATCCAACGTAATATTTTGAATGTCAAAAATTATTTGGTGTCAGATAGAAGTAATGGTTTATAACATACGAAAATATTGATTATTATTATTATTATTAAATGATTCAAGATGTTAAGGGAATTTTTTAGTTTGAAATATTTTGGAAAATATGTATTATAAGTGTAATATTAATGAAGATTTGAAAATGAATTACAAAGGTTTTATTGGAACTAGTTAATTTCTTATGGGTGGAAGTAATATTCATATAAGTTTTTAAAATGGTATAATGTTAACTTGTCCATTGAGCAAGTTTAGAATTTTGGTCGATGTGAGTGCATATGTCATGGCCTGTTTTTCTGTACCCTTTGAATTGACAATAAACCACACATGTCAAACTCAAATTGCGTGAAAAGACGGAACATGAAGGGTAATAAAGAAAATAAGACAGAATAGAATCTCACACGAAAGGAATAACATATAATATCATACAATATCTTTACAGCGGAAAACTTTTAAATACGTATATCATAGCCTAACCTAAATTCAGCTTGGACAGTTACAAACATCTATCCTTACAATTGCTGACAAACATCAAACTAAAACTTAACAAAGCACAACGGTAATAGAATATGTCATATGTAGATGAATATCTCCAGCTCTCCTATAGAAACTCCAACCATTTTCGACTAAACCTGAAACTACTCGGATCTGACTCGAGTATTGAAAATACCCGGATCAGGCTTGGTAAACCCGCGTGAGAAACTAAAATATAAATGACAGTGTCATATATCAGCTTTTGAATAAAAACCTTTAAAAATAAAGAGTATCCCATAAGACCACGCCCACACAAAAACACGGACATATTTTTACCTTATGATAACTAAAACATTTTTATATATCAAAACATTTGATATTATTTTTAATGACATCTTTTTGAAAACATGTGAAAATAAAGCCGAAATTGTTATATTGATTAAATTCCAGCATAATAGGTTTACAATCGAGTCCGTATGTTCTTATTGGAAAATGGATTTCCATACAAATGACCAGGTGAAGGATCTACCTTCCAAAATGGGTACACCTCAAGATGGGTGCGTTGAGAACAACATAAAGGAACCTCTACCAAAAGAAGACCGGCCTACCTCTGTAACTAGATAGTACCGAATATGTCATCCACCGATCGTTACCTACCTTTATCTGCGGGCCCTCATATCATACAAACCACATTAATTTACATCCATAACGTCATAGCGGGAAGAAATATATCTAGAAGGGGATGACCATACCCTACTTAGGAATGACCCACTTAGCCTTGCTGCATCTAATCCTGTTTAGGTCATTTCCGGTTTGATGAGGCTTGAGGTAACGATTACCTTTTCACATAGCACATATCGCATCTTTGAATGCCACGTTAACATTTCGGTTAACTACTGATTGCCTTCCATAAAAATACAACCCTTGAGCTCGTATGTCTCAAGGAGGGTGTTAAGCTAAGAGAAGTTGCCTTCTCCGCCACACTGATGTACGTTTGTAAAAACTAAAGTACGTAATCATTAAAAATACAATGTCAGACAAACGTCTATACAAGTTGTCCAGGAACAGGACAAACCGAAGGCACTCTCCTACTACCACTAGTAGCGAGTAGTCCTTACAATCCGAGAAATCTCCGTCACGAGGAGACCACTGCTATTAATAACTCTATAATAGGAGCTACCCAAAGCATGTTCAACAAGCACGGTCTTCAGTAATCATCATCTTCAACATGTCTTCACATTCTAACGTATTCATTGGTTCGAAGTGGTTTTCGGATTGGTATTACCCAAATCTGACCCCAGTTCCTTCGAAGCCAATTATCGATTTAAAAGACGTGTGGATACTAATCATCAATCAATTATCTCATCTTTTATAAAATATCTTTCTTATATATATTCTTTTCAATTTATTCCATTTTATTTCAAGAGCATATCGAATCATTAAGCCTCATTTATCGAATCATTTAGTTTATTTAAACCTTTCTTAAATCCTAGAATAATTCTAATTCATTTTCTCTTTTACTTAGGAAAATCTTTCCAAATCATTCATTAAATCTTAATCAAAGATTTCTTATATTCAAGCTATAACTTTGAAATTAGAGAAAATATTCCCAAATCATTTATTAAATCTTAATAAAAGATTTCTTTCTTAACTTTTAACTTTGGGAAAATATTCCCTTTTTATAATATCACTTTCTAAAACATCCATTTAATTAAAAGGATTTTTCACTGTCCAAAATCGCGAATACAATTCCTTTAATAAAATTTTCACATTTAACTTATCAATTTAAATTAATTTCAAGCTTACAAAATAGTGTTTATAAATTCCATCTATATTTTATAAACTTCCATATACAAAATTTCTTTACTAACAAATTCCATTTATATCTCATTTATATGTCAAAATCCAATTATAATTTAATTACTTACAAAACTCTTATTCACAAATTCATTCCTTTAAAATCTTATTATTTATAAAATCCATTATAAAATCTTCTTTAAATTTTAATTGCAAACCCATATATTGATTACAATCCCATTTCTTATATTTATAAAACACTTTTATAATTCTATTACTTTTGTTTCTAAAATACCAATTTTATAAATATTATGTATTGACCATTTGTAATAAACTAAAAGAATTTATTTCTTTTCTTTTATCTTATGAAAAACTTAATTATGATCTTTTAGAGCATCCGGGCTTTCCTTTCGACATGTTCCAGCCCTCGCCTGTGAAAAGAAAACATAGGCCAGGTAAGTTCAGGGCACTAGTTGCTCCATCCCTAACCTTAGTTAAACACCTTGTTTTGTCTTTTCAAATCTCACAACCTGGACACAAGTACTAGTCCGCATACTCAGTTTGTTATTATATTCAATCTTCTTCACTTATTGTTTAAGTGGTATAAACAATTCCTCTTACCCATTTATTCAAACTCTCATTAAAACGTCCAAATCATCTTTAAATGACTTAATTATTCTTTTAAAATCATTAAAAAAAAATATAGGAAAGAATTGTAAAGTTTAAAACTGCATTTCAAAAGTTATTTCAAACTACTGCGAAAAGCGTTGCGAAAAGTGTTGCAAATAGCATTTTAAAAGCTATATTCTTCCAAACGACTTTTATATCATTTAAATATCCATATTTTCAACTTAAATATCTTTTAAAACATTTTAAAAGACTTTTTCAAATTATTTCATATTTTTAAAACATTTAAAATATCAATTTTAAACTTTGGTTATTTTACTTCAAAAAACGCGATTTTTCTGGAAAATTGTTTTGGACATATTTAAAATGTACAAGATGAAACCTTGATTTTCTTTCTTTATTACTTTAAACATATTTAAATATTTATAAAAAATTTATAAATCATTTTAAAAAAATTTCCAAAAGGTTTAAGCATTTCATATACACCATTTCATTTTCAAAAGGAAAGTGATTTCCCTTGTGTTTATCGACGTGTATCAACGTGACTTGGTAAAACAATTTAACAAACATAACAAACAATCAATACTTTATAATCAATGAATATATAAGCATTCATAGAAATCATAACACAACATCAAACATATATATACGTAAATAGAGATGATAAATAGAGTTTCTCACCATAAACCAAAGCGATTAACTTCCTGCCAACAATCTAATCAATCAACACTTCACTAATTAATTCCTACTCCATTAAACACTAGCAAAAAACACTCTCTTCCTTTCAATAGCTCGGTCGAGGCTTGATATGGAGGTTGGCCGAAAATATAGGGAAGAAGAGGTAGAGCTTTGAACGTGAATTCTCAAAATTAGACCCGAAATAGGTCATCTTCTCTCTTGCTTTTGACTCTCTTACTCTCAAAATTTAAAAAACTTATTGACTGAAAAGTTGTTGAAAATTATTTTATCTTGAATTAAAAAAAGAATCAATTGATTTTGATTATTTTTGAGGAAGATATGATAGAATGAAGAATCCTGAGAAAATAAGAAGAATAAATGCGAATGAAAGTGAAGGAGGTGGGTATTTATAGAAAAAGAAAGAAGTGGTAATTTACCAAAATAACCTCTTACCAAATTACCAAACTAACCTTACTTCAATCTAAAGCAAACTCCACTTTTTCAAAACTTAAATATAATCCTTTCACTTCTTACTTTGTGTCTTAATCTCTTAAGAACTAAGCTAAGTAAATAATAATTATGCTGGTTTTGATGTGATATTGATTTGATGTTTACTTTTTATTACTTTTGTTAATTCTTACTTACTTTTAGTAATGACTTCTAGATGTTTTCTAATCTTATTTAGTAAAAGTAAACATGCTTAATTATTAAAATGTGTAATGTATATGTTAAAACATGTTAACAAAGGTGCGACAACGTTGCGACAACTTTTAATCGACAAAACCTTGATTTTCGACAAAATGTTTTACGCCACATTTTTAACGTTTTTGTTAAACTATTTATTCATGTAAACCAAACTTCAAAATAAATTTCTTATTATCTTTAGATAATTAAAACATGCATGTTTAACTTATAAAATAATATTAAACAATATCCAAATCTTCTTATAAAAATACGACATCGATTTATCGATATGCGACAAAATTTGACAATTTTTATAAAACAAGTTTTATATATTTATCAAACCATTATAAATTAAATTACTACTATTATAAAATGAGTTTGATATCAATTATATATATATGTATATATATTTAAAAGGAATTATTTATCCTTTAAACAAATTTCATGAATATTTATCTTCTTTATTGGAATCCGACTTTTGTCAATTTTACGATGGAAATCCAAAATCATTATTCAATATCAAAAATAAGTTTACCGTTCTTATTTATCATATAAAACTTGATCGTTTAAGTTTGAAAATTCTACAATTAAATATTTGAAATAGCTAAATATTCCATTTTCAAAGTAGTAAATTTATGGGTCGTTACATTCTCCCCTACTTAAAAGAATTTCGTCCATGAAATTACCCTGAACCTAAACCCATATTTTTTTTTACCTAAATCATTATTTCACAAACTTAAACCCATAAGATGTACCCAAATCATCCATATATAATATCTGATTTGATCTTCTATTCGAGTCAATAACTTTATTTCCAAACTAGTATCAATCTCCTGATCCTCTAGTGCGGACTCTGATCAAGCTTTTAGATTAGATACACTTGCTTTCCTTGCATAGCTCTCAACTATGATAGAAAACTCGAGTAACTAACCACAAAACATCATCAATGCTCGCCATCAAGAAATCGAGTGATAAATTCTTTTCCAAGTCAGTGTAGACGCTTCAAAGTTCCATATTCGGATATTGGATCAAAATTTGTGTGACAAAATGATTTACGTACGAATTATGTATTTATTCTTATTGGTTTTTCTCAGTTATACCAAATTCTCTTTATCACATCCTATATTTTTTTCATTCATTTTTAGTATATTTTCTTTAATACTAATATTGTTTATGAATCATTTCGTAAAAATATTACTTAAGTTTATTATATCTTATGAACACAACTATGTAAATCCATCGCTTTTAAAAACTTAAGTCCAAATCTTAATTAATGGTAGAATTCGTTAATAAAACTTTTTCCATGTTATAGTTACATTTTAAAGAGTCATGATTTTACTTAAATGTATAAATAGTTCATGATTTTAATCTAGTTTTGTATAGTACCTATTTAAATCCTAACAGTATATATATATATGTGTGTGTGTGTGTGTGTGTGTGTGTGTATCCCAAATTCCCGACCGATTTTATATCCAGGTGAATTACAGTTTGTGGTAGGTTGCTATTATTTCAAATTCATAGTTACAAAATTTATTTCTGATTTAATGCTATTATAAATTTCTCCACTTTCCAATCTTTTTTATTTATAATCACATTTATAAATTATACTTATCCAATTTCAATTACTTAAAATAATTCGCTATGGTTTATCTTTTGCCAGAATAGTCCATAAATTCCTTAGCTTTGAGTTTGGTGTGATTCAGAAATTTTTGACTGTCTAAAATCATCGAGAATCTCGCTTTATCTTATGAATTAGTAATTCCAAATTTATCTTTAGTTTAAACACTTATATAACTTTTACTTTTCAATTTATCAATTAATGATTCATATTATCTCTTTAACTTAAGAAAATTATATAGATCGAGTAACTTTAAAACAATAACAAGGAACTGGGTACTACCAATAGTATTAATATCCTGTTAACAAGAAGAGTAATACTTAAAAGAAGTGTTTAACATTCGAACACGTTTTCTGCCCATTTTTAGTTTATTTTTGAGCAATTCGAATTAGTTATCATAAAATATCTCTTTTTATTTGAAATAATACCCTTTTCAAAATCCTTTAGAGATTACTTTTGTTTATAAAACCTATTTTATAAATTCATTTTATCTTATATTAGTTAACTTCATTTAAATTTCCATAATTCTTTTAAATTACTTAAATTTTAAACCTTCATTCCTTTTATATTTTCCTTTTACATAATCATCTTATATTATATCATTTTTATCTTGTATGTCCATTCCTTAAACCAATCTTATTATCAAACACCTTATAGTCAAATCGTGAAACTTAATTCACAAGATATTTCTACTTTAACTTTTAAATTAAACAATTGATCAATTTATGATAATAACTTAACATTATCATTTCTTAATTCATTATTTTGAATAAGTATTAAAGATCTTATAATCAGATTTCTTACTTATCGATTATCATTATGAAACATCTTATAGTCAAATTGTGAAATTCTAATCATAATATTTTCATATTTAGATTTCACTAATCTTGATTTCTAACCATATAACTTTTCAAAATATATACTTTATATTCAAAATATAATCCTAGGTAAAATTACTTCATTTACCAATTTTTCAAAACAAAACTTTTATATGTAACATTATCAAATACGCTCATATATAATACTCTCAACTCATTCTAGGGTAGTATTATACTTGTAATACATTTAAGTACATCAAAATAAACAATTGGTTGAGTTAATTAATTTGATTAATTGATAAATAAATAGATGTTTAAATAAAATTTGATTTTCTTAATTACTAGATTGGATCTAGTGTAAACTATCGCTCGTTTTTCTCGCAAGTGTAAAGGGATCAGCCAATATGACTCAAATAACCAATAACTTAGCCTACACCATAACTCGCCAACATCACACTGCACATCCCCAGCTCGAACAACTAAGCTTAACGATCAAACGGCCTAAGGAATGACCAATCACTCGTAAGGCAATTCTCAGTAGTCGATCAAGTTAGTCCATGACCATTGCAAAAAGAAGGATCGAGTGTGTTGTTTCTCTAATAAGACTGTCATGTACGACACAATTCACTTAATAAATGCAAGACTAATGTAACAACTCCTTTTTCCCCTATTACCACCCTGGCGAAGTGCTACTGCACAACCATTCCCCAAATCAATGTTGCATGTCCTAATTAGGCCAAGCCAAAGCATGAATCTCCAATTGGCTTCATCTAGACCATATGCTCCAGTTGGCTTCATCTACACCATATGATCCAGTTGGCATCTTAGTTACCATATACACATCAACTGACTAACAACATTAACAGACCGAAGCGAATTATGGGCCCTAACCGCATAATCTTAGTCATTTAATGCAAATTTCAATAGCTATAATATATTAAGATGTGCATTTTTACGAAAAGTTGGACAATAGAAGCTCTCAATCATTTTATTTCTTGTTATTATCTCTTTTTTATTATAAGAGAAAAAAGTGATAAAAAATACCTTAGAGTGGACGCAGATGAACTTTGATCGAACCACTTTAAATCGTGTATCTCTTTATTTATTTTTATATTGTACTTCCTTATTATACATTTATAAATCAGTATATTTGCAAGCAACCTTTTCTTGTATCTATGTTATTCGAAGGTTGGTTTGATTTTCAGTTAATATTTTGGCACTAGAACGAGGTCCTCCCTTAAAAAACTCTCATTTTTCTTCGCTTTTCTTCTCCATGAAATTCTCTCACTTTCAAACATGCAACCCCCACTGTGAGAATGAAGCCGACAACTCAAACATTCACAAAACCTACGAGGCCACCAGGGCTAATGTCGTATACCCTCATCCCTAGGTTGAGTGACAACATGTGGCTTAACATGGTGAGTGGCTTGACCTGCATAGGTAGCTTGCCTCAGTGTGAGTGGCCTTAAGGCTAGGATTGATGCTTAAATGACCGTAAACTTTGGTCTGGTTGTCCTTCAACGACTATCTGGACCCCCATTCAGCCTTCTATCCCCAGCACAGACAACATAATGCATGACACCCACAAGAGGGTCATGTTGAAGACCCTCAATGGTGTTCCCATGTTGATCATCAGGATGTACATGCTACCGATGAAAAATTGTATGTCAGTGATGCCTCAAAAAGTGAACCGGTAATGTGATAAAAAGCCCAAGTCGATTGTCATTCCTCTTCAGTATAAAGATTGTCTATGTTTCATTACCTTCGGGCAGTGGATGAGGCACAACCATGCTTTGACTGCTAAAGTGGAGGAGAGGGGCGGGGGTAGAAATTCAGAACCTAGAGAACCATTAGTCCACTCTTTACCTCAATGGGAGGTATCTTGGCCTAAATATCATAAAAGATGGGCCAATCCTCCTAGATCATCCTCAATCATTAGAAGTTGGTCTCCTACACAGGCGGAAAGTCATCGTTCCCCCTTGACCTATCATTTCCATAGATCCCCATCCCAAGAAAAACATCAAAGGAGTCACTTTCCAACATAGGGTCAACACCATTCATGGTAAGCAAGGGATGGTCTCGGAGAGGAAATAGTCGTTTGACGCTAGCAAACGCATCAGATACAAAAAAGAAACATATGTGTTAGGGGTTTATTAGATGATGAGAATAGAGACCCATTCTTCGAAGATATCATGAACACTCACATCTACCGATGGTATGCTTTGCCTTCCATAGATAAGTATGATGGAAGTACTAATCCATCCAACCACATTACAACCTTCAACTCAATAACCTATGTTGACTAACTGTCTGATTATGCCAGGTACCTCCTTTTTCCCTCTACCCTGACTGGACCAGCCTCCCGTTGGGTTTTTCATCTCCAAGTCGATAGCGTCCACTCATGGGCCTAGTTATGTTCCAACTTCAAAGCTTTCTTCTTCGCATCAAAGACTAAAGTCATGATAGTCAGCAAGTTAGGCAACAATAGACAGTCTTGGCCAAGTCCCTTTACTTATATATCAACATTTCAATAAAGAATTAACCCATGCGAGGGGAGCTCATAAGAAAAGCTCGGTAGTGGCCTTATGCTCAGGGAGTAGGCACCAATCTCGAATGTGTAAAGAACTGTAAAAGCAGCATGCTTTGTCGTTGACAAATTCCCTACAAAGGTTGAATGACATATTGAGATTTAAAGAGGCCAACATCTAATAATGAGGAGATTAGACCGAGCAGTAAAGTTGGCTTCAGCGAAGAACGACCATTAAAAAAAGGTCGATAAGAAAATAGCAAGAAGTGCTCCGAGGAAGCCTTATGCTTCAAACCTAGGTACACAAACTATGCCACTCTGAACTACGATATGAAAACCATATATCTTACCATGTGTGATAGCATGTCATTTCAATGACTCATGCCTTCATGCTCTAGGCAGAGGGAGGCGCATAGAGTCAATGGTAATTTCTATGAGTCCATTAGTTTAATGACCAATCGACCAATGAGTGTTGGAATATGTGGGATGAAATTAAGCAGTTGATTTGTGAAGGCATATTGGTGTCGTATGTTTGATAACAAGTAGAATAGCAGAATGTTTGGTAAAATCACCTGCCCAGTGCAACGGGCATATGACAACAATGTGGTCATAATCAGCACAAAGATACTTTTTATTTAGTGGCCTGCATGTAGGCATGAGCAGTATTGGAGCAAATGCCTGATACATGAGAGAGCTTTCTTCTAATGGTAGTGTATTCAGTCAACCTCAAAAGCTCCATGAGTTGAAGAAGAAGTAGCTAACGTCGTTTTTAACACGGTAGACAAGAGAGGAGTTGATTTCTCCTATCATGACCTTATGGTCATATCAGTTATTTTCACCAGCATAAATGTACACCTGGTCTTCATTGATGGGGATAGCTCCATTAATGTGATGTTTAAGATATCTTTGATGACAAGTAGCTTCCCACCTCTAGCTTCACACCATGTGCATTGCCCAACTACGAATTCAAGAGTGTAGGTATAGTACCCCACGGAACAACCTTGCACATAGTAACTTTAAATTAGGGAGCCCTTACGGCCAAGGTGTTGGTAATTTTTGTTGTAGTGGAGGGTCCGTCCTAATATAATACCTTAATAAGTAGACCGGCATTGGTAGAACTGGTTGCGATCACGACCTATCAATGACTCATAATGAGGTTTCTTATCAAAGGGATAATAAGGTGCGTCAATGGCAACCAACATGCTGCCAGGGACTTCCATAGCATCTCGCTACGATATCAAAGACGGGTGTTCACATGATCCAACAAGAGTTAGCCATTCTCACTGCGACCACCCGGAATTTTAGGCAATATCAATTTAGTAATTTGTATTAATAATTTAATTAATTTGATAATTTTCTTTATAATTTTAATTTAAATTAATAAATTTAATCTTTTAAAGGTTAATAAATTTTTAATCTAGCAATGTTGATAAGGATTATTTTTCAAAGCTAATAAATTTTTATTCTATTTATAATATATATATTTTGTTATATATATTGTGAATAGAAGATCTTTTGTTTTAAATAAAAGATGAATTTTCAAATTGTAATATGTATGTATATGTTATAATTTGGAGATGTTTTGAAATTTAATTTAATCTATTTATAATTTGTATATGAATGAATATATTGTAATTTAAAGCTTTGTTTTAGAATTAATATTTTTCAAAAGATAATTTAAGTTTAATTCAATTTTTTTTCAAAATATAAGATAATTGTTTATTTTTAAATATGATAGTTTAAAATGGGTTAATCAAAGTTTTAATTTGTTTTCTTTTAAAATGCTTAAATTAAAATGGTTATAAATGTATATATAAATGTTTTAGATTTTAAAAATACATGTATAAGAAATTTATTTGTATTATAACTAGTTTTATAATATTTTCTTTAAAAATTAAACTTATATATTCATACATAAGTATTTATTTATTTAGTGAATTAAATAAGTAAGTTTATATTTACATTTAAATTAAATAAAAATTTAATTAAAAACACTTAAGAAAACATGTGTAACATATTAACACCTCTCAAAAACATGTGTTGAAAATTTAAGTTATGTTAGTGACAAGTGTCTTCTTTTCAAAAAAATTTACTTCCTTTAATTTTTATTAAATCATAACTAAGTTTATTAAAACACATCTTTCTTCTTTTCTTCAATCTATTTTCAGCGGAACAAAGATAATTTTAAGTTGAAACTAAAAAGCAAAATTAAATCTAAAGTTCAAAACAGAAAATCATTTTTAAAACTTGAAACTGGAAATCAAAGGCAAAGAGCAAATCAAATCTGAGAAGTAAAAATCTACAACCTTCCAACCTACAATTCAAATGAAGAATCAAGAGCAACAGCAAGTTTAAAAACATCATCAAATTTGAGACATGCAGAGGATTTTCTTCAGCAAAGCAAAATCAAAGTTTTCTTCGAATTTAAAGATTCAAGCCTGGAAAAATAAAATCAAAACTGCTCTGCTTATAATTGTGAGTAAACCACTTAAAAACAGTTTTAATCATAGTGCAGTTGAATTTATTTTTGCATGCGATGAATTTGGCTTTGTTAATGAATATTTGTACTGTCATGTGTGAATGTTGTAGATAGTAAATACCTGAGAATAGGAAACTGTTTATGTTCATCTCTGTTCTTTTACAAAAACTGTTTTCTTAAGGAAATTTCAAAAGAAAAATAAAAATCTTTTAATCTAAACTATATTAGATCTCTTGATATATGAATAAAAGTTGTATGTTAATGTTTGATGGAAATTTTAAAAATGGTTTCTGTAAATTTAAATTTACAAATAATGTTTAAAATAGGAAATACAGTGAAATCTTGATCCATGTCAAAAAATTTATCTTTAATTCTTGCTTTGGATTATATAGTTGGATTTGTAGTTGAAAATGATGAATTTTAACATGCGATTCATAATTTTAAATTAATAATCAATTTAGAATTTAATGTTGAAGGGTTTCGGCAATTGGGTGAATTGCCGTCGATCAACTCAATAATTTGATTTGAAATCTTGGTCGAAGCTAGCTTGTGAGTTGTTGATTAGGGGAAAACTGCTTTCGAATTCTTCCAATGGCCATGGTGTTCAAATTCGAATGATCTAGGGTTTAGGACCGTGTTTTGTGTGCCTTGGTTGCCGAGGCGTTTGCGACTTGGATAAGGGATCGGGGTGGATCGCGACATGGGGAATGGGGTTAAGGTGTTACAGCGATGCTCTGGAGAAGTTACTGGAGATGGCGGTGGCGAGTTCGTCAATGGCGATTGGTTTTGTGTCGAGATGCTGCTGTAGTTTATCGAGTGTTTGGTTGAATTTTGATTCGAGTGAGATTTGTTCGATCTGGGTTGGTTTTCGTGTTCGCACGAGATCGAGTGGTTGTAGGGGATTGTCGCGATGCTCGCTAGAGGACGGCAGCGTTGGTGCACGTGCACCGTGCACGGTTTGGGTCAGGTGAGGTTTCTTAATTGGGGAAGACAGTTGATCTCGGGATAGCTCTCGTGTTTTTCTTGAATCGACTCGAAGTAGAGGGGTATGGGGTTTGTCTTCGGGGGTGGCTCGTGCAGTTTGGTGATCGACTCGAGTATTTTAGGCGATGTGTATTTCTGATAGTACTTTGTAAGGATGTTAAGTACTGTATAATGATTAAGTTGCAAATTTAACTAGTTGTTGGATAAATGAAGGTAAGCTTTAAAATTTTAAACCAAGTTTATAAAAGTAAACAAATTTATAAAAGTTAAATCTTATTCTTTGTAAGAAAAAGTTAATTAAACTTTTAAAAGTGTTAATTGAATTCATTTTCAAATTTAAAATGTTTAAGATGATTTCTTTTGTAAGTAATTATCTTAATTAAATTTTGAATTCTAATTTAAAAAGAAGTGTTTTCAATTTAAAGTATTAAATCAAAGTTTAAAGTAAAATTTTAAAGTAATGTTTTAAAAAAAACCAAGTTTTCAAATTATACGGAAAATGAATAAGTTTAAATTTGATGTTGAATTGTTTTTAATTTCAAATTGATTTCTAAATTCCTTATTTTCAAAATAAGGTTATTATTATGATTTTGAAAACCAAATAGAATAATTTTTTTAAGTTACTAAAATTTGAAAACTTATTTCAAATAATTTATTTATGAAGATAAATATGATTAATTTATTTTTGTTATGAACATTATGAATACTTAATTAATATGATTTATTAATAAGTAAAGAATTAATTAAGATAAATGATTTTCTTAATTAATTAAGGATTTTCTTTAATTATAAGAACTTAATTAATTAATTGTTTAATTAATTTTAATTGATTAGTTAATTGATTATTTAATTTTAAATAATCACTTAATTATAATTAATTAAGTGTAATTACTTAATAAAGTAATTAATGGTTAATTATTGAATGTAATTAGTGTATAATTACTTATGAAAGTAATTAGTGGGAAATTACTCATAGGGTAAAAAATGGAAGTGATTAATGGATAATCACTTGATGTTATTAATTAAGGAATTAATTAATAGGATTGTTTTGAAGTTAATTAATTAAGGAGTAATTAATTAATTAAAGAATTAAGAATTATTTAATGATGGAATTAATTACTTGTTAAGTAATTAATTAAGAGAGTAATCAAGATTTATTAATGGAAGTAATTAGAAGATAATTACTTATGTAAGTAATTAGGGGTTAATTACTTAGTTAATTTTAGTTAATTAATTAACGTGATTAATTAATTAATAAATGTGATTAATATAAGATTAATTACTAAGTGTAATTAATTTAAAAATGTAATTAATTAATAAAGTAATTAATTAAGGATTATTTATTAATTTAATTGATTAATAATTACTTAATGAAGTAATTTAAGATTAATTAATTAGATTAATTAATCAAAGGGTTAACATAATTAATTAAGAAGTTAATTAATTAAGATAAGTAATTACAAGTTGTTAATTACTGATTATGATTAATAAGATGATTAATTACAAGTTAATTATTTAATTGGTTAAAGAAATTATTAATTAATAAGGATCATTAGTTAATATAATTAACGAATTAATCAAGGTTGATTAATAAAAGTAATTAATTAAAGTATGATTAATTAATTGTAATTAATTGAGGTTTAATGTGATTAATCATAGTTGATTAATTAATGGAAGCAAATGATGGATTATTAATTATTGTAATTAATGATAGTAATTAAAGATTAATTACTGTATATGGTTAAGGATAATTACTTGAATGTAATTAAAGGATAATTAATCAAGGAAGATTAAAGAAGATCATTAGGAGATGATTAATTTATTAATTTTTAATTAATTAATGTAGAAGGATTAAGGTAATCCAATTGATTAAGAGTTAATCAATTCTGTTTATGGATGATTGATTGATATTGGGTGATTAATATTGGATGATTAATATTGAATGATGAGTGATGTTGGATGATTTGAATGTGATATCTCTGTTATGTGATATGTTGCTTTGTGAGATGAATGGTTGATATGAATTATCTATTGTGATAATGTAATTCATCTATCTGTTTATATCATCCTAAATATAAGTTTAATTGTTTAAACCCTTAAAAGAACTTGGACATTAAAATGGCGTTTGGATTTCGGTAAGACCGGGATCGGGTTTCCATATTTGGATAATCCGAAAACCACATCGATCCAAATTAAACGTTAGATCATGAATCCAAGTGGAGCGTAGTGAAGACTCGAGGTGTAAGAACTATTCATCAGTATAACTCTGGGGGTGATTCCGTGATGAGTTTAAGGGAGATAGTACTTACAAGTTTGAGATGGTGATTTAGAGTGCAAGGGCTATGGTCCTTGACTCTGAGGGTGATTCCAAAATGAGTGCAACAAGATAGTGCCTTCGGTTTCGTTCGAACCCAGAATGAACTTGTATGGATTGAATGCTTTCAGAACATCGTCAGGTGGACATGAGCATTCTAAGATAGATGTGTTCTATAAAGGTAATCGCAGCCTCAAGACTCATCAACCGGGAATGGATAAAACAAGGGAGGTGCAGCAAGGCTAAGTGGGTAGCACCCATTTCAGGGTGAGGTCATTCCTGTCCAGATGTCCCTTTTATTTCGGCTTAGTGGGTGGTTGGTCGCGCCAACCACGGGGTGATCTTACTCGGGACTGTTCAGTAAGGAGTGGTCCCGGCTTTGTGTTGCAGGGAATTGGGAGTGATCCTCGTACTGTGATCTAGGGCACGTAGTGTGACGGGCGGTACCCCGGTAGCCCTGCCATTGATGGAAACCCATTCTTCCTATGACACCCTACAGTTTTGATTGTATTACCCACTTTTGTGGCTAGTAGCTGGAATTTAATAGATGTAACAATTTCATCTATTTTCTATTTACGTGAAAACCCTAAGCACTATTATAATATCACTGGATTTCCTATCAAATGTTTTGGTTAGCGTAAGGTAAATACTTTTCCATGTTTATGTGTGGGAAGTCTTACGTGATACCTTTTCTTTTCAAATGTTTTTCTAAAGTTAAGCAATTTTAACCCGTTTACTTACACCAGACCCCTGTTTGACCTGAGTGCTTACTTTCTGTTTTATTAAACTCTTGGGTACTCATATTATGTATGAGTAGTCGAGGGATTCAGGTTTGCTTGACGAATTCTAGAGGAGTGGAGCAGGAGGCTTCCACGTATAGATATATTATAGTTCCGCTGTGTTTGTGATTGTATCTGTATCTTGTGTACTTGAGTTGTAAAGTTAGACAAATGTTTATAACTGTCTATGATATGTGTTGTATAGTTGTGTACTCTAAAATGATATGATACTATGTAATATTTTATGTGATATATTATATTTCATTCGTTCCGCTGTGAGATTCTGATGTTGTTGTGTTTCTTCTTTTCTTATCTTTTCTTCTTCTATCCCTCTCTTTTTTATTAGTGATGCGACTTTCTGGTGTTAGAAAGTTGGGTCGCTACACTCAGAGACGGTAAATCCGAGAGGCCTGAAAGCCATGCAACGCTCTCGTTTGTGTCAGGGGCCATCCCCGGCATTGAAGCCAAAGCGTCTACATCATCTTCCACTGTAGAGGAACACGCGAGCTGCATAACACTCACATTCGTGCCAGGGTTCAAGACATCATGGCTAGAGAGTATCATTTTCCTTGTCCAGCCTTTCAAAATAAATGAGCTCATAGAGACTTGGAATGAGCAGATTCAACCCTACTGGTGTGTAAGGTCGGTGGATAGAACAGCTGTTATCCTCTTAAAGTTAGTAGACTTATCTATGAGAGTTAGGTGCATCAATAGTTCGTAGGTTCGAGTATGAATGTCCATCTTGGTCAAGGAAGCCATTAAATGCATGGCATATGCGTTGGACTAGTACCCTTTATTAACTTGAATATATTAAGTAGAAAATCTTTAAATGAAATGTTGGGTGATAATAATTAAAGGGAGTTGTAATCATGAGAAAATTACACAATATAAAATAATATATTATTTTAAATATTCTCGGTCAAGATGTTTACATCCGTTAAGACTAGAATATGTGATGCTCTCCAAATGTTATGGAGCGTATTACTTAAGGTTGTAGGGGCACCAAGGGTTTATGTACTAATGATTACCGGATAACTATGTAATGATTCACCCGAGAGTTCTAGTCGGTTAATAATAATTAGGTCAAACAAGAAATCTCAAAGTGAGGGTATTCCATGGTTCTCTCAACTTGTGAATACTGTTGAACTTTAATATGGAAACACCACTTTGAATATAGTCAAATCATGGCATGGCTACCATCGAGCAACTATAGTTAGGTTAGAGTTGTAGCCTTGAATGTGAAACTCTATTCAATAGAAAAATCACCTCCTTAACTATATGAGTTTAGTGTTACGGTTAAATGTAGTCAACTCAAAGTCAAAATCTTTTGCCAAAGTAGTATGGTTATTGCTAAATATTATTATTGAACAAAGGATTTTGTTTATGAAATAACTGAGTTGAATATGGATGTTACTGGAATTATGACCAAAAAAAATTCCATAAGTCCTAATTGATTTGATGAAGAAAATTGGCATAAACAATCATTACTAAAAATATGCCACTTAAACTATAAAATTAGATTTATCGATAAAGATATATAAGTAATAAATTCGGCCAAATTATGACACCACTAACTAAGGTAATGTGTGAACCTTAATATTCAAGTAGTTCGATATTAATCACTAACCAATTGAACATACACCTATGAGTTGCACGACCATATTGGTGATTTCTCCAAAACACCATATGTTTTAATTAATTTATAAATCGTTATCAATTAATTAGTATTTATGATATATTAATTATTTACATATCTGATGTCTTGGGTATTGTTAGTAATTTTATAGGTGTCATTAGTGATTAATCAAGTGCACATATAAAAGTCATATACATACGTATCGATAAACGATATTAATACACATTTAAATACGATTTAAATGACATTTTTTACTAAATGAATTGGATTTTGTGTTGGCCATCTTAGCAAAATACGGTGACCTAAGGAGAATAAAAGAGAGGGGGTGATTGTTTAAATTCTAGATCTAGACCTATAACAACCAAACGGAGAAGTAGTAAAAGGAAGAGAATTTATATCCTCCCCTTTTATCTACTTAAACAAGCATACCCCATAATTTAGTTTAGTTTTTTGCTACCTTCTCCCTTGCTTGGTCATGCTTATCTTTCCCTACTCCTCCATAGTCAAAAATTATAAGCCCAAATCACATCAAATATAATAGACCCAGTGGTAGGTCCAGGCGATTGCAACATCTGGAGGTCGATGAAGGTGAATCTAGAAGATGCCATCAATCAACATGTGTTCAAAGGCTACATCCCTAAGGTGTAAATCTCATTTACCTTTTATGTCATATTTACTATATAATATATATATATATATGTGTGTGTGTGTGTGTGTGTGTGTGTGTGTGTGTATCATGTAATGATTTTGTATGCGGAATTGGTATCTCCCTTTTATTAGTCATTAAATTACATTAATTTATTTATATCAATCAAATTGATGTTTGGATTAAAAACAATTTTTTCAACCACGCAAACAATTTTTTTGACCATGCATTTTCTATATTATTTATTACATGTTTTAAAATATTAGAATTAGTTTTAACAATTTACAACCACTGTAAATTAATTTTAAATAATATATATATATATAAATATTTCATATTTTAAATTATTTCATAAAATTTAATAATAATTAAAATAATTTTCATATTAAAAAGTATTTCTATGTGTATGTATTAAATAAATGTTATAATTATGTGTACATTTAATAATAACGTTTTTTTGGAATTGGGTTAGAATATTTACTAACGATGTTTATATTAGTGAATATATACATAAATATCTAAACATAAAATAATAAAATGTTTTATGGTTTTAAAATAAATAAAAAATAATTTATAACGGTCGAAAAGAAATTTAATATAAATATAATTTATAATATTTATCTATTTGCCAAATACATGCTTAATTTATTTGTGCAATTTTAAATACTTTATAAAAATAATATTATTTTTATTTTTGACAATAATATATTATTACATGTACTAATAAAATATAATTATATATTTATTTCAAATGGTTAATATATATTATAACTGATTTATTTTTAGATCTAGATCTAAATTTTAAATATTTTATAAGGCGAAAGTTAAATATTTGATATATTAATTTTGATTTCAAATGTTATAGATTTGTTCAAAGTTTTAGATATTTTAAAAACTTTATACAACATACAAATTATTTTTGAAAATTTAGAGATATATCTGTATGTGTATTTTAAATAATATTTTGAGATGGCTAATACATATATGAATGAAAAATGTATATATTACAAATCCCGACATATATTATACACGTAGGCATTAGCTATGTAAACTTAGATATATTTTGTACATACATGCCATACACACATTAGTATATAATGATATACTCATAAAATATATAAATATTAATTATATAGTGTTACCCGGCACCTTGGCCGGGCTACAAGGCGGTAGTTAAAGACATTATCATGAGAATGAGACAAGATTCTAACCAAGAGGAGCCTGGTGACATACGGTTTGATGCAGTCGACATGTTTTGGCACGTAGGTACGGTTTGGCAAGTACGGTTCGGCACACGTCGGTCCGTCTAGATGGCTCGGCAAGCCTCGTTCGGTCAGTTGAGTTATCATCGCTTGGCATGTACCGCTCGGCCAAATGAAGTGGAGTAACACATGGCTTGGTAAAGGAAGAGATTCCTCATTCGGTCTGAATTATTCAAGATTCCTCGTTCGGTCGAGACGTCTCGGCATTTCTCGTTCGGTCGAGATGGCTTGGCATTTCTCATTTGGTCGAGACGGCTCGGCATTTCTCATTTGGTCTCGGGGAGTCCTATTCAAAAGCAGCTCGGTCCGTGAGGACCAATAGTGTCGTTCGGCCAGTCTAAGGGGACGAAGTGGCTAGGTCTGGATGGTCCAATAAACGTCATACGGTCAGGATTGAGGAGCCATTGTCGTTCGGTCAGGGCTGGTTCGACGCGAGTGTTCGGCATGTCTGTTTCAGTGCAAGATTCGGGAGTTAGCTTACTTGAAGGGTTCGACATTGCTTCACTCCAAGACCCATTAAGAGTTGCTCCGAGTACTTTGAGGTCTTACTTCGAGTCACTTGCTCAGATGACCATCGATCGGCCATGATGTTTCGAAGTTCCTGGATCGGCTGATTGTCGTTCGGCAAGCATGGCCCGACCAGCTCGAGATCGCCCTATATGGGCCGAGTCACCTCGGTCTTGAGCCCGCGAAGGAATTCCAGCTTATCTTCATCTATAAATAGAGGGGCGGGGGCGTAGTGAAAGGGGAGCTTTTTCAAAAACTTCAGGAAGACTCTGCCATTTTCAAGACTCGTTACTTTTCTGTTAGAACTTGTATTCAGATTGTTTGTGTACGGATTGTATCTATGTTCAACTATTTGAAAAAGCAAAACATATTAAACTCAAAATGGACGTAGGCAATTACGTCGAACCACTATAAATCCGGTTTCAAGTTTTTGCAGTTAATTTTGCATACATTCCTCTATTTTAATTTTCTATCTTCATTAATCTCTCTACACAAATCTTTCTTTGGGTGTTTGTAACCAATTTTGGTTCTAACATTTTAGTGCTTCCACTGACAATAGCATTCTCAGGTTATTACAAATTACTTTGTAGCTATTGGATTGAAGAATTCCCCCGAAGGAGATCCAAGTCATTCATAAGAAGTCCATTGATTCTACTCAGAGTTCCTACCAATAACTCTACAATGGGAAGACCTCGTACCAGATCTTCCTCTGACAATGCGGACATCAACGAGACTGCTAGCGTTCAATAAATAGGGCCCAGCAATCAACAAGCTAATCTAGGCGCAGGAACCACCGCCCAAAACCAAATGGAAGTTGTCACTAGAGCAGATTCAATGAGTTGATGAGAGAACTCATGGAAAGCAGGAGACGACTTAACGAACAGATTCAAGCTAACACCAACCTCGTGACTCAGCTTACTCAACAATAGCATCAGAATGCTGGAGGAAGCCCCGCTTCTTACTCTTCATCTAATAGCTCTGCTTCGTCCGATGAACCTCCCAAGCATAGATGTCGTAGAACCGAAACAACGCAAGCAGGCGTTGTTGATCGATCAACTAGGGATGGTCCACGTTCCCTACCTGGAGCCATAGCCCTTCACTTACATCAAGGAAATCACACCCAAGTTGGAACAAAAAACTTAGGATCTGGAGCACGAGTGGAAGCCGTACGGTTGGCTCACCAAGGTCCTAATGAAGCTGGTCCCAGGATACACGTTTGGTAGATCGCCAACTGTAACGACCCGAAATTTTCGACCCCGAAAATTCCTGAGAGTTATGAAAAAAAAGAGAAAGAAGAAGAAGAACAAAATCAACAATATCTCACATTCGCAGCGGATAAAATATAATAATAAATAATATCAGTTTACAAAAGAATACTATATCTGTCGATTACATTTAATATACATCAGAGTTTCACATATACACAGTCACTGAATATACACAATTATCATGTAATAGATTTATAATAATATAAACACTGCAGAAATACTCTATACGCCCTTGCCATGCAGCTCGTCTCCTGAACACCAGAACGTACCAACCTGAAAATCTGAAATACTCGGTCTGACCCGAGCATTACATCAAAGTAACACCCGGGTCAGGCTGGAAACCAGCGTGAGTAAACCAAACTAACATGGAATACCAAAGCAATCAACATATATAAACCCGGGTATCTTATATCAATTTAACCAATTCACAATTTGCTATAGACAATGCTAATTTCACATATAAATTTCTAAATACCAAAGATTTTGATTCTAAACAATTCAATACCTCCAAATCACTTTACTATCCTTATTATTTACAGTAATCGGCCTATATTACTTAAATTTATTATCCTAAAATTTCCTACATTGATTTATCATCTTTTAAGCATTCATACTCATTCACCAATTTCTTGACTAGCTTCTTAAATCAATCAATGCGTAATTATTTTTACTAATTAGTAATTAATTAATTTCACTAATTGATAATCCTTCATTGGTTACTTTCATTCTTTAATCACATTTTATTTTGGTTTACATTGGTTTACATTTAATAGTAGACCTTACAACAATCACATTTATTAACTTAAATCAATCATATTTATTGACTAAATTAATTACACTAAATACTTACCCCTTAATTATTTTTATTAGTACCTTTCTAGTAATTTCCCTTTTTAAAATCTTACGACTAGAAACTTATCTCAGCAAACCAAGCTGAACATCGAAATTCCCGAACTAAGGTGCTGAGTAATCCGAGCCACATACGAGATGATAACAACGTCGATTCTTCGAGCAAATCATGACAGAACTCGAGTACGCCCACATGCCATCACCCTTCTTTCCCAGACCTGAGTTTAGATCCGTCTTCCCCAAACCTTTCAGAAACCCGATACGATCATATGTGTGCACATGCACAAACATCCAGACCATCACCGGCCATCACCGTAACCAATCACCGTAACCACCCCCATGTCAATGGCGTTCGTTTAACTCAGAGATCGACAAATCCTAATTCCATTTTCCTAAGGGCTGCTACATCCAAGCTTGCCCTAGGCCGAACATCGAACATCAAACCCTTCCCAGTCGACGAGAATCGACTATCACACCAATATCTACCAACTCGAGAATTCACATTAACCTTGTTTGTAAAAAAAATCTTAATCTTTATACTAAAAAAATCATGGATTCTGGATATGAATTCAAATACAATCAGAATATAGGAAATTAACAAATCAAAACTTAACTTGAATAAATTTCTTACTTTCAATTAAAAAATTCTAGTTAGTCTTCTTCCTAATTTAATCTACGACAAATTACAAATTCAAGATTCAGATAACCAAGCACTATTCTTTCAACCTCATGTTCTATTTAAATCTATATAGGAAGGGAGATTAAATTCGTAACATTGTTTGGTCTGTTATAGACTAACAGAGACCTACTTATATGCACTTTGTACTCGTACAACATGTTTACATTTCCATATAGACATTTTATGCTAAGGCTTCCAGATTATATATCACACATCAGGAATAAAGAAGATTCGAGATGAGAATTACTCACAGAAATAAATGTTGCAGAAGTCGAAACCAAGCTACACTGCTTCGGTAATGTCGAGATGCCGAAGCCCTCGTTCGAAACCACACGTGCCTTCTTCTTATCGCGCGAGCAATCGCCACGCTCGAATCCGAGCTCCAAACAATCGGATTTGAACACATCGAGCCCCATCGCCATCTTGTCTTCGCCCTCAACGTCATCGCCGATACGATCTGCAGTCAATCACGATCGAGCATCGAATCAGAACGACTCTAGTCGATCAACCTCGCGACTCTGCTCCCTATTCCCCTTCCAATTCCTCCAGAAATCGCGGCTGCCCTCCTTCCATGCCTGATTCGAGAGTCGATTGTTTGTTTATTTTTTTTTCTCTGCTCGATTTAAGGAGGCTTTGGCCATTATTGATTTGCACAGAGATGAGCTCGATTTTATTTTGATATTGATTTGTTTGTTTTTTTTGATTGATTTCCATCTGCTCAGAGAATCAAAGGGACGGGATGAAATAGATGTAGGAGGGAGGCTTCCTGAATACGCATTGATGAAAATATCTCTGACCCCTTTGACTTTAAATTCCATTATATTTTCAAAACGTTTCATTAACAGTCATTTAAATTTTCGAACTCCTCTTAAGGAATGTCGTTAGGCAATAATAAAGTTTTACCCATGCTTCCAAACCCGATGAAACGTGTTTCGAAATCTAATTCGATCGTATGCACGAGTTACAGAAGAAAACGTTCAGTTTTAAATTAAGTCGATTAAAATAGTTCTAAGTGTTTTGGGCTGCCAGGGTCAAACGACAACCCCGATTGCTACGAAAATTGAAACCTGATAATAACTAACTATTACGGATCTAATGGAACTAGTTTCGTCGAATTCCTAAACTGTGCCTTGGAAGGCTATTTTTTTTAAATGTCAATTTAAACGATATATTATTAAAATTGAACAAAACACTTCCAAACTCAATTTCAACACCTCCACTACCTTCAGTGTTATCAATATAAATTCTATAAGCCTTCAAATTATTTCTAACAGACTTAAAAATGTCAGATTCAACAATTTACCCAACTTTCAACTATTAAAATCAATATTTAAACTATATAATTCAATGATTTAATTATCAAGTAAATATCGATATCTAAATTCAAGTTAAAATTAACCTTTAAATCAATTAATTATTCCATTTAAAAGTGTTAAAAACTCTAGGTCGTCACATTCCTCCCCCCTTAAAAGAATTTCGTCCCCGAAATTACTAGTTATGGAGAATGGACCAGTACCCGTTTACCTCTTTCCAAAACTCACTACTCAACATCCTACCAACTATCTTTTATTAAAAACCTATTATCACATCAACCAACTTCTTAAAACCTTTCATAGTTTCAAATCATATCCCTTTGCTCAATTATCTAAATTTAAAATTTTGAATTATCAAAATTTTCTAACTCTCTAAATTCTCGAAAAATTTCGCCAGCGTCTCCTTTGCGCGGCTAGCTCGGTACTACTACAAAAGGCCTCCACGGGCTCCCAAATTCCAAAAGGAAACAAAAGCCAAGTGGCTACATCAAAAACCCAATCCAATTTCATCCAGAAATTTAAATACGTACCTTTTTGTCGGGCCATACAAATTTATCTTTTGGAATCAAATCCAATTACTTTTCCCCGGTATTACCTGCATATCTTGTTTAGCAACGATATTCAATCGAAACTTTACAAATCAATTTATACATTCTCTTATATAGGATTCATACCTATTTCAAATTAGCCTTTCCCATTTTCATATGAATTCAATTCATCTTTAATTTGAGCATTGGATTTTAACTTTCATTTATAACTGATTCATAGTAGTTTCATCAACTAACTTACTTTAATTTCCCATTTGAAATTGTTTTGTCGTTAACAAAATTTTTCCCAAAAAATTTTCAAAAATTTTCTAACTCCCAAAATTTTCGGAAAATTTTGGCAGAGTCTCCTTTGTACGGAGGAGCTTTTGCAATTTGATAAGAGATATAAATATATATACATCGACCCACACGGTCGGAAAAAGCAAAAACAGTTCATATTTCCTATTTTTATTGTGTAGGCGTACCTTATTTAGCATTTTAAGCAAGCAGCTTATCTATTTTAGCATATATCGCATCCAAATCCAGCCAAACGGCCTTCAGGTACCTGTACTTACTCAACTTAAACATATAAGCACTATATTTATGAAGTTTATAACATTTCTCTTACTTAAACAACTGTAACCCTTCAATTCTAAAAGAAATGCATTCACAATAACTTCCACAAGCAATTTATATGTTTTCAAAACTAATTCAATTGCTTTCAACCAATTTATATATAATTTCATTCAATTTCAATGGTTTGGAACTCAATTTCTTACATTCCATTGATTTTTAACCCAAACAAGCTCATATTCACCTCAAATGATTCAGAACCAATTTTATTTAATCTCTATTGACTCATAGCATTTCAATTACTTTCATTTATGCCGAGCGACTACCATATTCATGCAATTCCGACGATATTCGTTTAATAGAGTATCTATTCTAGTTTATAACTACTTTAAATTACTTTCAACTCATTCTATAATTAATTCCATTTTATTTCTAATTTATTCTCTAACCATTTATTTAGCTCGACACATTCCATCCTTGTATACTTCTAGCCATTCCCAAATTAATTCAATTCAAGTTTTTATTTAATGGGCTTTCACTCTTATTCGAAGCCAAGCTTCCATAAATTTTAAACTTAAGTGAATTTACTTTAATTTTATTCCAACATCAAACTTAAGTTTACTTCTATTTGATCCTCATTTTATCAACTTCCATTAAATTCAATTAGCCTATTCATTTTAAATTTTAATTTTAGATTCACCTTCTCAATTTCTAAAATAATATCCAAGCACATACTTAACTCATTTATACTTCAAATTAATATGCCACCGAACTTAAGTTCAGTCTGATAACCTAATTCCAATCACAGCTTTGATTTAGTTTTTATTCAATCGGACTTCGTCCAATTATTAATTAACTCATTTTAAAATTTTCATTTACTTACTTAATTCATTTCTGAAAGTATTTTATTAATATAAGGCCATTCTCAATTTATTTCTATTCACTTGTGCTTTGTTTTGCACTCAAACCATTTCTTTTTTTATTCACTTTCATTTCATATGACAACACTCCTCTTATCTCCCATTTACTGGAAAATGTCATTAGATATTATTCAAATCGTACTTGAATTTTATTTGTAATTCAAACCATCTCATTTTCAATCCAACTCTATTTTATTTTTATTTTACAACATCTCTTCTTATTTATTTCATTATCAAATCCAAGTCGAATTCTATTTACAATTTGAATTCATTTTTCAAATTCCCTTATTAACTTACAATTCCTTTTTATTTATCCGAGTTAAACTTTATTAATATACTCTATCGAATAATTATTTAACCAATTAGCTTTCTTCCAATCTCTAAATCCATATCCGGTTTTAATTACAAAATTACTTCATTAAAACTCCAGTTTGGATTTCCTTTATTTCCCCAAAATCCCAACACCTTTATTTCAAAATTTTAGAAAAGCTTTTAAAGTCACATAACACTATTAAAATAACTCTTTATAAAAATACCTTTTATAACTCGATGTCTCAACCAGTCCATCCTTGTTCTCACAGAAATTCAGTCATTCGTTGATCAGGCGTACGACCGAAAACCTATAAGTACTTGGTAAACCCGTTTTGAACATCGAGTGAAAATACTTTGAAAATAATTTTATTGAAAATATCGAAAACAATTTTTGAAAATAGAGGAAATTTATTTGGTGACAATGCTCTGAAAATCATCGCCCCCATCCATGGTCACAGTTACATTCCTTGGTTATGTTGCCGTCGTAGCAAAAGTCCATGCAACTGCAGGCTCTCCGCGGCCTCTCGATTACACCATGGATCCCACACAACAGATCACAGTTACATCCAGGGTTACGTTGCTGTCACAACAAAAGTCCATGTAACTGCAGGCTCTCAGCGGCCTCTGATTTTCGCTATTGAAATGAAACTTCTCCACTCCTACATAGGTCGCAGTCTACCGATATAAAATCAAACATAGACTGTTGGCTCTCAGCAGCACACACGACTTTCGCTATGTTATACCATAGGTCGTAGTTACATCTTGGGTTACGTTGCCATCGCAGCAAAAGTCCATGTAACTGTTGGCTCCCAGCGGCACACACGACTTTCGCTATGGTATACTCAACTCATAATCCTCAGGAACTAGTTTTGTCCGGACTCCTCACGGGATCAACTTTAGAACCCCCCCCCCCTGGGGCTCAAGGCAGCACCATCCGGTGGCACTCCTGAGAAGTTCATTTCAAGGGAGCGCCTTTTTCCCCAGAGCCATCATCAAAACATTTTATACTATACACATATAGTATCTTCAAATCATACACCTAGTATGATCTCATACAAGGCTCCTTTACACAAAATCGATTATCCCAAAATCGATAATTCTCAAACTAGGCCTTTCAAATTTCAATATTGATTTTACCCAAAAATCAAAAGCCCTTCCAAATCCAAAGGTTCCCAAAACCTTTTCCAAAATCCTTATATGATCCTTTATATATATTCATATATATATAATTTAAAAACTTGGATCTTTTTCAAACTTGTATAAAACTCCTTTTTATACTTCAAACACCTTCAAAAATCCTTTTCTTCCAGCAATAAATTTAACCAGGGAAGTTTTCATCTTACATATACCAAAGATGTATAGCTTTGTTTATTCATAATCAAATATTTCAATTTGATTTCTCTTTCCAATATCAATTTCATTTATATTAGTACGATGTACACATATCATCCGTACGCTATACCAATCTGATCGCTCACTCGATCACACAATTTCACTTCCAAACTAGTATTGTCCACCCGACTTCCTAGTGCGGACTCAGATCTGATTTCTTGATTAGGAACCGTCATTCTCCTTGCATAGAAATAACTATGACAGAGAATATCCAGAGCTAATCAACAATCAATATCCAGGTTCGCCGTCGAAAATCGAGTGAAAAATCCCAACTTGGATCGATAAACTATCTCGAAATTCTGTGCTCGAATCTGGATCAATTTACTGTACGAATAGAATAATATACGTACATCCTACATATTTATTTTCATTGATTATTAACCCAAAATCAATTTCCATTCTATTCACATTTCCATTAATTCCCTTTCACTTATTTACAATTGCCTTAACTCCCATTGAATTATCACTTCAATTCTTATCTCAGTTGGGTATTTAAATCAATAACAGTTTGAACCCTGTCCAGTTTATATTTAGAAAATAGCTTGAAATTTTTTTAAAAAAAAATAGATAAGTAGTTGAAAAATAATTAATAGTTTGCAAAATAGCTATAAAATAGGTACTAATTGTAAAATAGTTGAAAAATAGTTGAATAGTTTCAAGAATTTTAAATAATTGCGGAATAGTCGTAAAGTAGAAATTAGTTTGTGAAATAGTTGAAAAATAGTAATTAGTTTAGAAAACCGTTGAAAAATTGATTAAATAGCTTCAAAAATAATTGTAAAACAAGTATAAAATAATTTGGCTGTAAGAAAGAAAAGTTGTGTATATATAGCTTAGAAAAATAAGTTTATATTAAGACAATTTATATGGAGAATAGTCTAGAGTCAAAACTGTTCACTTTCCCAACATTTCAATTTAAATTTCCACTCCCATTTAAATTGGCCCAATTCCAAATTGCATAATCTTCAATTTCCATTGAAATTGATTTAATCTCAATTTAAGTTGAATTGATTCCCAATTTCCTTCCAACTTCAAATCAAATTCCGTTTGATCTTTTAAACTTGTACAATTTCAGTTTTACAATTTCTATTTACAATCAATTTCATTCACATTTTGCTTTTAACTCGGAATTATACATTTTATTTAGCCAATTTTTTATTATTCCATAAATATTTTAATCAAGATTCCAGAGTTTAAACAAAATTCCAAAATTTCAATATCACCTTAGAATTCAACTATATCCAAAATTCTTTGGCAAATTCAATTACCCCTTTGAATTTCAAAACCAAACCTAGTTCACAAACAATTCCAATTTAAAACAATTTGGTAGCAATTTCTCTTCTAGAGACTCGAAAATGAACATCGATGATGCTGCAGTCATCACCGACGTTATTTTCCAGTAACCGAAAGAGTTCAATGCTTTTATCTCTTTACAAACGTTTCCAAATATTTTAATTTCAAATCTCCCGGATTTCAAATTCAACACAAAAATATTTTTGAAATAATACTATTATTTCTCCAAAACCTTTGGAAACCACTTCTAAATCCAAAGGAATTTTAAATTTTTCCAAAAATTCCAAATTTCTAATCCATCCAATTCATGTTTGAACATTACTCTGGAATTTCCATCTTACTTTATTTTCAAATATTCTCTGGAATTCTATTTCAAATTATAATCTCATTTTATTTATGAAGTTTATTTCAATTTATACATTACATTCACAATCTATATTTCAAATTCCATTTTGTTATATAAGTTTATTCTTCAACTTTGGTTGTAAGTTTCAATTTGGTCATATTTTATATTACTTCTTAACTTAATTCCAATAATCTAACAACCAATCTCCTTAAAATTTATTAGAGGAACATATTGCTTTATATATCAAAATATACTTTTATATATAATTATTTAAAATCCTTTTATATAAGAAAATACAAGTACGCTCTCATATATATACATATATATATATATATATATATATATATATATATATATATATGTATGTATATGTATACTCAACTCATTCTAGAGTACTACGGACTCTATTCAATGAGTAATCCCCACCAGAGCCAAGGTTCTCGCTTAACCTTTCAGCTCTGATACCAAATGTAACGACCCGAAATTTTCGATCCCGAAAATTCCTGATAGTTATGAAAAAAAAAAGATAGAAGAAGAAGAACAAAATCAACAACATCTCACATTCGCAGCGGATAAAATATAATAATAAATAATATCAGTTTACAAAATAATACTATATCTGTCGATTACATCTAATATAGATCAGAGTTTCACATATATAAAGTCACTGAATATACACAATTATCATGTAATAGATTTATAATAATATAAACACTGCAGAAATACTCTACACGCCTTTGCCATGCAGCTCGTCTCCTGAACACCAGAACGTACCAACCTGAAAATCTGAAATACTCGGTCTGACCCGAGCATTACATCAAAGTAACACCCGGGTCAGGCTGGAAAGCGTGAGTAAACCAAACTAACATGGAATACCAAAGCAATCAACATTATATAAACCCGGGTATCTTATATCAATTTAACCAATTCACAATTTGCTATAGACAATGCTAATTTCACATATAAATTTCTAAATACCAAAGATTTTGATTTTAAACGGTCCAATACCTCCAAATCACTTTACTATCCTTACTATTTATAATAATCGTCTTATATTACTTAAATTTATTATCGTAAAATTTCCTACGTTGATTTATCATCTTTTAAGCAATCATACTCATTCACTAATTTCTTGACTAGCTTCTTAAATCAATCAATGCGTGATTATTTTTACTAATTAGTTATTAATTAATTTCACTAATTGATAATCCTTCGTTGGTTACTTTCATTCTTTAATCACATTTTATTTTGGTTTACATTGGTTTACATTTAATAGTAGACCTTACAATAATCATATTTATTAACTTAAATCAATCACATTTATTTATTAACTAAATTAATTACACTGAATACTTACCCCTTAATTATTTTTATTAGTACCTTTCTAGTAATTTCCCTTTTTAAAATCTTACGACTAGAAACTTATCTCAGCAAACCAAGCTGAACATCGAAATTCCCGAACTAAGGTGCTGAGTAACCCGAGCCATATACGAGATGATAACGGCGTCGATTCTTCGGGCAAATCATGACAGAACTCGAGTACGCCCACATGCCATCACCCTTCTTTCCCAGACCTGAGTTTAGATCCGTCTTCCCCAAACCTTTCAGAAACCCGATACGATCATATGTATAAACATGCACAAACATCCAGACCATCACCGGCCATCATCATAACCAATCACCGTAACCACCCCCATGTCGATGGCGTTCGTTTAACTCAGAGATCGACAAATCCCAATTCCATTTTCCTAAGGGCTGCTACATCCAAGCTTTCCCCAGGCTGAACATCAAAGATCAAACCCTTCCCAGTCGATGAGAATCGACTATCACCCCAATATCTACCAACTCGAGAATTCACATTAACCTTGTTTGTAAAAAAAATCTTAATCTTTATACTAAAAAAAATCATGGATTCTGGATATGAATTCAAATACAATCAGAATATAGGAAATTAATAAATCAAAATTTAACTTGAATAAATTTCTTACTTTCAATTAAAAAATTCCAGCTAGTCTTCTTCCTAATTTAATCTACGACAAATTACAAATTCAAGATTCAGATAACCAAGCATTATTCTTTCAACCTCATGTTCTATTTAAATCTATATAGGAAGGGAGATTAAATTTGTAACATTGTTTGGTCTGTTATAGACTAACAGAGACCTACTTATATGCACTCTGTACTCGTACAACATGTTTACATTTCCATATAGACATTTTATGCTAATGCTTCCAGATTATATATCACGCATCAGGAATAAAGAAGATTCAAGATGAGAATTACTCATAGAAATAAATGTTGCAGAAGTCGAAATCAAGCTACACTGCTTCGGTAATGTCGAGATGCCGAAGCCCTCGTTCGAAACCACACGCGCCTTCTCCTTATCGCGCGAGCAATCGCCACGCTCGAATCCGAGTTCCAAATAATCGGAGTTGAACAGATCGAGCCCCATCGCCATCTTGTCTTCGACCTCAACGTCATCGCCGATACGATCTGCAGTCAATCGCGATCGAGCATCGAATCAGAATGACTCGAGTCGATCAACCTCGTGACTCAGCTCCCCGTTCCCCTTCCAATTCCTCCAGAAATCGCGGCCGCCCTCCTTCCATGCCTGATTCGAGAGTCGATTGTTTGTTTATTTTTTTTTTCTCTGCTCGATTTAAGGAGGCTTCGGCCATTATTGATTTGCACAGAGATGAGCTCGATTTTATTTTGATATTGATTTGTTTGTTTTTTTTTTGATTGATTTCCATCTGCTCAGAGAATCAAAGGGACGGGATGAAATAGATGTAGGAGGGGGGCTTCCTGAATACGCATTGATGAAAATATCCCTGACCCCTTTGACTTTAAATTCCATTATATTTTCAAAACGTTTCATTAATAGTCATTTAAATTTTCGAACTCCTCTTAAGGAATGTCGTTAGGCAATAATAAAGTTTTACCCGTGCTTCCAAACTCGATGAAATGTGTTTCGAAATCTAATTCGATCGTATGCACGAGTTACAGAAGAAAACGATCAGTTTTAAATTAAGTCGATTAAAATAGTTCTAAGCGTTTTGAGCTGCCAGGGTCAAACAACAACCCCGATTGCTACGAAAATTGAAACCCGATAATAACTAACTATTACGGATCCAATGGAACTAGTTTCGTCGAATTCCTAGACTGTGCCTCGGAAGGCTTTTTTTTTAAAATGTCAATTTAAATGATATATTATTAAAATTGAACAAAACACTTCCAAACTCAATTTCAGCACCTCCACTACCTTCAGTGTTATCAATATAAATTCTATAAGCCTTCAAATTATTTCTAACAGACTTAAAAATGTCAGATTCAAAAATTTACCCAACTTTCAATTATTAAAATCAATATTTAAACTATATAATTCAATGATTTAATTATCAAGTAAATATCGATATCTGAAATTCAAGTTAAAATTAACCTTTAAATCAATTAATTATTCCAATTAAAAGTGTTAAAAAATCTAGGTCGTCACACCAACAGAGGAGACACCAACCAAAACGATCTCGTAGGACAGATTCCAACCTGCCATCTTCCATACAAACCCCAGACCTATCAGCTATGGTCAGACAACTGATGAGAGAAAATCAAGGCTTGACTAATGATGATTGGGGATATCTAGTGTAGGATCTAGATTAACCCTATAGAGGGAATGAATAGGGCTATAGCAAATTTTCTCGATTTAAACACAGAAATAAACTGCAGAAATAAATATGCTGAAAAGTAAATCACACACAAAATTTACCCAGCTTCGGCAACCCCTGCCTACTGCTGCATTCCCGGATTTCTATTAGAATTAAACAGTCTCCCGCTTACAAACACTCTAACAGACTCGCAAACCCTGCTCCCGCTTACAAACACTCTAATAGACTCGCAACCCCTGCAACCGCCTATAGAGTTTTGCAAACTCGCAAACCCTTGCTCCCGCCCATAGAGTTTTGCAAACTCGCGCACCCTGCTCACTGAACTAATTCTAACTAGAAAATCTGACACTGCCTACAACCTAGGTGGTGATTTACCAAGACTTGATTCGAAAAGAAAATAAAACTAATAAACAAAAAAAACCCCTTTAATAATAAACCCAAAATAAATTAAACTAAAGCCCTTGTTATATTAAAACAAGGCCGACCCATTTCAATTTCTTTAACCCGTTCCTCTTTTTGACAATGGCGGTTGTTTCCTCTTTGCAACAAAATTAGGGCTTTGGTCTTCTTTTCAAAAACTAGGGTTTTGAAGCTGCGCCTTTTATGTTGATTGATACAGTGGTTATTTGTGTGCTTCGTTCTCGTTTGTTTTGCTCTTGGCCGCTGCTACTTGATCGAGTTCACTGTTGCTTCGGTATGTAATTTCCCTGTTTGTGCTTTTCTGATTTTCGTACTCGAACTCGATGATGATTGTTGGTTTATATATGGATTTCGATTTCCTTTAATACGTTCGTCTGATTTGTTACTTTCCTAATTCTCGGTTGCTTGAAATTTGCGACTTGATGCGCACGACTTTGATTATGAAACGTTCGATTGCCTTGAATCATACGGTAGAAACTTTCCTCTTTTACTTGAATTTGATTTTGGACTTTTTCAATGATACGCACTTGAATTTCTTGACTTGGTCATCCCTGCACTTTAAACTTTTGTCAACTTCGACTTCGCTGTAAATTACAGCTTTGACTTGGTCTGCATTTTTATTCTTTCGACTTCGAACATGTTTATTCCTGAGTTTCATCATTATACTGCCCTTATGCACTTTTGTTATATGAACTTGATGGTGTTTGTTGTCGGTTACTTGTGCATTGTTGTACTTCATGCTAGCGTTCTTGGTTTCATATGCATTGAGCTTTTGTGTAGTTGTTGACTGCATCCATTACTGCAATACTCATTGTTGTTGAGTTCCTGTAGTTTGTTGTACAAATGAACTTGCATTGCTTCGAGTTCATGTATTCTTGGCTCTGGTTCATGTTACATTGATGCTGTTAGGATTGGCTTGTGGTCTTTGCTGTGTTCCCATGTTTCTGGTGCATTTGATTCAGTAGTTTGCTTCATTTTGACCTGATCATTTGTATGCATTGTTTCTCGACATTGACTTGGGCTTCACTGAATTTGTTATTGCATTTTGTCTTGATAGTCAAGTTGCACTTTGTTGCACTTTCTCATTTGAGTTGTAGCTTGATAATCATGTCTGCACTCTCTGACCTTTTGTCTGGGTTCACTACTGACCTGTAGTGTTCATCAATTCATATTGTATTTGAGCATTCTGGTCTTGCTGTAGTGTTCATTTGAGTTGTATCTGCATTTTCATGTTGTATACTCTCTGTATACATACTTGAGTCTTGTTCCATGCATCACTGTATATTCATACTGTTGGCATTCTTCATGTTGTTCAACACATGATGCTTTGTTCTTTGTTATTGATACATGTTTGAACTGACTTGTTTGGTTTGAGCTTTGCCTCCATGTGTTTTGCATTTGTTAATTCTGCATTTGTTTCACTTGTATCTTCACTGTGTTGATTTAACCTGTACTTTTTGGTCTTTGTTTGCTTGGTGGCATTTCTTTGTGGTCTGCACTGTGCCTATGAACTTGGTCTCTGTAGTTGTAACTGGACATGTTGCTTGAGTCACTTGCATTGGTGCATTGCCTTACTGAACTTGATTTTCTGGTTGGTGCATTGCCATAAAGTACATATGAACTTGGTCTCTGATCCTTTGGTGTTTCTATGTTTATGCTTGTGACATTCATGTTACAGCTGGTCTTTGCATTCATTCATGTTGATTCTTGAAATTTCACTTGAGTTGAATCCAGTTTCAAAACTAGGGTTTGACCTTGTGCTCGTGTCGTGATTTTAAATATATTGCACGTGAGTTGAACCCGGTTTTTCATTTGGGTTTGACATATGCTCACCTGTCCCTGTAGAGAATACAAGTGTATATCGATGTGCACGGCCTTGTGGCATGTACAGTGATACACTGTGCATGTCACATTGTTCGTGTATGATGAATTCAAATGTGAATGATGACGAACAACCCAAATAACTGAGGCAAATCATATTTTCAAAAATCATATTTCATTTTATATTGCAAAAATATTTCTTTTTCAATTTTACTGCGTTAGTGAATATCTTTGCAGATTTCTCAGATTCTGGATTATAACTGGAATGAACTTGAAGATAAACTACGAGTGTGAGTGATATGTAGTGAGGCATTTATGTAAATTGAATTGTGATGTAATTACAATCAAAAATGTATATGTATAGTGAGAGCTTGAATTTGTACTATTCAAAATTGTAATAAATATTTGTTTGAATAAAATTTCTGTTTGAATTCAAATTCTGTGTAATTTATTTTATTCAACAAATATTTATTTAATCTATGAAAAATGAAATAGTACATTAACAAATACATTTAAATGAACATATATATATATATGTTTATTATCATCAAACAAAAATCATATAAGCGCAAAGCGCATATTCAACAATCTCCCCCTTTTGATGATAACAAACATATATTTAAGATTTTGTACATGTGTTAAATGTATTTGATCAATGATATACTCTAGTTGCTCCCCCTATTTAAATGCTTCCTCTTTACATGATGCTCCCTCTATATATATGCGTACAAATAGAAATATACAAATGAGCCTAGATGCAAATGGAAAATTATTTGACCTTTGCTTGATTTTATTTGACAAAATCTTAACTTTTCTCTCCTCCTTTTGTTATCAGCAAAAGAATAATAGTGTTAGAGAAAATAGAGATAAAGTGATCAATATTAATCCAACATTAAACTCAAATTGAATATAAATATTAAACTTCAATAAAAATCAAACAAAAATCATAACTACCCTTGTTAGGCGCATATTCCACTTTTAGAAAGAATGGAAATGATGTTCTAATATAAAATCATAAAATTGTATCAACTTGTGGTACATTCATATCAGGAATTTGAATATCTACTAATCATGCATAACCGTTAGGACTTTTAAATGAGATTAGTAGTATTCCAATTTAATTTTTAAAAAAATGAAATCAAGTATCTTCTAACCACGCATGACCGTGAGAACTTTTAAATGGGATTAGAATCAACTTGTCTATTTAATCAATTAATTTTGATATGCGTTCTATACATGCATAACCGTAAGGACTTTTAAATGAGCATGGAAGCACATAATCAATAATCCAAGTAATTCACCCATGCATAACCATGAGGACTTTTAAATGAGAGTGAATACTTTGGATATTTATTTATTTTTACAAAAAAAATATGAAATGAAAAACAAATGGTCCCTGATTATGGTACCACATATCGACAAACTATATTTAAGCTTTGATAAACAATGGTCGATAGAAATATGATAGATATAGAAATGGTCATGGAATCTTTACCCAACAAAAAGTTTTATAACTCTTGTTTGAATTTCTAAAGAAATTTTCCAAATATACTCTCTTGAGTAATGTATGTTAAATATCAACACTTATCCCCTTTTCAATCACTATTTATCTTTTTGATAATTAGTAGGAAGTCGGATTAGTCAAAATTTGTCATTTAAAATCAAATAAGAATGACTAATCTGAAAATATGGTCAAAAATGATTTTCTCAAGGGGGTTATATGAGAAAATTTTCTGCTATTTGAAAATTATTTGAAATGAAAAATATGCAGATTTTTTTCTTTGAAAAACGATGCAGTTACTAAATGTCTAAAAAAATCACGTTCAACTAGTAATTTTTCTATCATCTAGATTACCAGTGTAATCTGCATCTGAATTTCTCTTTCACTCCAAAATATCACTAATTAAATTTGATAGACCAGACCATGAAGTGTTCATAAAAAATTTCAAACTCAATTTTAACAACAATTTAAATGACATTCTTTGAATTTAAATTGAAGCTGTGTAAATAATCAGAAACTGTGAATATAGAGTTAGCCGAATTATAACCAAATACATTATCATCCAACAAAACACAATGTTTAATCCAAACAAATATGTATGAAGTAATTCAAAGAATAGTGTTTTTGGCATAAATATAATTGGCCAACTATGTTAAACAATCCAGAAAAGATCATCTCTTTACAACATCTCAATATTGGCTGATTTCATTCAGAATACGGTGCAGATTATCACATTTAATATACCTTCACCTGTTTTACCTTTACGATAATTTTCATGGTTGCCCATTGTGATTCTGTCACCTTTGTACTAGGCTAAGGAACTTTCTCTTTGTTGCCCGTTGTGTTTCTGGAACAGCCAAAATCCAGAAAACACTGTTGTTGTTCCTTAGCCTGCCACCATACCTACACGATGAAAGATTTTTGTGACCTATTTGTTTTTATAGGTCCATGATTGTTAGTGGCTGAAGCATTGTGAATAAACAAACCCTTTGGAACCCAAACTTGTTTAGTCCTTTCATTCTTGTTCCAATAGACATGAATTTTTTTTTAGAATCCTTAGGAACCCAATAACATGTTGAATGATTTTTCTCCTCTTGAAAAGTTATTCAAAGATTTCTCAAGATTTTGGACTTTGGTTTTAGTGTTGTGTTTTCAGAGCGAGGTGCATCTATTTGTAAAATCTTTTTTCCTAGTGTCAATGATTTCCTTAAGGATCAAGTTTTATTTTTCAAGATTCTCAGAGCTATTCTTAAGTCTTGATAATTCTGAATCTAAAATTTTACATTTTTTACATTCTAGGTTTTGAATATTTTCAAGTTCAGTTTCAAACCTAAAATTTTCACGAGCAAGTTCTCTCCTATCAGATCTCAGTTTTTCAATTTTAGATTCAAGAGTATCAACTACTTTAGTAAGATCAAGACACATAAAAACAAGATCTTTATAAGAATAGTCACCTACCTCACTAGATTCCTCTGAGCTTGCTTCTGAATCTGATTTTGCCACAAGACACAAATTAGCCTCCTCTGAGTTACTATTCGATACTTCCTCTTCTTCTTCATCATCCCAAGTTGCTGCAAAGGCCTTCTTCTTCTTTTTCTTTCCTTGGTTGTTTTTTAGAAGTGGACATTGTTGTTTGAAGTGGCCAGGCTTGTTGCAGTTAAAGCACATCGATTCATTATCGGAATTGTCAGAATCTTTTGACCTATTACCATTTGTTTTCTTCTTGCGTGGCTTGAATCTTGACCATTTTCTAAGATTATTGATAGCCATTGCAAGCTCTTCAATTAGATTTTCTTCTTCTTCATCGCTCTCTTCTTTGACTTTAATACAATCGCCTTCTTCTTTAATTCGGAGTTGTTGCGTTCCTCTTTTGCTTTAAGCTCAAGCTCGTATGTCATCAAGTTGCCGATCAACTCCTCCTGCTTAGTTTACTCAGATCTTTCGATTCTTGTATTGTCGTGACTTTTGCTTCACAGCTCATCGGTAAGACTCGTAGCACCTTCCTCACAAGCTCTACCTCAGTGAGTACCTTCCCAAGCGCTCTAGAGTTCTACACCAAAGTTGAAAAGCGTCCGAACATGTCCTTTATGCTCTCGCCTTTGTCCATCACAAAGTTCTCGTATTCATTGTGAATAGGGCTAGACGAGACTCCTTGACTTGAGAAGTTCCTTCATGTGCCACCTCCAAGGTATGCCAAATTTCCTGTGCAGTTTTACAATGAGAAATTCTATTAAATTCATTCTTATCAAGAGCACAGATCAGAGCATTCATGGCTTTAGGATTTGTAGTTTTTAATTTCTTATCGTTAGCATCCCACCTATCCCTAGGTTTAGGAATCTCAGTATCACCAACAGTTATAGTGGGAGATTTATAGCCAGTTTCGATAATGTCCCAAACATCATAATCAACAGAACTAAGATAAATACCCATCCTAACTTTCCAATAAGTATAATCATTCCCATTAAACATGGGTGGCCTAACAATAGATTGCCCCTCCGAAAAAGCATTATTGGATGAATTCATGACTCTAGAGTTAAAGAAAAATACCTCGCTCTGATACCACTTGTAGGATCTAGATTAACCCTAGAAGGGGGGTGAATAGGGTTATAGCAAATTTTCTTGATTTAAACACAGAAACAAACTGTAGAAATAAATATGCTGAAAAGTAAATCACACACAAATTTACCCAGCTTCGGCAACCCCTGCCTACTGCTGCATTCCCAGATTTCTATTAGAATTAAGCAATCTCCCGCTTACAAACACTCTAACGGACTCGCAAACCCTGCTCCCGCTTACAAACACTCTAATAGACTCGCAACCCCTGCTCCCACCTATAGAGTTTTGCAAACTCGCAAACCCTTGCTCCCGCCCATAGAGTTTTGCAAACTCGCACACCCTACTCACTGAACTAATTCTAACTAGACAATCTGACACTACCTACAACCTACCAAGACTTTATTCGAAAAGAAAATAAAACTAATAAATAAAAAAACCCTTTAACAATAAACCCAAAATAAATTAAACTAAAGCCCTTGTTATATTAAAACAAGGCCGACCCATTTCAATTTCTTTAACCCGTTCCTCTTTTTGATAATGGCGGTTGTTTCCTCTTTGCAACAAAATTAGGGCTTCGGTCTTCTTTTCAGAAACAAGGGTTTTGAAGCTGCGCCTTTTATGTTGATCAATACAGTGGTTATTCGTGTGCTTCGTTCTCATTTGTTTTGCTCTTGGCCGCTTCTACTTGATCGAGTTCACTGTTGCTTCTGTATGTAATTTCCCTGTTTGTGCTTTTCTAATTTTCGTACTCGAACTCGATGATGATTGCCAATGATGATTGTTGGTTTATATATGGATTTCGATTTCCTTTAATACGTTCATCTGATTTGTTACTTTCCTAATTCTCGGTTGCTTGAAATTTGCGACTTGATGCGCACGGCTTTGATTATGAAACGTTCGATTGCCTTGAATCATACGGAAGAAACTTTCCTCTTTTACTTGAAATTGATTTTGGACTTTTTCAATGATACGCACTTGAATTTCTTGACTTGGTCATCCCTGCACTTTAAACTTTTGTCAACTTCGACTTCACTGTAAATTACAGCTTTGACTTGGTCTGCATTTTTATTCTTTCGACTTCGAACATGTTTATTCCTGAGTTTCATCATTATACTGCCCTTATGCACTTTTGTTATATGAACTTGATGGTGTTTGTTGTCGGTTACTTGTGCATTGTTGTACTTCATGCTAGCGTTCTTGGTTTCATATGCATTGAGCTTTTGTGTAGTTGTTGACTGCATCCATTACCGCAATACTCATTGTTGTTGAGTTCCTATAGTTTGTTGTACATATGAACTTGCATTGCTTCGAGTTCATGTATTCTTGGCTCTGGTTCATGTTACATTGATGCTGTTAGGATTGGCTTGTGGTCTTTGCTGTGTTCCCATGTTTCTGGTGCATTTGATTCAGTAGTTTGCTTCATTTTGACCTGATCATTTGTATGCATTGTTTCTCGACATTGACTTGGGCTTCACTGAATTTGTTATTGCATTTTGTCTTGATAGTCAAGTTGCACTTTGTTGCACTTTCTCATTTGAGTTGTAGCTTGATAATCATGTCTGCACTCTCTGACCTTTTGTCTGGGTTCACTACTGACCTGTAGTGTTCATCAGTTCATATTGTATTTGAGCATTCTGGTCTTGCTGTAGTGTTCATTTGAGTTGTATCTGCATTTTCATGTTGTATACTCTCTGTATACATACTTGAGTCTTGTTCCATGCATCACTGTATATTCATACTGTTGGCATTCTTCATGTTGTTCAACACATGATGCTTTGTTCTTTGTTATTGATACATGTTTGAACTGACTTGTTTGGTTTGAGCTTTGCCTCCATGTGTTTTGCATTTGTTAATTCTGCATTTGTTTCACTTGTATCTTCACTGTGTTGATTTAACCTGTACTTTTTGGTCTTTGTTTGCTTGGTGGCATTTCTTTGTGGTCTGCACTGTGCCTATGAACTTGGTCTCTGTAGTTGTAACTGGACATGTTGCTTGAGTCACTTGCATTGGTGCATTGCCTTACTGAACTTGATTTTCTGGTTGGTGCATTGCCATAAAGTACATATGAACTTGGTCTCTGATCCTTTGGTGTTTCTGTGTTCATGCTTGTGACATTCATGTTACAGCTGGTCTTTGCATCCATTCATGTTGATTTTTGAAATTTCACTCGAGTTGAATCCCGTTTCAAAACTCGGGTTTGACCTTGTGCTCGTGTCGTGATTTTAAATATATTGCACGTGAGTAGAACCCGGTTTTTCATTTGGGTTTGACCTGTGCTCACCTATCCCTGTAGAGAATACAAGTGTATATCGATGTGCATGGCCTTGTGGCATGTACAGTGATACACTGTGCATGTCACATTGTTCGTGTATGAGGAATTCAAATGTGAATGATGACGAACAACCCAAATAATCGAGGGAAATCATATTTTCAAAAATCATATTTCATTTTATATTGCAAAAATATTTCTTTTTCAATTTTACTGCGTTAGTGAATATTTTTGCAGATTTCTCAGATGCTGGATTATAACTGGAATGAACTTGAAGACAAACTACGAGTGTGAGTGATATGTAGTGAGGCATTTACGTAAATTGAATTGTGATATACTTACAATCAAAAATGTATATGTATAGTGAGAGCTTGAATTTGTACTATTCAAAATTGTAATAAATATTTGTTTGAATAAAATTTCTGTTTGAATTCAAATTCTGTGTAATTTATTTTATTCAACGAATATTTATTTAATCTATGAAAAATAAAATAGTACATTAACAAATACATTTAAATGAATATATATATATATATATATATATATATATGTTTATTATCATCAAACAAAAATCATATAAGCGTAAAGCACATATTAAACATCTAGGAGTCATACTCCATTCACAGATACTATTCTATAAGCCGAGTATCCTAGAAAGTTTAACATGCCAACTATTCTGGCCTACGAAGGGAAGACTGATCCCCGACGGCATATGATGAGATATGAATGGATGATGGATTCAGCTAGAGCAAATGATGCGAATAAGTGTAGATAATTCCCAATAACTTTATCTGGAATCGCTACCATGTGGTTCACCCGACTTCCTCCACGGTCTATTTCCAACTTTGATGAATTAGCAAAGAAATTTGTGGAACAATTCAAGATTCATGCCACTCATCCTAAGGACGTGATGTCCTTGTCTAGTGTTATTTAGACTCCATAGGAGTTGTTGAAAGAGTACTTACAAAGATTTCACATTGCGGCTACTGAAGTTAGCAACCTAAATGGCCATGCCATTCTGATGGCTGTAATGTGAGGAGTAGATCCAAATTCGGAGTTTGGCGATTGGCTGGCAGGAAAGCCTCTGACTAAACTGGAATATTTTTATTCGAAGGAACATCAATTCATAAGAAGAGAGGAAGCCAAGTGGATGAGGTGAGACAATGCTCTAGGGTCTGGCAAGGAGACTGTGAAGAGCAACATTGCTGTAAAACAATCTGGTGATAACTCGAGGAAGGTCCAGGTCAATATCCCAAACAAGCCAGAGCAATCTAAAGGATCTGGAGGAGGAAGTCCTGAAAAGAAAAGGGAAGCAGGAAAGTGGAAACCAAGGATCCCAACTTACAACGAATACACTCCTCTAAATGCATCTCTGGAAAACGTCTATCTATCGACATGCAATACATTTCAATATCAAAATCCACACCCAAAAGAGTCCACTGAGGAACAAAAGCAGACTGGAAAGTATTGTCGCTTCCATGAGACTTACAGACACAATACCGAGGATTATAGGCACATCCATGATGATACAGAAAAGCTGATTTAACAGAAGAAGTTATAGGAGTTTGTCAAGAATCTGCAGGAGGGCGGACAAGGAGCATCAAATCCCGGTCGTGAGCAAGCTCAACGCCATCCTGAGGAACCCGCTCGGACAGTGGGAAGACTAATCATAAATACGATAGTCGGTGGGCCTCACTCGATAAACAAGAATTGGCAGAAGATGGAGCGTTATGCCAGTTCCTTAAAGCATGCAGATTTTGAATGTTGTTCAAATACAGAAGATGGGTCCCTGGCTAAACAGCAGCGAACGATGACAGACGATATAGTGTTCAGGAGCAGAGATGCTGATCAGGTGGAGGCTCCTACCATTGACCCGATGGTCATCTCCGCAACGATCTGGCCAGCATTTGTTAAAAGAATATTGATTGATTGTGGAAGTTCCGTTAACATCATCTTCAAAAAAGCATATGACCAGATGAATACGGATACAAAGGATCTAAAACCATATAAAGCTCGTATCCATGGCTTACAGCTGCCGATGCAGTGGGTTTTGTCAAATTGCCAGTTGAACTTGGACAAGGTGAACGTAGGAGGGTGTGAATCCTATCATTGGCCCCTTGGAAGAGTTTGGGACAGCTTTGGCCTCTTGGTGTTTAACCTTGAAATTTTCGACAGACAAAGGAGCTGGTGTTGTGCATGACGATCAGGCGAATGGTCGTGCACGCTATGTGGCTGAGCTAAGAGAGGCCCAACGAAGAGAGAAAGGAAAGGTTGTGGACAACTCCATCCGCACCCGAGACATTGAAAATTGACAAGTAATTCCCGAGACCTGGCTCGGGCAACATGATCGGATCTATAGAGACATAGATCCGAGAAACGATAATAAAGAATCCAGGGAGGCAAAACAGCATGCACTAAACTGATGATTGACATTCCAGTCAGCCGAGATGACCCATCGCGAGTACTTAAGATTGGATCACAACTCAACCCCTCGATGACTGAGGATCTCACTAATTTTCTTCGAGCGAATCTGGATGTTTTCACTTGGACACATTTGAATATGTGTGGGATTTCTTCTGTCATTGCGAGTTGTATGTTGAATATAGACCCAAGGTACTTACTAGTAAAGAAAAAAAGGAGAGGCATGGACCTGGAGATGTCCGCTGCTCTTAGAGATTGGGTGGACAAACACAAAGCCAATGGGTTCGTCCATGACACCCTCTAGCCTGAGTGGGTGTCTAACCCCATGCTAGTGAGAAAGCAAATGGGAAATGGAGAACCTACGTAGATTACTCAGAATTGAACAAAGCATGCCCTAAATATAGTTTCCCTTTATCCATAATTGACCAGCTAGTCGACTCAATGGCAGGACACGAGTTATTGTCATTTATGGATGCATACTCGTGGTGTAATCAAATCCCGATGCATATTCTAGACTAAGAACACACTTGTTTTGTCACAGACATTGGGATGTATTGTTATGTAGTGATGCCTTTCGGATTGAAAAATGCGGAAGCAACTTATCAGCTTCTAATGAATCAGATATTTAAAGACCAGATTGGTAGAACAATGGAAGTCTATGTGGATGACATGCTCGTGACGTTACGGCAGTCAAACGATCACATTCAAGACTTGGTGGAAATGTTTGATATACTCAGATATTACAGAATGAAAATCAATCCTCTGAAGTGTTCCTTTGGTGTTGCGTCAGGGAAGTATTTGGGTTTCATTGTTAGTGCATGGGGAATTGAGGCTAATCCAGAAAAGATTTAGGCTATTCGAGACATACAGGTGCCCAGAGCTGTAAAGCTAGTACAAAGCTTGAACGGAAAAGTAGCCACACTAAGTCGATTCATATCCAGAGCGACAGATAAGCGTATTCCTTTTTCGATGTAATAAAGAAAGGAAAGAGAAATTTTGAATGGACGTCCAACTATAAGGACGCATTCCGAGCTCTGGTAAGGCATTTGGAAAGTCCCCCAGTGGTGTCGAAGCCGGTAGACCATGAAGTGTTGTATGTATACTTGGCTATATCTCAACATGCCATCAGTACGGCTTTGGTTCGCAAGGAGGGCCAAGTTCAAAATCTGGTGTACTATGTTAGTAAACGTTTAATGGGGGCAGGATGAAATTATCCTAAAGTTGACAAGCTGGCCTACTGCTTGTTGATTGCATCATGTAAGCTTCGTCCGTACTTTCAGGCACACTCGATCAGTGTTTATACTGATCAACCCTTGGGACAGGTACTCCAATGACCAAAAACCTCTGGAAGGATATTAAAATGGAATATCGAGTTGAGTCAGTTCGATATTACCTTCCTGCCATGAAGGGTCATACAAAGGCAAGCGCTAGCAGACTTCATTGTAGAATTCACCGTATCAGACGAACCAAAAATTCATGATGTCATCCCCCTCCCCATTCGATGGAAACTGCACACCGATGGAGGCATCCAATGACCATTATTCTAGGGCTGGTATAATTCTTATGACTCCTGAAAACCGATCAATTTATTACGCTTTGAAGCTCAATTTCCCAGCTACAAAAAATGAAGCCGAGTATGAGCATAGGTTGCTGGCTTGAAACTTATCAGGGGACTTGTAGTAAAATTGGTTGAAATCTTTTATGACCCATAATTGGTGGTGTACAAGGTGCGGGGGGACTATCAAGCAAAGGGACAGAGATTTGCCCCATACCTTGCTCGGGTTCAAAAGTTGTTAGCAGACCTCGAATATTACGATATTTCGCATGTCCCGCGTGAACAAAATAGAGAAACTGTTTCATTGGCAAAATTTGCAAGTACTAGCGAAGCATAACAAATAGGATTGGTTCCCATCAAAATCTTACATGCTTTGAGTATAAATGAGATGGAGGTAGATTTCGTGTTAGAAACAAAAATCGAGAAGGAGTCACAGATAACCTCAATCAAGCAATAACTGCTACATGGGGTCTTGCCCGAAAGAAAGAGAGAAAGACGACAAGTCATTCGCAAAGCTTCACGATATGTAATGTAGGATGGAATAATGTATCGGAAGGGACTCTTGGCCCCCTTACTCCGGTGCATTGCCCACAGTGAGATAAAATGAGTCCTGAAGGAAGTTCATGAAGGAGAATGTTGTGACCACACTGGGAGCAGACACTAGTAAAGAAGATCCTCCGCTATTGGTATTATTGGCCAACTGTAAACCGGGATGCTGCGGGCTACGTAAGGAGATGTGACAAATGTCAAAACTATATGAATATCTCGAGAGCTCCTCCGATGAAACTCACACAAATGGTTAGTCCCTGGCTGTTTGCAATATGGGGAATTGATATAATCAGTTCCTTGCCTATCTCCAAAGGTGGTGCAAAATACACAATAGTTGCGGTCGATTACTTTACCAAGTAGGCGGAAGAAGAGACCATAGCTACAATTACCACCAAAAAAGTCATTAATTTCGTTGTACGAAACATCATATGCCATTTTGGCCTCCCACAAACTATCATTACGGACAATGGAACTCAGTTCAAAAGTAGGGAGTTCAAAGAATTTTGTCAAAAGTATGGTATTGAGAAAATGTTTGCAGCAGTTGCTTATCCAAAAGCCAATGCATGAATAGAAGCCGTGAATAAAATAATCAAATCTATATTGAAAAAACGTCTGGAAAAGGTTAGAGGCAAGAGGGTGGATGAGCTTCCAACAATACTTTGGGCTTACAGAACCACCCACAAGTCCGCAACTGGCCACACTTCATTGGCATATGGCACTGAAGCCGTTATTACCCTTGGAACTTGAAGTTCCTTCACATCGAGTAATTCATTATGGCCCTAAGACGAATCAGGATCTCTTGCTTGAATCACTGGAATTTGTTGAAGAAAAACGTGAAGAAGCTGATTCAAGGGCAGCTGCCTAGGCATCGAGTCGCTCGATATTACAATGCAAGAGTCCGACCGAGAATCTTTGATGTGGGTAATCTCATTTTGAAGCGAGTTTTCTCGATCCCATCGCATATGAATCCCATATGGTAAGGTCCATACGTCATTGAACGGAGGCTTAGAGGGGGAACTTTCAAGCTGGCAACCGTTGATGGCGACGCACTCCCAGAGCATGGAATAACGAGCATCTGTGACGTTATTATACTTTGTCTATTTCCTTCGCATTTTAGTTGCAATTATTTCCAGCATATTTTTATTTCGTTAATTCTTAGTTTTCGGCATGTAATAAGACAATTCAGTTCATTTTCATTAATAAAGTCTTGAAGCCATCGTTTCCATGAACTATTGATGTTTCCATGTATTGTAATTCTATAGCGAAAGTTAAAGTTACATTATTCTGTCTGGCATATGAACACGCAAAAAAAACTCAAAAAACTCCAAGTCCTCAGATTGCGGACTGGAAAATTCTGAGTCCCCAAAGTGCGGAATAGAGTATAAACGACTCAAAAATCTCCAAGTCCCCAGAGTGTGGACTGGACTACTCTGAGTCCCCAAAGTGCGGACTAGAGTATAAACGACTCAAAAACCTCCAAGTCCCCAGAGTGCGGACTGGAGTACTCTGAGTCCCCAGAGTACGGACTAGAGTATAAACGACTAAAATCTCCATGTCTCGAGAATGCGGACTGTAGTACTCTGAGTCTCCAGAGTGCGGGCTAGAATATACGACCAAAATCTCCAAGTCTCCAGAGTGCAAACTGGAGTACTATGAGTCCCCAGAGTGTGGACTCGAGTATAAAGGACTAAAGTCTCCAAGTCCCCGGAGTGCGGACCGGAGTACTTTGAGTCCCCAGTGTGCAGACTAGAGTATAAATGACTCAAAAATCTCCAAGTCCCCAGAGTGCGGATTGGAGTATTCTGAGTCCCCAGAGTGCGGACTAGAGTATAAACGACTAAAATCTCCCAGTCCCCAAAGTGCGGGTCGGAGTGCTCTGAGTCCCCAGAGTGCGGATTAAAGTATGAACAACTAAAATCTCCAAGTCCCCAGAGTGCGGACCGAAGTACTCCGAGTCCCCATAGTGCGAAGGGTACAAACAACTAAAATCTCCAAGTCCCAGAGTGCGGACCGGAGTACTCTAAGTCCCCAGAGTGTGGACTAGAGTATAAACGACAAAAATCTCCAAGTCCCCAGAGTGCAGACCGGAGTACTCTGAGTCCCCAAAGTGCGAACTATAGTATAAACAACTAAAATCTCCAAGTCCCCGGAGTGTAGACCGGAGTATTCTGAGTCCCCAGAGTGCGGACTAGAGTATAAACGACTCAAAAATCTCCAAGTCTCCAGAGTGCGGTCTAGAGTACTCTAAATCCCCAAAGTGCGTACTAGAGTATAAACGAAAAAAATCTCCATGCCCCTAGAGTGTGGACCGGAGTGTTCTGAGTCCCCGGTGTGTGGACTAGATTATAAACAACTAAAGTCTCAAAGTCCCTAGAGTGCGGACTAGAGTATAAACGACTAAAATCTCCAAGTCCCCAAAGTGCGGACCCGAGGACTCTGAGTCCCCAAAGTGCGGACTAGAGTATAAACAAATAAAATCTCCAAGTCCCCAAAGTGCGGACCGGAGCATTCCGAGTCCCCAGAGTACGAACTGGAGTATAAACAACTCAAAAATCTCCAAGTCCCAAGAGTGCGGACAGGAGTACTCTGAGTCCCTAGAGTGCGGACTAGAGTATAAACGACTAAAATCTCCAAGTCCCTATAGTGCGGACTGGGGTACTTTGAGTCCCCAGAATGCGGACCAGAGTATAAGTGACTTCAAAATCTGTAAGTGCCCAGAGTGTAGACCAAAAGTATTCTAAATACCCAAAGCACGGAATCGAGTATCAACGATTTCGAAAATTTTTGAGTCATATGGGAGTGAAATGGGACTTACGTAGCTCACAAGATTGGGTTTCAACTACAAGTTAGACAATAAGCTTAAAAGTGAAAGTCATCTAAGACAAAGAAATGAAGTTTAATTAACTAATCCCAAAACAAAGTTCCACTACAATTCCTTCTAAACTCAATGTTAAAAGTCTATTTACATCGACTATGGAAATAAAAAATAATAATTACGTAATCTAAGCTTATTCTCGTTGAACGAGGCATGATAACTACTTCATTGACTTTTTCTCCTTCCTCGGTTTCTCAGACGACTCCTCCCCCACGCGTTTTCTCTTGGATGCGTTGCTTGCTAGGGAAGTGGTGTCCGAGGAAGGAAGTGGAACTTCCAGTAAGCTGGTCCCACTTGGAAGAATAACCTTAAGAGGCCTGTTCAGTGGGTCATCAAGTTCAACCACTTAGGGCTCATCCTTAATTTCAGTTTTCTTCTTCCATTCCGTGATTATTTGTTCCTCCATGCTCAATTTTGAAGTATGTTTGGAGGCGTCTGTAATTTCAACTTTGTCATGTTCTTCGATGGGTGATGGATTTTCAGATTTGTCTTCGTTAAGCACCTCGATTACTTGAGCTTCAGGTCCGGGAGTCTCTCCCATTAGAATTGCCTCTCCCATTTTCTCCTCCTTCTCCATGGCTACATCGCTCCTTGAAGTTGGCTCGGGATCAGAATGGCCTACATGAAATTATAAGAAACAAAAGTAAGAATAGATTTACTACTCGCCAAAAATGATGGCTCTTTAAACTCAAGGAAGAAAAATTATGTACCATTATCCGATTGACTCTCAACTGTCTAGGGAGTTTCACCCTCAGGAGTAGGAGATAGAACATGAATATCAAGACCAGGATCTTCTGGGTCATAGCCAATGTGTTGCTCGAAAGGGTTAAGTGATAGGCGAACAATCGGCTGAAAAGGGGGAGGAACTGGATACTCGATTCCGGATGGACCGGTAGTGTCATTCTTACCTTTTGACAAGGAGGAGTCTCTGCTATAAAGAGCCTTCGCTACAAACAAGTCCGAAGGCTCATTCCCTCGGAGAAATTCCTTCACTAAAGCTTCTTCGACAACCTCTTCAGTTCCCAACTCAACTTTTTGATTTTTATTAAAGTGCCCCATGCTTCGACCAGAGATTCGAGGTAACTCTCACCAAGAAATTTTAGGTCATAATGCATGAGAACTCAAGCATTCTATATGGTTATGAGCGGATCAAACATGGACTTAATCTCCTCCCTACCAGCCTTTGCAGCCGCTTCGAGGCGAGAGTCAATTTTCAAAAGCGCCACTCTTTTGCCCTCTTCACGGGATTCATTCTTTAGCACTTCGGCCTTGGAGAGCTCCTCATCGAGTTTTGTTTTTAGGACTCAAGTGGCAACAATCTCCTCACAATATCGTTGTGACTCCTCTTAAGCGACTGTCTTTTCTTCTTTTCTTTAGAGAGTAGCTCTTCCAATTCTTTGACTCGTTGAGCGAGCGCATCTTTCTCCTTTTGAATGGAGTCTTTCTCTAAAGCTAAGGCGCCGCAACATTGAACCGCTTCATCGATCTCTTTCTTATGTTCGGCTTTCAGGCGATTAACTGCCTCAGTTGTGTCTTTAGCATTTTTCTGAGTAGTTTCAAGCTAAGACTTATATAAGGAAAGCTCTTCATCCTAGGCTTTAATAATGTCTTTGTCATAGATGGCTTCAAGTTTCAAACGATCGATTTCATGCTGGCGTTCGATAGAGACTTCTGAAATTTTTCTTCCAAATGAAAAAATGCATCGTATTGGATGTAGACATCATTGTTGCAAGCAATGGCACTTTGTTCAACATGCCCCGGAATATGGTGAATCGCTGGAAAAAAACTTCAGACCATCGAAACATATTTTTGGGAATGTAGCCTTAAGCTCGGCTAGCTTTTCCGCTATCGACGGATCATGTGTGGGAGCAGAAGAAGTTTGTCTAGAGACTACAGTTTTTTTGTGAGGTTCCCGGGATTTCCTGGTACTAGATGAACTGGAGTGTTGGTCGTGGTGAATCTCGGATAGGGATGCCTTATGAGTAGATTTCTCCTTGCTTGGCTCTGGTTGAGAGGGAGGATCGTGAGGGTATGAAGGGAGACTGTAGGTTTTCCTTTGAGACGATGAATCTCAGGGGCAATAATCTCTATCGCTGTCGTCGTCTCTATCTCGGTGTTTGCCAGACCTCGAATCTCGACCGGAATGATGGAAGGTGGAGGACCGGCAAAGGCAGTTGAATCCATGAGTGCGTCTCATATCACCTGCATAGAAATTAAGTGAGCACAAATTAGCAAGAATAACATGGTGGCTGAAGCTTATGTGCAAGGTGAGGTGTAAGTGATAGTGTATATGTGTCCTAGTGTTTCTCCCTGACGGACCAGTTTCTTTAGCTTTACTTATCAGAGTTTATTCTTCTTGATTATGGGCTTGTGGATCGTTAAAGCCATAGTTGAGCAAGTCGTTGAGAATAGTGAGGTCAGATAAGCCTTTTAGTGAACCCTCTAGGTGTTGTGAAGACGGCTCTTTCTCCATTGGAGTGATCATTACTTCGAGGTTCCGCCCACTATCTTCTTCCTCGGCTTGTAAGCTAGTTTCCTTTACCCCTTTGAAGGGGGAGGTGGTTCACCAATGCCATGTGCCTTAACCACCGATTCTGGAGCAGGACTTACATTCTCGCCCGGTGCTTCTAACACCCCATTTTCTATAATCTCGCCCTCCTCAAGTGTGTTGAGGGAACCACGTGTCGAAGGCATCGAAGGCCCAGCTTGCCTTTTACCATTGTCCAAGGCATGTCCAGTTATAGTGGTGCTGTGAGGGAAACTTATTCGGTGACCTTCCATCAATAACTCAAATTTTGAGAGCAATTCATTGGAAATGATGGATCTGAAGTCCTGATCTCCCGCGGGAATAGCTCGAATAGCTTCGACGGCCTTAGAGTACCTGGAGCCTTCGGGACGTGGGCTGATACCTGTAAAAGTCGAGAAAAGGTTTAGGGAGAATGCATTTTCTGCCGCATACAAATATTGATCCAGAAAAGAAACTTACTCCATTCTAGCCATCTCCTCGCAAAGCCAGTGACATCGCACGTAAAACCATTCCTGCATATACTGGGAGTATTTGCTCCATGCCCTCGTCAGGATTTGGCACTTTATGTGGCTCAAGGAATATGAAAGATGGGCTGTCGAACCATCTCTTGAAATGGTAGGTATAGAAGATATCACTGGGAGTGGGGAGCCTGAATAGAATGCTCATGAAAATAATACACGTGCCACATATGAACGCGTGACTATTGGGATGTAACTGTGATGGGGAGATCTCATTATACTACAACACATCATGGAGGAAGAAGTTGAATGGTGGCACGCTACCGACCCAGCACATGAATTTGTCGCAAGTAGTATATCCAGTTGGGGGCAGGTGAGGACGATCTTGTCCCGATGGAACCAATACATCGTCGAAAGGAACTCCATGGATTGAGCATAGTCGGCGAAGAGTGTTTTCATTGATTCTCGAAGCTTGAGAATCGGCCTAGGATAATTGCTCCATCTATGGCATCAGGAGCCAAGTCGATAGTCGCAGTTGTTGGACTCCAGGTATTGTATGCAGGAGTTGCGATGGATTTGAAATTCCCACTACTTCCTATTGAGAACTTGGCTCAAGTTTATCTGAGACAGTGTTGGAGCTCGACTTTTTAGACATCTTTAATGAGCGTCGAATTTGGATAAACACCTATTTGAACTATACTTAAAAGACAACCAATATTAGACATAACAACAAAAGTACTCTCCCCATGTGGTGTATGGACTAGTGCAATTGTTCGAGCATGAGTGTAAAAGAATTAAAAGTCCAAAAGCTGATGAAGTAAGGTTAAGCATTGAACTGTCATCTTCGAAGACCGTCTCGTTGACCGTCTTCAAGAGCTTGCCCTATGACGGTTTTGGTCTTAAACTCGGATATTAACACTATATGTTGAAGGTTATTATTTGTTTTTATGGAGTTGAATTCGGGTTTATAGAAGTTGGAATTGGGGAGTTATCAATCAAAATCAGTTCAGTATGCTTGTGTGCCTAAATTGTTGTCGTTGTTCATTGTTCTGTGGTAAGGCATGGAAGTACGTAGTTTTGATATGCGCTGTACTTCAGTGGAGTCAGCCATGATTATTAACATCGACCCTAGGACCTGAAGACGAGCAACTCACTAGACCGACACCAAAGGATCACTCACTCTCTTTTCCGACACTCTCTCTTCATCAAATGTTCTTTGAAGGGTATATCGAATTGCACTCGCTCGGTTTATCGAAACCACCTTGTGCTCTCTAACTGAACCACAACACAACCCTTAACAAGTTATGCCATACTCTTTCCTTCAACACCGAGCTATTGTCCCTGACTCTAAAAACCATTCATACCGATCGACCCACACGCTTCCTGCCTTTTCCTAACAACCAAATGGACTCCCTCCATCAGACTTTGGCTGACACACGATATCATCGAACGACACTCTCTCTCTAGACCGAATGACACCCCATTCCTCTACCTCCCTAGCATTACTCTCATAAGGAGTCCACCGAGCAGCCGACTTCCACCCAAAATGCAAATTCCAAACCGTTCACACTCTCTTCTCTCTCGCTCCTTGATCACCGAGCGACCTCAACCACCAGTCTAGCCTAATCTCATTAACCTGGCAGCCACTCTTCTTCACTCAGTGGCCTAATAAGAACTTATCTCCAAGTAACCATCGATATTCTTCTCTCTTTTCTCTCCCTGCCTTACATCTATTCAAGCCCAATCAAGGTCTTAACCTAATGCATGTCATTATTTCCAATTCGACCTCCCTCGTCTACAATAACTCCTACTAAACAGAAAAAGAAAAATGTACTCGTGAACGCGAGCTTCGTGCAAAATTCCTAATTTGGGAATATGGGTCGAATAAGAGATTCATACCTATAGGAATGGTTCAGAGATTGTAGGGATCGCGAATTTGGGAGCGGAATCCATTCGGGCTTATTAAATGAGGCAGTTACGAAACACACATTTTGATGTTGGGGGGAAGGGGAACTGGAGTGATAGCTGAAGTTCGGGGAAAGGTAATTTGGTAAATTTTGGAAAAATAAAGTAAAGGTGAGGAGAAGAAGAAACAGAAAGCTCTTATATATGGGGAAGGGGAGGTGTACAGGCTATCTCCTCGACTAGTTAGTTTGTTTTGAGAAGTCAGATGTTGGATATGTGCGGCCTAGTACGAGTAAGTCAATTGTGTGGATCAGTCTCTATATCCCGAACGACCCCTTGTTTATTTAAAAGGAAAAGGAGAGGAGAAAACAGACTCAGAATTGTACAAAATACTAAGGAAGACAGCCATGTTTCAACCTTCATTGAACACATTCGACTTTTGGACAATAAGAATTGATTACTGACTCAAAACGTTTTGTGTTGACTCATATGACATACTTTGGGTGGCAAATTTTACCTAGCACCTTGGCATGGCTATAAGGCGACAGTTAAAGACATTATCATGAGAATGAGACAAGGTTCTGACCAAGAGGAGCCTGGTGATATACGAGTTTGATGCAATCGACATGTTTTGGCACTTAGGTACGGTTCGGCAAGTATGGTTCGGCACATGTCGGTTGGTCCAGATGGCTCGGTAAGCCTCGTTTGGTCAGTTGATTCATCGTTGCCTAGCATGTACCGCTCGGCCAAATGAAGTGGAGTAACACATGGCTCGGCCAAAGGAAGGGATTCCTCATTCGATCTGAATTATTCGAGATGCCTCGTTCGGTCGAGACAACTCGGCATTTCTCGTTAGGTCGAGACGGCTTGGCATTTCTCGTTCGGTCTCGCGGAGTCCTATTCAAAAGCAACTCAGTTTGAGAGGACTAGTAAGTGTCGTTCGGCTAGTCTAAGTGGACGAAGTGGCTAGGTCTAGATAATCCAGTAAACGACGTTCGGTCAGGATTGAGGAGCCATTGTCATTCGGTCAGGGCTGGTTTGGCGTGAGCATTCGACATGTCTGTTTCAGTGAAAGATGAGGGAGTTAGCTTACGCGTGGAAACCCACATCGAGGTGAAGGGTTCGGCAGTGCTCCACTCCGAGACCCATTATGAGTTGCTCCGAGTACTTTGAGGTCTTACTTCGAGTCACTTGCTAAGATGACCACTGATCGGCCACGATGTTTTGAAGTTCGTGGATCAACCGATTCTCGTTCGGCGAGCATGGCCCGGCCAGCTCGAGATCGCCCTATATGGGCCAAGTCACCTTGGCCTTAAGTCCGCGAAGGAAGTCCAGCATATCTTCGTCTATAAATAGAAGGGCAGGGGCGCAGTGAAAGGGGACCTTTTTTTGAAAACTCCGGAGAGATTCTACCATTTTCAAGACTCGTTACTTTTCTATTAAAACTTGTCTTCAAGTTGTTGGTGTACGGATTGTATCTGTGTTCAATCATTTGAAAAAATAATAAATATTAAACTCAAAGTGAACCTATGCAGTTACGTCGAGCCACTATAAATCCGATGTTCTAGTTTTTGCAGTTAATTTTACATACATTCCTCTATTTTAATTTTCTATCTTCATTAATCTCTCTAAATGAATCTTTCTTTGGGTGCTGGTAACCAATTTTGGTGCAAATTAAAGATTCATTAATTAAATAAATAAGAAAATAAAATAAAATTGGATTTTATTTGAATTAATTGGATTGGATCTAATTCAACCTATTAGACTTCATAGGCACATAATAATCCAAGAAGTGAATTTTTTTAATTCACTTAAGTTACCCACTACCATCCAGCCTATAACAACATGAATTTTATGTATTAAAGTATCATAAAATATTATTTTTAAATTCATATTGGCATCGTATGACTTAATAACTTTAGATTTTGTCGAGTATACACATTTTTGACCAATAGTAATTTTGTCAAATAATTTTGACACTGATTTATTTTCTGGCATTCTCGATAGTTACATGTATTATGTCGATATAAGTGTGTTGATACATCATAGAATTTGGACGAATAGAAAACATCCTGGGGTCAAAGAGTACATTTATGAGCTGCACGGTCGAAAATTTTGGAGCTCGGATGTTTTGACAGCCCATACAACTTAAAATCATCCAAATATAGCGTCACAGGACATAGTCTTGAATTTTGACAAAATTTGTGCCATGTAATAGGAAAATGAAATGATTCGTGCGCTCAAACAATCGTTGCAATCTAACATTTCTAAAAGCCGTACAAGAACAAAACATATGTTGGAAATTCGAAAAATGAAGAAAAGGGGATACACACAGACCTTAACCCCTATTATATAATACACCCAACTTCTCTTGCCGCACAAATTAATTTCTTTCTCCTCTTCCATGAAACCCACCTCTACATTTTCCTTCCCTTCTTCTTTCTAAATCAAACGTACACTTGGTTTTGGTCAAACTAAGAGTCGAGTCTCTCTATTTTTTCAAGAGCTACGCAACCACAGCCTTGGATCGATCAAACTTCGAATGTGGCAGTTGAAAATTGCAGATCCATCAAGTGGACAGCTTTTGATGGTGATCCAAATATGGAAATGATTATACTGGCTTTGCTCATATCGATGAGGGGAGTTTGAAAACATAGACGGTCGGAGCTAGAAATGGACGTTGTGGTAGTGGCAAGCTAGGAAAGTGATGAGGTATTTTTGAGTTTGTTTCCTTTTTTCTCACTGCATGGTGGTAGCTTCAACAGAGCAGGTCTAAGGTGGTAGGTTAAAACTAAAGCCCGTAGCAGTGCAAGGTAGATGATGTGGTGGTGCTAGTTGCATGTGTGATAAGGTGTATGTACACGCATGAATATATGCATAGTAAATGGGGAAAAAGAAAAGGAAAAGAAATATAAAATGCAGCATGAAGTCACAGCCCAATGTGATCGATCGAAGGGGAAGCAAAGTTGGAGGCATAGGTGGTGGTGTGCAGGGAATGGGTCTTACATGTGTAAGTGGCTGTAAAATGTAGCAATACGGTTTTGTGAGTAACAAGAAAGGAAAGGGGAATTGTGTGAGCATGTATAGGTGAAGAAAGAGATTACATGAGTTTCAGGAGAAAGAAGTGAATTATAAAAGTTAATTATGAAAAAAAATTAGTTAGTTTATCAAATTATTCACTAAGTTAATTGAGTTATTAATTTATTAATATATAATCCAATCCTTATGTCTCCCATATCTTTTGCATACATAGTCTGATTTGGACGTGGTATCTTGCATTGCACTTGTGATGAAGAGCTCTACCACTGGAAGTTGGTTTAGACGGCTTTTGTTGAGGTGAGTGATATTGTCTCTTGTCGTACTATAATTGTTGGTATATCGAGGACAATGCTTCAGTGCAATGACTTTGTGATTCGATGACGATGATTCCATGATGGAAACTGGCGGCTTTGATGATGGAGAGCTATACTTCGAATGCAGATTAGCCAAATTGAAGGAACTATTGGAGGAAGGCTACGTGTCGAACAATGATATTCTATGACTAATGATAGCTATCTAATATAGTTCCCAACCCCATTGAATTCAAACAGGAATCGTAAGATAGTTTCGGGATGAACTCTACTATGAATAATGGTGCAAAAGGATCATTGATATTCCTAGGCTTCATTTTGTACTAGTGAAGCAATGGTATGTGTAATGATATTCGTTAGGTTACGGATTATGCCCTGGACATACGATGTTTTGATCCAATTACCCTAAACTATTACAGAGTATGCAGTCCCGTTCCTTACCCACCAAGTGGCATGGATTCGAGTATCGAGAAACCACGATATTGAGTAGTCTCTAATGAGACTATCATATATCCAATGCACTAAGTAAGTGAATGTGAGGATGGATCCAATGTTTTCCTGATTGTCTGTCATTCTGGGGATGTCACACGATGCAGATATTATTGGTGTAGATATCTAGTCACCTTGGTACTTTGATGTATATTACACCCATGACTGATATAGAGTAGCATGTATCCTATGTTATATGCTAACTCTTTAGATGAGGGACGGATCATATATGATTCTTTAAACCCTATATTCCTTATACTATATCGACTTTTATAGTATTTTGTGATTGTTTATCATTCACACTAGACTGTTATCTGAATCTAGGTTTTATGCTTTGCTTCTTATAACCTTGGATACTCTTAGATGAGTAGATTAGAAAGTAGTTATAAACAGCACATGGAGCTCTGCAGATGGGCTAGTAGAAGCCTAAGCTTTTTCATACTTATACCTAGGCTTATTATTGTTATTCCGCTATGTGACATTGTAGAGCCTTGATAGCATTGACTTACTATTATTAGAGATAGTTTATCGGTTGAGTTTATTTATCGGTTATATAAGCTCTATTGTTGTTTGCATAACTATATGAGCTTGTGCACTCTGATTATATAGTTCATGAAGTTTTTACTGTCTGGTCTGTTTTATATTTATGATGACTATTATATATTATCTGATGCGTTGTGATATATAAAAATAGGTTATGTAATTATATGATTTTTTCTTTTTTATCCCTTCTATTACTCTTCTTTTCTTCTTTTCTTTCCCTTAGCCATCGTCCCACATCGGTCAGATGCTCCAGCGGTGCACAGTTCGGTTATATGAGCATCTGTAGTGTAGGGTGGTCGTCACATTTGGTATCAGAGCTTAGGTTAAGTGATTAACTTGAGTTGATACCATGATCTACTAGATATAGTGCAGGATTTGTCTCCTTAGACTAGATCCAAAGTATATCTATATATGAGAGGGTGCGTATTTGTTATATATTTTGATTTACAAAACTATATAGTGATATATATATATATACAGTATACAAGTTTTATTGCCCACACAAGCATTATTGATGGAGTTTTCTCTATGACAGATTGACCATTCTTATTATGTATTAATAGTGGCTTGACATATGAGAAATGTTACTATTGACTCCATATCTATAGAAGAGGAGTAGGAAGGATCGGGGACCATAAACCCTGATTTGCAGAATATGTTTGCTAAGATAGTGTGAAACATTTTCTATAATGCCTAGGTAGCTCCAAATGATTATAGTGTTTAAGTGCAAACACCTAAATTGACTTTGCCAAGCTTTATAAAGACTATGTAAGTCTAGGGGGCATACAGTTCCTTGAAATAGAGTTGTCCGATGAGGTTCAAGAACTGATGGGTATTTGCAAAAGAATCTTCGATGACTTGGAGTTAGATGATGCAATGAGGTGGAAGTTGACCTCTAGATGACCCCAAGGATGAATAATGAACTGGTGGAATGTAATTATAGCTTCAAATCCTTAGGACCATTTTACTTGGGATTAGTTCATAGTTTGCTTGGAAAAAATTTATCTTGACTTTTTAGAAATCATTATTGTTTAGGAAGTTCACCATTTGATGTAAGGCGATATGTCTATGGCGAAGTGTGTGGCCGAATTCGATGTTCTATAGTAAGGTCTATCTTCCATTGATACTCCACTCAGAAAGAATGAAGAATTCATCATTGGGTTGAGTGATCATTTTAGAAAGTGATTGATTAACTAGAGCCTCAAGAAGTTGATTGAGATGGCTTTACAGCATGAGAGCCTGTACCTAGTGCAGAAAGACTATCCTAAAACAGCTAAGTAGATATAGATAATGGAAGCATATGTGTTGATTACCGTTTCGATTTCGTTGAGTGCCCCATCGACAAAAGAGAAGGGAAAAGGAATTACCATCTAGGGTATGCTTTCCATTTATGATGTTCCATATGTGTTTTATTCGACGTTGTGATTTCACATTTTATATAGTGATTTCTAGATAGATTAAGATTGAGAATCAAAATTATTGACCGATTTTTTTAATAGCAATGAACTTGTTGGAGGCTCGGCCAGCTTATATATGGTTTGTTGAGAAGTTTCCTTATCAAGCCACGGATATTTATTTGTTTGTTATTTATTTATTTTAGATTCGGTGTTATAGTCTAGGAATGGATTGGCTGAAGGGGTATGGTATAGAGGTTATTGATTCTTTGAGATGGCTTTAGAGTCCTTTTCGATAATGTGAGGTGTTTGATCGAGTAATTCAAGTAGGAAGCGTGAGATGGGACTGGAGTAGTCTGAGGAAGCACATTCGATAAGGTGAAGCGATGTATGAGAGCATAAGATGCTTTGGATCGAGGCAAATGCTGAAGAGACTAGTGATAACTTTGGATATGATGGATGTTCCTAAAGGTAGGGGTATGTGAAGGCACTTACTTATATCCTTTGACCGTGAGACGATTTGGCTTGTACCAAAAGGACATTGCCTATGAGATAGAAATATGAAAGAACACCGGATCTAATTGTGGCATGATATATCGCTAACCAGAGAGGTTGTTGAGTGAGTTATGATGAATCCAAGAGAGATTTTAAGAAAGTCATAGTGGGGTGAGACTCCGAGAATGATCATGATGGAGTGAGACTCTAGAAATGGTCATACTGAAGTAGACTTTGGAGGTACCTTGAAAGGCTAAGATGTAGAGGGGCTTTGAAACAGACATAGTGGGGTGAGATTCTTGGAATGTTCATGATTTTGTAAGACTTCAAAAATGGTCATACCGAAGTAAGACTTCGTGGTTCCTTGAGAAGGCTACGATAAAGCGAGACTTATAGAAGGTCATGGTAGGGCGAGGTAGTGGTCGAGATAAAGAAGCATTTTGGTGATAATGTGATACCTTAGCGAGGGTAAGGGCAAAGTAAGACTTCCGTTTATCACATTTATTTTCACTTTCGGTATCATATATGGTAGTTTAGCATCCTGCATGTTAGGATATGCATGGATGTTGTTTTTCGATGTTTGATTTTATATGTGCTTGCTTGATGTTTGATTGTTGCAATTGGTACGATTACTTATGCTTATATGGTTGTTAAGCATGCAGGATAACTATGATTTATTTTGACTTGTTCGATTTGGGGATTTCTGGGGCAAAATTCCTAAAGTAGAAAGGAGTGTAACGACTAGTATTTTACGTATCAGATGAACAAAAAATAATATTTTTAAATTTGTATTAGGTCATATGACTCTATAACTTTAAATGCTATTGAGTATTGACATTTTTGACCCATAGTAATGTTATTGGATGATTTTGACACTGATTTATTTTCCGCCATTCTGGTAGTTACACGTATTAGGCCGATATAACAGTACCGATGCACTGGAGAATTCAGATGAACCAAAAACGTCTTAGGGTTAATGAGAACATTTATGAGCGTGCAATCGAAAATTTTCAAGATCGAACATTACTATAGCCTGTACGACTTAAAAACGTCCAAGAATAGTGCTTTGGGGCACGGTTTCAGATTTCGATAAAATTTGTACCGTTGGAACGGGAAAAATATAACCATTCACGTGCTCGAAAAATCGTCATAATCGAACATTCCTAAAAACCGTACAAGAACAAAACATGGGTTGGAATTTCGAAAATTAAAGAAAAAAGGGTACGCACAAAACTTAACCCTAACCCTACTTTATAAATATAACCCTTCTTCTATGGGTGCACAAATTAATTTATTCTCCATGTTATTTCTTTCTCTTCTTCCATCAAATCCACCTCCACGCTTCTCTTTCCCCTCCTCTTTTCTCAATCAAAGTGACACCGTTTTGGACAAACTAAGAGTCGGGTCTTTTTATTATTCCATGAACTACGCAATCATAACCTCAGATCAATCTATGTTCGACTATGGTGGTCGAAAATTGCAAATTTGATAGTTGGATGGTTTTAGAAGGGGATCCAAACATGGAAATGATTATATGGGTTTCGTTTATATCGATGAGGGGAGTTAGGAAACATGGATGGTAGGAACTAGAAATGAACGTAGTGGTGGTGGTAAGCTTGAAAAGCAATAATGTATTTTTGAGTTCGCCGCCTTATTCTCATGACATGGTGGCAGCTTCGACAGAATTGGTCGGAGGTGGTAGGTTGGAACCGATGCCCATAGTAGTGCTAGGTGATTGACGTGGTGGTGCCAGTTGCGTATGTGATAATGTATATGTGCGCTACCACGAACCGAATTTACGACACTGAAAATCGACATCAATACGTCCACTATATAGAATGCCAAGCAATCCAATGCCAGAAATACATATCGTTAGTGAAAATAAGAAGAAGGTAGAAGAAGAAAATACAAACAACAACAAAAAATCTCACAATCACAGCGGAACAATATATAATAGGTAACAATTGATTTTATACATAAAGAACAATAACTATTTTTATACATTACATCATCAGAGTACAACACAAATCCATAGCATAATTCTAGATAGTTACACATAACATACCATACACAATGGAATAAATCAACTACATATAATACGACTTCGTTGTCCAGCTCGCCTCTTGAGCTCCATAGCATCCTATCATGTATCTGTAATACTCGGTCTGATCTGAGCATTATAATAAAATAACACCCGAGTCAATCTGCAAAACCAGCGTGAGAGAACACACTCAATTTGAACTATTAAAGTTTCAAAATCATTTGAAATCAAAGGTATCTCGTATGACCACGCCACAAATAAACATGATGGGTTTTTGCCTTACGATAACCAAAACATTTTCATATCAAAATCATCTGATATTATAATAGTATCTAGGTACAAATACTCATTCAAATAGCTGAAATGCTTGCATCACACTTTCAAGCATAGTTGGGCACAATCAAGACCGTACGGTGCTTATTGGAGAATGGATTCTAACTGAATGACTAGGCACTGGTGTACCACCTATCACGGCACACGTCTAGAACAGCATACCAAGATCGAACTTGTCGATCCCTTCCAATACAAGATCGGACTATCCCTGACCTGGATAGACCGAATATGCTATCACCCCCGGTGTTCCCACCCTTTCCGAGCTCCGTTCACGCGTAGTGATAATATCTGAGGTTATCTAGAAATGTGATAGACATAACCTACTTGGGTGCTACCCACTTAGCCTCGTTGCATCTCCTCCACTTTTCAGTCATTCTCGGTTGATGAGGCTAGAGGCTACGATCACCTCTTTAGAAATATTCACTTAGAATGCTCATTGTCCTTTAATGACAATGTACCGATAGCATTCATCCATATAAGTCCGTTTTCGGTTCGAACGAAACCGAAGGCACTATTCCTTCTATATCCATTTTGGAATCACCCTTAGGATTAGTAGCGATTAGCCCTTGCACTTCACTGTTCCATCTTCGACTTCATGCTCTTGTTTTCATTCGAAAATGTGCTCGTTAGATCAAAGTGGTTTTCGGATAACAAATCCATTCCTGGTCTCTTCGAAATAACATTCGATATTTCCCAGTAAACTCAACCCGTTCTTTAGAAAACAAACAGACGAAAAAAAGATCGGAGATCGCTTCCTAACCGTTGGTGGACGAATTTCCTTATAAACTTCCTAGAAGAACAAAATGACTTTATATGTATAGTATAGGACCTCGAACGGTAATTGTACCATATAATTCTCATGTTTCTTCTAGATATTTCCGAAGTTATATTTGGGGGTCCAGATTTCATAATCAGTTATTTAACTATCAAATAAAACAACCAATCAACCAAATACTTCACTTTCCACTGAAAACACCAAGTCTTATTTAATTTAGATTTTAAATAAATTTAATCTCTTTATCAAAAAATACACACTTATCTTACCGAATTTAGTATATTCACAAAGTATCTTTTCCAAAAATATTTAAAAAAAACTTTTTAAATTAATATGGAAAGTACCACTGTGGTATCAAACCATGGATCACAGCTCAATGGTTACGTCTCTATCCTAGAGAAATTAACTGCAGGCACTCAATGCCTCCGATTACACCACGCGAGTATACCATTACTTCCCGAAAAATCCATTTAAAAATTTTCAAAATAATACTTATGAAATTTCTATAATAATTCTCCAAGTAAAACTTTAGACAAAAACTACTTTTTAAATAAAAGTTATTATATAAAATATAAATATTTAATAATTATTCTTTAAAATGATAATGCTGATCAAACCTTTAATAATAATTAGCTACTATAACTAACTTAATTTATAAATACTTTAACAATTTTTGAACAACTAAATAATATTTTTTCTAAAAAAATTCTTATAAACACTTTTAAATTTTCTAATTAATACTTTAAAATCTTTCTTTTTTAAAATAACTTAACTACTCATAAAAATACGTTTCAACTTCAATATGGCCAGTCTAACCATTTATAAATCCCTCTCGATTTATCTCCAGTTTAATTTACGTTCCAATCCCATAAATTTTCTTTCTCACGTTTCTAAAAATAAAACTACCACTTATTTTTAAAACTATTTACCCATTTTCTTATAAATTCCCACCGTGAATTTTTAAATTCAAATTATCCAATGATAATTCTTCACTTTATTTTATAGATTTCGTTTATAAATCCCATAGTCTCATTTTCTGTTTATTACTTTTTTTTCAACACTTAATCGATTTTCATCAAATTTCAAATTAAATTCCATTTTTAAATTAATTTCTTAGTTAACACAAATTTATCCCGAAACCCACTAATTTCATATTCTGCTTCCTTTTTACGATATAAAATCTTATTTAAATCTGGAAAATCCATTTCATGTTTTAATTTCAATTTACCCTTTTATTTTTCCCAAACCAATTAAATCTTAAATTTAAAAATACATTCCTCTTATACTTAAGACAGCATTGCTTAATTTCTATTTTTTTAAATCAAACTATTTATTCCGCCAAATTCATTCCCTTTAATTTATCCAACTTCACTATAAATATTTTGTTGTAAAATTCCCTTTTTATTTTCCTTTTAAAAAAAATCAATATTCATATTTATGATATTTTAAAATGCCAAAAATATATCCAGCAATACTATAGCATCCAATAAATTAAATTTCCAATATAAGTTATCACCGATTTTCTAAATAAATCATATTATTGAATATGAAAATAAATTCAATATTTTGAGGAATCCAGTTGGATCCCTCCAATCTGTTTCCTTGCATCCAGAGATGTTAGCACAATATAAAAATACCAATCCCACTTTGAGGAGGATATCACGATATATAGGGTCATCCGCTATTATGCAGGGAGCATAGGGTCTCATCCGCTATATATACGTGGGAATATCCATCACTCCAATATACACACACACACACACACTACTATATATAATATCACATCCAGACTGATAATAATTATCAAATTCAATCAATCAACCAATCAACCAATAATTAATTTTAACTACTTAAAATTAATTGCAGAAAATCCAAATTTGAGTGAGATTAACTCACCTTGATTTGTTTTCTATACATTCCAATTTTAAACCCAGCGCATAGATTGCCCAGCCACGAATCCCATACGACCCATTTCATCCGATTTTAACTTCAGAAATAATAAAATTATAGATTTACTAACAGTTCTAGATGATATAAATTTATTTAATAAGTCAATAAAATAAAATTAACTAACTATCAATTTGTAAATTTATTTGACTTACTTTTAACAAAAAAAACAACCCAATTACCTCACTCTCTCGACCAAGATCCAGACTATGACATCGAACCGCCATTAGTGCTTCCTCCTCGATCGCAGCCCCAAAATCGAGCCTACTAGCCAACTCTTATTGCTGACAGCAACCTCCATCGCCGCTATTGACCGTAGCACCACCCAAAACTCCCTGCCTACCTGCTAACCCGCGACCTGAACTTCAACACAAGATCTCAACCGCGACCATGAATCACAACCGCGACATAGCACATTTCCCCCCTTCTAGTGCATTCTCGAATTTGAACTTGAGTTCGAAAATTCCAACTCCGAGCGCTTAAACCTCTACACATGCGTGAAAGCCAGACCAGCAATCGCAACCTCTCCCATCGAGCGTCGTTCAACCACAGTAGATGACTGGAGCTAGAATCGCGGCGCTTGAACCCAAATTCGCAACCGCTCCTTCCCTCATCGTCACTGCTTAGCTCGTCTTCAGATACGAGCGATTCTCGATTCTCTTTTTTTATTTAATGTGAAATAGATTAAAAAAGTTGAGCTGGAGCAAAAAAGGAAGACAGCTTAAGATATATTTCTAGTTGCGTGGATTCGAACTGGATTGGAGAAGGGGAGGGAAAAATTCAGTCATTATGTTTTTCTTCTTGAATGCCTACATTTTCTTTCTTTTTTTATTTAAAATGCTCAGCTGATTTAAAAGATGGAATGGGAGATGTGATTTTTTAAAAAAGAAACGTATATTACACAGCAGGTATAGTGATTGAAGAGTAAGGGAAAAGTTCTGATGTGAATATAAATGTCAATCTAGATAAATATATATATTTTTTAATTTAAATCATCTCGATTTTGTAGTTTAAAATCTTGACCTCCTATCGGGGTGTGCCATTAGACGTTCATAATGTTATACCCCTATTCTGAATGCAATGGAAAAGGTTTCGATTCCTAATTCGATCGTATGGAGAAGATACTTTTCTGGACCCAATTATTATATTAAATTCTCTATATAAATTCCAACACGTTTATATCCCGTATGACCAAACAATAACTCCAAATGCTACGAAATTTGAAAATCGGTAATAATATACTATTATAGATCTAATGGAACTAGATTCGTCGAGACTGTGCCCTGGAAGGCTATTTTTAAATGTCAATTTAAATGGTATATTTTTAAAATTGAACAAATCGCTTTTAAATCCAATTTTTAAAACTATTATTATCTTCACAATTATCAATATAAATTTTATAAGCCATTACATTATTTTTTACAAGCTTAAAACGCCAAATAAACTATTTCACCCAATTTTCAATTATTTAATTCAATAATTAAATTATCAACAAATATTTATATTTGAAATTCAAGTTAAAAATTAATTTTTAAAATATTTAAAACCAATTAAATATTCCAATTACAAATGTCCAAACTTCGAGTCGTTTTCTCCTCCCTTTTAAGAATTTCGTCCTTGAAATTGGTAGGTAAGAAGAATGATCCAAAACCGAATAACTAATTCCTAAAACTACCTAGTTTTAAACCCTTCCCAAAACAATTTTTATTGAAGACATACTATCACTCTTACTAACTTCCCAAACTCATCCATAGATTACAACTAATATTATCCCATTAATTATTCAAATTATAATTTAAAATCAAATTTTAAACTATCAAAACTTTCTTCAAAATTTTCTAACTCCATAAATTTTGGAAAATTTTTACCAGCGTCTCCTTTGCACAGCTAGATCTGAAAACTATAAAACTGCCTCTACAGCCCTAAATTTTCGAAAGAAAAAAATCCAAGCGGCTAGATTAGAAAACCATCAATTTCATACAACAATTTAAACACATACCTTTTTGTCGGACAATCAAATTTATCTTCTGAAATCGAAAACATCAATTTTTCCTTTTGCTTTTAAATACCTACATCTTACTTACCAATCGTACCTGATTATACAAAAATCATTTAAGATATTTCCTTTCAAAATTTCCAATATTTGCTCTACTTATACCGTACGATGTACATATATCATCTGTACGCAATATCATATCTGATCGCTCACTCGAGCACACAATTTCACTTTCGAACTAGTATCGTTCACACGACTCTCTAGTGTGGACTCAAATCTGGTTTCTTAATTACAAACGTTCATTCTCCTTACATAGCCATATACTATGATGGAGAATTTCAGGATTAATCAAAAATCCATATACAGGGTTCACCATCAAAAATTGAGTGAAAATCCTAAGTTAGATCGATATAACTATCTTGAAATTCTATGCTCGAATCTGGATCAAACGCTATACGAATAAAATAATATATGTACAACTTAAAGTATTAATTTCCAATTGATTTTTAGCTATATCCAAGTTTCTTTTGAATCCGCATTTATTTTAACTTTTTTTCAATTATCCACACTTATCATTTTACACACCCTTTTATATAATCTTCATTTACATACTTGCTCAGTAAATTTCCTTTCAATACCAATTTTACATAAGAATTACACCCTCAATTTTCTTATGTCAATTATAAATATTTTATACAATGTTCTTAGATTTATTTCCACTTCATCACTTTGTTTATATCCATTTTCATTCAAATTAAATTTGCAATTCAATTTTCTTACAAATACAATTAATTAGTTCATTGCTAATTTTATATTTTTATTCCAACGAATTCCATCCTCAAATTATTTTTTAGCCTACCTGGGCTATATTTCTTCCAATTTCACTCTCATTTAAACTTAAGTTAAGTTCAATTCTATTCAAGTAATCAAATCCCAAATTTTATTAGTTTCAACTTACTAAATCCCATACCATATTTAATTAACTAATTACTTCAATTAGTTCCATCCTCTAATTCATTCCAAATTTCAGTAAATTTAATTTCCCGAACTTTACTTTATTTAACATGATTCAAGTGAGATCTCATTCCACTATTCAATTACAATTCGTTTGCTTACCAATTTAAATTATTTAGTTTATTTACTAATTTTATTTCGAATCCTCTATTTTATTTAGTCCAACTAGGCTAAATTTCCAAATCCCACTTATTTAACTTGGTTCAATTTGATTTCCATTTCAATTCAATTTTCAAATTTTATAAGTTTCAAATTATTTATATTTCTATTTAACTCTTTTCAAGTTAAATCCTATTCCAAACAAATTTCGAATTCTTATGAATTATCAAACTATTTTATCATATTTCCCAAATAAATTTTTAGATCAAACCCCAAAGTTTTAGACAATTACTTAAGTATTTCAAAATCATTTTTGAAATCATATATACCCAAAATCCTTGGCATATCAACTTATTCTTTTGCATTTCAAAGTCAAAACCAGTTCCACAAACGAATTCTAATTCAAATATTCAGGTAGCAATTCCTCTCTCAGAAACTCGAAAATGAACACCGATGATGTCGCGGTTATCATTGGAATTATTTTCCAGCGACCGATGTGAGTTTAGTGCTTTTATCTATTTTGAAAACCATTTTAAAATATTTTTATCCCAAATATTTTCTAGATAACATCACCATTATTTCCAAGGCTTTGAAAATCATTTTCAAATCCATGGAATTTAATTTCCAAATTTCCCACTTTTAAAATCCTTTTATATCTATATTTTAGATATTCTTCTAGAATTTCATTTCAAATTATAAATCGCAATTATAAACACATATTTACAAATTCATTTTGTTATATGAATTAATTTCCTGCTTTTGGTTTATAATATCAAACATTTATTTCAACTACCACAACAACAATGATAATAGTTAATATTATCACTTCCTAGAGATTAAGCAACCATATGTAACTATAATAATTTATGAAAATTATTCCTTTTATATACAAAATAAATTGGGTAAAAGTATTTCATTTACCCCATTTTAAAACAATACCATGTCGAATTGGTCTATATAGTGTTTAGAGATCCCTATCAATAACGTTACTCGTATTGACCAAAATCCATAACCACTCAATAAACCAATCAATACAATATAAAACAAGTTTATATCCCCTAACAAATACACGCTCATATCTATTAATACACTCAGACTCATTCTTGCAACTGACCATATTTCTAATGAGCTACCCCCACCAGAGCCAAGGTTCTCGCTTAACCTTTAGCTTCGGTACCAAATGTCACGAACCGGTTTTTCGACATTGAAAATTGACATCAATACGTCCACTGTATAGAATGTCAAGCAATCAAATGCCAGAAATATCAAATCGTTAGGGAAAATAAGAAGAAGGTAGAAGAAGAAAATAGAAACAACAACACAGAAGCTCACAATCGCAGAGGAATACTATATAATAGATAACAACCGATCTTTATACGAAAAGAACTATAACAATTTTTATACATTACATCATCAGAGTACAACACAAATCCATAGCACAATACTGGACAGATGTAAACAGCATACCATACGCAACGGAATAAAATCAATTACGTATAATACAACTTCGTCGTCCAGCTCGCCTCCTAGGCTCCATAGCATCCTATCCTATATATGTAATACTCAATCTGATCCGAGCATTATAATATAATAACACCCCAGTAGGTCTGGAAAACCAGCGTGAGAAAAAACACTCAATTTGAATTATTAAAGTTTCAAAATCTTTTGAAATTAAAGGTATCTCATAAGAACACGCCACAAATAAACATGATGGGTTTTTACCTTACGATAACAAAAACATTTCATGTCAAAATCATCTGATATTATAATAGTGTCTAAGTACAAATACTTATTCAAATAGCCGAAATGCTTGCATCTCACATTGCAGCATAGTTGGGCACAATCAAGACCGTACGACGCTTATTGGAGAATGGATTCCAACTGAATGACTAGGCATTGGGGTACCACCTGTCATGGTACACGTCTAGAATAGCACGCCGAGATCGAATCTATCGATCCCTGCCAACACAAGGCCGGACTATCCCTGACCTGGATAGACCAAATATGTTATCACCCCGGGTGTTCCCACCCTTTCCGAGCTCCTTTCATGCATAGTGATAATATCCGAAGTTATTTAGAAAGGTGATTGACATACCCTACGTGGGTGCTACCCACTTAGCCTTGCTGTATCTCCCCCCTTTTCAGTCATTCTCGATTGATGAGGCTAGGGGCTACGATTACTTTTTTAGAAATATTCACTTAGAATGCTCATTTTTCTCCAATGACAATGTACTGATAGCATTCATCCATACAAGTCCGTTTTCGGTCCGAACGAAACCGATGACACTATTCCTACTACATCTATATTGGAATCATCCTAAGGATTAATAGCGATTAGCCTTTGCACTTCACTATTCCATCTTCGACTCCATGCTCTTGTTTTCATTCGAAAATGTGCTCGTTGGATCGAAGTGGTTTTCGAATAATAAATCTGACCCCGATCTCTTCGAAACAACATTCGATATTTTTCGGTAAATTTAACCGGTTCTTTAGGAAATAAACAAACAAAAATAAGATCGGAGATCACCTCCTAACCGTTGGTGGACGGATTTCCTTGTAAGCATCCTAGAAGAATGAAATGAGTTTATACGTACAGTGTAGCACCTTGAATGGTAACTGTACCATATAATTCCCATGTTTCTTGTAGATAATTCAAAGTTATATTTGGGTCCAAATTTGATAGTCGATTATTTAACTATCAAATAAATCAAGCAATTCGACCAAATTCTTCACTTACCACTGAAAACACAAAGTCTTATTTAATTTAGATTTTAAATAAATTAAATTTCTTTATCTAAAAATATATACTTGTCTTACCGAATTTAGTACATTCACAAAGTATCTTCTTATGAAAATATGTTTCAACTTCAATATGGCCGATCTAACCATTTATGAATGCCTCTCGATTTATCTCCAGTATAATTTACGTTCTAATCCCGTAAATTTCCTTTTTCATATTTCTAAAAATAAAACTACTATTTATTTTGAAACTATTTACACATTCCCTTATAAATTCCCATCGTGACTTTATAAATTCAAATTATCCACTGATAATTCTTCACTTTATTATATAAACTTCATTTATAAATCCTATAATTTCATTTCCCATTTATTGCTGTTTTTTTCAACACTTAATCGATTTTTCATCGATTCACAAATTAAATTCCATTTTTAAATTAATTTCTTAGTTAACCCAAATTTATCCCAAAACCCACTAATTTCATATTCCACTTTCTTTTCATGATTTAAAATCTTATTTAAATCTAGAACATCCATTTCATATTTTATTATCAATTTTTCCCTTTTGTTTTTCCTAAACCATTTAAATATTAAATTTAAAAATACATTTTTTATATTTAAAACAACATCGCTTAAGTTCTATATTTTTTTAAAATCAAACTATTTATTTTTCCCAAATTCATTCCATTTGATTTATCAAACTTCACTATAAATATTTTGTCGTAAAATTCCCTTTTTATTTACCTTTTTATAAAAAAATCAATAAAAATATATCCAGCAATACCATAGCATCTAATAAATTCTATTTCCAGTATAATCTATCACCGATTATCTAAATAAATCATATCACTGAATATGAAAATAAATTTGACAATTTGAGGAATTAAGTTGGATCCCTCCAACCTGTTTCTGTGACAGCCCGTAAATCCATACCCTTTGAATCGACAATAATCCACACATGTCCAACCCAACAAGCACAGACTGACGGAAAGTTAAGAGAAAGAGAAGAAGAGAAGAGAAGAAAGAGAGAAGATAGAACCAAACAGAACAATACAGAATCTCACATCGCAGCGGAAAATATATAATATCATAATAATGATCTTTACAAAATAGAAACTGTATATATACACACATCAATCAGAGTTCAACAATCAATCAATATTTTTCAGCTTGAACAACTATAATAACCTGTCCTCACAAATGCCGATAATTTAAACAACTAAGCATAGCGTATAATCAATAATCAAAACAGATATGCATATACGTAAATGAAGATCTCCAGCTCTCCTGTTGAAGCTCCAAAAGCATCAAATCTGAACCTGTAAATATACTCGTTCTGACCCGAGCATTGAAAGGAAAGACGCCCGGATCAGTCTGGTAAACCAGCGTGAGAAACACACTTAACTGAATTTATTAAATTATCAAACTTTTCCTTAGTTTTCAAAACAAAAGTATCTCATAAGACAAATCCACACATAAACACGGACATGTTTTTACCTTACGACAACTAAAACATATCATATAAAATCCTCTTATATTATAGTAGTGTCTACTATATACAAATAATATTAATCATAACTGAAATTGTTACATTGATTAAATTCCAGCATATAGCCCAATTGGGTAATACAATCAAAATGGCAAACACGTAGTGGAGTTTGGATTTCCATACAAATGACGAACTGAAGGGACTATCTTCCGGCAATACATCTCTAGAAGAATGCACCAAGAAACCATCACAAAGATTCTCTACCAACACAAGACTGGCCCACCTATATAACTAGATGGTACCGAATATGTCATCTTCCGGTTGTTACCGACCTTTTCTGAGGGCCCTCTAGCATACAAACCACAATAATTAGATACACGATGTCATAGCGTGCAAAGATATATCTAGAAGAGGATGATCATATCCTACTTGGGAATGACCCACTTAGCCTTGCTACATCTAACCCTGTTTTGGTCATTTCCAGTTGATGAGGCCTGATGAGGTAACGATTACCTTTCACAATCACATATCACATCACTTAGAATGCCACACGGCCATTTCCGTTGACTACTAATTGCCTTCCACAAAAATACAACCCTTAAGCTCATACGTCTCAAGGAGGGTGTTAAGCTAAGAGAAGTTGCCTTCTCTGCCACCACTGATGTACGTTTGTAAAAACCAATGTACGTAATCTATAGAAATGCAATGTCAGACAAACATCCATATAAGTTGTCCAGGAACAGGACAAACCGAAGGTACTTTCCTACCACGTTCTCTCGGGAAATCCCTAGGATTAGTAGCGAATAGTCCTCGCATTGGATATTTCATAATGAAGAGACCACTGCTACTGGATGTATACTGGGATTTTAACCCCAAACGATCAACAAGCAGCTGTGTAGTTAATGCCCCGCTATTACCTCGCTACAGCCCCGCTATATCTCACAGCGAATTTCTACCGCTACGATTTTTCCATATAGCCCCAAAATATAGCTTTCCGCTTTAGTCCCCACTATTTCCGCTATATCCCGTTATTTTTGCTATATTTCGCTATTTCCGCTATATCTTTTTTAATAAAATGAATTGAAAAATTGCATTTATACATTATAAAATTACGAAACTAATTTATTTGATTTAATTTTTTAATATGTTTTCAGAAATGAGAATACTCTAATATTCTACCAAATTCAATTATGTTATGTAATAATTTTTCGTTTATTTAAAGTATATCCGCACATGTTTTTGTTTAAAATTATTTATGTATTATTTATAATTCAATTGAATGATAATTTTTCATTTAATTACCATTTATATATTTGTAAAAACATTAAGTACGAGTTTTATATGCTATTTTAGAGCCATCCGCTATATCCCGCTATATCCTCACGGTATCCCCACTATGACTTTTGCACCTCCACCGCTTTGAATCTACTGAGCGCATTAACTGCATAGACAAGCAGTCCCCCACTATGAAAATTCGGAATATCAATATCATCACAAAGCAACCTGCACAATCGTCGCACATACGTTGGTCCGAAGTGGTTTTCGGATAAACCAATCCCGGTCACTTCGCACCAACAACGCAAAAGCGTTTCTCAACCTCACGCAGAAACTAAGTCTCATAGACTTATCACGTTTTCAACTTTCAACTTGTTATCCTTCGGGCCAAGAAGGAATCTCGATAGATTGGAGTAATACTCCACACTATACGAATCAACATCCTCAATACAAACGATAATCAAGCCTACACAAAAGGATATGTACTAAGTGTACGACTAAATAGTTCCCACATCAAGTCGAGAAACTAAAAATTTTGGGCAATTTGATTGTTGGTTATTTAACTATAAAAGCAAACAAACAAATATTCAGCAGCATAACAATCACTAGGTCCTTTTAATTAATCTTTTATTAATTAAAATATTTGCTAAATATTCACTTCAAATTATCTTTTAAAAAGATATATTCTCAAAATCATTTCAACGTTAGAAAACATTTCCAAATACTTATTTAATAATAAGTAATTCACAATTCACTTAATTTTCAACATTTAGACAATATTCAATACACTTAAATCAGGATTAAGTATATATTTTATTCTTTAAGGAAACATTCTCTTTGAACACATTTATTCGGGTCAAAACGAATGTTGCGTAAAACATCGTTACGGCAACCCAAATCAATAGTATAGGGATTGAAAAATAAGATAGATATATAAATCCGAATACTATACAAAACATTTTCGTTCGAAAATCATTTATTATAACAACAGTGTTATAGTCCATCATTTCCTTATTTCTCAAAAACGTCTATTTCAACAATGAATGTTGAAGTCTATGTGTTCGATATTCAACACATTTAAAAACATCTTTAGAACATTTTATTCCATTTAAAATATCACTTCCCAAAATATTTCTTTAATATATTATTCATTGTCCAAAATCGTGAATATAATTCGTTTACCAAATTAAAGCTTCTACACATTTAATTCAGAATTATCCACTATCGAAAATCGTGGATACAAATCTCTAACCAAATTCAACACTTCTACATATTTAATTAAAGGATTATCCACTGTCCAAAATCGTGGATATACCTCCTTTAATAATTTCTACACTTACTTATATAATTTATTTGATTACAGATTATTCCATTTTCATTTTGTAAAAACTATTATATATAAAATCCCTTTATTAACCAATTCCATTTATAACTCAATTATATACCCGAAAACCCAAATTATAAGTTAATTACTTATAATTCATTTATTTACAAAAATCATTCTTTTCATAACATCATCGGTTATAAATTTGTAAATCTTATTTACTTATAAACCCATTTATAACATCATTTTAACAATTATAAAAACTCCTTTATAACTCAATTATTCTGATTTATAAAAATTCAATTTTATAAATCTTTTTTATAAACCATTTATATTACTCAAAAATCTCAATTTAAACTATTTACCAAATCATTAACTCAATATTTTAAAAATCACATTTTGATTATATTTCACAAAAATCATAATTTTTATAACATAAAAATTGTAATATTTATTTATTCAAAATAAATTCAATTCTTTTACAATTCAAAAATCAATAAAACCTTTATTTCCAAAATCACTTTTAAAATCCTTTTTAAATTCGGAATCATCGCTTAATTTTTAAAATTTCTAAAATAGGCCCAATGTTGCAACAGCACTAAATATAACAATCACGGCATCGAAAACATCATATATCATATGATAACAGAATATATAACAATATCTGTAAATAAATCAATACGGGTGAGGAATCCAGTTGGATCCCGCCAATCTGTCACCTACAACAAATATACATATTAGAATATGTGTACAATGTCCGCTTCAAGGCAGACGCGCGTACAAAGGGTCGTCCGCTCATAATAGGGTCATCTACTCCACTAGGCAGGTATATACATCCAAATACCAATCAATATATCATATATCATCCAAAAAGTCATCATATAATAAATTATTTCTCACTTATATAAACATATTAGCGAGTCAGAAAGAGTGAGTTGTACTCACATTGCGTCCAATAGCAGTTGTAGTGTTTTATTCCGAATAAAATTAAACGAACATTTAATTTTACCCAAAATTCACACTAGCTCAAATGAATCCCAATCCAGCTCCATATTGTAGTGCTCATCAATACGGAGCCAACGCAATTCATTTCGTGCAACGGACCTCGTATGACAAAATTACGACGTTTTAAAGATTATACGAATTATTATATATATAAATTCAATTTCTATTTTAATTTTTTATACCCTCAACTCATCACGGCCGTTGATTTCATCCCCATCAGATTTGAGCTGCACCTATCATCTTCTCTCCCCCTTCAAACTCACGTACGTGAGCAAACCCAAATAGCCGCCGCCGCCTTTGATTTTCACGACCTCCAACGACGATCGAGACGACGATCAGAGGCTAGCGCCTCGAAGCTCGAAGCGAGATCCACCGTCGGCCACGATTTTGTTGAACTCGGCTGCACATGGACCTAGAAAAACGTGATAGAATGCTGTGCCTTCAAACTGAAATTGCCGTTGATCCATCGCTTCATTTTCGATCATAACCGTTGAAAACAAAGATCACATTGTCCTCTATGATTTTGCAGTTGGAAGTTTCTTGAAATTATTGATGGATTGGATGCAATCGAGGGAAGAAGGGAACGAAATTCTAGCCATAGAAATTTAGGTGGAGACTAGCCCTAACTAAATTAGGGTTTGTGCAAAATGAAGAAAACAAGTCCTTTAATAGAAAATTCCAAAACACTATTCATCCGAAATTTTCCCGAACTCCAAACGAAGCATGTCACCTGGCGTTTATAATGTTTTACCCCTATTATGAACGCAATGGAATATATATCGGGAGCCAATTCGATCGTATTTGAAAGATAGGTTTTCGAATCGATAATTTAAATTTAAAATTCACTTAAGCAGATTTCTACGCGTTTTAGCTTGTCTCGGACAAACCTTAAATCCGATTGACACGAAATTTGAGATCTTACAATAATTTAACATTACGGATCCAATGAAACTAGTTTCGTCAAAATCCGAGACTGTTTGAAAAATAGCTATTTTTACTTGTCAATTAAATATTAAAATATTCCATTTCTAGAATTTAACTTTTAATTCAATTTTAAAAGTCTTGTAACATCATTCTAATTCAAATATGATTTAATTCAACTTTAAAAATCATTTTTGTTCATATTTAATTCAAATATCAATTATTTCTGTAGTTTCAAATATTAAATTGATAATTTAATTATCCAATTAAATCTAGATATTCGAAATAAAATCTATTAAGCTTATAAATTTAACTTGTGCATATTTAAAATCAATTAAATATATGAATTTCAAATGATTGAAATTCTGGGTCGTTACATTCTCCTCTACTTAAAAGAATTTCGTCCCCGAAATTACTAAGTAAGAAAAAGTCACAAAATCCATTAACTTTTCAAAACAATTCGTTCAACTTAGATTTACCAAATCTCTTTAGTGTTTCACTTTTCTCAAAATCCATTAGTTAAACTTCTTACAAAAACTTTTCTAAGTTTTCCAAATCCATTCTTAGTTACCTTTTCAAAACCAACTAATATCATCTAACTTTTAACTCAAAATCAAAACTTAGTTTTCACAAATTTTCCCAATTTTCTCAAAATTTTCTAACGCCTTTAATTTTCAAAAAAATTCGCCATAGTCTCCTTTGCGCGGTTCGATCCCAAAAAAATAACAATATATATATCACAAATATACATCTCATCAACAAGGATGAGGCATCCCGAAGGGAAAAAAGTGTAAAAGTACCATATGTAATCCGAGATATATAACTTATATATTATTAGCGAGCATATACCGCTAATATAGCACGAAAGCGAGCTCCAACTACGAAGCAAGTGCAATCCACACCTACTATACGCTCAACAAACAAATGATAAACATGTATATATGAAAATAATATCAATATACAACATATACCAACAACTATATATGCCAATATAGCAATGCAACAAAAACAACAAATCCAACTATCAACCAACTATCATCCAACTAACATCCAACAGACCATATCCATCCAATCTATCCATAACCAAATCAATATACATTCATTTCTTATTAATATTCATTGAATTGATTTTTCAATTTAATTATATTTGATTCATTAACATTGGATTTTACTAACATTCATTCATTCAAATTCCGTTAGTTTACATTTACTAATTCACATTTAAGTTAGTCCACTTTCAAATCAAATCAAATCAAATTCTATTTACTTCCACTTCCAATTTGGATTCAATGATTTATAGCTTTCATTTTTATTGATTCAATTTCATTAACACTTAATGAATTTCCATACCATCAACTAACAACCATCTAACAATCAATGTATAACCAACATTACCAAATTAAGTTAATTCACTTACATTCAATTTGGTTTTAACACTTTTAATTCCAATTGATTTAACATTCAATTGACTTTCATTCAATTATTCAGTTTAGATTGAATTCTAGTATTCACTATAACCACAACTTCTTAACTTAAGTTTTCTCCAAATTCTTAACAACGACATTTCCAATTTCGTTAGCTTTCAATGAATTAACACTTACATCTACTATTCCATATCAATTTATTTACATTCGATTGCTAATTCATTTTACAAATAAAGTTGAATTCCATTTATATAACTCAAGTTCATATTCATTTAATTAATTCATTTCATTGATTCATTTTATTAATTTTCTTCGATACCTAAATCAACTTCATTCAACATTACTTAAGTTATATTTCATTTCTTTCTCACTTGCATTTACTTTCACTTATACAACTAAGTTCATCTCTAATTCATTTGAAATTCTATCTTATTTAACTTTTTCTTAAGTCAAATTTCATATTATTATTCAAATTCAGATTTTTGTTTTACTTAACAAATTTTTTTAACCGTTTTAACCATGGGTTTTACTTACCTTTTCTCACTTTATAAGTCATACAACTTATTATTTAATCTTTCATAAACATTTACCTAAGTTTACTTCCATTCACAAAACTCATTTTATAATTTCAATTCATGGTTATGCAATCACTTTACAACTTAGGTTTATTTAAACTTTCAAATTCAATTATATAATCACTTAACCACTTAAGTTTAAATTCCATTTCAATAATTTATCTAATCCAATTCTAATTATTTAAGCTTCCTTTAGTTAAACTTCAAATCATAAAATTATTATGCTAACTCACATTTATTTCAACTTTACCAAAGCTAAAATTTTATTATCTCATATATTATAAGTCCAAAACTCATTTCACTTATTTTTATCAATTACACTTGGATTTTAAATCCAAATTCGTTTATCAAAACAAAACTTCAATTTCAATTTACTATTGGTAGCAATCCATCACACATAAACTCAAAAATGATACTGATGATGCTGCAGTCATCACCCTTATTATTTCCCAGTAACAATAGTGAATTCAGTGCTTTATATTCTTTTAAAAATAAATTCTTGTATTGATAACTCATATTTAAAAATATGCTCGTTTAGTTTCATTTCTTATATATAAGATTATTTCATAATTGTAAATTATATTAATTACAATTCCATACTTTATAATTCACTAGATTATATAATTTATTCTCTTACAATTGTTGTTTTTATTTAGATTATTCAAACATCTTTTAATAACTTATATATATATATATATATATATATATATATATTTACTTTTATAAAAAATCAAACAATCAATTTATATACACTTTAATAATTCTAAAAAATTATTCCTTTATATATAAAATATAATTGAGGTAAAATTATTTCATTTACCCAATTTAAAATGATACTATGTCGACTTGCCTCATTTAAGCGTTTAAAAATACCTATCGATAACATGGCGTCCCACATACCGACCAGAATTCACAAACAGCTCAATGGATAAGCAAACACAATATATAACATTTTTATATCACTAACAAATACGCGCTCATATATATATAATATACTCAAACTCAATCTAGGGTGCTACTGTCCCTATCTATATTGAGTACACATCAAAGCTTAGGAATATACAAAATCTAAGCTTTGATACCAGCTGTGACGACCCATAAATCCGTACCCTTTGAATCGACAATAATCCACACATGTCCGACCCAACAAGCACAGACTAACGGAAAGTCAAGAGAAAGAAAAGAAAGAGAAGAAGAGAAGAGAAGAAAGAGAGAAGACAGAACCAAACAGAACAATACAGAATCTCACATCGCAGCGGAAAATATATATAATAGTATAACAATGATCTTTACAAAATAGAAACAGTATATATATACACATCAATCAGAGTTCAACAATCAATCCATAGTTATCAGCTTGAACAGTTATAATAACCTGTCCTCACAAATGCTGATAATTTAAACAACTAAGCACAGCGGATAATCAATAATCAAAACAGATACGCGTATACATAAATGAAGATCTCCAGCTCTCCTGTTGAAGCTCCAAAAGCATCAAATATGAACTTGTAAATATACTCGGTCTGACCCAAGCATTGAAAGGGAAGAACACCCGGATCAGTCTGGTAAACCAGCTTGAGAAACACACTCGACTGAATTTATTAAATTACCAAACTTTTCCTTAGTTTTCAAAACAGAAGTATCTCGTAAGACAAGTCCACACATAAACACGGACATGTTTTTACCTTACGATAACTAAAACATATCATATCAAATCCTCTTATATTATAGTAGTGTCTACTATATACAAATAATATTAATCATAGCCGAAATTGTTACATTGATTAAATTCCAGCATATAGCCCAATTGGGTAATACAATCAAAATGGAAAACACGTAGTGGAGTTTGGCTTTCCATACAAATGACCAGGTAAAGGGACTACCTTCTGGCAGTACATCTATAGAAGAATGCACCGAGAAACCATCACAAAGTTTCTCTACCAACACAAGACCGGCTCACCTCTATAACTAGATGGTACCGAATATGTCATCCTCCAGTCGTTACCGACCTTTTCTGAGGGCCCTTTAGCATACAAACCACAATAATCAGATACACGACGTTATAGCGTGCAAAGATCTATCTAGAAGAGGATATCATATCCTACTTGGGAATGACCCACTTAGCCTTGCTGCATCTAACCCTGTTTTGGTCATTTCCGGTTGATGAGGCCCGATAAGGTAACGATTACCTTTCACAATCACATATCACATCAGTTAGAATGCCACACAGCCATTTCCATTGACTACTAATTGCCTTCCATAAAAATACAACCCTTAAGCTCATACGTCTCAAGGAGGGTGTTAAGCTAAGAGAAGTTGCCTTCTCCGCCACCACTGATGTACGTTTGTAAAAACCAATGTACGAAATCTATAGAAATGCAATGTTAGAAAAACATCCATACAAGTTGTCCAGGAACAGGACAAACCGAAGGTACTTTACTACCACATCCTGTCGGAAAATCCCTAGGATTAGTAGCGAATAGTCCTCGCATTGGATATTTCATACTGAAGAGACCACTGCTACTGGATGCATATTGGGATTTTAACCCCAAACGATCAACAAGCAGTCCTCCACTGTGAAAATCCGAAATATCAATATCATCACAAAGCAACCTGCACAATCGTCACATGTACGTTGGTCCAAAGTGGTTTTCGGATAAACCGATCTCGGTCTCTTCGAACCAACAACGCAAAAGCGTTTCTCAACCTCATATAGAAACTAAATCTCATATACTTATCATGTTTTCAACTTTCAACTTGCTATCCTTCAGGCCGAGAAGGAAGCTCGATAGATTGGAGTAATACTACGCACTATACAAATCAACATCCTCAACACAAACGATAATCAAGCCTACACAGACGGCTACGTACAAAGTGTACGACTAAATAGTTCCCACGTCAAGTCGAGGAACTAAAATTTATGGCAATTTGATAGTCGGTTATTTAACTATCAAAGCAAACAAACAAATATTCAGCACCATAACAATCACTAGGCCCTTTTTATTAATCTTTTATTAATTAAACCATTTGCTAAGTTTCACTTCAAATTATCTTTTAAAAAGATATATTCTCAAAATAATTTCAACGTCGGAAAACATTTCCAAATACTTATTTAATAATAAGTAATTCACAATTCACTTAATTTTCAACATTTAGACAATATTCAATATACGTAAATCAGGATTAAGTATATATTTTATTCTTTAGGGAAAACATTCTCTTTAAACACATTTATTCGGGTCAAAACGAATGTTGCGTAAAACTTCGTTACGACAACCCAAATAAATAGTATAGGGATTCAAAAATAAGATAGATATATAAATCCGAATACTATACAAAACATTTTCTTTCAAAAATCATTTATTATAACAACAGTGTTATAGTCCATCATTTTCTTATTTCTCAAAAACGTCTATTTCAACAATGAATGTTGAAGTCTATGTGTTCGATATTCAACACATTTAAAAACATCTTTAGAACATTTTATTCCATTTAAAATATCACTTCCCAAAACGTTTCTATAATATATTATTCATTGTCTAAAATCATAAATATAATTCGTTTACCAAATTAAAGCTTCTACACATTTAATTCAGAATTATCCACTGTCCAAAATCGTGGATATAAATTTCTAACCAAATTCAACACTTCTGCATATTTAATTAAAGGATTATCCACTGTCTAAAATCGTGGATATATCTCCTTTAATAATTTCTACAGTTACTTATCAAATTTATTTGATTACAGATTTATAAAATAATGTTTATAAATTCTATTTTCATTATGTAAGAACTACTATATATAAAATCCCTTTACTAACCAATTCCATTTATAACTCAATTATATACCCAAAAAACCAAATTATAAGTTATTTACTTATAATTCATTAATTTACAAAAATCATTCTTTTCATAACATCATCAATTATAAATATGTATATCTTATTTACTTATAAACCCATTTATAACATCATTTTAACAATTATAAAAACTCCTTTATAACTCAATTATTCTGATTTATAAAAATTCAATTTTATAAATATTCTTTATAAACCATTTATATAAGTGAAAAAACTCAATTTAAACTATTTTCCAAATAATTAACTCAATATTTCAAAAATCACATTTTGATTGTATTTCACAAAAATCATAATTTTTATAACATAAAAATTATAATATTTATTTACTCAAAATTAATTCAATTCTTTTACAATTCAAAAATCAATAAAACATTTATTTCCAAAATCACTTTTAAGATCCTTTTTAAATTCGGATTCATCACTTAAATATTTTTAAAATTCCAAAAATAGGCCCAATGCTGCAACAGCCCTGAATATAACAATCACTGCACCCAAAATATCATATATCATATGATGATAGAATATATATAACAATATCTGTAAATAAATCAATACGGGTGAGGAATCCAGTTGGATCCCTCCAACCTATCACCTGCAACAAATATACATATTAGAATATGTGTACAATGTCCGCTTTAAGGCAGACGCGCGTATAAAGGGTCATCCGCTCATGCACGTGAATGTATAGGGTCATCTGCTCTACTAGGCACGTATATATATCCAAATACCAATCAATATATCATATATCATCCAAACAAATCATCATATAATAAATTATTTCTCACTTATATAAACATATCAGTGAGTCAGAAAGAGTGAGTTGTACTCACATTGCGTCCAATAGCAGTTGTAGTGCTTTATTCCGAATAAAATTAAACGACCGTTTAATTTTACCCAAAATTCACACTAGCTCAAATGAATCCCAATCCTGCTCTATAATATAGTGCTCGTCAATACGGGCTCAATGCAATTTATTTCATGCGAAACGGAACTCGTATGACAAAGTTACGACGTTTTAAAGATTATACGAATTATTATATATATAAATTCAGTTTCTATTTTAATTTTTTATACCCTCAACTCATCACGGACGTTGATTTCATCCCCATCAGATCTGAGCCGTACCTATCATTTTCTCTCCCCCTTCAAACACACCTACGTGAGCAAACCCAAATAGCCGCCGCCACCTTTGATTTTCGCGACCTCCAACGACGATCGAGACGACGATCAGAGGCTTGCGCCTCGAAGCTCGAAGCGAGCTCCACCTTCGGCCGTGAGTTTTTTGAACTCAACTGCACGTGGACCTAGAAAAACGTGATCGAACGCTGCGTATTCAAACTAAAATTGTCGTTGATCCATCACTTCGTTTTCGATCATAACCGTTGAAAACAGAGATCTCATCGTCCTTTACGATTTTGCAGTTGGAAGTTTCTTGAAATTGTTGATGGATTGGATGCAATCGAGGGGAGAAGGGAACGAAATTCTAGCCATAGAAATTTAGGTGGCGGCTAGCCCAAGCTAAATTAGGGTTTGTGCAAAATGAAGAAAACAAGTCCTTTTATAGAAAATTCCAAAACACTATTCATCCGAAATATTCTCGAACTTCAAACGAAGCACGCCGCCTCGCGTTTATAATGTTTTTCCCCTGTTTCGAACGCAACGGAATATATATCGAGAGCCAATTCGATTGTATTTGAAAGATAGGTTTTCGAATCGACTATTTAAATTTAAAATTCACTTAAACCGATTTCTACGAGATTTAGCTTGCCCCGGACAAACCATAAACTGAACAAATTGGTTGATGTGATTTTTTGTTTGATGATAACAAATATATATCAATTTATAGATGTGTTTGCAGATTGTACTATATACATATAGGAATAAATATTCATATTGAATAATAATACAATTACACAGAATTTATATAATTCAATCGGTATTTTTATTCAATATAATATTTTATTTCAACACAATACAGTACAAAGTTTTCAGCTCTCTCTATATACATACACCGGTTCATACATTTCACATTCATATTTTTTCCTCAATACAACGCTCAACACTTAGTTTCTCGCTCTGTCTGCACATCTGCATCTATCTGCATTGTCCAGCTCCAGTTCTTATCCTGTCTCCTGTGTAGCTGTATAATTAGCAACTACAACAGTAATCTGAAAATAAATTTGCAAAAATATAATTTTTTTTATTGGTGTCTCAGATATATGGGTTATTGTCATCGTTTTTGATTGTGTAATATCTGTGCATATCAGTATTCTTAACAGGGACAGGTAATCATGAGTGGCTGCAATACACACGTGTGCATTTATACACGTGTGCACTGCCTCGCCAACTCGTGTGCGCAGTCAACAAAAGCAATCATGCACAACATAGACACAGCTGGATATGCAACCTGACAATGCTCAAGTCGAGCCAAAAGACATGGTGAGCAATACAAATGCAGTTATATACCAACTGCATAATGCAAATGAATTCGAACCAAGTCCATGAAGCACAAAGACTCCAAGCCTTCAAGCTACAACTCAAATGAAACAGATCAAGTGACATGATGAAGCAGTGCAAACTCAAATGAGCAAGTGCAACAAAGGAATAGCAAAAATGCACAAAGGCTACAACAACCAAAGTTAATGCAAACAGTTCAAAGTGAAAGTACCACCAGAGTCTAACTAAATTGAAATGCAATACACAGTGCAATGCAGACCAACTAGAACAACTTCAGATGACTCAGAGGAACTCATGGCCAAGAGTAATGTCGAATGCACAATAGGCCGAGAATCAAGACCACATGCAAACTGAAACAAGTCTCGACCAAAATCAGTGACTCAATGCAAACACAACAACAGAGCACAATGCACCAAGAACTAAACAAGGCAGACTACAATATCAAGTTCAAGCCAGCCCAAGTATACAACAAGTGAATAAACCATGCAACAGAGAAATATACACAATCCAGGCAAAGCAGGATGATCACAAATACATCAAACTAAATCATAAGACTTGGTCAAGAAATCAAATATGGAAAACAAATCTTGGCAATGCAAATATATGGAAAAGATTTTTTCCATATTTGATTAAAGAGTTCGAATGCATATATAGACAGAAATAATTCGAATATGGACCGAAAAAAATCCCAGAACAAAATCAGCAGTTCAAATTTCAAAATTGTGAAAACATGTAGGAAATATCCAAAGCTGTGGGTACCAAGAAAAATTCGAATCGTATATACCCAAAATGTCACAACAAAATCAAGGAAATATTCAACGACTTGGAGGCCAAGTAAGAAATCAAATCAGACGCGAATTATTAGGGTTTCTACCCTATATATATACACCCCAAGATCATCATAGATAGAGAAGAAGAGAACAAGCAAGATAAATCAGAAAATCTCAACTCAAATCATACCAATTCAATCACCCGATCCTTTAGCAATCAGAATTCGCTCTAAACGTGGTTGCGCAAGCCTTAATCAGAGGCGATTGGACATTCGAAGGGAAGAGGAGCAATTGGAGGCAACTCAGAGATCCAATCGGATTGTAGTTGAGACAAAGCCGCCATTTTCAGAACCCTAAATTGCATCAAGAGGGAAGTGGCCGTGTTTTGTTTTCTTTTGGGTCGGGTTGCTTTGTTTAAGGGCAAAAGTTTGTACTCAAGATTTTATTTATTTTTGCTCTTATTTTTATTTTTGAATTCTGTACTTTTCGAATCAAATCTTGGAAAATCACCACCTAGGATTTAGGTTGTGTCAGATTGTCTAGTTAGGATTAGTTCAGTAAGCAGGGTTTGCGAGTTTGCAAAATTCTATAGGCGGTAGCAGGGTTTGCGAGTCTGTTAGAGTGTTTGTAAGTGGAAGACTGTTTAATTCTAATAGAAATCTGGGAATGCAGCAGTAGGCAGGGATTGCCGAAGCTGGGTAAATTTTGTGTGTGATTTACTTTTCAGCATATTTACTTCTCTGCGGTTTGTTTTTTGTTTAATTCGAGAAAATTTGCTATAACCCTATTCACCCCCCTCCCCCTCTAGAGTTAATCTAGATCCTACAAGTGGTATCAGAGCCAGGTTGTTTTTTTTTCTCTAGAGTCATGAATCCACCAAATAATGCTTTTTATGAGGGGCAATCTATTGCTAGGCCACCCATGTTTAATGGGAATGATTATGCTTATTGGAAAGTTAGGATGGGTATTTATCTTAGTTCTGTTGATTATGATGTTTGAGACATTATTGAAACTGGCTATAAATCTCCCACTATAGCTGTTGGTGATACTAAGATTCCTAAACCTAAGGATAGGTGGGATGCTAACGATAAGAAATTAAAAACTACAAATTCTAAAGCCATGAATGCTTTGATCTGTGCTCTTGATAAGACTGAATTTAATAGAATTTCTCATTGTAAAACTGCACAGGAAATTTGGCATATCTTGGAGGTGACACATGAAGGAACCTCTCAAGTCAAGGAGTCTCGTCTAGCCCTATTCAGCAATGAATACGAGAACTTTGTGATGGACAAAGGCGAGAGCATAAAGGATATGTTTGGACGTTTTTCAACTTTGGTGTACAATGCTAGAGCGCTTGGGAAGGTATTCACTAAGGTGGAGCTTGTGAGGAAGGTGCTACGAGTCTTACCGATGAGCTTTGAGGCAAAAGTCACGGCAATACAAGAATCGAAAGATCTGAGTAAACTAAGCATGGAGGAGTTGATCGACAACTTGATGACATATGAGCTTGAGCTAAAAGCAGAGGAGGAACGCAACAAGTCCGAATCAAAGAAGAAGATGGTTTCCTTAAAGAGCAAAGAAGAGAGCGATGAAGAAGAAGAAGATCCAATTGAAGAGCTTGCAATGGCTGTCAATAATCTTAGAAAATGGTCAAGATTCAGGCCACACAAGAAGAAAACAAGTGGTAATAGGTCAAAAGATTCTGACAATTCTGATAATGAATTGACGTGCTTTGACTGCAAGAAGCCTGGCCACTTCAAACAAAAATTCCCACTTCTCAAAAACAACAAAGGAAAGAAAAAGAAAAAGAAGGCCTTTGCAGCGACTTGGGATGATGAAGAAGGAGAGGAAGTTTCGAATAATAGCTCAGAGGAGGCTAACTTGTGTCTTATGGAAAAATCAGATTCAGAAGCAAGCTTAGAGGAATCTAGTGAGGTAGGTGACTATTCTTATAAAGAATTTGTTTTGATGTGTTGTGATCTTACTAAAACAATTGATACTCTTGAATCTAAAATTTAAAAGCTGAAATCTGATAGGAGAGAACTTGTCCATGAAAATTCTAGGTTAGAAGTTGAACTTGAAAATATTCAATTCCTAGACTGTAAAAAATGTAAAACTTTAGATTCTGAATTATCAAGACTTAAGAATAGCTTTGAGAATCTTGAAAAAGAAAACTTGAGTCTTAAGGAAACCATTGACATTAGGAAAAAGGATTTTATAAATAGATGCACCTCACTTGTAACTGAAAACACAACACTATAAACCAAAGTCCAAAATCTTGAGAAATCTCTGAACAACTTTTCAAGAGGAGAAAAATCATTCAACATGTTATTGGAAAATCAAATTTTTGCTAACAACAGAAAAGGACTAGGCTTTGGGAAAACACAAGTTGATGATAATGCAAAAGGTAAGAGTGTCTTTGCTAGATGTGAAATAATTGGACATCATGTTGAAAATTGTAGTCATAGGAACAAGAACACAAAATTTATACAAGTTTGGGCTTCTAAGAATTCTACAAACAAATTTCATGTCTATTGGAACAAGAATGAAAGGACAAAACAAGTTTGGGTTCCAAAGGGATTGTTTATTCACAATGCTTCAGTTACTAATATCATTGGACCTAAGAGTTTCTCTAAGTCATCCTCCTCTTTCTTTATGTAGGTCTATTGGCGGGCTAAGAAGCAACAAGAATGGTTTCTAGATTCAGGTTGTTCTAGACATATGACAGGTGACAAATCGAAGTTCCTTAGCCTAGAGAATTTTAAAGGTGGAAATGTGATCATGGGAGACAATAGCTAGTGTAAGATTATTGGTAAAGGTGAAGTAGGTAACGGTACTTTTTCCTTGACTAATGTTTTATACGTTGATAATTTGCATCGCAATCTCATTTCTATTAGCCAACTATGTGACAAAGGTATGAATGTGATTTTTGATAGTGATACTTGCAAAATCATTGATAAATCTTCTAATAACATTGTCTTTATGGGCAAAAGAAAAGGAAATGTTTACTCGCTTTCGTTTGATAATCTAAATCTTTCTAGATGTTTGATAGCCACTGACGAAGAGGCATCTTTATGGCATAGGAGACTCGGACATGCTAGCATGAGCCTCTTAAAAAAAACTTGAGACGAAAGAATTAGTCAGAGGGTTACCACATCAGAAATTTAAAAATAATAAAGTGTGTAAAGCATGTTCCTTGGGCAAGCTTAGTCGATCATCATTTCGCCCTAAAAACATTGTTAGCACATTAAGGGTCCTTGAATTAATTCACATGGACTTATTTAGACCAAATGAAATTGCAAGCTTGAATGGAAAACGTTATTGTTATGTATTGGTTGATGATTATTCTAGACTTACATGGGTTTATTTCTTAGTCAAAAAGTCGATTCTTTTGATTATTTTTCAAAATTTGCAAAACTTGTTCAAAATGAAAAAGGAGTTTCAATTAAAACCTTGAGAAGTGATCATGGAGGCGAATTTGAAAATTTGGAATTTGAAAGCTTTTGTGAAGAAAATGGTTTAAAACATGAATTTTCCGCTCCACGAACACCTCAACAAAATGGGGTGGTTGAAAGGAAAAGTCGTACATTGCAGGAATTGGCTAGATCCATGTTGAGTGTGTATAAACTACCTCTAACCTTTTGGGAAGAGGGAATGAATACTTCGTTCTATGTAATGAATAGAGTAATGATTAGACCAATACTTGGCAAAACGTCTTATGAATTGTGGCATGAAAGGAAACCTAACATTCCTTATTTTCATGTATTTGGATGTCCTTGTTTCATTCTTAACATAGGTGATCAACTTGGAAAATTTGAATCAAAGGCTGATGAGGGAATTTTCATGGGCTATTCAACAAGAAGCAAGGCTTACAGGATATACAACAAACAAACAAAGACAATTGTTGAATCAATCAATGTGAAATTCGATGAATCTGATCTGGAAAGGACGACTGAAAAGACGGTTGACAATGGGGTAGATCATGAAGGCATTGAAGAAGGGACATCTAATGAAAAAGCTGAAAGTAGGACTGTTGATGCTGGTAGATTGAAATTCAAATCCAATCATCCTCCTGAATTGGTTATAGGTGATCCTACGGAAGGTATACGCACTCGCTCTTCATTTGATAAAAATTTGTGTGCGTTTTGTTGTCACAGTGGTTTTATTTCTGAGATTGAACCTGATTCTGTTGAAATGGCTCTTAATGATGAAAGTTGGGTTTTAGCAATGCAAGGTGAACTCAATCAATTTGAGAGAAATAAAGTTTGGAAATTAGTTCCTAGGCCTAATGACTATCCAATTGTTGGAACTAAATGGGTGTTCAAAAATAAACTTGATGAATCAGGAAATGTAATTAGAAACAAAGCTAGGTTGGTCGCAAAAGGATATAACCAAATAGAAGGCATAGATTTTGATGAAACATTTGCTCCATTTGCCAGGTTAGAAGCCATTAGGATTTTGCTAAGTTTTGCATGTTACAAGCGTTTCGAACTTAAACAAATGGATGTAAAAAGTGCCTTTCTGAATGGTGATTTGAAAGAAGAAGTTTTTGTTGAACAACCCCTCGGTTTTGAAAATCATGATTTTCCAAATCATGTGTATAAACTAGAAAAAACATTATATAGTCTTAAGCAAGCTCCTAGAGCTTGGTATGACCGCCTTTGTACATATCTTTTGAAAAATGGCTTTAAAAAGGGGAGTGCTGACACGACACTGTTTCTATTACATAAAGGAAGTGAATTTTTGATTGTTCAGATTTATGTGGATGATATCATTTATGGTGCTACTAATGAACTCTTGTGCGAGAAATTTGAACAAGTCATGCAGGCTAAATTCGAGATGAGCTTGGTTGGAGAATTGAAATATTTTCTTGGATTTCAAATCAAGCAAAGCAGTGATTGTATTTTCATTTCACAATCCAAGTATGTATTGGAACTGTTGAAGAAATTTGGAGTTGATAACTCCAAATCATTGAGAACTCCTATGAGCCCATTAACAAAGTTGGACAAAGACGAGAAATGAATTGTTGTTGATCAGAAGAAATATCGAGGGATAATTAGTTCACTTCTCTATCTTACTGCTTCTAGACCTGATATTATGTTTTCTGTATGTTTGTGTGCACGTTTTCAATCTAATCCTAAAGAATCTCATTTGAAAGCCACTAAACGAATTTTGAGATATCTTTCACACACATACAAATTTGGATTATGGTACCCTTCTGTGAAAATTTTGATTTAGTTGGCTATTCTGATGCTGATTATGGTGGTTCATTGGTTGACAGAAAAAGCACTAGTGGGAATGTTTCATGCTAGGACGTTCATTAGTTTCATGGTCAAGTCGAAAACAGAATTGTGTTGCATTATCCACCACTGAAGCAGAATATATTGCTTTAGGAAATTGTTATGCTCAAATTTTATGGATGATGCAAACTCTTTCTGATTTTGGCTTAGTTTATAAACAAGTTCCATTAAAATGTGTTAGTAAAAGTGCAATAGACTTGTCAAATAATCATGTTCATCATTCACGCACAAAACACATTGATGTGAGACACCACTTTCTTAGAGATCACATTGCTAAGGAAGACATTTGCATTGAACATATTTCAACTGAGGCTCAACTTGCTGATATTTTCACAAAACCCCTCCCCGAAGACTGATTTTCCAAATTACGTTTGGATTTGGGGATTATAGAAATTGACTAATCATTTTCCATCTTTTGGTTGAAATATTCTTGGATATTTATTTTCAATTTCTAGGATTCAAACCAGTTTTGGATATTATTCAAAGATTGATTCGAATATGGTATTCAGTAGTGGAAATTTGTTTGTTTTATTTTAAAAAAAAATTCATAATATAATTAGCTTGGTAACTTATTCCACGACCATTTCTATTTCTACCATCTTTCTATCATTCATAATGGTTTTGTAAAATGAGAAGAGTGAATTATCTTTTAAAAAAAAATTATCTCTCATGCATCCATTCTCATTTAAAAGTCCTTATGGTTATGCATGGATGGAGCATGTGAGTGAACTATCTTTATTTTATCACCACTCCATTCTCATTTAAAAGTCCTTATGGTTATGCATGGATGAAGCATGGTGGCTAAGTATTTTTCTGGTCTCACTTAAAAGTCCGGATGCTTAGACTAATAAGTAACTGCTAATCCCATTTAAAAGTCCTTATGGTTATGCGTGGTAAGTAAGTGCTTAATTTTGTGCTTAAATGTCAAATTATTTTTAAAATATCTCTCTTCTTATTATATAAAAACCGAATCATCGATCCATTCTCTACATTGTGGAAATTGTTATCTCGTTATGATATATTATGATTTTTTCTTTGTTTTGCATTTTTTTTATTAAAAAAAACCTACTGTTCCATTAGTTTTTGTCAGTCTTTTGATAATGACAAAAGGGGGAGAAGGACAAGATTTTGATAAGGAAGTAAATATTTTTTGGAATACTTCAACAAAACTGTTAAATGTTGTTAGTTAATTTTTTTAGTTCTTTTATTGTTCTGTAATTTTCTAAATCTTCTAAATAGGGAGTGGTCCCAGTTGTAGGGGGAGCATTCATATAGGGGGAGCTAAATATCTCATGCTCAAACACATTTATTAGAATTTCAAAATCTTTAATATATATGTTTGTCATCATCAAAAGGGGGAGATTGTTTGACGTGATTTTTTGTTTGATGATAACAAATATATATCAATTTATAGATGTGTTTGTAGATTGTACTATATACATATAGGAATAAATATTCATATTGAATAATAATATTATTGCACAGAATTTATATAATTCAATCAGTATTTTTATTCAATATAATATTTTATTTCAACACTTATACAGTACAAAATTTACAACTCTCTCTATATACATACACCGGTTCATACATTTCACATTCATATTTTTTTCTCGCTACAACGCTCAACACTTAGTTTCTCACTCTATCTGCACATCTACATCTATCTGCATTGTCCAGCTCCAGTTCTTATCCTGTCTCCTGTGTACCTGTATAATTAGCAACTACAACAGTAATCTGAAATAAATTTGCAAAAAGATAAATTTGTTTTTATTGGTGTCTCAGATATACGGGTTATTGTCATCATTTTTGATTGTGTAATATCTGTGCATATCAGTATTCTTATCAGGGACAGGTAATCATGAGTGGCTGCAATACACACGTGTACATTTATACACGTGTGCACTGCCTCGCCAACTCGTGTGCGCAGTCAACAAAAGTAATCATGCACAACATAGACACAGCTGGATATGCAACCCGACAATGCTCAAGTCGAGCCAAAAGACATGGTGAGCAATACAAATGCAGTTATATACCAACTGCATAATGCAAATGAATTCGAACCAAGTCCATGAAGCACAAAGACTCCAAGCCTTCAAGCTACAACTCAAATGAAACAGATCAAGTGACATGATGAAGCAGTGCAAACTCAAATGAGCAAGTGCAACAAAGGAATAGCAACAATGCACAAAGGCTACATTAACCAAAGTCAATGCAAACAGTTCAAAGTGGAAGTACCACCAAAGTCTAACTAAATTGAAATGCAATACACAGTGCAATGCAGACCAACTAGAAAAAATTCAGATGACTCAGATGAACTCATGGCCAAGAGTAATGTCGAATGCACAATAAGCCGAGAATCAAGACCACATGCAAACTGAAACAAGTCTCGACCAAAATCAGTGACTCAATGCAAACACAACAACAGAGCACAATGCACCAAGAACTAAACAAGGCAGACTACAATATCAAGTTCAAGCCAGCCCAAGTATACAACAAGTGAGTAAACCATGCAACAGAGAAATATACACAATCCAGGCAAAGCAGGATGATCACAAATACATCAAACTAAATCATAAGACTTGGTCAAGAAATCAAATATGGCAAACAAATCTTGGCAATGAAAATATATGGAAAATATTTTTCCATATTTGATTAAAGAATTCGAATGCATATATGGATAGAAATAATTCGAATATGGACCAAAAAAATCCCAGAGCAAAATCAGCAGTTCAAATTTCAAAATTGTGAAAACATATAGGAAATATCCAAAGCTATGGGTACCAAGCAAAATTCGAATCGTATATACCCAAAATGTCGCAACAAAATCATGGAAATATTCAACGACTTGGAGGCCAAGCAAGAAATCAAATCAGACACGTATTACTAGGGTTTCTACCCTATATATATATATATATATATATATATATATATATATATACACACCCCAAGATCATCATCGATAGAGAAGAAGAGAACAAGCAAGATAAATCAGAAAATCTCAACTCAAATCATACCAATTCAATCACCCGATCCTTTAGCAATCGGAATTCGCTCTAAACGTGGTTGCGCAAGCCTTAATCAGAGGCGATTGGACATTCGAAGGGAAGAGGAGCAATTGGAGGCAACTCAGAGATCCAATCGGATCGTAGTTGAGACAAAGCCGCCATTTTCAGAACCCTAAATTGCATCAAGAGGGAAGTGGCCGTGTTTTGTTTTCTTTTGGGTCGGGTTGCTTTGTTTAAGGGCAAAAGTTTGTACTCAAGTTTTTATTTATTTTTGCTCTTATTTTTATTTTTGAAGTCTGTACTTTTCGAATCAAATCTTAGAAAATCACCACCTAAGATTTAGGTTGTGTCGGATTGTCTAGTTAGGATTAGTTCAGTAAGAAGGGTTTGCGAGTTTGCAAAATTCTATAGGAGGTAGCAGGGTTTGCGAGTCTGTTAGAGTGTTTGTAAGCGGGAGACTGTTTAATTCTAATAGAAATCTGGGAATGCAGCAGTAGGCAGGGATTGCCGAAGCTGGGTAAATTTTGTGTGTGATTTACTTTTCAGCATATTTACTTATCAGCATATTTACTTCTCTGCAGTTTGTTTTTTGTTTAATTCGAGAAAATTTGCTATAACCCTATTCACCCCCTCCCCCTCTAGGGTTAATCTAGATCCTACACAAATCACTTTTAAATCCAACTTTTAAAACTGTGATTATCTTTACTATTATCAACATAAATTTTATAAGCCATTAAATTATTTTTAACACTATATTTGAAATTCAAGTTAAAAATTAACTTTTAAAATAAAATTAACTTTTACAATATTTAAAATCAACTTAATATTCCAATTTCAATGATCCAAAACTTTGGGTCGTTATATGCGTGCATGAATATGTATAGTAAATGGGGAAAATAAGAAAGATATAAAATGTAGCACGAATTCATGGCCCAACGTGATCAGGCAGAGGGGGAGGTAAAGTCGAAGGCGTGTAGTGGCGACGCGCGAGGAGTGGGTCTTGCATGTGTGAGTGGATGTAAATGGTGGCAACATGGTTTTTTAAGTAATAGGAGGGGAGAAAGGAATTGCATGAGCGTGTACAAGTGAAGAAAGAGATTACATCAGTGTCGTCCTGGTAAGTGAGAGAAGTGAATTATGGAAGGTAATTACGAGAACAAATTAGTTAATTTAATAAATTATTAATTAAGTTAATTGAGTTGTTAATTTATTAATATATAATCCAATTCTTATATCTCCTTTATCTTTTGCATACGAGGTCTAATTTGGACGCGGTATCTTGCATGATTGTGATGGAGAGCTATACTACTTGATATTATCTCTCATCAAACTATGATTGTTAGTATAGTATCAAAGCGACGTTTTGAGATGATTTCAAACTTTAAAATGTGATTTCTAAAGTACTTAAACTTATATCTTATTTTATAAAAGGATGGACTTGGGGATATGCTTCGTATTTCAAGATAGATGTTGGACTTTTTCATTTGTTGTACTTAGCCGTTTTTGGTTAAGTACACGACAAAAGTGGTCGTCATCAACTACTCTGGAGTGGTCGATATCTACCACTATTGATGATGATCAATTTGGCCAATTTTGACACGGATGACAGAGAAGCTTTAAAGGGCATGATGTGATGGTTCTTTCGTTCGTTCGACATTTGATTTGATGCCATAGCTCTTCGACTAGTGGTTTTGGCCGTTGAAGCGAGGATGATGCTTCAACAAGATGACTTCGTGATTTGATGATAATGATTCCACGATGGGAACTAACGGCTTCGATGATGGACAGCTATACTTCGGATGCAGATTAGCCAGATTGAAAGAAATGTTGGACATAGACTACGGGACGAATGATGGTAATCTATGACTAACAATAGCAATCTAGAATAGTTTCCAACCATGAGGACTTTAGATGGGAGTAATAAGGATAGTTACGGGATGAACTTTGCTATAAATAACCTATGCAAAGGGGTCATTGATATTTGTAGGTATGGATGAGTAATCGTGAAGCAAAATTATATGTGTTGATATCTGTTAGTTTACGGAGTATGCCCTGGATCATACGCTGTTTCGATCCATTTACCCTAGACTATTACAGAGTTTGCAGGCATGTTCCTAGCCTACCTAGTGGCATTGATTCGTACTAAGAAACTAAGATGTCTAGTAGTCTCTAACAAGGTCATATGAGTATTATATATCCAACGCATTGAGCGAGTGAATGTGAGGATGAATGATGGATGTTATGTTTGCCTAATTGCCTATCATCCTAGGGATGTTATGCAATGTAGATATTATGGACGTAGATACATAGAAACTCTTTGTACTTTGATGTATAGTACACCCATGATGACTATGATATAGAGTAGCAAGTATCCTTTGTTTTGTGCTAAATGTTTGGATGTATGGATGGGTCTGGTATGTTCTCCATACCCTATGTTCCATATACTATATATACTTTCATAGTATTTTGAGATTATTTGCTGCTCACATCAAATTGTTATCTGGCTTGAGGTTATGCTTTGCTTCTTATAACCTTGGGTACACTTAAACAAGTGGACTAGAAATTTGGTGTAAATGATACATGGAACTCTGTAGATGGACTAGCAGGAGGCAATACTTTTTCGTACTTATATTAGGGCTTATACTGCTGTGTGACACCATGAAGCCTTAATAGCCCATACAGCTTATACCGATGTATGAGCCTATGTACTTCAATTATGTGGTTCATGTAGTTATTATTGTCTAGCCCTTTTTATATCTGTGATGACTATTACATTTTACCTAATGCGCTGTGAGATATACGATAAGTTATGTGATTATATGATGTTTTCTTTTTTCTCTTCTATTATCATCCCTTTCTCTTCTTTTCTTCCCCTTGACTATCATCCTATATCGGGCGGATGCTCCAACAATACACTATTCGGTTATATGAGCGTCGGTGGTGTAGGACAGTCGTTACATCTGGTATCGGAGTTTAGGTTACGTAGTTAACTTGAGTTGTTACCACGATCCAGTAAAGATAGGGTAGGAGTTGTTGCCTTAGACTGGATCTAGAGTATAGCTATATACGAGAGAGTGCATATTTGTTATATATTTTGATTTACAAAACTATATATAATATATATAGTATACAACTTGTGTTACACACACAAGCACAATCAATGTAGTTTTCTCTATGAGAGAATGATCATTCTCATTATGTATTAATAGTGGCCAGAGATAAAAGAAATGCTACTATTGACTACATCTCTATGGTAGAGGAGTGGGAAGGATCAAGGACCACAAACCCTGATTTGTAGAATATGTTCATCAAGATGGTGCAAAACATTATCTAGAATGCCCAAGTTGCCCCCAAATGATTATGGTGCTCAAGTGCAAATGCCTAAAGTCGAGTTTGCCGAGTTGTATAAGGACTACAGGAGTCTAGGAGGCAAACCGTTCCTTGAAACAATGCCAACTATTAGTATGCAAGACGAGATGGGTATTTGCGAAAGTATCTTTGATGACTTGGAATTAGACGATGCATTGAGGTAGAAGTTGACCTCCAAATGGCTCCATGGACGAATAATAAATTAGTGGTGCATTCTTATGGCTTCGATTGTCGAGGACCATTTTACTTGGGATTTGTTCATTGTTCGCTTCGAAGAAATTTGCCTCAACTTTTCAGAAGTTAGTGTTGTTTAGGAAGTTTGCTAGTTTGAAGTAAGGCGATATGTCGGTGGCGGGGTTTATGGCTGAATTCGATATTCTTTCAAAGTATGGTCTATAATACATTGATATTCTACTCAAAAAGAATGTAGAATTCATCATTGGGTTGCATGATCATCTTGGGAAGTGATTGATTAGTTATACTAAAAGAGCTTAGATAATTTGATTGAGATGGCTTTACGGTATAAGAGCCTATACCCATTGTAGAAGGACTCTCCCAAACCAACTAAGTAGGGGCAGATAATGGAAGCATATGTGTTGAATGTTGTTCTGATTTCATTGAGTGCCCCATCAACAATCCATGGTATGTTTTCCATTTATGATGTTTAATATGTGCTTCATTAGATGTTAAGGTTTCACATTCCTTCATATCTAATGATTTGTAGATAGATTAAGATTGAGACCCGAAATTGTTGACCGATCTTTTTCATTGTGATGAACCTTGTTAGGGGAGCAGCCAGCCTATACATGGTTTGTTGAGACTTTTCCTTATTAATTCATGGATGTCTATTTGTTAGTTATTTTGGGTTCAGTGTTATAGCCTGGGATTAGAATGGCTGAAGTGTAGAGAATAGTGGTCGAACGATTCTTTGAGATGGCCTCGAAGCCTTGTTCGACAATGGGAGGCGATTGATCGAGTACTTCAAGTAGAAAGCATGGAATGGGACTAGAGTAGTCCGAGGTAGTACATTCGATAAGGTGAAACAATGCAAAGGGGCATGAGGTGCTTTGGATCAAGTCAAATGCTGAAGGGATTAGTGATAATTCTGGTTATGTGGTTATTCCTAAGGGCAAGGGTATGCGAGGATGCTTACTTGTGTATCATGGACCATGAGACGGTTTGGCTTATCTTGAAAGGACAATACCTGTGGGATAGGTATCTCAAAGAACACCGAATCTAATTATGGTACGAAATACCGCTGACCTGAAAGGTTGCTAAGTGAGTTATTATGTATCCAAGAGTGACTTTGAGAATGTCATAATGGGGTGAGACTTTGGAAATGATCATGATGAGGTAAGACTTCAAAAATGGTCATACCAAAGTGAGACTTCGGAGGTGCTTGGAGAAGGCCAAGATGAAGAGGATCTTCGAGACAGTTTTAGCCAGGTAAGACACTGGGAATGATCATGATAGGGTGAGACGTGGAAATGGTCTTACCGAAGTAAGACTTCAGGAGTACCTTACAAAGGCCAAATGAAGAGAGATTCAGAGAAGGTCATAATGGAGCGAGGTTTCAAGGATGATCGAGTGGAGCAAGACCGTCGTGATGGTCGGGATAAAGAAGCAATTTGGTGATGACGTGATACTTTAGTGATGGTAAGGGCGAAGTGAAACTTATGTTTATCGCATTTATTTTCATTTTCGATATCATATATGGTAGTTTAATACCTGAATGTTAGGATAGGCATGGATGTTGTTTTTTGATATTTGATTTTATATGTGCCTATTTAATGTTTGATTGATGGTAATTGATATGATTACTTATGCTTATATGGTTGTTAGGCATGCAGGATAGCTATAGTTGATTTTGACTTGTGCGATTTGAGTATTTCGGGGGCAAAATTCCTAAAGTGGGGAAGAGTATAACAACCCATATTTTACATATCAAAGGATCAAAAAAAATATTATTTGTATATTCTTATTGGGTTATATGACTATAACTTTAGACACTATGGAATATTGACATTGTTGACCCATAGTAATTTTATCGGACGATTTAGACACCGATTGATTTTTCAGCATTCCCGGTAATTACACGTATTACGTTGATATAAGCGTACCGATGCACCGGAGAATTCAGGGGAACGGAAAATGTCCTAGAGTCAAAGAATACATTTATGAGCCGTGCGATTGAAAATTTTCAAGATTGGATGTTCTAGCAGCCCGTACACTTTAAAATGTCCAAAAATAACGTCTTGGTGCATAGTCTCTGATTTTGATGAAACTTGTGCGGTTAGAATGGAAAAAACGTAATGATTCACATACTCAAAGAATTATCGCAATTGGATGTTCCTAAAAGCCGTATGAGAACAAAACATGGGTTGGAATTTGAAAATTGAAGAAAAAAAAGTACACATGAACCATTGCCCTAACCTTACTGTATAAATATAACCCTTCTTCTCTGGTCACACAAATTAATTTCTTCTCCGCATATTTATTTCTCCTCTTCCATGAAACCCACCTCCACACTACTCTTTCACCTCCACTTTCTCGATCAAACAACATCGTTTTGGACAAACTAAGAGTTAGGTCTCTCTAACTTTCTAAGAACTACACAACCATAGCCTCGGATAGATCTAACTTCGAATGTAGCGGTCGACAACTGTAGATTTGACAAGTGGGTGATTTTTAAAGGAGATCCAAACATGGAAATAATTATAACTGTGATGACCCAGAATTTTAGGCAACTTCAATTTAATGATCTGTATTAATAATTAAATTGATTTGATAATTTTCTTTTATAATTTTAATTTAAATTGGCAAGTTTATTCTTTTAAAAGAAAATAAATATTTAATTGGTAAATTTTATCTTTTAAAGCTAATAAAATGTTTTTTATTTATATTGTATATATATTTGTATACATTGTAAATAGAAAAGCTTTGGTTTGAATTTAACAAATAAAAACATGTTTTCAAATTCTAATATATGTTTTGGTAATTTGGAAATAATGATTGAATTTAATATAAAACTTTTCAAAGGTTATTTAAATAGCTAACCATATAGTTTCAAAATATTTAAGGTAAGTGTTTATTTGTTTAAAATATATTTTAGCTTAAGTTTAAATTTAAATAAGATTAACAAAATGGTTTGTTTTACTTTCTTTTAAATATTGCTTGATAAATACGATTTGTAATTATATATAAAAGTTTAAAATACAATTCACAAACATGTAAAACATATGATAATTGATTCATTTAGTAATATAAGTAATTTATAAATAATGAGATAATTTCCTTTATAAATCATTTAAAATTGACAAAATTGTTATTTTCAAACAATAATAACGTTGTTTTTATATATAGATATAAATAGATTTTGAAGAAAATAGAATTGTTATTTTCAAATTAAATGTGTTATCATAAATGTATATATATAAGTTGATTTTAAATTGGATTTTTAAATTCAATTTGAGTTTGAATTTGGATTTAAAACTGAAATTCAAAATATAGATGTTTTAAAATATTTTGGATTTAAAAATATAGGCATAAGAATTATTTGTATATAATTTGTTTAATAATATTTTCTTTAAAGGAATTTATATTTATATATAGATAGATAAGTATTTATTAACTAGTAAATTAAGTATAAAAGCTTTATACTAACATTTAAAATAAATAAAAATTACATAATGACAAGTGTAAATATATAAAGGCTTGATTATAGCAAGTGTTAGATGATAAACAATAGTAAATGACAAATGTTAAGTTTTAAACAAGTGTCACTTTTAATTTTAATATTTCTTTTATTTTAATTCAAATCAAAAGCTAAGAAACTCAAGCCTGTAGCAAATTCTCAAAACAAATCTGTAATCAATATTTCTCAAACCAGAGGCTAATCAAATTCAATAGCCTGTAAATCATTTTCAAAATCAAAACATAAGCCTGTAACTTTTCTTCAATCAGAAATTCAAAAGCAATCATGCCTGATCTGAAGCAAAGTAAACAACAGTTTATCAAATCTTCAACTTATATCATCTAAGCTTCAATTTTCAAAAGATCAGCATTCAAGTTTCCAGTAACAAGTTTTCAAAATCAAGTTTTCAATTTCAAAAGAGCAGCAGCTTCCAGTTATAATCATCTTAGGCTTCCTCTGTTTAACAGTGAGTAAACTTTTAATTTAAAAACAGTTTCAAATCTGAGATTTAACTATGATGCATGAATGAAATCTTGAAGTAATATAATATGAAATGTTTGCATGTATGCTTGGATTTGAATGTATGTATATACATATATGTGATATGTCTGTGTATAGGTAGATAATCACCTCTCTGTTGTATTTCAGGAATACCTTCATCAACAATGAATTTTATATCTCCTAAACAAATAAATTTTAGACTAAGATCTTTAAAGTAAAAAGTTTTGTAACTTGGTAACATTAATTTTAAAAATGATTTCAGGATTTTATATGCAGTAAATATTTTAAAATATAAAGAAATACAGTAATGATCTTAATATAAGATAAAATCGAGCTTCTTAATTTCTGAATTGGATTATAGATTCAGATTAGAGTTAGGAAATCATGAATTTAGGAAGTAAAAACATAATTTTTAGTTAATTAATCACAGAGATAATCAGTGTTGTGTGATTTTGGGTTTATCATGAATTCACGGCGATCGGCGTGGTGGACGGCGTCGAGTTTGTGGTTGAAGGAAGCTGGTAGGTGGATGGACCAAGGAAAAATGTTAGTGGAATTTTCTGGCGATCGAGGCGGCCTATCGGAGGCAAGGTAGGGTTTAGTGATGGGTTTGGTTCGTCATTGTTGACGAGGTGATTGTGGCGACGGTGGTGCATCGGGACTGTTCGCATGGGGTAAACCAAAGACTGGAGGCCGAGGCAGCTTTTGTGAGGTCGGCGAAGTTCATCGAGGTCGGGATCAGCATTGATGGGTATTTCCTTGAATTGGATGGTGGGTTTGATTTTTGATTTGAGGATGGTATCGTCGTTCTAGGTGGACGATTGAGTAGGCGAGGTCGGCATTGGTTTGTCGATGGTCGGGGGGACGGCCAGAGATGGTCGAAGGGTTGTGCATTGTACACGCATGCACATCAGACTCAGGTGGTCCGAGATATCGGGTAACTCGAGTTTTTCTCGAGTCAATTTTCGTGTTGTTCTTGAGGCAGGAAGGTAACGTGAAAGCATCGTGTTTGTACGGGGAGTGATCGTGTTTGTCTCGGGTATCTTTGATTAAGCATCAGGATTCAAAATTTCAAAATAAAAAGAAAGTGCTTCAAGTTTTAAAACAAAGAATATGGGTTTTATAAATGCTTCTTGGTTTCAAAGCAAAGTAAAAACAAGTTTTAAAAGTTATGAAAATAATTTGTTTGTAAAGATAGATATTTAACAAAGTTATAAAAATATATTTAAGGTACATAAATTTTAAAAGATAATGATAATTAAGTTTTCAGGGAATAACTATTTATTAATCCATTAAATAGAATTTAATAAGGTTTTCAAAGATCATGTTAAATATTTAAGTTTAAATTTTTCTTTGTTTTAAAGTAAATTATAATACATTTAATATTTTAATTGTACTTTAAATATTTATTTTAATGATGTAATCAAGTTTTATAAGATAAAGAATCTATCTTTAGTTAGGGTTATGATCAATTAAAGATTAATTAATTGACAATTAAGGAATAATTAGTTTATATTTAGAGTTTAATTAATTAAGTAATTAGAGATTTATTAATTGGTAATTAGAGATTAATTAACTGGTAATTAAGAATTAATTAATTTGTAATTAATAATGGTTAATCAAAGTTTAATTACTTAGGAAAGTAATTAAAGAATTTTTAATAATTAATGAAAAATATCGTACTAGGTATTATGGAATGATTAATTAATGTGATTAATTTTATATAATTAATTAGATTAATTAATTAAGGATAATCATTTGTGGAATTGGTTAAGTATAATTACTTTATGTAATTTATAAAGTGGAATTACTTAGTGAAGTAATTAATGGGTAATTACTTGATGTAATTAATTGAAGGATAATTAATTAATGGAAGTAATTTAGGTTTAATTACTTTGTGTAATTAATAAGAAGGATAATTACTTAGTGGAAGTAATTAAGGATTAATTACTTAGTGTAATTAATTAAAGAATTAATTAGTTTTTAAGAAGTTAATTAAGTAATGTAATTAATTAAGGGTAGTTAATTGCTGAATGTGATTAATCAAGGTTGATTAATGAATGTGATTAATTAAAGGTTAATTATTAAATGTGATTAATTAGAAGAATAATCAATAAAAGAAGTAATTAAAGGATCATTAATTAATGTAATAAATGAAAGTAATTAAGAGTTGATTAATTAATGGATAATTAATCAATAATAAGTGAATATAGAATGATTAATTAATGTAAATAATTAAGGGTTAATGTAATTAATTATAGTTAATTAATTAATGAGAGTAATTAAAGGTTAATTACTGTAAATAGTTAAGGATAATTAATTTGTGTAATTAAGTCAAGGCTAATTACTTAATGTAATTAAAGAATAACTAATCAGGGATGATTAATTAAGATGGATAGTTAAAGGATGATTAATTAATTGGTTTATAATTAAAAAATGGTTAAGTAAGCAGGGTATATAGTGATGGAAGTAATTAATTTAATTTAATTTATTTTAAATTAATTAGAGATAGTGTGATTAATTATCTTTGCTTATGGATGGCTGAATGATATTGAATGCCTTGGATTGTTTGATATCTCTGGTATGCGATATGTGCTAATCTGTGATATAAGATGCTTTGGTTGAATTGTGATGATATGGATTATCTATTTGTGATAATGTGAATTATCTATCTATGTGAATATAGGTAATAAATTGAATTGTTTAAACTTAAACAACTTGGACTTAAAAGTCGACATTTTGGATTTCGATGAGACCGGGATCGGATATCCAAATTTGGATATCCGAAAACCACATCGATCCAAATTAAACTATAGGTCGTGAATCTCAAGTGATGATCGAGATGATGATTCGGAGTGCAAGGGCTATTGTCGTTAACTCTGAGGGTGATTCCAAAATGAGTGTAACGAGATAGTGCCTTCGTTTTCGTTCGAACCTGAAACGAACTTGTATGGATTGAATGCTTTCAGAACATCGTCATTGGAGGACGATGAGAATTCTAAGTGATGTATTCTGATAAGGTAATCGTAGCCTCAAGCCTCATCAATCAAGAATGGGTAAAACAGGGGAGGTGCACCAAGGCTAAGTGAGTCGCGCTCAAGTAGGACAAGATTTCTCCTGTCTAGAGGTTCCTTTTTATTCGGCCGTATGGGCAGTTAGTTGCAAACAACTGCGGGGTTGTCTTGTTTGGGACTATCCAGTAAGGGATGGTCCGGCCTTGTGTTTCAAGGGATATAGGGTGGATCCTCGGTACGCTGATCTAGACCAAATACTATGACGGGCGGTACTCCAGTAGCCCTACCATTGATGGAAACCCATTTTCCCTACGTGCCTTTACGGTTTTGATTGTATAACCCACTTTATGGCTAGTATGCTGGAATTTAATCATGTAACAATTTCATATATTTTCAATTTACTTGAAAACCCTAGACCCTACTACAATATAACTGGATTTTCTATTAAATGTTTTGGTTATCATAAGGTAAAAACTTTTCCGTGTTTATGTGTGGGAAGTCTTACGAGATACCTTTTGTTTTTAAAAGTTTTCAAAATTAAGCAACTTTAACACGTTTACTCACACCAGACCCATGTCTGACCCGAAGTTTACTTTCTACTTTATTAAACTCTCGTTACTCAAATTTTTCGAGTAGCTAAGGGATTCAGGTTAGCTTTGACGAGTTCTGAAGGAGATATGGAATAGGAGGCTTCAACGTTTGTAGATATATAGTGTTTCCGCTGTGCTGATATCTCTGTATTGTATTTTGAGATGTATGATAGACAGGTTTTATAACTGTCTAATGTATTGTGATATAAAGTTGTATAACTCTGATGTATATGATACTATGTAATATCTTATGTGATGTAGTGTAATTTATTCGTTCCGCTGTGAGATCCTGATATCTATTTTGTTCCTTCTTCTCTATCTTTTCTCTTTTTCTATCTCTTTCTTTCTTATTAATGATGCGTATTTCTGTGGAATGAAAGGCAGGTCGTTACAATGGTATTAGAGCGCTAGGTTAAGTGAATACCTAGGCTTTATAGTGATCTCTTTCTTAAGAGAGCGTATTTGTAATTTATACATACATACATACATACATATATATATATACCTATTTGTTGGGTTCTTGTTTGGGTTTTCCAATATGAGTTCTAGAGCTAGGAAGGACAGTGTTGCGTATAGCACGACTACCAATGGAAGAAGACCGAGTGTTGAGGGGAGAAGTGTATCTGCCGAGCCTGTAGACCCAATACTGCCTCGAGTGAGCTTTGCGGTGCTGTAAGGATTTCACCACTCTCGAAAGGAAGCCTTTTAAGGTGCAGAGTCCATCTTTGGAGTGCAAGTTTGGATGAGTAAGAGTTCGAATCTGTCGGTTAAGCAGAAGAGAGTGATGGTATCTTGGCAATTTCAGGAAGGAGCAGCTGCGTGGTGAGACGCAGTGACTAAGGATGTTTCCGAAGATGTTTCTTGCGGAGCAAGTTTAAGGAATTGTGTTTGCATTGGTGATGAGACTAAGTTCAGTAGGATGTTTGTGTTTAATTTGAGGCCCTAGTTTCTTGAGGAGACGACTGCCAATCTCAACGCTCTATGTGGGATTTGAGATATGGCTTTGAGGATCGAGGAGCTTATGGATAGCAAGTCTTTAGCATCTGTGTCAGCAGTGCAGTTCGGAGGTGTTCTGGGTGCCTGCAAGAAGGTCATCTGGCTAAGCAGTTTTCTAGAGATGGAGTTCAGAAGCAGCAGAGTGGACTCGTTTCTTCGATAGATTGGTTAATCAAGCATAAGCTGTTATGATTGGTAAAGAGAGAACTTTATCTTTAGAAATTAGGCTGGGTTGATCGCAAAAGTGACTTGCGATAGTTGAGTGTTCTCTTGGGTAATCTTATGTTTGTGATCGAGGCATCTATAGGGATGTAGGAGTTATCGAAATTGTCAGAGATTTTTCCAGATGTCTTCGTAGAAGTCAAGGTTTGCCATAGCATCTGGAGATTGAGTTTTAATATCGACTAAGATTCCAGCAGTGGTACCGGTGGTTCAGCTAAATAGAAGGATGGCTCCTAGAGAGAGGATTGGGTGAAACAACTCAGGACATCATGGAACTTTTGAGTTTTCTCTTTAAGGATCTGTTGAATAGTGTCTTTGGGGATGTGTCGGTTAAGTCTGTGCTCATGTTCATCGACGACATTCTCATCTACTCCAGATCAGAGTTGCGTAGCGGAAGCGAAGTAGCAGCTATTTTGGAGTGGAAGCAACCCTAGACTCCTTGGAAGTTTGAAGTTTTCTTGGATTAGAGGGTTTGTACAGGAAGTTTTTCAGGATCTGAAGGCGAGATTGGCGAGTGCACTTGTTTTGTCTTTATCGGATGGGTGAAGTAAGCTTGAAGTCTTCTGATGATTGTGGAGTAGAGTTTGTGTTCTTGATTTCAATAGATCTTGAAAGGATCATCTCGTTGGGTAGAATCCGGAGGTTGTTTGTTTTTGGCCCAGTTTGTTTCAAGAAGCATCAGCGAAGGTTGAGCTGATCAGGAAGAATGAAGGCAGCCCAAGTTTGCCAAAATTTTATGGGTAAGAGACAGAGGAATTTGGATTTGAAGTTGGAGACTTTGTTTTTGGTTGAGGTTTACTTCAATCTAAGGAGCAATCAGATTTGGTAAAACTGGGAAGCTTGCTCCGAGGTATATTGGATCTTTCTGTGTTCTTGTAAGGATAAGTGTTTGGCCTACAAGGTTGAATTACCAGTTTGGAAGACTGTGATTCAATGTATTTCACGTAACTCCGAGGGAGTACGTGTATGATCCATCATAGGTTGTGAAACCAGCAATTCAGGAGGATTTGGTAGTTGAGCAGGACTTGACTGTGGTCAGATATCTTATGCAGATTTTAGATCTAGATGGGTAGGAGCTCAGTACCTTAGTGGAGTAGCTAGTTTGGATTCAGTAGAGCGAGTATTCCAGTGTTTGTACCTGAGAAACTCTAGATAGTGTTAGGAAGGTCTATCCTGATTTGCGTCAGGATCATTAGATTTGTTTGATTGAGTAAATTGGTTGCTATGGTTGTTAGCATATGGTTGATAATATATGCTTGTGGTTTAAAATTAAAATCTTTGATGGGTTATTAACTTATATTTTCTTTTAAATTTGGGGATGAAATTCTTTTAAGGGGGGAATGTGATGACCCGGAATTTTAGGCAATATCAATTTAATAATCTGTATTAATAATCAAATTTATTTTATAATTTCTTTTATAATTTTAATTAAAATTGGCAAGTTTATTCTTTTAAAAGAAAATAAATATTTAATTGGTAAATTTTATCTTTTAAAGCTAATGAAATGTTTTCTATTTATAAGTGTGTGTGTGTGTGTGTGTGTATTTGTATATATTGTAAATAGAAAAGCTTTGGTTTGAATTTAACAAATAAAAAATGTTTTCAAATTCTAATATTTATTTTGGTAATTTGGAAGTAATGATTGAATTTAATATAAAAAAATTCAAAGGTTATTTAAATAGTTAACCATATAGTTTCAAAATATTTAAAGTAAATGTTTATTTGTTTAAAAATATATTTTAGCTTAAGTTTAAATTTAAATAAGATTAACAAAAAGGTTTGTTTTGCTTTCTATTAAATATTGCTTGATAAATATGATTTGTACTTATATATAAAAGTTTAAAATACAATTCACAAACATGTAAAACATATGATACATTAATTCATTTAGTAATATAAGTAATTTATAAATAATAAGATAATTTCCTTTATAAATTATTTAAAATTGACAAAATTGTTATTTTCAAACAATAATAATAATGTGTTGTTTTTATATATAGATATAAATTAATTTTAAATAAAATAGAATTGTTATTTTCAAATTAAATGTGTTGTCATATATGTATATATAAGTTAATTTTAAATTGGATTTTTAAATTTAATTTGAGTTTGAATTTGGATTTAAAATTGAAATTCAAAATATAGATATTTTAAAATATTTTGGATTTAAAAATATAGGTATAAGATTTTATTCGTATATAATTTATTTTATAATATTTTCTTTATAGGAATTTATATGTATATATATATATATTTAGATAAGTATTTATTAATTAGTAAATTAAGTATAAAAAGCTTTATATGAACATTTAAAATAAATAAAAATTTCTTAATGACAAGTGTAAATATATAAAGGCTTGATTATAACAAGTGTTAGATGATAAACAATAGTAAATGACAAATGTTAAGTTTTAAACAAGTGTCGCTTCTAATTTTAATTTTTCTTTTATTTTAATAAATCACAATTTTGCCTTTATAGAAACATGCTTCTTCTCTTTATTTCTTTTTCTATCCTCTTTAAATGAAAAGCTAAGAAACTCAAGCTTGTAACAAATTCTCAAAACAAATCTGTAACCAATATTTCTCAAACCAGAGGCTAATCAAATTCAATAGCCTATAAATCATTTTCAAAATCAAACATAAGCCTGTAACTTTTCTTCAACCAGAAATTCAAAAGCAATCATACCTGATCCGAAGCAAAGTAAACAACAGTTTATCAAATCTTCAACTTATATCATCAAAGCTTCAATTTTCAAAATATCAGCATTCAAGTTTCCAGTAACAAGTTTTCAAAAATCGAGTTTTCAATTTCAAAAGAGCAGCAACTTCCGATTTTAATCATCTCAATTTCCTTTGTTTAACAGTCAGTAAACTTTTAATTTAAAAAAAGTTTCAAATCTGAGATTTAATTGTGATGCATGAATGAAATCTTGAAGTAATATAATATGAAATGTTTGCACCTATGCTTGGATTTGAATGTATGTGTACACATATGTGTGATATGTCTGTGTATAGGTAGATAATCACCTCTCTGTTGTATTTCAGGAATACCTTCATCAACAATGAATTTTATATCTCCTAAACAAATAAATTTTAGACTAAGATCTTTAAAGTAAAAAGTTTTGTAACTTGGTAACATTAATTTTAAAAATGATTTCAGGATTTTATATGCAGTAAATATCTCAAAATATAAAGAAATACAGTAATGATCTTAGTATAAGATAAAATCAAGCATCTTAATTTCTGAATTGGATTATAGATTCAGATTAGAGTTAGGAAATCATGAATTTACGAAGTAAAAACATAATTTTTAGTTAATTAATCACTGATATAATCAGTGTTGTATGATTTTGGGTTTATCGCGAATTCTCGTCGATCGGCGTAGTGGACAGCGTTGAGTTTGTGGTTAAAGGAAGCTGGTAGGTGGTTGGACTCAGGAAAAATGTTAGTGGATTTTTCTAGTGATCGAGGCGGCCTATCGGAGGCAAGGTAGGGTTTAGTGATGGGTTGGTTCGTGATTGTTGAAGAGGTGATTGTGGCGACGGTGGTGCATCGGGACTGTTCGCATGGGGGGAAACCAAAGACTGGAGGCATCTTTGGCGAGGTCGGCGAAGTTTGTCGAGGTCGGGATTGGCGTTGATGGGTGTTTTTCCGATGATGGGTGTTTCTAGGAATTGGATGGTGGGTTCGATTTTTGATTCGAGGATGGTATCGTCGTTCTGGATGGACGATTGAGTAGGCGAGGTCGGCATTGGTTTTTCGATGGCCGAGGGGACGGCCAAAGATGGTCGGAGGGTTATGCACTGTGCACATGTGCACATCAGACTCAGGTGGGTCAAGGTATCAGGAAACTCGAGTTTTTCTCGAGTCAATTTTAGTGTTGGTATCGAGGAAGGAAGGTAACATGAGAGCATCGTGTTTGTCTTGGGTATCTTTGATTAAGCATCAGGTTTCAAAATTTTAAAATAAAAGGAAAGTGCTTCAAGTTTTGAAACAAAGAATCTGGGTTTTACAAATGCTTCTAGGTTTCAAAGCAAAGTAAAAACAAGTTTTAAAAATTATGAAAATAATTTGTTTGTAAAGACAGATATTTAACAAAGTTTTAAAAATATATTTAAGGTAGATAAATTTTAAAAGATGATGATAATTAAGTTTTCAGGGAATAAGTATTTATTAATCCATTATACAGGATTTAATAAGGCTTTCAAAGGTTATGTTAAATATATAATGTTTAAATTTTGCTTTGTTTTAAAGTAAATTATAATACTTTTAATATTTTAATTGTTCCTTAAATATTTATTTTAATGATGTAATCAAGTTTTATAAGATAAAGAATTTATCTTTAATTAGAGTTATGATTAATTAAAGATTAATCAATTGACAATTAAGGAATAATTAATTTATAATTAGAGTTTAATTAATTAAATAATTAGGGATTTATTAATCGGAAATTAGAGATTAATTAACTGGTAATTAAGAATTAACTAATTTGTAATTAATAATGGTTAATTAAAGTTCAATTACTTAGGAAAGTAATTAAAGAATTATTAATAATTAATGAAAAAGATCATTAACTAGGGATTATGAAATGATTAATTAATGTGATTAATTTAAGATAATTAATTAGATTAATTAATTAAGGATAATCATTTGTGGAATTGGTTAAGTATAATTACTTAATGTAATTTATAAAGTATAATTACTTAGTGAAGTAACTAATGGGTAATTACTGGATGTAATTAATTGAAGGATAATTAATTAATGAAAGTAATTTAGGTTTAATTACTTCGTGTAATTAATAAGAAGGATAATTACTTAGTGGAAGTAATTAAGGATTAATTACTTAATGTAATTAATTAAAGAATTAATTAGTTTTTAAGAAGTTAATTAAGTAATGTAATTAATTAATGGTAGTTAATTACTGAATGTGATTAATCAAGGTTGATTAATGAATGTGAGTAATTAAAGATTAATTATTAAATGTGATTAATTAGAAGAATAAATAATTAAAGGAGTAATTAGAGGACAATTAATTAATGTAATTAATGAAGGTAATTTAGAGTTGATTAATTGAAGGATAATTAATCAATAATAAGTGACTATAGAATAACTAAATAATGTAATTAATTATGGGTTAATGTAACTAATTATAGTTAATTAATTAATGAGAGTACTTAAAGGTTAATTACTGTAAATGGTTAAGGATGATTAATTTGTGTAATTAATTCAAGTCTAATTACTTAATGTAATTAAAGAATAATTAATCAGGGACGATTAATTAAGATGGATAGTTAAAGGATGATTAATTAATTAGTTTAAAATTAAAAAATGGTTAAGTAAGCAGGGTTTACAGTGATGGAAGCAACTAATTTATTTTATTTTAAATTAATTAGAGATAGTGTGATTAATTAATCTTTGCTTATGGATGGCTGAATGATATTGAATGCCTTGGATTGTTTGATATCTCTGATATGGGATATGTGCTGATCAGTGATATGAGATGCTTTGGTTGAATTGTGATATGGATTATCTATTTATGATAATGTGAATATCTATCTGTGTGAATATAGATAATAAATTGAATTGTTTAAACTTAAGCAACTTGGACTTAAAAGACGGCGTTTTGGATTTCGATGAGATTGGGATCGAATTTTCAAATTTGGATATCCAAAAACCACATTGATCCAAATTAAACATAGGTCGTGAATCTCAAGTGATGATCGAGATGAAGATTCAGAGTGCAAAGGATATTGTCGTTAACTCTGAGGGTGATTCCAGAATGAGTGTAACGAGATAGTGCCTTAAGTTTCGTTCAAACCCGGAACGAACTTGTATGGATTGAATGCTTTCAGAACATCGTCATTGGAGGACGATGAGCATTCTAAGTGATGAGTTCTGGTAACGTAATCGTAGCCTCAAGCCTCATCAACCGGGAATGGGTAAAACAGGGGAGGTGCAGCAATGCTAAGTGAGTCGCACTCAAGTAGCACAAGATTTCCTCTGTCTAGAGGTTCCTTTTTATTCGGCTGTGTGGGCAGTTGGTTGCAAACTACCGCGGGGTTGTCTTGTTCGGGACAATCCAATAAGGGATGGTTCCAGCCTTGTGTTGCAGGGGATTTAGGGTGGATCCTCGGTACGCTGATCTAGACCAGGTACTGTGACGGGCGGTACCTCAGTAGCCCTTCCATTGATGGAAACTCATTTTCCCTACTTGCCTTTATGGTTTTGATTGTATAACTCACTTTGTTGCTAGCATGCTGGAATTTAATCATGTAACAATTTCAGCTATTTTCTATTTACTTGAAAACCCTAGACCCTTTATAATATAACTAGATTTCCTATCAAATGTTTTGGTTATCATAAGGTAAAAGCTTTTTCGTTTTTATGTGTGGGAAGTCTTACGAGATACCTTTTGTTTTCAAAAGTTTTCAAAGTTAAGCAACTTTAACCTGTTTACTCACAATAGACCCATGTCTGACCCAGAGTTTATTTTCTGTTTTATTAAACTCTTGGGTACTCAAATTTTTATGAGTAGCCAAGGGATTCAGCTTAGCTTTGACGAGTTCTGGAGAAGATATGGAGCAGGAGGCTTCAGCGTTTGTGGATATATAGTGTTTCCACTATGTTGATATCTCTGTGTTGTACTTTGAGATGTATGATGGACGGGTTTTATAACTGTCTAATGTATTGTGATATAAAGCTATATAACTCTAATGTATATGATACTATGTAATATCTTATGTGATGTAGTATAATTTATTCATTCCGCTGTGAGATTTTGATATTTGTTTTGTTCCTTCTTCTCTATCTTTTCTCTTTTTCTATCCATTTCTTTCTTATTAATGATGCATCTTTCTGTGGAATGAAAGGCGTGTCATTACAATAATTGTTTTGTTCATATCGGTGAAGGGAGTTTGGAAACATAGATGGTCAAAGCTTGAAATAGACGTAGCTACGGTGGCAAGCTTGGAAAGTATGAGGTATCTTTGAGTTTGCTGCCTTATTCCCACGACATGGTGGAGGCTTTGATGGAGTAGGTCGGAGATGGTAGGGTGGAACTAGAGCCCATAGTAGTGACAGGTTATTGACGCGGTAATGTCAGTTTTGTGTGTGGTAAGATGTATGTGTGCACATGAATATATGCATAGTAAACAGGGAAAAAGAAAAAGAAAAATAATGCAACACATAGTCATGGCCCAACGTGATCGGGTAGAGGGGGAGGCAGAGTCGAAGGCGTAGGTAGTGGCGTGCGAGGAGTGGGTCTTGTGTGCGTGAATGAATGTAAAAGGTGGCAGCATGGTTTTGCGAGTAACAGGAGGGGAGAATGGAATTACATAAAAATGTACCTATAGAAAGATTATACATGAGTGGCATCCTGGTAGGAGAGAGAAGTGAATTATGAAAGGTTATTATGGAAAATAAAGTTCGTTAGTTTAATAAATTATTGATTAAGTTAGCTGAGTTATTAATATATTAATATATAATCCAATTCTTATATCCCCCTTATCTTTTAAATATGAGGCCCGCTTCGGACGTGGTTTCTTGCACTGCACTTATGATGGAGAGCTCTACGACTGGTTTGTTCAAATTTTGATAAGGTGAGTGATGTTGTCTCTCACCATACTATGATTGTTAGTATAGCATTAAAGCAATGTTTTGAGATGATTTCTAACTTTAAAATGTTATCTCTAAAATATTTAAGCCTATATCTTATTTTATAAAATAATTTAAAAGTGTTTTTATGGTTTTAAATTGAATATCATATTTTTTCCACCGACAATATTGCTAGACTTAGGCTATTTTTAACATCATTCCCACATTTATTGCTTGGATGTATTCTTTGCGTGTTATCATAAATGTAGGTATGTTACTATAGATGTTAGTATGCTTGTTAGTTGCATGTATGCTTGTTTGCTAGTTTGGTTGAAAACACCAATTGAAGGCGATATATAATAGAAAATATCCCATATGATAGATTTCATGCATAGATTTTTATGCATGCCAATTGATCAGAAGATGAAGGATGGACTTGGGACGTGCTTCAGATTTCGAAATAGTTGTTGGACGTTTCCATTTAGTTTGTACTTAGCCGTTTTTAGTTAAGTACACAACCAAATGGGTCATCATCGACTACTCTGGAGTGATCTATATCTACCACTGTCGATGATGAACGATTTGACCAATTTTAACATGGACAATGGAGAGGTTTCAAAGGACATGATGTGATGATTCATTTGTTCTTTCGAAATTTGATATGATGCTATGGCTCTTGGACAAGCGGTTTTGGCACTAAATCTAGGACAATGCTTTGATGTGATGACTTCCTGATTCGACAATGATGATTTCATGATGGGAAGTGATAGCTTGGATGATGGACAACTATACTTTGAATGCAGACTAGATGGATTGAAGGAACTGTTGGAGGAAGGCTACAAAATAAACAATGATATTCTACGACTGATAATGTCTGTTTAAAATCCAACCACAATGACTTCAAAAGGGAGTTGTAAGGACAGTTCTGGGATAAACTCTGGTATGAATAATGTGTGCAAAGGGATCATTGATATTCGTAGGTTTCGATATGCACCCATAAAGCAAGGGTATGCGTGATGATGTCCATTAGGTTACAAGTGTGCCACAGATCACACGATGTTTTGATCCATTTACCCTAGCCTATTACTGAGTACGCAGTCTTGTTCCTGGCCCTTAGCATGGATCTGAGTACTGAGAAACCGAGACGTTGAGTGGTCCTTGATGAGGTCATACGAGTATCATATATCCAACACACTAAGTGAGTGAATGTGAGGATGGATGTTATGTTTGCATGATTTTCTATCATCTTAGGAATGTCATATGATGCATATATTATCAATGTAGATAACTAGACTCCCTTAGTACTTTGGTGTATAATACAACCACTAGAGTAGCATATATCCTATGTTATATGCTAACTCTTTGGATGTAGGGATAAGTCAGGTATGATTCTCCACACCCTCTGTTCCAAATACTATATTGACTTTTATAGTATTTTAAGGTGATTTATCGCTCACACTGGCTGTTATCTGACTCGAGGTTTTATGCTTTGCTTTTTATAATCTTGGGTACTCTTAAATGAGCAGACTAAAAAGCAGGTATAAATGGTACATGGAGCTCTGCAGATGTTCTAGCAGGAGGTGATGCTTTCTTGTACTTATACTTGGGCTTATTGTTGTTATTCTGTTGTGTGACACTGTGGAGCCTTATCAGTGTTGACTTACTATTATTAGAGATAGTTTATCAGTTAAGTTTATTTATCAGTTGTATAAACTTTATTGTTGTTATGTATAACTGTATGAGCTTGTGTACTCTGATTATGTGGTTTATGTAGTTATTACCATCTAGTTTATTTTATATATGTGATAACTATTATATTTGATTTAATGCGCTCTGAGATATACCACAGGTTATGTAATTATATGATGTTTTCTTTTTCTTCTCTTCAATTCTATTCTCTTCTATTTCTCTTTTTTTCTTCTTTTATTTCCCCTTAACAATCGTCCTACATTGGCTGTATGCTTCAACGGTGCACTATTCGATTATGTAAGCATCGATGGTGTAAGGCGGTCGTCACAAAGCCCGGATCCAACATTGATATCAAATCCTAAATAGAAAATGTAATCTAATAAGAAGCTTTTAGGCCAATATATCGAAGCTTAGATATCCGATAAGGTGTCCAGAAAATTAGCGTCTGAGGCTTGGGGTTGAATATTCAAGTATTCTCTCTTCTCTAGCTACTAACCAAGCTTGGATGGATGGAATAAGTCCAAAATGTTAGCACAATAGTAAGGCCCCAATTGATTTTGGACCTTGGGCAGATTTTCAAAATTCAGCTTAGAATTTTAATATATGTTAAATTTAAAGGTGAAGTTTAAATGTGAAATGAAATTTTACAAAAGTTATAAATAATTTCAAAATTATTTTAAAATAAATTTTAATATTTTTTGAATATTCAATTAATATTTAATCAATTAGATTAATTAAATTAATAATTAATTAAAATTTAATTAATTATCTAAACATATATTGATATATGTATGTAACTATAAATGTTATACTTATATATACAGGCACACAAACACATATATATTTATCTTAAATTGTTTAAGGAAAATTACAAAAAAATTTGAATTTATTAAATAATATTTGATTAAAATAATTTTAATTAAGTAATTTAATTAATATATATGCAATAATATATGTATAATAGACTATAATTATAATAGTTTACATTCATTTTAAATTATTTAGGTTAAATAAAATAAAATTTTAATTTTAATATAATTTAATTAATTTATCAATTAAATTAATTAATTAAAATTTTATATATTTGAATTTTGTATAAGTTGATTAAATTATAAATAATTATAAATGAATTAAACTTATATAATACAAAATGTATAATCGTAAGTGGAAGAAACCCAATTTTTAAGTTTAAGGAATAAATACATGCGTACTGTATATATACTATAACGACCCGTAAATTTATCACTTGGAAATTATATTTATTTTTAAAATATTTAGATATGGGTTTAAAAGTAAGAAATAATCATGTTTTAAGTGGTAAATAATAATAATTTCATTTGAGAAAAATATTTTTGGACAAATTACCAAGGTAAAATATTGAAAATTTGTAAATATCGTCCTACGTAAAATATCGATAAAACAGCCGAAAATCATTTTATCAATAAAACTACTTTTAAATAATAAGGATTGTGCATGACTCCAGATTCATACACTAATATATGTATTCAAACAAGATTATGAAATAAAACAATTTATTTCATTTCTTGAAAATAAAACGTATTTATGACATCGACAGTTGATATCATCGGTTTTATATATTTCTTCGGGAATTCAAGTTAAGTTTAAATAATAAATAAATGGGTTTTTGTTAACAAATAAACCTATTATAATTATTTACTAATGAAGGTAAAATAGTTTTAAAAATTTGTTTACCAGAATAGATAGTTAGTAGAAAAATAGATAATATGACTAAAGAACGTTCTCCAGAATTCCAATTTTTCGATACCGAAAAGTTGTCGGGAACGTCCTTCATCTTTGTGCACTATAAACACACATATATAAGTGTTAATTAAACATATAATAATAGACTATCTTATGTTAATTATGTTTAGCCAGTGATGCGACAGGTTATGGTTTTAAAAATAATAACTTAAATATATAAGTACATACCATTATCTCTTGTCATAAAAGATTATCATCATTATCTGTCATGACCTAGAGGATGTTACTAGAGAGTGGGGATGTGACATGTGTGAGGGAGGAAGGTGGTGATGTAACTTGTCAAAATAAAAACATGTTAGGATATTTTAAATCTAAGGTTAGTTTGGTAATTTTCCTACATTGTTTTGTCTATAAATACACATCCCCTTCACCATATATTCATTTACTTCTCCATTTCCATTTTCTACAACTTTATTCATAATTTCATGGCTTCTTATGTTAGTTTTATTTTTTATTTTTTAATCAAAAGATTTAAATTGTTTTAAAGATGCAAACTTGTTTTTAAACTCTTTCTTCTCCATTTTTCCTCAACTTTATTCATTGATTTCCTCTAGTTAAACCAAGATCTTTTTTTTTCAAATTGTATAAAATTTCAGTAGCTATAACTTTCTGTTTACCACCTTTTCTAATTTCTATCTTAGAACGTCAAAATCTCATTTCTTTGCAGTGTACTTTTAAATTAGGAAATTCAAGTGGGAAAATAGCTCTCATTCTTTTGATCATATCTACCTCAAACTTAATCTAATTTGAGTTATTCTTTTTTTAAATTGTAGAGAAAATAATTTTCTAAAACTTTTCTTTTCATAACATTTTCAAAATCCGAGAGTAATATGTCTATAAATCAAGTGGAAAATGACATATTTTAGGGTGATTTTTGGTGCATCTAAAGCATTTCAGGTTTCGAAGATATTTGGTGAGTAAACCTACTTTGTTTTGGAAATGCTTTGAGTTTATTATGATGTGTTATTGTGGTGATAATATGATGAGAAAATTGAATGGTTATTATGTTGGTCGATGGTGATTTAATGGATGTTATGTTTGGTATTAAATTTTAGATTTGAATGTGATATTGTCGAGTTGGTAAGCATATAACCTTATGTTCATATGTGTATTTCATTGTGATGTTAAGTATATAGTAGTATGGATGTATATTCGTGACTTAAAAATTAAGTATGTTGGGTTGAAACAAAGTTAACAACTTTGTGTGTTACAACGGATGTGAGATCCGACTTGAAACCAAAATTATGATTTCTAGTTACAAAGTTTGGAAATGGTTTTAAGTTTTATCTTGGTTTAAGGTTTTAAAAACTTTGTAAATATTATTTCAAAACATGTAGGAGCAATAATTAAGTTAAGTATTTCACTTAAAATAAGTAGAGCGAACTGCGCTCATAGCGGTAGTCGCTATGGATGCAATTCGATAAAAATTCATGATTTCCATCTTTAAGTGATTCATTTTGGAATTGTTTTGCAAAAGTTTTTCCAAACTTAATTTGTAACATATAAGAGGTTAAGTTTAGATTATTTAATAATTTATTTATTTAATAAAGTAATTAAAGGTAATTAGCAGTTAATTAGTAATTAAGTAAGCAATTAAGGGTTAAATAACACTTAAGAAAGGTTAATGATTAATTAATGATTAATAAAGTTTTTAATCAGTGACTATTGAAGATAAGAAGTAATTAAATGGTTAATGATTATTTAATTAATTTCAGTATGTTAATTAATTATTATTTAATTAAGCGATTATTAAGTCAATTTTTAATTAATAGGGTTTGACTAATAATGAATTGTTTAAACCTTAACTAAGTTGCATTAAGAAGTTAATTATGACTTAACTAAGTTCATTAAGTTAATTAAAGTTTAATTATGATGTAATCTTGATTTATTTATGATTAATAAAGATATAATCAAGGTTAAGCCAACTAGATATACCTTAATCTTTTCAAAGGTTGTTTTAAACCCAATCTGTTATATTTTAAATCAATTTTATTTTTAAGATTAATTGATTTTAAATTAAAGAATCTCTCGTGTGGACCATTAAGTAGCCAAATGAATTAAAGTAGTGATTATAAAACGTTGACATGATTTATAGGAAGTAAGTGACTTATGTTTAGTGCAAATGCCAAATATCGGTAACGTGATAGACACAAGGAAGTTAATTTCAATTAGTGGGTCATAATTACTTAAGACATGGAATATACTTCTATATGTAAAAAAATTCCTCCCGATAATGGATGTATCTATATTTGTAACTTGGATATTTACTTATGATTGATTGTATATTATCTGTGAATCCTTTACATATCTAATGTTAAAAAATACCCATGATATAAATTGGATAAGTAAACCCAAATTTAATGATCTATTGTAGTCATTAAGCCTTCATTTGGTTTTGAAAAGTTAGTATTTCATTTTCTTTTAAAATGGTCTTTAAGATAATTCTATTTTCAACAAGATATTTGAAGAATGATTTGACAATTGTTTTGAATATTATATAAAGAAGTTTATGAATAATTTTAGTGTATTCATAACAGGAGTTTTAGAAATGGTTTTGAATGTTTATAAAAAAGATTTTATAAATGGGTTTGAATGTCTATATACGAAAGTTTTATGCAAGGTTTGAAAGTTCATAAAGAAGTTATATAACCAGGTTTGAAAGTTTATAAAGAGTTTTATAAATGAGTATGGAAGTCGACAGATGTTCTGTAAATGGGTTTGGGTTAAAGCTAAGAGGATTTCATAGATAAAGAAATTTATAAAGGAATTTATTGAAAATAATTACAATAGGAATTCGAGTTTAGGTTTCTAGAGGTTGACCTTTTAAAAAATGGTGGTATGGAACATCTGTTCCATACTTAGCACCAAAGGAATGGTGCTTATAGTTATCATTTTCTCTAATTTAAATAATGTAGTTAAATCCGTTTAAGAGATTTGGAAATGGGAAATCTTATAAATGTTTTGTGAATATACTTGTGTAAAGGAGATAGGTATATGAATGTTGATAAATGTTTGGGAAAGGAGATTTATAAATGAAAATGATTTTGAGGCTTAATGATTGCTTTAGGTAATTAAATCCGTTCGTTGACGGGAATTCTATCGAGTTAGAAATCCATCAAGCAAAATTAGAAATAAAATTAACCGCAAGTGCACGGCATACAATTTTAGTATGTGGCGAGTACGGGTCGATCCTCAGGAAATTTTTAGATTTTAAATCACTATTCAATCAAATTAAACCAAGAATTTGAAGAGTGTGAAGCTAAAAATGTAAATGAACTAACTAACTAACAAAAGAATTTGATAAAAATATGAGTTAAATGACAATTTAGAAATAATTCCACTCTCTAGATCACATAGTTCAACAAAATATAAAATTATGATATTTCTTTTTTGGTCATTAGTGAGTTTACTTGATGTGCTTATCATAAGTATGGCCTATTTGTGCCATTAATTTGCTCAACATAAGCCATCAAACTATAACACACCCCTTAAACCACTTACTAATTCTCATGAAAAATGACAACAAGTTGAAAGTGAAATCTATTTTAAGCATGGCCTATTAACTATTGTTTAGAAATATTGACCATCAAATTTTAATTTCAAAATTCACTTATTACCATAATCATATGTAGGTGAAGAGATAATTTGTGCTTAGTGATTGTTTAAGCATTGCCTATTTGGTATCAACAGTATAGGCTATCAAATTCAAAGCAAAAACAACAAGCTAAACCACTTCAAGCATTGTCATTAAGCATAAAAAGAGAGCAATAATTATCAAAATGTTAAAGCTACGTAATTAGAGATCTTCATTACCCTAAATTGAAGGGGTTTAGCATCTCATTTTTGTTATCAAATCAACAAATGTAGCTTGCATCATATAACAAAAGAAGAGGAAAATGAGAGCAAAATGAAAAGAAAAACTATTCTACTTACATAAAATAAAAGAGATCTACACCGCTAAAATGAAAGTAAATAAAAAAGAAAAGAACATGTATCAAAGTTGCATAAAAAAATTACATGAAATAAAAATGGCCAAGTAGCCATGAAAAGAGAAAGAGAGCTTTCTTTTATTTTTGATCCTAAATTAAACTAAAGAGAAGAGCCTAAGAGAAGAGAGCCTAAGGGAAGAGGGGAGGGTTACATGAAGATATGAGGTATTTATACATGTTTTAATACCCTAATTCACTTTTTAGTAACTATCCAAACTACCCCTTTAGGAAGTGTGGCCGCCAGTAGCATCCTATAATCATCCATTAAGTGTGCATGAAGATTTAATGGCCTTTAACATGTAAATTAGCTCTAATTTGTACATTAAGGTAGTTGGGTGGGGTGGGGTCCTCCATGATACATGACTTTGAATTATTTCCATCCTCTTTCCTTTGTATTCACTCTTGTGCATGCATATATCTTTATGAAAACACTTGTATATGAAGCCAAATTCCTACAAAATAATATAGAAATCTTCAATTAATTTTTCTCAAATTAATATATGCACAAAAATAACCATTTTGCCCCTAGATGAAGATGAATATGCGACAATTTGAAAATAATTTGAATTTTGGTTTAAACATGTTAAAACACTCAATATGATCATTTATTTAATTTAATTTGATAAAATATGAAAGTAAGAATATGCACATTTACTCTAGATTTTGATATTGTTATTTGATAGTTAAATAGCCGACTATCAAATTTTGCCAATTTGACTAGGAAGTATGAATGTAAAATTCGAGTTTCCGATAAGAACTCGAATACTTACTTCCAAAAGAAATGGGAATGAGTCAATCGAAAATTCGGTTGTTGGTTCGGAGAGACCAGGATCAAACTTATATATCTGAAACCATTTCGAACCAACATGTACGTTCGAGTGGAAGATGTCTTGAAGATGATTGAAGATGGTGCTCTTTGAAGTGCAAAGGCTACTGCTACTAATCCTGAGGGTGATTCCAAAATGGATGTAGTAGAGTTATGCCTTCGGTTTCATTCGGACTCAGAACGAACTTGTATGGATGAATGCTAGCATTGCATAGATGCCTAAAGAGCGGTGTTAGCATTCCAAGATGGATTACTATTAAGAAAGGTAAAACGTAGCCTCAATCCTCATTAACCAGGAATGACTAAAACAGGAGATATGCAGCAGGGCTATGTGGGTCGCGCCTATTAGGATATATCATCACCTTCTAGATATATACACAATCATCAATGAATTTGTGTACGTGGGAGGGCTCTTTTAAAGGTTGCAAAGCAATCAGAGTGATGATATATTCGGTACTATCCAGCAAGAAGTAGGCTGGTTCTATGCTGGTAGGGTCATTAGGTACAATCTCGGTACATTTTTCTAGAGGTGCACTATGGCGGAAGGTACCCAAGTAGCCCACTCATTAGTTGGAATCCATTCTCCAATACATTCCTTACATTTTCTATTATAGAGCCTAGTATTTGGAATGTGAGATGCAAACATTTCAGCTATTTTATCTATTTACTTTAGAGCTAGACATTATGATAATACCACCGGGTTTTGATATAAAAAGTTTCATTAATCATAAGATAAAACCCATCCTTTTTTATGTGCGGTGTGGTCTTATGACCTTTGTTTGAAAAGTTTTCAAATATAGAAATCAGTTTGGTTATTACTTGTTATCGGGTTTTATTCACGCTGGTTTACCAGACTGACCAGGACATTATTCCATGTAATGCTCAGGTCAGACCGAGCATGTTTTTCCTGGTTTAGCTGAATACTTTGGAGTTGGAGAGGAGCTAGACGGTCAAGACGTATTCACATATATTTTTCTTCCACTGTCTTATAAAGTCCGTATGTTGTCAATGTAAGGACAGATTTGTATAACCGTGTAAATTAAGTACAAGTCTAGTGTACTCTGATATTGTACGTGTGAATAGCGATGTTTACTTTTTGTAAAGATCATTGTTGTATTATATATTATTCACTACGTTGTGGATTCTGTGTTGTTTGGTTTCCTTCCATCTTCTACCTTCTTATTTTACCCTAACAAATTGGTATTTCCAGCGCTAATGTTCAACATGTGATACAGTGGACGTATTAATGTCAATTTTTAAGGGTCGAAAATCTGGTTCGTTACATATACCATGATTTTTGATGTGTTCGACACTTGAATCACAGGAGTATTTCATAAGAAATACATTATTCCCAAAATATATATTACTCAATATAAATATATTAAAGATTATGACTCCTTAATATATAATGTTCTCCTCTGCCATTTATATATTAATAGACTACTTGCACTATCTTTAGTTGTCGAACATACTCTATCTAGGTATTTTATGTGTAGTACTATCAATATATTGACTAGACGAGGTAAGATACATGCAAACAAATATTAAGAAAACTCAAAGGGCGTGCATCATATTTAGGGCATCACAAAATGGTAGGTATGAGTGAATAATCTATATCAATTAGTTAAGCAAACTCAAGGTCAAAATAAGATAGAAAAAAGACTACGGATTAGGAGTAGTATATGATACAACTGGTGATGTAATTACACATCCCTTGCAGGCCTATGATTTATTGAGCAAACTCAAAATCAGAATTCCAAGACCAGCTGGTCATAACACCCACTAGAGAAATCAAAATATTTATTCATTTCTTTTAAGGTTTTGAGGAACATAATATATAGAGGGAACCTAATTAAAAAATTAAAATGATAACATTTAACCATTCTAATATTGTAAGAACACATGTTATATAAAGTTAAAGTAATATACTAAGATAAATTTATGCAACTAATAAAATGTTTATCGATTGAAAATATATTGAAGAAAAAAATAATGATCGACAATGAAATATAGAATATACTTACTGTTAAACCCTTTGGCATGTTTTTGCTTTAGATTCCATGCAAGTGTCAAAATTTTACAACTACTGAATACATTCGTAACTTTGTTATTTAAGTATGCATCTGTTCGAAACTATGTAGTCTCTTTTATGAGTTTTGAACTCTAAAGTGATATAAGAATATGGATATTTGATCCATAATAGATCATATGCAAAAGTTGTGTGGTGTACAATCAGGTTCGTAATGTATGAAGTCTCAATGAAATTAGTTCACTTGAGATGTGCAAGTAAACAATAGTGTAAAATCATATGTCCAATGCAATTGAATACAATGAGATTTTTTGCATAGAAACAATAAAAGACCAAGGACTAAAGACTGACCTAGGAATCCGATCAATGAAATGTTAGCTTTGATCAATTTTCTTAAATGCAATCTATTTGATATTAATGTTAAGAGTATCTGAATGAAAATTGTAAAGAATTTAATATAGTATTGTAGTGAAGTTATTTTTGAATGGTTCAACCACCTGAAAGAAAAGTGAATTTTAAGAGTGGATGTCAAAAAGGCATAGTTTTGATGAAGAGAGTGAATGGTAACATCTCATCCATAAAGGGCGGTAGAAATAAGATGTTATCCATAAAATATTCCCAAGAGTGAAAGTATGAGAGATGGAGCAAGAGCATGGTTGAAGACCAGAAAGCATTAAAGTGGACTTTGTAAATTTTGAATAAGGCTTTCGACAAGAAGAAGATAGCATCAGCAAAGCCGTCCACAGAGGCCAAGAAGATGCTTCAGTAGAACTTTGGATAGGCAAAGAGCTTTCGACAAGGACGAAAGGTACCTTTTGGAGGCATTGACTAACAGGTTTACAGCTTTCGAAGAGGTCAAAAGGTACCTTCCTAAGGCAATGAATAGCATACTTTCGGTACATGCGCCAAACCATTCGAAACGATTGGTCTCGTCTTCATCCATATTCATCAGATTAACTTTCGGCAAAAGCAGCCCTTTCGAGAGCATACGTTAGCCTTTCGAATTGGTTAAAGCCATCCTAAGCTATAAAGGAGAGACTGTACATTTACTAAAACTAAAGCAAGAGGTTCCGCATCAGTTAGATAGAGAGCTTTCGAATGGTGTCACCTGCAGCTAATTCTTTAACAGTGTTTCGACTCATTCAAAACCCATAAAGCACGTGTATCGACAGTGTCGAAGGAAAACACCCATTTTAACCTACATAGCTCATAAGCAGCTAAGTGGAAAGTGCATCAATATACCTTTCGAAGAAGTCGAAAGCTATCAAGAAATAACTTTCAACAAGGTTAGGAGCAATCAAGCAATGTACCTTCCGACGAAGTCGAATGGAATAAAGTAAGAAAGAAAGAATCCCAGTCTTCAGCAGCAGTGGAAGGTTGGCCATATATCCTTAGGACTAGGTCGAAAGCTATGATTTAAGAGATTTGCATGGAAGCGGAAAGCATACCTTTCGACTGTTTCGAAAGCAAGGGGTCGAAAGGTGCCAACCGACACCTATAAATAAGACCCTGGGAGTATGATTTAGTGAATCCAACTTCATTCATTTTTAACTTGTTCTTTCTAAAACTTATTAAATCTAGTCTCAAATCAAATTAAGGATTTGGTCAATCTATGCATCTTAGTTCAATAAAAAAGGAAAATTGTGATCATCCTGATTATGTAGCTATTATGAGATTCTTATTTCACATGATTATTATCATCCGATTTCCATCTAGTCGAAAGGTTACACTTTGACCGAGTCGAAACCCCTAGCACACTCATATCCTTAGACTTTTAGCTCAAAACCACAATATAATAAGAGCTCATCCTTTTGACGAGTTCGAAACTCACTCAATTCAGCTAATTTCCTATAGTCATAAGTCCCAACCTTAGGCCACCTTGACAACTTCGAAAGGTGGTTTTGGCAGAGTCGCTAAACTAATAATTCAAAAGAAATTTCTAAAGGGTGGTTAGCCTTTCGACTGTATCGAAAGATGTTTAAATAGTACCATCGGCAATCTTTACCGAATCGAAGAATATAAGCTACATTCACCAACTTCAAAAGGAGGTTTCGAGAGGATCACTCATTCTTCAAACTTCATTTTGAGATGTTGGAAAGTTTTCTTGTTGACATTTTTAGCGCTATAAGGAGGGCTCGGACCTCCACTCCCCGATAACTTTCATCATAGATTAATTGCTTAGAGTCCTTCATTCAAAAGAAGAAAACGGTCAGAGTAAGGATTAATAATGACAATCAAAACGAAGAAGTTGCTTCATAATTAACTATGGAAGATAACATAGTCTCAAACTTTAACTTAGAGAATATGGAAATTGGGCAACCTTCAACCTTAATATGATTGGAAAATAATGAAATTAAAGTCCAAAATCAACAACAACAAATGATAGCAATGCTAGAATTTCTTGAAAGAGCTCCTTCTCAAAAATCATTAAGGATTTTGGACGGAGAGGATGAAGCGCAATCTCTAAACGAGATAAAAGATCAAGAGTTAAATCAAGAAAGTCGAGCTAAAAGATCTCTCAAGCAATCATACATACAATCTAAAGGAACAGACACAGCCGATCAAGAAAACATCCTACACCAAATAATAATGGATATGTTTAAAGAAAAATGAATTCCTAACCCAAAGAATTATGTTATCCTAAAAAAGACCACTTTTTCCGAAGAAATACTGACAGTTAGTCCTCCTCCTTACATCGAGATTCCTCCATTGAAATATGATGGGCCCATTGATCCAGATGATCACCTTATAGCTTTTGAAAACTGGATGAACTTATATAATTCTATTGGACCAATTCACTGCAAACTTTTCGCGGTTACTTTTCAAGGACCAGTTATCAAATGGTACAAGAATTACTAAGTGGAATCCATCTGTTCTTATGAACAATTTTTCGTATGACTTTGTGATACAGTTTTCTATATTCAAAGATTCAACTATGGACTTTAGCTTGTTAGCTACTACCAAACAAAAGCCAGGAGAACTACTTAGCGAATACTTGAACAAATTCAGTACAAAAGTATTAAAGGTAGAGAGTATGACAGATAGATAAAATCTTATGGTAGTTCGATCAAGATTGATTGAACAAACCCCTTTCTCGAAAGACCTTTATATAAATGGATGCAAAGACCTACAATACTTTTATCCCAGAGCAAAAAAAAATTATCCGTTTAGAGGAAATGCATCATGCCGTGAAGAAATATCAACAAAAAAGGAAGTAATGTCTAATTTCATCCATTCCAGCAAAAAGTCTAGAAGGAAGGAAAATAAAAAAGACAGTCAAATGGCGTCATCTGAATACAAATAAATAGACTTAAACAAACCCCTTTTCTATATCTCTGCCATAACTAAAGATGATGAGAATTTCTCCATGTCCTACAAGAACTCCAGCAGAACCTAGAAAAGGAAGGAATTACTGTGCTTATCATAGAGTGAATGGACATGAAACTGACAATTATAGTGTTTTGGCAAAATAGTTCGCAACCTAATCAAGTTTGGATTCTTAAAACAATTTGCGAAAAAGGATTAGAAGGTTTCTACCTCGAAAAGAGCAACTTAATCACTTAAAGCTTTGATAGAGAATTAGTCTTACAACTTCATCTTCAGACCTTATTCAGGCTGTGAAGCTCTGCAGCATATGCCTATAATAAATTTTCTTTGCTTATAATTTTTTTAATTTGAATTGTAGTTTTAACCGTTCATATATTGATACAAAATTCGAGTGTTATTACAGGTAAGAACAAAACCAATCAATGGCATTCAACCCATTCTCGATGTACAACAAATTTTTAGCTACTTAAAGAATACTACCCAGGTGCTAAGAATGAGACAACATATCCTCATCTCAAAGCTTAAATCGATGTGGTGTAAAGAACTACTCCCATGGAACCCTAGATTAGTCAAGCTCAACTAAAGACTCGAGAAAGGTAAATATCTAAAACTTTCCTAAAAGAGAGGACTCTTAGGAGAGACATGACCTTATTCGTGAAAGTCTATTAGACCATGTATCATGGCTCATCAGACTCGTGAACAAGACATCTCTTTTATTAACCAAAACCCGAGGAAGCATAACCATATATGTTATATGCATTGATGTTGTTTTCAATTGGTTATTTGAAAGAATTTTCTTAAATGTTTTTAAGAAAGTTGGTTTCAAAAAGCCAGAAAGGATTTTCCAAAATTACCCTATAAACGAGGGGGATTAAGTATTTGTTTGTTTTAAAGATAAAGATGCGCAAATCTTTAAAAAATAATTTAGCATTAGTAAGTGCACATCAAAAACTTCCAATTAATCAATTCCAATATTTTGAAGTTTTCTTAAAACCATCGAAAAGGAGAAACATATTCATACTTTTTTTCAGAGAAAGTTTTAAAACTATCCAATGTTTGTCAACGAATACTCAAATTAGAGAGTCCTATTCTCGACTAAAAGACTATTGGTTAATGAATGCTTTGATCAAACTCTTTTCCAAAATAATAATAATAATCTCTCAATATGTTAGAAGGGCTTATTTATAAGAATTATTTGATATTCAAAAGGATGTTCATGAACATTTTAAATGGTCAAAAATGATTTTTACATATAATTTTTAGCCAACGGCCAATCCGTAGCACCCCCTAAAGGGAGGGTGGTCCTGCACCCACTGTTTCAGCCTACGACCAATCCGTAGCACCTCTTAAAGGAGTGGGGTATTGCACCCACCGAAAAGCCTATACTTAATCCGTAGCACCTCCTAAGACGGAGGGATAAAAGCCTACAGCCAATCCATTGCACCTCCTAAGATGAAGGGACAAAAGCCTACGGCCAATCCGTAGCACCTCCTAAGATAGAGGAACAAAACCTCTAACGTCCAGTTCACCTCTTAGAGGGAGGGTCAGGTCAAGCACCCTTTAGCAACCTTTTATAAGAAGGTCAACCAAACATACATCCATTAGAACCAAGGGAATCCCAAAAGGGGACACCACATAGATAAAGAAAACTAAAGATGTCTACAACTCAAAACAAAAATAGGACCCAAAATAATAAAGGGTCAAAGGAATAAAGTTAATCACCATCTTAAACAAAGACGAATCCCAAGAAAGGGGTACAGACCAAGGGAAAACGGATGAAGATGTCCAACGCTATAATCAGGAACAGACAAGGGATCTAAAACCATAATCAAAAAGAACAAAATACGAGCTGGCAAATTTCAGTGCTTCCAATACCTGAAAGGTGACTTTCACATTAAGGAGTTGAGAAACTTGCATCCTATGAGAGGACAATAAAACAAGAAAATGGATAAAGAGATTTGTGGCATAAAATGGAAAGGAAAAATCCATACAAAAGCCAAAAGAATGGAACAGATAACAAATATTTACTGCAAAGATAGAAGTGACTTCATTCGAAGAATAGATTAAGTAAACCACTCTTGAATCTAGAAATAAGGTGACTCTTTAGGACAGAAGAGAGTGTCTGTGTGTATTAATAATGTAACGAGACGGATTTTTCACGCTCGAAAATCGACATTCGTACTTTACATCGTACTCGAATGCCGTAGATTCGACGGTTCAAATCCGAGTCGCCGGAGCTTATAACACAATTAAGTAAACAACACAGCGAAATAAAAGAATAATACATTGATATACAGCTTTGATACAATATTTGATACAATGAATATCAATATACATCAGAGATATGATACAAGAAATAGCAGCGGAAAAGGAAAATAGATAACACTAGCAACGGAACAAATAACTCCAGATAGTTTTCAAAAGAGAACTCCAGCAGCAGCTTGAACCAACATCACGTTTCACCAAGACAAGCAAGTCTCGTCCACATCCAAAGACTGAACTAGCTCCAGATAATTCACTGAACCTAACTATCTGAAAAACCCAACTCTAGCCTGCTCGTGTAGAAAAATTTTAGCACCCGGAGTTTAGGAAAGAAACAATAAACTCCGGATCAGTCATGCGACTGGTGTGAGCAACAAAAATAGTTTATCTTTAAAAACAAACAAAGAAATATTTTAAAATAGATTCGCAATGCTTTTTAGAAATGAGACTACCATAAGGCCTCCCGCACACACACACACAATGCAAACGCAGAATCAGAGGAGATTTCTCCTTATGATAGTCAAAGATGCTTGATACGCATTAAAAAGAAACATTTGATATTATAACTAGTGCATAGTGTAGGCAAAAATTCATTTCGAAAGTAAAGATATAAATCTTAGCCAGCATAGGCATTCCGCACTTATGCCTACTATAGCTACCATGTTCAACAGCAGGTTACTGCCACATTACATGGCAGGTTATACAATTAAAACCGTACAAGATCGTATTGTTTCTTTGGATTTCCAACAAATGGTCAGGCCAAGGAACTTTCCATCGCCACATGGAAACGCCTCTGGAATGACGTCCCGAGAACCAAACCGGATCTCTGCCAACATAAGGCCGGGTTACCCCTAACTGGGTAACTACTGACACGAATATGCCATCCCCTGATCGTAACCAATCTATATACGAGGATCCTAGATTGCAACAACCACAAAGCAATAAATTTGCAGCAACAACATAAGTTAAGTATCTGGGCTCCATACCATGATACCACCTCTATCCAGAAGGAGTGACATACACTAAAGGGGCGCTACCCCCTAGTAACCTTGCCGCATCCTTCCTGTTTTGACCATTTCCGGGGTGTGAGGTCCGACGAAGTCTCGTCCACAAAGCCACGCTTTGGTACAAAGCCATGCTTTGGGTCAACAAATGATCAAAGTAATGATCACAAAGATAAATGATCAAACAAATGATCATATCACAAATGATCAAACAATGATCATTTCACAGCAACGCTCAACATGTCACATTACCAAATTGGGAATATATTGCTGATAACCTTCAACTATATAACCTCTGAGCTCGTACGTCTCAGAGAAGGGTGTTAATGCTAAGAGAATAAATTCTCCGCCACCAACAGAAATGTATTTGAAAGAAATCTGCTTTATATCTCAAAATGTAATGTCAGACATACAATCTATATAAATCTGTTCTGGATTTAGAACAAAACTGAAGGCACTTCCAAAGAAGCCCTTGCAATCCGGGTATTCACAGTCCTGATAGAACTTCCCATCACTTAGGAAATCTCTATACCGGAGCAACTCAGTGCATAGACAATCGATAGGTTATCCTATCGTTCTCACAAATACCCGGTCTTCACCACCGGTCTTCAAATGTTATCCATAACGACGTATCGCATATTCGGAATGGGTTACACGACCCAAAGGTCCTTTCCCGGCTAACCCGAATAGTGACCGCAACATTTAAAACATATGGATACGGGATTTCAATTAAGTCACAACTTAATAATTCCAAACTTTCTTTCAAATGGTTTAAACCAATTACTATTTCAAATCTTTTAAACAAAAAGATTTATTTCACAAAGTTCACTCAATTTCACAAAGATTCATTTCCTGGATTTCAAAACAATTCCATTTCAATTGGATTTAATTCATTAAATCTTTAAATCAAGATTTGATTCATAGCTTTCAAATCGTTCCTAAATATTCGCAAAGAATTCGTTTCCAAATATTCATCTATAACTTGGAAAACTATTTTAGTTTACTTGAAATCCCTTTAATACAATTTGAAATTCAGTTCTCCTTTGAAAGCTTTTTTATCATTTAGAACCAATGGCGTTATTTCGGAAAAACCCTATTCCATTTATACAAGTTACTATCTTTGGGTTAATTCAAATTCCCAAAAGAACAATACTTTAAAAATGGTTTGACTCATATATAACTAGTATAATATCGTTAATCCCTAGTTTTAAATCATAGAATTCAATTACAGGTATTGAATTCAAATTTAAATCAAAATATTTAAATTCCAAAACTTAATCAAGTTATTCAAAATAAATTTCATCTTTGAAATTCCATTTCAAAAGCTTTTCACTTTTAAACACAATCCATTTCCAAAACATTTGAATTTATATTCAATTGTATAAATCATTTCAACATCTGTGACTAAATCGATTTCCTCGTGAAATCCATCATTGCGTATGTAGAAGTGTGGTCCAGGGTTTAACACAATAGTGCAACATCATCATTATCACAGATTCACAGATAATATACAAATATAAATCAATGAATGAATCATACGCAGCTCAATCCACAGAGCAAAATATCACAAATCAGATAGGACAATCAATTCAATGCATCCCATACCATACAATCATTCGTAAGTATGGTCAAGTATTCAATAGTCATTTATAAGCAGGATTAATTAATTATTTATCCTAATTAATTCAATTTATTTTCAATTAAATAAATTACTTATGAATTAATTTACCAATTCTGATTTATTAATCATTCGATATCAACTAATTTATCAAACTCTTTAATTAATTAAATTATCCTTAATTAATCATATTCATTAATTTAATCTTTAAACCAATTGCATAATTAATTAACCTTTTAATTAATTATTTTAAGAAATTAAAATTTTAATTTCTTACCATTAAGCAATCATCCCATAACCATAAATCATTAATTACAAATTAATCTTTATCATTTAAATAAATTTACTTTAATAAATCTTTAACTAATATTAATTTATCTCATTTATTAATTAATCCTTAATTAATCTCTATTGATTAATTATCCTTAATTTATCATAATAAGTAATTTATCTCTAATTGCTTTCATTAAGTAATTTACAATTTACAATCTATAATTGATTATCTAAATTAATTTATCTAATTAATTATCAAAATTAAATCTTATTAAGTAATACTTAATTATCCTTAGTTAATCATCTTCATTACTAATAACATTTCTTAATTACTTTTAATTAATCTCTAATTATAAATAAATCTAAATCATAAATTTATAAATTAATTAAATAAGTCTTTAATTAATTATCATATAAATTACATCACTTAATGCCTTAATTGTTTCTAATATAATCAATTCCTTTATTAATGATTTCATTAATCATTCAAGTGTATTTTAAACTTACACTTTAAATTTAAATTCAAATTTCATTTTAAAACCATTTAAGATTCAAATTTCATTTTGGATTTAAGGTTTACAAAGATAAGCATTAACCAAATTTACATATCAACTTGTAGACCTATATAAGAGAAGTTTTAACCAAATTACTTAAATTTTTAATTAAAATTTAAGCTTTAAAATACATCACTTTTTTTTAATCTTGCAAACTCAAATTAAAACAAATCATCTAACTTACCATTCAAAATTCTCTTACACAAGAACTTTATCAAAATCCAATTCAAATATTTATTTGAAAACAAATTACAGGTAATTTGATTTAAACATGTCATAAAACAATTCAGATTTTTAATTCCCAGATCTGGATTCAACATTTGATTTAAATCTTTTGATTTAAAATTTGCCTTTAACTTTGAAATCCAAATTCATTTCGAAACTTCAAGATTCAAAAGTTGATTTAAACTCAGTTTAAATTTTTGTTCCCAGATTTTTAAATTAATTTTTTTTTAAACCTTAAAACTGTCAGGTTTGTTTCTAAAACCTGAAACCCTCTTTTAACTATTTGAAAACTTTTAAAATTTAATTTTAAATCTAGCTTTATCTAGATTTGAACTTACCTTTAAAACTATCTCGCATTCCTTAAATCATTTTAAATTCTGCTTTAAATTTGGATCTACTGCCAGGTTTTTTTTTTCAAAACCTGTAGCAACATTTGACCCGAGAAAACTCAAACTTGCTTCGAGTCAAACATCCAAAATCTCGAATACAACTTCGGGACAAACACGCGAATTCACCCTGCTGCTTCCCCACTATACAAATTCTAGAACTTCTCCTTCCTATCATCAGATACACGCGACACCTCGTGCATGTGCACTGGCCATCCAATGCCCTCCGACCATTCCTCTAGCCACTGACAAGTCGCCGATCGCCCACCCAAACCACCTGACCACCTCGGTCCTTAAATCAATGACGAAAACGAAATCGAGTTCGTACGAACCAAAACCTGAAACGTTCGAACCCATTACCATCCAAACCTGTCATCGCGCCTTAAAGAACGCGCCGCACCTCCTTCCAGACCTTCGTCTACGTCCACACTACCATCTCCAAAAATCCCACTGCACTCGATCCACTACAGAATTTCCAGTCATGCAATTTCGAACACGACTCACAACCCTATGCTAAACCCTATTTTCGATTCAACCCAAAAATTCATTCATTAGAAAAAATTTCTATTATTTTTCCCGTGCTCGTGGATCATTAAGCTAGCTTCACCATAAGTTTCAACATCTAGAATTCATTAAAACCACATAAATTTGTAAAAATATGATTATTGTTCATCAGTAAATTGCTTTTACATTTCTAATTTAAAAATCATTATCCTTGTTTTAAAAATCTTATCTTTGAGTGTATATTCCAAATATAAAATCAAACTCACAATTTAGAGTATTCGAATTTAACAAAAAAAATTCCTTCTTGCTGTCATATTGATCACACAGTAACTTTGTTGTTCTGTTAACTTCAAAACAATTTTCCAGGTCCTGACTTTGGTTTATACAAACTTAATTAGTTAAATTTCTAAGTTTTAAATTGTTTTATATGAATAAGTATTAATCTTCTTAACAATTCTTTGCTCAGAACTTGATAGTATTGAAGAATGATACTTAGCAGAATTTACAGTAAAGCAGCAACAACATCACAAACAATATGTAACAAACAAAATATTTCATGAACAAACCATTTAGGTTTAAATCTCAAAAGGAATGTTTACTCACCTTGAATGGTTTGGAACAGAGAACTCAAGCCTGGAATTGTTGAACAGAGACAGTGCTTTTTTTTTGTTTTCTGGTTTGATTCTATATTTCCAATTTCCATTTCTTTTCCTTTTTATTAGTCTGATCTTTGCTAAGATTTGTTGAACGAATGAATAAAGGTTTGTGGATGTGTATATATATAAATGTAGATTGTGTATAGGGGAAGGTATAAGCAAGTACACTATTTCTTTTTACTCAGCATTTTTATATTTATTTTTCTCTTGCTAAACCCATGCTTGAATTGGTGATGTGATCGTGTTTATGGCTGAAGAGTAAATGGCATTTAATGCCTCATGCTTCCTTGTACATCTACAGCATGTGCTGTTTGATTTCTTTTGCAAATACTAAGTCTTTTTTTTATTTTTTTTATTTTTACATACTTATATTCAAAGGTTCTTTTCTTTTGTGATCTAATCCAGTTTTATTTTTATTGTTCTTGTTCTATGCTTTGTTTACTTGTTTTGTTTTATTAAAATTTTATTCATTTCTAACTTCAATAGTTAATTTAACTTCCATATTAAATTCCAACTTAAATTATCAAATAGTTATAGCTCGGTTGAATTTTATTTTACTTTAAAATATTTGTAAATCCCAATTCAAATTAAATTTAAATACATTTTTCCAGCAATTCATAGTTTAATCTGATATTAAATAGCAATTACCAAATTCATTTTACAAATTTTTATTCAAAAATAAATAAATTAATTAATTAATTATCATTTTAAACTCAATTAAGATCCGGGATCGTTACAGATAAGTTATTTGGACTATTGCACTGAACGACCTATAGGATCGATTTCACCCTAGAGGGAGTGAATAGGGTGATACTATTAATTATAAAATTTATTGAGGAAGTACATAAAATAATTTCAGCACAGATAATAGTCGAATAACAGCAGCACAGATAATAGCAGAATAATAAAAATGCAGAAATAGAACAACACAGAGTTTATCCAACTTCGGCAAAACCCTGCCTATGTGCTACCCCGAAGGTTTCTACTAGAAATTAAGTAGTCAGACTCTTACACACGTAAACTCACGACACCCGCTATCGACTAATATTAACTCTATGCTCAAAACCCTACACAACTCAGCCACTGAGTTGCGTATTCTCGAACTACACCACCGCAGTTCGTCCCATAGTCACACGACTAGAGATTACAATGTTTAAAAGATAAATTAAAAACACTTTAAAACTATAAAATAAATAAACCCTAATTTTAAACCATAAAGCCCAATATAATATAAAAAGAAGTCGGCTTAAAATTAAAGCATAAGAGCAAACTTGTCTCCCTTCTTTTATTTTGCTTGTAAATTACTTCAGCCCGCTTCCTTGCTTGGTGAAAATGGCGGCTCGTTCCTTTATGTGCTTGCTCGAAAAGTAGGGCTTTTCATTTGAAGAAGCACTGAATTTAATAGCTTGATCAAATGATGATTTATGTCCTTACTTTGTCGATCGATGCTCTCTTCTATTAGCACATGGCTCCTTCAATTTTGATCGAGTTCGAACTTGCTTCGGTATGTAATTTGTTACTTTTTGCTTTACTGTTTTTGTTTACTTGAACTCGATCTTGATTCGAGTTGAATGATTACTCTTTTTGCTTGAACTCGAAGGATCAACTGCCTATGATGTTAATTGTTTATATAGGGTTCGAACCCCTATATTTTCGTTCGTATATACTCATTGAATTCTTCTGATAAATTTTGGCTTGCCGTTCGATTCGACTTGAATGTTGATGATTTGTATTGATTTGTTCAATTTGATTTCTTGGTAATCACGGATTTGATTCTGACTTGGTTCATTCTTGTTGCCATGGTCATTACGGCACCGACTTTGGTTTGAAATCTGCAAACTTGATTTAGTGAAAATATTTTTAGATGATAATTTACTTTGACTTTGCATTTTCTTTGAGTATTGACTTTGGTTCTTAATTTTGTTTTATTCAAACTTGTATCCTATTGTTGCATGACTTCGGTCATTTTCGATATTCTACTGTGATCTATCACCTTGGCCACCGTGGTTGTGAATTTCTGGCATTTGAACTCTGACATTGACATTGGTTTGAATCGAGTCGTTGCTTTGAGTTAATGCAGTTTTCACTCTTGTTCATGCAGCTTTCTGTACTTTGATATGCACTATAGAAATTCCAGAGTGCCTTTGTATACGACTTGTATACTTGTCTTTTTCTCTTACAAGTCTGGATTTGTTCATGTATGTACTGCCTGTGTATGTCTGCTATGTATATGCATTCATCTTTTGCACTGTATATTGATAGCCTCGAGCCTGTTGATAATATGTAGTGTTGTATTGGTCTAGTTCACCTTGAACTTCATGTGTGCTAGAGTCTGGCTCATGCAGTCTTGCTTCCATACTGCTATGTTGTGTCTGGACAGCTGCTTTGCACTTGTAGTCATCACTGGTTCATTCTTGAACTATTGTTGATGCACTTGATATTTCACTTGACTGATCTTCATATATTTGTATTTTTCATGTTGCATAGCTTATAGTCATGTTTCAATGTGTATGCACACATCTCTGTTAAACTGCATGTTCATGTTTGAGATTGCTCATTTGAGTTCATATTGAAACTGTTGTTGCTTTGAGTCATGTAAACTTGTTTGTAGTTTTGTAATTTGTATATACACGGTGCAATGCGTATATATCCATTCATGTGTGTTTGAGCTTTGCCTCCATGTGTTTGGTATTTTTGTTTCATTAGTCTGGTTGCATGTCATTACTGTCATGTGTACATCTCTCTGTTGCATACCTGTGCACATTGTGATCTGGTATCACTGGCTTCATCATGTCTGCAAATGGACTTGTGCATGCTTTGGTGCCTCTGTGCCTTCATGAGTCTGGTTCTAATGCTTTTTTGTATTGAGTCAGATGTATTATTCATGCATGTATATTGGTATGGTCATTATTGAGTTCCTGTTTTTTGCTGTTTTGTTTTGCATCGAGCATTTTCACTTGTACTCGACAATTTTGTATTTCACCAACTTTGAATCCAGCTTATAGCTCGGGTTTGACCTTGTGCTCCTGTCGTGGCTTTCACTTGAGTTGAACCCGGCTTTTGATTTGGGTTGACCTTGTGCTCACCTGTCCCTGTAGATTTATTAAGTGTATATCGGTGTGCACGGCCTTGTGGCATGTACAGTGATACACTGTGCATGTCACAAGTTGTTCGTGTGTGATAAATTCAAATTTAAATGATGACAAACAACCCAAATAATTGAGGAAAATAATATTTTCAAAATCACACTTTATTTTACACTGGAAAATATTTTCTTTTCAATTTACCGCGTTAGTGTTTATTTTGCAGATTGTTCAGATGCTGGATTCAATCTGGAATAAAGTTGAAGATAAATACGAGTGAATGAGCGATATGTAGTGAGGTGCATTTGTAAATTATATATGTATTGTAATTGAAATTTTGTATATATAGTGAAAGCACAAATTTGTACTATTCAAAAATGTTATAAATATTTGTTTGAATAAAATATCCGTTTGAATTTAAATACCATGTTATTTATTTTATTCAATAAATATTTATTTAATTATGTGAAAAATAAAATAGTACATTAACAAATACATTTAAATGAATATATATCTGTGTGTGTGTGTGTGTTTATTATCATCAAACAAAAATCATATACTTGCATATTCAACAATCTCCCCCTTTTGATGATAAAAAACATACATTTAATATTTTGAATATATTAAATTGCTTCCCCTATTTGAATGCTCAAATTCCTCAAATAAATATACCACAAATAGACACAACTATATGGTTTTATATCATCATCCCTATCGTTCTAAAGTGGAATATGCATCAAACAGAGTATTTTTTATTTTTGTTTGATTTTGTATTGAAATTTAATATTTATACTCGATTGAATATTAATGTTGTATTAATGTTTATCACATTATCGCTATTTTTCTAATACTATTACTCTTTTGCTGATAACAAAAGGGGAAGAGAAAAGTTAAGATTTTGACGAATAAAGGTCAAATATTTTCTATATGCATCTAGGCTCATTTGCATATTTTTATTCATGCATATGTGAAGGGGGAGCTTTGTTGTAGAGAGGGATCATTCAAATAGGGGGAGAAACTTGAATGATCAAATACATTTAATATATTCAAAATCTTAAATATATGTTTGTTGTCATCAAAAGGGGGAGATTGTTGAATATTCAAGTATATGATTTTTGTTTGATGATAATAAACATATATATATATATATATATATATATATATATATATTCATTTAAATGTATTTGTTAATGTACTATCTTATTTTTCACATAATTAAATAAATATTCGTTTGAATAAAATATCCGTTTGAATTTAAATACTATGTTATTTATTTTATTCAGCAAATATTTATTAACTATAAAATAGTACATTAAAAAATACATTTAAATGAATATGTATAAGTTTATTATCATCAAACAAAAATTATATACTTGCATATTCAACAATTTCCCCTTTTTGATGATAACAAACATATATTTAAGATTTGATATTAAATGTATTTGATCATTCAATTTGCTCCCCTTATTTGAATGCTCCCTTTCTACAACAAAGCTCCCCTTCATATATGCATAAATAAAAATATGAAATGAGCCTAGATGCATATAGAAAATATTTGACCTTTATTCGTCAAAATCTTAACATTTCTCTCCCCTTTTTGTTATCAGCAAAAGAGTAATAGTATTAGAAAAATAGCGATAAAGTGATAAACATTAATACAACATTAATACTCAATCGAGTATAAATATTAAATTTCAATAAAAAATCAAACAAAAATCATAAATACTCTGTTTGATGCATATTCCACTTTAGAATGATAAGGATGATGTCATCATATAAAACCAAATAGTTATGTCAATTTGTGGTATATTTATTTGAGGAATTTGAATATCTACTAACCATGCATAATCGTTAGGACTTTTAAATGAGATTAGTAGTATTCCAATTTCTTATAAAAAAATAAATTCAAGTATCTTCTAACCACGCATAACCATGAGGACTTTTAAATAGGACTAGAATCAACTTGTCTATTAAATCAATCAATTTTGATATGCGTTCCATACATGCGTAACCGTGAGGACTTTTAAACGAGCATGGAAGCACATAATCAAAAATCCAAGTAATTCACTCATGCATAACCGTGAGGACTTTTAATGGGAGTGAATACTTTGGATGTTTTTATTGCTAAAAATATAATAAATTGAAAGCGCATAATTTATTGTTTAAAATACCACATATTGACATACCATATTGGATTATGATGAGTGATGGTCGATACAGATATGATAGAATTAGAGATGGTCATGGAATTTTTACCAACAAAAAGTTTTATAACTCTTGTTTAAATTTCTAAAGAAATTTACTAATTATACCGTCTCAAGTTATAATATATGATTAATATCAACACTCATCACTTTTTTAATCACTATTTATCTTTTTGATAATCAGTGAGGAGTCAAATTAGTAAATGTAGACATTTAAAATCAAATTCAAAAATAATTATCAAATTTTTTAAAATGACTAATCTGAAACAAGGTCAACAAAGAAAAAGATTTTCTAGAAGGGGTTTTAGAAAAATGTCTATAGTTTGAAAATTATTTAAAATGAAAAATATGCAGATATTTTCTTTGAAAAAAACGATGTAGCTAATGAATGTCAACATAAATCACATTTCACTAGTAATTTTTCTACCAATTAGATTACTAGTGTAATCTGCATCTGAATTTTCCTTTCACACGAAATTATCATTGGTTGGATTTGATAGATCAGACCGTGAAATGTGCACCAAAATATCTCAAAATCATTTTTAGCAGCTTTTAAATGAAATTAAACCAAAGCCATGCAAGTTTACATATAGTGACCATAGTGTAACCAATATATCCACGTGTATTAAGAGTAAACATCAATCATTAAAACATCATCAATAGTCCACATAAATAGTTCAAAGATGATTGGTTAACATTTTGAATAAGTCAGAATCAAAATCAGCATTCATTTCTATAGGATAACTGGCTGAAATAAATCAAATTATGGTGTAGATTTTCACATATATCATTCAAGGTAAATATGTCATTACCCATTTTACCTTTGTCGATAATTTTTCGTTGTTGCCCATTGTGATTCTGCCACCTTTGTACTAGGCTTTAAAGAACTTTGATTTGTCGCCTAATTGTGTTTCTGGAACAGCCATAATCCAGATAACACTGTTGTTGTTCCTTAGCCTGCCACCACACCTACACGTTAAAAGATTTTTGTGACCTATTTGTTTTTATAGGTCCATGATTGTTAGAGGCCAATGACTTTGAAAATATGTTGTGGAGACCCAAAACTATTTCTATATGTTCCTTTTGGCACCCAGATTTGTTTGACTTTCAGAGATTTTATATTTGTGCCTTTTGGAACCCAAATTGGAATGGTTTTGATGTTTTGGGTCTGTACCAGCAAATATTCTGATTGTGCCCAATCTTCCTACAAATTTTGCACATGGAATTGACTTGTTTAATTTTGCTTTTAACAGGTTCACATTGATTATACCCACGTCCTTCTCTAACTGTGTTAACAGTTTCTTTCCCTAATACCATATTCAACGATCTTTCTCCTTTGGAAAAATTTCTTAAAGTCGTTGACAGTTGTTGGACTTGTGTTTTTAGTGATTCATTTTCATTCAATAATTGAGTGTACTTGTTAATAGAATTTTCTCTCTTAGTATTTTCATTCTCTTTCAAAATCAGAATTACATTTTCAAGCGATTTAATTTTAATTTCTGATTTTTTAATATCTTCTTTGAGTGATGGACACTTATCACACTTAGGGATCTTACTTTGTAGTTTTTAACTAATTGATCAAGCTATTTATTTAAATCTATCAAAGTATCTCTTTTTGATTCAATTTTAGCGTACTTCTACCTAAGTCGTTCAAAACAGCATTTACTTCGTGGAAATCTATAAGTAATTCCGAGTGAGTGAGTTTTGATACCTTTCTTGGCTCATCATCATCATCGCTATCAGTTATATCACCTTGAAGGCATAGATTTACTCTTTCACTCTCACTGCTAGTGCTTTTACAATCATCATTTTTATTCCACGTGGCTGCAAAACTTCTCCTTTTTGATTTCTTTTCTTCGCCATGTCGATTTCGAGGACAATTGGGCTTGATGGATTCGGGTTTGTGCACTTATGACTAATGATCTTCCATTCTTCTGGGTTGTCTAGTGCTTTGACTATTGTAACGAATGCGATTTTTCGACTACGAAGGTCGACATTAATACGTCCACTGTATCAACTGCCGAGAAATCGAATGTCGGAACACCGAACCGTTAGGGTTAAAGAAGAGGTAGAAAATAGAAGAAGAAAGAAAGAAGAAGCAACATAAACAATATCAGAATCTCGCAATCGCAGCGGAACAACATATAATAGATAAATGAATAATCTTTAAAACAAAGAACTATATTAGTTATTACATTACATCACATTACATTACATTATCAGAGTTTACAACAAACAAACAGCGGAAAAAGAAATACTATATACTAGTTGATACGCCATGCCATCCAGCTTGCTCCTGATCTCCACAGCAACTCCTGAGTTCTAGAATAACCTGATAACCTAACTCTAGACTGCCCGTGCAGAAATTGGTAGGCACCCAGAGTTTAGGAAGAGAATAATAAACTCCAGGTCAGTCATGGGACTGGTGTGAGAACACTAAGGGGGCGCGATCCCCTAATACACTAAAGGGGCGCGATCCCCTAATAACCTTGCTGCATCTTTCCTGTTTGACCGTTACCGAGGTGTGAGGTCCGACAAAGTCTCGTCCACAAAGCTACGCTTTATACAAAAGCCACGCTTTGATCAACAAATGCTCAACAGCACTTCGTATGCCACATTACCAATTTGGGAATATATCACTAGTAACCATCAACTACATAACCTCTGAGCTCGTACGTCTCAGAGAAGGGTGTTAAGCTAAGTGAATAAATTATCCACCACCAACAAAAATATATTTGATAGAAACCAGCTTTACATTTCAAATTGTAACGTTAGACACACATCCATATAAGTCCGTTCCGGGATCGAACGGAACCGAAGGTACTTCCAAAGAAGCCCTTGCAATCCGGATATTCACTAATCACGACCGGACTTTCCATTACAAAGGGTGATAAAATCTCTATATCAAAGATCAGCCGATGCAGAGACATTCGATGGTAATCCTTCCGTTTTCAAAAATATCCGATCTTCAACACCGGTCTTCAAATGCTATCCATTACGGCATATCACTATTCGAAATGGGATTTATGACACAAAGGTCCTCTCCCGGCTAAACCGAATAACGAGCGCTTATTTTAAAATAAGTGTAGCATTCAAATTCAAGCAAATCATATCAAATACCCATTTAAAGGTAAATATTGATGGTCGGTGATTTAACTATCAAAGCAAACCAACAAATATTCAGCACCATAATAATCACTAGGCCCTTTTATTAATTTTTCATAAAATTAAATAACTTGCCCAATATTCACTTCAATTTATCTTTAAAAAGATATATCCTCTAAACATTTCAATTTCATATTGGAAAAGCAATTCCAAATACTTATTCATTTTGAATTTATCTTTAAAAGATAAAATCCCAAAACATTTCACTTCATATTGGAAAATATTTCCATACTTATTAAATAATAAGTAATTCACAAAACTCTTTATTTTCAACATTTGGAAAATATTCAATATACTTAAATTACAATTAAGTGTATAATTTATCCTTTAAGGAAAACATTCTCTTTAAACACATTTATTTGGGTCAAAACGAATGTTACGTAAAACATCGTTATGACAACCCAAAATCACTAGTATAGGGATTCGAAATTAAGATAGATATATAAATCCTAATACTATATAAAACATTTTCTTTTGAAAATCATTTACTATAACAACAGTGTTATAGTCCACCATTTCCTTATTTCTCGAAAATATCTATTTCAACAATGAATGTTGAAATCTATGGTTTCGATTCTTAACACATTTTAAAACAACTTCAAATCGTTTTATTTCTATTTAAAAGACCAGAACCTAAAACATTTCTTAAATATATTATTCCCTGTTCAAAATCGTGAATATAAATCATTAACCAAATTCAACACTTTTACATATTCAATTTAAAGGATTATCCACTGTCCCAAAATCGCGAATATACTCCTTTAATAAGCTATAAAAATTAACTTACCAAATTCAATCAATCTTGAATTTATAAATCAATGTTTATAAATTCACATTTATATATTATAAAAACTTCAAGTTATAAAATCACTATTTACGAATTCAATTATATCTTATTTAGTTGCCAAATCCAAATTATAAGTACATTTAACAAAAAAATCTTTTATTTTACATACTCTATTCATTTTATTACTTCACAATTTATAAATCTATAAATTTCATATACTTACGAAATCCATTTATATTTCATTTTAACACTTATAAAAACTCGTTTTACAATTCTAATATTTTAATTTATAAATATCAATTTTATACACCTTTTATATAAACCGTTTATAATAATTTCAAAAATCTTTATTTAAACTATTTTACAAAATTCATTAACTCCTTTTTTCAACAATCACATTTTAACTATATTTCTCAAAAATCATATTTTATAACATAAAAATTATAATGTTTATTTATCTAAAATTGATCAATTCCCAAAATTCAATAAAACGTATACTTTCAAAAATCGCTTTAAAAATCCTTTTAAATTTGAAAACGCTACTTTAACATTTTTAAAACTCCAAAAATAGGCCCAATGCTGCAATAACACCAAATATAACAATCACGACATCCAAAACATCATATATCATATGATAACAGAATATATCTCAATATCTGTAAATAAATCAATACGGGTGAGGAATCCAGTTAGATCCTTCCAACCTGTTTCCCTGCATCCACAGATGTTAGCACAATACCAAATCCGTGTCAATAAGGAATATCGCGGTATATGGGATTTATAAAATATTATCTGCTATTATGCGGCGCAATAGGGTCTCATCCGCCATATAATGCGGGAAATTCGACTCCAAGTATATATATAATACCAATTTCACATCAAGGTGAAATATCGCGGTATATGTGTTTAATAAATAACATTCGCTTAATATACGGCATATAGGGTCTATTTACAACAACAGATAATAATTTATCATTCAATCACACAATCAAGCAAATTTTAAATCTAACTATTTAAAATTTAAATCGAAACAATTCGATTGAGTGAGAAGTTCTCACCTTGCTTCCAATAACAGTTTTAGTGTTTTATTTCGAATAAAATTAAACGCGCGTTTAATTTTACCCAAAATTTTCACTATCTCCAATCGATTCCAATCCATCTCCATTGCATAATGTTCGACAATACGATTCTAACGCAATTCGTTTCGTGCGTTTTCGACCTCGTATGAAAGAGTTATAATATTTTAAACATCCAACGAATTATAAAATATATAAATTCACAATTTATTTTTAATTTTCAAACCCTTGATCCATCTCGGCCGTTTGTTTTCTGTGATGAGAATCTGGCCGCATACTCCCTCTTCTCCCCCACGCGACAACACCAGGCCGAAGAACCCATAGCCGTTCGAACTAGGGTTAATAGCCGCACCCTCCACGACCATCTAGACATTGATCAACTACCCCCATCGTGAAGCCAAAGTCGAGCACCACCTTCAGCATAAAACACGTCGAGCTCGGCCCCCCATGGACCTCAAAAAACATGCGCGACCGTGACACGTTTCAACCTATTTTGTCGTCAATCCACCGCTTTGATTTTGATCACAATCGTTGGATTTGTAGAGGAGGATGTGATCTACAATTTTGTAGTTGGAACCTTTTTGAATTGATTAACGGATCGACAGAGAATTGAGGAAGATTGAAAGAGATTTTCGGCCATTAATATTATAAGTGGCGGCCTGAAGCTTGAAATTAGGGTTTAGTGTAAAAATGAAATATTGAGGTCCTTTTATAGAAAATTTCCGTGCACTATTCGCCCGAAATTTTTTCGAACTCCAAACGAAGCGTGCCGTTTGGCGTTTATAATTACCCCCATTCCGAACGCAATGGAATATATATCGGGAGCCAATTCGATCGTATTTGGAAGATAGGTTTTCGAATCGACAAATTTAAATTCAAAATTCACTCGAATCGATTTCTACTCGTTTTAGCTTACCCCGGACAAACCGTAAGTCCAATTGACACTAAATTTGAAACCATACAATAATATAACATTACGGATTCGATGAAACTAGTTTTGTCGAAATCCGATACCGTTTGAAAAATGATTATTTTTACTCGTCAATTAAATATTAAAATATTCAATTTCTACAAATTTAACTTTTAATTCAATTTTAAAAGTTCTATAACATTATTCTAACTCCAATATGATTTAATACAACTTTACAAATCAATTTTATTCACATTAAACCCAATTTCCAATTATTTCTGTAATTTTAAACATTAAATTATCGATTTAATTATTCAATTAAATCTAAATATTCGAAATAAAATTTATTCGACTTACAAATTTTACTTGTTAATATTTAAAATCAATTAAATATCCGAATTTCAAATGACAAAAATTCTGGGTCGTTACAACTATTCTGCTTTTCAATTTTTGATTTAGAGCTGAATTTCTATATTTGCGGTTCCACATTTTGAATCTATTCATTAGTAATGCCAGCTCAGCTGCTCCATCTTCATCATCATCATCGCTGCTGCTTTTTGTCAATCCTGTTAAGCATGTTTCTGTGTCGATTATGGAGGATTTCTCACCATATAACGTACAAAAGTATTCCTGATTTTCTATGCACTTTCACAATGAGATATAAAGTTAAAATTATCTTGATTAATATGAGAATATAATATATGCATAGCAAGAGCATTAATCGAGATAATTTTCTCGTTTGTTATATTACACCCATTTTCAATAATATCCCAACATTTAATATTAACAAATTTTAAATAAAATTCCATTTTCAGTTTCTAATTCAAAAAATCTGTTCCATAGAAGGGATAATACTAGACCGACCCTCAGCAAAAGTAGCCATCTTCAAAATTCAAATTTGTAAAAAATTGGTCTTTGAAAAATCAAACTTTTTAAAACAAAAATGGCTTTTGTTCCTAGCTCTGACACCACTTGTAGGATCGATTTCACCCTAGAGGGGGGTGAATAGGGTGATACTATTAATTATAAAAATTTATTGCGGAAGTATATAAAATTATTTCAGCACAGAAAATAGTCGAATAACAGCAACACAGATAATAGTAGAACAATAAAAATGCAGAAATAAAACAACATAGAATTTACCCAGCTTCGGCAAAACCCTGCTTACGTGCTGCCCCCAAGGTTTCTACTAGAAATTAATTAGTCACACGCTTACATATGTAAACTCACGATACCCGCTATCGACTAACATTAACTCTATGCTCAAAACCTTGTCATAACTCAGCCACTGGTTCGGAGTTCTCGAACTATCCCACCGCAGTTCGTCCCCTAGTCACATGACTAGAAATTACAATGTTTAAAAGAGAAATTAAAAACACTTTAAAACTATAAAATAAATAAACCCTAATTTTAAACCCTAAAGCCCAATATAATAAAAGAAGTCGGCCCAAAACTAAAGCATAAGAGTAAACTTGTCTCCCTTCTTTTATTTTGCTTGTATATTGCTTCAGCCCGCTTCCTTGCTTGGTGAAAATGGCAGCTCGTTCCTTTATTCGCTTGCTTGAAAATTAGGGCTTTCCAATTGAAGAAGCGCCGACTTTAGTAGCTCGATCGAATGATGATTTACGTCCTTACTTTGTCGATCGATGCTCTCTTCTCTTAGCACACGGCTCCTTCAATTTTGATCGAGTTCGAACTTGCTTCGGTATGTATTTTGTTACTTTTTACTTTACTTTTTTTTCTTACTTGAACTCGATCTTGATTCGAGTTGAATGATTATTCTTTTTGCTTGAACTCGTATGATCAACCGCCGATGATGTTAATTGTTTATATATGGTTCGAACCCCTATATTTTCGTTTGTATATACTCATTGAATTCTTCTGATAATTTTTGGCTTGCCGTTCAATTCAACTTGAATGTTGATGATTTTTACTGACTTGTTCAATTTGATTTCTTAGAAATCACGACTTTGATTCTAACTTGGTTTATTCTTGTTGCCTTAGTCATCATAGCACCGACTTTGGTTTGAAATCTGCAAACTTGATTTAATGAAAATATTTTTTAGATGATAATTTACTTTGACTTTGCATTTGCTTTGAGTATTGACTTTGGTTTCTTAATTTTGTTTTGTTCGAACTTGCATCCTGCTGTTCCATGACTTCGGTCATTTTCGATATTCTGCTATGATCTATCACCTTGGACACCACAGCTATGAATTTTTGGCATTTGAACTCTGACATTGACATTGGTTTGAATTGAGTCATTGCTTTGACTTACTACAGTTTTCACTCTTGTTCATGCAGCTTTCTGTACTTTGATATGCACTATATAAATTCTAGTGTGCCTTTGTATATGACTTGTGTACTTGTCTCTTTCTTTTACCAGTCTGCATTTGTTTATGTGTGCACTGCCTATGTATGTCTGCTATGTGTATGCATTCATCTTTTGCACCGTGTATTTGATAACCTCGAGCTTGTTGATAATCTGTAGTGTTATATTGGTCTAGTTCACCTTGAACTTTATGTGTGCTCGAGTCTGATTCATGTAGTCTTGATTCCATACTGCTATGTTGTGTCTGGACAGCTGTTTTGCACTTGTAGTCTTCACTGGTTCATTCTTGAACTATTGTTGATGCACTTGATATTTCACTTGACCGATCTTCATATATTTGTATTTTTCATGTTACATAGCTTATAGTCATTTTTCAATGTGTATGCACACATCTCTGTTGAACTACATGTTCATGTTTGAGATTGCTCATTTGAGTTCATATTGAAACTGTTGTTGCTTTGAGTCATGTAAACTTGTTTGCAGTTTTGTAATTTGTATATACATGGTGCACTGCATATATATCATTCATGTGTGTTTGAGCTTTGCCTCCATGTGTTTGGTATTTTTGTTTCACTAGTCTGATTGCATGCCATTACTGTCATGTGTACATCTCTCTATTGCATACCTGTGCACATTGTGATCTGGTATCACTAGCTTCATCATGTATGCATATGGACTTATGCATGCTTTGGTGCCTCTGTGCCTTCATGAGTCTAGTTCCAATGCTTTGTTTTATTGATTTAGATGTAGTGTTCATGCATGTATATTGGTATGTCCATTATTGAGTTCCTGGTTTTTGCTATTTTGTTTTGCATCAAACATTTTCACTAGTACTTGACAAATTTGTATTTCACCTGCGTTGAATCCAGCTTATAGCTCGGGTTTGACCTTGTGCTCGTGTCATGACTTCCACTTGAGTTGAACCCGGCTTTTGATTTGCGTTTGACCTTATGCTCACCTGTCCCTGTAGATTTATCAAGTGTATATCGGTGTGCATGGCCTTGTGGCATGTACAGTGATACACTGTGCATGTCACAAGTTGTTCGTGTGTGATAAATTCAAATTCAAATGATGACGAACAATCCAAATAACTGAGGAAAATAATATTTTCAAAATCACATTTTATTTTACACTACAAAATATTTTCTTTTCAATTTTACTGCGTTAGTGTTTATTTTGCAAATTGCTCAGATGCTGGATTCAATTTGGAATAAAGTCGAAGATAAATACGAGTGAACGAGCGATATGTGGTGAGGTGCATTTATAAATTATAAATGTATTTTAATTGAAATTTTGTATATATAGGGAGAGAACAAATTTGTACTATTCAAAAATGTAATAAATATTTGTTTGAATAAAATATCCGTTTGAATTTAAATACTGTGTTATTTATTTTATTCAGCAAATATTTATTTAATTATATGAAAAATAAAATAGTACATTAACAAATACATTTAAAGAATATATATATATATATATATATATATATATATGTTTATTATCATAAAAAACCATATACTTGCATATTCAACACGATTAAGCAATAGGACGGAACTTGCATTGCTGAGTGACCAACTAGTCAAATAGAGCTTGCATTACTAAGCAGCCAGCCAATTGAATGGAACTACCTGCTGAATGGTTGAACGACTAAAAGGCCGAACCATTGAACGGAACTATCTACTAAATGGTTGGTTGGTCTTACGAAACTACTGCTCAGAAAGGCCGACTAGTACTATGGAACTACTATTCCGAATAATTACATGGCACTACAGAACTACTCGGCTGCAACTTGTAGGTAATTTAGGAACACTATATCTATTAGCAGGAAACTTTCCTCTGAATAATGAGGATCCTTATCGCTATTCAGAGCATAGGTTAAAAGTAGATTTCTGGCATAGTATTCTAGGAATGACATTAGAATTGAGATCAGAAAAGCTTAGGTATCTTTTGCTTAAAACCTACTAAGTCTACTATTATGAGACAGTTCTCTAATTTCGTACTTATATTGAATGAAATTTTGAGTAGTCAATTGGTCAGATGAGATCATGACAAGAGTTTGGTTGAATTCCTGATTTCACGAACTTCAAATTTCCTTATTTCTTTTCATGAAGATTTCATATTAGGTTTTGTGAATTCTGGATTTCTAAATCGACTTTTATGATGATTTGTGGATTTTATATTCTTAGTTTCCTTATTGAATTTTCATGATGTCTTCTTATTGAATTTCCAGTTCCATGAATTTTAGATTTCCTCATTGGTTTTTATGATGAATTATTGATTTCATATGCTAGATTTTCCTATTGGATTTTCGTAATGATTTCTTATTGATCTACTAGTTTTATGAGTTCTTGATTTCTCCATCGAGTTATCACGATGATTGGAGGATTTCCTATTTCTAGTTTCCATATTGAATTCTTGATAATCTCTTATTGGACTTCTAATTTTGTGAATTTTAGATTTTCTGATTGGTTTTTCTGATGATTTTTGAGTTCCATATTTTTTATTTCCTTACTGAATTTTTAATGATCTCTTGTTTCGTGAATTATAAATTCCTATGTCGATTTTCATGATGATTTGTGAATTTCATATTCTAGGTTTCTCATTGAATTTTTGATGATCTCTTATTGGGCTTCTAATTTTGTGAATTCAATATTTCCTTATTGATTTTTATGATAATTTGCGGATTTCGTATTTTTGATTTCCTTATTGAGTTTTTAATGATCTCTTATTACACTTCTAATTTCATGAATTCTAAAATCTCTTGTCGATTTTCATGATGATTTGTTAATTTCATATTCTTAAATTCCATATTGGATTTTCATGATGATTTCCTACTGAATTTCTGATTTCGATGATTTTAAATTTCCTAACTGATTTTTATAATAATTTATGGATTCCATACTCCTAGATTCCTTGTGGGATTTTCGTAAAGGTTTCTAATTGAACTTCTAGTTTATGAATTTTAAATCCCTTTATTGAATTTCTATAATGATTTGTGAACTTTCCATTGAATTTCTGAATTTGAATTCAATATAAGATTTTCTTAATATCAGATGGGCTTCGTTCAAAGGTTAGGGTAAAGAGGAAAAAGAGTGCCCTGATCTTCATATTATCAAACGATATCAACACCATACTATTTATTAACTTATCAATAAATAAATAAAAGTTTCTAACATGAGGTACAGGAAAGAAAAGGAGTTATAGTAAAATCGAAAGTTAAAACCACTTTAAGCAGGAAACTTATATCAAATGGTTAAAGGAAACTTAACCCAGGAAAGGGAGGTCAGGAGGGTATGATGAAATTTCTCTAAAGGTTCACCGATACCTGCTAACTAGGTGATATTAAGCCACATCTCTAATATTAGTAATAAAAAGAGTTCAATCATTTATTTATCAGAATGCTTTACTCAAAAATATTGTCCAAATAGAATCATGAACTTTAACTTCAGAGTTAAAAGTTACCCATTAAGGTCTTATGACAAGATTATAATCATAATGGAAGATATATTTTTTTGCAGGAAAACACAGAAAGAAAAACATCATAGTTTTTGTCCAAAAGAACAAAAGCTTCTTTCATACTAGGAGGGCTAAGTCTTATCCATAAAATATTCTCGAGAGTGAAAGTATGAAAGGAGCAAGAGCATGGTTGAAGATCAGAATGCATTAAAGTGGAATTTGTAAGTTTCGACAAAAAGAAGATAGCGTTAGCAAAGCCTTCGGAAGAGGCCAAGAAGATGCTTCAGTAGAATTTTAGATAGGCAAAGAGCTTTCAACAAGGATGAAAGGTACCTTTTAGAGGCATTGACTAACATGTTTACAGCTTTTGAAGAGGTCAAAAGGTACCTTTCGAAGGCAACGTACAACATAATTTCGGCACATGCACCAAACCATTCGAAACGATTGGTTTCGTCTTCATCCATATTCATCGGAAGAACTTTCAGCAAAAGCAACCCTTTCGAGAGCATACGCTAGCCTTTCGAATTGGCTAAAGCCACCCTCAGATATAAGGAGAGACTATACATTTACTAACACCAAAGCATAAGGTTCCACATCAGTCAGATAAAGCGCTTTCGAATGGTGTCACCTGTAATTAATTCCTCAACAGTGTTTCAACTTATTCGAAACGCACAAAGCGCATGTATCGACGGTGTCGAAGGCAAACACCCATTTTAACTTACATAACTCATAATTAGCTAAGTGGAAAGTGCATCAATATATCTTTCGAAGAAGTCGAAATCTATCAAGCAATCCTTTCAAAAAAGGTTAGGAGCAATCAAGCAATGTACCTTCCAACGAAGTCGAAAGGAATAAAGCAAGAAAGAAGGAAACCCAGTCTTCAGCGACAGTAGAAGGTTGGCCATATAATCCTTCCGATTAAGTCAAAAGCTGCGATTCCAGAGATGCGCGTGGAAGCAGAAAGTAGACCTTTCAACTGTGTCGAAAGCAAAAGGTCGAAAGGTGACAACCCGCACCTATAAATAAGACCCTAAGGGTCTAATTTAAGGGATCCGATTTCATTTATTTTTAACCTTTTCTTTCTAAAACTTGTAAACCCTAGTCTCAAATCAAATTGGGGATTTGGTCAACTTGTACATCTTAGTTCAATAAAAAAAGGAAAATCATGATCATTTTGATTATGCGGCTATTATGAGATTCTTATTTCATACGATTGTCATCATCTAATTTTGATGTAGTCGAAAGGTTACCCTTCGACAGAGTCGAAACCCTAGTAAACTCATACCCTTAGAGTTTTAGCTCAAAATCACAATATAACAAGGGCTTAACCTTTTGATGAGTTCGAAACCCATTCAATGCAGCCAATTTCCTAAGGCCATAAGTCCCAACCTTAGGCCACCTTGACAACTTCGAAAGGTGGTTTTGGCAGAGTCACTGAACTAATAATTCGGAAGAAATTTTTAAATGGTGGTTAGCCTTTTCGACTATATCGAAAGGTGTTTAAATAGTACCATCAACAATCTTTACCTAATCCAAGAATATAAGCTGCATTCACCAACTTCAAAAGGAGGTTTCGAGAGGATCACTCATTCTTCAAACTTCATTTTGAGGCGTTGACAAGTTTTCTTGTTAACATAAGAATAGTATAAAATATAGTAAAATACTTAATATGGAATGAAAAATGCAATTCTATTCCAAATGCATTATATTATAGAAAATTGTTTTCTATAAAAGTTATTTCTATAAGTTTAAGATATTTGATTGAAAACTCTGGACTGTAAACTAATAGAGTAAAACAAATAAATAGCCTATAATAAGTACTTGAATGTAGCTTCGTACTTCATGCACAATGGAGTAATGGCAAAAATAGTGTGAGCATACCATATGACACCTATAAATGGATGCATTAAGATATTGAAGATTCTTTTCATATATATCCAAATATTATTCACGAAACGATAAAGGTTTTCAGTATTGACTGATATATAGTTTTATTTTTCCATAAATAATAGGAATATTCATTATAAAATAAATCTAGAATAATAGTATTTGTTGCAGTAGCTATATAATTCAAAAGTATCTAAAAGCTTATCAATTATTTTTGAGATTATGGAATAAGCCATGTTTTGGATGAATAATAAGTTAATTCATATGATAATTTTAATAATTTTAATTCTGAATGCATATATTAAACATATATTATAATTCCAGTTAATAATGTTTATATTAATAAATACTTACATAAATATCTAAATATAAAATTTGTAAAATAATAAAATGTCTTCATATTTTAAAATAAACAAATTTTTATGATGGCCGAAAAGGAATTTAATATAAAAGTAATTTTTTAATATTTATTTCTTTGTAAAATACATGCTTAATTCATTTATGCAATTTCAAATAATTATGATAAAAAAATTATTATTCTTATTTTCAACAACAATATATTATTATATATATTTACAAAATATAAATATACATTTATTTCAATAATAGGTATTTTAACTGATTTATTTTGGATCTAGATTTTAAATTTAAGTCATTTTACAAGGCTAAATTAAATATTTTCGATATTAATTTTGAACTCAAATTTTATTGAATTGTCAAAGTTTTAGATATTTTAAAACTTTATTCTGTTTAATATGTAGATTATTTTCAAGATTTTACATACACACATGTGTGCATGTGTTTATATGTGTGTATATATATATAATTTTTCAATATTTATACATATACATACATACGTACATACACACACATACATATATAGATATGCATGCATGTGTGTATTTTGATTAATATTTTGAAACAATGTGCATATGAATGACGAATGTATATGCTGTAGACGCAGATCCCAACATTCGTATATGCGGACATTAACTATGTATGCTCGGTCGTATGTTTCACATGCATGACATACACACACGACTACACGAGTATATAATGATATACTCATATACTATATAAATATTATTTTTTTAAATTTGATAATTAAAAAAATTAGAAAATTAAATAAAATTTTACTTTATCTAAATTAATTGGATCGGATCTACTTCAACCCATTAGACTCATAGAACCACTATGTTCGAAATAGAAAAAAAATTCATCCAATTTACTCGTTGTCATCCGGCCTGGATCCTACAACCTTACATCTCATATCTGCGGTAATACTTCACACCTCATATCTTCGATGATACCCCACATGGCAATGCATCTCATCTCATATATTTGATAAATCCTACATCTCTTATCTTTACTATTATTGTGCATCTCATATCTTTGGTAATGCTTCGCATCTCTATCTTTTATAATGCCTCACATCTCATGTCTTCAATAATGCATTGAATCTCACATGTTAGATAATACCTCACATCTCATATCTTCAATAATGCCTCATACCTCATATCTTAGATAATACCTCACATCTAGTATCTTTGATAAAGTCTCACATCTTGTATTTTTGATAACACCTCACATCTCATTTCCTTGATAATGCCATTATCTCATGGTTTCTTTTGTTCATTGTTAACAGTCATTTTGCGCTCCTTAGTAGCTATGTTCATATTTCTTTGGCTCAAGCTCTGGAACTTTTCTTTCTTTTATTTATGCAAAAAGGATGCAAAGATACACACATATACATACATACATATATATATATATATATATATGTATATATATAATTTATATAATTTTGATAAAGTAAAAGTTTGAATCTTAATTAACAATTTGTAATTCAAACTAAATAATACATACATACATATATAAATACGCACTAATACATAGAGTTTCAAAAATTAGGTTGAAGATATATATTATTTTTAACGAATTTATATTTTATTTTGTATTTTAGAAAATATATATCAATTATATTCCAAAAATAATGCTCACGAGCCATATTATATATAATGCGCATAATTTATAAAATTTATTATGGACTAAGCCCAGTAATTATGTTTTGGATTAAAATAATAAATTTATGTATCTTTATATGCTTAAACGTGCGTGTATGATTCATAATTTATAATTGCAATATACTTTTTAGATTTTAATATAGTCTATATGATACACCATGAAAATGTATATTTACATACACAAGTTTGTGTATCCAGTAGTAAAACAAAGAATTTAAAGATTGTAGGTTAGAGATTTAGGATCCAATTAGCGAATAGACTGCAACATTTTTAAAGTTCATGCTTTCTAAAGTTGTTTTCCTTCAAGAACCTCTAGCTCTTGATATAAGATCATATTAGTATATAGATAAAATATTTATAATTAAAAAAAAACATACATATATACTTACACACGCACATCAGATGTTAGAAGCTCAACTATATATATGTGGTTATAAATTCAAATAAACAATATGTATACAACTATTCATGTATCATTTTGTTTTATACATTATTGTCCACGCTAGTATTTATTTTAAACCATATGACATTATTATTCTATACATCATGTGTGTAAATATGATGTTCAACAATAGTAATAGTATAAAAAACCAAAATAAAATTCATTCGAAATAGGTGCTACTTTGTAATTTTTGCATGTCGAGTCGATTAAGCACCGATTAAGCGCTACTTTACAATTTCAACGTCCTGCCTTTTATTATAACGTCTTATTATGCCCTTTGTCTAAGGCATTGCGTGAGCGTCAAGATTTTCTTGGATCGCCAAAAAATAGAGCTTTTTTGTTTACTTTTATTTGTTACTTGACTAAATTAAATACTTTACAATAAAATCATCTGGAATACTTTATTTATTTACTATAGTTTTTTGTATTTCAACAATTCGAATGCTCAAATCATTTTTCTATATTTTTTTTAAAAATTATGCAAACAATCTGTTAACAAATAACAATAATTTATCTTTATATGTGAGAACAAAAGTTACTGTTTAATTTTTCACTTCTTTGAAATTCGTCTTTATTGGTTTCTTAACCTTTTTTTAATTATGTTAGCCTTTTAAAAGTTGTATTAAAAAAAAATTTGTCAAACACAAAATAATTGAAATTGAAATTTATATTATTCACTAACATTATCATTTGGTTCTTTAACATTATTTGGTATACAAATGTTCAATTATTATCATGACTCAAACTTTGCTAATATAAATTTTGGTCCTTCCATAAATTATAAAATTACTCGATTCATTTTTAAATTTATTAAACGAAACACACACACACACATCACTTATAATAAACTAATAAGTAGTGATCTTCTAACGAACATCAGTATAGTTTAATAAATAGTTAGTTATTTTTTGTAATTATTTAATCCGAATATTATTTGTGAAAATTGTATATGACGAACACCTATTTTCATTCCGAATCTATCTAGACTCTAAATTCAATCTTAGCGTCCAGTGTTTTGCATCATCTCGAACAACGTAGACAAACAAATGTTTCATACATTCTACCGATTAGATAGAGATATGGATCTTTATAGCAGCAAAATAAATGATATGTTATATCAATTTATATAAAGTACCGAATGACTCAAATAGATATTATATTTTCGCTTTTCAACAAAATTGCATTCCATTCTTTTATGGGAAAAAAGGAAAAAGGAATTTTTTTATTTATTTCCATATATATGTCCATACAAAATTTCACTATTATAAAATTGTAGTACAATGCATAGCAACGGTGAACAAGAAATGTATCGGTATAAATGCGTTAATTTTTGTGTTAGGTTCATTGTAAAATTTGGAAAGTCTGAACCAAGGATGTCTCGAATTGTATAGAAATTATTGAACATTTAGACTTAATTCAAACCAATTTGTTGAAACTCACGCTCTGTAGGTAAAATAACAAATGGTCCTCCTATCGTTCAGTATATTTAAAACTAATACGTTTGTTACGTAGGGTGTTTCATTAAATTTTCCAACAAAAAAATTAATTTTGAAACTTCCCCTAGTTAAAATCACAATAAAAAGGGAAGATAGAGGAAAATAGAACACGAAATCAGAAAATCAAACAGCATCCTCTTTCTTCATTGTATCAAAAAAATCTCTCCCATTAAACCCAAATTTCCGTGAACAAACAAGCTTCTAATTTGTATTGAGCTTTAGGGTTTTCTTCTCCTCTTTGAATTTGCTTACTTCAAAACCTAGTTAAAAATAAATTTTAGGGTTTCGAAACCCTAACAATGGATGAGGCATGGGAACGCGCTGTAGATGCAGCTGTAGAAATTCATAGGGACTCATCTTCTTCCTCGCCTTCCGCTCTAAAAACTCTAACCCTAGACGGCGCAGTCAAGTGTCTCCATGGCCGCCTCCCTCCTGCGAACCTTCTCGAGAAGTTTCAGAACCTTGAAATCCTTTCCCTCGCGAACATCGGCCTCTCCTCGCTTGAAAACTTCCCAAAGCTCGGTCTTTTGCAACGACTAATTTTGTCGGACAACCGAATCGCTGGTGGATTAGAGTTTTTGGTGGAAGCGGGGTTGGATTCGTTGAGGGATCTCGATTTGAGTAATAATAGGATTCAGGATTTAGAGGATTTGGCCCCTCTTGCGCAACTGAAGCTGGTCTCCTTGGATTTGTATGAGTGTCCTGTAACTAGAGTAAAGGACTATAGATCGAGGGTTTTTGGAATGATTAAGAGTTTGAAGTATTTGGATAAAATGGATTTGGATGAAAACGAGAGAGAAGATAGCGACGACGAGGAAGAAGATGAGGAGGAGGAAGAGGAGATAGATGGTGATGGTGATGAAGATGATGATCAAGTTACCGGAGAAGTTGATGGTATAAATGGAGTTATTGATGTTGATGATGAGGAAGAGGAGGAGGAGGAGGATGATAGTGATCCGAATGCTGATGTGGATGATGATGTTGATGGGGATGAGGAAGAGGAAGAAGCGGAAGATGGCGATGCTAACGAGATTGATGGCGATGATGGGGAGGATGAGGATGTGGTAGAAGTGCATGATGTTGTTAGCGATGATGATGATGATGTGGACGATGGTGATGATGATGTGGATGATGGTGATGGTGATGATGAGGTTGATGAGGAGGATGATGACATGGAGGAAGTGGAAGATGAGGATGGAGATGATAATGAGAGGAGTAATGGAAGGTTGGTTAGCAGCGAGAATGGTGAGATTGATGGGCATGAGCATGGGGAGGATGACGAGAATGGTGATGAGATTGGTGAAGTTGCAGAGGACGTTGATGCTGAAGAGGAGGTATCTCTCTCTTTTTAATCATTGTTACATAGTTTTATATTTTTCTGTCACTATACTGTTGATACATTGGTGGTTTGCTTGGTATAAATATAAGAAAAATGCTAATGTGTGTACCCACATGTCACATGTTAAAAGTTTTTCATTTACATTTTTATCGTTACCGAATTCAAATAAGTGATCTGAATTGCAAGGGTAATTATTTCTTCAAACATTAAAACTTGTTCGATCATGTGATAAACTATGCCCTCTTGTTTAATAGATAAATCTTAACTCATGCTTGGTGGGTGCACGTTAACAAAACCTAATTTAATGTAAGTTTCCATTGCAAAAATTAGGTGAATCAAATATATGGTTTATCAATATGTTAGTCAATACTGTTAGTACTTTGCTTAAACATTAATACTCATTAAGACATTTTTAACCATTACACGAGTCTTTCTGTTAACATGCATTTTTTGTCCTACTGTTATAAAACAGTGTGCATAGTTCTTTTGGTACCTAGTTTATTTGTAGATGACCTTTTTACTTTTTTAGTTCTAGTATTTGTGGGTGAGGGATAGAGGATTTGATTGTTAGATTTATACCAGAATCAGCACAGGTTGCTGAGATGTCATTTAACATGATTCAAAATAAAGGGTATTTTTGGCAATTGCAGTCCATTAAATGTTGAATTGGATTTTTACCGAGCATTCTTTTATGTAGAACTTTTAAGCGGAAAATATAGTTTAATCTTTCGATGACCTTTCTTTGCTGCTAATGCTAACATATGAGTAGAACATTCGGTTTGTGATACCGCTAAAACAACTCCAAATTTGTTCAAGGGAGGGCAATTATGATTGTAATCTCATCATGAAAAAAAAAATTGATGTCCTATCATATCTTTGTGATTCATTTTTTTTTTAAATCTCTCTTGAAAATAGTTGGTATTGTTTCAACAATCCCCACGTTAGTCTTCTTAAAATTTATTTATGGGTACCCAGAGTGTTTCCAATTTTGCAAACATTATTGCATGTATTTGGATGATTTTCTACTGTCGATGCCACGCAGAATTCTCTATTTTTTGTATTAATCTTGGGATACATGTTTGAATATTATCATCCTCGCATTTATTTTATTTTAACTTGATGGTATATTTTTTTATTAATCTTCCTATATTTTATCCAAACTGCCAAAAAATAAATTAATTGAAATTTACAGTTTGTACTACATTATTTGGATAGTGTTGTCGATTTATTTTATGCTAATGTTTTTTTATCAAATTAATTTATCTATTCATTTTTATTGGCAACATCAAGTTTTTATAACTGTTTAAGTGACCCCATGTGTTAATTTTTCTTCCCTAATTAATGGTTTTTTTTTAATCATATAAATTATTGATAAATTCATTATTTGTCATTATTGCTGCACATTTATATGTTCGCAATATATTTTATTATTCCATTACAAAATTTCTAGTTTGCTTTGATTTTGTGCTAGATGAGCTTATGTGATTGTTTATGCCCACATGTTATTTGGCCACGATTCTTCCGTTCGTTCGAGTCACATAATTTCTGCTGAGTGGAAGAGAAATTTTGTGTAGGATTGCACTGTTGGAGTTTTTTTTTTTTTTAATACATATTTTCCATTTTTTCGTTGGAATGATGAGTTTTGTTTAAGATCCTATATTTTTCACCTCAGTTTTTTAGTTTAACAATGTATTACATTTTTAATTATATTCAATCATGTTCTCATTGTATCTTGATTTTTTTTTTAATAAATACGCCTTTTAAATATTTCTTTATTCAGTTCATCGTTGTTTTTTTGGTTACATTGATATTATATATGTTTGTGTGTATTATTTCGTTCATCTGGTTTTTGATTGTGTACTCAATAATGTTTTTTAGTGTTTTTGAATGTGTATCAATAATGATTATCATGGCATCTAGATTTATTTTACCTTCTTAATGTCCGCTTGAAATATATAATTCATCCGGTCTCCTCCTCCTCCTCTGCTTCTTCTTCTTCTTTTTTTTTTTAAAAAATAGTAATAATATCGCCATGATTTTTCAGTGCATTTGAATGTGTAATCGATAATATGATTTATTTCATTTGATAAGCAGGCCCTTGAAATATTTAATTTATCCCGTCTTGCAGTCTTTTTTTTTTCCCTTTTTTTTTACAATGAATATCAACATATTTTGTAAACTTATATTGTTTTTCAGTGTATTTTTAATGAATATTATTACATTGCGAATTTGTCAGGAAGATGAACTGGATGGAGACTACCTTGTCCAACCAATTCCCCAAAACCATGGACCTTCCAACGGAGTTGTAGACTGCAACGAAGAAGACGAGGAAGAAGAAGTCGACGACGAAGAAACCCAGCCCAACAACCTCGCTCACTGTCACCCCTCTTCCTCCTCCTCCTCACCTCTCAAAAGAAGAAGAGACAAAAACAGCAATGGCAGCTCAATAGAAAAGGACTTGAAGAAGAAAAGAAATTGAAAAGCCATGGAGAAAGAAAGAGTGAAGGGTTCCTTAATATTAATCAGTTATTTCTTAGTTCTTATGCTTGAAGTTTTCTCTAAAAAAAAAAAAAAAAAAAAACTAGTTTTGAGAGGGAATGTAACTGCTTCTTTCCCTCCTTAAATATTCAAATTGCTGGTATGTGATCTATTCAAAAATTTCAAACGACAGTTATAACTATCCCCATATGTGCTGAAATTTTAGAATTTTCCCTCCATGTATGTAATAGCCGTTGCTTGCTTCCTTCCTTCCTGGGTTTATTGCAAATTTTCTTTTAGGTACCTGTTTCTGCCTCTGTTTTGTCCAGGCATTTATTGAAAATTTTACACCAGCTGCTGCCTGCATTTGCAATTTGCACTCTCTGCAGGTATTTTGCAATTTTTTGAGTTGGGCTGGGCTTCATCAACCGTCGGAGCAGGTTTTGTGCGAGCCAAAATTCGGGGGAGTAATCTGTAAAATTTATTTGCGTTTAAAGCTGATATTGGGCTAGGATTGATGTTATTTTCACTCCTTTAGGAAGAGTGTTGTTGTACTTTGCAACTGAAAAATAGAGTGTATTTAACATTTTCCATTTCCTTCGAGAACCGTGAGCGTGACACAAAGGATGAGGGCTGCTTTTCAGGATGGAAGCTGGTACGGTGACCGCAGGGTACGGTGACCGCAATTGTAGTCATGTGCGAGCGATTCATTGCACCTGTCGGTGAGAATAATCGGTGTCGCTCTCTATGTTGGTTTGTTTTGGAAAATGCCAGCTGCTTACGGGCCGCCCTTATTTTTATTGCTTGTTTTGTCGTTACGTTCGTTCTTGACCCTTTTTTTAACATGATTTCATACCTTTTTAGGCTCACTCTAATATGTTATTTTGAACGCTATGTAATTATAACGGTAAATGCATGTTATCATGTACGTTTTCAGGTTTACGAGTTTTTTTTTTCCTCTAGGCAGATTATTCTTTTCTTTTTATAACATGCATGCTTTAAAATAGGCTTGGTCTATTCTCATACTGCTTTTCTTCTTATAATAACATAGTTAAGAGTTGGGCTTAAAACGAGGTTTATATAATAACCTAATCATGGTGGAATGAGGTCAAATGCACCGGACTTTTTTTTTACCAAATAAAAAATAAAAAATATGAGTGTGTCTTCATGTTACCCAGCATGGACGGTATTGTACTACCGAATGCCAATACAGAACCGTTTGAAAGGTTGTTTGGTTTTTTTCAAAACAACACATACAATCGGCAATAGAAGGTCGTTCGGCAGTATAAAATTTGAAAAATGTTGAGCTAGGTTAGGCAGTAGAAGGTCGGTCGGCAGTAGAAGGCCGCGTGGCAGTATGAAGTTGTTTGCTGAATGGGTAGCACAAAAATAAGCGGTGAGTATTTTGAAGTGTGTAATCGTATAATGCTGAGTAAAATGAAGAATAGGTAAAAAGAAACTCATAGCGTGGTGTATTTAGCACTGCTCACAGAGAAAAAGAAAAGAAATGTGATAATTTGTTGAAGTTGAACAAAATGTTAAAATGAGGAAATTGGGGTGGGAGTAGAATCATAACTGTGAGAATTCATGTTTGGACGATTCTTTTTAAACCCAAAATTTTGATGTGTAGCATTCCATATAACCAAAACAACCAATATATCGTGCTTTTGCTTACTATACCCATCTTGTTATTAAATGTTCACTTTTGGCCCTTCTCTAGTAAATATCAAATACATGAAAAATTCCACCATAAAAAAATCACTCTTGTAAAATGACGCAATAACATGAAATTTAAGTGTTCTCTTCTGCAAACTGTGAATTTTCAAAACTAAAAAAAAAAAAAAAAAGGGCCCAAAACAACATGATATTCACATTTTACTTCTACAAAAAATGTGAATTTATCTAAATTTAAATTTAGGGTTTGTTGGAGAGAAAACTATAATAAAGAAAATAGTATGAGAAGTAAAAAAAAAAAAAAAAAAAAAAGTGAATGACATAAGCTCATTTTATCATTGAATTTTTTAAAGTTTCCGCAGGTGGATTACTTCTTTAGTTTATAAGTTTGTATGTTTGAAAATTCATTTTAATTTCTTTTATCTTATTAGATATGAAAGTAAGTCGTCAATTTTGCAAACCATAAACATGTTGATGCAGTGATGCATGTAGTCCAACTTTTGGTCGTTTTTTACTCTACAATTGCAGTTCCATACAAACATGAGAGTAATTTTCTATTAAAATCAAATAAGTCAGTCAAAACTAATTCAGTTCGGTCCAGGTAGGTTGATTTTAAAACCAATTTTATTTTCAATTGATCCATATAAATAATTTTATTAATTTTTGATTCAAAAGAATTAGCCGAAATTTTGCTGTATTTTCAAAATTTGAAGTTTGTAGTGTTATAATTTTTTTGGTTAGTCCATTATGCTAGACAATAAATATCATAAATATGTTAATATTACTAATAAAAACCTACGTTGGTATTAATAATCAATAGCATAGGAACACAATATAAAACACGTTAATTATAAATTTATATTTAAGCACAATTTTGCAAAGAAATAACCCTTTAGTTTCTCAAGATTAGATAGGAAACATGTTCAATATTATTTGTTTCAACAGTTGCCTGAGCTCCTTTTTGTTTGAAAAAAACCATCCCCTTCAGCTAGTCCTCTTTCCACGGAAGGTTTGAGCTGTAACTCGAAATTTGCGAATGTTCTGTTTTATAATATTAGGAATGTACAACGGTGAAATAAGATTTTTATTTATTTTATAGAAATCTTTTACTTTGTTTTTAATCATGTAGAAGCAAGAATTAGGGATGTTAATGGACGAGTCTAAGTTCTAAACCGGATAGTCCCGTGCCTGTTCGGATCCGCCAAGACCCGCTTCATCGCGATGGATAAACCAATGATCAATTCTTAAGAGTTTTGAGTATATGGTTGGACTGGGGTTTGGTTGATCCGTCTCAACCAACCCATACTATTGATATCTTATAAAATTGTTTTATTATTATAATAGTGATTTGTTAATCTTTTTAGGCATAATTTATTATAACAGGGATAATCATTCAATAACTTATAGGACTTCGCAGTATTAAGTTGTGTCATTGATAATTATACAATAACATAATACATATTTATTCGAAATGTGATAACAAAACTCATTTTTATTATCTTTTCTTATCATTGTAAACACATTGTTATGTATATTAATGCATCATATAGTGACTATGCTTCTTATAGATAAAAACTTATATATATATATATATATTATACACACACACAGAGACACACACATATATATGTATGTATGTATACACACATATTAATACACAATTTTGAATGAATATGTAGAGCCTCACTCAGTCTTGGACGCAGGGTGGGTCCAACCTGATCCATACAGGTTTCGGGTTTGGAACCGAAAGTCTGAACCCGCACCACGTCGATGGGGCGGGCGACACAAAAATCCGTCCTAACCTGCTTCATGGTCATTTCTAGTGAGAATCAATTTCTGTTTACTTGATTTTATCTGTATGAAAAATATTGTAGTTAATAAGTTAAAAATAGGAATGGGCAAAATTGTTATTTTTAAGACATTGGAATTTGACAACGAAACCAACGTCATTATGATCATTTAGTTTTTTGATTCGCGCGGTATATTTATTCATATCATTCGGAAGACGTCGGTTTGTTACTGGATTTTTGGTTGGGCTTACAAATTTAAATTTGAATTGGCAATTACATCTTTTCCCTCTAGATATAAAAGAAATGTATGTACAATTTCTCATTTTCATCTTTCTCGATCGATTTTTGGAACCCTTTTTCCCTTAAAAGTAACTACTTCATTCGGCCATAATTTTCTCAAATTTATCGAAATTGGACAAAACCAGCGGCAAAACGATGGGAATGACGAAGACTACGATTTGAAAAAGAAACTAGAACGAAATTCTATAGTGCGTGAACGCAGCAATCCGAACAACGAGTGGTTTTGAGATTTGGAGCTTTGTTTTTGTGAGTGGATTTGTCTAAATTTGATATTTACTCTATTGATTCCGTAGTTTAATATGAATAAAAGTAGTAAGTAAATAATAAAATTCGAAATTTATCTTTGTGGTTTCTGAAAATTTTGCTTAATCTGATTAATAGGAGAATTCTGGTTAGTTAAATGGGTTAGTAGAATGATGTAATGTATATGTGAATTTTATTTTCACGAAAAGTCTGACATGTTGCTTGAAATTTGCAACCGTTCTATTTTCAAATGTTAACGTTGTAAAATTGTCCAATAAGATTATTTTTCTCTAGCGATCTTTTATTTTAAAATACAAGTTATTTTATAGTTCGGTTAAAATGAAAAATCGACTGAACCAATAAATTTAATTCGATCGGCTTTGTTTTGTTTTGTTTTTTCCTGTTTGGTTTGACACATTTTATCAATGGTCTGACTGAACAAATCAAATGCTCGACTCTCTTTATCAATATAAATCAATGGTAAAAATTGGATAAAAAAATCCTTAAGTTCATTTGCATTGTCCAAACGTGCAATACGTACGTATATGTGTGTACACACACACACAGAGAGATATATATCTATGTATGAATGAGAGAGAGAGGAACACCAACATGTGTTATCTTTGGCTAACACTAATATGATTTAAATTGAAAAGATAACTTACTGATTTCGTATTCAGCATCAGCACAAAACAATAGTACACGGTTTCTGTAATGAACGAGATTTTCGACCCTCGGAAAGCGACACTAATACAACCTCGGTATTCACGTGGGAAAATCCAAGTGCCGGCGTTAAGGGTAAAAAAGAAAATAAAGACAGAATAGAATCTCACACGAATGGAATAACGTATATTATTTCAACATATAATCTTTACAGCGAAAAATTTAAATACATTTATCAAAGTTAAATATGGACAATCATAAATATCCGTCCTTACAAATGCAGAATACGATAGTACAAAAGTGTGGTGGAAATAAGGTAATAGCCTACTGAAGAATCTTCGAACTCTTTGCTTCGAGTTTCATCAAGTTTTCTTCTAACTAAATCCGAACTACTAGCCTGCCCGGAAAAATTAAGGCATCCAGAGTTTAAAGGAAAAGGAAAAAAACTCCGGGTCAGTAATGGTACTGGTATGAGAAACTCAATATATAGATATTTGAAAAATATAGGTATCTCATAAGACTAAGCCGCACATAAACGCGGATGGATTTTTACCTTATGATAACCAAAACATTTCCTACGCAAAATCCTTTGATATTATTTTTAATGACATTCTTTCGAAAACATTTTCAAATAAACTTATAAATCTTAGCCGAAATTATTACATTATTAAATTCTAGCATACTAGCTACAAAGTAGGTTCTACAATCAAAATTTTACAAGACTCGTTCGAAGAATGGATTCCATACAAATGACAAGGTGAGGGATCACCTTTCGTACAGTACACCTTTAGAGGGATGTACCTAGGGTTCAGATACTGAACGCCTATACCAATACAGAACCGGCCCACCCCTTCGCTGGATAGTACTGAATATGACATAACATTGTTCGTCACCGATCTGTCCGAGACGCTTATAGCATACACAACACACTCAATATAGGGTTATCTAGTAAGGAGATGACCATATCATAATGGGAGCGACCCATTTAGACCTACCGCATCTACCCTATTTTTGCCATTTCCGGTTGATGATGCCTGATGTAACGTTTTACCTTTCACATAACACATTCCAGTTTGAATGCCACACTGCCATTCCAAGGATCACACAACTGATTTCTATAAACGTATAACTATTGAGCTCGTACATCTCACGAAAGGGCGTTAAGCTGAGAAAAGTTGCATTTTTCGCCACCAAACAAATGATAGGTTCATGGAGATCGATCAATGTAATTAGAAATGTAACGTCAGACATTCATTCATACAAGTTAAGGAACATGATAAACCGAAGGTAGTCCCCTGCCATATCCTATCGGGAACTTCCCTTAGGATTAGTAGCGATAAGTCCTTGCATCGAAGATCTCAAATGGAGAACTACTGCCGCATAATATAATATGAGAAATTTTCCCCAAGGGTCAGTGACAACAAGCCTACATTCCATCTTCCAAATCATTTCCACGTCTTCATTTCGATTATGTAACTTGGTTCAAAGTGGTTTCCGGATAAGGATTACTCAAATCTGATCCAGATTCCTTCGAACCAATCATCAATAAAAGAAACGTTAAGTGAATAGGGAATTATTTTTTTGATATAATACTTTCTCTTTATCAAAAATATCTTCAAGTGATATATATCTTTTAAACATTTCTTTCTCGTATATATGGAATCATTTAACCACTCTTATCAAATCCTTTGATTACTTAAAACCTTTTTAAATTCCAAATTATTTCATTCTTTACTTAGGAAAATATTTCCAAATCATTTCATTTAAATCGTAACAAAGATTTCTTAATTCAAAAATCAAAATTTTGATTGAGTTAAAACCATGTTATCTAGGATGTTAATCCAAAACCAGCAAATATTAAGTGAGCAGAATATATATAAATCATCTAATTCTACTCAATATCAATTCCAGTATTCAACAAGTACCATGGGTGAAATAATGGAGAAATCACCTTTTAAATTCCACAAATAATACAGTTTCCCTCTTCAGGCTTTAACATAAGTATAAGAAGATTATTTTCATAAAATCCATGTTGTTTAAATTTGAAAATTTTATTTTTTATACTTAATTCTCTTCCGACATTTCGATCTTATTTATCCCTTGCCCTGGATAGGCCAGATAAGCCAGGGCACTGGTTTCTCCCGAACATCTCTTTAGTTTAAGCATCTCAACCAGATCTCATGAATAGAAAAATCCAGTCTACTCGTCGGTTTTTAGAGCTAAGATTAAATCACTTGATTTTTGACAGCTTTTCTTTAAATCATTTATTTAAACATTTTTAAATAAATTATAAAACTTTCAAATCATTATTAAATCACTTAATTATTTATTTGAAAACATTTATAAAAGATTTGAAAAGGAATTGCTAAGTTTAAAACCATATTTCAAAAGTTATAGAAAAGTGCTACGAATGATGCTTTTTAAACTATATTGATCAAAATGAATTTTCTATTGTTTGGAAATTCATTTTATAACTCTAATCACTTTTAAAACATTTTAAAAGATTTTTAGAATTTATGTCATATTTTAAAACAATTTTAAAATGTTCTTTTAAAGAAATCCATTTATGCATTCCAAACTGCAAAACCGCGATTTTTTGGAAAACTTATCTTATTCATATTTTAAAATCTACTTATCGAAATCTCGATTTCCTTTCTTTATTTGAAAACTATGAATATAATAGTTCGGAAAATTCATATCTCGTAAAATTCCAAGCCATATTCAATTCTATATATTCGTTTGAGCTTTACGGCATCAAAACGCGAACTACAGTTACGCAACCTTCGGTGGCGATCGTTGATTGAATTTTTTTTTAAAGCGCATCCTAAGTTCTTTATGCATTTTCCTATGTACGAAGAGAGGGAAGAAAGGTGATTTATATTTAAATAATATTTATTTTCAGTTGATTAAATTTTAATTGTTTCAAATGTTCATTTAATCGTATTCAACTCATACGATGTCCAAATTGAACGTGACAAGTTGCATTGCGTTCGTTTTAGCAAGCACTACGACATGCAATTGGATTGGATGGATTTGAAGTGAGTGGGAATTTTTTTTAAAATTGAACACTTATTCAATTTTAATTCAAAACGAAATGTTTTGACAAAATTAAAATCGATGTGAGTTAATATCAGCTTTTTAGTTAACCGGGAAATATTGTATGGTAAATAAAATTATTTATTGGATGCATGAATATTTTATTGTCGATTATTATTGATTATTTGGATAATTTACAAAATTATATTGTTGGTTTGGATATATTACCCCAATGGAGTGGATGAGACCCTATTAGTTTCCGTGTAAGAGCGAATGACTCTTTGTATACGAATCCTGCCTCAAAATGGTTGACTTATAATTTTATGATTATATACTGTATGTGATGTAGGGGGACAGGTTGGAGGGATCCAACAAGATTCCCCACCCTATTAATTTTATCTTTCATATATATTATGATATATGGTATATCGGATGCTACAATTGATGACATGCACACTATTTTGCTTATTTAGTGCTTTAGTAACACTGGACCTCGTTTTTGGTATTTTAAAAATACTATAAAATAGTGATTTGATTTAAAAAGAAATTTCAAAGTGATTTTAAAAATTATATGTTTAATAATTTTTCTAAAGTAAAAGTATGGTTTTTAGAGATTACAAATTTATGGTTTTATAAAATATTTAAAATAGAGATTTTGAGCTGTGAATAAAGATTTTTAAATCTTGAAAATAATTCCATGTTTTCTAATAAAGGATTAAGGTTTTAAAAAGAGGGTAGAAATGATTATTAGCCGTTTTACATAAATATATATATATATATATATATATATATATATATAGTATATACAAATATTAAGATTTATTTATAAATATGGAGATTTATAAAGGTGATAATGTATAAAGTAACATTTTACAAATAAGTTAAGATCTGTAAGCTCATATTTATTTATAAAGGGATAGGTTTATAAATAGTGTTTTATAAATTAAAAGGAAGCTATTATTATTTAATAGATTGGAGAAATAAATCAAACGGTGGATTTATTTTAAGATGTGGAATAATGTTTTAGAAAATAGTTGATTCTATTTTGGAAATTTAAGGTGAGGGTAAATTTGTTACTGCTAAACGATATTTTATAAATTGAAAGAAATTTATACTTATCAGAGTAAGGTTAAAAATAGTTGAAGTTATGTTTGAATGAGACTTTATGAATTTGTGAGATTTATAACCTAATGGAGTTAATAAATGGAGTTCATAAATAAGTGGATTTTATGAAGAGTTTCATAAAATAAAGGAGATATATGAATATAATTTATAAATATGGAAATAATCATGTTGGAAATAAAGTATGGATTTTTATTATGGAAATATAATTATGTTTTAAAAGTTGTTTATTTATATTAATGTTGTTTTAAAATGTTTTGTAAATATTTTAATATTTTGAAAGATCAATTATTTAAAAACTATTAATATGGTTTGAAGTTAAATATAATTTTTATCAATAAATTTTTGGTAACTCAATTTTTAGTATTTATAAAAATGTGGAAGATAAATTATTATTGTTTTATTTATGATGTTTTGGATATTGATTTTTATTTTATATCGTTTTAAAGTTAATATTTATTTAGTTATAATGTTTATTGTTATATAATAGTATTTTAAGTAAATGATTAGGATTTATATTTTAAATGTTTTCGAGATTTATAAGTAGGGCTTATTTGGCAGATTTGTATTATAAGAGGAATCTTATAACATGTTTTGAAAAACGTAAAAGAAGATTGGTTAAAAGATAAAAGTGTTTTATAAATGATTTTAGATGTTTATAAAAGATTTTTAGAATGGGTTTATAGATTTATAAGAAGAGTTTTATAAATGGTTTTGTGGATTTATAACATAGTTTATAAATGATTTAGAATTGTATAAAAAGAGAATCCTCCTTAGTGTTGGTGAATATACTTATACCGTTGAGATAAATGTATGGATATTTTTCAAGTATTGAAAACGTAAGGATTTGTATATGAATCTTTCTAAAAGAATTTTGGTACAAATATTTACAAAGTGATTTGAGTTAATGGAAGGATTTGTTAAGAGAGGCTCAGTGTTGCTTGGTGCTTAACCAATGTTGGTTTTCACTATGGAACTAAACCGCCGATGAAATGTTTTTCATTCGATGGTAAAATAACCGACTTCGAATTTGGACCCAAATGTAACTTTGGAAATATTTAGGGGAAATACGTGAGTTATATGGCATAGTCATCGCCGATGAGCTGTACGGTGTGTATAAATCTTGTTTTGTTCTTATAGGACAACGATAAGGAAATCCATCTACAAACGGTTAGGAGGTGATCTCCATTCTTATCTTTGACTGTTTATCTCCTAAAGAACTGAGGTTGAGTTTACCGAGAATTATCTGAAATTGTTTCGAAGAGACCGGGATCGGGTATGTTATCCGAAAACCACTTTGATCCAACAAATGTGTTTCGAAGTGAAGACATCTTGAAGATGATGGGATTCAGATACGTAGCTCTCAAGTGTATCATTCAATCCCAGAACTTGTATGGATGAATGCTGGTGTTGCATTGTTGCCTAGAAGGCAGTGTTAGCATTCCAAGTGGAAAGTGCTATAAAAAGGTAGAAAGTAGCCTCATACCTTATCAACCGGGAAATGACAAAAATCGAGCATGCAGCAGGGCCAAATGGGTCGTTCCCATCAGGGTATGGTCATTCCAAATCTAGGTCGGTTACGATCTATTTATGTTTGCTTCGGGGCCCAATGCAGGGTGATCATATTCGGTACTACTAGTCAAGATGTAGGCTAGTCCAATGTGGTAAGGGTACAAGATGTTCTTATCAGACCCTAATGCATTTATCTAGAGATGTACCTTCAGAAGGTAGTTCTTTACCTTGTCATAGCATGGAATCCAATCTCCAATACATGCCTTTATGATTTTGATTGTAGAACCTAGTATGCTGAAATTTAATGTGTCACAATTTTGGCTATGATTAGTAAGTATTCGTATTCAAAACATTATTATAATATCAGAGGATTCTTTTTATAAAAATGGTTTGGTTATCGTAAGGTGAAAACTCGTCCGTGTTTATGTGCGGCATGGTCTTACGAGATACTTTTGATTTTCATAGGTTTTCTAGAAATTTAAAATCTAATTAGGTGTGTTTTTCTCACGCTGGTTTTTCTAGATTGACTCAGGTTTTATTTTTATTATAATGCTCAAGTCAAACTGAGCATATTTACATATTTTTTGGATGCATCAGAGCTCAGGAGACGAGTTGGAGGTCTTCAAGTCGTATTCACGTGTATGTTTATTTTTTACTGCTTTATTTGTAACGATTCAGAATTTCTGTCAATTAAAATTTGTATATTTAATTGATTTTAAATATTAATAAGTCAAATTTATAAGTCGAATCAATTTTATTTCGAATAATTGGATAATTAAATCGATAAATGGTTGAAAATACAGAAATAATTGGAAATTGGGTTTAATATGATTAAAAATTATTTGTAAAATTTTATTTAATCATATTGGAGTTAGAATGATGTTATAGAACTTTTAAAATTGAATTTAAAGTCGATTTGTGAAAATTGAATATTTTAATATTTAATTGACGAGTTAAAATAGCCATTTTTCAAACAGTCTCGGATTTCGACGAAACCAGTTTCATCAGATCCATAATGTGATATTATTATATGGTTTCAAATTTCATGTCAATCGGATTTACGGTTTGTCCGGGGCAAGCCAAAATGCCTAGAAATTCGTTTAAATCGATTTAATTTAAAATTGATCGTTTATTGCCGTAACTCGCACAGATGATCGAATTAGCTTTCGAAACCTATTTCATTGTGTTCGAAACGCGGGGTAAACCTTAGAAACGCCGACCGGCACGCTTCGTTTGGAGTTCGGAAAAAATCGGATGAATAGTGTTTGCGTAAATTTCTATAGAAGGACCCCTTAACTTCATTATTTCACAAAAATCAAAACCCTATGGTTTCAATGACAGGCCACCACTTCTATTATTCAATGGCCAGAAACTTCTCTTCTTCTTCCCTCAATCACTCTCAATCTGTAGACGATTAGCAAGAGCTTTCAACTAACAAATTGAAGAGCACGGAGAGAGCTTCAGATCCATACGGGTACTTCGTCGAATCGTCGACCATGGGGCAAGAAAAAGGGCCGCGTTTACGTGCGTTTTAATTGAGATTTTTTGTAAAATAAAAGATCTATAAGTAATTAACTTATAAATCGGATTTTGGCATTTTAATTGAGATTTTCGAATAAGTATAAATGGGTTATAGATGAGATTCATAAAATATATATTTTATAAATCAAAATAATGGAATTCTAAAAGGAGTTCTGTTAATGTTGAAAATAAGGTTATAAAATAAAATCTTGTAAGTAATAAGATTTATAATTTGTGAAGTTTTAAAAGAACGATTTTGTAAATAAATGGATTATAAGTTCTTAGCTTATAATATGGACTTCTGGTATATAATTGAGTTATATAAATTGAATTGGATAATAAAGGAGATTTACAAATCGAAGTTTTATAAATAGAAATGGGATTTATAAACATTGTTCGTAAATTCGAAATTAATTAAATTTGATAAATTTAATATAGAAGGTTATTAAAGGAGATATATTCGCGATTTCGGATGGCGAATTATCCTTGAAATAAAATGTGTAGAAAATATTGAATTTGGTTAGTGAAGTATATTCACGATTTTGGACAGTGAATATATTATTAAATAAAATGGATATGTTTTTGGAAAAGGGAATATTATCAAATGAAGTTAATTGTTTTAACAATGTATTAAATTGTGTTAAACATCGAAACCATAGATTTCAACATTCATGGTTGAAATAGACGTTTTCGTGAAATAGAAGGAAATAGTGGACTATAACACTGTTGTTATAGTAAATGATTTCCGAAAGGAAATGTTTTATATAGTATTGGGATTTATATATCTATCTTAATTTCGAATCCCTATACTAGTGATTTTGGGTCGTTGTAACGATGTTTTACATAACATTCGTTTTGGCTCAAATAAATGTGTTTAAGCGCACGTTTTCTTTAAAGAATGAAATATATACTTAATTTCGATTTAAGTATATTGAATATTTTCCAAGTGTTGAAAATAAATGGATTTGTGAATTACTTATTATTAAATAAATATGGAAATGTTTTCCAATATGAAGTGAATATTTTGAGATTTTATCTTTTAAAGATAAATTGAAAATGAATATTAGAAATCGATTTGGAAATCGTATATTCATAGATATTTTGGAAATTATAAATTCACTATGGAATTTATAAAAGAAAGGGAAATTTGTTTAAAAATAAACGTTGATTTATTTTTGAAGTGTGGAAATATATTTATGGATTTGGAATGTAAATATAAAGTAAATCGGTAAGGATTTATTTAATTGGTTTAGATCCATTTTGAAATGAAAGTGTTTCCATTTAAGGAAATTGATTTGAAATTTGTTTTCAAATGGTTGAAGCGTGGAAATTATATATCTTGTAAAGATATTTTTGGAAAATAAATAATTTGAAAAATTATTTGTAATCTGGTGATGTTGTGCATACCTATTGATAGTTAAATAACCGACTATCAATATTTACCTTTAAATAGGTATTTGTTGTGATTTGCTTGAATTTGAATGCCACACTTATTTTTAAAATAAGCGCTCACTATTCGGGTTAGCCAGGAAAGGACCTTGGGGTCGTATAACCCATTCCGAATATGTGATACGTCGTTATGGATTGCATTTGATGACCGGTGTTGAAGATCACCGGATATTTTTGAAAATGGAAGGATTACCGTCGAATGACTCTGCATCGGCCGATCCCCGATATAGAGGTTTTATCACCCTTAGTGACGGGAAGTCCGGACGTGATTAGTGAATATCCGGATTGCAAGGGATTCTTTCGAAGTGCCTTCGGTTCTATTCGAGCCCGGAACAGACTTGTATGGATTGTATGTCTGACATTACAAATTGAGATATAAAGCTGATTTCTTTTAAATATATTTCTGTTGGTGGCGGAGAATTTATTCTCTTAGCTTAATACCCTTCTCTGAGACATATGAGCTCAGAGGTTATATAGTTGAAGGTTATTAGTGATATACTCCCAATTTGGTAGTGTGATATGCTAAGTGCTGTTGAGCATTTGATGATCAAAGCACAACTTTTGTATAAAGCATGGCTTTATGGACGAGACTTCGTCGGACCTCACACCCCGGAATGGTCAAAACAGGAAGGATGCGGCAAGGTTCTAGGGAGTAACGCCCCTTAGTGTATGTCATTGCCTTCTGGATAGAAGTGGTATCATGGTGGAGCCCAGATACTTAACTTATGTGAATATTGCAAATTTATATGACTTTGTGATTGATGTTTGTTGAGGATCCTCAGATAAAGATTGTTACAACCGGGGGATGGCATACGCGCGTCAGTAGTTACCTATTTTTGCAGAGGTAACCCGGCCTTGTGTTGGCAGAGATCCGGTTAGGTTCTCGGGGCGTCTTTCCAAAGGCGTACCCATGTGGCAATGGGAAGTTCCTTGGCCTGACCATTTGTTGGAAATCCAAAGAAACAATACGAACCTTGTTCGGTTTTAGTTGTAGAACCTGCCATTTAATATGGTAGCTATAGTAGGCATAATATAATGGTACCTATGCTGGCTAAGATTTATATTCTACTTTCGAAATGTTTTCTACACTATGCACTAATAATAATATCAAAAAAAGTGATTTGATTTTACGTAGTAAGCATCTTTGACTATCATAAGGAGAAATCTCCCCCAAGTCTGCGTTTGCATTGTGTGTGTGCCGAGAGGCCTTTTGGTAGTTTCATTTTTTTTAAAGCATTGCGAATCTATTTTAAAAATATTCCTCTATTTTGTTTTTGAAAGATAACTATTTTAAGTTCTCACATCAGTCCCATGACTGACTCGGAGTTTATTGTTTTCTTTCCTAAACTCTGGGTGCCCACCAATTTCCACACGGGCAGTCAAGAGTCAGGTTTATCAGGATATTCTGGAATTCAGGAGTTGCTGGAGGCAAGCTGGATGGCATCGCGTATTCACTAGTATTTCTTTTCCGCTATTTGTTGTTGTTGTTGTACACTCTGACAATGTAATGTAATAACTGATATAGTTCTTTGTTTAAAGATTATTCATTTATCTATTATATGTTGTTCCGCTGCGATTGTGAGATTCTAATATTGTTCTGTTGTTTCTTTCTATTCTGTTCTATCTTTTTCTCTCTTCTTCTACCTCTTTCTTCTTCTTTAACCATAACATTTCGGTTTTTCGGCCTTCGATTGCTCGGCAGTCGATACAGTGGACGTATTGATGTCGGTTTTCGTGCGACGAAAAATTGAAAACGTTACATTTGGTATCGGAGCATATGGTTAAGCGACAACCATGGCTCTGTTGAGAATTACTCATTAGAGATGGAGCCAGCAGTACTCTAGAATGAGTGTGAGTGTAATAATAGATACGAGTGCGTATTTGTTAGTGAATATGAAATTGTTTTATATTGTGATGATTGGTTTGTTGAGTGGTATATGGATTCTGGTCAATACGAGTAATTAACGTTGTTGATAGGGATCTCTAAACACTTGTACGGAACAATTTGACACGATATCGTTTTAAATAGGGTAAATGAAATAATTTTACCTCGATTATATTTTAATATAGAAGGAATAATTTTCTGAATATATTATATATCCTTGGATGTTTGGTTGTTAATGAAATAATCAAATATAAGAACTTAGAGTTTGAAAGGGTTTATAACCAAATAAAATTCTATAAGTATGATTTATCCAAAGGAAGAATAACTAAATTTGATTTAAACCAGAATTTAAATCCCGGGAATTTTGAAAAGTGTTTTAAATGTAATGAAAACAAAAGGTTTTGGGATTTAAAACTCTTGGGAATGTTGAAATGTTTTCCAAAGTGTTTGAAGGAAACGATTGAATATTATTTTAGGAAATATTTTTGAATGAGAATTGTTTTAAAATGAATTCGTGAAAGTGAGGAAGCACTGAACTCACTTCGGTCGTTGGAAAATAATCCTGATGATGATGGCCACATCATTAGAATTCATTTTCGAGTTTCTAAAGTCATGGATTGCTTCTAGGAAATTGGGTTTGAGTTGATTATAATTTCAAAATGGTTTTGGAATAAAAATCGGGTAATTGAATTCTGGAAACTCTATCTAGATAATGTGAAAAGTTAAAATGAACCGACTATTGAACCTAGTAAGTGATGTTGATATTGATAAGATAAACAAATTAAGATGAATGAAAATTTTAATCCTGGAATTAAAGTTTAACTTGAATTAATGGAAATGAATAAAAATATATTTGAATTTAACTTAAGATAAGTTGAATAAAATTGGAATTTGAAAATTGAATTAGAATTGGATATAAAGTTGAAATGTAAAATGACTGTAATTGAGAAATGGAAATTTAAGTTAAGTTAAACAAATGATGTTTGAAATGGGATGTAACTTAAGTGAAGTTGAATAAAGTTGATTTTGGTGTCGAAGTAAAATAATTAAGTAAATTGAATGATTATGAACTTGAGTTATATAAATGAAGTTCAACTTTATATTGTTAAAGGAATTAGCAATTGAATTGATAAAAGAAGGGAATGCTAATCAATTGAATGTAAAATAAATTGATATGAAATAATGAATGTAAGTGTTAATTCATTAAAAGCTAATGTAGTTGAGAAATTGAATAAATTGAATGGAAGTCAATTTAATATGAACCAATTGGAATTTAAAGTGTTGGACCAAATTGAATGTAAATGAAATAACTTGGTTATGTTGAATATACATTGGTTGTCATATGGATGTTAGTTGATTGTATATAAATTCATTAAGTGTTAATGAAATTGGATTAGCGAAATTGAAAGCTATAAATCATTAAATCCAACTTGGAAGAAAATGAACTTAAATAGAATTGAATTTGATTTGAAAATGAACCAACTTGAATTTGAATTAGTGGATGTAAACTAATTGAATATGAATAAATGAATATTAGTAAAAACATCCAATGTTAATGAATCAAATGTGATTAAATTGAAAACCAATTCATTGAATATTAATGAGAAATGAATTTATATTGATTTGGTTATGGATTTGTTGGATGTTTATTGGTTGGATAGTTGTTTGATGGTTGCATTTACTATGTTGGCACATGTACTTGTTGTGTTTCTAGATGTTGTATATTGATATTACTTTCATATAAGCATATTCTCATTGTTTGTTGAGTGTTTAGTAGATGCGGATTGCGCTTGCTTCGCATTTGGAGCTCGCTTTCGCGCCATATTAGCCGTATACACTCGCTAATAAAATATAAGGTACATATCTCGGATTACATACCGTACTTTTACACTTTTTTCCCTGCGGGATACCTCATCACTTGATGAGATGTATATTTGTGATATATATACGGTCAATTTTTTTTTGGATCGAGCCGCGAAAAAGAGACTCTGGCGAATTTTTCCGAAAATTTAAGCCGTTAGAATATTTTTGAGAAAATTGAAAATTTTGAAAACTAAGTTTGGATTTGGAAACTTAGTAAAGATTTTGTAAGAAGTTTAACTATGAATTTTGGGAACGTTAAACACTTAAGAGATTTGTAAAAATCTAAATTGAACGGTTTGTTTTGGGAAGGTTAATGGATTATGTAACTTTTTCCTACTTGGTAATTTCGAGGACGAAATTCTTTTAAGGGGGAAGTTTGTAACGACCCAGAATTTCTGTCAATTAAAATTTGTATATTTAATTGATTTTAAATATTAATAAGTGAAATTTATAAGTCGAATAAATTTTATTTCGAATAATTGGATTTAATTGGATAATTAAATCGATAATTTAATAGTTGAAAATACAGAAATAATTGGAAATTGGGTTTAATATGATATAAAATGATTTTTAAAATTTTATTTAATCATATTGGAGTTAGAATGATGTTATAGAACTTTTAAAATTGAATTTAAAGTTGATTTGTGAAAATTGAATACTTTAATATTTAATTGACGAGTTAAAATAGCCATTTTTCAAACAGTCTCGGATTTCGACGAAACTAGTTTCATCAGATCCGTAATGTGATATTATTGTATGGTTTCAAATTTCGTGTCAATCGGATTTACGGTTTGTCCGAGGCAAGCCAAAACGCCTAGAAATTCGTTTAAATCGATTTAATTTAAAATTTGTCGTTTATTGCCGTAACTCGCACAGATGATCGAATTAGCTTCCGAAACTTATTCCATTGTGTTCGGAACGTGGGGTAAACCTTAGAAATGCCGACCGGCACGATTCGTTTGGAGTTCGGAGAAAATCGGATGAATAGTGTTTGCGTAAATTTCTATAAGAGGACCCCTTAACTTCATTATTTCACAAAAATCAAAACCCTAGGGTTTCAATGACAGGCCGCCACTTCTATTATTCAATGGACAGAAACTTCTCTTCTTTTCCCCTCAATCACTCTCAATCCGTAGACGATTAGCAAGAGCTTTCAACTAACAAATTGAAGAGCACGGAGAGAGCTTCAGATCCATATGGGTACTTCATCGAATCGTCGACCATGGAGCAAGAAAAAGGGCCGCGTTCACGTGCGTTTCGTGCACGTTTTCCAACATCAGGGGCTGACCGAGCTTTGAGCAAATCAAGGCGATGGTAGCTCACGTCGTGGGCTTCGAAGGGCCGTAGTTCGATCGTCTTCAAGGCGAGTAGTTTGGTCGCGATAATTAGGGGAAGACGGCGGCCGATGGGTAGGGTTGCTCGCGTTTTTACTGGGAAGAAGAAGATGACATAGTCGGCCCAGATCTGCTATAAATGAAAGCAATGGCTATGATGTGTCGTAGGGTTTGGAAATTAAATTTAAATTGAAATTGGTTATATAAAAATTGTATAAACCTTAAAACGTGATATCTTTTTCATACGAGATCGAAAAATGACGAAACAACTTGCGTTGGGTTTGTATGGTCGAGCACTACACTATGGAACTGGATTGGAATCGTTTGGAGCTAGTTTGAATTTCGGATAAAATTAAACGTGCGTTTAATTTTATTCGAAATAAAACGCGAAAATTGAATTGAAAGCAAGGTGAGAACTTCTCACTCAATCGAATAGTTTCGATTTAAATTTTAAATAGTTATATTTAAAATTTCTTGATTGTATGTTTGAATGATGATTGTTATTTGTTTGATTGTTAAAATAGACATTATACGCCATTAGTAAGCGGAGGTTATTTATTAAAAACATATACCGCGAATATCTCACTGCAAAGTGAAATTGGTATTATTTATGTACTTGGAGTTGATTTTCCTGCATTATATAGCGGATGAGACCCTATTGCGCCGCATAATAGCGGATAATATTTTATAAATCCCATATACCGCGATAATTCCGTATTGGAACGGAACTGGTATTGCGCTAATGCTTGTGGATGCAGGGAAACAGGATGGAGGGATCCAACTGGATTCCTCACCAGTATTTATTTGATTACAGATATTGTGATATTTATTGATTATCATATACTGATATATGATATTTGGATGTCGTGATTGACTATTTGGTGCTGTTGCATCATCAGATCCATTTTTGAAGTTTTAAAATAATGATTTTAATTTTAAAAAGAATTTTAAAGTGATTTTTGAAAGTATACGTTTTATTAAATTTTGAATTGTTAAAATAAATAAACATTATAATTTTATTGTTATAAAAGTTATATTTTTGGAAAATAGTACTTAAGTATGATTTTGGAGTTATACAAGTTTTAAATAACGTTTTGTAAATTATTAAAAGGATTGGTTTATTTAAATTGAGATTTTTGAATTATTATAAATGGTTTATATAAAAGATTTATAAGATTAATATTTATAAATTAAAGATATAGGAATTGTGAAACGAGTTTTATTAAGTGTTAAAATGAAGTATAAATAGATTTCACAAGTGAATAAAATTTGTAGATTTATAAATTGGGAAGTTATAAAATTAATAGATTTTTTGTAAAATAAAAGATCTATAAGTAATTAACTTATAAATCGGATTTTGGCATTTTAATTGAGATTTTCGAATAAGTATAAATGGGTTATAGATGAGATTTATAAAATATATATTCTATAAATCGAAATAATGGAATTCTAAAAGGAGTTCTGTTAATGTTGAAAATAAGGTTATAAAATAAAATCTTATAAGTAATAAGATTTATAATTTGTGAAGTTTTAAAAGAACGATTTTGTAAATAAATGGATTATAAGTTCTTAACTTATAATATGGACTTCTGTTATATAATTGAGTTATATAAATGAATTGGATAATAAAGGAGATTTATCAATCGAAGTTTTATAAATAGAAATGGGATTTATAAACATTGTTTGTAAATTCGAAATCAATTAGATTTGATAAATTTAATATAGAAGGTTATTAAAGGAGATATATTCACGATTTCAGATAGCGAATTATCCTTGAAATAAAATGTGTAGAAAATATTGAATTTGGTTAGTGAAGTATATTCACGATTTTGGACAGTGAATATATAATTAAATAAAATGGATATGTTTTGGGAAAATGAATATTATCAAATGAAGTTAATTGTTTTAACGATGTATTAAATTGTGTTAAACATCGAAACCATAGATTTCAACATTCATTGTCGAAATAGATGTTTTCGAGAAATAGAAGGAAATAGTGGACTATAACACTGTTGTTATAGTAAATGATTTCCGAAAGGAAATGTTTTATATAGTATTGGGATTTATATATCTATCTTAATTTCAAATCCCTATACTAGTGATTTTGGGTCGTCGTAACGATGTTTTATGTAACATTCGTTTTGGCTCAAATAAATGTGTTTAAGCGCATGTTTTCTTTAAAGAATGAAATATATACATAATTTCGATTTAAGTATATTGAATATTTTCCAAGTGTTGAAAATAAATGGATTTGTGAATTACTTATTATTAAATAAGTATGGATATGTTTTCCAATATGAAGTGAATATTTTGAGATTTTATCTTGTAAAGATAAATTGAAAATGAATATTAGAAATCAATTTGGAAATTGTATATTCATAGATATTTTGGGAATTATAAATTAACTATGGAATTTATAAAAGAAAGGGAAATTTGTTTAAAAATAAACGTTGATTTATTTTTGAAGTATGGAAATAAATTTACGGATTTGGAACGTAAATATGAAGTAAATCGGTAAGGATTTATTTAATTGGTTTAAATGATCCATTTTGAAATGAAAGTGTTTCCGTTTAAGGAAATTGATTTGAAATTTGTTTTCAAATGGTTGAAGTGTGGAAATTATATATCTTGTAAAGATATTTTTGGAAAATAAATAATTTGAAAAATTATTTGGAATCTGGTGATGTTGTGCATACCTATTGATTGTTAAATGACCGACTATCAATATTTACCTTTAAATAGGTATTTGTTATGATTTGCTTGAATTTGAATGCCACGCTTATTTTTAAAATAAGCGCACACTATTCGGGTTAGCCGGGAAAGGACCTTGGGGTCGTATAACCCATTCCGAATATGTGATACGTCGATATGGATTGCATTTGATGACCGGTGTTGAAGACCGGATATTTTTGAAAATGGAAGGATTACCGTCGAATGACTCTGCATCGGCCGATCTCCGATATAGAGGTTTTATCACCCTTAGTGACGGAAAGTCCGGACGTGATTAGTGAATATCCGGATTGCAAGGGCTTCTTTGGAAGTGCCTTCGGTTCTCTTCGAGCCCGGAACAGACTTGTATGGATTGTATGTCTGAGATTACAAATTGAGATTTAAATTGATTTCTTTCAAATATATTTCTGTTGGTGGCGGATAATTTATTCTCTTAGCTTAACACCCTTCTCTGAGACATACGAGCTCAGAGGTTATATAGTTGAAGGTTATTAGTGATATACTCCCAATTTGATAGTGTGATATGCTAAGTGCTGTTGAGCATTTGATGATCAAAGCACAGCTTTTGTATAAAGCGTGGCTTTGTGGACGAGACTTCGTCGGACCTCACACCCCGGAAATGGTCAAAACAGGAAGGATGCGGCAAGGTTTTAGGGAGTAGCACCCCTTAGTGTATGTCATTGCCTTCTGGATAGAAGTGGTATCATGGTATGGAGCCCAGATACTTAACTTATGTGAATATTGAAAATTTATATGACTTTGTGATTGATGTTGGTTGAGGATCCTCATATAAAGGTTGTTACAATCGGGGGATGGCATACGCGCGTCAGTTGTTACCTATTTTTGCAGAGGTAACCCGGCCTTGTGTTGGTAGAGATCCGGTTAGGTTCTCGGGGCGTCTTTCCAGAGGCGTACCAATGTGGAAATGGGAAGTTCCTTGGCCTGAAGATTTGTTGGAAATCCAAAGAAACAATACAAACCTTGTACGGTTTTAGTTATAGAACCTGCCATTTAATATGGTAGCTATAGTAGGCATAATATAATGGAACCTATGCTGGCTAAGATTTATATTCTACTTTCGAAATGTTTTCTACACTATGCACTAATAATAATATAAAAAAAATGATTTGATTCTACGTAGTAAGCATCTTTGACTATCATAAGGAGAAATCTCCCCCAAGTCTGCGTTTGCATTGTGTGCGTGCCGGGAGGCCTTATGGTAGTTTCATTTTTTTAAAAGCATTGTGAATCTATTTTAAAAATATTCCTCTGTTTTGTTTTTAAAAGATAACCATTTTATGTTCTCACACCAGTCTCATGACCGACTCAGAGTTTATTGTTTTCTTTCCTAAACTCTGGGTGCCCACCAATTTCCACACGGGCCGTCAAGAGTCAGGTTTATCAGGATATTCTGGAATTCAGGAGTTGCTGGAGGCAAGCTGGATGGCATGGCGTATTCACTAGTATTTCTTTTCCGCAGTTTGTTGTTGTTGTACACTTTGATAATGTAATGTAATATGATGTAATGTAATAACTGATATAGTTCTTTGTTTAAAGATTATTCATTTATCTATTATATGTTGTTCCGCTACGATTGTGAGATTCTGATTTTGTTCTGTTATTTCTTTCTGTTCTGTTCTATCTTTTTCTCTCTTCTTCTACCTCTTTCATCTTCTTTAACCATAACATTTCGGTTTTTCGGCCTTCGATTGCTCGAAAGTCGATACAGTGGACGTATTGATGTCGGTTTTCGTGCGACAAAAAATTTCGGTTTTCCACTACGATTGTAAGATTCTATATTATTTTAATTTCCTTTCTCTTCTCTTCTTCTTCCTTCTTTCTTTTCCATAACTATTCTTTTTCCCGTTCCATTTGAGTTGAACATGTGTGATTATTGTCAGCTTGAATAGTACGGATTGGCGGGTTATTGCACTTGGTATCAGAGCCAGGTTAAGTGAACACTTAGGCTTTGGTGGGAATTTACTCATTTGAGATAGCGTAAGCATGACCCTAGGATGAGTTTGAGTGCATATTTGTTAGTGATATAAAAATATATTATACTATATTAATTTATCTATTGAGTGGCTTATGAGTTTTAGTCGATACGTGTGACACTACATTATCGATAGGGGTATCTAAATGCTTAAACAAGGCAATCTGATGTAGTATTGCATCAAATATAGGTAAACGAAATAATTTTACCTAAATTATATTATTTAATAAAGGAATAATTTTTTTAGAAATTATTATAGCTATATGTGATGTGTTTGGATGTTAGTGAATGATAATATTTAATTATTATCATGTGTTGTTTGCTATTTATTGTTCTAATAAAAATTGTTATTATTATAATCTAAAGCAAAGTTAAATGAAATTAAAATTGAATTCAATTTGTAAAGAATTAATGAAATGAACTGATAAAATAAATTAGCGAAATGGAAATGAACTTGGGTTATAAAATGAATTGAATATGTTTTAGAATGTTGTTTGCCAAAAATAAAATAAAATCGATTGTGGTAATGAAATAAATCAGTGAAGTGAACTAGTAAAATGAACTAATGTAATGAATGAATTGAATTTAGCTAGTGAAATGAGTTAGTGAACTGAATATTGTTTGAAATGTTGTTTAATAGAATTGAATATGAACTTAAGTTATGAAGTGAAAATAAATGGTAGAAGTGTTACATAAAAATGTTTATAATAAAACTTAAGTAAATTGTTATATGGAATGGTTCTTAAGGGATATTAGTATTGAAATAAAAACACTAAGTGATAATGAAAAAGGATTTAAATTAGGAAAGTTAAAATGGATTGATTTTATGAAGTGATCCATATATGAATTAAATATGGAATGAAATTTTGTTAGACATAATGTGAATAATTGGATGTGAACCTGTGAATGTAAATGGATCGAGCATAAATAAAGTGAATGTAAATGATTGAATATGAATCAATTAAATGGAAGTGATTTGAAATAAAAATGTAAGTTGCACGTATATATTTTATTCGCATAACTGTTTGATCTAGATTCGAATATATGATTTCGAGGTGATTTACACAGATCCAAGTTGGGATTTTTTTTCACTCGATTCTTAACGTCAAAGGCTACATACGGATTTTTGATTGATTTTGATATTCTTTGACATATTATATGGCTATGCAAAGAGAATGACGGTTTCTAATCAAGAAACTAGATCTGGGTCCAACCTAGAGTGATCATGTGAATGATACTAGTTCAGAAGTGAAATTGTTTGATCGAACGAGCAATTAGGTATGGTTTTGCATACGGACGATTTATGTACATCGTACGGGCTTTAATAGATATAATGTTAACATTTGAAAATGTAAATTGAGATGTTTATGACTTAATTAGATGAATGTTAATTGTTTGATGGTTTCTCTTCTTACATTTTCCACCATTGCATATAGTTATTGTATTAGTACATGTTTTATATCGATGTTATTTCTATATAGTTGTTCTCATTGGTTGTTGAGTGTTTAGTAGGTGCAGGTGGCGGATGTTTCACATTGGAGGTCGCTTTTGCATTATATTGATTGTATATGCTTTCTCATGTTAATAAAAAGGTACACATTTCAGATTACATACCGTATTTTTATATTTTCCCCATGGGATATCTCATCCTCGAAGATAAGATGTATATTTATGATTATATATATTGTAAAATTTTACGATCAAGCCACGCAAAGGAGACCCTGGTGAAACTTTTCGTAAATTTAAGAGTTAGAAACCTTTTGAGAATTTGGGAAAAATTAATGATAACTAAAATTTGATTTTGGGTTTTATAACTTGGAATAGTATTAGTCGAAAACTATGAATTGATTTTAAAGACTTAGAAATTGTATTATCTATTTCAACTAATTGTTTTTGAAAAGTTAATAGGTTTGGAGCATTTTTCTTACTTGGTAATTTTGAGGACGAAATTCTTTTAAGGAGAGGAGAATATAACGATCCAAAATTCCAGTCATTCAAATTTGGAATATTTAATTGATTTTATACTTAGGAAGTAAGGTTAAAAAGCAGTTGAAACTATGTTTGAATAAGACTTTATGAATATGTGAGATTTATTACGTAATGGAGTTATAAATGGAGTTCAGAAATAAATGGATTTTATGAAAGGGATTTTCATAAAATAGAGGAGACTTATGAATATAGTTTATAAATATGGAAATGATCATGTAGGAAATTAAGTATGGATTTTTGCCATGGAAATGTAATTATGTTTATAAGTTATTTATTTATATTAGTGTTGTTTTAAAGTGGTTTTTAAATATTTTAATATTTTTAAAGGTTAATTGTTTAAAATTATTAATATGGTTTGAAATTAAATATAATTTTTATCAATAAAATTTTGGTAATTAATTTTTAGTATTTATAAAAATGTTGAAGATAAACTATTATTGTTTTGTTTAAGATGTTTTGGAATCTATTGATTTTTATTTCAAATTGTTTTAAAGTGATATTTATTTATTTATAATGTTTACTATTATATAATAGTGTTTTAAATAAATGATTAGGATATATTTTAAATGTTTTCGAGATTTATAAATAGGGCTTATTAAGCAGATGTGTATTATAAGAGGAATCTTATAACATGTTTTGTAAAACATAACGGAAGATTGGTTAAAAGATAAAAGAGTTTTATAAATGATTTTAAATGTTTATAAAAAAATTAGAATGGGTTATAGGTTTATAAAAAGAGTTTTGTAAATGGTTTTGTGGATTTATAATGAAGTTTATAAATGATTTAGAATTGTACCAAAAGAGAATCCCCCAGTTTTGGTGAATATACTTGTGCCGTTAAGATAAGTATATGAATATTTTTCACGTATTGAAAATAAATGGGTTTGTGAATGAATCTTTGTTAAATTATTTTGGTACAACCTCCTCTATTGACAAATGAAAAATTTCCTGACCACGTTATAAGGTTTAAAACAAGCACTCTATGCTTGGTATTAATGTCTTAAGAGCTTTTTAATAGACCCTGGCTTTGAAATTGGGAAGGTTGATCAAGCTCTTTTCATTAAAAGAACTAAAAAATATTTGAATTATTTGAATTTATGTAGATGATATTATTTTTTGTTCTAAAAATAAATTATGTCAGGAATTTTCTACAATAATGACCAAAGAATTTGAAATGTCACATATGGGAGAATTATCTTATTTTCTCGGTTTATAAATTATACAATTGGAAAATGGCATTTTTAATACTCAAGAAAAATATTGTAATAATCTAATTTAACAATTCGGTATGGAAAATATTTCTGCCAAACCAACTCCAATGAGTACAACAATACGTCTCGATAGAGATGAAGATGGTAAAAGTGTCGACCAAAAATTATATCGAAGCATAATTGGATCATTACTTTATCTTATTGCTAGTAGACCTGAAATAATGATGAGTATTTGTTTATGTGCTAGATTTCAAGCAAATCCTAAAGAATCACATATGCGAGCAATGAAATGAATATTGCGTTATCTAACCAAAACCAAAGATTTTGGACTCTTCTATCCGAAAGAATGTCCTTTCGAGTTAGTTTCATATAGCGACGCTGACTTTGGAGGATGTCAGTCAGATCGTAAGAGTACAAACGGGACTTGTCACTTCGTTGGACGATCCTTAGTCTCCAGGTTTAACAAGAAATGAAATTGTGTTTTATTTTCGACTTGTGAAATAAAATATATTTTTTCTGCTTTAACACGTGCTCAAGTTATTTACATGCAAAAAACACTTAAAGATTTTGGTATGAACTTACCTAAATCTACTATTTACTGTGATAATACAAGTGCTATTAACTTATCAAAAAATCATGTCAATCATTCGCGAACTAAACATATCGACATACATCATCATTTTCTTCGTGATAATATTGAAAGGACTTGGTCAGATTGGAATTTATATCCTCTGAAAATCAACTGGCTGATAAATTTACCAAACCTTTGAATGAAAATACTTTTATTAAACTTAGAAGAGAATTAGGAATTTTGTCTTTAAAAGATTTATAATTTTTTACATAAAGCTACACCTGTTAATACAGTTCACTTTAAAGTCTGTCATTTTGATATTTACTTTACAATATCCTATCCGTTTTCTAAAAATATATTTAGTTAATTTTTTTTGTGGTTCTCCTTCTTATTTACTCTAATTCTTTCATTCTTAGGAAATTAAAGGCTTATATTTAAAATTGTTGCGATCCACTCTTTGTTCTGTCTATTTTTAAAAAATCTTTCTCTTGTAAAAACAAATGTCATTTTCACTATCTTATCACCATATTTCTTAAAAAAAGAAGACAAACAACAAAAGTTTTTCTTAATCGATGTCTTCAAAAAACAACACTGTCTCATTCTCACTTTCCTATACCTCCATTAGCTTAGAATCGGTGAATCTTCCAACACCGACTCCTATATATGAACCCGTTCCTACTGCTTCACCATCTAACATTCACACTGGTTATACCCCTCCCGTCAAAAGAGCTAAACGTTCTCTATTTTTTGGCTTGTCGTCTACCAAAGAAAAGATAGATGACATCCATCACTATCATCGTGAGACTCTCGAGTTACAATGAGAACTATACTACGAGAAGAAGGTGAATGCAAAGCGGCTAAGTTTCCTTGAACAAGCGGCTCTTAAATTCTGTGGTTTGTTTTCAGACAACACAGTTCACCAACCAACGACATGTCGTAATCCATGGGAACCATCACCTCAACATCCATCGATTTCTTCGAATTCTTAGAACGTGGACAAGGTTGGTCATCATTACGACCTCTACAAGAGAATCCGAAAAAGTGGAACCGTAGGACTATCACACTCCTTCCTCTACATTAAAACCATCATGATTTTTATTCAAATATATATTGTACTCATATATAATTGTTTGCATTGATTCATATTATTCTAAATTTTTCTTTAAATGCTATGTTCAATACATTTTTCTTTAAGGGGGCTCGGCCTGAAAATTCAACAGCGCCGGTCGAATGAATCAAAATAGTCAATCGACTGAACCTGTCTTTCAACTTGTTTTTTCCTAAAGTCAATCGACTGACTCCCCCAGATAGTTGACATAATTCGACCGTTTCATGTTACAAATTCTCGAGAAGAGTTCAGTCAACTGAAATCTATGGGGCCAGTCAACTAAACCCTGGAAATTATATTTTTTATATACAAAACCTGTTGACTACCTATGAAGGTTCAGTCGACTGATACTGGGTACCTGGCTTTTACCCTCTTCTAGCCTCTACAAATTTACTACTTACCTTCTGAATTCTTTTTCCAACTTAAAATTCACTCAGAATTTCATCAACCCTCCATCTATTTGTCCATACTTTTCAATTCACAATCTCTCACTTCATCACCAAAACCCTAGTTCTTCTAACGGCTCCATAAAGATCTCGACATTCTCAAGCTACAGCAAGTTCTTCGGATTCACAAATAAGAGCATGGCTACACAATGACAAGGCGGTGCTACACTTTGAAAAAATGCAAAGCTCCAGGATTTTTGAAGGTTCTTTTATCAAATTCCTTGATTTTTCTTCATATGCTATTCAAAACTTGGCTCGTCATAGTGGATTGAAGCACCTCATTGAATTTGTGGATAATAATAACAAGATTAATCACCTCCTTGTTAAACTTTTCTACGCCAACTTAAATCTAGACCACCACACAATTACAAATCTGGATGACTTCACTTGGACGGCAATATGTGGTAAAACGATTTTTCTTCCACTACAACGACTTGCTCGAATTCTACAATGTCCATATGAGGGTGACGAGTTATCTAAAATTGCCGTAAATATGGATACTCGTGATCGTGTTAGTCATTTATTCCTCCACGATGACTTGACGAAGTTAAAAGCAGTAACACTAAGGCCAAAAGCTTGCATTTGCATAGAGTGCTTACCAACACCATCAATCCCCGCACCAAGGTCATTCTAGATGAATCTACCAAACTAGGTAAGTAAACTAGGTGAAGGTCATTCTAGATGAGTTCCAAACTTTTAACCAAGGCCGAATGAGGATGATCTACCATGGCGCTTATATCATGCGCATTCTCAAGCATTTCGAGGTTCCTTTTGTCGATTCCAAATGTTCGAACATAGGTTCCTTGAATACTAAAAATCTTAGTCTCATGATGTGACGACCCGCCCTTCTACTACCAGAAAGACGTATCATCATTAAGAAAGAAAGGGATAGAAATAGAAAAGAAAGAGAAAGAAAGAGCAACAATATCAGAATCTCACAGTGGAATGGAACAAAATATAATATATAACATAACTATTACATAGTTATACATGTATCAGAGTTATACAATATCAATACATATGACAGTCATGCATACATCTATCACTATATACATCAGAGATACATCATACATCAACTACTGACACAACGGAACTAGATAAATAGCTACATATGTCTGGAAACTCCTGCTCCAAGCTCCTCCCAAAATCAAGGTCCAAAACCTATCACTTGGCTACTCATAAAAATTTGAGTACCCAAGAGTTTATGAAAAATAAAATATAAACTCCGGGTCAGACATGGGTCTGGTATGAGTAAACGGTTTAAAGTTGTTTAACTTTGAAAATATTTGAAAATAAAGGTATCACGTAAGACTCCCTACAAATAAATACGGGTAAGTTTTTACCTTACGCTAACCAAAACATTTCATAGGAAATCCAGTGATATTATAATAGTGTCTAGGGTTTTCAAGTAAATAGAAAATAGCCGAACTTGTTACATGATTAAATTCCAGCTACTAGCCACAAAAGTGGGTAATACAAATCAAAACCGTAGGGTCTCGTAGGGAAAATGGATTTTCAACAATGGCAGGGCTACTGGGGTACCGCCCGTCATAGTACGGGGCCTAGATCACCGTACCGAGGATCACTCCCGACCCCCTGCAACACAAGGCTGGAACCATTCCTTACTGAACAGTCCCAAACAAGATAAACCCCGTGGTTGGCGCGACCAACCACCCACTAAGCCGAATAAAAAGGGACATCTAGACAGGGGAATCTTGTCCTGCTTGGGCGTGACTCACCCAACCTTGCTGCATCTCCCCTGTTTTAGTCATTCCCGGTTGACGAGGCTTGAGGCTGCGATTACCTTTACAGAACATATTTCTTAAAATGCTCATCGCCCGCCTGACGATGTACTAAAAGCATTCAATCCATATAAGTTCGTTCCGGGTTCGAACGAAACCGAAGGCATTATCTCGTCACACTCATTTTGGCATCACCCTTAGAGTCAACGACAATAATCCTTGCATTTTGAAAACACCATCTCGACCACCATTTGATAAGTCATGACCTATCGTTTAATTTGGATCGATGTGGTTTTTGGAGAATCAAAATTGATTCTTCCGATCCCGGTCTCATCGAATCCAAACGCCATTTTAAGGGCCAAGTTGTCTAATTAACTTAAATAGTTTAAATAATTTAAATTCAACAATTGAATTAACATAGCATTTATCACAGATAAAACATATACAAGCATCATAGATATAACATAACATATCACAGAGCATCACAAAATATCATCACATAAATATCACAATTAGATATTCAACACAACAGTTCATAAGCAATTACCTTTAAATCTTATTTGTAATTAATTCAATTTAGATTTAATTACCTGAGAGTTAATCACTCAACTCTGTTTAATTAATCATTAATTATCAATTAATTACTTATTTCATTCCAAATCATCTAATTGATGATTTCTTAATTTATTATTAAGTCTTAATTAAAAAATTATTTTATTTCATACTATTAATAAATTACTTCCTCAATCAAGTGATTTAACTTTAATTGCTTAATTAACTGTTCCCTGATCATTAATTAATATCTTTAATTACTTATTAATATAACTTAATTATTCAAATATTATCTGCTAATTACTTAATTAATCAACAATTAATTCTTAATCAAGCTACTTAATTAACTATCGATTCATAATTAATTTACTTGATTAATTAACTATTAATTCATTCCTTAATTAACTTAAGTAGTTAATTACCCCTTTTATTTATCACTTAATCATTAAGCAATCCGACTCTGAATAAAATTTAAAAGTTAATCATTCTTAGTTACTTACTAAAGATAATTAATCAATATTAATCATCCAACTTAATCGATTTTTTTTTAAAAGAAAACTTTTGAAAATCGATATATTGCTAACTACAAACTTAAATATTAATAAATTCACACTCGTCTTGAAGTAATTGCTTAGTTTAAGAAATAATTAAGTGTTAAAATATTGTTAAGTATTTACTAAGATAGTCAAACTTGTATTAAGTTTTTAACTTAAACTGTCCAACATTTTTTTAATTCACAGTGTTTTAAAACTTGATGTAACCTGTCACTTGACTTGCCCCTAAAACACACTGCTGTAACATAAAGGTAACCCGAGACTTATAATGGTAAAACTCGAGAAAGGCTTCGGGTTCTTCATCCATATTTCCCTGACATCTCCCTGTACCCCTTCTTCTTCTCTTTTTTTTTATTGTTTTCTGTAAGTTAAATCCTTAAACTAAGCGTTAAGGGAAACCATCAGTAACTCACGCGACACAACAAGAAATAAACCCGAGTCTTCTCCCCATTTCACTCGAGCGCGACTCGAGTATTATCACGCGACCCCATGGCAACTCAACCGGACTTCCATCACCACCGTGCACGTGCACAGTGGTTCGCCTTGCCTCCGGCGACCCACGTCAGCCCCCACAAACTCCAATTCGTCCACACACTCCAATTCAAGAGCTAATTCGACACGAAAAATTCAAAGTCAAAAAAATAACCCCTCTAGATGAACTGTAACTCGAACAACAGAGGTGAAAATCCCTCTCCCTCCTAGCGCCGACCCCTGTTTGAGTCGCGATTCCTGCCATGTGTCGCCGACGTCGTCCCCTTTCATCCCTCCAAAGCACTCCAAGCTCGGTCACACATAGATGAAGCACTCAACACCTTACTGCAGTGTTAAAAAAAATGGTACAAAACCCTACATTCGATTCAAACCCTAAATCCTTGCATTCGAAAATTATTTTGACATTTTTCTAGAATCAAATGGATCACAAGCTTGCTTCATATCAATTTACAGCAACTAAAATTAACTCAATCATCCAGAATTGACAAAAATCCATTAAAGCTTCCTTTAAAAACTGCTCTTTTGATCTTTGTTTAAAAATCACAATTTTTGTGTTAAAAATCCTAACTATGTATATGAATTCAGAATATGTTATTTAATTTACAAATTGAAACATTTAAATTTTGACCTTTGATTTCTTTACCTGTAACTGGAAATAAATAGTGTTTATATCTTACTGTTGTACTTTATATACATCCCAAGCTTTTGTTTTAAGTTAAACAATTCTGAATTACTTACATCTCTAGGTTTCTCTAGGTTCAAAATCAATTTAAACGGATAAGTATTAATATCCTTTACTCCTTTTGCTCAGAAGCTTGAAACAAAACAGGAACAGAAAGCTTCCAGTGCATAAGATAAATACAGGTTTAATTATGTTCAATATATATAGCAACACAAATATCAGAAGCTAATTATCATACTTAAAATTTAAGAAAAGTATGTTTACTCACCTTCCTGCAAACAGAAAGCATTGAGTTTGGAACCTTTTTACTTTGAGACAGAGGTTTGAAACTGCAAATTTGAACCTGCAGTTGAACTGTTTGCTCTTCCCTGTTGTTTTGAATTTTTTTTATTTTGATTTTACTTCCTTTTCTCTTCTTTTATTTCTCAGGCTTTGTTATATGTTTGTTGAACGAACTGGAAAGGCAAGATACAAATAGATATATGTAGAAGATAACAGTATGTTTTAGGAAGGTGTTATCTAGTCCAGTTATTTTCTTAAATTTTTTTTTTCTCTATGACCAGTTTTCTTACTGAAAAATAATATTTTCAAACATTAGCATAGACCAAAAAGTAGGCTGAGTTGATAGTAAGTACATGCTTTGGTTTCTAATTATGTTTACACAATTATTAATTGTTTTGCTGTGAAAGAATATTTGTATGCAAACATACATTGCAGGTACGCATATGGCTTGTGAATGAAGCTTGTGTAAAACATTTGTTTTCTTCTAGCTTAATTTTTTTATGTACATCTAGCTGTTATTTTGTCTTATATTTGAAGACATACCATACACCAAAGTACTCTTGCAGGTAGATATTTATCTTGCATGTGAAGATTGCATATATATATATATATATAAATGTTTGTCTTATTATTTGTTTGCTTAAATGACCCATATGATTGTATTTGTCTGGTTTACATTTTATATTTTAACTAATTTTATTTTATACTTGGTGCTTATTTTTAGCTTTACACATTTATACTTTCAAATTTAAATTTATGTTGTATGCATATTTTAAAGAATTAATTCTTGCTTTATTCAAACAGAAAATGTTTATCTGGTATGTCATTCTATGTTTACAATTTTCCAATTTTAGGTTGCAAACATATACTAACACTTACTCCTTATTTTTATTTTAACTTTGACTATCAATATTTAAATTATGTACAATAGAATCTAGTTACATTTTATACTTATTTTTATATTCATTTCCATTTGTATTTATTTAAATTATATACATGAGCTTGACTCACATTTTACATTTATTATTTTATATTGCTAGGATTAGATTTTTAGTTTTAAACATTATCATTTATAGATATTTCTATCAAATGTTAACAAAAGAAAGTATTTCAATTTAATGGTATAAGATAAATATTATAAAGAGATTTATTTTAAATTTCAAACATTAATATTCATATGTATATGTTTATCAAATGTTAGCAATGTAAAACCTTTTAATTTAATTATATAAGGTAAATTTCATTAAAATATTGTTAACAAACTTTAATTTAGAATTCCAAACATATTTATCTATATGTATTATTTTATACTAAATATAAATGAAGTAAAGTATTTTGATTAAATTATATAAGATAAATTTTATCGTAAATATTATCAAGAGATTTGTAATTTTAAATTTCCAGAGTTCGATTTCCTTTTTAAAATACCAATCCATATGAACAAATGGTAAATATTTCCAAAGTCATATTCATTTAATATGATCCGTTTACATTTTATTTAAATTAGATTAAACATTTATTAGAATAAACGGGGCTAAAATCCAGGGTCGTTACACATGAATCTACCAAAGCGATATATTGACCACACCATGATTACTTATGAACATTGGCTTGAAAACCAAGCTGTGGGTCAATCAACCATCCTTTCAACAAACTCCACATATGCAAGCCTCTTCTTCGTCCCAACCTCCTCGACCTACTCGAGATGTCTACGAGATTCAAGAAATAGACCCTTAAGCTTGGCCCTATGATGCCATGACTACCATTGCTCGTAATCAAAGACTTCTTGATAATCGTCTTTCTCGAGTTGAATCGACTGTCTCTAAAGTTGACAAAAATGTCACTAAAGTCAATAAGAAGCTTAATTATGTTGAGTCCTTCCTCAAAAATATATGGGAAGCTATCACATTCTCCCAACAATCTTCTACCTCCATCCACATACCTATATCTCACGGGAAAAGACCGGTAGAACATTTTAGTTGGTCTACATCTAATGAGGAGCAGGAGGAAGAAGGTGAAGAGGTAGGCGAAGAATCGGATGATGAATAAACTGAAGGTTAAAAAAAAAGTAAAATGGCGGAAGTCAAGGTGATGAATAAGAATGTCTTTTTCTTTTCTTTTTTTATATGATGTTGTTAGACTTGTCTTTCAGAAATTTTGATCTTTAAGTTCTTGTGCCATGTTGTATTATTATTCTCGAATGATGTGACTATTTCTATGTTATGTACTAAGTCTTAGTTTTATATATATATGTGTTCCTGTACTATATTACTCTTACTTTAACTATCCTATACCTTGAGTACTCTCCTTTTCGTCGATGACAAAGGGGGAGAAAAACATAAATTGCTTATAGGAAACGTAGCATAGATTCAGGGGGAGAATACAATATAAAAGTTGCAAGCATATTACTCAGTTGGAGATATTTTAACAAAATTTTGTCGAAGATTCACTCATCGAAAATGGAATTGTCATCATCAAAAAGGAGGAGAATGTTGGATCACAAGGTTTTGAATGCTGACAAGAGACGAAAGTTCACGAATCAACGACAACGGCAAATCCGGACTGATCGACTCAAATATGGTTCGTATTGATATTAATGTAACTAGAGTCAATAAGTATACAGTCTAGTATAGAATTTTGTTAAAATCTATCCTCAAAGCTCATCACTCATAAATTCATTTACGAAACTTGCATACGTTTTATAAAACTTTCATACACACATACAGGATTTTAAGTGCACTGAAAAAAGCGGTATTCGGTCGACTGAATACTATATGTCAGTCAACTGATGCTATTTGAATTTTTTTTAATATACAATAAACAGTCGACTGAATCTCTTAGGTTAGTCGACTGACACTGTGCAATTTCTTTTTATGCACGTTTAAATTCGCTCGACTGACTAAGCAAGTTTAGTCGAATGAATACTGCAACCGTCATATTTTCCAAGAGACACTTCTTTCACCAAAAGGTTTCTTCTTCATTGAAGGTTACATTTCTTGGGTTTTGATAGATATCTATTTCCAGCAGTCATTTCTCCTTGTTGAATATGCGCTTATATGATTTTTGTTTGATGATAATAAACATATATACATTCGTTTAAATGTATATGTTAATGTACTATTTATTTTCACAGATTAAATAAATATTTGCTAAATAAAATAAATAACACGGAATTTGAATTCAAACGAATATTTTGTTCAAACAAATATTTATTACAATTTTGATAGTACAATTTCAAGCTCTCACTATATATATACAAATTCAATCACAATACAATTTCTGATTACATCACAATTCAATTTACATAAATTCCTCACTACATATCACTCACACTCGTAGTTTATCTTCAACTTCATTCCAGTTAGAATCCAGCATCTGAGTAATCTGCAAAAATATACACTAACGCAGTAAAATTGAAAAAGAAATATTTTTGCAATAGAAAATAAAATATGTTTTTGAAAATATTATTTGCCTCAGTTATTTGGGTTGTTCGTCATCATTTATATTTGAATTCATCACACACGAACAATGTGACATGCACAGCGTATCACTGTACATGCCACAAGGCCGTGCACACCGATATACACTTGATAATGCTACGGGGACAGGTGAGCACAAGGTCAAACCCAAATAAAAAGACGGGTTCAACTTAGGTGCAATATAAATAAAATCATAACACGCGCACAAGGTCAAACCCGAGCTATTAGCTGGATTCAACACAGGGCAGTTGTACAGGCTACGACTTCAAGCATGACTGGAGATGTACAAGTTCGTCACAGCCAATATCAAGGCACATGAAGTTCAAATGATCCGGCTTCACAATAAATAATAAGACACGAACAGATAAGAGACAAAGTGGATACACAACACGAATGCAAATAGGCATCAAACCAGACGCTCAGCCAACATACATGAAGATACACATAAATGTACTCAACACATGCAGGTGCAACAAGACTTCTAATGACACAAGAACAAAACCTGATCAATGAACTCGACCAAGTACATAAGTGCTACAAGTAGAAATGTGCAAGTGCAAAGACAAATGCACATGTCAACAGAACATGAAGCCAGGTTGAACAATTATAAACATCAACTACAAGCCCAAGTAAACCAAACCACAAAGCCAAGCTTGATACAGGTATGAACAGAGAATAAGGCAACAGTGAATGGCAAATACTGCAAGTTCAAAACAATGACACAAAAGTCAAGGCCGCAAATGAAATGCAAATCACATGTACACCATGATATCCAGACCAGAATGCAAATGAAACCAACATGGCCAAGATGAAATACCAGAAACAAAAGTCAAGAGCAATGTCAAATGCACAACAGGCCGGAATAGTACAACTCAATTAATATGCAAATGTCAAGACTAACGCCAGAGTATCACACATACAAACAACAAAGACCAAGTCTACACAATGAACTACATGATATGAACCATGCAACTGATCAGAGAATATCACTGACTCAAATGAACATACCAAATGAAACAATGAACAGGATATACAATGAAAATCAGTGCAACCCAAGTACAGCAAGCTAGAGATTCACGGAGGCAAGAAAATGCCAGAAATCAAATTGCCGTGGTTGCCACGAAATTCAAAAGTGCATTTTAAAAAATTCAAAATGGCCGAAGTCATCAAGTAAAAGAAGTTGAATTCACGATTCAAAGTCAGAGCCTTGGCAATAAAGCGATTCACATAGCCATGTAACCAAGTCAAAGCCAGTGATAACCAAACGTCTCAAATTCAAGGCATCGAGTTAAGTCAGAGAAATTCACGGAGCCATGATCAAACATAAATTCAAAGCCGTCGATTTTAAACCAAGTCAACCAAGAAATAACAAGAATAATTCACATATGAATTAGTCAAGGTAAAATCTCAAGCATCAAAACAATATTAGATGGCCGAAAGCATAGTGTTGAACAAATCAGACGAACGCAAACGAACGCATATAAAACCCACAATCACCATCGGCAATAAATGTATCGAGTTCAAGTAAGCATCAAACCAGCAAAGCAAAAGAAGAAAGTACATACCGAAATCATAGACGAACTCGATCCAAATTGATGAGCCGAGAGCTAATCAGAGAAACGAGCTAATCAAAAGCGGCGACATCAATTTGAAAGCCCTAATTTAAGAGCACGGGATCGAAGGGACGAAGCCCTAGTTAAATTGCAAAGAGGAACGGCCGCCATAAATGAACGAAGAAAACAAAAGGAGACGGGCCAATTAATAAAAAAGGGGGTCGGCCTTGTTAAAGAATAAAATAGGGTTCTGTTTTTAAAATTAGGGTTATTTTATTTTAAATTGTTTTTAATTTGTATTTCTTTTTTAAACCGTTTAATTTTCTAGTCGTGTGACTAGGGGACAAGCTACGTGGCGTAGCTTGAGAATTCGCAACTCAGTGGCTGAGTTGTGGCAGGGTTTTGAGCGTAGAGTTAGATTTAGTCGATAGCGGATGTCGCGAGTTTATGTGTGTAAGCGAGGGACTATCTAATTTCTAGTAGAAAACTTGGGGGCAGCACGTAGGTAGGGTTTTGCCGAAGCTAGGTAAATTCTGTATCGTTCTATTTCTGCATTTATTATTCTGCTATTATTTGTGCTGCTATTGTTCTGTGATCTGAGTTGAAATTATTTTATAAGCTTCCACAATTAATTTTATAATTTATACCATCACCCTATTCACCCCCCCTCTAGGGTGAAATCGATCCTACACTCCTCACACACTGTATATATTCAAAATTTATAGATTCAAATCATCTAATTTTCTATTATCTTTTGGTCTATAGTACTTAGCAATCTTAAGTTCAATATCTACAAGCTTTCATACAATTATTGCTTATGTATTCATTTCCATACTCTTCATGCAATATTAAACTTCTTATTCTTCATACACACACAAATATACACATCTACTTTAAGGATAAAATTATAGAAAGGGTGTACCACAAGTGACAATTCTATGTTATTTAGAACACAGAAAGTCAAGTTAAATCCAGTTTGTAAGAAAGTCCTGTTCGGTTGCTTAGGCAGTCAAGTCCTACTCGGTTGCTCAGGCGATCAAAGTCCTGTTCGGTTGCTCAGGTGGTGTAATCCATGTTCCTCCTAGTTAAGTGAGGGTTGCTACCTTTAATTCCAGAAGGAGACTGGGACTGGACGTAGAACGGAATTTCGAACCGGTATAAAAATTCCTGGTGTTATTTTTCTTTACTACTATTATTATTTTCTGCAACAGTCATTTATTATATTCCATTTTACTCAATCCTATAGCACAGTCACTTTCAATATTTATAAAGTGATTTGAGTTAATAGAAGGATTTGTTAAAAGAGGCTTAGTGTTGCTTGGTGCTTAACCAATGTTGGTTTTCACTATGAATTAAATCGCCGACGGAATGTTTTTTATTCGATAGTTAAATAACCGACTATCGAATTTGGACCCAAATGTAACTTTAAAAATATCTAGGGGAAACACGTGAGTTATATAGCACAATCATCGCCGGTGATGTTGTTCAATGCGTATAAATCTCGTTTCATTCTCCTAGGGCAATGATAAGGAAATTCGTCCACTAACGGTTAGGAGGTAATCTCCGCTCTTATATTTGGCTGTTTATCTCCTAAAGAACTACGGTTGAGTTTACTGGGAATTATGGAGAGTTATTTCGAAGAGACTGGGATCAACATGTTATCCAAAAACAACTTAGATCCAACAAATGCATTTCGAAGACATCCTGAAGATGATGGGAATACAGAGATGGAGCCCTCAAGTGATTCATTCAATCCCAGAATGAACATTTATGGATGAATGCCGTTATTACATTGTTACCTAAAAGGAAGTGTTAGCATTCCAAGTGGGAAGTGCTATAAAAAGGTGAAACATAGCCTCAAACCTCATCAAACGGGAAATAACAAAAATCGGGCATGCAGCAGGGCCAAATGGGTCGCTCCCATCAAGTTATGGTCATTCAAAATCTAGATCGGTTACTATCTATCCATGTATGTTTGGGGGCCCAAAGCGAAGAGATCATATCCGGTACTACTAGTCTAGTGGTAGGCTATTCCTGTGTGGAAGGGGTAAAATATGTTCTTATCAGACCTCAGCGCATTTGTTTAGAGATGTACCTTCAAAAGGTAGTTTCATACCTTGTCATAGCATGGAATTCAATCTCCAATATGTGCCTTTACGGTTTTGATTGTAGAACCTTGTATGCCGGAATTTAATAATACAACAATTTTGGCTATTATTAGTAAGTATTTGTATTCTAGACATTACTATAATATCAGAGGATTTTTTTATAAAAATGGTTTGATTATCGTAAGGTAAAAACCCGTCTGTGTTTATGTGTGGCGTTGTTTTACGAGATACTTTGATTTTCAAAGTCTTCTAGAACTTTAAGTCTAGTTGGGTGTGTTTTTCTCACACTGGTTTTCCTGACTGACTCAGGTTTTATTTTTATTATAATGCTCGAGTCAGACCGAGCATATTTAGAGGTTTCTTGGACGCATAGGAGGTTCGGAGATGAGTTGGAGGTCTTCAAGTCGTACTCACATATATGTTTATTTTTCGCTGCTTTGTTGTTGAAATCATCAACAATAGCGAGGATAGGTTGTTATAACGGTCTAAGCTGATGATTGTGATTGTTGTTGTACTTTGATGGATGTATGTAAGTAATAGTTTCCCTTTTGTAAAGATCATTGATATTTTATTATATGTTGTTCCGTTGCGATTGTGAGATTCTGTGTTGTTTTTAATTTCTTTTCTCTTTCTCTTCCCTCCTTACTCCTTCATTCTTTCCCACAACTATTCATCTTTCCATTCGATTTGGGTTAGACATGTGTGATTATTGTCGGCTTGAATAGTGCTGATTGGTGGGTTGTTACAAATGTGTTAGGAATTTATGAGAAGAGGGGTGGTATTTATAGGAAATCAATATGGAAAATATTTTAATGTGCATGGACCAAACACCCCTTGCCCACACCCCTTCTTTCACATCACCATACACGTTGGTACCTCCCTCTCATGTGCTCCATCACTTTATTCACTTCTATGCCATGTGCATGTCCTTAGTGTGTAAGATAGTTGACTTAGAGTTGCTTAAGTATTAAGGAAATGGAAAATATCTTATATCCTTTTCTTATATATGTTTTTATATAAATATATATATATGTATATTTGGATGTGTATATGTGTTTATGTGTGCATGTGTAAGTTATATATGTGTTCAAGTCATATAAACAATGTTATACAACTTATATACGTCAAACCATTATGTATTCGATTCTGATTCCCGGTCATATTTTCACTTATCAGTTAATATACATATATTTATAAACAAAGTTTCAAAATAATTTTTATTCATTTTTAATTAATAAAAGTGATCCCATTTGAATTATAAAATCATATAAATCAATATTAACAATTATTTACAAAATTGTTATTATACCGATAAAGCGATATATCAATTTTCCTTATATTTTCAAACCGATTATGTATATCTTTATAAAACTATTATAAATTACTTAATATCACTTTATAACTATTTAAAGTGAACTGCAATCATTTAAACAATTTTTTGAATAATTATAACAATTATTAAATCATTAAATCTCAATTTAAATATAAGAGCACATTTATAATGTCATAAATACATTCCATTTCCAAAAGTAAAATAATTAATTTAATTTTATATTCTTGTTCAATTATAAAAATAAGTGTCTGTATCTAGCTCCATGCACGACGTTTTACGGATAAAGAGCTGTTTATCGTTAAAACTGTTTTAGGCCATTTTATCGATATTTCTATCCAAAGGAAATATTTTTGTGAATTTTTTTCCAAAATAAGTTCATTATTATTGCTATCACTTAAACATGGATTATTTATGGAAAAAATATATATTTGAATATTTAAAATTATTTAAATATCTTTAATTAAAGTGATCAAATTCAGGTTGTTACATACTTCCTACCTTTAAAGAATTTCGTCCTTAAAATTACCTAAAACAGAAACAAAAGGTTTTGCTCAAAATATTTATTATTAAATTTACAGCCATAAGATGTACATAAATTAGCCATACACAATATCTGATTCTATTTACTATTTGAATCCACAATTTACTTTCGAACTAGTACTGATCCCCTACTCCTTTAGTGCGGACTTTAACTAGGTTTTTTGATCAAACTTTAGTTTTTCTTTGTGTAGCTCTTAACTATGATAGAAAACTCAAGTATCTAACCACAAACCCTCATCGATGTTCGTCATCAAGAATCGAGTGATAAATTCTTTTCCACACCGGTGTAAACACCTCAAAACTCTGTACTTGAATCTTAGATCAAATTATGCGATGAAATAATCCACATACTTCATATAAATTTAATAATCTTTCAAATTTTTTTATGAAAATATTTCATTAAACTTTCATTCTTTATTCAAATATTTTTATAAAGATGCTTCTTTATAATTAACTATTTGCTAATATTTCTATGAAATTATTCAAGTTAAATATAACTTACCTTTTATTATGATATACCTCTTATATTCTAATTTGCTTCTTTTTAACCAATATTAAATGCAACACCTTTGTATTTAATAAAACTTCTTTTGTTAATCAAGACTTATTTTAGTAATTAATACTTCAGTTATTAATTACCCACTTATACCAATTTCAATACTTAAAAGTTCTTATATACTTATTCAAATGTTTTAAGCATATTCACAAAATATTTCATGAATTTTACTTACTTTAAAATACAATCAAAGAGATTGAAATGATTATTACCAAAACATTGTTATAATAAGCTCCTTTATAAATTAAACATATAACATTTTCTATCTTTTTATAAAGGATTCCAACACTTGTTATTATCTTTAAAAATCCCATTATTAAAGATCTAAATTTACCCATAAGATTTATTCCGAAGTGCCATTCAAAGGTTTAAAACAAATGTTGCTAAAACATCGTTTAGTAAGAACCATTCATTAATAACTTTTACATTTCTTTTAAAGATCAAATCATACCCATGCTTAACAATTAGGATAATACACTTCGATAAAAATTGACAACCATCAATTAATGGTTCACGTTATCCTTTTTAACTTTAGAAAATTAAATAGATCGAGTAACTCAAAAATGATACCAAGGAACTGGGTACCACCAATAGCATCACATATTTCCTTAATAAGAAAGGGAATACTTAAAAAAAGTATTTACCATCTGAACACATCTCCAGTCCATTTATAGTTACTTTCAAGCCACTCGAATCAATTAATCATAAAAAAAATTTTGTTTCAAAATCACATTTTATAAATAATACTACTATTATTTCTTTTCCAAAAATCATTCAAATTTCCTTTCAAAAATGCTGGAACTTAAATTCTTAAAAATTTCTTTATAAAGCACATTCTATAAATCCATTTTATAAAATCATTTCTATAAAATGTATTCATAAGATTAATTTATCCTAAAAAATTCCTTTAATCTTAAACTAACATTATTATTTATTAAATACTCCATAGTCAAATTGTGAAACTAAATTCATGAGGTGTTCGTATTTAAACTTTTAAATTTAAATAACCAATCAATAAATGATAATACTGAGTATTATCATTTTCTTAATCAAATAACTATATTAAAAAATATTCTTTATATTCGAAATATAATCCTGGGTAAAATTATTTTATTTACACATTTTCAAAACTAAAATCATTTGTATATATCATTATACACGCTCATATATAATACTCTCAAACTCATTCTAGGGTGTTACTAACCCTATCTCTAATGAGTTACTCATCATAAGGTATTACTAACCCTATCTTTGATGAGACTTTATCATAACAGAGCCAAGGTCCTCACTTAACCTTGCGCTATGATACAAAATGCAATGAACGGAAATTTTGACCCATGAAAATCAACACTGTTACTTTCTTGGTATTCACATGCCGCAAATACAAGTGCAGGAAACCTTATCATTAAGGTTAAGAAAGAAAATAAAGACAGAATAGAATCTCACATGAATGGAATAACATATATTATTTTAACATATAATCTTTATAGCGGAAAATTTAAATACATTTATCAGAGTTAAATATGGATAGTTATAAACATCTATCCTTATAAATGCGGAATACAATAGTACACAAGTGTGGTGGAAATAAGGTAATAGCCCACCAAAGAATGTTCGAACTCCTTGCTTCAAGCTCCATCCAGCTTTCTTCTAACTAAACCTAAACTACTAGGCTATCCGAGAAAATTAGGGCACCCAGAGTATAAGGGAAAAGGAAAATAAACTCTAAGTCAGTCATTGGATTGGTGCAAGAAACTCAAAATATGGGTAATTGAAAACAATACGTGTCTCATAAGACTATGTCGCACATAAACACGGAACGAGTTTTTTACCTTATGATAATCAAAACATTTGTTGTGCAAAATCCTTTGATATTATTTTCAATGACATTCTTTTGAAAACATTTGTAAATAAACTTATGAATCTAAGCTGAAATTGTTGTATTATTAAATTGCAGCGTACTAGCTATAAAGTAGGTTCTATAATCAAAATCTTACAAGGTTCGTTTGGAGAATGGATTCCATAAAAATGACAAGGTGAGGGACTACCTTCTGTATAATACACCTCTAGAGGGATGTACCTAGGGTCCAGTACTGAATGCCTACACCAATATAGAACCGACCTACCCCTTCGTTGGATGGTACCGAATATGACATCACCACGGTCATTACCAACCTATCTGAGACATCTCATAGCATACAGAACATACTCAATATATATAAGGTTATCTAAAAAGGTGATGACCTTATCCTAGTGGGAGCGACCCACTTAGCGCTATTGCATCTACCATGTTTTTGTCAATTCTGGTTGATGAGGCCCGAGATAACGTTTTACCTTTCACATAGCACATTCCACTTTGAATGCCACACTGCTATACATGATCACAAATGGATTTCTACAAATGTATAACTCCTAAGCTCGTACGTCTCAGGAAAGGGTGTTAAACTAAGAGAAGTTGCCTTCTCCACCACCAAATAGATGATACATTCATAAAGATCAATCAATGTAATTAGAAATGCAATGTTGGACATTTGTCCATACAAGTTGTCCAAAAGCAGGAAAAACTGAAGGTACTCCCCTACCACATTCTGTCAGGAATTACCCCTATGATTAGAAGCGAGAAGTCATTGGATCGAAGATCACAAATGGAGAACTACTGCCATATAATATGATGTGGGAAATTTCCCTCAAGGGTCAGTGACAAGCAGCCCTACATTCCATCTTCCAAATCATTTCCATGTCTTCACTTTGAATAGGTAAATTGGTTCGAAGTGGTTTCCGAATAAGGATTACTCAATTCTGACCCCGATTCCTTTGAACCAATCATCGATAAAAGAAATATTAAGTAAGTAAGGAATTATTCTTTTGATTTATTACTTCCTTTTTATCAAAAATATCTTCAGAAAATATATATCTTTTAAAACATTTCTTTCCGGTATACAAGGAATCATTAAACCTCTCTTATCAAATCATTTGATTACTTATGAAAGTGACTATGGATCGTATAATATGAAACATTAAAAAATCTATCTACTTGTATATAATGTAAGTAAATTGAAGCAGTAAAGTAAAGGACACCAAAATTTTTATACTGGTTCAAACTTTTATGTTACACGTCCTGAGCAACCGAACTAGACATCAACTACCTAAGGAACAAAGTAGGGCTTTTAACCGCCTGAGTAACCAAACAGGACTTCAATAATAAATAATATTTGACTGATTGTGCTCTTTGAATAGCATAGATAAGTCTTTAGAGTACATCCTTCCTATAATCTTCTCCTTTGTGGTATTTCATGTATTTTGTGAAGAAAATAAGTTTATTTGATCATAAAAGAATAAGCTTGAATATATATATAAGTGATCAATAGAATGTTTGTGCGTAGAAAGCCTTTATGTGTAAAATAGCAAGAATGAACAGAATTAAGAAAATATATAACTGATTTGTTAGATATTGAATTTCTTTGCTATTTATATGAATTAAAAGGCTATACATGTTCATGAAGAGCAGACATGAAGAGATATAAAAGTAATCTTCCCAATCAAAACTTGTTACTGTTCATTGAAAAGAAGCACCCTTTCAAAAGCTAGCCGTTATGAAGCTTTAGCGTCTAAACTAAATATTCCGACCAGCAGAAGAGTAACATTTAAAACAACAAAAAATTAGTGCAAAAAAGATACAATTCAACCATCTAAATATTGTAAGTCAGCCGACTAAATGTTCTTATTTATGTTTACAGATGTACATCATTTAGTCGGCTGAAAGGAATTATTCAGCCGGCTGAATGCAATGTTTTTGTGCAATTCTTTTGATTTGTCAATTCTTTTGTTATGAGTGTATGTCTATACTACTTCAGAGAGATTTTAATATTTATCTATATCTAGAATCATACTCTATACTAAACAATACATTGTAGCAACATTCTGGAATCTGGTCTTCATATGTTTTTGATTTTCTTCTCCTGCAAACTTGGTTAGTTCATATAATATTTACTTATATATTTATCATAATCAAAACATCCAAATTCAAGGTTCCAAAATTCTCCTTCTTTTTGATGATGTCAACTATGTAATTTTTAAATATATAAATTAATTTTACTCCCCCTAACTAGGTATTTCCCTATCAATCTTATTATCCCCTTTGTCATCGACAAAAAGGGAAAACAACTAGTTGATATGAGAAATATCTAAATAGGTAGACATTGTACATAAGCACACATAAGTATTGCATATAGACATTGCACATAAAAAACATGATAATATTTACTTAAGACAACATCACAAACATAGAATCATCACAAAGTTTCAAGAGGTTATGTTAGAAAACAAGATAGAAACATTACCTAACCACACAAAATAACCATAAAAAATATTGTCACGAATTAAAACATCATAGGAGTACAACAGATAATAGATAAATTTGTGCTTAATACAAAGTAATCATAAAAATAGAGTCATGTTTAGATAATCATGAAAAAACGTACCTAATCAATCTTCGCTATCTTCTTCTTCTTCATCTTCCTCCTCTAAGGATGTCCAAGTAAATGGTGCTGGATGTTCAAGAATACCCGTTGAAATGGATCTGGAGCAAGACATTTTTTCCTAAATTTTATTCAAAACATCTTTTATGAAGTTTATGTCTTGGAAACGTTTTTCTCAACATTAGCTAAGCGTCAATTGAGTTTGCTTTGATTTCAAGGTAATGTGACGAGAGCTTGTTTAGGAGGCACGCCAATATTTAGTTCATGAATTTCGTCATCTCCTTCTTCTTCTTGAGGTTGTTGAGAAAAAGAGGCAATATTTGTGTCTCAAGGTTGTAGAATGCCTTGATAGCGATTTGCAACGCATTCTTGAACAAGCCCTCTTGCCTAGCAGACACAGATTGACCTCACTGGAAAGACTGATTCATTCGCATTGACATGAGGGTTCAACTCCATTACATAGCGAGAATCAGTGATACAAAATACTTATTATGAATATATCTAGGGAAAGGTAAATAATTATCTAGAAAAAGTCTTATATTATAAAGGATTTAAGTTACTTCTCCCCTCTATCCTATGAGGTGTGCTATGAAATGACTTATTAGCAAATTAATAGATTGTTTTGATACCAATGATTTGTTGACTCTCGAGACACTTAGAAAGACTCATGAGACTTAAGGTTTTAGAGTTAAGCTCACTTTTGTCGTGAAGTCGGAATCGGGCAAAGGAACTCCAAAATTTTGTAGAATCTGCATTATATAAGCTTCATAATGAATGGTTTTATAACTTCTCCGATGATTAACACTAAGAAATTCATCCAATATAATTTTGCCCCAACTAACTCACTGAAAGGAATAAATAGCATATAGGGCTTGGAAGTCGCATTTATAGACCTTTTCATAGCTTCGGTTCGTGGTTGAAGAGAACGTATGAGCGTGTGATGAACAATTCTTGCTTTAGGACGTAAGGCACTTGATTTTAGTTTGGTTAAATTATCAGACAAAAATCTATGTGACACTTCGTTACGTTCATACATATTAACATCAACCATTTCAATATCTAAACCTTCGGATGGACATCTTAAAATATGCCCTAATCTTTGTAAAGGTAAGTAAATTTTAATGCCACAGACCAAAGTCCAAATACAATCGTCTTTGTTTTGAGGATTATGATGGTCTAAATTCATACTAGCATAAAAATGCTTGATCAATAAAGGATAAATCTTAACATTATTAGCGTCATACCCAATAAGAGAATTGAAACCATGTGCTTCTGCCAATTCTCTAATATCATACCCATTCAAATCTGGAAACTTCATAAAACCCCCTTCAAAAAGCTTGGAATTCTTCATGCTATTGAATCTATTAACAACCATATCATTATGGAGCCTTGATCTAATTTGTCTTTGAGATGGACCAACAGATGATTCGCTTGTTCGTTTAGATCTAGGTGGCATTTTTGTTTTTGAAAAGAAGAAAAATTGGATTTTTGATTTGGCTTTTTAGGATTTTGAACAACCACTATCAAGTAGCCACTTTCCTTTTTTTAATTGGTACCTGTAAAAAAATATTGAAACGATGTTGGTACCCACTTTTTGTTAGGTCCTAAGAGTTAGTTCTTAGGAAGCCAAACACAAGAGGGTTTAGATTCCCTTTGCAAGTAAAATTTTCACTTTTATGAACTGTATCTATAAAAGTATTTATATACTTATTTCTAATCAAATAATTGTTTGTCTTTGGAACCCAAATCTTAATAGATTTTGGATGACTAAAACCTTTTAAAACAGGTTTTACAAAAGTATTTTCTATCTTTTTAAAGTTCTTATATAAAGAACTATTATTTTTAGCAATAGTTTTTGTCATCTTGTTATACCCTAGTCCCCTTTTATTTGAAGTAGCCAGTGAATTTTCTATAATTCTACAAAGATTTTCTCTTCCTTGATTAAAATTAGAAATGTTATTAGTAATATTCTCTAATTTTGTTTTAAGTCTAGAGATATCTAATTCTAATAATTTAACAGTAGATTTTAATTCGTGATTCTCAAATAAAAGGATATCATTCTTTTCTTTTTGTGTTTCTATTTCCCTACTTAGCATCGTAAGCTGAGAGATTGTATTAGAACAAGATTCCTGAGCGATTACAAGTTCTTCGTCTAAAAATTTCTTCTCATCTTTTAACATATCTAATTCAATTTCAGTTCTATTTAACTTTCCAAGTGTTTTCTTTTGATATTCCTTAGTGTGTCTAGTAGTTTTAAGTTTATATCTACTAAACCATTAAAAGAAAAATCATTTACATCATCATTTGTTGCCATAAAGCATATATTGGCTTGTTCTTTGTTACTATCACTATCAATGTCTGATGAGGAAAACGATTCTCAATTATCCCATGTAACAGAGAATACTTGCTTCTTATCTTTGTCCCTTTTATTCTTGTACCTGTCTTTCTTACGATTAGGATAGTCCTTCTTTATGTGAACCTTTTGTGACATTCATAGCATTCGAAATTAGAATCTGATGGTTTGTTTGTGTTCTTGTATTTCCAAATTTATTTCTCTTTCTAATTTTTTTTTTTTTGAAACTTTTAGCTATAAATGCCATATCATCTTCATCCGAACTTGATTCTTCCTTCTTGTCCTGAAATGCTATTGTCCTTTTGTCTTGTGCCTGAGCTCTTTTTGCCTGTAAATTTACTTCATATGACATTACATTTTCTATCAACTCTTCTGGTTTTATGGTTGAAATGTCATTAGCTTCATCAATTGTTAAGACTTTTCATCCCCATTCATCAATTAAAGTGTTGAAGATTTTTGAAACGGTATCATAATCTGTGTATTTTACCCCTAATGTCTAAAGTGAATGATATATCTTGAAACCTAGAATATATTTCATTTATAGTTTCATTGTGATTCATTCTAAAGTTTTGGAACTGTTTCTTAAGCATAGAAATCTTTCTTCGTTTAGCTTTGTTAGTACCTTCATGTGTAACTTTAAGTGTACGCCAAATTTTATATGCCGAATTTGTAATATCCCGGAATTTTTAACAACATCAATGTAATAATCTGTATTAAAAATTAAATTGATATTGATATTCTGTTAATGATTATTCAAATAGATTTAATAATCTTCTTCAATAAATATTTAAATTGGTTATTTTATCTTTTAAAAATAATAGATTGATTTCTATTTACAATATAAATATATGATTTATATTTTAAATAGATTGGTATTGTTTTAATTTTAATAAATAAAACATATTTTCTAGTTTTAATATTTGTAATGATTTGGAAAATTTGTTTTATCTAATATTCAAAGCTTTTCAAAATTAAATAAATGATTTTGGTTTAATTTAATAATTAAATCATGTTTTAAAATTCTAATATAGACATTCTAATTTGGGAAAATTTTGTTTTAAATTAGCATTGAGTTTTAAAAACTATTTCATAAATAAATATATGATTTTAAAAAAAATTGATAAGAAAAATATTAAATGTTTAAATTAAATTAGATTGAGTTTTAAATTTAGAATAAATTTAGCAAAATGGTTTCATGCTTAATAAAATGGATATTTTATAAATAAAAATATAATTTCTTGAAAAATGATTTTAATTTAATAAAAAGAGATTTATAAAAGCAATATTAATATTGTATTGTCTTTATAAACAGAGTTTGAATAAAATTGGTAATTTTTATTTCAAATTGAATTTATATTTATAACTTGATTTGAAATTGTTTGATTTTGAATTTAGTTTGAATTTAAGTTCAAAAGTATAAATTTTAAATTGTTTGATTGTTTTAATTATTATATGTATAAGTTTATTTGTAAAACATGATTGTTTTTTGTTTTCATTTATAAATTTATACACATATTTTAATATAAACTAACATATTAATTTAGGCTAACACACACATTAATTTATAAATTAGTACTAATTATCTTAAAGATACAAGTGTTGCATTCATTTAACATATGTTTAAAAATTAATATAACAAGTTGACATGTGTCTAACATTTGTACAAATGTTAAAATTTTAGTTTTTATTTTTCTTTGCTTTCTTTAAAATATGAAAATACATTTAGTTTAGTTTGCATCTTCATTTCATATTGCATATTCATTCTTCCTTAACCAAAGAAAATCTTCAAACTTTTAAAATCTAAATCATTTTCATATTAACAATCCACAAAAATCTGCATATACAAATTCATCAAAATCCTGTTCAAACCTGCATTTTCTCAAATCCAAAATCTGTATACAAATCTGCATTCACAAATTCATCAAAATTTAAACATCTGCATATTCCTCCTCTTCAAAATAAAACCCACCTTTATCTGCAAATTTCAAATGAAGTCTGCAAAAATCAAATTGAGCCTGCACTATTTTCTTTTCTCTGCATTCTGTTTAAACCTGGGAGTAGTGAAAGCATCTGCATGCATGTGAAGATTTAGCAACTACATCTACATCTGCATGCCAGCATTTGAGTCAGGGAAATCATATGCAAATCTGCATATCAAATTCAACATGAAGTATGTTTGTGTCAAAATTGGGCACAACACTCGTCGAAAGTTTTTGAAGAGATAATAAATGAAGAAAGTAAATTAAAATGTGGATTATCTAACAAAAACTCCAAATAACAGGAAGTAAATTGCACGAGAGACAACGATTTAGAGTGGTTCAGCGTAATGCCTATGTCCACTATGAAGTTTTGTTAGTTTATTGCTTGATATTCAGAGAATACAACTTTTTTATGTCAAAGTATAGCAAGTAGTAAGCCAAAATTCGAATTCAAAGGCAGCGGAGGTGCTTTGAAGCAATCCTGGCAGCGTCCGGACGTGCTTTGTCTCTAAAATTCTCCGATCCCCTTTCTGAATGACCAGGGGCTCTATTTATAGTTGTAGGAGGCTGATATTTCACCTAAAATCAGGGAAGAACACTTTTGGCACGTGAGGGGGCCCACATGGCCAAATTCTGGAGATCCGGGCCCACTTTGGGATCGATTCGACCCTTGGTTCGAATCGATCAAAAAGGTGTCCAATCGTGATGAAACTTGGCGTGGACATTCTTCTATCTATATGCAAGCTCCTGCGAAAATTTCATAGCATTTGGACTTGTAGATCTCGAGTTATGATCGATTCAAGTTGGAGTTTTTCGCCCCAGGGATCCGTTCGAATCGATATGGTTCGAATCCATAGGGTCGAATCCATGCTTCTGCACGTGAAAGTGATGACGTGGTGCGTATGCTTCGGGTAAATCCTCCTTTTTCTCTGAGTTTTCTGGGTCATACCCTTGGTTTTAGCCGCGTTTATCTGATGGATTCGAAGAGTTGGATTTGAAGGCACGCTTCCTTCGAATCGATGGAACTGGTACTCGTTCGAATCGGTCAAAGCATTTGATTGATTCGAGGTTGCCTCAATTGGGGGATTCAAAGACAAGTTTTGGAATGGAGCCGGGGCTTCTTCACTTGCATGGATTCGAGGAAACTTTCCCCCGATGGATTCGAGCTAGGTCATACAAGGATGGATTCGAACCAAGGCATAATGGGATGGATACGACCTTAAAGCTTGCTCGATGGAGTCGAAGCAAGGTGTGTTCTGATGGATTCGAACCATGGCTGACTACTGATGGATTCGAATCAAGGCCTTGTGGACGGATTCGAACCAATGCGTGGTTGATGGAGTCAAAGCATGGCCACTTGGATGGATTCGAACCAATGTGTGGTCGATGGATTCGGAGCATGGCTTACTTCTGATCGATTCGAACCTATGCCATTCCTGAGGGATTCGAGCCCATATCATTTCACCCATCTCCCATTAGCGATACCTTGAGCATACTAACTCGGATTTCCCCAAAATTTGGAACGTCGGTTTCTACCACTTAGCTTGACGTGTCTTATCAATCGTAGCCCGACCCGGACTCGGGCAAAATTCATCGATATTTGTAGTTGCCCAATCAATCATTCCAAATTGAGGACATGTGATCTTGCCTTTTTCCAGTCAGTTCCTGGTTATCTCGGCCTTGCCAAAAGGTAGGATAACATTTGCCCCCAAAGTACGTCTTGTGTAAACATGATGTGCTTTGAAAAGCTACAGTCTATCGTTGGACAATTACAACATGCTTTGCTGAGAGTTGTATTCTTTATTGCTGTAGCCAATTGTCGTATGATCGCGATCGGCTGTTCGTCGTCTACATCATGACGAAATGGACATTTGATCCCTGTGAATAATACAGATCAAACATTAGTCAGACATATGTGCATATATGTACCACCTTGGCTTTGGTTAACGTTGCGTGACTGCAAGTCGTTGTCAGTTCGGTTTGTTATCGAATTCTGCATCGGTCCTCTCCTGAACTGATCTTGAGATTCGAGTTAAAACACTGTTTTTATGATTATTTGTAATCGTCCTCTTGTATCGATCCTCTCCTGAATCGGTATAAAAGGTAGACAAGTAATTTTTCAAATCGTATTGATTCGTTTGCTCTCATCGACGCCCATTGATGGATTCGAAGTCACTTATGTTCGAATCGATTGTCTTCGAGTCGATGGTTTTTAATCCAGCCTTTGCTTAGTGCTTCCTCGAATCGATGATGCCTCGCATCGATAAAGTTATTGTGGATTCGATCGTGTAATGGATAGGAAGGCAATGGATTCGAAGTGAAGTATGGACTCAGCCGTGTGATGGATTCGAAGCAACGACTCTACGCTGGGATGGATTCGAACGTAGTGGGTTATTGAGCGGTCGTTCGAATCGATGGAGCATGGCGAGTGACCGGTGGTAGAAAGTCACCACAACCGGGAGTCGAAGAGTCACGCGTTTTCTGTGGAACCCATATAAATACTCAAGGCCAACTTCACTTTTATTTTTTACTTTTATCCTTTTGCTTTAACCGTATCTTCGAATCGATCCTCTAGAGCCAGAGACAATTGCATCTTGCACGAATCGATCCAATTTTTCCAAGTTTTCGTCTGTTAATCGAATCCAACTAGGTAATTAAGGGATTTGACTCGAGTGTAGGACGATGAAAATAGACTTTTCATCATCGATTTCAATTCTTTTCATTTGACAAATCTAAAGAGCCATGAGATCTGAATGGAGTTGGTCGACTCGATGGATCTGGAGAGCGAAACCATCCAAGTCGTTAAGATCTTAAGGGTTATCATGGAGAAGCATCCTTGCTTCGCATCGATCTGAGCATGTGTAGTTCGAATCGATCAAGAATGCAAGATTTCGAATCGACCTAGGAATGAACTATTCGAATCGATATCAAGCGCGAGTCTTCGATACGAAGCAGTGATACCCTGATCGATTCGAAGGTATGTAATGTGATCGATTCGAAGCTATGCAGCGCTTATGAATTCAGAGTGCTCTTCCACCCTAAGGCTTCACCGAGTCGACCTTTCATGGAGTCGAGGTGTATGGATTCGAATGCCTTCGATTCGACTCGTATCGATTCGAGTCGATCGATTCGAGCGTTCTGACATCTGAAACTTCTGATCTTCTGATTTGCTCCAACATCTGAACTACGACCAATTTCAACTTTTAACTTTGACGAACTCACCGAACTTTAGCATACTTGACTTCGGCGAGCTTCGTCCTTGCATAATCGAATTTGACTTGACCTCCTTTTTGAAGCTCGTCGATGAAACTATGACTTAGCCAACAATATAACAGAATGGTACTTGAATTGGTCAGTAGCATCTGGGTGGAATGGAAGTGACGGTCAGCGATGACGGTCATTTTCATTCTCAAATTCCAAAGTTTCGTCGTTCGGACATCTTGTTTCAACTTGTAAAATCTGCTTAAGTTATGCATAACACTTGCACTGCACGACATATTCATACACTTTACACTGGGGGAATGCATGGGCTTTTTATGTATTTAACGCCGCTTTCTGGTGAGTTAGTTAATTATGGAATCTTCGAGTTCTCAACAACAAGAAGTACAAAGCTCGCCTCCTCCAGTGCTTGAGATTCCGAAAATCCCTCCCGAAGTTATAGATCCGGCTCCGGATGAGTTGCCGGAGGGCATATTTATCGAAGATCCAATCGATTCTGTTCAGTCCAGTATCTCGGAGTCTTTGTTAGGCCGGATATGTTCGAAATATAACATATCCCTGGACGATGTTTTATTACCTAGTGCCAATGACAGACCACATAACCCACCTGAAGGATATACTGCCTTTTACCGCCATGCCTGCGCGGCTGGATCTCTCCCTCCTTTTAACCAATACATCAGAGAGATGCTGTCATACTTAGGAATTGCTCTTCACAACTCCATCCCAACGGGCATGCATTGCTGAATAGCGTCTTTGTCATATTTATGGATTGCCTTTTTCGCCCGCCAAGGCCAAACGAGATCAGGCACATATTCAATTTCAAGAGTAGGGGTGATAGCCCATCTTTCACTTTTCTGGAAGCGGTCAGAAACTGTCAGGTTGTGACTGGGGCCTGGACCAGGCTTAGCTATTTCAAGAATGAGTGGTTTTTTGTTCGATCCCCCTAGGGTTTTCCAGGAGATGGTTATCCAGACGTAAGTATCATAAGTCATCCTTGAATGGCCACTCTTAATACTTGCACTAATACTCTGTTACTCTTATAGCCATCATTTCGAGACCTACCGGTGGGCATTATAGAGGCATCGTTCAAAGCTTGCAAAGGGTCCCAAGCGATTCAAGGCTCATCGACTTACTGTTGACCGACGATAACTTAAGGACGCTGGGTTTGATTGAGATGAGCCAGAGTATTGTAATTGAAGGGTTGGCAAAACCGGCCTCGAGGAAGAAGAAGGAGGTTGTAAAAAGAAAACCTGGTATTGTGATAAGAGAAACAAGCGATGATGAAAGAACGCCCACGGACACTGAGATAGCAGCCGACCTTTCCCGAATAGAAGAGGGTCGGAAAGGCTAGGCCGCTGTACCTAAGTTTAAGAGATGGAAGTCTATAGTCGTAACCTGTTCCATACCTGGGGTTACTATCTCCGGCGCCGCTCCTAGCCAGTCCGGAGACTTTTTCAAAGGGCTGGATGATATTCCCATTCCGGACTACGTATCTCTCCACCACGGGTTCGGTTTGGAAGAGCTCCGGGAAGCGCTTGATATAAGCGAGTCTTTACCCGTTAGTGTAATCGACACTTCTGGTTGGTCGGGGAGTTTGCGCAATTATACACTTTCACAACACTTCACGACTTCCACATTCATTATAGTTCTTTTCCTTGGTACTTAACTGAATTGTTTCTTCTCTACAGGTGCTATGTCGGATCGTCCTTCTACACTTGATAGACTTCGGCGAGTGCATCATTCTTCATCTTATTACGAATCTCGCCGTAGGGATTTTGATCGTGATCGTGAACGGAGGCATTATGAGCAAGAGCATCGTAAGAGGGACCATTCTCGATATTATTCTAGCCAGGAGCGTTCTGATAGGGACCGAAGGTACCGTTCACCCTCTCGTTCTCCTCCGCCACCCATAAGCCATGCACCTGCACTTGAATCTTTGCGACAACAGCCATCTTTACAGGTCTCAAAACCTGGTCCACATCGTTCTAGGACTGATACGGCTACGACCATAACTGTGGAGGAGGCCCTCTCGAACCATCTGGTGAAGGGGCTATAAGAATTGCTCAACTGAAGAAAGATTTTCCAGAAATATGCTTCGATGCTTAAATCTTTCCTCCCAATCTCAAAAGAATTCCCGAAGAGGCTGTGAACACCGCCCTCAGCTATACCCGTGATTTCTATGCTCAGTACAAAGAATGGTACAAGGCGGCTATTAAAGCTTCGAAAGTAGCCTTCGATCGAGCCAAAATTATTGAGAAACTGGAAGCCGACTTGGCTCAGAAGAACCGTATTGTTGATATACTTCAATCTGAAGCGGAATCCTCTCGTAAGGCCGAAGTTGGGTCGCTAAAAAGGGTCGATGAGACATTAGTTGAGATGGAAAAGATGTAACAGACGCATTGCACCTTAGTTGAAGACTTGGGGCATCGGTACAAAAATGTTGAGGCCGAGCGGGATGCAACGGTCAAAGAACTAGAGGAATTAAAGGCTAAGTTTGCTGACATAAACAAGGAAAAAGATGATGCTAATATGACCGCACAAGAAGCGTGTGAGCAAGCTGTGTCTCTCCGACCTGAGTGAGACACGGCGGTTGCTAAAGTTGAAGCGGTGGAGACAGAAGTGGAGAGGAGAGTCCAGGCAGAGCTGTTCAGGGTAGAAGCCGAGTTTGATGAGCTCCTTGACACTTATAATGCTAATGTGCTTGAGCATAGGAATCTCTCCTAGCTCGGAGATTATTCTACGCTTCTACTCAATGCTTGGAGAAAATTGGTGGCGAGCAAGAAAGCATCTCTCCCCGAAGGTGCCGTGGATGAATTTGAACTCGAGTCTCGCTTGTTGAGCGAGGAGGAAAGGAAACTTCTCCATGAAGCGATGATTTCTGCTGAAAGAGAGAGACTTGGTTTTCACCATGTGGAGACTGGCGAGGGTTCTGGAGCTGCACATTGTAGTGAGGATGTTTCAGTTGCTGCCCCGACCTCATCTAGAGTTACTGGTACAGTTGGTCCACATGTTGTTCCTGCTTATAACCCGGATCAACCGGAACTGTCTCTCGGTACAACTGCTGTTTCCGAACTCGCCTCATCACCGAGCCGAGGCAAAGAAGGTATTTCAAATATTCCTTAAGTGTTTTAGAACGACGAACTTGGAACAGATCGTTTGACTGATTATTCTCATTTCTTTTCGATCAGTGACTGAAAGTGATGCGCCAGCACTTCCAGTACCACAAATTTCACAGTCAATGCAAGGAGCTGTCGTTACTGAGGCTATTACGACTACCGCTGTAACTGGCGAGACTGGAGAGGGGAGTTCAATGTCGCTTGATGCTCAGATGATTGAGGAACTTCTCAAGCAACCCTGTGAACCTTTTACCGATCCTTCTTTTGCAATAGGTGGAGTCGCTCCAACTTTTAGCTCGTTTATGCCGACTATCAGTGTATCCAGCGCTGCTCGATCTTCCCGAGAAGAAGAAATCCTTGCCGAAATAAGCGCTGAAATGGCTGCGGCGACGACGGTAGGTGGTTTCGGAAGTGATGTTGCTCCACCAAGCTTAACTCCTTTAGTGGTTATTCCTCCTATCGGCACAGTTATGACTTCTAGTGCCGAAGCTCCACCACCTGTTACGGCTCCCATGCCTTCAGTTCGTCCTCACAAGAGGATCTCCATCCCCTCCAGCTCTGAGGAAGACGTTGATATTATGCCAGATCCTGAGGATGTTCCAAAGAAGGACAAAAAGTCTCGCAGGAAGCCGGGTAGTGGGTCTAGCGGCTCAACTCCGAAGAAGAAACCCCGAAAGAAGGAGTGAACTTCTCGTTTTACAATGTGGTTGTGAAATGGCAATTCTTTTTTACTTCTCCTTTTTTTTGAGCCGTGTATAAGTGTGGATTCGGCACCCACTCTATGGACTATTTTTTGTTTGTTGATAAAATGGAAAACAACTCTTTTCTCTTTTGCTTAAGTATTGCGTTGATTAGCTCGTGCTCACATATGTCATAAGCCTTGAATACATGTCCATACTCCGTGGACTTAACACAATTTGCAATTAACAGTTCAGCCCATACTCTGAGAACTTATTAATTATCAATGTTTATGACTTAGTTCGCTCTCCGGGAACCTGTAATTGATATTTACACTCCAATTCACACTCCGAGAATTTGGAGTTAGTGATTGTATTTTAGTCCATGCTCTGGGGACTTAGGGTTATTTTTATGTTTACACTCCAATTTGCGCTCCGAGAATTTGGAGTTGATGTTTATACTCCAGTCCGCGCTCTGGAAACTTGGAGTTAGTGTTTATACTCCGGTTCGCGCTCTGGGAACCAAGAGCTGGTGTTTATGCTCCAATCACACTCTGGGAATTTGGAGATAGAGTTTTATATTCTGGCTCGCACTCCAGGAACCAAAAGTTGAAGTTTATACTCCAATTCGCACTCTGGGAATTTGGAGTCAGCTCACACTTTGGGAGCGATGGATTTATACTCCGGTTCGCATTCCGGGAATCGAGAGTTGAAGTTTATACTCCAATTCGCACTCTGGAAATTTGGAGTTGGCTCACACTCTAGGAGCGATGGATTTATACTCCGGTCCGCACTCCGGGAACCAAGAGTTGAAGTTTATACTCCAATTCACACTTTGGGAATTTGGAGTTGGAGGAGGGATTGTCGTATATCAATCCCTATGAATGTTGATGTAGTGTTCTGCCCCGAGCTCGGATTTCACTTAGCGAGTGACCGGTCGTATCACAGTCGCTCCCTATTTGAATAAATCCCACCGCATGATGGAACTTAGCTCTCCGTGCACCGTGATATTGTACGTCATATTCAGTAAATCACAGCTCTGGCTTGAAGAGATGGCATTTTATTGCTGAAACGAGAAAATATGGCAAAGTCAGTTGCCTTATTACAAATTTAAATCTCGAAATGCTAGAATAAAATGCAAAGCGATAAATTGACAAAAAATAAATAAGTAAAGTCTTTTATATGTAGTAGCGATGAAGACTTTCGCTATTCCAACCTCTCGGCAAAGTAAGACCGTCAACGGTCGATAATTTGAACGTGCCATCTCCGAGCTTCTGTGAAATCACATACGGCCCTTCCCAATTTGGCTTCATGTGCGAAGGAACCGGATAGATTCTTTTGAGTGCGAGATCGCCGAATTCGAAGGTTCGCGGGCGGACCTTGGCATTGTATAGTCGGGTGACTTGACTTCGATATGCGGCCGCCCTCAAGTCAGCCTCTTCGCGCTTCTCATCTAGTAAATACAAAGATTCAGCAAGTAGTATGGCATTTGTTTTCGGATCATAATATGTTACACGATGAGAGTGCACTTCCATTTCGATTGGAATAACGGCTTCAGAGCCGTAGGATAGAGAAAACGGGGTATGACCGGTTGCAGTTTTATGAGTCGTTCGATAGGCCCATAACGCCATAGGAAGTTTGTCGACCTATTTGCCCCCGGCTTTTTCCAGTCGGTTCTTTAGAATGGATTTGATAACTTTATTAACAGCTTCGACTTGACCATTTGCTTGAGGGTGCGCTACTGCAGAGAATTTCTTATGGATGTGGAATCGTTGACAGAAATTCTTGAATTCAGCACTGTCGAATTGGGCTCCGTTATCGGTGATGATAGTATGTGGGAGACCAAACCGGCAGATGATGTTACGTACTACAAAGTTGATTACTTTCTTTGTCGTAATTGTTGCAAGAGGTTCAGCTTCAGCCCATTTGGTGAAATAATCAACTGCGACGATGGCGTACTTCGCGCCACCTTTGGCCAGAGGCAATGTGCCGATGATATCTATTCCCCATACCGCAAATGGCCAAGGACTGACCATTTGGGTTATCTCGGTAGGCAGGGCTCTAGGAATTCGAGCGTGTTTCTGGCATTTGTCACATTTTCTAGCATAGTCTGCAGCATTACGATTAACAGTAGGCCAATAATGCCCATATCGGAGTATTTTCTTTGCAAGTGCTTGCCCCCCAGTGTGATCGCCGCATTCTTCTTCGTGTACATCGTGTAACACTCGTTTGACTTCATCGTGCACGATACACCGGATGAGAGGAACAGAGTATCCTCTCCGGTACATGACTCCATTTTGAATAACAAATCGCGAGGCCTTTCGTAGAACTTGTCTTTTCTTGCTTCGACGCTTGGGCAATACACCACGTTCGATATAATCTCGATAAGGAGTCATCCACGACTCCCTATTGGAGGTAGCTTCAAATGTGAAATCGGTCTCCCTTCGATCAATGCTCGGGGAGGATAGGGTTTCAACCGGAACGACCCCCAACCGCTGAGCTTCACCCGTACTTGCTAACTTCGCCAACGAATCAGCTTTCTGATTGTGCTCTCTGGGTATGTAGAAAATGGCACAGTAATCGAAGTGATCAAGCATCTCCGGAACTCGAGTTAGATAAGCGGCCAATCGTCGGTCCTTGGCCTGATATTCTCCTCGAACTTGACATACTATCAACTGGGAATCACAGTAGATCTCTACAGCGATGATTTTCAGATCACGGGCAAGCTTTGGTCCGGTAAGTAAAGCTTCGTACTCGGCTTCATTGTTGGTTGCGCGGAACTCGAATTTTAAAGCATAACATATGGATCGTCCCTCGGGGGTTTCAAGCACTACCCCAGCTCCCGAGCACCGATCGTTTGACGCACCATCGGTGTACAGCTTCCAGATGTATTCGGGAGATTTGCTGGTCTTGGGCAAGTCTTCAGGAATAGTGAATTCGGCTATAAAATCTGCTAGGACTTGGCCGTGAATGGCCCTTCTCGGAGTATAAGTGATGTCGAATTGACTCAGTTCGATGTTCCATTTTAGTAACCTACCAGACGTCACAGGCCGCGTGAGGACCTGTCGTAACGGCTGATCGGTGTACACAGTAATAGGATGAGCCTGAAAATAAGGACGGAGCTTCCTCGAGGCAATGACTAGGCAATATGCCAGTTTTTCAAGCTTTGGATAATTTCTCTCGGCTTCGGTCAATCGTTTACTCACGTAGTAGACCGGTTTTTGCACTCGGTCTTCCTCCCGAATTAATGCAGCACTGATTGCATTTTCAGATACCGCCAGGTAGAGATATAACTGTTCATGATCTACAGGCTTTGAAAGGATTGGTGGTACGGAAAGATGTTGGACTAGTGATTGAAATGTACCCTCACATTCTGCAGTCCATTCGAAGTTTCGTTTCCCTTTTCGAATCTAATCGAAGAAGGGAATGCATTTGTCGGTCGACTTCGAGATAAACCTGCTCAGTGCTGCAACTTTCCCATTAAGACTCTGAACTTGCTTTATGGTTCTCGGAGTCTGAAGATTTCTGATAGCCCAGATCTTCTCGGTGTTGGCCTCTATTCCTCGGGCATTGACAATGAACCCAAGGAATTTCCTGGATGCGACTCCGAAATGACACTTTAGTGGATTAAGCTTCATCCCGTATTTCCGGAGGATATTGAACATTGACCCCAAGTCTTTGACATGATCAATGGAGTATCGTGATTTCACCAACATGTCATCTACATAAACCTCCATAGTCTTCCCAATCTGATTGGTAGACATTCGGTTGACTAAGCGTTGATAAGTTGCGCCAGCATTCTTTAATCCAAAAGGCATGACCTTGTAGCAGTATAATCCCAAGTCGGTTACGAAGCTTGTGTGCTCTTGGTCGGGTACATGCATGGGTATCTGATTGTAACCTGAGTAAGCATCCATGAAGGATAATAATTCATGTCCGGCGGTTGAATCTACCGGTTGATCGATTCGGGGAAGTGGAAAGCTGTCTTTCGGGCAGGCTTTATTCAGGTCAGAGTAATCGATGCACGTTCTCCATTTCCCGTTTGGTTTCCGGACGAGTATTGGATTGGACACCCATTCTGGGTATAAAGCGTCTCTAATGAACCCATTCGCCTTCAATTTGTCAACCTCTTCCTTAAGGACGGCAGATCTCTCTGGATCCATAGCACGTCTTTTCTGTTTGACCGGGATATACCGCGGGTCAATATTTATAGTGTGGCTCGCGATGTCCGGCGAGATTCCACACATATTAGAGTGCGTCCAGGCGAATACGTCGAGATTCGCCTGGAGAAAATCAACCAATTCCTGTTGTGTCTCTTGGTTCAGCTGAGACCCAATCTTCAACATTCTCGAGTCATTGTCATCATCGTCAATCGGGACATCGATGGTTAGCTCAGCCGAAGAAGCTTGACTTTCCGTAGATTATTCTTTATTATCATTGTCCCTTGGGTCAAGATCCTTTTGGAATTGGTTGTGGTGCCCAGGCAGAGGCCCAGGCGCTAATTGTCAATTGTCAGTGAAACGGACGCAGAGAGATTCCTCTACGCCCTTTCCTTTTTCTTTTCGCTGCGCCTCCGCAGCTCGGCAACATAACAGGCTCTTCCAGCAGCCTGATCTCCTTGTACAACTCCTATCCTGTGGTCAGTAGGGAACTTCAGAGTTAAACACCATGGGGCAATAGCAGCCCTAAATTCAGCAAGGGCCGGTTAGCCCAAAAAGGCATTGTACGGAGAAGGAATATCCAAGACAACAAATTGCAACATTCGAACTCTTCGGCATTGTCCCACTCCCAACTCCACCGGCAATTTAACCATTCCGGTTGGTATTATCGCACTTCCGTTGAAGCCGTGGACTCGTGATTGACAAGGTTTTAAGTCCTTAGCTTCCATCTTCATTAAATCGTATGCTCTTTTAAACAGTATGTTCACGGAACTCCCACTGTCTACCAAGATCCTCTTCATCCAAGCAGGACCAACTTGAGCGGATATGACCAGCGGGTCAATTGTGGGGGCTTCGATTTTATCGGCATCTCGATTTCTAAATACGATTTCGTCAGCCATCGTCTTTTGTTGTTTAGCTGGTGTTCCATCTTCAGAGTTACTATAGCATTCAAAGTCCACATGCCTGATCGAGCTAGCATATGAATCCATTTCTCTCCAGCTTCTGTCTGCTGGATGGGGACCACCACTTATTGTATTGATAACCAACCTCCCGCCCGTACGAGCGGGTTCACCTTGTCTTTCCTGATTCTGCGTTCGATTTTGATTGGATGGGCCCGCCTCACTGGACTGCAGTGCCCGAACAAACTGATCCAACTTTCTTTCTCTGATCAATTTTTCAATGAGGTCTTGCAAATGCCTACACTCATTGGTGTTATGCCCATAACTTTCATGAAATCTATAGAATTTTCCTGTTTGAATCTGCCTCTCCGAAGATGGCTTCAGAGCAGGCTTTTTGTATTGCATAGTATTACAAGTCTGTAGGTATACATTTTCCAGTGACCTGTTAAGTGGTGTATAACTGTCAAACATTGCGATTCTATGCCTTGGACCACGATTCTGGTCTTGCTTCTTGCTCCGGTTATCACCGTTCCTCGGTTGTTGAGTCTGCTTATTTTGAATATTCAACTGGACTTTTCCTGAACTTTGGCCAAATTGTTTAACCGCAACATTACTCTGAATGCATTCACTGCTGGGCCTTGCATCGTCCTGCTTCCTAGACTGTTTCGCATCCTCTCGCCTCAAGAATTGAGCAGCTTTGGAATAGAAACGGTCCAACGATGCGGGAGGCTTTCCAGCTAACCAATTTCCAAACTCGGAATCTGGGTCGATTCCTTTAGTCAAAGCCATTAAGATAGAATTATCATTAGGGTTGGTGATCTCTGCGCATGCAGCATTGAATCTCTCCAAATATCGTCTAAGTGTCTCTCCGGGAGCTTGAGTGATGCTTTATAAGGTATTAACATCTTTAGGTCTGGTAATATGCATGCGAAACTGCTCAACAAATTTGGTAGCTAACTGATCAAATGAAGAAATAGATCGTGGCGGTAATCGTGTAAACCACATCGTCGCAATTCCCCCTAAGGAAATGGGAAAACTACGGCATTTTACCGCGTCATCAGCTCTCGCAGCAGTCATCGACCATTCGTATTTCAAAATATGTTGATTTGGGTCGGAATTCCTTTCATACATGGGCAGGGTTGGCATCCTGAATCGCCGAGGAGGTTCAACATGCAATATGTCATCAGTGAACGGGGTATGACTTCGGGAGATTCCCCAATCATCATTTGTTAGGCCTTGACTCTCACGAATCATTTGTTGTACCATGGCTGAGAGGTCCGGCATCGGAACATTCTGTGTGTGGTGAGCCAAAGTGTGGTCGGGTTCCACAGTGCGAGGTGGGATCGGGCGCCGTCGACGATCCGTATCTCGCCTCCTTGGCTCGACGTCTTCTGGGACATATGGCTCTGGAGCATGTCCCTGCTGATGGTAATTCTGATTGGAGTGATCTCGGGTATCAACTCCTATGTCAACTGCAGCGGCTGTGGCAGCATGATCATCTACAGTGTATTGTGGAATAGTGCCTCCTTGGGAGGAGGGTCCAGTATGGAAGCTGGTAGATGGGCCAACTCTTACTTGCCCAACGGTTAATGCCTGTTGATAGTCAAGAGCTTGCGCATGGTTTCCGTCTAGCCTGGGACGGGTAGATCTGTCATTGTAGTCAGATGAAGCAGAGCTTTCAGTGGAAGAATGAGGAGCTTGATCCCTTCTGGATCTTCTTCGCCTTTGGCGATTTAGTTGATTGGCCAACTCAGCGTTAGCGCGCAACTGCTCAGTTAGCTGTTGTCGGCTTTGGGTTAGTTCCTGAAGTAGCGCCTGGAACTCTTGTCTTGTGACTGGACCTGACTGATCCGTCTGCCCAGCAGCATCTTGATTGGTTGACTGCAGCTGTGTGGGATTTTGCCTATCCCGACCTTCTGGATCACCAACGTTAGAAGTGGTTCTTGTACTCTCCATCTTGAAGCGTTGAATCCTTTCCTAGACTTTGAAAAAATCTGAATAGAATGGAAGGAATCTGAAAATGAGGTATGGATCTCTCTCTTAGATTTATGCAATCCGATATCGAAGATAGATCCAAGGAGCAGGAGAAAAACTGGGTTTCTCTCAGTGAAAGCACCAAAGTGTTTGTGTCAAAATTAGGCACAACACTCGTCAGAAGTTTTTGAAGAGATAATAAATGAAGAAAGTAAATTAAAATATAGATTATCTAACAAAAACTCCAAATAACAGGAAGTAAATTGCACGAGAGACAACGATTTAGAGTGGTTCGGCGTATTGCCTACGTCCACTATGAAGTTTTGTTACTTTATTTCTTGATATTCAGAGAATACAACTTTTTATGTCAAAGTACAGCAAGTAGTAAGCCAAAATTCGAATTCAAAGGCAGCGGTGGTGCTCTGAAGCAATTCTGGCAGCGTCCGGACGTGCTTTATCTCTAAAATTCTACGATCCCCTTTCTGAATGACTGGGGGCTCTATTTATAGTTGTAGGAGGCTGATATTTCGCCTAAAATCAGGGAAGAACACTTCTGGCACGTGAGGGGGCCCACATGGCCGAATTCTGGAGATCGGGGCCCACTTTGGGATCGATTCGATCAAAAAGGTGTCCAATCGTGATGAAACTTGGCGTGGACATTCTTCTATCTATATGCAAGCTCCTGCGAAAATTTCATAGCATTTGGACTTGTAGATCTCGAGTTATGATCGATTAAAGTTGGAGTTTTTCGCCCCAGGGATCCGTTCAAATCGATATGGTTCGAATCCATAGGGTCGAATCCATGCTTCTGCACGTGAAAGTGATGACGTAGTGCGTATGCTTCGGGTCAATCCTCTTTTTCTCCGAGTTTTCTGGGTCATACCCTTGGTTTTAGCCGTGTTTATCTGATGGATTCGAAGAGTTGGATTCGAAGGCACGCTTCCTTCGAATCGATTGAACTGGTACTCATTCGAATCGGTCAAAGCATTTGATCTATTCGAGGTTGCCTCAATTGGGGGATTCGAAGACGAGTTTTGGAATGGAGCCGGGGCTTCTTCACTTGCATGGATTCGAGGAAACTTTCCCCCGATGGATTCGAGCTAGGGCATACAAGGATGGATTCGAACCAAGGCATAATGGGATGGATACGACCTTAAAGCTTGCTCGATGGAGTCGAAGCAAGGTGTGTTCTGATGGATTCAAACCATGGCTGACTACCGATGGATTCGAACCAAGGCCTTGTGGACGGATTCGAACCAATGCGTGGTTGATGGAGTCGAAGCATGGCCACTTGGATGGATTCGAACCAATGTGTGGTCGATGGATTCGGAGCATGGCTTACTTCTGATCGATTCGAACCTATGCCATTCCTGAGGGATTCGATCCTATATCATTTCACCCATCTCCCATTGGCGATAACTTGAGCATACTAACTCGGATTGCCCCGAAATTTGGAACGTCGGTTTCTACCACTTAGCTTGACGTGTCTTATCAATCGTAGCCCGATCCGGACACGGGCAAAATTCATCGATATTTGTAGTTGCCCAATCAATCATTCCAAATTGGGGACATGTGATCTTGCCTTTTTCCAGTCAGTTCCTGGTTGTCTCGGCCTTGCCAAAAGGCGGGATAACAAAGTATAAAAGGGTCTAGCATAATCACCTGCAACATTTTCCTGCAAATCCAAAAGGAAGTCAAAACATGGACTCTGCATATTTTATTTCTGCAAAATTCAAAGAATCAACAGGGTTCTGCATTCAATAAATGGTGAGTAACATTTAATCTTAAAACTGTAGTTTAGGTTGCTTGAGATTAAACATGTTGTGTGCCTGATGTAAATGTGGTTGTGTATGCATGTTTGATTTTGTTCTGCAGAGTATACCCAGATCATCTTCCTATGAAAAGAATTCCTACAATTGATCTAATTTGAGATAGTATTTGGGTTTTAGAATAATTTAAGGAGTTTGCTTATCATATTTAGAATTAAAAGCTATGATGTTAAGGGTTTGGCTGCTTGAAGTTTTAAATTTAAAGTTAAGTAAATAAAAATGTATATACAGGATAATATCTCTGTAACACAGAAAGCATCATGTGAATTTTTAACAAAACTTAAACATGTTTAACTTGTAATGCAGTATCAGGTAACAAAATTAATTACAAAAACATGAATTTTTAAACTAACAATTTGTATTTTAGGGTGTTAATTCAAGTGACAGTTTAAAATTGAACTAAAAATGAAATTTGGCAAGTTCATGAAATCTGTAACTTGAGATGTTTTGGAATTCTTCTGAGCAATAGAGGAAGAACTGTAGATCCTTAGAAAAATCATGATTGTGGATATAATCTGTTAGATTGGTTGCAGTTTATAAATTCTTGTTTAAACCCTAGTTTTGAATGGGGTTAAGAAGTGGGTTATTGTGTGGTGAAGAATTGATCGAGTGTGTTAGTTTTTGGTGAATGGGTAGTTGGTGTGTAGAGTAGCTCGAGGCCGGAGGGGTTGGATGCCAGATGATCAGAATGGTGAACTATTGCCGGTGACAGGTTGGGACAAAACCTGGAAAATGTTTTCAGCTTTGGGTTGCTTTGAGCTTAATTTTTGAATCTTTGTTCTATTGTTCGATCTGATGGTTGCTGTGAGTATTCTTGGGTTTACGGAGGTTGATTGGATCATCTAAGATGATCAGCAGAGGTGGTGGTCGCCGTGTATATGCACGGTGATGAAGATTCTGGTGGTGTTGGGGTTTTTGGGTATTGCAGGGGAGATGTGAAGTTTTACTCGGAGTAAATGGGAGAATGACTCGAAGCAAGTAAATAGGAAACTCGAAGTAAGGCAGCTTTTAACTCGAAGTAAAAATAAGGTTCTCGGGTTAAAACTGTAGTTTACAGGTTATAGAAACTGTATTTTTAAAACTGGGTTTTAAAACTTTTAAAATCTGTAGTTTTTGTTTAAAGTAAGGATTAAGTATAAATTCAAATGCAAGTTTGAATTTCAGATTCAAATTTAAATCCCATTTTTTAAAATAGAATAAAAAGTTTTCAGAAATTTAACTTAATTAACTATTTGTTTGGTAAAATAGTTTAAACACTTTTAATAATGAGGTTTTAAAATATGAGTAGTTTTGAAGTTTATTTAAGATCTGGAAATTCAAAAGTTAAATTGAATTTCGGTTTTAAATTTTAAAGAAGGTTTAAATTAAAGTTTTAAATTAAAATGAAATTTAAGTTATTAAAAGTTTTTTAAATGAATTTAACTTTAGAAATTTTCATAGCATTTGTTAGATTTGCAATTTAAAAAGTTTTAAATTATTTAAAACTTTGATAAGTTTAAAATTATTCTATTTTAAACTTGAATTTAAATGGGAATTTAAGGGTAATTTCATAAGTACTTTGTTTTGAATTAAGTTGTTTTAAACATAATTAAGTTATATTTTATCTTGAAATTTAAATTAAGATTTCAGGATTAATTTATTTAACAAGCTAATTAAGATTAATTATTTAATTTAATTAGTTAATTGAATTTGGAATTAATAAATTGATTAATGATTAATCAATTTATAATTAAGATCATTAATTAAATTATTAATTAATGATGAATGAATATTATTAATTAAGTAATTAAGTTTTAATCAAGGTTAATTTATTTAAATTAGACTTTAAATTATAGATAATTAAAGATAATTAAATTTGTAATTAATCTCAGTTAATTACTTAATAAAATAATTAAAGAATGGTTAATGAAGGTCATTAACCAGGATTATTTAACAATTAATTAATATGATTAATTTTTTTATAATTAATTAGATTAACTAATTTAATAATAATCAATTATGAATGGTTTGAGTATAATTACTTAGTAAAGTAATTACAGAATTAATTACTTAATGTAATTAATTTAAGTTAATGAGATTGTTTAACTTAATTAATTAAGTTTAATTAAATTTTAAACACTTGGGTTTATATAAATGATTACTATATGTAATCAATATATTGGAAATTACTTAGTTAAGTAAATAATTAATAATTACAGATTGTAATTAAGTGGAGATGTTTAAGTGTGAGGCAATTTGGTTTAATTATTTAATAATTGATCAAGGGATTAATTAATTAATTAATTAAAGGATAATTAATTTATTTAATATATTGATTAAGTTATTTAATTACTAAATATAATTAATCCGGGATGATTAATAATTATAAGTTAATTACTTAAGGTAATTAATAAAAGGAGATCATTAATTATCTTAATTAATGATGTAATTAAGGATGATTAAATATGATTAATTAATCAATAATAGGTAATTAATTAATGTAATTAATTAAGAAATAATGTAATTAATTATGATTGATTAATTAATTGAAGTAATTAAAGGTTAATTACTGTTTAGTTGAGAATAATTAATTTTGTGAAATTAATTAGGGGTAATTACCTGAATGTAATTAAGGATAATTAATCATGGGTGATTAATTAAGGTGATTAATAATAAATGATTAATTTATTGTAATCAACTAAATGATTGAGTAAGCAAGATTTATATTGGTAAAGTAATTAATTTAATTTATTTTAAATTGATTAAAGATGGGTAATTAATTTAATTCATTTTAAATTAATTAGAGATTAGTGATAGTTAATTTAATTCATTTTAAATTAATTAAATGATGGTATAAAAAAAATCTTTGCTTATGTATGAATGGATGACATTGATTTTCTTGGATGCTTTGTGATCTCAGTAATGAGATAAATGATATTGTGTGGTATATATGTTTGATTGTATTGTGATGATAACATAGGTTATCTATTGTGATGGTGATATATGGAATATTTATTTGATATTGATAATGTGGGTTACCTGTTATGTGATAATGTTAATTATCAATTGTGATTGTGAATTATCTATCTGTGTGTATATAGATACTGTAATTGAATTGTTTTAAAACTTTAAAACAACTTGGACCCTAAAAGACACGCTTTGGTTTTCGATGAGACCGGGATCGGGTTTCCATATTTGGATATCCGAAAACCACATCGATTCCAAATAATGTTAGGTCGTGAATTCAAAGTGGAGCTTTGTGAAGACTCGAGGTGTAAGGACTATGAGTCAGTATGACTCTGTGGGTGATTCCGTAATGAGTTGACGGAATTAGTTCTTATAGATTCGAGATGGTGGTTTAGAGTGCAAGGGTTATTGTCGTTAACTCTGAGGGTGATTCCAAAATGAGTGTAACGAGATAATGCCTTCGGTTTCGTTCGAACCCAGAACGAACTTGCATGGATTGAATGCTTTCAGAACATCGTCAGGTGGACGATGAGCATTCTAAGTGGTATGTCCTATAAAGGTAATCGTAGCCTCAAGCCTCATCAACCGGGAATGGCTAAAACAGGGGAGGTGCAGCAAGGCTTCGTGGGTCGCACCCACTGGAGAGCAAGATTTACCTCTATCTAGAAGTCCCTTTATATTCGGCTGTGTGGGTGGTTGCTAGCTACAACCACGGGGTTGTCTTGTTCGGAACTATTCCAAAAGGAATGGGTCCGGCTTTGTGTTGAAGGGGGTCGGGAGTGATCCTTAGTACGTTGATCTAGGCCATGTACTGTGACGGGCAGTACCCCAGTAGCTCTGCCATTGTATGGAATCCAAAATCCAATAAGTGCCAACGGTTTTGATTGTATTACCCACTTTTGTGGCTAGTAGCTGGAATTTAATCACGTAACAATTTCGGCTATTTCTTATTTATTTGAAAACCCTAGACACTATTATAATATCATCGGATTTCCTATCAAATGTTTTGGTTAGTGTAAGGTAAAAACTTTTCCATGTTTATGTGTGGGAAGTCTTACGTGATACCTTTCTTTTCAAAAGGTTTTTAAAAAGTTAAGCAACTTTAACCTGTTACTCACACCAGACCCATGTATGACCCGGTGTTATTTCTGTTTTTCTTTAACTCTTGGGTACTCAAATTTTTACGAGTAGCCAAGGGAATTTAGGTTAGGATTCAGGTTAGCTTTGACGAATTATGGAGGAGCAATGGAGCAGGAGGCTTCTACGTGTAGATATATATCTAGTATTCCGCTGTGTGTTCTATGAGTTGTTGTCTTTGTACTATATTGAGTTGTATAACCAGACAGGTGTTTATAACTGTCTAGTAAGTGTTATATGTCTGTGTAACTCTGATGTTGGTTATAAACTATGTAATGTTTATGTTATTAATATAGTTTATTCGTTCCGCTGTGTAGATTCTGATGTGTTGTTTATTTCTTCTCTTCTTTCTATTCTCTTTTCTATCCCTTTCTTTCTTAACGATGATGCGATTTTATGGTGGTAGAAAGTCGGGTCGTCGCACTTGGTATCAGAGCATTAGGTTAAGTGAATACCTAGGCTCTGTAGTGGTGTCTTTCTTGAGAGAGCGTACTTGTAATTTTTATATAACTATATATATATATATATTTATTTCTACCTATCTGTTGGGTTACCTGTTCAGGTTTTCCAATAAGTTATAAAGGTAGATGGGGTAGTAGTGTGTGTAACACGACTACCAATTGTTGAGATTTGAATGTTTGAGGTTGGAGGTGTTTTGTTGAGACTGTAGACCTAATACCGTCTCGAGTGAGTTCTGTAGTGATGAAGAACTTCATTTGATCTCTGAAGGAAACCTGTTAAGGTTCGGAGTTCATTTCTGAAGTTGGATGAGTAGTGTTTGGATTTGTTGGCTTGGCAGAAGCAAGTGATGGTATTTTGTTACCTCAGGAAGTAGTAGCTGCGTTATGAGATGTAGTGACTATGGATGTTCCCGAAGATGTTTTCTTTGGAACAAGTTAAGGAAGTAAGTCTGCTTCAGTGTTGTGGCTGTGTTTAGCTGGAGTTTTTGTTTGCTTTGAAGTCCGAGTTTCTCGGAGAGCTTTGTTTTGGAATTCTTTGGTATCTGTGGCAGCAGTGCAGCTTGGAGTGTTCTCAGTGTTGGCAAGAGATCTTTTGGCTTAGCAATTTTTCTGAAGTAGAGTTCAGAAGCAGTTAAGTGGACCTGTTTTTGGGTGTAAGCTGTTCTATTTGGTTAAGGGAGAACAGTATTCCTTGGATTTGGTTTGGGGTGGTTTGCAAAAGTGACTTGCAATTGTTTGAGTGTTCTCTTGGGTTATCTGAATCTTTCTGGATGTCTTCAGGAAGTCAGAGTCTTTGTTCGCATCTGGAGTTGAGCTTTCTTATCGTTTGGAATTCCAGGAGTGGTACCGGCGGTTAAGCTTTATAGAAGAATGGTTCCTAGAGATTGAGTTGGTGTAGCAGCTCGGAGTTTTGGAGGAACTTCTGAAAGTTTCTTATGGATTTGCTGAATCATATCTCTGGGGTGTGTTGTCCAGTTGTGCTCATGTTCTTCTTCAGCATTCTCTTCTATGTCGGATCAGAGTTGCGCAGCGGAAGCAGTTTGGAAGTGCATCTTCTTTTCTTTTCCGGATAGGAGAAGTTGTTGTCTTCTGATGTTGAGGAGTTGAGTTTGAGATCTTGATCGTGGTTGATCTTAAGGAGACCATTGTGTTGATTGGTCTAGTTAGTTTCTAGAAGTATCAGCGAAGGTTGAGCTGATCGGTAAGTTTGTGGGCAGCCCAGGATTTGTCTGAAGAGTTTTGTGGATAAGTATCGGAGGGATTTGGACTCTGAAGTCGGAGATTTAATTTTGGATAAGTTTCTATGATCTTAAGTGAGCTATAAGATTTGGTAAGTCTGACAAGTTAGCTCTGTATTGTTTTGGATCTTTTCTGTATCTAGGAGATTAAGTGATTGATCTACAGGATTCGATTGCCAGTTTGGATAACTGGAATTTGATGAGTTTCACGTATCTCTGAGGGAGTACGTGTATGATCTATCTCTGGTTGTGGAACCAGCAGTTCTGGAGTTGGTTGTTGAGTCAGACTCGTTTGTAGTTTGATATCTTGTCTAGTATTATAGATATAGTTGTATAGGAGCTTTGTAGCTTCACAGTATGGTTTGTTTGGATTCTCTAGAGGCAGTATTCCGGTATATATATATATACCTGGGGAAACTCGATGAAATTTTATCCAGAATTTTATCTGGATAATTAGATTTGTTTGATTGGTTGAATTGGTTGTTTTGTTGTTAGCATATGTTTGATATGTGCTTGTGTTTTTAAATAAATCTTTAATGGGATTATTAAACTACCTTTGTTTTAAATTTCGAGGATGAAATTCTTTTAAGGGGGAAGGATTGTAATATCCCGGAATTTTTAACAATATCAATTTAATAATCTGTATTAAAAATTAAATTGATATTGATATTCTGTTAATGATTATTCAAATAGATTTAATAATCTTCTTCAATAAATATTTAAATTGGTTATTTTATCTTTTAAAAATAATAGATTGATTTCTATTTACAATATAAATATATGGTTTATATTTTAAATAGATTGGTATTGTTTTAATTTTAATAAATAAAACATATTTTCTAGTTTTAATATTTGTATTCTCATTTTTCTGAACGTTTCTCATCTTGATTATTCCTATTTATGTCTTCATTTCTTTCTCCTCTAACCTGGACGTCATCAATTATGGGAACACTGCGGGATGAAGAAGGCTGGGAGGAGGTGAGAAGGAAAAGGGGCAAGTTTCCAGCTCCTATTGGACCCGAAACTAGACTCAATCTGGGAGGTCTTAGACCGAATAAAAATGGGTCTTCATCAGAACGGAAATCGAGGAGTAAGGTGCAAGCGGCTGCACGTCAGACAACAACAAAATTTCTAAAAACAACAAAGCAGATTGCCTCTCAACTAGGAAGCTATCCGAAAATTAAATTCACTGTCTCAGAGAACGCTAAAAAAATTTCTTACAGTGAGGCAGTGAAAATAGGTGCGGTTGGAGATATAGGTAACCTAGATCTTGAATTTATTGAACCTACAATGGCAGATGGCAAAAGGATAGGTACACTTTCGTTTGAGGCTATCAAAGAAGCAGAGGGTGGATGGGATTTATATATTCTATTGTATGTTGTTGGATATAAACCATGGCTTAAAACTTTTGAAGGTTATGCCAACAGAGTATGGTCTACACAAAAGCCGTTTTCTGTTCATTCTAGGAATAACGGATTCTTTGTGGTGAGATTTGGTTCGGAGGAGGACTGCAACAAGATTTTGAAATCAGGTCCATGGTTTATGGACAGGAACCTGATAATCATGAAGCGATTGTCACCAGACATGAAAACGGATAGAGATCTTCTTACATCTTTGCCAATGTGGGTTAGACTTCCTGGTCTAAGTTTTAAACTGTGGGGTAATAAAGCTATCAGTGCGCTAACAAGTACTATAGGAATCCCTATAAAGATGGACGAGGCAACGAAAAACAAAACCAGATTAGCTTACGCCAGAGTATTGATCGAGGTTAACGCAACATATGGTATGCCTAACAGCATCGTAGGTATGGATAATGAAGGGTGGAGCTTCATACAGGAAGTGGAATATGAGAACCCTCCTCCCATTTGTGACAAGTGTGTGTGTTTTGGTCATGTATCTGAGGAATGCCCAATGACCAAGTCATGGGTTCCTAAACAGAATCAAGTAACTGATTCTGTTAAAGAAAACACTGTAGAATCAGGTTCTGTAGGAAATTTAGAGGTAGTAAGGGAGGTAGGTGGAAATGAAAATTCAGACGAACAGAATAATCAGGTGCATGATGAAGGTCCCAATGAATCACCAAATATGGAGCAAATGAATAGTATTCGTTTACCTGATGGAATCACTAAGAACAACGAGGAGGAGGTTTCAATCGGAGAGGATGGAAATCAAATAGCCTCTATTACGAAGGAGAAAGAGAAAATGAGCAATATAGATCAAAACTCTACGACCAGGAAAGATTGTGATTTAAGAAACAACCCTCCGGGAGACAGTGAATTGAACACATCTCCTCCGCAGTCACCCTCGACTCAAATTACTATTCTTAAACGACCTTCGCCTTTACCGGATAATACTACATTTTCTAATACTTTACTTTCTACTGATATTTGTATTGAAGATTGTTTTATTAATAATGTTAATTATAGGAGAGGCACTGAACAATGCAGTAATATGCAGGTACAGGATAATCTGGATCGGGATACAGGATCGAAAGAAGTGGAAAAGGAACAATATACATATGATAATGCATAGTCACCACAGGAGGAGCAGTTTATCCCTAAGCCTCAGGACAAAGAATTTGAGAACGTGCTCAAGGACAAGCTCGTTCACAAAAACCCCAAGTGGGTTCAGATGTTAGGCATTCCTGAAGAAGACATAGAGGAGTCCTCTAGTAGAAGGTCACAGAGGACTCGGAATAACAAAGTTGCATAATGACGTTTGCTTGTTGGAATGTTAGGGGGTTCCATAATCCCAACATAATGAAAGAAGTGAGAAATATAATTGATAAGTATAAAATAAGCTGTTTTGGTATTTTAGAAAACAAGATGCTGTTTTCGGACATCTTGAAACTAGAAAGAGTTATAGATAACGGGTGGAAAATTATAAGCAATGTTTCTTGTTATTATAAATGCAGAATAATCATCCTCATCGACGGAAATTCCTGGGACTTTAACTTCATTAGTATGAGCGATCAACATATCACTATTGAGCTGATCAACAATTTGAAATTCAAATGTAATTTATCCTTTATATACGCTCAGAATTTTGCTAATCCGAGGATTAAGCTGTGGGAGAATTTACGAGAGGATGCTATTAATATTTTCAGGCCATGGTTGGTTCTTGGAGACTTTAATTGTATTCGCAGTCCTTCTGAAAGAAAGGGAGGTAATCCAGTGTCATTTGAAAATCTGTTTGAATTAGATGATATGTCTAATTATACAGGACTTAAAGAAATTGATATTAAAGGTTATGAATTTTCTTGGTGGTCAGGTCCTAGTCGCAACATATTTTCTAAAATTGACAGGGTCTTTGATAACTTAGAATGGATCAACTTATTTCCAGATTTAACGGCTATATTTTTACCTCCCTCGGTGAGCGACCATAATGCAGTCATGGTCTCTCTTTTTTCTAAACCTAGAGACAAGAATAGACCTTTTAGGTTTATGAATCATTGGCCGCTATGTGATCAATACTTTCCTCTCATTGAGGAAAAATGGATTTCTAATCAGGAAGACCGACCGTTATTTCAGCTCTTAAATATTCTCAAGAATATTAAGAGAGAGCTTAAGATTTGGAGCGCTAAAATAAGGAATACCAAACAAGAGGTTCAAGTTCAGAGAGAGAACTGTTCTAGGCTCCAAAATTTTTTGGAAACATCAAATGAACAAAATTTAGTCCTAGAATTCCAAAATGCCAAAATTAAACTGGAAATGGCACTCAAAAAAGAGTATTTGGATACCAAACAAAAGGCTAAATGTGATTGGTTGAGGATGGGTGATGAGGCTTCTTCTTTCTTTTATGCTAAAATGTCTAGTAGAAGAAGTAGAAAATGTTTGACTAACATAGTAGTAGATGGCAAAGAGGTGTCAGAGGATAAATTTGTTGATTCGGCTATTAATTTCTACAAACAAATTTTTAACCGTCCCTTAGGTGATAAGTTCCCAGAAGTTGTATGTAAATCGATTATCTCTGAATATGGTGCTAATTTCTTGAACGATGGTATATCTATGGAAGAAATTAAAATTGCATTGTGGGACATTAAAGATATGTCTTCCCCAGATCCGGACGGTTTTAACGCTAAGTTTTTCAAAACACATTGGAATCTTTCGAAAGACCTAATCTTCAAAGCATTGAATGATATTTTTCAGAAGGGTTTAATAATCAAAGAATGGAACCATACTTTCTTGCACTTGATTCCTAAAAAAGTCCATTCCACTTGTATTCAAGATTTTAGACCCATCGCATGTTGTAATACTGTATATAAGGTTTTCACCAAAATTCTTTGCAACAGACTGGTCCCTTTTATGAATAAGTTGATATCCCCAAATCAGACGGCATTCATAAAAGGAAGATCAATAGGGGACGGAATTATGTTCGCCCATGAAATTATTAGAGGCCTTGGCAGAAAGGATAATAAATATATGTGTATCAAAGTTGATTTAAAGAAAGCATATGATTCGATTAATCGAGCATTTGTTACACATATGTTAAATAGCCTGGGTTTCCCAGGAAAATGGGTGAATATTATCAACAACATCATATCGACTCCTACGTTTTCAATCATTGTAAACGGGGAATCGCACGGTTATTTCAAAAGTTCAAACGGCCTTAGACAAGGCGACCCAATTTCTCCCATTCTATTTACTTTGGTCATGGAATATTTTACGTTATTAATGGATGAGAAAGTTAGGGAAGGTCAAATCTCTCCAATTACAGACTGTGATAATAAGTTGACACACCTTATTTACGCAGATGATATTATTATTTTTACTAAAGCCAATGCACAAACTGCAATTGCTATCAGTGATGTTTTTCAAATTATGGGCAGAGTTACAGGCCTGGAACTTAGTTGTGAAAAATCCAATGTTTTCTTTGGGAAAGGGGTAGATCATTGCACTGAGATTAGCAATATCCTCAATATACAGCAATCGGATCTTCCAATAAGATATTTGGGAATGCCCTTGTATAGTGTCAATTTGAGGGATAAGGATCGTTCGTTGCTGTTAGAAAAGATCAAGTTAAGAATTGGAGGATGGGAAAACAAAATGCTTAGCTTAGCTGGGAGAATTGAACTTATTAAATCTACCATTTACCCAATAATACAATTCTGGATGCAATGCTCTTGTCTCCCAGTCTCTATTGTTCAAAAAATTAAACATTTGATTCTTAACTTTCTTTGGAAAAGTCGTAGCAGTAAAATTCCATGGGATATCTTGTGCAGACAAAAAGAAGAAGGCGGAATGGGGCTGAGAAACTTAGAAGAGATGAATCGAGCGTTATTTACTAAACTGATTTGGAAAATAATAAACGCAGAAGGAATTTGGGCGGATCTTATGCATCGTAAATACATTGGTCATAAAAGTTTTTGGGAAATTAATCATCATTCGGACGACTCGGGAGTTTGGAAATTTATCTTAAAAAATAGACATGTAGCCTTAAAATGCTTACCACTCAATATAGCCGACGGTAAAACTACTTCTTTATGGTATGATCCATGGTTGAATGGTAGCTCTATCATGGAACGAATAGGTAGAGACACTGCTTTTAGAACTGGTACGGAAGATCTACTTCTTAGTAGGATTATAAAGAAAGGAGAATGGAAGTGGGACTCTTGTAGTTTTTTGTTCCAAATACATGCAGAAATAGAAGGTGTCAAAATTCATAAGGATAGGAAAAGGGACTTTTGGTCTTGGAAGTGTACGAAGAATGGTTCATACCAGTTTAAAAATGTTTGGAACACGATACAATCCAGTTTTGAAAACAAATATTGGTCGACCTTGGTTTGGAATAAGATACACATTCCAAAAATGGCGGTGTGCCTTTATAAAACCACAAACAACTATTTATTGACAAAAGATAGATTACTTCAGAAGCAGATAGTTGTGGATCCCTTATGTGTATTTTGTAATAATTACATTGAAACTATAGACCACCTATTTTTTCAATGTAATTATACAGAAAAAGTTTGGCTCTGGAGTTGTAATTTTTTTTTAAATCACCGAAAAGCTTGCTTTCCTTCTCCTTGAAAGAAGATTTACAGAAAATCGTTTCTTACTCAAATGCAAAAAGTCTCAGCTCAGACGTGTTTCAACTATCTCTCTCTGTTTGTGTGTGGCATATATGGAAAGAAAGAAATGATAGAATTTTTCAAAATAGATTTGCAGACAGTACGCATATATGTACAAGAATATATCACACAATGAGCATCAGAATGACTAAATCCAAACATTTCAAAAACATCACTGACATGGATGATATAATAGTAAGGAAATGGGGATATACCCCCCAACGCTGAATTGGGGTACTTTCTATCATATGTTGAGTCCTCCTGATTCCATTCTTCTATCCCTGTATCCTGGTTTATTTCATCATCTACCTGTATTATTTACATTGCCCTCACCTCCACTCTTTTAATTTACATTTTAATTAACAATTAACAATACATATTGATCTAGTTTGTTAAGTTGCAGAATGCCGTTCCTTGGGTAGCTTTGAAGACTGATGTCCTCCTCTGCGTCCTTTTCGTTTTCCGGAATAACACAAATAATATGATTAGTTTCACATAACCGAATATATTGTTCTCAGTTCAGGATAACAGAGACTTATCTTGTGGAGGTTAATTCTTTTGGAGAAGACTCAGTTCTCTAGTTTCATCAGTACTGGTTGTAGCAGAAAATGCTTCGAGTTTCATATGTACTTGTCTCCGCTCCTATGAAGTAATTCAGAGCAAAATCTTAGTGGTGATGTATACAAAGATGAAAGACAGATTCTTTCTGGGTGTCAAAAACTTATCTGGTTGAGATACATTTCGTTTTACAAGAAAAGACAACAGCTTTTTTCTGGATCTAAGTCCTTTACATGACTACCGACATCAATATTTGAAAATTAGGTCAGATCTGGAAGAAAAAGTTGTAAGCTTCTAGATCTATACACTTCAAGAAGAGAAGGAGATTATTCTATATCTACAAAGTCCTCCAAAGCTTAAAGACTAAAACTTTTAGTTAACAAACAACTTACCATGTGCAGATTCAAGCTTTTCTTCTGAAAGTGAAGTATGTCCTCTAGATCTGGCCCCTACTGTCTTCCTCTCGTTTCATTTTAGCAGTAGAAGCAGAAATGGTGAGTAAGAGCTGAATACGAAGAGCAACGTGAGAAGTTTTGTCAAAACCGCCATTAAAGATCTTTTATCATTTTTCTTCGAAACCGAATAAATGAAACTGATGGAAGTGGCGATATACCATAAATGCTCTAAGTCTCTCGAATGTTCAGATATTTATCTTTTTATCATTAGCGTTTTGTGTATGTCGGCAGTGTATTAGAGAGCATGTTTTTTTGAAATGTCGTGTTTTTGGAATAGTGTTGTTGTGAACTTGCCTTTGGGCAATTGTAAATATTGATAGTATTTAATAGAAAAATTTGAACCCTCTTTCAAAAAAAAAATATTTGTAATAATTTGGAAAATTTGTTTTATTTAATATTCAAAGCTTTTCAAAATTAAATAAATGATTTTGGTTTAATTTAATAATTAAATCATGTTTTAAAATTCTAATATAGACATTTTAATTTGGGAAAATTTTGTTTTAAATTAGTATTGAGTTTTAAAAACTATTTCATAAATAAATATATGATTTTAAAAGAAAATTGATAAGAAAAATATTAAATGTTTAAATTAAATTAGATTGAGTTTTAAATTTAGAATAAATTTAGCAAAATGGTTTCATGCGTAATAAAATGGATATTTTATAAATAAAAATATAATTTCTTGAAAAATGATTTTAATTTAATAAAAAGAGATTTATAAAAGCAATATTAATATTGTATTGTCTTTATAAATAGAGTTTGAATAAAATTAGTAATTTTTATTTCAAATTGAATTTATATTTATAACTTGATTTGAAATTGTTTGATTTTGAATTTAGTTTGAATTTAAGTTCAAAAGTATAAATTTTAAATTGTTTGATTGTTTTAATTATTATATGTATAAGTTTATTTGTAAAACATGATTTGTTTTTGTTTTCATTTATAAATTCATACACATATTTTAATATAAACTAACATATTAATTTAGGCTAACACACACATTAATTTATAAATTAGTACTAATTATCTTAAAGATACAAGTGTTGCATTCATTTAACATATGTTTAAAAATTAATATAACAAGTTGACATGTGTCTAACATTTGTACAAGTGTTAAAATTTTAGTTTTTATTTTTCTTTGCTTTCATTAAAATCTGAAAATACATTTAGTTTAGTTTGCATCTTCATTTCATATTGCATATTCATTCTTCCTTAACCAAAGAAAATCTTCAAACTTTTAAAATCTAAATCATTTTCATATTAACAATCCGCAAAAATATGCATATGCAAATTCATCAAAACCCTGTTCAAACCTGCATTTCCTCAAATCCAAAATTTGTATACAAATCTGCATTCACAAATTCATCAAAATTCAAACATCTGCATATTCCTCCTCTTCAAAATAAAACCCACCTTTATCTGCAAATTTCAAATGAAGTCTGCAAAAATCAAATTGAGCCTGCACTATTTTCTTTTCTCTGCATTCTGTTTAAACCTGGGAGTAGTGAAAGCTTCTGCATGCATGTGAAGATTTAGCAACTACATCTACATCTGCATGCCAGCATTTGAGTCAGGGAAATCGTATGCAAATCTGCATATCAAATTCAACATGAAGTATAAAAGGGTCTAGCATAATCACCTGCAACATTTTCCTGCAAATCCAAAAGGAAGTCAAAACAGGGACTCTGCATATTTTATTTCTGCAAAATTCAAAGAATCAACAGGGGTCTGCATTCAATAAATGGTGAGTAACATTTAATCTTAAAACTATAGTTTTGGTTGCTTGAGATTAAACATGTTGTGTGCATGATGTAAATGTGGTTGTGTATGCATGTTTGATTTTGTTCTGCAGAGTATACCTAGATCATCTTCCTATGAAAAGAATTCCTACAATTGATCTAATTTGAGATAGTATTTGGGTTTTAGAATAATTTAAGGAGTCTGCTTATCATAGATAGAATTAAAAGCTATGATGTTAAGGGTTTGGCTGCTTGAAGTTTTAAATTTAAACTTAAGTAAATAAAATGTATATACAGGATAATATCTCTGTAACACAGAAAGCATCATGTGAATTTTTAACAAAACTTAAACATGTTAACTTGTAATGCAGTATCAGTAACAAAATTAATTACAAAAACATGAATTTTTAAACTAACAATTTGTATTTTAGGGTGTTAATTCAAGTGACAGTTTAAAATTGAACTAAAAATGAAATTTGGCAAGTTCATGAAATCTGTAACTTGAGATGTTTTGGAATTCTTCTGAGCAATAGAGGAAGAATTGTAGATCCTTAGAAAAATCATGATTGTGGATATAATCTGCTAGGTTGGTTGCAGTTTATAAATTCTTGTTTAAACCCTAGTTTTGAATGGGGTTAAGAAGTGGGTTATTATGAGGTGAAGAATTGATCGAGTGTGTTAGTTTTTGGTGAATGGGTAGTTGGTGTGTAGAGTAGCTCGAGGCCGGAGGGGTTGGATGCCAGATGATCAGAATGGTGAACTGTTGCCGTTGACAGGTTGGGACAAAACCTGGAAAATGTTTTCAGGTTTGGGTTGCTTTGAGCTTAATTTTTGAATCTTTGTTCTATTGTTCGATCTGATGGTTGCTGTGAGTATTCTTGGGTTTATGGAGGTTGATTGGATCATCTAAGATGATCGGCAAAGGTGGTGGTCGCCGTGCATATGCACGACGATGAAGATTCTGGTGGTGTTGGGGTTTTTGGGTGTTGCAGGGGAGATGTGAAGTTTTACTCGGAGTAAATGGGAGAATGACTCGAAGCAGGTAAATAGGAAACTCGAAGTAAGGCAGCTTTTAACTCGAAGTAAAAATAAGGTTCTCGGGTTAAAACTGTAGTTTACAGGTTATAGAAACTGTATTTCTAAAACTGGGTTTTAAAACTTTTAAAATCTATAGTTTTTGTTTAAAGTAAGGATTAAGTGTAAATTCAAATGCAAGTTTGAATTTCAGATTCAGTTTAAATCCCAGTTTTTAAAATAGAATAAAAAGTTTTCAGAAATTTAACTTAATTAACTATTTGTTTGGTAAAATAGTTTAAACACTTTTAATAATGAGGTTTTAAAATATGAGTAGTTTTGAAGTTTATTTAAGATCTGGAAATTCAAAAGTTAAATTGAATTTCATTTTTAAATTTTAAAGAAGGTTTAAATTGAAGTTTTAAATTAAAATGAAATTTAAGTTATTAAAAGTTTTTTAAATGAATTTAACTTTAGAAATTTTCATAGCATTTGTTAGATTTGCAATTTAAAAAGTTTTAAATTATTTAAAACTTTGATAAGTTTAAAATTATTCTATTTTAAACTTGAATTTAAATGGGAATTTAAAGGTAATTTCATAAGTACTTTGTTTTGAATTAAGTTGTTTTAAACATAATTAAGTTATATTTTATCTTGAAATTTAAATTAAGATTTCAGGATTAATTTAATTAACAAGGTAATTAAGATTAATTAATTAATTTAATTAGTTAATTGAATTTGGAATTAATAAATTGATTAATGATTAATCAATTTATAATTAAGATCATTAATTAAATTATTAATTAATGATGAATGAATATTATTAATTAAGTAATTAAGTTTTAATCAAGGTTAATTTATTTAAATTAGACTTTAAATTATAGATAATTAAAGATAATTAAATTTGTAATTAATCTCAGTTAATTACTTAATAAAATAATTAAAGAATGGTTAATGAAGGTCATTAACCAAGATTATTTAACAATTAATTAATATGATTAATTTTTTTATAATTAATTAGATTAATTAATTTAATAATAATCAATTATGAATGGTTTGAGTATAATTACTTAGTAAAGTAATTAAGGAATTAAGTACTTAATGTAATTAATTTAAGTTAATGAGATTGTTTAACTTAATTAATTAAGTTTAATTAAATTTTAAACGCTTGGGTTTATATAAATGATTACTGTATGTAATCAATGGATTGGAAATTACTTAGTTAAGTAAATAATTAATAATTACAGATTGTAATTAAGTGGAGATGTTTAAGTGTGAGGTAATTTGGTTTAATTATTTAATAATTGATCAAGGGATTAATTAAGTAATTAATTAAAGGATAATTAATTTATTTAATATAGTAATTAAGTTAGTTAGTTACTAAATGTAATTAATCTGGGATGATTAATAATTATAAGTTAATTACTTAAGGTAATTAATAAAAGGAGATCATTAATTATCTTAATTATTGATGTAATTAAGGATGATTAAATATGATTAATTAATCAATAATAGGTAATTAATTAATGTAATTAATTAAGAAATAATGTAATTAATTATGATTGATTAATTAATTGAAGTAATTAAAGGTTAATTACTGTTTAGTTGAGAATAATTAATTTTGTGAAATTAATTAGGGGTAATTACCTGAATGTAATTAAGGATAATTAATCATGGGTGATTAATTAAGGTGATAAATAATAAATGATTAATTTATTGTAATCAATTAAATGATTGAGTAAGCAAGATTTATATTGGTAAAGTAATTAATTTAATTTATTTTAAATTGATTAAAGATGGGTAATTAATTTAATTCATTTTAAATTAATTAGAGATTAGTGATAGTTAATTTAATTCATTTTAAATTAATTATATGATGGTATAAAAAAAATTCTTTGCTTATGTATGAATGGATGACATTGATTTTCTTGGATGCTTTGTGATCTCAGTAATGAGATAAATGATATTGTGTGGTATGGATGTTTGATTGTATTGTGATGATAACATAGGTTACCTATTGTGATGGTGATATATGGAATATTTATATGATATTGATAATGTGGGTTACCTGTTATGTGATAATGTTAATTATCAATTGTGATTGTGAATTATCTATCTGTGTGTATATAGATACTGTAATTGAATTGTTTTAAAACTTTAAAACAACTTGGACCCTAAAAGACACGCTTTGGTTTTCGATGAGACCGGGATCGGGTTTCCATATTTGGATATCCGAAAACCACATCGATTCCAAATAACATTAGGTCGTGAATTCAAAGTGGAGCTTTGTGAAGACTCGAGGCGTAAGGACTATGAGTCAGTATAACTCTGTGGGTGATTCCGTAATGAGTTGACGGAATTAGTTCTTATAGATTCTAGATGGTGGTTTAGAGTGCAAGGGTTATTGTCGTTAACTCTGAGGGTGATTCCAAAATGAGTGTAACGAGATAATGCCTTCGGTTTCGTTCGAACCCGAAACGAACTTGCATGGATTGAATGCTTTCAGAACATCGTCAGGTGGACGATGAGCATTCTAAGTGGTATGTCCTATAAAGGTAATCGTAGCCTCAAGCCTCATCAACCGGGAATGGCTAAAACACGGGAGGTGCAGCAAGGCTTCGTGGGTCGCACCCACTGGAGAGCAAGATTTACCTCTGTCTAGAAGTCCCTTTATATTCGGCTGTATGGATGGTTGCTAGCTACAACCACGGGGTTGTCTTGTTCGGAACTATTCAGTAAGGAATGGGTCCGGCTTTGTATTGCAGGGGGTCGGGTGTAACGACACGCAAATCTGTACCCCTTGAGTCAACACTATTCTACTAAAATCAACTCAAGTTGTACAGAAATACGAACCATTAGGGTTAAAAAGGAGGTAGAAGAAGAAGAAAACAGCAACAGAATCTAACCATCGCAGCGGAGTAAAATATAATAGATAATAAATAACCTTTACTCAAAAGCAAATATATCCGGTTACATATATTACATCATCAGAGTACATCAATCACAGTTCACATCAGTAACATACAATGGATACACAATAACTCAAACAGCGGAATATATATAAGTACAGGTAATACGTCTCGGACTCCAGCTTCTCTCCTGCTCCATAGCATCCTGTATTCTATAATACTCGGTCTGACCCGAGCATTACAGTTAAATAATACCCGAGTCAGTCTGGAATACCAGCGTGAGAAAATCACACCCAATTGATTATTAAAGTTTCAAAATGTGAGGACCCGCAAATCCGTACTCCTTGAATATACTCTAATCTCCATAGATTAATTCAAGATGAACAGAAATACGAATTCTCAATGTTTAAGAAAAAGAAAAAGACAGAAGAAGGTAGAAAAGATAGAAAATAGAGAAAGAAAAACAACAGAACAATATCAGAATCTCACAATCGCAGCGGAACAACATATAATAGATAAATGAATATTCATAAATCAAAAGAACTATATCAGTTATTACATTACATTACATTACATTACATCAGAGTGTACAACAACAAATAAACAGCGGAAAAAGAAATACTATATACTAGTGATACGCCATGCCATCCAGTTTGCCTCCAGCAACTCCTAAATTCCAGAATATCCTGATAAACCTAACTCTTGACTGCCCGTGTGGAAATTGGTGGGCACCCAGAGTTTAGGAAGGAAAACAATAAACTCCGAGTCAGTCATGTGACTGGTGTGAGAACTAAAACAGTTTATTTTTCTTTAAAATAAAGTGCAGGATAATTTTTTTTAAAATAGATTCGCAATGCTTTTGAAAATGTAACTACCATAAGACCTCCCTCCACACACACAATGCAAACGCAGACTTGGAGGAGATTTCTTCTTATGTTAGTCAAAGATGCTTACTACGCAAAAATCAAATCAATTTTGATATTATTATTAGTGCATAGTGTAGAAGACATTTCGAAAGTAGAATATAAATCTTAGCCAGCATAGGTACCATTATATTATGCCTACTATAGCTACCATATTAGATGGCAGGTTCTACAACTAAAACCGTACAAGTCTCGTATTGTTTCTTTGGATTTCCAACAAATGGTCAGGCCAAGGAACTTCCCATTGCCACATGAGAACGCCTCTGGAAGGACGTCCCCAAGAACCTAACCGGATCTCTGCTAACACAAGGCCGGGTTACCATTCAAACTAGGTAACAACTGACATGAGTATGCCATCCCCCGGTCCTTTAGGACCTTTATCCGAGCGCTCGTAATCAACATCACACCAAATAATAAGTGTTTCAACATGAGTAAGTATCTGGGCTCCATACCATTATACCACCCTTTTCCAGAAGGAAATGCACATACCCTAAAGGAAGCTACCCCTCATAACCTTGCTGCATCTTTCCTGTTTTGACCATTCCGGGGTGTGAGGCTCGACGATGTCTCGTCCACAAAGCCACGCTTTATACAAAAGCTGTGCTTTGGGTCAACAAATGATCATAGAAATGATCATAAAGATAAATGATCAAACAAATGATCATATCACAAATGATCAAACAATGACATTTCACAGCAACACTCTGCATGTCACATTACCAAATTGGGAATATATTGCTGATAACCTTCAACTATATAACCTCTGAGCTCGTACGTCTCAGAGAAGGGTGTTAAGCTAAGAGAATAAATTCTCCGCCACCAATAGAAATATATTTGAAAGAAATCAGCTTTATATCTCAATTTGTAATGTCAGACATACTATCCATACAAGTCTGTTCCGGGATCGAACAGAACCGAAGGCACTTACAACGAAGTCCTTGCAATCCGGATAATCTCTAATCACATCCGGATTTTCCATCACATATGGAGATCTCTATACCGGGGATCAGCCAGTGCAGAGACAATCGACAAGAAACCCTTTCGTTTTCGAAGATATCCGGTCTTCAACACTGGTCTTCAAATGCCAACGACGTATCACATATTCAGAATGGGTTATACGACCCCAAGGTCCTTTCCCGGTTAACCCGAATAGTGAGCGCTTATTAAAAAAAAATTAAGTGTGGCATTCAAATTCAAGCAAATCACAACAAATACCCATTCAAAGGTAAATATTGATAGTCGGTTATTGAACTATCAATGGATATGCACAACATCACCAGATTCCAAATAATTTTCCAAATTATTTATTTTTCCAAAAATATCTTTACAAGATATATATTTTCAATACTTCAAAAATAAATCAATATTTATTTTTAAACAATTTCCCTCTTTCATTTATAAATGCCATAGTGAATTTACATTCCAAAATATTTATGAATATACGATTTCAATTATTCATTTTTTTCAATTTATCTTCAAAAAGATAAATTCTCTAAACGTTTCATTTCTCATTGGAAAAACATTTCCATACTTATTAAATAAGTAATTCACAATCTTTTTACTTTCTACACTTGGAAAATATTCAATATACTCTAATCGAAATTAAGTATATATTTCATTCTTTAAGGAAATCATTCTCTTAAACATATTTATTTGGGCTAAAACGAATGTTGCGTAAAACATTGTTACGACAACCCAAAATCACTTGTATAGGGATTCGAAATTTTAAAATAGATATATAAATCCCAATACTATACAAAACATTTCCTTTCGGAAATCATTTACTATAACAACAGTGTTATAGTCCACCATTTCCTTTTATTTCTCGAAAACGTCTATTTCAACAATGAATGTTGAAATCTATGGTTTCGAATCTTAATACATTGAAAACATCGTTAGATCGTTTTAATTCTATTTAAAACATCACATTCAAAACCATTTCTTTAACATATTATTCACTATTCAAAAACGTGAATATACTTGTTAACCAATTTCATCATTTCTATTCATTTTATTTCAAAGGATTATTCACTGTCTAAAATGTGAATATAACTCCATAAATTAGTTATAACAATTTACTTATCAAAATAAGTCGTTTGCGGATTTATAAAATAATGTTTATAAATTCCATTTCTATTTATTTTATAACAACTTCCTTTTATAAATTTCCTTTATTAACCTATTCGATTTATAACTCAATTATATACCGAAAGTCCATATTATAAGTTAAATGCTTATAATTTATTTGTTTACAAAATTGTTCTTTTAACTTCCCAAATTATAAATCTTATAACTTATAAGATTCATTTATTTATCCAAATCTATTCTTTTAATAACTTTACAAATTTTATAAACCTACTGCTTATAAAATTTCATTAATAACTTCACCGTTTATAATTCTATAAATTTCATTCATTTATGAAATTCATTCTAACACTTATAAAAACTCGTTTTATAATTCCAATACTTTAACTTATAAAATATTAATTTTATAAATCTTTTATATAAATCATTTTATATTATTCTTTTTAAACGTCTTTAAACTCCTTTATAATTTCATCATTTTGATTTATAAAATAATCAAATTTCATAAATCCTATTTTTAAACTTTTTATAATAAATTCAGAAATCCCAATTTAAACTATTTTATAAAATCATTAATCCCATATTTTCAAAAATCAACTTTTAACTGTATTTCTCAAAAACATCATAATTTTTATAACATTAAAATTTTAACGTTTATTTATTTAAGATGAATCAATTCCAAACATATTTTATAAATGTATACTTTCAAAAATCACTTTAGAAATCTCTTAAAATAAAAATTGTTATTTTTAAACTTCAAAATTGGATCCGATGATGCAACACATCAAATAGTCAATCACGACTTTTAAACATCATATATCAATATGATAATCAATCAAATATCACAATATCTGAATCAAATAAATATTTGTGAGGAATCCAGTTGGATCCCTCCAACTTGTTTCCCTGCATCCGCAGACATTAGCACAATACCCATTCCACTTCGAGGTGGAATATCGCGGTATATGGGATTTATAAAATATTATCCGCTTAATAGGCGGCGCAATAGGGTCTCATCCGCTATATAATGCGGGAAATCAATCAACTGCAATATATACATATGCCAATATATATATATATTGCTATATATATAGATATATCCTACTATATCTAATATCACAACCAAATAGCAATCAATAAATAACTGCAAATCCAACTTTAAATTTTTTTGAGTGATAAGTTCTCACCTTTGCTTTTTAATTTGCCATCCATTTTCCTTCTTGACTCGATTTTCTTGATTTATACCTTGTATAAATATTTACACAATTTATTAATATTCGAACAGATCGAATAATAAATTTTCATTTGATAATTTTGATTCATCGGTGATTTTCTTTTTAAATCAATTTCTTTTAAATAATTATAAAAAATTAAGTTTTAATCTAAATTCCCTTTAAATAAATCATTTTATCCAATAAATTAAATTCCTATTAGGTAAATTAAATTAGCCAATGATTTTATTAATATTCGAATTAAACCAATTAACCCATTCTTCGTTTTGATAGTTTAAATCAACAATTTCTCTTTTCAAATGTTTTTTTAATTATAATTTAAAATCTAAAACTAAATTTCCTTTTTATAATTTTATGAAATCTAATTATTTAATTAAAACCAAAACTTTTCTTTTTAAAAATAAATTTTATTTAGACTACAAATACCTATACTTAAAAATAATAACAGTTTATATTACCATTTAAAATTCCTTTTTTTTATAAATTTAAAAACTGCATATACATATAGTTATCATTAAATTTTTTTTAAATAATTTCTCTTTTTTTTCTTCTGCAAGTACAACAGTAAATTACTTTACCGTAATTTCTTAATTTCAAATCAAGATTTTAAAATTTAACCTACTGTAAAAATTAAATACTGGGACTTTCATATTTCATTTAATAAAACAATACCTCTCTGCCATCGCGATTCCACCACGTCGCCGATCGAACACCAACCTTCAACTCGAACAACAGTAGCCCCTTCACTCACCACTGCCTCGACCACTGCCTCGATCCTGATGTGCTCGAGAACCCCTCCAATCCTGCGCAACGTCGAGACCCTAGGTCGAGCGCGACCGTCACCGCGCCAACCCAGACGCCAGTCACGAGCCTCCATTGAACAGCACCACGCGGCCATCGATCCCTGAGCCTGCCCTTGCTCGACTCCCACGGCGCCGTGATTGACCGCGACCCCCCCAAACTCCAAGCGCCGCCAGTCCCAAAATCGAATCGCGATTATTTTCTCGTGAATTTGACCCCCCTGGCTTCGGCAAATTTCGATTTCGGTTTGAATCGAATTGATTTCGTGGATAATGAGGACGCGACCATTGTTTTGAAATTGCTGTTTAAATTTTTTTTCTTTTGTTTTAGAAGAAGGGGTGTTCGGTTCTATTATTAAAGGAAAGGATTGCGTGTTGGGTAGGGAAATGGATCGTGTTTTTGCAGAGGAAGAGTTGTGTTTGCACGATCTCTACACGATCGAAGGCGTGATTGTAGTCGTAATTTTAGGCATGTTTTTAGGAATGATGTTAGGGAGATAACATGTTGATATTTGACTAATTATATTTAAATTTCAAATTGAATTCGATTTAATTTTCAATGCGTTTACCCACCGTGTGCTCACATAAAATCTCCGAAAAAAACGAAATTTGAAATCCGGTAATAATTCAATATTACGGACCCAATGGAACTAGTTTCGTCGAATTCCGAGACTGTGCCTCGGACGGCTATTTTTAAATATCGATTCAAACGATTTAATTTCAAAACTGAACAAATCACTTCCAAATTCAATTCTGAAGCTTCTATAATCTTCAATATTATCAATATGAATTTTACAAGCCTTTGAAATATTTTTAATTGGCTTAAAATTGAAGATTCAAATTTTTATTCAACTTTCAATAGATTAAATTTTATAATTTAATCGCCAAATTCATTTTGATAATTTGAAATTCAAGTCAAACCATCATTCAAATATTTAAAATTAATTAAATATTTTCAATTTAAATTATTCAAAATTCTGGGTCGTTACACAAAAATCCTTTGAAAAACAAAAGCATCTCGTAAGACCACGCCACAAATAAACATGTCGGGTTTTTACCTTACGATAACTAAAACAATTTTATAGAAATCCTCTGATATTATAATAGGGTCTATATACAAATACTTATAAAATAGACGAAATTGTTACATGATTAAATTCCAGCTACTAGCCACAGAGTGGGTAATACGAACAAAACTCGTACAAGGCTCGTAGGGAGAATGGATTTCCAACCAATGACTAGGCACTGAGGTACCACCTGTCACAGTACGGGGCCTAGATCACCGTACCGAGGATTACTCCCTTCATCCCCTGCAACACAAGGTCAGAACCATTTCTTATTGAACAGTCCCGAACAAGATAAACCCCATGGTTGGCGCGACCAACCACCCACTAAGCCGAATAAAAAGGGACATCTAGACAGAGGAAATATCTTATCCTGCTTGGGCATGACCCACCCAACCTTGCTGCATATCCCCTGATTTTCAGTCATTCCCATTTGATGAGGCTTGAGGCTAAGCGTTACCTTTTTAGAACGTTTCACTTAGAATGTCCATCGCCCTCCTGACGATGTTCCGAAAGCATTCGTCCATACAAGTCCGTCCCGGGTTCGAGCGGAACCGAATGCACTATTCCTACTACATCCATTTTGGAAATATCCTCAGCATTAGTAGCGACTAGCCCTTGCACTTCACTGCTCCATCTTCGAATCCAAAATCGTTTACACGAAACGTACAAACCGGATCGAAGTGGTTTTGGAGAAATAAATCTCGATCCCGGTCTCTTCAAAACGATCAACGCATTTGTCCAATATTGATAGTCGGTTATTTAACTATCAATTAATATTCACACAACAACCATCAACCAATAAATAATTTTCCAAATTATTTATTAATCTCCAAAAATATCTTCACAAGATATATTTCTATTTTCAATCCCTTGAAAACAGTTTTCAAAACCATCTTTCTTCTGAATCAACTTTCCCAAATATTTCTATCTCCTCTGAAATCACCAAGCACAAAACTAGATTTAAAATAATCTAATACACTTTACTTAGAAATATATACTTTTAAAACATATAAATTAAAACTACTTTAATAATTTGTTAAAAATACATCGTATATGAATATTTGAAAATAAAGTTACTTAATAAAATATAAAACTAGATTTTCACTGTTGAAACAAAATGCTAAGTCACTCTTTAAATAATTACTACTAAATAGATTTGAGAAAATACTTACTTTAAAATTTAAATATTATAAATAATAAATTTTCCAAAACATACCTTTTAAAACAAATTTTAAAACTATTAACTTATATTTAAAATTTACTTTGAAAACGTACTTGGTTATCCAGGGAGAATTCCAACTTCAAATTACTTAAATCAATTTTCCAAATTGATTCCCAATTTACTCCATTTGAAATAAGTTTTCTTACATTACTCAATTCATTTCAAATTTCATTAATTATGCACTTAATTATTATTGTTATTATTTTCCATTTGATTTTAAATCTTTTAACTGAAATATACAAATTTCAGGCTTTTCCCATTTTCTTCTTTGTTCCTTTCAAAAATTTAAAATCTTAAATTTTAAAATAAATGTTCTGTTCTTTTAGATATTAGTATTGGAGTTTAAAATTCATTAAACTGCTATTAATTCAAAAATCTTCTTTCTATATTCAAGATTTATTAATTAGAATTCTTATGTTACTTTATTTTATTTTTGTGTCATTCTTAAATTTATTCACATTTCCATAATTATTTTACTTACAAATTTTCTTCCTTTTATTTTCTATTCGAAATCCAATCTATAAAATCTTGGTAATTCATTCACCCAAATATCAAATCAACCATAACATTTAATATTCCAATATAACTTATCATAGAATATCAATATGCACAGCAGAGAATATTAAATAATTTAAATAAATGTTGAGGGATCCAGTTGGATCCCTCCAACCTGTTTTCCCTGCATCCACAGATGTTAGCACAATAATATATCGATTCCAGAATATTCCATACCATATCCATCAATCAATTTCAACCATCCAAACAATTATTTAAATTTAATCATTTAAATTTAAATTTTAAACTGAGTGAGATTAACTCACCTTTCATTTTGTTTTGCAATTCGATCCAACCCGTCTTGCTTCTTTCAGATTTTGACCTTGTTTAAACCAATTTATGATTTATTAACATTTGAATGAACCAAACAATTTATTACTATTTAACAAATTTAATTCACAAAAATTTAATTAAATTCAAACTAATTATTTCCCTTTCACAATCTTTTCGTAACTACAATAAATCAAATAGGTAAATTTAACAATTTAATCACCAAATCCATTTATTTGAAATAGACCAATAAATGGAAATCTGTATGTATACTTTTATATAGATATGTTTACATTTATTTTTTTCTTTGTCTTTAAAACTCATACAGTTATAAAATAAATTTATATAGCTTCAAAAACTAATTTTACCTACTGTTCAACATTTTAAAATTCATATACATAAAAAAAAGTTTTTCTTCTTACTGTATAAATCAATATATGTATAAACGTTTTATCCCTCCAGATAAAATCAAATAAAAGAAATCTCGACACCTCACAGACAGGTTCGCTCACGAGAATGATTCCATCTCCATCGCGAAGCCTCAACTCGAGCCGGAGCTGCTGGCATCACCAACCTGAAACCATCGAGCACACTGCCTCGCTCGATACCGCGAGCCTCCATTGTTGCGATGCGAACCCTAACACCACAGCAAGCTTGAAATAGAACACCTCCTCTTCTGGCCACTTCGCCGTTGTCGAGGTCGGCTGCGCCATCGCGCATACGAATCTCAAACCCCCAACCCTGAAAACGTCACACCGAGCCTCCATCGCGATTGACTCGCGACATCCAAGCCCTAAAACCGCGATTCAAAGTCGAGTTTCCCCCTTTTCCTATCGAACAATTGGATTCGCTCGATCCCTTTTGTTTTTTTTAAATCGATTAGAAGAGGAAATGAACGAGAGGAGGGAGGGAAATGCAGCTATCTCGATTTTTAATTGAGAAGTCTGGGCTTCGGCCATTAATTAATAAACGAACTATCTTGTTTTTCTTTTTTTTTAAGGAAGAAGGGTTTTGATAAAAAGTGATGAACGATGGTGTATGCTGGAAGATAAGAGAAGCGTGCTGAGGAATGGATAAGGATGGCGTATAGAGGAAGCCTAATTAATTAAATTAAATTTTATTAGGTTATTATCAATTAAATCCCTAGCACGTTAATATTTCGTATACTCACACACTAATTCCGATCAAAACGAAATTTGAAATCCGTTAATAATACAATATGACGGATCCAATGGAACTGATTTCATCGAATTCCGAGACTATGCCTCGGAAGGCTATTTTGAATTTCAATTTTAAACTATAAGTTTTAAAACTTAAGAAATCATTGTTAATTTCAATTTTACAACTTCTATTATTCTCGGTATCATCAATATAAATTTTTCGAGCCTTCAAATTATTTTTAACCGGCTTAAAATTCTAGATTCAACAATTTACTCAACTTCTAATACTTAAATTCTATTATTTAATTATCAAACAAATAACGATATTTGTAATTCCAGTTAAAATTATTATATTGAATATTTAAAATCAATTAAATATTCCGATTTTAAATTGCTTAAAAATTTCGGGCCGTCACATCGGGTGTGATCCTCGGTACGTTGATCTAGGCCACGTACTGTGACGGGCGGTACCCCAGTATCCCTGCCATTGTATGGAATCCAAAATCCAATAAGTGCCAACGGTTTTGATTGTATTACCCACTTTTGTGGCTAGTAGCTGGAATTTAATCATGTAACAATTTCGGTTATTTCTTATTTATTTGAAAACCCTAGACACTATTATAATATCATCGGATTTCCTATCAAATGTTTTGGTTAGTGTAAGGTAAAAACTTTTCCATGTTTATGTGTGGGAAGTCTTACGTGATACCTTTCCTTTCAAAAGGTTTTTAAAAAGTTAAGCAACTTTAACCTGTTACTCACACCAGACCCATGTCTGACCCGGAGTTATTTCTGTTTTTCTTTAACTCTTGGGTACTCAAATTTTTACGAGTAGCCAAGGGAATTCAAGTTAGGATTCAGGTTAGATTTGACGAATTATGGAGGAGCAATGGAGCAGGAGGCTTCTACGTGTAGATATATATCTAGTGTTCCGCTGTGTGTTCTCTGAGTTGTTGTCTTTGTACTATATTGAGTTATATAACTAGATAGGTGTTTATAACTGTCTAGTAAGTGTTGTATGTCTGTGTAACTCTGATATTGGTTGTAAACTATGTAATGTTTATGTTATTAATATAGTTTATTCGTTCCGCTGTGTAGATTCTGATGTGTTGTTTCTTTCTTCTCTTCTTTCTATTCTCTTTTCTATCCCTTTCTTTCTTAATGATGATGCGATTTTCTGGTGGTAGAAAGTCGGGTCGTCGCAGAATTACATGTACGAACTCTACTAAACTCGTTTTTTTCTAATAAACAAAACAACATATTCATGGCTTTAGCATTAGCGGCAACATCTAATTTTCGTGTGTTAGACCATTGTGCATATAGTGTAGTAGGTATGGTGTATTTATTCTGAGTGATATTCCAAGTATCATACCCATTTGCATGCATATAAATTCTCATTCTAGTTGTTCAATGATTATAGTTTAGTCCATTAAATAGTGGTGGTTATGCAGTGGATTGAGCTTCAATAAAACTTGTGCTAGTGTTATTTTCCATATTATTTGAATATCAAATAACTTTGTTACGGTTATATGATGACCTTGCTCTGATACCAAATGAAAGTGAGTATGGATTGTATAATATGAAATGCTAAATAATCTATCTACTTGTACAGAATGTATGTATAAAATCAAAGCAGCAAAGTAAATGACACTAGGATTTTTTATACTGGTTCGAACTTTCACGTTCTACGTCCGATCCCAGACTTCTTATGGACTTCAACCATCAACCCTCTCGTAACCCGTAGGTATAGGTATTACACCGCCTGAGCAACCGAATAGGACTTCAACCACTTAAGCAACATAGTCGGACTTTTAATCGCCTGAGCAACCGAACAAGACTTCAATAATAAATAATATTTGACTGATTGTGCTCTTTGAATAGCATAGATAAGACTTTTAATGTGCACCCTTCCTATAATCTTGTCTTTTGTGGTACTTCGTGAAGAAAATTTTATTTGATCATAAAAGAATAAGCCTGAATATATATAAGTGATCAATAGAGTGTTTTAGCGTAGAAAGCCTTTGAGTGCAAAATAAAAGAATGAACAGAATTAAGAAAATATATAATTGACTTTTTAGATGTTGAATTCCTTTGCTATTTATAGGAATTAAACGTTGTATATGTTCATAAAGAGCAACCCTGAAGAGATACAGAAGTAATCTTCAAAATCAAATCTTGTTACTGTTCATTAAAAAGAAGCATACTTTTAAAAACTAGCCGTTATGAAGCTTCAGCGGTACGGATTAAATATTCTAGCAAGCAGAATCGAGTAAAATTTCAAACAGCAGGAAATTAGTGCAAAAAAGATACAATTCAGCCATCTGAATAATGTAAGTCGGTCGGCTGAATTTTATTATTTATTTTTGTGCATGTACAGCATTCAGTCGGCTGAAAGGGATTATTCAGCCGACTGAATGCAAGGTTTTTGTGTGCAATTCTTTTGATTTGTCAATTCTTTTGTTATGAGTGTATGTGTATACCACTTCGGATAGATTTTTAATATTTATCTATATCTAGACTCAGACTCTATACTTAACAATACATTGTAGCAACATTCTGGAATATGGACTTTATATGTTTTTGTTTATCTTCTCCTACAACTTGGCTAGTTCATATAATATTTATTTATATATTTGTCACAATCAAAACATTAATATTTGAAAAGAGCTGCGAAAAGTGCTGCTGTTGGTGCTTTTTAAATTATATTGATCAAACAAATTTCTATCATTTGGAAATTCATTTTTATAACTCAAGTCACTTTTAAAACATTTAAATTTCTTTTTAGAATTTATTTAATATCTTTAAAAAAATTTAAAATATCATTTTTAAAGAAATCCCTTTATGGATTCCAAACTGCAAAACCATGATTTTTTTTGAAAACTTGTTTTATTCATATTTCAAAATTTACTTATCAAAATCTCGATTTTCTTTCGTATTTGAAAACTATGAATATGATTGTTTGAAAAATTCTTACCTCGAAGAATTATGAACTAAATTTCATTCTATATATTCGTTTGACATTTACGGTGCGAAATCGTGAACTACCGTTACGCGACGTGCCTAATTTCACTCAATTTTTAATATTTGTTTAAATTTTGCCACAACGCCTTCAAATGTTTATAAAACATTTTTAAATCATATTAAACCAATTTTAAGATGTTTAAACATTCCATATACACCATATCATTCAATAAAGGAAAGTAATTTCCCTTGTTTTTATCGACATGTATTAACGTGATTTGCATATATAATCAACAACCATGTTAAACAACCATCATTAACAATCATAACCAAACATATATCATCCAATAGTATATTTAATTATAGTTTAGGAGTTTCTCACCTTAGATTAAATGATTAACTTAAAAATGGCTATAGCTTTGCTAACTCGAAATCTAAGCTAACGATCACTGCACTATTGCCTTTAAATGGCTCGGCCTAGGGTTTGGATGCAAGGAGGAGCCCATGGCCTTGCTAGGTGAAGAGAAGGGCTCGAACTTGGTTCGGGGAAGTGGAGGTTTAATGTGTAAGAGGAGGAGAGGAAGTGATTGCCTTGTTTTTTAAGTGGATTGACATTGATTTCATATGTTTCTATTTTTGCATTATTTTGTCATAGATTCTCTATATATTTTCTATGAGCAAGAAGCCATTAGAGAGGCTCTTAGAAATCTTAAGAAGAAGGAAGGACATGTTAGGAATTTATGAGAAGAGGGGTGGTATTTATAGGGAAAATTAATATATGGAAAATAGCTGAATGTGCATGGACTAAAACACCCCTTTTCCACACCCCCTCTTTAACATCACCATGCACGTTGGTACCCCCATCCTAAGTACTCCATCACTTCATTCACTTCCATGCCATGTGCATCTCCTTAGTGTGTAAGATAGTTGACTTAGAGTTACCTAAGTATCAAGGAAATGGGAAATATCTTAGATTTTTTCTTATGTATGTTTATATATAAACGTGTATGTACATTCGTGCATGTATATTTGTTCATGCATGCATATGTATGTTATATATGTGTTCAAGTCATATAAACAATGTTATACAATTTATACACGTTAAACCGTTATGTATCCTGATTCCGATTATCGATAATATTTTCACTTATTAGTTAATATACATATATTTGTAAACAAAGTTTGATAATAAATTTTTAATCATTTTAACCAATTAAAATGATCTCATTTGAATTATAAAATCATATAAATCAAGATTAACAATTATTTACAAAAAATGCGATTATACCGATAAAGCGATATATCAATTTCCTTATATTTCAAACCGATTATATATATATATATCTTTATAAACTATTTAAATTATTTATTATCACTTTATAACTATTTAGATTGAATTATAATCATTTAAAAAATTATTTGGAAAATTATAATAATTATTAAATCATTAAATCTTAATTTGAATTCATAAATCTATATTTAAATATAAGAGCATCATTATGATGTCATAAATACATTTAATTTCCAAAAATAAAATAATTAATATTACTTCATATTCTTGTTCAATTATAAAAAAGTGTATGTATTCATCTCCAAGCGTGATATTTTTCGATTATAAAACTGTTTATCGATAGAACGTTTTTGGCCATCTTATCGATATTTCTTTCCAAAGGAAATATTTTTTTTGAACATTTTTCCAAAATAACTTCTTTATTATCACTTGTCACTTATCACTTAAAACTTGATTATTTATGAAAAATATCTATATTTGAATATTTATAATTATTTAAATATTTTTAAATAAATTGATCAAAATTCAGGTCGTTATAGTTTCTCCCAAAATAGAACAATACATAGAAATAAAAATACAAAAACATAATCCATCGGGCTAGCTAGATACAAAATGTATGGTACAAGTCTATATTACAAAATATAAGACATATATAGGTCTATACATTAGTTCACAAAATGTGCATGACTATATAAAGAATGCATCACGAATGGTACTACACAAACTAAACGATAAAAAATATATCAAAACAAATCTCTAGCCAAGCATATCTAATCTGCTAAGTTAATCTCTAATTAAGCATCCATCATCTGCTCCGCTAAGTGTCCAACCCTATCAAAATACTCTAACTGACCCATGATTATAAATGAATATAAAATAGTGGTCACACTAAACAGTATAGCGTGGGTGAAATCATATCAAGTTTAATGATAAGGGTACATGTAAGATACATAAACACATAAGGCATGACAGTGAAAATGATGTCAAGATCAACCACGGTATACCTAATCTACTTTAGATAAGATTGTGTAACTCTATATGTGTGTCCACGCATGCATATGGATAACCAATACATACACATAGTTTAAAAATCTCAAGTATATGTAATTCAATATTAATGTTCCAATAGTTTCAATGCTCAGGGTAAAGGAATCTCTAAAGGTTTAATACCATATTTCATAAAAGAGTGTACTTTAATATCCTACAATATTAATGTTAATGAGTAACAAACATTATTATCATAAGTTATTCATAATTCTCACATAGGTGGAAGCATCCACACAACCTACATGCTAATCAAAATATTCTAAAGCAAGACGACTATGATACATCCAAAAATATGTAAACATTAGGGCCACTCATGTTGTAATGCTATCTATGCGACCCTAAATATTCACACGTATGTCATAAAGGATGTCTTAAAACATCATGTTCCCCATGTAGTAGACCGTTGGTTATGATGACGAGGTAAGTTATGATCAACTCCGGCTGCGAACCTAGATCAATCAGCTAACAATGGAAACATAGCTTATTTGGTAAATTATATTTTTTTTACTGTTCAAATAATTTTTACTGCACATTTAGCATTACTGCCCAATGGATAGGCGCTTGACTTTGGTCCATGGGGTAATGGTTTGAGTCCTACGTAGCGCGATTTGAAACATTAGACACATATTGACTCGTAATATGCAATATACTACCTAAGACCTATAGTACAACTATATAATACCTCCTAATTAAATACAAAATCGTCATATTATAGTTAAGGTTAATACTTTTAATATTTCCAATTAAGAGATATATGAAATTACTAACTTAAAAAACGATAGATAAAAACGTTATTTCAGACATAAAATGATGTATGAAAAATATCATATTTCATCTCAACTCGAATGATATATGAAAATATCATTTTAACTATCCAATATAAATGATATGTGAAAATATTATACTTCTAATATCTTAAATTTAGAAGATATTAGTAAATATCATTTTTAATACTGTAAAATTACTTTAGGGCCTTACTAATTTTTACATTTAAAATTAGTGACAAACGCCGACAATATAAGCTTTTACACTAATCTCAAACATTAAAAACAATGGATTATTGGATATATAATTCAAATTTTCATACTACTAAAATAACAAGGAAAAAATGAAAAATATCTCACATCGGAATTAACATCAATATGTATAAGTTATCTCAACAATTAAGTATCATGCCGATTTATTACATCAAATAACATCCACATTTTTAACACATTAATCAATAACAATGTAATTATGATGCAAGAGATATGCAAAGTCAACAACTTCCGGATATGGCCTATACCAGACCTTCGCTCCCACTTGCAACTTTGCAAATACATATCTATTTACTATAAAGGGAAAAGGCGATCAACTATGTTTGGACTGCCATATCCCGTACACTCCAACCAAGGGTTCGAGAGCTATTGCATAAAGAAAGGCGACATACATATCCTTTCAGGATCAATCACATGTAGTTTTTTTTCTACTCCTCTCTTGCATCAAATACCTTTTAACACATGACATTACATAAGAATAGTTACATGCAACCAATGCAAGCTGAAAATACCTCTTCTATCGAGCTATCATAAATAATCACCGTAAATACAGGGTAACAATCGTAATGACGACACACAGCCGTTAAATATCATACAAGTTTGACAACACTCAATGTCAACCCCAAACATCAAATAGGTCAACAACAACAAATTCCATTAAATGTGTACTAATCACTGATACCAGCAACACAAACACCAACTCATCAAATTTGTAACAACCTATATTCATAACATAAACATCAACTCATCAAATATGCACTAACCCACCATATTTTTGACAGAAACATCTAACCATCAATACAACAAAACCATAATTAACTACACGATATGTATTAATTATGGGAAATATCACATAACTCACCCTAACGAAATTACATTTCATAGAACAACTGTACATGATAATTTCAAAATAATTAACACATATGAGCCACAACAATTAAAATTTATTTATTTACACTTATAATTCCACTTAAATATAAATTATTTTATTATCGTTTATTATAAAAACATATTTATTTATTCTACCTCAAAATAATTCCTAGAAGATTAATGTACTATAAAATTCTTTATTCCCCAAATATTACTTCAAACTACCTTAAACATTATTACTTGATCAAAAACATCCATTTACCTCCAATTGCTTTCAAAAAAATTCTTATTTTACATAAAATAAGAATATATACCCAACCACTTTATTATTTTCACAAATAATTTATTTATATTTAACTCAAAAATAGCAATATTCCATTTTGAATCCCCTCAAATAAACTTCTTTATTGGTATTTGTCACAAAACAGCAATAATTTAACCCAAAATACTTGTGAAAATACATCTTTATTATTATTATTATTTTCTGCAAAATATCTCTTATTTTTGTTACTCACACAATAATAACAATAATAATTTTCTTTAAACTCCATAAAATAATTATATTACTTATTTACTCAAAATATTACAACTTTTATAAAAATTATATCATTATTTACTAAATATCACTTTAATAATAAATTTCTCCTAATTCACTCTCAAATATATTTTCCTTTTATTATCTATAATTTTCGTAGAATTTACAAAATAATAACCATATTAAAATTTTCCTGTTTATTTTAGTAAAATATGTTAAATCACTGTTATTTACAAATATCGCTAAATTTATAAATAATCTTATCTTCCGTTAGCTTATTTATATTTCACAGTATTACACAATTCACCTATTTTCTATTATTTAACTATTTTTCTATATTAATAGTTGACTATTATAAAATATCACCATTCAGTAGTACAATAATTTTAAATACATAAACAATGGAATCACATCAAAATACCAAACCAACCAATCAACCACCAAAAGATCATAACAATCAACTAATGGATTTTTTTTATTGTAGGACATTCGTTTAATATTTTTTAAACACAAATAATTAAAATTATTTAATCATGCTAGCATAAGCTTCAAAAGCAAGCGAACCACATTTCAAACCATCCGAAATTTCGCCATGAATCCAGCGAAACAAACCGAGCATGAAATAAGTTCGTATGCAAGAGATATGACGATTAGAAGATCAAGGATTTTAGTTTGTAATTAATTAAAAACCATGGGCATAAATGTCTTCTCCCTTCATGCTATTGCTTCACACGCAAACCCAACCTAACCCATCAGAGTTTCTTTTCCAACAGCCATCGCACCACCCTAGGCCATCGCCATGTTGTCACGATGACCACTCGCCCTATTCTATGCCGTCACCTACTCGCGTTCCTAGTCATCGCCAATAAAAATCCAAACCCTTATTCAACTTAATTCTAAATTCAAGCATTCCTAACATGATCAGCCAACACGGATGAACTCTCCTCTCCTTACACTACAACATAGTCCCTCCGACCATTCCCTCATTGCCATTTTACTATTGATTGCAAATCAATGGTAATGGTTTCTCTATTGATTTAAAACTTCCATAGAATTTTTAGACCAAATATAATTGATTTTAAAAAAACGAACTTCATCACTATGGTCATATCATCGTGCCGTATAAGACGACGTAATTTTGAGTTGATTTGTAATTTGTCATATTTTGTAATTAGTAGAGGAAATTAAGAAAACCTCCATTATCCTAGTAGATTTAGATCTATTGAGGAGATTAGGAAAATTGAAGAATATAATGATAACTACCTTAGGGTTTCCACAGAGCGCTTTATGTATAGATAAATAGAGAAATGTTGGGCCAAAGTGGTCGTAAAGGACAAAACACCACTTTCGAACGTCCACGGAAATACATCGTGCCATATATCAAAATATAAGTTTTTGATATTCCCAAATGCAATAGAAACATCAATATTGCCTTTTACATAAATTCAGTTTAAGCAACTGTTAAAAATAATAAATAATTAATGTGTTAAATTTGTGAGTCGTTACGTTCTCCCACCCGCAAAAGGATAGTGCCTCCGCATTTCCCTAAAGAATAAACATCCAACATGAGGCACCAAACATCATACCATACCATATGCTCAACTATATAAAATATGGAGGCATATACTAATCACAACTTACTGTTTCTAGAGTAGTACACTACTACTGCACACTATATCAATCGCGACAGAATAAAAGTCATTCACAACAATGAATTTAACTTTCTACACACATATGTTATGGTAACACATACATTTCCATAATCATGTAATCAAAAGTATAAATGTGAAAATAATACTCCATCAATAAAGAGTGAAACATTCCCAATCATAAATTAACTCCGTTCGCAAGTTGAATCATGGATCTCAATAATAGAACCATAATAGCATATACAAATGTACAAATATACAAATATATATATATATATATATATATATATATATATATATATATATATATATATAAAGCAACAATCGATGTATCTCAGCAAAATAAGAACACATACTCAAAATAACATGATATTACCGTCACATTAATCTAACAAATAATACGTGCATTGTAACAAACCGCATTTTCGATCCTCAGAAGTCGACACCGATACATCCACGATATCAGCATGCCGAACATCCAAGTGTTGGAAAGACGTATCGTTGGGATGAAAGAAAATAGACATAACAGAATCTTAGAACATGACGAGTACTATAAATAATACCAATGATCTTTACAGAAGAAAACTAAACTTTAATATACATATTATCATCAGAGTAAAACTAACCTATCATCAACTTAGACAGTTATAACAATATGTCCTTATGATTGTTGATAAATGCAACAAGAACAAATCAACAGAAGATTTTAGAAAATATAGGAGTATGCCTTGGAGGCATCCGGCTCTGTCCCCTGAAACTCCAAAGCGTCTAGCTAAATCAAGAAAATATGCTTGGGCTAACCTGAAAATAAAAAAAATGTCTAGATCAGTCTGGTAAAAGCAGCGTGAGAAACACAATCAAATAGAATTTTATATTTATCAAAACCCTTTAAAACTAATGTATTTCGTAAGTCCATGCCGCACATAAACATGAACGAGTTTTTACCCTACGACAACTAATCCATTTTATTTGAAAATCCATTGATATTATAATTGTGTCTAGGGGGAAAATAAATATATAAAATAGCTAAATGCTTGCATATCACATTTCAACGTAGTTAGACATGAATAAGTCTGTAAAGGCACGTACTAGAGACTGGATTTTCATTAATGACAAGGCTATTGAGGTAAAGCCTGTCACAATAGACCTTTAGGAAAATGTATCGACGGCTGCCCCTTTAATTTGACATACCAGGATACATCATTCCCCTGGTACCAAGGCTCCAAAAACAATTGCACCACCCTCTGTCTCCACTCTTCGTACGCATACCAAATCCATAAATATCGATTCTAGATCGAGGAACGAGTGCTTCTTATGGCAGCGAACCACATAGCTCTACTGCATATCCCATGTTTTAGTCATTACCGGTTTGTGAGACTTGTGAGGTCACGACTACCTTTTCTCTCTCTTAGCAAATCTCACTTGGAATGCTAACACTTCCGTCTAGGCATAATGCAATGCCAGCAATCATCCATACAAGCTGTTCAGGATAAGAACAAACCAAAGGCACTAGTTCTATAACATCCATTTTGGAATCACTCTCAAGATTAGTAGCAAGTAGCCCTTGCACTTCAAGAGCTTCGTATTTGATCATCTCGAACCAGTCTTGAACATCTTTCAAAGCATCGAATACATATATGGCTTTGGAGTGGTTATGGTTTTGAGTCAACTTGTAACATCCCGGATTTTTAAGCCATTGAATTTGAACATTTAATTTGTTTTAAATGTTAATGTGGATTCTTAATTGATTTTGTAATGGATGGATTCGGGTTCAATCAATGAAATAAGCTATAATTTTTAATTATAGTAATTCCGGTTGAATTTGAATAATGGAAAAATATAATTAAATATTCGGGATTTAGATAAAAGGGTAATTTTGGATGTAAATAGTGATAAGAATGGTTTTAAAAATTTATTTTGAGTTATTTGAGTGTAAATAGTATGGTGGGAATTTTAGATGAATTTTAAAGTTAATAAGTTATTATTTGGGATTTTATATTAATTTAAAAATGAATTTAATCTTATTAAAATGCAATTAATCAGATTTTGGGTCCGTAATGAGCCAGAACGATTTGTAATGTGATTACATATTTTATGTGATTTATTATTAAGATACTAAAATTTTAAAAGTGAAATTTTAAGCGTTTTTGACAATTTTGAAAATCGCTCGATTTGATAGACGAGTTAAAATAGCCTTCCAGGACACAGTCTCAGAATTCGACGAAACCAGTCCATTGGGTCTGAAATAGTTAGTTATTATCAGATTTTAATTTTCGTAGCAATCGGAGTTGTCGTTTGACCGTGGCAGCTCGAAACGCATAGAAATCGATTTAACCGATTTAATTTTAAATTGATCGTTTAATTTCGCAACTCGCGCATATGATCAAATTAGCTTACGAAACCTATTCCATTGTGTCTGGAATGCGGAAAAACCCTAGAAACGCCTATTGGTACGTGAGATTTGGAGTTCGTTTGCGAATGTTCATTAAAATTGCTTTTAATATTAAAATAATATTAATTAATGTTATAAAGCATGCTAATAATCAAAACCCTAGCCCTATTTTAAGAGCCGCCATCTTCATAGTCTCTAATGGCCGAAAATTGTCTACCTTCTTCCCCAAATTATCGATCAATCCACGTATTATTTTCGAAATCTCCCAACTAGGAAGTTGTAGGGCTCAGCTAGATCTACCTGTTCAACGGGTATGATCGTGTATCGTGGAGTGAATGTTGAGAAATCGGCCTCGAACACATGATTTTCGAACGCGTTTTTCGAGATATTGATGAAACCGAGTATGGCCATCTTTGGGCCGATGGTAGAGGATGGGAGACCTTCGTTGTTTTGGGTCTCGATCATCTCAGTTTGTCGTAGGGAGAGGGCGGCGATCAAGGCTTGGACGCGTGATGGGTTTCATTTGTTTCAGGGGACGTTGCATGAGGAAGGAAGTAGGGAGCAACTTTGATCTGCTATTATTTTTGAACGGCCTTGATTGCTCTGGTTAAAAAAATATATATATAAAAAGAAAAGGAATTGTTTAAATTAGAAATTGAAATTTATAAAATTTCATAACTAGTTCATACGTTATCAGATTTCGACAATATTGGTGGCGTCGAAATCGCTGCGACGGGAAGCACGCTATGGCGCAGATCTGGATTCGATTTAAGCGAGTTGAAATTTTGGATTAAATCGAACGCTTCGATTTAATTTAAAATTTCAAACGCTCGACAAAACTCAAGGTGAGTTATTCTCACTCACATCTGGATGCTAGCTAATTTAAATAGTTAATATTTAAATATCTGTGTGATTGGTTGAATATAATTGTTGTTATCAGTCTGGATTGATATTTATATATGTGATGTGCTAATATTGGTGGATGCAGGAAAAACAGGTTGGAGGGATCCAACTGGATTCCTCACGATGTAGTAATATATTTGATGATGATGCCTGTTTATATATTATGATTGATAAATTAGGAATTAAATTATATTGTGATGTTGTTGGATAAACTATAAACTATAAACTAATAATGTTAATTATAAAGAAAATAAATTGGGTTTTAAAAAAAAAGTAGTCAAGAAATTGATAAATAAAGAATTTAAAGGAATATAAAAATTGGAATCTATTTTGGATGAAAAAGAAAAAAAAATGTAAATTGGTAAAATTGGGATTTTATTTAAGTAAACTGTAAATATGGTTTTTCATTAAAGAATTCTCCAAAATGTTTTATTTAAAAATGTTTTAAACCTATATTGTAAAAAAATGAATTACCGCGAATGGGAAATTGTGTTTGAACTTCGGAGGAAGTTATAGTTAAGCATGAGATTAAGGATTTATGTTATAAAAATAAATTGAATTGAAATAAATCGGCTGGATTTATGAGACGGATTCTTTGGGATGTTTGAATGGGAAGGTGTTTCCCTGGGAAAACCAAGATAGTGTTTTAAAAGATTTGATTTAAATAAAGGTTAAAGCTTAAATTTGTTTAAAGAGTATTTTTAAGAAATTGTCATTTTAAAGAAGAAGTTAATAAAATAGGTTTAAATTTATTTGTTTAAGTTATTGGTAAGGGCTAGTATTATCTTTTTAAACTCTATTTCTAAATTTGGTTTATTTTAACCTTGATTGAAAATCAAGTTTATATCTAAATAAATAGTGTTATTTTAAATATTTTGAAATTGTATTTTTGAGTAAATATCTAGAAGTACATTTATATATTTATAAGTATATTTTGCTTTAAAGTATTTTAACTTTTTAAGAATCTGAATGTTTTGAGCTTGGTTATTTCCAGTGGGAATAAATGGTAAAAGGATTTACCGGGTAAAGGAAGAGACTTTGGGAATTGTTCTTCAAACATATTTTTAAATTTGGAAATATGTCTTGAAAGATATTCGAGGCAAATAAATAATGTGGAAAATTATTTATTGTGTGATGGATGTTTGTGAATATAAACTGATAGTTAAATCACCGACTATCAATATTGGACAAATGCGTTGATCGTTTCGAAGAGACAGGGATCGAGATTTATTTCTCGAAAACCACTTCAATCCGGTTTGTACGTTTCGAGCGGAAAACGTGTTCGGAGTCGAAGATGGAGCAGTGAAGTGCAAGGGCTAGTCGCTACTAATCCTGAGGATATTTCCAAAATGTATGTAGTAGGAATAGTGCCTTCGGTTCCGTTCAAACCCGGGACGGACTTGTATGGATGAACGCTTGCGAAACATCTCCAGGTGGGCGATGGTCATTCTAAGCGAAACGTTCTAAAGGTAACGCTTAGCCTCAAGCCTCATCAACCGGGAATGACTGAAAATCAGGGGATATGCAGCAAGGCTTCGTGGGTAGCCCCCACTGGGGAGTAAGGTCATCCCTGTCTGGATGTCCCTTTTTATTTCTTCTTAGTGGGCGGTTGCTGATCCCAACTGCGGGGTGATCTTATTCGAAACTGTCCAGTAAGGGATGGGTCCGACCTTGTGTTGCAGGGGATCGGGCGTGGTCCTTGGTACGGTGATCTAGGCCCCGTACTGTGACAGGTGGTACCCCAGTGCCTAGTCATTGTTGGAAATCCATTCTCCCTACGTGCCTTGTACGAGTTTGTTTGTATTACCCACTTTGTGGCTAGTAGCTGGAATTTAATGAATGTAACAATTTCGGCTATTTTATAAGTATTTGTAAATAGACGCTATTATAATATCAGAGGATTTCTATAAAAAGTGTTTTAGCTATCGTAAGGTAAAAACCCGACATGTTTTTGTGTGGCGTGGTCTTACGAGATGCTTTTGTTTTCAAAAAGATTTTTAAAACTTTAATAATCAAATTGGATGCATTATTATCAGCTGGTATTCCAGACTGACTCGGGTGTTATTTCATTATAATGCTCGGGTCAGACCGAGTATTATATGTTCAGGACATGATGCTATAGAGCAGGAGAGGAGCTGGAGTCTGAGACGTATTATTAGAACCTATATATATATACATTTCGCTGCTGTGATTGTATGGTATGTCTGATTGGTAATTGATGATGTATGAGATACTCTGATGATGTGATGTATAAAACCGATATAGTTTTCATTTTGTGTAAAGATCTATTATTTACTATTATATTTTACTCCGCTGCGACCGTGAGATTCTGATTTGTTTAGTTTTTTCTTCTTCTATCTCTTCTTGTTAAACCCAAATGGTTCGTATTTCTGTGCCACTTGAGTTAACAGAGGTAGAATAGTGTTGATTCAAGGGGTACGGATTTGCGGGTCGTTACACTTGGTATCAGAGCTTAGGTTGGCGACAACCTAGGCTTTGGTGGGGAAATTACACATTAAACAGAGTCAATAGTACTCTATAATGAGTTGAGTGTAATAATAGATATGAGAGCGTACTTGTTAATGGATATAAAATTGTTTTTATACCGTGTTGACTTATCGGTTGGGAGTTTATGGATTCTGGTCGGTGCGGGAAGTACAACCGTATCGATAAGGGTTTCTAAACTCTTAAAACAAGATAAACTGACATAGTATTGTTTTTAAAGTGTGTAAATGAAATAAATTTTCCCCAAAACTATATTTTGACATAAAAGGAATAATTTTCTGAAATTACTATATATATTTGGTTGATTGGTTGTTAATACTATAATTAAATAAGAATCTAAAATTTGAAATGATTATAACCAAATAAATTCCATGGGAATAAATTATACAAAAGAGAATAACTAAATTTAAACTAAACCGGAATTTAAATTCTGGAAGTTTTAAAAAGGATTTTAAATGTATTGAAAACAAAGTTTGGAAATTTAAAATCCTGGGAAAGTTTGAAATGTTGCTAAGGTGTTTGAAGGCAGTGATGGAATATTGTTTTGGGTAATATGTTAGAATGGAAAACTATTTTGAAATGAATTTGGGAAAGTAAGGAAGCATTGAACTCACTTCAGTCGCTGGAAAATAATCCTGATGATGCTGGCCACATCATTAGAATTCATTTTCGAGTTTCTAAAGTGATGGATTGCTACCAAAATGGTTGGTTATGATATTGTTTGGATTTGTTGGGTATGCCAGTTGTTTTGGAAATTTCAAGGGAGGAAGTTTGTTTGGTATACACCAGTTGTTTTGGAAAATCTGGAGATTTGATTGATATACCAAATGGGTATGAATTGATTATTATTCAAAATGGTTTTGGAATAAAACCGGGTAATTGAATTCTGGAACATTCTATTTAAATGGTGTGTAAAGTTAAAATGCATCAACTAATGAACTTATTTTGGTAAAGTTGATGCTAATAAGAAGGAAATGTAAATTTTAATCTTGGAATTAAAATTTAACTTGAGTAAATGGAAGTGAATAAAATATATTGAAGGGAATAGGAAATTTGAATTTAACTTGGGATAAGTTAAATAAATTGGGTTTAGAATTAAATTGATTTGGATTAAATTGAAATTTTAGAAATTCCATTTAAAATGTGAAGGATGAAGAGAATCAACTATTGAACTTGAAGTTGGTTAAAATAAGAACAAGGGTTGATATTAATAAGGAAGGGAAATGAAATTTTATCCTGGAATGTGAATTTAATTTGAGCATATGAAGGTAAATAAAATGTGTTTGAATTTAATTTAAGATAAGTTAAATTAAAGTGGGAATGAAAATTGAATTAAAATTTAATGATTGAATTGAATGTAAGTTGAATGTAAAATGGTTATAGTTGTGAGTTATAATTATATAATGAAAACTTATATCCTTAAGCTATTTCTATAATGTGAAATTGCAATTATAAAATGGAAGGAGTTGAAATGGTGTATGGATTCAAATCTAAATCTTAAATGAAATATAAAGTGAGATGAGGCAAAGTAAAATATAGATGGGTAAATGAACTTTGAATGGTGAATAAGATTTTAGACTTATCCATTAGAAGCTAAATGATGATTGGAAAGGTAAATTTTGGCTCGGATTAAATGTAATTTAAGGTAAAGGGAATTGAAGTTTTATTTTAAATGGTATGGTGAATTCAAACTTAATCTCTAATGAAATGTAAACTGAAAGAAGGTAAAGTGAGAGATTAAAGATGTGAATGAACTTAAGTTTGTAAATAAGTTTTGAACTTGTATATGGAGAATTAAATTGAATCGAATTGGATTTAACTTCGATTAAATGAAATGGAGTTGAAGTTGGATTGAATCAAAATCAAAATTCAATTGTGTTATAAATAATTATGAATAGAATTGAATTCTTATTTAAGATAGCAAAGGAAATGGTGCGAATTCAAGATGGCTAAATAAATTTGGTTGAACTTGAATTAGAATTGGAAAAGAATTAAATTGAAAGAAAATTTAATTCAGAGAAGTAAGGACGATATTGTGTGAATAAAATTTTAACTCAACTAAATTCAAAGGAATTGTTTGAGAATGAATTTAGCGCAAGCTAAAGTAAATAAAGAGAAGTTTGAAGGTGAATTTGGTGTAAACTAAATTAAAGGGGAATTGTATTGGCATGGATAATATTTTGGGGATCTGTTAAGAGAATTTGGAAAGTAAATAAAAATCCAATTGTGGCATGGGATTTAAATTTGTGGTAATAAATATTGGAAGTGTGAGTGAATAATGGAATTAGATTATAATAGTGATGGATTGAATTGTAAATAAATTCAAGTAGGTGAAATAATGTGAAGGGGCCCTGTTATTAATAAAATAAATTAGAAAATAAATTGGTGATTGAAATTGGAATTAAATAAATATACTAATCAAATTTAATGTAATTAAAATTTGATTGAATGAGAATTAAATGGAAATGAAATCAAATTGTAAGAAAGACAAAAATAAATGTGGAAAAGCATTATTGAGTAATCTTGAATGGAATTGGTTGAGATTAATAAATTAAAATGAGAGTGAAAAAGACTTTTAATTAATTCTTGAGATGAAATAAGAATGTATGAGTTGTATATAAACCAGAATTGAATGATATTAATATAAACATATATGGATAATGAATTGGAAATATAAAATTGGAGATTTACTTCAGTAAATGTGATAAAGCAAGAATGCTTGGATTTTGAACCATGCAAAATTGAATAAAATTAATATAAATTTAAACTAGAATAAATTTTAATGGTTATGAGCTTAAGTGGTGATTATTTTTTCTTGAATGACATGAAATTGCATAAAAATTGGTTATTTTGTTGTATTCAGAAACTGAGTTGGTTTAAAGGAGCAAATGGAATTGATTTTTGAATAAATTGGAATGAATTGAAATGTTATTAAGTGATTTTGCATATGAATGGAAATGGATCATAAAAGAAATGAAAATGTTTCAAGTTTAAAATAATTTTTTATTGTAAATCAAATTGGGAATGTAAGTTAAAGTAAAGAAATGCAAGTAAGGCATATGTTAATCTTACTGAAATAGAAATGAATTGGTTGTAATAAATATGATTGGTATATAGTAAACTTGAATGTAAGTCATTCAAGTGAAATAAAATGAAGTTGGTTTGGATGAAAGTAGAATGGGCTAAAATCTTAATAAATGGATTTGAGTTATAATAGAAATGCACATGTAACAAACTGAAATGAAATTTGCTTAGTGAATCAATTCGAAAATTGGGTAGAGTATGAATTGAAATAGAGAAACTTGTATGTAAATGCAGGTTAATTAAAAAGAAAAGTAAATGAATTAAAAGAATATATTCATAATATTGAAGTGAATATGAATTGGTGGTAGTAATTATGAATTGAGAATGGTAAACTTGTATGTAACTCATTTGTGTGAAATAAAATAGAGCTTGAAATTAGAAAAGAAACTTTGTGCATGCTATAAAATATGATTTACTCATGAGATCATGCAAAATTGTTGAATGGATTATGAAATTGATATGTTGGCTTACATTTATATTGGAAATGTTGTTAAAATGTTTATATCTTTGAAAACTGATGAGTTTATTGAGTAAGTACCGTTAAGGAAGGCGTACGATAGAGTTGGAGCGCATATATGCTAAAATATTAGCCGCTTGCTTTTAAAAATTTGCTAAAAAGGTACGCCTACACTAATATAATTGGAAAAATGATATATATATTGTGATATATTTTGATTTCCGACCGTGTGCGTCGATGTATATATATTTATTTGTATCGCGATATCGCGAAAGCTGTTCCGTACAAGGAAGAATCTGCCAAAAAATTTCGGAAATTTTGGGAGTTAGAAAATTTTTGGGATTTTGGAAAAAATTTATTAACTTGGAAAGGTATTTTGATATACGTTAGAATTTAAAGCTTTAGAGTAAGTAAAACAAATGAATGTGGGATTGGGCTAAACGATTTTGGAAAGTGAATATAAGTTTTTAACTAAGCAAATTGGATGAATAAGTGAGTTTGAGCATAGTTTCCACCTTAGCAAATTTCGGGGACGAAATTTTTATAAGGGGGGAGGAATGTAACATCCCGGATTTTTAAGCCATTGAATTTGAACATTTAATTTGTTTTCAATGTTAATGTGATTCTTAATTGATTTTGTAATGGATGAATTCGGGTTCAATCAATGAAATAAGCTATAATTTTTTATTATAGTAATTCCGGTTGAATTTGAATAATGGAAAAATATAATTAAATATTCAGGATTTAGATAAAAGGGTAAATTTGGATGTAAATAGTGATAATAATGGTTTTAAAAATTTATTTTGAGTTATTTGAGTGTAAATAGCATGGTGGGAATTTTAGATGAATTTTAAAGTTGATAAGTTATTATTTGGGATTTTATATTAATTTAAAAATGAATTTAATCTTATTAAAATGCAATTAATCAGATTTTGGGTCCGGAATGAGACAGAATGATTTGTAATGTGATTATATATTTTATGTGATTTAATATTAAGATACTAAAATTTTAAAAGTGAAATTTTGAGCGTTTTTGACAATTTTGAAAATAGCTCGATTTGATGACGAGCTAAAATAGCCTTCCAGGGCACAGTCTCGGAATTCGACGAAACCAGTTCCATTGGATCCGAAATAATTAGTCATTATCGGATTTCAATTTTCGTAGCAATTGGAGTTGTCGTTTGACCGTGGCAGCTCGAAACGCATAGAAATCGATTTAATTTTAAATTGATCATTTAATTTCGTAACTCGCGCATATGATCAAATTAGCTTACGAAACCTATTACATTGTGTCCGGAACGCGGAAAAACCCTAGGAAAGCCTATTCGTACATGAGATTTGGAGTTCGTTTGCGAATGTTCATTAAAATTGCTTTTAATATTAAAATAATATTAATTAATGTTATAAAGCATGCTAATAATCAAAACCCTAGCCCTATTTTCAGAGCCGCCATCTTCATAGTCTCCAATGGCCGAAAATTGTCTACCTTCTTCCCCAAATTATCGATCAATCCACGTATTATTTTCGAAATCTCCCAACTAGGAAGTTTTAGGGCTCAACTAGATCTATCTATTCAACGGGTATGATCGTGTATCGTGGAGTGATTGTTGAGAAATCGGCCTCGAACGCATGATTTTCGAACGTGTTTTTCAAGATATTGATGAAACCGAGTGTGGCCATCTTTGGGCCGATGGTAGAGGATGGGAAGACCTTCGTTGTTTTGGGTCTCGATCGTCTCAGTTCGTCGTAGGGAGAGGGCGGCGATCAAGGCTTGGACGCGTGATGGGTTTCGTTTGTTTCAGGGGACGTTGCGTGAGGAAGGAAGTAGGAAGCGGCTTTGATCTGCTATTATTTTTGAACGGCCTTGATTGCTCTGGTAAATATATATATATATATATATATATGTGTGTGTGTGTGTGTGTGTGTGTGTGTGTGTGTGTGTGTGTGCGCGTGTGTGTGTGTATGTAAAGAAAAGGAATTGTTTAAACTAGAAATTGAAATTTATAAAATTTCATAACTTGTTCATACGTTATCAGATTTCGACAATATTGGTGGCGCCAGAATCGCAACGATGGGAAGCACACTGTGGCGCAGATCTAGATTCGATTTAAGCGAGTTGAAATTTTGGATAAAATCGAACGCTTCGATTTAATTTAAAATTTCAAACGCTCGACAAAACTCAAGGTGAGTTATTCTCACTCACATCTGGATACTAGCTAATTTAAATAGTTAATATTTAAATATCTGTGTGATTGGTTGAATATAATTGTTGTTATCAGTCTGAATTGATATTTATATATGTGATGTGCTAATATTGGTGGATGCAGGAAAAACAGGTTGGAGGGACCCAACTGGATTCCTCACGATGTAGTAATTATTTTTATATTTGATGATGATGCCTGTTTATATATTGTGATTGATAAATTAGGAATTAAATTGTATTGTGATGTTGTTGGATAAACTATAAACTCAGAATGTTAATTATAAAGAAAATAAATTGGTTTTTTTTAAAAAAGTAATCAAGAAATTGATAAATAAAGAATTTAAAGGAATATAAAAATTGGAATCTGTTTTGGATGAAAAAGAAAAAAAAAATGTAAATTGGTAAAATTGGGATTTTATTTAAGTAAATTGTAAATATGGTTTTTCATTAAAGAATTCTCCAAAATGTTTTATTTAAAAATGTTTTAAACTTATTTTGTAAAAAAATGAATTACCGGGAATGGGAAATTGTGTTTGAACTTCAGAGGAATTATAGTTAAGCATGGGATTAGGGATTTATGTTATAAAAATAAATTGAATTGAAATAAATCAGCTGGATTTATGAGACGGATTCTTTGGGATGTTTGAATGGGAAGGTGTTTCCCTGGGAAAACCAAGATAGTGTTTTATAAGATTTGATTTAAATAAAGGATAAAGCTTAAATTTGTTTAAAGAGTATTTTTAAGAAATTGTTATTTTAAAGAAGAAATTAATAAAATGGGTTTAAATTTATTTGTTTAAGTTATTGGTAAGGGCTAGTGTTATCTTTTTAAACTCTACTTTTAAATTTGGTTTATTTTAACCTTTATTGAAAATCAAGTTTATATCTAAATAAATAGTGTTATTTTAAATATTTTGAAATTGTATTTTTGAGTAAATAACTAGAAGTACATTTATATATTTATAAGTATATTTTGCTATAAAGTATTTTAACTCTTCAACAATCTGAATGTTTTGAGCTTGGTTATTTCCAATGGGAATAAATGGTAAAAGGATATATCGGGTAAAGGAAGAGACTTTGGGAATTGTTCTTCAGACGAGTTTTGAAATTTGGAAATATATCTTGAAAGATATTCGAGGCAAATAAATAATGTGGAAAATTATTTATTGTGTGATGGATGTTTGTGAATATAAATTGATAGTTAAATCACCGACTATCAATATTGGACAAATGCGTTGATCGTTTCGAAGAGACCGGGATCGAGATTTATTTCTCGAAAACCACTTCGATCCGGTTTGTACGTTTCGAGCGAAAAATGTGTTCGGAGTCGAAGATGGAGCAGTGAAGTGCAAGGGCTAGTCGCTACTAATCCTGAGGATATTTTCAAAATGGATGTAGTAGGAATAGTGCCTTCGGTTCCGTTCGAACCCGGGACGGACTTGTATGAATGAATGCTTGCGAAACATCGTCAGGTGGCGATGGGCATTCTAAGTGAAACGTTCTAAAGGTAACGTTTAGCCTCAAGCCTCATCAACCGGGAATGACTGAAAATCAGGGGATATGCAGCAAGGCTTCGTGGGTAGCCCCCACTGGAGAGTAAGGTCATCCCTGTCTAGATGTCCCTTTTTATTTCGGCTTAGTGGGCGGTTGCTGATCCCAACCGCGGGGTGATCTTATTCGGAACTGTCCAGTAAGAGATGGGTCCGTCATTGTGTTGCATGGGACCGGGCGTGGTCCTCGGTACGGTGATCTAGGCCCCGTACTGTGACAGGTGGTACCCCAGTGCCTAGTCATTGTTGGAAATCCATTCTCCCTACGTGCCTTGTACGAGTTTGTTTGTATTACCCACTTTGTGGCTAGTAGCTAGAGTTTAATGAATGCAACAATTTCGGATATTTTATAAGTATTTGTAAATAGACCCTATTATAATATCAGAGGATTTCTATAAAAAAGTGTTTTGGCTATCGTAAGGTAAAAACCCGACATGTTTATGTGTGGCGTGGTTTTACGAGATGCTTTTGTTCTCAAAAAGATTTTTAAAACTTTAATAATCAAATTGGATGCATTATTATCAGCTAGTATTCCAGACTGACTCGGGTGTTATTTCATTATAATGCTCGGGTCAGACCGAGTATTATATGTTTAGGACATGATGCTATGGAGCAGGAGAGGAGCTGGAGTCCGAGACGTATTATTAGAACCTATATATATATTCCGCTGCTGTGATTGTATGGTATGTCTGATTGGTAATTGATGATGTATGAGATACTCTGATGATGTGATGTATAAAACTGATATAGTTTTCATTTTGTGTAAAGATCTATTATTTACTATTATATTTTACTCCGCTGCGATTGTGAGATTCTGATTTGTTTAGTTTTTTTCTTCTTCTATCTTTTCTTCTTAAACCCAAATGGTTCGTATTTCTGTGCCACTTGAGTTAACAGAGGTAGAATAGTGTTGATTCAAGGGGTACGGATTTGCGGTTCGTTACACATCTCATATAAGTACACTCCCCCGCTTATTACTCACTCCAAAACCAATCAAATTTCCGGTAAACTCTACCCCGGTTCTTTTGCAAACAATCACACAGTATATAAGAGCATAGATCACCTCCCAACCTGTGACGACCCGTCCTTCATTCCACAGAAAGGCGCATCATCGATAAGAAAGAAAGAGGTAGAAATAGAATAGAAAGAAGAAAGAACTCAAAAATATCAGAATCTCACAGCGGAACGGAAACAAAATATAGTATATCAAATAGAAATTACATAGTCATTTACATCAGAGTTACACAGATACAATAACTTTTCACATTGGACAGTTATAAGGTTCTGTTTAATCCGTTACATTCCAAATACAACAGACAAAGACTACAACACAACTCAACACAGCGGAAATATAGATATAGCTACGTCTGGACTTCTGCTCCATGCTCTCCAATATTGATCAAGCCAAAACCTGATCTCTTGGTTACTTATAAAAATTTGAGCACCCGAGAGTTTAAGAAAAACAGAAATAAACTCCGGATCAGACATGGGTCTGGTGTGAGTAAACGTTTAAAAGTTGCTTAACTTTTGAAAACAAAAGGTATCACGTAAGACTTCCCGCACATAAACATGGGTAAGTTTTTACCTTACGCTAACCAAAACATTTGATAGGAAATCCAGTGATATTATAATAGGGTCTAGGGTTTTCAAGTAAAATACAGAAATAGCTGGAATGCTTACATCTCACGTTCCAACATAGTTGGGCACAATCAATACGTACGACACTTATTGTAGATTGGATTCCATACAATGGCAGGGCTCTTGGGATACCGCCCGTCACAGTGAGTGGCCTAGATCACCGTACCGAGGATTACTCCCAATCCCCTGCAACACATGGCCGAGACCATTTCTTACTGAACTGTTCCGAATAAGACAACCCTGTAGTTGGCTGCAGACCAACTGCCTACACAGCCGAATAGAAAGGGACATCCAGACAGGGGAAGTTCTCGTCCTACTTGGGCATGACCCACTTAACCTTGCCGCACCTCCCCTGTTTTAGCCATTCCCGGTTGATGAGGCTTGAGGCTACGATTACCTTTATAGAACACATCTATCTTAGAATGCTCATCGTCCACCTGACGATGTTCTGAAAGCATTCAATCCATACAAGTTCATTCCGGCTTCGAACGAAACCGAAGGCATTATCTCATTACACTCATTTTGGAATCACCCTCAGAGTTAACGACGATAACCCTTGCACTCTAAATCTTCATCTTCACTTGAGATTCACGTCCTAACGCTTAATTTGGATCGATGTGGTTTTCGGATATCCAAATCTGGAAACCCGATCCCGGTCTCATCGAAATCCAAAACGCATCTTTTAGGTGCATGTTGTTTTTCAAGTTTGAAACAATTCATTTCAATTCAATTCAATACTTGAATTCACACAGCATTTAGCATAGATAAATATCACACACTTATCACTGATATATCTAATATCATATCACAAAATATCACAACATATTATCCAATAGATATCATCCAATAAATATCATCCAGTAGATATCATCCAATATATATCATCCCATAGATATTATCCAATATAGATATTCTACATAAACAATCATCCATAAACAGGAATTGTTAATCCATGTTACAATTAATTTAATCACCTTAAATTAAATTAATTACTTAAGAATTAATCTCCTAATCCTGCTTAAACAATCATTAAATAATTTCAAACATTTAATTTATTAAACACTTCTTGATTATCCTTTCAATCCATTATTAATATCCATCACAGATTAATTATCCTTTAATTATCAATTAATAGACCTCAATTATTAATTAATCTCCTTTAATACAAAGTAATCAACCCTTAATTACTTTTATAATCAATTAATTAACCTTTAATTAGCTGATTAATTATCCATTAACTATTAATTAAGAACCTTAATTATTAATCAATATCTCTCAATTACAAATTAATTAATCCATAATTACTCTTAAAATTAATTAATTAATCATTACTTAACTAATTAATTATCTCTTAATTATCAATCAATAAAACTTAATTATTAATTAACAACCTAAATTACAAATTAATTAATACATAATTATTAATTAATCAATCCTTAATTAATATTGATTAATTCTTAGTTACCTTTGATTAATCCTTAATCACCTTTAATTAATCTTTAATTAACTTTGATTAATTCTTAATTACCCTATGATTAATCCTTTATCATCCTTTGATAAATCATTAATTAATATTTAATTATAGATTAATCATCCTTTAAGTATTAATTAATAAAACCTAATAATTAATTAATAAAACTTAATTACAAACTAAGTACATCTTAAATATTATTTAAGTAACTTCTAATTACTTAATTAACAACTCTCTGATTACAAATTAATCAAATCTTAATAACTTGATTAATTCATTCTTAATTATTTAATTACTCAATTAATTAATCTCTAATCATTAATTAACAATTTTCAATTAATAATCCTTAATTATAATTAATTAATCTTATATTAATTAAATAATAACCTTTAATTAACTATTAATTAAACCAATTAATTACTCCTGATTAATTACTTAATTAATCCTTTATAATTAAATAAATCAAATTAATTAATTATACTTAATTTCCACAATTAACTTAGTTTATCTTAAGGTATTAAACCTTTAATCGTTTTAAGACAAGACATTATCTCATTAATACCTTTATTAACATTAACACTTAAAAACATTTTAACATTATAACTTATCTTTACTTAATTACATTATTAATTATGTTTTAAAATAAATAATCATTTAACTTGATAATTTTAAGGTTATCAAAGCTTAACTTCCTAAAAAAAAACTTAAGATATTTTCAAGTAAAGGTTTCAAAACTAATTACAACTTGTATTTTAAAACTTACTTTTCTAAAAATCTTAACTTTCATTTTAAATTGATGTTTTAAAATCACTTTAAATTTTATAAAATTTAAACCAATAAATTTTCAAAATCTCTTAATCAATTGTTAAAGAAACAATTATAAATAGAGTAAGATTATATAAGAAATTCAAACTGTATTTAAATTTAAATTTCAAAACCCAATTTGATTTCAAAACATTTTTAAAAACTGCTAATCATCACTGCTTCGGGTCAAACCCGAAGACAACTCGGGTCTACCCCGAGTAAACTCTCTTTCTTCCCGATTTTAAAACTTAAATTAAATTTTAAAGTTTATAAATCTGTAGCTTATAAACACCTAAATTTACTCAAGTTTACCCTCGAGTTTTCTTCCCAAACAGTCGAGCAATGCTTCGAGTAAAATCCAACACCAATCATTAGACGTCACACACTTCTCTGTGCACCTGCACAGTCAACACCGACGCCGATGATCACCTCCGGTGACGTTGGCACACCATCCATCACCTCAACATCAACGTTCGATCATCCAAACACACTCATGTTTCTCAAATCAAAATCTAGCTAGGCAGAACAAATACTGGAACCCACAACCACCAGAAAACATCTCAAATACCTTCCCTCCGACCATGTGAGTCTCTGACACTCCAGCCACATCATCGTCTGCCTTCCACGAACCAATTCCTAGAATATCATAAAACTCGATGCACCAGCGGAAAGAAGAATCTTAATCTTCCAGCTCGACCCAAAACTAGGGTTAGAAATAAGATTACCTCACCGCCAACGCCACACTGATCCGTCACCCTTCCCACCATTTTTGCCGAATACCCCTATCCTTCCTCTACCCCCAGCAAAGATCCCGGTCATCCCCGACCATTCAATCATCAGCAATTTCCTCAAAACTACTCTCCAGTCATTTTAGGATTTCACAAAAAATCCTAATCTAAAATTCATGATTTTTATCTTAAAAATCATACTTTTCATAGATATTTCAAGTTATGTAATTGAATTATCAAATCATAATAATTGATTTAACATGCATTTTAAAATTGTTACTGTATTCTTGGTTCAAGAACAAAATCTAATCCCATATTGTTTTAAACAAATTTTAAACTTAAATTTATGATCTAACAAACATATATTTTTTGTATCTCCAAATCTAACAAACATTGAATGAATTGGTTATGATTTTTGATTAAGCTCTTATTTCCTGAACCAAGAACAGAAATATAAAAACACAACAAACATGCACATATACAACATTCATATCACAGAGATAACTCACATAAATATGCACAACCAAGCATTATTCATTTTAAACTTCACAAGCAAACAGAAGTATATTGACTTAAATTTTAATTAAATTTGTTTACTCACCAGATGTTAAAAAAATGCAGAGGCTTGAATGCTAGAAACTTAGAAAACTGAATTTGCTTGGGGATTTTGATTTCTTTAAAACTGCTAGTTGAAACAAATACTGTTCATAAGATTGACCTTGACCATGAACTCAGGTTGTATTCAGATTTGATATGGTTCAGGCTTTTGATTTTTTTTGTCAAAAATTTAAACATAGGTGGATATTTTGTTCTGAAGAGAAATACAAGCTTGCATTAGAACATCTGAAGTTCTGTATTTTGAAAACCTGCTATAATACTTTCAAGATTCGATTTGTTTTGAGGAGGCGCTTTCAGGTTTACTTGCAAATCACTGATTTGAAAAAAATGGCTACAGGGTTTAGTTTCATTTAATCTGAGATCATTGTTGAATTATTTGGTTTGAAGTTTAAAATCTGAAAATGGTTCTAGGCTAAATATCTCAAGACTTTTGATTTGAGAAAAAAAATGTGTTTACAGGTTGAAAATAAACAGGGTTGATTGTCTGCAGACTAACACTTCCAGGCTTGGTTTTCATATTTTGATTCTTGAGTTTGAGGTGTTAGCATTTGAAATCTGAAGTTTCGAAAATCTTTGCTTACAGATTTAAAAAGAAAGTTTACAGAATTTTCTTTGAATTTTTTTTTGCAGAAGTAAACATTTTGAAACTTGACAGTCTTGCAAACAGTTTTACAAAACAGTTTACAGTACAGTTTTGATTTGTTTTGAGGAGGTAATTATAGGGTTGCATTTCTCACATTTTTGAGGAAAATGGTTTCAGGTTTGATGCAAAAGAATTTTTGGTTGTGAAGATAGAACATGGTTGAATTTCTTAGAAATGAAAATAAGGAAAAGAGATGAGAAAAAGAAGAGATGTGTTTATATAATGTAGATTAGAATTTATTTAGAACTAAAGAAAATAAAAATAAATTTTGCCACTTGTCTCACTTATTAACACTTGTCACGTATAAATGCTAATTATCTTACATGTGCTTTTATCATGGGTTAAAGAGTTACACTTGTATTATTTTATTTATATTTATTTTTAAAAGACATTAAAAGCCTTTACATAAATTTTCTAAATAAATAAATACATTTCTAAATAAATAAATGCTTCTAAAATTTATATAAATAAATTCTTTAAAAGAAAATAAAGTATAAACCAATTATATTTTAAACAAAATCATATAAAATATTTTTAATCCATTTAAAAATTTTAACATACACCTTTTTGTATTTATTTTACAATTTAATAAACCTTTCTTAATAAATTCTTTTTAAGGAAATAAATCTTATTTTAAATAAAATTCATTCATATATTATTTTAAATCAAAATACTTTTAAGATATAAATAGTCATTTAAATTCAAATTCAAATTCAAATTCAAATTCAAATTCAATTTGAAATCAAATTTAATATCAATTCAAATTTGCACTATCTTTAAACAAACACCAATTTAATTTGAAAATAATAACTTTATTTAAAAAAATCTATTTTAAAATTAATCTTAATTATATATATAAACTCCTTATTAACTCAAAAATAATAATTCTATTTTAGAATTCATTTATATGTCAACACCAACTATATTTGAAAATAATTATTTCTAAAACATTACCAATTAAGTTTGCAAATAATTATTTGATTAAGAATCCATTTATAACTATATTTAAAATCATCATGTTATTAATTATTTTGGTTATTTATATTTGAAAATAACAACTTTTATCCATTTTAATTAATTTATTATGATGATTATCACATTTTAAATTTCTCGAAATTCCGGGATATCACATTCCTTCCCCCTTAAAAGAATTTCGTCCTCGAAATTTAAACAAAGATAATCCAAAATCTTTTAGTATATTTAACAATCCAAACATCCATATCAACTATACACTATTAGCTAAACAACAATTCATTCGAATAACTAATTTATTCGAACAAACAATTCATTCAAACCACCAATTTATTTGTATAAACAAATTATTCAAATCAAATAACTCTAGCTACCCGGACACAGATCTGGATAAGCCTTCCTATAACTATCCAGAGTTTCTCAAGATAAACTCTGAAATCCTAGCTCCACAGAACCTAAACCAGCTAAACTACTATGGTCCAGAGCTTCCTCTTACTCCGATCAAAAATCCGAACCAGATATCATACCACACTAAAAAAACTAGCTCGACTACCAGATCCTACTGAACTACAGATCCTAACTAAGACGGATAATTCATGTATTTTCTCAGATGAGATACGTGAATAACAATGTGAATTCCAGTCATCCAAATTGGAAATACAATCCTATAAACCATAACACTAGTCTCTACAAGCACTCAGAACAGACCCATACATCTTGGAGCGAATTTCCCCTCTTTCCAAATCCGATAACTCCTTTGAATCGGGAAACTTTGACAAAGACTAAATCTCAAATCTCATAAGCCAATTATCTTTGTCTCTAGTCCACAAATCCTTTTGACGATCCTGCGCTGCTCTCAACTCTTCTAGATAAGTTCCACCTTCAAAGATGCCCCTCGGATCAAACTGTACAAGAACAGGGCGATCTCTCGACTCTACCCAACAGAATAGGAATCTACCAGATCTTCCATACAAAACTCCATAAGATACCATCTAGATACTCGCCTAATAACTAAACGAGAATTCCATTCAGAATAGATGGTCTTTCCAAGACCCAACAAAATCCAAAACACTGCCCTCAGCATAAACTCAAAATTCTATTTAGCCTTCCTATTTGACCGCCGATCTGAGAATGATAGGCTGAACTCACACTCAACTCGAACCCAAAGCTAATCTCAAAGTCTCCAAAAATATGCTGGAGAAAATAGGATCACGGTCGCTAACAATGCTGACTGAAACACCAATCACTCGGACCAACTCCTTCAAGAAAACTCAGCCTAAGATGCTACAATACGGGTTGCCTTGACCGGAATAAAATAGGTGCTCTTAATTAATCGGTCTTCAATTACCCATATTCCATTTCCCTCGTTGGTCCTTGGCAAACTGTCGACGAAATCCCAAGAAATCATATCTCACTTCACTTCAGAATTTCTAAGGCTGCAACAACTTGCGGTCTTCTGCTGATCACCTTCACTTGTTGATCGACCACACATCTTCTGATGGAAGCAGCTACATCCTTCTTCATGCTCAGCTACCAGAAGATTTTCTGATAACTCCTTGCCTCAAATCCTTTCGATGATCTTAAATGTTCCTTGATCATCAATCCATCCGTAACATGCACACATACACACATCGTCCGCGTAGAACTCAACTTACTCTTGCCATCCAAAATAGTTAGAACAGGCACACTGATCGGCCTTGCCTTCAAATCCAAGAAAGCCTCATCACACTCGAGTCCACTCAACTTAGTTCCTTCCCGAGTCACTCGGTTAAGTGCGAAGAAATCTTAGAATATACTTGCGAACTTCCTGTAAAACTCTGCCAAATCCAGAAAACCGTGTTGCTTCACCCCTAAATAGTAGCTACACTGGCTGAATCCACAGAAATACCTCCACTAGGAAAAAAAGCCTCCTCAAAGAAAACTTGGATATGCTTCTCCAAATCTATCTCCTGATGATGGCAAACTTCCACTACCTTGGAAACATCCGGACAATCTCTAACCACTTCGATGGACTCTACACCTTTTGGAGATACCTCGCTTCCAAGCAACAGATGCTTCAAAGAACTTCGGAATCATCGCAAGTCACTTTTGCGATTTCCTCCCAACTCAGCCTCCAAAGAAACAATCCTTACTATTCATCCAATCCATATCCAGAATAAGATCACACCCTTCGAGATCCAATATCAATGGGTCACAAGAAAACTATGGGGAAGATAAGAAATCTTAAGCCTCTACAGATCTTATCTAACTCAGTTGTTCGGCCTAAGGATAGGACGGTCAGCCAAACAAAGAGAAAGATGAAACTTCTCTAGAACTCAAGTTGGAAATCCGAACAGATATCCAACAAATTTAAATAGATATATAAATTATATAAAAATTACAAATACACGCTCTCAAGATAGACACAACTCCAGAGCCTAGGTATTATCTCAACCTATGCTCTGATACCACAATGTGACGACCCGTCCTTCATTCCACAGAAAGACGCATCATCGATAAGAAAGAACAAGGTAGAAATAGAATAGAAAGAACAAAGAAATCAACAATATCAGAATCTCACAGCGGAATGGAACGAAATATAATATATTAAATAGAAATTACATAGTCATTTACATCAAAGTTACACAGATACAAAGACTTTTCACATTAGACAGTTATAAGGTTCTGTCTAATCCATTACATTCCAAATACAACAGACAAAGACTAAAACACAACTCAGCACAGCGGAAATATAGATATAGCTATGTCTGGACTCCTGCTCCATGCTCTCCAATATTCGTCAAGCCAAAACCTGATCTCTTGGCTACTCATAAAAATTTGAGTACCTGAGAGTTTAAGAAAAACAGAAATAAACTCCGGGTCAGACCTGGGTCTGGTGTGAGTAAACGGTTAAAAGTTGCTTAACTTTTGAATTTTTTTGAAAACAAAAGGTATCACGTAAGACTTCCCACACATAAACATGGGTGAGTTTTTACCTTACGCTAACCAAAACATTTGATAGGAAATCCAGTGATATTATAATAAGGTCTAGGGTTTTCAAGTAAAATACAGAAATAGCTGGAATGCTTACATCTCACGTTCCAACATAGTTGGGCACAATCAATACATACTGCACTGATTGGAGATTGGATTCCATACAATGGCACGGCTACTGGGGTACCGCCCATCACAGTACGTGGTCTAGATCACCATATCGAGGATTACTCCCAATCCCGTGCAACACAAGGCCGGGGCCATTCCTTGCTGAACAGTCCCGAACAAGACAACCCCGTAGTTGGCTATAGACCAACTGCCTACACAGCCGAATAAAAAGGGACATCTAGACAGGGGAACCTCTCGTCCTACTTGGGCATGAGCCACTTAACCTTGTTGCACCTCCCCTGTTTTAGCCATTCCCGGTTGATGAGGCTTGAGGCTACGATTACCTTTATAGAAAACATCTGTCTTAGAATGCTCATCGTCCACCTGACGATGTTCTGAAAGCATTCAATCCATAGAAGTTCTTTCCGGGTTCGAACGAAACCGAAGGCATTATCTCGTTACACTCATTTTGGAATCACCCTCAGAGTTAACGACGATAACCCTTGCACTCTGAATCTTCATCTTCACTTGAGATTCACGACCTAGCGCTTAATTTTGATCGATGTGGTTTTTGAATATCCAAATCTGGAAACCCGATCCCGGTCTCATCGAAATCCAAAACGCCATCTTTTAGGTCCATGTTGTTTTTAAAGTTTAAAACAATTCATTTCAATTCAATTCAATACTTGAATTCACACAGCATTTAACATAGATAAATATCACACACTTATCTCTGATATATCTAATATCATATCACAAAATATCACAACATATTATCCAATAGATATCATCCAATACATATCATCCAATAGATATCATCAATATATATCATCCCATAGATATTATCCAATATGGATATTCTACGCAAACAATCATCCATAAACAGGAATTATTAATCCATGTTATAATTAATTTAATCACCTTAAATTAAATTAATTATTTAAGAATTAATCTCCTAATCCTGCTTAAACAATCATTAAATAATTACAAACATTTAATTTATTAAACACTTCTTGATTATCCTTTCAATCCATTATTAATCTCCATCACAGATTAATTATCCTTTAATTATCAATTAATAGACCTCAATTTTTAGTTAATCTCCTTTAATACAAAGTAATCAACCCTTAATTACTTTTATAATCAATTAATGAACCTTTAATTAACTGATTAATTATCCATTAACAATTAATTAATAACCTTAATTATTAATCAATATCTCTCAATTACAAATTAATTAATCCATAATTACTCTTAAAATTAATTGATTAATCATTAATTAACTAATTAATTATCTCTTAATTATCAATTAATAAAACTTAATTATTAATTAACAACCTAAATTACAAATTAATTAATCCATAATTATTAATTAATCAATCCTTAATTAACATTGATTAATTCTTAATGACCTTTGATTAATCCTTAATCACCTTTGATTAATCTTTAATTAACTTTAATTAATTCTTAATTACCCTCTGATTAATCCTTAATCATCCTTTGATAAATCAATTAATTAATACTTAATTATAGATTAATCATCCTTTAAGTATTAATTAATAAAACCTAATCATTAATTAATAAAACTTAATTACAAATTAGGTACATCTTAAATATTAATTAAGTAACCTCTAATTACTTAATTAACAACTCTCTAATTACAAATTAATCAAATCTTAATAACTTGATTAATTCATTATTAATTATTTAATTACTTAATTAATTAATCTCTAATCATTAATTAACAATTTTTAGTTAATAATCCTTAATTACAATTAATTAATCTTAAATTAATTAAATATAAACATTTAATTAACTATTAATTAAACCAATTAATTACTCCTGATTAATTACTTAATTAATCCTTTATAATTAAATAAATTAAATTAATTAATTATACTTAATTTCCACAATTAACTTAGTTTATCTTAAGGTATTAAACCTTTAATCATCTTAAGACAAACATTATCTCATTAATACCTTTATTAACACTAACACTTAAAAACATTTTAACATTATAATTTATCTTTACTTAATTACATCATTAATTATGTTTTAAAATAAATAATCATTTAACTTGATAATTTTAAGGTTATCAAAGCTTAACTTCCTGAGAAAAAAACTTAAGATATTTTCAAGTAAAGGTTTCAAAACTAATTACAACTTGTATTTTAAAACTTACTTTTCTAAAAATCTTAACTTTCATTTTAAATTGATGTTTTAAAATCACTTTAAATTTTATAAAATTTAAACCAACAAATTTTCAAAATCTCTTAATCAATTGTTAAAGAAACAATTATAAATAGACTAAGATTATATAAGAAATTTAAACTAGATTTAAAATTAAATTTCAAAACCCAATTTGATTTAAAACATTTTTAAAAACTGCTAATCATCTCTGCTTCGGGTCAAACCCGAAGACAACTCGGGTCTACCCCCGAGTAAACTCTCTTTCTTCCCGATTTTATAACTTAAATTAAATTTTAAAGTTTATAAACCTATAGCTTATAAACACCTAAATTTACTCGAGTTTACGCTCGAGTTTTCTTCCCAAAACTCGAGCAATGCTTCGAGTAAAATCCAACCCCAATCATCAGACATCACACCCCCCTCTGTGCACCTACACAGTCAACACCGACGCCGATGATCACCTCCGGTGACGTCGACACACCATCCATCACCTCAATGTCAACGTTCGATCAACCAAACACACTTACGTTTCTCAAATCAAAATCTAGCAAGGCAGAACAAATACTGGAACCCACAACCACCATAAAACATCTCGAATACCTTCCCTCCGACCATGTGAGTCTCTAACACTCCAGCCACATCATCGTCTGCCTTCCACGAACCAATTCCCAGAATATCATAAAACTCGATGCACCAGAGGAAAGAAGAATCCTAATCTTCCCGCTCGACCCAAAACTAGGGTTAGAAATAAGATTACCTCACCGCCAACGCCACACTGATCGGTCACCCTTCCCACCATTTTTGCCGAATACCCCTATCCTTCCTCAACCCCCAGCAAAGATCCCGGTCATCCCCGACAATTCAATCATCAGCAATTGCCTCAAAACTGCTCTCCAGTCATTTTAGGATTTCACAAAAAATCCTAATCTATAATTCATGATTTTTATCTTAAAAAGCATACTTTTCATAGATGTTTCAAGTTATGTAATTGAATTATCAAATCATAATACTTAATTTAACATGTATCTTAAAATTGTTACTGTATTTCTTGGTTCAAGAACAAAATTTAATCCCATATTGTTTTAAATAAATTTTAAACTTAAATTTATGATTTAACAAACATGTATTGTTTTTATCTCCAAATCTAACAAACATTGAATGGTTTGATTATGATTTTTGATCAAGCTCTTATTTCCTGAACCAAGAACAGAAATATAAAAACACAACAGACATGCACATATACAACATTCATATCACAGAGATAACTCACATAAATATGCACAACCAAGCATTATTCATTTTAAACTTCACAAGCAAACAAAAGTATATTAACTTAAATTTTAATTAAATTTGTTTACTCACCAGATCTTAAAAAAATGCAGAGGCTTGTATGCTAGAAACTTTGAAAACTGAATTTTCCTGGGGCTTTTGATTTCTTTAAATCTGCTAGTTGAAAAAAATACTGTTGAGAAGATTGACCTTGACCATGAACTCATGTTGTATTCAGATTTGAAATGGTTCAGGCTTTTGATTTTTTTTCTTTTCAAAAATTTGAACAGAGGTGGATATTTTGTTCTGAAGAGAAATACAGGCTTACATTTGAACATCTGAAGTTCTGTATTTTGAAAACCTGCTGTAATACTTTCAGGATTCGATTTGTTTCGAGGAGGTGCTTTTAGGTTTACTTGCAAATCACTGATTTGGAAAAAAATGGCTACAAAGTCTAGTTTCATTTAATCTGAGATCAGGGTTGAACTATTTTGGTTTGAAGTTTCAAATCTGAAAATGGTTCTAGGATAAATATCTCAAGACTTTTGATTTGAGAAAAAATGTGTTTACAGGTTGAAAAGAAACAGGGTTGATTGTCTGCAGACTAACACTTCCGGGCTTGGTTTTCAGATTTTGATTCTTGCGTTTGAGGTGTTATCATTTGAAATCTGAAGTTTTGAAAATCTTTGCTTACAGATTTAAAAAGAAAGTTTACAGAATTTGCTTTGAATTTTTTTTGCAGAAGTAAACATTTTGAAACTTGACAGTTTTGCAAAATAGTTTACAAAGTTTGGAAAGGTTACAGTTTTGATTTGTTTTGAGGAGGTAATTAGAGGGTTGCATTTCTCACTTTTTTGAGGAAAATAGTTTCAGGTTTAATGCAGAAATTTTTTTGGTTGTGAAGGTAGAACATGGTTGAGTTTCTTAGAAATGAAAATAAGGAAAAGAGATGAGAAAAAGAAGAGATGTGTTTATATAATGTAGATTAGAATTCATTTAGAATTAAAGAAAATAAAAGTAAAATTTGCCACTTGTCTCACTTATTAACACTTCTCACATATAAATGCTAATTATCTTACATGTGTTTTTATCACGGGTTAAAGAGTTACACTTGTATTATTTTGTTTATATTTATTTTTAAAAGACATTAAAAGCTTTTACATAAATTTTCTAAGTAAATAAATACATTTCTAAATAAATAAATGCTTCTAAAATTTATATAAATAAATTCTTTAAAAGAAAATAAAGTATAAACCAATTATATTTTAAATAAAATCATATAAAATATTTTTAATCCATTTAAAATGTTAACATAAACCTTTTGGTATTTATTTTACAATTTAATAAACCTTTCTTAATAAATTATTTTTAAGGAAATAAATCTTATTTTAAATAAAACTCATTCATATATTATTTTAAATCAAAATACTTTTAAGACATAAATATTCATTTAAATTCAAATTTAAATCTAAATTCAAATTCAAATTCAAATTCAATTTGAAATCAAATTTAATATCAATTCAAATTTGCACCATCTTTAAAAAAAACACCTATTTAATATGAAAATAATAACTTTATTTAAAAAATCTATTTTAAAATTAATCTATATATATAAACTCCTTATTAACTCAAAAATAATAATTCTATTTTAGAATTCATTTATAAATCAACACCAACTATATTTGAAAATAATTATTTCATTTAAAAATCTATTTATAAAACATTACCAATTAAATTTGCAAATAATTACTTTATTAAGAATCCATTTATAACTATATTTAAAATCACCATGTTATTAATTATTTTGGTTATCTATATTTGAAAATAACAACTTTTATCCATTTTAATTAATTTATTAAGATGATTATCATATTTTAAATTCCTTGAAATTCCGGGATATCAAACAACCTTTTAAGTGGACGATTTTCTTATCATTTGTTCTAGGAGAACGCAATACGATTTTTACGCATAGTGTAACATTACCGAAGATGTCTGTGCCATATAACTTCCATGTTTCTCCTAGATATTTCCAGAGTTATATTTTTTTGGCCAATATTTTGGTAGTCGGTTATTTCACTATCAAATAAACGACAATCAACATAGATTTAATTGCATATAGTATCCACTAGGCCTCTATTAATTAATCTTTTGTTAATTAAAATCTCTTTCTATTATTTAAAATATTTTCATTAAAGATAATATTCACAAACTCCTTATACTCCTTTCAACACTTGGAAAACATTTATATACTTATCTCACTGGTATAAGTATATTAACTAAACTCAAGGATGACCTCCTCCTTTTCTAATTCACATTTAAATGGGACAAACAAAATTTCATTTTAAAGCATTGCTTACTATACACCAAATCACTATCCTTCAGTGTTGAGTATGAAAATGATGTTTCAATAGCACCACAACTAAGAAGGATTATTTATCAAATCAAATCTCATTTCTTTATACAATTCCCCTTTTATAAGCCCGTTTCATATTTCTAATTCTTTTATAAATCTCCAAATAATTTATAAAACTTCTTTCACAATGTCTAAAATGATTTAAAACACTCCTTTCTATTTATAAACTCTTTCATAAATTACCTTTTATAAGTCTTTCATCAAAATCCTTTAAAAAATCCTTTACGAAATATCATTTGGAAATCTCCTTTAAATAAATCTTTTTATTAATAAAATCCCTTATATAAAACAAATGGTTATTTATAAATACCTTTAATTATTTAGTTAATTACCTTTAACCACCATAAATTAAAAAAAACTTTAAATCAGTAATAACAAAATAATCAAATTAACAACGAACATTGTTAATAAAAATAATTAATTAATTTTAAGACATCCTTAATAAAATAATTTGTTAACTTAACCCATCATTAATTAGATCAATTAACTAACTTAAAACCATAATTAAATTAATGAACCTAAAAAAACATTGGTAATATAATTAAGTAATTTTAACCTTAACTTAAACATCATAAATAAAAGGATTAAAATCATTCATAGTTAAATTAACACTTAACCTCAACTTGTTATAAAATTAAAGTTAATTTAAATCCATAACTTTACAAATTTGAAAAGAGCTTTAGCGATCACAATGGTACTTAATCAAGCTACTATTTAATTCAATTTAACTTTTTCATGTCACATAATTGGTATTTACATAAGCAACATATATGTAAATCAAATTCATAATTTACCATTAATTGCTAGCACATCACTTTTCCCAATATTAATTAACCGGCATATGAATAGATGTCCGCATTAAAATAATAGTAGAACGTGGATTTATTATTTTAAATATATGTTTAATTATAGTAGAATGGTGTTTTATTATACTAAATATATGTCCAAAATAATCTATTCAATTTTAATTTAATAGATCGGTGTTTTATTTGGCCAAATAGATTTCACCAATGAAGTATAATTGATTTTAACAACTTTATTTTTTAAAATAATGCAATTATATGCAATCAGTATTACTTTGCAATGAAATTATACTTCACTAAAATGAACAACTATTTATACCAGTGTTCTACTAGCACATACGATCCTAGTGCAAAAGCCCATGAGTCAAACAGATGTAACGAGGGAGTTATCAATTTTTGAAGTTAACATTTAATTTTAAAATTTAAAATCAAAACAATTTTATCCAATTTTCCAAAACCAAATGAGCCAGCCAACGCCCACTGCTCAAACAAAACAAACAAGCTTCATCTCCTAAGATCCATTTCAAAATTCCCTCCTTACCAAAAAAACAAACAAACTGCCTCTCTAACCTATGCGTGGTCATGCACATGCACCTAGTGACACCTCGACGTCGGCCTTCGATCAACGACCAAGACCACCTATGAGTGTCCCTGACCAAGCTCGACCACTTAACCTCTCATCGTCACCTTCAGTCAACTTTACCACTAATTCGTCATTCAACCCAAAACTTGAAAGATGAGCGTCAGGAACCATGCGTATCTATCGCCCATGCCTCATCCACCTTTAGCCACCACCTCTACAACCGATTGAACTCCCATATCCTGCCCCATCTTTATCCATATTGAAGTCCGATCTGATGATCCACAACCATGTTGCAAGTCAAATTTTTGAACACCCAGTCTAACATGCCTTATTCCAAACTTGAGCTAGACGCGACAACCCCAACCGTCATCGACCACGCGACCTCTTCCAATGCTTTGGCCATCCCTTAAGCTAGCTCCCAACGTCACCACTAACCACCTCGACACTCCGGTCATCGAATTTTCAATACACACCCAAATCAATTCATCTCTTCACCATGACCCCTTCCGGCCACCTAAAATCCTAAGCTTAAAAATCACTATTCGCTAAGACGAACACGACTGCCCCTTCATTCATTGATTCGAGCTCGACGAAAAAACAACACATTTCGACCACTTACAAATTTAAAGCCATATCTCACACACCATTCGGTGAAATAACCCTCGATTACTTTAAAAAAATAGAGGCTAAATTCTACAACTTCAAAGTTGAACCCTTTGGCTAATTCTAGATGGTTTAGGAGTTATCGATTTTTAGTTCAAATGATGAATATGATATTTAAAAAAACAAAGAACAATATAGGTTGTTCTTCTTACAGTAAGCTTATTTTTTCAATTTTAAGGCTAACATAAAAAAATTGTGATTTTAAACCTATTACTTAAACATGAAAACCAAGTATAAATTACACACAAGTTAACCAATAAATTTACACAATATTCATTTCACCAAAAATATTAAACAAGTTTGAATAACTCACCTTCCTTATGCTTAAAATGCTTCAAGTTTTGATCTTTGAGTGTAGTAAGACTTCTTAAAATAAAAGATGAGAATTTTTCTATTTTCAAAATTTGAAATATATAGAAGATGGGAAAGGAGTTTAAGAAGTTTGGAGATGAATAACAGTGAAAGGGTGTATACATACACAAGGTTAAATAAAAATAATGTAAAATTAAAATAAAAATGCCCATAAATCATGATTTCAACTCTACCATCATTCCCACATCCATAAAGTGTCAGCCATTAGAAAACATGGTGTATATTAGGATGGCCTTCTACCTTAGTTGATTTCAATATTTAAGGTATCTTAGCATTTTGATTACATCATTTCATATTTTAATTTTAAATATATTTAAACCATTTATATATACCTTTTATTTATGTTTTTACCTTTTCTTTTCTCAATGCATAATGTTTTCTCTAACATTAAATTGTTGTTATAAAGTATAAATTACAGCCTTTTATAACTTGTCGTTCGATGAAAGCTGGAAATCCCAAAAAGGGTCACAATTTTTGTTTTCATCAACTGCCTATTTTTGTACAAAAATCCAAAAATGAATTTTTTATTATCAGTTGCAAATTAAAAGAGGGTTATTTGATTATTAAACCATTAATCGAATATATAAATATTCCCAAACCGAAGCGATAAAATTCTAGGTCGTTACATGCCTACTAATCTCTATGCTGAATACACTTCCACCATAACATGTGTATCCTCAAAATAGTCGATTATATTCCATATAGTCTCAACCTCAAAATAATCGGTGTAACAAATCATACATACATCCTCCAAAACAAACTATATGCTCACTCTTGGTTGCATACTCAAGATAATATGTACCTACTCATGACTATATCCTCAAAATAATGTTGCACTGGCATCAATCATCAATTCCCATACCTATACATAAGGAGGGGAAATATAAACCATCAGCAAGGTCTCTTACTAAGCATAATTGGAGATGTAATAACACGTATGACCATCATTATGGTTAGTGACTGCATAACACTATGGCCTTACCAATGTCTGAAATAGCTCATCCCCATCACTAAGGCGAACCAGACTATCACTAAGGTCTTGTATAAGCAAACTCGACCATTATTAGGTCTCGTACCAAAAGATTCTTGCTACCACTAAGATGAACTAGACCATCACTAATATCTCTGTAATATACCTCATTCTGAAACCCAAAGATGGAACCTCAATGTGTTGCAGTCACCTTGGAATTGTCTTTAGACGACAATGAGAAAATAAATTATATTATATAGCCTTGAGTAAATGAAGCATATATATAAAATGAAATAGATCATTACAAATTTAGTTTAACAATTGCTTTTACATTCCATAGTCGTGCACCTGTGAGGCCAAAAATATAGTACAACCTAGCTATTAGTGTCATGCACCACATATGAAGATGTGAACATAAACACAAGATGCATGGAGATTAAAACAATAATAATATAACACCCAAGCCTTCTGCTTTGTTTTCAGCCAGCATTATTTGGCCATCCCAAAAGCAACTTGTCTAATCCCATAAATCAACCTGCTTAATGAGTACCTCTGAGCTTATAGGAAAACAAGAATGAAAGCATAGATTGACATAAAGTTTGGTATGAGCAACATATTACTCTAAGCAAGAAAATAGAAAGACCGCCTGATGCTATGTGGAATGTGTTTCCTTCTTTACAATACCAAGGCAATAAATCTGATTCACAATTAATCCTAAGTTGTTGGTTCATTAATTAAATACTAAAGCAATACTATGAAGCCACAACTGAAAGAACCCTACTGTTTGTCCTACATACTTACCATAGTGATTCAATGTAACCAATATACCCTATCCTTGACTACCCCCAAGGCCTTGCGTACTTTTACAATAGTTATATACCACTGTAGTTCTACAATTCAACTGCCACTAAGGCCTTTTTGCCTATACACTATGTACATTTACACTTAGTCGGTTGTCACTAAGGCCTTATGCCTATATACTACATACATTTTCACTTAGCTTTCGGTTACCGCAAAGGCATTATGCCATATAGTTCTTGGTTTCCATTCAAGCCTTACACCGACGCTTTCATATTTCGGTTGCAACCCTAGGCATTACACCTAATTTGCTTAAGGTTATAGACTGTCACTATTGGCCTCACATCTTCTACTATTCCTTTGGTTGCTGCTCTAGGCCTTACACCAACTTTTATGGTTTCGGTTGCCATACAAACCTTATGCCTACGCTTTTGGTTTTGGTTGCTATACAGACCTTACACCTATGCTTTCATATTCCGGTTGTCACTTTGGCCTTATACAACAACTATTGCAGTAGAAAATTTTGATTATGTCAATTGGTTAAATTTTCCAGATTATATGTTATGGAACAGAACAAAGTCTACTACCGTTCTAAGAGTAAAAAAAGAGTAATAATTCAGTGGTACCTTGCCAAGAAAGGACCGCCGAAATCTTACTTTTTCATGTCTACATTTTGCTTCATTTGATTATTATAGAGATGAAACCAGCCCATAATATAAACCATAAAAGAAAACACCTACTATGCCGATCATAAGAATAATAGCTATAGTACTTATTAGCCAAAGAGGAATCCTTCCATTAGTATCGGCTATTTCACCACTTTCTTCCATATTTCATCAAGTGGTCATACCATAGATAAAAACAGTTATGGATAATTATGAAGATGAAATCCTTCTGAATGGGATATGAGAGAATTCCTACTACCCTCTTTCTTTCTCTCAATTAAAGAAATAATTGGAAAATAGAAAAATAAGTTAAAAAACGAGTAATAAACCATATTATAAATAGCTACGAGTCAATCTAAGATTTTGCTCATTTTGATTTGATTGTTTCGCAGCTCCATAATTCGAATTTGGTTTATCATTGGATGAATTGCACTACTGATATTGATCCTAAAAAAGAAATGATAGGTACAGCTAGTTCATGTGCGGTTAATCCGTTAAGGTAACGACTTCAGTCGTGGCTAGCTCCCGTAGTTTGACGTGCGATGTATATAAGGCATGGGAATGAATTCACCATTGTATTGTTGATCGGTGATTGCTAGCTATTCCGACTTCAAGCACGTGAGTTTCAAATTGCAATTCGAACCGAGGATAGGTTTTTGGAGTTAGCTCACCCTTACATATTGCCAACATTTGTCCCACCCGTTGTAGCACGTGTTGCCCAAGGCATAAGGGGATGATGCCTTGATGTCACCCTCACCTTCCTTTGGCTTATCAGTGGCTGTGTGGGCCGTTAGAGTGGTACTAAATCAAGGAAAACTCTTAATACTAGATTCGACAACAAAACTATCGGGGTCAAGGTCAGTCAATCGGACGATAGGGAAATCGAGAGGGAAACATCCTAGATCACCATCTAGCATCCTTAAATGACCGCTCAGTGATAAATGAGGCAAGGTGCAAAGACAACTAGGAGGTTTGCCTAGAAGTGGTCACCCTTGATAGATGGCTTGATACCCTAATGATTTTTTCCCATGTTTTAGAATATGGTTGAACAACATTTTAACTAATCGATTATGATAAATTGGATTAGATTTTGTAGATTTTTCTTCTATGGTTCCTTGACGTGACATGGGCATGAAAGAGGTTCAAAAATATTTTTTTTTATAAGGCTAAAATTTATCACTTATTTTGTCTTTTTGACCCTATATTGTAGGGTGAATCTTGAAAGATATGAAAGATCTCCCTCCAAGCCGTACGATTCCTCGACTGCCATTTCAAGCCTTATGTCATCTACCGGGCATTCTATCCAACCATTCACTTTTAGGCTTTCCACTTACCTATTTACTAAGTCAATATCTCAAATAACCATCCTTTAGCTATTAATATTGTTTGTTACATTATCATTCATGTATCTAGTAATAATCGTGGACATCCTAAGCCAAAGCATCCATTATAGTCTTCAAAAGTCATTAATCTTGGTTCACACTCTCTACTAAGAATTACTTTACTTTTGAAAGTCGCTAACCCCGCTCTCTTCTAGGGAAGACCATTATAGTTTAGTTTTAGCAATATATGAAATTAATTTTTAATTTATCTAAAATCATCTCCTATACTCATATTTCCTCCTTAACCACCGATTTCCATTTGTCCCCTATTAATACATTTTATTTGTCAACCATAGCCTCAAACCTTGTTTGCCTTTGCATTTCTACTTAAGTCGTTTTACTTAATATTTTAGTTTTATTAATGTTTTAGTTGGGGTCTACCTCTTTTGTAATGACCCGGAAATTTGAATATTTGAAACTGGAATATTTAATTAACTTTACATATTTAAAAGCTAATTTTCAACTTGAATTTCAAATATCAACATTTATTTGATTATTAAACTATTGAATTTAATTGGGTAAAACATGGAATCTTGGGGGTTAAGCTCGTTAAAAATAAATTGAAGGCTTGTAAAATTTATATTGATAATATTGAAGATGATAAAAGCTTTAAAATTAAAATTGGAAGTGATTCATTCAGTTTTAAAATATATCGTCTAAATTGACATTTAAAAATAGCATTCCGTGTGACGACCCGACTTTCTCACCATAGAAAATCGCATCATCTTGAAGAAAGAATGGGATAGAAAAGAGAAAAGAAAGAGGAGAAAAAAGGAACAACATCAGAATCTAAACAGCGAAACGAATAAATTATATTAATAACATAAATATTACATAGTTTACAACCATTATCAGAGTTACACAGATTTTATATCACATACTAGACAGTTATAAATATTTGTCTAGTTATACACCTCAATATAGTATAAGGAATCTACTCAGAGAAACCAACACAGCGGAAAACTATATATTTACACGCTGAAGCCTCCTGCTCCGTTGCTCCTCCAGAATGCGATAAAGCTCGCCTGAATCCCCTGGCTACTCATAAAAATTTGAGTACCTAAGAGTTTAAGAAAACAGAAATAAACTCCGGGTCAGACATGGGCCTGGTGTGAGTAACAGGTTAAGCTTTCTTAAATTTCAAAAATCTTTTGAAAAGAAAGGTATCACGTAAGACTTCCCATACATAAACATGGAAAAGTTTTTACCTTATGCTAACCAAAACATTTGATAGGAAATCCAATGATATTACAATAGGTCTAGGGTTTTCAAGTAAATATGAAATAGTCGAAATTGTTACATTTATTAAATTCCAGCTACTAGCCACAAGAGTGGGTGATACAATCAAAACCGTTGGCACTTATTGGATTTTGAATTCCATACAATGGCAGCGCTACCGGGGTACCGCCCGTCACAGTACGTGGCCTAGATCAACATACCGAGGATCACTCCCAATCCCCTGCAACATAAGGTCGGAACCATCCCTTACTGGACAGTCCCAAACAAGACAACCCCGACAGTTGGAGCCCACAACCATCCACACAGCCGAAATAAAAGGGACCTCTTGACAGGGAAAAAATCTTGTCCTACTTGGGCATGACCCACTTAGCCTTGCTGCACCTCCCCTGTTTTAGCCATTCCCGGTTGATGAGGCTTGAGGCTATGATTATCTTTATAGAACAGATCACTTAGAATGCTCATCGTCCACATGACGATGTTCTGAAAGCATTCAATCCATACAAGTTCGTTCCGGGTTCGAACGGAACCGAAGGCATTATCTCGTTACACTCATTTTGGAATCACACTTAGAGTTAACGATGATAACCCTTACACCATGAATCTTCATCTTTACTTGAGATTCACGACCTATCGTTAATTTGGATCGATGTGGTTTTCAGATATCCAAATATGGAAACCCGATCCCGGTCTCATCGAAATCCAAATCGTGTCTTTTAAGGCCAAGTTGTTTTAAGGTTTAAAACAATTCAATTATCTATATATACACAGATAGATAACTCACAAATCACAATAGATAATCAACATTATCATAATAAACAGATGATTCACATTATCATTATAAACAGATAATCCATACTATCATCCAAATAGATAATCCATATTATCATCACAATGCAATCAAAGCTGCAACGACCCGCAAATCCGTACCTCTTGAGTCAGCACTGTTCTACCTAAATCAACTCAAGTTGTACAGAAATACGAACCATTTGGGTTAAAGAAGAGGAGGTAGAAGAAGAAAATAGAAAACAACATCAGAATCTAACCATCGCAGCGGAATAAAATATAATGGATAATAAATAATCTTTACTCAAAAATCAAATATCTCTGTTTATATATTACATCAACAGAGTACATCAATCGCAGCTCAACATCAATAACATACAACTGGATACACAGCAACTCAACACAGCGGAATGTATATATAAACAAGTACGGAAGTACATATCGTCATCCAGCTCATCTCCTGAGCTCCACAACATCATATACTGTATCCTATAATACTCGGTCTAACCCGAGCATTACAGTCAAATAACACCCGAGTCAGTCTGGAATACCAGCGTGAGAAAATCACACTCAATTGATTATTAAAGTTTCAAAAATCCTTTGAAAACAAAAGCATCTCGTAAGACCAAGCCACATATAAACATGTCGAGTTTTTACCTTACGATAGCTAAAACACTTTTTATAGAAATCCTCTGATATTATAATAGGGTCTATATACAAATACTTATAAAATAGCCGAAATTGTTACATCTATTAAATTCCAGCTACTAGCCACAGAGTGAGTAATACAAACAAAACTCGTACAAGGCTCGTAGGGAGAATGGATTTCCAACTAATGACTAGGCACTGGGGTACCACCTGTCACAGTACGTGGCCTAGATCACAGTACCGAGGAGTACGCCAGCTCCCCTTCAACACAAGACCGGGACTACCCCTTACTGGATAATCACGAGTGAGATCACCCCGCGGTTGGGATCAGCAACCGCCCACTAAGCCGAAATAAAAAGGGACATCTAGGCAGGGATGACCTTACCTTTCTTGGGTGCTACCCACCTAGCCTTGCTGCATAACCCCCGATTTTCAGCCATTCCCATTTTATGAGGCTTGAGGCTAAGCATTACCTTTTTAGAACATATCTCTTAGAATGCCCATCGTCCACCCGACGATGTTCCGAAAGCATTCATCCATACAAGTCCGTCTCGTGTTCGAACAGAACCGAAGGAACTATTCCTACTACATAGATTTTGGAAATATCCTCAGGATTAGTAGCGACTAGCCCTTGCACTTCACCGCTCCAACTTCGAATCCAAAATCATTTTCTACGAAACGTACAAATCGGGTCGAAGTGGTTTTCGAGAAATACATCTCGATCCCGGTCTCTTCGAAACAACCAACGTATTTGTCCAATATTGATAGTCGGTGATTTAACTATCAATTAATATTCACAAACAACCATCCAACAATAAATAATTTCCCAAATTATTTATGTATCTTAAAATATCTTTACAAGATATATTTCTATTTTCAACCTTTTGAAAACAGTTTCAAATCATCTTTCCTTTGCAGAATAAACTTTCCCAAATATTTTCTATCTCCACTGAAATCACCAAGCACAAAACTAGATTTTTAAAAAAAAATTAAAACACTTTACTTTGCAATATATTTTAAAATATTTAAGGTAAAATTACTTCAAATTGTTTTTGTTAAAAATGCATATTATATGAATATTTGAAAATAAGGTTACTTAATAGAATATATAACTAGATTTTCACTTTTGAAAATAAAATACTAAGTCACTCTTTAAATAATTACTGCTATAATAGATTAAAGGAAATTCTTACTTTTAGAATTTAAATATTTAGAAATAATAAATTTTTCAAAACATACTTTTTAAAACAACTTTAAAACTTTTAATTTATATTTAAAAATTTACTTTGGAAACGTACTTGGTTATCCAGGGAGAATTTCCAATCTCAATCACTTAAATCAATTTTCCAAATTGATTCCCAATTTATTCCATTTGAAATAAATTTCTTTACTTACTCGGTTCGTTTCAAAATTCATTAATTATGGACTTTATTATTATTTTTATTTATTTATTATTATTTTCCGTTTGATTTTAAATCTTTTAACTGAAATATGCAAATTTCAGATTTTCCCAATTTCTTCTTTATTCTTTTTAAATAATTTAAATCTTAAGTTTTAAATAAATGTTTTGTTCTTTTAATTGATATCACTAAAGATTTAAAATCATTAACTTTCTGTTTATTCAAATTTCCTTTCTATACTCAAGATTTATTTGTTAGAAATTTTTAAGCCACTTTATATCTTTTTTCCTTCATTCTTAAATTTATTCAAATTTCCATAATTATTTTACTTACAATTTCACTTCTTTTATTATCATTCCAAAATCCAATTTATATATTTTGGAAATTCATTGTACCCAATTATATCCAATCGAGCCATAGCATTCAATATTCCAATATAATTCATCATAGAATATCAAATAATCAAAATAGAGGGTATTAAATAATTTAAATAAATGATGAGGGATCCAGTTGGATCCCTCCAACCTGTTTTCCCTGCATCCACAAACGTTAGCACAATATAATATGCCAATTTCAAAATATACTGTACTATATAGCACATCAATCAATTCAACCATTGAAACAATTATTTAAATTTAGTCATTTAAATTTAGATTTAACTGAGTGAGATTAACTCACCTTTGATTTCAGTTTGCAGTCTATTTCACTCCAGTCCATTCCGCCTAGTTTTTTTTTCTTGATTTTTGACCTTGAAAAATCAATTATACGATTTATAAATATTCTATTCGAAATAGTCCAAAAGTCACTTTCCACTTAATAAATTAATTTAACTAATTTTTTAAATTTTTTATTTTTTTATATCCCTATATAATTTTCCCAAAATATTATCTTTGGAACTATATATATACACTTATAAAAATAATTCATATTACCATTTTTAAAGTTTTCTACTGCCTGAACCTTGCCTACAATATATCCTTTTCTGTTAGATTGATCAATTACTGGGTTACATACGTACATACATACATACATACATACATACATACATACATACATACATACATACATACATACATACATACATACATACATACATACATATATATATATATATATTAAAAGTAATAATACCTTAGACTAAAAATTGAAATGTAGACATAAAGACAGATCGAAGATTCTCACAAAACAAGCTGTCGATACTCCTCGTCGATCGGCAGCTTCATACGAGTGCACCCCTACCACGAAGCTGACACCTCGACTTCGCCTAGCTGCTGCGAATCACCCTCGTCAACGTGAACGAAAGGCTTGCTCGCGTGTGGAGTCGCGACCACCCAATATTATTCCAACATCGCCGACCTGCCCACCATCCCATGGCCACGATATTGAACCTCGCCTCTTCACTCTCTCGCATGCGCTACTGCTGCCGAGTACTCGGATTTTTTTCGCGAATGAACTCCGATTCATTCGGTTCGAAGACAGAGAAGAAAGAAAGAAAGAAGAGGAAAACCGCGATTAGCACATGTTCGAATTGATTTATAACGAGATAGGAGGCGGCCATGATTTATTTTCTTTCTGGACGATTCAATTTGATTTAAGGTGAAATGAAGAGGATTGCGTGAGATATTAAACGAAATTAAGGGGAGACAAGAGGAGACAAGACGCGATGCTTTTCAGAGCATAGGGTGGCTTCTCTCAGATAATAGTTCGGCGTAGTTTTAAGTTAGGGTTGCAGATGTGATTTTGATTTTTTTGATTTTATATATATATATATATATATATATTGAATTTTCGATATAAATTTCAACACGTTTACTTATCGTATGCTCACACAATAACTCCGATTGCTACGAAAATTGAAATCCTATAACAATTCAATATTACAGACTCAACGGAACTGGTTTCGTCGAATTCTGAGACTGTGCCTCGGAAGGCTATTTTTAAATTCAATTTAAACGATATTAAAATTTAAAACTTAACAAGCCATCCTTAAATTTGATTTCAACATTTTTATTCTCTTCAGTATTATCAATATAAATTTTATAAGTCTTCAAATTATTTTTAATAGGCTTAAAATCTCATATTTCATATTTTATCCAATTTCAAATTATTTAAATTCAATAATTTAATCATCAAATAAATTGTGATATTTGAATTCAAGTTAAAATTACTCTATTGAATATTAAAAATCAATTAAATATTCCGATTTTAAATGCTCGAAAATTCCGGGTCGTCACATTCCTCCCCCCTTAAAAGAATTTCGCCCCCGAAATTACTAGTTAGAGGAATGGTCCAATACCCGTTACTATTTCTCCAAAATCAAACCGTTTAATTAACTTGCCATACATATCTTTTATTATAGACCCACTATCATTCTTACTAACTTCCCAAAACCTTCCATAGCTTCAAATATCATTACATGCTCAATCATTCAACTTTTCATTCAAACCAAATTTTGAATTATCAAAATTTTCTCAAAAATTTTCTAACTCCCTAAATTTCCGAAAAATTTCGCCAGCGTATCCTTTGCGCGGCTAGCCCGGTACAACTACAAAAGGCCTCTATGAGCTCCCAAATTCCAAAAGAAAACAAAAAGCCAAGTGGCTCGATCAAAAACCCAATCAAATTCCATACCAAAATTTAAATACATACCTTTTTGTCGAGCAATTCAAATTTATGTTCTGAAGTCTAAACAAAATTTTCTTTTCCTTTTTATAATACCTGCATATCCTGCTTAGCACTAATATCCAATCACAACTTTCCAAAAACATTTTATCGAATTCCTTACAAAATGTCAATATTTACTCATTCAAATATTGACTTAGATTATATTAGTAGTATCAATTTTTCATTTAAGAATTCACCATTCCCTCTTAAGTTAGTATAAGCATTTTATATGCTTCTTTATTTATTTTCACCTTACCACTCTAGTTTATATCTATTTCTATTCAAATCGATTCTTTCATTTCCATATGAATGCAATTTATCTTCAACTCCGAATATTTGAATTTTATTTTTCATTTATAACAAATTCATGTCATTACTTTAAATTAGTTTCATTTACAAATTTATTTCAATTTCCAGTTTGAAATCGTTTTGTTGTTAACTAAAATTTTCAAAAATTTTCTAACTCCCAAATTTCTGAAATTTTTTGGCAGAGTCTCCTTCGTACGGAGGAGCTTTTGCAATTTGACAAAAGATATAAATATATATACATCGACCCACCCGGTCGGAAAAACTAAAAACAGTTCATATTTCCTATTTTTATTGCGTAGGCGTACCTTATTTTGCATTTTTAAGCAAGAAGCTTATTTATTATGAAATTAGCACAACCAAATCCAGCCACACGGCTTCCAAATACCTGTACTTACTCAATTTAAACATGTAAGTGCCATATATATGAAGTTTAACAACATTTCAGTTATTTGCAATAGTTAAACACATGAATTCTAAAAGAAATTCTCTCCAAACATTTTTCCGTAAGCAACTAATACAATTTTCATACTAATTCCACTGTTCCAATTAATTAATAACTATTTTCATTCAATTTGAATGGTTTTCAATCCATTCGTATGCAACTTCATCAATTTGAATGGTTTAAAACTCAATCGCTTACATTTAGTTTATTTTTAAGCAAACCGAACTCATATTAATTCAATTGCTCTCAAAATCAATTTATTTTACTCCTATCAATTCATAGAATTTTAGTTACTTCCATTTACATCAAATGACAATTTATTCTACGCAATTTGACGAGATCTATGTGAATAAATAAGTATTTATGTTTTATAACCAATCTAAATTGATTTCAACTCAATTTATACTTAATTGTGTTCCATTTTTAAATTTATTCACAATCCATATATTCTCATTTACATTGCAATTTAAATTCGAACACATTCACTTGCATTTCATTTTATTAACCAAACTAGTTCATTCAAAACCATTAACAACTTAGGTTCATCTTCATTACCAATTAAATTTCCTTTTTATTTTAATTCATTCATAACCATTTATTTAGCTCGACACATTCCATTTCAATTTTATTCACAATCCATTCATTTACATTTCATTCCATATTTGTTTATTCCAAACTATTTTATTTAGCTCGAAGACAATCCAAGCTATTTCATTCCATAACCATTTCTCAACTTATTTAAACCACACTTCATTTGATTCTTATTTCTTCCATCCATTTATTTATTTAATATAATTAGTTTACCCACTCAATCCATTATGAATTTTCATTTTCTTAAATATTATTTATAACCCACCAAATTTTATTTCGATTAAAATTTATTTTCACTTGATTTAAAACCAATCCAATATTATTAAACTTAGTTTAAGTTGAATTCAATTCAACTCTCCTCCATCCATTTAGCTTAAGTAAATTTACTTCAATTTATTCAGATTTTATACTTAAACTCATTTTCATTTTACAAGCAAATTTTCTTTTCTATTCAACTTAATTCTCTCTCAATTAAATCTCATTTTAAATCTGCAATTTCATTTGATTAGTTATAATAAAATTTGACTTTCCAGATTCAACTCATTCAATTGACTACAAGGCCATTTCAAATTTATTTCCACTTATTTGGATTTTATTTGCAATTCATACCATTACATATTTCATTATTTAATTCGATACATTTCAATTATATTTAATTTGTTAATACTTCAAGTTAAATTTTAATTTATAACTCAAGTTCTGAATCCACTATCCATTTTCAATTTACCACCCAATTTCATGAACTCACAATTCAATTACATTCTCAATTCATTTAATTAATTGCAAGGCCACTTTCAATTATATTTCTTCACTAATGATTCAAGTCGAATTTGATTTTTACCTTGAGTTTTATTCCCAAACTTCAATATTAACTCACCAATTCAGCTTCTATTAAACTACATTAGGTTCCATTTACACATTTCATTAACTAATTTATGAACAAATTAGTTCTCCGCTATTTATAGTTCAATACTTGATTTTTAATTCCAAATATCACGTAACGACCCAGAATTTTTATTAATTAAAATTTGTATATTTAATTAGTTTTAAATATTAATAAGTGAAATTTATAAGTCGAATAAATTTTATTTCGAATAATTAGATTTAATTGGATAATTAAATCGATAATTTGGATAGTGAAAATATAGAAATAATTGAAAATTGGGTAGAATATGATTGAAAATGATTTGTAAAATTTTATTATATCATATTGAAGTTAGAATGATGTTTTAGAACTTTTAAAATCGAATTAAGAGTTAATTTGTGAAAATTGAATATTTTAATATTTAAATCGACTAGTGAAATTAGCCATTTTTCGAACAGTCTCAGAATTGGACGAAACTAGTTCCATTGGATCCGTAATAGTTTGTTATTATCGGATTTCGATTTTCGTAGCAATCGGAGTTATCGTTTGACCGTAGCAGCTCGAAACGCATCGAAATTGTTTTAATATTAATTTGGCGAGTTAAAATAGCCATTTTTTAAAAAGTCTCAGATTTCAACGAAACTAGTTTCATCGGATCCATAATTTGATATTATTGTATGGTTTCAAATTTCATGTCAATCGGATTTACCGTTTGTCCGGTGCAAGCTAAAACGCCTAGAAAATCGTTTAATCGATTTAATTTTAAATTGAACGTTTATTGCCATAACTCGCACAGATGATCGAATTAGCTTCCGAAACCTGTTCCATTGCGTCCGGAACGCGGGGTAAACCCTAGAAACGCTGGTCACCGCGCGTAAATCGGAGTTTGGAATTTCCGGAATGAATAGTGTCGTTCAAACTTCTATAAATAGACCATCCTCTCCACAAATAAAAAAATAATTAGGGTTTAAAACACTAGCCGCCGGCTATGCAACCAAAGGCCAGAAATGCTCCATTCTTCTCGCCTTAATTTCTTCAAATCTATGCATCGATTCGAGAAAGCATTAACTACAATGTTGTAGTGCTCGACAAGATCTTCAGATCCATACGGTCGAGATGGGGTTTAGCGTCGCGTGGAGGTGGGAATATGGCTGCGTTCGGCTACAGTTGCGCACTATTTTCGAGGAGGTAGAGTTGATCGAGCTCACTATGCTTCCAGCCGAAGATGGCACTTGCAATGGGCGATGAAATGAGGGTGTCTGATCGTCTTCAAGATGATGGAGGTGGTCGTAAAATTTAGCCCTAAGAGGTGGAGTTGGGTTCGAACGCGTACTGGAGGAAACGTGAGTTTGGGGGAGAAGTATATGAGCGGTCATGATTTGCAGGGAGATGAAATCAGTGGCTAAGATTTGTGTAGGTTAAAATTATAAATAGTTGTTGTAATTTATGTACATATAAATTCATGTAAGTTTTAAAAATGCATATCTTTTTCATACGAGGTCGAAAACGCACGAAACCAGTTGCGTTGGAATCGTATGGACGAGCACTACGCTATTGAATTGGATTGGAGTCGTTTGGAGTTAGTGAGAATTTTGGATAAAATTAAACGTCCGTTTAATTTTATTCGAAATAAATCGCTAAAACGAAATTGAAATCAAGGTGAGAACTTCTCACTCAATCGAATCGGTTTCGATTTTAATTTTAAATAGTTATATTTAAAATACTTGAATGTATGCTTGAATGATGATTGTTAAAATAGACATTATGCGCCGTTAGTAAGCGGATGTTATTTATTAAAAACATATACCCCAAATATTTCATAAACAGTGAAATTGGTATTATTTATGTACTTGGATTTGATTTCCCACAGTATATAGCGGATGAGACCCTATTGCGACGTCTATTAAGCGGATAATATTTTAAATCCCATATACCGCGATAATTTCGTACTGGAACAGAATTGGTATTGTGCTAACATCTTTGGATGCAGGAAAACATGTTGGAGGGATCCAACTGGATTCCTCAACAGTATTTATTTGATTATGGATATTTTGATATTCGTTAATTATCATATCGATATATGATATCGTTGTTGTCGTGATTGACTATTTGGTATGTAGCATCATTGACCAAATTTGGAACTTTAAAGTGATTTTTGAAAGTATATGTTTTATAAAATAATTTTGGAATCGATTCGTTTTAAATAAATAAACGTATAAATTTTAATGTTATAAAATTATGATTTTGAGAAATATAGTTAACAGTTGATTTTTGAAAATATGGGTAAATGATTTTATAAAATAGCTTAAATTGGGATTTCTGAATTTATTATAAAAAGTTTAAAAATAGGATTTATAAAATTTGATTATTCTATAAATCAAAGGGAATGATGAAATTATAAAGGAGATTAAAGATGTTTTAAAATAATAGTATAAATTGATTTATATAAGAGATTTATAAATTGATATTTATAAATTAAAATATTTTGAATTATAAAACGAGTTTTTATAAGTGTTAGACTGAATTGTGAATGAATTTCATTAATGAATGAAATTTATAGAATTATAAACGGTGAAGTTATAAATGGAATTTTATAAGCAGTAGGTTTATAAAATTTATAAAGTATTAAAGGAATAGATTTGGATAAATAAATGAATCTTATAAGTTATAAGATTTATAATTTGGGAAGTTAAAGGAACGATTTTGCAAACAAATAAATTGTAAATATTTAACTTAAATTATGGACTTTTGGTTTATAATCGAGTTATAAATTGAATAGGTTAATAAAGGGAATTTATAAAAGGAAGTAGTTATAAAATAAATAGAAATGAAATTTATAAACATTTTTTTATAAATTCGCAACGACTTATTTTGATAAGTAAATGTTTATAACTTATTTATGGAGTTATATTCACGTTTTAGACAGTGAATAATCCTTTAAAATAAAATGAATAGAAATGATGAAATTTGTTAACGAAGTATATTCACGTTTTTGAATAGTGAATAATATGTTAAAGGAAATGTATTGGATGTGATGTTTTAAGTAGAATTAAAATGATCCAACGATGTTTTTAAATGTGTTAAGATTCGAAACCATGGATTTCAACATTCATTGTTGAAATAGACGTTTTCGAGAAATAAAATGAAATGGTGGACTATAACACTGTTGTTATAGTAAATGATTTCCGAAAGGAAATGTTTTGTATAGTATTGGGATTTATATATCTATTTTAATTTCGAATCCCTATACTAGTGATTTTGGGTTGTCGTAATGATGTTTTACGCAACATTCGTTTTGGCCCAAATAAATATGTTTAAGAGAATGATTTCCTTAAAGAATGAAATATATGCTTAATTTCGATTTAAGTATATTGAATATTTTCCAAAGGTTGAAAATAAATAAAATTTGTGAATTACTTATGAATAAATAAGTATGGAAATGTTTTTCCAATGTGAAATGAAAAGTTTTGAGAATTTATCTTTTTGAAGATAAATTGAAATGGATAATTGAAATCGTATATGCATGGATATTTTGGAATGAAAATTCACTATGGAATTTATAAAAGAAAGGGGAATTTGTTTAAAAATAAATATTGATTTATTTTTGAAGTATTGAAAACATATATCTTGTAAAGATATTTTTGGAAAGTAAATAATTTGAAAAATTATTTGGAATCTGGTGATGTTGTGCATATCCATTGATAGTTTAATAACCGACTATCAATATTTACCTTTGAAAGGTATTTGTTGTGATTTGTTGAATTTGAATGCCACACTTATTTTTAAATTATTGCGCTCGTTATTCGGATTACCCATTCCGAATAGTGATACGACGTAATGGATAGCATTGATGACCGGTGTTGAAGACCGGGTATTTGCGAGAGCGATAGGATGACCTGTCGATTGACTCTGCACCGAGTTGCTCCGGTATAGAGTTCTCCATATGTGATGGGGAATCCGATCAAGATCGTGGATATCCGGATTGCAAGGACTTCTTTGTAAGTGCCTTCGGTTCTGTTCGATCCCGGAACAGACTTGTATGGATTGTATGTCTGACATTACAAATTGAGATATAAAGCTGATTTCTTTCAAATATATTTCTGTTAGTGGCGGTGAATTTATTTTCCTAACTTAACACCCTTCTCTGAGACGTACGAGCTCAGAGGCTATGTAGTTGAAGGTTATTAGCGATATATTCCCAATTTGGTAATGTGACATGCTGAGTGTTGCTGTGAAATGATCATTGTGTTGATCATTTGTGATAGGATCATTTGTTTGATCGTTTATCTTTGTGATCATTTCTATGATCATTTGTTGACCCAAAGCATGGCTTTTGTATAAAGCATGGCTTTGTGGACGTGACTTCGTCGAGCCTCACACCCCGGAATGGTCAAAATAGGAAAGATGCAGCAAGGTTATGAGGGGTAGCTCCCTTTAGGGTATGTGCATTTCCTTCTGGAAAAGGGTGGTATCATGGTATGGAGCCCAGATACTTACTCATGTTGAAACACTTATTATTTTGGTGTGATGTTGATTACGAGCACTCGGTTAAAGGTCCCAAAGGACCGGGGAATGGCATACTCGTGCCAGTAGTTACCCAGTTAGGGGTAACCCGACCTTGTGTTGGCAGAGATCCGGTTAGGTTCTCGGGGACGTCCTTCCAGAGGCGTTCTCATGTGGCAATGGGAAGTTCCTTGGTCTGACCATTTGTTGGAAATCCAAAGAAACAATACGAGACTTGTACGGTTTTAGTTGTAGAACCTGCTATGGAATGTGGCGGTAACCTGCTATTGAACATAGTAGCTATAGTAGGCATACGATAATGGTCGTATGTTGGCTAAGATTTATATCTTTATTTTCGAAATATGTTCTACACTATGCACTAGTAATAATATCAAATGTTCTTTTTAATACGTATCAAGCATATTTGACTATCATAAGGAGAAATCTCCTCCGATTCTGCGTTTGCATTGTGTGTGTGTGCGGGAGGCGTTATGGTAGTCTTATTTTTTAAAAGCATTGCGAATTGACTTTAAAAATATTCCTCTATTTTGATTTTAAAGATAAATAAACTGTTTTGAGTTCTCACACCAGTCACATGACTGACTCGGAGTTTATTGTTTTCCTTCCTAAACTCTGGATGCCCACCAATTTCCACACGGGCAGTCAAGAGTTAAGGTTTATCAGGATATTCTGGAATTCAGGAGTTGGTAGAGGCAAGCTGGATGGCATGGCGTATTATTAGTATATAGTATTTCTTTTCCGCTGTTTGTTGTTTGTTGTTGTACACTCTGATGTAATGAAATGTAATGTAATGTAATGTAATAACTGATATAGTTCTTTGTATAAAGATTATTCATTTATCTATTATATGTTGTTCCGCTGCGATTGTGAGATTCTGACGTTGTTCTGCTGTTTTCTTTCCGTTCTATTTTCTATGTTCTTTTCTCTCTATATTCTATCTTTTCTCTCTTCTTCTACCTCTTTTCTTTTCTTAAAACCCTAAGTGTTCGGTTTTCCGGCATTCGATTGCTCGGCAGTTGATACAGTGGACGTATTGATGTCAGTTTTCGGAAGTCGAAGAATCGGGTCCTTACAATGTGGTATCGGAGCATATGGTTAAGCGACAACCATGGCTCTGTTGGGTATTACTCATTAGAGATAGAGTCAGTAGTGCTCTAGAATGAGTTTGAGTGTAATAATAGCTATGAGAGCGTATTTGTTAGTGAATATAAAATTGTTTTATATTGTGATGATTGGTTTATTGAGTGGCATATGAACCTTCGTCAGCACGGTATGCACAACTATGCCAAAGGGGTTTATAAACACTTGAATAGAACAATTCGACACAGTATTGTTTTAAATTGGAAAAATGAAATAATTTTTACCTTGATTATATTTTTATATATAAAGGAATAATTTTTCAGAATTATTAAAGTGTATGTAAGTTGATTGTTGGTTGTTTAAATAATCTAGATAAAAGAAGAATTGTATAAGCAAAAGAATTATAAGAGTTGAATTATAATTAAAGTAATTTACAATTGTGAAATAAACTCATATATATAAGAAGTGAAACTATATGAATATATTTATGAATATGAGTTGTAAATAAAAAAATGAATTTAAAGTTAAATGGGAATTTACTTTAGAATTTGGAAGCTGAGTTGATTTATAAGTGGGAATTTAAGTTAAGTAAAAACCAAGTGATGTTTAGTAAATGGAAGTATAACTTAAGTGATGTTGAATGAAGTTGATATTGATATCAAAGTAAAATAATAAAGTGAAGTGATAAATGTGAACTTGAGTTATATAAATGAAATTCAACTTTTGAGATTGAATTGAATTAATGGATTGAATGTTAATCAATCGAATGTAAATAATTAGTATGAAACAATGAATATAAGTGTAATTCATTAAAATCTAATGTTATTGGAAGTTGAATAATTGAATGAAAATCAATTTAATTAAACCAATTGAAAGTAAAGGTGTTAAACCAAATTGAATGAATATAAGCAAAGGAATTTGGTTGTCATTAATATACATTGGTTGTTATATGATTGTTGATTGATTGTATATAATTCATTAAGTGTTAATGAAATTGAATTAATGAAATTGAAAGCTAAAGTAATTGAAATCCAATTGGAAGTTAAATGAATCTTGAATAGAATTGAATTTGATTTGGAAGTGAACCAACTTGAATATGAATTAGTAAATATAAACTAATTGAAAATGAATGTTAGTAAGAACATCCACTGTTAATAAATCAAATGTGATTAAATTGAAAACCTATTTCATTGAATATTAATGAGAATACGAATGAATATTTATTGGGTATGGATGTTAGTTGGATGATAGTTGGTTGATGGTTGAATATATATTGCTTTTACTGCATTTGCTATGTTGGCATATATAGTTATTATGTTGCTATATGTTGTATATCGATACTATTGTCTATATACATGTTTCTCATGTTGTTTGTTGAGTGTTTAGTAGGTGCGGATCGCGTTTGCTTCACATTTGGAGCTCGCTTTCGCACTATATTAGCCGTATATGCTCGCTAATAATATAATAAGGTACATATCTCGGATTACATATCGTACTTTTACACTTTTTTCCTTGCGGGATGCCTCATTACTTGATGAGATGTATATTTGTGATATATATACCGTCATTTTTTTTGCAGATCGAGCCGCGCAAAGGAGACTATGGCGAATTTTTTCAAAAATTAAAGGCGTTTGAAAAATTTTGGGAATTTTTGGAAAATTTTGAAAACTATAACTTTGATTTTGGAATTGAAAGTTAAACAATAGTAGTTGTTTTTAAAAAGATAACTAAGTATGATTTGAAAACTTAGTAAATTATTGTAAGAAGTTTAACTATGGATTTTTGGAAAGTTGATAGATTCTGTAACTTTTCTTACTTGGTAATTTCGAGGACGAAATTCTTTTAAGGGGGGAAGTATGTAACGACCCAGAATTTTTATTAATTAAAATTTGTATATTTAATTAATTTTAAATATTAATAAGTGAAATTTATAAGTCGAATAAATTTTATTTCGAATAATTAGATTTAATTGGATAATTAAATCGATAATTTGGATAGTGAAAAAATAGAAATAATTGAAAATTGGGTGGAATCTAATTGAAAATGATTTGTAAAATTTTATTATATCATATTGAAGTTAGAATGATGTTTTAGAACTTTTAAAATCGAATTAAGAGTTAATTTTGAAAATTGAATATTTTAATATTTAAATCGACTAGTGAAATTAGCCATTTTTCGAACAGTCTCAGAATTGGACGAAACTCATTCCATTGGATCCGTAATAGTTTGTTATTATCGGATTTCGATTTTCGTAGCAATTGGAGTTGTCGTTTGACCGTAGCAGCTCGAAACGCATCGAAATTGTTTTAATATTAATTTGGCGAGTTAAAATAGCCATTTTTCAAAAAGTCTCGGATTTCGACGAAACCAGTTTCATCGGATCCGTAATGTGATATTATTGTATGGTTTCAAATTTCATGTCAATCGGATTTACGGTTTGTCCGGTGCAAGCTAAAACGCCTAGAAAATCGTTTAATCGGTTTAATTTTAAATTGAACGTTTATTGCCATAACTCGCACAGATGATCGAATTTGCTTCCGAAACCTGTTCCATTGCGTCCGGAACGCGGGGTAAACCCTAGAAACGCTGGTCACCGCGCGTAAATCGGAGTTTGGAATTTCTGGAATGAATAGTGTCGTTCAAACTTCTATAAATAGACCATCCTCTCCACAAATAAAAAAATAATTAGGGTTTAAAACCCTAGCCGCCGGCTATGCAACCAAAGGCCAGAAATGCTCCATTCTTCTCGCCTTAATTTCTTCAAATCTATCCATCGATTCGAGAAAGCATTAACTACAATGTTGTAGTGCTCGACAAGATTTTCATATCCATACGGGCGAGATGGGGTTTAGCGTCGAGTGGAGGTGGGAATATGGCCGCGTTCGGCTACAGTTGCGCACGATTTTCGAGGAGGTAGAGTTGACCGAGCTCACTATGCTTCCAGCCGAAGATGGCACTTGCAATGGGCGATGAAATGACGGTGTCCGATCGTCTTCAAGATGATGGAGGTGGTCGTAAAATTTAGCCCTAAGAGGTGGAGTTGGGTTCGAACGCGTACTGGAGGAAACGTGAGTTTGGGGGAGAAGTATATGAGTGGTCATGATTTGCAGGGAGATGAAATCAGTGGTTAAGATTTGTATAGGTTAAAATTATAAATAGTTGTTGTAATTTATGTACATATAAATTCGTGTAAGTTTTAAAAATGCATATCTTTTTCATACAAGGTCGAAAACGCGCGAAACCAGTTGCGTTGGAATCGTATGGACGAGCACTATGTTATGGAATTGGATTGGAGTCGTTTGGAGTTAGTGAGAATTTCGGGTAAAATTAAACGTCCGTTTAATTTTATTCGAAATAAATCGCTAAAACAAAATTGAAATCAATGTGAGAACTTCTCACTCAATCGAATCGGTTTCGATTTTAATTTTAAATAGTTATATTTAAAATACTTGAATGTATGTTTGAATGATGATTTTTAAAATAGAAATTATGCGCCGTTAGTAGGTGGATGTTATTTATTAAAAACATATACCGCGAATATTTCATAAACAGTGAAATTGGTATTATTTATGTACTTGGATTTGATTTCCCACAGTATATAGCGGATGAGACCCTATTGCGCCGTCTATTAAGCGGATAATATTTTAAATCCCATATACCGCGATAATTTCGTACTGGAACGGAATTGGTATTGTGCTAACATCTTTAGATGCAGGAAAACAGGTTGGAGGGATCCAACTGGATTCCTCAACAGTATTTATTTGATTATGGATATTTTGATATTCGTTGATTATCATATCGATATATGATATCGTTGTTGTCGTGATTGACTATTTGGTATGTAGCATCATTGGACCAAATTTGGAACTTTAAAGTGATTTTTGAAAGTATACGTTTTATAAAATAATTTTGGAATCGATTCATTTTAAATAAATAAACATATAAATTTTAACGTTATAAAATTATGATTTTGAGAAATATAGTTAAAAGTTGATTTTTGAAAATATGGGTAAATGATTTTATAAAATAGCTTAAATTGGGATTTCTGAATTTATTATAAAAAGTTTAAAAATAGGATTTATAAATTTTGATTATTTTATAAATCAAAGGGAATGATGAAATTATAAAGGAGATTAAAGATGTTTTAAAATAATAGTATAAATTGATTTATATAAGAGATTTATAAATTGATATTTATAAATTAAAATATTTTGAATTATAAAACGAGTTTTTATAAGTGTTAGACTGAATTGTGAATGAATTTCATTAATGAATGAAATTTATAGAATTATAAACGGTGAAGTTATAAATGGAATTTTATAAGCAGTAGGTTTATAAAATTTATAAAGTATTAAAGGAATAGATTTGGATAAATAAATGAATCTTATAAGTTATAAGATTTATAATTTGGGAAGTTAAAGGAACGATTTTGCAAACAAATAAATTGTAAATATTTAACTTAAATTATGGACTTTTGGTTTATAATCGAGTTATAAATTGAATAGGTTAATAAAGGGAATTTATAAAAGGAAGTAGTTATAAAATAAATAGAAATGGAATTTATAAACATTGTTTTATAAATTCGCAACGACTTATTTTGATAAGTAAATTTTTATAACTTATTTATGGAGTTATATTCACGTTTTAGACAGTGAATAATCCTTTAAAATAAAATGAATAGAAATGATGAAATTTGTTAACAAAGTATATTCACGTTTTTGAATAGTGAATAATATGTTAAAGGAAATGTATTGGATGTGATGTTTCATGTAGAATTAAAACGATCCAACGATGTTTTTAAATGTGTTAAGATTCGAAACCATGGATTTCAACATTCATTGTTGAAATAGACGTTTTCGAGAAATAAAAGGAAATGGTGGACTATAACACTGTTGTTATAGTAAATGATTTCCGAAAGGAAATGTTTTGTATAGTATTGGGATTTATATATCTATTTTAATTTCGAATCCCTATACTAGTGATTTTGGGTTGTCGTAACGATGTTTTACGCAACATTCGTTTTGGCCCAAATAAATATGTTTAAGAGAATGATTTCCTTAAAGAATGAAATATATGCTTAATTTCGATTTAAGTATATTGAATATTTTCCAAAGGTTGAAAATAAATAAAATTTGTGAATTACTTATGAATAAATAAGTATGGAAATGTTTTTCCAATGTGAAACGAAACGTTTTGAGAATTTATCTTTTTGAAGATAAATTGAAATGGATAATTAAAATTGTATATGCATGGATATTTTGGAATGAAAATTCAATATGGAATTTATAAAAGAAAGGGGAATTTTTTTAAAAATAAATATTGATTTATTTTTGAAGTATTGAAAACATATATCTTGTAAAGATATTTTTGGGAAATAAATAATTAGAAAAACGATTTGGAATGTGGTGATGTTGTGCATATCCATTGATAGTTCAATAACCGACTATCAATATTTACCTTTGAAAGGTATTTGTTGTGATTTGTTGAATTTGAATGCCACACTTATTTTTAAATTATTGCGCTCGTTATTCGGATTACCCATTCCGAATAGTGATACGACGTAATGGATAGCATTGATGACCGGTGTTGAAGACCGGGTATTTGCAAGAGCGATAGGATGACCTGTCGATTGACTCTGCACCGAGTTGCTCCGGTATAGAGTTGTCCATATGTGATGGGGAATCCGATCAGGATTGTGGATATCCGGATTGCAAGGACTTCTTTGTAAGTGCCTTCGGTTCTGTTCGATCCCGGAACAGACTTGTATGGATTGTATGTCTGACATTACAAATTGAGATATAAAGCTGATTTCTTCCAAATATATTTCTGTTGGTGGCGGAGAATTTATTCTCTTAGCTTAACACCCTTCTCTGAGACGTACGAGCTCAGAGGTTATGTAGTTGAAGGTTATTAGCGATATATTCCCAATTTGGTAATGTGACATGCTGAGTGTTGCTGTGAAATGATCATTGTGTTGATCATTTGTGATAGGATCATTTGTTTGATCGTTTATCTTTGTGATCATTTCTATGATCATTTGTTGACCCAAAGCATGGCTTTTGTATAAAGCATGGCTTTGTGGACGTGACTTCGTCGAGCCTCACACCCCGAAATTGTCAAAACAGGAAAGATGCAACAAGGTTATGAGGGGTAGCTCCCTTTAGGGTATGTGCATTTCCTTCTGGAAAAGGGTGGTATCATGGTATGGAGCCCAGATACTTACTCATGTTGAAACACTTATTATTTTGGTGTGATGTTGATTACGAGCGCTCGGTTAAAGGTCCCAAAGGACCGGGGGATGGCATACTCGTGTCAGTAGTTACCCAGTTAGGGGTAACCCGGCCTTGTGTTGGCAGAGATCCGGTTAGGTTCTCGGGGACGTCCTTCCAGAGGCGTTCTCATGTGGCAATGGGAAGTTCCTTGGTCTGACCATTTGTTGGAAATCCAATGAAACAATACGAGACTTGTACGGTTTTAGTTGTAGAACCTGCTATGGAATGTGGCGGTAACCTGCTATTGAACATAGTAGCTATAGTAGGCATACGATAATGGTCGTATGTTAGCTAAGATTTATATCTTTATTTTCGAAATATGTTCTACACTATGCATTAGTAATAATATCAAATGTTCTTTTTAATACGTATCAAGCATATTTGACTATCATATGGAGAAATCTCCTCCGATTCTGCGTTTGCATTGTGTGTGTGTGTGCGGGAGGCCTTATGGGAGTCTCATTTTTAAAAGCATTGCGAATTGACTTTAAAAATATTCCTCTATTTTGATTTTAAAGATAAATAAACTGTTTTGAGTTCTCACACCAGTCACATGACTGACTCGGAGTTTATTTTTTTCCTTCCTAAACTCTGGATGCCCACCAATTTCCACACGGGCAGTCAAGAGTTAAGGTTTATCAGGATATTCTGGAATTCAGGAGTTGCTAGAGGCAAGCTGGATGGCATGGCGTATTATTAGTATATAGTATTTCTTTTCTGCTGTTTGTTGTTTGTTGTTGTACACTCTGATGTAATGAAATGTAATGTAATGTAATGTAATAACTGATATAGTTCTTTGTATAAAGATTATTCATTTATCTATTATATGTTGTTCCGCTGCGATTGTGAGATTCTGATGTTGTTCTGCTGTTTTCTTTCCGTTCTATTTTCTATGTTCTTTTCTCTCTATGTTCTATCTTTTCTCTCTTCTTCTACCTCTTTTCTTTTCTTAAAACCCTAAGTGTTTGGTTTTTCGGCATTCGATTGCTCGGCAGTTGATACAGTGGACGCATTGATGTCAGTTTTCGGAAGTCGAAGAATCGGGTCCTTACATATCACTTCATTTAATTTTCTCAAGTTCAATTTATTTTATAATTCAAGTTTTGATTTTCATTTTATTTTTCAATTCATCAAACAATATTTATTTTGGATTCTGTTTCCACTTTCAATAATTCAATTGAACTTTTATTCCAATTAAATTTTATTTTAACTCAGATTTATTTAACTCAATTCGATTTCAACTTAATTCGAATACGACCGGATATTATTTTCAGCCTATTCAAATTTATTCCAATCCAGTTAAACTTTATTCCCCAATCCAAGTTAATTTCATTTATAACCTTCACTTTAAATTTAAATTTCCAAAATTCAAAGATTTTATTTCCTTCCTGATTTAAAAATCATCTCAATTTATAAGCTTACAACCTATCTCATCAGGATTTTTAAACTCCCAGCTTTTGGTTTCAAATTATTTTAAAATCTTCAACATCACAAATATCATTTCTCCAAAAGTCAAACCAATCCTGGTTTTACCCTCAACAAATTTCCTTTGAAATTTTCAAAAACAACTAGCTTTTCTGAACAAATAAATTTTTGGCAGCAATCCATCACTTAGAAATTCGAAAATGAGTACTGATGATGCGACCGTTATCATCAGAATTATTTTCCAATTATCCAAGTGATTTCAACGCTATATCACTTTCAAAATCCTTCCAAAACACATTTTCTTTCAGAAATACCTTCAAAAGAATAATGCTATTATTTATCTTCAAAACACTTCCAAATCTCAGGGATTTAAATTTCCAAATCCTGCTTAAATCAATTTTAACTATAATTCATTTGCATAGCTTATGCTCATACAAATTCTCATTTGATTATATTTCAATTTTATAAATTACATTTATAGTTCATATTTATAAATTTCATTTTTATAATCAATTTATTCCTTAACCTTTGGTTATGTTTTAAATTTCTAGTTAAATTTTCACAAAACGATGATAACAATTTAATATTATCATTTCTAACATCCAAGCAACCATATATTAGCTAAAATAGTTTACAAAAACTTTTCTTTATATCAAAATATATTCTTGGGTAAAATTATTTCATTTACCCACATTTAAAACAATACCGTGTCAATTGTTCTACTCAAGTGTTTAGAAACCCCTTCGATACAGTCGTCCAGGCTGTGCCGACGAAGGTTCATATGCCACTCAATAAACCAATCAACAAAATATTAAAACAATTTATATTCACTAACAAATACGCGCTCATATCTATTAATACGCTCAAACTCATTTTAAAGTATTACGGACTCTAATTTAAATGAGTAATTCCCACTAGGGCCAAGGTTATCACCAACCTATCTCTGATACCAACTGTAACGACCCACAAATCCGTACCCCTTGAGTCAGCACTATTCTACCTAAATCAACTCAAGTTGTACAGAAATACGAACCGTTTGGGTTAAAGAAGAGGAGGTAGAAGAAGAAAATAGAAAACAACATCAGAATCTAACCATCACAACGGAATAAAATATAATAGATAATAAATAATCTTTACTCAAAAATCAAATATCTCTGTTTATATATTACATCATCAGAGTACATCAATCACAGCTCAATATCAATAACATACAACTGGATACACAACAACTCAACACAGCGGAATATATATATAAACAAGTATGGAAGTACGTATCGTCATCCAGCTCGTCTCCTGAGCTCCACAGCATCATATCCTGTATCCTATAATACTCGGTCTGACCCGAGCATTACAGTTAAATAACACCCGAGTCAGTCTGGAATACTAGCGTAAGAAAATCACACTCAATTTATTATTAAAGTTTCAAAAATCCTTTGAAAACAAAAGCATCTCGTAAGACCACGCCACAAATAAACATGTCGGGTTTTTACCTTACGATAGCTAAAACATTTTTTTATAGAAATCCTCTGATATTATAATAGGGTCTATATACAAATACTTATAAAATAGCTGAAATTGTTACATCTATTAAATTCCAGCTACTAGCCATAGAGCGGGTAATACAAACAAAACTCGTACAAGGCTCGTAGGGAGAATGGATTTCCAACTAATGACTAGGCACTGGGGTACCACCTGTCACAGTACGTGGCCTAGATCATAGTACCGAGGAGTACGCCCACTCTCTTGCAACACAAGACCGGGACTACCCCTAACTCACTACACCAAAAGCTGAATTTTACAACAAGCCCTCCGCCTAAATAGCAACGGTAATTTCCCGTTGTTAAAATACAACGGGTTTTAACCGTTGTTATGTATTTAGCAACTTGGAGGGAAATTTCACCTTTGGCGCCATACGTTTTGCCCGTTTCTTTTCTTTTAGCGACGGGATTTAACCGTCGTTTATATTGTGCTAATTTCTGGCGGTATAATTTAGTACCTTTGCGCCATAATGTTTACAACAAACCACGAAACATTTCTCGTCCCAAATTATTTCCCCATTCGACCTAAATTAATCGATTTCGCCCCAAAATATCTCCACCACCTCCGCCTCTTCCGAAAGAGCCAGAGCTAAGACCACTTCGAGGAGCAGGTTGCTGCCGAGCGTGCCAATCAAGGAAGGAGCGTGCCAATCAATCGCGGCGTGCCAATCAAGGAAGGAGCGTGCCACCAATCGCGGCGAGTAAGTCGTTTCGCTTACTGAAATTGTGAAATTGCAGTGGGACTGATTAGGGCTTGAGTATTAGGACGAGTTGAATGGCTAGGTCAAAATTTAGGTTACTTAAATTGTTAGGATTGAATGATTTTATTAGCAGTTTTAATTTGCTTACAGAATTTGTATGCATGAATTATTTAATTATCATTAATTAGTACCCAAATTTGATTTTCTGCTTTTTTATTTATTAAGTTTGCTTACAGAGTTTGCTTACAGAATGTGTATTTTATATTTTGATGACGCATTAAACGTCTACACATATTCAGATGTACTTAATATCATTCTAAACTATTGCACTTAAATTGATTTCAGCTTCTAAAGTTATCAAAGTGAATTCTATTAGTTAATTTGGTACATCTGAATACGTATTGGTATCAGGTATTAGCTAATTAGGTACATCTAACTGGATTGATCACGTACATTGAATACGTATTGGTACCAATTGTAAACTTCATTTGGTTTTATATCATGAGGATCAGTAATAATAGTCATGACTTATGAGAAACTGGTGTAAATTATGGGAAATAAGGATGCACGCAGATTCTTTGAAAATTTGAAGGAAATCTGATAGTATAAAAAGATGGACCAAATTAGGAAAATAAATATAACTACAAAGCCTTACGTATTGCCTTAACAAATTATCTCACAATTAACGGCTGAATATCTGTTTTCTTGTCATGACTTAATATTTGTTTGCCTAGACTTTTAGTAGTCTAGACATGTAATTTTAAACTAAACCACTTTATCATGTTTGAAACGTAAATAGTTTAACAATTTTTTATTACTGAAATTGATCATAGTATAAGCTTTATATTAGTATATTTAATTGGTGTAATTGCTGTTGTAATTGTATACTATATTGTACTAGATAAATTGTATTGTTTTAATTCTAGTTACAGCATTTCGCAAGCTTATTTACACAAACTTATGAGTCCTCACCTTTTTTTTTTCATTATATACTCATGCGGACATAATTTTCACATTGGTTAATATTAAAGTCAAAACTAGAATCTTCTTCCACTTTAAAAAGTATGTATATACAGTTGTTAGTTGTGTTACGCGTTGGTCGTATTGATCACGTACATTGAATACGTATTGGTTTTATTTGGCTTCATTTGGTTTTATATCAGAAGAAGCAAAAGATTGATTTGTAGTATGTGGATTCCTTAATTATCAGTCCTTTTATTTTGATATATATGTTCGGTTGAATCATTCACTAGTTGTCACATTCACTAGTTTAGTGCTAGTGTTAAAAATAAGATTGATTGTGAAAAATAATAACCAGTAGGGATATTATTTGATTGGTAGTTGATTGAGTTGATTGTTGTAGGATAATATCAACTAGTGATATTATTCGATTGGTAGTTGATTATTAATCGATGATAAATAATTGTTTAGTAGTAATTGTAGATAACTATTATTGGGTAAATTAAATTTTGTAAACGACGCGAGCCATGTGTTGCGTAAAAGAGGAGTAGCGCATAGACGTTATGCCGGTGCTAAAATTCATGTCGTTGTAATGTCAAATTTTTTTGGAAACAGTTTGGTGCTAATGTTAAAAATAAGAATAACTTTTTTGTTAACTTAGTTAATTTTTATAAAACATAGTTAATTTAGTTAATTATGATATAATTTTGTTAACTTAGTTAATTTTTATAAAACATAGTAAAATAATAAACCTAGTTAATCGTTGTAATGTCATTTTTTTTGGAAATAGTTTGATACTAAAATAATAAACTTAGTTAATTTATTTAATTATGATAAAATTTTGTTAACTTAGTTAATTTATTTAATTATGATAATTATTTTAGAATTATTATGCATTTTAATCCTCGAAGCCTTTGCATTTAAACATGAAATTATTCACGTACTTAGTAGCTCATTATTTTCTTTCAGTATGTCTTTTAATATAGACAAACAATGGATGAATGAATCTAATCGAAGAAATGAAGAATATGTGCAAGGAGTGATAAATTTCATTAAATTTGTTACTGAAAATGGTGGCAATAAGGAAAAGTTTTCGTGCCCTTGCACGCGGTGCAAAAACGAAGATACATTTGAATTAAAGGAAATTCATTATCATTTGCTTAGATATGGTATTGATCAATCATACACTGTGTGGTATTTTCACGGGGAAAGAATACCGGAGAAGCCAAAACAACAACCGGTTAGTCATGCCACTAATACCGATGAGTCTGCAAAAATTAGGATGGAAGATTTGGTCAATGATGCGGATAGATTCCATCATTTTCAACCTACAAGTCAGTTGCATGATAATGCTAGTATTGGAGAGCAGTCTACGGATAAATCATTTTTCGGTAGTGCAACTGCAACAGAGCCATTGTATCCTTCATGTCCAAAAGGGATTACAAAGTTGTATGCCATTGTTAAACTGAATAGCTTGAAGACCCAATACGGCTTTTCAGACAATGGTGTGACTGCACTACTCGAATTCATAAAGGAGTTACTCCCCGAAGGTAACACGCTACCGTCAAAGTATCCCGACGTGAAGAAGATCATTAGGCAACTTGGGATGGATTACATAACTTATGATGCATGCATTAATGACTGCATCTTGTACCGGAAAGATAATGCAAACAAAGTTTGTTGTCCAAATTGCCCCGAACCAAGATATAAGACAACGCTCGACGAAGAGAGAAAAGCTACCAAAGTACCTCAAAAGACGGTAAGACATTTTCCTTTAATTTCTAGATTGAGGAGGCTGTATACTGTACCATGGATAGCAGAAGCGATGACCTGGCATGGTCGTGCCAAGTCCGGTACAACCGTAATGCGTCATCCGCGTGACACTTCTCAATGGAAAACTTTAGATTCTTTTGATTCTTCGTTTGCTGCCGAACCACGAAATATCACGCTTGGAATAGCAACAGATGGTTTTTGTCCGAATGCTTCTTTAACAAATCCTTATAGCTGTTGGCCAGTGATTGTAGTACCATATAACCTTCCTCCGTCTTTGTGCATGAAAAGAGAGTTCTCAATGTTAACACTGTTGATTTCTGGGCCAAAACAACCAGGGAAGGATATTGATGTTTATTTAGAACCTTTGATAGACGAATTAAAGCAGTTATGGGAAGGAGTCGTTACATTTGATTCATTTACGAATTCTGAGTTCATAATGAGAGCTAGAGTGTTGTGGGCAATCCATGATCATCCCGCTCTTGGGACTTTATCGGGATGTACAACTCACGGCTACTTTGCATGTCCTATTTGTGGGGAAGAAACTGATTCTTATTATCTCCCTGAAAGTAAGAAAATTTGTTACATGGGACATCGTAGATTTCTTCCGTCCGGACACAAGTTTCGATACGATAAGACAAATTTCAACAACGAGCAAGAACTTAAGCGTCCTCCAAAGCCACTGACTGGTTATCAAGTTGAAAAAAAGGTAGCGAATATAAAAATGAAAGTTGGTAAAGAAAAACGAGAAATTGGTCGAAAACGAAAAAAGATAATCGATGAAGAAGTTCCTGCATGGTATAGGAGGTCGAAATTCTTTGATTTACCATATTGGAAAGCAAATTTGACCCGACATAATATTGATGTTATGCATACAGAGATGAATGTCATGAAACATTTGATTAACACAATTATGGACCATAAAGACATGTCAAAAGATGGCTTCAATGCACGGAAGGATTTGAAAATCATGGGTATAAAACAAAAGTTGTGGGTGATAGAAGATCCTGAAACAAGTAAACTAACCATACCAATTGCGACTTTCACTTTGAGCAAAGAAGAAAAGATAAGGTTTTGCACCATTTTGAAAAATTTGAAAGTGCCGAGCAAATTCTCTTCTAACTTCCGTAACAATGTGAGCATCAACCCTCCTGAACTAAGAAATATGAAGTCGCATGATTACCACGTCATAATGCAACATTTACTTCCGGTATTGCTTCAGCATTGTTTTCCGCAACATAAGGATCTACGGAATGCTATTCACCGCATAAGTCTCTTTTATAACATTTTATGTTCAAAGGTGATCAATAGGGAACATCTTCAAAAAGCAAAGGCTAGTTTGGTAGAAGCAATGTGTGTTCTTGAAAAACATTTTCCGCCTGCATTTTTTGATATCAGTATTCACCTTATGATTCATTTAGCCGATGAAGCATTGATTTCTGGTCCTGTTAGATATAGGTGGATGTACCCATTTGAACGGTAAATTACTAATTTCAATTATGTACATCATTATTCGATTTAAATAGCTATTGATGTCTACAATTTACAACTGTTCATCTTCATAGGTTGATGAAAACATATAAAGGATATGTGCGCAACAAAAGATATATTGAAGGGTGTATTGCAGAAGGATATATTGTACAAGAAGCTAGTCTTTACTGCATGGAGTATATGCCAAAGGGAGGTGATGGCACTCATAAACATACCCGTGAAGCGTTTTTAGATGAGGATGATGAGTTTGCTGATGAAATAGCACTAGATAATGGTAAAGATATAACGTTAACTCGAGTGCAATTTGAACAAGTGCGTAAATGGGTCCTTGATAAATATGACGGATTGGATGAGTGGAAGAAGTAAGTTCATAAATTTGTTCTGAATTTTTATTATTGTAAATCAATTCATCAATTCATATATATAGTAATTATTGTGTGTTTTTCGTAGGAGGTATAATTCCTATGTTCAAAGCACCAAATCTCGAACTCGAGGCGGGGGTACATCTGGGGAAGCTATTAAGAATTTCACTTTTTGGTTACGTGAGGAGGTATACATATTAGATATTTAACGTATTTTTAAGTTGGTCATACACCTCCTTGACAATGTTTTTTTTACTTATTGTGTTTGTTGTAGTTGTTGAAGACCGTCGATGTTGACTCAACTCTTTGGCGGCTAGTTAACGGGCCGATGTTTGATGCCCGTAGTTATATGAAGTACCAAGTGAATGGGTTTTTATTTTCTCCGAAAAGTTATGAAGAGCGAAAGCTAACACAGGATAGTGGTGTATGCATGAGAGCAATTACACAATTTAGAGCGAGTGGGAAGGATAAAAATTTTAAAGAAGCAGAAACAACGTATTACGGAGTTATTCAACAAATAATTGAGTTGGATTACATTGACTTCAAACAAACAGTTTTTTATTGTGATTGGGTAAAGGTCGAAGATAAGATCAATGGTTGTAAAATAGATCCTGTTTCAAACTTGATCACAGTTAACTTGGGAAAATTGAAGAGTAAAGACAGCGTGAATGATGAGCCATTTATTCTTGCATCGGAAGCGAGTCAAGTGTTCTACTCAAAAGATTTAAAAAATGATGGATGGTTTGTGGTTTTGCATACACCAAAACGGTTGACCATAAATGTGGATGACACTGAGTTTCCCACCGTTTATCAATCAGCTTTTGAAGACAATGAAAAATTAGAAGATCTTATCAAATGCATATGTTAACTTTGTATTTCAGTTATGTTATTGTACCTTAACAAAATATTTATTTAAAATGGTGTAAAATATAAAATGGTGTGTTATATGATAGTAATAGATGCATTATATTTTTTATTAGTGCCATTATAATATCCTGATATATGTTGTAAAATATAAAATGGTGTGTTATATGTTGTCCTCGATGGTAAACTCCTTTTTCTATTAATAGGTTCTTCCGCTGAAATCACAATCATTTTTTTCTTTTTTGTCAATACTAATGCTTATGTATTCATAGATGATGACGAAGACGCAGTTCCTTTAACTATTTTGGACAGGCCTACGCGAAAGAGACACTCAAATTATGATTTTAAGGTATGTTTTCTATTTGATTTTGGAAGTTATATTTTTATATTGTTTGAGTCATGTTCCTTTTTTTCTGTATTAAAAGATTTTGTGCGATGCCAGTATTTTAGATAATAATAATCAAGTTTGCATATTAATGAAATCAAGTTTGCATTTTGCAGGAAATAATGTCACAATCGTCACAATCATCCACTTTAAACCGGGAGAAAATTGATATAGACAACTACGGTTCTCCAGTCGGAAAAAATGCTTCAAAGGTCGCCTCGAAGATGGGTAAACTAGTAAGAAATCATGTGCCAATCTCCTATCCAAGTTGGAAAAAAGTTCCGTCAAATTACAAGGAAGACGTGTGGAATCAATTGGAGGTATTGTTTTTTCAATTTGGAGTATCATATGATACGGTCACACATCATCCACTGGAGATTTGATTCAGTGCATTGTATGAGAAGTATAGGCTTATGCTAATTTGATTAATTTCAAGTGTAAAACATCTATAATTAATTCAAGTGTAAAACATCTGTAAAACATCTATAATTAATTCAAGTGTAAAACATGTATATTAGAACACAGTCATACTCCATTAGACATGCATGGTTGTAGCCTATGTCATTTGTTATATTGTATGTGAAATAATCCCTTTATCTTGGTTTGTTATACAGAAATATTTTGAGCTCGATCCTCTATCAAAGGACCTTATGTTCAAAAAGATGTCCGAGATTTTTAGGGGACACAAGAGTGATTTGCGCAAGAATTATTATGATATTTTCAACACTGACGAAGAAAGAATGAAAAATTGTCCGCCGAAAATTGGTAAAAATGATTGGGAGGAGTTCATAAGATACGAATCAACACCCGAGGCAAAAGAAAAAAGGAAGAAAGGCAAACAAAATAGATCAAAGCTCGAATATTGTCATCATTCGGGACGTAAGAGTCACGCTAGGATTACTCAAGAAATGGTACGTGTTTTTACTATGTTTTCCTTACATACCGATTCAAGAAATTGAGCTATGCATATAAAGATAACATAATCAGAAATAAAATAGGTATGTAATTCAATTTTTTTTATTGAAGGGTTGTTTTTTGTGTATTAAAATTGATTATTCAGATAGGATTAAAAAGACTCCTATACGACCTAGGTCAAATTTGTTATACTATATATGCATGAATGGGTGTCAGGTGAAGTGGTGCAGTATTATTCAAGTTGTGATACTGTTTTCGAATGTTTTGAGATGTCTTGGGGTATTTCTGATCTACCTTTGTGTGTATGATCATGCTGTTTTGAGGGTTGTCATGGTCAGTGAATATACTGTAGTTTTTCTTTTAAGAATGTCTTGTCATGTAGTGGATGTAGTACAGGGGATAAGTGTGGTAAGAGCGTGGATATAAGTGCTCCAGTTCCCATTGCTTTTTCAAATTTGGTGCTTTGTATTTTGTTAGCTGCAAGGTCTAGGATTTAAAGTATAATACTGGGATTAGTGCACAATGTGACAGTGGTTTATCTAAAAGATAACAGGAATTCACATGCAATATCAACATCAAATTTAGGGAGAAGTTTTATGTACTGCTATTCCCGTGACTGTACTATGTGTATGCTACTGTTTTAGACTTGCAGAAACGAACACTATGCCTGATTTTTGGCACTACAAATGCATAACCGGTATATCGTTGCTTGACCAGAGATTTTGTACTGTCAATGTATTATCAGGTTTTAGTGAATTTTATTTTCTTTGTTAATTTGCATTAAAAGAAGAATTTGCATTTAAGTTTTGTAGTTTAATCATGTTATAGTAGTTGCATATTATACTGTAGAGTGAGCAAAAAACTTCAAACAAGGGAGTATGCTCACTCTATTTCAAACCCATTCAAACTTCAAAGAAATTGATCTTGGAGCAAAAAACGACAGTGAATGTGTGCAGAAAAAAAAACTTCTTATACATGTTTTATTGCTTAAACTCAAATGGCAGCATGTTCCCTTGTTTAGATTTATAACATGACAGCAAAGTATGCAAGTTGAATTGATATAGCAACGCATCGCTCGTTTTACACTATTCCATGCTTTTTGACTAAATAAACTTTGGGAATAACCCAGTCTATACATACTTTGAAAATGCACAATGGATGAAAATGCTGGTAGTTTTTAAGATTTGAAATTTGTATGTTCTTTTCCCATGTTTGCATAGCACATGCAAAGTACAGCTGCTTAAATACCATACTTATATATATATATATTTGTTTTTATCTGCATTTGATTTCTTGTATGCAGGTCGATACAAGTTCGGGAGCAGAAGTATCACGTCTTCAAGTATGGGAGAAAACACATAAGAAAAAAGATGGCAGCGTGTCTGATGCGTCATCTTCGTTCTTTGTAAGTTAAACAAATAATAACGCCTTTAAATTAATTTTTCATTATTCATTATATATATATATATATATATGTATGTATGTATTTACATTTCAGGACAAAATTGGAAAAGAAAAGGAAACGGCGAGTGGTGGTGATGAAGAAGTTTTTATAAAAGTGTTTGGTAATGATGTAAAGGGCAGGAGCCGATGTATTGGGACCAATATATCTCCTAGTCAAGTTAAGGGTGCTGCCATTCCATGCAAACGACTCAAAGAGGCCAAAGGAGAATATGAGCAGCGGCTGCAAGCTGTGGAGCAAAAACTGTTGAAGGTGGATAGCATGGATGATAAACTGGAGCGTATTCTCAAGCTAGCCGAAGGTGGTCAAGTAGGCAGTAGCACCGGTACTTCTCAGAATCTCATTCCGACCAATCCGTCAATCGACCAAAGATGTGAAATCCTGAACTTCGAGGATGAAGTAATTGCAACAGGTACTATTTTATATATCAGTGTATATAATTCGACATATATTTACTCCTGGAATGCTTATTAAATCTGTATGATATTATTAAATCCATATTATACATATACCAATGATATAACAGGTACTATATGCCGAGATTCCACACAATCAGTATGTCATGGAAAACCAGTACCACTCGCATATGAAAAAGTTTTGTTAGACAAAATTTTGTTGGAGGATGAGCGAACTGCCAAAATGAATCGACATATGGCCGAGACCTTTAGGGACATTGGAGTCGGAGGTTATGTGTGCCATCAAAAGGGTTTGATACGATATCTTTAGTCGGAGGTATGTCTTTTGTTTTATATTTGTTTAGCAATATACAGCTTGCTTTCCATGGTAATTTGTATTTTTACGTTATTATAACAATACATTAGCATCGGATCTTCAATGTTAGCGATCGCTCTTTGGTTTATAGTGAATTCGTGATAACTATGCAGATGAACATTCACGTTATATTCTGTTGTTTTGAAATGAAGTGCACACATTTTGTGTAACTGAAAGGCAAATCTTTTGTTTGAGAATAGTAGTCCATTTTGTTAGGTAGAGTTGCACATCATTTTGAATACATTATTTTAGATGAGAGCTATCTCGTCGTTACAGAGGTCAAATTGATCAATGCTGAAAAAGGAGAGGATGGTTATACAAGGATGCTTTGGGTTGGAAGTACTATACATGTATTTTTCTTACTAAATTTTTCTTTTTTTTCTGGGTAAATGGGTAGTATTATTTATATATTTTCAATAAGAAATCTTGTATAGATGGTTAGGATGTTGTGTATGTAAACACAAACTGAATTTGAATGAAGGGACGTGAAGGGTGAGTAGTCGATTTCTTTGTTACTCAAGTTGTTTCACATTTTCTGAGCATGGTTGTGATGTAAATAATGAGTTTTTGATATCATCGTCCATGTTATATGGTTGCATTTGAAAATAATTTTGGAATGAAAGGGAGTAGGTGGTGTATACCCCGTGATATTGGCTGCTAATGCAGTGCGTTGGCTACTGAACGGGATGCCGTGAGGAATCATCAATTACTAAAATTAATCATACATGGATTAAGATAGGGTAACCGATCTGTACATGTGAATGTGATACAATTTTTTTTTTTTGGATTTATTAGCTGATAAGAATCATAAGATGCTGCAATGCTGCATAGACAAGCTCAGACAAATAATGGAGAATTGTTTGCATCTGAATACAAGGGGCCTGGTGCACCACCTGTTAGAAGTTTTTTCAAAATATTTGGGAGGGGGTGGAGGTCTGGGTGGGTGGGTATAATACCCTGTATTAATCGTTATTTTAATACTAAAGGCAAAATGATAATTTTACAAATATTGAAATTAGACGACGTGACTTATACCATCGCGTAGAGCTTATTGGATGAAGTCTTCTAAATCTGATGGCAATTGAAAACGTATTCTATAACAAGATCTCACTTCTAAAATTTCTCAGAATGTTTACTCATCTAAGACTATTTTTGTATTACTTACTTGAGCATGATTAATATATCTTGTAATATGTATTTGTTTTATCTTTATTGATACGATATCAATCATATTTGTTTTATCTTTATTGTGGCGAAGTATGTTGAGTTTTCACTATTGCTTATGGAATTTCTTTGATTTATGTGCAGGCAGCTTCTATTGTACTTACATTCAGGTGTCCAAACGAAAGAGCACTGGTACATTTTCTTACAAGACTGTTCTATACATAATTATATTTGATTAGTAAATTTGGGTTGCTAAATAATTTGAGAGTAGTTGTTGTGAATTTCAGTCAATTTGAATTAGCCTACTTTGTACCTTTTAAATCAGAAATTATGACTAATTTGATCAAAATGAGTAGTATGCTTATGTTGATTAATCAGTCTAGTAAAATCTCTTAATTTATAACCTTTAAACTATTAATACCATTTTATGTTCTCTTGTATTTCATGTTATATATGATTCAGTAACCAGAATGCGTTGGGTTTTAACATTTATATGTATAGGTTAGTTTAATGCTAACTCATGTTTATTCATTTTGCAGCTGCATGGAAGGCCTGGTTACGAGGAAAGCTGTTTGAGCATGTAAATGAACGCTGTATTAAGAACGTATGCTTGTGTGAATTATCTTAGACTGCTCAAGTTAAGTGTTGTTATCATATGTATGGTGAAAATACTGTTATCTTCAAACTTAGGACGATGGATGCTATTATTATATGTTATGTAATAACACTGTGATAATACTGTGTCATGACTTATGTAGCTGTTTGTAATTGTATGTCTGGTAGCACTGTATTTGTATGTCGGGTAGCTGTTTGTAATTGTATGTCTGGTAGCTGTTTGTAAATGTATGATAATACTGTGTCATGACTAATGCTTTTAATGCCTATATTTTTTTTTTCAAACGGACAGAATTACAACGGGTAAGAACCGTTGTAATATAGTACATAACAACGGTTTCTGCCCGTTTCGTTATGAGTAAAGGCCATGGAATTATGGCTCAAATGGAACGGCTAAAACCCGTTGCTATTTACGATAACACAACGGGCAATACCCGTTGCTTTATAGACACTAAGAAACGGTTTAAAACCGTTGCTTATGGTCTAAAAGAAACGGTTAATTACCGTTGCTATTTGTAAATAAACAACGGGCAATAACCGTTGCTTTATGGACATTAAGCAACGGTTTAAAACCGTTGCTTATGCTAAAAAAAAACGGTTAGTTACCGTTGCTAAAGTTTACCACTCCGTTATTAGAAACGGTTTTTAACCGTTGGTAATGGTGTAAGCAACGGTTATAAACCGTTTCTAATAGATGATTATGGTGTGGTGACTGGATAATCCCGAGTGAGATCACCCCGCAGTTGGGATCAACAACCACCCACTAAGCCGAAATAAAAAGGGAAATCTAGGCAGGGAAGACCTCACTCTGCTTGGGTGCTACCCACCTAGCCTTGCTGCATAACCCCTGATTTTCAGTCATTCCCATTTGATGAGGCTTGAGGCTAAGAATTACCTTTTTAGAATACATCTCTTAGAATGCCCATCATCCACCGGACGATGTTCCGAAAGCATTCATCCATACAAGTCTGTCCCGGGTTCGAACGGAACCGAAGGCACTATTCCTACTACATCCATTTTGGAAATATCCTCAGGATTAGTAGCGACTTGCCCTTGCACTTCACTGCTCCAACTTCGAATCCAAAATCGTTTTCTACGAAACGTACAAACCGGATCGAAGTGGTTTTCAAGAAATAAATCTCGATCTCGGTCTCTTCTAAACGATCAACGTATTTGTCCGATATTGATAGTCGATGATTTAACTATCAATTAATATTCACAAACAACCATCCAACAATAAATAATTTCCCAAATTATATATTTATCTCAAAATATCTTTACAAGATATATTTCTATTTTCAACCTTTTGGAAACAGTTTCAAATCATCTTTCCATTTCAGAATAAACTTTCCCAAATATTTTCTATCTCCACTGAAATCACCAAGCACAAAACTAGATTTTAAAAAAAAATTAAAACACTTTACTTTAGAATATACTTCAAAATATTTAAGGTAAAACTACTTCAATTTTTTTTTGTTAAAAATGCATATTATATGAATATTTGAAAATAAGGTTACTTAATATAATATAAAACTAGATTTTCACTTTTAAAAATAAAATACTAAGTCACTCTTTAAATAATTACTGCTATAATAGATTAAAGGAAATTCTTACTTTTAGAATTTAAATATTTAGAAATAATAATTTTTTCAAAACATACTTTTTAAAACAGCTTTAAAACTTTTAATTTATATTTAAAAATTTACTTTGGAAACGTACTTGGTTATCCAGGGAGAATTTCCAATCTCAATCACTTAAATCAATTTTCCAAATTGATTCCCAATTTATTCCATTTGAAATAAATTTCTTTACTTACTCGGTTCATTCCAAAATTCATTAATTATGGACTTTATTATTATTATATTTATTTATTATTATTTTCCGTTTGATTTTAAATCTTTTAACTGAAATATGCAAATTTCAGTTTTTCCCAATTTCTTCTTTATTCTTCTTAAATAATTTAAATCTAAAATTTTAAATAAATGTTTTGTTCTTTTAATTAATATCATTGAAGATTTAAAATTCATTAACCTTCTGTTTATTCAAATTTCCTTTCTATACTCAAGATTTATTTATTAGAAATTTTTAAGCCACTTTATTTCTTTTTTCCTTCATTCTTAAATTTATTCAAATTTCCATAATTATTTTACCTACAATTTCACTTCTTTTATTATCATTCCAAAACCCAATTTATATATTTTGGAAATTCATTATACCCAATTATATCCAATCGAGCCATAGCATTCAATATTCTAATATAATTCATCATAGAATATCAAATAATCACAATAGAGGGTATTATATAATTTAAATAAATGTTGAGGGATCTAGTTGGATCCCTCCAACCTGTTTTCCCTGCATCCACAGACGTTAGCACAATATAATATGCCAATTTCAAAATATACTATACTATATAGCACATCAATTAACTCAAACATTCAAACAATTATTTAAATTTAATCATTTAAATTTAAATTTAACTGAGTGAGATTAACTCGCCTTTGATTTTAGTTTGCAGTCTATTTCACTCCAGTTCCATTCTGCCTAGTTTTTTTTCTTCTCGATTTTTGACCTTGAAAAATCAATTATATGATTTATAAATATTCTATTCGAAATAGTCCAAAAATCACTTTCCACTTAATAAATTAATTTAACTAATTTTTTTAATATCCCTATATAATTTTCCCAAAGTCTTATCTTTGGAACTATATATATACACACTTATAAAATAATTTATATTACCATTTTTAAAATTTTTTACTGCCTAAACCTTACCTACAATATATCCTTTTCTGTTAGATTCATCAATTACTGGGTTAAATACATACATACATATATTTATTTATTTATTTATTTGTAAAACTAATAATACCTTAGACTAAAAATTGAAGTGCAGAGATAAAGACAGATCGAAGATTCTCACCAAACAAGCTGTCGATACTCCTCCTCAGTCGGCAGCTTCACACGAGTGCACCCCTACTACGAAGTCGACACCTCGACTTCGCCTAGCTGCTGCGAATCACCCTCGTCAACGAAAACAAAAGCCTTGCACGCGTGTGGAGTCACGACTACCCAACACTATTCCGACAGCGCCAAGCTACCCACCGTCCCATGGCTACGATATTGAACCTCGCCTCTTCACTCTTTCGCACGTGCTACTGCTGCCGAGTGCTCGAATATGTTTCGCGAATGAACTCCGGTTCATTCGGTTCGAAGAAAGAGAAGAAAGAAAGAAGATGAGAACCGCGATTAGCACAGGTTCGAATTGATTTATAACGAGATAGGAGGCGGCCATGATTTATTTTCTTTCTGGACGATTTCAATTCGATTTAAGGTGAAATGAAGAGGAGAGGATTGCGTGAGATATTAAACGAAATTGAGGGAAGACAAGAGGAGACAAGACGCGATGTTTTTCAGAGCATAGGGTGGCTTCTCTTAGATAATAGTTTGGCCTAGTTTTAAGTTAGGGTTGCAAATGCGATTTTGATTTTTTTTTATTTGATTTTATTATTATTATTTATATATATTGAATTTTCGATATAAATTTCAACACGTTTACTTATTGTATGCTCACACAGCAACTCCGATTGCTACGAAAATTGAAATCCGGTAATAATTCAATATTACGGACCCAATGGAACTGGTTTCGTCGAATTCCAAGACTGTGCCTCGGAAGGCTATTTTTAAATTCAATTTAAACGATATTAAATTTCAAAACTTAACAAACCATCCTTAAATTTGATTTCAACATTTCTATTCTCTTCAGTATTATCAATACAAATTTTATAAGCCTTCAAATTATTTTTAATAGGCTTAAAATCTCAGATTTCATATTTTATCCAATTTCAAATTATTTAAATTCAATAATTTAATCGTCAAATAAATTGTGATATTTAAATTCAAGTTAAAATTACTCTATTGAATATTAAACATCAATTAAATATTCCGATTTTAAATGCTTAAAAATTCCGGGTCGTCACAAAAGCATTCATACCACATAGCATTACTTATCTCATTTCTGAGATCACAAAGCATCCAAGGCAACCAATATCATTTATACATTCATAAGCAATGATTTACTTAATCACACCATCTATAATTAATTTAAAATGAATTAAATTAATTACCTCCATCTCTAATTAATTTAAATAAATTTTTCTTATCTAATCATTAATTAATTGCAAGTCAATTAATTAAGCATTCAAATAAGTCATCTTAATTAATCACCCTTGATTAATTATCCTTTAATTACATTCATGTGATTATCCTTTCACTAATTAATTATCCTTAACCAAACAGTAATTAACCTTTAATTACTTCAATCAATTAATTAACTATAACTAATTACATTGATCCTTAATTAATTACATTAATTAATTACCTTTAATTAATTAATTAAATTAATCAACTTTAATTACATCATTAATTATATTAATTAATGATCCTTAATTTAATTAATTATTTTATTTAAATTAATTACAATAAGTACTTAACCACAATTATTAATCATTCAAGATTAATCACATTCACTAATTAACTAATCTTAATTACTTCATTAAATAAATTAATTACACCTTAATTAATTTCTTAATTAATCCCTTGATTAATTACTAAGTAATTATACTCAGATTACTTCCATTCTTAAAACATCTCCAATTAATTACATCCTGTAATTTACCAATTAATTGCTTCACTAGGTAATTCCAACCCATTGGTTACATTAGGTAATTGTCATCAAATCATCAACTGTTTAAAATTAATTAAACTAAATTAATTAATTCAAACTAATCCCATTAAACTCAATTAATTACATTAATCAATTAAATTCAAATCATCTAGTGTTTAAATTAATTAAACTTAATTAATCAATTTAAACAATCACGTTAAACTAAATTAATTACATTAAGTAATTAATTCCTCAATTACTTTCATAAAGTAATTACACTTAAACAATTCACAAATTATTATCATTAAATGAATTAATCTAATTAATTATTAAAATTAATCACATTAATTAATTATTATATAATCTCAAGTCAATGACCTTCATTAACCATTTTTTAATTACTTTCATTTAGTAATTAACTTAGATTAACCATTGTTAACTACAAATTAATTTATCTTTGATTATCCATTAATTAAACTCTAATTACTTTAATTAATTAAGTGTTAACTTTAACTTAATTAATCCTTAATTACTTGATTAATTAACCTTGATTATAACTTAATTGTTTAATTAATAAATCTTTAATCATTAATTAATAATCTAATTGAAGATCTTTAATAAAAAATTGATTAATTCTTAATCAATTATTTATTAATCCCTAATCATCAATTAGTTAAATTAATTAATTATTCCTTAATTATCTCATTAATCAAATTAACTTCAAATCATTAATATTAATTAAATTTTAAGATAAACGTTCTTAATTATGACTAAAGTGTCATTAATAAATTTATTTGAAATCAATTTACTTTTGAACTTACTTTTAAATTTCATTTCAAATACAAGATTTAAAATGAATATAATTTAACTTAACAAAGTTTAAATAATTTAAACCTTTTTAAATTACATGGCAAACAAATGCTTGTCTTATAAAAGAAATTCATAAGAGTTTAAAACTAAATTCATTTTAAAATTCAGTAATTTGAATTTACACTTTGTTTAAATCTTTCAAATTTAAAAACTACTTTTATTTCAAAAACTGAACTACATATTCAATCTTTGATTTCCAGTTTTAAACTTAACTTTAAAACTTGCTCATATTTTAATAACTTCAGTTTTAAAATTTCAAACTACTTACTATTTTAAAGTAGTTAATAATTCTAGCTTAAAACTTTATTTTTATTATTATTTTAAACTAAGATTTTAAAACTAAACTTGAATTCTAAATTTCAAACTTGAATTTAAAACAAGGTTTAAACTCTTCTTTACATTTAAGCTTCAGTTTTAAAAAATTTAAAAACAGATACTACAGGTTTTATCAAACCTGTAAATAATGAAATACCTGAGACACCCCAAATTCTACTTCGAGTTTAATGCTCAATCTCTCCGAGCAAACTAGCCTACTGCTTCGAGCAACTCGGAGATTCACTCGAGTACAAAACTAGCACCTCAACAACTTCATCAGAAACAGGCTCTGTGCACATGCACGTCGCTCCCAGTCACCTCCGATCACCAGAGATGGTCGTCCCATATCCAAAAACACTTCATCACCCCAATGCGATCATCAGATCGAACTCTTAACCTCAAATTCGAATTCGAGATAACTCACCCAAACCTGGAACTACGGAACTACACAAACCCAAATCCTGAAATCGCCTCACCAGCCCAATCCCGTCCATCGAAGATGTTGACACTCCGACCAAACCTTCTTCTACTTCCAAACATCCATCACTCAAAAGCTAGTTGAACTCGATCAACTCGATGAACCGCAGTGATCGCTTCATCATTCCTAGTTAAAAACTAGGGTTCCAGAAAATTTCTGGCCACTGCAACCTGCTCACCGAAATTCAACATCGTCCTATATTTTTCCTAGCATCTCTGATCACCCCTCCTTCATCAGAAAGAAATCCATCCCCTCCAGATACATAGATTACCAGAAAACCCCAAAAGATCAATTTCAGTTCAAACAAGAACTGTACATTCATTCTATTTCTAAAAATCCAGATTTTAATGTTAAAAATCATGATTTAGTTAATGCTTTCGATTTATAATACCGAATTAAGAAATTACACAGTTTGAATTTTTGGTTTATAACAACATGCGCTGATATTTTAAGACTTCCAGAGGCCATCAAGTTTTAATTTAACTTAATTAAATTTTTAAACTTTAATTTAAGTCAAACCAAACAACATTTGTTTAATAATCAGACCCTAACAACAACTAAATTAGAGGGTCAGGGATTTAAATTAAAAAAAATGACACTGGGAACAAGCAGAGCACATAACAACATGCATACATATAAAAATTCACATCAGACATTTACTTTAAAACACATGCAGTACTTATTCACTTTAGTACACAAGCATGCAACCAATTTTTAAATTTTAAATTTAAAAAGTTACCACAAATTTTTGTTTGAAGATGCAGAACAGAGCTTCCAAAATTTTGAAAAAGCTTTGAATTTGCTGAAGACATTTGCATGTAGAGACAAAATTCCAGAATTTTAAAAAAAACTTTGAAATCTTTTAAACTGAAAGGCTCCAAACACTTTGAACACTAAGATCCTGAGTTGCCTTGAAAATGCAGGTTTATTTACAGAACCAATTTTCCAGATTTTATAAAAATGCAGATTTGCTTTTGAAGTGAATTGGAAGGCTACAGTTTTGAAAAGTAGTTTGATTTTCATGAGAACAGGTTTTGAAGATGCACAGATTTGCATTTGATATGAGGGGTTTGCAAACTGATTTTTCTATTGAACATGATTTTTAGGATTCTTTTATTTGAAGAGTTGTTTACAGGAAAGTTGTTTCGGATTTGATAAATGAGGAGAATTACTGATTTTGATATGAAGATGTTTATTGATTTTTTATTACAGATTTTAGATTTACAGGGAAGTGAATTTCAAGATTTAGATTTAGGTTTGTAACAAATTTATAGTTTTGAAGGGTTGTTTTCAGATTTTGATTTATGGTTTAGAAATGAGATTAGAAAGAGAAAAAGAAGTGAAAAATATAAGTTTATATAGGCATATTTTCAGATTTTATAAAATAAAAGAAAACAAATTTAAAAGAGGCCACTTGTAAATAATTTCAACATTTGTCACATTGGAATGTTTATTTTTTAACATTTGTTATATGTTGCTTAAGAAAAAACACTTGTCTTTTTAAAAGTAATTTGTATTTAATTTAAATGTTAATATAATAGTTATGCCTAATTAATTTGTTAATTAGTATTTTATATGTATAGAAACTTTTAAAAGAAATAAAAACAAATTATACCTATAAATAAAAGCTTATGATATAAAAATCATAACAATTAAAAATTTATACTTTGGTTTTCAAATCTTTATAATCAAATCCAAATCAAATTCTAAAATCTAATATTTAAAAAACCAAGTTATATATACAAATTAAATTTGAAATAACAATGCTATTTTTATTCAAAATCTAATTGTAAAACAATACATTATTAATATTGTTTTTAGAAATAACCCATTATCAAATTAAAATAATTATAAAAGAAATTATGTCTTTATTAATAAATTACTTATTTTATTAACCTATATTTTAAAAAGAAAACAAAGCTAACCTTTTTGTTAATTAATTTAAATTTAAAACTTAAGCCAAAATCATTTTAAACATTTAAACATCGATCTTAATCAATTTTAAAATCATATACTTATTTATTAAATAGTTTTGAAAAACTAAATGTAACAACCCGCATATTTACCGATTTTTATATTTAAATATTTTATCATTCGTCGGATTTTAGTCCAAAAAGTCACTTTTTGCAAACAGTCGAATTGGGACTCGACACCCCTCCCATTGAGTTCAAAATGTCGTTTGCAACCTTTTTGAGTATAAACATTGATATGTTTGGAGCTAGTCAAAAATTTGATCATTTTCATTTTGGATTTGGGTTTGGGTTCAGCCCTATGTTTAACTTATACTCAAATCTGAACCACTCCTCCCCATTCACTCTCACTTCCTCCTCTTTTCAGTTCTAAAGCATCAATGGTGGGAGAGATGGAAAATTAAAACTCCAAAGCCCTAGCTTTCTTTGCAAATCCAACTTCTAGCTCCAAATTCAAGAAAACCCATTGGTAAGCATCTCCTTCTTCTTCTCCAACTCATTCTCCTACCAATTTCAGAAATTTCCTAAACCTAATTTGGGAAATATTTCTCTTTTAAGCTTAGAATCAAACTTCTTGAGTTGGATTTGAAGAGTGGTTGATTCTCCTTTGCTTTCAAGCTTATTCTTCAATCGTTTGGGTTCAAAGGTGAGATTTTTATCTCACATCTATGCCTATAATTATCTTTGGTTGTTAGGTATGAATTCCTAACACTCCTTCATGTGCATTTGCTCTTGATTTGGATTGGTTTTGTGAATATTCCAATTTTTGGGTTTTTAAGTCAAGTTTGTGTGAAAATCCTTTTATGGATGTTTGATCATGCTTTTGATGATGCATCGAGGAGCATATAGGGCCGGGTTGCCGATTGGCATAAACCCTTAGAGCCAATGTTCGTCCGGTTGCATTTTGGAAGAGTTTGCTCTTCATTTGTATAGGCTGGAAAACAGCCCGGGCAAGATTCAGTCGACTGAAAAGTCTGTTCAGTCGACTGAACCTGGAACCCGAAAGTTTCCAGGCGTGATTCAGTCGACTGAATCTTCTATTCAGTCTACTGAACCTGGAAACAGAAAGTTTTCTGAACCTGGAAAATTTCTAGGTACAGGGTCAGTCGACTGAAAACTCTGTTCAGTCCACTGAACCTGCTGTTTCAGTTCATTTTGCCTTTTTGGATTGAATTTTCAACGTTAATCGATTCGTGTTGATTCCCTTTTGGTTATTATCACTTATTATCGACTTTGATGACATTTTCTTCGTGATTTTTGGGAATATCCATTTTGATGGATTCAATATCGATTTCTTTGGATTTTATTCACGTCTTCGAATGTGAATTTTAGTGATTGATTGTTCCTACAATCTTCTTTGTGATTTGTCACTTTAAAAATATAAAGGTTTCAATACTAGTAGTAAATATCAAAATTCTTTCATCAAAACGATTTCAATACTATTTTATTACAAAGCTCATTTCTTAAAACCGTTTTCCATTCTACTAGTATATACAAGCCTTTACCTCACTCGTATGAGAAATCTAATTAAACGGCTTAGTAAAACAAGTGGTATGAAACGCTTGCGTTTACTTCGTCGGTTAATTCTTGGACTTGTTCGATTGAACCTCTTGTGACAATTTTCTAGTGGAGATCTACAATTTGTTCGTAAATATTTAAGTTAAGCTAGTGGTTATGGGACATGAAGCTAAGCTCATATATTTACTAGCTTACTGTAATTGACACTTTCTTGATGATCATGACGATCATTTTTGTGATTTAGACTAGCAATTGTGCGATGTCTCTTTGTCCACGTGGGGTATTGTAACTCATTCTATTAAGCTTCGTCTCATTTCTTTGTAGGGTAGCTCCCCATGGTCTTCGGGCCATTCGTGTGTCAAAAATTAATGGCTAGCTACCATGAGATAGCGTCTCGTTCGTGTGATACATATGTTGGTGAGTTTTTATGCTCCCGTTCGTGTGATAGGCCTCCCCCCTTTTTGTGATTTCTGGATTTCGTGTGTTGAATTCTGGAATTTATGCTTCACCAATTTTAGTGATTTTCATTGATAAGTTTTATCAATATTTGTGCATTGGTGAATTTGTGTGTCATTGACTTTTGTGATTGATATTGATATACTCGTCAATATTTATGGTTTGGTGAACGAAATAAAGAGTATGTCATTTCTTTTGATCCTTGAGTAGATTTTTGTGATATTGATAAATCTCTTGTTGATTTTCAATTACTTATTTATCACAGCTTGGCATTGTGATTATTATGTGTTTTGTCATATCTCTTATTCTATATCGCTTCATCTGATATTTATAGCTAGGCTGATCCGTTTATTATTTTCTTATTAAATAATACTCGGGTCAGACCGAGATGTTACAGGTGCCTCTGCTTGACTTCTCACTTGGGATTGACTTCTCTGACTTTTGGCTAACTACTTAGATTAGTAGTTTATTTTGTTGTATACACTTGAGATATGGACTCATAGTTGTATTCTTTTGTATAGCACGTGTTGCTATTCTTTTGTATTATTGTGGATCTTTTTGACCACTACTCTGATATACACTTTCATGTGTTAGTTATATATGTTCATATTTTCTTTCGCCTTTGTGATATGAAATATCTGCGACTGATTTGTGTTATGCTTATTTCTATATTTGTTTTCGAAGATTATTATAGCCACTGTGTAGTAGCTTTGAGTTTGTATCGGTGTGTCGGATTTCCTTTCGAAATCAAATGCATGTTATACTATCCGACATAGCGGTGCTTGCATAAAGCAATTGCACGGATGGTCCCTCCTCAACAGCCTTATTCTCCATGCTAGTTGACGGAATTACTCCGTAGTGTCCTTGGCTAGCGTGGGTATTGAGGTGGGGCGTCACAGCTTGGTATCGGAGCCAAACTTCGGAACAATGTAGAATAACTTAGCAAGGATCATCGTCCTAAGTCTATCTTAGGAGTCGTGCTTTAGGATTTAATTCGAGTCTTCGTACTGATTCATCCTATTTTCTTTATGATTCCTCGTTTTATCTATCAAGATTGCTTGATATTTATCTTGAGAATAACTTTTTCTTCTTCTTTCTTTCTCAAAGAAGAGAAATGGTTAGACCTGATCGTCCCAGAGCTGGACCATCTAGTGTTCCACCCCAAGATGGAGTTTTTATGACTACCCAGCAACTTCTTGACCTTGTCACGAATGCTCAAGCAGCTGGATCTAATCCGGAACCTACTCACCCAAAGTCGGGATTTGCATAGTTGTGCAGCGATTATACCAATTTGGGTGGGAAGCCATTTAAAGGTTCTGAAACTATTATTGAAGTCTAGGCTTGGTTAAGGACATGTGATCGAATCTTTTCTCGCATGAACCTCATTGATCTTCACCAAGTTCAGGTGGCTTCTAGTATGCTCCAAGAAAGAGCATTAGACTGGTGCGAGCTTCTGATTTTTGAGATAAATGAAGCGGATCTCACTTGGGAGAAATTCCGAGAGCGCTTCGAGTTAAAATTCGTACCAGAAGCTGAGAAGGTGACTTTGGCTCGCCGTTTTATTGACCTTGTTCAGGGTGAAGCCTCCGTGACTGATTATGTTGCATCCTTCGAGTCACTTTCCAAATATGGGGTTGAATACATCAACGCCCCATTGAAGAAGAACCAAAGATTTGTCTATGGCTTAAACAAAAATCTCAAGAAGCCATTACTTCTAAAACGAGAAGTTCCCTTCGACCAACTCATTGATATCGCTCTTCGTCTTTAAGAGGCGGATAGGGAAAGTGATGCTGAAGTGGTGGGTTCCAAACCAAACTTCAACAACAAGAAGTGGCCAAACAAATTCAAGGGTCCTTATCCCAATAAGAAAGGGAAGCAAGCAACTCCTGCTACAAAGACCTTTTTCTCAACTGAAGGGAAATGCTTTAACTGTGGTTCCAGAGACCATTTTGCGAACAAGTGTTCAAAGCCTCGTACTTGTCGCTATTGCAAAAGCCCGGATCATTATTTATCTTCTTGTCCCAAACTTCAAAATAGGAAGGAGGGAAAGCTTAATGTTGCTCAAGCCCCTGGCAACACATCTCGTGGTCAAGGTATTTCTCATTCTATCCTTGATGGTATTATTATATTCCGCGATCAACCTATTCGAGTTCTTTTTGATACGGGTGCATCCCATTCTTTTATATCAAAAGAACTTGTTGATACTTTTTTTTAAGTGTTGTTTCTTTAATGACTTGTTTGAGAATTTCGAATCCAGTTGGCCGATCTGCAACTCTTAGTTTGCTTTGTAAAGATGTCGAGATTATTTTGTGTGATTTTTCTTTCTTAGCCGATTTGCATGTCATGCGTTATTTAGGCTTTGGAATGATTTTGGGAATGGATTGGCTTAACCGTTATGAAGCTCATATCCTATGTCCTGAGCGGACTATTCATCTTCGACATCCTCAATCTGTGAAGCAAATTTCTATTAATCTTAAAGATTCGGATTCCAGCTTAGTTGCATCTTTATATTCTTTAAATCCTCGTGATGATGATAATGATGATGAGGAAGATATTATTTCTCTTATTCACATTGTTCGTGAATTTTTCGACATATTTGAGCCCGTTTTAGGATTACCACCTAAGCGAGCAATTGAGTTCAGAATTAATCTTATCCCTGGAGCTCAACCTATCACTCGTCCTCCTTATCGTATGTCCAATAAAGAAAATGAGGAGATGCGGAAACAATTATCCGAATTGAAGATGAAGCAATTTATTCGCTCTAGTTCCTCGCCTTGGGGAGCTTCCGCTAATTTTGTGAAGAAATCCGATGGTACGCTTAGGCTTTGTGTTGACTACCGCAAGCTTAATGATCTTACTATCAAAAATAAATATCCTTTACCTCGGATTGATGATCTATTCGATCAACTTAGTGGTGCTAGAGTCTTTTCACAATTAGACTTAGCTACTGGATTTCATCAGCTTCGTATTGCAGAGGATAGCATTCCTTTGACATTGTTCCGTACTCGTTATGGATCTTATGAATGGCTTGTTATGCCATTTGGTCTAACGAATGCCCCGGCTTATTTCGTTGACCTTATGAATAGAGTTTTCAAAGACTTCCTCGACCGGTTTGTTCTCATCTTTATTGATGACATTCTTGTGTATTCAAAAACTGAGGAGGAGCATGAAAAGCATCTTCGGATTATATTGGTAACTCTTAGGAGTAACCAATTAAAAGCAAAATTTTCTAAATGCCATTTTTGGCAATCTCGTGTGAAGTTTCTCGGTCATATTATTTCCGAATCCGGAATTTCCGTGGATCCTTCAAAGATTGAAGCGATTCAAGATTGGAAGAGACCGGAGAGTGTGACGGAGATTCGTAGTTTTCTTGGATTGGCGGGTTATTACCGCCGTTTTATCAAAGACTTTTCTAAGATTGTCGTGCCTCTCACTAGCTTAACGAAGAAAGGTGTTAAATACATTTGATCGGACAAATGTGAAACTTCTTTTCAGAAACTAAAGGAACTTCTTTCTAATGCTCCTATTCTTGTTATTCCCGAGGGGAATCTAGATTTTGTTGTTTATACCGATGCTAGTTGCGTTGGTTTGGGTGCCGTTCTTATGCAAAAAGAACGTGTTATTGCTTATGCTTCTAGGCAATTGAAGCCTGCCGAGACTAGATATGCCACAAATGATTTAGAACTCGCGGCTATTGTTTTTGCTATTCGGATTTGGCGTCATTATCTTTTGGGAGAGAAATTTATTCTTTACACGGATCATAAGTCTTTGAAATATTTATTTTCTCAAAAGGAACTTAATTTACGTCAACAACGTTGGCTCGAGTTCCTTGCTCCTTATGATCTTGATATTCTTTATACACCCGGTAAGGGTAATCGTGTCGTCGATGCTCTTAGCCGAAAACAACAAGCTGTTGTTTCTATGGTGATATCCGAATGGAACGATCTCGAGATTTTATCCACTTATGAGATTCAAGATCATGTTTCCGATTTATGTTCATCTCTTGTTTTATGTAGCCTTGAGGCTCATCCTTCTCTTTTAGACCGCATTCTTGAAGCTCAAGGGCTAGATCCTGAATTGGCTCTTCTCGGCCAAAATATTAAGGATAAAATTGATATTGAAGGTTTGAAAGACTTTAATATCGATTCTCTTGGCGGCATTCGGAGATTTGGTAGACTTATCGTGCCAAATATTAGTGATCTTCGTAAAGATATTTTAGAAGATTCTCATCATTCTAAATTTACCATTCCTCCCGGTAGTAGTAAAATGTACGCGGATATGAAGCGACTTTATTGTTGGAGGGAATGAAACTTGACATCGCTAACTCCGTTAAGCGTTGCATGACTTGCCAACTCGTTAAGGCCTAACATCAAAGGCCCGGTGGGTTATTGCAACCTTTGGAAATTCCAATTTGGAAGTGCGACCAAATTTCCATGGATTTTATAGATGGCCTTCCCCGTTCTCGTTCGGGTCATGATAGCTTATGGGTGATCGTTGATAGACTTACTAAATCTGCCCATTTTATTCCCATTCGGTCTAACCGAACCCTTCCTCTTTTGGCCAAACTCTTTGTTAAAGAAATTGTTAAATTGCATGGAGTTCCTACTTCTATTGTTAGCGATCGAGATCCATTGTTTACTAGTGGATTTTGGAAGAGTCTTCAAAAAGCTTTAGGAACGAAGCTTAATTTTAGCACCGCTTATCATCCTCAGTCCGATGGACAAACCGAGCGTGTGAACCAAACTCTTGAAGATCTTCTTCGTGCTTGTGTGCTCGATTTCGGTGGAAGTTGGGAAGATCATATTTCTCTTGTTGAGTTTTCCTATAATAATAGCTTCCAATCTAGTATTGGTATGGCACCTTTCGAGGCACTCTATGGAAGGCCATGCCGATCTCCTTCTTGTTGGCTTGAGGCCGGCGAGAAGCTGGTTTTAGGTCCAGATTTGGTTTGGGATTCCACAGAGAAAATTGACCTTATTTGACATAGGATGAAAGAAGCCCAGAGTAGACAAAAATCCTATGCCGATAATCGAAGAAGGAGATTAGAATTTTCTGTTGGAGATCTTGTTTTTAGTCGTGTTTCACCTATGAAGGGTGTTGTACGTTTCAGTCGATCGGGAAAGTTAGCGCCTCGATATATTGGGCCATTTCCTATCACTGAACGTATTGGTTCCATGGCTTATCGCCTTTCTTTACCGGCTCAGTTTTCTGCCATGCATGACGTGTTTCACGTTTCTCAATTACGGAAATGTCTTCGAGATTCTGATTCTATTCTTGAGCCCGGTGTTGTGGAAGAGATTGAAGTTTCACCTAATTTAACTTATCAGCAGCATCCTGTTCGTATTATTGCTTCGGAAGTCAAACGACTTCGAAATAAGGATGATCCGCTTGTGAAAGTTCAATGGTCTTCAAATCGTAAGGATTGTTCTTTGGAATCTAGTGAGTTCATCGAGCGAGCACATCCGGACTTACTTTCCCGTGCTCTTTGAGGTGAACTTCTTATTTCGAATTTCTTATTTTGTGTTGATATGGTTCTATGGTTGTTACTATTAGTTCATTTATTCCTTATGATTGCGTGGATGCAATTTCTTTAAGGAGAGGGGTCTGCAACAACCCGCATATTTATCGGTTTTTATATTTAAATATTTTATCATTCGTCGGATTTTAGTCCAAAAAGTCACTTTTTGCAAACAGTCGAATTGGGATTCGAGACCCCTCCCATTGAGTTCAAAATGTCGTTTGCAACCTTTTTGAGTATAAACATTGATATGTTTGGAGCTAGTCAAAAATTTGATCATTTTCATTTTGGGTTTGGGTTTGGGTTCAGCCCTATGTTTAACTTATACTCAAATCTGAACCACTCCTCCCCATTCACTCTCACTTCCTCCTCTTTTTAGTTCTAAAGCATCAATGGTAGGAGAGATGGGAAATTAAAACTCCAAAGCCCTAGCTTTCTTTGCAAATCCAACTTCTAGCTCCAAATTCAAGAGAACCCATTGGTAAGCATCTCCTTCTTCTTCTCCAACTCATTCTCCTTCCAATTTCAGAAATTTCCTAAACCTAATTTGGGAAATATTTCTCTTTTAAGCTTAGAATCAAGCTTCTTGAGTTGGATTTGAAGAGTGGTTGATTCTCCTTTGCTTTCAAGCTTATTCTTCAATCGTTTGGGTTCAAAGGTGAGATTTTTATCTTACATCTATGCCTATAATTATCTATGGTTGTTAGGTATGAATTCCTAACACTCCTTCATGTGCATTTGCTCTTGATTTGGATTGGTTTTGTGAATATTCCAATTTTTGGGTTTTTAAGTTAAGTTTGTGTGAAAATCCTTTTATGGATGTTTGGTCATGCTTTTGATGATGCATCGAGGAGCATATAGGGACGGGTTGCCGATTGGCATAAACCCTTAGAGCCAATGTTCGTCCGGTTGCATTTTGGAAGAGTTTGCTCTTCATTTGTATAGGCTGGAAAACAGCCCAGGCAAGATTCAGTCGACTGAAAAGTCTGTTCAGTCGACTGAACCTGGAACCCGAAAGTTTCCAGGCGTGATTCAGTCGACTGAATCTTCTGTTCAGTCGACTGAACCTGGAAACAGAAAGTTTTCTAAACCTGGAAAATTTCCAGGTACAGGGTCAGTCGACTGAAAACTCTGTTCAGTCGACTGAACCTGCTGTTTCAGTCCATTTTGCCTTTTCGATTGAATTTCCAACGTTAATCGATTCGTGTTGATTCCCTTTTGGTTATTATCACTTATTATCGACTTTGATGACATTTTCTTCGTGATTTTTGGGAATATCTGTTTTGATGGATTCGATTCCCTTTTGGTTATTATCACTTATTATCGACTTTGATGACATTTTCTTCGTGATTTTTGGGAATATCTGTTTTGATGGATTCGGTATCGATTTCTTTGGATTTTATTCACGTCTTCGAATGTGAATTTTAGTGATTGATTGTTCATACAATCTTCTTTGTGATTTGTCACTTTAAAAATATAAAGGTTTCAATACTAGTAGTAAATATCAAAATTCTTTCATCAAAACGATTTCAACACTATTTTATTACAAAGATCGTTTCTTAAAGACGTTTTCCAATCTACTAGTATATACAAGCCTTTACCTCACTCGTATGAGAAATCTAATTAAACGGCTTAGTAGAACAAGTGGTATGAAATGCTTGCGTTTACTTCGTCGGTTAATTTTTGGACTTGTTCGATTGAACCTCTTGTGACAATTTTCTAGTGGAGATCTACAATTTGTTTGTAAATTTTTAAGTTAAGCTAGTGGTTATGGGACATGAAGCTAAGCTCATATATTTACTAGCTTACTGTAATTGACACTTTCTTGATGATCATGACGATCATTTTTGTGATTTAGACTAGCCATTGTGCGATGTCTCTTTGTCCACGTGGAGTACTGTAACTCATTCTATTGAGCTACGTCTCATTTCTTTGTGGGGTAGCTCCCCATGGTCTTCGGGCCATTCGTGTGTCAAAAATTAATGGCTAGCTACCATGAGATAGCGTCTCGTTCGTGTGATACATATGTTGGTGAGTTTTTATGCTCCCGTTCGTGTGATAGGCCTCCCCCTTTTTGTGATTTCTGGATTTCGTGTGTTGAATTCTGGAATTTATGCTTCACCAATTTTAGTGATTTTCATTGATAAGTTTTATCAATATTTGTGCATTGGTGAATTTGTGTGTCATTGACTTTTGTGATTGATATTGATATACTCGTCAATATTTATGGTTTGGTGAACAAAATAAAGAGTATGACATTTCTTTTGATCCTTGAGTAGATTTTTGTGATATTGATAAATCTCTTGTATATTTTCAGTTACTTATTTATCACAGCTTGGCATTGTGATTATTATGTGTTTTGTCATATCTCTTATTCTATATCGCTTCATCTGATATTTATAGCTAGACTGATCCGTTTATTATTTTCTTATTAAATAATACTCGGGTCAGACCGAGATGTTACAGGTGCCTCTGCTTGACTTCTCACTTGGGATTGACTTCTCTGACTTTTGGCTAACTACTTAGATTAGTAATTTATTTTGTTGTATACACTTGAGATATGGACTCATAGTTGTATTCTTTTGTATAGCACGTGTTGCTATTCTTTTTTATTATTGTGGATCTTTTTGACCACTACTCTGATATACACTTTCATGTGTTAGTTATATATATTCATATTTTCTTCCGCCTTTGTGATATGAAATATCTACGACTGGTTTGTGTTATTCTTATTTCTATATTTGTTTACAAAGATTATTATAGCCATTGTGTAGTAGCTTTGAGTTTGTATCGGTGTGTCGGATTTCCTTTCGAAATCAAATGCATGTTATACTATCCGACATAGCGGTGCTTGCACAAAGCAATTGCACGGATGGTCGCTCCTCAACAGCCTTATTCTCCGTGCTAGTTGACGGAATTACTCCGTAGTGTCCTTGGCTAGCGTGGGTATAGAGGTGAGGCGTTACACTTAATATTAAATTAAATCAAAATTTCCAAATTATTAATATATATGATAGAATTTTAAATCATGATTCATTTATTAAATTTAAACCAAGATTATTTATTTAATAACTTTGAAAAGCTTTATATTAAATAAAAACAAATTTCCAAATTACTACAAATATTTGAATTAGAAAATATGCTTTATTTATTAAATTTATAACAAAACTAATCCATTTGCAATATAAACCATATATTTATATTATAAATAGAAACCAATTTATTAGTTGAAAAAGATAAAATCTACCAATTTAATATTTATTAAAAGAAAATTATTAAATCAAGTTGAATTATTATTAACAAAATTATCAATATCAATTTAAGTTTTAATACAAATTATTAAATTGATGTTGTCAAAAATTCTGGGATGTTACAATCCTTACCCCTTAAAAAAATTTCGTCCCCGAAATTTAAACAAAGGTAATTTAATAATCTCATTAAAGATTTTAATTTTTAAACACAAGCATATGTCAAATATATGCTAATAGCCATAATAACCAACTCATCCAATCAAACAAATCTAACTATCCAGGAAAAATTCTGGATAGAATTTTCCTCGAGTTTCCCTAAGTATAAATACTGGGATACTCGCTCTACAGAATCCAAACAATCAATACAACTAAGCTACAAAACTCCTATTCATCTATATCTACAACACTAAAAAGTATATCAGAATATAGACGAGTCTGACACAACAACCACAACTCCTGAACTGCTGGTTCCACAACCAGAGATAGATCAAACACGTATTCCCTTAGAGATACGTGAAACTCATCGAATCCCAGTTATCCAAACTGGAAATTCTATCCTATAGATCAATCACTTATTCTCACATGAACAGATCCAAAACACTTTGGAGCTAGATTTCCAGACCTTACCCAATCTTATAGCTCCCTTGATCGGAGAAAAACTTATCCAAAATCAAATCTCCGACTTCAGAATCCAAATTCTTTCGTCCCTTATCCACAAAAGTCTCCGGACGATCCTGGGTTGCCTACACCCTTACTGATCAACTCAACCTTTGCTAATGTGTCTAGAAACAAACAAAACCAATCAACTCAACAAAATAATCTCCTCAAGATCAACCGAGAACCAGGAACACAAACTCTACTCCTCAAACAACAGAAGACTAAACTTACTTCTCCCTATCCGGAAAAGAAAAGCAGATGCACATCCAAACTGCTTCCGCTGCACAACTCTGATCCGAAGTAGGTGAAAATGCTGATGAGGAACACGAGCACAAACTAGATGACACATCCAAGAAATATGGTTCATCAGATCCATAAGGAAACTTAGAAATTTCTCCAAAACCCTGAGCTGCTTCACCAACTCAATCTCTAAGAATCATCCTTCTACTAAGCTGAACCACTGGTACCACTCCTGGAATCCTAGTCGATACGGAAACTCAATTTCCAGACGCGGACAAAACCTTTGACTTCCTTGAAGACATCCGGAAAAACTCTGATAATCCCAAGAGAAAACTCAAACAATCGCAAGTTACCTTTGCGATCAACTCAAACTAATTCCAAAGAAAAAACTGTTCTCCCTTTACCAAACGGAACAGCTTACACTTATTTAGCCAACCCATCGAAGAAACGGGTCCACTCTGCTGCTTCCGAACTCCACTTCAGAAAAACTACTAAGCCAGAAGACTTCCTGCCAACACAGAACACTCCAAGCTGCACTGCTGACACAGATGCCAAAGACTCCATAATCCAAAGCTCTTCGAGAAACTCGGACCTCAAACCAAACAGAAACACCATGCTGAACACAGCCACATCACCGATGCAGACCTACTTCCTTAAACTTGTTCCAAAGAAATATCTTCGGAAACATCCATAGTCACTGCGTCTCATCACGCCACTACTACTTCCTGAGGTAACAAGACACCATCACTCATTTGCTTCTACCCAACCGACAGATCCAAACTCTACTCATCCAACTTCAAAAATAGACTCCGAACCTTAACAGGTTTCCTTCAGAGATCGATGAAATCCGAACACCACTATAAAACTCACTCGAGACGGTATTAGGTCTACAGTCTCGACAGATACACTTCCAAACTCAAACATTAAAAACTCCAACCAATGATAATTGTCGTGTTACACACACCACTACCCGGTCTACCTTAATAACTTATATTGGAAAACTTGAACAGATAACCCAACAGATAGGTAGAAATAAATTAATATATATAAATATTTTAAAAATTACAAATATGCTCTCTCAATATAGACTCCTCTCCAGAGCCTAGGTATTGACTCAACCTAATGTTCTGATACCAAATGTGACGACCCGACTTTCTCACCACAGAAAATCGCATCATCTTGAAGAAAGAAAGGGATAGAAAAGAGAAAAGAAAGAAGAGAAAGAAGAAACAACATCATAATCTAAACAACGGAACGAATAAATTATATTAATAACATAAATATTACATAGTTTACAACCATTATTAGAGTTACACAGATTTTACATCACATACTAGACGGTTATAAACACCCGTCTAGTAATACAACTCAATACAGTACAAGGAATCTACTCAAAGAAACCAACACAGCGGAAAACTATATATCAACACGCTAAAGCCTCCTTCTTCATTGCTCCTCTAGAATACGTCATAGCTCACCTGAATCCCATAGCTACTCGTAAAAATTTGAGTACCCAAGAGTTTAAGAAAACATAAATAAACTCCGTGTTAGACATGGGTCTGGTGTGAGTAACAGGTTAAGGTTGCTTAACTTTCAAAAACCTTTTGAAAAGAAAGGTATCACGTAAGACTTCCCACATATAAACGTGGAAAAGTTCTTAGCTTACGCTAAACAAAACATTTGATAGGAAATCCAGTGATATTATAATAGGTCTAGGGTTTTCAAGTAAATATGAAATAGCCGAAATTGTTAAATTTATTAAATTCCAGCTACTAGCCACAAAGTGGGTAATACAATCAAAACCGTTGGCACTTATTTGATTTTGGATTCCATACAATGGCAGGGCTATCGGGGTACCGCCCGTCATAGTATGTGGCCTTGATTAACGTACCGAGGATCACTCCCAATCCCCTGCAACACAAGGCCGGAACCATCCCTTACTGGACAGTCCCGAACAAGACAACCCCGACAGTTGGAGCTCACAACCGTCCACACAGCCAAAATAAAAGGGACCTCTAGACAGGGGAAAATCTTGTCCTACTTGGGCATGACCCACTTAGCCTTGCTGCACCTCCCCTTTTTTAGCCATTCCTGGTTGATGAGGCTTGAGGCTATGATTACCTTTATAGAACACATCACTTAGAATGCTCATCGTCCACCTGACGATGTTCTGAAAGCATTCATTCCATACAAGTTCGTTTCGGGTTCGAACGAAACCGAAGGTATTATCTCGTTACACTCATTTTGGAATCACCCACAGAGTTAACGACGATAATCCTTGCACTCTGAATCTTCATCTTCACTTGAGATTCACGACCTATTTTTAATTTGGATCGATGTGGTTTTCGGATATCCAAATATGGAAACCCGATCCCGGTCTCATCAAAATCCAAATCGTGTCTTCTAAGGCTAAGTTGTTTTAAGGTTTAAAAGAATTCAATTATCTATATATACATAGATAGATAACTCACAAATCACAATAGATAATCAACATTATCATAATAAACAGATGATTCACATTATTATTATAAACAGATAATCCATACTATCATCCAAATAGATAATCCATATTATCATCACAATGCAACCAAAGCATTCATACCACATAGCATTACTAATCTCATTTCCGAGATCACAAAGCATCCAAGGCAATCAATATCATTTATACAATCATAAGCAATGATTTACTTAATCAAATCATCTATAATTAATTTAAAATGAATTAAATTAATTACCTCCATTTCTAATTAATTTAAAGTGATTAAATTAATTACTTCACCTTTAATTAATTTAAAATAAATTAAATGAATTAGTTCATTATTATAAATCTTGCTTATCTAATCATTAATTAATTGCAAGTCAATTAATTAAGCATTCAAATAAATCATCTTAATTAATCACCCTTGATTAATTGTCCTTTAATTACATTCATGTGATTATCCTTTCACAAATTAATTATCCTTAACCAAGCAGTAATTAACCTTTAATTACTTCAATTAATTAATTAACTATAATTAATTACATTGATCCTTAATTAATTACATTAATTACCTTTAATCGATTAATTAATCTTAATTAATCAACTTTAATTACATCATTAATTATAGTAATTAATGATCCTTAATTTAATTAATTATTTTATTTAAATTAATTACAATAAGTACTTAACCACAATTATTAATCATTCCAGATTAATCACATTCAGTAATTAACTAATCTTAATTACTTTATTAAATAAATTAATTACTCCTTAATTAATTTCTTAATTAATCCCTTGATTAATTACTAAGTAATTATACTCAAATTACTTCCATTCTTAAAACATCTTCAATTAATTACATCATGTAATTTACCATTTAATTGCTTTACTAAGCAATTCCAACCCATTGGTTACATTAAGTAATAATCATCAAATCATCATGCGTTTAAAATTAATTAAACTATATTAATTAATTCAAACTAATCCCATTAAACTCAGTTAATTACATTAAGTAATTAAATTCAAATCATCTAGTGTTTAAATTAATTAAACTTAATTAATCAATTTAAACAACCACATTAAACTAAATTAATTACATTAAGTAATTAATTCCTTCATTACTTTCATAAAGTAATTACACTTAAACAATTCACAAATGATTATCATTAAATTAATTAATCTAATTAATTATTAAAATTAATCACATTAATTATTATATAATCTCAAGTTAGTGACCTTCTTTAATTACTTTCATTAAGTAATTAACTTAGATTAACCATTATTAACTACTAATTAATTTATCTTTGATTATCCATTAATTAAACTCTAATTACTTTAATTAATTAAGTGTTAACTGTAACTTAATTAATCCTTAATTACTTGATTAATTAACCTTGATTATAACTTAATTGTTTAATTAATAAATCTTTAATCATTAATTAATAATCTAGTTAATGATCTTTAATAACAAATTGATTAATTCTTAATCAATTATTTATTAATCCCTAATCGTTAATTAATTAAATTAACTAATTATTCTTTAATTATCTCATTAGTCAAATTAACTCCAAATCATTCATCTTAATTAAATTTTAAGATAAATATTCTTAATTATGACTAAAGTGCCATTAACAAATTTATTTGAAATCAATTTACTTTTGAACTTACTTTTCAATTTCATTTCAAATACAAGATTTAAAATGAATAGAATTTAACTTAACAAAGTTTAAACAATTTAAACCTTTTTAAATTACATGGAAAACAAATGCTTGTCTTATAAAAGAAATTCATAAGAGTTTAAAACTAAGTTCATTTTAAAATACAATAATTTAAATTTACACATTGTTTAAGTCTTTCAAATTTAAAACTTCTTTTATTTCAAAAACTGAACTACATATTTAATCTTTGATTTCCAGTTTTAAACTTAACTTTAAAACTTGCTCATATTTTAATGACTTCGGTTTTAAAATTTCAAACTACTTACTATTTTAAAGTAGTTAATAATTCAAGCTTAAAACTTTATATTTTATTATTTTAAACTGAGATTTTAAAACTAAACTTGAATTCTATATTTCAAACTTGAATTTTAAACAAGGTTTAAACTCTTCTTTACATTTAAGCTTCAGTTTTAAAATTTTTACAAAACAGATACTACAGGTTTTATCAAACCTGTAAACAATGAAATACCCGAGACACCCCAAATTCTACTTCGAGTTCAATGCTCAATCTCCTCGAGCAAACTACCCTACTGCTTCGAGTAACTCGGAGATTCACTCAAGTACAAAACTAACACCTCAACAACTTCATCAGAAACATGCTCTGTGCACATGCACGTCGCCCCCAGTCACCTCCGATCACCAAAGATGATCGTCCCATATCCAAAAACACTTCATCACCCCAATGCGATCATTAGATCGAACTCTTAACCTCGAATTCGAATTCGAGATAACTCACCCAAACCTGGAACCGTAGAACTACACAAAACCAAATCCTGAAATTGCCTCGCCAGCCCAATCTCGTCCATCGGAGATGTTGACACTCCGACCAAACCTTCTTCTACTTCCAAACATCCATCACTCAAAAGCTAGTTGAACTCGATCAACTCGATGAACCACAGTGATCGCTTCATCATTCCTAGTTAAAAACTAGGGTTCTAGAAAGTTTCTCACCACTACAACCTGCTCACCGAAATTCAACATCGTCTAATATTTTTCCTAGCATCTCTGATCACCCCTCCTTCATCAGAAAGAAATCCATCCCCTCCAGATACATAGATTACCAGAAAACCCCAAAAGATCAATTTTAGCTCAAACAAGAACTGTACATTCATTCTATTTCTAAAAATCCAGATTTTAATGTTAAAAATCATGATTTAGTTAATGCTTTTGATTTATAATACTGAACTAAGAAATTACACAGTTTGAATTTTGGTTTATAACAACATGCGCTGATATTTTAAGACTTCCAAAGGCCATCAAGTTTTAATTTAACTTAATTAAAATTTTAAACTATAATTTAAGTCAAACCAAACAACATTTGTTTAATAATCAGACCCTAACAACAACTAAATTAAAGGGTCAGTGATTTAAATTAAAAAAATGAGACTGGGAACAAACAGAGCACATAATAGCATGCATACATATAAAAATTCACATCTGACATTTACTTTAAAACACATGCAGTACTTATTCACTTCAGTACACAAGCATGCAACCAATTTTTAAATTTATAATTTTAAAAAGTTGCTCGCAAATTTTTGTTTGAAGATGCAGAACAGAGCTTCCCAGATTTTGAAAAAGCTTTGAATTTGCTAAAGACATTTGCATGTAGAGACAAAATTCCAGATTTTAAAAAAAACTTTGAATTCTTTTAAACTGAAAGGCTCCTAACACTTTGAACATTAAGATCCTGAGTTGCCTTGAAAATGCAGGTTTGTTTGTAGAACCAATTTTCCAGATTTTATAAAAATGCAGATTCGCTTTTGAAGTGAATTGGAAGGCTACAGTTTTGAAAAGGAGTTTGATTTTCCTGAGAACAGGTTTTGAAGATGCATAGATTTAGATTTGATATGAGGGGTTTGTAAACTGATTTTTTTATTGAACATGATTTTCAGGATTCTTTTGTTTGAAGAGTTGTTTACAGGGAAGTGGTTTCAGATTTGACAAATGTGGAGAATTACTGATTTTGATATGAAGATGTTTACTGATTTTTGATTACAGATTTTTGATTTACAGGGAAGTGATTTTCAAAAATTTAGATTTGGGTTTGTAACAAATTTTTAGTTTTGAAGGGTTGTTTTCAGATTTTGATTTATGGTTTAGAAATGAGATTAGGAGGAGAAAAAGAAGTGAAAAATATAAGTTTACATAGGCATATTTTCAGATCTTATAAAATAAAAGAAAACAAATTCAAAAGAGGCCACTTGTAAATAATTTCAACATTTGTCACATTGGAAAGTTTATCTTTTAACATTTGTTATATGTTGCTTACGAAAACAACACTTGTCTTTTTAAAAGTAATTTGTATTTAATTTAAATGTTAATATAATAGTTATACCTAATTAATTTTTTAATTAGTATTTTATATGTATAGAAAATTTTAAAAGAAATAAAAAAAATTATACCTATAAATAAAAGCCTATGCATATAAAAATCAGAACAATTAAAAATTTATACTTTGGTTTTCAAATCTTTATATTCAAATCTAAATCCAAATCAAATTCCAAAATCTAATATTTAAAAAACCAAGTTATATATACAAATTAAATTTGAAATAACAACGCTATTTTTATTCAAAATCTAATTGTAAAACAATACATTATTAATATTGTTTTTAGAAATAACTCATTATCAAATTAAAATAATTATAAAAGAAATTATGTCTTTATTAATAAATTACTTATTTTATTAAGCTATATTTTAAAAAGAAAACAGAACTAACCTTTTTGTTAATTAATTTAAATTTAAAACTTAAGCCAAAATCATTTTAAACGTTTAAACATCTATCTTAATCAATTTTAAAATCATATACTTATTTATTAAATAGTTTTGAAAAACTTTATTTTAAATTAAATCAAAATTTCCAAATTATTAATATATATTAGAATTTTAAATCATGATTCATTTATTAAATTCAAACCAAGATTATTTATTTAATAACTTTGAAAAGCTTTATATTAAATAAAAACAAATTTCAAAATTACTACAAATATTTGAATTAGAAAATATGCTTTGTTTATTAAATTTATAACAAAACCAACCCGTTTACAATATAGACCATATATTTATATTATAAATAGAAACCAATTTATTAGCTGAAAAAGATAAAATCTTCCAATTTAATAATTATTAAAGGAAAATTATTAAATCAAGTTGAATTATTATTAACAAAATTATCAATATCATTTAATTTTTAATACAGATTATTAAATTGATATTATCAAAAATTCCGGGATGTTACATTCCGAGGCATAGACTCAGAATTCGACGAAACCAGTTCCATTGGATTCGTAATATTGTATATTATCGGATTTCAAATTTTCACAGCATTTGGAGTTATCGAGTGGTCGTTCGTGATATAAACACGCTGAAATTTATATTGAAAATTTAATTTAATAACTGGATTCGAAAAATTATCTTCTCCATACGATCGAATTAGGACTAGAAACATTTTCCATTGCGTTCGAAATAGGGGTATAATATTATAAATGCCTAGCGTCATGCTTCGATAAGAGGTCGACATTTTAGGTTGTGAATTCGAGACCGTTTAGATTTGAATAATATTTATACAAAATTGATTTGACAAAATATTTCTCAGTATTCTTTTTCTTCTTTCAAAACACTGTTGATTCATTCAAACACGCAACAACATTCGTACATGCAACCATTCCATCGTGTCTCCCGTTCTCTCTCCTTTATAATTCACGCATCAAATTGAAAAAAATAAAATAAAAGCAAAACAAAAGGGCCGCCTCATTTTAAAATTTAGCCGCTTATCCCCTTTCCTTCTTTAAAATCGAAAAGCAAAGCCAAATCATAAAGCTGAAGATAGAAGTAATCGAAATCGAGAAATGGTGCCTCTCTATTCCAAATGAATCGAGTCGGCTCGAGGCGATTTTCGTTCTAGAATGGGTATGGGTGGCCAGCATGGTTCGAGGGGGACTACGATCGGAGATGGATTCGAGCGCGTCATATAGGAAAACATGGTCTTGTGTTGTCGTGAAGGTGGAGTTTTGTCTTCGCGTTGTCTTGGAGGTGGGGATTTTTGGTAGGACATCGTTCTTGGAGAGCTTGGTGGTTGCGACTTTGTCAGGTCGTGAGTCAGGTGAGGGGCGAGTGTCGCGTAGGCGATGTGAGGAGTGCAGCGATTTAGTGCAGCATGTCTGGGTCACGTAGACGCGAAGGGACTGGTGGCCGAGCAAACGCGGCCTTGGGAAGATGATCTAGAGCGGCGATCATAGACTTACGTTTGGGAGAGAGCGCCATTCTTGGTGTACGGCCTTCGATGTGAGTATGGGTTTGTTCTGTTTTAAGAAAATTAAAATTGAGTAATTAAATATTTTTTAAAACATAATTGGTTAACTCATAAGTTTTATAATTTATTCATAAAAAATAATCTAGAATTACTTATTATAAAAGCTATACAATTTCAGAGAAGCATTATCAACTGTGATTATTCCTTATTTTAACAAGTATATAAACAATTATTTCAAGGATACCAAAGATATTTATGCCAAATGTAAATTAGTTGGGTTAATTATTATTTAAAACTAGTTAATTAAATTTATTAAATGATAATAAGTTGTTAGATTACTTTAAAATGTTAATAAACCATATAATGTTTATACAAGTCAAAAATCATAGAGAAAACAAGCCTGTTTGGATTGGGTTGCAAATAAAAATCAAAGGTGGGTTAATCTCACTCAAATTGGATAACTAGCTAATTTAATTGGTCAAATTAAATTATTAGTTGATTGCTTGAATTGATAATTTATTATCTGTCTGGATGTGATAAATTATATATAGTATCATATATATATTGGAGTGATTGTTATTCCCGCATTATATAGCGGATGAGATCCTATGTGCCCCGCATAATAGCGGATATCCCTATGTATCGCGATATTCCACCTCGAACTGGAATTGGTATTTTTATATTGTGCTAACATCTGCGGGTGCAGGGAAATAGGTTGGAGGGATCCAACTGGATTCCTCAAAATGTTAAATTCATTTTCATGTTCAGTTATATGAAATGTTGAATATTCTATGATATATTATGTTGGAAAAATTAATTTATTTGATGTTAATATATTGCTGAATATATTGTGGCATTTAAAAAAATAAATGTTGAATTTTAGAAAGGGAAATAAAAAGGAAAAATTTAAAGAAGGAAATTTATAGTAAAGATGGATAAATTAAAAGGGCGAATTTGGATAAAAGTAAATAGTTGATTTTCAAATCCTACTTAATAAATTCCGAAATAAGGGAAAAGAATAGAGTCTTTGAATAAACATAAATTAAAAGGTTTTAAATTTAAGGACTCAAGAATCATTGAATTTTAGGTGCAAAGGGTTTATTTTAAATTTAAGTTTTAAATGAGTTGGTAAAAGTAAGGGAGAATTTTGAAATAGAGTATAAAATTGATATTTCAGATTTAAATAAGGTTTTAAATCAAAACAAAAGAGTAAAACAGAAAATTAATGGATTTGGAATAAATTTAGATAAATCATAAAATAATTTTTTAAAGGGGATTTAATTCAGGAAGTCGATTTGAAAACTGATTAAGTGTTTTGAAAATAGTGATTAAAAGGAGAAGTGATTAGGGAATTTATAAACGAGGTTTATAAATAAGGTGAAATAAATATCAATGGAGATTTGGGAATTTAGGTAGGAGTTTATAAATGAATGAGTAAATTGTTTTGAAAATAAAAGAGTAGTTTTATTTTTAAAAGGGTGGAAAAGAAAATTTACGGGATTGGGATGTAAGTTAAAGTGGAAATAAATCGAGAAGGATTTATAAATGATTAGATGAGCTATATTGAAATAAAAAGTGTATTTTTATGAAAAGCCAAGTATAATTTCAAGGGAATATTTTTAAGTATAATTAAAAGTTTTAAAAGTGTTTTTTGTGAAAGCATGTTTTAGAAAAATTATTTTTAGTTGTTTAAAATTGTTAAAGTATATATTTATTCAAGTTAATTATACTAGTAATTATTTTTAAAGGTTAAATTATTATTTTGATGTAAAGGATAACTATTGAATATTTATACCCTACATTATAGCTTTATTTTAAAAGTAGTTTTTGGCTAAAGTTTACTTGGGAAATTATTATAGTATTTCATAACTATTATTTTGAATAAAGTGATTTAAGTAGTTTTATTTTAAATGTATATTTCTGGATAAAGTGGTTTAATTTATTTAAAAGCTAAATTTAATAAGGCTTGGTGTTTTTCAGTGGAAATAAAATATTTGGTTTATTGGTTGTTTAATTTGATAGTTAAATAACCGACTATCAATATTGGCCAATGCGCTAATCGTTTCGAAGAGACCGAGATCGGATTTAATTATCCGAAAACTACTTCGATCTGGTTTGATCGTAGTGAATGAAGATTGTGAAGATGATGATTCGATTTGTCCAGACCAAGGGAAACTTATATGGACGAATACTATCGAACCATTGTCAGGAGGACGATGAGCTAACTAAGTGAAATATGTTCCCAAAAGGTAACGCATAGCCTCAAGCCTCATCAACCGGGAAAGACTAAAACAAGGGAGGTGCAGCAAGGCCAAGTGCATAGCACCAAAGTAAGGTAAGGTCATCCCTGTCTAGAGTCCCTTTTGATCTCGGCTTAGTGGGCGGTTGCTGATCCCAACCACGGGGTGATTTTATTCGGACTATCCCGTAAGGGGTAGCTCCGGTCTTGTGTTACAGGGGTTCGAGAGTGGTCCTCGATACGCTGATCTAAGCCAGGTACTATGATGGGCGGTACCCAGTAGCCCTGCCATTGTGTGGAATCCAATCTCCAATAAGCACCGTACGGTTTTGATTGTGCCCAACTATGCTGGAACATGAGATGCAAGCATTTCAGCTAGATTCAATTTTACTTTCAATAGACACTATTATAATATCAGACAAGGTAAAAATCCGGCATGTTTATTTGTGGCGTGGTTTTCCGAGATACCTTTGATTTCAAAGGATTTTGAAAACTTTAATAATTCAATTGAGTGTGTTTTCTCACGCTGGTTTTCCAGACTGACTAGGGTGTTATTTTATTCTAATACTCGGGTCAGACCAAGTATTACAGATACATCATAGGATGCCTTAAAGCTCAGGAAACGAGCTAGAAGGCGAGCCGGGTCACACGTACTTGATGTATATCTCACCCTGTATGGTTGCTATATAGTCAGCTTTTGTGATGAAAAGTCATTATAACTGTCCAGTTGTGTGCTATGGATTGTGTTGTACTTTGATGATTGTTAGTATTAAAAGTTACAAATTCTTTTGTATAAACATCTATTGTTATATATATTATATTTTGTTCCGCTGCGATTGTGAGATTGTAATGTTGTTTTCTATTTCTTCTTCTACCTCTTTCTTCTTTAACCCTAATAGTTTGTATTTCCGCCCACTTTGAGTTGATCCAATGGAGAATAGTGTCGACTCAAAGGTGTACAGATTTGCAGGATGTTACAGTTGGTATCAAAGCTGAAGGTTAAGCGAGAACCTTGGCTCTAGGGGGATTACTCATTAGGGATATAGTCAGTTGTACTTTAGAATGAGTTTGAGTGTATTAATAGATATGAGCACGTAATTGTTAGTGAATATAAAATTGTTTTATATTATGTCGATTGGTTTGTTGAGTGGCTTATGGATTCTGGTCAATACAAATAATTATCGTTATTGATAGGTATTTCTAAACAGTTGAATAGAACAATTTGACACAGTATCGTTTTAGAATACGGTAAACGAAATAATTTTACCCAAATTATTTTTGTATATAAAGGGGATAATTTTCGTAAATTTATTATAGTTATATATGGTTTTTTCTTTGTTAGGACGTGATAATATTAAATTATTATCTTTGTAGGGTGGAAAAATTAAATAAGGAATTGAAGTTCAAATCAAAAGTTAGGGAAACAAATTTATATAACAAAATGGAATTTGAAATTTGAATTATAAATGGATTTCTAACTTGAAATAGAATAAACTCCAGAGTAGTATTTGAATATAGATCGAAAGACTTGAAATTTGAAATCTTGGAAAAGATTTATTTCCTTTGGGTTTGAAAATGATTTTCAAAGGCTTTGGAAGAATAATGGTGATATTATTTGGAAATATTTTTGAATTGAATATGAAATCTAGTGGGATTCGGAATTAAAAATATTTGAAATGTTTTGAAAAGAATAAAAGCACTAAACTTACTTTGGTCGTTGGAAAATAATTTCGGTGATGACTGCAGCATCATCGATGTTCAGTTTCAAGTTTCCAAGGAAGAAATTGCTACATGAATGTTTGAATTGGAGATTATTTATAAACTGGGTTTGGTTTTGAAATTCAAAGCCTAATTTGATATACAAAAGGACTTGGATATATATGTTTTCAAAAATGATTTTGAAATGCTTAAGTAATTGTTCAAACTCTAGGAGTTTATTTAAAAATGGTTATGGAATATTAATAAGTTTAAAGCTTATAATAGTTTGAAAATAATAATTGGAATGGGAATTAACTTGAACCAAAAGAAATAAAGGAAATTGGAAATTTAAGCCTAAGCATGCTAAATAAAATAGTATTGAAATTTGTTAGAATAAAATTCAACCTGAAAAGAGTTAAATAAAAGTAAGTGTGACGATAAAATGAAGTGGTAAGTAAACAATTAAACGAAGTAAATTAAAGAGATTAGCGAATGGAATGTAAATAAGTTGGAAAGCTTATAGAAGTTTAATTTTTTTTTGAATTAGAATGTAATTGAATTAAGTTAAATAAAAGTGGATTTGAGGAGATGAATCTAAGTAAGCTAAATGGAATGGACGTTGAAATAAAATTTATTTAGTTGGAAATAAATTGGGAATGAACAAACTTATTTAAATTGTAAGTAAATGGAATTGAAACTGAATATTGGAATTCAATTGAAATTGTGTTAAGTAAAGCGAAGATGAAGAATTAGTTCGAAGTGGACTAAAAATAATAAAGGTCTGGAAATAAAAAGTGTTTGAGGTATGGATAAATTAGTAAGTAGAACTAATTAAAGAAATGGTTAATTAGATATGATTTGGGATAAGGTGAATAGAATCCAATATTTATAAATGGAAGGTAAATTGAATTCCAAGGGAATTGAAATTTAAATTGAATACAAGTGGATATAAAGGCTTAAGTGGTTAAGTGAAAATAAATATAAGAAGTATACAAAATAATTATATTGAACTTAAGAAGCGAATAGTAAAATTATTAAGTAAAATTGGTATGGGAGGAATAAACTAAGTTAATATTTGAATGTAGATCAAGTAAAATTTTGTAAATGATAAGGACGGATAAGTGAATAGAAATCAAAGTAAATGCGAATAAAAAGAAAATTGATATAGCTAATAATCAACTGAGATAAATACGTAGGATGTATTTATACTATTTTATTCACATAACGATTTGATTTAGACTCGAGCATAGAGTTTCGGGATAGTTATATCAGTCCGAATTAGGAATTTTCACTCGATTTTCGACGGTGAACCTTGGATATGGATTTTTGATTGATTCTGAAATTCTCTATTACAGTAAATGGCTATGCAAGGAGAATGATGGTTTTTGATTAAGAAACCAGATCTGAGTCCGCACTAGGGAGTTGGGTGAACGATACTAGTTTGGAAGTTAAATTGTGTGATCGAGTGAGCGATCAGATTTGATATTGCGTATGGTTGATATATGTACATCTTATGGCTTAAGTAAAGCAAATAATAAATTTTTTGAAAAGAAGTGGATAAAATGATTTTGAATTCTGTGATTGGATATTATTGCTAAGTAGGATATACAGGTGTTTTAAAAGCAAAAGGAAATTGGTGTTTTTGATTGCAGAAGATAAATTTGAATTGCCCAATAAAAAGGTGTGTATTTAAATTGGTATATGAAATTGATGATTTTTTAGATCTAGCCACTTGGCTTTTGTTTTCTTTTGAAATTTGGGGTCCGTAGAGGCGTTTTGTAGTTGTTTCGATCTAGCCACACAAAGGAAACACTAGCGAAATTTTTCGAAAATTTAAGGAGTTAGAAATTTTTTTGAAGAAATTTTGATAATTTAAAATTTGGTTTTAAATTATAATTGAAGTGGTTGAGTAAATAACATTTTTTGGGAACTATAGATGGGTGTGGGAAGTTAGTAAGAGTGATCGGGTGTCTTAAATAAAAAGATTGTTTTAGGAAGTTGTTGAAACCGTTTGGTTTTGGAAAATAGTTAACGGGTTGTGAACCATTCTTCTTAACTAACAATTTTGGAGATGAAATTCTTATAAGGGGGAGGAATGTAACGACCCGGAAATTTGAATATTTGAAATTGGAATATTTAATTAATTTTAAATATTTAAAAGTTAATGTTCAACTCGAATTTCAAATATCAAATTTATTTGATAATTAAATTGATGGATTTAATTGGGTAAAATATGGAATCTTGGGTGTTAAGCTCGTTAAAAATAAATTGAAGGCTTGTAAAATTTATATTGATAATACTGAAGATAATAAAAGCTTTAAAATTGAAATTGAAAGTGATTCGTTCAGTTTTAAAAATGTACCGTCTACATTGACACTTAAAAATAGCCTTCCGAAGCACAACATCGGAATTCGACGAAACTAGTCTCGTTGGATCCGTAATATTGTATTATTATTGGATTTCAAATTTTCGTAGCATTTGGAGTTATCGAGTGGCCGTACGTGATATAAACGCTCTAAAATTTATATTGAAAATTTAATTTAATAACTGGGTTCAAAAAACTATCTTCTCCGTATGATCGAATTAGGACTCGAAACCTTTTCCATTGCATTCAGAATAGGGGTATAACATTATAAACGCCTAGCGGCATGCCTCGATAGGAGGTCGTTATTTTAGATTGCGAATTCGAGACGGTTTAGATTTAAATAATATTTATATGAAATTGATTTGACAAAAGTTTTCTCAGCAGTCGTTTTCTTCTTTCAAAACACCATTGATTCATTGAAACATGCAACAACACTCGTACACGCAACCATTCCATCGTGTCTCCCGTTCTCCCTTCTTTATAATTCACACATCAGATTGAAAAAATATAATAAAAGCAAAACAAAGGGCCGCCTTGTTTTAAAATTCAGCCGCTTATCCCCTTTCTTTCTTTAAAATCTAAAAGCAAAGCCAAATCATAAAGCTGAAGACAGAAGTAACCGAAATCGAGAAATGGCGCCTCTCTGTATCAAATGAATCAAGTCGGCTCGTTTAGGCTTGGGGCGATTTTTGTTCTAGTGTGGGTATGGGTGGCCAGCGTAGTTCGTGGGGGACTACGATCGGAGAGTAACAACCCGCATATTTAACAATTTTATATTTAAATATTTTATTTAAATATAGCGTCGTTAGTCGGATTTAGGTCTGAAATGTTACTTTTTGCAAACGGCCGAATTGGAGCTCGAAACCACCTCCATTGGTTCCAAAATGGCGTTTGCGATCTTTTTGAGTATAATCTTTGATATGTTTGGAGTTTGCGAAATTTTGACCCTTTTTCTATTGGGTTTTGGGTTTGGGTTCAGCCCACTAGCTTAATTAACCCTCTAACTCAACCCCTTCTCTTCATTCATCTTCATTTCATTTTCATTTCTTTGGCTAAAACTGAAAATGGTGGAAGAGAAGAGGGAATAGAAATTGCAAGCCCTAGTTCCATTTGCAAACTCCAAATTCTTGCTCCAAAATCAAAGAGAATCCATTGGTAAGCTCTTCTTCATCTTCTCCATCTCTTCTCCTCTTCAATTTCAGAAAATTTCCTAAACCTAAATTAGAAAATACTTGTATTATTCTTAGATTGAAGCTTATTGAGTTGAAGTAGAGTTTGGTTAGTCTTCTCCTTGTTGTTGAGCTTCTTCTCTTCTTTGTTTGGGTAAAAGGTGAGTTTTGAACTCACATCTACCTCTCTTGATATCATAGATGTTGGGTATGAATTCCTAACACCTTGTTCATATGCACTTGCTTTTGGTTTGGATTGAATTGGTGAATATCCAAAATTTTAGTGTTTGGGTTCAATTCTTTAAAGATCCTAACTTTGATATTGGAACATGTTTTTGGTAGCGAATCAGAGAGCTAATGGAGCTGGGGTATCTATTGGCTAAGGCTCCTTAACTCCATTGCTCGAATGGTCGCATTTTGGAAGAACTTGCATTTCATTGGAAAAAGGGCAGAAACTGCAAATTTATGCAGTTTGGCCGACCAAGCCCTGTATCGGTCGACCGATCTGCTCATGTCGAGTTTTTTTTATTTCTTGCATCTGGCCAGCCGACCGAGCCCTGCAACCGGTCGACCGACCTGCTCATGTTTTGCCTATTTTTGCATATTTTGATTTGTTTTCCAAATTTTATCGATTCAAGTTGCTTTTTAGTAGTTGTTATTGCATTTTTGACTTTGATAACTTATTCTTGACTTCATCCACGGGTTTTTATAAAATAATCTCTCGAATCACATTTAAAAGCTCGTTTCTCCAATTTATAAATTCTATTTAAAACGCACACACAATTTCGCACTTCGAGCGGAGTGGAAGGGAGATTAAATGGTTAGGTAAAACACGGACCATGAATCTGTGCGTTTATCTTTCTGATTAGTCCCCGACCTAATCGATTGATTGTTTTGACCTTTGTGTTGGGTTTACCGATGATATGAGGTGAACTTTGTACTGCTTTGAGTTTGAAATTAACTAACGGATAGTAAGCCGTTTAGTGCGAACGAGTGGTTATGGGACTCACCATACCACTTTTCGGATTCCTTTTTGAGAGCTATGACACATTCCGCCAGTTAGTGGTGTCCAGTACTGGGTCTCAGACCTTCACCACTACGGTTTGTTGCCTTCGGGTATGTGCCTTCGGGTTTGTTGCCCTTTAGTATCGCTTCCGATGTTGGTCGTTATGAGCTGCATGGGTGATATTGGGTTGCCCTTTAGTATCGCTTCCGATGTTGGTCGTTATGAGCCGCATGGGTGATATTGGGTTTGGAGTCTTCGGGCTCATGGATCCTTGTTTATACAATACTGAGCTCGAGCAATTTTCTGATGTTTCATTCATATGTATATTCCCTAGGTATCGCCCTGCGATGTTGGTCATTATGAGCCGCATGATGCGTAGCGTTTACCTTGAGGAACTTGTATACCTTATTGGTATTTGTTATTTGCCTTCTTGGCTTGATTTGGGATATTTGTATCCTTTGTTTCTATATGTTGCCGATGATACGAGGCTTGTTATCATATGATTCATCTTTTGTTAGATGATTGTGTTATCTCTTTTAGAGATATTTGTTATGTTTTGTAACCTTGCAGGTATATTGTTGCTCAGTTTATCTAACTGATTTGTTTATCTAGACTGACCCGTGTATTTTATACTCGGGTCAGACCGAGATATTTCAGGTTAGGTGCTTTTGGACTTAGCCTATTTTGCTTCCGCATGGACTACTCCGCTAGCTTCTTTTTGTCATAGCTTTTTGTGTAGTCCCATTTTGTAGTAACTCTGATATATGTATTCATCTGGAACTTGTCTGTATATTGTGGTTTGCTATACCACTCATATGTATTATTTTGTATACTCTGTTATGTATTAGTGTATGTGTATATGATGATCTACTGTTCTGTGATGTATATTACATTTGATTTGTTATATTCTGTTCTGATAGATCCTTCAACCACCTATGGTTTTGTTTTAAGTATTCATTGGGTATGTCGACCTGCTTGGTATGTGTATTGTCGATGTATTCAATAGATAGTTAGAGCAAGGCTATAGATGGTTGCTCCCAACCAGCCTTATTCTCCGTGTTAGTTGACGGCACTACCCTGTAGTGTCCTTGGCTAGCGTGGGTATAGAGGTGGGGCGTCACAGCGTGGTATCAGAGCTGAGTTCAGGACAAAATATGATAAACACAGAATAGATGCACATATTATGGTACATCAAAGTGTACAAGTGATACAAATCTTTGAATCATCGTGTCTCTTTATTCCATCAAGGTTAGATAGAGTTTGGGAATGCGTCTAGGAATGCATTTCAATTCCGTAGTATTCCATATTGCAATATCTACCTTGTGTATAATCTTGTTCTTATCTAACTTTCAGCGTATGGCTGGAAGAGGCAGAGGACGACGTTCGGATGCTGGGCAATCCAGTGGCACACATCCGGATGGCGTTTATATGTCTGCTGATCAATTTATGGAATTGTTTAGGAGCACTCAGCCTCCAGTTCCTCCTCGAGTGTCTCCACCTCGCAAGTCTGCCTTTGCACGCCAGTGTAGTGATTTTGCTCATCTTGGGGGAAAGCCGTTTAAAGGCTCCGAGTCTGTTCTTGAAGTCCAAGCTTGGTTTCACACGTGCGAGCGTATCTTCTCTCGTATGGATCTTTCTGACCATGATAGAGTTCTTGTAACTTCTAGCTTATTACAAGAGCGTGCCCTTGATTGGTATGAGCTTCTTGTAACCGAGATTGATGAGTATACTCTTTCTTGGACTCTGTTTGGGGAGCGATTTGAACTCAAGTTCGTTCCTGAATCTGAAAAAGTTTTATTGACCCGTCGCTTCCTTGAGTTGAAGCAAGGGAAATCTTCTGTTTCTGAGTATGTTGCATCATTCGAGGCTTTATCTAAGTATGGTCTTGAATTCATCAGCACTTCTTATAAGAAGAATTTGAAGTTTGTTTCTGGTCTTAAGAAATATCTTAAGAAATCTTTGTTTCTCCAACTTAAACTTTCTTTTGAGGAGTTTGTTGATTCAGCGCTTCACCTCGAGACCGTCGAGAAGGAGTGTGATAGTGATGTTGATGTTGAGGTTTCCAAGAACCCCAACAAGAGGCCGTTTCCAATTCAGAAGTCCAGGTCTTTTCCTTCTAAGAAGAGGAAGACTGGTGGTCCTAGCTGTCAGCCTCAGTCTTCCGGAACACCTTTCGTTCGAAAGTGTTTCAATTATGGTTCTCCGGATCATATTATTCGAGCTTGTCCTAAGCCTCTCTTCTGCTGTTATTGCAAGAAGGAAGGTCATCATGTTTCAGCTTGCCCTACTGTTCCGGCTAGTGCCAAGTCTAGCAAGCTTTATGCTGCTAAGGCTTCTGAAGGTCCTTCTCAACCCAAAGGTATCTCTCTGTCTATTTTGGAAGGTTCTATTTTATTTCGTGATCATAGTATTCGAGTTCTTTTCAATACGGGTGCTTCACGTTCTTTCGTATCGAAACAGCTCGTTGATGATTTATCTTTGGATGTTTCTTGTTTGGTTACTTCATTGAGGATTGTGAATCCTATTGGGGGATCTACGACCCATAGTTTGCTTTGTGATAATGTTGAGATTGTTTTATGTGGCTTTTCTTTTCATGCGAATCTGCACGTTATTTCTTGTCTGGGATTTGATATGATTTTGGGAATGGACTGGCTAGTGAGATATGATGCCAGGATTATTTGTTCGGAGAGGATTGTATATCTTCGACATCCGGATTCGCCTACTCAGCTATCTCTTATTCTTCGGGATGTGGATAATTCCGAAATGGCTTTGTATTCTCTTGATTCGCGAGATGGTGATGATATATCTCGTATTCCTATTGCTTGTGACTTTTCTGATGTTTTTGAGCCTGTATCGGGTTTGCCACCTAAGCGGGCAATTGAGTTCCGCATTGATCTCATTCCAGGCGCGCAGCCAGTTAGTCGTCCTCCTACGAGGATGTGTACAAAGAAAAATGAGGAACTCAAAAAGCATCTTTTAGAGCTTGATTCCAAGCAGTTGATTCAGTCTAGTTTTTCTCCGTGGGGATCCGCGGTCGTCTTCGTGAAGAAGTCCGATGGAACTCTTAGGCTTTGCATTGACTATCGCAAACTTAACGAGTTGACCATCAGGAATAGGTATCCATTGCCTAGGATCGATGATATGCTCGATCTATCGAGTGGGCCTAAGGTCTTTTCTCAGCTTGACCTTGCCACAGGTTTCCATCAATTACGAGTCGCGGAGGATAGCATTCTTCTTACCGCTTTCCGCACTCGGTATGGTTCTTTTGAGTGGCTCGTTATGCCGTTCGGTTTGACGAACGCTCCTTCTTTCTTTGTTGATCTCATGAATCGAGTATTCCGGGAATATCTCGATAAGTTCGTTCTTGTGTTCATTGATGATATCCTTATTTATTCTAAGTCTGAAGCCGAGCATGCTAATCACTTGAGAATTGTCTTGAGTACTCTTCGTCGTCATCGGCTTAGAGCCAAATTCTCCAAGTGCCACTTTTGGGAGAATATGGTTAAGTTCTTAGGCCATGTTGTATCTTCCGATGGCATTTCTGTCGATCCCTCAAAGATCGAAGCCATCCAGTATTGGAAGAGGCCTGAGAATGTGCATGAGATTCGTAGTTTCCTTGGATTGGCGGGTTATTACCGTCGGTTCATTAAGGATTTTTCCCATGTTGTGCTTCCTCTCACTTGCCTTACTCGGAAAGGCATTCGTTTTGATTGGTCCGACAAGTGTGAAGCTTCCTTTCTGACATTGAAGGAACTTCTCACTAATGCTCCTATTCTTGTGGTTCCCGAGGGAATCATGATCTTGTTGTCTACACCGATGCTTGTGGTAGTGGTCTCGGTGCTGTTCTTATGCAAAAGGATCGGGTAGTTGCTTATGCTTCTAGGTAACTGCGTCCGAATGAAGTCCGCTATGCCACTCATGATCTTGAGTTAGCCGCCATTGTCTTTGCCTTGAAGATTTGGCGACACTATTTATTGGGCGAGCGCTTCATTCTCTATACCGATCATAAATCTTTGAAGTATTTGTTCACTCAGAAGGAACTCAATATGAGACAACAACGTTGGCTCGAGTTTCTTGCTTCCTATGACTTTGATATCCAGTATACCCCTGGTAAGGTTAATCGTGTTGCAGATGCGCTTAGTCGCAAACATTCGGCTGTTATTTCTATGATGCTTGCCGAATGGAATATTCTTGGGACTCTATCATTTTGTGAAATTCGGGATCGAGGTTCGTCTTCTGATTGTCCTATTCTATTATTTAGTTTGGGAGCTCGACCTATTTTGTTGGATCGTATTGCCGATGCTCAGCGGCGTGATCCTGATTTGTTGCATTTTATTCAGCTTTGTGAGTCTGGATCCTGTGATGAGGCGTTGCAAGATTTTAGCATTGATTCTCATGGGTGTCTTCGTAAGAAGAACCGTCTTTTTGTGCCTTCTGATCTTGCACTTAGGCATGACATTCTTGATGATTGTCACCATTCTAAGTATACCATTCATCCCGGTAGTAGCAAGATGTATGCCGATATGCATCGTCTTTATTATTGGGAAGGCATGAAACGCGATGTGGCGAGTTATGTGAGCAATTGCATAACTTGTCAGCGTTTTAAGGCCGAGCATCAGCGTCCTTCGGGTCTTCGTCAGCCTCTTGAGATTCCAATATGGAAATGGGATCAGATTTCTATGGATTTTATTGATGGCCTACCTCGTTCGAGATCAGGCCATTCTAGCATTTGGGTTATTGTTGATCGCCTCACCAAGTCTGCTCATTTTGTCCCTATTAAGTCTAATAGGACAGCTTCGCATTTGGCTAAGTTATATGTCAAGGAAATCGTGAGACTTCACGGTGTTCCTAGTTCTATTGTGAGTGATCGTGATCCTTTATTCACGAGTCATTTTTGGAAGAGTCTTCAGCAAGCTTTGGGAACAAAGCTTAATTTTTCTACGGCTTATCATCCGCAGTCTGACGGACAGACTGAACGGGTGAATCGTATCTTGGAAGATCTTCTCCGTATTTGTATTTTTGACTTTGGTGGAAGTTGCGAGGATCACCTACCTCTTGTAGAATTCTCCTACAACAATAGTTTTCAATCTAGTATCGGTATGGCTCCTTTCGAAGCCTTATACGGAAGGCCATGTCGATCTCCTTCATGCTGGTTGGAATCTGGGGAGAAGCTTATTCTTGGTCCAGATTTTGTTCGTGATTCTTCTAAGAAGATTGATCTTATCTGGTTGAGAATGAAAGAGGCACAGAGTAGCCAGAAATCCTACGCTGATAACCGTAGGAAGCCTCTCGAGTTTTCGATTGGTGATCTTGTTTTTATTCGTGTTTCTCCTTTGAAAGGGGTTATGCGTTTCAGTACGACTGGGAAATTGGCTCCTCGCTTTATTGGACCATTTTCTATTACTGAATGTACTGACCCTGTGGCTTACAGAGTTTCACTTCCAACTCATTTATCTGACATTCATGACATGTTCCACGTCTCGTGTAACAACCCGATATTTTCAACCATTCGCATCCGCACATGTCGAACTTGAATTATTCAAAATACCGCGTTGTAAATAAAATTTGGCAAATCTCAGAATATACAGTAAATACATAATCACAGATCACAGATACAGAGTATTTAATAATGCAGCGGAATTTAAAAGAAATAGTAGTTCATGAAGCTACTATATAAAAATAAGATACATCAGAGTTAAACATGATACAACAAAAAGGAACAAGATACATCAGGTACAAATCAGAATACATCACTGAAATCACTGGATACAGAAAGCAAAATAGATGGATGGATCTTCAAGGAAAGCTCCAACTCCGAAGGTGAATCTTGAATGCTAACTCACTCAATCTGACCCGAGCGTAAAGCAAAATACAAAACACTCGAGTCAGGACATAAATACTTATGAACTGTAAATAAACTCAAGTGAACAGTAACAAAATGCATCAGTAACTTAAAGGATGCTTGGGATCGCCCATCCTTTAAGGATCCGTTAAACTATTTACTATGTAGTAATGTTGCGCTACTATAATAATGTCTACAGTAAAATAAACATACTTTTAAATAGCGTTCTGGGCTACCCATATCACCCTTCACACATAATAGTCCCAGTAGTCCATCCAATATCATGCCATCTCCACTCCGGGTGACTGTCAGAGGATACCACACGGGCTACGGGAGAAAAAAAAACTCGTAGTAAAGGCTCGGTATGGTAGGTGACACGGCACACAAGGCAATGCCAGGGTAGATATACCAATTACGCACACGGGCTGGTGCTAACGCAGCAGCCACATACGCCCACCTCGGAACACACTCCCAATCAAAATCGGAGGATGGCCATCTAATCAATCACCAGTAAGAGTATAGTATCGAAGGAATGTGTCCGACCAGAGGTGCTACCTCCTTTGGCCCAAGATCGCTCCTGTTTTAGCCACCTTATGCCAACTCACGGGAGTTGGGTCCACGTAATATACCTCAAGAACGTCGCCACCATCCTACTTCATTCTGGAATCTCCACCGCGTACACGGTTGTTAAAGTGGTTTTCGGAGTTGGCAGAGAGTATGACAACTTCCGATCCCGGTCTCTTTAACAACCAAACGTTATTATAACGCCGTGGTCATTTCAAAATAGTTTATATTTCAAAAGGATCAAATCATTTCATTTCAAAACTATATTCCTTTCAAAATAGTTTACGCCTCGAAACAAAAACCATTTTTATTTCAAAACTATTCATTCAATCAAAATAGTTTATACTTCGAAACCAAAATAATTTTTATTTCAAACTATATTCAAATCAAAATAGTTTATACTTTATCATTTCCATCTCAAACCTATATCCACTTCCAAAAATCATAATACTTTCAAAGTTATAACTCTTTCGAAACCAAAATACTTGAAATCATTACACTTTGAAAGTCATAACATTCTGAAATCATACATTTGAAATCATGAAACATTCATTTAATTCTTTACGTTTTACAAATTTATTTCCAATTTAATTCAAAATTTCAAATTTCCAATTTAATTCAAATCAAACCATCAATTTCAATTCAATTCAGTTTTCTAACAAAACATTTCAAATCTTATAAATTTCAAATATAGATTTGATCTACAAAATAAGCTATCCAATTTTAATATATTTCCAAACTTTAATATCCCACATTTCAAAACTAAACTTTATAATTCCATATATTCATATCTCAAATCTAATTTCATTATTATGTAGTTTTGAAATATTCATTTCATAAATCCAATATTATTAAAATAAACTTAAATTACAATTAAACCAAATATCTTTTCATACAAATATAAACTTCAAATATTCCTTTATCAAATAAAGCAAAATCAAATATCATTCAACATTCACATTCTTTATTAAAATAAAGATCAAATCATTTCCACACCATTTCAAAATCATTAAAATATTACATCCTTTTAGAACTTCATAATCAAATCATTATTTGAAATAAAATCCAAATATTCAAAGTTAAATATCATTTAAAAATCAAATATGTCATTCATTTATTATTTCAAACATCATTACCAAAAATACATTCCAAAATTCCATTCAAAAATTCATTTATTATATTACATTTCATTCCGTTTAACACATAACCAAGTAAACTTTATTTAAATTCAAATTCAATTTAAATTCCTTAAAAATTCAAATTTAAATATTCAAAACTTCTAAAATTTCACAGATAATCCATTTCAAATGTTAAATTATTTAACACTTTAAAATATAGCCCAAACAGTGTTAAAATCTATAACATTTCAAAACATTGTCAAATTATAGCAACGACAGCATTTATAAAGTGCTATAGTAGCTTATATTTTCCAAAATGGTTTATTTCAAGAATAGCGACATTTATAAAATGTCATAATAGATATTTAGTTATTTCAAACATTGTTAGATTCAAAACAATAGCATTAAAATGCTGTCAAAAGACTAAAGCATTTTGAAAATGCTATAAAATTCCAGATTTCATTTTAGCTTTTCAAAAATAATAATAAAACTCCAAATTTTATTATTACAACTTAAAAATCATATTTCTAGACTTCAAAATTTCACATTTAAAATCATTTTAACATATGATTTAACACAATAAAATTTTAAGATCAAATATTCAATTTTGCAAACTCCATTCATTTATTAAGTCAAAATTCACTGTTTATTAATTTATAAATTTAATAAACTTAAAATTTTACTTCAAATATCATTTAAAAACTTTAAATTTGATTTCCATTATTTATTTACATCTTAAAATAAAATTTAAAGTCAAACGTCACATTTACTCCAAATTTACATACTTGAATTCACTTAAATTCACAATTTCAAGATTTAATATTTAACTTTCTTAAAACCATAATATATATACTTTAAATCAAAATTTCATACTTTTGAAAATACATATTAAAAAAAAATCATTTAAAAATATACCACGGGGTCTGTATATAATTTTCTAACCTAGGTCAAGTGATACGGATATATATCATTTCAATCCGTAATTTACAAAGAAAACCGGGTTTTATCATTTCAAACCCGCAAACCCAAGCCAAATAAAATACAATAAAAATCGCTCAGGCCTATCATTTCAGCCCATAACGATTTTTCCCTATTCTAAAGTCCGTTCGGGTATGTATCATTTCAACCCATAGTGATTCTATTCTAACAGGGAACTTGCAGTGTTAATATATGCATAAACAATATAAACAATGTCAATGTCACAATATAATGTCATATATCAGATGTCAGGTTATAATTAACAGTTTTAACATGGTAACAACATGGCATAGCATATCATATAATCATAATTAACTTTCATAAACATTTTATATTACTAAACACTTGTCATCAATTCACTATTTCATAAGTATAAATGTCAGAGTGAGAAAGACTCACCTTTTCGAAGCTAGAGACCAAAACAACAAACACAAGAGCGATTCCAAAAGCACAATAAACACGATTTGAATTGAATGAATGGAAAGCGTTGATAATGATCTTGTATACAACAAATAAACAAGATTATATAAACATATGCATACAATACAAATATGAATTTAAACGAAATGGAAATTTTAAATCAACAAAGAACATTACCCAGCTTTAACACGAAAGTGCCTGACCACGACAACATGGCTTGTCACATGATCAAATGGGCTTGTTCTCATGACGCTAGGCTCGAAATAGGTGTCAACATGACTTGGGTTTAGCATCAAAACACATATCAACAAGTGGATGAAGATGGAGGAGTTACAACATGAAGCATACTAAGGGTCAAGGCAACAATAGGTAGGGTTTTGGTGCATTTTTGGCTCGACCAAAAGCAAGTGAGGCTCGGCCAAAGGAAAGTACAGGTCTGGACAGTGGGGAGTGATCGTATAGCAACACCAAAAAGTCATGTAGTTGCTGGTTGTGGTGGTTCTAGGGGTGGCCAAAGTGTATAGGAAGAGGTAGGTGATGTTTTATGGCTAGGCTAGCATAGTTTCAAGGAGTTTTTGTGCAAATTTAAGGTGCTTGCATCATCTAATGATCACGACCTGACATGGACAGAGGAGAGGCTGATGTTGCACCTGGAGATGGAGGAGGTGATGGTCGGTGATGATGGTGGAGAGTGGGGCCAAGCAAAGTTTTGCAAAGGAGGAAGCAAAATCATTGAAATTGTGAAGAAGAGAAGAGATAAAGGAAGCCATTTGCAATTTTATTTGTTTCTTCTCATGCCGTGAGTTTTGTTTGAGGAAGAGGAGAATATTTCACGTGAATGCTGAAAGAAATTCACGGCTAAAGCAAGAGATGTGAACGGTTAAAGCAATGAAGTGAAAAGGCAAGAAAACGAAAAGACAGAATGCAAAAAGGCTTAAGCAAATAAAAGGTCACTAAACTCTTCAAATTTCCAATATTTCTTTTTATATTTTATATAAATTTAAAATATATATAAATTCACATAAAATACGAAAATTTAGAAAAAAAATTATTAATTATTAATTATATATAGTTTAATTAAATAAAACAGCAAAATTTGCAACTAGTCTTGAAAATATGAAAAATAAGTGCAATGAACTTGGGAAAATTTTTATGTACTTAAAAATATTTATAAATAAAGATAAGAACACAAAATAAAAAGGAAATCACAAAAATAAATAAATACATTTTAATTTAAATATAGTTTAGATGAAAAATATAGCAGAAAAAGGAAAACAGCTTTTAAAAATAGGAAATCATCATAGTAAATTTTAGAAAAATTCTATTATCATTTCAAAAATATTTAAAAGTCAAAATATACATAATATAACATATTAAAACATATTAAAATAAAATATGACGAAGAAAAATAAAATTTATACAATTTAAAATAACAAAATTGCAAAATAAACAATTTATACTCAAAATTGAAATGTACATATCTTTTGCAGTTTAACTCCGTTTTCCACGAAACAAAAAGCAATGTTCAATTTATTAAATCTATTTTCATAATAAAAGATAAATTTTAAAATTTCAAACTTTTAAATTTTTAAGTTAAAAGTCAAAGTTTGACTATTTTGACCAAAATCAACATTTTCTGGAAATATTCAATTTATGCATGTTTGAAATTCTAATCCACATCAAAATCAACATTTATATTTCAATTAACGAAATATATTAATTTTAATAAATAAAATAAAGTTTTTAAATTAGGAATTTAAATTAAAATAATTAAAATATACAATTACAATAATCAGAAAATACAGGGTTGTTACACTCTCCCCCACTCAAAACTTTTCGTCCCCGAAAAGGAATGAGGTACGGGAAAGCACAGAAAAAGATTGAATGAAATAGTATTACGACAAGATGACAAGAAGATTAAAATTATACCTGATAACTGTTGCTATAGGTAAGTTTAACAATGTGGAGATGATCTTTCCAAGATCTTCCAAAATCAAGAACACAAGCATGAAAAGAATCTTTTAGAATCTGATTCACCCTTCCCGTTTGACCGACGGTCTGTGGATGGCAAGCGGTGCTTAGATTCAAAGATGAGTGCCAAAGATTATTAAAGTTTTTAGAAAGATTTCTAAACAGACTGGTATATGCAATAGCCTCCCATTCTGTAGCAAGATAATGGAAATTAGGACAACCAAAAGATAGTTTGAAAAACAAAATAAAATAATAAATTTAAAACCATAAAATTTCAACCTAAACTGAAAATTAATTTTACATAAGTCAAATAAATCTTAAGCATCTCTAATTTCATTATCTTATCATCCAATTATCTTAAATTAACAAATCCCTAAAATCATGTATTTGAAAAATCTTTTATTATACTCAAAATGTGCCAAATAAAATTTAATTCTTCTTCACTACTAATTAAAATTAAATTTATTTCTCTCAATATATTTTATTACCTATGTTAAATATACTCACACTCATTGCAACTGCCTTAAATTTATTCTTAGTTCCTTTATCATCATTTTATATTGTAAATTATTCCATTACCCTTTTTCTTTATTTACCTCTGTTAATCCTTTTATAACTAAAATTTAAGTATATAACATTTATAATAACCACTCAAATTTTATTTATAAAAATCCTTTTTTTTATATTGTATATTATCCAATTACATATTCAACTTTTGAAAACTAAGGTAAGTTATATTGGAATGAAATTGTGTATTATACAAATAAAACTTTCTAATTAAATTATTTCAAGCTTGAATATTAATCCAAATCTTGAAATTATACTTAGAAATTATCTTTGAAGAAAAAAATTTAGGAACTAAATTTCCGATAAATTCCAAACTATTTAGAGATAAATAAATTCTCATATACTATATATATATATATCCATTCAAATTTAAATCATATATCAGCATATGTTATAAATCCATTCTTATTTTAGAAATTAAAATCAATTAAATTTTCCTAAAACAAAACTGTAGCAAGACTACAGAATGGTCTCTTCACTTCGAAACTCGAAAATGAACGTCGATGATGCTGCAGTCATCATCGAAATTATTTTCCAGCGACAAAGAGAAGAGCACTAAATTTAAATTTAAAATTCTTTGGAAACAAATTTCTATTCGAAAATACTTTAAATAATATATCCTTTAAAACTTTAAACACAAAGTTTGAAATCCATCGGAAATTAAATTCTCAAATTCTTGTTTTACATTCATTTTAAATTTCCAAATAAATTTATAACCATGTTTTGTAGTTCAATTAGATATATGAAGCAATAGAAAATGATATATAAAATCAAATATTATTTCTTAACAACCAATTCAAATAAAATCCAGATAAAGATATATAATAAAGGTACAAAATTTATTTCACAAAAATTTATTTCATTATTAAATTTTAAAAACATATCGTGTCAGTTTGCTCTGTTCAAGTGTTTTGGAAATCTTATCGATGGCGTGATCAGACGAATCGATTAGAAACCTAAATCAACATCAACAACTCAAACAACACAATATATAAAACATTTTAAATATTAGTTTACAAATACACTTCAAGAATAATTTGAAGATAAGTTTGAAACAAAGATGAGATGATTAAATAACAGAATAGGGAGATGGATGAGTTTATATAAATCGCGGGCAACCTTAACCGGGTCAACCGTGACTTAAAGAATAAGATCGATGTGGATTTCTTGGGTAAATCGACATTCGATCTCAAGATGTAGAGTTTGAAATTATAAGAGATACTAGCATCTAAACCGAGGATATAGAATCTCTGGTGAATCGATGTTGTTGTAAAGGGGTTTTCCCCCTTTACAAATAAATTTGAGGTTGGCGAGACCGCCGACTCATTATGAAGATCTTTTGAAGTGGAGTTATGGGATACTCCAGAAACAAAAGAAGATAAATAGTGACGGACATGAATGGATTTTGGAACCACAGGGAATGTTCCAAAATTCAAAGGAATCGAGTCAAAAAGAAAGAGGTTTAAACTCGAATGAAAGTGATTCTGTAAATACATTTACCCTATATACTGAGTTTTGCCTAGAGCTACCAAAGCTCCGATACCAACTGTAACAACCCGATATTTTCAACCATTCGCATCCGCACATGTCGGACTTGAATTGCTCAAATTACCGCGTTGTAAATAAAATTTGGCAAATCTCAGAATATACAGTAAATACATAATCACAGATCACAGACACAGAGTATTTAATAATGCAGCGGAATTTAAAAGAAATAGTAGTTCATGAAGCTACTATATAAAAATAAGATACATCAGAGTTAAACATGATACAACAAAAAGGAACAAGATACATCGGGTACAAATCAGAATACATCACTGAAATCACTAGATACAGAAAGCAAAATAGATGCTGGATCTTCAAGGAAAGCTCCAACTCCGAAGGTGAATCTTGAATGCTAACTCACTCAATCTGACTCGAGCGTAAAGCAAAATACAAAACACTAGAGTCAGGACATAAATACTTATGAACTGTAAATAAACTCAAGTGAACAGTAACAAAATGCATCAGTAACTAAAAGGATGCTTGGGATCGCCCATCCTTTAAGGATCCGTTAAACTATTTACTATGTAGTAATATTGCGCTACTATAATAATGTCTAAAGTAAAATAAACATACTTTTAAATAGCGTTCTGGGCTACCCATATCACCCTTCACACATAATAGTCCCAGTAGTCCATCCAATATCATGCCATCTCCACTCCGGGTGACTGTCAGAGGATACTACACGGGCTACGGGAGAAAAACAAACTCGTAGTAAAGGCTCGGTATGGTAGGTGACATGGCACACAAGGCAATGCCAGGGTAGATATACCAATTACGCACACGGGCTGGTGCTAACGCAGCAGCCACATACGCCCACCTCGGAACACACTCCCAATCAAAATCGGAGGATGGCCATCTAATCAATCACCAGTAAGAGTATAGTATCGAAGGAATGTGTCCGACCAGAGGTGCTACCTCCTTTGGCCCGAGATCGCTCCTGTTTTAGCCACCTTATGCCAACTCACGGGAGTTGGGTCCACGTAATATACCTCAAGAACGTCGCCACCATCCTACTTCATTCTGGAATCTCCACCGCGTACACGGTTGTTAAAGTGGTTTTCGGAGTTGGCAGAGAGTATGACAACTTCCGATCCCGGTCCCTTTAACAACCAAACGTTATTATAACGCCGTGGTCATTTCAAAATAGTTTATATTTCAAAAGGATCAAATCATTTCATTTCAAAACTATATTCCTTTCAAAATAGTTTACGCCTCGAAACCAAAACCATTTTTATTTCAAAACTATTCATTCAATCAAAATAGTTTATACTTCGAAACCAAAATCATTTTTATTTCAAACTATATTCAAATCAAAATAGTTTATACTTTATCATTTCCATCTCAAACCTATATCCACTTCCAAAAATCATAATACTTTCAAAGTTATAACTCTTTCGAAACCAAAATACTTGAAATCATTACACTTTGAAAATCATAACATTCTGAAATCATACATTTGAAATCATGAAACATTCATTTAATTCTTTACATTTTACAAATTTATTTCCAATTTAATTCAAAATTTCAAATTTCCAATTTAATTCAAATCAAACCATCAATTTCAATTCAATTCAGTTTTCTAACAAAACATTTCAAATCTTATAAATTTCAAATATAGATTTGATCTACAAAATAAGCTATCCAATTTTAATATGTTTCCAAACTTTAATATCCCACATTTCAAAACTAAACTTTATAATTCCATATATTCATATCTCAAATCTAATTTCATTATTATGTAGTTTTGAAATATTCATTTCATAAATCCAATATTATTAAAATAAACTTAAATTACAATTAAACCAAATATCTTTTCATACAAATATAAACTTCAAATATTCCTTTATCAAATAAAGTAAAATCAAATATCATTCAACATTCACATTCTTTATTAAAATAAAGATCAAATCATTTCCACACCATTTCAAAATCATTAAAATATTACATCCTTTTAGAACTTCATAATCAAATCATTATTTGAATTAAAATCCAAATATTCAAAGTTAAATATCATTTAAAAATCAAATATGTCATTCATTTATTATTTCAAACATCATTACCAAAAATACATTCCAAAATTCCATTCAAAAATTCATTTATTATATTACATTTCATTCCGTTTAACACATAACCAAGTAAACTTTATTTAAATTCAAATTCAATTTAAATTCCTTAAAAATTCAAATTTAAATATTCAAAACTTCTAAAATTTCACAGATAATCCATTACAAAAGTTAAATTATTTAACACTTTAAAATATAGCCTAAACAGTGTTAAAATCTATAACATTTCAAAACATTGTCAAATTATAGCAACGACAGCATTTATAAAGTGCTATAGTAGCTTATATTTTCCAAAATGGTTTATTTCAAGAATAGTGAGATTTATAAAATGTCGTAATAGATATTTAGTTATTTCAAACATTGTTAGATTCAAAACAATAGCATTAAAATGCTGTCAAAAGACTAAAGCATTTTGAAAATGCTATAAAATTCCAGATTTCATTTTGGCTTTTCAAAAATAATAATAAAACTCCAAATTTTATTATTACAACTTAAAAATCATATTTCTAGACTTCAAAATTTCACATTTAAAATCATTTTAACATATGATTTAACACAATAAAATTTTAAGATCAAATATTCAATTTTGCAAACTCCGTTCATTTATTAAGTCAAAATTCACTGTTTATTAATTTATAAATTTAATAAACTTAAAATTTTACTTCAAATATCATTTCAAAACTTTAAATTTGATTTACATTATTTATTTACATCTTAAAATAAAATTTAATGTCAAACGTCACATTTACTCCAAATTTACATACTTGAATTCACTTAAATTCACAATTTCAAGATTTAATATTTAACTTTCTTAAAACCATAATATATATATTTTAAATCAAAATTTCATACTTTTGAAAATACATATTAAAAAAAAATCATTTAAAAATATACCACGGGGTCTGTATATAATTTTCTAACCTAGGTCAAGTGATACGGATATATATCATTTCAATCCGTAATTTACAAAGAAAACCGGGTTTTATCATTTCAAACCCGCAATCCCAAGCCAAATAAAATACAATAAAAATCGCTCAGGCCTATCATTTCAGCCCATAATGATTTTTTCCTATTCTAAAGTCCGTTCGGGTATGTATCATTTCAACCCATAGTGATTCTATTCTAACAGGGAACTTGCAGTGTGAATATATGCATAAACAACATAAACAATGTCAATGTCACAATATAATGTCATATATCAGATGTCAGGTTATAATTAACAGTTTTAACATGGTAACAACATGGCATAGCATATCATATAATCATAATTAACTTGCATAAACATTTTATATTACTAAACACTTGTCATCAATTCACTATTTCATAAGTATAAATGTCAGAGTGAGAAAGACTCACCTTTTCGAAGCTAGAGACCAAAACAACAAACACAAGAGCGATTCCAAAAGCACGATAAACACGATTTGAATTGAATGAATGGAAAGCCTTGATAATGATCTTGTATACAACAAATAAACAAGACCATATAAACATATGCATACAATACAAGTATGAATTTAAACGAAATGGAAATTTTAAATCAACAAAGAACATTACCCAGCTTTAACACGAAAGTGCCTGACCACGACAATATGGCTTGTCACATGATCAAATGGGCTTGTTCTCATGACGCTAGGCTCGGCATAGGTGTCAACATGACTTGGGTTTAGCATCAAAACACATATCAACAAGTGGATGAAGATGGAGGAGTTACAACATGAAGCATACTAAGGGTCAAGGCAACAATAGGTAGGGTTTTGGTGCATTTTTGGCTCGACCAAAAGCAAGTGAGGCTCGGCCAAAGGAAAGTACAGGTCTGGACAGTGGGGAGTGATGGTATAGCAGCACCAAAAAGTCATGTAGTTTCTGGTGGTGGTGGTTCTAGGGGTGGCCAAAGTGTATAGGAAGAGGTAGGTGATGTTTTATGGCTAGGCTAGCATAGTTTCAAGGAGTTTTTGTGCAAATTTAAGGTGCTTGCATCATCTAATGATCACGACCTGACATGGACAGAGGAGAGTCTGATGTTGCACCTGGAGATGGAGGAGGTGATGGTCGGTGATGATGGTGGAGAGTGGGGCCAAGCAAAGTTTTGCAAAGGAGGAAGCAAAATCATTGAAATTGTGAAGAAGAGAAGAGATAAAGGAAGCCATTTGCAATTTTATTTGTTTCTTCTCATGCCGTGAGTTTTGTTTGAGGAAGAGGAGAATATTTCACGTGAATGCTGAAAGAAATTCACGGCTAAAGCAAGAGATGTGAACGGTTAAAGCAATGAAGTGAAAAGGCAAGAAAACGAAAAGACAGAATGCAAAAAGGCTTAAGCAAATAAAAGGTCACTAAACTCTTCAAATTTCCAATATTTCTTTTTATATTTTATATAAATTTAAAATATATATAAATTCACATAAAATACGAAAATTTAGAAAAAAAATTATTAATTATTAATTATATATAGTTTAATTAAATAAAACAGCAAAATTTGCAACTAGTCTTGAAAATATGAAAAATAAGTGCAATGAACTTGGGAAAATTTTTATGTACTTAAATTTTTTTGTAAATAAAGATAAGAACACAAAATAAAAAGGAAATCACAAAAATAAATAAATAAATTTTAATTTAAATATAGTTTAGATGAAGAAAATAGCAGAAAAAGGAAAACAGCCTTTTAAAAATAGGAAATCATCATAGTAAATTTTAGAAAAATTCTATTATCATTTCAAAAATATTTAAAAGTCAAAATATACATATTGTAACGACCCAGAAATTTGAATAATTTAAATTGAAAATATTTAATTTATTTTAAATATTTAAATGATGGTTTGAATTGAATTTTCAATATAACTTTGAATTTGGCGATTAAATTATAGAATTTAATCTATTGAGAGTTGAATAAAAATTTGAATCTTCAATTTTAAGCCGATTAAAAATATTTCAAAGGCTTGTAAAATTCATATTGATAGTATTGAAGATTTTAGAAGCTTCAGAATTGAATTTGAAAGTGAATTGTTCAGTTTTGAAATTAAATCGTTTGAATCGATATTCAAAAATAGCCGTCCGAGGCACAGCCTCGGAATTCGACGAAACCAGTTCCATTGGGTCCGGAATATTGAATTATTGCCGGATTTCAAATTTCGTATCAATCGGAGTTGGTATGTGAGCACACGTTGAGTAAACGCGTCGAAAAAAATTAAATCGAATTCAATTTTAAATTTAAATTTAAATATTTAAGTCAACACACACCACGTTATCTCCTAAAATCTTGCCTTGATTCACGCAGAGAATCGCGATACAAGATCAAGTTTGCACGACTCTTCTCTGTTAAACTTCGTTCTTTCCCCTTTCTCTTTCAAATTCACTTCAAACAGAAAAAAAAAAGAACAAAATAATGGCCGAAGGTTTTCCCCAAATCAAAATCAAATCTCGATTAGGCAAGGCGCACGCGTGATTTGGGAGGGTATCGGTGATTCAACGGCGACGCTAGCGCATGCGCGCGCGATGTGGCTGTGGGAATTTGAGGGCACGGCGGCGTGGGGAGGCGACGCCTCGCGCGTGGGCCAAAGTCGAAGATGGATCTGGGTCGCGCTCGCCTAGGGATTTGCTACTGTGGCCGTGACTTGGTCGCGTTCGAGGCTGGGCGCGCGCGTAGCGGCGATGGGCTCGGCGTCATCATCAACGAGCATGCGCGCGAGTCAGTGGGAAAGGGGGTCGTGTGTCAACTCGAAGGCGATGGCGGCACTGTGCGACAGCGACGAAGTGGAGCTCGAATTCGAGCTGATTTCACAGTAAGTTATATTTTTTTTTTATTAATTTTAATTTATAAAATTATGTGAGTAAAACAAATAGAAAAGAATATATACACTGCAAGTTTAAAACAATCTAAATCTTTGAATTATCTATAAATCTGTATATATATATATATATATATATATATATATATATATATATATATATGCAAATAAATAGTTAGTTAATAAAGTGTATTAAAAGGAATTTAAATTTTTAGTTAAACAAATAAATATTAAAAGAAATTGATTTAAAGATATTAATTTAAAAGTAAAAGAATTAGTTAGATAAATTTAATTATTTAAAAGAATTTAGTTAAATAAAATCGTTAATTAAAAGTGTATCGTTGGTTAAAATTGAATTGTTTAGTTAACTTAGGGAATTATTTTGATTGCTAAATATATTTTTTTAGGAGAAAATTGGTTTAAAATTTAATCATTGGAAAATTTAAATTTATTAAAAGAAGAAAATTTGTTAAAAATAAAATCTTGGTTAAATAAACTTGTTAAAGGAATCTGTTCGAATTTTAATAAATGTATATAGATTAGAAATAAATAATGATAGGGATTTTAAAACTTGAAGAAAATTTAGTTTAAAACTAAATTATTAGTTGAATAGAAATTTTAGCTTCAAATGAAAAATATTTTATTAAAGAAAAATTTGTTAAGAATTCAAATCAATTGATAAAATAATTTATTTAAGGAAATTTGATCTTTAAATTAAATAAAGAAATAAATTAAAGGAATTCTAGTTTAGGATTTAAATCTTCAATTAGATAATTTTATTGAAAGTAAGTTTGGTTAATTAAATTAAAAAAATTTAGTTAAAATAATATATTAAACAAAGGAATTTTAAAAGATTTAAGAAAATTTATATAAGCAAAAAAATGTTGAAAGCCAAAAACAATCTATTTAAAAAGGGAATTTAATTTTTAAATTTGTAACCTTTAGTTAAACAAGTTTAATTAAAATCAGTTTGAAGTTTTAATTTTTAGTTTAAAATAAAAATAACGAATGTGATGATTTACTTATTGTATTAAACTATTTAACTATTTTTAGTTACTAAAGAATATTTTATTACAAAGAAGTTATTTTAAAATTTTAGTCAAACAAATTTATTTAAAAGAAAATCGATTTTAAGATATTAATTTAGAGTAAAATAATTAGTAGATCTAATTTATGAAAAGGAAATTCAGTTCAATTGAAAATTTCTAGTTAAAATTATTTTAAAAGTAAAATAATTAGTTGAAATAAATTTATTAAAGAAGAAAAAAATTAGTTTAAATAAATTTATTAAACGAGAAATTGGTTTAAACGAAACTACGAGTTAATTTAACTATTAAAATGAAATCACCAATGAATCGAAATTATCAAATAAAAATTTATTATTTGATTGATTCGAATATTAATAAATTTGTGTATAATATTTATACAAGGTATAAATGAAGAAAACAAGTTGAATTGGAAGTGGATTGCAAACGGGAATAAAGGTGAGAACTTCTCACTCAAAAGGAATTTTGTTGTTTATTTAAATTTTAAATCGTTAGATTTAAAATTGTTTGACTGTGTTGATTGAATGATTGAATGATGATTGTTATATATATATATATATATATATATATATATATATATATATATATATATATATTGAATGTGAATAGACCCTATACGCCGTTAGTAAGCGGAGGTTATTTATTACACACATATACCGCGATATTCCACCTCGAAGTGGAATTGGTATTATATTATATATAGCAATATATATATATTGGCATATGTATATATTGCAGTTGATTGATTTCCCGCATTTTCTTTTAGCGGATGAGACCCTATTGCGCCGTTAGTAAGCGGATATATATTTATAAAATCCCATGTACCGCGATATTCCGTCTTGAAACGGAATGGTATTGTGCTAATGTCCGTGGATGCAGGGAAACAGGTTGGAGGGATCCAACTGGATTCCTCACAAATATTTATTTGATTTCATATATTGTGATATTTGATTGTTATCATAAATGATATATGATGTTTGAAAGTTGTGATTGAATATTTATGTGTTGCATCATCGGGTCCAATTTTGAAGTTTAAAAATAACGATTTTGATTTCTAAAGTGATTCTTGGAAATATACGTTTATAAAATATTTTTGGAATTGATTCATCTTAAATAAATAAACGTTATAATTTTAATATTATGAAAATTATGATTTTTGAGAAATACAGTTAAAAGTTGATTTTTGAAAATATGGGATTAGTGATTTTATAAAGTAGTTTGAACTGGGACTTCTGAATTTATTATAAGAAGTTTAGAAATAGGATTTATAAAATTTTTATTTTATAAATCAGAATGATGAAATTATAAAAGAGTTTAAAGATGTTTAAAGTAATAATATAAATTGATTTATATTAAAAGATTTATAAGTTGATATTTATAAATTTAGAATATCTTAAATTATAAAACGAGCTTTTATAGGTGATAGAATGATTTATAAATGAATTTCATAAAGGAATGAAATCTATAGAATTTATCAAATTTGATTATTTTATAAATCAAAATGATAAATTATAAAGGAGTTGAAAGACGTTTTAAAATAGTAATATAAATTGTTTTATATTAAAAAGATTTATAAATTGATATTTATAAATTAAAAATATTGGAATTATAAAATGAGCTTTTATAAGTATTAGAAAGAATTGTGAATGAATTTCACTAATGAATGAAATTTATAGAATTATAACGGTAAAGTTATAGAATTTTATAAATAAAAATTTATAAAGTTATTTAGGAAATAGATGTGGATAAATAAATGAATCTTAGAAGTTATAAGATTTATAAATTTGGGAAGTTCGAAGGTATGATTTTGTAAATAAATAAATTATAAGTATTTGACTTATAATATGAATTTTTAGTATATCATTGTGATATGAATTAAGATAGGTTAATAAAGGAATTTATAAAAAGGAGTTGATATAAAATAAATAGAAATAGGATTTATAAACGTTGTTTTATAAATCCGCAACGACTTATTTTGATAAGGAATTGTTGTAATTTATTTATGGAATTATATTCATGTTTTAGACGGTGAATAATTCTTTAAAATAAAATGAATAGAAGTGATGAAATTTATTAACAAGTGTATTCACGTTTTTGAATAGTGAATATTATGTTAAAGAAATTATTTTAGATGTGATGTTTTAAATAGAATTAAAACGATCTAAAGATGTTTTAAACTGTATTGAGATTCGAAACCATAGATTTCAACATTTATTGTTGAAATAGATGCTTTCGAGAAATATAAGGAAATGGTGGACTATAACACTGTTGTTATAGTAAATGATTTCCGAAAGGAAATGTTTTGCATAGTATTGGGATTTATATATCTATTTTAATTTCGAATCCCTATACTAGTGATTTTGGGTTGTCGTAACGATGTTTTACGCGACATTCGTTTTGACCCAAATGAATATGATTAAGTGAATGATTTCCTTAAAAGAATGAAATATATACTTAATTTCGATTAGGGTATATTAAATAATTTCTCAGTATAGAAAATAAAAAGATCTGTGAATTACTTATTTTTAATAAGTATGGAAATGTTTTTCCAATATTAAGTGAATATTTGGAATTTATCTTTTTGAAGATAAATTGAAAATGAATATTAGAAATTGAATGGAAATCGTATATTCATAAATATTTTGGAATGTAAATTCAATATAGAATTTATAAATGAAATTGGGAAATTAGATTTAAAAATAAATATTGATTTATTTTTAAAGTATGGAAATTATGTTATATCTTGTAAAGATATTTTTGTGAAATAAATAATTTGGAAAATTATTTGGAATCTGGTGATGTTGGCATATCTATTGATAGTTCAATAACCGACTATCAATATTTACCTTTAAATAGGTATTTGTTGTGAATTTCTTGAAATTGGATGCCACACTTATTTTTTTTAAAATAAGCGCTCACTATTCGGGTTAACCGGGAAAGGACCTTGGGGTCGTATAACCCATTCCGAATATGTGATACGTCGTTATGAATTGCATTCGAAGATCGGTGTTGAAGACCGGATATTTTCGAAAGCGAAAGGGTTTCTTGTCGATTGTCTCTGCACTGGCTGATCCCTGGTATTGAGATCTCCATATGTGATGGGAAATCCGAACGTGATTAGAGATTATTCGGATTGCAAGGACTTCTTTGTAAGTGCCTTCGGTTCTGTTCGAGCCCGGAACAGACTTGTATGGATGGTGTGTCTGACATTACAAGTTGAGATGTAAAGCCGATTTCTTTCAAATATATTTCTGTGGTGGCGGAGAATTAATTCTTTTAGCTTAACACCCTTCTCTGAGACGTACGAGCTCAGAGGTTATATAGTTGAAGTTATCAGCGATATATTCCCAATTTGGTAATGTGATATGCTGAGTGTTGCTGTAAATGATCATTGTGTTGATTATTGTGATAGGATCGTTTATTTGATCGTCTATCTTAGTGATCATTGTGTTGATCATTTGTTGACCCAAAGCATGGCTTTTGTATAAAGTATGTTTCTGTGGACGTGACTTCGTCGAACCTCACACCTCGGAAATGGTCAAAACAGGAAAGATGCGGCAAGGTTATGAGGGGTAGCACCCTTTAGGGTATATACATTTCCTTCTGGATAGAGGTGGTATCATGGTATGGAGCCCAGATATTTAACCTATGTGGTTACTACGAATTTATTACTTTGTGGTTGTTGGTTTTCGGGATCCCGTGAGAAAGGTCGTTTACGATCAGGGAATGGCGTGCTCGTGTCAGTAGTTACCCAGTTAGGGGTAACCCGGCCTTGTGTTGGCAGAGTTCCGGTTTGGTTCTCGGGGATGTCTTTCCAGAGGCATTCTCATGTGGCAATGGGAATTTCCTTAGCCTGACCATTTGTTGGAAATCCAAAGAAACAATACGAAACTTGTATGGTTTTAGTTGTAGAACCTATCATTCACTTATGGTGTCGCAACACTGTTTGGATGGTAGCTATAGTAGGCATACGATAATGGTCGTATGTTGGCTAAGATTTATATTCTACTTTCGAAATGAATTTTTCTCTACAATATGCACTAGTAATAATATCAAATGTTCTTTTAATGCGTATCAAGCATCTTTGGATATCATAAGGAGAAATCTCCTCCGATTCTGCGTTTGCATGTGTGTGTGTGCGGGAGGCCTTATGGTAGTCTCATTTTTTTTAAAAGCATTTCGAATTGAAATAAAAATCTCTCTCTATTTTGATTTTTAAAGAAAAATAAACTGTTTTTAATTCTCACACCAGTCACATGACTGACTTGGAGTTTATTGTTTTCCTTCCTAAACTCTGGGTGCCCACCAATTTTCACACGGGCAGTCAAGAGTTAGGTTTATCAGGATGTTCCGGACATTCTGGAATTGCTGGAGGCAAGCTGGATGGCAGGGCGTATTACTAATTATATAGTACTTCTTTTACCGCTGCATTGTTTGTTGTTGTACACTCTGATTATGATTTGATGTAATGTAATATAATGTGATGTAATAACTGATATAGTTCTTTGTTTAAAGATTATTCATTTATCTATTATATGTTGTTCCGCTGCGAATTGTGAGATTCTGTTATTGTTCTGTTGTTTCCTTTCTTTCCTGTTCTATTTTAAAATTCTCTATTTTCTTTTGTGTTTTTTTTTCTCTTTTAAAATTTTCCCTATTTTCTATCTTCTTATCTTCTCTTTCTATCCTTTTCTTTTCTTTTTAAAACCATAACATTTCGGATTTCCGGCCTTCGATTTCTCGGCAGTCGATAAAGTGAGTGTCGATGTTGAATTTTCGAAAGTCGAAAATTCCCGAACGTTACATTTGGTATCAGAGCTTATGGTTAAGCGACAACCATGGTTCTGTTGGGTGATACTCGTTAGAGATAGAGTCAGCAGTACTCTAGAATGAGTTTGAATGTAATAATAGATATGAGAGCGTATTTGTTAGTGAATATAAAATTATTTTTTGAATCGGGTAAATAAGATAATTTTGCCCAAAACTATTTTGTATAGAAAAGAAATGATTTTCTATGAATTATTATAGTATATGGTTGCATGATTGTTAGAAGTGATGATATTGAATATTATCATTAGTATATGGAATTAAATAAAAATGGATTGATTTCAAGTAAACTAACTTGATAAATTATTAATTCATGGACTGATGAATTGAAGTTTGAATTGGTTAAATTGAAGTTTAGTCGTGAGCTAAATTTAAAGATAAATTTGAATTTGTATATAAATTCAAGTAAGTAAAAGAAATAAATTGAAATTCTCTTTGTTAGTAATTAAGTAAATTCGAGGTGAATTGAATATAGAAATTGAAAATTAAAATGAATTAGTGAATGAAACTAATTTAAAGTAGTAATATGAATTAGTAAATGAAAGTTAATCGTTAGAATTCAATATTTAGAATTGAGAATTAAATTCGAATGGAATTTCAAATTGTGAATTGAATTCAAATGGAATTTAAATTGTGAATGAAATTGAATTGAAGAGTAAAATTTGAATGAGATTGAATGTATAACTTCAATAGTGAAGTTAAAATATATAAGAAACATATATCGAAATTTTGCAATAGAATTGGCAAATTGGTTTGAATATTGTATTTGGATTTGTATGCTACTACTAGCAGGTTATACAGGTATATAAAGGAATTGAGATTTTGATTTCAAAGATAAAATTGAATCGCTCGACAAAAAGGTACGTATTTCAATTTCAGTATGAAATTTGATGACTTTCTTCTCTAGCCACTTGGCTTTTCTCTTTTCCTTTTGATTCTGAGGGGCCGTGGTGCCATTTTGTAGTCGTACCGAGCTAGCCGCGCAAAGGAGACGCTGGCGAAATTTTTCGAAAATTTAGGGTGTTAGAAAAATTTTGAGAAAAATTTGAAAGTTTGAAATTTGAATTTGAATTTAAACTTGAATGGTTAGTAAAACAATATTGTTTGGAACTTATAATTGAAGTTGGAAAGCAAGTTGAAATGATAGTGAATCTCTAGTAAAAAGATTTAGGTTGGTAAGTTGATAAAACTATTAGGATTGTGAAAAATAGTAGACGAATAAGGGCATTCTTCTTAACTTGTAATTTCGGGACGAAATTCTTTTAAGGAGGGAAGATTGTAACGACCCAGAAATTTGAATAATTTAAATTGAAAATATTTAATTTATTTTAAATATTTAAATGATGGTTTGAATTGAATTTTCAATATAACTTTGAATTTGGCGATTAAATTATAGAATTTAATCTATTGAGAGTTGAATAAAAATTTGAATCTTCAATTTTAAGCCGATTAAAAATATTTCAAAGGCTTGTAAAATTCATATTGATAGTATTGAAGATTTTAGAAGCTTCAGAATTGAATTTGAAAGTGAATTGTTCAGTTTTGAAATTAAATCGTTTGAATCGATATTCAAAAATAGCCGTCCGAGGCACAGCCTCGGAATTCGACGAAACCAGTTCCATTGGGTCCGGAATATTGAATTATTGCCGGATTTCAAATTTCGTATCAATCGGAGTTGGTATGTGAGCACACGTTGAGTAAACGCGTCGAAAAAAATTAAATCGAATTCAATTTTAAATTTAAATTTAAATATTTAAGTCAACACACACCACGTTATCTCCTAAAATCTTGCCTTGATTCACGCAGAGAATCGCGATACAAGATCAAGTTTGCATGACTCTTCTCTGTTAAACTTCGTTCTTTCCCCTTTCTCTTTCAAATTCACTTCAAACAGAAAAAAAAAGAACAAAATAATGGCCAAAGGTTTTCCCCAAATCAAAATCAAATCTCGATTAGGCAAGGCGCGCGCGTGATTTGGGAGGGTATCGGTGATTCAACGGCGACGCTAGCGCATGCGCGCGCGATGTGGCTGTGGGAATTTAAGGGCACGGCGGCGTGGGGAGGCGACGCCTCGCGCGTGGGCCAAAGTCGAAGATGGATCTGGGTCGCGCTCGCCTAGGGATTTGCTACTGTGGCCGTGACTTGGTCGCGTTCGAGGCTGGGCGCGCGCGTAGCGGCGATGGGCTCGGCGTCATCATCAACGAGCATGCGCGCGAGTCAGTGGGAAAGGGGGTCGTGTGTCAACTCGAAGGCGATGGCGGCACTGTGCGACAGCGACGAAGTGGAGCTCGAATTCGAGCTGATTTCACAGTAAGTTATATTTTTTTTTTATTAATTTTAATTTATAAAATTATGTGAGTAAAACAAATAGAAAAGAATATATACACTGCAAGTTTAAAACAATCTAAATCTTTGAATTATCTATAAATCTATATATATATATATATATATATATATATATATATATATATGCAAATAAATAGTTAGTTAATAAAGTGTATTAAAAGGAATTTAAATTTTTAGTTAAACAAATAAATATTAAAAGAAATTGATTTAAAGATATTAATTTAAAAGTAAAAGAATTAGTTAGATAAATTTAATTATTTAAAAGAATTTAGTTAAATAAAATCGTTAATTAAAACTGTATCGTTGGTTAAAATTGAATTGTTTAGTTAACTTAGGGAATTATTTTGATTGCTAAATATTTTTTTTAGGAGAAAATTGGTTTAAAATTTAATCATTGGAAAATTTAAATTTATTAAAAGAAGAAAATTTGTTAAAAATAAAATCTTGGTTAAATAAACTTGTTAAAGGAATCTGTTCGAATTTTAATAAATGTATATAGATTAGAAATAAATAATGATAGGGATTTTAAAACTTGAAGAAAATTTAGTTTAAAACTAAATTATTAGTTGAATAGAAATTTTAGCTTCAAATGAAAAATATTTTATTAAAGAAAAATTTGTTAAGAATTCAAATCAATTGATAAAATAATTTATTTAAGGAAATTTGATCTTTAAATTAAATAAAGAAATAAATTAAAGGAATTCTAGTTTAGGATTTAAATCTTCAATTAGATAATTTTATTGAAAGTAAGTTTGGTTAATTAAATTAAAAAATTTTAGTTAAAATAATTTATTAAACAAAGGAATTTTAAAAGATTTAAGAAAATTTATATAAGCAAAAAAATGTTGAAAGCCAAAAACAATCTATTTAAAAAGGGAATTTAATTTTTAAATTTGTAACCTTTAGTTAAACAAGTTTAATTAAAATCAGTTTGAATTTTTAATTTTTAGTTTAAAATAAAAATAACGAATGTGATGATTTACTTATTGTATTAAACTATTTAACTATTTTTAGTTACTAAAGAATATTTTATTACAAAGAAGTTATTTTAAAATTTTAGTCAAACAAATTTATTTAAAAGAAAATCGATTTTAAGATATTAATTTAGAGTAAAATAATTAGTAGATCTAATTTATGAAAAGGAAATTCAGTTCAATTGAAAATTTCTAGTTAAAATTATTTTAAAAGTAAAATAATTAGTTGAAATAAATTTATTAAAGAAGAAAAAAATTAGTTTAAATAAATTTATTAAACGAGAAATTGGTTTAAACGAAACTACGAGTTAATTTAACTATTAAAATGAAATCACCAATGAATCGAAATTATCAAATAAAAATTTATTATTCGATTGATTCGAATATTAATAAATTTGTGTATAATATTTATACAAGGTATAAATGAAGAAAACAAGTTGAATTGGAAGTGGATTGCAAACGGGAATAAAGGTGAGAACTTCTCACTCAAAAGGAATTTTGTTGTTTATTTAAATTTTAAATCGTTAGATTTAAAATTGTTTGACTGTGTTGATTGAATGATTGAATGATGATTGTTATATATATATATATATATATATATATATATATATATATATATATATATATATATATTGAATGTGAATAGACCCTATACGCCGTTAGTAAGCGGAGGTTATTTATTACACACATATACCGCGATATTCCACCTCGAAGTGGAATTGGTATTATATTATATATAGCAATATATATATATTGGCATATGTATATATTGCAGTTGATTGATTTCCCGCATTTTCTTTTAGCGGATGAGACCCTATTGCGCCGTTAGTAAGCGGATATATATTTATAAAATCCCATGTACCGCGATATTCCGTCTTGAAACGGAATGGTATTGTGCTAATGTCTGTGGATGTAGGGAAACAGGTTGGAGGGATCCAACTGGATTCCTCACAAATATTTATTTGATTTCATATATTGTGATATTTGATTGTTATCATAAATGATATATGATGTTTGAAAGTTGTGATTGAATATTGATGTGTTGCATCATCGGGTCCAATTTTGAAGTTTAAAAATAACGATTTTGATTTCTAAAGTGATTCTTGGAAATATACGTTTATAAAATATTTTTGGAATTGATTCATCTTAAATAAACAAACGTTATAATTTTAATATTATGAAAATTATGATTTTTGAGAAATACAGTTAAAAGTTGATTTTTGAAAATATGGGATTAGTGATTTTATAAAATAGTTTGAACTGGGACTTCTGAATTTATTATAAGAAGTTTAGAAATAGGATTTATAAAATTTTTATTTTATAAATCAGAATGATGAAATTATAAAAGAGTTTAAAGATGTTTAAAGTAATAATATAAATTGATTTATATTAAAAGATTTATAAGTTGATATTTATAAATTTAGAATATCTTAAATTATAAAACGAGCTTTTATAGGTGATAGAATGATTTATAAATGAATTTCATAAAGGAATGAAATCTATAGAATTTATCAAATTTGATTATTTTATAAATCAAAATGATAAATTATAAAGGAGTTGAAAGATGTTTTAAAATAGTAATATAAATTGTTTTATATTAAAAAGATTTATAAATTGATATTTATAAATTAAAAATATTGGAATTATAAAATGAGCTTTTATAAGTATTAGAAAGAATTGTGAATGAATTTCACTAATGAATGAAATTTATAGAATTATAACGGTAAAGTTATAGAATTTTATAAATAAAAATTTATAAAGTTATTTAGGAAATAGATGTGGATAAATAAATGAATCTTAGAAGTTATAAGATTTATAAATTTGGGAAGTTCGAAGGAATGATTTTGTAAATAAATAAATTATAAGTATTTGACTTATAATATGAATTTTTAGTATATCATTGTGATATGAATTAAGATAGGTTAATAAAGGAATTTATAAAAAGGAGTTGATATAAAATAAATAGAAATAGGATTTATAAACGTTGTTTTATAAATCCGCAACGACTTATTTTGATAAGGAATTGTTGTAATTTATTTATGGAATTATATTCATGTTTTAGACGGTGAATAATTCTTTAAAATAAAATGAATAGAAGTGATGAAATTTATTAACAAGTGTATTCACGTTTTTGAATAGTGAATATTATGTTAAAGAAATTATTTTAGATGTGATGTTTTAAATAGAATTAAAACGATCTAAAGATGTTTTAAACTGTATTGAGATTCGAAACCATAGATTTCAACCTTTATTGTTGAAATAGATGCTTTCGAGAAATATAAGGAAATGGTGGACTATAACACTGTTGTTATAGTAAATGATTTCCGAAAGGAAATGTTTTGCATAGTATTGGGATTTATATATCTATTTTAATTTCGAATCCCTATACTAGTGATTTTGGGTTGTCGTAACGATGTTTTACGCGACATTCGTTTTGACCCAAATGAATATGATTAAGTGAATGATTTCCTTAAAAGAATGAAATATATACTTAATTTCGATTAGGGTATATTAAATATTTTCTCAGTATAGAAAATAAAAAGATCTGTGAATTACTTATTTTTAATAAGTATGGAAATGTTTTTCCAATATTAAGTGAATATTTGGAATTTATCTTTTTGAAGATAAATTGAAAATGAATATTAGAAATTGAATGGAAATCGTATATTCATAAATATTTTGGAATGTAAATTCAATATAGAATTTATAAATGAAATTGGGAAATTAGATTTAAAAATAAATATTGATTTATTTTTAAAGTATGGAAATTATGTTATATCTTGTAAAGATATTTTTGTGAAATAAATAATTTGGAAAATTATTTGGAATCTGGTGATGTTGGCATATCTATTGATAGTTCAATAACCGACTATCAATATTTACCTTTAAATAGGTATTTGTTGTGAATTTCTTGAAATTAAATGCCACACTTATTTTTTTTTAAAATAAGCGCTCACTATTCGGGTTAACGGGGAAAGGACCTTGGGGTCGTATAACCCATTCCAAATATGTGATACGTCGTTATGAATTGCATTCGAAGATCGGTGTTGAAGACCGGATATTTTCGAAAGCGAAAGGGTTTCTTGTTGATTGTCTCTGCACTGGCTGATCCCTGGTATTGAGATCTCCATATGTGTTGGGAAATCCGAACGTGATTAGAGATTATTCGGATTGCAAGGACTTCTTTGTAAGTGCCTTCGGTTCTGTTCGAGCCCGGAACAGACTTGTATGGATGGTGTGTCTGACATTACAAGTTGAGATGTAAAGCCGATTTCTTTCAAATATATTTCTGTGGTGGCGGAGAATTTATTCTTTTAGCTTAACACCCTTCTCTGAGACGTACGAGCTCAGAGGGTATATAGTTGAAGTTATCAGCGATATATTCCCAATTTGGTAATGTGATATGCTGAGTGTTGCTGTAAATGATCATTGTGTTGATTATTGTGATAGGATCGTTTATTTGATCGTCTATCTTAGTGATCATTGTATTGATCATTTGTTGACCCAAAGCATGGCTTTTGTATAAAGTATGTTTTTGTGGACGTGACTTCGTCGAACCTCACACCCCGGAAATGGTCAAAACAGGAAAGATGCGGCAAGGTTATGAGGGGTAGCACCCTTTAGGGTATGTACATTTCCTTCTGGATAGAGGTGGTATCATGGTATGGAGCCCAGATATTTAACCTATGTGGTTACTACGAATTTATTACTTTGTGGTTGTTGGTTTTCGGGATCCCGTGAGAAAGGTCGTTTACGATCGGGGAATGGCGTGCTCGTGTCAGTAGTTACCCAGTTAGGGGTAACCCGGCCTTGTGTTGGCAGAGTTCCGGTTTGGTTCTCGGGGATGTCTTTCCAGAGGCATTCTCATGTGGCAATGGGAAGTTCCTTGGCCTGACCATTTGTTGGAAATCCAAAGAAACAATACGAAACTTGTACGGTTTTAGTTGTAGAACCTATCATTCACTTATGGTGTCGCAACACTGTTTGGATGGTAGCTATAGTAGGCATACGATAATGGTCGTATGTTGGCTAAGATTTATATTCTACTTTCGAAATGAATTTTTCTCTACAATATGCACTAGTAATAATATCAAATGTTCTTTTAATGCGTATCAAGCATCTTTGGCTATCATAAGGAGAAATCTCCTCCGATTCTGCGTTTGCATGTGTGTGTGTGCGGGAGGCCTTATGGTAGTCTCATTTTTTTTTAAAAGCATTTCGAATTGAAATAAAAATCTCTCTCTATTTTGATTTTTAAAGAAAAATAAACTGTTTTTAATTCTCACACCAGTCACATGACTGACTTGGAGTTTATTGTTTTCCTTCCTAAACTCTGGGTGCCCACCAATTTTCACACGGGCAGTCAAGAGTTAGGTTTATCAGGATGTTCTGGACATTCTGGAATTGCTGGAGGCAAGCTGGATGGCAGGGCGTATTACTAATTATATAGTACTTCTTTTACCGCTGCATTGTTTGTTGTTGTACACTCTGATTATGATTTGATGTAATGTAATATAATGTGATGTAATAACTGATATAGTTCTTTGTTTAAAGATTATTCATTTATCTATTATATGTTGTTCCGCTGCGAATTGTGAGATTCTGTTATTGTTCTGTTGTTTCCTTTCTTTCCTGTTCTATTTTAAAATTCTCTATTTTCTTTTGTCTTTTTTTTTATCTTTTAAAATTTTCCCTATTTTCTATCTTCTTATCTTCTCTTTCTATCTTTTTCTTTTCTTTTTAAAACCATAACATTTCGGATTTTCGGCCTTCGATTTCTCGGCAGTCGATAAAGTGAGTGTCGATGTTGAATTTTCGAAAGTCGAAAATTCCCGAACGTTACACATAATATAACATATTAAAACATATTAAAATAAAATATGACAAAGAAAAATAAAATTTATACAATTTAAAATAACAAAATTGCAAAATAAACAATTTATACTCAAAATTGAAATGTACATATCTTTTGCAGTTTAACTCCGTTTTCCACGAAACAAAAAGCAATGTTCAAGTTATTAAATCTATTTTCATAATAAAAGATAAAATTTAAAATTTCAAACTTTTAAATTTTTAAGTTAAAAGTCAAAGTTTGACTATTTTGACCAAAATCAACATTTTCTGGAAATATTCAATTTATGCATGTTTGAAATTCTAATCCACATCAAAATCAACATTTATATTTCAATTAACAAAATATATTAATTTTAATAAATAAAATAAAGTTTTTAAATTTGGAATTTAAATTAAAATAATTAAAATATACAATTACAATATCAGAAAATACAGGGTTGTTACATCTCACAACTTCGGAAGTGTCTTCGAGAGTCGAATTCTGTTATTACTTCTCCTGATTTGCAAGAGCTTGAGATCTCACTGGACTTATCTATTGTATAGCAACCTATTCACGTGCTTGACTCGGAGGTGCGACACCTTCGGAACAAGGATGTGCCGCTCGTTAAAGTTCAATGGTCTGCTAATCCCAATGACTGTAATTGGGAAACCAGAGAGTTTATTGAGCGATCTTATCCGGGTTTTCTTTCTTAGCTTGTAAACGGTGAGTATGTCTTTTCATCTCAAGCTTATTTCCTTTTTCTTTTGATTGTTGTATGTATGTAGTTGTTACAAAGATCGTCTCTAGGAATTGCGAGGACGCAATTTTGTAAGAAGGGGAGATCTGTAACAACCCGCATATTTAACGATTTTATATTTAAATATTTTATTTAAATATAGCGTCGTTAGTCCGATTTAGGTCCGAAATGTTACATTTTGCAAACGGCCGAATTGGAGCTCGAAACCACCTCCATTGGTTCCAAAATGGCGTTTGCGATCTTTTTGAGTATAATCTTGATATGTTTGGAGTTTGCGAAATTTTGACCCTTTTTCTATTGGGTTTTGGGTTTGGGTTCAGCCCACTAGCTTAATTAACCCTCTAGCTCAACCCCTTCTCTTCATTCATCTTCATTTCATTTTCATTTCTTTGGCTAAAACTGAAAATGGTGGAAGAGAAGAGGGAATAGAAATTGCAAGCCCTGGTTCCATTTGCAAACTCCAAATTCTTGCTCCAAAATCAAAGAGAATCCATTGGTAAGATCTTCTTCATCTTCTCCAACTCTTCTTCTCTTCAATTTCAGAAAATTTCCTAAACCTAAATTAGGAAATACTTGTTTTATTCTTAGATTGAAGCTTATTGAGTTGAAGTAGAGTTTGGTTGGTCTTCTCCTTGTTGTTGAGCTTCCTCTTCTTCTTTGTTTGGGTAAAAGGTGAGTTTTGAACTCACATCTACCTCTCTTGATATCATAGATGTTGGGTATGAATTCCTAACACCTTGTTCATATGCACTTGCTTTTGGTTTGGATTGAATTGGTGAATATCCAAAATTTTAGTGTTTGGGTTCAATTCTTTAAAGATCCTAACTTTGATATTGGAACATATTTTTGGTAGCGAATCGGAGAGCTAATGGAGCTGGGGTATCTATTGGCTAAGGCTCCTTAACTCCATTGCTCGAACGGTCGCATTTTGGAAGAACTAGCATTTCATTGGAAAAAGGGCAGAAACTGCAAATTTATGCAGTTTGGCCGACCGAGCCCTGTATCCGGTCGACCGACCTGCTCATGTCAAGTTTTTTTATTTCCTGCATCTGGCCAGCCGATCGAGCGCTGCAACCGGTCGATCGACCTGCTCATGTTTTGCCTGTTTTGCCTATTTTTGCATATTTTGATTTGTTTTCCAAATTTTATCGATTCAAGTTGCTTTTTAGTAGTTGTTATTGCATCTTTGACTTTGATAACTTATTCTTGACTTCATCCACGGGTTTTTATAAAATAATCTCTCGAATCACTTTTAAAAGCTCGTTTCTCCAATTTATAAATTCTATTTAAAACGCACACACAATTTCGCACTTCGAGCGGAGTGGAAGGGAGATTAAATGGTTAGATAAAACACAGACCATGAATCTGTGCGTTTATCTTTCCGATTAGTCCCCGACCTATTCGATTGATTGTTTTGACCTTTGTGTTGGGTTTACCGATGATATGAGGTGAACTTTGTACTGCTTTGAGTGTGAAATTAACTAACGGATAGTAAACCGTTTAGTGCGAACGAGTGGTTATGGGACTCACGTTACCACTTTTCGGATTCCTTTTTGAGAGTTATGACACATTCCGCCAGTTAGTGGTGTCCAGTACTGGGTCTCAGACCTTCACCACTACGGTTTGTTGCCTTCGGGTATGTGCCTTCGGGTTTGTTGCCCTTTAGTATCGCTTCCGATGTTGGTCGTTATGAGCCGCATGGGTGATATTGGGTTGCCCTTTAGTATCGCTTCCGATGTTGGTCGTTATGAGCCGCATGGGTGATATTGGGTTTGGAGTCTTCGGGCTCATGGATCCTTGTTTATACAGTACTGAGCTCGAGCAATTTTCTGATGTTTCATTCATATGTACATTCCCTAGGTATCGCCCTTCGATGTTGGTCATTATGAGCCGCATGATGCGTAGCGTTTACCTTGCGGAACTTGTATACCTTATTGGTATTTATTATTTGCCTTCTTGGCTTGATTTGGGATATTTGTATCCTTTGTTTCTATATGTTGCCGATGATACGAGGCTTGTTATCATATGATTCATCTTTTGTTAGATGATTGTGTTATCTCTTTTAGAGATATTTGTTATGCTTTGTAACCTTGCAGGTTTATTGTTGCTCAGTTTATCTAACTGATTTGTTTATCTAGACTGACCCGTGTATTTTATACTCGGGTCAGACCGAGATATTTTAGGTTAGGTGCTTTTGGACTTAGCCTATTTTGCTTCCGCATGGACTACTCCGCTAGCTTCTTTTTGTCATAGCTTTTTGTGTAGTCCCATTTTGTAGTAACTCTGATATATGTATTCATCTGGAACTTGTCTGTATATTGTGATTTGCTATACCACTCGACATGTATTATTTTGTATACTCTATTATGTATCAGTGTATGTGTATATAATGATCTATTGTTCTGTGATGTATATTACATTTGAGTTGTTATACTCTGTTCTGATAGATCCTTCAACCACCTATGGTTTTGTTTTAAGTATTCATTGGGTATGTCGACCTGCTTGGTATGTGTATTGTCGATGTATTCAATAGATAGTTAGAGCAAGGCTATAGATGGTCGCTCCCAACCAGCCTTATTCTCCGTGTTAGTTGACGGCACTACCCTGTAGTGTCCTTGGCTAGCGTGGGTATAGAGGTGGGGCGTCACAGGAGATGGAGTCAAGCGCACGATGTTGGCGAACATGGTCTCGCGTTGTCGTGAAGGTGGAGTTTGTTCTTCGCGTTGTCGTGGAGGTAGGGATCGTCGGCTGGACGTCGTTGTTGGAGAGCTTGGTGGTCGTGACTATGTCAGATCGCGAGTCTGGTGAGGGGCGAGTGCCGCGTAGGCGACGTGAGGAGTGCAGTGATTTAGGCAGCATATCTGGGTCGCATACACATGGGGGGACTGGTGGCCGAGCAAACGCGGCCCTGGGAAGATGATGTGGAGCGGCGATCGTAGACTTGGGTTTGGGGGAGATGCACCGTTCTTGGTGGCCGACCTTCGATATGAGTATGGGTTTGTTCTATTTTAAGAAAAATAAAATTGAGTATATAAAATTTTGTTAAAACATAATTGGTTAACTCATAAGTATTATAATTTATTCAAAAAGTAATAATCTGGAATTACTTATTATAAAATTTATACAATTTCAGAGAAGCATTATCAACTGTGATTATTCCTTATTTATACAAGTATATAAATTATTATTTCAAAGATACGAAAGATATTTATGCCAAATGTAAATTAGGTGGATTAATTATTATTTAAAACTAGTTCATTAAATTTATTAAAGGAAAATAATTTGTTCGATTACTTTAAAATGTTAATAAACCGTACAATATTTATACAAGCTCAAAAATCATGGAGAAAACAAGCTTGTTTGGATTGGGTTGCAAATAAAAATCAAAGGTGAGTTAATCTCACTCAAATTAGATAAGTAGCTAATTTAATTAGTTAAAATTAAACAATTGGTTGATTGCTTGAATTGATAATTTATTATCAGTTTGGATGTGATATATTATATATAGTAGCATATATATATATATATATTGGAGTGATTGATATTCCCGCATTATGTAGCGGATGAGACCCTATGCGCCCCGCATAATAGCGGATGACCCTATGTACCGTAATATTCCACTTCGAAGTGGAATTGGTATTTTTTATATTGTGCTAACATCTACGGATGCAGGGAAATAGGTAGGAGGGATCTAATTGGATTCCACAAAATGTTGAATTCATTTTCCTATTCAGTTATATGAAATGTTGAATATTTTGTTAAATATTATGTTGGAAAAATTAATTTATTTGATGTTAATATATTTCTGGATATATTATGGAATTTAAAAAAATAAATATTGAATTTTAAAAAGGGAAATAAAAAGGGAAAATTTAAAGAAATAAATTTATAATAAAGATGGATAAATTAAAAGGGTGAATTTGAAAAAAGTAAATAGTTGATTTTAAAATCCTGCTTAATAATTTTCGAAATATGAGAAAAGAACCGAGTCTTTGAATAAACATAAAATAAAAGGTTTTAAAATTAAGGACTTAAGAAACGTTGATTTTTAGGTGCAAAGGATTTATTTTTAAATTTAAGTTTTAAATTAGTTGGAAAAATAAAGGGAGAATTTTGAAATAGAGTATAAAAATTGATATTTCAGATTTAAATAAGATTTTAAATCAAAATAAAAGAGTAAAACTGAAAATTAATGGATTTTGGAATAAATTTAGATAAATCAAGAAATAAATTTTTAAAGGGGATTTAATTCAGGAAGTCGATTTGAAAACCGATTAAGTGTTTTGAAAACACTGATTAAAAGGAGAATAAGATTATGGAATTTATAAACGGGGTTTATAAATAAGGTGAAATTAATATCAGTGGATATTTGAGATTTTAAATTCACGGTGGGAATTTATAAAGGAATGAGTAAATCGTTTTAAAAATAAAAGAGTAGTTTTATTTTTGAAAGGGTGGAAAAGAAAATTTACGGGATTGGGACGTTAGTTAAAGTGGAAATAGATCGAGAAGATTTATAAATGATTAGATAGGCTATATTGAAATGAAAAGTGTATTTTCTTGCAAAGCCAAGTATAATTTCAAGGGAAGATTTTTAAGTATGGATTAAAAGTTTTAAAAGTGTTTTTTTGAAAGAATGTTTTATAAAAATTATTTTTAGTTGTTTAAAATTTGTTAAAGTAAATATTTATTTAAGTTAATTATAGTAGTAATTATTTTTAAAGGTTAAATTATTATTTTGATGTAAAGGATAACTATTGAATATTTATACCCTATATTATAGCTTTATTTTAAAAGTAGTTTTTGGCTAAAGTTTACTTGGGAAATTATTATAGAATTTCATAACTATTATTTTGAATAAATTGATTTAAGTAGTTTTATTTCAAATGTGTTAAATGTATGTTTTTGGATAAAGTGATTTAATTTATTTTAAAGTTAAATTTAATAAGGTCTGGTGTTTTTCAGTGGAATTAAAATATTTAGTTAATTGATTGTTTAATTTGATAGTTAAATAACCGACTATCAATATTGGCCAATGCGCTGATCGTTTCAAAGAGACCGAGATCGGATTTAATTATCTAAAAACTGCTTCAATCTGGTTTGAACGTAGCGAATGAAGACCATGAAGATGACGAAGACGGTGATTCGGTTTGTCCAGACCCAGGGTAACTTCTAAGGACGAATGCTATCTGACCATCATCAGGAGGGCGATGAACATTTTAAGTGAAATGCGTTATAAAAAGGTGACTCATAGCCTCAAGCTTCATCAATCGGGAATGGCTAAAACATGAGAGGTGCAGCAAGGCTAAGTGAGTAGCACCTAAGTAGGGCAAGGTCATCCCTGTCTAGCGTCCCTTTTGATCTTAGCTTAGTGGGCGGTTGCTGATCCCAACCGCAGGGTGATCTTATTCGGACTATCCAGTAAGGAATAGCTCCGGTCTTGTGTTGCAGGGAATCAGGAGTGGTCCTCTATACGCTGATCTAGGCCAGGTACTATGACGGACGATACCCCAGTAGCCCTGCAATTGTATGGAATCCCACCTCCAATAAGCTCCTATACGGTTTTGATTGTGCCCAACTATGATGGAACGTGAGATGCAAGCATTTCAGCTAGATTCTATTTTACTTTCAATAGACACTATTATAATATCAAACGGATTTGATAAAAATGTTTTGGTTATCGTAAGGTAAAAACCCGACATGTTTGTTTATGGCGTGGTCTTACGAGATACCTTTGATTTCAAAGGATTCTGAAAACTTTAATAATTCAATTGAGTGTGTTTTCTCATGCTGGTTTTCCAGACTGACTCGGGTGTTATTTTATTATAATGCCCGGGTCAGACTGAGTATTATAGATACATGATAGGATGCCTTGGATCTCATGAGACGAGTTACATGGCGAGCCATATCACACGTACTTGATGTATATTCCGTCGTGTATGGTATGCTGTATAGTCAGCTTTTGTGAGGATAAGTCATAATAACTGTCCAGTTGTGTGCTATGGATTGTGTTGTACTCTGATGATTGTAAGTATTATACAATTACAGATTCTTTTGTATAAAAATCTGTTATTTTATATTATATTTTGTTCCGCTGCGATTGTGAGATTCTGATGTTGTTTTCTATTTCTTCTTCTAACTCTTTCTTTTTCTAACCCTATTGGTTTGTATTTACACCCACTTTCAATTGATCTGATGGAGAATAGTGTCGACTCAAAAGGGTATGGATTTGCGGGATGTTACATCCTTCGACATTGCCCTTCGGTGCACATCAAAGATCGTTCATGTGCATCTGCCACTAACTTTCCTTTGTAGGATCTAGATTAACCCTAGAGGGGGGGGGGAATAGGGTTATAGCAAATTTTCTCGATTTAAACACAGAAATAAACTGCAGAAATAAATATGCTGAAAAGTAAATCACACACAAAATTTACCCAGCTTCGGCAACCCCTGCCTACTGCTGCATTCACAGATTTCTATTAGAATTAAACAGTATCACGCTTACAAACACTCCACTAGACTCGCAGACATTTGCTCCCGCTCACAAACACTCTACTAGACTCGCACACCCTGCTCGCAAACATTTGCTCCCGCTCACAAACACTCTACTAGACTCGCACACCCTGCTCCGCCTATAGAGTTTCGCTTACTCGCAAACTTTGCTTCCCGCCTATAGAGCTTCGCTTACTCGCAAACTCTGCTCCCGCCTATAGAGCTTTGCGAACTCGCACACCCTGCTCACTGAACTAATTCTAACTAGACAATCTGACACTACCTAAACCCTAGGTGGTGATTTACAAATTCTTTGATTCGTAAAATAAAAACAACAATTAAAAAACAATAGAAAATAACCCTAAACCCTAATTAACAATATAATAAAGCCCTTTTATAAAATTAAAACACTAAACCCCCTTTTAATAATAAGACCGGCCCACTCCCTTATTTCACCCGATCCTTTTTGTCTCGTTCCTTTGCTTGTGAGAGTAATGGCGGCTTCGTCCCGTTTCTGAAATTAGGGCTTCGTCTCTTCTACTCCAAATTAGGGTTTGAAGCTGCCGACTTTATGTTTGATTAATAATGCGCGAGTAGCTTTGACCTTCTCTCGTTGCTCTCTTCGGCTGCTTCGTTGTTCGATCGAGTTTGACTCCTTGCTTCGGTATGTAATTTTATCCTTTTTGCTTTACTGATTGATGCTTTTCGTACTTGAACTCGATAGATTCTTCGTTGCCGATGATGAATTGGTTTATATAGGAGTTCGAATTCCTATATTTGCGTTCGTATAAATATATTTGAATTTTTCAATTCCTTTTCTCTGCCGCTTGATGATGTTTGAACGATTGATGATTAATCTGACTTGTTCAATACGACTATTTCTAGTAGCTTGATTCACACGGCTTTGAATTGCCTTGCTTATCACGGTTTTGATTTTGCTGGTTCGACTTGGCATTGACTGTTTCAATTTGTCTCACACTTGATTTCTGATTTGTGAATTATTCAACCTTGTTCATCACGGTACCGACATTTGCTTTGACCAGTTGATTTACTTTGGCCATACTGTTGAAATTGTTCTTCACTGTGAACTTGTAGTCTTTTGTTTGTGTGCTCGAGTTTGCATTGTTACATTTCACTGGACTGTTTCTGGTCATGTATATGTTTGTGCATGATCTCATATGCATTGAACTCTGGTTTGGATATCATGGTGTACATTTCATTTGCAGCCTTGACGTGATTTTGTTCACTGATGTTCACTGATATAATTCATGATGTATTCATTTTGTTTACATGAAATCTTTTTCATTGTTGTTGTTTAAGTTAGTCTGCACTTTTATATTCAGTTGAGATCGTTAGTTCTTTCCAGTCAAGTATCATGTAGTATTTGTATATGTCTACATGTTGCCTGACTGTCTTGAACTCCATGTGTTATCGTAGTGTGTTTATTTGGTCGATTCATTTGAGTCAGTGGAGTTGTTTCATTGTGGCATTGTATTTAGTCGAGTCTTGTTCTAGCCATTGTTTTGTTTTGAACCTGATGTTGAGGCTGATGCATCCTGGCTTGTTTCAGTTGTATCTTGTTTATGTGCATGCTGCTGAGGCTTGTGGTATTTTTTTTTTTGCTGTTAGATGGTAATGCTGTGATGTTTTTGCTTCGACATCCATGTGCACCTGATATATGTTGCTTGTGTATTTTGTCTGCACTTTCACTTGAACTTGTAGTCTGCCTTGATCATCTTGTAACCTGGTCTGGTGCACCTTGTTTCATTATCTGTTGCATACATGAGATTGACACTGTACTTTATTCATGCTTGTTGCATTCGGTTTGCACTTTTTCATCATGTAGCTTGTTGGTCTTCATGTGTCTGGTTTTGTTGCTCTGACTTGTATCACTTGATGTCTTGAGCTTCAACTGTGCTCGAGCTCGTATCACAGCAAACTGCATGTTATGTTTGTTTGGTAGTTGCTTCAGTCACTTTGTTGTATACTTGGGCTTTGAACATTTTCAACCTAATGCATCTGGACTTGAGCATATTTGATGAAATTGTTGTCTGGTCTTTGCATTGCTGTGTTGATCATGTTTCTGGTTCAATCCACTGTTTCATGTTTCATGCATGCTCGACATTGAGTTTTGTTGCACTGTTTTTGACTTGTGACCTGCCCTGTGTTGAATCCAGTTTTTCAAAAAAACTCGGGTTTGACCTTGTGCTCGTGTCTTGATTTTCAATGTTATTGCACGTGAGTTGAACCCGGTTTTTCATTTGGGTTTGACCTGTGCTCGCCTGTCCTTGTAAATCAATCAAGTGTATATATGGACGTGCACGGCCTTGTGGCATATACAGTGATACACTGTGTATGTCACAAGTTGTTCGTGTATGATGAATTCAAATTTAAATTATGACGAACAACCCAAATAACTGAGGCAAATCATAATTTCAAAAATCATATTTCATTTTATGTTGCAAAAATATTTCTTTTTCAATTTTACTGCGTTAGTTTATATTTTTGCAGATTGCTCAGATGCTGGATTCAAACTAGAAGGAAGTTGAAGATAAAAATACGAGTGTGAGTGATATGTAGTGAGGTTAACTGTAAATGTGAAATGTGATGTAATTGTATATGTATAGTGAGAGCATGAAATTGTACTATTCAAAATTGTAATAAATATTAGTTTGAATAAAATATTCGTTTGAATTCAAATTCTGTGTTATTTAATTTTATTCAACAAATATTTAATCTGTGAAAACCAAAATAGTACATTACCAAATACATTTAAATGAATGTATATATGTTTATTATCATCAAACAAAAATCATATAAGCGCAAAGCGCATATTCAACATCCTTATGTCAACTTCAAATTTGTTTGACTTGGTTCTTTCTAATTGATATTTAGTATTTAGCTGACTTGTTCAACATACAAAGTGGATCTGGTCTATTAACCTAATATAAATTATTCATTTTTATTAAAATACCTTTCGACAAAATTTATTTGTCTTCCGACTCCTTATTATAACCCTTCAGCTATGCCCATTATTTTCTAAAATCACATAAATGAACTCTAATGATATGTAGTAACGTTAGTCATGATTCATTCATTCATAATTCATCAATCTTCCTAATTTTTGCCCCTTTTCCATATGGTATAGCATTCTAACAATTCATAACAATTTTATCCACTTAGGGAAGAATTATATGAATCAAAATTAGCTTCTAATACTTTGTGTTCATCATCATATTCATTCTTAGTACTTAATAATCTCAATAAGTATGAAAATCATTTAATAAATACTAGGTTGTGAGGAATTCAAAGAAGAAAGAAGGATTATAAAGGATATTACTCAGCTTGATTTCTTAATTAATCAAGTCTTTAGTTCCCCGAACTTCAAATCTTCTTCATTTTCTTTTTTTAGACCACTAGAACCATTAAAGAACTCAAGGTATTATTTTAGTTGCGATTGTAATGAAATGAAGAGAGTGAGGTAGTTGTCTTTACTTCAAGAGAATAATTGGGCCATCGCCCCACCACCTCCTTTTCTTATAAATTAATTAGCCCTAACAATAGCATTTAGTTCTCGTTGACCTAGACTTTCAACTAGGATTTTCCTAGTGTCTTTAATTCACCCAAGCATAGTGAGTAACTAAGCGTCATAAGAATATTAACTCATTTTAGTATTTAAAATTTCTTTATTCCCATACTGACTTACTTAATTAATCATTTATTAATTTATGGAGTGCTACTTGCTTCTCCTTTATAGAAATTTCGTCCTTAAAATTTAAACAAGGTGTAATAATAAATGCCAAGCTTTCTTATGCTATAGTAACTTGCAAAAACATGATTTCGTCATTCGGTTTGCCCAGTTAAAAAATTTATTAGCGGTTCCACCAATACACAACAAAATCAACCATAATATCATTTATATGTAAATGGTGATAGAGATAGCGGTATGCCCTAAGGATAATTATGTAATTTGTTACATATACCTGACTCGATAAGCGGTGTTGTTTGAAGTAAAAGGTGTCTTCTTTCTATAATATACTTGATATAGTGTGTTATATTAATTAATTTACTTAAAATGATCATTTACTATAAAATCCATAAATGGCTTGTTTTGTGATAATAGTTATAAAGTGTTGTAAACATGAGTAGTATAACAACCCAAAATTTAATTAACTTAATAATGAAAATTTAAATATATTTTTGTTAACTAATTAATGGATTTTATAACTCAAATTAACTCCTTTTAAATATAACTAAAGATTGTGAAATAGTTTTTGTAATGGCCCGGAATTTCACTGCTTGTGAATATTAAATTAATTTTAAATATTTAAATAATAGATATTACAATGAAAATAAAACTCTTTTAAATAATAATTAATGATAGTGAAATTATTTTAAAATTTTGTTTATAAAAATAATTAGTTCGAAGAGAGATTGAAATGTGATTGGAAGTCGTTTTTTGAATTTTCGATTTTTCATCAGCTAAAAGTTATCGAAAATTTTATACACATGCACACATTTATAAATCACTTTGGACATGGAAGTGTACATGTGAATATGCATATACACGTGAGTATATATGTAAATATATGATAAGGTAAGATATTTTTATAAAAAATGTGTGTATATATATTATATGAAATAAAGATTCCACCTTAAACAAAATGTACAAAAAGTGGACAAACATGTTTGCTTTGATTTGATAAGGAGGTAGCTAGGGGTGGAATTTTGGTGACGTGGTGAGGATGAGGTGACGGTACTTGTGTGGAGGGAAAAGTATAAGAGGGAATTTTGGTAAATTCCCATTTTAACTTTATATAAACCATTTTTTCCAATTTTATTTGCACTTTCTCTTCTCCCATTTCAAAACTCCTAAAGCTCTTAAGTATAATTTCTATGGTTTCCTACCTCATTTCAAAGTTTCAAAAACCATATATTTCCACTTAAATCCCTTAGTCAACTTGCTAAAACACTTTTACACTCACCACTTCACTTTCTTTTCCAAAGTCAATCCATCTCCACTAGAATTGGCCAAGGTCGTACCCTTCAGGGCTTATGGGAAACCATATTTAGGATAAATCAAGCTCATTTCCAAAGTTTTAAAGCAAAGTTCAAGTTTTTCCATAGGATTCAACAATCCTAAGTCTTTTTGCAAAAGTTTGAAAAGATTTTGTTTAAACAGGTTGAGTAAATTTTAAACCTCTTTGGGAAAGATGTTTGCTTACATATATGATGATTATATAGTTGTGTAAATGTTGTTTATTGTTTGATTATGGCATGGTTAGGGCGTATGTGTATGCGATATCCTTTATTTGAGTTTTGGACATGAAATGATTGTTTAAGTGATACGTATGGTAGAAAGATGTGATATTTGTTATATAAGTTATGTTTGTTTATGTATGGAATGCCATGCTTAAGTTTCTATAAGCATGTCATGAATGGTTTGGAAGTTGGAATAGCAACATGTTAAAAAGGACTTGAGATCCTCTTTGAAAATTAAATCGTTTTACTTGTTTAGCTTAGTAAATCTTTTGTTTGTTTTTGAATTCTTAATTAGTTAAAGTTTTAAACTATATTCCTTTTCATTTTCTTTTAAAAATAAACAAGAGTGGAAGTTTAGGTTTTGGATGGTAACTTACAAAAGTAATTCTAAGTTACAGCATCCATAACGGTAGCCGCAATGGATGCAGTTCGCAAATATACGATTTTCAAGTTTTTAAGATTTCTTTTAAAACTATTTTGAAAACCATTTAAAACTTAATCATGTATTATAAAACTTAATTAATTTTTAATTTGTGAGTTAAATAATTAATTTACTAATCTAAAATAATTATCAATTAATTAAGTAATTAAGTTCAGTGATTATGGTTTAAGAATTAATTGATTAAGTTAATCATTTGTAGTTAATTAAGAAGTTTTAATTAATGACTAATTAAGTTGAGGGGTAATTATTTTAATTAATTTTGTTTAATCAAGTTATTTTTTTTAAATTAAATATTTTATTAGTATTTTATTATTTAATTAATTATTATTTAATTAAGAGTTATTTATTTACTTAATTATTAATTTATCAGCGTTTAGTTTATAACAAATATTAAATAAAGTCTACTTTTTTTTAACTATATAGGATTTAATTATTATTCAACAACATTTCAATTATTTAATTAATCTTTGATTAATAAAGAGTAATTGTTAGCAATTAATTAAGACTTAACTAAGATAATGAAGGTTTTAAATTTTGATTTAAGTATAATTAATTAAGGATAAATTAAGCTTTAATTTATGATTTAATGGAAATTTATTTATTATTTTAAATTATTTTAAACTCCAACAGTTATTTATTTTAAATTAACCATCTTCTCTCAGTGAATTATTTTTAAACCAAGGATCTCTTTTCCATGCCAGTAAGTAGCCAAACAAATTAAAGTAGTTATAGTAAAACGTTGACATGTTTATTGAAAGTAAGTTGACTTGCACTGATGCCGAAGACCGCATTTCAAAAATGTGATAAATGCAAGGGAGTTAATTTCGATAAGCGGGTCATGATAACTTAAGCATATGTAAGGTAATTCCATATGTAAATCTTTACACCCAGATAATGGAGTTGTTCATTATTCATAACTTGACTTGTTTTAACTCGGGAAGTATGTTGTGTATATTAGAGTTCCCCGGTAAGGACTCAAATACTAATTATATACTACTAAAAGAACCAAAATTGAGTTAGCCATCAATTATAGCTTAGTTTGGAGACAAGAATTTTGGATAAGTATGATTTATCCGAACCACTCCAAACTAATAACGTTCGTGATAGATCATTACGAAGTTTTCTATGGAGATGTACTATTCTTTCTGGGGGTGATTCCAAAACGGAAGATAGTAATTGCCGAATGTTTCTATCCCAGAACAACTTGTATAGATGAATAATTACATTAGGTGCTTGGTGGGTAATTTTATCATTTCAAGATGGTTTCTTAGAAGGAAGGTAAAAGCATAACCTTAAGTCTCACAACTAGTAAATGACTAAAGTAGGGACATGCGGTATGGCTATGCGGGTCGCTCCTATTAGGGAATGATCATTGCCGAATCTAGAGCGATATCAACAATTTATGTATGCTTCGGTATCCTATTTATGGTTGTTGATCACAATCAAGGAGTGATCATATTTGTGGCTATCAAGTTTGGGGTAGGGCCGGTCCTGAATAGCCGAGGTACAACATGTTGTAGCCTCTCGTAAATTTTATCTAGAGGTGTACGAATTCGGTGGGTGGACCCTTACCCTTTCATAGTTGGAATCCATTTTCCAATATGAGCCTTCAGAATTGATTGTATACCTATTATGCTGGAATTTAATAGTGTAATAATTTCGGCTATGATTCAACATTTATTTTAAACCTAGCCTTTACGATAATATCGGAGGATTTATATAGAATTTTTTTGGTTATTGTAAGGTAAAAGCTCATCCGTGTTTATATGCTGTGTGGTCTTACGAGATACCTTAAATTTGAAGGTTTTTATAAAGTTAAACATATTCTTCACTCACACCAAACCCATGTCTGACTCAAAGTTTTATTTCCTTCCCTTAAACTCTTGGGTACCTAAATTTTTATGAGTAGCCAAGTAGTCAGGTTTCTTTGGAGCATTTTAGGAAGTAGGATGGACCAGAAGCTTTCACTGTATCCAGAAGTTATGTTTATTTCCACTGCGACTGTACATTAGGTATTAGTAACTTAGGTAGGCTGATATAACTATCCTTGTTGGGAATGGTATTTGTGGTAACCTTGAATTACCGTTTCTGAGTAACCTTATGTGTTATTTTGTGATGATGTATATGTAACTCTATCGTTTGTGAGGAAAATCTGTGTTTGTTTCTTTTGTTTTTTTATTTCCTTTACCCCACGACCTGTCTTTTGGACACTTAGATGATCAACATATGAATACCGAGATGTATTAAGTGTCGTCCTTAGCGAGGAAAGGCAGATCATTACAAGTAATGTATCCCATGAAAAGAAATATACCATTTTAAATATTCCTAGTCAAGATGTATCAAGACTGGATATCGATACATCCATTGAGAATTGAGTATGTAATGCTCTTCAAATGTTAGGCAGTGTATTATTCATGACTTCTAAGGGCAACATGGGATTACTTTACTGATAGTTATTGGATAATTATGGAATGACTTACTTGATAGTACTGGTTAAAATAACTAAGGAAAACAGAAAATATAGGTGTGACAAAAATATAAAGTTCTCTTGACTATTGAATATAGTTTATATTTACTATGGAAGCTCCACTTTGATTATAGTGAAATCATGGCATAACGTCCATTGAACGACTATAGTTGGATTAAGTGAGATCATTGGAAGAGAAATGTTATCCAAAAGAGGATTCATCTCCTTAGTTGTATGAGGTTAGTATCACGGTCAATTGAAGCCAACTCAAAGACAAAGTCTCTGACCAAAGCAGTTCGGTTAACAATAATTGTTATTATTGAACCAAGGACTTTGTGCTTAGGCTATAGAGTTGAATATGGAAGATATCAGAATTTTGGAAGTTACCAAATTTCATAAGACAAAGTGATATAGTTTTGACGAAGAGAATTGGTGTAAATAATTGTCACTAATAGGTAACACTTTATAATGTAAAATAGGATTTTACCAAAGCTAAGTAAGCGATAAATTTTGCCTTATGTCACACCACCTACTAAATGACATGTGAACGTTAATATTTGAAATGTTCAATATTAATGGCTGAACAATTTTACACCTAAGAGTCACACAACCGGAACATTGAATATTCATTTTACCACCTGATTTAATTAATTTATAAATTATTGTAAATTAATTAAATAAATTAATATTTATGAATGATTAATTATAACATTTTGTTTGATGTATATTGTTTAATATTAAATAGTGTGTTTGTAAAGGAAATAAATATGTCGATCGATATACGATATCGGTATGCATTTAAATAAGATTTAAAATTGCGTTGAATATTGTTCAAACATGGGCCAGATTCGAGGCCCTTATGGGCATGATATTTTTGGCCATATGAGACATGGTTTGGGTTGCCGTAAGACTTTTTCTCGCCTTTCACGCTAAAATTTTGGTCCAACAAACCTCTTCTCTAAGTCCCAAAAAACCAAGTACAAAATCATATAAAAAATAGTTCAATTCGATCGTCCGTGTTAAGGCAGTTTAGGAGCTAGCAACTTCTGATTTATGAATGGATTCAAGGGGATCAATTCAATGTTTCAACATGTACATAACGGCTTTGGTGAATGGTAATTCTCTATTTTATTTAGTTATATTATATTTGTAATCATTATTCATATAATGTTATATTAGATTATATTACGAATTTTGTTTGTCGAAATGCTGTCACAAATTATTTGGTTGTGTGTATTATTATATCTATATAAATTAAAAATACAAGGTTTATTTTTTTATGCTTGCTTACTAGATTCTCACAGCGATCAAATATTAAAAATTTATATATGTGTATAATATTAGTAAATGATTTAATTAATTAAAATCCTTTTTCACAAGGTTAATATTGTAATCATATGTTTAAAAATCTTGAAAAATTGTTCATCCATAAAATGCGTTCGACGGTAAATATACTGGAAAGAATTTTTTTTAAAATTTTTTGAATAAATTTGTTATACATTTATGTTACCCTAATTTGTTTATGTAATTTAAATACTTATATATTTATTTTATATAATAAAGTTGTGTAAAAATATTACATAATATATATTATACATAACACTTTCAAAAATAATATATATATATATATATAATTTTATATGGATTTTAAATTTTAAAGTGATTTAAAATGCCAAATTCAAAAGAAAGAAGTAAAAAAATTATGTCCGAGAGAAAATTTTGTAAAAATATAATTACAAATTTAATTGTATTATTTGTATTAATATATATTGTATAAATTATAATTTAAAATAAAATAAAATATTATTTTATCAAACAATTCACGGCTTTCATATTAATTTTTATATATGTACGTATATTTTAAAAAAATTATTTTATAGATTAATCTAATGATTTAATTATTCATATACATATATATTTACATACATACACACGCACACAATATATATATATATATAATTTTAAGTGTTTTAAATATTAATTGTTTATAATTTATATTTAATATATATATATACATAGATGTATTATTATGACGCAAACATATCCACATTCAGACAGTAAATCGAATATAAGAGGGACTAACATGTCCGTTACGATTTATATCCTATCATCTATACATGGGAATATGTAACGACCTGAAATTTTTGATCCTGAAAATTCCAGATAGTTAGGAAAAAGAAGAAAGAGAAAGAAGAAGATCAGAAACATCAACATCTCACATTCGCAGCGGATAAAATATAATGACAAGTAAATACAGTTTACAAAAGCATTCTTTATCTGTCAATTTCATTTTAATACATCAGACTTACACATATATACAGACACTGGATATACAAAATCATCATGTCTCAGATATACAACAATATAAATACAGCGGAAATACTCTATACGTTCTTGCCATCCATGTAACGACCCAAAATTTTCAAACCCGAAAATTCCAGATAGTTATGAAAAGAAGAAAGAGATAGAAGAAGAAGAAAATCAGAAACACCAACATTTCACATTCGCAGCGGATAAAATATAATAATAAATAATAACAACTTACAAAAGATTATTATACCTGACGATTACATCTATAATACATCAGAGTTACACATATATACAGACATTGAATATACTCAATTATCATGTCACAGATACACAGCAATATAATACAGCGGAAGCACTCCATACGTTCTTGCCATCTAGCTCGACTCCTGAGCTCCAGAATGCCCTTACTTGAAAATCTGTAATACTCGGTCTGACCTGAGCATTACATCAAAGAAACACCCGGGTCAGGCTGGAAAACAGCATGAGTAAACCCATCTAATATGGAATACAAAGCATACAATTTATATAAAACCCGGGGTAGCTCGCATCAATTCACAAATTCACAATTTGATATAGACATCTCTAATTCCACACATGAAATCTCTAAGTACCAAAACTTAGATTAAATAGCCCAATTCACTTAAATCATTTCATTCCAGCTTATTGATTTCACATATCAATCTATGAAAATTCGAAGTGGTTTCGGATATTTTCTAATACCCGACCCCGATCTCTTCTGGTCTCATGTCATCCTAATCCGAGTTATCCAAATGAAATACACAACATTTCATATCAGAGATATCGACTCACTCAAGTATCCAATACCATTCAATCATCCATAAACAAAGCTTAATCACAGACAAATTTAATTTAATTAATCCTGATCGAATTACTAACCTCAACCACTTATATTTCTTTACTTGTCATTAATTGATTTCAAATCAATTAATTAATCATCCCTTAATTATCCATCTTAATTAATCCCCTGGATTAATTATCCTTCAATTACATTCAAGTAATTATCTTTAATTAATTACACAAATTAACTATTCTTAACCAAAAATAATAATTAATCTTTAATTATTCATCAATTAATTAACTATAATTAATTACTTTAATCCTTAATTACTTATATTAATTAATTTCTCATTAATCACTTATTATTGATTAATTAATTTAATTAATCAACCTTTAATTACATCATTAATTATATAAATTAACGATTTCTAATTACTTTTTAATTTATCCAAATCTAAATTAATTACATTAAATATTAATAATTAATTACACCGCAAATATTAGTCATTCTTGATTTATCTCAACCTGTAATTATCTACCTTTTCATTTACTTCATTAAATAAATTAATTACTCCTTAATCAACTATCTTAATTAACCTCTTGATTTATTTCACAAAGTAATTATATTTTATTAATTACATTAAGTGATTATCTATCAAACCATCCATTGATTATTCTAAATTAATTAAACTTCATTAATTAACTTAATCCTTAATTAATTAATTCAAACTCTTAATTACTAAATTAATCAACCCAAATCATTAATTAATTAAATTAATTAATCGTTCATTTTAATTACCCTACTAATTTGATGAATCACAAATCATTAAGCCCTTATTAACTTTAAAATGAAAACATTTTCTTATTTGTGATTTAAGTTTAAAATAATTTAAAACCCGAATACTTCGAGTCAAGCCACAGTTAACACGAGAACCAACCAAAACTAAAGTCATCCGATCATCGATTCACAGTGCACACAAATCAATTTAATCATGCAGTCAAATACATAAATTTAACCATTTAAATTTAAATAAAATCCAACAGAGGGAGATTTACTCACCTTTGCTCTTTACATTTGCAATCCACTTCATTCTCGATTTGGTTCCACGAATTTTCAACCTTGTATAATATTTATACAATTTTTTATTATTTGAATTGATCAAATAGTTAATTGCTACTTACTTGTTTAATTTAAACTAATAATTTGGTTTTAAACAAATAATTAATTTAACAAATTAATCACCTAAATAAATTATTTGAAATAAACCAGTCAGTGGAAATATGTATATTTATTTTCTTTGAAACTACACCTACAAAAATAATCTATATGGGTTAAAAATCTGATTTTTATATAACTTTCAACATTTAAAATCCCTATTTTTTTTCAAATCTTATATAAGCTTTTCTGCTTTACTGCATACCCATATATCTATCTATATATATTATTATTAAATTTTCGAAATATGTAAATTATGTGTATATATATATACTTTGCTATGGTTTATTATATTTTTTTAATGTATATAAATTGGAAAAAAGAATTATACCTCACTGGTACGAGCTAAGAGCAGAAAATCCCAATTCGAGCACCATCTATCGCCCACCAGAGCTGCCTCGACATCGATCTCTCCAACGAACTCCTAACCTCACTCTCTCCATGATCATCCCCATCAGGAGCAGCTCGACCACGCGAAGATGGTCGCAACCTGGAGGCTTCACGCGTGGTTCTAGGAAGTCGCGATCTTCAATATCCAACCGAGCGAGGTCAAGTCATGGCCACCGGATGCTATTCGATCCAACAAATCCAAATCTGAGGTTCAATTCGAGAATCAAGGCTCAAAATCCCAACGATCAAAAACCCTAGCTGCCAACATCCCCTCGGCTTCACCGTCGACTTCCCCAAACCCAAGCCGCACTATCCAAAAATCATCCCAGAGTGAAGCCAGTGCAAAAGTATGAATTTAGGGACAAGTTTTGAATTTTTATGTAGTGATGATTTCGAGCATTCGATTTTCTCTCTCTAAGTTTCGCTGTTTTTTTAACGGCTTTGAGGGAAAGGGCATGATTATAAGACGAGAAAGCGGCGTGCATAGTAAGGAAAAGTGGTTGACCAGCCTATTATAAATTAAAAATTCCCAAAATGTCTCGATATAAAAATTCAGTGCGTTTATGTATCGTACGCTCACACAACAACTCCAAACATTATGAAAATCGAAATCCGACAATAATACAATATTATGGACCCAATGGAACTGATTTCGTCGAAATCCGAGACTATGCCTCGGAAGGCTATTTTTAAATATTGATTTAAACGATATATTATTAAAAATGAACAAATCACCTTTAAATTAAATTTCAACCATTCTATTATCTTCAGTATCATCATTAAAAATTTTATAAGCCTTCAAAATGTTTTTAATAGGCTTAAAACTGAAGATTCAATAATTCACCCAATTTCAGTTTATTAAATCCAATAACTTAATTGCCATTAATAAAAATATTCCAATTCAAGTTAAAAATTAACTTTTAAATATTTTAAAATCAATTAATTATTTCAATTTAAATTGTTAAAAATTCCAGGTCATCACATTCCTCCCCCCTTAAAAGAATTTCGTCCCCGAAATTACTAGTTAGGAGAATGGTCCAATACCCGTTTACTTTTCCCCCAAAACCAACAGTTTAATTATCTTGCTATAACCTATTATTTTATTAAAGACCCACTATCACCTCAACCAACTTCCCAAAACCTTCTATAGTTTCAAACAACATTATTTACTCCACTTATTCAAATTTAAATTTAAAATTCAAATTTAAATTATCATAATTTTCTCAAAAAATTTCTAACTCTCTAAATTTTCGAAATTTTTTGCCAGCGTCTCCTTTGCGCGGCTAGCTCGGTACAACTACAAAATGCCTCTATGGACTCCCAAATTCCAAAAGAAAACAAAAGGCCAAGTGACTAGATCAAAAACCCAATCCAGTTTCATACAGAAATTTAAATACATACCTTTTTGTTGGGCAATTCACATTATCTCCCGAAATCAAATCCAAATTTCTTTTCCCTTTATAATACCCGCATATCCTACTTAGCAATAATATCCAATCATAACTTTTAAAATCATTTATATATTTCCTTATAGAAGTTTTCATATCTACTTCCATTCAAATTAGTTTTTCCCATTTCCATATGAATTCAATTTATCTTCAATTCTGAATATTGAATTTCATATTCCATTTATAACTGATTCATATCATTATTCTAAATTAGTTTCATCCACTAATTAATTTCAATTTCCAATTTGAAATCGTTTGTCACTATTTCAAAAAAATTCTATCTCCCAAAATTTTCGGAATATTTTGGCAGAGTCTCCTTTGTACGGAGGAGCTTTTGCAATTTGACAAGAGATGTAAATTTATATCATCGACCCACATGGTCGGAAAGTAAAAACAGTTCATATATCCTATTTTTATTGCATAGGCGTACCTTCATTTAGCATTTTAAGCAAGCGGCTTATTTATTTTTAGCAATTAGCGCAACCAAAGCCAGCCAAACGGCCTTCAGGTACCTGTACTTACTCAATTTAAATATGTAAGTGCCACATATAGAAAATTCGTTAGCATTTCACTTACTTTCAATAGCTAAACACATGCATTTCATAAACAACAAGCACCAAATGTTTCCCATAAGCGATTTATACGATTTAAAGCTAATTCAATTGCTCCCAACCAATTCATATGCCATTTCATTCAATTTTAATGGTTTACAACTCAATTTCTTACATTCAATTTATTTTTAATCCAATCAAGCTTGTATTCACTTCAAATTATTCAAAAATCAATTTTATTTGCTTCTATTAATTCATAGAATTTTTTTACCTTCGTTTACGTCAAACGACAACTAATTTTATGCAAATTCGGCGATACTCGCTTAATAGTGTATCCGTTTAAGTTTATAACTACTTCAAATTAATTTCAACTCATTATGTACTTAATTCCATTTCGTTTCTAATTTTTCCACCAACCATACATTTGCATTTCATTTCAATTCTGCAACTGTTCCATTCAACACAATTTATTAAGCTTGGCACATTCGGTACTTATAAATTAGTGACCATTTCCAAATTAATTTAACCCAGACTTTTATGATCTTTGACTTTTACTCGAAGTCAAACTCCTATTAATTTTAAACTTAAGTTAATTTACTTTTTTTTTAAAATTATTTCAACTTCATAACTTAAGCTCACATCGTTCGCAAATAAATTTTCTTTTTCGCCTTAACTTGATTATATTTCAATCAAATCTCATCTCATTCTACAAATTTATTTGATTAGTTATCATAAATTAAATTCCCAAATTCAATCCATTCACGACTCATTTAACTAATTACAAAGCCATTTTCAATTTATTTCTACCTACCTGGGTTATGTTTGCAATTCAAACCATGCCTATTATAATTTCATTTCATTTCATTCGACACACTTCCCTCATTTCTAATTTACTTGCAAATTTCATTAGATATTATTCATATCACACTCGAATTTTATTCATAATTCAAACCAGCACTATTTTGATCCAACTCTATTTTATTTTTATTTTTACAGCATCTCCACTTATTTAATTCATTATCAAATCCAATCGAATTCTATTTACAGTTCAAATTCATTTCCAAACCCCATTATTAACTTACAATCCATTTTATTTAGTCGAGTTAAATTTTATTAACATACTCTATCAAATAGTTTATTTAACTAATTATCTTACTTCCAACTTTTAAATTAATACTCGATTTTATTACAAAAATCACTTCATTAAATTTTCATGAACTCAAAAGTTTTCATAATTCCAGTTTGGATTTCTTTCAATTTCCAAAATTCATCACTTTAATTTAAAATTTTAGAAATGTTTTCTAAATTCACATAATAATATTAAAATAGCTCTTTATAAAAATACTTTTTATAACTCGATGTCTCAACCAGTCCATCCTTGTTCTCACAGAAATTCAGTCATACGTTGATCAGGCGTAGGACTGAAAATCTATAAGTACTTGGTAAACCCATTTTCAACATCCAGTGAAAATACTTGAAAAATAATTTTATTGAAAATATAGAAAATAGTTTTTGAAAATAGAGAAAATATCTTTGGTGAGAATGCTCTAGAAATCATCACCCCCATCGATGGCCGCAGTTACATCCTGGGTTACGTTGCCATCGCGGCAAAAGTCCATGTAACTGTAGGCACTCCGCGCCCCTCGATTACGCCATGGAACCCACAACATATCGCAGTTACATTCCAGGGTTATGTTGCCATCGCAACAAAAGTCCATGTAACTGTAGGCATCAGCGTCCCTCGATTTTCGTTGTCAAAATGAAACTTCTCCGCTCCTACATAGGTCGCAATCCACCGATGTAAAATCAAACGCAGACTGTTGGCTCTCAACAGCACACACGACTTCTGCTATGTTATCATATGTCGTAGTCTACCGACATAAAATCAAACGTAGACCGTTGGCTTTCGGCGACACACATGACTTTCGCTATGGTACACACTACTCATAATCCTCCGGAACTAGTTTTGTCCAGACTCCTCACATGATCAACTTTAGAACCCCCCTTTGGGGCTCAAGGCAGCACCATTCGGTAGCACTCCTGAGAACTTCATTTCAAGGGAGCGCCTTTTTCCCCAGAGCCCTTATCAAAACAATTAATACTATACACATATAGTATCTTTCAAATCATACATCTAGTATGATCTCATACAAAGCTCCTTTACACAAAATCGATTATCTCAAAATCGATAATTCTCAAACTAGGCTTTCCAAATTTCAATATTGATGTTATCCAAAAATCAAAGGCCTTTCCAAATCCAAAGGTTCCCAAAACCTTTTTCCAAAATCCTCATAAGATCCTTTATATATATATATATATATGTGTGTGTTTTTTTTTAAAACTTTGGATCATTTCAAACTTGTATAAAACTCCTTTTATACCTCAAACGCTTTCAAAATCCTTTCCTTCTGGCAATAGATTCAACAAGGGGAGGTTTATCTTATATAGCAAAGATATATAACTTTGTTTATTCAAAATCAAATATTCAAATTTGATTACTCTTTCAATATCAATTTCATTCAAAACTGTACAATGTACACATATCATCCATATGCTATACCAATCTGATCGCCCACTCGATCACACAATTTCACTTCCGAAATAGTATCGTCCACCCGACTTCCTAGTGCGGACACAGATATGGTTTCTTGATCAGAAACCGTCATTCTCCTTGCATAGCCATAACTATGATAGAGAATATCCAGAATCAATCAACAATCCATATCCAGGTTCGCCGTCGAGAATCGAGTTAAAAATCCCAACTCAGATCGATATAACCATCTCGAAATTCTGTGTTCGAATCTTGATCAAATCACTATGCGAATATAATAATTATACGTACATCCTACATAATTATCTTCATTGATTATTTACTAAATCAATTTCCTTCCTATTCACATTCACTTGAATTTTCACTTACTTATTCACATTTGCCTTAATCCTCATTTGGATTATCACTACAATTCTTATCTCAGTTGGGTATTTAATCCATAACAGTTTGAACTTCGGCCAGTTTGTTTCTAGAAAAAATAGCTTGAATTTTTTTCAAAAATAGATAAGTAGTTGAAAAATAATAATTATTAGTTTGCAAAATAGCTGTAAAATAGTCAACTAATTATAAAATAGTTAAATAGTTTTAGAAATTTTAGATAATTACAAAATAGTTGAAAATAGTAATTAGTTATAAAACAGTTGAAAAACAGTAATTAGTTTATAAAACAGTTACGAAATAGTTAAATAACTCCAAAAGCAGTTATAAAATAAGTATAAGATAGTTTTGGGTTTAATAAGAAAGATTGTATATATAATAAATAACTTGGAAAAATAGATTGTACTAAAACAATTTATTTTAAAAAAATAGCCTAGCGTCAAACTGTCCAATTCCCAATCTCCATTTTCATCAATTCAATTTAAATTTCCACTTCCATTTAAATTGACCCAATTCCAATTTAAATAATTCCAATTTCCATCGGACTTGATTTATTCCCAATTCAAGTTGAATTAATTCTCAATTTCTTCCAAACTTCAAATCAAATTCCATTTGGTTCTTGCTTATTCAACTTTATTACAGTTCCAAATTATTCAAATAAATTTGGACTAATTTCAAATTGAATCCACTTCAATTTCAAATCATTTCAATTCCTGCTTGAATTTAAACCCAATTCCCATTCAAATTTTAAACCTTCAGATTAATAACCCTTTCCATTTAAGTTTAAAACTTGCTTCACTTTGGGTTTCGCATCACATTTCAAGGAAAATTCAAAACTCAACCTTAGAGTTTATTTTCATATTTATTTCCTTTACACACCAGGCTGCTTTTAACTTTTAAACCACCCTTGGTTTTAATTTCAAAACAAACCCCTTAAAAAATTTCCAAACATTTCTTGTTTTACAATAAGACTATATTCAAAATAGTCTTAATTATATTATTTGTTATTTTCTTTAACTCTTTGAAACAATTGATTATTTCTAGACTTAGGTTTTAAAACTTCAAAATTTTAAAACCTACTTTAATTTAGAAGTTATACTCATCTTATAAATTTACTTCATTTGGCTTACTTAATAACAAATATATCATTATTAAACACAATAACTATTTATGATAATACCCAAGGTAATCATATCTAGATACCAATTCCTTTTTATATTATTCTTACTTCTATAAATTCGATATTAAATTTCAGTTTGAATCCATTTCAAACTTACCTTTATTTAAAGTTTTTAAACAATTTAATTTCTGAGCTCAAATTCTAGAATTTCATTTCAATCAATTTAATTTTAATTTGGTTGTATTTCTATTACCACTTAATTTAATTCCAATTCAAGATTTGAGTTTGATTATATTATATTACTGCTTAATTTAATTCTAATGATTTAACAACCAATCACCTTAATATTTATTAAGGAAATATTGCTTTATATATCAAGATATATTTTTATGTAAAATCATTTAAAACCTTTATATACGCGCTCATATATATATATATTCAACTCATCCTAGATTACTACGAACTCTATTTAATGAGTAATCCCCACCAGTGCCAAGGTTCTCGCTTAACTTTCAGCTCTGATACCAACTGTAACGACCCGAAATTTTCAAACCCGAAAATTCTAGATAGTTGTGAAAAGAAGAAAGAGATAGAAGAAGAAGAAAATCAGAAACACCAACATTTCACATTCGCAGCGAATAAAATATAATAATAAATAATAACAGTTTACAAAAGATTATTATACCTGACGATTACATTTATAATACATCAGAGTTACACATATATACAGACATTGAATATACTCAATTATCATGTCACGGATACACAACAATATAATACAACGGAAGCACTCCATACGTTCTTGCCATCCAGCTCGACTACTGAGCTCCAGAACGCCCTTACCTGAAAATCTGTAATACTCGGTCTGACTCGAGCATTACATTAAAGTAACATCCGGGTCAGGCTGGAAACCAGCGTGAGTAAACCCATCTAACATGGAATACAAAGCATACAACTTATATAAAACCAGGGTAGCTCGCATCAATTCACAAATTCACAATTTGGTATAGACATCTCTAATTCCACACATCAAATCTCTAAGTACCAAAACTTTGATTAAATAGCTTAATTCACTTAAATCATTTCATTCCAGCCTATTGATTTCACATATCAATCTATGAAAATTCGAAGTGGTTACGGGTATTTTCTAATACCCGGCCCCGATCTCTTCGGGTCTCATGTCATCCTAATCCGAGTTATCCAAATGAAATACACAACATTTCATATCAGAGATATCAATTCACTCAAGCATCCAATACCATTCAATCATCCATAAACAAAGCTTAATCACATACAAATTTAATTTAATTAATCCTGATTGAATTACTAACCTCAACCACTTAGATTTCTTTACTTGTCATTAATTGATTTCAAATCAATTAATTAATCATCCCTTAATTATCCATCTTAATTAATCCCCTGGATTAATTATCCTTCAATTACATTCAAGTAATTATCTTTAATTAATTACACAAGTTAACTATTCTTAACCGAAAATAGTAATTATTCTTTAATTACTTCACTAATTAATTAACTATAATTAATTACTTTAATCCTTAATTACTTATATTAATTAATTTCTCATAAATCACTTATTATTGATTAATTAATTTTAATTAATCAACCTTTAATTACATCATTAATTATATAAATTAATGATTTCTAATTACTTTTTAATTTATCAAAATCTAAATTAATTACATTAAATATCATTCATTAATTACGCCGCAAATATTAATCATTCTTGATTTATCTCAACCTGTAATTATCTACCTTTTTATTTACTTCATTAAATAAATTAATTACTCCTTAATTAACTATCTTAATTAATATCTTGATTTATTTCACAAAGTAATTATATTTTATTAATTACATTAAGTGTTTACCTATCAAACCATCCATTGATTATTCTAAATTAATTAAACGTCATTAATTAACTTAATCCTTAATTAATTCAAACTCTTAATTACTAAATTAATCAACCCAAATCATTAATTAATTGAATTAATCAATCGTTCATTTTAATTACCCTACTAATTTGATGAATCACAAATCATTAAGCCCTTATTAACTTTAAAATGAAAACATTTTCTTATTTGTGATTTAAGTTTAAAGCAATTTAAAACCTGAATACTTCGAGTCAAGCCACAGTTAACACGAGAACCAACCAAAACCAAAGTCATCCGATCATCAATTCATAGTCACATAAATCAATTTAATCATGCAACCAAATACATAAATTTAACCATTTGAATTTAAATAAAATCCAACAGAGTGAGATTTACTCACCTTTGCTCTTTAAATTTGCAATCCACTTCATTCTCGATTTGATTCCACGAATTTTCAACCTTGTATAATATTTATACAATTTATTAATATTTGAATTGATCGAACAGTTAATTACTACTTACTTATTTAATTTAAACAAATAATTTGGTTTTAAACAAATAATTAATTTAACAAATTAATCACCTAAATAAATTATTTGAAATAAACCAGTCAGTGGAAATATGTATATTTATTTCCTCTGAAACTACACCTATAAAAATAATCTATATGGGTTAAAAATCTGAATTTTATATAACTTTCAACATTTAAAACCCCTATTTTTTTAAAATCTTATATAAGCTTTTCTGCTTTACTGCATACTCATATATCTATATATATATATGTTATTATTAAATTTTCGAAATATGTAAATTGTGTGTATATATATACTTTGCCGTGGTTTATTATATATTTATTTATGCATATAAATTGGAGAAAAGAATTATACCTCATTGGTACGAGCTAAGGGCAAAAAATCCCAATTCGAGCACCATCTATCGCCCACCAGAGCCGCCTCGACATCGATCTCTCCAGCGAACTCCTAACCTCATTCTCTCCATGATCATCCCCATCAGGAGCAGCTCGACCACGCGAAGATGGTCGCGACCTGGAGGCTTCACGCGTGGTTCTAGGAAGTCGCGATCTTCAATATCCAACCGAGCGAGGTCAAATCATGGCCACCGGATGCTATTCGATCCAACAAATCCAAATCCGAGCTTCAATTCGAGAATCAAGGCTCAAAATCCCAACGATCACAAACCCTAGCTGCCAACATCCCCTCGACTTCACTATCGACTTCCCCAAACCCAAGCCGCACTATCCAAAATCATCCCAGAGCGATGCCAGTGCAAAAGTATGAATTTAGGAACAAGTTTCAAATTTTTCTTGGTGAAGATTTCGAGCATTCGATTTTTTTTCTAAGTTTCGCTGTTTTTTTAACGGCTTTGAGGGAAAGGGTATGATTATAAGACGAGAAAGTGGCGTGCATAGGAAGGTAAAGTGGTTGACCAGCCTATTATAAATTAAAAATTCCCAAAATGTCTCGATATAAAAATTCAGTGCTTTTACGTATCGTACGCTCACACAACAACTCCAAACATTACGAAAATCGAAATCTGATAATAATGCAATATTATGGACCCAATGGAACTGATTTCGTCGAAATTCGAGACTGTGCCTCGGAAGGCTATTTTTAAATATTGATTTAAACGATGTATTATTAAAACTGAAAAATCACCTTTAAATTAAATTTCAACCATTCCATTATCTTCAATATCATTATTATAAATTTTATACGCCTTCAAATTATTTTTGATAAGCTTAGAACTGAAGATTCAATAATTGACCCAATTTCAGTTTATTAAATCCAATAACTTAATTGCTATGAATAAAAATATTTAAATTCAAGTTAAAAATTAACTTTTAAATATTTTAAAATCAATTAATTATTCAAATTTAATTTGTTAAAAATTCTGGGTCGTCACAAGCCAGCTCGCCTCTTGAGCTCTAAGACGTCCTTACTGAAAATCTGTAATACTTGGTCTGACCCGAGCATTACACCAAAGTAACACCCAGGTCAGGCTGGAAACCAGCGTGAGGAGTAAACCCATCTAACATGGAATACAAAGCATGCAACTTATATAAAACTCGGGGTAACTCATATCTATTTACAAATCCACAATTTTTTATAGACATCACTTATTTCACCATCAATTTTTCTAATTACCAAAATTTAGATTAAATAGTCCAATTCACTTAAATCATTTCATTCCAGCATATATATTTCACATACCAATCTATAAAAATTTGAAAAGTTTTCGGGTATTTTCTAATACCCGACCCCGGTCTCTTCGAGTCTCATGTCATCCTAATCCAAGTTATCCAAATGAAACACACAACATTTCACATCAGAGATATAACTCATTTCAAGCATCCAATACCGTTTAATCATCCATAAGCAAAGCTTAATTACATACAAATTTAATTTAATTAATCCTGATTGAATTACTAACCTCAACCACTTAGATTTCTTCATTTAACATTAATTAATTTCAAATTAATTAATCAATCATCCCTTCATTATTCATCTTAATTAATCACCCCGGATTAATTATCCTTCAATTCCATCCAAGTAATTAACTTTAATTCATTTCACAATAGTAATTATTTTTAACCAAAAATCAATAAGTAATCTTAATTAGTTCATAAATTAATTAACTATATTAATTACATTAATCCTTAATTACTTATATTAGTTAACTTCTCATAAGTCACTTATTATTGATTAATCAATCTTAAATTACATCATTAATTATATAAATTAACGATTTCTAATTATATTTTAATTTATCCAAATCTAAATTAATTACATTAATTAAAACATAATATCATATTAATCATTCTCGATGAATCTCAACCTGTAATTAACTATATTTTATTTACTTCATTAATTACTCGTTTTAAAATAGAAGTTCAAAGGAATTTAAACCAAATTCATTTTAAATTCAAATCAATTTAAAATACACTTTAACATTCAAGTTGTTAGAATAAATTAAATTTTAAAAACTTATTTGGTTGAAAACCCAGATTCACTCTTGAATTCCAAATTTAACTCTGATTTAAAACTTGTTTAAATCTCTGCTTACAATTTGACTTCACTTTTTAAATATCACTTTCGTTTCTTTCCAATTCATTCTTATTTTATTTCTAAAATTATTTCATTTTCAAAATTCACCCTTATATTCCTTTCAAAAATCCAATTTAATATATTTCGATAACTCAGGGTACTGAAACATTCAAGCAACCCACAACATTCAATATTCCAATTGCCAATAATATCCATCACAGAATATCAATCACTTTAATATATACTATATACTACTATATATAATATAGCACATCCAAAAAATCCAATCATTCGACCAATTATTTAAATTTTACCATTTAAATATAAATAAAAATCCAGGAGAGTGAGATTAACTCACCTTTGATTTTGCAATCCAAATCCGATCTTGATTTGCTTCCTTCAGATTTAAACCCTATACAAAGCAACCATACTTCATTGCCAAATCATCACTGCCATCTTCAACCACCTAAACACTTCTGTCAATACAAAACAGTGCACGCATCTACATCCACATTGCCTTTCTACCATCAAACCAAATTGACAATCTTCCTTGCCACTGTCCTACTGCTATTAACCTTGTACCATCACCGTTTCCCCATTCCTACTGACCATTGTGACATCACTATGAAGTGCACTGACACCAAAGCTACAACCTCCACAACCCAAACCAAGTCCATAAAAACAAAACTTCCATAAAAAAAACTGCTACATTTCATACACCAGAAAATGTGGCCATCCCCTGATAATCAACGGCATATACAATCACCTCATTACCCCAACAGTCATAATCAGTGTAGCTGAGTCATACTCACCACAAACCAACCTTCTTTGTCTTCCACTCGCGACTGCAAATCTCCCTCCTTCAGACTTTCGCCCACCACTGCGAATCAACTCCACCCCAATCCCCTCGAATCCAGAAACCATCTCCACCTCCTTCCGCTACGACTAATAGTACAAACAAAACCATAAGCACGAGCTCCAATTCTCAACCCATAGGTGCGATTTTGAAGGTTGGTTTCGATTCGATTTCGATTTTTGGAATTTAGCTATTTTTTTTCGTTTGATTTCAGTCTGGAAACTTGAGGGAGACGAAGAGGTATTATAACCTGGGAATGGCTTCTTGAGTATGCTTATAAAAATATCTCTAACTAGTTGACTTCCAATTTTATTATATTATAAAACTTCCAAAACGTCCGTTAATTGCCATTTAAAATTTTGGACTCCTCTTAAAGAGTGCCTCTAGGCGCTTATAAGTTTTTACCCGCATTCTGAACACAATGGAACGTGTTTCAGAAGCTAATTCAATCACATGCGTGAGTTAAAGAAGAAAACGATCAATTTTAAATTAAATCGATTAAAATAGTTTCTAAGCGTTTTGAGCTGTAAGGGTCAACGACAACTCCGATTACTACGAAAATTGAAATCCGATAATAACTAACTATTACGGATCCAATAGAACTGGTTTCGTAAAATTCTAAGACTGTGCCTCGGAAAGCTATTTTTAAATTCAATTTAAACGATATATTTTCAAAAATGAATATATCACCTTTAAATTAAATTCCAACCATTCTATTATCTTCAGTAACATCATTATAAATTTTACAAGCTTTCAAATTATTTTTAACAGGCTTAAAACTGTGGATTCAATAATTCACCCAATTTCAGTTTATTAAATCCAGTAACTTAATTGCTAAATAATAATAATATTTGAATTCAAGTTAAAAATTAAATTTTAAATATTTAAAATCAATTAATTATTCCAATTTAAATTGTTAAAAATTCTGGATCGTCACAGAATGGCGAACCGTGTACACAATATTCTATTGCACGGGCACGCATGCACATATGTGTATATAACATAAATAAATATAATAAAACACAAACCATATAATATAAAATTTTGTTTATAAAGTCAAATAATATTTATTTTATTTAACAGAAAATTTAAAATATATCTACATGAATTAGACTACATAGGCTCTTCAAATATCCAAGTAGGTAAAATAAATTAAAAAATTTCCTAATTACTCCACTGCTGGTTGACCTATTTCCAATAATGGTATTAGAGCCAAATACCCCGTGCAGTCTAAATTATCATTATTAGGGCTAATTTATTAAAGCCTACCAAAGACTAAGGTGTCTAAAAAATAGTGTCTAAGGTTGGGATTGGTTAGTCAAGTACTCTGCTCTACTTGGCTACTAGCCTGGCCTGAAATGATGAGGTTAGCCCGAAGCAATGACCCAAATAGAAAAGCCTTGATTTGAATTGGGCCTTAGGCTAATTTCAAAATTAATTTAAAATAAAAATAAAAAATTTAAATTTCAAATAAGAAAAATATTATAATTTTATAATATAAATTTTCATATTGTTTTGAAAATTAAAGTAAATTTTTTAAATTTAGAAGCTAAACTAAAACTAAAATACATATTATAAAAGTTATAATATATTTTTTCAAAATGTTTGAATATGTTTTAAAATTAATTTTGAAACTATTATTTATTAATAAGATTAATAACAAAAATGAATTAAATAAATATACATGTATTATATATATATTAGTATATGTTATATTGTCCCTAATTAGTTAAGATAATATGTATAAATGTGTGTGTAGAAGAATTTTTGGAATTATTTAACTTTAATTAAAATTGTTTAATTAAATGAATTGACTAAAAGTTAACTGATAAATTAAATTAAATATATACAAGATATGTCTATTACTATAAATATTACAATATATATTCAATATAATATTTTATAATTGAATAACATAATGATTAATTGAAGTGTTAACTGATTAAATTAATTCAATAAGATTTAATTAATATAATGTTATACTTAATATATTATATAAGTCAAATAAAGTATACAAATTTTATAATAATGGAACTTATACAATATAAATGTATAAAATGAAGGTGGAACATCAAAAAAAATATAAATAGACTAAAGGAATGGATACATAGGTAAAAGTATGTATACCGTGAGCTGATGTGTCCGACACTTGAATCGTGGGGGTATTTCATAAGAAATACATTATTTCATAAGTTGATATCACTCGGTATAACATATTGAAGATTATTAATCTTTAATATGAAGTTTTCCTCTATCATTTATACATTAATAAATTACTTGCATACTCTTTGGTCGTTGAGGTTTCCTCAAGCTAGAGATGTCATGTGTTGTATTATTAATGTGTAGACTAGGCGAGGTAAGATACTTATACATATTTGTTGAGCTTTCCTTAAGGTATATACAGTATACTTAGGCTGTTGCAAAATGTTAAGTACGAGTGAATAATCTCTTTTTACTTATCGAGCTTACCTCAAGATAAAAATGAGATTAGGATAAGAAACCATTGGTTAGAATTCATATATAGTACAACTAATAAAGAATTACCTATCATATATGAAAGTATGATTTGTTGAACTTTCCTTAACGTCCGAATCCCAAGATATACGAGTCTTAACGCCCACTAGTGAAGTCGAATGACTTCTATCCTTTGTCTTAAGGTTTGAAGAAACATAAAAGACAAGTGGCAGCCTTATTAGAAAAATGAAATGGTAACATTTAACCTTTCTAATATTGTAAGAACATCTATTACATAAAGTTATAATAATCTACGTTGATAAAGTTATAATAATATGCTATATAAAGTTATAATTATATTCATTATGGTTTTCTAGTAAACTTTTTTTGAATGGTTCGATGGTTTAAAATGGAAAGCGAATGTATGAGAGTGGATGTAACATAAGGCACGGTGGGGATGAAGAGAGTGAATGGTCACTTTTTGCTTCGTAGAAAGACATGGGAAACGAGAATTGTAAAATAATAATAGACACTTAATGTTAAAATAAGAATTATGATTTCTACTCCGAAATGTACTTTCAAGTAGAAAAAAAATATTTTCTATGAGATTTATTCTGTGAGTTCAAGATATTTGATCTAAAAACTCTCGATTGTAAAATAGTTACAATAAATGAAATAAATCACTTGTCTTGAGTGATTGAATGGAACTCAATATTTTGTACGCTATATAATAATGACGAAAATAGTGGGACCATGCCATATTAAACTATTAGTCGCTTCAAGTTACGAAAATTGTTTTCATAAAACATACCAAATATTATTTATGAAATAATAATTATTATTCAGCGTGGACTGAAAAATAAACATGGTTTTGTTTTAATATGAGCACTATGAATATTCATTGTAAAATAAAACTATATCAGTGCTATTTGAGATGAAATGGAAAATATAGAAGTATCTAAAATTATTTGCAACTATTTTAGAATTATAGACTAAGCCACGGTTTGGAGAAATAATTCTTTGATTATATGATTATGAATCATATGAAATCGATTAATTATATCTCAAACAATAAAGGGAAAAGTACACATTGTGTGTGAGTGACATAAGAGTTAATGAACTCTATGGGTTGATGCATATAGATATATGCAACTGCAACTCTGTTAATGCCACAATTGTTCCACATACTTCATTACATTCACCGATGAGTTATCATCGATGTGGCATGTGTATTTGATACATATATTGTATGTTTATGATAAGTTCGTAGAATATAAAGCGAAAGTAAATGAAATTACATGCGATAGAAAATAAAATGGTTTGATTTGATCGAGTAGGCAATTACATTAGAAAGAGATTCGAACGTACCTAAAATGAATAGAGATTCAATCTTAAAAGTCACTCCTCCCTATGATACATAATGATGTATCGATAAGAAGTAATCGAACTTTATTAGACAGGGTATGATTAATTGGGAGTGAAGTTGAGTTAACTTCTTTCTGTAAGGTTGTGTACTTAAGAGTGGTACACAAGGTTAAAATTAATTTCATGGTAAAACCCAACATATCATAGGCTAATAAGTTGGCATGCCGTGTGAGCCGAAAGACTACACGTAATAGTTATATGTGGGAGATCTTATATGAATCACCCTAAAAGAAATTTGGGAACCAATGTCATTGGATGACCCTTTTATATTTCGAACATAAGTATAGTAAACTAAAAATAAAATTAGTTTTATACATAAGGCATTTCATAAAATGTTTATGAATACTCATTATGTTAAACTAAGAAAAAATAGTTTTTTCAAGAAATACCAACTTCATAGCGAAACAATTTCTTTTAGAAATTATTAGTAGCAAGATGGATTTGGACATGATTTAAGGATAAAATTGATTACAAAGGATGAATGAAATTAACCTAACCTATAATTTACACAAAGCATTAGATTAAGTATTACTACACATTGAAGAGAAACTATGAGTTTTTTTATCAATGTTAAAAATATTAATCATTAGCAATCAATAAAACCATTACGAATATTGACTCTACGATATGGTATGATGCGCGAATCCAAAATGGGTTCCAAGTGCATTATTAAAATATTATTTTGGTAGTCGTACCTGAAGGGTTACGATCCATCGACCGTGAATGAGTCTTCAAGAGCAAGACTAATGCGGTTGGAGCATAGTGAATAACATTGATAAGAACTACATTGTAAATTTCAATTATTAAAATTAGTATAGTAGATTCGTTATTCAATGTGCTCAAGTTGATTCAGATTTACTCGCAAAATTATCGTTTGGTAAGACTTGATGTTTTCATACATATGTGTTTAAATAGAAAATTTTAAATAATGATTTAGAATAGTCAGTTGGCACATAACAACCAAAGTGTATCGAAGTCAGTGGGAGTAATATCAAGTCTATGGACTTTTGGACATGATCCAAGAACGGATATGAAAATAGCATTCGACGGGCATCAAAGTTGAACAAATATTTTGATAGAAATATCAAATAGTTTGATTTTTAGTCAAAATGCAAAGGAAGCGTGTATCCATAAGAAAGAACCACTGAAAGGAATAGATATTTCTAAACCATAAGTAAACAACATATTACTGATAGTTAAGGACGTACTTACATTATAATCAGCACTAGTTTAGTTGTTTACACTCGACATTGGATTTGCAGATAATATCTTTTATAATAAGTATAAAGGATGTTGGGAGTGTCCCTAACAATATGCGAAGGCATCTTGTTAAAATGTTTAATATGGAACATGTAAGATGGATTCCTTATGCATTGGCGATAAGTGTCGGTGAGATTTTTTGTCTCACAACAATCAAGTGATCATGAAGTAGTTATAACACTAATTACCTTCGTATTTAAGAATCAACAAATTTAAGCAATATTAAATTTTCCTTAAAGGTAGTAAATATGTTGTTGAGTGGTTACACAATTATGTGGTTGCATTATAACTGGTTGTTAAAATGTCAAGCTGAATTAACATCCAATTCAAGAAAAAACAAAAAAGAATCTAACATGAAAAGAAGGTAAGAGAAAAAGGTATAGAAAAAGTAAAAGAAACAGAGAATTTATGTGGTTCAGATAATAAGGAATCCTACGTCAGCGGATCAAATATCATTTTTTTCTTTTATATATTCTTAGTACAAACAATAATGGAAGAGAGAGTATAGAAATCTTGTTATTGTTCTTAAATATGTCAAATCTCGGAAAAGCCCTTTTCCAGCTACAATGCCTTTTTTATTCACAGTATAGAGAGGCACGAGGATCGCCAAAATCCTCTTTTTCTATTTTAGTTTCCACCTTTGGATCATGCCATGCGTTATCCATTCATCTCATTTTTTTGGTATACATGGATTACTGATGTGTCTTCTGAGGAATACTATAATTTGGATGGTTGAATTTTGGACATTGGCGGGAAGTCTGAACTTGAAGGGGAAATTTTAGACTTGAGGCGGGAAACACAAATTTGAATGGGTTATGTACTTCTAATCCCGAGGAGTGAATAGCCTATGTACTGCTCCATTGCGTGACTGGGAGTGTAACAAGGTGTTGCCCTTTTATTTTGGATGAACCGCATCAGCCTTAGCAACTTCCCGCAAAAATGTTGAGAATTGTGTCTTCTGCTTTGATCTAGGGGATTTTGATACCTATGGAGCTGAACTGCGCTGTTTGGTGTGCGATGTTTGCATAGTACTGTGCTAAGGGTGGATGTTTTTGAGCTGCCATATATGACCTTGTTCTGAACTACATTCGATTGTTGGAGAGCTATGCCCTAACTTGTAACACCTCCTACTTGGAAGCCCAAAACTAACGGCTACGGATGTTGTAGTCATCCATAGTTATTAATCCTCGACGACCAAATATGGTGACATTAGATACATTGATACATAGAAACATAAGAATATGAAAAAAAATTAAACAGCAAGCAAATTCCACATTCCGTTTCAAAATATTCCTATATTGGTTACATAATCCCAATTCGCGGACCATGTTCAGTTAATATATATTTGTTACAAAATACGCCAGGAGCAGTATATGAAGATGACCCCTTGGTAGATCAGAGTATATAGATAGGGAAGAAAACACTTTGCCTTTACAAACATAACAACCAGTGAAAATAAAAGAACTTTAATAACAAGCTTGCTTCCTGCATGTTGTTGAAAGCTTTATTCGTCTAAGAGAATACTTGAAAAACCTTAACTCTCAACCTACTCAAAATCAATTGAGTGCCCGAGAGTTTAAGGTGAAAAAAACTTCGAGTCAGACATAAAGCCTAGTATAAATAATAATTTACAATCTCAAACCACTTAGATATCTAGTGAGACCACGCCGCTTAGCTGCACGAGTTTTCCCTTCACTAGTATCCTAAAACATTTATAAAACCATATACTGTACTCCTGCATCTACAATGGTTAAAATATAGTATTTCAAAATATTATAATGATATGCAAAAAAAAAAAAATCAATTCTGGATTACCCATCCTCATTCATTCCGATTATCTGTCTCAATTATAGTTTTTATGGTTACTATTAACTGTTAAAAGTATCATTTGGGTCAAAATAGTTATATACGAAATTATCTGTTTCGATACCAACAAAAATTAGTTTGGGGAAAAATTGATGGTGTCGAAAGCATCTTAGTCGAATGGAAAGTCCTTTAAAATTATAACTTTGAAGGACAGAGTCGATACCCCCTTTTGACTCCATCTCCTTCGAAACCCTCAACCTCTTCGAAAGCATTCAGGAAATAGGCCTAGGTTAAAACAGAAGTAACCCCTTCGACAATATAAATGATTTCAATGCAGTCGAAAGGGGAATTAGCCACTTGGTTTCGACTTGGTCGAAACCAGTCCTTTCGAAAGCTTTTATTTAAGGAAAAAGGTACCCCTTCGAAAGCTAATACTTTAATATAATACGGCAACCTACTTCGAAAGCTAATTATAAAATCCTATTGAAAACATACATTTCGACTATGCCGAAAGCTTTAAGTAAAACAAGGAAAGACTTTAACTTTTGAAAACAAATTAGGGTTTCAACCTCATCGAAAGCTGCCCTTTCGACACCGAGGCTTCTGCCTTCCTTCCAATCCACTGCATACCATTTAAGTGATATCTTGTGTATTGGTTTCGACTATAATGGTTTCGACTGTGTTGGTTTCGACTGGGACGAGGCGGAGTTAATGGAGTCGAAAGGTACTTACTGACAGAGGCAGAACATCCTTTTCTAATTTAAAGGCCGAATTATAGAAATTTTTAATAATTTCTTTTTAACAACTTGCCTACTCGTAAAACACTAATTGGCTGCCACAAAACTTTTCAAATAATTTACATCTAAAACTGCTACATTTATTCAGATCCAAAATTAAAGGATTTTAACGTTAAAACCTTTCCATATAACAAAAACCGACATTTGCTTAAAAGCCCTTCTTTTAAAATAATTTATTTACCCTAGTAAATCAATTGGACCTAATTTTAGACCTAATTTCTTTCTAAAATTCTCGAAATTAAATATCATCATGTAACCAAACATATTAAAATTTTAGACCTAATTTCTTTCTAAAATTCTCGAAACAAATTTTAAACCCAATTATATCATATTTTTCATCAGAAACTCGTAATAAAATTTCCATAATTTGGAATTTTCTGAAAATTGAAACCCATCTCCAAAATCATGTTTTACTTAACAAAATTTTTTCCATGGCAGTCTGAAATCATAAATTCTCGGTTTTATATCAAAACCATGCAAATTCGTATGTGTATAAAATAAATCATCATAATGTAACTCAAGCATATCATCATCCATTTTATCAAAAAAACGAATTTAAATCGTAAATCTAAAACAATATAATCATAGAATAAAATAGTGATGGTATGAGATTATTATTCACCATGAACTAGATAAGAAATTTGAGATTTGTTATTGATTAATCCTCCCTGGCTTTTTATCCTTTGCTTTAGATTAAAATTCCTCTTTTCCTCCTTGATAATGGCTGACTATCTTAGGGTTACTTGCATTCTATTTTTGAGTTGAGAAAATGAACATGAATGGACAAAAATAAGAAGTTATAGTTGTATATAATAGATTGGCTAATTTACTAATATGCCCATGTGTAGTTTAATTAACCAATGAAGCAAGTTAAAGCTCAGTTATCTTGTTAATAAGCATGGCCCTATGTAATTTATTCAAATCTCAATCCCCTTATCATCATTATTCTATTTAATTTATCTAATTAAATCTTCTGATTAATGTTATCAAAAACGAGGGATGTTACAGGCTCCCTCCTTAAAGAATTTCGTCCTCAAAATTTAATAAGAACTAAATACTAAACATAGCAATCATTTGTAACAACTCCTAACAATCATACTGGTCTAACTGACTAGCAACTATCTATATAAATCTAATATAGGCATACCCTCAAAGCAGATCAGGACAAGTACCTCTAATCCCGTCCTTTGTCTCCCAAGTACAGTCCTTTCCGTTGTTGCTCTACTGAACTTTCACTAACCTAACTGTCTTGTTCCTTAATATTTTATCATATCTAGCTACAACCAGAATTAGTTGTCTAATAAAAGTTAAATTAGGCTCTACCACTTAGTCATTTGACCCTATCAGAGGAGTAGTAGTCTCTGGATCGTGCACATACTTACGAAGATGAGACATATGAAATACATTATGGACACATGCCAAACTACTCGGCAACTCTATTCTGTATGCGAGCTTTCCAATCCTCTCTATAATTTGGAATGGACCTACATATCTTGGGGCCAACTTCCTTGACTTTCCAAATCATGTCACATCTTCCGTAGGTGATACTTTAATGAAAACCTCATCTCCAACTAAGAATTCTCGGTCTTTACACCTCTTGTCTTCCTAGCACTTCTGTCTTAACTGAGCTTCCTTCATCCTTCCTCGGATTGACTGAATCTTCTCTGACGCCTCTCTAACAAAATATGGACCTAAGAGTAATCTGTCTCCAGTCTCCAACCAACTTATTGGTGGTTTACATGGTCTTCCTTACAAAGCTTCAAATAGTGCCATTCCTATACTGGTCTGGTAACTATTATTATAGGAAAACTCAACCAAATGTAGGCGATCCTCCCAAGATCCACCATAGTCCAATACACAAGCTCTCAGTAGATCCTCGAGTTCTTTGTTGACTCTCTCTGTCTGTCCATCTGTCTGAGGGTGATACACGGTACTTATATTAAGCTTGGCACCCATCGCTTCCTATAGACTCTTCTAGAATTCACTAGTGAACAAAGCAACTATGTCATTGACTATACTACTAGGAAATCAATGCAGTCTAACTATGTTCTTCGGGTGTAACTTTGCTAAAACAGGTGCCGTTCTAGTTGACTTAACTGGAATGAAATGGGCATTCTTGGTCAATCTATCCATTATAACCCATATGCTTTCATTACCTCTATTTAACCATGGCAACCCGTCTATAAAATTCATAGATATCGAATCTCATTTCCAAACTGGAATCTCTAAAATGTAAATAACCAACTTGGTTTCTGATGTTCAGCTTTCACTTGTTGACAGCTTGCACACTGTCAAACCCATAAGCCAACATCTCTCTTCATGCCTTCCCAATAAATCTTGGTTCCTCCAAGATGAATCATAAACTTAGATCGATGACATTCTCCAAGAACTTCTTTCCTCAAGTCCTCCACATTCGAAACACTTAATCGTCCCTTCTTTCTTAGCCATCCTTTCTGGTCAAGGTTAAAATCCTTTAGATCATCGATCTCAGTTCCAACCTCAAGACTTCTGATCCTTTTAGCTAATACTGGATCCTCCTTCTGCTTAGAAGTAATTTTCTCAATCAATACTAGTCAAACTTATAAAAAAGACAACCTGACAGTACTCTGGCTAGAACCAATAGTCGATCTTAACTACACATCACATCTAACTAATGCTTCTAAATCCTTCCACTCTGCCAACATAGCTAACACCACATTCTGATGTTTCCTGCTAAGAGCATCAATACCTTATTACCTTTTCCTGCTGTATATTCAATATCAAAATCATATGCAGCCAGAAACTCCAACCACTCCACCGTCTTATATTCAACTCCATCTGAGAGAATAAATACTGTAAAGACTTATGGTCGGCATATAACTCAAATCTCTCCCTTAAGAGATAATGTCTCCAAACCTTCAATGCGAAGATCACAAATGCCAACTCTAAATCATGAGTAGGATATCTAACTTCATGCGGTCTAAGCTCCCTAGATGTGTAGGCAATGACTATACCACTCTACATCAACACCACTCTTAATCCAGTTCCACATGCATCAATATACATTACCAATCCTTAGTTTCGGTCTAGAACTACCAACCTGGACGCATTGATCAACAAATGCTTTAACTTAAGGAATGCCTCCTCACATTTATCGGACCAAAAAAATTTCACTTCCTTCCCGTTCAGCTTAGTTAAGGGTGCTGCTATCTGCGAAAAATCCTTAATGAATCTCTGGTAGTAGCCGACAAGTCTACGAAAACTCCTGATCTCAGTCACTGTCTCTAGTGTCTTGCAATTATTCACAGCTTCGATCTTATTTGGATCGACAAACAATCCTTTCTCTAAAACCTTGTGACCAAGAAATTTTACATCTTTTTTCCAGAAATGACACTTGGTAAACTTCTCCTTTAGAAGATTCTGTCTCAGCATCTCAAGCACCACTCTAAGATGAACTTCATGCTCTCTCTCATCCTTAGAGTATACTAGAATATCATCTATAAACACTAGTACAAACCTATCCAAGTACTCTTGGAAAATTCAGTTCACCAAATCTACGAAGAAAGCGGGTATATTCATCAATCCAAACGGCATCACCAACCACTCAGATGAACCATATCTAGTTCGAAATGATGTCAAATGAATATTGTCCTCCTCCACTCTTAACTGATGGAAACCGGTGCCAAGTCCAACTGGGAAAACACTCTGGCTCCACTCAGCCGATCATACAGATCCTCTATTCTTCGCAAAGGATGCATATTCTTAATTGTCCTTTCGTTTAACTTACGATAGTCAACGTGCATTCTCAACGATCCATCTTGTTTCTTCACAAACACCGCGACCGCTCCCCAAGACGAACTGCTTGGTCTAATAAAATTCCTTCCTTCTAGATCCACTAGTTTCACCTTCAATTCCTTCATCTCGGTAGGTGTCATCCTGCTAGGTGGCCTACTTACAAGTTCATCTTCTGGCACAAGATCTATTTTAAACTCAACAACCATTTTTGGGGGTTTTCCAGTGACTGGCTCTAAGACATCTGTAAACTCTCTTGCTACACGAACCTGACTTAACTTATTTCCTGCCTCCACAACATTAAGCATAGCACTAATATTCCAGTCAATATTCTTTATTGAGAATATCACTCGGTTATGATTATCAGGGTGTCTCAGTGATATTTCCTTATCCTAGCAAAACATTATAACCTTATACCTACTTAACCAATCCATCCCACAAATGGTTCCAAAATCTACAAATCAGTAACATACAAATTGCATGCAAATTCATGACCTAACAAATCAAGTTTTAACTGAACATATCTTAACCCTAGAGTTGCATACCCTCCTATTAGATTCACAACCCTTAAGGAGGTAACAAGGCAGGTGGGTTCTAAGTATAATTGTAACAACCCAGGATTTAGGATATTACCGAAATACTAAATTATAATGTAGATTATAATTTATTATGGGAACTATGAATTTATAGATGGAATAAATTGATGATAGTATTGTTTATTAAAATAAACAATGTTTGTTGATTAAGAGTTGGTTTTTTTATGTAAACAAATGGGAAATAAAGTTTAAAACACTTTATGGGTGGTATGGAATGAGAATAAATGATGAAAGTAAATTATTAGGTTAAAATTTATAATATTGGATTTTTATTCCAATATTAGCCTTTTATCCACGAAGAAAAAAAAATAAACATGAAAAAAATTAAATTTTGTGGTATAATTAAATTTGAAATAATGTTTTAAAGCTATAAAATTGTTAAAAGCATTTTTATATACTTTAATGAACTTGGGAATAAATTTTTATTAGTGGAAAATGATGAAAATAGTGTGTTTTCACTATTAATGTGAATATTGGTAAATAATTGGTATTAAATTATGAAAATAATATTTTTAATTGAAAATTTTAGTTTTTTTTACATTACTAACATATTCCCTTGATTAAAACATGAAAAATGCAATTTGTTTCATGTAAATCGGAATTTATATGTGTAAAATATGTTGAAAACAAGTTTAAACTTGTAAATAGCTAACTCAAAAATACACTAAGTGTTAAAAAGGGCTTAAAGAGCATAATTAATTACCCATTAGCCCATCATTTGGATCCTTCTATTGAGGTACGATTATTTTTTCTTACAGTAAATCATCTTCCTCAAAGAGCTTCTCAAGAGAAAAAAAACAATGGCTCCATTTTAATAAAAATCAAATTTTTATCAATAACCTTGTGAATTAAGTACTAAGATTCAAGTTAAATACTAAGATACAGGTAATCTCCATCCTTATAAACTCTCTAATCCATCAAAATCTGAAATTTTGCTATTATATATTTCTAATTGCAATATCAATGTATGCATGAATCTTTTATGCTAGCTACAGGTTCCTGAAGCCCAAATCTCAACCAAATCTTCAATCTTTGCTACCAAATCGCTGCTACATCTTGCCAAAACTATTCGGTAAGCAAAATCGCTTACAGTAAGTTATCTAGAGCGAGAATTTCTTAGTTTCAGCGAAATTTGTATGCAAACTTTTGAGCCTTTTTGTTCAGTTTTATGTTTGAAAAGTGTCATTTTAGAAAAAAGATAACTTTCTCATCTTGCAGCAAAATGATGTCAAATTTTAGTATGTTGTTATACATATTCTAAAGTTTATTTCTGCAAATATTTTTTCAATTCCGTGGAGTTTTGATAACTGAAACTCATCGTCAAAGTTGGCTAGAAACTAGATTTGCCGCTGTGTTCAGTTTTGTGTTCGAAAAAGTGTCATTTAAAAAAAATCATAACTTCTTCAATTTGTAGCGAGTTATTCCCAATTTCTGATATGTTGTAGTAGTTAGACTGTTAAACATTTTTGATAATTTTCATTAAATTTTGATTTGATTTGATATTGAATATTATTTGTTGAAATCGGCCAAAATTTGATCTCTGTTTGTAGGCCGAAAATACACTATATTCAAAAAAACCATATCTTTCTCATGTTCAAGCTAATTGCTCCCATTTTTGGATAGGCTATAGTAGTTGGTATGACAGTTAATTCTGGAAATTTTTATTTAATTTTAATTTGTTTTGGCATTGAAAATTCTTTGTTGAAGTCGGCTAAAATTTGATCTCTGTTTGTAGGCCGAAAATACACCATATTCAAAAAAACATATCTTTCTCATGTCAAAGCCAATTGCTCCCAGTTATGGATATGCTGTAGTAGTTGGTATGGTAAACAATTCTGGAAATTTTTGTTTAATTTTGATTTGTTTTGATATTGAAAATTCTTTGTTGAAATTGGCCGAAATTTGATCTCTGTTTGTAGGCCGAAAATGCACCATGTTCAAAAAATCATATCTTCTACTTTTTCAAGCCATTTGCTCCCATTTTCTGATATGTTGCTCTATTTTGACTGCGAAATGCTTCTGAAAATTTTCATGAAATTATAAGTTGATTCAATATAGAAAATCGTTGGTTCAAAACAATCAAAAATCTTGTTTTTTTTTGTGCTTGCTGAAAAGAGCTATGTTTGAAAAATCATAACTCTTTCATTTTGCTGTTATTGCTTCAATTTTTGGATATGTTATAGTCCTCATGTCATAGTATAACGTAATGAAATTTGGCAGAAATCTGGGTTGTTTTGGCATCCCAAATTACTATCCAAAGTTAGCAAAAAACTAAGTTTTTTTGGTAGATTGTTCTCTTGCATCATTCACGCTTTCGTTGGCTGTTTTACTGTGAATTTCGATATTTTTAAATATTGTTTGAATAAGTTTGATGATGAATGTTTAGTATTATTATCCGATAATGGATTAGCTTGATTTTGGAAATTTTTGGAATTTAATTTTTATTTAAGTTCTATTTTAATCTAAATATCGATAAATATCGGTATTTGAAGAATTCGATGGTTTTAATTGATTTTGGTTTGAGTAAGTTTCTAAAAATTATTTATAAATTAGGGTTAATTAAATAAATGTTTTTAAAACATTTTAAAGGGCTTGATGTTCAGTGACTGATGTTTTCTATCTGCATGTATATTACATTATTTCTGAAATGGTCCGAATCCACCATATTGTGCATTAGTTAGGGACTAAGCGTGTCTACCACTTATGAGGTAACGAAAAAAAAACAAGACAAAATTGACATGCTTAGCACTTAACTAACGTATTACTATGATGGTCGCCCTTAATCAGCCCTATTCTCTGCATTAGTAGACAGGATTATTTAGTAATTCTCTTTACTAATGTAGGTCTCGGGGTGGGGCGTCACAGCTATTTTATTTTTTTCATGTTTATTTTTTTTTCTTCGTGGATAAAAGGCTAATATTGGAATAAAAATCCAATATTATAAATTTTAACCTAATAATTTACTTTCATCATTTATTCTTATTCCATACCACCCATAAAGTGTTTTAAACTTTATTTCCCATTTGTTTACATAAAAAAACCAACTCTTAATCAACAAACATTGTTTATTTTAACAAACAATATTATCATCAATTTATTCCATCTATAAATTCATAGTTACCATACTAAATTATAATCTACATTATAGTTTAGTATTTCGGTAATCTCCTAAATCCTGGGTTGTTACAATAATCTATCAACCAAACACTGAGATATAGTGAGTGTGTTGCACTGGTATCAAAATGTACTTTAACTGCAATATTCTGAATCAAAAGCGTAGCTTCCATCATAGTCTTTCCCTTATCTATAGCAGTCGGCCTAGCTGGTCCTATAGCAAAATTTCATTTGTCCTCCCTAACTGGCTTTGGACACTGATTCTTGTGCTGCCCAACTTGATCACAGTTGAAGCATTTCACATTCTTTTTAATTGCGTCTTACTTCCTGATTGGCATTCGTTAGCAAAGTGAACCTTCTTGTCACACTTACATCAAACTACCTCAGCCTTTGACCACTTAGTAGTATCTCCCTTTTGGGTTCCCATCTTAAAGAACTTCCTCTTCTTCCCTTACGAACCTTGGGTTTCCACTGACTTCTCTTTAGCTAAATCAGCAAGTATCTCCTCATGACGAATGGCCATCTCCACCACTATATTACAAGGATCACGGACACGTGTCAACAAGCTCGGGCCTTAGTCCTCCAATGAACTTCTCATTCTTGTTGATGTCAGTATATATAGCATATCTATATCGAGATGCTCTTCAAACTTAGTAGCATACTCGACTGTTGACGTCTCTCCTTACACTAAATCCAAAAAATACCTCATCGTCTCAGACTTGGAAAACTCAAATACAAAATTCTGCTTAAATCTTGTCTTAAAATCAACCCAAGTTTAACTGTTCTTCCGACACACCGGCAGTAACGCTATTCCACTAGTGTAGTGCTGACCCATGTAACTGTATAGAGGCCAACCTTATCTTTTGTCCATCATTTAAACCTAAATCAGTAAATATACACTCACAATGCAACAGCCAATTCTGAACTTCTATGGCACTCTCTGTTCTCAAGAATGGCTTCCCACTAAACTAGTGTAATCTCTACTTAGCAAAGCAATATTCCCAATTGGAGCCATAAGACTATCTCCTCCTACATTTCCCCTAACTCCAGCAGCAGCTCCAGCTTGCATTAAACCAGTAAAGAACTGATACATCATCCCCATATCTACTAGTGGATTTCCAGCACCCACATTGGCTTCAGCATTTTAGTTCCTAGCGTTAGCTAGTTGACCCGGCTTTCTCCTGGCTGTAGGTCGAGCATTTCCATTAGTTGTGATGCTCCTTCCACCGAGATTTCCTCTTCCGTTTCCTGCTTCCATATCTCACTTCTCGTAAATCTGCATATGAGCCTTAGTAAGATACAGAAGAATGGTCTAAGAGAGCGGGTGATACGTACTTACATATGTCTAACTATATATAGCAAATACAAGTGCGTTACTATAGAATTAACCCAAACAACAATCTTATTATCCAACTCATTGGTTTATGTTTGGAAAAATATTTTAGGTTTAAGTTTCTTTAAGCTTTCATACACCTGGGCTCTGATACCAACTTGTAACATCCCCCTACTTGAAGGCCCAAAACTAAAAGCTACGGATGCTGCAGTCATCCATAGTTATTAATCCTCGATGACCAAATACGACGACATTAGATATATTGATACACAAAAACACAAAAACATGGAAAGAAATTAAACAACAAACAAATTCCACGTTCCATTTCAAAATATTCGAAATTGATTACATAATCCCAATTCACGGACCATGTTCAGGTAATATATAATTATTACAAAATACGCCAAGAGCAGCATATGAAGATGCCCCCTTGGTAGATCAGAGTATATAGACAGGCAAGAAAACACTTTGCCTTTACAAACAAAACACCTAATGGAAATAGAAGAACTCTAATAACAAGCTTGCCTCCTGCATGTCCTTAGAAGCTTTATTTGTCTAATAGATCATCTGGAAACCTTAACTCTCATCCTACTCAAAATCAATTGAGTACCCGAGAGTTTAAGGGGAAAACACAAGTTTCGAGTCAGACATAAAGCCTGGTATGGATAATAATTTACGATCTCAAACCATTTTGATATCTAGTGAGACCACACCGATTAGCAGAGTGAGTTTTCCCTTCACTAGTATCCTAAAACATCTATAAAACCATACACCATGCTTCTGCATCCACAATGTTTAAAACATAGTATTTCGAAACACTATGATGATATGTAAAACAAATAAATCAGTTCTAGATTACCCATTCCCATTCATTCTGACTATCTGTCTTAATTATAGTTTCTGGGGTTACTATTAACTTGTTAAATGTTAAGGACTTCTGTCCAATTACTTAGTTTTCATGGGATCACTAAGAACCTATTGGTAACTCCAACATCTTATTTCTTATCCTAATTTTCATGGGCTAACAAGGAACCAATTGGCTGATTGCCAATATCTCAATCCAGATATAGTTTTCATGTGCCAACTGCAAACCTTATGGCCCACGCCAGTATCAAATCATAGTATTCATGGGCTAACAATGTACCTATTGGCCCCTGCCAAAATCATACAGTTTTCGTGGGCTTATGTAAACCTATTGTCCCCTGCCAATATATTTGATTAAGAATTTAACATATGTTAAGTTATATGCACTACTGGGTCAACCTAACTGGTTATTCCGCCCTTTCTCCAAAATACTATTATGTGTTAATAACATTGTGAATAATATTTCCAAAATCTTTAATTATGCCATGGTTTTTCCTTTAAAAATGAGAATGAGTTTTTTGTTTTAAATCCTAAAACTTCACCTTCGAAACCCCTGGATGACCTCTTTTGAAAGAATAGAAAATCTCTTTCCAAAACTTTAAGTATTTACCTTTCAAAACCAATCATACCTTTCAAAGGTATCACGAAAACATTATTTAAAACATAGCTTCAAAACACATCAAGTACCCTTTCAAAAGCATTGGGTTTATTCTTTAAAAACATCTTTTGGGTCAAAATGATTTTATACGAATGAGGTAGGAAGCGACAGAAATTTACTTATGAGCTTTAGGAATTTTTAAATGAGAAAAGAGAATGAGAAAGTGAAAATGAAATTGGAAAATTTGGATTGATATAAAGTTAAAATGGGAAATTACCAAAATTCCCTCTTGTACTTTGCCCTCCACACAAATACTGCTACCTCATCCTCACCTCCACCTCACCAAATTTCAGCCTACCGTAGCCACCTTCTTTTCAAATCAAAACAAACTGTCCTTTTTTGTACTTTTTGTCTATGGTAGAATTTTTATTTTATATAATATATATGTATAAACCTTTTTATAGAAATATTTTACCTTATCATATATACATATGCACTCAAGTGTACATGCATATTCACATGTACATTTCCATGTCCAAGGTGAATTATAAATGTATGCATGTGTACACAAAAGTGTTACAACATTTTAGATCACTTTTAGCAAACGAAAAAAGGAAAAACGACTTCTAGTCACATTTTCAATCTTTCTTCGAACTAATTATTTTTGTAAAAAAAATTTAAAAATGATTTCACTATCATTAATTATTATTTGAAAGAGTTTTATTTTCATAATAATCTATTATTTGAATATTTAAGATTAATTGAATACTCACAAGTCAAAGTAGTGAAATTCCAGGCCGTTACAAAAACTATTTCACCATCTTTGGTTATTACTTAAAAGGAGTTTATTTGAGTTATAAAATCCATTAATTAATTAATAATAATAATATATTTAAATATTCATTACTAAGGTAATTAAATTCTGGGTCGTTACATTCTCCCCCTCCGGAAGAATTTCGTCCCGAAATTATCACGTTAGAAGATAACTCAATTACTTGAAAAGCTATATATTCATATCGTAAAACACATACAAAAGACATACACTAAACATCCATAACAAACAATGATTAACTAAACATACAAAGAAACAACTAGCTGTCCTAAAAATAACTCAGGATAAGCCTTCTTTAGATGGTCTGCAGTCTCCCACATGCAGCCTCTAGGATCCTCACTCCATTGAATTTTAACCAACTGTACTTATTGCACAATGACTTCTCATCCTGATCTACAATATAGACTGGATGTCTAACCACTGTCAAGTCTGGCTCCACTTCTAGATCCTCCTCCTCCTCAAACGACTCTACAATCAAGGTCAGATCATGCGCAAATTTCCTTAAATGCGACACATGGAATACATTATGAACACCTGCCAATCTCTCCGGAAACTCAACCTTATAAGCAAGAGACCTAATCCTTTCAAGAATATGAAAAGGTCCTACGTACCCTGGATCTAGCTTCCTAGGTTTCCCAAATATAACAGCTCCTCTAATTATCGAAATCTTAATGAACATAAGATCTTCAACTTCAAATTCCAAATCTCTTCACCTCCTATCAGCATAACTCTTTTGGCGATCTTGGGCTGCCTTCATTCTTTTCTTAATCATCGTAACTTTCTCCGTCACCTCTCGAATCACATAAGGCCCAATCACTAGATGATCTTCAGACTCTACCCAACAAGCTGGTGACTTGCACGGCCTTCCATAGAGAGCTCCATAAAGTGCCATATCGATGCTTGCTTGGAAGCTATTATTGTATGAGAATTCCACTAGATGCAGATGATCTTCCTAAGAACCTCCAAAAACTAAGATGCAGGCCCTTAACATATTTTCTGAGATGCGATTAACCCTTTCAGTTTGTCCATCGGTTTGAGGGTGGTATGCAGTGCTCAGACTTAGTTTTGTTCCAATGCAACTTGCAAGGCTTCCCAGAACTGACTTGTAAAATTAGGATCTCGTTCGCTTACCATGCTCATTGGGACTACATATAGTAGAACAATCTCCTTCATATAAATTTCCGCCAAAAAAGCTGCAGTTCTTGTCGGCTTTACTAGGATAAATTGATCACTCTTCATTGGCCGATCCATGATAACACACACACCTACATTTCCTTTTTAGTTTCGGGGTATACCGTCGATAAAATCCATTGATATCACCTCCCATTTCCAGTCTATGATTTCCAAAGGTTGAGTAATCCAGCCGTCTTCTGGTGATCTCCTTTTATCCATTGACAGCCTAAAATCTTGCAAATAATGCCTCTACATATTTAAAACAAATACTACGGCTAACAGCTCCGAGTCATGCATTGCATAATTCTTCTTATGAGGCTTTAACTGTCTACTTGAATATGCTATAACCTTTCCATGTTGCATCAACACTGCATCTAAAACAATTCCACATGCGTTTGTATAAATAGTTAACCCTTTTCCTCCATTAATAATAGCCAAAACAGGGGCACTAGTCAATCTCTCTTTTAACTCGAGAAATGCACTCTCACACTTTGGAGTCCACTTGAATTTAACATCCTTCTTTGTTAGCTTGGTTAGGTGAGGGGCAAATCTGGAGTAATCCATTATGAACATTCTATAATAACCGGCCATCCCTAAAAAGCTTCTCACTTCTATGAGAGTTTGGGGTCTTTTGAAATCCTACACAACAATGACTTTAGCCGGATCAATTGAGATGGCATCACCCGATATAGTATGTCATAGGTATCTCGCTTCTAATTACCGAAAGTGGCACTTTGAAAACTTAGCTTTTAGAACAATTTTCCCTAATGTTTCCAACACCACTTTCAAATGGTACAAACAAAAAGATAATGTCATCAATAAAGACCAACACAAACTTATTCAATACATCCCTTAAAACTCGAGGTTCATAAGATCAATGAAAAAGATAAGCGCATTGGTTATCCCAAAAGGCATAATCAACCACTCATAGAAAAAATCTAGCCCACTTAAAGTGGTTAAGGGCGTTGTAACAGCCCGCAAATCCATACCCCTTGAGTTAACACTATTCAACCTGAATTAACTCAAGTTGTAAAGAAATACGAACCATTTGGGTTAAAGAAGAAGAGGTAGAAGAAGAAATAGAAAACATCAATCGAATCTAACCATCGCAGCGGAATAAAATATAATAGATATTAAATAATCTTTACTCAAACATCAAATATTTCTGTTTATATATTACATCATCAGAGTACATCAATCACTGCTCAACATCAATATCATACAAATTGATATACAACAACTTAAACAGCGGAATATATATATATATATATATATATAACAAGTACGAATGTACGTATCGTCATCCAGCTCGTCTCCTGAGCTCCACAGCATCATATCTTGTATCCTATAATACTCGGTCTGACCCGAGCATTACAGTAACACCCGAGTTAGTCTGGAATACCAGCGTGAGAAAATCACACCCAATTGATTATTAAAGTTTAAAATCCTTTGAAAAAACAAAAGCATATCGTAAGACCACGCCACAAGCAAACATGTCGGGTTTTTACCTTACGATAGCTAAAATAATTTTTATAGAAATCCTCTGATATTATAATAGGGTCTATTTACAAATACTTATAAAATAGCTGAAACTGTTACATCTATTAAATTCCAGCTACTAGCCACAGAGTGGGTAATACAAACAAAACTCGTACAAGGCTCGTAGGGAGAATGGATTTCCAACTAATGACTAGGCACTGGGGTACCACCTGTCACAGTACGGGGTCTAGATCACCGTACCGAGGAGTACGCCCGCTCCCCTGCAACACAAGGCCGAGACTACCCCTAACTGGATAATCCCGAGTGAGATCACCCCGCGGTTGGGATCAGCAACCGCCCACTAAGCCGAAATAAAAAGGGACATCTAGACTGGAATGACCTCACCCTACTTGGGTGCTACCCACCTAGCCTTGCCGCATAACCCCTGATTTTCAGTCATTCCCATTTGATGAGGCTTGAGGCTAAGCGTTACCTTTATAGAACATATCCCTTAGAATGTCCATCGTCCATCTGACGATGTTTCGCAAGCATTCATCCATACAAGTCCATCCCGGGTTCGAACGGAACCGAAGGCACTATCCCTACTACATCCATTTTGGAAATACCCTCAGGATTAGTAGCGACTAGCCCTTGCACTTCACTGCTCCATCTTTGAACCCAAACTCGTTTTTCACGAAAACATACAAACCGGATCGAAGTGGTTTTCGAGAAATAAATCTCGATCCCGGTCTCTTCGAAACGATCAACGCATTTTGTCCAATATTGATAGTCGGTGATTTAACTATCAATTTATATTCACAAACATGCATCAAATAATAAATAATTCCCCCAAATTATTTATTTATCTCAAAAATATCTTCCCAAGATATATTTTCACTCTTCAAATTCCTTTGAAAACAGTTTTCAAACTATCTGCCTTTCTCAGAATAAATTCCAAGTATTTCTATTTTCACTGGAATCACCAAGCACAAACTTTATATTTTTAAAATAATTTAAGAAAACAATTTATTGAAATATACTTTAAAACCTTTAAGTTAAAACTATTTCAAAAAAAAATTGTTAAAAATACATACTATATGAATATTTGAAAATAATGTTTACATTATAAATATAAAACTAGTTTTCACTTTTATTTTTTTAAACAAAATACTAAGTCACCTTCAATTAATTATTACAATAATAGATTTGAAAAAATATTTACTTAAGAATTTTAATCATCCAGAAATAATAATTTTTTTCTAAAACATGCTTTTTAAAACAACCTTAAACTTTTATCTTATATTTAAAAATTTACTTAAACCGTACTTGGCTATCCAGAGAAATATACTTCTCTTCACAACCTTTAAAAATAATCACTATTTATTTTTAAACAATTTTTCTCATTCCTTTAATAAATTTCCACCTGAACTTATTCTTCCAAATATCCAATTTCAACACTTAAATCAATCTCAAATTGATTTCCAATTTACTTTATTTATTCAAAAATCCTCAATTTCAGATTTTATTCCTTAATTATGATTTAGATTACTTTTAATTGAAATATCAATTTAGATTTCTCAATTTACTTCTTATTCCTCAAAATAAATTTAAAACTTTAGGTTTTAAAATAATTCTTTATTCCTTTAAATTAGTATCACAAAATTTTACAATTCGTTAATTAGTGTTTATTCAAATCCTTTTCTTCTCATATTCGAAGTTATTTATTAGTATTTAACATACTTCCATTTATTCTCAATTCATTATTAATTTATTAAATTCTCTAAGATTATTTCGTTTACAAATTTACTTCCTTTATTTCTTTCCAAAATCCAATTTATACATTTTTGGTAATTCATCATACCCAATATATATATCCAATCAAATCATATCATTCAATATTCCAATATATTCAACATTGAATATCAAGTAATCACAACAGAGAATATTAAATAATAAATGTTGAGGGGTCCAGTTGGATCCCTCCAACCTGTTTTCCCTACATCCACAGACATTAGCACAATATAAATCAAACATTCCAAGATGTAGTATATATTATAATATAACACATCAATCAATTCAACCAATCAACCAATTATTTAAATTTAATCATTTAAATATAAATTTAAATTTAAATCTAACTAAGTGAGATTAACTCACCTTTGCTTTTAAATTTGCAATCCACTTCCAAACGGCTTGATTCGTTTCAGAGGTTGACCTTGAATAATGGTTTATATGATTTATTAATATTCGAAATATAAATCAATCCTTAATTACCATTTAATAATTCAATTAATTTTTGAACAAATTTACCTTTATTAAATCCTTTAGTAACAAATATGGTATAGATATGTCAATTTACGCAATTTAATTTCTATAATACGTTATGATAAAATAAATTTGTTAAGTCATATTTATTTTATTTACGAACTATATATTTATAAAAATCCATATAGGCTTCATAAAAACTAATTCGTATAAATTTCCAAACACACATTTTAATCATTTTTTTTTTTATTCTGCCTTGAAAATTCTATACCCATATATATATTTACTGTTTACATAGATATACTGAACTTATAAAATAAAAAATTGGTTTGCATCCTTCTATAAATTAAACCCAATATAGACATCAAATTTAAATAACAAAATTTCATTTCCCAAACCTATATACATGCATACGGACTACTATTTCAGGAAAATAAAGCTTGATTAAATCTAAACTTGTCGATTCCTCTTTTATTTTCATTTTTTTCCAGTTAGCATATACATTTAAATATAAACTAAAAGAAGGAAAGAACGAATACCCCATAAGCACTAAGAACTCAGGCACAGTCGCTATCACCATGACCGCCATCCCCAAATTGCCGCCGAACCCCAGATACTCCATCGCAACCACCCCTTTGCAATTTTCTCTGCTCGAAAACATCTCGTCGCCAGTCACCAGTCGCGGCTCGAACCCGACCTCCTCAACATCGCGACAAGCCTCCTGCCTCGCCACCCCATAACTCCTACTACGCGGGCACATCGAGCTAAAGTCTGCCGCTTCTAGTGCAGGAGCCACCAAGATCATCGATCAAATTAGGCGTTGGATTTTTTTTTCTTTAGGCCATCAAGAATCCAACCTAATAATAGAGCGAAAGGACGAGAGGAAGGGGAACGAAGGGGAGGCCAGGATATTTTGTATTTGATTTGAGATCTCTTTTCTTTTTTCGGCTGAAAAGAAAAGAAAGGGCGACGTGATTTGAAAGAAAGAAAGGAGGCGTGCAGAAGAAGCTTGGCTACTGATTTAATTAATTTTAATTTTTTATTATTATTTTTTAAATTTTTTCTTTTTTATATATAAATTTTGATTAGATTCACAACGTGTTTCCTTAACTTATAAGCACACAACAACTCCGATCAATACGAAAATTGAAATCCGATAATAATACAATATTGCGGATCCAATGAATCAGGTTTCGTCGAATTCCGAGACTGTGCCCCGAAAGGCTATTTTTAAATTCAACTTAAACTTTAAAATTCTAAAACTGAACAAACCACTGTTAGTTTCAATTTTACAACTTCTGTTACCTTCAGTGTTATCAACATAAATTCTACAAGCCTTCAAATTATTTTTAATAGGCTTAGAGTTCCAGATTCAATATTTTTCCCAACTACCCTTCTTTAATTTAATAATTCAATTATCAAATAAATTGTGATATTCATAATTCAAATTACAAATTAACTTTTAAATATTTAAAATTAATCAATTATTCCAATTTTAAATGCTCAAAAATTCCGAGTCGTCACATTCCTCCCCCCTTAAAAGAATTTCGTCCCCGAAATTACTAGTTAGGAAGAATGGTCCAATACTCATTTACTTATCCTCAAAACCAAACAATTCGACATCCAACCAACTATCTTTTACAAAAGACCATCATCATTCTTGTTAACTTTCCAAACCTTTCCCTAGTTTGCAAACAATCCTATTTGCCCCACTATTCAAGTTTTAATCTTAAAATCAATTTTGAATTATCAAAATTTTCTCAAAATTTTTCTAACTCCCTAAATTCCCGAAAAATTTCGCCAGCGTCTCCTTTGCGCGGCTAGCTCGGTACAACTACAAAATGCTCTACGGCCTCCCAAATCCAAAAAGAAAATAAAAAGCCAAGTGGCTCGATCCAAATCCCAATCAAATGTCACACAAAATTTAAATACATACCTTTTTGTCGAGCATTTCAAATTTATCTTCTGAAATCAAAATCAATTCTCTTTTCCCTTTTTATTACCTGCATATCCTGCTTAGCACTAATATCTAATCACAACATTCCAAAAACATTTTATCGACTTCCTTACCAAATATCAATATTCATCCAAATATCAACTTAGAATATATTTGCAATATTCAATTTCCAATTAAGAATTGACCATTCTTACTTAAGTTAACATAAGCATTTTATACGTTTCTTATATTTATTTTCACTTTACCACTTAATTTATATCCACTTCTATTCAAATCGATTCTTTCATTTCCATATGAATTCAATTTATCTTTAACTCTGAATATTTAAATTTTATTTGTCATTTATAACTAATTTATGTCATTATTTGAAATTGGTTTCATTTATTAGCTTAATTTAGTTTCCAATTTGAATTTGTTGTCGTTAACAAAATTTTCCAAAAGATTTCAAAAAATTTCTAACTCCCAAAATTTCCGAAATTTTTTGGCAGAGTCCCCTTTGTATGGAGGAGCTTTTGCAATTTGACAAAAGATATAAATATATATACATTGACCCACACGGTCAGAAAACCAAAAACAGTTCATATTTTCTATTTTTATTGCGTAAGCGTACCTTATTTAGCATTTTTATGCAAGCATCTTATTATCTTTAGCAAATAGTACAACCAAATCCAGCCAAACGGCTTCCCGGTACCTGTACTTACTCAATTTAAACATATAAGTACTATATATATAAGGTTTATAGCATTTCACTTAAATTTAAATAGCTAAAACATCAATGTTATAACAATGCATATGGTATACTGGCATAAACACATAAATTGCACATAAAATGCATGTTAATTAATTTCCATAAACATATAAAAGGTTCCAACACTTATTACAGTTGCTTATAATCAATTCTCAAATCATTCCATTCAGTTGAAGTGATTTACAACTTATACGCTTATATTTAATTCATTTTAAGCAAAATAACCTCACACTCATTCCAATTGATTCCAAAATCATTTTATTTCACTTCTAATAATTCATAGAATTTTATCCAATCTCGTTTACATCAAACGATCCATTTTCTTATGCAATTCGACAATATTAGTGTGAATAAATAATTACTTAAGCTTTATAACCATTTAAATTGATTCCCACTCAATTTATACTTGATTCCATCCCATTTTAATTTATTCACAAACTCCCATTGCATTTCTTTCATATCCAAAGAGTTCTATTCTAAACTATTTTATCATACTCGACAACCAACATAACCATCTCACAATTTACTTAAGTTATTTATTTATTTTCCAATTATTCCACCCAATAACTTAAGTTTATTTTATTCAACCAACTTCCCTTCAAATCTTTGATTTGATTTTCCTTGGGTCAAATCCCAACCATTTTATTATTTTATCAGATTAGTTTATTCTTTTATACATTTTTAAACTTTAGTTCACATTAACATTTCATTATTGCATTCATTAGTAAGAAGGTTATTCAATTCATGCTTTAATTGGATTTGTTTTCATCTCAAATCATTTTTATTTTTATTCAATTCCATACAATTTCAATTCATATTTAATTAAAACAAGCTCATATTCAAATCAATTGATTTCAAAATCAATTTTATTTACATTTACCAGTTCATAGAATTTTATTTCGTAGGTTTTATAGAAAATTTTAAATTGATCTCCAACTCAATTCATTTCCAATTCATTTCTATTTTATCTTACATAATATTTTACTTCATAGTGCATAGGTTCCATACGAACCCATTTTTATTTAGCTCGACACAATTTTATGTTTTGTATATCACTAACCATTTCCAATTGAAACAAACTCATATCAAATTTAATCGATTTTAAAATCAATCTATTTTATACTCGCCAAATTTTTATTTAAGCTCAACCGTCTCCCATGCTTGTATATCATTAATTTAAATCCATTTGAATTTTAATTCACATTCTCAATTTATCAAGATAATATCCAAGCACACAATTAGCTCGTTATATACATATTGGATTTTATTTGCAACTTACCTCATATCTATTGTAATCCAATTTCAACCAACTCTACTTATATTTAATTCACTTACAATTCCATTTCTAAGTTCTACAAGTCACAAATTTATTTATAATCCAAGTTTATAATATATACACATATTCATTTCACAATTATAATCATTTACCTTTCAACTTTATATCAAATTTAATCCAATTCATTCAACAACACTTCCAATTATAATCCAATTTAATTTAATTTAAATTTAAATTTTATTTAACTTATCTCAAGTTAAATTCAAATATATTTTCTTCACTTTCATTCACTTAAGTTAAATTTTATTTGCCGGATTAAAATTTTCAATCCCTTCTTATTAATATCAACTTTACTTTATTAGTTCAATAGTTGATTCGTTTATTCATTCACAAATTCATTTTCAACCAATGAATTTTTTTTTCAAACATTAATTTTTTTTTAGTCCATTTGAACTTATTTTGCTCCACATTTAAATTAAACATCATCCAATATCCAATTTCATTTCATTCCATTTGCATACCATATTAATTAATCAGTTACTTATAAATTTTAATCTTAAAACTTTGTTTATTTAATCCAACTTAACTAATTTTCTTTTCCAAACTTAAGTTCAACATTCAATTTTGAAAACATATATATATATATATCTCACCAAATTATTCCTTTGCATTTTCAAAATCAACCAAATTCCTCCAACAAACATTAATCCAAAACATCCTGGTAGCAATTCCTCTTTTGGAAACTCGAAAATAAACATCGATGATGCTGCAGTCATCACCGAAGTTATTTTCCAACGAACGCAAGAATTCAATGCTTTTATCTCTTTTAAAACCCTTCAAATATTTTTAAATTCCAAATCTCTCTAGACTTCAAATCCGATTCAAAAATAGTTCTCTCATATATATTATTTTTCCCAACCCTTGGGAATCATTTCCGAATTCGAAGGAACTTAAATTTCCAAATTTTCAAATTCCAAACCCTTTAAATTTATTTTCAAACATTACTTTGAAATTTTATTTTATTTTAATTATTAATCACACTATATTTTACATTTAGTTTATCTTTACAAATTTCATTTGTATACAAATTGGTTTCTTAGTTTTTTTTTTAATTATAGTTTCAGTATCTTACTCAATTATGAATCACATTTACAAATCCCGTTAATTATTAATTTTCTTCCTAAATCTTTAGTTATTATTTCAATTCTTATTCAATTATCATACAATGATAATAATTTAATATTATCACTTTCCAACAACCAAACATCCCTATATAACTATAATAATTTACGAAAATTATTTTCTTTATATACAAAATAATTTTGGGTAAAATTATTCCATTTACCCTATTTAAAACAATACTGTGTCGGTTTATCTTGTTCAAGAGTTTAGAAGTTCCTATCGATAACATGGCATCCCATATATCGACCAGAATCCATAAACACTCAACCGATAAATCAACGCAATATAAAACAATTTTATATTTACTAACAAATACGCACTCATATTTATTAATACTTTCAAACTCATTCTAGAGTACTACGGACTCTTTTTAATGAGTAATTTCCACCAGAGCCATGGTTATCATCAACCTATGCTCTGATACCAAGTGTAACAGCCCGCAAATCCATACCCCTTGAGTTAACACTATTCAACCTGAATTAACTCAAGTTGTACAGAAATACGAACCATTTGGGTTAAAGAAGAAGAGGTAGAAGAAGAAATAGAAAACATCAACCGAATCTGACCATCGCAACGGAATAAAATATAATAGATACTAAATAATCTTTACTCAAACATCAAATATCTCTGTTTATATATTACATCATCAGAGTACATCAATATCATACAAATGGATACACAACAACTCAAACAGCAGAATATATATATATAACAAGTACGAATGTACGTATCGTCATCCAGCTTGTCTCCTGAGCTCCACAGCATCATATCTTGTATCTTATAATACTCGGTCTGACCTGAGCATTACAGTTAAATAACACCCGAGTTAGTCTGGAATACCAGCGTGAGAAAATCACACCCAATTGATTATTAAAGTTTAAAATCCTTTGAAAAAACAAAAGCATCTCGTAAGACCACGCCAAAAATAAACATGTCGGGTTTTTACCTTACGATAGCTAAAACAATTTTTATAGAAATCTTCTGATATTATAATAGGGTCTATTTACAAATACTTATAAAATAGCCGAAATTGTTACATCTGTTAAATTCCAGCTACTAGCCACAGAGTGGGTAATACAAACAAAACTCGTACAAGGCTCATAGGGAGAATGGATTTCCAACTAATGACTAGGCACTTGGGTACCACCTGTCATAGTACGGGGCCTAGATGAATACGGCCGCTCCCCTGCAACACAAGGCCGGGACTACCCCTTACTTGATAATCCCGAGTGAGATCACCCTACGGTTGGGATCAGCAACTGCCCACTAAGCCGAAATAAAAAGGGACATCTAGACTGGAATGACCTCACCCTGCTTGGGTGCTACCCACCTAGTCTTGCTGCATAACCCCTGATTTTCAGTCATTCCCATTTGATGAGGCTTGAGGCTAAGCGTTACCTTTATAGAACATATCCCTTAGAATGTCCATCGTCCACCTGACGATGTTTCGCAAGCATTCATCCATACAAGTCCATCCCGGGTTCGAACGGAACCGAAGGCACTATTCCTACTACATCCATTTTGGAAATACCCTCAGGATTAGTAGCGACTAGCCCTTGCACTTCACTGCTCCATCTTCGAATCCAAACTCGTTTTTCATGAAAACGTACAAACCAGATCGAAGTGGTTTTCGAGAAATAAATCTCGATCCCGGTCTCTTCGAAACGATCAACGCATTTTGTCCAATATTGATAGTCGGTGATTTAGCTATCAATTTATATTCACAAACATCCATCAAACAATAAATAATTCCCCCAAATTATTTATTTATCTCAAAAATATCTTCCCAAGATATATTTTCACTCTTCAAATTCCTTTGAAAACAGTTTTCAAACTATCTGCCTTTCTCAGAATAAATTCCAAGTATTTCTATTTTCACTGGAATCACCAAGCACAAACTTTAGATTTTTAAAATAATTTAAGAAAACACTTTATTGAAATATACTTTAAAACCTTTAAGTTAAAAACTATTTCGAAAAAATTTTGTTAAAAATACATACTATATGAATATTTGAAAATAATGTTTACATTATAAATATAAAACTAGTTTTCACTTTTATTTTTTTAAACAAAATACTAAGTCACCTTCAATTAATTATTACAATAATAGATTTGAAAAAATATTTACTTAAGAATTTTAATCGTTCAGAAATAATAATTTTTTTCTAAAACATGCTTTTTAAAACAAACAACCTTAAACTTTTATCTTATATTTAAAAATTTACTTAAAATGTACTTGGCTATCTAGAGAAATATACTTCTCTTCACAACCTTTAAAAATAATCACTATTTATTTTTAAACAATTTTTCTCATTCCTTTGATAAATTTCCACCTTAACTTATTCTTCCAAATATCCAATTTCAACACTTAAATCAATCCCAAATTGATTTCCAATTTACTTTATTCATTCAAAAATCCTCAATTTCAGATTTTATTCCTTAATTATGATTTAGATTACTTTTAATTGAAATATCAATTTAGATTTCTCAATGTACTTCTTATTCCTTAAAATAAATTTAAAACTTTAGGTTTTAAAATAATTCTTTATTCCTTTAAATTAATATCACAAAATTTTACAATTCGTTAATTAGTGTTTATTCAAATCCTTTTCTTCTCATATTCGAAGTTATTTATTAGTATTTAACATACTTCCATTTATTTTCAATTCATTATTAATTTATTAAATTCTCTAAGATTATTTCGTTTACAAATTTACTTCCTTTATTTCTTTCCAAAATCCAATTTATACATTTTTGGTAATTCATCATACCCAATATATATATCCAGTCAAATCATATCATTCAATATTCCAATATATTCAACATTGAATATCAAGTAATCACAACAGAGAATATTAAATAATAAATGTTGAGGGGTCCAGTTGGATCCCTCCAACCTGTTTTCCCTACATCCACAGACATTAGCACAATATAAATCAAACATTCCAAGATGTAGTATATATTATAATATAACACATCAGTCAATTCAACCAATCAACCAATTATTTAAACTTAATCATTTAAATATAAATTTGAATTTAAATCTAACTGAGTGAGATTAACTCACCTTTGCTTTTAAATTTGCAATCCACTTCCAAACGGTTTGATTCCTTTCAGAGGTTGACCTTGAATAATGGTTTATATGATTTATTAATATTCAAAATATAAATCAATCCTTAATTATCATTTAATAATTCAATTAAATTTTGAACAAATTTACCTTTATTAAATCCTTTAGTAACAAATATGGTATAGATATGTCAATTTACGCAATTTAATTTCTATAATACGTTATGATAAAATAAATTTGTTAAGTCATATTTATTTTATTTACGAACTATATATTTATAAAAATCCATATAGGCTTCATAAAAACTAATTCATATAAATTTCCAAACACACATTTTAATCATTTATTATATTTTTTTATTCTGCCTTCAAAATTCTATACCCATATATATATATTTACTGTTTACATAGATATACTGAACTTATAAAATAAAAAATTGGTTTGCATCCTTCTATAAATTAAACCCAATATAGACATCAAATTTAAATAACAAAATTTCATTTCCCAAACCCATATACATGTATACTGACTACTATTTCAGGAAAATAAAGCTTGATTAAATCTAAACTTGTCGATTCCTCTTTAATTTCATTTTTTTCCAGTCAGCATATACATTTAAATATAAACTAAAAGAATGGAAAGAACGAATACCCCATAAACACTAAGAACCCAGGCACAGTCGCTATCACCATGACCGCCATCCCCAAATTGCCGCCGAACCCCAGATACTCCATCGAAAACATCTCGTCGCCAGTCACCAGTCGCGGCTCGAACCCGACCTCCTCAACATCGCGACTAGCCTCCTGCCTCGCCACCCCATAACTCCTACTACGCACGCACATCGAGCTAAAGTCGGCCGCTTCTAGTGCAGGAGCCACCAAGATCGTCGATCAAGTTAGGCGTTGGATTTTTTTTCTTCAGGCCATCGAGAATCCAACCTAATAATAGAGAGAAAGGATGAGAGGAAGGGGAACGAAGGGGTGGCCACGATATTTTGTATTTGATTTGAGATCTCTTTTCTTTTTCGGCTGAAAAGAAAAGAAAGGGCGACGTGATTTGAAAGAAAGAAATGAGGCGTGCAGAAGAAGCTTGGCTACTGATTTAATTAATTAATTTTATTTTTTTATTATTATTATTTTAAATTTTTTTTTTCTTTTTTATATATAAATTTCGATTAGATTCTCAACGTGTTTACTTAACGTATAAGCACACAACAATTCCGATCAATACGAAAATTGAAATCCGATACACATCTAGATAAAATATATAGGAGGCTGCAATATGTTGCGCCTTAGCTCCTTAGGACTAGCCCTACCCCTTATTGGATAGCGCTGATTATGATCACCTCTTGGTTGGATCATCAACCAAAAAAGGGGTTCCGAAGCATATATAAACCGTTGATATCACTCTAGATTTGGCAATGATCTTACCCCAATGAGAGCGACCAACATAGCCCGTTGCATGCCCCTGCTTTAGTCATTTACCAATTGTGAGGCTTGGATACATTTTGCCTTCCTCCGAGAAGACCATCTTGAAATTCTAACATTATCCTCCATGCACCCAATGCAATGGTAGAATTCATGAAGCTGTTCTGGGATAGAACAAAAATTCAACAATTATTATCTTCCATTTTGGAATCACCCTCAGGAAGACTGTTACATCTCCATAGCAAACTTCGTAATGATCTATCATGAACATTATTAGTTTGGAGGGGTTCGGGTAAATCATACTTATCTGAAACCAGTGTCTCCAAACTAAGCGATAATTATCACCAACTCAATTTCGATTCTTTTAGAAATATTAATCAGTATTTGATTCCTCACCAGGGAACTCTAATATACAAAACATACTTCTTGAGTTAAAACACGCCAAGTTATAAATATTAAATAACTTCATTATCTAGGTGTAAATATTTACATATGCAATTACTTTACATATGTTTGAGTTATCGTGACTAGCTTATCAAAAGTAACTCTCTTGCATTTATCACGTTTTCGAAATGGGCTCTTCATGATAAGTACAAGTCGAGTTACTTTCAGTAAAACATGTCAACATTTTGCATAATTACTTTATTTGTTTGGCTACTAAATGACGTGTGAAAGAGATTCTTGGTTTATAAACAATTCGCTGAGAGGGATGGTTGATTTAAAATAAAGAACTATTAGAGTTTAAAATAATTTAAAATAATAAATAAATCATCATTAAATCGTAAATTGAAGCTTAATTTATCTTTAATTAATTATATTAAATCAAAATCTATAACCTTCATTATCTCAGTTAAGTCTTAATTGATTACTAATTACCCTTTATTAGCCAAAAATTAATTAAATAATTAAAATCTAGTTGAATAAAAATTAAATCCTAATTAGTTGAAAAATAATAATTAGACTTTATTTAATATTTATTATAAATTAAACCCTAGTTAATTAATAATTAAGTAAATAAATCACTCTTAACTAAATAATCAAATACTAATAAAATAATTAATTTAAAAATAATAACTTGATTAAACAAAATTAACTAAAATAAATACCCCTTACCTTAATTAATCATTAATTAAAACTTCTTAGTTAACTACAAATGATTAACTTAATTAATTAATTCGTAAACTCTAATCACTTAATAACTTTGCTAACTAATAATTATTTTTAATCAATAAATTATTTATTTAACTCATAAATTAAAAGTTAACTAAGTTTTATAATATGTAATTAAATTTGAAATGGTTTTCAAAATAATTTTAAAAGAAAACTTAACAATTTGACAATCGTATGTTTTTGATCTGCATCCATAATGGCTATCGCTATGGATGCTATAACTTAGAATTACCTTTTAATTTACCATCTAAAACTTAAACTTCCACTACTATTTATTTTTAAAAGAAAATGAAAAGGAAGAAAATTTAAAACTTTAACTAATTCAGAATTTAAAAATAGTCAAAAGATTTACTAAGCTAAACAAGTAAAACGATTTTATTTTCAAACAGGATCTTAAAGCCTTTTTAACATGTCACAATTCCAACTTCCAAACCATTCTCGACATATCCACGCTTATATAAACGCAAGCATACCATTCCAACATAAACAAAACCATAAATTATATAAAAAACATCACATCTTTCTACCACATGTATCACTTAAACAATCATTTCAAGTCCAAAACTCAAACGCAAACTATCACATACACATACACCAAAACATGCCATAATCCAAACAATAACAACATATACACCACTACATAATCACCATATATATAAGCAAACATTTTTCCCAAAGAGGTATAAAATTTACTCACCTAGTTTAAACGTAATCTTTTCAAACTTTTTCCAAAAGACTAAGGATTTTTGAATCCCATGGAAAGACTAGAACTTTTCTTTGAAACTTTGAAAATGAACTTGGCTTATGCACAATATGGTTTAGCCATAAGCACCAATGGGTATGACCTTGGCTAGCTTGGGTAGAGATGGGTTTATTTTGGAAAAGAAAGTAAAGTAGTAAGTGTAGAAGTGTTTTAGCAAGTTGCTTAAGGGATTTAAGTGGAAATATATTGTTTTTGAAACTTTGAAAAGAGGTAGGAAGCCATGGAAATTATGGTTAAGAGCTTTAGGGATTTTGAAATGTAAAAAGAGTGAGCAAGTGAAGAAGAAATTGGAAAAATTGGTTTTATATAAAATCAAAATGGGAGTTTACAAAAATGCCCAATTGTACTTTGCCCTCCACCTAAATATCGCCACCTCATCCTCACCTCAACCTCACTATAATTCTACACCCTCCCTTAGCCGCCTTCTTGCCAAATCAAAACAAACATATTTTTCCTCTTTTTGTACTTTTTGTCTAAGGTGGAATTTTTTATATAATATACACACATACACACACACTTTTTTTATAAAGTATCGTATATGTGTACATATATACTTAAGTGTACATGCATATTCACATGTACATTTTTATGTCCAAGGTGATTTATAAATGTGTGCATGTGTATACGAAAGTGTTATGACATTTTCAATAACTTTTAGCAGATGAAAAATCGAAAATTCGGAAAATGACTTCTGGTCACACTTTCAATCTTTCTTCAAACTAATTATTTTTGTAAACAACATTTGGAAATGCTTTCATTATCATTAGTTGTTATTTAAAGATTTTTATTTTCGTTATAATATCTATTATTTGAATATTTAAAATTAACTAAATATTCGAAAATCAAAGGAGTGAAATTCTTGGCTGTTACAAAAATATTTTACCATCTTTAGTTATTATTTAAAAGGAGTTTATTTGAGTTATAAAATCCACTAATTAGTTAAAAAATATATTTTAATATTCGTTATTAAGGTAACTATATTTTGGGTCGTTACAACAATACTATCTGGACTTTGTCTTATCCCTTGCTTCTTTTTCATAGTCCAGCTTCTATTATAGGTGCAGTTCTTTTACATCAATGCTTGCATCGGTTTTCTTTTAGCCGCTTTTAGGAAATGCGGGTGTAATACTTGCCCCCTAAGTCTACAATAATCGTAGATGGGTGTAGATTTGTCTCCACTCTTTTCACTTTCCACAGCCCACCACTTCTTCTTTTTCTTTCCTTTCTTTTCAAGAAAAGGAAACTGACTGAGTAGCCATTACACATTTAATGCTCTTGCACATATTCATCCGTTGTTGGCCGACTCTCTAAATGGTTGTCAAATCCATCTTTTGATTAATCAGGTAAATCCATCTTGACCTTCGTGCTTATTATTCCTGCTGCTAATCGATTGATGTTTTGAAAATTTCTCATCATTATGATTTTGCGCTAAAAGTCGTGTTTAGGTATGCATATACTTTTCTCTTCTTCTTCTTTAATTTCTTTTACAAGCTCTCAAAAATAAAAGGTAACGTAATAACCACCCTTGCTGCCAATCTATCTATCTCCAAGTCTTGTTCCTCTTTCGATTCAAAGTAAGGATTTTCTCTCTTTTTGTTCCCTTTGCATTTTAGTGGTAGTTGGTGATTAATCATGTAATTTTTGGTATGGCCTCTTCTTCATCTTCTCCTTTGTCCTTACCCTCAAAGATAACTCGGTTAAAAGACATCGAGGATACCTTGAACCACTTTATGTTCAAAGGTTATGAGGTAGGCTTCCCAAATCTCATGAATGTATTCACACCTTCCCCTTAAATGGGCTTACCTCTCTCACCTCCGATCATATAAGATGTGGGCTTTTTCTTTCCCCAAATCGATTTCTTTGAGAGTGGCTAACTACTACCGATCTCGTTCCCATCCAACTTGCCACCCATTTTTATTTTTTTATAATTTTTACATTCATCCTTTACGAGGAGGATGGTTCTGCTCCTACTTGTAAGGAATTCCAATTTTTATTCGATATCAATAAAAGCCCTATAACAGGTGATGTTGGATTTTAATATGCTCGAGCTAAGAAATTGATCCTAACATTTATTCCATGCAAGACATAAAGGTGGATCGATTAGTATTTCTTCTAGTGTTTTCCAAGTTCCTAACGTCTTATTCTATTTCTCAACTATTTTGAATTTTGATAACTTCCCTTCTTTTTGTCCACACCCTCATTTGCATATTCTTTATAACTGATTGTTGAGTTGTTCAAATACCGTAGAAATCACATTTTGGGCTTAAATAAGAAGGAGAGGAGAATATAATTATTTCTTTCTGAATCGATACGGAAAAAGCATGAATTTCTATGCCCAAATTACAACCTCTCTCATTCCATTTTATGTTTCCCGCAAATTTGGACATACCTAGGGGTATAATTCGCTAAAAATAGGTTAACTGATTATTATTTTGTGCTTCTGACCTTCATAGGTTTTTTTCTTTTTTACCGACCTCAAGATTTCTTTATTGTATCGGTGAAATGGATGATAGCCTTTCTTCTTTGTTTCTAAATCCTACAAAGCCAGCTATGACAATGGAGAAAGGGTCGAAGCAAAAACTCGTCAGTAGTGATGCCTTTGGCCAATACCCTAAAAAGTTTACCGTGGTTCCTCCCTCTCCTTCTTTGGATGTGCTTCTTATTCCAACTCTTTAGTCCATCCAAGACCCACGCATTCGATACTTGCCTATACCTGATGGTTCCATAACCGACCTTGTTGAGAGGTTGGGAAGGGTTGATTTGGATAATTTATATAGCATTGCTTTGTCTTCTTTTCTCTTCTTCCCTTTCCACTTCCTGAACTCTCCTCCCCCGATCTCGTGGCTGAAATGAAGAGGTCCTGGACTTACTTAAGTGTTTTTTTAATCAGTAGCTTATTTAATTGTTCCTTACATGTTATTATTTTATTACTTTTTATTATATCTATATATTAGCTTAGAGCATTGATAATTAAGGCTCAGAGGAAGTAGGAAAATGGGCAAGTCGTTTCCTTAGCTTATGTTGCTGAACTCAAAACAGACCTCACTTCAGTTGCTTCTGAGAAGGCCAGAGTTGAGAGTTGATTTTAGGGCAAAGTAGGCCAAAGCCAAAAGGAAGGGAAAAGCTACGGCAAAGTCTTTGGAATCAAAAAATCATGACTTGGAGGAGAAAGGGAAGGCTCTAAAGGCATCTTAAAAAGACCTCGATTAGATTACATACTGCATGCCTTATCAATTGTACGCTTCAGTTTAGCATCCGTTTTCTACCGAAGTCGACGTTAGCTCTCTGGGTAAGCCTGATAAAATTGAAGTTTCTCTCGACAATTGCATAAAATACCGGGTTGAGTAATTAGCTGCAAAGAATATCTCTCCTTCTACTTCTGTGCAACCAAGCGTGGACGCGAGGTCCAGGGAAACCGAGGCGCCTAAGAATGCTATGATGTCTAAAGAAACTGAAGTCATTTTAACTACTCATATAATTACTTAACTTTTAATGTGAATTCAAAACTTTTTGATATGTTATAGATTGAGATTTGTTGCTTAACTTTGTAGTGGATAATTAGTTGTTGTTTGTTTTTGTTATTGCCTCATGAATGACCGTTCTACTTTCATTCCATTTTTTATGGTTTCCTAAAGAAGTTATGTTTACTAAACCTCTGAAGGAAAGCATGGATGAACTTTGAACCCAAACCATAGATTGTCTTGGTTTTAGTGCATAAGTGATACGTAGGTGTGAGAAAGAGATGGATGATTCATTTTCATAACTTAACGAGGAAACCCAAGGGTTGCTCTCCAAGATTGACCAAGCAATTAAAGAGAAGGAGGCGCTTAGTGATTTTGTATTACGTCGATGGCAATATACTTCAGAAAGTGGCTCCCTCCTACTACATAGCCCTCACTTGAAGTGGTTTAGGTGTAGGCTTAGGAGTTTTCATAAGGATTAAGCCGTGCATATTACTATTATTTTTGTATATGGAGTTTTTGGATTTATCATGTGATGATGTTCTTGAATATACATGTTTTATGTTTAACTTTAACTTAGTACATTTTGATTTTCTTTGAATCGAGTTTTAATTATCACCGATTAGGTTGGTCCCTATAAGCCTTCATCCAAGTTTACTAAGGACTTTGAATCCAACATATCTCCGTATGTCACTCATTAATGAGTGCTTGAGAAAGAATTAAAGGAAGTCCTTTCACAACTTAAGGTGAAAAATGATGCGCTAAATCATCAACATCAACTTAATATTAAGTTACATGAAGAGGTTGTGGCATTTGAATAAAAGTTAAATGCAACAATCCTTAAAAGACGGTGATGCACTTTATGGCGTTGTTTATGAGGAGGAAACAACGAAACTAAATAAAACTGTAAATGATATGCCTTCTCAACTCGCCCACTAAATAAAAAGAAGGAAGGTATTGAAGGAGGAAGAGCGGCACACAAGCCTAGTTCGAATATGGTTCCTACTCTTCCTACGGGTGTGGATCTTTCTTTGGAAAACTAATGGAAAGGAGAGCGAAACTTCATTTCCAAGTCAAACTAAGAGAGATGAAGGCCCATCACAAGTGGTAGATGGCATAGTTGGGGCCAAAGTCACTTTCTTCTTCATCAATGAAAGGGTGGAGGTTTGATGCCCTTAGATACTTTGGTATTTTCTCTAGAAATACCAAGAAAACTAAGGCAGAGTTGATCGATACTCTAAATAGCATGAAAAAGAAAGTTGTACTCAAGATCTATGAACTTGAGGATTCTTCACATGAAACCCTGGATTCATTCATTGTAGTAGCAACACCTGTTGATAAACCAGGGAAGGACAGTATTGCCGCCCTTATAGAAGAAGTTAGATATGAGAAAATTAAAAGCAAGATGGGGCAGATTTCCTGGCAACACCCCATGGACATTTTCAATTATCTCTACCCTATGCTTATTCTTAGCTTCTTTTCCAATATTGCAGGTTTCAAGGTGACTATGGAAGAGCTAATAGATCATTGGATGGGTGCTTGTTATGATGCTTGAAAGAACAACCACACTAGCTCTGTTCCACCCTTGGCTAGTATACCTTTGGTGTTTTTAATGTCCTTTTTTTTAGAAATTTATAATTTAAAATAGCTTTATAGGTATATTTTTGCACACATACCATGTAGATAAATATTTTTATGAAGTTTATAGTTCCTTATGAATGTTTTACATGGTTGAACTTCCTTTTAATTTTTTTTGTGTAGGCTCATTTGATCTTCTGCCTACTTTTTTCGATCGAGATCCGATGAATGTTGATTTGGAAGGAAAGCTTACCACTGCTCTAACTAGGATTGCCAAGTTGTAAGGTTTATTGAAGGATGTTAAAGGTATATGTAAGGGTCGTATATACGAACAAAATTAATGCTGCTGAGTGTAAAGTTGAGGAATTAAATGAGCAGATCATGAGACAAATCACTATTGAAGATGCCCTTGTACCCCCGCCTGAGGAAAACCCTGATGTTATTCTTATATGGAAGAATGAATTGAAAGACTATTGCGTGGTGATGTGCATGCAAATGTCATCAAATCATCATTTGTTATCTTTATTTAGGGAAAAATGGCAATTTTGGGCATGTATTAGTTTTGAGAATATTTATTTGCACATTTTAATTTACTTGTAGGAATTTGGATGAAAAATGGAAGAGGCTTCATGTATGTATTCATGCACAAGATTGGAAGGCAAAGGAATGAAGAAATAAATGAATTCATGAAATCATGAAAGACTTCATCTACCCATAAACTATGAATCACAATTAGGAGCTAATTTACATGTTAGTGGGGATTAAAGGAACATGCATATTTAATGGAGGATTAATTTTATGTTAATGATTACTTGGAGGTTACATTTCTTAAGGGGCATTTTGGTAGCCCCCAAGAATATGGATTAGGGTATTAGCCATATATAAATAACCCTCTTATGTTCATGTAATGGAATTTTTTGAATCTCCTTACTTCTTATGCGAATTGTAGCCACAAATTAAATGAGAAATAAAATGGCTTCCTAAGCCTCTTCTACTTTGGCTTTTATTTCATGCTTACTTTTATTTACATGCTTTCTTCTATTTTATGTTAGTAGATAGTTTTCTTTCATTGCAATTAGTTTTATTTTTATGCAAGTAGTTTAGTTCTCTTCTTATTTTGGTTAATTCTTACTTTGCTTGCTTTTTTATGTTGAAAATTTACATATTAAAATGATAACACAAATGAGAAGCTAAACCCCTTCAATTTAGGAATAATGAAGCTCTATAAAAATTATATAGATTCAACATATGTTATTAGATCTCTTTTATGCTTAATGAAAAACTAGATTATGATGTAAGTTTATTAGGGAATTTGATAGCCTATGTTGTAGTCACAAATGAGATATGCTTAATCCAACATACACACAATTTACGTTATCATCTAACTAAGTGATTTTGATCATGGAATTAAAACAAAATCAAATTTTAATGATCTATGTTACTAATCAAAAACAAATAGAAAATAGATCACTCTTTAAATAGATTTTGTTTCAGTTTCATTTTCAGTTTCATTTTCATGACATTTAATAAGTGGTTTTATTGTTGTATTAAAGTTTGATGGTTTAAGCTATGTTAATTAATAACATAAATAGGTCATACTTATGATAAATACATCATTAATTCTACTTAGATCAAGATGAGAGATCATAGATTGATTTTGTGTTGATTTAGGTGAAAGTAGGAGAGTGGATTTGCCTCTAAATTATCTTTTAATCTAATATTTTTAATCACTTTTATTTGTAGTTATTTTTTGCATTTCTTTTTAGTTTAAAACAAACTTGAGAATTTGGGTTAATTTGATTGAGTTGAATTTTAAATCAATTCATTTCCCTGCGGATCGACCCATACTCACTATATAATAAATTGTACATCGTGCACTTATGGTTATTTTATTACAATTATTCGGCAATTTTATAACCGGTAGAAAATTATTATACCCTGATGTTATTCTTACGTGGAAGAATGAATTGAAACATTACCACGAGGTCAAGCTTGTTGAGCTAACAAATTTTTACAATAAAGGATCAAAAACTTCTGGGAGTAGCAGCTCGCCTTATATTTCAACTTTGCAGGAGCTTTTCGGACCTTACTCTAAGATTACCAAGAAAATATAGGACCAAATTTTGGATAAGACTGAGCGGATTTGGGGAGTGGCTATGGAACATGTTAATGGTTTTGAGAACATAGTTTTACCTTAGAGTCTCAACTCTACCTTGTACTACCACTTTTCTAGGTGGGTTGGATAGGACGTCCTTGACGGAGCAACTCCTGATGAGAAAGTAAGAATGGTTATGGCATATTGCTATGAAGAATGTTATCGATGTCTTTACTTGCTTTTGGCCTAGGCTTGATCTAACATTTTTATTCAATCGTGCAGATTATGACTATGATCCGCAGGATTATGGTGATATTTGGGGCAACGCTAACCATGACCCTCTTGTCGCTTTTGGTAGCGTCGCTCCTGGTCACTCGTCAGTCGTAATTATTAAGTTGAAAGACCCATCTCCATCTCTTGAACTTAAGGACAGTTCTACTCAGTGTCTGGCATCAGATGCCCATAGACCTTATTGCCAAAATAGGATCATAGCTGATACTTGCTCTGAATCCAAGTCAGATTTGTGATGTCATTTTATTTTATTATAGATTTTAGTTTATCGTTTTTCTTTTAAACTTTTAAATCATCTATAAGGGGATGGATTATGTGAATACGTACAGATTCTAATGACCACTAGTGGAATTAAATAAATATGAAGAAATTTTTGTTTTTGTTGTTTATCTGGAAACTTTTAAGTAGTTTCTGGGATTATGCTTGATATGTTGATTGGTGTGCATCCCATGTGTTGTCTTTTTCTTGCCATCTTTGGATTTATTATCTGCGCAACACATTCTTTCTGAATTTCGTTGTTTTAGCATTTATACTTTGTCATGTGCTTGGAATGGTTTCCCCACCATTCGAGGGTGGACTGATGTTTTACTATGAAGTCAGATTGCGTATTTACAACCTTCTCAATTCAAGTGCATGGTTTTTCGCACCAGTTCAGGCTGTCTAATATCCCTACGTCCAGTGTGTCTATGTTAACAATTATCATAGAGATATTTTTATACTGGTTTGGGCCACTCAATATCCCTACATCCAGCTTAGTTATTTAGCTAAAAAGTCGAGTTGCGTTTGCGGAATTTTAAGCTGATTCGAGCAATCTAATATTCCTACGTCTAATATAGTTCTTTAGCTATGACAAAGAGATTAACACATGGAGAATTTACACTAGTTCAGGCCATTCAAATCCCTACGTTCAGTTCACTATATTGCTGCTTTTCATAATAATTACAGTGTTTGTTACATGAGTAACAAGATCATACAAAATAGGGCCTGAAATGCTTCGAGTTCCATGTTCTTGGAACTAGGTTTCCATCAGGTTTTAGTAGTGGTATGCCTCATTAGCTAAACTTGTGCTATAACTAATGAGCCCTCCAAATTTGGACACGGAGCTCCATCCACTGGATCTTTTGTGTTGGCTATTACTCTTCGCAGTACCAAATTTCCCTTGCAGAAGTTTCTTTCCTTGAGCCTAGCATTGCTATTTAGTTTGCCATCCTTTGTCAGTATGCCGCAAATACGATGTCTGCCTTGTCTCTTCTTTCTTGGATGAGATGAGGGCGGTTTCCTTCAGCTTCATGTTCTTCTTGTCATATACAATATCCTTCTATGTAGCCAGACCTTTACTTTGACATGGGGCACGACTTCATATTTATAGGTTTGAAAAAGGAGTATTATAACGGCCCAGGAATTTGAAATATTTAATTGATCTTAAATATTGAAAAGTTAATTTTATAAGTTGAATAACTTGATTCCAAATATAGCAATTTTTGATACTTAAATTTCAAAATTTAATATTTGGAATTGTTTAAATAGTTGAATCTTGAATTTGTTGTGGATAAAAACGACATCGAAAGTTGATTTAAATTCTATTTGAGTAAGGATGAAGATAATAAACTTTTAATTTAGATTTAAAAGTAGTTAATTTATTTTATATAATAATTCATTTTAATTAACGTTGAAAATAGACTTCCAGGGTACTGATTCGGAGTTTGCTAACTTATGTATATGATGGAATTAGGTCTCGATACTAGTTCCATTGTGTTCGAAATAGGGGTATAACATATACAAAGCCAATCGGTACGCCTTGTTTGGAGTTTGATAACGTGTGAATAGTGCTTTTAAAATTTCTGTATAAGGACCTAAACATTTTCATTTTGCTATTAAAAACCCTAAATGAATAAATAGAGCCGCCATTCCCTTCTCTATTCGAAATCAACGGCTAAAAATCGATCGCGAGCTAGAGGCCTCGTTAGCAAAACTGAAAACATGAAAATTGTTGCTCTTATCCTCAGGAACCCATCCATACCATTGGATCGACGATTGACACAACACGGCAGCTGAAATCTTGCTCCGATGTCACACAATTTTTGAACGATCGATGGTGCTCGAGGGAAGCAGTGGTGGTGGCGATCATAGGAGAAAGGTGGTGCGACAACAGTGGGCTCGAGGGCGAGGTGGCAATCGATTTTCGAAAAAAAAGTATCGCAATGCCTGGAAGAAATAACGTAAGTGGTTAGGAGATCGTTCAAGGTGACTAACATTAATTATGCAAGTTTAGTAAAATAATTATATTATTAAAAATCAATTTTTTATAAATTGCATAACATTTTCGTACGAGGTCGAAATTGAACGTGACAAGTTGCATTGCGATTGTATCAGCGAGATCTACGCTATGGGATTGGATTGGATCGATTTAAAGCTAATAGAAATTTGGATTAAAACTGAACGTCTGTTTAATTTTAATTCAAACTGGTATGTTTTATGAAACTAAAATCAATGTGAGTTAATCTCACCTTTTTGGTTAACCAAAAATATTTTATAGTTAATAAAAATATTGATTGGATGTGTGGATATTCTACTGTTGATTGTTATTTTATGTTTGGATGATTTACTATTTAATTAGTTCATATGGATATATTCACACCCTTGGAGCAGATGAAACCCTATTACTTTCCTGTGTAAGAGCGGATGACCCCTGTATACGATCCCGCCTCGAAGCGGTTGATTTATATTATTGATATGTATGTGATGCAGAGGAACTGATTAGAGGGATCCAACGTGATTCCTCATATTGTTGATTTTATTTTTCATATAATTTGGTATATGATATGTTTAATGCTTTATTTGATGGCATGGATATGATTTTTCTTATTAAGTGCTTTAGTTAGCATTTGGCCTTATTTTTGGTATTTTAAAATATTATAAACTAATGATTTGATTTAAAAGGGGGTTTCGAAGTAATTTTGGAAATTATACATGTTTAAATAATTTCTCTTGAATTTTTAAACGAAGAGATTTATTTTAAAATAAAATGGTACAATTTTTAGAGATTATAAATTTATAGTTTTATAAAATATTAAATAGAGATTTTGAACTGTTATTAAAGATTTTTTTTAAATCTTAAGAATAAGTCGGCGTTATTTTGTAAAAGGATATGGTTTTAAAAAGAAGATGGAAATATTTGGTATAAATATTTATTAACTATATTATTTAAAGCAATATGTAAATAATATATGCAAATATTAAGATTTATTTATAAATATGGAAATTTATAAAGGGAAAAAGTAGAAAGTTACATTTTACAAATAAGGTAAAAATTTGTAAAATCGTATTTTATAGTATAAAGGGATATATTTATGAACAGTGTTTTATAAATAAAAAGAAGACTATTGTCATTTAATAGATTGGAGAAATAAATCGAAAGTGGATTTATTATAAGATGTGGAATGTTGTTTAGATAATAGTTTATTCTATTTTGGAAATTAAAGGCCAGGACAGATTGGAGGATGTTAAACGATATTTTATAAATAAAAAGGTATTTATGAAAGAAATTCATAAATATGGAAGTAACACTCCAAATGGATTGTAATTAATGTTTCAAATGGGATTTTATGAATAAGTGAGATTTATAAAGGAAATAGAGCTATAAATGGGTTCATAAATAAAGGGATTTTATGAAAAAAGTTTTATAAAAGAGGAGGAGGTTTATAAATATAATTTTATAAATATGGAAAATGATGATGCTGGAAGTTAAGTATGGATTATTAATATGGTTTGAAACTATTTTAATTGTTTATTAATAAAGTTTGGAAATTAACTATTAGTATTTATAAAGAAGTTGAAGATAAATTATTATTGTTTTATTTATGATGTTTTAGAATTTATTAATTATTATTTTAAAGATGTTTTAAAGTTAATATTTATTTATTATAATGTTTACTATTATATAATAGTGTTTTTAAGTAAATGGTTAGAAATTATATTATAAAGGTTTTTGAGATTATAAATAGGGTTTTATAAACAAATGTAGATTTTAAGAAGAATCTTATAACATGTCTTTGGAAATGCAAAGGAAGATTATCTACAAGATAAAAGAGTTTATAAACAGTTTTAGAGATTTATAAAAGAATTATAGAAATGGGTTATATATTTAAAAAAGGGGTTTTATAAATAGTTTTGTGGATTTATAAGCGAGTTTATAAATAATTTTAGAATTGTATGAAAATGAAATAATCCCCAATGTTTGGTGAATATACTTACACCGTTGAGATAAGCATATGGATATTTTTCCATGTATTGAAAAATATGGATTTGTGGATATATATGTGTGTGTGTGCGTATATATCTTTGTAAAAGGGTTATGATTAAAGTATTTACAAAGCAAATTTAACTATTGAAAGTTTAATTAAATGGAGGTTAGTGGTTGCATATGTGCTTAATCAATGTTGGTTTTTCCCTATGGAATTAGATCCCCGATTGAATGTTGTCAATTCGATAGTTAAATAACTGACTATCGAATTGGACCCAAAACGTAACTTTGGAAAAATATACGAGAAACAAACGGGTTATAGGGCATAGTCATCTCCGATGATAATGTACTATGCGTATAAATCTCATTTCGTTCTCCTAGGACAAATGATAAGGAAATATGTCCACCAATGGTTAAAAGGTGATCTTCGCACTTATCTATGGCTGTTTATTTCCTAAAGAACCAGGGTTGAGTTTACCTGGAATTGTCGAATGTTGTTTCAAAGAAATCAAAATCTTATATGTTATCCAAAACCCACTTCAATCCAGTCAAACATTTCTAAATGAGGAGATCTTAAAGATGATGGAGTTGAAGATGGAGCTCTCAAGCATTTCATTCTGTCCTAGAACAAACTTATATGGGTGAATGTTTCATTTCTTTGATGTAATGACCCGATTTTTCGACGCCTGAAAAACCAAACCATTAGTGTGACAGCCCACAAATCCGTACCCCTTGAATCAATACTATTCTACATCAACTAACTCAAGTCGAATAAAAAAACGAACCATTAGGGGTTAAAGAAGAAGAGGTAGAAGAAAGAAGGAACTAGACAATAACAGAATCTCACAGTCGCAGCAGAATAAAATATAATAGTAAATAATAGATCTTTACACAAAATGAAACTATATCTGTTTTATATATCATATCATCAGAGTATCTCATACAACAATATTATCAGTCAGACACTCATACAATCATAGGAGCGGATATTTATACTAGTATGGATAATTCGTCTCGGACTCCAGCTCCTCTCTTGCTCCATAGCATCCTGTCCTGAACATATAATACTCGGTCTGACCCGAGAATTATAATGAAATAACACTCGAGTCAGTCTGGAATACCAGCTGATAATATTACATCCAAATTGATTATTAAAGTTTCAAAAATCCTTTTGAAAACAAAAGCATCTCGTAAGACCACGCCACAAATAAACCTGTCGGATTTTTACCTTACGATAGCTAAAACACTTATATATAGAAATCCTCTGATATTATAATAGGGTCTATTTACAAATACTTATAAAATAGCCGAAATTGTTACGTCTATTAAATTCCAGCTACTAGCCACAGAGTGGGTAATACAAACAAAACTCGTACAAGGCTCGTAGGGAGAATGGATTCCAACTAATGATTGGGCACTGGGGTACCACCTGTCACAGTACGTGGTCTAGATCACAATACCAAGGAGTACGCCCGCTCCCTTGCAACACAAGACCGGAACCATCCCTTACTAGATAGTTTCGAATAAGATAACCCCGCGGTTGGGATCAGCAACCGCACCACTAAGCCGAAATAAAAAGGGACATCTTGACAGGGATGACCTTACTCTCAAGTGGGGGCTACCTACGAAGCCTTGCTGCATAACCCCTGATTTTCAGCCATTCCCGGTTAATGAGGCTTGAGGCTAAGCGTTACCTTTTAGAACGTTTCACTTAGAATGCCCATCGCCCACCTGACGATGTTCCGAAAGCATTCGTCCATACAAGTCCGTCCCAGGTTCGAACGAAACCGAAGGCGCTACTCCTACTACATCCATTTTGAAAATATCCTCCGGATTAGTAGCGATTAGCCCTTACTTCACTGGTCCATCTTCGACTTCGAACACGTTTTCCCACGAAACGTACAAATCGGATCGTAGTGGTTTTCGAGAAATAAATCTCGATCCCGGTCTCTTCGAAACGATCAACGCATTCGTCCAATATTGCTAGTCGGTGATTTAACTACCAATTAATATTCACAAACATCCATCACACAATAAATAATTCCCAATTATTTATTTCTTCAAATATCTCTTACAAGATATATTTTCATTTTCATATTCCATTGAAAACACTTTTAAACCCAATTCTTTCATGGAATAGATTCCTAAACCTTTACTTCCTCTGAAAACATCCAAGTACCCATATTTAAGGTTGAAAATAATATAAATACTTTATTTTTGAAAATACATTAACACTGCTTACGTACTTAATTTTAAATATAAGTACCTTTAAAAATGTTTCGAATAAAACTATTTTATAAAATATAAACTATATTTTTAAAATAAGTTAGACATACTAGATTTAAAAAAAATAAAGTTATGAATCCTTATACAATTTCAAATAGAGCTTTAATTGATTTTCTTTAAAATAGAACCATTTATGAAGTATAAGGATAATAATATTCTTCAAAATGTAATTCTAATTACCCAAAAAAAATAGTTACTTCTATAACCACTTTAATACGTGTTCACTTTAAAAATTCTTACCATTTAAAACTCTTCTTGAAACCATTCTTTAAATAAAACTAAAAACTCCTAACTTTTCAAAAATCAACTTTAAAAACGTACTTGGCATCTCAGGGAAATATACTTCCATTTTAGGATAACCCAAGAATTCTCTTTATCAATCCAATCACGATTTACCTAATTAAATTTTACATTCATCCCGTAAAATTCCTTCCCATACTTTTAAAAATAGCTCTTTTATTCTTAAACACATTTCTATCTCCTGGAAATCATTTTCAAACATATGTTTAAAATATTTAAAATAAGCTTCTAGAAAATTATTTAATTGAAAAATAATACGTAAGGAAATATATAGATGTTTCCTTAGTACTTTAAAATAAAATTTTAACTTTTAAAATAAGGTTAATAAATCAAATATTCATATTAAAATTTCTCTTTGAAAACTTAATACTACTTTCTTTATTAAAAATAATTAATCACCATAATTACATAATCGAATATTTGCTTCCGCTTAAAAACCAATTTAAAATAATATTTCTTTCTAAAATACCCAAATCATATTTAAAACTGCAGATTTATATTTAAAAACTTTTCTTAAAAACATACTAAAATTTTCCGGAGAAAGCATACTTTCCGTCTTTTAAAAATAAATCCCGCTATTATTTTAAACAATTCATATTTCCCTTATATATATCACATCTTCAAACATTTTGAATTATCAACAAATTTCTTGAATTTAATTTCTTTTTAAATTCTTTACTTAGGAATTTCTTTTATATCCTTTACACCCAATTCATCTATTTATATTTAAAGTTTTCAAGTCATATTCACCCAATCACAGCACAACACAATTTATATTTTAATTTAATTCATCACAGGATATAAATAAAACGCAACATATCAGGATATAAACAAATTATCCCAGAATAATAAATAAGGTTTATCACAGAATATAAATTAGTTTCTATTTGTGAGGAATCCAGTTGGATCCCTCCAACCTGTTTCCCTGCATCCACAGATATTAGCACAACAATATATATATAAGTACTCCAGATGTGAGAGAGTTAAAGTCACCTTGGTTTTCCGCGAGCGTTCAAATTTAAATTAAATCGAACGGCGTTCGATTTAACCTAAATTTTTACTTGCTTGAACAATTCTAGAACTGCTCCACAGCGTAATACGCGTCTCTGCAATTCCGACGCTTCTTGTTTCGTTGAGATCTGATAATGTATGCTCAAGTTATGGAATTATAAAGTTTGTACATAAATTTAAAACAAAATTTCCCTTTTATTTTAATTAGGTTACCAGAACAAAATCTCGACCGTTACTTCAGCAAATGGAATCAGGCCGTGGCCTGCTTCTTCCTCTACAACACGTTCACCCCCAGTTAACGAAGCCGAACCCATCACAAAAAACTAGGGTTGATCGTCGACCTCCCCACGATCATCTATACAACGATCGGTGACCTCCACTCCAACCCCCCACGCGAGTTCCACCCACGACCCAAGAAACTTCAAGCTCGATCATAAACTTGCACCGAAAGTCGCGCACGAACCGGCTATGCATGGGCCTCGCTAGCTCCCTCCACGCGACGCCAAAATCCATCACTACCATTGGATTAGAAGCTCTCGACGAGCTCTTCGATCTTCCAGTTGGAAGTTACTTCTAACTCTCGACGGATTGATCGCAAATTGAAGGCAAAGAGAAATGATTTTCGGCCATGAAATAGTATAGAGGCGGCGGCTGCTAAAGAACTAGGGTTTCGGCCCAAATTAAGTAGATATATAAACGTTTAAAATTATTATTTTAATATTAAATCCATTATAAAGCAACTTTTACAAACGATTTCCAAACAACGCGTGCCGACAGGCATTCCTAAGGTTTTACCTATGTTCTAAACACAATGGAATGTGTTTCGGAAGCTAATTCGATCATATACATGAGTTACGGAAATAAACGATCAATTTTAAATTAAATCGATTAAAGAATTTTCCAAGCGTTTTAAGCTGCCAGGGTCAAACGACAACTCCGATTGCTACGAAAATTGAAATCCGATAATAACTAACTATTACGGATCCAATAGAACTGGTTTCGTCGAATTCTTAGACTGTTCCTCGGAAGGCTATTTTAACTCGTCGATTAAATCGAGTGATTTCCAAAATCGTCGAAATCACTTAAAATTTCACTTTTAAAATTTTACTAACTCTATTATAACTCGTATGAAATTTATATTCACATTAGAAATCATTCCGATTCAGTTTAAGTCAAAATCTGATTATTTGCATTATAATATTATTAAATTCCATTATTAAATTAATATAAAATTCCAAATTTAATTTATTAATTATTAATTTCATCCAATGGTCCAATATTATTATTTAAATCAAAATAAACTTAAACAAATTTTTTTAGAAACCATTTTTATATTTATTTACACTCAGATTCACCAATTATCTCAATTCTAATATTAAATTATTATTATTCAAATTTCAATTTCATTCCCGAATTTAAAATTTAACTAATTCTATTAACTTAACAAAAATCTTTTTAATTCAAAATCAAATTATAATCCATATTCGACCCTGAAAAGGAATTAAATGTTCAAATTTGGCGACCCAAAATTCCGAGTCGTTACGTTCCTCCCCTTATAAAAATTTCGTCCTCGAAATTTGCTAAGGTAGAAAGAATGTTCCAAACTCAATAGCAAAACTTACTTAGTGAAATCTTAATTTCACTTTGCTCAAATTCTTTAGTTACAAATCGAAACTACTAGTTTCAATTCCTATCCAAAAATCCTTTTTATTTTCAATTGTTATTTGAAATCAACTTTGTCATTAAAGAAACATTTCAAATTTTCCAAAAATTTTCTAACTCCCAAAATTTCCGGAAAATTTTGGCAGAGTCTCCCCTGTACGGAGGAGCTTTTTGCGATATCGCAATACAGATAAATATATATACATCGACCCACACAGTCGGAAATCAAAATTTCTCACAATATATAAATCATTTCCCAATTATATTAGCGTAGGGTACCTTTTTAGCAAATTTTAAAAGCAGCGGCTAATATTTTAGCATATATGCGCTCCACTCTACCAATCGCCTCCCGTACCTGTACTTACTCAACAAACATATGAGTTTTCAATAACATGAGCATTTTTAACAAACTTTCCAATATTAACCTAAGCCGAACATATCAATTTCATGACCCAAACTACAATTTTCATAATTCATACCTAAATCATACTTTATAGCATGTACAAGGTTTCTTCTCAAATTCCAAACTCCATTTTATTCCACAAAAATGATTGTATGTAAGTTTGTTATTTCAATTCATATTCACTTCAGTTGGAGTGACATGTGCTTTAGCTATCTTAATTTGATTCATTTAACTTTCTTTTATGATTAACTTGCATTTGCATACAACCCTCTGAATTAGATTTCAATCCACATCAATTTATTCAAAAATCGACTTTATTTGCTTCTTTTAAACCAACTCAATTCCGAATACAACAAAACGAGCAATTTTATGCAAATTTAAGGTTATCCGAGCAAGTGACCATCACTTAAGCTTATAACCATTAAAATTAATTTTCAATTTAGATTCGTATTAATTTTATTCAACTTTGCATGGTTCACAATCCAAGCATTCATATTCCATTGCAATTTTAAATCAAATCCTTATTCTTACGCTTTAAGTTCATTACCCAACTTGAATTTATATTAATATCATTCCATTCTTATTTACAACTCATACATTCTTACTTCCACACAATAATTAATTAAAATTCATTAGCTTCATTTACGACAACTAATTTCTTAAGCAAATCCTCATGTTATTTATACAAACAATAATTACATAAACTTATACAAAGTTCCAATTAATTCCATCTAAATCTATATCAATTTTATTTCATTGGAATTACCACAAACCAAACAAACTTTACTTCATTACAAATTTTAAATCAAATCCCGATTCTCTCTTTCCAAATTCATTATCCAACTTAAGTTTATATTAATCATTCCATTTTGGATTAATTATAACTCCTACATTCATATTACATCACAAATAGTAATTAAAATCCTCTCACTTGCATTACAATTTATTATCTAAACAAGTTTTATTTTAAGTCCTCTTATGAAGCTTACCACAAATCAATTTCCAATATGCCTATGTTAGTTCAATTTCAATTTTACAATTATTCTCATTTCTTGTATATCATTTCCTTTCAAATTTGATTCTTAGTTCCCATCCATTTACAAATCGTAATTCAACTAGTTACTTGATCGTTTACCAATTCAAGAAGGTAAAGTAAAGTTGGAAATCAATTTACCTTATAAACACCTTTTTATAATTCACTTGTATATTTAACATGACCAAGTTAACATATACTTTACTTGATTTAACTTTAATTTGAATTTGTTTACTGACTTAATCCATATTAGTTTTTAACTCACCCTCCCAATTCATTTTGAATCTATTAATCATATATCATTTCAACTAAATTATATTTTCTTTCAATCTCAACTCTTTTCCAATTTAAATTCAAGTTTTAACTAAATTTATTTAGCCATCTTGAATTTATACCATTACCTTTACTATCTTAAATAAGAATTTAATTTCATTCATTTTTTTATTCATAACACAACTGAATTTTGATTTTAATTTATTCCAAATTCAGCTCAAATTCATTTAATCGAAGTTAAATCCAATTTCTATCAAATTTTAAATTTTCCATATACAAGTTCAAAATTTATTTACTGACTTAAGTTCATACACCCTCGTATATTTTTATTTTCTTCACCCTTTTTCAGTTTACACTTCATTTGAGATTAGGTTTGAATTCACCATACCATTTAACTATTTCCCATTTGTGATTATAATTCCATTTCACTTGGGTTTACAATCTGATTTTCTATTCTTAAGTTCACCAACTTATCTACTTTAAAGTTTATATTGCTCATTTTAATTCATTTAAAACTTATAATCACAATTCCAAATTTTATAAATATATTCATGTATCACTGAATTCTTGCAGATACAATTTTCTTTCAATTTAATTCTTTGCAAATCTTAAATCCACAATTTCAAATTATAAGTATAATACTTAATAGCTTGTGGGTATAATTCACTACACCATAACCCACAAATACAAAGTCATTTTACATTTCAATTTAATCCAAATCAATTTGATTCTAGATCCACTTTATTTAACTTATCCCATGTTAAATTCAAATTTTCTATTCACTTCCATATATTTTATTCGTTTCCATTTACTCAAATTAAATTTTGATTCCAAGATTAAAATTTTCATTTCTTCCTTATTAATATCAACTTCACTTAATAAGTTCAATAGTTGATTCATTTTAACTTTACACAAGATTTAAATAGAATTTTCTAGAATTCAATTACCCGGTTTTATTCCAAAACCATTTTAAAATAATAAATAACTCATACTCTCTTGGTATATCAAATCAAATCTCCGGATTTCCAAACAACATTGTTATACCAAAATAATTTCCCCATCTTGAAATTTCCAAACAACTGTTATACCCAACAAGTCTAAACAATATCAAAACCAACCATTTTGGTAGCAATCCATCACTTTAAAAACTCTAAAATGAATTCTAATGATGTGGCCAGCATCATCAGGATTATTTTCCAGCGACTGAAGTGAGTTCAGTGCTTCCTTACTTTCCTACATTCATTTCAAAACAGTTTCCATTCAAAAATACCTCAAAAAAATATATTACATTATTGCCTTCAAACACATTGGAAAACATTTCAAACATACCCAAGGTTTAAATTTCCAAACATTGTTTTCAATATATTTAAAATCTTTTTCAAAAATTTCGGGATTTAAATTCTGGTTCAGTTCAAATTTAGTTATTCCTCTTTTGTATAATTTATACTCATAGAATTTTTAGATTAAATTTTAGATTCTTATTTGATTAAGATATCCACAATCAAGAAATCAAATATATAAATATATATAATAATTCAGAAAATTATTCCTTTTATATCAAAAATATAATTTTAGGTAAAATTATTTCATTTACCGACTTTAAAAACAATACTATGTCGGTTTATCTTGTTTAAGAGTTTAGAAACCCCTAGCGATACGGTTGTACTTCCCGTACCGACCAGAATTCATAAACACTCAATCGATAAGTCGACGCAGCATAAAAACAATTTTATATTCACTAACAAGTACGCTCTCATATCTATTAATACACTCAACTCATTATAGAGTACTATTGACTCTATTTAATGAGTAATTTCCCCATCAAAGCCTGGGTTTTCGCCAACCTAAGCTCTGATACCAAGTGTGACAGCCTGCAAATCCGTATCCCTTGAGTCAATACTATTCTACGTCAATTAACTCAAGTGGAAAAGAAAAACGAACCATTAGGGGTTAAAGAAGAAGAGGTAGAAGAAATAAGGAACTAGACAATAACAGAATCTCACAGTCGCAGCGGAATAAAATATAATAGTAAATAATTGATCTTTACAAAAAATGAAACTATATCTGTTTTATACATCATATCATCAGAGTATCTCATACAACAATATTACCAGTCAGACACTCATACAATCATAGCAGCGGATATTTATACTAGTACGGATAATACGTCTCGGACTCCAGCTCCTCCCCTGCTCCATAGCATACTGTCTTGAACATATAATACTCGGTCTGACCCGAACATTATAATGAAATAACACCCGAGCCAGTCTGGAATACCAGCTGATAATATTGCATCTAAATTGATTATTAAAGTTTCAAAAATCCTTTTGAAAACAAAAGCATCTCGTAAGACCATGCCACAAATAAACATGTCGGGTTTTTACCTTACGATAGCTAAAACACTTATATATAGAAATCCTCTGATATTATAATAGGGTCTATTTACAAATACTTATAAAATAGTCGAAATTGTTACATCTATTAAATTCCAGCTACTAGCCCCAGAGTGGGTAATACAAACAAAACTCGTACAAGGCTCGTAGGGAGAATGGATTCCAACTAACGACTAGGCACTGAGGTACCACCTGTCACAGTACGTGGTATAGATCACAGTACCGAGGAGTACGCCCGCTCCCCTGCAACACAAGACCGGAACCATCCCTTACTGGACAGTTCCGAATAAGATCACCCCGCGGTTGGGATCAACAACCGCACCACTAAGCCGAAATAAAAAGGAACATCTAGATAGAGATGACCTTACTCTCAAGTGGGGGCTACCCATGAAGCCTTGCTGCATAACCCCTGATTTTCAGTCATTCTCGGTTAATGAGGCTTGAGGCTAAGTTTTACCTTTTAGAACGTTTCACTTAAAATGCCAATCGCCCACCTGACGATGTTCCGAAAGCATTCGTCCATACAAGTCCGTCCCGGGTTCGAACGGAACCGAAGGTGCTACTCCTACTACATCCATTTTGGAAATAACATTAGGATTAGTAGCGATTAGCCCTTGCACTTCACTGCTCCATCTTCGACTCCGAACACGTTTTCCCACAAAACGTACAAATCGGACCGAAGTGGTTTTCGAGAAATAAATCTCGATCGCGGTCTCTTCAAAACGATCAATGCATTTGTCCGATATTGGTAGTCGGTGATTTAACTATCAACTAATATTCACAAACATCCATCACACATTAAATAATTCCCAATTATTTCCTCAAATATCTCTTACAAGATATATTTTCATTTTCGTATTCCATTGAAAACACTTTTAAACCCAATTCTTTCATGGAATAGATTCCCAAACCTTTACTTCCTCTGAAAACATCCAAGTACCCATATTTAAGGTTGAAAATAATATAAATACTTTATTTTGAAAATACATTAAACATTTACATTAACACTACTTACGTACTTAATTTTAAATATATGTACCTTTAAAAATGTTTCGAATAAAACTACTTTATAAAATATAAACTATATTTTTAAAATAAGTTATGACATACTAGATTTAAAAAAAAGTTATAAATCCTTATACAATTTCAAATAGAGCTTTAATTGATTTTCTTTAAAATAGAACCATTTATAAAGTATAAGGATAATAATATTCTTCAAAACGTAATTCTAATTACCCAAAAAAATAGTTACTTCTATAAACACTTTAATACGTGTTCACTTTAAAAATTCTTACCATTTAAAACTTTTCTTGAAACCATTCTTTAAATAAAACTCAAAACTCCTAACTTTTCAAAAATCAACTTTAAAAACGTACTCGGCATCTCAGGAAATATACTTCCATTTTAGGATAACCCAAGAATTCTCGTTATCAATCCAATCACGATTTACCCAATTAAATTTTACGTTCATCCCGTAAAATTCATTCCCATACTTTTAAAAATAGCTCTTTTATTCTTAAACACATTGCTATCTCCTGGAAATCATTTTCAAACATATGTTTAAAATATTTAAAATAAGCTTCTAGAAAATTATTTAACTGAAAAATAATACTTAAGGAATTATATAGAGGTTTCCTAAGTACTTTAAAAATAAAATTTTAACTTTTAAAATAAGGTTATTAAATCAAATATTCATATTAAAATTTCTTTTTGAAAACTTAGTACTACTTTACTTATTAAAAATAATTAATCACCATAATTACATAATCGAATATTTGCTTCCGCTTAAAAACCAATTTAAAATAATATTTCTTTCTAAAATACCCAAATCATATTTAAAACTGCATATTTATACTTAAAAACTTTTCTTAAGAACATACTAGAATTTTCCGGAGAAAGCATACTTTCCATCTTTTACAAATAATTCCCGATATTATTTTAAACAATTCATATTTCCCTTATATATCACATCTTCAAACATTTTAAATTATCAACTAATTTCTTGAATTTAATTCCTCTTTAAATTCTTTACTTAGGAATTTCTTTTATATCCTTTACACCCAATTCATCTATTTATATTTAAAGTTTTCAAGTTATATTCACCCAATCACAACACAACACAATTTATATTTTAATTTAATTCATCACAACATATAAATAAAATGCATCATATCAGGTTATAAACCAATTATCCCAGAATAATAAGTAAGGTATATCACAGAATATAAACTAATTTCTATTTGTGAGGAATCCAGTTGGATCCTTCCAACATGCTTCCCTGCATCCATGGATATTATCACAACAATATATATCGATACAATCATATTCAACAAATCAAAAATTCATTTAAGTATTGACTATTTAAATTAACTAATACTCCAGATGCGAGAGAGTTAAACTCACCTTGATTTTCGGCGAGCGTTCAAATTTAAATTAATCGAACGGCGTTCGATTTAATCTAAATTTTTACTTGCTCGAAACGATTCCAGAACTGCTCCACAGCGTAGTACACGTCTCTGTGATTCCGGTGCTTCATGTTTTCGTTGAGATCTGATAATGTATGCTCAAGTTATGGAATTATAAAGTTTGTACATAAATTTAAAACAAAATTTCCCTTTTATTTTAATTAGGTTACCAGAAAAAAATCTCGGCCGTTACTTCAGCAAATGGAATCAAGGCCGTAGCCTGCTTCTTCCTCTACAACACATTCGCCCCCAGGTAACGAAGCCGAACCCATCACAAAAAACTAGGGTTGATCGTCGAACTCCCCACGATCATCTATACAACGATCGGTGACCTCCACTCCAACCCCCCACGCGAACTCCACCCACGGCCCAAGAAGCTTCAAGCTCGGTCATCAACTTGCATCGAAAGTCGTGCATGAACCGGCTATGCACGGGCCTCGCTAGCTCCCTCCACGCGATCCCAAAATCCATCACTACCGTTGGATCTGAAGCTCCCGACGAGCTCTTCGATCTTCCAGTTGGAAGTTTCTTTTAACTCTCGATGGATTATTCGCAAATTGAAGGCAAAGAGAAATGATTTTCGGCCATGAAATAGTATAGAGGCGGCGACTGCTAAAGAACTAGGGTTTCGGCCCAAATTAAGTAGATATATAAACGTTTAAAATTATTATTTTAATATTAAATCCATTATAAAGCAACTTTTACAAACGATCTCCAAACAACGCGTGCCGACAGGCGTTCCTAAGGTTTTACCTACGTTTCGAACATAATGGAATGTACTTTGGAAGCTAATTCGATCATATACGTGAGTTACGGAAATAAACGATCAATTTTAAATTAAATCGATTAAAGTATTTTCCAAGCGTTTTAAGCTGCCAGGTCAAACGACAACTCCGATTGCTACGAAAATTGAAATTCGATAATAACTAACTATTATGGATCAAATGGAACTAGTTTCGTCGAATTCCGAGACTGTGCCTCGGAAGGCTATTTTAACTCGTCGATTAAATCGGGCGATTTCCAAAATCGTCGAAATCACTTAAAATTTCACTTTTAAAATTTTACTAACTCTATTATAACTCGTATGAAATTTATATTCACATTAGAAATCATTCTGATTCATTTAAAATCAAAATCTGATTATTTGCATTATTATATTATTAAATTCCATTATTAAATTAATATAAAATTCCAAATTTAATTTATTAATTATTAATTTCATCCAGTGGTCCAATGTTATTATTTAAATCAAAATAAATTTAAATAACTTTTTTTAGAAACCATCTTTATATTTATTTAACTCAGATTCACCAATTATCCCAATTCTAATATTAAATTATTATTATTCAAATTTCAAATTCATTCCCGAATTTAAAAGTTAACTAATTCTATTAACTTAACCAAAATCTTTTCATTTCAAAATGAAATTATAATCCATATTTGACCCTCAAAATGAATTAAATGTTCAAATTTGGTGACCCAAAATTCCGGGTCGTTACAATTACAGTTAAAGAAGAAGAAGTAGAAGAAGAAAATAGGAAATAACATTAGAATCTAACCATCGCAGCAGAATAAAATATAATAGATAATAAATTATCTTTACACAAAAACACATACATCTATTTTATACATTACATCATCAAAATACAACATTAGAGGTCAATACAAACAACTACTCAACTCAGGACGGTTATAATATCTCACCCTTCCAAAAGCCGAATACACAGCGGAATATTCAACACAAATACGGAAGTACGTATCGCCATCCAGCTCGTCTCCAGAGCTCCACAGCATCCTTTCCTGTATTCTATAATACTCGATCTGACCTTAGCAATATAGTTAAATAACACCGGAGTCGGTCTGGAATACCAATGTGAGAAAACCACACTCAATTTATGACTAAAGTTTCAAAATCCTTTGAAAACAAAAGCAACTCGTCAGACCATGCCACAAATAAACATGCCGGGTTTTTACCTTACGATAGCCAAAACACTTTTTATCAAAATCCTCTGATATTATATAGTGTCTATAGAAAGTAAAATAGAATTTAGCTGAAATGCTTGCATCTCACGTTTCAGTAATAGTTGGGCACAATCAAAACCGTACAGGCGCTTAGGGAGAATGGATTTCCAACTAATGATTAGGCACTGGGGAACCACCTGTCACAGTACGTGGCCTACATCACTACACCGAGGATTACTCCAATCCCCTACAACACAAGACCGGGACTATCCCTTACTGGATAATCCCGATTAAGATCACCCCATGCTTGGGATCAGCAACCGCACCACTAAGCCAAATAAAAACGGACATCTAGACAGGGATGATCTCACCCTAATGGGCGCTACCCACCTAGCCTTGTTGCATAACCCCTGATTTTCAGTCATTCCCGGTTGATGAGGCTCGAGGCAAAGCGTTACCATTTTAGATCGTTTCACTTGGAATGCCCATCGTCCACCTGACGATGTTCCGAAAGCATTCATCCATACAAGTTCGTCCTGGGTTCGAACGGAACCGAAGGCACTACTCCTACTACATCCATTTTGGAATCATCCTCAGGATTAGTAGCAACTAGCCCTTGCGCTTCATTGCTCCATCTTCGAATCCAAACTCGTCTTCCTCACGAAAACGTTCAAACCAGATTGAAGTGGTTTTCAGGAAATAAATCCCGATCCCGGTCTCTTCGAAACGATCAGCGCATTGTCCAATATTGATAGTCGGTTATTTAACTATCAATTAACATTCACAAACATCCATCAAACATAAATAATTTCCCCAAATTATTTACTAATCTCAAAATATCTTCACAAGATATGTTTCCACTTTTCACCCCTTTGAAAATGGTTTTCAAACCACACTTTTCTCATGAAATAAATTTCCAAATATTTATTTCCACTGAAAACATCAAGCACAAAACTTTAGCTTTTTTAAAATAATTTAAAACTCTTTATTATAAAATATCCTTTAAAACATTTAAATTAAAAATTTCTTCATACTTATTTAACATATATACTTTAAGAATATTAAAAATAAAACTACTTTGTACAATATAAAACTGACTTTCTAACTTTTAAAACATAATATCAGACCACCTTTAAATAATTACTGCTATAATAGATTAAAAGAAAATACTTACTTTATAATTTAAACATTTAGAAATAACAAGTTTTCTAAAACATGCTTTTTAAAACGACATTAAAACTTTTAACTTATATTTAAAAATTTACTTTGAAACGTACTTCGCTATCCAGGGAAATATACTTCTCTTCACATTCTTTAAAAATAAATCACTATTTATTTTTAAACAAATTTACCCATTCCTTTTATAAATTACCACCGTGAATTTATTCTTCCAACCATCCACTGATATATTGCTTCACTTTTATAAACCCAGTTTATAAATTTCATAGTCACGTTCTCCTTTAAGTTTCCAATTTCAAACACTTAAATCAATTACCAAATTGATTTCCAATTTACTCCATTTTGAAATAAATTCCTTTACTTACTCATTTATTTCAAAACCCATTGACTTCGGATTTTTATCCCTTAATTATGATTCAAAATCTTTTAACTGAAAACACCAATTTCAGATTTCCCCAAATTCCATCTTTATCTTTTTAAACAAATTCAAACCTCGAATTTGAAATAAATTCTTTATTTCTTGATATAACATCACTTAAGTTTAAAATTCATTATTAGTCTATTTATTCAAAATCCCCTTTTCCCTACTCGGAACTTAGTTATTAGAATTTTTAAAATCACTTTCATTCTTTTCCAATTCATTCTTAAATTTATTCAAATTTTCTATAATTATTTTACTTAAAAATTCACTCTTTTATTTTCCTTTTAAAAATCCAATTCTATATATTTTGATAACTCAGTGTACCGAAATATATCCAAATGAACCATAGCACTCAATATTCCAATTATCAATATAATTCATCAAAGAATATCAAATTTTCATAACACAGAATATTAAACAATCTAAATAATTTTAAGGAATCCAGTTGGATCCCTCCAACATGTTTCCCTGCATCCACAGATGTTAGCACAATAAAATACCAATTCCACTTCGAGGTGGAATATCGCGGTATATGGGTTTTAAATATAATATCATCCGCTATTATGCGGCGCATAGGGTCTCATCCGCTATATAATGCGGGAAATCAATCAGTCCAATATATACAATATTTATACTACTATATATACTAAAGCACATCAAATCAATTCAATCATTCAACCAATTATTTAAATTTAACCATTTAAATTAAAATTAAAACCCAGGTGAGTGAGATTAACTCACCTATTTGTTTGTTGATGTTTGCAATCCATTTCCATCTCGATTATTTCTTCACGATTTGGACCTTGTATAAACAATTCATGATTTATCAACATTCGAAATGAAATTAAACGATTAATTTCCATTTTATAAATTTGATAATTTATTTTTAAACGAATGATTTAATTTCAACTAAAAATTAAATTTTAACTAACCTTCCCTTTTAAAAAAAATCTTTAAGTAACCAAAATAGATTAAATAAGTGAATTAAACAAATCAATCCCCATAATATAAAAATTTAAAATAATCTAATAGATTAAAAATGTACATGTTTATTTTCTGGTTTTCCAATATATATATACATATATATATATATATATATATATATAAATTTGTTTTCTTTTCTGTAAATAAAAAAAATCTCCTCTACTTTATATATATATATATATATATATATATCTATAAATTGAGAAAAATGATTTGTTTTACAAACTTACTGCTACTCTTTTTTTTCTTTTATCTATTTATTTCCAAATCTGCATATATATGTGTATATATATAATAAAAGAGAATACCACATTGCTCTCGACCTTCAACCCTGACCTCGCCAATCCCAAAACTTCACCATCGCGATCCCGTGAATTTCCTTGATCGACCCCTTCCTCCGAGCCGTTGCGTGAGCCACTACGCGAGGCCGAAACTACCGACTCTACCAGTCCTGCCGCCATCAATATCCCAAACGAATCCCCGAATCGAAGCTAAATTCGCTTCAATCCTACTCTCTAATCGACTTTCTACGAATAAACACCAAATCTAATGCGAACTCTAACTGCTCGAGATGCTCGCCGTGAATAGAAATCGCACCAAATCCCTTCGCCACTAGAATCGGCGCTTGATTTCAACTTCTCATCCACGTCACGATGCCAATCCAGAGCTCGAGAGCAGTGCCGCCACTCGATTGATTTGAAAGAAGAATCAGCCATTATTTATTTTGGTTTGAAGGGAAAATTTATTTTCGATCGCGATTTTTTTTACTAAGCTTGATTTTTTTATATACAGAGCTCGATTTACTTTCCTGAAGAAGAGAAAGGAAATACATGATTTTTTATGAAGGAAGATGGCAGTTTTGAACGGCTTTGAATTAGGAAAAGGACATGATTAAATGACAAGAAGGTGGCGTGCATAGAAAGGAAAAGTAGTTGACTAGCCAATTTATAAATTAAAAATTTCCAAATATTTTGATTTTCGTAACCTAAAATCTCGAGTCCCTATCGAGGCGTGCAGCTAGGCGTTCATAATGTTATATCCCTATTTCGAATGGAATGGAAATGGTTTCGAGTCCTAATTCGATCTTATGGAGAAGATAGCTTTTTGGACCCAGTTATTATATTAAATTTTTGATATAGATTTCAACGCGTTTATCTACCATACGGCTGAACCATCACTCCAAACACCACGAAATTTGAAATTCGATAATAAAACACTATTACGGTTCTAATGGGACTTGTTTCGTCGAATTCTGGGACTGTACCTCGGAAGGCTATTTTCAAACATCAATTTAAATGATATACTTTTAAAACTGAACAAAACACTTATAATTTTACTTTTAACATTCTTAATATATTTCGTATGATCAATATAAATTTTATAAGCCTTTAAAATATTTTTAAAAAGCTTAGAACTCCCGGTTCAACAATTTTCCCATATTTCCAATTAATAATTCAATATTTAAATTATCCAATTAAATAGTGATATTTGAAATTCAGGTTAGAAACTAACTTTTAGATACTAAAAATCAATTAAATATCTAATTTCAAACATCCAAAAATTCCGGATTGTCACATTCCTCCCCCCTTAAAAGAATTTCGTCCCCGAAATTGCTGGTTAGGAAGAATGGTCCAATAACCGTTTACTTTTCCCCAAATCCAACAATTCATCATCCTACCAACTATCTTTTTATAAAAGACCCGTTATCATTCTTACTAACTTTCCAAACTCTCCTATAGTTTTCAAACAATACTATTTGCTCAATTATTCAAATTTCAATTTAAAACCAAATTTTGAATTATCATAATTTTCTCAAAAAATTTCTAACTCCCTAAATTTTAGAAAAATTTCGCCAGCGTCTCCTTTGCGTGGCTAGCTCGGTACAACTACAAAATGCTTCTACAGGCTTCCAAATTCCCAAAAGAAAACAAAAATCCAAGTGGCTAGGTCAAAAACCCAATCAAATTTCATACAGAAATTTAAACACATACCTTTTTGTCGAGCAATTCAAATTTATCTCCAGAAATCTAAACCAATTTTTCTTTTGCTTTTAAATACCTATGTATCCTACTTAGTAATAATCTCCAATCACAACATTCAAAATCATTTTATTAACTCCCTTACAGAATTTCAATATTCATTCCATTTAAGCCCGTACAATGTACCTATATCATTCGTACACAATACCGAATCCGATCGCTTACTCGATCACACAATTTAACTTCTGAATTAGTATCGTCCACCCGACTTCCTAGTGCGGACTCAGATCTGGTTTCTTGATCAGAAACTGTCATTCTCCTTACATAGTCATAACTATGATAGAGAATTTCCAGAATCAATCAAAATCCATATCCAGGGTTCGCCGTCGAAAATCGAGTTAAAAATCCTAACTCAGATCGATATAACTATCTCTAAATTCTGTGCTCGAATTTGGATCAAATTGCTATGCGAATAAAATAATATACGTACATCCTACGTATTTTCCTCAATTGATCATTAACTATATCAATTTTCTTTTTACTCACATTCATTTTGATTTCTATTCACTTATCAACGCTTATCATTCCACGTATTTTTATTAAATCTTCACTCGAATGCTTATTCAATATATTTTCCCGACACTCGTATTAGTTAAGAATTCTATCATTTATTCTTAAGTTCAATATAAGTATTTTATACGCTTCTTATATTTATTTTTGCTTCGCCACTTTAGTTTATATCTACTTCTATTCAAATTGGTTCTCCCATTTCCATATGAATTCAATTTATCTTCAACTCTGAATATTGAATTTTATCTTCCATTTATAGCTGATTCATATAATTATTTTAAATTAGTTTCATCCACTAATTTATTTCAATTTCCAATTTGAAATCGTTTTGTCGCTAAAAAAAAATTTACCAAAATTTTTTCTAATTCCCAAAATTTTTGGCGGAGTCTCCTTTGTTCGGAGGAGCTTTTGCAATTTGACAAGATATATATATATATATATATATATATATATATATATATATATATATATATATATATATATATATATATATATCGACCCACCCAGTCGGAAAAACAAAAACAGTTCATATTTCCTATTTTTATTGCATAGGCGTACCTTTATTTAGCATTTTTAAGCAAACGGCTTATTATTTAGCAATTAGCATGACCAAAATCCTACCAAACATCCTTCAGGTACCTGTACTTACTCAATTTAAACATATAAGTACTAAATATATGAAATTTATTAGCATTTCACTTATATTTAAATAGCTAAAACATGGATTCTATAACAATGTATGTTATATACTTTCATAAGCACATACGTAAGGTTTCAACACTTATTTCAATTGCTTTCAATCAACTCTCAACCCATACTATTCTTTTTGAGTGATTTACGACTCACTTGCTTGCATACGATTTATTTTTAAACCAAACGAACTTATATTCATTTCAATTGATTCAAAAATCAATTTTATTTAGTTCTATTAATTCATAGAATTTTATTTAATCTCATTTTCGTCAAACGGAAATTATTTCTACTCAAATTCGACGATATTTATGTGAATAAACAATTACTTAAGCTTATAATCATTTTAAATTGATTCCAATACAATTTATATTAAATTTTATTCCATTTTGACTTATTTACAAACCATTCACTTGCATTTCATTCATTCCCGTGTTGGTTTCATTTAAACCCATTCCATTAAGCTTGACAACATTCATGCTAATATTAATAACCATTTTCCAATTTAATTTAATCCAAAATTTTATTTAATGGGCTCTCACCCTTACTTGAAGCCAAGCTTCTTTTATTTCTAAACTTAAGTTAATTTGCTTTCTTCAAACTTTTTCAACTTCATAACTTAAGTTCATTTCTATTTAATTTGATTTTCACCTTCCAAAAATCACTTCACTTAATTTCTTGAGTTCCACCTATTTTATAATTCAAGTTTCAAGGTTTTTTTATAAGCCATCGAAATCTATTTATTCTAGTTCAATATTATTTAACTAAACTCCAGTTAAATCTAACCTCATACCATTCTTTTGACTTTACACCATTCATACAAATTTTATTAAGTAAGACTAAGTTTCATTTAATGTATCTGCCACATGATACAATTCCATCTCGGTGATATTTCGATTTTGATTCAAATCTAATCATAATGTTATTAAACTTAGCTTGAGTTCATTTAATTCGACTTACTCTTCTAACTTATTAACTTTTTACAAGTTAATTCCATTCTAGGAAATTTTCAAACTTTATAAATTTCCAAATCTTTTTATAATCCATAAACATTTTTAGTTAAACCTCTAGAGTTTAAACCATTACTTAGACACTCAATCATTTAAACCAATTCCAGAGTCTTCAATAGTCACTTAAGTATTTCAAAAAAAATCATCTGAAATCAATTATATCCAAAATCCTATGCATTTCTAAAATCAACCCAACCTTTGCAAACAATTTCAATTCAAAACAATTTGGTAGCAATTTCTTTCTTGGAAACTCGAAAATGAACATCGATGATGCTGCAGTCATCACCGAAGTTATTTTCCGATGACCGAAAGAGTTCAATGCTTTTATCCCTTCAAAACATTTTAAATATTTTTAAATTCCAAATCTCACCAGATTTCAAATCCAATTCAAATATTTTCGAATAATATTCCTATTATTCCTCCCCAAAACCTTTGAAAATCATTTTCGAACCCAAAGGAATTTAACTTTTCCCAAAATTCCAAATTCTAAATTCTTTCAATTCATATTTAAATATTACTCTGAAATGTTATTTTACATTATAAATCACATTTACAGTCTACATTTACAAATTTCCTTTGTATATGAATTTATTCCTTAGCTTTAGTTATAATTTCAATATCTTATTCAATTTTACACAACAATGATAATAATTTAATATTATCATTGCTAACAACCAAGCATCCATCCATATATAACTATAATAACTTACGAAAAATTATTCCTTTATATACAAAAATAATTTAGGTAAATTTTTTTTGTTTACCCTATTTTAAAACAATACTATGTCGGTTTATCTTGTTTAAGAGTTTAGAAATTCCTATCGATAACACGGCGTCCCACATATCGACCAGAGTCCATAAACACTCAACCGATAAAGCAACACGATATAAAAAAAATTTATATTCACTAACAAATACACGCTCATATCTATTAATACTCTCAAACTCATTGTAGAGTACTATTGACTCTATTTCATGAGTAATCCCCACCAGAGACAAGGTTCTCGCTTAACCTTCAGCTCTGATGCCAAATGTAACGACCCGATTTTTCGACGTTCGGAAAACCGAACCATTAGGATTAAAGAAGAAGAGGTAGAAGAAGAAAATAGGAAACAACATCAGAATCTAACCATCGCAGAAGAATAAAAGATAATAGATAATAAATGATCTTTACACAAAAACACATACATCTATTTTATACATTACATCATCAGAGTCCAACATCAAAGTTCAATACAAACAACAACTCAACTCAGGACGGTTATAATATCTCGTCCTTTCGAAAATCGAATACACAGCGGAATATTTAACACAAATACGGAAGTACGTATCGCCATCCAGCTCGTCTCCTGAGCTCTGCAGCATCCTTTCCTGTGTTCTATAATACTCGGTCTGACCCGAGCATTATAGTTAAATAACACCCGAGTCAGTCTGGAATACCAGTGTGAGAAAACCACGCTCAATTGATTATTAAAGTTTCAAAATCCTTTGAAAACAAAAGCATCTCGTAAGACTATGCACAAATAAACATGTCGGGTTTTTACCTTGCGATAGCTAAAAAACTTTTATCAAAATCCTATGATATTATAAGAGTGTCTAAAGAAAGTAAAATAGAATCTAGCTGAAATGCTTGCATCTCACGTTTTAGCAATAGTCGGGCACGATCATAACCGTACAGGCGCGTAGGAAGAATGGATTTCCAACTAATAACTAGGCCCACCTGTCACAGTACGTGGCCTAGATCACCGTACCAAGGATTACTCCCAATCCCCTGCAACACAAGACCGGGACTACCCCTTACTGGATAATCCCGAGTAAGATCACCCTACTGTTGGGATCAGCAACCGCACCATTAAGCCGAATAAAAAGGGACATCTAGACAGGAATGACCTCACCCTAATAGGCGCTACCCACCTAGCCTTGCTGCATAACCCTGATTTTCAGTCATTCCCGGTTAATGAGGCTCGAGGCTAAGCGTTACCTTTTTAGATCGTTTCACTTAGAATTCCCATCGTCCACCTGACGATGTTCCGAAAACATTCATCCATACAAGTCCGTCCCGGGTTCGAACGGAACCGAAGGCACTACTCCTACTACATCCATTTTGGAATAATCCTTAGGATTAGTAGCGACTAGACCTTGCACTTCACTGCTCCATCTTCGAATCCAAACTCGTCTTCCTTACGAACACGTTCAAACCGGATCGAAGTGGTTTTTAGGAAATAAATCCTGATCCCGGTCTCTTCGAAACGATCAGCGCATTGTCCAATATTGATAGTCAGTTATTTAACTATCAATAAACATTCACAAACATCCATCAAACATAAATAATTTCCCCAAATTATTTATTAATCTTAAAATATCTTCACAAGATATATTTCCACTTTTCACACTTTTGAAAACAGTTTTCAAACCACACTATTCTCACGAAATAAATTTCCAAATATTTATTTCCACTGAAAACACCAAGCCCAAAACTTTATCTTTTTTAAAATAATTTAAAACTCTTTATTGTAAAATATCCTTTAAAACATTAAAATTAAAAATTTATTTAATACTTATTCAAAATATATACTTCAAGGATATTTAAAATAAAACTACTTTATACAATATAAAACTGACTTTCTAACTTTTGAAACATAACACCAGCCCACCTTTAAATAATTACTGCTATAATAGATTAAAAGAAAATACTTACTTTAGAATTTAAACATTTAGAAATAACAAGTTTTCTAAAACATGCTTTTTAAAACGACATTAAAACTTTTAACTTACATTTAGAAAAGTTACTTTGAAACGTACTTGGCTATCCAGGGAAATATACTTCTCATCACGTTCTTTAAAAATAGATCACTATTTATTTTTAAACAAATTTACCCATTCCTTTAATAAATTCCCACCGTGAATTTATTCTTCCAACCATCCACTGATATATTGCTTCACTTTTATAGACCCAGTTTATAAATTTCATTGTCACATTCTCCTTTAAATTTCCAATTTCAAACACTTAAATCAATTTCCAAATTAATTTCCAATTTACCCCATTTTGAAATAAATTCCTTTACTTACTCATTTATTTCAAAACCCATTGACTTCGGATTTTTATCCCTTAATTATGATTTAAAATCTTTTAACTGAAAACACCAATTTTAGATTTCCTCAAATTCCGTCTTTATCCTTTTAAACAAATTCAAACCTCGAATTTGAAATAAATTCTTTATTTCTTGATATAACATAACTTAAGTTTAAAATTCATTATTACTCTGTTTATTCAAAATCCCCTTTCCCGTATTCGGAGCTTAGTTATTAGAATTTTTAAAATCACTTTCATTCTTTTCCAATTCATTATTAAATTTATTCAAATTTTCTATAATTATTTTACTTAAAAATTCACTCTTTTATTTTCCTTTCAAAAATCCAATTCTATATATTTTGATAACTCAGTGTACCGAAAATATATCCAAACGAACCATAACACTCAATATTCCAATTTTCAATATAATTCATCACACAATATTAAATATTCATAACACAGAATATTAAACAATCTAAATAATTTTGAGGAATCCAATTGAATCCCTCCAACCTATTTCCCTGCATCCACAGATGTTAGCACAATAAAATACCAATTTCACTTCAAGGTGGAATATCACGGTATATGGGTTTTAAATATAATATCATCCGCTATTATGCGGCGCATAGGGTCTCAATATATACTATATATATACTACTATATATAATATAGCACATCAAATCAATTCAATCACTCAACCAATTATTTAAACATAACCATTTAAATTTAAATTAAAACCCAGATGAGTGAGATTAACTCACCTATTTGTTTGTTGATGTTTGCAATCCATTTCCATCTCGACTATTTCTTCACGATTTGGACCTTGTATAAACAATTCATGATTTATTAACATTCGAAATAAAATTAAACGATTTATTTCCATTTTATAAATTTGATAATTTATTTTTAAACCAATGATTTAATTTCAACTAAAAATTAAATTTTAACTAACCTTCCCTTTTAAAAAAAAACTTTAAGTAACCAGAATAGATTAAATAAGTGAATTAAACAAATCAAACCCCATAATATAAAATTTTAAAATAATCTAATAGATTAAAAATGTACATATTTATTTTCTGGTTTTCCAATATATATATATATATATATATATATATATGAGAATTTGTTTCTTTTCTTTTCCTTAAATAAAAAAAATCTCCTGCATTGTATATATAAATCTATAAATTGAGAAAAATGATTGGTTTTACAAACTTACTGCTACTCTTTATTTTTTTTCCTTTTATCTATTTATTTCCAAATCCGCATATATATATGTGTGTGTGTGTGTGTGTGTGTGTGTGTGTGTGTGTGTATGTATAATAAAAAAAATACAACATAGCTCTCGACCTTCAACTCTGACTTCGCCAATCCCAAAACCTCACCGTCGCGAGCCCGTGAATTTCCTCTGATCGACCTCTTCCTCCGAGCCATTACGAGAGCCACCACGCGAGGCCCATACTACTGACTCTACCAGTCCTGCCTCCATCAACATCCCAAACGAGTCCCCAAATCGAAGCTAACTTCACCTCAATCCCACTCTCTAATCGATCCGCTACCTATAAACACCAAATCCAACGCGAACCCTAGCTGCTCGCGATGCTCGCCGTGAATAGAAGTCGCACCAAATCCCTTTGCCACTAGAACCGACGCTCGATTTCAACTTCTCATCCACGTCATGACCTCGATCCAGAGCTCGAGAGTAGTTCCGCCACTCCCTTATGTGAAAGAAGAATCAGCCATTATTTATTTTGGTTTGAAGGGAAATTTTATTTTCGATCGCGATTTTTTTTACTAAGCTTGATTTTTTTTATATACAGAGCTCGGTTTACTTTCTTGAAGAAGAGAAAGGAAATACATGATTTTTTTATGAAGGAAGACGGCAGTTTTGATCGGCTTTGAATTGGGAAAAGGACATGATTAAATGACAAGAAGGTGGCGTGCATAGAAAGGAAAAGTAGTTGACTAGCCAATTTATAATTTAAAAATTTCCAAAATATTTCGATTTTCGTAACCTAAAATCTCAAATCCCTATCGAGGCATGCCACTAGGCGTTTATAATGTTATATCCTTATTCCGAATACAATGGAAATGGTTTCGAGTCCTAATTCGATCGTATGGAGAAGATAGCTTTTTGGACCCAGTTATTATATTAAATTTTCGATATAGATTTCAACGCGTTTATCTACCGTACGGCTGAACGATCACTCCAAACATCATGAAATTTTAAATTCGATAATAAAACACTATTACGGATCTAATGGGACTTGTTTCATCGAATTCCAAGACAGTACATTGGAAGGCTATTTTCAAACATCAATTTAAACGGTATACTTTTAAAACTAGACAAAACACTTATAATTTTACTTTTAACATTCTTAATATATTTAGTATGATCAATATAAATTTTATAAGCCTTTAAAATATTTTTAACGAGCTTAGAACTCTCGATTCAACAATTTTCCCAAATTTCCAGTTGATAATTCAACATTTAAATTATCCAATTAAATAGCGATATTTGAAATTCAGGTTGGAAACTAACTTTTAGATATTAAAAATAAATTAAATATCCAATTTCAAACATCCAAAAATTCTGGGTCGTCACAGCTTTCTTCCCTGAAGGGCCGTGTTAGCATTCCAAGTGGGTAATGCTATATAAAAGGTAAAACGTAGCCTCAAAACTCATTAACTAGGAATGAATAAAACAAGGAAGATGCAGCAGAGCTAAGTGGGTCGCTCCTAAGTAGGGTATGATCTCCCTATCTAGAGTCGATATTATCTTTCATTTGTACGTTATGGGGCCCATTAATGGAGGAGTATTCATATTCGGTACTACTCGTCTAGTGGTAGGTTGGTTTTGTGTTGGCAGGGGATCCTGGCAAGATTCTTCGTGTTACTTTATCTAGATATGCACCGTGATGGGTGGTACCCTAGTGGCCCAGTCATTGTATGGAATCCATTCTCCAATATGAGCCTTTATGATTTTGATTGTATACCTATTATGCTGGATTTTAATTAATGTAATAAATTTAGCTATGATTAATAAGTATTTGTATCTTAGATACTATTATAATATTGGAGAATTTCACATGAAATTGTTTATTTATCCTAAGGTAAAAACCCATCGGTTTCTATATGCAGCATGGTCTTACGAGATACTTTTGATTTTCAAAGGTTTTTTATAACTTTAAAATCCAGTTGGGTGTGTTTTCTCACGCTGGTTTTCCAGACTGACTCGAGGGTTATTTTCTAATAATACTCGGGTTAGACCGAGCTATTTAAAAATTGCTTCAGATGCATTGGAGCTCAAAACACGAGTATGACGTCTTCAAGTCGTATTCACGTATATGTGTTATTTTCTGCTGCTTTATTATTGAAATCATCAGCATTTACTAGGACAGGCTGTTATAACTGTCCAGGCTGGTGATTATGATTTGTTATTAGATGGATGTATGTATATGATAGTTTCTCTTTCGTAAAGATCATTGACAATATATTATATATTGTTCCACTATGATTGTCAGATTCTGTAAAGAACCGTAAATCCGTACTCCTTGAATAGACTCTAATCTCCATTGATTAACTCAAGGTGAACGAAAATACGAACCCTTATGGTTTTTTTTTCTTAAGAAAGAAGAAAGAAGGAAAGAAAAAGCAAGAGAGAAAAAGATAGAACAAAAAGAAAAGAAAATAGAAAATAGAACGGAACTGAAATAACAGAACAACATCAGAATCTCACAATTCGCAGCGGAACAACATATAATAGATAAATGAATAATCTTTAAACAAAGAACTATATCAGTTATTACTTTACATCACATTTCATTACATCATATCATCAGAGTGTACAAGAACAACAACAAACAGTGGAAAAGAAAGTACTATATACTAGAAATACGCCAATGCCATCCATCTTGCTTCCAGCAACTCCTGAATTCCAGAATATCCTGATAAAACTAACTCTTGACTGCCCGTGTGAAAATTTGTGGGCACCCAGAGTTTAGGAAGGAAAACAATAAACTCCGAGTCAGTCATGTGACTGGTATGAGAACTCAAAACAGTTTATTTTTCTTTAAAATCAAAATAGAGGAATATTTTTAAACTCAATTCGCAATGCTTTTAAAAGTGAGACTACCATAAGGCCTCCCGCACACACACACATGCAATCGCAGAATCGGAGGAGATTTCTCCTTATGATAGTCAAAGATGCTTGATACGCATTAAAAAGAACATTTGATATTATTACTAGTGCATAGTGTAGAGAAAATTCATTTCGAAAATAAAGATATAAATCTTAGCCAGCATAGACATTTCGCACTTATGCCTACTATAGCTACCATCCAAACAGTGGGTTACCACCATAAGTAGATGGCAGGTAATACAACTAATACCGTACAAGGCTCGTATTTGAAGAATGGATTTTCCAACAAATGGTCAGGCCAAGGAACTTCCCATTGCCACATGGAAACGCCTCTGGAAGGACGCCCCGAGAACCACCGTTCTCCGCTAAACAAAGTCGGGAATCCCTTTTCCTAAGGAATATTACAAACCCTCAGATATGCCACTCCCGGTCCTTTGGAACCTTTCACCGAGCGCTCGTCACCATCATCACACAATCATAAAGTGTTTTCAACATGAGTAAGTATCTGGGCTCCATACCATGATACTACCCTTTTCCAGAAGGAATGGCTATACCCTAGGGAAGCGATCCCTGGAAACCTTGCCGCACAATTCCTGTTTCGACCATTACCGGTTTGTGAGGCTCGACGAAGTCACGTCCACAAAAACATACTTTATACAAAAGCCATGCTTTGGGTCAACAAATGATCATAGAAATGATCACCAGGATAGACGATCAAATAAATGATCCTATCACAAATAATCAACACAATGATCATTTACAGCTACACTCAGCATGTCACATTACCAAATTGGGAATATATCGCTGATAACTTCAACTATATAACCTCTGAGCTCGTACGTCTCAGAGAAGGGTGTTAAGCTAAGAGAATAAATTCTCCGCCACCAACAGAAATATATTTGAATAAAATCGGCTTTACATCTCAATTTGTAGTGTCAGACACACAATCCATACAAGTCTGCTCCGGGTTCGAATAGAACCGAAGGCACTTACAAAGAAGTCCTTGCAATCCCAATAATTTTTAATCACGTTCGGATTTCCCATCACATATGGAGATCTCAATACCGGGGATCAGCCAGTGCAGAGACAATCAACAAGAAACCCTTTCGCTTTCGAAAATATCCGGTCTTCAACACCGGTCTTCGAATGCAATTCATAACGACGTATCACGTATTCGGAATGGGTTATACGACCCCAAGGTCCTTTCCCGGTTAACCCGAATAGTGAGCGCTTATTTTAAAAAAAATAAGTGTGGCATCCAATTTCAAACAAATCACAACAAATACCTATTTAAAGGTAAATATTGATAGTCGGTTATTGAACTATCAATAGATATGCCAACATCACCAGATTCCAAATAATTTTCCAAATTATTTATTTCCCAAAAATATCTTTATAAGATATACATTCTCCATTCTTTAAAAATAAATCAATATTTATTTTTAACTCATTTTCCAAATTTCATTTATAAATTCCATATTGAATTTACATTCCAAAATATTTATGAATATACGATTTCCATTCAATTTCTAATATTCATTTTCAATTTATCTTCAAAAAGATAAATTCCAAATATTCACTTAATATTGGAAAAGCATTTCTATACTTATTAAAAATAAGTAATTCACAGATCTTTTTTATTTTCTATACTTAGAAAATATTTAATATACTCTAATCGAAATTAAGTATATATTTCATTCTTTAAGGAAATTATTCACTTAACCATATTTATTTGGGCCAAAACGATTTGTTGCGTAAAACATCGTTACGACAACCCAAAATCACTAGTATAGGGATTCGAAATTTAAAATAGATATATAATCCCAATACTACACAAAACATTTCCTTTCGAAAATCATTTACTATAACAACAGTGTTATAGTCTATCATTTCCTTTTATTTCTCGAAAACGTCTATTTCAACAATGAATGTTGAAATCTATGGTTTCGAATCTCAATACATTTTAAAACATCTTTAGATCGTTTTAATTTTATTTAAAACATCACATCCAAAATAATTTCTTTAACATAATATTCACTATTCAAAAACGTGAATATAACTCCATAAGTAAATTATAACAATTTACTTATTAAAAATAAGTAGTTTGCGGATTTACAAAACAATGTTTATAAATTCTATTTCTATTTATTTTATAACAACTTCCTTTTATAAATTTCCTTTATAAATCTATTCAATTTCATATCTCAATGATATACTAAAATTTTCATATTATAAGTTAAATACTTATAATTTATTTGTTTATAAAATCGTTCCTTTAAACTTCATAAATTTTCATAAATCTTATAACTTATAAGATTCATTTATTTATCCAAATTCCATTCTTTTAAATAGCTTTACAAATTTTATAAACCTACTGTTTATAAAATTCCATTTATAACTTCACCGTTATAATTCTATAATTCCAATTTATGAAATTCATTTACAATTCATTCTAATACTTGTAAAAGCTTGTTTTATAATTCCAATATCTTTAATTTATAAATATCAATTTATAAATCTTTTAATATAAAACAATTTATATTACTATTTTTAAAACGTCTTTAAACTCTTTTATAATTTCATCGTTTGATTTATAAAATAATCAAATTCCATAAATTCTATAGATTTCATTCCTTTATGAAATTCATTTACAAATCATTCTATCACTTATAAAAGCTCATTTTATAATTCAAGATATTCTAAATTTATAAATATCAATTTATAAATCCTTTAATATAAAACAATTTATATTATTACTTTAAACATCTTTAAACTCTTTTATAGTTTCATCATTCTGATTTATAAAATAAAAATTTTATAAATCCTATTTTTAGACTTCTTATAATAAATTCAGAAATCCCAGTTCAAACTATTTTATAAAATCACTAATCCCATATTTTCAAAAATCAACTTTTAACTGTATTTCTCAAAAATCATAATTTTTATAACATTAAAATTATAACGTTTATTTATTTAAGATGAATCAATTCCAAAAATATTTTCTAAACGTATATTTCTAAAAATCACTTTAGAAATCAAAATCGTTATTTTTAAACTTCAAAAATTGGATCCGATGATGCAACACATCAATAGTCAATCACGACTTTCAAACATCATATGATAACAATCAAATATCACAATATATGAAATCAAATATCACAATATATGAAATCAAATAAATATTTGTGAGGAATCCAGTTGGATCCCTCCAACCTGTTTCCCTGCATCCACAGACATTAGCACAATACCATTCCACTTCGAGGTGGAATATCGCGGTATATGGGATTTTATAAAATATATCCGCTTACTAACGGCGCAATAGGGTCTCATCCGCTATACAAATGCGGGAAATCAATCAACTGCAATATATACATATGCCAATATATATATATTGCTATATATATAATATAATACCAATTCCACTTCGAGGTGGAATATCGCGGTATATGTGTGTAATAAATAACCTCCGCTTACTAACGGCGTATAGGGTCTATTCACATACAATATATATATCAATCATCATTTAATCATTCAATCAACACAGTCAAGCAAATTTTAAATCTAACTATTTAAAATTTAAATAGACAATAAAATTCCTTTTGAGTGAGAAGTTCTCACCTTTATTCCCGTTTGCAATCCATTACCCCTCTTGACTCGATTTCTCTTGATTTATACCTTGTATAAATATTTACACAATTTATTAATATTCAAACAGATTGAATAATAAATTTTCATTTGATTATTTTAATTCATCGGTGATCTCTTTTTAATAGTTAAATTAACTGATGGTTTTATTTAAACCAGTTTCTTCTTTACTAAATTTATTTCAACTAATTATTTTACTTTAAATTAATATCTTTAAATCAAGTCCTTTCGATAAATTTATTTAACTAACCAATTCTATTTTTTTAAACAAATCTCCTCTTTTTTTTATACAATATCCTTATTATCTTTTAATTAAATTTTGAACAAATTTTCCTTTTGTAAATTTAATTTAAATTAACCCATGATTTTCTTTAATATTCGAAAAATTCAAATCACCAATTATCGTTCAATAGATTTAAATTAACTAATTATTTAAATCTAAATTTAAAAATAAGCAGACTGTAATCCTTTATTACATTTTCAAAATATCTTAGTAAATCAATATTTCCAAATTCTCGTATATATATATATATATATATATATATATATATATATATATATAATTTAATAACTGCTTATGTATATTTTTATTTTCAAATCTTCCTTTAAATAATTTAATTAACTATAGATTTAATTTTAATTAAAGATTTTCTTTTTAGTAACTATAATAGATAAAACAAATTTATTATCGTAAACTATTTATTTTATAACCACTTAACCAATCATTTTATTTTAATTTATTTTTAAAACTAAGTTTTCCTTTTTAATAAATTGTTTTTGGCTGTCAAACAATTTCTTTTTAATATTTTGATTTAACAAAAAAAAATTCAAAACTATTCTCTATTAATTCCAATCTTTATCGAACAAATTTAATTTCTATTTAAATAAATTTTATTAACTAACTATTTAATTTAAACAACATTTTCTTTTATAAATTGTCCTTTAGTCCTTAATTACTCATTTTTTTTCCAATAATAAATAATGTTTCTTTTGATAAGTCATTTTATTAAATAAGTAAAATTTCCAACTAATTTTCTTTTACAAATTAAATTAACTAGTGGTTTCTATTCAACTAATAATTTAGTTTTAAACTAAATTTTCTTTAAGTTTTAAAATTCCTTTTATTCATTTTATTCAATTACAATTTAATTTTAAAACTAAATTACTATTTCATTTTTTTTAATAAATTTATTTTAACAAAAAATTTAAATTTGAAACAAAATTTACTTTAGGAAATTATTTACTATAACAACAATATATATACAATTTGAAATTTTAAACAGAACTGTTTTTTTTTTCTCTTTACTTTTATAACAAGAAATTTCTAATTTGTTCATACAGTAAACAATTAAAATTTTAGCAAAATAAATTTTTGAAAATACCTTACAGTTAAACGAGCAACCCAGACCTCGATGAAGAAGCCGATCCAATCGATCGTGACCCCCCCATCTCGCGCTCTGCCTCGATATTGATCGCGAGTCGCCATTTTTCTCGAGTCGCGCGCACCCCACGCGACCCATCGGCGGCGGCCTCGCCTTCATCGCGCGCGCACACGCGATTCCCATTCGCACTCACGCGCGCCTCCTTCCATCATCAACTCGAGCCACATGCCTGCTTGCCGCCGCTACCCCTCTGACTCGCGCGCCTCGCCAATCGCCCTCCAGATATTCGCACACGCGAGCACGATGTCCCCCCAATCGATTGCGCGCTGCCACGAAATCGCGCGCGCGTGCGCCCATTTTTTTTTATTTATCTGCGTTTCGATTTGAGAATTGAAGAAGGAAAGGGGGGAAGAAAAATAGAAGAGGGGGAAGAAGAATATAAAGCTCGGCTTTAATTTGGGTTTTGAAGAAGGCTTCGGCCATTAATTTTTTTTTTTCTGCTTGATTTTGATTTGGACGAACAGAAGGGGGAAGCGTGATTTATCAAAGAAGAGGCATGTTTGGCATGATTTCTTCCCATAATCCCCTGCGTGATTTTAGGCGTAGTTGAAGGAGATAACGTGGTGTTTGTCTAATTTTAAAAATTAAAATTCAAATTGAATTCGATTAAATCCCAATGCGTTTACGTGCCGTGTGATCACGTATCAACTCCAAAAAATACGAAATTTGAAATCCGGCAATAATCAATATTACGGACCCAATGGAACTGTTTTCGTCGAATTCCGAGACTGTGCCTCGGACGGCTATTTTAAATATCGATTCAAACGATATAATTTCAAAACTGAACAATTCACTTTCAATTTCAATTCTGAAGCTTCTATAATCTTCAATATTATCAATATGAATTTTACAAGCCTTTGAAATATTTTTATTCAGCTTAAAATTGAAGATTCAAATTTTTATTCACTTTCAATAGATTAAATTTTAAAATTTAATCGCCAATTAATTCTGATAATTTGAAATTCAATTCAAACCATCATTCAAATATTTAAAATAAATTAAATATTCTCAAATTAAATAGTTAAAAATTCTGGATCGTTACAATCTTGCCCCCTTAAAAGAATTTCGTCCCGAAATTACAAGTTTAGAAGAATGCCCTTATCCCGTCTATTATTTTTCACAATCTAAATAGTTTTATCAACTTGCTAACCTAAATCTTTTTATTAGAGATTCATTATCATTTCAACTAGCTTTCCAACTTCACTTATAAGTTTCAAGCAACATTGTTTCCTAACAATTTAAATTCAAATTCAAATTTCAAACTTTCAAATTTTTTCTCAAATTTTTTCTAACACCCTAAATTTTCGAAAAATTTCGCCAGCGTCTCCTTTGCGTGGCTAGCTCGGTACGACTACAAAATGGCACCACGGCCCCTCAGAATCAAAAAGAAAAGAGAAAAGCCAAGTGGCTAGAGAAGAAAGTCATCAAATTTCATACTGAAATTGAAATACGTACCTTTTTGTCGAGCAATTCTATTTTATCTTTGAAATCAAAATCTCAATTCCTTTATATACCTGTATAACCTGCTAGTAGTAAACCATTTTGCCAATTCTATTACAAAATTTCCAACATATGTTTCTTATACGTTTTTCACTTCACTATTGAAGTTACATATTCAATTTCATTCAATTCTATTTGAATTCAATTCACAATTCTAAATATTGAATTCTATCGATTAACTTTCATTTAGTAATTCATATTACTACTTTAAATTAGTTTCATTCACTAATTCATTTCAAATTTCAATTTATTTCCTTTACTTACTTGAATTTAATCCATTTTATTTCTTATTTAATTTTATATACTAATGATAATAATTCTATATTATCACTTCCTAACAATCCATGCAACCATATACTATAATAATTCATAGAAAATCATTTCTTTTCTATACTAAAATAGTTTTGGGCAAAATTACCTTATTTACCCGATCCAAAAACAATTTTATATTCACTAACAAATACGCACTCATATCTATTATTACACTCAAACTCATTCTAGAGTACCGCTGACTCTATCTCTAATGGGTAACCCAACAGAACCATGGTTGTCGCTTAACCATAAGCTCTGATACCAAATGTAAAGAACCGTAAATCCGTACTCCTTGAATAGACACTAATCTCCATTGATTAACTCAAGGTGAACGAAAATACGAACCCTTATGGTTTTTTTTTTCTTAAGAAAGAAGAAAGAAGGAAAGAAAAAGAAAGAGAGAAAAAGATAGAACAAAAAGAAAAGAAAATAGAAAATAGAACGGAACTGAAATAACAGAACAACATCAGAATCTCACAATTCGCAGCGGAACAACATATAATAGATAAATGAATAATCTTTAAACAAAGAACTATATCAGTTATTACTTTACATCACATTTCATTACATCATATCATCAGAGTGTACAAGAACAACAACAAACAGTGGAAAAGAAAGTACTATATACTAGAAATACGCCAATGCCATCCATCTTGCTTCCAGCAACTCCTGAATTCCAGAATATCCTGATAAAACTAACTCTTGACTGCCCGTGTGAAAATTTGTGGGCACCCAGAGTTTAGGAAGGAAAACAATAAACTCCGAGTCAGTCATGTGACTGGTATGAGAACTCAAAACAGTTTATTTTTCTTTAAAATCAAAATAGAGGAATATTTTTAAAGTCAATTCGCAATGCTTTTAAAAGTGAGACTACCATAAGGCCTCCCGCACACACACACATGCAAACGCAGAATCGGAGGAGATTTCTCCTTATGATAGTCAAAGATGCTTGATACGCATTAAAAAGAACATTTGATATTATTACTAGTGCATAGTGTAGAGAAAATTCATTTCGAAAATAAAGATATAAATCTTAGCCAGCATAGACATTTCGCACTTATGCCTACTATAGCTACCATCCAAACAGTGGGTTACCACCATAAGTAGATGGCAGGTAATACAACTAATACCGTACAAGGCTCGTATTTGAAGAATGGATTTTCCAACAAATGGTCAGGCCAAGGAACTTCCCATTGCCACATGGAAACGCCTCTGGAAGGACGCCCCGAGAACCACCGTTCTCCGCTAAACAAAGTCGGGAATCCCTTTTCCCAAGGAATATTACAAACCCTCAGATATGCCACTCCCGGTCCTTTGGAACCTTTCACCGAGTGCTCGTCACCATCATCACACAATCATAAAGTGTTTTCAACATGAGTAAGTATCTGGGCTCCATACCATGATACTACCCTTTTCCAGAAGGAATGGCTATACCCTAGGGAAGCGATCCCTGGAAACCTTGCCGCACAATTCCTGTTTCGACCATTACCGGTTTGTGAGGCTCGACGAAGTCACGTCCACAAAAACATACTTTATACAAAAGCCATGCTTTGGGTCAACAAATGATCATAGAAATGATCACCAGGATAGACGATCAAATAAATGATCCTATCACAAATAATCAACACAATGATCATTTACAGCTACACTCAGCATGTCACATTACCAAATTGGGAATATATCGCTGATAACTTCAACTATATAACCTCTGAGCTCGTACGTCTCAGAGAAGGGTGTTAAGCTAAGAGAATAAATTCTCCGCCACCAACAGAAATATATTTGAATAAAATCGGCTTTACATCTCAATTTGTAGTGTCAGACACACAATCCATACAAGTCTGTTCCGGGTTCGAACAGAACCGAAGGCACTTACAAAGAAGTCCTTGCAATCCGAATAATTTCTAATCACGTTCGGATTTCCCATCACATATGGAGATCTCAATACCGGGGATCAGCCAGTGTAGAGACAATCAACAAGAAACCCTTTCGCTTTCGAAAATATCCAGTCTTCAACACCGGTCTTCGAATGCAATTCATAACGATGTATCACGTATTCAGAATGGGTTATACGACCCCAAGGTCCTTTCCCGGTTAACCCGAATAGTGAGCGCTTATTTTAAAAAAATAAGTGTGGCATCCAATTTCAAACAAATCACAACAAATACCTATTTAAAGGTAAATATTGATAGTCGGTTATTGAACTATCAATAGATATGCCAACATCACAAGATTCCAAATAATTTTCCAAATTATTTATTTCCCAAAAATATCTTTATAAGATATACATTCTCCATTCTTTAAAAATAAATCAATATTTATTTTTAACTCATTTTCCAAATTTCATTTATAAATTCCATATTGAATTTACATTCCAAAATATTTATGAATATACGATTTCCATTCAATTTCTAATATTCATTTTCAATTTATCTTCAAAAAGATAAATTCCAAATATTCACTTAATATTGGAAAAGCATTTCTATACTTATTAAAAATAAGTAATTCACAGATCTTTTTATTTTCTATACTTAGAAAATATTTAATATAATCTAATCGAAATTAAGTATATATTTCATTCTTTAAGGAAATTATTCACTTAACCATATTTATTTGGGCCAAAACGATTTGTTGCGTAAAACATCGTTACGACAACCCAAAATCACTAGTACAGGGATTCGAAATTTAAAATAGATATATAATCCCAATACTACACAAAACATTTCCTTTCGAAAATCATTTACTATAACAACAGTGTTATAGTCTATCATTTCCTTTTATTTCTCGAAAACGTCTATTTCAACAATGAATGTTGAAATCTATGGTTTCGAATCTCAATACATTTTAAAACATCTTTAGATCGTTTTAATTTTATTTAAAACATCACATCCAAAATAATTTCTTTAACATAATATTCACTATTCAAAAACGTGAATATAACTCCATAAGTAAATTATAACAATTTACTTATTAAAAATAAGTAGTTTGCGGATTTACAAAACAATGTTTATAAATTCTATTTCTATTTATTTTATAACAACTTCCTTTTATAAATTTCCTTTATAAATCTATTCAATTTCATATCTCAATGATATACTAAAATTTTCATATTATAAGTTAAATACTTATAATTTATTTGTTTATAAAATCGTTCCTTTAAACTTCATAAATTTTCATAAATCTTATAACTTATAAGATTCATTTATTTATCCAAATTCCATTCTTTTAAATAGCTTTACAAATTTTATAAACCTACTGTTTATAAAATTCCATTTATAACTTCACCGTTATAATTCTATAATTCCAATTTATGAAATTCATTTACAATTCATTCTAATACTTGTAAAAGCTCGTTTTATAATTCCAATATCTTTAATTTATAAATATCAATTTATAAATCTTTTAATATAAAACAATTTATATTACTATTTTTAAAACGTCTTAAACTCTTTTATAATTTCATCGTTTGATTTATAAAATAATCAAATTTCATAAATTCTATAGATTTCATTCCTTTATGAAATTCATTTACAAATCATTCTATCACTTATAAAAGCTCGTTTTATAATTCAAGATATTCTAAATTTATAAATATCAATTTATAAATTCTTTAATATAAAACAATTTATATTATTACTTTAAACATCTTTAAACTCTTTTATAGTTTCATCATTCTGATTTATAAAATAAAAATTTTATAAATCCTATTTTTAGACTTCTTATAATAAATTCAGAAATCCCAGTTCAAACTATTTTATAAAATCACTAATCCCATATTTTCAAAAATCAACTTTTAACTGTATTTCTCAAAAATCATAATTTTTATAACATTAAAATTATAACGTTTATTTATTTAAGAGAATCAATTCCAAAAATATTTTATAAACGTATATTTCTAAAAATCACTTTAGAAATCAAAATCGTTATTTTTAAACTTCAAAAATTGGATCCGATGATGCAACACATCAATAGTCAATCACGACTTTCAAACATCATATGATAACAATCAAATATCACAATATATGAAATCAAATAAATATTTGTGAGGAATCCAGTTGGATCCCTCCAACCTGTTTCCCTGCATCCACAGACATTAGCACAATACCATTCCACTTCGAGGTGGAATATCGCGGTATATGGGATTTTATAAAATATATCCGCTTACTAACGGCGCAATAGGGTCTCATCCGCTATACAAATGCGGGAAATCAATCAACTGCAATATATACATATGCCAATATATATATATATTGCTATATATATAATATAATACCAATTCCACTTCGAGGTGGAATATCGCGGTATATGTGTGTAATAAATAACCTCCGCTTACTAACGGCGTATAGGGTCTATTCACATCCAATATATATATCAATCATCATTTAATCATTCAATCAACACAGTCAAGCAAATTTTAAATCTAACTATTTAAAATTTAAATAAACAATAAAATTCCTTTTGAGTGAGAAGTTCTCACCTTTATTCCCGTTTGCAATCCATTACCCCTCTTGACTCGATTTCTCTTGATTTATACCTTGTATAAATATTTACACAATTTATTAATATTCAAACAGATTGAATAATAAATTTTCATTTGATTATTTTAATTCATCGGTGATCTCTTTTTAATAGTTAAATTAACTGATGGTTTTATTTAAACCAGTTTCTTCTTTACTAAATTTATTTCAACTAATTATTTTACTTTAAATTAATATCTTTAAATCAAATCCTTTCGATAAATTTATTTAACTAACCAATTCTATTTTTTTAAACAAATCTCCTCTTTTTTTTATACAATATCCTTATTATCTTTTAATTAAATTTTGAACAAATTTTCCTTTTGTAAATTTAATTTAAATTAACCCATGATTTTCTTTAATATTCGAAAAATTCAAATCACCAATTATCGTTCAATAGATTTAAATTAACTAATTATTTAAATCTAAATTTAAAAATAAGCAGACTGTAATCCTTTATTACATTTTCAAAATATCTTAGTAAATCAATATTTCCAAATTCTCGTATATATATATATATATATATATATATATATATATATATATATATATATATATATAATTTAAAAACTGCTTATGTATATTTTTATTTTCAAATCTTCCTTTAAATAATTTAATTAACTATAGATTTAATTTTAATTAAAGATTTTCTTTTTAGTAACTATAATAGATAAAACAAATTTATTATCGTAAACTATTTATTTTATAACCACTTAACCAATCATTTTATTTTAATTTATTTTTAAAACTAAGTTTTCCTTTTTAATAAATTGTTTTTGGCTGTCAAACAATTTCTTTTTAATATTTTGATTTAATAAAAAAAAATTCAAAACTATTCTCTATTAATTCCAATCTTTATCGAACAAATTTAATTTCTATTTAAATAAATTTTATTAACTAACTATTTAATTTAAACAACATTTTCTTTTATAAATTGTCCTTTAGTCCTTAATTACTCATTTTTTTTCCAATAATAAATAATGTTTCTTTTGATAAGTCATTTTATTAAATAAGTAAAATTTCCAACTAATTTTCTTTTACAAATTAAGTTAACTAGTGGTTTCTATTCAACTAATAATTTAGTTTTAAACTAAATTTTCTTTAAGTTTTAAAATTCCTTTTATTCATTTTATTCAATTACAATTTAATTTTAAAACTAAATTATTATTTTATTTTTTTTAATAAATTTATTTTAACAAAAAAATTAAATTTGAAACAAAATTTACTTTAGGAAATTATTTACTATAACAACAATATATATACAATTTGAAATTTTAAACAGAACTGTTTTTTTTTCTCTTTACTTTTATAACAAGAAATTTCTAATTTGTTCATACAGTAAACAATTAAAATTTTAGCAAAATAAATTTTTGAAAATACCTTACAGTTAAACGAGCAACCCAGACCTCGATGAAGAAGCCGATCCAATCGATCGTGACCCCCCCCCCATCTCGCGCTCTGCCTCGATATTGATCGCGAGTCGCCATTTTTCTCGAGTCGCGCGCACCCCACGCGACCCATCGGCGGCGGCCTCGCCTTCATCGTGCGCGCACACGCGATTCCCAATCGCACTCACGCGCGCCTCCTTTTATCATCAACTCGAGCCACCTGCCTGCTTGCCGCCGCTACCCCTCTGACTCGCGCGCCTCGCCAATCGCCCTCCAGATATTCGCACACGCGAGCGCGATGTCCCCCTAATCGATCGCGCGCTGCCGAGAAATCGCGCGCGCGTGCGCCCATTTTTTTTTTATTTATCTGCATTTCGATTTGAGAATCGAAGAAGGAAAGGGGGGAAGAAAAATAGAGGAGGGGGAAGAAGAATATAAAGCTCGGCTTTAATTTGGGTTTTGAAGAAGGCTTCGGCCATTAAAAATTTTTTTTCTGCTTGATTTTGATTTGGACGAACAGAAGGGGGAAGCGTGATTTATCAGAGAAGAGGCATGTTTGGCACGATTTCTTCCCATGATCCCCTGCGTGATTTTAGGCGTAGTTGAAGGAGATAACGTGGTGTTTGTCTAATTTTAAAAATTAAAATTAAAATTGAATTCGATTAAATCCCAATGCGTTTACGCGCCGTGTGATCACGTATCAACTCCAAAAAATATGAAATTTGAAATCCGGCAATAATTCAATATTACGGACCCAATGGAACTGTTTTCGTCGAATTCCGAGACTGTGCCTCGGACGGCTATTTTAAATATCGATTCAAACGATATAATTTCAAAACTGAACAATTCACTTTCAATTTCAATTCTGAAGCTTCTATAATCTTCAATATTATCAATATGAATTTTACAAGCCTTTGAAATATTTTTATTCAGCTTAAAATTGAAGATTCAAATTTTTATTCACTTTCAATAGATTAAATTTTAAAATTTAATCGCCAATTAATTCTGATAATTTGAAATTCAATTCAAACCATCATTCAAATATTTAAAATAAATTAAATATTCTCAAATTAAATAGTTAAAAATTCTGGATCGTTACAATCTTGCCCCCTTAAAAGAATTTCATCCCGAAATTACAAGTTTAGAAGAATGCCCTTATCCCGTCTATTATTTTTCACAATCCAAATAGTTTTATCAACTTGCTAACCTAAATCTTTTTATTAGAGATTCATTATCATTTCAACTAGCTTTCCAACTTCACTTATAAGTTTCAAGCAACATTGTTTCCTAACAATTTAAATTCAAATTCAAATTTCAAACTTTCAAATTTTTTCTCAAATTTTTTCTAACACCCTAAATTTTCGAAAAATTTCGCCAGCGTCTCCTTTGCGCGGCTAGCTCGGTACGACTACAAAATGGCACCACGGCCCCTCAGAATCAAAAAGAAAAGAGAATAGCCAAGTGGCTAGAGAAGAAAGTCATCAAATTTCATACTGAAATTGAAATACGTACCTTTTTGTCGAGCAATTCTATTTTATCTTTGAAATCAAAATCTCAATTCCTTTATATACCTGTATAACCTGCTAGTAGTAAACCATTTTGCCAATTCTATTACAAAATTTCCAACATATGTTTCTTATACGTTTTTCACTTCACTATTGAAGTTACATATTCAATTTCATTCAATTCTATTTGAATTCAATTCACAATTCTAAATATTGAATTCTATCGATTAACTTTCATTTAGTAATTCATATTACTACTTTAAATTAGTTTCATTCACTAATTCATTTCAAATTTCAATTTATTTCCTTTACTTACTTGAATTTAATCCATTTTATTTCTTATTTAATTTTATATACTAATGATAATAATTCTATATTATCACTTCCTAACAATCCATGCAACCATATACTATAATAATTCATAGAAAATCATTTCTTTTCTATACTAAAATAGTTTTGGGCAAAATTACCTTATTTACCCGATCCAAAAACAATTTTATATTCACTAACAAATACGCACTCATATCTATTATTACACTCAAACTCATTCTAGAGTACTGCTGAATCTATCTCTAATGGGTAACCCAACAGAACCATGGTTGTCGCTTAACCATAAGCTCTGATACCAAATGTAAAGAACCGTAAATCCGTACTCCTTGAATAGACACTAATCTCCATTGATTAACTCAAGGTGAACGAAAATACGAACCCTTATGGTTTTTTTTTCTTAAGAAAGAAGAAAGAAGGAAAGAAAAAGAAAGAGAGAAAAAGATAGAACAAAAAGAAAAGAAAATAGAAAATAGAACGGAACTGAAATAACAGAACAACATCAGAATCTCACAATTCGCAGCGGAACAACATATAATAGATAAATGAATAATCTTTAAACAAAGAACTATATCAGTTATTACTTTACATCACATTTCATTACATCATATCATCAGAGTGTACAAGAACAACAACAAACAGTGGAAAAGAAAGTACTATATACTAGAAATACGCCAATGCCATCCATCATGCTTCCAGCAACTCCTGAATTCCAGAATATCCTGATAAAACTAACTCTTGACTGCCCGTGTGAAAATTTGTAGGCACCCAGAGTTTAGGAAGGAAAACAATAAACTCCGAGTCAGTCAAGTGACTAGTATGAGAACTCAAAACAGTTTATTTTTCTTTAAAATCAAAATAGAGGAATATTTTTAAAGTCAATTCGCAATGCTTTTAAAAGTGAGACTACCATAAGGCCTCCCGCACACACACACATGCAAACGCAGAATCGGAGGAGATTTCTCCTTATGATAGTCAAAGATGCTTGATACGCATTAAAAAGAACATTTGATATTATTACTAGTGCATAGTGTAGAGAAAATTCATTTCGAAAATAAAGATATAAATCTTAGCCAGCATAGACATTTCGCACTTATGCCTACTATAGCTACCATCCAAACAGTGGGTTACCACCATAAGTAGATGGCAGGTAATACAACTAATACCGTACAAGGCTCGTATTTGAAGAATGGATTTTCCAACAAATGGTCAGGCCAAGGAACTTCCCATTGCCACATGGAAACGCCTCTGGAAGGACGCCCCGAGAACCACCGTTCTCCGCTAAACAAAGTCGGGAATCCCTTTTCCCAAGGAATATTACAAACCCTCAGATATGCCACTCCCGGTCCTTTGGAACCTTTCACCGAGTGCTCGTCACCATCATCACACAATCATAAAGTGTTTTCAACATGAGTAAGTATCTGGGCTCCATACCATGATACTACCCTTTTCCAGAAGGAATGGCTATACCCTAGGGAAGCGATCCCTGGAAACCTTGCCGCACAATTCCTGTTTCGACCATTACCGGTTTGTGAGGCTCGACGAAGTCACGTCCACAAAAACATACTTTATACAAAAGCCATGCTTTGGGTCAACAAATGATCATAGAAATGATCACCAGGATAGACGATCAAATAAATGATCCTATCACAAATAATCAACACAATGATCATTTACAGCTACACTCAGCATGTCACATTACCAAATTGGGAATATATCGCTGATAACTTCAACTATATAACCTCTGAGCTCGTTCGTCTCAGAGAAGGGTGTTAAGCTAAGAGAATAAATTCTCCGCCACCAACAGAAATATACTTGAATAAAATCGGCTTTACATCTCAATTTGTAGTGTCAGACACACAATCCATACAAGTCTGCTCCGGGTTCGAATAGAACCGAAGGCACTTACAAAGAAGTCCTTGCAATCCCAATAATTTCTAATCACGTTCGGATTTCCCATCACATATGGAGATCTCAATACCGGAGATCAGCCAGTGCAGAGACAATCAACAAGAAACCCTTTCGCTTTCGAAAATATCCGGTCTTCAACACCGGTCTTCGAATGCAATTCATAACGACGTATCACGTATTCGGAATGGGTTATACGACCCCAAGGTCCTTTCCCGGTTAACCCGAATAGTGAGCGCTTATTTTAAAAAAAATAAGTGTGGCATCCAATTTCAAACAAATCACAACAAATACCTATTTAAAGGTAAATATCGATAGTCAGTTATTGAACTATCAATAGATATGCCAACATCACCAGATTCCAAATAATTTTCCAAATTATTTATTTCCCAAAAATATCTTTATAAGATATACATTCTCCATTCTTTAAAAATAAATCAATATTTATTTTTAACTCATTTTCCAAATTTCATTTATAAATTCCATATTGAATTTACATTCCAAAATATTTATGAATATACGATTTCCATTCAATTTCTAATATTCATTTTCAATTTATCTTCAAAAAGATAAATTCCAAATATTCACTTAATATTGGAAAAGCATTTCTATACTTATTAGAAATAAGTAATTCACAGATCTTTTTATTTTCTATACTTAGAAAATATTTAATATACTCTAATCGAAATTAAGTATATATTTCATTCTTTAAGGAAATTATTCACTTAACCATATTTATTTGGGCCAAAACGATTTGTTGCGTAAAACATCGTTACGACAACCCAAAATCACTAGTATAGGGATTCGAAATTTGAAATAGATATATAATCCCAATACTACACAAAACATTTCCTTTCGAAAATCATTTACTATAACAACAGTGTTATAGTCTATCATTTCCTTTTATTTCTCGAAAACGTCTATTTCAACAATGAATGTTGAAATCTATGGTTTCGAATCTCAATACATTTTAAAACATCTTTAGATCGTTTTAATTTTATTTAAAACATCACATCCAAAATAATTTCTTTAACATAATATTCACTATTCAAAAACGTGAATATAACTCCATAAGTTAATTATAACAATTTACTTATTAAAAATAAGTAGTTTGCGGATTTACAAAACAATGTTTATAAATTCTATTTCTATTTATTTTATAACAACTTCCTTTTATAAATTTCCTTTATAAATCTATTCAATTTCATATCTCAATGATATACTAAAATTTTCATATTATAAGTTAAATACTTATAATTTATTTGTTTATAAAATCGTTCCTTTAAACTTCATAAATTTTCATAAATCTTATAACTTATAAGATTCATTTATTTATCCAAATTCCATTCTTTTAAATAGCTTTACAAATTTTATAAACCTACTGTTTATAAAATTCCATTTATAACTTCACCGTTATAATTCTATAATTCCAATTTATGAAATTCATTTACAATTCATTCTAATACTTGTAAAAGCTTGTTTTATAATTCCAATATCTTTAATTTATAAATATCAATTTATAAATCTTTTAATATAAAACAATTTATATTACTATTTTTAAAACGTCTTAAACTCTTTTATGATTTCATTGTTTGATTTATAAAATAATAAAATTCCATAAATTCTATAGATTTCATTCCTTTATGAAATTCATTTACAAATCATTCTATCACTTATAAAAGCTCGTTTTATAATTCAAGATATTCTAAATTTATAAATATCAATTTATAAATCCTTTAATATAAAACAATTTATATTATTACTTTAAACATCTTTAAACTCTTTTATAGTTTCATCATTCTGATTTATAAAATAAAAATTTTATAAATCCTATTTTTAGACTTCTTATAATAAATTCAGAAATCCCAGTTCAAACTATTTTATAAAATCACTAATCCCATATTTTCAAAAATCAACTTTTAACTGTATTTCTCAAAAATCATAATTTTTATAACATTAAAATTATAACGTTTATTTATTTAAGATGAATCAATTCCAAAAATATTTTATAAACGTATATTTCTAAAAATCACTTTAGAAATCAAAATCGTTATTTTTAAACTTCAAAAATTGGATCCGATGATGCAACACATCAATAGTCAATCACGACTTTCAAACATCATATGATAACAATCAAATATCACAATATATGAAATCAAATAAATATTTGTGAGGAATCCAGTTGGATCCCTCCAACCTGTTTCCCTGCATCCACAGACATTAGCACAATACCATTCCACTTCGAGGTGGAATATCGCGGTATATGGGATTTTATAAAATATATCCGCTTACTAACGGCGCAATAGGGTCTCATCCGCTATACAAATGCGGGAAATCAATCAACTGCAATATATACATATGCCAATATATATATTGCTATATATATAATATAATACCAATTCCACTTCGAGGTGGAATATCGCGGTATATGTGTGTAATAAATAACTTCCGCTTACTAACGGCGTATAGGGTCTATTCACATCCAATATATATATCAATCATCATTTAATCATTCAATCAACACAGTCAAGCAAATTTTAAATCTAACTATTTAAAATTTAAATAAACAATAAAATTCCTTTTGAGTGAGAAGTTCTCACCTTTATTCCCGTTTGCAATCCATTACCCCTCTTGACTCGATTTCTCTTGATTTATACCTTGTATAAATATTTACACAATTTATTAATATTCAAACAGATTGAATAATAAATTTTCATTTGATTATTTTAATTCATCGGTGATCTCTTTTTAATAGTTAAATTAACTGATGGTTTTATTTAAACCAGTTTCTTCTTTACTAAATTTATTTCAACTAATTATTTTACTTTAAATTAATATCTTTAAATCAAATCCTTTCGATAAATTTATTTAACTAACCAATTCTATTTTTTTAAACAAATCTCCTCTTTTTTTTATACAATATCCTTATTATCTTTTAATTAAATTTTGAACAAATTTTCCTTTTGTAAATTTAATTTAAATTAACCCATGATTTTCTTTAATATTCGAAAAATTCAAATCACCAATTATCGTTCAATAGATTTAAATTAACTAATTATTTAAATCTAAATTTAAAAATAAGCAGACTGTAATCCTTTATTACATTTTCAAAATATCTTAGTAAATCAATATTTCCAAATTCTCGTATATATATATATATATATATATATATATATATATATGTATGTATGTATATAATTTAAAAACTGCTTATGTATATTTTTATTTTCAAATCTTCCTTTAAATAATTTAATTAACTATAGATTTAATTTTAATTAAAGATTTTCTTTTTAGTAACTATAATAGATAAAACAAATTTATTATCGTAAACTATTTATTTTATAACCACTTAACCAATCATTTTATTTTAATTTATTTTTAAAACTAAGTTTTCCTTTTTAATAAATTGTTTTTGGCTTTCAAACAATTTCTTTTTAATATTTTGATTTAACAAAAAAAATAAATTCAAAACTATTCTCTATTAATTCCAATCTTTATCGAACAAATTTAATTTCTATTTAAATAAATTTTATTAACTAACTATTTAATTTAAACAACATTTTCTTTTATAAATTGTCCTTTAGTCCTTAATTACTCATTTTTTTTCCAATAATAAATAATGTTTCTTTTGAAAAGTCATTTTATTAAATAAGTAAAATTTCCAACTAATTTTCTTTTACAAATTAAATTAACTAGTGGTTTCTATTCAACTAAAAATTTAGTTTTAAACTAAATTTTCTTTAAGTTTTAAAATTCCTTTTATTCATTTTATTCAATTACAATTTAATTTTAAAACTAAATTATTATTTTATTTTTTTTAATAAATTTATTTTAACAAAAAATTTAAATTTGAAACAAAATTTACTTTAGGAAATTATTTACTATAACAACAATATATATACAATTTGAAATTTTAAACAGAACTGTTTTTTTTTCTCTTTACTTTTATAACAAGAAATTTCTAATTTGTTCATACAGTAAACAATTAAAATTTTAGCAAAATAAATTTTTGAAAATACCTTACAGTTAAACGAGCAACCCAGACCTCGATGAAGAAGCCGATCCAATCGATCGTGACCCCCCCCCCATCTCACGCTCTGCCTCGATATTGATCGCGAGGCACCATTTTTCTCGAGTCGCGCGCACCCCACGCGACCCATCGGCGGCGGCCTCGCCTTCATCGCGGGCGCACACGCGATTCCCAGTCGCACTCACGCGCGCCTCCTTCCATCATCAACTCGAGCCACCTGCCTGCTTGCCGCCGCTACCCCTCTGACTCGCGCGCCTCGCCAATCGCCCTCCAGATATTCGCACACGCGAGCGCGATGTCCCCCCAATCGATCGCGCGCTGCCACGAAATCGCGTGCGCGTGCGCCCTTTTTTTTTTTATTTATCTGCGTTTCGATTTGAGAATTGAAGAAGGAAAGGGGGGAAGAAAAATAGAAGAGGGGGAAGAAGAATATAAAGCTCGGCTTTAATTTGGGTTTTGAAGAAGGCTTCGGCCATTAATTTTTTTTTTCCTGCTTGATTTTGATTTGGACGAACAGAAGGGGGAAGCGTGATTTATCAGAGAAGAGGCATGTTTGGCACGATTGCTTCCCATGATCCCCTGTGTGATTTTAGGCGTAGTTGAAGGAGATAACATGGTGTTTGTCTGATTTTAAAAATTAAAATTCAAATTGAATTCGATTAAATCCCAATGCGTTTACGCGCCGTGTGATCACGTATCAACTCCAAAAAATACGAAATTTGAAATCCTGCAATAATTCAATATTACGGACCCAATGGAACTGGTTTCGTCGAATTCCGAGACTGTGCCTCGGACGGCTATTTTAAATATCGATTCAAACGATATAATTTCAAAACTGAACAATTCACTTTCAATTTCAATTCTGAAGCTTCTATAATCTTCAATATTATCAATATGAATTTTACAAGCCTTTGAAATATTTTTATTCAGCTTAAAATTAAAGATTCAAATTTTTATTCACTTTCAATAGATTAAATTTTAAAATTTAATCGCCAATTCATTCTGATAATTTGAAATTCAATTCAAACCATCATTCAAATATTTAAAATAAATTAAATATTCTCAAATTAAATAGTTAAAAATTCTGGATCGTTACAGAATCTATGTTGTTTTCAATTTCTCTTCCCTTCTTCTTCTTTCTCTCTTTCTTTTCTCCTAATAATCAGGTTTTTCGGCATTCAATTTCTTGGCGCACAATGTAGTGGGCGTATTGGTGTCGATTTTGGAGGGTAGAAAATTCCTGGATGTTACATTTGGTATCAAAGTTGAAGGTTAATCAAGAACCATGGCTTTGGTGGGGGTAACTCATTAAGAGATAACGTAATGGAATGCCTTATTATGAGTTTTGAGTATGTGTGCGCGCGTATGAGCCTGTAATTGTTTGTGATTATAAAATGTTTTATATCGTGCTAATTTAGCAGTTAAGTGGCTTATGAATTCTGGTCAGTACATGGGGCACCACGATATCAATAGGGGCTTCTAAGCACTTAAACAAGGCAAACTGACACATTATTGTTTTGAGAATTGGTGAATGAAATAATTTTACTTAAATTATATTTTATATATAAAGGGATAATTTTTCAAGAATTATTATAGTTACATATGGTTTGTTTGGTTGTTAGTACATGATAATATCTGATTATTATTACTTGATGTTTGTTATCTAATAAAAGTTGTTATTATTATAATCTAAACAAAGGTAAAAATTGTAAAATGAATTATATAAGAGGATAAATTTATAAATACGACTTATAGAATATTGATTATAATTAAAATAATCAACATTTGTGAAATGGTAGTTTATAAGAAGTGAGATTATGTAAATGTGATTTATAATGGGAAGGAAATGAAGATTGTATAAGTATATTTATAAATATGATTTGTAAATAAAATGAATGTAAGATAGAAACTTGAGATTATAAAATTTCATTCATTTGATATTTTTTAATGTTTTGGAAAAATAACAATGGTATTATTTGAAAAATATTTTGGTTAGAAATATTTTAAAATAAGATTTTAAAAAAATAAAAAGCATTGAATTCACTTCAGTCATTGAAAAATAATTCTGGTGATGACTACAGCATCATCGACATTCATTTTTGAGTTGCTAAATGATGAATTGCTACCTTAGTGATTTTCTATTGAAGTTGTGTTTTGGTAAAACAAGCTTTGATTTTGAAATCCAAAATAAAATTTGATAAATATGAGAAAATGAGTTTAGATAACTTACCAAATTTTGAGAATTAGTAAGTTGGAATTTTTTTAAATTCGTTGAATATGAATGACAAGAAAAGTAAATTTGAAATTGAAGTATGAAATGAAGCTTAATTTAAGTTAAATAAAACGAATAACTGAAAAGAGTTGGATGGAATGAATTAGTGAAGTGGATATGAATTTAAGTTATAAAATGAAATTCAATTTAAGTTGTAAAATGAATTGAATATGGTTTGGAATGTTGTTTGATAAAATTGGATATGAACTTAAATTATGAAGTAATAATAAATATAAGTTGTGCGGTACCAAATGTTTGGAATAAACTTTGGAAATTGTTGTATGGGATGGTTCACAAATAATATTAGTATTGAAGAAATATACTAAGTGATAATGGAAGTAAATTAACTTAGGAAAAGTTAAAATGCAATGATTTTATGAAATGGTCCATAAACGAATTTTGTATGCAATGGAATGTTCTTAAACATAAATTGAATTTAAAGTGAATATAAGTAAAGTGAATGAAAAAGAGTGAATGTGAATTAATTGAATGTAAATAAATTAAAACAAATTAATTGAATGTTAATAAGAAATGAAAGTGTATAAATATAATGTCGACATTTGAAAATGCAAATTGATATGGTTATAAATTAATTGGACGGATATTATTTGTTTAATGGTTTCTCTTGTTATATTTGCTAAAACTACATATGGTTATTGTATATTCTATATTAAATAGTGTTACTTTTATATACTTGTTTATATACTTCTTCTTATTAGTTGTTGAGTGATTAATAGGTGCGGATGGCATATGCTTTGCATTTGAGGCTCGCTTTTGCATTATATTGATTGTACATACTTGATAACACTAAAAAAGGTACACATCTGGGATTGCATACCATGTTTTTATATTTTTTTCCTATGGGATGCTTCATCCTTGAAGATGAGGTGTATATTCTTGATTATGTGTGTGTGTGTATCACAAATTTTTTCGATCGAGCCGCGCAAAGGAGACGTTGACGAAATTTTTCGTATTTAAGGCATAGCACCCCGTTTTTTTATATAATTAAGTAAAAAAATAATTATGAACAGTGAAAATTAGCATTTTTGGAATTTTAGAATATGGCCTTGAAACTTATTTCATTGTGTTCATGGCGATTTTCTGATCAATTTACATATATAATATGTCTCGAACGGAGTACGTATGAAAAAGTTATTGACATTTGAAGTTTTGTATCGAGAAATAATTATACATGTAAATATATGTAAATATATTTGTAATAAATAAATATACATGCGTATGAAATTCCAGAAAATAATGCGCATGTGAATTTTAAAATAGACCTATGTCATAAAGGTAATTAATTAACATTGCCGTCATAAAGGAAATTAATTAATATCAGTAATTAAAGGCAATTAATTAACATTAGCAGGCAATGTAATCAAATCAGCTATTGGAGGAAATTAATTTACATTAATTGGTCACATGTGATATTCAAAATAGACACGTTTTATATTGGAAAATTAATCAAGCAATTGATGGTGATTAATTAGAATAAACAAGCAATATAAAAGAAGTTAAACATTTATAATTTATAATGTTTAAAAGTTAATGCTTATAAATAACATTAAATAAAACAAATAAGGCGCATTTAAAATCCAAAATAGACATGCGTTATAAAGAGCATTAAATCAGAGAATTAACGAGAGTTAACTGGAATTAATAGAAAACGTTTAAAGTTTATAATAAATAACCGTTTAAAATTAAATTAGGCACGCTGATTCTGCACCCTCATGAATGGCCTTATTTGCATCATTTTAAGCGGATGGATGACACTGTTTTGTCTCTCTATAAATAAAGAAGTAGGGCTAGTCTTCAAACTCATATTTTTCTAAATGGGTGCAGAAGCCCCGTCACTCTTCTTTCTCCTCCAATTCTTCAGAAATTAGCTATTTTAGATTTACGCCTTCTGAATTACAAGTTGGAGATAGAAATTGTAGGTCTAAAATAGAGATGTTCAAATATAGTCGTCCGAATTAGGTAAAGTTCTCGGATCTGGTTTTCTAGTTTATTTATTTTATTTTTCTTCAATTAGATCCGGATTTCTAAATCCAGATAAATCCCAATTTGTGGACCCAAATAGGGTTGCAATAGGGAAGGCTATGGATAATAGAACTGGGTTAAAAATCAGATCTTGGACTTGGAGTGTTTTCTTTCCAAGTGAGTGGATTTAATTATATATCTTTTATGTTTATTATATATTATCGTTAGATTCCTGTTAAATAATTTTATTCGATTTAATATTTATTTCACTAATTAATTCTGTTAATTAATTATGCTGAGACTGTAAATTGTATAAGAGAGCTTATATGTAATTATTATTTTTATGGAAAATAGTAACCAGATTAAATATGAATAACATTAAGCTTGATAGTTAGAGAAAGCCATAAGCCTGAAAAGTAACAAATTTACATTTATTTAAATCTATTTTAAAAGTTGAAATTTTGCCTATAAATGTTAGCTTCTTTTCATTCCTTTTTACGTGAATAAAATAGTAAAGAGAAGAATTAGCAAATACAGACTAAAATAGAAGAAAGCTGGATTTACATATATTGGATGTAAATAAGAAAAGCGAAAATGAAAAGAGAAAAATATAAATTTGCAGCAAATTATGCCAAAATGGGGAAATATCAATTAAAAGTGAAAATTTAATAACTTGATGGGGAAGTTAGTGATAAATTAGTTGGTTGTCTTTGAAAAGATAATACATATCCATAGTTTAATATTTAAAAGATAACGATAAATGTAATTGCAAGAATAAAAGAAAAAAAGGGAATTAGTGTAAAATAGAGAAATTACTTATTTTGCACTATCCAAAAAGTAAAAGAAATAATAAAAGAAATATCTTGTAGTTGCGGATTATTATTTATAGCATTGTTTGGTATTAAAACATGGAAATGGAATTTTAGCACAGTTTTTGTAACCAACCAAATAGAATAGAACTACTTTCTAGAATATAAGAAAACAAAGTAAAGAATTACAGGAAGTAAAGAAGAAATCATGTTAATTATTAGACAAGACTAGAATTAATTAAAAGAAATATACCTAGATGTGCAATTATTGCGACGATAATAGAATAAAGGCAAAGCAGTATTATTGATAAGTAAATTTGTGACAATCGGACGTAGTCCCAAGCCAAGATTGTCATATAATATAAGAGAATTAAAGAGAATTCAATATAATAATAAAAGAAGACAGGCTAGAATAGAAAAGAGACGCTTGTAATTATATTTATAATGTACAGATTATAGAAGAAAATAAAAGTGACAATTACAAGTAAAATTATAACATAGGTTATAATTAAGTAGAAAGAACAGAAAAGGCTTATTTAAGACTTAAATTAAGTTAATAAGAAAATAGACAAGAAATAATAGAAGAGGCTTATTCTAATAAACTTAAGACTTAGATTAAGTTAATAAGCAAGATAATAGAAGTGGCACATACCAACAGCATTCCCTTTCAGTCAGGAACTGATGGTCTCACAATAGTTAGGTGAGGCTGGGACAAGATTATGCTAATTAGGGTAAATAAGTAGCCAACAAAATAAGAAAAGTGAACTAAACGCAAAATAAAAGATTAGACCTGGGTCTAATAAAAGAGTGAGATTCGTTTGAAGCAACCGAAAGGATGAAGAGCCTAATGAAGCAGATCACCACATTTTTCAGCACAGAAGGAACACGTCCAACTTAGATTTTTGGGCTAAAGGAAGTACGAGACTTCAACAGGACGTGAGGGTACTCTAGGATGGCTCTCTGGGGTAGGCATAACGTAGCAGTCCCCCGGAGGTAGGTCTGTAGGTGTTCCATCAAAAGAGTATGCATTGATAGATTTTTGCATGGCAGGACCATTGTAGGCAGTCAAAAGGGGTTGATGTTTGGAGTAGGATATTTGTATGTCCTAGTACTTGCAATTAAGTTTTAGTGGGCAGGATCCAAAAGGATAGTCGCATGCGGATATCGGGCCAGCATCAAAACCAATAAGAGAGTTCGAAAAAGACTAGAGTTAAACCAATAATCCAATGATTCTTTCACTATCGAGACATTAGATGGAGTGCGCAGCCAATTGGATGTTTAGATTGTTTGCAGTAGGGCACAACCACTTAGCTCGGTTTTTCGATTAGTTGAGAGGTGGCTGCATAGGGTCATAGCCATGATAAGAAAGGAGACAGGCCAAATAGAGTGTGTGTGTGTGTGTGTGTATTCTAGGCCTAACAGGGCAATCCTTTATAGAAATAGAAAATCTCCGATTGAGTTTCGTACAAGGTAGACCTTGTTAAGCAGGATTTGGGAAGTAGACAGAACGATTACGTATAGTCCTCAAGGTATGCACTAGGTGGTACATTATGGATGTCCGAGCATTAGTATAGACTAGTGCGGACGCAGTCTTACATTTTCATAGTAGGCGACGGAACATCTGCATTGTAGGCCTTTTGAGGCAGTCCTTTATAGACGTAGGCACGGAATGCCATAGTAGCAACACAATGGAGTCCTTTGTGAGGAGGATACTGAATGTACTATTGGTAGAATCAAGGACCGATGCGGTCAAGGGGCATATAGCTATATATATATATATATATATATATATAGCTATATTAGTTATTAGGATTTAATCTACTAGGGAGTAGATGGGAATGATTCATGCACTGAGATGAGAGTATTATAAAACTAATATAACAATAAATGAAAATTAAATGGCATATGTAGAATTAAGCTTAGAAGTGTATTTCACCGAAACTTTAGTTCTGACACCCTCCTTATAACATCCAACAGGTTAGAAAGATGGCATAGACTTTCCAGTTTTGTGACACTTGTTAAGAAAGTGTTATTATATTGGTGAGTATTTACTTACTATTATATTCTAGTCCGTTCCGCTGTGAGATATTTATCTGAGCTCTGATATATTTGTCTTTGCCTTTTTACAGGATACTAGAAACTTAACTAGGTTTCAGTGGGCTTGGGTTTTAGCATTTTTGCGAAAAATACGAACCCACTGGAATTCGGGTTACTACACATGGAGTTGAAAACTTTTGAAAATTTTGAAAGAAAATTTTGATAACTAAAATTTGATTTTTATGTTGTAACTTTGATGGTATTAGTTGGAATCTGCGAATGAATTTTAAATACTTAGAATTTTATAATCTATTTCAGCTAATTGATTTTAGAGGGTTGAAGGCTTAAAAGAATTTGGTAGTCCATTTCAACTATTCGATTCTGAAAAGTTAATGGGTTTGAGGCATTTTCTTACCTTGGCAATTTCGAAGATGAATTTCTTTTAAGTGGTGAAGAATGTAACGACCCAGAATTTTAGTCATTTGAATTTGAAATATTCAATTTATTTTAAATAGTAAAAAGTTAATTTTATAGGTTGAATAACTTGAATTCCAAATATAGCGATTTATTGATAATTAAATTGTAAAATTTAGTATATGAACTTATTTAAATTGTTTTAATAATTTAATCTTGAACTTGTTGTGGATAAAAATGATATCGAAAGTTGATTTAAATTCTATTTGAATATGGATGAAGATAATAAACTTTTAGTTTAGATTAAAAGTGATTAAATTGGTTTTTATGATAATTCTTTTTAATTAACATATGAAAATAGCCTTCCGGGGACTGTCTCGGATTTTGATGAAACCAGTTTCATTGGATCCGTAATAATGAATATTGTATGCCATCGAATTTCGTGGTGATTGGACACATCGTTTGGATGTGCGAGTTCGAAATGCGTATAAATTAATTAAAGGAATTTAATTTAATATAATTTGATTTTGAAAAGATAAATTTTGTATATGATGGAATTGGGTCTCGACACTAGTTCTATGGTGTTGGGAATAAGGGTATAACATATAGAACACCAGATGCTGCACCTCGTTTGGAGTTCGAAAAATTAACACGTGAATAATGCTTTTAAAATTTTATATATATGGACCTAAACATTTTCATTTTGTAATTGAAAACCCTAAACAAATAAACAGAGCTGCCATTCCCTTCTCCATTCGAAATGAATGGCCAAGAATCAATCAAGAGCTAGAGGCCTTGTTAGCCAAAACTCAAAATACGAAAGTTGTTGCTCTCATCCTCACAAACCCATCCATACAATTGGATCGACGATCGGAACGCCAATTGATCGGGTATAATGTTATGTTATAATAATTCTCTGGTCAGACCGAGTATATTTACAAATTGCTTTAGATGCATTGGAGCTCAGGAGACGAGTAGAAGGTCGTCAAGTCGTATTCACGTATATATACTTTTTTCCGCTGCTTTATTGTTGAAATCATCAGCATTTGTAAGGACAGGTTGTTATAATTGTCCAGGCCAATGAATATGATTTTTTAATGTACTCTGATGGATGTTTGTATATAACAATTTCTCTTTTGTAAAGATCATTGATATTATGTTATATATTGTTCCGCTGCGATTGTGAGATTCTGTGTAGTTTTTGGTTTCTTTTCTCTCCTTCTATCCTCCTTCTTTTCTTCTAACAATCGGGTTTTATGGCATTCAATTTCTTGGCGCACAATACAGTGAACGTAAGTGTAGATTTTGAAAGGTCAAAAATTTTCGGCTGTTACATGTATGGCCAAATGGATACAAACCACATTAATTTACATCCTGAATATCACGGTGGAAAGAAATATATCTAGAAGGGGATCATCATACCCTAATTAGCAATGACCCACTTAGCCTTGCCGCATCTTACCCTGTTTCGGTTATTTCTGGTTGATGAGGCTCGAGGCAACGATTACCTTTTCATATAGCACATCTTCTTTTACTTTGAATGTCACGTTATCATTCCACATTCACACGACTAATTTTTATAAACGTATAACTTCCTGAGCTCTTATGTCTCGGGAAAGGGTCTTAAACTAAGAGATGGTGTCTTCTCCTCCACCGACTGATATACTTTTATAAAGACCACTCACTATGATTTGGAATGCAAGGTAAGACATTCTTCTATACAAGTTCGTTCTGAGATCGAACAAAATCGAAGGTACTTTCCTCGGCCATTACTAGGCGAGAAGTCCTTGTGATTTTTAGGTTTTTCACAACAAACAGACCACTGCTATAATATAGTGAATAGGAGTTTATCCCCTATTAATCACAAGTAGTCCTTCGTTGTTATTCATCTCAATATCTCTGTCTCCAAAACATCTTCATCCTTCGAACACATAAACTAGTTCGAAGTGGTTTTCAGATAGGAATCACCCAAATCCGACCCCGGTTCCTTCGAAATCCAATTATCGATAAAAAGTGAATATGAGTATACATGATTTATTAAGTCTCTTTTCACTTTAGTTCTTTTCAGATGATTTTAAAATCTCTTCCTTTTGTCTTAGAGTAATTCTGAGTTAATTCATTCTTTTGCATTGGATTATATTTCAAATTTCCTTACTTAACTCTCGATCCAAATTCCTTAACTTTTAGAAGGGTCAAAAACAATGTTATTTAAGACATCGTTTACTATAAACCCTAAAATCAATCTTAGCAAACATTTTTGAGTAAATAGGATCATAGAAATCATTCATTTTGGAGATTGCTTAAATTTTTGGATAATACTAATATTCTTTTATTCTGGAAAAACTTAATATAATCTTTTTAGTGCATCTGGGCTTTCCTTTCGATTTGTTCCACCCTTCTCCTAAGAAGAGAAAACAAAGGCCGGGTAAGTTTAGGGCACTGGCTGCTCCATCCCTAACCTTACTTAAGACCTTGTTTTATTTTCCTAGATCTCACAAGCGCGACAAATATACTAGTCGTTTCTGCATACTCAATTATCAACTTTTTTTTGACATTGATTATAAAGATTTCAAATTATCTTTTAAACACTTAATTTTCCTTTTAAAACATTCATAATTGATTGCAGGAAAAACCGTTACGTTTAAACTCATATTCAAAAAGTTATTGAAAAGACTGTAGAAAGAAGTGCTGTGGAAAGTGTTATATAAGCACATTTGATTTAAACTACCCTATTTGAAAATTCATATTTTCCACCTCAAATATTTTCTAAATATTTAAATGGATTTATCAAATTTGTTCCATATTTTTTTCATAATTAAAAACGTTCATTTAAACAGATTTTCTGTTATGGTCACTTAACTGCTTTAGCGCGATTTTTCTAGAAAATTGATTTGGACATAATTCAAAGTCTACTCAACGAATTTTTGATTTTCTTTCTTCATTTAGAAGATAGGGGTATAATAATCCGGAATTTTTTTATCTCAAAGAATTTCGAGCTATATTAAACGCTTTACACTCATTTGAACTTTTTGGCGCGAAATCGCGAACTACCACTGCGCAACGCGCCAAGTTTTAACTTATTTTTCAATACTTGAAATAATATATTCAAATTAAATTTTATTACTTATAAAAACCATTATAATCATTTTAAATCAATATTTTCACTTTTTAAAGCATTTAAAATGTATTTTCACTATTTTCATATTATAATATTATTTTATTCCTATTATTTTAATATTAAATTTTAAATTCTAATTTCAATTTAATTTTAATTCTATCTTCAAACTAAACTCAATTAAAACTTAGATTTCAAATCTAATTTCAATTTAAACTTAAATTTCAACCTTAATTTCAAATTCAATTTTCAAAATCGATTTCAATTTCAATTTCATTATTCATCCCAATTTCATTTGCAATTTTGCTTTCCATTTCAAATCCAATTTTACTTCTAATTTCAATTCTCTTTTATTTCCACTTTAGTTTCAATTCTAATTAAATAGAGACTTATTTTTACAAAGTTTATCATGTCACCCAAATAGGTCTTACTTAAAAAGGGAATACTTAATCAAAATGAGCATAACCAAATTTAACATTGATCACTAAAAAGGTTACGGGTCATACACAAACTAATATGATAAATAATCACAACCATAAATACTTGCAACCATTCAAACATAACACAAACATATTCAAACATCCATAAAAACATTTCAAAGGGGTGTATACTTGCATATGTAATAAGATGATTATTATAACCATATCAAAATACGATCTTTTAAAAGCGATGAGAATTTTCTCACCTTCATTTCCATTCTGCCAATATTTCCAAACGTCACGAATTTTTCTTACCATTTTTATTTTCTTCTCTCCTTTTTTTCTTTTATTTTCTTTTTTTTATATATAGGGGAGTGTAGCTTTTATCGAGGGGGTGTGTGGCTTTAGGTTGGCGGGTAGGTGGGATGTGGGGCTTTGGGTGCGTGGGTGGTGTATAGGGGCTCCGGTAGGTAGTTGCGTGAGTGGGTGTGGGTTGTTTTGAGGTGGGTAGGTAAGGTGTATGGCTTTTGATGGTGGGTAGAGTTGTGGCATGGGGTTTTGGTGGCAGATATGAGTTGTTAGAGGGGTGCGGCCTTGTAGGGTGGAAGTGTGGTGCACGTGTGTTGGGTAAGGGAGCTTGGCCGTGGGTTGTAGTGGTGTAGGTTGGTGGTGTGGGTAGGTTTTGCCAATGTAGAGGTGTGGTGAAGTTTGGTGATTGTGGTGGAAGGAAATGGAGAGAGAGAGAGAGAAAAATAGTTTGTGGTTTATAAAATAAAAATGAAATAAAGAATGAAGGGGTTTGGGCTTATATTTATATGTGGAGAATTAAGTGGCAAACGACCTTACTACCCTCTTCATTATTTACATCTAAATATATACTTTTCTTTTACATGAAAGGAGAGATCGGATGGGCATTAAATGAGATGTTAAGAAGAAAAATGATTAGTAGTTATTGTTTAATTTAAATATACAAAAGGAGGGAAGACTTTTCATTGATTAGATATGCATTCATGGATTTTAGATAATGTAAAAGCTTAATAATATGACGTGTCTCCATTTCTATGCTTATTAATATTTTAAACATATAACTTAGCTCCTTTCCTATGCGTACATATACCATCTCATTAATGAGATATGATATATAAGATATTGTGTTGTTTTATAAAGTTAAATTAAATTAAATTTGTCAAATCATATCTTTTTAAATTTATTTATTTATTTTAACTTTTCAAAAGTAAACCTCTTTTGTTATTTAGTGCTCAATGTAATGTGTTTTAAAGTTTGTAAAGTTGTATTGTATAAGTTATAAAGTGAATATGCTTATTCAATGTTGCGATAACTTGTTATGATTGAAAACGGTGTTTTTGTTGACAAATTTTACAGTCAAAATTTGACGTTGTTGTTAAATTTTATATTCAAGTATACCAAACTTAAAAATGAACTTTTTACTTCTTTTAAATGAATTGAAACACGTCTATTCATGTTTTAAAATCATATTTAAATAATATCAAAATCACTATTTTACAGTGTATGTAAAACTGACAAATTTTGGTTGTTGTTGTAAAACGATTATTAATATATTTTTAAATCTTTTAATGTACTTTTATTACATGTTTTAATAAGATTTATCTTTTGAAATAAATATTTAAACCTATTTATTTAAGCATTTATTTATTATTAACAAAACTTAACTTTTGCCGATTTGCTCTAAAATTTAAATTTATACTTTTTAATTATTAAATATAAGAATAAATAATTTCTTTATTATTATTTATTATATACAGCTTATTCACTTAAGTTTTAAATATTTTTAAATTAAAAAATAAATAAATAAACTCATTTTCGATGTACCGGTCGTTACATTCTCCCCTACTTAAAAATATTTTACGGAACTATAAAAGTCAGCAATATATGCAAAGGAAATACTACTAAATATTGATCATGAAATACAAACAACGATCCTAGTCCCAAACCTGAGTGCATTCTAAACACTTGAGGTAAATACATAGTCACAAGTCATCTATCTACATCGGTCAACCAAAATATCATATTAAAGGACTAAACCTCATATCTTAGCCCGTACTACATGCTTAAGATAATAACAACTGCTATAACACAAACCCAAAATTTCCCAAAATGTCTCTAAATGCGTAATACTACTCATCGGATGAACCCTCCGATGGCGCCTCAAGGTCGATCTCTACTGGCTGCTCTACTTCCTCCCTATCCTCCACTAGCTCCTCATCTTCTATCATCTTTGGAGCTAAATCCCAACCAGGTGGCTGCCACTGTGGGCCTTTTGGAATCCATGGCAAATGCTTCTCCATAATGATATCCTCTAAACCGAGATCCTCAGCGGGCTCTGGAACGGGAGATCATATCTCCTGAATAGGCGCACCTATCTCCCAAATGGTTTGCTCATCACTCTCTGAACCATCATCTTCATATAAACATATATCATAAATCCTCGAGTCCTCTGTCTCCACTGCAATGGGTTCCTCTATCAGTGGCTCGATCTCTTTCAGCTCTTCCATGGGCTCCTCTTCCTCGGGCTCCTCTTTACACTCTTCTTCCTCGGGCTCCTCATCCTCACTCGATGGATCGAACATCCAGTCATCTTCCTCAACGTCGACCTCTGCCTCTGCATCAGTATCTGTGCCTACGGGCAACAAATCCCATCATCTGAAATAACTATCACATCCTCATCCTCTGAGATATATACCTAATCATCGAGTGATCCGGGCACTACTCCCGATGGCTCCCTTACTTGCACATCATCCTCATCGCTAGGAATAGGTGTATCCAAAATTTCTAAGTCTTCGTATTTACACAAGGCTTTCCTAAATCTCTGTCTAATTGCCAGTCTTTCTTCCTTGGTTATTTTCTTTAATTTATAAGAGAATTAAAATCAGTTATCATTTTTATTCACATATTTTATATTATTTTTTTAAGTGCTTCTCACTTTATTATAAGTGGTTTCCTTTTCATTCTTTTTAATGGGATTAAATCTTGGCTTTTTTTAAAAGGAGTAAGTTCTAACAGAATTTTGTATTGACAAAGAAGCAAAATGATAGTCTATATATATTGACTCCTAAGATCCTTTCATACTAAGTGACTTCTAAGAAGTACATTCAAAAAGTTTACAAAAGTCGTAAGGTTAAAATACTTAGATGGTGTTTGCTAATACATGCTTAACTAACTTATGCTTCCACGATCCCTTTTCTTTTTTATACAGTAGCAGGTGGACTGGTAAGGGTAACTAAAGGCTTAGACTATTTTTCCATCTTGAGCATCGGATAGTTTATAGCAACATGTCCTATTACCTAGAAGAAATAACAAACTTTTAGGATAGTTTTCTTAAAAGTCCTGGTTTTTATTCCTGATCTGCACTCTTTTGCAAAGTGACCTCTTTGTCTACATTTGAAACAATAATCTTTGTTCTTCTTATGCCTTTTCTTTCTGGCTGGTACTTTAGTAGTTGGCTGTGGAATGACATTTTTGAATTTCAGCGCATCACTTATCATCTCCCTAAATGACCCATGGATGAAGCTAACCATGCTATGCTGGAGTTTTTCAAACTTTCTTAACCTATCCTTAACTTCCATAATCATTTCTGATCCCAAAAACTTTCTCTAAATTAGGATCTCATATTCCTAACAAATTGAAGCGAAGTTCAGTAGGTTTGGTCCTTCCTCAAAAGAATGTTATTTTTTTATAGTCAAATTGTGAAACTTAATTCACAAGGTATTTTTTCTTAGCCTTTTTAAATTGACCTATTCTAATATTTACCAAATTGTTATTATTTCTTAAGGCTAAATGTCTAAGGTTATATGATGAAAGTTCTAATTTCTAGTTTTCAACTAATTGAATCTTATCTTAATAGTTAAATCTTGCAATTCTAACCTTAAGATGTCCCTTTATTAACTTGTTTTTAATTAATTCAAGTTGTTTATTCATCTATATTTCAAACAACCATTTATTTTTCTAACTTTATATTTTTCAAAAACATCCCTTTTATATATTCAAAATATAAATCCAGGTAAAATTGTTTCATTTACCAAATTTCTTTAAAACAAAACCATTTTTTATAAAATTAACAAATACGCACTCAATATATATATCATACTCTCATAACTCATGATAGGGTGTTACTAACCCTATCTCTAATGAGTTACCCATCCTTGGATATTCAAATCCTATCTTTGATGAGTCTTACCCATAACAAAGCCGAGGTTCTCACTTAACCTTCAACTCTGATACTAAATGTAATGATTCATAATTCCATACCCTTTGAATCGACAATAAACCACACATGTTCAACTCAAATTGCACGAATAATCGGATCATTAAGGGTAAAAAAAAAATAGACAGAACAGAATCTCTCACGAATGGAATAACATATAATATTAAACAAATATCTTTACAGCGGAAAACTTTTAAAATAAATATGTTAGAGTCTAACCTAAATTCAACTTGGATAAGTAAAACGGTTTATATCAAAACATATGATAAGACCATGCCCACACATAAATACGGAAGGGTTTTTACCTTATGATAATTAAAACACTTTTATATCAAAACATTTGATATTATTTTAATGACATCTTTTTGAAAACATTTGCAGATAAACTTATCAATCTTAACCGAAATGGTTACCCGTATAGCATGTCAAGGCTATTCACTACGCCAATACAAACAAAACTGCAAGTTCTTACTAGAGAATGGATTTCCGTACAAATGACCAGGTGAAGGGACTACCTTCTGATGGGTACACCTCTAGATGGATGTCCCGAGGCATAGAAAATCTGCCTTCTACCAACATAGGACTAGCCTACATCTTTAACTAGGTAGTACCGAATATGTCATCCCTCGATCATTACCTACCTTTAACCGAGCATGCTCAAGCATAAAAACCATATTAATTTACATCACGAACGTCATAGCGAGAAGAAATATATCTATAAGGGGATGATCATACCCTAATTGGGAATTTACATCACGAACGTCATAGCGAGAAGAAATATATCTATAAGGGGATGATCATACCCTAATTGGGAATGACCCACTTAGCCTTGCCGCATCTAATCCTATTTCGGTCATTTTCGATTGATGAGGCTTGAGGCAACGATTACCTTTTCACATAGCACATCTTCTTTCACTTTGAATGTCACATTGCCATTCCACATTTACACAACTGATTTCTATAAACGTATAACTTCCTGAGCTCGTATGTCTCAGGAGAGGGTGTTAAGCTAAGAGAAGGTGTCTTCTTCGCCACCGATTGATATACTTTTGTAGAGACCAGTCATTATGATTTGGAAATAAAGGTCATACATTCTTCCATACAAGTTTGTTCTAGGACCGAACGAAATCGAAGGTACTTTCCTCAGCCATTACTGGGCGAGAAGTCCTTGTGGTTTTGAAGTTTTTAATAACAAAGAGACCATTGCTACGATTTAGTGAATCGAGAGTTTATCACCAATTAATCACTAGTAGTACTTCGTTATTATTCATCTCAATATCTCTATCTTCAAAACATCTTCACTCTTCGAACATATAAACTAGTTCGAAGTGGTTTTCAGATAGGAGTCACCCAAACCTGACCCTGGTTCCTTCGAAATCCAATTATCGATAAAAAGTGAATATGAGTATACCGAATTTATTAAGTCTCTTTTCACTTTAATTCTTTTTAGATGATTTTGAAATCTCTTCCTTTTGTCTTAGAGTACTTCTAAGTTAATTCATTCTTTTGCTTTGGATAATATTTCAAATTCCTTACTTAACTCTCGATCAAAATTCCTTAAATTTTAGACGGGTGAAAAACAATGTTATTTAAGACATCGTTTACTGTAAACCGTAAAATCAATCTTAGCAAATATTTTTGAGTAAATAGGACCATAGAAATCATTCATTTTCAAGATTGCTTAAATTTTTGGATAGTACTAATATTCTTTCATCTTGGAAAAACTTAATATAATCTTTTCAGAGGATCCAAGCTTTCCTTTCGATCTATTGCACGCCTCGCCTAAGAAGTGAAAACAGAGGCCAGGTAAGTTCAGGGCACTAGTTGCTTCATCCCTAACCTTAGTCAAAAAACCTTATTTTATCTTCCTAGATCTCACAGGCGAGACAAATATAAAAGTCTTTTTCGAATACTCAGTTATCAACTTTATTTTAGAATTAATTATAAGGATTCCAAATTATCTTTTAAACACTTAATTTTACTTTTAAAACATTCATAATTGATTCTAGGAAAAATCGTTACGTTTAAACTCATATTAAAAAAGTTATAGAAACAGCAGAATAAAAAAGTGCTGTGGAAAGTGTTATATAAGCTTATTTGAACTAAACTACCTTTTTTAATATTTGAAGTTTTTTATTTTCCACTTCAAATCTTTTTTAAACTATTTAAATAGATTTATCAAATTTATTCCATATTTTTCCACAATTAAAAACGTTCATTTAAATAGATATCCAGCTATGGTCACTTAACTACATCAGCATGATTTTTCTAGAAAATTGATTTGGACAGAATTCAAAATCCACTCAAAGAATTTTTGATTTTCTTTCTTTGTTTAGTAGATATGGATATAATAGTCCAGAATTTTCTCATCTCGAAGAATTCTGAGCTATATTCCACTCTACTCACTCATTTGAACTTTTCAGTGCGAAATCACGAACTACCGTTGTGCGACGCGCCTAATTTTAACTTATTTTTCAATACTAGAAATAATCTATTCAAATTGAATTTTATTACTTATAAAACCATTAAAAATCATTTTAAATCAATATTTTCACTTTTTAAAGTATTTAAAATGTATTTACACTATTTTTATATTATTTTATTCTTATTATTTTATATTTAATTTTAAATTCCAATTTCATTTCAATTTCAATTCTATCTTTAGATTAAACTCAAGTAAAACTTAGATTTCAAATCTAATATCAATTTAAGCTTAAATTTCAACCTCAAAGTCAATTTTCAAAATCGATTTCAATTTCTCTGTTCATCTCAATTTTAATTTAACTTTCCATTTCAAATAAAATTTCCCTTCAAATTTCAAATTCTTTTTTATTTCCACTTTAATTTCAATTCCAATTAAAAAGAGGCTTGTTTTCCCAAAGTATATCAGATCGCCAAAAAAAGTCTTATTTAACAAAGGAAATACTTAATCAAAATGAGCATAACCAAGTTTAACAATTATCACTAACATGATTATGGCCCATACACAAACTAATATGATAAATAATCACAACCATAAACACTTGCAACTATTCAAACATAACACAAACATATCCAAACATCCATAACAACATTTCAAAGTTATGTATACTTAAACATATGTAATAAGATGATTATTATAACAATATCAAAATACGATCTTTTAAAAGCTGTGAAAATTTTCTTACCTTCATTTCCAGTCCCTCAGTCTTTTACGTGAGATACGCGTCCCTTGTGCTATTTCCAAGCGTCATGAATTTTTTTACCGTTTTTCTTTTATTCTCTCCTTTTTTCTTTTCTTTTCTTTTTCTTCTTTTCTCTTTTTTTACGAGTATATATGCACGTCCAGGTGAACCTGCATTTAATCGTTGAGCCATAATTTTATAGCAGGGCTATTAAAATACAATGATAATAAAATCAACACAATGATTGCTTTCCACATCAACACTTTCAAACATAGCCAAAATATCTTTGAATTGCCTCATGAATTGGTTCGATGTACATCAGCAGTAAGATCTGTGTGATAACAAATAAACAAAATTGTTCTATATATCCTTTTAATTTAATCCAATTAGTTTGTCAAATAGTTTTGTACATGAATTTTTTGAAAGCTTTATAATAATGCTTCTCAACTCTAATGTTTATTTAAACTATTGCTTTTTCTGCAATAGAAACATCATGTGAAAGAATATAGCAACATTTTTTGTATACACAATTTCTAGCCAAACCATTGCCCACCGTGTATATGCAACCTTAACACCATCAAGCATGCAACCTTCTCTCCCAAAAATTGGAAGTATTGTTCGGATTTCCATTGTAACAGTAGAAAGAAGAAACAGTCTATAAGTTTTATCTTTATCAAGCAAAATCTACGTAAGCAAAAGTTGAAAAGTTGTGACAGAACACAACAATAATAGTCTATAATTTTTCGGTGTAAGGACGCAAAATAGAACCGTAGTCCAAGATAATATACATTCTTTTGTACTAATAGCATCATAGAAGTGTTACATTATAATTTTAAGTGGCATACATATATCCTTCAAAGTGCAACTGTTAATTATAGCAGCTCAAGTGGAAACAGACAGTAATGCCATTCTCTAGGCAAAAAACATGCTTGAGTAATAGTAAATATAAAACCTAACTTTGAAACAGCTTAATAAAACACTCGCGTCATGTAAAGATTGCTTTACTTGGAATCTCACTCTGTCTAAAGATTGCTCTGCTTGAAACTACTTTGCATTCTCCTTAGAAAAATGCCAGCTATAATGAAATGCTTTACAACCTAGAAGTAAAAGATGCACCGCCTAAGCATTCCAGATCTGATCTGAAAGTCATTGCTTCTATGTAGCTACTGCTTCTTTGCCAACGATGAGTGCGAACCTGTGCTACGCACACGGTGGCGTGGTCCTAAAAAAAATTTTTCCTTCATTTTGCTTGTTACTATTTACTATCAATTCGGTTAAATTTATTATTGCAGGAAACTGTTATTGTAGGAAACTCTATTTGAATATATTTTTTCAAACATTATTATAGATGTTTGGTGAACGTCTGATTTACAGTTATATCATTTAGTGATTCGTGTACATATATAATTCTATGTATGTTCCAATTTGAGTTGGTTGGGCATGGTAATGGGCAATGCTGTTTATTTTCGAACAGCATTGGTAAATTAGTGCAAAATGTTTGGTCATGAATTAGCTTTTAAGTTTTGTTCTTCAACCATATAAATAATTAGCTGTGTAATAGTTTATATATTGTACTTATGTATAATTCAATTTTACTATTAATTGTGCAGTATTATAAAGAAATTCATATAAAACTATTTCCTAAAAGTTATAGTATTTAAAATCAACTTTTATGAAGTAGAAGAGCAAAAATACCTGAATAATGATCTAATAACGATTGTTCTTTTTCATTCATTATGTCTCATCTTTTTTCTTAGCTGATATTATGTTTTAAAAAGGTAACCATATAGATGCCATCTTTGGACAAAAATAAAATGTTTAAAAGCTAACCATTATAGTATGAAATAATGTCATAACCTCAAGCCGTTACCAATTGAGTTTAACATTTTTCTTGTGTTGAACATATTGTAATTTCAAATTCAAAAGGATCACTGATATGATACTCTTTCTTAAATAAGAAAATAATATTTAACTGGGACAATGTTTATATAGAAATGAGCATTAAAAGGGTGTAAATTCAATATTCTTACACGTCTTGTGTTAGTTTTCCTATTCTGAAATGAAGGTACTGACAATCACAACTTTTTAAATAGTTAAAAAGAAATTTATAGCTAGAAAAAACTATCTAATAAATGATATTAAACGCTTTGAAGCTGTAGTTTGGAACCATAGTGAAGCATTTACAAATTGCTTGGTACATACATGATAAAGCTTAGCATTTTGGTAGTGATTAAAAGCGATGAAAATGACAGTGGACACGACGTTGGCAATTCATGTCAATGATGTAATAACTTGTAAACGTAATGATGCAATAGTAAAAAAAATAGAGGTCAAACATAGTTGAACAAAAATACTCTGTTCGGCTGTGATGGCCCAAACTCAGCATTCGAAAATCGGCACCCGTACTTCACTCGTACTCGAATGCCGTAGATTCAAACGTCGAGTCTGGTTCGCCGGAGCTTATAACACATTAAGTATAACAACACAGCGGAAGAAAAGAATAAATATCATATACAACTCCAATGATACAATATCCAAATATACAACAGTGATCAATATCAAAGATACAATGAAATGCTATAGCGGAAACACCAATGAACAAGCAGCGGAAACAACTAGAACTTGAAACTCCAGAAGAAACACCAATATTAGCAATCTCTATAGATAGCTCGAACCACCATCAAGTTGCACCAAGCTAAGCAAGGTCAGTCGTCCTAACCAAAAACTTCAATATCCAAACTCTCCAAAGAATTCCAAAGAGAAAGCTGAAAGCTACTGAATCGATATCTACTATCTGAAAAACCCAACTCTAAACTGCCCCTGTGGAAAATTGTAGGCACCAAGAGTTTAGAAAGGGAACAATAAACTCCGGGTCAGTCATGGGACTGGTATGAGAAAACAAAAACAATTTATCTTTAAAAAAAACAATAAAAGATTTTAAAATATTGAAATCCGTAACGCTTTTTTTTGAAATTGAAACTGCCATAAGGCCTCCCGCCACACACACAATGCAAGCGCACACTTGGAGAAGATTTCTCCTTATGACAGTCAAAAATGCTTGATATGCAAAAACCATTTGATATTATTATTAGTGCATAGTGCAAAAAACCTTTCTAAAATATAATATTAATCTTAGCCAGCATGCCACATTTCGTCGTATGCCTACTATAGCTACCACGTTAAATGGCAGGTTATACAACTAAAACCATACAAGGCGCGTATTGGTTGATTGGATTTCCAACAAAAGGTTAGGCTAAGGAACTTCCTTACCGAAATGGAAACGCCTCTGGAAGGACGCCCCCGAGAACCTAACCGGATCTCTGCTAACAAGGCTGACGCTACCTCATGCTTTAACCAAGCTGTAACTAGGTAATTAACACACAAGTATGCCACCCTCGGTCGTTACCGACCTTTATTCGAGGCCTCGATACCAACAACCACAAAGTAAAAAATTTGCAAAAACCACATAGGTTAAATATTTGGGCTTCATACCATGATATCACCTTTTATTCAGAAGGAAATGGACATACCCTAGAGGCGCGACCCCTAAAAACCTTGCCGAAACAGTCATATTTCGACCATTTCCGGGTTGTGAGGCTCGACGAAGTCTCGTCCACAAAGCTACGCTTTTTTACAGAGCCATGCTTCAATCAACAAATGATCAGCAGCACTTCATATGCCACATTACCAAATTGGGAATTTATCACTAGTAACCATCAACTACATAACATCTGAGCTCGTACGTCTCAGAGAAGGGTGTTAAGCTAAGAGAATAAATCTCTGCCACCAAACAGAAATGTATTTGATAGGAACCAACTTTACATCTCAAAGTGTAATGTCAGACACATATCCGTACAGGTCTATTCCGGGTGTGAACATAACCAAAAGCACTTCACAAAGAAGCCCTTGCACATCCGGATAATTCCTAATCACGTCCGGACTCCCCATCGCAATAGGTGCTCAAATCTCTATACCAGGGATCAGCCGATGCAGAGACATTCGACAAGAAATCCTTACGTTTTCGAAAATATCCGGTCTTCACCATCGGTCTTCAAATGCTATCCATATACGTCGTACCATTATTCGAAATGGGATATCAAACACAAGGTCCTCTCCCGGCTAAACCGAATAATGAGCGTAATATTTAAAAACACATGGATATGGGATTTCAGTCAAGTCACAATTTAAAACCCAAAACTTTTGTTCAAATGGTTTAAACAAATTACCATTTACAAATCTTTTTGAACAAAAAGATTCACTTCACAAAGTTCATAAAGTTCACAAAGTTTACCAATCTTTCACAAAGATTCATCAATATCTTTCCAATTCAAATCTTTTATACAAAAGATACGCTTTTCAGACCCTTCTCAATTTGAAAACAAACCTCACCAATCTTTAACAAAGATTTATTCATAGCCCTTTTCAAAACAATTTTCCTTTCAAATTGGATTAACTCATCCAATCTTTAAATCAAAGATTCAATTCATATCTTTCAAAACCATTTCCAAAGATCCATTCATAACTTTCAAAACAATTCCCGTTTCAAATCTTTTATATATAAAAGATACACCATTTAAAATCCTCTTCAATTTCAAAATAGGATTTAACTATCTTTCACAAAGATTTAATTATAGCTTTCAAAGTCGTTCTATCTCAAACTTGAAATCTTTTCAACATAATTTGGAAATTCTTTCCTTATATAAAAGCTATTACTATTTGAAACCACTTGTTTCCGTTTTGGAAAACCCCGATTATATTTGCACGAGTTAAAGCCTTTCAAATATAAAACTTGGGTTAAATTCAAATTCTCAAAACCATACTTTTAAAATGGTTTAAAACTCATATAAACACATTTATAACTCATATAAACTTTTAAACCATAATTTCCAAATTTGAATTCAAATTCAAATTTTTGAATTTAAATTCAAATCAAACTATTTTAAAACTTAATCAAGTTATTCAAAATAACTTTTATAACTCCTTTCAAAGGCTTTTCACATTTAATCCAATTTCATTTTCAAATATGTTTGGATTCAAAATTCAACTTTTAAAACCATTTCAAAAATCTTTGACTTAACCAATTTCCTCATGCAATCCGTATTTGTGTGTGTATGGTGTAGTTCAGGGGTTTTACACAATAGTGCAACAACATCAATTATCACAGATTCAATCATATCAATATCGATAAGCGGTATAATCCACAATGCTTATCTTCATTCACAGATTCATAGATAAAGTCAATTTATCAATCACAAAGATTCACCATTACGATTCGATGTGGGTTTCAGATAACCAACTGGAATCCGACTCCCTGTCGCATCGAAATTCAAATGCCGTTTTACGGGCCAAGGGGTATTTTCTCATTCATACAGAAACATATCACAGATATCATAGATCAATACACAGGGGTATCAAACAATCCAACATTCAATACAATTCAAACATTCATAAGTAGGATCAATTAAATATCTAATTAATTTAAATTAGATTAATTACTTATGAATAAACTATTAATCCTGGTTAATTAAAAATTAATTAATTACAAACCTTTATTATTAATTATTCTTTAATCATTAATTAACTTTTAATTAATAATTAATCATTTGATTAATTATCCTTAATTAATTACAGTAATTAATTAATTAATCCTTAATTAAAAATCATTCCTTAATCACCTTCATTAATTAATTAATTAATCTTAAGTTAATTACATAATTAACTGTCCCTTAATTACATTAAGTAATTACAATTAATTAACCTTTAATCATCAATTAATCAACTTTTAATTATTAAATCATTAACCGTTAATCACTTAATAAATCTTTAAATTATGGATAAATTAATCAACCCTTAAATTATTTTCATTAATAAATTATCACTTAATTTACTTATATTAAGTAATCATCCTTCAATAAATCTCATTAATCAATCATAAATCATCCTTTAGTCAATGCTTAATTATTAATTTATTAAATCCTAATTATTAATAAATTAAACCTTTGATTAATAATCAATCAACCTTTAAAATTAATTACATTTACAAATTACTTTAAAATTAATTAATGATTCTTAAATTATTCAAAAATTCATTTAATTAAAGATAAATCTTTTATCTAGATTAATTACTTAATCACACTACTAACTAAGTTTTAAATAAGCTTAAGAATTATCATCCCAAGCCATTAATTATCTTTGAAACAATTTTAAAACAAATTTAACTTTAAAGTTTAAATCTTCGAAACTTGCTTAAACTTGTAAACAAAAACAAGCAACCCGAGCCAAAACATGTTGTTCCTGAGCTCAACTTCGAGCTCTACCCATTCTTCTTCTTCTTTCCCTCTTTATCTTTAAAACCTGTTTTTCGTCAAAATTGCCTGAGCCCAAAAACAAAAACCGCCGAGCAAATTTCAAAAATACCCAAACACGACTTCGAGTTCATAGCCTTCCCTCCCAAACTACTGCTATTGACACAAACCCATATTCGTGCACATGCATGGTCAATAGAGTCACTTCCGACCAACGTCGTGATCACCCACAAGTCATCCTTAACCTCATCGATGAAATCCACAACCCAGAAACCTAGTGCCACCACGAAATCGAAATTAGGTTATTCAAGCATTTCTAGAACCCAATGCCTAAATACACCTCGCACCACCGCATAACGGCGCCAGAAGCCTTGCAACTCCGCCTGAACCTTCGTCGTATTTTCTAGCTTCAATTCCTACTGATGCGAATAATTTCGATCCATTATCGTTGACGAAATCGTCACGACTTTCTCGATGAACAAAGTTATGTTCAAAACCCTAATTTGTTATCGCACGATCACTCTAATGATTGAGAAATACCACGACCATTTTTCCCAGCCTCGTCATCCCCTTCGCTGCCTTCAGCGTTAGCTTCGACCCATGAATCGACGCCGACCATCAGATATTGAAAAAAATACAACTCGTAATTTTTAACAATCTACCAAATTAAAAATACCAATTCGATTGTTAAAATTCATCATATCCTAATGTGATTCCAATCATCAATTCAAAATATGCATTTAAGAATATTAATTTTTTTAGTTTTAAGAAATTCCTCTGTAAATTTCCCTTTTTCAGCAAATTATCCTCTTTAATTTTACTTATAATTATTTTCAAAAATAGTACTAAATTAACACAACAAACTTTCTTTAAAGATCATGACATAACATCTATTGTATGAAGAGATATAAGATTTTTTTCTCTTCTGATTAAAATCCTGTTACTAAGAACAGAACCAGATATGCATCCCATCAATGCGTATATACAGCCTGTAGTATTTTACACTTCCCACACAAACTTCAACATACATCCAGATTTCAAAAAATTCAAGGTAAAGGTTTATTCACAAGCAACAACAGATAAAAGAGGGATTTAGTCTAGGGGTTTGATCACCAGGCCATGTGAACAGAGCAGAGAAGCCAGAGAAGTGGGTTTGATTTGTTTTACTTTGATCATTTCTGGTCTGTTTTGATTTAGCTTGGCTGTTTACTGGAAGGAATTTTGAACAGAGAATAGCCTGAAAACGAAATTTGGAACCATATTTATCTTGAAGCTTGAAACCTGATGTTGATCTACTATTTGATTTGCATTGCAATTTAAGTTTGAACTTATTTGATTTTGAACTGCTGCTTGAATTTGAAAACTGAAACTTGGTTTACCTGATTTCGATTTGTTATTTACATTGATTAAACTTGAAGTTTCAGTCTTTGCTTTTATCTTTGCTTTGTATTTGGTTGCTTTTGATTTTTATACTCAGGTTTTAATGTTGAGAAGAAATGAAGACCTGGTTTTAGGTGGAGAGTAAGAGAATTGAAATAAACAAATTTTCTTTTGCTTTAGATTGGTTTCTCTTATTATTATTTTTTTATTAACATTTCATGTTGAAAGAAACATATTTTTTCCACTTGTAATGCTAGGTTATATTTGTCTTATATTTGTTTGTAAATATGAACACTTGTAAAAAATTATTAAATTTATGTTTAAGTCCCTAATGTAAATTATTTTGTTAATGTTTGTTTTCAAACCTTCTTGTTATTATATTTACAAGCTTATACTTTTGCATATATTAAGAATCAATGTTTTATATATTTATATTCACACATTTTTTTCTATATTTACAAACTATATTTTAAAAGAAAATGTTCTAATCTTTATAATCAATACTAATTTAAACTTAATTTATTGTACTTTTAAATATGTGTGTGTATGTATATATACATGCATAAAATTTATATCGATATAACCTTTAAATAAAATGATTCAAAATCAAATTATACACTAATAACCTATTAGTTTCTTAAAATATACCCTTTTAATTGCAATTCAAAAATTATTGTATTAATTTCAAAATATAACTTTCATATATATCATATATTCATCTTTCTATATTCAAATAAAATTCAAATTATCTTAAAAAATCCATTTATATAAATATATAAATATACATCTTATTAAATTTGAAAATTTCAAATAAATTCACCTAAAATTCATAATTTAATTCAAAATTAAATTTAAATTACCAATTTAAATTCGAGTCAAAATCGAGATCATTACACCGGCTGAGGTTAGATTATTTGGAGCAACCCAAAATTTAGCCTAGAGATAATTATAGTTGAAAAATTAACATGCCGCAATAAAGTAGCAAATGAAAATATGTCTCTGCTCAATAAATTTTGGGATTACATTTAATGCGTTTGCAATCTAGTATGAAATAAATTTTGTACAAATATTCATGTTCCTTACAATCGTAAATTAACAAATAAATGTAAGTTGTATAAGTAACTAAACTTTAGGAACATAAAATATGAGTAAAAGAAGTAAACTACAATAACGTAAATGCTGAGAACAAACACAACCTGTATAAATAATTTAAAAGCATAACCTACTTATATCTAAAATAGAATCAACTTAATTATTGACAATAAAAGCCAAGTTAGTACAACTTAATTAATTTTGAAGAATAAGGTGAAAGTGGAAAAGCAAAATGGAACAGATACATGAAGAGACCAACCAAAAATTATGCAGGGCACATGTTTCTTTGAGCTTGTCAATTTGGCAATTGATGTTGCTTTCAGAGAAAGGAAGGCATGTCATCATATATATAAACGGATGAAATAGTAACAACAAAGTGTATTGGCAATTAATTAGATGAATGGAAAAGTTAAAATGAAACACCCAATGTTTAAATTATTTTCAGAGCTAAATGCGCATGTTAAGCGTTATAAACAATTTGTTATGGAAAAGCTTTGCATATATATACATATAGAAACAATTTGATATAAAATACTGAGGATGCTGGGAAGGAAGAAAAACCAACACGTTTCAGTATACTTTACTAAGAACATCGGTGTATTATCATAGCTACGTATAAATAAGTTTGAGAATAAAGTAATATTCCTTCTACAATTTAGTGATACCTTGCAAAAAATAAGATACAATTAAAAGTCGCTTACATATACACGAAATTGCTTATGGAAGTTTAATTTGGTTTTACGGTATTAAATTTATTAATAATTATTTTACAACAATGTTCTCTTGTCTATCTCAAATGTTGCAGCAAATGTGCAAACACTAAAAACAAAATTTTATTTTCATTATGAAGTAAAATAACTTTGATACACACACACATATTTCTATTAATGTTGGTGTTCCTCACAATTATAGATTAACAATTAACTGTAGGTTGTTTAAACAACTAAACTAAACCACAAGAACACAAAATATGAGTAAAAGCAAGTAAATTACAGAAACATAAATGCTCGGAACAAACCCATCCTATGAAAATAATTTAAAAGCACAGCCTACTTAAATTTGCGGGGATTTTTGCTTCAAGGGCTTGTTTGTGCAGGGTGGTAAGTTTTAAGGACACTACTTCTGAAAAATTTGTTTTAAGAACATTTTACAAGAAAAAAATAAAAGAATTTATCATTTTCAGTTATACATAATTAATGATAAAAGGATTTATCATTTTCTCGTATTACTTAAAAAGATAAATGAATTTATCATTATGCTGTATATTGTCCTTAAATTAATTATCAAAAGTTCTGTCCTTAAAACTTATTACCCTACAAATAGAAGCCCTTAAATCTAATTTCCACCAAATTTGGAATAGAATCAATTTAATTAATTACAGCAAAAGCCAATACACCTTAATTAGTTTTCAAGAATATGGAGGATACATGTTTCTTTGGGCTTTTTCGTTTTGGTATGATGTTGTTTTCATAAAAAGGAAGGCATGTTATCATATAGGGGAATAGATAAAATATCAACTATAAAGTGTATTGACATTTCAGTCAGACGAAGGGAAAAGATAAATGAAATACCGATTGTCTACATGAATTTCAGAGCTAAATGCACATATAAAGCCAGTAATTTTTTTTGAAACGATGGAGACCTTACAGGGTTATAAAACATTTTACAACAATCTAATCTAAAATACTAAGGACATTGGGAATGAAGAAAAAACAACACGGTTCAATATACTTTACTACGAACATCATTGTTTTATCATAGCTATGTATAAATAAGTTTCAAAATCAAGTAATATTTTGTTTATCGGGAAATGTCCCACTACAATTTAGCGATACCTTGCAAATATTAAGATATAGTTGAAATTCGCTTACATATACATGAAATTTTGTATAGGTTTTGAATTTGGTTTTTCTTCATCAAATTCATTAGTAGTTATTTTACAACACCGTTCTCTTATATATTTCGAATGTTGCATCAAAGGCACAAAAATTAAAAAATTATTTTACTTTCATTATGAAGCAAAATAACTTGGTTATAAACACATACGCATCTTTCCTAAGTTTCATATATTGATTTCGCTTATTATTGCTTTGGGAAAAAAATTAAAAGAAATGTTTCACTTAAACATAAAAGTCAAATATCTTTTTGTCGGTGGATCAAGCAAGGTGAGTTAGAAACTCCATTTCAATGAGTTTATGCAAATATAACCTAGTAAATAAATCAAAACGTCTCAAAGGGGTGAAAATCTATTATAGTCGGAATATTTAACTGTACGTATTTTTGATAACTAAGTTTGAAAAGATAAAACAACTTCTTTACAACATAGTTCGGCAACAACTACTGTATTTAGCTAAAAACAAATATAACGTGTTCATGAATAGGAACACATATCATCATTTGTTAGGGAAATGTTTCTGTAAAGAAGGCAAAGAAGAAGAATATAGTAGGAAATCACAAACACACACGGGGAAAAAAATTATGATTATATCTATTTCCTAATGTAAAAAAGCAAATACAATCGTTAAATATTATCATATAGTGCACCAATACTATCAGACCTCCTAAATTTTCCAAAAAATGGGCAAGGTAACAACCCATTTCAAATGTCGATGTCGATAGAGTAATAGGTAAAAGTGAGCATAAATGTAACAGAAAGCAATTGAAATACCATCGAGCACCTATGGTCAAAGTCCGATGGGCATGGGCACAGCGATGGATGACGTTAATCGTCGGTATGTGATAAACCTTCATCAATTGTTGGTCGTAGTTGTCGATTTAGGGTATTCGATTTCTAATCCTCGATTGCAATTGCAGGAATAGATTCTCTTTATTAATAGTAAAGATATATGGAGGAGTGTAGCTTGGAGGGTGTGTGGCTTTAGGTTGGTGGTTAGGTGGGGTGTGTGTGGGTATTGGGCTTGGTTGTGGGGCTTTGGGTGCATGTGTGGTGTGTAGGGGCTCGGGTAGGTGGTTGCGTGAGTGGGTGTAGGTTGTTTTGAAGTGGGTAGATAGGATATTTGGATTTTGATGGTGGGTAGGGTTGTGGCATGGGGTTTTGGTGGTGGGAATTGGTTATTGGAGGGGCGCGACCTTGTAGGGTGGAGGTATGGTGCATGTATGTGGGGTAAGGGAGCTTGGCCGTAGGTTGTAGTGGTGTAGGGTGGTGGTGTGGCTAGGTATTGGCAATGTAGAGGTGTAGCGATGTTTGTTGATGGTGGCGGAAGGAAATGGAGAGAGAGAAAAGGAGTTTGAAGTTTGTAGAATGAAAATGAAATGAAGAATGAAGGGGTTTGGGCTTGTATTTGTAATTGGAGAATTGAGTAGCAAATAACATTACTACCATCTTCATTATTTACATTTAAATATATACTTTTCTTTTACATGAAAGGAGAGATTGGATAGGCATTAAATGTGATGTTTAGAAGAGAAATGATTACTTATTATTGTTTAATTTAAATATACAAAAGGAGGGAAGACTCTTCATTGATTAAATATGCATTTATGGATTTTAGAAAACGTATAAGCTTAATAATATGAGATGTCACCATTTCTTTCCTTACTAATATTTTAAACATATAACTTATCTCATTTCCTATGCATATGTATACCATCTCATCAATGAGATATGATATATAAGAAATGATGTGGTTTTATAAAAGTTAAATTAAATTAAATTTGTCAAATCGTATCTTTTTAAATTTATTTATTTAATTTAGCTTTTCAAAAGTAAACCACTTTTGTCTTTTAGTGCTAAATGTAATGTGCTTTAAAGTTTGTAATGTTGTATTATATGAGTTATAAAGTGAATATGTCTATTTAACGTTGCGACAACTTGTTACGATTGAAAATGGTGTTTTTGTTGATAAATTTTACAGTCAAAATTTGACGTTTTTGTTAAACTATATATTCAAGTAAACCGAACTTAAAAATAAACTTTTTACTTCTTTTAAATTAGTTGAAGAATTTCTACATATTTTAAAATCATATTTAAATAATATCAAAATCTCTATTTTTACAGTGTATGTAAAACTGACAAAATGCGATAAGTTTTGATTATTTTTGTAAAATGATTATTAATATATTTTTAGATCTTTTCATGTACTTATATTATCTTTATTAGATGTTTTTATTAAGATTTATCTTTTGAAATAAATATTTAAACATATTTATTTAAGCATTTATTTATTCTTAATAAAACTTAACTTTTGCCGATTTGTTCCAAAATTCAAATTTATACTTTTTTAATTATTAACTATAAGAATAAATAATTTATCTATTATTATTTATTATATATAGCTTATTCATTTAAGTTTTAAACCTTTTTAAATTTAAAATAAATAAAATATCTCATTTTTGAAGTAGCGAAATTACGATTCGTTGCATCTTTCATGACCTATATCCCTTTCTTTTTTAGAAACATGTCTAAGATAAGGGGTGGAATACCCTCTCTTTTATAATTTGTCATCATAATAAGTGTAATATAGCGTTGGATATATAATTCTTTGGGCTTCATTTCTATTTTTAGCCAAGGTCCCATTTAACAGGAATTCTTTAATAGGGGTCATCCAAGTGTTCTCTTTAGTTTGTTGAAGTGTGGGCTCAATTGGGGATTTCTATTGATTTTCCTCTATTTTTAGACTTTGAGCCCCTTTGATCATTGCTTATCGAGCCTAATTTAAGACCAATATTTTTTTTAACTTCTGTGATGCTGGCACTACCTAATGTGCTATCCGAACTACTTTCATTTCATTTGCTATTTTGGCGCTCACAAGTTTAGCTAATGAATCGGCATAAGGGTACTCTCCCCATGTGAAAACTTCTCTATATCAAATTGTTCGAACTTCTATAATAAATTATTAGAATGTTCGACATGCTTGGCTAAGGTTTTCTCCTTCACTTGGTAATTACCATACACTTGGTTTACAACTAATCACCGTAAATTTTATGGGTAACCTTCATCACCTGAGCGATTCGCAAGCCTACGAGGAGAGCTTTGTATTCAGCCACATTGTTAGTCACCTTGAACTCTAGTTGTACTACCACATATAGGTTCTGTTTATCTGGATTAACCAACATATATCCAATTCCTGCCTCTGTTCATTTGAAGCTCCACCCATATATAGTTGCTAGAACTATGGGGTAGGCATTTCTTCCTCTAGTTGGTGCTCCGTTAGGAGTGTGCATTCTGTAATGAAGTCTGTTGGTGCCTGATCTTTGATTGCTTTTCTTGGATAGTAGGTGGTGTCATATTAGTTGAGCTCCATTGTCCATTTTAAAAAACGGTCAAATATCTCTGCTCTTTATAGTGTTTGCCTTAGTGGTTTATCTGTAAGGACTTTGATGGGATGCCCTCGAAGTAGGGCCATAATTTCTTAGCATGAGAAGAAAGTTGTAGGCTAGATTTTTAACAACTGAGTAATTCAACTCCAATCCTGATAATGCTTGCTTGTGAAGTAAATTGGCCTTTAGGTTCCTTTGTCCTCCAGAATCACTCCAGCACTAACAGCTTTATCAATTACGGCTAATTATACATAAAAGTCTTCGCTTGTTGTCAGTTTGGATATTATAGGAGTGTTGACCGGATGGTTTTTCATGTTTTGAAATGTGGCTTTGTATTCTTCAGTCCATTTGAAATTTCGACCCTTCTTTACCCGATTGAAGATTGGTATGCACTTACTGTTTCTTTAGAGATGAACCTGCTTAGTGCTGCTACTTTGCTATTTAGGTCATGAGATCCTTCAGCTTTTTTGGGATTCTATCTTCCTTATGGCTTCAATCTTCTCTGGGTTTGCTTCAATGCCACGTGCGCTCGCTATGTATTTCAGGAACTTACCCCACTAAATGGAAAAAATACATTCCAAAAGGTTCAGCTTCATGTTATACTTCCTCGGGACTTCAAATGTTTATCCTAGGTCTTGGGCGTGACATGATGCTGTCTTTAGCTTAACTAGCATGTCATCCACATATACTTCAGCATTCTTTCGGATTAGATCTGAGAAAATCATATTAACCTGCCTTTGTTAAGTTGCCATGGCGTTTTTGAGCTCTAACAACATTACTTTGTAGCAATATAACCCTTTATCCATCATAAACTAGTATGCTCTTAACCCGACTCGAATATAGCTATCTTATTGTACCTAGAATATGCATCTACAAATGAGAGCAGTTCATGTCCGCTGGTTGCGTCCACTAGCTAACTGATTCTAGGTAGGGAAAAGCTATCCTTAGGGCAAGCCTTGTTAAGGTTGGTATAATCTAAACAGGTCCTCCATTTTTCATTAGGTTTTTTCCACAAATGCTAGATTAGCAATCCATTTTGGGTAGTATACTTCCCTGATGAATCCTTCTCCTTTAGCTTCTTGACTTCTCCATATAGGGTGTTATACCTTTCTAAATCTAGGGTTTTCTCTTTTGTCTAGCTGAATGGGCGTCAAGATGGATGTTAAGTGCATGATTAGATAATGGCTGGATCTATTCTACTATGTCTGAAAGTGTTAGGCAAATACATCTGCTGATCTTCTTAAGAAGTTTATTAGTTTAATTCGGGCTTCTGCACTGAGATTCTTCCCTATATTAAGAAACTTTATGGGGTCTTTTGGATCTACTTGAATGTCTCTAAGGTCATCCACTGGCTTTAACTCTCTCTTTATTTCCCTAATTTCAAATTTATTTCACTTTCTTCTTCTTCTTCTTAAGAGGTGACTATGAGCGTTTGTTTCTAAGTTTCTTCGTAGAGTATTGTGCATGGATCGAATTATATTTTCAATGCCAATCATGTGCATATACTTTCACTTTTCTTTCTTTACTGATGTTGTAGCTATAGGAAGACTTGTTTTAGCCTCAGCTTTGGTACTTAGTATCGATGAAGTTCTTTGTGCTAATTTTGTTTCCTTTTCATTGCTATTATTACTAGTATTATAAGAGATACTACAGTAGTTTTATACAATTTTATTGCTACAAATAAGGTTTACATTATACAATTCTCTAGTTAAAAACTGGTCACCCCTTATCGACCCTATCCCAGCAAGGGTGTTGGACTTCATGAGTAGATCCTTCAGTGAGATGATTGACGTTAGGTCTATTAGTGCAAGTCTTCCTAGAAATGCATTGTATGGTGAGGGATGGTCGATGATTAAGAAGCTTGCATAAAGTGATGTATGTAGAGATGCAGTTCCGGATGAAACAAGATGGCATATTAATCCTACTAGGATGGTTGTGGTGTTATTAAAGCCGTAGATCGGCTCAGGGCTAGGCTTTGGAATTTTTGTTGGAAGCTTCATCCGATCATACGCTGATCTAAAGATGACATTGACTAAGATTTAAGAATCAATAAAGACATTTTTCATGGTGCATTTTGAAGTCTACACTATGACAATAAGCAGGTCCTGGTGTATGAATACTACTCCTGCTACATCAGCTATTGTAAAGGCTATTTCTTTTGCTGATTTTTTTCTTAACATTGAAGACTTCCATCTGCTATATCTTAGCTTCTTGCATATATCTCTCTGGTGCCTTTTTGCTTGCTCCAACAATATATGGTCCCCTAGGGATTGAGGCTATGAGGTTGAGGGGTTTTTTGCTTGGTTCTCATTTAGATCTGGGTGAGACTCCTAGTCCTATCTTTATTACTAGTTTTTGGAAGCTACTTTGGTATTCTTTTTGAATCAGCCTTTCTATTTCATTTCTTAAGTGTTTGCAGTTTTTTGTGTGGTGGCCATTTGCTCTATGGAAACGGAAGTATACTCCGCCTTGATTATGTTATGCCTTCTTCCCATTGTTGGGTATATGTAAGCTACATCTTGGTCATTTCATATATCGATCCAAGAGTATGGGTGAGGGAATTTTTTTTTTGTGAAAAATGAGCTCCTTTTGTCATTTCATAGGTGGATGCTAGTCTTCTGCTCCTTTTCCTTGTAATAGTTGGGGGCAGAAGTACTCTAGGTTTGTATTAGTGGATCCGGCTTCTTCCATCGTTATATAGTCGCTGATCCTCTCGTAGAAAGCCTTCATGCTATGACACGTATTTCTACTATTTTTCGCCCACATTGATGTACCTTTTTTGATCCTGGTAAGGGCCGCAATAAGTAGCACTACTTCACTAGTTACTTCGTTTTGAAGTGCTTCAGATTCAAAATACTTTATGAAGTTGCATATGCATTCATTTTCATCCTGCTTATGCATGACATGGTGTTTACATCTGGGGGGCCCCTCTCCACGATTTGAATTGCCTTGGAACATTTATGGATAACTGCCTCCAAGAAAGAACCTCCGCTCTGTACCTCCTGAACCGTTGGCTTGCTGCATCTGCTAAGTAAACCAAAAAGAGGTTACATCAAGCCATCCTTACTACCTTCAGAATGTCCATGTAATACTCAAAAGTGCAAATATGGTCATCTTTGATGGTAGTTCCGTTAAACTTGTTTATTGATAAGGGTTTAAAGTTGTCCAAAAAATCTGCTTTTATAACAGTCTCATTGAATAAGGAAGAACCTTCTTCCCTGACCTTTTCTCTAGTGTTTTGTTGGCAAAGGTTTGCCAGTTGTTCCACACAGATCTTGAGTTGTCGTAGCTCATTTTCCCTTGGGTCCATCTATGATGAAGCACCCTCGTAAAACAAAGTGGCACCATTATCATTGTGAATAGATTGGGCCTCCTTTTTTAGCAGGAGCGGGTTGACGTTGGTTGGCTTAGATTTGAATTGCAGGTTGACATGGGTCCTGCCTTATAGATTGGCATCAGTGTTCTGGCCAGCAACAATTCTCATTTCTGAAAGTTCTGTTTTCAACTACCCAGTGCATAGTGAGTGCAATTAACAAGTGATAGCAGTGGGTTATGGAGTGTGGATGGGAGGCTGGCCAGAGAGTAGTATATTGGGCCATTGTTTTTTCTGACCCTTCTATGTGCTGATTTATTTTGTTTATGAACGAATGAAGCGTAGACAGGATCGGATCTATTGGGGCCTCAGTTAAAGGTTCCATCCCGGCTTGAGGTTTCGAGATTATGAGTGGTCTCTTTTTTGAAGCTAGGTGTAACTATTCTTATGCAAGGGGAGTAGCGGAATGCTTGGGATTCATAGCGTGCGAAGGAAAATACGGGTAAGATTTGCTAAGAAACATAAGCGGATGTTCGAGCCCTCTTTTTAGCGCCAAAAGTGTCGATTTGACTTTTTATCTCATACCACCCAATCGATCATGAAGTAATTATAACATAAATTACCTTTGTCATTAAGAATCAACAAACGTAAGCAGCATTAAATTTGCCTTAAAGGTAGTAATTATGTGGTCGAGTGCTTATACAATTATGTCGTTGCATTCTAGCTGGCTATTAAAATGTCAAGTTGGATTAACATCAAATTCAAGCAAAAAAAAGAAAAGAATCTAACACTGAAACAAGATAAGTAAAAAATGATGAAAAGGTAAAAGGCATCGAGAATTTACATCATTCGAATGTTAAGGAATCCTACGTCCATGGATCAAATATCACTTTCTTCTATTATATATTCTTAGTACATAATAATGGTAGATAGTGTATAAATTCGTTATTGTTCTTAAAAGCGTCAAATCTCGAAAAAGCCCCCTTCCTACTACAGTGCCTTTTTTATTTATAGTATAGAGAGTCATATAGATCGCCAAAATCCACTTTTGTTATTTTAGTTTCCAACTTTGGATTGTGCTAAGTGTCATCCATCCATTTCATTTATTTGATGTGCGTGGATTGCTGACAAATCTTCAGCGAGAAACTATAATTTAGGTGGTTGAATTGTGGATATTGATGGTAATTTGAAATTGAAGCAAGAAGTCCCGGATGAAAAAGAGTGCGGATTAAGGATCTTAAGGCTAATTTAACACTAGAGGGGGGTGAATAGTGTTTAATGGATTCTAAGACTCATACGGACTAATTTAAAAATTATAATACAAACAAATGCTGAACTTAATGACAGAACAATCACAGAATCAAAAACAGATGTAGAAAGCAAATAAAAAGAAGTAAAAGAAAGAATACATTGTATTTTATACCGGAGTGACCCTACATCCAGTCCTATACCAAGGCAAACACCTCATAAAGATTTTTATTATACTAATGTCGAGATTACAATCCTCAATTTCTAAAGTACTTGAGGTACCCTAATGTCTCATGAGTCCAGGGCAAACTCTCTTGATTTACAGGATTCAAGATCACCCAATTGATTTCCAGGCACAATCACACCTTATAGAGAGACTTGATAAACTTTTGATTACCAATTGATCCTATAACTCTGAATAGCACTTTGATCTTCGAGAGAGGACAGAGAATCAAACAAGAATGACATTCTAATTTGATTCACTTGAGAATTCGGCAGAATTTCGGCACGGTATTAAAAATATGAAATTTTTTGAATATGGATTTATGGAGAAGGAGTGAAGAAAAATAAGAAATTATTTTATTTTAAAATTTGTTTGTGAAGGCTATTTATAAAGCACCAACGGTCATAACCACTCGTGAAGAGATTCAAACAAATAGACAATTCTTTTGAAAATTGAAACTTTTGAATTCAATGGCCACCGTGTCGACATGGGGTATCCCATAATGTCGACATCCCTAATTGAAAACAATGTGAAATTTGTTTTGAAAATGAAGTTTAAAACAAGAGTTTATTTTAAAACAAAAACAAATAATATTTTAAGGCTAAAACATCTTTTTGAAAATCATTTGAAAACGATAATTTTAAGGCTAAAAATATTTTGAAAAGCAGTTTTGAAAAACCATATTGAAGTTGTTTTGCAAGCTTCTTCCTGCAGAATATCTCATCACATCAGGACCCGAGAACTTGTACAAAATCAGGATGTTCGTGGGTTTGTAAGCCACTTGTCGTAGGTTTGTAAGCTACTTGTCGTGGGTTCGTAAGCCATTAAGAAGGTAGAAAAGGTTCCACCCCAAATGAAATTTTAAATGAAGATTTCCGTGCTATTATGAAGTTTTAACCAAAACTAGACACTGAAATCTTGATCTTGATATACTAGAGTCTTCAATCTTGATTCTTGAGTCTTTATACTGATCAGTCTTCAGTAATCAATGCCTCCATATATATATATATATATATATATATATATATATATATATATATATATATCCTGCATACACATATATATCTTGACAACAGTGTTAGTCTATATTTTATAATAAAATAAGTGAAAAAGGTTGTTGTCATCAGAACCAACATCTCAGTTCCTAACAATCTCCCCCTTTTTGATGATGACAACCTGTATTTATAAAATATAATTACCATACCATAACTCATAACTCCCCCTTACTTCATGACTCCTCCTTACTCCAATCATAACTCCCTCTGACTCAAGCCAACTATTATTTTACAACTTCTCCCCCTTTGTCATCAACAAAAACTCCTTACTAAAAAAATTCCCTAAACATGATATAAGATAATCAACCATAACGGAGTACTCCATATATAAGTGCAATAAGTGCTAAGTGTGGTCATAAGTGTAATTCAGAAGTAAATCAATCATCATCCAATCATATTCACAGTGATCAGTCAATCCAATCATATATATAAACCATACCAAATGTTTTTAAATTAGTCAAGTCAATCAAGTTTAAAACACACCAATCAAATCAAACAAATAACATATAGAATGACTAAACATTCCTTGGTAGTTGCACCCATCTATCTTCTCCAAAGATAGGGTCTGCTTTGATGACATCCCGTTCTTCTTTATCTTTTTCGAGAGTGACTGGTGGATTTCCTTCAATATTGTCCTTGTTAACGGTTGAGATCATTCAACAAAGGGCATCAACATGTCTCTCTTACTCCTTGATCATCTGTATTTGACTCAATTCTAAGTGGCGTTGATTATAAAGTATGAGTGTAAGAATATTCTTGAAAGAAGTGAAAGTTTCTTCAAGATTATCACTTAGATTCTTAATTGGAGAAGCCATAATTCAAGAAATAGGAAAAACTATGAAAGGAAGTGATTAAAAATAAAGTTTGTTAATTTATTATAGAAGAAATAGGTATAAATAGGGGTAGAAAGTCGTTTAAAATGAATAGACACAAGTTAGTTACATGAAATTAAAATTTGAAAGAGTAACTATTTTCTGCCCATTGTATGTCGACGTGGGGGGATGGTAGATGTCGACATGCCTCTGCCTAAAGTGATAATTTGCTTTGTTTTGAATATTATGAACATATCTATTCGCTTAAAATTCGTATAATATAAAAACAAGCAATTACAGAGATAAGTGAAGTTGAATAACAGGAAATGAAAGGTTTCATTAATCATTCTAGTAAACATTACATAAGATAATATAATATTAACTAAAATAAAGAAAGTGCAAAGATATAAATAAGATAACATGAATTAAAACTAATTAGATGAAGATGAAGAAGATGATAGTCCAAGCTTTGTACTAATTTTCCCAAAGAACTTGTCCATTTTAGTGAAAATATTATCCATTTTCTTACTCATCGATCTTTTAAGTGTCTTTTGATTTTCCATTATAATTCTTTGATTATTGAGAATGGTCTTATTGGATGGATTAGCGAGATTAGTATAGGATATTCGATACTTCCTACGGAAGTTTATTGATCTTCCACTTCCTCCTCTTCAATTTCCATTCCTTCATATTCCTCTCCTTCTTCTTCCTCCATTTCTTCCATCTCTTCATGAGCAAACCTTTCTTCTTTTTCCATAAGTGTTTCATATGGTTAAAACACTAATGGAATTTGTATAAGGGAAATGTTTCATGGTTGAACACTTTTTTAGTTATAAAATTTTCCCTTTTGAAATCAACTCCAAAGTAATTAAAAATCCGAGTGAGATAAATTCTATGATATAATGTATTTTCACCCATAGTAAAATTCTTGGGCCTTAGCTCATCCAAAATAAATTGAGCCCAATTAATATCAGAATTTTCAAAAATTGCAAAAAGAGTTTGCAAACTTTCAAAGTCGGGTTGTTGTAGTTTCCTGATCTTGGTATAAGAGTGTGTTGAATAAGAATGTTAACAATTCTTGCTTTTGGACGAAAATAACGATTTTTGAATTCAAAATTGTTATCCCCTTCAAAGATGTGATCAAATGTCTCTCGATCATTTTCATTTTTTGAAATTCCAAGAGATTCGTTTCGATATACTTGCATCCCAAAATATTTTCCAAAATTTCACAATCCAAAACAATTTGTGTTCCTTTAACACTACTCTGAATTTGTCCATCTTGTCCATCATAAAAACCACGATTCAAATTCACATAGAATGTTTTAACAAAATTTGGATAAATACAAAATCATTTTGTTTGTTATCTACTAAACTAAGAATAGAACATTGTTGAAAAAGATTTTCAATTTCATAAGAAGGAAAATCTTCAAAAATAACTAATTTTCCCTTATGAATTTTTCCAAAGTTTACATAGTTGATGTAAGCTTTGATAGCTTCCAGGTCATTAAAAAGAAAGTTTTTGACAGATTTTGAAAGCCTAATGGTGTTAGGAGTGCTTGAAGAGGCCATTGAATAAGTTTGAGAGGGATATAAATTATGAAGATAAATTTTGAAATTTGAAATGAAAGTGAAAAGTGATGATAAGGAGAGTAAATTAAATAGAGATTCTATAGACATGTTCTCTGGTCAAGAGGCATCTTTCCAGAGCATTGAAGTTGGAGAAAAGGTAGAGGAAAATTCAAAAGTATGCATTCAAATTTTGAAATCAAATTCTGAGGGGCATGTTGACATGGGGTATCCTGGTACGTCGACATGTACCTATTGAATCAAAGGACAAGTTTCTAATCGTAATTTCTAATAAATGAATATATTATATCCTATGTTCTAATTATAAAATTCATGTGATAACATTAAATATAATAATACTTAAATATATATAGTTTAATATTTAAAATATTATTAAAATAATATTATTTTTGGATTTAAGATTCAAATTTCAAGGGATAAATTTGAATTTAAAATTCAAGGAATTTAAAAGAATCAAGAAAACAAACAAGCATCCATTCAAACATGAAAAATTAAAAATAATGTAAATGCATACCTATTTTTAGATCCATACTCTCATCGTCGACTGATTCATGTATAGCAGTGAAATACAGATTTGAATTATCCATCTTCTTTCATCGTCACTGGATAATGAGTCCGAGTCATCAAGAGTTGTTGTGTATGCTTTCTTTCTTTTCCTTGACGAGTCATTGTTTGGAGGGAACAACTGTTTTCTGGATACAGGCAATCTTTTCTATGATGCCCGACTTTATTGCAATTGTAGCATCTATCATTGTTGACGTTCTCCATATTATTTATGGAATTCCTTTGATCATTTCTTCTGTAATTATTCATTTTTATATATTTTAGGAATTTTCAAAGTTTCTTGTCATGAAAGCAATCTCCTCATCACTGTCTGGTTTTGAATCTTCAGTTGCTGCATTGAGTGCCAATGATTTCTTTTTTATAGCCTTGTTTTCTCTTCTTCCTTGCAGTTGAACTTCGTAAGACATTAAATTCCCAATCAATTCTTCTATTTTCATTAAACTGATATCATTTTCTTCTTTGATTGCAAATGTCTTTTGATCCCATTCTAGAGTGAGTGAATTTAGAATTTCTCTGACTTGGTCTTCCTCCGAAAAGCTTTTCCCTTTGCAATTAATGAATGAACAATATCTTGAAATCACTAATACATGTCGGAAATAGACTCATTTGCATGCATTTTAAACAATTGAAATGGAATAGTTAATATGAAAAATTTAGTCTGTTTAACTTTGTTTGTTTCTTCATGGGTAACTTGCAAAGTTTTCCAGATTTCAAATGTTGACTTGCAAACAGACACTCTATTAAACTCATTCCTATCTAGTAAAAAAAATATAATATTCATGGCCTTTGAGTTATTAGTACAACACCCTTTTGCTCAGCAGTTCACTGGGCAAAATTGGTAGTTGGTTCAACATGCTCAGTTTATATGATATTCGAAGTGTCTAATCCTACTGATTGTAAATAAATTTTCATTCTACAAGCCTAATATGTATAATTACTGCCATTGAAAAATGATGGTCTGACAGTAGACTGACCTTCTACAATGAACTAGTATTAGGGATAGCAGAATGTGATGACCCTGACTCGACCTTCGAAAATCGGCACCGAATATGACACTTGTATTCGAATGCCGCAGATCCAAACGTCGAATCTGGTTCGCCGGAGCTTATAACATAATTAAGTATAACAACACAGCGGAAGGAAAAGAAATGAATATCATTGATATACAACATTTGATACAACAATGATAAGATATGAATACATATCAGAGATACAAGATAACAATGCTACAGCGGGATAAAAAAATGAACTAGCAGCAAAACCAAAAACTTCAAACAGCAACTCTAACTCCAAAGCACTAATCCAGAAATGGCTCGAACCACCATCAATTGCACCAAGATAAGCAAGTCTCGCCCATGAATCCAAAGACTCCAATATCCAGAATCTCCGAAGAATACCAAAGAGAAAACTGAAAGCTACAGAAACGATGTCTATGTCTACTATCTGAAAAACCCAACTCTAGACTACCCGTGTGGAAAATTATGGGCACCTAGAGTTTAGGAAAGGAACAATAAACTCCGGGTCAGTCATGGGACTGGTATGAGCAAACAAAAACATTTGGTCTTTTAAAACAATCAAAAGAATTTAAATTTAAAAATCCGCAATGCTTTTTGGAAAATGAAACTACCATAAGGCCTCCCGCCACACACACAATGCAAACGCAGACTTGGAGGAGATTTCTCCTTATGATAGTCAAAAATGCTTACTACGCGAAATCCTTTGATATTATTATTATAAGTGCACAGTGTAGAAAAACTTTTCGAAAATATAATATTAATCTTAGCCAGCATAGGTACCATTATATTATGCCATCTATAGTTACCATTTTAAATGGCAGGTTCTACAACTAAAACCGTACATGGCTCATATTGTTTTGTTTGGATTTCCAACAAATGGTCATGCCAATGAACTTCCCATTGACACATGGATACGCCTCTGGAGGGACGCCCCAAGAACCTAACCGGATCTCTGCCAACATAAGGCCGGGTTACCTCTGTAACTAGGTAACTACTGACACGAGTATGCCATCCCTAGGTAGTAAGCAACCTTTATCCCAGGATTCACCGACAACCACAAAGTAATAAATTTGCAGCAACCACATAGGTTAAGTATCTGGGCTCCATACCATGATACCACCTCTATCCAGAAGGAAATGAACATATCCTCAGGAGGCGCTAGCCCAAATAACCTTGCCGCATTCTTCCTGTTTCGACCATTCCGGGTTGTGAAGTTCGACGAAGTCTCATCCATAAAGCTACGCTTTTCACAAAAGCCATGCTTTGATCAACAAATGATCAGCAACACTTTGTATGCCACATTACCAAATTGGGAATGTATCACCGGTAACCATCAACTACATAACCTTTGAGCTCGTACGTCTCAGAGAAGGGTGTTAAGCTAAGAGAATAAATCTCCACCACCAAACAGAAATGTATTTGATAGAAATCGGTTTTACATCTCAAAGTGTAACGTTAGACACACACATCCATACAAGTCCGTTCCAGGATCGAACGGAACCGAAGGCACTTTTAAAGAAGCCCTTGCATATCTGGATAATCCCTCATCACGTCCAGATTCCCCATCACAAAGGGTGATCAAATCTCTATACCAGGGACCAGTCGGTGTAGAGACATTCGATGGGTTATCCTTTTGTTTTCGAAAAATATTCGTTCTTCACCACCGGTCTTCAAATGCTATCCGTATACATTATTCGAAATGGGTTATATGATACAAAGGTCCTCTCCCGGCTAAACCGAATAATGAGCGCAATATTTAAAATCATATGGATAATGGGATTCAGTTAAGCCATAACTTTAAACCAAAAAAAATTCTTTCAAATGGTTAAACAAATTACCATTTATAAATCTTTTTAACCAAAAAGATTCATTTCAAAAACCTTCAATAGTTTAAAAAAATTCCATACTTAAATCTTTTATACAATAGATTCACTTTTAAATCCCTTTTCAATTTTAAACAAGGTTTACCAATCTTTGACATAGATTCATTTGTAACCTTTCAAAACAATTCCATTTCAAATTGGATTGACTCATCCGGTCTTTCAATTAAAGACTCATTTCATAGCTTTCAAAACAATTCCCGTTTCAATCTTATATATATAAGAGACACATCATTTAAAACCTTCTTCATTTTCAAATTAGGGTTCAACTATCTTTCACAAAGATATAGCTTTCAAAATCTTTCCATTTCAAATTTGAAATCATAATTTGTATAACCTTTTTATGTTATAAAATACCAAATATAGAATTCAATTTCTGATATTGAATTCAAATTTAAATCAAATGATTTTAATTTAAATCTTTCTTTAGCTATTCAAAATAACTTTCATTTTTAAAACACCTTTTCAACAGTTTATCACTTTAAACCCAATTCATTTTCAAAACCATTTGAATTTAAAATTCAAATTCAAAACTATTTTTAAAAATCTGTGACTTAACCGATTTCCACGTGCAATCCATATTTGTGTGTGTATAGTGTAATCCAGGGGTTTATACACAATTGTGCACAGCATCAATCATCACATCACGGATTAAAGTGCAACAATATCGATAAGCGGTATAAGCTATAACACTTATCTTCATTCACAGATTCATAGATAAAATAAATTTGTAAATCACAAAGATTCATCATTACAATTCGATGTGGGTTTCGGATAACCAACCGGAATCCGACTCCCTGTTGCATCGAATTTCAAAGTTCGTTTAACGGGTCAAAGGGTTTTGTATATTCATATAACAATATATTCATCACAGATATAACAGCTTCAATAAAAAATCAAACAACTTCAATTAAGATGAATAAATTATGTGGATTAAGTTAATTAACCACATAATTACTTTCATTAATTTTCTTTAATCAATGATCAATCATCATCGATTACGATTGACTAAATCTAAATCACCTTCATTAATTAATCAATTTACCTTTAATTAATTGTCCTTTAATTAGTAATTATCTCTTAATTACTTATTTATCAATTAAGTTAACTTATTTATTAAATAAATTAACTTTTAATTAATTGTCCTTAATTAGCTATCTTAATTAATTAACAATATTAATTAATTTTCCTTTAATTATCTACATAAATCAATTACTTTAAGATTAATAAATGATCTTTTAATTAATCAAAACTCTAATTAATTAACCCTTAATTGTGATTAATTGAATCTTAATTCCAAATAATTATCCTTAATTGGTTATTCTTAATTTAAGTCACCATAGTGGATTAACCACATTAATTATACTTCAAAGTAATTAACCCCTAATATTTGATTAATCAATCTTTAGTCTTTTATTATCTACCCTTAATCTCTTTTACTATGCAATTATTAATTTTTATTTAATCATTCATTTATCTCCTGATTAATTAGCTTAAATTATTAACCAATTACCTAAATTACTTTAATTACTTTCATTAAGTAATTCACCTTAAATAATAATTACCCTTTAACGAATATATTAACTTAACTTTGAAAGCTACTCAACCATTTTTTAAAACATTCTTTATGATAATTATTCTTAGTTATTTAGAATTTAATCTTGATTATAAATCATTAGTTACTTGACTATCATTAACGATATAAATTAACTTACTTAAAAATTCAAAACATTTGATTTTTTATTTCTAAATTACCTATTCAGTTTCATTTAAAATAACTTATTAAAAATTTAAGTTTAAACTTAATTGTTTTTAATCTTTTATTTCAAAAACCTTAAATTTATACCTTTTATCTTAATAATAAAATCATCATTTATAAAGAAACAATTTTATTAATTTGTTTTTACTAATCCGCTTTAGTTTTCAAAACTCAGAAAACACGAGATCCCAGGAAACTCGAGTGCTTCCCCGAGCTAATCCCCCCATACACGAAGCCTGCATCGGGTTTCTCCACAAATCTACTCGAGTGACCCAAAACTTAAGATTAGAAAAATTTCTAAGTATTTTTGACTTCGCACCACAATCCACTTCGAGTTAAAACTCAAGCTATTCCTGTTCCTTCCCGAGACAAGCTTCGAGTTCGTCCCCAGTCAACTTCGTCTTTTTTTTCCTTTTTTAACTTTAAGTTATGCACTGCAATTCACGCACGCACCCAGATAGACGCTCAAAGCAAATCCCAAACTTTCCTGAGTAACACCTCGCGACAAATTAACCCTCGAAGCGGCTGCCACCCATCAACGCCGTGCACATGCACAAGGCATCGAAGCCATGCCTAACATCATCGGCATCGCCACCAAGTCACCAATGACCTCGACGTCAACCCTAGCTATCCTCTTCTACACGAAAATGCTTAAATCCTCTTTCGACACTTCACCATGCCCAGAAAAGTATTTCCAGTCAACCTCTGCCTCGTATCATCGCCTCCCCACCACCGGAATTCATGTCTCCTCGCCGCAAGCTTCATTAGACACCCTTCTCCCTTTTCCCTTCGTCTCAACCCACTCGACGCTCTGTTGAAGTCACGGAGATAAATTTCCCGACCTTAACATAATTAGGGTTTAAAACCCAATCGCTTTCTCGCCGACGCCACAGTCCACGAGCACCATCACTGCCATTTTTCCCTGACACCCTGATCACTCACCCAGCTTTACCCCAAACTCCGACCTCGCTAGTGCCTCTGACCACCTAAAATCGGTCAAAACCCAACCTTTGATCAACCCAAAACTGCTCTCACAATACTCAACTAAAAATCATCACACTTGTCTAAAAAATCCCATTTTCTAATGCCAGTTTATTTTATGTAATTGAATCACTAAATTGTGCCATTCGAATTTATTTAAAATTTGAATTTTCTCTTTAAAAACCCAATTCTTACATACTGTATTCTTATTCTTCTTGAAAAAAACTATTTTAAATTTTAATTCATACTTAAATTCACCTATTTTGATTTGAAACCCAACCTGATAATGATTAGAAAAGAAAAGATTAAATTTCTTAAGGGTTTCTACCCTGTGAGTTTGCTAAATTTTACCTGAGCTATTTTTTTTCTCCCTGTAGATTGTTTTCAGATTGATGGTTTGCTTTGATTCCCAAATTCAAATGATGCAAGCTTCAGATTTGTTTGCCTTTGAACTATCTTAGATTCCAGATTTATTTCTTGCCCCTTATTTTCAGATTTTCCAGATTTTTTGAAATGAATTGCATGTTGATTCAATTCCAAGTTTGTATTTTGATTTTGCTATTTGTTGTTTGTTTCAGGTATGAAGCTTTGCTGGTTCTTTATTTCCAGGTTTTCACTTTCTTTGATCTGCAGTTTTTTTCTTTTCTTTGATATTTACATTTTTTTTAAGAAATAGCACGAACACTTGTTAAATTCAAAACTTAATTACAAACACTTGTTATTACATGGTCTTACTTGGTTCACATTTGTCATAACTAACAAAATATGTCTAAATCCTTAATTTTTTTATTAATTTATAGATTTATGTTTAAGTCCTTAAGTTCAATGAATTTTAAAATTTAGTTTTAAACCCTTAACTTAGATTTATTTGGAATGTATGTTTTAAATCTTACTTTAAATTAATTTATACATTTTGTTTTTAAACCTTATTATATTTTTTTATTTTTTATTTTACAAGCCATGTTTACGTGTATTAGTTTTCAAAAAATACATACCTATATATGTAAGTTTTAAAGCCTTCATTTGAAATCATATAATTTATAAAGGAAAAATGAATTGAAAACAATTTATAAATAATCGTACATATATAATTCTTAATTAATAAGGCTTTTTTTAAAAATCTAATTTACTTATTATATCATATATTCATATACACATAGTAAAATTAGAAAACAAATTTTATTTCCAATATAAATATTAAATTTCTAAATTAAAATTTCTATTTACAATACAAACCCTATTTAACTTTGAAATATCACATTCCTTTACATCTATTTACATATACAAAAATACATTTTTTATTTGTTTGAGAAATTCTCAATTTAACTCACAATTAAATTTATAATTAATATATTATTCAAAATATTTATTTTTCTGAATTTCTAATTTAAAAATCTATTTAAAAATCATATTTACATTTATTAATAAACAAAAGAATATCTATTAAACTTTGGAAAACACCAGACTAAACCATAATTAAATTCCAAAAAATTAAATTTATTTTCAATTTCAATTTGATTTAAAAATGGAAATGTTACAGATTCCTCTCCTTAGAAAATTTCGTACTCGAAATTTGAAAGTAGGGAGACAACAAAGAATGGATAGATACACAAGGATAGAGAATTGACACACAAATCAAGCCGATTATCTATTCTGCATTTGGCTTCCCAAATCAGAATATCACGAATGGATACAAGAACGAATCAAGATACTTGGGTCACCAGATCCACGAATATACAGGGTATTGATTAGTTCAAAAGATAACTAACCATTCGTAGAATAAACCGGGACCTAACAGAATAAACAAATATATGGATGCAATCCAAATGTATTAGTTTAAACAATCAAAATATACCTATCAGCCATAGCAATCAAAGCAAACAATTCATCCAAGCAAACAATTCTGACCCATCTGGAGTTTGTGCCCCATGCAAAATATATCAAAGCTTCTTCCTGGATTTACCAGGAATCATCAAAGAATTGAAAAGACGAATCAAAGGAGATTGATAGAGAAAGATATTTTCCGCTATTGCAGAGTATTGACCATTTGTAGTAATATTCCCCTGTCCCCTATCTCGTCCTCTTGCACTCATACTCACTATCAGTGGATAGTAAGAGAATTTACCGAGGCATTCGAACGGATATCTTAGGGATATACTCATTCTAGGGTATACTTCACCCTATCTCTAATGAGTCACTTAATGTGTTACACTCTTGAGCTAAAGTTTCATCCTTCAGCTCTGATACCAAATGTGACAATCCTAACTCGATCTTCGAAAACCGGCACCGAATACGACACTTGTATTCGAATGCCGCAGATCCAAACGTCAAATTTGGTTCGTCGGAGCTTATAACATAATTACGTATAACAACACAGCGGAATAAAAAGAAATGAATATCATTGTTATACAACATTTGATACAACAATGATACGATATGAATAAATATCAGAGATACAAGATAATAATGCTACAGCGGAATAAAAAAATGAACTAGCGGCGGAACCAAAAACTTCAAACAGCAACTCTAACTCCAAAGCACCAATCCAGAAATGGCTCGAACCACCATCAATTGCACCAAGATAAGCAAGTCTCTTCCATGAATCCAAAGACTCCAATATCCAGAATCTCCGAAGAATACCAAAGAGAAAACTGAAAGCTACAGAATCGATGTCTATATCCACTATCTGAAAAACCCAACTCTAGACTGCCCGTGTGGAAAATTGTGGGCACCCAGAGTTTAGGAAAGGAATAATAAACTCCGGGTCAGTCATGGGACTGGTATGAGCAAACAAAAACATTTGGTCTTTTAAAATAATCAAAAGAATTTAAATTTAAAAATCCGCAATGCTTTTTGGAAAATGAAACTACCATAAGGCCTTCCGCCACACACACAATGCAAACGTAGACTTGGAGGAGATTTCTCCTTATGATAGTCAAAAATGCTTAGTACGCGAAATCCTTTGATATTATTATTATAAGTGCATAGTGTAGCAAAAAAATTCGAAAATATAATATTAATCTTAGCCAGCATAGGTACAATTATATTATGCCAGCTATAGCTACCATTTTAAATGGCAGGTTCTACAACTAAAACCGTACAGGGCTCGTATTGTTTTGTTTGGATTTCCAACAAATGGTCAGGCCAAGGAACTTCCCATTGCCACATGGGTACGCCTCTGGAGGGACACCTCGAGAACCTAACCAGATCTCTGCCAATACAAGGCCGGATTACCTCTGTAACAAGGTAACTACTAGCACGAGTATGTCATCCCCCAGTCATAACCAACCTTTATCCGGGAATTCACCATCAACCACAAAGTAATAAATTTGCAGCAACCACATAGGTTAAGTATCTGCGCTCTATACCATGATACGACCTCTATCCAGAAGGAAATGAACATACCCTCAGGGGGCGCTACCCCCAAATAACCTTGCCACATTCTTCCTGTTTCGACCATCCGGGTTGTGAAGTTCGACGAAGTCTCGTCCATAAAGCTACGCTTTTCACAAAAGTCATGCTTTGATCAACAAATGATCGGCAACACTTCGAATGCCACATTACCAAATTGGGAATGTATCACTAGTAACCACCAACTACATAACCTTTGAGCTCATACGTCTCAGAGAAGGGTGTTAAGCTAAGAGAATAAATCTCCGCCACCAAACAGAAATGTATTTGATAGAAACCGGTTTTACATCTCAAAGTGTAACGTCATACACACATCCATACAAGTCTGTTCCGAGATCGAACGGAACTGAAGGCACTTCCAAAGAAGCCCTTGCAAATCCGGATAATCCCTAATCACGTCCAGACTCCCCATCACAAAGGGTGATCAAATCTCTATACCGGGGACCAGTCGGTGCAGAGACATTCGACGGGTTATCCTTCCGTTTTCGAAAAATATCCGGTCTTCTCCACCGGTCTTCAAATGCTATCCATATACATCGTATCATTATTCAAAATGGGTTATATGACGCAAAGGTCCTCTTCTGGCTAAATCGAATAATGAGCGCAATATTTAAAATCATATGGATAATGGGATTTAGTTAAGTCATAACTTTAAACCAAAAAAATTTCTTTCAAATGGTTAACAAATTCCCATTTATAAATCTTTTTAAACAAAAAGATTCATTTCAAAAACCTTCAATGGTTTAAACAATTTCCATACTAAATCTTTTATACAAAAGATTCACTTTTAAATCTCTTTTCAATTTTAAACAAGGTTTACCAATTGTTAACGCTAAAAATTGAACGCTTACACCCCGGTGTATCTAGAGATTAAGTGAAAGCACCACCCGTGAACACGGGAATTAAAAACAAGTAGAAAAGTCACAGAGAAAGCAGTAAAAGACAACAGTTTTATAGTGGTTCGGCTTCAGGTTAAGCCTACGTCCACTTTAATCCTCTTTATTACTGAATCGATTACAACTTTACAATAATCTTCAATTACAATACTGATGAGACAAACAACTAGAACTCCGATGTAGAAGAATTCTTCGAATCCATGTTGATTGTGTTAGATTTCCTCTTGAAGTTAGTTGAGATGCCTTTCGTGTTTGAAGTGTCGAGTGAGTCGAGAATTCAGCAGAGTATCGGCGTTCCAGAAAAGAGCCAAAAAGATCCCCTTTTAGTTGGAGTAGGTGGGGTATTTATAGGAGAGTTCGGCTTTAGGTCGTAGGTCGCGAGCGACCTTGGATAGGTCGTTGGTCGTCCGCGATCTAATGGGAGTCGTCTACTGCTTATACATGGAACACTTGATCGTTCTGGAGAAGCTAGCAAGTCATAGGTAGGAAGCGACATAGGAAGCTCCTTTGGTACGTTTGGGTTGTGAACGACTTAGGTATAGGTCATAGGTCGTGGGCGACTTAGTAGACACGGTTTACGGGTTAACAGGAGCACCCTTGATCATTCGAACAAGTCATAGATCGTGGGCGACTTAGGGTAGGAACGACATAAGGAAGACAAGTTACCTCGGCTTTGTATAGCTCGCTATGTCGCTAGGTCGTTAGAGAGCTTCATTCCTGTTAGGTCGCGTCTAAGTTAACTCGTTCACATTTTAGGTCATTAACCTGCTGTGTTAGGTCGTTTCACCTTAGCTCGCTGCAGAACTTTATCCCTGTTAGGTCGCTCCCCTTACTAACTCGTCAGGTCGCGTATACCTTTAGGTCGCTAGGTCACCTTAGTCCATAGGTCATTAGAGCGCTAGGTCGCTCAGTCCATTTAGCGACTAGGGCATTTATCTTGCTGAGCCACTTTATGTGTTAGGTCGCTTACTCCCTTAGGTAGTTAGGTCGCGCCTCCACATAAGTCATTAACTCGTTGACTCATAGGTCGTTGAACCATCTACTCCTTTAGGTTGTTGGACCTTTCAATTCTTTAGGTTGCTGAGCTCTGTAAGTCGCTGGCTAGTTGAGTCGCTACTTTCTTTAGGTCGCCCGGTCGTAGAAAGAAGAGGGTTAACACTTGCCCCTCGAAGTATACGCCTAAGAGTTAGGTCGTGCGCTTCGATATCTTTTAACATGTGCTAGCTTAGGTCGTTAAGTCGCGGGTGACTTGTGAAGGAGTTAGGTCGCTTGTGTCGATTCGTGTTCCTTTCTCTCCCCTATATAAGCCGTTAGGGCGTTTTCTTCTTCCTTCACCTTATTGTATTCTGCTGCCGCCATTACCATCTTTGAGCTCGAGAATTTTTGAAGCCAATCTACTTGCTGATTTGATCATCATCTCCTCAATCTCACTACATAAGTGAATTCGGCCATCATTCAACCACGACCACCATTGAATTGTGAATCCCTTAGTTTTTGGCCCTATCCCGACCTTGCATGCTGCATTTTGCCGTGGATCATGTCACGGTTAACTTCTGATCGTTTTTGGACACATTGTCGCTATGATTCACGAGAGTACCACAGCGCATTGGGTTTGTGATGGATCAGAGGCGATTTGCGTTGGTTTTGGGTGATTTGGTGGCGTGGAGATACGGTGGATTTGATCGTAGAGGGTTTAACAGGTTATTGGGTTAACGGGTTAGGTGATTAGCTGAGAGAAGAAGAGTTAGCGAGTTAAGGGGAGTTAGGTCGTGCTCGACTTAGGAGCCTTGAACGACTTAGGGCTTTAGTGGTTCGAGACATGAATCATGAGACTTAACTCGGCAAACGGCTTAAAGAATTGGTGCGACCTAAGAATCCTTACGACCCAAAAAAGGGGCTGAGCGATTTAACTCATAGTGACTTAAACTTTTAGATCGCGTGAGCGACCTAGTCTTTAGGTCGTGTGAACGACTTAGTGCCTAGGTCGTGCGAACGACTTAGGACTTAAACAATTTTTGAGTTGCTTCTTGCGACCTAGACCAATCCCAATCCAATCTGTTAGGTCATGAGCGACCTAGAACTTAGAGAATTTTTTGACTTGGATTGTGACTTAAGGACTTGAACAAAACTTGAAAGCTTCAGAATTTTAATAGAACTCGATTGTATTTCTAACTTGAACCGCTAGAATGAACTGCTTGAACTTTAAACTGTTTGAACTTTGAACTGTCTTGACTTCTTTACAGATCATATTCACTTGTAAGTTAACAACCTGCTGAACACAACATTTGCAGAAAACTAGAGCGAATATACTGCCATTGATTGCCCACATCGAATGATAGATTAGTCGATAAAAGATAATCAACTTAAAGAAACTTTATGAAGTGCTATGAATCAACAAATTCAGGCGAAGTATTAAAGAAAAGCAATATTAATCAATTAAAACTGATTTATTTGCATCAATACTGCACTTGCATTTGGACTTAAAACAACAAAACCTGAAACTTTGTAACTGACGAATGTCTGTTAGTGTAATTTCAGTTATATTTGCTTGTCATTTTATTAGTTCTGCACAACACTTCACACATTTAGGAAACATGCACCTTCATATTTGAATATCTAGTTCCTTGTGTAGAATGTCTTCTCAAGAAGAGATAATCGAGCAATCTGAAGGAGTCTTCCCGATAGCCGACCCATTGGATAATCCTCCAGAAAGAACTCCAACAACCCTGAGTCAGCGAGCATTCAACCAATTACGTATTCAATTTGGGATTGCCGAAGCGGATGCTATACTCCCTGGGCCAAATGATACCGCTGACAGGCCACCTCTTGGCTTTGTCGCCGTCAACCGTCAGATGTGCCTTTGTGGTGCCATTCCTCCTTTCAATGAATTTCTCCATCAACTCCTTTTCCGACTAACCATCTCTCCCTTTCAACTGCATCCCAATGGCTACGCCATCCTGATGGGATTATGCGTTCTATTCAGGAGGACACTTAACCGTCTTTCGAGCTTCGAAGAAATCTGCTACTTATGCACATTTGCAAAGAATAAAGACCACCCCTCCATTATACTTGTGAGAAGTGCCAGAAATCGTAAGCTTATCACCGATCTTTCCAAAAGTGCTCATGGTTTTCTGAATCAATTTTTCTTCATTCGCGTCCCCCTAGGGTTTTATGCCATCTGGAGAATAGGAAGTAAGATTGCTCATCCCCGTTCTTTCCGTTTAAGCTTTTCGAGATCCGAATTGCTAAGTGATAACTTCATTCTTTTCCTTTACAGCACTTCCTCCTCCCTCTAGAAATCCCAGTCACAAGACGACTTTTGATAGATTAAATGCCGTGCCGGTTGAAGAAAGAAGTATTAAATTTTTGCTGAAAGATGAACTTCTGCACCAATACGGGCTTTTACACCCTTCCCGTTCCACTCAACCTCATGAAGTCCCTGACTCTCCAGTAGAGGCATCGGATGCCCCAGTTTCCGTTGGAGAACCTACGCCGAAAGAACGTACTGTTGAGGCTTCATTGGTAAAGTGTTCTACTTTAACTGATGTTGCGGGGTCATCTGGAAAACTTGCACTTGACCCATTCATCGAAGAAGAGGAACCTCCCCAACAATCTGGGAAACCTGGTGACGAAGGAGCTAAGAGAACAAGTCCCGCCCGGCACAGCGGTGATGATACTTTTGAGGGGTTGAGCGACCTGATGATTACTTCACAGGAGCTTTTTAAAGATGATCCTATCACTATTAAAGTTACTTCCCAACAGTTGAAGCGACATCCGTTCTGCAACAAACTTCATTAACCCAAGAGTCGACACTGGCTAAATCCATCATCACCTCCCAACCCAGGAGTGGTTCGTGATTCGACGCACGTAGTTTGCACGTTACACACACTTAGGACTTTTCAGCACTTATATGCGTTCAACTTTCTTGCTTTCAAGATTTCTGAGTTTATTTTTTTTCATTTTCAGATTCTCCAGTAGGAAGAAGTGGCTCTTATTACGATGATTTCCAGCGTTATGGGAAGCGTGGTTCTTATGACCCCAGGAGGTATCTTCCTGCCTCTTGGGAAGCTGACGAAGAAAGAGCTACGAGAAGAGCTCGTGAAAGGCGCGCCTATGAAGAACGCCACGAAAGACGACATGAGCGACATGATTCTTCCCAAAGGGAAGATGATTCTCATAAACGGAAATCCCATGATGATAAAGAGAAAAGACACATCCCTGAAGATGCGAGTAAAAGGGCCAAACATGGCGAAAAGCCGGCGTCCGAACTTCCTGAAAGGCCCGCTGCTTTTGTACCTTCTCAATCTCCTGCCCTTGCTCGTACTGATATTCAAACAATTATTGGCAGGCCCTCATATCAGGTTGGAAAAGGCCCGGCCACTCTTCAAAGTCGGTTTCCGCATTGGTGCTTGAAGGGAGTGCTCTTTGACCTTGATTTGGTCCCGATTGACAAGCAAGCTATGCTACGCAATCTTGATGCCGTCAACCTTGATATTGAGAGAATGTCGGGTTGGCAAAAGCTTGTCGACGAACTTCAGAGGGTAAACCGCGTAAATCTTGAGGCCATGCTAACAATGGAAAACGAAAAATCTGAATGGCAGAAAACTCTTGAGCAGCATGACGCGGAAATGAGGAGCATAGCCACTTATAATGAAAAACTTGAAGCAGAGGTCGAAAAACTTAAGGAAGAGCTCGCCACTTCTTCCACTTCTTATTCTCAGAGAGAAGAAGTGCTTCTAATACAAGTGAGAGTTGCTCACGCGGCACAGAGAGATGCTGAAGCTAAATTTGAAGCACAACAAAAAGTTGTGGACAGCTACCGAGCCAATGTTGCTCAACTTCGAGAGAAAACCAACTCCCAGAACTTGGAGATTGAACTGCTCAAAGCTCGACTTTCTAAAGCTAAAAAGGAGCGTGATGAAGCTGTTGCCGGCAAAGCTGCAGCCGAAGAATCTCATATAGCAACCAAAGCTGAAGTTATCTCCACTCTATTCGAGTTTTACATCCATAGTGTTCTGGGGCACGGTAGCCTTAAGTTTTTGGGACCGGCATATGAAATCACTTTGGCCAAAGTGTGGGAGGCCATACTTGACATGCTTGGAGGAGCCGGATATGCCGAAGTAGATCTAATGGCGCACTATCTAGATGATGATGCGTGTGCCGCTCTTGCCAGGGGAAAGGAGCAACTCGCCAAAGAGACAGCCGAAACGATAGAAGGAGAATATTTAGGAAAGACAATCTTAACCCACCCAGTTCTACTTTCAGTTTCAGCCGATATCGATATTGCTGGCTCCAGTTCCCATTCTCCTCCTCCTGCTAAAGACGTTATTGAAAGCACCACCGCCTACACCGGAGATGAGACTCAAGAAAGCACTGAAGCGCAGGACTTCGAAGTTGACATAGTATAGTCTACTTCTCCAGGTAACCTCAATGTTGATCTCTCTCAAGTGGACTGCTTGTACGTTTCGACTGAGTTCGATGAGCTTCTTGCTTATTTCTTAAGTGTTGATGAGCCATTATCTCCTCTTTTTATGAGGAATGCTGACTTTAAGTTTTCTTCTCCTGTAGAGAAAGCGCCAAGTGTTATTCAGCCTTCCCCTCCTCCGGCTATTTCCTACCAGCCACTTCAGATTACTCCTCCTTCCGTTTCTCAACGGGGATCACAAGAGGAGAAGATAGAAGCTCTTCAAGGCTTGGATGACCCGGTTGCTTCTCGAGAACAGAAAGCCGAGGAACCTGAAGAAGGTGAAAGAACCCCGGAGCAGACTATTTCTGATGACATAACACTGTCTGCACTTTTCACTCCGGGCAGTGATCCTTCCTCAAGGAAGAAGGGGAAGCGTGTAGTTTCAAAGAAAAGGAGAGAAGCTTCTGCTGGCGAAGAAAAAATAGAAGAAAGTCCAATTGCACCCCTTCCTCTTTCTTCCCTACTCCCACAAGCCGGCCCAAAAAGTTAATCATCCGGCCAGGAGAAGGCTCAAAAGGTGGAAGGAAGAAGAAGTGATGGGTTTAGGACTTATGCTTTTCACCTTGCTTTTTGCTATTTTGCCTGTGTATATAAAGACTTGTGTTGACCGGAAATTGTGCGGGTATCGGTCCCCACCTTCTTTTGTTTTGAAACCTGCACATGTATAAATTTTTTATAGTATGGAATAAAATGATTCTTTTACTTGTACAAACTTCTGTCTGTATCTGAGAATGCATTTATTCTTCTTCTTTTTTTTATATAGATTTCTTTATTTTCTCCATGTGATGTTGCAGTAAACCTATGGTATGTTGTTTGAGCATTGTTTTTATTTTTGTAACTATATTATATTGCCCCCCGTACCATGGTTTATTGCAATCTCTTTCACATTGGCAGAATTTTGGAGAACAACTCTTCAGTTTCGAGAAGACTTGTGCTCTTTCTTTAGAGAATAATTTTTCCATTTGAAGGAGGTTTGCATCTGTACTTTATAGGATAGTATTTCCGTTTTAAGGAAATATTTTTCTGATTTAGTAGAATGCGCCTCGTTTTGGAGAAATTTTCTTTTTTTTTTGTCGCGAAGTTTTTACACTTCACTTTTGGAGAAAGTCACTTTTATTTCGGCAAGTGAATTTTCCTTCGTGGTACAGTGGGCCTTCGAAAAAGGGCTTCGACCTGTTTGTGCCTCCGAAGAGGGCTTTTGTTTGATTGTGCCTCTGGGAAGAGGGCTTTTTTGTTTAATTATGCCTCTGGAAAGAGGGCTTTTTGGTGTAACTGTGCCTCTGGGGAGAGGGATTTTTTGGTGTAACTGTGCCTCTGGGGAGAGAGCTTTTTTGTTTCTGCCTCTGGGGAGAGGCTTTTATTTTTTCCCTGTCCGCTGGGAAGCGGGCCTCTGGAGAGGGCTTTTCACATTTCAACTCATGTGAAGTTTTATTTCAGATCGCAGTGAAATGTGTGCCTCTGAGTAGGGCCTTTCCCCGGAAGTTTGGAGTTTCCTTCTCTCGGTTGGATGGATTCACGGAGCGGACACAAGTAACTTGGATTGTTTGTTTGCACAAATGTTCTCAGCTAGTTAACGAGTGTCTTGTGCCACCAGTCAGTCCACAACTTTCTATCGAGAAAGAGAACTCTCTTTTTCTGGCAAGTCCCATTAAAGGTCTTTTAGCATTTCAACTATGGTGAAATGGGCCTCCAAAGAGGGCTTTTCACATTCCAGCACTTGTGAAATTTTATTCTAGATCTTGGTGGAATGCATGCCTCCGAGTAGGGCTGTTGCCTGGAAGTTTGGAGTTTCATTCTCTCGGTTGGATGGATTCACGGGGCGGACACAAGTAACTTGGATTGTTTGTTTGCACAAAAGTTCTCAGCTAGTTAACGAGTGTCCTGTGCCACCGGTCAGTCCACAACTTTCTATCGAGAAAGAGAACTCTCTTTTTCTGGCACGTCCCATTGGAGGTCTTTATCCTCCGAAGAGTTGTGCCTCCGAAGAGGGCTTGTGCCTCCGAAGAGGTCTTTTGCTGTTTGCTGCCTGCTCGCCCATGTCTTTTCGCCATTTGCTCATATCAGCGATTCCATGTTATCATTTCCAAGCGCACATTCCTCTCTTTTGCAAGTAGCTTATTCTATCCAAAGAAGTGTACTTCATTGTTAAATGAGTTCGCAGGGGTAGACACTGGCTAATTAATCGAATGTTTGTTTGCACAAATGATCACAATTAGTTAGGAAAGGTCTACCTCTGGTGGAACCACTAACTGTTTGCTTGAAGCACTTCTTATATAGGATCTGAATCTGGAATTTTTGTGGCTAGATATACATTTGTTGAGTGATGTCAGGGATCGCTTGGTCTTATGATGGGTAAGCTTTGTTTTAATAGCCTGCAATATTAAATCGACATTTTAGCAATACAATTGAAGTACTTTATATATTGAAATAAAACAAGTAGTAGAGAACACAAGATTTATAGTGGTTCGGCCAAGAACTGGGCCTACATCCACTTTATAGTTCTTATTATTCACTTGCATTGGCTTTACAATGGCTTTCAATACAAGAATCATACATGCATAATTCCTTTTACAAATTTAAGCAAAGCTTTTAAGTAAAATATGGAAGCAAATGATTGCTATTCCAAGCTCTTGGAATTGGATCTCCTTCGATAGTTGTCAGTTTGAAAGTGCCATCGAGAAGTTTTTTGCCTATGAAATATGGCCCTTCCCAGTTTGGCGCAAACACACCTGTTGCTGTCATGACCCTTTTCAAGACTAGATCTCCAATCTCAAAGCTGCGTTGGCGAACTTTGGAATTGAAATGCCTGGCAATTCTTTGCTGATGAGCTGCAATTCTGAGCTGAGCCTCTTCCCTTTTTTCATCAAGGAAGTCAAGTGCTTCAAGTTGCAACTCTTCGTTTTCAGCTTGGTTAAAATGAATTCTTCTATGTGAAGGGACTTCTATTTCCACCGGAATTATTGCTTCTGATCCGTATGCTAATGAAAATGGAGTGTGCCCGGTTGCAGTTTTATGGGTAGTTCTACATGCCCATAGTGCTAGTGGAAGCTTATCGACCCAACCACCTTTCGCTTTTTCCAGCTGTTTTTTGATGGTTGATTTGATAATTTTGTTTACTTCTTCCACTTGCCCGTTTGCCTGCAGATGAGCCACTGCTAAGAAACTTTTCTGGATCTTGAATCGCTTGCAAAAATCTTGGAACTCTTCACTTTCGAATTGGGTTCCATTATCTGTGATTATCTTTTGAGGCACACCATACCTGCAAATGATATTCTTAGTTATAAAGTTTATCATCTTTTTAGAGGTAATAGTGGCTAATGGTTCAGATTCAGCCCATTTAGTAAAATAATCAACAGCAACAATAGCATATCTGATTCCGGATTTGGCAATTGGCAAAGGCCCGATGAGATCTATTGCCCAAATAGCGAATGGCCACGGGCTGACCATTTGTGTTATCTCAGTGGAAGGTGCTCTTGGGATTTTTGTAAATATCTGGCATCGGTCACATTTTCGGGCGTGGCTTGCAGCATCACGATTAATATCTGGCCAAAAATACCCATAACGGAGAATTTTCTTTGCTAGAGTTTGACCACCTGAATGGTCTCCACACTCTCCTCCGTGTACTTCAGGAAGAATTATCTTAGCTTCTTCCTTGGTCACTCATCGGAGTAATGGCATTGAGAATCCCCGCCTATACAATCGGCCATCTTGAATTATGTATCTGGAGGCTTTTCTTAGCAACTTCTGTCGATCTTTTGAATTTTCTGGTAGAGTACCATTGAGCAGATATTCCATTATCGGAGTCATCCATGATTCTTGCTCTTGAGATATAGTCATGATCTAGTCAATATCCATCTTGTTAGTGCTTGGAGATGACAGGACTTCCACAGGAACTAATCCCAATAATTGAGCTTCACCAGTGCTTGCGTACTTTGCGAGAGAATCTGCCTTCATGTTCTCTTCCCGGGGTATATGACTTATTGTATAATGGTCAAGATCATCGAGAAGTTCCCAGGCTCTTGACAAGTAGGCAGGCAGATTTCCTCCTTTAGTTCGAAACTCTTTTTTAACTTGACATACAATAAGCTGTGAATCATTGAAAATCTGCAACACTTTGACATTCAACTCTTTAGCGATTCTCAAGCCAGCGATAAGAGCTTCATATTCTGCTTCATTGTTTGCCGAAGGGAATTCCAATCTCAATGCATAGCACAACGACTGCCCTTCAGGGGTTTCAAGCACAACCCCAGCTCCGGAACAGTAATCGTTTCTTACACCATCAACATATAATTTCCATCGAATTGGGGGATTATCAGTTACTTCTTCCTCACTATCACCTTTATCTGTACATTCTGCGATGAAATCTGCCAAAGCTTGTCCATTGATAGCTCTCCGGGGATGATAAGTGATGTCGTATTGGCTGAGTTCAATATTCCACTTCAGAAGACGACCCGAAGTCTCAAGACGAAACAGGACTTGCTTTAGAGGTTGATCAGTGAGGACTTCGATAGAATGAGCTTGGAAATATGGCCTCAACTTTCTTGACGCAATCAGTAGGAAATAGGCGAGCTTTTCCAATTTTGAATAATTCATCTCTGCTCCGGTGAACCTCTTGCTGATATAATAAACCGGGTGCTGAATTTTTGCATCTTCCCGTACCAACGCTGCACTGAGGGCATGAGATGAGATTGCCAAATATACGAAAAGATCCTCACCATCGTCGGGCTTAGAAAGTATTGGAGGCGTTTCCATATGACGAATCAATTCATTGAAAGCTTTCTGGCATTCGGGAGTCCAGTCAAAATTCTTCCTCCCTTTCTTCAGTGCATCAAACAATGGAATGCATTTATCAGTAGCTTTGGAAATGAATCGACTTAAGGCAGCGACTTTTCCATTAAGACTTTGCAATTCCTTTTTCGTTCTTGGATCTTTTACTTCTTTTAAGGCAGCAATCTGAGTAGGATTAGCTTCAATGCCCCTAGCGCTCACAATGAAACCCAGAAACTTTCCGAACTCCACCCCAAATGAACATTTCAAAGGATTAAGTTTCATTCCGTACTTTCGAAGGATTGCAAACATTTCCGCCAAGTGGTCCATATGGTCTACCGCTTTCTTTGACTTCACCAACATATAATCAACATAAACTTCCATAGTTTTTCCAATTTGTGGTTTGAACATAGCATTGACGAGCCTTTGGTAAGTGTCCCCTGCATTCTTAAGTCTGAAGGGCATGACTCTATAGCAGTAGAGACCAACATCGGTGATGAAGCTTATGTCCTCCTGATCCGGCTCATGCATCATAATCTGGTTGTATCCGGAGTAAGCATCCATGAAAGATAACAATTCGTGCCCCACTGTTCCATCCACCAACTGATCTATTCTGGGTAATGGGAAGCAGTCTTTGGGGCAGGCTTTGTTTAAATTTGAGAAGTCAATGCAAACTCTCCATTTCCCATTAGCTTTCTTAACCAGTACTGGATTTGAAACCCAATTAGGATAAGTAGACTTCCTGATGAAACCATTCTCCATAAGCCGGTCTACCTCTTTTTTCAAAGCTGCTGACCTTTCGGGACCTTGGGTTCTTCTTTTCTGTTTTACCGATGTAAACTTCGGATCAATGTTCAGAGTATGTACTGCAATTTCTGAGGATATTCCACACATATCAGCATGAGTCCAAGCAAATACGTCCAGATTAGCTTTCAAGAATGTTACCAAGGAATTTTGAACTGTCATACTAAGCTGTGAACCCACATTCACCACTTTGTTCGGATCTTTCGAGTCAACAGGTACCGACACCGTTACTTCAACTGGCACCACTCTATTTTCCCCTGCACTAGCTTTTCTGGGATCCATTTCTCTTCGTGCCCCGCTATGCTCGCCAGTGCAGGGTCCACCCTGTAATTGCTACAAGGCTGGTTCTTTGATGCGGACTGGGGCCGCCGCATCTTTTCCCATCTCTCTCTTCCTCGCTTCACTCAACTCTATTAGATAACATTCTCGCCCAACATTCCGATCTTCTTTAATAACTCCAACGCCATTAACCATAGGAAATTTCATAGTGAGGCACCATGGGGCGAGAATTACTTTAAAAGCCGCAAGAGTTGGTCGGCCTAGGAAGGCATTGTAGGAAGAAAATTCATCAACAATTACAAAAGTCTGTTTTCGAACCACCTTTTTCTCCCCCTCCCCAAGCTCGACGAACAAGTCAATAGTTCCAATTAGCTGCTTCGGTTCCCCAGTGAACCCAACAATTTCCTGAGATGAGGCTTGAACATCAGCTATTGGAATTTTCATTTGGTCGAACGTCTTTTTGAAGAGAATATTGCAAGAAGCGCCGCAATCTACAAGCACTCTTCTCACAATAGCTGGCCCAATGCCTGCAGAGATGACCAAGGGATCCATGGTTGGAGCTTCAATACCCATAGAGTCCCTGGCTTCGAACACAATATTATCATTGAAAGTTTTCTGCTGCTTCAAAGGTGTAGTGTCATCTAGCACAAAAACACTCTTCTGTTGGTGCATACTTCAAGGCACGGGCATATCTTTCCGTCTCGCCCCAGCTTCTGCCTGCTGGGTGAGGATCTCCTGTAATCACATTGATAACAGGCCTTTTTGATCCATGCACGGTATTCCCCTCACCCGAGCCAGATGGATGAGCAGGAAGTTGCTGGCCCTTAGTGGATGAAGTTGGGTCATTTCTACTTCTCTTAACATATTGCTGCAACTTTTTTTCTCTCAATAGTTCTTCAATTAAATTTTTCAGATGGCGACATTCGTTGGTATCATGACCGGGCCAATTATGAAACTGAAAGAATCTCCCGCTTTGAGCAGCTTTTTTGCTAACTCTCATCTCCGACGGTTTAGGATATTCTACTGCATCTTTGGTAGAAAAAAAGATATTCTCCAGAGTGTCAGTCAAAGGAGTGAAATCTGAAGGTTTTAAGAAGCGAGGTTTCTTCATATCTTTCTGTTTCTTCCCACCATTATTCTCCCTTTTCTGACTCCCGGATTCCTTTTTGGTAGGAGCAGTGGTATTATTCTTAACCTCTGTCAATGCCACTTTAACTGGTGCTCGAAGGTATTCCAAGCGCATGAATTAATCAACTTTCTTATAGAATTTCTCAAGCGAATTCGGTTCTTTCATCTTCAGCCACTCTCCAAATTCAATTGATTTGCCGATTGCCCTCATCAAGTATGTTAAGACCATCCGTGGTTCTGCATTGTCCACTTCAGCCAAAGCTATGTTGAAGTGGTTCAAGAAAGACCTGATGGATTCCCCAGGATTCTGTTCTAAGCTTGAGAGTGACATAATATCCTTTGCCTTTGAAGCATACAACCTGAATTGATCTTTAAACTTCCGAGTCAAATCGGCGAACTGGTCTATGGATTGGACCGGAAGCTTTGTGAACCAGAGCAAAGCCACTCCTTCCAAGTATACCGGAAAGTACCGGCATTTGATCTCATTAGACGCTCTAGCACCAGTCATGTGCCAATCGTACTTATACAGGAATTGATCGGGGTCGCTAGTTCCCTTATAGGCCGGGATGGTAGGAGGAACAAACTTCCTTGGGAATTCCGCCTTTAGAATCTTTTCAGTGAACGGAGTTTTGCTCGGAGTGAATCCCCATGCCTTCTCATCTTCATCCCTCTACATGCTTTCTTTCATGATTTGTCGCACCATGCCCGAAAGATATTCCTCATCATTTAAAGGATCTGCAGGACAGACTTTGGCCATTTTCTTGGAAGTTTGTCTGGACAAACGTTCGCGGAGAGTTGGCTGTGGTCTTGATCCTCCAGCTTGAGGAGGTGTTTGTTTGACGGGGCTAGCTGCTCTTTGAGGAATATTCCTCTCTTTAGGATCATGAACATCATCTGCAAGGTTTTCTTCATTATTCACCGGTTGACGGTTAGCTCCGAGCAATGCATTTAACCTCTCAAGCATTAAAGCATTCTGATTTTTCATCTGCTGGTATAATCCGGATAATGCAGCATCTAACTTCGCTTGTGTAATTCCGGCACTTGGTGCTGCTTGACTTGACGAAGGAGAAGTGGCAGTATTTTCATGGACATTACTAGGTCTTGTAGATCCACGCTTTCTTCCAGGAGCCATTATCTCTGATAGACTTCTGGTTTTGAGAGAGATCCTTTCAACAAACGTTCGCGAAGCAATGACGAAGATAGCTTGAGTTGGGTTCTCGGTGAAAGCACCAAAAATGTTAACGCTAAAAATTGAACGCTTACACCCCGGTGTATCTAGAGATTAAGTGAAAGCACCACCCGTGAACACGGAAATTAAAAACAAGTAGAAAAGTCACAGAGAAAGCAGTAAAAGACAACAGTTTTATAGTGGTTCGGCTTCAGTTTAAGCCTACGTCCACTTTAATCCTCTTTAGTACTGAATCGATTACAACTTTACAACAATCTTCAATTACAATACTGATGAGACAAACAACTAGAACTCCGATGTAGAAGAATTCTTTGAATCCATGTTGATTGTGTTAGATTTCCTCTTGAAGTTAGTTGAGATGCCTTTCATGTTTGAAGTGTCGAGTGAGTCGAGAATTCAACAGAGTATCGGCGTTCCAGGAATGAGCCAAAAAGATCCCTTTTTAGTTGGAGTAGGTGGCGTATTTATAGGAGAGTTCGGCTTTAGGTCGTAGGTCGCGAGCGACCTTGGATAGGTCGTAGGTCGTCCGCGATCTAATGGGAGTCGTCTACGGCTTATACATGGAACACTTGATCGTTCTGGAGAAGCTAGCAAGTCATAGGTCGTGGACGACCTAGATAGGAAGCGGCATAGGAAGCTCCTTTGGTATGTTTGGGTTGTGAACGACTTAGGTATAGGTCGTAGGTAATGGGCGACTTAGTAGACACGGTTTACGGCTTAACAGGAGCACCCTTGATCATTCGAACAAGTCATAGATCGTGGGCGACTTAGGGTAGGAACGACATAAGGAAGACAAGTTACCTCGGCTTTGTATAGCTCGCTAGGTCGTTAGGTCGTTAGAGAGCTTCATTCCTATTAGGTCGCGTCTAAGTTAACTCATTCACATTTTAGGTCATTAACCTGCTGTGTTAGGTCGTTTCACCTTAGCTCGCTGCAGAACTTTATCCCTGTTAGGTCGCTCCCCTTACTAACTTGTCAGGTCGTGTATACCTTTAGGTCGCTAGGTCACCTTAGTCCATAGGTCGTTAGAGCGCTAGGTCGCTCAGTCCATTTAGCGACTAGGTCGTTTAACTTGCTGAGCCGCTTTATGTGTTAGGTCGCTTACTCCCTTAGGTAGTTAGGTCGCGCCTCCACATAAGTCGTTAACTCGTTGACTCATAGGTCGCTGAACCATCTACTCCTTTAGGTCGCTGGACCCTTCAATTCTTTAGGTTGCTAAGCTCTGTAAGTCGCTGGCTAGTTGAGTCGCTACTTTCTGTAGGTCGCCGTGTCGTAGAAAGAAGAGGGTTAACACCAATCTTTGACAAAGATTCATTTGTAACCTTTCAAAACAATTCCATTTCAAATTGGATTGACTCATCCTGTCTTTCAGTTAAAGACTCATTTCATAGCTTTCAAAACAATTCCTGTTTCAAGCTTATATATATAAGAGACAATCATTGAAAACCTTCTTCAATTTTCAAATTAGGGTTCAACTATCTTTGACAAAGATATAGCTTTCAAAATCATTCCATTTCAAATTTGAAATCATAATTTGTGTAACCTTTTAATGTTATAAATACCAAACATAGAATTCAATTTCTAATATTGAATTAAAATTTAAATCAAATGATTTAAATTTTAATCTTTCATTAGTTATTCAAAATAACTTGCATTTTTAAAACACCTTTTCAACAGTTTATCACTTTAAACCCAATTCATTTTCAAAATCATTTGAATTTAAAATTCAAAACTATTTTTAAAAATCTGTGACTTAACTGATTTCCACGTGCAATCCATATTTGTGTGTATAGTGTAATCCAGGGGTTTATACACAATTGTGCACAGCATCAATCATCACATCACAGATCAAAGTGCAGCAATATCGATAAGCGGTATAAGCTATATCGCTTATCTTCATTCACAGATTCATAGATAAAATAAATTTATAAACTACAAAGATTCATCATTACAATTCGATGTGGATTTCGGATAACCAACTGGAATCCGACTCCCTGTCGCATCGAATTTCAAAGGTAGTTTAACGGGTCAAAGGGTTTTGTATATTCGTATAACAATATATTCATCACAGATATAACAGCTTGGCACAAAGCATTACATAGCATCATATCACATATCAAATATATCAATCCATCCACGGCATTCAATAAAAATTAAACATCTTCAATTAAAATGAATAAATTGTGTGGATTAAATTAATTAACCACATAATTACTTTCATTAATTTTCTTTAATCAATGATCAATCATCATCGATTACAATTGATTAAATCTAAATCACCTTCATTAATTAATCAATGTACCTTTAATTAATTACCTAAATTAATTGTCCTTTAATTAGTAATTATCTCTTAATTACTTATTTATTAAATAAATTAACTTATTTATTAAGTAAATTAACTTTTAATTAATTATCCTTAATTAATTATCTTAATTAATTAACAACATTAATTAATTTCCCTTTAATTAACTACATAAATCAATTACCTTAAGATTAATAAATGATCTTTTAATTAATCAAAACTCTAATTAATTACTTAATTAATTAACCCTTAATTGTGATTAATTGAATCTTAATTCCAATTAATTATCCTTAATTGGTTATTCTTAATTTAAGTCACCATAATGGATTAACCACATTAATTATACTTCAAAGTAATTAACCCCTAATATTTGATTAATCGATCTTTAGTCTTTTATTATCTACCCTTAATCTCTTTTACTAAGAAATTATTAATTTTTATTTAATCATTCATTTATCTCCTGATTAATTAGCTTGAATTATTAATCAATTACCTAAATTACTTTAATTACTTTCATTAAGTAATTCAGCTCAAATAATAATTACCCTTTAACGAATATATTAACTTAACTTTCAAAGCTACTCAACCATTTTTTAAAACATTCTTTATGATAATTATTCTTAATTATTTATAATTTAATCTTGATTATAAATCATTAATTACTTGACTATCATTAATGATATAAATTAACTTACTTAAAAATTCAAAACATTTGATTTTTTTATTTCTAAATTACCTATTCAGTTTCATTTAAAATAATTTATTAAAAATATAAGTTTAAACTTAATTGTTTATAATCTTTTATTTCAAAAACCTTGAATTTATACCTTTTATCTTAATAATAAAATCATCATTTATAAAGAAATAATTTTATAAATTTGTTTTTACTAATCTGCTTTAGTTTTCAAAACTCAGAAAACACGAGATCCCAGGCAACCCGAGTGCTTCCCCGAGCTAATCCCCCCATACACGAAACCTACTTCGGGTTTCTCCACAAATCTACTCGAGTGACCCAAAACTTAAGATTAAAAAAAATTTCTAAATATTTTTCACTTCGCACCACAATCCACATCGAATTAAAACTCGAGCTATTCCTGTTTCTTCCCGAGACAAGCTTCGAGTTCGTCCCCAGTCAACTTCATCTTCTTTTTTTTCTTTTTCTTTTTTTAGCTCTAAGTTAAGCACTGCAATTCACGCACGCACCCAGATAGACGCTTGAAGAAAACCCTAAACTTTCCCGAGTAACACCTCGCGACAAATTAACTCTCGAAGCTGCTGCCACCCATCAACGCCGTGCACGTGCACAAGGCATCGAAGCCGTGCCAAATATCACTGGCATCGCCACCAAGTCACCAATGACCTCGATGTCAACCCTAGCTATCCTCTTCTACACGAAAATGATTAAATCTCATTTCGACACTTCATCATGCCCAAAAAAGTACTTCCAGACAATCTCTGCCTCGTATCATCACCTCCCCACCATCGGAATTCACGTCTCCTCGTCGCAAGCTTCATTGGACACCCTTCTCCCTTTTCACTTCATCTCAACCCACTCGACGCTCTGTTGAAGTCACGGTGATAAATTTCCCGACCTCAACATAATTAGGGTTTAAAACCCAATCACCTTCTCGCCGACGCCACAGTCCACGAGCACCATCACTGCCATTTTTCCCTGACACCCTGATCACTCACCTAGCTTTACCCCAAACCCCGACCTCGCTAGTGCCTCTGACCACCTGAAATCGGTCAAAACCCAACCTTTGATCAACCCAAAACTGCTCTCACAATACTCAATTAAAAATAATCACACTTGTCTTAAAAATCCCATTTTCTAATGCCAGTTTGTTTTATGCAATTGAATCACTAAATTGTGCCATTCGAATTTATTCAAAATTTGAATTTTCTCTGTAAAAACCCAAGTCTTACATACTGTATACTTATTCTTCTTGAAAAAACCTATTTTAAATTTTAATTCATACTTAAATTCACCTATTTTGTTTTGAAACCCAACCTGATAATGATTAGAAAAGAAAAGATTAAATTTCTTAAGGGTTTCTACCATGTGGCTCAGAAGGCAGGGAAGCACAAAAAAAAAATTCAACACAGTCACATATGAACTGAAGTTCATACAAACACATTTAAACAAAATCTTCACAACAAGATTCACAGATTTATCACATGCAACAAACAAAACAAGTAAAATTCGATAGGGATGACGTTTTCTCACCTTTCCCTGAAGAAAATCAGAGCCTAAACTTTGCAGTTTTGAAAACTGGAACATGCAATTCCCATTTTTTTTAAACTGTTTTTGATCACATTTCCCCCCCCCCCCCCCCCCCCCCAGTAAAGAATTCTAAAGTTAATTATTATTTTTAATTGCTTCAAAATTTAAAAAAAAATTCACTTGTGAGTTTGCTAAATTTTACCTGAGTTGTTGTTTTTTTCTCCCTGCAGATTGTTTTCAGATTGATGGTTTGCTTTGATTCCCAAGTTCAAATGATGCAAGCTTCAGATTTGTTTGCCTTTGAACTATCTTAGATTCCAGATTTATTTCTTGCTCCTTATTTTCCAGATTTTTTGAAATGAATTGCATGTTGATTCAATTCCAAGTTTGTATTTTGATTTTGCTATTTGTTGTTTGTTTCAGGTATGAAGCTTTGCTGGTTCTTTATTTCCAGGTTTCACTTTCTTTGATCTGCAGTTTTTTTCTTTTCTTTGATATTTGCATTTTTTTAAAAAGAAATAGCATGAACTCTTGTTAAATTCAAAACTTAATTGTAAACACTTGTTATTACATGGTCTTACTTGGTTTACATTTGTCATAACTAACAAAATTATGTCTAAATCCTTAATTTTTTATTAATTTATAGATTTATGTCAATGTCCTTAAGTTCAATGAATTTTAAAATTTAATTTTAAACCCTTAACTTAGATTTATTTGGAATGTATGTTTTAAATCTTACTTTAAATTAATTTATACATTTTTTAAACCTTATTATATTTTTCTTTATTTTTTTATTTTACAAGCCATGTTTACGTGTATTAATTTCAAAAGATACATACCTAGATATGTAAGTTTTAAAACCTTCATTTGAAATCATATAATTTATAAAGGAAAAATGAATTGAAAACAATTTATAAATAATCGTACATATATAATTCTTAATTAATAAGGCTTTTTTTAAATCTAATTTATTTATTATATCATATATTCATATACACATAGAAAATTAGAAAACAAATTTTATTTCCAATATAATTATTAAAGTTTCCAAATTAAAGTTTCTATTTACAATACAAACCCTATTTAACTTTGAAATATCACATTCCTTCACATCTATTTACATATACAAAAATACATTTTTTATTGTTTGAGAAATTCTCAATTTAACTCACAATTAAATTTATAATTAATATATTATACAAAACATATATTTTTCTGAATTTCCAATTAAAAATTCTGTTTAAAAATCATATTTACATTTATTAATAATCAAACGAATATCTATTAAACTTTGGAAAACACCAGATTAAACCATAATTAAATTCCAAAAAATTAAATTTATTTTCAATTTGATTTAAAAACGGAAATGTTACACAGAACTAGTGCCAGAGTTAACATTACCAGTGTTGGTAGCCATTAAAATAATTTTCAAGTTTCAGACTATGAAAACTATGAAAACCTATGCTTCGATTCCAATTGAAAGGGAGTGCGGATTAAGGATCCTAAGGCTAATTTAACACTAGAGGGGAGGTGAATTGTGTTTAATGGATTCTAAGACTCATATGGACTAATTTAAAAATTATGATACAAACAAATGTAGAACTAAACCATAGAACAATTACCAAATCAAACACAGATGCAGAAAGTAAATAAAAACAGTAAAAGGAAGAACACACCGAATTTTATACTGGTTCAGAGATACCCTACATCCAGTTCTGTACCAAGGCAAACACCTCACATAGATTTTTATTATACCAATGTCGAGATTACAATCCTTAATTTCTAAAGGCCTTGAGGTACCCTCCCATCTCACGAGTCCGAGGTAAACTCTCTTGATTTACGGGACTCAAGATCACCCAATTGATTTCCTGGCATAATCATACCTTATAGAGAGACTTATTAAACTTTTGATTACAAATTGATCCTATAACTCTGAATAGCACTCTGATCTTCGAAAGAGGACAGCGAATCAAACAAGAATGATATTCTAATTTGATTCACTTGAGGATTCGATAGAATTTCGACACGATCTTAAAAATATGAAAATTTTAGAATATGAATTTGTGGAGAAGAAGAAGTGAAGCAAATAAGAAATTAGTTTTTTTTTCAAAATTCGTTTGTGAAGGCTATTTATAAAGCACAAATATTCATAACCATTCGTGAAGAGATTTAAATGAATAGACACTTCTTTTGAAAATTGAAATTTTTGAATTCAACGGCCACCATGTCGACATAGGGTATCCCATGATGTCGACATCCCTAGTTAAAAACAATGTAAAATTGTTTTGAAAATGAAGTTTAAAACAAGAGTTTATTTTAAACAAAAATAAATAATATTTTAAGGCTAAAAATATTTTTGAAAATCATTTGAAAAAGATAATTTTAAGGCTAAAAATATTTTGAAAAGCAGTTTTGAAAAACAATTTTGAAGTGGTTTTGCAAGCTTCTTCCTGCAGAATATCTCATTACATCAGGACTCGAGAACTTGTGAAAAACCAGGATGTTTGTAGGTTTGTAAGCCCCTTGTCGTAGGTTTGTAAGCTACTTGTCATGGGTTTGTAAGCCACTAAGAAGGTAGAAATGGATTCCCCCAATTGAAATTCAGAATGAAGATTTCATTGCTATTATGAAGTTTTAACAAAAACTAGACACATATCTTGAAATCTTCATCTTGATACTCTAGAGTCTTCAATCTTGAGTCTTGAGTCTTTATACTAATCAACCTTCAGTAATGAATACCTACATATATATATTTGTATATCCTACGTATGCATATCTATCTAGACAACAGTGTTAGTATATATTTTATAATAAGATAAATTAAAAAGGTTGTTGTCATCAAAACCTACATCTTAGTTCCTAACACTGGACTTGCGGAGGAAAAATCATATTTGAATAGATTATACACTTCAAATCCTTAGGAGTGAATGGCCTATGTACTGCTCATGTGCCTGACTGAGAGTATAATAAGGTGTTGCCTTTTTCTTCTAGATGAACCACGTCGCCCTTAGAAACTTTTCCACAATAATGTTGAGAGTTGTTCTTCTGCTCTTACTTATAGAGCTAAACTACATTGGCTGGTGTGCAACGTTTGTATAATATTGTGTTAAGAGTGGATGGTGTTGAGTTTCCTTATCCAAACTATAGTTCTTACCATATATGACTTTGTTCTGAACTGCACTCATTCATTGTAGTATCGCGCCCTTGCTTCTCCTTTTTATTGGTTATTGGAACTATGGTCGGTAGGTTATAAGTATTCTTCATTTACTTAGGATAACAAAGATGCAATGGTTGCACAGATGTGTGGGCTCCTTCACATGATTGTGTTGATTGTCGATCAAAGATGCTTTAATACATTGTTATTTACCAATATAACTGTGCTGGAGCATTGTTTGGGTGAACCTGTCTGCGGCCCTTGGAATGCTTTTGACTTCGCATGGTACTGCTTAGGGAGTTCTCAGCAAGCGCAGCGTGGATCCACACTTGAAAATGTTAGCAATGCATAAGTTTTTTCGAATAATGTTATGGCACCTTGGGCCTTTTGGGTTTGCGTAGTGTTTACCTATGGCATGCTCGGAATTGATCACGAGTAGTTATTCGTGAAGGGTCTGTGAGATGCACTTGTGCAGGTTGTTTATCTGGTTAACTTATGGTTTGGGGAGTGCAGGCTTATTATGCCTCGAATGGGGACTACTTTCTCTGCTCTCGAGCGGGAATTGCTTTGCTAAGGGTTTCGGGTGGTTTTACTTTAGGTTGGATTTACCTAGAGGGTAGGTGCACAGACTGAGCGTAGATTGATGTGATCCTATCATGGCTAAGCATTGATAACTATTTAGCATAGTTTGCCTTATCCGTGTTTAGAGTTTTTAGAAGGATGAAGTATGACTAGTGCAGCTCATTGGTTGGTGTGATAGGCTTCAAAATGGCAAAAAGTTGCCTTATTACTGAGTTATGCCATTGGCTTTTGATTATTCCTAATATTATGCTTTGTCATTGTTTTAGGTGGAGCAGTGTTGTACGATGTTTGGTGTGCTAGTGCACTTTGTACACTGTGCAATATTACTATCATCTATTACTATGGGGTCGCAGCGCTATTCGGACTTTGTCATATCCCTCACTTCCTTTTCGTAGTCCAGCTCTAATTGTGGGTGTAGTTCTTTCAAATCAATGCTTGAATCGGTTTTCATTTAGCAACATTTTGGAAATGCGGATGTAACAGTAGGAATGATCATACATGTTCTATCGTCTTTAATATAATGATTTGCCTATGTGTTTGATGCATGAAGCAAATATCAAATTCAAATTGCAATCAATAAATATTAGTTTAGATTATTCATGAGTATTTATGAGATACTAGAGAACTATTTATGGAAACAAACAATTATTTTTGAAGGAGCATTAGGACTCGAACTTCATAAGTGCTATTGAGTATAATATGTCAATATTAAATTCACATTCAAACCTTAACTAAGAAGCTTTTAAGTTGGAAATGATATAAATGAAAGGTTGTGGCCAATTCAATGAAAGGCTAAGTACATCGCTTTGAATATCTCCATAATAAAATCAATGTATGAATATAAATGCATAAATATATAACTGAGCTAATGGTCGTTTCAAGTATTGAGAATACTATATCATTGTTATATGACAACAATGTAATAAAAAGAGCACATTAGAACTCAAGAAACATACTCCGAATAACTCTACATGATAAAGGAAATTCGAAGAGAAAAGATTGACAGAATAAGTGATCATAAAAACATAACATATTCACTCACAAAGAGTCTAACTTGACCAATTCTCATCAAACTAATTGAAGTGACGTAATTGAGGTTACTAATTGGCCCATAGTATAAGTGGGATATTGATAGGGTTAGGTATTTATTATGTAAATTTTTACACACAACTAACTTGAAACCAATCTTGTTTAAAATAAATTGTGTTTTCTTTCTATTATATACGTGATCTAATGTGTTATATTAATTAATTAGTTTAACTAAAAGTATATTTAATAGAAAATAAATAAATGGTATGTATTGTGATAATAGTTACAATGTGTTGTAAGCATGAATAATGTATCATATTGAAAAGAACATAACATTTTAAATACTTCTAGTCAAGATGTATCGAGACTGGATATTGATACATATGTTGGGACTAGAGTATGTAATGCTCTCCAAATATTGAGCAGTGTGTTACTCATGACTGTTGAAGACACCAAGGGTTTACATACTGATAGTTATTGGATAACTATGAAATGACTCGCTCGATAGTTTTTTGTTGGTAAATATAATTAAGGTCAAAGTGTCAAACATAAAATATCGATGGGACAAAATTATATAGTTCTCTTGACTTAAGAATATTATTGATCTTCAACGTGGAAGCTCCACTTTGATGATAGTTAAATCGTGGCACGATGCCTGTTGAATGACTATAGTTGGGTCGAGTGGATGCATTGGAAGTGAAACATTATTCAAGAGAGGATTCGTCTCCTCAGTCATATGAAGTTAGTATCATGGTCAATTGAAATCAACTCAAAGTCAAAGTTTCTTACCATAAAAACTCGGTTAATACTAATTGTTATTATTGAATCAAGAACTTTGTGTTTAGACAATAGAGTTGATATGGATAGTATTGGACTTTTGACAATTACCAAATTTCATAAGTCCAAAATGATACAGTTTTGACGTAGAGAATTGGTGTAAATATTTGTCACTAATAGGTAATGCTTAATAAAGTAAAATTGGATTTTACCGAAACTAAGTAAATGATAAATTTGGTCATAATGTACCATCACGTGCTAAGTGACATGTAAACATTAATATTTGATATGCTCAATATCAATCTCTAACCAAATGTACACCTAAAAGTAACACAACTGAAACGTTGAATATTCCTTTTACCACTAGATTTAATTAATTTATAAATTATTGTAAATTAATTAATATTTTTTAAATATTAATTATAAAATTTTATTTGATGTATATTAAACATTATTAAATAGTGTGTTTATAATAGTTATAAATATATTGATCAATATATAATATCGATATGCGTTTAAATAAGATTTAAAATTGCATTGAATATTATTCAGACTTGGACCAGATTTGAGGCCCATATGGGCATTATATTTTCGCTATATGAGACATGCTTTGGGCTCCCATACGATGGAAATTCAAGTGTATTTTGAACGATTAAAAGAGTGGAAATAGTAAAAGAGAGATATGAGGATAAGATCGACTTTTCACTCTCTTGACTTCTCATTTATATGTCACCTCTTTACTTTTTTAGATTTTTGCTCTCCTTCCTTTTTGAAAATGTCGGCCAGCAAACCCCTTCACCAATTCTTAGAAATCCAATTACAAAATTATATTAAAAACACTTTGATTCGATCGTCGGTGGTATGGCAGTTCTAGAGCTAGTAACTTTTGATTTGTGAACGGATTCAAGGGGATTAATTTAACATTTCAACATGTATAATTCTCTATTTTGTTTAGTTATATTGTACTTGTATATATTATTTATATAATAGCATGTTAGATTATATTATGAATCTTGTATGTCAAAATGCTGTCACAAATTGGTTGGTTGTGTATATTATTATATCTATATAAAATAAAATAAAAAAATTTATTTTATTTTTTTATGCTTTCTTTTTAAATTATCACGGCCCAACAAAAAAATGTTTTCGAAGTAAATCAGTGGTCTATTGCTTCGATTGTTAATACAACCAAAGCAAACGAGTAGTTTATTGCCTTGCAATGATCTATTGTTTCGGTTATTAAGGTAAGACCGAAGCGAATGATACTATTTACTTTAGTTGCTAACACAACCAATGAAAATGAGAAGAGCGACAGACATATTGTGTACTAGTGTATTCACTGGAAATAGGAATGATCGTACATGTTGTATTGTCTTCAATATCATGATTTGCTTATGTATATAATGATTGAAGTGAATATCAAATCCAAATTAAAATCACTAAATGATAGTTTAGAGTGTTCTCGAGTATTTATGAAATACTAGAGAATTGTTCATATAAATAACGAACTCTTTAAGAAGGAGTGCTCGGACTTGAACATTATCAGTGTTATCGAGTATAATATATCAATATTAATTTCATGTTCAAACCTTAACCAAGAAGCTTTAAGTTGGAAATGTTACAAATGAAAGATTGTAATCGGTTCAATGAAAGGCTAAGAACATCGCTTTGGATAGCATTGTAATAAAAGCAATGTATAAATATAATGCACAAATTTATAATCATGCTAAGGGCGATTCCAAGTATAAAGAATACTATACCATTGTAATTTATAATAATGTAATAATAAGAGCTCATTAGAAGTCAGGAAACATACTTTGAATAGTTCCATATGATAAACATAGTTTATTAGCATCGGGGAAATGATTGATAGAAATAATTAATTAAAACAACATACCAGATCCATTCAGGAAAGTCCTAATACGATCGGTTCTCATCAAACGGATTGAAGGCATGGAGTATAGATTCCATAGTTTTGCCCCAAATGGAAGTGGAAGATTGATGAGTTAGGGGTTTGCACAAAAGACAATTATGTAATCTGTTACATATATCTAACATGATAACCAATCTTGTTCAAAATAAAATGTGTTTTCTTCCTACTATATACTTGATATAATGAGCTATACAAATTATTTAATTTAATTAAAATCATATTTATTAGAAAATCCGTAAATAGTATGTTTTGTGATATTAGTTTCAAAGTGTTGTAACCATGAGTAATGTATCAAAATGAAAAGAAACGTATCATTTTAGATATTCCTAATCAAGGTGTATTAAGACTGGATATCGATATATCCATTAAGACTAGAGTATGTCATGTCTCCAAATGCTGGAAGTGTATTACTATTTACTCATGACTGATGGGGTCACCAAGGGATTACGTATTGATAGTTATTGGATTACTATGAAATGACTCATTCGATAGTTTTCCATTATTTAATATAACTAAGGTCAAACAGAAATAATCAATGTGATAAAATTATATTGTTTTCTTGACTTGAGAATACTATTGATCTTCAATGTGGAAGCTCTTCTTTGATTTTAGTTAAATCGAGGAACATTGTCCATCAAACAACTATAGTTGGGTCGAGTGGAAGCATTGGAAGTGAAACATTATTTAAGAGAGGATTCGGTTCTTTAGTTATATAAGGTTAGTATCACGGTCAATTGTTGTCAACTCAATATACATCTCTCTGGCCAGAGCAGTTTGGTAAATAATAATTATTATTATTCAACCAAGGACTTTGTGCTTAGAATATACGATTGAATATGGAGGATGTTGGAATTTTGACCATTACCAAATTCTGTAAGTCCAAAGTGATATAGTTTTGATAAAGAGAAATGGTGTACATAATTTTCACTAGTGGGCAACGCTTAATAAAGTAAAATTGAATACCAAAACAAAATAAGTGATAAATTTGATGATAATGTCACACCACCTGCTAAGTGACTTATGAACTTTAATATTTGAAATGTTCATTATTAATCGCTGACCAAATTACACCTAAAAGCCACACAACCGAAACATTGAATATTTATTTTACCACATGACTTAATTGATTTATAAATTATTGTAAAATTAATTAAATTAATAAATATTTGTGAAATATTAATTATTAAAATTTATTTAATCTATATTGAACAATTTTAAACAGTGTGTTTATAATAGTTATAAATATACTAATTGGTATACGATATCGGTATCCATTTAAATAAGATTTAAAATTACATTGAATATTAGTTGAACCTTGACCATATTTGAGGCCCATGTGGGTGTGATATTTTTGGAAATAGGAGACATGGTTTGGGCACCCATATTATGGCAATTAGAGAGGATTTTGAATAATTAAAAGACTAGAAATAATAAGAGAGATATATGAGGATAAGATACACTTTTCACTCATCTGACTTCCTATTTATATATCACCACTTTATATTATCTTTTTAGACTTTTGTTCTCCTTCCTCTCAGAAATTTTTGGCCAACAAACCCCTTCTCCAATTCCTAGAAATCCAAATACAAAATTACATCAAAAACACTTTGACTCGATCGTCAATGGTAAGGCGGTTCCGGAGCAAGCAACTTTTGATTTTCAAGTGGTTCAATTCAACATTTCAATATATATGCAAGGTTTTTGGTGAAAGGTAGTCCTATATTTAATTTAGTTATATCATATTTGCATATTATTTATATAATAGGACTTTGGATTATAGTATGAATCTTATATAATGAAATGCTGTCACAAATTGATGGGTTGTGCATATTGTTATATCTAAATAAAATATCAAATATCAAATATAAAATTTGATTATTTATGCTTGCTTGTTAGATACTCAAGAATTGCAAATTTAAAAAGTTTTTTATATATAAATATTATTGTTAAATAATTTGATTGACTAAAATACATATTTAAAAGATTAATGCTAACAAGAAATCTTGTCAACACCTCAAAGCAAAGTTAAAGAGGTAAATGATTCCTTCGTAATCCCTTTTAAATTAGTCGAAGTATCTCTTGGTTAAAACTCGATATGGATAGTTGAGATATAACCGAGTTAAAAGGACTTTTATGCCTTCGAAAGGAACCCCTTTGAACATGTTGACACCACATCATGAGGAGGATTCCTTCGAATATTCCCTGAAGTATTCAAACACCTTTCGAAGGCATCCTCTTGAAGGGTTTAACTTCAATGATCGCATGGTGAATTTCTTCGAAGGATTTGTTCCCTTTGAAAGGATTCAAAACATAAAATGTGTATGTTAAACAAAAATGGATTCAATGTGCCATAAAATCTTTTTATGGATCAACAAAATAAGTCCTATTGACTCAAATATATTGAAGTACCATCACCATGCCACTTTAGTGTCGCATGGGCTTTGGACATGATGATAATAAGCTTTAGAGTCTAGATATCCAAATAATCTCCATAACATAGCATATGTCAAATAAGGGTTAAGAAGATAATTGTGCATCAAGTGCAATTGGCATTAGATAAGCTACTGGCCGAAATGATCATCCTCATATTCAAAATCAATATCATACCTATGCATCCTCTCATTTTCATTTCTCATGAATAGATTACAAGTGTAGAATTTTCCCCAATTTGTTCTAGGGTTACGAGAATTTAATTTGGCCAAGAAGTGAAAAGAAAATCCACGAATTCAAAAATCGGCCCAAAACTTGGACTTCTAGGGTCGTATTTATAGATGTGGTTAGGACCCTTTCGCATCCATCCTTTCGAAGCTGTCGAAAGGTCTTTTTTCCCACCTTTCGCATCCATCCTTTCGCCCTCATTCTCCATCTTTATTGAAAGTATGCTAGTGGAAAATATTGATCTGATATTTACTAATATTTCTTTCGAATACTTCTAGGGCTTTTCGACACCATCGAAAGGTACGCTACCATTAGTGGTGAACGAGTCATGGTATATTATTGTGCTGTTTGAATGTAAACGGAAGCACTTCTAACTTCTTTATATCCTCTAAAACCTCTTCATTGCTGTTAAGATCTGTACTATCATGATATGTTGTCGCTTAAATGGGTGAGGCAGGGTATTTGGATGGTTTTGAATGGGTTTAATGGTGTGGTAAGTACTTATGCGAAAAGTTATTTGTGATGAAGGAGGCTTTTTGGTGTCCGGATGATAATTTTGGAAGGTGGATTTCGAAAGTAATCCCCTTGATTAATGCGAAAGCACCATCTTCTGATGTTTGAGGAAGCATTATTAGTCATGTTCCATGTACTTGTAGAAGGATTCAGCTGATTCGAAAAACTAATCTATGCTTTCAGAAGGGTTATTTTGGTAATATGTTCTTCTGTGAATGGTAAACAGCAGCGAGACCAACTGTTTCGAAGGGTTCGATGCATGCATAGAAGCTTTTTATTTGACGCCTTTGAAAGGTATCTTTAACACATATGAAACTCTTTCATGCATGCAGAACCACCATTTTGGAAGGATCAACTGATACGGGAGGGTAGTCTTGACCCCTTTCGACTTCTTCGAAAGCCCATACTCTATTTAATATTAAAAGAAGAATCAAATGCTTGTAACTTCGATCCAACCTCATCGAAAGCTACTTCAATCTTTTCGAAACCCCTTTTTGGACCATGGCGGAACCCCTCTCTTTAATTCTTGCGAAGCTTTTACAATGCTTTCATAGGCTTTCTTTTATTCCTACATTCTTGAGTAAATTTTACGATTAACAATTAATATTATATATCATATGTCTACAAATCCTAAAAAATTTATTCATGCATATTTCAAATAAATATATTAAATATTCATTTTACCTAAAATTGTTTATCTAATTTTAATATATATATATGTGTGTGTGTGTGTGTGTGTGTGTGTATTAGAAATAATAAGATTTGTATAAAAATATTACATAATATATTTATACGTAAAATTTTGAAAACAATATACATACATACCTACAAAATTTTACAAGGATTTTAAATTTTAAAATGCAAAATAGATAAGAAAATTGAAAAATATATGTATAGCCGAGAGCAAAATTTGTAGAAATATAATTAAAAATATTAAATTTATTATTTACATTAGTATATGTGTGTGTGTCTATGTGTATTGTATAAATTAATTTAATTTAAAATAAAATATTTTTTATTAAATTATTCACAGCGTTCATATTAAATTATATGTATGTATGTATGTATGTGTTAAATAAATTATTTTATAAATTAATTTAATGATTTGGTTATCATATATATATATATATTTACATGCATATATACATATATATAATTTTTAATGTTTTATATGTAAATTGTTTATGACCAACATTTAATATATATATATATAACTTCTGTTTATATATATATATATATATATTATAATGTATACATATATTCATTTCGGTAACAAATGGAATATAAGAGGGGATAACATGTTTGTTGTGATGTAAATCCCGGTATCTTTACATTGGCATGTCAAACCATGTATACATTATTCTGTTGCATGTGCATGCATGGACATATTTCATATGATACGCACATAGATATATATATATATATATACATATACATATACATATATATATGTATGTATGTATGTATGTATGTATATGTATTATATATATGTATCATATATATATATAATACCAATTATGTTCTTAAATTCAAATAAAATATTGATTTTATTTGATAGAAAATTTGGAGAATTTCTAAATGAATTAGGTACATAAGCTCCTTAAAGATCCAAATAACTAAAAAAAAATTACCCACTTACTCTGCTACGGGTTGGCCTAGTTCCAACCATGGCATACAATTGGACCTAGCAAACATACATGATGAGCTAAATAAACAACTCGAGGGTAAGCCCTCTTGACTTAATCCACTATTTCCTAAGTACAATCATTCTGGTCCTCACTCCAATAGATTAGAGCAAGCTTTATCTTCTTGTTCCTAAGATTACCATCATCTCGCTTTGCAATTCGAATAAGTTTTTTCATATAGCTCATGTTTGGTTCAACAACTAAATCTTCAATAGCTCTCGAAACAACATCCTTGGGATCTCGGGTACACTTCCGTAAATATGACACATGAAAAACACTATGGATACCAACATAAGTTCTTAACGGATCGACTCTATAAGCTACATATCCTCTTAAGTATTAGGAATAGCCTAACATATCTCGACGCTAACTTTCTGCCATTTTCAAACCTCATATTCATTAGTGATACCTTTATAAAGACATGATCCCCCAGATCAAAGTCCAAGTCTCCCTGCCTCCTAGCATAGCTCTTTTGCTTAGACTGGGCGTCTTTCTTCCTTTACTGAATCGATTTGACTTTCTCTGAAGCTTCTCTTAAATGATTTGTACCTAACAGAGTCTCTTGTTTCACACTAATTTACCTACGACTTACAAGGCCTTTCGTACAATGCCTCAAAAGGCTTTATCCTAATACTGGACTAGTAGCTATTATTGTATGAAAACTCCATTAAATGTAAGTGATCTTCTAAAGATCCATGGAAGTCTAGCACACATGCTATTAGTAAATATTCCATCACTTGGTTAACCCTCTCAGTTTGGTTATCTGTCTATAGATGGTAAATAGTTCTCATGCATAACCATGCATCCAAAGTGCTCTTTAGGCCTTGCCAAAACTCATTAGCAAATAGTGAGTCTCGGTCGCTCATTATAGTACTTGAAATTCCATGAAATCTTTCTATAGTGCTGATATATTATCCAACAAACCTTAAGGTTGTTCTCTTGGACTTTACTGGAATGAAATGGGCACTCTGATTAACTGGTTAAATATAACCCATATACTTCCATTTTTGGCTCTTTTCATCGAAAAACCATAACAAAGCCCATCGAAACCAAATCATATTTCCATATCGGGATTTCTAAAGGCTACAGAAGACCACTTGGCTTTTGGTGCCCTGCCTTAACTTTTTTGGTAACTGAAACATCTCTTCACACATTCCCCAACCTCTGTTTTCATTCCTTCCCAATAGGAACTCTGCTTCATATCTTGTATACCTTAGTGTCCTCTAGGTGAATAACAAACTTGGAACGATGACATTCATCCAAAACTATCTTAGAAAGGTCACCCCTATCTGGAAAATACAACCTTCCCCTTTTCCAAAGTCATCTTTTTTCATTAATGTTGAAGTCCTTTGACTTTCGGTCTCGACACCGCTTCTCAAACCATCGATCCTTTCATAACATAGAATATTTTCCTTTCATCCTTTATAAATCCTTTTGATGAGCGTTGGATGGACCTCTAAGCATGATAACCGTCCGAATTTTTGGCTCGGACCTGCATTCAGTTGAAACTACACAACATATGAAGCCAATGTATCAAAGACATTCCACTCTTCAATCATGGCCAAAACCCAGTTCTGTTGCTTCCAACTCAAGGCATCAACAACTTCATCTCTATTCCTTGTGGTATACTCTATTATAAAAACTCCAACCATCATTTTTGTCTCATGTCCATCTCCTTTTGAGAGAACAAATATCTTAAAGACTTATATTCAATAAAGAACTCAAACCTTTTCCCTAAAAGGTAATGCCTCCAATCTTTAGTGAAAAGACAACTGCCATTAATTCTAAGTCATGAGTTAGGTACCTAACCTCATGAAGTCTCAACTGTCTAGAGACATAACCTATAACCTTGCTCTTCTACATCAACATGACCCTCAAACCCGAACCTGAAGCATCTGTAAACACAATCATATCCCCATTCCCTTCCGACATAACTAGAACTGGAGCTTCTATTAGCTGAAGATTCAATTCTTAGAATGTTGCCTCACATTATCTTATCCAAACATATCTTTCATTCTTCCAGGTAAGTCTGGTCAATGGCGTTGCTATTCTAGAGTAGTCCTTAATGAATCTCTGATAGTATCCAACCAACCTAAAGAAACTTCTTGTCTCGATAACTGTCTTTGACCTCTTCCAATCATTCGTAGATTTGACCTTTGAAGGATCTACAACCAATCCCTACTTTGAAATCACATGGCCTAGGAACCACACTTCTGGTTCCTGCAATTAAAAATTAAATTTTTTGCATTCAACTAGTGTTGTCTCAAGGTCTCTAATACCAATATAAGATGAGTTTTATGCTATTGCTCATCCATAGAATATATCAAACTATCACCTATGAAGACCAACACAAAACATCCATGGATCATGAAAGACTCGATTTATTAAACCTACAAAGAAAATCGAAGGAAGGATCAACCTAAAGGGCATAACCAACTACTCATATGAATCGTATGTTGCCTTAAATGTTGTCAAAGGAATACACTCCTTGACAACTCTTAGTTAATGAAACCTAATAGATAAATACAACCGGAGAATACTTTAAGTCCAATCAACTGATCAAATAAATCGTCTATTATTGGCAATAAATAATAATTTTGCACTAAAATTCATTCAACTTCCTATAGTCGGTATACGTATGAAGTGATTAGTTCGACTATGAATACTGCTGAGGATTCCTATAGTGAACTACTCAGTGTAACGAAACTCTAACGCTCAAGTTCCACTAACTACTTCTTTAATTCCTTCATTTTGTTTTGCGATATTCCACTAGGTGGTCTATTGACATGTTGTGCCCCGCCATATTAATGTGAAACTCAATCATTTTTTTCAGTGGTAAACTCATCATAGACTCAAAACATCAAAAAAATCAGCAAGTTTTAGAACCACTAAACCTTATCCACTTCCTTTTCTAATATTTCTAAGGAACATAATGAAACCCTTGATCTTCTATCCACCCTATATAAAGTTACTATAAATATGCCTTTCCCTTTCAGGTTCCATAAAGTAATGATTCTTTTGGCATAATAAATTCGAGCATCGTACTACACTAACCAATCCATACCAAAAATCACTCTATACCCCTTAAATTCAAACACTGATGGTCACTCAAAAATAAATGGTCGCATAGAATAAACTATAGGTCGGTGCTCCTTAACCTAAGAGTGGCATACTCACCAATCAAATTAACTACACTCAAGGAAGTAATTAAGTAGGTAACATTCATCCTTACCCTATCTAGTACATCCTTAGAATTAACATAATGCGTAACTCCAATATCAAAGAAAACTCTAACTGAAAAATAAGAAACGAAAACCATATATTCCAATACAACATTCTTGCTTTTCTCATCGAAAGAAGGCTCTCTTCTCGTTCCCACCAAAGCATACATCCTTATCTGCTTCAATTCTAAGTAGTTATTCTTCTTATGGCCCGGTCAATCATAATTGAAACACTTGACCTTGGTCACTACAGTGGTTGTGTACACCTGATGGATAGTGCCCCTTCTGCCTACAAATGCAGCAAAACACTTCCAAAACGTCCTTTAGGACACTTCGCACTTGAGCCCTCCCTTTCAGCTGCAGCCTCTTCTTCCCTTTCCAGTAAGGAGAAAACCTCTTCTTCTACTCTACTCTCAGATTCACCTCCATGCTTCTTCTAGTTGGTACGTGTTATCCTACATCCTCGCCATGTCCACTAAAAATTTAAAAAGTGTCCTCAGACGTGTCATCACCTCGTGATCTAAACCTTGCTTCAAACCCTAACAAACTTCTCATTCTACTTTATAGGGGAATTAACCAAATTTTGGCCATACTTCACCAAGATTGAACTTCTAAATATATTCCTCCAAGGAAAGATTTTGTAACTTGAGATCAATGAACTCCCTTGGAAACACACTCCTCTAAGACTTAGAAATAAACTGGGCCTCAAACCTCCCTCAAACTACACCAAAGTAATCTCCTCCTCGGGAGTCTTAGTTATCATGGTCTTCCACCAATCTAAAGCATCTTCATACAACTGTCTAGAGACCAGTCATCGCTTCTACTCATCATTTAGCCCTAAATCTCTTAAGATGCGCACACACATCTTTAACCAATTCAGCAATTCTACCACCAGTTCTTTCCCAATACAGATCTTAAACCCAAGATTCCTATAATCCTAACTTAACTTAAAGAAGCCTAGTGCAACCGCTAATCTCGGCTCGACTACTTAGGCATAGAGTTCCGCATCATTTGCATCGTAAGTTGTTGGACCAAAACATTTATATCCATCCACACGACGGGATGAATTGCCTCATTTACAATGGCCGAAGGCACTTCCGTACCATTACCTTCGACGGTCTGAGCACTATCATTCTCTCTTCTAGGCACCTTCAATCATGGCTGTAATACCCCAACATTAATCAATTAAAAAGAAATTAATTAAAAATTATAAAAGCTGAAAATAGAACTTTTAAAAATATTAGAATTTGGCTATGGAAATTGCACCGTTGCCTTCGTGGCAATTTTCTTATCAATTTCTTATACAAAGTTTTACGATCGATGTTCAAACAAAAAAGTTATTAACATTTGAAGATTTCAAATCGAAAATAATTATATATAATTAAGGAAATAAATATAATTAGTTAACATTAATTACTGTTAACAGATACTTAACATGCAAGAAAAATTAAAGTCAATCGGATTAGGTCAAAATTGTATAAAATAATGTTTAATAGGAAACAAATGGATGATTAACCAAACAACACAACCGGTCGACCCCTTATTGGGATCGGTCGACTTCTAGCGGTTTACTAGTGGTGCTATAGCAACTGTGTATTGAACCTAGGCTGGACGGTGCGGAGCTAATATAACCTAATCTAACGGCTGACATTAATCTAAACCCCTCTAAATACAAGTGTAATTCCTCACTTTTCTACTCATACTTTCTAAAGCAATTGTTAATTCTGCCATTTTCTTTTCTCCAAAAATTATAAAATCCGTATAAACTATAATCTATGTACATATAGCGAAGAATAGCTGAAAATAGTAGAGAAAAAGAATATGGTTGAATCGAATCACTAAAGCCAAGGTAAATCATAAATCTAATTCCAAATCTATGCTAAATTCAAATCCCTTCTCAGATCTACAATTGCAATAAACATGTATATGATTTCGATATATATTTTGGTAGAAAGAATGGGAGTTAATGACGAATACATGATTTAGATCTAGAGATCTGAAAGCTTAAAGTTGAGTGGAAAATTATATATATATTTATAATATTGGATTTATATCATTGTAAATCTGTTTCTTGTATGCCTAAATATAAAATTTGGAGTTGTAAGCTTAAATATACATATGCATTGAATTTAGGAATCATGTCTACATATTCTGTAAGCTATTAACTTTGAATAAATATTGCACATACTTAAATCTAAAAAGTAAGGGCTAAAGTAGTCCATAAACTTATGAGATAATTATTGTATAACGATTACAGGTTTGTTAGTTGAATGCTATATGTTAGTAAACATGAATTGGAAGTTGTTACAAATTATATTGGGATTTGAGTAGTATTTTAATTCGTTGGGAGTGAAATATTTTGCAATGTAAATTACTATAAATTATTAGTTTTATAATTATGTATAAAAGTGTAATTTTTTGAAATAACAAGGAATTTGTCTAAAAGAAAGAGATATAAAAAATAAGTATGTTTATTGTATTTTCTACCTTCTATTTCAATAATTACAGAAAAGATAATTTCTTCTAGATCCAAATTTAACACAAGTCTCTTTCAGATAATTTATGAAAAATTACAGTGTGAATGCTTCTTTTTAGGAAGGTGTAGTTTCAACACATTATAATGCAGAAATCTTTAAGAATAAACCAAAGTATTATAAGTCGAGGTAATAATAATAATTAAACTGCCAATCTAATATACACAATTTGAGACGAGTTAGGGAATAAGCAATAAGAAATGGAATATAAATAAAGCAATGGAGAATTAAGAGGTTATTGTAATCAAAGAAAGAAAGTTAACAGTTAAAAGGAACACCAAGCTATATCTAATAGCGTCAAGTGGAAGCTAAGTAGTAAAAGATATTTAATTTATCAAATTTGAAATAAGCGGTAAATGACATTAAATGTTATTACGAAACCAGAAGTAATGTAAAAACAACTGAATACCAATAGTAAGTATAAGAGGTGTAGTAATTCAATAAATTTATATAGCCTCGAGTATGCATTATGACTAATATGAATTATTGGACCAAACTTATTACTAAAATTAATCAAGAATGACGCAGTCAGTAGTAAGGGTTGGAATATAAGGTCGACAATGTTGCATAATAGAAGTCTGCCTACAAAAAGAAGCTACCAGTGGTTATGTTTACATCTTACTGATGTGATACATCTTTAATTGTCGTATATAAGTAAAGTGAATATACAAAAGTAGGGTTCGCCTTAGTTGAAATGTTAAAGAGCCAAGTACTCGAGAGAGTCATTGGTCTTGAAGCAGTCGGCAGAAAGACTCGGGTCATGCCTATACAGATTACACCTTCTACTGTGTAGATCACGCATGGAATATACACTAGCTCGAAGTTGTTTGTTAGCTTATTTGTAACTAGGAGGCAAGATAAGATAACCCCTAGATGAGTCTTTAAGATGAGGTAGAGCACAGGTAAGTAGGTGTAAAGCTATTATCAGGCACTAATGGGAAGATCCTCGGTGTACTTAGGAAATTCGGTCTAGACACAAATAGTGGATACCTGGTGAGGTGTAGAACTAAAGATACTGGCGGGGAATATATCCTAGTTTATGGGGGACTGTGGTACTTACATATACATATATACGAATGTAGTTATTGTATACCTCGACTAGATAAGGCATATCGTATGTTTACATGACAAGAGGACTAAGTTGAAATAGTAAACATAACATATAATGGAAGACAATCGGCATAAACTAGCATCATGATAAAGTATATAATTTTCCAGTCATTCGAATGCTGTTTTGATCCCCTCCTTATCACAACCTATAGAATACACTTAGAGGGACAGGTACTTGTAGAAGATGGGAATGGTGGAAGGGCAGATTTTCTTATGCATGCTCAACACTGACAGGAGCACCGAATATCAAAGGTATCAGCCTTATCCAATAATTATATGTTTTATCAAAGGTATCATTCTCCTATGAGTTTATGTCAATAGCTTTGAGATGCTTTTGGTATGTACCTAATATTAACTCCAACAATCCATGCCTTAGTGGACTTGGGTTTTCGATTTAGTGAAAATTCGGTCCTACTAAGGTGCGGGTTGTTACCGGATCTTCCACTAATTCATTTTCTGCTAAGAAAGTCTTCATTAGAAATGAAAGTAAAAAAGTGATTATTAATAGGAAATCTCTAATAAACTCATACATATTTTCACATAGCAAAATGCAAATACATCAAATAGTTGGGCACACCCTCCCTAAGGTCCATATCCTTTACTATCTGATGCTACTTAACCCTGTTTAACTTAAGTGTTCCCCAACCTAAGCTCTGATATCAACTGTAACATCCCTTATTTTGAAAACCCAAAGATGGAACCTCAATATGGTGCAGTCATCTTGAAATTATCTATCGACGACACAAATGAGATCAGTTGTATTATACAGTCTTAAGCAAATAGAGAAGACATACAAAATAAAACACATCATTATAGATTTAGTTTAATAATTGTTTTTACATCCCAAAGTCAGCCCACATGGGGTCAAAAATATAGTACAACATAGTTAATAGTGTCATGCATGTAAAGATCCGACTTTTCGATCCTCAAATGTCAACAATGAATACATCCATGGTATTCGTGTGCCTACTGCCTAAGTGCCGAAAAGACAGAAATTTAGGGTAAAATAAAAATAATAATTGTACAAGAAAGGAAGAACACAACAATGGAATCTCACAGTGGAATGATAATACATAATATCAAAAGAATAGTACAAAGTGTAACTCTGAATACAGAAATTTCAAAGTTACAAAACCTAAGTACTATCATAAGCCTGGATAAGTATAACTGCATATCCTCACAATACTAATATATACATAACTAATGCGACACAATAGAAATAGATAGATAATTAAAGCCTCCAGCTCACCTCTTAAAATCTGAAGCATTCGAAGTAAAAACTGATATACTCAGCCTACATGAAAGAGTATGTGAGGAATTTAAGGGAAAATAAAAACCAAGCGTCATACATAAGTCTGGTATGAGAAAACCCAAGTGTAACAGTAACTATAGAGACTGTATGGATTCCCACAACAGTTTCTGCTCAAATGAAACCAACCATTCATTAAGTTTAATATAGCGAAATGATAGAGGATGTCTAGGGTGTAGAATATAAATCATATCAAATAGTTGTGATGCTTACGTTGGTCACACTAAAACATATTTAGGGTACAATCAAACTGCTAAGGTACGTTCGCATATTGGACTTTTCGGTGGAGGTCTCTTCGGAGAAGCCGAATCTAAACTCCATGCACAAGGGTCAGAAAGTATCTTCAAGCATCCTATATCTCCAGATAAAATATACTATTAAGGTAAACACGAACGACACATTAACAGAACAGCATGAACCAAATATCATCAACTCCCAACGGTCAACAATCGATAAGTATCTCCAAATATGAAGTTGATAATACCCTGACGTAGGTCGGCTAAACCCCAGATCGTGCATTCTACTTTGTAATCTATCATCTTCGATGTTGAGGATACGTTCGGCATGTTTCACATGAGTCTTCATTACTCAAACATAACATGAATCCCTAAATAGATTTCATCATCTGGAGCAGTTCATAAATCGCTATAAGGATTTGAGCACCTCGAACACATCTTGAATCTCCACACAGACTCTCATTTGCAACCGCTTCCAAAACATAGAACCGGTATACTAGTTTTGAAGTGATATTCAATAAGTAAAACATTTACAAATCCCGGACTCTTCAAAACCAATTGATGAGTTTTCGGTTAACTCAATTCCGGTTCTTTCAAAAATAAGCGAAAGCTAGTCTCCCCAAGGGTTATCATTAGTATGAAATTACGAACCCTTTCGATTACTTCTTAATTTATAGTTGGTCAAGGTTAATAGTCGACCAATCGACTATCTGGTTAAAACATTCGCTTATACAAATCAATGTTCGCATACACAACATGTTATCGACGTTTCAACTTATACTATCATTCGGTCAAGAGTGAATCCATATATGTTAGAGCATTGTTGCATATCAAAGCCTTGCCTAGGCACTTCATTCTTAACTCTCATAGATAGACAATTCTACTCAAAGTCCTTTAGTGTTAAGTATAGTATTAATGATTTGCATAAACAAGTAAGAAATCAGTAAGCTTAACACATTTTTGACATTCCAACTTAACTATTCCTCGATCAATAGGATAGTCGGTAGGTTAAAACACTGTTACTTCATCACTGCTTGAACACGAACCCTAACTCTCACATAGAAAAGTCTACCTCGCTGGGGTTTTAGTGTCAAGCTTAGTTAATTACTTTACTTCAAGTAATCGCATAACAAAACCATTTAATTCTTACCCCTTTTTGAAAACATTTGTTTATATCTTAAAATAATTAAAAATACTTATAATACCTTTTAAAACATTTATCCAAAATATTACTTTAAAATGATAAGTGTATAAAATGTTTAAAACTTGGAAAAACAAGTTTTCGTTATGAAAACCTTTTTTTTAAAATTCACAACTAATTCTTAAAAACTCATAAAAATCTCACATTACTTTTAAAATAATCTAATAATAGCTAGTAAATACTTGTAAAAAGAATGAAACAAAATACTTAAATTTAAATACCTTTTCAAACATTTAAAGTTCAAAAAATCAAGTTTAGATGGGATAGTTTTACACAAGTGTGTTTTGGTCGCTTTTCGAAATGTTACTTACTTTTTACTTTCCAAAATTTTTATGACAACCAACATGCATATAAACATTATAAATATGGTGAAAATTCTCTATCTCTTTACAATTTCCATAGAAAGTACCAAAAACAAGGCAATTACAAAGTGCATCCATAGCGACTATCGCTATAAATGCACTTTCAAATCAAAGTCCAACTAAACCAAATTCCATCTATAACCTATGTACTTTGTTCTAAGGCTTTACCACATGTCATACAAGTCCATTCAAATTTGTTCAAGTCTGTTCAAGTTTGTTTAGGTGCATATATATGTCACTTGCTTTCAAAGCAAGAATCAAAACCAAAGTCTCAACAAATGTCAACATCAATTTAGACAACTTAAACACAATCAAACATAGACAAATATGTGTTATATTTTCAATCAAAGTGGTGAGTTAGCTCATCTTTAACCTGACAAACAACATGCCTAAGCTAATCAGGTCTGATCTCTCCTTTGCAATACCTTTCCTTCCATTCTTCATCCATGCTTTCACCCTCTTTTGCCCTCTCCTTTCACAAATTACTCACATCCTATGGATGTGGAGGAGGATGTGCTTCACTTTTTCACATTCTATCTTAGTATAAGGTGTTGTAATATTTTAATAAGGTTCTAGTCCAAATTTGAGTAGATTTGGACAAGATTTGCTATAATTTACTTTAGGAATTTTAAGTAAAGAAAAGTGAAAGTGAGTGATAATTTTGTAGAAATTTTTGATATGAATTCAAAGGAGTATGTCCTTCCTTATATAAGCTCAAGAATGGTGCTCTTTAGCCCTGTTCTGGCCCTTCTTACATGTCATGGAAGGTTCATCCCCCACCACTTCTCCTTTACATCACTTCATTTAATAAATTTACACTTATACCCTGAACATTATAATATCTCCTATCCACAAAGAAGTTTCTAGAACCTTCCATTGCTTTATGAAGAGAAGTGCATTAGTTAGTTGCTAATGTATTCGTTTGGTCACTAAACAAGTGCAAAGAGTTGAGCGACTTATATAGATTAAAAAGCCGTTTATCGATAAACCGTTTTTCGATTACATTATCGATTTTTCTTCGAACAATATATTTAAAAAAATCAATAAAATTTTTATTATCGTTATTCATTAATTAAACGATGTCTAGCAAGGTTATAAAATCATACTTGCAAAACTTAATTATATTTCAAAATGTTTCAGTATTCGAAAACGAAGTGTTCGAATTTTCGGGTTGCTACATTCTCCTCTATTTAGAATATTTCATTCTCAAAATTCAAATAAGAACGATAGTCAAAGAAGATAGAAAACGAGGATATATATATATAGTGTACTACTGAAAATATATACAGAATAAACTGCAACCTAATGTAAACTAAGTTGCTTCTCCTTAAAAGATGAGAACACTGCAAAAGATAAATGATACTAAGATATAAAATCTCTAGTACAAGAATAAATCTGGATAGGGCTCCTTCAACCTACCATATGTTTCCCATGTACAACACCGAGCATCCTTGCTCCATTATACACTGACTAACCTCACAACCTTTTTCCTTAACCGCTTCATGTCTCCATCAACAATAACAATAGGCTATCTCCACACAGTCAAATTCGACTCAATCTTCATGCCCTTCCGCTTCGATGCTTCCATTATCATCGAAGGATCATGCAACGTAATGACTAAGAATTTTTTAAGTTTCAAATGAAAATATTTAATTTACTTAAATATTTAGATTTGATTCAAATTTGATAAATAAGAAGAAAATCAATTGTCAATCAAATGACTTGTTTTTAATGACATATTTTTATTTTAATTAAAGGATTTTTCCACAAGTTTTAATTTGGAAAATATTTAAATTATTGTTTAACATATTTTACGGCAAACGTTGATATATAGGGAATTTTACAGAATAAGATAACAAATGTATATCGTTATTATTACTTTGAGATCATGTCGCATTAGTGTGTGCAGTTGAATTTTTATTTTATCGTTCGTGGTTCATACGCGATTGGAATTCTTTGTAGCAAGATGCTGGAAATTGCAATATAAACTAAATACCACACTTATAACTTTCAATGCTCTGACTTTTCTCTTCCTCTTTCTCTATTACTTTTTTAATCTTTTCCAGTAAGCTAAAACGAAGAAAGAAATCAACCATCTGCCTTCTAAAAATAGTATAAAATCATTTACTCAACAAAAAATATAAAGCAAGATTCTTTGGATTCGTATTAACTAGATCTTTGAATCCTTGTACTTTGGTAGTGTTCAATAGATGTTTGGGCGATCGACAGTTTGAGGGGGAGCGAGGGTTTAGGTTTAAGTCTAATTTAGGTGATGGTTAAATGTATCGTTGGTTGCATCAGGTTTATGCTGTAGAGAAGCATCGTTTAGGGCAGTTCGAGGTGAAGCGACGGCCATTTAGGTGATGTGACAACTCCATGTCAAGGGTGAAACCATATAGGTCACAAATCCATGGAGGATATCAAGCTTTGAATTTTAAGGTTGACATGGTGGCTCATGAGATGTGGAGTGCAACGAAGTTGGTTTGGGGCAATTTCATGGAGAATCGAGAGAGGGGGAGAGAAGGGGTGCATTTCATGCATGTACATGTCGTGTACGGGGTGGCTTGGGATGGGGAAGAAGATGTTTAGTGTGGGGTAATTAACCTGATTATGTAATTAGTGATTTAATTAATATAATTTAAATTCTAAAACTTATGAATTGAATATCGTTTTCATATGAGGTCCAATCTAGACGCGATCTTTTGCATTGTGCTCGTAATAGCGAAAGACATGCTTTGGAGTTGGTTTAGTAGTGTTTGAATCAAGTGGAATTTGTAGCTAAAATCGAGCATCGTTCGATTTGATCAAAGCGGAATGCTTAAGCTTCAGCTGGAATTTTGGTGAGTTATTTCAGCTTTAAATGAATACTATATTGATATATGATAGATAAAAAATATTATTATTGTGTATGAACGGTTATTCGTTGGTAGTTGAATATCCATTTTTGAAAGAAAATAACATATAAAATAAAACGCGGGGAATTTTGTAGAAATACCCGAATTTCTCACCGTTGTGATTTTAAATTTCAGTTATATACCTATTGATTTTAATTCCATTTACACACTTACGTTACAAGTTATTGTAGCTAAAATATGATAGTTTGGCCATATTGATGTGACGTTAATATATGTCAAAAGTTCAACCTGTTTAGTGATAAAGGTGTAAAGACCCAAAATTTTTGAGAATAAAAATTACTTTAAAAAAAAATAGGAAATGGAAAATAAATGTCAAGAACGAATGAAGTAAATAAATGAGAAAATGATAGTTAGAGAAAAATAAAAATGGGGAGAACAATGGCTGAGTAAAGAGGAGCATTGTATTTACATAATTTTATGTGTAAATATGTATTGTATTATATAAATAACCAAAGAATAAAAATAGCTTGAAAATGAATATCAGAAGTGAGTGAAATAATTATGCAAGGAATGATTATTTTTATACAGTGATGAGAAGAAAATGATTAAGTATAAAATGAATTCTAAAATTCACATGACTTGTATATATGTGAATATTGAGAAGCATGGGATAATAAAATCAAATAAAATCCTCTTGGTAATTAAAATGCTTGAAAACCAGTTTAATATTAGCTGTGCATGAGTACAATTTTGAAATAAATCAAGAGTAAATAAATAGGCTGAAATAATAGCTAGGAATAAGAAATAACTCAGGTATAATGAAATTTATAGTGAAAATGAGCTACATGAAAATAATATGCAAGTAAATCATGCAAATTGCATGTACACAGGAAAAGCAGTAGGATAACTGCTTTTACTAGGAAATAGAAACCAAGAGAAAATGGCACATTTAGCCATGACAACACACACATAATTTTCTGAGTAATGCAAGGTTAAAATGGGTTTTTCCTTTAGTAAAACCCTAGTAAAACGATTTAAATCAAAAGGGAAAGCAGAGGTTTTCTCTGGGGGAAAAACAGAAACACATTAATAAAAAAAAGAGCTCACACTGTTTTCAAGCTTAGGCATTCTCAGGGAAAAGAAGAGAAAGGTGAGTGATAATCACTTATGAGATTTAAGGCATTAAGACCCAAGTAAGGGCAGCCAATTATTTATATAAAAATCATATTATGATTTCTATTAATCTTTATTTCTTTGAATAAATATATGATGATCATGAATGGCATTTTGGTTGAATTTTTGGTTGCTGCTTTGATTTATTTTTGGTATTGACTATTTTTGTTTTGAAATTTGTTAATCAATCATACAACCTGATTACAGAACCGAGTTTATGACTCAGTTTTCTTATAAGAGAATAATTAGATTAATTTACTGAGAAATAGGGTATTAAATAAAAATGGATTAGGCAGTATGAACAAAGAGGTTTATGCTCATGTCTAGTTCATTTAAAAATTGATATGAACAAAGTAATATTGTGAAAACGTGCTAATTTGTTCAGATCAAGATCCAATATGTTTATGGGTTTTTCTCAAAAACCATATCCTATGTTCACAGTAAAAACAAATATGGTATTACTTATAATTTCAGTAGATTTATATATAAGCAAAGAAAAATTTCTAGAAACCATTGTACTAGCAAGTTTTAGAAAAAGGTGATCTAGCAGAAATGACTTTGAAATGGGTTGTGAAATTTTGTATGAATGTTTGGTATGTTTGGATATGATTTTTTTTAAGGAAATCAAAATTCCTGACTTATGAAATGAAGAAAGGAATGCAAAAGTATTTCTGGAATTAAAAAGGAAAATTCCTCAAATGAATATATAAACATGGTCTCTAAATTACAGAATAATTTAGGAGTAGTGGCTTGATCTATTCATCATCAGGTGGATGATGGGTATGTGCATGACATGTTCAAGTCCTGAGGGCCTCTGTGCAAGGGTTAACAGAATTGAGTCCTTTGCAATGCACACTTTGTGTTCAATGGCAAGAGTTTAGACCATATAAAAATGTAAAATGGAACAGGAAATGAAGGCTGTGGAATTTAAGAGTTTAAATCCATAGGAGTTTTGTACATGTACAAATGAACAAATTGGATGAATGACTGCTTGAATGTATGCTTGATGTATAGGTTTAAATTATACATATGCTAAAGCTTATTATGGAACTGGAAAGCATCAAACCCTATATGATCTCTGCATGGTTTTAAAAGAATTTTACAAGTTATTTTTAATATTGATTTCACTCATACCAGAATTTTATTCTGACCCTATTAATTGCCCTTGCAATATTTGGGGTGTCTCATTCTATTGAGGCGGCTCAAAATATTGTTGCAGGTAAAGAAGCATGAATAGCTTGCTTGCTTGGAAAATTAGAAGACCTGTCTGAGTTTTTAAAATGCAGTAGTTCATTATAATAAAGATAGCTATGCAAACTTTCTTAAGTATATGTAAACCTTTCAGTATTATGGTGGCTTTGTTCATTTGAAAAGAATTTGTAAAACTTAAGTATTATATTGTGTCTTGAGTTACTAATTTAAGTAACTAATCCAGATGTTTTCTGTAGACTGTGATGAAGGAAGTTATGCCATGTAATTAGATATGTGGACATACTTTCTTTAGCATATCTGATAAATTTCAGAAAGTGAGACTGCAGTGGTTTTCTTTTGATAATGCATGTAGTAGAACTGTTAGGTGATGGTTGAGTCTAACCTGGGTTAGCCAGTGAGATTTGGTTATGACTTATAAATTGATATAAGTCCATGAGAAGTTTGAGGTTATAGTCTACAAATCTTTCTTGCATGTCTGACTCTTTGTGTTGCAATGTATTATAAATTGATGGGTGTAAAGTACTAGTAGCATTCACTTCAACCATATTAAACAATACTCAGTTGCATCAAATACAGCTTCAAGTTTGTTTGCATTTGGTCGTGTTTAAATTTTAAGAGTCTGCAATATCAAAGAATTGGGTTAAATGATAAGCATGACCACTACTTCACTGCAATTTGGTTTATATCAATAGCCATCATTTAATATCCATTGAGGTCTGCATCACAGTCTCATCTGGGCTTGATTCTTTAAATAAATTGCTTGAACCTGGTGTGTACATGTATGTGCAAAATCTTACTTGGTATGCTAGAACAAGTTAGCATTTTGCTTGCATGTAGTTTTTCTTCTGCCTGGTCTATAATATACTTACCACCAAAATGTTCATAAGATTATTACCAATATTATAAATTAAGACATTAGTATATTTACCTGACATAAACATTGCTTGAATAAGTAATAAGCACCCTGGGATAAATTCCCAAACTTGAGTTGTTTTAGTACTTTTCATAAATTCAAAGAAAACAAAACAATAAGCAACAAACTCCTAGATTACCATATATTAAAAGAATTAGTTTAAATGAAAACTCTAGAAAACAGTACAAATGACAACATGAGGAACTAATACTTTATTTTTGTATTAGTCAATCTTGAGTCATCATAAAAGAAGATAAAATCTAAATTATGTATTAGTCAATCTTGAGTCTCTTTAAGGTGACAATATCTATATTTAGTATTAATCAATCTTGAGACAGTGAAAAGATATATGTGTAGAAATAAGCTATGTGACACAAGACATTTCAATTATGAAAAATATTGTGTGAATTAAAATTCTTCGCTACTTTAAACACTCTGATTTGCAAGGAAACATTTATATATCCTCACATATATAAATGATAGGAATTGATTTAAACACCGATATATTTATATTAGTAAAATTCAGGATCTTGGGAGAATGAATTTATAGAAGTGATCACTCATATATATGGAAAAAAACTCACTTTAAATCACACAAATTTGAGTATAATGAAGAGGGTCACTTCAAAAGGTAGCAATAGCATTGGTTAAGTGCTATGACAGCTATTGGCCTCGTTATAGTACTTTTCAAATATTATTAATTACTGTTTTGATTTGGGAATGAATTTTATTCAACCAAATGATTTCAAATCTAACTTCTTTAGGAATTTCTATGATACTTTATTTAAATGGGTTTTGAACACCTATATATATATATATATATATATATATATATATATGTATGTATGTATGTATGTTTCTAAAAGTATTTTTAAGAGTATTGAATTTTATAGAAAAGTCATTATAATAATGAATGTTCATTTTAAAAGAAAATAAAGGGATTTATCTTTTATTTAAAGTCATATTATTTTAAAAAGAAGATAGAAATATTTTAGAATAAATTTGTGAAATATTTTATATACAATGTTGTATAAAAAGGATAGATTTAGATAAGTTATTTTATAATTAAAAGAACTATTTTACAAAAGGTTTTTTTATAATAAAAAGAATAAGTTTTATAAAAGGGAAATGATATCATTTGTATAATTCAGTATAATCAATCATATTTTTGGATTTATAATAATATGAGGAATGGTCATTTTATGAAAAGTATTTGATCGTATTTTGAGAATGAAGATTTGAGTTAAGTATAAAGGAATTTTATTATGGAGTTTTATAAGAAGTTTTATAAGAGAAATCTATAAGAGAAGTTTTTATAAAACAGGGGTTTTATAATTATATCTCGAGACTTATAAAAGGGTTTTATAATTATATTTTGAGATTTATAAAAGTAGTTTTGTATTTGTACTTTGAGATTTATAAAAGGAATTTTATAAATCAAGTTTTATATAGGAATTTGTAAATGGAGTTTGTAAAAACAAAAGAATGGAGAAAAAGTTTTACAAAAGGAATGAGATTTGATTTCCAAAAAAATTAATTTAAATTACGTTGGCACGTAAAGTATTCTTTTCACACTCAACGCCAAATTTCGAGGTAAGGAAACTCGTTTATACCTTAAGAATTAAGAATGTATGTCGTAACAATGGTAGTTTTCTAAATTGTCCGACTATATTATTAATCGAGGGATAGTACTGTTTGAAAATGGAAAGTGGTGTTAAGTATATTTGATATAATTTTTATGCGATCCATTTACTTACACCAAAAGGAAATTATTTGGGGTTGTTTTTATCAATGTTTACGTTGCATTTTGTTTTGACCCAAATAAGTATGGTTTTGGAAATGAATTCGTTCTTAAGATTTGTGAATATACTTACACCATTGAGGTAAGTATATCGATACATTTTCTAAGTATTGAAAGGGTAGTGTTTGGTGAATAAACTTATTTCGTTGTATAAGTATATGGAGAAGTTTTCTAAGTATTGAAAGTGAAATGTTTTGCGAGTATACTTATAAAGTTGAGATAAGTATATCGATATTTTCACGTATTGAAAAAGTAGTGAATGGCTTGTGAAAATATCTTTGTAAAAGTATTTCAACACAAGAATTTACAAAGAAGATTTAATTAATGAAAGGATTAATTAAAGAGGCTTAGTGGTTGCTTTGTTCTTAACCATGTTTGGTTATATCTCAGGTTGAATTATTATTTTATCGATAGTTAAATAACCGACTATCAAAAGTTGGCCAGTTTAAAAATTATCATTGTCATTTTGGAGGGACCAGGATCAGGTATATTATCCAAAATCTACTTCAAATCAGCATAAGCATTAGAGTTAGAGACATCTTAAAGATGAATGAATCGTAGAGGAAGTTCTTTGAATGGGCTACTTGCTATTTATCGGAAGGGTAATTCTAAAAGGATGTAGTAGAATTAGTGCCTTCGTTTGTTCATATCCTGAACAACTTGTATGGATGAATGCTGACATTGCATTGTTGCTTGGAGGGAGGTGTTAGTATTCTAAGAGGGATTTGCTAAGAGAAAATGGTAACCGTTTTCTTACGAGCCTTATAGCCGGAATGACTAAAATCAAGGGAGATGCGGCAGCACTATGTGGGTCGCACCCATCAGGGTATGGTCATCACTTTTCTAGATTATTAACGATAAATTATGGATTTGGTATGTGCATAATAGCTCTCGTGGAAAAGGTTGCAAAGCAACCAGGGTGATGAGATATTCGGTACTATCCACTAAGGGGTAGGCTGGTCCTAAGTTGATAGGAGGTCCATGTATGGCCCTCGGTACATTTTATCTAGAAATGTACCATTGTATATGATACCCTGGTGCCTTCTCATTATATAGAATCCATTCTCCAATACATACCTTATGGTTTTAGTTGTAGAACCTAGTACTATTGAATGTAATTATAGGTAACCATTCCAGATATGTTATTTATTTATTTTAAACCCAGACTTTATTATAATATCACAAGATTTCCTATAAACATGGTTTGGTTATCATAAGGTAAAAACTTATCTGTATTTATATGTGGCATGATCTTGCAAGATTCTGTTATTTTTGAAAGATTTTATAATATTAAAAATCCATTTGATGTGTGTTTCTCGCGCTGTTTTATCACACTCATCTGAGTGTTATTTTCTTATAATGCTTGGTTCGGCCTGAGAATATTTTCCAAATTTATCTCGGATGCTTTGGAGCATCAAGAAACGCGCTGGATGTCTTCAATATGTATTCATGTATATTTTATTTGCGCTACATTGGTTGTTTATATTTATCAGCATTTGTGAGGGTAACTTGTTATAATTGTCAAGGGTGATGATTGGCTAGTCTACTCTTATTGATGTATGAATATTATCCTTTTCTTTTGTAAAGATCTACTTTATATTATATATTGTCGCAATGTGAGTTTCTGTTCTATCTTTTCTTTCTTTTTCCCCAACAATCTGTCGTTTTGGTACTTGGATGCTTGGCATGTGAATACCGTAAATGTATTGTGTCGGTTTTTTAGGATCGAAAAGGCTAGTCGTTACACATGGCATCATAGGTTAGGTTGAGTGAACATCTAGACTTTAGTGGGGTAGACTTTTTCGAGATAGGGTTAGTAATACCCCAAAATGAGTTTGAGTGTGTGTGTGTGTGTGTATTAGAGCGCAAGTATGTTAGTGCTACAAAAATGCTTTATATTGTGTTGATTTATCTGTTGAGTGGTTTATGAATTTTGGTCAATACAAAAGGTACAACTGTATCGATAAGGGTTTCTAAACACTTGAACAAAGCAAACTTATACAGTATTATTTTGTAATTTAGTAAATGAAATAATTTTACCTAAAATTATATTTCATATATAAAAGAATAATTTTTAGAAAATTAATATATTTATTTGTGATATTTTTGTTTGTTAGAAAATTATAAAATTTAAAGATTATCATTTATTATTTGATTAGTTATGCTCAGCCAGTTTAGGAGCATTTATTAGTTTGATTTAATTTAAAACTGAATACCATGTGAATTAAGTTTCATAGTTTGACTATCAAACATTGGGTGATAATGTAGGGTTAAAATTTAATTGTAATAAAAGTTGTTTATTATAATGCAAAAAAAGATATACATTAGTGAAATGATTACATATAAGAAAGTGAAATTATATAAGTATGGTATATAAATATGGTTTATAAACAAAAAGGATTTAAGCTGAGAATTTGAGAACTTAAATCCCGATGTTTTTGAAAATTGTTTTCCAAAGTTCTAGGGAAATAATAGTAGTATTATTTGAAAGTATTGATGAAATATTTCAAATGGATTTTAAAAGAGATAGAAAGTACTGAACTTACTTCTGTCACTTAAAAATAATTTTGATGATGATTACAGCATTATCGACATTTATTTTCGAGTTTCCAAGTGATGAATTACTACCATAGTAGTTTTCTATATAGTTGTTTTGATAAAAATTATTTTGATGCAGTCCCAAAGTAGGATTTGATATACAAAAGGAGCTATGTATATTATTATTTCAAAATGATTTGAAATAAAACCTAGGTGTTTAATTCTGAAGTTTTTGGTTAAGTTATTTTATGGATGCATATATCCCATGTAGTAGGATTATGACGATCTGGCTTTCTTACACCCAAAAACGACACTTAATACATCATTGGTATTCATGTGTCGATTATCTAAGCGTTTGAAAGATCGGTTGTGGGGTAAAGAAAATAAAAGGGACCAAATAAATAAAACATAGATTCCACACAATGTCAGAGTTACGTATACCACATCACATAATAATAGATATGGTTACTTCAAAATGTAACGTCAAAGTTACAACAAATACTAGTCCCATCAAGTACATCTAAAATACGTTCCCATGCTGCTAATATATAATATACAAGATACGGTGGAAATAAAGACTACTACTGGATTATGGTGAAGACTCCTGCTTCGAACTGCTTTCCAAAATGCTCCAAAAGAAACCTAACTACTCATAAAATTTTGAGTACACGTGAGTTTAAGGGAAATGAATAAAACTCCAAGTCAGACATGGGTCTGGTTTGAGTAAAGCATAAGTTTAACTTTATAAAAACCTTCAAATCAAAGGTATCTAGCAAGATCATGCCGCATATAAACATGAACGTGTTATTACCTTATGATAACCAAAACATTTCTATATAAAATCCTCTAGTATTATTATAATGTCTACGTTTAAAATAAATATGGAATCATAGCCAAAATTGTTACATTAATTAAATTACGGTATAATAGGTATACAATCAAGTCTGAAGGATCGTATTGGATAGTGGATTCCAACTACGAAAGGATAAGGGTCTGGCCACCGAATCCGTACTCCTCTAAATAAAATGTATGGAAGGCTACAAGACGTTGCACCTCAACTACTCACGACCAGCCATACCCCTTACTAGATAGCATGAAATATAATCACACCTTGGGTGCAATCAACAACCATAAAAGAATCCCAAAGCATACATAAACCATAAATATCGCTCTAGATTAGGCGATGATCATACCCTAACGGGAGCGATGGATCTAGTCCTTCCATATGTCCCTACTTTAGTCATTAACTGGTTGTGAGGCTTGAGGTTACGCTTTTAGCCTTCCTCCTAGCAGACCGTCTTGGAATGCTAACACTGCCCTCCAAGCATCCAATGCAATGATAACATTCATACATACAAGTTGCTCTATGATCGAAAAAAACATTCAACATTTACTATCTTCTATTTTGGAATCACCATCAGGAAGAATCGTACGGTCCCATTGCATACTTCATAACGATCCATCACGAACGTTATTAGTTTGGTGTGGTCTGGATAAATTATGCTTATCTGAAACCAGTGTCTCCAAACTAAGCGATAACGACTAACTTAATTATGTTTCTTTTGGAAGTATGTAGTTAGCATTCGAGTCCTCGCTAGGATAGTCTAATATACATAATATACTTTTCGAGTTAAAACATGTCAAGCTATAAATAAAGGCCAATCCGCTGCTCAGAGTAATTATATAGAGTTTGCATATGAACAACCATATACTTAATTTAAACATGACCCATTGATAGGAATTAACCCTCCGGTATCTGTCATGTTTCTGATATTTCGGCCTTACTCTATCCCTCGCCTAGAAATAATTTCTAAATCTCACAGATAGAGGTTCAGTCGACTCGTCGGCTTTTAGTGCTAACTATGGAAAGACTTACTTCCCATAAATGTGTCACTACATTAACATTGGTTTCGTATTTGTTTGAGGTTACTTAAGGGTAATTGATAAATAAAACCCTTGATTTAAAACGCTTTTGCAAAAGAAAAACAATTTTAAACAAAAATCGTATTTAAAAATAAAGTGATTTAAAATTTAAACCCTTGTTAATAAATTAAATAATAAATTAAACCCTTATTAAATGATAATTTATTAATTAATGAAGTCCTAATTTAGTTAAGATTGAACTTTAACTTAATTAGTAATTAATTTCTTAATAATTAAACCCCTTTTTAAATTAATAATTAATTATTAATTAATCTTAAATAAATAATTAATCCTTAATTAATAAATAAATAATAATTAAACTTTAATTAATTAACTAATTATAACTTACTTACTTAATTTACATTTAAGTATACCTTTGTTAATTAGTCATTAAGTACTAATTACCTTTCTTGATTAATCAATTAAATAATCATTAAACAAACAAATAAATAATTTATTTGTTTATTTGATAATTCATTGTTATTACTTAATATATGTTTTTAGAACACTTTCCAAAAAGATTCAAAGTGAAAACCACTTATAGATTTGAAAAAAGAATTCGTTTTCCCGAACTGCACTTATAGCAACTATCGTTATACGATCCGAAATATTAAACTTGGTTCAACATACCCAATAGTTCAAAACCTTTTCCTTTTTCATTTAAACCCACTTTATAAATTTTGAAAAAAACCTTTGAAACTAAAAAGTAAGATTTTTGAAAACTTTATAAAATTTTAAGTGAATACTTACGTAAAACTAATTTTCAAACCAAGGGATTCTTTTATCACTTAAAGGTGCTAACTTTCTTTCACACAATCATATATTTAACATCATATCATACAAGGTTACATCCCAATACCAAACATAATCCAATATCTCAACTTTATAACCAATATAACCATTAGACTTCATTTTAGTCTACTTCCAAATCATGACATTCAATCACATACAAATTATAACCAAACATCTTATAATTCAAGCATTTGTACATACATGCAAACAATATTATGTCATCCAACTCACATATCAATATATACAACAATTAAGCAATGATATATGATTTAAAATTTGATTAAAAAGGTGAGAACTTTACCCATCAAAAGTTACTAAATCAACTCTAACTTCCACTGTACTTTGAAACAAACTTGATTTTGACTTTGCTTTGGAAAAAGTTTGGATTTTTGACTTTGAAAGGGCCAAAATGGGTTCAATCTTGGTTTAAAGGTGCTCTCCTAGGTGGTTATGATGGATTTGGACTTGTTTAAGGTAAAGAAGGGTTTTAGAAGAAGAAAGAAGTGATTTCTAAGTGTCTTAAGTATTAAAAGGAAGGAAAGAAATGGTTTTAAATTTTGAAAAATATTGAAGAAGCCATTAAAGGGTTTTTGAACTTAAATAAGGAAGAGCAATGTTTAAAAGAAGAGTAAAATGAAATTAAGAACGAGAAAGAATTTGGAAATCCTTTTATATAACATGAAACAACCAAATTACCAAAAAGCCCCTCTTCTACATACCCTCCACTAGAAAGCTTCCACATCATTACCATCCCATCCTAACTCTTTCACATGCTGCCAAGGAGGATCCCTCCTTTCACCCAAAGGTTAAACCCCCAACTTGTACTTTAGATGTGAAAGACGTATGACTTTTCATTCTCTTCCATTTTATTTGGATTTTTTATTTTGAAAATGTCACATCTTCCTTATCTTCCTTAGGTAAAAAAATATTTAATTTTCTATCTTACTAATCCATGTTTACTTTAGTTGAAATAAGTGAACGTGTTAACTAAGGTTTCCACAACATTTCAAGCAACTTTTTAATGGTGAAAATTTTAACTTTTGGAAAAACTTTTCAATGAAATTTTCTTTTTTCATTTGAACTATTTATCCTTGTAAACAAGATTTGAAAACCATTTCACCATCACTAGTTATTATTAAAAGGAGTCTATTTGAGTTATAAAACCCATAAATAAATTATTAAAATATATTTAAATGTCCTTATTTAAAGTGATTAAATTTTGGATTGTTACAAGGATGTTTGGTTTATGGATATCAATTTAATATACTGTTGGGTAATTTTCTTTTATTAAAATAAAATAGAATTTTAAGCAATTTTAGATAGTCAAAAATTTCCGAGTTAATTGAGAACTCGAGGCTAAGTGTTTTTGTGAAGTTTTAATAAAATAAGTTTTTGTAACTTATAAATTTGAGGAGATAGTAAGTTGAATAAGTTTTCAATTTGTTAAACATCCTGGTTAAGTAAAACAAATCTGAAATTTGTTATATGCTCTTAGAATGTAGAAAAGTGTTATACAAATATGAACTTAAGCTTTAAAAAGTGTTGGTAAACATGAGTTGTGGTTTATAAGATGTTCATAAACTTAAGAAAAGTTTTGTGAAATGGTTCATAAATGAATTCTTATAGTAAATAAGAAGTGATCATTGAGAAAATGAATGTGAACTAAAATGAAAGTTAAATGTTATAATTGAGAAATCAAAGGAATAAATGTGTAAATTATACGTAGATCATTTTATCTACATGGCAGTCCTTGATCCAAATTCGAGTACATGATTTCAAGGTGATTTACACCTATCTAAAAAGGATTTTCACTTAATCTGGATGGCGAATGCTTAACATGGATTTTTGATATGACTATGAAGTTTTCTATCATAGTATATGGTTATGCAAGGAAAACGAATGTTTCTAATCGAGGAACATAATTGGATTCAGGACTAGAGTGGTCGAGCAAGCAATACTAATTCAAAAGTGAAATTTGTGTGATCGAGTGAAAGATCGATTTTGTATTGTGTACGGATGACATATGTGCATCGTACTACCTTTAGTGTAATTGTATGCTTTTAATATTAGAAACGTAAGTTATATGGCTTGATGGCATTTATAAGTGAGATACAGGTTCATAGAAGCAAAGGCTAGCTTGCTGCTTTTGGTTTCATGAGTAGAGTTTGATTACTCGTTAAATCGTTATGTGTTTATTCTTAGTAGGTGTATTTGCTATGTATCATACACACTCTATAACTTACATTATAAGTATATCTTTTTGTTGATGATTTTATACCCTAGATATAGGAGACCACTTTTAGGCTATGTTTTCTTTTGTTGATTTGGGTAGTTATAGCGAGCTGTAATTTGTCTGGATCGAGCCGTGCAAAGGAGATGCTGTAAAAAATTTCGGTAACATATGAGATTTTATAGGTTTAATAACTCATTTTAATTAATTTTTTTGAAAATCTAAGGGTTCGAAGATACTTTTCTTCCTTTGAGAATTCCGGGGACAAACTTTTTTTAAGGGGGGAAGAATTTAGCGACCCCCAATTTTTAACGTTTCGAATGAGAACATTTAATTTATTTAAAGATTTGATCAAATTTGATAAATAAGGAGAAAATCAATTGCTAATAAAATGACTCAATTTTTAATGGCGTATTTTTATTTTAATTTATAGGGTTTTCCCATAAATTTTAATTTGGAAAATATTTAAATTATCGTTTGACGTATTTTAGGACAAATGTTGGTGCTTTTGGAATTTTAAAGAATAAGATAACTAGTGTATATTATTATCATTTTGAGATCATGTCGCATTCATGTCTACGATCATATTTCTCTTTTTCCATTCGAGGTTCATACGCGAGTGGAATTCTACATAGTGAGATGCCAAAAATTGTACTATAAACTAAACACTACACTTAGAACTTTCAATGCTCTAACTTTTCTCTTCCTCTTTCTTAAATTTTTACCTTTTCCACCAAGCTAAATAAAGAAAGAAAATCAACATCCACCTTCTAAAATCAATATAAAATCATTTACTCAATCAAAAAAATATAAAGCAAGATTTTTAGGGTTCGTATTGGATAGATCTTCAAATTCCTGTAATTTGGTGGCGTGCGGCAAATGTTTGATGTAATCGACGATTTGAGAGGGAGATAGGGTTTAGGTTTAAGTTTGATTTAGGCGATGGTTGTATGTGTCGTTGGTCGCATCGAGTTTGTGGCATGGAGGAGCATCGTCTAGGGGAGTTTAAGGTAGAGCGGTGAGTATTTGGGTGATGTGACATCTCCATGTCATAGGTGAAACCTGATAGGTCGCAAGTCCAAGGAGGCTATCAAGCTTCGAATTTTTGGGTCGGGGTGGTGGCTCGTGAGATGTGGAGTGCTATGGAGTTGGTTTGGGGCGATTTTATGGAAAATCAATATAGAGAGGGAGGAGAGAAGGGTATGGACATTCATGTGGTTATAGGTTCTCTATGGGGTGATTTGGGATGGTGAATTAGATGTTTATTGTGGGGTAATTAGCCTAATTATGTAATTAGTGATTTAATTATTATAATTTAAAAACTATAAATCGAGTAATTTTTTCATATGACGTCCAATTAAGCCGCAATCCTTTGCATTGCCTTCGTGGTAGCGATATCTACAATAGAGTTGGTTTTGTAGAGTTTGGATCAAGTGGAATTTGGAGCTAAAATCGAACGCCGATCAAGCCGAAATGCTTGAGCGTCCGTTGGAATTTCGATGAGTTATCTCGCCTTTAACCGAATACTATACCGGTATATGGTAGATTAAAATTATTGTTTTATATTTGAATCATGGTTGAATATCCGCTTTTAAAAGAAAATGACATATAAAATGAAATAAAGAGAATTTTGTAGAGAAATCCTGATTTCTCACCGTTGTAATTTTAGATTTCATTTATATACCTATTGATTTTCATTCCATTTATACACTTACATCATAAGTTGTTATAAGCTAAAATTTGATAGTTTGTACATACTGGATGCGACATTGATATATGTTAAAAGTTGTACCATTTTAGTAATAAAGTTAGTAATAGCATTGGTTAAGTGCTACGGCAGCTATTCGCCTCGTTATAGCATTTTGAAATACTATTAATTGCTGTTTTGATTTGGAAACGGTTTTGATTCGAACAAATGATTTTAAGTCTGACTTCAATTGAAGTTTCTATGATATTTTATTTTAAATGGGTTTTGAACTCCTCTATTTTAATTCAAGTTTTTTATTGTTATTTTCTAATATGTATATAGGTAAATGTTTTAAAAATTATTTTGGAAAGTATTGATTTTTATAGAAAAGTTATTATAATAATGAATGTTTGTTTTAAAAGAAAATAAAGGGGTTTATCTTTTATTTAAAGTGATTCTGTCTTAGGAAGAAGATAGATATATTTGGAATAAATATTTGTGAAATGTTTTATATAAACTATTCTATAAAAAGGATAGATTTAGAAACATTGTTTTATAATTAAAAGAATAGTTTATAAATGATGCTTTTATAATAAAAAGGATAAGTTTTATAAATAATATTTTATAACTAAAAGGGAAATGAGATCATTTTTATAATTTGGTATAATAAATCACATTTGTGGATTTAAAGTAATATGTGGAATGATTGTTTTATTTTGATCCTATTCTGAGAACGAAGATTTTGTTAAACATAAAGGAGTTTTGTAAAAGCAGTAAAGTTTTTATAAAACCGGGGTTTTATAATTATATCTCAAAATTTATAAACTGGGTTTTCTAATTATATTTTGAGAATTATAAAAGGAGTTTTATAGTTTTATTTTGAGAATTATAAAGGAATATTATAAATGAAGTTTTATAAAGGAATTTATAAATGGAGATTGTAAATACAAAAGGAATGAGGTTTGATTTCCAAAAATGATCAATTTAAATTAGGTGGTATGGAAAGTATTCTTTTCGTACTCAACACCAAATTACGAGGTCACGGAAACTCGTCTTTATCTTAAGGATTAAGAATGTATGTCAAGGCAAAGATAGTTTTCTAGCTTGTCCAGCTACATTGTTAATCAAGGGATAGTAGTGTTTGAAAACAGGAAATGGTTGTAAGTATATTGGATCTAGTTTCTATGCGATCCATTTGTATACACCAAAAGAAAAGTGTTTTGGGCTATTTTTACCAATGTTTAAGTTACATTTGTTTTAACCCAAATAAGTATGGTTTTGGAAGTGAAATCTTTCTTAAGATTTATGAATATACTTATAGTATTGAGATAAGTATATGGGTGCATTTTTTAAGTATTGTGTAGTATTTGGAGAATATACTTACACAGTTGATATAAGTATATGGAGCAGTTTTCTAAGCATTGAAAGTGAGATGTTTTGCGAGTATACTTATATAGTTGAGATAAATATATCAATATTTTCAAGTAGAGTTTGGTTTGTGATACATCTTTGTAAAAGTATTTTAATACAAGAATTTACAAAGTAGTTTTAATTAATCAAAGGTAAAGAGGCTTAGTGGTAGCTTTGTGATTAACTATGCTTGGTTAAACCTCTGGTTGAATTGTTTGTTTATAGATAGTTAAATAACTGACTATCAAAAGTTGGTCAGTTTTAAAAATTATCATTGCCGGTTTAGAAAGACTTGGATTGGATATATTATCCGAAAACCACTTCAAACCGGCATAAGCGTTCGAATTGGAGACGTCTTGAGGACTGTGGAATCCAAGATGAAGACCTTTGAAGTGCAAGTGCTATTGGCTACTAATCCTGAGGTTGATTCCAAAAAGGATGTAGTAGAAGTAGCCTTTGGTTTGTTCATATCCTGAGAAACTTGTATGGATGAATACTGGCATTGCATTGTTGTCTAGAGGGTAATGTTAGCATCCCAAGTGGGGTTTCCTAAGAGAAAAAAGTAATTGTTGCCATACGAGCCTCAAAATTGGAATGATTAAAATCAAGGGAGATGAGGCAAAGCTATGTGGTTCGTACCCATTAAGTATGGTTATCACCTTTCTAGATCATTAACGAACAATTATAGATTTGGTATGTGCATGAGAGCTCTCAAGGAAAAGGTTGCAAAGCAACCAGGGCGATGACATATTCGGTAACATCAAGTAAGGGGTAAACTGGTCCCTGTATCGGTATGGGGTCCATGTGTGACCCTTAATATATTTTATCTAGAGATGTACGGTGGTTGGTGGTAACTCGATGCTTTGTCATTGTGTGGAATCCATTCTCCAATACGTGGCTTACGGTATTAGTTGTAGAACATAGTACCGTTGAATGTAATTATGGATAGCCATACCAAACATGTTGTTTATATTAAACCCTAGACATTGTTGTAATATCACAAGATTTTCTATAAAACTGGTTTTGTTATCATAAGGTAAAAATCCTTTGGTGTTTATGTGCGGTGTGGTGCCACGAGATACCTTTATTTTTGAAAGGTTTTATAATAATAAAAATCCAATTGACGTCTGTTTCTCACGTTGGTTTACCAGACTGATACGGACGTCATTCTCCTGTAACGCTTGAGTCAGCACGAGCATGTTTTCCAGATTTAGTTTGGATGCTTTGGAGCTTCAGGAGACGAGTTGGATACTTCAAGATGTATTCACATATATTTTATTTCCACTGCATTGGTTGTTCATATTTATCGGTAGTTGTGAAGGCCTGTTGTTATATCTATCTAGGGTGAGATTAGTTAGTCTACTCTGATCGATGTATGTATATTATAAATTTATTTTGTGCGGATATGTTTAATTATTATATATTACTCATCATGATGTGAGTTTATGTTCTATCTTTACTTTCTTTTCCTGCAACAGTCTGTCTTTCCAGCATTTGGATACTCGACATAAGAATATGTGGATGTATTAGTATCGACATTTGAGGATCGAAAATGCGAATTGTTACATGCACAAACTTACACGAATGCAATACATGAAATACATTATGCACACCTGATAGCCTAATTGGTAACCCGACTCTATACGTATGTGCACCAATCCTCTCTAGAATCAAGAATGGTCCTATATATCGCGGAGCCAACTTCCCAGCTCTTCCAATCCGATCCACACCTCTCATTGGAGAAACCTTTACAAACATAAAGTCTCCAATCGAGAACTCCAAGTCTCTACGCCTCTTGTCTACATAGCTCCTCTGTCGATTCTGCACTTCATTGAATTGTTTTCGAATCTCCATGACCTTATATGATGCCTCTCGAGTAATATTCGCTCCAAGCACAAGATGATTGTTAGGTTCTACCCAATACAATGGAGATTTGCAAGGAGTTCCATACAACGCTTCAAATAGTGTCATTCTGGTACTGACTTGTTAACTATTATTATTTAAAAACTCAACCAGCGGTAAGTGCTATTCCCATGAACCCCCAAAATCTAAAATGCATGCTTGAAGTAAGTCCTCCAACACCCGGTTCCCCCTTTCCGTCTGCCCATCAGTCCGCAGATGGTAAGTGGTACTCAAACTAAGCACGGTCCCTAATGCCTCATGCAAACCTTTCCAGAACTGGCTTGCAAATATCGGATCTCTATCACTCACGATGTCATAAGGAACACCATGCAATCTGACAATCTCCTTAACATATAACTTAGCCAAACTAGAAACCGTCCTTCTAGTCTTAGAAAGTAGGAAGTGCGAGCTCTTGGTCAATCGATCCACAGTAACCTGCACACCTTCATTACATCTCCTTGACCTTGGCAGTTCATCGATGAAGTACATTAAATCTATGCCCATTTCCATTAAGAATCTCAACTGGCTGAAGCAGTCTAGCCATCTTCTGGTGATTACCCTATACCTGCTGGAAGTTAGCATATTTGCTTGCAAAGATAAAAACATATCTTTTCATGCCCTCACTCCAGAACGTTCGCTTCATGTCTTGATACATCTTAGTGACCCAGGATGTATCGTCAACCTAGAATGGTGACTCCCTATCAAAACCTCCGACCTAATCCCATCGACATTTAGGACACACAATCAATCGTTTATTCTCGAAATACCATGGCTATCCACCTCAAATCCCAGCTATCTCTTTGGTGCCTCATTCTCGCTCACATTCTTAGCTATCCTAGCAAAATGAAGATCCCTAAGCTAATTCCCTTTGATTCGACTAATCAGAATCAAACAAATCTCAACATTTTCCATAATTTCATACCTCCTGCTGAGCGCATTAGCTACGATATTAGCTTTTACCGGAGTAAATAATATGTCTGGATCATATGCCGTAAGAAACTCCAACCACCTTTATCATCTCATGTTGAAGTCCTTTTGCTAAAAAGATACTTCAAAGATTTAAGGTCCGTGTATAACTCGAACATTTCACCTAGCAATTTCTCTATATCTTTAACATGAATACCACTGCAAACAACTCTAGGCCATGAGTTGAATACCTTGCTTCATGCGGTTTGAGCTACCGACTCGCATAACAATCACTCTTTAATGTTGCATCAACACAGCACCTAGACCTGTTCTACATGCATTGGTGTAAACAATCAAATACTTACTGCAATTTATGTAACAGATCAGGACCCTCGAAAATCGACATCAATACGTTCACTGTATAAAATGTCGAGCAGCCGAGTGCCGGAAATACCAGTTCATAGGGGTGAAGAGGAAAAAGGTAGAAGATAAAAAAATAGAAACAACAATAGAGAATCTCATAATCATAGTGGAACAAAATATAATATATGACAATAGATATTTATAAAAAAAAGAATCTGTAACTAATTAATACATACAATCATCAGAGTACACAGTCATTACATCAAATCTGGACAGTTATAACAACTTGTCCTCATACAGCGGAAATATTCAAGTACGTGATATACATCTGAACTCCTCCAGCTTATATCCTGAGCTCTATAGCATTTTAACCTGAATCTGCAATACTCGGTCTGACCCGAGCATTATAATAAAATAACACCTGAGTCGGTCTGGAAAACCTACGTGAGAAAACAAACTCAATTTGAATTTTTAACTTTTCAAAATCCTTTGAAAACAATGGTATCTCGTAAGACCACGTCACAAATAAATACAACGGGTTTTTACCTTATGATAACCAAAACAATTTTATCAAAATCATCTGATATTATAATTGTATCTATATAAAGTAATTAGAAAATAGCTGAAATGCTTGCATCTCACATCCCAGCATAGTTGGACACCATCAAAACCGTACGGCGCTTATTGGAGAATGAATTCCATCAAATGACTGGGCCATTAGGGTACCGCCCACCACAGTACACCTCTAGAACAATGTACTGAGGACCACATTGAGATCCCCTGTTATACAAGACCGGCCTACCCTTGACCTGGATAGACCAGATATACTATCATCCCGGGCGTTCCCACCCTTATCACCGAGCGCTCCTTCTATGCACAACCATATCCATAAGTAAAAGATTTCCGAGGACATCTAGAAAGATGATAACATACCCTACTTGTGTGCGACCCACTTAGCCTTGCCGCATCTCCCTTGTTTTAGTCATTCCCCGGTTGATGAGGCTCGAGGCTAAGCGTTACCTTTCAAGAACACAATATTACTTAGAATGCTCATCGTCCTCCGATGATGATGTTCGAAAAGCATTCGTCCATACAAGTTGTCCTGGGTCTAAACAAACCGAATCACGATCTTCATCATCTTCATGGTATTCATTCTTATCGTTCAAAACGGATCGAAGTGGTTTCTTCGGATAATTAATCCCGATCTCGGTCTCTTCGAAACTATTAACGACATCGGCTAAAATTGATAGTTGGTTATTTAACTGTAAACACTCATTCACAAACAATCGTCGGGTCTTATTATAAATTTTCCAAAATTTATTCCAAAATATCGTTATAAGATATTACTTCCATTTCTTCAACATTTGAAACAGTTCGCAAATACATATATTTTTAACGGAACATTTACAACCTCTCCCCAATACTTAGAATATTCCCTTCTTCATTTTATATTCAACATTTAGAAAATAATCCTTTTATTTCCTATTTCTCCTTCTCAAAATCATTTACAATTTTATTTGTAAATTTCTCAATCTCGTTTTACACGAATCCTATAAATTCCAGAATTCTTAATTAACTCCCTTAGTATTTACAAAGTAAATTATAATTACTCATAATTCCAATTTTTCCTTTCTACTGCTTTATGGATTCTATTTCAATTTCGAAGTTCTCACTTTTATTTAACCACTATGGTAATTTTTCTTACTTTTCTTTCCAATCCTATTCGAAAAATTTCTTATAATCTCATCTACTGGATAAACCAATTTCCAAACATCCGAGAAGGTTTATAACTAAATTTAAACGTTCTAAAAACTGTACATATATACAGAAAAATAAGTATTTTAAACAAATAATAATAATAATTCATTGAGACATATTCAAATAATTATTTTAAATATTGAAATACTTTTTATAAAATCACTTCCAAATCAGGTTTAAAATTTAGGATTTTATTAAAATAAATATTAAGTATATTTAAAGATTCACTTCTGAAATATTTCAATACTAACTAACTTTAAAATTTCATTGTTTAATAAGTAAAAAAGTTTCCTTTTAAATTTAAACTTAACTTATTTAAAAATATATTTTTAAGCATGGATAAAAAAAATTCCAATCTATAACCCCTCTCGATTTTCATCACATTTCTCACATTCCGGACCCTTAACCATCTTCGTTTTAAAAATAGCATCTACTGTTTTTCACTCACATTTCCATATTCCAATATAAATTCTTCCTGTAAATTTATATTTCCAATTTATCATCAGATATCAATTTTTCTCTATTTATAAACAATGTTTTAAATTTTTTGTAACTCCTTTGATTCGCTAAAATAATCTCATTTACGAATACCATTTTATAAATTCAACTCCATATAAACTCTATTTAATTTTGTCGATCTGTATTTTTATATCGATTTCAACTTCTTTCTATATTTTTCCAAATAACGTTTTAAAATCCCATCTTTAAAATTTTCTTTATATGATTGATTTTAAATTCTCTATTTAAAATATTTTCCTGCATTATTTAAGATGATCAAAATTTCACCATTTCTTATTTAAACCAATCACTTTTAAATAATTCAAATTTCAATATACAAATTTTATATTAAAAAAACTCCTTTTAATTCCTTAAAATTTAAAATAATATTTATGTTATTTAATATACCCAAAATTAATATCCATGCCGATATAACACCTAAAAGTTTACAACACACAATAATCCAGCATTTTACATATATGAAAAATACTAATATATTTAAGGAATCCAGTTGGATCCCTCCAATCTGTTTTCCCTGCATTTACAGATGCTAGAAAACAATAAAAATACCAATCCCACTTCGAGGGGGATATCGCGGTAAATAGGGTCATCCGCTATTATGCAGGGCGCATAGGATCTCATCCGCTATAATGTGCAGAAATATCACTCCAATACTAATATACATATTATATTTATATATATATATATATATATTTAACATTCAACAGATAATAAATTTTGTGAATTCAGCCAAGTATCCAGTATTTATTTTAACTACTAAAATTGAATTGGAAATCCAAATGAGTGAGAATTTTTCTCACCTTTGATTTTTATTTGCAGTCCATTCCAATTTCGACTTGATTTCCCAATTTTTAAGCCTCGTATAAATGATTTTGAACTTTGTAAGATTTTCAGTTCAATAAGTAAATTAACCAATTCAACTACATACTATTAAATAAACGTACCCAATTAAAAACTCATTGTCATTTCAACTAGATGCAATTGCGTTCAACTACAGATAACCAAAGTCGCGAACGACTTCCAAAGGATCGAAGTCACATTCGATAGCCAAACCCCCTTCCGTCGATGTCGACTCTCTGCCAAACACTACTGCTCCATACCTCGCACTCATTTGCTGCCAATTGCCACTTCCTGCACACACACCCAAGCCCACGCGCGTGCATACGAGCCCCTTCACCCCCAGGTCGTCTTCCTCCACTGTCATGCCTCTCGAACGAGGAACCCCCTAACGGTGACAAAGAAAACCTCCCTCCCATCGTGCCGCCACTTCCAATGCGATCCTCGTGAGTGCCTCCACTAGCGATTCATCCACGATGTCGTTCACGAGTTTCCGACAACGGCAATGTCGTGATATTTTTTAAAGAAAAAAATCGATTTCTTGATTCTAGAATGCGAACCGAGGAGTAGAAGAGGGGAAAGTCACACTATCTTTATTTTAGGACATGAATTTCGGTTATCCTTTTTTCTTTTTGATTTTGAACTGATAGGAGGAGGGGAGAGCATGCGTAATTTAAAGATTGTGGTAGCTTGTTTGAAAATGTTTGCATGTTGGGCGTTGTCTACAGTGACCCTGAAGTGATATGAAAAAGAACTGATGTGAATATAGATAATTAATATAAATATATATTTATATTCCAAAACGTCCTGATTACACAGCTCTAAATCTCGAGCTCCTATCGAGGTGTGACGCTAGGCGTTCATAATGTTATACCTCTCTTTCGAACACGATGGAAAATGTTTCGAGTCCGAATACTATCTTATGGAGATGATAGCTTTTTGAACCCAATTATTTTATTAAATTTTGATATAATCTCAACGCATTTATATCCCGTACCACCAAACGATAATTACAAACATCACGAAATTTGGAATCTGATAATAATACACTATTACGGATCTAATAGAACTAGTTTCATCAAATTTCAAGACTGTGTCCTAGATGGCTACTGTTAAATGTCAAATTGAACAAACTATTTTTAAAATTGAACATATCACTTTTAAATTCAATTTTAAAACTTTTGTTATCTTCATTATTATTAATATAAATTCTATAAGTCTTTAAATTATTTTAACGAGCTTAAAACTCAAGGTACAACAATTTAACAAATATCCAATTATTAAATTCAATAATTAAATTATCCAATAATCGCTATATTTCAACCTTGAATTTATTTTGCAAACAAACCCAAATTTTCCATATTCAAGATCAAACTATAATTCAAATTTAATGTTTAAAACCATTTAAATGTTCAAAATCTAACATCAAAAAATTTAGGCCCTTACATTCCTCCCCCTTCAAATAATTTCGTCCCCGAAATTGCTAAGGTAGGAAAAATGCTCCAATACCCATTAGTTATCCAAAACCCTCTTAGCTAACTTGACATTCCACTTTTCTAATCTCTTAGTTTTAAATCAAACAAGTAGTTTTCCATTCTAAAGAAAAATCCCTTATTTCATTTACAAATTCGAAATCAAATTTTCGATCACAAAAAAATTTCCAAAAAGTTTCTATTATCCTAAATTTTCGAAATTTTTTAGCAGAGTCTTTTTTGTATGGAGAACCTTTTGCAATTTGAGAAGAGAGACATCGACCCATACGATCGAAAAAACAAAAATATATCAATATTTACATATTTGTTGTATTTAATTCAAAAACATACCTTATTTTAGCGTTTTTAAGCATTATTAAGCAAGCAATTTACTTTATTTGCAAATACGCAACCAAAATCTAGTCCAACAGCCTCCAATTACCTATACTTTCTCAATATGAACCACATAAATACCAAAATATGAAAGTTCGATAACATTTCATTCAATTAACCAATTAAACACATGAATTTCTTATACAACATGCCAAACAAAGATTTATAAGCAATTCCAAGGTTTCGATACTAGTTTAATTACTTCCAATTTATCTATATATCATTTTATTTAATTAAAATGATTTACAACCAAATTTTCTTACATTCAATTCATTTTTATATCAAACAAACCCATATTCATTTCAAATTGACGAAAAGTTAATTTATCCATTTTCTATTCCATTACAGAATTTCATTTACTTCTGTTTACGACAAACGCCAATTTTCTATGCCAATTCAAGGATTTTATTTAAATTAAATAACCTTTTCAGTTTATAGCTATTTAAATTGATTACAAATCAATTTCTATTCGAACCTATCCCATCTTAGATTGATTCTCAAACAATTTAGTTGCCTTCCATTCATATTATATTCAAATCCATTTTATTCAGTTTGAAATCACTCCATGTTAATTTATTAAATAGCCATTTCACAAATTTATTCAATCTAAGCTTTCATCCAGCAATATAAACTTAAGTTAACTTATTTATTTCAAATTATTTTAGCTATATAACTTGAGTTTATTACCCTTGCAACCAAATCCATTTTCATTTCCAGAATGATTCTTATTCATTCAATTTCAGTCTATTTCACTAATTAATTGAATTGGTTCATCCATTTATTTCACTTCAAATTCAAAATTCCAAACTCGAATTCATTTTCAAATTCATTTTCGAATTCATTTAATATAACATTCAAAGTTACATTCACTTTATTTACATTCACATTGAATTTATTTATAACCCAAGCCATTTCATTTCAATCCAATTCCAGTCTTATTTACAATTCCATTCGATTTCATTTAATTTAAATTCCAATTTCCTTTAACCAACATTTTCGAACCATATTCGAATTTATTCATACCAAAACTAATTCCATTCCGAACAAATTTTATTTCTAGTTTGTTCAATTTACCTAAGCGAGAATTTTCCACACTTCCTTACTTATATCTATTTGTTCCGTTCACTTATTCACATTCCTATGCTTTTATATTTAGTTAATTTCATTGCATTTTGTCCATTTTAATCACTTCATTTATTGGTTTATTTCCTTTAACTTTTGCTTAAGTAAATTCCAATTCCATTAATGCACTTCATTAATTCAATTCAAACCCATTCAATTTTAAATTTCTTAATTCACTCAATTTAAGTTAAATCCCATTTTAACTTTCTTACTTTAAATTTTAATCCAAAAATTCCATTTTCACACTTCTCCCCTTATAAATATCATCTTCCACTCATATGTTTTAAAAACTTATTTCCGATATTTTCCAGAACATTTAATAAGGATCCCAGAATTTTTTTAAAAAAAACGCTTGGTGTTTATTTTAGATTACCTTGAAATAACATATAACACATGTATAATCATATAACTCTGTTTTAACAAACATTTCCTTCAACTTTCGAAAATCAACTTGATTTTTATCCAAAACAATTTCCTTGAAATCTCTAAACAAAATTTGTTTTTCACAAAAAATCTCCATATCAAATTACTACGGTAGTAATCCGCCACTTAAAAACTCAAAAATGAATATTGATGATGCTGCAATTATCACTAGAATTAATTTCCGACGACTGAAGTGAGCTCAGTACCATATCTCTTCAAAAATCCATTTTTAAACAATTTTCTTCCAAAATAATTCCCAAAAATAACACTCTTATACTTTTTTCCACACCACCTTGGAAAAAAAATTTCCAAATTTCCTGGGGTTTAAATTTCCAGAATTGTTTTGAATCCAATTTTAAATATAATCCATTTATATAATTTATATTTACAAAATTTTCATTTGGTTATATAAACTATTTTCAATTTTATAATCTTATTTGATTATAATATTATCATCTAAACACTCCAGTTATATATATTATAATAGTTTTCAAAGAAATTATTGCTTTTACATCAAAATACGATTCGGGTAAAATTATTCCATTTACCCTCTTTTTAAAATAATACTTTGCCAAATTTAAGGGTTTAGAAATCTCTGTCGATACTGTACCGACCAGAATTTATAAACACTCGACCATAACTCAACACAATATAAAAAATTTATATTCACTAACAAATACGCACTTATATCTATTAGTGCACTCAAATCATTCTAGAGTACTACTGACTCTATCACTATGAGTAATTCCCATCAGAGCCAAGGTTCTCGCTTAACCTTCAGCTCTGATACCAAATGTAACGGATCGGGATTTTCGATCCTCGAAAATCGACATTAATACGTTCACTGTATAAAATTCTAATCATCCAAGTGCTAGAAATACCAGTTCATTCGGGGTGAAGAAGAAAAAGGTAGACGAAGAAAAATAAAAACAACAACATAGAATCTCATAATCGCAGCGGAACAAAATATAATATATAACAATAAATTTTTATACAAAAGAATCTGTAACTCTTTATACTTATAATCATCAAAGTACATAATCATTGCATCAAATCTTAACAGTTATAACAACTTGTCCTCATACGGTGGAAATATACAAGTACGTGATATACGTCTAGACTCCTTTATCTCATCTCCTGAGCTCAATAGCATTTTAACCTAAATCTGTAATTCTGTCTGAACCGAGCATTATAATAAAATAACACCCGAGTTTGTCTGGAAAATAAGCGTGAGAAAACACACTCAATTTGAATTATTAACTTTTCAAAATATTTTGAAAACAAAGGTACCTCATAAGACCACGTCAAAAATAAACACAGTGGGTTTTTGCCTAACGACAACCTAAACAATTTTTATCAAAATCATATGATATTATAGTAGTGTCTATAGAACGTAATTAGAAAATAGCTAAAATGTTTGCATCTCACATTCTAGCATAGTTGGACACAATCAAAGCCTAACGGAGCTTATTGGAGAATGGATTCCATCGAATGACTAGGCCATTGGGGTACCGCCCACCACAGTACACCTCTAGAACAATGTACCGAGGACCACTTCGGGATCCCCTCCTACACAAGACCGGCATGCCCCTAACCTAGATAGACCGAATATGTTATCACCCTGGTGTTCCTAACCTTATCACCAAGCGCTCCTTCCATGCACAACCATATCCATAAGTAATGGGTTTTTGAGGACATCTAGAAAGGTGATGACAAACCCTACTTGGGTGCGACCCATTTAGCCTTTCTACATCCCCCCTGTTTTAGTTATTCCCCGGTTGATGAGGTCCGAGGCTAAGCGTTACCTTTCAAGGACACAATATTACGTAGAATGCCCATTGTCCTCCGATGACGATGTTCTGATAGCATTCGTCCATACAAGTTGTCCTGGGTCTGGACAAACCGAATCACCATCTTCGTCATCTTCGTGGTATTCATTTGTAACATTCAAACCGGATCGAAGGGGTTTTTCCGATAGTTAAACCTGATCCCGGTCTCTTAGAAACGATTAACGACATTGGCCAAAATAGATAGTCGGTTATTTAACTATCAACACACATCCACATACAATCATCAGGCCTTATTATAAATTTTCCAAAATTTATTCCAAAATATATTTATAAGATATTACTTTCAGTTCTTCAACACTTGAAACGGTTTTCAAATACTTAAATTTTTAATGGAACATTTCCAACCTCTCCCAAAACTTAGAATATTTCCCTTCTTCATTTAGTATTCAACATTTAGAAAAATACTCCTTGTATTTCCTATTTCTCTTGTAAATTTCACAATCTCGTTTTACAGAATCCTATAAATTCTCAAATTCTTTAATCAATTCCCTTAGTATTTCCAATGTCAACTATGCTTACTCATAATTCCAATTTTTCTTTCCTACCTCATTATGAATTCTATTTCATTTTCGAATTTCTCACTTTTATTTAACCACTTCGGGAATTTTTCTTACCTTTCTTCCCAATCCTATTTCAAAAAATTTCATATAATCTCATTTATGGGATAAACCAATTTCCAGACTTCCGAGAAGGTTTATAAATAAATTTAAACGTTCTGAAATGTTGTACATATATACACACACACACATATATATGTATGTATATAAATAAATATTTTAAAGAAATAATAATAATACATTTTTAAGACATATTTCAAATAATTATTTCAAATATTGAAATATAACATCACTTCCAAAGCAGGCTTAAACTTTAGGATTTTATTAAAATAAATATCAAGTATATTTAAAGGTTCACTTCTGAAATATTTCAATACTAACTAACTTTAAAATTTCAGTTTAATGAATAAAAAGTTTCCTTTTTAAAATTTAAAACTTAACTTATTTAAAAATATATTTTTAAGTTTGGATAACCAAATTTCCACTCTATAAACCCTCTCGATTTTCATCACATTTCTCCCACTCCGGTCTCCTTAACCATCTTCATTTTGAAAATAGTATCTACTACTTTTCTCTCACATTTCCATATTCCAATAAAATTCTTCCTGTAAATTTATATTTCTAATTTATCACCAAATATCAATTTTTCATTATTTATAAACAACGTTTATAAAAAATTTATAACTCCTTTGAGTTTCGCTAAAATAATATCATTTATAAAATCCCATTTTATAAATTCATCTCCTTATAAACTCTATTTATTTTTCCCAATATATATTTTTATATTGATTTCAACTTCTTTCTATATTTTTCCAAATAACGTTTTAGAAACTCATCTTTAAAAATTTCTTTATATGATTGATTTTAAATTCTCTAGTTAAAATATTTTCCCGCATTATTTAATACGATCAAAATTTCACCATTTATTATTTAAACCAATCTCTTTTAAATAATCCAAATTTCAATATACAAATTTTATTTATAAAAAAATCTCCTTTAAATTCATTAAATTTTAAAATAATATTTATGGTATTTAATATACTCAAAATTAATTTTCATGCCATTATAACACTTAAAAGTTTACAACACACAATAATCCAGCATTTTACATATATGAAAAATACTAATATATTTGAGGAATCTAGTTGGATCCCTCCAACCTGTTTTCCTTGCATCCACATATGTTAGGCAATAATAAAAATACCAATCCCACTTCGAGGGCGATATCGCGGTAAATACGGTCATTCGCTACTATGCGGGGAGCATTGGGTCTCATCCGCTCAAATGTGCAGGAATATCACTCAAGTACTAATATATATATATATATATATATATATATATATATATATTTAACATTCAACAAATAATAATTTTATAAATTCAACCAAGCATCCAGTATTTATTTTAACTATTAAAGATTGAATTGGAAATCCAAATGAGTGCGAATTTTTTCACCTTTGATTTTTACTTGCAGTCATTCCAATTTCGACTTGATTTCTCGATTTTCAAACCTCGTAGAAACGAATTTAGAATTTTATAAGATTTTCAATTCAATAAGAAAATTAACCAATTCAACTACATACCATTAAATAGATGCACCCAATTAAAACTCGCTGCCATTTCGACTAAATGCAGTCGCGTTCGACTACAAATAACCAAAGTCGCATCGACTTCCAAAGGATCGAAGTCACGTTCGATAGCCAGACCCCCTTCCATCGATGTCGAACCTTTGCCAAACGCTACTGCCCCTCACCTCGCACTCATCTGCTGCCAACCGCAACTTCCTGCGCACATCCAAACCCACACGCGTGCATACGAGCGCCTTCAACCCCTAGGTCATCTTCCTCCATTGTCATGCCTCGCGAAAGAGGAATCCCCTAACGACAATGCAGAAAACCTCCCTCCCATCGTGCCGCCACTTCCAATACGCGACCCTTGCGAGTGCCTCTACCAGTGATTCATTCGCGATGTCATGCATGAGTTTCCGACAGCGGCAATGTCGTGATATTTTTTCAGAAAAAAAAATCGATTTCTTGATTCTAGAATGCGAACTGAGGAGGCAAAAGAGTGGAAAGTCACGTGATTTTAATTTTAGGACATGAATTTCGATTATCCTTTTTCCCTTCCGATTTTGAACTGATAGGAGGAGGGGAGAGCACACATGATTTAAGATGGTGGTAACGTGTTTGAATACATTTGTGCATTGGGCGTTGTATACAGTGACCCTGAAGTGATATAAAAAAGAAGTGATGTGAATATAGACAATTAATATAAGTATACACTATTTAATATTCCAAAACATCTTGATTACGCTGCTCCAAATCTCGAACTCCTATCGAGGTGTGCTGTTAGGCGTTCAAAATGTTATAGCTCTTTTTCGAACACAATGGAAAAGGTTTCGAGTCCTAATTCGATAATATGAAGGAGATAGCTTTATGAACCCAATTATTTTATTAAATTTCGATATATATCTCAATGCGTTTATATCCCGTATGACCAAACGATAATTCCAAATATCACGAAATTTGAAATCTGATAACAATACACTAATATAGATCCAATGGAACTAGTTTCGTCAAATTTTGAGACCGTGTCCCAGATGACTATTGTTAAATGTCAATTTGAACAAACTATTTTTAAAATTGAATAGATCACTTTTAAATTCAATTTTAAAAATTTTATTATCTTCATTATTATTAATATAAATTCTATAAGTCTGCAAATTATTTTTAACGAGCTTAAAACTCAAGGTACAATAATTTAACAAATATCCAATTATTATATTCAATAATTGAATTTTCCAATAATCGCTATATTTCAATCCTGAATTTATTTTACAAATAAATCCAAACTTTTCATATTTAAAATCAATCTATAATTCAAATTTAATATTTAAAACAATTTAAATATTTAAAATCGAAAAACGAAAAATCTGGGTTGCTGGCAAAGTAAGAACAGGAGCACTAGTAAAATTTGCCTTTAGCTCTAAGAATGCTTGCTCACATTTATCCATCCAGACAAATTTGACATCTTTCTTTGTCAAATTCGTTAAACGAGGTGCAATCTTCGAGAAATGCTGTATGAACCTCCTGTCATAACCTGTTGGACCCAAAAAGCTTCTGTTATCGTTGTGCTTTCCAATCTCTTCTTGTCCAAAACGGCCACAACCTTAGCGGGATTAACAGAAATACCCTCCACTGAAGTAATATGACCTAAGAACCTAATTTTTGAATGCCAAAGATGACACTTCGAGAACTTAGCCTTCAACATATGCTCTCTTAATGTTTCTAACGTAATCCTTAGAAGTTACAAATGTTCCTCCATGGTCTTGGAGTAGACCAAGATATCATTGATAAAAATAAGAACAAATTTATTCAACACATCTCGGAAAACTCGATTCTTTAGGTCTACGAGACATGTTGGAGCATTAATTAAGCTGAACGGCATAACTAACCACTCATAAAACTACCTGGATATAAAAGCGGTTAAGGTACACTCTAGTTTGCCATCCTTAACCGATGGAACCCCATAGTAAGATCAAGCTGAGAAAACACTCGAGCTCCATGAAGCTGATCAAGTAAGTCATCTATTCTAGGCAAAAGGTACCTATTCCTAACAGTTCATTTGTTAAGCTCATGATAATCAACACACAGTCTTAGGTAACCGTTCGCCTTCGTAACGAAGAAGACAGACGCTCCCTAACTCAAACGACTTTGTTGGATCAAGCCCTTTAGCAGCAAGTCACTAACAAAATTAGAAAGTTCCATTCTCTTCATTGGTGCGAGTCTATGGATAGGCAACACGATAGGTATTTCATCTTTAACCAAATCAACGTGAAGTTCTATCTTACGGTAAGGTGGTAAACCTTACACATCTTCAATGACATCCTCAAACTATTGAACAACCACGATCGAACCCAACTCTTCCTCCGCTACATCTAGAGAATAAAAAGAAAACTACTCATAAGAAAGATAAGTTCCTCACAAGGCACTACCAGTATCTTCCACCCTTCCTTCTTTAGTGATACAGTATACTTAGCATAACCTAAGATAACATGATTCCGAGATAGCTAATCCATTCCAAGCAAAATATCAAAACCCCAAAAACCCAGAATGTACATACCATCAGGAAGAAACTGGTCAAAAAAAATCTAAACTTCTAAACAAATCAGACAAAGATCGACCGATCCCCCTACAGGGTTCGACACACGAATAGAATCTAAAGCGATATATGGATCAACTTGTAATCTATCAACAAGAATACTAGATATGAAACTAAGAGAAGCACCAATATCAAATAAGACATGAACAGGAATGCCAAAAATAGATAGAATACCTTTGAGAACTTGCTTTCCCTTTACAGCTGCAGAAGTCAAAGGTGCCGAAGCTAGTGCAAAAGCTCTAGTTTTGTTGCCTCTTTTGGAGAATTAGATGCTCTCTAAAAAAATCGTATGGTTGATGGCAATGGTATCAGCTTTTTGGTGCGAATTATGCCTTGGTCATCTGCGGCTCTAGCTTTAGTACCTTAGCAATTGGTGCCTTCATTAACAGCTCTTTCACCACTCAACTTCCCTTACCCGACCTAAAACTCACAGCAAAGTGTCCCTTCTTCCCACATTTATGACAAGCTAGACAAAAAATATCCCTCGGCGGCTGGAACATCTACTTGTTGTCCCCAACTGGTGCAACAATAAACGACTTCGGTGCTAAGCTCTCAAACCTCAATGCCATGGCCATCAAATTTACATAAGACCCCAAATTTGATTTGTCATATTACTCTTGAATTCTGAATGCATCCTTGCGATAAACATCTCATTTTTCTTCAACAGCATGTCTACCAAAATAGGACCAAACCGAGATAAGGTTGTGAATCGATTATCTTACTCTGCCACTGTCATGGCCCCTTGTTTCAAGTTGAGGGAGCTCCTAAACAACAAAGACTTCCCGGATTTTAGGACAAACTTCATCTCTAATCCCTCTTTGAATTGGGCCTAAAAGAATTCATTCTCTTAGACATCAGCAGTGATAGAACTCCGCCAATCCAGGGCTACGTCCGACAAATGTCGTGATGCCAACAAACGCTTCATAGCATCATCTTACTCCATATTCCCAAATATTCAATCACATAATTTGATCCAAGTCTGGACTTCTATAATTTTCTTCGTACCACCAAACCTCTTGCATCCCACCCTCTCATAATCGCGACAGAGTGAAGCAAAATTCACCTGAGGCCTGATCGACATGACTGTAACAACCCGTATATTTTACGGTTATATATTTAAATGTTTTATTTAAATATAGCATTGTTAGTTAAATTTAAAATCTGAAATGTGACTTTTTGTAAACAGTTGAATCCAGACTCGAAACCACTTCCATTGAGTTTAAAACGACGTTTACAACCTTTTTAAGTATAAAAATCGATCTGTTTGGAGTTGATTAGAATTTTGGTATTTTCATTTGGGCTTTAGGTTGGGTTTTAGCCCATTAACCCAATAAGCTCACCCAAACTCTTCTATCAAATACCCTAACTCCGCTCCTCTTCATTCATTCTACTCATATAACTCCTAACACTTAAGCTAAATGAAAAAATGAGGGAAAGAGAGGAGATTAGAAATTCCTAAGCCCTAGTTCTCTCAAGAAATTCTAATTCAAGTTCCAAAATCATGGAGAAGCTTTGGTAAGCATCCTCTTCATCTTCTTCATCTCAATCCCTCTTCAATTCTTGATTTTTCCTATAACCTAACTTAGGAAAAACTCTGCATTTTATAATAGATTGAAGATTCTAGAGATGTAGTGAAGAGGAATTGGTCTTGCTTTGTTTTAGAGCTTCTCATTCGTTGTTTTTAAGTTTGAAGGTGAGTTATTGAACTCACATCTATGTCTATAGCTTTCATTATTGTCAGGTATGAATTCTTAACATTTATTTCATGTTCAATTGCTTTTGATTTGAACTGATTTGGTGAATTTTTCAATTTTGGTATTTTGAAATCAAAATCTTTAAAGATCCTATCTTGGATGTTTGAACATGTTATTTCGGGTGTATCAAAGAGCCTATAGGGTTGGGTTGTCGCTTGGCATAAATCCCTAAGCTCCATCACTCGTTCAATCGTTTCCGAGAGTATTTGGCCATTAATGGCCTAGGAAAATCTGTGCCTAGCTTAGGCATAGAGACGTTTGGTTGAAATTTCCAAACGTCTAGTAGGGTCTTTTGAGAAAAAATAAATAATAAAAATGAAATAAATTTCCTGAGATCAGGACCAACAACTTTTGGATAGTGTATCCATGTCTGCCCAACAACTTTTGGACCATGTAAAGATCAAAGGTTTATCTGTGCTTTGAATAAGAACCCCAAAAAAGGTTTTACCTATGTAATTAGAAATGCCTTTCGACCAGCTTGTAGATTTCACTCTTCAACTTGGAGAGGCCGATAAAGGAAGTGATAGTGATGTTGGAAGTGCCAAGAAGAGCCTCACTAACAACAAGAAGAGGCATTAAGTTCAAACCTAATCCAAACAAGAAAGGGAAGCAAGCAACTTCGGTACTAAAAATCATACCCCAGATCGTGAAGTATGCTATAATTGTAGTTCTAAGGACCACTATGCAAATAAGTGTCTCAAATCCCTTTATTGTCGCTATTGCAAAAGTTTCGGCTAACATATGTCCACATGTTCCAAACTTCAATGCAAGAAAGAGGCAAACTTGAATGTTGTGCAAGCCCCTAGTAAACCTTCTCCTGGTCAAGGTATTTCTCGTTTAGTCCTCGATGACATTATTTTATTTCATGATTATCCTATTTGAATTCTCTTTGATACAAGTGCATGTCATTCTTTTATATCAAAAGAACTAGTTGATACTTTTTCTTTAACTGTTATGGGCATGATGACTTCATTAACAAATGCGAATCCGGTTGGTGGATCCACAACACTTAGTTTATTTTGTAAGGATGTTGAAATTATTCTATGTGATTATGCTTTCCATGCTAATTTGCATGTTATGCATTACTTAGGTTTCAGAATGATTTTGGGAATGGATTGGCTTAGTCGTTACGAGCCCACATCCTATGTCTTGAAAGGACTATCCATCTTTGACATCACCAATCTATTAAGCAGATTTCTGTTGTTCTTAAAGATTCAGATTCCATTTCGACGGCATCCTTATATTATCTAAATCCACATGATGACGATAATGATGATGAGGAAGATGTCATTTCCCTCATTCATGATGTTCGTGAATTTCCTGCTACATTTGAGCCCATTTTAGGATTACCAACTAAGAAAGTAATTGTGTTTAGAATTAATTTAATCCCTGGAGCTCTACCTATCACTCATCCTTCTTATCATATGTCAAATAAGGAAAATGAGGAGATGAATAAAAAATTATCTGAATTGGAAGCGAAATAGTTTATTCAATCTAGTTACTCTCCTTGGGGAGCTTCAGTTATCATTGTGAAGAAATCTGATGGTACACTTAGGCATTACGTTGACTACCGCAAGCTTAATGATCCCATCATCAAGAATAAATATTCATTACCTCGAATTGATGATCGATTCGATCAACATTGCGGCGCTAGAGCCTTTTCATAGTTCGACTTAGTAATCGGTTTTCATCATCTTCATATTCAGAGGATATCATTCCTTTGACATCGTTCCATACTCGTTATGGATCTTATGAATGGCTTGTTATGCCATTTGGTTTAACAAATGCTCTAGCTTATTTCGTTGACCTTATAAATCAATTTTTCTAAAACTTCCTTGATTGATTTGTTCTTATCTTTATCGATGATATTCTTGTTTATTCTAAACCCGAGAAAGAGCATGAAAAACATCTTCCAATTGTGTTGGAAACCCTTAGGAGCAATCAATTGAAAGCAAAATTTTCTAAGTGCCACTTTTGGGAATCCCATATGAAATTTTTAGGATATATTATTTCTGAATTCAGAATTTCCATGGATCTTTCAAAGATTGAGGTTATTCAAAATTGAAATAGACCGAAGAGTGTGATGAAAATCGGTAGATTTCTTGGATTGGTGGGCCATTACCACCGGTTCATAAAAGACTTTTCTAAAATTTCCGTACCTCTTACTAATTTGACAAAGAAGGGAGCTAAGTATATTTGGTCAGACAAACGTGAAGCTGCTTTTCAAAAATTAAAAGGACTCCTTTCTGATGCTCCTATTCTTGTGATTCTCGAAGGGAACCAAGGCTTGATTGTTTATACCGATGCTAGTCGTTTCAGTTTGGGAGCCGTTCTCATACAAAGGGAACAAGTTATCGCTTATGCTTATAGGCAATTGAAGCATGCCGATACTAGATATGCCACTCATGATTTAGAGCTTGTGGCCATTGTTTTCACCCTTAGAATTTGGCGTCATTATCTTTTGGGAGAGAAATTTATTCTCTACGCCGATCATAAATCTTTGAAGTATTTGTTCTCTCAAAAGAAACTTAACTTGCGTCACCAATGTTGACTCGAATTCTTTGTGTCTTATGATCTTGATATTCTTTATACTACTGGAAGGGTAAATTGCGTTGCCGATACCCTTAGTCCTAAGAAACAAGCACTTGTTTCCATGATGATATCCAAATGGAATCATCTTGAGACTTTGTCCACTTGTGAGGTTCGAGATCGTGAATCCGATTCATGTTCATCTCTTCTTTTATGTAGCCTTGAGGCTCACCCATCTCTTTTAGACCGCATTCTTAAAGCTCAATAGCATGATCCCGAATTGACTAATCTTAGCAAAAGTTGTAAGGATAGTAATATGATGGTTTGAAAGACTTTGAAATCGATGCTTATGGAGGCATTTGAAAATTTGATAGACTTATTGTACCAAATATTAGTGGTCTCCATAAGGACATTATAGAAGATTCTCATCATTCTAAATTTACCATTCATCCCTGCAATAGTAAAATGTATACGAACATAAAGCGACTTTATCATTATGATGGAATGAAATCTGATATTGCTAACTATATTAAGCATTGCGTGACTTGCCAACTTGTAAAGGCCGAGCATCAAAGGCCCGGTGGGTTATTGCAATCTTTACACATTCCCGTTTGGAAGTGGAATCAAGTTTCCACGGACTTTATTAACGACCTTCCCTGTTCTAATTTGGGTCATGAATGTTTATGGGTGATAGTAGATAGACTTACAAAATCTTCCCATTTTCTTTCCGTTCGGTCCAACCGAACCGTACCTCTTTTGGCTAAACTCTATGTTAAAGAAATTGTTAAATTGCATGGAGTTCCTACTTCTACTGTTAGCAATCATGATCCATTATTTACCAATGGATTTTGGAAGGGTCTTCAAAAAACTTTGGGAACGAAGCATAATTTTAGTACCGCTTGTCATCCTCAGTCCGATGGACAAACAGAGTGTGTGAATCAAACTCTTGAAGATCTTCTTCGTGCATATGTTCTTGATTTTGGTGGAAGTTGGGAAGATCATAATTCCCTCGTCAAGTTTTCTTACAACAATAGCTTCCAATCTAGTATTGGTATGACATCTTTCGAGGCACTTGTAGAAGGCCATGTCGATCACCTTCGTGTTGGATTGAAGCCGGTTTTAGGTCCAGATTTTATTCGTGATTCCATAGAAAAGATTGACCTTATTTGTCATAGGATGAGAGAAGCTCAAAGTTGACATAAATCCTATTTCGGTAACCGAAGAAGGAATTTGGAAGTTTCTATGGGAGATTTGGTGTTCATTCGTGTTTCACCTATGAAGAGTGTTGTGTGTTTTAGTCGTTCAGGAAAATCAGCACCTCGATATATTGGCCCATTTCCCATCATCGAACATATTGGTTCCGTGGCTTATCGCCTTTTATTACCGGCTCAATTTTCTACTATTCATGATGTATTCCATGTTTTTCAACTATGGAAATGCCTTAGGGATTTCAATTCCATTCTTGAGCCCGATGTTATTGAAGAAATTGAAGTTTCACCTAATTTGACTTATGAGCAACATCCTATTCATATCATTGCTACGGAGGTTAAACGCCTTCGTAATAAAGATGTTCCGCTTGTGAAAGTTCAATGGTTCTCAAATCCTAAGTATTGTTCGTGTAAATCCAGAGAACTCATCAAGCGAACACATCCTAATTTACTCTCTCGTGCTCTTTAAGGTTATTTCAATTTTTCCTTTTGTGCTATTATGTCACGGAATGGTTTTTACTCCTTATTTCCTTCTCAAATATTGCGAGGACGCAATTTCTTGAAGGAGGGGAGTCTGTAACAACCCGCATATTTTACGATTATATATTTAAATGTTTTATTTAAATATAGTATCGTTAGTTGAATTTAAAGTCCAAAATGTGATGTTTTGTAAATAGTCGAATCCGGACTCGAGACGACTTCCATTGAGTTTAAAATGACGTTTATAACTTGTTTAAGTATAAACATCGATATATTTGGAATTGATTACGATTTTGGTATTTTCATTTGGGCTTTGAGTTGAGTTCTAGCCCATTAACCCAATAAGCTAATCCAAACACTTCTACCAAATACCTTAACTCCTCTCCCCTTCGTTCATTCTACTCATAATAATTCCTAACACTCAAGCTAAATGAAAAAATAGGGGAAAGAGAGGAGATTAGAAATTCCTAAGCCCTGGTTCTCTTAGGAAGTTCAAATTCAAGTTCCAAAATCAAGAAGACGCTTAGGTAAGCATCCTCTTCATCATCTCCATCTTAATCCCTCTTTAATTATTGATTTTTCCTATAACCTAACTTAGGAAAAACTTTGTATTTGATTATAGATTGAAGGTTTCTAGAGGTTTAGTGAAGAGGAATTGGTCTTGCTTTATTTTAGAGCTTTTCATTCTTTGTTTAAGTTTAAAGATGTATTCTTGAATGCATATCTATGTCTATAGCTTTCATTGTTGTTAGGTATGAATTCATAACATCTATTTCATGTTCAATTGCTTTTGATTTGAATTGGTTTGGTGAATTTTTCAATTTTGGTATTTTGTAGTCAAAATCTTTAAAAATCCTATCTTGGATGTTTGGACATGTTATTTGGGGTGAATCGAAGAGCCTATAGGGCCAAGTTGTCGCTTGGCATAAATCCCCAAGCTCTATTGCTCGTTAGATCGCTTTCAAGTTGATTTGGCCATCAATGGCCTAGACAAATCTCTGCCCAGCTCAGGAAACCAGATATCTGGTTGAAACTTCTAAACGTTTAGTAGAGGCTTCTGAGAAAAAATATAAATAACAAAAACGTAATAAATTTCCAGAACTCAAGACCAGATGTCTGGTTAAAGCCAACTAGACATCTAGGAGGCTTCAGAAAATAAAATGAAAAAGGAGAAAAAATTATAAATTACCAAAACCCAGGGTCAGACGTCTGGTTAACCCTTCCAAATGTCTGGTTCTATTATTTTTGGCTATTTGCCTATTTTTGCCTAAATTTCCAATTTTTATCGATCTTTGACGATCCGAATAGTAATTGCCAATCAATATACACTTTGATGACTTATTTCCTGGATTTTTAATGTTTCCATTTGATGGATTTGATATCGATTTCTATGGTTTTGATTCACGTTATTGAAATGTGGATTTTGAAGATCGATTGTTTTTACAATCGTTTCTATGATCTTTCACTTTAAAATATAAAGGTTTTTATACAAGCAGTAGATACCAAAACTCTTTCATAGAAATGATTTCAATGTTACTTTTAATACAAAACTCTTTTTAAAATAGTTTTCCAATCTATTAGTATATACAAACCTTCACCTCATTTGTATGAGAAATCCAATCAAATTGCTTAGCAAAATAAGTAGCATGAAACGCTTGCATTTACTTTGTCGGTTAATTCTTGGACTTGTTCGATTGAAATCTTGTGATAATTTTCGAGTGGAAATCTACAATCTGTTTGTAAATATTTAAGTTAAGCTAGTGGTTATAGGACATGAATTTAAACTCATTTATTTACTAGCTTAGTGTCATATTACACTTATTGATCAATGATGATCATTTTGTAATTTAGACTAGCGATATGCGGCATCTCTTTGTTCGCAAAGGGGGACTATACCCGGTTAAGAGGAGCTTTGGCTCATAATCCGCAAAAGGGGGCTATACCCTATTAAGAGGAGCTTTGGCTCACAGCCCGCAAAGGGGGACTATACCCTGTTAGGAGGAGCTTCGACTTATTTTATGGGTAAGCGACCCATGGGATACCGTTCTGTTTGTGATACACGTGTTAGTGAGTTTTCATGCTCCCATTTGTGATGGGCCTCCCCCTTTGTGTTTTCTGGATTTCTAATTATTGATTTCTATAATTTATGTTTCACCAATTTTTTATGATTTGCATTGATATGTCTTGTCAATATCTGAGGTTTGGTGAATAATCTAAAGAATATGATTTCCTTTTTGGATGTTGGAGAAAATTTGAGATATTGTATGATTTTCATTACTGTAAAATATATATTTGTCACAACATGGTATTACTGTTATCATATATTTTTGTCATATCTCTTATTCTATCTCATCTTACATGATAATTATAGCTAGGCTGATTCGTTTATTATTTTTCTTCTTAAATAGTACTTGGATCAGACCGAGGTGTTTCAATGCTTCCACTTGACTTCTTAGCAGGGACTATCTTTTGACTTTTGACTAACTACTTTAGCTTTGTAGTTTTTGCCTTTCATGTATACGAGATGGTGATTCTTTGATGTATACTTGTTCTTTTATGTAGTACATGTACCTATTCTTTTGACTTGTAGTAGATCTTATATGAACACTACTATGATGTTCATTTCTATGTGTTATATTCATATCTGTTTCTGCCTTAGTGATATGAATATCTGTGACTGATTTTGTATTATGCTTATTTTATATTGATTTCGAAGGCCACTTAGCTACTATGTAGTAGATTTGAGTTTGGATTTGATATGTCAGATTTCCTCTTGAAATGAAATGCATGCCATACTATCTGACATATCGATTATCGCTCAAATCAATTATACAGTTGGTCGCTCCTCAACGGCCTTATTCTTCATAATAATTGGCGGCATTACCTAGTAGTGTCCTTTGTTGGTGTGAGTATAGAGGTGGGGCATCACAACGACCTTCTTTATAATATCTACCCTTGGTTCCTCGATTAGAGCAACATTCCTTGGCGCTCGATTTACTCCATTAGTGATGGTATTACCCCGAACACCTCTACCTCCTCGAGCATTAACAACTATTGTATTCATGATGTGTACTACATAAACATAACAGAATATATTTAGGATATGAAAGGCTAGAGTTATTTCAAAGAAATAGATTCCTAAAAAAGATGAAAAGAGGGTATTGGTTTATAGGAAAAATACAAATACGCTATCTCATATTTATAATACACTCGACTCATTCTAGGGTGTTTCGTAGCCTATCTCTAATGAGCCATACCAACTAAAGCCAAGGTGTTCGCTCAACCTTAGGCTTTGATACCAAATGTAACGACCCGACTTTTCAACCCTCGAATGTTGACACTAAGTACATCCATGGTGTTCATGTGTCGAACACCCAACTATCGTAAAGGCAGAAAGTTAGGGTAAAATTAAAAAAAAGAATAGAACAAGAAAGGTAGAACACAACAATAGAGTCTCACACGGAACGATAAGATATAAAATCAAAAGAACAGTACAAAGTTTTAAATACAGAAATTCTAGGGTTATAAAATCTAAGTACTATCATCAGCCTAAATAGTTATAACTGCATATCCTCACAATGCTGATATATACAGAGCTAATACAGAGCAACATAAATAGAAATAGATAAATAAAAGAAGCCTCCAGCTTGTCTCCTAAACTTTAAAGCATCCAAAGCGAAACCTGTTATACTCAACCCACTTGAAAGAGTATGCGAGGAATTTAGGGAAAAACAAAACCAAGCATCATACATAAGTCTGGCATGAGAAAACCTAAGATATATGCAACATATAGCAGTAACTATTGAGACAGTACAGATTCCCATAACAGTTTTTCCCTCAGAAGAAACCAACCATTCATTAAGTTTAATATAATGATGTGATAGATAATGCCTAGGGTGTAGAATATAAATCAAATCAAATAACTGTAATGCTTACATTAGTCACACCATAACACATTTAGGATATAATCAAACTGCTAAGGTGCGTTCGAATATTGGATTTTTCTGTGGAGATCTCTTTGAAGAAGCTGAATCCAGACTCCATGCACAAGGATCAGAAAGTACCTTTCGAACATCATATATCTCTAGATAAAATATAGAATTAAGATAAACACAAGTGGCCCATCGTCCGAACATAAACATGAACAACGTGAACCAAATGTCATCAACTCCCCTCAGTCAACAGTAGATAAATGTCTCTGGATATGGAGTTGATAATTCCCTAACGTGGGTCGGCTAAACCCAGGTTGTGCATCCTACTCTATTTTCTGTCATTTTCAATGTCGAGGTTACATTCGACATCTTTCACATGAGTCTTCATTACTCGGACAAAACACGAATCCCCATATGGATTTACACCATCTCGAACAGATCACGAATCGCTATATGGATTCGAGCACCTCGAACAGATTTCAAATCTCCATATTGATTCTAGCCTATATACTAGTTTTGAAGTGGTATTTGGTAAGTAAAACACTTACCAATCTCAGACTCTTTAAAACCAATCGATGAATTTCCGGCTAACTCAATTCCCGTTCTTGCAAAAGTAAGCGAAAGCTAAAGACATTTCGTACCAATACTCCTCCTTGGGGGTTCTTATTGGTATGAAATAATGATGCCCTTTGATTACTTCTTAAGTTATAATTGGTCAAGATCGATAGTCGATTAATCGACTATCCAACTAAAGCATTTGCTTATACAAATCAATGTTCGTATAGACATCACATTTTTGACATTTTAACTTATATTATCCATTGGTCAAGAGTGAAGCCCGGTATGTTAGAGCACTGGTTGCACATCAAAGCCTTGCCTAGGCACTTCACTCTTGACTCTCACAAATAGACAAGTCTACTCATCGACTTTTAGTGTTTAGTATAACATTAATGATTTCCATAAATAAGTAAGAAATTAACAAGATTACCACGTTTTCGATATTCCAACTTATCTATTCCTTGGTCAAGAGGAAATTCGATATGTTAAAGCACTATTGCTCCGTCCTTACTTGAACGTCAATCTTAACTCACACAAATAGAAAAGTATACCACGCTTGGTTTTTAGTGTTAAACATAGTTAATTATTTTCAACAAGTAATCACATAATGAAACCATTTAGAAACTAAGAAATTCTTACCCCTTTTTGAAAACATTTTTTTATATTTTAAAATAATTAAAAATACTCATAATATGTTTTAAAACATTTATCCAAAATATTGATTTAAAATGATAAGTTTATAAAATCTTTAAAGCTTGGAAAACAAGTTTTCCTTATGGAAATCTCTTCTTTAAAAATTCACAAATAACTATTAAAAATTCATAAAAATATCAAACCACTTTTAAAATACTATAATAACAGTTAGTAAACATTTTAAAAGGAATGAAAAAAATACTTAAATTTAAATATCTTTTCAAACCTTTAAAGTTCAAAAATCAAGTCTAAACAAGGCAGTTTTCCACAAGTGAAATTTTGGTCGCTTTTCGAAATGTTACTTAACTTTTTACTCTGAACTTTTTATGGCAAAAAAATACATATAAAACGTTATAAACATGGCGAGAAACCCCTAAGTATCTCTCTACAAAGTTCCATAAAACTTCCAGAAACAAGGCAATTGCAAAGTGCATCCATAGCTACTATCATTATAAGTGCACTTTCAAATCCAAGTCCAATCTAAACCAAAGTCCATCTACAACCTATGTGCTTTGTTTCAAGGCTATGCTATATGTCATACATGTTCATTCAAGTCTGTTCAACTCTGCTTAGCTCCAATGATTTCAAAGCAAGAATCAAAACCAAAGTTTCAACAAATGTTAACATCAATTCAAACCACTTAAACACTATCAAACACAAATAAATATGAGTTATATTTTCAATCAAAGTAGTGAGTTATCTTACCTTTAACCTAACAAACAACCAAGCCCAAGCTAACCAAGTCCAACCTCTCTTTTACAACACCTTTCCTTCCCTTCCCTTCCTCCTCCTTGCTTTCACCTTCTTTTGCCTTCTCCTTTCACAAATTACTCATGACCTATGGATGTGGGGGACGATGTGCTTCACTTTTTCATAATCTATTTTGGTAGAAGGTGTCATAATATCGTAGTAAGGCTTTAGTCCAAATTTGAGTTAATTTGGACAATATTTGCAATAATTTTCTTTAGGAATTTTAAGCAGAGAAGAGTGAAAAAGAGTGATAATATTATAGAAAATTTTGATATGAGTTCAATGGAGTATGCTCCTTCTTATAGGCTCAAGAATGGTGCTCTTTAGCCTTTGTTCTTACCCTTCTTTCATATCATGGAAGGCTCACCCCATCACTTTCCCTTTACATTACGTCCTTTAGCAAATTTACACTTATACCCGTAACATGTAATATCTCTTATCCGCTTAGAAGCTTCTAGAACCTTCCGTTGCTTTATGAAGAGAAGCGGGTTAATTCGTTGCTAATGTGTTCATTTGATTATTATACACGTGTAAAAGATTTTGAACAACTTATACCGATTAAAAAACTATTTACCGATAAACCAATTTCCGATCACTTTGTCGATTTTTCTTTGAAGAATATATTTTTGTAAATAATTTTCGAAAACAAGTTTCTTATCATTATTCATCAATTAAATGATGTTTAACAAGGCTATCAAATCATATCTATAACACTTAATTATATTTCAAAATGTTTCGATATTCGAAGATGAAGTGTTCGAATTTTCGGGTCGCAACAATATACCACATATGAAAATACAAACATAACACTAGACGCAATGGCATTAAAACAACACAAACGTAACATCCAAGCCTCTTGATTCATCTTTGGCTTGTATTATTTGGCCATCCCAAAAGCAACTTGTCTAAGTCCATAAACTGGGTCTACTCGAATGAGTACCCGTGAGTTTATAGGAAAAAATAAAAATAAAAACACGAATTAGACATAAAATTTGGTATGAATAACATATTACTCTAAGTAAGAAAATAGAAATACCGCTCCATTGATATATTGGATGGGCTTCCCCTTTATAATATACGAAGGCAATAAATCTGATACACAAGCTACCCTAAGTTTTTGGTTCGATAACTAAATATCAAAGCAATACTTTAAAGCCACAACCGAAAGAATCCTCTCAGCTTGTCATACAAAATTATTACAGTGTTTAAATATAACCAATATACCCTACCCTTGATTGCCCTTAAGTCCTTACATACCTTTTTGGCAGATATATACCATTAAAGTTCTACTCTTTGGCAGCCACTAAGGCCTTATGACCATATACTATACACATTTAGACTTAGATTTCGGTTGCCAGTAAGGCCTTACGCCTATATAATTTGGTTTTCACCAAGGCCTTATGTTTATATACAATACACATTTACAATTCTTTCGGCCACCACTAAGGCCTTACGCCTCGTCATTCTTGCTTAACACCTGAGCCTTATACCAACGCTTTCGTATGTCGGCTGCCATCCTAAGCCTTACACTTACTTTGCTTACGGTTTTAGACCGTCGCTGTTAGCCTTATGTTTTCTACTGTTCCCGTAGTTGCCGCTCTAGGTCTTGCACCAACGCTTTTAGTCTTGGTTGCCACGCGGGCTTTAACACCTACGCTTTTGGTTTCGATAGCTACACATACCTTCTACCTACGCTTTCATATTTCAGTTGCCACACTGGCTTTACGTCATCGCTGTCGGTTCTCAACTGCCACCTTCGGCCTTATGTCATCTACCGAGCATTACTATTCATTTTTAGGTTTTTCACTTAACTGTTCACTAAGTCGATATGTCAACTAATCGTCTTTCAGTTACTAATATTTTTTGTTACAGTATCATCCATGTATTCATACAAATCATCCGTTACGGTCCCCCAAAGTCATTAGTCCTTGTTTACACTCTCTATCGAGAGTTACTTTACTTCGACAATCACCACATCGGTCTCGTTTAGGGAAACCGTTATAGTTTAATTTATGTGATTTTTGAAATTAATCTTTAATTTAACTAAAACTCCTCCTCTACTCATATTTCCACCTTACCAGTCGACCGACTTCGGTCCTCGGTTAATACTTTTGGTTTGCCAACCTTGCTCTCAAACCTCGCTTATCTTAGTATTTCTACCTAAACCATTGTATTTAAGATTTCGGTTCTATTAACATTTTGGCTTGGCTCTACCTCCTTCCGCATTGCCATTCGGCGTACGTTAAAGATTGGTTATAACAACATTTGAAATAATTCAATCCAAAGAGCTATGATCGTTAATGATCAAAATCGATACTATCAAAAATCCAATTAATCGGTACTACATACTCCCAAGCAGAGCCTGGAAAAAAGAAGGAAGAAAAAAGAGATGTGATGGTTGTTTTTAGACGGTAGACCGTTTTCCTACTTGTTTGGTGTTGTAGGATCAAATTAACAAGTTCATTTAGAACATTTTAAATTAAAACAAGCCTACTTAGGGTTTAGTGGTGATAAAATCCACCGCACAAACCCTAAATAGCAACTTCCTCTTTCCCCATCCACGCGCGCCATCTGCCGCACCATCCCCCAACCAAACATCGTTTTCCTCCCGGACCCTCACTGGACGTCTCCCGACAACCGCCTCCTCCTGAAACAATGATACTCCCCCGCCTTCTTCTCTCAACTCGTCATTCTTCCTCCCCACTCTTCCGATCCTTCTCCAGCGCCTCCGCAGCCATAGACCCAGATCCCTCCCTCGTCTCGTCCATCTCCTCCGCCCTGACCAATTTCAGTTCGTCCTCCGATTCATCCTCCTCTTCGATTTCCAATGATTTCAGGCATCTATTCCCAAACATCAGCTTCAACAAACCACTACTTTCATCCGTCCTCGACTCCTCCCCCTCCGCCGGCCGCTCAATCCTCCCTTTCTTCGACCACCTCGTCACTGACCGCCACTTCTGCCCTTCCGACCATACCCTCTCGCTTCTCATCCACTACTTTGGCCGCGGCCACGATTTCCACGCCATTGACACAATATTCCAGCGTTATAACAGGTATGCAGGTTCACACTGCTTTAATGCTGCAGTTGAACGCCTTGTTCGTGCTGACCGCCCTGCACGGGCTGTTTCCTTTTTCGAACAGCATTTGAAAAAAAATAAGGTCAAGGATGAGGCTAAAGACAAGAAGTCTCTTGCTGATTTGAAGGTTCTTGTGAAAGCCTTAGCGGAGCATGGGTATGCGGGGTATGCTGAGAGAACTGTGAAGAAGATGGCAGATGATATTTTTCCAGACGAGGAGATATGCGATGACCTGATTAGAGGGTGGTGTAATAAGGGGAAGATTGATGAGGCAATGAGATTGAAAGGGGAGATTTTGAGAGGGGGTTTTGAGATTGGCACAAATGCATATAATTATATGTTGGATTGTATTTGCAAGCTGTGTAGGAAAAAGGATCCAGTCAGGATGAAACTTGAGATGGAGAGGTTTTTGAATGGGGAGATGGATGGTGTGGCTAGGAATAACGAGACATTTAGGGTTTTGATTTATAATCTGTGCAAGATTAGAAAGACAGACGATGCATTAGGTTGGTTTAGGAGGATGGGGGAGTGGAACTGTTCTCCTACTAGCGAGATTTACTTAATTTTGATTAAGAGTTTGTATCAAGCAGCTAGGATTACTGAAGGTGATGAGATGATTGGGCTCATGAGAGCTGCTGGTTTTGGAGATGCATTGGACAGGAAGGCATATTATGGGTTTGTTAAAACGTTGTGTGGGATTGAGAGGGTTGATCATGCAATGAAGGTCTTTAGGATGATGAAAGGTTACGGACACGCACCGGGGGTTAAGTCTTATGGATTGTTGATTGGAAAGTTAGCTGAACATAATCAAATTCATAGGGCTAATGCACTTTTTAAAGAGGCAACAGCTAATGGAGTGCCAGTTGAGGCGAAGGTCTATAAGATTAATCCCAGATTCTTGAAGAGGAAGGAGAAGAAGGAGAAAAAGAGGGAGACATTACCAGAGAAAATGAAGAAGAAGAGGAGAAGGTTGAAGAGGTTAAGATTGAGCTACGTTAGGAAGCCAAAGAAGCAGAGGAGGCTTAGATAGAGGACTGGCAGGTATTTATTATCATTATTACTGTTTTAATTTTTGATTTTCTTGTTTAATATGGTATGTAGCATTTGTGAAATGTTTACTCCTATGATTTGGCTTTGTCGTTCTAGAGGGGTGGTGGAGCATTAGGTACTAAGCGCCCCTTTATAGTTTGGTTGGAGCTCACATTTGTCATTTTAAATAGACTTGACAATATTCATACCAAGTAACTATTAACTATTAAGAACACAAAAACTATCTGGAATTCGACTGATAAAATAGAGTACCTCTATTATATGTCCAAGATTATGATCGTATAAATATCAAGAAGAAAATTGAAGACATGATAAACCTTAAAAGAGGTATGCTTGTTGCTAACATATTTCGATTTCATCTCATCGCCATGTAAATTTTAATAATACGTTTGTTGTTTGATACATGTTCAACAAAGGCAGATAGCTAATGTTTCTCATTAACTCATCCAATACAAATTAAATAATGAAATATTATATATGTTCAATCGAAAATAAAAGTAAATGGAACTAGACACCCAAAAACGTCCAACGCACATTGGCGATCGATATGTCTATTAGCTTTTTATAGCATCCAAATAAAGCGTAAAGACTATATATAATTGAGGAATCATATTAAAAGACAAAGACTATACCTGTTTGTTGCATCCAACATTGTGAATGGCATCATGGTCATTTGGGCATGTCATCACTGCTGTTCTTTCAGTTGGTTTTGAATACTATGTGTTGCAAGGCAGTATGTTGCATATTCATGCCACCAGTATGTTTATAAGTAGGTTTGCATGAATTAGAATAGTTGCAATTAAAGATAATATATATCTTTTGCTTGAATAACAGTAGATATAATTTTGTAGGTTTTTCTTCCACATCACCAATAAACAATATACTCCTGAAAAAATAGTCCATGACCTACGTTATATGCATAATAAGCTATATCACTTCATCCGAGAAAATGGTTTGATAAATGAAATGTTGTTAGTTATGGTTATTTTGTTGTGGAATTGCATAAAAATTGCATTCAAACACCTAATAGGCAATTGCCAAATTTGGATGTAGAAATCTTTTGTCACTGTCTCCAATAAATTGATGAAGTTGTTCTGATCATTATGATATATCATCAGAATAGCAATCAATTTCATTTTTATTTCATCAACATGACTTTGAAATAAATATTAGAAGGCTCCCAACTGTCTCCAATATCCCTTGACATAGGTGTAAGAAGCGGTCTTTTATATAGTTGGCATAGGAAGTTATCTGATTACACGTGACTGCTCCCAACTGTCTCAAATATTGAGAACAAAATTACAATAAAACCTTGTTAAGATGTGATTGAAATTTGATATCTGTTTGTTTGAAAAACCCTTATTTTTCTTTTACATTTATACTTTTAAGCCAGTGGCAGTAGATTTATGCGAAAATAGTTTTGCATTGAAACAGTATATTCGATGAGCTGGTTATTCTGTTTCACACAAATTTTAAAGTTGAATGGAGTGAAGTGAACATAATATAAGAAATGTGCTGGAGATTTGCAATGTGAAAAACATATTATATGGATTTTCTGGTCACTTAGTCTGAAAGGTTAAGCTGTAACTTTCGTTTACTTATATATCATAATAAAATATTTGATTCAGTTTAGTTCTATATTTTTTTATTAATGTACTTCATTGCTTTGTTCCTTTATTTGGCAGCAGCTTTGTATATTCGTATAAATATTGGTAAACATGCACAAGTAATTACAACGAACAAGATTAAAGAAATATGTTTCAACTCGAAAGCGCTTTTTCTTTTACACCGTTATGGACTTAATTGTAAACAAAGAAGATATTTGTCTTCTATAGTACTTGGGTAAAATGTTGTAAATGCCTTTTTTTTGTCATCATACCACTTTCTTCAATGTGTCGGCACAGAAAGTTTCTTTAGTAAATCAAACTGTCGTGCTGAATGTTATTTCGTGATGTATTAAATTCTTGGTCTATAGTGCCACTATTTTTATAGAACATCTTCATTGGTAGTGATGAGATGTCACAATAAAAGATAAAACTAATGAAAATGTGAGAACCAAAGTTGAGTATACAAGTACAAGTGCCATGAGACAAAAAAGAAGTTAGTAAAGAGAAAATAAAAATCAAATCATAATGGTTGCAGTAATTTCTCATTACCATTTTACTGTTATAATTACCGTACTTAAATAAACATACATTGATACATTGTAAATTTCAAGCTATATATAGAATAATAAATGAGATCCAAAATTGAATAATTTATGGATACAACGATTAGAAAGAGTTAACCAATTGTAACAAAATGAACATAATGTGAAGATGCAGAAGTGCAAAGGAATTGTAATCGAATTCTGTATCTATCTGTTAAAAAGTAAGATTCATACATTGAAGAAGGAAATAACGGTGGAGTGATGCAAGAATACGAGATGTAGAAAAACTGAATTCCAGGAAAAACAAAAAGAAGTGAAACAAGAGAACGCTACTAACGTATACCATGAAAAATGAAAAACTTATGTAAGAGCTCTGTCTCCAAAATATATATTTTGGCTCGTCTAATTTATCCAGTCTGCAAAATAATTGATATTTGCAACTTACTCAATGGCGTTCATTGTGTTTTATTTCATCTGTGAATTTTTTTTACAGTAAAGAGATGAGAGAGATTTGTTTATTATATGACAACCTCCAATTTAAAGAAGGCATAAGATGGCCAACATGGTCAAAATAAATATCTCTGGCTAATAAGAGATTGTAAAAATGTTGACCATAATTGAGTTGGTAACCCTCATTTTTTTGATACAATACATATAAAAGGAATGTGTGGCCTACCAAATTGATAGTCCTAATGCTATCTTACCCAACTTATGTCGCTGACATTGATCTAACACAAAAATAAAGGATAACAACTATATTTGACAAGAACATAAGATGTGTAATTAGATTTATCATAACTGACAAGGAATTGTTAATATCCGTTTGAAGTTTCAAGTAAAACGAAACATCCTAGTCCAAACTTTCAAGTTCCATATATTTTCTCAAAAACTAAAAGTTATTCCACCGTGAATATAACAATAACAATAACTAAGCCATTATTTTTTAACAAGTTGGGGTTGGTTAAAGATGGAACCCAAAGCTAAATGACAAAGTCAATTTAAAAACCATGATAATAATAATAAAATAAAGTAAAATAATCAAACGAATAATAATAATAACAATAACAATAATAATAAGATAAAAATAAAATAAAAAATAAAAATGTATGAAGAAATTAAAAAAATCATGATAATAATGATAGTAATAATGGTACTAATAGTAATAGGGATCGAAGATCAAACATTACGTCTTAGCCTCTTATTCACTAGTCATATAATCTAAAACATATAACACTACCCCTAAATCAACCTTAAGCAAAAAAATTCCTAGCTCATGTTCTGCTACGTGGATCGCTAACTTACATGCGCTCCTGTCCGACACTAGCTCTTCAAATATATATTCCAATCCCTTAAGTCCATTTTTACTGCTTCTTCCTATGTCAACCTGATCGACCTCTACCTTTCTTTGAACATGCAGTCTATAATTTCAATGCGCACGAGTATCTCAAGTGACATCCGTTGGAGATGTTCAAACCATCTTAAGCGGTGTTGGACCAGCTTCTCTTCAGTTGGTGCTATTCCAAGTTTGTTACGTATATCATTATATCAAATTTGGTCTCATCTTGTATGACCACAGCTTCATCGATGCATACGCATCTCTGGTACACTTATCTTTTGGGTGTTGTTTTTTAGTAGGCTAACATTCTGCGCCATACAACATCACATGCCTGATTGCCGTTCTGTATAACCTTCCTTTAGGCTTTTGTGAAATTTTCCTGTCACAGAGAATGTCAAATGTCAGTCGTCATTTCACCCATCCTGTTCGAATTCTAAAACTAATATCTTCATCAATCTCACCATCATACTGCAACATTAATCCTAAATATCGAAAGGATTCCTTCTTGGGCACTACTTGTCCGACCAGAGCGACATTTCCATCTTCTGACCTGACACCGCTGGACTCGCAATTCATATAATCTGTTCTAGTTCCGTTAAACTTAAAACTCTTTGATTCTAAAGTCTACCTCCACAACTTCAGTTGTCTATCAATGTTTATTTTATTTTCGTCAATTAGCACAACATCATCAGCAAAGAGCATGAACCAAGGAATCTCACATTGTATATCCATTCGTAACATCATTCAACATTAGGGCAAAAATATAGGAGCTCAAAGCTGGCCCTTGATGTAATCCTATGTTAACGAGAAAACCACTAGTTTCACCATCGCATATTAGTCACAACAGTATCGTACATTTTCTTGACAAGGGTATATACTTTGTTGGGATTCTCTTTTTAGTGCCCACCATATAACTTTTTTGGTACTTTGTCATAAGTTTTCTTCAAATCGATAAATAGCATGTGTAGATTTTTATTTTGCTTCCTAAATCTCTCCATAAGCCGTCTCATCAAGAAAATCGCCTTTGCAGTCGACCTCTCAGGCATGAAACCAAATTGGTTTTTTGATACGCTTGTCATTCTTTTTGATCGATGTTTAATGACTCTCTTCCAAATCTTCATTGTATGACTTATAAGCTTAATTTCTCTGTAGTTTGTGCAATTTTGAATTTCTCCTTTATTCTTGAAGATTAGAACTAATATGCTTTTCATTCACTCATTTGGTATCTTGTTTGATTTGAAAATATTATTGAACAACTTAGTTAGCCAGGCCGTCTGTGCATATTCAAGGCATCCCCATACCTCAATGAGGATGTCACCAGGCCCCAACGTTTTACCTCCTTTCATCCGTTTTAGCGACTACTTTACCTCGAACTCTTGAATTTCCCGAATAACATGTCTGCAAGTGTCATAAAAAATGACATCCAGCTTGATCGTAGTACTAGTATCTTGTTCGTTCAACAGTTTATCAAAGTATTATATCAATCTATTTTTTATCTCATTATCCTTCACCAAAAGTCTATCATTCTCATCCTTGATGTATTTAACTTGGTTGAAGTCTCTCTTCTTTCTCCCGCGGAGCTTAGCTATCTTGTAGACTTTTTTTCACCCTACTTCGTATTTAGCTTTTGATATAGATCTTCATACGCTGATCCTTGCTTCTATCACTGCTCTCTTTGCGTTCTTTGCCGCTTTGTATTTTTGCATGTTATGCTCGCTCCTGTGATGCAAGCATTTGTAGCATTTCTTCTCTTTGATAGCCTTTTGCACATCACTGTTCCACCACAACGAATCTTTAGATTCATATTTATTTTCTTTTGTTATCCCAAACACATCAGTAGCCATTTTTCGAATGCGTATTACCATTTCATCCAACATGTCATTTGCTTCTACTTCCATATTCTGTGCCCCTTCTTTCATCACTCTATTCTTAAACACCCGTGAGGTGCCTCTTTCGAGCTTCCACCATTTCGTTCAACTAATCTTGGCTTCTTTATTCCGTCGAACACGTAAGACGAAATTCAGATATCAAAAGCTGATGTTGTGATATGACACGTTCTCCAAATATGACTTTGCAATCTACACAAATTTGTTTATCATCTCTTCTTAAGGACAAAGTCAATATGATTGGAGTGTCGGCCACTACTGAAAGTAACTAAATGCGATTGTCTCTTTTTAAAGAAGGTATTAGCTATCGTGAGGTCACAAGCAATAACGAAATTTAATATTTCTTCTCCTTCTTTGTTTCTATCGCCATATTAAAAATCACCATGTCCTCTCACAAACCTCCCACTAGTTGTACCAACATGGCCTTTGAAATCTCCTCCTACGAACAATTTCTCGCTACTATACACAACTCTAACCATGACATGTAGCTCTTCTTAGAAATTTCTCTTGGCGGTTTCACTTAAACATACTCGTGGGACATATGCACTATTGACGTTCAGAACCATATCGCAAACTATCGGTTTGACTAGGATGATCATGCCATCTTGTCTTCTAACGTCGACTACTCCGTTTTTAAGGTTTTGGTTCTTGTTAATTAAGATGCCTACTCTGTTCTTGTTATGTTCTTTTTCCGTGTAGCATAACTTGAGGCATGTGTTCACCTCCTTCGCCTTCCGGCCCATCTATTTGGTTTTCTAAACGTATAAGATAATAGTTGTTTGCCAACTTATAACCAAGGTTCGAGATTTCGGTTTCGGTCTTTTGTAATTTTAAATTTTTTGATCTAATTCATAAATTTCGAATATTTCGGTTTTGAAATATTGCACATATATTTGCTTAATATATTGAAATAAAATTTATAATTTATCTTTAATTGAAAAATAAAGTGTAAAGGAAGAATACCAATTAATCATTAGTATTTTCAACATTTTTTAATGTTTTTAATTACTTTGTTTTTAACTTTCTTTTAGTTACACCATTTATATATTTTGTAATTTTATATCTTTCCTAAGTTAAAATTTCAAAATTTGAACATTTTTATATTTGAAATTTAAATTAGTTCTTTTTTTTTAATTTCTTCAGTAAAATTTGAAGTTCAATATTTTTTTTACTGAACCGAAGTTTCGGGTGATTTCTTTCGGCCTTAGCTGAAATCGAAATAGAGTGTTTTCGGTCGAAACCTCAAATATTGCTTATAACATAGTACTTTCACAATTTCAGTTTGATGGCACATGTTGATGTAGAATGGATTATGCTACCTAATTCAAACACCTTATTAACTTTCATGTGGAGTTGGACGGTACCTAATTTCTTGAATGTTTTTTGGCGTACGATATTAATAGAGATTAGGATCAATAATAGCGTAATGAGTTAAACAATTTGAAAATTAAGAACAATTTCATATAGAAATGAAAGATGAGAACTACTAAATTATATTTTATTATTCTTTACGACGCTTTTTTTTCTTCCATAATCAGTTACTTCTTCTTGACCTTTATATACCTAAAGTCACCTTATTTTATATCTTTTAAATGTTATGTTTGGAATTTACGATCGCTAAACTCTAACAATAAAATTGTTACAAGAAATTGTAAGGACTATTTTAATTTTGAATTTTCTCTCAAGAAGTTTGTCAACTTCTTTTTCTTCCACGTGCACCGCAGATCCATTTTTGCCTTTTGTTTAGGAACGGTTTTACATGGTTTAAATCGAATGTAAGCTTACATTTTTAATTTCAGAACAATGCAAATCGCAAGTTGGACTTAACATTGGACAGGACACGGGCTTACGTTGGCTTAGCTAATTAGACACCTCATCAACAACATTTTACTTTTTATGTCAATCAATTTGCCTAATCTTTATCTTTCTCTTTATCTTCTAGTTCTTCTTTTTCTTTATCAGTGTCAAACAATTTTGATTGTTCTTGCCAATATTATGATGTGCTTGAAATTATTGGTGAGATAGTAATTTATATGCATGAACAAATAAAGCATATTCCATAACATACTTCATAGTTAGTGTTATGTAGATGCATGATGCATTGATCGAACATTGTTGTTAGTGTAAGACACAAACTAATTACAACATACCTTGATGTATATAGACTATTCCATGCATACTATTTTTTCACCATGTAATTTTGGTTTAACACTTGGCTTCGTTATGCCATCACAACAAACTTTGATGCGTGCTATTTTCGATTCAAAATATCTTCATTCCTCATCCGCCAAGTGTCTAAATAGATAGTTGTTACAAACCTAGCATTGTTTATCACCAACATATCAGACAAACAAAAGTGCATTTCATGTTTTGCTTAAGAGTCCCTGTAGAGCTCGTCAGACTCAATGCGGCGGAGGTGCAAAAGTCACAGCGAGGATACAGCAGATGACTCTAAAATAGCATATAAAACTCATACTTAATGTTTTCGCAAACATATAAATGGTAATTAAGTGAAAAATTAACATTCAATTGAATTATAATTAATACATAAATAATTTTAAATAAAGATATGTGCGAATAAACATAATTGAATTTAGTAGAATATTAGAGTATTTTCATTTCTAAAAATATATAAAAAATTCAATTAAATAAATTAATTTCATAATTTTTGTAATGTATAAATATCATTTTTCAATTCATTTCTTTTAAAGAAGATATAACGGAAATATGAGATATAGCGGAAATAGCGGGGCTTAAAGTGGAAATGCTATATTTGGGGCTATATATCGTAGCAGCAGAAATCCGCTATGAGATATAGCAGGGCTATAGCGGGGTAATAGCGGGGCATTAACTGCACAGCTTAAACACAAAGTACTAAGAAAATCAAGTTTATTTTCTTCAAATTTTTGACGCTCAAGTTTACATACGACGGTTAGATAAATGTTTAAAATGTGGAAGAAAGGTTCACTATTTTGAGGGAATGTTGATATACAATTTCAGAAAAAAGAAGTAAAATCTGTACTTGCCAGATGTACACTTGCATGATTTTGTAAAAATTCAGCAACAATTTTCCAAATTTTGAGGAATATGATTCTAATAAAAAAAATTGATTCCTCACCGTATTCTGCTGATTTGGCATGCATTAGCATTCTCAAAAACTCAGCATATGGAACAATATTATCCAAAATGGGGGACAAGTAAGAGTAACAATTTTTGGTGCATGTACTTTTTTAGATGTTATATTTTGTTCTGGTGTATTATATTTTAACACAGCCAAAGTAGTTAAATCGCTAAGGCGTAAGCCTTGAGCCTTGGGCCTTGGGCCTTTTGCATGTCTTTTATACAAGATCTGCTATTTTACTAATTACAGATTAAATTTTAAACCATATTTTATAACTCATTCAACTATTTAAATATCTTACTAACTAAAATTTAACTTTTAAACTATAATTTATAATTCATTTTAGTTAACATTTTTGTTCACCTATTTTGTGAACTAAAATTTGAATTTTCCAAAAAGACGACTCAAACTGCAGAAAGGTACACCCAAATTGCAAAATGGTGCACAACGTGCGCCTGAGTCTTTTTTGGGCCTAGGCGCGCGCGTTGATAACATTGAACACAGCAACCACCCGAAACAAATTGTCTCCGCGGCCTTTTTATACTTCCAATTCTACCCTTACCACCTGCGGATGAAATTTCTCCTTGCGCAAACCAATCTGATCTCCCTAAAACTCTTCCCTTCCTTTCTTTCTCAACAACCTTCTCTCTTCATTTACATCCACCATTTTTTTTTCCTTTTCAAATTAATCAAGTAGCACTGCCTAATACTTCAATCTGGAGTAGCGCAAAATCCTAAATCATCTGTGCAAAAATTTCCCATCATTGCTTTTGAATTGTTTACTGGAAGCAGAGGAAAAAAAAGGTAAGCTTTTTTCCTCTTCTTCTAATTACCTAATTTAATCTGCATAGTGATTCTGATAGTTGATTGAGATATTGAATATTATGAATATGCAAATCAATTATTATGTTAGGCATATCCTGATTTACTAAATGTCTAGATTTGTTGATGATAAGGTTACCACAAGCCCAGATCTGTTTTCAGTAGAACAGAAAAACTTGTACCACACAAAAACGTTCATAAATGCTCAATCTAGATCCGATCTAGATCTTCCCTCTTAATACGGGTACGGGTTTAACATTAACTACCCAAGCCCTATCTAGATCCGATCCAGTTACTATTAGCGTTTGGTACAGTTTCATCACAACCTAGCTTGGTTTGAGCTGACCTGATTATTAGCTTTCCATAATTCGCTGACCTGATTATTAGCTTTCCATAATTCAAAAAACATAAGTGCATATGTTATTTGTTTACCATTTTGTTTGTTTGCATGTTGCATGCTTTTATTGTGAACTAGGCTTCATCGCTATACAATTTGTATATTAACATTGTTTATGTGTAATTTTTTTTAAAGCTGCAAGCTTGTTACATGGTTTTAGCATAAAATACGGGTATTATACGGTAGGCATGAAAAACCTGACGGACCGTGGTTGGCTATTGGGTTTGAAACATAAAAATGCACAATGAGTTCAGGCCGGGCTCGGGTTTTGAATATTGTAACCGGGCTCCTGTCCGGGTAAAGCATACCTGGACTGAACCCTGGCCCGATGACAAACCTATTTGTGGTTAACAAAAATGCTCCAGTATGATAAATACATATAGCAGAATTCAAGCAAGAGCTTCTACCTAGTAAAGCATGTTTTATCTACTGTATAATACTAAAGCATGTTTTTATCTTAATTGTTCCAGGCACAGAATTCCGGTTCTGCTCATCCTTTTTCATGGGAGAGCATCTTCTAGTTAAATTTGGAGCCATCCTTTTTTAATTTTTGTTAAAGTGTTATGCTCATAATGAACAGTTCATTTGCATTTTTTTGCAAGTTCTGTTTGATGGATTACCTAAATTATGTTTGTGATAGAGAATTGAATGTGTTGATTCCTTTAAAGGCGATTAGATTACCTTGTATGTTAATCTAACTATGCTGTTTTCTTTTCTGAAAATTTTGCTCATATAGGCCTCTCTTTAAAAAAACAAGAAGAAGAATATCAATTCCACTTATATGCCTTTATTGACCATATATATTGCTGAGTGGATATAGGGTGAAGGTGATTTTTGAAATCGTGTTCAATCCTTTTCTGTATTTAATCCAGCCAGCATTCTTCCTCTTTCCTTGCTTTTCATTTTATTGAAGACCAGTCCAAAAAAAAAAAAAAAAAAAAAAAAACTAAAACCTAAAACCTAGTCCATCCAACCAAAAATTAAGTTATTTCCCTCAAAATAAAGCCACTATGTTTTAAGTAATAAATGAGTTGGTCCATTTTGTAAAATTGTTTTTGGACGATTTTTCAAAAAGACTTCATTCCATACCTAATGGGCAGCACACGTGGTCAAAACATCATGTAATATAATATATTAAGCTGGTTGGAGTATGTTATATTGGATTATGTCCGAGCTTTGAATTCATGTGGAATCATGGATGAACGTAACAGAAATGACACAAGCATAGAAATAAAAGATTTTGCACCAAAACAATTGAAAAGCTGGCTGCCCCTCTTATCGACGCTCAAGGTTTTACTTTGCTGCTCCAAAATTTTTGTTGCTCTTGACGCGTATATGCATCGAATACGAATTATATGTATTATAGTTTAGCGAAAAATTTGATGATTCAACAAAAAAAAAAAAAAGAAAGATATTTTTTCAATTTTAAAAATAAACTACGGTTGCTCCATACGGTTTGGCATATGTTGGAAATGATCTATGATAATTTTGTATGACAAGCTGCAATTTTTTTTTCTATCGACCTATGCATATTTAGTATGTCGTAATATCAAATGCTCAATGTATGGACATTAAAACATATGCATACACATATGTATACATACGTGTATACACACACGCGCATATGTATGTGTGTGTATATTGTTTGAACATAAAATATAGGAACAAAGTGAGACATAAGAGATCTTGACCGTTAGATCTTTTTCTGAATTTCATCTCAAATGCAAAGACAAAAAGATCTAATATTTATTGCGTCTAACTTTGTATTTTATTTTGTGTTTCAACAGTCGCTCCTATATATAACATAAACTAAGATTTCATAGGAAAATTGATCGCTTTGCTCTGATTAAAGAATTTGACTTTAATTCGAGTTACAAATTATAGTGATACTGTCATTCTATAATGAAGAAGTCGAATTTTCTTTTGAGTAGTGTTTCACTTCAAGTATTTCATTGTGCATCCAACTATGGCTGTAACACAGTCGCTATGTCATGTGGTTGTCCAAATCAAAGTATAGTCTACATACTTAAGTTTAACAGTACTTTAAATCTCAAGTTAAAAGAATACTGTACGTTGTTATCCTAAGATCTTTTATTTTAAATAAGTTATATAATCTATAGAAGAATCTTGTTAAATTGCTTTTTGATAGTTACAAACAACCACAAATGTACATTACCTCTTGGTGTTCCAATGGTCATAAGTAAATCATTATCCATCGTATGTAAAACATTACGCACACTAGTTTCGATTGATGTATCAATATCCTTTTCTTGATACTTCTCAAATGAGAACATTTAAGGAGTTTGCATTTTTGTTAATATCGATTCATTACTCATAGTTACAAACTCATTCGTAACTATAATCAACAAAACGCTACTTCCAAAATTTTCTACTTATATATGTTAAATGTTAATTATTCATTACTTATGTCATAATATAACAAAAACCAAAATCATATTTATCTTGAATAAGATTGTTCACATAATTAGGAATATATATTAGGTTACATAATTGTTTATAAAAGCACATGTCTAATTCTATCAATCTCTCACTTGCACTTGGGGCCATTATGAAACTTCATCCCACGCATTCAATCGGTCTTCCTAAAATAGACTGAAAGATCGCCTTAGTGAATGGACTTATAATGTTATCTTTCATATCTACTCTCTTGACCACGATCTCTCTGTATCGATAAACTGCATTATGGTCTCCTTTGTTGTGTAAGACTAATATCACCGTAATTGGTAGTCTACCTAAATTCAAAATTTTTGACTAGAGTAAATAGGTTAATCAATAAATATTATCATATTGATACAATAACAAAATATTAATATAAATTTTCACCTTAGATCAAACCATAGATATTTATGTCATACGACGATGACGAAAATAATGTGTACAAAATATCATTATCAGTGTTAATTTACATAAGTAAGGATCTTAAGGCTAATGTAACACAAGAGGGGAAGGGGGTTTTGAATAATGTGTAATAACTTTTAAGAATCCTTTTGAATTCTTTTAAGATTAAAGTTTAAACAATGAAATTTGACAATCGTAGATGCAAATACAAACAGAAATAAATCCAATAAAAGTAAAAAAGTAAAGAGTTGGAGAGATCACACTAAGATTTTTATACGGGTTTGGAGTTACCCTACATCCAGTCCCATATAATATCCTGTACAGATTTCTTTTCAAATATCAAAGTTCATACAATCTCGATTTCAATACTACGAAACACGCCCTCCATATTTTTCGAGCTCTACGTACACTCACTAGATTCAGACGGGACACCCATTTGGATTCAAACAGGACTAAGCATACTCACTTGATTCATACAAAACATAAGCGCACCTACTTGTATTTAAGGGACACCAAGCACACCTAAGGGTATGTGAATATGATTTGATAAAGTTTACAAAATCAATTTCCTAATCTTGAGTATAAATAATCCTATAACCTTTTGAATAACAATTTAATCTTGATTTGAGTGAGAGAGATAGGAGAGATCGGAGAGTACAATAGAGAATCAAATCAATAGAGTTTGAATCTGATTACGATTGAATTTGAGAAGATTTTGGTAGAATTTCTTTTAGAAATCAAGGAAGTGAAAGGAAAGAGAAAATATGAGAAAGTAGTTCACCAAAATTTGATGAGAGAACCCCTATTTATAGAGAAATAACAACCATGTCCATTCATGAAGAGATATGACGGAAAGACACTTCCATTCAGAATTTGAATTTTGAAAATATCGAACTATATGCTGACATATGGGTAATATATATGTCGGCATATCCTTTGAAAATTTGAAAATAAAAATCGTTTTGAAAATATTAAGTTTTGTAAAACATTTTCATACTTAGTAAAATCATTTAAGCATAATTTATACACATCATAATAAAACTTAAGAAAACTATAAGATAATTTTGAAAATTTTAATATAAAGGAATTAAGTATACATAGTATATACAAAAACATTATATATAAATTATAAGTGAATATATTTTATAATCAAAGTATAAATGAATGTCAAAAATCTACTTTTGAATACCATACTATTTAAAAAATATAAAACCAAAAAATACAATAAATTAGAAGTATATTAAAATATAAAATGCTTAAAAAAATTAATTACTCAAAAAATAATAAACTTGTTAATAAAAGAAGTTTAAAAATCATTTGAAAACTATTTTGAAAAGATGTTTGAAAAATCATTTTGATAACATGGATTCTTTAAAATTATTTTCGAAAACAGGGATTCTCTAAAAATCATTTTTGAAAACTATAATATTTGAAAATCATTTAAAATCAGAGAATATATTTTAAAACCTTTTTGGAAAATGAAGAGAGATCAAAGATGTGATACCTAGGTTTTAACAAAACAATCTACGACTTTATAACTTATCTTGATATCTTGGATCTTCAAACTCATGTGTCTTTAATTTTTGACTCTTGAATCTCTATATCAGCCTTTTGAATCTGGTCTTGATACCGTACAGTCTTTTTAATCGACACCCATCTACTATCCTACAATATATATATATGTCTTGATAAAAACATTAGTATCTACATTTTATATAATGTCATATTGTGACGTCCTAGGATTTAATCACCTTAAATATGGATATTTAATATATTTTAAATAATTAATAAATGTATTTTATTATTAAACAATACTCCTTTTAAATAATAACCAGCGATAGTCAAATGGTTTTCAAAATGTATTTACAAAAATAATCAGTTTGAAGAAAAATAGAAAATGTGACCAGAAATCTTTTTTCGAATTTTTCTATTTTTCATCATCTAAAAGTTGTTGAAAAAAGTTGCAAATACTTTGGTATATCTATTCACACATTTAAAAAAAGCATAAGTATGGTTAGTGTTAATAAGATTAAATTGTAAATTATACTTAAGTAAATATAAAATGAGATGCGACATATAACCAAAAATTTAAATAAAAATAAAATAAAATAATGCATTACCACATTAACACATAACATCATGGTACAAGATCATCCTATTAACCAATATGTTTTAAAATATGTGGTTAGTAATATAACAAGGTAAAAGACATGTTAAGTCATAAGAAAAGAGAGATATGAACTTTTTCAGTTTAATAAAAATAAAAGTTATATCACGTCTCTTTCCATGTCATAGTACAACAAAGAGTTTAGTATGTTAGATAATAGGGTGAGGCCATGAAGGTGGCATGTGGAGGGGAAGAGGTAGGTGGATAGGATGATGTGGCAAATTCTTAATGGAGGGTAGTGTACTAAAGGGTAGTTTAGTAATTTGTTAACTTAAATTTATATAAAAACAATTTCAAACTTTCTCTCTTATTTCCACTTCATTTTCTTGACTTTTTCAAGCTTTATCTTCTTCCTTAAGCTTTTCTAAAGTCCTTCTAATGGCCTCTCAAAGTTTTAAAATTTAAAAATATCCTCTTTTCTACCTTAAAGTCCCCTAAAAACTATTATAAAACATTTCTTTCTACCCTAGAACTTCTTTTCCTTCAAAAAGCAATCCCACAAACCTCTATACACATCATGGCCAAGCCCATAAGACCCTAAATCAAGCCCATCTAGCCTCTTAGGTCCATAAAAATGAAGTCTTTTGCTAAGAGGATCCAAGATCTAGGGTTGGTAAGGAAGTGGAGCTGATTTGCTTTGATATTAGTTGATTTCGGTGAATAAAAATTACCTTTTAGTTTAAAGGTTTTAAATTTTGTTGGTTGCTAGTTCAGTGCTCTTGCTTTTTATACACTAAATGAAGTGCGCACATGGAGAAAGATGTGAGAGTGACTGAAGCAAGCACTCCTTGAGGCTTGGAGATATGTAAGCTGCCTGACACCACAGCTAGATATGCAGCGTGCACCACTGCGTTGAGAACCGAAGCTCCAAGATGGCTTGAGTGGAGAGTAATCACCTTAAAGGTGGAGATTGGGTAATGCATCCCTGTTCAACTGTGTAACAAGTGAGAAAAAAGCAGCCATATCCCACTGTAAATCTTCTTCAGTATGCTCGAAATGAAGGTTAGAGGAAATGCTGTCCAAGGTGGAGAATTGTTAGGCGTGGCTCGCATTTAAGAGTGCACAGTTGAATGATAAGTCCTACATTGCAAGAAATTTGACGCATAATGTGGTGTATATGTGAGATTGGTGGCATGTAACATTGAAAATTCCTTTTGTTACAAGCAAGTGTTACGAAGACCATGTATGTGCCTGTTCTGAAAGGCGATGAAAGGGATGTTCAATCGGGGCACTGGTACATCAGAAGCTTCATTAAGTGGTGCCATTACAGAACAATGAAGTGCGTGTGTATGAGGATGCGTTGGAGTGCCAAAACATAACATGCTATTAGAGTCGATGGTTGGATGGAACATTACACGATGCAAGAGTGACCAAAACAAATGCTCCAAATGAAGGTTAGAGGGAATGCTCGCCAAGATGGAGAATTGTTAGGTATGACTCACATTTGAGAGTGCGTGGGTTGAACGATAAGTCCCACATCGCAAAATATGATGCATAACATAGTATATATCTAGAATTGGTTATACATAACATTAGAAATTCCTTTTGTTACAAGCAAGTGTTACCAAAACCATATATGTGCCTGTTACGGAAGGCGATGAAAGTGATGTTCAACCGAGACGTTGGTATATCGAAAGCTTCATTAGGTGACACCATTATAGAATAATGAAGCGCGCGTTTATTGGGATGCGTTCAAGTGCCGAAACACAACATGGTACCAGAGCCAATGGTACGAGGGAACCAATATGATGCAGTGTTGACCTAAATATGCTTGAATATATGGTTTGAGCTCGAGATTCTCATTAAGGTAGAGTAATAAGTTAGAACGCAGCCTGCTCCAATCGTTGAAAAGCGAACTCTTTGTAAAATAGCTTGGCGTAACTGCTGAGAGGTGGTAGCGACCTATTCTAAATTACTAAAGGTGTTAGCAACCTTATTCAAGTGTTTAAGGACGTTGTATAACTTCAAGTTGAATTGAGAAAATGCTCGCCAATGTGGAGATTTGTTAGGTATGACTCGTATTATATTAGAGTGAGTGCATAGATTGGATTATGATCAGTCCCACATTGCAAGACATTCTAAAAGAGATGAGCATATATATGCAATTGATAGCATGTAACAACAAGTGATTCTTTTGTTACAATAAATATTGCCATGAAAATATATATGCTTTAAGGAGACGTAGGGATATCCAATCATGATGCCGACACCAAAGAAGCTTCGTTCAATGGTCTTGCCTTTTCTACACTGAATGGAGTGCACACATAATGGAAGATGATGCGAGGGGGTATCGACAATTTCAGCAATTATGATGCTCTTGGATGAAATTATATGTGTTTGGTGTTACAAATATGTGAGATCATATTGTATTACTTGATTATGAACTTAAAATGGTAGTTTGGTTGTGAAATGATGTTAAAGTTATGATCTTTCCTAACATATGGTGTAGGGCATGTTTATACATAAGTTGTGCTTTTGCCAATGTGCTGTATTTGGTAAGGAAGTTAGCATTTTGATTTCTAAGTTGACTTGAGCCCCTTGAAAACTAAATTATGTTTACTAGTTTTAATTAACTAAAAGGATTTCAGAGTTTCTAACTTTATTTAGTTATCAAAACTTTTACTTTTTTTTATAAAGTAAGTAAAGTTTTAAGAGTTAAAGTTAGGAAAGTTAACATAGAAATCAACTCTAAGTTATGACATCCATAATGATAGTCGGTATGGATGTAGTTTGGAAAAATTGACCGTTTTCTAAATTTAAAGTTTCCTTTTTAAATGTTTTTGAAAACCTTTTTCGAATCATTAACTAAGTATAAAAGATAATTATTAATTACTTAATTAAGTATTCATAAATAAATAAATAATTTATTATTTAAGGGTAATAAGTAGTTAATTATTAATTAAGTAAAGTAATTAATAATTAATTAAGTAAGCTAATTATAATTAATTAATTAAGAGATTTTTAATTAATGATTAATTAAGTAAATTAATTATAATTAATTATCTATTTATTTTCAATCCCTAGGCATTATTATAATATTACTGGATTTTCAATGGAAATGTTTCGGTAAGGTAAAAACACGTCCGTATTTATGTACAGCATGGTCTTACGAGATACCTTTATTTTGAATGGTTTTATGAAAGTATTAAGAATCCATTTTATTATGTTTCTCACATCGGTTTTGTCCGACTGACCCGAGCTTTATTTTTTTATAATGCTACGGGCATTATTTTCTTATAATGCTCGGGTCAACCTAAGCATATTTTTTAGATTTAGTTGGACAGTTTGGAGCTTTCAGGAGATGAGTTGGATGCCTCCGAGATGTATTTTCGTATTTCCTTTTATCTCCCACTATTTATTTTTGTTGTAGCTATCAAAAATTATATAGGCGGGTTGTTATAACTGTCCTGCCTGATGATGAGTTAGTGTTGTACACTGGTTTATATATGTATATTAAAGTCTCTTTGTAATGACCCAGAATTTTGGATATTTAAAATTGGAATATTCAAATGATTTTAATTATTTAAAAGTTAGATTTCAACTTGAATTTAAATAAAATGGTCTATTGGCTAATTTAGTTATTTAATTTAATAATCGAATATTGTGTAAATTAGTGAATCTTGAGGATTATTCCAAAATGGATGTAATTAGAGGAATAATGCCTTCGGTTCCGTTCGGATCCGAAACGAACTTGTATGGATGAATACTATCAGTACATTGTCATTGGAGGACAATGAGAATTTTAAGTGAAATTTCCTAAAAGGTAATCGTAGCCTCTAGCCTCATCAACTGAGAATGACTGAAAAGCAGGGGAGATGCAGCAAGACTAAGTGGGTAGCACCCAATTAGGGTATGTTTATCACCTTTCTAGATACCCTCGAATATTATTACACGATTCATGGAAGGATCTCAGAAAATGGTGGGAATACCTAGGGTGATAGCATATTCGATCTATCCAGGTTAGAGATAGTCCGGTCTGGTGTTGTAGGGGATCTCGACGTGGTCCTCAATATGTCGTTATAGAGGTGTACTGTGACAGGTGATAGCCCAGTACCTAGTCATTCGTATGGAATCCATTCTCCAATAAGCGCCGTACGGTTTTGATAGTGTCCAACTACGCTGAAACGTGAGATACAAGCATTTCAGTTATTTGAGTAAGTATTTTTATTTAGACACTATTATAATATCAGATGATTTTGATACCAAATAGTTTGGTTATCATAAGGTAAAAACCCATTATGTTTATTTATGGCGTGGTCTTACGAGATACCTTTGTTTTTCAAAGGATTTAATAACTTTAATAAATCAAATTGAGTGTGTTTTCTCACGTTAATTTTTCAGACTGACTCGGGTGTTATTTTATTATAATGCTTGGGTTAGACCGAGTATTACAGGATTCAAGATAGGATGCTATGGAGCTTAGAAGATGAGTTGGACAGCGAAGACATATTACCCGTATCTGATTTATATTCCGCTATGTATTATAGGCTATATGTTTATCTTTTGTGAGGAAAAATTATTATAATTGTCCAGTGTTGTGTTATTGATGCGTTGTACTCTAATGATGTAATGTATAAAAACAGTTATAGTTCTTTTTGTATAAAGGCCAGTTGTTATCTATTATATATTGTCCCGCTGCGATTGTAAGATTCTGTGTTATTATTTCTATTTTCTTCTTCTACCTCTTTCTTCTTTTCCCTAACGATCTAGTATTTCCGACATTCGACTGATTGGCATGTAATATAGTGGACGTATTGATGTCGATTTTTGAAGGTCGAAAATCTCGGTCATCACAATCTTTCTTTTTGTAATGACTTGTTAAGTATTATATATTATTCATTACGTTTTTTTTAGTTAGATTCTGTCTTCCTTCTTCTTTTATTTTTCCCCAACAAGCTTTCTTTTTGGTACTTGGATGCTCGGCACGTGAATACCATGAATGCATTAGCATCGACTTCTAAGGGTCAAAAAGGTGGATTGTTACAACTATTATAAGAGCCGAAGGTTAAGCGTAGCCCTAGTAGGGTAAACCTAATAGGATAGGGTAAGTGACACCCTAGATGAGTTTGAGTGTATATATATGAGATGGCACATTTTTTAGTGATATAAAAATATTTTATATTTTGTTATTTGATCAGTTGAGTAGTTTATGAATTTCGATGGATGAGTCTGACCCACATTATTGATAGGGATTCCTAAACACTTGAATAAGGCCAACCTATATAGTATTGTCTTAAAATGGGTTAATGAAATAATATTACCTAGGATTATATATATATAAGTGATTTTCAAAAAGAAAATAAGTATAGTTATTTTTGATGTGCTTGTTTGTTAATGAAAAATAATATTCAATTATTATCATTTAGGGTTTATTTATTTATGCTCGTCCAGTTAGAGCATTGACTATTATTGATTGTTTTATTAGCAATTTTTTTAAAAACATGGGAGGGTAAATAGAAATTGGGAAAAAATTAAAACAGACACCTTGTGAATTAAATTTCACAATTTGACTATAAGGCATTTGATATTAGTGTTGGATTAGAATTGGGTTTTTTTATAAAAGTTATTTATTAAAGAAAAGCTATAATATTTTAGAACAATTATTTGAGAAATGTTTGTATAGAGGAACGATTTTAAACAAACCTAGATTATAAAAATGTGTTTTATAAATAAAAGGTATTGAGGATTAAAATCCGAGAATCTTGAAGAAGATTTCAAATGTTTTATGGTAAAGAGTAGCAATAGTTCTACTTGAAAATATTTTTAAGCATAAAAATTTTGTAAAAGGAAAATGATCAAGTAAGACTATTTTCTTGGATTGTTTTAGGGAACGAGTCTCGTTTTGTTTGTGATTATTTAAATAATCTTCTAAGTGACATTCAAATGTTTGCTTAGACGAATGTTGTAGTGCACTTAGTAAATTATTCTCTTTATTATTGTATGAAAGAAATAAGTTCGAATTTGAACGAATTAAATGCAAGTAAGCTATAGATATTTTGTTAAACTATTTTTTGGAAAGTTGTAAAGTATTGTTTTAAAAGGGTATTTTGAAATAGAAGAAATATTTTTAGGTTAACTGGTTTAAGTGGCCCAAAAATAAATAAAAATGGAGAAGAGATGTATTCGGATGGTAGGCACTTATCTTAAGTATTACCCTTCTTGGTTCGGGAATATATTATACTATTTGGTAGTATCCAATTTCTTAGTATCATTTTGGGGTCACTCGAGCTATATATATATATATATATATATTCTACAGTTAAATATGTAGTATCATTTTAGAAAATACTTTTGAACAAAAACCTGGGTATTTGGATATTGAGTCTACCTAAGGAAGATAAATTCAAAATTAGAAAAGTTTGAACTAGATATTGGTATATCCTCTCAGGATGTAGTAGGTATTATACAGGTTATACTTAAGTTTAGTTTTCATGAAATCTTTTCATAAATAATTTTAACAGGATTAGGATGGGTATTAGTGAGTACCAATAAAATAAGCACGCAAGTTGAACGTAGATCATTTCTCTTTCATATAGTTTTTGACCCAATATTCGAGTACATGACCCTGAGATTTTTCACACAGTTCCAAATAAGGATCTATCACTCGATTTTTGACGGAGAACACCTGATGGCAGTTCTTGATAGGGAATCAAGGTTTTCTATCATAGCATATTGCTATGTATGGAGAACAGAGGTTTCTAATTAGGAAGCCTGATTGGAGACCGCACTAAGAAATTGGATAAGCGATACTAGTTAGAGTGAAGTTATGTATTCGAGTGGAGATCGAATCGAATTCATATGGTTGATCTATGAACATCATGCGAACTTATGAATAATTGTGGGTACTTATATGATGAAATTTCGAGGTCGAAATTCTTTAAGGGGGAAGAATGTAATGATCTAGACTTTAACCACTTTAAATATGGATATTTAATATAATTTTTAAATAAATAATAAATGGATTTTATTATTCAAAAATACCCCTTTTATATAATAACTAGTAACAGTGAAATGTTTTCAAAATGTGTTTACGAAAATGGTTAGTTAAAAGAGTACAAAAATTGTGACCGAAAATCATTTTTCGAATTTCTATTTTTCATCATCTAAAAGTTATCGGAAAACATGGTAAACACTTTAGTATATCTATACACACATTTGCAAATAGCATGAGTATGGTCAAGGTTAATAAGAGTAAATGGTAAATTATATTTACTTTATATAAATGAGATGTGACATATAACCAAAAATTCAAATAAAAATAAAATAATGTAATGCCATATTAACATATAACATCATGGTACAAAATCATCCTATTATCCAATATGTTTTAAAATGCGTGGTTAGTATTATAATAAGGTTGAAGTTATGTTCACTTAGAGAAATTTGACCTTTTTCAATTTAATAAAAATAAAAGTTATATCATGTCACATTCTCTCTCCATATCGTAGTATAAGGAAGAGTTTAGAATGTTGGATAATGGAGTGAGGACTTGAAGGTGGCGTGTGGCAGGAAAGAGGGAGATAGATGAGATGATGTGAAAATTTCTTAATAGAGGGTAGTGTACTAAATGGTAGTTTAGTAATTTATTAACTTAATTTTATGTAAAAACAATTTCAAACATTCTCTCTTATTTCCACTTCATTTTCTTAACCTTTTCAAATTTTATCTTCTTTCTTAAGCTTTTCTAAAGACCTTTTAATGACCTCTCAAAGTTTTAAAATTTAAAAATCTCCTCTTTTCTACGTTAAAATCTTTTAAAAACTAAACACTTATTTCTACCCTACAACTTCTTCTCTTTCAAAAAGCAAGTCCAAAACCCTCCACACACATCATGGCCGAGCCCATAGGACCCTAGGCCAAGCCCATCTAGCCTCTTAGGTCCATAAAAATTAGGTCTTTTGCTAAGAGAATCCAAGATCTAGGGTTGTTAAGGAAGTGGAGGTGATTTGCTTTGATATTAGTTGGTTTAGGTGAATAAAACTCACTTTTTAGTTTAAAATTTTTAAACTTTGCTGGTTGCTAGTTATTATGATGCTTTTGGATGAAACTATATGTGTTTGGTGTTGTGCAAATACGTGAAATCATATGTTACTTGATTGTGATCTTGAAATGGTAGTTTGCTTATGAAACGGTTTTAAAGTTATGATCTTTCTTAATGAATGGCGTATGGCATGTTTATACATAACTTATGCTCTTGCCTACATGTTATATTTGCTAAGGATGCTAGCATTTTGATTTGTAAGGTGACTTTAGATCGCTGGAAAAGTAAATTATGTTTACTAATTTGAATTTACTAAAAGGATTTCAAAGTTTATAACTTTATTTAGTTATCAAACCTTTTACTTTTGTTCATGAAGTAAGTAAAGTTTTAAGAGTTAAAGTCAGGAAAGTTAACTTAGAAACAAACTTAAGTTATGGCATCCATAACGATAGTTGCTATGGATGCAGTTTGGAAAAATTAACTGTTTTCTAAATTTAAAGTGCTTCTTTTTAATTGTTTTTGAAAACCGTTTTCAAATTATTAATTATGTATAAAAGATAATTATTAATTACTTAATTAAGTATGCATAAATAAATAATTGCTTAATTGAGATACTAAGGATAATTAGTAGTTAATTTGTAATTAAGTTAATAAATTAGCAATTAAGTAATTAATTAAGTTAACTATAATTAATAAATCAAGAGAGTTTTAAATAATTTAACTAAGAAAATAGTTAATTAAGTATTTTCTTAATTTAACTTTGATAGTTTAATTAATTATTATTTAATTAGAGTTTAATCATTAATTAATTAATAGTCAAGTATGGTTTAATTAATTAACCAATTAGGATTTAATTAAGATTTAATTAGGTTTTAATTAAGTTTAGTTAAAATTTAATTTAGAGTTAATTATGATTTAGTTAGTAATTAAATTAAGATTTAATTATTATTAAATAAAGGTTTATTTGAAACTCTATTAGTTCTATTTAAGGCAACTTCTTGGATGTAATTGATTTTAAACAAGGGATCTCATGTCTATAACTTTAAGTAGCCAAACAATTATGAATAAGTTATACTAAACTTTGACATCTGTTTAGCAGAATAAATCCTTATCCTACTATAATTAAATTTTCTAGAAATGTACTGTGATAGATGGTACCCAAGTGCCATGTCATTGTATGAAATCCATTCTCCAATAAGTACCGCACGGACCCAACGATATTAAAATGTGAGATGCAAGTATTTCAGCTATTTTATTTATTTATTTTTAACACCTAGACTGTATTATAATGTCACTGGATTTTTAATAGAAATGTTTGGTTATCATAACGAAAAAACCCATCCGTATTTAGGTGTGGCATGACCTTATGAGATACCTTTATTTTGAAAGGTTTTATAAAAACATTAAGAATCCATTCGGTTGTGTTTCTCATGTTGGTTTTAACAGACTTACCCGGGCGTTGTTTTCTTATAATGCTTGGGTCTGACTGAGCATATTTTCCAAATTTAGCTAGACACTTTGGAGATTTCATGAGATGAGTTGGATGCCTCCAAGACATACTTTCATATTTTCTGTTATTTTCCGTTGTTTGTTCTTGTTGTAGTCATTAGCAATTGTAAAGGTAGGTTGTTACAATTGTCCAGGCTGATGATGGGTTAGTACTGTACTCTGTTTTATGTATATATATATTAAATTCTCTTTCTTTTTGCAAATATTTGTTTAGTATTATATATTACTCATCACTTTTTTTGTAAGATTCTGCCTTCCTTCTTTTCTCTATCCTCAACAAGCTGTCTTTTGAGCATTTGGATGGTTGACACATGAATACCATGGATATATTAGTGTCGACTTCTAATGGTCAAAAAGGCGGGTTGTTAAACATATGGTTGTTGTCATCAAAATTAATTCCTAAGGTACTAATAATCTCCCTCTTTTTGGTGCTGACAACCATGTATATAAAATATGATATAACTCCCTCCGAGTTACAAAACCCTCCTTAATCTATGTCTAGATATCAAATATCTCTCCTTTTGTCATCAACGAAAACATAACCAAAAATCTTCCTAACTAAATTACCATAAGATATATAAGAGTGATATGTTGATGAATAAGAAACACCAATATTATTAATCAGACCAATCTAATACAAACAAATCTATATGCAAACCAAATTAAAAGCACACAAATAAAAACGAAAAATGCACATGAGACCAAATCCAAGTCCTAACAAATCAAACTACATCATATTAGTCCTAAAGTCCTATGGTTTTTTCTTGATATTCGGGTACTTGTGGATGGGACTGAAAAGATAATAAAGACATAAATTCCCTTTTTGTTTGACAAGATATACATCTCGATTGAAGCATACTTCACCAGCACATTTGACTTTATCATTATCCTCTTTTCTTCCTCCTTTTCTTCTCTTCTTGCACTTCTTTATCTGCAGGATTAGGTTCATCCCCTTTAATGATGATTGGATTTGTTGGATTATCCAATAGATATTTATGAAGATTTTGCAAAATTTAGCCTTGTTTCTCTTGTTCCTTCATCATTCTCAATTAAATGGCTTTCATTTCAGAAAGCATGCCGAGCAATCGGGTGCCGAAAATGCCAGATTGTTAGAGGAAAAGAAGAAAGTGGTAAAAGAAAATAGAACAACAACAATGACATAGAATCTCATAATCGCAGTAGAATAATATATAATGGACAATATAAAATAAACTATAACCATTATTTATATATTACATCATTAGAATACAACAATCAACAACTCAATACTGGATAGCTATATTAACTTTTCCTCACGAATCCTAAATACACTGCATACAACACACAGTGGAATATAATCGAGTACGTATGATACGTCTTCGTAATCCAGCTCGTCTCTTGAGATCCATAGCATCCTATCCTGAATCTGTAATACTCAGTCTGACTCAAGCATTATAATAAAATAACACCCGAGTCAGTCTGAAAAACCAACATGAGAAAACACACTCAATTGAATTTATTAAAGTTATCAAAATCCTTTTAAAATAATGTATCCCGTAAGACCACGCCACACTAAACACGATGGGTTTTTACCATACGATAACCAAAATATTTTATATCAAAATCATCTAATATTATAATAATGTCTAAGTACAAATATGCTTTCAAATAGCTGAAATTGTTGTATTAATTAAATTCCAGCATACTAGGCTCTACAACCAATACCGTAAAGGCACGTATTAGAGAAGGGATTCTATACGAATGACTAGGCACTAGGGTACCACCTGTTATAATACACATCTAGAAAAGTGTAACGAGGACCATGTCGGGATCCCCTACAACACAAGAACGGACTACCCCTAACCTGACCAAGCACGCTATCATCTGGGTGTTCCCTCCCTTTTCGAGCTCTTCTACACACCATAGTAATAATATCTGAGGGTATCTAGAAAGGTGATAAACATACCCTGATTGGGTATGACCCACTTAGCGTTGCTACATCTTTCCTGATTTTCAGTCATTCCCGGTTGATAAGGATAGAGGCTACAATTACCTTTTAAAGGAATTTTCACTTAGAATGTTCATTGTCTTCTAATGACAATGCACTGATAGCATTCATCCATACAAGTCCGTTTTGGGTCTGAATGAAACTGAAGACACTATTCCTACTACATCCATTTTGGAATCATCCTCAGGATTAGTAGCGATTAGCCCTTGCACTTCACTGCTCCATCTTCGATTCCATGCTCTTGTTTTCACTTCGAAAATGTACTCGTTGGATCGGAGTGGTTTTTGGATAACTTATCCGATCCCGGTCTCTTCGAAACAACATTTGGTATTTCCGATAAACTCTACCATGATTCTTTAGGAAATAAGCAGACAAAAATAAGATCAGAGATTATCTATGTTAGTGAACGGATTTCCTTATAAACGTCCTAGCAGAACGAAACGAGTTTATACATACCGTATAACACCTTCCAACCGTAACTATACCATATAATTCCCGTGTTTCTCCTATATATTCCCAAAGTTATGTTTTGGGTCCAGATTTGATAGTCGGTTATTTAACTATCAAATAAATGATCATTCAACCAAATGTTTCATTTCCACTTAAAACACCAAGTCTCATTTAATTAAATTTTAAATAAATCAAATCTCTTTATCAAAAGGTATGTATTTATCTTATCGAATTTAGCATATTCACAAACTATCCTTTTCAAAAATATTTGAAACCCTTTAAAATAATAAGAAAAGTACCACTGTGGTATCAACCATGGACTCACGGCTCAATGATTATGTCTCTATCCCAGAGAAATCCAAAACTTAACTGTAGGCGCTCTCTACCTCCAATTTCACCATGAAAGTATATCATTACTTCCCGAAAATGTTATTAAATAATTTTTCAAAATAATACTTATAAAATTCCTATATAAATTTCCAAGTTTATTTTAGGAAAATACTCTTTATAAAAATTATTATATAAAAATAATATTAATATTGAATAATTTATCCTTTTAAAATAATCATGCTAACTGATTCTTAGATAATATTTAGCATAATATCAACTCATTATAACTAACTTAATTAATAATTAAATATACTTTAAATAATTTAAAATAGTTACAAAATTTTGAAACGATAATTAATTCTGATTTAGTAATAAGATTCTAATCAATTTACAAGGCTTTATAGCTTGTAGTTTATTTTTACAATTTAAAAATATTTGAATATCTAATTTTTTGGAATATCTTTATGCTAAAAACATTTTTAAAATTGCCTATTTTAATAATAAAAAAATCCTATTTTTACAAACAACTCAACTTGTTGATAAAAGTATATTTTTCAATTAACCAATCCAATGTTTATAAATCCCTTCCAATGTGCCACCAATTTGATTTATAACCAATTTCGTAAATTTTTTTTCACATTCTCAAAAGAAAAATTTATCTTTTCTTTTTAAACCGATTTACTCATCCCATTATAAATTCTCATCATGGATTTATACCTTCAATTTATCAAGTGATAATTATTCACTTTACTTTATAAACCCTTGTTTATAAATCCCATAGTCTCTTCTTCCGGTTACAACGGTTTCATTTCACTTAAATCCATCGTAAATTGATTTCTAAAATAATTTCCATTTATAAATAAATTTATTAAATTGAATTCCATTTATAAATTAACCTCTTAAATAACTCAACTATATTCCAAAAAAGACCAAATTTCGATTTTACTTCCATTTTGAAATTTAAAAATCTTATTGAGGATCTAAAATAACCAGTTTTATAGTTATTTTCAAGTTCCCTTTTTATTCTTCCAATCTATTTTTCAATCTAAATTTTCAAAACCTTTTATATTTAATAAGTACCACTTAAGAATTATTATTAAAAATCCTTTGTACACATTACTCCATAAATCTCTATTTACAATATTCCGAAATAGTTAAGTACAAATTTAGAGTCAAACTATTTATTTTATTCAAATAAATTTCCTTTTATTTATCCAAAATCTTATACAAATACTTCACTTCTAAAATCCCTTTTTTAATTTCCTTTTAATTTCGAATATACATTTATGGTATTTTAAAATACCAAAAGCCTAGGTAAATGCTACTATAGCATCCAATCAATTCAAATCACATTATAATCTACCATCAATTATTCAACAGATCATGTATCATTATATATAAAAATATAATTCAACGTTCTTGAGGAATCCAGTTGGATCCCTCCAACTTGTTTCCTTGTAATTACAGATGTTAGTGCAACATAAAAAATACCAATCCCACTTCGAGGGGGATATCATGCTATATAGGGTCATCCACTATTAAGTGGGGGCGCATAGGGCCTCATCCGTTCCAATAGGCGGGAATAATCAATCCAACTACTAATATATACTAATATATATATTATAACCACTAACTGATAATAATTATTATCAAATCATCCAACCAATAATTTAAATTTTCAACTATTTAAATTAAACCAGCCATCCAAAAATGAGTGAGATTAACTAACCTTGAGTTTCAATTGCCAACGTTTTAATTATTAATTAAACCGAACAACGTTTGATTTAGGCTAAAATTTTAACTAGCTTTAAATGATTCCAAATCAGTTCCAGAATGTAGTACATGTCATTGCGATTCCATCACCACTTGTTTCATCTTAATCAGACCTTGCATGTGAAAGATATGCATTTTATAAGATTCATGATTTAATAATTAATTTAAATTACACAACTATTTTCTAATTTAACCTAAGTACAATCAGGGACAATGATTTCCTAGAGAGTAGATCCCGTCATTTTCTCATCATCTCTGTAATCATGTTTCCCTCCTTGTTCGAACCACACAGTTGCTTCGATCTTTAATAAATCGCAGCCACCATGTTGATCGAGGAGTCAATCCACCACCATCACTTGGATGCTCGTCATGTGCCGCACCATCGCCGACGACCTAGTCGAGCTTGGCTAACCCCAACAGCCTGAAATCATCTCCAAATGCCGATAGCGTGGCCTCCCTGCACCTCTTATGGTCGACGATAGCTAAAACCTATCATCGGATTGGTAGAGCATGGCAAGGTCTCCATTTTTCGTGTGGAAGGCGAAGCATGATATGCCGTGGATGGGGAGACCAGAGGGGATGAAGGATGGGATGTTTCTGGGCATAGAACGTGAGCGGCGGCTACTTGTTTATTAGGGTTTTGCTATGTTGATGTATATATAGGGGTATAAACATATTACATTAATATTTTACCGTTCACATATTTTTTTCGGACGAACTCCAAACGAAGCATGTCGTCTGGCATTTATAATGTTTTACCCCTATTCTGAACTTAATGGAATATGTTTCGAGTCCTAATTCAATCATATGTGTCAGATAGCTTTTTGAATCGAATTAAAATGTTAAATTTTCGATATTAAATTTTAATGCATTTCTATCCCATACGACCCAACGGTAATTCCAAATGCTATGAAATTTAAAACCCGATAATACTACACTATTATGGATCCAATGGAACTAATTTCATTTAATTTCGAGACTATGCCCCAGAAGGCTATTTTAACGTGTCGACTAAATCGAGCGATTTTCAAAATCGACAAAATTACTTGAAATCCCAATTTTAAAAACTTACTACCTTAATTATAATTCAAATAGAACTTATATCCATATTAGAAACCATCTCGATTCATCTAAAATCACAAATTCATTTTTTCACTCTATTCCTAATGTTAAACTCCATTATTAATTTGACATATAAAATTCCAAATTTTAATTTATCGATTTTTAATACCATCCAAAAGTCCAATATCAAAATTCTAATTCAAATGGAATTTAAATCAATTTTAGAAATCATTTCCATAAGCATTTACCTCAAGTTCACAGATTAACCCAATTTCAATTATTAAATCCACTATTCACGCAATTCGTTAAATCAATATATTTGAAAATTTTAAACTATTCCACCAATTCAACCAAAACCTCCATACTAAAAATAGATTAATAATTCAAATTCAACATTTAAAATAAACTAAATGTTCAAAATCAACTGACTAAAAGTCCGGGTTGTTACGTAAACTTAGTCACTTTGGCCATACAGAGGTTTGGAAAGGGCCTGGTGTGGAAGATTCGAAGGAAAACAACGTGGATTCATGTTTTGGACGTTTGAAATTAGTAGTATCCATTATTTTTTTTTTAATTATTGATTTCCAGAAAGAAGAAGTAGTGAAATGGGTATATTTTCTAAATAAAGTGGATATGTATAGCCATTTCATATTGTGAATTAAGGAGGAAAATTCGATTTCTTAAAATAACTGCATATGTCGATATATAGGATGTAGATATGTTGAAATGTCTAGTATAATTTTGATGATTTTTTTTATTTTTTATTTTTCATTTTAATTTTTAATTTCTATGCTATTATTTTTATATTTTTGAGAAATAACATATTCCTAACTTTCTTATTAGCTAAATTAATGATGTATGATTTAATGGTTTTGTTAATATATCAGCTATTTAATATTCAGTATTTATAGATTCAATTGAAGTATTTCTTTATTTACATCATCTATTAGAAAGTGATGTCGTACATCTATATGTTTAGTTCTAGCATGATGAGTTTGATTTTTACATAAATTAATCACACTATTATTGTCGCAATATATTGGTGATTTAGTAAAATTTAGAAAAAAAATCATTTAATATTTGTTGCATATAAATAACCCGAGATTAGGCTAATGCTGCCGAAACATATTCTACTTCTATTGTGGACATAATACAGAATTTTTCTTTTTGCTAAAACCAGGAAACTATTGAGTATGCTAAAAGTGACAAGTTCCAATTGTACTTTTTTGATTTGATTTACAACCAGCATAATCAGCATCACTATATGAAATTAAATTAAAGGAATCTTCTCTTGGATAGAAAATTCCCTTGTCTAATGTGTTATTTACAGATCCCAATATTCGTTTTACAGATTTAAGATCAGTTTCCTTAGGTTGAGATTGATATCTTGCATAAAGACAAACACTATGCATTACATCAAGCCCACTTATAGTGATATAGAGCAAAGATAAGTGATATAGAGCAAAGATCCTATCATATCTCTATAAATTTTTTGATCTATATCCTTTTAGTTATCTTCATCATTTAATTTTTCACTGGTTTTCGTAGGAGTTGATTTACCTTTGGTATTGGACATACCGAATTTATTAACTAATTCTTTGGCATATTTTTCTTAACTTTGAAAATTCCATTATTTAATTGTCTTATTTGTAATTCTAAAAGGAATGTTAATTCTCCCATATGACTCATCTCGGATTCTTTTGTCATGATATTATAAAATTCTTTGTTTAGTTGTTCATTTGTTGATCCAAAAATAATATCATCTACATATATTTGTATTAGTTGAATATCATTGCTATTTCTTTTAATAAACAGTGTACTATCTACTTTCCCAATTTCAAACTTAGATTGTAGTAAATACGATTTAAGTCTATCATACCATGCTCTAGGAGCTTGTTTTAAATCGTATAGAGCTTTCTTTAATTTATAAACATGATTTGGAAATTTTTATCATCAAAGAGAGAAGGTTGTCCTACATAAACGTCTTCTTTAATAAAACCATTTGGAAAAGAACTTTCAACATCAATTTGAAATAATTTAAAATTGTTATGATTTGCAAAGGCTAGTGAAATTCTTATTGCTTCAAATATGGCTACAGGTGCAAAAGTTTCACCAAAATTTATGACTTCTTCTTGACTATATCCTTGAGCTATTAAGCGGGCTTTATTTCTAATGACCTATCCTTGTTTATTTAATTTATTTCTATATACCCATTTTGTTCCAATTATAGATTTATTTTCCGGTCTAGGAACAAATTCCTAAACATCAGTAAACTGATTTTATTCTTCTTGCATAGCAAGAATCCATGAATCATCTAATGATGCTTCTTTCGCATTCTTAGATTCATTAGTTAAAATAAATGCTATATTACTCGTTTTATTCAATTGCTTTCTTGTTCTTACTACTGATTTTATACTTTCTAGAATATTTTCTATAGGATGATCCTTAATAATTTGGCTATATATTTTTAGTATTATCATTATTATTATATGTTTTGTTATTTTTGACTTCATTGTTGCCATTTTCTTCTTCATCACAATTGTTATAATTGATTTTAATATTTTCGTCAAATTAAACATGTAATGTCTCTTAATTTTGTTAATTCTAGTATTGAAAACTCTATAAGCTTTACTTTTGTTTGAATATCCAATAAAAATACCTTTATCCGCTTTAGCATCAAATTTATATAAATTTTCTTTAGTATTAATATAAAGCATTTACTGCCAAAAACTTTAAAATACGATACTTTAGGATTTTTATTATAAAATATTTCGTGTGGAGTTTCCTTAATCAAAGGTCATATTAAAATTCTGTTTAATATATAACATGCTGTAGCAAATGCTTCAGCCCAAAAGTTTTTAGGTAAATTACAACCATTTAACAAAGTTGCAGCACACTCTTGAATCGTTCTATTTTTATGTTCTACTAATCCAATTTTTTGAGGTGCTCTTGGAAATGAAATATTATGTGTAATACCTTTCTTAATTACAAAAAATTTCATTTTCAAATTCTCCACCATTATCACTCCTTAATTTTAATAGACATTTAGTTTTGAACTCTTTTAACAAAGGTTTTAAACATTTCTAAAGCGTCACTTTTAAGTTTTAGGAAAATTGTCCACGCAAATCTAGAAAAATCATCTACGATTACAGGGACATATCTATTATGATTTATAGACTGTATTTGCGATGGACTGAAAAGATCTAAATGAAGAAGTTCAAGGGGTTGAGCGGTAGAAATTATACCTTTTGACTTAAGAGAACTTTTTCTAAGCTTTCCTAATTGACATACATCACATAGATTATTTACATCAAAACTCATTTTAAGAAGACCTTTAGCTAGATCATGTTTGGCAATTTTAGGTGTTTGAAATTCAAATGACTAAATCTTTTGTGCCAAATCCAAGGGTCGCTTGATTCAGCCGAAAGACATAAATTATTATTTGACACTTTCATAATTAATGTATAGATATTTCTTTTTCTAATGCTTTCGAAGATAATGTTTGACTCATTATCTTCAATATGACATTTGTCTTTTTCAAATTTAATTTTAAAGCCCTTATCACATAATTGACCAATACTTAACAGGTTATGTTTTAAATTCCTAACAACCAAAATATTGGAAATATTAGGATTTTAGAATTACCGACTTTGCTAATGCCAATCACATATCCTTTAGAGTTGTCTCTAAAATTGACCGATCCACCATCTTTTTAAACAATATCCTACAAGATCTTCGAATTTCCAATCATATGCCTTGAGCATCCACCATCCAACATCCATTATCCCTTTTTGATTTGTAAAGTCATCAGGTGTCTGTTTATCGAAAGCCATGTAACTCAACTGTTACTGTAAATTATGCCTTTTTAAAGTGACCTTTCATAATGAAAGGATGTAAATTTATGAAACAATGTCTTGTTAATTGTGCAAAATTGTTTTTAAAAAATAGTGTTAAAGTTATTATCAATAACTTTTGCCATTAAAACTTTTCAAAAATCAAATTACGATCTTTTGAAAACCAAAGCTCCGATACCAAATGTTAATTTGGGGAAGTAAGGATCTTAAGGCTAATTTAATACTAGAGAAGGGGGAATAGTATTTAAGAACTTTTATGAATCATTTTGAATTCTTTTAAAATTATAGTTTAAACAATGTAAATTGACAATCATAGACGTAAACGCTGGCAAATATATGTCCAGTAAAAGTAAAAAGTTGGAGAGGTCACACTAGGATTTCTATATGGGTTTGGAGTTACCCTACATCTAGTCCCATATAATTTCTTGTATAAATTTTTTTTAACATATAAAATTTTATACAGTCTCGATTTTCAAGCTGCAAGACACACCCTCTAAATTTTTCGAGCTTTGAGCACACTCACTGGATTCGAATGGGACACCAACATGCCTACTTGGATTCAAACGGGGCACCAAGCATATCCACTTGATTCAGACGTAACACAAACACACCCACTTGGATTTCAAGGACATTAAGCACACCCAAGAGTATTTAAATATGATTTCATAGAGTTCACAAAATCAATTTCTTGATCTTGAGTACAAATAATCCTATAACCTCTTGAATAGCACTTTGATCTTGATTTGAGTGAGAGAGATCAGAGAGATCAGAGAGTGTACAATATAGAACCAAATCAAATAGAGTTTGAACTTTATTCTGATTGAATTTGAGAAGATTTTGAGTATAATTTCTCCTAGAAATTAGGAGAGTGAAAGAGGAGAGAAAATATGAGAAAGTAGTTCACCAAAATTCGTTGAGAGAACTCATATTTAGAGAGAAATAACATTCATGTCCATTCGCAAAGAGATATGAAAAAAAGACACTTCCATTCATAATTTGAATTTTGAAAATATCAAACTATATGTCGACATATGGGTAATATATATGTCGATATATCCTTTGCAAATTTGAAAATTATTCAATAAAAATTGTTTTGAAAATATTAATTTTTTAAAATATTTTGATACTTTGTAAAATCATTTAAGCATAGTTTATACACATCATAATAAAACTTAAGAAAAATTTATAAAAATTATTTTGAAATATTTTATAATAAAGGATTTTAATAAAAATAATATATAGAAAAATAATATATACAAAGTGTAAGCGAATATCTGTTAATAATAAAGTATTAATGAACGTTAAAATTTTACTTTTGAATACCATACTATTTAGAAAATATATAATAAAAAACTTAATAAATTAAATATATATTAAAATATAAAATGCTTGAAAACTTAATTACTCAAAATATAATAAACTTGATAATAAAAAGAAGTTTAATATCAGTTGAAAACTATTTTGAAAAATCATTTTAAAAACAGAGATTCTTTAAAAATCATTTTTGAAAGCATGGATTCTTTAAAAACCATTTTTGAAAACCAAGATATTTTAAAATCATTTAAAATAAGAGAATGAATTCCAAAAAACTTTTTGGAAAATGAAGAGAGGTCAAAGAGGTATTACCAGAGTTTTAACAAAATAATCTATGACTCTATAAGTTACCTTGATATCTTGAATCTTCAAACTCCCAAGTCTTTAATCTCTGACTCTTGAATCTTCTCTTGATACTGTACAGTCTTCTTAATCAACATCTATCTAGGATGTTGCACAATATACTGTATATATTTTGAGAAAACATTAGTATCTATTTTTTTATACAATGCCATATGGTTGTTGTCATCAAAACTAATGCCTAAGTTGCTAACGTTCAGGTGAGCTTATTATATATTAAAAATTGGATTTTGCTTAAATGTTTTGAAAGCGTTAAACTTGTTCACAATATTGTACTTCAGTAAAGTCTGCACAAGCTTCAATACTTAAACTGTTTAAATAACTAAGGACCAATTTCATCAGAGAGTCAGCATAATCGCGTTGTTTGTAATTTTTGAATTTGACTACTGATAAAATTAATTTATAAATGTTATAAGTTAATAATAAATCAATGTAAATATTGTATGAATATTATGGAATTTTAATTATTTTATTTGAAGCTTAAAATCTACCAGAACGATGTAAAAAAGGTGTATGTTTGTTTGATTGAAAAATAAGCTTCAATAATATAATTAATTGATTCGAAAGGAGTTAAAGGCAATATTGACCGAGTATTGGTCATGGATAACTCGATCATAAAAGGAAGGAGGGAATTTGAACCTAGCCATTTAGGGTTTAAGAGAACGAATGAGATATGTTTGTATCTCATTAGCTATAAATAGATGACCTCCATTTCTTTTCTCTTTCCACTAACTCCATTGAACTCTAGCAGCCATTGATCATTGGTGAAGTTAAGGTGACAACTTTGCAAATTGTAACTGGGGAGGAAATAACCAACAAACAATGCATTCGACTGTCAGCATGATCTCAAAGGAAAATGTGCACTTCCTTTTTATATAATATACACACACAAAGAGACTAATACACACATGCACCCATGCACATGCACGTACACACAAGTACACACACTCATATATATATATATATATATATATATATATATATATATATATATATATGCTGGCATCAATATCGACTACCAACACCTAATTATGCGAAAGCACCAATTTCCAATCCAAACAAGGAAATATGAAGAGAAATAAATGAAGAACAAAATTAAAATAATTAGAAAGCAAATAAATAGAGACAAATTTATAGTGGTTTGACTAACTTCGACCTACGTCCACTATAACGACCCGTGTAAATTCGATGTTTAAAATGAATTAAATTAATAGGATTTTTATTTAAATTTAGGAAGAAATAGAAACCTTATTTATTTATAGGAAGGAGAATGTTGAAATTGGATGTATCAAGGGTAATTAAAATTTACAAATTAAATTATATATTGCAATTAATAGTAATAGCGGAAATTGTTGCATTTGATATAAAGTTTGAATAAGTAAATTAAGGCAAGTATTGAATTTATCAATGGAATTAAATATTGATTATGGAAAGCGAATGTAAATGGAAATAATAAAGTAATGCAGGACAATAAATAATTTATTTAGTACAATCCCTTTTATTTGTAAACTATGGTAAGATGTTTAAAATTGAAATGTGAAAATTTAGAAAATAGATTCAAATTTTATGTTGGCCAATGAATTGCAATAATTAAAGTCAGTATTAAATTGATTTGATGCAATAAAGGATTGTAAACGGAAATTGGAATAAATTAAGGAATCCTGTTAATGCAAGAAAAATTTATAAACTCTAATGACCATTTCAATTCAATAAATTTATTTAAATGTAGGACATAGTTATAAGCGTAGATTTTTGGGTATGATAACAATTAGTATAAATTTGCCTAATTAAGTGGTCAACAAATTTAGTAGGAAACCAAACGCATTTAAAGGGTAAGCAATTATAATGCGTTGATGATATAAACGTTACTAATTATTATCGTAGTAACGGAATTGTAAATGAAATGCAACTGTAGAAATTTAAGCTAAATATTAACAATTGAAGTGGATTGTCAATTTAAGGAGTACCATAAATTTGTTATACTAAACTAAGAACTGAATATAAGGAAACAAGGGAAAATAGAAATCAATCAATGAATGTATATAGATTGTAAGCTATAATAATAAATAGAAATTGGATGACATTTATACAAGATAATGAATTGCAAATTTTAGGTTTTAATAAAGTATGAATGGAAATTGATTGGTTATATTAATTAGATGGAATTCAAATTTGATGGAAAAGGTTAATGGATATTTAATAATAAATTTAAAACGGACTTAAATAGTGAATTTATCTAATTAATATAGAATAAATAATGATTGAATAAAAACCCTATACCTGTAAATATCTATAATATGTGAGTGGAAATAACAAACTTATAAATGTGGGATTGAGAGTTTTACAACCATTTTATGAGTTATATAATTAGTCCGTTCAATTAAATCAGAAACCATTGCAATAAATATAAATTTAATGTTATGCAATTTAGATAAAAATTTGGAAAAATGTAAAGTATCTGGATATGTATATTTAAAAAAATGATACCTAGGATGGTAATGTGATAAATAGTGAAATTAAGAATGGGAATTTGGACTTATTTATTTATATGGAAACTTAATGGCTAATAATCGAATTTAATTGCAATTAAATGAGATAATTCGTTAATTGAAATAAAGATAATGTGAGAAATTTAGGTGAAAATTTGGAATCGAATATTTAATCCATCTGTTTGACAGGAATGAATGGATTACTAATTAATTTACTTAACTAAACGGAATTTTAAGATATTATTTATAATTTGTGAATTTAATGAAATTAAGGATTTATATTGAAATTCTAAAATTTAACTTCTTTAAATTGACATCTAAACTTGTTGGAATTTTGTAAATAATTGAGAATTTTTAAAAGTGATAAAATGGGTCAATTTTAGAATCTAAATATAAAATTTGATTTTTTTATTTATTTTAAATTTATTTAATTAATATATAAATAGCCATTTTGGTCACGGACTCGGATTTCGACGAAACCAGTTTCATCGGATCCGTAATGGTGAATTATTGTAGGGTTTCAAGTCTCGTAGCGATCGGACTTGTCGTTTGATCGTACGAACGCGAAATGCCTTGAAATCGATTAATTGAAATTAATTGAAATTTTGTTTTCAGCATAACTTCTTCATACGAAGGAATTTGGACGTGAAACTTTTTCCATCGTGTTCAGAATATTTTAAAATTCCTATTTTGATATATGGGTTTATCCAATTTCGTTCCGGGGTCAGAACGGGCTTTTTGGGCCAACTATTGGTTATCACGTTTATAATTCGTGCCCACCTATTCTATTGCAGTTTGTCTATAAATAGGCTGTTATATACCCTAGCAGCCTCTATTCCTCATTTCTATACGTATAGGAACTTCTGTACTCCTCTTCTTCAATAGCAACAAACAATTCTAGATCCAAATTCAAAATTCAAATCAGATCCAAAGCTAAAAATTAAAAGTCCTCAGAAAATTTCCAAAAAAATATATGTTGATGCTCTCAAAGAGTGTAATTCAATGGTGCAGTTCATTTTTCGATTAGAGTTGCTATTTTTCCGGAATTCAAGAAATCATTCTCGGCCGTCCTTTGATGGTTGTTGGTTTTGACGGCGGATTTGTGACTAAGGGACGATCAGGATGTATGGGAATGTAGAGGGGATCGAGAATTTCAGATCCATCGGTTTACTTCGCCTCGATGGTGCTTGGATTCTTAGCAATTGGAGAATAAACGGAGGGGGTTTTTTCCGTTCGAAGTGGTTGTGGTGGGGACGCGCAGCCACCAGAGGTTCGGCCGGAGGTGACTTGGCCGTTGGCGAGGCCAGATCGTGGGTCAGAGGTGAACGTTGGAGGCGAATGCTCGGTCAAACGTCAAAGGGTGTGGCGGCCGTGAGTTGGAGTGCGAGCGCGATGATCTATAGGTTCCGAGAAGTTTGGGCAACGCACGTGAGGGATGCAGTGACGTGGAAGTATTTGATTGGTGAGTGTTGTTTTATCTTATTTATTCTTAATTTCGATTTCTAATCGTTTAACGAGGATAACTTCCTCATACGAACTCTGTTTCACGCGAATTTTTTGTTGTTGTTAGGATCGTAATTAAATTCCAGATCTTTTGACGCTGGTTTGGACAGATTTGGAGACCGTCGAATTTTTGGGTTTAAATCGAATTTAAATTCGATTTAAATTCAAAAGGTGAGTGTTTTAACCCACTCACAATTTCTAGAATTTCTTGTGTTTGTTAAATCAATTTTAGATATGTGTAGAAATTTATTTATGACTGTTTGGCATGATTTATTCGTCATCTCAGTTAAATCACATTTTTTTGATTTAACTGTTAATTAATTTTATTTATTGCATATAATTTGACAATTATAATTTATTTATTTGCATATTAACTGCCTGGCATAGTTATATTTATTTTTATTTCACATTAACTGCCAGTTAAATTTACATTTATTTTGCGCATAAACTGCTGGTTTAACAGTAGTTAAATTTATATAAACTATTAGTTAATACATGTTATTTATTACCTGTATAATTTATATGCTCTATATTGATGTTGTTTAAATTGGATGATGATTGTAATAAAATGGTTGATGATTGATATCTGGATGAATGGATGTTGTATTTTATATCGTATAAACTGCAAGTTATCGTGCATTTCATTCATTCGGGATTGCGGTTTGAAATGATATACAACCGCATTTTTATTTTAAATTACGGATTGAAATGATAAACATCCGTATCACTTGATCATAGGGTAGAGAATTTTATACAGGCACCGTGGTAAATATATAAAATTATTTTTGGAAATGTTTTACTATGGTTTTGTAAAGCTATATATATATATATATATGGTTTATGGGATATTGATTTGGTTATATATATATATATATATATATATATATATATATATAGTAAATTTTCGGTTTTTAAGCTTTGTATAAATTTGATTTGAAGTATAAAATAAAGTTTGATTTTCGAGATCAAATACGATTAAGAATTTATTTAAAATTAAATTTCTAGAGTTTTAATACTTAAAAAAAAGAGTAAGGTTGGAAGATGAATATTAATTTAAATTGGAACTAAATGAAATGTTATTTTTTTTAAAGAATATGATTTTTGTAACTTGATTTTTGTGTAAACTGATTTGAATGAATATCAGGTTGATTTAAATGAATATATCAAGTTTAATAAATTGAAAGATTATCCAATTATGTAAAGTTATAAGTTTTACTTAAAGTATATTGAATTCATTAAGTAAACATTTCAAGTCTAAAAAATGAAGTAATTGAATTTGATATATATGGGATGGTCAAATGAGTTTGTTTTGAAATGGTGTAATATTTAAAGCTTTGAAACGTAAAAATTTAAAATGGTATTTGGAAGTTTAAATCGATATTTGGAATTGATTTGTGAAATGTAAAGAAGCTATTTTGTTTTATAAAAGCAATTTAATGTTTAACCATTTGAGAGATGGAATTTGTTTCAAAGTTATGGTTTTCAAGGTAGTATAATTTGGAAATATTATATTCAAGAGTTTTGATTTCTAAATATTTTACTTTGAAACCACTATGATTTTTGGAAAGAATATATTGGAAAATAAAGATGATATCATATTGTTTTGGGTTTTAAAAGGAAATGATATCATATTTATATGGTTTTGAAATGGATATTATATTCTGGTTTTAAAAGTATAAATTATTTTAAAGGACCACGGTGTTATAATAACGTTTGGTTATTGAAGAGACCGGGATCGAAAGTTGTCATACTCTTTGCCAACTCCGAAAACCACTTTAACAACCGTGTACGCGGTGGAGATTCCAGAATGAAGTAGGTTGGTGGAGGCGTTTCCTGCAAGGTAAATACGTGGACCCGACTCCCGTGAGTTGTCATAAGGTTGCTAAAACAGGAGCGATTCTCGGGCCAATGAGGTCATTCCTCTGATCGGACACTCCTCTTCGATATTATACTTTGACTTTGGATTGATTCAGTGTCCACTTTTACTTTGATATTTGGGGGAGTTTGTTTCGAGGTGGGCGGTAGCTGCGGCTACCCGTTTCCATCAACCCGGATAGCAATTGGTATATCTAACCTGGCATTGCCTAGTTGTGCCGTGTCACCTACCCTATCGTGCCTTGTACGAGTTTGGTTTTCTCCCGTAGCCCGTGTGGTATCCTCTGGTGGTTTCCCGATCAGGAGGGACTATGATATTGGATGGACTACTGGGACTATTACGTGTTAAGGGCTATATGGGTAACCCCTTAATGCTAAGAAAAAAGTAAGTTTATTTTACAATTAGACACTATTATAATAACACAATATACTATAGTAAATAGTTTAACGGATCCTTAGGAGATGTAAATCCCGAGCATCTCTTGAGTTACTGCACTCATATTTATTTCTGCTAATTTAACTCACATAAGATCTTTTAGTTCTGACTCGAGTGTTTTTGTCTTTTCAAATTCGCTCGGGTCAGTCCGAGCGCTCCAGGATTTGAAGATTTTTCTGGAGGAAGAAGACGAAGATTTCATTTCTATTATTATTATATATTATATGGTTCCACTACACTGTATTCCGCTGCATTAATATTATTGGTATGTGAACTCTGATATTTATTGTATAAAGAAGAATCAAATGTTTGTAAACAGTTTATGAACTGTATATTTATTATTATATTTTATCCTACCGCTGTTAGATTCTGTTTTGTTTTATTCTTTCTCGTTTTTTTCTTATTTACCCCATAACAATCCGCCTTTCCGTATGGTTTGAATTGGCACGTGTGTCGATTTAAAGCGTGCGAAAAGGCGGGACGTTACATCCACTCCAAAGATTTTCCTTTCCATTAATTTATACTGCTAATTACTGTTAGAAGCCCATGAAATTCAAGAATAAAAATGATAGACCATAACCTAGGAAAAAGATGAAGAAAAGAAGAATGAAGGTCTCTTTTCTAAAGCCACGCCTGCTGTATACATAGGGGAAGATGACCACCAACCTCTCTGAAACTTCGGCTAGTGGACCTTCTTATCCATATAGGCACACCATAAGGGTTGCTAGACCCAAATCCCCATGAGGAGGGATCAGTATTGATCCCTCCCTTATTTGATTTTTGGGCATCGATTTCTGTGGTGGATTCTTCATGATAAAATATGTTTAATCCCCAAGTTTCATGTCATTTGGAATAAGGAAGCTCGAGTTATTGATTGTTAAATGCAAGAATGTACTTGGGCATAGATGAACGCTGACACCTATCTAATGAAGTATGCCAATCTAATACAACCAACAATGCTAATCCTATCTTTATGGATTGAAGTATGCCGATCCATTTGAAATGCCGACCACTTCATCTAGCTAAGCTATTGAAGTATGCCGTTCCCTCTAGAACCAACCATGTCGATCCACACATTGCCTCGAACATTCCTCTCCATACATTACCAACCATGCCGATCTGCACTTTACTATGCCCATGTCGATCCCTTGTGTAACCAATCATGCCGATCCCTTTGATATTACAAAGTTTTACCGATCCATGCTACTGCACAATGCTATACCGTTTACTCCCACTTCATGAAACTATATCGATCCCTCCTACGCCATAAAGGTATGTCGATCCCTCCTGTGCTACAAAGCCATGCCGATTCCTTGGGTTCCAACCTAACTTCCATATTTCTAGAGCCTTGCATTGTCTATCTACCAACTCCATCCAACTCTGGCTTCGTATAACCATTTGTATTTTACCTTTGGTCCTAGAACCATCGCTCTGCACTCATCGACCTTGATAATTGTGAAGTCTATTAGGTTAAATCCTCCTGTGTACTGCCTTTCCAAAAGGCATGTTAACAAAATAGTTTTGGAATGACTATTGAAAAACCAAGTAAAACACATAATAAGGACAGAATGGATGTTGATCGTATGATCCTATTAGAGTTTGAATTTGAAGGGGACGTAATGGTTGACATCTCTTGTATCAATTGCTGTGTCTTCAACTTATGTCAAAATATAATTTCCTATACATACACACAAATGCGATCTTTATACTTGAAAAAAAAACACATACAGTATATTATTTGGCTATTTAATTTTTTTATGGTTTCCTTTCATTATAAATAATGAGTTCTTAGTATTAAAAATTATATATACAATATAACTACTTTTGAAAAATACTAATTTTTCCTTTTATCTTATTAAAATAGTTTTTTAAAAATTTAAAAATATTTTCTTTTCTATTCCGATTTATAGAAAAATTCATTTTAATATACATACATACATACATACATATATCCAAAATATCGATACAAAAATTTAAAAAAATTCTTTTGGATCTCAGATGAAAAAAAACCTCTTTTACTTATTCAAAAGTAAAAGAAGTTTAAAAATTCAAAATTTTGGATTTTTTAGCTGGCAATTTACTTTGTTCTGAAGCTTAATATTGGACTTTTTTTGTCTATTTTTTCGGCGCTCTCAAAATGGAATTTTTATATATTAGATATTTTATGAATATATCAAACATATCTCAAATTTGAATTTCAATACTATTATTCATTATATGCATGCATAAATGCTCACATTTTGATTTGAATATTTAGTTACAAATCTACTTAAATATAAATTCCATATATATGTATAAAAAATATATTTATATGATAATGAAATATATATATAAAGCACTTTTATAACTTACACATGCACGCATAAACTTTTACTATTATTTATAATTTATAATTTAATGGTCGAGAAAGTGAATAATTATTGTTTATGTTAGTTTAAGTATAAACTTAACTATTTAATATATGTGTACATATTGACATATATTATTATATGTTCATCATTTACACATTTGTTAATAATAGGTCAGAATGATTAATTTCTTCGTTATACCTCTAGAATACTTTATACTTTTGGTATGATTATTATGTTTGCTATTTGCGTACAAACCTCTTAACATTAATATATAAATTCAAAATTAAAAATAAAATAAAACATACTAATAAATTTATTTTAAACTAGATTAATAGTAAAATATTATTATTAAACAATAATAAAGTAATATTTTAAATAAATTAAACAATTTAAATTATTTCTCAAACTCATTTTACTAAGTACTAAATTTAATTTAATAAATGAACTTAACTCATAGAAGTAAAAAATAAGATCTTACATAAATTAATAAAAAATTTCTTTTTATGAACACTGAGAGATCCATGGATATTCAATTTAAAAGGAAACCGAACGAAATTTGCAACATGGAAATAATTCCCATTTTTGTTCTGTCATTTTGGAGCTCCTATCTTCTAAAGAGTGTTTCCTCATATACATATACATATATACATTATACGGTTGTCGATTTTATAAAAATTAGTCTAACAAATTTGAAATAGTTTGAAATTAATGCCATTAAAATAAAAATCTAGTGTTAATTTAAAATTCAAAATAAAGATCTTGATCGAAGTAAATATACCACTACTAGAAAAGTAACTATTTACCCACATGATATTACATACGCCTTGCCGATTCCATCACTCAATGTATCGGTGGGGCATCGGTAGGTCATAGGTAATAGAACGATATTTGTAACTAGGTTGTTCAATGGGTGGGTTTCAATTCGGGTATCTTATAACCCGGACAGGAGCACTGTTACAATAATCAAAACCCGCCCTCGGCCCGAACCAGCTGGGTATTTCAAAACCAATACCCATGCCTGACTATGATGACCCACCTTTCTAAACCTTAGGAAAGATACTTAACACATCCTCGGTGTTCGCGGGTCATTGCTCAAGCATCGAAAAGATGAATCGTCATGGGGTGAAATAGAGAACATAATAGAAAACCTCATAATGAAACTACTAAATAAAACACAATAGTCAATTGTACATCAGATTACTCCTTAATAGGGAGTTACCAGAGTTGCACAAAAAATACAAATCAACTTAGGTATGGTAAAATCCTGCCTTTACATATGCTGAAATAAAAATAAAAAACATTTACACAAACTAGATAATACAGCGGAATAGATAACTAAGAAAATGAAAGCCTCCTGCTCCGTCGCTGTTTTCAAAAGAGCCCAACAACACCTGCTACTCTCGGACTACTCAAACAAAATGAGTACCCGAGAGTTTAGGAAAAACAAACAACTCGGGTCAAATGATATATCTGGTATGAGTAAAACTTTAAACAGTAGGTGTGTAATTAAACACGGACATGCGAGATCACACCACTGGACACATAATGGATTTAATCCCATATAAATCAACATCCAAACATAATGAATGGATAAATAATTAAACTCCATGAAGAATGGTTGACTCTTTCGATGCAAATAAGGAAATAAATTTGAAGGTTCGAATCAAATCAGAAAAGGACAATCTCCAACAAATGACTAGGAATGTGCACCCCCTTGAAGTATACCTCTAGTAATATACTTCCGAGAAGCTCGTTTACTCTATGTCACTTCTCGGACAATACCAAGTCGGACCATGCCAAACCTTGTCGATAATCCGAATATTTCACATCTAATAGCGCTATAGAATTCAAATCTAAATGAGGTGTGAAACTACCCTAATGGGAGAAAACCCCACATAGCTTTGCTTCATCGCGCTTTGGATTTGGTCATTTCTGACAAAGGATGTCAATGCTCAACTGAGCAATAAATCGTCTTAGAATGACGATAATAAAGAAGCCGAAGTAACTGATATTTGAGAAACCAATTATCGAGGATATAAATGATCATATATAGAAATTAAGTCTTTTTTACTTATCATGACTCATCGAATTCAAACCTGTACTATTTCTTGATGAACAATAATACCGGACAAGTCAAGCTAGTGTTACCTAAAGGTCATGTCTCTTGATTAATATTTACTTTCGAAATAGCAACAAGTCGACTTCTTCGATGTTTAGTGCTAATTATACAGATAAATCATTTTCATCTAAGTGAATCGCTTTACAGAAATTAATTCATTTCTATAGATGAATCAATACAAGTATTAGCTTTAAAGCACTTCGTTATTTACTAAGTTTGAACTATCATTATAAAAAGGGTTTAACAACTTAAAATATTTCTATTTCATTGATTAATCAACTTTAAAACTTCGTCGACTAAGTTAGTTAATTTACTTCAATAACCTTTTATTAAAAAGGGTAATTCACCTTTAAAACATCATCAATTAAATTAATTAATTAATAATATAATTAATTGAATACCAATTAAATATCATTATTTAAAATCGATTAATCAATTTAAAACTTTATTTAAGGAAAGATTAATTAAGGTTAAATAGATTGATTAACCTTCAAAAGTCATTAATTAATTAATTTTAAAAACATCATTAATTAATAAATTAATAAATATTAATCCATCATTATCAAAATGTTAGTTAGCTTTAGACATCACTATATAAATTGATTAATTAATTTTAAAACATTATTAACTAAGTAATCAGTTAAATTTAAAACATCGTTAATAAGTTAATTAGTTAACTTTAATCCTTTTTAAATAAATAAATAAATAAATATATTAAATAACAATTATGAGAATAATTAATTATTATTGAAAACATCATTGTAAAATAATTCCAAGCATGATAATGAAACCAAACAGTTTCAATAAAAGGTGATTTTCCGAAAGTGCCGATATAGAAACTATCGCTATACAGGTAGATCGAAATTCAAGTATATGACATTTCAGTGCAACCAACCATCACAAAGCAAGGGAATGAACGTACATACATTGTAGTTTACAATGGTTCAACATGTAAAATGCATTTAGTAATAATGGAATTAGTTAACCACTAGATTTTCATATAACTTATGGTTCGCTTACTAACTTTCCAAAGCGACTAATTTTCAAACCACCAAACCAAGCAACCAACCAAACCATTATTACAACTATACAATAAGCGCTCAATAGCTACAAATATGAGCATGAATATAGTTTAAACTACAGGGTTCAAAGGTGGAAGCTTCACCCACAAAAACACTTCTAACTTAACTGAATCACCATAATAAGTTATCGCACTCACGAACTACCTTCACTACACCTTAGCTTGGACTTTTGGGCCCATTATGGGTAGGGTTTGGGTTTGGCCTAGGCAATTTTTGGCTTGACCTTAGAGTTTTGAGGTGGAAATGGCTTTTATCTTGGTAGAGGAGTGGCTGTAGATGAGTATATGGAGTTTTAAAGTGAGGAAGCTATATTTTGCCAACTTTAGACATGGATTTGGTAGCCATGGATGTTCTTGAACTTGAAGAAAAGAGAAGTGAACATGAAAATGAAGATGTAAAGTGAGAATGTGTGGAGATGGTGGGTATTTATTGGAAAAGAAGTAGAGCAATAATTTAAATTAACTTAAACATTTAAAATATATTAAATGTTGCCATATGCATGCTTCCATGCCTTCCCCCTCACCCTAGATGCACATACATCCCCCTAGGTCCACCCTCCACCATGCCTTAGGTACTTGTTTAGGTTATATTTAGGGTGATTAATTAATTTGCTAAGGTTATTTAATATATTTTTGTACATATATGTCAAATCAAGTCTTATATTTTAAACCAAGCTTGATTATTAACTTTAACATATGGATTAGCTTATCACACGACATATGTGCATGTATGTGTAGTTGTATATGAGTGATTCAAAATGTGCACAATGTTTTCAACGACTTTCATATGCCGAAAGGTCGAAATTTTGCAAAAAAAATTTCGGTCACATTTTCTATTTTTATTTGAACTATTGGTAAATAAATTTTTTAAATGATTTATCATTAATTAGTATTTAAAATATGTTTATTTGGTTATTAAAATCCACTATTTAAATATTTAAAAGTGATGTAAATATTCAAATACAAAGCAATTAATTTATGGGTCGTTACGCGGACTCGTTGGGCTTTTCAAGCCTGCTGGGTAATATCCATATACCTAACAGAAAATATTATAAAAATCATACCCTAAAATTTCTATTTTTTACAAAAATTATAGAAAATAATTATCAACATACAAATTGGGTGGTGACATAGCCAAGTTCACAATAATAGTATGCAAAAACATCTGTATGCAAATAAACAAAATCGTTAAAAAAACTCATGTTTGGGAACTATGGAAAACAAATAATCGGGTCGGGCTCAAATCAGACCGATTTTTGATTAAACCATATCCAACCCTAATGGTAACCGGGTCGGGCATGGTCCGGTCTAGGTGGTTGGAGTCAGAACTCGTACCCGCATTTATAGGACGGGTTTGAGCCAAAATCCATACCATTGACAAGCCTATCTATAACTACCCATCGTTCGTAATACCCCGAATCAACGTTGAATGATAATGTTTGACTCTCATGTATCACAAAAGACAGAACTTCAGGGTAAAATTAAACCAAAAACAATATACTAAGGCATATTGATAGAGCATAACAACAGAAATATAACATATAATATACCAATACATCAATGGAATAGAACAAACAAATCACGCACACACACACACATATATATAATGTAGCATTAGCGGAAATTACTGATAACTGAATATTAATATAGAAAATCAGAATATATCAACTCCATATAGATGGAGTCCCGAATAGAATATCTGATACTAAAAGTCTCACATATAAATAACATATCATGTACTAAGACAATATTAAGTGTGTGTGTATCCAAGGTATAAACACCATGCCTCCAAAGCTCCATCTACACAACTCTGATAGCATATCCACAAAAACACTTGAATCCTAAATCAATCAATCAAGTACGAGTGAGTTATCATGACATAAACAGACAAAGACAAAAGACATGACAAACATAAAGCCTGGTATGAGGGGAACAATCTTAAAATATTATATATTAAAATTATATACAAATGAATAAGAAACTACTAGGACACATCCAGTCCACAAACATGATTTAGGGATAATTTGGACTGCTCATAAACAAGTAAAGTAAACAAATCTCAAATGTAAGGAATCATAGCCCGCTCTTCTTATATAATCAACGAGTCAGCACAACTAATATAATGTGACTCATATGTAATACTATACCATGATAAGGTAACCCAATATACAAATGCAGGAGTAGTAGAAATATCACAATATAAGCCTATCCTCAAACACACAAAAATAACATCAACCATCTAATATAACATATGCACAAACATAATGATAAATGCCGAACAAAGAATATCTACCATCGTCCCATACTAAACGAAATATCAATGGAGCAACTACACTTTATGAAATCTATGAATTTATATATACATTCTTACCCTTTGAGAGTCTACAAACGAAACTGAGCATCCTCATACGACCTCTTTGTTGCACAGATGCCCCCATGCAGACCTAGACTGCTCTCCTGAAAATAATAAAATCCCCTACCACTGCAATGCTCCCTAGCATTAAGCTACTGCTGCCGGGTTTAAGTATCCCTTCAACACTGCTCTAGACTGTCCCAAAGTCATGCCAAAGTCTCAAGCCGAGTCACATCTGGAACCAAGGAAATACCTCGCTTTCTTGCTTTTTAACTAGGCTTATTATCCAGGCCCGCACTAGGCACCCCCACTAGTGCACTATTCCTATAAAAATCGGTGATTGTTGGTGAATTTCGCCAAGCAATAAACCTTGGCAATGAGCATTCAAACACCATCGTGCACCTTTTCATGTCCAGTTTCCTCTATAGCTTCGATTGATGAGTCGCCTACCTCCTTTAGCTTGCCTATGCACATCTTCCAAAGATCATTGAGTGACATTTTAGAAGCGTTATCGTATGTATTTGAAAATTGATTTCGATATGAAAACCATTCTTTTACACTTAGGGTTCCACAAGATGACTCTTTCGACCCGGTTCTCTCTAACATGCCAAAATGTAAACAATCGACCTTCTAGCCCTTCGCGATGCTTATATGTGTGTCAAAGCATCTTCTTGTACATGCATATGTACACACATATATGCAAACATGCTTCCACTATAAAAATCTCACTTCATGTTCCACCAGAGTGATCACTTGACCTGGTATTCTTTTACATAACTTAACTCACACTAGTCGCTATGGCTACATGAGATTGCTCGTAATTTGTTTACCAGTATAGATACACATTTACACACACAAACACACACATATATAGTTATTCACACCAATATATTTATATATACACACACTATAATTACATACAATGATTCTAACCGCACGGTAAGAATTATATTGTTTATTCTATAACTTCAAATACACGTATATATATATATACACTTATCCACATACACACACATACACATATATTTAAATAAGAAATTCAATTATTTAACAATCAAATCATATTTTTATTTATGAAATCTTTCAATAAAGGTCCAGTATCATTTTCTACTATCCATTATTTTATAAAATACAAAATAACCATTAAATCATTTTAAGCCTTTATAATACTTAACTTCTTTATTCAAATCAAGTATTCATCTTATGATTATTTTATAAAACCATATAACCATTTTTACATAATTTCTTCATACTATTTTATAAATTCTCATACTTTTATAATACATTCCTTTAACACTATTTTATAAAATCTTATTCTGTTTTATAAAATATTATACTATTTTCTACTATTTTATAAAATCTTAATATATTTTTGAAATATTTCATTTATACTATTTTATAAAATCCTATTTTATTTTATAAAATGCGTCATTTACCATATTTTATAAAATCTCATTCTATTTTACAAAATATATCATTTATACTATTTTATAAAATCATTCCATTATTTTATAAAATAAAAACTAGCTTATAAATCATTTTAAAACTTTGTAATACTTTACTTCTTCATTAAAATCAAGTAGTCATTTTATAATTATTTTATAAAACCTTAAAACCATTTTGTAAAATAATTCCTTCATGCTATTTTATAAATTATCATACTTCTATAAAATATTTCTTTTACACTATTCCATAAAATTTCATTCCATTTTATAAAATTTATCTTTTAACTATTTTATAAACTCTCATTCTATTTTATAAAATATCATTTATACTAATTTATAAATCTCATTCCATTTTATGGAATATCATTTATATTATTTTATAAAATCTCATTCTATTTTATAAAATATATCGTTTATACTATTTTATAAAATATATCGTTCATTTATAACATTATTTCTTAACTTAAATAATATTTGTAAGTACCAATTAAGCTTTTTAAGCCTTTAATCACTTTAATAACAAGTGTAGAGCTCATAACTCACTTATGTAGCTTACTAACTTCATTCTATAAAATATTTCATATAATTATAAAATCATTCATTCCCATGAATAATATTTATAAGTACTAATTAAGCTTCGTTAAGCCTCTATCACTTTAATAACAAGTGTAGATTTCATAACTCACTTAATTAGCTTAATAACTTTTCTAATACTCATTAAATGGTTTATTTATTACTTACTAATGACATGTACATCATTATATCACTCAGTTAATCACAAATTGAACCATAACATAATAGAAAATCATCCAATTAACCCAAATCCAATTCATAACTTGCTAACTTTTTCGAAAATAGTAATTAAGGTTTCTAACTAATAATGAGTTAATAATATAATCATGTTAATAACATGAATGCAAGCCTAAACCATAATAAAAGAGTTCTTTAAATTATTCCATATATGCAACCACCGTGAATTCAATATAATCCGTATTCAAATATCCGAATTATATAAATATTCAATTCTTAGATTTAATGTGATTAAGCCAATTTAATAACCTCATTAACTCCCTTTGTAAATAATACTAATGATAAGAAATTCATTTGCAAAATTCATTTAAAAAATAAATAGTTTGAATAAATACCGATAATGTGGCCGAAAATCATTTTATCAATAAAATGTCACCAAAACACATGAAGTTATCATCCTAGAGCACTGTATCAAATTTAGAAGAAACCAGTGTCATCAGGACTGAAATAATAAGGTGATGTACGCCGATGAATTTATAGTGATTCAATGTCCCTATGATGGTATGAGCTTGAAACTTGTGACAATTATAATTGAGAATTTAAATGTACTATAATTTATTATATAAACCCACACACTCCTTTCTCTCTTTCTCTTTTCCCACTCTCTCTTTTATTATTATTTTTCTTGTAAACTTAAAAACCTCAATTGCCATAAAAAATGAATTGTTCCTGAAGCTTCAAACCATGGAATCGGATGGCACTGGATTTCGTTGGGCTTGTGTAAGGGAGGGCTTAAAATCCATGGTGTCGTTGGGGGTATATGGTAGTGTTAGCTATATTTGACGTTTTCTTTCCATGAATGGTTGATGAGGTGGCGGAGCTTGAGGTGTCGATTGGTGAAACAGAAGGTGCCAAAGGGAATTTGGCGTAAAGTGGAGTCGGTTGGAGGCAACAAGAGGGACTTAGATCAACCACGGTTATTTGTGACATCCCACATGATAAAAAGGAAGGTTTTTTTTTTCAATTTTTATGGTGAAGACATAGAGGAAACAAAGGTCGAGAATGAGTGCGACTTATCTAAGGGAGGAGCCCAAGGGAGGTGACGAAGGCTATAGGTGGCCATTGCGCTATGGAGGTGCGATCAAAGTTTGGTCAATGATTATTAGGTTTGGCAGATCATGATGGGGTAGGGTTGATTGGGGTTGACCTGGTGGGGTTGAGAGCATATCACGCATGAAGACGAGTTCATTAGGGGTGACGATGTCCAATTTTGTTAATTGGAGAGTGAGATAGGAGGAGAGATGTGAGGTGCGACTTGGGTTTTGATGTGCACATGCTTATGCATGTATAGGTATATCGATTTAGGGGGGAAGAAGAGGATTCTACTAAGTTATAATCTAGTTAAATAAGTTAATTATAATATTAATAATATCATTTGATTCACAATTCTTATAAAAACTATAACTTTTGTATATGGGGTCCAATCGAGATGCTTGCTTCACCGTTGCACTCGTAGTGATATTTTCTACATCTTAGTTTGGCATTGGCTTGGGTGAGTTTACTCACCAACAAATTGTATGTTTATATGGTGTTTGTTGTATTAAAATATAAAGTTAAAATAAATAACAATGCAAGTTATTAATTTTGGACCTCTCCTTGCTTTGTAAAGCAAGTGGCAACAATATATATAGTATAATCTCTCTTATAACCCTCTAAAACATGTATCGTGATCAAGACGAACTGTTTAAATGTTTGATAATATGTTGTGAATGTTTAAAGTGAAATAGTTGCTACAAATGCACTTTGAAATCCTTTATATTTAACATATGTTAAATTGGTTAAAATGTGATTATATTACGGAAATATAAAATTTGGTAGCTTGGGAAGTTATATAAATTATGAAATAAAGTTGCAAAAATTAAAGAGAAAAGGCTGTGATGGAAGCACTTTGAAAATGCCTTATATTTTTCAATTTTTAAAGTTAACTTTGAAAGCCATCCGGGGGCTTCTTTGCATTCTAAATAAATACTATAAGCGTACTTATTACCAAAAAATGTCAAATTTAAATGTACCTTTAATAATTATTCATGAATTTTTAAAGTAAAGGGTTTAAATTATAAACTATGCTTTTTATGGTTTTTAAATAAATTATAAAATAAGTATTTTAAGTGATATTTTGAAATAAATGTTTTAAACCATGGTATAAGTTTTTTAAAGTATATATATAGTTTTTAGAAAATTAGTGAAATATTTTATTAAAATAAATAGAAGCTTAAGTGGTATAATGTATTTTTAATTTTTTTTATAAATAGGTTGGTTTGTGTCTGTGTATACCACTTTAAAAAGGTTTTTAGAAAAAAATAAGTTGGGAAAAATAGATTAAGTCATTTATAAAGTATTAAAGGAAGATTTGGATCAAAATACTTAAGCTAAAATAAATGGTTTTGTAAAGTTAAGTAGAAGGGCATTAAGTTTTTAGATTAGATTAGGGATAAGTAAATATTATAATTAGATGGATATAATTAGAAATATAGTTAGGAGTATAATTAGATATAAAACTAGGAGTATAATTGGAATTATAATTAGGAATATGATTAGAATTATAATTTAGAATATGGTTAGAATTATAGTTAGAAAAATAATTAGAATTATAATCAAGGTTTAAATAAGGAATATTTTAATGTAATTATAAGTGAATAGTTTTGTAAACATTATTGAAGTAACATTTTGTCCCTTACAAAAATAGCTAACTCTTTAAAAAGCAAGTTTTGAAGATAATATTTAAAGTATGGAAAGTAAACAAGGTTTTAATAACATTTAATTTTGAACCCTTAAATTATATTTTAAAACGTAAAGCTATTGTTAAATGATTATGAATATATTTAGATCTTTAACAACAAAATTTTAAAGGAAATAATAAGTATGGAATCTTTTGGAATAAAGGTATAAAAAGTATATTTCTAAAATACAAAAAAAGAAGGGGTTTATGGTAACAATGTTTAAGGAACATTTGTTTTTAACCTCCTTGATTATATTTTAAAATAAGCTAATCTTTTTAAATGATTGTGAATAAATTTATACCATTCAGTCAAGTATACAAATAATTTTTAAAGTTTTAAAAAGAGTACAAATGAATAGTAATGCGTGAATAGTAAATACATGAATAGTAAATACTTGAATGGTAATACATGAATAATGAATAGATGAATAGTAATATACAAGTATGTATCTTTTATGAAATTAAATCTATATACAAATTTAAAAATTTTAATTAAAAAGTGAAATTTTAATTAATGAAAGAATATTAATCAAATAAGTGAAGTTTTTATGTATCTTTTATAAAGGGAAACTAAATCTATATCCAAGTTTAAAAAAATTAATTAAAAAGTGAAATTTTAATTAATAAATGAATATTAATTAAACAAGTGAAGTTTTAATTAATAAAGGAGATTAAATAAGTGAACTTTTAATTAATAAAGGGTTATTAATTAATGAAGAAAGTTGAATAATAATGGAGTTTAATTAGTTAGGAGTTTAATCAATTAGAAGTTTTGACTAATGAAAGTAGTTTTATTGATAATAGAATTTTACTAATAAAATAACTTTTTAATTAATAAGGATAAATTAGAAAGGGAATTAGAAGTCATTTATGCGATTTAATCATGCTTTGTGTGAATTAATAACGCTTCATGTGTTTACTTGTGAATGGAAAGTATACAAGAGCTAGTTTCCATATGTGACCATTCTCATTATTGTTGAAATTGACCAAAATATAACTTAGGAAATATCTAGAAGAAACAAGAGAATTATATGGTACAATTATTCACTCGGTGATGGTATAACCTACGTATAAACTCGTCTTGCTCTTCTGGGACTAATAATAAGGAATTCTATCCGTACAGGAGATGATCACCATCCTTATGTATTGCTTTTTATTTCTGAAAAAAATTAAAGTTGAGTTAACTGAAAATTTGTCGATTGTTTTTAAATCGCCTGGTAAGTAGGGGAGTGTACTTATATGAGATGACTAAATATGATAACCACTTCAAAACCATATACACGATCTATGCTTTGGAAGAGGTTTTTGATTTGTTCGTGATGCTGGAATCTTTGTAGAGATTCAAGATCTGATTGAGATATTCGAACCAGAGGTTTTTGATCTATTCAGGATGTGCGAATCTATGTGTGGTTCCAAGATCTGTTGAGATATGAGAATCCATGTAGTGTTTCGATTTTTGTTCGAGTCAGGGCTTATGTGTTGAGATCTGTTTGAGTTGTGGCTCGTGTATTGAGATGCCGAACGTGACTTCACCATCATAATGATAGAAACTAGAGATAACATGCATAGATATTAGGGTTTAGCTAACCTAGAAAGGTTCAGTCGATCCCATTCTATAGAAACTTGTAGATACGCATGTGGGAGTGATGCACTCGGCCTCATGTTGTGAGGGCCAACTATGAATTTCCTATGGTACATTCACTAGAGATGTATGCTGCTTTGGAAAGATATCTTTGATCCTTGTGCATGGGGACCATTCTCGAAGTATCGAGGGCACCTTCATGGAATCCTACACTAATATGCGAATTTGCTATTGATTTTGATTATGTACCTATTATTGTTGTGTTGTACACGCTACATAGCTATTTGTCATTTATATACATCATCCTAGACATGATCTATTATATCACAATATGTATTTATTAGATGGTTGGCTCTTTTGAAGAAATAACGGTTATGATAGTCTCAAAAGGTGCTATTATTGTGGTACATATTTCTCAAGTTTCTCATAGCAGACTTATGTCTGACCTATGGCTTTTATTTTTCCCTTATTTCCATAGGTACTCTTTCGATCAGTTTGAGAAAGGTAGGTTTTCATTGATTTTCATTGAGCTCTTGGAGAGAAGTTGGATGTTTGCCTACCACAATTTTCTTATTCACACCACATTACTTTATGAATATATATCAGCAACTGGAAGGAAATGCTATTATTACTGTTCAAGCTGATGATAGTTCTTTGATACATAACTCTAAAATGCTATATATATTAGAGTAACGTTGTGTACTAGCTTTTGATATTGTATGTTATCATTTCACTATGAGATTCAAATATTTTTATTCTCCTCTCTCTTATTCATTTTATTTTCTTCATTTTCTTTACCCTAACGTTCCATCTTTCCAACATTTGGGTGTCATTCACGTTAATATCATGGATGTATTAGTATCAACATTTGGGACCAAAAAGGTAGCCTCATCATGGTATCAGAGCTGTAGGTTAAGCGAGAACCTGGCTTTGGTTGGCTATAACTCGTTAAGAGTAGGGTAATAAAATGCCATATTATGAGTTGAGAGTATTATATATATGAGTGCGTGTATGATTTTGGTGTATATTAGTAATATATTAGTATAGGTTGACGGTGTAGTTGATTGATGTAAGGCTTAATGATGTTCATTTATCCCTCATCGATTAACTTAATTGTGCTTAACTAGTTTATGAGCATTTACTATCGTTTGTTGATTTATAAGTAGTTTACCTTTTTACAACATGGTGCAAGTAGATAATAATTATGGAAACATTGAAACAAACACCCTGCGAATTAAGTTTCATAGTTTGAGCATATGGCGTTTGAAGAAAATGTTGGGTTAACAAGTCAACTTTATCGAAGTTGTTTATTATAACCTTAAGGAAGATAAGATATTTTAAAGATAAATATTTGTAAAATGGTTTTATATAAGAAAATGACTTTATATAAATATGGTTTATAAGTATGCTTTACAAATATATTTATAAATAAAATGATTTAAATTGAGAACTTAAATCTAGTGTTTTAAAAATTGTTTTTCAGGGTTTTAAGTAATTAATAATTGTATTAGAAAGTATTTATGAATAGAAATATTTTAAAAAGGGGTTTGAAGGAGATAGGAAGTACTAAACTCACTTATGTTGCTGGAAAATAATTACGATGATGATTGTAGCATCATCAATGTTTATTTTCGAGTTTTAAAGTGGGGGATGCTACTATAGTAGTTTGGTTACATATTTGTTTTGGTAAGTTAAATTTTGATTTAAATCCCAAAATTATGATTTGATATATAAAAGTTACAAGTATATATTATTATTTCAAAATGATTTGAAATAAAACCTGATGTTTAGTTCTAAAGTTTTATATTAAGTTATTTTATGGATGCATGTATCCTACACATTAGGGAAATTTGGTTGTGCATCTTATTATGATCTATTGTTTGGTGGTTTTCAATTCTTGAAATGAAAACGTAATTTTTGGCCATTTTGGACATTCAGAAACTTTTAAATTAATGTAGAAATTAAAGCTAAGCGTTTTGTAAAAATACAAAAATAAAATTTTGTAACTTTTAAATTTGGGAAGACAGTAAATTAAAATAAGTTTTAGTTTGTAGAACATCCTTGTTAAATATAACGAATCCGATGTTGTGTATATACTCTTAGGATGTAGTAGAGTGTATACGAATATAAATTTAACTTACGAAATGATTACGAAACTTGAGTAATGTTTTTTAAACGAAGGTAAGTATTTATATAATGTTTATAAACTTAAAGATATGTTTTGTGAAATAGTTCATAAATGATTTTAGTTTTAATGAGAAATATTATTTGTGAAAATAAATAAATGCGACTTGAATTGCAAAGTAATTGGTATAGTTAAGAAACCAATAGAATAAAATACATAAGTTGTAACAACCCACCTTTTTGATCCTTAGAAATTGACACTAATACATCCACTGTATTCTTGTGTTGAACATCCAAGTGCTGGAAAGACAGAACATTATAGTGAAAGAAAGAAAGACAGAATATAATCTCACAACACGATGAGTAATCTACAATATACCGTTGAACTTTACAAAATGAAAACTATTACGTACATACATCAATCAGAGCAAAACTAAACTATCATCAGCTCGAACAGTTATAATAATCCATCCTTACAATTTGCTAATAAATAAAGAACAACAACGATGTGGCAAAAATAAAGAAATACGAAAATATGTCATGGAGGACCCATCTCGTCTCTTGTAGCTCCAAGGGTCCAGCCAAATCTAGAAAATATACTCGGGCTGGTTGGAGCATTACAAGAAAAGTAACGCCCGGTTCAGTATGGTAAAAACAGCATGAGAAACACAATCAACCGGATTCGTAATGTAAATAAAACCTCTCAAAAACATGGTATCTCATAAGATGACGTCCAAATACACACACAGATGAGTTTTTACCTTATGATAACCAGACCATTTTTATTATAAAATCAAATGATATTATAATAGTATCTACGGTAAATTAAATATTAATCATAATCGAAATTATTACATTAATTAAATTCCATCGTAAGAGGTGTTACACCTAAATCCATTGGGGGCATGTATTGAGATTGGATTTCCATTAATGGCAAAGTTACCGGGGTATCGCCTCCCATAGTACATATCTATAAAAATGTACCAAGGGCCACATATGAATCCCCGACCAACATATAGCCGGCTGCCTCTTCAACATGACATCCCAGACTACGTCATTCTCCAGGACCAAGGCTCCAAAAAAATGTGCACCAACCATGGCCTCACTCTTCGCACACATACCAAATCCACAAATATCATTTCTAGATTAAGGAATGACTGCTCCTAATGGTAGCGAAGCACATAGATCTGCTAAATATCCCCTATTTTAGTCATTATCGTGTTGTGAGGGCTTGTGAGGTCATGATCATCTTTTTCCACTCTTAGCAAATCCCACTTGGAATGCTAACACCATCTCCTAGGCACAATGCAATGCTATCATTCGTCCATACAAGTTGTTCGGGATAAGAAAAAACTGAAGGCACTACTTGCACTACATTCAGCTTGGAATCACACTTGGGATTCGTAGAAAGTAGCCTTTGCACTTCAAAGGGCTCCGCCTATTATTCCGTCATCTTCATGATGCTTCCAATTCGAACGCTTGAGTTGATTCAAAGCAGGTTTCAAATAAATCATACTTATCCGATACCAGTCTCATTGAACCAACATTTTATAGTTTTTGGTAAACTCAACTTCGGTTCTTTTGGAAATAAACAAAAAATGCATAAGAATGAGGATCACCCTTAACCGTTTAAGTGGATAGATTTCCTTATCATTTGTCCTAGGAGAACAAAATGCGATTTATATGCACAGCGCAACATCATCTAAGATGACCGTGCCATATAACTCCTCCTAGATATTTCCACAGTTATATTTTTGGTCTAGATTTGATAGTCAGTTATTTAATATCAAATAAACGACAATCAAACCTAGATTTTATTCCCTATAGGATCCACTAAGAGTCATTGAATTAATCTCCCATAAATCAAATCACCATCAAATATTGCAACAACTCGCACATTTTACGATTGTATATTTAAAATATTTTATTTAAATATAGTATCGTTATTCAGATTTAAGTCTGAAAAGCTATTTTTTTGCAAAGAGTCGAGTTAGGACTCGAGACCACTTCCATTGAGTCCAAAATGCCATTTGCGACCTTTTTCAGTATAAACATCGATATGTTGGAAGTTAGCTAGAATTTTGACATTTTCATTTAGGGCTTTGGGTATGGGTTTCAGCCCAATAGCCTAACAAAAGACCCTAGCTCCACCCCCTCTCCTCTTCACTCCTTAATAATATTTCCTAACACTCAAGCTTTAGCAAAAATGGGGGAAGTGATTGGAAATTAAAATCCTAAGCCCTAGTTTGCTTTCCAAATTCAAGTTCTAGCTCCAAAATCAAAGAGAAGATTAGGTAAGCATCCTCTTCTTCTTCTCCATCTCAATCTCTCTCCAATTTCAAAAATTTCCTATAACCTTACTTAGGAAATATTTGCTTATGATCTTAGATTGGAGCTTTTAGAGTTGAGATTGAAGAGTGGTTGATCTTCCTTTGTTTTTAAGCTTCTCCTTCATTGTTTTTGTGTAAAAGGTGAGTTTTTACTCACATTTACATCTATAACTTTCATTGTTGTTAGTTATGAATTCCTAACATCTATTCATGTTCTTTTGCTTTCGATTTGAATTGTTTTGGTGAATTTTTCAATTTTGGTGTTTTGAAGCCAAAATCTTTAAAGATCCTATCTTGGATGTTTGAACATGTTTTTGGTGGTGTATTGAAGAGGCTACAGTGCTGGGTTGTCGATTGGTATAAATCCCTATCATCCATCGCTCGTTCTATCGCATTTCAGTTTGGATTTTCCATTTTTGGGCTAGGCTATTTTTTTTCCTAGCATAAAATTTCAAACGTCTGAAACAAATTCCAGACGTCTGAAACCAAATCCAGACGTCTGGTTAAAAATCTAGACGTCTGGAAAGGAGTCTGGAAAAGGCAGAAACAAAATCCAAGCGTTTGAAACAAAATCCAAATGTCTGAAACCAAATTCAGACATCTGGTTGAAATTTCAGACGTCTAAAATGGTCTAGGAATTACAAAGAGAGAGAGAGAGAGAGAGAGGAGAAAAGCAAATATTTTCCAAAATATAGGGCCATACGTCTGGAAACATCTACCAGACGTTTGGAACTTTCAATTTTGCCTATTTTGGCTATTTTCGAGTTGATTTCCAATTTTAATCGATTTATGTCGATCCAATTAGTTGTCATCACTTATTATCGACTTTGATGACTTTTTTCTTTGGATTTTTGGGAATATCCATTTTGATGGATTTGGTATCGATTTCTTTGGATTTGATTCACTTCTTCGAATGTGAATTTTTAATGATTAATTGTTTTTACAATCAGTTTTATGATTTGTCACTTTAAAATGCAAAGGAGTCTAGTAGTAAATATCAAAACTCTTTCATCAAAATGACTTCAACACTATTTTTAATACAAAGCTCGTTTATAAAACCGTTTTACAATCTATTAGTATATACAAACCGTTACTTCATTCATTCGAGAAATCCAATTAAACGACTTAGCAAAACAAGTGGTATGAAACGCTTGCGTTTACTTTGTTGGTTAATTCTTTGGCTTATTCGATTGAAACTCTTGTGACAACTTTTGAGTGGAGATTTACAATTTGTTCGCAAATATTTAAGTTAAACCAGTGGTTATGGGACATGAAGCGAAACTCATTTATTTACTAGGTTAGTGTAATTGACACTTCTTGATGATCGATGGTGATCCATTTTATGGTTTAGACTAGCGATGTGCGATGTCTCTTTGTCCATGTGGGGGAATGTACCTCGTTTTATTGAGCTTCGTCTTATTTCTTTTGTGGTATAGCGACCCATGTTCTTTTATTAGAGTTCGGTTCATTAGGCGTAACGCTTACTACGTCGTTGTTCCGTATTATTAGAGTTCGGTTCATCGGGCATAACGCTGTACTACGTCATTGCTCCGTATTATTGGAGTTCGGTTCATTGGGTGTAACGCTGTACCATGTCGTTGTTTCGGATTATTGGATTTTCAGGTTCATCGGGTGTAATGCTGTACTACGTCCTTGCGCCATCTCTATGGTTAGCGACCATGGAATAGCATTCTGTTTGTGATGCACGTGCTGGTGAGTTTTCATACTCCCGTTTGTGATAGGCCTCCTCCTTTTGTGATTTATGGATTTCTAATTGATGATTTCTAGAATTTGTGTTTCACCAACTTTTGCGGTTGGCACTGATATGTTTGTTAATATTTGTGGTTTGGTGAATAAAATAAAGAATATGACTTTCTTTTTGATGTTCTGAGATTTTTGAGATATTATATGTTTTTTGTTGTTGCTCAATGTATATTTTTCACAGTATGGCATTATTGTTATCATACGTTTTTGTCATATCTCTTATTCTATCTCATTTTATCTGATATTTATAGTTAGATTGACCCGTTTATTATTTTCTTATTAAATAATACTTAGGTCAGACTGAGATGTTATAGGTGCTTCTTCTTGACTCTTTATGGAATAATCATCTGACTTTTGTTTAACAACATTAGATCGGTAGGTTTTGCTGTTATACATTTGAGATAGAGACTCCTTGATGTATACATATTCTTTTGTCTAGCACTTGTATCTATTCTTTTGTGATATTGTGGATCTTGTTAGGCCACTACTTTGACGTATACTTCTATGTGTTATATTCATATTTGTTTCCGCCGTTGAGATATGAACATCTGTTTATGTTATGCTTATTTCTATATTCGTTTCCGAAGACCGCATAGCCACTATGTAGTAGCTTTGTGTTTGTATTCGATATGTCGGATTTCCTCTTGAAATGAAATGCATGTTGTTCTATCTGACATATCGGTGCTTGCACATAGTAATTACATGGATGGTCACTGCTCAACAGCCTTATTCTTCGTGCTAGTTGACGGCATTACCTCGTAGTGTCCATGGCTAGCGTGAGTATAGAGGTGGGGTGTTATAGCTTAGTATCAGAGCCAAACTATGGAACAATGTAGAATAATCTAGCTAAGATCATTGTCCTAAGTCCTTATTAGGAATCGTGCTTTAGGATTTATCCGAGTCATAGGACCCGTTCTATCCTATTTTCTTTTATGATGTCTTGTCTTATCAATCATGATTGTTTGACATTCATTTTGTGAATAACCTTTTTCTTCTTCTTTCTTTCTTTCTTAAAGAAGATAAATGGTTAGACCAAGCCGTCCCAGCACCGGTCAATCCAGTGCTACTCCTAAGGATGGAGTGTTTATGCCTGCCCAACAGCTTCTAGATCTTATAAAGAATGCTCAAGCTGTCGGACCCATTCCGGAGCCTACTCATCCTAGATCTGGATTTGCATGCTTGTGCAGAGACTATACCGATTTGAGTGGAAGGCCATTTAAAGGATCCGAAAGTGTTATAGAAATCCAAGCTTGGCTTAGATCATGCGACCACATCTTTTCTCACATGAATCTTGTTGATCTCCATTGAGTCCAAGTGGCGTCTAAGATGCTCCAAGAAAGAGCATTAGATTGGCATGAGCTTTTGGTTTCTGAAATCGTTGAAGCGGATCTTACTTGGGAGCAATTCCGGGAAAGATTCGAATTAAAGTTTGCGTCGGAAGCTGAAAAAGTAACTTTGGCCCGACGCTTTATTGTCCCTGTGCAAGGTGAATCTTCTATGACGGATTGCGCCGCATCTTTTGAATCTCTCTCTAAATAAGGGGTCGAGTATATTAATACCCCATTAAAGAAAAATCAACGGTTTGTCTATGGGTTGAATAAGAACCTTAGAAAGCCTTTACTTTTGAAACTAGAAGTTTCTTTTGATCAGCTTATTGATATCGCTCTTCGACTTGAAGAGGCCGATAATGAAAGTGATGTTAAAGTTGTGGGTGCTAAACAGAACTTCAACAATAACATGAAGAGGCCTATTAAATTCAAAGGTCCCAATCCAAACAATAAAGGGAAGCAACAAACACCGGTAGCAATGACTCCTACCTCTAGACGTGGACAATGCTACAACTGTGGTTCCACAGACCATTATGCTGATAAGTGTCCAAAACTTCTCTTTTGTCGTTATTGCAAAAGTTCGGGTCATCTTATATCTACATGTCCCATACTTCAAAGTAGGAGAGAGGAAGAGCTGAATGTTGTGCAAGCTCCTTGTGACACTTCTCTTGGTCAAGGTATTTTTCATTCTATCCTTGATGACATTAATTTGTTTTGTGATTGTCCAATTTGAGTTCTTGTTGATATGAGTTCATCTCATTATTTTTTATATCAAAAGAACTTGTCGATTCTTTTTCTTTAAATATTTTGGGCTTGATGACTTCTTTGAGAATTGCGAATCCGGTTAGCGGATCCGCAACACTCAGTTTGCTTTGTAAAAATGTCAAGATTATTTTATGTGATTATTCTTCCCGAGCCGATTTGCATGTTATACGATACTTATGCTTCGGAATTGATTTTTGTGAAAGGATTGGCTTAATTTTTATGAAGCTATATTCCATGTCTCGAGTGGACTATCCATCTTTGACATTTTCAATCTATTAAGCAGATTTCTATTTTTCTAAATGATTTCGGTTTCAATTTGGTGGCACCATTTATTCTCTAGACCCACTTGTTGAGGAAGATGTTATTCTCCTCATTCAAGTAGTTTGTGAATTTTCTGGTATTTTTGAGCTTGTCTTGGGGTTATCACCTATGTAATCTTTGGTGTGGTGCTAAGGTCTTTCCCGTTCGACTTGCCACCAGTTTTCATTAGCTATGAGTTGTAGTCGATAGCGTTCCCCTTACCGCATTCCACACTCGTTATGATTTTTATGAATGACACGTGATGTCATTCGAGTTGTCCAGCTTATTTCATCCATCTTATGAATCGAGTATTCTATGAATATCTCGATGAGACCGTTTTTGAATTTATTGATTATGGATGAAAACAGCAATTTAAAATTTGCAAATCTTTTTCATGAGATATTTATAAGCATAATTGGATTTTGTTCTTAAAACGAATAAAGAATGTTTGTAAATTTTTTAAGAGGTATTTTTATCATATAGAAGATGATTTTGTGCTGTATTGCCCATTGAGTGCTTTAAAAATTCTGCTCGATGCGCTTGATCAATGTTATCGATAGGAATCTTCTAAACGCTTTAATGAGACAATCAGACACAGTAAATTAACTTGGAATAAGTAAATTTTTCTAGAAAGATGATTACATAAAGTTAATTGCAATTTTGAAAGTTTTAGCTTTTCGGGAAAGAGGATCATTTGAAAGAACTTTTTTTCGGTCCTCCTATTCTTATGATTCCCAAAGGGAACCAAAACTTCAATATTTTTACCGATGCTAGTCGTATTGGTTTGGGTGCCGTTCTCTGCAAAAAGGAAAGTTCTATCATTTATGCCTCTATACAATTAAAACCTATCGAGACTAGGTATGCTACTCATGATCTAGTGCTCGTGGCTACTGTTTTCGCTTTAGAATTGGCATCATTATTTTTAGAAAAGAAATTTGTTCTTTACGTCGATCATAAATCTTTGGAGTATTTATTTTCTCAAAAGGAAAATAATTTGCATTAACAACGTTGGCTCGAGTTCCTTGCATCTTATGATCTTGATATTCTCTATATTTTGGAAAGAAAATCGTGTTGCCAATGCCCTTAGTCGTAAACAACAAATGGTTGTTTCTTTGATGATGTCCGAATGGAATAATCTTTTTGACTGGTTCATCTGACGTACTGTTATTGTACTATGTCGTTGTCCAATTTATTTGAGTTTAGGGTACATTAGACGTACTGTTATTATACTAGTCGTTGTTTCGAATTATTTGGGCATACCGTTATTGAATTTCATCGTTTCACCGGCTCGATTTTCTGCTATTCATGATATTTTTCCATGTCTCTCAACTAAGGGAATGCCATATGGATTCCGATTCTATTCTTTAGCCCAATGTTACTGAAGAAATTGAAGTTTCACCTAATACGACTTATGAGCAACTTACTCCCTCGTGTTCTTTAGGGTGAATTCTTACTTTAAATTTTCTTTTGTATTGATGTGCTTTTATGTTTGTTACTCTTTGTTTTATTCTTAAGAATTGCGAGGATGCAATTTCTTTAAGGAGGGGAGTCTGTAACAACCCGCATATTTTACGATTTTTGTAAATTATTTTATTTAAATATAGCATCGTTAGTCGGATTTAAGTCCGAAAAGCTACTTTTTGCAAACAGTCAAATTATGACTCGAGACCATTTCTATTGAGTCCAAAATGCCATTTGCGACCTTTTTGAATATAAACATCGATATGTTTAGAGTTAGCTAGAATTTCGACATTTCATTTAGGGCTTTGGGTATTGGGTTTTAGCCCAATAGCCAAACATAAGACCCTAGCTCCATCCACTCTCCTCTTCATTCCATAATAATATTTCCTAATACTCAAGCTTTAGCAAAAAATGGGGGAAGAGATTGTAAATTAAAATCCTCAGCCCTAGTTTCCTTTGCAAATTCAAGTTCTAGCTCCAAAATCGAAGAGACGCTTAGGTAAGCATCCTCTTCTTCTTCTCCATCTCAATCTCTCTCCAATTTCAGAAATTTCCTATAACCTAACTTAGGAAATATTTGGTTATGATCTTGGATTGGAGCTTTTAGAGTTGAGATTGAAGAGTGGTTGATCTTTCTTTGTTTTCAAGCTTCTCCTTCCTTGTTTTTGTGTAAAAGGTGAGTTTTTTAACTCACATCTACGTCTATAACTTTCATTGTTGTTAGGTATGAATTCCTAACATCTATTCATGTTCGTTTTCTTTTGATTTGAATTGTTTTGGTGAATTTTCGAATTTTGGTGTTTTGAAGTCAAAATCTTTAAAGATCCTATCTTGGATGTTGAACATGTTTTTGGTGGTGTATCGAAGAGCTTGTAGTGCTGGGTTGTCGATTGGCATAAATCCCTAGCATCCATTGCTCGTTCGATCACATTTCAGTTTGGATTTGCCACTTTGGAACTATGCTGTTTTTTTGCCTAGCAGAAAATTTCAGACGTTTGAAACAAATTCCTGACGTCTGAAACCAAATCCAGACGTCTGGTTGAAAAATCCAGACATCTGGACACGGGGCTGGGAATGGTAGAAACAAAATCCAAACGTCTGGTTGAAAATTTCAAACATATGAAATGGTCCAGGAATAAAAAAGAGAGAGGAGAAAAGCATATATTTTCCAGAACATAGGGCCAAACGTCTGGAAACATCTGCCAGACGTTTGGAACTGTCAATTTTTCCTATTTTGGCTATTTTCGAGTCAATTTCCAATTTTAATCGATTTATGTCGATCTAATTAGTTGTCATCACTTATTATCGACTTTGATGACTTCTTTCATTGGGTTTTTGGGAATATCCATTTTGATGGATTTGGTATCGATTTCTTTGGATTTGATTCACTTCTTCGAATGTGAACTTTAATGATTGATTGTTTTTACAATCAATTTTGTGATTTGTCACTTTAAAATGCAAAGGTGTCTATACTAGTAGTAAATATCAAAACTCTTTCATCAAAATGACATAAACACTATTTTTAATACAAAGTTCGTTCATAAAAACCGTTTTGCAATCTATTAGTATATATAAACATTTACTTCATTCATTCGAGAAATCCAATTAAATGACTTAGCAAAACAAGTGGTATGAAATGCTTGCGTTTACTTTATTGGTTAATTCTTAGACTTTTTCGATTGAAACTCTTGTGACAACTTTCAAATGGAGATCTACAATTTGTTCGTAAATATTTAAGTTAAGCCAATGGTTATGGGACATGAAGCTAAACTCATTGTTTACTAGCTTAGTGTAATTGACACTTCTTGCTGATCGATGATGATCATTTTTGTGGTTCAGACTAGCGATGTGTGATGTCTCTTTGTCCATGTGGGGGACTGTACCTCATTTTATTGAGCTTCGTCTCATTTCTTTTATGGGATAGCAACCATGTTCTTTTATTGGAGTTCGGTTCATCAGGCGTAATGCTGTACTACGTCGTTGTTCCGTATTATTGGAGTTTGGTTCATTAGGCGCAATGCTATACTATGTCGTTGTTCTGGATTATTGGAGTTTCAGGTTCATCGGGCGTAACGCTGTACTACGTCATTGCATCGGCTCTATGGTTAGCGACCATGGAACATCGTTCCGTTTGTGATGCACGTGTTGGTGAGTTTTCATACTCCCATTTGTGACAGACCTCCCCCTTTTGTGATTTATGGATTTCTAATTGATGATTTCTAGAATTTGTGTTTCACCAACTTTTGTGATTGGCATTGATATATTTGTCAATATTTGTGGTTTGGTGAATAAAATAAAAAATATGACATTCATTTTGATGTTCTGAAATTTTTGAGATATTGTATGATTTTTGTTGTTGCTCAATGTATATTTTTCATAGTACGACATTATTGTTATCATATGTTTTTGTTATATCTCTTAATCTATCTCATTTTATCTGATATTTATAGCTAGACTGATCCATTTATTATTTTCTTATTAAATAATACTCGGATTAGACCGAGATGTTACAGGTGCTTCTGCTTGACTCCCTATGGAATCATCATCTGACTTTTGTCTAACTACATTAGATCGGCAGTTTTTGTTGTTATAATTTGATCCTTGATGTATACATATTCTTTTGTCTAGGACTTGTATATATTCTTTTGTGATATTGTGGATCTTGTTAGACCACTACTCTGATGTACACTTCTATGTGTTATATTCATATTTGTTTCTGCCTTTGAGATATGAACATTTGTGACTGATTTATGTTATGCTTATTTCTATATTCGTTTTCAAACACTACATAGCCACCGTGTAGTAGCTTTGTGTTTGTATTCGATATGTCGGATTTCCTCTTGAAATGAAATGCATGTTGTTCTATTTGACATATCGGTGCTCGCATAAAGTAATTACACGGATGATCGCTTCTCAACGGTCTTATTCTTCGTGCTTGTTGACGACATTACCTCGTAGTGTCCTTGGATAGCGTGAGTATAGAGGTGGGGTGTCACAAATATTGATTCAAAATACCTTCATAAAAGATATTTTTTCAAACCTCTTTTATTTTCAATACTTAGAAATTATATCCGTATACTTATCTCAACGATATAAGTATATCAACAAAAATATGTGTGAGATTCCCCTTCTCAAACTTATTTTTAAATAGGCCCATAATAAATATCATTTAAAACCATACTTATAATAAACCAAACTAATATCCTTCGGTGTTAAATGAGAAAAGAGTGCTTCCATAATACCATAATCAAGAAGGATTTAATGGTCAAAACAAATCTCATTTCTTTTACAAAATTATCTTTTTATAAGCCTATTTCATATTTTCAACTCCTTTTATAATTTTATAAGTTTATTCATACAATTTATTTTACAAATCCCTAAATCGATTTGTAACACAGTTTTCTATTTATAAAACTCTTTCCTATCAATAAAACTCTTTATAAAACTCCATTATAAAAAATATTTTATTAAATTCCTTTATAAATCCAAACCCATTTTTAACATAGCCTAGGTTATTTTAAAATACCACTCATACATCCATTCTTTTATTTACAAATTACCATTTTTAAATTTCGATTCTAATATCACATATAAACTCCTTTTACAAAATATCATTTATAAATCCACTTTATAAAATATTATTTGTTAATATCCTGCATTGAATTAACTAATTACCCTTAAAAATCATAAATAAAACAATTACTTAATTTTAAACCATTATTAATAAAGTAATTAAATATCCTTAAACAAATCATTAATAGAACAGTTAATGAACTTAATCTGCGATTAAATCAGTTAATTGACGTAAAACAACATTAATAATAAATAATTTTATACAACATTAATAATATAATTAAACAAATTTTTAAATAGCATTAGTACTATAATTATATATCTCTATGCAATTTAAATGAAATAATTAATTACTTTAAAATAATTATTACAAAATAATTGAATTACTTTAAACCATTAGTAATAAAATAATTAAATAACTTTAAACAACATATTAATAAAACAATTTAATAACTTTAAGCATCTTGAACAATGAATCGATTAAATTTCTTTTAAATATCATTAAATAAAAAAATTAAAATCATTTATAAGTAGATAATCACTTAACCTCAGGTTGTTATAAAATCAAAGATAAAATAAATCCATAACCTTTCAAATTCGAAAAAGGCTTAGTGACTACAATGGTACTTGAAATAAGCTACCATTTACTTCAATTTAACTTTCAAAGTCATATCTTTGGTATTTACATAAGCAAGAAAATATGTAAATAAAATCAATTAGCAATTACTAGCTAATCCATCACTTATCAAATATTAATCCACATACTTATTGCTGGCATCTATTAGCAGAACAGGAATTTATTCTTCTAAACAGATGTCATCAAAATCTCTCAATTTAATTATAGAAGAACGGTGTCTTATTCTACAAAATTATTATCTATAATAATTTATTCAATTAAATCGATCGTTGACCAATAAGGTACAATCAATTTAACGATGCTATTAACTAAAAAATGTAATTAAATTCAATTCCTATTATTAAATCGTAAATATATATATATATATATATATATATATATATATCAACAAGTTATGCTATGAAGTCTGCACTCATGAATGCGAGTCTGACGCAAAAATCTGTGGGTAAATCGGATTTTATATGAGTGAGATATCACATTTTAAATTAACATACATCTACATAATAAAATTTAACAAATAAAATCACTTTTATTCTTACACCAAAACAATTCATGCCCATCCAAATATCTCCATAACCAACCCGAACAAATGAATAGTTGCTTCTCCTCCCTTCCCCTTCATTTCAAAGTTGCTTGGAACTCCATGGATGTGCATGGCTTTCACATTGCACCACCATCCCCTCACTGAAGTCGCACACTAGTGGCACCGAGGAGCTTACCACCACGCAAGCATCATTCTAGCCACCACCACGTTACCTTCAACATTCCTTAGGCGAATCTGACCTACTACCCAAACCACCCCAACCTAAATGTCGTATGTCGTCATCCACGATTGAGCTCCACCTTGGCCCTCAGCAATGCCTCGCCATGACAAACCTGAATCCAACCTCCAATTATCCCAAAACAACCCCCATTGTCAAAATTCTTAAAGCTAGCTTCAGCCATGGTGGTTAAACCTCACCAATGCAAGCCACACACCACAAAACTCATACCACATCGAATATCATAGCCTCACGATCACAACGAATCATGTTTCACAACTTTTAGTTGAGTAATGAATTAGATTTTGATTTTTGAAATAGCCATCCATTATTTAGGTTTGCTGGGAACATGAAAGTAGGAAGAAAGGTGAAAATGTGAAGTATGAAAAGTGTAAGTGAATTTCTAAATTTTTTTACCACATCAAACACTCTCCTTTACGTATAAGATAATCATTGTTTCTTAAGTTAAACTAAATTTGCAAGTTAACAAATGTTCGCTATCCAATATCACATCTCATGACTGGATAATACTTTTGAAATTTGATTTCATTTTAATTTAAAAAATAGTTTTAAGAAGAAATATTTATGGTATCCCACTACACAATATTCCATTCACATATGTATTGAGAACAACATAAATAAAAATATGATCGCTCATAACAAGGCGACGTGAACCCAGTACAAAAATAAAACGCGCTGGTTATTAAAGTCTGTAAAATCACCAAAAAACATCTTTTGCCGAAAAATCATCAACTGACAATTTAAATAAATTTCAAATTAAAAATCATGGAAAAGTTCCAAAAATCCATTTTAAAACAAGTTATTAAAATTCAAGTCACTATTTATTAAATTTGATTTTCTTATTATTAAATTAAATTCGATCAAATTTGAATATCCAAAATAAATTAATTCCTATTAAAAATGTAAAAATTTCAGGTCATTAAATTCTTCCCTCCTTAAAAGAATTTCATCGCCAAAATTTCATTATTATCAAATCAAGAAAGAAATAAGCCCACATAAAACTTCAGATTTTCCTTATGCCCGTACGTTGTATATAAACCATTCTTACATTATATCTGAAAATTGATCACTTACTCAAATACATAACTTCTCTTCTGAACTAGTATTACTCAATCGGCTTCCCTAGTGTGGAATTTGATTAGGCTCCTTGATTAGGAACCTCCGTTCTCCTTGCATAGCCATATACTATAATAGAAAATTTGGTTCCATACTAAGAGCCCTTACCAAATGTTTGCCATCTAGGATTGAGTAATAAATCCTTACCCTGGTCGGTGTAAGTCACCTCAAAGTTGTGTACCCGAATCTCGGATCGAGAATAGTCATGTGAACAAGATGATCTACATACAACTTACTTATTCTTATTAGTTCTTACGTACACCAATTTAACTTCTAAAATTATTTTTGAAAATATTTCATAAAAACTTAACTTGGGTTCACTAATATTTCCTAACTCGATTTTCTATTTATATAATACTTTTTTAAATCCTAAGAGTATATATACAATATCGTTTTTTTACTGAACCATATGTTCAACGAATTAAAAACTGGTTTTAACTAACCATCTTCACAAATATATAGTTTACCAAAAAACTTATTTCTCATATATTTTCATAAGCACTTAGTTTTCAATTTCTATGTCAATTTGAAAGTTTTTGACTGTCCAAATTCATCAAAAATTCCATTTCATTTCAACAAGTGAAAAACTACAAAAAAGTTAATATAACAAGATGCACAATCAACCTACCCTAATAGTAGGGTTGTCAATTTCCAACACGAACCGAAACATGACCTGAAGATTAAACTGAAATTAGAAGGTTAACTTGACCCGGTTATTTTGGCAGTCATTTTCGGGTCAACCCGAATTTGACCCGTTTAAATACGGATGGGTTACAAGTTGACCCGTGAACCCGAATTTGACCCATTTATACTTATATAAGTTGACCCGACTCGACTATTACCCGAACCTACCCGAGAACCCAAATTTGATCCATTTATAACCCATTTACGACCCATTTATAACCCATTTATACCTTATATGGGTTGACTCAACCCGTTTATGACTCGACCCGACACGACACGACACGACCCGACACGACTCTACCCGACCCAGTTATAATCAGGTTACACAGGTCAAGTAAACCTGTTTATAATTGGGCTAGGTTCGGGTTGAGCTATTTCTGGCCTATTTATTAAATGGGTTAACCTGAACCATTTAAAAATCAACTCGAACCCGACTTGACCCAACCCGAACTCGACCCCACTAATTGATAACCCTGCCTAATATGTAGGATACATGTGTCCATATAATACTTAATCAAGAAGTTAAGAATTAAACACTCAGGTTTTACTTCAAATTAATTTTGAAATAATAATATATATACTCTTATATCAAATTCCGAAGTTATTAAATTAGATTTTTTCCCAAAACAACTTGAAAAAACATTACTATGGTAGTAATCCTTACTTGAAAACTCAAAAATGAACGTCGATGATGCTACAATTATCACCAGAATTATTTTATAGTGACATAATTGAGTTCAGTACTTTCCATTCTTTTAAAATCCTTTAAAAAATTTATTTTTATATATACTGTTAAATAATACTATTATTATCTCAAAACTTGAAAAACAATTTTCCAAAAGCACCAGGATTTAAATTCTCAAATTCATAAATCCATTTTTATTTGTAAACCATAATTATATAATTATACTTCCTTACTTTAAATTATTTCACAATTGTATGTCCTTGTTTACTATAATAAACAACCCTTATTAAAATTAAATTTGAACCGAACATAACACCGAACGCCTTATAGATAAATCATGAAACTGATTAACCAAGGTGTTCGTTTCAATGCTCCCTCAGTTACTATTGTCCAACACATGCAGTGAAAAGTTAGAACTGCTCAAAAGCTGGCCGAGTACAATCAATCCAACAATAAATGATAATAATCAAATATTATTGTTTCCTAAGAAACAACATTTCTTAAATAACTATATTAATTTTTGAAATTTTTTCCTTTGTATATAAAATATAACTCTAGGTAAAATTATTTCATTTACCAATTCTAAAACGATACTTTGTCGGTTGTCTTGTTTAAGTTCAAAAACCCCTATCGATAACGTTGATCAAACGTATCGACCGGAATTCATAAGCCACTCAACCTACCAATCAACACAATTTAATTTTTTTTATATAGCAGTAAAAAATACGCCCTCATATATGTATATACTCAAACTCATAATAAGGCATCCCTTACCTTATCTCTTAATGAGTTTACCCCATAAAGCCAAGGTTCTCACTTAACATTCAGCTCTAATACCAAATGTAACGTTCTCCCTATCTTGGATGTGCTGTCCAGCCATTCGACTAACTCAACCAACCCATAAAAGGACATGTAGAGGTAAGAGTATAAGCTTCATCATAGTTCACAAAGCGGGAACCCCCTATCATGCTTGCCGTTCACTCACTAGATCTGATCTCGGACTCTTCGAACCAACATTCAGTAGTATCTAGTAAACTCAACTCCGGTTCTTTTGGAAATGAAAAGACACTGCATAAGAGTGTAAATCACCCCTTAACCATTTAAGAGTATGAATTTCCTTATCATTTGTCCTAGGAGAAAAAAGGAGATTTATAAGCATAGATAGCATCATCAAAGATGACTGTGCAATCTAACTCGCATTTTTCTCCTAGATATTTCTAGAGTAATATTTTTGGTCGAGATTTAATGGCCAGTTATTAAACTATCAAATAAACAACAATCAAATGTAGATTTGATTCCCAGTGGGATCAACTAAGCCTTATTGAAATATCTCCCAAAAATCAAATCATTTTTAAATATTTGATTTAAAATACCTTTATAGAAGGTATTTTATCATATCTCTTATATTTTCAACACTTAGAAATTATATCCATATACTTATCTCTATGGTATAAGTATATCAACAAAAACATGTGTCAGCCTCCTCTTCTCAAATTTATATTTAAATGGGTCAAAAATAAATAACTTTTAAAACATTACTTACTATAAACCAAACCACTATCCTTCGGTGTTGAGTGTGGAAAGAATGCTTCTATACCACCTTAGTTAAGAAGGATTGAATGGTCAAAAAAAATCTCATTTCTTTTACAAAATTCTCTTTTTATAAGCCCACTTTATATTTACAAATCCTTTTATAATTTTATAACTTTATTTTTAAAACATCTTTTATAAATCCATAAAATGATTTATAATGTACTTTTCTATTTATAAAACTCTTTTCTATTAATAAAACTCTTTTATAAAACTCCCTTATATACTTCTTTATAAAAAATCTTTTATCAAATCCCTTTATAAATCCAAACCCATTTTAACACAATCTATGTTATTTTAAAATATCAATCATATATCCTTTCTTTCATTTATAAACTACCATTTTTAAATCTCATTTCAAATATCACAGATAAACTCCTTTTATAAAATATCATTATAAATCCCCTATACAAAATATCATCTGTAAATATCCTTCATTATATTATCTAAGTAGCTTTAAACATCATAAATAAAACAAGTAATTAACTTTAAACCATCATTAATAAAGTAATTAAATATCCTTAACTCAAACCATTAATAAATAATCAATTAACTTAAACTTCAATTAAATCAATTAGTTAACTTAAAATAATATTAATAACATAATTAAATAATTATAAACAACATTAATACTATAATAAATATCACTAAGCAATTCACATGAAATAATTAATAACTTTAAAACAACTATTGATAAAATAATTAAATTACTTTAAAACCATTATTCATAAAATAATTAAACAACTTTACACAAATAGTTATAAAATAATTGAATAACTTTAAACATCGTAAACAAATAAATTGATTAACTTTCTTTTAAACATCATTAAATAAAAAATATCAAAATCATTTATAAGTAAATAAACACTTAACCTCAAATTGTTATAAAATCAAAGAAAAACTTAAATCCATAACATTTCATATTTGAAAGAGGCTTAGCGACCATAATGGTATACTTCAATTTAACTTTCCAAACCACATCTCTAGTATTTACATAAGAAGGAGAATGTGTAAATAAAATCAACTAGCAATTTCTAGTTAATTCATCGCTCATCCAGTATTAATTAAGCCATATATTAATTACAGGAACATAAATAAATGTCCAAACTAATATAATTATAGAAGAATATTTATTCTACTAAACAGATGTCATCAAAAATATCTTCATTTAATTATAGTAGAATGGTGCTTTATTCTGCTAAATAGGTGTTAAAAATAATATATTCAATTAAATCAATGGTGGCTAAATAGATGCCACTAATAAGGTACAATTAATTTAGTTTAACGACATTATTGTCTAAAATAACGTTGTTAAATTTAGTTCCTATTATTAATTCATAAACATTTATATCGCCAAATCTATCAACAAGTTGTGCTACAATGTTTGTACTCGTCAATATGAGTCCAATGCAAAAATCTACAGGTAAATCGGATTTCATATGGGTGAGATATCACATTTTAAACTAATACATGTCCATATAGTTAAATTTAACAAAAAAATCACTTTTATTCTAACCTTAAAACAATTCAAGCCCATCCCATTATCTCCATACTCGACCTGAACAAATAAATAGCGCCTTCTTCTCCCTTCCCCTTCATTTCAAGATTGCCTGGATCTCCATTGATATGCACGACATGTACGTCGCACCACCATCCCCTTACGAAAGCCGCACATTATCCACACCAATGAATTTATCACCATGGGAGCATCCTCCTGGCCATCACCACATCACCTCCGATAATCGCTAGGCGAATCCAACTTGCTACTCGAACCATCCCACCTCAACCCTAGTGTTGCATATCGCTATACGTGACCGGGCTCAACCATTTATGACTCCTGACCACGCCTTACCTTGACAAACCTGAATCCTACTTCTAATTAGCCTAAAAATGTCCCCATCTTCAAAATTCCTAAATCCTAATTTCATCCATGACGGTCCACTAATGCAAGCTACCCACCACAAAAATCATACCACATCAAAGTCTCGGCCTCACGATCATAATGGATCTTGTTTCATAATTTTTAGTTGAATAATGAATTAGATTTTGATTTTTGAAATAATCGCCCAATATTTGGGTTTACTAGAAATATGAAAGTAGGAAGAAAGGTGAAAATGTAAAGTATGAAAAGTGTAAGTGGATTTCTTAATTTTTTAACCAAATCAAACACTCTCCTTTATACACAAGATAATCAAGGTTTCTTATGTTAAACTGAATTTGCAAGTTAACCAATATTTACTATCCAATAACATGTCTCAAGACTTGATCATACTTTTGAAATTTGACTTGATTTTTAATTAAATAGTTTTGAAAAGAAACACTTACGATATCCTGCTATAGTGTTCCATTTGTGTACGGACCGTGAACGATAGAGATAAAAATACGATCACTCCAAACAATGCGGCGACCGCAATAATTAAATTATGTAAAATCACCTAGAATACATTGTTTGCCGGAAAAGAATCAAACGACAATTTAAATAGTTTTCAAATTAGAAAAATAGAAAAATCCTATAAGTCCATTTAAAAACAAGTTATTAAAAATCAAGTCCCTAATATTAATTTTGATTTCTTATTATTAAATTAAATCTGAATCAAATCTGAATTAATAAAATAAATTAAATATTCTTATTCAAAATGTTAAAAATGTTGGGTTATTACATAAATTGTACATAGATCATTTTATTTGCATGACAGTTCTCGATCTAGGATTCGAGTACATAATTTCGAGGTGATTTACACCGGTCCGAGTTGGAATTTTTCAATCGATTCATGACGCCGAACACTTGATATAGATTCTTGATTGTTCTAAATTTTTTCAATCGTAGTATATGACTATGTAAGGAGAATAAAGGTGTCTAATCAAGTAAAATGATTGTACTCCGCATTAGAGAGGTCAAGTGATATATATAAGTTTGAAGTGAAATTTGTGCGCTTGAGTTAGTGATCAAATTTGATATTACATATGGAAGATCCATACGCATCGTACGGGCTTTCATATATTTGTATGCTGTTTTTCAGCCTATGGAGATTTTGGGGAATGGATCTTCAAATTGTTATAAGGTAACATGAGTAATCAACTAAGTAATAACCTAAGGCTGTTGAGCAAAAGATACGCTTAGCAATTTATTTATCATCCGCGTGTGATGAGAATGTTGTTGAACTTGGGCAAATCATGAGTTTTGTTTGCTGGTAATGGTAATACTATTAAGTATTGATGTGTGATTGTTGATTTTGTTGGTCGTGTTGAATTTTGAGGACAAAATATTCTAAGTGGAGGAGAATGTAACGACTCGGAATGTTGGACTCTCTGTTTTTAAATATCCAAATTATTTAAATATTTAAATATTAGATCAAATGTGATTAAATTAATTTAATAACCTTACTAGCCCCCTTTTTAAATAATAACAAACGATAGCCAATTTTTTTTCAAAATTTATTTATAAAAATAAATACTTCGAATAAATATTGATAATTGATCAAAATTTTTTTATCGATAAAACAGCATTAAAATGTGTGAAATTATCATCTTAGGGGCACCGTCTTGAATTTTGACGAAACTAGTTTCATCGAGACTGAAATAATGGGGTGATGTACGCTAATGAGTTTCATAGTGATCCGATGTCTCATGTGATCGTACGAGCTCAAAATAGATGTTAATTTTAATTAAGAATTTAATTATAAAATAATTTATTATATATACCCCACCACTCCTTTTTCTCTTTAACTTTTCCCTCTCTCTCCTTTATTTTTCTTTCTCCGGTAAACTTAAAACTTCAACCACCACAAACAATAAATTGTTCCCAAAGCTTCATGAATATGCAAAGGGATCTAATAATATGACTAAATTGTGTATATAAGTGTACATGCAATATCAATACTAAATAACTAAATAAATAGTAAGTTAGGCAAGAAACAATCACTATAGAGCTTTTATACTTGTTCGCAATTCGCATCCTATGTTTAGTCTTGAAGCTTCTCTTTGGAATTTCCAGTAACCAATACACCTTCCTTAGCTCAGTGGAATAAGAAATACAACAGTTTTTCGACTTGGCAAATTTGTGTTCCCTCAGCATTGATTTTGACAGATAGTACAACACTTTCTATAATCTCGTTGATGATTCAAGATGCGTGCATCGTGATTATGGAAGTGTGTAGAATGATTCTTGATTGAGCAATAGAGTTTAAGAGCAAAAGTATTCAAGGGGAAAAGAAATCAAGAAAGCAAGTTATTATGATTTTTGGATGCTGAACTAAACTAATAGATGTCAAAGAGTTGCATCGAAGATTTGTAATCATTTAGAGAAGCTATTACTTTTCATAGATATGCACTTGAACGATCATAACTATTTGGAATGTTATTTTAAAAAATAACCGTTATAGGATATTCAATCGACTGAGAGTAAAAAGTCAGTATACTGAATAAGACCATCAAAAATTAAACGGACAAATTAAGTTATGCGAATGAAATAAATATGTACCAGTTTAGTCATTGGAATCATTTTTAGTTAACTTTCCTCAGTCGACCATAAATAATTTGAGTCGACTAAACCTATATAAAATTAAATTTTATATAATCAGCTTCTTTTAATTTAGTGTTTATCTCTTGTTTTTTGAAATTCTTATATGCAAATAGGATGAGTATGTGTATATGAACCATCTAGGAGATTTTATAAATAAATCTAATACCTACATATGTTTGACTAGATTTATTCGTATATTCCCGATTTTTGATATATAGATGATCCGTTTGCTATTCCCCTTGATTCATCAATTCAATATCATCTGATACCTACATAATATAATATATTAGATATATGTATATAGTTTTCATCATTAAAACATATAAATAGGGTTCTAACACTATAGAATATGGAATCAAATGGCGTTGGATCCATTGGGCTCGTCTGATGGAGTCAAATTGGTTGTGCCTTTAAGGTATGTGGTTGTGTTGGCCATACTCAACACATTCTTTCCGTGAATGACCGATGAGGCGGTGAAGCTTGAAATGTCGATTGGTGAAATGGAAGGCGCCTAAGTGTTTTTGATGTAGAGTGGATTCGACTAAAGGTACATGGAGGGATTCCGATCAATGTCAGTGATTTATGGTAACCCATACACTAAAAAGTAGGTTTTGTCACAATTTGTATGGTAAGGCCAAAGGGGAAATAAAGGCCGGGGATGAGTGCGACTCAGCAAGGAGAGGAACTCAATGGTGGTGATGATGGCTATAGATGGTCTAGTGTTATGAAGCTATGATCAAAGTTTGGTCATGGGTTTGGCAGGCCGTGTTGGATAGGTTTGATCAAGGTTGACTTGGTGGGGTCGGGAGCATAGCATGTGTGAAGAGTAGTTCGTCGACGGTAACGGTGGTCCATTTCGTTGATCGAAGAGTAAGATATGAGGAGAGTGGGGAGATGTGACTTGGGTTCGATGTGCACATGCTTATGCGTGTACATGTATATCGATTTAAGAAGGAAGACAAGGATTTGTTTATGGTAATAATCTAATTAATTAAATTAATTATTATATTAATTAAACCATTTAATTCACAATTATTATAAAATCCATAACCTTTTCATACGAGGTTCAATCTAGACGTCGTCTTTGCTGTTGCACTCGTAGTGAGATTTTCTATTGGACCACGCCTTGCTTTGGAAAGCAAGCGACAATATTATATGTCGTCTATTATCCCTTGTAACCCTCTAAAACATGTGGCCAAGAGCTACCCTTTATATGTTTGATAGTGTGTTGTGACTGTTTGAAGCAAAATAGTTACTATAAACGCACGTTGAAATCCCTTATATTTAACATATGTTAAATTGGTTAAAAATATGATTATATTTTGGACATATAAAACTTGTTGGTTTGAAAAGTTATAGAATATGAAATAAAGTTATAGTAAACAAAGTTATAGAATTATAATTAGGAATATATTTAAAATTATAATTAGGAATATAATTAGGGCTTAAATAAGAAATGTTTTAAGGTAGTTATAAGTGAATGGTTTTGGAGTTGTAGTAAGCAATTTTTAAGTAACATTCGATTTTAACCCTTATAAATATAATTAATCATTCAAAAAGCAAGTTTTAAATATGATATTAAAAATATGGATGTTTTAGGTTTGTAGTACACAATATTTTAGTAACATTTTTTTAAACCATTGAATTATATTTTAAAGTGGGAAACTATTGTTAAATGATTTTGAATATACTTATATCTTTAATCTTGGAACTTTAAAGATAGTAACAAGTATGGAATCTTTTGGAATAAGGATAGAAAAAATATACATTTAAAATATATAAGCGAGAAGTGGTTTGTAGTAATAATATTTAAGCAACATTTGTTTTTAACCTGTTTGATTATACTTTAAAATAAGTAAATCTTGTTAAGCGATTGTGAATATACTTATACCATAAAGATAAGTATATAAATAATTTTTGAAGTATTAAAAAGAGTATAAATGAATAGTAATACTTGAATAATGAATACATGAATAGTAGGTACATGAATAATAAATAGGTGAATAGTGAATACATAAATAGTAAATACTTGAATAGTAAAATGCAAGTATATATCTTTTATAAAGGGAAATTAAATCAATACACAAGTTTAAAAAGAAGTTAATTAAAAAGTGAAAATTTAATTAATATATATTAATTAAATAGTGATGTTTTAATTAATAATTTATCATTAATTAAATAAATGAATTTTTAATCAATAAATGTAATTAATAATGGTGTTTGATTAGTTAGAAGTTTAATTAGTTAGAAGTTTTGATTAACGAAAAAAGTTTTATGTGATGAAAGGAGTGTTACTAATAAAGGAGACTTTAATACATAAGTATAGCTTGATTAAAAATGGGATTAGAAGTTGTTTATGTGACTTAATCTCGCTTTGCATGTATTAGTAGTGCTTGTGTGTTTACTTGAGTATGGAAAGTATACGAGATTTAGTTTCTATATGTGATCATTCTCATTATTGTTGAAACTAACCAAAATATTACTTAGGAAATATCTATAAGAAACATGATAATTATACAGTACAATTATTCAGTCGATGATGGTATAACCTACCCATAAACTCATCTTGCTCTTCTAGGACAAATGATAAGTAAATTTGTCCGAATAGAAGATGATCTCCACCCTTATGTATTCTCTGTTTATTTATGAGAGAACCAGAGTTGAGTCAGCCGAAAACTTATCGATTGATTTTGGAGTGCCCAGTAAACGGCGGAGTATACTTATATGAGACGACTCGAAACGATAACCATATCAAAACCATATACATGATCTATGCTTTAGAAGAGGTTCATGATTTTTTTGAGATGCTGGAATCTATGTTGAGATTCAAGATCTAATTGAGGTGCTTGAACCTATATCGAGGTTCTTGATCTATTCAGGATGTGGGAAGTCCATGTGTTGTTCCGAGATTTATTCAGGTATGGGAATCCATGTGTGATTTCGAGATCTGTTTGAGCTAGGGCGTGTGTGTCAAGATCTATTCGAGTTGCGGCTTGTATGTTGAGATGCTAAGCCTGACTTCACCATCATTGTGACAAAAACCAAAGATAAGATGAATAGGCATTGGGTTTGGCTAACCTAAACGGGTGTAGTCGACTCCATTCTAAAGATACTTATAGATATGCATGCAGATGCGGGAGTGATGCGCTCGGCCTCTCAATATGGGGACCAGCAATGTATTTTGTTTGGTACATAAACTAGAGATCTAGGCTACTTCAGAAGGATATCTATGATCCTTGTGCAAGGGGACCATTCTAGGAGTGCCGAGGGCACCTCCATGGAACCCTACACAATTTTGTGAACGTGCCTTAAAGATTTGGATTGTGTAATCATTATTGTTGCATTATATACACAGTAGGGCAATTTGTTATTTATGTTTATAACATCCCTATTTTTTGTCTAACATTATTCAAGAAATTTAATTAGATAAATCAAATAGAATAATGTGATGTGATTTGATAAGGGGAATAAGATTTGTTAAATAATATAGCTTGTGCCTTAAGTAATCAATTAATAGATTTGAATATAAAATAGAAAGAAAGTAACACGAGGGGCATATTGAGAATATTTCTTTTATCCATTTCCCTAAACCCTCCCTCTCTCATTCATTCCCATTTCATTTTTCAAATCAAAACGTAACCTAAAGAGGTCGGCTATTACTTAGAAGATAAGGAAGAGGAAATCAAAAAGAAAAGCTAAGTAAATTAATCAAAATCAAATCTTGACCTCTACCATCTAATCTAAGATGAATAATAATATCCATCCAATTTATTTGTGCATTTTTTTGGATCTATGAATGATTTTCAAATTGATAATGCATATATGTCATGCTTTGATTGATGATTATCATTATTGGTTTGAATGATGATTATTATAATTTTTATGGAATTATTTTGATTGGTTTTAAAGGTAGAACCTAAGTTTTTAATCTCTAATTGATTTAAAATTTGACTATGTTGTGTAAGACAATATATTGGAGATGAGTTTTCAATTTCATTATTTTTCAAGTTTCTATGAATATTTTATCAATTTCCTAAGGGGACAAAGTCATTTTTTGGGGTTTTAATTATTAAAAATAAGTAAAGTAATATTTTGGCCCTAGAATTTTTGTACGAGGAAGATGATGAATTACATATTTTTGGTATTTTTAGGGATTTTTTTTAATGCTTATGATTTTTTTATGAATTATTATTCTAGAAAAGTATTTAATTAATATAAGACGAATATGTTAATTATAAGGGTTTGCAAAGATATTTGAGGAGGTAGAATAGATATACCCGCAATTTTTAAAATGAGTATGTAAATCATTTTGTTATCCAATGATAAATTGACATAGGGCAAGAGTTGGTCGAAAGTACTAGCTTTAAAAGGAAAATAAAACAGTTTTTATTTTAATTACAGTATTGCTATTGTAAATACTTGGCGCGCTTGTTAAGTTGATATCCGACATCCATGAAGGTCAATACATGGAACAACAATCTGATAGCTATATGATGGATTGAATTTATAAACTCAGCATCTATATGGGATGATGCATGCAATATCTACTTAGTGGATATGTGATGTGTCTGCTTGTACATAATTCGTCATTAGGACTGTAGGTTCAGTATCACAAGGTTGTAGAGGCTCGACAACCTATGGTTTCGAGACTTAATATTTGTCTTTCAAAAACTTGACACCTCCTTTGTTTTAAAGGTCCGACGCCCTTAATGTTTTAGAACTCGAAACCTCTTGTCTCCTATTTGTTTGACACCAATGTTTTCAATGACATCGTAGCTGAATGTTTTCAAAATCGATAATCCATGTATTCTAGAACTTGGTAACCATATATTAGCGGCATTATAGCCATATGGTTCATAAACCAAACTGTTACCTATCTTTTTGGACAAGGCCGGGATATCAACAAATTGGCTAAAAAGGATAGATATCAGGATTGAGGATCGATTGAAAACCAGGCTATGATCGATACCATCAAAATTGAACCATGCTCTAATCAAGGTGGGATCGATTGGCAATGATGAACAAGGCTAGGAAAGGCCATTTTCAATTTTCGGTTAACCAAAGCTCGTATGCTCGAGTTATGGATGGATCAATGTTAAAGAGAATTGGTTGGCATCGGTACCTTCGGATCGATATGGTTCGTATCGACCAACGTGGGTTACTTTGGATCGATGGATGTCGTTCATATCGATATGGTTCATTTCAATCAAGGGATGTCAAGATGGATACGAATATGGGTAACACACACTCTCTCTTGTACATTTTCTTTGGGACGATGGTAGTTCGTATCGATAGCCTTATGATCGATATGAAGGACACACATAAAAGGCGGCATCTTTGGATGGATACGAAAGGCTATGGATTGGTGGAAACTTGGGATCGACGTGAAGAAGGGATGGATATGAAAGGTAGGCATTTAGGGATCGATATGAAATGGAGAGTGGATGATGGATACGTAGAAATGTGCTTCCCAAAGTGGCATCAAATCGATACAATTGTAGGTGTAAAGCATGGTATGAGAAAGTGTTTCATGTCGATCATTTATTGATCGATACGAAGGACATGCTCAGGATAGCCATATTGGATGGATACGAAGGATCCATGAGCCATTTTCATATCGATCGTGTTCGTATAGATCGATACCAAGGAACCGGTCAGAGGAAGGAGCACGTTGCATGGATCGAAGCAGAAAACTCGGATGATATGTAATTGATGGATTCATGATTGATGGGTACGAAATGATGGAGTCAAATTGATGGATACGAAATCCATGGATATAAAGCTACTAGCCTACAAAGAGAAATACAAACTTGGATTGATCATAACTCTTATTCTATAAGTCCAAATACTATGAAATTTTCACAAAGGCTTTCTTATGCACTCAATAATGTTCATGATCGATCTCAGCTTGGTTGGGCCATTTTGGATCGATATGAACTGTACTTGGATCGATTGGGATGGATCCCAAACTACCTCAGATCGACCTGGTGGGCCCACTTGCGCATTAGAAGAAGTGTTCCATGTTTTAGGGTAGATATCTTCAGATCTGCACTTATAAATAGTAGCTCTATGGCGACTAAAAGGGGATCTTCTCCTAGTTCTAGGCAAAACTCTATCATTTTGTTACCAATTCAAAGGCTTGTAACTGTAATCTCAATATAAAAAGGAATAAAAGGATCAATTAAAAGTGGACGAGGCCGGAGATAGCCGAACCACTATAAACTTTGTGTTCTTTGCTTTCTTGCTCATTTTACTTTTGTTTTTTCTTTATTTTCGTTCTCTACGTTATCTGGATCTATGATCGTGCTTGAATATTGATGATTTGTGTATAAACATTAGTGCTTTTACTACTTCTAGGGTTTGTAACCAATTTTGGCGCAAACACTTTGTTGCTTTTACTGCTGTACCTGATTTAGAGTCATTTGGAAAGTTAAAGGTCATATCTAAAAGGAACTATGGCCAAGCAATCAATAAGGAGATAGAGAATGGAAAGGAGTCAGCATGAAGGAAGTTAGGTGTTTTTCTTAGTAGCTAACCAGGCCTTGATCTTCATCACTAGAGACAAGATGGAAATGATGCTCAAAAGGCAAGAGGGCATGATACAGAACCTACTCCAACAGGATGGATAAGATGGAGTGCAAATCCAAGGGAATGGAATTGCAGGGAATGCTGGAAATGAAGGTCATGAAGCTGGAGCAACAAAAGCAGAGGCAGTTCAGAATCAGGAGTGAGAACAGAAAACATGATGTAGGACAGAGCAAGACCATCAGGAGCAGCTCTTGTACTCAGGGACATACCCTCGAATTATGTTGGCTCGATTCTAGAAAGGGTACCAGGCGACGCTGTGCAGTTTGGAGTTGATCGGGATATGGACGCTCGTCCAAAAGGATAAGTTTCACGATTCCGTCATGGACTTGGGGGCAGGTTATAGATAATAGGCAAAGACTACCATTTGATGACAATGATAGGTTGGTAGACATGATTAGACAGGCTGTGAGGGGAGGATTAGTGAATAGAGATTTGGGGGATTTGAATAGGAGCCCCCTCACTCCTACAATCAGACAAGCTAGGAATCCACTGGATTTTAGACAACCAACGTTGGAGGTGTATGATGGGAGAACAGATCCTGCTATTCACTTGACGAGGTACATGAGGCACATGGAAGTGCCAGGGGCATCGGAGGAAGTCATGGCGTGATGCTTCCCTATGTATTTGATGGGTATAGCAGCACTATGGTTCAGATAACTGCAAATTGGCTCTATTGGCACATAGTCGGAGCTGATTGAGAAGTTTATGAGGCAATTTCGGGTCCGTATAGTCAGACCCAAGAATGTGATGACTTTGACAATGATGAAATAGTGGAATGGAGAATCACTTAGAGATTTCTTAACCAGATTCAATATGGTAGTGGCTTTGGTGGATCAACCTGATCCTTCGATATTTTTAATGGTAGTAGTCTTAAGGATTGCGGATAATTCGGATTTCAAGATGTCTTTGGAGTGGGATCCATTGATGGATCTCGGGGAGTTTTACCATAAAGCGGAAAGGTTTCTACGATATGAAGATGTAATGGCTGAGAGAGGGGAGAGAGGCTGAAGTTTATGCGGCAAAAAGTGAAGGTCCACTAAGGAGGATTCAAACAAGGACGATAGTGGAAAAAGGAAAGTGAATGACAGTGGTAATAGAAAGAAAAGGCAACAGAGGGAATCAAAATTTTCTTCTTACACGAATTTAACCGAAACTCTTGAAAGGATTTGCTTGGATAATCGAGGCGCCTCTAGTATCGTAGGTCAGCAAAAAGGGAACCCTTTGAATACAAGCGGGTGTTGGGAAAGCATTGCCTATTCCATGAGCTGGATCCGTACAACATGAATGACTATAGGCATTTAAAGGATATCATTGGTGAGCATGTGAGGAATGGTCATTTGCAGCAACACATAAAGAATTGAGCTGTGGCAATGGAACAGGAGCACCCACCGCCCACCTCGAATGAATATTGCGCTAGATTTAGGCATCGTCATCAACTTATTATCAACTGGTTGGATTTATGGCATGGAATAAGTAATAGACCACGAAGTAATATGGCCAGGTCACTTACACATGTACGGGATCATGGACGTCCCTAGGCATGCTCTAAGATGATGATAAACTATGATGCTCGGGTCTATGAAATCTTGTTTTCTTTCTGTTTTTCTTCAAACTTTGGTTTCTTCCTTGGTTGTATGGACTTTTATTTAATTTTTCCTAGTTGTACCGATTCTTATTTTGTCAATTGGACTTTGTGATGATTGGATTCAGATTAAGGTAATAAACAATATATGTCACGTGATTGCGTCCTGACCGAAGAGATGGGGTAGTGATTGCAAGTTACGAGTCCCTTCGCTAGAGAGCGATGGAATGGACTCAAACGCAATATAGAAGTCCTCGAATGGAGAGTCGAGGCCAGAGAATAAGAGTCCTTGATCGGAGAGTCGAGATTGGAGAATATAAAAGTCCTAGACCGGAGAATCAAGGCCAGAGAATATAATAGTCCCCGACCAAAGAGTTGAGGTCGGAGAATATAAAAGTCCTCGACCAAAGAGTCGAGGTCGAAGAATATAAAAGTCCTCGACCAAAGAGTCGAGCTCGGAGAATATAAAAGTCCTCGACCAAAGAGTCGAGACCGGAGATTATAAGCCCTCAATTGGAGAGTCAAGGCCGGAGTAGGATAAAATGACCCGGCAAGGCCTATGGATTTGGATTCAGACCCGGAAAGGTCCCAGCTTTGGATTTGAACCCAGCGAGGTCTCGGGCTTAGATAAATCGACCCGGAGAGGTCATGGATTGGTTATTGGTTCATGGATATGGAATTGGCTAAGGATTTTGTTACTGGATTCAAAATCGGATATTGGCTCTGGGCAGTCGTAGATTTGGATGAGGATATGGCTATGGCACTTGGATAGAATGGTTTCGTAATGGATTGGATTATGGATCAGACGATATGACTACATATGGAATACATACTTCGAACGTCAGATTTAAAGCTATTCAAAACACACCTTTCCACCACAAGGCATATTTCGGGTGGCGAGTGTTACCCCACTTTTTGGACAAGGTCAGGGTATCAATAAATTAGCTAAAAAGGATAGATATCAAGATTGGGGATCGATTGAAAACCAGGTTATGATCGATACCGTCAAAATTGAACCAATCTCCAATCAATGTAGGATTGATTGGGAATGATAAAAAAAGGTTATGAAAGGCTACGTTTCAATTTTCAGCTCAGTTAGAGCTCATATACTCGAGATATGCATAATTGATAGGTTCGAAGTGCAAAATTCGGATCGATACGTAATTAATGGATGCATGATTGATTGGTACGAAGTGATGGACACAAATTAATAGATATGAAATCCATGGATATGAAGCTACCAGCCTACAAAGAGAAATACAAACTTGGATTGATCATAACTCTTATTCTACAAGTCTAATGCTATGAAATTTTCAAAGAGGCTTTCTTATGCACTCAAGAATGTTCATGATCGATCTTAAGTTGGTTGGACCTTTTTTGGATCGATACGGATTACTCTTGGATCAAACGGGTTCGATACCAAACGACCCCGGATTGATCTGGTGGGCCTACTTGTGCATGAGAAGAAGTATTCCAGATTTTGGGGTAGATATTTTTAGATCTGCACATATAAATAGCAGCTCTATAGCAACCAAAAGAGGATCTTCTACTGGCTTTCTACGCGAAACTCTATCAGTTTCTTTACTGATTTCAAAGGCTTGCAACTAATTCTCAATATAAAAGGAATAAAAGGATCAATTCGAAGTGGATGTCGGCCGAAGATGGCCGAACCACTATAAACCTTGTGTTCTTTGCTTTCTTGCTCATTTTAATTTTGTTATTTCTTCATTTTTGTTCTCTAACATTATCTGGATCTAAGATCTATGCTTGAATATTGAAGCTTTGTGTATAAAAATTGGTGCTTTCACTACTTTTGGGGTTTGTGACCAATTTTTCCACAAATAGAAACCATATTATATTTTAAAGGCTTGACATAGAGAGTTAACACCCCTGTTTGAGATGCATACTGGCAGTATGTTTTATAACTAAATAGCCTTGTTTAGTGGCTCAATAGCATTGTGTTTTAAAGGCACAACTAATTCATTTTGATACCGAATGATTTCAAAAGCTATTTGAACGATATATTTTGGCACAAGATTTCGGCTATGTAACGGGCTATGTTTTCCTTGTTTTAAAGAATGATTTTAAGTGAACAATTATCCATGAAGGTAAATGTTTTTGAAGAAATAAAATAGTGTTTTGCCCAAGTTTTACATGGATTTTTCCAATTATTAGTTAAATTAAGTAATTTTAGGATGCCAATGACCATTGATTGAGCATATATTATCCAATAATGTCATATGTTCTTATTACCATTGACCGGTTAAAATTACATATTTATCATCGTCATACTCACATTTTCATGACCAACATTGCATCTTGGGATTTGGAAAACATAATTATTAGTTAGGTTGTTCTAGTAGTGAGCAAAGTCAGACTAAACTTCTAAGTGAGAAGAATTGCATCCAGGAGATCAGATAGATCAATTGTGTAAGGATGCCTTAAACTGATCAAACGGTATAACTCATGGATTGAAAACCAGATAAGATTGTGGATGGGGTTAGTGTAGGGTCCTGCCCTATGCTTCAGCCGATAGCCCTAGATTAGTAAAGGTCTGCGATTTCAGTGCATTGGGCTTGTCAATAGTAAGAGGAATGAATGTTTATGCACAGAATGGAACTTGTAGCAATAAATGCTCACCAGAATATTTAAGTTGTTTTTGCTCCTAATCATATTTATAACCTCTTAATCGTACCCATAGATTTTGAAAATCCTGGTTAGATTTTGGGTTGAGTCAGTCTGATAGGTTATTAATTGGCCTACCAAACCATTAGGTTCATACTGGTCCTAGGAAAACTATGATTGAGACATACTGTCTATTCGTGAGAAGGGTAAACCTTGGGTGTGCAAAACCCTACGATGATAGAGTAGTCAGACATATCCTTGATGCCTTACGCATATAATCATGTTATGTTTTACTCTAACTATTATGGTTGCAGGTGCATGATTTATGATTGATATATTTGGGTAAGATACTAGTATGGGGAAAGGCCATTTTACTTGGCAGTATGGTCTCACCAGAAATCTATTTGGTTCGAGATGATATATAATATTCATACAGAACTTTTGTCTATTCCGAAGTTTTTTTACCCCCTAAACTCTCGGGTACTCATTTGAGTAGTCTGAGAAAGGCAAGTTTTTGGTTGTGTTCATTGAGCTCTTAGAGGGGAGCCGATGATTACCTACCATAATATTTTTATTTCCTCGGCATTACTTTATGAATATATATATATACACATATATAAGTAATTATAAGGACATGCTGTTATAGCTGTCCATGCTGATGATAATACTTTGATTTGTAACTTTGAAATACTATGTATATTAGACTAATGTTGTGCACTGTCTTTTGATATTATGTGGTATCATTCACTAAGAGATTCTAATTTTTTGTTCTTCTCTTTCTTGTTCTTGTTCTTTTCTTCTCTTTTTTTACCCTATATTTATGTCTTTCCGACACCTGGATATTCGACATGTGAATATCATGGATATATTAATGTCGACATTCGAGGGTCGAAAAGGTGGTCGTTACAATATAACTTCGTAACCATTAATAACAAATTAATGATGTATAATAAGTAAATATGAGTAGACAATCATCACACTTGCATTCTCTTTCACCAAATCAAACTCTAAGCACCAAAACCCATTGTCTAGCTCTCTTTATATTTTTGAGATTTAGCTCCAAACCCACTTCATGCTATTTCCTTGATGGGTTATGCGAAGAATTTGATGAGATGAATTATGGTTATTTGAGTTTTAATTATTTTTTTATTTGAGCTTGGATTAGTGCATTATAGATTAAGAGAGGATTAGGAGAGTGACCAAGAAATGTAAAAGGGAAATAATATGGAATGAAAAGAGAATAAAGGAAATGAAAGGGGTTAGCCAACATATAAGCAAACTAATGGGCCCTATTCCCTATTTTATTTCATCCATATGAAATCAATATTCACTCTAAAAACTTATAGACTCTAAATAAAGCAGTTTATATTCATTTTTCTCATGACGAAATTGCAGTCTCAACGACATGTGTCTCAAGTTCCAATTCATCTTTCTTCGACAAATCCAATATAAAGGACATTCTGTCAATTAACAATTCAATATTTGAATTAATCATTTAAATCATTTAAATATTCAATCGTTAAATTGCGAGTTGTTATAATATCGATGCATTATCAATGCCTTTCTATTAGCATCGGTAGGGCGTCGGCCTAGCTTCACCCCTCTATATAATTCCTTGGTCGATGCTCCTCTTCTTCATTTGTAACTGACTAAATAGAAGAAGCTTCCCCCACCACATCTACCCCTCTTGTCTCCCCTTCGGATTATTGAAAGCTTATCCCCAACGCCTATTGCAAGAATCCCCTCTTTTAGGCTTCCTAGAAGCCACCTCCATAAGATCCTAGAAGCCACCTCCATAAGAACCTCACCTCTGTCATGCCTCCTCCTTGGCCAGCCCTATCACAAACATCCCCTCCCCCACATCACCCCTCCATCTGAAAGCGCCAGCCCTCAGCCCTAGTGCAAGCCTATTGCAAGCATCAGCCAATCATAAGCACCCCTAGGCTATCGTAATCACCAGCCCCTAGCAGAAGCCTCCGCTTGATGCATCTGCAAACGCTGCATGTAGGAGATTTCACCCTAGAGAAAGGGGGGTGAATAGGGTGAGACTAGTAATAATAAAAATTAATGCAGAAATATATATAATATGTGCAGCACAGATATAGCAGAATACTAAAAGCAGAAATAGAACAACATAGATTTACCCAACTTTGACAAAACCCTGCTAACGTGCTGCCCCTAAGGTTTCTACTAGAATTTAAGTAGTCAAACGCTTACACACGTAAAATTACGACACCCGCTATCGACTAATCTAACTATGCTCAAAACCCTGCCACAACTCAGCCACTAAGTTGTGAATTCTCAAACTACGCCCTGTAGTTTGTACCTAATCACACGACTAGAAGGTTACAAAAGTTTAAAAGAAAATTAAAAACAAAAAGCCCTATTTTTAAAATTAATGCCCAATATAATTTATAAAAGCCGGCCTAAAGAAAAACATTGTGATAAAATTAAGTCCATACCCTTTTCTCTTGTTAATGTCTTAGGCCGCTCCATTTCTCCATCCCTTTTCGAATGCTAGGTTTTTTGTAAAATTAGAGATGCCACTTGGATGTATCGATAGATTGAAGTGATTTTATGCTTCGATCTTCATCAATCGTCTCCTTGGCTGGAGTGCATGCGGTTGCTCCAATTTAGTCGAGTTCAACTTGAGCTCTAAGTTGGTACATGAATTTTTCCCTTTTTAATTCTCGACTTTGATTCAAGTTGCAAATTTATTTTTGATTTAAAAGCATGCTCTAGAATTTTTTTGTCCCAAATTGAATGATTTGATTTGCCTATGACAATTGGGTTTTTATGGGGATTAAATCCCCTAAATATACGTTCGTATATTTCATTTAATTTCATCATGTTGCTATGCTCGGTCATTGATTTTCGATCGAACGATGTGATTAATCTTGACTTGTTCATTATTGACTTGCTTTAGTCGGTTCCTTCTTTTCCCTAATGTGTTTGAATTTTGATTTCGTAGTCTTCTGCTATGACTCTGGTATTTTGTACTCTGACTTATGATTTACTGAAACATTCTTTGACGGCATTCAATTTTTGAATTTTTGAAAAGATGTTTGAACATTTCTTTTTGACTGCTCCTTGACTTGTTAGATTCGTGTTACCTAGCTCTGTACTTTGATGATCCACGGCTTCTGACCATTTTTGATTCATACTTGCTATATTGATGATGCTCCAGACTTAATAGCCTTGAATGAATTTGACATGTTAGTCTGGATTGCTTTCTTGATAGTTCTGCACTTTGAGCTTCTTCTGTGCAGTTTGGTTGCCTTTGGTTTGCATTAACTTGTGTTTATGTCTTTGGTTTGTGAGTCTGGTCATCTCATTTGAAGTCTATTGTAGTTGAATTTGATCAAGTCATATTTGCTGAGTCCTTTCTTTTGTAGACCGATTCACATGTTTTTTGGTTGAGTTCAGTTGTCATTGCATATATATGTATACATGTCTGAATGCATGCATATCCTCTGTCCTCTTTAAATACTTGCATTTGAACTGGTTTATGTTGCATCCCTTGCGGTTACTACATATATATATATATATATATATATATATATATTTGTATACATGTGTGTTTGCGTATGTATATATGTATGCTTTCCTGCAGTATGTCTTGCTTGAATTGTTGCATTGACCACTTTGTACATTTGAGCATGTTGAATTGTTGGTGAACTTGTTTTTATTTTGAGACTGGTTGTCATGTATATTGGTTTGTATGTGGTCAGTATTGGTGCACATTGACTCGTATGCTACCTCTGATCTTTCTGTGATATCCTTGTTCATGTGTACATTGATTTGAAAGCTACCTTAAATTCTGGTCTTTGGTTCATGTCTGTTGTATGTTGAACTTGTGAGTTTTCATGTGGAGTTCATTTTGGTTAAGACTTGGTCTTGACTGAATTTTATCATTTGAGCTGCTGTCTGATTTTAGTATTCATGTTGCATTGTGTTGATTGTTTTCATTTATGCATGTATTCTGCATTGTCATGTGGTCCGTGCCTTTGTGTCATGCCACTAGCCTGAACACTTGAACTTTTTGGTGCACCACTTCGAACAAGTTGAAGTTTGTCACTGTTCCATTCGAAGTCTGGTGAACTGTTTTGCATATGAACTTCAAGTGCTTTCTAACCTAAATATTAGAGTCTGATTCAGATATGAATCTGCCATGAGTTTGGTTTCACATGTTTTCATGTTTGTTGAACCATTGAACTTGAGTATGGTTAGATTGATTTGGTCGAGACTCATGTGCACTTGAGTTGAATCTAGCTTTGGCTCGGGTTTCACCTTGTGAATCTATTTTTGGTTGATTTGGTCGAGACTCTATGCACTGGAGTTGAATCCAGCCTTGGGCTTTGGTTTGACCTTGTGCTCTCCTGTCCCTGTAAACTATATCAAGTGTATATCGGTGTTCATGGCCTTATGACATGTACAATAAAGCACTGTGCATGTTATAAGCTATTCCTGTAAGATGAATTCAAAAGAAATAAATAACAAACAACCCAAATAGCCGAGGCAAATAACATTTTCAAAATACATATTTTATTTTCCACCGCATAATATTTCTTTTTCAATTTTACAACGTCAATGTTTATTTTGCAGATAATTCAGATGTTGGGTTCAATCTGGAATAAAGCTGAAGATAAAAAAAGAGTGAATGAGTGATATGTATTGAGATGAACAATGTAAAGTGAATTTTGTGATGGGTAATTGAAAATGTATATAGGTGGTGAGAGCTCAAATTTGTATTATCCAAAATTGTAATAAAATATTTGTTTGAATAAAATATTTTTTTGAATTTAAATTCTTTGTTATTTATTTTATTTAACAAATATTTATTTAATTATGTGAAAAATAAAATAGTATAATAACAAATACATCTAAATGAATATATATATTTATTATCATCAAATAAAAATCATATACTAGCATATTCAACAATCTCCCCATTTTGATTATAATAAACATATATTAAGATTTTGACTCTATTAAATGTATTTGATCATTCAATTTGCTCCCCCTATTTGAATGGTTCCTCTCCACAACAAAGCTTCCCCTTCATATATACTTGAAAATAAATAAAAATATGCAAATGAATCTAAATGGGAGTATGCAAATAAAAAATAAAATATTTGCAATTTATTTGCCAATATCTTAACTTTTCCCTCTCCTTTTTATTATAAACAAAAGAGTAATAGTGTTAGAAAAATAGAGATAAAGTGATAGATATTAATACAATTTCAATTCCCAATCGAGTATAAATATTAAATTTCAATAAAAAATCAAACAAAAATCATAAATACTCTGTTAGGCGCATATTCCACTTTAGAGTGACAGAGGTGATATCGGCATATAAAACCTTATAATTGTGTCTGTTTGTGTTATATTTATATCAGCAATTTGAATATCTACTAACCATGCATAACCGTTAGGACTTTAAAAATGAGATTAGTAGTATTCCCAATTTTAAAAAATGAATTTCAAGTATATTCTAACCACACATAACCATAAGGACTTTTAATGGAATTAGAATCAGCTTCTCAATTTAATAATCAATTTCGATATGTGTTCCATACATACATAACCATGAGGACTTTTAAATGAGCATGAAAACACATATACAAATATTCCAAGTAATTTACTTATGTATAACCATGAGGACTTTTAAATTAGAGTGAATACTTTGGATGTTTTAAAAAAAATAAAAAAATAAAACATGAATAATTTCCTGTCGAAAATACCACATTTTGACATACAGTATTGGATTTTGATAAGTGATGGTCGTTAGAAATATGATTGAAATAGAGATGGTCATGGAATTTTTACCAATCAATAGTTATTATAAATATTGTTTAATTTTCTAAAGAAATTTACTACATATACTGTCTCAAGTAATAATATATGATTAATATCATCATTCATCACTTTTTCAATCATTATTTATATTTTCTATAATCAGTAGGGAGTCATATTAGTTAATGTAGTCATTTAAGATCAAATCGAAAAATAATTATAAAATGAAATTTCTACAATGACTAGTCTGAAACAAGGTCAACAAAAACTATTTTTTTGAAAGGGTTTTATTAAAAAAATGTTCGCTAATTGAAAATCATTTAAAATGAAAAATATGCAGATATTTCTTTGAAAATGCGATGCAACTAATGAATGTCTCTACATAAAACACGTTCTACTAGTAATTTTTCTATCAACTAGGTTACCAATGTAATATTCATATGAATTTCTCTTAGACTGAAGATTATCATTAGTTGTATATCATAGACTAGATCGTGAAGTTGCAACAAATACTTTAAAATTCTTTTTACAGCTTTTAAATGAAATACTTTTGGATTTGATTTGAAACCGTGCAAATAAACAAACAGTAAACATAATGTCAGGTATAGAATCAGTAAAATAAACAAATATATCCACATGTACCTAGAGTAATCATCAACCAACACAAAACGACATCTCTTTTCATCTAACTTTGCAATATAGTTAGTCTAAGAAAATCTATACGAAATAGTTTAAAGACTCTAGAGGTACTTATAGCGTTTTTAGCATAAAAAGATAATTGGCCAACAATTTAGCATAAATCAGAATCAAAATCAACATTCATTTCTTTATCACATAAGTGGCTGAATTAAATAAGACCATGGTGCAGATTTTCATATTTAATATATCGTTCAAGATAAATGTACCATCACCTATTTTGGCTTTGTCGATAATTTTTCATTGTTGCCTATTGTGATTCTGTCACCTTTGTACTAGGCTAAGGAACTTTGATCTATTGCCTGTCGTGTACTTGGAACAGCCAGAATCCAGGTAACACTGTTGTTGTTTCTTAGCCTGCCACTACACCTACACGATAAAGGATTTTTATGACCTATTTGTTTTTATAGGTCCATGGTTGTTAGGGACAATAGATTTTGAAAAATATGTTTGTGTAGACCCAAGACAATTCATATTTGTTCCTTTTGGCACCAAGATTTGTTTGAGTTTAAGGGATTTTACGTTTGTGCCTTTTGGAACCCAAATTGGTATGGTTTTCACATGTTTGGTTCTATAACAGCAGTTATTGTGATTGCGTCCAGTTTTTCCACAAATTATGCACTTGGAATTGACTTGATTGATTTCGCTTTTAACATGTTCAGATTGATTATACCTAAGTCCTTATCTAACAGTATTGACCATTTGTTTCCCTAATAACATATTTAGCGATCTTTCTCCTTTGGAAATTTTACTGAAGTTGTAGACAATTGTTGGACTTAAATTTTGAGAGATCCATTCTCATTCAATAAAAAAGTGCACTTTTTTATAGAATTTTCTCTCCTAATATTTACACTTTCTTTCAAAATCAGAATTTCATTTTCAAGTGATTTAATTTTAATTTCTGATTTTTTAATCTCTTCTTCAAATGATGGACACTTATCACACTTAGGACTCTCGATTTGATAATTTTTGACTAATTGATCAAGCTCTTTATTTAATTCTATCAAACTATCTCTTTGTGATTCAATTTTAGCATACTTTTCCCTAAGTCGTTCAAAACAGCCATTTACTTCGTGAAAATACATAAGTAACTCCAAATGAGTAATTTTTGATACCTTGCTTGGCTCATCATCATCAGTGTCAACTGTTTCTCCTTGAAGACACTAATTTTCTTTTTCACTCTCATCACCAGTGCTTTTATCAACTTCGCTGGTTTCATCCCAAGTAGCTGCAAAACTTCTCCTTTTCGTTTTCATTCCTCGGCTGAGTCGATTCTAAGGACAATTGGGCTTGATATGACCAGGTTTATTACACCCGTGACAAATGATCTCCTGCTCTTCTGAGTTGTCTAGTATTTTAACTATTCTGCTTTAAATTGTTGATTTAGAGTTGGATTTCCATGTTTGTGATTCCACCTTTTGAATTTCTTTATTATCAGTGTCAGTTCTTCTGAGCCATCATCATCATCGTCGTCATCTTCACTTTTGGTCCTTTGAGAGCTATTGATTTCTTTCGAGTATCACCTCCTCCGCGTTCTTCCTTGAATTTCATTTCTAGCTCATAAGTGGTGAGATTTCCAATGAGTTCTTCAACTTTGATTTGTTTCAGATCTTTTGATTCTTGAATGGCAGTAACTTTCGCTTTAAAATTTCATGGAAGGAACCTAAGGATTTTTCAAACTATTTCCAATTCGGTGCACGGTTTACCGAGAGCTTTTGATTTGTATATGAGATTTGAAAGTCTTTCGTACATCTCTTGGGCATTTTCATCCTTGGTCATTGTGAAGTTCTCGTATTCGCTACTAAGCATGGCAAGGTGAGATTCTTTGACTTGAGATGTTCATTCATGAGTCACTTCAAGTGTGTGCCAAATTTCCAACACAGTTAGACAATGTGAGACATGATTAAATTCAATTTGATCCAATGAACATATAATAGAATTCATAGCTTTAACATTAGCATTCTGTAGTTTATTTTCTAGATCTGTCCATTGATCCATTGGTTTTTCAGTTTCCTGATTATCTACCATATAGATGGTGTCCTATACCCTATCTTAACAATATTCTAAGCATTAGTGATTTTCAAAAAAAAATTTATTCTGTTCTTCTAGTAAGCATATTCACCATTGAACATAGGTGGTCTATTATGGAATGACTCTCAGCAAAAGCATTATTAAAAGAGGCCATTTAAAAATCACAATTTAAAAATAATAACTTTTTTGAAAAATAATTTTTTATAACAAAATTTGCCTCTTGTTCTTAGCTCAGATACCACTTGTAGGATCGATTTCACCCTAGAGGGGGGATGAATAGGGTGATACTAATAATAATAAAAATTAATATGGAAATATATATATATACATATATGTATGTATATAATAATTGCAGCATAGATAATAGCAGAATAATAAAAGCAAAATAGAACAACACAGATTTACCGAGCTTCGACAAAACCTTGTCTACATGCTGCCCCTAACGTTTCTACTAGAAATTAAGTAGTCAAGCGCTCACACACATAAAATTGCGACATCCGCTATCGATGAACCTAACTCTACGCTCAAAACCCTGCTACAACTCAGCCGCTGAGTTGCGAATTCTCGAAATACTTCCCATAGTTTGTACCTAGTCACACAACTAGAAGGTTACAAAAGTTTGAAAGAAAATTAAAAATAGAAACAATACAAAAACCCTAATTTTAAAATTAAAGCCCAATAGAATTTATAAAGGCCGACCTAATGGGAAACACTGTCATAAAATTTAGTCCGTTCCCTTTTCTCTTGTTAATGACTTCGGCTGCTCCCTTTCTCCATCCTTTTTCAAATGCTAGGGTTTTTGTACATTTGGAGATGCCACTTGGATATATTGATCGATTGAAGTGATTTTCTGCTTCGATCTTCGTCAATCATCTCCTTAGCTTGAATACATGCGTTTGCTCCAATTTAGCCGAGTTCAATTTGTGCTCTAAGTTGGTACGTGAATTTTCCCCCTTTTATTTCTTGACTTTTATTCGAGTTTCAAATTTGTATTTTTATTTAAAAGTATGCTCTGGATTTAAACTCGAATGATTTGATTTTTCGATGATGATTAGGTTTTTATAGGTATTGAATACCCTCATTATGCATTTGTATATTTCATTTAATTTAATCACGTTGCTATGCTCGGCCATTGATTTCGATCGATGTGATTAATCTTGACTTGTTCATTGTTGACTTGCTTTAGTTAGTTCCTTCTTGTTCCTGATGTGTTTGAATTTTGATTTCGTAGTCTTCTGCTATGACTTCGGTATTTCGAACTCTAGCTTATGACCTTACTAAAACATTCTTTGCTGGCAAAAGAAGATGTTTGAACATTTCTTTTTGGCTGGTCCTTGACTTGTTAGATTCGTGTTACCTTGCTCTATACTTTGATGACCCACGGCTTCTAACCATTTTTGACTCATACTTGCTGTGTTGATGATGCTCCAGACTTAATAGCCTTGGATGAATTTGAGATGTCAGTCTGGATTGCTGTCTTGATAGTTCTGCACTTTGAGCTTCTTCTGTGCAGTTTGGTTGCCTTTGGTTTGCATTCACTTGTGTTCATGTCTTTGGTTTGTGAGTTTGGTCATCGCATTTGAAGTCTGTTATAGACGAATATGATCAAGTCATGTTTGTTGAGTCCTTTCTTTTGTAGATTGATTCACATGTTGTTTGGTTGAGTTCAATTATTATTGCATATATATATATATATATATATATATGTCTATATGTCTGAATGCATGCATATCCTTTGTCCTCTTTGAATACTTGCATTTGAACTGGTCTATGTTGCATCCCTTGTTGTCGTTGCATATATATGTATATGTATATGTATATGTATATGTATGTATGTATATGTATATGTATACATGTGTGTTTGCGCATGTATATATGTATGCTTGCCTACACTGTGTCTTGGTTGAAGTGTTGCATTCGCCACTTTGTACATTTGAGCATGTTGAACTATTGGTGAACTAGTTTTTATTTTGAGTCTGGTTGTCATGTATGTTGGTTTGTATGTGGTCAGTGTTGGTGCACATTGACTTGTATGCTACCTCTGATCTTTCTGTGATCTTCTTGTTCATGTGTACATTGATTTGAAAAATACCTTGAATTCTGGTCTTTGGTTCATGTCTGTTGTATGTTGAACTTGTGATTTTTCATGTGGAGTTCCTTTTGGTCAAGACTTGGTTTTGTTTGAATTTGCTCATTTGAGCTGCTGTCTGGTTTGGGTATTCACATTGCATTGTGTTGAGTTATTTGCATTTATGCATGTAGTCTGCATTATCATGTGGTCTGTGCCTTTATGCCACTAGCCTAAACACTTGAATTGTTTGGTGCACCACTTCAAACATATTGAAGTTTGTTATTGTTCCATTCAAAGTCTGGTGAACTATTTTTTCTATGAACTTCAAGTGCTTTCTATCATGAGTTTTGTAGTCTAATTCAAATATGAGTCTGTCCTGAGTTTAGTTTCACATGTTTTCATGTTTTTTCAACCATTGAACTTGAGTATGGTTACGTTGATTTGGTTAAAACTAATATGAACTTGTGTCGAATCCAGCTTTGGCTTGGGTTTGACCTTGTGAATCTATTTTTCGTTGATTTGGTCGACACTCTATGCACTTGAGTTAAATCCAGCCTTTGGCTTGGGTTTGACCTCGTGCTCACCTGTCCCTTCAAATTATATCAAGTGTATATCGATGTGCACGACCTTGTGAAATGTATAGTGATATACTGTGCATGTTACAAGCTGTTCGTGCAAAATGAATTCAAAAGAAATAAATGATGAACAACCCAAATAACTGGGGCAAATAGCATTTTCAAAACACGCATTTTGTTTTACACTATACAAATATTTCTTTTTCAATTTTACCGCATTAGTGTTTATTTTACAGATAATTCAAATGTTGGATTCAATCTGGAATAAAGTTGAAGATAAAATACGAGTGAATGAATGATATGTAGTGAGGTGAATATTGTAAAGTGAATTTTGTGATGTAATAGAAATTGTATTGTAATTGGAAACGTATATATATGGTGAGGGCTCAATTTGTACTATTCATGTAACGACCCGAAATTCAGACCCAGTTTAAAATTTTAAAAATCGCTTATTTAATGTAGAAATTCGAATTTTCACTAACAACTTCCGTTGCTATCCAAACTTCACATTTGGAATGCGTCTAGATAAACATAGGCGTGTGCCAAATTTCGTTGAAAAATATTGAAGTAAATTGCGCTAATCGCATTTACATTTTAGTTCAAATCTTATGTGTAAATTTCCTACAGTCCGAACTCAAATATTTTTCCCGATGTTGCATAAGAAAAATATTCTGAACTTGACGGCGCATTTCGTTTCGTCAAATTTCGCTTTTAATTGCTAGTTAAAATGTTGCTCGAGCAAATGGTTAAATAAGATCACCACTTCGCAAACGGTGTCGAACCATCAATATCTTTATACCGTTGCGTCTATCTCAACGCGCTGAGCAAAACGGTATATTTATTTGTGTCAATCGGAGTTCGGTGTTGCAAATTATAATTGTTAACGGAGCGCAAACCGGTCCGTTACGCAGCACAAACCGGTACACAAAACTTCCCAGCATTCAAAATTTTAGAGCTTATTCAGCTGCCTTGGGGTACCTTCTGATAACCACTAGTTTACGGTGGGGTTTACGGTGCTGTATAGACTATGGCATTATAAAATGTGTTAAGGGGAATTATGGTAACGCCTTAACGCTATTTTAATATCGTACTTTACTGATTAGACATTATCTACATACCGTATTCTATTGTATATATAGATAGTTTATCGGATCCTTAGAGATGTTATTTATTCATCTTTGAGTTATGAATTTTATTCCCTGTACTTGGTTATCCTGTATAAGATTTTAAGTCCTGACTCGAGTGTTTCATTTTGTATATGCTCAGGTCAGTCTGAAGCTATCCAGTTTGCTGATCAAGGTTGGTTGAAGATGCTGAAGACTTAGCATTTATCCTTATCAGTCTATTTTGATGTCCGTGTCTGTTGGACATTTATGTATTTCCTTTCAGTCACCTTTTGTTTAGACATTGTTGTACTTTATGTAGTAGCTTCATGAACTGCTATTATGACGATGTATTTTCCGCTGCATTATTCTGTGACTGTGATGTTGTATTGATTCTCATTTACATTTTATGTATTTATAATCCCATAATGATTCGTGTTTTGTATTATTTAAGTTGACATGTGTGGATTATTGTCAATTTAAATGGTCCAAATATACGGGTTGTTACAGTTGGTATCAGAGCTTTGGTTTCCCTAAAAACCTTAGTTTAGGATTATATAAACTTATTAGAGATAGGGTAGCAATACCCTAGAATAAGGAGAATCAATTCAATATCCCGATCCTTTAAAATTCAAACTTCTTGATTCGTTCATTAGATTTTCTTCAAGCTGTATGATTTTCTATCCTTGGTTCTAAATCTCTTTCGATATTTCAGGATGAGCACCGGAAGAAACAATAGGGGAGGAAGAGGTCATGATCCTGCCCAGGCTGCACCTGCCGTCCCAGCTCCAGTCAAATTCACCACTCTTAGCAAGGAGTATACACAGCTAGGTGGTACTAAGTTTTCTGGATCCGAGGGCATTATCGAAGCCCAGCAATGGCTCAAAGTCTTAGAGAAGATATTTTCTGGATTGGAGATCACTGATGCTCAGAAACGTCAGCTTGCTACGTGGCAACTTCAGGATGCCGCGCAAGATTGGTGGGAATTGGTTACTTCTCGTGTCGAGGAGAACACCATCACTTGGGCCCAGTTTAGGTATAAATTTGTTTGGATTTCGTAGTCTAAATTCTTCTTTCAATCTTTAAAATGTTACTCATCTAGTCTATCTTTGATTAGGGATACTTTCTCGACATAATGGATGCCCGCTGCTGGGAAAACCCAACTTTATAGAGCTTTTATGGACCTTAAGCAAGGCAGTATGACTTTTTCTGAGTACGAGAGGAAATTCAATGAACTGTCCAAGTTTGGCCCGGGATTGATCGACACACCACTTCTAAAGAACGAGAAGTTCATTATGGGAGCTAGACCAGAGTATTATGACTTGCTTAGTGGCCACACTCACAGCACCTTCACAGAGCTTGTTGACTATGCTCTTAGATATGAGGCAAAGCCAAGGGGACCCACTGCCAAGGCCCCTCCTACTCAGCCCTCTTCCAGCCAGCTCGGAAAGAGGAAGATGAACTTTGATCAACAAAAGAAAGCTTGGCAAAAGACTACAGGATTAGGATAAGCCCAGAAAAGACCAATCGACCTTGCTAAGATCACTTGCTTTAAATGCGATAAGAAGGGCCATTATGCTAATAGTTGTCCATCCACCGGAGCTGCTATTCCACCACCTTCTCAGATGAGAAATGATTTATGCCATGTCTGCCTCCAGCCAGGTCACTTCAAGAGAGACTGCCCATTGAGGAAGAAAGGCACACCATCAGGAGTATATGCTATCACCACTCATGCACCACTTCCACCACCTGCTCAGGATGACCGAGGTACCTTACGAAGTACTTTTTCATTATATGATTTACCTGTTAGGGTATTATTCGATATTGGTTCATCTCATAGCTTCATATCTAATGATCTTTGTAATAAGCTCAAATTAGAACCTACTCTTGCTACTACTTCCTTATGTGTCTCCAACCCTATTGGAGGACTTGCCAACCTCAGTCGAATTTGTAAAGAGGTTGTGCTTTTGTATGGAAGATATCGATTCACTTGGGATTTTTATGTGTTTGGCTTCGTAGCATTTGACATTTTGTTGGGCGCTGATTGGTTAAGAAAATTCGATGCTGTTATTTCTTGCAAAGCTTGATCTGTTTCTCTAGTCAACGACAAGGGTCTACCGCTTGTCATTGAATGCAAATCACCTCAGAAATATGCCGGAAGCTTCATATTCTCTCTTGATGCTCACCCGGATGACCTTAGTACTACTCCTATTGTTCAGAAATTTCCCGATGTATTTGGAGAGGTCGACTCTCTACCGCCAAAGCGAGAGATCGATTTCCGCATTGACCTTATTCCCGGAGCTACTCCCGTAGTTCTCCTTCACAGAAGGATGGCTCCTAAAGAAAAAGCTGAACTTAAAACCCAAATTGACGATCTATTTGCTAAGGGTTTGATCAGGAGAAGTTGTTCTGAATGGGGCGCCGCAGTCGTATTTGTCACCAAATCAGATGGATCTCTTCGCATGTGTGTTGATTACCGAGAATTAAACAAACGCACTCTCAAGAACCGCTATCCGATGCCTCGCATCAATGATTTATTTGATCAGCTCCATGGAGCTAAAGTTTTCTCACAACTTGATCTAGCCACTTGGTTCCACCAACTCAGAGTAGCAGAAGATAGTATTCATAAGACAGCTTTCCGTACCGAGAATGGATTCTATGAATGGTTGGTTATGCCATTCGGTTTGACCAACGCACCTTCTTATTTCGTCGACTTAATGAATCGAGTCTTTCATGATGTCCTTAATAAGTTTGTCCTTGTCTTCATTGATGATATTCTCGTCTTCTCCAAAGACGGGAAAGAGCATGAAACACATCTTGCTTATGTTCTGGAAACTCTCCGAAATCATCAGCTTAAAGCCAAGTTCTCTAAATGCCACTTCTGGTGAGACGAAGTACGATTCCTTGGCCATATTGTTTCTGAAAACGGGATTTCGGTCGATCCAGCTAAGATCGCCGTAATCAATGTAAGTTCTATCCTATTCGTTATTTCTATTCGATCCATCTTATTCCTTTCTAATTCGAACATTTATCTACAGGATTGGGAGACTCCCAAAACTCCTACTGATATCCGTAGCTTCTTGGGCCTAGCCGGTTATTATCGCAGATTCATTGAGCGCTTTGTCCGGATTTCTGCCCCACTTACTGCTTTAACTTGAAAGGATGTCAAGTTTATTTGGAATGAGAAGTGCGAATCAGCTTTTAATGAGCTGAAACGTAAGTTAACTTCAGCCCCAGTTCTTGCGGTAATTGACGGGAGTGAAGGATTAACTGTCTATACCGATGCTTGTCGGGAAGGTTTAGGCGCTGTCTTGATGCAAAATGGTAAGGTTGTTGCTTATGCTGGTCGTCAGTTGAAGATCCATGAAGTAAACTATGAAACTCATGATCTAGAGCTTCTTGCAGTTGTATTTGCTTTGAAACTATGGAGGCATCATCTTTTGGGAACAAAATTTGAATTATTCACAGATCATAAGTCCTTGCGGTATATTTTCTCTCAGAAGGATTTAAACCAGAGACAAGTCCGACGGCTCGAATTCTTAGCTGCATATGATCTCAACATCAATTATACTCCTGGAAAAGCAGATGTTGTAGCTGATGCTTTGAGCCGTAGCAAAGCATTGTCTTGTTGTAATCTCGTAGAAGGCATGCTATTTCAGCTTGTAATCTCCCCATCTCTTTTGGATCGCATCAAAGCTAAGCAATATGAGGACACCTTGCTCTATCGCATGAAGGAGTTAGTTCTTGGTAGAGTTGGAAATGCTGACAGTAAAGTGGCAGCACAGATAGATAGTAATGGAGTTTTGAAGATTGACAACCGAATTTGTGTTCCTAATGTTGATGGATTGAGACAAGAAGTACTTAAAGAGAACCATCAGTCATCACTTTCATTTCATCCTGGTGTAACCAAGATGTATCGAAATATGAAGCGTTTATATTGGTGGAGTGGGATGAAGAGAGATATTTCCATATATGTCAGTAGATGCTCCACTTGCTAGCAAGTCAAGGCCGATCACCGAAAGACGGCAGGATTACTATAGGCCCTAGAGATTCCATGTTGGAAATGGGACCAGATTTCTATGGACTTCGTTGACGGATTACCGAGGACCAGAAAAGGTAACGAGAGTATATGGGTGATTGTTGATAGGTTGACAAAATCTGCTCACTTTATTCCTGTTAAGACCACTCGTACTGCTTCGAGTTTGGCCGAGATTTATATGAGAGAGATTGTCAGACTTCATGGAGTTCCATCTAGTATTGTATGCGATAGAGATCCCTTGTTCACTAGTAAATTCTGGAGGGCATTTCAGGACGTCTTGGGCACTAAACTGAATCTGAGCACGACTTATCATCCTCAAACAGATGGCCAAACTGAGAGGGTAAATCAAATTTTGGAAGATATGCTCCGAGCTTGCATTATTGATTTCAGTGGATCTTGGGAAGACCATCTCCGTTTAGTTGAATTCACTTATAACAACAGCTATCAGGTAATCCAAAATTTTCAATTTGAATAAGTAAAATTGAATTGAAATTTAACTTCTCTATAATCGGACGAGTATCGATATGGCACCGTTCGAAGCTTTATATGAACGGCCATGCAAATCGCCAGCTTGTTGGATTGAGCCTGGTGACCGATTAGTTCTTGGCCCGGATATGATATGGAAGCATCCGAGAAGGTTAATGAGATTAGAAGGAAGATGAAAACCGCACAGGATAGGCAGAAGAGCTATGCAGATAGGCGTAGATGAGAGTTAAAATTCCAGGTTGGGGATGAGGTATTTCTTAAAGTATCACCTCTGAAGAATGTTATTCGATTAGGTCGTAGAGGGAAGCTCGCTTCTAGATTTGTTGGACCATTCACTATCACTGAGAGGATTGGTACATTAGCCTACAGGGTTGCACTGCCGGAGAAATTTGAGGGCGTGCACAACGTATTCCATGTTTCACATCTTCGGAAGGTTGTACATGATCCATCCATGACCATTCCTATTGCTCAGTTAGATGAGGTTGATATTGAGTCGGATTTGACTATAGAGAGGAGACCACTTCGTATTATTGATAGGGATATGAAGCAGCTTAGAAAGAAATCAGTTAGCCTGGTCAAAGTCCAATGGAGTCCCCATGATCGTGATTGTACTTGGGAAACCGAGGAGAGTATCCGTGATTCTAATCCAGAATTGTTTGTTGAAGGTAAATCCATTCTATATTCTTTACTTTATTCGATAATCTATTCTATATCCATCGTATCTATTTTATTGTTCTTCCACTCTTTACTTTGTTCCTTTTCGAGGACGAAAAGTTTTGAGTGGGGGAGAATGTAACGACCCGAAATTCAGCCCCAGTTTAAAATTCTAAAAATCGCTTATTTAATGTAGAAATTCGAATTTTCACAAACAACTTCCGTTGCTATCCAAACTTCACATTTGGAATGCGTCTAGATAGACATAGGCGTGCGCCAAATTTCGTTGAAAAATATTGAAGTAAATTGCGCTCGTCGCATTTACATTTTAGTTCAAATCTAATGTGTAAATTTTCCTACTGTCCGAACTCAAATATTTTTCTCGATGTTGCATAAGAAAAATATTCTGAACTTGACGGCGCATTTCGTTTCGTCAAATTTCGCTTTTAATTGCTAGTTAAAATGTTGCTCGAGCAAATGGTTAAATAAGATCACCACTTCGCAAACGGTGTCGAACCATCAATATCTTTATACCGTTGTGCCCATCTCAACGCGCTGATCAAAACGGTATATTTATTTATGTCAATCGGAGTTCGGCGTTGCAAATTATAATTGTTAACGGAGCGCAAACCGGTCCGTTACGCAGCACAAACCGGTACACAAAACTTCCCAGCATTCAAAATTTTAGAGCCCATTCAGCTGCCTTGGGGTACCCTCTGATAACCACTAGTTTATGGTGGGGTTTACGGTGCTGTATAGACTATGGCATTATAAAATGTGTTAAGGGGAATTATGGTAACGCCTTAACGCTATTTTAATATCGTACTTTACTGATTAGACAGTATCTACATACCGTATTCTATTGTATATATAGATAGTTTATCGGATCCTTAGAGATGTTATTTATTCATCTTTGAGTTATGAATTTTATTCTCTGTACTTGATTATCCTGTATAAGGACTCGAGTGTTTCTTTTTGTATATGCTCGGGTCAGTCTGAAGCTATCCAGTTTGCTGATCAAGGTTGGTTGAAGATGCCGAAGACTTAGCATTTATCCTTATCAGTCTATTTTGATGTCCGTGTCTGTTGGACATTTATGTATTTCCTTTCAGTCACCTTTTGTTTAGACATTGTTGTACTTTATGTAGTAGCTTCATGAACTGCTATTATGACGATGTATTTTCCGCTGCATTATTCTGTGACTGTGATGTTGTATTGATTCTCATTCACATTTATGTATTTATAATCCCATAATGATTCGTGTTTTGTATTATTTAAGTTGACATGTGTGGATTATTGTCAATTTAAATGGTCCAAATATACGGGTTGTTACAATTCAAAATTGTAATAAAATATTTGTTTGAATATTATATTTGTCTGAATTTAAATTTTGTGTTATTTATTTTCTTCAACAAATATTTATTTAATTATGTGAAAAATAAAATAGTATAATAACAAATATATTGACATGAATAAATATATATGTTTATTATCATAAAAAATATCATATACTAGCATATTCAACACTGCAAGCTCCCCGACACCGATGGCCCTCCACAAGCCATCGCTGCAAGCGACCACCATCGCAAGCACCCCACGTTCGTCGGTGTGATTAAATGCGCTTATCATTTTTTATCCATTTCTTTGATCTGATATGGATTCGTTGTTATAAATTCATTGATAAATGGTAGTTGGTATAATTTTTTTAGTATGATCGTACGTATATAATTTTATTATTAGTATTACTATGAAATTGTTTGATAAAGCCATTGTAATCGATAAGATAATTTAGCTAAAACCCCATAAATGTTTAATTTGACCCATTTAACAAATGTATGATTGTTATATAAATATTCGTGTTTTAAATAAAACAAAAATCGATATTCATTTGATACGTTATTTGTCGGATTTGACCCAATATCGGACAAGTTATTAATGCAATGATTTTTTTTTATGAATCACTATTTCAAATCAAACGGTTAATGAAATTTTGATGACGTTTCGTTCTTGTTCATCATATATACTCGTTTGTGTATGATAGGGAAAATAATGGGAAGTGCTGTCGAATTTTTCTTAATCGTTCGATTTGAAATGAATTATAAGACAAAATATCATTGTATTTGTAATGAGAAGTAGGATGGCCAGCTATTTAAAAAACGTGCAGAAATCCCTAGGTTATATAGCTTTAAAATTATTTGTGAATTCCATTATTTTGTAATAAAATTTGTAATGTTATTGAACATAATAATAAAATTAATAATGTTATTGAATTCATTAATAAAATGAATAACGTTATTTAAGCTAATAAAATAATAAAATTGATAATGTAATTTAAATTAGTAATAAAATTAATAATGATATTTAAATTAATTATAAAATTAATAATGTTATTTAAGTTAATAATAAAATTAGCAATTTTAATTAAATTATTAATAAATTTAACAGTGATATTTATTGTAGTAATAAAATTAATTATGTTATTTGAATTAATAATATTCTCATGTCATAGATAATGTAAATTTTGTTTACGTGCAAAGTATAGAAGGTAGATTACTTGGAAGACTGAAGTTGGATGTAAATGAGAGGTAAAAGCAGAGGAATGATTCTATTGCACTTTAGATATGGCATGGATGCATTTTTGAAAGGGACAACTTATAACAAAAAAATATAGAGGAAGTTTGATGTTGTGTTCAAAACGCGATTGCCTCAAACTTATAGAGTATTATACTATAATATAACATTTACACCAATATGGTTTTGTGCCATTTTTCTTGTATGGGTATATATTATAGAAGAATATCACTTTGTACAAAAGGAGAGCATTAATATGGATGTGGGTTTCGATGAAACCTTATTGAACAAAATATAGATCTAGAAAATATAATGACTGAAATGGTTCATGATGCTGCTGGTCCGAGTATTTGGACCGAAGAATTGGATTTGGAGAAAGATTTTAACTCGGAAGTGAAGAAGTTTTCAACTTGTTAGAAGCATCGAAACAACCAATCTATAAAGGTTGTAAAATAATACACTTGTAAAACATCTAGTTAATCGCTATTATAACCAAATATAATGCATTAGAAAACCTAATGAATGCAAATCTTATCTAGTAAAGAAATGCTTCCACTTGACATTGTATTGGTGGAGATCCAGTACTTCCTTAAAGGAGAGGTCTCTATCTTTGGATTGCCTTATGAAAAATTGATACATGTCTAGGTGGATGCATGATGTATTAGAAGGAAGATAAAGATGCGGCATTATGTAATCTCTATAAATTACCTTGATATAATCAATGAAAACTAGTGGTAAAGGCGCACCTTTGTGCATTATTTTCACCAGAGTGCATTATTTTCCAATTACAAGAGATTGCAAAGGTTATACACATTTTTTTCTACGGCAAAACACATGTAATGGCATAGTTAATGATAATGAGATGAAGATGTTCAATGTCATACTTCAGATGATGAAGCATGGAAAAATTTCGATAGGATAGAACCTGATTTTGCTAAAGAATCATGTAATGTTTAACTTGGTTTTTATACATATGGTTTTGTCGTATTAAGTTCAGTATGCACATGTACTTGCAACCTATTTATGCAAACTAAAATATAGTCGGCATGGGGATTGCCATGCATCGATGAAAGTCGTTTGTACGGTGTTTGTAAGTGCTCCACGTGAGGTGTCTTCTAGATGTCGAAAATAAATTTCTAACATATTTTATACCGACCCCATAAGTGGCATCGGCATAACGTCACCAAGTCATTTACCGGTGCCTTGCCGATGTCTTTATGGCATTAATAAATGACTTAGTTTTCGTAGCGACAAAATTATACATATAATCTTAAATTTTTATTTTTTCTGAAACATAGACATGAATGTGTATATATATTTCATATCTTCATTTAAAATAATTTATTTATAAATGATTAATTAGTAATTATAAATATATGTTCAAAATAATTTTGTATGTTGGAAAAGGTTTTAATTTTTTAAAATCAAATCCATGTTTGCATGATTTTTTTATAATACATACATTGTTTGATTTAAAAGAATTTTAATGTGTGTGTATATATATAATTTTATTAAATTCAAAAGTACATATAGAAAATAATTCTAAATAATTTAATATATATATATACACATAATACATATTTTGTATGTCTATAATTTCATATATTATTATAAAAGCTATTTAGAAATGATTTGAAGATTTGAAAACTATAATAAAATGTTAATATTAAGACAAAAAATAATGTAAGTAATTTAATAATATTTAATGTTTTCATGTGTTTTCTAAATCAATCTGAATATATACATGTGATTGGATAACAAAAAGTATATACCAATTGATTATAATAATTGAAATCTAAGTAGCATGAATATGATGATCAACATATACGACAATAATTAACATTAAACTTGAAATGTTATCAAAATAGTAGCATGTGATATGCATCTTGAATGAACCTTTGATCTGGTCGATACACCTCCAGAAATTGCAGCAAACTAGAGATGACTACAACACTTTTGTTCGTTATTTTGATTTGAACTTTTTTGGGAATTTAATGGAAATATGCCTTTGGTATTTTTGGTTGGGACAGGGAGTAGGTGGAGGCAAAAATATATGAGGGTGTGGCTTTTAAATAGGCATTAAGATGTAGCAAAAGGTAGAGATCCAATCTACTTTGTATACTCTTTCTTTTCTACCAATTCAAATATACATTTGAGCAAATAAAATGCCCATAACTGTCCTGTCTAAGTCATGCAATGGTATGGGGACAAAGGGACCGTAAAATTTTCCAAACATGTTTTAAATTATCTTATTTAAGTTAAATTTGAATATTTATCGATATCGTGTATCGGTACGTACATAGCTTTTATATATGCACCCAATTAATTATTAATGGCATCGAAATAAAATAAAATTTTAATAATTAATATTTTCACAAATATTAATTAATTTAATTAATTTATAGTGATTATAAATTAATTAAATCATGTGGTTTTTTGGAGTATTCAACATCATGGCTATGCGACTTATAGTTATACATTCAATCAGCTATTAATATTGAACAATTCGAATATTAATGTTCACATGTCATCTTAGCGACAGGTATGATTGTTTAGTCGAATTTGTTGCCTATACATTTTTCTATAAAATCATATTTCACTATATTAAGTGGAGCTTAGTGCTAACAATTTTTTGCACCAATTCTCTTCTCCAAAACTATATCACTTTAGGACTTATGAAATTTGATTTTGGTCAAAATTCCAATAATATCCACTTTCTACTTGTTTAATTCAAACATAAAGTCTTCAATTCAATAAAAAAATTTGTTATTAAGCATACTGCTCTTGCCATAGACCTTTACTTTGAGTTGACTATAGTGGACCATGATACATCATATAACCCAGGAGACAAATTCTCTATTGAATAGTGTGTCACTTCCAATGCTTTTACTCATACCCAACTATAGTCACTTAATGACGTCATGCCATGATTTAACTATAATCAAAGTGGAGTATCCATATTGAAATTCAATCTTTTTCTAAAGTCAAGAGAACTGTGTAACATCATCACTTTGAAATTCTCTATTTGACCTTAGTTACATTAACCAACCAAAGGCTCTCAAGTGAGTCATTCCATAGTTATATAATCACTGTCATTATGTAAACTTTTGGTGACCCAGTGTAACAAACGGGAATTTTCGACTTTCGAAAATTCAACATCGACATTCACTTTATCGACTGTCGAGAAATCGAAGGCCAAAAACCGGAATGTTATGGATTTTTAAAAAGAATTTAAGAAAAGAAAAGAGAAGAAGAGAGAAGATAGAAAATAGAGAGAAAAGAAAAACAGAAGAAAATAGGACGGAATAGAAAACAACAGAACAACAACAGAATCTCACAATTCGCAGTGGAACAACATATAATAATAAATGAATAATCTTTAAACAAAGAACTATATCAGTTATTACATTTTATACATTTCATTTCATCATATCATCAGAGTATACAACAACAACAACAACAAACAGTGCAGCGGAAAAAGAAATACTATATAAGTAATATGCCATGCCATCTAGCTTGCCTCCAGCAACTCCAGAATATCCAAAATATCCTGATAAACCTTACTCTTGACTGCCCGTGTGAAAATTGGTGGGCACCCAGAGTTTAGGAAGGAAAACAATAAACTCCAAGTCAGTCATGTGACTGGTGTGAGAACTCAAAACAGTTTATTTACTTTAAAATCAAAATAGAGGAATATTTTAATTTCAATTCGCAATGCTTTTAAAAATGAGACTACCATAAGGCCTCCCGCACACACACACAATGCTAACGCAGAATCGGAGGAGATTTCTCCTTATGATGGTCAAAGATGCTTGATACGCATTTAAAATAACATTTGATATTATTATTAGTGCATAGTATAGGAAAAAAATTCATTTCGAAAGTAGAATATAAATCTTAGCCAGCATAGACATTCCGCACTTATGCCTACTATAGCTACTATGTTCAATAGCAGGTTACCGCCACATTCCATAGCAGGTTATACAACTAAAACCGTACAAGTCACGTATTGTTTCTTTGGATTTCCAACAAATGGTCAGGCCAAGGAACTTCCTATTGCCACATGGAAACGCCTCTGGCTGGACGTCCCCGAGAACTTAACCAGCTCTCTGCCAACACAAGGCCGGGTTACCTTTATCACTAGGTAACTACTACACGAATATGGCATCCCCCGGTCCCATTGGACCTTTAAACCGAGCGCTCGTCACCAACAACACCACACGGTAATAAAATATAGTGTTTCAACATGAGTAAATATCTGGGCTCCATACCATGATACCACCCTTTCCAGAAGGAAATGCACATACCCTAAAGGGAGCTACCCCTCATAACCTTGCCGCATCTTTCCTGTTTTGACCATTCCGGGATGTGAGGCTCGACGAAGTTTCGTCCACAAAAACATACTTTATACAAAAGCCATGCTTTGGGTCAACAAATGATCAACACAATGATCATAAGGATAAACGATCAAATAAACGATCCTATCACAAATAATCAACACAATGATCATTTCAGCATCACTCAGCATGTCACATTACCAAATTGGGAATATATCGCTGATAACATTCAACTATATAACCTCTGAGCTCGTACGTCTCAGAGAAGGGTGTTAAGCTAAAAGAATAAATTCTCCGCCACCAACAGAAATATATTTGAAAGAAATCGGCTTTACATCTCAACTTGTAACGTCAGACATACAATCCATACAAGTCTGTTCCGGGCTCGAACAAAACCGAAGGCACTTCTTACGAAGCCCTTGCAATCCGGGTATTCACAATCCCGATCGAATTTCCCATCACTTAAGGAATCTCTATACCAGGAGCTACCCAGTGCAGAGACAATCGATAGGTCATTCTATCGCTTTCGCAAATACTCGGTCTTCAACACCGATCTTCAATGCAATTCACAACGACGTATCACATATTCGGAATGGGTTATACGACCCCATGGTCCTTTCCCGGTTAACCCGAATAGTGAGCGCTTATTTAAAAATAAGTGTAGCATTCACATTCAAACAAATCACATCAGTTACCCATTCAAAGGGAAAATATTGATAGTCGGTTATTGAACTATCAATGGATATGCACACATCACCAGTTTCCAAATAATTTTCCAAATTATTTATTTCCAAAATATCTTTACAAGATATATAATTTCAACACTTCAAAAATAAATCAATATTTATTTTTTCTAAACCAATTCCACTTTTCATTTATAAATTCCATAATGAATTTATATCCTCAAATATTCATGCATATACGATTTCAATTATCCATTTTCAATTTATCTTCAAAAAGATAAATTCTAATTATTCACTTCATATTGGAAAACAATTCCATACTTATTAAAAATAAGTAATTCACAAATCTTTTTATTTTCAACACTTAGAAAATATTCAATATACTTAAATCGAGATTAAGTATATATTTCATTCTTTAAGGAAATCATTCACTTAAACATATTTATTTGGGCCAAAACGAATGTTACGTAAAACATCGTTACGACAACCCAAAATCACTAGTATAGGGATTCGAAATTAAAATAGATATATAAATCCCAATACTATACAAAACATTCCCCTTCGGAAATCATTTACTATAACAACAGTGTTATAGTCCACTATTTCCTTTCATTTCTCGAAACATCTATTTCAACAATCAATGTTGAAATCTATGGTTTCGAATCTCAACACATTTTAAAACATCGTTAGATCGTTTTAATTCTATTTAAAATGTTCACATTCAAACCATTTTCTTTAACGTGTTATTCACTATTCAAAAACGTGAATAAACTTCGTTAACAAATTTCATCCTTTTATTCATTTCAATTCAAAGGATTATTCACTATTCAAAAATGTGAATATAACTCCATTAAATAAGTTATGACAATTAACTTATCAAAATAAGTTGTTTGCGGATTTATAAAACAATGTTTATAAATTCCATTTCTATTTATTTATAAAAACTTCCTTTTTATAAATTCCTTTATTAACCTATTCCAGTTTATACCTAAATTATAAACTAAACGTTCATATTATAAGTTAAATACTTATAAAACGATTATTTTACAAAATCGTTCCTTTAGGGACTTTCCAATTTATAAATCTTATAACTTATAAGATCCATTTATCTAACTAATCTATTCTTCAAATAATTTCACCAAATTTATAAATCTTACTATTTATAAATTTCTTTTATAACTTCACAGTTTATAATTCTATAAATTTCATTCATTTATGAATTTCATTTTCACTTCATTCAAACACTTATAAAAACTCGTTTTATAAGTCAATATTTCAATTTATAAATATCCGTTTATAAATCCCTTAATATAAATCAATTTATATTATTCTTTTAAAACGTCTTTAATTTCCTTTATAGTTTCACCATTTTGATTTATAAAATAATCAAATTTTATAAATCCTATTTTTAAACTTTTATAATATATTCAAAAATCCAATTTAAACTATTTTATAAAATCATAAATCCCCTATTTCTCAAAAATCAACTTTTAACTATATTTCACAAAATCATAATTTTTTATAACTTTAAAAATTATAATGTTTATTTATTTAAAATGGATCAATTCCAAAAATATAGTATATTCCCAAAAATCACTTTAAAAATCATTTTAAAATCCCAAAATCTGGGTCCAATGATGTTACACACCAAATAGTCAATCACGACAACTACGACATCATATATCGTATATGATAATCAACGAATATCAAAATATCCATAATCAAATAAATACTGTTGAGGAATCCAGTTGGATCCCTCCAACCTGTTTTCCTGCATCCAAAAACATTAGCACAATACCAATTTCGCTCCAGTACGAAATTATCGCGGTACATGTTCTTATTAAATATTATCCGCTTAATAACGGCGTAATAGGGTCTCATCCGCTAAAAAATACGGGAAATCAATCAACTGCAATATATACATATGCCAATATATATATTGATATTATTTATAATACCAATTTCACTGTTTATGAAATATTCGCGGTATATGTTTTTAATAAATAACATCCGCTTACTAACGGCGTATAATGTCTATTTTAACAATCAATAGATATCAATCAACATTCAAACATGCATTCAAATATTTTAAATCTAACTATTTAAAATAAAATCGAAACCTATTCGATTGAGTGAGAAATTCTCACCTTGATTTTAAATTCCGTTTTAGCGATTTATTTCGAATAAAATTAAACGGACGTTTAATTTTACCCAAAATTCTCACTGACTCCAAATGACTCCAAACCAACTCCATCGCGTAGTGCTCGTCCATACGATTCCAACGCAAAAAATCTCGTCCGAAACGGACCTCGTATGAAAGAGTTACAACATTTTGAAGTTAATACGATTTCATATATAATTAATTACAAACTTTCTTTTTATTATTTACTTAACCCTTAATTAGAGCCGTTGGATCACACCCCCCCCCTTCATCAGCCGTGCGCGTCTTCTTCCCAACTCCCTCTCGTGTTTCACGTTACCAGGTTGCCGCATATGAACCCATACACTTCGAATTAGGGTTTTAATTTTCAACCTCCTCGACGCATTACAGCTCGATCAAATTGCTCCATGTCGTGCGTCCATGCGAGAGCTATGCTCGGCCCCAAAATCCCCCAGCTCGGTCACCATTTCGAGCTCGAATTGCGTGCCGACTTCATGACAAACGCAGCCCCCTATCTCCCAAAATATAACCCCAATCTCGATCGTGACCGTTGACCACATAGAGCTCGTGAAGCTCGACAAGTTTGCAGTTGAAGCTTTAGTCTAAATGTTGATGGATTGGGAGATCGGAGGAGATGAAATTCGTCACTTTCTGGCCGTTGGTTGATGGGGTGTCGGCTGCGCATATTAGGGTTTTGCAAATTTTTTTTTTCTTTTCTAAAGGGTTAAGGGCTATTTATAGAAGAACGAACGAACACTATTCATCCGGGAATTCCGAACTCCGATTTACGCGCCGAAACTGACGTTCCTAGGGTTTATCCCGCGTTCCGGACACAATGGAACAGGTTTCGAAAGCTAATTCGGAAGCATGTGCGAGTTATGGCTATAAACGCTCAATTTGAATTAAACCGATTTAAACCGATTTCTAGGCGTTTTAATTTGTACCGGACAAACGGTAAATCCAATTGACTTGAAATTTGAAACCTTACAATAATATCACATTACGGATCCGATGAAACTTGTTTCGTCGAAATCCGAGACTTTTTGAAAAATGGCTATTTTAGCTCGCCAAATTTAAATTAAAAATAAATCGATGCGTTTCGAGCTGCCACGCTCAAACGATAACTCCGATTGACACGAAAATTGAAATCCGGTAATAACTAACTATTACGGATCCAATGGAACTGGTTTCGTTCAATTCTGAGACTATTCAAAAATTGGCTATTTTACTAGTCGATTTTAATATTAAAATATTCAATTTTCACAAATTAACTTTTAATTCGATTTTAAAAGTTCTAAATTATCGTTCTAACTCCAATATGATAAAATAAAATTTTACAAATCATTTTCAATCATATTTAACTCAATTTTCAATTATTTCCATAATTTAACGTATTAAATTATCGATTTAATAATCCAATTAGATTCAATAATTCAAATAAAAATTTATTCGACTTATAAATTCACTTATTAAATATTTAAAATAAATTAAATATTCAAATGTTAATTTCTAAAAATTCTGGGTCGTTACAATCTTCCCCACTTAAAAGAATTTCGTCCTCGAAATTAACAAGTAAGAAAAGTACAGAATTTATTAACTTTCCCAAAATTCATAGTTAAACTTCTTGCAATAACCTTACTAAGTTTTGAAATCATACTTAGTTATCTTTTCAAAAACAACTACTATCGTTTAACTTTCAATTCCAAAATCAAAGTTTAAGTTTTCAAAATTTTCCAATTTTCTCAAATTTTTTTCTAACGCCTTAAATTTCCGGAAAAATTCGCCATGGTCTCCTTTGCGCGGCTCGATCCGAAAAAAAAATGACAGTATATATATCACAAATATACATCTCATCAAGTAATGAGGCATCCCGAAGGGAAAAAAGTGTAAAAGTGTCATATTTAATCCGAGATATGTACCTTATATTTTATTAGCGAGCATATACGGCTAATATAGCGCAAAAGCGAGCTCCAAATGCGAAGCAAACGCGATCCGCACCTACTAATCACTCAACAAACAACATGAGAATCATGCATATAGACAATAATCTCAATATACAACATATATTAACATAATAACTATATATGTCACATAGCAAATGCAACTAAACAACAAATGCAATATATATTCAACTATCAACCAACTAAATACTCATTCATATTCTCATTTATATTCAATGAATTGGTTCTCAATTTAATCACATTTGATTTATTAACATTGGATGTTATCAACATTCATTCTCAATTTTAATTAGTTTGCATTCACTAATTAAATCCAATTCACGTTCAATTCTATTCAAATTTATTTACTTTCAATTTGAATTCAATTTACTTTAGCTTTCCATTTCATTAACTACTTAATGAATTATATATAATCAACTAACAATCATATGACAATCAATGTATATTAATTACAACCAAATTACTTTGCTTACCATTGGTTTAATTAATTGATTTTCATTCAATTATTCAACTTCCAATAACATTAGATTTTAATGAATTAACACTTTCATTCATTATTCCATATCAATTTAATTCACATTCAATTGATTAACATTTAATCCATTAATTCAATTCAATTACAAAAGTTGAATTTCATTTAAATAACTTAAGTTCATATTTATCACTTAACTTTATTAATTTATTTTGATACTAATATCAACTTCATTCAACATCTCTTAAGTTATACTTCATTTTACTTTAAATTCACTTTTATTCTTACAACTCATATTCATAAATATATTCATTAGTTTCACTTCTTACATATATAAGTTTTATTTCACAATTGTAAATCACTTTAATTATAATTTAACTCTTATAATTCTTTTTGCTCATACAATTATTCTTCAATTTAGATTATTCAAACAACTAAACAATCAACTTATTTTCACTTTAATAATTTTGCAAAATTATTCCTTTATATATAAAATATGCTCAAGGTAAAATTATTTCATTTACCCAATTTAAAACAATATTATGTCGGTTTATCTTGTTTAAGAGTTTAGAAACTCCTATCTACGATAGTTAGCTAGACTACATCGACTGGAATCTATAAACAATCAACCGATAAGTCAACACAATATAAAACAATTTATATTCACTAACAAATACGCTCTCATAGCTATTATTACACTCAAATTCATTCTAGAGTACTACTGACTCTATCTCTAATGAATTATACCCAACAGAACCATGGTTGTCGCTTAACCATATGCTCCGATACCAAATGTAACAAACGGGAATTTTCGACTTTCGAAAATTCAACATCGACATTCACTTTATCGACTGTCGAGAAATCGAAGGCCAAAAACCGGAATGTTATGGATTTTTAAAAAGAATTTAAGAAAAGAAAAGAGAAGAAGAGAGAAGATAGAAAATAGAGAGAAAAGAAAAACAGAAGAAAATAGGACGGAATAGAAAACAACAGAACAACAACAGAATCTCACAATTCGCAGTGGAACAACATATAATAATAAATGAATAATCTTTAAACAAAGAACTATATCAGTTATTACATTTTATACATTTCATTTCATCATATCATCAGAGTATACAACAACAACAACAAACAGTGCAGCGGAAAAAGAAATACTATATAAGTAATATGCCATGCCATCCAGCTTGCCTCCAGCAACTCCAGAATATCCAGAATATCCTGATAAACCTTACTCTTGACTGCCCGTGTGAAAATTTGTGGGCACCCAGAGTTTAGGAAGGAAAACAATAAACTCCAAGTCAGTCATGTGACTGGTGTGAGAACTCAAAACAGTTTATTTACTTTAAAATCAAAATAGAGGAATATTTTAATTTCAATTCGCAATGCTTTTAAAAATGAGACTACCATAAGGCCTCCCGCACACACACACAATGCTAACGCAGAATCGGAGGAGATTTCTCCTTATGATGGTCAAAGATGCTTGATACGCATTTAAAATAACATTTGATATTATTATTAGTGCATAGTATAGGAAAAAAATTCATTTCGAAAGTAGAATATAAATCTTAGCCAGCATAGACATTCCGCACTTATGCCTACTATAGCTACTATGTTCAATAGCAGGTTACCGCCACATTCCATAGCAGGTTATACAACTAAAACCGTACAAGTCACGTATTGTTTCTTTGGATTTCCAACAAATGGTCAGGCCAAGGAACTTCCTATTGCCACATGGAAACGCCTCTGGCTGGACGTCCCCGAGAACTTAACCAGCTCTCTGCCAACACAAGGCCGGGTTACCTTTATCACTAGGTAACTACTACACGAATATGGCATCCCCCGGTCCCATTGGACCTTTAAACCGAGCGCTCGTCACCAACAACACCACACAGTAATAAAATATAGTGTTTCAACATGAGTAAATATCTGGGCTCCATACCATGATACCACCCTTTCCAGAAGGAAATGCACATACCCTAAAGGGAGCTACCCCTCATAACCTTGCCGCATCTTTCCTGTTTTACCATTCCGGGATGTGCGGCTCGACGAAGTTTCGTCCACAAAAACATACTTTATACAAAAGCCATGCTTTGGGTCAACAAATGATCAACACAATGATCACAAGGATAGACGATCAAATAAACGATCCTATCACAAATAATCAACACAATGATCATTTCAGCATCACTCAGCATGTCACATTACCAAATTGGGAATATATCGCTGATAACATTCAACTATATAACCTCTGAGCTCGTACGTCTCAGAGAAGGGTGTTAAGCTAAAAGAATAAATTCTCCGCCACCAACAGAAATATATTTGAAAGAAATCGGCTTTACATCTCAACTTGTAACGTCAGACATACAATCCATACAAGTCTGTTCCGGGCTCGAACAAAACCGAAGGCACTTCTTACGAAGCCCTTGCAATCCGGGTATTCACAATCCCGATCGAATTTCCCATCACTTAAGGAATCTCTATACCAGGAGCTACCCAGTGCAGAGACAATCGATAGGTCATTCTATCGCTTTCGCAAATACTCGGTCTTCAACACCGATCTTCAATGCAATTCACAACGACGTATCACATATTCGGAATGGGTTATACGACCCCATGGTCCTTTCCCGGTTAACCCGAATAGTGAGCGCTTATTTAAAAATAAGTGTAGCATTCACATTCAAACAAATCACATCAGTTACCCATTCAAAGGGAAAATATTGATAGTCGGTTATTGAACTATCAATGGATATGCACACATCACCAGTTTCCAAATAATTTTCCAAATTATTTATTTTCCAAAATATCTTTACAAGATATATAATTTCAACACTTCAAAAATAAATCAATATTTATTTTTTCTAAACCAATTCCACTTTTCATTTATAAATTACATAATGAATTTATATCCTCAAATATTCATGCATATACGATTTCAATTATCCATTTTCAATTTATCTTCAAAAAGATAAATTCTAATTATTCACTTCATATTGGAAAACAATTCCATACTTATTAAAAATAAGTAATTCACAAATCTTTTTATTTTCAACACTTAGAAAATATTCAATATACTTAAATCGAGATTAAGTATATATTTCATTCTTTAAGGAAATCATTCACTTAAACATATTTATTTGGGCCAAAACGAATGTTACGTAAAACATCGTTACGACAACCCAAAATCACTAGTATAGGGATTCGAAATTAAAATAGATATATAAATCCCAATACTATACAAAACATTCCCCTTCGGAAATCATTTACTATAACAACAGTGTTATAGTCCACTATTTCCTTTCATTTCTCGAAACATCTATTTCAACAATCAATGTTGAAATCTATGGTTTCGAATCTCAACACATTTTAAAACATCGTTAGATCGTTTTAATTCTATTTAAAATGTTCACATTCAAACCATTTTCTTTAACGTGTTATTCACTATTCAAAAACATGAATAAACTTCGTTAACAAATTTCATCCTTTTATTCATTTCAATTCAAAGGATTATCCACTATTCAAAAATGTGAATATAACTCCATTAAATAAGTTATGACAATTAACTTATCAAAATAAGTTGTTTGCGGATTTATAAAACAATGTTTATAAATTCCATTTCTATTTATTTATAAAAACTTCCTTTTTATAAATTCCTTTATTAACCTATTCCAGTTTATACCTAAATTATAAACTAAACGTTCATATTATAAGTTAAATACTTATAAAACGATTATTTTACAAAATCGTTCCTTTAGGGACTTTCCAATTTATAAATCTTATAACTTATAAGATCCATTTATCTAACTAATCTATTCTTCAAATAATTTCACCAAATTTATAAATCTTACTATTTATAAATTTCTTTTATAACTTCACAGTTTATAATTCTATAAATTTCATTCATTTATGAATTTCATTTTCACTTCATTCAAACACTTATAAAAACTCGTTTTATAAGTCAATATTTCAATTTATAAATATCCGTTTATAAATCCCTTAATATAAATCAATTTATATTATTCTTTTAAAACGTCTTTAATTTCCTTTATAGTTTCACCATTTTGATTTATAAAATAATCAAATTTTATAAATCCTATTTTTAAACTTTTATAATATATTCAAAAATCCAATTTAAACTATTTTATAAAATCATAAATCCCCTATTTCTCAAAAATCAACTTTTAACTATATTTCACAAAATCATAATTTTTTATAACTTTAAAAATTATAATGTTTATTTATTTAAAATGGATCAATTCCAAAAATATAGTATATTCCCAAAAATCACTTTAAAAATCATTTTAAAATCCCAAAATCTGGGTCCAATGATGTTACACACCAAATAGTCAATCACGACAACTACGACATCATATATCGTATATGATAATCAACGAATATCAAAATATCCATAATCAAATAAATACTGTTGATGAATCCAGTTGGATCCCTCCAACCTGTTTTCCTGCATCCAAAAACATTAGCACAATACCAATTTCGCTCCAGTACGAAATTATCGCGGTACATGTTCTTATTAAATATTATCCGCTTAATAACGGCGTAATAGGGTCTCATCCGCTAAAAAATACGGGAAATCAATCAACTGCAATATATACATATGCCAATATATATATATTGATATTATTTATAATACCAATTTCACTGTTTATGAAATATTCGCGGTATATGTTTTTAATAAATAACATCCGCTTACTAACGGCGTATAATGTCTATTTTAACAATCAATAGATATCAATCAACATTCAAACATGCATTCAAATATTTTAAATCTAACTATTTAAAATAAAATCGAAACCTATTCGATTGAGTGAGAAATTCTCACCTTGATTTTAAATTCCGTTTTAGCGATTTATTTCGAATAAAATTAAACGGACGTTTAATTTTACCCAAAATTCTCACTGACTCCAAATGACTCCAAACCAACTCCATCGCGTAGTGCTCGTCCATACGATTCCAACGCAAAAAATCTCGTCCGAAACGGACCTCGTATGAAAGAGTTACAACATTTTGAAGTTAATACGATTTCATATATAATTAATTACAAACTTTCTTTTTATTATTTACTTAACCCTTAATTAGAGCCGTTGGATCACACCCCCCCCCCTTCATCAGCCGTGCGCGTCTTCTTCCCAACTCCCTCTCGTGTTTCACGTTACCAGGTTGCCGCATATGAACCCATACACTTCGAATTAGGGTTTTAATTTTCAACCTCCTCGACGCATTACAGCTCGATCAAATTGCTCCATGTCGTGCGTCCATGCGAGAGCTATGCTCGGCCCCAAAATCCCCCAGCTCGGTCACCATTTCGAGCTCGAATTGCGTGCCGACTTCATGACAAACGCAGCCCCCTATCTCCCAAAATATAACCCCAATCTCGATCGTGACCGTTGACCACATAGAGCTCGTGAAGCTCGACAAGTTTGCAGTTGAAGCTTTAGTCTAAATGTTGATGGATTGGGAGATCGGAGGAGATGAAATTCGTCACTTTCTGGCCGTTGGTTGATGGGGTGTCGGCTGCGCATATTAGGGTTTTGCAAATTTTTTTTTTCTAAAGGGTTAAGGGCTATTTATAGAAGAACGAACGAACACTATTCATCCGGGAATTCCGAACTCCGATTTACGCGCCGAAACTGACGTTCCTAGGGTTTATCCCGCGTTCCGGACACAATGGAACAGGTTTCGAAAGCTAATTCGGAAGCATGTGCGAGTTATGGCTATAAACGCTCAATTTGAATTAAACCGATTTAAACCGATTTCTAGGCGTTTTAATTTGTACCGGACAAACGGTAAATCCAATTGACTTGAAATTTGAAACCTTACAATAATATCACATTACGGATCCGATGAAACTGGTTTCGTCGAAATCCGAGACTTTTTGAAAAATGGCTATTTTAGCTCGCCAAATTTAAATTAAAAATAAATCGATGCGTTTCGAGCTGCCACGCTCAAACGATAACTCCGATTGACACGAAAATTGAAATCCGGTAATAACTAACTATTACGGATCCAATGGAACTGGTTTTGTTCAATTCTGAGACTGTTCAAAAATTGGCTATTTTACTAGTCGATTTTAATATTAAAATATTCAATTTTCACAAATTAACTTTTAATTCGATTTTAAAAGTTCTAAAATATCGTTCTAACTCCAATATGATAAAATAAAATTTTACAAATCATTTTCAATCATATTTAACTCAATTTTCAATTATTTCCATAATTTAACGTATTAAATTATCGATTTAATAATCCAATTAGATTCAATAATTCAAATAAAAATTTATTCGACTTATAAATTCACTTATTAAATATTTAAAATAAATTAAATATTCAAATTTTAATTTCTAAAAATTCTGGGTCGTTACACCCAGTAGCCATGAGTAATACCCTGCCCAACATTTGAAGAGCGCTATGTTCTCTAGTCTCAATAGATATCTATATCCTATCTCGAAACACCTTGAATATGAATATTTAAAACAATATGTTATTTATAATGATAAATTTCTAATGATTACAACATATTGTAATTACTATCATATAACATATTATCTAATGATTTTCTATTTAGTATACTTAAATTAAACAATTAATTAACTTAACATAGTATGACAAGTATATAATACAAAGAAAATACCTTTTATTTCAAACAAGAGCTTTTACAAAGGTAATAATTTACAATAAATTATAGAATTTCCCCTATGGCATACCCTTAACCCTATCAATCCCCCAGTTGTACTTGGGGTCAATAGAAATTAAATATGATCCATTCGATTAATTTATTGAGAATTAACCGAGCTATTCCTTTCGTTAATGGATCTGCTATATTGTCCTTAGTATATGCTCTATCAATCACTACTTCTTTATTAGCAATTAATTCTCTAATTAACTGGTATTCATGAAGAACGTGCCTTGACTTCTTATGAGCTCCTGGTTCCTTTGCTATCTACATCAGAATATTATTGTCACTACAAATTTCGTTAAATTTTTAATATTTTGGGATCACTTCAAGCTTAGCCATATATTTGTGCATTATGGCCGCTTCTTTAGCTGCTTCATTAAGAGCAATGTACTTAGCCTCCATTGTTGAATCAGCTACTGTTTTTGGTTTGGAACTTCTCTAATTAATAGCCTGCCGTTTATGTAAAGAGTTAACTAGATATAGACATACTCATCTTGAAAGATGGAATTTATATATACCTTCATAGGAAGTTTTTAGCATTTCTCAAATACTTAAGCACACATTTTATAACAGTCTAATGCTTCTCACAAGGATTAGACTAGCATTGGCTTATACATTTAATGCATAAGCCACATCACGTTTAGTAAGTAGCATAACGTACATAATGGGACCGATTACTGAAGCATACAATACCCTCTTCATACACTCTGTATCCTCATTGCTAGAAGGAGCTTCCTTTTCCAAAGGACAATTTCAGATTGTGTCGGAACATTTGCGCACCTGGAATTCTTTATACTGGAACTTTTAAGTATGGTATTTATGTACAGGGATTGGGATAATCTTGGCAACCTCTTAGACCTATCTTTATAGATCTTAATATCCAGTATACAGGCTGCTTATCCCAAATCGTTCATGGAGAAGTTCTTGGATTACCACACTTTCATCGATTGCAGTGACGCAATGTTATTGCCAGTCAGTAATAAATCATCAACATATAGAACTAAGAACATTTATTATTTTTGATATATGAAAACTTCTTCCGTTTAATGATAAAAACCAAACCATTTGATTACTTTATAAAACATTTATCCTAATTTCTTGTTTAAGATTATAAATCGACCTTGATAATCTGCTAGCCTTGCCATGCTCCCGTCGACTTTAAAACTCAGGCTGCAACTTGTAAATGGTCGCCTTTACACGACTATTTAGAAAGGTTGTTTTCATGTCCATTTGCCTTATTTCATTGTCATTAACGGGCCAAAGGCTAGCATTATCTGAATGTAATTAATAATGACTATGGTTGAAAACATTTTGTCATAATCAACACCTTGAATTTGGTGAAATTCTTTCACAACTAGTCTACTTTGTAGGCCTCTACATGTCCATCCGCATTTAGCTTTTTGTTAAAAATCCATTTGCAACCGATGGGTATTATCCTTTGGATATACCAGTCAAAGTCTATACGTTGTTTCTATATATAGAATCCATTTCGGTTTTTATGGCTTCAAGCTAAAATGCAGGACCTTTACTTGGTAATGCTTGTTGGAATCAGAAAGGAGTATTGTCTTCTAAGTCACAGACCTCTTTTAAGCTATCCATGAGAAAACCATGGTATCTTTCTGGTGTGTGAGATTCCCTATTAGACCTTCCAACAAGTTGTGTATTTCTTTATGCTAGTGAATTTGATTCTTCACTGGCTTAGCCTGTGTGTTAGTCTCTATGATCTCATCCAAGTCTACTACTTCATTATTAATTTCTTATGGCCAAAGTTCCTATTCTAAAAAGACAACATGTTGAGAAATAATTACCTTTTATTCCTCAATGTTATAGAAAATATATCCTGTAAAACTCTAAGGATATCTTATAAGTTTGCATAAGATCGATCTTGCCTCAGTTTATTAGGGCCAATGTTCTTAACATAGGATGGACAACCCCACACCTTCAAATTCTTGAGGTGAGAGTTTCTTCCCATAACTCATCTCATATGGCGTCTTCGGCACTAATTTAGTGGGTATCAAATTGAAGATATACCCTACGATTTCTAGGGCATATGCCTAATAGGGAATAGGTAACTTAGCTTTACTCATTATGGAACGAACCATATCAACAGGTTTCGATTCTTTCTTTATAAAAGACCATTGTGATGTGGAGTATAAATAGAGTAGCGTAGTGATAATCTCATTATCTTTTAAGCACAGTTGGAACTCTTGTCCAACATACTCACCTTCTCGACAAGGTCGAAGTCTTTTAATCTTAAGGTTCGTTTGACATTCAACCTTGTTCTTATATTCCTTAAATTTCTCACATAAATCGGATTTATTCTTCCTAGATATACATACCTTAGCCTTGATAAATCATCAGCGAAAGTTAAAAGTAAGAAGAATTATCTTTGAAATATAGGAATTGTGCCACAAACATTAATTTGTACGAGACCCAAGATTTCATTAACTCTTTCAATGCTCCTACTAAATAGGTACTTGATCATTTTTCATTAAGACACGACACACATGTAACAAATGATTCAAAATCAAATGATGGTACACAACCTTCAGTTTTAAATTTGTGCATTCGTTTGTCACTATACGACATAGTCCACAATGACACATAAACTTATTCTTAACACAACATTAGAAGAGTTATTCATATCACATATACAATTAGAATTAAGTAAATAAATGTCATTTTCTAAAACACCATTGCAAATTTTATTTCCATCGAACATAACGTTCGTAAATTATGAACATAATGAAAAACACATATAGACTTAGAGAATCCAAACACAGAAATTATTCCACGGATAATGTTTTCACATAATAAGAATTATTTAAAATTAAATATAATCTAGTGGGCAAAGCAAGATAATAGTATCCAACTGTTCTTACATCTGCTAGAGAAATATCACTAAATTGAAGCCTCACTTCTCCCTTTTCCACATGCCAACTGTTCCTAAGTCCTTATAATAAATTACAGATATGAGTTCTAGTCCAGTATTTAAAACCTAAGACAATTTGTTGATTACAAAGAAATTTTGAATTATCAATATATCTGTACGACTAGTAGAATATTTCTCTTTCTTCTCATTGACAATTTTTAGGTTGTCAAGAAATTTCGATTCTAGTGCCCTTTCTTGTGACAATGGTCATATTCATCCATGCAAATAGAAGCGCTCTTCTTACTCTTCTTGTTAATATGTTTTCTCTTCTTTGAACCTTTTGAAGATGATTCCTCCTCTTTTATAACAAGCATTGCATCTTGACCTTTGGATGACGACTCCTCTGATCTCAACATATTGAGCAGCTCTACAAGACTTACATTCAACTGGTTATATTGTAGTTCAATATGAATGGATTAAAATGTAGGGTAAGAGTCCTAAGGTCAAATCCACTTGCAGCTCATTGCTTATCATGACGTCTAATTATGAAAGCCGATTAATATAGCCTTTCATTAATAAGACAAATTCATCTACACACATGCTCTTGTCGAATAATTTCTTAGTAATCTCATACATTGCGGAACAAGATTGCTCCCCAAACAATGCTTTGAAGCTATTGAAAATTTTGTAACACTCATAAAAATTATTAAGGAAAAATATTAGTTAATAAATTAATAATAAGGCTAAAAATGAAATTTTTATAAATATTAGAATTCTACCATGAAAATTGTAGCACTACGTTTGTGGCAATTTTTTGATCAATTTTCCATATATAAAGTTTTGAAATAGAAACTCAAACGAAAAATTTATTGACGTTTAAATTTTTGGTTTCAAATTAATTTAAATGGAATTGAAATTATAATAAATAAATAATGCTAAAGCTAGAAATTTAAATTAACAATAGTTAGACTTGGGGGTTAAGTAACGTTAATGTTAAATATTAATTAAGGAATACAATAATTATTAACGGCAATAAAATAAGTGTTCCCAAAATATACTAACCAGTCAATCGCTACCTATGGTCCATTCTATGTAGGAGCGGTCGACCGATGGTCATAGTGGTACTAGGGTTTTTCACATCGCGAACGGTCCAGATTTTATTATTTTAAACTAACTTAAATCTGACAGTTCTAGTGCTTTCTAACCATTATAAATAACAATCTAGCCCTCTCATTTTTATTCATAAATTATTTTGGGAACTAAGCCAACTCTATCGGTATCTCTCTTTAAAGATTTAGAAAATTCTCTAAGGTTTCAGGGAAGAATTTTAGATGTTCATAATTCAATTTCTAATCTTATTCTCCTCCAATCCCTAAAATTTTGAATCTAATTCATATACAATTCCCTTGTTGTATATGTTAGAAAGGATCATTACGACAAATTGGACCTTTAACAGCTTTTTAAAAACACTATAAAAGGTTTTAACAGTGTTTTTACATATGCTGTGTGACGACATGCCATTATAGGTCAGGAACATACTATAGCAATTGGTTAAATGCTGTAAAAAGTGATTTTTAATTGCGTCTGTTGATGTTATCAATACAATTTATAGCGTTTATGTCAATGGGTTAAAAAATTTCTTAGCGTTCGATTTATACAATCAAAATTATTTCAGAGCGGTTATCTCTTGCTAAGATAAGCTTTTTAAAGCATTTAATTCTTTGCTAGGTTAAACACATAAATCATATAGTTTTTGCAACGAATTATCTTCACAGTGTTTAAGTCATTGCTATTATATTTATTTTATTGCATTTATGTGTTTCTATGACATTCTTCTTATTGTGCTTTTTCACTTTAAAAACCCTTTTGCCGCATTTCTAAAACGGTATTGAAAGTTACAATAGCGTTTTCAAAACATTGTTGTAAATTATAACAGTATTTCAAAAATGCTGTTGATGGATTACATAGCAGTTTCAAACTGCTTTTGGTTATGATAGTTGTGTTTCTCCTTATGCGGGTTCCTTTTCAATACACACGAGTCCTACTTTATATACTACCATTAGTGAAAATCAACACGCATATTTTAAAATAACATATTATATTAATAGCACATTTCATAATCAATATGTAAAATTGCGTAACCAAAATACATAATATTCTTTTACATAAAAACAAATGCAATGCGATATTTCATAAACAATATAGAACAAGCGGCAGCTAGTGATCAAAAGTAGCAATACATATATGCATACAAACCAAAATGCAGTTCTGGCAGCAAAATTGACTTTGGATCCATAACTTGTTGTGATATTTTTTGCATCAAGGATATCTATCTACCTGAAAAGTAAAAGCCAAAAAATTAGAAAAAAAAAATCAGAAATACGATATATAAATTTTGTACGATATCGAAATCATATTTTAAGTAAGAGGTCTACATGTCATGCAATTTATTTTAATATGTGATTGAGTTTTTCAAAATCAATATATTGCAATATATTAATATATGATATCGAACTCTAATAATAATCACCAATATATATATTGTTACCATATGTGTTTTTAACCATCAGAAAGCTAATTGCTATATTCTTTTTGTGACGCCCCACCTCTATACCCACGCTAGCCAAGGACACTACGGTGTAATGCTGTCAACTAGCACGGAGAATAAGGCTGTTGAGGAGCGACCATCCGTGTAATTGCTTTGCACGAGCATCGATATGTCAGGTAGTATAACATGCATTTTATTTCAAGAGGAAATCCGACATACCGATACAAACACAGGGCTACTACACAGTGGCTATAATAATCTTCGGAAACAAATATAGAAATAACCATAACACAAATCAGTCACAGATATCCATATCACAAAGAAGGAAGAAGATATGAATATATAACTAACACATGAAAGTGTACATCAGAGTAGTGGTCAAGCAAGATCCACAATATCAAAAAGAATAAATACAAGTGCTAGACAAAAGAGTACGTATACATTAAGGAGTCTATATCTCAATAGAATACAACAAAAACTACTAAACTAAAGTAGTTAGCCAAAAGGTCAGATGATGGTTCTAGATAGGAAGTCATGAGGAAGCACCTGCAATATCTCAGTCTGACCCGAGTATTATTTAAGAATAAAATAATAAACGAACCAGTCTAGCTATAATTATCAGATGAAGCGATATAAAATAAAAGGTACGACTAAACACATAATAATCACAATGCCAAGCTGTGATATATATAAGTAATTGAAAATCAACAAGTGATTAATCAATATCACAAGAATCTTCTCAAAGATCCAAAAAGGGTTTCATACCCAAAACTTGTATTCACAACAAGTCAATGACACACTAATTCACCAATGCATAAAAATTGACAAATCATATCAATGAAAATCACTAAAATTGGTGAAGCATAAATTCCAGAATTCAACACACGAAATCCAGAAATCACAAAAAGGGGGGAGGCTTATCACACGAACGGGAGCATTAAAACTCACCAACATATGTATCACACGAACGAGAAGTTATCTCATGGTAGCTAGCCATTAATTTTTGACACACGAATGGCCCGAAGACCATGGGGAGCTACCCCACATGTGTGAGTCGAAATCACACCAAAACAAAGAGACATCGCACAATTGCTAGTCTAAATCTTAAAATGATCGTCATGATCAAAGAGAAGTGTCAATTACGGTAAGCTAGTAAATATATGAGCTTAGCTTCATGTCCCATAACCACTAGCTTAACTTAAATATTTACGAACAAATTGTAGATCTCCACTAGAAAATTGTCACAAGAGATTCAATCGAACAAGTCCAAGAATTAACCGACGAACTAAACGCAAGCGTTTCATACCACTCGTTTTACTAAGCCGTTTAATTAGATTTCTCATACGAGTGAGGTAAAGGTTTGTATATACTAATAGATTAGAAATCGGTTTGAGAAAACGAGCTTTGTAATAAAATAGTGTTGAAATCATTTGAAGAAAGAGTTTTGATATTTACTACTAGTATAGAAAACCTTTATATTTTTAAAGTGACAAATCACAAAGAAGATTGTAAGAACAATCAATCACTACAGTTCACATTCGAAGACGTGAATAAAATCCAAATAAATCGATACCGAATCCATCAAAATGGATATTCCTAAAAATCACAAAGAAAATGTCATCAAAGTAGATAATAAGTGATAATAACAAAAGGGAATCAACACGAATCGATTAAAGTTGGAATTCTCAAGCAAATAGGCAAAAGAGTGCAGATTCAGACGTCTGAAACCAAGGATTCAGACGTCTGAATATGGAAAATAAATATTTTCCAAAAACAGAATTCAGACGTCTGAATCTTTGAATTCAGACGTCTGAAATAGGCACTTTTTAGCCTATTTCCTCTCTGGTTCCAAATGAACCAATTCAGACGTCTGAAATCATATATTCAGACGTCTGAATTTGGGAATAGAAATCTTCCCAGAACAATATTCAGACGTCTGAATATTACGTTTCAGACGTCTGAATGAAGGGTTCAGGGCATTCCCTGAACCTAGGCCAAAAATGGCCAAACGGATACCGGAAGCAATCGATCGAGCGACGATGACTAAGGAATTACGTCGAGCGACAACCCTGCCTAAACAGCTCTTCGATACGCCTTAAATATCAATGTCCAATATCCATAATAGAATTTTCATAAATTAGACCAAAACAGCAAAAATTGGAATATACACAAAATCAATCCAAACCAAAATCAATTGCACAATAATAAGTGTTAGGAAGTCATACCTAACAATCAAAGATAATTATAGACTAAGATGTGAGATAAAAATCTCACCTTTAAACCCAAATTAACGAAGAAGAAGCTTGAAAGCAAAGGAGAATCAACCACTCTTCAATCCCAACTCAAGAAGCTTGATTCTAAACTTAAAAGAGAAATATTTCCCAAATTAGGTTTAGGAAATTTCTGAAATTGGAAGGAGAATGAGTTGGAGAAGAAGAAGGAGATGCTTACCAATGGGTTCTCTTGAATTTGGAGCTAGAAGTTGGATTTGCAAAGAAAGCTAGGGCTTAGGAATTTCCATTTCCAATCTCTTCCACCATTTTTACTTTAGCTTGAAGTGTTAGGAATATGAAATGAAGTAATGAAGAGTTGGAGTGGAGCTAGAGTCTTAAGGTGGAACATTGGGCTGAAACCTAAACTCAAACCCAAAGTGAAAAAGTAGAAAAACTCGACTAACTCCAAACATATCGAAGCTTATACTCAAAAAGGTTGCAAACGGCATTTTGAACTCAATGGGAGGGGTCTCGAGTCCTAATTCGACTGTTTGCAAAAAGTAGGTTTTTGGACTAAAATCCGACGAACGATGAAATATTTAAACAAAATATTTAAATACACAACCGATAAATATGCGGGTTGTTACAGACTCCCCTCCTTAAAGAAATTGCGTCCTCGCAATACTTAAGAAGAAAATAAAGAGTAACAACCATAAAAGCATATCAACACAAAATAAATTTGAAATAGGAATTTCACCATAAAGAGCATGAGAAAGTAAGTCAGGATGCGTTCGCTCGATGAACTCTATAGATTCCCAAGAACAACCCTTAGGATTTGAAGACCATTGAACTTTAACAAGCGGAACATCTTTATTTCGAAGGCGCTCAACCTCCGAAGTAATGATGCAAATAGAATGTTGCTCATAAGTCAAATCTTGTGAAACTTCAATTTCATCAATAACACCGGGCTCAAGAATAAAAATAGGAAACCTAAAAGCATTTCCATAGTTAAAAGACGCAGAAAACGTCAAGAATAGCAGAAAATTGAGCCAGTGCAACGGCGTAGTACAGAAACGGTACGCCCGAGAAACTAGAAACTCGAATAATTTGGAACACCGACGTAGTACAAAAACGGCACGTCCAATGAACCGATAAACCGGAACAACGATGTAGTATAATAATGGTACATCCATTGATCCAGATGGGACGGAACATCGATGTAGTATAATAACAGTACATCCGATGAACCGAACACCATAAAAGAACACCGGACACTAGTCCATAAAAGGAATGAGATAAAGCTCAATAAAACGAAGTATATCAAAATGTCCGATGAAATTAATAAAAAGATAATTCCATTCAGACATCATCAAAGAATCAACCACTTGTTGCTTACGACCAAGTGCATAGGCAACACAATTCTCCTTCCGGGAATAAAAAGAATATCAAGATCATAAGATGCAAGGAACTCAAGTCGACATGAAGTTCCTTATGAGAAAATAAATATTCCAAAGATTTATGATCGAGGTGGAGAACAAATTTCTCCCCCAAAAATGATGATGCCAAACTCTAAAAGCGAAAACAATAGCCGCGAGCACTAGATCATGAGTGGCATACCTAGTCTCAATCGGCGTTTAATGATTTAGAAGCACAAGTGATAGCGCGTCATCTTTTGCAAGAGAACGGCATCCAAACCAATACGATTAGCATTGGTACAAAAGGTAAAGTCTTGGTTCCCAACGGGAATCACAAGAATAAGAGTATCGAAAAGAAAGAATTTCTTTTAAATAATCTTCTTTCCTGAAAAGTCAAAACTTTCAAAATTACATTTATCTCAATGTAAAAATCTTTCTAGAAAAATTTATATTTTACAAGTCAATATATCGTGCCTGATTGTCTCATCAAAGCGTTTAGGAAATTCCTATCGATAACGTTGATCAAGCGCATCGACCAAAATTCTTAAAACACTAAATGGGCAATACAACCACAAAATCATCTTTTATGTGATGAAAATATCTCTTAAAAGTTTTGAGAATATTCTTTGCTCATTTAAGATCAAAATCCAATTCTACTTATAAATAAATCTTATGAAAAAGATTTGCAAAATTTTAAATTTCCGTTTTCATCCAAAATCAATAAATTCAAGAATGGAATTATCGAGATATTCATAGAATACTCGATTTATAAAATGGATGAAACGAGATGGGCAAACTGAATGACATAATAAGTCATTCATAAGAATCGTAATGAGTGCGGAATGCGATAAGTGGAATGCTAACTCCCGCAACTCGTAACCAAATGAAAATCGGTGGTAAGGTCGAACTAGAAAGACCTTAACACCACACAAAAGATTTCTTAGGTGATAAATCCTAAGACAAACTCAAAAATACCAGAAAAGTTTCACAAATTATTTAGATAAGAGAAATAACACTTTTCTCATCTTGAGGGTTTAAAGGATAAAATGATGCCTTCAAGAATTTGAAATCGGAATCTCAAGAAAAAAAATTAGAAATCTACTTAACAGATAAAATGTCGAAGATGAATAGTCCACACGGAAAATAGGATATGGGCTTCACAACGATTGAGCCAATCCTTACATAAATCAATTCCGAAGCCTAGGTAAAAATCGGCTCGGGAAGAAAAATCACATAAAATAATTTCGACATCAATAGAAAGCAAATTGAGTGTTGCAGATCAACCATCCGGATTCACAACACCCAAAGAAGTCATCAAGCCCAAAATATTTTCAAAGAAAAAGAATCAACAGTTCTTTTGATATAAAATAGTGAGATGGAACACATATCAAAAAGAACTCAAATAAGAAGATCACGAAATAAAACAATGCCATCAAGGATTGAGTGAAAAATACCTTGACCAAAAGAAGTGTCACTAGGGGTTTGCAATATTCAGCTCTCCCTCTCTCCTACTTTGAAGAATGGGACATGTAGATATAAGATGACCCGAACTTTTGCAACAACGGCAAAAGAGAGATTTCGGGCACTTAATAACATAATGGTCCGTGGAACCACAATTGTAGCATTGTTTATGACTTGGGGTAGGAGTCTTGGCTACCGAAGTTTCTTGTTCCACCTTCTTCTTGCTTTGAAGTATGGGGCAGGAAGAAATATGATGACATGTATTTTTGCAATAACGACAAAAGAGTGATTCCGAACACTCCTTTGCATAGTGGTCCTTAGAATTACAATTGTAGCACCCTCCACGACTAGGGATTGGAGTTTTTGCTACAAAAGTAGTTTGCTTCACTCTCTTATTTGGATTAAGGCTCTTGAACTTAATATGCCTCTTCTTGGAAGTCCCAATGTCACAAACACTTCCTTTACCAACCTCTCCATATCGAAGAGTGATATCCACAAGCTGATTGAAAGGAACTTCAAGTTTCAAAGGTAAAATCATCTCGGGGTTTTTACTCAAAGCATAGATAAACTCATGATTCTTTACAAGATCCAAAAGTTGTTGGGCAGACATGAATGCGCCATCCAGAAAAGGACTACTGGATTGACCAGCGCTAGGATTGCCAGAACCAACCATTTCTTTTCTTTAAGAAAGAAAAGAAGAAGAAAAAGTTATTCTTAAAATAAATATCAAGAAACCTTGATAGATAAAACAAGGAATCATAAAAGAAATTAGGATAGGACGGTACGACGACCCGAATAAAATCCTAAAGCACGACTCCTAAGATGAACTTAGGACGATGATCCTTGTTAAATTATTCTACATTGTTCTGAAGTTTGGCTCTAATACCATGCTGTGACGCCCCACCTCTATACCCACGCTAGCCAATGACATTACGGTGTAATGCTGTCAACTAGCACGGAGGATAAGGCTGTTGAGGAGCGACCATCCGTGTAATTGCTTTGCACGAGCACCGATATGTCACATAGTATAACATGCATTTTATTTCAAGAGGAAATCCGACATACCGATACAAACACAAAGCTACTACACAATGGCTATAATAATCTTCGAAAACAAATATAGAAATAGGCATAACACAAATCAGTCACAGACATCCATATCACAAAGGCGGAAGAAGATATGAATATATAACTAACACATGAAAGTGTACATCAGAGTAGTGGTCAAGCAAGATCCACAATATCAAAAAGAATAGATACAAGTGCTAGACAAAAGAGTATGTATCATTAAGGAGTCTATATCTCAATAGTATACAACAAAAACTACTAAACTAAAGTAGTTAGCCAAAAGGTCAGATGATGGTTCCAGATAGGAAGTCATGAGGAAGCACCTGCAATATCTCAGTCTGACCCGAGTATTATTTAAGAAGAAAATAATAAACGGATCAGTCTAGCTATAATTACCAGATGAAGCGATATAGAATAAGAGGTACGACTAAACACATAATAATCACAATGCCAAGCTGTGATATATATAAGTAATTGAAAATCAATAAGAGATTAATCAATATCACAAGAATCTTCTCAACGATCCAAAAAGGGTTTCATACCCAAAACTTGTATTCACAACAAGTCAATGACACACGAATTCACCAATGCATAAAAATTGACAAATCATATCAATGAAAATCATTAAAATTGGTGAAGCATAAATTCCAGAATTTAACACACGAAATCCAGAAATCACAAAAAGGGGGGAGGCCTATCACACGAACGGGAGCATTAAAACTCACCAACATATGTATCAGACGAACGAGAAGCTATCTCATGGTTGCTAGCCATTAATTTTTGACACACGAATGGCCCGAAGACCATGGGGAGCTACCGCACATGTGTGAGTCGAAATCACACCAAAACAAAGAGACATCGCACAATTGCTAGTCTAAATCTTAAAATGATCGTCATGATCAAAGAGAAGTGTCAATTACAGTAAGTTAGTAAATATATGAGCTTAGCTTCATGTCCCATAACCACTAGCTTAACTTAAATATTTACGAACAAATTGTAGATCTCCACTATGTCATAAGAGATTCAATCGAACAAGTCCAAGAATTAACCGACGAACTAAACGCAAGTGTTTCATACCACTCGTTTTACTAAGCCGTTTAATTATATTTCTCATACGAGTGAGGTAAAGGTTTGTATATACTAATAGATTAGAAATCGGTTTGAGAAAACGAGCTTTGTAATAAAATAGTGTTGAAATCATTTGAAGAAAGAGTTTTGATATTTACTACTAGTATAGAAAACCTTTATATTTTTAAAGTGACAAATCACAAAGAAGATTGTAAGAACGATCAATCACTAAAGTTCACATTCGAAGACGTGAATAAAATCCAAAGAAATCGATACCGAATCCATCAAAATGGATATTCCCAAAAATCACAAAGAAAATGTTATCAAAGTCGATAATAAGTGATAATAACAAAAGGGAATCAACACGAATCGATTAAAGTTGGAATTCTCAAGCAAATAGACAAATAGGCAAAAGAGTGTAGATTCAGACGTCTGAAACCAAGGATTCAGACGTCTGAATCTGGAAAATAAATATTTTCCAAAAACAGAATTGAGACGTCTGAATCTTTGAATTTAGACGTCTGAAATAGGCACTTTTTAGCCTATTTCCTCTCTAGTTCCAAATGAACCAATTCAGACGTCTGAAATCATATATTCAGACGTCTGAATCTGGGAATAGAAATCTTCCCAGAACAATATTCAGACGTCTGAATATTACGTTTCAGACGTCTGAATGAAGGGTTCAGGGCATTCCCTAAACCTAGGCCAAAAATGACCAAACGGATACCGGAAGCGATCGATCGAGCGACGATGACTAAGGAATTACGTCGAGCGACAACCCTGCCTAAACAGCTCTTCGATACGCCTCAAATATCAATGTCCAATATCCATAATAGAATTTTCATAAATTAGACCAAAACAGCAAAAATTGGAATATACACAAAATCAATCCAAACCAAAATCAATTGCACAATAATAAGTGTTAGGAAGTCATACCTAACAATCAAAGATAATTATAGACTAAGATGTGAGATAAAAATCTCACCTTTAAACCCAAATTAACGAAGAAGAAGCTTGAAAGCAAAGGAGAATCAACCACTCTTCAATCCCAACTCAAGAAGCTTGATTCTAAACTTAAAAGAGAAATATTTCCCAAATTAGGTTTAGGAAATTTCTGAAATTGGAAGGAGAATGAGTTGGAGAAGAAGAAGGAGATGCTTACCAATGGGTTCTCTTGAATTTGGAGCTAGAAGTTGGATTTGCAAAGAAAGATAGGGCTTAGGAATTTCCATTTCCAATCTCTTCCACCATTTTTACTTTAGATTGAAGTGTTAGGAATATGAAATGAAGTAATGAAGAGCTGGAGTGGAGCTAGAGTCTTAAGGTGGAACATTGGGCTGAAACCTAAACTCAAACCCAAAGTGAAAAAGTAGAAAAACTCGACTAACTCCAAACATATCGAAGCTTATACTCAAAAAGGTTGCAAACGACATTTTGAACTCAATGGGAGGGGTCTCGAGTTGCAAAAAGTGGGTTTTCGGACTAAAATCCGACGAACGATGAAATATTTAAATAAAATATTTAAATACACAACCGATAAATATGCGGGTTGTTACACTTTTCATCAAAATATGGAACTATCTCACATAATACTTGATAACAACAATTAGGACGATGATATAAATGTGAGGTTAATGGATTAAGGTTAAGATAACATTTGTTCATGTCTCAAAAAGAAAATATGGTATATTATAATTTTAGAAAAGAAAAAGGTTTTTCTATTTTTATGTTTTTTTTTGACTTTCACATTCAGTTTTGGTGATCCAGTAGTGATCATTTTGCATTACAATCTGAATGACCTTTGGTTTAATCGTAGTATTTTAAGTTTGTTGCTCAGTTGAATTGAGTTGTGGACTTGTAATAACACAATGCAAATACAAGACTGAATACCATTGATAATTTTGGTTATATAAAGAAAATAAAATGGTTGATATTAACAAATATTTCCAACCTTATTGTAGCCTATTATATTATTTAAATTCATCACTTTGGTTAAGCGATCCAAAGACTGAATTTTAAGTAAATATAGAAGGGTTATGTTAACACTGCCCCTAGGGTGTATTTGAAGGTACCTGAAAGTTCATTGAAAATTAAACCTTTCTACTAAATATTACAATTATCCTTAGAAAAGTATAAATAATATATAATAAGCTTCAGTAATTAATCAATATAAACATGTGTCATTAAGGCACATTTATATTTGGGGGAATTATTTTAATGGACAAAGATTTGTATATTTTTTGCCTCAAGGACACGACCTCAATATTTTTACCACAAGGACAAACATTCTTCTAAAAATTATTCATAAGGACAAACATTGTCAAAAGTTATTCAAAAGGACAACAAAACTGCTATCGAGCTAAAACTGATACCTAAAAACTGCTACCCATAACTACAAACTGATACATAAAAACTGCTATCAATAACTAAAAACCGATACCTACAGAAAGTTGTCCTTCACAATAAAATATTGAAGGTCTGTCCTTGAGGATAAAAAACTATGAAATTTCGTCCTTGACAATTATTTCCTGTTTATATTTTCCAATTTATGTGTATTACAGGAATTGCACCTAGTTGCCATCCTTCATAACTGTAAATATTACTACTATTTTCATTGTCAAAATAAAGTGGTTTTTTGGTGGATCGTTGAGCTAGTTTCACACGCAAAAACACAAATAAAGAAATAAATAATGATAATAAAAACTAGAACTTATAAAAGCCCTATTTACTTTCAAGTGGAAAATATTACCCCTCATGGTAGAGGTGGACTATATTCTAAAACCAGAAGGCAGGCTGATCGTGAGAGCTACGGTTGATATAATTAGTGAAGTGGAAAGCATTGCAAAATCTTTGAAGTGGGTTAATAAGAATGACATTTTCTAAGAAAAATGAAGGGATGCTTTGTGTTATGAAGACAACATGGCGACCTATGGAGCTAAACTAATAGTACCCTATTGTCTATACATTTGAATACTCATAGGCATAGTAATATAAGGTTTATAAATATAATTTTCTTCCTCTGTTTCTTGTGAAGAAATGGATGGATGACTTTTAATGTCAAACTTGTTGTGGAGTTACAGAAATTTTGTAAAACAAGATATTAGAAGTCATGAAGATTTACTATATTATTTTGATGATAATTCTCGAAAGGGTGTTAATAGTTTTTAATTCATGTATAGTTTTTCCTTTTAAATTACCCTATACAATCAACAGTTATATTGTTCCATGCCTATTTTCAATTTCTTTCACACGCCATACTTTTTGTCAGTTATCTGAAACAAAAAGTCTATGAAAATTTGAAAACTATGGTTGAAGGCTTCTAAACATTAAACCAAGAAGAAACAAAACCCTATTTTCTCGGTATTTATTTAGGAGAAAACATGAAAACATTTGCTAATTCACAGGCTTACAGTCCAAATCGGGGCTGTTATTTTTAGCATGATGAATTGATATTTTGGACCATTGGTAAGATATAAAACTGGAGCAAGATGACAGGCCATGAAAAATGACAGCGTAGATGCAGTGTACATGCAACCAAAGTGCAGGCATGGACGATATTTGGTTTTGTGTAACATACATGCATGGTTCATGTAGGTGTTTGCATGACAACTGATGGGTGCATATTTTGTTTTCTTATTGAGACAGTGCAAACCATAGAGGAGGTTTAAAAGATATCACAACAACAATATAGTTTAATTTTACCTTTTAATGTGTGATTGTTTCTTCCCAACTGTCTTTACCTTGCCAAACCAATAGTATTACAACAACATGAGTAACCTTGTATATTAGTTTAATCAAGTAACCAATAATAAATTTAAAGATATTAAAATATCAGCAGTATAACAATTTCAGTTACACATTATAGTAATTAATGAAAAAAATCATATATTCTCCTATATACTATGCCAAGGATGCAAAACTGAAATTCTGACAACTAATAGCTGACAAAAAGTGACATTATGCATCACTGCAAATTTGAATTAAAAATCCATAAATAATAGATTAATTTTTCAGAATTATAATCTTAGAAATGTAGACTGAAATATTTCTGCTACCAAGCTTAAGTTACAGAGTATAAGCCCTGAGCAACATGATACAATGTGCATGATGGACTTAAAAAATACCTATTCTATAATTTATCGAATTTACCGCCTCGTTATAAACATTTAGCATGTTTCACATTTAAATTATATTCATAAAAGTTAATAATAGAAGTTAGAGAAAATTGTTAAGCATAACCAATGTTCAAACTATACGTCAAGTTAAAAGAAACATTATTACTAAAAGATAGTATAGTAAATAGGAACTTTTGTTACGTAGAAAATTATGAGTTAATAGAATAAAGGACAACTAACTATCATACATGTGTATAATTGAACCTAGTTGAATTCATGAGTTAATATAACCCTTATTTTATAAGTTCATATCTAAACCAAATAACATTTTCACGAGCTTATGGGATAATTTAAACAAGGGGGACTTGCCTAGAATGAGGTATTAAATGGTTAGAGTTTGTTTAGTTCCCATTAAAGAGGTATTAAGTGACTTGGGTACAATCTCTTACATTTTTAGGACATTATTAATAATATATGCATGTGATTGGGAATGGCCTTTAGCCTATGGTTGTAGATAGGTTATTGGGTTAAAAAGGTAATGGTTATAGAATTAGATTGGAAAAGCCTTAGGGCTTGTAGTTGGAAAACTTATAATATAGTTAGGATGCATAAGACATATTCTTATTTAAATAATACTACCTAATTGCTATTATAGAAAGGTTTGATATTTTTATTTGTTAGACATTATTGTTCTGACTCCCTCCTTATTACAACATAGGTTAGAGAAGATGATGTAGATTACAAGGAGAAGGCGATAAGGGGACGTGTGGCAGTTATGTATTTATCTGCCTATTTTATTTTATATTTTTGTTCTACCCACTTAGATATAATGTATATTGATATTGAGCTACGAATATTTAGCGTTGTTACATGGGATTATGTTGTATGTTTCTAACATTTAATTTTTTAATGAAATGGGTACTTTCTAATGTTATATTTTATTCATCCACTACGAGATTATGAAAGCATAGATAGATAGTTCTATGTATTATCCTTTATATTAATTTTTCCAACCAACAGCTAGCTTTTGGATGGGTCTAAGGTATGATGGGCCTTTTTTAGGAGGTTAGGTTACCCAATCAATGAGGATAACTATATGCTTAACCGACGTACTTTTTATTTTAAACTTACACCAAACTCAATAAATTCCAACTATAGAAGTAGTTGCGACCATATTTCGAAAGGATGGATGAGGAGATTATGAGTTAGGCCAATAGATAGAGTTAAATTTATAATTCTACCCTGATCACCTAATGGTGGATGCTGTATTGCAATGAACGATCCAAGAAGAGCATGACTGTGACATATAGAAGTACCGTAGAAGCTGAATGGTACTTTACTCCTTTGTTGAGTCTAGGCTGCCTTATGATTCTGGATTTTGATGGATTACCGATTAAAGACAAACATTTCATCTAGATAGATGGCAGATAAGAATATTTCATTTTTAGTTAATTTATGGAAAATTATAACTGCAATCATTTTTGGAATGATAACTCTAATACATTAAAATATGGAAAGGTGTATTCTACTTTAGGAACTAAGGTGTATATACACATGTACAACTGTGCTTAACGTTCAAAATAATATAAATAAATAGCGTAATTGCGATGATACTCATATTAGATATTAACAGTGTCCTAATTACAGGACTATGATTTATGGATATTAATTACAGATTTGATGGGCAACAAATTTGTAAATAATGAAGAGTTAAAAGGAATTAAATGTGGACTTATTAGGAAATTTATTAGAGATCAAAATTAAGGAAGGTGGGTGATAGTGGAATGACATACTATGAATGTCTATCTTAATTTAGAAAGAAGTGTTAGGATCAGAACCTCATTAACAGCAGCTAATAATGAATGGCAATTTTAACCAATTTCTTTTAGAGTTTTAGGTTGTAATTGCTAGTTATCCGCCTTAGGTTATTGGAAAAGTATATGATGTGGTATAAGATATGTTCCTTTTTTATCGTTGGGTTGATTTTATGGATGGGATTAGAGTGCTCGATAAATATATACATATTGAGAAACACCGCAAATAAGGAAATTTCATAAGGACACTTAACTAGTGTAACAACCCTATATTTTTGCATATAATTTAAATTTGACTTTATTGTATTTTGAAATTATTTTAAACTTGTTTTATTTCAAACGTTTTATTTCTAAATATAAATTTTGATTATTATATGAATTATAATTTCAAACTGGTATAAATTGAATATTTTCCTGAAAAATGGAATTGTGGTCAAAACTGATCAAACTTTGACTTTTAAATTTTAAATTTCAAATTTTGAATTCTTGAATTTTATCTTTTATTGTGAAAATAGATTTAATATCATGAATATTGCTTTTCGTTTCGTTGAAATTCGATATAAATTGTGAAAGTTATATCCTTTACAATATTGTGTGTATATAGGGTTATTTAACAATATTCTTTGTTTTAATTTATATAAATGATATTTTTACTTAATATATCTTATTCTTATTTGTATATTTATGTTATATTATGTATATTTTGACTCTTAAATATTTTAAAGTGAATATAAAATTTTTCTAAAGCTTATTGAATTTATTCCAAAGTTTTAAAGCCTAGTTTGCAATTTTAAGCCATTTCTTAATTTAAATTGTATTTAATTAAAATTTATTCATTTATTTTTGTGAATGCATTTTTATTTTATTTTTTATCTTTATTTATAAATATTTTTCAAGTACATAATAATTTTTCAAAGTTTGTTCCATTTATTTTCAAATTTGCTAGACTAGTTTACATTTTCTTTGTTATTTTCTTAATTTAATTATATATATTTAATATTTTTTTTTTATTCACTAAATTTTCGTATTTTTATCTGAATGTATATATATTTCAGTTATATAAAATTTAAAAAATAAATATTAAAAATTTGAAGAGTTTAGTGACCTTTTATTTGCTTAAGCCTTTTTGTATTTTGTCTTTTCATTTCTCAACCAACATCTCTTCAATTGGCTACCTTAACTCCACTCTTCAGCCGACATTTTATTTTCCATTTCACATGAATACTTTTTCTTCCTCATTACAAAAAAATCACGGCCATTTCTGAAGCAAAGTGGTGGTAAACTTCTTCTTCTTTTCTGTGAAATTTCTTCTTGTTTTCTACTTGTTTATGTTGATTTTCACTTGCCTTCTCTTCTACTTCAGGTTTGGCCCCACAACTCCAGCCACCTTGCCACCTCCACCACCACCTGAGCCAGCCTCCACCACCTCCTCTCCAACCGCATAGCCAAGTCAAGCCATCCGATGGTGAAGCTCCACCTAAATCTACACAAACTTCACCTATATGCACCATAGCCAACAACAATGCCTTCATCACCTTCAACGTTACTTTGGCCTCCACGAACTCCACCTCCACCACCAATGGATGACCTAAAACCCTCTTCCACACCATCCTCCAGTCCACTACAGAGATGGTCGTGCCTGGTCTTGCTTGGGCCGAGCCAATGCTGCCTTGAATTCATGATATTTTGCCTTGTAGTTGTAATCCTTGCTCATATCTCTCTACCATACTTTGCTCCATCATTTTCCCATGCTAGGCCGACCTTTAGGAACCCAAACCAGATCCAGACCATGCCTTTAGCCATGCCATTTCAGATCTGGAGTTGAAGCATAGGTGGTAGAAAGAAAGTGCAATAGTTTTGGTTTTGTTTTATTCAATCCATTTCTAACATTGTTTAAGTATATATTGTTTTGAAACTAATGTTTTATATATTTGTTTGTCTCGTGTATCCAAGGAGATTCATCTTTGGCTCTCCCACTCAAATCATATTCGTGTTGTCGTGCCTTCAAAGATTTTGTGTTGTGTGTTTTGTTTGTCATCTCCAGCTTAAACAAGTGAGTTATTCTCACCTGACAATATGCACATATATAACTAGTAAATTGACCCCTTTCGAATCTGTAAAAAAATACATAACCATATCACACCTGCTATATTATGATTATATGATGTTCACCCATGCTTAACACCTGTTATATCATATGTTACTGTTATATTATGTTGTTCGGTTGTTTATATCCGTTTATCACACTGCAAGTTCCCTTTAGATTAGAATAACTATGGGTTGAAATGATACATACCCGAACGGACTTTAGAATAAGGGAAAATCGTTATTGGCTGAAATGATACTCTTGAATGATTTTCAATTATTTTCATTTACTTGGGACTGCGGGTTTGAAATGATAAACCCTGGATTTTCTTTATAAATTACGGGTTGAAATGATATATTACCCGTATCACTTTACCTAGGCTAGAAAACTATATACAGACCCGTAGTTAAAATATAATTTTCTAAATTTTTTAAAAATATGTTTAAAATGTAAATATTAAAATATTTTGATATAAAACTTAACTAAAATTGATTTTTGTAAATTATTATTGATTTTCTGGAAATTTATAAGTTAAACAAATTATGGAAAGGTTAGAAAATTTGAATGTAAGTTATTTTGGAAATTTTGATTTAATTATAATTGGAAATTAAATTAAATACGAAATATGATAAATTTGTGATAATTTAGATAAAAATGAATTTTAAAATTATTTTATAATATATTAATGATTTTTGAATAAAGTTAAAATTTTTAAATGAATGAATATTTAAGTTGAAATTTTGAAATATAACCAAAATGGGAATTTATGAATCTTGTTTTAAAAGTGAATTTTGTAGTTAAGTAAATAAAGTTAAAAAGGTTATATTTGAAATTTTAAACTTAAGTGTTAAGTTGAAATTTAAATCAATGAATTTAAAATTTAATGTTGAAATTTAACAAGTGAATTATTATTAAATCTTGATTTTTGAATGGAAATTTAACTTTATAAAATCATGAACTTAAGGAAAATTAAATGATGTTTATAAAGTGAAAATGTATGATTTTATAAGTTAAAAATGTTTTAAATAAAAATATATTTGGTTGTGAAATTATATTGAATATTTGAAGTTAATTAACTACATTTTTGAATTGCTATTAATTGCAATGTAAATGATATTACAGCATTTGTAAATGCTGTAGTTGATGGTAATGAACTAAAAAGCTAAATTGAATTAATGGCTATTAAAGCATTTTTGTAAGTGTTATAATTGTAGAATTTAACAAAGTTTATTTGAAATTTAAGTAAACCCTATTACAACTTTTTAAAAATGCTGTCTTTTGTTAAATTGTATTGTTTTGAATGTAACTTTCCATAGAGTTTTCTAAATGCCGTGAAAAGTGAATTTTCACTGTTTTGATAAACTTAAGTGAAAAATGAACTTTGAAAGTTGAAAATTTTGAAAATTTAATAATTTAATTATTAAATATAATTACTTCATTTTTATGATTTAAAATGAAGTAATTTGTTTTGAAGTATAAACTATTTTGAAATGTGTGTTAAAATGGTATTAAAATAAAATGAATGTGGTTATGAAAAGATATGATATTTTGATGTATTAAAATAAAATGAATGTGGTTTCGAAAAGATATGATATTTTGATATATTAAAATGATTTGAAATGTAGTTCTGTAAAGATATGATATTTTGATATATTAAAATGATTGGAAATGAAGTTTTGTAAAGATATGATATTTTGATATATTGAAATGATTTGAAAGGAAGTTTTGTAAAGATATGATATTTTAATATAATAAAATGAATGGAAATAAATTTTTGTAAAGATACGATATTTTGATATATTGAAATGATTTGACAGGAGGTTTTGGAAAGATATGATGTTTTTGAAATGGTTTAAATTAATTTATCTTTATTTTGATAAAGATTTGGATTTGAAATGATATTCTATTTTGAATTATAAATATTATTTTAAAAGTCATAACTACGGGTTATAATAACGATTGGTTGGCAAAGAGACCGGGATCAGATATCTGACATACTCTCTATCGATACCGAAAATCACTTTGACAACCGTGTACGCGGTGGAGATTCCAGAATGAAGTAGGATGGTGGCGACGTTCTTGAGGTATATTACGTGGACCCGACTCCCGTGAGTTGGCCTAAGGTGGCTAAAATAGGAGCGATCTCGAGCCAAAAGGGGTAGCTCCTCTGGTCGGACACATTCCTTCGATACTATACTCTAACTTGTGATTGATTGGATGGCCATCCTCCGATTTTGATATGGGAGTGTGTTCTGAAGTGGGCGTATGTGGCTGCTGCGTTTACCACCAGCCCGTGTGCGTAATTGGTTTATCTACCCTGTCATTGCCTTCTGTGCCGTGTCACCTACCATACCGAGCCTTTACCACGAGTTTGTTTTTCTCCCATAGCCCGTGTGGTATCCTCTGATAGTTTCCCGATCTGGAGATATCATGATATTGGATGGACTACTGGGACTATTATGTGTGAAGGGTGATATGGGTATGGAACACTATTTAAAAGTAAGTTTATTTTACTGTAGACATTATTATAATAGAGAAATATTACTACATAGTAAATAGTTTAACGAATCCTTAGAGGATGTGCATTTCCCAGGCATCCTTTAAGTTACTTGTACCTTATTACAGTTCACTTGAGTTGGTTTACATTATATAAGTATATATTGTCCTAACTCGAGTGTTTGAATTTCTATTTACGCTCGGGTCAGACTGAGTTATTCACAGATTTGGATTCCACTTTCTAGAGATTAGAATCGCTGGAGATTATCTGCTTGTATTGTTTACCTATTTCACTCCCAGTTATCCTGCTGATTCCAGTATTGTATTCAGCTTGTACTTGGTTATCATCTTGAGACTTCTCTTGTACTTTATTTATTCTGTTGTATCTTATTTAACTCTGGTATATTAACATAGTAGCTTCATGAACTACTATCTCTTTTACTTCCGCTGCATTTCTTACTCTGTGTATGTGTTCTGTGATTATTATTTACTGTATATTTTGAGATTTGCTAAATTTTTATTTACAACGCGGTATTTTGAGCAATTCAATTCCAGCATGAGTGTCTACCTATACACTTATAATGGATGCAAATGGTTGAAAATACTTGGTTGTCACAGTTGGTATCAGAGCTTTGGCTTTGAGGCAAAACTTAGAATGCATGGTAAATTTAGTTACAGAATCACTTTCATCCAAACTTGAATTTCTTCCTCTTTGGTTCAAATTTCATTTGAATTTTGACGTTCCCTGCAGTTCCAGAATTCATTCGTGTCCCTCATTATTCATATCCTTTTGATTCTGGACTATCTCATAACTCCACTTCGAATGAGCTTTATAGGGAATTGGCGGTCCTGCCAATCTCAATTAAATTCATATAAAGGGGGAAACTCTTTTACAATTAGCATCGATTCACAAGAGATTTATATTTATCCTTGGTTTAGATGCTAATATCTTTAGTTATTTCAAACTTATATCTTGAGATCGAATGTTGATTTACCCTACAAAATCCACATCGATCTTATTCTATAAGTCACAGTTGACCCGATTAAGGTTGCCCGCGATTTATTTAAGCTTATCCACCTCCCTATTTTGTTATTCAATCATCTTGTCTTTTTTTTCAATCTATCTTCCAAACATTTTGAATTGTACTTGTAAATGAACATTAATGTTTTGTTTTACATTGTGTTGTTTGAGTTGTTAATGTTGATTTGGGTTTCCGATTGATTCGTCTGATCAACGCTATCGATAGGATTTCTAAAACACTTTGATAGAACAAACTGACACAATATTATTTTAAAAATTTGGTTAATGAATTAAATTTTGATACAAGTAAATTTATGGAACTTAATAAATTGATTTAAATTAATCATTTGAAATGATAGTACTTGATTTATCATTTATTGTTCTATAAATGAATTTATAAATAACTGTTTATAAATTGATTTGGGAACTAAAATGAGTTTAAAACAAGAAATTTGAGAATTTAATTTCCAATGGTTTCAAACCTTGTGTTTAAAGTTTTAAAATGGGTATATTATTTAAAGTATTTTCAATAGAAATTTGTTTGCAAGAAATTTTAAAGTTAAAATTAGTGCTTTTCTCTTTGTCGCTGGAAAATAACTTCGGTGATGACCGTGGCATCATCGACGTTCATTTTCGAGTTTCGAAGTGAAGGGACCGTTCTGTAGTCTTGCTACGGCTTTGTTTTGAGAAATTTAATTGATTTGAATTTCTAAAATAAGACTGGATTTATAATATATATAGATATAGGATATAAATTTGATATGACATATTATGTATATATATTTATTTATCTCTAAATGGTTTGAAGGAATCAGAAATTTTATTCTTAAACTTTATCTTAAAGAATCATTTTAATTATAAAAAGAAAATCGAAATTTTAGATAAATGATTCATACTTGAGATGAGGGAATTAGAAAGTTTCATTTGTATAATACTCAATTGCATTTAATATAACTTACCCAAATTATACAAAAGTTAACAATGTAATTGGATAATATACAATATAAAAAGATTTTATAAATAAAATTTGAATGGTTAAAATAAATGATATACACTTAAATTTTAGTTATAAAATGTTTAACTGGAGTAAATAGAATAAAAGGTCAATTGAATAATTTACAATATAAAATGATGTTAATGGAGCTAACAATATACTAAAGCAGTTATAATAAAAGTAACCATAATGGGCATAGATGACAAAATATATTGAGAGGAATAAATTTAACTTTAAATAGGAATAAAGAAGAATTAAATTTAAGTACATTATAGGTATAATGAATGATTATTTTTTAAATCCATGATCCTAGAATTTTTTTAATTTAAGATGATTAGAAGTTAAGATAATAAAATTTGAGACAGTTAAGATTTATTTAACTTGTGTGAAAATTAATTTTCTATTTAAGTTGAAATTTCCATGGTTTCTAACTTATTATCTTATTTTGTTTTTCAAACTATCTTTTGGTTGTCCTTATTTTCCTTATCTTGCTTCAGGATGGTTTAGGCATTTTTCTATAATTTTTTTGTTTAGAAATCTTTCTATAATCTTTGATAATCTCCATCTTGTTAAACGTACCTATAACAAAAGTTATCAGGTATAATTTCAATCTCCTTGTCAATTGTCTTAATATTTTTTCACTTCATCTTTTTCCGTGCTTTCCCGTACCTCATTCCTTTTCGGGGACGAAAAGTTTTGAGTGGGGGAGAGTATACCAACCCTAGAATTTTGCATATCATTTAAATTTGACTTTATTTTATTTTGAAATTATTTTAAACTTGTTTTAGTTCAAACAATTCATTTTTAAATATAAATTTTGATTATTATATGGATTATAATTTCAAACTGGTATAAATTGAATATTTTCCTGAAAAATGGAATTGTGGTCAAAACTTGTAACGACCCAGAATTTTAATTTATTAAAATTTTAATATTTAATTTATTTTAAATATTAATAAGTGGATTTATAAGTCAAATAAATTTTTATTTGAATTATTGGATTTAATTGAATAATTAAATCGATAATTTAAGATGTTAAATTATGGAAATAATTGTAAATTGAGTTAAATATGATTGAAAATGATTTGTAAAATTTTATTTTATCATATTGGAGTTAGAACGATATTTTAGAACTTTTAAAATCGAATTAAAAGTTAATTTGTGAAAATTGAATATTTTAATATTTAATCGACTAGTGAAAATAGTCAATTTTTGAACAGTCTCAGAATTGAACGAAACCAGTTCCATTGGATCCGTAATAGTTAGTTATTACCGGATTTCAATTTTCGTGTCAATCGGAGTTATCGTTTGATCGTGGCAGCTCGAAACGCATCGATTTATTTTTAATTTAAATTTGACGAGTGAAAATAGTCATTTTTCAAAAAGTCTCGGAATTCGACGAAACCAGTTTCATCGGATCCGTAATGTGATATTATTGCAAGGTTTCAAATTTCAAGTCAATTGGATTTACCGTTTGTCCGGTACAAATTAAAACGCCTAGAAATCGACTTAAATCGGTTTAATTCAAATTGAGCGTTTACAGCCATAACTCGCACAGATGTCCGAATTAGCTTCCGAAACCTATTCCATTGTGTCCGGAACGCGGGGTAAACCTTAGAAACGCTGGTTACGGCGCGTAAATCGGAGTTCGGAATTTCCGGGATGAATAGTGTCGCTCGTTCCTTATAAATAGCCCACCATCTCATAAATAAATAAAAAAAAAAAGATAAAAACCCTAATTTCTAACCCTAGCCGCCACTATCAGGCTGAAGGGCCAGAAATTCGTTTCCATCTTCCTCATTTTTCATCCAATCCACATGTTATTACGCCTCGACCTTAACAGCAATGTTGTAGAGCTCTGCGAGCTCTACAAGTTCAACGGTCACGATCGCGTTTCGAGAGATGGATCAACGGCAATCTTAGCTTGAACATCACGTCGTCGCACTCGGTTTTCTGGTCAGGGGCACGACCGAGCTCTGGGGTTTTTGGGCCGAGCATGGTGGAGGGGTCGGCTTCCAATGTGGAGGTGTCTGATCGAATTTCTATCGAGCAAGCAAGGTGAAAAATTCAACCCTAGATTTGGTAAATGGGTTCAAGTGTCGTTCGGCTTCCTGTAGAGGGCGCGTGAAAGTGAATGAAGAAGATGAGAAAGTGGGAACGCACGGCCAAGATTTGATTTAGTTAAGAAAATAAAATTTTGTTGTAATTTTATATTATAAATTTGTGTAAACTTCAAATATTCATAACTTTTTCATACGAGGTCGAAAAAATGCAAACTCAGTTGCGTTGGAATCGTATGGACGAGCACTACGCGATGGAGTTGGTTTGGAGTCGTTTGGAGTTAGTGAAAATTTTGGGTAAAATTAAACGTCCGTTTAATTTTATTCGAAATAAAAGCTGAAACGGAATTTAAAATCAAGGTGAGAACTTCTCACTCAATCGAATCAGTTTCGATTTTATTTTAAATAGTTAGATTTAAAATATTTGAATGCATGTTTGAATGTTGATTGATATCTATTGATTGTTAAAATAGACATTATACGCCGTTAGTAAGCGGATGTTATTTATTAAAAACATATACCGCGAATATTTCATAAACAGTGAAATTGGTATTATATATAATATCAATATATATATATTGGCATATGTATATATTGGAGTTATTGATTTCCCGCATTTTTTGTTTAGCGGATGAGACCCTATTACGCCGTTATTAAGCGGATAATATTTAATAAGAACATATACCGCGATAATTTCGTACTGGAGCGAAATTGGTATTGTGCTAATGTTTTTGGATGCAGGAAAACAGGTTGGAGGGATCCAACTGGATTCCTCAACAGTTTTTATTTGATTTCAGATATTTTGATATTTGATTGATTATCATATTGATATATGATATCGTTGTTGTCGTGATTGACTATTTGGTGTGTAGCATCATTGGACCCAGATTTTGGAATTTTAAAATGATTTTAAAGTGATTTTAGAAAGTATACGTTTTATAAAATAATTTTGGAATTGATCCATTTTAAATAAATAAACGTTATAATTTTTAATGTTATAAAAATTATGATTTTTGAGAAATATAGTTAAAAACTGATTTTTGAGAATATGATGCTAATGATTTTATAAAATAGTTTAATCGGGATTTTAGAATTTATTGTGAAAAGTTTAAATATAGGATTTATGAAATTTAATTTTTTTATGAATCAAAATGGTGAAATAATAAAGGAATTTGAAGACGTTTTAAAAGAATAATATAAATTGATTTATATTAAGAGATTTATAAATAGATATTTATAAATTGAAATATTGACATTATAAAATAAGTTTTTATAAGTGTTTGAATGAAGTGAAAATGAATTTCATAAATGAATGAAATTTATAAAATTATAAACAGTGAAGTTATAAATGTAATTTTATAAGCAGTAGGTTTATAAAATTTGAAAAGTTAATTGAAGAATGAATTTTTGATTAATTGAATCTTATAAGACATGAGATTTATAATTATGAAGTTCAAAGGAACGATTTTTGCAAACGAATAAATTATAAGTATTTCACTTATAATATGAACTTTTAGTTTATAATTGAGTTATAAACTGGAATAGGTTAATAAAAGAATTTATAAAAAGGAAGTTTTTATAAATAAATAGAAATGGAATTTATAAACGTTGTTTTATAAATTCGCAAACAACTTATTTTGATAAGAAAATTGTTGAAACCTATTAATGGAATTATATTCACGTTTTTGAACTGTGAATAATCCTTTGAAATAAAATGAATAAAAGGATGAAATTGTTAATGAAGTATATTCACGTTTTTGAATAGTGAATAAGATGTTAAAGGAATTGTTTTGAATGTGATATTTGAAATTGAATTAAAACGATCTAACGATGTTTTAAAATGTGTTGAGATTCGAAACCATAGATTTCAACATTTATTGTTGAAATAGACGTTTTCGAGAAATAAAAGGAGATGATGGACTATAACACTGTTGTTATAGTAAATGATTTCCGAAAGGAAATGTTTTGTATAGTATTGGGATTTATATATCTATTTTAATTTTGAATCCCTATACTAGTGATTTTGGGTTGTCGTAACGATGTTTTACGCAACATTCGTTTTGACCCAAATAAATATGTTTAAGTGAATGATTTCCTTAAAGAATGAAATATATACTTAATTCGATTTAAGTATATGGAATATTTTCCAAGGTTGAAAATAAAAAGATTTGTGAATTACTTATGAATAAATAAGTATGGAATTGTTTTTCCAATATGAAGTGAATATTTAGAATTTATCTTTTTGAAGATAAATTGAAAATGGATAGTTGAAATCGTATATGCATGAATATTTTGGAATATAAATTCACTAAGGGATTTATAAAGGAAGTGGAATTTGTTTAAAAAAAAATAAATATTGATTTATTTTTGAAGTGTGAAATTTAATATCTAGTGAAGATATTTTGGAAAATAAATAATTTGGAAAATTATTTGGAAACTGGTGATGTGTGCATATCCAGTGATAGTTCAATAACCGACTATCAATATTTCCCTTTGAATGGGTAATTGATGTGATTTGTTTGAATTTGAATGCACACTTATTTTTGAATAAGCGCTCACTATTCGGGTTAACCGGGAAAGGACCATGGGGTCGTATAACCCATTCCGAATATGTGATACGTCGTTGTGAATTGCATTGAAGATCGGTGTTGAAGACCCGGTATTTGCGAGAGCGATAGGATGACCTGTCGATTTACTCTGCACCGAGTAGCTACGGTATAGAGTTCTCCATATGTGATGGTGAATCCGATCAGGATTGTGAATATCCGGATTGCAAGGACTTCTTTGTAAGTGCCTTCGGTTTTGTTCGAGCCCGGAACAAACTTGTATGGATTGTGTGTCTGACATTACAAGTTGAGATATAAAGCCGATTTCATTCAAATATATTTATGTTGGTGGCAGAGAATTTATTCTTTTAGCTTAACACCCTTCTCTGAGACGTACGAGCTCAGAGGTTATGTAGTTGAATATTATCAGCGATATATTCCCAATTTGGTAATGTGACATGCTGAGTGATGCTGAAATGATCATTGTGTTGATTATTGTGATAGGATCGTTTATTTGATCGTCTATCTTGGTGATCATTGTGTTGATCATTTGTTGACCCAAAGCATGGCTTTTGTATAAAGTATGTTTTTGTGGACGTGACTTCGTCGAGCCTCACACCCCGGAAATGGTCAAAACAGGAAAGATGCGGCAAGGTTATGAGGGGTAGCACCCTTTAGGGTATGTACATTTCCTTCTGGATAGAGGTGGTATCATGGTATGGAGCCCAGATATTTAACATATGTGGTTACTACGAATTTATTACTTTGTGGTTGTTGGTTTTCGGGATCCCGTGAGAAAGGTCGTTTACGATCGGGGAATGGCGTGCTCGTGTCAGTAGTTACCCAGTTAGGGGTAACCCGGCCTTGTGTTGGCAGAGTTCCGGTTTGGTTCTCGGGGATGTCTTTCCAGAGGCATTCTCATGTGGCAATGGGAAGTTCCTTGGCCTGACCATTTGTTGGAAATCCAAAGAAACAATACGTGACTTGTACGGTTTTAGTTGTATAACCTGCTATGGAATGTGGCGGTAACCTGCTATTGAACATAGTTAGCTATAGTAGGCATACGATAATGGTCGTATGTTGGCTAAGATTTATATTCTACTTTCGAAATGAATTTTCCTTACACTATACACTAGTAATAATATCAAATATTATTTTAAATGCGTATCAAGCATCTTTGACTATCATAAGGAGAAATCTCCTCCGATTCTGCGTTTGCATGTGTGTGTGTGCGGGAGGCCTTATGGTAGTCCCATTTTTAAAAGCATTGCGAATTGAATTTAAAAATATTCCTCTATTTTGATTTTAAAGATAAATAAACTGTTTTGAGTTCTCACACCAGTCACATGACTGACTTGGAGTTTATTGTTTTCCTTCCTAAACTCTGGGTGCCCACCAATTTCCACACGGGCAGTCAAGAGTAAGGTTTATCAGGATATTCTGGATATTCTGGAATTGCTGGAGGCAAGATGGATGGCATGGCGTATTTCTAGTTTATATAGTATTTCTTTTTCCGCTACACTGTTTGTTGTTGTTGTATACTCTGATAATATGATATGATGATGTAATGAAATGTATAAAATATAATAACTGATAGTTCTTTGTTTAAAGATTATTCATTTATTATTATTTGTTGTTCCGCTGCGAATTGTGAGATTCTGATGTTGTTCTGTTGTTTTCTGTTCCGTTCTATTTTAAAATTTTGTTCTATTCCTATTTTCTTCTGTTTTTCTTTTTCCTCTATTCTCTTTTCCTTCTATTTTAAAATTTTCTATCTTCTGTCTTCTCTCCTCCCTAATCTCTTCTTTTCTACTTTTTCTTTTCCTAAATTCTTTTTTAAAACCCCTAAGGGTTCGTATTTTCGTTCATCTTGAATTAAACAAAGGAGATTAGTGTCTATTCAAGGAGTACGGACTTACGGGTCTTTACATCTGGTATCAGAGCATATGGTTAAGCGACAACCATGGTTTGTTGAATATGCGCTTATATGATTTTTGTTTGATGATAATAAACATATATACATTCGTTTAAATGTATTTGTTAATATACTATTTATTTTCACAGATTAAATAAATATTTGCTGAATAAAATAAATAACACAATTTTTGAATTCAAAAGAATATTTTATTCACACAAATATTTATTACAATTTTTAAATAGTACAAATTCAAACTCTCACTATTCACTATACAATTTTGATACAATTTCTAATTACAACACTATTTTACATATTCACCTCACTACATATCACTCACACTCGTATTTTTATCTTCAACTGCATTCCAATTTGAATCCAGCATCTGAGAAATCTGCAAAAATATTTACTAACGCAGTAAAATTGAAAAAGAAATATTTTTGCGATATAAAATGAAATATGATTTTTAAAAATGATATTGCCTCAGTTATTTGGGTTGTTCGTCATCATATTTTTGTATCTGTGCATATCAGTATTTTATCAGGAACAAAAGTGGCTGCAGTACACTGTGTGCACTGCCTCGCCTACTCGTGTGTGCAAAACAAAATGCACAGCTAACAAATCAAGTACAAGGTCAAACCCAGACAGGTTCAACTCACATGCAATATATTTAAAATCATAACAACGCACAAGGTCAAATCCGAGCTACAAACTGGAGTCAACTCAGGTGCAAATTCAAAAATCAATCCAAATGCAATAAAATGGTCGGGAGCAACATATCACAGACTCGTGAACCATGCTCGGACAGTGACAACATAAAAAGATGACCAGGCAGCAAAGCATATGCATCAGTGCAGTCTCAAAACTGCAAGGAACATTGCACACCAAACCAAGTTCAACTCAAACAACCTCAAATAAAGTACAAGGCAGCAACAATATGAACCACCAGTACAGAGAGCAAATGCAAGTATGCAATGTAGACCACACACACATATACACACACATGTATGTATATACATGAACTAGATTGAAGCACACTGGAATACAACTGCAAATATCAAGACCAGAAAAACAAGACCACAAGTACTCAACAACAGCCAGCACCAACAGTGATGCAAGGTACAGCATGCCAGAGCTACAAATAAGCAAAGGCACAACTCAAATTCAAATAGCAACTGCAAATATCCAATATGCAACATGGCCGTGGATGGTACAACAACAAAGACCAAGGCTACAAAAGTGAATATCCCGTGCCAACATATCCAACTAGAAGTGCAACTACAAGATACAGCAAGCACAACAACATCAATGTCAATAGTTAAAATGGCCAGAGACAAAAGCTCACAGAGGCCAGAGAATTGAAGAAAACTATTGCAGTGAAGCAAGTTCAAATATAATGAAACAGCATGTACAGGACAGTGAAACAGCCAAGCAAATCGAACCAAGTCAAAGTGAAATCGACGTATCAATGTTGAACAAGTCAAGCCGTAATCAACATCAAAGCCGTGGGATGCAAGCGTCAAATTATACGAGATTGACAAAGTCAAACAAATCCCAAGCATCAAAATATAGAGTTCGAATACGAAAATTAAAAAGTAACAAATATACGATTATGAACTAGTCAGAGGAAATCATCAACATCCATACAATATCGAACGGCCAAATCAACAATTTTGAAAATATCAGACGTACGCAAATTAAGGAAATCGAACGCGTATAAAACCCTAATCATCATCGGCAAAATTATCATCGAGTTCAAGCATTCAATCAGAGAATTAAAAGAGCAAAAAATCACTTACAGAAGCCATCTCGAACTCGAACAAATTCGAAGCAACCGAAGTGAGCAACAGCGATTCGATCGAACAAGGCTTCAGGCAATTAACCACTGATTCGATCAACTTAGAATCGGAGCTTCGAAATAGCCCTAAATCTCAGAGCCAAGCAAAGAGAACAAAGCCCTAAAAGAGGAACGGCCGCCATTACAACGAAGGGAATAGAAAAGAAAGGAGACGGGTTGAATAATAAAAGGGGCCGGCCTATTTACTTTTATTGTTTTATTATTAAGGGTTTTAAATTTGTAGATAGGGTTATTTTACTTTAAATTGTTTTTAGTTTGTATTTCTTTTTAAACCGTTTTTATTTTCTAGTCGTGTGACTAGGGTGCAAACTACGGTGTGTAGTTTGGGAATTTGCAACTCGGTAGTTGAGTTGTGGTCAAGGTTTTGAGCGTAGAGTTAGATTAGTCAATAGCGGTGTATAGCGAGTTTACATGTGTAAGCGAGGGACTATCTAATTTCTAGTAGAAACCTTGGGGGCAGCACGTAGGCAGGGTTTTGCCGAAGCTGGGTAAATTCTGTGTTGTTCTGTTTTATTCTGCGATATCTGTGCTGCTATTCTGTGATCTGAATTGAAATTAATTTATAAGCTTCTGCGATTAATTTTTATAATTTACACTATCACCCTATTCACCCCCCCTCTAGGGTGAAATCGATCCTACAAGTGGTATCAGAGCTAGGATTAGAAGTCAATTTATTTTGAAAAAATTCGATTTTTCAAAAATCAGTTTTTGTTTTTAAAAATTTGATTTTTCAAAAACTAGTTTTTGTTTAAAAATTTGAATTTTTAAAATGGCTTCTTTTAATAACGCTTTTGCAGAGGGTCAGTCGATAGTTAGACCACCAATGTTCAATGGTGAATATTCTTTTTGGAAAAATAGGATGAAAATTTTTCTGAGAACCATTGACGCTTGGGATATTGTTGAAACAGGTTATAGGATACCAACTATAACTGTAGATAATCAGGAAATAGAGAAACCAAAGGAACAATGGACAGAATTAGAAAATAAATTACAGAATACTAATGCCAAAGCTATGAATTCTATTATCTGTTCATTAGATCAATTTGAATTTAATCGTGTCTCACATTGTCTAACTGCGCAGGAAATATGGCACATACTAGAAGTGACTCACGAAGGAACATCTCAAGTAAAAGAATCTCGCCTTGCCATGCTAAGCAGCGAATACGAGAACTTTACAATGGCAAAGGAAGAAAATGTCAAAGAGATGTACGGTCGACTTTCCAATATCGTATACAAATCAAAAGCTCTCGGAAAAACATACACCGAATTGGAAATAGTCCGAAAAATTCTCAGAGTTCTTCCACGAAGCTTTGAAGCAAAAGTAACTGCCATTCAAGAATCGAAAGATTTAAAAAAACTCAAAGTCGAAGAACTCATTGGAAATCTCACCACTTATGAGCTAGAAATGAAATTCAAGGAAGAGCGTGAAGGAGGAGATACTCGAAAGAAATCAATAGCGCTCAAAGGAACAACCGAAAGTGATGATGATAACGATGATGATGATGATGGAGAAGCAGAGCTGGCGCTACTAATAAAGAAATTCAAAAGGTGGAATCGCAAATACGGAAATCCAGCTCGAAATCATGAATTGAAAAGCAGAATAGGCAAAGCACTAGACAACCCAGAAGAACAGAAAATCATCTATTACAAATGCAACAAACCCGGTCATATCAAGCCACAATGTCCTCAAAAACGGTCAAATCAAGGAAAGAAACTAAAGAAGAAAAGCTTTGCGGCTACTTGGGATGAAACTGACGAAGATGAAAGTGATAACACCGAGAGTGAGAGTGAAAAAGCAAACATGTGCCTTCATGGTGAAGTTACAGACAGTGATGATGACGAGCCAAGCGAGGTATCAAAACTCACTCATTCTGAATTACTTATTTATTTCCATGAAATAAATGGCTGTTGTGAACGACTTAGGGAAAAATACGCCAAACTTGAATCTCAAAAGAATACTTTGATAGAATGCAATGAACAACTTGATCAATTAGTTAAGAACTATCAACGTAGGATCCCTAAGTGTGATAAGTGTCCAACATTTGAAGAAGAAATTAAAAAATCGGAAATCAATATAAAATCACTTGAAAATGAAATTCTGATTTTAAAAGAGAATGAAAATACTAGGAGAGAGAATTCTATTAAAAAGTGCACACAGTTGATAAACGAAAATGAATCTCTCAAATCACAAGTCCAACAATTGTCAACGACTTTAGATAAATTTTCAAAAAGTGAAAAATCGTTGAATATGCTATTAGGAAAGCAAACTGTTAATACGGTTAGACAAGGACTTGGATATAATAATTCGAAAATTGTTGAAAACAAGATTAATCAAGTTAATTCTATGTGCACAATTTGTAGAAAATTTGGACACGGTCACAATAATTGTTGGTATAGACCCAAACATGTGAAAACTATACCGATTTGGGTTTCAAAAGGCACAAATATAAAATCTCTCAAAGTTAAACAAATTTGGGTGCCAAAGGGAACAATTATAAATAGTTTTGGGTCTACACAAAATCATTTTTCAAAATTTTCTGCCACTAACAACCATGGACCTATAAAAACAAATAGGTCACTAAACTCTCTTTTCATGTAGGTATGCTGGCAGGCTAAGGAACAACAGCAATGGTACTTGGATTCTGGCTGTTCCAGGCACATGACAGGCGATAAATCGAAGTTCCTTAGCCTAGAAAAATACAAAGGTGGCAGAGTCACAATGGGGAACAATGACAAGTGTAAAATTGTCGGTAAAGGTAAAGTAGGTAACAATACATTTACCTTAAATGACGTTTTATATGTTGAAAATCTGCACCACAATTTGATATCAATCAGCCAGCTATGTGATAAAGGTATGAATGTTATCTTTGATTCTGACATGTGCAAAATTGTTGACAAATCATCAAAAGAAATCTTATTTTCAGGAAAAAGGAAAGGTAATATATATTCTCTATCTTTTGATGATCTCATCCTCTCTAAATGCTTGGTAGCTAAGGATATAGAAGTGAATTTATGGCATAGACGTTTAGGGCATGCTAGTATGAACTTATTAAACAAATTAAAAAGGAAAAGTTTGGTAAGAGAGTTGCCATCACATGAGATTGAAACTGAAAACATCTGTAAAGCATGTACTTTGGGAAAACTTAGAAAATCATCGTTTCATGCCAAAAACAATGTAAGCACTTCTAGAGTTCTTGAACTAATTCATATGGATCTATTTGGACCTAATGACATTGCTAGCTTAGGAGGCAAGAAATATTGCTTTGTGTTAGTTGATGATTACTCAAGATATACATGGGTATACTTCTTAGCTAAAAAATCAGAAACTTTTTCATACTTCACAAGATTCGCAAAATTCGTGCAAAATGAAAAAGAAGTCTCTATTGTTTCGTTAAGAAGTGATCATGGTGGGGAATTTGAAAATTATGAATTTGAAACCTTCTGTGATGAAAACGGAATCAAACATGAGTTCTCTGCACCACGTACCCCACAACAAAATGGGGTAGTTGAGAGAAAGAATCGTACTTTACAAGAATTGGCTAGGTCTATGTTAAATGAATATGAACTACCTCTGCATCTCTGGGCAGAAGCTGTAAATACAGCATGTTATGTAATGAATAGAGTTATCATCAGACCGATTCTTAACAAAACCCCCTATGAGTTATGGTTCAACAAAAAACCAAACATCGCTTACTTCAAAGTGTTTGGATGTCCTTGCTATATTCTTAATACAGGTGATCAGTTAGGAAAATTTGAAGCAAAGGCTGATGATGGCATCTTCATGGGTTACTCTTCGAGAAGCAAAGCTTATAGAGTCTACAACAAAAAGACTAAAACAATCGTAGAGTCAATCAATGTGAAATTTGATGAAGGCATTGACGAACAGGATACATCCAAAAGTAACGTGGAAGAGGAGAAAGAAAAAGATGAATTTGAAAAACCAAAAGAAACTGCTAATGCTAGAGAAACTACCACAACTCAAGAAGTCAGAAGAAATCTGGATCCAGAAAAACTGAAATACAAAACAGACCATCCACCAGAATTGGTAATTGGAAACCCTATAGCAGGTATACAAACTCGTTCCTCCTTTAGAAATTTGTGTGATCTATGTTTATATAGTGGATTTATCTCAGAAATAGAACCCAAAGACATAGATACAGCTCTTAATGACGAAAATTGGTTTATAGCTATGCAAGAAGAGCTAAATCAATTTGAGAGAAATGATGTTTGGAGTTTAGAACCTAGACCTAAGGACTATCCAGTCGTAGGAACAAAATGGATTTTCAAAAATAAATATGATGAATCTGGAAATGTGATTAGAAATAAAGCTAGACTAGTTGCTAAAGGATACAATCAAATTGAAGGAGTTGACTTTGATGAAACCTTTGCTCCTGTAGCTAGACTAGAATCAATTAGAATATTGTTAGCTTTTGCTTGCTACAAAGGATTTAAACTAAGACAAATGGATATTAAGAGTGCTTTTCTTAACGGAGTTTTAAAAGAAGATGTATTTGTTGAACAACCAGAAGGTTTTGAAAGTCATGAACATCCAAACCATGTATACAAACTAAAGAAGGCATTATATGGTTTAAAACAAGCTCCCAGAGCTTGGTATGAATGTCTTACTTCTTATCTCCTTGAAAATGGGTTCAAAAAGGGATGTGTAGATACCACACTATTTCTGTTGCATGAAAATGATGATATTTTAATTGTTCAAATATATGTTGATGATATTATTTATGGTGCTACTAACAATCTGTTGTATGAGAAATTTGAAAAAGTTATGCAGGAAAAATTCGAAATGAGTCTGGTGGGAGAATTGAAATTCTTTTTAGGATTTCAAGTCAAACAAAGCGATAAAGGTACATTCATTTCTCAAACAAAATATATTAAGGAACTCATCAACAAATTTGGGTTAAAAGATGCTAAACCAGCTAGAACCCCAATGAGCACAACAACTAAACTTGACAGTGATGAAAAAGGTAAGGCAGTTGATCAAAAGCAATACAGAGGTATGATTGGATCACTTCTTTATCTTACTGCTTCTAGGCCAGATATTATGTTTTCTGTATGCTTGTGTGCACGGTTTCAATCTAATCCAAAAGAATCTCACTTAAAAGCAGTTAAAAGAATCATAAGATATTTGTTGTACACCCCACGGTTTGGTCTTTGGTATCCAACAAACGATAATTTTGAATTAAAAGGTTTTTCAGATGCTGATTATGCTGGAAATTTAGTTGATAGAAAAAGTACTAGTGGAGCATGTTTTATGTTAGGACATTCATTAGTTGCATGGTCAAGTAGAAAACAGAATTGTATTGCATTATCTACAACAGAGGCAGAGTATATTGCTTTGAGTGGTTGCTCTGCTCAAATCCTATGGATGATACAAACTTTGCACGACTATGGTCTAAGTTATAAACGTGTACCACTAATGTGTGATAGCAAAAGCGCAATTGATCTCACAAATAACCCTGTACATCACTCACGAACAAAACATATAGATGTTAGACATCATTTTATTAGAGATCATATATCCAAAGAAAATATCTGCATAAATTTTATTTCAACTGATTCACAATTGGCAGATATTTTTACAAAACCCCTACCAGAAAATAGTTTTTGCAAACTACGACTCAGTCTAGGTGTTTTAGAAATTTGCTGAATATTTAACATTTTTTTTTCTCCCTACAAATTATCGAAAAGAAAAATAGTGATTGAAAAAAGTGATGAGTGTTGATATTGATTATATATTATAACTCGAGAAAGTATAATTAGAAAATTTCTTTAGAAATGTAAACAAGAGTTATAAAATTTTTTGTTGGTAAAAATTCCATGACCATCTCTATACCTATCATATTTCTATCAACCATCATTCATCAAAATTCTATATAGTTTGTCGATATGTGGTACTTTAAACAGGAATCATTCGTTTTTCATTTTCACATTTAAAAAAAAAAATAAAAATAAAAAAATAAAATAAAAAAATAAATACCAAAGTATTCACTCTCATTTAAAAGTCCTCACGGTTATGCATGAGTGAATTACTTGGAATTTGTTATGTGCTTCCATGCTCATTTAAAAGTCCTCACGGTTATGCATGTATGGAACGCATATCAAAAGTTGATTTTTTTTTTTTAAATAAACAAGTTGATTCTAATCCCATTTAAAAGTCCTCACGGTTATGCGTGGTTAGAAGATACTTGAATTCATTTTTTTAAAAATAAAATTGGAATACTACTAATCTCATTTAAAAGTCCTAACGGTTATGCATGATTAGTAGATATTCAAATTCCTGATATAAATATACCACAAATAGACACAACTGTATGGTTTTATATGATGACATCACTTCCATCATTCTAAAAGTGGAATATGCGCCTAACAATATTTTTATGATTTTTGTTTGATTTTCTATTGAAATTTAATATTTATATTCAATTGGGTTTTAATGTTGGATTAATATCGATTACTTTATCTCTATTTTTCTCTATTTCTATTATTCTTTTGCTGATAACAAAAGGGGGAGAGAAAAGTTAAGATTTTGTCAAATAGAATCAATCAAAGGTCAAACAATTTTCCATTTGCATCTAGGCTCATTCTTATTTGTATTTGTATGCATATATGTAGGGGGAGTCATATATGTAGGGGGAGTATCATATAGAAAGGAAGCATTCAAATAGGGGGAGCAATTGAAATTATCAAATACATTTAATATATTCAAAATCTTAAATATATGTTTGTTATCATCAAAAGGGGGAGATTGTTGAATATGCGCTTATATGATTTTTGTTTGATGATAATAAACATATATACATTCGTTTAAATGTATTTGTTAATATACTATTTATTTTCACAGATTAAATAAATATTTGCTGAATAAAATAAATAACACAATTTTTGAATTCAAAAGAATATTTTATTCACACAAATATTTATTACAATTTTTAAATAGTACAAATTCAAACTCTCACTATTCACTATACAATTTTGATACAATTTCTAATTACAACACTATTTTACATATTCACCTCACTACATATCACTCACACTCGTATTTTTATCTTCAACTGCATTCCAATTTGAATCCAGCATCTGAGAAATCTGCAAAAATATTTACTAACGCAGTAAAATTGAAAAAGAAATATTTTTGCGATATAAAATGAAATATGATTTTTAAAAATGATATTGCCTCAGTTATTTGGGTTGTTCGTCATCATATTTTTGTATCTGTGCATATCAGTATTTTATCAGGAACAAAAGTGGCTGCAGTACACTGTGTGCACTGCCTCGCCTACTCGTGTGTGCAAAACAAAATGCACAGCTAACAAATCAAGTACAAGGTCAAACCCAGACAGGTTCAACTCACATGCAATATATTTAAAATCATAACAACGCACAAGGTCAAATCCGAGCTACAAACTGGAGTCAACTCAGGTGCAAATTCAAAAATCAATCCAAATGCAATAAAATGGTCGGGAGCAACATATCACAGACTCGTGAACCATGCTCGGACAGTGACAACATAAAAAGATGACCAGGCAGCAAAGCATATGCATCAGTGCAGTCTCAAAACTGCAAGGAACATTGCACACCAAACCAAGTTCAACTCAAACAACCTCAAATAAAGTACAAGGCAGCAACAATATGAACCACCAGTACAGAGAGCAAATGCAAGTATGCAATGTAGACCACACACACATATACACACACATGTATGTATATACATGAACTAGATTGAAGCACACTGGAATACAACTGCAAATATCAAGACCAGAAAAACAAGACCACAAGTACTCAACAACAGCCAGCACCAACAGTGATGCAAGGTACAGCATGCCAGAGCTACAAATAAGCAAAGGCACAACTCAAATTCAAATAGCAACTGCAAATATCCAATATGCAACATGGCCGTGGATGGTACAACAACAAAGACCAAGGCTACAAAAGTGAATATCCCGTGCCAACATATCCAACTAGAAGTGCAACTACAAGATACAGCAAGCACAACAACATCAATGTCAATAGTTAAAATGGCCAGAGACAAAAGCTCACAGAGGCCAGAGAATTGAAGAAAACTATTGCAGTGAAGCAAGTTCAAATATAATGAAACAGCATGTACAGGACAGTGAAACAGCCAAGCAAATCGAACCAAGTCAAAGTGAAATCGACGTATCAATGTTGAACAAGTCAAGTCGTAATCAACATCAAAGCCGTGGGATGCAAGCGTCAAATTATACGAGATTGACAAAGTCAAACAAATCCCAAGCATCAAAATATAGAGTTCGAATACGAAAATTAAAAAGTAACAAATATACGATTATGAACTAGTCAGAGGAAATCATCAACATCCATACAATATCGAACGGCCAAATCAACAATTTTGAAAATATCAGACGTACGCAAATTAAGGAAATCGAACGCGTATAAAACCCTAATCATCATCGGCAAAATTATCATCGAGTTCAAGCATTCAATCAGAGAATTAAAAGAGCAAAAAATCACTTACAGAAGCCATCTCGAACTCGAACAAATTCGAAGCAACCGAAGTGAGCAACAGCGATTCGATCGAACAAGGCTTCAGGCAATTAACCACTGATTCGATCAACCTAGAATCGGAGCTTCGAAATAGCCCTAAATCTCAGAGCCAAGCAAAGAGAACAAAGCCCTAAAAGAGGAACGGCCGCCATTACAACGAAGGGAATAGAAAAGAAAGGAGACGGGTTGAATAATAAAAGGGGCCGGCCTATTTACTTTTATTGTTTTATTATTAAGGGTTTTAAATTTGTAGATAGGGTTATTTTACTTTAAATTGTTTTTAGTTTGTATTTCTTTTTAAACCGTTTTTATTTTCTAGTCGTGTGACTAGGGTGCAAACTACGGTGTGTAGTTTGGGAATTTGCAACTCGGTAGTTGAGTTGTGGTCAAGGTTTTGAGCGTAGAGTTAGATTAGTCAATAGCGGTGTATAGCGAGTTTACGTGTGTAAGCGAGGGACTATCTAATTTCTAGTAGAAACCTTGGGGGCAGCACGTAGGCAGGGTTTTGCCGAAGCTGGGTAAATTCTGTGTTGTTCTGTTTTATTCTGCGATATCTGTGCTGCTATTCTGTGATCTGAATTGAAATTAATTTATAAGCTTCTGCGATTAATTTTTATAATTTACACTATCACCCTATTCACCCCCCCTCTAGGGTGAAATCGATCCTACATGGTTCTGTTGGGTATTACTCATTAGAGATAGAGTCAGCAGTACTCTAGAATGAGTTTGAGAGTAATAATAGCTATGAGAGCGTATTTGTTAGTGAATATAAAATTGTTTTATATTGTGATGATTGGTTTATTGAGTGGCATATGAACTTTCGTCAGCGTGGTCCGCAAGACTATGCCGAAGGGGTTTCTAAACACTTGAATAGAACAATTCGACACAATATTATTTTAAAAATGGGTAAATGAAATAATTTTGCCTTGATTATATATTTTATATATAAAGAAATAATTTTTCAGAATTATTAAAGTGTATATAAGTTGATTGTTTAGTTGTTTGAATAATCTAAACAAAAGAATAATTGTATAAGCAAAAAGAATTATAAGAATTGAATTATAATTAAAGTAATTTACAATTGTGAAATAAACTTATACATATAAGAAGTGAAACTATATGAATATATTTATAAATATGAGTTGAAATAAAAATGAATTTAAAGTTAAATGGAAGTATAACTGAAGATAAATTGGAATGGAATAATGAATGTAAGTGTTGATTCATTTAAAAATCTAATGTTATTGGGAGTTGAATAAATTGGAATGGAAATCAATTTAATGTTAAACCAATTGTAAGCAAAGGAATTTGGTTGTAATTGATATACATCGATTGTTATATGGTTGTTAGATTGATTGTATAAAATTCATTAAGTGTTAATGAAATCGAAAGCTAAAGTGATTGAAATTCAATTGGAAGTTAAGTGATTAAATAGAATTGAATTTGAATTGGAAGTGAACCAACTTGAATATGAATTAGTGAATATAAGCAAATTGGAAATGAAAGTTAGTAAAACAAAGTGATGTTTGTAAATGAAGTATAACTTAAGAGATGTTGAATGAAGTTGATATTAGTATCAAAGTAAATTAATAAAGTTAAGTGGTGGATGTTTGCATTTGTTGCTTTTGTTTCAATTGCTATATGTTGTATATTGATACTATTGTCTATATGCATGATTCTCATGTTGTTTGTTGAGTGATTAGTAGGTGCGGATCGCGTTCGCTTCGCATTTGGAGCTCGCTTTTGCGCTATATTAGCCGTATATGCTTGCTAATAAAATATAAGGTACATATCTCGGATTACATACCGTACTTTTACACTTTTTTCCCTGCGGGATGCCTCATTACTTGATGAGATGTATATTTGTGATATATATACTGTCATTTTTTTTTCGGATCGAGCCGCGCAAAGGAGACTATGGCGAATTTTTCCGAAAATTTAAGGCGTTAGAAAATTTAAGAAAATTGGAAAATTTTGAAAACTTTAACTTTGATTTTGGAATTGAAAGTTAAACAATAGTAGTTATTTTGAAAAAGATAACTAAGTATGATTTTGAAAACTTAGTAAGTATTATAAGAAGTTTTAATTATGAATTTTTGGAAAATTAATAAATTCTATAACTTTTCTTACTTGTAATTTCGAGGACGAAATTCTTTTAAGGGGGGAAGATTGTAACGACCCAGAATTTTAATTTATTAAAATTTTAATATTTAATTTATTTTAAATATTAATAAGTGGATTTATAAGTCAAATAAATTTTTATTTGAATTATTGGATTTAATTGAATAATTAAATCGATAATTTAATATGTTAAATTATGGAAATAATTGTAAATTGAGTTAAATATGATTGAAAATGATTTGTAAAATTTTATTTTATCATATTGGAGTTAGAACGATATTTTAGAACTTTTAAAATCGAATTAAAAGTTAATTTGTGAAAATTGAATATTTTAATATTTAATCGACTAGTGAAAATAGTCAATTTTTGAACAATCTCAGAATTGAACGAAACCAGTTCCATTGGATCCGTAATAGTTAGTTATCACCGGATTTCAATTTTCGTGTCAATCGGAGTTATCGTTTGATCGTGGCAGCTCGAAACGCATCGATTTATTTTTAATTTAAATTTGACGAGTGAAAATAGTCATTTTTCAAAAAGTCTCGGAATTCGACGAAACCAGTTTCATCGGATCCGTAATGTGATATTATTGCAAGGTTTCAAATTTCAAGTCAATTGGATTTACCGTTTGTCCGGTACAAATTAAAACGCCTAGAAATCGACTTAAATCGGTTTAATTCAAATTGAGCGTTTACAGCCATAACTCGCACAGATGTCCGAATTAGCTTCCGAAACCTGTTCCATTGTGTCCGGAACGCGGGGTAAACCTTAGAAATGCTGGTTACGGCGCGTAAATCGGAGTTCGGAATTTCCGGGATGAATAGTGTCGCTCGTTCCTTATAAATAGCCCACCATCTCATAAATAAATAAATAAAAAAGATAAAAACCCTAATTTCTAACCCTAGCCGCCACTATCAGGTTGAAGGGCCAGAAATTCGTTTCCATCTTCCTCATTTTTCATCCAATCCACATGTTATTACGCCTCGACCTTAACAGCAATGTTGTAGAGCTCTGCGAGCTCTACAAGTTCAACGGTCACGATCGCGTTTCGAGCGATGGATCAACGGCAATCTTAGCTTGAACATCACGTCGTCGCACTCGGTTTTCTGGTCAGGGGCACAACCGAGCTCTGGGGTTTTTGGGCCGAGCATGGTGGAGGGGTCGGCCTTCGATGTGGAGGTGTCTGATCGAATTTCTATCGAGCAAGCAAGGTGAAAAATTCAACCCTAGATTTGGTAAATGGGTTCAAGTGTCGTTCGGCTTCCTGTAGAGGGCGCGTGAAAGTGAATGAAGAAGATGAGAAAGTGGGAACGCACGGCCAAGATTTGATTTAGTTAAGAAAATAAAATTTTGTTGTAATTTTATATTATAAATTTGTGTAAACTTCAAATATTCATAACTTTTTCATACGAGGTCGAAAAAATGCAAACTCAGTTGCGTTGGAATCGTATGGACGAGCACTACGCGATGGAGTTGGTTTGGAGTCGTTTGGAGTTAGTGAAAATTTTGGGTAAAATTAAACGTCCGTTTAATTTTATTCGAAATAAAAGCTGAAACGGAATTTAAAATCAAGGTGAGAACTTCTCACTCAATCGAATCAGTTTCGATTTTATTTTAAATAGTTAGATTTAAAATATTTGAATGCATGTTTGAATGTTGATTGATATCTATTGATTGTTAAAATAGACATTATACGCCGTTAGTAAGCGGATGTTATTTATTAAAAACATATACCGCGAATATTTCATAAACAGTGAAATTGGTATTATATATAATATCAATATATATATATTGGCATATGTATATATTGGAGTTATTGATTTCCCGCATTTTTTGTTTAGCGGATGAGACCCTATTACGCCGTTATTAAGCGGATAATATTTAATAAGAACATATACCGTGATAATTTCGTACTGGAGCGAAATTGGTATTGTGCTAATGTTTTTGGATGCAGGAAAACAGGTTGGAGGGATCCAACTGGATTCCTCAACAGTTTTTATTTGATTTCAGATATTTTGATATTTGATTGATTATCATATTGATATATGATATCGTTGTTGTCGTGATTGACTATTTGGTGTGTAGCATCATTGGACCCAGATTTTGGAATTTTAAAATGATTTTAAAGTGATTTTAGAAAGTATACGTTTTATAAAATAATTTTGGAATTGATCCATTTTAAATAAATAAACGTTATAATTTTTAATGTTATAAAAATTATGATTTTTGAGAAATATAGTTAAAAACTGATTTTTGAGAATATGATGCTAATGATTTTATAAAATAGTTTAATCGGGATTTTAGAATTTATTGTGAAAAGTTTAAATATAGGATTTATGAAATTTAATTTTTTTATGAATCAAAATGGTGAAATAATAAAGGAATTTGAAGACGTTTTAAAAGAATAATATAAATTGATTTATATTAAGAGATTTATAAATAGATATTTATAAATTGAAATATTGACATTATAAAATAAGTTTTTATAAGTGTTTGAATGAAGTGAAAATGAATTTCATAAATGAATGAAATTTATAAAATTATAAACAGTGAAGTTATAAATGTAATTTTATAAGCAGTAGGTTTATAAAATTTGAAAAGTTAATTGAAGAATGAATTTTTGATTAATTGAATCTTATAAGACATGAGATTTATAATTATGAAGTTCAAAGGAACGATTTTTGCAAACGAATAAATTATAAGTATTTCACTTATAATATGAACTTTTAGTTTATAATTGAGTTATAAACTGGAATAGGTTAATAAAAGAATTTATAAAAAGGAAGTTTTTATAAATAAATAGAAATGGAATTTATAAACGTTGTTTTATAAATTCGCAAACAACTTATTTTGATAAGAAAATTGTTGAAACCTATTAATGGAATTATATTCACGTTTTTGAACTGTGAATAATCCTTTGAAATAAAATGAATAAAAGGATGAAATTGTTAATGAAATATATTCACGTTTTTGAATAGTGAATAAGATGTTAAAGGAATTGTTTTGAATGTGATATTTGAAATCTAATTAAAACGATCTAACGATGTTTTAAAATGTGTTGAGATTCGAAACCATAGATTTCAACATTTATTGTTGAAATAGACGTTTTCGAGAAATAAAAGGAGATGATGGACTATAACACTGTTGTTATAGTAAATGATTTCCGAAAGGAAATGTTTTGTATAGTATCGGGATTTATATATCTATTTTAATTTTGAATCCCTATACTAGTGATTTTGGGTTGTCGTAACGATGTTTTACGCAACATTCGTTTTGACCCAAATAAATATGTTTAAGTGAATGATTTCCTTAAAGAATGAAATATATACTTAATTCGATTTAAGTATATGGAATATTTTCCAAGGTTGAAAATAAAAAGATTTGTGAATTACTTATGAATAAATAAGTATGGAATTGTTTTTCCAATATGAAGTGAATATTTAGAATTTATCTTTTTGAAGATAAATTGAAAATGGATAGTTGAAATCGTATATGCATGAATATTTTGGAATATAAATTCACTAAGGGATTTATAAAGGAAGTGGAATTTGTCTAAAAAAAAATAAATATTGATTTATTTTTGAAGTGTGAAATTTAATATCTAGTGAAGATATTTTGGAAAATAAATAATTTGGAAAATTATTTGGAAACTGGTGATGTGTGCATATCCAGTGATAGTTCAATAACCGACTATCAATATTTCCCTTTGAATGGGTAATTGATGTGATTTGTTTGAATTTGAATGCACACTTATTTTTGAATAAGCGCTCACTATTCGGGTTAACCGGGAAAGGACCATGGGGTCGTATAACCCATTCCGAATATGTGATACGTCGTTGTGAATTGCATTGAAGATCGGTGTTGAAGACCCGGTATTTGCGAGAGCGATAGGATGACCTGTCGATTTACTCTGCACCGAGTAGCTACGGTATAGAGTTCTCCATATGTGATGGTGAATCCGATCAGGATTGTGAATATCCGGATTGCAAGGACTTCTTTGTAAGTGCCTTCGGTTTTGTTCGAGCCCGGAACAAACTTGTATGGATTGTGTGTCTGACATTACAAGTTGAGATATAAAGCCGATTTCATTCAAATATATTTCTGTTGGTGGCAGAGAATTTATTCTTTTAGCTTAACACCCTTCTCTGAGACGTACGAGCTCAGAGGTTATGTAGTTGAATATTATCAGCGATATATTCCCAATTTGGTAATGTGACATGCTGAGTGATGCTGAAATGATCATTGTGTTGATTATTGTGATAGGATCGTTTATTTGATCGTCTATCTTGGTGATCATTGTGTTGATCATTTGTTGACCCAAAGCATGGCTTTTGTATAAAGTATGTTTTTGTGGACGTGACTTCGTCGAGCCTCACACCCCGGAAACAGGAAAGATGCGGCAAGGTTATGAGGGGTAGCACCCTTTAGGGTATGTACATTTCCTTCTGGATAGAGGTGGTATCATGGTATGGAGCCCAGATATTTAACCTATGTGGTTACTACGAATTTATTACTTTGTGGTTGTTGGTTTTCGGGATCCCGTGAGAAAGGTCGTTTACGATCGGGGAATGGCGTGCTCGTGTCAGTAGTTACCCAGTTAGGGGTAACCCGGCCTTGTGTTGGCAGAGTTCCGGTTTGGTTCTTGGGGATGTCTTTCCAGAGGCATTCTCATGTGGCAATGGGAAGTTCCTTGGCCTGACCATTTGTTGGAAATCCAAAGAAACAATACGTGACTTGTACGGTTTTAGTTGTATAACCTGCTATGGAATGTGGCGGTAACCTGCTATTGAACATAGTTAGCTATAGTGGGCATACGATAATGGTCGTATGTTGGCTAAGATTTATATTCTACTTTCGAAATGAATTTTCCTTACACTATACACTAGTAATAATATCAAATATTATTTTAAATGCGTATCAAGCATCTTTGACTATCATAAGGAGAAATCTCCTCCGATTCTGCGTTTGCATGTGTGTGTGTGCGGGAGGCCTTATGGTAGTCTCATTTTTAAAAGCATTGCGAATTGAATTTAAAAATATTCCTCTATTTTGATTTTAAAGATAAATAAACTGTTTTGAGTTCTCACACCAGTCACATGACTGACTTGGAGTTTATTGTTTTCCTTCCTAAACTCTGGGTGCCCACCAATTTCCACACGGGCAGTCAAGAGTAAGGTTTATCAGGATATTCTGGATATTCTGGAATTGCTGGAGGCAAGATGGATGGCATGGCGTATTTCTAGTTTATATAGTATTTCTTTTTCCGCTGCACTGTTTGTTGTTGTTGTATACTCTGATAATATGATATGATGATGTAATGAAATGTATAAAATGTAATAACTGATAGTTCTTTGTTTAAAGATTATTCATTTATTATTATATGTTATTCCGCTGCGAATTGTGAGATTCTGATGTTGTTCTGTTGTTTTCTGTTCCATTCTATTTTAAAATTTTGTTCTATTCCTATTTTCTTCTGTTTTTCTTTTTCCTCTATTCTCTTTTCCTTCTATTTTAAAATTTTCTATCTTCTGTCTTCTCTCCTCCCTAATCTCTTCTTTTCTACTTTTTCTTTTCCTAAATTCTTTTTTAAAACCCCTAAGGGTTCGTATTTTCGTTCATCTTGAATTAAACAAAGGAGATTAGTGTCTATTCAAGGAGTACGGACTTACGGGTCTTTACAAAACTGGTCAAACTTTGACTTCTAAATTTTAAATTTCAAATTTTTAATTCTTGAATTTTATCTTTTATTATGAAAATAGATTTAATATCATGAATATTGCTTTTCTTTTCGTTGAAATTCGATTTAAATTGTGAAAGCTATATCCTTTACAATATTGTGTGTATATAGAGTTATTTAACAATATTCTTTGTTTTAATTTATATAAATGATATTTTTAATTGATATATCTTATTCTAATTTGTATATTTATGTTATATTATGTATATTTTGACTCTTAAATATTTTAAAGTGAATATAAATTTTTTCTAAAGCTTATTGAATTTATTCCAAAGTTTTAAAGCCTAGTTTGCAATTTAAAGCCATTTCTTAATTTAAATTGTATTTAATTAAAATTTATTCATTTATTTTTGTGAATGCATTTTTATTTTATTTTTTTATCTTTATTTATAAATATTTTTCAAGTACATAATAATTTTTCAAAGTTTGTTCCATTTATTTTCAAATTTGCTAGACTAGTTTACATTTTCTTTGTTATTTTCTTAGTTTAATTATATATATTTAATATTTATTTTTTATTTTTTTATTCACTAAATTTTCGTATTTTTATCTGATTGTGTATATATATATTTTAGTTATATAAAATTTAAAAAATAAATATTAAAAATTTGAAGAGTTTAGTGACCTTTTATTTGCTTAAGCCTTTTTGTATTCTGTCTTTTCATTTCTCAACCAACATCTCTTCAATTGGCTACCTTAACTCCACTCTTCAGCCGACATTTTATTTTCCATTTCACATGAATACTTTTTCTTCCTCATCACAAAAAAATCACGGCCATTTCTGAAGCAAAGTGGTGGTAAACTTCTTCTTCTTTTCTGTGAAATTTCTTCTTGTTTTCTACTTGTTTATATTGATTTTCACTTGCCTTCTCTTCTACTTCAGGTTTGGCCCCACAACTCCAGCCACCTTGCCACCTCCACCACCATTGAGCCAGCCTCCACCACCTCCTCTCCAACCGCATAGCCAAGTCGAGCCATCCTATGGTTAAGCTCCACCTAAATTTACACAAACTTCACCTATATGCACCATAGCCAACAACAATGCCTTCATCACCTTCAACCTTACTTTGGCCGCCACCAACTCCACCTCCACCACCCATGGATGACCTAAAACCCTCTTCCACACCATCCTCCAGTCCACTATAGAGATGGTCGTGCCTGGTCTTGCTTGGGCCGAGCCAATGCTGCCTTGAATTCATGATATTTTGCCTTGTAGTTGTAATCCTTGCTCATATCTCTCTACCATACTTTGCTCCATCATTTTCCCATGCTAGGCCGACCTTTAGGAACCCAAACCAGATCCAAACCATGCCTTTAGCCGTGCCATTTCAAATCTGGAGTTGAAGCATAGGTGGTAGAAAGCAAGTGCAATAGTTTTGGTTTTGTTTTATTCAATCCATTTCTAACATTGTTTAAGTATATATTGTTTTGAAACTAATGTTTTATATATTTGTTTGTCTCATGTATCCAAGGAGATTTATCTTTGGCTCTCCCACTCAAATCATATTCGTGTTGTCGTGCCTTCAAAGATTTTGTGTTGTGTGTTTTTTTTGCCATCTCCAGCTTAAACAAGTGAGTTATTCTCACCTGACAATATGCACATATATAACTAGTAAATTGACCCCTTTCGAATCTGTAAAAAAATACATAACCATATCACACCTGTTATATTATGATTATATGATGTTCACCCATGCTTAACACCTATTATATCATATGTTACTGTTATATTATGCTGTTCGATTGTTTATATCAGTTTATCACACTGCACGTTCCCTTTAGATTAGAATCACTATGAGTTGAAATAATACATACCCGAACGGACTTTAGAATAAGGGAAAATCGTTATTGGCTGAAATAATACGCTTGAATGATTTTAAATTATTTTCATTTACTTGGGACTGCGGGTTTGAAATGATAAAACCTGGATTTTCTTTATAAATTACGTGTTGAAATGATATATTACCCGTATCACTTTACCTAGGCTAGAAAACTATATACAGACCCGTAGTTAAAGTATAATTTTCTAATTTTTTTTAAAATATGTTTGAAATGTAAATATTATAATATTTTGATTTAAAACTTAATTAAAATTGATTTTTGTAAACTTTTATTGATTTTATGGAAATTTATAAGTTAAACAAATTATGGAAAGGTTAGAAAATTTGAATGTAAGTTATTTTGGAAATTTTGATTTAATTATAATTGGAAATTAAATTAGATACGAAATATGATAAATTTATGATAATTTAGATAAAAATGAATTTTAAAATGATTTTATAATATATTAATGATTTTTGAATAAAGTTAAAATTTTGAAATGAATGAATATTTAAGTTGAAATTTTGAAATATAACCAAAATGGGAATTTATGAATCTTGTTTTAAAAGTGAATTTTGAAGTTAAGTAAATAAAATTAAAAAGGTTATATTTTGAAATTTTAAACTTAAGTGTTAAGTTGATATTTAATTCAATGAATTAAAAATTTAATGTTGAAATTTAACAAGTGAATTATTATTAAATCTTGATTTTTGAATGAAAATTTAACTTTATAAAATCATGAACTTAAGGAAAATTAAATGATGTTTATAAAGTGAAAATGTATGATTTTATAAGTTAAAAATGTTTTAAATAAAAATATATTTGGTTGTGAAATTATATTGAATATTTGAAGTTAATTAACTACACTTTTGAATTGCTATTAATTGCAATGTAAATGATATTACAGCATTTGTAAATGCTGTAGTTGATGGTAATGAACTAAAAAGCTATATTGAATTAAAGGCTATTAAAGCATTTTTATAAGTGCTATAATTGTAGAATTTAACTAAGTTTATTTGAAATTTAAGTAAACCCTATTACAACTTTTTAAAAATGTTGCCTTTTGTTAAATTGTACTGTTTTGAATGTAACTTTCCATAGAGTTTTCTAAATGCCGTGAAAAGTAAATTTTCACTGTTTTGATAAACTTAAGTGAATAAATAAACTTTGAAAGTTGAAAATTTTGAAAATTTAATAATTTAATAATTAAATATAATTACTTCATTTTATGATTTAAAATGAAGTAATTTGTTTTGAAGTATAAACTATTTTGAAATGTGTGTTAAAATGGTATTAAAATAAAATGAATGTGGTTATGAAAAGATATGATATTTTGATGTATTAAAATAAAATGAATGTGGTTTCGAAAAGATATGATATTTTGATATATTAAAATGATTTGAAATGTAGTTCTGTAAAGATATGATATTTTGATATATTAAAATGATTGGAAATGAAGTTTTGTAAAGATATGATATTTTGATATATTGAAATGATTTGAAAGGAAGTTTTGTAAAGATATGATATTTTAATATATTAAAATGAATGGAAATAAATTTTTGTAAAGATATGATATTTTGATATATTGAAATGATTTGACAGGAAGTTTTGGAAAGATATGATGTTTTTGAAATGGTTCGGAATTAATTTAATCTTTATTTTGATAAAGATTTGGATTTGAAATGATATTCTATTTTGAATTATAAATATTATTTTAAAAGTTATAACTACGGGTTATAATAACGATTGGTTGGCAAAGAGACCGGGATCAGATATCTGGCATACTCTCTGTCGATACCGAAAATCACTTTGACAACCGTGTACGCGGTGGAGATTCCAGAATGAAGTAGGATGGTGGCGACGTTCTTAAGGTATATTACGTGGACCCAAGTCCCGTGAGTTGGCTTAAGGTGGCTAAAATAGGAGCGATCTCGAGCCAAAAGGGGTAGCTCCTCTGGTCGGACACATTCCTTCGATACTATAATATTACTTGTGATTGATTGGATGGCCATCCTTCGATTTTGATATGGGAGTGTGTTATGAAGTGGGCGTATGTGGCTGCTGCGTTTACCACCAGCCCGTGTGCGTAATTGGTTTATCTACCCTGTCATTGCCTTCTGTGCCGTGTCACCTACCATACCGAGCCTTTACCACGAGTTTGTTTTTCTCCCATAGCCCGTGTGGTATCCTCTGATAGTTTCCCGATCTGGAGATATCATGATATTGGATGGACTACTGGGACTATTATGTGTGAAGGGTGATATGGGTATGGAAAACTATTTAAAAGTAAGTTTATTTTACTGTAGACATTATTATAATAGCGAAATATTACTACATAGTAAATAGTTTAACGGATCCTTAGAGGATGTGCATTTTCCAGGCATCCTTTAAGTTACTTGTACCTTATTACAGTTCACTTGAGTTGGTTTACATTATATAAGTATATATTGTCCTGACTCGAGTGTTTGTATTTTATTTACGCTCGGGTCAGACTGAGTTATTCATAGATTGGGATACCACTTTCTAGAGATTAGAATCACTGGAGATTATCTGCTTGTCTTATTTACCTATTTCACTCCCAGCTATCCTGCTGATTCCAGTATTGTATTCAGCTTGAACTTGGTTATCATCTTGAGACTTCTGTTGTACTTTATTTATTCTGTTGTATCTTATTTAACTCTGATATATTAACATAGTAGCTTCATGAACTACTATCTCTTTTACTTCCGCTGCATTTCTTACTCTGTGTATGTGTTCTGTGATTATTATTTACTGTATATTCTGAGATTTGCTAAATTTTTATTTACAACGCGGTATTTTGAGCAATTCAATTCCGACATGAGTGTCTACCTATACACTTATAATGGATGCGAATGGTTGAAAATACCTGGTTATCACAGTTGGTATCAGAGCGTTGGCTTTGAGCCAAAACTTAGAATGTATGGTAAATTTAGTTACAGAATCACTTTCATCCAAACTTGAATTTCTTCCTCTTTGGTTCAAATTTCATTTGAATTTTGACGTTCCCTGCGGTTCCAGAATTCATTCGTGTCCCTCATTATTCATCACCTTTTGATTCTGGACTATCTCATAACTCCACTTCGAATGAGCTTTATAGGGAATTGGCGGTCCTGCCAATCTCAATAAAATTCATATAAAGGGGGAAACTCCTTTACAATTAGCATCGATTCACAAGAGATTTATATTTATCCTTGGTTTAGATGCTAATATCTTTAGTTATTTCAAACTCTATATCTTGTGATCTAATGTTGATTTACCCTACAAAATCCACATCTATCTTATTCTATAAGTCACGGTTGACCCGATTAAGGTTGCCCGCGATTTATTTAAGCTTATCCACCTCCCTATTTTGTTATTCAATCATCTTGTCTTTTTTTTCAATCTATCTTCCAAACATTTTGAATTGTACTTGTAAATGAACATTAATGTTTTGTTTTACATTGTGTTGTTTGAGTTGTTGATGTTGATTTGGGTTTCCGATTGATTCGTCTGATCAACGCTATCGATAGGATTTCTAAAACACTTTGACAGAACAAACTGACACAATATTATTTTAAAATTTTGGTTAATGAATTAAATTTTGATATAAGTAAATTTATGGAACTTAATAAATTGATTTAAATTAATCATTTGAAATGATAATACTTGATTTATCATTTATTGTTCTATAAATGAATTTATAAATAACTGTTTATAAATTGATTTGGGAACTGAAATGAGTTTAAAACAAGAAATTTGAGAATTTAATTTCCGATGGTTCCAAACCTTGTGTTTAAATTTTTAAAATGGGTATATTATTTAAAGTATTTTCAATAGAAATTTGTTTGCAAGAAATTTTAAAGTTAAAATTAGTGCTCTTCTCTTTGTCGCTGGAAATAACTTCGGTGATGACCGTGGCATCATCGACGTTCATTTTCGAGTTTCGAAGTGAAGGGACCGTTCTGTAGTCTTGCTACGGCTTTGTTTTGGGAAATTTAATTGATTTGAATTTCTAAAATAAGACTGGATTTATAATATATATATATATATAGGATTTAAATTTGATATGACATATTATGTATATATATTTATTTATCTCTAAATGGTTTGAAGGAATCAGAAATTTTATTCTTAAACTTTATCTTAAAGAATCATTTTAATTATAAAAAGAAAATCAAAATTTTAGATAAATGATTCATACTTGAGATGAGGGAATTAGAAAATTTTATTTGTATAATACTCAATTGCATTTAATATAACTTACCCAAATTATACAAAAGTTAATAATGTAATTGGATAATATACAATATAAAAAGATTTTATAAATAAAATTTGAATGGTTAAAGTAAATGATATACACTTAAATTTTAGTTATAAAATGATTAACAGGAGTAAATAGAATAAAAGGTCAACTGAATAATTTACAATATAAAATGATGTTAATGGAGCTAACAATAAACTAAAGCAGTTATAATAAAAGTAACCATAATGGGCATAGATGACAAAATAAATTGAGAGGAATAAATTTAACTTTAAATAGGAATAAAGAAGAATTAAATTTAAGTACATTATAGGTATAATGAATGATTATTTTTCAAATCCATGATCTTAGAAATTTTTTAATTTAAGATGATTAGAAGATAAGATAATAAAATTTGAGATAGTTAAGATTTATTTAACTTGTGTGAAAATTAATTTTCTATTTAAGTTGAAATTTCCATGGTTTCTAACTTATTATCTTATTTTGTTTTTCAAACTATCTTTTGGTTGTCCTTATTTTCCTTATCTTGCTTCAGGCTGGTTTATGCATTTTCTATAATTTTTCTGTTTAGAAGTCTTTCTATAATCTTTGATAATCTCCACCTTATTAAACTTACCTATAACAAAAGTTATCAGGTATAATTTCAATCTCCTTGTCAATTGTCTTAATCTTTTTTCACTTTATCTTTTTCTGTGCTTTCCCGTACCTCATTCCTTTTCGGAAACGAAAAGTTTTGAGTGGGGGAGAGTATAACAACCCTAGAATTTTGCATATCATTTAAATTTGACTTTATTTTATTTTGAAATTATTTTAAACTTGTTTTATTTCAAACAATTCATTTTTAAATATAAATTTTGATTATTATAGGAATTATAATTTCAAACTCGCATAAATTGAATATTTTCCTAAAAAATGGAATTGTGGTCAAAACTGGTCAAACTTTGACTTTTAAATTTTAAATTTTAAATTTTAAATTTTTTAATTTTATCTTTTATTGTGAAAATAGATTTAATATCATGAATACTGCTTTTCATTTCGTTGAAATTGGATTTAAATTGTGAAAGTTATACCCTTTACAATATTGTGTGTATATAGGGTTATTTAACAATATTCTTTGTTTTAATTTATATAAATGATATTTTTACTTGATATATCTTATTCTAATTTGTATATTTATGTTGTATTATGTATATTTTGACTTTTAAATATTTTAAAGTGATTATAAATTTTTTCTAAAGCTTATTGAATTTATTCCAAATTTTTAAAGCCTAGTTTGCAATTTTAAGCCATTTTCTTAATTTAAATTGTATTTATTTAAAATTTATTCATTTATTTTTGTGAATGCATTTTTATTTTATTTTCTTATCGTTATTTATAAATATTTTTCAAGTACATAATAATTTTACAAAGCTTGTTCTATTTATTTTCAAATTTGCTAGACTAGTTTACATTTTCTTGTTATTTTCTTAATTTAATTATATATATTTAATATTTATTTATTTATTTTTATTTATTTACTAAATTTTCGTATTTTTATCTGAATTTACATATATATTTCAGTTATATAAAATTTAAAAAAGAAATATTGGAATGTTGAAGAGTTTAGTGACCTTTTATTTGCTTAAGCCTTTTTGTATTCTGTCTTTTCATTTCTCAACCAATATCTCTTCAATTGGCTGCCTTAACTCCACTCTTCAGCCGACATTTTACTTTCAATTTCATGTGAATACTTTTTCTTCCTCATGACAAAAAAATCACATCCATTTTTGAAGCAAAGTGGTGGTAAACTTCTTCTTCTTTTCCATGAAATTTCTTCTTGTTTTCTACTTGTTTATGTTGATTTTCACTTGCCTTCTCTTCTACTTCAGGTTTGGCCCCACCACTCCAGCCACCTTGCCACCTCCACCACCACCTGAGAAAGCCACCACCACCTCCTCTCCAACCCCATAGCCCAGCGGAGCCATCCTATGGTGAAGCTCCACCTAAATCTACACAAACTTCACCTATATGCACCATAGCCAACAACAATGCCTTCATCACCTTCAACCTTCCTTTGGCCGCCACTAACTCCACCTCCACCATCCATTGATGACCTGAAATCCTCTGCCACACCATCCTCCAACCCACTACAGAGATGGCCGTGCCTGGTCTTGCTTGGGCCGAGCCAATGTTGCCTTGAATTCATGATATTTTGCCTTGTAGTTGTAATCCTTGCTCATATCTCTCTACCATACTTTGCTCCATCATTTTCCCATGCTAGGCTGACCTTCAGGAACCCAAAACAAATCCAAACCATGCCTTTAGCTGTGCCATTTTAGATCTGGAGTTGAAGCATAGGTGGTAGAAAGCAAGTGCAATTGTTTTGGTTTTGTTTTATTCAATCTATTTCTAACATTGTTTAAGTATATCTTGTTTTGAAACTAATGTTTTATATATTTGTTTGTCTCATGTATCCAAGGAGATTTATCTTTGGCTCTCCCACTCAAATCATATTCGTGTTTTCATGCCTTCAAAGATTCTGTGTTGTATGTTTTGGTTGTCATCTCCAACGTAAACAAGTGAGTTATTCTCACCTGACAATATGTACATATATAACTAGTAAATTGACCCCTTTTGAATCTGTAAAAAAATGCATAACCATATCACACCTGCTATATTATGATTATATGATGTTCACCCATGCTTAAACACCTGTTATATCATATGTTACTGTTATATTATGTTGTTCTGTTGTTTATATCAGTTTATCACACTGCAAGTTCCCTTTAGATTAGAATCACTATGGGTTGAAATGATACATACCTGAACGGACTTTAGACTAAGGGAAAATTGTTATGGGCTGAAATGATAGGCCTAAATGATTTTCAATTATTTTAATTTACTTGGGACTGCGGGTTTGAAATGATAAAACCTGGATTTTCTTTGTAAATTACGGGTTGAAATGATATATTACCCTTATCACTTTACCTAGGCTAGAAAATTATATACAGACCCGTAGTTAAAATATATTTTTCTAAAATTTTTAAAAATATGTTTGAAATGTAAATATTATAATATTTTGGTTTAAAACTTAATTAATATTGATTTTTGTAAAGTATTATGGATTTTCTAGAAATTTATAAGTTAAATAAATTATGGAAAGGTTAGAAAATTTGAATGTAAGTTATTTTGGAAATTTTGATTTAATTATAATTGGAAGTTAAATTAAATATGAAATATGATAAATTTATGATAATTTAGATAAAAATGAATTTTAAAATGATTTTATAATATATTAATGATTTTTGATAAAGTGAAAAATGTTAAATGAATGAATATTTAAGTTGAAATTTTGAAATATAACCAAAATGGGAATTTATGAATCTTGTTTTAAAAGTGAATTTTGAAGTTAAGTAAATAAAATTAAAACAAGTTATATTTTGAAATCTTAAACTTAAGTGTTAATTTGAAATTTAATTCAATGAATTTAAAATTTAATGTTGAAATTTAACAAGTGAATTATTATTAAATCTTGATTTTTGGATGGAAATTTAACTTTATAAAATCATGAACTTAAGGAAAATTAAATGACGTTTATAAAGTGAAAATGTATGATTTTATAAGTTAAAAATGTTTTAAATAAAAATATAATTGGTTGTGAAATTATATTGAATATTTGAAGTTAATTAACTGCATTTTTGAAATGCTATTAATTGCAATGTAAATGATATTACAGCATTTGTAAATGCTGTAGTTGATGATAATGAACTAAAAAGCTAAATTGAATTAAAGGCTATCAAAGCATTTTTCTAAGTGCTATAATTGTAGAATTTGACTAAGTTTGTTTGAAATTTAAAGTAAACCCTATTACAACATTTTAAAAATGCTGTCTTTTGTTAAATTGAACTGTTTTGAATGTAACTTTCCGTAGCGTTTTCTAAATGCTGCGAAAAGTGAATTTTCACTGTTTTTATAAACTTAAGTGAATAAATGAACGTTGAAAGTTGAAATTTTTTGAAATAATAATTTAATTATTAAATATAATAACTTCATTTTATGATTTAAAATGAAGTAATTTGTTTTGATGTATAAACTATTTTAAAATGTGTGTTGAAATGGTATTAAGATAAAATGAATGTGGTTATGAAAATATATGATATTTTGATGTATTAAAATAAAATGAATGTGGTTTCGAAAAGATATGATATTTTGATATATTAAAATGATTTGAAATGTAGTTTTGTAAAGATATGATATTTTGATATATTAAAATGATTGGAAATGAAGTTTTATAAAGATATGATATTTTGATATATTGAAATGATTTGAAAGGAAGTTTAGTAAAGATATGATATTTTGATATATTAAAATGATTGGAAATGAATTTTTGTAAAGATATGATATTTTGATATATTGAAATGATTTGATAGGAAGTTTCGGAAAGATATGATGTTTCTGAAATGGTTTGGAATTAATTTAATCTTTATTTTGATAAAGATTTGGATTTGAAATGATATTCTATTTTGAAGTATAAATATTTTTTTAAAAGTTATAACTGCGGGTTATAATAACGATTGAGTGGCAAAGAGACCGAGATCGGATATCTTGCATACTCCTTGTCGATACCGAAAACCCCTTTGACAACCGTGAACGCGGTGGAGATTCCAGAATGAAGTAGGATGGTGGTGACGTTCTTGATGTATATTACGTGGACCCGACTCCCGTGAGTTGGCTTAAGGTGGCAAAAATAGGAGCGATCTCGGGCCAAAAGGAGTAGCTCCTCTGGTTGGACACATTCCTTCGATACTATACTCTTACTTGTGATTGATTAGATGGCCATCCTCCGATTTTGATATGGGAGTGTGTTCCGAGGTAGGCGTATGTGGCTGTTGCGTTGCCACCAGCCTGTGTGCGTAATTGGTATATCTACCTTGGCATTGCCTTCTGTGCCGTGTCACGTACCATACCAAGCCTTTACTACGAGTTTGTTTTTCTCCCGTAGCCCGTGTGGTATCCTCTGATAGTTTCTCGATCTGGAGATATCATGATATTGGATGGACTACTGGGACTATTATGTGTGAAGGGTGATATGGGTAGCCCGAAACGCTATTTAAAAGTAAGTTTATTTTACTGTAGACATTATTATAATAGCGAAATATTACTACATAGTAAATAGTTTAACGGATCCTTAGAGGATGGGCGGTCCCAGACATCCTTTAAGTTACTTGTACCTTATTACAGTTCACTTGAGTTGGTTTGCATTATATAAGTATATATTGTCCTGACTCAAGTGTTTGTATTTTTATTTACGCTCGGGTCAGACTGAGTTATTCACAGATTTGGATTCCACTTTCTAGAGATTGGAATCGCTGGAGATTATCTGCTTGTCTTGTTTATGTATTTCACTCCCAGTTATCCTGTTGATTCCAGTATTGTATTCAGCTTGTACTTGGTTATCATCTTGAGACTTCTGTTATACTTTATTTATTCTGTTGTATCTTATTTAACTTTGATATATTAACATAGTAGCTTCATGAACTACTATCTCTTTTACTTCCGCTGCATTTCTTACTATGTGTATGTGTTTTGTGATTATTATTTACTGTATATTCTGAGATTTGCTAAATTTTTATTTACAACGCAGTATTTTGAGCAATTCAATTCCAGCAAGAGTGTCTACCTATACACTTATAATGGATGCGAATGGTTGAAAATACCTGATTGTTACAACTAGCGAGAAAATGTTGGTAAATCTAGAAGTTAACGTGGAAATTAGGTTAGTAACTAACATTATAGAATGCCTCAATCCCAAGAACTTTACAATTTTGGAAAAAATAAATTTTGGGAAAAACTAGGACAATTTTTAATTATTATAAATTAATTAAACTAGCTAATATTTATGAAATATTAGTTATAAAATTTTATTTTTATTTGATGAACAAATATAATTAAATGTATTTATAATGGTTATAAATATATACGATATCTGTACACATTAAAATTGGATTTATATGCAAAATATTTTTCTAGGGTTTAAATGGGTTTGAAGCCTAAATATGGGGTTGATTGATTCGGTCATGATAAGGCTATGAAGGTGTGGCCATACGATGGAAATAAAAGGGTTTAATTTGGATGGATAAGTAAAGGGAATTGGTAAGAGATAAAGAAGAATCTATATCCTAATTAACTTGTCTCTAATCACTCCTCTTTGTAAGCATCTCAACCCACATCTATAAAGAACCTTTGGAAGCCTCCAAAAATCATCGTTTTCGGTTGAACACATTATCCCCTCCTCTCCCCTCCATTCTAACAAGCTCAAATCAAATAAAAATTAAACACTTTTCGATAGCCGGTGGTCAACAATTCGGGAGATATCTTCAGAATTGGAATTCAATTTAGGAGTTCATTTTAATGCTTTAAGGCGTCATTTTTTGGGATTGGTATAAGGTAAAGGTTCGACTTACAGTTATACACTATTAAATTATTATTTACATATTGTATTTTGTTATATTAGTTAGGTGACGATTCTATTATATCAGCACAATATATTTTCATAACTAGATTGGTTATACATGTTTATATTCTTATATATTCATTATATAAAAGGTTTTTGTCATTCATCTACATATAATATACACTGATCAACGTTAAAAACATTTTTTTACTATTTAATCAATTTCATATACGTTATTTAAATACATATAAGCTTTATAATTTAAATTCTATATTCTATTGTAAAATAATATAGTTTTATAATTTTATATGGATAGTTTCACATATAAAATATTTTCGGGTAGAAGTACAATTATTTTTTTAATTTGTATATTATTATTATATATTATTTAAACCAATTAATTATGAAAAATTATTCATATATTCATATATGTACTATAAAATATGTTTAATATTTTGTAGAATTAAATTAACTTCTAATTTCTTTACGGACAAAAAACATGTTATATATATATATATAATTTAAATATTTAAAATCAGTTGAAATTTAAAAATGATTTTTAATTTCTTTTTAAATTAAAAATTATATGTTAAATGATCAAACAATAAAATATCTCTAATACTTTTTACTAAAAATTTAAAATTTGAAATTATATTCCACAATATAATTTTTTATTTATTTTTCCTTATTATCCATATGGATATTTATTTAAATACATATAAAATTTTCAAATAAAATAATAATTCTTCTTTGTCGTGCGTATAATTCGGTTTATATACATATATGCAATATATATATATATATATATATATATATATATCTTGTGTATTTTAAAGGCATTAACATTTATATACTTATTATCATATTATTTACATCCATATATATATATATATATTTATATATATCAAAATTAAAATGCTTTCGTTTTTATAACAAAATTATTACAATATTTTAAATATACTATAACGCCCCGTAATTTGGCGTTAGTTATTTAATTTGTTAGTTAGTTAGTTAGTTAATTAGGATCCAAAAATGAAATTTGTGCAGATGATGTAATTTGACCATGAAACTTGCACCATTGCGTTAATGGTGAAATTCTAAGCAATTTCATATTTGGAGTTTTGTGATCGGAGTCCAAAGGAAGAAGTTGAGGACGAAAAATGAATTCGAAAGGAAATTTTTTATATACTAATTGTCTTGGCCCCACAGGTCGACCCGCATATTGGAGCGCTCGACCAGGAACGGTTGACCGTTTCATGTATGGCAGCTAGGAGTAGCCTAGGTCCAACAACCTGGATTTAATATATTTCGATCTGACAGTTAGGATTGATTCTTATGCCTATAAATTCAAGCTTAATCCTCTCTTCTCTTCTCATATTTTACTAGAGTTTGTGGTAATGAAGCTTCGCCACTTCTTATTCTCCCTTTTCTTTCTAAATTATAAAACAAGACATTTATATCTATGTTCTTACAACTCAGAGAAGAATAGAAATCTAATAAAAAGGAGAAGAGAATCAACTATATACAGGTTTGAGGCAATTTATATATTTACATTTTTATCTAGTTTCTCCCTCAATCCCAAATCTCTTCTCAAATCTATAATTCGAATGTATGTATATACCCTTTTTATACATGTTTTTTGGATTAAATAGGATTTGGTTTACTTGATTATTAAGCCTAACCAGATAATTGTATATGATTTATAGGCAACATTGTTAGAAAACCACTTTGGGAATTGGTTTTAAATGAAGGGGTCTAACTTGATTGAGGTCTTAAATGGAAAAATCTGCATGTTTCTCTTTTAAACGTATTTTGCGGTGATTATAGAAACCTGCTTCATATTTAGAAGTATTAAGTGGCAAATGTGTTTTGAAGTATTTGATGGTTTATAAGGCTTCATCAGTATTTTTTACCTTGGAAAGGAGTAAGTAAGTAATGTTGTGTGCACTGCAAGGTTAGATTAGAATTGCTAACCTTAACAGGCATAACGATTAAATAGAAATCAATCAGTATATATTTATGTTATGGACAGTACATAGATTTTTCAGTCACCAAAATGTTGTTCTGACCCCCTCCTCATTGCAACCCATATCATTGATGTTAGTGGAACATGTTACTGGAGCTGGATGTATTTAGTTGTTAGAGGAGTCTTCTTTTCTCTCGTGCTCGATGCTGATGTGACAACCTGTTATCCAAGGAATACCATTCCAAGGTAGTAGTCATAATCAGTATTCTTATCCTATTATTGTTTCTACAGTGAGTTTAGATTTCCATCAATCTCTGATAATGTTCATGGTTTTTTGTAAGTACCAAATCAATTAATCTATGCTTTGGTGGACTTGGATTTCAATTTTTGTCAAAATTTATGCCCATTAATGTACGGGGTTTTATAGATAATCTATGTCTGACTGCCTTTCCATGTTGTGCACATCATTTAGCATAACTTCATCCCTAAGGTAAGAAGTTACGACTAGATTTATCTTATGATGCGGAAGACCACCTATGCTAGTATTGGCGGCATCTTCGTCAATTTGACTAGCACCCTTTTGATTTAATTTGTTGATCAAATATTAGCACTCCACAAAGTCACTTTCTATATTTCCATCTATCCACTCTTGTCTTTAGGTAATAAGGTGAACCTTCATGGAGAGGCAGTTTAGTAGAAGGTTCCTTCCGCCATCATTAGATCCTTCCTTAGGAAGATGGAAATTCTAAAACCGTCAACAACACTAGCAACACCAGTGGAATAAGATTAGGTGCATAGCCTCCATGATACGACCATTCAAGAGTCACAACAATGGATCAAGCTCCAACCGTGGAGCAAGATATCTTGTGTCTGTAGGCATTATTGTAGGAATTATGGTGTTTTTGTCTTTTCTCTTCCAGCATTTATTCCTTTCTTTTATGTTGTTTGCATTGTAACTGTTAGTTGTCTCTTGTAAAAGGCACGCACGATATTATGAGTTCCTAAGTATTTACCGTGTTATTATTTCTACATGTGCAAACCATTCTTATATATGCATAGTGAAGAAGAAGTATAAATATGGGAATCTTATAAAGAAACTTGACTAATAGAAAATGTAATATAAGACTGGAAATTTGGAATGGTTGGAAAATTTTAGCGATGGACATAATAAAGTTGTTTTGGTATCACGGGTCATCGCTCATATTCATTAAAAGCTAAAATTTTTGGTAACTGGGCATGATGACATTTTAAAACAAAATGTCAAGTTTTATAGATAAAGGTTAGTTGCAAATTTTAGAATTTAGCTTATGCATTTAGCGCATAATCAACTTTTAACTATGTTGAAAACATGGCTTGGTTTACTGATATGCACGTAATTGTGCATATATTTACATCCATATTTTATCTCTTTTTATTTAAATAATCATCATATTTGGGCATTTTAACATGTTTAAAACCAAAATTCAATTATTTCCGACCATCATATTTTCATCTTCATTCAGGGGCAAAACGGTCATTTTTGTGCATGTGTCAATATAAGAATTTTTACTTGGACATTTTTTGATAATTTTATAGGAATTTGGATGCATATGGAAGAGGCTTATATGAAGATATATGCATGCACAAATGAATACAAAGGAAAGAAGAGGGAAATAATTCAAGCCATGAACATGGAGGACCCCACCCACTTACCTAAAAGTACAATTTGGAGCTAATGGACAATTGAGTGGAGGTTAAAGCTTCATGCAAAACAAATGATGGATTAATTAGTGGTTAATGGTTACTTGTTTGCCACAATTCCTAAAGGGCATTGTAGGTAGCTCCCTAAAAATAAAATTAGGGTTTTATGCATGTATATATAGCCCTCTTATGTATATGAAACTATCATCTACTCTTTCATTTTACTTAGGAAATTTAGAAATCAAAGTGTAAGCTAAATGTTCTATGAAATAATAATGGCTTTCAAGCCTCTTTCTTCTCTCTTTTCTACATGCTCTTCCTTATTTTATTGTTAATGTTTATTTATATGCTCTCTTTCTCCTTATGTTCATAGCTTAGATTTACATTTGTGCAAGTAGTTAGTAGCTAATCTCTTTTGCTTTCTTTGCTTATTTTCTATTTTCTTTCCTTTTTAATGTTGAAACTTACTTGTGTTGCTTCAATGCCACAAATGAGTAGCTAAACCCCTTCAATTTAGGGGCGATGAAGCTCTCTAACTTTATGTAATTTCAACATTTTATGATTTATGATCTCATTTGGTTTATGCTTCATGAAGTGGATTTTGATGCAAGTTTATACAAGTGAGTTTGATAGCCTATATTGCTTATGCAAATGAGCTATTCTTATTCAACAAAAACACAAGTTGCATCATAATTTGCTAATCCATTTTTGATTGTGAAATTAAAGTAAAAATGAAATTTGATGATCTATATTACTAGATACAATAGTAAATAGATCATACTTAAAATAGCTTTTGCTTTTGCTTCATTTTCATGAGAATTATAAGTGGGTATTTGTTGCATTACAGTTTGATGGTTTGAGTTATATTAATTAAGAACATAAACAAACCATGCTTATGATAAATACAACAATATTTCACTTAAATCAAAGTTAGAGATCATAAATTGTTTGTAACGACCCAGAATTTTTAATAATTTAAATTTGAATATTTAATTTATTTTTAATATTAATAAGTGGAATTTTTAAGTCGAATAATTTATTTTTCGAATATTGGATTTAATGGGACAATTAAATCGATTTATTTAATAATGAAATTCCACAAATAATTAAATATTGGGTTAAATATGATTGAAAATGGTTTGGAAAATTTTATTTTATCATATTAAAGTTATAGAAATGTTTTAGAACTTGTAAAACTGAATTTGGAGTTAATTTGTAAAAATTGAATATTTTAATATTTAATTATCGACTGAAAAATAGCCAATTTTTGAACAGTCTCGGAATTGAACGAAACAAGTTCCATTGGATCCGTAATAGTTAGTTATTATCGGATTTCAAATTTCGTAGCAAACGGAGTTGTCGTTTGACCGTGGCAGCTCGAAACGCATCGATATCGTTTTAATTTTAATTCGGCGAGTAAAAATAGCCATTTTTCAAACGGTCTCGGATTTCGACGAAACCAGTTTCATCGGATCCGTAATGTGATATTATTGTAAGATTTCAAATTTCAAGTCAATCGGATATATCGTTTGTCCGGTACAAGCCAAAACGTCTAGAAATCGCTTAAATCGGTTTAAATTTAAATCGACCGTTTATTGCCGTATCTCACACATACTTCCGAATTAGCTTACGAAACCTGTTCCATTGCGTCCGAAACGCGGAAAAACCTTAGAATCGCCTGGCGGCACGCGTCGTTTGGAGTTCGTTTGCATAAGTGTCAATTTGGGGATTTTATTATTAAAAAAATAATTGTATGTGGTTATAAATGCAAATTTTCACCAAAACCCTTCTTCCTCTTTTGCTCTAGCCGGCCCTAATCTTTAATGGCCGAAAATACTCCTCCTTCCTCCCTCAAAATCTCCCAATCCACGCAAAATTAGACGAAGTCGTCAACTACAAAATCGAAGGGGATAATGAGTACTGCAATCTCAACGGTCGAGATCGTTTAAAACGAAGTGGATCAACGGGAAAGGGGCTGCAAAGGGCATGGGGTCGGCCTCGAATTACGTGAGATTGTGATGACCGAGCTTGGCCATGTTTGGGCCGAGTGTAGCCCTTGTCGTGGGCTCCGAAGTGGCACTTCCTGATCGCCTTCAAGTGGCTCGTGGTGGTCGAAGATTCAAACCCTAGTTGGAGCTTCTATGGGTTTTTGCGTTTGTATAATCTGGAGATGGAACGCACGCACGGGAAGAAGAAATGAGGGTGGGGGCCGCATGCGTGTGTGAGTGGTGAGGTGGATTCTTTTTTTTATTTGTTTTGGTTAGTTTAAATTTAAAGATTCAAATCGTGTAACTTTAAAACGTGATAACTTTTGCATGCGAGGTCGGATTCGGACGAGATTTTTTGCATTGGAATCGTATCGTCGTGCTCTTCGCAATGCAACTGGTTTGGAGTTGATTGGAGCTCGTTTGAATTTCGGGTAAAATTAAACGTTCGTTTAATTTTATTCGAAACGAACGACGAAACCGGAATAAAATCAAGGTGAGAACTCCTCACTCAATCGAAAGGTTTTGTTTAAAATTTTGAATAGTTAATATTGATTGTTGATGGTTGATTGATTGTGGTAGTAGATATAATAGGATATATACTATATATAGCGATATATATATATTGGCATATGTATATATCGGATTTGATTTCCCGCCTCGTATAGCGGATGAGACCCTATTGCGCCGCCTATTAAGCGGATATTTTATAAAATCCCATATACCGCGATATTCCACCTCGAAGTGGAATTGGTATTGTGCTAACGTCTGTGGATGCAGGGTAACAGGTTGGAGGGATCCAACTGGATTCCTCACATATTTATTTGTTTATAAATATTATGTTGATTGTTGATAATCATATTGATATATGACACTTATTCCCGTGATTGACCATCTGATGTTGTTGCATCATCGGATTCAAATTTTTAAAAATTAAAAAATACGGTTTTGAATTTAAAAAGGGATTTAAAAGTGATTTCTCAAAGAATATGGTTTATTAAAATTTTGAATTGATTTAATTTTAAAATAAATAGATGGATAAAATTTTATGTTTTAAAAATTTATATTTTTATAAAATATAACTTTAAAGAAATTTTTAACAATAATAGGTTTTTATAAAATAGTTAAATTTGGTTTTTGGGAAGTTATTATTATTAATGGTTTATATAAAGGATTTTATAAATGGATGTTTTTAAATAAAAATTATTGAAGTTATAGAATAAATTTATAAAGTGTTAAGTTGATGTATAACATGAATTTCACTAGGATTTATAGATTAATAAATGTGAAATTTATAAAACGAATGGTTATTGGAAAATTTTAAGTTTATAAGTTATTAACTTATAGAAATGGATTTGGGCATTAAAAAGGGGAATTTTATAGAAATTGTTAATAAATGAAGATTTCATTAGTTGAAATTATTATAAACCATAAAGAAATCTTGTAAGTGATAAGATTTTAAATTGGTGAAGTTCAAAGGAACGATTTGGTAAATAAATAATATTATAAGTATTTAACTTACAATATGGCTTTTGGGTATGAAATTGGGTTATGTAAATTGCATCGGATTAATAAAGGAATTTATAAAATTGGGGTTTATAATAGAAATGGAATTTATAAACTATGTTTATAAATTTGAAATCCATCGAATTTGATAAATTGAAATATGGGAATTTGTTAAGTGGACTATATTCACTATTTTGAATATTGAATAGATTATTAAATAAAATGGGTTTGTTTTTGGGAAAGGAATGTTTTAAATGGAATTTAAAACGAATTAAAGGTGTTTTAAAATGTATTGAGTATTGAAAACATAGATTTCAACATTGATTGTTGAAATAGACGTTTTCGAGAAACAGAAGGGGATAATTTGTATAGTATTGGATTTATATATCTATTTTTAATTTCAAATCCATATACTAGTGTTTTTGGGTTGTCGTAACGATGTTTTACGCAACATTCGTTTTTAACCCAAATAAATGTGAATAAAGGAATGTTTTCTTAAAGAGAATGGAATAAAATACTTAACGGTAACTTAAGTATGTGGAATATTTTCAAATCGTTGAAAATAAATAAATTTGTGAATTACTTATTTTTAAAATAAGCATGGGAATGGTTTTCTAATATGAAATGGAACGGTTTTTGTGAATTCACCTTTAAGGTAATTGAAAGCAAATAACTTGAAATCGATTTGGGAATCGTATGCTAGTAGATGCTTGGAATTTAAATCCACTTTGGAATTTATATATATGAAGGGAAATTTGTTTAAAAATAAATGTTGATTTATTTTTAAATATGAAAATATAATTTACGAATTTGGAACGTAAGTAAAATAAATCGGTAAAGATTTATTTGGTGGTTTGAAATTTGTTTCAAAAGGTATATATGGTTAAGGTGATTTGAAATTAGTTTTCAAATGGTTAAGGTGATTTGAAATTAGTTTTCAAATGGTTAAGGTGATTTGAAATTAGTTTTCAAATGGTTAATGTAATTTGAAAATTGGTTTTCAAATGGTAAAGGTAAATTGAAAATTGGTTTTTCAATTGGTTAAGTGTGGAAAATTTTATCGTGAAGTGGTTTTGGTAAAACAAATAACTGGGGCAATTATTTGTAAATGGTGTATATATATATATATCTTGTAAAGATATTTTGGGACTTAATAATTTTGGAAAAATTATTTGGAATCTGATGATGTGGCGCATCTTTATTGATAGTTAAATAACCGACTATCAATATTTACCCTTGGATGGTATTGATTGTGTTTGTTTGGAATTGAATGCACACTTATTTTTAAAATAAGCGCTCGCTATTCGGTTTAGCCGGGAGAGGACCTTTGTGTCATATATCCCATTCCGAATATGCGATACGTCGTTTGGATTGCATTTGAAGACCGGTGTTGAAGACCGGGTATTTGTGAAAACGATAGGATGACCTATCGATTGTCTCCGCATCGTTAGCTACGATATGGAGATTTCCTTTGTGATGGGAAATTTTATCGGGATTGTGAATACCCGGATTGCAAGGGCTTCTTTGGAAGTGCCTTCGGTTCTGTTCGAACCCGGAACAGACTTGTATGGTTACGTGTCTGACATTACATTTTGAGAGATAGAGCAGATTTCTTTCGAATACATTTCTGTTGGTGGCGGAGAATTTATTCTCTTAGCTTAACACCCTTCTCTGAGACGTACGAGCTCAGAGGTTATGTAGTTGAAGGTTATCAGCGATATTTCCCAATCTGGTAATGTGGCATGCTGAGTGCTGCTGTGTGATGATCATTGGTTGATCGTTTGGATATGATCATTTGTTTGATCATTTATCTTTGTGATTATTGCTTTGGTCATCTGTGGACCCAAAGCATGGCTTTGTTGCACAAAGCGTAGCTTTGTGGACGAGTCTTCGTCAGGACCTCACTCCCCGGAAATGGTCGAAACAGGAATATGCGGCAAGGTTATGAGGGTCGCTCCCTTTAGGGTATGTCATTTCCTTCTGGAAAAGGGTGGTATCATGGTATGGAGCCCAGATATTTACTCATGTGGAAACACTATATCTATTACTGTGTGGTGTTGTTGGATCGAGCGCTCGGATAAAGGTCCCAAAGGACCGGGGGATGACATATTCGTGTAGTAGTTACCTAGTTACAGAGGTAACCCGGCCTTGTGTTGGCAGAGATCTAACCGTAACGTTAGCTCTCGGGACGTCCCGCCAGAGGCGATCCCATGTGGCAGTAGGAAGTTCCTTAGCCTGACCATTTGTTGGAAATCCAATCAAAACAATACGCGCCCTGTACGGTTTTAGTTGTATAACCTGCCATGGAATGTGGCGGTAACCTGCTATTGAACATGGTAGCTATAGTAGGCATACGACGAAATGTCGTATGCTGGCTAGGATTTATATTCTACTTTCGAAATTGTTTTCTACACTATGCACTAGTAATAATATCAAAAATGATTTGATTTTCGCGTAGTAAGCATCTTTGACTATCATAAGGAGAAATCTCCTCCAATTCTGCGTTTGCATTGTGTGTGTGGCGGGAGGCCTTATGGTAGTTTCATTTTCCAAAAAGCATTGCGGATTTCAAAATTTAAATTTTCTTGTTGCTTGTTTAAAGATAAACTGTTTTGAGTTCTCACACCAGTCCCATGACTGACCTGGAGTTTATTGTTCCTTTCCTAAACTCTGGGTGCCCACTATTTTCCACACGGGCAGTCTAGAGTTAGGTTATCAGGTTATTCTGGATTCGGGAGTTGCTGTGTAGATCTGGAGGCGAGCCAGATAGCGTAGTCTATTATTTATTGTATATAGTATTTCTTTTCCGCTGTTGTTGTTGTACACTCTGATTGATGTAATGTAATGTGGTATATAAAATGTATAGTTCTTTGTTTTAAATGAATGTACATTTATCTATTATATATTGTTCCGCTGCGATTGTGAGATTCTGATATTGTTTCTCGTTCTGTTGTTTGTTTTTCTGTTTCTTCTCTCTTTTCTCTCTTCTTCTACCTCTTTCTTCTTCTAAAACCCTAACGGTTCGATTTTTCGGCAACGAAAAATCGCGATCGTTACATTGTTTGTTGTTGATTTACAAAAATAACGAGAGTGGATTTGCCTCTAAATTGTTCTCTAGTTCAATAGTTTACTAATCACATTTTAATTCTAGTTTAGCTTCATTTTAGTTCTAGTCAACAATTTCACTCGACTTTGGTATAATTTGATTGAATAGAAATTTTAAAATCATCAATTCCCTGTGGATCGACCTGTATTCGCCACGTGCTACATTCGTACACCGTGCGCTTGCGGTTATTTTTAAATCTAAATTCGTTCGACGGTTTTCTAAACCGATAGAATTTCGTCGACGAACAAGTTTTTGGCGCCGTTGCCGGGGAATTGTTTTGATTTTAATTTTTTATTCTTCGAATTATTTTTCCTTGATTTTATTGCATGTTTGTTTTGTGTGTTGAGTGCATTTATTTAAAAAAAATATAGTTTGTTGTGTGTTTGATTTGTGCTTGCATTTGTTTGTGTGTTTGTAGTTTTTCAATTTGCATTGGCGATTCTCTTTCTGTTTAAAAAAAGAGCATACATAATTTTTAAAACAAAAATAAAAACATTTTTCTTTTTCAATTTTCTTTTTAGAAATTTCTGTTACAACTATATGCTACATTTGCAACTCTCTGTTACATTATTTACACTGCACATACATTTTCAAAACTTTTGTTGCCTGCCCTTCTCCTCAACAAACTGCCTCTAACTTCCTTCAAAATCCACATCCAAACATCCATATTTACTGCAACACTTGTGCACACCATCTTCTGCCTTCCATACTTTCATTCACAACAAAACTGACACTTCCAACCCCAAAACATCACTCTGTCAACTTCTGCTGCCACACATCCACATCATACTTCAAATCCACCTGTAACACTGCAGTTCTACCTAGCTTCCCTCCTGCCTCAACTTCATACTGTTCACCATTGTCACTGACAGCACTCGCCAATAGCTTCCATTCATCACCAACATACAACACTTTAACATCTCATATTCACTTCATCAATGTCTTACTTCCCCCAGACCCCATCATCAAAATAGTGCAGCTTCACAACCTCTACAGACACCCAAACCATCTCCACCACCAACATACTTCTGCTGTCGAACTTCTCTCCATCATTTCACCTCCAATTCCCTTACACATCCTATCATAAATACCCACCTTTCCCACTCTTGCATCCATAATCCCCTGCCGATTCAAACTCAACACTTCAAACCCAAATCGCCTGCACGAACCCCACAACCAAAGCAACACCACCTCCCCAAAACCGACCCACTTCTTTATCACCATCATACCCACACAAACCAGAACCTCCTACACATCAATACGTCTCCATAGCCAAATAACCTTTGCACTCATCTACTACTGCTCATACCTCTCCACTCAAACCCACTGTCCCTCTTCCACCTGACTGCTCCAAATAAAACTGTCACCTGCCACCATTCCAGTCCCTCTGCCCTCTGTCCACACTCACTGCATACTTCACTGACCAAACACTTGTCGACCGCCTGAACCACCATTCAGGCCATCCTCATTACACCTTCTCCACAAACAAACACTACCAATACAACCTTCACTATTCTGAAATCCCCACTTCTACCTCACCATACCATTGCTGTCAACCCCATTACATACAGCCCCACATCACTCATTAATCATCACCGCATACCATATCATATCTGTGCAAAACTTCACATTTAAAATACCATCAACTACTGACCTGACATCACTCCCATACAACATACCAAACTCCACCGACCCATACTCCGAACATCACTCATCATTTCAACATACACATCTTCATATTGACATTCACAAACCTGTCTGATGCCTTCCTACTTCAACCATCTGAGACCACTCGCCATCCAACCATTGCTTCACTATCAAACTTCAACCAGCAGTACAAACATACCACCAGTAGTTCCCACTCTTCACAACATCGCACTCTGTTACCACTTTACTCACGACCACCAACTGAAACAAGCCTCATCAACTTCCCGAACACCCCTTCTGCCAATCACAGCAAAAACCAATCGACGAACTCCTGAAACACAAACCCCTAAAATCCTGAACCATCACCGTAAAATTGAAGCCAACACCCAAATCCGCAGCAGTAACCACTCGCGAAATCCCCTATCGAACCTCGCAAATCCAACCTGCAATTTCGATCTATTTCTTTGGAGACTGAGCATTTTGTTAACTTGGATTACTAATTTTTGAAATCGCTCAGAAATTGGGAATTGAACGAGAGTTTTTTTTTGTTTTGTTTTTGTTTTGGGAAGCAAGAATAGAACGAGAATTTGTTCTTCGTAAAATATTCATTCATAAGTGGGTTTGTGGGTTGAAATGGGCTACAGTTGATATAATTTTGTTTGTGGTTTGTGGGTTGAGTAGATTGTTCTTAAGTTTCTGTTTGTTTTCTTTTTTTTAAGAGACAGTAAATTTTTTTTAAGTAAAACTTTACTTTTCAATTTTCTTTCCTTTTCACAAAAAAAAACATAAAACGTAAAAAAAAGGTTTTATTTGTTTGATTTTCATTTATTTTCACTTGTTTTAGTTTTCATTTTTTTCTTTTCTTTTCATCTTTGATAAATATAATAAAAGAGAACAAAAATTGTTGTATTTATCTTCATTAACTCCTTTTCAGGTTGCCAAAGCAGATTGAAAGGAAGAAATGCTTGCTCACAAATAATTGCTGCTTGCATATAAAAAAATTGCCGCACAAAAAAAAATTGCTAATAATCTGCACGCTCTGGTATTGTGCTTTCATCTCTATTTGCATTGTTGGTTGCTTGCATTTGCATAAATTTTTTTTTTCAAAATCCAAAAAACCAAAAACAAACTTCATCTTAATTGCATTGTTAATACACGTTTAATTTCTTGTTTTGCATTCATCTCATCTTATTTTCTTTTCTAAGGGCAATACCATTTCACATAAGGTGAGTGATTTCATCACCCTTTCCTTTGCCCACAAACGCATTTCATCGTAGAATTTGACTAATAATAAAGGTTAGACGTTGGACCTAAGGGTGTCACGAGCTCACTTAGGGCTTAATTTTATCTTCACAATTGTTTTATTTGAACGATTTTATTTCTTGGTGTCTAGGCTATGACAGAGTAATAACTAGTTATAAAAATTACGGTGATACGTAAATATTATACTGGTTGTTCCTCTGAAGGTACTTAAACCTTCGGTTCCATTGCTACGGTGATTCGTGGTGCACTGATAACTCCTGTCTGTTACCTGGCTGAGAAATATTTTTGTTGATTTAAGACAAAGTGTGATTATACAATTTTAGGTTAGGAGCTACTAAGGACATAAAACTGTAATTAAGTCCTTTGTATTTATTTAGTCGCATTAGTTCATGCATATTTAAAACAAAACTCAAAAATTCAAAAAAAAAACAATTTTTTTAAATTTTACTTAACTAAATTTTTAATCACTTTTTTTTCCTTTCCTTTGAAAATTTTCAATCAAAAACAAAAATCCAAAAAAAAAAATATTAAATCTTTTAAAAAAAAGAAAAAAAAATTGAAAATTCAAAAACAAAAATCAATTTCCATTTTTAGAAAACGAAAATCCTTTTGGTGAATATTTAAAAATTCAAAAAACAAAAAAAAAATACAAAACCAAAAACATAAAAGAAAGTTTTTTAAAAAAACAAAACGAAAAAATCAAACTTTTCTTTTGAAAATAAATCTCACTTATTAAATAGTTTTCTCCCTTATAAAAAATTCGAAAAACAAAAACACGTTTTCAAATCTTCTTTCATTCCCTAAACTCAATTCTAACTCCTTTCTCTTCTCGACTTTCACTTGTGCATGAGTACTTAGACTCGTGACACAACAACGAATCGTTGGACTCGCGATCCTTCTACAAACCGTTTAACTCGAACAGACAATCCTCCCGAAATGGCAAACGAAAACACCCCTCGAACTCTTATGGATAGAATCTTTCCCGATAGAGTTTCTATTCCATCTTGCATCACATTACCCGCCCCTACGGGTAACCATTTTGAAATCTACTCGAACCATATTTCCATGCTTCCAAATTTGGCAATTTCGAGCACGATGATCCATACATCTTTTTGACTAAATTCGAACAAGTTTGTGCAACCATTAAACTCCAACAACTTTCTGATGACGGAATCAAACTTTGATTAATTCCATTTGCTCTTACGGATTACGCTGAAAAATGATTGTACAGCTTACCTTCGAACTCAATTAAAACGTGGGAAGAATTTGTAAAAGCTTTCTTAAAAAAGTTTTACCCCTTGGAAAAAACAAGTAGAATTCGAAACGAAATTTTAAATTTTCATCAATTCAAGGGTGAACCATTTGGAATTTTGAAAGATTCAAAAAGCTTCTGATAAAATGTCCACACCATAACTTTGAAAAATGGATGATTTGCCAAATCTTATACGATGGACTCGAAAACAGCTCACGAACGATGCTCGAATCAATGTGCCAAGGCAATTTTCTTGCCCAACATCATGATGATGCTTGGCAATTTCTTGAAAACCTCTTTGAAAAGTCATCCCAATGGGAAAGCTCGAACGAAAATTCAATATACTCACGATCGAACGCACACTCGATAGGATCTTCGGTTGCTTTGGAAGCTAAGATCGACGCAATGATTAAAAAATTCGATAACGTTTTCTCATCGAATCAAATGAACCAAGCTTCCCAACCGATGTGTTATAAATGCAATGATCCTAATCATATAGCCGATCAGTGTCCCAACTCCATCGAACAAATCAATGCTTTCAATAAAGCCAAAAATGACCCGTTTTCTCCAACGTACAACCCTGGTTGGAGAAATCATCCGAATTTTGCGTGGAGCCAAAACAATCCCAACACGAATACGATTCGTCCAATTTTCAAGCATTTTCGAACAATGTTTCGAATCCACCCTTTCAGCCTAACAATTTTCAACCAAACTTTGCGGGTCCATCCCATAATCAACCACAACAATCAAATTTTCAAACAAATTCTGCTCATCCTCCCCAAGACGATAAACTTTAACTTCACTTGAGAAAACTCTTGAAACGTTGGCTAAGGCAACTACTCAAAGCCTTCAATCAAACAACAATTTGCAAAATTCATTGACTTCATATATGCAAAACACGAACCAATCAATTGCAAAACTCGAAATGCAAACAAGTCAATTAGCCACATCTTTAAGTGAACGCGAACGAGGCACTTTTCCAAGCCAGCCCCTTCCAAATCCCAGAAATCAAAACGCAAATTCAAATCAAGCCCATGTTGTTCAAGATAGCAACGTCACCCAGTTGTATGCTATCACAACTCTCCGTTCTGGTACACAAATCGATAATCAAGTCGTTAATCCAAATGATTCACCAAAAACTTTTCTCGACACTTCTAAAACAACGAATGACTCAGAACAGTTGTGGAGCCAAACGTCCAATCGAATGATAATCAAAATTCTTCTTCTTCTACTCGAGTAGACCCGCCTACCGAGTATCGTGTTCCGTTTCCACATCGTCTTCGACCAAAGAAACACTCGGACCAAATGGAAAAGATGTTGGAAATTTTTAAACAATTAAAAGTGAACATCCCTCTTCTTGACATCGTTCAGCAAGTCCCCACTTACGTGAAATTTCTTAAGGACTTGTGCACCCAAAAGCTACACACTCAGGTGCCCAAAAAAGTCTTCTTAGCCGCCAGTTTGAGTGAAGTCTTGTCCAAATCCATGCCCGTGAAATACAAAGACCATGGCCGCCCTACGATTTCGTGTACAATTGGAGACAAGACGATTAACAAATCTTTGATAGACTTAGGTGCGAGTGTCAACTTGATTCCATACTCCGTGTACGAACAGTTAGGCTTTGGTGAGCTCAAACCCACGAAAGTTACGCTTCAATTTGCTGATCATTCCATTATGAAGCCCGTGGGAGAAATCGAAGACGTGCTCATTCGAGTAGGGCAATTTATATTCCCCGTTGACTCTATCGTTCTCGAAACACAACCCGTGACGAATCCCTCGATTCAAATTCCGTTGATTTTAGGCCGACCATTCTTAGCCACCTCAAATGCCTTAATCAATTGCAGTAACGGATCAATGAAAATATCTTTTGGAAACATGACTTTGGACCTTAATATTTTCAATCTTGAAAGCTAATCGAATGAACCTTGTGACCAAACGTTGGAAGTAAGTGCCATTCACGAAAATGTTGAAAATGAGACACTTGATCTTAACGATGAACGTGAGGCCAAATATGAAAAATTGTTTCACAAAATTCCCAATGATATTGAATACACTCTTCCTTTTGAATCGTTTCCAGTTGAGTCCGAATCTCAACCCAATTCTTCGATCGAAAAAATTCCAAAGTTGGACCTCAAACCGCTTCCCGACCACCTTAAGTACACATACTTAGGTGAAAATGAAACTTGTCCTATCATCATTTCTAACAATATTTCTCTTGACCAAGAAGCTTCTCTTCTTTCTATCCTTTCAAAAAATAAGGAAGCAATGGGATGGTCGATTTTCAATATAAAAGGAATTAGTCCCACTCTGGTTCAACATCGCATCCATTTAATCGATGATGCCAAGCCTGTTCATGACGCGCAACGAAGGCTTAATCCAAAAATTAAAGATGCGGTGCGTGATGGAATTATTAAACTTCTCGACAACGGAATCATTTACCTAATCTCCGATAGTTCATAGGTTAGCCCAATTCACGTTGTACTGAAAAAGTCCGGGATAACCGTTGTCAAGAACGATTCAAACGAGCTTATTCCAACTCGTACTCAAACGGGTTGGCGTGTTTGCATTGACTATCGAAAACTAAATGCCGCAACACGTAAGGATCACTTCCCCCTTCCTTTCATCAACCAAATGCTTGAACGTTTAGCCGGCCATGAATTTTACTGCTTCCTTGATGGTTATTCTGGCTATAACCAAATTCAAATCGCTCCTGAAGATCAAGAGAAAACAACTTTCACATGTCCATTCGGTACCTTTGCTTATCGACGTATGCCATTCGGACTATGCAACGCTCCTGCGAGTTTTCAACGATGCATGGTTGGCATCTTTACCGACATGATTGAACGCTTTCTAGAAGTTTTTATGGACGATTTCTCTATCTTTGGTGATTCTTTTTTCCAATGTTTACATCACCTCGAGTTGGTTTTGAATCAATGTAAAGAAAAACATTTGACTTTGAATTGGAAAAAATGCCACTTTATGGTCAAGCAAGGCATAGTCCTTGGACATATCATCTCAAATAAAGGCATTGAGGTAGACAAAGCAAAAATCGGTGTCATTGCAAATCTACCCATTCCTAAATCTGTTAAGGGCATTCGATCATTTCTAGGACAGCTGGCTTTTACCGTCGTTTTGTGAAAGACTTTAGCAAAATCGCTCGTCCTTTGACGATCCTTCTTGGAAAAGACGTTCCTTTCAATTTTAACTCTGATTGTATCTCTTCTTTTGAATGTCTTAAGAGCGAACTCATTTCTGCCCCAATCATTCGCGCACCCAATTGGGATCTTCCTTTCGAAATAATGTGTGACGCTTCGAACTTTGCCATTGGTGTTGTCTTGGGACAACGCATCAACAAGATCCTTCATGTCATTTACTACGCGAGTATGACCTTGAACGACGCTCAACTCAACTACACAACAACTGAAAAAGAGCTTCTAGCTGTCGTTTTTGCGCTTGAAAAGTTTCGACCTTACTTGATAGGTTCACACATTACTGTGTACACGGACCATTCTGCGTTTTGATATCTCTTCACTAAAAAGGATGCTAAATCCCGTTTGATTCGTTGGATCCTTTTACTTCAAGAATTTGACCTTACAATTAAACACAAAAAAGGATCCGATAACGTCATAGCTGATCACTTGTCTCGTCCTCCGAACACACCATCTTCTTTGCCAATCAATGAAAACTTCCTCGATGAATAACTTCTTTCAATTTCGATCGATCCATGGTATGCTGATATAGTGAACTACTTAGTCACTAAAGAAACTCCCTCATCTTGGTCCAAACAGGACAAATGCAAATTCATGTCCCAAGTGAAATACTTCTATTAGGACGATCCATGTTCAAATATTGTCCTAACCAAATCATCCGACGTTGCATTCCGGATAATGAAATAAGGAGTGTTCTTTCGTTTTGCCACGATCAAGCTTGCGGTGGACATTTCGATCCTCGAAAAACTGCAGAAAAAGTGCTTCGGTGTGGTTTCTATTGGCCTTCTCTTTTCAAAGCCTAGTTTGAATTTTGTAAAACTTGTGATCGATGTCAAATGCTTGGATGAGTTTCTCGACGAGATATGATGCCTTTAAAACCCATTCTTACAATCGAAATCTTTGATGTATGGGGTATCGACTTTATGGGACCTTTTTCCAATGCTTTTGGAAACTTGTATATCCTTCTCGCTTTCGATTACGTTTCAAAATGGGTCGAAGCCATTCCTTGCAAAACCAATGACCATAGAATTGTTGTGAAATTTCTCAAAGAAAACATCTTTTCGAGGTTTGGCACACCTCGCACAATAATCAGTGATAACGGAACCCATTTTTGCAACCGTTCTTTTGAAACTTTAATGAAAAAATACTCGATAATCCACAAGTTATCCACTCCGTATCATCCTCAGACTTGTGGCCAAGTTGAAGTTTCAAATCGACAAATAAAACAAATCTTGGAAAAAACTGTCAATAAAAATCGAAAAGATTGGTCTCAGAAATTGATCGACGCGCTTTGGGCTTACCGTACTGCTTTTAAAACTAACCTTGGGATGTCCCCATTTCGTTTAGTTTACGGTAAAGCTTGCCATTTACCCGTTGAAATTGAACACAAAGCGTTGTGGGCAATAAAAAACTTAAACTTTGATCATGAAAAAGCTGGTGAAAATCGAAAACTACAACTTAACGAACTAGAAGAACTGGGGAATGACGCGTATGAAAACGAGAAAATTTACAAAGAAAGAACCAAAGTTTTTAATGACAAGTCAATCCTAAGGAAAAAGTTTTCGCCTAACCAGAAAGTTCTTTTATATGACTCGAGACTTCATTTATTCCCTGGGAAACTTAAATCAAGATGGACTGGACCATTTGTTGTACGAACTGTTTTTCCACATGGTGCCATAGAAATAGAAAACCCAAAGGATGGATCGATTTTCAAAGTCAACGGTCATCGGTTAAAACCCTTCTTGAAATTTCTCGGTAACCAAGAGGAGGAGCTCATGATCCTTCATGAGCCAAGCTACGTCTAGTAAGAATGTTAACCCCATTTTTCAAATATGTACATATTTTTCCCCGTTACACTCATTATATCATGCATCGACTGTGGGGACACAGTCAAAATTAAGTGTGGGGGGAGTCTCATTTTCTTTAGTTTTTCATGGCATTTTTGAATTTTCATTTTCTTCAAAAAAAAATCTCAAAACTCCTAAATCTCAAAAACATTTTCTTTTTACCATTTTGATTTATTTTTGAAGAAACACTATGGGATAAGTATAAGTTTTGGTTAATAAATTGAAAATTTTGAAAATTTATTTGTCTTAACAAAAATAAAAATGAAGTTTGATTACAAATAACAATGGTTTTACTAGTATATAGGAAGGTTCATCTATGTTAATTATGAAGTATGTTCTAATTGAACATCTTTGTTTAAAAAGTGGTAAATTTAAAGTAAGGATATAACATTTTTGTCTTCTAAGTTAAATGGTGCTAAGATGATTTTGCAAAACTCTCTCTCTCTTAAAAAAAATATAAAAAATACAAAATAATAACATCGAAAGTATTCACTCTCATTTAAAAGTCCTCCGGTTATGCATGGGTGAATTACTTGGAATCTTTGATTATGTGCTTTCATACTCATTTAAAAGTCCTCACAGTTATGTATGTATGGAACACATACAAAAAAAACAGACTTAATAAAAACCACCTACGGTCGATTGGTGTATGCACGAAAGTGTGTGCACTCGCCATGCTCTGTACTCCCCTCACATAAGCCCGAAAGGCAGTGCATGGGTGGTATATCTGGCATCAGTTTACCTGAGCTAGATGTGTAATTTTTCTTGCAAATAATGAGAAAGCAAGCAATTGAAATCCTAGCACTATTTTAACTTGTTTGATTTAACTTGTTATTGAAAAGAAATGAAAATACCACTTTAATATACTTTGATAATCAACTAAGGATCCATTTCATAATTACATTATGTTATCAACCGAAACAACTAACCAAAGTCTATCTGTTATGACAACTTGATTTTTATTGGAAATTTTGACGAGTAAAATTTTCAAGACAATGACCAAAACTTGTATTTAACTTATTCGTGTCAATTTAAAAATATATCCTTCATTTGTAAATATTTTCAAAAACTCGCATTCATCTCTTTGTAAATAAATCTTGCATTTTGTAAATATTTTCATCCTGCATTTGGATTTTGTGGGTAGTATCCACTGAAAACCCTCACGAGACAACACTCGTCCTACTGAGGACACCCAGAGATTTAACGGCTTGCTCCATACGCTCAATGCAATCGTGCTCCCTACGAAAATGGATTTATCTTAGTTTTCATTTATTCGAGGACGAATTAAAAGATAAGTGTGGGGGTATTCGATATGCACGTAATTGTGCATATATTTACATCCATATTTTATCTCTTTTTATTTAAATAATCATCATATTTGGGCATTTTAACATGTTTAAAACCAAAATTCAATTATTTCCAACCATCATGTTTTCATCTTCATTCAGGGGCAAAACAGTCATTTTTGTGCATGTGTCAATATAAGAATTTTTACTTGGACATTTTTTGATAATTTTTATAGGAATTTGGATGCATATGGAAGAGGCTTATATGAAGATATATGCATGCACAAATGAATACAAAGGAAAGAAGAGGGAAATAATTCAAGCCATGAACATGGAGGACCCCACCCACTTACCTAAAGTACAATTTGGAGCTAATGGACAATTAAGTGGAGGTTAAAGCTTCATGCAAAACAAATGATGGAATAATTAGTAGTTAATGGTTACTTGTTGACCACACTTCCTAAAGGGCATTTTAGGTAGCCTCCTAAAAATAGAATTAGAGTTTTATGCATGTATATATAGCCCTCTTATGTATACGAAACTATCATCTACTCTTTCATTTTACTTAGGAAATTAGGAAATCAAAGTGTAAGCTAAATGTTCTATGAAATAATAATGGCTTCCAAGCCTCTTTCTTCTCTCTTTTCTACATGCTCTTCTTTATTTTATTGTTAATGTTTATTTATATGCTCTCTTTCTCCTTATGTTCATAGCTTAGATTTACATTTGTGCAAGTAATTAGTAGCTAATCTCTTTTGCTTTCTTTGCTTATTTTCTATTTTCTTTTCTTTTTAATGTTGAAACTTACTTGTGTTGCTTCAATACCACAAATGAGTAGCTAAACCCCTTCAATTTAGGGGTGATGAAGCTCTCGAACTTTATGTAATTTCAACATTTTATGATTTATGATCTCATTTGGTTTATGCTGCATGAAGTGGATTTTGATGCAAGTTTATACAAGTGAGTTTGATAGCCTATATTGCTTATGCAAATGAGCTATTCTTATTCAACATAAACACAAGTTGCATCATCATTTGCTAATCCATTTTTGATTGTGAAATTAAAGTAAAAATGAAATTTGATGATCTATATTACTAGATACAATAGTAAATAGATCATGCTTAAAATAGCTTTTGCTTTTGCTTTATTTTCATGAGAATTATAAGTGGGTATTTGTTGCATTATAGTTTGATGGTTTGAGTTATATTAATTAATAACATAAATAAACTATGCTTATGATAAATACAACAATATTTCACTTAAATCAAAGTTAGAGATCGTAAATTGTTTGTTGTTGATTTAAAAAAATAACGATAGTGAATTTGCCTCTAAATTGTTCTCTAGTTCAATAGTTTACTAATCACATTTTAATTCTAGTTTAGCTTCATTTTAGTTCTAGTCAACAATTTCACTCCACTTTGGTATAATTTGATTGAATAGAAATTTTAAAATCATCAATTCCCTGCGGATCGATCCGTATTCGCCACGTGCTACATTCATACACCGTGTGCTTGCGGTTATTTTTAAATCTAAATTCGTTCGACGGTTTTCTAAACCGATAGAATTTCATCGACGACATTTACCAAAATTTTTGAAAAGGAAAATATTTAGAAAAGCCTCCTTTTGATTTGAAAATTTCTTTTTTGATAAAAAGTTTTTAGGTTTTAGTTATTTTTGACTCTTAAATTATTTTTACGGTTTTGTTCAAAAGTTTGATTTCAAGGGAAAATATTTAAATATTTTAGGATCTTATTTTGAATAAAAGTTGAAAAGTGAGAAAGATTTTTGTGAATCTTTTAATTTGAAGGCCACATGTTAGGCGTGGATAAGAAAAATAGAGTTAGAATTTGTGAATTTTACAGTGCATTAGGATTGACGATGAGATTAATGCAAGCGGTAACAAGGGAAAAACTATTTTTGCCTTAGAATTTCTACTTCCATACCTTGTCCACGATGCACACGAGACTATTTTTTGTACTTAATTTTGTTTCAGAGCTTAATAAGCCACCTTATGCGTTTTTGTGCGTGGAAAATTTAGAGTACATCCTGGGCAACGTGGAAATTTCTATCGTACTACAGGATGGAAGAATATAGAGTGGTAAGAATGATAAATTCTCCACCAAAATCCCTTTTTTGGTATAGGAGAAAAATTTAGAAAGCAATTTTTCCAATTCGTTAGATTTTTGGATAGTGGGAATTGGAAGCAAAACTGGTTGCTTTGTACTTTTATTCATAAGAGTATGGGGTTTTGGTGGAATTTTTTTTCAAAAGTTGCATACATGTAGAGCTACCAGTATATATGTAGGTTGTTTGTATTATATTTTTTCCAAAAATGTTTTCAAAAGAAATGCATTCATATAGGAGTTTCCGATTTAGAACCAGTTTGCATGCATATTTTCTATGTGGTGATACAGTAGTACACTATGCACCTGTGCACGTTTGGTTGGAAAATTGATTGTACACTCATTGGTTGTGTAGTTTAGGATAATTAGGAGCCAAAACCATGACTCAGTCATTGGTGAAATTTTGGGGAATAAATTCTTTTAAAGAGGGAAAGAATGTAACACCCCGTAATTTGGCGTTAGTTATTTAATTAGTTAGTTAATTAATTAATTTGGCTCCAAAAATGGAATTTGTGCAAACGATGGAATTTGACCATGAAACTTGCACCATTGCATTTATGGAAAAATTTCTGAGCAACTTTCATATTTGAATTTTTGATCGAAGTCCAAATGAAGAAATCAAGGATGAAAAATGAATTCGGAATGAAAATAGTTCGAATAAGAGAATTATCATGTTTATATTAATTATCTATGATCCACAGGTCGACCCACATATTGGAGCGGTCCACCAGGGGCGGTCAACTACTTCACGTGTGGTGGCTTGGTTTGGCTTAGGCCTAACGGCTTGGATTTAATATATTTTAATCCGACGGAGGGTGATTTTGTGCCTATAAATTTAGGCCTAACCCCGTTATCTTCTTATATTTTTTTGGAGGCAGTAGCGAAGCTCTGCCATTTCTTATTCCTCACTTTCTTTCTAAATTATAAAAATAAGATATTTATATCTATATTCATAAAAATTGGAGTGGAAAAGAAATCTAATAAAAAGGAGAAGAGAATCAACTATACGTAGGTTTGAGGTAATTTATATATTTATTTTTGTATCTATTTTCTCTTCCAATCCTAAATCTCTTCTCAAATATGTAATTCTAATATTTGTATATACCATTTTTATACATATTTCTTGGATCAAAAAGGATTTGAAAATGAATATAAGGTTCTACTTCAAATCTGGAGATTTAGATCACTTTAAAAAGGAAAGTGAGAAAATTTATAGACTGTTATAATATAAAAATTATCCTGTTGGTGTTTGTTTGATTATTACGCCTAACTAGATAATTGTATATGAGTTGTAGGCAAAAAATTAAATATAATGTAAATGTAATAAATATCACATACATATTCTTGTTTATGGATTGATTTAGAATTGTTTATAATCTGATCTGGAAATCAATCTCAAAAGTATGAATTTAGAAGACTAATTTGAATGACATTTATTCTAGATCTAAAAATAAGTTGAATAATAACATTATGAATTTGGATTATTACTCTAATCTTATTGGAATGTAAACTTTCTATGTTTGGATTGTTGGATTTTAGATCTGTTAAATATTTGTAAATTTGTTTGATTTCTTTCCCATTTAGAAAAATACAACATTTGATCTAGCAAGGAATATATGCAAATAAAAAGTTAAATCGATGTGTACAGTATGAAATCGTTGTAGTTTACACTGTGTATTTCAGTAATAAAAAGGAATGATTATTCATTTTAATTTCAAATGATGTAATCTTTAATATTTTAAAGTTAAATCTTTTGTTTTGGATTAATTTATGGAAATTATAGCGGAAAATCTTTTTAGATATGATTCCAACAATTGAACATAGAATATAAAGGTTTAGCGAAGATATATAACTAGAATATATTTGATAAAAGCAGATATTTATATGTAATTTACTGCATTTATAAATAAATCTTAACTAATAATGATGCTTATAAGTAATATTCACATCTAGGATGATTAATTAATGGGAAATGAACTTAAAAGGTTGTAACTCCAATATATGGAAAATAAATCGTAATAAATATGGAAGTTGGAATAATTTGATATGGTAAATGGATTAGCTGGCCTGATAAATAAAGAAGTTGAACCAATAACTATGGACCAGTTAAAAAGATTGCTAATTTGAAATTCGCAATCATATATAAATGTCTTAGGAAATGGACAAATTGACATTTATGAACATAAAAAGAGGATTTATGGGTAGACAAGTAGTTAAGGTAAATCTTATCGCCTTAAATAAAAAAGGAATCAGTAAGCTAAGTCCAATGTCAACCTACGATGGTATATGTAAAGACTTAGGATGGTTAATTGGACTTAGTAGGTTAGTTATGCGAGGTCAGTAGAGTCACACGATGGAAGACTGATCTTCAATTTGAGGCTACTAGCAGTCAGGTGCACTACTACTGATGTGAGATATCACTAATCCTAGGATTCGTGACTTTGCGAGAGATAGTACCTGCTTTAGGGTTAGAGGTTTTAAGTGGTTGTTTAAACTCCCGCCTCTTTCCCTATTAAGAAGTATTAAATGATCCAAATTTGGAGTTAGTAGTGGTGAAGGATATCTTCATAGGGGTCCGCTCTTAGTTTGTGGTATTAAGTGGCTATAGGGTCCGCCTTTGTAACAACCCGCATATTTATCGAGTTTGTATTTAAATATTTTATTTAAATATTAACTCGTTAATCGGATTTTGGTCCGAAAAGCTACTTTTTGCAAACGGTCAAATTAGGACTCGAGACCACTTCCATTGAGTTCGAAATGTCGTTTACAACTTTTTAAGTATAAACATCGATAGGTTTGGAGTTAGTGAAATTTCACTAACTTTTCCCGCTTTGGACTTTGGGTTAGTTTAGCCTATTAAGCCCAAGTTCCAACCCTCATCTCCTCACTCTTCATAAATTTCCTAACTAATCAAGCTTTGGCATTAATGGTGGAGGGAATGGGAAATTAAAACTCCAAGCACAAATTCAATTGCAAATCCAACATTCAACTCCAAATTCAAGTAGAAGATATTGGATTCAAGCTTTGGATTGCTTCTCCTTGCTTTCAAGCTTCATCTTCATAAACTTTAGTGCAAAGGTGAGATTTTTGTCTCACAAATCTAGTCTATAACTATATTGGACTGTTGGGAATGATTCCCTATCACTTTTGCATGCACATTTGCATTTGGTTTGGATTGGATTGGCGAAAAACTCCAATTTTTAGCATTTTGGTGAATTTTCTGCACTTAGGTCGTTCTGGCCATTTTTAGGTCGTTCGGAGTTAAGTCGTTCGTCCATGGGTCGTGAGTCGTTCACGAGTTAACTTTAGGTCGTTCTGGAAGAATTGGCACTTCGGAATTAGGTCGCTCACGAGTTAAGTCGTTAGGTCGCTCGCGAGTTAGTACCATAGGTCGCAGGGCTTTAGGTCATTCTGGAAGTATTGGCACTTCGGAGTTAGGTCGCTCGCGAGTTAAGCCTTAAGTCGTAGGTCGCTCACGAGTTTGGCCTTAAGCCGTAGGTCGCTCGCGAGTTAAGCTTTAAGTCTTAGGTCGTTTCCGACCTATAATCTCTAGGCAAACGTTAAGTCGCTCGCCCTGGTTTATCTCGTAGGTCGTCTCCGACCTAAGCTCCAGATAAGTCGTTCGAGTTAGGTCGTTGGACCATTTACCTTAGGTCGCTCGTCCACTAAGTCGGCCTGGTTTATCTCGTAGGTCGTCTCCGACCTAAGCTCCAGATAAGTCGTTCGAGTTAGGTCGTTGGACCATTTACCTTAGGTCGCTCGACTCTGTTAAGTTGGCCATGTTGGGTTGTGAGTCATCGTTAGGTCGCGAACACCTCTAGGTCGCAACCACTAAGTCGCTTGACCCCTTAGACCCCTAGGTCGCAGCCGTTAGGTCGTATGACCCTTGAGTCGTTAGGTCGTTAGACCTCATTTTGTCTTCACTAGGTCGTACCGTTTTGGTCGGGGCGCTGCCCCGCACCCCGCCTGGGGCGCTGCCCCCTGGACCCCCGCGACCTGACCGGGCAGGTCGAACCCCGTAAGCGGTGGCGTTGCCCCCGCACCCCCACCTTGGGGGGTTGCCACCCCCCCTGGACCCCCCCTCCGTAGGGGATCTTATCTGAAAAACATTGAGCTGATTTCCTTGGATTTTATTCGCATCTCCGTATGCGATCTTTGTGACTGATTGTTTCTACACTTGCTTATGTGTTTTGTCACTTTATAATACAAAGGTTTCAATACTAGTAGTAAATATCAAAACTCTTTTAACAAACAATTTCAACTCTATTTTTAATAACAAAGCTCTTTTCTTAAACCGTTTTCCAATCTATTAGTATATACAAGCCTTTACCTCACTCGGATGAGAAATCTAATTAAACGACTTAGTAAAACAAGTGGTATGAAACGCTTGCGTTCACTTCGTCGGTTAATTCTTGGACTTGTTCGATTGAACCTCTTGTGACAATTTTATTAGTGAAGATTTACAGTTTGTTCGTAAATATTTAAGTTAAGCAAGTGGTTATGGGACATGAAGCTAAACTTCTATATTTACTAGCTTAGTGTAATTGACACTTCTCGTTGATCTTGATGATCGCTTTATGAATTAGACTAGCAATTGCGCGATGTCTCTTTCATTGCAAGGTTAGACTAGACACCACTTGTGTGATTCCATTCACACATACCTTTCTGCTTTTTGGTTAGTCTTGACCTCAATCTGTGTGATTCCACTCACACATGTGGGGTAGCTCCCCATGGTCTTCGGACCGTCATGTGATAGGCCTCTTTCCCTTTTTATGATTTCTGGATTTCTCGTGTTGATTTCTGGAATTTATGTCATTGACTTGTTATGAGTACAAGTTTAGGGTATGATGCCCTCTTCGAATCTTTGAGAAGATTCTTGTGATATTGATTATCTCTTATTGATTGATCTTCTGTTGATCATTATTTACATACTTATAGTGGTATGTCGTTATGGATATTTATGTTTATGCCATATCTTTTATGTTATATCATGTCATCTGATATTTATAGCTAGACTGATCCGTTTATTATTTTCTTAAATAATACTCGGGTCAGACCGAGATGTTACAGGTGCTTCTGCTTGACTTCTTCCCAGGGATTCATCACTCTGACTTTTGGCTAACTGTTTAGATTAGCAGTTTTTGTTGTATACACTTGAGATATAGACTCATAGTTGTATTCTTTTGTATAGCACGTGTTGCTATTCTTTTGTATTATCGTGGATCTTACTGACCACTACTCTGATGTACACTTTCATGTGTTAGTTATATATTCATATCTTCTTCCGCCTTTGTGATATGGATATCTGTGACTGATTTGTGATATGATTATTTCTATGTTTGTTTCCGAAGATTATTTATAGCCACCGTGTGATAAGCAATTACATGGATGGTCGCTCCTCAACAGCCTTATTCTCCGTGCTAGTTGACAGCACTACTCCGGAGTGTTCTTGGCTAGCGTGGGTATAGAGGTGGGGCGTCACAGCCTTTCTCCTAAAAGAAAGTACTAAGTAACCTAATGAAGTTCCAAATAAATAAGGATGTCTCTAAAAGGGTTACTCCAGTTTTGAGCTACCAAGTGGCTATTTAGGGCCCGCCTCCCTACTTAAAGAAGTAACCTAGTGAGGTTCCAAACTAGTAATTAAGAGTGATAGTGGATATCTCGAAAATGTTTCGCTTCGGGTTTAAGGTTTTAAGTGATTGATTTAAGGTTCGCCTCTCTCCTAAAATGAAGTATTAAGTATTCTAGAGAGATTGCAAGTGATGTCATCTAGATGGTACCAGTGTTGAGTCCGCCTTAGGCGTTGGTATTAAATGACAAAGGCTTACCTATAAATAGATGTTAAATGGTCAAGGGTCTACCTAGTCCTTATTAATGAGGTATTAAGTGATTTGGGCACAGTCTTCCACATTGCTAAGGCCGTAATAACGATCATACCATTGAGGAGTTCTCCTGGGGATAGGTATTATATGATGTAGGGCCTGCCTAGAATATAGATATTAAATGGTTAGAAGTTCGCCTAGACCTTTTAAAGGTATTAAGCGGCTTAGGTACTCTTACATGGCTACGATTCTATTAGCGATAGATGCAGTAATATTTGGACATTAAATTTTGGGAGCCTCAAATAGTGGTTAGAGGTCTTCGTTACAAGGACCCACCGATCATTGAAAACATTATTCGGAAGCTGCCTCAGGAATAGGTCATAAATGATGGAGTCTACCTTGATTGAGGTCTTAAAAGGCATAGTCTACCTATTTATCTTTAAAGTGTTATGTGGTGATTATAGGAGCCCACTTAATATTTAGAAGTATTAAGCGACAAATGGTTCGGAAGTATTAGGTGGTTAATAAGGCTTAGTTAGTATTTTGTACATTGGGAACAGGTAAGTAATTATTTATGTGTGCAATGCATGGTTATGATTTCTAACCTTAATAGACATAACAATTGAAGGAGAACCAATCGTTTTAAATTTATGTTATGGATAGTTTATTGATTTCCAGTCAATAGAGCGTTGTTCCGACTCCATCCATATTACAACCCACTTGATAGATTTAGAGGAATATGTCACTGGAGCTGGATGTGTTTAGTTGTTGGAGAAGTCATCTTTTTTATCATTCTCGATGCTAGTGTGACAACCTATTATCCAAGGAATACCATTAATTCCAAGGTAATTGACATAATCAGTATTCTTATCCTATTATTATTTCCATTATGAGGTAAGATTTCTATCAATATTTGAAAATGCTAATGCTTAGTTGTAAGCACCGAATCTAATGATCTATGCCTTGGTCGACTTGGGTTTCGATTTTTTTCGAAATTTAGGCGTGTTGAGTTATGGATATTTACACATACTTATATAATTATATAAATATTTCATGTTAAAATTATAATATATATATATATAATTATTTAAAATAATATATATATATATATATATATATATTTGTAATATTTTGTATATATAAATTAAAGTATATAAACATATATTTGGACAATATATTTGTGTACTAGATAAGCTAACATATTCGTTACAGTGTAAATCCCAACATTTATGTACGGGCATATTATACCTTGTATGAATTGCTTGCTACACATGCGCATACACACATACATGCATACCTACATACATACAATACATACATACACACACACACATACATACATACATACATATATTTATATGTGGGTGTGTATGTGTATATATAGGGGCCGACTATTTGAACATAAAATTAAACACAAAACAGTGACCAAAAGATGTAGACCATTGGATTTAATTTGTCTTTATGGGGAGGGTGGAATTCAGGGGGCAATCCAATGGTGGAGATTTTTTATGTCACAGATTGTGTCTCCATTTTGTGCCTAAATAGACTTTCCCATATATATGTATATGTATGTACAATATAATATCGATAATATAATATAAAACTGCACTACTAGAAATGTGCTAAATAGCAGTAGATAGTTTCAACGGCCGTTGACCGCTCCGTCATTTCATTTTCGATCGCCGTGTGTTTTATTTAATTTATTACATTATTTTAACTTAATTGGATAAGTTTGGAATTTTTGTAAATCTACTAATTTAATTCCTAAAAACTAAAGAAGATATTTTTATTCAATCCTTCAATTTTATGATGGTTCATACTTAATTAAATTAGTGTTTTCGATAATCTTTTATCATGTAATTCAATATATAACTTTATTGAAAATCGAACTCAAACGATCGATCTATGCAACTTTTAGTCCGTCCATTATACAACTTCAGTGAAATTTATGATGCATAATTGTTATATGAATTTAAATATATTTTTTAACCATTGTGTAATTAATTATAAATTTTTAAATGTATTTAATATTTTAGGTTCATATAAAAGAAAATATTCGGCAGAAAAATAATTATTTTTGCATCTTATGTCGAACCAAAGTACTTTAGACCTACTTCCAAAATATGACAAAAAAGTAAGTAAATTTAGGGTGTAGATCTTGATTCTCAACTTTATAGTCATTTGTCTACATTTAGACTAAAAACCTTCGTTTGAAGATTTGAAGGCCGAATGATCTTTAAATGAGATGATATTTGGGTCACTTATACTTTATAATGTATCTATCTATTCCATATGGCTAGAAATATAGAAAAACAAAAGGGAAAAAAGTTACCTAAATATATCATTTTCTATGGAGTTGTACAACACTTGATGTATATTGTTAGGACAAATTCTATGAAAATGTATTGTTTGAAGTCCAAATTCTTTTTCTGTGTGTTTTTGTTAAATCCGACTATATAGATCGTATAGACATAATATAGTATATAATTGGTTTCAATTTTGTCTCATTTGAAAATTGTTTGAACTTAGAACGAAAGGTTTAAGTCTAAATGTCGACAAACAACTATAAATTTAAAAATTATGATTGATACCATAAACATGTTTACTTTCGTTTCGTATTTCGACCATATACCAAAATATTTTGCATCGATGTAAGGCTTACCAATTTTTTTTTACCAATTTTTTTTATTTATAAATTGTTATGTTAAATGCATTTAAAATTCACGATGAATTATCAAATCGTTAAAAAGTATCGTATAACGTATAAATATAATCTTTTTAATATTAAGAAATAAAAGTGGGTTATTGTAAATTTTTTAGATTTTTTAGGAGAAATTATATTTTTAATACAAGCTAACTTAATTTATTCTAAATAGAGAGGAAGTAAAATAATAATATTTAACTTCTATTGAAAGCTGTCAATAATGTTTCCATCGACAGTTTTCGTAAGTGTTTAAAATGTTGCACATACAGAAACATCCGAACTCGTTTCTTTCTAATTCTCTCCTCTACAAACCCTTAACAAAAACCCAAATTCCAATCCAAATCCATGCCCAGCTGCCTTTAGCCATCAAAATCGAATTCTTCATCAAATTTGAATCTCCACACCTATCTTCCTTCAATTCATTAAAAATTAGGTATATTCTTCCCCAAACCTAATTATTTGGAATTGTGATAAAACCGTTGTTAATTTGTTCTTAGAATTATTGATAATAGTACACCAATTTTTTTATAATTTTATATTGGTTGATTTGGAAACGTTAATTAGGGTTATTAATGTTTCAATTCGAAAAATTGATGTTTAGCTAGGGCTAATTTGTGTTGATTAGTGTGTATGGATATTAACGTTACAAAATTTAGTGTTAATTAATGTACGTGTTAGCTAAAATGTCGGAAAAAACAATTTAACATAATCCCTTTATTAGTTTATGCTATTAACTATATATAAACTTAGCTTATGTGTATGTGATATGTGCTAATATAAATAAAGTAATGTATAATTTTAGTTATTATTAATATGCAATAAATTTGCATTAATGTTAGATAAAATTTTAAGAAAAACAATTTTTACTAGTTTTTAATCGTTAAGAAATTTAAATATTGAATTAGTGTATAATGTTAATATATAGAAAATTAGTGTAACATTTTTTGGTCTCATTTGATAAGTATTGTAGATGATCATTATATATATATGTATATATATATATATATATATATATTTGTTTCTATTACAAAACAAACATCAATGTTTATCTAATACAACAATTGTCGGATTTTTCCCTGTATTGGACAGTTTACAAACATAATAAAATAATTACATTTCGTAAATCATTTCATCTTAAATGGTTTATAAAATTTCGACAGCACTTCTTTTTTGATCCATGTGTACACGCATTTGTGTACAATACAAGAAATAAAGGAGAAGCGCTGTCCATTGACGAGGAGGATCAAATCTTTGATGTTGTCATTGAGTCGCCAACGCGGACATGACTTTAGGAAGCAGGAGGTGATGCTTATGTATAATATATTTATGAATAACGTATAACACATTAATTTATTAATCATGGTATATGAAACTCATGCACTTTAGTAAACAATGTTATATGATAGACATAGGCAAAGTAGCTGTCAAAAAGCGTAGGACAACTAGGATATTGCAGATTTGAGTTCACGAATTGATAAGTTGGATGATAGAGACAAGCATCGATCTATGGAGATATGCCAGATGCTGGATGAGTGCATTGCTGTGTATATGCAGCAGCATGATAGATTTCCTTCATCAGTGGGATCTACAGGACATGATCAGGATTGATAGGTATGGTTCGTGTTGAGATATTGTACATGTATGCATTTTGAGATGGGTGAGGTAGTATGATTTTATTGCTCGGTAGTTTGAGAGTTACGTATACTATGAGACATGCGAGGTTGATGTGATTTGATATGTACAATACATTTTGAGATGTTGTTGGATTTGTGAGGTTAATTTGAGGTGGTGTTGGATGCATTTTGACATGTTGACTGACTTGATGTTGGTTGTTGCTGGATTATTGTATTTTATTGGATGTTTGAATATTGTTGGATATCTCAAGTTGGTTTATTGTACATATTGATTTTTTATTATTGATTTGATGTATGTGATTTGGGCTATGATATATATGATTTATACATGTGAATTTGAGCCATGAAATGTATTATTACATATATATATATATATATATATATATATATATATATATTCGGAGTTTGAATGGTTGCTGTAATAATAAAAAACAGTTCAGATTACCGATGGCTTACTGGTAGCCAACATACCGATGGCTAGCGACACCAAACTGGCGTACCCTATGACCTTCCTTGTGTAAATGAAGGATCGTTGAAAGTTTTCGATATGATTATCACTAGCTGTCAAAAATAGAGCGGTCGAAAACGTCGTCGAAGTACTATCCTTTGACGCCTAATATTTTGCTGCTTTTTTTCGTCGTTTGTCTATCGCTATCGACGCCTACTGACGGTTTCAAATCGTTAGAATCCCTGTTATTTCTTCTAGTGCTATACTATAAATTTGGATAAACTAATGATTTTATTTAAAAGAAATTTAGAAATTTTCTAAATAAATTAGACTTTGTAGGCCCAAATAAGATCCAAAACGGTAAAAAAATTGATATTCATTCATTATTTCCGTCGTGGGCTAATCCAGTTCCAACATTCTTAAGTGAAAATATTTTCACTTCGGGATTCTTTGTTTGACCTTAGTTATATCATCCAACCAATGATTCTCGAGTGAGTCATTCTATAGTTGTCTAATAAATATTAGCATGTAACCCTTTGGTGACCCAACGACCATGAGTAACACTCTGCCCAACATTTGATAGCGTTATATACTCTAGCCTTAATGGATGTACCGATATCCTATCTCGAAACATCTTGATTATGAATATTTAAAACAATCAATATTTTTAATATGATCAATTTTCCTTATGTAGAACACATTGCAATTAATATCACATAACGTGCCATTTAAGAATTTTTCATTTAATATACCTAAACTAATTGATTAATTAACATAAAACAGTACCAAAAATATATAATAGAAAGGAAAACTTCTTTTATTTCAAAAGAAATTTTAATACACATTTAATAATTTATCATAAATTATAGAATTAACCTAGGATGTACCCCTAATTCTATCAAAATGACTTTGGGGGAGGGGGTTGGGATGGTTTGTTGTTAAAAATGAGAATATGTAAAGTATAATGAATTCATCGATACATAATAAGGTATCAGATATGATAACATACATCCTGTTCGGACTAACAGTAAGGTTGCACTCTTAATATTTTATCCCATTTGTCATAAGTCTAGTAATTTGATGTATAAGCAACTATGATGATCTGTCTCCTTAACCCTTGAAAATCAACACTAATACATCTACGACATTCACATGCCGTAGTTCCAAGTGTTAGTATCAGGGGTAAAATAAAATAAAGGTAGAAGATAGAAATACAAATTCTCTATTGCATATAACTTTGTAGATAGATAGTACATATAACCACTCTCACAAGGGTGCATTAGAGTTATGATATGAACTAATCCAGCCAGGAACAGTTATAACTGCTTGTCCCTACATTTGCTGGTAAAAACAAACTTGGCATAGCGAAAAATAAAAAAATAGACAGATAAATATTAACACTAGATGATCCAACTCCATGCTCCGAAAACTTCTCCTAAAATTCTTCACCAAAATGCTTATAAAATGATTCTGACTACTTTGCTGCTCAAAAAATAGAGCTCCCAGAGCTTAAGGGAAAAGAAAATAAACTTCGGGTCAGTCATGAGACTGGTCTGAGAAAACTTAAAAGAGCAAATACTTTTGAAATAAAAGTTATCTCATAAGACCATGCCACATATAAACACAGATGAGGTTTTTCCCTTACGATAACCAAAAAATTTTCTATGCAAAATCATTTAATATTGTTTTAATAACATTTTTAATATTATTTATAATGACATTCTTTAAAAATTCTTTTCAGTAAACATACTCAAATAGCCAAAATTGTTACCATTATTAAATTTCAGCATATTAGACTCTACAATTAAAATGGCGGGTACGTATTGGAGAATGGATTTTCAACAAATGACCAGGAAAGGGACTATCTTTCGATAGTACGTCTCTAGGGGAATGTACCAAGGCCTAACTTATGGTCCTCTACAATCATAAAAATGGCAAATCTCTAACTCGATAATACTGGATATGTCATCACCCCGATCGTTATAGACCTATTCGAGACGTCTCTGAGCATACACCACAATAATTTAAACCTGAATGTTATAGTAGGTAGAAATATGTCTAATAGTGGGCGATCAAACACTAATGGTTGCGAACCACATAGCCTTGCTGCATCTACCATGTTTTAGTCATTTCCAGTTGCGAGGCCTGACATAGCGATTACCTTTCACGTTGAACATCAACTTTCCACTTTGAATGCCACATTGCCATTCCGTAATCACATAACTAATTTTTTCAACCTATAACTCCTAAGCTCATACGTCTCACAAAAAGGTGTTAAGCTAAGAGAAGGTGCCTTCTCTACCAAAAAAGAGATGATACATTTATGGAGACCAATCAAAGTGATTTTGAAATGCAATACCAGACATTCGTCTATACAAGTAGTTCAAGAACACGATAAACCGAAGGAACTTCTCCTACCACATCTTATTTGGGAATTACCTCTAGGATTAGTAGTGATCGGTCCTTGCAAATCAAAGATTTTCATAACAGAGCACTACTGCCACCATAACATAGTACGGAAATTTCCTCGAGGGTCCAGTGACAATTAGCCCTATATCATAAAGATCTTTGTCTTCAATGATTTTTTTCCTCAACAAATTTTGCTTCGAAAATGAAAATTGGTTCCAAGTGGTCTTCATATAGGAATCAACCAAATTTGATCCCGGCCTCTTCGAATCGAATTATTGAGAAAAAAATGTTAAGTGTGGGTGATTAGTAAACAATATTTTTATTCAGTAATACATACATACATACATACATACATTTCAGCATTTATAGATTTATGAAACCTCTCTTTTTTAAATTATTTTCTTTTATTCCTTGAAAATTATTTCTAAAGGGTATCTTTTCTTTTGGAAAAACTTAAATAGGATCATTTTAGAGCATTTGGGCTTTCTCTTTGATATGTTGCACCTCTTAACAGAGGCCAGATAAATTTAAGGTACTTTTTTCTCCATCTCTAACCTTAGTTACAAACTTTGTTTCATCTTTCTAGATATCATAGACGGGTAAAAAATAGTGGTCGTTTTTGCATACTCCTTTCGTTATTAAAATTCATTTCAAAAAAAAGTTTGGAAATGAAACTAAGTTTAAAAATCAATTTCCAAAATTTGTTGATATATAGTGTAGGAACAGTGATTTTGGAGCCCTGAAGCTCAAATTTTACTTTCTGCATTTTTTAATTCAAAATTTATTATTTAAAAATTTTACTATATTTAAAATAAATTTTAGGAATTTATTCTCTATTTTTAAGAATTTAAAAACATTCACTTAAAAGATTTTACCACTTCAGCCATTTAATTGTCAAAACGCGATTTTGTTTGGTAAAAATGATTTAAAAAAAATTAAATTTGTTTAAATGAAATATTGATTTTCCTTTTTCATTTGAAAACTATAGTGAAAATAGTCCAAAAAAAATTCTTATTTCAAAGAATTTTGATTTCGAATCCATTGAATAAATGGATTCGACTTTTGTGGCTTGAAATCACAAACTATCGTGACACGCCTGTTTCTAGTTGATTTTCAACTCCTTCAAATCTTTGACAAAATAATGTTAAATACTTATAAAAAGTAACCATTTTCTCATATTTTTAAAAGAGGTTAACAAATCATATAAACTTTTGAATTTAAATAAAGAAGTGATTCCTTTTGCGATTTTTCGACGTGTAATTTGTCATGGCTTGTTATAATATCAACCAAACAATAAATCAACACTCATATATCATCCAAATATGGTATCAAGGAACACAACAAGTACAAAAGCATTTCAGAACATCATAAAAAAATAATAGTAAAGAAGAGGTAGAATTTTCTCACAAAAATTTGCTTATCGATCTAACTTTATTACTACGGATTTGACTATAGCTTCGTTATTACTTACCAAAACTTCTTGAAATCTTCTATAGCTCTGCTACCCTTGAAGATGAGATGAAAAAGAGGTGGAGATGACTTATAGTGGGATGGGCGTTGGGTGCAGAGACGAATGGAGCTCACTAACTTGAACTTGAACTTAAGTGGTATATTTTTGTTGATTTTTTTTGCCATAAATCTAAGGAAGCCATTAAAACTCTAAGGAAGAAGAAGGAACAAGCTCAGAAAAGAATGGAATGAAGTGTGAAAAAATGAGAAGGAAGCTTGGGTATTTATAGTCTTGAATTACTTAAATATTTATCTTTATATTTTACACTTTGCCCCTCCCCATCGCACCATTTTGCACGGCCCAATGTAGTGCCATGTGCTTCCATTACTTCATGTCATCTTTTCTTACTTTATTAGATCTTAAGGGATGTATTTGGATGGAATCTTGGATTAAAGAAAAGATTTGCATTGTTTTTGGTGAGGTATTTTTTACTTTTATCAAAATATCTTATTTTTCTTACTTTAAAATACGTTAAAGTAACTACTATTTATATATGTTATATATATGTGTATGTATGTATGTATGTATGTATGTATGTATGTATAACTAAGTGTATCAGTATGTTTTAAAATGTTTTAACTTCCAATGTTACGATATTTGAATACAACTTTTTACCATTATGCCATTTTGAAACCAAAATTTGATTTTCGGTCACATCTTTACGTTTTTGTTAAACTATTTATATTCGTAAACAAAACTTGGAAATAAATTTGTATACTGTTATTTAAAAAATAAAGTGGTCATATTTAAGAATTAAATAATTTATTTAACCATTAAAATTTAATTTTACTGAAAATTGACTTTTGTCACTTCTATCGGTATAAGCAAAGTTCATATTTTGTGTATAAATATATCTTAAAATCTTACATACATAATATTATTGATGTTGTAGAAACTTATAGTTAGATACTAAAAATCCATTAAATATGATATCCTTATGTGATCGGATCTTAAGTCGTTACATTCTCCCCTCCTTAAAAGAATTTCGTCCACGAAATTTAAGATTAGAAGAAGATAGCTAAAAGACATATATTCGATATGATGAATTTATGCAAATGTATTAAGAAGTGACTATACCATAGGCGGTACACCATGACTATATAATCTATGCAATCTATACATCAATCCTAAACTCAGGATATGCCTTCCTTATTCTATCCTCCATTTCTCAAATGCAATCCTTAACATCACCACTTCATTGCACTTTGACGAACCTTACCACCTTCATCCTTAATTGTTTCTCATGATGATCAATGATTCAAACAGGCCGTCTAAGTAACCATCAAATTTTGTTTCACCTCCAATTCTTCTTGAGTGGCCATTTCTATGATTTGTTCTGGGTCATGCATATGTTTCCGCAAATGAGATACGTGAAAAACATTATGCACTCATAACAACATTTTGGGTAATTATACTCGATAAGCTAGTGAATCGATTCATTCAAACATCGGGAAAGATCCAATACATCGAGGTGCTAACATTCCAGCCCTTCCAAACCTAAGTACTCCTCTCATCGAAGAGATTTTCAAAAAGGCAAAATCTCCAACTAAGTTTGAAATTTCTACACGTTTGATGTGCATAAATCTTCTGCCTGATTTGGGCTTCCTTTAACTTCTTTCTAATCATACTAACTTTCTCTAAGGCTTCTCTTATCATATCCAGACCTAAGTATTAACCAATCTTTGATTTCTATTGAATATGCTGGTGACTTGCATGGACGACCATACAAAGCTTCATATAGTGCCATGCCGATGCTGGCTTGATAACTGTTGTTATATGAGAACTCAAACAAATGTAGATAATTTTCCATGAGCCTCCAAAGTCTTAAATACATGCTCTTAGAAGATCTTTCAAAACATGGTTGACTCTTTCTGTTTGTCCATCCGTCCGAAGATGATATGCAGAACTTATGCTCAACTTCATTTGCAAATCTATCTTTAATGGTTCCCAAAATCGACTAGTAAAGATTGGAGCCTAATCTCTTACTATACTTCTTGGAACTCTATGAAATTAGACAATCTATCTCATATATATCTCCTCAAGGCTTAAAGCGCTTCTTGTTCACTTTGCTGGAATAAAATGTGCACTCTTGGTTAATCAGTTAACGATAACCAAAACACCTTCATTTCCCTTTCTTGTTCGAAGTAAGCCATCAATGTAATCCATCGATATTTGATCCCACTACCAACTTGGAAGTTCTAGAGGTTTAAGTAACCTTGCAATCTTCTGTTGATCACTCTTGACTTGTTGACAATGGGCGCATATATTAACATGAATGGATATGTCCCTTTTCATGCTTTCCACCGTGCTTCATGTCTTTGTACATTTTGAGAATTCCCGGATGAATGTTCAGTTTGGATTTGTGGCATTCAATTAATCATTTTTGCCAAAGATTTTCAATATTTGGAACACAAATTCGTCGATTCAACAGTAATATTCTATGGTTATATACTTCAAAGCTTGAATTTCTTTCTTCTTCTTCTTCTTCTGCTTTAATGAATTCATAAGCAGTCTATCTTATCTTTTCTTACTAGCTATTCTTTCTAGAAGATTTGGTGTTATTTCCAAATAAGAAACAACAACATACTTCCTATTCAGTGCGTTAGCTAATACGTTAGCTTTTCCAGGTATATATAGAATATCTAGATCATATGCTGCAAGAAATACTAACCAATGTTGCTTCCTCATGTTTATCCTTCTGAGTGAAAAAATATTTCAAAGATTTGTAATTCGTGAAGAGATCAAACATTTCCGGGCAAACAATCGGAAAGTAGCTTCGTGTCGTATGTTGCATAATTTTGCTCATAAGGCTTTAACTGCCTCCTTGCGTAAGCGAACACCTTACCTTTTTGCATTAGAACTGCAATAACTCTTTCCCCACAAACACCCATATAAATGGTTACCCAGTATTTCCATTTATAATTGCTAGGACTTGAGCGGTAGTTAACCTCTTGTTAAGTTCTTGGAGTGCTTCTTTACATTTAGGGGTCTGGATAAATTTAGCATCCTTCATTGTCAACTTCATTAGATGATAGGCAATCTTTGTGAAGTCTTGAATGAATCTTTTGTAATATCCGACCAAACCTAAGAAGCTACGAATCTCTTTAGGAGTTTGTGGCTACTTCCTATTTTGAACAGTTGCAACCTTTACAGGATCTATTGAAATACCATCCCTTAACACCATATGCCCAAGGAATCTTACCACCTTTTTCCCGAAGTGGCATTTTGAAATTTTGGTTTTAAGCATATTATTTCTCAATATCTCCAACACAATTTCTAGATGCCTTTCATATTCTTCTTCTATCTTAAAATAGATAGGATATCATTGATAAAGACTAACATGAATTTATTAAGTACATCTCTAAATACTCTATTCATAAGGCCTACAAAATAAGTGGGTGCATTGGTCAGCCCAAAAAGCATAACCAACCACTCAAAGAAAGTATTCAGACCTTTAAATGCAGTTAAATGGATGAAATCTTCTGCGATCCTTAGTTGATGGAATCCCATGGCTAGATCCATTTTCAAGAATACCCGAGCACCATGTAGCTGATCAAATAAGTCATCTATTCGGGGTAGAGGATACTTGTTATTAATTGTTTGTTTATTCTGGTCTTAAGAGTCTACAAAAAACCTCAAAGACCCATCTGGCTTGGAAATAAAAATTACCATCGATCCTCAACTTGAAGGATTAGGTCTTATCAATCCTTTCTTCAATAGCTCCTAGGTTTGGATATTCAGCTTACCTTCTCCTTTGGAACCATCCTTCGATCAAATTGTTTAACTAGCCTTGCACTCTGAATCAAGTCGATACAAAACTCGATTTCTCGACGTGGCTTCTTTGTAGGCAATTATAACATGTAGCATCCTTCAAATAGTTACCTTGCGATCCTCCTCCAAATTTTCCCGCCTGGCTTTTTCACACTGTGATTGAATTTCCTCTTCTTCCAGTTATTGTTATTATTGGCCTGAGCTACCGCTGAATTCTTCTTATTCAATGTTTCATAACGAATCCTATGTCTAGCAAGTCTACAAATGATCATTTTACATGAGCAGTCATCCTACTCTGGTACTTCTCGTTCATTCCAGAAATGAACTTTTTGATTTTTTAAAGGCGTGTCAATCAATCCTGGCCCAAAACAAGACAATTCATTGAACTTATTTGCATACTTCTCAATAGTCATTTCATCCTGCTTCAGATCCATAAAACTTCTGTAAAGATGAGATTTTCTAGTTGTTGGCATAAAATGTTCCTCTAAGACTTTCTTAAACTTTTCCCATGCGAAATTGCCTTTCGATTCATTTAAGGTTATGGGCTCAAACTAAGCCAGAGCCCCTTCCTATAGTTGCCAGGAGGCCAGCACCTCTTCTGCTCATTACTAATATCCAATGCCTTAAAGATTCTTTTGCATTATTTGATCCAAGCCTGGGCTTCAATGATAGCTTTCATGCCTTTGAATGGTTTTTCCCCTAAGTTGGCATAATTTTTGCATAGGTGGCAAAGTTAACCTAAAGTTGTATGGGACTACTTTTTCTACCACATCAGCAGCTGGAGCTCGAGCTTTGGTTGTTGTGGTGCTGCCATTTCCCTGTCTTCGTCCTCCATGAGTACTCATGTCCTCTTACCTGAATACATTAAGATAACATTAGAATACAAAGACGAAATTATCTTGAGGAATGGGCATTTAAGCATAGCACAACTTGAGTTAACTCACATAAGGATTTTAAATGCACACTCTCGTAGATTAAACTCATTCTAGGATATTATTAACCTTAAGTCTAATGAGCCATACCGCGCCAAAGCTAAGATTCTCACTTAACCTTCAGCTTTGATACCAAATGTGTTGACTTGTCTTCTACCCTCGAAAATCGACACCAACACATCCCATGATATTCATGTGCCATAATTTCAAGTGATGGGGAGGCAGATTATCAATGGTAAAATAAAATAAATATAGAAGATAGAAACACAAATTCACACATTGCATTTAACTATATAGATAGATTGTACATACAACCACTCTCACAAGGGAACATTAGGGTTGTGTATGAACTAATCTAGCCAAAAAACAGTTATAAATATCTACCTCCACATTAGAGTCCAGATCCATGCTTCAAAAACTCCTCCCAAAATATTCCTAAAATGATCCTGTTTACTTGGCTGGCAGGAAAAATAAGGGTTCCAGAGTTTATGGGAAAAGAAAATAAACACAGGGTAAGTAATGGGACTGGTGTGAGAAAATTTAATACATCAAATACTTTTGAAATCATAGGTATATCATAAGACCACGCTGCCATAAACACGGAAGATGTTTTTCTCTTATGATAACCAAAAAATTTGCTATGTAAAATAACTTAATATTATTTTTAATGAAATTCTTTAAAAACTCTTTTCATGTAAACATATTCAAATAGCCGAAATGGTTACCATTTTTAAATTCTAGCATACTAAGCTTTATAATTAAAATGACAGGCACTATTGGAGAATGGATTTCCAATGAATGTCCAGACAAGGGACTACCTACCGACAATAAATCTCTAGAGGAATATACCGAGGCTGAACTAATGGTGCTTTACCAACACAAGACTGGCCTACTTCTAACTAGATGGTACTGAATATGTCATTTTCCCTTTCGTTTCCGACCTGTCTGAGATGTCTCTTAGCATACACCATAATAATTTAAACCTGAATGCTATAAAAGGTAGAAATATATCAAGAAGGGGATGATCGTACCCTAATGGTTGTGAACCACATTGCTTTGCTGCATCTATCCTATTTTAGTCATTTTTGGGTATGAGGCCTGAGGTAGTGATTACCTTTCACGTAGAACATCAACTTTCCACTTTGAATGCCACATTTCCATTTCATTATCACATAATTAATTTACAAACATATAACTCTTGAGCTTGTACTTCTGATGAAAGGTGTTAAGCTAAGAGAAGTTGACCTCTCCTCCACAAAACAGATGATACATTTACAGAGATCAATCAATGTAATTTTAAAATGCAATGTCAAACATTCGTCCATACAAGTTGTCTAGGAATAGGACAAACCGAAGGCACTTATCCTACCACATCCTGTTTGGGAATCACCCCTAGGATCAATGGCGATTAGTCCTTGCAAATTGAATATTTCCATAACATAGCACTACCACCACCATAATATATGATATGGAAATTTTCATATGGGTCTAGTGACAACTAGCCCTGCATTAGGAAGATCTTCATCTTCAATGATATTTGTCCTCAACATGTTTTACTTTAAAAATGTAAGCAAGTTCGAAGTGGCTTACCGATAGGAATAATCCAAATCCAATCCTGGTCTCTTCGAATCCAACTATCAAGAAAAAATGTTTAGTGTCGGTGATTATTAAACAACATTTTCATTCAGCAACATCTTTATATATATATATCTAAATTAATTTTAGAATATATGGATCTTTTGAGAGCATCCAGGCTTCCCTTCGATCTGTTCCACCTCTTGCCTAGAAAAAGAAAACAGAGACTATGTAATTTCAGGGCACTGGTTGCACCATTCCTAACTTTAGTTACACACCTTGTTTTACCTTTCTAAAGCTCATAGGTGGGACAACTATGGTAGTCTTTTCTGCATACTCCTTACATCATTAAAATCATTTCGAAAAAAGTTTGGAAAGAAAACTATGTTTAAAAAGCATTTTCTAAAATTCGTTGATAAATAGTGGAAGATAGTGATTTTAGAGCACTGAAGCTCAAATTTTACTTTCTGCATCTGTTAAGTCAAAATTTATTATTAAAAACTTTTTTAATATATTTATTTAGGAATTTGTTCCTTGTTTTTAAGAATATAAAACAACCATTTAAAAGATTTTACAACTTCAGCTGTTTAACTGCCAAAGTGCGATTTTTCAGAAAAATTGATTTGAATATAATTTAAATTCATTTAAATGAAATATTGATTATTGTTTTTCATTTGAAAACTATAGTGAAAATAGTCCGAAAAATTCTTATTTCAAAGAATTCCGATTTCGAACCCATCGTATAAATGGATTTGACTTTTGTGGCTTGAAATCACGAACTATTGTGACGCGTCTATTTCTAGTTGATTTTAAACTCCTTTTAAATCTTTATAGAAATCATGTTAAATACTTTTAAAACTTTTCTTAGTCATTTAAAACCATTTTCTAATATTTTTAAAAGAGGTTAACAAATCATATAAACTTTTGAATTTAAATAAAGAAGTGATTCTTTTTGTGATTTTTGGACGTGTAATTTATCGTGACTTGTTATGACATCAACCAAATAATCAATCAATACCGATATAACATCAAAACATGATATCTAGCAACACAACAAGTACAAAAGAATGTTAGAATATCATAAAAAATAGGAGTAGAGAAGAGGTAGGGTTTTCTAAAAAAAAAAAATTCTTTTCGATCTAACTTTATTATTACGGATTGGACTATAGCTTCACTATTACTTTCTAAAAATTATTGAAATCCGCTAAGCAATGCTATCCTAGAAGTTGAGTTGAAAAAGAGGTGGAGATGACTTATAATGGGCTTGGCCTTGGATGGGAAGATGAATGGAGCTCACTAACTAGAACTTAAACTTAAGTGGTATATTTTTGTTGATTATTTTGCCTCCGTTACGCTTTTGGAATTTTTTAAAGAGGAATGAAAGCCACTAAAACTATAAGGGAGAAAAAGGAGAAAGCTTAGAAAAGAATGGAATGAAGTGTGAAGAAATGTGAAGGAAGCTTGGGTATCTATATCCTTGAATTACTTTAAGGATTAAGCTTTGTATTTTATACTTTTGCCCCTCGTCAGCACATCATTTTACATGCACCAAGTTAGTGCCATGTGCTTCGATCATTTTATGTCCTCTTAGCTTATTTCTATAGCTCTTAAAGGATGTATTTAGGTGAAATCTTGACTTAAGAAAAAGATTTGCATTGGTTTTGTTAAGGTTTTGTTGACTTTTACCAAAATATCTTATTTTTTTACTTTAAATTTTTTTAAAGTAACTATTTATTTATATATGTTATATATTTGTATTAATAAGTATATTAGTGTGTGTTAAAGTGTTTTAACTTCCAATGTTGTGATATTTGAATACAACTTTTGACCGTTAGGTCATTTTGAATCCGAAATCCGATTTCCAGTCACATCTTTATGTTTTTGTTAAACTATTTATATTTGTAAAAAAAATTGGAAGTAAATTTGAATATTATTATTTAAAAATAAAAATTCGTTATTTAATAATTAATATAATTTATTCAATCATTAAAACTTAATTTTATTAAAAACCTATAGTTGTCTTCTTCACCGGTATAAGCAAAAGTTTATATTTTTGTGTATAAATATATCTTAAAATATTACATCATATTATTTTTGTTATAAAAACTTATATTTGGACATTAAAATTCCATTAGATATTATACCTTGGTTTGATCGAATCTTGGGTTGTTACAACAATGATGACAAGAATGCATTATAATTAATGGAAACAATGATTCCTATGATAAAGAGAGTGTTACAACGAATAGATCATGTGGGGGTACCCATTGGGTTCCTTATTGTTAGCTTAGCATCTAGAGTGTATTCCACAGTCAAGGGTTACATCTATCAATTCAAAATGAATTCGCGATTAGTAATGTGACGTTTGATTATTATAATTGGGAGTGAATCACAATTGAGTGGAACTATAACTTTGGCCACATTATATTATGAGATGAGACAAGTATATGACATTTGTATGCCATGTGATGGGAATTTAGGGAAGATTTCTAGTGTAATGACACTTACCCTTTATACTATATTACGGTTTCTAGTTATTTATCTCTTTTATTATACGTAAGCTACTTCACTCATAGGTAGTTTCCGGCCTAACCTGGGGTGTGTTAATTGTTTAACAACCCCGAATCAGGCTGAGCTTTCTTTGATATAATGTATTATCACGATATCGTATCTATTTTGGAACTCGTTCTGGTGATGGTGTAGTAGATGATGAAGATGCTTAGTGTGTCTTATGTTTAATTGATGGTATGATTTTATTTGTATATAGTTGTGTTGCATCTGCTTATGGTTGTTGTTATATGTCATTTTGGGTTGACATATGGTGTATTATTATGTGATGTCCCAATTACATTAACATTAGTTATGTATACATTATATATTTTATTGCTTCTGATGGTGTTGTTTTGAGAATTTCATATATGTGTATGATTTTTGCACTATTCTATCCTTGGAAACTCTTCATACCATTGTTTTATGCCGAGATGAGAACATGCCATGATTATAGCTACTATATTTAACATATTTCCATGTTGGTCCAAAAGATGCGTATGATGGAACATCTATTATAGTCTCATTCTCTGTACTTGCAAACAATATTACTTTAGTAGTATTTTTTTGCGGTATGGTTATAGGCGCGGAGAGTCACAATGTAATAATTTTATGACAATGTTTTGTAATTTCGAGTGATGCTTTAAATAAAGAAACATAAATTTTCTTTTGTGGCTTTGACACACACACATGTATGCAGATATTTTTCTACACTTGGCTTTAGATATTTTTTTTAATTTAAGCATATTTTCCAAACTTTAGTACTAAAAATTCATATTTAGTTATAAAATTAGCTTGCGTAATAAATACATTTTTAGGTTTTTGCGTTTGATAACTTTTTTTTTTAAATATTACAGTTAAAATAAAATTATCAATAATACACACACACACATATATACACACATAAATTTAGAATATATATATTTATTATTATATATATATATGTGTGTTTATCGATAATAATAAAAATAAATGAAATATTTAATAAGATTTCAAATAGGCCGTGGACCTTATAAAAAAAGAATTTATTAAAGCTGAAAGTTTATATATATATATATAATGTAAAAGATTTACATGTTAGACTATTCGCATATTACGTGACGTGCTCATAAATTCCAGCGATCACAATACATCTTGTATTGTTTATTTAGGTTTTTATATATATATATATATATTCATGTGTATATATATATGTTTATGTTTATATATGTTATATGTTTCAAATTAAGAATATGAGCTATGTATTTTCTATGCAACATTGGCATTTTGGTAATAGTGAATATGTATGGTAAGAAAATAATAAATATTTCACAAAGGGTAAACAAGAATTTATGTTTATCGGTGATTATATAAAAGGACTCACTCAAAATCATTACTCATAAGGAGGAGCTTATTGAAAGTGTTCATATGCTTTCATCCATAATAGAATATTTTCAAAAAATTATTTTTTTTGAAAATTTTTCAATTGCTAAATAGTTAAAATCATTCAGGAAAACATTTTTTCCATAAAAGTTTTAATTTTTTAAGCAACCAAAACATCTCACGAAACTGAAAAAAATTCATGTGAAATTCAATGCAATGAATAAAATTCAACATATTTTATAGAATTTCAAAATTATTCAAATTATCTTTTCGAAAATGTAAATAAAATACATAAAAGTAATCAGAATTTTGGTTTAATATAATTTAAAATTTGGGAAATTCTAAATTCTTTGGGGATAAAATAAAAGGTAATTGAATAAGTTACAAATTTGGTTTTATGATTCTTCAATATAGCAAATTAGTGATGCATTATTCATGTTCAAACGTTATTTCATTTGCTAGGGGTTTGAAACAATAATCTATATAGTAAAAAAAAGGAATTTAGGGTTTCCACTCAACCATGTGAGAAAACCCAAATCCTTACAAAAATATCTTTATATTCTTTAAATCAAGTTCTCAAATAAGACTGTCTAAAGTTTCTCACATCAGAAAGCCATCGAGTGACGTCTTCAGCGATAATGATGGGTTCCAATTGGTCCAATCTAGGCTGCAAAGGAGGAGAGAGGCCAAGAAAAATCAGGAGTTGCCATCAGCTCCCAATAAAGATATTCCGAAGGGCAAAGATGGTCAGAAAACCACCATTCCATAATCTAAAAAGGGAAACCCAATGTCACAACAAAGGAAGCTGGCAGCCTTCTCACTAAAGAGCAAAGGTCGAAAAACATGGGTAGATATAGTAGGAGAATAACCTCAAGAACCAATGGAGGATGAGTGCAATCTTGAGCATATAGCACCGATCAAGATCAATAACAAGAAATATGGCCTGGTTAAAGAAGTAGTTTGTAAAAACAAAAACAGAATGTTGGAATAATTTAGTTCTTATATATGTGATGGGACCAAACCATACTTCTTGTATTTAAATCTTATATTCAACGATTCTAAAAACCAGTAGGTGAATTTGAAATTTATTCAAGGGAAAACAGTTTCTTCCTCGTGAAATTCAAATAAACTCAAGATTGCAACTCTGGTTTGAAAAATGGTCCATTTTTTCTATAATGGCAAACTCATCATAATGAGAAGATGGTCTGAAACTTTAAAAAGACCGAGATCAGTTATGAACAATGTCGATTTGGGTGAGATTACCTAGTGTGAGTCTGAAACTCTAGGATCATGAGGCATTAAGTGTTGTGGCTAGTATCATTGAGAAACCCATTAAAATGGATGCAACCGCAACTATGAAGACAAGATTGAATTATGCTCGTCTTTTTGTTGAAGTGTTTGTAAATGAAGAACTTCCTAAAGAAATTAACCTTTCTTTGTACAATGGTGAAAATATAATTCAAAAAGTTGAATAAGAATGGGTTCCACCAAAATGTATTATATTCGGTCACGCCAGAGATCAGTGTAATTTGAAACAAGCATGGATTCCCAAAATTTATTTTCAAGAAATTCAAGAAAGCGAACTAGATAAAATATCTTCAAATCCAAAAAATTCAGAAAGGGCACATACGCAACTTATCCCATTTAATGGAAGTGATCGAATCAACTAAGAAAGTATCATTTTCGATCATAGGGAAAATATATATAAGGTCACATATTAAGAAGATCAGATCCTTGCCGAGGAAGTTCACCTTTTGGAGTCATATAAAGAACAAAGCAAAAGAAAACATGCAGAGCAGTTCAGAAGAGGGACAAAATAATTCGATGGTCTTTGAGTCTGAAACCCCTCCAGTTTCAAACCCATGTTTAATTACAGACAATAATGATACATTAATTCATAAAGCCCCTTAGCAGTGCAATTATCAGGATCTGGATATGATTATAGAGAAAGCCCCTCCACTAGAGCATGCTGCAGAAGCTAAGGATAGGGAGTGCACTGACTCTGCTCTGCTTCGCATTGTTAGGCAGTTTGTTATCTCAATAATTCAAGTTCTAGAAATATATAATAATGTTAGAACTGAATTAGAAATGGTGGATGTTACCGATCAATTTGATATTTTAGAGCTGCGCATTCCAAAAGTAAAGATAGTTCGTAAGAATAAGGGTAGTAAAGAGAAAAAAGCTTTTAAATAGAAGTACATCTCAATTAATCTAGATTGGGATGAAATGACTACCGGACTTAAAGCTAAAAGTGTTGAAAATAAAAGAAAAGGTAAGGGCACTACTGTATTGGGTACAATTTATATCTTCATTTCCTTTGATTTTATATTATAATGTATATTCTTGCCTGGAATGTGAGAGGAATGAATTCCTCCACAAAAAAAAACTCAAATTCTATAGTTGTTAAGTTTTTATAAGCTACCTATTGTAGCCCTTATTGAAAACAAATTGATTGATGAAAATTTTGAAAAGTTTTGTTTAAAACTGTCTAGTAACTGGAAATCTATCAATAATAATGATTGCGGCTGTAAAGGTAGAATTTTATTTATTTGGGATTCAAATGTTTGGACAAATATGAATATTAGCAAAGGTAAACAGTATATAGACTGCCAGTTTAAAAATATTGGGGGTTTCTTTACGCAAATCACTAGAGTTTATGGTAGTAATTCTGAAAGTGAGAGAAATGGTTTGTGGTGTAGACTTAAGGCTTTGAATCTAACTTATAATTTTCCATGGCTTATTATAGGTGATTTTAACACTGCTTTGCATGCCTTTGAAAAATTCAAGGGTAATAAAATTTCTCAAAGCAAATTAGATAGGTTAAATAAATTTTACTTGAGACTGGTCTGTTAGAACCTAAAATATAAGTGGAAATAAATTTTCATGGAAATCTTGTTTGGAGAAAAATATTCATTGTAAACTGGATAGGATTTTGATTAGTAAAGATTTTTATAACATTTTTCCTAATTTTATCTACAGCATACTTGAACAGAGTACTAGTGACCATACTCCTTTACTTATCAATCTTTTTCAAAAATCTTGGGAATAAAGTTACTCCTTTTGGATTTAAAAATGGTTTGTTTTAGATAAAGATTATAAAGTACTTATGGAAGATTGTTTTAATTTTTCTTGCAACGATACTAAGCAATACCAGTTTAGTATGTTTTTAGAAAACATAAAAAATTAAATTAAATACCATAATAAAACTAATAATCAAAATAAAAAAAATGTTGGCGTTGCTGAGAAATGATGGGAAGATTTTACAAGACCTTGTTGATAAAAATCCTGAGGATATTAATATTATTAGAAATTTTTTACTAATTAGAAAAGCCTTTCTACCGAGTTATATATAATACAGTTAATGCAAAAAAATGGATAAGGTAGATTGGCGGTGATGACTGTACTAAATTTTTTCATGCTAAAATGAGCAGCAGAAAACATGTTAACAACATAGAAAATGTTATTGACAATGTTGGAAAATTTTCCAATGCATATGATAAAGTTGCTAAAGATGCTGCTGATTTCTATGAAAGGCTATATTTTACTAGAATCAATGAAACTAATTTTCCTCAAATTGTTTGCAAAAATATTTTGAATAAGAATGCTTCAGAAATATTAATTGCTCTTGTTACTACTAAGAGATTAAATATGTTACTTTTAATGCTGGCATAATAAAAGCCTTAGCCCTGATGGGTTTAATGCAAAATTTTATAAGAGTCACTGGAAAAAATTAAAGGGTTGGGTTTTTGAAGTTATCAATCAAATCGTGGAAAAAGGATTCTTAAATGCCTTAACCATACTTTTACTACTTTAATACCCAAAAATAAATCTCCATTTGTATTGGTGACTATAGACCTTTTTCTTGTTGTAATTTTATTTACAAAATTATTGCTACTGTTTTAAGTAATAGAATAAAAGTGTTTTTGCCTTTTGTCATTTCAGAGAATCAGAGTGCTTTTGTGCCACGTAGAATTATTTACGAGAATTCTCTTTTAGCACATGAAATGATAAGAAAATTTAATCCTAAAAGTGGAGAAAATGTTTGTATTAAAGTAGATTTACAAAAAACTTATGACAAAAAAACCAATTTTTCATCTATCATGAATGTATGGGTTTTCCTATTAAGTTTTGTGATTTGATTTTTGAATGTATTAATACTCCTACGATTTCTATTCTCATTCAAGGAAAATCAGTGGAATTCATCAACGGGGCATTTCACTAGAACGACAAAATTTGCAGTCCAATTAGTTTATAGGACACATATCCACATGAATTAATTTCAAGGCCGAAGTCGGCAGAATAATTACTTTTAAGGACAAAATCAGCAGTCCAATTACTTTTAAGGACATAATTTCATAGGATTTTAGGTCTTAGAAACTATTTGTTTTTTATTTTGTCCTTAAAAGTAATTATTTCAGTTGTGTGTCCTACAAACTAATTGCACTTGCTAAATAGGCCATTGTGGCTAATTTTCACTTTTTTCAATATTAATGGAAATTGGGGCTACTAAGGGTAGTATTAGCACTATAAAGAGGGTTCAACCTTGTATTAACCACCTTATTTATGAAGATGATCGTAAGGTTTTTATTAAGGCTAACAGCATTAATGCAGAAACTGTAAATATTTTTTTAATGTTTTGTATAAATATGCAGGGCTATAACTTAATGAATGTAAAAGTAAAGCATATTTTAGTAAGTACAGCAAATATAAACATGAAGTGTTATATTGTTTAAATATTTCTGAATGTAGCCTTCTTATTAAGTATTTGGGTTTGTCTTTATCTGTTAATCAGATTAAGGACTCTGACTTTTCTATGCTCATTGAAAAAATTCAAGAAAGAATGGAAACTTGGTCATGTAAACTACTTTCTAGTGCATGCAGACTGAAACTCATTAAAACTGTTATTTATGCTGTCATTTTGTATTAGTTACAAACTTATCATATTCCAGCTGCTTCTATTAGGAAAATAGAAAGCATATGTGCAGACTTTTATGCGGAGGAAAATATCATAAATTAGCTGGGATAAGGTTTGTAGACCTAAAAAAGAGGGAGTTTTAGCATTTGAAGCATGTAGGATCTCAGTTTAACTTGTCATTTAAAGTTATATTAGAGATTTATTAGTGCAGACTCACTGTGGGCCAATTAGATGATGTGTAAATATCTCAAAAATGGTAATTTTTAGAATATTGCAAAAAACAATCAACCTTATGCCTGAAAACAAATTTTAACATGTAGAAAAATTGGCAAATCATTAATAGAAAGAAAATTTAAACTTGGTGAGGAAACTAGTTTACGGTTTGATCCCTGATTCAAAATGGAATCTTTCATAAATAAAGTAGGGTGAGACAATTTAATCATTTGTGGTGGTTCTAATGCAACAGTGGCAACGATTGTTAAGGATAATCAGTGGCAACCACATTTACATCCAATTACCAACCCACATAAACATGGTATTTGCAAAATTCCTCTAGATCTTAATGCTGAGAGTGATCATTGGGAATGGGCAGCTAGCATTAAAGGGAAGTTAACTTTAAAAATACTTAGGTGGTTATTAAAAATAAACTGCCCAATGTTGAGTGGTATCAGTGCATATGTAATAAAGTGAATTGTCCTAAGATGACATTCTGTACCTATTTTTCTATCAATAGATTGCCAATTTTAGACTGAATTAATAAAAGAAGTAATCAGTCAAAATCACTTTATTCCTTTTGCAATTTAGTAGATGAAATGCTTATCATCTGTTTTTTGAGTGCAACTATTCTTATTACATCTGGAACAACATTCAAACTATACTGGGTATCCCTAGCTGTAACGACCCGCTATTTTGGACCATTCAAATCGACACTAAAACTGTACATGTCTGACTTGAAAAATTCAAAATACCGAATTGTTAATTTAATTTGGCAAAACTTAAAATATACAGTAAATAAATCAAACACAGATCACAGACACAGAGTAATATAATGCAGCGGAATAGAAAAATAGTAGTTCATGAAGCTACTATATACATCAGAGTTTAAAATAAAATACATCAGAATCTCTGGAATACAGAAAGGTCTTCAGTACGAGCCGATGACTTCTCTGAACCAGTCAACTAGAAAACTGAAAGCTGAAACGATAGTTGGATCTCCAAATGAAGCTCCAATCTCCGAAGGTGAGTCTCGAATGCTGGATTACTCGGTCTGACCCGAGCGTAAAGCAAAACACAAAACACTCGAGTCAGGATTAACATTCTTATATCAATAAATTCAACTCAAATGAAATATCAACTGAAATACAATATACTTAAAGGATGTTTGGGATGTCCATCCTCTAAGGGTCCATAGAACTATCTACAGGGTAGAAATATACACTATTACACCGTAGTCATTCACTTAATTTATACTTCAACCCAACAGTCAATTTTTACTTCGAATAATCATATTTCCCAAACTAGTATCTATATATTGAGTAAGGTATGCAGTACAGTATTTCAATTTCCTGAACTTAACAAATTGTTCACATCAACCTGACCTTCCTATTTAAATTAAATCCAATCTCATTTTATCAGTTAAATCTTCCTAAAATTCCCACTTAAATTTATAATTCTCAAATTTGGATTTGATATCCCAATTTTCCCTTTTATTTCAATATGTTTCCATATTTTAAGTATTCAACATTTTAACCAAATTTTTCCCAATCTAGTTTTCTAAATAAAATTCCCAATCTAGTTCAAACTCAAATTTCACTTAATTCGATTAGTTATCTACATAACCGATTCGACTATCTTGGTTCCAAATACATATCCGAATTTCTAAACCATTTAATTACACTATAGTTCATAGCTTATATATAACAATTTAAATTTGACAGTTTCATCTAGATTCTCGATTTTTTTTTTTACATCGTTATTATCTAGTCTTGAACCCTCCCTTATTCGATTCAATATCATTTTAGTGATCATGAATTACACTTTACCCAAATTTCTTAAATTTTATTAAACGTGAAATATCTCATTCGATAAATTTCAATTTGATTTAGATAAATAAATCCTTATCTAAATACCATTTCAAAATAACCCAACTTTATTTCCCAATCCTAATTGTTCAATATTATTGCAAAATTTTCCGAAATAAAATTTACATAAATATTTATCATAATTTATGTATTTCATCACATCTTGATTAAACTAGATATAATTAACTCTATGTTTATCATTTTCCCTTTTATACATGTATTTAAGAATTTACACATAAATAAAACTATATATTTCTTATCATATGGTCAAATGTTACGGATATTATCATTTCAATCCATACACTAAATGTATACGGGTGGATAGCATTCCACCCGAAATCCCAAATTTAAATTAAATAAAACCCGCTTAGGTCTATCATTTAAACCCATTTCAATTCAAAACAACCATAACAAAAGGGAATTGCAGTGTGATGACAGGGATGGTGTCAAAGTAAATAAACAAGTAATAACAACGGTCAATAACAATTCAATAAGTAAATCAATAACTCCGAAATAATCGTATTTATTCGCATTGTTATTTATATAATTATTTCTAGAATCTACACTATCATGTCATGTAGATAAAGATTATTACATTTCAGTTTTTCACTTGTCGTTCCATTTCAATTTCAGTTTAATACTACAACAATTAATCCAAACTACGTTCAAGGATTTAAAGTATAATTTATCAATTTCTACGACAATTAATGGGTCAAATTTAACTAATCAAATTTACATATGGCGGGGTCAGGTTTCAATAAATCAAGGTCCGTCGTATGTAATCCGTCTTAATTTGTAAACTATACTACCCCAAATTTAACTAGCAAACTAGTTATCACTTAACAGTAGTAATTAACATCCAATTTAAATGACAATCAATCAATCAATCAATTATCAACCAATCTGTATTATTATCACATAAATAATTAACCGATAATGGTGTCAGGTATCACAGGTGAACAGATACAGATAATAGCAGTCATAACAGTAAAACAACCAACAGCAGCATATTTCAATTGTCGTTTCAATTGAAGTCAAATTTAATAAATAAAAGAACGTTAATCGTAAGTGATTGCTCACCTTTCGAGGCTAAAGAAGATCGACAACAGAGCAAGCTATGAAATTTGGTCACGCTCTAGAAAAATCGAACAATCCAAACAAAATCGCAAAGCGAAATAAGAATGAAAGTGGATCTTGACGTGCAAATCTGAAAGATAGGATTGATGGAAACGAATCAGAGTCGTCTTGATAAAATCAGACAAAATATATGTTTGTAAATTTTCTCTAAGTCAAATTTTCTATTAAAATGTGCATTTAAATAAGAGGTATATACGTATGGTATACCTATTTACAAATCTAAACAAATTTAAACACAATTAAATTAAAATATATATATCATTTCAATAAGACATGTAAATTGGTATTATGTAACTACAACTCTTATTCTTTTTTTTTTCTTTTTTTTTTTCTAAATATATACACACAACCAGCCTACTCACCGTCAACATGCAAACTCAATAAATGACATATCTAAAACTAATATACTAACTTAACCCGAGACGTGCATGAATTAACATATGCAGACTAGAAATTTCAAACATACGCATGATGTAACAAAATATATATATACACTATGTAACTGATTAGTGAATGAAACTTGTAATACACATTTTATATCATATTTATACCAAACAGTGACGAAAACTTGAAATATTATATATCTACCATGTAACAGCTATTAAAATAACATATATTATTATTATTGAAACTGTTATAACAAATATATGAAACATACTAAAATATGTATATATTAATAGAAGGTTACTAAACTTATACTACATATAGTTTACAGAACACAAGGTAAATTCATGGCCAAACAAAACTTTAAATTTATACCAATATCCCATCTGGAACACATATATATATAGCAGTGCCAAAAATATAGATCTTCAATTCCTAATAATATACACTACACGTAAAACAGAACGCAATAGAAACCCAGATCAATATTTTACTCACGCATGCAAGCCTATGCAGAGATGAATGACATAAATTATGATTGGTGAATACTAAAATATAAAACAAAGTGTACTGTAAAATATGTGCATTACTTATAGGCATACTTACTTCATTATTCTTACGTAGAAATAGTATCAAGCTAAACAGGGACGGAGAAGAGCTGTAGTGGGGTCGGAGGAGAGGTCGAGACACTGCTGTGGATCGGGGCTGAGCGAAGTCAGGTGGCGATGGAGATTGGGTGGAGGAAGTTGCTGCTCTCGACTGGAATTTTTGGGCTGTGGTGTGGAGATGTTGGGCAGTCGGTTGAGTGGTTCGGTTATAGGTGGAAGGCGGTCTCGGCTGAGGCGGAGCCGGAGGTGGACACGGCAAAAGAGAAGGAGGAGGAGGACGAAGCTGCGACGAACGGAAAAGGACACGATGAGGCCTGAGGGGGAGGAGCTGATGCAGCATGGGTTGCTTTGAGGCGGTCGGGTTGGTGGAGGCCAGGCGGATGGGGTAAGCGCAGCCTGCTAGGTGGAAGGGGAAGTGGGAAGGTTATGGGTTCCAAAGTTATGAAGGTGGCTGGCTAATGCGAGAAGGGAACGTGTGAATGGGGAGAGGCCGGCTAGCTGTAGCATATCTAGAGGTGGTGGTGGCCGAAGAAAGGGGAGAATGGAACCGGAGGCAAGGAGAAAGGTGGAGGCGACGCTGGAGCGTGGTGGTCGGCTCTTGTTGGATGCTCGGGTGATGGGTTCAATGAAGGAGTGGGCTACAGGTTTGGGAAGGGGATGCGGCAGTGGGGTATAATTTAGTTAGCAAAAAAAATAAAATGCAATTGATGTAATATATATAGATAAAGTTGGATGTAAGCAAGGACAGTGAGCTGTCTCAATAAATGTTTTAGGTAGGAAAGGAAAAGGAGAAACACACGCGAAAAGAAACGTACAGCTGAAGATGTAAAAATCAATCCAAAAGTAAGAGAAACATAAAGTTGCCCATTCCTCAAAACGTTATATGCGAAATAAATTGAATATAAAATAAAGAAATTGTAACGGTTGATTTAGCTATACATTAAAGCAAATAATTGTTTACCTTGGGTAGCACGTTCAAATCTAAGACCAAAGGGGGAAATAATAACGGTTGGAATTCATTTCAAAAGTAAACAGCAGGACCCTAAATTGGTGGGCAGACAGTTAAAGCAATTTATTGCATGATTGGATAGTATGTTAAATAAATTTTTTTTTATTTTGAAACGCCAAAAGGAAAAGTTAAGTCACGATTTAGGGTACCGTTACCACGAACAATTTTGCTTCCGTTGTACACCGGATCCCAAAATACAGAAATAAATATACCGTTAAGATCAGCCCGACGAGACGATCGCAATGGCATACAGTTATTAGTGGTACGATCATCCGATCAAAAGTCGATAATCGGTACCAAAAATGCTGCTATTTTGCAGAAAATAAGGTAAACGGAGCAGTAGACGTCCGAATTTTGAAAACGAAGGATGACGTCTTACTCAGAAGAGGATTTAGAAATTTTCCATAGAAAAAAATATTCAGGCTTGAAAATAATTTTATGATCAGCAATTGTTGGCTAGCTTGAATTTTATAGAATTTCACCATGAAATAAACTTTCATAAAATTTATTTGAAATTTTACAGTCTGCTATATTTTAATATACGTATTCTAAATATATAAACATTTTATTATAAAATCTAATTATTATAAAATTTCACAATTATTCAATTAAATACGTAAAAAAAATCAATTTAAAAATCTTTAAAATTTTCCGGGTCGTTACACTGTCCCCCACTCAAAACTTTTCGTCCCCGAAAAGGAAGGAGGTAGGAGGAAAGAAACAACCGGAAGGAGAGGTAGGTTGAAAGTTAAGGATTAACAATTTATTTAACTAACTATATAACCTTTATAATAAAATACTATTATATCGAAATAAATTTCCTTTCGAGAATACTTTTATAACTCGATGTTTCCACAAGTTTATCCTCGTTCTTGCAGACTCTGGCCATGCGTTGATCAGGCGCAAAGCTAGAATTCTTCAAGTACTTAGTAGACCCGTTTCAACACCCAGTGAAAATACTTGAAAAACCTTTTAAAAACAGATATGGAAAGTACGATCCAACAAAACAATAAAACCAAAACCTTTGTCCGATCATGGTTCGCAGATACACAATGGTTACGCCTGGTTCCCCCAGGAAACAATCCATATCCGTAAGCTTTCACAGCCCTGCGAGTTACGCCATGATGACTAGTAGGGTGCAGGATACACAATGGTTACGCCTGGTTCCCCCAGGAAACAATCCGTACCCCTAGGCAAGACTCAGCCAGGCACTTGCGCTACTATTCGCGACCTACACAGATTGCAGGATACACAATGGTTACGCCTGGTTCCCCCAGGAAACAATCCGTACCCCTAGGCAAGACTCAGCCAGGCAATTGCGCTGTGCATTCACGAGAGAAAAAGAAACCGTGGGTTACGCCACGGTGGGAATACTCGAGTATTACATCCGGAAAACCAAAATCAGAGAGAATAATATCGATAGAATGAATCCACGCTGTGGCCACAAAGCGGATATCAAGCAGAAGGCACTTTCCATATCTTTACTTGGAAAATATATATATCATATAGTACCTTTTCAAATCACTTTCAAATATTGTACTTATATAAGGTCCATATATATAGGACTCTATTTTCAAATCGAATACTTTCCAAATCAATAGTATATAAAATCATACTTATATAGACTTTGATTATATACAATTCTCTTTCCAAATTGAGTACCTTTCAAATCAATAGATTTTAAATCAATTTCATACTTATACAAATCCATTTTATTTAAGTCCGACCACTCCCAAATCAAGTGCTTAGTAAGGTTCTCAATTTCAAATCATTTCAATATCAATTCTGTTCCAAAATCATATATGATTTCACCAAATTTTCTTTCAGATCAAATATCTAAATCTCAAAGTTCCCAGTCTCCGAATTAAAATAATTCAAGTTGAACAAATTCATTTCGAAATCACCATATAAGTACTGGGTTTTTTTTTCAATTTAATTTCAAAACCGAATATTCTCTCAAAATCAATTATACTCAAAAATGGTTTCCCAATTTATAATTATCCCTTTTAAAACCTCTAACTATTTATTTCCATATGTAAAATCCAATTTTCCTCCTTGCAGATTATTTATTTATTAAAAGTTTCAAATTTACTTAAGTCATACTCTTCATATTTGAACATACAAAACTAAGCTTTTTTTTTTCTCTATCAAATATTTTATACTCTTCGAAATTTCTTAGCCTTGAAAATTTAACCTCGATTCGGAAGTGTTCGAACAATCAAAATAGTTAGGGAAATCAAATTTCCAAGTTCAAGAGTTTGAAATCAAATAGAGTTATTATAAGTCAAATCGAAAACACGAGGACTGAACACCGGTCTCACTTTATATTGTTTCAAATATATATACCTACATCTTTCGAAACGTCAAATTATACTTCGGAATTTGAAATCAAAATTTGTTTCACAATATCACTCGCATAGCAAAGCTACTAGAGTGGCCTCTCCCCCACTCTAAACTCGAAAAGCAATGTCGATGATGCATGCACTCATCACCGAAATTATTTTCCAGCGAAACAGTGAGTTCTGGACTTCTATTTTCTTGAAAACTTCTTTGAAGTTTCTTCAAAATTATTGGAATTCATTTGAACTCATTTGAGACATTTCTTATTCGGAAAAATACTTTTAAATCGTATTATTTATATATATTTCCAAAATCTTAAAACCAATTTCAAATACCGGAATTTAATCCTCGAATTTCAAATTTGCCTTTACAGTTATAAATCATTTTTATATAAATAAACCTCTTATAATTTTTCGAATTTTCAAATCCTTTCAAAACTTTTTATATAGAATAACATATCTTATTTGCTTTATATATATAGGTATATAATCCTTATTGAAAACAATTTCTTTTTATATATAGGAAAAATCATAGTTATTAAAATAAAATTTTGATATATAAAGCAATTTCAAAATACAAACATACCCGATTTTCAAAGGATAATTTAAGAATGAATTTCAAACGAAGATGGAGATTTAAATTAGAGGAACTCTAATCAATAGAATCCTGATACGAAGATAGACTCAACAAAGTTGAGAAAATCAAAATACAAAATAGAAGATGGATATCTTTCTATAAATCGCGGGCGTCCTTAATCGGGTCAACCGTGACTTCAGGAATATAATTGATGCGGAATTCTAAAGCAAATCGACATTCGATCGCCAGAGATAGAATTCGACATACCAAGATATAGCAGCATCGTAAACCGAGGATACAAAAATCTTCGGTGAATCGATGTAATTTGTAAAGGAGTTTTCACCCCCTTTTTACTAATTATTTAGTGGAGCTATGGGATACTCCAGAGTCGAACGAATATAATAAGGGAGAGACAAGAATGAATTTCAGAACCGAGGGACATTCCAAAATTCAAAGGAAATCGAGTCAAAAGGGAAGAGATTCAACTCGCGCGAAAGTGATTCTGTAGATAAATTTACCATATATGTTAAGGTTTGCCTAGAGCCAAAGCTCTGATACCAACTGTAACGACCCGCTATTTTGGACCATTCAAATCGACACTAAAACTGTACATGTCTGACTTGAAAAATTCAAAATACCGAATTGTTAATTTAATTTGGCAAAACTTAAAATATACAGTAAATAAATCAAACACAGATCACAGACACAGAGTAATATAATGCAGCGGAATAGAAAAATAGTAGTTCATGAAGCTACTATATACATCAGAGTTTAAAATAAAATACATCAGAATCTCTGGAATACAGAAAGGTCTTCAGTACGAGCCGATGACTTCTCTGAACCAGTCAACTAGAAAACTGAAAGCTGAAACGATAGTTGGATCTCCAAATGAAGCTCCAATCTCCGAAGGTGAGTCTCGAATGCTGGATTACTCGGTCTGACCCGAGCGTAAAGCAAAACACAAAACACTCGAGTCAGGATTAACATTCTTATATCAATAAATTCAACTCAAATGAAATATCAACTGAAATACAATATACTTAAAGGATGTTTGGGATGTCCATCCTCTAAGGGTCCATAGAACTATCTACAGGGTAGAAATATACACTATTACACCGTAGTCATTCACTTAATTTATACTTCAACCCAACAGTCAATTTTTACTTCGAATAATCATATTTCCCAAACTAGTATCTATATATTGAGTAAGGTATGCAGTACAGTATTTCAATTTCCTGAACTTAACAAATTGTTCACATCAACCTGACCTTCCTATTTAAATTAAATCCAATCTCATTTTATCAGTTAAATCTTCCTAAAATTCCCACTTAAATTTATAATTCTCAAATTTGGATTTGATATCCCAATTTTCCCTTTTATTTCAATATGTTTCCATATTTTAAGTATTCAACATTTTAACCAAATTTTTCCCAATCTAGTTTTCTAAATAAAATTCCCAATCTAGTTCAAACTCAAATTTCACTTAATTCGATTAGTTATCTACATAACCGATTCGACTATCTTGGTTCCAAATACATATCCGAATTTCTAAACCATTTAATTACACTATAGTTCATAGCTTATATATAACAATTTAAATTTGACAGTTTCATCTAGATTCTCGATTTTTTTTTTTACATCGTTATTATCTAGTCTTGAACCCTCCCTTATTCGATTCAATATCATTTTAGTGATCATGAATTACACTTTACCCAAATTTCTTAAATTTTATTAAACGTGAAATATCTCATTCGATAAATTTCAATTTGATTTAGATAAATAAATCCTTATCTAAATACCATTTCAAAATAACCCAACTTTATTTCCCAATCCTAATTGTTCAATATTATTGCAAAATTTTCCGAAATAAAATTTACATAAATATTTATCATAATTTATGTATTTCATCACATCTTGATTAAACTAGATATAATTAACTCTATGTTTATCATTTTCCCTTTTATACATGTATTTAAGAATTTACACATAAATAAAACTATATATTTCTTATCATATGGTCAAATGTTACGGATATTATCATTTCAATCCATACACTAAATGTATACGGGTGGATAGCATTCCACCCGAAATCCCAAATTTAAATTAAATAAAACCCGCTTAGGTCTATCATTTAAACCCATTTCAATTCAAAACAACCATAACAAAAGGGAATTGCAGTGTGATGACAGGGATGGTGTCAAAGTAAATAAACAAGTAATAACAACGGTCAATAACAATTCAATAAGTAAATCAATAACTCCGAAATAATCGTATTTATTCGCATTGTTATTTATATAATTATTTCTAGAATCTACACTATCATGTCATGTAGATAAAGATTATTACATTTCAGTTTTTCACTTGTCGTTCCATTTCAATTTCAGTTTAATACTACAACAATTAATCCAAACTACGTTCAAGGATTTAAAGTATAATTTATCAATTTCTACGACAATTAATGGGTCAAATTTAACTAATCAAATTTACATATGGCGGGGTCAGGTTTCAATAAATCAAGGTCCGTCGTATGTAATCCGTCTTAATTTGTAAACTATACTACCCCAAATTTAACTAGCAAACTAGTTATCACTTAACAGTAGTAATTAACATCCAATTTAAATGACAATCAATCAATCAATCAATTATCAACCAATCTGTATTATTATCACATAAATAATTAACCGATAATGGTGTCAGGTATCACAGGTGAACAGATACAGATAATAGCAGTCATAACAGTAAAACAACCAACAGCAGCATATTTCAATTGTCGTTTCAATTGAAGTCAAATTTAATAAATAAAAGAACGTTAATCGTAAGTGATTGCTCACCTTTCGAGGCTAAAGAAGATCGACAACAGAGCAAGCTATGAAATTTGGTCACGCTCTAGAAAAATCGAACAATCCAAACAAAATCGCAAAGCGAAATAAGAATGAAAGTGGATCTTGACGTGCAAATCTGAAAGATAGGATTGATGGAAACGAATCAGAGTCGTCTTGATAAAATCAGACAAAATATATGTTTGTAAATTTTCTCTAAGTCAAATTTTCTATTAAAATGTGCATTTAAATAAGAGGTATATACGTATGGTATACCTATTTACAAATCTAAACAAATTTAAACACAATTAAATTAAAATATATATATCATTTCAATAAGACATGTAAATTGGTATTATGTAACTACAACTCTTATTCTTTTTTTTTTCTTTTTTTTTTTCTAAATATATACACACAACCAGCCTACTCACCGTCAACATGCAAACTCAATAAATGACATATCTAAAACTAATATACTAACTTAACCCGAGACGTGCATGAATTAACATATGCAGACTAGAAATTTCAAACATACGCATGATGTAACAAAATATATATATACACTATGTAACTGATTAGTGAATGAAACTTGTAATACACATTTTATATCATATTTATACCAAACAGTGACGAAAACTTGAAATATTATATATCTACCATGTAACAGCTATTAAAATAACATATATTATTATTATTGAAACTGTTATAACAAATATATGAAACATACTAAAATATGTATATATTAATAGAAGGTTACTAAACTTATACTACATATAGTTTACAGAACACAAGGTAAATTCATGGCCAAACAAAACTTTAAATTTATACCAATATCCCATCTGGAACACATATATATATAGCAGTGCCAAAAATATAGATCTTCAATTCCTAATAATATACACTACACGTAAAACAGAACGCAATAGAAACCCAGATCAATATTTTACTCACGCATGCAAGCCTATGCAGAGATGAATGACATAAATTATGATTGGTGAATACTAAAATATAAAACAAAGTGTACTGTAAAATATGTGCATTACTTATAGGCATACTTACTTCATTATTCTTACGTAGAAATAGTATCAAGCTAAACAGGGACGGAGAAGAGCTGTAGTGGGGTCGGAGGAGAGGTCGAGACACTGCTGTGGATCGGGGCTGAGCGAAGTCAGGTGGCGATGGAGATTGGGTGGAGGAAGTTGCTGCTCTCGACTGGAATTTTTGGGCTGTGGTGTGGAGATGTTGGGCAGTCGGTTGAGTGGTTCGGTTATAGGTGGAAGGCGGTCTCGGCTGAGGCGGAGCCGGAGGTGGACACGGCAAAAGAGAAGGAGGAGGAGGACGAAGCTGCGACGAACGGAAAAGGACACGATGAGGCCTGAGGGGGAGGAGCTGATGCAGCATGGGTTGCTTTGAGGCGGTCGGGTTGGTGGAGGCCAGGCGGATGGGGTAAGCGCAGCCTGCTAGGTGGAAGGGGAAGTGGGAAGGTTATGGGTTCCAAAGTTATGAAGGTGGCTGGCTAATGCGAGAAGGGAACGTGTGAATGGGGAGAGGCCGGCTAGCTGTAGCATATCTAGAGGTGGTGGTGGCCGAAGAAAGGGGAGAATGGAACTGGAGGCAAGGAGAAAGGTGGAGGCGACGCTGGAGCGTGGTGGTCGGCTCTTGTTGGATGCTCGGGTGATGGGTTCAATGAAGGAGTGGGCTACAGGTTTGGGAAGGGGATGCGGCAGTGGGGTATAATTTAGTTAGCAAAAAAAATAAAATGCAATTGATGTAATATATATAGATAAAGTTGGATGTAAGCAAGGACAGTGAGCTGTCTCAATAAATGTTTTAGGTAGGAAAGGAAAAGGAGAAACACACGCGAAAAGAAACGTACAGCTGAAGATGTAAAAATCAATCCAAAAGTAAGAGAAACATAAAGTTGCCCATTCCTCAAAACGTTATATGCGAAATAAATTGAATATAAAATAAAGAAATTGTAACGGTTGATTTAGCTATACATTAAAGCAAATAATTGTTTACCTTGGGTAGCACGTTCAAATCTAAGACCAAAGGGGGAAATAATAACGGTTGGAATTCATTTCAAAAGTAAACAGCAGGACCCTAAATTGGTGGGCAGACAGTTAAAGCAATTTATTGCATGATTGGATAGTATGTTAAATAAATTTTTTTTTATTTTGAAACGCCAAAAGGAAAAGTTAAGTCACGATTTAGGGTACCGTTACCACGAACAATTTTGCTTCCGTTGTACACCGGATCCCAAAATACAGAAATAAATATACCGTTAAGATCAGCCCGACGAGACGATCGCAATGGCATACAGTTATTAGTGGTACGATCATCCGATCAAAAGTCGATAATCGGTACCAAAAATGCTGCTATTTTGCAGAAAATAAGGTAAACGGAGCAGTAGACGTCCGAATTTTGAAAACGAAGGATGACGTCTTACTCAGAAGAGGATTTAGAAATTTTCCATAGAAAAAAATATTCAGGCTTGAAAATAATTTTATGATCAGCAATTGTTGGCTAGCTTGAATTTTATAGAATTTCACCATGAAATAAACTTTCATAAAATTTATTTGAAATTTTACAGTCTGCTATATTTTAATATACGTATTCTAAATATATAAACATTTTATTATAAAATCTAATTATTATAAAATTTCACAATTATTCAATTAAATACGTAAAAAAAATCAATTTAAAAATCTTTAAAATTTTCCGGGTCGTTACACTAGCAATGGAAATATGGATCTCAAACAAGCTATTCTACATATCAACAACAAATTGAAGTCAAAATCCATTGAAAGGGATTACGCTCATATTCTAAGTACTATGGTAGTCCTCAATATATGGAAAGAAATAAATTATAGTACTCATGACAAAGCTAACTTAAATAAAGAGTAAATATGGCTACTTATCGAGACGGACAGTTGTATTATCCCCCAAAAGTCAAAGAAAAAAATAAGGATCAAAACAAAGTTTGCATTTTTAGTCGATAGTTGGAGCAGAAAAGCTGGCAGCAAACATATAGAGCATTTTTTTATCTCACTCGAAAAGCTTACAGTCTAATCAAAGGTGGTGAAGTCAGAATAGCAGATCTCGACACAAATCTCTGCTGCGCTTCTTTTCTAGAGAAGGAATTAGCAGATCTGACTCGCGATGACCCAAGATCTGCTAATTATCCTCCTATTTCTTACTATCAGAAGAAGTATGATAATAATGGGGAAATTGATGGCATGAGAAGGTCTTTTAATGATTGTTTACCGTATTGGAAGAGAGGGGATACTAGTGGAGTAAAGGCATGAGGCATAAAATGAAGGAGTAGATTGTCGCGCCTCCGCAAATTTTTTTCTTTCCAAGCTTTGGAGTTTAATTTGTGTTTTGTATCGGCGTTGTTACACTAAATAGGGTTTCGAGTTTGTTTGTATTGGTTTTGGGTGGAATATTATCCAGCCATTTTTTTTGTAACTTGGGTTTAGGCCTTTTTACCTCTCTCCAATAAATAAAATAAATAGTGGTATATTCTCTTGTTACATCCACTTAACAAAATCAACAAACATTTTTGTTACGAGTGTTCCGACACGTGCTTCGCGCGTGACAATAGTACACCCTTCGAGGATAAATTGATTTTTTTACAAATTATATATGCTTAACGTATTTAAAAAAATGATTTTTCATAAATATTTAGCTATGGTTTTACGTTGGAATCATGTATAGTAAGCTTGAATTTTTATTTTTAAATTGCATCGTTTAATTTTTTTTGTTAGTTTGAATTTTTATTTCTAAGTTGTATCGTTTAATTTTTTTGTTAGTTTGAATATTTTTTTTCTGTTATCAATTAATAAAAAGAAAAAATGTATAAAAACTTTATTTGTTAAATCATATTTTTAAGTGATATTTAGTTTGGTAATATATGTAAAACAACATTATATATGAATTTGCAAAAAAAATATGTTTGCTAGATCATATTTTTAAGTGATTAACATTTGCTAATATCAATAATATGCAGTTGACGATAATATTATACGTAATAAAAGTACCATGCTATATGCATGAGTTTAAAATCAAGTATGTTAATGCTTTTTTTTAAGACCAATTAATAGATAATGTACCGAGTTCAAGCATAAATATGTAGATACTATTTTTTAGGGTCAATTAGTGGATAATTTTTTTAAAAGAATTATATATAAATGGTAATTTTGAAAATTTACGGTCGGATCAAAAGATTGCGATTACAAACCAACTATTAATAAAGATTTTGCAATTTTCAAATTATCAATTCTATTGAAAAACTTTGAACAAATTCCAACGCCGTTTTTATCGTGAATACCAAAAAAAATAAAAAAATGCATAAAACGCTTTGAATCGAACTCAACAAATTCCAACATCGTTCAGAAGACAGAATCTCAGAATCAACACACTTTCTTTCTTAAACGGGCTCCACTTCAAACCCTAATTTCCCAAATTCAAATCTTACAACGTGGCCCTCAAAATCCTATCAAGTTCAGTATTTTTTGCAGTCATACTGCAATCATTGCACTGCGTCCTTAAGCCTCTTGTATACTTCACGGGTTGCTGCAAAAATTCATAAGAAGGCGTGATTGATGGAATAAAAGTAGGCTAGGCAAAACCCTAATTTTAATTTGATAAATTTTGATAACTATAATATAGACCAAATTCTTATCGCGCTCTTTTGTAAGAGATGATACTATTTACAACATTGAACCAAGTATTCTCCAAGAAAGAATAGTCAGAACTCAGAAGTCTTCTTCACAAATACAAAACCTGATAAAAACAAACTAAATCATAAACATGTCCTTAGACGATGCAGAATAATAACAGAAAAAATCATACATCAAAGCCAAAAAATCGGATCAAGAAGTGCATCTAATTGGCCAAAATCCATAAAAGTATCATCATCAGCATTCACAGTCCCTTCTTGTCCAAATGTCTTACTTGCAACATCTCCACATCCTTGAGTAATTTCATTGCTACGCTGATTCAGTTCGATTACAGGAACATTGCTCATTGCATTTGGTATGTAATCCGGATGCAAAGTAGTACTAGATCCCGTAGCTCGATTGTTACTTGCCATGAAACTAGGGTTTGTTTGAGGATATTCGTTTTGATACATTCCACTATCTGCCTTTGCACGATGTTCATTCCTGATTTTCTGAACAAGAACATGAATTCAAGTTATACAGAGTTAATTAACATCTAGTTTTCCATAACAAAAGCAATCTTACATGAATATTCATTTGTACTAGAAGTAACTAAATTCAGAAGCAAACTAACCTGAAGATAGCTCGAGGCATGGCTTCTACTCATGCCTGGTTCATCCATTAACGCCATTATCTTTAAAGGCTTTGCATCTATAAACATCGTAAAAAGTCCCAATTTAATGTATTTTAAAGATACATTAAAACAGTACACATATTACACAATAGAAATTCTTACTGTGAATGCCAAGCAAATTGAAAGCATGCATGAACTTCTTTTTTCTTTCATCCGTCCATTTAAATCTTGGTTTCTTTGGACGTATTGCTTCACTGACTGCTTTTTCATTGCTACTTTCTTGACTAATAATCTCACTTTTCTTTTCAGCTGCAATCAAATTCGTACTGCTTGCAGTTTGAGCTTCATTTTGATTGTTACAATCCTTTTGGACTGTTTGCAGAGAAGAATCCATAGCATAACAAATTTGATTTAGATTACTGATATTGTTTAGCTGTGGGTATATAATATTTATAAGAGATTATTACTTGCTTTATTTTGGGAAGTTTTTAATTAACTGGTTGTCAGTATAATTTCTTGCCAAATATATCATAATGAGTGTTTCCACCATGTAAAATTTAAATAGGAAAGAAACGGTAAATTTCTGGAATACTATTATATAAGGCTAAAAATAACAAAATTATTTAATTTGCAATTGCTAATTATTCAAGCTAACAAACTTATCCATATCTTTTAATCAAGATTTCGTTTTCCATATTTTCTCACTCATCAAAACAAAAACATAAAAATGCAGACACAGACAAAAAAAGGAAAAAAAAGAAAGAAAAAAGAAAAAAGAAAGAAAGAAAAGAAAAACACCGAATTCATCCATTTTCTAATAGACTAGTATTATTTTCGAATTTATTATTTTTATCCAATATAGTTTTTGTTATAATTTTCTAAGCAATTACAGCATTTCATACAAGACCCAAATAGTATGATTATCTTTCTTTCTTTCTAAATTTTAAAAGTTCCTTCTTTCCCGATCTTTGCTATTCCTTAGCTTATTTGATATTTCACACGATTTGTTAGAACAAAAGTTAAAATCTCCCAACGGGAACCTTAGTGCCTAATTAAAACTTTTTTGAACTTGCTGACAATGTTCCCTTAAAAGAGGTTAATTTCTTACTTTGTCATATATTATTATCTACAACATTCGGAAAATGACTAGAGACGACAATGGGTGTGTGACACCCTTATTTTGATCTAGCAAGACATGTTCCATTAGGTCGTCGGGGAGGATAGACCTATGGACCGCTCTCTTTAGGTCTTAAGTTGGGTTGGGGTTTGACAAGCCCAACCCAAACACATACTCTTGGAAGCTGCCAACTAATTATAGTTTGTTGATCTACTTAAGCAAATGTTTCTATAATGAAACTGTCGTACTGTTTTATTCAATAAGTTCTAGTATTTGAAATACTAAGTTGCATTAAAACTAATTGTCTAACAAATTATGTGTATTATTTGAATTGTAACAGGACAGTTTATTTTCCCATTGCATAATCATCGTCTATAATCAATATTTTTAATATTTATCTTTCCTACACAAAAATATTGGTGTATGAAATAATAATACAATCTTGAGAGAACAGACAAAGATTCATCAGGTTTTGGTGCGGGTCGAGTCTTATCCTAACCTATATGAGTCTTGGGTTAGGGAATATAGACCCGCACCAAGTTCATAGGGTCCGATTTAACAAACTTGGGTCAGTATGGGATATGGAGAACCCCAACCTTAGTTCACCCCTCTGTCATCCCTAAAAGTGATCGTTGTTACAAAAGTTTATAGTAGTTTCGAGAAATTGGATGTTGGTAGAAAGATTTACTACAACTATTATTTTGAAACCTTTGTCGAAGAAATGTTATAATGGGACATTTTGTGACATCAAAATATTATGAAAAGGTAGGTCCTTCGATGTGAAGAAATTAGGATTGGCCCTAGCCTAAAACCATCAAAGCCATCGCCTTAAGCCTCCAATTTTCATAGGCTCAAAATTCAAGTTTATTTATGCGTATAAACTACGATCCTTTAGATTAATAAATGGAGAATTAATGCAGGGGTAGGGTGATATGCTTTGTTCTTAAACCGGTAGAGTTCAAGTCTGGTCTTGTGTATGTATTTTCAATGTTTGATTTTAAATTATAACTTTAAAACCTCTGAATATTTTCACCCATGACTTTGGATCTTTTATCCTTGGGCCTCCATTAGGCTAGGGTCGAGCTTGGATGAAAATTTATCTCGTGTTTTGTTTATTTTCATGTATTTGTTTAAAGTTGTGCTCTTCTTACCTATTTCGACATTCGAATAAGTGTCGGGGATAAAACTTTGATATGGTTGGAGTCTATAACGATCTTTATTTTAATACCCTTTAAATTGTGTCAAATGTATAAATATAATTGAGTTAATAAGATGGCATGATAAAAAATTAAAATGGGTTAAGAGGTTTAAGATAAGTTGAGAATAATTAACCATATTTGAAATGATTAGTTTGGCTTTTTGATAGAAAATGAGAATTGAATGAATAGGTGTGAATAAGATTTCTTACTTCCTTAGTAAGCCACAACTGAAGCACATTTGGACTCGTGCCTGTAACCACATTTTCCTTCCTTTTCATTCCATAGTCGAGAAGGAGTCTTTATGAACAATTAAGAATTTATATGGATTTAAAAGCTGTGAAATAACTTTAAAGTGACCATAAGAATGAAAAATACCACACTAGCTAGAATAGACTTGTTTTGAAGAGAATATGATTTCATGAATTTATGAGAATATTCATGGTATTTTCTAAATTGTCTAAGTACGAAAATGTTTTGCTAAATTTGTAACGGTATAGCCGTAAGTGTCAATTAAACAAGTTTTTATTAATAAATTATGTTCCTATATATAGATGTGGAATGAAAGTCTTTTGTATATGCCTTTTCTAAATTTAAGTTCAAACAACAATTGTACTAGACTATGATTTTTCAACCCGTAGCATACGCATTTAATAGGGTAGAATGTGTAAGTATATAGACCTATAGATAAATGATAAGTAAAATCATTAGGCGCTATCTTTACTAAAACACTGAACCGAAAAGTCAATAAGAACAAAGGACATGCGAGCAAAAGGTAAATGATGAGGACAAAGCACCTATATAATAATCGAGACCATGATGCCTAGGTTGAGTAATGAAACCAAGGAAGAGGCTTGAGATAGCTAGAACCTGACTAGAGTCACTTTGGCGGTTGGTAGCACTAAGATGAAATTCAAAGATGGACTTTATGTATATCCCGATGTAAGCTTAAATACTGATACTCAAAGCTCACATTTAGTGTTAGTCAGAAAAGCACTTAGAAAACCCAAGATAGGTATGACCAAGTATTTGCAATAGATTAACTTAATTTAAGTGTTAAACGTAGAAATGGTTTATATCAAGATGAACGATAGTAACCTCTGTGAGAGCAACTTATCATAAACGTTAAGCACTAAGGTATACACCTATATGAATGTTAATATCATGGAGAGTGAAAACTACCCTAGCCAACAAGAATATTGTTTGGTATACTTATGAACTACCATCCTTTAGATTAATAAAAGGAGATTTAGTGCAGTGGTAGGGTGAAATGCTTAGTTCTTAAACTGCTTGAGTTTAAATCCAGTCTTGTTCATGTATTTCCATTGTTTGATTTTAAATTATTACCTTAGAACCTCTTAACTTTTCTACCCACGACTTTGGATCATCTAGTCATGGGCATCCATCAAGCTAGGGCCGACCTTGGATGAAATTTTATCCTGTGTTTTGTTTACTTTCATGTATTTTTTTAAAATTGTGCTCTTTTAACTATTTCGACATTTGAATAAGTTTCGAGGATAAAACTTCCATGTGAGGTAAGAGTCTATAAGAATCTTTATTTTAACACCCTTTAAATTGTGTCGAATGTATTAATTTAATAAAATTAATAAGATGGCATGATAACCAATTAAAATGGGTCAATGGGTTTAAGACAAATCAAAATTTAAAATGGGTTAATGGGTTTAAGACAAATCGAGATTTACTAACCATATTTGATGCAATAAGTTTGGATTTTTTTGATAAAAAATGAGAATGGAATAAATAAGAGTGAATACGATTATTTACTTCCTTAGTAATCCACAACCCAAGTGCATTTGGATTTGCTCCTATAACCACATGTTGTCAACCTTTTCATTCCATTTTCCCTCATTCTCTCAAAAATCTTTTTATTGGTGCCTTTTAAAACTTGATTAACAATTACTAAGCAGAAGGAGAAAAGCTACCAACGTCAGAAAGGAAAGAGTTAGAGAAATCTTAAGGAGCCTACATATTTGTGTTCAATTGAGTAATATTACCTTAATATGAATTTAAATCTTAACAAATTTGGCTAAAATGGTTATATGTATTTCCTATAATAGGTCTGTGTATAATAAAATGTCATCATAAAAGGTTAACCATAGTTTTGAGTTTAGAAATACATGTTTTGAATCTTTGTAATAACCTATAATTTTCAAAAAATGATTTCCATGAGGAGTGTAGATGAATATTAAGAAATAACATGGATTTAAAAGGTGTGAAACAATTTTGAAGTAAAGAAAAGAATTAAAAATACCACACTAGCCAATACATATTTTCTTTGAAGAGAATACGATTTCATGAATTCATGAGAATTTTCATTAAATTTTCTAAGTTGATTTTCTAAGAATGATAATGTTTTTGTTGAACCTTTAAGGGTACAGCCATAAGTTTCAACTAAACATCTTTTAATTAAAAGATTATATGCCTAAAGATGAGGAAAGAATGTTTTATGACCCTGCTTTTTCTAAATTTAAGTTCAAACAATAACTATATTAGACACAATATTTTAACACGGAACATCCAAAGGTTGAAGTGTAACATCCCCTATCTAGAGGCCCAAAGCTAAGCGCTACAGATGCTGCAGTCATCCATAGTATTAACTTCCGGTAACCAAATATGGCAATGTTAATGGTATCCATAATATCGGAAGCACATGAACATGAAACAAAATCACATATTTCAATAACAACTTTTTTGATTACATTTCACAAAACATGTTTCATATTCTATTACATAATCCCAATCGTTTCCCAAGTTCAGATCAAATACAATTATTAGAAAATATTCCAAGAGCGAGATATGAAGATGCCACTTGGTTAACCAAAGTACTTTATAGTCATAACGGACTTAATACAACAAAGCGGAATAAAAAAACAACTCCCATATAGCTAACTTCAACCTCCTTCTCGTCTTTGAAAGCTTTATTCGTCCACCTACTAAAACCTGAAAATCCTCAACGCTCAGCCTACTTTAATCAACTTTGGGCACCCGAGAGTTTATGGAGAAAAACATAAACTTCAAGTTAGATATAAAGCCTGGTGTGAGTAATACTATACATTACGGTTATTTGATACTAAGTGAGACCATGTCGCTTAGCCGAATGGGTTCCCCTCTAATAATATCCTTCTAAAACATATATTTTGCAATCATAATCATGCGACTAAAATTGGTTAAAAAACTGTAAAGCAATATCATGTGAACATACGTGTCAGGTAACAAATGAACTATCTATTCGAACACTATAGTTTTGTTTCGCTAACTATTAACCTTTGCCGACTTAGGCCTACCAGACAATATAAACAGAATAATCTAACACCTGTTAGATACTTTGCTTTTGGACGGTCTGTCCCTAACTCATTTCTCCTAGGGTCACCTGGTCCTAATGGTTTTGTGGGCTCACCAATAACCTACCTCTGCACAAATATATGTATATATATATATATTCCTTTTGTGTGTAATCAAAATCTTAGTCTTACCTGTAACAAAGCCCTACACACTAGAATTTTGGACTAAATTAGATGGGACTGATAGCTAATGTGTAGGGCATGACCCTTTACCAGTCCCATCTGGTATTCTAATATCTGAGTCATTTTACTTAGGTTAATCTTCCCTTAAATTTTCTTTGAAAACCTTTTCTTTTCAAATTGATTTAAAACTTTTAAATCAAATTTAAACAAGTAAAATATATACTCTATGCTTCACTAAAAATCACCTTGCCATGTTATATATACTTTACCCAAATCTTTGTTGATGAAAACATACGAACCTTTAAAAGTGCCCCTTCTGAATCCATTAAAAGTACCCCTTTCAAAACCAAGTAAACCCTTATTTATAACCTAGGCCGAAAGGCCAAACATTCCTTTCGAAACCGTTCATAATCTTCCTTTCAAAATCATTGAAAAACTTTCCTTCAAAAGCTTTAAAACCTTGGGCATCCTAGCTTTAAAACATTTCCTTCCGAAAGAATTAGAAAACCTTTTCCTTTTAAACCTTTTGAAACCTTCCTTTTAAACCTTTCAAAACTGTTAGGGAATTACCCCCTTGAAACCATTCTTTAAAATCTTTCGAAAGCATCGAAACCTTTGTAAACTATAAACCTTTCGAAAGCATTTGGGGATTAATTTAAAAAATATGGAAACACCTTTCGAAAACATTCAAAACTATCTTCTTCGAAACCTTTGGGTTCTAGTTCAACATAGCAAAAAGATCATAAAACATTTAAGTCGAAAGCACTCTTTCGGAAGCATTTCCTAAGCAAAGAAGAGATGGTGTCGAAACCAACCTTCCGAAAGCATTGGAGAAGTGGCTTGGATTTAAAAACAAAGTATACATTCTGAAACCATTCACTTTGAAAGGTAGAAAAGCGGCAACTAGGGCTTTCGACCCCGATGATTAAAGTAAAGGCGCAACTCTATTCGAAACCATTCCTTAAATCAAATTTGACCCAGTCGGAAGCCAACCAAGTCGAAAGCATTACTTTCTAAAGGAAAGCAAGTGCATTTTCATTTAAAAGTAAAGTAGCGCTATGACCCTTTCGGAACCCTTGATTTCGTCCTAATGCCTTCTGCCTATATCCAATTTGCTACGCACGAAGTCTTTGATGCTATGTGGATTGATTTCGAGGGTGATGGCAATGGAGCTACAAAGTTGGAACCTCTGGTGCCGAAAGTGGTGAAACATGCCAAAAGCATGTAAAAACTGATTTTTACTTTAAAGAGAATTTCATTTCATCTAACCTGCCTTGTTTGTCAAAATATTACTAGTTGCTTATTTTTTTTCTAACAGTGCTGCCAATATTTCAAAAATAAACAATTTAATTTATTTACAAAATACCGCTTTCCTTTTATAATTATATATAACATTTAAGTCTCACACCTTAAATAATTTTATATATTCGTCAAAATACTTTGGAAAATTCTACAAAAATTCCAGAAAATCATTTTTAATATGTTTTTTAACATATAATAATTTCAAACCCAAAAATATAAATAATTTAGCCATAAATTATGTTAAGCCCAAATAAACATTTTCTTCACTAGAAAATTAATATAAAATCAACGTTAATTCGGAATGTTATGAAAATTGAAATTCAACTCTAAAATATCAATTCTGATCTAAATTTAAATTAACAAGGCATTTTGATGTTATTTAATAGGCTTTTACATCAAAATATATCATAAAATCTATACGAACAAGTATAAATTGTCAACAAGCATATATAAAAAAATTTCAAAAACATGGCATAATCATGCAAAATACTTCAGATTCATCTTAAAATTGAAAATAATTAGAAAAATGAGATATAGTCATTATTCCCCTTAGCTTTGAGATTAAGGAGTTTGAGACTTGAATGGATTAAGTTAATCAATCTTCTTCCTTTAGCTCTTTTTTCCTCTAATTCTTGTTAATGGTGGTCGACCTCTATTTTTTTTATATTTTGCAAATGAACGTATAGAACGTACACGGGTAAGGTTTTAGGGTATTAGAATGATCTCTTTCCTATTTTACCCCTCCTCTATTTCATTCTAACTCTTCTTTGGTTCATTGGTTACATGGCACAGCTACCCCTTATTAAAATCAAATCTCAACCCCCTAATCATCACATTATTTTATTTTATTTAGCTAATGGAATGTCCTAAATAATATTACTAAAAATATGGGGTGCTATAATCTCTCCTCCTTAAAGAAATTTGTCCTCGAAATCATGTTAAGGTACATAATAAATCAATTAAAAAGGTAAAACATACCATCAAACAAATCAGGATAAGCATCTCTAATCCTGCTCTCAGTCTTTCAAGTACAGTCTCTCCCATCGTCGCTTTACTAGACTTTCACTAATCTTACTGTCTTGTTTCTTAGCCTCTTCTCATCTCTTGTGACTATACGAATCAGCTTTCTAACTATAGTCAAGTCTGGTACCACTACTAAATCATCTAACACGATCGGTGCTATAGTAGATTTTAAGCTTTAACACACTTGCTCAGATGAGAAACATGAAACACATCATGTACTCCTGCCAAACTATTTGGTAAATCTACTCTATATGCGAGTTTCTTGATTCTCTCTACAATACGAAAAGATCCTACAAATCTCTGTGCCAACTTTCCCGATTTCCTAAATCTAATCGCATCTTTCATCGGTGATGCCTTAATGAAAACATGATCTCCGATAGAAAACTCTAAGTCTTTCCTTCTTTTATCTGCATAATTCTTCTGCCTAGATTGAGCCTCCTTCATTCTATCCCGAATCAACTCAATCTTCTCTGTAACTTCTCTAACTAAATCTGAACCAGGAACCAACCTATCCTCGGTCTTTAACAAAAAAATGGGAGATTTACATGGCCTTACATACAAAGCTTCAAATGGTACCATCCCTATACTAGTCTAATAAATGTTGTTATACGAAAACTCGGTTAAGTGTAGATGGTCTTCCCATGATCCTTAAAAGTCTAACACACAAGCTCTTAGCAAATCCTCTAAGATTTTGTTAGCTCTTTCCGTTTCCCATCAGTCTACGAATGGTAAGCATACTCATCTTGAGCTTGGTTCATAAAATATCATGTAGACTCCTTCAGAACTCACTAGTGAACAAGAAATCTCTATCACTTACTATACTACTAGGAATTCCATGAAGTCTAACTATATTCTTCATAAATAACTTATCTCGAACATGTGCCGTCCTATTTGATTTAACTGGAATGAAATGGGTACTCTAGGTCAATTTGTCCACTATGATCCATATACTTTCATTTCTTCTATTAGATCTTTGCAACCCGTGTATGAAATTCATAGAAATAGAATCCCACTTCCATGCCGAAGTATCTAATGGATGAAGCAGCCCACTTGGCTTCTGATGTTCGGCTTTTACTTGTTGGCAGTTCAAACACTGCTTCACCCATATGCCTACATCCCTCTTCATTCCTTCTTAGAAGAAACTCTATTTCATGTCCTGATACATCTTAGTTCCCCTGGATAAATAGTGAATTTTGAACGATGGCATTCTTCCAAAACTTCCTTCCTTGTATCTCCTAAATTTGGAACACATAAACTACCTTTCTTTCTTAACCACCCACTCTGGTTAAGACTAAAATCCTCTAAGTCATCTCTCTTCGTTCCATGTCTTAACGTGCTGATCCGTTCGACCAATACTGCATCCTCCTCCTGTTTAGAAGCAATCTTTTCCATTATTATCGGTCGAACTTCTAAACAAGACAACACAACAGTTCCTTCACTAGACCCAACTTCATATTTCCACCGCACTCTACAAGTAGACAATGCTTTCAAATCTTTCCACTCTACTACTATTACCAACATTACATTCCGATGCTTTCCACTAAGTATGTCTGCAACCTTATTACCTTTTCCTGGTGTGTACTCAATACCGAAATCATAAGCAGCTAAAAACTCTTACCACCTCTATTGTCTCATATTTAGCTCTTTCTGAGAGAACGAATACTTCAACGACTTATGATTCGTATAAATCTCAAATCTCTCTCCCAAATGGTAATGTCTCTACACCTTCAATGCAAAAACCACCGCTTCCAATTTCGAATCATGCATTGGATATCTAACCTCATGCTGTCTAAGCTATCGAGAAGCATAGACAATCACTTTACCTCTCTGCATTAACACCGCTCCTAATCCTGTTCTACACGCATCTATATAAACGACCAAATCCTAATTCCCTTTTGGAACAACTAATACAGGTGCATTAGTCAATAAGTGTTTCAAGCTCTGGAATGCTTCCTCACATTTATCGGTCCAAACAAACTTCACATTCTTTTACTTAGCTTGATCATCGGTGCTTCTATCCAAGAAAAATCTTTAATGAAACTCCTATAGTATACATCAAATCCAAGAAAACTCTTTACCTCAGTCACTATCTTGGGTCTCTTCCAATTATTCACCACTTCAATCTTAGTCGGATCTACAAACAACCCTTTCTCTGAGACCATATGACCCAGAAACTCATTTCCTTCTTCCAGAAATGACACTTCGAAAACTTCACCTTTAGCTGATGCTGCCTCAGCATCTCAGGCACAATCCTAAGGTGAAATTCATGATCCCTTTCATCCCTAAAGTATATCAAGATATCATCTACGAAAACAAACATGAATCTATTCAAGTGCTCTTAGAAAATTTTGTTCATCAACTCCACAAAGAATGCCGACGCGTTAGTAAGTCCGAAAGGTATAACTAACCATTTGTACGATCCATATCTAGTTTTAAACGCCATTAAAGGAATACTATCATCAGCTACTCTAAGCTGATGGAAACCTGTTGCTAAATCCAACTGAGAAAATGACTTGGCTCTACTCAACTTATTGAACAAATCAGCAATTCTAGGTAACAGATTCGATTCTTTATCATCTTTTCATTCAACTTACGATAATCGATACATAACCTCAACGTCCGACCAGCTTCTTAGAAAACATTGCGGCTGCTTCCCATGGTGAACTACTAGTTATAATAAAATTCTTGCCTTCCAAATCCACCAACTGCACCTTCAACTCTCTTATCTCGGTAGGTGTCACCCTGATTGGTGGCCTACTCACTGGTGCTGCTCTAGGCACTAAATCTATCCAAAAATCAATGGCTAGTTTCGATGGTAATCCTACCACAGGCCCCAAAACATCCACAAATTCTCTAACCATGAAAACACATTCAACTCATCTTCCAACTCCACTACACCCAATAATGCATTCACTTCACATCTAGGGCTTTCTACGGTATATACAATTCGATCACTATAGTCAGGGTGTCTAAGTGAAATTTTCCTATCTTGAAAAAGTAACCTAGCATCGTACTTACTTAACCGGTACATACCTAAAATAATTCTGAATCCTACAAAGTCAAATACATGCAAACTACAATCACAGGTATGACCTAAAAAATCAAATTCTAGGTGGTCGCACTTCATCCCAAGTGTCACATACCCTCCTATTGGATATGCAACCCTTAAGGAAGTAACTAAATATGAGGGTTCTAGTTTAAGCTTATCTAACAAACAATGAGATATAAAAAATATGATGCACCAGTATCACACAGAATGCTAACAAACATACCATGAATCTGAAGCGTACCTCCCAACACCGCCTTCCCTTTCTCCTGCACCGTTGGTCCTGATGTAGCAGTTTTCAATGCAAATATTTTTCCCCTTCCATCCTTAGTAGGCTCTTTGCACTGATTCTTATAATGACCAATTTGATTGCAGTTGAAGCATCTAATATTCTTCTTCCCAATCACTTCCTTTGCCTTTCCAGTACAGCACTCATCAACGAAATGCCCTTTCTTATCGCACTTAAAGCAAAAAACCTCTGACTTTCCTTTCTTTGCGGCTCCACTTTTCTGAGCACCCTTCTTATGAAAGAACTTCCTTTTATAACTTTGCCCCACCTAGACCTCCTTTGTCATATTCTTCTCCAGAGAAGCAAGCATCTCCTCATGCCTCAACGCCATCTCTAAAACAACATCACATGGATCCCTAATATGAGGTAATGTAGCTCTTGCCAATTCAGGCTTCAACCCCCTTGTGAACTTCTTATTTCTCTTCATCATGGTACCCACAGTAGCATACTCATACCTTGACAACTCCTCGAACCTTCTAGAATATTCCAATATAAACATCGCCTCCTGCTCCAACTCTGCAAAGTTTCTAAGCAAAGTAGACTACACCATCACAGACATGATCCTCTCTTGGAACCTTCTCTTAAACTGAGGCCATGTCATCGTTTCCTCATCCACTCCAGCAGTCACACTATTCCACTAGAATAAAGCTGCTCCTTAAAGCTGTCTTAAAGCTAGCTTTCTCTTTTGCTCATCATTGAGCCCCAAGTTTGGAAAAATACTCTCACAATTAAACAACCTGCTCTCCACCTCAATAGCATCCTCAGTTTCGATAAATGGCTTTCGTCCAAGCCTAACATAGTTTCTACTCAACATAGCATAATTCTTGATCACAAGAGCTTCCCGAACTCCTACTCCAACATTTCCTCCAACCATCCCGACGGCAACTCTAGCTTGCATCATGTTGATGAAAAACTTATACATAGCTTCCAAATCCACTTGTGGGACTCCAGCACCAACATTCCCCGCTTGTGCCTGGCCTTGGTACCTTCTAGATTCAGTCTGGCATTTCCATTTGTGATGTTGCTTCCTCCAAGATTTACTCTTCCACTTCTAGCATCCATATCTGTATTCAAGCCTCGTAAGATACAGAAGAATAGCCTAAGAAAGATAGGACAATAGAGATATAGCCTATACTTATATATAGCAAATACAAGTACATTACTATAACGTTATTCCATATTTCGATCTTATCTCTAATTCCTTAGGATTATGTTTTCAAAAATCATTTTTGGTTAAAGTTTTTCATAAACCTATGCTCTGATACTAAGTTGTAACATCCCCTATCTAGAGGCCGGAAGCTAAGCGCTACAGATGCTGCAGTCATCTATAGTATTAAATTCCGTTGAACAAATATGGTAAAACTAATGGTATCCATAATATTAGAAACACATGAATATGAAATAAAATCACAGTTTTCAAAATAAACTTTTCTGATTACATTTCACAAAACATGCTTCATATTCCTATAATGACCCGGAATTTTCGATCCCGAAAATTCCAGGTAATTAGAGAAAAGAAGAACAGAAATACCCATTTTCAACACCGAGTGAAATACTTGGAAAATAATTTTATTGAAAATATAGAAAACATTTTTGAAACCGAGGAATCATCTATGGTGAGAATGCTCTGGAAATCATCACCCCCATACATGGTCGCAGTTACATCTTGGGTTACGTTGCCATCACAGCAAAAGTCCATGTTACTGTAGGCACTCTGTGCCCCTCGATTACGCCATGGAACCCGCGGCAGATCGCAGTTACATTCCAAAGTTACGTTGCCATCGCAGCATAAGTCCATGTAACTGTAGGCATCACGCCCTCGAATTTCGGTGCCAAAATGAAACTTCTCCACTCCTACATAGGTTGCAGTCTACCGATGTAAAATCAAATGTACACTGTTGGCTATCAACAGCACACACAACTTTCGCTATGTTACTGTAGGTCGCAGTCTACTGATATAGAATCAAACGTAGACCGTTGGCTCTCAACGGCTCACACGACTTTCGCTATGGTCTACAGTGGATCGCAGTGACATCGAGTTACACTGTCATCACAACATAACCCAAATGCCTCTGTAGGCATTAGCGCCTTGATTTTTGCTACATACTACACAAAATCCTCAGGAACTAGTTTTGTCCGGACACCTCATAGGATCAACTTTAGAACTCCCCCTTAGGGTTCAAAGCAGTACCACCCTGTGGCACCCTTGAGAAGTTCATTCCAAGGGAGTGCCTTTTTCTCCAGAGCCGTTTTCAAAACACTTTATACTATACACATATAGTATCTTCCAAATCGTACACCTAGTATGAATCTCATATAAATCTTCTTTCTTAAAATCGATTATAGCAAAATCAATAATTCTTAAATTAAGCTTTCCAAATTCCAACTATGATTTTTCCCAAAAATCAAAAGCCTTTCCAAAGTCCATAGGTTCCAAAAACCTTTTTCCAAAATCCTCATAAGATCCTTTATATATATATATGTAGATATACATAAGTTTTTAAAAACTTTGGATCATTTCAAACTTGTATAAAACTCCTTTTATACTTCAAATATTTTCAAAACCCTTTCTTCTGGCTTTAGATTCAACAAGGGGAGATTTATCTTATATAACAAAGATTTATAACTTTGTTTATTCCAAATCAAATATTCAAATTTGATTTTTTACAAAATCACTTACTAGTTTACTTACTTCCATAAAGTAAATTTTTACCATAGAAATATCCAATTTCTATTTTATTTCATCATATATTTCACAAAACATTTTTTTCCACCTCAAAAACCATTTTACAGTTCTTATCCACAAACTTTCAATATCAATTTCATCTAATCCATATAATGTACACATATCATCCATACGCAATATTAATCTGATCGATCACTCGATTACACAATTTATCTTCCGAACTACTATCATCGACCCCACTTCCTAGTGCGGACTCAAATCTGGTTTCTTGATCAGAAACCGTCATTCCCCTTGCATATCCATAAACATGATAGAGATATCCAAAACCAATCAACAATCCATATCCAGGTTAGTCGTCGAAAATCGAGTGGAACATCCCAACCCGGATCGATATAACCATCTCGAAATTCTATGCTCGAATCTGGATCATATCACCATACGAATAGAATAATATACATATATCCTACATATTAATATTCATTAATTATCAACTAAATTAATTTCTCCTTTCTATTCACATCCACTTTTGATATATATTTACTTATTCACATTTGCCTCAATTTCATTTGAATTATCACTTTAATCCTTATCTCAAATGGATAATCAATCATAAACAGTTTGAACTCTATCCAGCTTAAATTTAGAAAATAATTTGAAAGGTTAAAAGTAGATAAGTAGTTGAAAAATAATTATTAGTTTGTAAAATAAATGCAAAATAGTTAAGTAATTGTAAAATAGTTGGAAAATAGTCAAATAGTTATAGAAATTTTAAATAATTGCAAAATAGGCATAAAATAGTAATTAGTTATAAAGTAGTTGAAAAACAGTAATTAGTTTATAAAACAGTTGAAAAATTGTTAAATAGTTCCAATAATAATTGTAAAACAAGTATAAGATAGTTTTAGGTTTAAAAAGAAAAGTTGTATAGTAAATAGTTTGGAAAAATAGATTTATATTAAAACAATTTATTTTGAAAATAGTCTAGAGTCAAAACTGTTCAATTCCCAACCTCCATTTCCAACCAATTCAATTTAAATTTCCACTTCAATTTAAATTTGACTCAACTCCAATTTAAATAGCTTCAATTTCCATTGAAATTGATTTAACCCCAATTCAAGTTGAATTAATCCCCAATTTCTTCCCTAAATTCAAATCAAATTCCATTTGAATTTATTTATTCAACTTTAATTACAATTTTAATTAATTCAAATAAATTTCAAATTGATCCAGTTTCAATTCATATCAATTCCAGTTTAATTAGTCGCAATTCCCATTTGAATTTGAACTCATTTAACTTTAATTTCATTTCAAATTAATCCAATTCAAATTTTCCATTTGAATTTTTAAATTTATCCATCTTCAATCACAGTTCCAATTAATTCAAATCAAATTCAATTTGAACTAATTCAATTCAAATTTCAAATTTAAACCATCCCGAATTATATAAATTTGAGTTAAATTTTTAAATGTTGATTTAATCCTTTAAATCAAATCAACTTATATCTTTAAACCATTTAATTCTGAATCCAAATTCCATTTTTAACCTATTTCGAAGTTCAAATAATAATTCAAATCCTTTTTAAACAACTAAATCTTTGAAATTCAATTTATCATCAAATTTCAATTTTGAAATCCAACCTTTGAAGTTTTATCTTAAACATTCAAATCTTAAGTCCAAAATGATTCCATTTTATCTTAATAATGGATATATTATCACAACCCATATCTTTATTTATTTAAACAAATCTAATTTCAGCTTAAAGATTATTAACAACAACAGATTGGTATCATTCAAATTATTTTAAAACATCCATCCATTTCCAATTTCTAGATCTCAAACCCATTTTGAGATCACACAAACTCCGAATTCAAACTAACCATTTAACTTTCCAAGTTAAATCCCAATTTTATCTTGAAATTTTCAAATCAGGTTGTTCATTAACTTATTTAACTTCTCCCAAGTTAAATTCAGTTTACTTAATCCAGTCAACCTTACTCAGTTTGAATTCCCAATTCAAATTTTAAACTTCATATTAACAATCATCCCACTTATTAAGTTCAAAAACTTATCACTTTGGGCATCACATCTCATTCCAAATTTAAAAATCAACATTTAGAGTTTATTTCAAATCATCTTTAATACTTAAGCATATCCACACATATATACATATTTTATTTCTTAGCCCACCAGGCCATACTTTAAATTTTAAACCACCTTTGGTTTTTAACTCAAAACAAATTCCTTTAAAGTTTCCAAACAACTCTTATTTTAAATTAAGATCACATTCAAAATAATCTGAATAATATCATTTATTCTTTCTTTTACTATTTTGAAACAATTCAAATGTTTCTAGACTTAGGTTTTAAAACTTCACAATTTAAAACCTACTTCAGTTTAGAAGTTATACTCAACAAAGTTTAATTCCTAAAATTTTTTCATTATTTTAGGATAATAACCAAAGTTATTACAACTGGAAACCAATTCACTATTATCTTATTCTGAAAAATCTTCTCCAAATTTAAGATTTTAATTTCAGTTTGAATTCATTTCAAACTTAGCTTCATTCAATTCCAGTTTGGTTGTATTTCTATTACCACTTAGTTCTCATTATTTTTATTTAATTCTAATGATTTAACAACCAATTAACTTAATATTTATTTGAATGAAATATTGCTTTATATATCAAAATATAATCTTATATAAAATCATTTAAAATCTTTATATAAGAAAATAACAACTACGCTCTCATATATATAGACACACACACACACACACTCTCAACTCATTCTAGTGTGCCATTGACCCTATCCTTAATGAGTAATCCCACCAGTGCCAAGGTTCTCGCTAAACCTGGCTCTGATACCAAATGCAATGACCCGGAATTTTCGATCCCGAAAATTCCAGGTAGTTAGAGAAAAGAAGAAAAAGATAGAAGAAGAAGAACAGAAAAACCAAAGCTCAATCTCACATTCGTAGCGGATAAAATATAATATCAATAATATCAGTTTACAAGGGAAAACTGTATTTATCAAATTGCACTTTAATACATTAGAGTTACACATATACTCAAGCACTGGACAGATACAATCATGTCCTAAATAACTACAATATATCACAGTGGAAAACACTTCATATGTTCCTACCATCCATCTCGCCTCCTGAGCTCCAGAACGTGCTTACCTGAAAATCTGTAATCGTCGGTCTTACCCGAGCATTACATCAAAGCAACACCCCAAGTCAGGCTGGAAACCAGCGTGAGTAAACCCATCTAACATGAAATATTAAAACAGAAAACTAATTTAAAACCCGAGGTATCTCGTACTATACTACGAATTCTTAACTTGTTATAGTCAACACTTATTTCCCAAATCAATCCTAAGTACATTTGCTTAGTTTCAACAGTCCGGTTCACTTAAATTATTCGTTCCAGCCTATTGATTTCACATATCAAATCCATAAAAAATTATAGAAGATTTTAAATCGAAGTGGTTTCGGGTATTTACTAATACCCAACCTTGGACTCTTCGAATCCCATATCAACTTAACCCAAGTTATTCAAGTGAACTACAATTCAAACTTAAATACAGGATGTCACATTACACAACATTTCATCATGATAGATGGCTACATTATCACCATTCAACCCAATCATATCACAAAGTATTTCAAATCAGAAATATCCAACGCTCTAAGGCATTCAACACCATTTAATCATTTATGAGCAAGATTACTTAGTCACAGTATTCCAATTAATTTAAATTAATACTTCGATCACCTTTTAAATACTTCTTACTTAAACATTAGTTAATTACAAACCATTAATTAATCAACCCTTAATTATCTTCTTAAATCACATTAAGTAATTACCTTTAGTTAATTATAAAAATTAATTAACCTTCTACCATTGACATTTATTACATTGATCCTCAATTTAATTACTCCAATTAATCATTCTATAATCACTTACATTGATTACTTGTCCTTTAATTAATCACACTCTTGAGTCTCTAAATTAATTACATTAATTAATCTTTTAATTACTTCCATTAAGTAATTATTCTTAATTACTTACACTAATTAACCTTTAATAAATCTCATTAAACAACTAACTATTCTTTAATTAATTATATCAATTAATTCCCTAATTACTTACCTTATTTAATTAATTACCTTAAGTAATTATCTGAATTAATTACACTACATAATTATTCTTAAATTTCATTTTGTAATCATACTTTAAACAACACACCATTTGAAATCTTCTTGATTTGTTTAAGTTTATACCACATACCAACTACTTTTTAAATTCATCATTCATTTTATTTGAATCAACTAGAGATTCAATTAAATGACTCACCCAATATTTAATTTTTCAAATCCAACCAATTTATCTTAACAAAAAAATATAAAAAAGAAAAAAAAAATCATATCTTGTTAGATAATGCTTGAAAGTTGTTACAAAATTTTGATTTTCCTCTCGAACTTTTGTAAAATTCATACCGCTTTTAAAAACTTGAAAACTCCCTGCCTTAAAACCTGGTACTACAATTACTCGCGTAAAAATTAACTCAGTAGCTAAATAACCCGAGTCAACCCTAAATTTCCCCGACACCTTCTTCTTCTTCCCTTCTTCACAGCTTCATCCAAACTTCTACTTATACCATGATACCCACCACCGTGAACATACACACGTATATGTGCACACCTTCTCCGGCGATCGACTCTCGTCGCCGATCGATCCCACGAATCTTCCTCGATCCCCTGAACTCACCACCCTGCTTTGGAATTCACGGTTCCACTCAAATCACATATTCAATAGCCAAACCAAACCATAGACAAACTGCCCACCTTGCTCCCCTTGCATCGACACCACCAGCTATTAGCAACCACCAGGAATGTACCCCTGAACTCGCCATAACCTCCTCATTCAATTCCCCCGGTGCACAAAGCTCAATCTTCTTTAACCTTTCATCATTTCCCATGAATCGTGCCTATTCAGGAAAATGACCAAATCCTAAAATCGTCACGACAGGCCATCACACGCATTGAAAAAAGTCAAGCTTATTTTTCCCATATGCGCCTTTCCTTGCCCTTCCTCCCTTCCCAGCCTCGAATCACGAAATCGAACTAGCGACCGAAATTTGATCGAAAGCCTAAATTTGTTCATCACCGATTTCCCATCACAATACCCCATTAAAAATTTCAAAATCACCTTCAAAAATCATCATTTGCGGTGATGAATCTATTTATATAAGAAAAATCATAAATTATGATGTTCAAAATTTCGCAATATTTGTTTGCTTAGAGTAAAGTATTCTTTTTACTGTCTATACTTTGCAATTGCTAAGTGAAATGATTTTCGAAATAAACTACACTGACAATCGAACATTTGTACTTTGGAAATCATAATCTAGAATTGTACGAATCAAGAGATATATTTTATTTTACATTTGCAAAGCTGTTAACCTAGGAAGAAGAACTGAACATTTTGAATGCAGATACAAATAACTGTACTTAACATCAGATCCAAATGATTCACTCAACAATACTTTTACTCATCTGAGTAATATTTAGTAACAAAATAAGGCTATGATTTACTCACCTATTTCTAGGAAATAGAGAACAAAGCTGCAGACATCATTCTTAGATCAGGAACTCATATTAGATTTTGATCTGAAATGTTGTTGAGATAGAAACTTTCTGAATCTAGTTTGATTCCCAGGGTTTGATTGTTGTTAAATTGATCTTCGTATCCCTGCCGAGTTTATCTTGCATGATGTATAAGAGATGAATCTTTGCTTAGCTTGATTCCAGTTTTTGATTAAACTTCCTCAGATCTATTTCCAGTCTTAATTAGTTCAGATTTCTGTTTGGAATTATTTGTTTCAGACTTTAGTTTTTGGGTTTGTAAAATTTTACAGTCTTTTTCTTTGTTTTACACAAAAAAAAAATTTGAAGAAAAATAAAATAATGTGCCACATGTTACTTGTATGCTAACTCAAGTTACAATTGTTAATCATGTATTATAAGGCTTACAAATGTCTTAATAAAATTTTTAAATTAAATTTTCTGTTTATTTTATATGTGTTTTTATATCAGACTTATATTTTTATGTTTAATACTTATATTAAAGAAAGTATAAACCTTATTAAATCCTATTTTAAATATGAGTCCTTTTAGTGCTTTATGTTTTATTTAAATTTTATGTTTACATTTTTACATTAATACATTTCTCTTAACTTATTTGTAAAATCTTTTAAGGAAAATAATATAGAACTACTTATACACACATAAAAAATCAAACATACATTATTTATTTATTTTTTTAAATCCAATTTACTTTAAGATATTTATCTTTGGATTTCAATCTCAAACTCAAATTTAAATTGACTCATATATATATATATATAAAAACAAACACACATAAATTTAGTAAATAATCATTATAATTCAAAATCTATTTACATCTATGTTTAAAACAACACATTATTATTTTGTTTGTAAATAACAATTTTACAATTTTTTAAATAATAAATAAAGGAGATTATTGCATTTTAAATTGTTATGAACTATATTAATATCTTTACTATTTCTCAATGACCTTACATATATATACACTTAAGATTTCCAACATTATGGAATTTTGAATATATCTATTATATATATATTAGTTTACTGTAAAAATTTATTATTTTTAGATATTTATATTTCAAAATTTATTATAGATTCAAATTTATTTACACTCCCAGATATCAGAATTTTATCTATTCAACATATTAAGCCAGTTAATTATCCACTTATCATATGTCCAAAAATCTGGGTTATCACAATTCCATTACATAATCCCAATCGTTTTCTAGGTTCAGATCAAATGTAATTATTACAAAATATGCCAAGAGTGATATATGAAGATTCCCCCTTGATTGACTAAAGTACAATATCGTCATAACTGACTTAATACAACTCAGCGGAATAAAAAGCAATTCCTAAATAGCTAACTTCAGCCTCCTGCTCGTCTTCAAAAGCTTTATTCGTTCATCTACTAAAACATGAAAATCCTCAACCCTTAGTTTACTCAAATCAATTTTGAGCACCCAAGAGTTTAAGAGGAAAAACATAAACTTCGAGTCAAGCATAAAGCTTTGTGTGAATAAAACTATACATCATGGTTATTTGATATTAAGTAAGACCATGCCGCTTAGTGGAATGGGTTTTCCCTCACTAATATTCTTTTAAAACATATCTTTTGCAATCATAATCTTGCTACCAAAACTAGTTAAAAAACTGTAAACCAATGTCATGTAAACATACATATCAGGTAACAAATGAATTATATGTCCAAACACTATAGTTTTGTTTGGCTAACTACTAACCTTTGGCTGACTCGGGCCTATCAAACAATATAAATAGAATAATCTAACACCTGTTCGATACTCCTCTTCTGGGCAGTCTGTCGCTAACTTATCTTCTCGCAAGGTCACCTGATCCTAATGATTTTGCGGGCTCACTCATAACCTACCTTTGTACAAATATATATGATCCTTTCTGTTTGTAATCATAATTTTAGTCTTACGTATGAAAAAGCCCTACACACTGGATATTTAGACCAAATTAGCTGATGTTAATAGCAAATGTATAGGGCGCGACCCTATACTATTCCCATTTGTATTCTAATATTTGAGTAATTTTAATTAGGTAATCTTCCCTCAAATTTTCCTTGAAAACATTTTCTTTTCAAATCGATTTAAAACTTTTAAATCAAACTTAAACAAGGAAAATATATACTCTATGCTTTACTCGAAATCACACTGCCAAGTTAAATATACTTTACTCAAATCTTTGTTGATGAAAACATTTAAAACTTTGAAAGTACCACTTTTGAATCCATTGAAAGTACCCATTTCGAAACCAAGTAAACCCTTCTTTATAACCTAGGCCGAAAGGCCAAAATATTCCTTTTGAAACCATTTGTAATTTTCCTTTCGAAACCATTTAAAAACCTTTCCTTTGAAAGTTTTAAAACCTTAGACATCCTATCTTTAAAACATATAAATATTTCCTTTCGAAACCATTGGTTAACCATTTCCTTTTAGACCGTTCTAAATCTTCCATTTAAGCCTTACAAAACCATTATGGAACCATACCTTCTAAACCATTCTATAAAACCCTTCGAAAGCATCAAAACATTTGTAAACAACAAAACTTTGAAAGTAATTAGGTTCAATTTAAAACATGTGGAAATATCTTTCAAAACCATTCAAAACTATCTTCTTCGAAACCTTTGGGTTCTACCTTCAACAGAGAAAATAGGTCATAAAACATAAAGTTGAAAGCACTCTTTCGAAAACATTTCCTAAGCATAGAAGAGATGGTGTCCAAACCAACATTCCAAAAGCATTGGGGAAGTGGCTTGGATTTAGAAACAAAGTATACCTTCCAAAACCATTAACTTCAAAAGTTAGAAAAGCGGCAGCTAGGATTTCAACCCCGACGATTTAAACAAAGGTGCAACCCCATTTGAAATAATTCCTTAAATCAATGAGACCCAGTCGAAGGCCAACAAAGTTGAAAGCATTACTTTCGAAAGCAAAGCAGGCATATTTTCATTTAAAAGTAAAGTAGCGCTTCGACTCCTTCGGAACTCTTAGTTTCGACACCTTTCTCCTATATCCAAATTCACAACGCATCAAGTCTTTGATGCCATGTGCATTTGTTCTGATGGTGATGGTGGCGGAGCTACTAAGTTGGAACCCCTGGTGTCGAAAATGGCGAAACATGCCAAAAGCATGTAAAAATTGATTTTTACTTTAAAGATAATTTCTTTTCAACTAACCTGCCTTGTTTGTCAAAATATTATTGGTTGCTAATTTTCTTTTCTAAAAGTGCTGCCAATATTTCAAAAAATAAACAATTTAATTTTTTTACAAAATATGACTTCTCCTTTATAAATATGTAAAACTTTTAAGTCCCATATATTTTATATATTCATCAAAACACTTAGGAAAATTCAACAAAAATTCCATAAAATTATTTTTAATATGTTTTCTAATGTACAATAATGTTAGACCCAAAACATTAATAATTTATCGATAAATTATTTTGAACCTAAATAAACATTTTCTTCACTGGAAAATTTATATAAAATCCATGTTAATTTTTAAAATTATGAAAAATGAAACCCATGTCTAAAATATCATTTCTGATTTAAATATGAATTTTCAAGGCATTTGGATGTCATTTAATTGGGTTTTTACTTCAAAACATGTCATAAAATCTATATGAACAAGCGTAAATCATCAAGCATATATAAACATTTAATCATTAAAAAACGTGGCATAATCATGCAAAATACTTTAGATTCATCTTAAAATCTAGAACAATTAGAAAAATGAGATGTAGTCATTATTTACCTTAGGTTTGAGAATAAGGAATTTGAGACTTGAATGGATTAAGTTGTTTAATCTTCTTCCTTTAGATCTTTCTTCCTCATGTTCTTGCTAATGGTAGCCGGCCTCTATTTATTCTAATTTTGCAATTGAATGTATAGAACATACACGACTAAGTTTTTAGGATATTAAAATGATATATTTCCTATTTTACCCCTCCTCCATTTCATTTTAACTCTTCTTTAGTTTATTGATCACAGAGCACGGCTAACCCTTATTAAAATCAAATCTCAATCCTCTAATCATCACATTATTTTATTTAATTTTGCTAAATAAATGTCCTAAATAATGTTACTAAAAATATAGGATTTTACATGAAGCAACCCACTTGTTTTCTGATGTTCAGCTTTTATCTGTTGATAGTTCAAACACTGCTTCACCCATGAGCCTACATCTCTCTTCATACCTTCCCAGAAGAACTTCTTTTCATGTCCTGATACATCTTAGTTCCTCCCGGATGAATGGTAAACTTTGAACGATGGAATTCTCCAAGACTTCCTTCCTAATGTTTCCCACATTCGGAACAAATAATCTTCCTTTCTTCCTCAACCACCCATACTGGTCAAGACTAAAATCACTCAAGTCATCGCTCTACATTCCATTCCTTAGTTTTCTGATCCGTTCAGCTCATAAGGGATCCTCCCCTTGCTTAGAAGAAATCTTTTCGATCATCACTGGTCGAAATTCTAAATATGACAACATAGTAGTTTCCTTACTAGAACTAGATTATGATCTCCACTGTATTGCTTCTAAATCTTTCCACTCAGCAACCATTGCCAATATTACATTCTGATGTTTTTTGCTAAGTGCATCTGCAACTTATTTCCTTTTCCCAGTGCGTACTCAATTCCAAAGTCATAAGCGTCTAAAAACTCTAACCAACTCTATTGTCTCATATTCAACTCCTTTCGAGAGAATAAAAATCTCAGTGACTTATGATCCGTATACAACTCGAATCTTTCTCCCAAAAGGTAATGTCTCTACACCTTCAATCCAAAAATTTTTGTAGCCAATTTCAAATCATGAGTTGGATATCTAACTTCATGCGGTCTAATCTATCGAGAAGCATAAGAAATCACTTTACCTCTTCGCATTAACATAGCTTTTAGCCCTGTTCTACATGCATTTGTGTACACCACTAAGTATGGATTCCCCTCTAGAACAACCGACACAGGTGCATTAGTCAATAAGTGTTTGAATTTCTAGAATGCTTCCTCACACCTATCAGTATAGGCAAACTTCACATCTTTTCGAGTTAGCTTCTATGCTGCTATCCGTGAAAAATTCTTAACGAATCTCCAATATTACCCAGCTAATCCAAGAAAACTCTTTATCTCAATAACTGTCTCCGGTCTCTTTCAATTATTTACTACCTCAATCTTAGCCAGATCTACGGACAGCCCTTTCTCTGGGACTATATAACTAAGAAATTTTACTTCCTTCTTCCAGAAATGACACTTCTAAAAATTTTCTTTCACCTGATGCTGCCTCAACATCTTAAGCACCAATATAAGACGAGATTCGTGTTCTCTTTCATCTTAGAGTATATCAAAATGTCATCTATGAACATTAACACAAGTCTATCTAGATGCTCCCGAAAGATTATGTTCATCAAGTCCATGAAAAATGATGGCGCATTGGTTAGTCCAAACGACATTACTAACCATTCATATGATCCATATCTTGTTCTTAACACTGTCAAAGGAATACTATCGTCTATTACTCTAAGCTGATGGAACCCCATTTCCAAATCCAACTGGGAAAAATACTCTGGCTCCACTCAACTGGTCGAACAAATCATCAATTCTATGTAGCGGATATCAATTCTTTATCGCCTTCTAATTTAACTTATGGTAATCTATACACAACCTTAGCAATTCGTCTAATCTCTTTGCAAACACTACAGTTGCTCCCCAGGGACAACTACTTGGTCTGATAAAGTTTTTGCTTTCTAAATCCACCAACTGCACCTTTAGCTCCTTCGTTTCGGTAAGTATCTTTTTATTTGGTGGTCTACTCATCGATTCTTCTCCTAGTATGAAATCTTTTCGAAACTCAATAGCTCTTTTCGGCGGTAGTCCTTCTACGGGCTCAAAGATTTCTACAAATTCTCTAACAACGAAAACTTGCCTATCTAGTCTTCTTCCTCCGTAGCATCCAACAAAGCATTTACCCCAAAAATAGTTTTCTATGAAGTATATAATCTCGATCACTACAACTAGGGTGTCTAAGTGCTATGATGGAAAAATATCCTAGCATCATTACCAATCCATACCCAAAATAATTTTGAACCCTACGAAATAAAATACATGCAAACTGCAAGCAAATGTATGACTTAACAACTCAAACTCTAACTAGTCACTTCGTCCTAAATATCGTATATCCTCCCATTGGATTCACCACTCTTTAGGAAGTAATTAAGTATGAGGGTTCTAGGTTAAGCTGATCTACCAAAAAATAAGATATTAAAGAATGTGACGCATCAGTATCAAATAGAGCTCTAACTGATACACCACAAATCAAAAGCGTACCTTCCAACATAGCTTTTCCTTTCTCCTCAACTGTTGGTCTTTAGGTAGCTGGTTCCAATGCAAACATCTTGCCTTTTCCATCCGTAGCCGGTTCGTTACATTGGTTCTTATAATGTCCATGCTGATCACAGTTAAAACACTTCACTTCTTTCTTGTCAGCAGCTTTCTTCCCTTTTCCTGTCCAACACTCATGAGCATAGTGTCCCTTCTTTCCACACATATAGAAAACTACTTCGACCTTCTTTTTCTTAGACGCTTCTCCTTTCTGAATGCCTTTCTTATGGAAAAACTTCCTCTTTTGGTTCTGTAACAACCCTAGATTTTTTGCTTATATTTTTAAATTGACTTTATTTTTATTTTAAGTTATTTTAAATTTTTTTTATTTCAAACATTTCATTTTTAAATATAAAGGATAATTATTAAGTGATTTATAGTTCAAACTAGTATAATTTGAATATTTTACTGTAAAGTGAATTTCTGGTCAAACCGTTCAAACTTTGACTTTTAAACTTCAAATTTAAATTATTTTAAATTCTTAAATTTTATCTTTTATTATGAAAGTACATAAAATAACTTGAACATTGAGTTTTGTTTCGTTGAAAACGGACTTAAACTGTAAAAGTTATGTACATTTCAATTTTGAGTGTAATTTGATTTATTTAACAATTTTTTCTATTATAAATTATATAAATCTTATTTTATTTGTCATATTTTATTTTAATATGTTATTGTATGTATATCTTTGTATTATAATAATTTTAAAATGAAGTAAACAATTTTCCAAAGTCAATGGTGATTTATTATAATTTCTGGACAATGTTTTGGATTTTTAAGCAATTTCTTTAAATATTTTTCTATTTTCTTTAAACTTAATTTTTTTATATGTGTTAATATGTTATTTTAAGTATATTTTTTCTTTTAAATATTTTTAAAGTGATGTTATAATTTTTCCAAAGTTTACTGTGTTGATTTCGTTTTTTTAAAGGCTGTTTTCTTATTTTCTGCTATTTTCTTCATTAAAATTATATTTAAATTTAATTTTTTTATATTTATTTTGTGAATGCACTTTTATTTTATCTTATTATTTATGTTTAAAAATATATTACAAGCTCATATTAATTTTCTAAAATTTATTTCATTTAATTTCAAATTTTCTAGACTAGTTTACTATTTGAGCTATTTTCCTTAATTTAACTTTATATAATTAATAAATATTATATATATTTTTATATTTTGATAAATTTTCGAAATTTTATCTGCGATTTTTATTATTTCCATAAATATCAAGTTATATAAACAAATTTAAGGAATTTGAAAGGTTTAAAACTTTTGGAATTCCTAAGTCTTTTCATCTTCCGACCTTTCATTTTCCCAACTCTTCTCTTAATTGTTTTGGCCGTGTAATCTATTCATTTCAGCTGCATTTTTTTTCACTTTCACAAAAATCATTTCTCTTTCTCTCAAAAAAAATCATGGCTATTCTCCTTGTGAATCTTTGGTAAAAAATTCTATCTTCTTCTTGTCTTTTATTGATTTTCAACTTGAATTTGCACATGCTCTCCACCTTCATAGCTGTATTCCCCCTCCTCCAAGCTGTGGCCGACCACCACCACCACTTTTTTCTGACCATCACACATCCTAACACCTCTCCTCCTCAGGCCAAGATAAGCCATGGTGAAGATCATCACAAAAATCCATCTAAACTAGCACTAGCCATTGTGCCAAACCTTGTCTAGGATTGCCATCTCCTTCTTCCTCCACCTTTGGCCGCCACAACCTCCATTACCACCACCTCTGACCTGACCTCCACCCTCTTCCACTCCACTCCGTAGCCATGTATTTCAGATCTATATCTGAAGCATAGGTGGTAGAAAGCAAGTGCAAAGACATTGGAATTATTTTATGCATTTATTCTTAACATTGTTTATTTATTTTGAGTTGAAAACTTATGTTATATTTATTTGTTTTGTCTCATGTGTTCAAGGCAATTAACCTTGTCTCTCTCTCTCTCTCACTCAAATCATTGTTGTGCCTTCATTCTTTCTGGGTCTTTGTTTGTGTGTCTGAATCTGTTATCTCCAACTTATAGAGGTGAGTATTTCTCACCAGACATTATGTACTTATATAAGTAATAAATTGACACCCTGTGAATCTGTAAAACTATATGATCATGTTATAACTGCTTATATTATTATCATATGATGTTCACACCTATTATTACACCTATTATATTATATGTTACTGTTATTTCATGCTATTCTGTTTATTTTATCTGTTCATCACACTGCAAGTTCCCTTTAGATTAGAATCACTATGGGTTGAAATGATACATACCCGAATGGACTTTAGAATAAGGGAAAATTGTTATGGGCTGAAATGATAGGCCTGAACGATTTTCAATTTATTTCATTTACTTGGGACTGCGGGTTTGAAATGATAAAACCCGGATTCTTCTTTGTAAATTACGGGTTGAAATGATATATTACCTGTATCACTTTACCTAGCGTAGAAAATTATATACAGGCCCGTAGTTAAGATATGTTTTTCTAAAAATTTTAAAATATTTTAGAAATTCAATTATTATAATATTTTGATTTAAAATTAAATAAAAATATGATTTTTGTAAATATTATTGATTTTCTGAATAATTGTAAGTGAAATGAATTAATGAAAAAGTTAGAAAATTTTGAATGTAAGTTATTTTGGAAATTTTGATTTAATTTTTAATGGAAATTAAATTAACTTTGGAAATATGATAAATTTATGACATTTTGAATTTAAATGAATTTAAAGTGGTTCTATATCATATTAATGATTTTTAATAAAATTGAAATGTGAAATGAATGAATATTTAAGTTGAAATTTTGAAATATAACTAAAATTGGAAATTTATGAAATTGACTTAAAAGTGAAATTTTAGTTAGGTAAATAAAAATAAAACTATGTTATATTTGAGAATTTGAACTTAAGTGTTAAGTCGAAATTTAATGTAATGAATTTAAATTTGAATGTTGAAATTTAATAAGCGAATTATTAATAAATGTTGATTTTTGAAAGGAAACTTAACTTTATAAAATCATGAATTCAAGGAAAATTAAATGATGCTTATAAATGTGAAAATGTATGATTTTACAAGTTAAAAATGATTTAAATAAAAATATAAGTGTTTGTGAAATTCTATTGAATATTTGAAGTTAATTAACAGCATTTTTAGTACTGTCTTTTGTTAAATTGAATTGTTTTTGAATGTAACTTTCTGTAGCATTTTCTAAATGCCGCGAAACTTGAATTTTCATTGTTTTAATAAATTTAAGTGCATAACTGAACATTGAAAAGTTTAAAATTTTGGAATTTAATAATTTAATTATTAAATCTAATAACTTCATTTTTATGATTTAAAATGAAGTAATTTGTTTTGAAGTATAACTTTTGATATATTAAATTGATTTGAAATGTGGTACTCAAAGATATGATATTTTGGTATATTGAAATGATTTGAAATGTGGTTTTGAAAAAATATAGCTATTTTGATATATTAAAATGGTTTGAAATGTGGTTTTGAAAAGATATGTATCTTGATATATTAAAATGATTTGAAACGAAGTTTTGAAAGATATGATATTTTGATATTAAAATGATTTGATAAGAAGTTCTGAAAGATATGATATTTTGGAAATGAAGCTTTGAAAGGTTATGATATTTTGATATATTAAAATGATTTGAAAAGAAGTTTTGAAAGGATATGATAATTTAATATATTGAAATGGTTAGAAATGACTTGATATTTATTTTGATAAATATTTAAATTGAAAGATATGGTATGATGATATATAGAAATGGTTTGGAAATGATTTAATCTTTATTTTGATAAAGATTTGGGTTGAAATGATATTTTAATTTGAAGTATAAAATATTATTTTAAAGTTATAACTACGGGTTATAATAACAATTGGTTGTTTAAGAGACCGGGATCGGATATTGTCTTGTAGCCGACCAATACCGAAAACCACTTTAACAACTGTGTACGCGGTGGAGATTGCAGAATGAAGTAGGATGGTGGCGACATTCTCGAGGTATATTACGTGGACTCAACTCCCGTGAGTTGGCATAAATGACTAAAACAAGAGCTATACCGGGCTACACAAAGGGTCGCACCCTTTCATCGAGCATGCTTCTTCGGAAACCATTCTATTACTATCGTGATTTGATATGTGGCGCCACTTTGATTCGGGGGCATGTCTCAAGGTGGGCGGAAGCAGCTGGCTTACCATCACCACCGGTCCGAGAGTGCAAACGGTGTATCTACCCTGGCATTGCCTCGCGTGCCGTGTCATCTCCTTATAGCGAGCCCACTACGATTTTGGTTTTAAAGATTCGACCGCGTTAAGGTTCACCATCCCCTTAACGCTATTTTCTATATGATTATACTTTACTGATTAGACACTACTGTATATAGCGCAATATACTACATAGTAAATAGTTTACCAGATCCTTAGAGGATGGGAGGTCCTAAGCATTCTCTAAGTTACTTGTATCTTTGCTACAGTTCACTTGAGTTGGTTTACATTGTATAAGTATGTATGTCCTGACTCGAGTGTTTGTATTTTTATTTACGCTCGGGTCAACCTGAGTTTTCACACATTTGGATTTCTACTTTCTGGAGATTTGGAATCGCTGGAGATTATCTGCTTGTCTAGTTTTACCTCTTCTGTCTGTTAGTCCTTTCCAACTATTGTATTAGTAGATTTCTATGTATTGAGGCTTCTTTTGTACTTTATTTCTTCTGTTGTATCTTATGTAACTCTGAAATATTTATATAGTAGCTTCATGAACTACTATCTCTTTTACTTCCGCTGCATTATTATTACACTGTGTCTGTGATCTGTGATTTTTATTTACTGTATATTCTGAGATTTGCCAAATTTTTATTTACAACGCGGTATTTTGAGCAATTCAGTTTCGGCATGAGTGTCTACCTATACACTTATAATGGATGCGAATGGTTGAAAATATCGGATCGTTACAGGTTCTGTTCACTTTGAGCTTGCCATGTTTGTTTACCATCATGAAAAGCAAGCATCTCCTCCTGCCTCAAAACCATCTAAACAACTACATCGCGCAGACCCCAGAGATGTGGCAGAGTCGCTTTAGGTAGTTCAGGTTTCACTCCGTAGATGAACTTCTCATTTCTTTTGATAACTGTATCAACTATAGCATATCCTTATCTCGACAGCTCCTCAAATCTAATTGCATACTCAATTACTGTCATGTCTCCCTACTCCATCTCCATAAACGTTATGAGCAGAGTTGGCTTAGCAGTCTCTGACCCCAAACCCACTTCTAAATTCAGCTCTAGTCATGGTCTCCTCATTAACTTCGACAGTAACACTGTTCCACCAGTACAGTGTTGTCCTTGCAACTATCTAGAAGCAAGCCTCCATTTCTACTCACCATTAAGCCCTAAATTAGCAAAGATCCTTTTGCAATGAGTAACCAATTATCCACTTCAATTGCATTCTCAGTCCAGATAAACGGCTTTCCTCCAAGCCTGGCATAATCTCTTCTTAATACTACATATTTATTGACCATCAGAGCTCCATGATTTCCTCCTTCAACATTTCCTCTGACTAAACCCGTAGCAACTTCGGCCTGCATCATATTAATGAAGAATTGATAAATAGCTCCTATATTAGCTTATGGCACTCCATCACCCATATTAGCAGCTTGTGCCCAACCTGGATTCCTTCTAGTGTTAGATCTAGCATTCCCATTTTTTTTGGTGCTTCCTCCACCAATGTTAACTCTTATTATCCTAACATCCACATCTTACGTCCTTAAAATTTGAATTCGGGTCTTTGTAAGATACAAAAGAATAGCCTAAGAGAGATCGGGAGAATAAAGATAAAGTGTATACTTATATATATTAAATACAAGTACGTTACTATAGCGTTATCCCATACACTAGTCTTTTCTTTAATTCCTTAGGATTTTGTTTTCAAAATCATTTTGAGTTTGAAATATCTTTTAAGTTTTCATAAACCTATGCTCTGATACCAAGTTGTAACATCCCCTACTTTGAGGTTCGAAGCTAAGTGCTATAGATACCGCAGTCATCTGTAGTATTAACCTTCGATGATAAAATAGAGCAATGCTATGGTATCCATAATATCAAAGCACATGAATATGAAATAAAATAAACATAGATTTCAAAATCAACTTTTCAGATTACATTTCAAATCATTATTTTATATTCATTTACATAATCTAAAAACGAATCCCCAGGTTTTGATCAAATAACTACTACAAATTACGTCAAGAGCAACATATGAAGATGCCCTCTTGGATGATTAAAGTACTAGATAGCCATATTATTCATAAATACATCACAGCGGAAATAAAACTAAACACTCCTATATAGCTAACTTTTCCTCATGCACGTCTTTGGAAGCTTATTTGTCCAACCTACTAAACCTGAAAAACCTTACCTCTTAATCTACTTAAATTAAATTTTGAGAATCCGAGAGTTTAAGGGGAAAACACAAACTTCGAGTCAGACATAAAGCCTGGCGTGAATAATACTATTACACCTTGATTTATTAATATTGAGCGAGACCACGCCGCCAAGTAGAATGGGTTTTCCCTCACTAATATCCTTTTAAAAGCATATCTTTTGCAAATTAAAATCCAACAATCAAATTGATGATAACAATAGTAGCAACATATATGTAAAATAATCAGGAAATCAATGGACCATCTGTCTACACTATAGTTTTATCAGGCTAACTATTAACCATGGGATGACTTGGGCCAACTAGATATAATCAATAATCTAACTCCTATTAGACATAATATTGGGCCGACTGCCCTTAACTTTCTTTTTCTACGATCAACTGAACTAATGGTTTTACGGGCTTACAAATATCCTATCTTTACTCTATATGTTCCCTTCTGTGTGTAACCTCAAATTTGTCTCACCTGTGACAAGCCCTAAACACTGGAATTGTGAAGTTATTTTAGCTAGGGGATAATAGGTAAAGTATAGGACACTACCTTATACCAGTCCCATCCGATCTTCTAATACCCGAGTTATAAACTTACGGTCAACTACGTTTATTCATGATTCATTTCCTTTGTTAGGGTTAATCACCCTGTCAAAGTTTCATTTCCTTTTAAATAACCTTTACAAATGATTTACCCTCGAAATTATATCTTTATAAAACAAGGAAATCATATACTTTGCTTTACTCAAAACACTTATGCCATGATATATATACTTTACATAAAACAGTGTTGATGAAATCTAATCAAGGGGACTATCTGTCCCTTCAAAGCAAGTTAAAACTCTTTTTAACTTAAAACTTTAGGCTACAACGCTAAAACAACACTTTTGAAACCTTTGCTAAAAGTCTTAAACAATTCCTTTCGAAATCATTGGAAGTACCCCTTTCAAGTGAGTTAACTACTTTAACTATAAGACACTAGGCCGAAAAGCCAAAACATACTTTTCGAATGTATTAAAAATATGACTTTCGAAATCTTTAAAAACAACCTTTTCGAAAGCGTTACTTAGAACCTTAGACATCCTTTTTCAAAACCCTTTAAACCTGTACATTGAAAACATTGGAAACCTTCCATTTAAACATTTAAAGTATACCTTTCAAAAACATTGGGGATCCCCCCTTCGAAACAATTATTATAATCCTTTCGAAAGCGTTGGGTTCAAATAAAGAATTGTGGAAACATTGTTTCAAAACCTTTAATAATTATTCCTTTCGAAAGGGGGTTTCGAAACTATCCTCTCTCTTTAACTTGGAATAAATGTTTTCGAAACCGTTGCCTCTAAAACCATTTAAAAACCGTTACAGGACCCTTTCAAAAGCACTGAGAAAGCAGCTTAAAAGCACAAAGGCAAAAGCAACCTTCCGAAACCACTTTTTTAAGGCTATAAAGAAAAGCGACCTTAACTAGTTCAAAAGGTAGAAATGCCGCAGCATGAGTTTTATCCTTTCAAAAACTTCTTTTATAATATAAAGGCGACAACTCATTCGAAAGCTCTTTTATATAAACACGTGCAAATTGATTAATTCGAAAGATAACTCCAACCCTGTGACGACCCAACTTTTTCTCCATAAAAAGTCATATCATCTTTAAGAAAGAAAGGGATAGAAAAGAGAAAAGAAAGAAGAGAAAGAAGAAAAAACACTAGAATCTCAACAGCGGAACGAATAAATTACATTAATAACATAAGTATTACATAATATACAACACCAATCAGAGTTACACATCATACATAACACATACTAGACAGTTATAAACACCTGTCTAGTTATTACAACTCAATACAACTCTATAAGAGATAGCAACATAGAGAACACACAGCGGAAACTATATATCTATAACGCCGAAGCCTCCTGCTCCATTGGTCCTCCAATATTCATCAAAGCCAACCTGAATCCCTTGGCTACTCATAAAAATTTGAGTACCCAAGAGTTTAAGAAAACAAAAGATAAACTCCGGGTCAGACATGGGTCTGGTGTGAGTGACAGGTTAAGGTTGTTTAACTTTAATTTTTTTTGAAAAGAAATGTATCACGTAAGACTTCCCACACATAAACATTGAAAAGTTTTTACCTTAGGCTAACCAAAACATTTGATAGGAAATCCGATGATATTATAATAGTGTCTAGGGTTTTCAAGTAAAATACAGAAATAGTTGGAATGCTTACATCTCAGGTTCCAACATAGTTGGGCATAACCAATACGTACGACACTTATTGGATTTTGGATTCCATACAATGGAAGGGCTACTGGGGTACCGTCCGTCACAGTACGTGGCCTAGATCACAGTGCCGAGGATCACTCCCAATCCCCTGCAATACAAGGTCGGGACCATTCCTTACTAAACAGTCCCGAACAAGACAACCCCGGCAGTTGTTGCAATCAACCGCCCCACACAGCCGAATATAAAGGGACTTATAGACAGGGGAAAATCTCGTCCTACTTGGGCATGACCCTCTTAACCTTGCTGCACCTCCCCTGTTTTAGACTTGCACTCTGAATCTTCATCTTCACTTGATATTCACGACCTATCGTTAATTTGGATCAATGTGGTTTTCGGATATCCAAATATGGAAACCCGATCCCGGTCTCATCGAAATCCTAATCGCCATCTTTTAGGTCCAAGTTGTTTTAATGTTTAAAACAATTCAATTCAATATTATCTATATACACACAAATAGATAATACACGACATCATAATAGATAACCAACATTATCATCACAATAGATAATCCATATTATCATCCCAAACAGATTATTCATATTAAACGCAACCATTGCATCCAAAACACACAATATCACTTATCTCATATCCGAGATCTCAACTATTCAGGGTAATCAGTATAAATCAACATTCATAAGTAATGACTTATTAATCACCATTTTATAATTAACTTAAAATGAATTAAATTAATTACTTCTTCCCTAATTAAATTAAATTAAATTAATTACTCATCCATATAAATCTTACTTACATAACCATTAATTAATTACAAATCAATCAATTAATTACCCGCAACAAATTACCCTAATTGATCATCCCTGATTAATTATCCTTTATTTATATTCAAGTAATTAGCCTTAAATTAATTTCACAAACTAATTATTCTAAACCAAATTCAGTAATTAACCTGTAATTATTTCATTAATTAATTAATTATAATTAATTACATTAATCCTTAATTAATTACATTAATTAATTCCTTCATTGATTAATTGCTCTTAATTAGTCCATCCTTAATTAAGTCACAAATTATATAAATTAATGATGCCTAACTATATCTATTAACAATTACCCTATTTAAATTAAGTAATTAATTATCAATATTAGTTAATCACTCTTGATTAATCACATTAAGTAATTAACTTAATTTCACCTCTTAATCATCCTAAAAAAACTTTATTAATCAAATCTTAATCAATTCCACTAAGTAATTAATTATTAATTACCTCCTCTAAGTAATTATTCTACATACTAATTACATATTAATTACACAAAGTAATTAATTTTCAAAACTCTTTTATTACCCAATTATCCTTCAATTTAATTACATCAAGTAATTTATCTTCTTAGTTACTTCACTAAGTAATTATTCATTTTTAATTACATTGGGTAATTACTTCTCAAATCAACCAATGATTTTTTTAAATTAATTAATCTTAATTAATTAAGTTAACTAATCAAAATAAACTTAATTAATTACAATTAGTAATTAATTCCTTAATTACTTCCAATAAGTAATTATACCTAAACAATTCAAATGATTATCTTTAAATTAATTAATCTAATTAATCATTAAAAAAATTAATCACATTAATTAATTATTAATAATCCTAAGTTAATACCTTCATTAACCATTAACAAATCTTTAATTACTTCTCTAAAGTAATTAACCGAGATTAATCAATATTAATTACAAATTTAATTATCTATAAAACCCATTAATTAATCTCTAATTATTTAATCAAGTGATAATCTAAAACTTAATTAATTTTTAATTACTTGATTAATGAATTCAAATCATTAATTAAATTAAAATCAAATCTTATCTAATTAATGATTTCTTAATTATAATTTAATCAGTCTTAATTAACTTAACTTAATACTTTAATTAATTAAATAAAACCCTAAATTATTTAATTAATTAACCCAAATTATTAATTTATTAAATTAATGAATTACAAAACTTAATTACCTTAACCATTTAATGAACTATAAATTATTAAGTTCTAATTAACTTTATGATAAACATTAATCTTATTCATGATTTAATTATCATTATCAAAGTAATTTAAAAACAATTTGCTTTTAAATTTCCTCTAAATTCCATTTTAAATTAAGCTTTAAATGAAATCAAATTTTAACTTAAATAAGGTTTAAGTTTTTAAAACCATTTTATTTCATTTTAAAGAATTACTTATCTTCTAAGGTAAATTTAAAAATAGTTTTAACCCATATTCAACTTAAATAAATTTAAAATATACTTTAGATATTCCAAGTGGTTTTGAAACATTTAAATTCAAAAACTTATTTTATTTCAAACTAGAATTCAAATCATGCTTTGAATTCAGATTCAAGAATTTAAATTTAAAGTCCTATTTAAATCCTATATTTCAGATTTTTATAAACATGTTATAAAATACTTTATGATTCAAACTTAATTACAACAAATGAATTTATAAACTTATTTTCTTTTCAAATCCTAAGATTTAGATTCAAATTTGAATTTAGATTTACAATTCGGATTTTAAACTTAAATTTATAATCTTGTTTTAAATCTCATTTTTTCAGATTTCTAAAACACTTTATAAAATACCGTACCAATTTTTAGTTGTTAAACATTCCATTTTTATAAAATTTATTTATTTTGAAAACTAGAATTCAAATTCATTTTGAATTCATATTTTAAACTTGTTTCAACTTTTGTTTAAATCTTACTTTGCTTCCTTTTTAAATTTAGTTTAAATTTAAAAACAGGAAACTGTCAGGTTTCTGGAACAAAACCTGAAATTAAACCTTCTTGAGCCAGAACCTAATTCCCTTCGAGTCATACTCCTCTTTACTTCGGGTAGAACACTCAGGTGACTCGAGCATTTCACTAGAAAAACTTCAACCAAAAATTTCCAGAACCAATCAAACCTTCAAATGTCCACTGTGCACATGCACGGAGGCTGTGGACGATTTCGATCATCAACGATGATCATCCCTAATACACTAACATCTTCTGAATCCAACTCGAACATCATATTGCTCCTGCATCTGCTCGAACTCGAATTCGAGTCAAAACCCAAAACCTGGAACACAGAACTTCTCAAAGCTCAAACCTGTAAACGACTCAATCACCGTCCTCCGACCACCGTTAGAGGTGCAACTCCTTCCATGCCTTCGTCATCGACCCAGCTACCATCCTTCAAAGCTTCTTCATACTCGATCAAACATAGAGACAGTGATGATCCAATTCCCTAACTTGTTTAAAACTAGGGTTAAAACCAAAAATTGACCGCCGCAGCCACCACAACTCATAGGTCATCATCCTGATAATTTTCTCGGCGTCACCATATGCCTTACTTCCTCCAAAAGAAACTTCAAACTTCCAGAATCCCAAGATCATCAGAATTTCCCAAATTCATCTATTTAGTTCATCACAGAACTGCTTCCCAAATCCCAAACTAAAAATTATGATACTAGTTTCAAAAATCATGTTTTTACTTATGTATCTAGTTTACAATACTGAATTTATAATTTAAACAGTTTGGGTTTTTACTTTATTTTAAAATGTACTGATGTTTTATAGTTGTAGAGACAAATATGCTTCATTTTTTTACTTCTTAAAATTTTAAACATTAATCCATGTTGAATCACAACTTTAGTTGACAATCAAATCTTATCAAAAACAAGATTAAGTAAATAAGGGATTTAAATCACATTCAGAGCCTAGGAACAACACATAGCAAAATACATATATATACACAACATACATTCTGTAAATAATCATATTAGATTTCACTTGTATATTCATGCATATCTATTCACCTCAATATATTAACATGCAACCAAATTATGTTTTAAATTTTAAAAAGTTACTCACATGTCTTCTTCAGTAAGACAGAGCCTCCTAAATTTTGAAAGGCTTTTGAATCCTGTTTGAAAACCACATGCATGCAGGCTTGAAATTGCTTTAATTCCAGGTTTCCTGCTATTGAAATTCTGACCAAAACTACATGCATGCTGGTGATTTTCCAGAGGAAGAAATGCAGGTTGATTTTTTTGGGTTTTTGAAAATGCAAACATTTTATTTTTCAAGGAATTGAATTGCATGTTTGAGGAGATGATTTCAGATATGTTTTTGAGGTGGATTTGCAGATATTTAAAAATGGAAATGAGATTACACATTTCTCGTTTGAGGAATTTTGTTTTTGAGAAGAAGTATAGGTTTCTCTTAGTTGAATAAAAAAATAGAAAATAAAAATGAATGAAGACGAAAAAAATAGGTTTATAAGAGCTGAAATAAATTTTACAAAAAAAAGAAAAAGATAAAAATACAATGACACTTGTCATGTTGTTTATTTTACTACTTAACAAATGTAGATTGATTACTTAAGGAATTAACACATGTCTCATATTTAACTTAGTTATATATTAAAATGTTAATAAAGGATTTTACTTTAATTTATTTATACTTATATAAATATATATGAATTTCTTATTTAAAGAAAATGTAAATAAAAAAAATTATAAATTAAAACTTATTCAAATATATTTTAAGAATCTATTATTTTGAATTTCAAAATCAATTCCAAATTCAAATTAAACTTTTGAAATACAAATTAAAATCAACTTATTAAATTTAAAAAAAAATGATAATCTATTTTCTTATTTTTATTCTTTTTATATTTATGGAAAAATAATACATTATGAATATGGCTTGAAAATAACAAATTTTAAATGATTTATAAAAGAGATTATAAATCACTTTTATTATTAAATGAATTAAAAACATATTTTACATTGTATTTTAAACTTGTATATAAAATTTCCAAATCATATTTATATCAAGTAATATTTAAAAAGAAACAAAACAACCTTTTATTTAAATTTAAAAATTAAGCTAAGATATAACTTTGAACAATTTAACATTTATCTTAAGTATTTACAAATCATATAGTTATTAATTAAATAACTTTGAAAATCTTAATATTAATTTAAAACATAATTTCCTAATTACTAAATATATTATTAGAATTTGAAAACAAAACTTCATTTATTTATTAAATTCCCAATCAAAGATTACCTATAATATATATACAAATATATATATATATATATATATATATATATATATATATATTATAATTAAAGACATTTATTTAGCTTTTAAAAGATAAAAAATCACTAATTAAATATTTATTTAATTAGATTATTAAATCAATTCATATTTTATTAATCAATATTATCAAATCAATTTAATTTTATATAAAGATTATTAAATTGATTTTGCCAAAAATTCCGGGATATCACATTCCTTCCCCCTTAAAAGAATTTCGTCCCCGAAATTTTAAAATAAAGGTAATTTAATAATCTATCCAAGATTTTTAATTTCAAAACACAAGCATATATCAAACATATGCTAACAACCATAGCAATAAATTCACCCAATCAAACAAAATTAACTATCCAGACAAAATTCAGGATAGAGTTTCCTCGAATTTCCAAAGTATAAACACCGGGATACTCGCTTTACAGATTCCAAAAAATCAACACTACTAAGCTACAGAACTCCTGCTCATCTGGATCTATAACTGAACAAGATGTCAGACTACAGACAAGTCTGACTCAACAACCAAATCTCCTAGAACAGCTGATTCCAAAACCAGAAATAGATCATACACGTACTCCCTCAGTGATACGTGAAACACATCGAATTCCAGTTGTCCAAACTGGCAATTCAATGCAGAAAACCAAACACTTATCCATAACAGAACACAGAAGAAATCCAAAACATCTCGGAGCTAGCTACCCAACCTTACCAAATTTATAGCTCCTAAAACCGAAGAAAACTTATCCAATATCAGATCTCCGACTCAGAACCACAAAACTCTTCAAACGATCTCGGGCTGCCTACATCCTTCCTGATCAGCTCAACCTTTGCTGATGTCTCAAGAAACAAACTGGACCAAACCTAACCCACCAGAATGATCCTCCATGATCAACCAAGATCAAGAACAAACTCCACTCACAACCATCAGAAGAAAACAAACTTCTCCTATCCGTAAAAGAAAAGCAGATGCACTCCCGAACTGCTTCCGCTACACAACTCTGATCTGGAGTAGAAAAGAATGCTGATGAAGAACACAAGCACAATTGGATAACACCACCAAGAGAAAAATCTATGATATCCAAGAGAAAAATTCAGAAGTTCATCTAATCCTGAGCTGCTTCAAGGAACCAACCTTCAACTAGTTGAACCACCGGTAGCACATTTGGAATCCTAGTCGATAAGAAAACTGAATCTCTAAATACGGACAACCTCTGACTTCCCTGAAATCATCCAGAAAAATCTCCAACAATCCAAGAGAATACTCAATCATCGAAAGTCACTTTTGCGATCAATCCAAACTAAAATCCAAAGAAATACTGTTCTCCCTTTACCAATCAGAACAGCTTACGCTGGTCTTGTCAATCCATCGAAGAAATGGATTCACTCAGCTGCTTCTGAACTCCACTCTCAGAAAACTGCTAAGCCAGAAAACTCTGCCGACACACAAAAAACTCGAGCTGTACTGCTGACACAGATGCCAAAGAATTCCTAATCCAAAGCTCTTCGAGAAACTTGGACTTCAAACCAAACAGAAACACCCTGCAGAACTCAGCCACAACACCGAAGCAAACCTACTTCCTTAAACTCGTTCCAAAGAAATCATCTTCGGAAACATCCATAGTCACTGCATCTCATCGTGCAGCTACTATTTCCTGAGGTATTAAGAAGCCATCACTAGCTTCTGCTCAGCCAATAGATCCAAACTCTACTCATCCAACTTCAAAGATGAACTCCGAACCTTAACAGGTTACCTTCAGAGATCAATTAAGTCCTTACACCACTGCAAAGCTCACTCGATACGGTATTAGGTTTACAGTCTCGACAGATACACTTCCAATCTCAAACATACAAACTCCAACCAATGGTAGTCGCGTTACACACACGACTACCCAATCTATCTTCATATTGGAAAATCCGAACAGGTAACCCAATAGATAGGTAGAAATAAATAAATAAATATAAATATATTAAAAATTAAAAATATGCTCTCTCAAGATAGACACCACTCCAGAGCCTAGATATTCACTCAATCTAATGCTCTGATACCAACTGTGACGACCCGACTTTTTCTCCACGAAAAGTCGTATCATCTTTAAGAAAGAAAGGGATAGAAAAGAGAAAAGAAAGAAGAGAAAGAAGAAACAACACCAAAATCTCAACAGCGGAACGAATAAATTATATTAATAACATAAGTATTACATAATACACAACACCAATCAGAGTTACACAGCATACACGACACATACTAGACAGTTATAAACACCTGTCTAGTTATCAACTCGATACAACTCAATAAGAGATACCAACACAGAGAACACATAGCGGAAACTATATATCTATAACGCTGAAGCCTCCTGCTCCTTTGCTCCTCCAATATTCGTCAAAGCTAACCTGAAATCCCTTGGCTACTCGTAAAAATATGAGTACCCAAGATTTAAGAAAACAAAAGGTAAACTCCTGGTCAGACATGGGTCTGGTGTGGGTAACAGGTTAAGGTTGCTTAACTTTAAAATTTTTTTTGAAAAGAAAGGTATCACATAAGACTTCCCACTCATAACATGGAAAAGTTTTTACCTTACGCTACCCAAAACATTTGATAGTAAATCCGATGATATTATAATAGTGTCTAGCCTTTTCAAGTAAAATACAGAAATAGCTGGAATGCTTACATCTCGCGTTCCAACATAGTGGGCACAACTAATACGTACAACACTTATTGGATTTTGGATTCCATACAATGACAGGGCTACTGGGGTACCGTCCGTCACAGTATGTGGCCTAGATCATCGTACCGAGGATCACTCCCAATCCCCTGCAACACAAGGCCGGGACCATTCCTTACTGAACAGTCCCGAACAAGACAACGCCGATAGTTGTTGCAATCAACCACCCCACACAGCCGAATATAAAGGGACTTCTAGATAGGGAAAATCTTGTCCTACTTGGGCATGACCCACTTAACCTTGCTGCACCTCCCCTGTTTTAGCCAATCCCGGTTAATGAGGCTTAAGGCTACGATTACCTTTAGAGAACACATCTCTTAGAATGCTCATCGTCCACCTGACGATGTTATGAAAGCATTCAATCCATACAAGTTCGTTTCGGGTTCGAATGAAACCGAAGGCATTATCTCGTCACACTCATTTTGGAATCACCCTCAGAGTTAACAACGATAACCCTTGCACTCTGAATCTTCATGTTCACTTAAGATTCATGACCTATCGTTAATTTGGATCGATGTGGTTTTCAGATATCCATATGGAAACCCGATCCCGGTCTCATCGAAATCCAAATCACCATCTTTTAGGTCCAAGTTGTTTTAATGTTTAAAACAATTCAATTCAATATTATCTATATACACACAAATAGATAATACACAACATCATAATAGATAATCAACATTATCATCACAACAGATAATCCATATTATCATCCCAAACAGATAATTCATATTATCAACTCAAATGCAACCATAGCAACCAAAACACACAACATCACTTGTCTCATATCTGAGATCTCAACTATTCAGGGTAATTAGTATAAATCAACATTCATAAGCAATGAATTATTAATCACCATTCTATAATTAATTTAAAATGAATTAAATTAATTACTTCTTCCCTAATTAATTTAAAAGAAATTAAATTAATTACTCATCCATATAAATCTTGCTTATATAACCATTAATTAATTACAAATCAATCAATTAATTACCCTCAACAAATTACCCTAATTAATCATCCCTGACTAATTATCCTTTATTTATATTCAAGTAATTAGCCTTAAATTAATTTCATAAATAATTATTCTAAACCAAATTCAGTAATTAACCTATAATTATTTCATTAATTATAATTAATTACATTAATCCTTAATTAATTACATTAATTAATTCCTTCATTGATTAATTGTTCTCAATTAATCCATCCTTAATTACATCATTAATTATATAAATTAATGATCCCTAAATATATCTATCAATAATTACCCTATTTAAATTAAGTTAGTAATTATCAATATTGATTAATCACTCTTGATTAATCACATTAAGTAATTAACTTAATTAATTTCATCTCTTAATCATCCAAATTTTTTTTATTAATCAAATCTTAATCAATTACACTAAGTAATTAATTATTAATTACCTCCTCTATGTAATTATTCTACATACTAATTACATATTAATTACACAAAGTAATTAATTTGCAAAACTCTTTTACTACCCAATTATCCTTCAATTTAATTACATTAAGTAATTTATCTTCTTAATTACTTCACTAAGTAATTATTCATTTTTAATTACATTGGGTAATTACTTCTCAAATCAACCATTGATTATTTTAAATTAATTAAACATGATTAATTAACTTAACTAATCAAAATAAACTTAATTAATTACCATTAGTAATCAATTCCTTAATTACTTCCATTAAGTAATTATACTTAAACAATTCAAATGATTATCTTTAAATTAGTTAATCTAATTAATCATTAAAAAAATTAATCACATTAATTAATTATTAATAATCCTAAGTTAGTGACCTTTATTAACCATTAACAAATCTTTAATTACCTCTCTAAAGTACTTAATTGAGATTAATCAATAATAATTACAATTTTAATTATCTATAAAACCCATTAATTATTCTCTAATTATTTAATCAAGTGATAATCTAAAACTTAATTAATTTTTAATTACTTGATTAATGAATTCAAGTCATTAATTAAATTAAAATCAAATCTTATCTAATTAATGGTTTCTTAATTACAATTTAATCAATCTTAATTAAATTACTTAATCCTTTAATTAATTAAATAAAACCCTTAATTATTTAATTAATTAACCTAAATTATTAGTTTATTAAATTAATTAATTACAAAATTTAATTACCTTTATCGTTTAATGAGTTATAAATTATTAAGTTCTAATTAACTTTATGATAAACATTAATCTTATTCATGATTTAATTATCATTATCAAAATAATTTAAAAAAAATTTGCTTTTAAATTTCCTCTAAATTCCATTTTAAATTAAGATTTAAATGAAATCAAATTTTAACTTAAACAAGGTTTAAGTATTTAAAACCTTTTTATTTCATTTTAAAGAACTACCTATCTTCTAAGGTAAATTTAAAAATAGTTTTAACCCATATTCAACTTAAATAAATTTAAAATATACTTTAAATATTCCAAGTGGTTTTGAAACATTTAAATTCAAAAAATTATTTTCTTTCAAACTAGAATTCAAATCATGCTTTGAATTCAGATTCAAAAATTTAAATTTAAAATCCTGTTTAAATCCTATATTTCAGATTTTTAAAAACATGTTATAAAATACTTTATGATTCAAACTTAATCACAACATTCGAATTTATAAACTTATTTTCTTTTCAAATCCTAAGATTTAGATTCAAATTTGAATTTAGATTTACAATTCAGATTTTAAACTTAAATTTATAATCTTGTTTTAAATCTCATTTTTTCAGATTTCTAAAACACTTTATAAAATACTGTACCAATTTTTAGTTGTTAAACATTCCATTTTTATAAAATTTATTTATTTTGAAAACTAGAATTCAAATTCATTTTGAATTCATATTTTAAACTTGTTTCAACTTTTGTTTAAATCTTACTTTGCTTCCTTTTTAAATTTAGTTTAAATTTAAAAACAGGAAACTGTCAGGTTTCTGGAACAAAACCTGAAATTAAACCTGCTCGAGCCAGAACCTAGTTCCCTTTGAGTCATACTCCTCTTTACTTCGGGTAGAACACTCAAGTGACTCGAGCATTTCACTAAAACAACTTCACCTAAAAATTTCCAGAACTAATCAACCCTTCAAATGTCCACTGTGCACATGCACGGAGGATGTGGACGATTTCGATCATCAACGATGATCATCCCTCATCCACTAACATCTCTTGAATCCAACTCGAACATCAGATTGCTCCTGCATCTACTCGAACTTCTACTCAAACTCGAATTTGAGTCAATACCCAAAACCTAAAACACAGAACTCCTCAAAGCTCAAACCTGTCCCAATCACCGTCCTCCGACCACCGTTAGAGCTGCAACTCCTTCCATGACCTCGTCATCGACCCAGCTACCATCCTTCAAAGCCTCTTCACACTCAATCAAACATAGAGACAGTGATGATCCAATTCCCTAACATGTTTAAAACTAGGGTTAAAACCAAAAATTGACCGCCGCAACCGCCACAACTCATAGCTCATCATCCTGACAATTATCTCGGCCTCACCATACACCCCACTTCCTCCAGAAGAAACTTCAAACTTCCAGAATCCCAAGATCATCAGAATTTATCTTTTTAGTTCATCACAGAACTGCTTCCCAAATCCCAAACTAAAAATTATGATACTAATTTCAAAAATCATGATTTTAGTTATATATCTAGTTTACAATATTGAATTTATAATTTAAAAAGTATGGGTTTTTACTTTATTTTAAAATGTACTGATGTTTTATAGTTGCAGAGACAAACATGCTTTATTTTTTCGCTTCTTAAAATATTAAACATTAATCCATGTTGAATCACAACTTTAGATAATCAAATCTTATCAAAAACAAGATTAAGTAAACAAGGGATTTAAATCATATTCATAGCCTAGGGACAACACAAAGCAAAGTACATATATATACACAACATACATTCTGTAAATAGTCATATTAGATTTCACTTGTATATTCATGCATATCTATTCATCTCAATATATTAACATGCAACCAAATTTTGTTTTAAATTTTAAAAAGTTACTCACACGTCTTCTTCAGAAAAACAGAGCCTCCTAAATTTTTAAAGGCTTTTGAATCCTGTCTAAAAACCACATGCATGCAGGCTTGAAATTGCTTTAATTCCAGGTTGCATGCTGTTGTGACCAAAACTACATGCATGCTGGTGATTTTCCAGAGGAAGAAATGCAGGTTGATTTCTTTGGGTTTTTGAAAATGCAAACATTTTATTTTTTAGGAATTGAATTGCATGTTTGAGGAGATGATTTCAGATATGTTTTTGAAGTGGATTTGCAGATATATAAAAATGGAAATGAGATTACACATTTCTGGTTTGAGGCATTTTGTTTTTGAGAGGAAGTTTAGGTTTCTCTTGGTTGAATTAAAAAAAACAGAAAAGAAAAATGAATGAAGAAGAAAAAAATAGGTTTATAAGAGCTGAAATAAATTTTACAAAAAAAAGGAAAAGATAAAAATACAATGACACTTGTCGTGTTGTTTATTTTACTACTTAACGCATGTAGATTGATTACTTAAGGAATTAACACATGTCTCTATTTAAATTACTTATATATTTAAATGTCAATAAAGGATTTTACTTTAATTTATTTATACTTATATAAATATATATGAATTTGTTATTTAAAGAAAATGTAAATAAAACAATTATAAATTAAAACTTATTCAAATATTTTTTAAGAATCTATTATTTTGAATTTCAAAATCAATTCCAAATTCAAATTAAACTTTTGAAATCCAAATTAAAATCAACTTATTCAATTAAAAAAATGATAATTATATTTTCTTATTTTAATTCTTTTTATATTTATGGAAAAATAATACATTATAAATATGGCTTGAAAATAACAAATTTAACAAATTTTAAATGATTTATAAAAGAGATTATAAATCACTTTTATTATTAAATAAATTAAAATCATATTTTACATTGTATTTTAAACTTATATATAGAATTTCCAAATCATATTTATATCAAGTAATATTTAAAAAGAAATAAAACAACCTTTTATTTAAATTTAAAAATTAAGCTAAGATATAACTTTGAACAATTTAACATTTATCTTAAGTATTTACAAATCATGTAGTTATTATTTAAATAACTTTGAAAAGCTTAACATTAATTTAAAACATAATTTCCCAATTACTAAATATATTATTAGAATCTGAAAACAAAACTTCATTTATTTATTAAATTCCCAATCAAAGATTATCTATAATATATATACAAATATATATATATATATAGATTATAATTAAAAACATTTATTTAGCTTTTAAAAGATAAAAAATCACTAATTAAATATTTATTTAGATTATTAAACCAATTCATATTTTGTTAATCAATATTATCAAATCAATTTAATTTTATATAAAGATTATTAAATTGATATTGCCAAAAATTCCGGGATATCACAAACCCCTTCGAAAGCATCATTTACAAACAAAAATAGTTCAAAGTTAATAACAGTAGCTTTTACCCCTTTGAAGCTAGGTTTCGACACGGTCCTTTCGCCTTCCTCCAACGCGCTACATACCAACTGCTTGATTCATGTGCATTGCTTTCAAGTGGGTTCTTTGGTGGAGGTATGGTGTCGAAAGGTAGTGGATGGAAGTGGCAAAGTAGTAAATTCAACCAGAACTGATTTTAAGCTCTTAAAATTTTTTCTTTTTACCAAACTTGCCTTATTTTTCAAAATATGATTAGTAGAAATTTCTTTATCAAAAATCCTTTTCCAAAAGTGCCATTGAATTCAAAAATTGTCAAATAATCCCTTCTCCTTGGATAAACATATACAACATTTAAGTCCCTCAACCTTAATAATTTTATAACTATGATAAAATACTTAGGAAAATTCCCCAAACACAATAATTCATTTTTAATATGCTTTCTAACATATTTAAATTTCAGACCCAAAATCAATATATAATTGCCGTAATTAATTCAAACCCAATTTTAGCTATTTTCTTTCAAAGAAATTTCATAATAAATCTACAATTGCATAGAAAATTATGAAACTTGAAACCCACTTCATAAATAATGTTTTTGAAAGTGTATAAAAAATGCAAGTCATTTGGATGTAATTTAATAGGTTTTTCAAATCTAAACTTATCATAAAATCTAAATGAAGCAACAACATATACATATCCATTTAAACAATCATATCATGGCATATTATTTGCAAAATTAATTCGAATCTAAATAGAAACTAAAATCAATAAATATGAGATGTAAGATCATTATTCATCTTAACTTGATGTTAAGAAGGTCGAGATTTGCTCATTGCTTAATTTCTTTAAGCTTTCTACTTGTTTCCTAGCTTTTCTTCCTTTGATTTCTCTTAATGGTGGCCGACCAAGCTTATAAGTATTTCAGTTTTGTTTGCGAATTTTGAAAATGAATAAGGAATGAAGGAAAGACGGGTTTAGGGTATAAGAAACTTAGTCTATTGTTATTTTGCCCTTATTATATTCCTCCTACTTACTCCATTTTAATTCTCTTTGGCTTATTGATTCATTAAAGCATGCCCCTCTTATTGGTTAGCAAATCTCACTCCCATAACCATCTACATTATTTCATTTAATTTGTCTAATTAAAAGTCCTAAATAATGTTAGTCAAAATTATGGTTACTACATCCTTGATATTGCAAAGTTTGCATTTTTATTCATATTTTTGAAAGTAGATAATTTATAAAAATTACATAGCAACACACTTCATTCAAATGAATTAAAATACTATTGAAATCGTAACTCATCTTACAATAACTTTTAATCCACTAACATATGTCGTTTAACCAACAAATGTGGAATTATAATACAATTCATTAACTTTGGGATAACTTTCACTCTTACTTTCAAGATTTAAGTACATGTAATATTTAATTCAAATTAACAACTCATAAACAATGTTGGCATAGTTTTCAAATTTATTACATGTACATTTTTAAGCACACAACTCCAAATAATTATATTCAAGCATACAAGGAACAGATTTACAACAACATAAATCTAATATTATATAAAATATATAAATTTTCACTCATCTTTAAGCTTTTTAAATCTCCAGATCTAAACACTTCTATTTCTATTTAACAACATTTTTCTCCTTAATGGAATATGTACCGCAAGCATACATGTGCGTTTTAGAAATTTAGATCTAAGAAGCGCATTTGAATTAAATTTTGATTTCAATTGACATTTGCATTTCTTTCATAGAATTTGTTCACTCCGTATTCTTCTTCTCTTTTATTTTCCGCTATTCTCCACACATACACACACACAAATATATATATATATATATATATATATATATATAATGTACTAATTCATAATTTCTATATTTCCTAGAATTTATGGATAAAAGAAAATGATGGAAAATATGAGAAGGAAAAAATGGGGTTAGGTTTGCATTTATAAATGCACAAGTCAATTCCATCCGTTAGATTTTATTTTATCAAATTCGGACCATTAGGCCTTAGTTTAATCTCGCCACCACAAGGCCATCGGCTGACTACTTTATTCCTGCCAGTTGATCGCTATTAGTCGACCAATCCTAATAAGGGGGCCAACCGACCACCGTATATATGTTGAGTTTTATTTTGTGCTTATCTCACCCTATTTGTTTCTTTGTGTGATTGATTTTGTTCCGTCTGATTAGCGTTAACCTTACTAATGTTACTTAGCAGTTAAGCATTAGTTTACATGTTAATTTAATTTTAATTCACAATATTTATTTCCCTATTTTCTTTCCTTTAATGTTAACATTCTTAATTATTAATGTTTGTTTTAACGTTAATTAATTCACATTTATTTATTTCCTTTTCAACGCCGATTTAATTTCATTTAATGTTGGTCTCCTTTAATTACTTCTTTCTATTCTCCAATTTGATTAGATTTAACATTGCTAATTTCTTAAATGATTAGATTTACATCAAGTATTTATATTAACGTAAGTTATTAATATTAGTTTACTTCTGCGCTTTAATGACCCGTAATTTTTCGACTATTTAAATTGTTAAATTAATGAGTTTTGGTAATTTAATATGGAAAGAAATAAAAAACTTTGTAATTTAATAATGAATGAATGCTAAAATGAAAAGTAACAATGGTAATTGAAACTAATAATTAACAATTTGAATGAAATTACAGTTAATTGAACTATTGTAAATTGTTATACAAGGTTATAAATTGATAAGAAGACAAATGCAAACATTAAATTAATAAATGAAATAGTATGAAATAAATGACCATTGAATAAAATTTGGTTACATAAGAATTGTAACATTTGTTTGTGAATAATGAATTCATAAGTGTGATTAATATTTATAGTAACAATTGTTGTAAGTTACCTGTTTATTTGGTCTATTTAATTGAAACTGGAAATAAATTAAAATTAAATGAACTTTAATGTTATACTAACGAGAATTAATGCAATAAACGAAAGTGTGAATGTAATAAAATAAATAGAAATGTAGATTTATTCATAAAGTAGTAATTGATGTAATAAAAGAATAGAATTAAGATAGAATAATTAATTGGATTTGAAATCTTAATTAATGTGTGTAATTGACAAAATTTCAAATTTTGAAATATTGTCATTAATACAAATAAAAAATGGAAATTGGGATATATTAATGTAATGAAATATAAAATAATCTAAAAACGTGTCTATAGAATAACAACTGATTTGAGTATAAAGATTGAAACCAAATAAAAACAATTTATTGGAATTAAATTGTAATGAATAAGATTTATGGCAGTTGTAATCAAACACTGTAAATTTTGAAATAGTCAATAATGAATTGATATAGAGAGTTGTTTTAGAGGATTATAAATTACTAAGTACTTTTAGGTGATAGAAATTGTGAATTATAAAATTGAATTGAAATTTGATTTAATTAATTTATTATTAATTTATTTAATTAACTGAAATATAGCCATTTTGGCCACTGACTTGAATTTCAACAAAACCAGTTTCATCGGATCCGTGATAGTGAATTTTTATAGGATTTTAAGTTTCGTAACGATTGGACTTGTCATTTGATCGTACGAGCTTGAAACGTCTAGAAGTCAATTTAATTGAAATTAATTGAAATCAATTTGAAATAAGCTGATTTTAACGTAACTTCTCCATACGATGGAATTAGGACTTGGAATCGGTTCCATTGATTTTAAAATTATCAAAAACATCTATTTTGATATATAGGTTGACCCATTTTCGTTCCGGATATAGAACGAGCTTTCTGGGTCATGTATCATTCAACATTCCAAATCAATCGAGCCCATTCCTTTCTATTTTGTTCTGCCTATAAATATGTACCTCATCTCAATTTCTTCCCAAATCAATCGAGCCCATATAGATGGATCTTGTCTATTTGGTATCTCATCTCAATTTCTTGATTCATTATGCCTTACATTTTATCATTTACGACATTAACCACAACTAATTTCAATTTAACTCCGTGTTACAAAAGGTTATTAACATGATTTAATAGTCATAATGACCATATATATTGCTATCAACATCAAATCATATATGGAGTGTACACATAGCATTATCAAAAAGATAATCAACATAGCAACTTTATATAATATTGTATAATACTACTCTTCCAATGACTTAAATATTAAAAACATACATAAGATATAGCCTTTAACACTAAATTATACACAATTGGGTCATAAATCAATTATTATCACACTTTACTCATCCGTGAATAAATCATCCAAACAATAGTATGATTATCATTAAATTTCTGTTGGAAAATAAAAAAATTCAATTAAAGAAGACTTTATTTATAAAGGGATCATAACATCTATAAGTTCCAAAAACTCCATAATTTCTCATTCAAGAATATATCAATAACACAAAATTTTCTCTAATTCCTCATGACTACATGCCTTTTCGACCCTCTAAAGTCAACATTAATACATTCACGACATTCACTACCAAGTATCTAAGTGTCAGAAAGATAGATTGTTGGGATGAAAGAAAAGACAAAATAAAATCTCACATCGTGATGAGTAATATATAATATGCACATAATCTTTACAAAAGATAACTATAATATACATACATCAATCTAAGTAGACTATCCTATCATCAGTCTAAACAGTTATAACAACCGTCCTCACTAATGCTAATAAATATAAAACAAGAAATGCAGCAGAAATACGATATATTTTAATATACCTTGGAGGCATCCAGCACGTCTCTTGAATCTCCAAAGCATCCATAACTAAAGCTGAAAATATACTCGGGCTGACCCGTGCTTTATAAGTGGATCAGTCTGATAAACCAGCATGAGAAACTCAAATCATATGAATTTTTATATTTGTAAAATCCTTCTAAAAATAAATGTATCTCGTAACACCATGATGCACATAAATACGGACGTGTTTTTACCTTGCGATAATCGAACCATTTTATTAGAAAATCAAGTAATATTATAATAATGTCAAGGGTTTAAAATAAATAAAGAATCAAAACAGGAATGGTTAAGCTAACTACATCCAATAGCATATTAACTAAATCTATAAAGCACGTATTGGAAAGATGGATTCCAACAATGACAAGGTAAGGGAATACCTTTTGTACAATACACCTTTAGAAAAAATATATCGAAGCTGGAAACCTATTTCAATTCTGCAAAACAGGATTGACCTACCCTTTCCTGGATAGTACCAAATATGATTATCCCTTAGCTGCCAAAGTAATAAACTATACTAGGCCCTAACCATACATAAATCTATAAATAACAATCTAGATAAGGTGATGTCTATACCCTAATGGAAGCGATCCACATAGCCCTACGTCATAACTCCTATTTTAGTCAATTCCGACTGTTAGGCTTGAGGTTTCATTTTACCTTTTTAGCATATTCCACTTGGAATGCTAACACCGCTTTGTAGGCTATAATGCGATGACAACATTCATCCATACAAGTTGCTCATGATATGAATAAACTGAAGGCACTACTTGTAGCGACCCGCTTTTTTGTTCAATTCAAGCTGAAAATAAACCACCCTTGTCTTATCCAAAATCAAACGGAAATACAGATAGTTAAGAGAAAGAAAGAAGAAAGAAGAAGAGAAGAGAAGAAGAAGAGAAAAGAAACTAAAAACAACACAAAATCTCACAATCGTAGCGAAACAACATATAATATAATATCAATGATCTTTATAAAAGAGAAGCTATTATATACATTCATACATCCATCCATCAGAGTACAACAGTAGTCATAATCATCATCCTAGACAGTTATAACATCCCGTCCTTACAATCGCTGATAATTTCAGCAACAAAGCAGCAAAAAATAAACATATACGAGAATACGACTTAAAGACCTCCAATTCATTTCCTGAGCCCCAATGCATCCAAAGTAATCTATAAATATGCTCGGTCTTGTGAGAAATGCGGATTATTGATCTTAAGGCTGGAATAACACTGGGGGGGAGGGTGAATAGTGTTTGTTGGATTTTCTATCTTTTTGAAACTTATGTAATTTAATCACTAACAAATGCAATTCACAGATACAGACAAAATCACAGAATCAGACATATATGCAAATACTAAATAAAAGCAGTAAAGGAAAGAACGCACCAGGATTTTATACTAGTTCGGAGTTACCCAACATCTAGTCCTGCACAATTGTACGAATTTCTTTTCAAAATAATCTCCCAGATTACACCCTCGGTTTCAAGGCTACAAGGTACACCCTCCTGTATTCAAGTCTAGGGCAAACTCTCTTGGTTTAAATAGGCTACAAAATCACCTAATTGATTCCCAAGGCTACAATCACACCCAATTGATTTCAAGGCTCAACCACACCTTTTACTTAATAGTTTGATTTATAAAAGATCAATAACTCTGAATAGCAATAAGATCTTGTGGAGAGAGTGGCAGAGAATCAAACAAGCAATAATCAAGTTTGATTCACTTGGTATTTCGACAGAGTATAGTTTGGGATTAGTTAGAATAAATGTGGAAGATGAAGAGGAGAGAAACCAAGTAAAATCTGATTACAAAAGATCTATAACTCCGAATAGCAATAATATCTTGTGGAGAGAGTGGCAGAGAATCAAACAAGCGATAATCAAGTTTGATTCACTTGGTATTTCGACAGAGTATAGTTTGAGATTAGTTAGAATAAATGTGGAAGATGAAGAGGAGAGAAAACAAGTAAAATCTGATTGAAAATTCGTTTAGAACTACTGATATTTATAGAAGATCAACAGCCATATCTATTTGTGGAAGGATACGACGAATAGAAACTTGGTTTGAAAATTTGAATTTTGAATTTTAACGGGCACCATCGACATGGGGGGTAGGAGCATGTCGACATGCTCTAAGAAAAAATGGTGATTTTGATTTTCTTTTTAAAATTGGTTTCTATAACTTGTCAAAACTATTTCTAAACTTTGTAAATATATTTAAATATAGTTTAAACATACAAAAGTAATTTTTAATATATATAATCTCAATCTATAAAGTGATTTAAAATCTTAGTTTATAAATATTTAAAAGCTAAATATTTAAAACAAGAGAAAATTTAAAATCAAGGACAATTTTGAAATCAAAATATTAAAAATGATAAAGATAATCTTGAGGCTAAAATATTTCAACAAGAGAGATGTCATTTTGAAAAGAAGGTTTTTAAAAACATTTAAAACAAGAGATATATTTTTGAAAAGCATTTTCATAAATTAGTAGATATCAAAATAGGACCACTATATGTTCCACTAGATATTGTCGTGGGTTCCATCCCTTTAACAGGCTCGAAGTGAATGCCATTTCACGAATAAATTTCGAACAAAGATGTAAGTGCTTTCAAGAAATTTTAACATAATTCTAGACTCAATACTTATCTTGTATTCTTGAAATCTTGAAATCTTAATATCTTGATACTCATGAGTCTTTAATCTTGATGTCTTCAATCTTGAGTCTTTATACTGTACAGTCTTCATTCTTGGTACCTGCATGGTCATATCCTGCATATACATATATATCTAAACGATAATGTTAGTATTTATATTTTATTACAAGTCCTAAGGTTGTTGTCATTAAAACCATCATTTCAAGGACTAACAATCTCCCTTTTTTTGATGATGAAAAATATGTTTATAAAATATACTTCTCCTTCACAATAACTCCCCCTACAACTAATAACTCCTCCTTAATCTAAGCCTAACTGCTCTAACCACTCAATTTTATATTTCTCTCCCTTTGTCATCAACAAGAACTAATCCTAAACTAATATAGCTTCCACTTAATCTAATACTATCCGAACTAAATACTAATAAGGAAGTATAATAAGTGAAAACAAATATTTTATTATATACGATGTTACATTTACATGTATATATGGAAAATAAACACACAAACATATTTAAGTACATAAACTAGAGAATAACACTACTAACGAGAGTTTTTGACAATTGGAGATTTGTGAATCGAATAATTAGGATAATGAAAAGAAAAGTTTTCACGTTGTTCAACCAAATTCCCATCTTTGTCAAAACAGACTTCGCCTACGCAGACCACATTGTTGTCTTCTTCCATAGGTGCTTCTTCCTCTTCTTCTTCTTCCACTTCGCTGTGCTCTAAGGGGTTACGCACTTGAATGTTGGAAGAATCTTGTTCAATCAGGATAGGATTTGCATGATTATCCATTAGGAATTTTGCAAATTCCGAAGAATTTGCCATTGCTTTTCTTGTTCTTTTGCCATCCTTGTGTTGCATAACTTGAAGTTCAGTCAACATTTGCATGGCATCCTGCATAGACCCTTCAATCTTTATCACACGTGCCAGTGTAGTGCGTTGGAATGGAGCATAATGAGGGGAAGGGAAAGAAATGGTGTCATTTTGGGTTGATTTAGTGGAGGAGGCCATTAGTTCCAATTTTCAGAAGTGTAATACAGAGAAAGAAAAGTGAGAATTTAGAAAAATTCGAAACGCATAGGTTTATATAACTTCCAAACTAATTTTAGAGGGAAAATCAAATTTTCAAATTTTGCCGTTGTATGTCGACATGGACGGTAGGGGTATGTCAACATGCCTATGAAATTTTTTATTTTCTTGTATATTTCTATTTATTAAAAATATATTTCACTATATCTATATTCTATATTTCTGTTATTGAACAAATGCCTAGTTTTCTTCTTAAATTATTAAATATAGGTTGATTTAAGGGTTGGTTGAAATATCAGCAATTTGATTCTCTGAGTTGATAAATTCAAGAGAAATAATCTCCTTACTTATATTACCTCAGAGAAAGTGATGTCTGATATCAATATGTTTAGTCCTAGCATGAAGAATAGGATTTTTAGATAAATTTATTGCACTAGTACTATCACAATAAATTGGTGAGTTTGAAATTGTTAATCCAAAATCTTTTAGGGTTTGTTGCATAAAAATAACTTGAGAGCAAGCCAAAACAGAAGAGATATATTCTGCTTCAGTTATTGATAAAGCAACAATGTTTTTCTTTTTACTAAACTATGAAACCAGAGAATGCCCCAAAAAGTGAAAAGTTCCACTTATAATTTTTCGGTCAGATTTGCAACCAGCGTAATCAGCATCACAGTAAGAGATTAAATCAAATGAATCATTTTCATAGTCAAAAGTAAATTTAACATATCTTATGATACATTTCACAGCTTTTAAGTGAGTCTCTTTGGGTTGAGATTGGTATCTTGCACAGAGACAAACACTATGCATGATATCAGATATACTCGGAGTGATATAGAGTAGTGATCCAATCTTTCCCCTATATAGTTTTTGATTTACACCGTTTGAAAGATCTTTATTTAAATCTTCATTGGTTGCCATGGTAGTGGGTTTTCCACTTGCAATAGTCGTACCAAATTTACTAACTAGATCCCTAGCATATTTTTCTTGACTAATAAAAATAACATTATCTAATTATATTATTTGTAAACCTAAGAAGCCCATATGACTCATCTCAAACTCTTTTTTCATTATTTCAAAAAATTCTTTATTCCTTTCATGGTTAGTTGAACCAAAAATAACATCATCTACATAAACTTGTACTAGTAGGATATCATTTTTATTTCTTTTAATAAAAAGAGTATTATCTACTTTACCAATTTCAAATTTTGATTGTAATAAAAAAGATCTTAGTCTGTCATACCATGCTCTAGGAGCTTGTTTCAGACCATACAGAGCTTTCTTGAGTTTGAAAACTTGGTTTGGAAATTTTTCATCTTCAAAGAGTGGAGGTGGTTCAACATAAACTTCCTCTTTAACAAATCCATTTAGAAAAACACATTTAACATCCATTTGAGATAATTTGAAATTATTATAGCTTGCGAAAGCAAGTAGAATTCTAATGGCTTCTAATCTTGCTCCGGGTGCAAAGGTTCCATCAAAATCTATTCCTTATTCTTGACAATAACCTTATGCGACTATCGAGCTTTATTTCTAACGACCTTACCTAGTTCATTCATCTTATTTTTATAAACCCACTTAGTTCCTATTATAGTTTTATCCTCGGGTCTAGGAACAAGTTTCTAAACATCAATTCTGGTGAATTGATTCAAAAATACATTGTCAAAAATACACTGTCAAAAATGAATTGATTCTAATGTTGACTATGTCAAAAATACATTTCTTTCCAGTGCATTTTCTGGCCTGGTTTTTAAGGCAGAGAATAAGTCATTTTCTTTTGATCATAACTTGATTATAACATATCCAAACTAAGAAACAATTTTTTCAAAATTATATAAAATTTCATCGGCTACAACTTTTATTTTGAGTGCTTTTTCCAGTTTTGAAGTTTTCTATACCTGAAACTCAATTCTTTAAAGTACATTTTCCGGCTTCATTTTTGTCAATTCGACAATACCTCGTCTTCATTCTATCATATCTCCCTCAATACTACTTTGATTCAAATGATTCATTTTTCCAAATTCAATAGAAAAGAATTTTCAACAACTTTTCAGTTAACAATTTTTTCAAAATTTGTGAGTATGAGAGTCAAAAACAAGAGAAAAAATGACCCGTTTTTCGGATCTAAATCTTGGGAATTCAAGTTCAAAGCTCTATCGCTTCTTCTCTATATTTTCGGCCAACCTCCATCTTAAGCCTCGACCAAGCTATTGGAAGGGAGAGGGTGTTGTTTGCTAGTTTTAATGGAGTAGGAATTATTTAGTGAAGTGTTGGTTGATTAGAATGTTGGTAGGAAGTTAATCGCTTTGATTTATTGTGAGAAACCCTATTTAGCATCTCTATTTATATATATATATACATGTTTGATGATATGTTATGATTGTTATGAATGTTTATATATGTTTTTATCACCAAGTAGTGATTATTTGATGTGATTGTTAAATTGTTTTACCAAGTCACGTTAATACACGTAGATAAGCACAAAGGAAATTACTTTCCTTTTGAAAATGAAATGGTGTAATGGAATGCTTAAACGTTTTGGAAATAGTTTTAAAATGAGTTAGAAATGTTTTATAAACATTTAAATATGTTTCAAGAAATAAAGGAATAAAATCAATATTTTATCTTGTATATTTTAAATATGTCCAAAATGATTTTGTAGAAAAATCGCTCTTTTGCAGTAAAGTGACTAAAGTTTAAAATTGATATTTCAAATATTTTAAAAATATGAAATAAATCCTAAAAATCTTTTAAAATGTATTAAAAGAGATTTAAGTTGAAAATATGGATTTCTAAATGACATAAAAGTCGTTTTAAAGAATATAGCTTTTAAAAGGCTATTTGCAACACTTTTCGCAAGGCTTTTCGCAGCAGTTTGAAATAACTTTTGAAATGCAGTTTTAAACTTAACAATTCTTTCCTATATATTTTGTGAATTATTTTAAAGGAATAATTAAGTTATTTAAAGATGATTTGGATTTTTAATAAGAGTTTGAATAAATGGTTAAGAGAAATTGTTTATACCACTTAAACAAAAAGTGAAGAAGATTGAATATAATAACAAACTGAGTATGCGGAAACGACTAGTACATTTGTCCCATCTGTGAGATGTAGGAAGATAAAAAAGGTATTTAACTAAGGTTAGGAATGGAGCAACGAGTGCTCTGAACTTACCTGGCCTATATTTTCTCTTCTTAGGCCAGGGGTGGAATAGATTGAAAGGAAAGCTCGGATGCTCCAATAGATCATAATTGAGTTTTTTCTAAGATAAAAGAAAATAAATAAATTCTTTGAATTTATTATGAATGTTCTATATGTAAGATTTATAAAATTGATATTTTATAAACAAAATTTATGGAATTGTAAAAGTGTTTTATAAATATTAAGTGGGATTGTAATCAAATTTATATATGGGTTTGCAATTGAAATTTAGAAAAGAATTTATAATGGATTTTATAAAAAATAAGATTTGAAAGGAATGAATTTGTAAATAAGAGTTTTATAAGTAATTAAATTATAATTGAATTTTGACTTATAAGTGAGATCTAAATGGAATTTGTTAGTAAAGAAATTTTATATATGGAAGTTTATAAAATATATATGGAATTTAAAAACACCATTTTGTTAGTCTGAAATCAATTTAATTTGATAAGTTAAATGAGAAAGTTTATTAAAGGAATTATATTCGTGATTTTGGACAGCGAATAATCCTTTAAATTAAATGGATGTTTCGGAAAGTGATATTATAAAAGAGGAATATTTTCCCTAAGTTAAAAGTTAAAGAAGAAAAATCTTTGATTAAGATTTAATGAATGATTTGGAAAGGTTTTCCTATGTAAAAGAGAAAATGATATGGAATTATTCCAGGATTTAAGAAAAGTTTAAATAAACCAAATAATCTGATAAATGAGGCTTAATGATTCCATATACATTTGAAAAGAAAATGGAATAAATTAAAAAGAATATATCTAAGAAAGATATTTGATTAGATAATAGATGAAGTAATTGATTGATGATTGATGTCCACGTATGAACTTAACATCTTTTAAAGCGATGATTGGCTTCGAAGGAACCAAAGTCGGATTTGGGAAATTCCTATCCAAAAACCACTTCGAACCACTGTATGCGTTCGAAAGTGAAGACATGTTGAAAATGATGATTATTGAAGATCGTTGATCTTCATAGCGTGAGGACTGCTTGTTGAACATGCTATGGGTCGCTCCCATTATAGAGTAATTTATAGCAGTGGTCTCCGGGTGATGGAGATTTTTCGGATTGCAAGGACTACTCGCTACTAGTGGTAGTAGGAGAGTGCCTTCGGTGTCCTTCAGTCCCAGAACGAACTTGTATAGATGTTTGTCTAACATTGTATTCTAAATCACATTTGAGTGGTTTCTATAAATGTATATCAGCTGGTGGCGGAGAAGGCAACTTCTTTTAGCTTAACACCCTTTCCCGAGACATATGAGCTCACGAAGTTATACTTTTATAAAAATTAGTCATGTGACGTGGAATGATAACGTGGCATTCAAAGTGGAACCTGTTATGATCAAAGCGTGGTATTGTATGAAAAGCGTGGCTTTAAAGAAATTGATCGTAGCTTCGAGCCTTACACCCCTGTTATGATGGGATACTATGTGGTCTAAATTTGGAATAAAGGAGTATGTATGGTGGTGTCAAATCCGTTTGGCCCTTTGGGGGATATGTCCCTCAAGGCATTTGTTGCTCTATTTTGATAAAGTGGTTAGCTTGAGAAAAGAATGGAACTATCGGTTATCAGTGGTAGTATAGCAAGTATAGTTTCAAGTGACTAGTTTGAGAAAAGCGATTAAGGCACCGTGAGAACTATGTTTATTATGCGCGGATCAAAGAAAAGGTCACTAGTTCCCTATTATGTTGGATATCCAATCCCTATATGAGATTTACAATTTTGATTGCATTCCTAAAATAGCTATAATGATTCCCAAACATTTCAGCTACCCCCTTTCGGGTATCATATATTCCGTTTGGTATATTCCGTTGACCCAGTCCGGATATATTACCTTAGACATAGTCCAGATATTGATACCTTATCTGAATAAGTTTTTTGAAAATGTTTTCAAAGTGATGTCATTAGAAATAATACCAAAGGTTTTGATATAAAAGTGTTTTGGTTATCATAAGGTAAAAACCCGTCCGTGTTTATGTGTGGGCGTGGTCTTATGAGATACCCATCTTTTCAAGATTTTGATGACAACGTCATTTTAAATTTCGAGTATCTCACGCTGGTTTATCAAGCCTGATCCGGGTATTTTAAATACTCGGGTCAGATCCGAGTAGTTTTAGGTTGAGTTGAAGACGGTTGGAGTTTTCAGAGGAGAGCTGGAGATCTTCATCAACGTATGGACGTATTCTATTATCTGCTTCCTCTAGTACATTTGTTTTGTTGTTTGTCAGCATTTGTAAGGGCAGGTGTTATAACTGTCCAAGCAGAATAAAGGTTAGACTCTGATTTTGTATTTAAAATTTTCCACTGTAAAGATTACTACTGAAATAATATATGTTATTCCGTTCATGTGAGATTCTGTTCTTTCTTTATTTTTCTTTCTATCCTTAATTATTCGCTTATTCGTACAATTTGAGTTGGACATGTGTGGTTTATTGTCGATTCAAAGGGTGTGGAAAAACGAGCCATTATGACTTAAGTCCAAATTCTTAATTAGTGCTAGACTTTTTTAATAGAACATTTTCCAGGTTATAATTTCTTAATTGAGGAGTCATTATTTTACATAACAGTTCATGACTTAAATCTATTTTCTAATGATATACCTTTACATCCTAAGAGTTTACGCAAATCCCAAATTCCAAACTGATTTTACTTAAATCCGTCCATGTAACAAATTTAGACTTTGTTGTAATTTACTATTATCTCAAATTCGTAAGTTAAAAAACTTATTTCTTATTTAATACTATCATTATGTTTCTAGCTATGAATAAAAAACAAATTTTAAAACCAACCATATTTAAATCCTCATACTCTTAACCCTTAAATCTCTCTTTTTTTCTTTATAAATCAGATTTATAAATTATTCTTATCTTATTTCATTCACTCAAATGTTTCACAAATTTCTTAGCTCTGAATTTGATTTAGAAATTTTCGACTATCCAAAACCGTTGAGAATCCTGCTTTATCTTATCAATTAGTGAATTCAATTTATCTTTGGTTTAAGCGATTTTATAAAAATTACTAATAACGATTCACATTATTTCTTTAACTTAAGAAAATTATATAGATCGAGTAACTCTAAAACAATCCAAGGAACTGGGTGCTACAAATAGTATCATATATCCTTTTAACAAGAAGAGTAATACTTAAGAGAAGTGCTTACCATCCGAACACATGTCTTTCCCATTTTTATTTAATTTTTGAGCCAATCGAATTAGTTACTATAAAATACCCCTTTTTATTAGAAATAATACCATTTTCAAAATCCTTTAGAGATTACTTTATAAAACCTATTTTATAAATTCATTTTATCTTATATTAATTAACTTCATTTAAATTACCATAATTCTTTTACTTAAATTTAAATTCTCATTCCTTTTATATTAATTTTCCTTTTACATAATCATTTTATATTATTTATCTTATATTATGTTTATCTTATATATCCATTCCTCAAATAAATCTAATTATCAAACACCTTATAGTCAAATTATGAAACTTAATCCATAAGGTATTTGAACTTAACCTTTTAAATCAAACAGTTGATCAATTTATCATAGTAACTTAACATTATCATTTCTTAATTTATTATTTTGGAATAAGTATTAAAAATATTAATTGACTTATTAGATTTCTTACTTATCGATTATCTTTATGAAATATTTAATAGTCAAACTGTGAAATTCTAATCACAAGATGTTCATATTTAAATTTCACTAATCCTGATTTTTAGCTATATAACTTTTAAAAATTTATACTTTATATTTAAAAATATAATCCTAGGTAAAATTATTTCATTTACCAATTTTTTAAAAATTAGTGTGTCGGTTCATCTTGTTTAAATGTTTAGAAATCCTCATCGATAACGGTGATCAGGCGCATCGATCAGAATCCATAAGTCACTCAACAGATTAATCAACACAAAACATTTTTATATCCAATGACAAATACGAACACATATATAATGCGATCAATCTCATTCTAGGGTGTTATAACCCTATCTCTAATGAGATATTCATCCTAGGGTATTACTAAACCTATCTCTGATGAGTCTTTACACCACCAAAGCCATGGTTCTCGCTTAACCTTCAGCTCTGATACCAGATGTAATGGCCTGTTTTTCCGCACCCTTTGAATCGACAATAAACAATACATGTCTAACTCAAATTGCATGAAAAAGACGGATCATTAAGGGTAGAAAGAAAATAAAGACAGAACATAATCTCACATGAATGGAATAATATGTAATATTGAACAAATATCTTTACAGCAGAAAACATTTAAATACATGTATCGGAGTCTAACCTAAATTCAGCTTGGATAGTTATAAACACCTAGCCTTACAATTGCTAAAAAACATAAAAAAACAAACCACAACGGATAATAGAATATGTCCATACGTAGATGAATATCTCCAGCTCTCCTCTGGAAACTCCAACCATGTTCAACTAAACCTGAAACTACTCGGATCTGATCCAAGTATTGAAAATACCCGGATCAGGCTTGATAATCCAGCGTGAGAAAAGCTCAATAATAAATGAGAGTGTCATATATCAGCCTTTAAATATAATCCTTTGAAAAGAAAGAGTATCTCATAAGACCACGCCCACAGATAAACACATACAGATTTTTACCTTATGATAACTTAATACACTTTTATATATCAAAACATTTGATATTATCTCTAATGATATTATTTTAAAAACATTTGCAAAAGAACTTATTAATCTTAGCCGAAATGGTTACCCATATAGCATTTCGAGGCTATTCATCACGCCAATACAAACAAAAACCGCAGGTTCTCATTGGAGAATGGATTTCCATACAAATAACCAGGTGAAGGGACCGCCTTCTAGAAGTATATCTCTAGAGGAATGTACCGAGGACCATCACAAAGGATCCTCTACCAACACCATACCAGCCTATCTCTGCAAGTATCAAATATATCATCCCCGATCCTTGCCGACCGTTAACTGAACGCGCTCTAGCATACAAACCACATTAATATATATCCTGAACTTTATAGCGGAAATAAATATATCTAAAAGGGGATGATAATACTCTAATTGGGAATAACCCACTTAGCCTTGCCGCATCTAACCATAATTTGGTCATTTTCGGTTGATGAGGCTCGATGAAATGATTACCTTTTCACATAACATATCTTCTTTCACATTGAATGTCACACTGCCCTTTCTTTGATCACTATTTGACTCCCACAAGCGTGCAACCTTTGAGCTCGTATGTCTCAAAGAAGGGTGTTAAGCTAAGAGAAGTTGCCTTCTCCGCCACCAAGAAGATGTACATTTGTAAAAGTAAAACGTTGAGTTTTAGAAATGCAATGTCAGACATTCGATCACACATGTTCATTCTGGGACTGAACGTAACTGAAGGCACTCTCCTACTACCACTAGCGAGTAGTCCTTGTGATCCGAAAAATCTCCACAACGAGAAGACCACTGCTATAAACAACACTATAATAGGAGTGACCCAAAGCATGTAAACAAGAAGTCCTCACGCTATAAAGATCCACGGTCTCAATAATCATCATCTTCAACAAGTCTTCGCTTTCGAATGTATACATTGGTTCGAAGTGGTTTTCGGATCGAAATCACCCAAATCCAACCCTGGTTCCTTCGAAGCCAATTATCGATAAAAGATGTTAAGTTCATATATGGATATCAATCATCAATCGATTACTTCATCTTTCAATAAATATCTTTCTTTGATATATTCTTTTCAATTTATTCCATTTTCTTTTCAAGAGTATATAGAATCATTAAGCCTCATTTATTAAATCATTTGATTTATTTAAACCTTTCTTAAATATTGGAATAATTCCAAATGATTTTTCCATTTTGCTTAGGAAAACCTTTCCAAATCATTCATTAAATTTTAATTAAAGATTTCTTATATTCAAGCTATAAATTTTAACTTAGGGAAAATATTTTCAAATCATTTATTAAATCTTAATCAAAAATTTCTTTCTTGAATTCAAATCATATTACTGCAAATCGAAGATTTTCATAACCGAATAATACCGCCTCTTTAAATACGGTAAATTTCACCTCTAGGGATTAGTGGCAAGTATTCCTACATCATGAAGATCTTTGTCATCAACGGTCATTGTCTTCAATATGTTTTATTTCTAAAATTATTCTGAAGGGGTTTTCGGGTAGGAATCTCCCAAATCCGATCCCTTTTTTTGCGCTAATGATTGATAAACGATGATAAGTGGTTAATTAACGTTCAAAGAATATGTTTCTTTTGTTTTATTTTGGATAAACTTAAATTTGATCTATTAGAGCATTCGGGCTTTCCTTTTGATCTATTACACCCCTTGCCTAAGAAGAGAAAATATAGGCCAGGTAAGTTCAGGGTACTGGTTGCTCCATTGCAAACCTCAGTTAAACACCTCATTTATCTTCCTAGATCTCGCATGCGGGACAAATGTAATAGTTGTTTCCGCATACTCAGTTTGTTATTACATTCAATGTTCTTCACTTGTTGTTTAAATGTTACAAATAATTTCTCTTAACTATTTATTCAAAGCCATATTAAAACTTCCAAATAATTTTTAAATTAATTAATCGTTCTTCTAAAATCATTCGCAAAATATTTAGGAAATAATTGTTAAGTTTAAAACTACATTTCTAAAGGTTATAGACAAAAGTGCTGTACAAAGTGCTATATAAACTTATTTGATTTAAACATCTTTTTAATATTTGAAAATTCATATTTTCCATTCCAAATCTCTTTTAGACCATTTTAATAGATTTATCAAATTTATTTCATATTTTTAATCATTTAGAAATATAATTTATAAAGAAATCCCTTTTTGGATTTCGAACTCCAAAATCGCAATGTTTTTAGAAAATTATTTTGGACATATTTCAAACTCTGCTTGATGAAAGTTTGATCTTTCTTCGTTGGAAAACTATGAATATAGTAGAACGAAAAATTCTTGTCTTGGAGAATTCCGAGCTATTTGCACTTTGTATACTCATTTAGCTTTTATGGTGTGAAATTGCGAACTACCGTTACGCGACACACATAGTTGACTTGTTTTTCAATTTCTTTTCAAACTTCTTGGAAACACTTTTAAATGTTTATAAAACATTTCTAAACCATTTTAAACAATATTTTTATATTTCAAACTCATATTCCATTTCATTTCACTTTATAATATCATATTATTATAATATCATTTTCAATCTTTTTAGATATTTTGAAATCATTATGAGGCTAAATAATTTCCATTGAATTAAGTATACTTACTAACCATTTCTCTTATCATTTATCAAACCAAGTTATCTTCCATACCACAAACATATAATATCAACCAAGTTATCAAAAATTTAATCATCCAACATATATCAAACTTTTCATGTTATTAACTTTATTATATTTTGGAATTAGTAACTTAAAATATGAGTACTCACCTTTAACCAAAAGATTAACTTCCAACCAACATTCTTTTTAATCTAACACTTCACTAAATCATCTTACCTTCACCAAATCCTCACCTAAAAAACTCCACCTCACTTTCTAGCACTCGACCATCACTTTATATCCACTTGCTCTCGACCACAAGTCTTCCCCTCCTCCGTAAGTTCGGCCTTGTTATATTCTATCTCTTCCTCCATCATTCTTCACTTCTCAGATGCTAAACCATGTTTTAATTATATTCTAAGGTCTTTCGCAATGTTTGATGGTGTTTTGACTTTGTTTGACATGATTTTAAAAAAGTTAGTAAGCAAAAGAGAAGAGAAGAAGCTATTAGAGAGTGGAAAAAAAGCTTGAAAAAGGAAGAAGAAAAAGTGAGAAAGCGGATGCTTATTTGCAGAAAAAGTTCCGGATTAAAATCATATTTTGTAAAAGGCCAAAATACCCTTTATTTAAATTTTAAGCAACCTTGTTTCTTCAACACTTAACATTACATTTCAAATCATTACTTTATATCATTTTCATTTAAGTATTAAGTAAAGGATATAATAATTATGTTTGGTTTGATTTGATGTTCACTTTTTTCTTTGAAATGACAGGTTTGCCTTTTTGTGCTTACTTTTTGTTAATTATATTCTAGAATTTTCTAAGTATATTTAGTAAAGTAAACTTGATTAGTGATTAATCAATACTTATACTATTTGAATATATATTCTTATATATGAAAATAAATATGTGACAACGTTGCGATAACTTTTAATCGACAAAATGTTTTATGGTCACATTTTGACGTTTTAGTTAAACTATTTATTTGTCTAAACCAAATTTAAAAATGAAAATTTTGTTTTTTTAAATAAATTAAAACATGTCTATTTATATTTCAAAATCATATTTAAATAATATCAGAATTTCTAATTTTACAATGTATAAAACTGAAAAAATGCGACAAAATTTGATTATTTTTGTAGAAGATTATTAACATACTTTTAAATATTTTAATATAATTTTATTATCTTTATTAAATGTTTTCAATAAGATTTACCTTTTTAAATAAATATTTAAACCTATTTATTAAAGTATATGTTTATTTTTAACAAAACTTAACTTTTGATGATTTGTTCTAAAATCCAAATTTATGCGTTATAACTTAACAGCTATAAGAATAAATAATTTCTATATTTTTTTAGCAATTATATATAACTTATTTATTTAAGTTTTAAACCTTTTTAAATTTAAAACAAATGAAATCTCTCATTTTCGAAGTGGCGAAATTACGGGTCGTTACAATAATCACACACCTGTGTCTGATGCTAATGATCCATTTCCGTATCCAAAATCAAACAATACTTCTCCATTATCATCACTATCATCCTGTTCGTTATCAGCTTCGTTCCAGTCGTCAATTTGTGGTGTCACATCTGCTTTATATGGTAGCTTGGGAAATTTCCATAGCATATGCCCAAGACCGGTTGGCACTTCTTGTATAACTTCTCCTCCTTTTAGTTCTTCTAAATCTTGCACTTCTTCTTCCTTAAGATCCTCAAATTCTTCCTCTGGATCCACAAATACTTCCTCTTCGTCCTCCATGTTGTCCTAGTGAATAGGGTAATCCGACAACTCCTCACGCCAAAAAATAAGGTCACCGTCCATCTATCGTATGACATTACTATCTCTACTATAGTTGTTTGATTTATGGTGGAATCGGCGTGGATGTGCATGTGCACACGTCCAATGTGCCCGAGCGGGATGGAGGAAAAGGAACTGAAAAAGGCTGGAAAAGAAAGGGAGAGGAGAAGAAGATCGGACCGAAGAAGAGTAGATGGGCTGGATGGGGAAATATTGTTGGGCCGAGGGAATTAAAGAAATAAAATAAAATAAATGATGTAAACAAAGTTTTCAAAAGAGTTTCTCACCAAAGTATTTTATGTCCAATGTTTTAAAAACTTATAATTAGCAATTTAAAACTTGAATATTAACCCTAAACATTAAGTTAGTAAATGAAGCTAAATAATAATTTAATCTTAAATTAGTTAATTTTAGGATATCTATACATATATTATAATTATGTAATTAATTCCTAAAGTTATCAAAGTAAAATAAAATAGATGAAATTAGTAAAGGGTTAAGGTAAATAAATTGTGGAAGTTAATTAAGAATCTTAAGTACTTATATATGTAATTAGTTAACTAATTCCAAATATTTTAGTTAAAATTAAAATAAAATTTAAATGGCTTAAAATTAGTTAATGACAATTAAGCAAGATTTATAAGTAGTTAATTTATTTGTGTAAATTAAATTAGTGATTGTAGGACTAGTTATTCTAGCCTATGAACGATTTAAATTGGATTGTATGTTTTGGATTGCTATAATATCTCGAGTTATTAAATTCATGTTGTTCTGTAATATGAAATAAACTGAAATGAATTATTGAGTATAAAGTGTGAGACATTTACTTGAATAGATACTGTGATGGAATTTTTGTGAGTGTTGGCATTTGAAATTCAATTCTTTTGGCTTAAAAGATGGCATTGGATTCGAAGGGACCTAGATCGGATATCAAGAATATCCGAAACCACTTCGATTAAATAAGCACCATAATTCTTTATAGATTTGATTTTAGAATCAAATAGGCTGGAATGAAAAATTGAGTAACTTGGCCATTTAAACTAAATAACGATACTTAGATATTATTTTGTGAAATAAGTGTTGTCTATAGCAAGATAAAAGTCATAATGATAAATGAGTTACCCTGGCTTTTTAAAGAAGTTTTATAACTTAGTATTTCAAGTTATATGGGTTTACTCACGCTGGTTTCCAGCCTGACTCAGGTGTTACTTTATTGTAATGCTCAGGTCAGACCGAGTATTATGAATTTTCAGATTAGGACATTCTGGAGCTCAAGAGTCGAGCTGGATGACAGGAACGTATGGAGTATATTTCGCTAAGTATTTGAGATTGTATTGTTAGTAGTCAGGGACAAGTTGTTACAATTGTCCAGTTTATCTATGAATGATTGTACTCTGATATATTGTTTGTAAATTGACAGTTATAGCTTTTCTTTATATAAATGTTGTTATTTAGTATTATATTTTATTCCGCTGCGATTGTGAGATTCTGTGCCGTTGTTTTCTGTTTCTTCTTCTTCCTCGTTTTCTTCTTTACCCTAACAATCTGGAATTTCCGGTGTTTGATTACTCGGCACTTCTATAGTGAACGTATTAGTGTCGAATTTTCGGGGTCGAAAATTGCTGGTCGTTGCACCATTATGGTTGTTGATCACAACCAAGGGATGATCATATTCGGTAAACCAAGTAAGGGGTAGGTAGGTTCTGTATAGCAGAGGTACAAGATGTTCTTATCAGACTTCAGGTACATTTTATCTAGAGGCCTACAATTCGAATGGTAGTCCCTTACCTTGTCATTATATGGATTCTCCAATAAGTACCTTAAGACTTAGCTGTATACCTGTTATGCTGGAATTTAATGTAACAATTTCGGCTATGATTAATATGTATTTGTTCCCTAGATACTATTATAATATCATTATATTTTTTCTATAGAAATGATTTGGTTATCATAGGGTAAAAACCCGTCCATGTTTATGTGCGACAAGATTTTATGAGATACCTTTCTTTTTAAAGAGTTTTATAATTTAAAATAAAATACCTTGTGATTTGAGTTTCTCATGCTGGTTTTACTTGGTTGATCTAGGCATTGTTTTCTTTTAATATTCGGATCAAACCGAGCATATTTCCAGATTACCTTTGGATGCATTTGAGCTCAGGAGATGAGTTGGAGGCCAAGGTGTATCAACATATTTATTTACGTTACGATGCATGGTTATGTTTTATTTATCAAAAAATGTAAGTATAGATGCTATATCCATCCAAGTAGATGATAGGCTAGTACTCCGATGGATGGATGTATGTATATAAAAGTTTCTTTTTCTATAAAGATCATTGTTATATTGTAGATTATTCGTTGTGATGTGAAATTCCATGTTGTTTAGTTTTTTCTTGCCTTTTCGACACATGTTGTTCGGCATATGGATACCACAGATGTATTAGTGAGGGTTAAAAAGGCAGGCCATTATAGTGTAATATCCGAACTTAGGTGGAGCGAACACTTAGGCTTTGGTAGTGTGGACCCATTAGAAATAAGATTAGTAATACCCTAGAATGAGTTCGAGTTTATTATATAAGACCAGCATTTGTTAGTTCTATAAAAATGTTTTATTTTTGTTGAGATATCGGTTGAGAGATTTGTGAATTCTACTCGATATGTAGGTTGCTACGGTGTAGAAAGGCGTTTCTAAATACTTACACTAGGCAAATCATTGTAATATTGTTTTGAAAATTGGTAAGTGAAATAAGTTAACGTAGAATTACATTTTACATATGACAGAACAATTTTCAAAGGCTAATCATAGTTATTTTTTTGTTATGACTATTTGTTAAGAAAGTTTGATATTTATTTAACGTCGTTTGTTTATTTTCTTATGCTCAGTTAGTTTATGAGCATTATTTGGTTGATTTTAATTTTAAATTGATATGAACACCTTAGGAATTAAGTTTCTTGATTTGACTATAAGGTTTTTGGTGATAAGGTTAGATTTAAAATTTAATTTTAATAAAGCTATTTATTAAAATCTAAACAAGGATATACATTTATGAAATTAAATTTTATAAGTATGGTTTGTAAATATGAGTTATAGATGAAAACGGATTTAAACTGTGAATTTAGGAATTTAAATCCCAGTGCTCTGAAAAATGGTTTCCAAAGTTTTGAAAAAATAATAATGGTATCATTTGACAGTATTTATGATTATAAATATTTTAAAAGGATTTTAAAGGAATAGAAAGCATTTAACTCGCTTTGGTTGTAGAAAATAAATTCTGACAATGACTGCCGCATCATCTATGTTTATTTTTGGGTTTCTAAGTGGAGGGTGCTACCTTTACAGTTATGTTTCTAGTGTTTTGGAAAAAATATCACGATTTAAAATCCCAATGGTATGATTTGATAGACTATGAATATAAATATATTCATTATTGTTTCAAAATTTTTTGAAATAAAATCCAAGGATTTAATTCTTAAGTTTCCCTTAGAAAATGATTACATCAGATAGTATTATTTTTGTGAAATGTTCTGAGAAATAATATTAGCATAAAAAAGAATTGTTATTAGTGAGAACTAATAAAATAAGTACATAAGTTGTACATAGATCATTTCACCTTTTAGCATTGTTTCTTATCCAAGATACGATTACATGCATTTGGAGCACACCATTCCAAATTAGGATTAACACTCGATCCATGTTGGAGAACACTTGGTGAGGGTTTTTGATATGGAACCAAAGTTTTCTATCATAGTATATAGCTAAGTCAGAAGAACAGAGGTTTCTAATCAAGGAGCTTGATCGGAGTCCGCACTCGAGAATCAGGCAAGTGATACTAGTTCGAAAGTGAAGCTACGTATTCGAGTTGAGATCGAACCGGATTTGGCATATGAATGATCTATAAATATCATGCAGGCTTATGAATTATACGGTGTATTCATGTGGTGAAATTTCGGAGACAATATTCTTTTAAGAGGGAAAGAACGTAACGACCCAAAATTTTATTGTTTTAAATATATAAATATTTAATTTAATTTAAATATTCAACTAATGGGTTTTAGTAATTAAATAACCCTCTTTTTATTTATAACTGATAATAGAAAATTTATTTTTAAATTTGGTTTACATAAGTTAGTAGTTTGATGGAAAACTAGAAGTGTAATTAAAAAGCAATTTTTGGATTTTCAGCTTTTTGTCGAATAATAAGTTGTTTTAAGTTGTAATATTTTGATTTTGGTTAAAACAACATTTAAATTGTAAAACACATTTATTTAAGAATAATATTATAATATTAAGTATTTAAATGTAAAATATATTTAACATCAGAAATCATGAAAAGATGTGAAGTGGTTTGAATTCTTGAGTGTAAAAATGGACTTAGTATATGAAAAACACCTATTATCCAACATGCATATGCTTGACCTTTAGAGACATAGAAATGAAGCTTGATTTGAAAAATATGATTAAGGGCTATTTTGATCTTTACAATCTCATCTCATTTTATAAAAGTAATCATGTTTTTTCACTTTCCATTTGTTTTCCATCCTCCTTCCTCTTCCTTAACTCCATTTCTATCTCCTATTTTGTTTAGATCTTAAAATAATTTTTTTTAAACAAAAGCAAGGTTGCTTATCTCAAGATCAAATCTTAAAAGTTTTATTAGCAATTCAAGAAGCATGGAAAATGAAACGTGAGATTTTAAACCCCCTTGTTTAAAATATTTGAACGTTGTTTTTCTTACTTAATAATATTGTTGATTTGAAATCATGTTTGACAAAACATGTTAAAACCATATCTTAGTTAGATTTGGATGGTAATATGCAAAAGTAGTTTACAGTAACATGCTATTTGTTCTCTGTATTTCTAACTTCATTCCCCCTTCACCTTCTAAAATCAAGATCTCTCAAACCGTCTTGAATTTTCAATTGCCATAAACTAAAAAATTGTATAATCCATAATTTATTTTAGAAATAGTTGTTGGATTTTTAGTTAAGTATTTTGTGAAATATTATGAGATTACAGTAAGTAGTTCAAAATGTTGGTTTTTCATCGATCAGAAATCGATGAATGACTAATATATTCATGATCATCATAGCCAATCATGATTTTTGATGGTTGTTTCATAATTTTTAACATTATTGTTTGGTAGAATTTGTTTATTGATCATTTTAGGGTTAGAAAGAAAATTATGACGAACCGATGATGTGACACCCGAAAATTTTAACGATTTAAAATGGTATAATAAATTGATTTTAAGCATTTGAAAGGTTAATTTTAGCTTGAATTCCAAATATTGATATTTACTAGATAATTAAAGTATTGAATTATATAATTTGAAACTGGGTAAGATGTTGAATATGGAATTTTAAGCCTATTAAAAATAATTTGAAAGCTTATAAAATTTATAACGATAATACTGGAGATAATAGGATGGTTTGAATCTAATTTAAAGATAATTTGTTCGGTTTTAATAATGTAGTGTTTAAATTGGAATTTAAAAATAGTTTTCCGAGGCACAGTCTTGGAATTCGACGAAACCGGTTCCATTGTGTTCGGAACGCGGGTAAAATTTTGTACTCTTCTAGCAGCATTTCTTAACTGGAATTTGAAATTCTAGTAGCAATTTAACGGGGCTTTTGAAAATTTTATAATATAATAAAATTTCAAGTACAAACAGTCAAAGACATTTTTATCCAACGCGAACGCGTACTGGTGAAGCTTCCCTATCGATATTTTAACTCCGTCTTCCCCTCTCTATTCCCACAGCTGAATTCGAACTTAAACCCTTATAAAAAGAAAACAAAGAATGGCCGTTCAAGATCGATTTCCCCTCTTTCTTTTTGCTGTTCGAACCCAGCCAAGCCCTCTTTCACCTTAGAATCTCAGCTTCATCTTAAAAAAAAAAAAACAACGAATCGCGATTTCAAAAAAATCATGGGCGGAATCAAATCGCGAATTACGGGATGACTCGCGAGTTGACTCGCGATTGAATGGCGTGCGCGTTGGAGCGGTTGGAGACTGTAGTAGGGTTCGATTTGGGGGATTCTCGTGAGGCCGAGTCGCGATCGACATTCGAAGCAGCTCGAGCGACGAGCTCGCAAGTGGCGTAAGGGTTTAGACGCGAGGCTGCGGCAGTTCCAAGGGTCTCGATCCTGGCAATGAGGGAGCGAAGCGAGGTACTCGATGTTAGGGAAGCTCACGCGTGTACGGGCAGGGAGGCGCTTGGAGTTTTGCGACAGCGACATCATAGTGGAAGGCTGCTCGATCTGGAACGACGTTGGTAGCTTGAGTTAGCGATATGTGCCGATGTTGAGAAGGGAAGTTAAGCATGGATTTGGATTTTGGCCGATGATGGCGGCGCGTCGAACTGAGGTGAGGGTTTCTTCTTCTGATTTTGGTTATTTTTTGAAATTGGTATTTATAATTTACAGAAATAAATAAATATTTACAGTAAAGTATGGGTTGTACTATTTTTGGAAATTAAATCAGATAAAGACAGATTGAAATATGTATGAAGTTTAAGATAGAAAATTACTTTTATATAGGAAGACTTGAAATATTATATATATAGAAATTTTTAAGTGTAAAGTTCTGTAAAATCAGTTTTTTTTCCCTGTAATTTATTGTTAAGTATATGTGTATATAGATAATGGTAGAAAATATTTTTAGCAGCCTATTTAAAATTAACTTATTTAAATTATTTAGCTACTATTATTTAAGGGAAAAAGTTGTTAAATTAAATTAATGGCAACTGATTTCAATTAGATCAAATTATTAATAATTATACAATGTTATACAAGGTCGAAACCGTGTAGTCATGTCGAGATTGGATCGGATTTGCAAATGGGAAGCAAAGGTGAGTAAATCTCACTCTGTCTGGTAATTATTTAAATTTATATGGTTAAATTTAAATAATTGGTTGAGTGTTTAAGTTGATTGGATGTATACTGATTGTAACAGCCCGCAAATCCGTACCCCTTGAGTCAACACTATTCTACAACAATGACTCAAGTTGCACAGAAATACGAACCATTTGGGTTTAAGAAGAAGAGGTAGAAGAAGAGAAAACAAAATCAACATCAGAATCTAACCATCGCAGCAGAATAAAATATAATAGAGAATTAATAATCTTTACTCAAAATCAAATATATCAGTTTACATATATTACATCATCAGAGTACATCAGTTACGGCTCACATCAATAACATACAATGGGTACACAACAACTCAACACAGCGGAAATATATATATACAAGTACGAGAATACGTATCGTCATCCAGCTCGTATCCTGAGCTCCACAGCATCATATCCTGTATCCTATAATACTCGGTCTGACACGAGCATTACAGTTAAATAACACCCGAGTCAGTCTGGATTACCAGCGTGAGAAAATCACACCCAATTGATTATTAAATTTTCTAAAATCCTATGAAAACAAAAGCATCTCGTAAGACCACGCCACAAATAAACATGTCGGGGTTTTACCTTACGATAGCTAAAACAATTTTTATAGAAATCCTCTGATATTATAATAGGGTCTATATACAAATACTTATAAAATAGCCGAAATTGTTACATCTATTAAATTCCAGCTACTAGCCACCGAACTGGGTAATACAAACAAAACTCGTACAAGGCTCGTAGGGAAAATGGATTTCCAACAATGACTAGGCACTGGGGTACCACCTGTCACAGTACGGGGCCTAGATCACCGTACCGAGGACTACTCCCTTCATCCCCTGCAACACAAGGCCGGAACCATTCCTTACTGAATAGTCCCGAACAAGATAAACCCCGTGGTTGGCGCGACCAACCACCCACTAAGCCGAAATAAATAAGGGACATCTAGACAGGGGAATTATCTTGTACTGCTTGGACATGACCCACCTAACCTTACTGCATATCCCCTGATTTTCAGTCATTCCCGGTTGATGAGGCTTGAGGCTAAGCGTTACCTTTAGAACGTTTTCACTTAGAATGCCCATCGTCCACCTGACGATGTTTCACAAGCATTCGTCCATACAAGTCCGTCCCGGGTTCGAACGGAACCGAAGGCACTATTCCTACTACATCCATTTTGGAAATATCCTCAGGATTAGTAGCGACTAGCCCTTGCACTTCACTGCTCCCTCTTCGACTCCAAACACGTTTTTCGCACGAAACGTCCAAATCGAATCAAAGTGGTTTTCGAGAAATAATTCTCGATCCCGGTCTCTTCGAAACGATCAACGCATTTGTCCAATATTGATAGTCGGTGATTTAACTATCAATTAATATTCACAAACAACCATCAACAAATAAATAATTTCCCAAATTATTTATTAATTTTCAAAAAAATATCTTCACAAGATATACTTCTATTTCCAATCCTTTGAAAACAGTTTCAAATCCCTCATTCTTTTCAGAATCAACTTTCCCAAATATTTTCTATCTTCTCTGAAATCACCAAGTACAAAATTAGATTTAAAAATAATTTAAAACACTTTACTTAGAAATATATATACTTTTAAAACATTTAAATTAAACTACTTTAATAATTTGATTAAAAATACATCTTATATGAATATTTGAAAATAAAGTTATTTAATAAAATATAAAACTAGATTTCCACCTTTTGAAACAAAATACTAGTCACTTTTTAAATAATTACTACTATAATAGATTTGAGGAAATATTTACCTTGAAATTTAAATATTAGAAATAATAAATTTTTCAAAACATACCTTTTAAAAACAATTTTAAAACTATTAACTTATATTTAAAATTTATTTGAAAGCGTACTTAGTGATCCAGGATGAATTCCAGCTTCAAACATTTAAATCAATTTTCCAGATTGAATTTCAATTTATTCCATTTGAAATAAGTTTCTTAAATTACTCAATTCATTTCGAATTTCATTTAGTTATGCACTTAATTATTATTGTTATTCCTTTCCATTTGATTTTAAATCTTTTAACTGAAATACACAAATTTTAGCTTTTCCCAACTTCTTCTTTATTATTATATATTTTTTCAAAAATTTAAGTCTTACATTTTAAATAAATGTTTTGTTCTTTAATTTATATCGTTGAAGATTGTAATTCAATAACTTCCTGTTTATTCAAATTTTCTTTCTATACTTCACAATTTATTTATTAGAAATTTAAAGTCACATTATTTCTTCTCCAATTCATTCTTAAATTTATTCAAACTTTCTATAATTATTTCACTTACACAATTACTTCCGTTTAATTTCTTTTCAACAATCCAATTCATAAACTTTGGGAATTCATTATAACCGAATATCCAATCAATCCATAACATTCAATATTCCAATATAACTCATCATAGGATATCAAATAATCACAACAGAGAATATTGAATAATTTAAATAAAAGTGAGGGGTCCAGTTGGATCCCTCCAACCTGTTTTCCCTGCATCCACAAATGTTAGCACAATACAATATGCCAATTTCAAAATATCATACTATATCACATCAATCAATTCAGCCATTCAAACAATTATTTAAATTTTATCATTTAAATTTAAATTTAACTGAGTGAGATTAACTCACCTTTCCCTTTAAACTTGCAATCCACTTCATTCTCGATTTGATTTCACGATTTCAAACCTTGTAAAAACATTAGATAATTTTATTAACATTCGAATAAATCGAACATTAAATTTCCGTATATAAATTTAATTATCAATGCTTTATTCCAGACTAATAATTTAATTCTTAAGCTGATTTCCTTATTATAAAATATTTTTAGTAACTAAAAGAATTCAACAAGTGAATATCTTCATCATATATTATAAAAAAATAAGCTAGTTAGTGAAGACATGTGTATATATATATTTAAATATATAAGTTTATATACATATATATATGTATATACATACATATGTATGTATATTTACTTTTAAACTCATTCACTTAAAAAAAACTCGTTTATATAAATCTAAAATCTAATTTATATAACTTCATTTCAATATTCAAAATTTTATTTCCAAAATCTTATAAGTAGGTTTTTTATTTATTAAAAATATATCCTTAATCTGACAAGAATAAATAGTAAATAGACCTTCTTTTCAGTACAATTAAACAGTAATTAACTTAATGTTTATGTATATTTCTAATCTATATATATTAAGATAGAAATTTCTTCTCAGTAAAGTATATATATAAAATTAAATTAGAAAAAAGACTGTTATACCTCGCAGCCTCAGATTGGTGCCTAAATCACGACTTCAAAACCCAAGCATCGATCGAACCTACACCTTCCCTATTGTTCGCAAACCCTATTTGACTAGAAATCGCGAGCTCATCGATGTCGAGAACGAACGCCTCCTCTTCTGGCCACTTCGCCGTTGTCGAGGTCGGCTGCGCCATCGCGCATACGAAACTCAAACCCCCCCAACCCTGAAGACGTCACACCGAGCCTCGCGACATCCCAGCCTCTGCCCTAAATCTCGAGCCCTACACCTAATCGCGCATCCCCTGCCCTTCATTCGCCTTGATTTGAACCACACGCGGCCATGGTTTGAGGAGAGGCCACACCTTCTTTTTTTTTTCTGTGAATCTTCGATTTGAAGATTTAGGCTTCGGCCATTTCTAAATTTTTTTTCTCTAAGCGATATGTTTTGAGGAACTCGGAATTTATAAAACAAAATAGCTTCCCCTGAAAGATAAAAGCGACGTGATATGGATAAAAAAATGTTTGACTTGGCTTCCTTAAGAAGGAAGACACGTGCAATAATTTTTTTTTTTATTATTATTATCTTTTCGCGATTTATAAAGAGAACAAGGGAACACTGTGTTAAGATTAGTGTTGTGGCGTATACCAAAAAGCTTGACTAATTAAATTAAATTTCATCTGATTATTACCAATCCAATTTTCAGCGTGTTTTTTTTTTATATTTTTATTTTTTAGTATCATATGCTCCCATGACAACTCCAATCGGCACGAAATTTGAAATCCGATAATAATTCAATATTACGGACCCAATGAAACTGGTTTCGTTGAATTCCGAGACTGTGCCTCGGAAGGCTATTTTTAAATTCAATTTAAACCATATAAATTTAAAACCGAACAAATCAGTGTCAAATTCAATTTTAACATTTCTATTATCTCCAATGCTATCAATATAAATTTTATAAGCCTTCAAATTAATTTTCTACGGGCTTAAAACTTCAGATTCAACATTTAACATAATTTTCAATTATTTAATTCAATAATTTAATTATCAATAATTAGTGATATTGGAATTCAAGTTAAAATTTAACATTTAAATATTCAAAATCAATTTGATATTCCAATTCCAGGTGCTCAAAAATTCTGGGTCGTCACATTCCTCCCCCCTTAAAAGAATTTCGTCCCCGAAATTACTAGTTAGGAAGAATGGTCCAAAACCCATCTACTTATCCCCAATATCAAACAATTCAACATCTAACTACCTTTTTATAAAAGACCCATTATCATTCTTATTAACTTCTCAACTTCCCATAGTTTTCAAACTATATTGTTTGTTTTACCATTCAAGTTTCAATTTAAAACCAAAATTTGAATTATCAAATTTTTCTCAAAATTTTTCTAACTCCCTAAATTTTCGAAAAATTTCGCCAGCGTCTCCTTTGCGCGGCTAGCTCGGTACAACTACAAAATGGCTCTACGGCCTCCCAAATCCAAAAAGAAAACAAAAAGGCCAAGTGGCTCAATCCAAATCCAAATCAAATTCCATACCAAAATGTACATGCGTACCTTTTGTCGGGTAATTCAAATCGATTTCCACATTACATATGTATTTCATTTATTTTCAATTTTGAACTTTTAAATTTTATCCTTCATTCATAACTAATTTAAGTCATTACTTTAATTAGTTTCATTTACTAACTTATTTTAGTTTCCAATTCTAAATAGTTTTGTCGTTAACAAAATTTTCCAAAATTTTCCAAAATTTTCTAACTCCCAAAATTTCTGAAAAATTTTGGCAGAGTCCCCTTTGTACGGGGGAGCTTTTGCAATTTGACAAAAGAGATAAATATATATACATCGACCCACACGGTCGGAAAAACCAAAAACAGTTCATATTTCCTATTTTTATTGCGTAGGCGTACCTTATTTAGCATTTTAAGCAAGCAGCTTATTATTTTTAGCAAGTAGCACTACCAAATCCAGCCTCACGGCTTCCAGGTACCTGTACTTACTCAATTTAAACATGTAAGTGCCAAATATATGCAGTTTAACTATATTCCACTTATTTATAATAGTTAAAACATATGAATTCTAAAAGAAACTCATACCAAACATTTTTCTGTAAGCAATTTATATAGTTTCCATGCTAATGCAACTGTTCCAATTTATTTATAACCATTTTCACTCAATTCGGATGGTTTTCGATTCATTCGTATTCAATTCCATCAATTTGAATGGTTTAGAATTCAATTGCTTACTTTTAATTTATTCTTAAGCAAATTGAACTCACATTTAATTCAATTGCTTTCAAAATCAATTTATTTTACTTCTATCCATTTATAGAATTTAATTACTTCCATTTATATCCAATAACAATTTATTCTATGAAATTCGACGAGATTTATGTGAATAAATAAGCATTTGATTTCTATAATCAATTTAAATTAACTCCAACTCAACTTACACTTAGTTCAATTCCATTTCGGATTTATTCACAATCCACATATTCTCAGTTTTATTGCATTTAAATTTTATTGACCAAACTAGTCCATTCAAAACCATTAACAATCTAGGCTTCATCTCCATTGCCAATTAAGCTTCCCCTTTATTTTAATCCATTCACAATCATTTATTTAGCTCGACACATTCCATTTAAATTTTATTTACAATTCATTTATTTACATTTCATTCCATATTTGTTTATCCCGAACTACTTTATTTAGCTCAAAAATAATCCAAGCTATTTCATTTAATAACCATTTCTCAACTTATTTGACCACATTTCATTTGATTCTTATTTATTTCATCCATTTATATTTATTCAATAATATTAATTTATCCACATTCACTTAAACCATTCTAATAAACTTGAAACATTCTATTTTCCTTATTGTCTCAAGTTATTTCAATCCCTTAATAATTTTAAATGGTTTACAATTATTTATTCTGGAATTTCATTCCATTAATATTAGCTAATACTCATCGAATTTTATTTCGATTAACAATTTATTTTCACTTAATTTAAATCCGACCCAATATCATTAAACTTGGTTCAAGTTGAATTCAATTCAACTCTCCTCCATTCATTTAGCTTAAGTCAATTTACTTCAATTTATTCAAATTTTATACTAAAGCTCATTTCCATCTTATAAGTATATTTTCTCTTTTATACTCAGCTTGACTCAATTTATTACAGAGCCATATCCAATTTATTTCCACACATTTGGATTTTATTTGCAATTCATATCATTACTATTTCCATCCAATTTATTAACTTACATTGCAATTTGGTTCACAAATCAATTAATTAATTGCAAGGCCACTTTCCATTATATTTTCTTCATCGACAATGTAAGTCGAATTTAATTATAACTTGAGTTTTATTTTCAAACCTCATCATAAACTCACAATTCAATTTCATTAACTAATTTATTATCCAATTAGTTCTCCCATTATTCATAATCCAACACTTGAAATTTTATTTAAAATATCACTCCATTTAATTTTCTTAAGTTCAATATTTATTTTATACTTCAAGTTTGGATCCTCATTTCATTTTTCAATTTATCAAAATATTGATTTTGGGCATTGTATTCCATTTTCAATTTAATTTTAACTCAGATTTATTTAATCCAATTCGATTTCAACTTATTCAATCAATCTCAATCCAATCAAATCTTTATTTCCAAATCCAAGTTAATTCCATCTTTAACTTTTCTTTTAAATTTAAGTTCCAACATTCAAAGCTTATATTCCATTTCTGATTTAAAAATCATCTCAATTTATAAGCTTACAACTTATCTCATCAGAATTTTATACACTCGGCTTTTGTCTTCAAATCATTTTGAAATCTCCAATATCCCAAATCACACTTCTCAAATTTTTTTTTAAACCAATCCTGGTTTTATTCCCAACAAATTTCCTTTAGAATTTCAAAAACAACTTGCTTTTCTAAACAAAATCAATTTGGTAGCATTACTTCACTTAGAAATTCGAAAACGAATACTGATGATGCGGCCGTCATCATCAGAATTATTTTCCAATAATCCAAGTGATTTCAATGCTATATTACTTTCAAAATCCATTTAAAACAGATTTCCATTCAGAAATATCTTCAAAACAATGCTATCATTTATCTTCAAAACACTTCCAAATTTCGGGATTTAACTTTCCAAATCCTGCTTAAATCAATTTTTTTTTTATAATTCATTTGCATAGCTTATGTTCATACAAATTCTCGTTTGATTATATTTCAATTTATAATTTTACATTTATAATTCATATTTACAAATTTCATTTTATCATGAATTTATTTCCGTAAACTTTGTTTATTTTCAATTTCTAGTTAAATTTTCATTTAACAATGATAATACTTTAATATTATCATTTCTAACATCCAAGCAACCATATAATAGCTATATAGTTTACCAAAAACTTTCTTCATATCAAAAAAATATTTTTGGGTAAAATTATTTCATTTACCCATATTGAAAACAATACCGTGTCGATTGTTCTATTCAAGTGTTTAGAAACCCCTTCGATACAGTTTTCGAGGCTGTGCCGACGAAGGTTCATATACCACTCAATAAACCAATCAACACAATATAAAACCATTTTATATTCACTAACAAATACGCTCTCATATCTATTAATACGCTCAAACTCATTATAGAGTACTACGGACTCTAATTTATGAGTAATTCCCACCAGAGCCAAGGTTATCACCAACCTAAGCTCTGATACCAAGTGTAACAGCCCGCAAATCCGTACCCCTTAAGTCAACACTATTCTACAACAATGACTCAAGTTGCACAGAAATACGAACCATTTGGGTTTAAGAAGAAGAGGTAGAAGAAGAGAAAACAAAATCAACATCAGAATCTAACCATCGCAGCAGAATAAAATATAATAGAGAATTAATAATCTTTACTCAAAATCAAATATATCAGTTTACATATATTACATCATCAGAGTGCATCAGTCACGGCTCACATCAATAACATACAATGGGTACACAACAACTCAACACAGCGGAAATATATATATACAAGTACGAGAATACGTATCGTCATCCAGCTCGTATCCTGAGCTCCACAGCATCATATCCTGTATCCTATAATACTCGGTCTGACCCGAGCATTACAGTTAAATAACACCCGAGTCAGTCTGGATTACCAGCGTGAGAAAATCACACCCAATTGATTATTAAATTTTCTAAAATCCTTTGAAAACAAAAGCATCTCGTAAGACCACGCCACAAATAAACATGTCGGGTTTTTACCTTACGATAGCTAAAACAATTTTTATAGAAATCCTCTGATATTATAATAGGGTCTATATACAAATACTTATAAAATAGCCGAAATTGTTACATCTATTAAATTCCAGCTACTAGCCACCGAAGTGGGTAATACAAACAAAACTCGTACAAGGCTCGTAGGGAAAATGGATTTCCAACAATGACTAGGCACTGGGGTACCACCTGTCACAGTACGGGGCCTAGATCACCGTACCGAGGACTACTCCCTTCATCCCCTGCAACACAAGGCCGGAACCATTCCTTACTGAATAGTCCCGAACAAGATAAACCCCATGGTTGGCGCGACCAACCACCCACTAAGCCGAAATAAATAAGGGACATCTAGACAGGGGAATTATCTTGTCCTACTTGGGCATGACCCACCTAACCTTGCTGCATATCCTCTGATTTTCAGCCATTCCCGGTTGATGAGGCTTGAGGCTAAGCGTTACCTTTAGAACGTTTTCACTTAGAATGCCCATCGTCCACCTAACGATGTTTCGCAAGCATTCGTCCATACAAGTCCGTCCCGGGTTCGAACGGAACCGAAGGCACTATTCCTACTACATCCATTTTGGAAATATCCTCAGGATTAGTAGCGACTAGCCCTTGCACTTCACTGCTCCCTCTTCGACTCCAAACACGTTTTTCGCACGAAACGTACAAATCGGATCAAAGTGGTTTTCGAGAAATAATTCTCGATCCCGGTCTCTTCGAAACGATCAACGCATTTGTCCAATATTGATAGTCGGTGATTTAACTATCAATTAATATTCACAAACAACCATCAACAAATAAATAATTTCCCAAATTATTTATTAATTTTCAAAAAAATATCTTCACAAGATATACTTCTATTTCCAATCCTTTGAAAACAGTTTCAAATCCCTCATTCTTTTCAGAATCAACTTTCCCAAATATTTTCTATCTTCTCTGAAATCACCAAGTACAAAATTAGATTTAAAAATAATTTAAAACACTTTACTTAGAAATATATATACTTTTAAAACATTTAAATTAAACTACTTTAATAATTTGATTAAAAATACATCTTATATGAATATTTGAAAATAAAGTTATTTAATAAAATATAAAACTAGATTTCCACCTTTTGAAACAAAATACTAGTCACTTTTTAAATAATTACTACTATAATAGATTTGAGGAAATATTTACCTTGAAATTTAAATATTAGAAATAATAAATTTTTCAAAACATACCTTTTAAAAACAATTTTAAAACTATTAACTTATATTTAAAATTTATCTGAAAGCGTACTTAGTGATCCAGGATGAATTCCAGCTTCAAACATTTAAATCAATTTTCCAGATTGAATTTCAATTTATTCCATTTGAAATAAGTTTCTTAAATTACTCAATTCATTTCGAATTTCATTTAGTTATGCACTTAATTATTATTGTTATTCCTTTCCATTTGATTTTAAATCTTTTAACTGAAATACACAAATTTTAGCTTTTCCCAACTTCTTCTTTATTATTATATATTTTTTCAAAAATTTAAGTCTTACATTTTAAATAAATGTTTTGTTCTTTAATTTATATCGTTGAAGATTGTAATTCAATAACTTCCTGTTTATTCAAATTTTCTTTCTATACTTCACAATTTATTTATTAGAAATTTAAAGTCACATTATTTCTTCTCCAATTCATTCTTAAATTTATTCAAACTTTCTATAATTATTTCACTTACACAATTACTTCCGTTTAATTTCTTTTCAACAATCCAATTCATAAACTTTGGGAATTCATTATAACCGAATATCCAATCAATCCATAACATTCAATATTCCAATATAACTCATCATAGGATATCAAATAATCACAACAGAGAATATTGAATAATTTAAATAAAAGTGAGGGGTCCAGTTGGATCCCTCCAACCTGTTTTCCCTGCATCCACAAATGTTAGCACAATACAATATGCCAATTTCAAAATATCATACTATATCACATCAATCAATTCAGCCATTCAAACAATTATTTAAATTTTATCATTTAAATTTAAATTTAACTGAGTGAGATTAACTCACCTTTCCCTTTAAACTTGCAATCCACTTCATTCTCGATTTGATTTCACGATTTCAAACCTTGTAAAAACATTAGATAATTTTATTAACATTCGAATAAATCGAACATTAAATTTCCGTATATAAATTTAATTATCAATGCTTTATTCCAGACTAATAATTTAATTCTTAAGCTGATTTCCTTATTATAAAATATTTTTAGTAACTAAAAGAATTCAACAAGTGAATATCGTCATCATATATTATAAAAAAATAAGCTAGTTAGTGAAGACATGTGTATATATATATTTAAATATATAAGTTTATATACATATATATATATGTATATACATACATATGTATGTATATTTACTTTTAAACTCATTCACTTAAAAAAAACTCGTTTATATAAATCTAAAATCTAATTTATATAACTTCTTTTCAATATTCAAAATTTTATTTCCAAAATCTTATAAGTAGGGTTTTTTTTTATTAAAAATATATCCTTAATCTGACAAGAATAAATAGTAAATAGACCTTCTTTTCAGTACAATTAAACAGTAATTAACTTAATGTTTATGTATATTTCTAATATATATATATTAAGATAGAAATTTCTTCTCAGTAAAGTATATACATAAAATTAAATTAGAAAAAAGACTGTTACACCTCGCAGCCTCAGATTGGTGCCGAAATCACGACTTCAAAACCCAAGCATCGATCGAACCTACACCTTCCCTACTGTTCGCAAACCCTATTTGACTAGAAATCGCGAGCTCATCGATGTCGAGAACGAACGCCTCCTCTTCTGGCCACTTCGCCGTTGTCGAGGTCGGCTGCGCCATCGCGCATACGAAACTCAAACCCCCCCAACCCTGAAGACGTCACACCGAGCCTCGCGACATCCCAGCCTCTGCCCTAAATCTCGAGCCCTACACCTAATCGCGCATCCCCTGCCCTTCATTCGCCTTGATTTGAACCACACGCGGCCATGGTTTGAGGAGAGGCCGCACCTTCTTTTTTTTTCTTCTGTGAATCTTCGATTTGAAGATTTAGGCTTCGGCCATTTCTAATTTTTTTTTTCTAAACGATATGTTTTGAGGAACTCGGAATTTATAAAACAAAATAGCTTCCCCTGAAAGATAAAAGCGACGTGATATGGATAAAAAAAAGTTTGACTTGGCTTCCTTTAGAAGGAAGACACGTGCAATAATTTTTTTTTATTATTATTATCTTTTCGCGATTTATAAAGAGAACAAGGAACACTGTGTTAAGATTAGTGTTGTGGCGTATACCAAAAAGCTTGACTAATTAAATTAAATTTCATCTGATTATTACCAATCCAATTTTCAGCGTGTTTTTTTTTTATATTTTTATTTTTTAATATCGTATGCTCCCATGAAAACTCCAATCGGCACGAAATTTGAAATCCGATAATAATTCAATATTACGGACCCAATGAAACTGGTTTCGTTGAATTCCGAGACTGTGCCTCGGAAGGCTATTTTTAAATTCAATTTAAACCATATAAATTTAAAACCGAACAAAGCAGTGTCAAATTCAATTTTAACATTTCTATTATCTCCAATGCTATCAATATAAATTTTATAAGCCTTCAAATTAATTTTCTACGGGCTTAAAACTTCAGATTCAACATTTAACATAATTTTCAATTTTTTAATTCAATAATTTAATTATCAATAATTAGTGATATTGGAATTCAAGTTAAAATTTAACATTTAAATATTCAAAATCAATTTAATATTCCAATTCCAGGTGCTCAAAAATTCTGGATCGTCACACTGATGGTGATGTGACATTGGATTTGACTGATTCTCGAGTTAATAGTGGATTGACTCGAAGTATATGGGGTTTTAAATTATTTTAAACTTAAATCATAAATAAGACAATGATTTCATTTTAAATTTAGTAAGAGCTTGATGTGTTGTGATTCATTAAATTAGTAGGGAATTTGAAATAAATAATTGATTGATTTAATTAATTAATGATTTGGCTTAACTAATATAGTAACGAATGAGTTGAATTAATTAATTAAGGTTCAAGTAAACTAATTAAGTGCAAGTAATTCAGAATAATAATCGAATGGTGTGCCAGTTAATTTCTTAATGAAATAAAATTTATTTTGCGGAAGAAAGCAATAGATTAAATGAGATAATTAATTAAGGAGTAAGTAATTTATTTAATGAAGTAAATAAAAGATAGTTAAATATAGGTAGAGGTTGTTTGAGAGGATTAATATCGGGATTTAATTAATGTAATTAATTTGGATTAGGATAATGGAAATGAAATTGGAACTCATAATTTATATAATTAAGAATGTGATTTAAGATGAATTAATGAAAATGACTTATGAAACTAATTTATAAGTAATTAAGGATTAATGTAATTAAAATAGTTAATTAATTCATGAAGTAATTAAGATTACCTATTGACTTTGGTTAAGAATAAATAAAAAAATAAAAATAAAAAAATCGTGAAGCTAATTAAAGATGATTACTTGAATGTAATTGAAAGATAATTAATCCAGGGTGATTAATTAAGATGAATGAGCATGGATTGACCAATTAATTAACTTGGAATTTAATTAACATTGAATGAAGGGATATAGGTAATTGAGATTTGAAATTTAATTGATAAATTGAATTGATTTGTATGTGATGGATGATTTGATGGTATTGTATGATTTGAAAGAGTTGATAACTCCGATATGAAATGTTGTGTATTTTATTTGGATAACTCGGAATAGGATGATATGAGATTCGAAGAGACCGGGGTCGGGTATTGGGTAAATACCCGAAAACCATTTAGAAAGTTTATGGATTGATATGTAAAAATCTATATGCTGGAATAAGTGAATTTGAGGAATTGGACTATTTTAAAATCTAAATCTTTGGTATTTAGAAACTTATATATGGAATAAGTGTTGTCTAGAATAAAATGTGGCTTTGAGAATTATTATAAGTTACCCGGGTTTTATTTGAGTTGTATGCTTTGTATTCCATGTTAGTTGGGTTTACTCACGCTGGTTTCCAGCCTGACCCGGGTGTTACGTTGGTGTAATGCTCGGGTCAGACCGAGTATTACAGATTTTCAGGTAAGGACGTTTTGGAGCTCAGGAGGCGAGCTGGATGGAAATAACGTATAGAGTATTTCCACTGTACATATATTATTGTTAATCTGAGACATGATAATTATAAATATTCTGTGGCTGAATATTATGTGAAACTCTGATATATATTAAATGTAACAGGCAGATATAATATTCTTTTGTAAACTGTTATTATTTATTATTATATTTTATCCGCTGCGAATGTGAGTTGTTGATGTTTCTTCTTCTTCTACTTCTATCTCTTTCTTCTTTTCATAACTATCTGGAATTTTCGGGATTGAAAATTTCGGGTCGTTACAGTTGGTATCGGAGCTGAAGGTTAAGCGAGAACCTTGGCTCTTGTTGGGATTTCTCATTAACTAGAGTTCGAAGTACTCTAGAATGAGTTGAGTATATATATATGAGGGCATACTTGTTATTTGCTTATAAAGATTTTAAATGATTTTATATAAAAATATATTTTGATATATATAGCAACATTTCCTTCTAGTAAATATTAAGGCGATTGGTTGTTAAATTATTGGAATTTAGTTAAGAAGTAATATAAAATATGACCAAGTTGAAACTTATAACCAGAGTTGAAGATTAAACTTATATAACAAAATGGAATTTGGAATATAGATTGTAAATGTAATTTATAAATTGGAATAAACTTCATAAATAAATGAGATTATAATTTGAAATAGAATTTCAAAGAATATCTGGAAAATAAAGTAAGATGAAACTTCCAGAGTAATGTTTAAATATGAATTGGAGGGATTGGAAATTTTGGATTTTTGGGAAAATTTAAAATTTCTTTGGATTTGAAAGTGATTACCAAAGGTATTGGAGAAATAATGGTATTATTTCAAAAATATTTTTGGTGTTGAATTTGAAATCTGGGAGATTTGAAATCAAAAATGTTGGAAGTGTTTTAAAAAAAAGACAAAAGCAATGAACTCTTTCAGTCGCTGGAAAATAACGTCGGTGATGACTGCAGCATCATCGATGTTCATTTTCGAGTTTCTAGAAGAGAAATTGCTATCAAATTATTTTAAATTGGAATTGTTTGTGAACTGGGTTTGGTTTTGAAATTCAAAGGGATGAATGAATTTTCCAAAGAATTTTGGAAATTTGTTTAAACTCTGGAATCTTGATTAAAATGTTTATGGAATAATAAAAATATATTAGATAAATAAAATGTATAACTCCAAGTTAAAGGAAAAATGTGAATGTAATTGATTATAAATAGAAGTTGTGAAATTTAAATTATAATTAAAGTTGCACAAGTTTAAAATTCCAATGGGAAATTTGTATTGGATTAACTTGAAAGGGGTATTGAACTTGAAAAGAGTTCAATTGATATTAGTCCAGATTTATCTGAATAAATTTGGAATTGTAATTAAAGTGAAATTGGTTTAAGATCAAATGGAATTTGATTTGAAGTTGGAAAGAAATTGGAAATTAATTCAATTGAGTCGGGAATGAATTAAGTCCAATGGAAATTGGAGTTATTGGAATTGGGTCAATTTAAATGGGAGTGGAAATTTAAATTGAATGGTTGGGAAAGTGGACAATTGTGACTCTGGACTATTTTAATATAAACTTATTTTTCTAAGCTATTACATATATACTACCTTTCTTTCTTAAAGCCAAATTATTTTATACTTGTTTTACAATTATTTTTGGAGTTATTTAACCATTTTCAACTGTTTTCTAAACTAACTACTACTTTCTATTTTACAAATTAATTATTAATTTACAATTATTTTGCAATTATCTAAAAATTTCTGAAACTATTTAGCTATTTTCCAACTATTTTACTATTAGTTAACTATTTTATAGCTATTTTGCAAACTAATAATAATTTTTTTCAACTACTTATCTATTTTTAAAATTTTCAAGATATTTTCTAAACTGGTCGGAGTTCAAACTGTTATTGATTAAATACCCAACCGAGATAAGAATTGAAGTAATAATCCAAATTAGGATTAAAGGAAATGTGAATGGAAAGGAAATTGATTTGGCTAATAATCAATGAAGTTAAATACATAGGATGTACTTATATTATTCTATTCGCATAATGATTTGATCCAGATTCGAGTATAGAATTTTCGAGATAGTTATATCGATCCGAGTTGGGATTTTTCACTCGATTTTCGACGGCGAACATGGATATGAATTGTTGATTGGTTCTGGATATTCTCTATCATAGTTATGGCTATGCAAGGAGAATGACGGTTTCTAATCAAGAAACCAGGTCTGTGTCCGCACTAGGAAGTCGGGTGGACGATACTAGTTCGGAAGTGAAATTGTGCGATCCAATGGGCGATCAGATTGGTATAGCGTACGGATGGTATGTGTACATCGTACGGATTTGAATTAAAATAAGAATTGTGAAATGGTTCTTTTGAAATGAAAGAATATTTTGAGAAATATACAATGAATAAAGGTGGAAATTAGATATTTCTATGGTTTTTGGAAGTGTTTGAAGTACAAAAGGGATTTTATACAAGTTTGAAATGATCCGAAGTTTTAAAATTATACGTATCTGTATGTATATAAAGAATCTTATGAGGATTTTGGAAAAGGTTTTGGGAACCATTGGATTTGGAAAGGCTTTTGATTTTGGATAAAATCAATATTTGAAATTTGGAAAGCCTATTTTGAGAATTATCGATTTTGGGGATAAACGATTTTGTGTAAAGGAGCTTTGATAAAATTCATACTAGGTGTATGATTTGAAAGATACTATATGTGTATAGTATATAGTGTTTTGATGATGGCTTTTGGGGAAAAAGGCGCTCCCTTGAAATGGACTTCTTAGGAGTGCCACCGGGTGGTGCTGCCTTGAGCCACAAGGGAGGGGGGGTTCTAAAGTTGATCCTGTGAGGAGTCCGGACAAAACTAGTTCCTGAGGATTATGAGTTGAGTATACCATAGCGTAAGTCGTGTGTGCCGCTGAGAGCCAACAGTCTGCGTTTGATTTTATATCGGTAGACTGCGACCTATGGTATAACATAGCGAAAGTCGTGTGTGCCGCTGAGAGCCAACAATCTGCGTTTGATTTTATATCGGTAGACTGTGACCTATGTAGGAATGGAGAAGTTTCATTTCGACAGTGAAAATCAGAGGCCGCTGAGAGGCTACAGCTACATGGACTTTTGCTGTGACGGCAACGTAACCCTGGATGTAACTGTGATCTATTGTGGGTTCCATGGCGTAATCGAGAGGCCGCGGAGAGCCTGCAGTTACATGGACTTTTGTTGCGACTGCAATGTAACCCTGGTATGTAACTGTGACCATGGATGGGGGTGATGATTTTCAGAGCATTGTCACCAAAGATATTTCCTCTATTTACAAAAAAAAATGATTTCTATATTTTCAATAAAATTATTTTCCAAGTATTTTTACTGGATGTTGAAAACGGGTTTATCAAGTACTTATAGATTTTCAGTCTTACGCCTGATCAACGTATGACTGAATTTCTATGAGAACAAGGATGGACTGGTTGAGACATCGAGTTATAAGAAATATTTTTGTAAAAGCTATTTTAATAGTATAAGGTGGATTTAAAAGCATTTCTAAATTGTTAAAATTGAAGTTTTGGAATTTTGGGAAAATTTAAGGGGAAAATCCAAACTGAAATTATAAAATAATATTGGACTCGAGAAAAATTTAAATGATGCGATTCTTTGTAATAAAATCGAATCTTGATATAAAATTGGAAGTAAGCTAATTGGCTAAATAATTGTTTGATCGAGTATGTTAATAAAAATTTAACTTGGGAAAATAAAATGGATTGTTAGTTCATAATGGGTTTGGAAATGAATTCGAATTATAAATAGAATTCGACTTGGGTTTGATAATGGATTAAATAAGAAGAGATGGTGTAAAAATAAAATTGAGTTGGATTGAAAAAGTGATGGCTTGAATTGCAAATAAAATTCAAGTGATTTGAATAATATTTAACATAATTTGCAAGTAAATTTGATAATGGAAGTGTTGTCGAATGAAATGAAAGTGGATTATAATAGAAATAAATTAAGAATGACCTTGTATTAGTAAAATAAATTCAAAAATGAATTAAGTAAGTCAAATAAAATTTTAAATGGGTTAATGACATTAATAAATGAATGAAGTCTGATAAATACAAACTAAATCAAAGTTGTGTTTGGAATTGGATTATCAGACGGAACATAAGTTTGGTGGCATAATAATTTGAAATGTAAATGAGTTAAATATGAGTTGGATATTATTTTGATAAATTGAGAAGGTGAATTAAAATTAAAGTGGATGGGCTAACTGAATTAAATAAATTTAGATTTGATAGGAATCAAATTGAAGGGAAGTGAACTTAAGTTGATGTTGGAATAAATTAAAGTAATTAACTTAAGCTTAAAATTTATTGAAGCTTTGTTTCGAATAAGGATAAAAGCCCATTAAGTAAAAGCTTGGGTTAAATTAAATTGGAAATGGTTATTAATTTATAAGTATTGAATGTGCCAAGCTTAATAAATTGTTTGAATGGAACAATTGCGGAAATGAAATGGAAGGCAATGAAGGTTTGGTGAATAAATTAGAAATGAAATGGACTTAAGTTACGAGGCGTATTATATTGAAGTGAAATTACTTAAGTCAATAAAATCTTGGGTTAAATTGATTTGGGAAGGTTACTAGTACACAAGCATGGAGTGTGTCAAGCTAACAAAAATAATCGTGAATAAATTAAGATGTAATTGAATTAAATAAAATTGAGTTGGAATCAATTTGAATTGGTTATAAAACGTAAGTAAATATTTATTCACTTGGGCATCACCAAATTGCATAGAAATGATTGTCGTTTGATGTAAACGAGATTTAATTAAATTCTATAAATGAATGGAAGCAAATATAATTGATTTTTGAATCAATTGATATGAATATGAGTTGTTTGGAATTATAAATGAATTAAAGGTAAATAAGTGAGTTGTACATTTCTTAAATTGAATGCAAGGGTAAGAAAAGCGAGTGAAAGCAAATAAATTGATTTTTAGAGCAATTAGAGCGAATATGAGCTTGTTTCGCTTAAAACTGAATTGAATGTAAGCAATTGCATTGTAAACCATAAAATTTGAATGAAATGGCATATAAAATTGGTTGGAAGCAATTGTATTAGCTTTAAATTATATAAATCGCTTATGGTAAGCGTTTGGTGTTTGTTGCTTTTGAATTGCTTGTGTTTAGCCATTAAAAGTAAGTGATATGTTAATAGATTCTCTATATATGGCACTTACATATTTAAATTGAGTAATGACAGGTGCAGGAAAGCAGTTTGGCTATTTTGGATATGCTAATTGCTAAAATAAATAAGCTGCTTGCTTAAAATGCTAAATAAGGTACGCCTACGTAATAAAATTAGGAAATATGAACTGTTTTTGTTTTTCCGACCGGGTGGGTCGATGTATATATATTTATATCTCTTGTCAAATTGTAAAAGCTCCTCCTTACAAAGGAGACTCTGCCAAAAAATTTTGAAAATTTTGGGAATTAGAAAATTTTTGAAAATTTTGGGAAAATTTTGTTAACGACAAACAATTTCAAATTGGAAATTAAAATAAATTAGTAGATGAAACTACTATGAACCAGTTATAAATGAAAGTTAAAATTCAGTGCTCAAATTTAAGATGAATTGAATTCATATGGAAATGGGAAAGACTAATTTGAAATAGATATGAAACCTATGTAAGGAAATGCATAAATGATTCGAAAGGTTCCGGTTGGATATTATGGCTAAGTAAGATATGCAGGTATTAAAGGGGGAAAATGAATTGGATTTAATTCCAAAAGATAAATTTGAATTGCCCGACAAAAAGGTATGTATTTCAAATTCTGTATGAAATTGGATTGTGTTTCTGATGTAGCCACTTGGCTTTTGTTTTCTTTTTGGAATTTGGGAGCCCGTAGAGGCCTTTTGTAGTTGTACCGAGCTAGCCGCGCAAAGGAGACGCTGGCAAAAATTTTCGAAAATTTAGAGAGTTAGAAAAATTTTGAGAAAATTTTGATAATTCGAAAGTTGGTCGAATTTAAATTTAAATGATTGAACAAAAGGGTAGTATTTGAACTATAAAAGATTTTTGGAGATTAGTTAAGATGATAGTGGGTCATTGATAAAAGATAGTTGGTAGGATAGTGATTGTGAGTTTTGGGAACAAGTAAATGGGTATTGAACCATTCTTCTCGACTAGTAATTTCGGGGACGAAATTCTTTTAAGGGGGGAGGAATGTGACGACCCGAAAATTTTAACGATTTAAAATGGAATAATAAATTGATTTTAAACATTTGAAAAGTTAATTTTAGCTTGAATTCCAAATATTGATATTTACTAGATAATTAAAGTATTGAATTATATAATTTGAAACTGGGTAAGATGTTGAATACGGAATTTTAAGCCTATTAAAAATAATTTGAAAGCTTATAAAGTTTATAATGATAATACTGGAGATAATAGAATGGTTTGAATCTAATTTAAAGATAATTTGTTCGGTTTTAATAATGTAGTGTTTAAATTGGAATTTAAAAATAGTCTTCCGAGGCACAGTCTCGGAATTCGACGAAACCGGTTCCATTGTGTTCGGAACGCGGGTAAAATTTTGTAATCTTCTAGCAGCATTTCTTAACTGGAATTTGAAATTCTAGTAGCAATTTAACGGGGCGTTTTGAAAATTTTATAATATAATAAAATTTCAAGTACAAACAGTCAGAGATATTTTTATCCAACGCGAACGCATACTGGTGAAGCTTCCCTATCGATATTTTAACTCCGTCTTCCCCTCTCTATTCCCACAACTGAATTCGAACTTAAAACCTTATAAAAAGAAAACAAATAGTGGCCATTCAAGATCGATTTCCCCTCTTTCTTTTTGCCGTTCGAACCCAGCCAAGCCCTCTTTCACCTTCGAATCTCAGCTTCATCTTAAAAAAAACAACGAATCGCGATTTCAAAAAAATCATGGGCGGAATCAAATCGCGAATTATGGGATGGCTCGCGAGTTGACTCGCGATTGAATGGCGTGCGCGTTGGAGCGGCTGGAGATTGTAGTAGGGTTCGATTTGGGGGATTCTCATGAGGCCGAGTCGCGATCGACATTCAAAGCAGCTCGAGTGACGAGCTCGCAAGTGGCGCAAGGGTTTAGACGCGAGGCTGCGGCAGTTCCAAGGATCTCGATCTTGGCAATGAGGGAGCGAAGCGAGGTACTCGATGTTAGGGAAGCTCATGCGCGTACGGGCAGGGAGGCGCTTGGAGTTTTGCGACAGCGACATCACAGTGGAAGGCTGCTCGATCTGGAACGACGTTGGTAGCTTGAGTTAGCGATATGTGCCGATGTTGAGAAGGGAAGTTGAGCATGGATTTGGATTTTGGCCGATGATGGCGGCGCGTCGAACTGAGGTGAGGGTTTCTTCTTCTGATTTAGTTATTTTTTGAAATTGGTATTTATAATTTACAGAAATAAATAAATATTTACAGCAAAGTATGGGTTGTACTATTTTTGGAAATTAAATCAGATAAAGACAGATTGAAATATATATGCAGTTTAAGATAGAAAATTACTTTTATATAGAAAGACTTGAAATATTATATATATAGAAATTTTTAAGTTTAAAGCTCTGTAAAATCAGTTTTTTCCCTGTAATTTATTGTTAAGTATATGTGTATATAGATAATGGTAGAAAATATTTTTAGCAGCCTATTTAAAATTAACTTATTTAAATTATTTAGCTACTATTATTTAAGGGAAAAAGTTGTTAAATTAAATTAATGGCAACTGATTTCAATTAGATCAAATTATTAATAATTATACAATGTTATACAAGGTCGAAACCGTGTAGTCATGTCGAGATTGGATCGGATTTGCAAATGGGAAGCAAAGGTGAGTAAATCTCACTCTGTCTGGTAATTATTTAAATTTATATGGTTAAATTTAAATAATTGGTTGAGTGTTTAAGTTGATTGGATGTATACTGATGATGATGTGACATTGGATTTGATTGATTCTCGAGTTAATAGTGGATTGACTCGAAGTATATGGGGTTTTAAATTATTTTAAACTTAAATCATAAATAAGACAATGATTTCATTTTAAATTTAGTAAGAGCTTGATGTGTTGTGATTCATTAAATTAGTAGGGAATTTGAAATAAATAATTGATTGATTTAATTAATTAATGATTTGGCTTAACTAATATAGTAACGAATGAGTTGAATTAATTAATTAAGGTTCAAGTAAACTAATTAAGTGCAAGTAATTCAGAATAATAATCGAATGGTGTGCCAGTTAATTTCTTAATGAAATAAAATTTATTTTGCGGAAGAAAGCAAGAGATTAAATGAGATAATTAATTAAGGAGTAAGTAATTTATTTAATGAAGTAAATAAAAGATAATTAAATATAGGTAGAGGTTGTTTGAGAGGATTAATATCGGGATTTAATTAATGTAATTAATTTGGATTAGGATAATGGAAATGAAATTGGAACTCATAATTTATATAATAAAGAATGTGATTTAAGATGAATTAATGAAAATGACTTATGAAACTAATTTATAAGTAATTAAGGATTAATGTAATTAAAATAGTTAATTAATTCATGAAGTAATTAAGATTACCTATTGACTTTGGTTAAGAATAAATAAATAAAAAATCGTGAAGCTAATTAAAGATGATTACTTGAATGTAATTGAAAGATAATTAATCCAGGGTGATTAATTAAGACGAATGAGGATGGGTTGACCAATTAATTAACTTGGAATTTAATTAACGTTGAATGAAGGGATATAGGTAATTGAGATTTGAAATTCAATTGATAAATTGAATTGATTTGTATGTGATGGATGATTGGATGGTATTGTATGATTTGAAAGAGTTGATAACTCCGATATGAAATGTTGTGTATTTTATTTGGATAACTCGGAATAGGATGATATGAGATTCGAAGAGACCGGGGTCGGGTATTGGGTAAATACCCGAAAACCATTTCGAAAGTTTATGGATTGATATGTAAAAATCTATATGCTGGAATAAGTGAATTTGAGGAATTGGACTATTTTAAAATCTAAATCTTTGGTATTTAGAAACTTATATGTGGAATAAGTGCTGTCTAGAATAAAATGTGGCTTTGAGAATTGTTATAAGTTACCCGGGTTTTATTTGAGTTGTATGCTTTGTATTCCATGTTAGTTGGGTTTACTCACGCTGGTTTCCAGCCTGACCCGGGTGTTACTTCGGTGTAATGCTCGGGTCAGACCGAGTATTACAGATTTTCAGGTAAGGACGTTTTGGAGCTCAGGAGGCGAGCTGGATGGAAATAACGTATAGAGTATTTCCGCTGTACATATATTATTGTTAATCTGAGACATGATAATTATAAATATTCTGTGACTGAATATTATGTGAAACTCTGATGTATATTAAATGTAACAGGCAGATATAATATTCTTTTGTAAACTGTTATTATTTATTATTATGTTTTATCCGCTGCGAATGTGAGTTGTTGATGTTTCTTCTTCTTCTACTTCTATCTCTTTCTTCTTTTCATAACTATCTGGAATTTTCGGGATTGAAAATTTCAGGTCGTTACAGATGATCAAGTGGCTCAACAGAGGGTAAGGTGGCGAAGGTCGAAGGGCGGCGGGCCCTTTCTGTATTGGAGGAAGAGTTCTAGTGGACCGTAGTGGTGTCAACTGCGTAAACTTGGATTTTAGGGGTTATTATTTTTAATGTTCCATTTCACATCGCCGAGGGTGGAGGAGGAGATCAGCCTCGTATATGGGGTTTAAGGTGGGTGCGGGTGTATGTAGTGGTGTTGTGGGCAAGGCAGCAGGCGGTTGGACAACAACATCGAGGGGACGGTGGAGAGATAATGGTCGCGGCCTATTTATTTTTCTGGGAGGATGTCACTGTTAAGATGGCCAAATGGAGGAGGATGAACATTCGAAGCTCGGGCATAAACAACTTGGATATGCAGATGGAGGCGGTTTTGCTGGTAGTGTCAGGGCATCAGGGCGGTGGCCAATTTGCGCGTGCATGTGCACGCATGTGCTCGTGTACACTGGAGCTAGTATCACTTTTTTGTTTGATTTGCATGCCCTGGGAAGGAGAAGAAGATGGCGGGTCTTGGGTGTGTAATGATGGGCTTGTGGCCTTTGAGTGGGTGTAAGTATCTGTACAAAATAGAGTTTTTAAAAACAGCGAAACTTAAAAATAGCATAACTCCTTTGTCCATGATCCGTTTTACATACGGTTTCCGACGTTGAATTAGTATTAAGCTCTAAAACACACTCATGTAATCATATAACCCATATGTTGTAGTGAATTTTAATAGTAAATTAACATGGATGGTGCTTGATTACTGTAACATTCTGTATTTTCGACTTTCGAAAATTCAACATCGACACTCACTTTATCGACTGCCGAATATCGAAGGCCGAAAACCGAGAAGTTATGGGTTTTAAAAAGAATTTTAAGAAAGGAAAAAGAGAGAAGTAGAAGAAGATAACAGAAAATAAAGGGAGAGGAAGATAGAAAAAAAGAGAGAAGAGAGAAAAGAAGGTAGAATATTTTAAAATGGAAGAAAACAGAAAGAAAACAGAACAACCGAATCACATCAGAATCTCACAATTCGCAGCGGAACAACATATAATAATAAATGAATAATCTTTAAACAAAGAACTATATCAGTTATTACATTTGATACATTACATTACATCATATCATCACATCAGAGTGTACAACAACATACAACAACAAACAGTGCAGCGGAAAAAGAAATACTATATAAACTAGTAATACGCCATGCCATCCAGCTTGCCTCCAGCAACTCCAGAATATCCAGAATATCCTGATAAACCTAACTCTTAACTGCCCGTGTGGAAATTGGTGGGCACCCAGAGTTTAGGAAGGAAAACAATAAACTCCAAGTCAGTCATGTGACTGGTGTGAGAACTCAAAACAGTTTATTTACTTTAAAATCAAAATAGAAGAATATTTTTAAATCAATTCGCAATGCTTTTAAAAATGAGACTACCATAAGGCCTCCCGCACACACACACATGCAAACGCAGAATCGGAGGAGATTTCTCCTTATGATAGTCAAAGATGCTTGATACGCATTTAAGATAACATTTGATATTATTACTAGTGCATAGTGTAGGAAAGTCATTTCAAAAATAAAGATATAAATCTTAGCCGACATAGACATTTCGAACTATGCCTACTATAGCTACTATCCAAACAGTGGTGACCACCATAAGTGAATAGCAGGTTCTACAACTAATACCGTACAAGTTTCGTATTGGGAATTGGATTTCCAACAAATGGTCAGGCCAAGGAACTTCCCATTGCCACATGAGAATGCCTCTGGAAAGACACCCCCGAGAACCAAACCGGAACTCTGCCAACACAAGGCCGGGTTACCCCTGACTGGGTAACTACTGACACGAGCACGCCATTCCCCGATCGTAAACGACCTTTTTCACGGGATCCCGATAACCAACAACCACAAAGTAATAAACTCGTAGTAACCACATAGGTTAAATATCTGGGCTCCATACCATGATACAACCTCTATCCAGAAGGAAATGTACATACCCTAAGGGGAGCTACAGCAACCCCTAATAACCTTGCCGCATCTTTCCTGTTTTGACCATTTCCGGGATGTGAGGCTCGACGAATTCACGTCCACAAAAACACACTTTGTACAAAAAGCCGTGCTTTGGGTCAACAAATGATCAACACAATGATCACTAAGATAGACGATCAAATAAATGATCCTATCACAATAATCAACACAATGATCATTTCAGCAACACTCAGCATGTCACATTACCAAATTTGGGAATATATCGCTGATAACTTCAACTATATAACCTTTGAGCTCGTACGTCTCAAAGAAGGGTGTTAAGCAAAGAATAAATTCTCCGCCACCAACAGAAATATATTTGAATGAAATCGGCTTTATATCTCAAATTGTAATGTCAGGCATACAATCCATACAAGTCTGTTCCGGGATCGAACAGAACCGAAGGCACTTACAAAGAAGTCCTTGCAATCCGGATATTCACAATCCTGATCGGATTCACCATCACATATGGAGAACTCAATACCGGAGCAACTCGGTGCAGAGTCAATCGATAGTTCATCCTATCACTCTTGCAAATACCGGTCTTCAACACCGATCTTCAATGCAATTCACAACGACGTATCACATATTCGGAGTGGGTTATACGACCCCATGGTCCTTTCCCGGTTAACCCGAATAGTGAGCGCTTATTCAAAAATAAGTGTAGCATTCACATTCAAACAAATCACATCAATTACCCATTCAAAGGGAAATATTGATAGTCGGTTATTGAACTATCAATGGATATGCATACATCACCAGATTCCAAATAATTTTCCAAATTATTTATTTTCCAAAATATCTTTACAAGATATCTAATTTCAACACTTCAAAAATAAATCAATATTTATTTTCAAACAAATTCCACCTTTCTTTTATAAATTCCATAACGAATTTATATTTCAAAATATTCATGAATATACAATTCAATTATTCACTTTCAATTTATCTTCAAAAAGATAAATTCTCAAAATATTCACTTTACATTGGAAAACATTTCCATACTTATTAAATAAGTAATTCACAATCATTTATTTTCAACACTTAGAAAATATTCAATATACTTAAATCGAATTAAGTATATAATTCATTCTTTAAGGAAATCATTCACTTAAACATATTTACTTGGGCCAAAACGAATGTTGCGTAAAACATCGTTACGACAACCCAAAATCACTAGTATAGGGATTCGAATTTAAAATAGACATATAAATCCCAATATTATTAAAAACATTTCCTTTCGGAAATCATTTACTATAACAACAGTGTTATAGTCTACCATTTCCTTTTATTTCTCGAAACATCTATTTCAACAATAAATGTTGAGATCTATGGTTTCGAATCTCAACACATCTAAAAACATCGTTAGATCGTTTTAATTCTATTTAGAACATCATATCTAAATCAAATTTCTTTAACATATTATTCACTATTCAAAAATGTGAATATACTACGTTAATAAATATCATCCTTTCTATTCATTTTAATTCAAAGGATTATTCACTATTCAAAAATGTGAATATAATTCCATTTCTAAGTTATAACAATTAACTTATCAAAATAAGTCGTTTGCGAATTTATAAAACAACGTTTATAAATTCCATTTCTATTTATTTATAAAAACTTCCTTTTTATAAATTCCTTTATTAACCTATTCCAGTTTATAACTAATTTTTAAACTAAACGTTCATATTATAAGTTAAATACTTATAAAATTTATTCGTTTGCAAAACCATTCCATTGAACTTCATAATTATAAATCTTATAACTTATAAGATTCAATTATTTATCTAAATCTTATTACTTTAATAACTTTACAAATTTTTTAAACCTACTGTTTATAAAATTCCATTTGTAACTTTACCGTTATATAATTCTATGAATTCCATTCCCTTACAAAATTCATTTTCACTTCATTCAAACACTTATAAAATCTCATTTTATAATTCCAACGTTTTAACTTACAAATATTCATTTGTAAATCCTTTAATATAAATCAATTTATATTATTCTTTAAAACGTCTTAAAATTACTTTATAATATCACTATTTTGATTTATAAAATAATCAAATTTTATAAATCCTATATTTTAAACTTTTAATAATAAGTTCAAAAATCTAGTTTAAACTATTTTATAAAAACATTATTTCATATTTCCCAAAAATCAGCTTTTAACTGTATTTCTAAAAATCAGCTTTTTAACTATATTTCACAAAAATCATAATTTTTATAACTTTAAAAATTATAACGTTTATTTATTTAAAATGGATCAATTTCCAAAAATATAGTATATTTTCAAAAATCATTTAAAAGATCATTTTAAAATCCCAAAATTTGGGTCCAATGATGCTACACACCAAATAGTCAATCACGACAAACAACGATATCATATATCAATATGAAAATCCATCAAATATCAAAATATCTGAAAACAAATAAAAACTGCTGAGGAATCCAGTTGGATCCCTCCAACCTGTTTCCTGCATCCAAAAACATTAGCACAATACCAATTTCGCTCCAGTACGAAATTATCGCGGTACATGTTCTTATTAAATATTATCCGCTTAATAACGGCGTAATAGGGTCTCATCCGCTAAACAAAAAATGCGGGAAATCAACAACTGCAATATATACATATGCCAATATTTATATATTGATATTATATATAATACCAATTTCACTGTTTATGAAATATTCGCGGTATATGTTTTTATTAAATAACATCCGCTTACTAACGGCGCATAATGTCTATTTTAACAATCAATAATTTACAGTCATCATTCAAACATGCATTCAAATATTTTAAATCTAACTATTTAAAATAAAATCGAAATCTATTCGATTGAGTGAGAAGTTCTCACCTTGGTTTTAATTTCCGTTTTAGCTTTTATTTCGAATAAAATTAAACGCGCGTTTAATTTTACCCGAAATTCTCACTAACTTCAAACGACTCCAAACCAACTCCATCGCGTAGTGCTCGTCCATACGATTCCAACGCAACTGAGTTTGCATTTTTTCGACCTCGTATGAAAAAGTTATGAATTTTATAAGATCGTACACGATTTAAATAACTTAATTCACAACTAACTTAAAAATTTAAACCCTCAACTCATATGGACCCTTGGATCTTGCACTGCATCATCAAGGCCGTGACTTCCTTCATCTCCCCCTCTCCCACGTTACCCTCTACAGCTCCAAACACGTTATGGCCGAACCCATATAGAAATTTTAGGGTTAAACATTGCATTCACCTCACTCGACTAAATCCGATCACTCCAACGCCACGACGAAGAGCACGACGCAAGCTACCTCCACCTTCCTTGGCCTGAAGCTCGGCCATCTCCTCCACCTGGGAGTGTGTGCGCAGGTCGGCCACTTTCTACACCATTTTCCATCAATCCGTGAAGCCATTCGCGATCTCCACCGTTCAGATCGTAGCTCTCATCACCCTCTACATCTTTCATGTTGAAAGTTTTAGCCAAAACTTGATGGATTGAGAGATCAAAGGGAAGAAATGAGATCAATTTCTGGCCATTCAGTTTTAGGGCCGGCTACATGAATGGATTAGGGTTTGGAATGATATTTTATCAAATTTATGAAGAGAGAGGTGTATTTATAGAGTTTCGTTCGACACTATTCACCCGGAAATTCCGAACTCCGATTTAGACGCCGTAACCAGCGTTTCTAAGGTTTATCCCGCGTTCCGGACACAATGGAATAGGTTTCGGAAGCTAATTCGGAAGTATGCGCGAGTTATGGCTGTAAACGCTCAATTTAAATTAAACCGATTTAAACCGATTTCTAGGCGTTTTAATTTGTACCGGACAAACGGTAAATCCAATTGACTTGAAATTTGAAACCTTACAATCATATCACATTACGGATCCGATGAAACTGGTTTCGTCGAAATCCGAGACTTTTTGAAAAATGGCTATTTTGACTCGCCAAATTTAAATTAAAAATAAATCGATGCGTTTCGAGCTGCCACGATCAAACGATAGCTCCGATTGATACGAAAATTGAAATCCGGTAATAACTAACTATTACGGATCCAATGGAACTGGTTTCGTTCAATTCTGAGACTGTTCAAAAATTGGCTATTTTACAGTCGATAATTAAATATTAAAATATTCAATTTTCACAAATTAACTTTTAATTTGATTTTAAAAGTTCTAAAATATTTCTATAACTCCAATATGATTAAATAAAATTTTCCAAATTATTTTCTATCATATTTAACTCGATTTTTAATTATTTCCATAATTTAACATATTAAATTATTAATTTAATTATCCAATTAAATCCAATAATTCAAATAAAAATTTATTTGACTTAAAAATTCACTTATAAATATTTAAAATTAATTAAATATTCAAATTTTAATTTATAAAAATTCTGGGTCGTTACAATCTTTCCCCCTTAAAAGAATTTCGTCCCCGAAATTACAAGTAAGAAAAGTCACAGAATTTATTAACTTTCCAAATTCATAGTTAAACTCCTTACAAATCTTTACTAAGTTTCCAAATCATACTTAGTTATCTTTTCAAAACAACTACTATTTTTTTTACTTTCAATTCCAAAACAAAGTTAAAGTTTTCAAAAATTTTCCCAATTTTCTCAAATTTTTCTAACGCCTTAAATTTTCGAAAAAATTCGCCATAGTCTCCTTTGCGCGGCTCGATCCGAAAAAAAAATGACAGTATATATATCACAAATATACATCTCATCAAGTAATGAGGCATCTCGAAGGGAAAAAAGTGTAAAAGTACGATATTTAATCCGAGATATGTACCTTATATTTTATTAGCAAGCATATACGGCTAATATAGCGCTAAAGCGAACTCCAAATGCGAAGCAAACGCGATCCGCTCCTACTAAACACTCAACAAACAACATGAGAACATGCACATATGCAAATAATCTCAATATACAACATATAGCAACATAACAATATATGTCACATAGCAAATGTATTCAAAACAACATATATTCAACCATCAACCAATTATCATTCATATCCAATAAACATTCATTCATATTCTCATTAATATTTAATGAATTGGTTTTCAGTTTAAATCACATTTCATTCATTACATTGGATTTTATCAACTTTCATTCATATTTCAATTAGTTACCATTTACTAATTAAATCCAATTCACATTCAATTCTATTCAAATTTATTTACTTTCTAATTTGAATTCAATTTCATTAACTCTTAATGAATTATATACAATCATCTAACAATCATATAACAATCAATGTTTATTAATTTCAACCAAATTCCTTTACTTATATTCATTCAATTTGATTTAACACCATCATTTGCAATTGGTTTAATTAAATTGATTTCCATTCAATTTTATTCAACTTCTAATAACATTAGATTTTAATGAATTAATACTTTCATTAATTATTCCTTATCAACTTATTTACATTCAATTTATTCATTATTTCAATTCAATTACAAAGTTGAATTTCATTTACATAACTTAAGTTATATTCCATTTATACATCCTTTATTTACAACTCATATTTTATATAGTTTCTCTTCTTATATATATAAGTTTATTTCACAATTGTAATTCACTTTAATTATAACTCAATTCTTATAATTCTTTTGCTTATACAATTATTCTTTCATTTAGATTATTCAAACAACCTAACGATCAACTTACATACACTTTAATAATTCTGAAAAATTATTTCTTTATATATAAAAATATAATCAAGGTAAAATTATTTCATTCACCCAATTTAAACAATATTATGTTGAATTGTTCTATTAAAGTGTTTATAGATCCCTATCAACAACGTTAATTACTCGTATTAACCAGAATCCATATACCACTCAACAAACCAATCATCACAATATAAAACAATTTTTATTCACTAACAAATACGCTCTCATATCTATTATTACACTCAACTCATTCTAGAGTACTGCTGACTCTATCTCTAATGAGTAATACCCAACAGAACCATGGTTGTCGCTTAACCATCAGCTCTGATACCAAATGTAACATTCTGTATTTTCGACTTTCGAAAATTCAACATCGACACTCACTTTATCGACTGCCGAATATCTAAGGCCGAAAACCGAGAAGTTATGGGTTTTAAAAAGAATTTTAAGAAAGGAAAAAGAGAGAAGTAGAAGAAGATAACAGAAAATAAAGGGAGAGGAAGATAGAAAAAAAGAGAGAAGAGAGAAAAGAAGGTAGAATATTTTAAAATGGAAGAAAACAGAAAGAAAACAGAACAACCGAATCACATCAGAATCTCACAATTCGCAGCGGAACAACATATAATAATAAATGAATAATCTTTAAACAAAGAACTATATCAGTTATTACATTTGATACATTACATTACATCATATCATCACATCAGAGTGTACAACAACATACAACAACAAACAGTGCAGCGGAAAAAGAAATACTATATAAACTAGTAATACGCCATGCCATCCAGCTTGCCTCCAGCAACTCCAGAATATCCAGAATATCCTGATAAACCTAACTCTTAACTGCCCGTGTGGAAATTGGTGGGCACCCAGAGTTTAGGAAGGAAAACAATAAACTCCAAGTCAGTCATGTGACTGGTGTGAGAACTCAAAACAGTTTATTTACTTTAAAATCAAAATAGAAGAATATTTTTAAATCAATTCGCAATGCTTTTAAAAATGAGACTACCATAAGGCCTCCCGCACACACACACATGCAAACGCAGAATCGGAGGAGATTTCTCCTTATGATAGTCAAAGATGCTTGATACGCATTTAAGATAACATTTGATATTATTACTAGTGCATAGTGTAGGAAAGTCATTTCAAAAATAAAGATATAAATCTTAGCCGACATAGACATTTCGAACTATGCCTACTATAGCTACTATCCAAACAGTGGTGACCACCATAAGTGAATAGCAGGTTCTACAACTAATACCGTACAAGTTTCGTATTGGGAATTGGATTTCCAACAAATGGTCAGGCCAAGGAACTTCCCATTGCCACATGAGAATGCCTCTGGAAAGACACCCCCGAGAACCAAACCGGAACTCTGCCAACACAAGGCCGGGTTACCCCTGACTGGGTAACTACTGACACGAGCACGCCATTCCCCGATCGTAAACGACCTTTTTCACGGGATCCCGATAACCAACAACCACAAAGTAATAAACTCGTAGTAACCACATAGGTTAAATATCTGGGCTCCATACCATGATACAACCTCTATCCAGAAGGAAATGTACATACCCTAAGGGGAGCTACAGCAACCCCTAATAACCTTGCCGCATCTTTCCTGTTTTGACCATTTCCGGGATGTGAGGCTCGACGAATTCACGTCCACAAAAACACACTTTGTACAAAAAGCCGTGCTTTGGGTCAACAAATGATCAACACAATGATCACTAAGATAGACGATCAAATAAATGATCCTATCACAATAATCAACACAATGATCATTTCAGCAACACTCAGCATGTCACATTACCAAATTTGGGAATATATCGCTGATAACTTCAACTATATAACCTTTGAGCTCGTACGTCTCAAAGAAGGGTGTTAAGCAAAGAATAAATTCTCCGCCACCAACAGAAATATATTTGAATGAAATCGGCTTTATATCTCAAATTGTAATGTCAGGCATACAATCCATACAAGTCTGTTCCGGGATCGAACAGAACCGAAGGCACTTACAAAGAAGTCCTTGCAATCCGGATATTCACAATCCTGATCGGATTCACCATCACATATGGAGAACTCAATACCGGAGCAACTCGGTGCAGAGTCAATCGATAGTTCATCCTATCACTCTTGCAAATACCGGTCTTCAACACCGATCTTCAATGCAATTCACAACGACGTATCACATATTCGGAGTGGGTTATACGACCCCATGGTCCTTTCCCGGTTAACCCGAATAGTGAGCGCTTATTCAAAAATAAGTGTAGCATTCACATTCAAACAAATCACATCAATTACCCATTCAAAGGGAAATATTGATAGTCGGTTATTGAACTATCAATGGATATGCATACATCACCAGATTCCAAATAATTTTCCAAATTATTTATTTTCCAAAATATCTTTACAAGATATCTAATTTCAACACTTCAAAAATAAATCAATATTTATTTTCAAACAAATTCCACCTTTCTTTTATAAATTCCATAACGAATTTATATTTCAAAATATTCATGAATATACAATTCAATTATTCACTTTCAATTTATCTTCAAAAAGATAAATTCTCAAAATATTCACTTTACATTGGAAAACATTTCCATACTTATTAAATAAGTAATTCACAATCATTTATTTTCAACACTTAGAAAATATTCAATATACTTAAATCGAATTAAGTATATAATTCATTCTTTAAGGAAATCATTCACTTAAACATATTTACTTGGGCCAAAACGAATGTTGCGTAAAACATCGTTACGACAACCCAAAATCACTAGTATAGGGATTCGAATTTAAAATAGACATATAAATCCCAATACTATTAAAAACATTTCCTTTCGGAAATCATTTACTATAACAACAGTGTTATAGTCTACCATTTCCTTTTATTTCTCGAAACATCTATTTCAACAATAAATGTTGAGATCTATGGTTTCGAATCTCAACACATCTAAAAACATCGTTAGATCGTTTTAATTCTATTTAGAACATCATATCTAAATCAATTTTCTTTAACATATTATTCACTATTCAAAAATGTGAATATACTACGTTAATAAATATCATCCTTTCTATTCATTTTAATTCAAAGGATTATTCACTATTCAAAAATGTGAATATAATTCCATTTCTAAGTTATAACAATTAACTTATCAAAATAAGTCGTTTGCGAATTTATAAAACAACGTTTATAAATTCCATTTCTATTTATTTATAAAAACTTCCTTTTTATAAATTCCTTTATTAACCTATTCCAGTTTATAACTAATTTTTAAACTAAACGTTCATATTATAAGTTAAATACTTATAAAATTTATTCGTTTGCAAAACCATTCCATTGAACTTCATAATTATAAATCTTATAACTTATAAGATTCAATTATTTATCTAAATCTTATTACTTTAATAACTTTACAAATTTTTTAAACCTACTGTTTATAAAATTCCATTTGTAACTTTACCGTTATATAATTCTATGAATTCCATTCCCTTACAAAATTCATTTTCACTTCATTCAAACACTTATAAAATCTCATTTTATAATTCCAACGTTTTAACTTACAAATATTCATTTGTAAATCCTTTAATATAAATCAATTTATATTATTCTTTAAAACGTCTTAAAATTACTTTATAATATCACTATTTTGATTTATAAAATAATCAAATTTTATAAATCCTATATTTAAAACTTTTAATAATAAGTTCAAAAATCTAGTTTAAACTATTTTATAAAAACATTATTTCATATTTCCCAAAAATCAGCTTTTAACTGTATTTCTAAAAATCAGCTTTTTAACTATATTTCACAAAAATCATAATTTTTATAACTTTAAAAATTATAACGTTTATTTATTTAAAATGGATCAATTTCCAAAAATATAGTATATTTTCAAAAATCATTTAAAAGATCATTTTAAAATCCCAAAATTTGGGTCCAATGATGCTACACACCAAATAGTCAATCACGACAAACAACGATATCATATATCAATATGAAAATCCATCAAATATCAAAATATCTGAAAACAAATAAAAACTGTTGAGGAATCCAGTTGGATCCCTCCAACCTGTTTCCTGCATCCAAAAACATTAGCACAATACCAATTTCGCTCCAGTACGAAATTATCGCGGTACATGTTCTTATTAAATATTATCCGCTTAATAACGGCGTAATAGGGTCTCATCCGCTAAACAAAAAATGCGGGAAATCAACAACTGCAATATATACATATGCCAATATATATATATTTATATTATATATAATACCAATTTCACTGTTTATGAAATATTCGCGGTATATGTTTTTATTAAATAACATCCGCTTACTAACGGCGCATAATGTCTATTTTAACAATCAATAATTTACAGTCATCATTCAAACATGCATTCAAATATTTTAAATCTAACTATTTAAAATAAAATCGAAATCTATTCGATTGAGTGAGAAGTTCTCACCTTGGTTTTAATTTCCGTTTTAGCTTTTATTTCGAATAAAATTAAACGCGCGTTTAATTTTACCCGAAATTCTCACTAACTCCAAACGACTCCAAACCAACTCCATCGCGTAGTGCTCGTCCATACGATTCCAACGCAACTGAGTTTGCATTTTTTCGACCTCGTATGAAAAAGTTATGAATTTTATAAGATCGTACACGATTTAAATAACTTAATTCACAACTAACTTAAAAATTTAAACCCTCAACTCATATGGACCCTTGGATCTTGCACTGCATCATCAAGGCCGTGACTTCCTTCATCTCCCCCTCTCCCACGTTACCCTCTACAGCTCCAAACACGTTATGGCCGAACCCATATAGAAATTTTAGGGTTAAACATTGCATTCACCTCACTCGACTAAATCCGATCACTCCAACGCCACGACGAAGAGCACGACGCAAGCTACCTCCACCTTCCTTGGCCTGAAGCTCGGCCATCTCCTCCACCTGGGAGTGCGTGCGCAGGTCGGCCACTTCCTACACCATTTCCCATCAATCCGTGAAGCCATTCGCGATCTCCACCGTTCAGATCGTAGCTCTCATCACCCTCTACATCTTTCATGTTGAAAGTTTTAGCCAAAACTTGATGGATTGAGAGATCAAAGGGAAGAAATGAGATCAATTTCTGGCCATTCAGTTTTAGGGCCGGCTACATGAATGGATTAGGGTTTGGAATGATATTTTATCAAATTTATGAAGAGAGAGGTGTATTTATAGAGTTTCGTTCGACACTATTCACCCGGAAATTCCGAACTCCGATTTAGACGCCGTAACCAGCGTTTCTAAGGTTTATCCCGCGTTCCGGACACAATGGAACAGGTTTCGGAAGCTAATTCGGAAGTATGCGCGAGTTATGGCTGTAAACGCTCAATTTAAATTAAACCGATTTAAACCGATTTCTAGGCGTTTTAATTTGTACCGGACAAACGGTAAATCCAATTGACTTGAAATTTGAAACCTTACAATCATATCACATTACGGATCCGATGAAACTGGTTTCGTCGAAATCCGAGACTTTTTGAAAAATGGCTATTTTGACTCGCCAAATTTAAATTAAAAATAAATCGATGCGTTTCGAGCTGCCACGATCAAACGATAGCTCCGATTGATACGAAAATTGAAATCCGGTAATAACTAACTATTACGGATCCAATGGAACTGGTTTCGTTCAATTCTGAGACTGTTCAAAAATTGGCTATTTTACAGTCGATAATTAAATATTAAAATATTCAATTTTCACAAATTAACTTTTAATTTGATTTTAAAAGTTCTAAAATATTTCTATAACTCCAATATGATTAAATAAAATTTTCCAAATTATTTTCTATCATATTTAACTCGATTTTTAATTATTTCCATAATTTAACATATTAAATTATTAATTTAATTATCCAATTAAATCCAATAATTCAAATAAAAATTTATTTGACTTAAAAATTCACTTATAAATATTTAAAATTAATTAAATATTCAAATTTTAATTTATAAAAATTCTGGGTCGTTACAATTACATAGTTAGCAATTAAAATTAATCCCTGACATTTCTGTTGGTAGAAAAAAACAACATTCTGCTATATTTAAATAGAATAGACTTTATTGTTCATCTATTTAGCAGAATAAATCATTGTTCGGCTATTATGTGAAAGAACTAGGCCAGCCTGTAGTGGAAGAAATGAGTGAATTTCAAGTTTTTTTTTACCCTATTGGATCATAGTTGGGCCTATGAAGCCTAATTTATTTAGCATATTTCTAATTTTTTTTTAAATAAAATCATTTATTTTATTTAAATTATTTAAAAGGAAGTTTTTAATTTCAAATGTATAGTGTATCAAATACACCTAACATTTAGTTAATGAATAGGAAATGAAGCCTTTCATTTCTTTTCCTAAACAAGAATTAATTGAGAGTATTGATTGCATTAAATGGAGAGGGAAACCTTTTATTTTCCCTCTTTAATTCGAATTGATTAATACATTAAATGTGATTAATTAATAATTTATTCATGGCAAGATTTATTAGTATGCCCATATGTATTCTAAATATACAAATTGTAGTTTGAGATTTATTAAATTTTGTTTTATTTATTTATATAAGTATGTGTGTGTATATATATATAAACCATATATATACACGTGTGTGTGTAACATCATAATCCGTGAAGGGTATCATGTGCCCGTATACAGACGATGTGATTTTCGTTGCAACAGCCACATTGACTCATGTTGTGTGCACTGTAATTTGTTCAAATATGTGCTTGTATAATATGTCGAAACATGATATTGATATACATCTATGAATGTATGTATGTGTATACATACATACATACATACATATATATATATATAGTATCCAATAAAATTGTTTTTGGCATAATAAATTAATGGAAAATAATCACATGATAAAATTATTAGTTTTATAATTTTAGAAAATCGAGAAACATATTTCGGGCTTAAGATTAATTTACGGAATATCTTTTATTAAAATAATATTTATTATTAAATAGTTGATAATAGCCCTTAAAAAATAAATTCTTAAAAATACGAAATCAAGTTGAAAAATTCTGGAACTTTCTAAAGGTAGATGTGATATATTTTTGCCTTAGGAAAATTTTCTATAATTTTCTCAACTGAAATTTTTAATTAAATAATTAACTACAGTTCAATAATAAATTAATTATAAAAAATAATATATTAAGTTTTAAAAATGAATTGTTTTCTAAAGGTACATGTGAAACTTATAATGCTTATGAAAAATATCCAGAATCTTATCAATTGAATTTTTAATTTTAATTAAATGAACGACCGTTGGCTAAAAATAAAGTAATTTTAAAAATTAATAAATTAAGTTTAAAAAATCTTAATATTTTACAATAAGCATCGTACATGGTGTAGAAAATAATAAAAATATAAAATTGAATTTGGAACCATTAGTTATTTTATATAATAAAAAATTCATAAAATCATTAAATAATAGTAAAATAATTTTTTTTATGATTCACAATAAGTATAAAACATCGTAAGAAATTTTTTAGATTAAATTTATACAAGATATAAAAAATGTACATTATACATATAGACAATTCGCAAATATGCATACATTTAATCTAGATCTATTTATATATATTAATATAAATCAAAATTAATTTTTTTTGAAGAAAAATTCAACAGTAAACCAGTAAACCAAATATTACAGCAAACATACCAATCCAATTGTAAGAAACACTTATACCCACAAAAATCGCACATAATCTAAGCAATAAATAGATCTGAATATAAACAAGTTATTTGAATGTAAATCAACATTCTTATGATAAACTTGAAATTAGAACAATAGTAATAAATAAAAAAATTCACCTCCTAATGAAGCCTTTGTGTCCGCGTTGAATAATGAATTCTCTTCTAAGAACAATTCCCAATCCATCAGGTTGTTAATCTGGAATTGGAGACCGTTCGTTACAAATTATTATATTTTAATTTAAATTTGATTTGAGAAAGTTTGGCATGATTTTAGAGGAGAGTTGCTACCAATAAAAATAAGGAAGATGAAGAAGAAAGCGATGGCTCAAAAAATGAATTATTCTTTCACTAGGGTTTTGAGATTAGCTTTTAAGAGAGAAAATAATGATCTCAACCACACAACTCAAAACCCTAATCTCATGCATAGTAGCTGCCCACTTCCTCTATTAAAACCAAATGACTTTCACCTCTAAAATTCATAGGTTGTGAGCCCATTTAGCCCAATTTAAATGTAAATAATTATATTCAACTAAATTTATTGTCGATATCTCATATCGATCAACATGTTTATAAAGTTTTATAAATACATGCAACAAATTTATTTCCCAAATCTTATCCAAATTTTATAATTAATACTTCATAAATAATCATTAGTTTAATAGATTTATAACAACTATAAACTAATAAAATAATTCGGTCTTAAGAGAATTCATCGATACGGTTGTGCGACTCTTGGGCGTAAATTCAGTTAGCGATTATAGTCGAACTATTCGAACGTTAACGTTCACACTTCACTTAGCAGGTGTTGTAACATATGGCAAAATTTTTTGCTTACTCATTTTTGGAAAAATCTTATTTTTATTTAATAAGCATTACCCAGTTATGACAATTACTTACACCAATTGTCTTCGTGAAAACTATAGCACTTTGGACTTATTGAATTTGGTAATGGTCAAAAATTTGAACATCGTCCACATTCAACTCTATAATCCAAACACAAAGTCTTTAGTTCAATAATAACAATTATTATCAATAAATTACTTTGGCCAGAGATTTTGACTTCTGTTGGCTTGAGTTGATCATGATACTAACTTCTTATAACCGCGGAGACGAATCATTTCTTGAATAGGTTTCACTTCCAATACTTTCACTCGACCCAACTATAGTCACTCGATTGATGCCATGACATGATTTAACTATAATCAAAGTAGAGCTTTTATATTAAAGATTCACAGTATTCTCAAGTCGAAATTACCGTGTAAATTATTCACATCGATATTTTCTATTTAACGTTAATTATATTAACCAACAAAAAACCATCGAACGAGTCGTTCCATAATTATCCAATAACTATTAGTACGTAATCCTTATGTGCCTCCACCAGTCATGAGTAATACACTACCCAACATTTGAAGAGCGTTACGTACTCTAGTCTTAATGGATACATAGATATATGGTCTCGATGCATCCTGGCTAGGAACATTTAAAATGGTATATTTATTTTTATTATGATAAATTAATCATAGTTATAACACTTTGTAACTACTGTCACAAAACATACCATTTATGGATTTTCTATTAAACATACTTTTAGCTAGTTAATTAATTAATATAACTACATTATATCAACTATATAATAGAAAGAAAACACCTTTATTTCAAATAAGATTAGTCAACTAGTTAGATATATGTAAAAAATTAGATAATTGCCCTAGGGAATACTCCAAAATCTAACATTATGTTCATTTGGATATTTATTTATAAGCCAGTTAAATCATATTGACATGTTATCCATCGATTGATAGTATGGATTTTGTTTACATATCTGTTGTTACGTAGATACTTGTGTTGCGACTTAAATGTCAATTTGATTATAATGGTAGCTTGCTTAAGTTCCATCGAGATTTGCTAAGCCTCTTTCCTCGTTGGATAAGTTAAGGATTTGAAATTAGTTTGAGTTTTATAAAAATTTAAAGTGAATTGTTAAATTAATTAATATTTTTTTAATTTGTTAATTATTTATGATTTAAATTTTTTAAGTTAATGATGTTTGAAGATAATAATTATTATTAAATTAAAATGATGTGAGCTAATTATTTACTTATTTAATGGGTTAAGTTAATTATTATTTTAAACTAAAAGGGTTTTAAGTCAATTACCATTTAGTTAATAAAATGTTTAAGTTAATTATTATTTAAGTAATAATTGTTTTAAGTTAATTGTTATTTTAATTAATAATGATTAAGCTAATTAATTATTTTAATTAATGTGGTCTTAAATAATTAATCCTTTAATTAATAATGTTTAACAGTTAATCAATTATTTTAAAATAAAGGTGTTATAGTTAATTAATTATTTTATTAACAAGGTTTAGATTAATTTAATTACTTGATTATTTTTAAACTTATACTGTGTTTAATAACGATGTTTAAAAATTTATTAATCTTTCTATTAAAGTTAATTAATAAAGAAATAATGGAATTTCAGTTAATTTGATTAACTTAAGAATATGCTCTTAAATAATGATATTTTTTTGTAAACTGGGTTTAAAAGCTTATAAGTTTGTTTTATAAAAGAGGTTTTTATGCAGTAAAAAGAATTAGATAAAATAGTTATATTTTGGCAAGAGATCTTGGATTTTGAAAGGAAAAATTGGGTTTATAAAGTTTTGAATGGATCATTTATATTAATCAAGTTATAAATCAAATAAATAAGCAGTCCTTCTTCATTTTGGTGGTAAGGAAGCAATTCCCTACTTAACACCGAACAATTAGTTGTTTGAAGATTCATAATAAAATGTGTTTTCAAATACATATATTTTGATCCATTTAAAATAAAATTGAAATAAGAAATTAACGGTTTGTTAATGTATTTATACTTGTGAGATAAGTATAAGAATTATTTTAGATAAATAATTAGAGAGATCTAATTAATTAAAGGTTAATTAAATGAGGCTTAGTACTTTCCATGGGAAATTAAACATGTGATTGACGCATGTGTTTTTGATAAATAAAAAACCGACTATCAAATCCTGGCCCAAAATATAACTCTGGAAATATCTAGGAGAAATACATGAGTTATATGGCACAGTCATCATCGATGATGTTGTACTGTGCGTATAAATTTCATTTTGTTCTTTTAGGATAAATGATAAGGAGATCTGTCCACTTAAACGGTTATCTTGTCAATTTATTTCCAAAAGAACTAGAGTTGAGTTTACTGAAAACTAAGGGATTGGAATCAAATAAGTACGAATTATTCGAAAACCATTTAGATCCGACTCAAGTGACGTATTGAAGACATCTTGTAGATGATGGGGTCACAGACGGAGCTTTTGAAGTGCAAGGGTTTCTTGCTACTAATTCTGTAGGTGATTCCAAATGGATGTATTAAAAGTAGTGCCTTTAGTTTGTTCAGACCCAGAACAACTTGTATGGATAAATGCTGGGATTGCATTGTTGCTTAGAGGGTAGTGTTAGAGTTCCAAGTGGTAAGTGCTAAAGAAAGGCAGAATGTAGCCTCAGGCCTCATCAACCAGGAATGACAGAAATAGGGGATGCAGCAGGGCGATGTGGGTCACTACCATTAGGGCATGATCATACCTTATATAGAGTCGATATCTATGTATGCTTCGGTGCCCATCACAGTTGTTGATCACAACCAAGTGGTGATCATATTCTATACTATCTAGTAAGGGGTAGGTCAGTTCTGTGAAGCAGAGGCATAAGATGTTCTTGTCAGACCATAGGTACATTTTATCTAGAGGTGTACCATTCGGAAGGTAGTCCCTTACCTTGTCACAGTATGGAATCCATTTTCCAATAAATGCCTTTAAACTTTATTATATATCCATTATGTTGGAATTTAATTAATGTAACAATTTCGACTGTTGATAATATGTATTTATACGCATTATTATAATATCATTGCATTTTCTATAGAAATGGTTTGTTTATCATAAGGTAAAAACCCTTCCGTGTTTTTATACGTCATGGTCTTACGAGACTCCTTTGTTTCAAAGGGTTTTATAAGTTTAAATAAAATTCCTTATGATTAGAGTTTCTCACGTTGGTTTTACCAGATTGACCTGGACGTTGTTTACTTTTAAAGCTCGAGTCAGACTGAGCATATTTTCCAGATTAGCTTTGGATGCATTAGAGCTCAGGAGACGAGCTAGAGGCCAAGATGTATTTATGTATTTTGTAACATCCCGCCTTTTCGCACACTTTAAACGACACACGTGCCGATTCAAAGCATACGCAAGGGAGGAGTGTTATGGGGTAAATAAGAAAAATAGAGAAGAAATAAAACGAAAATAGAATCTCACAGCGGAAGGATAAAATATAGTAACAAGTATACAGTTCATAAACAGTTTACAAAAGCTTGATTTTTCTTATACAATGAATATCAGAGTTACACATACCAAATACAACAATGCAGCGGAATAGAAAGAGTGTGTAGTGCAATACTATATATAAAATAATACTGAATCTTCGTCTTCGTCCTCCAAAGCTAAAACCTGCTATCCTGAAACGCTCGGACTGACCCGAGCGAATTTGAAAAGACAAAAACACTCGAGTCAGACTAGAATATCTTATGTGAGTTAAATAAACAGAAATAAATATGAGTACAGTAACTCAAGAGATGCTCGGGATTTACATCTCCTAAGGATCCGTTAAACTATTTACTATGTAGTATATTGCGTTATTATAATAGTGTCTATTTATAAAATAAACTTACTTTTTAATAGCGTTAAGGGGTTACCCATATAGCCCTTAACACGTAATAGTCCCAGTAGTCCATCCAATATCATAGTCCCTCCTGATCGGGAAGCCACTAGAGGATACCACACGGGCTACGGGAGAAAACCAAACTCGTACAAGGCGCGATAGGGTAGGTGACACGGCACAACTAGGCAATGCCAGGGTAGATATACCAATTACGCTTCCGGGCCGATGGTAACGCGAAGCCGCAGCAACCGCCCACCTCGAAACAACTCCCCAAATCAAAAAATAGAAGTGGCCACTGAATCAATCCAAAGTCATAGTATAATATCGAAGAGGAGTGTCCGATCAGAGGAATGACCTCATTAACCCGTCGATCGCTCCTGTTTTAGCCACCTTATGCCAACTCACGGGAGTCGGGTCCACGTATTTACCTTACAGGAATCGTCGCCACCAACCTACTTCATTCTGGAATCTCCACCGCGTACACGGTTAGTCAAAGTGGTTTTCGGTATCGACAGAGAGTATGTCCATATCCGATCCCGGTCTCTTTGCCAACCCATCGTTATTATAACACCGCGGTTATTTAAAACAGTTTATACTTTTAAAACCAGAATATAATCCATTTCAAAACCATAATATTACGATATCATTCCAAAACCCAAAACCATATTTTACCACTTATCCCAAATATAATTTCTTTCCAATAATAAAAAGGCTTTAACTTCATAATATCTGAAAATCGAATATTTTCAAAGCATAATATTTTTGGAAATCCATAATTTCAAACCATAACTTTTAAAACTCAAATGGTTTGGATATTCAACGGTATATGAATTTCAAGGGCTTAACTTTACTGTCACTTTGTAAAGAAATAAGTTATATGGCTTTATGGAAATATTTCTTTATCTAAAGTTAAGACCATAATTTAGATATCACTCTTAAGTTCCAAAACCATTTCAATTTCCATATATATAAATCCATTGGAGTATTAATATTCAAAAACTAAAATTGGAATATATTCTTTCAACAAATTAAATGTTTTATTATTTAGTTTGAATATTCACATAAATCCTTAAACAACTCCAATTTCTAGTAATAAAACATATGTATTTTTCGATTCCAATTTATATTAGAATATTTTTCCAATTCAAATTCATATTAGAATATTCATTTCAATTTTTTCTTGGGAAAAATCCAATTATAAATATCATATCTTAAATTTCCAAACTTAACATTTAAACATATGATATAAATTTATCCAACTCCATTTTCTAAATTTTCTTCCATTTTACTAAGGGAATTTATACACCTTTTTATTTCAAAATTTCCAACTTTTCATGTACATAAATACGGAAGAAAAATATTTATACAGTATAAAATTTAAGATTATTATAAACCGTATTCCATCCAAACCATAGAAATCACATTAAAATAGTTATATATAGACCGCGGTGCCTGTATATAATTTTCTATCCTATGGTCAAGTGATACGGATATTTATCATTTCAATCCGCAATTTAAAAATAAAACTTTGCGGTTTTATCATTTCAAACCACAATCCCGAAAAATGAAATATGCATGATAAATTTGCAAATTTAATGATATGCAATAAACATTCATTCATCAACAACATCCATCATCCAATCGCAACCATCAACCAATTTCAATCAATAACAGTATATATCTATGAACATATACAACAGGTAATAACTGTCAGTTTTTTTTTCCAAATTAAATTTATCAACTATTTATCTAACAGTTTACTCAATAATAATTTACATAACTGTTAACTAGCAGTTCTTATGCAAACAATAATTTCTAACAGCCAATTAATATGCAATCAATCAATTTAAATTAACAGCTAAATTCAAAAAAATGCAATTCAACAGATATGGATGAAATAACATGCCCAAAAGCTCATAAATAAATTTCTATTCATTTCTAAATTTATTTAACAAACATAAAAGCTTCTAGTAATTGTGAGTGGGTTAAAACACTCACCTTTGGAATTTAAATTGAATTTAAACCCGATTTAAACCCAAAAATTCGCCCGTCTCAGAATTTGTCCAAACCAGCGTCATCAAGTCCGGAATTAAATTACGATCCTAACGCAAAAAAAATCGTGTGAATCCGAATTCGTATGAGAAAGTTATTGGATAAAACGTGATCGAAATTCAAATTTAAATTAAAACAAAACAAACCACTCATAAACTGCCACGTCATCCCTGCATCATCCTCTCTACCTCACAGAACGCGGCTACAGGAACACGAGACCCCAACACCACCTACAGCCGCACCTTTGACCGCCTCCCCTGGCCACCACCGGCCGCCATTCGCCTCGGCACCATGGCCGTTGACTCCGCCTTGACCCCTGCTATCGGCCGCCCCCATCCCGGTTGCCTGAAATGGCCGCCGCCGCCGCCTAGAAATAGGGTTTCGAAACCCTAAAACGCCAAATTTGACCACCACCGGTCACTAAACTCCACCAGACCAACGTCGTTGAACTCCCCACAAGAATCTCCACCAAACCCATATCTTGATTTTGCCGATTTGATGAAAAATCAAAAACCCCTAAATCAAACCTTAGGGTTTTCGAATTTCTGACCTTTGACTGAGTTTCCAGGACGATTCGAGCATCGATTGCAAAAACAGATGTCACATATAGATTCGTATTGAAGAAATCTACAACATATAAATTTTTGGGAATTTTCTGAAGACTTTGAATTTTCACTTTGTTTTGCAATTTGAAATTGGATCTGAGGAGCATCCATTGAGGAAGAAAGAATGGTTGAAGAATGAACGTACAGCATAAGCAAATAAAATGGGGCTAGGGTTTATAGCCATGCTTATATAGGTAGGCTAGAGATAGAGAAGATGGACTGGATAAGCGAACGTACGGAATAAAACACGGCCCAAAAAGCCCGCTATGCCTCCGGAATCGAATTTGTTAAAACTATATATCCAAATAGGTGTTTTAAAATATTCTGAACGCGATGGAAAAAGTTTCACGTCCAAATTTGGTCGTATGAAGAAGTTATGCTGAAAACAAGATTTCCAAATTGATTTCAAATTGATTTTAATAAAATTGATTTCAAGGCGTTTATCGTCCGTACGATCAAACGACAAGTCCGATCGATACGAAATTTGAAATCCTATAATAATTCACCGATACGGATCCGATGAAACTGGTTTCGTCGAAATCCGAGTCCGTGACAAAAATGGCTATTTTTAATATTATTAAATCAATTTAAATAAATCATAAAAAATCAATTTTTATGTTTCAACTCCTATTATTGGCCAAATTTCATTACTTAGATAGTTCAATTAATCCCAATAAATTTAACAAGCTTGGATGTGAGTAAAAATTTATAGGTATATAAATTTGCAATTTTAATTCCTGCACTTTCTTATTAATTGGGAATTATAAATTTATTCTCACAAATTACCTAATCTTATACTTATACACTCTCATCTTAAACCAAATTAAATAAATAACTTGATTTCCATCTCAACTTACTTTTAATTGCAGTTAACCCTTTTCACCGTAATTAAAATTCCAAATTATAAATAAATTTTTATTCCCATTCCCTTAATTTTCTTAACTATTTATTTATTCAAATTTTCAATATTCAACATAAATAGTTTGGTTAAGTTCATTTATTTACCTTCTTCCTATGATTCACAGTTATGGATGTCAATATGATGAAGTTTACATTAGTTAAGATTTCACTCAATTGTTCTCTAAGTCAAATGTTTACAGCTTTCATTTAACTTTAATAACGTACTAATTTACGTTAAATTCCATTTTTAAATGAAGTAATTACCATTCGTTGAATCAAATACTCAATTCATAAATAAAGTCTTGTTTTCAAAAAGTTATATCACAAATGGTCAACTGAAATTTGAATAAGCTTTACTAAATTCTATGGTATTAAATGTTGCAATAAATCCAAATTACTAATTAAGTCTTGATTCCTTTATTATTCCTTTGGTTTTCAAATAAGTTTTTTTTTTTTTATGATGAATGTGAATTCAAATGAACAATGGAAACCCATTCCCATTTGATTTCACTATTCCGTTAAATATCTTCATATTCCAGCTAAATCAACTAACGTATGAATTAGCTATTTCAATCTTCATTAAATTGCGGTTTTTATACAATAGAAATTAAATCCCCTTTAACATATAAATAAAGGTTGATACCCATCTATTTACATTATATCACACTTGTGCTTCTATTTAGCTTTGTATAAATGTATGAATGCGGAGTCTTGCCTATTAACGTATTAAATAAGCCTTAAAATCAATTAATGCCCCTCCTTAGTTTAACCTCTTTTTATCCGTATTTATTTTTAGAGTAACCCTTGGATTAAATTCCCCAAATCACCAATTCAATTAATCATACCTTTCAATCCAAATGTAAATCTTCCACCTTTGAATTCTTATATTAAATGAATTTTATTCTAGGCAATATTTTTTTTTTACAAATGTTTACTAATTCCACATTTATAGGTTTCTTAAATTTTACTCCATCTAAAGGTGACCCATTTTTATTTCATTTCTATTCAATATATATTCATTTTATCCCATTCATTTGGTTACTGCGTTGAAATCTATTTATTACTAATACTAACGTTATTTTCATTAATTAAAATTGGATTCCAAATTTTTATTCAATACTCTGAAAAATAACTTACATATAAATCAAATCCTTTTTATACTTAATTCAAATTGGATTATATTCCAATTCCTATAACTAGGCCTTAAGTCACCATTTTACATAGTTTTAATTTAGCGTTTATTTAAATCTTCGTTTATCGTTTAGAATTTCTACTAAATTGAAATGCACAACTTATGAACTTTAACCAATTTAGTCCACCTAATAAATTTTCAAATGTTTGTGTGTATGTAATCCAATTCAGTTATTGTTACATTAATACCATTAAACCAACAAATTAAGACTTATAACTACAACACAACTTTCAGTTATTTTCAAATCTATATCATATAACCTTCTAAATCTCTACCTGTAATTACAGTTACTATCTAACTCCTACATTCATCCTTTTAAAAATCCTAAGACTTTAATTTTATACTGGATTAAATTAGCAAACATATAAATTAAATAAAAAAAAAAAAATCATAAATTTATCAGGTCGTTACAATCTCCCCCACTCAAAACTTTTCGTCCCCGAAAAGGAAAGAAGGGAGGAGGAAGAATAAACAGTACTTTTTATTTCAATTTTTAATTTATAAACAATATTTTCCTGGATTAATCCTCCTAAATGAAATATTCCTGTTTTATAATCATTATATCCTTTAATACTTGAGTTATTAAAGTTGGAAAAATATTTTAACAAAATTCTAAGTCCAAAATTTTCGAAAATTTTTGGCAGAGTCTCCTTTGTACGGAGGGACTCTGGAGAAAATATAATATCCAAATATACAAGTATATTACATATATAATCAAAATATTATATCCCAACACGGGAAAAATATATAAAATATCGCTTTAAACGTAATCCGAAAACGTACCTATTGTCGGGCAATATACGCTTTATTATTTTGGAACCAACAGCAGTAGCAGTTGCTTCCAACACCTGTATTCACTTATAAAATCTAAAAGGTTAAATATTTATTTTACAGTGAAAGGTTTAGGTGGATTCAATCATTCATATCCAATCAAATGCAACAACCACAATTTTTTTTCTCAACAGCACACACCACATTCAACAAACAATCATTTAATCAAACAACAATTAGTTGTTCGGGTTCAAATTCTGAAGTTGTACGAATGAAGAATAACTATCAAGTACATCCGTTGCTCAACAGCCTAAGATGGAACAAAGATAGATTATTTGTAAATCTAACAACTCCATAATTCCTTACCCAACAACATACATCAACCAACAATTCAAATCAACACCAAAATATCTCATTATACATTTATTTCATAATTCAGTGTTTTGATTTTTCTTTCCTTCATTTATGAGGGATTTCTTTGTTTCTTACAAGTTTATTTTCCAATTATCACCAAATTCATTATATTTGTATTTCCTTTTTATTACTTAAGTTTCCTTTTATTACTTAAGTTTATAAAATAAATTCTCATTAATAACAGCAATTTATTGAATACCTTTATTGCTTCAAGCTTTACTTGCAAGATTTTCTTTTACATATTCTTACTAACATTTCAACTTTTATTTTATGGTAAGTTATATATATTTTAAGAATGTAAGTGACAATTTACATGTTTCTTCTTAATTCCTTTAATTAATATATATATATTTGTTACTTACCTTTAATCTCATTCATTTATTTAATGTGGAGGTTTCCATTATATTGGAATAGAGGAAATTAAAACATACTTAAGTTAATAATCCTACAATCAATTCTTATTTAGAATTTCATTTTATTTACTTTAAGTTCATATCACCTATTAGTAATTCTTAACTTATTTTTTTTTTTAGTAAAATTTCAATCATAACTTAAGTTTATACCATTAAATTCTTATTTATACAGTCGTTTATTGAATACTTCAATTTTTCCTAAATTCCTACTTGTAAAATATTCAATTCTAGTTTCTTATTTAACATTTCAACTTTTATATTTGGGTAAGTTATTTATGTTAAAGAAATTGCAATTGAACTTATACAAGTTAAATCTCCATTCTTTAATTCAATTCAATGTTAATCCTTATTACTATTCTCTCTCCTACGTATTTACTTTCTCTTTATATCCTTGCAATAATTCTCTTAATTAAATTAGAGGTTTTAATTTATTTATTACTTAACCCCTTTTTTTTTCACTAACATAATTTTAAACAATTTATTAATGGAAATTTAAGAATTTAATACCGGGTCAAATTTCAAAATTACTTTAAAATAATAGATAATATAATTTCTTACAACTCTTATATCTCCAATTATCTTTAAACAATTAAAATTTCAAATAAATTCAAAACAATTCTGTAGTAGTATTTACTACAGCGGCCTTTCCCCTTCGAAACTCGAAAATGAAAGTCGATGATGCGGCCGTCATCACCGAATTTATTTTCCAGCGACGGAGAGAAAAGTACATAATTTATTTCCCCAAAATCTTCTTTTAAAACAAATTTCCCGAATTTAAAACGGAATATTCATATCGGAAAACATATATATGACAATATTATTATACTTCCAAATTATACTTTTTATATAAGAAATTTCTTATAAACCAAATCATTATTTTTCATAAATTCTTTGAAAGCACATTTCAAAAATCCCGGACTTAAGTTCTAAAATCTCCCATTTGATTTATCATAATTTCAACTTAGCTTCAGTTATTATAAATATTTTTATTGCCTAACATCCAATCTATAGCAACCAAATATATATATCTTTATAAAATATTTTTATATATAGAAAATATGATAGGCAAAATTATTTCATTCACCTATATTAAAAACTAATATTATGTCGGCCTGTCCTATTAAGTGTTTAGAAATCCCTATTGATGGCATAGCGTCCCATGCATCAACCAGAATTTATAAATACAAAGCGGAACAGATTAACACAATATCAAAATTTTTTATTAATACTAACAAGTACGCTCTCTCATATATACACTCAGCGACTCCCATAGGATATTTCTACCCTATTAACAAAGAGTCAAACCCCACAAAGCCAAGGTTTATCGCTAAACCAAAGCTCTGATACCAACTGTAACATCCCGCCTTTTCGCACACTTTAAACGACACACGTGCCGATTCAAAGCATACGCAAGGGAGGAGTGTTATGGGGTAAATAAGAAAAATAGAGAAGAAATAAAACGAAAATAGAATCTCACAGCGGAAGGATAAAATATAGTAACAAGTATACAGTTCATAAACAGTTTACAAAAGCTTGATTTTTCTTATACAATGAATATCAGAGTTACACATACCAAATACAACAATGCAGCGGAATAGAAAGAGTGTGTAGTGCAATACTATATATAAAATAATACTGAATCTTCGTCTTCGTCCTCCAAAGCTAAAACCTGCTATCCTGAAACGCTCGGACTGACCCGAGCGAATTTGAAAAGACAAAAACACTCGAGTCAGACTAGAATATCTTATGTGAGTTAAATAAACAGAAATAAATATGAGTACAGTAACTCAAGAGATGCTCGGGATTTACATCTCCTAAGGATCCGTTAAACTATTTACTATGTAGTATATTGCGTTATTATAATAGTGTCTATTTATAAAATAAACTTACTTTTTAATAGCGTTAAGGGGTTACCCATATAGCCCTTAACACGTAATAGTCCCAGTAGTCCATCCAATATCATAGTCCCTCCTGATCGGGAAGCCACTAGAGGATACCACACGGGCTACGGGAGAAAACCAAACTCGTACAAGGCGCGATAGGGTAGGTGACACGGCACAACTAGGCAATGCCAGGGTAGATATACCAATTACGCTTCCGGGCCGATGGTAACGCGAAGCCGCAGCAACCGCCCACCTCGAAACAACTCCCCAAATCAAAAAATAGAAGTGGCCACTGAATCAATCCAAAGTCATAGTATAATATCGAAGAGGAGTGTCCGATCAGAGGAATGACCTCATTAACCCGTCGATCGCTCCTGTTTTAGCCACCTTATGCCAACTCACGGGAGTCGGGTCCACGTATTTACCTTACAGGAATCGTCGCCACCAACCTACTTCATTCTGGAATCTCCACCGCGTACACGGTTAGTCAAAGTGGTTTTCGGTATCGACAGAGAGTATGTCCATATCCGATCCCGGTCTCTTTGCCAACCCATCGTTATTATAACACCGCGGTTATTTAAAACAGTTTATACTTTTAAAACCAGAATATAATCCATTTCAAAACCATAATATTACGATATCATTCCAAAACCCAAAACCATATTTTACCACTTATCCCAAATATAATTTCTTTCCAATAATAAAAAGGCTTTAACTTCATAATATCTGAAAATCGAATATTTTCAAAGCATAATATTTTTGGAAATCCATAATTTCAAACCATAACTTTTAAAACTCAAATGGTTTGGATATTCAACGGTATATGAATTTCAAGGGCTTAACTTTACTGTCACTTTGTAAAGAAATAAGTTATATGGCTTTATGGAAATATTTCTTTATCTAAAGTTAAGACCATAATTTAGATATCACTCTTAAGTTCCAAAACCATTTCAATTTCCATATATATAAATCCATTGGAGTATTAATATTCAAAAACTAAAATTGGAATATATTCTTTCAACAAATTAAATGTTTTATTATTTAGTTTGAATATTCACATAAATCCTTAAACAACTCCAATTTCTAGTAATAAAACATATGTATTTTTCGATTCCAATTTATATTAGAATATTTTTCCAATTCAAATTCATATTAGAATATTCATTTCAATTTTTTCTTGGGAAAAATCCAATTATAAATATCATATCTTAAATTTCCAAACTTAACATTTAAACATATGATATAAATTTATCCAACTCCATTTTCTAAATTTTCTTCCATTTTACTAAGGGAATTTATACACCTTTTTATTTCAAAATTTCCAACTTTTCATGTACATAAATACGGAAGAAAAATATTTATACAGTATAAAATTTAAGATTATTATAAACCGTATTCCATCCAAACCATAGAAATCACATTAAAATAGTTATATATAGACCGCGGTGCCTGTATATAATTTTCTATCCTATGGTCAAGTGATACGGATATTTATCATTTCAATCCGCAATTTAAAAATAAAACTTTGCGGTTTTATCATTTCAAACCACAATCCCGAAAAATGAAATATGCATGATAAATTTGCAAATTTAATGATATGCAATAAACATTCATTCATCAACAACATCCATCATCCAATCGCAACCATCAACCAATTTCAATCAATAACAGTATATATCTATGAACATATACAACAGGTAATAACTGTCAGTTTTTTTTTCCAAATTAAATTTATCAACTATTTATCTAACAGTTTACTCAATAATAATTTACATAACTGTTAACTAGCAGTTCTTATGCAAACAATAATTTCTAACAGCCAATTAATATGCAATCAATCAATTTAAATTAACAGCTAAATTCAAAAAAATGCAATTCAACAGATATGGATGAAATAACATGCCCAAAAGCTCATAAATAAATTTCTATTCATTTCTAAATTTATTTAACAAACATAAAAGCTTCTAGTAATTGTGAGTGGGTTAAAACACTCACCTTTGGAATTTAAATTGAATTTAAACCCGATTTAAACCCAAAAATTCGCCCGTCTCAGAATTTGTCCAAACCAGCGTCATCAAGTCCGGAATTAAATTACGATCCTAACGCAAAAAAAATCGTGTGAATCCGAATTCGTATGAGAAAGTTATTGGATAAAACGTGATCGAAATTCAAATTTAAATTAAAACAAAACAAACCACTCATAAACTGCCACGTCATCCCTGCATCATCCTCTCTACCTCACAGAACGCGGCTACAGGAACACGAGACCCCAACACCACCTACAGCCGCACCTTTGACCGCCTCCCCTGGCCACCACCGGCCGCCATTCGCCTCGGCACCATGGCCGTTGACTCCGCCTTGACCCCTGCTATCGGCCGCCCCCATCCCGGTTGCCTGAAATGGCCGCCGCCGCCGCCTAGAAATAGGGTTTCGAAACCCTAAAACGCCAAATTTGACCACCACCGGTCACTAAACTCCACCAGACCAACGTCGTTGAACTCCCCACAAGAATCTCCACCAAACCCATATCTTGATTTTGCCGATTTGATGAAAAATCAAAAACCCCTAAATCAAACCTTAGGGTTTTCGAATTTCTGACCTTTGACTGAGTTCCCAGGACGATTCGAGCATCGATTGCAAAAACAGATGTCACATATAGATTCGTATTGAAGAAATCTACAACATATAAATTTTTGGGAATTTTCTGAAGACTTTGAATTTTCACTTTGTTTTGCAATTTGAAATTGGATCTGAGGAGCATCCATTGAGGAAGAAAGAATGGTTGAAGAATGAACGTACAGCATAAGCAAATAAAATGGGGCTAGGGTTTATAGCCATGCTTATATAGGTAGGCTAGAGATAGAGAAGATGGACTGGATAAGCGAACGTACGGAATAAAACACGGCCCAAAAAGCCCGCTATGCCTCCGGAATCGAATTTGTTAAAACTATATATCCAAATAGGTGTTTTAAAATATTCTGAACGCGATGGAAAAAGTTTCACGTCCAAATTTGGTCGTATGAAGAAGTTATGCTGAAAACAAGATTTCCAAATTGATTTCAAATTGATTTTAATAAAATTGATTTCAAGGCGTTTATCGTCCGTACGATCAAACGACAAGTCCGATCGATATGAAATTTGAAATCCTATAATAATTCACCGATACGGATCCGATGAAACTGGTTTCGTCGAAATCCGAGTCCGTGACAAAAATGGCTATTTTTAATATTATTAAATCAATTTAAATAAATCATAAAAAATCAATTTTTATGTTTCAACTCCTATTATTGGCCAAATTTCATTACTTAGATAGTTCAATTAATCCCAATAAATTTAACAAGCTTGGATGTGAGTAAAAATTTATAGGTATATAAATTTGCAATTTTAATTCCTGCACTTTCTTATTAATTGGGAATTATAAATTTATTCTCACAAATTACCTAATCTTATACTTATACACTCTCATCTTAAACCAAATTAAATAAATAACTTGATTTCCATCTCAACTTACTTTTAATTGCAGTTAACCCTTTTCACCGTAATTAAAATTCCAAATTATAAATAAATTTTTATTCCCATTCCCTTAATTTTCTTAACTATTTATTTATTCAAATTTTCAATATTCAACATAAATAGTTTGGTTAAGTTCATTTATTTACCTTCTTCCTATGATTCACAGTTATGGATGTCAATATGATGAAGTTTACATTAGTTAAGATTTCACTCAATTGTTCTCTAAGTCAAATGTTTACAGCTTTCATTTAACTTTAATAACGTACTAATTTACGTTAAATTCCATTTTTAAATGAAGTAATTACCATTCGTTGAATCAAATACTCAATTCATAAATAAAGTCTTGTTTTCAAAAAGTTATATCACAAATGGTCAACTGAAATTTGAATAAGCTTTACTAAATTCTATGGTATTAAATGTTGCAATAAATCCAAATTACTAATTAAGTCTTGATTCCTTTATTATTCCTTTGGTTTTCAAATAAGTTTTTTTTTTTTTTTATGATGAATGTGAATTCAAATGAACAATGGAAACCCATTCCCATTTGATTTCACTATTCCGTTAAATATCTTCATATTCCAGCTAAATCAACTAACGTATGAATTAGCTATTTCAATCTTCATTAAATTGCGGTTTTTATACAATAGAAATTAAATCCCCTTTAACATATAAATAAAGGTTGATACCCATCTATTTACATTATATCACACTTGTGCTTCTATTTAGCTTTGTATAAATGTATGAATGCGGAGTCTTGCCTATTAACGTATTAAATAAGCCTTAAAATCAATTAATGCCCCTCCTTAGTTTAACCTCTTTTTATCCGTATTTATTTTTAGAGTAACCCTTGGATTAAATTCCCCAAATCACCAATTCAATTAATCATACCTTTCAATCCAAATGTAAATCTTCCACCTTTGAATTCTTATATTAAATGAATTTTATTCTAGGCAATATTTTTTTTTTTTACAAATGTTTACTAATTCCACATTTATAGGTTTCTTAAATTTTACTCCATCTAAAGGTGACCCATTTTTATTTCATTTCTATTCAATATATATTCATTTTATCCCATTCATTTGGTTACTGCGTTGAAATCTATTTATTACTAATACTAACGTTATTTTCATTAATTAAAATTGGATTCCAAATTTTTATTCAATACTCTGAAAAATAACTTACATATAAATCAAATCCTTTTTATACTTAATTCAAATTGGATTATATTCCAATTCCTATAACTAGGCCTTAAGTCACCATTTTACATAGTTTTAATTTAGCGTTTATTTAAATCTTCGTTTATCGTTTAGAATTTCTACTAAATTGAAATGCACAACTTATGAACTTTAACCAATTTAGTCCACCTAATAAATTTTCAAATGTTTGTGTGTATGTAATCCAATTCAGTTATTGTTACATTAATACCATTAAACCAACAAATTAAGACTTATAACTACAACACAACTTTCAGTTATTTTCAAATCTATATCATATAACCTTCTAAATCTCTACCTGTAATTACAGTTACTATCTAACTCCTACATTCATCCTTTTAAAAATCCTAAGACTTTAATTTTATACTGGATTAAATTAGCAAACATATAAATTAAATTTATAAAAAAAAATCATAAATTTATCAGGTCGTTACATATTTCTTTATGTTCGATTGCATGGTTTCGTTATATTTATTAGAAATTCTAAGGACTGCTGCTATAACTATCCAAGTAGATGATTTGTTAGTACTCTGATGGATGTTTGTACGTAAAAGGTTTTTTCTGTAAAGATCATTGTTATATTACAGATTATTGGTTACGATGTAAGATTCTATGTTATTTAGTTTTTTCTTGTCGTCTTTCTTCTACTTCTCCTAACCATCTGTCTTTTTAGCACTGGTTGTTCGGCACGCGAATACCGTGGATGTATTAACCTTGACTTTTGAGGGTCAAAAAGGTGGGTTATTACCGCATGGTATCAGAGCTTAGGTTGAGTGCGCACATAGGTTTTGTGGGGTGGAATAATTAGAGATAGTGTTAGTAAATTCCATAATGAATTTGAGCGTACTATATATGAGAGTTGTATTTGTGAGTGCTTTAAAAATGTTTTATATTGAATTAATTTATCGGTTGAGTAGTTTATGAATTCTGCAAGACGCGTGGGATGCCACGATGTCGGTAGGGGTTTCTAAGCACTTAAACAATGCAAATCGACACAGTATTGTTTTGGAAATTGGTAAATGAAATAATTTTACCTAGAATTATATTTTATATATAAAGGAATAGTTTTCAAAGGACAATTATAGTTATTTTTTGTTGTAATTGTTTGTTACAAAATGTTAACATTCATTTAACATCAACTGTTTGTTTTGTTGTGCTCAGTTAGTTTATGGGCGTTATTTGGCTGATCTTAATTTTAGGTTGATGCGTACACCTTGTGAATTTAGTTTCATAGTTTGACTAGAAGACATTCGGTCATAAGGTTGGATTTAATATTTAATTTTGATAAAGTTGTTTATTAAAATCTAAACAAAGATACACATTTATGAAATGAAATTTTATAAGTTTGGTTTATAAATATGAGTTATAAATGAAAATGGGTTTAAACCGTGAATTTGAGAATTTATGTCCCGGTGCTTTGAAAAATGGTTTCCAAAGTTTTAAGAAAATAACAATGATATTATTTGGCAGTATTTATGATTATAAATATTTAAAAGGACTTTAAAGGAATAGGAAGTACTGAAATCACTTCGGTCACTGGAAATAAATTCTGATAATGGATGTTGCATCATCAGCGTTTATTTTCAGGTTTCGTAGTGAGGGAATGCTACCATAATAGTTATGTTCCCGTAGATAATTTTAATAGAAAAGTAGAATTGGTATTAGTGAGAACCAATAAAATAGATACAAAAGTTGTACGTAGGTCATTACTCTTTTTGACATAAATTCTGATCCAAGGTACGAGCACATGACTTTAGGTCATTTCGCACCATTCCAATTTAGGATATGATACTTTATTCCTGATGGCGAATAGTTGGTGACGGTTCCTGATATGGTATCAAAGTTTTCTATCATAGTGTATGGATTTATAAGGAGAACAGAGGTTTCTAATCAAGGAGCTTGATCAGACTCCGCACTAGGGAATCAGGCAAGTGATAGTAGTTCGGAAGTGAAGTTATGTATTTGATTAGAGATCAAACTGGCTTTGGCATATGTTTGATCTATGAAAATCATGTGGGCTTACGAATAATATTGGTATTCATGTGGTGAAATTTCGGAGAACATAATTATTTTAATGGGTAAAGAATGTAACCATCCAGAATTTTATCGTTTTAAATTTTTGAATATTTAATTTAATTTAAATATTCGGTTAATTTATTTTTAAATTTGGCATACATAAATTAGTAGTTCGACGGAAACTTGAAGTGTGACTGAAACACAATTTTCAGCTTTTGTCAAATAACAAGTTGCTTAGTTGTATTTTGGTTAAAACAGCATAGATTGTAAAACACCTTTATTTAAGCATAATATTACACTATTATGTATTTAAACGTAAAATATAGTTAAAATAAGAAATCATGGAAAGTTGTGAAGTAATTTGATTTCTTAAGTGTAATAATGGACTTAGTGCATGAAAAACACTTATTATCCAATATACATTCATATGCTTGGCCTTTGGAGACTTAGAAATGAAGTTTGATTTGAAAAATATGATTAAAGGGAATTTTGGTCTTTGCACTCTCATTTCATTTATTTTGTTTTTCACTTTTTCCATCCTCCTTCCTCCTCCTTAACTCCATTTCTATCTCCTCTTACTTTTAAATCTTAAAATAAAAATACAATTTTTAAAATAAAAGCAAGGTTGCTTTCTTATGATCAAAGCATAAAGATTTGATTAGCATTTCAAGAAGCATTGAAAACAAATGGTGAGATTTTTTACCATTTTTTAAAATATTGGAATGTTGTTTATCTTGTTTAGTAATACTGTTGATTTGAAATCATGTTTGAGAAATCATGTTAAAAACCATATATTGGTAAGATTTGGATTGTAATAAGAAAACAGTAGTTTGCTGTAACAAAATATTTGTTCTCTATATTATTAACTTTCTTTCCCTCTCCACCTTCTAAATCAAGATCTCTCAGACAATCTTGAATTTTCAATTGCCATAAACTAAAGTTGTATGTTTTGAACCAATATTTATTTTAAATAGTTATTGAATTTTTAATTAAGTATTTTGTGAAATATTGTGAAACTATAGTAAGTAGTTCAAAATGTGGGTATTTCGTCGGTCACAAATCACTGAACAACATATATATTCATGTTTACCATAGAAAATCATGATTTTTAGTGGTTGTTTCATAATTTTTAGCACTATGGTTTAGTAGAATTTGTTTGTTGATCAATTTTGGGTAAACAGAAAATCCCGATGAATCGGTGGTAGAGAGGTACAACGGAGAGTACCGAAACAAAGGTGGGAGGGAGACGAATCCTTTTCGTGTTGGAGGCGAGAGTTCTAGTGGACCGTAGTGGTGTAAGTAGTGTGAACTACGGTTTAAAGGATTAAGATTTTTAGTGTTCTATTTTGCGTTGCCGAGGGTGGAGGAGATGATCGACATGCTATGGAGTGTGTAACGACTCAGAATTTGACCACATTAAAATATAATATTTAAAGTGATTTTAAATACAAAATAAATAAGGTTATATAATTCATACAATATTAAATAGGATTTGGAAAGAGAAGTATAGACAAAAATAGTAATATTTGACTATATCGACAAAAGTGATAAAATGCTGATTTCAGAAAAGTAAGTTTCAATGGTTAAATAAATTATTTAATTTATTTATGAGTATTTATATTTTTAAATAGAATTATATAAATTATTTTTAAATTTGGTTTACATAAATAAATAATTTAACTGAAATGTCAAAATATGACCATAAAACATTTTTTTTGAAAATCAACGTTTTGTCGATTAAAAAGTCGTCGTAACGCCGTCGCACCTTTATTTTATTATATAGAAACATATATTCAAATAGTGTAAGTATTTATTAATTCACAAATCAAGTTTACTTTTAGTAAACGTAAACAGAAAATTCTAGAATATAATTAACAAAAGTAAGCACAAAAAAACAAACATGTCATTCCGAAGTAAAAACTAAACATCAAATCAAACCAAACATAATTGTTATATTCTTTACGTAATACTTAAGTGAAAGTGACATAAAGTAATGATTTAAAATGTGATGTTAAGTGTTGAAAAAAGAAGGTTGCTTAAAAAGTAAGTAAAGGGTATTTTGATCTTTTTACAAAATATTATTTTGATCCGAAACTTTTTTTATAAATAAGCATCCACTTTCTTACTTTTTTCATGTCTTCTTCTTCTTCATTTTTCAAGCTTTTTTTCTACTCTCTAAAGGCTTCTTCTCTTCTCTTTTCCTTACTAACGTTTCTTGAAATCATACCAAATCAACTCCAAACACAACCAAACTTTGCCAAAGACCTTAGAATATCACCACAACATGTTTCAATGTCTAAGAAGTGAAGAAATGATGGAGGAATGTGGGGATCAAGGGGAGGTCGAGCTTATTGATGTTGTTGGAATGTTTGGCTAAGAGTGAAGAAGGAGGAAAGACTTGTGGTTGAGAGAAAGTGGAAGCGAAGTGATGGCCGAGCGTGAGTCAGAGTTGTTAATGTGATGATTTGATGAAGATAAGAGGATTTAGTGAAGTGTTGGATTAAATGAATGTTGGTAGAAAATTAAACGATTTGGTTAAAGTCGAGTACTCAATGTTTATTTAAAGTTAATTATCCTTATAACTATTTTAATATGTCCATTAAAACCTTTGAATAAATTGTTTGAATGTTTGATAACTTGGATGCAAAATTGGTTGATTATATAATTGTTTATGTGATTGATAACTTGTTTGATAAATGATAAGAGAAATGATTAGTAATTAACCATAGTTAATTAATGAGAATTAAATCCATACGAATATGTGTATGAAAATTATTTAGCCTCTTAATGATTTTAAATGAGTTAAAATAGTTTAAATATGGTTTGAAACAAGTTTGAAGTGTTTCGGACAATTTCCAAAGCAATTCACAAAATTGATCAAAATCAAGCTCGTCGCGTAGCGGTAGTTCGTAAATTTTGACCAGTAACTTCAAATTGACGTAGAGAATGATTTATGAGTCAGATTTCTTCGAAATAAAAATTCTTTTGTCCACAATGATAATATTTTTCCAACGAAGAAATAAAATGAAGATTTCATCAAGTAGATTTTGAAATATAACCAAAACAATTTTATTAATACATCGTGATTTTGCAGTTCGGAATCCAAAAGAGATTTCTTTGTAAATGATATTTTTAAATATATGAAATAAATTTGATAAATCCATTAAAATTGTTTAAAATAGAATGGAATGGAAAATATTAATTTTCAAATATTAAAAAGTTGTTTAAGTCAAATAAGCTTATATAGCGCTTTCCGCAGCACTTTCCGCAGCACTTTTATGCTGCGAATTCTACAATCTTTTGAATATGAGTTTAAACGTAACAGTCTTTCCTAAATCTTTTGTGAATGATTTGTAAAGAATAAATAAGTATTTTATGAATATTTTGGAAGTTTTAATAAGAGTTTTAATGTGATATCCCAGAATTTCAAGTAATTTAAAATGTGATAATCTCCTTAATTAATTATTTAAAATTTGTAAAGTTTGATATTTTCAAACAATTTAATAATGAGTTGTTTTTAAATATAGGTTTTAATTAGATTTTAAATAGACTTACTATTTCAAATTTAATAAGTATTATTTAAATGTGTATACATATGTGTATTTAAATTGACTTTAATAGGATAATTATTTACAATTAATAACGTGTTTGTTTAAAATTGATATATATTTGAACCGATTTTAAATTGGATTTTAAATTGAATTTGAATTTGGATTTAAAATTTGAATTTAAAATTTGAATTAAAAGATATATATCTTAAAAATATTTTGGATATGAAATATGGATAAGGTTTTTATTTAAAATAAGATTGTTTTCTATTATTTTTTTAAAGGAAATTTATTTATATAAATTTAGAACATATTTATTTAATAGTAAATAAATACAAAAGCTTTTAAATTATCATTTAAAAATGAATTAAATTATTTTATATGATTTTATTTAGGATTTAATTGGTTTTATTTTATTTTCTTTTAAAAGGTTTTATTTATATATAAGTTAGAAAAGCATTTATTTATTTACAAAGGTATTTATTAATTAGAAAGATTATTATTAAAAGCTTTTAAAATCCTTTTAAAAATAATATAAATAAATAATGACAAGTGGAGCTCTTAAATCATGTAAAATACATGTTTAGTTTAAATAAAAATAGTATTTGACAAATGTAAACAATGGGGACAAGTGTCACGTTTATTTTAATTTCCTTTTATTTTTTGTATTAAATCTAAATTAACTTATATAAACTCCTATCTTCCTCTTCATTTTCCTTTTCTTTTCTAAAACTAAGAAAACCAAACCTATATACTATCTTCAACAATTCAGTTCAAACTTATACAATGCAAACATCTTCAAAACTAAGATCAAAACCTTGTTATTCATTCCTCAAACCAAAACCAGAAATCTACCATGTCAAGCTAAAAATCTGTAACCATCTCCCCTAAAACAACTACAACTCAACCAGAAAGATCATCAAAACCTGTAACCTCCTAAAACTCAAAACTGTAACCGATTTTCAAGGCAATCCTGTAATAAAATTTTCAAGCATGATAGCCTGTAAAATAAGGCTTGTTATGTTTTGTCTTCAACCTGGAAAGCATTTTCAAGCCTGTAAACAAATCAGTAAAATCAAGTTTTCCAGTATGGTAACCAAAGCATCAATGCAAAGATTCAAGTGTTCAAAGTTTTTTAGTCTTAAAGCATTTCAGAAATCAAGCAAATTCAGTTTTCAAAGATCTGACCATTCAATGTTTTCTGGAATCAAAACAACAAAGCAATGCAAATTTTCAAATCCAGTTTTAAAGCTCTCTGCAATTTCAAAAAAGTGAGTAAACATCTACTTAAAAAATCCTAAGCAATAATTGTTCTGTTGCTTGTTAAATTTCGAAAATGATCAACGCTTGCATGTGTATATATAAGTGCATGATCTGTGTGTATGAATATGAATGACTGTGCATGTATATTTTGATTGTTCTTCTCGGTTTTTAGATTACAAAGAGTAGGAATAAAAGAAAATTAAAATCTTCTTATCTGATCATTGTTAGGTTTTAAGTTTTAAACCGGAGATGTTTGTTTAAATATTAATTTAAGTTTAAATTTTTATTCAAGTAAAATAAAGGTGAAAATCTTCTGGAATCAAAATAGCACAGTAGAAATTCTAAAACATGATTAAATCATGTATTTTAAATTGCTGTTTCAAGTTTAAATCTTGAGTCATCTTTGAAAGACATGAATTTTAAAACGAAAATTAAGATTTGTAGTACTAGGACTAGTGTGTATTTCGGGATTGTTTGGAAAGGGGTTTCTAGGCAAAGTGGCCAGAGCAATTTTGGTGGTCATGGCTTCGATTGGAAGAGGTCAGGACGTAGGAGTGCTCAGGAAAAATGCCAGGAAGGGTTTCTGATCGCCGTGGCGTCGGCGATGAGGTGATCTAGGTATGTAAACCTAATTTGTTCGAACTGTGAAAATGGGATCAGTGCTTCTCCTCTGGTTGATCGAGTGTCGTGAAACTCGAGGAAATGGAGGCATGAATGGTCGGCAGTGTGTGGACAGAGTCTCTCGACCTTTGGTGGTCGGTAGCATGGTTACGTGGCAGATTTGCTGATGAGGTTATGATTCCGGTTTCAACTGGAATGCTTGATTTTGATCAGGGGTTTTGTCTATGTTCTGGCAATCGGGAAAGGTTGCAATGATGATGGTCGGCATGCCGGAGGGCTTGTCAGAGGTCGGTGAAGGCTCTGGCGCTGGTGCATATGCACAGGGAAGGTTTTGAAGAATTTATTGAAGAATTAATTAAGGGTAATTAAATGATTTAATTAATTTATTTAAAATTAATAATTAAGGGTTATAAGTTAATTAATTAGAGGTTAATTGATTTATAATTAAGAATTAATAATTAGATAATTAGAGATTATCAATTAATGATTAAATATTAATTAATTAAGTAATTAGCGTTAATTAGTTGGTAATTAAAAAGTAATTAATTTGTAATTAAGTTTTATTAATTAATAATTAGGCTTTATTAACTAATAAGTAAGAAATTATTAATCTAAAACTAAAGTTAATTAAGGATTAATTAACTGTTATGTAGGGTTAATTAATTGTAATTAAGGATTGATTAACTGATTTATTATGGATTAGTAAATTTGTTATTGAGTTTTATTAATTGACAATTAAGGTTTATTAATTAATATTAATTAATCTGTAATCAAAGATTAATTAATTTATTTAAAAGGGTAATTAAGGAATGAATTACCCAATTATAATTAATCAAATGAATGTGATTAATTAATTGATTGATTAATTATAGATAATCTTGATGATTGATTAAGTATAATTACTGGGATGTAATTAACTAAAGGGAATTAATGGGAAGTGATAAAAGGATAATTACTTAGTAGAAGTAATTAAGGATTAATTACTTGGTGCAATTAATTAAAGGATTAATATAATTAGTTAAGAAGTTAATTAATTAAGGTAAGTAATTATAGGATGGTAATTACTATTTATGATTTATTAAAGGTGATTAATGGAAGTTATTAATTAAGGATCATTAATTAATGTAATTAATGAGAGTAATTAAGGATTGACTAATTAAGATTAACTAATCAATAAAAAGTGATTATAAGGTAAATAATTAATTTTAATCAATTAAGGATTAATTTTAATCAATTAAGGATTAATTTAACTAATTATAGTTAATGAAGTAATTAAGGTTAATTACTTTAATGGTTTGTCGATAATTAATTTGTGTAATTAATTAAGGATTAATTACTCAATGTAATTAAAGGATAATTAATCAAGGGTGGTTAATTAAGATGATGATTAATTAATTGATTTGTAATTAATTAATTGTTAAGTAAGCAAGATTTATTGTGATGAAAGTAATTAATTTAATTTATTTTAAATTAATTAGAGATGAAGTAATATATTTAATTCATTTAAAATTAATTATAGATGGTTTGATTAATAGATCATTGCTTATGGATGACTGATTGATATTGAATGCCTTGATTGTTTGATATCTTTGATGAGATATGTGTGATATGTGATATGAGATGATTTGGTTGAACTGTGATGATATGAATTATCTATATGTGTGAATATAGATAATGATTTTGAATTGAATTGTTTTAACTTTAAAACAACTTGGACCTTAAAGATGGCACTTTGGATTTCGGTGAGACCGAGATCGGGTTCCAGATTTGAATATCCGAAAACCACATCGATCCAAATTAACGATAGGCGTGAATATCAAGTGAAGATGAAGATTCAGAGTGCAAGGGTTGTTATCGTTAACTCTGAGGGTGATTCAAAAATGAGTGTAACGAGATAACGTCTTCGGTTTCGTTCTAACTCGAAACGAACTTGTATGGATTGAATGTTTTCAGAACATCGTCAGGTGGACGATGAGCATTCTAAGATAGATGTGTTCTATAAAGGTAATCGTATCCTCAAGCCTCATCAACCGGGAATGGCTAAAACAGGGGAGGTGCGGCAAGGCTAAGTGGGTCATGCCCAAGTAGGACGAGATTTACCCCTGTCTAGGGTCCCTTTATATTCGGCTGTGTGGGCGGTTGCTAGCTACAACCGTGGCGTTGTCTTGTTCGGGACTGTCTAGTAAGGGATGGTTCTGGCCTTGTGTTGCAGGGGATTTAGGGTGGATCCTCGGTACGGTGATCTAGGCCCCATACTGTGACAGGCGGTACCCTGGTTACCCTCCCATTGATGGAAACCCAATCTTCCACAGTGCCCTTATAGTTTTGATTGTATTACCCACTTTGTGGCTAGTAGCTGGAATTTAATCATGTAACAATTTCGGCTATTTCTTATTTATATGAAAATCCTAGACCCTATTATAATATCACTAGATAGGATATCAAATGTTTTGGTTAGCGTAAGGTAAAAACTTACCCATGTTTATGTGTGGGAAGTCTTTCAGAAAGTTTTTTTTAAAGTTTTGCAGCTTTAACCGTTTACTCACACCAGACCCATGTTTGACCCGGAGTTTATCCTGTTTTTCTTAAACTCTTGGGTACTCGAATTTTTTCGAGTAGCCGAGGGATTCATGTTAGGTTTTACGAATTCTAAAGGAGCTATGGAGTAGGAGGCTTCGGCGTTTGTAGATATATATATGGTTCTGTTGTGTTGCTGAGTCGTTAGTCTGAGTTATTATTTGTATTGTATATTGAGATAGGTGTTTATAACTCTCTAGTATGTGATGTATAAGCTGTGTAACTTTGATGTATATTATACTATGTAATATTTATGTGATTAATATAATTTATTCGTTCCGCTGTTGAGATTTTAATGTTGTGTCTTTCTTTCTTCTCTATCTTTTCTCTTTTCTATCCCTTTCTTTCTTAAAAATGATGCGTCTTTCTATGGAGGGAAAGGCTGGTTGTCTCATTTGGTATCAGAGCATAGGTTGAGTGAGTACCTAGGCTCTGGAGTGGTGTCTTTCTTGAGAGAGCGTATTTGTGATTTTTATATATAACTATATATATCTATTCTACCTATTTGTCGGATTACCTATTTGGGTTTTTGCAATATGAGTTCTAAAGGTAGTTGAGGTAGTGGTGTGTGTAGCATGACTACCAATGTAAGAAGTCCGAGTTTTGTGGTTGGAAGTGTATTTGTCGAGACTGTAGACCCAATACCATCTCGATTGAGCATTGCAGTATGGTGTAAGGATTTCACAAACCTTTGAAGGAAACCTGTTAAGGTTCGGAGTCCATCTTTGAAGTATAAGTTAATAACGCTCATGCAAGTGGATTTTCTAAAGACTGGATCTGTTCGGATGAGCAGAAGCGTGTGATGGTACCTTGGTAACTTCAGGATGGAGTAGCTGCGTGGTGAGACATAGTGGCTATGGATGTTTTCAAAGATGTTTCTTTGGATCAATTTAAGGAAGTATGTTTGCATCGGTGATAAGACTGAGTTTCTGAAGGATGTTTATGTTTGGTTTGGGCTCCGAGTTTCTTGAGGAGATGTCTGTCCATATCAAGGCTCTATGTGGGATCGGTTGTTATGATTTTGAGGATCGAGGATCTTTGGATGGAAGTCTTTGGCGTAAGTGGCAGTGTTGTAGTTGGGAAGTGTTCTATGTGCCAGCAGGAAGATCTTTGGCTTAGATGTTTCCTAGAGGTGGAGTTCAGAAGCAGCAGAGTGGACTCGTTTCTTCGATGGATTGGTCGAGGATAAGCTTTTCTGATTTATAAAGAGAGAACAATATCTGTGGATATTGGATTGGATAGAATCGCAAAAGTGACTTGCGATAGTTTGCGTGTTCTCTTAAGTTATAGAGTTGTCAGACATTTTTCGGATGCCTTCAGGGAAGTCAAAAATTTGTCTGTATTAGGGATTGAGTTCCGTATTGACCTAGGTCAGCTGGGTAGAAGGATGTTTCCTAGAGAAAGGATTTGGTGAAGCAGCTCAGTATTTCTTGGAATTTCTAAGTTTTCTCTTTATGGATCTGTTGAAACATATTTCTGGAATGTGCTGTCTAGTCCGTGCTTGTGTTCATCGAACAGCATTCTCATCTGCCCAGATCAGAGTTGTGCAGCGGAAGTAAGGTGGCAGATGTTCTAGAGTGGAAGCAATTGAAAATTGTAGTGTTTTGGATTAAAGAGTTTCTACAGGAAAATTTTCAGGATTTGAGTCCAGATTGGTGGGTGCTCCTGTTTTGTCTTTTTCGGATAAGAGAAGTAAGTTTGAAGTCTTCTGATGATTGTGGAATAGAGTTGTATTCTAGATTTTGGTAGATCTTGAGGGGATCATTTTATTGGGTTGTTTTTGGTCCAATTGTTTCTAGAGTATCAACAAAGGTTGAGCTGATAAGAAAGGATTTAGGCAGCCCAGGATCGTTAGATGAGTTTATGGTTAAGTGACGGAGGAATTTGGAATTCAAAGTTAGAGACTTTGTTATTGTTGACATTTTCTCCTGACAAGGGAGCAATAAGATTGGGTAAGATTGGGAAGTTAGCTTCGAGATATATTGGATTCTTTTGAGTTTTTGTAAAGATAAGTGCTTTGGTCTGCAGGTTTGAATTGCCAGTTTGGAAGACTGGGATTCAATATATTTCAAGTATCTCTGAGGGAGTACGTGTTTGGTCCATCAATGGTTTTTGAACCAGCTGTTTGGGATGTTTTGGATGTTGAGTCGGACTTGAGTATGGTCTGATAGCTTGTGTAGATTGTAGATCTAGATGAGTAGGAGCTCAGTAGCTTAGTAGTGTAGCTAGTTTGAATTTAGAAGAGCGAGTATTCTAGTATCCGTACCGGGGAAGCTCGGAATAATTTTATGAAGCTTATCCGGATTTGTGTCAGGATAACTAGTGTTATTTGTTGGATTGAATTGTTTATTTGGATGAAATTTTTTGTTTGGATGAATGTGTATGGTTGATATGTATGCTTGAATTGTTTGAAATAAAAATAAGAACCTTGGATTATCTTTTGTTTTAAATAACATATACAAGTGGCTTTGGAAATATGGTTTAAAAAGGTGACCCAAAATTATTTACAAATTATATATATATATATATATATATATATATATATATATATATATATATAACGACCCAGACTCGACCTTCGAAAATCGACACCCAGATACATCACCCGTATCCGAATGCCGTAGATTTAAATGTTGAGTTTGGTTCCCCGGAGCTTATAACAACATTAGGGGATAATAACACAGGGGAAACAGAATGAATAATTTTTATTGATACACAACATTTGATACAACAATGATACAAATGAAATGATAAACACTATCAAAGATACACTACAGCAGAAGACATAATAGAAAACACCAGCAACATCTGTGGAAAGCAACATCTTCAATTCCAAAGCTCCAAAACTCCAAACCAAAAGCTCGAACCACCATCATGTTGAAGTGAAACGCAACGCGGTTGCCAAAATCCAAAGACTCCAAAGATTGCCAAAAGTTACACCAACTATCTGACTATCAGAAAACCCGACTCTAGGCTGCCCGTGTGGAATATTATGGGCACCTAGAGTTTAGAAAGGGAACAATAAACTCCAGGTCAACCATGGGACTGGTGTGAGCAAACAAAAACAGTTTTCTTTGAACTGAAACAAACAAAAGAAATTAAGAGAGATTCGCTATTGTTTTTGGAAATGAAACGACCATGAGGCCTCCCACCACACACAAAATGCAAGCGCACACTTGGAGGAGATTTCTCCTTATGATAGTCAAACATGCTTGATATGTTAAATCCCTTTGATATTATTATTAGTGCATAGTGCAGAAAACATTTGGAAGTATAATGTTCATCTTAGTCAGCATACGTACCATTATAGTATGCCTACTATAGCTATCATGTTAGATGGCAGGTTTTACAACTAAAATAGTACATGGTGCGTATTGGGTGATTGGATTTCCAACAAAGGGTCAGGCTAAGGAACTTCCTCACCAAATGGGTACGCCATTGGAGGGACACCCCGCGAACCTAACCGGCTTTCTACCAACACAAGGCCGGGTTACCTCTGAACCAGGTAACTACTGGCATGAGTATGCATGGATTTCAAGAGAAATAAACGATTCAATAATCTAATCAAATAATAATATTAGTATGGTTCGAGAGGAAATAGCAGGATCCACTCGAACACTACAGTGGAAATGTGTTGAATCAAGAGTAGACAGTACGCGTCTTTATTATGGTCGTTTCATTCCTCAATACCTACTATCGTAGAATATTTATGTGGCACTTTCTCAGATTTAGCACGCGTGATACATGTTCCTTCTATTTCTCCAAGTAAAGCCCTTCGCATGGCAATACCTATGGTATCGGCTTGCCCCATCCCTCGGTCATCACCGACCTTTATCTGAGGATCCTCAACACCAACAAATTCCAACAACCACATAAGTTAAATATCTGGGCTCCATACCATGATACCACTTTTTATCCAGAAGGAAATGCACATACCCTAAAAAGCACGACCCTCATAACCTTGCCGCATTCTTCCTGTTTCGACTATTTTCGGGTTGTGAGGTTCAATAAAGTCTCATCCACAAAGCTATGCTTTTCACAAAATCCATGCTTCGATTAACAAATGATCAGTAGCACTTTGCATGCCACGTTACCAAATTGGGAATATCACTAGTAACCATTAACTACATAACCTCTGAGCTCATACGTCTCAAAGAAGGGTGTTAAGCTAAGAGAATAAATTCTCCGCCACCAAATAGAAATGTATTTGATAGAAACCAGCTTTACATCTTAAAGTGTAACGTCAAACATACATCCGCATAAGCCCATCCTAGGTCTGAATGGAACCGAAGGCACTTCTAAGAAGTCCTTGAAAATCCGGGTATTCACAATCCCGATCGAGCTCCCCATCACATATGGAGATCTCTATACCGGCGCGACTCAGTGAAGAGACATTCGACAGGTAATCCTTTCATTCTCGTAAATACCCGGTCTTCACCGCCGTCTTCAAATGCTATCCATTTCGCCGTATCATAAATTCAGAATGGGTTTTATGACATAAAGTCCTCTCCCGGCTAAACTGAATAACGAATGCTAATTTTAAAACCATGTGGATATACTGGAATCTTAGTTAAGCCACAACTTTTAGCCTAAAACCTTTCTTTTTGAGTGGTTTTAATTTCCACTTTCAAATCTTTTATACAAAAGATACACATTTAAGATCCTCTTCAGTTTGAAAACAAGGTTCACCGATCTTTAACAACCAATCTTTAACAAAGATTCATTCATAGCATTCAAAGCCATTTCAATTTTAAATTTGATTTACACACAACTTGAAGTCCTTTCAACAAAAACTGGAAGTTCTTTCTTTGTGTGAAAGTAATTATCATTTGAAAACAAATGCTTTTCGTTTCGAGAAAAACCAATTATTTTTACTTAAGTTATAGCCTTTTAAAAGTATAAAGCGAAAAATCTGTGAACTGCCATATCCCCGGCAAATTCTATTTGAATTAAATTCAAATTCCCAAAATAATTTGTTCAATATACTTCAAATGGTTTTAAATACATATATATATGTATGTATGTATATATATATATATATATATATATATATATATATATATATATATATTTTTTATAACTTGTATAACCGTTTCAAACCATAATTTCCATAATAATTTCAAAACTTAAACAAGATATATTATGTTGAGATTAAATTTAAATTTCAAAACTTCCTTTCCAAAAACTTTTCATAATCAACTCAATTTCACTTCCAAACCAATTAGATTCAAAATTCAACTTTTAAACAAAATAATATTTAAATTCAAAATATCTATGACTTAACCAATTGACCATGAATTCCATATTATTATGTGTATGGTGTAGTCCAAGGGTTTTACACACAACAATAGCACATCACAAACAACATTAATTCAAGCACAACAATATCGATAAGTGGTATAATCCTATAACGCTTATCCTTCATTCACAGATAAACAAGCAAAATCATCACAGATAAATAAACCACAGTTCACAGTTCAATTCAAAGTAGTTCATATCACCGAACATCACACATAAAGGATATCAAACCATTTAAAGCACTCAATACAATCCAAACATTCATAAGTAAGATCAATTAATCACCTGGTTATAATCATTTTAAACAACATTAATTACTCACTAATCCTGGTTAATTATCATTAATTACAAATTATTTATTATTATTTTAATTAATGAAATTAATTAATCAACCTTAATCACCTATCATAATTAATTATCCTTAATAAGTTAATTATAAATAAATTAGTACTTAATTTAATTACATAGTTAATAAATCCTTTAATTTTTTAATAATTAACTCTCAATTGTTAATTAATTAATCTTTAATCATTCATTAATCAATCTTAATTAATAATTTAATCAACCTTTAATCATTAGTTAATTAACCTTAAAATATTATTTAATTAATTTATCCTTAATTAATTAAGTAATTAACCCTTAATTAATTATATTAGTTAATCGTCCTCTAATAATTTAGTTAACCTTTAATTATTTAGTAATTAATCCTTAATTATCCTTTGATTACTTAACCTTTAATTACAAATAATCTTTTAATTACTTTCATTAAGTAATAAACCTTAAAGTAATCAATTATCCTTAATTGATTACATGAATTAACCAACCTTTAATTACATTAAAGTAATTAACCTTTAATTAATCCACCTTTAGTCATTAATTAATTAAAAGATAAACAATTTATCTTAACTAATTACTTCAATTATCATTTAAACCTTTTTTAATAAATCTTGTAATTAATTATCATTAACCACTTAACTTAAACCTTTAAGTTAAATTAAGGATTAAAACACCTCATCCCTTTTTATCATTTACTTAATTTCAATATTAAGTTTATTTAAAATAAATTTTCAAAACAAGGGTTATATATATTAAAACACATTTAAACTTAGTTAATTTTAAAATATTTGTTTTTTAAACATTTAATTAATCTCAAACATAAACAACTTTCATTATTTAGAAAAGAAAAGTGTTTTTGAGAAACTTGTTTGAGTAAAATTGATTTGTTTTAAAATTTTAGAACATGTCATACATTTTTTCTTTAAAACTTGATATCATCACAAAAACCTGAGCCAAAACCCTAAATTCCCCGAGTATGTCTCCGAGCAATCTGCTTCCCTATTTTCTCCGTGTCAATCACAAAATCATTCCGAGACCAATCCGAACAAATTCCCTTCTTCCCCATCTTCACAAACAAACCCAAACGCCGTTGATACTCGTGCATGTGCACACGAGATTGCCAGAGCTCTGATCAACTCCACCGACATCTACAGGTCGCCGATGACCCGTACACATGCTACGACCACCCAGGTTGACGAACTCGATCGGAATTTGAAATTGAACAATCGAGAAGCCCACAAACCCAAAACTGGTCAACAAATATTCCTTGTGCTGCCAATCCTGACCACTTGAGGTCATGCGATCTCTCTTGAACCACCACCTTAGTCCCCTACTTCGATTCCCCTGGGTCCGATTGACCCCGATGCACCAATGTCGACGAAATCACCTCGTCTACCACCTCGATCAAAACAGTACCTTAAACCCTAAATCGATGAACCCAAGCCACTCTGACCATCTATAAAAACTCCGATCATTTTTCCCACGATCACCAACCTTTAAGCTACATTCGACAACAAGCATAACTTCAATATCGGAATTTGACGAAAATGCCAAATCTAATCAACTCAAGATAACTCTCAATTTCACACTTAAAATTTTTGAAACGATTCTCAAAAATCATTGATTTGTAATACGAATCTAGTTGTATAATCAAAAATGGAAATTAAGATACTCGATTTTTCTGATTTTAAATGATTTCTCTGTAATTTCAAAATTTCAAAGTATTTACCAAATATTTTAACATGAAACTATTTTCAAGAATAAATTCACCTTCTTACGAACATTTTTCCTTTTAGGATCATACTTGAAAAGGTTTGGAGCAAGAGGAATTGATTTTGAAACGTGTTGAACTCTGTTAATAACAACAAAGGCACGCTTACTGATTTGCGCATACATCCACACACAGTTCGTCATTGAATTCAACAAAATACATTTATGCAACATTCCTACTTTAATTATTTATCAAATGAAATCAGATATCATATAGATTAAGCTTTGAAAAGTTTGATTGTTACTCACAAGCAACAACATATAAATAGATTAAGGGTTGAAATTGAAAGTTTGCTCACCTGATTCTGGAGAACAAAAGGTAGGTTTATCTCAACCTGAAATTCTAAATTTGATGTGTTGATCTGATCTGTTTGTTGATGTTGAATCTTTGCATCTTTGCTTGATCTTGAATTTGTTTAAATTTGGTTTTGAATCATGTTGATTGCTTTCAGGTCTGAGTTGAATTAGTTTCCAGGTTTTCAGTTTGTTTTGAACTTGATCTTTGAATTACTGAGTTGAATCTAGACTCAGCTTGCTTCAGGTTGGAGATTTGTAAACTGTTGTTTTGATTTGTTTTTATATTTTATTTTCTATTTTTATTTCCTGGTTTTTTTTTGCTTTGGACTTCATTTAGTTTTGAACAAATTGAGAAAGAAGTACAGATGTGTGTATGTATAGCTTTTTTCCTTTTATTTCTAAAATGCAAAAACGAAAAGAAAATCTAAAAAAATGACACTTGTATCATGCATGACATTAATCCTTTACACTTGTTTATCTTAAGGCATAATAATCCACACTTGTAATTTATATGTATTAAATGTTTAAATATGATTTATATTTGTATTTTCAATTTAAACAAATTCGTTTCTTCTTATTTATATATTTTTAACTTTAAAGAAAATGATTTTAAAATTTAATTATATATTAATAAATAAACGCACAAATTATTATATTTTAACTCTTAAAGAAAATGATTTTAAAATCTAATTATACTTTACTAAAAAATTAATATATATATATATATATATGTGTGTGTGTGTGTGTGTGTGTGTATGTGTGTGTATATGTATATGTATATGCATTAGAATTTAATCCTTAAATTGCTTTTGAAAAATTATTATATTAAATTCAAAATAAAACTTCCAAAACATATATACTTATATATATATATATATATTATAATTACAAAACAAATTTTTATTATTCTTAAATTATAGAGCTTTTAAATTCAAATATATTTATAAGATATTTAATTTTGAAGTTCAAAAAGCAAAAATTTATTTCAATCTATTAAATATATATAAATATAAACACATATCTTATTAAATTTTGGAAAAATTCAAATTAGTTCACAATTTAAATTCAAAAATTATATCAATTACCAATTTAAATTTGACTAAAAACCGGGATCGTTACAATATATATATATATATATATATATATATATATATATATATATATATATATCAAAATGGATTTGGAAGAATAATAAAAGTGGTTTTGGAATATGGGTTATTAACTAAGTGTTTTGCACGGAATTTTGAGACAACTTTGTGTACATAAATGTAATTTTAGAACAATTGGGGTTTATGAAATATTTTATCAAACAAGTGAACATTTATTTGAAGCTAAATAATATTTGGATTTATGGAAAACTGTAATAAGTGTTTTTTTAAATAATAAAAATGAGAGAAAAAATTGTTTTGAGAACCTTAATTCTATTATTTGGGAAGTATTATTATTTGACTTAATGTTATCGATTGTTTTAAATGCTTTCGTAACACTTCGTTGAATACAGTATAACCTATTGAATAGAATGTTTGAGTGGAATTTACTAACCCATTAGCAAATACTCGAATTCCACCAGGTAATATGGGATGCCTTGGTTAAATTCTTGTGATCATATTTGGGAAAGTACTTAACACTTTAGAGTTGTATTCTCTTTTGGTGTGCGACAATTGGTTGCTAGATCCTTAAGAGAATGTAATTCAGGTTTCTAGTGGTATCCGTAATAAGTGATATTTACTAGCTTTTATTAAATACTTGGATTTCATCATACATTATCGGACATATTGGTTAAATTCTATTGATTACTTAAGGTGATAGTGTTTGACACTTTAGAGTTTACTCTCTTTTAGTGTGCGGCAAGTGACTGCAAGATCCTCAAGAAGTTTATTCTTGGATTTCTTTTCGAACATATAAAATAATAATATTAATAAATGTAGATTTATCGAGTCATGATTTCTATGGTTACTCTGATTTATATGGACTATCCTTGAGATTATTTTGTGATTATGTGTTCCACTGAGTACGATCCTTGGTATCGGATCGGTTCGAGCGATACCAATTTGTTTATTTGTATTTGCCACGGGTTTTGAGTACAATCATTGCGATTGTTTTGGACGATTATTATGATCGGTTTAGAGTAGATCTCTTGGATTCTAATATTTGGATTTTGTTACAATTCTGTGTTCGTGAACAAAAATATTCTTGTGTCCTCTGTTAGTGAAATAAATATATGTTCTTGTCTCTTGTGATGGATGTTAAGTTAGTTCTGTTATTTTGAGTTTAGTGACTAATATGTGTTTGTGACTTAAGTGTATAACCATGTGCCTTATGATGAACTCTATGTTAAAATATTCACTTGTTATTTCATGGACATCTGTATTTACTTATATGTTGTTGTTCTTACGTTATTCCTCGTTCTTCCCTATTGGATATTTAGAGATAGTTTGGCCCGGGTGTTATTTTGCTTGGGTTAGGCCGAGACTTTTCAGGTTGCGGGATAGGTTAACCTTTAAAATGGTTATGCTAGCAAGGAGATAAATATTTGAACTTTGAGTTTATCCCATTTAGGAATTTGGAACTTGTAAATAAAATGTATAATTGAGATTAGAGGATTCTAAAACTTGAATATTATGTGAGTTTAGTGTTTTATTTTGTAGACTCACAATTGGTATATGTATATGATGTTATTATTCCGCTATGATCTACGACTGATGTTTATAGGATATATTGTTCTGATTTTGAGAAATCGGTGTACCTATTATTTTGTATTATTACTGTACACGTCAAATTTCAGTTCAAATATTAAGTAAAAAGGTATAAATGACGTGTTAGTGTAGTAAAAAAGATATATTCACATTCGATCGCTCCTAACAAGCCATATTCTTCAGATTAGCAGACGACATTACTTGTAATCTTCTTTGTTGAACTAGGCATTGCGGTGGGGTCGTTATAGCTACGATGGCCGAATGGAGGAGGATGAACATTTGAAACTCTGGCGTAAGCGCTTGGGTGTGCAAGTGGAGGCGGTTTTGCCGGCTGTCGAGGCATCGAGGCTATAGCCAGTTCATGCATGCATGTGCGTGGATATGCATGCGTACGCTTGAGTTTGTATATGTTTTAATACTCAAAACTTATTTTTTTACATGATTTTAATTTTCCTAGGAAGGAGAAGAAGATGTGGGGTTATTGGTGTGCAATGATGGGACTGTGCCCCATGAGTGTGTATAAGTATCTATAAAAAAGAATTTTTAAAAATAATGAAACCTAGAAATAGCATAACTCCTTCGTTCGAGATTCGTTTTGCAAGCGGTTTTCGACTTTGAATTTGTATTGACCTATAGAACACAACCATGTAATCATATGATCCATATATTGTTATTTTAATAGTAAATTAATACAGATAGTGTTTGATTACATGATTAGCAATTAAAATTAATCTCTGACATTTCTGTTAGAAGAATAAAACAACATTCTACTATAGTTAGACTGAATGGATCTTATTGGTTATCTATTTAGTGGAATAAATCATCATGTTTTTATTATGTTAATTTAGATATTTGTTTATATGCCAGTTGAATCGTACTGACATGTTATCCATCGATTAATAGTGTGAATTTTATTTACATATCTATTGTTACGTAAACACTTGTGTTGCAACTTAAATGTCAATTTGAGTATAATGGTACCTTGCTTAGGCACCAACATGATTTGCTAAGCCTCTTTCCAAATAGGATAAGTTATGCATTTGAAGTCGAATTGAGTTTCACTACAATTTAAAGTGAATTATTAAGTTAATTAATAATGTTTAATTTTTTTAATTATTTATGATTTAAGTTAGTTAAATTAATGATGTTTGCGGATAATTATTATTTAATCAACAGTGGTTTAAGTTAATTATCGATTTAATTAATAGTGGGTTAAGCTAATTATTATTTTAAACTAAATTTGTTTTAAGTTAATTACCATTAAATTAACAAAATGTTTAAGTTAATTATTATTCAAGTAATAATTGGTTTAATTTAATTATTATTTTAATTAATAATGATTAATCTAATTAATTCTTTTAAATAATGTTATTTAAGTCATTAATCCTGTAATTAATGGTGTTTAAAGGTTAGTTAATTATTTGTCAATAAAGGTATTAAAGTTAATTAATTGTTTTACTAACAACGTTTAGATATATTTAATTGCTTTACTAATTTTAAATTTATTATGTATTTAATAGTGATGTTTAAAAATTTATTAATCTTTTTATGAAAGTTAATTAATAAAGAAATAATGGAGTTTTAGTTAATTTAATTAACTTAAGAATATACTGTTAAATAATGATATTGTTTTATATTTAGAAGCTTATAAATTTGTTTTATAAAAGAGGTTTTTTCTTAGTAAAAAGAACTAGAAAAAAGAGTTATATTTTAGCAAGAGATCTTGGATTTTGGAAGGAATGATTGGGTTTGTTAAGTTTTGATTGGATCGTTTATATTAATCAAGTTAAGAATCAAATAAATAAGTAGTCCTTCTTAAATTTTGTTGTAGAGAAACAATTTCCCTCTTAACACCGAAGGATGAGTTGTTTAGGGATTCATAATAACTATGTTTTCAAAGACTTGTTTTGATCTATTTAAAATAAAATTGAAATAAGCAATCATCTAAATGGTTTGTGAATATACTTACACTTATGAGATAAATATATGAATTATTTTGAGTAAATGACTAAATTGATTTAATTAATGGAAGAATAATAAAATGAGGCTTAGTGGATTCCATGGGAAATTAAACATGTGATTGATGTGTGTGTATTTTATAGTTAAAAAATCAACTATCAAATCTTGGCCCAAAATATAACTCTAGATATCTAGGAGAAACATGTGAGTTATATGGCAAAATCATCTTCGATGATGTTGTATTGTGCGTATATATCTCGTTTTGTTCTTCTACGATAAATTATAAGGAGATCCATCTATTTAAACGGTTAAGGGATGATCCCTGCTTTTTATCTTGTTTGTTTATTTTTGAAAGAACCGAAGCTAAGTTTATCAGAAACTATCAAATGTTGTTTCGAAGAGACTGGAATCAAATACGTATGAATTATCTGAAAACCACTTCGATCCGACTTATGTATTGAAGACATCTTGAAGATGATGGGATCGAAGAAGGAGCTTTTAATGTGCAAGGGCTTCTTACTACTAATCTTGATGGTGATTCCAAAAGGGATGTGGTCGAAGTAGTGCCTTTGGTTTGTTCAGACCCAGAAAAACTTGTATGGATGAATGATGGCATCGCATTTTTGATTAAAGATCAATGTTTGTATTCCAAGTGGTAAGTGCTAAAAAAAGGTAAAACATAGCCTTAGGCCTCACCAGTCGAAAATGAAAAAAAATAGAGGGTGCAACAGGGCTATGTTGGTCGGTCCCATTAGGGTATGGTCATCCCTTATCTAGAGTTGATATCAATTTATGCTTTGGGGTCCATTATGGTCTAGTGTTCACTTTTGAGGGTCGAAAAGGCAGGTCGCTACATCATTATTTTTTGTGCCTATTTAAAATATGAAAAGAACAGAACCAATGAACGAAGGCAATGTTGAGTTCAATTAAATTTATATTTTTGCAGTTTTAATTTGTTTTTCTTCTTTTTACCGTGTTGCTATTTGACAGGAAAAGCTGATGACTTGAGAAAGACAATTAGAGCAAGAAGGTATAATTCAAATTCGAGCAAGTCAGGTCGCGAGTGATTACAATTTAATCTCCCCATTTAGATGATAGAAAACTTATATTAAGATTTTGCATCAAAGAAATGTTTTTGACGTCTCATGTTCAAGCTCCTCATATTTACATACCATTCCTACAACTAGACTCCCCAAAACAGATGCATGCAAAGATAATCCTAAATGCTAAAGAAAAATTGACGTCAAAATAATTACAAAACTATAACAATTGTTGATAAAAAATGAAACCAACTCTTGAATATTAGTAAGATTGAGAATATTATTAAGGTTATTACTCAACTACCAAAATCTTAACCTCTATCCCCTTTTTGTTATCATCAAAATAATAATAATAATACTTAATATAGTGATAAATTTTGATTGAAACTATATATCATATAGAGATAAAAATAGTGAAAATTTCAACCAATCAATCAAAACCATAATATTTTATTAATTAGATACAAATTCAACCATGAATTGATGATTGGGTTATGGTTTAGGGAGAATTTTATATAGCGAAAGTAGTACGGTATTTTTAATAAAGGAGAATGTTTTAAATATTATTCTTTTAAAAAAATTATACATTTAGCACTTTTTAATCAGCATAACCGTTAGGATTTTTAAATGAGGTTGGTAGTTACTTAAAGATGTCATGTATTTTCTAACCATACATAACTGTTAACTTTTGAATGAGAATAGAAATTATTTGAATATTCGTCCCTCTCATGTATAAATTTTCCATCCATGCATAACCGTGAGGGCATTTAAATGAGAGTGGAAGAATTTATATAGAAATTAAAGTTATTAACTGATGCATAACCGTGATGACTTTAAGTGAGAGTGAACACTTTGAGATAGAAATATAAATTACATTGAAAAGATAACTTCTCATTTTTCACATTTATAATATAATTTGGTATACAGATTATAAGAAAGATGAGAGCAATAGAAATTGTTAACGAATAAATTCCTCAATCCTCCAAAGTGAAAAAGTAAAGAATTTTTTTAGAGAAGAGTCATGTCGAGGTCAATAGAAGTTGTCTAGGTTGGGCATGATATCATTGAAGTCTTCGAGATCAAGCATGAAGCCAGTAGAGTCATCGAGGTTAGGCATGTTTACACATGCTGAGTTTTAGCTTTGATATCGAAGTCTATGACATTATTGAGTATGATATTCAAAGTGTGGTTAACAAGGAGGTCGTTGAGGTTATTAACAACTACGAGGCTCAGCGAGGTTTATGACAGTGTGCACAAGGATATGAGTTCATAATAAACTCAAAATTGAATGTAAATGTGTAGATCTTAACTTAAATCAAGCCAATCAAACTATCTCTTCATTAGTTGAACAAATTGCGGTGGATACAACACTCTTGATTTTACACTGAGCCAAATCCCCCCATTCGATTAAGGGTTTTAAATGAGTAAGAAGCGAGAAAAGAAAAAATTCTCCCCAAAATAAAGACCCTCGGTCCCTATTTATAGAGTTTTGTGGGTGGAAAACTTCTGCATATATGAATCTCAACACCTTTAGCCTCATCGAGTGTCAAAGGCGAATGATTTATCGGCCTTGATGCAATTAGAATTGTCACTCATCGAAGTCTGCACAATTGCATCTTCATCGACATGACATTTGTAGTCTCAATACTCGACGTCGGCATCCCATTGTTGATAGAACATGACGTTGACATCCATGGACATTTCTATTGATGGATATAGACATCGCATGCATAGATATGTGGTGCTTTCCATGAGGCTCAATGACTCAGCAGTGTTAATCCTCGACGAGCCTCAATTGCACCTGTTTGTAAATTGGCGAGTTGAGTTGGAGGCTTGGTGAACCTCGACGAGCCTAACAGCTTTGACGTTATTTGAAGTCATCTTTGGCAACAGCTTGATCGTGTTTATTGATGTCGACATCATTATGCCAATGATGTTGAGATTGATTGATACGTAAGTCTCCCTTGATGATGGTAATGATAGTGTCATACCTTGCTGCGTCGATACTAACATCGATATTGCCATATACAAGATGTTGAGGCTGAATCATTGTAGGACTTTCTCGATGACGATATGGTTGTAATATTTGTCCCTTAGTATAAGAAAAGCATTGACTTTTCAAGTCAATAATGTCGCACTAAAATTGAGACATTTCAAAGAACAAGAAATTTCACCATGAATGAAGAAGGCTCGTGAACATCGAGAAAAACTTTTGGAGGAAAATATTGAATTGGTGGTCCTTTTCTAGGTGCTCATAGATGATAGGGATACTCTAGTTAAGTTTATGTACAAAACTTATCGTAGGAATCTAACCAATGGTTTCACTTATTTAGGCGAGAAAAGTAGAGGACTAATTAGATGACTACATCGTAGATATTTGGATGAATTTGAGCCTCCCAATCCTCACCTCGTGGAGTGCTGGAAGCTTCCCCGAATCAATCATATACCCCACTCATTACTCTCTCTTCCCCTAGAAAAACTTGAACATAATAAATGGGGAATTATTCCTGAAGTGCATAAGAATTTTTTTTTTGTATGAACTAGAGTAACTTGTATAACTTTTGTGTACTACTGGGTTTACTTTGTGAATGTTATTATTTCAATATCTCAATTCTTAGTTTAATTTTAACATATTGCATAGAATTAAGGTCTTTCAGGCAACCCTGCTCATGCTAAGGAGAGAGTTTTTAGAAAAAACTTCTATTATTAAAACGTCGAAGTTAGCCAGACATCGTTTCCACCTAGGTTAACAGGAATTTTATATGTGGTGTCCTAGTTTTTGCTTTTACTTCCTGGGAAATGAAGAAGATAAGATACTTTAAAAAATTCGATCGTATCATGCAAAATTAATGTGTGGCCATGATAGCCTTTCAGTTGGAGAATGGGATTATCGCCGATATCCTCCTGTTTAAACCCTAGAAGGCATTAAGGCTTTTTTCTATTTTATGCTTATTTTGACCGCTAGGTCGCTTGAAAAAGCTAAGACTGCAGTTTCAAAACTCTAAATGCTAGTGCTATGTAATTTGTAGTGTGATCTACCTTTGATAGAAATGTGATGAAATCTTGACTTTTATTCTCTTTGATTTGTAAACTTTAATGTTGTTGTAATGAAAGAAATTGTTTTTAGATGTACTGATTCTTATTTTTTTAGTTTTCAAATAGGAAATGCGATTATCAATTATGCCTACTCTTAAACAATCTCACTCTTGGCTGATGATCTCAAAGATAGGTTGGTAACTAATCTTGAACAGAGGAGTTTCTATAAGGATGCCTTTGTCGTCAAATTTCCAAATAATTCAGAAGCAGAAGAGTAGCATAGGAAGTTTCCAATTCAAAGAGAGATTGTAATGGCCTATTTTTCCATACCCTTTGAGTCGACAATAAACCACACATGTTCAATCCAAATTGAATGAAAAGATGGATCTTTAAGGGGGATAAAAAGAAATTAAAGATAGAATAGAATCTCACACATATTGAATAACATATAATATTGAACAATAATCTTTACAGCTGAAGCTTTTTTAAATACATACATCATAGTATAACCTAAATTTAGCTTCGACAGTTATAAATATCCGCCCTTACAAATGCCGACAAACATCAAACAACTGCAGCGGATAATATAATGCAACCGTACGTAGATGAATATCTCTAGCTCTCTTGTGGAAACTCTGACCATCTTCAAGTAATCCTAAAACTACTCGGATCTGACCCAAGTATTCTAATTTTACTCAACATTAATTTCCGTATTCAATAAGTGTTATGAGCGGAATAACAGGTGAAATTACCTATTAAAGTCCACGAATAGGACAAGTTCCCACTTCGGAACTTAGTACTAAGTATAAGAAGATAATCTATATACAATCCAAGTTGTACCTTATTCATTTTGGAGATTAGTCCTTTTATACTTAAATTGCTTAACTTCTGGAAAATATTAAGTCTCTTTTGAAAAAACTTAATATAATCCTTTTAGAGCATCCGAGCTTTCCTTTCGATCTATTCCACCCTCGCCTAAGAAGAGATAACATAGGCTAGGTAAGTTTAGGGCACTAGTTTCTCCATCCCCAACCTTAGTTAACCACTTTGTTTTATCTTTTCAAATCTCACAGGCGATATAAATGTAATAGTAGTTTCCACATATCCAGTTAATAGCTTTATTTTTGAAATTGATTATAAATATTACAAATTATCTTTTAAATGCTTAATTTTTCTTTTAAAATCGTTAATAATTGATTCCAGAAAAAATTGTTACGTTTATATCTTCTTATAAATAGCCGTAGAAACGGTAGCAGAAAAGCGCAACGGAAAGAGCTCTATAAAGTTAGTTGATTTAAACAGCTTTTTAACATTTAAAAATTCATATTTTCCACTTCTAATCTCTTAGATCATTTAAATAGATTTATCAAATTTATTTCATATTTTTCCATAACTAAAAGCGTTTATTTAAATAGATTTTACGTCATGGTCACTTAACTGCATCAGCGCGATTTTTCTAGAAAATTGGTTTGGACTTAATTCAAATCCGCTTAATGAAATATTGATTTTCATTCTTCATTTAGATGACACGAATATAATTGTTCAAAATTTTCTTATCTCAAAGAGTTCCGAGCTATATTCCATTCTGTATACTCGTTTGAACTTTTCGGCACGAAATCGCGAACTACCGTTGCGCTACGCGCCTAGTTTTAACTTATTTTTAATACTTGAAATAATCTATTCAAATTGAATTTACAATTTATAAAATTATTAAAAATCATTTTAAATCAGTATTTTCACTTTTTAAAGTATTTAAATGTATTTTCACTATTTCCATATTATAATATTATTTTATTCCTATTATTTTAATATTAAATTTTAAAATCCAATTTCAGTTCAACTTCAAATTAAACTCAGTTAAAACCTCAGTTTCAAAATTCGGTTTCAAATCCATCTTTAATTTCAACTCAAATTTCAATTTCAATTTAAATTTCACTTTTGATTTCAATTTTTGAAAAGAGACTTATTCATTCCAATATATCTCATATGACAATGGGTCTTATTTAACAAAGGTGATTACTTGGGTGAAATAAACATAATCACTATTTATAATTACCACTGCCACATCCAAATCAACCAATCACATCACATAATCACTACCATAAACACTTGCTACTATTCAAACACAACATAAACATAACAAAACATCCATAATAACATTTTAAAGGGGTGTATACTTGCATATGTCATAAGATGATTATTATAACAAAATCAAAATACAACCTTTTGAAAGCGATGCGAATTCTCACCTTTAACCAAAATCATTTCACTTCCTACCAACATTCTTATCCAAACCAACACTTCACTAAACATTTTTAAACATTTTCATAACCATGCTTACATGTGCTCGACCGTCTCCACCTCTACTTGCTTTGCTTACAGCCATGACCCTCTCCACCACCTTGCTCTTGGCCTAAACCCTTAAACACCTTCATCCTCACGGCCCATGTCCATTATATTGAAGAGAAATTGTTTTAAGTAGTGGTTAGAGAGTAATTAGCGGATTGGCGCTTAAGCACTCCACTATTTTTAACCCTCTTACCAAATTTTAAAAAGAAAAGAAAGGAGAGAACTTCCTTTTGGAAGCCATTAGAGAAGCTTAAAGTAAGTTTTAAGAAAGGAGGAAGAAGAAGAATTTTGGTGTGAAGAAATGAGTGAAAGTGAGGTGGTATTTATAGCAAAAATTTTCCATGTAAATTATCTTTTTAACCTTAGCCAAAATGACTAAAATACACTTTATATCAAATTAAACTTTGTCTCCCCTTTCGCATTTTCCAATGCATTTTTTAACTTGTTATTAATGTTGAAATTAAGTGTATTAATGTGGAAGAGATGTTAGGATTTGATTTGTGTCCTTAAGTAATGATTTTTCCTTTTTCAAAACTTTTTAAATTTCATAAATATCTTTTGCTCCTTTTTCATGTAAGATAAAACTTATGTATTTATGGTGATGCCAACTGTAACGACCTGAAATTTTCAAACCCGAAATTTTCAGATAGTTATGAAAAGAAGAAAGAGAAAGAAGAAGAAGAAGGTTAGAAACACTAACATCTCACATTTGCAGCGGATAAAATATAATAATAAATAATAACAGTCTGCAAAAGAATATTATATCTGTCGATTACATTTTAATACATCAGAGTTTCACATATATACAGTCACTGAATATACACAATTATCATATCACAGATTTACAATGACACAGCGGAAATACTCTATACGTTCCTGCCATCTGGCTCGACTCCTAAGCTCCAGAACGTCATTACCTGAAAATCTGTAATACTCGGTCCGACCCGAGCATTACACCAAAGTAACACCCGGGTCAGGCTGTAAACCAGCGAGAGTAAACCCATCTAACATGGAATACAAAGCATACAACTTATATAAAAACCCGGGGTAACTCAAACTAATTTTACAAGTCACAATTTGTTAGAGACATAACTTATTTTCAAAATAAGTTTTCTAAGTGTCAAAATTTAGATTAAATAATCTGATTCACTTAAATCCACTCATTCCAACCTATCAATTTCTCATATCAATTTATAAGAAATTCGAAGTGGTTTCGGGTATCTCCCAATACCCGATCCCGGCCTCTTCCAGTCTCATGTCATCCTATCCCAAGTTATCCATACGAAATACACAATATTTCATATCAGAGATATCAACTCATTCAAAACATCCAATACCAATCAATTGTCCATAAGCAAAGCTTGTTCGCTACCGATATTAATTAAATTAATTCTGATTGAATTTCTAACCTCATCCATTTAGAATTCTTCACTTGTCATTAATTAATTTCAAATCAATTAACCAATCATTCCCTCATCATTCATCTTTTAATCAACCTGGATTAATTATCCATCAATTACATTCAAGAAATTATCATTAATTAACTTCACAATATTTATTATTCTTAACCAAGATCAATAAGTAATCTTCATTACTTCATAAATTAATTAAGTACTTCATAAATTAATGATTTGTACTAATTACATTAATTCTTAATTACTTATAGTAATTAATTTCTCATAAGTCATAATTTATTGAATTGATTTAATCTTAATTAATCAGTTTTTAATTACATCAATGATTATATAAATTAATGATTTCCAATTATATTTTAATTTGTTCTAATCTAAATCAATTACTTTAATTCAACCACAATATTAATCATTCTCGATCAGTCTCAATCTGTAATTATTTACCTCTTTTTACTTCATTAAATAAATTAATTATTCCTTAATAAACTATTTTAATTAATCTCTAGATTAATTTCACAAAGTCATTATATTTTATTAATTTCATTAAGTAATTATTTATTAAACCATCCAATGGTTATTCTGAATTACTTACACTTAATTAATTTACTTAAAAACTTAATTTTATTAATCAAGTCAAACCCTTAATTACTAAATTAATTAACCCAAATTATTAATTAATTGAATTAATTAATTATTCATTTTAATTACCCTTCTAATTTGATTAGTCACAAATCCTTAAGCCCTTATTAACAATGAAAACATTTTGGTATTAATGACATAAGTTTTAAAATAATTTTAAAACCCAAATACTCCGAGTCAAACCATAATTAACTCGAGAAACAACCAAATCTAAAATCACTAGATCATTAGACACATCCAAACAATTCAACCATTCATCCAATTATTTAAATTAACCATTTAAATTTAAATTAAAATCCAACAGAGTGAGATTTACTCACCTTTGATTCCTGAATTTGCAATCCACTTCATTCTCGACATGGTTTATCCACATTTTGACCTTGTATAAATATTTATACAGGTTATTAATATTCGAAACAAATTGAACTATCAATTTCCATTAAATTTGATTTACTAATAATTTAACTCTAACTAATAAATTTTCTTTATATTCTTGAAAATACATATTCTTTTTATTCTTGAAAAATACATATTATTTTTCCTTTTCTGTTACCGATTTCAAACTACATAGATTTAATAAATTTTCAAATTTACAAATAAATCAATAGATTCATTTACTTGAACACTCCTTCGAGTTACTAAGATAAACCAAGAAATTATCCAACTTTTAAAACTCTTAAAGGAAAAATAAAATGAAACTACTCACAGAAACATTCAGTCGCGAGTCGTCACGGCTCCCAACCCTAGATCCACGCGAACGTCACCTCCAGATCGTATGCGTTCTCCCCTATGCTCACGGTCCTCACCAAGACTATAGCCATCGCACTCGAGCTTGGCTTCGAACCCTCTACAATCGATCGCGACTCCCAAACAACACCCTAACTCGCGAATCACCATCGCTGCAAACCCTAGTCTTGGCGACAACGACATCTTCTATTCGGAACCCTGCCTCGCGTCTTTCAATGCACCGTGCGATCCAAATCCTAGCTCGAATTCGAGCTCACGACTCTCCTTATCAATGCGCTCGCATTCAAACGCGACCATTCTTTTTTTTTTTTAACGAATTCGATTGGTTAACTCGGCTTGAATTGCTCTTGCCATTTTCTTTTTTTTGTATGTGTTCGATTTTCTGCTTGAAGATAGAGAGGGACGAAGACGTAAAATAAGGATAGGAATGGCTTCTTGAATACGCCAGACTATTATATAATTAAATATTTAAAATATCTCGTGTTTCATAACGTGAAATCCCGAACCCCGAATCAGACATGTCGACAGACATTTATAAGGTTTTACTCGCATTTCGAACACAATGGAACATGTTTCGGAGACTAATTTAATCGTATGTGGAAGTTAGCTTTATAGATCGTTTAAAAATATTAAATTATCGGTTTTAATTTCGACGCGTTTCCTACCCGTACGAGCAAACTGTAAATCCAAACACTACGAAAATTGAAATCCGATAATAACTAACTATTACGGATCTAATGGAACTGGTTTTGTCGAATTCCGAGACTGTGTCTCGGAAGGCTATTTTTAAATATCGATTTAAACGATATATTATTAAAACTGAACAAATTGCATTTAAATTAAATTTCAACCATTCTATTATTTTCAGCATTATCATTATAAACTTTATAAGTCTTCAAATTGTTTTTAACAGGCTTAAAATTCCATATTCAACATCTTACCCAATTTTGAATTATATAATTAAATAATTTTATTATCAAGTAAATATTAATAATTGGAATTCAAGTTGAAAATTAACTTTTAAAATTTTAAAATCAATTAATAATTCCAATTTTAAATAGTTGAATAATCTGGCTCGTTACATTCCTCCCCCTTTTAAAGAATTTCGTCCCCGAAATTACTAGTTAGGAAGAATGGTCCAATACCCGTCTACCCTTTCCCAAAACTCACAATTCAACGTCCTACCAACTATCTTTTATTAAAGACCCCTTATCATTCTCACTAACTTTCCAAATCTCCCACAATTTCCAAACAATACCCTTTTTGTTCAAACATTCAAATTTCAATTTAAAACCAAATTTTAAATTATCAAAATTTTCTCAAAATTTTTCTAACTCTCTAAATTCCCGAAAATTTTTGCCAGCGTCTCCTCTGCGCGGCTAGCTCGATCCAACTACAAAATGCCTCTACGGGGTCCCAAATTCCAAAAGAAAATAAAAGCCAAGTGGCTAGATCAAAAGCCCAATCCAATTTCATACAAAAATTTAAATACATACATTTTTGTCGGGCAATTCATATTTATCTTTTGGAACCAGATCTAATTTTCTTTTCCCTTTATAATACCTATATATCTTACTAGCAATAATATGCAATCGCAGCTTCTCCAATTATTTTATACATTTCCATACATAAGTTCATACCCACTTCTATTCAAATTAGGTTTTCCCATTTCCATATGGATTCAGTCTGTCTTCAATTCAGAATATTGAATTTATCTTCCATTTATAACTGATTTATATTAGTTTCATTTACTAAGTTATTCAGTTTCACATTTAAAATCGTTTTGTTGCTAACAAAAATTTTTTTCCAAAAATTTTTCTAACTCCCAAAATTTTCAAACTTTTTTGGCAGAGTCTCCTTTGTACGGTGGAGCTTTTGCAATTTGACAAGAGATATAAACATATATACAACGACCCACCCAGTCGGAAAAAGCAAAAACAGTTCCTATTTCCTATTTTTATTGCGTAGGCGTACCTTTATTTAGCATTTTAAGCAAGCGGCTTATTTATTTAAGCAAATAGCGCAACCAAATCCAGCCAAACGGCTCCCGGTACCAGTACTTACTCAATTTAAATATGTAAGTGCCATATATAGAGAATTTATTAGCATTTCACTTACTTTAATGGCAAAACACAAGCATTTCATAAGCAACAAGCACCAAACGCTTCCCATAAGCGATTTATATGATTTTAAAGCGTATTCAATTTCTTTCAACAAATTCATATGCCATTTCATTAAATTTTAATGGTTTTCAACTCAATTTCTTACATTCAGTTATTTTTTAATCCAAACAAGCTCATATTCACTTCAAATGATTCAAATCAATTTTATTTAACTTCTCTCAACCCATATAATTTTAATTACCTTTGCTTACAACAATGACAACTGTTTTTATGCAAATTCGACGATACTCGATTAATAGAGTATCTATTTCAGTTTATAACTGCTTTAAATTAATTTCAACTCATCATGTATTTAATTCCGTTTCATTTCTAATTTATTCACCAACCATTCATTGCATTTCATTCCATCTCCGCATTGGATTCATTTAAAACTATTGCATTGAGCTTTACAACATTCGATGCTTATATTAGTATCCATTTCCCAAAAATAAATTTAACCCAAACTTTTTATTTAATAATCTTCCATTCTAATAACCCAATACCAACAAAAACCTTGATTTAATTTTTTTATTCAAGCAGACTTCATCCGTTTATTTATTTTTTAATTCGATTAACTCATTTATTCATCCCATTTTAAAAAATTTAATTCACTTACTTAATTCATTTCGAATTTATTTTATTAATACAAAGCCATTCTCAATTTATTTCTACTCACCTGGGTTATGTTTGCAATTCAAACCATGTCTGTTATAATTCACTTCCATTTCATTCGATAACACTTCTCTTATATCTAATTTACTTGCAAATTTCATTAGATATTATTCATATCACACTTGAATTTTATTTATAATTCAAACCATCACTATTTCGATCCAACTCTATTTATTTATTTATTTTCATAACATCTCCACTTATTTAGTTCATTTTCAAATCCAAGTCAAATTCTACTTACAATTCGAATTCATTTCCAAACTCCATTATTAACTCACAATCCATTTTATTTAATCGAGAATTTTATTAATATATTCTATCAAATAATTATTTAGCTAATTAGCTCACTTCCATTTTTTAAATCAATATTCGATTTTATTACAAAAATCACTTTATCAAATTTTCCTGAGTTCAATTTTGTTTTATAATTCCACTTTGGATTTTCTTTCATTTTCCAAAATTCTAACACTTTTATTTTAAATTTTTGGAGTACATTTAAATTCACATCACACTAATAAAATAGCTCCTTATAAGAAAATACTTTTTATAACTCGATGTTTCAACCCGTCCATCCATGTTCTCACAGAAATTCAGTCATACTTTGATCAAGTGTAGGACTGAAAATCTATAAGTACTTAGTAAACCCGTTTTCAACATCCAGTGAAAATACTTCGAAAATAATTTTACTAAAAATATCGAAAACAGTTTTGAAAATAGAGGAAATATCATTGTGACAATGCTCTGGAAATCATCACCTCCATCCATGGTCACAGTTACATCCTGGGTTACGTTGCCATCGCAGCAAAAGTTCATGTAATTGTAGGCACTCCGTGTCCCTCGATTACGCCATGGAATCCACAACAGATCGCAGTTACATTCCAGGGTTACGTTGACATCACAGCAAAAGTCCATGTAACTGTTGGCTCTCAGCGGCACATACGATTTTCGCTGTCAAAATGAAACTTCTCCACTCCTACATAGGTCGTAGTCTACCAATATAAAATCAAACGCAGACTGTTAGCTCTCAGCAGCACACACGACTTTCGCTATGTTCCCATAGGTCGTAGTTACATCCTGGGTTACGTTGCCATCGCAGCAAAAGTCCATGCAACTATTGGCTCCCAGCGGCACATAGGACTTTCGCTATGGTATACTCTACTCATAATCCTCAGGAACTAGTTTTGTCCGGACTCCTCACAGGATCAACTTTAGAACCCCCCCTTGGGGCTCAAGGCAGCACCACCCGGTGGCACTCCTGAGAAGTTCATTTCAAGGAAGCGCCTTTTTCCCAGAGCCATCATCAAAACACTTTATATTATACACATATAGTATCTTTCAAATCATACACCTAGTATGATCTCATACAAAGCTCCTTTACACAAAATCGATTATCCCAAAATCGATATTTCTCAAATTAGGCTTTTCCAAATTCCAATATTGATTTTACCCAAAAATCAAAAGCATTTCCAAATCTAAAGGTTTCCAAAACCTTTTTGCAAAATCATTCTCACAAGATCCTTTATATATTTAGATATATATAACCTTGAAAAATATCTTAGGATCATTTTCAACTTGTATAAAACCCTTTTATACTTCAAACACCTTCAAACATCCTTTTCTTCCAGTACTAGATTTAACAAGGGGAGATTTATCTTACATAACAAAAATATATAACTTTGTTTATTCAAAATCAAATATTCCAATTTGATTACTCTTTTCAATATCATTTTCATTCAAATCCGTACGATGTACACTAAACATCCGTACGACATACCAATCTGAACGCTCACTCGATCACACAATTTCACTTCCGAACTAGTATCATCCAGCCGACTTCCTAGTGCGGACACAGATCTGGTTTCTTGATTAGAAACCGTCATTCTCCTTGCATAGCTATAACTATGATAGAGAAAATCTAGAACCAATCAATAATCCATATCCAGGTTCGCCGTCGAAAATCGAGTGAAAAATCCCAACTCGGATCGATAAACTATCTCGAAATTCTGTTCTCGAATCTGCATCAAATCACTATGCGTATAGAATAGTATATGCATATCCTACGCATTTACTTCATTGATTATTAGCCAAATCAATTTCTTTTCCTTTCACATTCACTTAAAATTTCATTCACTTATTTACAATTGCCTCAATTCCATTGAATTATCACTTCAATCCTTATCTCAGTTGGGTATTTTATTAATAATAGTTTGAACTCCAAACCAGTTTATATTTAGAAAATAGTTTGAAAATCTTAACAATAGATAAGTAGTTGAAAAATAATTATTAATTTGTAAAATAGCTGTAAAATAGTTACATAATTGTGAAATAGTTGAATAATTTCAAAAAAAATAGATAATTGCAAAATAGTTATATAATAGTAATTAATTTGTAAAACAGTTAAAAAATAATAATTGGTTTATAAAACATTTGAAAAATTGTCAAATAGTTCAAAAAATAATTGTAAAACCAATATAAAATAATTCGGCCTTAAAAGAAAGGTTGTATTTATTAAATAACTTGGAAGGATAAATTTATATTAAAACAATTTATGTAACGACCCGAAATTTTCGAACCCGAAAATTTCAGATAGTTATGAAAAAGAATAAAGAGATAGAAGAAGAAGAAGAACAGAAACACCAAAATCTCACATTCGCAGCGGATAAAATATAATAATAAATAATATCAGTTTACTGAAGAGTACTATATCTGTCGATTACATTTAAATACATCAGAGTTACACAAATATTCAATACTGGACATATACAAATCAACATGTCTCAGTTTTACAATATTACAATGCAACGGAAATACTCTACACGTTCCTGTTATCGAGCTCGCCTCCTGAGCTCAAAAACGTCCTTACCTAAAAATCTGTAATACTCGGTCTGACCCGAGCATTACACCAAAGTAACACCCGGGTCAGGCTGGAAACCAGCGTGAGTAAACCCTTCCAACATGGAATACAAAGCATATAACTTATATAAAACCCGGGTAACTCATATCAATTCACAAAGACACAATTTGTTTTAGACATCACTTATTTCACATATAAGTTTCTAAATACCCAAGATTTAGATTTAAAATAGTCCAATTCCTCCAAATCACTTCACTCCAGCATATAGATTTTACATACCAATCTACAAAAATTCTAAGTGGTTTCGGGTATTTCATAATACCCGATCACGGCCTCTTCGAGTCTCATGTCATCCTAACCCAATTTATCTAAATGAAATACACAACATTTCATATCAGGGATATCAACTCATTCAAAGCATCCTAAACCATTCAATCAACCATAAACAAATTTGACCACATCCAGATTATTTCAATTGATTCTAATTGAATTCCGAACCTCACTCTCTTAGATTCCTTCATTAATCAATTCCAAATTGATTATTTAATCAACCCTTCATTTCTCATCTTAATTAACCATCATGGACTAATTCATCTCCCAATTACATTCAAGTAATTATCTTTATTTAATTTCATGATATTAATTATTCTTAACCAAATCAATAAGTAAACTTAATTACTTCATAAATTAATTAACTATATTAATTACATTAATCCTTAATTAGTTATATTAATTACTTCCCCATAAGTCACTTATTAATTAATTCATCCTAATTAATCAATCCTTGATTACATCGTTGATTATATAAATTAATGATTTCCAATTAATTCAATTTACCCTAATCTAAATTAATTACGTGGAATAATTAATAGTTAAAATAAACCGCAAATATTAACCATTCTTGATTTATCTCAACCTATAATTAACTGTCCTTTTATTTGCTTTAATATATAAATTAATTATTCCTTAATTAACTACCTTAATTGTTCCCTTGATTAATTCCGTAAAGTAATTGTATTTAATTAATTACATTTAGCATTTATCTATCAAACCATCCATTGATTTCTAAATTAATTAAACTTCATTAATAAAATAAATCCTTACATAATTAATTCAAAGCACTTAATTACTAAATTAATTAACCTAAATCATTAATTAATGGAATTAGTTAATTATCCATTTTAATCACCCTACTAATTCAATGAATCACAAATCATTAAGCTCTTATTAACTTAAAAATAAGGCATTTTTCTTATTTATGACTTAAGTTTAAAACAACCCCTAACCCGAATGCCTCAAGTTAAGCAACAATTAACACAAGAATGAACCAAAACCAAGTCACCAGATCATTAGTTCACAGTGCACATCAACCAAATTAATCATGCAAACAAATATTTAAACTTAACCATTTAAATTTAATTAAAAATCTAAAAGGGTGAGATTTACTCACCTTTGCTTTTATTTGCAATCCACCCCAAAATTGCCTTGGTTTCCTTGATTTTGTCCTTACAGCCTTAGGTACATACGCGCACCTCTACCCTAGCTCCAACGTGAGCATCGCTTTCCCCTAACTCACTCTGTAGTCGCCACCGCGACCTCGAACCATCAAACACTGGTTCCCCATTATCACACCTTCTTCTCGACCTCACAAACCACCCTAGCACTGCACGCGACGCGCGTGATACACTCCTCTCCGACCCTAACCGCGACTCTCCTGAGCACAGCACGCGGCAGAATCCCCGAAGTCTTCGATTGTGACTTCCCCATTCACATTGAGTTTGAGCAAGCCTCCAACGTCGACGCTTCACCCAGTCACAGGTGCGACTGCGCTCCGCCCTTGCCAAAAGTGGCCTTCACCTCCTCGCGCTAGCGCATGCTTGCCATCGCGCTCGAGTTTTGAGCTCGAGAATTCCTATCAGCTTCGATTTCGATCGTTTACGCCTCTTCTTCAACGATGAACTGGTTCGATATTCCTATGATTGGAATTGAATTGAAGGATCGAGGAGATAGGAATGACTTTGAATTGATTTTTATGCTTGTTTGAAGAAGTAAAACGATCCGCCATTTTTTATATATAAGTTCGATTTTGTTTTCCGATTAAAGGGGAGAAACGAAGATAAAATATCCATTGGGAATGCTTCCTGCGCAATCTTGTTTACTATATAATAAAATATTGAAAATGTCTCGTAGCTTAACGCGAAATCCCGAATCCCAAATCAGACATGCCGGTAGGCGTTTATAAGGTTTTACTCGCGTTCCGAGCATAATGGAACGTGTTTCGGAAGCTAATTCGATCATATGCGCGAGTTACGGGAGTAAACGATCAATTTAAATTAAATCAATTAAAATAATTTCTAAGCGTTTCGAGCTGCCAGGGTCAAACGACAACTCTGATTGCTTCGAAAATTGAAATCTGATAATAACTAACTATTACGGATCCAATGGAACTGGTTTTGTTGAATTCCGAGACTGTGCCTCGGAAGGCTATTTTTAAATATCGATCTAAACGATATATTATTAAAATTGAACAAATCACCTTTAATTAAAATTTCAACCATTCTATTATCTTCAGTATCCTCATTATAAATTTTATAAGCCTTCAGATTATTTTTAATAGGCTTCAAATTCCATATTCAACATCTTACCCAATTTCGAATTGTATATAATTCAATATTTAAACTATATAATTCAATGGTTTAATTATCGAGTAAATATTGATATCTGAAATTCAAGTTAAAATTAACTTTTATATATTATAAAATCAATTAACTATTCCAATTTAAATTGTTAAAATTTCCAGGTCATCACATTCTTCCCCCCTTAAAAGAATTTTGTCCCCGAAATTACTAGCTAGGAAGAATGGTTCAAAACCCGTTTACCTTTTCTCAAAACCCATAATTCAACATCCTACCACTATCTTTTATTAAAGACTCCTTATCCTTCTTACTAACTTCCCAAATTTTCCCACAGTTTTCTAACAATCCCTTTTTACACAATCATTCAAATTCCAATTTAAAACCAAATTTGGAATTATCATAATTTTCTCAAAAATTTTCTTACTCTCTAAATTTCCGAAATTTTTTGCCAGCGTCTCCTTTGCGCAGCTAGCTCGGTTCAACTACAAAAGGCCTTTACGGGCTCTCAAATTCCAAAAGAAAACAAAAGCCAAGTGGCTAAATCCAAAATCCAATCCAATTTCATACAAAAATTCAAGTACATACCTTTTTGTCGGGCAATCAAATTTATCTTTTGGAATCAAATCCAATTTCCTTTTCCCTTTAATACCTACATATCTTACTTAACAATAATATTCGATCGTAACCATTCAAATCATTTTATTCATTTCCTTATAGAAGTTTTCACATCTACTTCTATGCAAATTAGTTTCCCCCGTTTTCATACGAATTCAATTTATTTTAAATATTGAATATGGAATTTTATCTTCCATTTATAACTGATTCATGTTAATTTCATCTACTAATTTACATTAGTTTTCAATTTGAAATCGTTTTGTCGTTAACCAAAATGTTCTCAAAATTTCCAAAAATTTTCTAACTCCCAAAATTTTCTAAATTTTTTGGCAGTCTCCTTTGTACGGAGGAGCTTTTGATATTTGACAAGAGATATAAATATATATACATCGACCCACATGGTCATAAAAAAGCAAAAACAGTTCATATTTCCTATTTTTATTGCGTAGGCGTATCTTATTTAGCATTTTAAGTAAGCAGCTTATTAATTTAATCAATTAGCGCAATCCTAACCAGCCAAACGACCTTCATGTACCTGTACTTACTCAATTTAAACATATAAGCATTATATATATGAAGTTTACAACATTTCTCTTACTTAAACAACTATAACACTTCAATTCTAAAAGAAATGCATTCAAAATAACTTCCATGAGCAATTTATATGTTTCAAAACTAATTCAATTGCTTCCAACCAATTCATATACCATTTCATTCAGTTTTAATGGTCTACAACTCAATTTCTAATATTTAATTGATTTTTAACCCAAACAAGCTCATATTCACTTCAAATGATTAAAAACCAATATTATTTAACTACTCTCAACCAATATAATTTTAATTACCTTTGTTTACAACAACGACAACTATTTTTATGAAAATTTTGGCGATATTTGCTTAATAGAGCATCCATTTAAGTTTATGACTACTTTAAATTAATTTCAACTCATTTTATATTTAATTCCATTTCATTTCAAATTTATTCACCAATCATTCATTTAACTCGACACATTCCATTCTTGTATACTTCTAGCCATTCCCAAATTAATTCAATCCAAGCTTTTATTTAACGGGCTTTCACTCTTATTCTTCCATAAATTTTAAACTTAAGTTAATTTACTTTAATTTATTCCAACATCAAACTTAAGTTTACTTTTATTTGATTCTCATTTAATCAAATTCCATTAAATTTAGTTAGCTCATCCCTTTTAAATTTTAATTTTAATTCACCTTCTCAATTTTTAAAATAATATCCAAGCACATACTTAGCTCATTTATACTTCAAATTAATAGCCACCGAACTTAAGTTCAGTCTGGTAATCCAATTCCAATCACCACTTTGATTTAGTTTTTATTTAATCAGACTTCATCCATTTATTATTTAACTCAATTAACCAATTTTAGAATTTTAATTTACTTACTTAACTCATTTCGAATTTATTTTATTAATACAAAGTCATTCTCAATTTATTTCTATTCACTTGGGTTTTGTTTGCACTCAAACCATTTCTATTATAATTCACTTTTATTTCATTCGGCAACACTTCTCTTATATCTAATTTACTTGCAAATTTCGTTAAATACTATTCATATCACACTTGAAATTTGTTTGTTATTCAAACCATCACTATTTCGATTCCACTCTATTTTATTTTTATTTTTACAACATCTCTTCTAATTTATTTCATTATCAAATCCAAGTCGAATTCTATTTTAAATTTGAATTCATTTCCGAATTCCATTATTAACTTACAATCCATTTTATTTAACCGAGTTAAATTTTATTAATATACTCCATCAATTAATTATTTAACCAATTAGCTTATTTCCAACTTCTAAATCAATATTCGATTTTAATTACAAAATCACCTCATCAAAATTCCCAAGTTTCAATTTTATTTTATAATTTCAGTTTGGGTTTCCCTTGATTTTCCAAAATTCCAACCTTTTATTTTAAAATTTTAGAAAATATTTTAAATTTACATAATACTATTGAAATAGCTTTTTATAAAAATACTTTTTATAACTCGATGTCTCTAACAGTCCGTCCTTATTCTCACAGAAATTCGGTCATACGTTGATCAGGCGTAGGATTAAAAATCTATAAGTGCTTAGTAAACTCATTTTCAACATCCAGTGAAAATACTTGGAAAATAGTTTTATTGAAAATATCGAAAACAGTTTTTGAAAATATAGAGGAAATATCTGTGGTGAGAATGCTCCGAAAATCATCACCACCATCCATGTTCACAGTTACATTCAGGGTTACGTTGCCATCACAGCAAAAGTCCATGTAATTGCAGGCTCTCTGCGGCCTCTCGATTACGCCATGGAACCCACAACAGATCACAGTTACATTCCAGGGTTAGTTGCCATCACAGCAAAAGTCCATGTAACTATAGTCTCTCTACGGCCTCTGATTTTCGCTGTCGAAATGAAACTTCTCCACTCCTACATAGGTCGCAGTCTACCGATATAAAATCAAACGCAGACTGTTGGCTCTCAGCGGCACACACGACTTTCGCTATGTTATACCATAGTCGAAGTCTACCGATATAAAATCAAACACAAACTGTTGGCTCTCAGCGGCACACACGACTTCCGCTATGGTATACACTACTCATAATTCCCAGGAACTAGTTTTGTCCGGACTCCTCACAGGATCAACTTTAGAACCCCCCCTTGGGGCTCAAGGCAGCACCACCCGGTGGCACTCCTGAGAAGTTCATTTCAAGGAAGCACCTTTTTCCCCAGAGCCATCATCAAAACATTTTATACTATACACATATAGTATCTTCAAATCATACACCTAGTATGATCTTATACAAAGCTCCTTTACACAAAATCGATTATCCCAAAATCGATAATCCACAAACTAGGCTTTCCAAATTCAATATTGATTTTACCCAAAAATCAAAAGCCTTTCCAAAACCAAAGGTTTCAAAAAACCTTTTTCAAAATCCTCATAAGATCCTTTATATATACATTCAGATATATATAAAAAATTTAAAAATTTTGGATCCTTCCAAATTTGTCTAATTTCCTTTTATATTTCAAACACTTTCAAAAATCCCTTTTCTTCCAGCAATAAATTTAACAAGGGGAGCTTAATCTTATATATAACAAAGATATATAACTTTGTTTATTCAAAATCAAATATTCAAATTTGATTACTCTTTCCATTATCAATTTTATTCAAATCTGTACGATGTACACTTATCATCCCTATGTTATACCAATCTGATCGCTCACTCGATCACACAATTTCACTTCCGAACTAGTATCGTCCACCCGACTTCCTAGTGCGGACACAGATTTGATTTTTTGATCAGAAACCGTCATTCTCCTTGCATAGCTATAACTATGATAGAGAATATCCAGAACCAATCAACAATTCCATATCCAGGTTCGCCGTCGAAAATCGAGCGAAAAATCCTAACTCAGATCGATAAACTATCTCGAAATTCTGTGCTCAAATCTGGATCAAATTAATATGAGAATAGAATAATATACGTACATCCTACGTATTTAATCTTATTGATTTTTAGCCAAATCAATTTCTCTTCCTATTCACATTTCCTTTAATTTCCATTCACTTATTTACAATCGCTTCAATTCCAATGAATTATAAGTTCAGTTCTTATCTTGGTTGGGAATTAATCAATAGCAGTTTGAACTCCGGCCAGTTTATATTTAGAAAATAGCTTGAAAATTTTAAAAAAATAGATAAGTAATTGAAAAATAATTATTAGTTTGCAAAATATCTATAAAATAGTTAACTAATCGTAAAATTTGGAAAATAGTTAAATAGCTTCAAAAATAATTGTAAAACAAGTATAAAATAATTTGGCTTTAAGAAAGAAAGGTTGTATATATTTAATAACTTAGAAAAATAAGTTTATATCAAAACAATTTATATTGAAAATAGTCAAGAGTCAACTGTTCACTCCCCCAACAATTCAAATTAAATTTCCACTTCCATTTAATTGACTCAATTCTAACTTGAATAACTTTAATTTCTATTGAAATTTATTTAAACCCAATTCAAGTTGAATCAATCTTGATTCCTTTCCTAATTTAAATCAGATTCCATTTGATTTTAATCCTGCTCAACTTTAATTATAATTTCAAATTATTCCAATCAATTTGAATTATTATCAATTGAACCCATTTCAAATTCAAATCTTTTCAATACAATCCAATTCAGTTTCCCATTTAAATTCTTAAACTTATATATCTTCAATCACTAATCCAATTAATTCAAACCAAATTTATGAATTTTGAACTAATTCAATTTCAATCTTGAATTTAAACTACCTCGAATTATATAAATTCGAGTTAAATTCTCAAAGGTTTGTTTATCTTTTTTAAACCAAATTAACTTTTTATTCAAAGTTTTTAATCATTTTAATTTCTGAGTCCAATTTCTCAAAATTCCCATTTTAAATTATTTTTACTTATGTATTTCAAGGTTCAAATTAGAGTTCAATACAATTTTTTTAATTTTTAATTTTTTATTAAATTTTATCTCCCAGTTTGAAGCCAGTTCTTTAACAATTTTAATTTACAAACTCAATTATTCAAATATTCAGTTTAAAGTGATTCCATATCCTTAATTTCAAATTAAAGTTAGATTTCCCTTTTATCTAAATAATGGATATACTACCACACTTCATTTCTCATTCATTTAAACAGATCCTATTCGCAACTTAAGGATTTTTAACAACAATAGGGTGATATCATCCAATTTATTTCAAATCGTCCATCCCTTTCCAATTTCCAGATCTCAAACCCATTTTGAGATCACACAACATACCGATTCAAATTAACCATTTAACTTTCCAAGTTAAATTCCAATTTCATCTTGAAATTTCCAATTCAAGTTGTTCATTCAAACTTATTTTCTTTACACACGAGGTCATCGTTAAATTTTTAAACCACTTTTGGTTTTTAATTCAAATCAAATTTTTAAACAACCCATTGTTTGCAACAAGTCCCAGTTATCCAAATAATACTTATTTATTATTTTTCATTACTTTGAAAAAAAATTTCAAATTCTGGGACCAGATTTAGAATTTCATTTTCAAGTCATTTAAATTTTAATTTGGTTGTATTTCCATTTTTACTTAATTTAATTCCAATTCAAGTCTTCAATTTGGTCACATTATATTACTTCTTAATTTTAATTTCAATAATTTAACAACCAATAGCTTTAATATTTATTAGAATGAAATATTTCTTTATATATCGAAATATACTTTTATATAAAATCATTTAAATCCTTTGTATAAGAAAATAACAAGTACGCGTTCGTGTGTGTGTACATATATATATATATATATATTCTCAACTCATTCTAGAGTACTACAGACTCTATTAAATGAGTAATCCCCATAAGAGCCAAGGTTCTTGCTTAACCTTTCAGATCTGATACCAAATGTAATGACCCAAAATTTTCGAACCCGAAAATTTCAGATAGTTATGAAAAAGAAGAAAGAGATAGAAGAAGAAGAAGAAGAACAGAAACACCAAAATCTCACATTCGTAGCAGATAAAATATAATAATAAATAATATCAGTTTACTGAAGAGTACTATATCTGTCGATTACATTTAAATACATCAGAGTTACACAAATATTCAATATTGGACATGTACAATTCAACATGTCTCAGATTTACAATATTATAATACAACGGAAATACTCTACATGTTCCTGTTATCCAGCTCGCCTCCTGAGCTCCAAAACGTCCTTACCTGAAAATCTGTAATACTCGGTCTGACCCGAGCATTACACCAAAGTAACACCCGGGTCAGGCTGAAAACCAACGTGAGTAAACCCATCCAACATGGAAAACAAAGCATACAACTTATATAAAACCCGGGTAACTCATATCAATTCACAAAGCCACAATTTGTTTTAGACATCACTTATTTCACATATAAGTTTCTAAATACCCAAGATTTAGATTTAAAATAATCCAATTCCTCCAAATCACTTCACTCCAGCATATAGATTTACATAACAATCTATAAAAATTCGAAGTGGTTTCGGGTATTTCCTACATCTTCGAGTCTCACGTCCTAACCCAAGTTATCTAAATGAAATACACAACATTTCATACTAGGGATATCAACTCATTCAAAGCATCCCAAACCATTCAATCAACAATAAACAAATTAGATCACATCTAGATTATTTCAATTGATTCTAATTGAATTCCGAACCTCACTCTCTTAGATTCCTTCATTAATCAATTCCAAATCTATTTTTTAGTCAACCCTTCATTTCTCATCTTAATTAACTATCCTGGATTAATTCATCTCCTAATTACATTCAAGTAATTATCTTTATTTAATTTTACGATACTATTATTTTTAACCAAATCAATAAGTAATCTTAATTACTTCATAAATTAATTAACTATATTAATTACATTAATCCTTAATTAGTTTTATTAATTACTTCCTCATAAGTCACTTATTAATTAATTCATCCTAATTAATCAATCCTTAATTACATCGTTGATTATATAAATTAATGATTTCCAATTAATTCAATCTACCCTAATCTAAATTAGTTACATGAATAATTAATAGTTAAAATAAACTACAAATATTAATCATTCTTGATTTATCTCAACCTATAATTAACTATCTTTTTATTTGCTTTAATAAATAAATTAACTATTCCTTAATTAACTACCTTAATTATTCTCTTGATTAATTCCACAAAGTAATTATATTTAATTAATTACATTTAGTATTTATCTATCAAACCATCCATTGATTTCTAAATTAATTAAACTTCATTAATAAAATAAATCCTTAATTAATTCAAAGCTCCTAATTACTAAATTAATTAACCCAAATCATTAATCAATGGAATTAGTTAATTATCCATTTTAATCACCCTACTAATTGAATGAATCATAAATCATTAAGCTCTTATTAACTTAAAAATAAAGCATTTTTCTTATTTATGATTTAAGTTTAAAACAACCCCTAACCCGAATGCCTCGAGTCAAGCAACAATTAACACAAGAATAAACCAAAACCAAGTCAGTAGATCATCAGTTCACAGTGCACATCAACCAAATTAATCATGCAAACAAATATTTAAACTTAACCATTTAAATTTAATTAAAAATCCAAAAGGGTGAAATTTACTCACTTTTTCTTTTATATGCAATCCACCAAAAAATTGCCTTGGTTTCCTCGATTTTGTCCTTACAGCCTCAGGTACATACGCGCACCTCTACCCTAGCTCCAGCGTGAGCATCGCTTTCCCCTAACTCACTCCGCAGTCGCCACCGTGACCTCGAACCATCGGACACTGGTACCCCATTGCCATACCTTCTTCTCGACCTCACAAACCACCCTAGCACTGCACGTGACGCTTGTGATACACTCCTCCCCGACCCTAACTGCGACCCGCCTGAGCACAACACGTCGCAGAATCCCCAAAGTCTTCGATTGTGACTTCCCCATTCACATCGAGTTCGAGCATGCCTCCAACGTCGACGCTTCACCCAGTCACAGGCGTGACCGCGCTCCGCCCTTGCCAAAAGCAGCCTCCACCTCCTCCCGTTAGCGCATGCTTGCCATCGCGCTCGAGTTTTGAGCTCGAGAATTCCTATCAGCTTCGATTTTGATCGTTTACGCCTCTTATTCAATGATGAACTGGTTTGGTATTCCTCTGATTGGAATTGAATTGAAGGATCGAGGAGATATGAACGATTTTGAATTGATTTTCGTGCTTGTTTGAAGAAGTAAAACGATCCGCCATTTTTTTATAAGTTCAATTTTGTTTTCCGATTAGAGGGGAGAAACGAAGATAAAATATCCATTGGCAAAGCTTCCTGCGCAATCTTGTTTACTATATAATAAAATATTGAAAATGTCTCGTATAGCGTAACACGAAATCCCGAATCCCAAATCAGACATGCCGACAGGTGTTTATAAGGTTTTACTCGCGTTCCGGGCACAATGGAACGTGTTTCGAAAGCTAATTCGATCATATGCGCGAGTTACGGGAGTAAACGATCAATTTAAATTAAATCGATTAAAATAATTTCTAAGCGTTTCGAGCTGCCAGGGTCAAACGACAACTCTGATTGCTCTGAAAATTGAAATCTGATAATAACTAACTATTACGGATCCAATGGAACTGGTTTTGTTGAATTCCGAGACTGTGCCTCGAAAGGCTATTTTTAAATATCGATTTAAACGATATATTATTAAAATTGAACAAATTACATTTAATTTAATTCCACCATTCTATTATCTTCAGTATCATCATTATAAATTTTATAAGCCTTCAGATTATTTTTAATAGGCTTCAAATTCCATATTCAACATCTTACCCAATTTCGAATTATATATAATTCAATATTTAAACTATATAATTCAATGATTTAATTATCAAGTAAATATTGATATCTTGAATTCAAGTTAAAATTAACTTTTATATATTATAAAATCAATTAACTATTCCAGTTTAAATTGTTAAAATTTCTGGGTCGTCACAATTTATATTGAAAATAATCCAGAGTCAAACTATTCATTTCCCCAACAATTCAATTTAAATTTCCACTCCCATTTAAATTGACCCAATTCCAATTTAAATAACTCCAATTTCCATTGGACTTGATTTAATCCAAATTCAAGTTGAATCAATCCTGATTTCTTTCCTAATTTAAATCAAATTCCATTTGATTTTAATCCTGTTCACTTTAATTATAATTTCAAATTATTCCAATCAATTTGGACTAATATCAATTGAACCCCCTTCAATTTCAAATCATTTCAATTTAATCTAATTCAAATTTTCCATTTAAGTTTTTAAACTTATCCATCTTCAACCACAAATCCAATTAATTTAAATCAGATTCAATTTGGATGAATTCAATTTCAATATCAAATTTTAAACCATCTCAAATTATATAAATTCGAGTTAAATTCTCAAAGGTTGGTTTAACTCTTTAAACCAAATTAACTTTATTCATTTAAATTTTTTAAGTAATTTAATTTCTAGACTCAAATTCTAGAATTTCATTTCAATCGGTTTAATTTTAATTTGGTTGTATTATATTACTTCTTAATTTAAATTTCAATAATTTAACAACCAATCACCTTAATATTTATTAGAAATAAATATTACTTGATATATCAAAATATATTTTATATATAAAATCATTTAAAAAAAATTATATAAGAAAATAACAAGTACGCTCTCGTGTATATATATATATATATATATATATATATATATACATACAACCCATTCTAGAGCACTACAGACTCTATTTAATGAGTAATCCCCACTAGAGCCAAGGTTCCCGCTTAACCTTTAGCTCTAATACCAACTGTAACGACCCGAAATTTTCAGATAGTTATGAAAAGAAGAAAGAGATAGAAGATGAAGGACAAAAACTCCAACATCTCACATTCGCTACGGATAAAATATAATGATAAATAATAACAGTCTACAAAAGAATATTATATCCGTCAATTACATTTTAATACATCAGAGTTTCACATATATACAGTCACTGAATATACACAATTATCATATCACAAAATTACAATGACACAGCGGAAATACTGTATACGTTCCTGCCATCTAGCTCGACTCCTGAGCTCCAGAACGTCATTACCTGAAAATCTATAATACTCGGTCTGACCCGAGCATTACACCAAAATAACACCCGGGTCAGGCTAGAAACCAGCGTGAGTAAACCGATCTAACGTCGAATACAAAGCATACAACTTATATAAAAACCCAGGGTAACTCAAACGAATTTTACCAGTCATAATTTGTTATAGACATAACTTATTTTCAAAATAAGTTTTCTAAGTGTCAAAATTTAGATTAAATAATGCGATTCATTTAAATCCACTCATTCCAACCTATCAATTTCTTATATCAATTTATAAGAAATTCGAAGTGGATTCGGGTATCTCCCAATACCCGACCCCGGCCTCTTCGAGTCTCATGTCATCCTATCGCCAGTTATCCATAAGAAATACACAATATTTCATATTAGAGATATCAACTCATTTAAAACATCCAATACCATTCAATCGTCCATAAGCAAAGCTTGTTCGCTACCGATATTAATTAAATTAATTCTGATTGAATTTCTAACCTCATCCCTTTAGAATTCTTCACTTGTCATTAATTAATTTCAAATCAGTTAACCAATCATTCCTTCGTCATTCATCTTTTAATCAACCTGGATTAATTATCCTTCAATTACATTCAAGAAATTACCATTAATTAACTTCACAATATTTATTATTCTTAACCAAGATCAATAAGTAATCTTCATTACTTCATAAATTAATTAATTACTTCATAAATTAATTATCTATACTAATTACATTAATTCTTAATTACTTATAGTAATTAATTTCTCATAAGTCATAATTTATTGAATTGATTTAATCTTAATTAATCAATTTTTAATTACATCAATGATTATATAAATTAATGATTTCTAATTATATTTTAATTTGTTCTGATCTAAATCAACTACTTTAACTCAACCACAATATTAATCATTCTCGATCAATCCCAATCTGTAATTATTTACCTTTTTATTTACTTCATTAAATAAATTAATTATTCCTTAATTAACAATTTTAATTAATCTCCTGATTAATTTCACAAAGTCATTATATTTTATTAATTTCATTAAGTAATTATTTATTAAACCATCCAATGATTATTTTGAATTACTTACACTTAATTAATTAACTTAAAAACTTAATTTTATTAATCAAGTCAAACCCTTAATTACTAAATTAATTAACCTAAATTATTAATTAATTGAATTAATTAATTATTCATTTTAATTACCCTTCTAATTTGATTAGTCACAAATCCTTAATCCCTTATTAACAATGAAAACATTTTCGTATTAATGACATAAGTTTTAAATAATTTTAAAACCCAAATACTCCGAGTCAAACCACAATTAACTCGAGAAACAACCAAATATAAAATCACTAGATCATCAGTACACGTCCAAACAATTCAATCATTCATCCAATTATTTAAATTTAACCACTTAAATTTAAATAAAAATCCAACAGAGTGAGATTTACTCACCTTTGATTCCTGAATTTGCAATCCACTTCATTCTCGACTTGGTTTATCCACATTTTGACCTTGTATAAATATTTATACAGGTTATTAATATTTGAAACAAATTGAACTACCAATTGCCATTAAATTTGATTTACTAATAATTTAATTCTAACTAATAAATTTTCTTTATATTCTTGAAAATACATATTCTTTTTTTTCTTGACAAATACATTTTTTCCTTTTGTGTTACTGATTTCAAACTAAATATATTTAATAAATTTTCAAATTTGCAAATAAATCAATAGATTCATTTACTCGTACACTCCTTCGAGTTAGTCAGATAAACCAAGAAATTATCCAACTTCTAAAACTCTTAAAGGAAAAATAAAATGAAACTACACACAGAAACATTCGGTCGTGAGTCGTCACGGCTCCCAACCCTAGATCCACGCGAACATCACCTCCAGATCGCACGCATGCTCCCCTATGCTCGCGGCCCTCCCCAAGACTGCAGCCATCGCAGTCGAGCTCGGCTTCGAACCCTCTACAATCGATCGCGACTCCCAAACAACAACCCTAACTCGCAAATCACCATCGCTGCAAACCCTAGCCTCGGCGACAACGGAATCTTCGATTCGAAACCCTGCCTCGCGCCTTCCAATACACCGTGCGACCAAAACCCTAGCTCAATTCGAGCTTACGACTCTCCTTGTCAACGCGCTCGCATTCGAACGCGACCATTCTTTTTTTTTTAAGGAAATCGATTGAAAAACTCGGCTTGAACTTTTGCTGCCATTTTTTTATGCGTTTGATTTTCTGCTGGAAGATAGAGAGGGACAGAGACATAAAATAAGGATAGGAATGGCTTCTTGAATACGCTAGACTATTATATAATTAAATATTTAAAATATCTCATGTTTCATAACGCGAAATCCCGTACCCCGAATCAGACATGCCGACAGACGTTAATAAGGTTTTACCCACATTCCGAACACAATGAAACATGTTTCAGAGACTAATTTAATCGTATGTGGAAGTTAACTTTATAAATCGTTTAAAAATATTAAATTATCGGTTTTAATTTTGACGCATTTCTCACCCGTACGAGCAAATGATAAATCCAAACACTACGAAAATTGAAATACGATAATTACTAACTATTACGGATCCAATGGAACAGGTTTCGTCGAATGTCGAGACTGTGCCTCGGAAGGCTATTTTTAAATATCGATTTAAATGATATATTATTAAAATTGAACAAATCACCTTTAAATTAAATTTCAACCATTCTATTATTTTCAATATCATCATTATAAATTTTATAAGTCTTCAAATTATTTTTAACAGGCTTAAAATTCCACATTCAACATCTTACACAATTTCGAATTATATTATTCAATAATTTAATTATCATGTAAATATTAATAATTGGAATTCAAGTTGAAAATTAACTTTTAAATATTTAAAATCAATTAACTATTCCAATTTTAAATTGTTGAAAATTCTGGGTCATCACAGAAATGAGTGTAATGATGATGTTTGTAGTAAAAAAAGAGATTTAAAGAAAGAGATTTGGTTAGATTTTGTAAAAGTAAACTTCTTTTATCCTTTTGTGCTTTACTTAATTAATTAATCCTCTTGCTTAATTAATATTTTCTTAATATAAAAAAGATGTTTATAACTTTGTTAATATGTTTACATGAAACTATTCAACTTGCAATAATGTAGTGACAACTTGTTTTGGTTGAAAATATTGTTTTTGTCGACAAATTTTACAATCAAAATTTGACGTTTTTTCTAAACTATATATTGATGTAAACCAAACATAAAAATTAAATTTTTGTTTCCTTAAATAAATTTAAATACATATATTCATATTATAAAACCACATTTAAATAATACCAATATCTGCATTTTTACAGTGTATGTAAAACTGACAAAATGCAATAAAATTTGGACATTTTGTAAACCAATTAAAATTATGTTTCGTAATTCTTATTAGATTTATCATCATTAATTGATTTTAATATGAATCTCTTTCTTTCTCGAATCGATTTATAATTTTTAAAAAGCACTTTTGTTGATTTTTAAGTTGTATTGACAAAATGTGACGAATTTTGAATATTTTTATAAAACGATTTTAAACATATTTTTATATCCTTAAATATACTTCTACTATATTTATTAAGTGATTTTAATATGATTTAACTTTTCAAAGAAATATTTAAACATATTTATTTGAGAATTTATTTATTTTTAATAAAACTTAACTTTTGCCGGTTTGCTCCAAAATCCAAATTTTATTACTTTTAATTATTAACTATAAGAATAAATAATTCTTCTATTATAATTTATTATATATAACTTATTTATTTAATTTCTAAATCCTTTTATATTTTATAATAAATAAAATCTCTCGTTTTCGAAGTAGTGAAATTACATGTCATTACATCTCCTTTATTTAAAAGCATTTCATCCTCAAAATGAAAGTCAGATAAAGGAATCTACCTCATACCCGTATCCTTAAGTTGGATTATTTTTACTGATCATTGAAAAAAAATTCATATAAAAAAATAACAATACTAAAACAAAAGATACCAAACGCACGTATAGAGATTCTCAGCATTAACATGAGCACTCATCATGTACTAAATGTTATATCTAAATACGTCAAGTCTGACTCCTATTCTACCTATCCAAGTGCACACTGCACAGTTAAGATAATATACACTACTATGTAGACTATACTTCCAAAAACAACCTAACTGATACTATGTCAACATGAATGAATACATCCAACCCGACCCATCCCCCGATCTGAGCATGTACTACACCTGAAGCCTATACAAACACACATACCCAAACATAAGTCCATACCCTATATCTTAGTGCCAGATATTTAAGATAACTATCTAACTATTATATATACAGACCCAAAACATCGTAGGTATGTGATATCTGATTGACCTATTATACAAATCCACAACTTTACTTCCAAACTAGTATCGATTCCCCCATTTTCTAGTGCTAACTTTGATCAAACTTCCGGATTACAAACCATTGCTCTCGCTGCATAGCTCTCAACTATAATAGAAAACTTGAGTACATAAACACAAACCCTCATCAATGTTCGCCATCAAGAATCGAGTGATAAATCCTTTTCGGACTGGTGTAAACACCTCAATGTTCTGTACTCAAACCTTAAATCAAAATTATGTATGCCGTAATGATCTACGTATAACTTATGTATTTATTAACATTCGTTTTTACCTAATGTATTCCTTCAAAATTTCTATTAATACAAGTTTATTTCACAACATATACTTTCTACTAAATCCATTATTACTTAAGCATACAAATATGACTTAAAATTGTATAATATACCTTTACTTCCTAAGAGTATATATACATATCCCCAAACTTCAAACCGTTATTACTTCAAATAGGGTGTTTAACAAATGTTGAGTTCTACTATTATCTCAAATTAATAAGTTATAAAACTTGTTCCTTAGTTTAATTTCTCTAAGGTCTTAATTTAGCTAATATTATTTATCTTATCCATATATTAGTAAGATAATTTTACTAAGTGTACTTATTTTTCTCACTAGTTCTATGATTATCTGCTTAATATATTTACCTAACTGTTTCCTAAATCAAATTTCTTTGCCTTAAATCCATCAAATTCCTTATAGTCAAACCGTGAATTTTACGTCACATGATATTTGTACTTAGCTTTTAAATCCATCAATTTTGATGATTATTAAATCATTATTTCTTAATAACCAAATGTCCAGGGGTATATGATTAAAGTTATAAATTCTAGCTTTCAACAAATTGATTCTATATGAAATACCTTATAGTCAAACCATGCAATTCTAATCATAATATTTTCATATTTTAGTTTTACTAAGCTAGATTACCAAAAATCCTTAATTTCTAATCTAGAAATAATAATATACACTTTAATATTTGAAATATAAACCCAAGGTAAAATTATTTCGTTTACCAACTTTTTTAAAACAAAACCATCTTTATAATATTAACAAATATGCGCTCTTGCGTATAATAATCTCAACTCATTCTAGGGTGTTATAACCCTATCTCTAATGAGTTATTTATCCTAGGATATTACTATTCCTATCTTTGATGAGTCATTACCCCACCAAAGCCAAGGTTCTCGCTTAACCTTCAGCTCTGATAATAAATATAAAGGCCTCCTTTTCCATACCCTTTGAGTTGATAATAAACCATACATGTCCAACCAAAATTGAATGAAAAGATGGATCTTTAGGGGGTGAAAAAAGAAATAAAGATAGGACAGAATCTCACATGAATGGAATAACATATAATATTGAACAATAATCTTTACAACGGAATTTTAAAAAATACATATATCAAAGTCTAACCTAAATTCAACTTGAACAGTTATAAACATCCGCCCTTACAGATGCTGACAAATATCAAACAACATCAGCGGATAATAGAATACGTCCATATGTAGATGAAATATCTCCAGCACTCCTTTGAAAATCCAACGGTCTTCAACTAATCTTAAAACTACTAGGATCTGATCTGAGTATTTTCAATACCCGGATCAAGCTTGATAAACCAGTGTGAGAAAAACTCAATAATAAATGACAGTGTCATATATCAGCCTTTGAAAAATATCCTTTGAAAAGAAAGAGCATCTCATAAGACCACGCTCAAACATAAATGTGGATGGGTTTTTACCATATGAAAACTAAAACACTTCTATAGATCAAAACATTTGATATTATTTTTAATGACATTCTTTGAAAACATTAGCAAATAAACTTATTAACCTTAGCCGAAATGGTTACCCATATAGCATTTCGAGGCTATTCATTACGCCATACAAACAAAATTGTAGGTTCTTATGGGAGAATGGATTTCCATACAAATGACAAGGTAAGGGATTACCTTTCGATAGTACACCTTTAGAGGGATGCACCTAGGGTCGAGGTACTCGGCGCCTAAACCAACACAGAACCGGCATACCCTTTGTTGCATAGTACCAATATTCATCACTTTGGTCGTTACTGACCTTTAAAGGGAACTCGAGCCATACATTTGCCTCATACTTAGACATGTGTAGATTATATCTAGAAGGATGATGACATCTCCTAATGGAAGTGACCCACTTAGCCCTGCTGCTTCTACCTTGTTTCTATTATTTCCGGGTGATGAGGTTTGAGGCAATGATTACCTTTTCATATAACACATCATCTTTGAGTGCCACATTGCCATTTCCATTTACTACTAATTACCTTCCACAAAAATACAATCCTTGAGCTCATACATCTCAAGAAGGGTGTTAAGTAAAGAGAAGTTGCCTTCCTCGCCACCATAGATGTATGTTTGTGAATCCAATGTACGCAATCTCAGAAAATGCACTGTCAGCATCCATTCATTCAAGTTCGTTCTGGGACCGAACAAAACCTAAGGTACTTTCCTCGGCCATTACTAAGCGAAAATTCCTTGTGTTTAGGTTTTTCATAACAAAGAGACCACTGCAATAATAATTAAATCAGGAGTTTATCCCCTATTAATCAACAAGTAGTCCTTAGTTATTATTTGTCTCAATATCTCCATCTTCAAATAGCTTCATCCTTCGAATATGTTGATTGGTTCGAAGTGGTTTTCGGATTGGAATTACCCAATTTGGGCGACAGTTCCTTCAAAATCCAATTATAGATAAAAAGTGAATATGAGTATACATGATCATTAAGTCTCTTTTCACTTTAATTCTTTTCGGATGAATTCAAAACCTCTTCTTTTTGTCTTGGAGTAATTCTAAGTTAATTCATTCTTTTGCTTTGGATAATATTACAAATTTCCTCACTTAACACTCGATCCAAATTCCTTAACTTTTAAGGTGATAAAAAATAATGTTATTTAAGACATCGTTTACTGTAAACCCTAAAATCAATCTTAGAAAACATTATCGAGTAAATAGGATCATATAAATCAGTCTAATTTTACTCAATATCAATTTTTGTATTCAATAAGTGCTATGGGCAGAATAATGTTAAAATCACCTTTTAAATTCCACGAATAGGATTAGTTCCTTTCGATCTATTCCACCCCTCGTCTAAGAAGAGAAAACATAGGCTAGGTAAGTTCAGGGCACTAGTTTCTCCATCCCTAACCTTAGTTAAATACCTTGTTTTATCTTTCCAGATCTTACAGGCGGAACAAATGTACTAGTCGTTTCCGCATACCCAGTTATTAGCTTTGTTTTGGAAATTGATTGTAAAGATTCCAAATTATCTTTTAAATGCTTAATTTTCCTTTTAAAAACATTCATAATTGATTCTAGAAAAATTCATTATGTTTAAACCTTCATTTAAAAAGTCATAGAAATAGTAGCAGAAAAGGGCTGCGAATGTGCTATATAAGCTTATTTGATTTAAACAACTTTCTAATATTTGAAAATTCATATTTTCAACTTCTAATCTCTTTTAAATCACTTAAATAGATTCATCAAATTTATTTCATATTTTTCCGTAGTTAAAAACGTTCATTTAAACAGATTTTACGTTTTGGTCACTTAACTGCATTGGCGTGATTTTTCTAGAAAATTGATTTGGACTTGATTCAAAATCTACTTAATGAAATCATGATTTTCTTTTTTCGTTTAGAAGATAAGGATATAATAGTTTGGAATTTTCTTATCTCGAATAATTCCGGGCAATATTCCATTCTGTATACTCGTTTGACCTTTTTGGCGTGAAATCGCAAACTACTGTTTCGCGACGTGTCTAGTTGTAATTTATTTTTCAATACTTGAAATAATATATTCAAATTGAACTTTTTCACTTATCAAATTATTACAAACCATTTTAAAACAATATTTTCACTTTTTAAAGCATTTAAAATGTATTTTCACTATTTCCATATTATAGTATTATTTTATTCCTATTATTTTAATATTAAACTTTAAGATCCAATTTCAATTCAATTTCAATTCAAACTTCAAGTTAATCTTAAATAAAACCTCAATTTCAATTTTTATTTCAAATCCATCTTCAATTTCAACTCAAATTTCAATTTCAATTTCACTTTCACTTTTGATTCCAATTTTTGAAAAGAGTCTTATTTATTCCGATATATCTCATATGAAAATGAGTCTTATTTAACAAAGGTGATTACTCGGGTGAAATAAACATAATCACTATATACAATTACCACTACCACATCCAAATCAACCAATCACATCACATAATCACTACCATAAACACTTTCTACTATTCAAACATAACACAAATATAACAAACATCCATAATAACATTTTAAAGGGGCGTATACTTGCATACTGTAATGACCCGGAATTTCTAACAATTTAAATTTGAATAGTTAATTGATTTTAAAATATTTAAAAGTTAATTTTAACTTGAATTCAAGATATCAATATTTACTTGATAATTAAATCATTGAATTGTATAGTTTAAATATTGAATTTAATAATTGAAATTGGGTAAATTATTGAATCTGTGAGTCTAAGCCTGTTTAAAATAATTTGAAGGCTTATAAAATCTATAATGATGATACTGAAGATAATAGAATGATTGAAATTTAATTTAAAGGTCATTTGTTCAATTTTAGTAATATATCGTTTAAATCGATATTTAAAAATAGCCTTCCGAGGCACAGTCTCGGAATTCGATGAAACCAGTTCCATTGGATCCGTAATGGTTAGTTATTATCGGATTTCAATTTTCGTAGCAATCGGGGTTGTCGTTTGACCCTGGCAGCTTAAAACGCTTAGAAAACTATTTAATTGATTTAATTTAAAATTGATCGTTTACTTGCTCACGAATATGATCGAATTAGCCTCCGAAACATTTGCTATTGTGTTTCGAATGCGGGTAAAATCTTATACTCGCCTAGTGACATTCCTTAAGAGGAGTTCAAAATTTTTTATGGCAATTAACGTGACGTTTTGAAACTTTATACTATAATAAATTTTAAAAAAAAGGCTAAGATATTTTGTTAACAGGAACGCGTACTCGAGAAGCCTCTTTCCAGCCTATATCTTATTCTCTTTGTAACAACCTGAGATTTCGCAGTAATTAATTACTATCATTAGACGATTAAATTAGGTTGCTAATTTCTGTTGTTATTGGAATTTTTAAACCGGTTTGAAATTTCTTAATAATTCGTTAAAGAAATACGGGCTTTAAATTTATATTTACCCGTTCCTTTATTTTTATTTTTATTGGGCTTGTTCCTTTTAGTTGAGATAATTTGCAAACCCAAACCATTCAGTTTCATTCGAAACCCTAAATGAGATAGAGGAAATTAGTGGCGGCCCCCTTTTCATTTCTCGTTCGCCCCTTCATCTTTCTCGTGGCTGCGTCGATCGATGATCTCGTGCTCGGCTTCTCCTAAATTCGTCGACAAGGTGAGTAATCTTTATTACTCACATCTAAGTCGACTCAGTATTATGCTTTGCGTATGAATTGGTTTAGTTGTTGATGCTTTCTCTGATTTTGTCAAATTCGTGTAATTTCGTGATGCTTGGTTAACTCGGCTTTGCTTTTGGGCTGTTTAATTTTTCGTGACCATCACGAATTCGATTTTTCTTTGTTGACTTCTGTCACTTTGATCGTTAAACCTCTTGTTGTGTCTTACTTTAATTTGTCGCGTGTTTATGACCTGAGCTTTGATTCCTTTTGTGACTTTGGTCTTGACTTTTGCTAAATACTGGAGTATCACCACTGCAGATGTTCTCGGACTTGATTGTTTACCTTGGCCACTGTCCTGATCATGTCCCCTGTGAACTTGATGTGGCTCGTGTCTTTGGGTTTTACACTTCGATGTTTGACACTGTCAAACTCGGCTCTGACTTGGTAATGTTTTCGATTTTTTTTCCATTTGCTCGAACTTGTAATTGTCTGGGGCTTCACTGTTGAAATACTTACATGCTTGGGGCTTCACTGTTGAAATACTTACATGCTTGGGGATTCACTGTTGAAATACTTACATGCTTGGAGTTTTTGTGTAATTCTCTGCAGTATGTGCGTTGCTTGTGGACTTGCCTCTGTTATACTTTGTATATACTGGCTGTTGTTGGGTTTAGTACTATAACACCTACTATTTACTTGCATGCCTTCCACTGATCCTATGTTGAAGTCATTTATGTGCTCGACTTTGACCATGTATTACATTGAACTTGGTGGCCTTTGTTGCGCTGCTTCAGGTCATACTTGTTGATGTCTTTGTAGTCTGTTACCGGTCAGCACTTCACTGCCTTTATGTCATTCATGTTGCATTTTCTCTATAGTACACTTGAACTTGTTTATGCAATGGGTCACTTTATCACATATGACATAGTTTGCATTTGAATTATACTCATTTCATCACCACTGTTGCATTCTGGTATATGCTTTGAGTCACTGTTGCAAACTTCCTGCTCCATATTGCTTTTGCATTTGGTCGCCATTGCATTCATGTGCTTGGTTGTACATGTCCGTTTCACTGCCTTTTGTGCATGTACCGAACTGTGTTGCACTTGTACTCCTTGTTTCTGTTTTATGTCGAGATGCTTGTGCACTTTGTTTCAGTTGTTTTGCTGGTACATTTTTTGCCTGCATTACTTGTTTACTACATTTGCTAATCTAGCCATTGAACTACACTTGTTTATGTGCACTTGTATATGCACAGTACTTGTTTATGTGCATTTATACGTTTCTTGATTTCGTTTTGGTGTACATGACTAGCTACTTTACTCTTCGTCTTGTGTTGAGCCTAAAATTCATTGGGCTTGACCTCGCATTTGTCTCTGCAATTTAGTCGACACTCGCCCTTATGACATACATAGCGATGCTTGTGAATATTCATTGGGTACATCATCACTGTAGTGGCAAGGCAGTGCACGCAAGCGTGAACTGCAGCCACACGGTATTCATTGGGTACATCATCACTGTGGTGGCAAGGCAGTGCACGCAAGCGTGAACTGCAGCCACACGGTATTGCTTTTATTGTTATTCTAATTGCTTTTGTTGCGTATTTCCTTATGCTGTAGTGGCGAGGCAGTGCACGCATGCGTGTACTGCATCCCTACTCGAATTAATATTTTAATTGATATTTCAATGGTTTGAACTGTTTTGTTTATTTAATTCAATATTCTGATTTGGTTTAATTTGCTGATTTGTTGTTTAACACTGTTACGTGCTATATTTATCGTTATCCGATTTCTTTATTTAAGGATCGGATAGACGAGATTTATTGTGACTGTCGTCTAATTTTTAATTAATTATTATTGCTTCTGTGCACTAATAACTAAGTTTGAATTAGATTAACCCGTGTATTATTTTCTTTTGAATGTAATACTCGGGTCAGACCGAGTATTTACAGGTTGTTGATATCTTACTTTGGGTTGCTGCTTGAGCTATGAAGTCACTTCATATCTTTTGGAGTAGTCGTCGTCATTTATAGTAGTCGGTTTATTTGTATAGGAAGACATGTATTCATATATATTATATACGATAATGTACTTGTATGTGTAACTTCCAGAGTCGATAGTTGTAGTTGTATCATATGTATTGTATCACATGTATTGTAACTGACATCAGTTATTATATATATGAGACTTTTGTGTTATATGTGTTCCGCGTTTATATTATCTGTGTTATTATTATATCTATTGTCCTAAACTACTATGAACCATCGTAGTTCGTTTTATACTGGAATTGGGTATGTCGATGGGAGTAAATAAATATGAGATGAAAAATATATACCACTCCTATCGAGGTAACCAATGCTAGTGTAAGGCCTAACTACGGATGGCCGCTCCTATCCAGCCTTATTCTTCATAATAACAGACAGTATTTCCTTTACTACTCTTTGTTATTGTGAGCATAGAGGTGGGGCGTCACAGTTGGTATCAGAGCTTGGGGTTTATGGACATAATATAAAACATAACTTAGATGGAACATATGTTACAACTATTAGTCGATGTTCTATTTGTGTTTTGAGTCAAAACTAAAGTTTTTAAATCTAGAGGAAATTTTTAAATATCTTTATTTAAAAATAAAAAGTGAAACTGTGTTTTGATGATTGATTGAGTGTGTTCTGTTTATCAGAGTGCGCAGCGGGAACAGTGACAGTCTTCGCTGAGTACGGCTGATAACCTTTTTGATTTAAAAATCAAAATATTGAATTGAAATAAATTTCATTTGTTGTTTACATAGCTGTGTTTAATTTGTTTTCTTTGAAAATTTCGAATTCGATTTGAGGATTCAAAGCCATTGCAGTTATGTAATTTTGTTGAGATTTTTGCTGTTTTGAATTAGCCTCGTTGAAGATATATTTGAATGATTTCTTTGTTTATTTTGTAGTATACGTGCAAATTTAAGTTGTATGTTACTGCATTAAATTTTACGTTGAACCGATGTTTGGTTTTTAACGTATTTTGTTGCTGTTATTTTTATAACGGGATTTTTACGCCATTGCTAAATTTTTGAAGCATGGTGTTTTGTTGCTATTTTTAGTGAATGAAAATTCACTGATATTATATTCTGATGCAAATTATTTTGATGAGATTTTGACGTTTAAAAATTACTGTCGCATTGACTTCAGTATCCGTCATATTTTAAAGTAGATTTTCAAGCGGTTATCCCGCAATGCTGATTTTGAGATCCTTTTTTACGGTATTTTGAGAAGTACAATTTCCTTATCGAAATTATTTCAGATGTTGCTGTTTTGAGCACGGGTTTTGAAATTGTTTCAAAATAAAAATTGTTTTCAATTTTTTTTTCAGTTTACGTTTTCAAAAGAATGAGAAAGAGATTTAAACGATTCAGCAAAATCGAGGATTATGAACCCTTACTTTTACTGATTCGCTTAATTCCGGACTTGTTCGTTTGAGAATGTAAATTATTACTTTTATAAAATAAATGAAATTGTTTTCAGAATTTTTGCAGTTTGCGTTTTAGAAGAATGAGAAAGTGACTTAAACGTTTCAGAAAAATCGAGGATTGTGACCCCTTTCTTTTACTGATTCGCTTAATTCCGGACTTGTCCGTTTGAGAATGTGAAATGTTATTTTTGGAATACACAATTTGCACTTTCAAGGAAACGATGAAGAGATTTAAATGATGTAGCAAAAGTGCGGAGTATGGAACCACACTTTTACTATTTCGGTTAATTCCGGACTCGTTAATTGAAACATTTGCTGTTTGATGATTTTGATGATTTTACACGTTCAAGGAAACGATGAAGAGAATTAAACGATTTAGTAAAACACGTGGTATGGGACATGTGCGTTTGCTATATCGGTTAATTCCAGACTCGTTAATTGAATATATGATGATTTTCGTGTGCTTTCGAGCCACTATGATGGACCTTCGGGTCATATGATGGACCTTCGGGTCAAATACCAGTACCAGACCTTCGGGTCATATGTTGGACCTTCGGGTCATATGATGGGCGCTAAAATTATGATGACGGTACTTGGTAGGCTTCGGCCATATGAGATGCAGGTGCGGCGTAGCTAAAACTCGCCATATGATGGGATCGATCCACCTTTTATGTTGATTTTCTAGAATATCTTAATTGGTTTCTAGATATTTGTTGAATCTAATTATCTGCAGGTAATTAGATATTTGTTGATATGAGTTCTAATTATCGTTTTTGATAATTAGATATTTGTTGATTTGATTATCGCTTGTGATAATTGGATATTTGTTTATATGAGTTCTAATTATCGTTTTTGATAATTAGATATTTGTTGATTTGATTATCGCTTGTGATAATTAAATATTTGTTGATATGAGTTCTAATTATCGTTTTTGATAATTAGATATTTGTTGATTTGATTATCGCTTATGATAATCGGATATTTGTTGATATGAGTTCTAATTATCGTTTTTGATAATTAGATATTTGTTGATTTGATTATCGCTTGTGATAATTAAATATTTGTTGATATGAGTTCTAATTATCGTTTTTGATAATTAGATATTTGTTGATTTGAGATTTGATTATCGTTTTTGACAATCGAATATTTGTTCATTTGAGATTTGATTATCATTTTTGATAATCGAATATTTGTTGATTTGAGATTTGATTATCGTTTTTGATAATCGAATATTTGTTGATTTGAGATGTGATTATCGTTTTTGATAATCGAATATTTGTTGATTTGAGATTTGATTATCGTTTTTGATAATCGAATATTTTTTGATTTGAGATTTGATTATCGTTTTTGATAATCGAATATTTGTTGATTTGAGACTTGATTATCGTTTTTGATAATCGAATATTTGTTGACTTGAGATTTGATTATCGTTTTTGATAATCGAATATTTGTTGACTTGAGATTTGATTATCGTTTTTGATAATCGAATATTTGTTGATTTGATTATCATTTTTGATAATCGAATATTTGTTGATTTAGATTTGGTTATCGTTTTTGATAATCAAATATTTGTTGATTTGAGATTTGATTATCGTTTTTGATAATCGAATATTTGTTGATTTGAGATTTGATTATCGTTTTTGATAATCGAATATTTGTTGATTTGAGATGTGATTATCGTTTTTGATAATCGAATATTTGTTGCTTTGAGATTTGATTATCGTTTTTGATAATCGAATATTTGTTGACTTGAGATTTGATTATCGTTTTTGATAATCGAATATTTGTTGATTTGGTTATCGTTTTTGATAATCGAATATTTGTTGATTTAGATTTGATTATCGTTTTTGATAATCGAATATTTGTTGATTTAGATTTGATTATCGACTGAGATAATCAAATATTTGCTGATTTGAAATTTGATTATCGATTGAGATAATCAAATATTTGCTGATTTGAAATTTGATTATCGACTGAGATAATCAAATATTTGTTGATTTGAAATTTGATTATCGCCTTTGATAATTAAATATTTGTCGATTTGAGATTTCTAATTATCGTTTTTGATAATTAGGCCTTTGTTGTTTCTGACTATCTATTGATAGTTAGATTTTGTTGAGAATTTTGAATTCCTTTTATTGAAATTAAAAGATTTCTTTGATGTTTGAATTCTCTGCCTTCATTTTCTAGCTTAACCAGTTTATGTTAGAAAATTTATTGTTAGTGACGACCTTAATTATGAAAATTGCGGGGACGCAATTTTTATAAGGAGGGGAGTCTGTAACAACCTAAGATTTCCCAGTAATTAATTACTGTCGTTAGACGATTAAATTAGGTTGCTAATTTCTGTTGTTATTGGAATTTTTAAATCGGTTTGAAATTTGTTAATAATTCATTAAAGAAATACGGGCTTTAAATTTATATTTACCCGTTCCTTTATTTTTATTTTTATGGGCTTGTTCCTTTTAGTTGAGATAATTTTCAAACCCGAACCATTCAGTTTCGTTCGAAACCCTAAACGAGATAAAGGAAATTAATGGCGGCCCCATTTTCATTTCTCGTTCGCCCCTTCATCTTGCTCGTGGCTGCGTCGATCGATGATCTCGTGCTCGGCTTCTCCTAAATTCGTCGACAAGGTGAGTAATCTTTATTACTCACATCTAAGTCGACTCAGTATTATGCTTTGCATATGAGTTGGTTTAGTTGTTGATGCTTTCTCTGATTTTGTCAAATTTGTGTACTTTCATGATGCTTGGTTAACTCGGCTTTGCTTTTGGGCTGTTTAATTTTTCGTGACCATCACGAATTCTATTTTTTATTGTTGACTTCCGTCACTTTGATCGTTAAACCTCTTGCTGTGTCTTACTTGAATTTGTCACGTGTTTATGACCTGAGCTTTGATTCCTTTTGTGACTTTGGTCTTGACTTCTGCTAAACACTGGAGTATCACCACTGCAGATGTTCTCGGACTTGATTGTTTACCTTGGCCACTGTCCCGATCATGTCCCCTGTGAACTTGATGTGGCTCGTGTCTTTGGGTTTTACACTTCGATGTTTGACACTGTCAAACTCGGCTCTGACTTGGTAATGTTTTCGATTTTTTTACCATTTGCTCGAACTTGTAATTGTCTGGGGCTTCACTGTTGAAATACTTACATGCTTGGGGCTTCACTATTGAAATACTTACATGCTTGGAGTTTTTGTGTAATTCTCTGTAGTATGTGCGTTGCTTGTGGACTTGCCTCTGTTATACTTTGTATATACTGGCTGTTGTTGGGTTTAGTATTATACCACCTACTATTTACTTGCATGCCTGCAACTGATCCTATGTTGAAGTCATTTATGTGCTCGACTTTGACCATGTATTACATTGAACTTGGTGGCCTTTGTTGCGCTGCTTCAGGTCATACTTGTTGATGTCTTTGTAGTCTGTTACCGGTCAGCACTTCACTGCCTTTATGTCATTCATGTTGCATTTTCTCTATAGTACACTTGAACTTGTTTATGCAATGGGTCACTGTATCACATATGACATAGTTTGCATTTGAATTATACTCATTTCATCACCACTGTTGCATTCTGGTATATGCTTTGAGTCACTGTTGCAAACTTCCTGCTCCATATTGCTTTTGCATTTGGTCGCCATTGCATTCATGTGCTTGGTTGTACATGTCCGTTTCACTGCCTTTTGTGCATGTACCGAACTGTGTTGCACTTGTACTCCTTGTTTCTGTTTTATGTCGAGATGCTTGTGCACTTTGTTTCAGTTGTTTTGCTGGTACATTTTTTGCCTGCATTACTTGTTTACTACATTTGCTAATCTAGCCATTGAACTACACTTGTTTATGTGCACTTGTATATGCACAGTACTTGTTTATGTGCATTTATACGTTTCTTGATTTCGTTTTGGTGTACATGACTAGCTACTTTACTCTTCGTCTTGTGTTGAGCCTAAAATTCATTGGGCTTGACCTCGCATTTGTCTCTGCAATTTAGTCGACACTCGCCCTTATGACATACATAGCGATGCTTGTGAATATTCATTGGGTACATCATCACTGTAGTGGCAAGGCAGTGCACGCAAGCGTGAACTGCAGCCACACGGTATTCATTGGGTACATCATCACTGTGGTGGCAAGGCAGTGCACGCAAGCGTGAACTGCAGCCACACGGTATTGCTTTTATTGTTATTCTAATTGCTTTTGTTGCGTATTTCCTTATGCTGTAGTGGCGAGGCAGTGCACGCGTGCGTGTACTGCAGCCTTACTCGAATTAATATTTTAATTGATATTTTAATGGTTTGAACTGTTTTGTTTATTTAATTCAATATTCTGATTTGGTTTAATTTGCTGATTTGTTGTTTAACACTGTTACGTGCTATATTTATCGTTATCCGATTTCTTTATTTAAGGATCGGATAGACGAGATTTATTGTGACTGTCGTCTAATTTTTAATTAATTGTTATTGCTTCTGTGCACTAATAACTAAGTTTGAATTAGATTAACCCGTGTATTATTTTCTTTTGAATGTAGTACTCGGGTCAGACCGAGTATTTACAGGTTGTTGATATCTTACTTTGGGTTGCTGCTTGAGCTATGAAGTCACTTCATATCTTTTGGAGTAGTCGTCGTCATTTATAGTAGTCGGTTTATTTGTATAGGAAGACATGTATTCATATATATTATATACGATAATGTACTTGTATATGTAACTTCCAGAGTCGATAGTTGTAGTTGTATCATATGTATTGTATCACATGTATTGTAACTGACATCAGTTATTATATATATGAGACTTTGTGTTATATGTGTTCCGCGTTTATATTATCTGTGTTATTATTATATCTATTGTCCTAAACTACTATGAACCATCGTAGTTCGTTTTATACTGGAATTGTGTATGTCGATGGGAGTAAATAAATATGAGATGAAAAATGAAAAATATATACCACTCCTATCGAGGTAACCAATGCTAGTGTAAGGCCTAACTACGGATGGCCGCTCCTATCCAGCCTTATTCTTCATAATAACAGACGGTATTTCCTTTAATACTCTCTGTTATTGTGAGCATAGAGGTGGGGCGTCACACTCTTCCTCTTTCTTTCCTCATATTGCAGAAAATCGAAAACATAATTAAAAAAAAAGGGAACGAACGAAATTCGTTCGAAGATAAAATCAAAATCTTTCCAATATTCCCTCGTCTTCGATTTCAATCGAATTCCTACCAAGAAATCGCCTTGAAGGGCAAGCACGGCGATCTCGCGAGGGTGGGCATCTCGACGTCGCTCGAGGCAGGGGAGTAACTCGCGTGAATCGCGACAGGCGGCGACGACAAAGGGCTCGAGTTCGAGCAAGTGTGGGATCGAGGGCCGCACGCGAAACTAGGTTGGAGGGTTCAGCCTCATTGATATCGCATCGTTCGCGAGGTGATGGAGGGTTGCAATGCTGCGGGTTGTCTACGCGAGGATGTGATGTGGTTCATCGAAATGGTAAGGCAGCATGTATTGTGTTTAAATTAATTTGATTTAAATAAATGAATAAATATGAATATGTGAATTTTATGTTTACAGTAATGAAATTTTAACAGTTCTATATAAAAAAAGAAATTTTGCAGATGTTTAATTTATTAGTTAACCCGCATTATTTTAGATTGATAAAAGGAAACTTAGTTAAAAAATTTAGATTTATTTGGTTGAATTAAATCATTAGTTAAAATTTAAAGTATTAAACATTGGTTAATTGTTTGTTTAAATTGAATATTGATAAGTGATATAAATATTTATATAAGGTCAAAAAAAATTGAAGGAAACAAATCGAGATCAGATTTGGATTTGCATAATCAAGGCGAGTAAACCTCACGTTTCTGAATTTTTATTTAAATTTAGATGGTTAAATTTAAATGATTGGTTGAATGGTTGAATTGGATTGATGTGCTATATTATATAGTACTATATAGTACATACTGGAATGATTGATATTCGATGATGAATATTTTGGTAATTGGACTGCTTAATGCTGTGGTTTGCTTGAATATTTCGGTACACTAAGTTATCGAAATATATAAATTGGATTTTTGGAAGAAATATAAGGGTGATCAAATGGATGATTAATTAATTCAGTTAATTAATGGCTTGGGCTGACTAATTAAGTAATTCAGGGTTTCGATTAATTAATGAAGGTTTAAGTTAATTAGAATAATCATTTGGTGGTTTAATAATTAATCACTTATTGTAATTAATAAAAATAGAATTACTTTGTGTAATTAATCAAGAGATTAATTGAAATAACGAATTACGGAGTAATTAATTTATTAATGAAGTAAGTAAGAAAATAGTTAATTACAGGTTGTGGGTGATCGAGAATGATTAATATTGTGGTCGAATTAAAGTAAAATATAATTGGAACTCATTAAATTATATAATTAATGAAGTAATTAAAGATTTGATTAATTGAGATTAATTAATTCATAATAAGTGACTTATGAGAAGCCAATAAATATAAGTAATTAAGAATGAATGGAATTGATTATAGTTAATTAAGTTGTGAAGAAATTAAAGATTACTCATTGATTTGGTAAGAGCAATTAATATCGTGAAATCAATTAAAGATAATTACTTAAATGTGATTAATTAAGTTGAAAATGAAGGGTTGTCAAATTAACTGATTTGGAATTAATTAATGATGAATAAAGGAATCTAAGTGATGGAGGTTAGAAATTCAATTAGAATAAATTGAATTGAATTGGAAGTGATTAAATGTGCTTATGAATGATTGAATGGTAATGGATGTTTCGATTAAGTTGATATCTCTGATATGAAAGGTTGTGTATTTCATTTGGATAACGTGGGTTAGGATGACATGAATTTCGAAGAGACCGGGGTCGGGTATTGGGGAAATACCCGAAACCACTTCGAATTTTTTATAGATTGATGTGTGAAACCAATAGGCTGAAATAAAATGATTTAAGTGAATTGAATTATTTTATCTAAGTTTGGTTCTTAGAAATTGATATGTGAAATAAGTGTTGTCAATAACAAATTTTGAATTGGATAAATTGACATATGTTACCCCGGTTTATAGAAGTTGATTTCTTTGGTATTCCATGTTTGTTGGTTTACTCACGCTGGTTTCCAGCCTGACCCGGGTGTTACGTTGATGTAATGCTCGGGTCAGACCGAGTATTACAGATTTCCAGGTAGGGACGTACTAGGGCTCAGGAGGCGAGTTGGATGGCAGGAGCGTATAGAATTTTTCCGCTGTATTTATGTTATTGTTAATTCGAGACAAAATAATTGTATATAGTCAGTGGCTGTATATATGTGAAACTCTGATGAATGTAACTGACAGATATAGTATTCTTTTGTCAACTGATAATATTTATTATTATATTTTATCCGCTGCGAATGTGAGATGTTTGGTGTTTCCGTTCTTCTTCTTCTTCTATCTCTTTCTTCTTTTCATAACTATCTGGAATTTTCGGCTTTGAAAATTTCGGGTCGTTACATTTGGTATCAGAGCTGAGAGGTTAAGCGAGAACCTTGGCTCTGGTGGGAGTTACTCATTCAATAGAGTCCGTAGTACTCTAGAATGGGTTGAGTAGATACATATATGAGAGCGTACTTGTTATTTTCTTATAAAAAGACTTTAAATGATTTTATATAAAAATATATTTTGATATATAAAGCAATATTTCCTTCTAATAAGTATTAAGGTGATTGGTTGTTAAATTATTAGAATTAAATTAAGAAGTAATATAATACAACCAAACTAAAATTAAATAAAGATAAGTTTGAAATGGATTCAAACTGAGACTGAAGCCTTGTATTGGAATTAAATCAAGAAGAAATAGAAATACAACTAAACTAAAATGTAAGTGATTGAAAAATGAAATTCTAAATCTAATCCTGGAATTTGAGAATTTGGTTTCAACGTAATGAAAATAAATAAATAAGTATTATATGAATAACTGGGATTTGTTGAAAACAATGGGTTGTTTGAAATTTGATTTGGATTTAAAAACCAAGGGTGGTTTAAAATTTTAAAACATGGCTAGGGGGCCCAAGAAATAAATATGTATATATGTATGGATATACATGATATCAAAGATAATTTGGAATAAACTCTAAGAGGTTGAGTTTTGATTTTTCCCTTAATTGAGATGTAAAAACCTAAAGTATTATAAGTTTTGAGCTTATAAGAGGGAAAGAATTTTGAAGTTTGAAGCAGAAATTCAAATTGAGTAAGGTTGATTGGATTAAGTAAATTGGAATTTAACTTTGGAAAGTTAAATAAATGTAGAACAAGCAACTTGAATTGGAAATTTTAAGATGAAATTGGAATTTAACTTGGAAAGTTAAATGGTTGACGTGAATGAGGAATTTGTATGATCTCAAAACGGGTTCGAGATTGTAAAATTGAAAATGGATTGGATGGTATCATCCTATTGTTAATAAAAATCTTTAAATTGAGAATGGAATTGTATAAATAAAATAAAATAAGTTTTAATAATTGAATTGTATAATAAACTTGTTCAAGAACTAGCTTCAAACTGGAAAATTAGATTGAATAATAAATTAAAATTTTAAAATAGAATTGTATTGAACCTTGAAATACATAAGTAAAAATAATTTAAAATGAGAATTTTGAGAAATTGGGCTCAGAAATTAAAATGATTAAACACTTTGATTTAAAGGTTAATTTGGTTTAAAGAGTTAAACCAACCTTTGAAAATTTAACTCGAATTTCTATAATTCGAGATAGTGTAAATTCAAGATCTAATTGAATTAGTTTAAAATTGAATTTGGTTGAAGTAATTGGATTGGTGATTGAAGATGTATAAGTTTAAAAATTTTAAATGGGAAATTGGATTGGATTAAATTGAAGTGATTTGGATTCTGAAATTAAATTGATAATAATTCAAATTAATTGGAATAATATGAAATTATAATAAAAATTGAACAGGATTAAAATCAACTAGAATTTGATTTAAATTGGGAAAGGAATCAAGATTGATTCAACTTGAATTGGGGATTAATCAAGTCCAATGGAATTTGGAGTTATTTGAATTGGAATTGGGTCAATTTAAATGAAGATTTAAATTGAATTGTTGGGGAGGTGAACAGTTAGCTCTTGACTATTTTCAATATAAGTTGTTTTGATATAAACTTATTTTTCTAAGCTATTAAATATATACAACCTTTCTTTCTTTAAGTCAAATTATTTTATATACTTGTTTTACGATTATTTTTGGGGCTATTTAACCATTTTTCAACGGTTTTTTAAACTAATTACTATTTTTCAACTACTACGCAAACTAATTTCTATTTTACATCTATTTTGCAATTATCTACTATTTTTGAAACTATTCAACTATTTCTTAACTATTTTATATTTAGTTACCTATTTATAGCTATTTTGCAAACTAATAATTATTTTTTCCACTAATTATTTATTTTTAAAATTTTCAAGCTATTTTCTAAATATAAACTGGTCGGAGTTCAAACTGTTATTAATTTAAATACCCAACTGAGATAAGAATTAAAGTACAAAAGGGGTTTTATACAAGTTTGAAATGATCCAAATTTTAAAAATTATATATAAAGGATCTTATGAGGATTTTGGAAAAGGTTTTGAGAACCTTTGGATTTGGATAGGCTTTTGATTTTTGGGTAAAATCAATATGGGAATTTGAAAAGCCTAGTTTGAGAATTATCGATTTTGGAATAATCGATTTTGTATAAAGGAGCTTTGTATGATATCATACTAGGTGTATGATTTGAAGATACTATATGTGTACGGTATAAAATTGTTTTGATGATGGCTTTGGGGAAAAAGGCGCTCCCTTGAAATGAACTTCTCAGGAGTGCCACCGGGTGGTGCTGCCTTGAGCCCAAAGGGGGTTCTAAAGTTGATCCTTTGAAGAGTCCGGACAGAACTAGTTCCTGAGGATTATTGGGTAGGGAAAGTCGAAGGTGTTGATGCCTACAGAGGCATTTGGGTTATGCTGTGACGACAGTGTAACTCGATGTCGCTGCGATCTACTGTGGGGACCATAGCGAAAATCGTGTGGAGGATGAGTGTCAACGGTCTACACTTGATTTTGCCGGGAAGGCAACGCAACATCGGTAGACTGCGATCTATGGTCAAGTGGAGTGGAGAAGTTACATTTTTGGCAGCGAAATTCGATGGCGCTGATGCCCACAGTTATATGGGGTTTTGCTGTGATAGCTACGTAACCCCAGTTGTAGCTGCGATCTGTCGTGAGTTCCATGGTGTAATCATGGGGCACAGAGGCCTATAGTTATCTACGGATTTTGTCGGGATGGCAACGTAACCATCGGGTTAACTGCGACCATGGGGGTGATGATTTCCAGAGCATCCTCACTAAAGACATTTCCTCTATTTTCAAAAAACTGTTTTGTAGATTTCCAATAAAATTGTTTCCAAGTATTTTCACTGGATGTTGAAAACGGGTTTACCAAGTACTTATAGATTTTCAGTCCTACGCCTGATCAACGTATGATTGAAATTCTGTGAGAACAAGGATGGATTGGTTGAGACATCGAGTTATAAAAAGTATTTTTTTTATAAAGAGCTATTTTATTAGTATGATGTGAATTCAAAAGCATTGCTAAAATTTTAAATAAAAAGTGTTGGAATTTTAGGGAAATAAAAAGGAAATCCAAACTAGAATTTTAGTGAAGTGATTTTGTAATTAAAGTCGAATCTTGATTTAGAAGTTGGAAATAAGCTAATTGGTTAAATAATTGTTTGATTGAGTACGTTAATAAAATTTAACTTGGGTAAACAAATGATTGTAAATTAATAATGGAGTTTGGTAATGAATTCGAATTGTGGATAGAATTCGACTTGGATTAGATATAAATTAAATAAGAGGAGATGTTGTAAAATAAAAATAAAATAGAATTGGATTGAAAAATGTGATGGTTTGAATTACAAATAAAATTCAAAGGTAATTTGAATAATATTTAATGAAAATTTGCAAGTAAATTGGATATAAGAGAAGTGATTATAATAGAAATGGTTTGAGTTGCAAAACAAAACCCAAGTGAATAGAAATAAATTGAGAATGGCCTTGTATTAATAAAATAAATTAGATAACGAATTAAGTAAGTAAATTAAAATTTTAAAACGGGTTAATTGAGTTAAATAATAAATAGATGAAGTCTGATTGAATAAAAACTAAATCAAAGTTGTGATTGGAATTGGATTATCAGACTAAATTCAATGGAATTTGATTAAATGGGAATCAAATGGAAGTAAACTTAAGTTTGGTCTTGGAATAAACTAAAGTAAATTCATTAAGTTTGGAATTTATGGAAGTTTGGCTTCGAATAAGACTGAAAGCCCATTAAATAGAATCTTGGATTAAATTAATTTGGAAATGGTCATTAATCTATAAGTTTGAATGTGCCAAGCTTAATAAATTGTTTGCATGAATCTAATGCGGAAATAAAATGAAATGCAATGAATGGTTGGTAGATAAATTTGAAATGAAATGGAATTAAATATATAATGAGTTGAAATTAATTTAAAATAGCTACAAACTAAAATAGATACTTTATTAAGCGAATATCGTCGAAATTGCATAGAAATAATTGTTGTTCAGCGTAAATAAAAGTAATTAAAATGCTATGAGTTGATCGAGATTAAATAAAATTGATTGTGAATCATTTGAAGTGAATATGAGCTTGTTTGGATTAAAATCAATTGAATATAAGAAACTTGGTTGCAAACCATTAAAATTGAATGAAATGGTATATGAATTGGTTGGAAGCAATTGGATTAGCTTTAAAGTTATATAAATTGCTTATGGAAAGCGTTTGGTGCTTGTTGCTTATGATATACATGTGTTTAGTTATTGGATATAAGTGAAATTCTAGTAGATTTTATTTATATGGCACTTACATATTTAAATTGAGTAAGTGCAGGTACCTGAAGGCCGTTTGGCTGGTTTGGATTGCACTAATTGCTAAAATAAATAAGCTGCTTGCTTAAAATGCTAAATAAGGTACGCCTACGCAATAAAAATAGGAAATATGAACTGTTTTTTCTTTTTCCGACCGGGTGGGTCGATGTATATATATTTATACCTCTTGTCAAATTGCAAAAGCTCCTCCGTACAAAGGAGACTCTGCCAAAATTTTCCGAAAATTTTGGGAGTTGAATTTTTTTTTAAATTTTTAGGAAAATTTTTTTTAACGACAAAACAATTTAAATTGAAAATTAAAGTAAATTAGTAAATGAAACTAATATGAATCATTTATACTTGAAAGATAAAAATTTAATATTCAAAATCGAAATAAGTTGAATTCATATTAAAACGGGAAAAACGAATCTAATTTGAAATAGATATGAAACATATATGAGAAAAAGTATAAATGATTTGAAAGGTTACAATTGTATATATTGTTGCTAAACAAGATATGAAGGTATTAAAAGGAGGAAAAGAAAATTGGATTTGATTCCAAAAGATAAATGTGAATTGCCCGACAAAAAGGTATGTATTTAAAATTCTATATGAAATTGGATTGGGTTTTTGATGTAGCCACTTGGCTTTTGTTTTCTTTTTGGAATTTGGGAGCCCGTAGAGGCCTTTTGTAGTAGTACCGAGCTAGCCGTGCAAAGGAGACGCTGGCAAAAAATTTCGGAAATTTAGGGAGTCAGAAAAAAATTTGAGAAATTTTTTGATAATTCAAATTTTGATTTTTAACTTGAAATTTGAATGTTTGAGGAAAAGAGGTTGGGAAGTTAGTAAGAATGATAATGGGTCTTTTGTAAAAGATAATTGGTAAGATGTTGGACTGTTGGTTTTGGGAGGAAAAATAAACGGGTATTAGTCTATTCTTCCTAACTAGTAATTTCGGGGCGAAATTTTTTTAAGGGGGGAGGAATGTGATGACCCGGAATTTCTAACAATTTAAATTTGAATAGTTAATTGATTTTAAAATATTTAAAAGTTAATTTTAACTTGAATTCAAGATATCAATATTTACTTGATAATTAAATCATTGAATTGTATAGTTTAAATATTGAATTTAATAATTGAAATTGGGTAAATTATTGAATTTGTGAGTCTAAGCCTGTTTAAAATAATTTGAAGACTTAGAAAATCTATAATGATGATACTGAAGATAATAGAATGATTGAAATTTAATTTAAAGGTCATTTGTTCAATTTTAATAATATATCGTTTAAATCAATATTTAAAAATAGCCTTCCGAGGCACAGTCTCGGAATTCGATGAAACTAGTTCCAATGGATCCGTAATAGTTAGTTATTATCGGATTTCAATTTTCGTAGCAATCGGGGTTGTCGTTTGACCCTGGCAGCTTAAAACGCTTAGAAAACTATTTAATTGATTTAATTTAAAATTGATCGTTTACTTTCGCTCACGCATATGATCGAATTAGCCTCTGAAACATGTGCCATTGTGTTCGGAATGCGGGTAAAATCTTATACTCTCCTAGTGACATTCCTTAAGAGGAGTTCAAATTTTTTTTATGGCAATTAACGTGACGTTTTGAAACTTTATACTATAATAAATTTAAAAAAAAAGGCAAAGATATTTTGTTAACAGGAACGCGTACTCGAGAAGCCTCTTTCCAGCCTATATCTTATTCTCTTCCTCTTTCTTTCCTCATATTGCAGAAAATCGAAAACATAATTAAAAAAGGGAACGAACGAAATTCGTTCGAAGATAAAATCAAAATCTTTCCAATATTCCCTCGTCTTCGATTTCAATCGAATTCCTGCCAAGAAATCGCGATGAAGGGCAAGCACGGCAATCTCGCAAGGGTGGGCATCTCGACGTCGCTCGAGGCAGGGGAGTAACTCGCGTGAATCGCGATAGGCGGCGACGACAAAGGGCTCGAGTTCGAGCGAGTGTGGGATCGAGGGCCGCGCGCGAAACTAGGTTGGAGGGTTCAGCCTCATTGATATCGCATCGTCGCGAGGTGATGGAGGGTTGCGATGCTGCGGGTTGTCAACGCGAGGATGTGATGTGGTTCATCGAAATGGTAAGGCAGCAGGTATTGCGTTTAAATTAATTTGATTTAAATAAATGAATAAATATGAATATGTGAATTTTTATGTTTACAGTAATGAAATTTTAACAGTTCTATATAAAAAAAAGAAATTTTGCAGATGTTTAATTTATTAGTTAACCCGCATTATTTTAGATTGATAAAAGGAAACTTAGTTTAAAATTTTAGATTTATTTGGTTGAATTAAATCATTAGTTAAAATTTAAACTATTAAACATTGGTTACTTGTTTGCTTAAATTGAATATTGATAAGTGATATAAATATTTATACAAGGTCAAAAAAAAATTGAAGGAAACAAATCGAGATCAGGTTTGGATTTGCAAAATCAAGGTGAGTAAACCTCACGTTTCTGAATTTTTATTTAAATTTAGATGGTTAAATTTAAATGATTGGTTGAATGGTTGAAATAGATTGATGTGCTATATTATATAGTACTATATAGTACATACTGAAATGATTGATATTCGATGATGAATATTTTGGTAATTGGACTGCTTAATGTTGTAGTTTGCTTGAATATTTCGGTACACTAAGTTATCGAAATATATAAATTGGATTTTTGAAAGAAATATAAGGGTGATTAAATGGATTGATTAATTAATTCAGTTAATTAATGGTTTGGGCTGATTAATTAAGTAATTCAGGGTTTCGATTAATTAATGAAGGTTTAAGTTAATTAGAATAATCATTTGGTGGTTTAATAATTAATCACTTATTGTAATTAATAAAAATAGAATTACTTTGTGTAATTAATCAAGAGATTAATTGAAATAACGAATTACGGAGTAATTAATTTATTAATGAAGTAAGTAAGAAAATAGTTAATTAAAGGTTGTTGGTGATCGAGAATGATTAATATTGTGGTCGAATTAAAGTAAAATATAATTGGAAATCATTAAATTATATAATTAATGAAGTAATTAAAGATTTGATTAATTGAGATTAATTAATTCATAATAAGTGACTTATGAGAAGCCAATTAATATAAGTAATTAAGAATGAACGGAATTGATTATAGTTAATTAATTTGTGAAGAAATTAAAGATTACTCATTTATTTGGTAAGAGCAATTAATATCGTGAAATCAATTAAAGATAATTACTTAAATGTGATTAATTAAGTTGAAAATGAAGGGTTGTCAAATTAATTGATTTGGAATTAATTAATGATGAATAGAGGAATCTAAGTGATGGAGGTTAGAAATTCAATTAGAATAAATTGAATTGAATTGGAAGTGATTAAATGTGCTTATGAATGATTGAATGGTAATGGATGTTTCGATTAAGTTGATATCTCTGATATGAAAGGTTGTGTATTTCATTTGGATAACGTGGGTTAGGATGACATGAATTTCGAAGAGACCGGGGTCGTGAATTGGGGAAATACCCGAAACCACTTCGAATTTTTTATAGATTGATGTGTGAAACCAATAGGCTGAAATAAAATGATTTAAGTGAATTGCATTATTTTATCTAAGTTTGGTTTTTAGAAATTGATATGTGAAATAAGTGTTGTCAATAACAAATTTTGAATTGGATAAATTGACATATGTTACCCCGGGTTTATAGAAGTTGATTTCTTTGGTATTCCATGTTTGTTGGTTTACTCACGCTGGTTTCCAGCCTGACCCAGGTGTTACGTTGATGTAATGCTCGGGTCGGACTGAGTATTACAGATTTCCATGTAGGGACGTACTGGAGCTCAGGAGGCGAGTTGGATGGAAGGAGCGTATAGAATTTTTCCGCTGTATTTATGTTATTGTTAATCCGAGACATAAGAATTGTATATAGTCAGTGACTGTATATATATAAAACTCTGATGTGTATTAAATATAATTGACAGATATAGTATTCTTTTGTAAACTGATATTATTTATTATTATATTTTATCCACTGCGAACGTGAGATGTTTGGTGTTTCTGTTCTTCTTCTTCTATCTCTTTCTTCTTTTCATAACTATCTGGAATTTTCGGCTTTGAAAATTTCGGGTTGTTACACATACGTCATAAGATGATTATTATAACAGAATCAAAATATAATCTTTTAAAAGCGATGCGAATTTCTAACCTTTAACCAAAATCACTTGACTTCCTGCCAAAATTTATATCCAAACTAACATTTCACAAAACATTTCTAAACCTTATCATAACCATGCTTCCAAGTGCTCGACCATCTCCACCGTACTTGCTTTGCTCACGGCCATGACCCTTCTCCACCACCTTGCCCTTGGCCTAAGCCCTTAAACACCTTCATCCTCATGGCCCATCGCCATTATAGAGAAGTGCCTTAGATTTAAGAAACGGTTAGAGAATAATTCGAGGATTGGTACCTAAGCACTACACATTTTTTACCCTCCTACCAAATTTTAAAAAGAAAAGAAAAGAAAAAAGTTCCTTCTGGAAGCCATTAGAGAAGCTTAAAGTAAGTTTTAAGTAAGGAAGAAGACGAATTTTGGTGTGAAGAAATGAGTGAAAGTGAGGTGGTATTTATAGCAAAAATTTTCTATGTAAATGACCTTTTTAACCTTATCCAAAATGAATAAAATACAATCTATATCAAATTAAATATTGTCTCCCCTGTCACACTTTCTAATGCATGATTTTAACTTGTTATTAATGTTGAAATTAAGTGTATTAATGTGGAAGAGATGTTAGGATTTGAATTGTGTACTTATGTAATGATTTTTCCTTTTTTCTTTACTTTTTAAATTAAAAAAGATACCATTTTACTCCTTTTCCATACAAGATAAAACTTATGCATTTATGGTGATGGAAATGAGTGTAATGATGATGTTTGTAGTAAAAAAAGGAGATTTAATTTAAGAGATATGGTTAGATTTTGTAAAAGTAAACACCTTTTGTCCTTTTGTGCTTTACTTTAATTAATTATTCCTTTTTCTTAATTAATATATTCTTAATATAAGAGAGATGTTTATAACTTGTTAATATGTTTACATGATACTACTCAAGTTGCAATAATGTAGCGACAACTTGTTTTGGTTGAAAACAGTGTTTTTGTCGATAAATTTTACAATCTAAATTTAACGTCTCTGCTAAACTATATGTTGATGTAAATAAAATTTAGAAATGAGCTTTTTGCTTCCTTAAATAAATTTAAACATGTATATTCATATTATAAAACCATATTTAAATAGTATCAAAATCTCTATTTTTACAATGTATGTAAAACTGATGAAATGCGACAAAATTTAACATTTTGTAAACCAATTAAAATTATGTTTCACAACCCTTATTAGATTTTAATTATCATTGCTAAATAATTTTAATATGAACCTGTTTCATTCTCGAACCGGTTTATAATTTTAAAAATACCGCCTTTGTTGATTTTTGAGTTGCATTGACAAAATGTGACAAATTTTGAATATTTTTGTAAAATGGTTTTGAACATATTTTTGAATCCTTAAATATTCTTTTATTATATGTATTAAGTGATTTTAATAAGATTTAACTTTTCAAACTAATATTTAAATAGATTAATTTAAACATTGATTTATTTTTAACAAAACTTAACTTTTGCTGATTTGTTCCAAAATCCAAATTTTATACTTATTAAATTATTAACTTTAAGTATAAATAATTCCCCTATTATAATTTGTTATCTGCAACTTATTTATTTAATTTTTAAAACTTTATAAATTTTGAAATAATAAAATCTCATATTTTCGAAGTAGCGAAATTATGGGTCGTTATAGTGATCGTTAAAGGTTTTAAAGAACAAATCACTTGCATGGAAGCTGAATCCAAGAAGAAGAATGAAATAATTTCATATAACGACCTACAAATTTATCACATTAATAAATTATATTTATTTTTAAAATATATAAACATAAGCTTTTGGACATAGATTATGTTGTCCTGAAAAATAGATAATGATGGCAATCTTTTTTTGAATAAGTGTTTGCAAAAAAAAATATACTTTGGAAAGGAATTAGTAAAATGACCAAAAACTATTTTGTCGATAAATAGCTCCATAATTATCAAAAGTCTTGTACGTAGCTGGATATATACACTTATTTATATATTTAAATAAGAATTTGTAATGAAATTATTTATTTTATTTTTTGGTAATAAAATGTATTTATGACATCACCAATAATGTTGTCATATTTAATAATGGATTTATGAATTTAAACTAAGATTTAATGATTTAATAATTATTTTTAATGATATAAAATCATTTTAATTAGTTATATAGTGATAGTAAATAATTTATAATAATTTATAAATATATATACTTGATTTGAAAATATAAGAAAATTGTATCCCTTTATCGATATAATAGCACTTTTTGTAAACAATTGTTTAATTAATTTATATGGTTTTATAAATCAAATGTGACCATTTTAATTAGATAAATATGAAAACAAATTAGTTTTCAAATTTTGTTTACATTTATTTGTAATTGAATTAATAAGTGAAAATATGATTGAGAATCGGCTTTTCGGTTTTCAACGGTTTAACTTATAGTAGTTATACAACGCTGTTTATATCACTTGAAGACCTATCCAACATACATATGCACACCCTAACATGTACATAAACATAGATAAAATATACTTACCATTTACATTAGAATTTACATATAGCAAAAAGTATAAATATCTAAGATATTTTCTACCTTAAAAAGCAAACATCAATTCACTTAGACGCCATCATAATCACACACATGAAGGCACAAAGGGGGTGGCATTGTCGTGCACCTTGATGGTCATGGAGGGGTATGTGAAATGGAATTTTGGTCCTTATGTATTTGGATATTTATGTTTAAAGTTTTTCCTATAAATACCGACCATTGTCTTCAAAATTTTACACACTATTCTCTTTCATCATCTTCCACATTCTTAAACTTTTCAATGGATTCTTACCTCAGGGAAATTGTGAAGAAAAATATTGCAAGAAAGAAATTAAAATTATATAAGTATATATACAAAAGAAATCCACTTCAAAAACAAGGCAACTCCTTTCGTCCATCAAAACCCATGGTCACCATATTCTACCACTAAGGTAGAGCCCACTTCCATTTGTAAGCATAGGCTGAGCCCATTAAAATGCCCAAGGCTCGATTTCGTAGGCTTTTATAGTGAAGCTATAGTGAATTTTCGTGAAGTTAGAAATTAACGAATGTAAGAATATATATATATATATATGTATATGTATATGTATATATGTATGTATGTATATATATGACATGATATAATTTCTATGGATGTTCGCTATTCTTTGATCATCAAGTATTGGTTGTTTTAATATAGCGTTTAATTGTGCAAACAAGTCACGTTAAATACACATTGGTACTATACAAGAAAATCACTTTTCAAGCCAATTAATGAAAATAATATGGAAACATTAATCCCATTTGAAATGGCTTAAAAGGATTAATAATTTTTTTTCAAACATTTAAAAGTGTTTCGACAAAGTTTAGAAAGAATATAAAAATTGAATCAAAATGGGCGCATCTCGTAACGATAGTTCGCAATTTCATGCCGTAGAAATCCATTTATACAATGGACTTTGGGTCGGAATTCTTTGGAAAAAGAATTTTTCGAACTCATATAATCATTGTTTTCAAAAAAATGTAGAGATCGATATTTCATTTAGTCGATTTTGAAATATGAGTAAAACAAGTTTTCAAAATAGTCGCGGTTTGGCAATTCGAAAAGGAAAGCAATAAATTCTTTATAAATGCTACTTTTTATTCTTTGAAAATATGGAATAGCTTTGTACATCTCTAAAAATGTTATAAACGAGATTTGAGCTATAAAAATATATTTCTAAATGATAGAAAAGTTGTTTTGGTCAAATAAGCCTTAAAACCACTATTCGGAGCACTTTTTGTAGCATTTGTAGTACATTTGAAATATAGCTACAAACTGAAGTATTTTGTCCAAAATCTTTCATAATTTTCTATTTAATTAAGTATTTGAAAGATTATTTGAAGGTTTTATAATTTATTTTAAAAAGTTTAAATAAGTAATTTATAGAAAACCTATTATAATTAATTTATTTAATTTAGCTCTAAAAGCAATTGAGTATTTTGGATTTTTCTACTCATGAGATCCGGATGGGATGTGCTTAAACTAAGGAGATGTTCAGTAGCAACTAATGCCCTGGCTCACTCAGCCTCTTTCCAAGGCGAGGAATAGATAAGGTCGAAATATTGGAAATGAGACAAGTATAAAAGATTCAAATTTACAAATTTAATACCATACAACTTGGATAGTATATAAATAATCTTCTTATACTTGGTATAAATTCCAAGAAGGAAACCCATACTATCCATATGAATTTAAAAGGTATTTCACCGCTATTCGATGAATAGTAAAGGTCGGAGAAAATTGATGTTGGTTGGAATTAGTATAATTTCTATGGATTCATTTTATTTGAATATAGACTAAATTTGGATTTAACATCTTAGATAACATGGTTTCAACCTATTAAAAAGATATGTGTTTGAAATAAGGAATCTTTTATCAAGATTTAAATAGATGATATGGAATTAATTTAATTCATATACTTAATTTTTTTGGGTTTAGTAAACAATGTCTTAAATAACATTGTCTTTGACATGTTTAAAATTTATGATTTGGAGATATTTCCCTAAGTAAAGGATGAAGTGATTTGTAATTATTCCCAAATTTAAAAAGGTTTTAGTAACCACAGTACTCGATAAGAGAGGTTTAATGATTCCGTACATATCGAAAAGAATGGTTTTAAAGATATATATCTTCAGAAGATATTTTTGGTAAAGAGAAAGTAATTAGTCAAACGATAAGAACCTATTTACTTAATATATTTTATCGATGATTGGTTCAAAGGAATCAGGGTCAGATTTGTATAATTCTTATCTGAAAAACAATTCTAGCAAATTTACGAGTTTGGAAGTGAAGATATGTTGAAGACAATTAAGTTGAAGTCGACGATCCTAGTAACCGAAGGACTGCTTATAGGTAATTTTGGAGTAGCTCCCCGAGATAAATAAATAGCAATGGTCCCTTCTTTCTGTTATCTCCCTATGTAAGGACTAGTTGCTACTAATCCTGGGAGTAACTCCCTACAGGATGTGGTAGGACAGTGCCTTTGGTTTGTCATGTTCTTGGACAACTTGTACGGATGGATGTCCAACGTTGCATTTCTAAGATCATAGTGCATTATCTTTACAAACGTGCATATGTTTGGTTGTGTAGGAGATAACTCTCTATACTTAACACCATTCTTTACTACATACGAGCTTAGAGGTTGGACTTTTGTTGAAATCAATAACGTGTTGTTGAAAACGGCAATATGGTCTTTTAAGTGAAAATGTTCTAAGAAAGGTAAATGTTACCTCAAGCCTCATGCCTAGGGAATTGTGAAACATGGGTTGCTTTAAGACCAAGTGGACCACAACCATTAAGGTATGATATCATCTTTTTAGATTTTTTTTGCACCCGCTATAACAATGGGTAAAATATATATATATATATATATATATGATGTATGGTATGAGAGCTCTCGGATAGGTTGGGAATGACTGGGGTGATATCATATTTGGCGTTACCCATACAATCAATTGGTTTCAGGTAGGTCGGTCTTAATTCATAGAAGTGTCAAAGATGTTGATCCTTGGTACATTCCTCTAGAAATGTACTATATGGAAGACAATCCATTACCTTATTATTTATTGGAAATCCATTTTCCAATTAGTGCTTCAAACTTAGTTGTAAACCTATTATGCCATCAGATTTAATCCATGTAATAAGTTTGGCTGTTTGAATATGTTTATTTGAAAGGTTAGAATGTCATTAAATACAATATTATTGGATTTCGCATAGAAATGATTTGGTTATCATAAAGTGAAAAACCATTCTGTATTTATGTGTGGTGTGGTCTTATGAGATACCCTTTGTTTACAAAAACTCGTATTTTGAGTTACTCACGCTAGTCGCATGACTGACCCGGAGTTTATTTTCTTTTCCTCTAAGTCTGAGTGTCCTATTTTTTGGGCTTCCTAGTTGTCAGGTTTAGCTCGAAGCATAGAGCTAGAAGATTCTTCTAAAGATTCTTATCCATTTCCACCACACTTATGTAGTTTGTATTCCGCAATTATAGGGATACAGATTTATAACTTTCCATGTTGATGTTAAGTTGAACACTGATAAATGTATTTAAATTTTCCATTGTAAAGATTATATGTTGTAATAATATATGTGATTCCATTCCAGTCTTTATTTTCTTCTTTCCCTTAACGGTCGGGTTTTTCGACAATTGAAATTATGGCATGCAAATACTGAGGATGTATTAGTGTTAATTTTCTAGGGTCGAAATTCTCGTTCGTTACATATGGTATCAAAGCTTAGTTTGAGCGAACACCTGAGCATGATATGGGTAAAGTCTCATTAGAGATAGTGTTAGTAACAACTTAGGATGAGTAACTCATTAAAAATAGAGTTGGTAACACCCTAGAATGAGTTGAGAGTGTATTATATAAGAGCACATATTTGTTAATGATATAAATGGTTTTTTTTATAAAATATGGTAAATGAAATAATTTTATCTAAGATTATATTTTGAATGTAAAGAATATATTTTGAAAAAATATATAGTTATATATGTTATAACTTGTGATAATTTAAATCAAGATTAGTAAAATCTAAGTACAAACATCTTGTGATTAGAATTTCACAGTTTGACAATAAGATATTTATTGACAACACTGAGAAGATTAAGAGTAGTACTTTGAAAAAGGATTTAGATAATTATAACTTTATCTAAAAAGGGTTTTTGGGAAGAGAATTTTCAAGGGATTTATTTGAAATATTCTAAGTATTGGTTTGGAGAAATGATATCATGTGCTTAACAAATTATCACCTTTAACATTGTATAGTTAAAATGGATTTATGCTGGGATAAACTTAGATTTATAACCTAACATCAGATTTAGTTAAGACAATTAAAATTCTTAGTATCTAAATGTTTTTTTTAATAATTGTAGAAACCCTCGAGCTAATAGAGAAAGTATTTGAAAGGGGAGACCTCAAGAGAAAACTAGGGTAAGAAGAATGATCTAACCATTATTTCGAGTGATGAGAAGGAACCCTAAAACTAGCCACTTAGCAATATTTGGCCCATTATTAAAGGAGAATTAGATCCATAAACCCAAATAGATAAAAACGATTACCCTATGGACGAAATGCCTATATTTTCCTTGAATTTAAAACTTGTTATAGTGCCTAGTGACTAGGAGATTCCTCGGGCCTCATAAAGAATGCAGATCACTGAGTTCAAAACTTAAACTAGAAGAATAAATTTCTAAGGAGAAGCAGATGGAAGAAGAATCTGAACCTAAAGAGGTCCCAAACATTATGGTATCCCATGAATTAAACAACAGTAGTAAAGATAGTAACGTCATATGGAAAATGGACCTTGACCTTATAATTGGTCGCGATGAGTCGTCAAATTCTCCCATTCATTGGCACAACATGGAGGACGAAGAGGAAGAATTTGTGGATCCCAAGGAAGAAGCGCAAGGTTTAGAAGAAATAGGAGTAATTCTAAAATAATATGGGAGCCGAACTTGGGCATGTGTCATGGAACTAGCCCTGGTTACCATAAAAAACGGATGTTATACCACATGTTAAGGATGAAAACGAAGCCAATAAAGAACAAGATAATAGCAACAATGATGGAGACATCTTGTTTGATTTTGGATACAGAAATGGACGCCAACCTCAGACTCAAAAGAGTGACTATGATGTGAGATTGGAAGATTTTGAATCACCTACCTAGTATTATGTAGTTGCATATATATGTATGGCTTGTATGGTATTTATGTTTGCATTAGTATTATGAAAACACAAGTAGGTTTGGAAGGACTTAAGAATGGTTTGAGTATGCAAGGAGAAATGATGTGGGTAAAATAAGGACGAATGTAAAATATTAAGCATGTACAATATAATTATGTCCATTGTTTAAGACTTGGTTCCAATGTAAATACACAAATCACTTCACTAAACTTCATAAGAATATAAAAGATATCGTTATGAAATGTTTACAAACTTAAACCAAGATTTTCTAAATATTTTGGAAAAGATGAAAAGCATATACATTTTATACGCACTATTTCGTAACATAAATTTGGTCAAATGATCCAAATATAGGATTTTGATATCCAAAAAGGATTTTTCACTTGATGCTTTAGAGCAAACATCGAGGAGGATTTGTAGCCAGATCCTTATATTTTCTACCATAGTTGAGAGCTATGCAAGGAAAATAGATGTTTTTGAGCCTGACAAAGTCCGCATTAGAGAATCAAAGAAACAATACTAGTCGGAAGCAAAGCGGTATATTCGAATTTAAAAGATTGAATACGATAATGTATACGGGTAATATGTACCTAATCACACGACTAGAAGGTTACAAAAGTTTAAAAGAAAAATAAAAACAAAAACAATACAAAACCCTAATTTTAAAATTAATGCCCAATAGAATTTATAAAAGCTGGCCTAAAGAAAAACATTGTGATAAAATTAAGTCCGTTCCCTCTTCTCTTGTTAATGTCTTCAGCCGCTCCCTTTCTCCATCCCTTTTCGAATGCTAGGTTTTTTGTAAAATTGGAGATGCCGCTTAGATGTATTGATCGATTGAAGTGATTTTATGCTTCGATCTTCATCAATCGTCTCCTTGGCTTGAGTGCATGCGGTTGCTCCAATTTAGTCAAGTTCTACTTGAGCTCTATGTTGGTACATGAATTTCCCCCCTTTTAATTCTCGACTTTGATTCAAGTTGAATTTTTTTTTATTTAAAAGCATGCTGTAGATTTTTTTTGTCTCAAATCGAAAGATTTGATTTGCCTATGGGTTTTTATAGGGATCAAATCCCCTAAATATACGTTCGTATATTTCATTTAATTTCATCATGTTGCTATGCTCGGCCATTGATTTTCGACCGAACGATGTGATTAATCTTGACTTGTTCATTATTGACTTGATTTAGTTGGTTCCTTATTTTCCCTAATGTGTTTGAATTTTGATTCCGTAATCTTCAGCTATGACTCCGGCATTTTGTACTCTGGCTTATGGCCTTACTAAAACATTCTTTGCTGACATTTAATTTTTGAATTTTTGAAAAGATGTTTACACATTTCTTTTTGACTGCTCCTTGACTTGTTTGATTCGTGTTACCTTGCTTTGTACTTTGATGATGCACGGCTTATGACCATTTTTGATTCATACTTGTTGTATTGATGATGCTCCAGACTTAATAGCCTTGAATGATTTGACATGTTAGTCTCGATTGCTGTCTTGATAGTTCTGCACTTTGAGCTTCTTCTGTGCAGTTTGGTTGCCTTTGGTTTGAGTTAACATATGTTCATGTCTTTGGTTTGTAAGTCTGGTTATCGCACTTGAAGTCTGTTATAGTTGAATTTGATCGAGTCATATTTGCTGAGTCCTTTCTTTTGCAGACTGATTCACATGTTGTTTGGTTGAGTTCAATTGTCACTGCATATATGTGGTTACTGTATATATATATATATATATATATATATATGTTTGTATACATGTGTGTTTGCGCATGTATATATGTTTTCTTTCCTGCAGTATGTCTTGCTTGAATTGTTGCATTGACCACTTTGTACATTTGAGCATGTTGAACTGTTGGTGAACTTGTTTTTATTTTGAGTCTGATTGTCATGTATGTTGGTTTGTATGTGGTCAGTATTGGTTCACATTGACTCATATGCTACCTCTGATCTTTCTGTGATATCCTTGTTCATGTGTACATTGATTCGAAAACTACCTTAAATTATGGACTTTGGTTCATATCTGTTATATGTTGAACTTGTGTGTTTTCATGTGGAGTTCATTTTGGTTAAGACTAGGTCTTGACTGAATTTTCTCATTTGAGCCGCTGTCTGGTTTTGGTATTCATGTTGCATTGTGTTGATTATTTGCATTTATGCACGTAGTCAGCATTGTCTTGTGGTTCGTGCCTTTATGTCATGCCACTAGCCTGAACACTTGAACTTTTTGGTGCACCACTTCAAACAAGTTGAAGTTTGTCATTGTTCCATTCGAAGTCTGGTGAACTGTTTTGCATATGAACTTCAAGTGCTTTCTAACCTAAGTATTAGAGTCTGATTCAGATATGAGTCTGCCCTGTGTATGGTTTCACATGTAGTCACGTTTGTTGAACTATTGAACTTGAGTATGGCTAGATTATTTGGTAGAGACTCATGTGCACTTGAGTTGAATCCAGCTTTGGCTCGGATTTGACCTTGTGAATCTATTTTTGGTTGATTTGGTCGAGACTCTATGCACTGGAGTTGAATCCAGCCTTTGGCTTTGGTTTGACCTTGTGCTCACCTGTCCCTACAAATTATATCAAGTGTATATCGGTGTTTATTACCTTGTGACATGTACAATGAAGCACTGTGCATGTTATAAGCTATTCGTGTAAGATGAATGCAAAAGAAATAAATGACGAACAACCCAAATAACCGAGGCAAATAACATTTTCAAAATACATATTTTATTTTACACTGCGTAACATTTCTTTTTCAATTTTAAAACATCAATGTTTATTTTGCAGATAATTCAAATGTTGGATTCAATCTGGATTAAAGTTGAAGATAAAAAAAGAGTGAATGAGTGATATGTAGTGAGGTGAACAATGTAAAGTGAATTTTGTGATGGGTAATTGAAAATGTATATATGTGGTGAGAGCTCAAATTTGTACTATCCAAAATTGTAATAAAATATTTGTTTGAATAAAATATTTGTTTGAATTTAAATTCTGTGTTATTTATTTTATTTAACAAATATTTATCTAATTATGTGAAAAATAAAATATTATAATAACAAATACATCTAAATGAATATATATATATATATATATATATATATGTTTATTATCATCAAACAAAAATCATATACTAACATATCCAACAATCTCCCCATTTTGATGGTAATAAACATATATTAAGATTTTGACTCTATTAAATGTATTTGATCATTCAATTTGCTCCCCCTATTTGAATGCTTCCTCTCTACAACAAAGCTCCCCCTTCATATATGCTTGAAAATAAATAAAAATATGCAAATGAATCTAAATGGGAATATGCAAATAAAAAATTAAATATTTTCACTTTATTTGCCAAAATCTTAACTTTTCTCTCTCCTTTTTTATTATCAGCAAAAGAGTAATAGTGTTAGAAAAATAGAGAAAAAGTGATAGATATTAATACAACTTCAATTCCCAATCGAGTACAAAAATTAAATTTCAATCAAAAAATAAAACAAAAATCCTAAATACTCTATTAGGCGCACATTCCACTTTAGAGCGACAGAGGTGATATCGGCATATAAAACCATATAGTTGTGTCTGTTAGCCTGCCTTTTGGAAAGGCCGTGATACCAAAAGACTAATCGAAAACTAAAGACAGTTCGTCTCAAAGATTGGTTATATATTGTTTCACCATGGATATCGATGAATTTTTTTCGAGCCCAGATCAGGCTACGATTGATGGGACACGGCAAGCAAAGTCATGAAAGCCAATGTTTCAAATTTCAAGTCAAGCCGAGTCTGTATGTTCAAGTTATGATCGATGCAAGTTGGAGGAAATAACCTTGTTTTCGCATCTATCACTAACCCACAGTTCGAATCGGTCGCGTTCGCCTCGATCAGAATAGCCTCATCTTCATATCCATTAGTGAGCCATGTTTCGAATCGATCATTTCCGTATCCATCATCGTTTCATAGTTTGCATCGATCTACTTCGTATCAATTCTCAAGTACTATTTCGTATCGATCGACTCCATCAACAAGTAACTCGCTTCGTATCAATCAATCAATATCTAGTTATTATCCATAGAGGATGCATTTGTTCGAACCCATCAGATAGCCTTGGTTCGTATACATCAGGCAAACTTAGTTTGTATCCATCACAAATATCACCTTCCATCGATACATACTATGCCACCTTCGTCGATACGAGCTAAGCCATCTCCTTCGATTCGAACCGGGTATACTGCAAGTCGATATGAAGTGCACGTTGTTGATCGGTTCGAGCTATGTAACGGCCCTCAATACAAAGGAGGCGAAGTTCAAGGAGCGACCCAGTCGATTCGGCATAAGAAGTGGATCGATCCGATGAGTGCGTGCCACGTCGTCTCGAAGACGCATGCATCCATTGATTCGAAGACATGGATTCGAAGTGATCGACTCGAAGCAAATAGCCAATCGAAAAACTTCAACTCGTATCGATCATAACTCATAATCCACCTGTTCAAATGCTATGAAATTTTCACAGCAGCTTACGTATAAGGTAAAGAATGTCTCTGCCAAGTTTCAGCTCGATTGGACAATTTCTTGATCGATACGAAATCAATTCGCATCGATCACAGATCGAGTCGAAACTTGGTGGGACTGGTCACGTGGGCCTACTCACGTATCAGAAGGAGTCTCCCGAAGTTTAAGCGTGATATCAGCCTTCTACGCCTATAAATAGCTCCCTGAAGCCTATAGAAAAAGGATCTTTTGGCTATTCAACGTCCAGACTCTGCCGGATTTAATTCTACACCTTACCATCGCTGTTGTACTCAAATTACTTCATTATAATCGTTGTAATCATCTGTAACCAGCAAGGATAATCAATAAAAGATAAAACTTTGAAGTGACCGTAGGCCGGAGATAGCCGAACCACAATAAATCTTGTGTTTCTGATTGGTATTTATGAATTGTTGTACTTAGTATTGCTTAGATCTGAGATTTGTGTTTGGTATATTGCTGATCTATATTTATAGTTTGGTGCTTTCACGATACTTGGGGTTTGTGACCAATTTTGGCGCAAACACTTTGGTGATTTCACTGAGAAGGATAATTCAGGAGTTCTGTCAGTTGAATTTGAAAGTTTAAAGATTCAGATCCGAAAAGTCATGACAAAGAAATCTAGCAAAAGGCTGAGACCAGAGAGAAGTCAACATGAAGGGTGTCAAGAGGCTTCCTCAGGAGCGAATCAACCTTCAATCTTCATTGCTAGGGATGAGATGGAGGCAATGATGAGAAGACAAGAGGAAATGATCCTGAATTTGTTTCGATAGATAAGGCAACTTGGAGCGCAGAATCGAGGAGCAGATGGAGTTCAAAATGGAGCAGGACCATCCGTTGTAGCGCCAGGACTAGGGGGAACACACTTAGAGCCTATTGATCCAATCCTGGGGAGAGAGACAGGGGCATCCGAGCAACCTGATGGTGGTAGAGGGATGAATGCTCAACCAGGGGGCAGATTCCTGAAGGCTCACACGGACTCGAGGGACAGATCGAAGGCAGTGAACGAGGATTACATCTTGAGACAATGATAGATTAGCAGAGATGGTCAGACAGGCCATGAGAGGCGGATTGGTAAACAAAGACTTGGAGGATGTGAATAGAAGTCCTTTTACCACAGCAATCAGGTGAGCTAGGAACCCACCGGATTTTAAGCTGCCATCATTGGATATGTATAATGGGAGGACAGACCCTACGGTTCACTTGACAAAATATATGAGGCATATGTAAGTGTTGGGGGCATCATAGGAGGTCATGGCATGGTGCTTCCCATTGTACCTGGCGGATATTGCGGCATTATGGTTTAGGCAGCCAGAGAGCGGATCTATCACGACATGGAATGATTTGACTGAAAGGTTTATGAGGCAATTCAGGGTCCACATTTCGAGACCCAAGAATGTGATGAGTTTGGCAGCACTGAAACCAAGAGCCGGGGAGTCTTTGAGAAGCTTTTTGACACGATTCAATGCAGCTGCAGCATCGATGGATCGACTGGATCCATCCATGGTCTTGATGGTAGCTGTATCGGGCATAGATGATGGCACAGAATTCAAGAATTCATTGACAGGAGATCCCCCTATGGATCTAGGGGAATTTTATCATGATGCTGAAGGATTTTTACGGTTAAAGGATGAAAACGTTGAAAGAGAGGAAGGAGAGGGAATCGATGTTTATGCGGTTAAAGGCAGAAATCCTACTGAAAAAGGTGCAGAAACAAGCAAAGGGAAACGAAAGATTAAGGATAACAACAATAGATCAACACGTATAAGAAAAGAACCACGACTCACCTCATTTACAGAGATGAACGAAACTTTGGAGCGGATCTACCAGGACACCAAGGGACAAGTTTAATATCGAAAGTCGATGAGGAGAGATCCGAATAGCAACGAGAGAAGGTCAGACAAGTATTGCTCTTTCCATAAATTGAACGGTCACAGCACAAACGCGTATAGACACATGAAAGGCGAAATCGAGGGGCATATCCGAATTGGCTTGCTATCGCAATATGTGAGAAGGAGAGCCACAACGGTGGAACAAGAGCGACCACCACCTACACCAACGGAAAATGGCTCAGTTTCAAGACGTCGGCTGATTATCAATTGATTGAAATAATGACGGATGATTGGCAAACTCCACACCGCTGCGATTAAGTTGTTTACACATGTACATGACCGCGAACGATCCTCAAGCATGCTCCGATACAACTATAAATCATATCGATGTGGGTGTTTGCACTCTAACGCCGCTGTTTTGCTTTTGCTTTTCACTTCTTATGTTTGGACTTGATTTTGTTGGACATTTCTGTTGAAAATCTCGGTTGAATGGATATTTAGTTTTGATAATTCTGAAATGGCTAAGCTGGTTACACATGTACGGGGTCGCAAACGGCCTTAAGCATGCTCTTAGATAGCGACAAACCGCCTTGACAAACGATACAGAAACCCACTCGAACGTGAAATCTGGTATCGATAATACAAAGTCGCTCGCCCCGGGCATACTCATTTGCCACAAACAGCATCCGACCTCGAACGGTCACATTTCGCCACAAACGACACCCGATCGCGAACGATCACAATTTGCCTCAAATGACATCTGACCTCGAACGGTCACATTTCGCCACGAACGGCACCCGATCGCGAATGATCACAATTTGCCTCGAACGGCATCCAACCTCGAATGGTCACAATTCTCCTCGTGCGGTATTCAATCGTGAACGATCACACTCTGCCTTGTGCGGCACCCGACCGCGAACGGTCATAATCCGTCAAGAACGACGCCCGTTCGCGAATGATCGCAGATTGTCTAGAACGACATCTAACTTCAAACTGCCACCCTTCGTTTGAAGCGGCATTCGACCGCGAACGGTCACATTTCACCTCAAATGGCATACGATCCCGAACGATCATCATTCAAGGTCGTATGAAACTATCAAGTTCTTTACAGGTCGCCTACAGGATATGAACATCCATCTCATAGCATTACAAAACACATCTTCCTATCGCAAGGCATGTTTTGGGGGGCAAGTGTTATCCTGCCTTTTGGCAAGGCCGTGATACCAAAAGACTAATTGAAAACCAAAAACAATTCGTCTTAAAGATTGGTTATATATTGTTTCACCATGGATATCGATGAATTTTGTCCGAGCCCGGAACAGGCTACGATTGGTGGGACATGGCAAGCAAAGTCATAAAAGCCAACTTTTCAAATTTCAAGTCAATCTGAGTCCGTATGTTCAAGTTATGATCGATGCAAGTTGGAGGAGATAACCTTGTTTTCGCATCCATCACTAACCCATAGTTCGAATCGATCGCGTTCGCCTCGATCAGAATAGCCTCATCTTCGTATCCATCGGTGAGCCATGTTTCGAATCGATCATTTCTGTATCCATCATCGCGTCACAGTTCGCATCGATCTACTTCGTATCCATCCTCAAGCACTAGTTCTATCGATCGACTTCGTCAATAAGTAACTCGCTTCGAACCAATCAATCAATATCTAGTTAGTATCCATAAAGGATGCATTTGTTCGAACCCATCAGATAGCCTTTGTTCGTATCCATCAGGCGACCTTAGTTCATATCCATCACAAATATCACCTTCCGTCAATACGAACTATGCCACCTTCGTCGATACGAGCTAAGCCATCTCCTTTGATTCGAATAGGGTATACTGCAAATCGATATGAAGTGCACGTTGTTGATTGGTTTGAGCTATGTAACGGCCCTCGATACAAAGGAGGCGAATTCAAGGAGCGACCTAGTTGATTCGGTATAAGAAGTGGATCGATCGGAGGAGTGTGCGCCCCATCGTCTCGAAGATATGTGCATCCATCGATTCGAAGACATGGATTCGAAGTCATCGACTCAAAGCAAACAGCCAACCGAGAAACTTCAACTCGTATCGATCATAACTCACAATCCACCAGTCCAAATGATATGAAATTTTCACAAGAGCTTACGTACAAGGTAAAGAATGTCTCCGCCAAGTTTCAGCTCGATTGGACAATTTCTTGATCGATACGAAATCAATTCGCATCGATCACAGATCGAGTCGAAACTTGGTGGGACCGGTCGCGTGGGCCCACTCACGTGTCAGAAGGAGTCTTTCGAAGTTTGAGCGCGATATCAGCCTTCTATGCCTATAAATAGCCCCCTGAAGCCTACAGAAAAAGGATCTTTTGGCTATTCAACGTCCAGACTCTACCGGATTCAATTCTACACCTTACCATCGTTGTTGTACTCAAATTACTTCATTGTAATCGCTGTAATCATCTGTAACCAGCAAGGATAATCAATAAAAGATAAAATTTTGAAGTGGACGTAGGCCGGAGATAGGCGAACCACTATAAATCTTGTGTTTCTGATTGTTATTTCTGAATTGCTATACTTAGTATTGCTTAGATCTGATATTTGTGTTTGGGATATTTTTGATCTATATTTATAGTTTGGTGCTTTCACGATACTTGGGGTTTGTGACCAATTTTGGCGCAAACAGTGTATGTTTGTGGTATATTTGTATCATTAATTTGAATATCTACTAACCAAGCATAACTGTTAGGAATTTAAAAATGAGATTAGTAGTATTCCCAATTTTAAAAAATGAATTTCAAGTATATTCTAACTATGCATAACCGTAAGGACTTTTAGATGGAATTAGAATCAACTTATCAATTTAATAATCAGTTTCGATATGTGTTTCATACATACATAACCGTGAGGACTTTTAAATGAGCATGAAAACTCATATACAAATATTCCAAGTAATTTACCTACGCATAACAATGAGGACTTTTAAATTAGAATGAATACTTTGGATGTTTTAAAAAAATATAAAACACGAATAATTTCCTGTTGAAAATACCTCATTTTGACATACTGTATTGGATTTTGATGAGTGATGGTCGTTAGAAATATGATTGAAATAGAGATGGTCGTGGAATTTTACCAATCAATAGTTATTATAAATATTGTTTAATTTTTTAAAGAAATTTACTAAATAAACTGTCTCAGGTAATAATATATGATTAATATCAACACTCATCACTTTTTCAATCATTATTTATATTTTCGATAATCAGTAGGGAGTATGATTAGTTAATGTAGTCATTTAAGATCAAATCGAAAAAATAATTATGAAATAAAATTTTCTAAAATGACTAGTCTGAAACAAGGTCAAGAAGAACTATTTTTTGGAAAGGGTTTTATAAAAAAATGTCCGCTAATTGAAAATCACTTGAAATGAAAAATATACAGATATTTTTTTGAAAAAGCGATGCAACTAATGAATGTCTCTACATAAAACACGTTCTACTAGTAATTTTTCTATCAACTAGGTTACCAGTGTAATCTGTATCTAAATTTCTCTTAGATTCAAGATTATCCTTAGTTGATATCATAGACCAGATCGTGAAGTTGCAACAAATACTTTAAAATTCTTTTTACAGCTTTTAAATGAAATTTGGATTTGATTTGAAACCATGCAAATAAACAAACAGTAAACATAATGTCAGGTTTATAATCAGTAAAATAAACAAATATATCCACATGTACCTAGAGTAATCATCAACCAACACATAACGACATCTCTTTTCATCTAACTTTGCAACATAGTTAGTCTAAGAATATCTATATGAAATAGTTCAAAGACTCTAGAGGTACTTATAGTGTTCTTGGCATAAAAAGATAATTGGCCAACAATTTAGCATAAATCAGAATCAAAATCAACAATCATTTCTTTATCACATAAGTGGCTGAATTAAATAAGACTATGGTGCAGATTTTCATATTTACTTTATCGTTCACGATAAACGTACCATTACCTATTTTGCCTTTGCCAATAATTTTTCGTTATTGCCCATTGTGATTCTGTCACCTTTGTACTAGGCTAAGGAACTTTGGTCTATCGCCCGTCGTGTGCATGGAACAGCCAAAATCCAAGTAACACTGCTATTGTTTCTTAGCCTGCCACCACACCTGCACGAGAAAGGATTATTATTACCTATTTGTTTTTATAGGTCCATGGTTGGTAGAGACAATAGATTTTGAAAAATATGTTTGTGTAGACCCAAGACAATTTATATTTGTTTCTTTTGGCACCAAGATTTGTTTGACTTTAAGGGATTTTACGTTTGTGCCTTTTGGAACCCAAATTGGTATGGTTTTCACATGTTTTGTTCTATACCAGCAGTTATTGTGATTGTGTCTAGTTTTTCTATAAATTATGCACTTGGATTTGACTTGATTAATTTTGCTTTTAATACGTTCAGATTGACTATACCTAAGTCCTTATCTAACAGTATTGACTATTTTCCTTCCTACTAATATATTTAGCGATCTTTCTCCTTTGGAAATTTTCCTAAAGTTGTAGACAATTGTTGGACTTAAGTTTTGAGAGATCCATTCTCATTCAATAACAAAGTGCACTTTTTTACAGATTTTTCTCTCATAGTATTTACACTTTCTTTCAAAATAAAAATTTCATTTTCAAATGATTTAATTTTAATTTCTGAATTTTTAATCTCTTCTTCAAATGATGGACACTTATCACACTAAGGACTCTTGATTTGATAGTTTTTAACAAATTGATCAAGCTGTTTATTTAATTCTATCAAACTATCTCTTTGTGATTCAATTTTAGCATACTTTTCCCAATGTCGTTCAAAACAGCCATTTACTTCGTGAAAATATATAAGTAATTCCAAATGAGTAAGTTTTGAAACCTCGCTTGGCGCCTCATCATCAGTGTCAACTGTTTCTCCTTAAAGACACAAATTTTCTTTTTCACTCCCACCGCCAATGCTTTTATCAGCTTCATCGGTTTCATACCAAGTAGCTGCAAAACTTCTCCTTTTTGTTTTCTTTCCTCGGCTGAGTTGATTCTAAGGAAAATTGGGCTTGACATGACCAGGTTTATTACACCCGTGGCAAATGATCTCCTGCTCTTCTGAGTTGTCTAGTATTTTAACTATTCTGCTTTCTATTGTTGATTTAGAGTTGGATTTCCATACTTGTTATTCCATCTTTTGAATTTCTTTATTATCGGTGTCAGTTCTGCTACACCATCATCATCTTCTTCACCGTTGGTTGTTCCTTTGAGAGCTATTGATTTCTTTCGAATATCACCTCCTTCGCGTTCTTCCTTGAATTTCATTTCTAGCTCATAAGTGGTGAGATTTCTAATGAGTTCTTCAACTTTGATTCGTTTCAGATCTTTTGATTCTTGAATGGCAGTAACTTTCGCTTTAAAATTTCATGGAAGGAATCTAAGGATTTTTCAAACTATTTCCAATTCTGTGTACGGTTTACCGAGAGCTTTTGATTTGTATATGAGATTTGAAAGTCATCCATACATCTCTTTGACATTTTCATCCTTGGTCATTGTGAAGTTCTCGTATTCGCTACTAAGCATGGCAAGGCAAGATTCTTTGACTTGAGATGTTCCTTCATGAGTCACTTCAAGTGTGTGCCAAATTTCCTACGCTGTTAGACAATGTGAGACACGATTAAATTCAATTTGATCCAATGAACATATAATAGAATTCATAGCTTTAGCATTAGCATTCTGTATTTATTTTCTAGATCTGTCAATTGATCCATTGGTTTTTCAATTTCCTAATTATCTACCATATAGATGATGTCCTATACCCTATCTTAACAATATTTTAAGCATCAGTGATTTTCAAAAAAAAAACTCATTATGTTCTTCCAGTAAGCACATTCACCATTGAATATAGGTGGTCTAATTATGGACTAACTCTCAGCAAAAGCATTATTAAAAGAGACCATTTAAAAATCACAATTTTAAAATAATAATTTTTTGAAAAATAAAATTTTTAAACAAAAATTGGCTTTTGTTCGTAGCTCCGATACCACTTATAGGATCGATTTCACCCTAGAGAGGGGGATGAATAGGGTGATACTAATAATAATAAAAATTAATGTGGAAATATATATATAATAATTGCAGCATAGATAATAGTAGAATAATAAAAGAGAAAATAGAACAACACAAATTTACCGAGCTTCGGCAAAACCTTGTCTACATGCTGCCCCCAAGGTTTCTACTAGAAATTAAGTAGTCAGACGCTCACATACGTAAACTTGCGACATTCATAATCGAAGAACCTTACTCTACACTCAAAACCTGCCACAACTCAGCAGCTGAGTTGCGAATTCTCAAACTACTCCCCATAGTTTGTACCTAGTCACATGACTAGAAGGTTACAAAAGTTTGAAAGAAAATTAAAAACAGAAACAATAAAAAAAACCTAATTTTAAAATTAAAGCCCGATAGAATTTATAAAGGCCAACCTAAAGAGAAACACTGTCATAAAATTAAGTCCATTCCCTTTTCTCTTGTTAATGTCTTTGGCCGCTCCCTTTCTCCATCTCTTTTCAAATGCTAGGGTTTTTGTAAATTTGGAGATGCCGCTTGGATATATTGATTGATTGAAGTGATTTTCTACTTCGATCTTCATCAATCATCACCTTGGCTTGAGTGCATACGGTTGCTCTAATTTAGTCGAGTTCAATTTATGCTCTAAGTTGGTACGTGAATTTTTCCCCTTTTATTTCCTGACTTTGATTCGAGTTGCAAAATTGTTTTTTATTTAAAAGTATGATGTGTATTCGAACTCGAATGATTTGATTTGTCGACAATAATTAGGTTTTTATAGGGATTGAATCCCCTCAGTGTGCGTTTGTATATTTCATTTAATTTAATCACGTTGCTATGCTCGGATATTGATTTTCGATCGAACGATGTGATTAATCTTGACTTGTTCATTATTGACTTTTTTTAGTCAGTTCCTTCTTTTCCCTAATGTGTTTGAATTTTGATTTCGTAGTCTTCTGCTATGACTTCGGTATTTTGAACTCTGGCTTATGACCTTACTAAAACATTCTTTGCTGGCGAAAGAAGATGTTTGAACATTTCTTTTTGACCGGCCCTTGACTTGTTAGATTCGTGTTACCTTGTTCTGTACTTTGATGACCCATGGCTTCTAACCATTTTTGATTCATACTTGCCGCATTAATGATGCTCCAGACTTAATAGCCTTAGATGAATTTGAGATGTCAGTCTGGATTGATGTCTTGATAGTTTTGCACTTTGAGCTTCTTCTGTGCAGTTTGGTAGCTTATGGTTTGCATTCACTTGTGTTCATGTCTTTGGTTTGTGATTCTGGTCATCACATTTGAAGTCTGTTATAAATGAATATGATCAAGTCATGTTTGTTGAGTCCTTTCTTTTGTAGATTGATTCACATGTTGTTTGACTGAGTTCAATTATCATTGCATATACATGTATATATGTCTGAATGCATGCATATCCTTTGTCCTCTTTGAATAGTTGCATTTGAACGGGTCTATGTTGCATCCCTTATTGCCATTGCATATATATATATATGTATATATATATATATGTATGTATGTATGTATGTATGTATATGTATGTATGTGTATGTATATGTATACATGTGTGTTTGTGCATGTATATATGTATGCTTGCCTACACTGTGTCTTGGTTGAAGCGTTGCATTCACCACTTTGTACATTTGAGCATGTTGAACTGTTGGTGAACTAGTTTTTATTTTGAGTCTGGTTATCATGTATGTTGGTTTGTATGTGGCCAGTGTTGGTGCATATTGACTTGTATGCTACCTCTGATCTTTCTGTGATCTTCTTGTTCATGTGTACATTGATTTGAAAAATACCTTGAATTCTGGTCTTTGGTTCATGTCTGTTGTAAGTTGAACTTGTGATTTTTCATGTGGAGTTCCTTTTGGTCAAGACTTGGTTTTGTTTGAATTCGCTCATTTGAGCTGCTATCTGGTTTGGTATTCACGTTGCATTGTGTTGAGGTATTTGCATTTATGCATGTAGTCTGCATTATCATGTGGTCTGTGCCTTTATGCTATGCCACTAGCCTAAACACTTGAACTGTTTGGTGCACCACTTCAAACATGTTGAAGTTTGTTATTGTTCCATTCGAAGTCTAGTGAATTATTTTTGCATATGAACTTCAAGTGCTTTCTATCATGAGTTTTGGAGTCTGATTCAAATATAAGTCTGTCCTGAGTTTGGTTTCACATGTTTTCATGTTTTTTCAACCATTGAACTTGAGTATGGTTATGTTGATTTGGTTGAAACTCATATGTACTTGAGTTGAATCCAGCTTTGGCTTGGGTTTGACCTTATGAATCTATTTTTGGTTGATTTGGTCGAGACTCTATGCACTTGTGTTGAATCCAGTCTTTGGCTTGGGTTTGACCTCGTGCTCACCTGTCCCTTCAAATTATATCAAGTGTATATCGATGTGCACTGTAACGCCCCAGAATCTTTCGACTTCCGAAAATCCGACATCGATACTCACTTTATCGACTGCCGAGAAATCGAAGGCCGGAAACACGGAATGTTATGGGTTTTAAGAAAAAGAATTTAAGAAAAGAGAAGAGAAAAAGATAAGAAGGTAGAAGATAGAGAGAAAAGAGAAAACAGAAGATAGAAAATTTTAAAATAGAAGGAAAAGAGAATAGAGAAAGATAGGGAAAAGGAAAAGAGAGAAAAGAACATAGAAAATAGAGAGGAAAGAAGATAGACGATTTTTAGAAAACAGAGAATTTTTAAATAGAAAAAGAGAATTTGAAAATAGAACGGATAGAACAGAAACAACAGAACAACAACAGAATCTCACAATTCGCAGCGGAACAACATATAATAATAAATGAATAATCTTTAAACAAAGAACTATATCAGTTATTACATTACATACATCATATCATCAGAGTGTACAACAACATACAACAACAAACAATGCAGCGGAAAAAGAAATACTATATAAACTAGTAATACGCCATGCCATCCAGCTTGCCTCCAGCAACTCCTGAATATCCAGAATATCCTGATAAACCTTAACTCTTGACTGCCCGTGTGGAAAAATTGGTGGGCACCCAGAGTTTGGGAAGGAAAACAATAAACTCCAAGTCAGTCATGTGACTGGTGTGAGAACTCAAAACAGTTTATTTATCTTTAAAATCAAAATAGAGGAATATTTTTAAAGTCAATTCGCAATGCTTTTAAAAATGAGACTACCATAAGACCTCCTGCCACACACACAATGCAAACGCAGACTTGGAGAAGATTTCTCCTTATGATAGTCAAAGATGCTTGATACGCATTAAAATCAAATCAATTTTGATATTATTATTAGTGCATAGTGTATAAAACGATTTCGAAAGTAGAATATAAATCTTAGCCAGCATAGGTACCATTATATTATGCCTACTAATAGCTACCATATTAGATGGCAGGTTCTACAACTAAAACCGTACAAGTCACGTATTGTTTCTTTGGATTTCCAATGAATGATCAGGCCAAGGAACTTCCCATTGCCACATGAGAATGCCTCTGGATGGACATCCCCGAGAACCAAACCGGATCTCTACCAACACAAGGCCGGGTTACTCCTAACTGAGTAACAACTGACCGAATATGCCATCCCCCGGTCCTTTGGGACCTTTATCACCGAGCGCTCGTAATCAATTCACACAATCATAAAGTGTTTTCAACATGAGTAAGTATCTGGGCTCCATACCATGATACCACCCTTTTCCAGAAGGAAATGGACACATCCTAAAGGGTGCTACCCCTCATAACCTTGCTGCTTCTTTCCTGTTTTGACCATTCACGGGGTGTGAGGCTCGACGAATTCACGTCCACAAAAACATACTTTATACAAAAGCCATGCTTTGGGTCAACAAATGATCAACACAATGATCACAAGGATAGACGATCAAATAAACGATCCTATCACAAATAATCAACACAATGATCATTTCAGCATCACTCAGCATGTCACATTACCAAATTGGGAATATATCGCTGATAACATTCAACTACATAACCTCTGAGCTCATACGTCTCAGAGAAGGGTGTTAAGCTAAAAGAATAAATTCTTCGCCACCAACAGAAATATATTTGAATGAAATCGGCTTTATATCTCAACTTGTAATGTCAGACATACAATCCATACAAGTCTGTTCCGGGCTCGAACAAAACCGAAGGAACTTCTTACGAAGCCCTTGAAATACGGGTATTCACAATCCCAATCGAATTTCCCATCACTTAAGGAATCTCTATACCAGGAGCTACCCAGTGCAGAGACAATCGATAGGTCATCCTATCGTTTTCACAAATACTCGGTCTTCAACACCGATCTTCAAATGCAATTCACAACGACGTATCACAAATTCGGAATGGGTTATACGACCCCATGGTCCTTTTCCGGTTAACCCGAATAGTGAGCGCTTATTCAAAAATAAGTGTGGCATTCACATTCAAACAAATCACATCAATTACCCATTCAAAGGGAAATATTGATAGTCGGTTATTGAACTATCACTGGATATGCACACATCACCAGATTCCAAATAATTTTCCAAATTATTTATTTTCCAAAATATCTTTACAAGATATATAATTTCAACACTTCAAAAATAAATCAATATTTATTTTTAAACAAATTCCACTTTCACATATAAATTCCATAATGAATTTATATTTCACAATATCTATGAATATATGATTTTAATTATTCATATTCAAATTTCCTTTTTAATTTATCTTCAAAAAGATAAATTCTCTAATATTCACTTTATATTGGAAAAACATTTCCATACTTATTTAATAAGTGATTCACAACTCCATTTATTTTCAACACTTGGAAAATATTCAATATACTTAAATCGAGATTAAGTATATATTTCATTCTTTAAGGAAATCATGCTCTTAGACATATTTATTTGGGCCAAAACGAATGTTACGTAAAACATCGTTACGACAACCCAAAATCACTAGTATAGGGATTCGAAATTAAAATAGATATATAAATCCCAATACTATACAAAACATTTCCTTTCGGAAATCATTTACTATAACAACAGTGTTATAGTCCACTATTTCCTTTCATTTCTCGAAAACGTCTATTTCAACAATAAATGTTGAAATCTATGGTTTCGAATCTCAACACAATTAAAACTTCGTTAGATCGTTTTAATTCAATTTCACTATCACATTCAAAACAATTTCTTTAACATCTTATTCACTATTCAAAAACGTGAATATACTACGTTAACAATTTCATCCTTTTATACATTTTAATTCAAAGGATTATTCACAGTCAAAAATGTGAATATAACTCCATTAATAAGTTTCAACAATTTACTTATCAAAATAAGTCATTTCGAATTTATAAAACAACGTTTATAAATTCCATTTCTATTTATTTATAAAAACTTCCTTTTTATAAATTCTTTTATTAACCTATTCCAGTTTATAACTCAATTATAAACTAAAAATTCACATTATAAGTTAAATGCTTATAAAACGATTATTTTACAAAATCGTTCTTTGAACTTCATAATTATAAATCTTATAACTTATAAGATTCAATGATTTATTCAAAACTATTCTTTTAATAACTTCATAATTTATAAATCTTACTATTTAAAAATCTCATTTATAACTTCACCGTTTATAGTTCTATAAATTTCATTCTTTAATGAAATTCATTTTCACTCCATTCAAACACTTATAAAAACTCGTTTTATAATTTCAATACCTCAATTTATAAATATCCATTTATAAATCTCTTAATATAATTCAGTTTATATTATTCTTTAAAACGTCTTTAAACTCCTTTATAGTTTCATCATTTTTATTTATAAAATAATCAAATTTTATAAATCCTATATTTAAACTTTTATAATATGTTCAAAAATCCAATTTAAACTATTTTATAAAAATCATTAATTCACATTTCTCAAAAATCAGCTTTTAACTATATTCTTAAAAATCATAATTTTTATAACTTTGAAAATTATAACGTTTATTTATTTAAAATGGATCAATTCCAAAAATATAGTATATTTTCAAAAATCACTTTATAATCATTTTAAAATTCCAAAACTTGGGTCCAATGATGCTACATACCAAATAGTCAATCACGACAACAACGATCCATCATATATCGATATGATAATCCATCAAATATCAAAATATCTGAAAATCTAATAAATACTGTTGAGGAATCCAGTTGGATCCCTCCAACCTGTTTCCTGCATCCACAAACATTAGCACAATACCAATTTCGCTCCAATACGAAATTATCGCGGTATATGTTCTTATTAAATATTATCCGCTTAATAACGGCGTAATAGGGTCTCATCCGCTAAACAAATAAATGCGGGAAATCAATAACTCCAATATATACATATGCCAATATATATATATTGCTATTATATATAATACCAATTTCACTGTTTATGAAATATTCGCGGTATATGTTTTTATTAAATAACATCCGCTTACTAACGGCGTATAATGTCTATTTTAACAATCAATAGATAACAATCATCATTCAAACATGCATTCAAATATTTTAAATCTAACTATTTAAAATAAAATCGAAACTATTCGATTGAGTGAGAAGTTCTCACTTTGGTTTTAATTTCCGTTTTAGCGATTTATTTCGAATAAAATTAAACGCGCGTTTAATTTTACCCAAAATTCTCACTAACTCCAAACGACTCCAAACCAACTCCATCGCGTAGTGCTCGTCCATACGATTCCAACGCAACTGAGTTTGCATTTTTTCGACCTCGTATGAAAAAGTTATGCATTTTTGAAGTTACACGTATTTATATAACATAATTTCAACATAAACTTAACTAATTTAAACCCACATCTCAACATCCACCATCCATTCCAGATCCTATGCCTCTCCTTCATCTTCCCCCTTTCACGTTATCATCTCCAGGAAATACACGTAGAGGCCGAACCCAAAAATTAGAACTAGGGTTTGATTTTGCTCGCTCAATACTCGATGAAACTTGATCAAACCAACGCCAACGCGAAGCTCTCGTCGCAAGCTACCTCCACCTGCCACCATGGCCAACTCGGCCCCCCTATGACGCGCGCGCACGCATGAGAACAGCCCACGAACGGCCCCCTCTAGCTCCCTCCACACGACTCCGTTTCCGATCAACTCCGTATGAAATCAAAGCCCTCACTTCGCTCTACAACCTTGTAGTTAACAACTTTCATTGATTTTTGACGGATTGAAATATATTAAAGGAAGAAGGAAACGAATTTTCAGCCCTTCATCTTGTGGGTGGCGGCTGTAGAATAGAATTAGGGTTTGGAATATTTTTTTTTTTTTATTTGTGTGTGGTGTATTTATAGAAAAAGCAAGCGTAAACACTATTCATCCCGGGAATTCCGAACTCCGATTTAGGCGCCGTAACCAGCGTTTCTAAGGTTTACCCCGCGTTCCGGACACAATGGAACAGGTTTCGAAAGCTAATTCGGAAGTATGTGCGAGTTATGGCTATAAACGCTCAATTTAAATTAAACCGATTTAAATCGATTTCTAGGCGTTTTAATTCGTACCGGACAAACGATAAATCCAATTGACTTGAAATTTGAAACCTTACAATAATATCACATTACGGATCCGATGAAACTAGTTTCGTCGAAATCCGAGACTTTTTGAAAAATGGCTATTTTGACTCGCCAATTTAAATTAAAAATAAATCGATGCGTTTCGAGCTGCCACGATCAAACGATAGCTCCGATTGATACGAAAATTGAAATCCGGTAATAACTAACTATTACGGATCCAATGGAACTGGTTTCGTTTAATTCTGAGACTGTTCAAAAATTGGCTATTTTACAGTCAATTATTAAATATTAAAATATTCAATTTTCACAAATTAACTTTTAATTCGATTTTAAAAGTTCTAAAATATCATTCTAACTTCAATATGATAAAATAAAATTTTACAAATTAATTTCAATCATATTTAACCCAATTTTCAATTATTTCCATAATTTAACATATTAAATTATCGATTTAATTATCCAATTAAATCCAATAATTCAAATTAAAATTTATTTGACTTATAAATTCATTTATAAATATTTAAAATTAATTAAATATTCAAATTTAAATTTATAAAAATTCTGGGTCGTTACAATCTTTCCCCTTAAAAGAATTTCGTCCTCGAAATTACCAAGTAGAAAAGGTTACAAAATCTATTAATTTTCCAAAATCCATAGTTAAACTTCTTACAATAACTTACTAAGTTTTCAAAATCATACTTAGTTATCTTCTCAAAAACAAACTATTGTTTAACTTTCAACTCCAAAATCAAAGTTAAAGTTTTCAAAATTTTCCCAATTTTCTCAAAATTTTTCTAACGCCTTAAATTTTCGGAAAAATTCGCCATAGTCTCCTTTGCGCGGCTCGATCCGAAAAAAAATGACAGTATATATATCACAAATATACATCTCATCAAGTAATGAGGCATCCCGAAGGGAAAAAAGTATAAAAGTGCGATATTTAATCCGAGATATGTACCTTATATTTTATTAGCAAGCATATACGGCTAATATAGCGCTAAAGCGAACTCCAAATGGGAAGCAAACGCGATCCGCACCTACTAAATACTCAACAAACAACATGAGAATATGCATATATGACAATAGTATCAATATACAACATATATCTCCATAACAACTTATATGTCAACATAGCACATGTAGTAAAACAACATATATTCAACCATCAACCAATTATCATTCATAACTAATGATATTCATTCATATTCTCATTATATACAATGAATTGGTTTTTCAATTTAATTCACATTTGATTTATCAACATTGGATTTTCTTACTAACATTCATTCTCAATTCAATTAGTTTACATTTACTAATTAAATCTAATTCACTTTCAATTCTTATTCAAACTTATTTACTTTCAATTTGAATTCAATTTCATAGCTTCCAATTTCGCTAATTCATTTTCATTAACACTTAATGAATTTTATACTATCAACTAACAATCAATATCAACCAATGTATATTAATTACCACCAAATTCCTTTGCTTATATTCATTCTCATTCAATTTATTCAACTTCCAATAACATTTGATTTCAATGAATTAACACCTATATTCATTATTCCATATCAACTTCATTCACATTCAATTGGTTAACATCCAATCCATTAATTTAATTCAATTTCCAAAGTTGAATTCTTATTTATATAACTTAAGTTCATATTCATTTAATCCACTTGATTATTTACTTCGATACCAATATCAACTCCATTTAACATCTTCTTAAGTTATATTTCCATTTAACTTTAAATTCACTTTTATTTACAACTCATATTCATATAGTTTCACTTCTTATATATATAAGTTTATTTCACAATTGTAAATCACATTAATTATAATTCGATTCTTATAATTCTTTTACTTATACAATTATTCTTTTATTTAGATTATTCAAACAACTAAACAATCAACTTATATACACTTTAATAATTCTGAAAAATTATTTCTTTATATATAAAATATAATCAAAGTAAAATTATTTCATTTACCCAATTTAAACAATACTGTGCCGAATTGTTCTATTCAAGTGTTTAGAAACCCCTTCGATTCAGTTTCGAAGCTGCGTCGACGAAGGTTCATATGCCACTCAACAAACCAATCATCACAATATAAAACAATTTCATATATTCACTAACAAATACGCTCTCATAGCTATTATTACTCTCAAATTCATTCTAGAGTACTACTGACTCTATCTCTAACGAGTAATACCCTACAGAACCATGGTTGTCGCTTAACCATCAGCTCTGATACCACATTGTCAGGACCCAATTCTTCGTCTTCCGAAAATCCGACATCGATACTCACTTTATCGACTGCCGAGAAATCGAAGGCCGGAAACACGGAATGTTATGGGTTTTAAGAAAAAGAATTTAAGAAAAGAGAAGAGAAAAAGATAAGAAGGTAGAAGATAGAGAGAAAAGAGAAAACAGAAGATAGAAAATTTTAAAATAGAAGGAAAAGAGAATAGAGAAAGATAGGGAAAAGGAAAAGAGAGAAAAGAACATAGAAAATAGAGAGGAAAGAAGATAGACGATTTTTAGAAAACAGAGAATTTTTAAATAGAAAAAGAGAATTTGAAAATAGAACGGATAGAACAGAAACAACAGAACAACAACAGAATCTCACATTTCGCAGCGGAACAACATATAATAATAAATGAATAATCTTTAAACAAAGAACTATATCAGTTATTACATTACATACATCATATCATCAGAGTGTACAACAACATACAACAACAAACAATGCAGCGGAAAAAGAAATACTATATAAACTAGTAATACGCCATGCCATCCAGCTTGCCTCTAGCAACTCCTGAATATCCAGAATATCCTGATAAACCTTAACTCTTGACTGCCCGTGTGGAAAAATTGGTGGGCACCCAGAGTTTAGGAAGGAAAACAATAAACTCCAAGTCAGTCATGTGACTGGTGTGAGAACTCAAAACAGTTTATTTATCTTTAAAATCAAAATAGAGGAATATTTTTAAAGTCAATTCGCAATGCTTTTAAAAATGAGACTACCATAAGACCTCCTGCCACACACACAATGCAAACGCAGACTTGGAGAAGATTTCTCCTTATGATAGTCAAAGATGCTTGATACGCATTAAAATCAAATCAATTTTGATATTATTATTAGTGCATAGTGTATAAAACGATTTCGAAAGTAGAATATAAATCTTAGCCAGCATAGGTACCATTATATTATGCCTACTAATAGCTACCATATTAGATGGCAGGTTCTACAACTAAAACCGTACAAGTCACGTATTGTTTCTTTGGATTTCCAATGAATGATCAGGCCAAGGAACTTCCCATTGCCACATGAGAATGCCTCTGGATGGACATCCCCGAGAACCAAACCGGATCTCTACCAACACAAGGCCGGGTTACTCCTAACTGAGTAACAACTGACCGAATATGCCATCCCCCGGTCCTTTGGGACCTTTATCACCGAGCGCTCGTAATCAATTCACACAATCATAAAGTGTTTTCAACATGAGTAAGTATCTGGGCTCCATACCATGATACCACCCTTTTCCAGAAGGAAATGGACACATCCTAAAGGGTGCTACCCCTCATAACCTTGCTGCTTCTTTCCTGTTTTGACCATTCACGGGGTGTGAGGCTCGACGAATTCACGTCCACAAAAACATACTTTATACAAAAGCCATGCTTTGGGTCAACAAATGATCAACACAATGATCACAAGGATAGACGATCAAATAAACGATCCTATCACAAATAATCAACACAATGATCATTTCAGCATCACTCAGCATGTCACATTACCAAATTGGGAATATATCGCTGATAACATTCAACTACATAACCTCTGAGCTCATACGTCTCAGAGAAGGGTGTTAAGCTAAAAGAATAAATTCTTCGCCACCAACAGAAATATATTTGAATGAAATCGGCTTTATATCTCAACTTGTAATGTCAGACATACAATCCATACAAGTCTGTTCCGGGCTCGAACAAAACCGAAGGAACTTCTTACGAAGCCCTTGAAATACGGGTATTCACAATCCCAATCGAATTTCCCATCACTTAAGGAATCTCTATACCAGGAGCTACCCAGTGCAGAGACAATCGATAGGTCATCCTATCGTTTTCACAAATACTCGGTCTTCAACACCGATCTTCAAATGCAATTCACAACGACGTATCACATATTCGGAATGGGTTATACGACCCCATGGTCCTTTCCCGGTTAACCCGAATAGTGAGCGCTTATTCAAAAATAAGTGTGGCATTCACATTCAAACAAATCACATCAATTACCCATTCAAAGGGAAATATTGATAGTCGGTTATTGAACTATCACTGGATATGCACACATCACCAGATTCCAAATAATTTTCCAAATTATTTATTTTCCAAAATATCTTTACAAGATATATAATTTCAACACTTCAAAAATAAATCAATATTTATTTTTAAACAAATTCCACTTTCACATATAAATTCCATAATGAATTTATATTTCACAATATCTATGAATATATGATTTTAATTATTCATTTTCAAATTTCCTTTTTAATTTATCTTCAAAAAGATAAATTCTCTAATATTCACTTTATATTGGAAAAACATTTCCATACTTATTTAATAAGTGATTCACAACTCCATTTATTTTCAACACTTGGAAAATATTCAATATACTTAAATCGAGATTAAGTATATATTTCATTCTTTAAGGAAATCATGCTCTTAGACATATTTATTTGGGCCAAAACGAATGTTACGTAAAACATCGTTACGACAACCCAAAATCACTAGTATAGGGATTCGAAATTAAAATAGATATATAAATCCCAATACTATACAAAACATTTCCTTTCGGAAATCATTTACTATAACAACAGTGTTATAGTCCACTATTTCCTTTCATTTCTCGAAAACGTCTATTTCAACAATAAATGTTGAAATCTATGGTTTCGAATCTCAACACAATTAAAACTTCGTTAGATCGTTTTAATTCAATTTCAATATCACATTCAAAACAATTTCTTTAACATCTTATTCACTATTCAAAAACGTGAATATACTACGTTAACAATTTCATCCTTTTATACATTTTAATTCAAAGGATTATTCACAGTCAAAAATGTGAATATAACTCCATTAATAAGTTTCAACAATTTACTTATCAAAATAAGTCATTTCGAATTTATAAAACAACGTTTATAAATTCCATTTCTATTTATTTATAAAAACTTCCTTTTTATAAATTCTTTTATTAACCTATTCCAGTTTATAACTCAATTATAAACTAAAAATTCACATTATAAGTTAAATGCTTATAAAACGATTATTTTACAAAATCGTTCTTTGAACTTCATAATTATAAATCTTATAACTTATAAGATTCAATGATTTATTCAAAACTATTCTTTTAATAACTTCATAATTTATAAATCTTACTATTTAAAAATCTCATTTATAACTTCACCGTTTATAGTTCTATAAATTTCATTCTTTAATGAAATTCATTTTCACTCCATTCAAACACTTATAAAAACTCGTTTTATAATTTCAATACCTCAATTTATAAATATCCATTTATAAATCTCTTAATATAATTCAGTTTATATTATTCTTTGAAACGTCTTTAAACTCCTTTATAGTTTCATCATTTTTATTTATAAAATAATCAAATTTTATAAATCCTATATTTAAACTTTTATAATATGTTCAAAAATCCAATTTAAACTATTTTATAAAAATCATTAATTCACATTTCTCAAAAATCAGCTTTTAACTATATTCTTAAAAATCATAATTTTTATAACTTTGAAAATTATAACGTTTATTTATTTAAAATGGATCAATTCCAAAAATATAGTATATTTTCAAAAATCACTTTATAATCATTTTAAAATTCCAAAACTTGGGTCCAATGATGCTACATACCAAATAGTCAATCACGACAACAACGATCCATCATATATCGATATGATAATCCATCAAATATCAAAATATCTGAAAATCTAATAAATACTGTTGAGGAATCCAGTTGGATCCCTCCAACCTGTTTCCTGCATCCACAAACATTAGCACAATACCAATTTCGCTCCAGTACGAAATTATCGCGGTATATGTTCTTATTAAATATTATCCGCTTAATAACGGCGTAATAGGGTCTCATCCGCTAAACAAATAAATGCGGGAAATCAATAACTCCAATATATACATATGCCAATATATATATATTGCTATTATATATAATACCAATTTCACTGTTTATGAAATATTCGCGGTATATGTTTTTATTAAATAACATCCGCTTACTAAAGGCGTATAATGTCTATTTTAACAATCAATAGATAACAATCATCATTCAAACATGCATTCAAATATTTTAAATCTAACTATTTAAAATAAAATCGAAACTATTCGATTGAGTGAGAAGTTCTCACCTTGGTTTTAATTTCCGTTTTAGCGATTTATTTCGAATAAAATTAAACGCGCGTTTAATTTTACCCAAAATTCTCACTAACTCCAAACGACTCCAAACCAACTCCATCGCGTAGTGCTCGTCCATACGATTCCAACGCAACTGAGTTTGCATTTTTTCGACCTCGTATGAAAAAGTTATGCATTTTTGAAGTTCCACGTATTTATATAACATAATTTCAACATAAACTTAACTAATTTAAACCCACATCTCAACATCCACCATCCATTCCAGATCCTATGCCTCTCCTTCATCTTCCCCCTTTCACGTTATCATCTCCAGGAAATACACGTAGAGGCCGAACCCAAAAATTAGAACTAGGGTTTGATTTTGCTCGCTCAATACTCGATGAAACTTGATCAAACCAACGCCAACGCGAAGCTCTCGTCGCAAGCTACCTCCACCTGCCACCATGGCCAACTCGGCCCCCCTATGACGCGCGCGCACGCATGAGAACAGCCCACGAACGGCCCCCTCTAGCTCCCTCCACATGACTCCGTTTCCGATCAACTCCGTATGAAATCAAAGCCCTCACTTCGCTCTACAACGTTGTAGTTAACAACTTTCATTGATTTTTGACGGATTGAAATATATTAAAGGAAGAAGGAAACGAATTTTCAGTCCTTCATCTTGTGGGTGGCGGCTGTAGAATAGAATTAGGGTTTGGAATATTTTTTTTTTTTATTTGTGTGTGGTGTATTTATAGAAAAAGCAAGCGTAAACACTATTCATCCCGGGAATTCCGAACTCCGATTTAGGCGCCGTAACCAGCGTTTCTAAGGTTTACCCCACGTTCCGGACACAATGGAACAGGTTTCGGAAGCTAATTCGGAAGTATGTGCGAGTTATGGCTATAAACGCTCAATTTAAATTAAACCGATTTAAATCGATTTCTAGGCGTTTTAATTCGTACCGGACAAACGGTAAATCCAATTGACTTGAAATTTGAAACCTTACAATAATATCACATTACGGATCCGATGATACTGGTTTCGTCGAAATCCGAGACTTTTTGAAAAATGGCTATTTTGACTCGCCAATTTAAATTAAAAATAAATCGATGCGTTTCGAGCTGCCACGATCAAACGATAGCTCCGATTGATACGAAAATTGAAATCCGGTAATAACTAACTATTACGGATCCAATGGAACTGGTTTCGTTCAATTCTGAGACTGTTCAAAAATTGGCTATTTTACAGTCAATTATTAAATATTAAAATATTCAATTTTCACAAATTAACTTTTAATTCGATTTTAAAAGTTCTAAAATATCATTCTAACTTCAATATGATAAAATAAAATTTTACAAATTAATTTCAATCATATTTAACCCAATTTTCAATTATTTCCATAATTTAACATATTAAATTATCGATTTAATTATCCAATTAAATCCAATAATTCAAATTAAAATTTATTTGACTTATAAATTCATTTATAAATATTTAAAATTAATTAAATATTCAAATTTAAATTTAAAAAAATTCTGGGTCGTTACATGCACCACCTTGTGAAATGTAAGTGATACACTTTGTATGTTACAAGCTGTTCGTGTATGATGAATTCATAAGAAATAAATGATGAATAACCCAAATTACGGAGGCAAATAACATTTTCAAAACACGCATTTTGTTTTACACTACACAATTTGTTTTTCAATTTTACCGCATCAGTGTTTATTTTGCAGATAATTTAGATGTTGGATTAAATCTAGAATAAAATTGAAGATAAAATACGAGTGAATGAATGATATGTAGTGAGGTGAACATTATTAAGTGAATTTTTTGATGAAATCGAAATTTTATTGTAATTGGAAATGTATATATGTGGTGTGGGCTCAATTTGTACTATTCAAAATTGTAATAAAATATTTGTTTGAATATAATATTTGTCTGAAGTTAAATTCTATGTTATTTATTTTCTTAAACAAATATTTATTTAATTTTGTGAAAAATAAAATAGTGTAATAACAAATAAATTCAAATGAATAAATATATATGTTTATTATCATAAAAAATCATATATTAGCATATTCAACACTGCAATCGCCTCGACACTAATGGCCCTCCACAAGCAATCGTCGCAAGCGACCACCATCACAAGCACCCTACGTTCGACGGTGTGATTAAATGCTCTTATCATTTTTTGTTCATTTCTATGATCTGATATGGATTCGTTGTTATAAATTCAGTGGTAAATGGTGGTTGGTATAATTTTTTTAGTATGATCGTACATATATAATTTTATTATTAGTATTACTATGATATTGTTTGATAAAGTCATTGTAATCGATAAGATAATTTAGCTGAAACCCCATAAATGTTTAATTTGACCCATCTAACAAATGTATAATTGTTACTTAAATATTCGTGTTTTAAATAAAACAAAAATCGATATTCATTTGATACATTGTTTGTGGATTTGACCCAATATCGGACAAGTTATAAATGCAATGATATTTATTTTTTATGAATCACTATTTCAAATCAAACAGTTAATGAAATTTTGATAACATTTTATTCTTGTTCATCATATACACTCGTTTGCGTATGATGAGGAAAATAATGGAAAGTACTGTCAAAGTTTTGTTGATCGTTCGATTTGAAATGAATTATAAAACAAACTTTCATTGCATTTGTAATGAGAAGTAGGATGGTCGTCTATTTAAAAAATGTTCAGAAATCCCTAGGTTATATAGCTTTAAAATTATTTGTGGATTCCATTATTTTATAATAAAATTTGTAATGTTATTGAACATAATAATAAAAGTAATAATGTTATTGAATTTGTTAATAAAATGAATAACGTTATTTAAGCTAATAAAGTAATAAAATTGATAATGTAATTTAAATTAATAATAAAATTAATAATGATATTTAAATTAATTATAAAATTAATAATGTTATTTAAATTAATAATAAAATTAGTAATTTTAATTGAATTATTAATAAATTTAATAGTCATATTTATAGTAGTAATAAAACTAATTATGTTATTTGAACTAATAATATTCTCAAGTGATAGATAATGTAAATTCTGTTTACGTGTAGAGTATAGAAGGTAGATTACTTGGAAGATCGGAGTTAGATGTACATGAGAGGTAAAAGCATAGGAACGATTCTATTGCACTTTAGATATGGCATGGATGCATTTTTGAAAGTGACATCTTATAAAAAAAAATATAGAGGAAGTTTGATGTTGTGTTCAAAACGTGATTGCTTAAAACTTATAGAGTATTATACTATAATATAACATTTACACCAATATGGTTTTGTGCAATTTTTCTTGTATGGGTATATATTATAGAAGAATATCACATTGTACAAGAGGAGAGAATTAATGTGGATGTGGGTTTCGATGAAACCTTATTGAACAAAATATAGATCTAGAAAATATAATGACTGAAATGGTTCATGATGCTGCTGGTCCGAGTATTTGGACCAAAGAAATAGATTTGGAGAAAGATCTTAACTCGGAAGTGAAGAAGTTTTCAACTTGTTAGAAGCATCGAAACGACCACTCTACAAAGGTTGTAAAATAATACACTTGTAAATAACATCAAGTTAATCGCTATTATAACCAAATATAATGCATTAGAAAACTGAATGAATGCAAATCTTATCTAGTAAAGAAATGCTTTAACTCGACAATGTATTGGTGGAGAACCAGCACTTCCTTAAAGGAGAGGTCTCTATCTTTGGATTGCTTTATGAAAAATTGAAACATGTTTAGGTGGATGCATGATTTATTTGAAGGAAGATAAAGATGCGGCATTGTGTAAACTCTATAAATTACCTTGATATCATCAATGAAAACTAGTCGTAAAGGCGCACCTTTGTGCATTTTCACCAGAGTGCATTATTATCCAATTACATGAGATTGCAAAGGTTATACACATTTGTTTATACGGCCAAACACATGTGATGGCATATTTAATGATAATAAGATGAAGGTGTTTAAGGTCATACTTCAGATGATGTAGCATGGAAATATTTCGATAGGATAGAACCTGATGTTGCTAAGGAATCATGTAATGTTCAACTTGGTTTGTATACATATGGTTTTGCCATATTAAGTTCAGTATGCACATGTGCTTGCAGCCTATTTATGAAAACTAAAATATAGTTGGTGTAACAACCCTGTATTTTGTAATTATTTTATTGTATATTTTAATTATTTTTAATGTAAGATTTTGATTTAAAAACTTATTTTACTTATTTGAAATGATTAAATTTATTCTTTAAATATAATCTTGATTTTTATATGAGTTATAATTCCAAACTTGTGTAAGTTGAATATTTGCCTGAAATGCTGATTTTGGTCAAAATAGTCAAACTGTGACTTTCAACTTCAAATTTTAAAAGTTTAAAATTTTAAATTTTTTTCTTTTATTATAAAAGTACATAAAATTCTAAGAACACCACTTTTCGTTTCGTTGAAATCGGATGTAAATTGTGAAAGTTATACCCTTTACGATATTGTGCGTATATAGGGTTATTTAACAATGACTATTTTAAATTGTATAAGTTACTTCTTCTTTGTTATATTTTACTTTAATATGTGATAATATGTTATATTATGTATATTTTGACTTTTAAGTATTTTTAAAATGATAATATAATTTTTCTAAAGTTCATTTGAATTTATTTCTAATTTTAAACCCTAGTCTACAATTTTAAGCCATTTTCTTAATTTAATTATATATAATTAAAATTTATTTATTTATTTTATGCACTCACTTTTATTTGCTGTGTTTTACTTTATTTTATTCATTTTACATGTATTTAAATTAAAGTAAATTTTTCCAAAGTATATTGAAGTTATTTCTAATTCTTAAGTCAAGTTTTCATTTTCTGTGCTATTTTTCTTATTTTAATCATATCTAATTAATATTTAATTATTAATATTTTGTTTATCTGTTATACTTTCAAATTTTAACTGAGATTTTAATTATTTTCAGTTATTTAGATGTATATAAATATATATGAGAAATTTGAAAGGGTTAAAGGCTAAGAAACGTAAAAACGTTTCACTGTTTCTTTTGCAGTTTCTTTTGTCATCAATACATCTGTTTTTTTGGCATTTTCCTATACCATCTCCAGCCAACTACCCTTGCTCATTTGTCATGAAATTTTTCTCTTTCTCAACCCTAAAAAAAAATCATGGCCTTCTTGTTCAAAAACTTTGGTAAATCTTCTTTTCTATTTCACTTTTTCATTGTTTTATATTAATTTGCACTTGTCTCTTCCTCTTCTAGGTTCAGCCCTGCCTCCTCTCCATCCCCTGCTGCCTCCACCACCACTGGAACCCATCACTACAACCTCCTCCTCACTGGCCATCCCAAGCCGAGCCACCCTTGGTGGTAGATCTATCAACAAATACAATATAATTCATCTGCATGACCTAACCGAGCAAATCTATGCATCCACCACCTTCCACCACCCATGGCCGCCACTAAAACCACCTCCACCACCTCCAGCACCACCTTTACTCTCGGCCACACCATCTACTTTGACCCCAAAGTACAGGCCATGACCATACTAGCCTTGACCGTGCCTTGTAGTGCCTTGAAAATTATGTGTATGTTGATTGCTGTGTTGTTTTCCCTTCTCCACACTTTTGCACCATGTTAACCTATGTTAGGCTGACCATACCCAACCAAAACCTGATCCAAATCTTACCTTAGACCTGTAGTATACCTTATGGCTGAATCTAGAGTGTGTTGGAAGCAAGTGCATAGCAACTCTGCCTTGATTTATGCAGTTATTTCTAGCCTAGTTTAGTCGTTTTTGAATTGAAAACTTATGTATTATTGTATTGTTTTGGGTATATGTTTACAAGACAAATATCAAGGCTCTCCATTAATTCAAATCAAAATTCATGCTATATCGTGCTTGTCGTGCTTTTGGAATCGCACTTGTGTTTGTTGTTTTGGTCTTTAGCTTGAAAAAGTGAGTCTTTCTCACTCTGGCATGTATACTTATGAAAAGTGAATTGATGACAAGTGTTTAGTAATAAAAAATGTTTATGCAAGTTAATGATGATCATATGATATGCTATGCCATGTTATTACCATATTATTACCGTGTTAAAACTGTTAATTTTCACTTGACATCTGATATATGACTGTATATTGTGATATTGACCTTGTTTATATTATTTCTGTATATGATTACACTGCAAGTTCCCTGTTAGAAAAAATGTTATGGGCTGAAATGATAGGCCTGAATGGTTTTAAATTTTTCATTTTGACTTGGGATTGCGGGTTTGAAATGATAAAACCCGGATTTTCTTTGTAAATTATGGGTTGAAATGATATATTACCCATATCACTTTACCTAGCGTAGAAAATTATATATAGGCCCGTAGTTAAAATATGTTTTTCTAAAATTTTAAATATTTTATAAATTTAATTATTATAATATTTTGATTTTAAATTTAATAAAAAAAGGATTTTTGTAAATTATTATTGATTTTCTGAATAATTGTAAGTGAAATGAATTAATGAAAAAGTTAGAAATTTTGAACGTAAGTTATTTTGGAAATTTTGATTTAATTATAATTGGAAATTTAAGTGAATATGAAATTATGATAAATTTATGATAATTTGAATTTAAATAAATTTAAAGTGATTGTTATATCATATCAATGATTTTAATAAAGTTGAAATGTGAAATGAATGAATATTGTAAGTTGAAATTTTGAAATATAACAAAAACTAGAAATTTATGAAATTGACGTAAAAGTGAACTTTTAGTTAAGTAAATAAAAATGAAACAAAGTTATATTTGAGAATTTGAACTTAAGTGTTAAGTTGAAATTTAATGTAATGGATTTTAAAAATTCAACATTGCATTTTAATAAGTGAATTATTATTAAATCTTGATTTTTGAATGGAAATTTAACTTTATAAAATCATGAACTTGAGGAAAATTAAATGATGTTTATAAATGTGAAAATGTATGATTTTATAAGTTAAATTTTTTTTTTAATAAAAATATAATTGGTTGAGAAATTTTATTGAATATTTGAAGATAATTGAATGCATTTTTGAAATGCTATTAATTACAATGTAAATGATATTACAGCATTTGTAAACGCTGTAGTTGATGATAATGAACTAAAAAGCTAAATTGAATTAAAAGCTATTATATTCATTGTAAGTGCTATAATTTTTGAATTTAACTAAGTTATTCGGAATTTAAGTAAACCTAGTATAATATTTTAAAATGCTGTCTTTTGTTAAATTGAACTGTTTTGAATGTAACTTTCCGTATAAGTTTTCTAAATAATGCGAAAAGTGAATTTTCACGGTCTTGATAAACTTAAGTGAATAAATAAACTTTGGAAGTTGAAATTTTTGGAAATTTAATAATTTAATTATTAAACATAATAACTTCATTGAAATGATAAAAAAGAATTTTTGGAATATAAACTGTTTTGAAATATGAATTGAAATGGTATTTTAGATTGAATAAAATGAATAATGATTTGAAATGAATGAAGTTTGAAAAGATACGATATTTTGATATATTAAAATGATTTGAAACGAAGTTTTGAAAGGATATGATATTTTGATATATTAAAATGATTTGAAACGAAGTTTTGAAAGATATGATATTTTTCATATTAAATGATTTGAAAACGGAGTTTGAAAGATAGGACATTTTGATATTAACATGATTTAAAAAGAAGTTCTGAAAGATATGATATTTTGGAACTGAAACTTTGAAAGGTTATGATATTTTGATATATTAAAATGATTTGAAAGGTAGTGTTGAAAGGGTATGAAATTTTAATATATTGAAATGGTTAGAAATGACTTGATATTTATTTTGATAAATATTTGAATTGAAAGATATTTTACGATGATATATTGAAATGGTTTTGGAAATGATTTAATCTTTATTTTGATAAAGATTTGGATTGAAAAGGATATTTTATTTTGAAGTATAAAATATTGTTTTAAAGTTATAACTACGGGTTATAATAACGATTGGTTGTTAAAGAGACCGGGATCAGATATTGTCTTATAGCCGGCCAATACCGAAAACCACTTTAACAACTGTGTACGCGGTGGAGATTCCAGAATGAAGTAGGATGGTGGCGACGTTCTCGAGGTATATTACGTGGACCCAACTCCCGTGAGCTGGCATATATGACTAAAACAGGAGCTATACCGGGCTACACAAAGGGTCGCACCCTTTCATCGAGCATGCTCCATCGGAAACCATTCTATTACTGTTGTGATTCGATTCGGTGGCGCCACTTTGATTCGGGGGTATTGTTCGAGGTGGGCGGAAGCTGCTGGCTTGCCGTCACCACCGATCCGGGAGTGCAAACGGTGTATCCACCCTGGCATTGCCTCGCATGCCGTGTCATATCCTTATATCGAGCCCACTACAATTTTGGTTTTAAAGATCCGACCGCGTTAAGGTTCACCATCCCCTTAACGCTATTTTCTATATGATTATACTTTACCGATTAGACACTACCGTATATAGCGTATATTACTAAATAGTAAATAGTTTAACGGATCCTTAGAGGATGGGCGGTCCCAAGCATCCTTTAAGTTACTGATGCATTTTGTTACTGTTCACTTGAGTTGATTTATAGCTTATAAGTATTTATGTCCTGACTCGAGGGTTTTGTGTTTTGCTTTACGCTCGGGTCAGATTGATTGAGTTAGCATTCAAGATTCACCTTCGGCGTTGGAGCTTTCCTTGAAGATCCAGCTATCTATTTTGTTTCAGTATCCAGTGGTTCAGTGATGTATCTGATTTGTACCTGATGTATCCTGTTACTCTTTTGTTGTATTTTATTTAACTTTGATGTATCTTATATTTTATATAGTAGCTTCATGAACTACTATCTCTTTTTCTTCCGCTGCATTTTTATATACTCTGTGTTTGTGATCTGTGATTTTTATTTACTGTATATTCTGAGATTTGCCAAATTTTTATTTACAATGCGGTATTTTGAGCAATCCAATTCTGGCATGAGTGTCTACCTATACACTTATAATGGATGCGAATGGTTGAAAATACCTAGTTGTTACAGTTGGCATAGGGACTGCATGCATCGATAAAATTCGTTTGTACGGTGTCTGTAAGTGCTCCACGCGAGGTTTCTTCTAGATGTCGAAAATAAATTTCTAACATATTTTATACCGACCCCATAAGTGGCATCGACATAACGTCACCAAGTCTTTTACCGATGCCTTGCCGATGTCTTTATGGCATTGATAAATGACTTAGTTTTCGTAGTGACAATTTTAAATTTCAAAATTATATATATAATCTCAAATTTTTATTTTTTCTGAAAAATAGACACGAATGTGTATATATATTTCATATCTTCATTTAAAATAATTTATTTATAAATGATTAATTAGTAATTATAAATATACGATCGAAATAAAAATTTTATGTTGGAAAAGGTTTTAATTTTTTTAAAATCAAATCCATGTTTGCATGATTTTTTTATAATACATACATTATTTGATTTAAAAGAATTTTAAAGTGTGTGTATACATATAATTTTATTATATTCAAAAGTACATATGTTCAGAAAACTATTCTAAATAATTTAACACACACACACATATATATATATATATATATACATAATACGTATTTTGTATGTCTATAATTACAAATATTATTATTAAAGTTATTTAGAAATGATTTGAAAATTTGAAAATTATAATAAAATGTGAATATTAAGACAAAAATTAATATAGTAATTTAATAATGTTTAATGTTTTCATGTGTTTTCTTAAACCAATCTGAATATATACATGTGATTGGATAACAAAACGTATATACAAATTGATTATAATAATTGAAATCTAAGTAGCATGAATATGATGATCAACATATACGACAATAATTAACATTAGACATGAAATGTTATCAGAACAGTAGCCTATGATATGCACCTTGAATGAACCTTTGATCTAGTCAATACACCTCTAGAAATTGCAGCAAACTAGAGATGACTGCAGCACTTTTATTCTTTATTTTGATTTGAATTTTTTTGGGAATTTAACAGGAATATGCCTTTGGTACTTTTGGTTGGGATAGGGAGTAGGAGGAGGCAAAAATATATAAGGGTGTGGCTTTTAAATAGGCATTAAGATGTAGCAAAAGGTAGAGATCCAATCTACTTTGTATACTCTTTCTTTTCTACCAATTCAAATATACACTTGAGCATTTAAAATGCCTACAACTGTCCTGTCTAAGTCATGCAATGGTATGGGGACAAAGGGCCCGTAAAATTTTCCAAACATGTTTTAAATTATTTTATTTAAGTCAAATTTGAATATTTATCGATATCGTGTATCGATACGTACATAGCTTTTATATATGCACCCAATTAATTATTAACGGCATCGAAATAAAATAAAATTTTAATAATTAATATTTTCACAAATATTAAATAATTTAATTAATTTATAGTGATTATAAACTAATTAAATCATGTGGTTTTTTGGAGTATTCAACATCATGGTTATGCAACTTATAGTTATACATTCAATCAGCTATTAATATTGAATAATTCGAATATAAATGTTCATATGTCATCTTAGCTACAGCTATGATTGTTCAGTCAAATATGTTGCCTATGCGTTTTTCTATGAAGTCGAATTTCACTATAATAAGTGAGCTTAGTGCTAACAATTTTTTGCACCAATTCTCTTCTCCAAAACTATATCTCTTTACGACTTATGAAATTTGATTTTGGTCAAAATTACAATAACACCCTCTTTCAACTTGTTTAATCCAAACATAAAGTCTTCAATTCAATAAAAACAATTGTTATTAAGCATATTTCTCTTGCCATAGACCTTTACTTTGGGTTGACTATAGTTGACCATGATACATTATATAACCTAGGAGACAAATTCTCTATTGAATAGTGTGTCACTTCCAATGCTTTTACTCATACCCAACTATAGTCATTTAATGACGTCATGCCATGATTTAACTATAATCAAAATAGAGTATCCATATTGAAGTTCAATCTTTTTCTGAAGTCAAGAGAACTATGTAACATCATCACTTTGAGATTCTTTATGTGACCTTAGTTATATTAAACAACCGAAGGCTCTCAAGTGAGTCATTCCATAGTTATATAATCATTGTCATTATGTAAACTTTTGGTGACCCAGTAGCCATGAGTAATACTTTGTCCAACATTTGAAGAGCTCTATGTACTCCAGTCTCAATAGATATCGATATCCTATCTCAAAACACCTTGAATATGAATATTTAAAACAATATGTTATTTATAATGATAAATTTCTAATGATTACAACAAATTGTAATTACAATCATATAACATATTATTTAATGATTTTCTATTTAGTATACTTAAATTAAATAATTAATTAACTTAACATAGTATGACAGGTATATAATAGAAAGAGAATACCTTTTATTTCAAACAAGAGTTTTACAAAGATAATAATTTACAATAAATTATAGAACTTCCCCTAGGGCATAACCCTAACCCTATCAATCCCCCAGTTGCACTTGGGGTCAATGAAAATTAAATATCGTCCCTTCGATCAATTTATTGAGAATTGACTGAGCTATTCCTTTCATTAATGTATCTGCTATATTGTCCTTGGTATATGCTCTATCAATCACTACTTCTTTATTAACAACTAATTCTCTAATTAAGTGGAATTCATGAAGAACGTGCCTTGACTTCTTATGAGCTTCTAGTTCCTTTGCTATCTACATCAGAATATTATTGTCCCTACAAATTTCATTAAATTTTTAATATTTTGGAATCACTTCAAGCTTAGCCATATATTTGTGCAATATGGCCGCTTCTTTAGCTGCTTCATAAGGAGCAATGTACTTAGCCTCCATTGTTGAATCTGCTACTCTTTTCGGTTTGGAACTTCTCTAATTAATAGCCTATCGTTTATGTAAAGAGGCAACTAGATATAGACATACTGTTGTTGATATCATCTTGAAAGATGGAATTTATATATACCTTCATAGGAAGTTTTTAGCATTTCTCAAATACTTAAGTACACATTTTATAACAGTCTAATGCTTCTCACGAGGATTAGACAAGCATTGGCTTATGCATTTAATGCATAAGCCACATCTCGTTTAGTAAGTAGCATAATGTACATAATGGGACCGATTACTGAAGCATACAATACCCTCTTCATACACTCTTTATTCTCATCGCTAGAAGGAGCTTCCTTTTTCGAAAGGACAATTTCAGATTGTATCGGAACATTTCTGCACCTGGAATTCTTAATACTAGAACTTTTAAGTATGGTATTTATGTATAGGGATTGGGACAATATTAGCAACCTCGTAGACCTATCTTTATTGATCTTAATATCCAGTATACAGGATGCTTATCCCAAATCGTTCATGGAGAAGTTCTTGGATTACCACACTTTCATCGATTGCAATGACGCAATGTTATTGCCAATCAGTAATAAATCATCAGCACATAGAACTAAGAACACTTGTTATTTTTGATATATGAAAACTTCTTCCGTTTTATCATAAAATCAAACCATTTGATTACTTTATAAAACATTTAACCTAACTTCTTGTTTATGATTATAAATCGACCTTGATAATCTACTAGCCTTGCCACGCTCCCTCCGGCTTTAAAACTCAAGCTGCAACTTGTAAATGTTCGCATTTACATGACCATTTAGAAAAGCTGTTTTTATGTCAATTTTCCTTATTTCATAGTCATTGAATGCGCTAAAGGCTAGCATTATCTAAATTTAGTTAAAAATGACTATGGTTGAAAACATTTGTTCATAATCAACACCTTGAATTTGGCGAAATTCTTTCACAACTAGTCTGCTTTGTAGGCCTCTACATGTCCATCCACATTTAGCTTTTTGTTAAAAACCCATTTGCAACCGATGGGTATTATCCTTTGGATATACCAGTCAAAGTCTATACGTTGTTGCTATATATAGAATCCATTTCAGTTTTTATGCTTCAAGCTAAAATGCAGGAGTTTTTACTTTGTAATGCTTGTTGGAATCAGAGAGGAGTATTGTCTTCTAAGTCGCAGTCCTCTTTTAAGCTATCCATGAGAATACCATGGTATCTTTCTGGTGTGTGAGATTCCCTATTAGACCTTTCAACAAGTTGTGTATTTTTGTATGCTAGTGAATTTGATTCTTCCAAGTCTACTACTTCAAGTCTACTACTTCACTATTAATTTCTTATGGCAAAAATTCCTATTCTAAAAATACAACATGTTGAGAAACAATAACCTTTTATTCCTTAATGTTATAGAAAATATATCCTGTAAAACTCTAGGGATATCTTGTAAGTTTGCATAAGATCGATCTTGGCTCAGTTTATTAGGGCCAACGTTCTTAACATAGGCTGGACAACCCCACACCTTCAAATTCTTGAGGTGGGAGTTTCTTCCCATAACACATCTCATATGGCGCCTTCGGCATAAATTTAGTGGGTATCAAATTAAACATATAACCTATAATTTCTAAGGCATATCCCTAATAGGGAAGAGGTAACTTAGCTTTACTCATTATGGAACGAACCATATCAATAGGTTTCGATTCTTTCTTTATAAAACACCACTGTGATGCGGAGTATAAACAGAGTAGCATAGTGATAATCTCATTATCTTTCAAGCATAGTTGGAACTCTTGTCCAACATACTCACCTTCTCGACAAGTCGAAGTCTTTTAATCTTATGGTTCGTTTGACATTCAACCTTGTTCTTATATTCCTTAAATTTCTCACATAAATCGAATTATTATTCCTAGATATACATATCCTAGCTTTGATAAATCATCAATGAAAGTTAAAAGTAAGAAGAATTATGTTTGAAATATAGGCATTGTGCCACAAACATTAATATGTACGAGACCCAAGATTTCATTAACTCTTTCAATGCTCCTACTAAATAGGTACTTGATCATTTTTCATTAAGACTCGACTCACATGTAACAAATGATTCAAAATCAAATGATGGTACACAACCTTTAGTTTAAATTTGTGCATTCGTTTGTCACTACTACGACATAGTCCACAATGACACATAAACTTATTCTTAACACAACATTAGAAGAGTTATTCATATCACATATACAATCAGAATTAAGTAAAAAAATGTCATTTTCTAAACACCATTGCAAATTTTATTTCCATCAAACATAACATTTGTAAATTATTAACATAATGAAAAATACATATAGACTTAGAGAATCCAGACATAGAAATTATTCCACAGATAATGTTTTTCACATAATAAGAATTATATAAAACTAAATCTAATCCAGTGGGAAAAGCAAGATAATAGTATCCAACTGTTCTTACATCTACTAGAGAACCATCGGTAACTTGAAGCCTCACTTCACCCTTTTCCACATGGCAACTGTTCCTATGTCCGTATAATAAATTACAGATATGAGTTCTAGATCAAGTATTTAAAACCTAAGACAATTTGTTGATTACAAAGAAATTTTGAATCATCAATATATCTGTAAGACTAGTAGAATATTTCTCTGTCTTCTCATCGACAATTTCGATTCTAGTGCCCTTTCTTGTGACAATGGTCATATTCATCCTTATAAATAGAAGCGCTCTTCTTACTCTTCTTGTTAATATTCTTTCACTTCTTTGAACCTTTTGAAGATGATTCCTCCTCTTTTATAATGAGCATTGCATCTTGATCTTTGGATGATGACTCCCCTGATCTCAACATATTGAGCAGCTCTACAAGACTTACATTCAACTGGTTATATTGTAGTTCAATATGAATGGATTAAAATGTAGGGTAAGAGTCCTAAGGTTAAATACACTTGCAACTCATTGCTTATCATGACGTCTAATTACGAAAGCCAATCAATATAGCCTTTCATAAATAAGACAAATTCATCTACACACATGCTCTTTTCGAATAATTTCTTAGTAATCTCATACATTGTGGAACAAGATTTCTCCCCAAACAATGCTTTGAAGCTATTGAAAATTTTGTAACACTCATAAAAGTTAATAAGGAAAAATATTAATTCATAAATTAATAATAAGGCTAAAAATGAAAATTTTATAAATATTAGAATTCTGCCACGAAAATTGTAGCACTACATTTGTGCAATTTTCTGATCAATTTCTCATATATAAAGTTTTGAAATAGAAACTCAAACGAAAAATTTATTAACTCTTAAATTTTTGATTTCAAATTAATTTAAATGGAATTGAAATTATAATAAATAAATAATGCTAAAGCTAGAAATTTAAATTATCAATAGTTAGACTTGGGGGTTAAGTAACGTTAACGTTAAATATTAATTAAGGAATACAATAATTATTAACGGCAATAAAATAAGTGTTCCCAAAATATACTAACCAGTCAACCGCTACCTATGGTCCATTCTACGTAGGAGCGTTCGACCGATGGTCATAGTGGCGGCTAAGGTTTTTCACACCGCGAACGGTCCAAATTTTATTATTTTAAACTGACTTAAATCTGACGGTTCTAGTGCTTTAACCATTATAAATAACAACCTAGGCCCCTCATTTTTATTCATAAATTATTTTAGGAACTAAGCCAACTCTGCTGGTCTCTCTCCTTAAAGATTCAGAAAATTCTCTAGGGTTTCAGGGAAGAATTATAGATGTTCATAATTCAGTTTCTAATCTTATTCTCCTCTAATCCCTAAATTTTTGAATCTAATTCATATACAATTCCCTTGTTGTATATGTTAAAAAGGAGCATTACTACAAACTGGACCTTTAACAGCGTTTTAAAAACACTATAAAAGGTTTTAATAGCGTTTTTACATATGCTGTGTAACGACATGCCATTGTAGGTCAGGAACATACTATAGCAATTGGTTAAATGCTGTAAAAAGTGATTTTCAATTGCGTTTGTTGATGTTATCAATACAATTTATAGTGTTTATGCCGATGAGTTAAAAAAATTCTTAGCATTCGATTTATACAATCAAATTTATTTCAGAGAGGTTATCTCTTGCTAAGATAAGCTTTTTATAGCATTTAATTTTTTGCTGTGTTAAACACATAGATCATATAGTTTTTGCAACGAATTCTTTTCACAGCGTTTAAGTCATTGCTATTATATTTATTTTGTTGCGTTTATGTGTTTCTATGACATTCTTCTTAATGTGGTTTTTCACTATAAAACCCTTTTGCCGCATTTCTAAAACGGTATTGAAAGTTGCAAAAGTTACAATAGCGTTTTCAAAACATTGTTGTAAATTATAACAGTATTTCAAAAACGCTGTTGATGGATTACATAGCAGTTTCAAACCACTGTTGGTTATGATTTTTGTGTTTCTCCTTATGCGGGTTCCTTTTCAATACACACGAGTCCTACTTTATATACTACCATAAGTTAAAATCAACACGCATATATTAAAATCAACATATTATATTAATAGCACATTTCATAATCAACATGTAAAATTGCGTAACCAAAATACATAATATTCTTTTACATAAAAACAAATGTAATGCGATATTTCTTAAACAATATAGAGCAAGCAGCAGCTAGTGATCAAAAGTAGCAATACATATATGCTACAAACCAAAATGCAGTTCTAGCAGCAAAATTAACTTTGGATCCATAACTTGTTATGATATTTTTTGCATCAAAGATATCTATTTACCTGAGAAGTAAAAGTCAAAAAATTAGAAAAAAAATCAGAAATACAATATATAAATTTTGTACGATATTGATATCATATTTTAAGTAAGAGGTCTACATGTCATGCAATTTATTTTCATATGTGATTGAGTTTTTCAAAATCAACATATTGCAATATATTAATATATGATATCGAACTCTAATAATAACCACCAATATATGTATGTATGTATGTATGTATGTATGTATGTATGTATGTATGTATGTATGTATGTATGTATGTATGTATGTATGTATGTATTGTTACCACACGTGTTTCTAACCATCGGAAAGCTAATTGCTATATTCTTTTCATCAAAATATGGAACTATCTCACATAGTACGTGATAACAACAATTAGGACGATAATATAAATGTGAGGTTAATGGATTAAGGTCACGATAACATTTATTCATGTCTCAAAAAGAAAATATGGTATATTATAATTTTAGAAAAGGAAAAGGTTTTTCTATTTTTGTGTTTTTGTTTTTTTTTTGTTTTTTTGACTTTCACACTCAGTTTTGGTGATCCAGTAGTGAGCATTTTGCATTACAATCTGAATGACCTTTGGTTTAATTGTAGTATTTTAAGTTTGTTGCTCAGTTGAATTGAGCTGTGGACTTGTAATTACACAATGCAAATACAAGACTGAATTCATTGATAATTTTGGTTATATAAAAAAAAATGGTAGATATTAACAAAAATCTCCAACCTTATCGTAGTCTATTATATTATTTAAATTCATCACTTTGGTTAAGCGATCCAAAGACTGAATTTTAAGTACATATAGAAGGGTTATGATAACACTGCCCCTAGGGTGTATCCGAAGGTACCTGAAAGTTCATCGAAAGTTAAACGTTTTACTAAATATTACAATTATCCTTAGAAATGTATAAATAATATATAATAAGCTTCAGTAATTAATCAATATAAACATGTGTCATTAAGGCACATTTATATTTTCCAATTTATGTGTATTACAGGAATTGTACCTATTTGCCATCCTTCATAACTATAAATATTACTACTATTTTCATTGTCAAAATAAAGTGGTTTTTTGGTGGATCATTGAGCTAGTTTCACAAGCACAAACACAAATAAATAAATAAATAATGATAATAAAAACTAGAACTTATAAAAGCCCTATTTACTTTCAAGTGAAAAATATTACCCCTCATGGTAGAGGTGGACTACATGCTAAAACCAGAAGGCAAGTTGATTGTGAGAGCTACGGTTGATATAATTAGTGAAGTGGAAAGCATTGCAAAATCTTTGTAGTGGGGTAATAAGAATGACATTTTCGAAGAAAAATGAAGGGATGCTTTGTGTTATGAAGACAACATGGTGACCTATGGAGCTAAACTAATAGTACCCTATTGTCTATACATTCAAATACTCAGAGGCATAGTAATATAAAGTTTATAAATATAATTTTACTTCCTCTGTTTCTTGTGAAGAAATGGATGGATGACTTTTAATGTCAAACTTGTTGTGGAGTTATAGAAATTTTATAAAACAGGACATTAGAAGTCGTGAAGATTTACTATATTATTTTGACGATAATTCTCGAAAGGGTGTTAATAGTTTTTAATTCATGTACAGTTTTCCTTTTAAATTGTCCTATATAATCAACAGTTATATTGTTCCATGCCTATTTTTAATTTCTTTCACACACCATACTTTTTGTCAGTTATCTGAAACAAAAAGTCTATGAAAATTTGAAAACTAGGTTGAAGGCTTCTAAACATTAACCCAGAAAGAAACAAAACCTTATTTACTCGGGTATTTATTTAGGAGAAAACACGAAAACATTTGCTAATTCACAGGCTTATAGTCCAAATCGGGGGTGTTATTTTTAGCATAATGAATTGATATTTTGGACCATTGGTAATATATAAAACTGGAGCAAGATGACAGGCCATGGAAAAATGACAGTGTAGATGCAGTGTACATGCAACCAAAGTGCAGGCATGGGCGATATTTGGTTTGGTGTAACATACAAGCATGGTTCATGTAGGTGCAGTGCTTGCATGACAGCTGATGGGTGCAGGGCCGGCTCTAGCCTTTCGGTTGCCCTAGGCGAGCACAATTTTTTAATCTTTTACATAAGAAAAAAATAAAAAATGACATTATAATATTGTAAATATTGTTCATTAATTTCACATAATAACAAAGTTCATCCAAAATACATATTTCATTCATTCTTCCAAAATATTTTCTCATTAACTTCATATACATACTTTAATATCTTTACCATATCAATTACATTCAACGAAAACAACTTCTTTTTGAATTTTTGGAAGCAAATTCTTTAATTATATCATCATATTTTAAACTATCCAAATATCCATTTTCGATTGAAATCATTGCCAACCCACTTAGTCTTTCTTGCGACATAGTAGTTCGAAGATAAGTTTTTATCAACTTCAACTTAGAGAAGCTTCTTTCTACTGAAGCAACCGTAACCGTATAGTTAATAAAAATAGATATGCAACCCATACATTTAGAAATCCACTCACATCACAATAGGATTTTAAAAACTCAAGAATACTAATTGATTTCGTTGTTTCCGATGCCAATATTCTTTTCAACCATCTAAGTTCAAGAAATAATCCTTTCCCACATATATCGCTCTCTTGATTATATTCTAAAAAACTTTCTAATTTCATGCATTGCCCTTTCAATTGTTTTTCTTCAATAGTTTTGAACTTTGCATTAAACAAAAATCCAAAAATGCTTTCAAAAAGCTCAGATTGATCAAACCGATCCTTAAGTGAAGAAAGAGCATGGTCTATTATATGAAGAAAGTAAGTGGTTCTAAGATTATCTTCCAAAGATTGACTTTCATGAGCATCAACATCCATATCCTCATCAAAATGTTTCTTTCTACGAATAATTCTTTTTTTAGCAAATTTAGGTTTAATGCCAACTTCATCCGTGAGTTCTTTAGCTTCGATTATCATGCTTGCAAATCCATCTCCTCTAAATTTCTCAAAAAACGCAATAAGCTCCTTTATTTTAGTAACTGCATCTTCAATATCCATGTCTTCACGTTGAAGTATTCTGCTAACTCGATTAATACTATCCAATATAGCGTGCCAAACACATAAACTAATCAAAAACTCGTAATCTTCTAAAGCATTTTGACATAGACATTTAGCTTCACCCTCATGATACTATCATCTTTATACTTATTTGCAATGTCAATTAAAGTATCTTTGAACTCCGCCGGTTGAAGTCTTATCGCTTTCACGCTTTCTACATGACTTTCGTATCGAGTTGCCGATAATGGTTTTGACGTTAAACGTTTTACATGTTGTCTAAGTATTTCCCACCGTTGAGTTGAACCGGAAAATAAAATATAGATCTTTTGTACATATGCAAAAAAATCTCTAGCTTTCATGCATGATTTTGCCATATCACGTAGAGCAAGATTTAAACTACGACATCCACACGAAATATAAAATGCTCTTGGATTTTGATAGATAAGTCTCTTTTGTACCCCTTGATGTTTGCCTAATATCAAATTTAAGTTATTTATGACATGATATAATATAATAATACTAAACTACAAAATTCATGTTATAAAATATAACATACCTTTCATATTGGATCCTTTATCATAACCTTGGCCCCTCACATCATCAATGTTAAGTTTAAGATCAATTAGAATATTTTGAAGCTTTTTAAATAGACCAAGTCCCGATGTATCATCAACCTTTATAAAGCCAAGAAAAAATTCCTCCACCTTGATAGCATCATCAATGCCAACACATCTTATAATAATTGACATTTGTTCTTTGAGGCTCAAATCCGGAGTATAATCAAGAATGATTGAATAATACTTTGCCTTTAATATTTTTGAAAGCATCGTCTCTTTAATCTTTTTTGCCAACAAAAGTATTAATTCATTTTGAATGTTATGACTAAGATAATGATTATTTGCTTCATTATTTACCACTCTTCTAAGATGCTCCTCCATGGTTGGATCAAATTCGGGTACAAATTCCACAGGTTGGCAAAATAGTCCATTATTCTTTTCATAACTTCTTTCATTAGTACCACGAAATGGTAAATTATTTCGAGAATGAGTTTTCACAATACCAATTATACGCACTAATACCTTTTTCCAACGTTGTCTCTCTTGATCGATTAAAGATTCCATTTTTTCATCAGTTGTCGCCTTTTCTTGAAGACCTTTGTACAAATCAACCCACTTCATAAGATTTGAGGTATGCTCTGGATTACTTTCATGCTCTCTTAGCTTGGTTGTAATGTTATGCCAACCATCCATTCCTTCTTCTCCTAATTTAAACTTTTTTTGTGGGTTTTGAAATAGCTTGCAACAAAAACAAAAGACTCTATTTACTTCATTTGAGTAAATTAGCCATTTTCTTTCATGTTCTTCTCCTCGTGGATAACAACTAAATAGTATTTAGAAGAAAAATGTCTACCATCAATTTCATTTTTAGGAAAACCTTCATTTTCTTTCACAATTTTGATAGGCCCCCATTTAACTAGCATTATCCTTTTACTGTTGTTTATTCTTCCCCATAATCTCGGATCATAATTGACATCAACATCCTTTTCAAGATCAAGCAAAATAAAATCGTCAACACCTTCATTCAAATCATTCACTTTACCAACTACGTCTTCTTCAATTACATTTCCTTCTTCATTTTCAATAGCCTCTTCATTGACATCAACATCTCCATCCATTTCATGAACATCCATCTCTTCAATTCTACTTGAAGTTGTAGATTGGGATTTTTGAATTTGTGCTTGAAATAAATTAGAGATCGAACCAACGAGAGATTTTGCAAATTCATCTTTCTTTTGCTTAACTTTTCTATTGTAAAATCCGGAGTTTTGTTTACGAAATCTAATTTGATTTTTATCATCTTCATTCTTCGTCATATTCCTTATAGATTACTAATTCGATGAAATAAGTGAAGTTTTAACATCGTATATATGAATTAATTCATTGGCAGCACCCTTATTTTAACACGCACTGAATATGTATTAATTGAACTAAATTAACATCATCCATTTCGATTTAATGACCAGTATATGAATTGCTTTGCAAGTTTTTTTTCCATACATTATTAAATCATACCTGTATGAGCCCAATAAAGAAAAAGGGTTCCTTTTTCTTCCAGGTATATAAGCGCACAACTTGAAACTGAAATCGAAGAAAAATAAAATCACCACAATGTAGTTCTAATGTACTTGCAACCTCCTCTGCATATGATACAAAGATGAACAAACATATGCAGGCTGCAATTCCTTTAACCATGTAACTCAAGTATGTTAGATTTTTTTGGATTTTGCATAATTGTTAACTCAGAGAAACGGGACTGAATAGATAAATAAATCAAAAATCAAAAATATAACCTTTTTGTATCTACCTGGAGATTGTTGTCGCAGTGTCGCCAAGTGCAGTCATGGAGATTGCTGTCGCCAAGTGCTATGGTTGTTGCGGCGTCGCCTTGAGATTGCTGTCGCGCGCCGTGGAGGAGAACGCCTCGTCGAGTGGCTCGCGTCGTGCGTGGAGGTGGGAGGTTGCCGAAGTAGGCAATCAGATTCGCGATTTGAAACTTTGATAAATAAGGTTTTGATTTTTTTTGGTCGTGGGTTGCCCTGTAAGGGGGGTTTCCCTATTCAATGGCCTATTGGGCCTTGCCCAATAACCGGCCCTGGATGGGTGCATATTTTTTTTTCTTATTGAGGCAGTGCAAACCATAGAGGAGGTTTAAAAGATACCACAACAACAATATAGTTTACTTTTACCTTTTAAGATATACCATGTCAAACCATAATATTACAACAACATGATTAACCTTGTATATTAGTTTAATCAAGTAACCAATAATAAATTAAAGATATTAAAATATCAGTAGTATAACAGTTTCAGTTACACATTATATTAGTTAATGAAGAAATCATATTTTCTCCTATATACTATGTTAAGGATGAAAAACTGAAATTCTGACAACTAATAGCTGACAAAAAGTGACATTATGCATCACTGCAAATTTGAATTAAAAATCCATAAATAATAGATTAATTTGTCAAAATTGTAATCTTAGAAATGTAGACTGAAATATTTCTGCTACCAAGCTTAAGTTACACAGTATAAGCCCTGAGCAACATGACACAATGTGCATGAAGGACTTAAAAAAGTACCTATTCTATAATTTAGCGAATTTACCGTCTCGTTATAAACATTTAGCAAGTTTCACATTCAAATTATATTCATAAAAGTTAATAATAGAAGTTAGAGAAAATTGTTAAGCATAACCAATGTTCAAACTATACGTCAAGTTAAAAGAAACATTATTAGTAAAAGATAGTATAGTAAATAGTAACTTTTGTTACGTAGAAAATTATGAGTTAATGGAATAAAGGACAACTGACTATCATACATGTGTATAATTAAACCTAGTTGAATTCATGAGTTAACATAACCCTTATTTTATAAGTTCACATCTAAACCAAATAACCTTTCATGAGCTTATGGGATAATTTAAACAAGGGGGGCTTGCCTAGAATGAGGTATTAAATGGTTAGAGTTCGTTTAGTTCCCATTAAAGAGGTTAAGTCGACTTGGGTACAATCTCTTACATTGTTAGAACATTATTAATAATATATGCATGTGATTGGGAATGACCTTTAGCCTATGCGTGTAGATAGGGTATTGGGTTAAAAAGGTAAAGGTTATAGAATTAGATTGAAAAAGCCTTAGGGCTTGTAGTTGGAAAACTCATAATATAGTTAGGATGCATAAGACATATTCTTATTTAAATAATACTACCCTAGTAATATTATAGAAAGGTTTGAGATTTTTATTTGCCAGACATTATTGTTCTGACTCCCTCCTCATTACAACATAGGTTAGAGAAGATGATGTAGATTACAAAGGAGAAGGCGATACGGGGACTTGTGGCAGATATGTATTTGTCTACCTATGTTATTTTATATTTTTGTTCTACCCACTTAGATATAATATATTTTGATATTGAGCTACGAATATTTAGCGTTGTTACATCGGATTTTCTTGTATGTTTCTAACGTTTAATTTTTTAATGAAATGGGTATTTTCTAATGTTATATTTTATCCGTCTGCTATGAGATTATGAAAGCATAGATAGATAGTTCTATGTATTGTCTTTTATATCAATTTTGCCGACCAATAGCTAGCTTTTGGATGGGTCTAAGGTACGATGGGCCTTTCTTAGGAGGTTAAGTTACCCGATCAATGAGGATAACTATATGCTTAATCGATGTACTTTTTATTTTGAACTTACACCAAACTCAATAAATTCCAATTATAGAAGTAGTTGCGACCATATTTCGAAAGGATGGATGAGGAGACTATGAGTTAGGCCAATAGATAGAGTTGAATTTATAATTCTATCCTGATCACCTAATGGTGGACGCCGTATTGCAATGAACGATCCAAAAAGAGCATGACTGTGACATATAGAAGTACCATAGAAGCTGAATGGTTCTTTACTCCTTTGTTGAGCCTAGGCTACCTTATGATTTTGGATTACCGATTAAAGACAAACATTTCATCTAGATAGATGGCAGATAAGAACCTATATGTTGTGAGCATCTAGAAGTACGAAATGACAGGAGTGAAGCAAGATGTGGAGGAGTGTGAATTTCTACGTTTTGATTTATTTGGAGAGGGTTAAGTGTAATTTCCAAAATTTATGTAATTTCAAAATATATATATAAAAAGGTGCCATTTGAACTAATAAAGAACTACAAAAAAAGGAAAGAAATGTGTACGATATGGATATTCATTTACGTAGTTTACACTATCCATTTCAATAAAAGAAAAAAATTCCTGGAATTCAAACAAAGAAAATATCTCATTTTTAGTTAATTTATGGAAAATTATAACTGCAATCATTTTTGAAAGGATAACTCTGATACATTAAAATATGGAAAGGTGTGTTCTAGTTTAGGAACTAAGGCGTATATACACATGTACACTACGCTCAACGTTCAAAAATAAAATAAATAAATAAATAGCGCAATTGTGACAACATTCATATTACATATGAACAATGTACTAATTACAGGACTATGATTTATGAATATTAATTTCAAATTTGATAGGCAACAAATTTGTAATTAATGGAGAGTTAAAAGGAATAAAATGTGGACTTATTAGGGAATTTATTAGAGACAAAATAGGAGAATTAAGGAATGTGGGTGATAGTGGAATGACATACTAAGAATGTCTATCTTAATTTAGCAAGAAGTGTTAGGATCACAACCTCATTAACACCAGTTAATAATGAATGGCATTTTTCACCAATTTCTTTTGAGTTTTAGGTTGTAATTGCTAGTTATCCGCCTTAGGTTATTGGAAAAGTATACGATGTGGCATAAGATATGTTCCTTTTTTATCGTTGGGTTGATTTATGGATGGGGTTAGAGTGCTAGATAAAATATATACATATTGATAAACACCGCAAATAAGGAAATTTCATAAGGACACTTAACTAGCGAGAAAATGTAGGTAAATCTAGAAGTTAACGAGGAAATTAGGTTAGTAACTAAGATTATAGAATGCCTCAATCCCAAGAACTTTAAGATTTTGGAAAAAATAAATTTTGGGAAAAACTAAGACAATTTTTAATTATTATAAATTAATTAAACTAGCTAATATTTATGAAATATTAGTTATAAAATTTTATTTTTATTTGATGAACAAATATAATTAAATGTATTTATAATGGTTATAAATATATACGATATCAGTACACATTAAAATTGTATTTATATGCAAAATATTTTTCTAGGGTTTAAATGGGTTTGTAGCCTAAATATGGGGTTGATTGGTTCGGTCATGATAAGGCTATGAAGGTGTGGCCATATGATGGAAATAAAGGGGTTTGATTTGGATGGATGAGTAAAAGGAATTGGTGAGAGATAAAGAAGGATCTATATCCTAATTAACTTTTCTCTAATCACTCCTCTTTGTAAGCATCTCAACACACATCTATAAAGAACCTTTGGAAGCCTCCAAAAATCCTCGTTTTCGGTTGAACACGTTATCCCCTCACCTCCATTCTAACAAGCTCAAATCAAATAAAAATTAAACATTATCTAAAGCCGATGGTCAACAATTTGGGAGATATCTTCAGAATTGGAATTCAATTTAGGAGTTCATTTTCTTGCTTCAAGGCGTTATTTTTTGGTATTGGTATAAGGTACTGACTCGACTTATAGTTATGCACTATTAAATTATTATTTACATATTGCATTTTGTTATATTAGTTAGGTGACGATTCTATTATATCAACACAATATATTTTCATAACTAGATTGGTTGTACACGTTTATATTCTTATATATTTATTATATAAAAAGTTTTTTGTCATACATCTACATATAATATACACTGATCAACGTTAAAAACATTTTTTACTATTTAAACAATTTCATACACGTTATTCAAATACACATAAGCTTCATAATTTAAATTCTATATTCTACTGTAAAAAATATATGGTTTTATAATTTTATATGGATAGTTTCAAATGTAAAATATTTTCAGGTAGAAGTAAAATTATTATTTTTATTTGTATATTATTATTAGATATTATTTAAACCAATTAATTATGCAAAATTAATCATATCTTCATATATGTACTATGAAATATGTTTAATATTTTGTAGAATTAAATTAACTTCTAATTTCTTTTAGGAAGAAAAACCTATTTTATATATATATATAAATAATTTAAATATTTAAAATTAGTTGAAAATTAAAATTGATTTTTAATTTGTTTTTAAATTAAAAATTATATGTTAAATGTTCGAACAACAAAATATCTCTAATACTTTTTACTAAAAATTTAAAATTTGAAATTATATTCCAGAATATAAATTTTTATTTATTTTTCCTTATTATCCATATGGATAATTATTTAAATACATATAAAACTTTTAAATAAAAAAATAATTCTTCTTTGCCCTGTGTATAATTCGGTTTAAATATATATATATATATATATATGTAATATATATATATATATATATATCTTGTGTATTTTAAAGGCATTAACATTTATATATTTGTTATCATATTATTTACATTCATATATATATATATACACACACACACACATTTATATATATCAAAAAATATAATGCTTTCGTTTATATAACAAAAATTATTATAATATTTAATATACTATAACACTCCGTTATTTGGCGTTAGTTATTTAATTTTTTATTTAGTTAGTTAATTAATTAGGATCCAAAAATAAAGTTTGTGTAGATGATGGAATTTGACAATGAAACTTGCACCATTGTGTTAATGGTGAAATTCTATGCAATTTTCATATTTGGAATTTTGTGATCAGAGTCCAAAGGAAGAAGTTGAGGACGAAAAATAAGTTTGAAATGAAAATGTTTATATATTAATTGTCTTGGCCCCACAGGTCGACCCGCATATTGAAGCGCTCGATCGGGAGCAGTTGAAGGTTTCATGTATAGCGACTAGGAGTAGCCTAGGTCCAACAACCAAGATTTAATATATTTCGGTCTGACGGTTAGGATTGATTCTTACACCTATAAATTCAAGCTTAATCCTCTCTTCTCTTCCCATATTTTACTAGAGTTTGTGGTAATGAAGCTCTGCCACTTCTTATTCTCCACTCTCTTTCTAAATTATAAAACAAGACATTTATATCTATATTCTTACATATCAGAGAAGAATAGAAATCTAATAAAAAGGAGAAGAGAATCAACTATACACAGGTTTGAGGTAATTTATATATTTACATTTGTATCTAGTTTCTCCCCCAATCCCAAATCTCTTCTCAAATCTATAATTCTAATGTATGTATATACCCTTTTTATACATTTCTTGGATTAAATAGGATTTGGTTTACTTGATTATTATGCCTAACCAGATAATTGTATATGATTTATAAGCAACATTGTTAGAAAACCACTTTGGGAATTGGTTTTAAATGCATGGGTCTAACTTGATTGAGGTCTTAAATGGAAAAATCTGCATGTTTCTCTTTTAAACGTATTTTGCGGTGATTATAGAAGCCCACTTCATATATAGAAGTATTAAGTGCCAAATGGGATTGGAAGTATTAGATGGTTTACAAGGCTTCATCAGTATTTTGTACCTTGGAAAGGGGTAAGTAAGTAATGTTGTATGCAATACAAGGTTAGATTAGAATTGCTAACCTTAATAGGCACAACGATTAAATGGAAATCAATCAGTATATATTTATGTTATGAACAGTACATAGATTTTCTAGTCATCAAAATGTAGTTCTGACCCCCTCCTCATTGCAACCCATATCATTGATGTTAGTGGAACATGTTACTAGAGCTGGATGTATTTAGTTGTTAGAGGAGTCTTCTTTTCTCTCGTGCTCGATGCTGATGTGACAACCTGTTATCCAAGGAATACCATTCCAAGGTAGTAGTCATAATCAGTATTTTTATCCTATTATTGTTTCCACCATGAGTTTAGATTTCAATCAATCTCTGATAATGTTCATGGTTTTTTGTAAGTACCAAATCAATTGATCTATGCTTTGATGAACTTGGATTTCAATTTTTGTCAAAATTTGTGTCCATTAATGTACGGGGTTTTATCGATAATCTATGTCTGACTACCTTTTCATGTTGCGCACATCATTTAGCATAACTTCATCCCTAAGGCAGGAAGTTACGACTAGATTTATCCTATGGTGCGGAAGACCACCTATGCTAGTATTGGTGACATCTTCGTCAATTTGACTAGCAACCTTTTGATTTAATTTGTTGATCAAATATTAGCACTCCACAAAGTCACTTTCTATATTTCCATCTATCCACTCTCGTCTTTAGGTAATAAGGTGAACCATCATGGAGAGGCAGTTTAGTAGAAGGTTCCTTCCGCCATCATTAGATCCTTCCTTAGGAAGATGGAAATTCCAAAACCGTCAACAACACTAGCAACACCAGCGGAATAAGATTAGGTGCATAGCCTCCATGTTACGACCATTCAAGAGTCACAGCAATGGATCAAGCTCCAACTGTGGAGCAAGGTATCTTGTGTCCGTAGGCATTATTGTAGGAATTATGGTGTTGTTATCTTTTCTCTTCCAGCATTTGTTCCTTTCTTTTATGTTGTTTGCATCGTAACTGTTAGTTGTCTCTTGTAAAAAGCACGCATGATATTATGAGTTGCTAAGTATTTACCGTGTTATTATTTCTGCATGTGCAAACTGCTCCTATATATGCATAGTGAAGAAGCAGTATAAATATGGGAATCTCATAAAGAAACTTGACCAATAGTAAATGTAATATAAGATTGGAAATTTAGAATGGTTGGAAAATTTTAGCGATGGACATAATAAAGTTGTTTTGGTATCATGGGTCATTGCTCATATTCGTTAAAGGCTAAATTTTTTGGTAACTGGGGATGATGATATTTTAAAATAAAATGTCAAGTTTTATAGGTAAAGGTTAGTTGTAGATTTTACAATTTGGTTTATGCATTTATTGCATAATTGACTTTTATCTATGCTGAAATCATGGCTTGGTTTACCAAAATTTTGGAAAAGGAAAATATTTAGAAAAGCTTCCTTTCGATTTGAAAATTTCTCTTTTGACAAAAAAGTTTTTAGGTTTTAGTTATTTTTTACTCTTAAATTATCTTTAGAGTTTTTGTTCAAAAGTTTGATTTCAAGGGAAAATATACTTCTAAATATTTGGGATATTATTTTGAATAAAACTTGAAAAGTGAGAAAGATTTTTGTGAATCTTTTATTTTGAAGGCCACATGTTAGGCGTGGATAAGGAAAATAGAGTTAGAATTTGCGAATTTTACCGTGCATTAGGATCGGCGATGAGATTAATGCAAGCAGTAACAAGGAAAAAATTGTTTTAGCCTTAGAATTTCTATTTCCATACCTTGTCCACGATGCACACAAGTCTGTTTTTTTTTTACTTAATTTTTTTTCAGAGCTTGATAAACCACCTTATGCATTTTTGTATGTGGAAAATTTAGAGTACATCCTGGGCAACGAGGAAATTTCTATCGTAGGGTGGAAGATTATAGAGTGGTAAGAATGATAAATTTTCCACCAAAATCCCTTTTTCTGGGATAGGAGTAAAATTTAGGAAGCAATTTTTCCGATTCGTTAGATTTTTGGATAGTGGGAATTGGAAGCAAAACTGGTTACTTCATACTTTTATTCATAAGAGTATGGGATTTTGGTTGAATTTTTTTTCAAAAGTTGCATGCATGTAGAGCTACCAGTATATATATATAGGTTGTTTGTATCATATTTTTCCAAAAATGTTTTCAAAAGAAATGCATTCATATAGGAGTTTTCGATTTAGAACTATTTTGCATGCATATTTTCTATGTGGTAGTATACTATGCACTTGTGCACGTTTGGTTGCAAAATTGATTGTACACTCATTGGTTGTATAGTTTAGGATAATTAGGAGCCAAAACCATGACTTAGTCATTGGTGAAATTTTGGGGAAGAAATTCTTTTAAAGAGGGAAAGAATGTAACACCCCGTATGGGACGACCCGACTTTCTCAACCCAGAAAGATGTATCATCATTAAGAAAGAAAGGGATAGAAATAGAAAAGAATAGAAAGAAAAAACACAACATCAGAATCTCACAGCGGAATGGAACAAAATATAGTGCATCACATAACTATTACATAGTTATACATACATCAGAGTCATACAATATCATATAACAGGACTGTCATATACATATATGTCCATACATACATTCACAATACAACACACACTAACTAAACAGCGGAACTACATATATAGATACATACGTCTGGTCTTCTCCCCAAAATAGTTCCTCCAGAAAATCAACCGCCCAAATACCTATCACTTGGCTACTCATAAAAATTTGAGTACCCAAGAGTTTATGAAAGCACAAAATATAAACTCCGGGTCAGACATGGGTCTGGTATGAGTAAACAGGTTAAAATTGCTTAACTTTGGAAATCGTTTGAAAATAAAGGTATCACGTAAGACTCCCCACAAATAAATACGGGTAAGTTTTTACCTTACGCTAACCAAAACATTTTATAGGAAATTCTGTGATATTATAATAGTGTCTAGGGTTTTCAAGTAAATAGAAAATAGCCGAAATTGTTACATGATTAAATTCCAGCTACTAGCCACGAAAGTGGGTAATACAAAACAAAACCGTAGGGTCTCGTAGGGAAAAATGGATTTCCAACAATGACAGGGCTACTGGGGTACCGTCCGTCACAGTACGGGGCCTAGATCACCGTACCGAGGATCACTCCCAATCCCCTACAACACAAGGCCGGAACCATTCCTTACTGAACAGTCCCGAACAAGATAACCCCGCAGTTGTGGCCAACAACTGCTCACACAGCCGAAATAAAAAGGGACATCTAGACAGGGGAATATCTTGTCCTGCTTGGGCATGACCCACCTAACCTTGCTGCATCTCCCCTGTTTTAGCCATTCCCGATTGATGAGGCTTGAGGCTACGATTAACTTTATTGAACATTATTCTTAGAATGCTCATCGTCCGCCTGACGATGTGCTGAAAGCATTCAATCCATACAAGTTCGTTCCGGGTTCGAACGAAACCGAAGGCATTATCTCGTTACACTCATTTGGGAATCACCCTCGGAGTCAACGACAATAATCCTTGCATTCTGAAACACCGTCTTGATCACCAATTGATAAGTCACGACCTATCGTTTAATTTGGATTGATGTGGTTTTCAGAGAATCAAAATTGATTCTTCCAATCTCGGTCTCATCGGAATCCAAATGCCATTTTAAGGGCCAAGTTGTCTATTTAACTTAACAGTTCAATTTAATGTCAGAATTCACATAATGGGTATAACAGATAAATCATACACAGTTATCATAGATATCCATAATATATTACAACATATCACAGAAATATCATCAAACAGATGTCAAAGTCAATCAAACGGAATCATCAATGCATACCAAACAGTTTGGTTTTACTTAACTAAATTATTTGCTTAAGAATAAACTACTTTATTCTGTTTAATTAACTACTGATTAATTAACTTATTAATGATCAATTAATTACTCAATTAATCATTAATCATCAATTTATTAATTTTCCAATTAATTAACTTTATTCGTTTATCATTACTTAATTACTTAGTTAATTCTTAATTACTAATAAATAACTTACTTATTAAAGATTAACTACTTATTTAATTATCACAAAATTATTTTAATAAGTCAATTATTATCAATTTAATTAGTTATAAATCTTTAATTAATCACTTTTTCCAGCTTGATTAATCACTAATTAACTTATTAAATTATTTAATTATTTCTTAATTACTTAATTAATAAATTCTTAATAATTAAATAAATAAAAACTTAATTACCCATTTATTTCCAATTAATTACTTAATTAATCGTCAATTACCAATTTATTAACCATTTAATCCTTAACTAATTACGATTATTTAATTATTTAACTTTAAGTAGTTAATTAAATTTCAAATTTCAAATTGATTAAACACAAGATTATTAATCTCAATCTTAAACTTCAAATTTATTTAAACTTAAATTACTTTAGTTAATTACAATAAAATTAATTACATTATTAATCAACTTATACTTTAAATTAATTATTAATTTTACATTTACAATCTCTTTTTAAATGAATTTTAAAAATCAAATTTTAACTTAAACATGTTAACATCATTAACTTAATTAATACTAACCTTTATTTAACAAACTAACTTAAAAGTTTATTCAGTTAATTCTCAAGAAAATGGAACTGTGGAAACCCTCTGTTACTCGAGTAAACTCGGATTCCTCTTATCTTTGTTTCCCAGTCCCCCTCTCTTCTTCTCCTTCTACTACCTGTTCTTCCTTGTCTCGCATACATTCTCCTTCCACTCTATCTCTTCTCCTTTTTTTGTTTTAAGTTACATTTCAATTTAAAATAGCAGTATCTCGCGAAACAACTCACGCATCAGGGCCATCACTCACAAGCAAACTCCACAGTCTCGAGAGAAACACTCGAGATGACCAAACATGAAACTGCAGACACCTAACGCCACCGTGCACGTGCACGGTGGTTCGCCTCCCCTCCAGTGGCTCAAGCCTCTTCCAACAAGTTACGTAAATGCCTCACACTCGAAAGCCCACTCCAGTTCGTCACGAAAATCATGGGATCGAAAAAAGGCTAAAGCTCGTACCAGCTGTAAACGAACACACTAAGTAAAACGCATCAGCCCACTAACGTCGACCACCTGAGGTGGTGAAACTCCGTTCATACCTCGACCATAACCTCCCTACCCACTCCAAGAATCGCGATGCACTCGATCAAAGCACGGCGACAAAACCACAATTTTACAGAGCATAAAAACAAACGCAAACTAAACCCTACATTCGATTCAAACACAAAATCCTTGCATTCGAAAAATTCTTTAGCATTTTTCCTGTTATCAACAAGTATTAAGCAAGCTATACAACAAGTTTCAATATTTAAGATTTGTTGAATCTCCCGAGATTTACAAAAAACAATTTTTGTTCATTTACAAAATTCACCTTATATACTCATCTAAAAGTCTCCACTCTCGTTTTAAAAATCCTAATTTTGCATGAAGATTCAAGCTATATAGTTGAATTGGCAAACTAAAATACTTGAATTCATCATAGGATTTTTGGTTGACATGTAAATCAACTGGAACAGTTGATATGCTTCACTGGAAATTTGAAAACAAGTTAAAAACTTGATTTATATTCAAACAACTTACTTTTTTTTAAAACATAAGCCTATAAATGAGTGAGAGGAGGTATTTTATAATTTGATCATCTACTTAACTCCATAACCAAGAAAATCTGTGTATTCAAACCTACAGAACACTCATATAAGAACACAGATTGATAAACAAAAACATATGCCAACATATGATTACCAATACATCATACACACAGATTAAACTTAAGGCTTAAAATTTTATGTTTACTCACCTAAAACTGTTGCCAGAATTGATGTGTTGTGTTGAAGCTGCAGTATTAAATTCCCGAGAATTTGTTTTGCCTATATGTTGAATTTTGCTTGAATTTATAAAATAAGATGTTTATCTTCTTGTTTTTTTTATAAACTCAGTTTTGAATTGATGAACGAAAGAAGATTCAAGCCATGATATATAAAAAAATGCAGGCTGTAAGATTTGATGTAAGATTTTTTTGTTTGAACTAAAAACATTTCAGAAGGTCGGCCAGAGATTTTTTTCTTCAACAAGATGGTGGCTGAAAAGATGAAAAAATGTGGCTACATTTATTGATTTTGTCTGGTGTAATTTATCATCTTGTACTATATGTTTTTTCCTTTCTTTCTTACAGGTTTGTTCAGCCTGACTTTGTAAGTATATTTAGCTATTTATTTCCTTGGCTTATTGTAGAAGCTTGCTCATTTACACGTACGTTTATTATTCTTAGTGAAGCCTGATTTTTTATTTTTATTTGTTGAGTACAACTATATATAACTTGTCATGTTTTCTTTACATTATTCATTTATATCTACAGGTTATTTTTCTCAAATTTTCTGATATGTTTGCTTAAAAGTTATTGTTAGCATATTAGTGTATTCTATTCGTTAATTAAATTTTCAAACATTGATTAAAATCGTATACTTGTATGTTTATACTTCAAGTTACAATTTATATTTTTACATTCATCTCTTTAGTTACATTCTAATATTTATGATTATGTTTTATACTAATTTTGTATGTTAATATTTTAATTATTTATATTGCTTTATACTTATGTGTTTATGTTTAATAATACTATGTTTGTTTATTTTTAAACTTATCATTTTAAAAACTACAATTGTATTCATAAGTGTATTATCAAAGATCTCATCATTTTAAAAAATTTAAAAGCTTGTATTTAATTTAAATTAGATTAAATATTCATTAAAATATGCTGTCAAAAATTCCGGGTTGTTACATTCCTCCCCCCTTAAAAAGAATTTCGTCCCTGAAATTTAAAACAACAGTTAATTCAAAAGTTTTTATATTAACCATCAAAACATACAAATCATTCATACAATAGCAAACAAACAACAATCTATTCTAACAAACATCACTAGTTATCCGAACATAAATCCGGATAAGCATTCCTAAAACGATCGAGAGTTTCCAAGGTACAATCTCTGGGATCCTCACTCCATTGCACTTTGACGAGTTTCACCACTTTGTTCCTGAGTTGCTTCTCGTCTCGATCCATAATCTGAACTGGATTTCTGACCACAGTTAAATTGGGTTCTACTTCCAAATCTTCTTGAATTACTGGCTCTACAACCAGTGAGGAATCATGAACAAATTTCCTCAAATGTGATACATGAAACACATTGTGAATCCCAGACATCCGCTCTGGCAATTCAATCCTATAGGCTACAGTTCCAATTCTCTCCAATACTCGAAATGGTCCAATGTATCTCGGAGCAAGTTTTCCCATCCTTCCGAATCTTATAGCACCTTTAATTGGGGAAACTTTAACAAAAACCAAGTCTCCGATCTCAAATTCCAATGGTCTTCGTCTTCTATCCGCATATTTCTTCTGACGATCTTGAGCAGCTTTCATCCTTTTCTTGATAAGCTCAACCTTCGTAGAAGCTTCTCGAATAAGATCAGATCCGAGCACAAGACGATCCTTCGATTCAATCCAACAAGATGGGGATCTACACGGTCTTCCGTATAAAGCTTCATAAGGAGCCATCTTAATACTCGCTTGGTGACTGTTATTATAAGAAAATTCCACTAGATGAAGATGGTCCTCCCAAGATCCTCCAAAATCTAAAACACAAGCCCGTAGCATATCCTCAAGAATACGATTAAGCCTCTCCGTCTGTCCGTCCATTTGAGGATGATAGGCTGTACTCAATCTCAGATCTGTTCCCATTGCGGATTACAGAGCTTCCTAAAATTTGCTAGTGAAAGTAGGATCACAATCACTTACTATGCTGACTGGAACACCATGCAATCGAACTATCTCCTTCAAGAAAATTTCCGCCAAAGAAACTGCAGTGCGGGTTGCCTTTACTGGTATAAAATGGGCACTCTTAGTTAAACGATCTACAATAACCCATATACCATCATTCCCTTTCCTGGTTCTAGGCAAACCATCAATAAAATCCATCGAGATCATTTCCCATTTCCAATTCGGAATTTCTAAAGGTTGCAATAATCCGATAGATTTCAGTTGATCGCCTTTAACTTGATGGCAAATGGCACTACTGTTCACAAAAGCAACTACATCCTTCTTCATATTCGGCCACCAGAATACTCTCCTCATATCTTTGTACATCTTCGAGATTCCAAGATGAATATTCAATTTGGAGCGATGACTTTCTGATAACACTTCCTGCCTCAACTCCTTATCGTTCGAAACACAAATTCTCCCGTTTATCCTTAGTGTTCCTTGGCCATCAATTTAAAAACTGGGACACTGACCTTTCCTGACTCTTTTAATGATTCTCCTCAACACCTTATCAGATTCTTACTTGCTTGAGATCCTTTCAATAAGAGAAGGAACCACTTCCAGAAGAGATAGAATTGTGTTTCTACTGAGAGCATCAGCTACGACATTCGCTTTCCCTGGAGTATACAGAATATCCAAATCATAAGATGCAAGAAATTCAACCCACCGCTGCTGTCTCAGATTAAGTTCTTTTTGAGAGAATAGGTATTTCAACGGTTTGTGATCCGTGAACGATTCGAATTTCTCTCCTAAAAGATAATGTCTTCAAATTTTCAAAGCAAAAAACAATGGCTAGCAATTTAAGATCATGCGTAGCATAGTTTTTCTCATGAGGCTTCAACTGCCGACTAGCATACGCAATAACCCTTCCGTTCTGCATCAGAACTGCTCCCAAACCAACTATACAAGCATCAGTATAAACCTCGAATTTGCTTTTCCCATCCGGAATAGCAAGTACTGGTGCACTAGTTAGCCTTATCTTTAAATACCTGAAAAGCTCCTTCGCACTGAGGCGTTCGTTTGAATTTTGCTCCTTTCCTGGTCAGCTTAGTCAGATGCGAAGAAATCTTGGAATAATCCCTGATAAATTTTCTGTAGTAGCCAGCCAATCCTAGAAAACTGCGAACTTCCGTTGGTGTCTCTGGCTGTTTCCATTCCAGAATAGTTTCAACTTTCGCTGGGTCTACAGAAATGCCTAGGGGTGTGCATTTAACCGACTTAACCGATTTAACCGACTTAACCGACATCAACCGAACCGACTTAACCGATAATTTCAGTTAACCGACATTATCGGTTAACCGACCGACCATAACCGAACATTTTCGGTTCGGTTAACGGGTAATAAACCCTAGTCCATCGGTTAACCATTAACCGACCAAAAAAATTATGTTTTTTTATCGCAGCCCAAAACCACTGTTAGCTTATTTATAAACAACCCATGCCCGAACCAATACTTACCGTGACCAAATATTTTCATTTTTAGATCCAATTCTCATTTCTCAATCTGTACAGAATTTAAAAAAGGGGAAACATGAAATCTAGATCTACTCGGTGCTTATCTCATCTGTTAATCGTCGATGTTAGTCGCAAACCTACATGCTTGTGATGGCTGCCATCTGAGATCGTTCAAAAATTAATGGATTCGTGAAGGAATAGAAAGCAAGTGAGTATACATTTATGTTCAATTTTATTTTCAATTAGTGTAATTACAAATTACTATATTCGATTCTTCCGATCTACTATACATATTTAATTAAATTCTATTATTCTAATTCTAGTCTAGTTACTTACCAAATTCAATTCAATTTGTATATGTAATTAAGTTGTAAATTGGTGTAAATAGTGGCTTAACAGTTGAATTCTTTGATTTACTAATTTTTGTTTCAGATTTATTCATGTATTCCTATTTCTTCCGATAGCTGTTTGAGCATTATCTGTAAAACAATGGATTTGTTCACACTGGCTAATGAGTTAAAGTTTAGTATAAATAATGATAACTTAACATGTAGTATTGATGATTCTTTTGTAGAGACATTTGTTGGAGCATAGAATTTCAATTGAGAAAAAAAATCCTTTTCTAAACTACTACTTGGATTAAAATACTTGATAGCTAGAGAACTAACGGTCAGTACTTCAACATAATGATATATAATAAGGGCTGTTGAATTGGAAGCATAGAAACAAGTTGATATATTTTGAATAAATAAAGAGCAATATTTTGCATATAAGTTGTGCAACGTCATCTGATATATGGTCTCATTCATGATGATTGTATCGCCAATGTGCATACTCTTTACTTCTACAAACTAGTGAATTAAATATAGAACTGATGTATAACTTAAATCCAACATGTAAATGTAAATACACCGATATCACAAACTAACGAGAATTACTCTATACATACATACATGAGAATAGAGTTATGGTTAAGGTATTAAGAGTAATGGTATGACAAGCATAGAAAACCTTGTTATGCATGACATTGCAATTTTTGTTTTGTTAAAAATGCTCATGTAGACAAAGTGAAGTGTAAAGAAATTGGTTCACCGAGAACATAACTCAAAAAGTGAAGTATATTACTGAGAATTAATTAGTTAATTTTTAGTAATATTTCCTTTTTTACAAAAGCACTTTAAAGTGATGGTCAAATTGATCAAACACATGTTAAATGTACTTTAAAGTTCTAATTTATAGAACGTTATGAAAATGTAATGGTGAAACAGTTTATAGATTGTAATTTCGTATATTAACTAGTGCATCATGTATAAACCCATTATTTTTTCTTCATATATAATTGTTTAAACTTATTTAAGCTTGTTTATAGTTTAATTTCACATATAATATAATCATATCAATGTTTTATCATTAGTATTCATCAATACTTTAGCCCGTTATCTGTCTATCATATATACTTGTTTGTCATCAGTTTCATTATCAGTTTGGAGCTTGGACAGTTGTTGTGGTGGTGGCTTCGTTGATCAGTTGCATTGCATCATCAATTTCCTTACTAAGTTGCTAGAAGTTGGTTCATGTAATTTTTAATATATATAATTTGGCACTTAGAGAGTTGCTGTGTTTGTGTTAGTATTATATGTAATGCATGTAATATGCTATTATGCTGAATCAGTGTGTCCTGTACGTATATTATGTGATGTGTTTGCTAAGCTTTTGATTTGGTCTAGACTTTGGTTAATATGTACTGTTGTGCAGTTTGTTGTGCCAATTTTTGCATAGCTTTTGCTCTGGTTATTGGGCTTGCTGCAAGTCTTGCTAGTTTGATGTATAACTATGTGTCCTATATTATGCAGAGTGAGTAATATGTTTATGTTTTTATATGCTGAGTTGTAATATACTTATGTTACTGCGTTATTGGTTACTGTCGTTCCTTACTAGGTGTCCCTTCGGATGTTAGTTTTGGTTAATTTTAACAATTAATTGCTATTAACCTACTCAGTTAACCGACTGTTGGTTAATCGATCAAGCTCAATCGGTTAACCGGTTTAAGTAGATGGTTAACCGCGGTTAATAATTTTCGGTTCGGTCGAAATAAGCCACCTAGTTTGATTTTCGGTTCGGTTAATCGAACCGTTTAATATGGTCGGTTAAATCGGTTAATTAACCGATCGGTTCGGTTAACCGACCGTGCCCACCCCTAGAAATGCCTTCACCAGAAACAATGTGCTCTAAAAATTTAACCTCCGATTTCTAGAAATGGCACTTCAAAAACTTCGCTTTCAGCACATGCTTCCTCAGAGTCTCCAATACAATCCTCAAATGCTCCCTGTGCTCTTCTTCGGATTGGAATAAACCAAGTTATCATCAATGAATACCAACACAAACTTATTCAACACATCCCTAAAGACTCGGTTCATGAGGTCAACGAAATAGGCAGGAGCGTTGGTTAATCCGAACGGCATAACCAACCACTCATAGAAACAATTCAGTCCCCTAAATGCAGTCAAGGGAATACTGTCTTCAACTACCCTCAACTGGTGGAAACCTGAAGCTAGATCCAATTGAGAAAAGATAGAAGCACCATGCAACTGGTCAAAAAGATCGTCGATGCGAGGAAGAAGATATTTATTACGGATAGTCACTTTGTTCAATTCTATATAATCCACACAGAACCTCAGTGATCCATCCGATTTAGTCACAAATACTGCTGCTGAACCCCAACAAGTAAAACTGGGTCTAATCAATCCCCTCTCTAAAAGATCCTGCGTCTGCTTAATCAACTCTTCTCTTTCCCTAGGAGCCATTCTCCTACTGGGCCGAATCACTGGCACAGCTCCTGGAATCAAATCAATACGGAACTCTATTTCTCGATGTGGTGGCAGACACTTAACTTCTTCAAATACATCAGCAAAATCTTGAACCACATCGATATCTTCAACTCTCTCTTCAGAAGTCTCAATTCCATGCGAAAGACTGCTCAAGTGAATTCCAGAATTATCACACGACACTCTGGCAATTCTACCCAGATCAGTTTCCAACAAAACCGTTCTTTCATCACAATTCAAAACGGCTTTATACTTGTCCAGCCAATCCATACCCAAAATAAGATCAAATCCCTTAAAATTCAATACATACGGGTTACAAGAAAAGCTGTGGGATAGATAAGAGATCTTCAAGTCCTTACAGATAGTGTCTAATTTAGTCACCCCTCCTATAGGATTAGATACCAAGATAGAACTATCTATAGAACTAGGGGTAAGATAAAACCTTTCAACAGAGTCCAAAGAAATAAAACTCAAGGAAGCACCCGAATCAAACAAAACTTTAGTATATTTTCCATTTAAAAGTAAAGTACCTTCTAATACTCCTTTGCCCATCGAAGAAGAAGATGGTCTGGCTTCCAAAGCAAAAACTTTATTCTGAGGTGCCCTCTGCAGAAGTGGACAATTCTTGATCATGTGTCCTGGCTGATGACAATTAAAGCACAATGATCTCTGAACCATAGCAGATCCTGGGCCACTCTGATGCGGTTGCTGCTGCTGTTGCTATAATCCCTTTCTAGGACACTTATTTGCCAAATGCCCTTCCTGTTGACAAATGTACCACTTTCGAGGTCCGTTGTTATTCCCAGGTTTCTTCTTATTCGGCTTCCTCCATTTAGGATCAAACTTCCGCTTATTCGGATTAGTGAAATTCCCACTTGAAGCTGCAACTGGAGTCACCGGCTTCTTACTCATCAAACTTTCATACCTCAATGCCATATCAATCAAATCAACAAAAGTTCCCTTCAGAAGCACTATCAATTTCCCATGGAATTCAGGCCTCAACCCTTGCACAAATTTCTCATTCTTTTTCAGAGGAGTATCGATGAGTCCTGGTCCATAACAAGAGAGTTCGTTGAATCTGGTTTCATACTCCGAAATAGACATACTACCCTGCTTCAAATACAGAAAATCCTAATACAATTGGGTTCTTCCTGCCGTTGGCACAAACTTCTCTTCAAACAACTCCTTAAATATGTCCCATGAAATGTCATCCTCAGAAATATTTGCAATAATTGAATCCTATCGTGCTGCTGCACCACCTTGCAGTTGCCACGATGCCATATGCCTCTTACGCTCATCAGTCAATTTCATGCTCTTAAAAATTCGCTCACAAGAGCGTAGCCAGTCTTGAATTTTAATTATTGACTCAGAACCTTTGAATGGTCGCCCTCCGAGATGTTTGAAATCCTTGCATAAAGCTGCAAAACTAACTTGAGACGGTACTGGATTGACAACCTCACTAACATTTTGACTCCGTCCATTATCTGTTGAAGTACTGGCCCAAACTCTGCCCCTTCTTCCTGAACTCATGTCGGTCACCTGAACAGGTAACCCAACAATTTAGATAGGTATATATAATTATATGAAAATACAAATACGCACTCTCAAGATAGATATAACACAAGAGCCTAGGTTCTCGCTCAACCTAGCGCTCTGATACCAACTATGACAACCCGACTTTCTCAACCCAGAAAGACGTATCATCATTAAGAAAGAAAGGGATAGAAATAGAAAAGGATAGAAAGAAAGAACACAACATCAGAATCTCACACCGGAATGGAACAAAATATAATACATCACATAACTATTACATAGTTATACATACATCAGAGTCATACAATATCATATAACAGGACTGTTATATACATATATGTCCATACATACATTCACAATACAACACACACTAACTACACAGCGGGACTACATATATAGATACATACGTCTGGTCTTCTCCCTAAAATAGTTCCTCCAAAAAATCAACCTGTTATCCAAGGAATACCATTCCAAGGTAGTAGTCATAATCAGTATTTTTATCCTATTATTGTTTCCACCATGAGTTTAGATTTCAATCAATCTCTGATAATGTTCATGGTTTTTTGTAAGTACCAAATCAATTGATCTATGCTTTGATGAACTTGGATTTCAATTTTTGTCAAAATTTGTGTCCATTAATGTACGGGGTTTTATCGATAATCTATGTCTGACTACCTTTTCATGTTGCGCACATCATTTAGCATAACTTCATCCCTAAGGCAGGAAGTTACGACTAGATTTATCCCATGGTGCGGAAGACCACCTATGCTAGTATTGGTGACATCTTCGTCAATTTGACTAGCAACCTTTTGATTTAATTTGTTGATCAAATATTAGCACTCCACAAAGTCACTTTCTATATTTCCATCTATCCACTCTCGTCTTTAGGTAATAAGGTGAACCATCATGGAGAGGCAGTTTAGTAGAAGGTTCCTTCTGCCATCATTAGATCCTTCCTTAGGAAGATGGAAATTCCAAAACCGTCAACAACACTAGCAACACCAGCGGAATAAGATTAGGTACATAGCCTCCATGTTACGACCATTCAAGAGTCACAACAATGGATCAAGCTCCAACTGTGGAGCAAGGTATCTTGTGTCCGTACGCATTATTGTAGGAATTATGGTGTTGTTATCTTTTCTCTTCCAGCATTTGTTCCTTTCTTTTATGTTGTTTGCATCATAACTGTTAGTTGTCTCTTGTAAAAAGCACGCATGATATTATGAGTTGCTAAGTATTTACCGTGTTATTATTTCTGCATGTGCAAACTGCTCCTATATATGCATAGTGAAGAAGCAGTATAAATATGGGAATCTCATAAAGAAACTTGACCAATAGTAAATGTAATATAAGATTGGAAATTTAGAATGGTTGGAAAATTTTAGCGATGGACATAATAAAGTTGTTTTGGTATCATGGGTCATTGCTCATATTCGTTAAAGGCTAAATTTTTTGGTAACTGGGGATGATGATATTTTAAAATAAAATGTCAAGTTTTATAGGTAAAGGTTAGTTGTAGATTTTACAATTTGGTTTATGCATTTATTGCATAATTGACTTTTATCTATGCTGAAATCATGGCTTGGTTTACCAAAATTTTGGAAAAGGAAAATATTTAGAAAAGCTTCCTTTCGATTTGAAAATTTCTCTTTTGACAAAAAAGTTTTTAGGTTTTAGTTATTTTTTACTCTTAAATTATCTTTAGAGTTTTTGTTCAAAAGTTTGATTTCAAGGGAAAATATACTTCTAAATATTTGGGATATTATTTTGAATAAAACTTGAAAAGTGAGAAAGATTTTTGTGAATCTTTTATTTTGAAGGCCACATGTTAGGCGTGGATAAGGAAAATAGAGTTAGAATTTGCGAATTTTACCGTGCATTAGGATCGGCGATGAGATTAATGCAAGCAGTAACAAGGAAAAATTTGTTTTAGCCTTAGAATTTCTATTTCCATACCTTGTCCACGATGCACACAAGTCTGTTTTTTTTACTTAATTTTTTTTCAGAGCTTGATAAACCACCTTATGCATTTTTGTACGTGGAAAATTTAGAGTACATCCTGGGCAACGAGGAAATTTCTATCGTAGGGTGGAAGATTATAGAGTGGTAAGAATGATAAATTTTCCACCAAAATCCCTTTTTCTGGGATAGGAGTAAAATTTAGGAAGCAATTTTTCCGATTCGTTAGATTTTTGGATAGTGGGAATTGGAAGCAAAACTGGTTACTTCATACTTTTATTCATAAGAGTATGGGATTTTGGTTGAATTTTTTTTCAAAAGTTGCATGCATGTAGAGCTACCAGTATATATATATAGGTTGTTTGTATCATATTTTTCCAAAAATGTTTTCAAAAGAAATGCATTCATATAGGAGTTTTCGATTTAGAACTATTTTGCATGCATATTTTCTATGTGGTAGTATACTATGCACTTGTGCACGTTTGGTTGCAAAATTGATTGTACACTCATTGGTTGTATAGTTTAGGATAATTAGGAGCCAAAACCATGACTTAGTCATTGGTGAAATTTTGGGGAAGAAATTCTTTTAAAGAGGGAAAGAATGTAACACCCCGTATGGGACGACCCGACTTTCTCAACCCAGAAAGATGTATCATCATTAAGAAAGAAAGGGATAGAAATAGAAAAGAATAGAAAGAAAAAACACAACATCAGAATCTCACAGCGGAATGGAACAAAATATAATACATCACATAACTATTACATAGTTATACATACATCAGAGTCATACAATATCATATAACAGGACTGTCATATACATATATGTCCACACATACATTCACAATACAACACACACTAACTAAACAGCGGAACTACATATATAGATACATACGTCTGGTCTTCTCCCCAAAATAGTTCCTCCAGAAAATCAACCGCCCAAATACCTATCACTTGGCTACTCATAAAAATTTGAGTACCCAAGAGTTTATGAAATCACAAAATATAAACTCCGGGTCAGACATGGGTCTGGTATGAGTAAACAGGTTAAAATTGCTTAACTTTGGAAATCATTTGAAAATAAAGGTATCACGTAAGACTCCCCACAAATAAATACGGGTAAGTTTTTACCTTACGCTAACCAAAACATTTTATAGGAAATTCTGTGATATTATAATAGTGTCTAGGGTTTTCAAGTAAATAGAAAATCGCCGAAATTGTTACATGATTAAATTCCAGCTACTAGCCACGAAAGTGGGTAATACAAAACAAAACCGTAGGGTCTCGCAGGGAAAAATGGATTTCCAACAATGACAGGGCTACTGGGGTACCGTCCGTCACAGTACGGGGCCTAGATCACCGTACCGAGGATCACTCCCGATCCCCTACAACACAAGGCCGGAACCATTCCTTACTGAACAATCCCGAACAAGATAACCCTGCAGTTGTGGCCAATAACTGCTCACACAGCCGAAATAAAAAGGGACATCTAGACAGGGGAATATCTTGTCCTGCTTGGGAATGACCCACCTAACCTTGCTGCATCTCCCCTGTTTTAGCCATTCCCGGTTGATGAGGCATGAGGCTACGATTAACTTTATTGAACATTATTCTTAGAATGCTCATCGTCCGCCTGATGATGTGCTGAAAGCATTCAATCCATACAAGTTCGTTCCGGGTTCGAACGAAACCGAAGGCATTATCTCGTTACACTCATTTTGGAATCACCCTCAGAGTCAACGACAATAATCCTTGCATTCTGAAACACCGTCTTGATCACCAATTGATAAGTCACGACCTATCGTTTAATTTGGATTGATGTGGTTTTCGGAGAATCAAAATTGATTCTTCCGATCCCGGTCTCATCGGAATCCAAACGCCATTTTAAGGGCCAAGTTGTCTATTTAACTTAACAGTTCAATTTAATATCAGAATTCACATAACGGGTATAATAGATAAATCATACACAGTTATAACAGATATCCATAATATATTATAACATATCACAGAAATATCATCAAACAGATGTCAAAGTCAATCAAACAGAATCACCAGTGCATACCAAACAGTTTGGTTTTACTTAACTAAATTATTTTCTTAAGAATAAACTACTTTATTCTGTTTAATTAACTACTGATTAATTAACTTATTAATGATCAATTAATCACTCAATTAATCATTAATCATCAATTTATTAATTTTCCAATTAATTAACTTTATTTATTTATCATTACTTAATTACTTAGTTAATTAGTTAATTCTTAATTATTAATAAATAACTTACTTATTAAAGATTAACTACTTATTTAATTATCAAAAAATTATTTTAATAAGTCAATTATTATCAATTTAATTAATTATAAATCTTTAATTAATCACTTTTTCCAGCTTGATTAATCACTAATTAACTTATTAAATTATTAAATTATTTCTTAATTACTTAATTAATAAATTCTTAATAATTAAATAAATAAAAACTTAATTACCCATTTATTTCCAATTAATTACTTAATTAATCGTCAATTACCAATTTATTAACCATTTAATCCTTAACTAATTACGATTATTTAATTATTTAACTTTAAGTAGTTAATTAAATTTCAAATTTTAAATTGATTAAACACAAGATTATTAATCTCAATCTTAAACTTAAAATTTATTTAAACTTAAATTACTTTAGTTAATTACAATAAAATTAATTACATTATTAATCAACTTATACTTTAAATTAATTATTAATTTTACATTTACAATCTCTTTTTAAATGAATTTTAAAAATCAAATTTTAACTTAAACATGTTAACATCATTAACTTAATTAATACTAACCTTTATTTAACAAACTAACTTAAAAGTTTATTAAGTTAATTCTCTAGAAAATGGAACTGTGGAAACCCTCTGTTACTCGAGTAAACTCGGATTCCTCTTATCTTTGTTTCCCAGTCCCCCTCTCTTCTTCTCCTTCTACTACCTGTTCTTCCTTGTCTCGCATACATTCTCCTTCCACTCTATCTCTTCTCCTTTTTTTTTGTTTTAAGTTACGTTTCAATTTAAAATAGCAGTATCTCGCGAAACAACTCACGCATCAGGGCCACCACTCACAAGAAAACTCCATAGTCTCGAGAGAAACAGTCGAGACGACCTAATGTGAAACTGCAGACACCTAACGCCACCGTGCACGTGCACGGTGGTTCGCCTCCCCTCCAGTGGCTCAAGCATCTTCCAACAAGTCACGTAAAGGCCTTACACTCGAAATCCCACTCCAGTTCGTCACGAAAATCATGGGATCGAAAAAAGGCTGAAGCTCGTACCAGTTGTACACGAACACACTAAGTAAAACGCATCAACCCACTAACGTCGACCACCTGAGGTGGTGAATCTCCGTTCATACCTCGACCATAACCTCCCCTACCTACTCCAAGAATCGCGATGCACTCGATCAAAGCACGGCGACAAAACCACAATTTTACAGAGCATAAAAACAAACGCAAACTAAACCCTACATTCGATTTAAACCCAAAATCCTTGCATTCGAAAAATTCTTTAGAATTTTTCCTGTTATCAACAAGTATCAAGCAAGCTATACAACAAGTTTCAATATTTAAGATTTGTTGAATCTCCAGAGATTTACAAAAAAGCAATTTTTGTTCATTTACAAAATTCACTTTATATACTCATCTAAAAATCTCCACTCTCGTTTTAAAAATCCTACTTTTGCATGAAGTTCAAGCTATATAGTTGAATTGGCAAACTAAAATACTTGAATTCATCATAGGATTTTTGGTTGACCTGTAAATCAACTGGAACAGTTGATATGCTTCACTGGAAATTTGAAAAAAAGTTTAAAAGCTTGATTTATATTCAAACAACTTACTTTTTTTTAAAACGTAAGCCTATAAATGAGTGAGAGGAGGATTTTATAATTTCATCATCTACTTAACTCCATAACCAAGAAAATCTGTGTATTCAAACCTACAGAGCACTCATATAAGAACTCAGATTGATAAACAAAAACATATGCCAACATATGATTACCAATACATCATACACACAGATTAAACTTAAGGCTTAAAAGTTTATGTTTACTCACCTAAAACTGTTGAACAGAATTAATGTGTTGTGTTGAAGCTGCAGTATTAAATTCCTGAGAATCTGTTTTGCCTATATGTTGAATTTTGCTTGAGTTTGTAAAATAAGATGTTTATCTTTTTTTTTTATAAACTCAGTTTTGAATTGATGAACGAAAGAAGATTCAAGCTATGATATATAAAAAAAATGCAGGCTGTAAGATTTGATGTAAGATTTCTTTGTTTGAACTAAAAACATTTCAGAAGGTCGGCCAGAGATTTTTTTCTTCAACAAGATGGTGGCTGAAAAGATGAAAAAATGTGGCTATATTTATTGATTTTGTCTTGTGTAATTTATCATCTTGTACTATATGTTTTTTCCTTTCTTTCTTACAGGTTTGTTCAGCCTGACTTTGTAAGTATATTTAGCTATTTATTTCCTTGGCTTATTGTAGAAGCTTGCTCACTTACACATATGTTTATTATTCTTAGTGAAGCCTGATTTTTGATTTTTATTTGTTGAGTACAACTATATATAACTTGTCATGTTTTCTTTACATTATTCATTTATATATACAGGTTATTTTTCTCAAATTTTCTTATATGTTTGCTTAAAAGTTATTGTTAGCATATTAGTGTATTCTATTCGTTAATTAAATTTTCAAACGTTGATTAATATCATATACTTGTTTGTTTATACTTCAAGTTATAATTTATATTTGTACATTTATCTCTTTAGTTACATTCTAATATTTATGATTATGTTTTATACTAATTTTGTATGTTAATGTTTTAATTATTTATATTGTTTTATACTTATGTGTTTATGTTTAATAATACTATGTTTGTTTATTTTTAAACTTATCATTTTAAAAACTACAATTGTATTCATAAGTGTATTATCAAAGATCTCATCATTTTAAAAATTTAAAAGCTTGTATTTAATTTAAATTAGATTAAATATTCATTAAAATATGCTGTCAAAAATTCCGGGTTGTTACACCGTAATTTGGCATTAGTTATTTAATTAGTTAGCTAATTAATTAATTTGGCTCCAAAAATGGAATTTATGCAAACGATGGAATTTGACCCTCAAACTTACACCATTGCATTTATGGAAAATTTCTGAGCAACTTTCATATTTGGAGTTTTGCGATCGAAGTCTAAATGAAGAAATCAAGGACGAAAAATGAATTCGATATGAAAATAGTTCGAATAAGAGAATTAACATGTTTATATTAATTATCTACGACCCACAGGTCGGCCCACATATTGGAGCGGTCCACCAGGGGCGGTCAACTACTTCACGTGTGGTGGCAAGGGTTGGCTTAGGCCTAACGGCTTGGATTTGATATATTTCGATCCGACGGAGGGTGATTTTGCGCCTATAAATTTAGGCCTATCCCCATTATCTTCTTATATTTTTCTGGAGGCAGTAGCGAAGCTCTTCCATTTCTTATTCTCCACTTTCTTTCTAAATTATAACAATAAGATATTTATATTGTAACATTCCCGTTTTTAAATCAAATTGAAATTGGAAATAAATTTAATTTCTGAAATTAAATTATGGATTAATCTGGTACTTTCCAAATCATTGAATCAGATATTTGTGTATAAAATTTATTTTAAATTGAATTGTGAGATTGGAATACAAGAATTAAAATTTAATTTTTTATTTGGAAACTTCAAAAGTATAAAATATAAAATAAATTAAGGTTTAAAGCATAACTTGTAAATATATTTGAAACAAGGTCTAAACATAAATTTAAAATTTCTGTATATTTGAAACTAATAAAATCATGTTTCTTAAATTTTGTAAATGTGCATTTCGATTTGAAAGATATATAAGTATAAGTAATTGAGATTATATTTTGAAAATAAATAAAGAAACATACATATGTAAAAAATTGGCTTGTAAATTTATAAGTTAAGATTAAGTAAGGTTTAAATTATAAAATTATAAATTTATTTAAGTTAAGGGTTTAAACACAATATTAAATAACATTGGACATTTGTAAAATAAGGAGACAAGTAGTATTACAAGTGTTAGATTAATGTAATAATCTCGAGTACGAATGAACCCGACAATAATGTAAATGAATATTAAAAAGAAATATAATAATAAGAAATATAATAAAATAGGCCTATTTTCTTAAAATTTGAATAATGTAAATAAATATTAAAATGAAATATAATAATAAGAAAACAGGCCTATTTTCTTTCATGATAAGAAATTGAATCAAAATGCTTAAGATCAAATGAAAATAAAACAAACCCAGATCAATTCTTGGTTCAACTGCAACCTGATTCAAGATGTAAGAATCATCTCAGAAACCAAATCAGTACAAAGCCTGGAAATGATAATTTGGAAATCAAGTAGCAAAATCAAAAAAAATCTAGGAAACAAAGCAAAATTCCAAAATTCCAGGCCTCTGTCTTCAGAAATGTGAGCAAACTATCCTTTTTGAATCTAAACTGCTATGGTACCTTGATGATATTAAAGTTAGTTGTATGAGTGTTAATATGCATGCATGACTTTGCATATATATATATACACATATACATATACATATACATACATATATATATATATATATATATATATATATATATATATATATATATATATATATGTGTGTGTGTGTGTGTGTGCGTGTGCGCGTGTGTGTGTAAAATTGTATGCATGTCTGTTTACAAGACATGTATATCTCTGTTTTAAAATGCACAGGCTAAGAACAGCTTAAATAAATTTATGTCTCCCCAATCAAATGTTATTAGGCTATAATCTTTGAAGGAAAAGGGATTGTAATGGTGTAATATTATTTTTAAAAATAAAAATAATAAGAAACATTAACTAATTTACCTGGAGAACAGAAGTTACAGTAAAATATGTTCAAAATAGAAAATTCGAGTATTCCAATTTTAAAATCTGATTACACAAGCATGTTTGAATTGCAAAAATGTGATTTTAGATAGAAACCTCATGATTTTTAAGCGAATAAATCTCGAGTACGAATGAGTTGAACGAAAAATGCCTTTTCGTCAATTTTCGGCGATCGGCAGATTAATATTAGTTGTGCTTTGGTAGAAAGGAAGTTCAGGCATCATGGATCACCAGAAAAATGACCGGAAAGATTCTAGCTTGTTGTGGTGGCCGCGCGAAAATGATTTAGGGTTTAATGGCACGTTTTTGTCAGTGGAGTTCTCGAGTTTATCCCACTATCTATGGGTGATCGGGGATGACCGGTGTGAGGTAAATCAAAGCATCAGTCTTTGGCATTGCTCAGGATGTGATTGCATGGCTTCCGGTTGCCGAAATTGGCAGTGCGTGGTGATTTGGGTTGGTCGTTTGGGTTCAGATTGTTGCTGAGATGCTCGATCTCGATTTTGAGTTAAACTCGAGTTGCTAGGTGGTCGTGGCGTTATGGGGGATGGTTGTCGACTTGTCGACGCTAGTGGTGATGGTCGGAGCCGCCGCATTTGGAGGTGCACGTGCACGAGTTACCATTTGTGTCTGATGGCTTTGGTGTTGGGTGGTCTCGAAGAAAATCTCGGGTAAATAGGAGCATGGCTCGAGTAGGTTGTCGGGTTCATTCGTGCAAATATAACAGTGGTATGTTTTAATAAAACAAAGTAAAAAAAAAGGAAAACGACTCGGGTTCGAGCTCGGGATTGTGTACATCTAGCTCGGATTTGCACTTAGGAATTTCTAAACGTTGTTTCGGGTGGATATTGAAAGAGTTTTCAAATTTAAAAATAAAACAAGTTTTAAAATCATACTCTTAAAATCAATTTCTTATATATGAAAAAAGTTTAATTAATTATTGGTTGATAAAAGTTGTGTAGTTTTTTAACTTGAAATTAAGTAAGTTTTATTCTCTTAAGTTGTTTTGAGATAATTTTTAATAGCTTAATTAAATAGTTGATTTAATAGATAAAGGGTTTATCTTAAAATAATATTTTAAACCACTAGTTAACTTAAAGGTTTTTAAGTTAAATTATACGATAATGATAATTTATTTCGAAGTATTAATTAATGTGACTTCTTAAAGGTTGATTATTTTAATGAAAGATTGACTAATTTATAAATCAGTAATCAAAGATGATTAATTGCTTGAAAATAATTACTTAAGTAAAAGTAATTACTTAATGGTTAAAGCAAATTAAGTGATTAACGATAATCACTTATTGTAATCAATTAAATGTTAATTAATTAAGGGTTGATTAATGAATGTAATTAATTAAGAATTTTTAATTAAAGAATAATTAGTTTATGTGATTAGTTAATTAAGGTAATTAATTTGAGAATAATTAATTAATTAAAGGTTAACTAATTAAAGAATTTAATTAAAGGCTAATTAATAAATTAATAAATGAAGGTGGATTAATTTATAATTATTAAGGAAATCAATTAAGGTAAATTCATTGCTAGTTAATTTATGCTTAACGATGATTAAGTGATTAAGAATAATCATTTATTTTAATTAATTAAGGGTAATTAATTAATGTGATAAATTAATAAAAAAATTTAATTAATTAATGAAGGTGATTAAGGGATGATTATTGATTAAGGGTTATTTAGTTATTGTAATTAATTAAGAAGTAATTAAATGGTTTGTAATTAATTAAAATTAATTAACTAAGATTAGTGACTAATCTGATTTGAATTAATCAGATAATTAATTGATATTACTTATGGATGTTGGATTGGATGATTTAATTATTTGATATCCCTGATATATGATGCTTTGTGTTATGATTTATCCTAATTTGTGCTGTGATCTGTGATGTAATTTATTTATCTGTGATGTAATTTATTATCTACGATGAACTTATATTATTCATCCATGATCTGTAAATAAAGATAAGCGTTACAGATTATACCTCTTATCTATATTTCTGTGTTTGAATCTGTAATGGTTGATGTTGGTGCACTATTGTGTGTAAACCCCTGGACCATACTATACACACATAAATATGGATTTCACGAGAAAATCAGTTTAAGTCACAGATATTTGAATTTAATATTTTGAAATGATTTTAAAGTTTGAATTTTGAATCCGAATGATTTGGGAAATGAAATAAGGTTGAATGTGAAAAGTATTTGAAAAGGAGTTTTTGAAGATAAAAGTTATTTTAAATAATTTGATTTAGTTTGAAATTGAAGAGGATTTTTTTTTAATGTTGTATCGTTTATATATAAAAGATTTGAGACGGGAATTGTTTTGAAAATTATGAATGAATCTTTGGAAATGGTTTTGAAAGTTATAAAATAAGTCTTTAATTTAAAGACCAGATGAGATAATCCAACTTGAAATGGAATTGTTCTAAAAGGCTATAAATGGATCTTTGTTAAAGATGTTGAACCTTGTTTTTAAATTAAAAAAAAGGTTTTAAAAGTGAATCTTTTATTTAAATGATTAAAATGTGGAAATTGTTTAAACCATTGAAAGGTTTCTAGAAGTAAATCTTTTTGTTTAAAAGATTTGGGTATGATAATTTGTTTAAACCATTTGAAATAAAAGTTTTGGGTTTTAAGTTGTAACTTAACTGAAAAACCCATTATCCATATGTTTTTAAATATTGCGCTCATTATTCGGTTTAGGCGGGAGAGGACCTTGTGTCATATAACCCATTTCGAATAATGATATGACGATATGGATAGCATTTGAAGACCGGTGGTGAAGCCCGGATACTTTCAAAAGCGAAAGGATGACCTGTCGAATGTCTCTGCACCTACTGGCCCCGGTACAGAGATTTGAGCACCCATTGTGATGGGAAGTTCGGTCATGATTAGAAATTATCCCGAATGCAAGGGCTTCTTTGGAAGTGCCTTCGGTTCTGTTCGAACCCGGTACAGACTTATTGATGTGCATGTAAATATGCATATTTTAACCACCATATTTATTCTTTTGAAATTAAATAAATGATCATATTGGGTATTTTAACTTGTTTAAACCAAAATTCATATTATTTGAAATTGTCACATATTTATCTTCATCCAGGGGCAAAATGGTTATTTTTGTGCATATATTAATTTGAGAACATTTAATTGGAATTTTTTTATTATTTTGTAGGAAATTACACTCAATTACAAGTGGGTTCATGAAGGAATATACATGCACAAAATGAATACAAAGGAATGAAGATGCAAATAATTCAAAGTGAAGAACATGGAGGACCCCACCTACCCACTACCTAATGTACAAATTAAAGGCTAATGCACATGCTAAAAGACATTTAAAGCTTCATGTACATTTAAGTGGGGGATTATTAAAGCTAATGATAACTTGGCCACCACACTTCCTCCAAGGGCATTTTGGGTACTCCCCAAAAATATGCATTAGGGTTTTTAACTTGTATAAATACCCCTTATGTTTCATGTAGCCATCTTCCTCTTAGTTAGTTAGTTTTAGTTTAGAAAATAAAATGAAAGCTCCTCTTTCTCTTTTCATGGCTACTTAGTCATTTTTTTACTTTATGGAATCTTTTTATTTTATGCAATTTAATACATGCTCTTTCCTTTTCATGTTCATTTACTTTCATGTTGTAGTGTAGATTTTCCTTTATGCAATTAGAATAGTTTTCCATTTCACTTTGCTCTCTTTTCCTTTTCTTTTTCTCTTATGTTGCAAGGTACATTTGTTCATATGATAACAAATATGAGAGGCTAAACCCCTTCAATTTAGGGGTAATGAAGCTCTCTAATCATGTAGCTTCAACTTAATTTGATGTTTATGCTCTCTTTTTGTGCTTAATGAGAATGGTCGAAGTGGTTTAATGATGTTGTTTAGCTTTGAATTTGATAGCCTATGTTGTTCATAACAAATAGGCTATGCTTAAACAAACATAACACAAATTGCCTCTTCATCTAAATATGATTATGGCAAAGAAGTGAATGTTGAAATTGAAATTTGATAGCCTACATTTCTAAACAATAGTTAATAGGCTATGCTTAAAATAGATTTTTATTTCAACTTTGTTGTCATATTTCATAAGAGTTAAATGTGTATTAGTGGTTGTGTTATACTTTGATGGTTTATATTAGGCTAATTAATAGCACAAATATATCATACTTATGATAAACACATCAACTAATTACACTAATGAAAATAAAAGAGAGATCATAACTTCATTTTGTTGATTTATATGATCTAGAGAGTGGATTTATCTCTAAATTGTTCTTTTAACTCTCATATTTTTATCATTTTCTTTTGCTAGTTTTTGTTAGTTTCTTACATTTCTAACTATTCACTCTCGACTTCGGTATAATTTGATTGAATAGAATTTTAAAATCATCAATTCCCTGCGGATCGACCCATATTCGCTGCGTGCTACATTCATACACCGTGCGCTTGCGGTATAAATTTTATTTCAAAATTCGTTCGACGGTTTTCTAAACCGATAGAATTTCCGTCGACGAACAAGTTTTTGGCGCCGTTGCCGGGGAGATGATTCGATTTTGATTTTCTATTCTTCGAATTATTTTCTTTTCATTTTATTGTGTGTTTGTTTTGTACGTGTATTGCCTTAAAAAAAAGTTGTGCGTGTGTTTGTTGCTTGCATTTGTTTGTGTGTTTGTTTGCATTTTTTGCTTTTCTATTTGCATTTGCATATTAAAAAAAAACATACAAATTTTTCTTTTAAAACAAATATCATTCACCTCACTGTTCTCTGTTTACATTTCTATTTACATTTTACTGTTCTATTTACATTTTACTGTTCTCTGTTTACCCCTGTACAAACATCAGCAATTTGCATTTCTTCATCTACATCTTCAGTGACTTGCATTTCAAATTTGGCCAGTTCAATCTCCACTAACCACTTTCATTTCTCTGCTTGCACACTGCTGCACACCATATTACCAAAACAACATTTGCTGCCTCCTCTCTGCCACCCACAGTAGCTCCACCCTGTCTTCTTCTACTGACCATCCACTTGCAACTTTCATCTACATCACAGCCTCCCACCAAACCACAAGCCAAATTGCAAACACAACCACTCTTCAACATTGCAACAGTCTTCCAACAACATCAGAGACCATTTCAACAGCCATTTCCGACATTCAACAAAACCATTCAAACACTTCAATCCACCAACATTCATCTACTACCTCTGTCTCCATCTGCCTTGCCATAGCATACCATACATTGCCTTCATTTTCATTTCATAGTGCACATACCTCCAACTTGCTCTCACTCATCAACTGTCACTCTCACTGTTGCATATCACACGAAATTTTCACTGCAATCATTTCATTCATACGCAGCCCCTAACCCCTCTGCCTGCACATCTACCTTCCCCTGCACACACTCCTCAACCCATTCAACATCCTTCCCTGTACCATCCTTCATATGAATTTACAGCATCCCACTTCCATCTCACAAACAACTCATTATTAACCTCTGCCATTTGCTTATACACAACCAACATCCATAATCCAACTTCCAAACTTCTTCTCCAATACAAACACAACAACTTCTTTACTGTGCTCCACCATTTCACTCCATACACTGCATCAATTCACCATCTTCATTCTATACCTTCCCTTAACCCACGTCCGAATGACAGTTACCATATTCAACATTCCAGAACTTCGAAACTGTCTACACTCCATCAAAAAAAAAAAACAAAACAAAAAACCCTCAACCTTCCCTTACCAGTCACTCCACAACCATCGACCTTTCTTCCACCTACAATAGCCAACGTCGAACTCATCATTGACACATCCTTCAAATCCATACGACCCTGCAGCATTCACGTAACTCCATCACCCAATCCAAATCGAACTCCAGTGAAACAACGACAGTCTCCACCTCGGCCGCAAATACCTCCGCAACCTCCAATTCGCCTGCTACCTAGAACCACGAACTAATCAATTCGAACACCATCCAACGCCTTCATCAAATCGAACACCTCCATACCCAATCGCAACCACCATTAACCTAAATCCACGACCAAGCAAAAATCTGACCTCACTTGACAAGCCAAACTCGAGCGCGGTTCAAACTTGATTTCGAAAATTTGGAGTTTTGATTTCAGAAGCAATTTTGAGAACGTTGTGGAAGTTGATCTTCTTTTTTATTTTATTTTTCTTTTCTTTCTGTCGTTAGTTTTGTGCTTCTGTTCATCTGGGTATAGCAAAGTTTTTGGTTTCGAACCAGACAAAAAAAAGGATTTTCGTAGAGGATTGGGCATGGGCTTTGCGAGCCGACTTCAAATTATCTTGTGTTTAAAAGGAAATTTATTTGTCAATTATTTTCAACGCAATAACTTAATTTCGTTTGCCCCTTTGCTTTAAAAAAAATGAGTTTGTTTTAGTTCGTTTTAATTTTGTTCTCATTTATTTTATTTTCTTCTTTGATATAAAAAAACAAAGAAAAAATTGTATATATATCTTTTGTTTAGAGATTTTTTTTTGTTTGTTTTGATTTGTTTTCAAGTGTCCTGGTTTTCCATTTGTTTTAGTGTTCCTTATGAAATTTTTTTTTTTTTTTTAAGCAAAACCCTACTTTTAAGTTTCCTTTCAAAAAAAAAAACAAAAAAAAAACAATTGTATATGTTTTGATTTTAATTTCAGGTTGCAAAAGCAGAATTCAAAGGAGAGGAACTGCTGCCAATGCTTCGCTTTGCTTTATAAAAAGAAAAGAAAAAAAACTTCTTGCTTGATTTATCTATTGTTTTTGTTTGCCTTGCATTGTATATATCTCTTGTTTTTATTATACTTGCATTATTGATTGCTTGCATTTGCATATATATATATTTAAAAAAAAAATTAAAAAAAAAATTTACGTTCGTAATTGCATTGTTAATACACGTTTATTTTCTGCTTTGCATTTCATCTTAGATTTTGATTAATAATAACGGTTAGAAATCAATAACACTTAATTGTATATTGACAATTTGTCTTCTTTGAACAATTTAATTTCTTGGTGTCTAGGCTACGGCAGAGTAATAACCATTTATAAATATTACGGCGATTCGTAAATATTATAGTGGTTGTTCCTCTGAAGGTACTTAAACCTTCGGCTGCATTGCTACGGTGATTCATGGTGCACCGATAAATCCTGTCTGTTACCTGGCTGAGAACTATCTTGTTGATTTAAGACAATTTGTAATTATACAATTTTGGGTTAACTTAGGATAAATCATTTGTTATTAACCCCTGCATTCATTTAGTTGCATTAGTTCATGCATATTTAAAAAAAATCAAAAATCCAAAACTAAAAAAATAATTAAATATTCCTTTTATTTTTTTTTTGAAATCTTTAAATCCTTTTCCTTTGAAATTTCAAAAATCCAAAAAAATTTAGAAAAACAAAAATCCAAAAAATATATAAAACTTTTTCTTTATAAAAAAACAAAAAAAAAATCGTGAAAATGTCCGAGTTTCCTCTCTCTTACTCACTTGAATTTAGTTGTGAAAATCAATATAATCCATATGAGTTCACTCCAAATTCGTATGGATATTTTAACAACAACTATTGTTTAAACGAGTCGAATTTTGAACCACAAAATTTTCGAAAGGAGGACCAACCTTCAAATCTTGAAAATAGCATTTCATCTTTACTTGAAATCGCTACACAACAAAATCAAATGATAAATAAGTTGTGTAATTCATATTTGTGCAATAACTCGAATCAAAGTTTTCAAAATAATCAAATTTGAATTCACTTCAAAATTCAAACGATTTCGAGTATAACCCATGCCAATTTAATTTCGAGCTTCAAAATGAATTAAATCAAGACGAAAATGTGAACCAATTTTCAAATAATTTTGGCAATGGGAATAGTTTCAATAACGATACGATTGAAAATTTTGGTTGTCAACAAATTCAAAATGAAAATTTTCAAATTAATAATCATGAATTTGATTTTGTTGACCAAATGGAAGAAGACAACGGGGATTTATTACTTGAGAAATGCAAAAAAAATTGTGAAAATCATAATCAAATCCCAACTTCCGAAGAATCAAATCCACCATTTATTGAAATTGGCGACTCTTGTCCTCAACAAATACAAATCAAAAGTTTTCAAGTTAATAATCACAAATTTGACTTTGTTGAACAAATGAATGAAATGTACAATGATAACATGGATTTGGTGTTCGAAACATATTTGAATCAATGTGATAAACATACTCAAATCCCAACATGTGACAAGTCAAGTGATAATCCATCTTTTACCCAAATCGACGATTTTCAAATAACAAATTTTGAAATGGAAAATGACGATCTTAATCAAGTTGTTGAAAATACGGTAATTGAGTTGGATTTCAATTCTTTTGAGGGTGTGGAACTAAATTTAAAATTCAATCTTCCTTTTCTCAATTTCGAAAATTTGAATACAACAGCTTTGGATTTTGAACTTGAGATACGCAATGAAGTTGTTGATAATCCAACAAACGAAGACGAATTTAACGAACACGATTTCTTTGGACTTTTTGAAGATGGGTTGTTAGATTCCAAAGGGGACGATTCACATCACCATTTTGAAATCAATAATTTTGAAGAATTTTTCAATAACAAACTTGAATTTCAATTTGGTGAAAATAAATGTGAATTTCAATCAATCGTTATATCTACCCTAAAAATCATCGAAAATAAAACAACTCATATGATTTTCAATAAAATGACTTTCGTTTTTCCAAATCCACATTCAACTGCGAAATCTTTTACTATTTGGTTTTTCGTGCTTAAGCCGTGCCTCACACATTTGACGAGACAAATGAATTGGTCTTTAGAAGACCGTTTCATTTACTTTTTGACTGTATACTTTCTCATCTCTTGTAAATAATAATCTTTCATGTAAATATTAAATTTTTATTTTATTTTTCTCCTTCCACTTGGGTTGACTGTGGGGACACAGTCAAAATCAAGTGTGGGGGGGGAGACTCACCTTCATTTTTTTTTCATGGTTTATTTTTGCTTTAAAATCACAAAAATTAAAAAAAAATCCCAAAAAGTAAATTTTGTTTTGATTTATTTTTAAAAGAAACACTATAAGATAAGTATATGGTTTTGGTTTATTAAATTAAAATTTTTGAAAATTCATTTGTCTTAACAAAAATAAAATGGAAGTTTGATTACAAATAATAATGGTTTAACTAGTATATAGGAAGATTCATACGTGTTAATTATGAAGTACATCCTAATTGAAAATCTTTGTTTTAAAAAGTGGTTGATTTAAAGAAAAGATATAACATTTTTTTGTCTTCTAAGTTAAATGGTGCTAAGATGATTTTGCAAAACTCTCTCTCTCTTAAAAAAAATTAATAAAAAAATAAATAATAACATCCAAAGTAGTCACTCTCATTTAAAAGTCCTCACGGTTATGCATGGGTGAATTACTTGGAATCTTTGATTATGTGCTTTCATACTCATTTAAAAGTCCTCATGGTTATGCATGTATGGAGCACATGTAAAAAAATAGACTTAATAAAAACCACCTATGGTCCATAGGTGTATGCACGAAAGTGTGTGCACTCGCCATGCCCTGTACTCCCCTCACATAAGCCCGAAAGGCAGTGCATGGGTGGTATATCTGGCCTCAGTTTACCTGAGCTAGGTGTGTAATTTTTCTTGCAAATAATGAGAGGGCAAGCAATTGAAATCCTAGCACTATTTTTACTTAGTTGATTTTATTTGTTATTAAAAAGAAATGAAAATACCACTTTGATAAACTTTGATAATCAAGTAATGATCCATTTTATAATTACACTTTGTTATCAACTGAAACAACAAGTTAAACTATAGTCTATTTGATATGATAACTTGATTTTTGTTGGAAATTTTGACGAGTAAATGACATAAATTTTCAAGATAATAACCAAAACCTATATTTAACTTATTCGTGTCAATTTAAAAATAAATCCTTCATTTGTAAATATTTCCAAAACTCGCATTCATCACTTTGTAAATAAATCTTACATTTTGTAAATATTTTCATCCTGCACTTGGATTTTGTTGGTAGTATCCGCTGAAAACCCTCACGAGACAACACTCATCCTACTGGGGACACCCAGAGGTTTAACGGCTTATTGCATACGCTCAATGCAATCGTGCTCCCTACGAAAACGGATTTATCTTAGTTTTTTTTCTTTATTCGAGGACGAATAAAAAGATAAGTGTGGGGGTATTTGATATGCATGTAAATGTGCATATTTTAACCACCATATTTATTCTTTTTAAATTAAATAAATGATCATATTGGGTATTTTAACTTGTTTAAACCAAAATTCATATTATTTGAAATTGTCACATATTTATCTTCATCCAGGGGCAAAATGGTCATTTTTGTGCATATATTAATTTGAGAACATTTAATTGGAATTTTTTTATTATTTTGTAGGAAATTACACTCAATTACAAGTGGGTTCATGAAGGAATATACATGCACAAAATGAATACAAAGGAATGAAGATGCAAATAATTCAAAGTGAAGAACATGGAGGACCCCACCTACCCACTACCTAATGTACAAATTAAAGGCTAATGCACATGCTAAAAGACATTTAAAGCTTCATGTACATTTAAGTGGGGGATTATTAAAGCTAATGATAACTTGGCCACCACACTTCCTCCAAGGGCATTTTGGGTACTCCCCAAAAATATGCATTAGGGTTTCTAACTTGTATAAATACCCCTTATGTTTCATGTAGCCATCTTCCTCTTAGTTAGTTAGTTTTAGTTTAGAAAATAAAATGAAAGCTCCTCTTTCCCTTTTCATGGCTACTTAGCCATTTTTTTACTTTATGGAATCTTTTTTATTTTATGCAATTTAATACATGCTCTTTCCTTTTCATGTTCATTTACTTTCATGTTGTAGTGTAGATTTTCCTTTATGCAATTAGAATAGTTTTCCGTTTCACTTTGCTCTCTTTTCCTTTTCTTTTTCTCTTATGTTGCAAGCTACATTTGTTCATATGATAACAAATATGAGAGGCTAAACCCCTTCAATTTAGGGGTAATGAAGCTCTCCAATCATGTAGCTTCAACTTAATTTGATGTTTATGCTCTCTTTTTGTGCTTAATGAGAATGGTCGAAGTGGTTTAATGATGTTGTTTAGCTTTGAATTTGATCGCCTATGTTGTTCATAACAAATAGGCTATGCTTAAACAAACATAACACAAATTGCCTCTTCATCTAAATATGATTATGGCAAAGAAGTGAATGTTGAAATTGAAATTTGATAGCCTATATTTCTAAACAATAGTTAATAGGCTATGCTTCAAATAGATTTTTATTTCAACTTTGTTGTCATATTTCATGAGAGTTAAATGTGTATTAGTGGTTGTGTTATACTTTGATGGTTTATATTGGGCTAATTAATAGCACAAATATATCATACTTATGATAAACACATCAACTAATTACACTAATGAAAATAAAAGAGAGATCATAACTTCATTTTGTTAATTTATATGATCTAGAGAGTGGATTTATCTCTAAATTGTTCTTTTAACTCTCATATTTTTATCATTTTCTTTTGCTAGTTTTTGTTAGTTTCTTACATTTCTAACTAATCACTCTCGACTTCGGTATAATTTGATTGAATAGAATTTTAAAATCATCAATTCCCTGCGGATCGACCCATATTCGCTGCGTGCTACATTCATACACCGTGCGCTTGCGGTATAAATTTTATTTCAAAATTCGTTCGACAGTTTCCTAAACCGATAGAATTTCCGTCGACGAACACTTATATGGATGTGTAACTGACGGTACATTTTGAGATGTAAAACTGGTTTCTATCAAAACATTTCTGTTTGGTGGTGGAGATTTATTCTCTTAGCTTAACACCCTTCTCTGAGGCGTAGGAGCTCAGAGGTTATGCAGTTGATGGTTACTAGTGATACATTCCCAATTTGACAATATGGCATACGAAGTGCCGCTGATCATTTATTGATCAAAGCATGGCTTTTGTGAAAAGCTTAGCTTTGTGGACGAGACTTCGTTGGACTTCATAACGCGGAACGGCCGAAACAGGAAAGTTGCGGCAGGGTTATAGGGAGTAGAGCCCCTTAGAGTATGTGCATTTCCTTCCGGATAGAAGTTGTATCATGGTATGGAGCCCAGATACTTAACTTAAGTGGATATCGCAAATATATATTACTTTGTGATTGTTGTGGTTGAGGATCCTCGGATAAAGGTTGTTTACAACCGGGGGATGACATACTCGTGTCAGTAGTTACCTATTTTTGCAAAGGTAACCCGACCTTGTGTTGGCAGAGATCCGATTAGGTTCTCGGGACGTCCCTCTAGAGGGAGTACCCATATAGCAATGGGAAGTTTTTTAGCCTGACCATTTGTTGGAAATTCAAACAAAACAATACGCGCCCTTTACGATTTCAATTGTATAACCTGCCACCTCAGGTGGTAGCTATAGCTGGCATAATATAATAGTACCTACGCTGGTTAAGATTAATATTATACTTTCGAAAGTATTTTCCACTATGCACTAATAATAATATCAAAAAGGATTTTGTGTAGTAAGCATGTTTGACTATCATAAGGAGAAATCTTCCCAAGTGTGAGATTGCATTGTGTGTGCGCCGGGAGGCCTTATGGTAGTTTCATTTTTCAAAAAGCATTGCGGACTTCAAAATTAAATTCTTTTGTTTGTTTAAAATGTTTTTGTTTGCTCATACTAGTCTCATGACTGACCTGGAGTTTATTGTCCCCTTCCTAAACTCTAGGTGCCCACTATTTTCCACACGGACAGTCTAGGGTTGGGTTTTTCAGATAGTAGATATAGATATCGATTCGGTAGCTTTCGGCTTTCTTTTTGGAATTCTTTGGAGTCTTTGGATTCATAGACTGGACTTGCTTATCTGGGTGCAACTTGATGGTGGTTTGAGCCATTTCTGGATTGGTGCTTTGGAGTTAGAGTTGCCGTTGCTGTTTGGAGTTCTTGGTTCCGCTGCTATTTCATATTGTTATTCCACTATAGCATTGTTATCTTGTATCTCTGATATTGACTCATATTGTATCATTGTTGTATCGAATGTTTATATCAATGATATTCATTCTTTTCTTCCGCTATGTTGTTATACTTGATGTGTTATAAGCTCCGGCGAACCAGATTCGACGTTTGGATCTACGGCATTGAATACGAGCGTCGTATTCATTGCCGATTTTCGAAGGTCGAGTCAGGGTCGTTACATATATCTATATTCATAAAAATTGGAGTAGAAAATAAATCTAATAAAAAGGAGAAGAGAATCAACTATACGCAGGTTTGAGGTAATTTATATATTTATTTTTATACCTATTTTCTCTTCCAATCCTAAATCTCTTCACAAATCTGTAATTCTAATATATGTATATACCATTTTTATACATATTTCTTGGATCAAAAAGGATTTGAAAATGAATATAAGGTTCTACTTCAAATCTAGGGATTTAGACCACTTTTAAAAGGAAAGTGAGAAAATTTATAGATTGTTATAATATAAAAATTATCGTTGGTGTTTGTTTGATTATTATGCCTAACTAGATAATTGTATATGAGTTCTAGGCAACAAATTAAATATAATGTAAGTGTAATAAATATCGCATACATATTTCTGTTTATGGATTGATTTAGAATTGTTTATAATCTGATCTGGAAATCAATCTCAATAGTATGAATTTAGAAAACTGATTTGAATGAAATTTATTCCAGATCTAAAAATAAGTTGAATAATAACATTATGAATTTAGATTATTACTCTAATCTTGTTGGAATGTAAACTTTCTATGTTTGGATTGTTGGAATTTAGATCTGTTAAATATTTGTAAATTTGTTTGATTTCTTTCCCATTTAGAAAAATACAACATTTGATCTAGCAAGGAAAAGATGCAAATAAAAAGTTAAATAGATGCGTACAGTATGAAATCATTGTAGTTTACACTGTGTATTTCAGTAATAAAAAGGAATGTTTATTCGTTTTAATTTCAAATGACTTAATCTTTAATATTTTAAAGTTAAGTCTTTTTTTTGGATTAATTTATGGAAATTATAGCAGATAATCTTTTCAGATATGATTCCAACAATTGAACATAGAATAGAATGGTTTAGCGAAGATATATAACTAGAATATATTTGATATTTATATGTAGTTTACTGCATTTATAAATAAACTTAACTAATAACGATGTTTATAAGTAATATTCAAATCTAGGATGATTAATTAATGAGAAATGAACTTAAAAGGTCGTAATTCCAATATATGGAAAATAAATCGTAATAAATATGGAAGTTGTAATAATTTGAAAGGTAAATGGATTAGCTGGCTTGGTATATAAAGAAGTTAAACCAATAACTATGAACTAGTTAAAAAGATTGCTAATTTGAAATTAGTAATCATATATAAATGTCTTAGGCAATGTCCTGCTATAATTTTATGGACAAATTGACATTTATGAACATAAAAAGAGGATTTATAGGTACACAAGTATTTAAGGTAAATCTTATTGCCTTAAATAAAAAAAGGAATTAGCAAGCTAAGTCCAATGTCAACCTAAGTAGTATATGTAAAGACTTAGGTTGGCTAATCAGACTTAGTAGGTTAGTTATGTGAGGTTAGTAGAGTCACGCGATGGAAGACTGATCTTCAATTTGAGGCTCAGTCAGGTGCACTACTACTGATGTGAGATATCACTAATCCTAGGATCTGTGACTTTGCGAGAGATAGTACCTGCTTTAGGGTCAGAGGTTTTAAGTGGTTGTTTGAGGTCCCGCCTCTTTCCCTATTAAGAAGTATTAAATGGTCCAAATTTGGAATTAGTAGTGGTGAAGGATATCTTCATAGGGGTCCGCTTCTAGTTTGTGGTATTAAGTGGTTGTAGGGTCCGTCTCTCTCCTAAAAGAAAGTACAAAGTAACCTAATGAAGTTCCAAATAAATAAGGATGTCTCTAAAAGGGTTTACTTCAGTGTTGAGCTACTAAGTGGCTATTTTAGGGCCCGTCTCCCTACTTAAAGAAGTAACTTAGTGAGGTTCCAAACTAGTAATTAAGAGTGATAGTGAATATCTTGGAAACGTTTCGCTTTGGGTTTGAGGTTTTAAGTGACTGATCTAGGGTTCGCCTCTCTCCTAAAATGAACTGTTAAGTATTGTAGAGAGATTCCAAGTGAAGTCATCTAGATAGTAACAGTGATGAGTCTGCCTTAGGCGTTGGTATTAAATGGCAAAGGCTTACATATAAATAGATGTTAAATGGTCAAGGGTCTGCCTAGTCCTTATTAATGAGGTATTAAGTGATTTGGGCACAGTCTCTTACATTGCTAAGGCCGTAATAACGATCATACGATTGAGGAGTTCTCCTGGGGATAAGTATTAAATGATGTAGGGCCTGCCTAGAATATAGGTATTAAATGGTTAGAAGTTCGCCTAGACCTTTGAAAGGTGTTAAGTGGCTTAGGTACTCATACATGGCCACGATTCTATTAGCGATAGATGCAGTAATATTTGGACATTAAATTTTGGAAGCCTCAAATAGTGGTTAGAGGTCTTGGTTACAAGGACCCGCCGATCATTGAAAACATTGTTAGGAAGCCACCTCAGGAATAGGTCATAAATTATGGAGTCTACCTTGATTGAGGTCTTAAAAGGCATAGTCTACCCATTTCTCTTTAAAGTGTTATGTGGTGATTATAGGAGCCCGCTTCATATTTAGAAGTATTAAGCGGCAAATGGTTCGGAAGTATTAGGTGGTTAATAAGGCTTAGTTAGTATTTTGTACATTGGGAACAGGTAAGTAATTATTCATGTGGCAAGGTTAGGATTTCTAACCTTAATAGACATAACATTTGAAGGGTAACCAATCGGTTTAAATTTATGTTATGGATAGTTTATTGATTTTTCAATCAATAGAACATTGTTTCGACTCCATCCACATTACAACCCACATGATAGATTTAGAGGAACATGTCACTGGAACTGGATGTGTTTAGTTGTTGGAGTGGTCATCTTTTTTATCATCTCGATGCTAGTGTGACAACTTGTTATCCAAGGAATACCATTAATTCCACGATAATTGTCATAATCAGTATTCTTATCCTATTATTATTTCCATTGTGAAGTTAGATTTCTATCAATATCTGAAAATGCTAATGCTTAGTTGTAAGCATCGAATCTAACGATCTATGCCTTAGTCGACTTGGGTTTCGATTTTTGTCGAAATTTAGGCTTGTAGATTTCTGGGTACTTACACATACTTATATAATTATATATATATATATATATATATATATATATATATATATATATATATATATATTTCATGTTAAAATTATAATATACATATATTTGTAATATTTTGTATATATAAATTAAAGTATATAAACATACAGTTGGACAATATATTTGTGCACTAGATAAGCTAACATGTTTATTACAGTGTAAATCCCAACATTTATGTACGGGAATATTATACCTTGTACGAATTGCTTATTACATATGCGCATATACACATACATACATACCTACATACATACAATACATACATACATACATATATATGTGTGTGTGTGGATGTGTGTGTGTATATAGGGGCCGACTATTTGAAAACAAAATTAAACACAAAATGGTGACCAAAAGATGTAGACCATTGGATTTAATCTGTCTTTATGGAGAGGGTGGAATTCACGGGGCAATCCAATGGTGGAGATTCTTTGTGTCACCGATTATGTCTCCATTTTGTGTCTAAATAGACTTTCCCATATATATGTATGTATGTATGTATGTATATGTATATATATGTATATATATATGTATATGTATATGTATATGTATATGTACGTATAATTATCGATAACATAATATAAAACTACACTACTAGAAATGTGCTAAATAGTAGTAGATAGTTTCAACGGCCACTGACGGCTCCGTCATTTCATTTTCGAGCGCCGTGTGTTTTATTTAATTCATTACATTATTTTAACTTAATTGGATAAGTTTGAAATTTTTGTAAATCTACTAATTTAATTCCTAAAAATTAAAGAAGATATTTTTATTCAATCCTTCAATTTTATGATGGTTCATACTTAATTAAATTAGTGTTTTCGATAATCTTTTATCATGTAATTCGATATATAACTTTATTGAAAATCGAACTCAAACAATCGATCTATGCAACTTTCAGTCCGTCCATTATACAACTTCAGTGAAGTTTATGATGCCTAACGGTTATATGACTTCAAATATATTTTTTAACCATTATGTAATTAATTATGAATTTTTAAATGTATTTAATATTGTAGGTTCATATAAAAGAAAATATTCGGCAGAAAATAATTATTTTTGAATCTTATGTCGAACCAAAGCACTTTAGACCTACTTCCAAAATATGACAAAAAAGTAAATAAATTTAGGGTGTAGATCTTGATTCTCAACTTTATAGTCATTTGTCTACATTTAGACTAAAAACCTTCGTTTGAAGATTTGAAGGCCGAATGATCTTTAAATGAGATGATATTTGGGTCACCTATACTTTATAATGTATTTATCTATTCCATATGGCTAGAAATATAAAAAATGAAAGGGAAAAAGTTACCGAAATATATTATTTTCTATAGAGTTGTACAACACTTGATATATATTGTTAGGACAAATTCTATGAAAATGTATTGTTCGAAGTCTAATTTTTTTTCTGTATGCTTTTATTAAATCTAACTGTGTAGATCGTATAGACATAATATAGTATATAAATGGTTTCAATTTTGTCTCGTTTGAAAATTGTTTGACCTTAGAATGAAAGATTTAAGTCTAAATGTCAACAAACAACTATAAATTTGAAAATTACGATTGATACCATAAACATGTTTGCTTTCGTTTCATATTTCGACCATATACCAAAATATTTTGCACCGATGTAAGACCTATCAATTTTTTTTACCAAATATTTTATTTTTATAAATTGTTATGTTAAATACATTTAAATTTCATGACGAATTATCAAATCGTTAAAAAGTATCGTATAACGTATAAATATAATCTTTTTAATATTAAGAAATAGAAGTGGGTTATTGTAATTTTTATAGATTTTTTAGGAGAAATTATACTTTTAATATAAGCTAAACTTACTTTATTCTAAATAGAGAGGAAGGAAAATAATTATATTCAACTTCTATTGAAAGCTGTCAATAATGTTGCCGTCGACAGTTTTCGTAAGTGTTCAAAATGTTGCGTATACAGAAACAGCCGAACCCATTTCTTTCTAATTATCTCCTCCTTAAACCGTTAACAAGAACCCAAATTCCATTCCAAACCCATGCCCAACCGCCTTTAACCATCAAGATCGAATTCTTCATCAAATTTGAATCTCCGCACCTCTCTTCCTTCAGTTCATCGAAAATTAGGTATATTCTTCCCCTAACCTGATTATTTGGAATTATGATAAAGTTATTGTTAATTTGTTCTTAGAATTATTGATAATAGTATACCGATTTGTTATAATTTTGTATTGGTTGATTTGGAAACATTAATTAGGGTTATTAATGTTTAAATCCGAAAAATTAATGTTTAACTAGGGCTAATCTGTGTTGATTAGTGTATGTGGATATTAATGTAACAAAATTTAATGTTAATTAATGTACATGTTAGCTCAAATGTCGGAAACAACAATTTAACATAATCCCTTTATTAGTTTATGTTGTTAATTATATATAAACTTAGCTTATGTGTATGTGATATATGATAATATAAACGAAGTAGTGTATAATTTTATTTTATTATTAATGTGCAATAAATATGCATTAATGTTAGATAAAATTTTAAGAAAATTTTTTTTTACTAGTTTTTAACCGTTAAGAAATTTAAATATTGAATTAGTGTATAATGTTAATATATAGAAAATTAGTGTATAATGTACATTATTTTTATCTTGGATTTTTTGGTCTCGTTTGATAAGTATTGTAGATGATCGTTATATTTTTTTTTTCTATTATAAAACAAACATCAATGTTCATCTAATACAGCATTTGTCGGATTTGTCCCTGTATTGGAAAATTTACAAACTTAATAAAATAATTACATTTTGTAAATCATTTCATCTTAAATGGTTCATAAAATTTCGACAGTACTTATTTTTTGATCCATGTGTACATGCATTTGTGTACAATACAAGAAATAAAGGAGAAGTGCTGACCATTGACGAGGAGGATCAGATCTTTAACGTTGTCATAGAGTCGCCAACGCGGACATGACTTTAGGAAGCAGGAGGTGGTGTTTATGTATAATATATTTATGAATAACATAAAACACATTAATTTATTAATCACGGTATATGAAACTCATACACTTTAGTAAATAATGTTATAGGATAGACATAGGCAAAGCAGCTATCAAAAAGCGTAGGACAACGAGGAGATTGCAGATTTGAGAGCACGAATTGCTAAGTTGGATGATAGAGACAGACGTCGATCTATGGAGATATACCAGATACTGGATGAGTGCATTGCTGTGTATATGCAACAACATGACAGATTTCCTTCATTGGTGGGATCCAGAGGCTATGATCAATATTGATATGTATGGTTTTTTTCATGTTGAGATATTGTAAACATATGCATTTTGAAATGGGTGAGGTAGTATGACTTTGTTGCTAGGTAGTTTGGGAGTTAAGTATACTATGAGATAGGCAAGGTTGATGTGATTTGATATGTACGATACATTTTGAGATGTTGTTGGATTTGTGAGGTTAATTTGAGGTGATGTTGGATGCATTTTGACATGTTGACTGACTTGAGGTTAGTTGTTGATTGATTATTGTATATTATTGGATGTTTGAGTGTTGTTGGATATCTCAGGTTGGTTTATTGTACATATTGATTTTTTTATTATTGATTTGATGTATGTGATTTGGGTTGTGATATACTTGATTTATACATGTGATTTGAGCGATGAAATGTATTATTATATATGTTATCGGAGTTTGAATGATTGCTGTAATAATAAAAAACAGTTCAGATTATTGATGGCTTACTGGTAGCCAACATACCGATGGCTAGCGACACCAAACTGGTGTACCCTATCATCTTCCGCATGTAAATGAAGGATCGTTGAAAGTTTTCGATATGATTGTCACTAGCTGTCGAAAATGGAGCGATCGAAAATGTCACTAAAGTACTGTCCTTCGACGCGTAATATTTTGATGCTTTTTTTGGTCGTTTTTTCGATCGCTATCGACGCCTACTGACGGTTTCAAATCATCAGAATTCCTGTTATTTCTTCTAGTGCAATATTATAAATTTGGATAAAATAATGATTTTATTTAAAATAAATTTAGAAATTTTCTAAATAAATTAGACTTTATAGGCCCAAATAACGACCAAAATGGTTAAAAAAAAATTGATATTCATTCATTATTTCCGTTGTAAGCTAATCCAGTTCAAACATTCTCAAGTGAAAGTATTTTCACTTCGGGATTCTCTATTTTACATTAGTTATATCATTCAACCAATGATTCTCGAGTGAGTCATTCTATAGTTGTCTAATAAATACTAGCATGTAACCCTTTGGTGACCCAACGACCATGAGTAACACCCTGCCCAACATTTGACAGCGTTACATATTCTAGCCTTAATGGATGTACCGATATCCTATCTCGAAACATCTTGACTATGAATATTTAAAACAATCAATATTTTTAATGTGATAAATTTTCCTTAAGTAGAATACATTGCAATTACTATCACATAACATGCCATTTAAGGGTTTTCCATTTAATATACCTAAACTAATTGATTAATTAACATAACATGGTATGAAAAATATATAATAGAAAGGTAAACTTCTTTTATTTCAAATGAGATTTTAATACACATTTAATAATTTATAATAAATTAAAGAATTACCCCTAGGATGTACCCCTATTTCTATCAAAATGACTTTTGGGGGGAGGGGGTTGGGATGGTTTGTTGTTATAAATGAGAATATGTAAAGTATAATGAATTCATCGACACATAATGAGGTACCAGATAAGATAGCATACATCCTGTTAGGACTAACAGTAAGGTTGCACTCTTAATATGTCAGCCCATTTGTCATAAGTCTAGTGATTTGATGTGTAGGCTCAACAACTATGATGACCTATCTTCTTAACCCTTGAAAATCAACACTAATACATCTAGGCATTCACATGCCGTAATTCCAATTGTTAGGGAGACAAATTATCAAGGGTAAAATAAAATAAAGGTAGAAGATAGAAACACAAATTCTCATATTGCATATAACTTTGTAGATAGATAGTACGTACAACCACTCTCACAAGGGTGCACTAGAGTTATGATATGAACTAATCCAGCCAGGAACAGTTATAACTGCGTGTCCCTACATTTGCTGGTAAAAACAAACTTGGCATAGCGAAAAATAAAAAAATAGAGATAAATATTAACACAAGATGATCCAACTCCATGCTCTAAAAACTTCTCCTAAAATGCTTCACCAAAATGCTTATAAAATGATCCTGACTACTTTGCTGCACGAAAAAATAGGGCGCCCAGAGTTTAAGGGAAAAGAAAATAAACTTCAGGTCAGTCATGAGACTGGTGTGAGAGAACTTAAATGAGCAAATACTTTTGAAATCAAAGTTATCTCATAAGATCATGCCACACATAAACACATATGGCGTTTTTCCCTTACGATAACCATAAAATTTGCTATGCAAAATCATTTAATATTATTCTAATGACATTTTTAATATTATTTTTAATGAAATTCTTTAAAAATTCTTTTCACGTAAACATATTCAAATAGCCAAAATTGTTACCATTATTAAATATCAGCATATTAGACTCTACAATTAAAATGACGGGCACGTATTGGAGAATGGATTTCCAACAAATGACCAGGAAAGGGACTACCTGTAAAGACCCGTAAATCCGTACTCCTTGAATAGACACTAATCTCCTTTGTTTAATTCAAGATGAACGAAAATACGAACCCTTAGGGGTTTTAAGAAAAAGAAAAGAAGAAGAAAGAAATTTTTTAAAATAGGACGAAAAGAGAATAGAAAATAAAGAAACATAGAATAGAGAAGAGGAAAGAAAAATAGAACGGAACAGAAAGGAAACAACAGAACAACAACAGAATCTCACAATTCGCAGCGGAACAACATATAATAATAAATGAATAATCTTTAAACAAAGAACTATATCAGTTATTACATTTTACACATTACATTACATCATATCATCAGAGTGTACAACAACAACAACAAATAGTGCAGCGGAAAAAGAAATACTATATATAAACTAGTAATACGCCATGACATCCAGCTTGCCTCCAGCAACTCCAGAATATCCAGAATATCCTGATAAACCTTAACTCTTAACTGCCCGTGTGGAAATTGGTGGGCACCCAGAGTTTAGGAAGGAAAACAATAAACTCCAAGTCAGTCATGTGACTGGTGTGAGAACTCAAAACAGTTTATTTACTTTAAAATCAAAATAGGGGAATATTTTTAAAGTCTATTCGCAATGCTTTTAAAAATGAGACTACCATAAGACCTCCTACCACACACACAATGCAAACGCAGACTTGGAGAAGATTTCTCCTTATGATAGTCAAAGATGCTTGATACGCATTTAAAATAACATTTGATATTATTATTAGTGCATAGTGTAGAACAAATTCTTTCGAAAGTAGAATATAAATCTTAGCCAGCATAGGTACCATTATATTATGCCTACTAATAGCTACCATATTAGATGGCAGGTTCTACAACTAAAACCGTACAAGTCTCGTATTGTTTCTTTGGATTTCCAACAAATGGTCAGGCCAAGGAACTTCCCATTGCCACATGAGAATGCCTCTGGATGGACATCCCCGAGAACCAAACCGGATCTCTACCAACACAAGGCCGGGTTACTCCTAACTGAGTAACAACTGACCGAATATGCCATCCCCCGGTCCTTTGGGACCTTTATCAACCGAGCGCTCGTAATCAATTCACACAATCATAACAAAGTGTTTTCAACATGAGTAAGTATCTGGGCTCCATACCATGATACCACCCTTTTCCAGAAGGAAATGGACACATCCTAAAGGGTGCTACCCCTCATAACCTTACTGCTTCTTTCCTGTTTTGACCATTCACGGTGTGTGAGGCTCGACGAATTCACGTCCACAAAACATACTTTATACAAAAGCCATGCTTTGGGTCAACAAATGATCAACACAATGATCACTAAGATAGACGATCAAATAAATGATCCTATCACAATAATCAACACAATGATCATTTCAGCATCACTCAGCATGTCACATTACCAAATTGGGAATATATCGCTGATAACTTCAACTATATAACCTTTGAGCACATGCGTCTCAAAGAAGGGTGTTAAGCAAAGAATAAATTCTCCGCCACCAACAGAAATATATTTGAAAGAAATCGGCTTTATATCTCAACTTGTAATGTCAGACATACAATCCATACAAGTCTGTTCCGGGATCGAACAAAACCGAAGGCACTTACAAAGAAGTCCTTGCAATCCGGATATCCACAATCCTGATCGGATTTCCCATCACTTAGGGAGTCTCTATACCGTTGCAACTCAGTGCAGAGACAATCGACAGGTCATCCTATCGCTTTCGCAAATATCCGGTCTTCAACACCGATCTTCAAATGCGATTCATAACGACGTATCACATATTCGGAGTGGGTTATACGACCCCATGGTCCTTTCCCGGTTAACCCGAATAGTGAGCGCTTATTCAAAAATAAGTGTGCATTCAATTTCAAACAAATCACATCAAATACCCATTCAAAGGGAAATATTGATAGTCGGCTATTGAACTATTAATGGATATGCATACATCACCAGATTCCAAATAATTTTCCAAATTATTTATTTTCCAAAATATCTTTACAAGATCTTTAATTTCAACACTTCAAAAATAAATCAATATTTATTTTTATACAAATTCTACTTTTCACATATAAATTCCATAATGAATTTATATTTCCAAAATATCTATGCATATACGATTTCAATAATTCATTTCGATTTATCTTCAAAAAGATAAATTCTAATATTCACTTCTTATTGGAAAACATTTCCATACTTATTTATTCATAAGTAATTCACAAATCTTTTTATTTTCAACCTTGGAAAATATTCAATATACTTAAATCGAATTAAGTATATAATTCATTCTTTAAGAAAATCATTCTCTTAAACATATTTATTTGGGCCAAAACGAATGTTACGTAAAACATCGTTACGACAACCCAAAATCACTAGTATAGGGATTCGAAATTAAAATAGATATATAAATCCCAATACTATACAAAACATTTCCTTTCGGAAATCATTTACTATAACAACAGTGTTATAGTCCACCATTTCCTTTTATTTCTCGAAAACGTCTATTTCAACAATAAATGTTGAAATCTATGGTTTCGAATCTCAACACCTTTTAAAACATCGTTAGATCGTTTTAATTCTATTTAAAACATCACATCTAAAACAATTTCTTTAACGTATTATTCACTATTCAAAAACGTGAATATACTACCTTAACAAATTTCATCATTTCTATTCACTTTAACTTAAAGGATTATTCACTGTTCAAAATGTGAATATAACTCTATCTCTAAGTTATAACAATTAACTTATCAAAATAAGTCATTTGCGGATTTATAAAACAACGTTTATAAATTCCGTTTCTATTTATTCATAAAAACTTCCTTTTTATAAATTCCTTTATTAACCTATTCCAGTTTATAACTCAATTATAAACTACAAGTTCATATTATAAGTTAATTACTTATAAAACGATTATTTTACAAAATCGTTCATTTAACTTCCCAAATTATTAATCTTAACTTATAAGATTGTTTATTTACCCAAAATTCATTCTTTCGATTACTTTATAAATTTTATAAGCCTATTGCTTATAAAATTTCATTTATAACTTCACAGTTTATAATTTCATAAATTTCATTCATTTAGGAAATTCATTTTCACTACATTCAAACACTTATAAAAACTCGTTTTATAATGTCCATAATTCAATTTATAAATATCCATTTATAAATCTCTTAATATAAATTAATTTATATTATTCTTTTAAACGTCTTTAAATTCCTTTATAATTTCATCCTTTCGATTTATAAAATAATCAAATTTTATAAATCCTATATTTAAACTTTTATCATATATTCAAAAATCCAATCTAAATTATTTTATAAAATCATTAGTTCATATTTCTCAAAAATCGACTTTTAATCGTATTTCTAAAAATCAGCTTTTTAACTATATTTCACAAAAACCATAATTTTTATAACTTTAAAAATTATAACGTTTATTTATTTATAATGGATCAATTCCAAAAATATAGTATATTTTCAAAAATCACTTTAAAACCATTTTAAAATCCCAAAATCTGGGTCCAATGATGCTACACACCAAATAGTCAATCACGACTAACAACGATATCATATATCGATATGATAATCCATCAAATATCAAAATATCTGAAATAAAATAAATACTGTTGAGGAATCCAGTTGGATCCCTCCAACCTGTTTCCTGCATCCAAAAACATTAGCACAATACCAATTTCGCTCCAGTACGAAATTATCGCGGTATATGTTCTTATTAAATATTATCCGCTTAATAACGGCGTAATAGGGTCTCATCCGCTAAACAAAAAATGCGGGAAATCAACAACTGCAATATATACATATGCCAATATATATATATATTGATATTATATATAATACCAATTTCACTGTTTATGAAATATTCGCGGTATATGTTTTTATTAAATAACATCCGCTTACTAACGGCGCATAATGTCTATTTTAACAATCAATAGATACAATTCATCATTCAAACATGCATTCAAATATTTTAAATCTAACTATTTAAAATAAAATCGAAATCTATTCGATTGAGTGAGAAGTTCTCACCTTGGTTTTAATTTCCGTTTTAGCTTTTATTTCGAATAAAATTAAACGCGCGTTTAATTTTACCCGAAATTCTCACTAACTCCAAACGACTCCAAACCAACTCCATCACGTAGTGCTCGTCCATACGATTCCAACGCAACTGAGTTTGCATTTTTTCGACCTCGTATGAAAAAGATATGAATTTTTGAAGTTTGTACACGTTTTATATAAACTAATATAACATAACTTTATAATTTAAACCTACACCAATTCCTAGCCCTTGGATCCAAATCCTATGCCTCTCCTTCATCTTCCCAAATCACGTAACCATCTCCAGGCAATTAGAATAGAGGCCGAACCCATTTTGCTAGCTAGGGTTTCATTTTACTCCACAATCACACGACGATACTTCATCACACCAACGCCAACGCGAAGCTCTCGACGCGAGCTATCTCCACCTCCTCCACCATGAAGCTCGGCCACCCTATGACGTGCGCGCACGGTGGTGAACAGCCCACGAACGGCCCATCCTTGCCCCCTCATCGTTGCTCCATTCCCGATCATATCCGTATGGATTTAAAGCTCATCTCGTGCTCTTCATCTTTGTAGTTAACAACTTTGGCCAAAACTTCACGGATTGGAAGAGATTAAGGGTTGAAATTGGATGATTTCTGGCCTTAGAATCTAAAAGTGGCGGCTACATGATATTAGGGTTAGGTTTTAGTGTTTATTTTGATTTTATGAAGAGGTAGGGGCTATTTATAAGGAACGAGCGACACTATTCATCCCGGAAATTCCGAACTCCGATTTAGACGCCGTAACCAGCGTACCTAGGGTTTATCCCGCGTTCCGGACACAATGGAACAAGTTTAGGAAGCTAATTCGGAAGTATGTGCGAGTTATGGCTGTAAACGCTCAATTTAAATTAAACCGATTTAAATCGATTTCTAGGCGTTTTAATTTGTACCGGACAAACGGTAAATCCAATTGACTTGAAATTTGAAACCTTACAATAATATCACATTACAGATCCGATGAAACTGGTTTCGTCGAAATCCGAGACTTTTTGAAAAATGGCTATTTTGGCTCGCCAAATTTAAATTAAAAATAAATCGATGCGTTTCGAGCTGCCACGATCAAACGATAGCTCCGATTGACACGAAATTTGGAATCCGGTAATAACTAACTATTACGGATCCAATGGAACTGGTTTCGTTCAATTCTGAGACTGTTCAAAAATTGACTATTTTACAGTCGATTATTAAATATTAAAATATTCAATTTTCACAAATTAACTTTTAATTCGATTTTAAAAGTTCTAAAATATTTCTATAACTCCAGTATGATTAAATAAAATTTTCCAAATTATTTACAATCATTTTTAACTCAATTTTCAATTATTTTTATAATTTAACATATTAAATTATTGATTTAATTATCCAATTAAATCCAATAAATCAAATAAAAATTTATTTGACTTAAAAATTCACTTATAAATATTTAAAATAAATTAAATATTCAAATTTTAATTTATAAAAATTCTGGGTCGTTACAATCTTTCCCCCTTAAAAGAATTTCGTCCTCGAAATTACAATTAAGAAAGGTTACAGAATTTATTAACTTTCCAAAATTCATAATTAAACTTCTTATAAATCTTTACTAAGTTTTCCAATCATACTTAGTTATCTTTTCAAAAACAAACTATATCATTTAACTTTCAATTCCAAAATCAAAGTTATAGTTTCCAAAATTTTCTAAATTTTCTCAAAATTTTTCTAACGCCTTAAATTTTCGGAAAAATTCGCCATAGTCTCCTTTGCGCGGCTCGATCCGAAAAAAAAAATGACAGTATATATATCACAAATATACATCTCATCAAGTAATGAGGCATCCCGAAGGGAAAAAGTATAAAAGTGCGATATTTAATCCGAGATATGTACCTTATATTTTATTAGCAAGCATATACGGCTAATATAGCGCAAAAGCGAACTCCAAATGCGAAGCAAACGCGATCCGCACCTACTAAACTCAACAAACAACATGAGAATATGCACATATGCAAATAATCTCAATATACAACATATAACAACATGATAACTATATATGTCACATAGCAAATGCAACAATAGAAATATATATTCAACCATCAACCAACTACCATCCATAATCAAATGAATTTTCATTCATATTCTCATTAATATTCAATGAATTGGGTTTTCAATTTCAAATCACATTTGATTTATTACATTGGATTTTCTAACATTCATTCTTAATTTAATTAGTTTACATTACTAATTAAATCCAATTCACTTTCAATTCTATTCAAATTTATTTACTTCTAATTTGAATTCAATTACATTAGCTTTCAATTTCATTAATACTTAATGAATTATATACAATCAATCAACAATCATATAACAACCAATGTTTATTAATTTCAACCAAATTCTTTTGCTTATATTCATTCATTTTTTATTCAACTTCTAATAACATTAGGTTTCAATGAATTAACACTTTCATTAATTATTCCATTCCAATTTATTCACATTCAATCGATTAACATTCAATTTATTCATTCAATTACAAAAGTTGAATTTCTATTCACATAACTTAAGTTCATATCTATCATTAACCTTAAATTCATTTTTTTATTTACAACTCATATCCATAAATATATTCATATAGTTTCACTTCTTATATATATAAGTTTATTTCACAATTGTAAATCACTTTAATTATAATTCAATTCTTATAATTCTTTTACTTATACAATTATTCTTTTATTTAGATTATTCAAACAACCTAACAATCAACTTATATACACTTTAATAATTCTGAAAAATTATTTCTTTATATATAAAATATAATCAAGGCAAAATTATTTCATTTACCCAATTTAAAACAATATTGTGTCGAATTGTTCTATTCAAGTGTTTAGAAACCCCTTCGGCTCAGTTTCGAGGCTGTGCTGACGAAAGTTCATATGCCACTCAATAAACCAATCATCACAATATAAAACAATTTTATATTCACTAACAAATACGCTCTCATATTTATTATTACACTCAAACTCAATCTAGAATACTGCTGACTCTATCTCTAATGAGTAATACCCAACAGAACCATGGTTGTCGCTTAACCATCAGCTCTGATACCAAATGTAAAGTACGATACCGTCAGCGGTCACAACCGGTAGGCTTTTCAACCATCCCAGCCCCACCGTGGCTTACACTGATATCCCAAACTTGCTTTTACGGCCAGCCTTTCGACTGTCACAGCTTACGCCTAACCAACCTCCTAAAAGAGGACGTGTAGGGGCAAGAGTCTCCCGTTCGCCACCAAACCGCGAAGCGAGAACCCCCCATCACATAGCCCAATAGCTTAACAAGACTGGTGTGAGAACTCAAAACAGTTTATTTACTTTAAAATCAAAATAGGGGAATATTTTTAAAGTCAATTCGCAATGCTTTTAAAAATGAGACTACCATAAGACCTCCTGCCACACACACAATGCAAACGCAGACTTGGAGAAGATTTCTCCTTATGATAGTCAAAGATGCTTGATACGCATTTAAAATAACATTTGATATTATTATTAGTGCATAGTGTAGAACAAATTCTTTCGAAAGTAGAATATAAATCTTAGCCAGCATAGGTACCATTATATTATGCCTACTAATAGCTACCATATTAGATGGCAGGTTCTACAACTAAAACCGTACAAGTCTCGTATTGTTTCTTTGGATTTCCAACAAATGGTCAGGCCAAGGAACTTCCCATTGCCACATGAGAATGCCTCTGGATGGACATCCCCGAGAACCAAACCGGATCTCTACCAACACAAGGCCGGGTTACTCCTAACTGAGTAACAACTGACCGAATATGCCATCCCCCGGTCCTTTGGGACCTTTATCAACCGAGCGCTCGTAATCAATTCACACAATCATAACAAAGTGTTTTCAACATGAGTAAGTATCTGGGCTCCATACCATGATACCACCCTTTTCCAGAAGGAAATGGACACATCCTAAAGGGTGCTACCCCTCATAACCTTGCTGCTTCTTTCCTGTTTTGACCATTCACGGTGTGTGAGGCTCGACGAATTCACGTCCACAAAACATACTTTATACAAAAGCCATGCTTTGGGTCAACAAATGATCAACACAATGATCACTAAGATAGACGATCAAATAAATGATCCTATCACAATAATCAACACAATGATCATTTCAGCATCACTCAGCATGTCACATTACCAAATTGGGAATATATCGCTGATAACTTCAACTATATAACCTTTGAGCACATGCGTCTCAAAGAAGGGTGTTAAGCAAAGAATAAATTCTCCGCCACCAACAGAAATATATTTGAAAGAAATCGGCTTTATATCTCAACTTGTAATGTCAGACATACAATCCATACAAGTCTGTTCCGGGATCGAACAAAACCGAAGGCACTTACAAAGAAGTCCTTGCAATCCGGATATCCACAATCCTGATCGGATTTCCCATCACTTAGGGAGTCTCTATACCGTTGCAACTCAGTGCAGAGACAATCGACAGGTCATCCTATCGCTTTCGCAAATATCCGGTCTTCAACACCGATCTTCAAATGCGATTCATAACGACGTATCACATATTCGGAGTGGGTTATACGACCCCATGGTCCTTTCCCGGTTAACCTGAATAGTGAGCGCTTATTCAAAAATAAGTGTGCATTCAATTTCAAACAAATCACATCAAATACCCATTCAAAGGGAAATATTGATAGTCGGCTATTGAACTATTAATGGATATGCATACATCACCAGATTCTAAATAATTTTCCAAATTATTTATTTTCCAAAATATCTTTACAAGATCTTTAATTTCAACACTTCAAAAATAAATCAATATTTATTTTTATACAAATTCTACTTTTCACATATAAATTCCATAATGAATTTATATTTCCAAAATATCTATGCATATACGATTTCAATAATTCATTTCGATTTATCTTCAAAAAGATAAATTCTAATATTCACTTCTTATTGGAAAACATTTCCATACTTATTTATTCATAAGTAATTCACAAATCTTTTTATTTTCAACCTTGGAAAATATTCAATATACTTAAATCGAATTAAGTATATAATTCATTCTTTAAGAAAATCATTCTCTTAAACATATTTATTTGGGCCAAAACGAATGTTACGTAAAACATCGTTACGACAACCCAAAATCACTAGTATAGGGATTCGAAATTAAAATAGATATATAAATCCCAATACTATACAAAACATTTCCTTTCGGAAATCATTTACTATAACAACAGTGTTATAGTCCACCATTTCCTTTTATTTCTCGAAAACGTCTATTTCAACAATAAATGTTGAAATCTATGGTTTCGAATCTCAACACCTTTTAAAACATCGTTAGATCGTTTTAATTCTATTTAAAACATCACATCTAAAACAATTTCTTTAACGTATTATTCACTATTCAAAAACGTGAATATACTACCTTAACAAATTTCATCATTTCTATTCACTTTAACTTAAAGGATTATTCACTGTTCAAAATGTGAATATAACTCTATCTCTAAGTTATAACAATTAACTTATCAAAATAAGTCATTTGCGGATTTATAAAACAACGTTTATAAATTCCGTTTCTATTTATTTATAAAAACTTCCTTTTTATAAATTCCTTTATTAACCTATTCCAGTTTATAACTCAATTATAAACTACAAGTTCATATTATAAGTTAATTACTTATAAAATGATTATTTTACAAAATCGTTCATTTAACTTCCCAAATTATTAATCTTAACTTATAAGATTGTTTATTTACCCAAAATTCATTCTTTCGATTACTTTATAAATTTTATAAGCCTATTGCTTATAAAATTTCATTTATAACTTCACAGTTTATAATTTCATAAATTTCATTCATTTAGGAAATTCATTTTCACTACATTCAAACACTTATAAAAACTCGTTTTATAATGTCCATAATTCAATTTATAAATATCCATTTATAAATCTCTTAATATAAATTAATTTATATTATTCTTTTAAACGTCTTTAAATTCCTTTATAATTTCATCCTTTCGATTTATAAAATAATCAAATTTTATAAATCCTATATTTAAACTTTTATCATATATTCAAAAATCCAATCTAAATTATTTTATAAAATCATTAGTTCATATTTCTCAAAAATCGACTTTTAATCGTATTTCTAAAAATCAGCTTTTTAACTATATTTCACAAAAACCATAATTTTTATAACTTTAAAAATTATAACGTTTATTTATTTATAATGGATCAATTCCAAAAATATAGTATATTTTCAAAAATCACTTTAAAACCATTTTAAATCCCAAAATCTGGGTCCAATGATGCTACACACCAAATAGTCAATCACGACTAACAACGATATCATATATCGATATGATAATCCATCAAATATCAAAATATCTGAAATAAAATAAATACTGTTGAGGAATCCAGTTGGATCCCTCCAACCTGTTTCCTGCATCCAAAAACATTAGCACAATACCAATTTCGCTCCAGTACGAAATTATCGCGGTATATGTTCTTATTAAATATTATCCGCTTAATAACGGCGTAATAGGGTCTCATCCGCTAAACAAAAAATGTGGGAAATCAACAACTGCAATATATACATATGCCAATATATATATATTGATATTATATATAATACTAATTTCACTGTTTATGAAATATTCGCGGTATATGTTTTTATTAAATAACATCCGCTTACTAACGGCGCATAATGTCTATTTTAACAATCAATAGATACAATTCATCATTCAAACATGCATTCAAATATTTTAAATCTAACTATTTAAAATAAAATCGAAATCTATTCGATTGAGTGAGAAGTTCTCACCTTGGTTTTAATTTCCGTTTTAGCTTTTATTTCGAATAAAATTAAACGCGCGTTTAATTTTACCCGAAATTCTCACTAACTCCAAACGACTCCAAACCAACTCCATCGCGTAGTGCTCGTCCATACGATTCCAACGCAACTGAGTTTGCATTTTTTCGACCTCGTATGAAAAAGATATGAATTTTTGAAGTTTGTACACGTTTTATATAAACTAATATAACATAACTTTATAATTTAAACCTACACCAATTCCTAGCCCTTGGATCCAAATCCTATGCCTCTCCTTCATCTTCCCAAATCACGTAACCATCTCCAGGCAATTAGAATAGAGGCCGAACCCATTTTGCTAGCTAGGGTTTCATTTTACTCCACAATCACACGACGATACTTCATCACACCAACGCCAACGCGAAGCTCTCGACGCGAGCTATCTCCACCTCCTCCACCATGAAGCTCGGCCACCCTATGACGCGCGCGCACGGTGGTGAACAGCCCACGAACGGCCCATCCTTGCCCCCTCATCGTTGCTCCATTCCCGATCATATCCGTATGGATTTAAAGCTCATCTCGTGCTCTTCATCTTTGTAGTTAACAACTTTGGCCAAAACTTCATGGATTGGAAGAGATTAAGGGTTGAAATTGGATGATTTCTGGCCTTAGAATCTAAAAGTGGCGGCTACATGATATTAGGGTTAGGTTTTAGTGTTTATTTTGATTTTATGAAGAGGTAGGGGCTATTTATAAGGAACGAGCGACACTATTCATCCCGGAAATTCCGAACTCCGATTTAGACGCCGTAACCAGCGTACCTAGGGTTTATCCCGCATTCCGGACACAATAGAACAAGTTTCGGAAGCTAATTCGGAAGTATGTGCGAGTTATGGCTGTAAACGCTCAATTTAAATTAAACCGATTTAAATCGATTTCTAGGCGTTTTAATTTGTACCGGACAAACGGTAAATCCAATTGACTTGAAATTTGAAACCTTACAATAATATCACATTACGGATCCGATGAAACTGGTTTCGTCGAAATCCGAGACTTTTTGAAAAATGGCTATTTTGGCTCGCCAAATTTAAATTAAAAATAAATCGATGCGTTTCGAGCTGCCACGATCAAACGATAGCTCCGATTGACACGAAATTTGGAATCCGGTAATAACTAACTATTACAGATCCAATGGAACTGGTTTCGTTCAATTCTGAGACTGTTCAAAAATTGACTATTTTACAGTCGATTATTAAATATTAAAATATTCAATTTTCACAAATTAACTTTTAATTCGATTTTAAAAGTTCTAAAATATTTCTATAACTCCAGTATGATTAAATAAAATTTTCCAAATTATTTACAATCATTTTTAACTCAATTTTCAATTATTTTTATAATTTAACATATTAAATTATTGATTTAATTATCCAATTAAATCCAATAAATCAAATAAAAATTTATTTGACTTAAAAATTCACTTATAAATATTTAAAATAAATTAAATATTCAAATTTTAATTTATAAAAATTCTGGGTCGTTACACTACCTTTCGATAGTACATCTCTAGAGGAATGTACCAAGGCCTAACTGATGGTCCTTTGCAATCATAAAAATTGCTAATCTCTAATTAGATAATACTGGATACGTCATCACCCCGATCGTTATAGACCTATTCGAGACGTCTCTTAGCATACACCATAATAATTTAAACCTGAATGTTGCAGTAGGTAGTGTTGGGGATGCGGATTAAGGATCTTAAGGCAGAAATAACACTAGAGGGGGGTGAATAGTGTTTTAAAGAATATATGAACTATATGACTAAATTAAAACTTTCAACACAAATCTAAACAGAATTCTAACACAGAATGATCACAGAACATATAACAAATGCAAATAGTAAAGTAAAGCAAGTAAAAGGAAAGAACATACCGGATTTTATACTAGTTCGGAATCCTCCTACATCCAGTCCTGCACCAAGGCAATATCCTTGTACAGATTTTTATAAGCCAATATCCAAATTACACCCCTCAATTTCTAAGGCCTTGAGGAACCCTCCTGTCTCCGAGTCTGGGTAAACTCTCTTGATTTACGGGACACAAGATCACCCTAATACTTCTTAATAACAATCCTTTTGAATGGATAGACTCTATGGACTTTTTGAATACAAATTAATCCTATAACTCTGAATAGCACTTTGATCTTTAGTAGAATGATGGAGAATCAAATAGATAGAGTATCTAAATGATTTCCTATTAAGAATTTGGCAGAATGATGGCATGATCTTGAAAATATGAAGTTTTATGGATATGGAATGGTGGAGAAGAAAGAGTGAAGAAAAATAAGAAAGTAGTTGTTAAAAAATTCTATTTGGAAGCCTTTATATAGATGATCAACAGTCATAACCATTGGCGAAAGGTTTTTGAAAGAATGGACACTTCTTTTGAAATTTGAATTTTGAATCCAACTGTCACCATGTCGACATGGGGTATCCCCATATGTCGACATCCCTCAGTTCAAAATTGTAGAGATGTTGTTTTGTAAAAGCATTTGAATTTAAAACAAGTTGAAACTTCTCTGAAGCAAAATAAAGTGTTTAAACAATATTTTGAGATAGAGAATGAATATAAAACATTATTTTAAATATATATATATATATATATATATATATAATTGATATAGACCGTCAATTATATAAGTAATATTTAAAATCAGAATAAGTTTTAATGTTTTAAAAATAGAAGTTTTTTAAAATCAGAATAGAGGAATATTTCAAGGCTAAAACAAAGTTTGAAAACATTTTTGAAAACATGATTTTGAAAGCTAAAACATTTTGAAAAACAGATTTAAAAACATTTTGAAAAATCTATTCAAACTGAAATTGCAAGAACCTTCCTACGGAGCTCCTCCATAGGACTGGAGAACTTGTACAAAGTAGTTTAAATGATTTTGATTTTCATGGGTTTGTAAGCCACTTGTCGTAGGTTCGTAAGCTACTTGTCGTGGGTTTGTAAGCCACTGGTTTCGATAGAAATTGGTTTCCATCCCAAAAGAAAATTGGAAGAAAGATGAGAGTGCTATTATGAAGTTTAAACAAAATACTAGACACTTATCTTGAGATCTTGAAATCTTGATTCTCTAGAGTCTTGAATCATGAATCTCTAATCTTCATCTTGATGCTTGAGTCTTTATACTGATCAGTCTTCGATAATACCTGCATATACTTCCTATATATATATATATATGAAAATGTTAGTATATATTTTATAAAGTAAAGTATAATAACTATATAAGGTTGTTGTCATCAAAACATCATCAACTCAGTTCCTAACAATCTCCCCCTTTTTGATGATGACAACCTTTATTTATAAAATATTCTTACCATACCATAACTCCCCCTTACTCCGTGACTTCTTCTTAAAACTACAACTCCCCTTTATTCCATGACTCCCCCTTACACCAAGCACATATATTTTTATAACTTTCTCCCCCTTTGTCATCAACAAAAAGGAATAAAAGATTTACCTGTTCTAAAGTATATATAGAATAAAAGTGTAAAGTGAACGTGTAAGTAATCAAGTGTGTGTGCATATATATAAGTGTAACTTGACAATCAAATCAATATCATACATAGCAAACCAATCATGTATAGTATATGGAGTTATATACAAACCAAATCCAAATCAAACTTAAGTAAACAATCCAATCAAATCCTAATCAAATCTAAATCAAATCAAATCAAACAAACAAAGAAACAAACATAATAATAATCAGACATTCCTTGGGACTTCCACCCATCCATCTTCTCCAAAGATAGGATCAGTTTTGATAACATCCCAATTATCTTTGTCGAGAGTGACTGGTGGATTTGCTTCGGGTTCGTCTTTGCTAAGGCTTGAGATCATCCAACGAAGTGCGTCGAAGTGTTTCTCTTGCTCTTTGATCATCTGCATTTGGCTTAATTCTAAGTGCCTTTGATTTCTAAGTATAAAAGAAAGAATATTCTTGAAAGAAGTAAGAGTTTCTTCAAGATTTTCACTTAAATTCTTAATTGGAGAAGCCATAATTTAAGAAATAAGTTGAGGTATGAGAGGAGATGAATATAAATGGAGGTAGAGAAGTTTTTCTGGAAGAAATAGGTATTTATAGGAGTTATTGGCCGTTCAAAATGAATTGTCACTTGGTAGTTACAAGAATTTGAAGTTAGAAATTGTAACTACTTTCTGACTGTTATATGTCGACATGGGGGGATGAGGCATGTCGACATGGTCTAGACAGAATGACCAAGTTGAGTTATTTTTTATTTTTAAGTTTATTTTTATACTAGTGGACCTATATAAACTTAAAATAAATAACTATCAGAGATATATAAAGCTAGAAAACAGAGAATAAAATAGCATTACTTATATTAGTTAACATTACATAATCTTAACTAAAAAAGTAGAAAATACAAAGATAGATAAACGATAGCTAGAGAGATAATGGATAGGATTAGTTTGATGAAGATGATGATGAAGACAAGCCAAGTTTCCTGCCTATCTTTCCAAAGAACTTGTCGATCTTGGTAGAGATTTTATCCATTTTATTGCTAATAGATCTCTTAAGAATCTTTTGGTTTTGGGCAAGTATCTTTTGGTTCTTGAGTATGGTTTTGTTGGACGGATTGGTGGGTGTATGTGGATACTCTATACTTTCCAAAGAGGTATCTTCATCTTCCTCTTCTTCAATTTCCATTCCTTCCCCTTCTTCTTCCTCTTCTTCTTCCTCTTCTTCCATCTCTTCATGAGCAAGTCTCCCTTCCTTTTCGGGAAGTGTTTCATATGGTTGAAACATAAGTGGGATTTTCATAAGAGAAATGTTCCCATGATTGAACACTTTTTCTACTTACAAACTCTTCCTTTTTAACATCCACACCAAAATAATTGAAAATCCGAGTAAGGTAAATTCCATGATAAAGAGTGTTTTCTCCCATATTAAAATTTTTGGGTCTTAACTCATCCAAAATAGTTTGTGCCCAATTAATATCATATTTTCCAAAAATAGCAAAAAGAGCTTTACACACTTTTGAGGTGAGATTATTGTAGTTTCCCGACCTAGGAATAATTATGTGTTGAATAAGAAGGTTGACAATTCTTGCTTTTGGGCGGAAAAAGCGATTCTTAAAATCCATGTGGTCATCGCTTTCAAAAATGTGATGAAAAGTCTCTCGATCGGTTTCATTGATTTGAAATTCCGAGAGATTCATACCGGTAGATTTGCAACCCAAAATAGTACCCAAAATATCGGAATACAAAACAATAAGTGTTCCTTTAACACTACTCCAAATTTGATCTTCATTTCCATTATAAAATCCACGACTTAGGTTTGCATAAAACATTTTGACAAGGTTTGGATAACAAACGAAATCATTTTGCTTGTTATCAATCAAGCTAAGAATGGAGTTTTCTTCAAAATGTTGATCGATTTCATAAGAAGAAAAATCATCAAAAATGGAAAATTTTCCCGTATTGACTTTACCATAGTTTACATAGTTTATGTAAGCTTTGATAGCCTCCGGGTCATTGAAAAGATCATTTTTGATGGATTTGGGGAGCCTCATAGTTGATGGGTTACTTGAGGAAGCCATTGATGAGTGTTTGAGAGGAGTAGAAGATAATGAAGAAAGTTTGAATTATGAGAATAAAGTGAAAAGAGATGATAAGAGAAGTATATTAAATAGATTCTCTAAAGTCATGTTCTCTGGTCAAAAGGTGTCTTTTCAGAATTTTGAAGTAAGTGAAAAGGTGGAGGGAAATTCAAAAGTTTGAATTCAAATTTTGAAATCAAATTTCTGAGAGGCATGTCGACATGGGGTATCATGGCATGTCGACATGTGCCTGTTGAATTTGAAAAGAGGTGTATATTCCTAAAATCTAATAAATTCCTAAAATCCTAAGAAAACTAATCTATATTCTATATCTATATATAATTCCAGTAATAATATTAAATATAATAATATTAAAATATTTTAATATTTAAAATATTATTAAAATAATATTATTTTGAATTTAAAAATTCAAATTTCAAAGGGTGATTTTGAATTTAAAAATTCAAGGAATTGCAAACAAAATCAAAGCAAGCAATCATCCAATAAAATTAAAATAAATGTGTACCTATTTTTAGATCCAAACTCCGATCGTCTTCTGATTCGAGAATAGCCGTGAAGCACAGATTTGAATTATCAGTTTTCTTCTCGTCGTCACTGGATGAATCTGAATCGTCAAGAGTTGCTGCATATGCCTTCTTTGTTTTCTTTGGTTGCTCGTTGTTTGGTTGAAATGTCTGTTTTTCTGGATATGGACAATCCATCTTGTAGTGCCCTGTTTTGTAGCAGTTATAGCATCTATCACCATTATTGTTGTTGTTGTAGTTCTCCGAAGTATTTCTGAAATTTCTTTGATCATTTCTTTTAAAGTTATTCATCTTTCTATACTTCAGAAATTTTCTGAAATTTCTGGTCATGAAAGCAATTTCTTCATCACTCTCTTGTTCTGAATCTCCAGTTATTGCTTTGAATGCGATCGATTTCTTTTCCGTTGCCTTAGATTCTTTAATCCCTTGTAGTTGAACTTCATAAGACATTAGATTACCGATTAACTCTTCGATCTTCATTTGACTAACATCATTTGCCTCCTCAATAGTAAGTGTCTTTTGATCCCATTCTGGAGTGAGTGAATTGAGTATTTTTCTGACTTGATCTTCTTCTGAGAAACCCTTTCCTAAAGCAATCAATGAGTGTAGAATGTCTTGAAATCGACAATACATGTCGGAAATAGACTCATTTTCATGCATTTTAAACAATTGAAACTGGTTAGTTAATATGGAAATTTTAGTTTGTTTAACTTTGCTTGTTCCTTCATGAGTTACTTGCAAAGTTTTCCAGATTTCAAATGCAGACTTACAAACAGAGACTCTATTAAACTCATTCCTATCTAGTGAACAAAATAGTATATTCATAGCCTTAGAATTGTTTTGTGCAACTGTCTTTTGCTCAGTAGTCCACTGGGCAAAATTTGTAGTTGGTTCAACATATTCAATTTGTGTCATATTCCAAGTATCTAAACTTATGGATTGTAAATAAATTTTCATCCTACATGCCCAATATGCATAATTACTGCCATTAAAAAGTGGTGGTCTGACAGTAGACTGACCCTCTACAAATGAACTAGTGTTAGTACTTGTGTTGACAGACGTAGTAGTGAAAGGAGTGGCATTACTAGTGTGTTGTGCCATTAAAACTTTTCAAAATTTCAGATTATGAAAATAATGAAAACCAATGCTCTGATACCAATTGTTAGGGATGCGGATTAAGGATCTTAAGGCAGAAATAACACTAGAGGGGGGGGGGTGAATAGTGTTTTAAAGAATATATGAACTATATGACTAAATTAAAACTTTCAACACAAATCTAAACAGAATTCTAACACAGAATGATCACACAACATATAACAAATGCAAATAGTAAAGTAAAGCTAGTAAAAGGAAAGAACATACCGGATTTTATACTGGTTCGGAATCCTCCTACATCCAGTCCTACACCAAGGCAATATCCTTGTACAGATTTTTATAAGCCAATATCCAAATTACAACCCTCAATTTCTAAGGCCTTGTGGAACCCTCCTATCTACGAGTCTGGGGTAAACTCTCTTGATTTACGGGACACAAGATCACCCTAATACTTCTTAATAACAATCCTTTTGAATGGATAGACTCTATGGACTTTTTGAATACAAATTAATCCTATAACTCTGAATAGCACTTTGATCTTTAGTAGAATGATGGAGAATCAAATAGAGAGAGTATCTAAATGATTTCCTATTGAGAATTTGGCAGAATGATGGCACGATCTTGAAAATATGAAGTTTTATGGATATGGAATGGTGGAGAAGAAAGAGTGAAGAAAAATAAGAAAGTAGTTGTTAAAAAATTCGTTTTGGAAGCCTTTATATAGATGCTCAACAGTCATAACTATTGGCGAAAGGTTTTTGAACGAATGGACACTTCTTTTGAAATTTGAATTTTGAATCCAATTGTCACCATGTCGACATGGGGTATCCCCATATGTCGACATCCCTCAGTTCAAAATTGTAGAGATGTTGTTTTGTAAAAGCATTTGAATTTAAAACAAGTTGAAACTTCTCTGAAGCAAAATAAAGTGTTTAAACAATATTTTGAGATAGAGAATGAATATAAAACATTATTTTAAATATGTATATATATAATTGATATAGACCGTCAATTATATAAGTAATATTTAAAATCAGAATAAGTTTTGATGTTTTAAAAATAGAAGTTTTTTAAAATCAGAATGGAGGAATATTTCATGGCTAAAACAAAGTTTGAAAACATTTTTGAAAACATGATTTTGAAAGCTAAAACATTTTGAAAAACAGATTTAAAAACATTTTGAAAAATCAATTTAAACTAAAATTGCAAGAACCTTCCTACAGAGCTCCTCCATAGGACTTGAGAACTTGTACAAAGTAGTTTAAATGATTTTGATTTTAGTGGGTTTGTAAGCCACTTGTCGTAGGTTTGTAAGCTACTTATCGTGGGTTTGTAAGCCACTGGTTTCGATAGAAATTGGGTTCCATCCCAAAAGAAAATTGGAAGAAAGATGAGAGTGCTATTATGAAGTTTTAACAAAATACTAGACACTTATCTTGAGATCTTGAAATCTTGATTCTCTAGAGTCTTGAATCTTGAATCTCTAATCTTCATCTTGATGCTTGAGTCTTTATACTGATCAGTCTTCGATAATACCTGCATATACTTCCTATATACATATACATATATATATATATATATATATGAAAATGTTAGTATAAATTTTATAAAGTAAAGTATAATAACTATATAAGGTTGTTGTCATCAAAACATCATCAACTCAGTTCCTAACAGGTAGAAGTATGTCTAATAGTGGGTGATCATACCCTAATGGTTGCGAACCACATAGCCTTGCTGCATCTACCATGTTTTAGTCATTTCCAGGTTCGAGGCCTGACATAGCAATTACCTTTCATGTTGAACATCAACTTTCCACTTTGAATGCCACATTGCCATTCTGTAATCACATAATTAATTTTTTCAACCTATAACTCCTAAACATATACGTCTCATGGAAAGGTGTTAAGCTAAAAGAAGGTGTCTTCTCTACCAAAAAAGAGATGATACGTTTATGGAGATCAATTATAGTGATTTTAAAATGCAATGCCAGACATTCGTCCATACAAGTAGTTTAAGAACAGGATAAACCAAAGGAACTTCCCCTACCACATCTTGTTTGGGATATACCTCTAGGATTAGTAGCGATCAGTCCTTGCAAATCAAAGATTTTTATAACAGAGCACTACTGCCACCATAACATAGATATGGAAATTTCCTCGAGGGTCCAGTGACAATTAGCCCTATATCATAAAGATCTTTATCTTCAATGATTTCTTCTTCAACAAGTTTTACTTCGAAAATGTAAATTGGTTCGAAGTGGTCTTCATATAGGAATCAACCAAATCTGATCCCCGCCTCTTAGAATCAAATTATTGAGAAAAAAATGTTAAGTGTGGGTGATTAGTAAACAATATTTTCATTCAGTAATATATATATATATATATATATATAGACATACATATATTTCACCATATATGGATTTATTAAACCTCTCATTTTTAAATTATTTTCTTTTATTCCTTGAAAATTATTTCTAAAGGGTGCTTTTCTTTTGGAAAAACTTAAATAGGATCATTTTAAAGCATCCGGGCTTTCTCTTTGATATGTTTCACCTCTTACCTAGAAAGAGAAAACAGAGGCCGGATAAATTTAAGGTACAGGTTTCTCCAACCCTAACCTTAGTTACAAACTTTGTTTCATCTTTCTAGATCTCATAGATGGGTAAAGCATAGTTGTCATTTTTGCATACTCCTTTCGTTATTAAAAATCATTTCAAAAAAACTTTTGGAAATAAAACTAAGTTCAAAAATCAATTTCCAGAATTTATTGATGTATAGTGTAGGAACAGTGATTTTGGAGCCCTGAAGCTCAAATTTTACTTTCTGCATCTTTTAATTCAAAATTTACTATTTAAATCTTTTACTATATTTAAATCTTTTACGATATTTAAAATAAATTTTATGAATTTATTCTTTATTTTTAAGAATTTAAAAACAATCACTTAAAAGATTTTACCACTTCAGCCATTTAATTGTCAAAGCGTGATTTTTTTGGAAAAAATGATTTGAAAAAAATTAGTTTTGTTTAAATGAAATATTATTTTTTCTTTTACATTTGAAAACTATAGTGAAAATAGTCCAAAAAATTCTTATTTCAAAAAATTTTGTTTTCAAATACATTGAATAGATGGATTCGACTTTTGTGGCTTGAAATCACAAACTATCGTGGCACACCTGCTTCTAGTTGATTTTCAATTCCTTTGAAAAAATCATGTTAAATTATTTTAAAACATTTATAAGTAACCATTTTCTCATATTTTTAAAAGAGTTTAACAAATCATATAAACTTTTGAATTTAAATAAAGAAGTGATTCCTTTTGCGATTTTTCGACGTGTAATTTATCATGACTTGTTATAATATCAACCAAAAAATCAATCAACACTCATATATCATCCAAATATGATATCAAGCAACACAACAAGTACAAAAGCATTTCAGAACATCATAAAAAATAAGAGTAAAGAAGAGGTATAATTTTCTCACAAAAACTTGCTTATCGATCTAACTTTGCTACTACGGATTTGATTACATCTTTGCTACTACTTCCCAAAACTTCTTGAAATCCGCTATAGCTCCACTACCCTCGAAGGTGAGACAAAAAAGAAGTGGAGATGACTTATAATGGGCTCGGCGTTGGGTGTAGAGACGAATGGAGCTCACTAACTTGAACTTGAACTTGAACGTAAGTGGTATATTTTTGTTGATTTTTTTGCCATAACTCTAAAAAAGCCATTAAAACTCTAAGGAAGAAGAAGGAACAAGCTCAGTAAATAATGGAATGAAGTGTGAAAAAATGTGAAGGAAGCTTGAGTATTTATAGTCTTGAATTACTTAAATATTAAGCTTTGTATTTTACACTTTGCCCCTCCCCATGGCACCATTTTGCACGGCCCAATGTAGTGCCATGTGCTTCCATCACTTCATGTCATCTTTGCTTACTTTCTTAGATCATAAGGGATGTATTTGGATGGAATCTTGGATTAAAGAAAAGATTTGCATTGTTTTTGGTGAGGTATTTTTTTACTTTTATCAAAATATCTTATTTTTCTTACTTTAAAATACGTTAAAGTAACTATCTATTTATATATGTTATACATATGTATAACTAAGTGTATCAGTATGTTTTAAAATGTTTTAACTTCCAATGTTGCGATATTTGAATACAACTTTTGAACATTAAGCCGTTTTGAATCCGAAATCTGATTTTCGGTCACATCTTTACGTTTTTGTTAAACTATTTATATTTGTAAACAAAACTTGGAAATAAATTTGTATACTGTTATTTAAAAAAATAAAATGGCCTTTTTTAAGAATTAAAATAATTTATTTAACCATTAAAATTTAATTTTACTGAAAACTAGCTTTTGTCACTTCTATCAGTATAAGCATAAGTTCATATTTTGTGCATAAATATATCTTAAAATCTTACATACATAATATTATTGATGTTGTAGAAACTTATAGTTGGATATTAAAAACCCATTAAATATAATATCCTTATGTGATCGGATCTTATTTCATTACATTCTTCCCTCCTTAAAAGAATCTCGTTCACGAAATTTAAGATTAGAAGAAGAATAGCTAAAAGCGAAATATATTCGATATGATGAATTTATACAAATGTGTTAAGAAGTGACTATACCATAGGCGGTACACTATGACTATACAATCTATGCAATCTATACATCAATCCTAAACTCAGGATATGCCTTCCTTGCCTTCCTTATTCTATCCTCCGTTTCTCAAATGCAATCCTTAGCATCACCACTTCATTGAACTTTGACTAACCTTACCACCTTCATCCTTAATTGTTTCTCATAATGATCAACGATTCAAACAGGCCATCTAAATAACCATCAAATTTTGTTCCACCTCCAATTCTTCTTGAATCGCCGTTTCTATGATTTGTTCTGGGCCATGCATATGTTTCCACAAATAAGATACGTGAAAAACATTGTGCACTCATAACAACCTTTTGGGCAATTATACTCGATAAGCTAGTGAGTCGATTCATTCAAAAAGGGGAAAAATCCAATACATCGAGGTGCTAACAGCCCTTCCAAACCTAAATACTCCTCTCATTGAAGAGATTTTCAAAAAGGCAAAATCTCCAACTAAGTTCGAAATTTCTATGCGTTTGATGTGCATAAATCTTCTGCCTGATTTGGGCTTCCTTTAACTTCTTTCTAATCACACCAACTTTCTCTAAGGCTTCTCTTATCATATCCAGACCTTAATATTAACCAATCTTTGATTTCTATTCAATATGCTGGTGACTTGCATGGACGACCATATAAAGCATCATATAGTGCCATGCCGATACTGGCTTGATAGCTGTTGTTATATGAGAACTCAACCAAATGTAGATAATTTTCCATGAGCCTCTAAAGTCTTAAATACATGCTCATAGAAGATCTTTCAAAACATGGTTGACTCTTTCTGTTTGTCCATCCGTCCGAAGATGATATGCAGAGCTTATGCTCAACTTCATTTGCAAATCTATGTATAATGGTTCCCAAAATCAACTAGTAAAGATTGGATCCTGATCGCTTACTATACCGCTTGAAACTCTATGAAGTCAGACAATCTATCTCATATATATCTCGCCAAGGCTTAAAGCGCTCCTTGTTCACTTTGCTGGAATAAAATATGCACTCTTGGTTAATCAGTTAATGATAACCAAAACACCTTCATTTCCCTTTCTCGTTCGAAGTAAGCCATCAATGTAATCCATCCAAATTTGATCCCACTACCAACTTGGAATTTCTAGAGGTTTAAGTAACCTTGCAATCTTCTGTTGATCGCTCTTGACTTGTTGACAATTGGTGCATCTATTAACATGAATTGATATGTCCCTTTTCATGCTTTCCACCGTGCTTCATGTCTTTGTACATTTTGAGAATTCCCGGATGAATGTTAAGTTTGGATTTGTGGCATTCAATTTATAATTTTTGCAAAGATTTCCAATATTTGGAACACAAATTCGTCGATTCAACAGTAATATTCCATGGTTATATACTTCAAAGCTTGAATTTCTTTCTTCTTCTTCTGCTTTAATGAATTTCATAAGCTGTCTACCTTATCTTTTCTTACTGGCTATTCTTTCTAAAAGATTTGGTGTTATTTCCAGATAAGCAATAACAACATACTTCCTATTCAGTGCGTTAGCTAATACGTTAGCTGTTCCGGGTATATATAGAATATATAGATCATATGCTGCAAGAAATTCTAATTAATGTTGCTTTCTAATGTTTAAATCCTTCTAAGTGAAAAATATTTTAAGATTTGTAATCCGTGAAGAAATCAAACATTTTCGAGTAAACAATTGGAAAGTAGCTTCATATCGTACGTTGTATAATTTTTCTCATTAGGCTTTAATTGCCTCCTTACGTAAGCGAACACCATACCTTTTTGCATTAGAACTGCACTAACTCTTTCCCTACAAACACCTATATAAATGGTTAACCCAGTATTTCCATTTATAATTGCTAGGACTGGAGCGATAGTTAACCTCTTCTAAAGCTCTTGGAATGCTTCTTTACATTTAGGTGTCTGGATAAATTTAGCGTCCTTCATTATCAACGTCGTTAGATGATAGGCAATCTTTGTGAAGTCTTGAATGAATCATTTGTAACATCCTACCAAACCTAGGAAGCTACGAATCTCTTTAGGAGTTTGTGGCTACTTCCTATTTTGAACAGCTGCAACCTTTACAGGATCTATTGAAATACCATCCCTTAACACCATATAACCAAGGAATCTTACCTCCTTTTTCCCGAGATGGCATTTTGAAATTTTGGTTTTAAGCATATTATTTCTCAATATCTCCAACACAATTTCTATATGCCTTTCATATTCTTCTTCTATCTTAGAATAGATAGGATATCATCGATGAAGACTAACATGAATTTATTAAGTACATCTCTAAATACTCTATTCATAAGGCCTACAAAATAAGTGGGTGCACTGGTTAGCCCTAAAGGCATAACCAACCACTCAATGAAAGTATTCGTACCTTTAAATGCAGTTAAATGAATGAAAACTTCTGCGATCCTTAGTTGATGGAATCCCATGGCTAGATCCATTTTCAACAATACCCGAGCACCATGTAGCTGATTAAACAAGTCATCTATTCGGGGTAGAGGATACTTGTTCTTACTTGTTTGTTTATTCAGGTCTTGAGAGTCTACACAAAATCTAAAAGGCCCATCCGGCTTGGAAATAAAGATTACCATCGATCCTCAACTTGAACGATTAGGTCTTATCAATCCTTTCTTCAATAGCTCCTAGGTTTGGATACTCAGCTTACCTTCTCCTTTGGAACCATCCTTCGATCAAATTGTTTAACTAGCCTTGCACTCTGAATTAAGTCGATACGAAACTAGATTTCTCAACGTAACCCCTTTGTTGCCAATTATAACATGTAGCATCCTTCAAATAGTTACCTTGCGATCCTCCTCCAAATTTGCCTGCCTGGCTCTTTCACATTTTGATTGAATTTACTCTTCTTCCAGTTATTGTTATTAATGGCCTGAGCTACCGTCGGATTTTTCTTATCCAATATTTCATAACGAATCCTATGTCTACCAAGTCTACAAATGATCATTTTACATGAACAGTCATCCTACTCTGGTACTTCTCGTTCATTCCAGAAATGAACTTCTTGTTTTTTTAAAGGCGTGTCAACCAATCCTGGCCTAAAACAAGACAATTCATCGAACTTATTGCATACTTCTTAATAGTCATTTCATCTTGCTTTAGATCTATAAAACTTCTGTAAAGATGAGATTTTCCAGCTGCTGGCATAAACTATTCGTCTAAGACTTTCTTAAACTTTTCCCATGCGAAATTACCTTTCAATTCATTTAGGGTAACGGGCACATACTAAGTCAGAGCCCCTTTCTATAATTGCCACGAGGCCAGCACCTCTTCTGCTCATTACTAATATCCAATGCCTTAAAGATTCTTTTGCATTATTTGATCCAAGCCTAGGATTCAATGATAGCTTTCGTTCCTTTGAATGGTTTTCCCCCTAAGTTGGTATAATTTTTGCACAAGGTGGCAAAGTTAACCTAAGGTTATATGGGACTACTTCTTCTACCACTTCAGCTGCTAGAGCTCGACCTTTGGTCGTTGTGGTGCTGCCATTTCTCTGTCTTCGTCCTCTATGAGTACTCATGTCCTCCTACCTGAATACATTAAGATAACAGTAGAATACAAAGGAAAATTATCTTGGGGAATGGGCATTTAAGCATCGCACAACTTGTGTTAACTCATATAAGGATTTTAAATGCACACTCTCGTCGATTAAACTGATTCTAGGATATTATTAACCTTATGTCTAATGTGCCATACCATGCCAAAGCGAAGATTCTCACTTAACCTTCAGCTTTGATACCAAATGTGATGACTTGTCTTCTACCCTCGAAAATCGACACCAAAGTTCCCACGATATTCATGTGCCATAATTTCAAGTGATGGGGAGGCATATTATCAATGGTAAAATAAAATAAATGTAGAAGATAGAAACACAAACTCACACATTGCATTTAACTATATATATATATATATATATATATATAGTACATATAACCAATCTCACAAGGGCACACTAGAGTTGTGTATGAACTAATCTAGCCAAAAAACAGCTATAAATATCTATCTCCACATTTGTTGGTACAAACAAACTAGACACAACAAAATAAAAATAAAAATAGATGGATATATATCCACACATGATAGTCCAAATCCATGCTTCAAAAACTCCTCCCAAAATGCTTCACCAAAATGTTCCTAAAATGTTCCTGGTTGCTTGGCTGGCAGGAAAAATAGGGCTTCTAGAGTTTATGGGAAAAGAAAATAAACATAGGGTAAGTAATGGGACTGGTGTGAGAAAATTTAAAAGGTCGAATCCTTTTGAAATCAAAGGTATCTCATAAGACCACACCGCCATAAACACGGAAGAGGTTTTTCTCTTATGATAACCAAAAAATTTGCCATGTAAAGTAATTTAATATTATTTTTAATAAGATTCTGTAAAAACTCTTTTCACGTAAACATATTCAAATAGCCGAAATTGTTGCCATTTTTAAATTCTAGCATACTAAGCTTTACAATTAAAATGACAGGCACGTATTGGAGAATGGATTTCCAATGAATGTCCAAACAAGGGAGTATCTACCGACAGTACATCTCTAGAGGAATATGCCGAGGATGAACTAATAGTCCTTTACCAACACAAGACTGGCCTACCTCTAACTAGATGATACCGAATATGTCATATCCTCTGTCATTTCCGACCTATCTAAGATGTCTCTTAGCATACACCACATAAATTTAAATCTCAATGTTATAAATGGTAGAAATATATTAAGAAGGGGATGATCATACCCTAATGGTTGTGAACCACATTTCTTTGCTGCATTTATCCTATTTTAGTCATTTTTGGGTATGAGGCATGTGGTAATAAAGATTACCTTTTGCGTAGAACATCAATTTTACACTTTGAATGCCACATTTCCATTTCATTATCACACAATTTATTTACAAACATATAACTCTTGAGCTTGTACTTCTCATGAAAGGGTGTTAAGCTAAGAGAAGTTGACTTCTCCTCCACCAAACAAATGATACATTTACATAGATTAATCAATGTAATTTTAAAATACAATGTCAGACATTCGTCCATACAAGTTGTCTAGGAACAGGACAAACCAAAGGTACATCTCCTACCACATCCTGTTTGGGAATCATCCCTAGGATCAATGGCGATTACTCCTCGCAAATTGAATATTTTCATAACAGAGCACTACCACCACCATAATATATGATATGGAAATTTCATATGGGTCTAGTGACAACTAGCCCTACATCATGATGATCTTCATCTTCAATGATATTTGTTCTCAACATGTTTTACTTTAAAAATGTAAGCAGGTTCGAAGTGGCTTACGGATAGGAATCATCCAAATCAAATCTTGGTCTCTTTGAATCCAACTATCAAGAAAAATATGTTTAGTGTCGGTGATTATTAAACAACATTTTCATTCAACAACATCTTTATATATACATATATATTTTTTAAATTAATTTTAGAATATACCGATCTTTTGAGAGCATCCACGCTTTCCTTCGATCTGCTCCACCCCTCGCCTAGAAAGAGAAAACAGAGACTATGTAATTTCATGGCACTGGTTGCACCATTCCTAACTTTAGTTACACATCTTGTTTTGTCTTTCTAAATCTCATATATTGGACAACTATGCTAGTCTTTTCTGCATACTCCTTATATCATTAAAATCATTTCAAAAAAAGTTTGGAAAGAAACTAGGTTTAAAAATCATTTTCCAAAATCCATTGATAAATAGTGGAGGAATAGTGATTTTAGAGCACCGAAGCTCAAATTTTACTTTCTACATCTGTTAAGACAAAACTTATTATTCAAAACATTTTTAATATATTTATTTAGGATCTTGATATGACTATAGAGAAAGCCCCTCCACTAGAGCATGCTGCAGAAGCTAAGGATAGGGAGTGCACTGAATCTGCTCTACCTCACATTGTTAGGCAGTTTGTTATCTTAATAATTCAAGTTCCAGAAATAGATAATAATGTTAGAACTGAATTAGAAATGGTGTATGTTGCCAATCAATTTGATATTTTAGAGCCGCACGTTCCAAAAGTAAAGGTAGTTGGTAGGAATAAGGGTAGCAAAGAGAAAAAAGCTTTTAAATAGAAGTACATCTCAATTAATCTAGATTGGGATGAAATGACTACTAGACTTAAAGCTAAAAGTGTTGAAAACAAAAGAAAAGGTAAGGGCACTACTGTATTAGGTACAATTTAAATCTTCCTTTCCTTTGATTTTATATTATAATGTCTATTCTTGCCTGGAATGTGAGAGGAATGAATTCCTCCATAAAACAAACTGATATTCTATACTTGTTAAGTTTTTATAAGCTATCTATTGTAGCCCTTACTGAAAAAAAATTGATTGATGAAAATTTTGAAAAGTTTTGTTTAAAACCGTCTAGTAACTGGAAATCTATCAATAATAATGATTGCGGCTGTAAAGGTAGAATTTTATTTATTTGGGATTCAAATGTTTGGACAAATATGAATATTAGCAATGGTAAACAGTATATAGACTTCCATTTAAAAATATTGGGGGTTTCTTTATGCAAATCACTAGTGTTTATGGTAGTAATTTTGAAAGTGAGAGAACTGGTCTGTGATGTAGACTTAAGGCTTTGAATCTAACTTATAATTTTCCTTGGCTTATTATAGGTGATTTTAACATGTTTTGCATGCCTTTGAAAAATTCAAGGGTAATAAAATTTCTCAAAGCAAAGTAGATAGGTTAAATAAATTTTACTTGAGACTGGTCTGTTAGAACCTAAAATATAGGTGGAAATAAATTTTCACGGAAATCTTGTTTGGAGAAAAATATTCATTGTAAACTGGATAGGATTTTGAATTGTAAAGATTTTTATAACATTTTTCCTAATTTTATATGCAGCATACTTGAACAGAGTACTAGTGACCATACTCCTTTACTTATCAATCTTTTTCAAAAATCTTGGGAATAAAGTTACTCCTTTTGGATTTACAAATGGTTGGTTTTTAGATGAAGATTGTAAAGTACCTGTGGAATATTGCTTTAATTTTTCTTGTAACGGTGCTAAGCAATACCAGTTTAGCATGTTTTCAGAAAACATAAAAATTAAATTAAATACAGGAATAAAACTAATAATCAAAATAAAAAAAATGTTGGAGTTGTTGAGAAATGATGGGAAGATTTTACAAGACCTTGCTGATAAAAATCCTGATGATATTAATAGTATTAGAAAATTTTTACTAATTAGAAAAACCTTTCTACCGAGTTATATATAAATACAGTTAATGGTAAAAAAAAAGGCTAAGGTAGATTGGCAGTGATGACTGTACTAAATTTTTTCATGCTAAAAAGAGCAGCAGAAAACATATTAACAACATAGAAAATGTTATTGACAATGTTGGAAATCTTTCCAATGCATATGATAAAGTTGCTAAAGATGCTGCCGATTTCTATGAAAAGCTATAATTTACGGGAATCGATGAAACTAATTTTCCTCAAATTGTTTGCAAAGATATTTTGAATAAGAATGCTTCAGAAATATTAATTTCTTTTGTTACTACTAAGAGATTAAATATGTTATTTTTAATGCTGGGGATAATAAAAGCCTTGGCCCTGATGGGTTTAATGCAAAATTTTATAATAGTCACTGGAAAAAATTAAGGGTCGGGTTTTTGAAGTTATTAATCAAATCATGGAAAAGGATTCTTAAATTCCTTAACCATACTTTTACTACTTTAATACCCAAAAATAAATCCCCACTTGTATTGGTGATTATAGACCTTTTTCTTGTTGTAATTTTATTTACAAATTTTTTTTTTTGAACTGGTACTTTATATACAACAAATCAATGGGACAACATATCCCATGTCAAATAAACGTTCGAAAGTAAGTTTCGAACTTGCGACATCCTGCACCAAGCCGAATCAATTAACCACTTGGACAATGGTGCTTGTCTTATTTACAAAATTATTGCTATTGTTTTAAGTAATAGAATAAAAGTATTTTTGCCTTTTGTCATTTCAGAGAATCAAAGTGCTTTTGTGCCACATAGACTTATTTACGAAAATTCTCTTTTAGCACATGAAATGATAAGAAAATTTAATCTTAAAAATGGAGAAAATGTTTGTATTGAAGTAGATTTACAAAAAGCTTATGGCAAATAATTAGATTTTTCATCTATCATGTCATGAAATGTATGGGTTTTCTTATTAAGTTTTGTGATTTGATTTTTGAATGTCCTAATACTCCCAAGTTTTCTATTCTCATTCAAGGAAAATCAGTGGGATTCATCAAAAGTAATGGGGTCTTAAGCAAGGTGATCCACTATCACCTTATCTATTTACTATGGTTATGGAGTGTTTTCAATATTAATGGAAATTGAGGCTACTAAGGATAGTATTAGCCCTATAAAGATTGTTCAACCTTTTATTAACCACCTTATTTATGAAGATGATCGTAAGGTTTTCATTAAGGCTAACAGCATTAATGCTGAAACTGTAGATATTTTTTTAATGTTTATATAAATATGCAGGGCTATGACTTAATGAATCTAAAAGTAAAGCATATTTTAGTAAGTACAGTAGGTATAAACATGAAGTGTTGTATTCTGAAGGTAGCCTTCTTATTAAGTATTTAGGTTTGCCTTTATCTGTTAATCATATTAAGGACTCTAACTTTTCTATGCTCATTGAAAAAATTCAAGAAAGAATGGAAATTTGGTCATGTAAACTACTTTCTAGTGCATGCAGACCGAAACTTATTAAAACTGTTATTTATGCTATCATTTTGTATTAGTTACAAACTTATCATGCTCCAGCTGCTTCCATTAGGAAAATAGAAAGCATATGTGCAGACTTTTTATGCAGAGGAAAATATCATAAATTAGCTGGGATAAGGTTTGTGCGCCTAAAAAAGAGGGAGTTTTGGCATTTGAAGCATGAATGATTTCAGTTTAACTTGTCATTTAAAGTTATATTGGAAATTTATTACTGCAGACTCACTGTGGGCCAACTAGATGATGTGTAAATATCTCAAAAATGGTAATTTTTAGAATATTGCCAAAAAACAATCAATCTTATGCCTGAAAACAAATTTTAACATGTAGAAAAATTGGAAAATCATTAATATAAAGAAAATTTAAACTTGATGAGGAAACTAGTTTATGGTTTGACCCCTGATTCAAAATTGAATCTTACATAAATAAAGTAGGGAGAGACAATTTAATCATTTGTGGTGGTTCTAATGCAACAGTGGCAATGATCGTTAAGGATAATCAGTGGCAACCACATTTACATCCAATTACTAACCCACATAAACTTGATATTTGCAAAATTCCTCTAGATCTTAATGCTGATAGTGATCATTAGGAATGGACAGCTAGCAACAAAGGGAAGTTAACTTTTAAAAATACTTGGATGGTTATTAGAAATAAACTGCCCAATGTTGAGTGGTATAAGTGCATATGTAATAAAGTGAATTGTCCTAAAATGACATTCTGTACATATTTTGCTATCAATAGATTACCGACTTTAGACTGAATTAATAAAAGGAGTAAGCAATCAGATTCACTTTATTCCTTTTGCACTTTAGTAGATGAAATGCAAATCATCTGTTTTTTGAATGCAACTATTCTTATAACATCTGGAACAACATTCAAACTATACTGCGTATCCCTAGCAATGGAAATTGGATCTCAAACAAGCTATTCTACATATCAACAACAAATTTAAGTCAAAATCCATTGAAAGGGATTACGCTCATATTCTAATAATTACGGTAGTCCTCAATGTATGGAAAGAATTAAATTATAGTACTCATGAGAAAGCTAACTTAAATAAAGGGTAAAGATGGCTATTTATCGAGACGGATAGTTATATTATCCTTCAAAAGTCAAAGACAAAAATAAGGATCAAACAAAGTTTGCATTTTTAGCCAATAGTTGGAGCAGAAAAGCTGGCAGCAAGCATATAGAGCATTTTTTATCTCACTCGAAAAGCTTACAGCCTAACCAACAAGGTGGTGAAGTCAGAATAGCAGATCTCGACACAAATCTCTGCCATGCTACTTTTTTGGAGAAGGAATTAGCCGATCTGACTCGCGATGACCTAAGATCTTCTAGTTATCCTCCTATTTCTTACTATCAAAAGAAGTGATAATAATGGGAAAATTGATGGCATTAGAAGGTCTTTTAATGATTGTTTATTGTATTGGAAGAGAGGGGATGCTAATGGAGTAAAGGAATGAGGCAGAAAATGAAGGAGTAGATTATCGCGTCTCTGCCAATTTTTTTCTTTCCAAGCTTCGGAGTTTAATTTGTGTTTTGAATCGGCGTTGTTACCCTAATTAGGGTTTCGAGTTTGTTTGTATTAGTTTTGGGTGGGATATTATCCAGCCATTTTTTTTTAACTTGGGTTTAGGCCTTTTTACCTCTCTCCAAAAATAAAATAAAATAAATAGTGGTATATTCTCTTGTTACATCCACTTAACAAAACCAACAAACATTCTTGTTACGAGTGTTCTGGCATGTGCTTCGCGCATGACAATAGTACACCTTTCGAGGATAAATTGATTTTTTTACAAATTATATATGCTTAACATATTTGAAAAAATGATTTTTCATAAATATTTAGCTATGGTTTTACGTTGGAATCATGTGTAGTAAGTATGAGTTTTTATTTTTAAATTGCATTGTTTAATTTTTTTTGTTTGTTTGAATTTTTAGTTCTAAGTTGTATCGTTAAATTTTTTTGTTAGTTTGAATATATTTTTTTTGTTATCAATTAATAAAAAGAAAAATTGTAGAGAAACTTTATTTGTTAAATCATATTTTAAGCGATATTAAGTTTGGTAATATATGTGAAGTAACATTATATATGAATTTGCAAAAGAAAATATGTTTGCTAGATCATATTTTTAAGTGATTAACATTTGCTAGTATCAATAATATGCAGTTGACGATAATATTATACGTAATAAAAGTACCGTGCTATATGCATGAGTTTAAAATCAAGTATGTTAATGCTATTTTTTAAGACCAATTAATAGATGTACTGAGTTCAATAACAAATATGCAGATGCTCTTTTTTAGGATCAATTAGTGTATAATTTTTTTAAAGAATTATTTATAAAGGGTAATTTTAGAAATTTACGGTCCGACCAAAAGATTGCGCTTACAAACCAACTATTAATAAAGGTTTTGCAATTTTCAAATTATGAATTCTATTGAAAAACTTTGAACAAATTCCAACGCCGGTCTTTATCTTGAACAGGGTCGGCCCGCCGATATATGATGCCCTAGACGAAACAAATTTTTTATCATGTTTTGTTTCCTCATTTTGAAAAATAACAATACTTTATATGTCCAAAATAAAATGCAATATGATTATAAAATTTAAGCCGATTACAAAATATTGTTAGACTAAATTATTAGTTTACATGTCAAAATATCTAAATCTCAACATGGTATCATGCCAAAATACAAGCTAATGAATATGATCTTCTCCTGGTTAAGTTTATCCAAGTACTGATTTTAAATTAAAATAATAACTAATCCACTTAATCTCTCTTGCAACATAATGCTTCAAAGATATGTTTTTCTCAATTTCAATTTTGAGAAACTTCTTTCCGCCGTAGCAAACGTGACCGGGATTGTCAATAAAATTCGATAAGCAACCTAGACATTTAGAAATCCACTTACATCCCTATACGACCTCAAGAAATTTAGACTATAATTGATTTAGTTACTTCCGATGGTAGAATTCCTTTTAGTTGCCGAAGCTCAAAGAATAATTCTTTACCACAAATATTTTACTCTTCATCGTGTTTTAAAAAACTTTCTAATTTCATACAATGCTTCTTCAATTCCTCATCATTAATAGTTTTGAATCTCAAATCTAACAAAAAGCAAAAAGTTCCTTCATAAAGTTTAAATTGCTCAGACCGATTTCTAAGTGATGTTAAAGCTTGATCAATTATATGAAGAAAATAAGTAACTCAAAAATTGTCCTCGGGAGATTGTTTATCATCATTGTCTACTATATCTTTATCAAATTGTTTTTCCTACGTACGATTCTCTTTTAAAAAACTTTGGTTCAATACCAACGTCATTTGCAAATACACAACACAATGTTATTAATCTAATAATGCTAGCATTTTACGTACCTCAAAAATAATAAACAATTTACCATGCATAATTTAACAAATTTAATTAATCAACTCAATTTGTAACATTGTACATACATCAATTGTGAATCATGATTAAATTAGATCAATTTTAGCTCAACGCATACACATTTGATTATTTTATCAATGCAAGAATTCAATTTTCTGAGGATTGGCTTTGGGCCTTTCCTGCGCAGCTTAGGTGGAAGGCGAAGAAGGCCTCCTTACGGGGAAGGGGGGGAGCCATCAGTGAGATACCACTCTGAAAGAGCTAGAATTCTAACCTTGTGTCGGGACCTACGGGCCAAGGAACAGTCTCAGGTAGACAGTTTCTATGGGAGGCCTCTTCCTAATAAGAATATGACAACATAAATCATTTGATTCATTCAACAAGCTAACCGATATCAAACCAATGTACCAACTCAAAGAAAATGAAACCTATATCAATTATTTGATTCATAATTCATTCAACAAAATATTTAATTCATTAAACAAATTAACCAGTGGTATAAAACTAAATTAAGCAATATCAAAACTAATAGAAAACTCACATTTTTATTTGTAGTTGTAGTAGAACAGCTGCAAGTCTACTGTCTACAGAGTAACAGAGCAAATTAACCACAAAACCTTGCTGTCACAAAAAGAAAAACGCAAGCAGAGCAGCAACTCCCTAAAAAACGCAGCCAACAAATCAAAATTGAAATAATAATTAGAATAATTCAATTTAACTTTCAAGGCAACTAGCAAGTAAAACCGAACCCGAACGCGAATCGAATTAGTCGATGGACGGGAGGAGACTAGCGAGGAGACGCACCTGTTCAGGCTGTTCTGGAGGCTGGAGCTCGTGGTCGACGAGTCGGCGATGTCGGTGGCGGCGGCTAGTGGGCGTCGGTTGTGGCAGATAGTTGCGGGCCTTGCGGCATCGTGATTGATGACGTCAGTGGAGTTGAAGGCGCAGCGTTTGATTTGCAGCAGCGTAAAACTTATCTTTTTGCCCCTCCGCGATTGCTGCACTAGACATTTGTCTTGTCTGTCTTGGGTTTGGGCCGGGCCGGATCGTGAATACCCAAAAAAAAAAGCATAAAACGCTTTGAATCGAACTCAACAAATTCCAACATCGATCAGAAGACAGAATCTCAGAATCAACACACTTTCTTAAACGGACTCTCCTTCAAACCCTAATTTCCAAAGTTCAAATCTTACAAAGTGGCCCTTAAAATCCTATCAAATTCAGTATTTTTTGCAGTCATACTGCAATCATTGCACTGCGTCCTTAAGCCTCTTATATACTTCACGGGTTACTATAAAAATTCATAAGAAGGCGTGGTTGATGCAAAAAAAGTATGCTAGGCAAGACCCTAATTTTAATTTGATAAATTTTGATAACTATAATATAGACCAAATTCTTATCGCGCTCTTTTGCAAGAGATGATACTATTTACAACATTGAACCAAGTATTCTCCAAGAAAGAATAGTCAGAACTCAGAAGTCTTCTTCACAAATACAAAACTTGATAAAAACAAACTAAATCATAAACATGTCCTTAGACAATGCAGAATAATAACAGAAAAAATCATACATCAAAGCCAAAAAACCGGATCAAGAAGTGCATCGAATTGGCCAAAATCCATAAAAGTATCATCATCAGCATTCACAGTCCCTTCTTGTCCAAATGTCTTACTTGCAACATCTCCACATCCTTGAATAATTTCATTGCTACGCTGATTCAGTTCGATTACAGGAACATTGCCCATTGCATTTGGTATGTAATCCGGATGCAAAGCAGCACTAGATCCCGTAGCTCGATTGTTACTTGCCATGAAACTAGGGTTTGTTTGAGGATATTCGTTTTGATACATTCCACTATCTGCCTTTGCACGATGTTCATTCCTGATTTTCTGAACAAGAACATGAATTCACGTTATACAGAGTTAATTAACATCTAGTTTTCCATAACAAAAGCAATCTTACATGAATATTCATTTGTACTAGAAGTAACTAAATTCAGAAGCAAACTAACCTGAAGATAGCTCGAGGCATGGCTTCTACTCATGCCTGGTTCATCCATTAAGGCCATTATCTTTAAAGGCTTTGCGTCTATAAACATCGTAAAAAGTCCCAATTTAATGTATTTTAAAGATACATTAAAACAGTACACATATTACACAATAGAAATTCTTACTGTGAATGCCAAGCAAATTGAAAGCATGCATGAACTTCTTTTTTCTTTCATCCGTCCATTTAAATCTTGGTTTCTTTGGACGTATTGCTTCACTGACTGCTTTTTCATTGCTACTTTCTTGATTAATAATCTCACTTTTCTTTTCAGCTGCAATCAAATTCGTACTGCTTGCAGTTTGAGCTTCATTTTGATTGTTACAATCCTTTTGGACTGTTTGCAGAGAAGAATCCATAGCATAACAAATTTGATTTAGATTACTGATATTGTTTAGCTGTGGGTATATGATATTTATAAGAGATTATTACTTGCTTTATTTTGGGAAGTTTTTAATTAACTTGTTGTCAGTATAATTTCTTGCCAAATATACCATAACGAGTATTTCCACCATGTAAAATTTAAATAGGAAAGAAACGGTAAATTTCTGGAATACTATTATATAAGGCTAAAAATAACAAAATTATTTAATTTGCAATTGCTAATTATTCAGGCTAACAAACTTATTCATATCTTTTAATCAAGATTCCGTTTTCCATATTTTCTCACTCATCAAAACAAAAACATAAAAATGCAGACACAGACAAAAAAAAGGAAAAAAAAGAAAGAAAAAAGAAAAAAGAAAGAAAAGAAAAACACCGAATTCATCCATTTTCTAATAGACTAATATTATTTTCAAATTTATTATTTTTATCCAATATAGTTTTTGTTATAATTTTCTAAGCGATTACAGCATTTCATACAAGACCCAAATAGTATGATTATCTTTCTTTCTTTCTAAATTTTAAAAGTTCCTTCTTTCCCAATCTTTGCTATTCCTTAGCTTATTTGATATTTCACACGATTTGTTAGAACAAAAGTTAAAATCTCCCAACGGGAACCTTAGTGCCTAATTAAAACTTTTTTGAACTTGCTGACAATGTTCCCTTGAGGTTAATTTCCTACTTTGTCATATATTATTATCTACAACATTCGAAAAATGACTAGAGACGAACAATGGGTGTGTGACACCCTTATTTTGATCCATCAAGACATGTTCCATTAGGTCGTCGGGGAGGATAGACCTATGGACCGCTCTCTTTAGGTCTTAAGTTGGGTTGGGGTTTGACAAGCCCAACCCAAACACATACTCTTGGAAGCTACCAACTAATTATAGTTTGTTGATCTACTTAAGCAAAAGTTTCTATAATGAAACTGTCGTACTGTTTTATTCAATAAGTTCTAGTATTTGAAATACTAAGTTGCATTAAAACTAATTGTCTAACAAATTATGTGTATTATTTGAATTGTAACAGGACAGTTTATTTACCCATTTCATAATCATCGTCTATAATCAATATTTTTAATATTTATCTTTCCTACACATAAAAATAATGGTGTATGTAAATAATAATACAATCTTGAGAGAACAGACAAAGATTCATCAGGTTTTGGTGCGGGTCGAGTCTTATCCTAACCTATATGAGTCTCGGGTTAGGGAATATAGACCTGCACCAAGTTCATAGGGTCCGATTTAACAAACTTGGGTCAGTATGGGATATGGAGAAACCCACCTTAGTTCACCCCTCTGTCATCCCTAAAAGTGATCGTTGTTACAAAAGTTTATAGTAGTTTCAAGAAATTGGATGTTGGTAGAAAGATTTACTACAACTATTATTTTGAAACCTTTGTCAAAGAAATGTTATAATGGGACATTTTGTGACATCAAAATGTTATGAAAAGGTAGGTCCTTCGATGTGAAGAAATTAGGATTGGCCCTAGCCTAAAACCATCAAAGCCATCGCCTTAAGCCTCCAATTTTCATAGGCTCAAAATTCAAGTTTATTTATGCGTATAAACTACGATCCTTTAGATTAATAAATGGAGAATTAATGCAGGGGTAGGGTGATATGCTTTGTTCTTAAACCGGTAGAGTTCAAGTCTGGTCTTGTGTATGTATTTTCAATGTTTGATTTTAAATTATAACTTTAAAACCTCTGAATAATTTCACCCATGACTTTGGATCTTTTATCCTTGGGCCTCCATTAGGCTAGGGTCGAGCTTGGATGAAAATTTATCTCGTGTTTTGTTTATTTTCATGTATTTGTTTAAAGTTGTGCTCTTCTTACCTATTTCGACATTTGAAAAAGTTTCGGGGATAAAACTTTGATATGGTTGGAGTCTATAATGATCTTTATTTTAATACCCTTTAAATTGTGTCAAATGTATAAATTTAATTAAGTTAATAAGATGGCATGATAAAAAATTAAAATGGGTTAAGAGGTTTAAGATAAGTCGAGAATAATTAACCATATTTGAAATGATTAGTTTGGCTTTTTTGATAGAAAATGAGAATTGAATGAATAAGTGTGAATAAGATTTCTTACTTCCTTAGTAAGCCACAACTGAAGCGCATTTGGACTCGTGCCTATAACCACATTTTCCTTCCTTTTCATTCCATAGTCGAGAAGGAGTCTTTATGAACAATTAAGAATTAATATGGATTTAAAAGCTGTGAAATAACTTTAAAGTGACCATAAGAATGAAAAATACCACACTGGCTAGAATAGACTTGTTTTAAAGAGAATATGATTTCATGAATTTATGAGAATATTCATGGTATTTTCTAAATTGTTTAAGTACGAAAATGTTTTGCTAAATTTGTAACGGTATAGCCGTAAGTGCCAATTAAACAAGTTTTAATTAATAAATTATGTTCCTATATATAGATGTGGAATGAAAGTCTTTTGTATATGCCTTTTCTAAATTTAAGTTCAAACTATAATTGTACTAGACTATGATTTTTCAACCCGTAGCGTACGCATTTAATAGGGTAGAATGTGTAAGTATATAGACCTATAGATAAATGATAAGTAAAATCATTAGGCGCTATCTTTACTAAAACACTGAACCGAAAAGTCAATAAGAACAAAGGACATGCGAGCAAAAGGTAAATGATGAGGACAAAGCACCTATATAATAATCGAGACCATAATGCCTAGGTTGAGTAATGAAACCAAGGAAGAGGCTTGAGATAGCTAGAACCTGACTAGAGTCACTTTGGCGGTTGGTAGCACTAAGATGAAATTCAAAGATGGACTTTATGTATATCCCGATGTAAGCTTAGGTACTGATACTCAAAGCTCACATTTAGTGTTAGTCAGAAAATCACTTAGAAAACCCAAGATAGGTATGACCAAGTATTTGCAATAGATTAACTTAATTTAAGTGTTAAACGTAGAAATGGTTTATATGAAGATGAACGATAGTAACCTCTGTGAGAGCAACTTATCATAAACGTTAAGCACTAAGGTATACACCTATATGAATGTTAATATCATGGAGAGTGAAAACTACCCTAGCCAACAAGAATATTGTTTGGTATACTTATGAACTACCATCCTTTAGATTAATAAAAGGAGATTTAGTGCAGTGGTAGGGTGAAATGCTTAGTTCTTAAACTGCTTGAGTTTAAATCCAGTCTTGTTCATGTATTTCCATTGTTTGATTTTAAATTATTACCTTAGAACCTCTTAACTTTTCTACCCACGACTTTGGATCATCTAATCATGGGCATCCATCAAGCTAGGGCCGACCTTGGATGAAATTTTATCCTGTGTTTTGTTTACTTTCATGTATTTTTTTTTAAAATTGTGCTCTTTAACTATTTCGACATTTGAATAAGTTTCGAGGATAAACCTTCCATGTGAGGTAAGAGTCTATAAGAATCTTTATTTTAACACCCTTTAAATTGTGTCGAATGTATTAATTTAATAAAATTAATAAGATGGCATGATAACGAATTAAAATGGGTCAATGGGTTTAAGACAAATCAAAATTTAAAATGGGTTAATGGGTTTAAGACAAATCGAGATTTACTAACCATATTTGATGCAATAAGTTTGGATTTTTTTGATAAAAAATGAGAATGGATAAATAAGAGTGAATACGATTATTTACTTCCTTAGTAATCCACAACCCAAGTGCATTTGGATTTGCTCCTATAACCACATGTTGTCAACCTTTTCATTCCATTTTCCCTCATTCTCTCAAAAATCTTTTTATTGGTGCCTTTTAAAACTTGACTAACAATTACTAAGCAGAAGGAGAAAAGCTACCAACGTCAGAAAGGAAAGAGTTAGAGATATCTTAAGGAGCTTACATATTTGTGTTCAGTTGAGTAATATTACCTTAATATGAATTTAAATCTTAACAAATTTGGCTAAAATGGTTATATGTATTTCCTATAATAGGTTTGTGTATAATAAAATGTCATCATAAAAGGTTAACCATAGTTTTGAGTTTAGAAATACATGTTTTGAATCTTTGTAATAACCTATAATTTTCAAAAAATGATTTCCATGAGGAGTGTAGATGAATATTAAGAAATAACATGGATTTAAAAGGTGTGAAACAATTTTGAAGCGAAGGAAAGAATTAAAAATACCACACTAGCCAATACATATTTTCTTTGAAGAGAATACAATTTCATGAATTCATGAGAATTTTCATTAAATTTTCTAAGTTGATTTTCTAAGAATGATAATGTTTTTGTTGAACCTTTAAGGGTACAGCCATAAGTTTCAACTAAACATCTTTTAATTAAAAGATTATATGCCTAAAGATGAGGAAAGAATATTTTATGACCCTGCTTTTTCTAAATTTAAGTTCAAACAATAACTATATCAGACACAATATTTTAACACGGAACATCCAAAGGCTGAAGTGTAACATCCCATATCTGGAGGCCTAAAGCTAAGCGCTACAGATGCTGCAGTCATCCATAGTATTAACTTCCGGTAACCAAATATGGCAATGTTAATGGTATCCATAATATCGGAAGCACATGAACATGAAACAAAATCACATATTTCAATAACAACTTTTTTGATTACATTTCACAAAACATGTTTCATATTCTATTACATAATCCCAATCGTTTCCCAAGTTCAGATCAAATACAATTATTACAAAATACTCCAAGAGCGAGATATGAAGATGCCACTTGGTTAACCAAAGTACTCTATAGTCATAACGGACTTAATACAACAAAGCGGAATAAAAAAAACAACTCCCATATAGCTAACTTCAACCTCCTTCTCGTCTTCGAAAGCTTTATTCGTTCACCTACTAAAACCTGAAAATCCTCAACCCTCGGCCTACTTTAATCAACTTTGGGCACCCGAGAGTTTATGGAGAAAAACATAAACTTCAAGTTAGATATAAAGCCTGGTGTGAGTAATACTATACATTACGGTTATTTGATACTAAGTGAGACCATGTCGCTTAGCCGAATGGGTTCCCCACTAATAATATCCTTTTAAAACATATATTTTGCAATCATAATCATGCGACTAAAATTGGTTAAAAAACTGTAAAGCAATATCATGTGAACATACGTGTCAGGTAACAAATGAACTATCTATTCGAACATTATAGTTTTGTTTCGCTAACTATTAACCTTTGTCGACTTAGGCCTACCAGACAATATAAACAGAATAATCTAACACCTGTTAGATACTTCGCTTTTGGACGGTCTGTCCCTAACTCATTTCTCCTAGGGTCACCTGATCCTAATGGTTTTGTGGGCTCACCAATAACCTACATCTGCACAAATATATGTATATATATATATATATTCCTTTTGTGTGTAATCAAAATCTTAGTCCTACCTGTAACAAAGACCTACACACTAGAATTTTGGACTAAATTAGATGGGACTAATAGCTAATGTATAGGGCATGACCCTTTACCAGTCTCATCTGGTATTCTAATATCTGATTTATTTTACTTAGGTTAATCTTCCCTTAAATTTTCTTTGAAAACCTTTTCTTTTCAAATTGATTTAAAACTTTTAAATCAAATTTAAACAAGTAAAATATATACTCTATGCTTCACTAAAAATCACCTTGCCATATTATATATACTTTACCCAAATCTTTGTTGATGAAAACATACAAACCTTTAAAAGTACCCCTTCTGAATCCATTAAAAGTACCCCTTTCAAAACCAAGTAAACCCTTATTTATAACCTAGGCCGAAAGGCCAAACATTCCTTTCGAAACCGTTCATAATCTTCCTTTCAAAATCATTGAAAAGACTTTCCTTCAAAAGCTTTAAAACCTTGGACATCCTAGCTTTAAAACATTTCCTTCCGAAAGCATTAGAAAACCTTTTCCTTTTAAACCTTTTGAAACCTTCCTTTTAAACCTTTCAAAACCATTAGGGAATTACCCCCTTGAAACCATTCTTTAAAATCTTTCGAAAGCATCGAAACCTTTGTAAACTATAAACCTTTCGAAAGCATTTGGGGATTAATTTAAAACATATGGAAACACCTTTCGAAAACATTCAAAACTATCTTCTTTGAAACCTTTGGGTTCTAGTTCAACATAGCAAAAAGATCATAAAACATTTAAGTCGAAAGCACTCTTTCGGAAGCATTTCCTAAGCAAATAAGAGTTGGTGTCGAAACTAACCTTCCAAAAGCATTGGAGAAGTGGCTTGGATTTAAAAACAAAGTATACGTTCTGAAACCATTGACTTTGAAAGGTAGAAAAGCAGCAGCTAGGGGTTTCGACCCCGATGATTAAAATAAAGGTGTAACGCTATTCGAAACCATTCCTTAAATCAAATTTGACCCAGTCGGAAGCCAACCAAGTCGAAAGCATTACTTTCTAAAGGAAAGCAAGTGCATTTTCATTTAAAAGTAAAGTAGCGCTATGACCCTTTCGGAACCCTTGATTTCGTCCTAATGCCTTCTGCCTATATCCAATTTGCTGCGCACGAAGTCTTTGATGCTATGTGCATTGATTTCGATGGTGATGGCAATGGAGCTACAAAGTTGGAACCTCTGGTGCCGAAAGTGGTGAAACATGCCAAAAGCATATAAAAACTGATTTTTACTTTAAAGAGAATTTCATTTCATCTAACCTGCCTTGTTTGTCAAAATATTACTAGTTGCTTATTTTTTCTAAAAGTGCTGCCAATATTTCAAAAATAAACAATTTAATTTATTTACAAAATACCGCTTTCCTTTTATAATTATATATAACATTTAAGTCTCATACCTTAAATAATTTTATATATTCGTCAAAATACTTCGGAAAATTCTACAAAAATTCCAGAAAATCATTTTTAATATGTTATTAACATATAATAATTTCAAACCCAAAAATATAAATAATTTAGCCATAAATTATTTTAAGCCCAAATAAACATTTTCTTCACTAGAAAATTAATATAAAGTCAACGTTAATTCGGAATGTTATGAAAATTGAAATTCAACTCTAAAATATCAATTATGATCTAAATTTAAATTTACAAGGGATTTTGATGTTATTTAATAGGCTTTTACTTCAAAATATATCATAAAATCTATACGAACAAGTATAAGTTGTCAACAAGCATATATAAAAAATTTTCAAAAACATGGCATAATCATGCAAAATACTTCAGATTCATCTTAAAATTGAAAATAATTAGAAAAATGAGATATAGTCATTATTCCCCTTAGCTTTGAGATTAAGGAGTTTGAGACTTGAATGGATTAAGTTGATTAATCTTCTTCCTTTAGCTCTTTTTTCCTCTAATTCTTGCTAATGGTGGTCGACCTCTATTTTTTTTATATTTTGCAAATGAACGTATAGAACATACACGGGTAAGGGTTTAGGGTATTAGAATGATCTCTTCCCTATTTTACCTCTCCTCTATTTCATTCTAACTCTTCTTTGGTTCATTGGTTACATGGCACAGCTACCCCTTATTAAAATCAAATCTCAACCTCCTAATCATCACATTATTTTATTTTATTTAGCTAATGGAATGTCCTAAATAATGTTACTAAAAATATGGGGTGCTACAATCTCTCCTCCTTAAAGAAATTTGTCCTCGAAATCATGTTAAGGTACATAATAAATCAATTAAAAAGGTAAAACATACCATCAAACAAATCAGGATAAGCATCTCTAATCCTGCTCTCAGTCTTTCAAGTACAGTCTCTTCCATCGTCGCTCCACTAGACTTTCACCAGTCTTACTGTCTTGTTTCTTAGCCTCTTCTCATCTCTTGTGACTATACGAATCAGCTTTCTAACTATAGTCAAGTTTGGTACCACTACCAAATCATCTAACACAATCGGTGCTATAGTAGATTTTGAGTCTTTAACACACTTGCTCAGATGAGAAACATGAAACACATTATGGACTCCTGCCAAACAATTTGGTAAATCTACTCTATATGCGAGTTTCTCGATCCTCTCTACAATACGAAAAGATCCTACAAATCTCGGTGCCAACTTTCTCGATTTCCTAAATCTAATCGCATCTTTCATCGGTGATGCCTTAATGGAAAACATGATCTCCGATAGAAAACTCTAAGTCTTTCCTTCTTTTATTTGCATAATTCTTCTGTCTAGATTGAGCCTCCTTCATTCTATCCCGAATCAACTCAATCTTCTCTGTAACTTCTCTAACTAAATCTGAACCAGGAACCAACCTATCCTCGGTCTCTAATAAAAAAAATGGGAGATTTACATGGCCTTCCATACAAAGCTTCAAATGGTACCATCCCTATACTAGTCTAATAAATGTTGTTATACGAAAACTCGGTTAAGTGTAGATGGTCTTCTCATGATCCTTAAAAGTCTAACACACAAGCTCTTAGCAAATCCTCTAAGATTTTGTTAGCTCTTTCCGTTTCCTATCAGTCTACGAATGGTAAGCATACTCATCTTGAGCTTGGTTCATAAAATATCATGTAGACTCTTCCAGAACTCACTAGTGAACAAGAAATCTCTATCACTTACTATACTACTAGGAATTCCATGAAGTCTAACTATATTCTTCATAAATAACTTAGCTCGAACATGTGCCGTCCTATTTGATTTAACTGGAATGAAATGGGTACTCTAGGTCAATCTGTCCACTATGATCCATATACTTTCAGTTCTTCTATTAGATCTTTGCAACCCGTGTATGAAATTCATAGAAATAGAATCCCACTTCCATGCCGAAGTATCTAATGGATGAAGCAGCCCACTTGGCTTCTGATGTTCAGCTTTTACTTGTTGGCAGTTCAAACACTGCTTCACCCATATGCCTATATCCCTCTTCATTCCTTCTTAGAAGAAACTCTATTTCATGTCCTGATACATCTTAGTTCCCCTGGATAAATAGTGAATTTTGAACGATGGCATTCTTCCCAAACTTCCTTCCTTGTATCTCCTAAATTTGGAACACATAAACTACCTTTCTTTCTCAACCACCCACTCTGGTTAAGACTAAAATCCTCTAAGTCGTCTCTCTCCGTTCCATGTCTTAACGTGCTGATCCGTTTGTCCAATATTGCATCCTCCTCCTGTTTAGAAGCAATCTTTTCCATTATTATCGGTCGAACTTCTAAACAAGACAACACAACAGTTCCTTCACTATACCCAACTTCAGATTTCCACCGCACTCTACAAGTAGACAATGCTTTTAAATCTTTCCACTCTACTATCATTACCAACATTACATTCCGATGCTTTCTACTAAGTATGTATGCAACCTTATTACCTTTTCCTGGTGTGTACTCAATACCGAAATCATAAGCATCTAAAAACTCTTACCACCTCTATTGTCTCATATTTAGCTCTTTCTGAGAGAATGAATACTTCAACGACTTATGATACGTATAAATCTCAAATCTCTCTCCCAAATGGTAATGTCTCTACACCTTCGATGAAAAAATCACCGCTTCCAATTTCGAATCATGCATTGGATATCTAACCTCATGCTGTCTAAGCTATCGAGAAGCATAGACAATCACTTTACCTCTCTGCATTAACACCGCTCCTAATCCTGTTCTACACGCATCTATATAAACGACCAAATCCTGATTCCCTTTTGGAACAACTAATACAGGTGCATTAGTCAATAAGTGTTTCAAGCTCTGGAATGCTTCCTCACATTTATCGGTCCAAACAAACTTCACATCCTTTTACTTAGCTTGATCATCGGTGCTGCTATCCAAGATTTTTTTTTAATGAAACTCCTATAGTATACATCCAATCCAAGAAAACTCTTTACCTCAGTCACTATCTTGGGCCTCTTCCAATTATTCACTACTTCAATCTTAGTCGGATCTACAAACAACCCTTTCTCTGAGACCATATGACCAAGAAACTCATTTCCTTCTTCCAGAAATGACACTTCGAAAACTTCACCTTTAGCTGATGCTGCCTCAGCATCTCAGGCACAATCCTAAGGTGAAATTCATGATCCCTTTCATCCCTAAAGTATATCAAGATATCATCTACGAAAACAAACATGAATCTATTCAAGTGCTCTCAGAAAATTTTGTTCATCAACTCCACAAAGAATGCCGACGCGTTATTAAGTCCGAAAGGTATAACTAACCATTTGTACGATCCATATCTAGTTTTAAACGCCATTAAAGGAATACTATCATCAGCTACTCTAAGCTGATGGAAACCTGTTGCTAAATCCAACTGAGAAAATGACTTGGCTCCACTCAACTTATTGAACAAATCAACAATTCTAGGTAACAGATTCGATTCTTTATCATCTTTTCGTTCAACTTACGATAATCGATACATAACCTCAACGTCCGTCCAGCTTCTTAGAAAACATTGCGGCTGCTTCCCATGGTGAACTACTAGTTATAATAAAATTCTTGCCTTCCAAATCCACCAATTGCACCTTCAACTCTCTTATCTCAGTAGGTGTCACCCTGATTGGTGGCCTACTCACTGGTGCTGCTCTAGGCACTAAATCTATCCAATAATCAATGGCTAGTTTCGATGGTAATCCTACTACAGGCCCCAAAACATCCGCGAATTCTCTAACCATGAAAACACATTCAACTCATCTTCCAACTCCACTACACCCAATAATGCATTCACTTCACATCTAGGGCTTTCTACGGTATATACAATTCGATCACTATAGTCAGGGTGTCTAAGTGATATTTTCCTATCATGAAAAAATAACCTAGCATCGTACTTACTTAACCGGTCCATACCCAAAATAATTCTGAACCCCACAAAGTCAAATACATGCAAACTACAATCAAAGGTATGACCTAAAAAATCAAATTCTAGGTGGTCACACTTCATCCCAAGTGTCACATACCCTCCTATTGGATATGCAACCCTTAAGGAAGTAACTAAATATGAGGCTTCTAGTTTAAGCTTATCTAACAAACAATGAGATATAAAAAATATGTTGCACCAGTATCACACAGAACGCTAACAAACATACCATGAATCTGAAGCGTACCTCCCAACACTGCCTTCCCTTTCTCCTGCGCCGTTGGTCCTGATGTAGCAGTTTTCAATGCAAATATTTTTCCCCTTCCATCCTTAGTAGGCTCTTTGCACTGATTCTTATAATGACCAATTTGACCGCAGTTGAAGCATCTAATATTCTTCTTCCCAATCACTTCCTTTGCCTTTCCAGTACAGCACTCATCAACGAAATGCCCTTTCTTATCACACTTAAAGCAAAAAACCTCTGACTTTCCTTTCTTTGCGGCTCCACTTTTCTGAGCACCCTTCTTATGAAAGAACTTCCTTTTATAACTTTGCCCCACCTAGACCTCCTTTGTCATATTCTTCTCTAGAGAAGCAAGCATCTCCTCATGCCTCAACACCATTTCTACAACAACATCACAAGGATCCCTAATATGATGTAATGTAGCTCTTGCCAATTCAGGCTTCAACCCCCTTGTGAACTTCTTATTTCTCTTCATCATGGTACCCACAGTAGCATACTCATACCTTGACAACTCCTCGAACCTTCTAGAATATTCCAATATAAACATCTCCTCCTGCTCCAACTCTGCAATGTTTCTAAGCAAAGTAGACTACACCATCATAGACATGATCCTCTCTTGGAACCTTCTCTTAAACTCAGCCCATGTCATCGTTTCCTCATCCACTCCAGCAGTCACACTATTCCACCAGAATAAAGCTGCTCCTTAAAGCTGTCTTGAAGCTAGCTTTCTCTTTTGCTCATCATTGAGCCCTAAGTTCGGAAAAATACTCTCACAATTAAACAACCTGCTCTCCACCTCAATAGCATCCTCAGTTTCGATAAATGGCTTTCGTCCAACCCTAACATAGTCTCTACTCAACATAGCATAATTGTTGATCACAAGAGCTTCCCGAACTCCTACTCCAACATTTCCTCCAACCATCCCGACGGCAACTCTAGCTTGCATCATGTTGATGAAAAACTTATACATAGCTTCCAAATCCACTTGTGGGACTCCAGCACCAACATTCCCCGCTTGTGCCTGGCCTTGGTACCTTCTAGATTCAGTCTGGCATTTCCATTTGTGATGTTGATTCCTCCAAGATTCACTCTTCCACTTCTAGCATCCATATCAGTATTCAAGCCTCGTAAGATACAGAAGAATAGCCTAAGAAAGATAGGAGAATAGAGATATAGCCTATACTTATATATAGCAAATACAAGTACATTACCATAACGTTATCCCATATTTCGATCTTATCTCTAATTCCTTAGGATTATGTTTTTTAAAAATCATTTTTGGTTAAAGTTTTTCATAAACCTATGCTCTGATACTAAGTTGTAACATCCCCTATCTAGAGGCCGGAAGCTAAGCGCTACAGATGCTGCAGTCATCTATAGTATTAAATTCCGTTGAACAAATATGGTAAAGCTAATGGTATCCATAATATTAGAAACACATGAATATGAAACAAAATCACAGATTTCAAAATAAACTTTTTTGATTACATTTCACAAAACATGCTTCATATTCCTGTAATGACCCGGAATTTTCGATCCCAAAAATTCCAGGTAGTTAGAGAAAAGAAGAACAGAAATACCCATTTTCAACACCGAGTGAAAATACTTGGAAAATAATTTTATTGAAAATATAGAAAACATTTTTGAAACCGAGGAATCATCTATGGTGAGAATGTTCTGGAAATCATCACCCCCATCATGGTCGCAGTTACATCTTGGGTTACGTTGCCATCACAGCAAAAGTCCATGTTACTGTAGGCACTCTGTGCCCCTCGATTACGCCATGGAACCCGCGGCAGATCGCAGTTACATTCCAAAGTTACGTTGCCATCGCAGCAAAAGTCCATGTAACTGTAGGCATCACGCCCTCGAATTTCGGTGCCAAAATGAAACTTCTCCACTCCCACATAGGTTGCAGTCTACCAATGTAAAATCAAATGTACACTGTAGGCTCTCAACGGCACACACGACTTTCGCTATGTTACTGTAGGTCGTAGTCTACCTATATAGAATCAAACGTAGACCGTTGGCTCTCAACGGCTCACACGACTTTCGCTATAGTCTAAAGTGGATCGCAGTGACATCGAGTTACACTGTCGTCACAGCATAACCCAAATGCCTCTGTAGGCATTAGCGCCTTGATTTTCGCTACATACTACAGAAAATCCTTAGGAACTAGTTTTGTCCGGACACCTCATAGGATCAACTTTAGAACCCTCCTCTTAGGGTTCAAAGCAGTACCACCCTGTGGCACCCCTGAGCAGTTCATTCCAAGGGAGCGCCTTTTTCTCCAGAGCCGTTTTCAAAACACTTTATACTATACACATATAGTATCTTCCAAATCATACACCTAGTATGAATCTCATATAAATCTTCTTTCTTAAAATCGATTATAGCAAAGTCGATAATTCTTAAATTAAGCTTTCCAAATTCCAATTATGATTTTTCCCAAAAATCAAAAGCCTTTCCAAAGTCCATAGGTTCCAAAAACCTTTTTCCAAAATCCTCATAAGATCCTTTATATATATATATATATATATATATATATATGCATAAATTTTTAAAAACTTTGGATCATTTCAAACTTGTACAAAACTCCTTTTATACTTCAAATATTTTCAAAACCCTTTCTTCTGGCTTTAGATTCAACAAGGGGAGATTTATCTTATATAACAAAGATATATAACGTTGTTTATTCCAAATCAAATATTCAAATTTGATTTTTCTATAAAATCACTTACTAGTTTACTTACTTCCATAAAGTAAATTTTTACCATAGAAATATCCAATTTCTATTTTATTTCATCATATATTTCACAAAATATTTTTTTCCACCTTAAAAACCATTTTACAGTTCTTATCCACAAACTTTCAATATCAATTTCATCTAATCCGTATAATGTACACATATCATCCATACGCAATATTAATCTGATCGATCACTCGATCGCACAATTTATCTTCCGAACTACTATCATCGACCCCACTTCCTAGTGCGGACTCAAATCTGGTTTCTTGATCAGAAAGCATTCCCCTTGCATAGTCATAAACATGATAGAGATATCCAAAACCAATCAACAATCCATATCCCGGTTAGTCGTCGAAAATCGAGTGGAACATCCCAACCCGGATCGATATAACCATCTCGAAATTATGTGCTCGAATTTGGATCATATCACCATGTGAATAGAATAATATACGTACATCCTACATATTAATATTCATTAATTATCAACTAAATTAATTTATCCTTTCTATTCACATCCACTTTTGATATATATTTACTTATTCACATTTGCCTCAATTTCATTTGAATTATCACTTTAATCCTTATCTCAAATGGATAATTAATCATAAACAGTTTGAACTATGTCCAGCATAAATTTAGAAAATAATTTGAAAGGTTAAAAATAGATAAGTAGTTGAAAAATAATTATTAGTTTGTAAAATAGTTGCAAAATAGTTAAGTAATTGTAAAATAGTTGGAAAATAGTCAAATAGTTATAGAAATTTTAAATAATTGCAAAATAGCTATAAAATAGTAATTAGTTATAAAGTAGTTGAAAAACAGTAATTAGTTTATAAACAGTTGAAAAATTGTTAAATAGTTCCAATAATAATTGTAAAACAAGTATAAGATAGTTTTAGGTTTAAAAAGAAAAGTTGTATAGTAAATAGTTTGGAAAAATAGATTTATATTAAAACAATTTATTTTAAAAATAGTCTAGAGTCAAAACTGTTCAATTCCCAACCTCCATTTCCAACCAATTCAATTTAAATTTCCACTTCCATTTAAATTTGACTCAATTCCAATTTAAATAACTTCAATTTCCATTGAAATTGATTTAACCCCAATTCAAGTTGAATTAATCCCCAATTTCTTCCCTAAATTCAAATCAAATTCCATTTGAATTTATTTATTCAACTTTAATTAAAATTTTAATTAATTCAAATAAATTTCAAATTGATCCAGTTTCAATTCATATCAATTCCAGTTTGAATTAGTCGCAATTCCTATTTGAATTTGAACTCATTTAACTTTAATTTCATTTCAAATTAATCCAATTCAAATTTTCCATTTGAATTTTTAAATTTATCCATCTTCAATCACAGTTCCAATTAATTCAAATCAAATTCAATTTGAACTAATTCAATTCAAATTTCAAATTTAAACCATCCCGAATTGTATAAATTTGAGTTAAATTTTTAAATGTTGATTTAATCCTTTAAATCAAATCGACTTATATCTTTAAACCATTTATTCTGAATCCAAATTCCATTTTTAACCTATTTCAAAGTTTAAATAATAATTCAAATCCTTTTTAAACAACTAAATCTTTGAAATTCAATTTATCATCAAATTTCAATTTTGAAACCCAACCTTTGAAGTTTTATCTTAAACATTCAAATCTTAAGTCCAAAATGATTCCATTTTATCTTAATAATGGATATATTATCACAACCCATATCTTTATTTATTTAAACAAATCTAATTTCAGCTTAAAGATTATTAACAACAACAGGATGGTATCATTTAAATTATTTTAAAACATCCATCCATTTCCAATTTCTAGATCTCAAACCCATTTTGAGATCACACATACTCCGAATTCAAACTAACCATTTAACTTTCCAAGTTAAATCCCAATTTTATCTTGAAATTTTCAAATCAGGTTGTTCATTAACTTATTTAACTTCTCCCAAGTTAAATTCAATTTACTTAATCCAGTCAACCTTACTCAGTTCGAATTCCCAATTCAAATTTTAAACTTCACATTAACAATCTTCCCACTTATTAAGTTCAAAAACTTATCACTTTGGCCATCACATCTCATTCCAAATTTAAAAATCAACATTTAGAGTTTATTTCAAATCATCTTTGATACTTAAGTATATCCACACACATATACATATTTTATTTCTTAGCCCACCAGGCCATACTTTAAATTTTAAACCACCTTTGGTTTTTAACTCAAAACAAATTCCTTTAAAGTTTACAAACAACTCTTATTTTAAATTAGATCACATTCAAAATAATCTGAATAATATCGTTTATTCTTTCTTTTACTATTTTGAAACAATTCAAATGTTTCTAGACTTAGGTTTTAAAACTTCACAATTTAAAACCTACTTCAATTTTGAAGTTATACTCAACAAAGTTTGATTCCTAAAAACTTTTCATTATTTTAGGATAATAACCAAAGTTATTACAACTGGAAACCAATTCACTATTATCTTATTCTGAAAAATCTTCTCCAAATTTAAGATTTTAATTTCAGTTTGAATTCATTTCAAACTTAGCTTCATTCAATTGCAGTTTGGTTGTATTTCTATTACCACTTAGTTCTCATTATTTTTATTTAATTCTAATGATTTAACAACCAATTAACTTAATATTTATTTGAATGAAATATTGCTTTATATATAAAAATATAATCTTATATAAAATCATTTAAAATCTTTATATAAGAAAATAACAACTACGCTCTCATATATATAGACACACGCACACTCTCAACTCATTTTAGTGTACCATTGACCCTATCCTTAATGAGTAATCCCACCAGTGCCAAGGTTCTCGCTAAACCTGGCTCTGATACCAAATGTAATGACCCGGAATTTTCGATCCCGAAAATTCCAGGTAGTTAGAGAAAAGAAGAAAAAGATAGAAGAAGAAGAACAGAAATACCAAAGCTCAATCTCACATTTGCAGCGGATAAAATATAATATCAATAATATCAGTTTACAAGGGAAAACTGTATTTATCAAATTGCACTTTAATACATTAGAGTTACACATATACTCAAGCACTGGACAGATACAATCATGTCCTAAATAACTACAATATATCACAGCGGAAACACTTCATACGTTCCTACCATCCATCTCGCCTCCTGAGCTCCAGAACGTCCTTACTTGAAAATCTTTAATAGTCGGTCTTACCCGAGCATTACATCAAAGCAACATCCCAAGTCAGGCTGGAAACCAGCGTGAGTAAACCCATCTAACATGAAACATTAAAACATAAAACTAATTTAAAACTCGAGGTATCTCGTACTATACTATGAATTCTTAACTTGTTATAGTCAACACTTATTTCCCAAATCAATCCTAAGTACATTTGTTTAGTTTCAACAGTCCAGTTCACTTAAATTATTCGTTCCAGCCTATTGATTTCACATATCAAATCCATAAAAAATTATAGAAGATTTTAAATCGAAGTGGTTTCGGGTATTTACTAATACCCAACCCCAGACTCTTCGAATCCCATATCAACTTAACCCAAGTTATTCAAGTGAACTACAATTCAAACTTAAATACAGGATGTCACTTTACATAACATTTCATCATGATAGATGGCCACATTATCACCGTTCAACCCAATCATATCACAAAGTATTTCAAATCAGAAATATCCAACGCTCTAAGGCATTCAACACCGTTTAATCATTTATGAGCAAGATTAATTAGTCACAGTATTCCAATTAATTTAAATTAATTAAATTAATACTTCGATCACCTTTTAAATACTTCTTACTTAAACATTAGTTAATTACAAACCATTAATTAATCAACCCTTAATTATCTTCTTGAATTACATTAAGTAATTACCTTTAGTTAATTATAAAAATTAATTAACCTTCTACCATTGACATTTATTACATTGATCCTCAATTTAATTACTCCAATTAATCATTCTATAATCACTTACATTGATTACTTGTCCTATAATTAATCACATTCTTGAGTCTCTAAATTAATTACATTAATTAAACTTTTAATTACTTCCATTAAGTAATTATTCTTAATTACTTACACTAATTAACCTTTAATAAATCTCATTAAACAACTAACTATTCTTTAATTAATTATATCAATTAATTCCCTAATTACTTACCTTATTTAATTAATTACCTTAAGTAATTATCTGAATTAATTACACTACATAATTATTCTTAAATTTCATTTTGTAATCATACTTTAAACAACACACCATTTGAAATCTTCTTGATTTGTTTAAGTTTATACCACATACCAACTACTTTTTAAATCCATCATTCATTTTATTTGAATCAACTAGAGATTCAATTAAATGACTCACCCAATATTTAATTTTTCAAATCCAACCAATTTATCTTAACAAAAAAATATAAAAAAGAAAAAAAATCATATCTTGTTAGATAATGCTTGAAAGTTGTTACAAAATTTTGATTTTCCTCTGAAACTTTTGTAAAATTCATACTGCTTTTAAAAACTTGAAAACTCCCTGCCTTAAAACCTGGTACTACAATTACTTGCGTAAAAATTAACTCGGTAGCTAAATAACCCGAGTCAACCCTAAATTTCCCCGACACCTTCTTCTTCTTCCCTTCTTCACAGCTTCATCCAAACTTCTGCTTATACCATGATACCCACCACCGTGAACATACACACGTATATGTGCACACCTTCTCCGACGATCGACTCTCGTCGCCGATCGATCCCACGAATCTCCCTCGATCCCCTGAACTCACCACCCTGCTTTGGAATTCACGGTTCCACTCAAATCACATATTCAATAGCCAAACCAAACCATAGACAAACTGCCCACCTTGCTCCCCTTGCATCGACACCACTAGCTATTAGCAACCACCAGGAACGTACCCCTGAACTTGCCATGGCCTCCTCATTCAACTCCCCCGGTGCACAAAGCTCAATTTCCTTTAACCTTTCATCATTTCCCATGAATCGCGCCTATTCAGGAAAATGACCAAACCCTAAAATCTCCACGACAGACCATCACACGCATTGAAAAAAGTCAAGCTTATTTTTCCCATATGCGCCTTTCCTTGCCCTTCCTCCCTTCCCAGCCTCGAATCACGAAATCGAACTAGCGACCGAAATTTGATCGAAAGCCTAAATTTGTTCATCACCGATTTCCCATCACAATACCCCATTAAAAATTTCAAAATCACCTTCAAAAATCATCATTTGCGGTGATGAATCTATTTATATAAGAAAAATCATAAATTATGATGTTTAAAATTTTGCAATATTTGTTTGCTTAGAGTAAAGTATTCTTTTTACTGTCTATACTTTGCAATTGCTAAGTGAAATGATTTTCGAAATAAACTACACTGACAATTGAACATTTGTACTTTGGAAATCATAGTCCAGAATTGTACGAATCAAGAGATATGTTTTATTTTACATTTGCAAAGCTGTTAACTTAGGAAGAAGAACTGAACATTTTGAATGCAGATACAAATAGCTGTACTTAACATCAGATCCAAATGATTCACTCAACAATACTTTTACTCATCTGAGTAATATTTAGTAACAAAATAAGGCTATGATTTACTCACCTGTTTCCAGGAAATAAAGAACAAAGCTGCAGACATCATTCTTAGATCAGGAACTCATATTAGATTTTGATCTGAAATGCTGTTGATACAGAAACTTTCTGAATCTAGTTTGATTCCCAGGGTTTGATTGTTGTTAAATTGATCTTTGTATCCTTGCCGAGTTTATCTTGCATGATGTATAAGAGATGAATCTTTGCTTAGCTTGATTCAAGTTTTTGATTAAACTTCCTCAGATCTATTTCCAGTCTTAATTAGTTCAGATTTCTGTTTGGAATTATTTATTTCAGACTTTAGTTTTCGGGTTTGTAAAATTTCATAGGCTTTTTCTTTGTTTTACATAAAAAAAATTTTGAAGAAAAATAAAATAATGTGCCATATGTTACTTGTATGCTAACTTAAGTTACAATTGTTAATCATTTATTATAAGACTTACAAATGTCTTAATAAAATTTTTAAATTAAGTTTTCTATTTATTTTATATGTGTTTTTATACCAGACTTATATTTTTATGTTTAATACTTATATTGAAGAAAGTATAAACCTTATTAAATCCTATTTTAAATATGAGTCTTTTTAGTGCTTTATGTTTTATTTAAATTTTATGTTTACATTTTTACATTAATACATTTTTCTTAACTTATTTGTAAAATCTTTTAAAGAAAATAATATAGAACTACTTATACACACATAAAAAATTAAACATACATTATTTATTTATTTTTTTAAATCCAATTTACTTTAAGATATTTATCTTTGGATTTCAATCTCAAACTCAAATTTAAATTGACTCATATATATATATATTTAAACAAACACGCATAAATTTAGTAAATAATCATTATAATTCAAAATCTATTTACATCTATGTTTAAAACAACACATTATTATTTTGTTTGTAAATAACAATTTTACAATTTTTTAAATAATAAATAAAGGAGATTATTGCATTTTAAATTGTTGTGAAATATATTAATATCTTTACTATTTCTCAATGACCTTATATATATATACACTTAAGATTTCCAACATTATGGAATTTGAATATATCTATTATATATATATATATATATATATATATTAGTTTACTGTAAAAATTTATTATTTTTAGATATTTATATTTCAAAATTTATTATAGATTCAAATTTATTTACACTCCCAGATATAAGAATTTTATCTATTCAACATATTAAACCAGTTAATTATCCACTTATCATATGTCCAAAAATCTGGGTTATCACAATTCCATTACATAATCCCAATCATTTTCTAGGTTCAGATCAAATGTAATTATTACAAAATATGCCAAGAGTGATATATGAAGATTCCCCCTTGATTGACTAAAGTACAATATCGTCATAACTGACTTAATACAACTCAGCGAAATAAAAAACAATTCCTAAATAGCTAACTTCACCCTCCTGCTCGTCTTCAAAAGCTTTATTCGTTCATCTACTAAAACATGAAAATCCTCAACCCTCAGTTTACTCAAATCAATTTTGAGCACCCAAGAGTTTAAGAGGAAAAACATAAACTTCGAATCAAGCATAAATCTTTGTGTGAATAAAACTATACATCATGGTTATCTGATATTAAGTGAGACCATGCCGCTTAGTGGAATGAGTTTTCCCTCACTAATATTCTTTTAAAACATATCTTTTGCAATCATAATCTTGCTACCAAAACTGGTTAAAAAACTGTAAACCAATGTCATGTAAACATACATATTAGGTAACAAATGAATTATATGTCCAAACATTATAGTTTTGTTTGGCTAACTACTAACCTTTGGCTGACTCGGGCCTACCAAACAATATAAACAGAAAAATCTAACACCTGTTCGATACTCCTCTTCTGGGCAGTCTGTCGCTAACTTATCTTCTCGCAAGGTCACCTGATGCTAATGGTTTTGCAGGCTCACTCATAACCTACCTTTGTACAAATATATATGATCCCTTCTGTTTGTAATCATAATTTTAGTCTAACGTATAAAAAAGCCCTACACACTGGATATTTAGACCAAATTAGCTGATGTTAATAGCAAATGTATAGGGCGCGACCCTATACTATTCCCATCTGGTATTCTAATATTTGAGTAATTTTACTTAGGTAATCTTCCCTTAAATTTTCCTTGAAAACATTTTCTTTTCAAACCGATTTAAAACTTTTAAATCAAACTTAAACAAGGAAAATATATACTCTATGCTTTACTCGAAATCACACTGCCAAGTTAAATATACTTTACTCAAATCTTTGTTGATGAAAACATTTAAAACTTTGAAAGTACCACTTTCGAATCCACTGAAAGTACCCACTTCGAAACCAAGTAAACCCTTCTTTATAACCTAGGCCGAAAGGCCAAAATATTCCTTTTGAAACCATTTGTAATCTTCCTTTCGAAACCATTGAAAAACCTTTCCTTTGAAAGTTTTAAAACCTTAGACATCCTATCTTTAAAACATATAAATATTTCCTTTCGAAACCATTGGTTAACCATTTCCTTTTAGACCTTTCTAAATCTTCCATTTAAGCCTTACAAAACCATTATGGAACCACACCTTCTAAACCATTCTATAAAACCCTTCGAAAGCATCAAAACATTTGTAAACAACAAAACTTTGAAAGTAATTAGGTTCAATTTAAAACATGTGGAAATATCTTTCGAAACCATTCAAAACTATCTTCTTCGAAACCTTTGGGTTCTACCTTCAACAGAGAAAATAGGTCATAAAACATAAAGTTGAAAGCACTCTTTCGAAAACATTTCCTAAGCATAGAAGAGATGGTGTCGAAACCAACATTCCAAAAGCATTGGGGAAGTGGCTTGGATTTAGAAACAAAGTATACCTTCCAAAACCATTAACTTCAAAAGGTAGAAAAGCGGCAGCTAGGGTTTCAACCCCGACCATTTAAACAAAGGTGCAACCCCATTTGAAATAATTCCTTAAATCAGTGAGACCCAGTCGAAGGCCAACAAAGTTGAAAGCATTACTTTCGAAAGCAAAGCAGGCATATTTTCATTTAAAAGTAAAGTAGCGCTTCGACTCCTTCGGAACTCTTAGTTTCGACACCTTCCTCCTATATCCAAATTCACAACGCATCAAGTCTTTGATGCCATGTGCATTTGTTCTGATGGTGATGGTGGCGGAGCTACTAAGTCGGAACCCCTGGTGTCGAAAATGGCGAAACATGCTGAAAGCATGTAAAAATTGATTTTTACTTTAAAGATAATTTCTTTTCAACTAACCTGCCTTGTTTGTCAAAATATTATTGGTTGCTAATTTTCTTTTCTAAAAGTGCTGCCAATATTTCAAAAAATAAACAATTTAATTTATTTATAAAATACCACTTCTCCTTTTATAAATATGTAAAACTTTTAAGTCCCATATATTTTATATATTCATCAAAACACTTAGGAAAATTCAACAAAAATTCCAGAAAATTATTTTTAATATGTTTTCTAATTTACAATAATGTTAGACCCAAAACATTAATAATTTATCGATAAATTATTTTGAACCTAAATAAACATTTTCTTCACTGGAAAATTTATATAAAATCCATGTTAATTTATAAAATTATGAAAAATGAAACCCATGTCTAAAATATCATTTCTGATTTAAATATGAATCTTCAAGGCATTTGGATGTCATTTAATAGGGTTTTTACTTCAAAACATGTCATAAAATCTATATGAACAAGCGTAAATCATCAAGCATATATAAACATTTGATCATTAAAAAACGTGGCATAATCATGCAAAATACTTTAGATTCATCTTAAAATCTAGAACAATTAGAAAAATGAGATGTAGTCATTATTTACCTTAGCTTTGAGAATAAGGAATTTGAGACTTGAATGGATTAAGTTGTTTAATCTACTTCCTTTAGCTCTTTCTTCCTCATGTTCTTGCTAAGGTAGCCGGCCTCTATTTATTCTAATTTTGCAATTGAACGTATAGAACATACACGACTAAGGTTTTAGGATATTAAAATGATATATTTCCTATTTTACCCCTCCTCCATTTCATTTTAACTCTTCTTTAGTTTATTGATCATAGAGCATGGCTACCCCTTATTAAAATCAAATCTCAATCCCCTAATCATCACATTATTTTATTTTATTTAGCTAAATAAATGTCCTAAATAATGTTACTAAAAGTATAGGGTTTTACATGAAGCAACCCACTTGTTTTCTGATGTTCAGCTTTTATCTGTTGATAGTTCAAACACTGCTTCACCCATGAGCCTACATCTCTCTTCATATCTTCCCAGAAGAACTTCTTTTCATGTCCTGATACATCTTAGTTCCTCCCGGATGAATGGTAAACTTTGAACGATGGAATTCTCCATGACTTCCTTCCTAATGTTTCCCACATTCGGAACAAATAATCTTCCTTTCTTCCTCAACCACCCATACCGGTCAAGACTAAAATCATTCAAGTCATCGCTCTCCATTCCATTCCTTAGTTTTCCGATCTGTTCAGCTCATAAGGGATCCTCCCCTTGCTTAGAAGAAATCTTTTCGATCATCACTGGTCGAAATTCTAAATATGACAACATAGTAGTTTCCTTACTAGAACTAGATTAAGATCTCCACTGTATTGCTTCTAAATCTTTCCACTCAGCAACCATTGCCAATATTACATTCTGATGTTTTTTTCTAAGTGCATCTGCAACTTATTGCCTTTTCCCAGTGTGTACTCAATTCCAAAGTCATAAGCGTCTAAAAACTCTAACCAACTCTATTGTCTCATATTCAACTCCTTTCGAGTGAATAAAAATCTCAGTGACTTATGATCCGTATACAACTCGAATCTTTCTCCCAAAAGGTAATGTCTCTATACCTTCAATGCAAAAAATATTGTAGCCAATTTCAAATCATGAGTTGGATATCTAACTTCATGCGGTCTAATCTATCGAGAAGCATAGGAAATCACTTTACCTTTTCGCATTAACATAGCTTTTAGCCCTGTTCTACATGCATTTGTGTACACCACTAAGTATGGATTCCCCTCTAGAACAACCGACACAGGTGCATTAGTCAATAAACGTTTGAATTTCTAGAATGCTTCCTCACACCTATCAGTATAGGCAAACTTCACATCTTTTCGAGTTAGCTTCTATGCTGCTATCCATGAAAAATTCTTAACGAATCTCCAATATTACCCAGCTAATCCAAGAAAACTCTTTATCTCAATCACTGTCTCCGGTCTCTTTCAATTATTTACTACCTCAATCTTAGCCAGATTTATGGACAGCCCTTTCTCTGGGACTATATAACTAAGAAATTTTACTTCCTTCTTCCAGAAATGACACTTCTAAAATTTTGCTTTCAGTTGATGCTGCCTCAACATCTTAAGCACCAATATAAATGAGATTCGTGTTCTCTTTCATCTTAGAGTATACCAAAATGTCATCTATGAACATTAACACAAGTCTATCCAGATGCTCCCGAAAGATTATGTTCATCAAGTCCATGAAAAATGATGGCGCATTGGTTAGTCCAAATGACATTACTAACCATTCATACGATCCATATCTCGTTCTTAACACCGTCAAAGGAATACTATCGTCTATTACTCTATGCTGATGGAACCCCATTTCCAAATCCAACTGGGAAAAATACTCTGGCTCCACTCAATTGGTCGAACAAATCATCAATTCTATGTAGCGGATATCAATTCTTTATCGCCTTCTAATTTAACTTATGGTAATCTATACACAACCTTAGCAATTCGTCTAATCTCTTTGCAAACACTACAGCTGCTCCCCAGGGACAACTACTTGGTCTGATAAAGTTTTTGCTTTCTAAATCCACCAACTGCACCTTTAGCTCCTTCGTTTCGATAAGTATCTTTTTATTTGGAGGTCTACTCATCGATTCTTCTCCTAGTATGAAATCTTTTCGAAGCTCAATAGCTCTTTTCGGCGGTAGTCCTTCTACGGGCTCAAAGATTTCTACAAATTCTCTAACAATGAAAACTTGCCTATCTAGTCTTCTTCCTCCGTGGCATCCAACAAAGCATTTACCCCAAAAATAGTTTTCTATGGAGTATATAATCTCGATCACTACAACTAGGGTGTCTAAGTGCTATGATGGAAAAATATCCTAGCATCATAACCAATCCATACCCAAAATAATTTTGAACCCTACGAAATAAAATACATGCAAACTGCAAGCAAATGTATGACTTAACAACTCAAACTCTAACTAGTCACTTCATCCTAAATATCGTATATCCTCCCATTGGATTCACAACTCTTTAGGAAGTTATTAAGTATGAGGGTTCTAGGTTAAGCTGATCTACCAAAAAATAAGATATAAAAGAATGTGATGCATCAGTATCAAATAGAGCTCTAACTGATACACCACAAATCAAAAGCGTACCTTCCAACATAGCTTTTCCTTTCTCCTCAACTGTTGGTCTTTAGGTAGCCGGTTCCAATGCAAACATCTTGCCTTTTCCATCCTTAGCCGGTTCCTTACATTGGTTCTTATAATGTCCATGCTGATCACGGTTAAAGCACTTCACTTCTTTCTTGTCAGCAGCTTTCTTCCCTTTTCCTATCCAACACTCATGAGCATAGTGTCCCTTCTTTCCACACATATAGAAAACTACTTTGACCTTCTTTTTCTTAGACGCTTCTCCTTTCTGAACGCCTTTCTTATGGAAAAACTTCCTCTTTTGGTTCTGTAACAACCCTAGATTTTTGCTTATATTTTTAAATTGACTTTATTCTTATTTTAAGTTATTTTAAATTTTTATTATTTCAAACATTTCATTTTTAAATATAAATGATAATTATTAAGTGATTTATAGTTCAAACTAGTATAATCTGAATATTTTACTGTAAAGTGAATTTCTGGTCAAACCGTTCAAACTTTGACTTTTAAACTTCAAATTTAAATTATTTTAAATTCTTAAATTTTATCTTTTATTATGAAAGTACATAAAATAACTTGAACATTGCTTTTTTTTCCATTGAAAACGGACTTAAACTGTAAAAGTTATGTACATTTCAATTTTGAGTGTAATTTGATTTATTTAACAATTTTGTCTATTATAAATTATATAAATCTTATTTTCTTTGTCATATTTTATTTTAATATGTTATTTTATGTATATCTTTGTATTATAATAATTTTAAAATGAAGCAAACAATTTTCCAAAGTCAATGGTGATTTATTGTAATTTCTGGACAGTGTTTTGGATTTTTAAGCAATTTCTTTAAATCTTTTTCTATTTTCTTTAAAATTAATTTTTTATATGTGTTAATATTTTATTTTAATTATATTTTGTCATTTAAATATTTTTAAAGTGATGTTATAATTTTTCCAAAGTTTACTGTGTTGATTTCTTTTTTTTTAAAGGCTGTTTTCTTATTTTCTGCTATTTTCTTCATTAAAATTATATTTAAATATAATTTTTTTATATTTATTTTGTGAATGCACTTTTATTTTATATTATTATTTATGTTTAAAAATATATTACAAGCTCATATTAATTTTCTAAAATTTATTTCATTTAATTTCAAATTTTGTAGACTAGTTTACTATTTTTAGCCATTTTTAGTTATTTTCCTTAATTTAACTTTATATAATTAATAAATATTACATATATTTTGATAAATTTTTGAAATTTTATCTGGGATTATTATTATTTCCAGAAATATCAAGTTATATAAACAAATTTAAGGAATTTGAAAGGTTTAAAACTTTTGGAATTCCTAAGTCTTTTCATCTCCCGACCTTTCATTTTCCTAACTCTTCTCTTAATTGTTTTGGCTGTGTAATCCATTCATTTCAGCTGCATTTTTTTTCAACTTTCACAAAAATCATTTCTCTTTCTCTCAAAAAAAAATCACGGCTATTCTCCTTGTGAATCTTTAGTAAAAAAAATTATCTTCTTCTTGTCTTTTATTGATTTTCTACTTGAATTTGCACATGCTCTCCACCTTCATAGCTGTATTCCCCCTCCTCCAAGCTGTGGCCGACCACCACCACCACTTTTTTCTGACCATCACACATCATAACACCTCTCCTCCTCAGGCCAAGATAAGCCATAGTGAAGATCATCACAAAAATCCATCTAAACTAGCACTAGCCATTGTACCAAACCTAGTCTAGGATTGCCATCTCCTTCTTCCTCCACCTTTGGCCGCCACAACCTCCATCACCACCACCTCTGACCTGACCTCCATCCTCCTCCACTACACTCCGTAGCCATGTATTTCAGATCTATATCTGAAGCATAGGTGGTAGAAAGCAAGTGCAAAGACATTGGAATTGTTTTATGCATTTATTCTTAACATTGTTTATTTATTTTGAGTTGAAAACTTATGTTATATTTATTTGTTTTGTCTCATGTATTCAAGGCAATTAACCTTGTCTCTCTCTCACTCAAATCATTGTCGTGTCTTCATGCTTTCTAGGTCTTTGTTTGTATGTCTGAATCTGTTATCTCTAAATTATAGAGGTGAGTATTTCTATCCAGACATTATGTGCTTATATAAGTAGTAAATTGACACCCTGTGAATCTGTAGAACTATATGATCATGTTATAACTGCTTATATTATTGTCATATGATGTTCACACCTATTATTACACCTATTATATTATATTACTTTTATTTCATGCTATTTTGTTTATTTTATTTGTTCATCACACTGCAAGTTCCCTTTAGATTAGAATCACTATGGGTTGAAATGATACATACCCGAATGGACTTTAGAATAAGGGAAAATTGTTATGGGCTGAAATGATAGGCCTGAATGATTTTCAATTTATTTCATTTACTTGGGACTGCGGGTTTGAAATGATAAAACCCGGATTTTTCTTTGTAAATTACGGGTTGAAATGATATATTACCCGTATCACGTTACCTAGCATAGAAAATTATATACAGGCCCGTAGTTAAGATATGTTTTTCTAAAATTTTTAAAATACTTTAGAAATTTAATCATTATAATATTTTGATTTAAAATTAAATAAAAATATGATTTTTGTAAATATTATTGATTTTCTGAATAATTGTAAGTGAAATGAATTAATGAAAAAGTTAGAAAATTTTGAATATAAGTTATTTTGGAAATTTTGATTTAATTTTTAATGGAAATTAAACTAACTTTGGAAATCTGATAAATTTATGATATTTTGAATTTAAATGAATTTAAAGTGATTTTATATCATATTAATGATTTTTAATAAAGTTGAAATGTGAAATGAATGAATATTTAAGTTGAAATTTTGAAATATAACTAAAATTGGAAATTTATGAAATTGACTTAAAAGTGAAATTTTAGTTAAGCAAATAAAAATAAAACTATGTTATATTTGAGAATTTGAACTTAAGTGTTAAGTTGAAATTTAATGTAATGAATTTAAATTTGAATGTTGAAATTTAATAAGCGAATTATTAATAAATATTGATTTTTAAAAGGAAACTTAACTTTATAAAATCATGAATTCAAGGAAAATTAAATGATGCTTATAAATGTGAAAATGTTTGATTTTACAAGTTAAAAATGATTTAAATAAAAATATAAGTGTTTGTGAAATTCTATTGAATATTTGAAGTTAATTAACAGCATTTTTAATACTGTCTTTTGTTAAATTGAATTGTTTTTTAATGTAACTTTCTGTAGCATTTTCTAAATGCCGCGAAATTTGAATTTTCATTGTTTTAATAAATTTAAGTGCATAAATGAACATTGAAAAGTTTAAATTTTTTGAATTTAATAATTTAATTATTAAATGTAATAACTTTATTTTTATGATTTAAAATGAAGTAATTTGTTTTGAAATATAACTTTTGATATATTAAATTGATTTGAAATGTGGTACTGAAAGATATGATATTTTGGTATATTGAAATGATTTGAAATGTGGTTTTGAAAAAATATAGCTATTTTGATATATTAAAATGGTTTGAAATGTGGTTTTGAAAAGATATGTATCTTGATATATTAAAATGATTTGAAACGAAGTTTTGAAAGATATGATATTTTGATATTAAAATGATTTGAAAAGAAGTTCTGAAAGATATGATATTTTGGAAATGAAGCTTTGAAAGGTTACGATATTTTGATATATTAAAATGATTTGAAAGGAAGTTTTGAAAGGACATGATAATTTAATATATTGAAATGGTTAGAAATGACTTGATATTTATTTTGATAAATATTTGAATTGAAAGATATGGTATGATGATATATTGAAATGGTTTGGAAATGATTTAATCTTTATTTTGATAAAGACTTGGGTTGAAATGATATTTTATTTTGAAGTATAAAATATTGTTTTAAAGTTATAACTACGGGTTTTAATGACGATTGGTTGTTAAAGAGACTGGGATCAGATATTGTCTTATAGCCGGCCAATACCGAAAACCACTTTAACAACTGTGTACGCGGTGGAGATTCCAGAATGAAGTAGGATGGTGGCAGCGTTATCGAGGTATATTACGTGGACCCAACTACCGTGGGTTGGCATAAATGACTAAAATAGGAGCTATACTGGGCTACACAAAGGGTCGCACCTTTTCATCGAGCATGCTTCTTCGGAAACCATTCTATTACTTTTGTGATTTGATATGTGGCGCCACTTTGATTCGGGGGCACGTCTCGAGTGGGCGGAATCTGCTGGCTTGCCGTCACCACCGGTCCGGGAGTGCAAACGGTGTATATACCCTGGCATTGCCTCGCGTGCCGTGTCATCTCCTTATAGCGAGCCCACTACGATGTTGGTTTTAAAGATCCGACCGCGTTAAGGTTCACCATCCCCTTAACGCTATTTTCTATATGATTATACTTTACTGATTAGACACTACTGTATATAGACTAATATACTACATAGTAAATAGTTTACCGGATCCTTAGAGGATGGGCGGTCTCAAGCATTCTCTAAGTTACTTGTACCTTTGCTACAGTTCACTTGAGTTGGTTTACATTGTATAAGTATGTATGTCTTGACTCGAGTGTTTGTATTTTTATTTACGCTCGGGCAGCCTGAGTATTCACAGATTTGGATTTCCACTTTCTGGAGATTTGGAGTCGCTGGAGATTATCTGCTTGTCTAGTTTTATCTCTTCTGTCTGTTAGTCCTTTCCAGCTATTGTATTAGTAGATTTCTATGCATTGAGACTTCTTTTGCACTTTATTTCTTCTGTTGTATCTTATGTAACTCTGATATATTTATATAGTAGCTTCATGAACTACTATCTTTTTTACTTCCGCTGCATTATTATTAATCTGTGTCTGTGATCTGTGATTTTTATTTACTGTATATTCTGAGATTTGCCAAATTTTTATTTACAACGCGGTATTTTGAGCAATTCAATTCCGGCATGAGTGTCTACCTATACACTTATAATGGATGCGAATGGTTGAAAATATCGGGTCGTTACAGTTGGTATCAGAGCTCTGGTAGCTCTAGGCAAAACTCAGCATATGGAGTGAATGTATTTACAGAATCACTTTCATTCGAGTTTGAATCTCTCCCTTTTGACTCGATTCCTTAGAATTTTGGAACGTTCCCTACGGTTCCAAAGTCCATTTGTTCCTTCACTATTCATCTTCTTTTGACTCTGGAGTATTCCATAACTCCGCTTCGAATGATCTTGCGGTCATGCCAATTTCAAATTGAATTGAAAACGGGGGAAAACTCCTTTACAATTAGCATCGATTCACCAGAGATTTATATCTATCCTTGGCTTAGATGCTAATATCTTTTGTTATTCCAAAACTTTATTTATTGAGATCGAATGTAGATTTACCCCTGAAAAATCCATATTGATCTTATTCTTTAAGTCACGGTTGACCCGGTTAAGATTGCCCGTGATTTACTTAAGCTTATCCACCTCCCTATTTTGTTATTTAATCATCTTGTCTTTTGTTTCCAATCTATTCTTCCAAACATTTTGAATTATGCTTGTATATCTATGTTTTGTTTTATATATTGTGTTGTTTGAGTTGTTCATGTTGAATTGGGTTTCTGATCGATCCGTCTGATCAACGCTATCGATAAGATTTCCAAAACACTTTGACATAACAAACTGACACAATATTATTTTAAAATTTGGTTAATGAAATAAATTTTGATATATAAGTAAATTTAGGGAACTTAATAAACTGATTTAAATTGATTATTTAAAGTGATAATACTTGATTTATCATTTATTGTTCTATAAATGAATTTATAGATAGTTATAAATTGATTTGGGAACTGAAATGAATTTAGAACAAGAAATCTGAGAATTTAATTTCCGATGGTTTCAAACCTTGTGTTTAAAAGTTTTAAAAGGTTATATTATTTAAAATATTTTCGAATAGAAATTTGTTTTCAAAGAACTTGAAAGTTTAAAAATTAGTGCTCTTCTCTTTGTCGCTGGAAAATAACTTCGGTGATGATCGCGACATCATCAACGTTCGTTTTCGAGTTTCGAAGTGAAGAGACCGCTCTGTAGGCTTACTACGGCTTTGCTTTGGTAAATCAAATTGATTTGAATTGAATTTCTAAAATATGATTTGATTTATAATATGATTTGATTTATAATATATATAGATATATGATTTAAATTTGATTTGGTAAACTATGTACATACCTTTAGTTATCTCTAAATGGTTTGAAGAAATCGGAAATTTAATTCTTAAATTTTATTTTTAAAGAATAATTTCAATTATAAAAAGAAAATCAAAATTTTTGAAAAAATGATTTAAGCTTGAAATGATTGAATTGGAAAGTTTTATTTGTATAATACAATTGCATTCAAATATAACTTACCTTAACTTCAGAAGTTAACAATGTAATTGGATAATATACAATATAAAAAGATTTTTTTTAATAAAATTTGAGTGGTTATAATAAATGTTATACACTTAAATTTTAATTATAAAATGATTAACAGTGATAAATATCATAAAGGGTAATTGAATAACTTACAATAAAATAATGTTAAAAGAACTAAGAATAAAAGAAAGCAGTTATAATAAGTGTAAGTATGTTTAACATAAGTGATAAATATATTGAGAGGAATAAATTTAATTTTAATTAGGAATAAAGAAGAATAAATTTATTAAGTACATTGTGAGTGTAATAAATGATTATTTTTCAAACCCATGGTTTTAAAAATTGTTAATTTAAGATGATTGGATAATGAAATTTGGGATAGTTAAGATTTATTTAACTTGTGTAAAAGATTTATTCTCTATTTAAGTTGAAATTTCCATGCTTTCAAATTTATTTCCTTATTTTGATTTTTTTTCAAACTATCTTTTGGTTGTCCTTATCATCCTTATCTTGCTATAGACTGGTATAAGCATCTTTCTATAATCTTTCTATTTAGAAATCTTTCTATAATCTTTGAAAAATCTTTGGTACTCATTTTGAATCTATTTTTGCGTGCTTGTATTCTTGATTTTAGAGAATCTTGGAAAGATCATCTCCACCTTGCGAAACTTACCTATAACAACAGTTATCGGGTATAATTTCAATCTTCTTGTCATCTTATCTTAATCCTAGTTCACTCTATCTTTTTCTATGCTTTTCCGTACCTCATCCCTTTTCGAGGACGAAAATTTTTGAGTGGGGGAGAGTGTAACAACTCTAGATTTTTGCTTATATTTTTAAATTGACTTTATTTTTATTTTAAGTTATTTTAAATTTGTTTTATTTCAAACATTTCATTTTTAAATATAAACGATAATTATTAAGAGATTTAGAGTTCAAACTAATATAATTTGAATATTTTACTATAAAGTGAATTTCTGGTCAAACCGTTCAAACTTTGACTTTTACACTTCAAATTTAAATTATTTTAAATTCTTAAATTTTATCTTTTATTATGAAAGTACATAAAATAACTTGAACATTGCTTTTTGTTTCGTTGAAAACGGACTTAAACTGTAAAAGTTATGTACATTTCAATTTTGAGTGTAATTTGGTTTATTCAATAATTTTGTCTATTATAAATTATATAAATCTTATTTTCTTTTTCATATTTTATTTTAATATGTTATTGTATGTATATATTTGTATTATAATAATTTTAAAATGAAGTAAACAATTTTCCAAAGAAAATGGTGATTTATTGTAATTTCTGGACATTGTTTTGGATTTTTAAGCAATTTCTTTAAATCTTTTTCTATTTTCTTTAAACTTAATTTTTTCTATATGTGTTAATATGTTATTTTAAGTATATTTTATCTTTTAAATATTTTTAAAGTGATGTTATAATTTTTTCAAAGTTTACTGTGTTGATTTCTTTTTTTTAAAGGCTGTTTTCTTATTTTCTGCTATTTTCTTCATTAAAATTATATTTAAATTTAATTTTTTTATATTTATTTTGTGAATGTACTTTTATTTTATATTATTATTTATGTTTAAAAATATATTACAAGCTCATATTAATTTTCTAAAATTTATTTCATTTAATGTCAAATTTTCTAGACTAGTTTACTATTTTTAGCTATTTTCCATAATTTAACTTTATATAATTAAAAAATATTATATATATTTTTATATTTTGATAAATTTTCGAAATTTTATCTGGAATTATTATTATTTCCATAAATATCAAGTTATATAAACAAATTTAAGGAATTTGAAAGGTTTAAAACTTTTGGAATTCCTAAGTCTTTTCATCTCCCGACCTTTCATTTTCCCAACTCTTCTCTTAATTGTTTTGGCCGTGTAATCTATTCATTTCAGATGCATTTTTTTTCACTTTCACAAAAATCATTTCTCTTTCTCTAAAAAAAAAAATCATGGCTATTCTCCTTGTGAATCTTTGGTAAAAAATTCTATCTTCTTCTTGTCTTTTATTGATTTTCTACTTGAATTTGCACATGCTCTCCACCTTCATAGCTGTATTCCCCCTCCTCCAAGCTGTGGACGACCACCACCACCACTTTTTTCTGACCATCACACATCCTAACACCTCTCCTCCTCAGGCCAAGATAAGCCATGGTGAAGATCATCACAAAAATCCATCTAAACTAGCACTAGCCATTGTACCAAACCTTGTCTAGGATTGGCATCTCCTTCTTCCTCCACCTTTGTCCGCCACAACCTCCACCACCACCACCTCTGACCTGACCTCCACCCTCTTCCACTCCACTCCGTAGCCATGTATTTCAGATCTATATCTGAATCATAGGTGGTAAAAAGCAAGTGCAAAGACATTGGAATTATTTTATGCATTTATTCTTAACATTGTTTATTTATTTTGAGTTGAAAACTTATGTTATATTTATTTGTTTTGTCTCATGTGTTCAAGGCAATTAACCTTGTCTCTCTCTCTCTCTCTCTCACTCAAATCATTGTCGTGCCTTCATTCTTTCTGGGTATTTGTTTGTGTGTCTGAATCTGTTATCTCCAACTTATAGAGGTGAGTATTTCTCACCAGACATTATGTACTTATATAAGTAGTAAATTGACACCCTGTGAATCTGTAGAACTATATGATCATGTTATAATTGCTTATATTATTATCATATGATGTTCACACCTGTTATTACACCTATTATATTATATGTTACTATTATTTCATGCTATTCTGTTTATTTTATCTGTTCATCACACTGCAAGTTCCCTTTAGATTAGAATCACTATGGGTTGAAATGATACATACCCGAATGGACTTCAGAATAAGGGAAAATTGTTATAGGCTGAAATGATAGGCCTGAACGATTTTCAATTTATTTCATTTACTTGGGACCGTGGGTTTGAAATGATAAAACCCGGATTTTTCTTTGTAAATTACGGGTTGAAATGATATATTACCCGTATCAGTTTACCTAGCGTAGAAAATTATATACAGGCCCGTAGTTAAGATATGTTCTTCTAAAAAATTTAAAATACTTTAGAAATTTAATTATTATAATATTTTGATTTAAAATTAAATAAAAATATGATTTTTGTAAAGATTATTGTTTTTGTGAATAATTGTAAGTGAATGAATTAATGAAAAAGTTATAAAATTTTGAATGTAAGTTATTTTTGAAATTTTGATTTAATTTTTAATGGAAATTAAATTAACTTTGGAAATATGATAAATTTATGATATTTTGAATTTAAATGAATTAAAAGTGATTTTATATCGTATTAATTATTTTTAATAAAGTTGGAATGTGAAATGAATGAATATTTAAGTTGAAATTTTGAAATATAACTAAAATTGGAAATTTATGAAATTGACTTAAAAGTGAAATTTTAGTTAAGTAAATAAAAATAAAAATATGTTATATTTGAGAATTTGAACTTAAGTGTTAAGTTGAAATTTAATGTAATGAATTTAAATTTGAATGTTGAAATTTAATAAGCGAATTATTAATAAATATTGATTTTTGAAAGGAAACTTAACTTTATAAAATCATGAATTCAAGGAAAATTAAATGATGCTTATAAATGTGATAATGTATGATTTTACAAGTTAAAAATGATTTAAATACAAATATAAGTGTTTGTGAAATTTTATTGAATATTTGAAGTTAATTAACAGCATTTTTAATATTGTCTTTTGTTAAATTGAATTGTTTTTTAATGTAACTTTCTATAGCATTTTCTAAATGCCGCGACACTTGAATTTTCGTTGTTTTAATAAATTTAAGTGCATAAATGTACATTGAAAAGTTTAAATTTTTGGAATTTAATAATTTAATTATTAAATCTAATAACTACATTTTTATGATTTAAAATGAAGTAATTTGTTTTGAAGTATAACTTTTGATATATTAAATTGATTTGAAATGTGGTACTGAAAGATATGATATTTTGGTATATTGAAATGATTTGAAATGTGGTTTTGAAAAAATATAGCTATTTTGATATATTAAAATGGTTTGAAATGTGGTTTTGAAAAGATATGTATCTTGATATATTAAAATGATTTGAAACGAAGTTTTGAAAGATATGATATTTTGATATTAAAATGATTTGAAAAGAAGTTTTGAAAGATATGATATTTTGGAAATGAAGCTTTGAAAGGTTATGATATTTTGATATATTAAAATGATTTGAAAGGAAGTTTTGAAAGGATATGATAATTTAATATATTGAAATGGTTAGAAATGACTTGATATTTATTTTGATAAATATTTGAATTGAAAGATATGGTATGATGATATATAGAAATGGTTTGGAAATGATTTATTCTTTATTTTGATAAAGATTTGGGTTGAAATGATATTTTATTTTGAAGTAAAATATTGTTTTAAAGTTATAACTACGGGTTATAATAACGATTGATTGTTTAAGAGACCGGGATCGGATATTGTCTTATAGCCGGCCAATACCGAAAATCACTTTAACAACTGTGTACGCGGTGGAGATTCCAGAATGAAGTAGGATGGTGGCGACGTTCTCAAGGTATATTACGTGGACCCACCTCCCGTGAGTTGGCATAAATGACTAAAACAGGAGCTATACCGGGCTACACAAAGGGTCGCGCCTTTTCATCGAGCATGCTTCTTCGGAAGCCATTCTATTACTTTCGTGATTTGATATGTGGCGCCACTTTGATTTGGGGGCATGTCTCGAGGTGGGCGGAATCTGCTGGCTTGCCGTCACCACCGGTCCGAGAGTGCAAACGGTGTATCTACCCTGGCATTGCCTCGCGTGCCGTGTCATCTCCTTATAGCGAGCCCACTACGAATTTGGTTTTAAAGATCCGACCGCGTTAAGGTTCACCATCCCCTTAACGCTATTTTCTATATGATTATACTTTACTGATTAGACACTACTGTATATAGCGCAATATACTACATAGTGAATAGTTTACCAGATCCTTAGAGGATGGGCGGTCCCAAGTATTCTCTAAGTTACTTGTATCTTTTCTACAGTTCACTTGAGTTGGTTTACATTGTATAAGTATGTATGTCCTGACTCGAGTGTTTGTATTTTTATTTACGCTCGGGTCAGCCGGAGTTTTCACAGATTTGGATTTCTACTTTCTGGAGATTTGGAATCGCTGGAGATTATCTGCTTGTCTAGTTTTGTCTCTTCTGTCTGTTGGTCCTTTCCAGCTATTGTATTAGTAGATTTCTATGTGTTGAGGCTTCTTTTGTACTTTATTTCTTTTGTTGTATCTTATGTAACTCTGATATATTTATATAGTAGCTTCATGAACTACTATCTCTTTTACTTCCGTTGCATTATTATTACTCTGTGTCTGTGATCTGTGATTTTTAGTTACTGTATATTCTGAGATTTGCCAAATTTTTATTTACAACGCGGTATTTTGAGCAATTCAATTCCGGCATGAGTGTCTACCTATACATATATAATGGATGCGAATGGTTGAAAATATCGGATCGTTACAGGTTCTGTTCACTTTGAGCTTGCCATGTTTGTTTACCATCATGAAAATCAAGCATCTCCTCCTGCCTCAAAACCATCTAAACAACTACATCGCGCAGATCCCAGAGATGTGACATAGTCGCTTTAGCTAGTTCAGGTTTCACTCTGTAGATGAACTTCTCATTTCTTTTGATAACTGTATCAACTATAGCATATCCATATCTCGATAGCTCCTCAAATCTAGTTGCATACTCAATTATTGTCATGTCTCCCTACTCCATCTTCATAAACTTTATGAGCAGAGTTGGCTTAGCAGTCTCTGACCCCAAACCCACTTCTAAATTCAGCTCTAGTCATGGTCTCCTCATTAACTTCGACAGTAACACTGTTCCACCAGTACAGTGCTGTCCTTGCAACTATCTAGAAGCAAGCCTCCTTTTCTACTCACCATTAAGCCCTAAATTAGTAAAGATCCTTTTGCAATGAGTAACCAATTATCCACTTCAATTGCATTATCAGTCCAGATAAACGGCTTTCCTCCAAGCCTGGCATAATCTCTTCTTAATACTACATATTTATTGACCACCAGAGCTCCTTGATTTCCTCCTTCAACATTTCCTCTGACTAAACCCGTAGCAACTTCGGCCTGCATCATATTAATGAAGAATTGATAAATAGCTCCTATTTCAGCTTATGGCACTCCATCACCCATATTAGCAGCTCGTGCCCAACCTGGATTCCTTCTAGTGTTAGATCTAGCATTCCCATTTTTTTGGTGCTTCCTCCACCAATGTTAATTCTTATTATCCTAACATCCACATCTTACGTCCTTAAAATTTGTATTCGGGTCTTTGTAAGATACAAAAGAATAGCCTAAGAGAGATCGGGAGAATAAAGATAAAGTGTATACTTATATATATTAAATACAAGTACGTTACTATAGCGTTATCCCATACACTAGTCTTTTCTTTAATTCCTTAGGATTTTGTTTTCAAAATCATTTTGAGTTTGAAATATCTTTTAAGTTTTCATAAACCTATGCTCTGATACCAAGTTGTAACATCCCCTACTTTGAGGTTCGAAGCTAAGTGCTATAGATACCGCAGTCATCTATAGTATTAACCTTCGATGATAAAATAGAGTAATTCTATGGTATCCATAATATCAAAGCACATGAATATGAAATAAAATAAACATAGATTTCAAAATCAACTTTTCAGATTACATTTCAAATCAATATTTCATATTCATTTACATAATCTAAAAACGAATCCCTAGGTTTTGATCAAATAACTACTACAAATTACGTCAAGAGCAACATATGAAGATGCCCTCTTGGATGATTAAAGTACTAGATAGCCATATTATTCATAAATACATCACAGCGGAAATAAAACTAAACACTCCTATATAGCTAACTTTTCCTCATGCACGTCTTTGGAAGCTTATTTGTCCAACCTACTAAACCTGAAAAACCTTACCTCTTAATCTACTTAAATTAAATTTTGAGAATCCGAGAGTTTAAGGGGAAAACATAAACTTCGAGTCAGACATAAAGCCTGGCGTGAATAATACTATTACATCTTGATTTATTAATATTAAGCGAGACCACGCCGCCAAGTAGAATGGGTTTTCCCTCACTAATATCCTTTTAAAAGCATATCTTTTGCAAATTAAAATCCAACAATCAAATTGATGATAACAATAGTAGCAAGTACATATATGTAAAATAATCAGGAAATCAATGGACCATCTGTCTACACTATAGTTTTATCATGCTAACTATTAACCATTGGATGACTTGGGCCAACCAGATATAATCAATAATCTAACTCCTATTAGACATAATATTGGGCTGACTGCCCTTAATTTTCTTTTTCTACGATCAACTGAACTAATGGTTTTACGGGCTCACAAATATCCTATCTTTACTCTATATGTTCCCTTCTGTGTGTAACCTCAAATTTGTCTCACCCGTGACAAGCCCCAAACACTGGAATTGTGAAGTTATTTTAGCTAGGGGCTAATAGCTAAAGTATAGGACACTACCCTATACCAGTCCCATCCGATCTTCTAATATCCAAGTTATAAACTTACGGTTAACTACGTTTATTCATGATTCATTTCCTTTCTTAGGGTTAATCACCCTGTCAAAGTTTCATTTCCTTTTAAATAACCTTTACAAATGATTTACCCTCGAAATCATATCTTTATAAAACAAAGAAATCATATACTTTGCTTTACTCAAAACACTTATGCCATGATATATATACTTTACATAAAACAGTGTTGATGAAATCTAATCAAGGGGACTATCTGTCCCTTCAAAGTAAGTTAAAACTCTTTTTAACTTAAAACTTTAGGCTACAAGGCTAAAACAACACTTTTGAAACCTTTGCTAAAAGTCTTAAACAATTCCTTTTGAAATCATTGGAAGTACCCCTTTCAAGTGAGTAAACTACTTTAACTATAAGACACTAGGCCGAAAAGCCAAAACATACTTTTCGAATATATTAAAAATATGACTTTCGAAATCTTTAAAAACAACCTTTTCGAAAGCTTTACTTAGAACCTTAGACATCCTTTTTCAAAACCCTTTAAACCTGTACGTTGAAAACATTGGAAACCTTCCATTTAAACATTTAAAGTATACCTTTCAAAAACATTGGGGATCCCCCCTTCGAAACAATTATTATAATCCTTTTGAAAGCGTTAGGTTCAAATAAAGAATTGTGGAAACATTGTTTCAAAACCTTTAATAATTATTCCTTTTGAAAGGGGGTTTCGAAACTATCCTCTCTCTTTAACTTGGAATAAATGTTTTCGAAACCATTGCCTCTAAAACCATTTAAAAACCGTTACAGGACCCTTTCAAAAGCACTGAGAAAGCAGCTTAAAAGCACAAAGGCAAAAGCAACCTTCCGAAACCACTTTTTTAAGGCTATAAAGAAAAGCGACCTTAACTAGTTCAAAAGGTAGAAATGCGGCAGCATGATTTTTATCCTTTCAAAAACTTCTTTTATAATATAAAGGCGACAACTCATTCGAAAGCTCTTTTATATAAACACGTGCAAGTTGATTAATTCGAAAGATAACTCCAACCCTGTGACGACCCAACTTTTTCTCCACAAAAAGTCATATCATCTTTAAGAAAGAAAGGGATAGAAAAGAGAAAAGAAAGAAGAGAAAGAAGAAAAAACACTAGAATCTCAACAGCGGAACGAATAAATTACATTAATAACATAAGTATTACATAGTATACAACACCAATCAGAGTTACACAGCATACATAACACATACTAGACAGTTATAAACACCTGTCTAGTTATTACAACTCAATACAACTCTACAAGAGATAGCAACACAGAGAACACACAGCGGAAACTATATATCTATAACGCCGAAGCCTCCTACTCCATTGGTCCTCCAATATTCATCAAACCTAACCTGAATCTCTTGACTACTCATAAAAATTTGAGTACCCAAGAGTTTAAGAAAACAAAAGATAAACTCCGGGTCTGACATGGGTCTGGTGTGAGTAACAGGTTAAGGTTGTTTAACTTTCAATTTTTTTTGAAAAGAAATGTATCACGTAAGACTTCCCACACATAAACATGGAAAAGTTTTTACCTTAGGCTAACCAAAACATTTGATAGGAAATCCGATGATATTATAATAGTGTCTAGGGTTTTCAAGTAAAATACAGAAATAGTTGGAATGCTTACATCTCACGTTCCAACATAGTTGGGCACTACTAATACGTACGACACTTATTGGATTTTGGATTCCATACAATGGCAGGGCTACTGGGGTACCGTCCGTCACAGTACGTGGCCTAGATCACAGTGCCGAGGATCACTCCCAATCCCCTGCAATACAAGGTCGGGACCATTCCTTACTAAACAGTCCCGAACAAGACAACCCCGGCAGTTGTTGCAATCAACCGCCCCACACAGCCGAATATAAAGGGACTTATAGACAGGGGAAAATCTCGTCCTACTTGGGCATGACCCTCTTAACCTTGCTGCACCTCCCCTGTTTTAGCCTTGCACTCTGAATCTTCATCTTCACTTGATATTCACGACCTATCGTTAATTTGGATCGATATGGTTTTCGGAAATCCAAATATGGAAACTCGATCCCGGTCTCATCGAAATCCAAATCGCCATCTTTTAGGTCCAAGTTGTTTTAATGTTTAAAACAATTCAATTCAATATTATCTATATACACACAAATAGATAATACACGACATCATAATAGATAATCAACATTATCATCACAACAGATAATCCATATTATCATCCCAAACAGATAATTCATATTATCAACTCAAATGCAACCATAGCGTCCAAAACATACAACATCACTTATCTCATATCCGAGATCTCAACTATTCAGGGTAATCAGTATAAATCAACATTCATAAGTAATGACTTATTAATCACCATTCTATAATTAATTTAAAATGAACTAAATTAATTACTTCTTCCCTAATTAAATTAAATTAAATTAAATTAAATTAATTACTCATCCATATAAATCTTACTTACATAACCATTAATTAATTACAAATCAATCAATTAATTACCCTCAACAAATTACCCTAATTGATCATCCCTCATTAATTATCCTTTATTTATATTCAAGTAATTAGCCTTAAATTAATTTCACAAATTAATTATTCTAAACCAAATTCAGTAATTAACATGTAATTATTTCATTAAATAATTAATTATAATTAATTACATTAATCCTTAATTAATTACATTAATTAATTCCTTCATTGATTAATTGCTCTTAATTAATCCATCCTTAATTACTTCACTAATTATATAAAGTACCCTATTTAAATTAAGTAATTAATTATCAATATTAGTTAATCACTCTTGATTAATCACATTAAGTAATTAACTTAATTAATTTCATCTCTTAATCATCCTAAAAAAACTTTATTAATTAAATCTTAATCAATTCCACTAAGTAATTAATTATTAATTACCTCCTCTAAGTAATTATTCTACATACTAATTACATATTAATTACACAAAGTAATTAATTTCCAAAACTCTTTTATTACCTAATTATCCTTCAATTTAATTACATCAAGTAATTTATCTTCTTAATTACTTCACTAAGTAATTATTCATTTTTAATTACATTGGGTAATTACTTCTCAAATCAACCAATGATTTTTTTAAATTAATTAATCTTAATTAATTAACTTAACTAATCAAAATAAACTTAATTAATTACAATTAGTAATTAATTCCTTAATTACTTCCAATAAGTAATTATACCTAAACAATTCAAATGATTATCTTTAAATTAATTAATCTAATTAATCATTAAAAAAATTAATCACATTAATTAATTATTAATAATCCTAAGTTAATACCTTCATTAACCATTAACAAATCTTTAATTACTTCTCTAAAGTAATAAACCGAGATTAATCAATATTAATTACAAATTTAATTATCTATAAAACCCATTAATTAATCTCTAATTATTTAATCAAGTGATAATATAAAACTTAATTAATTTTTAATTACTTGATTAATGAATTCAAATCATTAATTAAATTAAAATCAAATCTTATCTAATTAATGATTTCTTAGTTACAATTTAATCAGTCTTAATTAACTTAACTTAATACTTTAATTAATTAAATAAAACCCTAAATTATTTAATTAATTAACCCAAATTATTAATTTGTTAAATTAATTAATTACAAAACTTAATTACCTTAACCATTTAATGAATTATAAATTATTAAGTTCTAATTAACTTTATGATAAACATTAATCTTATTCATGATTTAATTATCATTATCAAAGTAATTTAAAAACAATATGCTTTTAAATTTCCTCTAAATTCCATTTTAAATTAAGCTTTAAATGAAATCAAATTTTAACTTAAATAATATTTAAGTTTTTAAAACCTTTTTATTTCATTTTAAAGAATTACTTATCTTCTAAGGTAAATTTAAAAATAGTTTTAACCCATATTCAACTTAAATAAATTTAAAATATACTTTAGATATTCCAAGTGGTTTAAAAACGTTTAAATTCAAAAACTTATTTTATTTCAAACTAGAATTCAAATCATGCTTTGAATTCAGATTCAAGAATTTAAATTTAAAATCCCGTTTAAATCCTATATTTCAGATTTTTAAAAACATGTTATAAAATACTTTATGATTCAAACTTAATTACAACATTTGAATTTATAAACTTATTTTCTTTTCAAATCCTAGGATTTATATTTAAATTTGAATTTAGATTTACAATTCAGATTTTAAACTTAAATTTATAATCTTGTTTTAAATCTCATTTTTTCAGATTTCTAGAACACTTTATAAATACTGTGCCAATTTTTAGTTGTTAAACATTCCATTTTTATAAATTTTATTTATTTTGAAAACTAGAATTCAAATTCATTTTGAATTCATATTTTAAACTTGTTTCAACTTTTGTTTAAATCTTACTTTGCTTCCTTTTTAAAATTAGTTTAAATTTAAAAACAGGAAACTGTCAGGTTTCTGGAACAAAACCTGAAATTAAACCTTCTTGAGCCAGAACCTAATTACCTTCGAGTCATACTCCTCTTTACTTCGGGTAGAACACTCAAGTGACTCGAGCATTTCACTAGAACATATTCAACCAAAAATTTCCAGAACCAATCAAACCTTCAAATGTCCATTGTGCACATGCACGGAGGCTGTGGACGATTTTGATTATCAACGATGATCATCCCTAATACACTAACATCTTCTGAATCTAACTCGAACATCATATTGCTCCTGCATCTGCTCGAACTCGAATTCGAGTCAAAACCCAAAACCTGGAACACAGAACTCCTCAAAGCTCAAACCTGTAAACGGCTCAATCACCGTCCTCCGACCACCGTTAGAGCTGCAACTCCTTCCATGCCCTCGTCATCGACCCAGCTACCATCCTTTAAAGCTTCTTCATACTCGATCAAACATAGAGACAGTGATGATCCAATTCCCTAACTTGTTTAAAACTAGGGTTAAAACCAAAAATTGACCGCCGCAGCCACCACAACTCATAGGTCATCATCCTGATAATTTTCTTGGCGTCACCATGCGCCCCACTTCCTCGAGAAGAAACTTCAAACTTCCAGAATCCCAAGATCATCAGAATTTCCCAAATTCATCTTTTTAGTTCATCACAGAACTGCTTCCCAAATCCCAAACTAAAAATTATGATACTAGTTTCAAAAATCATGTTTTTACTTATGTATCTAGTTTACAATACTGAATTTATAATTTAAACAGTTCGGATTTTTACTTTAATTTAAAATGTACTGATGTTTTATAGTTGTAGAGACAAACATGCTTCATTTTTTTACTTCTTAAAATTTTAAACATTAATCCATGTTGAATCACAACTTTAGTTGACAATCAAATCTTATCAAAAACAAGATTAAGTAAATAAGGGATTTAAATCACATTCAGAGCCTAGGAACAACACATAGCAAAATACATATATATACACAGCATACATTCTATAAATAATCATATTAGATTTCACTTGTATATTCATGCATATTTATTCATCTCAATATATTAACATGCAACCAAATTACGTTTTAAATTTTAAAAAGTTACTCACATGTCTTCTTCAGTAAGACAGAGCCTCCTAAATTTTGAAAGGCTTTTGAATCCTGTCTGAAAACCACATGAATGCAGGCTTGAAATTGCTTTAATTCCAGGTTGCCTGCTGTTGAAATTCTGAACAAAACTACATGCATGCTGGTGATTTTCCAGAGGAAGAAATGCAGGTTGATTTCTTTGGGTTTTTGAAAATGCAAACATTTTATTTTTGCAGGAATTGAATTGCATGTTTGAGGAGATGATTTCAGATATGTTTTTGAGGTGGATTTGCAGATATTTGAAAATGGAAATGAGATTACACATTTCTGGTTTGAGGGATTTTGTTTTTGAGAGGAAGTTTAGGTTTCTCTTGGTTGAATAAAAAAACAGAAAATAAAAATGAGTGAAGAAGAAAAAAATAGGTTTATAAGAGCTGAAATAAATTTTACAAAAAAAAGAAAAAGATAAAAATACAATGACACTTGTCATGTTGTTTATTTTACTACCTAACAGATGTAGATTGATTACTTAAGGAATTAACACATGTCTCATATTTAACTTAGTTATATATTTAAATGTTAATAAAGGATTTTACTTTAATTTATTTATAGTTATATAAATATATATGAATTTCTTATTTAAAGAAAATGTAAATAAAACAAATTATAAATTAAAACTTATTCAAATATATTTTAAGAATCTATTATTTTGAATTTCAAAATCAATTCCAAATTCAAATTAAAATTTTGAAATACAAATTAAAATCAACTTATTAAATTTAAAAAAAATGATAATTCTATTTTCTTGTTTTAATTCTTTTTATATTTATGGAAAAATAATACATTATGAATATGACTTGAAAATAACAAATTTTAAATGATTTATAAAAGAGATTATAAATCACTTTTATTATTAAATGAATTGAAAACATATTTTACATTGTATTTTAAACTTATATAAAATTTCCAAATCATATTTATATCAAGTAATATTTAAAAAAGAAACAAAACAACCTTTTATTCAAATTTAAAAATTAAGCTAAGATATAACTTTGAACAATTTAACATTTATCTTAAGTATTTACAAATCATATAGTTATTAATTAAATAACTTTGAAAAGCTTAATATTAATTTAAAACATAATTTCCCAATTACTAAATATATTATTAGAATTTGAAAACAAAACTTCATTTATTTATTAAATTCCCAATCAAAGATTATCTATAATATATATACAAATATATATATATATATATATATATTATAATTAAAGATATTTATTTAGCTTTTAAAAGATAAAAAATCACTAATTAAATATTTATTTAATTAGATTATTAAATCAATTCATATTTTATTAATCAATATTATCAAATCAATTTAATTTTATATAAAGATTATTAAATTGATATTGCCAAAAATTCCGGGATATCACATTCCTTCCCCCTTAAAAGAATTTCGTCCTCGAAATTTTAAAACAAAGGTAATTTAATAATCTATCCAAGATTTTTAATTTCAAAACACAAGCATATATCAAACATATGCTAACAACCATAGCAATAAATTCACCCAATCAAACAAAATTAACTATCCAGACAAAATTCTGGACAGAGTTTCCTCGAATTTCCAAAGTATAAACACCGGGATACTCGCTTTACGGATTCCAAAAAATCAACACTACTAAGCTACAGAACTCCTGCTCATCTAGATCTATAACTGAACAAGATGTCAGACTACAGACTACAGACAAGTCTGACTCAACAACCAAATCTCCTAGAACAGCTGATTCCAAAACAAGAAATAGATCATACACGTACTCCCTCAGAGATACGTTAAACACATCGAATTCCAGTTGTCCAAACTGGCAATTCAATGCAGAAAACCAAACACTTATCCATAACAGAACACAGAAGAAATCCTAAACATCTCGGAGCTAGCTTCCCAACCTTACCAAATTTATAGCTCCTAAAACCGACGAAAACTTATCCAATATCAGATCTCTGACTTAGAACCACAAAACTCTTCAAACGATCTCGGGCTGCCTACAACCTTCCTGATCAGCTCAACCTTTGCTGATGTCTCAAGAAAAAAACTGGACCAAACCTAACCCACCAGAATGATCCTCCATGATCAACCAAGATCAAGAACAAACTCCACTCATAACCATCAGAAGAAAACAAACTTCTCCTATCCGTAAAAGAAAAGCAGATGCACTCCCGAACTGCTTCCGCTACACAACTCTGATCTGGAGTAGAAAAGAATGCTGATGAAGAACACAAGCACAATTGGATAACACCACCAAGAGAAAAATCTATGATATCCAAGAGAAAAATTCAGAAGTTCATCTAATCCAGAGCTGCTTCAAGGAACCAACCTTCAACTAGTTGAACCACCGGTACCACATTTGGAATCCTAGTCGATAAGAAAACTGAATCTCTAAAGGCGGACAACCTCTGACTTCCCAGAAATCATCCAGAAAAATCTCCAACAATCCAAGAGAATACTCAATCATCGCAAGTCACTTTTGCGATCAATCCAAACTAAAATCGAAAGAAATACTGTTCTCCCTTTACCAATCAGAACAGCTTACGTTGGTCTTGTCAGTCCATCGAAGAAATGGATTCACTCAGCTGCTTCTGAACTCCACTCTCAAAAAACTGCTAAGCCAGAAAACTCTGCCGACACACAAAAAACTCGAGCTGTACTGCTGACACAGATGCCAAAGAATTCCCAATCCAAAGCTCTTCGAGAAACTCGGACTTCAAACCAAACAGAAACACCCTGCAGAACTCAGCCACAACACCGAAGCAGACCTACTTCCATAAACTCGTTCCAAAGAAATCATCTTCGGAAACATCCATAGTCACTGCATCTCATCATGCAGCTACTATTTCCTGAGGTATCAAGATGCCATCACTAGCTTCTGCTCAGCCAATAGATCCAAACTCTACTCATCCAACTTCAAAGATGAACTCCGAACCTTATTAGGTTACCTTCAGAGATCAATGAAGTCCTTACACCACTGCAAAGCTCACTCGAGACGGTATTAGGTTTATAGTCTCGACAGATACACTTCCAATCTCAAACATACAAACTCCAACCAATGGTAGTCGCGTTACACACACGACTACCCAATCTATCTTCATATTGGAAAACCCAAACAGGTAACCCAATAGATAGGTAGAAATAAATAAATAAATATAAATATATTAAAAATTAAAATTATGCTCTCTCAAAATAGACACCACTCCAGAGCCTCGGTATTCACTCAATCTAATGCTCTGATACCAACTGTGACGGCCCGACTTTTTCTCCACGAAAAGTCGTATCATCTTTAAGAAAGAAAGGGATAGAAAAGAGAAAAGAAAGAAGAGAAAGAAGAAACAACACCAAAATATCAATAGCGGAACGAATAAATTATATTAATAACATAAGTATTACATAATACACAACACCAATCAGAGTTACACAGCATACACGACACATACTAGACAGTTATAAACACCTGTCTAGTTATCAACTCAATACAACTCAATAAGAGATACCAACACAGAGAACAAACAGCGGAAACTATATATCTATAACGCTGAAGCCTCCTACTCCATTGCTCCTCCAATATTCGTCAAAGCTAACCTGAAATCCCTTGGCTACTCGTAAAAATTTGAGTACCCAAGATTTAAGAAAACAAAAGGTAAACTCCTGGTCAGACATGGGTCTGGTGTGGGTAACAGGTTAAGGTTGCTTAACTTTTAAAAAAAATTTGAAATGAAAGGTATCACATAAGACTTCCCACTTATAAATATGGAAACGTTTTTACCTTACGCTAACCAAATCATTTGATAGTAAATCCGATGATATTATAATAGTGTCTAGGGTTTTTAAGTAAAATACAGAAATAGCTGGAATGCTTACATCTCACGTTCCAACATAGTGGGCACAACTAATAAGTACGGCACTTATTGGATTTTGGATTCCATACAATGGCAGGGCTACTGGGGTACCGCCCGTCACAGTACATGGCCTAGATCATCGTACTGAGGATCACTCCCAATCCCCTGCAACACAAGGCCGGTGTTAGGACCCGATTCTTCGACTCCCGAAATTCGACATCAATACGTCCACTGTATCGAATGCCGATTAGTCGGATGCCGGAAAACCGAACACTGAGGGTTTAAGAAAGAAGAAAAGAAAAAGAAGAAGAGATAAGAAGAAAGAAAATAGAACGGAAAGAAATAACAGAACAACATCGGAATCTCACAATTCGCAGCGGAACAACATATAATAGATAAATGAATAATCTTTAAACAAAGAACTATATCAGTTATTACAGTACATTACATTTCATTACATCAGAGTGTACAACAACAAATAACAACTAACAGCGGAAAAGAAATACTATATACTAGTAAATACGCCATGCCATTCAACCTGCCTCCAGCAACTTCTGAATTCCAGAATATCCTGATAAACCTTAACTCTTGACTGCCCGTGTGGAAATTGGTGGGCACCCAGAGTTTAGGAAGGAAAACAATAAACTCCGAGTTAGTCATGTGACTGGTGTGAGAACTCAAAACAGTTTATTTATCTTTAAAATCAAAAATAGAGAAATATTTTTAATGTCAATTCGCAATGCTTTTAAAAATGAGACTACCATAAGGCCTCCCGCACACCCACACATGCAAACGCAGAATCGGAGGAGATTTCTCCTTATGATAGTCAAAGATGCTTGATACGTATTAAAAAGAACATTTGATATTATTACTAGTGCATAGTGTATAAAACGATTTCGAAAATAGAATATAAATCTTAGCCAGCATAGACATTTCGAACTATGCCTACTATAGCTACCATCCAAATAGTAGGGCGCCACCATAAGTGAATGATAGGTTCTACAACTAATACCGTACAAGATCGTATTGTTTCTTTGGATTTCCAACGAATGGTCAGGCCAAGGAACTTCCCATTGCCATATGAGAACGCCTCTAGAAGGACGTCCCCGAGAACCAAACCGGATCTCTGCCAACACAAGGCCGGGTTACCCTTAACTGGGTAACAACTAACACGAGTATGCCATCCCCCGGTCCTTTGGGACCTTATCCGAGAGCTCTCTAATCAACATCACACCATAATAATAAGCGTTTCAACATGAGTAAGCATCTGGGCTCCATACCATGATACCACCCTTTTCCAGAAGGAAATGCACATACCCTAAAGGGAGCTACCCCTGATAACCTTGCCGCATCTTTCCTGTTTTGACCATTCCGGGGTGTGAGGCTCAACAAAGTCTCGTCCACAAAGCCACGCTTTATATGAAAGCTGTGCTTTGGGTCAACAAATGATCATAGAAATGATCACAAAGATAAACGATCAAATAAATGATCTTATCACGAATGATCAACACAATGATCATTTCACAGCAACACTCAGCATGTCACATTACCAAATTGGGAATATATTGCTGATAACCTTCAACTATATAACCTCTGAGCTCGTACGTTATGACGCCCCACCTCTATACCCACGCTAGCCAAGAACACTCCGGAGTAGTGCTGTCAACTAGCACGGAGAATAAGGCTGTTGAGGAGCGACCATCCATGTAATTGCTTATCACACGGTGGCTATAAATAATCTTCGGAAACAAACATAGAAATAATCATATCACAAATCAGTCACAGATATCCATATCACAAAGGCGGAAGAAGATATGAATATATAATTAACACATGAAAGTGTACATCAGTGTAGTGGTCAGTAAGATCCACGATAATACAAAAGAATAGCAACACGTGCTATACAAAAGAATACAACTATAAGTCTATATCTCAAGTGTATACAACAAAAACTGCTAATCTAAACAGTTAGCCAAAAGTCAGAGTGATGAATCCCTGGGAAGAAGTCAAGCAGAAGCACCTGTAACATCTCGGTCTGACCCGAGTATTATTTAAGAAAATAATAAACGGATCAGTCTAGCTATAAATATCAGATGACATGATATAACATAAAAGATATGGCATAAACATAAACATCCATAACGACATACCACTATAAGTATGTAAATAATGATCAACAGAAGATCAATCAATAAGAGATAATCAATATCACAAGAATCTTCTCAAAGATTCGAAGAGGGCATCATACCCTAAACTTGTACTCATAACAAGTCAATGACATAAATTCCAGAAATCAACACGAGAAATCCAGAAATCATAAAAAGGGAAAGAGGCCTATCACATGACGGTCCGAAGACCAAGGGGAGCTACCCCGCATGTGTGAATGGAATCACACAGATTGAGGTCAAGACTAACCAAAAAGCAGAAAGGTATGTGTGAATGGAATCACACAAGTGGTGTCTAGTCTAACCATGCAATGAAAGAGACATCGCGCAATTGCTAGTCTAATTCATAAAGCGATCATCAAGATCAACGAGAAGTGTCAATTACACTAAGCTAGTAAATATAGAAGTTTAGCTTCATGTCCCATAACCACTTGCTTAACTTAAATATTTACGAACAAACTGTAAATCTTCACTAATAAAATTGTCACAAGAGGTTCAATCGAACAAGTCCAAGAATTAACCGACGAAGTGAATGCAAGCGTTTCATACCACTTGTTTTACTAAGTCGTTTAATTAGATTTCTCATCCGAGTGAGGTAAAGGCTTGTATATACTAATAGATTGGAAAACGGTTTAAGAAAAGAGCTTTGTTATTAAAAATAGAGTTGAAATTGTTTGTTAAAAGAGTTTTGATATTTACTACTAGTATTGAAACCTTTATATTATAAAGTGACAAAACACATAAGCAAGTGTAGAAACAATCAGTCACAAAGATCGCATACGGAGATGCGAATAAAATCCAAGGAAATCAGCTCAGTGTTTTTCAGATAAGATCCCCTACGGAGGGGGGGTCCAGGGGGGTGGCAACCCCCCAAGGTGGGGGTGCGGGGGCAACGCCACCGCTTACGGGGTTCGACCTGCCCGGTCAGGTCGCGGGGGTCCAGGGGGCAGCGCCCCGACCAAAACGGTTCGACCTAGTGAAGACAAAATGAGGTCTAACGACCTAAAGGGATAGGGTCGAGCGACCTAAAGGTGTTCGCGACCTAACGATGACTCGCGACTTAAGGAAGAGGGGGTGAGCGACCTATGGTCATAAACGAGACCGAGCGACCTAAGGGAATAAGGGCCGAGCGACCTAGCATTCGAACGACCTAAAAGAGGCGTGGCCTAAAGGAGACGCGACCTAAAAGAGGCGCGACCTAAAGGAGACGCGACCTAAAAGAACATAAGGTCAAACGACCTAACTGTATTGGGTCACGCGACCTAAAGAGAGGCGGCCTAGCGACCTAGAGTGCACACGTCCAAAAGTGGGAACGACCTATCGAGGTAAGGTCCAACGACCTACGACCTAAACAAATAGGCCAAGCGACCTATAGGGTTAACGGTCTAACGACCTAACAGTTATGGGGTCACGCGACCTAACTAAGTACGCGACCTAGTGGGTAAGGGAGTCGAGCGACCTAACTGCATCCAGTGACGAGCGACCTAATGGAGTCAAGTAGCGAGCGACTTAACTAGTTAACGACTCAAGGGGGTCAACGACCTAAAGGTCCAACGACCTAAACCCAAACACACGAAAAGTGGCCAGAACGACCTAGGGGTTAACTCACATGCGACCTACGACCTAACTGCATCCAGTGACGAGCGACCTATTGGAGTCAAGTAGCGAGCGACTTAACTAGTTAACGACTCAAGGGGGTCAACGACCTAAAGGTCCAACGACCTAAACCCAAACACACGAAAAGTGGCCAGAACGACCTAGGGGTTAACTCACATGCGACCTACGACCTAAGGCCCATGCGACCTACGACCTAACTCCGATACGAGCTAATAAGGCCAGAACGACATAGGAGCAGAAAATCCACCAAAACGCTAAAAATCGGAGTTTTTCGCCAACCCAATCCAAACCAAATGCAAATATACATGCAAACACGATAGGGATTCATTCCCAACAGTCCAATATTGATATAGACTAGATTTGTGAGATAAAAGTCTCACCTTTGCACTAAAGTTTATGAAGATGAAGCTTGAAAGCAAGGAGAAGCAATCCAAAGCTTGAATCCAATATCTTCTACTTGAATTTGGAGTTGAATGTTGGATTTGCAATTGAATTTGTGCTTGGAGTTTTAATTTCCCATTCCCTCCACCGTTAATGCCAAAGCTTGATTAGTTAGGAAATTTATGAAGAGTTAGGAGAAGAGGGTTGGAACTTAGGCTTAATAGGCTAAACTAACCCAAAGTCCAAAGCGGGAAAAGTTAGTGAAATTTCACTAACTCCAAACCTATCGATGTTTATACTTAAAAAGTTGTAAACGACATTTCGAACTCAATGGAAGTGGTCTCGTGTCCTAATTTGACCGTTTGCAAAAAGTAGCTTTTCGGACCAAAATCCGATTAACGAGTTAATATTTAAATAAAATATTTAAATACAAACTCGATAAATATGCGGGTTGTTACATACGTCTCAGAGAAGGGTGTTAAGCTAAGAGAATAAATTCTCTGCCACCAACAGAAATATATTTGAAAGAAATCTGCTTTATATCTCATTTTGTAATGTCAGACACACTATCCATACAAGTCTGTTCCGGGATCGAACAGAACCGAAGGCACTTACAAAGAAGTCCTTGCAATCTGGATAATCTCTAATCACGTCCGGATTTCCCATCACATATGGAGATCTCTATACCGGGGATCAGCCAGTGCAGAGACAATCAACAAGAAACCCTTTCGTTTTTGAAAATATCCGGTCTTCAACACCGATCTTCAAATGCAATTCATAACGACGTATCACATATTCGGAATGGGTTATACGACCCCAAGGTCCTTTCCCGGTTAACCCGAATAGTGAGCGCTTATTTTAAAAAAATAAATAAAAAATAAGTGTGGCATTCAATTTCAAGCAAATCACAACAAATACCTATTTAAAGGTAAATATTGATAGTCGGTTATTGAACTATCAATAGATATGCACAACATCACGAGATTCCAAATAATTTTCCAAATTATTTATTTTCCAAAAATATCTTTACAAGATATATATTTTCAATGCTTCAAAAATAAATCAATATTTACTTTTAAACGAATTCCACATTTCCATTATAAATTCCATAATGAATTTTCATTCCAAAATATATATGAATATACGATTTCCATTCGATTTCTAATATTCATTTTCAATTTATCTCCAAAAAGATAAATTCAAAATATTCACTTAATATTGGAAAAACATTTCCATACTTATTTATTTATAAGTAATTCACAAGTCTTTTTATTTTCTACACTTGGAAAATATTCAATGTACTCTAATCGAAATTAAGTACATATTTCATTCTTTAAGGAAATCATTCTCTTAAACATATTTATTAGGGTCAAAACGAATGTTGCGTAAAACATCGTTACGACAACCCAAAATCAGTAGTATAGGGATTGAAATTAAAATAGATATATAAATCCCAATACTATACAAAACATTTCCTTTCGGAAATCATCTATTATAACAACAGTGTTATAATCTACCATTTCCTTCTATTTCTCGAAAACGTCTATTTCAACAATGAATGTTGAAATTTATGGTTTCGATAGTTAATACATTTTAAAACATCTTTAGATCGTTTTGATTCTATTTAAAACATCACATCCAAAACATTTCTTTAACATATTATTCACTATTCAAAAACGTGAATATACTTGTTAACCAATTTCATCATTTCTATTCCTTTTGTTTTAAAGGATTATTCACTGTCTAAACGTGGATATAACTCCATTTAACAAGTTACAACAATTTACTTATCAAAATAAGTCGTTGCGGATTTATAAAACAATATTCATAAATTCCATTTCTATTTATTTTATAACAACTTCTTCTTATAAATTTCCTTTATTAACTTATTCGATTTATAACTCAATTATACACTGAAAGTCCATATTATAAGTTAAATGCTCATAATTTACAAAATTGTTCTTTTAACTTCCCAAATTATAAATCTTATAACTTATAAGATTCATTTATTTATCCAAAATCTATTCTTTTAAATAACTTTACAAATTTTATAAACCTATTGTTTATAAAATTCCATTTATAACTTCACCGTTATAATTCTATAAATTCCATTTATTTATGAAATTTATTACAATTCATTCTAATACTTATAAAAGCTCATTTTATAATTCAAAATATTCTAAATTTATAAATATCAATTTATAAATCTTTTATATGGATCAATTTATATTATTCTTTTAAAACGTCTTTAAACTCCTTTATAATTTCATCATTCTCTTAGATTTACAAAATAATCAAATTTCATAAATCCTATTTTTAAACTTTTTATAATAAATTCAGAAATCCCAGTTTAAACTATTTTATAAAATCATTAATCGCATATTTTCAAAAATCAACTTTTAACTGAATTTCTCAAAAATCATAATTTTTATAATATTAAAATTATAACGTTTATTTATTTAAGATGAATCAATTCAAAAATATTTTATAAACATATACTTTTAAAAATCACTTTGGAAATCCCTTAAAATCAAAATCGTTATTTTTAAACTTCAAAATTGGATCAGATGATGCAACACATCAAATAGTCAATCACGACTTTCCAATATCATATATCGATATGATAATCAATCAAATATCACAATATCTAAAATCAATAAATATTTGTGAGGAATCCAGTTGGATCCCTCCAACCTGTTTCCCTGCATCGACAGACATTAGCACAATACCCATTCCACTTCGAGGTGGAATATCGCGGTATATGGGATTTATAAAATATTATTCGCTTAATAGGCGGCGCAATAGGGTCTCATCCGCTATACAATGCGGGAAATCAATCAACTGCAATATATACATATGCCAATATATATATATATTGCTATATATATAATATAATACCAATTCCACTTCAAGGTGGAATATCACGGTATATGGGTTTAATAAATAACCGCCGCTTACTAACGGCGTATAAGGTCTATTCACATGCAATATATATATATATATATATATAAATATATATATATAACAATCATCATTCAAGCATTCAATCAACACAGTCTAACAATTTTAAATCTAACTATTTAAAATTTAAATAGACCCTTTTTGAGTGAGAAGTTCTCACCTTTTGCTTTTATTTTGCAATCCTTTTCCATCTTGACTCGATTTCCTTGTTTTAAGACCTTGTATAAATATTATACAAACTAATTAATATTCGAACCAATTAAACAATTATATTTTTCACTTGATTAATTTAATTAACTAACCATTTAATTTTAACCAATGATTTTCGTTTCAACTAAAAATTTAAAATTTGAACTGATTCCTTTTAAATAAATCTATCCAACTAAGACTTTATTTTTAAAATTAATTACTCTATTTTAAATCAATTTCTTTTAATGATTAAATTAACAAAAGTTCAATTAAAACTAAATTTCCTTTTCCCAAAATCACATCTATTAATATTTAACAACTGTTTTGATCAAATTCGTATAAACTTTCGAATCTTTCATTTTATTTTCAAATCTTCCTTTCAAAATTCTATTCCTAAAAAAAACTGAACATAACAGTAATTTAATTTACTGTAAAAAATCTTTTCCTATTTTTTTTCACTGCATATATTTTTATTTTCAAATATATATATATATATATTCAAATTAAACGAAAATGACAATTATACCTTACTGACTGGTATTCAATCCCCCGGTAGAACTCAAATCCCATCGCGCACACGAGCTGCCGCAGCTTCCAACCCAACTCGCGAAAGCTCGAAACCGAACCAAAACCCTAGAACAGCTCTGTCCTCACGTCGCCTTCCCACGGCCATCGCCAGTCACACGATTACCACAGGCCATTTCCCCTTCCAAAGTCGCGAACTTCACTTCTTCGTGCTTCCCTCCTCGGCCGCGAATCGACTTCACAGTACCACCCCGCGCGCCAGTAGCCGCCGCATGCTCCTCCTCCAAGTCGACATCGAAGTCGACATTAATGTTCTCCTCCATGCCGTGAGCGCGCGCGCATGCGCCCCCACTTGCGATGGCCGCCCCTAATCGAAATCGCGATTTCTTTTTTTTCTCTTCGCGTCTGAATCGATTTGATTCAGCTGAAAGGGGAAAATGAATTTGGGGATTTGGTTCTAGAGGAGGAGAATAGCGCGGCCATTTATATTTATTTATTTTTCGTTTTCTTTTTTCTTCGGCCATTGCTTGATTTGAACGAAACAGAAGGGGAAGAGGGATATTTAAAATGGGAAGAACATATGCTGCACGTTCATCTTCGTGATTTCCTGCGTGATACTAGGCATAATGCTAGGCGTGATAAATGGAAGATAACGTGTGTTTGTTTATAAATTTAAATTTAAATTGAATCCAATTTGATTTCGACGCGTTTATATGTCGTGTGCTCACATATCAACTCTGATCAACACGAAATTTGAAATCCGAGAATAATTCAATATTATGGATCCAATGAAACTGGTTTCGTCGAATTCCGAGACTGTGCTTCGGACGGCTATTTTAAATATCGATTCAAACGATTTAATTTCAAAACTGAACAAAGCAGTTTCAAATTCAATTCTGAAGCTTCTATTATCTTCAATATTATCAATATGAATTTTACAAGCCTTTGAAATATTTTTAATCGGCTTAAAATTGAAGATTCAAATTTTTATTCAACTTTCAATAGATTAAATTCTATAATTTAATCGCTAAATTCATTCTGATAGTTTGAAATTCAAGCCAAACCATCATTCAAATATGTAAAATTAATTAAATATTTTCAAATTAAATTATTCAAAATTCTGGGTCGTTACAATCTTCCCCCCTTAAAAGAATTTCGTCCCGAAATTACAAGTTAAGAAGAATGCCCTTATCCCGTCTATTATTTTCCACAATCGAAATAGTTTTATCAACTTACTAACCTAAATCTTTTTACTAGAGATTCATTATCATTTCAACTAGCTTTCCAACTTCAATTATAGGTTTCAAACAACATTGTTCTCCTAACAACTCAAATTTAGATTTAAATTCAAATTTCAAACTTTCAAAATTTCTCAAAATTTTTCTAACACCCGAAATTTTCGAAAAATTTCGCCAGCGTCTGCTTTGCGCGGCTAGCTCAGTACGACTACAAAATGGCACCACGACCCCTCAGAATCAAAAAGAAAAGAGAAAGCCAAGTGGCTGGAGAAGAAAATCACCAAATTTCATACTGAAATTGAAATACGTACCTTTTTGTCGAGCAATTCAATTTTATATTTGAAATCAAAATCCCAATTCCATTTCTTTTAATACACCTGTATATCCAGCTAGTCATAATATCCAATTCCAACATTCAAACTATTTTGCCAATTCCATTACAAAATTTCCAATATATACTTCTTATACATTTTTACTTCACTGTTGAAGTTACATATTTATTTTCATTCATTTCAATTCAATTCACAATTTCAATTCTACTTGAATTCAATTCATAATTTAAATTCCATTCGAATTCAATTCTCAATTCTAAATATTGAATTCTAACGATTAACTTTCATTTACTAATTCATATTACTACTTTAAATTAGTTTTATTCACTAATTCATTTCAATTTGCAAATTTCGAAATCGATTTGTCGTTAACTAAAATTTTCCAACAATTTTCAAAAAAATTTCTAACTCCCAGAATTCACGGAAAATTTTGGCAGAGTCTCCCTTGTACGGAGGAGCTTTTGCAATTTAACAATATGTATAAATATGTATACATCGACCCACACGGTCGGAAAACAGAAAAACAGTTCATATTTCCTATTATTATTGCGTAGGCGTACCTTATTTAGCATTTTTAAGCAAAGCGGCTAATTATTTACATATTGCGCAACCCAAAATACAGCCAAACGGCTTCCAAAACCTGCACTTACTTAGTTTAACCACGTCAATGACAAATATAAGAAACATATTAACATTCCATTCATTTTCAATAACAAATACATAGATTTCATTAGCAATACATTCAAGATAAATTCCATTAGCAATACATATGGTTTCAATTCATCTTTAGTCGCTTACGACCAATTCACATGACATTTCCATTAAATCAAGTCGTTTACAACTCATTTTCTTCATTCTATTCATTTCTAAGTAAAACGAATTCATACTATTTTAATTGATTCAAAAATCAATTTTATTTGCTTTCATTAACTCATATAATTTTATACAATCTTGTTTGTGTCAAACGACAATTATTTCTATACAAAATTAATGATATTCACTTAATAGAATATCCATTCTAGTTTATAACTAGTTTAAATTGATACCAATTCAATTTATTTTAATTCCACTTCATTTCAAATTTTCATATTTTCATTTGGTTTATTTTATTAACCAAACAAATTTCATTCAAACCATTTCAAATCTATTCCATTTACTAATTTAATTCAATTAGTGCATTCACTTATTCATTTTAAATTTCAATTTCCATATTCAATTCGTCTCGAATTTACTTAATTACTAACAAAGGGAATTTCAATTTATTTCTTTTACTTACTTGAATTTATATACAAGTTCAAGTTTATCTTCAAATTTAGCTCAGGACTAAACTTTAATTTAACCAATTCAAATTCCAATTCATTAGTCCATGAATTTATAATTTATCAAGTTAGTTTACTTGAATTCAATCCATTTTATTTCTTATTATTTAACTCCATATACTAATGATAATAATTTAATATTATTACTTCTTAACAACCATGCAACCATATACTATAATAATTCATAGAAAATCATTTCTTTTCTATACAAAAATAGTTTTGGGCAAAATTATCTTATTTAACCGATTCAAAAACAAGTTTATATTCACTAACGAATACGCGCTCATATCTATTATTACACTCAAACTCATTCTAGAGTACTACTGACTCTATCTCTAATGAGTAACACCCGACAGAGCCATGGTTGTCGCTTAACCATATGCTCTGATACCACATTGTCAGGACCCGATTCTTCGACTCCCGAAATTCGACATCAATACGTCCACTGTATCGAATGCCGATCAGTCGGATGCCGGAAAACCGAACACTGAGGGTTTAAGAAAGAAGAAAAGAAAAAGAAGAAGAGATAAGAAGAAAAAAAATAGAACGGAAAGAAATAACAGAACAACATCAGAATCTCACAATTCGCAGTGGAACAACATATAATAGATAAATGAATAATCTTTAAACAAAGAACTATATCAGTTATTACATTACATTACATTTCATTACATCAGAGTGTACAACAACAAATAACAACTAACAGCGGAAAAGAAATACTATATACTAGTAAATACGCCATGCCATCCAACCTGCCTCCAGCAACTTCTAAATTCCAGAATATCCTGATAAACCTTAACTCTTGACTGCCCGTGTGGAAATTGGTGGGCACCCAGAGTTTAGGAAGGAAAACAATAAATTCCGAGTCAGTCATGTGACTGGTGTGAGAACTCAAAACAGTTTATTTATCTTTAAAATTAAAAATAGAGAAATATTTTTAAAGTCAATTCGCAATGCTTTTAAAAATGAGACTACCATAAGGCCTCCCGCACACCCACACATGCAAACGCAGAATCGGAGGAGATTTCTCCTTATGATAGTCAAAGATGCTTGATACGTATTAAAAAGAACATTTGATATTATTACTAGTGCACAGTGTATAAAACGATTTCGAAAATAGAATATAAATCTTAGCCAGCATAGACATTTCGAACTATGCCTACTATATCTACCATCCAAACAGTGGGGCGCCACCATAAGTGAATGATAGGTTCTACAACTAATACCGTACAAGATCGTATTGTTTCTTTGGATTTCCAACGAATGGTCAGGCCAAGGAACTTCCCATTACCACATGAGAACGCCTCTAGAAGGACGTCCCCGAGAACCAAACCGGATCTCTGCCAACACAAGGCTGGGTTACCCCTAACTGGGTAACAACTGACACGAGTATGCCATCCCCCGGTCCTTTGGGACCTTATCCGAGAGCTCTCTAATCAACATCACACCATAATAATAAGTGTTTCAACATGAGTAAGCATCTGGGCTCCATACCATGATACCACCCTTTTCCAGAAGGAAATGCACATACCCTAAAGGGAGCTACCCCTCATAACCTTGCCGCATCTTTCCTGTTTTGACCATTCCGGGGTGTGAGGCTCGACGAAGTCTCGTCCACAAAGCCACGCTTTATACGAAAGCTGTGCTTTAGGTCAACAAATGATCATAGAAATGATCACAAAGATAAATGATCACACAAATGATCTTATCACAAATGATCAACACAATGATCATTTCACGGCAACACTCAGCATGTCACATTACCAAATTGGGAATATATTGCTGATAACCTTCAACTATATAACCTCTGAGCTCGTACGTCTCAGAGAAGGGTGTTAAGGTAAGAGAATAAATTCTCCGCCACCAACAGAAATATATTTGAAAGAAATCTGCTTTATATCTCATTTTGTAATGTCAGACACACTATCCATACAAGTCTGTTTCGGGATCGAACAGAACCGAAGGCACTTACAAAGAAGTCCTTGCAATCCGGATAATCTCTAATCACGTCCGGATTTCCCATCACATATGGAGATCTCTATACCGGGGATCAGCCAATGCAGAGACAATCAACAAGAAACACTTTCGTTTTTGAAAATATCCGGTCTTCAACACCGATCTTCAAATGCAATTCATAACGACGTATCACATATTCGGATTGGGTTATACGACCCCAAGGTCCTTTCCCGGTTAACCCGAATAGTGAGCGCTTATTTTAAAAAAATAAATAAAAAATAAGTGTGGCATTCAATTTCAAGTAAATCACAACAAATACCTATTTAAAGGTAAAGATTGATAGTCGGTTATTGAACTATCAATAGATATGCACAACATCACCAGATTCCAAATAATTTTCCAAATTATTTATTTTCCAAAAATATCTTTACAAGATATATATTTTCAATGCTTCAAAAATAAATCAATATTTACTTTTAAACGAATTCCCCATTTCCATTATAAATTCCATAATGAATTTTCATTCCAAAATATTTATGAATATACGATTTCCATTCGATTTCTAATATTCATTTTCAATTTATCTCCAAAAAGATAAATTCAAAATATTCACTTAATATTGGAAAATCATTTCCATGCTTATTTATTTATAAGTAATTCACAAGTCTTTTTATTTTCTACACTTGGAAAATATACAATATACTCTAATCGAAATTAAGTATATATTTCATTCTTTAAGGAAATCATTCTCTTAAACATATTTATTTGGGTCAAAACGAATGTTGCGTAAAACATCGTTACGACAACCCAAAATCACTAGTATAGGGATTCGAAATTAAAATAGATATATAAATCCCAATACTATACAAAACATTTCCTTTCGGAAATCATCTATTATAACAACAGTGTTATAATCTACCATTTCCTTCTATTTCTCGAAAACGTCTATTTCAACAATGAATGTTGAAATCTATGGTTTCGATAGTTAATACATTTTAAAACATCTTTAGATCGTTTAATTCTATTTAAAACATCACATCCAAAACATTTCTTTAGCATATTATTCACTATTCAAAAACGTGAATATACTTGTTAACCAATTTCATCATTTCTATTCCTTTTGTTTTAAAGGATTATTCACTGTCTAAACGTGAATATAACTCCATTTAACAAGTTACAACAATTTACTTATCAAAATAAGTCGTTGCAGATTTATAAAACAATATTCATAAATTCCATTTCTATTTATTTTATAACAACTTCTTCTTATAAATTTCCTTTATTAACTTATTCGATTTATAACTCAATTATATACCGAAAGTCCATATTATAAGTTAAATGCTCATAATTTACAAAATTGTTCTTTTAACTTCCCCAATTATAAATCTTGTAACTTATAAGATTCATTTATTTATCCAAAATCTATTCTTTTAAATAACTTTACAAATTTTATAAACCTACTGTTTATAAAATTCCATTTATAACTTCACCGTTATAATTCTATAAATTCCATTTATTTATGAAATTTATTCACAATCCATTCTAATACTTATAAAAGCTCATTTTATAATTCAAAATATTCTAAATTTATAAATATCAATTTATAAATCTTTTATATGGATCAATTTATATTATTCTTTTAAAACGTCTTTAAACTCCTTTACAATTTCATCATTCTCTTAGATTTACAAAATAATCAAATTTCATAAATCCTATTTTTAAACTTTTTATAATAAATTCAGAAATCCCAGTTTAAACTATTTTATAAAATCATTAATCTCATATTTTCAAAAATCAACTTTTAACTGAATTTCTCAAAAATCATAATTTTTATAATATTAAAATTATAACGTTTATTTATTTAAGATGAATCAATTCCAAAAATATTTTATAAACGTATACTTTAAAAAATCACTTTGGAAATCCCTTAAAATCAAAATCGTTATTTTTAAACTTCCAAATTGGATCCGATGATGCAACACATCAAATAGTCAATCACGACTTTCCAATATCATATATCGATATGATAATCAATCAAATATCACAATATCTAAAATCAATAAATATTTGTGAGGAATCCAGTTGGATCCCTCCAACCTGTTTCCCTGCATCCACAGACATTAGCACAATACCCATTCCACTTCGAGGTGGAATATCGCGGTATATGGGATTTATAAAATATTATCCGCTTAATAGGCGGTGCAATAGGGTCTCATCCGCTATACAATGCGGGAAATCAATCAACTGCAATATATACATATGCCAATATATATATATATTGCTATATATATAATATAATACCAATTCCACTTCAAGGTGGAATATCGCGGTATATGGGTTTAATAAATAACCTCCGCTTACTAACGGCGTATAGGGTCTATTCACATCCAATATATATATATATATATATATATATATATATATATATATATATATATATAAACAATCATCATTCAAGCATTCAATCAACACAGTCTAACAATTTTAAATCTAATTATTTAAAATTTAAATAAACCCTTTTTGAGTGAGAAGTTCTCACCTTTTGCTTTTATTTTGCAATCCTTTTCCATCTTGACTCGATTTCCTTGTTTTAAGACCTTGTATAAATATTACACAAATTAATTAATATTCGAACCAATTAAACAATTATATTTTTCACTTGATTAATTTAATTAACTAACCATTTAATTTTAACCAATGATTTTCTTTTCAACTAAAAATTTAAAATTTGAACTGATTCCTTTTAAATAAATCTATCCAACTAAGACTTTATTTTTAAAATTAATTACTCTATTTTAAATCAATTTCTTTTAATGATTAAATTAACAAAAGTTCAATTAAAACTAAATTTCCTTTTCCCAAAATCATATCTATTAATATTTAACAACTGTTTAGATCAAATTCGTATAAACTTTCGAATCTTTTATTTTATTTTCAAATCTTCCTTTCAAAATTCTATTCCTAAAAAAAACTGAACATAACAGTAATTTAATTTACTGTAAAAAATCTTTTCCTATTTTTTTTTCACTGCATATATTTTTATTTTCAAATATATATATATATATATATATATTCAAATTAAACGAAAATGACAATTATACCTTACTGACTGGTATTCAATCCCCCGGTAGAACTCAAATCCCATCGCGCACATGAGCTGCCGCAGCTTCCAGCCCAACTCGCGAAAGCTCGAAACCAAACCAAAACCCTAGAACAGCTCTGTCCTCACGTCGCCTTCCCACGGCCATCGCCAGTCACACGATTGCCACAGGCCATTTCCCCTTCCAAAGTCGCGAACTTCACTTCTTTGTGCTTCCCTCCTCGGCCGCGACTCGACTTCACAGTACCACCCCGCGCGCCAGTAGCCGCCGCATGCTCCTCCTCCAAGTCGACATCGAAGTCGACATTGATGTTCTCCTCCATGCCGCGAGCGCGCGCGCATGCGCCTGCGCCCCCACTTGCGATGGCCGCCCCTAATCGAAATCGCGATTTCTTTTTTTTTTTCTTCGCGTCTGAATCGATTTGATTCAGCTGAAAGGGGAAAATGAATTTGGAGATTTGGTTCTAGAGGAGGAGAATAGCGCGACCATTTATATTTATTTATTTTTCGTTTTCTTTTTTCTTCGGCCATTGCTTGATTTGAACGAAACAGAAGGGGAAGAGGGATATTTAAAATGGGAAGAACATGGGTTGCACGTTCATCTTCGTCATTTCCTGCGTGATACTAGGCATAATGCTAGGCGTGATAAATGGAAGATAACGTGTGTTTGTTTATAAATTTAAATTTAAATTGAATCCAATTTGATTTCGACGCGTTTATATGTCGTGTGCTCACATATCAACTCCGATCGTCACGAAATTTGAAATCCGAGAATAATTCAATATTACGGATCCAATGGAACTGGTTTTGTCGAATTCCGAGACTGTGCCTCGGACGGCTATTTTAAATATCGATTCAAACGATTTAATTTCAAAACTGAACAAAGCAGTTTCAAATTCAATTCTGAAGCTTCTATTATCTTCAGTATTATCAATATGAATTTTACAAGCCTTTGAAATATTTTTAATCGGCTTAAAATTGAAGATTCAAATTTTTATTCAACTTTCAATAGATTAAATTCTATAATTTAATCGCTAAATTCATTCTGATAATTTGAAATTCAAGCCAAACCATTATTCAAATATGTAAAATTAATTAAATATTTTCAAATTAAATTATTCAAAATTCTGGGTCGTTACAGCCGGGACCATTCCTTACTGAACAGTCCCGAACAAGACAACGCCGATAGTTGTTGCAATCAACCGCCCCACACAGCCGAATATAAAGGGACTTCTAGACAGGGAAAATCTTGTCCTACTTGGGCATGACCCACTTAACCTTGCTGCACCTCCCCTGTTTTAGCCAATCCCGGTTGATGAGGCTTAAGGCTACGATTACCTTTAGAGAACACATCTCTTAGAATGCTCATCGTCTACCTGACGATGTTCTGAAAGCATTCAATCCATACAAGTTCGTTCCGGGTTCGAACGAAACCGAAGGCATTATCTCGTTACACTCATTTTGGAATCACCCTCAGAGTTAACGACGATAACCATTGCACTCTGAATCTTTATGTTCACTTAAGATTCACGACCTATCGTTAATTTGGATCGATATGGTTTTCGGATATCTATATGGAAACCCGATCCCGATCTCATCGAAATCCAAATCGCCATCTTTTAGGTCCAAGTTGTTTTAATGTTTAAAACAATTCAATTCAATATTATTTATATACACACAAATAGATAATACACAACATCATAATAGATAATCAACATTATCATCACAACAGATAATCCATATTATCATCCCAAACAGATAATTCATATTATCAACTCAAATGCAACCATAGCAACCAAAACACACAACATCACTTGTCTCATATCTGAGATCTCAACTATTCAGGGTAATTAGTATCAATCAACATTCATAAGCAATGACTTATTAATCACCATTCTATAATTAATTTAAAATGAATTAAATTAATTACTTCTTCCCTAATTAATTTAAAATAAATTAAATTAATTACTCATCCATATAAATCTTGCTTATATAACCATTAATTAATTACAAATCAATCAATTAATTACCCTCAACAAATTACCCTAATTAATCATCCCTGGCTAATTATCCTTTATTTATATTCAAGTAATTAGCCTTAAATTAATTTCACAAATAATTATTCTAAACCAAATTCAGTAATTAACCTGTAATTATTTCATTAATTATAATTAATTACATTAATCCTTAATTAATTACATTAATTAATTCCTTCATTGATTAATTGTTCTCAATTAATCCATCCTTAATTACATCATTAATTATATAAATTAATGATCCCTAAATATATCTATCAATAATTACCCTATTTAAATTAAGTAAGTAATTATCAATATTGATTAATCACTCTTGATTAATCACATTAAGTAATTAACTTAATTAATTTCATCTCTTAATCATCCTAAAAAAACTTTATTAATCAAATCTTAATCAATTACACTAAGTAATTAATTATTAATTACCTCCTCTAAATAATTATTTTACATACTAATTACATATTAATTACACAAAGTAATTAATTTGCAAAACTCTTTTACTACCCAATTATCTTTCAATTTAATTACATTAAGTAATTTATCTTCTTAATTACTTCACTAAGTAATTATTCATTTTTAATTACATTGGGTAATTACTTCTCAAATCAACCAGTGATTATTTTAAATTAATTAAACATGATTAATTAACTTAACTAATCAAAATAAACTTAATTAATTACAATTAGTAATCAATTCCTTAATTACTTACATTAAGTAATTATACTTAAACAATTCAAATGATTATCTTTAAATTAATTAATCTAATTAATCATTAAAAAAATTAATCACATTAATTAATTATTAATAATCCTAAGTTAGTGACCTTTATTAACCATTAACAAATCTTTAATTACCTCTCTAAAGTAATTAACTTAGATTAATCAATATTAATTAAAAATTTAATTATCTATAAAACCCATTAATTATTCTCTAATTATTTAATCAAGTGATAATCTAAAACTTAATTAATTTTTAATTACTTGATTAATGAATTCAAGTCATTAATTAAATTAAAATCAAATCTTATCTAATTAATGGTTTCTTAATTACAATTTAATCAATCTTAATTAAATTACTTAATCCTTTAATTAATTAAATAAAACCCTTAATTATTTAATTAATTAACCCAAATTATTAGTTTATTAAATTAATTAATTACAAAACTTAATTACCTTTATCTTTTAATGAGTTATAAATTATTAAGTTCTAATTAACTTTATGATAAACATTAATCTTATTCATGATTTAATTATCATTATCAAAATAATTTAAAAACAATTTGCTTTTAAATTTCCTCTAAATTCCATTTTAAATTAAGATTTAAATGAAATCAAATTTTAACTTAAACGAGGTTTAAGTATTTAAAACCTTTTTATTTCATTTTAAAGAACTACCTATCTTCTAAGGTAAATTTAAAAATAGTTTTAACCCATTTTCAACTTAAATAAATTTAAAATATACTTTAAATATTCCAAGTGGTTTTGAAACATGTAAATTCAAAAATTTATTTTATTTCAAACTAGAATTCAAATCATGCTTTGAATTCAGATTCAAAATTTTAAATTTAAAATCCTGTTTAAATTCTATATTTCAGATTTTTAAAAACATGTTATAAAATACTTTATGATTCAAACTTAATTACAACATTCGAATTTATAAACTTATTTTCTTTTCAAATCCTAAGATTTAGATTCAAATTTGAATTTAGATTTACAATTCAGATTTTAAACTTAAATTTATAATCTTGTTTTAAATCTCATTTTTTCAGATTTCTAAAACACTTTATAAAATACTGTATTAATTTTTAGTTGTTAAACATTCCATTTTTATAAAATTTATTTATTTTGAAAACTAGAATTCAAATTCATTTTGAATTCATATTTTAAACTTGTTTCAACTTTTGTTTAAATATTACTTTGCTTCCTTTTTAAATTTAGTTTAAATTTAAAAACAGGAAACTGTCAGGTTTCTGAAATTAAACCTGAAATTAAACCTGCTCGAGCCAGAACCTAGTTCCTTTCGAGTCATACTCCTCTTTACTTCGGGTAGAACACTCAAGTGACTCGAGCATTTCACTAAAACAACTTCACCTAAAAATTTCCAGAACTAATCAACCCTTCAAATGTCCACTGTGCACATGCACGGAGGATGTGGACGATTCCGATCATCAACGATGATCATCCCTCATCCACTAACATCTCCTGAATCCAACTCGAACATCAGATTTCTCCTGCATCTACTCGAACTCGAATTCGAGTCAATACCCAAAACCTAAAACACAGAACTCCTCAAAGCTCAAACCTGTCCCAATCACCGTCCTCCGACCACCGTTAGAGCTGCAACTCCTTCCATGCCCTCGTCATCGACCCAACTACCATCCTTCAAAGCCTCTTCATACTCAATCAAACATAGAGACAGTGATGATCCAATTCCCTAACTTGTTTAAAACTAGGGTTAAAACCAAAAATTGACCGCCGCAGCCGCCACAACTCATAGGTCATCATCCTGACAATTATCTCGGCCTCACCATACGCCCCACTTCCTCCAGAAGAAACATCAAACTTCCAGAATCCCAAGATCATCAGAATTTACCAAATTCATCTTTTTAGTTCAACACAGAACTGCTTACCAAATCCCAAACTAAAAATTATGATACTAGTTTCAAAAATCATGATTTTAATTATATATCTAGTTTACAATATTGAATTTATAATTTAAAAAGTATGGGTTTTTACTTTATTTCAAAATGTACTGATGTTTTATAGTTGCAGAGACAAACAGGCTTTATTTTTTTGCTTCTTAAAATTTTAAACATTAATCCATGTTGAATCACAACTTTAGATAATCAAATCTTATCAAAAACAAGATTAAGTAAACAAGGGATTTAAATCATATTCAAAGCCTAGGGACAACACAGAGCAAAGTACATATATATACACAACATACATTCTGTAAATAGTCATATTAGATTTCACTTGTATATTCATGCATATCTATTCATCTCAATATATTAACATGCAACCAAATTTTGTTTTAAATTTTAAAAAGTTACTCACACGTCTTCTTCAGAAAAACAGAGCCTCCTAAATTTTGAAAGGCTTTTGAATCCTGTCTAAAAACCACATGCATGCAGGCTTGAAATTGCTTTAGTTCCAGGTTGCCTGCTGTTGAAATTCTGACCAAAACTACATACATGCTGGTGATTTTCCAGAGGAAGAAATGCAGGTTGATTTCTTTGGGTTTCTGAAAATGCAAATATTTTATTTTGCAGGAATTGAATTGCATGTTTGAGGAGATGATTTCAGATATGTTTTTGAAGTGGATTTGCAGATATTTAAAAATGGAAATGAGATTACACATTTCTGGTTTGAGGGATTTTGTTTTTGAGAGGAAGTTTAGGTTTCTCTTGGTTGAATAAAAAAATAGAAAAGAAAAATGAATGAAGAAGAAAAAAATTGGTTTATAAGAGCTGAAATAAATTTTACAAAAAAAAGGAAAAGATAAAAATATAATGACACTTGTCATGTTGTTTATTTTACTACTTAATGCATGTAGATTGATTACTTAAGGAATTAACACATGTCTCTATTTAAATTACTTATATATTTAAATGTCAATAAGGGATTTTACTTTAATTTATTTATGCTTATATAAATATACATGAATTTCTTATTTAAAGAAAATGTAAATAAAACAAATTATAAATTAAAACTTATTCAAATATATTTTAAGAATCTATTATTTTGAATTTCAAAATCAATTCCAAATTCAAATTAAACTTTTGAAATCCAAATTAAAATCAACTTATTCAATTAAAAAAATGATAATTCTATTTTCTTATTTTAATTCTTTTTATATTTATGGAAAAATAATACATTATAAATATGGCTTGAAAATAACAAATTTAACAAATTTTAAATGATTTATAAAAGAGATTATAAATCACTTTTATTATTAAATGAATTAAAATCATATTTTACATTGTATTTTAAACTTATATATAGAATTTCCAAATTATATTTATATCAAGTAATATTTAAAAAGAAATAAAACAACATTTTATTTAAATTTAAAAATTAAGCTAAGATATAACTTTGAACAATTTAACATTTATCTTAAGTATTTACAAATCATGTAGTTATTAATTAAATAACTTTGAAAAGCTTAACATTAATTTAAAACATAATTTCCCAATTACTAAATATATTACTAGAATTGAAAACAAAACTTCATTTATTTATTAAATTCCCAATCAAAGATTATCTATAATATATATACAAATATATATATATATATATATATATATATTATAATTAAAAACATTTATTTAGCTTTTAAAAGATAAAAAATCACTAATTAAATATTTATTTAGATTATTAAACCAATTCATATTTTGTTAATCAATATTATCAAATCAATTTAATTTTATATAAAGATTATTAAATTGATATTGCCAAAAATTCCGGGATATCACAAACCCCTTCGAAAGCATCATTTACAAACAAAAATAGTTCAAAGTTAATAACAGTAGCTTTTACCCCTTTGAAGCTAGGTTTCGACACGGTCCTTTCGCCTTCCTCCAACGCGCTACATACCAACTGCTTGATATCGTGTGCATTGCTTTCGAGTGGGTTCTTTGGTGGAGGTATGGTGTCGAAAGGTAGTGGATGGAAGTGGCAATGCAGTAAATTCAACCAGAACTGACTTTAAGCTCTTAAAAAAAATTCTTTTTACCAAACTTGCCTTATTTTTCAAAATATAATTGGTAGAAATTTCTTTATCAAAAATCCTTTTCCAAAAGTGCCATCGAATTCAAAAATGGTCAAATAAGCCCTTCTCCTTGGATAAACATATACAACATTTAAGTCCCTCAACCTTAATAATTTTATAACTATGATAAAATACTTAGGAAAATTCCCCAAACACAATAGTTCATTTTTAATATGCTTTCTAACATATTTAAATTTCAGACCCAAAATCAATATATAATCGCCGTAATTAATTCAAACCCAATTTTAGCTATTTTCTTTCAAAGAAATTTCATAATAAATCTACAGTTGCATAGAAAATTATGAAACTTGAAACCCACTTCATAAATAATGTTTTTGAACGTGTATAAAAAATGCAAGCCATTTGGATGTAATTTAATAGGTTTTTCAAATCTAAACTTATCATAAAATCTAAATGAAGCAACAACATATACATATCCATTTAAACAATCATATCATGGCATATTATTTGCAAAATTAATTCGAATCTAAATAGAAACTAAAATCAATAAATATGAGATGTAAGATCATTATTCATCTTAACTTGATGTTAAGAAGGTCGAGATTTGCTCATTGCTTAATTTCTTTAAGCTTTCTACTTGTTTCCTAGCTTTTCTTCCTTTGATTTCTCTTAATGGTGGCCGACCAAGCTTATAAGTATTTCAGTTTTGTTTGCGAATTTTGAAAATGAATAAGGAATGAAGGAAAGATGGGTTTAGGGTATAAGAAACTTAGTCTTTTGTTATTTTGCCCTTATCATATTCCTCCTACTTACCCCATTTTAATTCTCTTTGTCTTATTGATTAATTAAAGCATGCCCCTCTTATTGGTTAGCAAATCTCACTCCCATAACCATCTACATTATTTCATTTAATTTATCTAATTAAAAGTCCTAAATAATGTTAGTCAAAATTATGGTTACTACATCCTTGATAATGCAAAGTTTGCATTTTTATTCATATTTTTGAAAGTAGATAATTTATAAAAATTACATAGCAACACACTTCATTCAAATGAATTAAAATACTATTGAAATCCTAACTCATCTTACAATAACTTTTAATCGACTAACATATGTCGTTTAACCAACAAATGTGGAATTATAATACGATTCATTAACTTTGGGATAACTTTCACTCTTACTTTCAAGATTTAAGTACATGTAATATTTAATTCAAATTAACAACTCATAAACAATGTTGGCATAGTTTTCAAATTTATTACATGTACATTTTTAAGCACACAACTCCAAATAATTATATTTAAACATACAAGGAACAGATTTACAACAACATAAATCTAATATTATATAAAATATATAAATTTTCACTCATCTTTAAGCTTTTTAAATCTCCAGATCTAGACCCTTCTATTTCTATTTAACAACATTTTTCTCCTTAATGGAATATGTACCGCAAGCATACATGTGCGTTTTAGAAATTTAGATCTAAGAAGCGCATTTGAATTAAATTTAGATTTCAATTGAGATTAGCATTTCTTTCATAGAATTTGTTCACTCCGTATTCTTCTTCTCTTTTAATTTCCGCTATTCTCCACACATACACACACAAATATATATATATATATATATATATATATATATATATAATGTACTAATTCATAATTTCTATATTTCCTAGAATTTATGGATAAAAGAAAATGATGGAAAATATGAGATGGAAAAAATGGGGTTAGGTTTGCATTTATAAATGCACAAGTCAATTCCATCCGTTATATTTTATTTTATCAAATTCGGACCATTAGGCCTTAGTTTAATCTCGCCACCACAACGGCCATCGGCTGACTACTTTATTCCTGCCAGTTGATCGCTATTAGTCGACCAATCCTAATAAGGGGGCCAACCGACCACCGTATATATGTTGAGTTTTATTTTATGCTTATCTCACCCTATTTGTTTCTTTGTGTGATTGATTTTGTTCTGTCTATTTAGCGTTAACCTTACTAATGTTACTTAGCAGTTAAGCATTAGTTTACATGTTAATTTAATTTTAATTCACAATATTTATTTCCCTATTTTCTTTCCTTTAATGTTAACATTCTTAATTATTAATGTTTGTTTTAACGTTAATTAATTCACATTTATTTATTTCCTTTTCAACGCCGATTTAATTTCATTTAATGTTGGTCTCCTTTAATTACTTCTTTCTATTCTCCAATTTGATTAGATTTAACATTGCTAATTTCTTAAATGATTAGATTTACATCAAGTATTTATATTAACGTAAGTTATTAATATTAGTTTACTTCTGCGCTTTAATGACCCGTAATTTTTCGACTATTTAAATTGTTAAATTAATGAGTTTTGGTAATTTAATATGGAAAGAAATAAAAAAACTTTGTAATTTAATAATGAATGAATGCTAAAATGAAAAGTAACAATGGTAATTGAAACTAATAATTAACAATTTGAATGAAATTACAATTAATTGAAATATTGTAAATTGTTATACAAGGTTATAAATTGATAAGAAGACAAATGCAAACATTAAATTAATAAATGAAATAGTATGAAATAAATGACCATTGAATAAAATTTGGTTATATAAGAATTGTAACATTTGTTTGTGAATAATGAATTCATAAGTGTGATTAATATTTATAGTAATAATTGTTGTAAGTAATCTGTTTATTTGGTCTATTTAATTGAAACTGGAAATAAATTAAATTAAATGAACTTTAATGTTATACTAATGAGAATTAATGCAATAAACGAAAGTGTGAATGTAATAAAATAAATAGAAATGTAAATTTATTCATAAAGTAGTAATTGATGTTATAAAAGAATAGAATTAAGATAGAATAATTAATTGGATTTAAAATCTCAATTAATGTGTGTAATTGACAAAATTTCAAATTTTGAAATATTGTCATTAATACAAATAAAAGATGGAAATTGGGATATATTAATGTAATGAAATATAAAATAATCTAAAAATGTGTCTATAGAATAACAACTGATTTGAGTATAAAGATTGAAACCAAATAAAAACAATTTATTGGAATTAAATTGTAATGAATAAGATTTATGGCAGTTGTAATCAAACACTGTAAATTTTGAAATAGTCAATAATGAATTGATATAGAGAGTTGTTTTAGAGGATTATAAATTACCAAGTACTTTTAGGTGATAGAAATTGTGAATTATAAAATTGAATTGAAATTTGATTTAATTAATTAATTATTAATTTATTTAATTAACTGAAATATAGCCATTTTGGCCAATAACTTGAATTTCAACAAAACCAGTTTCATCGGATCCGTAATAGTGAATTATTATAGGATTTTAAGTTTCGTAACGATTGGACTTGTCGTTTGATCGTACGAGCTTGAAACGTCTAGAAGTCAATTTAATTGAAATTAATTGAAATCAATTTGAAATAAGCTGATTTTAACGTAACTTCTCCATACGATGGAATTAGGACTTGGAATGGGTTCCATTGATTTTAAAATTATTAAAAACATCTATTTTGATATATGGGTTGACCCATTTTCATTCCAGATATAGAAAGGGCTTTCCGGGTCATGTATCATTCAACATTCCAAAACAATCGAGCCCATTCCTTTCTATTTTGTTCTGCCTATAAATATGTACCTCATCTCAATTTCTTCCCAAATCAGTCGAGCCCATATAGATGGATCTAGTCTATTTGGTATCTCATCTCAATTTCTTGATTCATTATGCCTTACATTTTATCATTTACGACATTAACCACAACTAATTTTCATTTAACTCCGTGTTACAAAAGGTTATTAACATGATTTAATAGTCATAAAGACCATATATGATGAAGCGCTTACATTAAGTCGCGGCCGACTCATCACTTTGCCGCCCTCCACCTTAATTCGTGAACGACCTAAATCCCCAACTGCGACTTACGACACATTCCCCTCCGCGACTTACGACACATCTCCCATCGCGACTCACGACCTAGCCACTTCCGCGACCTATGACCCATCCCCAATTCCCTCCCGCGGTCTCATCACTCGCGAAGCCCTGAATCGCGAGTCGCCTTTTCCCATAAGTCGCGAGCGACCTTCCCTCCTCCGTATGTCGCGAGCGTGCTATGCTCCCCACTTCCACCGCAACTCGCGAACTCCAAATCCTGTGCCGCATCCAGAGTAGATCGTGATGTGCCCTAAGTCGCGAGCGACTTATTCCATTTCTTAAGTCGTGAACGACTTACTGTTTCTCCATATGTCGCGTGAACCGAGATACTTTAAGTCGCGAACTTCATTAAGTCGCTGATTCGAATTCCATAAGTCGCCGCCAAGCTATCTTCAGTCGTGTGGAGTATTTTAGGTCGCGTGCGTTGTTGTTTTGTTTTTGTTGAGTCGTTTGTAATGTGTAGTCTTAAGTCGTGTACATATTGTGTTGTACATATTAAGTCGCGTATGATGTTGTAATATGTTAAGTCGTTTGATGCTGTAAAGGTTAGGTCGTTAACGACCTATCTTAAGTCGTGTCTTGTAATGTCGTGATGTGTTTGTTTTTAAGTCGCAAGTGTTAGGTCGTGGCCGACCTAAGTGTTGTCAAAATGTTGAGTTATGTGTGTGTTGTAAACTCTATAAATAGCGGGGTTGAGTCATTTGTAATGGTTGTTGAAATTTGAATAAAATTCTTCTTTTGTTAGCTTCATGCTTTCATTAAATTGGTAGTCGAGTGTTTGATCTCCTATCTCCACCTACGTCATTCGAGTGCGCTCGAATCTTCGTTTGTGAAGCCGATTCACGGAATCTTGTACGCAAGATCAACGTTGAAGAATCGTGGATCTCTTTCCCGGTATCTTCGGATCAACGAGTCAGAGATAGCTAAAATTCGGTATCTTCGGATCTACGAATTTGGGCATTGCAGTATTTTCAAATCACTGATTGCTACATTCCATCGATTTCATTGTTTCCTTAATATCCGCTGCGTCAGTTTGGTATCAGAGCATGGTTTAGCCAATCATAGCTAAATCGGGTCTTGGAGCCAAGTATTTGAAGTTTGAAGTTGTTCATCGTGTTCATATTGAAGTTGCAACAAGATTGGAGTATTTGATCCATAGCCTTTTGGGTCAAAGTGCACAAAAGTGTTGGAATTTAAAGCGTCAATTTTGGTATCATTTGTTGAAGTTAAGCCGTGTATATTTGTGAGAAGTAGCCGAGCCTTGTGAAGTTGTTTTTGAAGCTTGAAGCCGTGCTAGTTGATTTGAATTGTAGTTTTGGAGTTGTTTCGTTTGAAGATTTTTGAAGTCAAATTTGTTGAAGTTTTGATTTGTTGAAGTTTGGAGATTTATTGAATTATTTGTGAAGTTCAATCATGCCACGGAGACGAGCTCAACGTCATCGCAATATTAATGCCTTGTATGGAAGAGAAGAAGCTGATGAAATGGAGCAACGAATCCACGAGAGCTTTACTGAAAAGTTGAACGAAGGAATTGGTCGATTAGAGAGAATGATGCTTGAAATGAATCAAAGTAGAAGAAGAGTTTCATCTGAATCGAACCATGGGGGAAGTAGAGCTTCGATACATTCAGATCGAGAGAGAAGAGAAGATCATAGAAGTATTGACAATCGTGATAGGAATGTTCATCGAAGGAGTGGTAGTAGAGATGTTGGAGGTCGTGATCGACATCGATATACTTCAGATTTTGATGAGGAGTTTGATGGTGATAGGGGAAGTGTTCATTATCGAGATAGAGAACAAACACGACGTCAGAATCGTGATGTAGACGATGATCGTCGATGGGAAACGGGAATGAAGATGGAAATTCCTGAATTTAAAGGTGGAATGGTTGCAGAAGAATTCTTGGATTGGTTGTCTAATGTTGAAGAAATCTTTGATTTCAAGGAAGTTCCGGAGAATCGTCGAGTGAAGTTGGTTGCTACTAGGTTGAGGGGGAGAGCTTTGGCGTGGTGGCAGCAAACTAAACTTACACGAGAACGGATGGGAAAGTCGAAGATTGTAGATTGGGAGAAAATGAAGAAATTGATGAGAGCTACATTTTTACCATACAACTATCAATCACTTATGTACCAGAGATTGCAGAATCTAAGACAGGGGACGAAATCAGTCAATGATTACGCCGATGAATTTTACCAAATCATTTCCAGGAATGATATAATGGAGACGGAAGAACAACTGACTGCTAGATTTGTTGGAGGGCTACGAATGCAGATCCAGGATATGGTTAGTATGTTTGATCCGAGATCTGTGGCTGAAGCGCACCAGAAAGCGTTGGCTTGGGAGAAGCAGGGAAGACGAGGAGGTGGTGCGTTTACAAATTCCAATATTCAAAGCAAAGGTGTTAATGGGAGTTCCAATGTTTCTAAAGCTGTCAGTAAACTAGTTGTGAAAGAGGTTGAGAAGGCAAAGGTCAACAGCAGTTTCAAATGTTACAATTGCCAGGAAGTGGGTCACAAGAGCAACGAATGTCCAAAGCCAAAGAAGCGAACTATGATTGCTGAGGTTGATGGTGAGGATGTTGGTGAAGGTGATTCTAGTCCAGTGGAGGAAAATGAACAGGATATCGCATCGGGAGACGAAGGATGTAATCTAATGATGAGGAGGTCTTGTTTAACCCCGAAGCAAGAGGATGAAGCTAGTTGGTTGAGGAGTAACATCTTTTAGTCGACATGCACTATATTGGGGAAAGTATGTAAGTTTGTGATTGATGCGGGGAGCTATGACAATATTATTTCTACCGAAGCAGTGAGGAAATTGAAGTTGAAGACGGAGAAACACCCTAATCCTTACAAGTTAGCGTGGCTGAGAAAAGGAGGAGAGGTGAAGGTGGATAAACGAGTTCGAGTTCCATTTTCTATTGGGAAGAAATATAAAGACGAGATTTGGTGTGATGTAGTTGAGATGGATGTTTGTCATTTGCTTTTGGGAAGACCGTGGCAGTATGATCGAGCAGTGCAGCATGACGGTCGAACCAATAGCTACAGTTTTATGTTTGATGGTGTTAAGATTATTCTAGTTCCAAAGAAGAGACAGCAGGAAGAGAGTAAATCGGAGGAAATTGAGGAGCTGAAAACTTTATTGACTTTGAAAGAATTTGTTGAAGAAGTAGAGGAGAGTCTAGAGGTGTTTTTGTTGATTGGACATGAAGCTACTGAATCCATTGAAGTTCCAGAGAAAGTAAAACCGATATTGGAAGAATTCAGTGACGTGTTTCCAGAAGAATTACCAAAGGAGTTGCCACCATTGAGAGACATACAACATCAAATTGATCTAGTGCCAGGTGATGTATTACCTCACAGGCCACATTACCGGATGAGTCCCAAGGAGCATGAGGAACTAAGAAGACAAGTGGAGAAGTTGTTAGAACAAGGCCGTGTTCAGGAGAGTTTGAGTCCATGGGCTGTGCCAGCCTTATTGGTACCGAAGAAGGATGGGACGTGGAGGAAGTGTATGGACAGTCAGGCTCTAAACAAGATCACTGTGAGATACAGATTTCCTATGCCGAGGTTTGATGATTTGATTGATCAGTTGAGTGGGGCTGTTGTGTTTTCCAAGATTGACTTGAAGAGTGGATACCATCAAATTCGTATTCGACCAGGTGATGAGTGGAAGACTGCTTTTAAAACCAGGGAAGGTTTATACGAATGGTTGGTTATGCCATTTGGCTTGTCAAACGCTCCTAGTACTTTTATTAGAGTGATGAACCAGATTTTTAGACCATTTGTTGGGAAGTTCGTGGTTGTTTACTTTGATGATATTCTGATTTATAGTGGGAGTACGGAAGAACACATCCAGCATTTGCGAGAAGTATTGTTGATTCTACGACGAGAGCAGTTTTATGCAGCAACAAAGAAGTGTGTGTTTATGACGGACAATGTTTTGTTCTTGGGGTATGTTCTGTCGAAGGAAGGTATTCAAGTGGATGAGAATAAAGTAGAAGCTGTCAGAAGTTGGCCACAACCGAAGACAATTACTGAAGTGAGAAGTTTTCATGGGTTGGTGTCTTTTTATCGAAGGTTCATTCCACACTTTAGCAGTGTGATGGCACCTGTAACCGAGTGCATGAAAGGAAAGAAGTTTGTTTGGTCAGAGGAAGCAGGGGTTGCCTTTGAGAGGATCAAGATGCTCTTGACGACAGCACCAATTCTGGTACTGCCGAATTTTCAGTTGTTGTTTAAATTGCATACTGATGCTTCGAAAGTGGGAATTGGTGGAGTCTTGAGTCAGAGTGGGAAACCCATTGCTTATTTCAGTGAGAATTTATCAGGAGCAAAGATGAGGTATAGCACGTACGATGTGGAGTTTTACGCAATTGTTCAGGCCGTTAAGCATTGGAGACACTATCTGTTTCAGAAAGAATTTGTTCTATATACTGATCATGAAGCGTTGAAACATTTACAAGGACAAGACAAGATTTCAGCGAGACGTGCATCATGGATTGCCTATTTGCAGCAGTTTACTTTCGTTGTGAAACACAAATCAGGGGCGACAAATCGTGTAGCAGATGCTTTAAGCAGAAGGAATCACTTATTGACAACGATGAAGGTTGAAGTGAAAGGATTCGAATTATTGCCAGAATTGTTTGAGGAGGACCCTTACTTCGCAAAGTTTGTTGAGAAAGTTAAGGAAGCGAATACTGATGAATTTGTGTTGGTTGAAGGATTCTTGTTCAAGGGAAATCGATTATGCATACCAGACTGTAGCTTGAGAATAAAGATTGTTAAGGAGTTGCATGAAGAAGGACATGTTGGACGGGATCGCACCTTACAGTTAGTTTCACAATCTTATTTTTGGCCGTCAATGAGGAAAGAAGTAGAGAAATTTGTGGAGAGATGTCATATTTGTTAGGTTTCGAAAGGAACAGCGACGAATGCGGGATTATATATGCCGTTACTTGTGCCTACCAGACCATGGGTTGATATCAGCATGGATTTCATTTTGGGTTTGCCTAGAACTCAAAGGAGGAATGATTCTATATTTGTTGTGGTAGACAGATTTTCGAAGATGGCGCATTTTATAGCCTGTAAAAAGACAGCGGATGCAGTTCGAGTGGCACAATTATTCTTTAAGGAGGTGTATCGATGGCATGGTTTACCAGAATCTATTGTTTCATACAGGGATACCAGATTTTTAAGTCATTTTTGGCTTAGTTTGTGGAAGATGGTGGGAACGGAGCTGAAATTTAGTAGTGCTTATCATCCGCAGACAGATGGACAGACCGAAGTTGTTAACAGATCGCTGGGGAATTTATTGCGATGTCTTGTGAAGGACAATCTGAAGAGTTGGGACTTGAAGTTATGCCAGGCAGAGTTTGCTCATAATCATGCAGTAAATCGTAGTACGGGTTTCAGTCCATTTCAGATTGTATATTCAAGCTTACCGAAGGGGCCGTTAGATTTGACAATAGTCCCACAACCAAAGGGGACAGTTAAGCGGGCTGCTGATTTTGTTAATGGGTTGACGGAATGCCATAGAATCGTTCAGGAATTATTGAAAAAGGCAAAAGAGAAATATAAACAAATGGCGGATAAGAAACGAAGAAGTGTTGTCTTCAAAGAGGGTGACTTAGTTTACGCGGTATTGACGAAAGATCGCTTTCCAGTTGGAACTTACAACAAGTTGAAAGCATGAAAGATTGGTCCAGTAGAAATCTTGAAGAAGATCAATGATAATGCGTATCAGCTAAAGTTGCCGGAAAATGTTCATACTTCTGATGTTTTCAATGTCAAACACTTAATTCCGTATTATGAATAGGAACTTGACGAAGATGACGAAAATGTGAATTCGAGGACGAATTCTTTCCAACAAGGGGAGGATGATGAAGCGCTTACATTAAGTCGCGGCCGACTCATCACTTTGCCGCCCTCCACCTTAATTCGTGAACGACCTAAATCCCCAACTGCGACTTACGACACATTCCCCTCCATGACTTACGACACATCCCCCATCGCGACTCACGACCTAGCCACCTCCGCGACCTATGACCCATCCCCAATTCCCTCCCGCGGCCCCATCACTCGCGACGCCCAGAATCGCGAGTCGCCTTTTCCCATAAGTCGCGAGCGACCTTCCCTCCTCCGTATGTCGCGAGCCTGCTATGCTCCCCACTTCCACCGTAACTCGCGAACTCCAAATCCTGTGCCGCATCCAGAGTAGATCGCGATGTGCCCTAAGTCGCGAGCGACTTATTCCATTTCTTAAGTCGTGAACGACTTACTGTTTCTCCATATGTCGCGTGAACCGAGATACTTTAAGTCGTGAACTTCATTAAGTCGCTGATTCGAATTCCATAAGTCGTTGCCAAGCTATCTTCAGTCGTGTGGAGTATTTTAGGTCGCATGCGTTGTTGTTTTGTTTTTGTTGAGTCGTTTGTACTGTGTAGTCTTAAGTCGTGTACATATTTTGTTGTACATATTAAGTCACGTATGATGTTGTAATATGTTAAGTCGTTTGATGTTGTAAAGGTTAGGTCGTTAACGACCTATCTTAAGTCGTGTCTTGTAATGTTGTGATGTGTTTGTTTTTAAGTCGCAAGTGTTAGATCGTGGCCGACCTAAGTGTTGTCAAAATGTTGAGTTATGTGTGTGTTGTAAACTTATAAATAGCGGGGTTGAGTCATTTGTAATGGTTGTTGAAATTTGAATAAAATTCTTCTTTTGTTAGCTTCGTGCTTTCATTAAATTGGTAGTCGAGTGTTTGATCTCCTATCTCCACTAACGTCATTCGAGTGCGCTCGAATCTTCGTTTGTGAAGCCGATTCACGAAATCTTGTGCGCAAGATCAACGTTGAAGAATCATAGATCTCTTTCTCGGTATCTTTGGATCAACGAGTCAGAGATAGCTAAAATTCGGTATCTTCGGATCAACGAATTTGGGCATTGCAGTATTTTCAAATCACCGATTGCTACATTCCATCGATTTCATTGTTTCCTTAATATCCGCTGCGTCAGTTTGGTATCAGAGCATGGTTTAGCCAATCATAGCTAAATCGGGTCTTGGAGCCAAGTATTTGAAGTTTGAAGTTGTTCATCGTGTTCATATTGAAGTTGCAACAAGATTGGAGTATTTGATCCATAGCCTTTTGGGTCAAAGTGCACAAAAGTGTTGGAATTTAAAGCGTCAATTTTGGTATCATTTGTTGAAGTTAAGCCGTGTATATTTGTGAGAAGTAGCCGAGCCTTGTGAAGTTGTTTTTGAAGCTTGAAGCCGTGCTAGTTGATTTGAATTGTAGTTTTGGAGTTGTTTTGTTTGAAGATTTTTGAAGTCAAATTTGTTGAAGTTTTGATTTGTTGAAGTTTGGAGATTTGTTGAATTATTTGTGAAGTTCAATCATGCCACGGAGACGAGCTCAACGTCATCGCAATATTAATGCCTTGTATGGAAGAGAAGAAGCTGATGAAATGGAGCAACGAATCCACGAGAGCTTTACTGAAAAGTTGAACGAAGGAATTGGTCGATTAGAGAGAATGATGCTTGAAATGAATCAAAGTAGAAGAAGAGTTTCATCTGAATCGAACCATGGGGGAAGTAGAGCTTCGATACATTCAGATCGAGAGAGAAGAGAAGATCATAGAAGTATTGACAATCGTGATAGGAATGTTAATCGAAGGAGTGGTAGTAGAGATGTTGGAGGTCGTGATCGACATCGATATACTTCAGATTTTGATGAGGAGTTTGATGGTGATAGGGGAAGTGTTCATTATCGAGATAGAGAACAAACACGACGTCAGAATCGTGATGTAGACGATGATCGTCGATGGGAAACGGGAATGAAGATGGAAATTCCTGAATTTAAAGGTGGAATGGTTGCAGAAGAATTCTTGGATTGGTTATCTAATGTTGAAGAAATCTTTGATTTCAAGGAAGTTCCGGAGAATCGTCGAGTGAAGTTGGTTGCTACTAGGTTGAGGGGGAGAGCTTTGGCGTGGTGGCAGCAAACTAAACTTACACGAGAACGGATGGGAAAGTCGAAGATTGTAGATTGGGAGAAAATGAAGAAATTGATGAGAGCTACATTTTTACCATACAACTATCAATCACTTATGTACCAGAGATTGCAGAATCTAAGACAGGGGACGAAATCAGTCAATGATTACGCCGATGAATTTTACCAAATCATTTCCAGGAATGATATAATGGAGACGGAAGAACAACTGACTGCTAGATTTGTTGGAGGGCTACGAATGCAGATCCAGGATATGGTTAGTATGTTTGATCCGAGATCTGTGGCTGAAGCGCACCAGAAAGCGTTGGCTTGGGAGAAGCAGGGAAGACGAGGAGGTGGTGCGTTTACAAATTCCAATATTCAAAGCAAATGTGTTAATGGGAGTTCCAATGTTTCTAAAGCTGTCAGTAAACCAGTTGTGAAAGAGGTTGAGAAGGCAAAGGTCAACAGCAGTTTCAAATGTTACAATTGCCAGGAAGTGGGTCACAAGAGCAACGAATGTCCAAAGCCAAAGAAGTGAACTATGATTGCTGAGGTTGATGGTGAGGATGTTGGTGAAGGTGATTCTAGTCCAGTGGAGGAAAATGAACAGGATATCGCATCGGGAGACGAAGGATGTAATCTAATGATGAGGAGGTCTTGTTTAACCCCGAAGCAAGAGGATGAAGCTAGTTGGTTGAGGGGTAACATCTTTCAGTCGACATGCACTATATTGGGGAAAGTATGTAAGTTTGTGATTGATGCGGGGAGCTGTGACAATATTATTTCTACCGAAGCAGTGAGGAAATTGAAGTTGAAGACGGAGAAACACCCTAATCCTTACAAGTTAGCGTGGCTGAGAAAAGGAGGAGAGGTGAAGGTGGATAAGCGAGTTCGAGTTCCATTTTCTATTAGGAAGAAATATAAAGACGAGATTTGGTGTGATGTAGTTGAGATGGATGTTTGTCATTTGCTTTTGGGAAGACCGTGGCAGTATGATCGAGCAGTGCAGCATGACGGTCGAACCAATAGCTACAGTTTTATGTTTGAAGGTGTTAAGATTTTTCTAGTTCCAAAGAAGTGACAGCAGGAAGAGAGTAAATCTGGGGAAATTGAGGAGCTGAAAACTTTATTGACTTTGAAAGAATTTGTTGAAGAAGTAGAGGAGAGTCCAGAGGTGGTTTTGTTGATTGGACATGAAGCTACTGAATCCATTGAAGTTCCAGAGGAAGTAAAACCGATATTGGAAGAATTCAATGACGTGTTTCCAGAAGAATTACCAAAGGAGTTGCCACCATTGAGAGACATACAACATCAAATTGATCTAGTGCCAGGTGATGTATTACCTCACAGGCCACATTACCGGATGAGTCCCAAGGAGCATGAGGAACTAAGAAGACAAGTGGAGAAGTTATTAGAACAAGGGCGTGTTCAGGAGAGTTTGAGTCCATGTGCTGTGCCAGCCTTATTGGTACCGAAGAAGGATGGGACGTGGAGGATGTGTACGGATAGTCGGGCTCTAAACAAGATCACTGTGAGATACAGATTTCCTATGCCGAGGTCTGATGATTTGATTGATCAGTTGAGTGGGGCTGTTGTGTTTTCCAAGATTGACTTGAAGAGTGGATACCATCAAATTCGTATTCGACCAGGTGATGAGTGGAAGACTGCTTTTAAAACCAGGGAAGGTTTATACGAATGGTTGGTTATGCCATTTGGCTTGTCAAACGCTCCTTGTACTTTTATGAGAGTGATGAACCAGATTTTTGGACCATTTGTTGGGAAGTTTGTGGTTGCTTACTTTGATGATATTCTGATTTATAGTGGGAGTACGGAAGAACACATCCAGCATTTGCGAGAAGTATAGTTGATTCTACGACGAGAGCAGTTTTATGCAGCAACAAAGAAGTGTGTGTTTATGACGGACAATGTTTTGTTCTTAGGGTATGTTCTGTCGAAGGAAGGTATTCAAGTGGATGAGAATAAAGTAGAAGCTGTCAGAAGTTGGCCACAACCGAAGACAATTACTAATGTGAGAAGTTTTCATGGGTTGGTGTCTTTTTATCGAAGGTTCATTCCACACTTTAGCAGTATGATGGCACCTGTAACCGAGTGCATAAAAGGAAAGAAGTTTGTTTGGTCAGAGGAAGCAGGGGTTGCCTTTGAGAGGATCAAGATGCTCTTGATGACAGCACCAATTCTGGTACTGCCGAATTTTCAGTTGTTGTTTGAATTGCATACTGATGCTTCGAAAGTGGGAATTGGTGGAGTCTTGAGTCAGAGTGGGAAACCCATTGCATATTTCAGTGAGAAGTTATCAGGAGCAAAGATGAGGTGTAGCACGTACGATGTGGAGTTTTACGCAATTGTTCAGGCTGTTAACCATTGGAGACACTATCTGTTTCAGAAAGAATTTGTTCTATATACTGATCATGAAGCGTTGAAACATTTACAAGGACAAGACAAGATTTCAGCGAGACATGCATCATGGATTGCCTATTTGCAGCAGTTTACTTTCGTTGTGAAACACAAATCAGGGGTGACAAATCGTGTAGCGGATGCTTTAAGCAGAAGGAATCACTTATTGACAACGATGAAGGTTGAAGTGACAGGATTCGAATTATTGCCAGAATTGTTTGAGGAGGACCCTTACTTCGCAAAGTTTGTTGAGAAAGTTAAGGAAGGGAATACTGATTAATTTGTGTCGGTTGAAGGATTCTTGTTCAAGGGAAATCGATTATGCATACCAGACTGTAGCTTGAGAATAAAGATTGTTAAATTGTTGCATGAAGAAGGACATGTTGGACGGGATCGCACCTTACAGTTACTTTCACAATCTTATTTTTGGCCGTCAATGAGCAAAGAAGTAGAGAAATTTGTGGAGAGATGTCATATCTGTCAGGTGTCGAAAGGAACAGCGACGAATGCGGGATTATATATGCCGTTACCTGTGCCTACCAGACCATGGGTTGATATCAGCATGGATTTCGTTTTGGGTTTGCCTAGAACTCAAAGGGGGAATGATTCAATATTTGTTGTGGTAGACAGATTTTCGAAGATGGTGCATTTTATAGCCTGTAAAAAGACAGCGGATGCAGTTCGAGTGGCATAATTATTCTTTAAGGAGGTGTATCGATTGCATGGTTTACCAGAATCTATTGTTTCAGACAGGGATACCAGATTTTTAAGTCATTTTTGGCTTAGTTTGTGGAAGATGGTGGGAACGGAGCTGAAATTTAGTAGTGCTTATCATCCGCAGACAGATGGACAGACCGAAGTTGTTAACAGATCGCTGGGGAATTTATTGCGATGTCTTGTGAAGGACAATCTGAAGAGTTGGGACATGAAGTTATGTCAGGCAGAGTTTGCTCATAATCATGCAGTAAATCGTAGTACGGGTTTCAGTCCATTTCAGATTGTATATTCAAGCTTACCGAAGGGGCCGTTAGATTTGACAATAGTCCCACAACCAAAGGGGACAGTTAAGCGGGTGTTGATTTTGTTGATGGGTTGACGGAATGCCATAGAATCGTTCAGGAACGATTGAGAAAGGCAAATGAGAAATATATACAAATTGCGGATAAGAAACGAAGAAGTGTTGTCTTCAAAGAGGGTGACTTAGTTTACGCGGTATTGACGAAAGATCGCTTTCTAGTTGGAACTTACAACAAGTTGAAAGCATGAAAGATTGATCCAGTAGAAATCTTGAAGAAGATCAATGATAATGCGTATCAGCTAAAGTTGCCGGAAAATGTTCATACTTCTGATGTTTTCAATGTCAAACACTTAATTACGTATTATGAAGAGGAACTCGACGAAGATGACGAAAATGTGAATTCGAGGACGAATTCTTTCCAACAAAGGGAGGATGATGAAGCGCTTACATTAAGTCGCGGCCGACTCATCACTTTGCCGCCATCCACCTTAATTCGTGAACGACCTAAATCCCCAACTGCGACCTACGACACATTCCCCTCCGCGACTTACGACACATCCCCCATCGCGACTCACGACCTAGCGACCTCCGCGACCTATGACCCATCCCCAATTCCCTCCCGCGGCCTCATCACTCGCGAAGCCCTGAATCGCGAGTCGCCTTTTCCCATAAGTCGCGAGCGACCTTCCCTGCTCTGTATGTCACGAGCGTGCTATGCTCCCCACTTCCACCGTAACTCGCGAACTCCAAATCCTGTGCCGCATCCAGAGTAGATCGCGATGTGCCCTAAGTCGCGAGCGAATTATTCCATTTCTTAAGTCGTGAACGACTTACTGTTTCTCCATATGTCGCGTGAACCGAGATACTTTAAGTCGCGAACTTCATTAAGTCGCTGATTCGAATTCCATAAGTCGCTGCCAAGCTATCTTCAGTCATGTGGAGTATTTTAGGTCGCGTGCGTTGTTGTTTTGTTTTTGTTGAGTCGTTTGTACTGTGTAGTCTTAAGTCGTGTACATATTGTATTGTACATATTAAGTCGCGTATGATGTTGTAATATGTTAAGTCGTTTGATGTTGTAAAGGTTAGGTCGTTAACGACCTATCTTAAGTCGTGTCTTGTAATGTTGTGATGTGTTTGTTTTTAAGTCGCAAGTGTTAGGTCGTGGCCGACCTAAGTGTTGTCAAAATGTTGAGTTATGTGTGTGTTGTAAACTCTATAAATAGCGGGGTTGAGTCATTTGTAATGGTTGTTGAAATTTGAATAAAATTCTTCTTTTGTTAGCTTCGTGCTTTCATTAAATTGGTAGTCGAGTGTTTGATCTCCTATCTCCACCTACATCATTCGAGTGCGCTCGAATCTTCGTTTGTGAAGCCGATTCACGGAATCTTGTGCGCAAGATCAACGTTGAAGAATCGTAGATCTCTTTCCCGGTATCTTCGGATCAACGAGTCAGAGATAGCTAAAATTTGGTATCTTCGGATCAACGAATTTGGGGATTGCAGTATTTTCAAATCACCGATTGCTACATTCCATCGATTTCATTGTTTCCTTAATATCCGTTGCGTCAATATATATTGCTATCAACATCAAATCATATATGGAGTGTACACATAGCATTATCAAAAAGATAATCAACATAGCAACTTTATACAATATTGTATAATACTACTCTTCCAATGACTTAAATATTAAAAACATACATAAGATATAGCCTTTAACAATAAATTATACACAATTGGGTCATAAATCAATTATTATCGCACTTTACTCATCTGTGAATAAATCATCCAAACAATAGTATGATTATCATTAAATTTCTGTTGGAAAATAAAAAAAAATTCAATTAAAGAAGACTTTATTTATAAAGGGATCATAACATCTAGAAGTTCCAAAACCTCCATAATTTCTCCTTCAAGAATATATCAATAACACAAAATTTTCTCTAATTCCTCATGACTACCTGCCTTTTCGATCCTCTAAAGTCAACATTAATACATTCACGACATTCACTACCAAGTATCTAAGTGTCAAAAAGATAGATTGTTGGGATGAAAGAAAAGACAAAATAGAATCTCACATCGTGATGAGTAATATATAATATGCACATAATCTTTACAAAAGATAACTATAATATACATACATCAATCTAAGTAGACTATCCTATCATCAGTCTAAACAGTTATAACAACCCGTCCTCACTAATGCTAATAAATATAAAACAAGAAATGCAGCAGAAATACGATATATTTTAATATACCTTGGAGGCATCCAGCACGTCTCTTGAATCTCCAAAGCATCCATAACTAAAGCTGAAAATATACTCGGGTTGACCCGTGCTTTATAAGTGGATCAGTCTGATAAACCAGCATGAGAAACTCAAATCATATGAATTTTTATATTTGTAAAATCCTTCTAAAAATAAATGTATCTCGTAACACCATGATGCACATAAACACGGACTTGTTTTTACCTTGCGATAATCGAACCATTTTATTAGAAAATCAAGTAATATTATAATAATGTCAAGGGTTTAAAATAAATAACGAATCAAAACAGGAATGGTTAAGCTAACTACATCCAATAGCATATTAACTAAATCTATAAAGCACGTATTGGAAAGATGGATTCCAACAATGACAAGGTAAGGGACTACCTTTTGTACAATACACCTTTAGAAAAAATATATCGAAGCTGGAAACCTATTTCAATTCTGCAAAACAGGATTGACCTACCCTTTCCTGGATAGTACCAAATATGATTATCCCTTAGCTGCCAAAGTAATAAACTATACTAGGCCCTAACCATACATAAATCTATAAATAACAATCTAGATAAGGTGATGTCTATACCCTAATGGAAGCGATCCGCATAGCCCTACGTCATAACTCTTATTTTAGTCAATTCCGACTGTTAGGCTTGAGGCTTCATTTTACCTTTTTAGCACATTCCACTTGAAATGCTAACACCGCTTTGTAGGCTATAATGCGATGCCAACATTCATCTATACAAGTTGTTCATGATATGAATAAACTGAAGGAACTACTTGTAGCAACCCGCTTTTTTGTTCAATTCAAGCTGACAATAAACCACCCTTGTCTTATCCAAAATCGAATGGAAATACAGATAGTTAAGGGAAAGAAAGAAGAAAGAAGAAGAGAAGAGAAGAAGAAGAGAAAAGAAACTAAAAACAACACAAAATCTCACAATCGTAGCGGAACAACATATAATATAATATCAATGATCTTTATAAAAGAGAATCTATTATATACATTCATACATCCATCGATCAGAGTACAACAGTAGTCATAATCATCATCCTAGACAGTTATAACATCCTGTCCTTACAATCGCTGATAATTTCAACAACAAAGCAGCAAAAAATAAACATATACGAGAATACGACTTGAAGACCTCCAATTCATTTCTTGAGCCCCAATGCATCCAAAGTAATCTATAAATACGCTCGGTCTTGTGAGAAATGCGGATTATTGATCTTAAGGCTGGAATAACACTGGGGGGGAGGGTGAATAATGTTTTATGGATTTTCTATCTTTTTGAAACTTATGTAATTTAACCACTAACAAATGCAATTCACAGATACAGACAAAATCACAGAATCAGACACGTATGCAAATACTAAATAAAAGCAGTAAAGGAAAGAACGGACCAGGATTTTATACTAGTTCGGAGTTACCCAACATCTAGTCCCGCACAATTGTACGAATTTCTTTTCAAAATAATCTCCCAGATTACACCCTCGGTTTCAAGGCTACGAGGTACAACCTCCTGTATTCGAGTCCAGGGAAAACTCTCTTGGTTTAAATAGGCTACAAAATCACCTAATTGATTCCCAAGGCTACAATCACACCCAATTGGTTTCAAGGCTCAACCACACCTTTTACTTAATAGTTTGATTTATAAAAGATCTATAACTCTGAATAGCAATAAGATCTTGTCGAGAGAGTGGCAGAGAATCAAACAACCAATAATCAAGTTTGATTCACTTGGTATTTCGACAGAGTATAGTTTGGGATTAGTTAGAATAAATGTGGAAGATGAAGAGGAGAGAAAACAAGTAAAATCTGATTACAAAAGATCTATAACTCTGAATAGCAATAATATCTTGTGGAGAGAGTGGCAAAGAATCAAACAAGCGATAATCAAGTTTGATTCACTTGGTATTTCGACAGAGTATAGTTTGAGATTAGTTAGAATAAATGTGGAAGATGAAGAGGAGAGAAAACAAGTAAAATCTGATTGAAAATTCGTTTAGAACTACTGATATTTATAGAAGATCAACGGCCATATCTATTCGTGGAAGGATACGACGAATAGAAACTTGTTTTGAAAATTTGAATTTTGAATTTTAACGGGCACCATCGACATGGGGGGTAGGAGCATGTCGACATGCTCTAAGAAAAAATGGTGATTTTGATTTTCTTTTTAAAATTGGTTTCTATAACTTGTCAAAACTATTTCAAAACTTTGTAAATATATTTAAATATAGTTTAAACATAAAAAAGTAATTTTTAATATATATAATCTCAATCTATAAAGTGATTTAAAATCTTAGTTTATAAATATTTAAAAGCTAAATATTTAAAACAAGAGAAAATTTAAAATCAAGAAAAATTTTGAAATCAAAATATTAAAAATGATAAAGATAATCTTGAGGGTAAAATATTTCAACAAGAGAGATGTCATTTTGAAAAGAAGGTTTTTGAAAACATTTAAAACAAGAGATATATTTTTGAAAAGCATTTTCATAAAATTAGTGGATATCAAAATAGGACCACTATATGTTCCACTAGATATTGTCGTGGGTTCCATCCCTTTAACAGGCTCGAAGTGGATGCCATTTCACGAATAAAGTTCGAACAAAGATGTAAGTGCTTTCAAGAGGTTTTAACATAATTCTAAACTCAATACTTATCTTGTATTCTTGAAATCTTGAACTCTTAATATCTTGATACTCATGAGTCTTTAATCTTGATGTCTTCAGTCTCGAGTCTTTATACTGTACAGTCTTCATCCTTGGTACCTGCATGGTTACATCCTGCATATACATATATATCTAAACGATAATGTTAGTATTTATATTTTATTACAAGTCCTAAGGTTGTTGTCATTAAAACCATCATCTCAAGGACTAACAATCTTCCTTTTTTTGACGATGAAAACTTATGTTTATAAAATATACTTCTCCTTCACAATAACTCCCCCTACAACTAATAACTCCTCCTTAATCTAAGCCTAACTGCTCTAACCACTCAATTTTATATTTCTCTCCCTTTGTCATCAACAAGAACTAATCCTAAACTAATATAGCTTCCACTTAATCTAATACTATCCAAACTAAATACTAATAAGGAAGTATAATAAGTGAAAACAAATATTTTATTATATACGATGTTACATTTACATGTATATATGGAAAATAAACACACAAACATATTTGAGAACATAAACTAGAGAATAACACTACTAATGAGAGTTTTTGACAATTGGAGATTTGTGAATTGAATAATTTGGATAATGAAAAGAAAAGTTTTCACGTTGTTCAACTAAATTCCCATCTTTGTCAAAACAGACTTCGCCTACGCAGACCACATTGTTGTCTTCTTCCATAGGCGCTTCTTCCTATTCTTCTTCTTCCTCTTCTTCTTCTTCCACTTCGCTGTTCTCTAAGGGGTTACGCACTTGAATGTTGGAAGAATCTTCTTCAATCAGGATAGGATTTGCATGATTATCCATTAGGAATTTTGCAAATTCCGAAGAATTTTGCATTGCTTTTCTTGTTCTTTTGCCATCCTTGTGTTGCTTAACTTGAAGTTCAGTCAACATTTGCATGGCATCCTGCATAGACCCTTCAATCTTTATCACACGTGCCAGTGTAGTGCGTTGGAATGGAGCACAATGAGGGGAAGGGAAAGAAATGGTGTCATTTTGGGTTGATTTAGTGGAGGAGGCCATTAGTTCCAATTTTCAGAAGTGTAATACAGAGAAAGAAAAGTGAGAATTTAGAAACAATCGAAACGCATAGGTTTATATAACTTCCAAACTAATTTTAGAGGGAAAATCAAAATTTCAAATTTTGCCGTTGTATGTCGACATCGACGATAGGGGTATGTCAACATGCCTATGAAATTTTTTCTTTTCTTATATATTTCTATTTATTAAAAATATATTTCATTATATCTATATTCTATATTTCAGTTATTGAACAAATGCCTAGTTTTCTTCTAAATTTATTAAATATAGGTTGATTTAAGGGTTGGTTGAAATATCAGCAATATTCTCTGAGTTGATATATTCAAGAGAAATAATCTCCTTACTTATATTATCTCAGAGAAAGTGATGTCTGATATCAATATGTTTTGTCCTAGCATGAAGAACAGGATTTTTAGATAAATTTATTGCACTAGTACTATCACAATAGATTGGTGAGTTTGAAATTGTTAATCCAAAATCTTTTAGGGTTTGTTGCGTATAAATAACTTGAGAGCAAGCCAAAACAGAAGAGATATATTCTGCTTCAGTTATTGATAAAGCAACAATGTTTTTCTTTTTACTAAACTATAAAACCAGAGAATGGCTCAAAAAGTGAAAAGTTCCACTTATACTTTTTCGGTCAGATTTACAACCAGCGTAATCAGCATCACCGTAAGAGATTAAATCAAATGAATCATTTTCATAGTCAAAAGTAAGTTTAACATATCTTATGATACATTTCACAGCTTTTAAGTGAGTCTCTTTGGGTTGAGATTGGTATCTTGCACAGAGACAAACACTATGCATGATATCAGATCTACTCGGAGTGACATAGAGTAGTGATCCAATCTTTCCCCTATATAGTTTTTGATTTACACCGTTTGAAAGATCTTTATTTAAATCTTCATTGGTTGCCATGGTAGTGGGTTTTCCACTCGCAATAGTCGTACCAAATTTACTAACTAGATCCCTAGCATATTTTTCTTGACTAATAAAAATAACATTATCTAATTATGTTATTTGTAAACCTAAGAAGCCCATATGACTCATCTCAAACTCTTTTTTCATTATTTCAAAAAATTCTTTATTCGTTTCATGATTAGTTGAACCAAAAATAACATAATCTACATAAACTTGTACTAGTTGGATATCATTTTTATTTCTTTTAATAAAAAGTGTATTATCTACTGTGATGCCCCACCTCTATACCCACGCTAGCCAAGGACACTATGGTGTAATGCCGTCAACTAGCACGGAGAATAAGGCTATTGAGGAGCGACCATCTGTATAATTGCTTTGTGCAAGTACCAACATGCCAGATAAAATATAACTTGCATTCTTTTCAAGAGGACATCCGACATACCGACACAAACTCAAAACTACTACACAGTGGCTATTATGTCTTTGGAAACAAATATAGAAATAAACATAACACAAATCAGTCACAGATAATTCACATCACAAAGGCGGAAATAGATATGAATATATATAACACATAAAAGTGTATATCAGAGTAGTGGTCAAAAAGATCCACAATATCAAAAAGAATACATACAAGTGCTAGGCAAAATAATATGTATACATCAAGGAGTCTATTTCTCAAATGCATACAACAAAAACTACTAAACTAGAGTAGTTAGCCAAAAGGTCAAATGATGGTCCGACAAGGAGTCAAGCAGAAGCACCTGTAAAATCTCAGTCTGACCCGAGTATTATTTAATAAGAAAATAATAAACGGATCAGTCTAGCTATAAATATCAGATAACATGATATAGAATAGGAGATATGGCATAAACATATAATATCCATACGACATACTACTATAAGTATGAAATTGAAAATCAACAAGAGATTAATCAATAAGAGATAAATCAATATCACCAGAAGCTTCTCAAAGATCCAAAGAGGGCATCATACCCAAAACTTGTACTCACAGCAAGTCAATGACACACTACAAAAGTAGGCGAAGCACGAAATTTCCAGAAATCAACACACGAAATCCAGAAATCATAAAATGAGAAAGTGGCCTATCACATGGCGGTCCGAAGACCATGGGGAGCTACCCCATATGTGTGAGTCGAAATCACACAAATGAGGTCTAGACTAACCAAAAAGCAAAAAGGGTATGTGTGAGTCGAAATCACACAAATGGTGTCTTGTCTAACCTTGCAGACAGAAAAGATATGTGTGAGTCGAAATCACACAAATGGTGTCTAGGCTAACCGAAAGCAAAAAGGTATGTGTGAGTCGAAATCACACAAATGGTGTCTAGCCTAACCAAAAAGCAAAAAGGTATGTGTGAGTCGAAATCACACAAATGGTTTCTAGCCTAACCAAAAAGCAAAAAGGTATGTGTGAGTCGAAATCACACAAATGGTGTCTAGACTAACCTTGCAGACAGAAAAGATATGTATGAGTCGAAATCACACCCATGAGGTCTAGTCTAACCTTGCAAACAAAGAGACATCGCACAATTGCTAGTCTAAATCATAAAATGACCGTCATGATCATCAAGAAGTGTCGATTACACAAAGTTAGTAAGTATAAAAGTTTAGCTTCATGTCCCATAACCACTTGCTTAACTTAAATATTTACGAACAAACTGTAAATCTTCACTAGAAAATTGTCACAAGAGATTCAATCGAACAAGTCCAAGAATTAACCGACGAAGTAAACGCAAGCGTTTCATACTACTCGTTTTACTAAGCCGTTTAATTAGATTTATCATACGAGTGAGGTAAAGGTTTGTATATACTAATAGATTGGAAATCGGTTTGAGAAAACGAGCTTTGTAATAAAATAGTGTTGAAATCATTTGAAGAAAGAGTTTTGATATTTACTACTAGTATAGAAAAACTTTATATTTTTAAAGTGACAAATCACAAAGAAGATTATAGGAACAATCAATCACTAAAATTCACATTCGAAGACGTGAATAAAATCCAAAGAAACCGATAAAGAATCCATCGAAATGGATATTCAAAAATCCCTAAAAAGGAGTCATCAAAGTCATAATAAATGATAACAACAAATAGGATCATCACGAATCGATTTAAATTGGAATTCTCAAGCGAATAGGCAAATAGGCAAAAAGAGTGCAGATTCAGACGTCTGAAATCAAGGATTCAGACGTCTGAATCTGGAAAATAAATATTTTCCAAAGACAGAATTCAGACGTCTGAATCCTTGAAATCAAACGTCAGAAATAGGCACTTTTTAGCCTACTTCCTTTCTGGTTCCAAGTGAACCAATTCAGACGTCTGAAATCATATATTCGGACGTCTGAATCTGGGAATAGAAATCTTCCCAGAACAATATTCAGACGTCTGAATCTTACGTTTCAGACGTCTGAATGAAGGGTTCAGGGCATTCCCTAAACCTAGGCCAAAAATGGCCAAAGGGATACCGAAAGCGATCGATCGAGCGACAACGACTAAGGAATTACGTCGAGCGTCAACCCAGCCTTAACGGCTCTTCGATACGCCTCAAATATCAATGTACAAATATCCATAATCGGATTTTCATAAATTAGACCAAAACACCAAAAATTGGAATATTCACCAAATCAATCCAAACCCAAAAGCAAATGCACATGGATAAGTGTTAGGAATTCATACCCAACAATCGAAGATAATTATAGACTAAGATGTGAGATAAAAATCTCACCTTTGAACCCAAACGATTGAAGAAGAAGCTATAGAGCAATGGTAAGAACAATCACTCTTCAATTCCAACCCAACAAGCTTGAATCAATGGGTTCACTTGAGTTTGGAGCTAGAAGTTGGATTTGCAAAGAAAGTTAGGGCTTAGGAATTTCCATTTCCCATCTCTTCCACCATTTTTAATTTAGCTTGAAGTGTTTAATTAAAGAGGAGAAGTTATGAAGAGAAGGGGTTGGGCTGAGCTAATAAGGGTGTAGTCCAAACCAAAGTCATAAGTGGGAAAAAGTAGCAAAAATCAACTATTTCCAAACATATCGAAGCTTATACTCCAAAAGGTCGCAAACGGCATTTTGAACTCAATGGAATTGGTCTCGAGTCCTAATTCGACTGTTTGCAAAAAGTAGCTTTTCGGACCAAAATCCGACGAACGATAAAATATTTAAATAAAATATTTAAATATACAATCGATAAATATGCGGGTTGTTACAGACTCCCCTCCTTAAACAAATTGCGTCCTCGCAATACTTAAGAAGAGAATAAATAGTAACAACCATAAAAGCATATCAACACAAAAGAAAATTTGAAACAAGAAGTCCACTATAAAGAGCATGAAAGGGTAAGCCTGAATGGGATCGCTCGATGAATTCCCAGGAACCCCAAGAGAAATCCTTAGTATCTGAGAACCAATGAACTTTCACAAGAAGAACACCTTTATTTCGAAGGCGCTCAACCTCCGAAGCAATGATGCGAGTGGAATGTTGCTCATAAGTTAAATCTGGTGAAACTTCAATTTCCTCAATATCACCGGGCTCAAGAATAAAATAGGAAACCTAAAACCATTTCCATAGTTAAAAGACGCAGAAAACGTCAAGAATGGCAGAAAATTGAGCTGGTGCAACGACGTAGTATAATAACAGTACGCCCGATAAACTAGAAACTCAAATAATTTGGGACATCAGCGTAGTACAAAAACGGTACGCCCAATGAACTAAAGCCCGAATAATTTTGGAATACTGACGTAGTACAAAAACGGTACGTCCAATGAATCCAAAAGCAAAAACATTGATGTAGTACAAACGGTACATCCAATGAATCAAATAGCAAAGACATTGATGTAGTACAAACGGTACATCCAATGAATCAAATAGCAAAGACATTGATGTAGTACAAACGGTACATCCAATGAATCAAATAGAAAAGACATTGATGTAGTACAAACGGTACATCCAATGAGTCAAATAGCAAAGACATTGATGTAGTACAAACGGTACATCCAATGAATCAAATAAGACGAAACATCGATGTAGTATAATAACAGTACATCCGATGAACCGAACACCATAAAAGAACATCAGACGCTAGTCCATAAATGAGATGAAACTCAATAAAACGAAGTACATCAAAACGCCTAATGAACTTAATAAAAAGATGATTCCATTCAGACATCACCAAAGAATCAACCACTTGTTGCTTACGACTAAACGCATTGGCAACACGATTTCCCCTTTCGGGAATAAAAGAATATCAAGATCATAAGATGCTAGGAACTCGAGTCGACATGAAGTTCCTTATGAGAAAATAAATATTCCAAAGATTTATAATCGAGGTAGAGAACAAATTTCTCCCCCAAAAATAATGATGCCAAATTCTAAAAGAAAAAACAATAGCCGCGAGCACTAGATCATGAGTGGCATATCTAGTCTCGATAAGCTATAATGATTTAGAAGCACAAGTGATAACACGTTCTCCTTTGCAAGAGAACGACATATAAACTAATACGACTAGTATCGGTACAAATAGCAAAGTCTTGGTTCCCCTTCAGGAATCACAAGAGTAGAAGTATCGAAAAGAAAGAACTTCTTCTAAATAATTTTCTTTCTCGAAAAGTTAAAACTTTCAAAATTACATTTTTATTTTTATGTAATAATCTTTCTACAAAATTTTACATTTTTACAAGTCAACATATCGTGTCTGACTGTCTCATCAAAGCGTTTAGGAGATTCTTATCGATAACGTTGATCAAGCGCATCGAGCAGAATTCTTAAAACACTAAATGGGAAATACAATCACAAAATCATATTCTATAGGATAAGTAAGTTTCTCAAAAACTTCTAAGAATATTCTTTGTTCGTTTTAAGAACAAAAATCCAGTTATACTTCTAAATAAATCTCATGAAAAAGATTTTGCAAAATTTTAAATTGCTATTTTCATCCAAAATCAATAAATGAAAAAATGGAATCATCGAGATATTCGATAGAATGCTCGATACCTTAAATGGATGAAATAAGCTAGACAAACTGAATGACATAATAATTCATTCATAGGAATCATAACAAGTGCGGAATGCGGTAAGTGGAATGCTAACTTCCGCAACTCGTAGCAAATGAAAATCGGTGGTAAGGTCAAACTAAAAAGACCTTAGCACCACACAAAAGATTACTTAGGTGATAATCCTAAGACAAGCACAAAAATACTGGAAAATTTAACAAATCATGTAGATAAGAGAAATAACACTTTCCTCACCATGAGGGCTTAAAGAATAAAATGATGCCATCAAGTTGGAATCAAAATCATAAAGAAAAATTAGAAATCTGCTTAACAGATTGAAAATGTCGAAGATGAATAGTCCACACGGGATAAAGGATATGGCGTCATAATAATTAAGCCAATCCTTACAAAATTAAATTCCTAAGCCTAAGTAAAAATATCGGCTAGGAAAGAAAAGATCACATAAAATAATTTTCGACATCAAATAAAAAGCGAATTGAGTGTTGCGGATCTACCATCCGGATTCGCAATTCTCAAAGAAGTCATGTAACGACCCAGAATTTTTGATAATTAAAATTTGAATATTTAATTAATTTTAAATATTTATAAGTGAATTTATAAGTCGAATAAATTTTTATTTGAATTATTGGATTTAATTGAATTATTAAATCGATAATTTAATACGTTAAATTATGGAAATAATTGAAAATTGAGTTAAATATGATTGAAAATGATTTGTAAAATTTTATTATATCATATGGAAGTTAGAACGATATTTTAGAACTTTTAAAATCGAATTAAAAGTTAATTTGTGAAAATTGAATATTTTAATAATTAAATCGACTAGTGAAAATAGTCAATTTTTGAACAGTCTCAGAATTGAACGAAACAAGTTCCATTGGATCCGTAATAGTTAGTTATTACCAGATTTCAATTTTCGTGTCAATCGGAGTTATCGTTTGATCGTGGCAGCTCGAAACGCATCGATTTATTTTTAATTTTAATTTGACGAGTAAAAATAGCCATTTTTCAAAAAGTCTCGGATTTCGACGAAACCAGTTTCATCGGATACGTAATGTGATATTATTGTAAGGTTTCAAATTTCAAGTCAATTGGATTTACCGTTTGTCCTGTACAAATTAAAACGCCTAGAAATCGACTTAAATCGGTTTAATTTAAATTGAGCGTTTACAGCCATAACTCGCACATACTTCCGAATTAGCTTTCGAAACCTGTTCCATTGTGTCCGGAACGCGGGGTAAACCCTAGAAACGCTGGTTACGGCGCGTAAATCGGAGTTCGGAATTTCCGGATGAATAGTGTCGTTCGTTCTCTATAAATACCCCTTTAATTCACAAAAAAAAAAAAAAAAAATATAAAATGCAACCCTAGCCGCCAGTGATAAAATTCAATGGCTGAAAATGTTCGAAATTCTTCCTCAATTCTCGATCAATCCACTAACTTTCATGTCTCGCATTCAACTAGAAGATGGTAGAGCTCGTCGAGAGCTACGCCTTCAACGGTGGTGATCGAGTATTATGCGGTGGATCAACGGCAAAATACGTTGGAACGCCTCACAGTCGCGCACAAAATTCGAGCTGAAGATGTGACCGAGCTTGCTCATTTTCGAGCTATGGGTAGCTTGCGTGATGGGCCTTGGAGTGGTGGAGCTCGATCAATCTATAAAGCGTTGGAGGGGTCGCGTTAATTTAGGGTTTGGAGGGGCGTTGGGTTCGGTTATCACGTATAACCTGGGGAAGATGGAGATGCGTTCTACGGTGGAGATTGCAAAGTTAAGAGATCATGCGGCTGTGAGGATATGGGTTATAAAAATTAATTTATTTATGTTGTAATTATAGTTTAAAATCGTGTACAAACTTCAATAATGCATATCTTTTTGCTGCGAGGTCGAAAAATTGCGAAACCAGTTGCGTTGGAATCGTATGGACGAGCACTACGCGATGGAGTTGGTTTGGAGTCGTTTGGAGTTAGTGAGAATTTTGGGTAAAATTAAACGTCCGTTTAATTTTATTCGAAATAAAAGCTGAAACGGAAATTAAAATCAAGGTGAGAACTTCTCACTCAATCGAATCAGTTTCGATTTTATTTTAAATAGTTAGATTTAAAATATTTGAATGCATGTTTGAATGTTGATTAATATCTATTGATTGTTAAAATAGACATTATACGCCGTTAGTAAGCGGATGTTATTTAATAAAAACATATACCGCGAACATTTCATAAACAGTGAAATTGGTATTATATATAATAGCAATATATATATATATTGGCATATGTATATATTGGAATTGTTGATTTCCCGCATTTTTTGTTTAGCGGATGAGACCCTATTACGCCGTCTATTAAGCGGATAATATTTAATAAAAACATATACCGCGATAATTTCGTACTAGAGCGAAATTGGTATTGTGCTAATGTTTTTGGATGCAGGAAAACAGGTTGGAGGGATCCAACTGGATTCCTCAACAGTTTTTATTTGATTTCAGATATTTTGATATTTGATGGATTTTCATATTGATATATGATACCGTTGTAGTCGTGATTGACTATTTGGTGTGTAGCATCATTGGACCCAGATTTTGGAATTTTAAAATGATTTTAAAGTGATTTTAGAAAGTATATGTTTTATAAAATAATTTTGGAATTGATCCATTTTAAATAAATAAACGTTATAATTTTTAATGTTATAAAAAATTATGATTTTTGAGAAATATAGTAAAAAAACTGATTTTTGAGAATATGATGCTAATGATTTTATAAAATAGTTAAATCGGAATTTTTGAATTTATTATGAAAAGTTGAAATATAGGATTTATAAAATTTAATTATTTTATGAATCAAAAGGAAGAAGTTTTTAAAGGAATTTAAAGACGTTTAAAAAGAATAATATAAATTGATTTATATTAAGAGATTTATAAATGGATATTTATAAATTGAAATATGGACATTATAAAACGAGTTTTTATAAGTGTTTGAATGAAGTGAAAATGAATTTCATAATTGAATGGAATTTATAGAATTTTATACGGTGAAGTTATAAATGGAATTTTATAAGCAGTAGGTTTATAAAATTTATCAAGTTATTAAAATAATGATTTTGGGTAAATGAATGAATCTTATAAGTTATAAGATTTATAATTTGGGAAGTTAAAAAGAACGATTTTATAAAATAATCGTTTTATAGGCATTTGACTTATAATATGAACTTTTAGTTTATAATTGAGTTATAAACTGGAATAGGTTAATAAAAGAATTTATAAAAAGGAAGTTTTTATAAATAAATAGAAATGGAATTTATAAACGTTGTTTTATAAATTCGCAAATGACTTATTTTGATAAGTGAATTGTTGAAACCTATAAATGGAGTTATATTCACATTTTTGAATAGTGAATAATCCTTTGAATTAAAATGAATAAAAGGATGAAATTGTTAATGAAGTATATTCACGTTTTTGAACTGTGAATAATATGTTAAAGGAATTGTTTTGAATGTGATATTTGAAATTGAATTAAAACGATCTAACGATGTTTTAAAATGTGTTGAGATTCGAAACCATAGATTTCAACATTTATTGTTGAAATAGACGTTTTCGAGAAATAAAAGGAGATGATGGACCATAACACTGTTGTTATAGTAAATGATTTCCGAAAGGAAATGTTTTGTATAGTATTGGGATTTATATATCTATTTAATTTCGAATCCCTATACTAGTGATTTTGGGTTGTCGTAACGATGTTTTACGTAACATTCGTTTTGGCCCAAATAAATATGTTTAAGAGAATGATTTCCTTAAAGAATGAAATATATACTTAATTTCGATTGAAGTATATTGAATATTTTCCAAGTGTTGAAAATAAATAAAATTTGTGAATTACTTATGAATAAATAAGTATGGAAATGTTTTCCAATATAAAGTGAATATTTTGAGAATTTATCTTTTTGAAGATAAATTGAAAAGGAATATTGAAATGAATAATTGAAATCGAATATTCATAGATATTTTGGATTGTAAATTCACTATTGAATTTATAAATGAAATTGGAAAATGGGTTTAAAATAAATGTTGATTTATTTTTGAAGTATTGAAATTATATATCTAGTGAAGATATTTTTGGAAAATAAATAATTTGGAAAATTATTTGGAAACTGGTGATGTGTGCATATCCATTGATAGTTCAATAACCGACTATCAATATTTCCCTTTGAATGGGTAATTTATATGATTTGTTTGAATGTGAATGCCACACTTATTTTTGACTAAGCGCTCACTATTCGGGTTAACCGGGAAAGGACCATGGGGTCGTATAACCCATTCCGAATATGTGATACGTCGTTGTGAATTGCATTGAAGATCGGTGTTGAAGACCCGATATTTGCGAGAGCGATAGGATGACCTGTCGATTGTCTCTGCACTGAGTTGCAGCGGTATAGAGACTCCCTAAGTGATGGGAAATCCGATCAGGATTGTGAATATCCGGATTGCAAGGACTTCTTTGTAAGTGCCTTCGGTTTTGTTCAAGCCCGGAACAGACTTGTATGGATTGTATGTCTGACATTACAAGTTGAGATATAAAGCCGATTTCATTCAAATATATTTCTGTTGGTGGCGAAGAATTTATTCTTTTAGCTTAACACCCTTCTCTGAGACGTACGAGCTCAGAGGTTATATAGTTGAAGTTATCAGCGATATATTCCCAATTTGGTAATGTGACATGCTGAGTGTTGCTGAAATGATCGTTGTGTTGATTATTGTGATAGGATCGTTTATTTGATCGTCTATCTTAGTGATCATTGTGTTGATCATTTGTTGACCCAAAGCATGGCTTTTGTATAAAGTATGTTTTTGTGGACGTGACTTCGTCGAACCTCACACCCCGGAAATGGTCAAAACTGGAAAGATGCGGCAAGGTTATGAGGGGTAGCACCCTTTAGGGTATGTACATTTCCTTCTGGATAGAGGTGGTATCATGGTATGGAGCCCAGATATTTAACCTATGTGGTTACTACGAATTTATTACTTTGTGGTTGTTGGCTATCGGGATCCCGTGAGAAAGGTCGTTTACGATCGGGGAATGGCGTGCTCGTGTCAGTAGTTACCCAGTTAGGGGTAACCCGGCCTTGTGTTGGCAGAGTTCCGGTTTGGTTCTCGGGGATGTCTTTCCAGAGGCATTCTCATGTGGCAATGGGAAGTTCCTTGGCCTGACCATTTGTTGGAAATCCAAAGAAACAATACGTGACTTGTACAGTTTTAGTTGTATAACCTGCTATGGAATGTGGCGGTAACCTGCTATTGAACATAGTTAGCTATAGTAGGCATAGTTCGGAATGTCTATGCTGGCTAAGATTTATATTCTACTTTCGAAATAAATTTTTCCTACACTATGCACTAATAATAATATGAAATGTTCCTTTTAATGCGTATCAAGCATCTTTGACTATCATAAGGAGAAATCTTCTCCAAGTCTGCGTTTGTATTGTGTGTGTGGCAGGAGGTCTTATGGTAGTCTCATTTTTAAAAGCATTGCGAATTGATTAAAAATATTCCTCTATTTTGATTTTAAAGTTAAATAAACTGTTTTGAGTTCTCACACCAGTCTTGTTAAGCTTTGGGCTATGTGATGGGGGGTTCTCGCTTCGCGGTTAGGTGGCGAACGGGAGACTCTTACTCCCACACATCCTCTTTTAGGGGGTTGGTTAGGTGTAACCTGAGACAGTCGAGAGGCTGGCCGTAAAAGCAAGTTTGGGGTACCAGTGTAAGCCACGGTGGGGCTGGGATGGTTGAAAAGCCTACAGGTTGTGACCGCTGACGTCGCGTACGTTACATTTGGTATCAGAGCTTATGGTTAAGTGACAACCATGGTTCTGTTGGGTATAATTCATTAGAGATAGAGTTAGTAGTACTCTAGAATGAATTTGAGTGTAATAATAGCTATGAGAGCGTATTTGTTAGTGAATATAAAATTGTTTTATATTGTGATGATTGGTTTATTGAGTGGCATATGAACTTTCGTCAGCGTGGTCCGCAAGACTATGCCGAAGGGGTTTCTATACACTTGAATAGAACAATTCGACACAGTATTGATCTTTAAATTGGGTAAATGAAATAATTTTACCTTGATTATATTTTATATATATAAAGAAATAATTTTTCAGAATTATTAAAGTGTATATAAGTTGATTGTTTAGTTATTTGAATAATCTAAATAAAAGAATAATTGTATAAGCAAAAGAATTATAAGAATTGAATTATAATTAAAGTGATCTACAATTGTGAAATAAACATATATATAAGAAGTGAAACTATATGAATATGAGTTGTAAATAAAAATGAATTTAAAGTTAAATGGAATATAACTTAAGGTATCAAAGTAAAATAATAAAGTTAAGAGATAAATGTGAACTTAAGTTATATAAATAAAATTCAACTGTTGTAATTGAATTGAATAAATGGATTGAATATTAACCAATTGAATGTGAATGAAGTTGATATGGAATAATGAATATAGGTGTTAATTCATTGAAATCAAATGTTATTGGAAGTTGAATAAATTGAATGAGAATGAATATAAGCAAAGAAGTTTGGTTGTAATTGATATACATTGGTTGTTATATGATTGTATATAAGTTCATTAAGTGTTAATGAAATTGAGTTAATGAAATTGGAAGCTAAAGTAATTGAAATCCAATTGGAAGTTAAGTGAATCTTGAATAGAATCGAATTTGAATTGGAAGTGAACCAACTTGAATATGAATTAGTGAATATAAACTAATTGAAAATGAATGTTAGTAAGAACATCCACTGTTAATGAATCAAATGTGATTAAATTGAAAACCAATTCATGAATATTAATGAAAATATGAATGAATATCTATTGGTTATGAATGCTAGTTGGTTGATGTTTGAATATGTTGCATTTGCTATGTTGACATATATAGTTATTATGTTACTATATGTTGTATATTGAGATTATTGTCTATATGCATGATTCTCATGTTGTTTGTTGAGTGATTAGTAGGTGCGGATCGCGTTTGCTTCGCATTTGGAGCTCGCTTTTGCGCTATATTAGCCGTATATGCTTGCTAATAAAATATAAGGTACATATCTCGGATTAAATACAGTACTTTTACACTTTTTTCCCTGCGGGATGCCTCATTACTTGATGAGATGTATATTTGTGATATATATACTGTCATTTTTTTTTTCGGATCGAGCCGCGCAAAGGAGACTATGGCGAATTTTTCCGAAAATTTAAGGCGTTAGAAAAATTTTGAGAAAATTGGGAAAATTTTGAAAACTTTAAACTTTGATTTGAAGTTGAAAGTTAAACAATAGTAATTTTTTTTGAAAAGATAACTAATTATGATTTGAAAACTTAGTAAAGTATTATAAGAAGTTTAACTATGAATTTTGGAAAAATTAATAAATTCTATAACTTTTCTTACTTGATAATTTCGAGGACGAAATTCTTTTAAGTGGGGAAGATTGTAACGACCCAGAATTTTTGATAATTAAAATTTGAATATTTAATTAATTTTAAATATTTATAAGTGAATTTATAAGTCGAATAAATTTTTATTTGAATTATAAGATTTAATTGAATTATTAAATCGATAATTTAATACGTTAAATTATGGAAATAATTGAAAATTGAGTTAAATATGATTGAAAATGATTTGTAAAATTTTATTATATCATATGGAAGTTAGAACGATATTTTAGAACTTTTAAAATCGAATTAAAAGTTAATTTGTGAAAATTGAATATTTTAATAATTAAATCGACTAGTGAAAATAGTCAATTTTTGAACAGTCTCAGAATTGAACGAAACAAGTTCCATTGGATCCGTAATAGTTAGTTATTACCAGATTTCAATTTTCGTGTCAATCGGAGTTATCGTTTGATCGTGGCAGCTCGAAACGCATCGATTTATTTTTAATTTTAATTTGACGAGTAAAAATAGCCATTTTTCAAAAAGTCTCGGATTTCGACGAAACCAGTTTCATCGGATCCGTAATGTGATATTATTGTAAGGTTTCAAATTTCAAGTCAATTGGATTTACCGTTTGTCCTATACAAATTAAAACGCCTAGAAATCGACTTAAATCGGTTTAATTTAAATTGAGCGTTTACAGCCATAACTCGCACATACTTCCGAATTAGCTTTCGAAACCTGTTCCATTGTGTCCGGAACACGGGGTAAATCCTAGAAACGCTGGTTACGGCGCGTAAATCGGAGTTCGGAATTTCCGGATGAATAGTGTCGTTCGTTCTCTATAAATACCCCTTTAATTCACAAAAAAAAAAAAAAAAATATAAAATGCAACCCTAGCCGCCAGTGATAAAATTCAATGGCTGAAAATGTTCGAAATTCTTCCTCAATTCTCGATCAATCCACTAACTTTCATGTCTCGCATTCAACTAGAAGATGGTAGAGCTCGTCGAGAGCTACGCCTTCAACGGTGGTGATCGAGTATTATGCGGTGGATCAACGGCAAAATACGTTGGAACGCCTCACAGTCGCGCACAAAATTCGAGCTGAAGATGTGACCGAGCTTGCTCATTTTCGAGCTATGGGTAGCTTGCGTGATGGGCCTTGGAGTGGTGGAGCTCGATCAATCTATAAAGCGTTGGAGGGGTCGCGTTAATTTAGGGTTTGGAGGGGCGTTGGGTTCGGTTATCACGTATAACCTGGGGAAGATGGAGATGCGTTCTACGGTGGAGATTGCAAAGTTAAGAGATCATGCGGCTGTGAGGATATGGGTTATAAAAATTAATTTATTTATGTTGTAATTATAGTTTAAAATCGTGTACAAACTTCAATAATGCATATCTTTTTGCTGCGAGGTCGAAAAATTGCGAAACCAGTTGCGTTGGAATCGTATGGACGAGCACTACGCGATGGAGTTGGTTTGGAGTCGTTTGGAGTTAGTGAGAATTTTGGGTAAAATTAAACGTCCGTTTAATTTTATTCGAAATAAAAGCTGAAACGGAAATTAAAATCAAGGTGAGAACTTCTCACTCAATCGAATCAGTTTCGATTTTATTTTAAATAGTTAGATTTAAAATATTTGAATGCATGTTTGAATGTTGATTAATATCTATTGATTGTTAAAATAGACATTATACGCCGTTAGTAAGCGGATGTTATTTAATAAAAACATATACCGCGAACATTTCATAAACAGTGAAATTGGTATTATATATAATAGCAATATATATATATTGGCATATGTATATATTGGAATTGTTGATTTCCCGCATTTTTTGTTTAGCGGATGAGACCCTATTACGCCGTCTATTAAGCGGATAATATTTAATAAAAACATATACCGCGATAATTTCGTACTAGAGCGAAATTGGTATTGTGCTAATGTTTTTGGATGCAGGAAAACAGGTTGGAGGGATCCAACTGGATTCGTCAACAGTTCTTATTTGATTTCAGATATTTTGATATTTGATGGATTTTCATATTGATATATGATACCGTTGTAGTCGTGATTGACTATTTGGTGTGTAGCATCATTGGACCCAGATTTTGGAATTTTAAAATGATTTTAAAGTGATTTTAGAAAGTATATGTTTTATAAAATAATTTTGGAATTGATCCATTTTAAATAAATAAACGTTATAATTTTTAATGTTATAAAAAATTATGATTTTTGAGAAATATAGTAAAAAAACTGATTTTTGAGAATATGATGCTAATGATTTTATAAAATAGTTAAATCGCAATTTTTGAATTTATTATGAAAAGTTGAAATATAGGATTTATAAAATTTAATTATTTTATGAATCAAAAGGAAGAAGTTTTTAAAGGAATTTAAAGACGTTTAAAAAGAATAATATAAATTGATTTATATTAAGAGATTTATAAATGGATATTTATAAATTGAAATATGGACATTATAAAACGAGTTTTTATAAGTGTTTGAATGAAGTGAAAATGAATTTCATAATTGAATGGAATTTATAGAATTTTATACGGTGAAGTTATAAATGGAATTTTATAAGCAGTAGGTTTATAAAATTTATCAAGTTATTAAAATAATGATTTTGGGTAAATGAATGAATCTTATAAGTTATAAGATTTATAATTTGGGAAGTTAAAAAGAACGATTTTATAAAATAATCGTTTTATAGGCATTTGACTTATAATATGAACTTTTAGTTTATAATTGAGTTATAAACTGGAATAGGTTAATAAAAGAATTTATAAAAAGGAAGTTTTTATAAATAAATAGAAATGGAATTTATAAACGTTGTTTTATAAATTCGCAAATGACTTATTTTGATAAGTGAATTGTTGAAACCTATAAATGGAGTTATATTCACATTTTTGAATAGTGAATAATCCTTTGAATTAAAATGAATAAAAGGATGAAATTGTTAATGAAGTATATTCACGTTTTTGAACTGTGAATAATATGTTAAAGGAATTGTTTTGAATGTGATATTTGAAATTGAATTAAAACGATCTAACGATGTTTTAAAATGTGTTGAGATTCGAAACCATAGATTTCAACATTTATTGTTGAAATAGACGTTTTCGAGAAATAAAAGGAGATGATGGACCATAACACTGTTGTTATAGTAAATGATTTCCGAAAGGAAATGTTTTGTATAGTATTGGGATTTATATATCTATTTAATTTCGAATCCCTATACTAGTGATTTTGGGTTGTCGTAACGATGTTTTACGTAACATTCGTTTTGGCCCAAATAAATATGTTTAAGAGAATGATTTCCTTAAAGAATGAAATATATACTTAATTTCGATTGAAGTATATTGAATATTTTCCAAGTGTTGAAAATAAATAAAATTTGTGAATTACTTATGAATAAATAAGTATGGAAATGTTTTCCAATATAAAGTGAATATTTTGAGAATTTATCTTTTTGAAGATAAATTGAAAAGGAATATTGAAATGAATAATTGAAATCGAATATTCATAGATATTTTGGATTGTAAATTCACTATTGAATTTATAAATGAAATTGGAAAATGGGTTTAAAATAAATGTTGATTTATTTTTGAAGTATTGAAATTATATATCTAGTGAAGATATTTTTGGAAAATAAATAATTTGGAAAATTATTTGGAAACTGGTGATGTGTGCATATCCATTGATAGTTCAATAACCGACTATCAATATTTCCCTTTGAATGGGTAATTTATATGATTTGTTTGAATGTGAATGCCACACTTATTTTTGACTAAGCGCTCACTATTCGGGTTAACCGGGAAAGGACCATGGGGTCGTATAACCCATTCCGAATATGTGATACGTCGTTGTGAATTGCATTGAAGATCGGTGTTGAAGACCCGGTATTTGCGAGAGCGATAGGATGACCTGTCGATTGTCTCTGCACTGAGTTGCAGCGGTATAGAGACTCCCTAAGTGATGGGAAATCCGATCAGGATTGTGAATATCCGGATTGCAAGGACTTCTTTGTAAGTGCCTTCGGTTTTGTTCAAGCCCGGAACAGACTTGTATGGATTGTATGTCTGACATTACAAGTTGAGATATAAAGCCGATTTCATTCAAATATATTTCTGTTGGTGGCGAAGAATTTATTCTTTTAGCTTAACACCCTTCTCTGAGACGTACGAGCTCAGAGGTTATATAGTTGAAGTTATCAGCGATATATTCCCAATTTGGTAATGTGACATGCTGAGTGTTGCTGAAATGATCGTTGTGTTGATTATTGTGATAGGATCGTTTATTTGATCGTCTATCTTAGTGATCATTGTGTTGATCATTTGTTGACCCAAAGCATGGCTTTTGTATAAAGTATGTTTTTGTGGACGTGACTTCGTCGAACCTCACACCCCGAAAATGGTCAAAACAGGAAAGATGCGGCAAGGTTATGAGGGGTAGCACCCTTTAGGGTATGTACATTTCCTTCTGGATAGAGGTGGTATCATGGTATGGAGCCCAGATATTTAACCTATGTGGTTACTACGAATTTATTACTTTGTGGTTGTTGGCTATCGGGATCCCATGAGAAAGGTCGTTTACGATCGGGGAATGGCGTGCTCGTGTCAGTAGTTACCCAGTTAGGGGTAACCCGGCCTTGTGTTGGCAGAGTTCCGGTTTGGTTCTCGGGGATGTCTTTCCAGAGGCATTCTCATGTGGCAATGGGAAGTTCCTTGGCCTGACCATTTGTTGGAAATCCAAAGAAACAATACGTGACTTGTACGGTTTTAGTTGTATAACCTGCTATGGAATGTGGCAGTAACCTGCTATTGAACATAGTTAGCTATAGTAGGCATAGTTCGGAATGTCTATGCTGGCTAAGATTTATATTCTACTTTCGAAATAAATTTTTCCTACACTATGCACTAATAATAATATGAAATGTTCCTTTTAATGCGTATCAAGCATCTTTGACTATCATAAGGAGAAATCTTCTCCAAGTCTGCGTTTGCATTGTGTGTGTGGCAGGAGGTCTTATGGTAGTCTCATTTTTAAAAGCATTGCGAATTGATTAAAAATATTCCTCTATTTTGATTTTAAAGTTAAATAAACTGTTTTGAGTTCTCACACCAGTCACATGACTGACTTGGAGTTTATTGTTTTCCTTCCTAAACTCTGGGTGCCCACCAATTTTCACACGGGCAGTCAAGAGTAAGGTTTATCAGGATATTTTGGATATTCTGGAGTTGCTGGAGGCAAGCTGGATGGCATGGCATATTACTTATATAGTATTTCTTTTTCCGCTGCACTGTTTGATGTTGTATATTGTTATTGTACACTCTGATGATGATATGATGTAATGAAATGTAATGTATAAAATGTAATAACTGATATAGTTCTTTGTTAAAGATTATTCATTTATTATTATATGTTGTTCCGCTGCGAATTGTGAGATTCTGATGTTGTTCTGTTTGTTTTCTGTTCCGTCCTATTTTAAAATTCTGTTCTATTCTCCTTATTTTCTATTCTCTCTAATTTCTATTTTCTTTTCCCTATCTAAATTTTCTATCTTTTTCTTTTTCTTTTCTTTCTTTCTTCTTTCTTAAACCCATAACTATTCGGTTTTTCGGCAACGAAAATCCGCGTACGTTACAAGTCATCAAGCCCAAAATGTTTAAAGAAAAAGAATCAACAAGTTCTCTTGATATAAAAATAATGAGATGAAACCCGTATCAACAGGAACTCAAATAAGAAGATCACGAAATAAAACAATGCCATCAAGGATTGAGTGAAAAATACCTTGACCGAGAGAAGAGTTTCTAGGGGCTTGCACAATTTTTAGCTTTCTCATGTCCTTGTTCAAAAGTTTGGGACATGCAGATAAAAGATGGCCCGGTTTCTTGCAATAGCGACAAGAATGGGGTTTTGGACACATATTCGCATAGTGTTCCTTAGAATTACAATTGTAGCATCCTCCACGATTAAGGATTGGAGTCTTTGCTACAAAAGTAGTTTGCTTCACTCTTTTTGGGATTAAGGCTCTTGAACTTAATATGCCTCTTCTTAGAAGTCCCAATATCACAAACACTTCCTTTACCAACCTCTCCATGAAGAAGAGTAACATCCACAAGCTGATTGAAAGAAACTTCAAGTTCCAAAGGTAGAACCATTTCGGGGTTCTTACTCAAAGCATAAATAAACTCTTGATTCTTTACAAGATCCAAAAGTTGTTGAGCAGACATGAATGCGCCATCCAGAGAAGGGCTACTGGATTGACCAGCTCTAGGATTGCTAGAACTAACCATTTCTCTTCCTTTAGAAAAGAAAGAAGGAGAAAAGTTATTCTCAAGATAAATATCAAGCAATCTTGATAGATAAAACAAGGAATCATAAATGAAAATAGGATACGACGGTACAAGGAACCGAATAAAATCCTAAAGCACAACTCCTAAGATGGACTTAGGACGATGATCCTTGCTAAATTATTCTACATTGTTCCGAAGTTTTGCTCTGATACCAAGTTGTGATGCCCCACCTCTATACCCATGCTAGCCAAGGACACTATGCTGTAATGCCGTCAACTAGCACGGAGAATAAGGCTGTTGAGGAGCGATCATCTGTATAATTGCTTTATGCGAGTACCGATATGCCAGATAAAATATAACTTGCATTCTTTTCAAGAGGACATCCGACATACCGACACAAACTCAAAACTACTACACAGCGGCTATTATGTCTTCGGAAACAAATATAGAAATAAACATAACACAAATCAGTCACAGATAATTCATATCACAATGGCGGAAATAGATATGAATATATATAACAAATAAAAGTGTATATCAGAGTAGTGGTCAAAAAGATCCACAATATCAAAAAGAATAGATACAAGTGCTAGGCAAAATAATATGTATACATCAAGGAGTCTATTTCTCAAATGCATACAACAAAAGCTACTAAACTAGAGTGGTTAGCCAAAAGGTCAGATGATGGTCCGACAAAGAGTCAAGCAGAAGCACCTGTAAAATCTCAGTCTGACCCGAGTATTATTTAATAAGAAAATAATAAACGGATCAGTCTAGCTATAAATATCAGATAAATGATATAGAATAAGAGATATGGCATAAACATACAATATCCATACGGCATACTACTATAAGTATGTAACTGAAAATCAACAAGAGATTAATCAATAAGAGATAAATCAATATCACCAGAACCTTCTCAAAGATCCAAAGAGGGTATCATACCCAAAACTTGTACTCACAACAAGTCAATGACACACTACAAAAGTAGGCGAAGCACGAAATTTCCAGAAATCAACACACGAAATCCAGAAATCATAAAAAGAGAAAGAGGCCTATCACATGACGTCCGAAGACCATGGGGAGCTACCCCATATGTGTGAGTCGAAATCACACAAATGAGGTCTAGACTAACCAAAAAGCAAAAAGGGTATGTGTGAGTCGAAATCACACAAATGGTGTCTAGTCTAACCTCGCAGACAGAAAAGATATTTGTGAGTCGAAATCAAACAAATGGTGTCTAGGCTAACCGAAAGCAAAAAGGTATGTGTGAGTGGAAATCACACAAATGGTGTCTAGCCTAACCAAAAAGCAAAAAGGTATGTGTGAGTCGAAATCACACAAATGGTGTCTAGCCGAAATCACACAAATGGTGTCTAGCCTAACCAAAAAGCAAAAAGGTATGTGTGAGTCGAAATCACAAAAATGGTGTCTAGACTAACCTTGCGGCCAGAAAAGATATGTGTGAGTCGAAATCACACCCATGAGGTCTAGCCTAACCTTGCAAACAAAGAGACATTGCACAATTGCTAGTCTAAATCATAAAATGACCATCATGATCATCAAGAAGTGTCGATTACACTAAGCTAGTAAGTATAAAAGTTTAGCTTCATGTCCTATAACCACTTGCTTAACTTAATATTTACGAACAAACTGTAAATCTTCACTAGAAAATTGTCACAAGAGATTCAATCGAACAAGTCCAAGAATTAACCGACGAAGTAAACACAAGTGTTTCATACCACTCGTTTTACTAAGCCGTTTAATTAGATTTCTCATACGAGTGAGGTAAAGGTTTGTATATACTAATAGATTGGAAATTGGTTTGAGAAAATGAGCTTTGTAATAAAATAGTGTTGAAATCATTTGAAGAAAGAGTTTTGATATTTACTACTAGTATAGAAAACCTTTATATTTTTAAAGTGACAAATCACAAAGAATATTGTAGGAACAATCAATCACTAAAATTCACATTCGAAGACGTGAATAAAATCCAAAGAAACCGATAAAGAATCCATCGAAATGGATATTCAAAAATCGCTAAAAAGGAGTCATCAAAGTCATAATAAATGATAACAACAAATAGGATCATCACGAATCGATTTAAATTGGAATTCTCAAGCGAATAGGCAAATAGGCAAAAAAAGTGCAGATTCAGACGTCTGAAATCAAGGATTCAGACGTCTGAATCTGGAAAATAAATATTTTCCAAAGACAGAATTCAGACGTCTGAATCCTTGAAATCAGACGTCTGAAATAGGCACTTTTTAGCCTATTTCCTTTCTAGTTCCAAATGAACCAATTCAGACGTCTGAAATCATATATTCAGACGTCTGAATCTGGGAATAGAAATCTTCCCAGAACAATATTCAGACGTCTGAATCTTACATTTCAGACGTCTGAATGAAGGGTTCAGGGCATTCCCTGAACCTAGGCCAAAAATGGCCAAAGGGATACCAAAAGCGATCGATCGAGCGACAACGACTAAGGAACTACGTCGAGCGTCAACCCAGCCTTAACGGCTCTTCGATACGCCTTAAATATCAATGTCCAAATATCCATAATAGGATTTTCATAAATTAGACCAAAACTTCAAAAATTGGAATATTCACCAAATCAATCCAAACCCAAAAGCAAATGCACATGAATAAGTGTTAGGAATTCATACCCAACAATCGAAGATAATTATAGACTAAGATGTGAGATAAAAATCTCACCTTTGAACCCAAACGGTTGAAGAAGAAGCTATAGAGCAATGGTAAGAACAATCACTCTTCAATTCCAACCCAACAAGCTTGAATCAATGGGATCACTTGAGTTTGGAGCTAGAAGTTCGATTTGCAAAGAAAGCTAGGGCTTAGGAATTTCCATTTCCCATCTCTTCCACCATTTTCACTTTAGCTTGAAGTGTTTAATTAAAGAGGAGAAGTTATAAAGAGAAGGGGTTGGGCTGAGCTAATAAGGGTGCAGTCCAAACCAAAGTCATAAGCGGGAAAAAGTAGCAAAAATCAACTATCTCCAAACATATCGAAGTTTATACTCAAAAAGGTCGCAAACAGCATTTTAAACTCAATGGAAGTGGTCTCGAGTCCTAATTTGACTGTTTGCAAAAAGTAGCTTTTCGGACCAAAATCCGACGAATGATAAAATATTTAAATAAAATATTTAAATATACAATCGATAAATATGCGGGTTGTTATATCTACTTTACCAATTTCAAATTTTGATTGTAATAAAAAAGATCTTAGTCTGTCATACCATGCTCTAGGAGCTTGTTTCAGACCATACACAGCTTTCTTGAGTTTGAAAACTTGGTTTGGAAATTTTTCATCTTCAAAGAGTGGAGGTGGTTCAACATAAACTTCCTCTTTAACAAATCCATTTAGAAAAACACTTTTAACATCCATTTGAGATAATTTGAAATTATTATAGCTTGCGAAAGCAAGTAGAATTCTAATGGCTTCTAATCTTGCTCCGGGTGCAAAGGTTCCATCAAAATCTATTCCTTATTCTTGACAACAACCTTGTGCGACTATCGAGCTTTATTTCTAACGACCTCACCTAGTTCATTCATCTTATTTTTATAAACCCACTTAGTTCCTATTATAGTTTTATCCTCGGGTCTAGGAACAAGTTCCTAAACATCAATTCTGGTGAATTGATTCAAAAATACGTTGTCAAAAATACACTGTCAAAAATGAATTGATTCTAATGTTAATTATGTCAAAAATACATTTCTTTCCAGTGCATTTTCTGGCCTGGATTTTAAGGCAGAGAATAAGTCATTTTCTTTTGATCATAACTTGATTATAACAGATCCAAATTAAGAAACAATTTTTTCAAAATCATATAAAATTTCAGTGGCTACAACTTTTATTTTGATTGCTTTTTCCAGTTTTGAAGTTTTCTATACCTGAAACTCAATGCTTTAAAGTACATTTTCCGGCTTCATTTTTGTCAATCCGACAATACCTCGTCTTCATTCTATCATATCTCCCTCAATACTACTTGGATTCAAATGATTCATTTTTCCAAATTCAATAGAAAAGAATTTTCAACAACTCTTCAGTTAACAATTTTTTCAAAATTTGTGAGTATGAGAGTCAAAAACAAGAGAGAAAATGACCCGTTTTTCGGATCTAAATCTTGGGAATTCAAGTTCAAAGCTCTATCGCTTCTTCTCTATATTTTCGACCAACCTCCATCTTAAGCCTCGTCCAAGCTATTGGAAGGGAGAGGGTTTTGTTTGCTAGTTTTAATGGAGTAGGAATCAATTAGTGAAGTGTTGGTTGATTAGAATGTTGGTAGGAAGTTAATCGCTTTGATTTATTGTGAGAAACCCTATTTAGCATCTCTATTTATATATATACATGTTTGATGATATGTTATGATTGCTATGAATGTTTATATATGTTTTTATCATCAAGTAGTGATTATTTGATGTGATTGTTAAATTGTTTTACCAAGTCACGTTAATACACGTAGATAAGCACAAAGGAAATTACTTTCCTTTTGAAAATGAAATGGTGTAATGGAATGCTTAAACGTTTTGGAAATAGTTTTAAAATGAGTTAGAAATGTTTTATAAACATTTAAATATGTTTCAAGAAATAAAGGAATAAAATCAATATTTTATCTTGTATATTTTAAACATGTCCAAAATAATTTTCTAGAAAAATCGCTCTTTTGCAGTAAAGTGACTAAAGTTTAAAATTGATATTTTAAATATTTTAAAAATATGAAATAAATCCTAAAAATCTTTTAAAATGTATTAAAAGAGATTTAATTTGAAAATATGGATTTCTAAATGACATAAAAGTCGTTTTAAAGAATATAGCTTTTAAAAGGCTATTTGCAACACTTTTCGCAAGGCTTTTCGCAGCAGTTTGAAATAACTTTTGAAATGCAGTTTTAAACTTAACAATTCTTTCCTATATATTTTGTGAATTATTTTAAAGGAATAATTAATTTATTTAAAGATGATTTGGATTTTTAATAAGAGATTGAATAAATGGTTAAGAGAAATTGTTTATACCACTTAAACAAAAAGTGAAGAAGATTGAATATAATAACAAACTGAGTATGCGGAAACAACTAGTACATTTGTCCCATCTGTGAGATCTAGGAAGATAAAAAAAGGTATTTAACTAAGGTTAGGAATGGAGCAACGAGTGCTCTAAACTTACCTGGCCTATATTTTCTCTGCTTAGGCTAGGGGTGGAATAGATCGAAAGGAAAGCCCGGATGCTCCAATAGATCATAATTGAGTTTTTTCTAAGATAAAAGAAAATAAATAAATTCTTTGAATTTATTGTGAATGTTCTATACGTAAGATTTATAAAATTGATATTTTATAAACAAAATTTATGGAATTATAAAAGTGTTTTATAAATATTAAGTGGGATTGTAATCAAATTTATATATGGGTTTGCAATTGAAATTTAGAAAAGAATTTATAATGGATTTTATAAAAAATAAGATTTGAAAGGAATGAATTTGTAAATAAGAGTTTTATAAGTAATTAAATTATAATTGAATTTTGACTTATAAGTGAGATATAAATGGAATTTGTTAGTAAAGAAATTTTATATATGGAAGTTTATAAAATATATATGGAATTTAAAAAAACCATTTTGTTAGTCTGAAATCAATTTAATTTGATAAGTTAAATGAGAAAGTTTATTAAAGGAATTATATTCGCGATTTTGGACAGCGAATAATCCTTTAAATTAAATGGATGTTTTGGAAAGTGATATTATAAAAGAGGAATATTTTCCCTAAGTTAAAAGTTAAAGAAGAAAAATCTTTGATTAAGATTTAATGAATGATTTGGAAAGGTTTTCCTAAGTAAAAGAGAAAATGATATGGAATTATTCCAGGATTTAAGAAAAGTTTAAATAAACCAAATAATTTGATAAATGAGGCTTAATGATTCCATATACATTTGAAAAGAAAATGGAATAAATTAAAAAGAATATATCTAAGAAAGATATTTGATTAGATAATAGATGAAGTAATTGATTGATGATTGATGTCCATGTATGAACTTAACATCTTTTAAAGCGATGATTGGCTTCGAAGGAACCAGAGTCGGATTTGGGAAATTCCTATCCAAAAACCACTTCGAACCAATGTATGCGTTCGAAAGTGAAGACATGTTGAAAATGATGATTATTGAAGATCGTTGATCTTCATAGCGTGAGGACTGCTTGTTGAACATGTTATTGGTCGCTCCCATTATAGAGTAATTTATAGCAGTGGTCTCTTGGTGATGGAGATTTTTCGGATTGCAAGGAATACTCGCTACTACTGGTAGTAGGAGAGTGCCTTCGGTATCCTTCAGTCCCAGAACGAACTTTTATGGATGTTTGTCTAACATTGTATTCTAAATCACATTTGAGTGGTTTCTATAAATGTATATCAGCTGGTGGCGGAGAAGGCAACTTCTTTTAGCTTAACACCCTTTCCCGAGACATATGAGCTCAGGAAGTTATACTTTTATAAAAATCAGTCATGGACGTGGAATGATAACGTGGTATTCAAAGTGGAACCTATTATGATCAAAGCGTGGTATTGTATGAAAAGCGTGGCTTTGAAGAAATTGATCGTAGCATCGAGCCTCACACCCCGGTTATGATGGGATACTATGTGGTCTAAATTTGGAATAAATGACTATGTATGGTGGTGTCAAATACATTTGGCCCTTTGGGGGATATGTCCCTCAAGGCATTTGTTGCTCTATTTTGATAAAGTGGTTAGCTTGAGAAAAGAATGGAACTACCGGTTATCAGTGGTAGTATAGCGTAACGACCCGATATTTTCAACCATTCGCATCCGCACATGTCGGACTTGAATTGCTCAAAATACCGCGTTGTAAATAAAATTTGGAAAATCTCAGAATATACAGTAAATACATAATCACAGATCACAGACACAGAGTATTTAATAATGCAGCGGAATTTAAAAGAAATAGTAGTTCATGAAGCTACTATATAAAAATTAGATACATCAGAGTTAAACATGATACAACAAAAAGTAACAAGATACATCAGGTACAAATCAGAATACATCACTGAAATCACTAGATACAGAAAGCAAAATAGATGGTTGGATCTTCAAGGAAAGCTCCAACTCCGAAGGTGAATCTTGAATGCTAACTCACTCAATCTGACTCGAGCGTAAAGCAAAATACAAAACACTCGAGTCAGGACATAAATACTTATGAACTGTAAATAAACTCAAGTGAACAGTAACAAAATGCATCAGTAACTTAAAGAATGCTTGGGATCGCCCATCCTTTAAGGATCCGTTAAACTATTTACTATGTAGTAATATTGCGCTATTATAATAAGGTCTACAGTAAAATAAACATACTTTTAAATAGCGTTCCGGGCTACCCATATCACCCTTCACACATAATAGTCCCAGTAGTCCATCCAATATCATGCCATCTCCACTCCGGGTGACTGTCAGAGGATACCACACGGGCTACGGGAGAAAAACAAACTCATAGTAAAGGCTCGGTATGGTAGGTGACATGGCACACAAGGCAATGCCAGGGTAGATATACCAATTACGCACACGGGCTGGTGGTAACACAGCAGCCACATACGCCCACCTCGGAACACACTCCCATATCAAAATCGGAGGATGGCCATCTAATCAATCACCAGTAAGAGTATAGTATCGAAGGAATGTGTCCAATAGGAGAAATGACCTCACTTGGCCCGAGATCGCTCCTGTTTTAGCCATCTTATGCCAACTCACGGGAGTTGGGTCCACGTAATATACCTCAAGAACGTCACCACCATCCTACTTCATTCTGAAATCTCCACCGCGTACACGGTTGTTAAAGTGGTTTTCGGAGTTGGCAGAGGGTATGACAACTTCCGATCCCGGTCTCTTTAACAACCAAACGTTATTATAACGCCGTGGTCATTTCAAAATAGTTTATACTTTAAAAAGATCAAATCATTTCATTTCAAACTATATTCCTTTCAAAATAGTTTATACTTCGAAACCAAAACCATTTTTATTTCAAAACTATTTATTCAATCAAAATAGTTTATACTTCAAAACCAAAAACATTTCAAACATATATTCATTTCAAAATCATAATATTTTCAAAGTATAACTCTTTCGAAACCAAAATACTTGAAACAATTACACTTTGAAAATCATAACATTTCAAAATCATACATTTGAAATCATCGGATATTCATTTAATTCTTTACATTTTACAATTCATTCAATTAATCCCAGATTTTCAATTTCCAACTTAATTCAATTCAAACCATCAGTTTCAATTAAATTTCCCAATAACCATTTCAAATCATATCATTTTCAAATATAGATTTGATCCACAAATTAAACTATTCAATTTTTAATAAATTTCAAAGCTTTAATATCCCGCATTTCAAAACTAAATTTTATAATTTCATATATCTCAAATCTAGTTTCATTACTGCTTAGTTTTGAAATATTCATTTCATAAATCCAATACTATTTAAATAAACTCAATTTACAATTAAACTAAATATCCTTTCATACCAATATAAACTTCAAATATTCATTTATCAAAAGTACATATCATTCTAATTCATATTCTCTATCAAAATAAAGATCAAATCATTTTCAAACCTTATTATCAAATCATTATTTGAATTCAAATTCAAATACTCAAATTTAAATATCATTTTTAAATCAAATAAGTCATTCATTTGTTATTTCAAGTATCATTACAAAATACATTAAAAATTCCATTCAAAATTCATTTATCTCATTACATTTCATTCCATTTAACACATAACCAAGTAAACCTTACTTAAATTCAAATTCAAATTCCTTAAAAATTCAAATGTAAATATTAAAATATATTCAAAACTTCTTAAATTTCACAATTAATCAATTTCCAAAATTTAAATCATTTAACACTTTAAAATATAACTCAAACAGTGTTAAAACAATAACATTTCAAACATTGTCAAATTATAGCAACGACAGCATTTATAAAGTGCTATCGTAGCTTATAGCTTCCAAAAATGGTTTAGTTCAAGAATAACGGCATTTATAAAATTACGTAATAGATATTTAGTTATTTCAAACATTGTTAGATTCAAAACAATAGCATTTAAAAATGCTGTCAAAAGACTACAACATTTTGAAAATGCTATGAATTCCAGATTTCATTTTTGCTTTTCAAAAAAAAAAAAAAAACTCCAAATTTTATTATAACTCAAAAATCATATTTCTAGACTTCAAAATTTCACATTTAAAATCATTTTAACATATGATTTAACACGACAAAATTTTTAGATCAAATATTCAATTTAAAAACTCCATTCATTTATTAAGTCAAAATTCATTGTTTATTAACATATAAATTAAATAAAACTTAAAATTTTACTTCAAATATAATTTTAAAAATTTAAATTTAATTTCCATTCTTTATTTATATTTTAAAATAAAATTTAAAGTCTAAAATCTCAATTATTTCACATTTACGTACTCAAATTCACAATTTCAAGACTTAATATTTAATTTTCTTAAAACCATAAAATATATATTTTTAAATCAAAATTTCATACTTTTAAAAATACATATTTTAATAAATATCATTTAAAAATATACCATGGGGTCTGTATATAATTTTCTAACCTAGGTCAAGTGATGCAGATATATATCATTTCAATCCGCAGTTTACAAAGAAAACCCGGGTTCTGTCATTTCAAACCCGCAATCCCAAGTCAAATAAAATACAATAAAAAACGCTCAGGCCTATCATTTCAGCGCATAACGATTTTTCCCTAATCTAAAGTCCGTTTGGGTATGTATCATTTCAACCCATAGTGATTCTATTCTAACAGGGAACTTGTAGTGTGAATATATGCATAAACAATATAAACAATGCCAGTGTCACAATATAATGTCATATATCACATGTCGGGTGATAATTAACAGTTTTAACATGGTAATAACATGGCATAGCATATCATATGATTATCATTAACTTGCATAGCATTTTATATTACTAAACACTTGTCATCAATTCACTATTTCATAAGTATAAATGTCAGAGTGAGAAAGACTCACCTTTTACGAAGCTAGAGACAAACAACACACACAAGAGCGATTCCAAAGGCACGACAAGCACGATTTGATTTGAATTGATGGAGACCCTTGTAAACAACACAAAATATAACATACATAAGCACAAACATAGATATCGACATACAAATATAATCAACAACTTTAGTTTGCAGAACAGTTGCAAAACAAGAGAGATGACCAAACCTTAGAAGCAAAAGACTTGCACACGACAACATAATCTTGTCACATGATCAAATGGGCTTGCTCTCATCATACTAAGCTCAGCCTAGATGCCAACATGGCTCAGGTTTGGGTCAATATGGGTTCATATGGCTCGGCCTAACTTGGATATGAAGGAGTAGAAGTTGTGACATGAGAAATACAAAAGTCAAGGCAATTAAGTGGATTTTTGGTGCAACTATAGGTTCGGCCTACCATGGCTTGGGCTTGGTCATGCAAGGGTATGGTCAGGTGGTGGATGGAGTGGTGGCCAGAGGTGGTGGAGGGACTGGTGGCGGCGGCCATGGAGGTGGTTTAGGTTAAAAATGAAGGCTATGGCCTTAAGGGTTTGGCTAGGCTAGTTTGGTGGAACTTTTGTTCAAATTTTGTGGTGCAACATCAACGGATGGTCATGGCTACTGTCTTGGTCAGAGGAGAGGCTTATGAGCTGCTGGAGATGATGGTGGAGAGGATGGTAGTGGTGGTGGTAGAGGCTAGGCCTAGCAAAACACAAGAAGGATCAATGCAAAAATCAATAGGAAAATCATAAAAACAAGAAGAAAGATGATAGAATTTACCAAATTTTTGTAAAACAAATGGCCATGTGTTTTTTTCTCAAGAAAGATGATAAAATTTTCGTGAGAAAGAGTGAGGAATGTGGCTGAAAGATGGAGTAGGGTACGGCCAAAGCATTGATGAATGGAGTCTGGAAAGTGAAAGGTCGGAATGCAAAAGGACTAAGCATACAAAAGATCTCAAACTCTTCATATATTCATTATTTCTTTTTAAATTTTTATATAACTGAAAAACATATATAAATTCAGTTAAAATACGAAAATATAGTAAATAAACAAAAATAAATAAATTAATTATTAATTATATATAGTTTAATTAAATAAAACAGCAAAATTTGCAACTAGTCTTGAAAATATGAAAAATAAGTGCAATGAACTTGGGAAAATTTTTATGTACTTAAAAATATTTATAAATAAAGATAAGAACACAAAATAAAAAGGAAATCACAAAAATAAATAAATAAATTTTAATTTAAATATAGTTTAGATGAAGAAAATAGCAGAAAAAGGAAAACAGCCTTTTAAAAATAGGAAATCATCATAGTAAATTTTAGAAAAATTCTATTATCATTTCAAAAATATTTAAAAGTCAAAATATACATAATATAACATATTAAAACATATTAAAATAAAATATGACAAAGAAAAATAAAATTTTTACAATTTAAAATAACAAAATTGCAAAATAAACAATTTATACTCAAAATTGAAATGTACATATCTTTTGCAGTTTAACTCCGTTTTCCACGAAATAAAAAGCACTGTTCAAGTTATTAAATCTATTTTCATAATAAAGGATAAAATTTAAAATTTCAAACTTTTAAATTTTTAAGTTAAAAGTCAAAGTTTGACTATTTTGACCAAAATCAACATTTTCTGGAAATATTCAATTTATGCATGTTTGAAATTCTAATCCACATCAAAATCAACATTTATATTTAAATTAACAAAATATATTAATTTTAATAAATAAAATAAAGTTTTTAAATTAGGAATTTAAATTAAAATAATTAAAATATACAATTACAATAATCAGAAAATACATGGTTGTTACACTCTCCCCCACTCAAAACTTTTCGTCCCCGAAAAGGAATGAGGTACGGAAAAGCACAGAAAAAAATTGAATGAAATAGTATTAAGACAAGATGACAAGAAGATTAAAATCATACCTGATAACTGTTGCTATAGGTAAGTTTAACAAGGTGGAGATGATCTTTCCAACGTCCTCTAGAATCAAGAACACAAGCATGAAAAAAAATCTTTTAGAATCTGATTCACCCTTCCCGTTTAACCGACGGTCTGTGGATGGCAAGCGGTGCTTAGATTCAATGATGAGTACCAAAGATTATTAAAGATTATAGAAAGATTTCTAAACAGACTGGTATAAGCAATAACCTCTCATTCTGTAGCAAGACGAGGGAAATTAGGACAACCAAAAGATAGTTTGAAAAACAAAATAAGATAATAAATTTGAAACCATAAAATTTCAACTTAAACTGAAAATTAATTTTACATAAGTCAAATAAATCTTAAGCGTCTCTAATTTCATTATCTTATCATCCAATTATCTTAAATTAACAAATCCCTAAAATCATGTATTTGAAAAATCTTTTATTATACTCAAAATGTGCCAAATAAAATTTAATTCTTCTTCACTACTAATTAAAATTAAATTTATTTCTCTCAATATATTTTATCACCTATGTTAAATATACTCACACTCATTGCAACTGCCTTAAATTTATTCTTAGTTCCTTTATCATCATTTTATATTGTAAATTATTCCATTACCCTTTTTCTTTATTTACCTCTGTTAATCCTTTTATAACTTAAATTTAAGTATATAACATTTATAATAACCACTCAAATTTTATTTATAAAATCTTTTTTTTATATTGTATATTATCCAATTACATATTCAACTTTTGAAAATTAAGTAAGTTATATTGGAATGAAATTGTGTATTATACAAATAAAACTTTCTAATTAAATTATTTCAAGCTTGAATATTTATCCGAATCTTGAAATTATACTTAGAAATTATTTTTGAAGAAAAAATTTAGGAATTAAATTTCTGATAAATTCCAAACTATTTAGAGATAAATAAATGCTCATATACTATATATATATATATATATCCATTCAAATTTAAATCTTATATCAGCATATGTTATAAATCCATTCTTATTTTAGAAATTAAAATCAATTAAATTTTCCCAAAACAAAACTGTAGCAAGACTACAGAATGGTCTCTTCACTTCGAAACTCGAAAATGAACGTCGATGATGCTGCAGTCATCACCGAAATTATTTTCCAGCGACAAAGAGAAGAGCACTAAATTTAAATTTAAAATTCTTTGGGAACAAATTTCTATTCGAAAATACTTTAAATATTATATCCTTTAAAAGTTTGAACACAAAGTTTGAAATCCATCGAAAATTAAATTCTCAAATTCTTGTTTTACATTCATTTTAAATTTCCAAATAAATTTATAACCATGTTTTATAGTTCAATTAGATATATGAAACAATAGAAAATGATATATAAAACAAATATTATTTCTTAACAACCAATTCAAATAAAATCCAAATAAAGATATATAATAAAGGTACAAAATTTATTTCACAAAAATTTATTTCATTACTAAATTTTAAAAACATATTGTGTCAGTTTGCTCTGTTCAAGTGTTTTGGAAATCTTATCGATGGCATTGATTAGATGAATCAATCAGAAACCCAAATCAACATCAACAACTCAAACAACACAATATAAAGCAAACATTAAATACAGATTTACAAGTACAATTCAAAATGTTTTGAAGATAAGTTAGAAACAAAGATGAGATGATCAAATAACAGAATAGGGAGATGGATGAGTTTATATAAATCGTGGGCAACCTTAACCAGGTCAACCGTGACTTAAAAAATAAGATCGATGTGGATTTCTTGGGTAAATCGACATTCGATCTCAAGATGTAGAGTTCGAAGTTATAAGAGATACTAGCATCTAAACCGAGGATATAGAATCTCTGGTGAATCGATGTTGTTGTAAAGGAGTTTTCCCCCTTTACAAATAAATTTGAGGTTGGCGAGACCGCCGACTCATTATAAAGATCATTCAAAGTGGAGTCATGGGATACTCCAGAATCAAATGAAGATGAATAGTGAGGGACACGAAATGGATTTGGAAACCGCAGGGAACGTTCCAAAATCAAAGGAATCGAGTAAAAAGGAAGGGATTCAAACTCGAATGAAAGTGATTCTGCAAATTCATTTACTCTATATGCTGAGTTTTGCCTAGAGCTACCAAAGCTCTGATACCAACTGTAACGACCCGATATTTTCAACCATTCGCATCCGCACATGTCGGACTTGAATTGCTCAAAATACCGCGTTGTAAATAAAATTTGGCAAATCTCAGAATATACAATAAATACATAATCACAGATCACAGACACAGAGTATTTAATAATGCAGCGGAATTTAAAAGAAATAGTAGTTCATGAAGCTACTATATAAAAATAAGATACATCAGAGTTAAACATGATACAACAAAAAGTAACAAGATACATCAGGTACAAATCAGAATACATCACTGAAATCACTGGATACAGAAAGCAAAATAGATGGCTGGATCTTCAAGGAAAGCTCCAATTCCGAAGGTGAATCTTGAATGCTAACTCACTCAATCTGACTCGAGCGTAAAGCAAAATACAAAACACTCGAGTCAGGACATAAATACTTATGAACTGTAAATAAACTCAAGTGAACAGTAACAAAATGCATCAGTAACTTAAAGAATGCTTGGGATTGCCCATTCTTTAAGGATCCGTTAAACTATTTACTATGTAGAAATATTGCGCTATTATAATAATGTCTACAGTAAAATAAACAAACTTTTAAATAGCGTTCCGGCCTACCCATATCACCCTTCACACATAATAGTCCCAGTAGTCCATCCAATATCATGCCATCTCCACTCCGGGTGACTGTCAGAGGATACCACACGGGCTACGGGAGAAAAAAAAACTCGTAGTAAAGTCTCGGTATGGTAGGTGACACGGCACACAAGGCAATGCCAGGGTAGATATACCAATTACGCACACAGGCTGGTGGTAACACAGCAGCCACATACGCCCACCTCGGAACACACTCCCATATCAAAATCGGAGGATGGCCATCTAATCAATCACCAGTAAGAGTATAGTATCGAAGGAATGTGTCCGATAGGAGGAATGACCTCACTTGGCCCGAGATCGCTCCTGTTTTAGCCACCTTATGCCAACTCACGGGAGTTGGGTCCACGTAATATACCTCAAGAACGTCACCACCATCCTACTTCATTCTGGAATCTCCACCGCGTACACGGTTGTTAAAGTGGTTTTCGGAGTTGGCAGAGAGTATGACAACTTCCGATCCCGGTCTCTTTAAAAACCAAACGTTATTATAATGTCGTGGTCATTTCAAAATAGTTTATACTTTAAAAAGATCAAATCATTTCATTTCAAACTATATTCCTTTCAAAATAGTATATACTTCGAAACCAAAACCATTTTTATTTCAAAACTATTTATTCAATCAAAATAGTTTATACTTCAAAACCAAAAACATTTCAAACATATATTCATTTCAAAATCATAATATTTTCAAAGTATAACTCTTTCGAAACCAAAATACTTGAAACAATTACACTTTGAAAATCATAACATTTCAAAATCATACATTTGAAATCATCGGATATTCATTTAATTCTTTACATTTTACAATTCATTCAATTAATCCCAAATTTTCAATTTCCAACTTAATTCAATTCAAACCATCAGTTTCAATTAAGTTTCCCAATAACCATTTCAAATCATATCATTTTCAAATATAGATTTGATCCATAAATTAAACTATTCAATTTTTAATAAATTTCAAAGCTTTAATATCCCGCATTTCAAAACTAAATTTTATAATTTCATATATCTCAAATCTAGTTTCATTATTACTTAGTTTTGAAATATTCATTTCATAAATCCAATACTATTTAAATAAACTCAATTTACAATTAAACTAAATATCCTTTCATACCAATATAAACTTCAAATATTCATTTATCAAAAGTACATATCATTCTAATTCATATTCTTTATCAAAATAAAGATCAAATCATTTCCAAACCTTATTATCAAATCATTATTTGAATTCAAATTCAAATACTCAAATTTAAATATCATTTTTAAATCAAATAAGTCATTCATTTGTTATTTCAAGTATCATTACAAAATACATTAAAAATTCCATTCAAAATTCATTTATCTCATTACATTTCATTCCATTTAACACATAACCAAGTAAACCTTACTTAAATTCAAATTCAAATTTAAATTCCTTAAAAATTCAAATTTAAATATTAAAATATATTCAAAACTTCTTAAATTTCACAATTAATCAATTTCCAAAATTTAAATCATTTAACACTTTAAAATATAACTCAAACAGTGTTAAAACTATAACATTTCAAACATTGTCAAATTATAGCAACGACAGCATTTATAAAGTGCTATCGTAGCTTATAGCTTCCAAAAATGGTTTAGTTCAAGAATAACGGCATTTATAAAATTACGTAATGGATATTTAGTTATTTCAAACATTGTTAGATTCAAAACAATAGCATTTAAAAATGCTGTCAAAAGACTACAATATTTTGAAAATGCTATGAATTCCAGATTTCATTTTTGCTTTTCAAAAAAAATAATAAACCTCCCAATTGTATTATAACTCAAAAATCATATTTCTAGACTTCAAAATTTCACATTTAAAATCATTTTAACATATGATTTAACACAACAAAATTTTTAGATCAAATATTCAATTTAAAAACTCCATTCATTTATTAAGCCAAAATTCACTGTTTATTAACATATAAATTAAATAAAACTTAAAATTTTACTTCAAATATAATTTTAAAACTTTAAATTTAGTTTCCATTATTTATTTACATTTTAAAATAAAATTTAAAGTCTAAAATCTCAATTATTTCACATTTACGTACTCAAATTCACAATTTCAAGACTTAATATTTAATTTTCTTAAAACCATAAAATATATATTTTTAAATCAAAATTTCATACTTTTAAAAATACATATTCTAATAAATATCATTTAAAAATATACCACGGGGTCTGTATATAATTTTCTAACCTAGGTCAAGTGATACAGATATATATCATTTCAATCCGCAGTTTACAAAGAAAACCCGGGTTCTGTCATTTCAAACCCGCAATCCCAAGTCAAATAAAATACAATAAAAAACGCTCAGGCCTATCATTTCAGCCCATAACGATTATCCCTAATCTAAAGTCCGTTTGGATATGTATCATTTCAACCCATAGTGATTCTATTCTAACAGGGAACTTGCAGTGTGAATATATGCATAAACAATATAAACAATGCCAGTGTCACAATATAATGTCATATATTACATGTCGGGTGATAATTAACAGTTTTAACATGGTAATAACATGGCATACCATATCATATGATCATCATTAACTTGCATAGCATTTTATATTACTAAACACTTGTCATCAATTCACTATTTCATAAGTATAAATGTCAGAGTGAGAAAGACTCGCCTTTTACGAAGCTAGAGACAAACAACACACACAAGAGCGATTCCAAAGGCACGACAAGCACGATTTGATTTGAATTGATGGAGACCCTTGTAAACAACAAAAAATATAACATACATAAGCACAAACATAGATATCGACATACAAATATAATCAACAACTTTAGTTTGCAGAACAGTTGCAAAACAAGAGAGATGACCAAACCTTAGAAGCAAAAGACTTGCACACGACAACATAATCTTGTCACATGATCAAATGGGCTTGCTCTCATCATACTAGGCTCAGCCTAGATGCCAACATGGCTCAGGTTTGGGTCAATATGGGTTCATATGGCTCGGCCTAACTTGGATATGAAGGAGTGGAAGTTGTGACATGAGAAATACAAAAGTCAAGGCAATTAAGTGGATTTTTGGTGCAACTACGGATTCGGCCTACCATGGCTTGGGCTTGGTCATGCAAGGGGATGGTCAGGTGGTGGATGGAGTGGCGGCCAGAGGTGGTGGAGGGACTGGTGGTGGCGACCATGGAGGTGGTTTAGGTTAAAAATGAAGGCTATGGCCTTAAGGGTTTGGCTAGGCTAGTTTGGTGGAACTTTTGTTCAAATTTTGTGGTGCAACATCAACGGATGGTCATGGCTACTGTCTTGGTCAGAGGAGAGGCTTATGAGCTGCTGGAGATGATGGTGGAGAGGATGGTAGTGGTGGTGGTAGAGGCTAGGCCTAGCAAAACACAAGAAGGATCAATGCAAAAATCAATAGGAAAATCATAAAAACATGAAGAAAGATGATAAAATTTACCAAATTTTTGTAAAACAAATGGCCATGATTTTTTTTCTCAAGAAAGATGATAAAATTTTCGTGAGAAAGAGTGAGGAATGTGGCTGAAAGACGGAGTAGGGTACGGCCAAAGCATTGATGAATGGAGTTTGGAAAGTGAAAGGTCGGAATGCAAAAGGACTAAGCATACAAAAGATCTCAAACTCTTCATATATTCATTATTTCTTTTTAAATTTTTATATAACTGAAAAACATATATAAATTCAGTTAAAATACGAAAATATAGTAAATAAACAAAAATAAATTAATTAATTATTAATTATATATAGTTTAATTAACTAAAACAGCAAAATTTGCAACTAGTCTTGAAAATATGAAAAATAAGTGCAATGAACTTGGGAAAATTTTTATGTACTTAAAAATATTTATAAATAAAGATAAGAACACAAAATAAAAAGGAAATCACAAAAATAAATAAATAAATTTTAATTTAAATATAGTTTAGATGAAGAAAATAGCAGAAAAAAGAAAACAGCCTTTTAAAAATAGGAAATCATCATAGTAAATTTTAGAAAAATTCTATTATCATTTCAAAAATATTTAAAAGTCAAAATATACATAATATAACATATTAAAATAAAATATGACAAAGAAAAATAAAATTTATACAATTTAAAATAACAAAATTGCAAAATAAACAATTTATACTCAAAATTGAAATGTACATATCTTTTGCAGTTTTACTCCGTTTTCCACGAAACAAAAAGCAATGTTCAAGTTATTAAATCTATTTTCATAATAAAAGATAAAATTTAAAATTTCAAACTTTTAAATTTTTAAATTAAAAGTCAAAGTTTGACTATTTTGACCAAAATCAACATTTTCTGGAAATATTCAATTTATGCATGTTTGAAATTCTAATCCACATCAAAATCAACATTTATATTTAAATTAACAAAATATATTAATTTTAATAAATAAAATAAAGTTGTTAAATTAGGAATTTAAATTAAAATAATTAAAATATACAATTACAATAATCAGAAAATACAGGGTTGTTACATATAGCAAGTATAGTTACAAGTAACTAGTTTGAGAAAAGCGATTAAGGCACCGTGAGAACTATGTTTGTTATGCGCGGATCAAAGAAAAAGTCACTAGTTCCCTATTATGTTGGAAATCCAATCCCTATATGAGATTTACAATTTTGATTGCATTCCTAAAATAGCTGTAATGATTTCCAAACATTTCAGCTACCCCCTTTTGGGTATCATATATTCCGTTCGGTATATTCCGTTGACCCAGTCCGGATATATTACCTTAGACATAGTCCAGATATTGATACCTTATTTGAATAAGTTTTTTTGCAAATGTTTTCAAAGAGATGTCATTAGAAATAATACCAAAGGTTTTGATATAAAAGTGTTTTGGTTATCATAAGGTAAAAACCCGTCCGTGTTTATGTGTGGGCGTGGTCTTATGAGATACCCTTCTTTTCAAGATTTTGATGACAACGTCATTTTAAATTTCGAGTATCTCACGCTGGTTTATCAAGCCTGATCCGGGTATTTTAAATACTCGGGTCAGATCCGAGTAGTTTTAGGTTGAGTTGAAGACGGTTGGAGTTTTCAGAGGAGAGCTGGAGATCTTCATCAACGTATGGACGTATTCTATTATCTACTTCCTCTAGTACATTTGTTTTGTTGTTTGTCTGCATTTGTAAGGGCAGGTGTTATAACTGTCCAAGCAGAATCAAGGTTAGACTCTGATATTGTATTTAAAATTTTCCACTGTAAAAATTACTACTGAAATAATATATGTTATTCCGTTCGTGTGAGATTCTGTTCTTTCTTTATTTTTCTTTCTACCCTTAGTGATTCACTTATTCGTACAATTTGAGTTGGACATGTGTGGTTTATTGTCGATTCAAAGGGTGTGGAAAAACGAGCCATTACGACTTAAGTCCAAATTCTTAATTAGTGCTAGAATTCTTTAATAGAACATTTTCCAGGTTATAATTTCTTAATTGAGGAGTCATTATTTTACATAACAGTTCATGACTTAAATCTATTTTCTTATGATATACCTTTACATCCTAAGAGTTTACGCAAATCCCAAATTCCAAACTGATTTTACTTAAATCCGTCCATATAACAAATTTAGACTTTGTTGTAATTTACTATTATCTCAAATTCGTAAGTTAAAAAACTTATTTCTCATTTAATACTATCATTATGTTTCTAGCTATGAATAAAAAACAAATTTTAAAACCAACCATATTTAAATCCTCATACTCTTAACCCTTAAATATCTCTTTTTTTCTTTATAAATCAGATTTATAAATTATTCTTATCTTATTTCATTCACTCAAAGTGTTTCACAAATTTCTTAGCTCTGAGTTAGGTATGATTTAGAAATTTTCGACTATCAAAAACCATTGAGAATCCTGCTTTATCTTATCAATTAGCGATTTCAATTTATCTTTGGTTTAAGCGCTTTTATAAAAATTACTAATAACGATTCACATTATTTCTTTAACTTAAGAAAATTATATAGATCGAGTAACTCTAAAACAATCCAAGGAACTTGGTGCTACAAATAGTATCATATATCCTTTTAACAAGAAGAGTAATACTTAAGAGAAGTGCTTACCATCCGAACACATGTCTTTCCCATTTTTAGTTAATTTTTGATCCAATCGAATTAGTTACTATAAAATACCCCTTTTTATTAGAAATAATACCATTTTCAAAATCCTTTGGAGATTACTTTATAAAACCTATTTTATAAATTCATTTTATCTTATATTAATTAACTTCATTTAAATTACCATAATTCTTTTACTTAAATTTAAATTCTCATTCCTTTTATATTAATTTTCCTTTTACATAATAATTTTATATTATTTATCTTATATTATGTTTATCTTATATATCCATTCCTCAAATAAATCTAATTATCAAACACCTTATAGCCAAATTATGAAACTTAATCCATAAGGTATTTGAACTTAACCTTTTAAATCAAACAGTTGATCAATTTATCATAGTAACTTAACATTATCATTTCTTAATTTATTATTTTGGAATAAATATGAAAAATATTAATTGACTTATTAGATTTCTTACTTATCGATTATCTTTATGAAATATTTAATAGTCAAACTGTGAAATTCTAATGACAAGATGTTCATATTTGAATTTCACTAATCCTGATTTCTAGCTATATAACTATTAAAAATTTATACTTTATATTTAAAAATATAATCCTAGGTAAAATTATTTCATTTACCAAATTTTTAAAATTAGTGTGTCGGTTCATCTTGTTTAAATGTTTAGAAATCCTCATCGATAACGGTGATCAGGCGCATCGATCAGAATCCATAAGTCACTCAACAGATTAATCAACACAAAACATTTTTATATCCAATGACAAATATGCACACATATATAATGCGATCAAACTCATTCTAGGGTGTTACTAACCCTATCTCTAATGAGATATTCATCCTAGGGTGTTACTAAACCTATCTCTGATGAGTCTTTACATCACCAAAGCCATGGTTCTCGCTTAACCTTCAGCTCTGATACCAGATGTAATGGCCTGTTTTTCCGCACCCTTTGAATCGACATTAAACAATACATGTCTAACTCAAATTGCATGAAAAAGACGGATCATTAAGGGTAGAAAGAAAATAAAGACAGAACATAATCTCACCTGAATGGAATAATATGTAATATTGAACAAATATCTTTACAGCAGAAAACATTTAAATACATGTATCAGAGTCTAACCTAAATTCATCTTGGACAGTTATAAACACCTAGCCTTACAATTTCTAACAAACACAAAAAAAACAAACCACAGCGGATAATAGAATATGTCCATACGTAGATGAATATCTCCAGCTCTCCTCTGGAAACTCCCACCATATTCAACTAAACCTGAAACTACTCGGATCTGACCCGAGTATTGAAAATACCCGGATCAGGCTTGATAATCCAGCGTGAGAAAAACTCAATAATAAATGAGAGTGTCATATATCAGCCTTTAAATATAATCCTTTGAAAAGAAAGAGTATCTCATAAGACCACGCCTACAGATAAACACATACGGATTTTTACCTTATGATAACTTAATACACTTTTATATATCAAAACATTTGATATTATCTCTAATGATATTATTTTAAAAACATTTGCAAAAGAATTTATTAATCTTAGCCGAAATGGTTACCCATATAGCATTTCGAGGCTATTCATCACGCCAATACAAACAAAAACCGCAGGTTCTCTTTGGAGAATGGATTTCCATACAAATGACCAGGTGAAGGGACCGCCTTCTAGAAGTATATCTCTAGAGGAATGTACCGAGGACCATCACAAAGGATCCTTTACCAACACCATACCAGCCTACCTCTGCAAATAGATAGTATCAAATATATCATCCCCGGTCCTTGCCGACCGTTAACCGAACGCGCTCTAGCATACAAACCACATTAATATATATCCTGAACTTTATAGCGGAAAGAAATATATCTAAAATGGGATGATAATACCCTAATTTGGAATAACCCACTTAGCCTTGCCGCATCTAACCATAATTTGATCATTTTCGGTTGATGAGGCTTGAGGAAACGATTACCTTTTCACATAACATATCTTCTTTCACTTTGAATGTCACACTGCCCTTTCTTTGATCACTATTTGACTCCCACAAGCGTACAACCTTTGAGCTCGTATGTCTCAAAGAAGGGTGTTAAGCTAAGAGAAGTTGCCTTCTCCGCCACCTAGCAGATGTACATTTGTAAAAGTAAAACGTTGAGTTTTAGAAATGCAATGTCAGACATTCGATCACACATGTTCATTCTGGGACTGAACGTAACTGAAGGCACTCTCCTACTACCACTAGCGAGTAGTCCTTGTGATCCGAAAAATCTCCACAACGAGAAGACCACTGCTATAAACAACACTATAATAGAAATGACCCAAAGCATGTAAACAAGCAGTCCTCACGCTATAAAGTTCCACGGTCTCAATAATCATCATCTTCAACAAGTCTGCACTTTCGAATGTATACATTGGTTCGAAGTGGTTTTCGGATCGAAATCACCCAAATCCAACCCTGGTTCCTTCGAAGCTAATTATCGATAAAAGATGTTAAGTTCATATATGGATATCAATCATCAATCGATTACTTCATCTTTCATTAAATATCTTTCTTTGATATATTCTTTTCAATTTATTCCATTTTCTTTTCAAGAGTATATGGAATCATTAAGCCTCATTTATTAAATCATTTGATTTATTTAAACCTTTCTTAAATATTGGAATAGTTCCAAATGATTTTTCCATTTTACTTAGGAAAACCTTTCCAAATCATTCATTAAATTTTAATTAAAGATTTCTTATATTCAAGCTATAAATTTTAACTTAGGGAAAATATTTTCAAATCATTTATTAAATCTTAATCAAAAATTTCTTTCTTGAATTCAAATCATATTATTGCAAATCGAAGATTTTCATAACCGGATAATACCGCCTCTTTAAATACGGTAAATTTCACCTCTAGGGATTAGTGGCAAGTTTTCCTACATCATGAAGATCTTTGTCATCAACGATCATTGTCTTCAATATGTTTTATTTCTAAAATTATTCTGAAGGGATTTTCGGGTAGGAATCTCCCAAATCCGATCCCTTTTTTTGTGCTAACGATTGATAAACGATGATAAGTGGTTAATTAACGTTCAAAGAATTTGTTTCTTTTGTTATATTTTGGATAAACTTAAATTTGATCTATTAGAGCATTTGGGCTTTCCTTTCGATCTATTACACCCCTCGCCTAAGAAGAGAAAATATAGGCCAGGTAAGTTCACGGTACTGGTTGCTCCATTGCAAACCTTAGTTAAACACCTCGTTTATCTTCCTAGATCTCGCAGGCGGGACAAATGTAATAGTTGTTTTCGCATACTCAGTTTGTTATTACATTCAATGTTCTTCACTTGTTGTTTAAATGTTACAAATAATTTCTCTTAACCATTTATTCAAAGCCATATTAAAACTTCCAAATAATCTTTAAATTAATTAATCGTTCTTTTAAAATCATTCGCAAAATATTTAGGAAATAATTGTTAAGTTTAAAACTACATTTCAAAAGGTTGTAGATAAAAGTGCTGTAGAAAGTGCTATATAAACTTATTTGATTTAAACATCTTTTTAATATTTGAAAATTCATATTTTCCATTCCAAATCTCTTTTAGACCATTTTAATAGATTTATCAAATTTATTTCATATTTTTAATCATTTAGAAATATAATTTATAAAGAAATCCCTTTTTGGATTTCGAACTCCAAAATCGCAATGTTTTTAGAAAATTATTTTGGACATATTTCAAACTCTGCTTGATGAAAGTTTGATCTTTCTTCGTTGGAAAACTATGAATATAGTAGAACGAAAAATTCTTATCTTGGAGAATTCCGAGCTATTTGCACTTTGTATACTCATTTAGCTTTTATGGTGTGAAATTGCGAACTACCGTTACGCGACACACATAGTTGACTTGTTTTTCAATTTCTTTTCAAACTTCTTGAAAACACTTTTAAATGTTTATAAAACATTTCTAAACCATTTTAAACAATATTTTTATATTTCAAACTCATATTCCATTTCATTTCACTTTATAATATCATATTATTATAATATCATTTTCAATCTTTTTAGATATTTTGAAATCATTATGAGGCTAAATAATTTCCATTGAATTAACTATACTTACTAACCATTTCTCTTATCATTTATCAAACCAAGTTATCTTACATACCACAAACATATAATATCAACCAAGTTATCAAAAATTTAATCATCCAACGTATATCAAACTTTTCATGTTATTAACTTTATTATATTTTGGAATTAGTAACTTAAAATATGAGTACTCACCTTTAACCAAAAGATTAACTTCCAACCAACATTCTTTTTAATCTAACACTTCACTAAATCATCTTACCTTCACCAAATCATCACCTAAACAACTCCACCTCACATTCTAGCACTCGACCATCACTTTATATCCACTTGCTCTCGACCACAAGTCTTCCCCTCCTCCGTAAGTTCGGCCTTGTCATATTCTACCTCTTCCTCCATCATTCTTCACTTCTCAGATGCTAAACCATGTTTTAATTATATTCTAAGGTTTTTCGCAACGTTTGATGGTGTTTTGACTTTGTTTGACATGATTTTAAAAAAGTTAGTAAGCAAAAGAGAAGAGAAGAAGCTATTAGAGAGTGGAAAAAAAGCTTGAAAAAGGAAGAAGAAAAAGTGAGAAAGCGGATGCTTATTTGCAGAAAAAGTTCCGGATTAAAATAATATTTTGTAAAAGACTAAAATACCCTTTATTTACATTTTAAGCAACCTTATTTTTTCAACACTTAACATTTCAAATCATTACTTTATATCATTTTCATTTAAATATTAAGTAAAAGATATAATAATTATGTTTGGTTTGATTTGATGTTCACTTTTTTCTTTGAAATGACATGTTTGTCTTTTTGTGCTTACTTTTTGTTAATTATATTCTAGAATTTTCTAAGTATATTTAGTGAAAGTAAACTTGATTAGTGATTAATCAACACTTATACTATTTGAGTATATATTCTTATATACGAAAATAAATATGTGACAACGTTGCGATAACTTTTAATTGACAAAATGTTTTATGGTCACATTTTGACGTTTTAGTTAAACTATTTATTTGTCTAAACCAAATTTAAAAATGAAATCTTTGTTTTTTTAAATAAATTAAAACATGTCTATTTATATTTCAAAATCATATTTAAATAATATCAGAATTTCTAATTTTACAATGTATAAAACTGAAAAAATGCGACAAAATTTGATTATTTTTGTAGAAGATTATTAACATACTTTTAAATATTTTAATATAATTTTATTATCTTTATTAAATGTTTTCAATAAGATTTACCTTTTTAAATAAATATTTAAACCTATTTATTAAAGTATATGTTTATTTTTAACAAAACTTAATTTTTGATGATTTGTTCTAAAATCCAAATTTATGCGTTATAACTTAACAGCTATAAGAATAAATAATTTCTACATTTTTTTAGCAATTATATATAACTTATATTTTAAGTTTTAAACCTTTTTAAATTTAAAACAAATGAAATCTCTCATTTTCGAAGTGGCAAAATTACGGGTCGTTACAATAATCACCCATCTGTGTCTGATGCTAATGATCCATTTCCGTATCCAAAATCAAACAATACTTCTCCATTATCATCACTATCATCCTGTTCGTTATCAGCTTTGTTCCAGTCGTCAATTTGTGGTGTCACATCTGCTTTATATGGTAGCCTGGGCTATTTCCATAGCATATGCCTGTAACAACCCTGATTTTGGAGATTACCTACAAATATTGAATTATAACAGTAGTTACGATTTAATATTGTGAATTAGAATAAAATTTTAAATTTTAAATTGTTCATTTGAAATAAACAATGAATTTTTCGAAATAAAATGAGAAAATAAAGTTTGGAACTTTATTTTATTTTGTTCGAGTTAAAAATGAATGGAAAATGGTTTTTATTTGGAGGAAATGCAATAATTTTATTAATTATTGCTAATTACTTCTTTTAATAATTTTTAAAGGAAGTATTTGATTTTTAAAGATTGCTTATTCAAACAAAATGATGGAATTTGATTTTAAAAAAATGAATTTTGGTTATGAAATTAAGTTTGAAATGCTTTGTCATATTTTTCTAAACAAGAAAAATATTTTAGTAGAATTTTTGGAGTTAAAATATGGAGTTATTCATTTATTAGTGTAAAATTGTGTATCTATGTAAAATAAGGGTTTTAATAATAAAAATGTTTTTATAATTAAAATTAAACTCTTTACACGATGTATTTTTTTTTTATGTATATAAGTTTACATATTTTGTTTGTGTAGAAACTTGAAAGAAAATGCATTGTTTTATTATAACATAGTGTATAAATGTGCATATTGATTTAGGTGTGAATTAAAATCTTAGGCTAATTAACTTATTCTTTATTTGGATCCAAAAGCCCATTAGGCTAGATCCAGGAGAGAAGGAAATGAGAAAACATTTCCTGTACGTACAGAAAACTATCCTCGTCTTCTTCCTCTAGCCGTAAATAAAAGAAAGAAAACCCTTTTCCAATCTATGGCCTCCAATCCCCTAATTTCTTCATGGATTTGATGTTTTAATCAAATAAAAGTTAATTTCAATCAGGTAATCTACTTCAAATCAGAGAGAATTCATCAAATTTCAATTTTATTTTTGGGTTGCCTGTTAATTTCTTGTTCTTCTTCTTTGCATGTTCTGTTTCTAAGTTTCTACAGGTAGCTAAAGCTTTTTATTATCAAAAGCCTTCATCTTGCTTCAGTTTTGGCCAAATTTATTGATGTTAATCTTCATGAATTACAAGGTGAGTATCAAAACTCACATATTCTAGTTTTGATTGAGATTTTAAAATAAGAAATCTCAATTTTTGTTGTTGTTGCATGTTCAATTGAGAATCACCGTCAGTAAATTGTGTATATCTCTTTCGTTTTAAATCGGAATTCGATTTTCTTTAAAGTTCTGGAAAGCTGGAAAAGAATGTGACAACTTTTATCTTGATCACTTTCGAAAATTTTGAGCATAGAGGGTCGGAAAATCCAATACAAACTCGCTACTCTGTCACTGTAAAATTGTGAATTCCTGGGCTAAGTGTTGTTGGTAATTTAAGCATAACTTTTTCGTTTGATGTCCGAATTAGACGATTTTTTATGCTCCAGAAAGCTTAGAATATATGCTACAATTTTGATGTTTTATGTTTTGTCATATTTTGATGTTTACATAGTCGAAAATTCATTCTAGTATCGCTGTCCCGAAACTAAAACGACAGCTGTAATGAACTTCATATCTGAAAATTGTTTTGGTCGTAACTTTCACGTTTCTTATCTAAATTCAATAATTTAAGATGTTCCGGAAAGCTTAGACTATGTGCTACAAGTTTCATGTTTTGTGTTTTTTTGAAATTTCGAAGTTAGCTTGGTCCAAACTATATTTTCTTGTTGCTGTCTCGAGAGCAAAACAACAGCAATAACAATCATTGAACTGAGAATTGTATTGGCTTATTTTTGCTCTCATTCTTGTTCGATTTTGATGTTGTGTTTGAGATTTTTTTTGAGAGCCATGATGCCTATTAATAGGCTAGCTATATTTGGAGAATTTGAAACCCAAATTTAAATAGAATTTGAATTGACTTTGGCTTAAATTTAAATTGAATTCATATTGAATTCAAGTTATCGGTCTTGAGCAATCTTTCTTGTTTTTCATTGTTTTCGAGCACGAATTTCACTAAACCTTTTCTAGGTGATTTTTGAAATAAATGGACATTTTAAATTATTAGCACATAGTATTTTAAAGATTATTTTTCTAATATAAAATATATTTATTTCCTATAGTAAAGGAATTTTAAATATCGGTTTTATTAATCTTTTCGGGAAAAAGTTTTAAAAGCTTGTTTTCTCTAGTAAACTATTTTAAATATAAAACGCACACTTTTGCACTATTCGAATGTATGAGAAAGAGAATTAAACGATTTAGTAAAACACGTGGTATGGGACATGTGCGTTTACTATTTCGGTTAATTCCGGACTTGTACGATCGAAACTATCAGGGTTATTGATTCTGAGTTATTTAGCTAATTTATGGCGGGATTTTGAGATTATAATTCCTATCTTTAGGAATTATCTGGGAAGGCCAATATTTGGCGAGTTTTATGGTTTGAGATTTCTACTTTGAGATTTATGGTTTATGAGGAACCATCACGATGTTTTCACTTGTCGATGAGATGAGACAAGTTACGATGTCATTTAATACTTGTCGACGAGACGAGATGAGTATAGTGTCTTTTTATCACTCGCCAATGAGACGAGAAGAGATACGATTTTTCTGATTTTTATGTGGCATCGACTAGCGGTTAGTAAACCACTAAGTGCGAACGTGTGGTATGGGACACACGTTAATACTTTTTGGGTTCCTATTCGTGAGTTTGTGACACATTCACGATGTTTACCTAACAGAACTGCTTTGAGAGGTGTCAGCGACCTAGTCATGAGGACAAATTGCTTTGGGAGGTGTTAGCGACCTTGTTAGGGCTGACAAAACAGCTTGGAGAGGTGTCAGCGACCTAGTCATGAGGACAAAATGCTTTGGGAGGTGTTAGCGACCATGTTAGGGCTGACAAAACAGCTTGGAGAGGTGTCAGCGACCTTGTCATGAGGACGAACTGCTCTGGGAGGTGTTAGCCACCTTGTCCGAGGCTTCGGCCGTTTGAGTTTAGCACGTGCAACATTGCTTCGACATTGCAATCGGGGATTTGGCCAATCCGGGGTTTTTGAGTTTTCTGTTTCATTATGATTTCCTCATTTTAAGATGTTTTATTACATCGATAGCCTAGTGCTATATGTGATGTTATATTAATGGTGATTTCATTTATGATGTTTTGAACTCTTATCGAGTTCCTTGAGTTGTGAGTTTGGATGATTTCATGATTTCAAAGGATATTCTGGGTTTTTCCATTTTTGGCGAGTTGAGATTGAAATTTATATACATTTATACCGATGAGATAAGGTATAATTGAATTTGGAGATTCTTCTATACCTGAGTTTTGGATCATCCTATTGAGAATGTTTTATGTTTGCCATTTTGGCGAGAGTTTGTATTGATGTTTCTTCTTTTGAGGAGATAAGGTTCATGGAAACCATGTAGACACTTTAGGGTGTCGCCGATGATATGAGGCTAATGTTTATATTATTTGAGTATTATTATTGAATTTACCTCTTTTGAGGTCTTTGTATAATTAAGTGACATTAGTTCACTTAAGTCATGGGTTGTAATTCTTTCTATTGTCTCTTCTCATTTAAAAAGAATTATCATCTTGTAACTTATGCTTCATATTATCATCTATCCTTGTTAATTGATTGTTTTAGCTAGACTGACCCGTGTATTTTGTACTCGGGTCAGACCGAGTAGTTTCAGGTATCATCTATTGGGCTTAGCTTGAAGTTGATTTTGGTCATTAGCTTATCTATCGCTTGAGTAGTTTATTTCTTCTGCATACTCTAACGTATTTACATTTGATTCGATGTATATGGTGTGGTCGTGTACCACCTTTATTGTATTCATATTGTACTATACTAAATATGTATCAATGTATGTGCATATATTTTACTGTTCTGTGATGTGATTTACATTCAGTTATTGTATTTTGTTCTGATAGATCCATTAGCCACCTATAATTTTGGATTAAGCATTTACTGGGTATGTCGATCCACTTGAGTTGAAAAGAAAAAATTATATTACATTTATCGACGGATTCAGTAGATGTTTAAGACAAAATTATAGATGGTCGCCCTTAACCAGCCTTATTCTCCATTTTAGTAGACGGAATCACTTGTTAATTCTCTTTATTAAGATGGGTCTCGGGGTGGGGCGTCACAATGCCCAAGACCGGTTGGCACTTCTTGTATAACTTCTCCTCCTTCTAGTTCTTCTAAATCTTGCACTTATTCTTCCTTAAGATCCTCAAATTCTTCCTCTGGATCCACAAATACTTCCTCTTCGTCCTCCATGTTGTCCCAGTGAATGGGGTAATCCGACAACTCCTCACGCCAAAAAATAAGGTCACCGTCCATCTATCGTATGACATTACTATCTCTACTATAGTTGTTTGATTTATGGTGGAATCGGCGTGGATGTGCATGTGCACACGTCCAATGTGCACGAGCGGGATGGAGGAAAAGGAACCGAAAAAGGCTGGAAAAGAAAGGGAGAGGAGAAGAAGATCGGACCGAAGAAGAGTAGATGGGCTGGATGGGGAAATATTGTTGGGCCGAGGGAATTAAAGAAATAAAATAAAATAAATGATGTAAACAAAGTTTTCAAAAGAGTTTCTCACCAAAGTATTTTAAGTCCAATGTTTTAAAAACTTATAATTAGCAATTTAAAACTTGAATATTAACCCTAAACATTAAGTTAGTAAATGAAGCTAAATAATAATTTAATCTTAAATTAGTTAAGTTTAGGATAGCTATACATATATTATAATTATGTAATTAATTCCTAAAGTTATCAAAGTAAAATAAAATAGATGAAATTAGTAAAGGGTTAAGGTAAATAAATTGTGGAAGTTAATTAAGAATCTTAAGTACTTATATATGTAATTAGTTAACTAATTCCAAATATTTTAGTTAAAATTAAAATAAAATTTAAATGGCTTAAAATTAGTTAATGAAAATTAAGCAAGATTTATAAGTAGTTAATTTATTTGTGTAAATTAAATTAGTGATTGTAGGACTAGTTATTCTAGCCTATGAACGATTTAATTTGGATTGTATGTTTTGGATTGCTTTAATATCTCGAGTTATTAAATTCATGTTGTTCTGTAATATGAAATAAACTGAAATGAATTATTGAGTATAAAGTGTGAGACATTTACTTGAATAGATACTGTGATGGAATTTTTATGAATGTCGGCATTTGAAATTTAATTGTTTTGGCTTAAAAGATGGCATTGGATTCGAAGGGACCTAGATCGGGTATCAGGAATATCCGTAACCACTTCGATTTAATAAGCACCATAATTCTTTATAGATTTGATTTTAGAATCAAATAGGCTGGAATGAAAAATTGAGTAACTTGGCCATTTAAACTAAATAATGGTACTTAGATATTATTTTGTGAAATAAGTGTTGTCTATAGCAAGATAAAAGTCACAATGATAAATGAGTTACCCTGGCTTTTTAAAGAAGTTTTATAACTTAGTATTTCAAGTTATATGTGTTTACTCACGCTGGTTTCCAGCCTGACTCAGGTGTTACTTTATTGTAATGCTCAAGTCAGACCAAGTATTACGAATTTTCAGATTAGGACATTCTGGAGCTCAAGAGTCGAGCTGGATGACAGGAACGTATGGAGTATATTTCGCTAAGTATTTGAGATTGTATTGTTAGTAGTCAGGGACAAGTTGTTACAATTGTCCAGTTTATCTATGAATGATTGTACTCTGATATATTGTTTGTAAATTGACAGTTATAGCTTTTCTTTATGTAAATGTTGTTATTTAGTATTATATTTTATTCCGTTGCGATTGTGAGATTTTGTGCCGTTGTTTTCTGTTTCTTCTTCTTCCACGTTTTCTTCTTTACCCTAACAATCTGGAATTTCCGGTGTTTGATTACTCGGCACTTCTATAGTGAACGTATTAGTGTCGAATTTTCGGGGTCGAAAATTCCTGGTCGTTGCACCATTATGGTTGTTGATCACAACCAAGGGGTGATCATATTCGGTACTACCAAATAAGGGGTAGTAAGATTCTGTATAGCGTAGGTACAAGACGTTCTTATCAGACTTCAGGTACATTTTATCTAGAGGCCTACAATTCGAATGGTAGTCCCTTACCTTGTCATTATATGGATTCTCCAATAAGTACCTTAAGACTTAGTTGTATACCTGTTATGCTGGAATTTAATGTAATAATTTTGGCTATGATTAATATGTATTTGTTCCCTAGACACTATTATAATATCATTATATTTTTCTATAGAAATGATTTGGTTATCATAGGGTAAAAACCCATCCATGTTTACATGCGACGAGATCTTATGAGATACCTTTTTTTAAAGAGTTTTATAATTTAAAATAAAATACCTTGTGATTTGAGTTTCTCATACTGGTTTTACTTGGTTGATCTAGGCATTGTTTCTTTTAATATTCGGATCAAACTGAGCATATTTCCAGATTAGGTTTGGATGCATTTGAGCTTAGGAGATGAGTTGGAGGCCAAGATGTATCAACATATTTATTTACGTTACAATGCATGGTTATGTTTTATTTATCAAAAATTGTAAGTATAGATGCTATATCCATCCAAGTAGATGATAGGCTAGTACTCCGATGGATGGATGTATGCATATAAAAGTTTCTTTTTCTATAAAGATCATTGTTATATTGTAGATTATTCGTTGTGATGTGAAATTCCATGTTGTTTAGTTTTTTCTTGCCTTTTCGATACTTGTTGTTCGGCATATGGATACCACAGATGTATTAGTGAGGGTTAAAAAGGCAGGCCATTATAGTGTAATATCCGAGCTTAGGTGGAGCGAACACTTAGGCTTTGGTAGTGTGGACCCATTAGACATAAGGTTAGTAATACCCTAGAATGAGTTCGAGTTTATTATATAAGACCAGCATTTGTTAGTTCTATAAAAATGTTTTGTTTATGTTGATTTATCGGTTGAGAGATTTGTGAATTCTACTCGATATGTAGGTTGCTACGGTGTCGAAAGGCGTTTCTAAATACTTACACCAGGCAAATCATTGTAATATTGTTTTGAAAATTGGTAAGTGAAATAAGTTTACATAGAATTACATTTTACACATGACGGAACAATTTTCAAAGGCTAATCATAGTTATTTTTTGTTATGACTATTTGTTAAGAAAGTTTGATATTTATTTAACATCGTTTGTTTATTTTCTTATACTCAGTTAGTTTATGAGCATTATTTGGTTGATTTTAATTTTAAGTTGATATGAACACCTTAGGAATTAAGTTTCTTGATTTGACTATAAGGTTTTTGGTGATAAGGTTAATTTAAAATTTAATTTTAATAAAGTTCTTTATTAAAATCTAAACAAGGATATACATTTATGAAATTAAATTTTATAAGTATGGTTTGTAAATATGAGTTATAGATGAAAACGGATTTAAACTGTGAATTTAGGAATTTAAATCCCAGTGCTCTGAAAAATGGTTTCCAAAGTTTTGAAAAAATAATAATGGTATCATTTGGCATTATTTATGATTATAAATATTTTAAAAGGATTTTAAAGGAATAGAAAGCACTTAACTCGCTTTGGTTGTAGAAAATAAATTCTGACAATGACTGCTGCATCATCTATGTTTATTTTTGGGTTTCTAAGTGGAGGGTGCTACCTTTACAGTTATGTTTCTAGTGTTTTGGAAAAAATATCACGATTTAAAATCCCAATGATATAATTTGATAGACTACGAATATAAATATATTCATTATTGTTTCAAATTTTTTTGAAATAAAATCCAAGGATTTAATTCTTAAGTTTCCCTTAGAAAATGATTACATCAGATAGTATTATTTTTGTGAAATGCTTTGAGAAATAATATTAGCATAAAAAAGAATTGTTATTAGTGAGAACTAATAAAATAAGTACATAAGTTGTACATAGATCATTTCACCTTTTAGCATTGTTTCTTATCCAAGATACGACTACATGCATTTGGAGCACACCATTCCAAATTAGGATTAACACTCAATTCATTTTGGAGAACACTTGGTGAGGGTTTTTGATATGGAACCAAAGTTTTCTATCATAGTATATAGCTAAGTCAGAAGAACAGAGGTTTCTAATCAATGAGCTTGATCAGAGTCTGCACTCGAGAATCAGGCAAGTGATACTAGTTCAGAAGTGAAGTTACGTATTTGAGTAGAGATCGAACCGGATTTGGCACATGAATGATCTATAAATATCATGCAGTCTTATGAACTATACGGTGTATTCATGTGGTGAAATTTCTGAGACAATATTCTTTTAAGAGGAAAAGAACGTAACGACCCAGAATTTTACTGTTTTAAATATATAAATATTTAATTTAATTTAAATATTCAACTAATGGGTTTTAGCAATTAAATAACCCTCTTTTTATTTATAACTGATAATAGAAAATTTATTTTTAAATTTGGTTTACATAGTTAGTAGTTTGATGGAAAACTAGAAGTGTAATTAAAAAGCAATTTTTGGATTTTCAGCTTTTTGTCGAATAATAAGTTGTTTTAAGTTGTAATATTTTGATTTTGGTTAAAACAACATTTAAATTATAAAACACCTTTATTTAAGAATAATATTATAATATTAAGTATTTAAATGTAAAATATATTTAACATCAGAAATCATGAAAAGATGTGAAGTGGTTTGAATTCTTAAGTGTAAAAATGGACTTAGTATACGAAAAACACCTATTATCCACATGCATATGCTTGACCTTTAGAGACATAGAAATGAAGCTTGATTTGAAAAATATGATTAAGGGCTATTTTGATCTGTACAATCTCATCTCATTTTATAAAAGTAATCATGTTTTTTCACTTTCCATTTGTTTTCCATCCTCCTACCTCTTCCTTAACTCCATTTCTATCTCCTATTTTGTTTAGATCTTAAAATAATTTTTTTTAAACAAAAGCAAGGTTGCTTATCTCAAGATCAAATCTTAAAAGTTTGATTAGCAATTCAAGAAGCATGGAAAAAGAAACGTGAGATTTTTAACCCCCTTGTTTAAAATATTTGAACGTTGTTTTTGTTACTTAATAATATTGTTGATTTGAAATCATGTTTGACAAAACATGTTAAAACCATATCTTAGTTAGATTTGGATGGTAATATGCAAAAGTAGTTTAACATGCTATTTGTTCTCTGTATTTCTAACTTCATTCCCCCTTCACCTTCTAAAATCAAGATCTCTCAAACCGTCTTGAATTTTCAATTGCCATAAACTAAAAAATTGTATAATCCATAGTTTATTTAAAAATAGTTGTTGGATTTTTAGTTGAGTATTTTGTGAAATATTATGAGATTATAGTAATAGTTCAAAATGTTGGTTTTTCATCGATCAGAAATCGATGAATGACCAATATATTCATGATCATCATAGCCAATCATGATTTTCGATGGTTATTTCATAATTTTTAACATTATTATTTGGTAGAATTTGTTTATTGATCATTTTAGGGTTAGAAAGAAAATTATGACGAACCGATGATGTGACGACCCGAAAATTTTAACGATTTAAAATGGAATAATAAATTGATTTTAAACATTTGAAAGGTTAATTTTAGCTTGAATTCCAAATATTGATATTTACTAGATAATTAAAGTATTGAATTATATAATTTGAAACTGGGTAAGATGTTGAATATGGAATTTTAAGCCTATTAAAAATAATTTGAAAGCTTACAAAATTTATAATGATAATTAGAATGGTTTGAATCTAATTTAAAGATAATTTGTTCGATTTTAATATTGTAGTGTTTAAATTGGAATTTAAGAATAGTTTTCCGAGGCACAGTCTCGGAATTCGGCGAAACCGGTTCCATTGTGTTCGGAACACGGGTAAAATTTTGTAATCTTCTAGCAGCATTTCTTAACTGGAATTTGAAATTCTAGTAGCAATTTAACGGGGCGTTTTGAAAATTTTATAATATGATAAATTTTCAAGTACAAACAGTCAGAGATATTTTTATCCAACGCGAACGCGTACTGGTGAAGCTTCCCTATCGATATTTTAACTCCGTCTTCCTCTCTCTAATCCCACAGCTGAATTCGAACTTAAACCCTTATAAAAAGAAAACAAAGAATGGCCGTTCTAGATCGATTTCCCATCTTTCTTTTTGCCGTTCGAACCCAGCCAAGCCCTCTTTCACCTTCGAATCTCAGCTTCATCTTTAAAAAAAAACAACGAATCGCGATTTCAAAAAAAATCATGGGCGGAATCAAATCGCGAATTACGGGATGACTCGCGAGTTGACTCACGATTGAATGGCGTGCGCATTGGAACGGCTGGAGATTGTAGTAGGGTTCGATTTGGGGGATTCTCGTGAGGCCGAGTCGCGATCGACATTCGAAGCAGCTCGAGCGACGAGCTCGCAAGTGGCGTAAGGGTTTAGACACGAGGCTGCGGCAGTTCCAAGGATCTCGATCTTGGCAATGAGGGAGCGAAGCGAGGTACTCGATGTTAGGGAAGCTCACGCGCGTACGGGCACGTAAGCGCTTGGAGTTTTGCGACAGCGACATCACAGTGGAAGGCTGCTCGATCTGGAACGACGTTGGTAGCTTGAGTTAGCGATATGTGCCGATGTTGAGAAGGGAAGTTGAGCATGGATTTCGATTTTGGCCGATGATGGCGGCGCGTCGAACTGAGGTGAGGGTTTCTTCTTCTGATTTTAGTTAGTTTTTGAAATTGGTATTTATAATTTACAGAAACAAATAAATATTCACAGTAAAGTATGGGTTGTACTATTTTTGGAAATTAAATCAGATAAAGACAGATTGAAATATATATGAAGTTTAAGATAGAAAATTACTTTTATATAGAAAGACTTGAAATATTATATATATAGAAATTTTTAAGTGTAAAGTTCTGTAAAATCTGTTTTTTTCCCTGTAATTTATTGTTAAGTATATGTGTATATAGATAATGGTAGAAAATATTTTTAGCAGCCTATTTAAAATTAACTTATTTAAATTATTTAGCTACTATTATTTAAGGGAAAAAGTTGTTAAATTAAATTAATGGCAACTGATTTCAATTAGATCAAATTATTAATAATTATACAATGTTATACAAGGTCGAAACCGTGTAGTCATGTCGAGATTGGATCGGATTTGCAAATGGGAAGGAATGGTGAGTAAATCTCACTTTGTCTGGTAATTATTTAAATTTATATGGTTAAATTTAAATAATTGGTTGAGTGTTTAATTTGATTGGATGTATACTGATGGTGATGTGACATTGGATTTGATTGATTCTTGAGTTAATAGTGGATTGACTCGAAGTATATGGGGTTTTAAATTATTTTAAACTTAAATCATAAATAAGACAATGATTTCATTTTAAATTTAGTAAGAGCTTGATGTGTTGTGATTCATTAAATTAGTAGGGAATTTGAAATAAATAATTGATTGATTTAATTAATTAATGATTTGGCTTAACTAATATAGTAACGAATGAGTTGAATTAATTAATTAAGGTTCAAGTAAACTAATTAAGTTCAAGTAATTCAGAATAATAATCGAATGGTGTGCCAGTTAATTTCTTAATGAAATTAATGAAATAAAACTTATTTTGCAGAAGAAAGCAAGAGATTAAATGAGATAATTAATTAAGGAGTAAGTAATTTATTTAATGAAGTAAATAAAAGATAATTAAATATAGGTAGAGGTTGTTTGAGAGGATTAATATCGGGATTTAACTAATGTAATTAATTTGGATTAGGATAATGGAAATGAAATTGGAACTCATAATTTATATAATTAAGAATGTGATTTAAGATGAATTAATCAAAATGACTTATGAAACTAATTTATAAGTAATTAAGGATTAATATAATTAAAATAGTTAATTAATTCATGAAGTAACTAAGGTTACCTATTGACTTTGGTTAAGAATAAAAAAAAAATCGTGAAGCTAATTAAAGATGATTACTTGAATGTAATTGAAAGATAATTAATCCAGGGTGATTAATTAAGATGAATGAGGATGGATTGACCAATTAATTAACTTGGAATTTAATTAACGTTGAATGAAGGGATATAGGTAATTGAGATTTGAAATTCAATTGATAAATTCAATTGATTTGTATGTGATGGATGATTGGATAGTATTGTATGATTTGAAAGAGTTGATAACTCCGATATGAAATGTTGTGTATTTTATTTGGATAACTCGGAATAGGATGACATGAGATTCGAAGAGACCGGGGTCGGGTATTGGGTAAATACCCGAAAACCATTTCGAAAGTTTATGGATTGATATGTAAAAATCTATATGCTGGAATAAGTGAATTTGAGGAATTGGACTATTTTAAAATCTAAATCTTTGGTATTTAGAAACTTATATGTGGAATAAGTGTTGTCTAGAATAAAATGTGGCTTTAAGAATTGTTATAAGTTACCCGGGTTTTATTTGAGTTGTATGCTTTGTATTCCATGTTGGTTGGGTTTACTCACGCTGGTTTCTAGCCTAACCCGGGTGTTACTTTGGTGTAATCTCGGGTCAGACCGAGTATTACAGATTTTCAGGTAAGGACGTTCTAGAGCTCAGGAGGCGAGCTGAATGGAAATAACGTATAGAGTATTTCCACTGTACATATATTATTGTTAATCTGAGACATGATAATTATAAATATTCTGTGACTGAATATTATGTGAAACTCTGATGTATATTAAATGTAACAGGCAGATATAATATTATTTTGTAAACTATTATTATTTATTATTATATTTTGTCCGCTGCGAATGTGAGTTGTTGATGTTTCTTCTTCTTCTACTTCTATCTCTTTATTCTTTTCATAACTATCTGGAATTTTTGGGATTGAAAATTTTGGGTCGTTACAGTTGGTATCGGAGCTGAAGGTTAAGCGAGAACCTTGGCTCCTGTGGGGATTTCTCATTAACTAGAGTTCGAAGTACTCTAGAATGAGTTGAGTATATATATATTAGGGCGTACTTGTTATTTGCTTATAAAGATTTTAAATGATTTTATATAAAAATATATTTTGATATATATAGCAACATTTCCTTCTAGTAAATATTAAGGCGATTGGTTGTTAAATTATTGGAATTTAGTTAAGAAGTAATATAAAATATGACCAAGTTGAAACTTATAACCAGAGTTGAAGAATAAACTTATATGACAAAATGGAATTTGAAATATAGATTGTAAATGTAATTTATAAATTGGAATAAACTTCATAAATAAATGAGATTATAATTTGAAATAGAATTTCAGAGAATATTTGGAAAATAAAGTAAGATGAAACTTCCAGAGTAATGTTTAAATATGAATTGGAGGGATTGGGAATTTGGGATTTTTGGGAAAATTTAAAATTTCTTTGGATTTGAAAGTGATTCCCAAAGGTTTTGGAGAAATAATGGTATTATTTCAAAAATATTTTTGGTGTTGAATTTGAAATCTGGGAGATTTGAAACAAAAATGTTGGAAGTGTTTTAAAAAAAAAAGATAAAAGCATTGAACTCTTTCGGTCGCTGGAAAATAACGTCGGTGATGACTACAGCATCATCGATGTTCATTTTCGAGTTTCTAGAAGAGAAATTGCTATCAAATTATTTTAATTTGGAATTGTTTGTGAACCGGGTTTGTTTTGAAATTCAAAGGGATGAATGAATTTGCCAAAGAATTTTGGAAATTTTTTTAAACTCTGGAATCTTGATTAAAATGTTTATGGAATAATAAAAATATATTAGATAAATAAAATGTATAATTCCAAGTTTAAGGAAAAATGTGAATGTAATTGATTGTAAATAGAAGTTGTAAAATTTAAATTATAATTAAAGTCGCACAAGTTTAAAATTCAAATGGGAAATCTGTATTGGATTACCTTGAAAGGGGTATTGAACTTGAAGAGAGTTCAATTGATATTAGTCCAGATTTATCTGAATAAATTTGGAATTGTAATTAAAGTGAAATTGGTTTAAGATCAAATGGAATTTGATTTGAAGTTGGAAAGAAATTGGAAATTAATTCAATTGAGTCGGGAATGAATTAAGTTCAATGGAAATTGGAGTTATTGGAATCGGGTCAATTTAAATGGGAGTGGAAATTTAAATTGAATGGTTGGGAAAGTGAACAGTTGTGACTCTGGACTATTTAAACTTATTTTTCTAAGCTATTACATATATACAACCTTTCTTTATCAAAGCCAAATTATTTTATACTTGTTTTACAATTATTTTTGGAGTTATTTAACCATTTTCAACTGTTTTATAAACTAACTACTACTTTCTATTTACAAATTAATTATTAATTTACAATTATTTTGCAATTATCTAAAAATTTCTGAAACTATTTAGCTATTTTCCAACTATTTTACTATTAGTTAACTATTTTATAGCTATTTTGCAAACTAATAATCAATTTTTTCCAACTATTTATCTATTTTTAAAATTTTCAAGATATTTTCTAAACTGGTCGGAGTTCAAACTGTTATTGATTAAATACCCAACCGAGATAAGAATTGAAGTAATAATACAAATTAGGATTAAAGGAAATGTGAATGGAAATGAAATTTATTTGGCTAATAATCAATGAAGTTAAATACGTAGGATGTACGTATATCATTCTATTCGCATAATGATTTGATCCAGATTCGAGCACAGAATTTTCGAGATAGCTATATCGATCCAAGTTGGGATTTTTCACTCGATTTTCGACGGCGAACATGGATATGGATTGTTGATTGGTTCTGGATATTCTCTATAATAGTTATGGCTATGCAAGGAGAATGATGGTTTCTAATCAAGAAACCAGATCTGTGTCCGCACTAGGAAGTCGGGTGGACGATACTAGTTCGGAAGTGAAATTGTGTGATCGAGTGGGCAATCAGATTGGTATAGCGTACGGATGGTATGTGTACATCGTACGGATTTGAATGAAAATAAGAATTGTGAAATGGTTCTTTTGAAATGAAAGAATATTTTGAGAAATATACAATGAATAAAGGTGGAAATTGGATATTTCTATGGTTTTTGGAAGTGTTTGAAGTATAAAAGGGATTTTATACAAGTTTGAAATGATCCAAAGTTTTAAAAATTATATGTATTTGTATATATATAAAGAATCTTATGAGGATTTTGGAAAAGGTTTTGGGAACCATTGGATTTGGAAAGGCTTTTGATTTTGGATAAAATCAATATTTGAAATTTGGAAAGCCTATTTTGAGAATTATCGATTTTGGGGATAATCGATTTTGTGTAAAGGAGCTTTGATAAAATTCATACTAGGCGTATGATTTGAAAGATACTATATGTGTATAGTATATAGTGTTTTGATGATGGCTTTGGGGGAAAAAGGCGCTCCCTTGAAATGGACTTCTTAGGAGTGCCACCGGGTGGTGCTGCCTTGAGCCCCAATGGGGGGTTCTAAAGTTGATCCTGTGAGGAGTCCGGACAAAGCTAGTTCCTAAGGATTATGAGTTGAGTATACCATAGCGTAAGTCGTGTGTGCCGCTGAGAGCCAACAGTCTGCGTTTGATTTTATATCAGTAGACTGCGACCTATGGTATAACATAGCGAAAGTCGTGTGTGCCGCTGAGAGCCAACAATCTGCATTTGATTTTATATCGGCAGACTGCGACCTATGTAGGAATGGAGAAGTTTCATTTCGACAGCGAAAATCGGAGGCCGCTGAGAGCCTACAGCTACATGGACTTTTGCTGTGACGGCAACGTAACCCTGGATGTATCTGTGATCTGTTGTGGGTTCCATGGCGTAATCGAGAGGCCGCGGAGAGCCTGCAGTTACATGGACTTTTGTTGCGACTGTAACGTAACCCTGGTATGTAACCGTGACCATGGATGGGGGTGATGATTTTCAGAGCATTGTCACCAAAGATATTTCCTCTATTTTCAAAAAAAAAAACTAATTTCTATATTTTCAATAAAATTATTTTCCAAGTATTTTTACTGGATGTTGAAAACGGGTTTATCAAGTACTTATAGATTTTCAGTCCTACACCTGATCAACGTATGACTGAATTTCTGTGAGAATAAGGATGGACTGGTTGAGACATGGAGTTGTAAGAAATATTTTTGTAAAAGCTATTTTAATAGTATAAGGTGGATTTAAAAGCATTTCTAAATTGTTAAAATAGAAGTGTTGGAATTTTGGGAAAATTTAAGGGGAAAATCCAAACTGGAATTATAAAATAATATTGGACTCGAGAAAAATTTAAATGATGCGATTCTTTGTAATAAAATCGAATCTTGATATAAAATTGGAAGTAAGCTAATTGGCTAAATAATTGTTTGATCGAGTATGTTAATAAAAATTTAACTTGGGAAAAGAAAATGGATTGTTAGTTGATAATGGGTTTGGAAATGAATTCGAATTATAAATAGAATTCGACTTGGGTTTGATAATGGATTAAATAAGAAGAGATGGTGTAAAAATAAAATTGAGTTGGATTGAAAAAGTGATGGTTTGAATTGCAAATAAAATTCAAGTGATTTGAATAATATTTAACGTAATTTGCAAGTAAATTTGATAATGGAAGTGTTGTCGAATGAAATGAAAGTGGATTATAATAGAAATAAATTAAGAATGACCTTGTATTAGTAAAATAAATTAAAAATGAATTAAGTAAGTCAAATAAAATTTTAAATGGATTAATGACATTAATAAATGAATGAAGTCTGATAGAATACAAACTAAATCAAAGTTGTGTTTGGAATTGGATTATCAGACCGAACATAAGTTCGGTGGCATAATAATTTGAAATGTAAATGAGTTAAATATGAGTTGGATATTATTTTGATAAATTGAGAAGGTGAATTAAAATTAAAGTGGATGGGCTAACTGAATTAAATAAATTTAGATTTGATAGGAATCAAATTGAAGGGAAGTGAACTTAAGTTGATGTTGGAATAAATTAAAGTAATTAACTTAAGTTTAAATTTATTGAAGCTTGGTTTCGAATAAGGATAAAAGCCCCTTAAGTAAAAGCTTGGGTTAAATTAAATTGCCCATCATTACCCGAGTGAGAACTGATCTTCTAATTGATTCTGTTCATCTAATTGAGTCTGTTCACGTGATTTATGAAATGATAACAAGCCATTTTGGTTTTTATTTTTTTGGCTATCCCCTCTCGTTCCACCTCTATTGTATGAATCATCTTTGTTTCAATCAGAAATGATTCTATGATTGATGTATCCATAATTCAATATTGGAAATGGTTATTAATTTATAAGTATTGAATGTGCCAAGCATAATAAATTGTTTGAATGGAACAATTGCGGAAATGAAATGGAAGGCAATGAAGGTTTGGTGAATAAATTAGAAATGAAATGGACTTAAGTTATGAGGTGTATTATATTGAAGTGAAATTACATAAGTCAATAAAATCTTGGGTTAAATTGATTTGGGAAGGGTTACTAGTACACAAGCATGGAATGTGTCAAGCTAACTAAAATAATCGTGAATAAATTAAGATGGAATTGAATTAAATAAAATTGAGTTGGAATCAATTTGAATTGGTTATAAAACGTAAGTAATTATTTATTCACTTGGGTATCACCAAATTGCATAGAAATGATTGTCGTTTGATGTAAACGAGATTTAATTAAATTCTGTAAATGAATGGAAGCAAATATAATTGATTTTTGAATCAATTAATATGAATATGAGTTGTTTGGAATTATAAATGAACTAAAGGTAAGTAAGTGAGTTGTGCATTTCTTAAATTGAATGCAAGGGTAAGAAAAGCGAGTGAAAGCAAATAAATTGATTTTTAGAGCAATTAAAGCGAATATGAGCTTGTTTCGCTTAAAACTGAATTAAATGTAAGCAATTGCGTTGTAAACCATAAAATTTGAATGAAATGGCATATAAAATTGGTTGGAAGCAATTGTATTAGCTTTAAATTATATAAATCGCTTATGGTAAGTGTTTGGTGTTTGTTGCTTTTGAATTGCTTGTGTTTAGCCATTAAAAGTAACTGATATGTTAATAGATTCTCTATATATGGCACTTACATATTTAAATTGAGTAAGTACAGGTGCAGGAAAGCAGTTTGGCTATTTTGGGGTATGCTAATTGCTAAAATAAATAAGCTGCTTGCTTAAAATGCTAAATAAGGTACGCCTACGCAATAAAATTAGGAAATATGAACTGTTTTTGTTTTTCCGACCGGGTGGGTCGATGTATATATATTTATATCTCTTGTCAAATTGCAAAAGCTCCTCCGTACAAAGGAGACTCTACCAAAAAATTTCAAAAATTTTGGGAGTTAGAAAATTTTTGAAATTTTTGGGAAAATTTTGTTAACGACAAACAATTTCAAATTGGAAACTAAAATAAATTAGTAGATGAAACTACTATGAACCAGTTATAAATGAAAGTTAAAATTCAGTGCTCAAATTTAAGATGAATTGAATTCATATGGAAATGGGAAAGACTAATTTGAAATAGATATGAAACCTATGTAAGGAAATGCATAAATGATTTGAAAGGTTCCGGTTGGATATTATGGCTAAGTAAGATATGCAGGTATTAAAGGGGGAAAGGAATTGGATTTAATTCCAAAAGATAAATTTGAATTGCCCGACAAAAAGGTATGTATTTCAAATTCTGTATGAAATTGGATTGGGTTTTTGATGTAGCCACTTGGCTTTTGTTTTCTTTTTGGAATATGGGAGCCCGTAGAGGCCTTTTGTAGTTGTACCGAGCTAGCCGCGCAAAGAGACGCTGGCAAAAAATTTCGAAAATTTAGAGAGTTAGAAAAATTTTGAGAAAATTTTGATAATTCGAAAGTTGGTCGAATTTAAATTTAAATGATTGAACAAATGGGTAGTATTTGAACTATAAAAGATTTTTGGAGATTAGTTAAGATGATAGTGGGTCATTGATAAAAGATAGTTGGTAGGATAGTGATTGTGAGTTTTGGGAACAAGTAAACGGGTATTGAACCATTCTTCCTAACTATTAATTTCGGGGACGAAATTCTTTTAAGGGGCGAGGAATGTGACGACCCGAAAATTTTAACAATTTAAAATGGAATAATAAATTGATTTTAAACATTTGAAAGGTTAATTTTAGCTTGAATTCCAAATATTGATATTTACTAGATAATTAAAGTATTGAATTATATAATTTGAAACTGGGTAAGATGTTGAATATGGAATTTTAAGCCTATTAAAAATAATTTGAAAGCTTATAAAATTTATAATGATAATACTGGAGATAATTGAATGGTTTGAATCTAATTTAAAGATAATTTGTTCGGTTTTAATAATGTAGTGCTTAAATTGGAATTTAAAAATAGTCTTCCGAGGCACAGTCTCGGAATTCGACGAAACCGGTTCCATTGTGTTCGGAACCCGGGTAAAATTTTGCAATCTTCTAGCAGCATTTCTTAACTGGAATTTGAAATTCTAGTAGCAATTTAACGGGGCGTTTTGAAAATTTTATAATATAATAAAATTTTAAGTACAAACAGTAAGAAATATTTTTATCCAACGCGAACGCGTACTGGTGAAGCTTCCCTATCGATATTTTAACTCCGTCTTCCTCTCTCTAATCCCACAGCTGAATTCGAACTTAAACTCTTATAAAAAGAAAACAAAGAATGGCCGTTCAAGATCGATTTCCCCTCTTTCTTTTTGCCGTTCGTACCCAGCCAAGCCCTCTTTCACCTTCGAATCTTAGCTTCATCTTAAAAAAAACAAACAACGAATCGCGATTTCAAAAAAATCATGGGCGGAATCAAATCGCGAATTACGGGATGATTCGCGAGTTGACTCGCGATTGAATGGCGTGCGCGTTGGAGCGGCTGGAGATTGTAGTAGGGTTCGATTTGGGGGATTCTCGTGAGGCCGAGTCGCGATCGACATTCGAAGCAGCTCGAGCGACGAGCTCGCAAGTGGCGTAAGGGTTTAGACACGAGGCTGCGGCAGTTCTAAGGATCTCGATCTTGGCAATGAGGGAGCGAAGCAAGGTACTCGATGTTAGGGAAGCTCACGCGCGTACGGGCAGGGAGGCGCTTGGAGTTTTGCGACAGCGACATCACAGTGGAAGGCTGCTCGATCTGGAACGACGTTGGTAGCTTGAGTTAGCGATATGTGTCGATGTTGAGAAGGGAAGTTGAGCATGGATTTGGATTTTGGCCGATGATGGCGGCGCGTCGAACTGAGGTGAGGGTTTCTTCTTCTGATTTTAGTTATTTTTTGAAATTGGTATTTATAATTTACTGAAATAAATAAATATTTACAGTAAAGTATGGGTTGTACTATTTTTGGAAATTAAATCAGATAAAGACAGATTGAAATATATATGAAGTTTAAGATAGAAAATTACTTTTATATAGAAAGACTTGAAATATTATATATATAGAAATTTTTAAGTGTAAAGTTCTGTAAAATCTTTTTTTTCCCTGTAATTTATTGTTAAGTATATGTGTATATAGATAATGGTAGAAAATATTTTTAGCAGCCTATTTAAAATTAACTTATTTAAATTATTTAGCTACTATTATTTAAGGGAAAAAGTTGTTAAATTAAATTAATGGCAACTGATTTCAATTAGATCAAATTATTAATAATTATACAATGTTATACAAGGCCGAAACCGTGTAGTCATGTCGAGATTGGATCGGATTTGCAAATGGGAAGCAAAGGTGAGTAAATCTCACTCTGTCTGGTAATTATTTAAATTTATATGGTTAAATTTAAATAATTGGTTGAGTGTTTAAGTTGATTGGATGTATACTGATGGTGATGTGACATTGGATTTGATTGATTCTCGAGTTAATAGTGGATTGACTCGAAGTATATGGGGTTTTAAATTATTTTAAACTTAAATCATAAATAAGACAATGATTTCATTTTAAATTTAGTAAGAGCTTGATGTGTTGTGATTCATTAAATTAGTAGGGAATTTGAAATAAATAATTGATTGATTTAATTAATTAATGATTTGGCTTAACTAATATAGTAATGAATGAGTTGAATTAATTAATTGAGGTTCAAGTAAACTAATTAAGTGCAAGTAATTCAGAATAATAATCGAATGGTGGGCCAGTTAATTTCTTAATGAAATTAATGAAATAAAATTTATTTTGCGGAAGAAAGCAAGAGATTAAATGAGATAACTAATTAAGGAGTAAGTAATTTATTTAATGAAGTAAATAAAAGATAATTAAATATAGGTAGAGGTTGTTTGAAAGGATTAATATCGGGATTTAACTAATGTAATTAATTTGGATTAGGATAATGGAAATGAAATTGGAACTCATAATTTATATAATTAAGAATGTGATTTAAGATGAATTAATCAAAATGACTTATGAAACTAATTTATAAGTAATTAAGGATTAATGTAATTAAAATAGTTAATTAATTCATGAAGTAACTAAGGTTACCTATTGACTTTGGTTAAGAATAAATAAATAAAAATCGTGAAGCTAATTAAAGATGATTACTTGAATGTAATTGAAAGATAATTAATCCAGGGTGATTAATTAAGATGAATGAGGATGGATTGACCAATTAATTAACTTGGAATTTTATTAACGTTGAATGAAGGGATATAGGTAATTGAGATTTGAAATTCAATTGATAAATTGAATTGATTTGTATGTGATGGATGATTGGATGGTATTGTATGATCTGAAAGAGTTGATAACTCCGATATGAAATGTTGTTTATTTTATTTGGATAACTCGGAATAGGATGATATGAGATTCGAAGAGACCGGGGTCGGGTATTGGGTAAATACCCGAAAACCATTTCGAAAGTTTGGATTGATATGTAAAAATCTATATGCTGGAATAAGTGAATTTGAGGAATTGGACTATTTTAAAATCTAAATCTTTGGTATTTAGAAACTTATATGTGGAATAAGTGTTGTCTAGAATAAAATGTGGCTTTGAGAATTGTTATAAGTTACCCAGGTTTTATTTGAGTTGTATGCTTTGTATTCCATGTTAGTTGGGTTTACTCACGCTGGTTTCCAGCCTGACGCGGGTGTTACTTTTGTGTAATGCTCGGGTCAGACCGAGTATTACAGCTTTTCAGGTAAGGACGTTCTGGAGCTCAAGAGGCGAGCTGGATGGAAATAACGTATAGAGTATTTCCGTTGTACATATATTATTGTTAATCTAAGACATGATAATTATAAATATTCTGTGACTGAATATTATTTGAAACTCTGATGTATATTAAATGTAACAGGCAAATATAATATTCTTTTGTAAACTGTTATTATTTATTATTATATTTTGTTCGCTGCGAATGTGAGTTGTTGATGTTTCTTCTTCTTCTACTTCTATCTCTTTCTTCTTTTCATAACTGTCTGGAATTTTTGGGATTGAAAATTTCGGGTCGTTACAGATGATCAAGTGGCTCAACAGAGGGTAAGGGGGCGAAGGTCGAAGGGCGGCGGGCCCTTTCTGTATTAGAGGCAAGAGTTCTAGTGGACCGTAGTGGTGTCAACTGCGTAAACTTGGATTTTAGGGGTTATGATTTTTAATGTTCCATTTCGCATCACCGAGGGTGGAGGAGGAGATCGGCCTCGTATATGGGGATTAAGGTGGGTGCGGGTGTATGTAGTGGTGTTGTGGGCAAGGCAGCAGGCGGTTGGACAACAACATGGAGGGGACGGTGGAGAGATAATGGTCGCGACCTATTTATTTTTCTGGGAGGATGTCACTGTTAAGATGGCCAAATGGAGGAGGATGAACATTCGAAGCTCGGGCATAAACAACTTGGATATGCAGGTGGAGGCGGTTTTGCTGGTAGTGTCAGGGCATCAGGGCGGTGGCCAGTTCGCGCGTGCATATGCACGCATGTGCTCGTGTACACTGGAGATAGTATCACTTTTTTGTTTGATTTGCATGTCCTGGGAAGGAGAAGAAGATGGCGGGTCTTGGGTGTGTAATGATGGGCTTGTGGCCTTTGAGTGGGTGTAAGTATCTGTACAAAATAGAATTTTTAAAAACAGCGAAACATAAAAATAGTATAACTCCTTTGTCCATGATCCGTTTTACATACGGTTTCCGACGTTGAATTAGTATTAAGCTCCAAAACACACTCATGTAATCATATAACCCATATGTTGTAGTGAATTTTAATAGTAAATTAACATGGATGGTGCTTGATTACATAGTTAGCAATTAAAATTAATCCCTAACATTTCTGTTGGTAGAAAAAAACAACATTCTGCTATATTTAAATAGAATAGACTTTATTGTTCATCTATTTAGCAGAATAAATCATTGTTCGGCTATTATGTGAAAGAACTAGGCCAGCCTGTAGTGGAAGAAATGAGTGAATTTCATGTTTTTTTTACCCTATTGGATCATAGTTGGGCCTATGAAGCCTAATTTATTTAGCATATTTCTAAATTTGTTTTTAAATAAAATCATTTATTTTATTTAAATTATTTAAAAGGAAGTTTTTAATTTCAAATGTATAGTGTATCAAATAAACCTAACATTTAGTTAATGAATAGGAAATGAAGCCTTTCATTTCTTTTCCTAAACAAGAATTAATTGAGAGTATTGATTGCATTAAATAGAGAGGGAAATCTTTTATTTTCCCTCTTTAATTCGAATTGATTAATACATTAAATGTGATTAATTAATAATTTATTCATGGCAAGATTTATTACTATGCCCATATGTATTCTAAATATACAAATTGTAATTTGAGATTTATTTAATTTTTATTTATTTATTTATATAAGTATGTGTATATATATATAAACCATATATATACACATGTGTGTGTAACATCATAATCCGTGAAGGGTATCATGTGCCCGTATACAGACAATGTGATTTTCGTTGCAACAGCCACATTGACTCATGTTGTGTGCACTGTAATTTGTTCAAATATGTGCTTGTATAATATGTCGAAACATGATATTGATATACATCTATGAATGTATGTATGTGTATACATACATACATACATACATACATACATACATACATACATACATATATATATATAGTATCGAATAAAATTGTTTTTGGCATAATATATTAATGGAAAATAATCACATGATAAAATTATTAGTTTTATAATTTTAGAAAATCTAGAAACATATTTCGGGCTTAAGATTAATTTACGAAATATCTTTTATTAAAATAATATTTATTATTAAATAGTTGATAATAGCCCTTAAAAAATAAATTCTTAAAAATACGAAATCAAGTTGAAAAATTCTGGAACTTTCTAAAGGTAGATTGTGACGCCCCACCTCTATACCCACGCTAGCCAAGAACACTCCGAAGTAGTGCTGTCAACTAGCACGGAGAATAAGGCTGTTGAGGAGCGACCATCCATGTAATTGCTTATCACACGGTGGCTATAAATAATCTTCGGAAACAAACATAGAAATAATCATATCACAAATCAGTCACAGATATCCATATCACAAAGGCGGAAGAAGATATGAATATATAACTAACACATGAAAGTGTACATCAGAGTAGTGGTCAGTAAGATCCACGATAATACAAAAGAATAGCAACACGTGCTATACAAAAGAATACAACTATGAGTCTATATCTCAAGTGTATACAACAAAAACTGCTAATCTAAACAGTTAGCCAAAAGTCAGAGTGATGAATCCCTGGGAAGAAGTCAAGCAGAAGCACCTGTAACATCCCGGTCTGACCCGAGTATTATTTAAGAAAATAATAAACGGATCAGTCTAGCTATAAATATCAGATGACATGAGATAACATAAAAGATATGGAATAAACATAAACATCCATAATGACATACCGCTATAAGTATGTAAATAATGATCAACAGAAGATCAATCAATAAGAGATAATCAATATCACAAGAATCTTCTCAAAGATTCGGAAAGGGCATCATACCCCAAACTTGTACTCATAACAAGTCAATGACATAAATTCTAGAAATCAATGCAAGAAGTCCAGAAATCATAGAAAAGAGAAAGAGGCCTATCACATGACGGTCCGAAGACCAAGGGGAGCTACCCCACATGTGTGAATGGAATCACACAGATTAAGGTCCAGACTAACCAAAAAGCAAAAAGGTATGTGTGAGTGGAATCACACAAGTGGTGTCTAGTCTAACCTCGCAACAAGAGACATCGCACAGTTGCTAGTCTAAATCATCAAAATGATCGTCATGATCAACGAGAAGTGTCAATTACACTAAGCTAGTAAATATAGAAGTTTAGCTTCATGTCCCATAACCACTTGCTTAACTTAAATATTTACGAACGAACTGTAAATCTTCACTAATAAAATTGTCACAAGAGGTTCAATCGAACAAGTCCAGGAATTAACCGACGAAGTGAACGCAAGCGTTTCATACCACTTGTTTTACTAAGTCGTTTAATTAGATTTCTCATCCGAGTGAGGTAAAGGGTTGTATATACTAATAGATTGGAAAACGGTTTAAGAAAAGAGCTTTGTTATTAAAAATAGAGTTGAAATTGTTTGTTAAAAGAGTTTTGATATTTACTACTAGTATTGAAACCTTTATATTTTTAAAATGACAAATCACAGAAGAGATTGTAGAAACAATCATCACAAAGATCACATTCGGAGATGTGAATAAAATCCAAGGAAATCAGCTCAAAAGCATCAAAGTGGAAGTTCCCCAACGACCAAACGTGGCCGAGATAACCAGAGATGGTTTGTCTCGAAGAATGGTCAACTCAGCATCTCAACAAAGCAAGTTCTGTTGAATGTTTTTCAGATAAGATCGCCTACGGAGGGGGGGTCCAGGGGGGGTGGCAACCCCCCAAGATGGGGGTGCGGGGGCAACGCCAACGCTTACGGGGTTCGACCTGCCCGGTCAGATCGCGGGGGTCCAGGGGGAAGCGCCCCCGGCGGGGTGCGGGGCAGCGCCCCGACCAAAACGGTACGACCTAGTGAAGACAAAATGAGGTCTAACGACCTAACGACTCAAGGGTCTAACGACCTAACGACTCAAGGGTCATACGACCTAATGACTCAAGGGTCATACGACCTAACGACTCAAGGGTCATACGACCTAACGACTCATGGGTCATACGACCTAACGACTCATGGGTCATACGACCTAACGACTCAAGGGTCATACGACCTAACGACTCAAGGGTCATACGACCTAACGACTCAAGGGTCATACGACCTAACGACTCATGGGTCATACGACCTAACGACTCCTGGGTCATACGACCTAACGACTCAAGGGTCATACGACCTAACGACTCAAGGGTCATACGACCTAACGACTCAAGGGTCATACGACCTAACGACTCATGGGTCATACGACCCAACGAGTTAAGTGTCCAGCGACCTATCGGGATAACTCGTAACCGACTTAAGGGTTGCGTGACTGAAGGGCTGCACGACTTAAGGGTTAACTCGTAAACGACTCACGACCTATGGATGAACGACTTAACTCCGAACGAGCTAAAAATGGCCAGAACGACCTAGGGTTAACTCGTGAACGACTCACGACCTATGGACGAACGACTTAACTCCGAACGACCTAAAAATGGCCAGAACGACCTAGGGTTAACTCGTGAACGACTCACGACCTATGGACGAACGACTTAACTCCGAACGACCTAAAAATGGCCAGAACGACTCAAGTGCAGAAAATTCAACAAAACGCTAAAAATTGGAGTTTTTCGACAATCCAATCCAAACCAAATGCTAACATGCATGAAAAAATGATAGGGAATCATTCCCAACAGTCCAATATAGTTATAGGCTAGAATTGTGAGATAAAAATCTCACCTTTGCACCAAATATCAATGAAAATGAAGTTTTAAGCAAGCAAGAATCAATCCTTCTTCTATCTAAGCACAAGAAGCTTGAATCCAATGTCTTCTTCTTGAATTTGGAGTAGAAAGATGGATTGCAATTGAATTTGAGTTTTGGAATTTTAATTTCCCATTCCCTCCACCATTAATGCCAAAGCTTGATTAGTTGGGAAATTTATGAAGAGTGAGGAGAAGAGGGTTGGAACTTGGGCTTAATAGGCTAAACTAACCCAAAGTCCAAAGCGGGAAAAGTTAGTGAAATTTCACTAACTCCAAACCTATCGATGTTTATACTTAAAAAAGTTGTAAACGACATTTCGAACTCAATGGAAGTGGTCTCGTGTCCTAATTTGACCATTTGCAAAAAGTAGCTTTTCGGACCAAAATCCGATTAACGAGTTAATATTTAAATAAAATATTTAAATACAAACTCGATAAATATTCGGGTTGTTACATAGATGTGATATATTTTTGCCTTAGGAAAATTTTGTATAATTTTCTCAACTGAAATTTTTAATTAAATAATTAACTACAGTTCAATAATAAATTAATTGTAAAAAATATTATATAAGTTTTAAAAATCTGAATTGTTTTCTAAAGGTACATGTGAAACTTATAGTGCTTATGAAAAATATCCAGAATCTTATCAATTGAATTTTTAATTTTAATTAAATGAACGACCGTTGGCTAAAAATAAAGTAATTTTAAAAATTAATAAATTAAGTTTAAAAAATCTTAATATTTTACAATAAGCATCGTACATGGTGTAGAAAATAATAAAAATATAAAATTGAATTTGGAACCATTAGTTATTTTATATATAATAAAAAATTCATAAAATCATTAAATAATAGTAAAATAATTTTTTTTACGATTCACAATAAGTATAAAACATCGTAAGAAATTTTTTAGATTAAATTTATACAAGATATAAAAAATGTACATTATACATATAGACAATTCGCAAATATGCATACATTTAATCTAGATCTATTTATATATATGAATATAAATCAAAATTAATTTTTTTAGAAGAAAAATTCAACAGTAAACCAGTAAACAAAATATTACAGCAAACATACCAATCCAATTGTAAGAAACACATATCCCCACAAAAATCGCACATAATCTAAGCAATAAATAGATCTGAATATAAACAAGTTATTTGAATGTAAATCAACATTCTTATGATAAACTTGAAATCATAACAATAACAATAGATAAAAAAATTCACCTCCTAATGAAGCCTTTGTGTCCGCGTTGAATAATGAATTCTCTTCTAAGAACAATTCCCAATCCATCAGGTTGTTAATCTGGAATTGGAGACCGTTCGTTACAAATTATTATTTTTTGATTTAAATTTGATTTGAGAATGTTTGGCATGATTTTAGAGGAGAGTTGCTGCCAATAAAAATAAGGAAGGTGAAGAAGAAAGCGATGGCTCAAAAAATGAATTATTCTTTCACTAGGGTTTTGAGATTAGCTTTTAAGAGAGAAAATAATGATCTCAACCACACAACTCAAAACCCTAATCTCATGCATAGTAGCTGCCCACTTCCTCTATTAAAACCAAATGACTTTCACCTCTAAAATTCATAGGTTGTGAGCCCAGTTAGCCCAATTTAAATGTAAATAATTATATTCAACTAAATTTATTGTCGATATCTCATATCGATCAACATGTTTATAAAGTTTTATAAATACATGCAACAAATTTATTTCCCAAATCTTATCCAAGTTTTACAATTAATACTTCATAAATAATCATTAGTTTAATAGATTTATAACAACTATAAACTAATAAAATAATTCGGTCTTAAGAGAATTCATCGATACGGTTGTGCGACTCTTGGGTGTAAATTCAGTTAGCGATTATAGTCGAACTATTCGAACGTTAACGTTCACACTTCACTTTGCAGGTGTTGTAACATATGGCCAAATTTTTTGCTTACTCATTTTTGGAAAAATCTTATTTTTATTTAATAAGCATTACCCAGTTATGACAATTACTTACACCAATTGTCTTCGTGAAAACTATAGCACTTTGGACTTAGTGAATTTGGTAATGGTCAAAAATTTGAACATCGTCCACATTCAACTCTATAATCCAAACACAAAGTCTTTAGTTCAATAATAACAATTATTATCAATAAATTACTTTGGCCAGAGATTTTGACTTCAGTTGGCATGAGTTGATCATGATACTAACTTCATATAACCGCGGAGACGAATCATTTCTTGAATAGGTTTCACTTCCAATACTTTCACTCGACCCAACTATAGTCACTCGATTGATGCCATGACATGATTTGACTATAATCAAAGCAGAGCTTTTATATTAAAGATTCACAGCATTCCCAAGTCGAAATTACCGTGTAAATTATTCACATCGATATTTTCTATTTAACGTTAATTATATTAACCAACAAAAAACCATCGAACGAGTCGTTCCATAATATCCAATAACTATTAGTACGTAATCCTTATGTGCCTCCACCAGTCATGAGTAATACACTACCCAACATTTGGAGAGCGTTACGTACTCTAGTCTTAATGGATACATCGATATATAGTCTCGATGCATCCTGGCTAGGAACATTTAAAATAGTATATTTATTTTTGTTATGATAAATTAATCGCGGTTATAACACTTTGTAACTATTGTCACAAAACATACCATTTATGGATTTTCTATTAAACATACTTTTAGTTAATTAATTAATTAATATAACTACATTATATCAAGTATATAATAGAAAGAAAACACCTTTATTTCAAATAAGATTAGTCAACGAGTTAGATATATGTAAAAAATTAGATAATTGCCCTAGGGAATACTCCAAAATCTAACATTATGTTCATTTGGATATTTGTTTATATGCCAGTTAAATCATATTGACATGTTATCCATCGATTGATAGTATGGATTTTGTTTACATATCTGTTGTTACGTAGATACTTGTGTTGCGACTTAAATGTCAATTTGATTATAATGGTAGCTTGCTTAAGTTCCATCAAGATTTTCTAAGCCTCTTTCCTCGTTGGATAAGTTAAGGATTTGAAATTAGTTTGAGTTTTATAAAAATTTAAAGTGAATTGTTAAATTAATTAATATTTTTTTAATTTGTTAATTATTTATGATTTAAATTTGTTAAATTAATGATGTTTGAAGATAATTATTATTATTAAATTAAAATGATGTGAGCTATTTATTTATTTATTTAATGGGTTAAGTTAATTATTATTTCAAACTAAAAGGGTTTTAAGTCAATTACCATTTAGTTAATAAAATGTTTAAGTTAATTATTATTTAAGTAATAATTGTTTTAAGTTAATTATTATTTTAATTAATAATGATTAAGCTAATTAATTATTTTAATTAATGTGGTCCTAAATAATTAATCCTTTAATTAATAATGTTTAACGGTTAATCAATTATTTTAAAATAAAGGTGTTATAGTTAATTAATTATTTTATTAACAAGGTTTAGATTAATTTAATTACTTGATTATTTTTAAACTTATACTTTGCTTAATAACGATGTTTAAAAATTTATTAATCTTTCTATTAAATTTAATTAATAAAGAAATAATGGAATTTCAGTTAATTTGATTAACTTAAGAATATGCTCTTAAATAATGATATTTTTTTGTAAACTGGGTTTAAAAGCTTATAAGTTTGTTTTATAAAAGAGGTTTTTATGCAGTAAAAAGAATTAGATAAAATAGTTATATTTTGGCAAGAGATCTTGGATTTTGAAAGGAAAAATTGGGTTCATAAAGTTTTAAATGGATCATTTATATTAATCAAGTTATAAATCAAATAAATAAGCAGTCCTTCTTCATTTTGGTGGTAAGGAAGCAATTCCCTACTTAACACCGAACAATTAGTTGTTTGAAGATTCATAATAAAATGTGTTTTCAAATACATATATTTTGATCCATCTAAAATAAAATTGAAATAAGAAATCAACGGTTTGTTGATGTATTTATACTTGTGAGATAAGTATAAGAATTATTTTAGATAAATAATTAGAGAGATCTAATTAATTAAAGGTTAATTAAATGAGGCTTAGTACTTTCCGTGGGAAATTAAACATGTGATTGACGCATGTGTTTTTGATAAATAAAATACCGACTATCAAATCCTGGCCCAAAATATAACTCTGGAAATATCTAGGAGAAATACATGAGTTATATGGCACAGTCATCATCGATGATGTTGTACTGTGCGTATAAATTTCATTTTGTTCTTCTAGGATAAATGATAAGGAGATCTGTCCACTTAAATGGTTATCTTGTCAATTTATTTCCAAAAGAACTGGAGTTGAGTTTACTGAAAACTAAGGGATTGGAATCAAATAAGTACGAATTATTCGAAAACCATTTCGATCCGACTCAAGTGACGTATTGAAGACATCTTGTAGATGATGGGGTCACAGACGGAGCTTTTGAAGTGCAAGGGTTTCTTGCTACTAATTCTGTAGGTGATTCCAAATGGATGTATTAAAAGTAGCGCCTTTGGTTTGTTCAGACCCAGAACAACTTGTATGGATAAATGCTGGGATTGCATTGTTGCTTAGAGGGTAGTGTTAGAGTTCCAAGTGGTAAGTGCCAAAGAAAGGCAGAATGTAGCCTCAGGCCTCATCAACCAGGAATGACAGAAATTGGGGATGCAGCAGGGCGATGTGGGTCACTACCATTAGGGCATGATCATACCTTATTTAGAGTCGATTTCTATGTATGCTTTGGCACCCATCACAGTTGTTGATCACAACCAAGTGGTGATCATATTCTATACTATCTAGTAAGGGGTAGGTCAGTTCTGTGAAGCAGAGGCATAAGATGTTCTTGTCAGACCATAGGTGCATTTTATCTAGAGGTGTACCATTCGGAAGGTAGTCCCTTACCTTGTCACAGTATGGAATCCATTTTCCAATAAATGCCTTCAAACTTTATTATATACCCATTATGTTGGAATTTAATTAATGTAACAATTTCGACTGTTGATAATATGTATTTATACGCACTATTATAATATCACTGCATTTTCTATAGAAATGGTTTGTTTATCATAAGGTAAAAACCCTTCCGTGTTTTTATGCGTCATGGTCTTACGAGATGCCTTTGTTTCAAAGGGTTTTATAAGTTTAAATAAAATTCCTTATGATTAGAGTTTCTCACGTTGGTTTTACCAGACTGACCTGGACGTTGTTTACTTTTAAAGCTCGAGTCAGACTGAGCATATTTTCCAGATTAGCTTTGGATGCATTAGAGCTCAGGAGACGAGCTAGAGGCGAAGATGTATTTATGTATTTCTTTATGTTCGATTGCATGGTTTCGTTATATTTATTAGAAATTCTAAGGACTGGTGCTATAACTATCCAAGTAGATGATTTGTTAGTACTCTGATGGATGTTTGTACATAAAAGGTTTTTTCTGTAAAGATCATTGTTATATTATAGATTATTGGTTACGATGTAAGATTCTATGTTATTTAGTTTTTTCTTGTCGTCTTTCTTCTACTTCTCTTAACCATCTGTCTTTTTAGCACTAGTTGTTCGGCACGCGAATACCGTGGATGTATTAACGTTGACTTTTGAGGGTCAAAAAGGTGGGTTATTACGACATGGTATCAGAGCTTAGGTTGAGCGCGCACATAGGTTTTGTGGGGTGGAATAATTAGAGATAGTGTTAGTAAATTCCATAATGAATTTGAGTGTACTATATATGGGAGCTATATTTGTGAGTGCTATAGAATGTTTTATATTGCATTGATTTATCGGTTGAGTAGTTTATGAATTCTGCTCGATGCGTGGGATGCCACGATGTCGGTAGGGGTTTCTAAGCACTTAAACAATGCAAATCGACACAGTATTGTTTTGGAAATTGGTAAATGAAATAATTTTACCTAGAATTATATTTTATATATAAAGGAATAGTTTTCAAAGGACAATTATAGTTATTTTTTGTTGTAATTGTTTGTTAGAAAATGTTAACATTCATTTAACATCAACTGTTTGTTTTGTTGTGCTCAGTTAGTTTATGGGCGTTATTTGGCTGATCTTAATTTTAGGTTGATGCGTACACCTTGTGAAATCAGTTTCATAGTTTGACTATAAGACATTCGGTGATAAGGTTGGATTTAATATTTAATTTTGATAAAGTTGTTTATTAAAATCTAAACAAAGATACACATTTGTGAAATGAAATTTTATAAGTTTGGTTTATAAATATGAGTTATAAATGAAAATGGGTTTAAACCGTGAATTTGAGAATTTATGTCCCGGTGCTTTGAAAAATGGTTTCCAAAGTTTTGAGAAAATAACAATGATATTATTTGGTAGTATTTATGATTATAAATATTTAAAAGGACTTTAAAGGAATAGGAAGTACTGAAATCACTTCGGTCACTGGAAATAAATTCTGATAATGGATGTTGCATCATCAGCGTTTATTTTCAGGTTTCTAAGTGAGGGAATGCTACCATAATAGTTATGTTCCCGTAGATAATTTTAATAGAAAAATAGAATTGGTATTAGTGAGAACCAATAAAATAAATACAAAAGTTGCACGTAGGTCATTACTCTTTTTGACATAAATTCTGATCCAAGGTACGAGCACATGACTTTAGGTCATTTCGCACCATTCCAATTTAGGATATAATACTTTATTCCTGATGGCGAATAGTTGGTGAGGGTTCCTGATATGGTATCAAAGTTTTCTATCACAGTGTATGGATTTATAAGGAGAACAGAGGTTTCTAATCAAGGAGCTTGATCAGAGTCTGTACTAGGGAATTAGGCAAGTGATCGTAGTTCGGAAGTGAAGTTATGTATTTGACTAGAGATCAAACTGGCTTTGGCATATGTTTGATCTATGAAAATCATGCGGGCTTACGAATAATATTGGTATTCATGTGGTGAAATTTCGGAGAACATAATTATTTTAATGGGTAAAGAATGTAACCATCTAGAATTTTATCGTTTTAAATTTTTGAATATTAAATTTAATTTAAATATTCGGTTAATTTATTTTTAAATTTGGCATACATAAATTAGTAGTTCGATGGAAACTAGAAGTGTGACTGAAACACAATTTTCAGCTTTTGTCAAATAACAAGTTGTTTAGTTGTATTTTGGTTAAAACAGCATAGATTGTAAAACACCTTTATTTAAGCATAATATTACACTATTATGTATTTAAATGTAAGATATAGTTAAAATAAGAAATCATGGAAAGTTGTGAAGTAATTTGATTTCTTAAGTGTAATAATGGACTTAGTGCATGAAAAACACTTATTATCCAATATACATTCATATGCTTGGCCTTTGGAGACTTAGAAATGAAGTTTGATTTGAAAAATATGATTAAAGGGAATTTTGGTCTTTGCACTCTCATTTCATTTATCTTGTTTTTCACTTTTTCCATCCTCCATCCTCCTCCTTAACTCCATTTCTATCTCCTCTTACTTTTAAATCTTAAAATAAAAATACAATTTTTAAAATAAAAGCAAGGTTGCTTTCTTATGATCAAAGCATAAAGATTTGATTAGCATTTCAAGAAGCATTGAAAACAAAAGGTGAGATTTTTTACCATTTTTTAAAATATTTGAATGTTGTTTATCTTGTTTAGTAATAATTTTGATTTGAAATCATGTTTGAGAAATCGTGTTAAAAACCATATAATGGTAAGATTTGGATTGTAATAGGAAAACAGTACTTTGCTGTAACAAAATATTTGTTCTCTATATTATTAACTTTTTTTCCCTCTCCACCTTCTAAATCAAGATCTCTCAGACAATCTTGAATTTTCAATTGCTATAAACTAAAGTTGTATGTTTTGAACCAATATTTATTTTAAATAGTTATTGAATTTTTAATTAAGTATTTTGTGAAATATTGTGAAACTATAGTAAGTAGTTCAAAATGTGGGTATTTCGTCGGTCACAAATCACTGAACAACATATATATTCATGTTCACCATAAAAAATCATGATTTTTAGTGGTTGTTTCATAATTTTTAGCACTACGGTTTAGTAGAATTTCTTTGTTGATCAATTTTGGGTAAACAGAAAATCCCGATGAATCGGTGGTAGAGAGGTACAATGGAGAGTACCGAAACGAAGGTGGGAGGGAGACGAACCCTTTACGTGTTGGAGGCGAGAGTTCTACTGGACCGTAGTGGTGTAAGTAGTGTGAACTATGGTTTAAAGTTTTAAGATTTTTAGTGTTCTATTTTGCGTTGCCGAGGGTGGAGGAGATGATCGACATGCTATGGAGTGTGTAACGACTCAGAATTTGACCACATTAAAATATAATATTTAAAATGATTTTAAATACAAAATAAATAAGGTTATATAATTCATACAATATTAAATAGGATTTGGAAAGAGAAGTATAGACAAAAATAGTAATATTTGACTATATCGACAAAAGTGATAAAATGCTGATTTTAGAAAAGTAAGTTTCGGTGGTTAAATAAATTATTTTAATTTATTTGTGAGTATTTATATTTTTAATTAGCATAATATAAATTATTTTTAAATTTGATTTACATAAATAAATAGTTTAACTAAAATGTCGAAATATGACCATAAAACATTTTTTTTGAAAATCAACATTTTGTCGATTAAAAAGTCATTGCAACGCCGTCGCACCTTTATTTTATTATATAGAAACATATATTCAAATAGTGTATGTATTTATTAATTCACAAATCAAGTTTACTTTTACTAAACGTAAACAGAAAATTCTAGAATATAATTAACAAAAGTAAGCACAAAAAAACAAACATGTCATTTCGAAGTAAAAACTAAACATCAAATCAAATCAAACATAATTGTTATATTCTTTACTTAATACTTAAGTGAAAATGACATAAAGTAATGATTTAAAATGTGATGTTAAGGGTTGAAAAAAGAAGGTTGCTTAAAAAGTAAGTAAATGGTATTTTGATCTTTTTACAAAATATTATTTTAATCCAAATTTTTTTTATAAATAAGCATCCACTTTCTTACTTTTTTCATCTCTTCTTCTTCTTCATTTTTCAAGCTTTTTTTCTACTCTCTAAAGGCTTCTTCTCTTCTCTTTTCCTTACTAACGTTTCTTGAAATCATACCAAATCAACTCCAAACACAACCAAACTTTGCCAATGACCTTAGAATATCACCAAAACATGTTTCAACATCTAAGAAGTGAAGAAATGATGGAGGAAGGTGGGGATCAAGGGGAGGTCGAGCTTATTGATGTTGTTGGAATGTTTGGCTAAGAGTGAAGAAGGAGGAAAGACTTGTGGTTGAGAGAAAGTGGAAGCGAAGTGATGGCCGAGCGTGAGTCGGAGTTGTTAATGTGATGATTTGATGATGACAAGAGGATTTAGTGAAGTGTTGGATTAAATGAATGTTGGTAGAAAATTAAACGATTTGGTTAAAGTCGAGTACTCAATGTTTATTTAAAGTTAATTATCCTTATAACTATTTTAATATGTCCATTAAAACCTTTGAATAAATTGTTTGAATGTTTGATAACTTGGATGCAAAATTGGTTGATTATATAATTGTTTATGTGATTGATAACTTGTTTGATAAATGATAGGAGAAATGATTAGTAATTAACCATAGTTAATTAATGAGAATTAAATCCATACGAATATGTGTATGAAAATTATTTAGCCTCTTAATGATTTTAAATGAGTTAACATAGTTTAAATATGGTTTTAAACAAGTTTGAAGTGTTTCGGACAATTTCCAAAGCAATTCACAAAATTGATCAAAATCAAGCTCGTCGCGTAGCAGTAGTTCGTAAATTTCGACCAGTAACTTCAAATTGACGTAGAGAATGATTTATGAGTCAGATTTCTTTGAAATAAAAATTCTTTTGTCCACAATGATAATATTTTTCCAACGAAGAAATAAAATGAAGATTTCATCAACTAGATTTTGGAATATAACCAAAACAATTTTATTAATACATCGTGATTTTGCAGTTTGGAATCCAAAAGAGATTTCTTTGTAAATGATATTTTTAAATATATGAAATAAATTTGATAAATCTATTAAAATTGTTTAAAATAGAATGGAATGGAAAATATGAATTTTCAAATATTAAAAAGTTGTTTAAGTCAAATAAGCTTATATAGCGCTTTCCGCAGCACTTTTATGCTGCGAATTCTACAATCTTTTGAATATGAGTTTAAACGTAACAGTTCTTTCCTAAATCTTTTGTGAATGATTTTTAAAGAATAAATAAATATTTTATGAATATTTTGAAAGTTTTAATAAGAGTTTTAATGTGATATCCCGGAATTTCAAGGAATTTAAAATGTGATAATCTCCTTAATTAATTATTTAAAATTTGTAAAGTTTGATATTTTCAAACAATTTAATAATGAGTTGTTTTTAAATATAGGTTTTAATTAGATTTTAAATAGACTTACTATTTCAAATTTAATAAGTATTATTTAAATGTGTATACATATGTGTATTTAAATTGACTTTAATAGGATAATTATTTACAATTAATAACGTGTTTGTTTAAAACTGATATATATTTGAACCGATTTTAAATTGGATTTTAAATTGAATTTGAATTTGGATTTAAAATTTGAATTTAAAAGATATATATCTTAAAAATATTTTGGATATGAAATATGGATAAGGTTTTTATTTAAAATAAGATTGTGTTCTATTATTTTTTTAAAGGAAATTTATTTATATAAATTTAGAACATATTTATTTAATAGTAAATAAATACAAAAGCTTTTAAATTATCATTTAAAAATGAATTAAATTATTTTATATGATTTTATTTAGGATTTAATTAGTTTTATTTTCTTTTCTTTTAAAAGGTTTTATTTATATATAAGTTAGAAAAGCATTTATTTATTTACAAAGGTATTTATTAATTAGAAAGATTATTATTAAAAGCTTTTAAAATCCTTTTAAAAATAATATAAATAAATAATGATAAGTGGAGCTCTTAAATCATGTAAAATACATGTTTAGTTTAAATAAAAATAGTATTTGACAAATGTAAACAATGGGGACAAGAGTCACGTTTATTTTAATTTCTTTTTATTTTTTGTATTAAATCTAAATTAACTTATATAAACTCCTATCTTCCTCTTCATTTTCCTTTTCTTTTCTAAAACTAAGAAAACCAAACCTATATACTATCTTCAACAATTCAGTTCAAACTTATACAATGCAAACATCTTCAAAACTAAGATCAAAACCTTGTTATTCATTCCTCACATCAAAACCAGAAATCTACCATGTCAAGCTAAAAATCTGTAACCATCTCCTCTAAAACAACTACAACTCAACCAGAAAGATCATCAAAACCTGTAACCTCCTAAAACTCAGATCTGTAACTGATTTTCAAGGCATTCCAGTAATAAAATTTTCAAGCATGATAGCCTGTAAAATAAGGCTTGTTAGGTTTTGTCTTCAACCTGGAAAGCATTTTCAAGCCTCTAAACAAATCGGCAAAATCAAGTTTTCCAGTATGGTAACCAAAGCAGCAATGCAAAGATTCAAGTGTTCAAAGTTTTTTAGTCTTAAAGCATTTCAGAAATCAATCAAATTCAGTTTTCAAAGATCTGACCATTCAATGTTTTCTGGAATCAAACAACAAAGCAATGCAAATTTTCAAATCCTGTTTTAAAGCTCTCTGCAATTTCAAAAAAGTGAGTAAACATCTACTTAAAAAATCCTAAGTAATAATTGTTCTGTTGATTGTTAAATTTTGAAAATGATCAACGCTTGCATGTGTATATATAAGTGCATGATCTGTGTGTATGAATGTGAATGACCGTGCATGTATATTTTGATTGTTCTTCTCGGTTTTTAAATTACAAAGAATAGGAATAAAAGAAAATTAAAATCTTCTTATCTGATCATTGTTAGGTTTTAAGTTTTAAACCGGAGATGTTTGTTTAAATATTAATTTAAGTTCAAATTTTTATTCAAGTAAAATAAAGGTGAAAATCTTCTGGAATTAAAATAGCACAGTAGAAATTCTAAAACATTATTAAATCATGTATTTTAAATTGCTATTTCAAGTTTAAATCTTGAGTCATCTTTGAAAGACAGGAATTTTAAAACAAAAATTAAGATTTGTAGTACTAGGACTAATGTGTATTTCGGGATTGTTTGGAAAGGGGTTTCTAGGCAAGGTGGACAGAGCAATTTTGGTGGTCATGGCTGCGATTGGAAGAGGTCAGGACGTAGGAGTGCTCAGGAAAAATGGCAGGAAGGGTTTCTGATCGCCGTGGCGTCGGCGATGAGGTGATCTAGGTTGTAAACCTAATTTGTTCGAACCGTGAAAATGGGATCATTGCTTCTCCTCTGGTTGATCGAGTGTCGTGAAACTCGAGGAAATAGAGGCGTGAATGGTCGGCAGTGTGTGGACAGAGTCTCTCGACCTTTGGTGGTCGGTAGCATGGTTACGTGGCAGATTTGCTGATGAGGTTCTGATTCCAGTTTCAACTGGAATGCTTGATTTTGATCAGGGGCTTTTGTCCATGTTCTGGCAATCGGGAAAGGTTGCAATGATGATGGTCGGCATGCCATAGGGCTTGTCAAAGGTCGGTGAAGGCTCTGGCGCTGGTGCATGTGCACAGGGAAGGTTTTGAAGAATTTATTGAAGAATTAATTAAGGGTAATTAAATGATTTAATTAATTTTTTTAAAATTAATAATTAAGGGTTATAAGTTAATTAATTAGAGGTTAATTAATTTATAATTAAGAATTAATAATTAGATAATTAGAGATTATCAATTAATGATTAAATATTAATTAATTAAGTAATTAGAGTTAATTAATTGGTAATTAAAAAGTAATTAATTTGTAATTAAGTTTTATTAATTAATAATTATGCTTTATTAATTAATAAGTAAGAAATTATCAATCTAAAACTAAAGTTAATTAAGGATTAATTAACTGTTATGTAGGGTTAATTAATTGTAATTAAGGATTGATTAACTGATTTATTATGGATTAATAAATTTGTTATTGAGTTTTATTAATTGACAATTGAGGTTTATTAATTAATATTAATTAATCTGTAATCAAAAATTAATTAATTTATTTAAAAGGGTAATTAAGGAATCAATTACCCAATTGTAATTAATCAAATGAATGTGATTAATTAATTGATTGATTAATTATAGATAATCTTGATGATTGATTAAGTATAATTACTGGGATGTAATTAACTAAAGGGAATTAATGGGAAGTGATAAAAGGATAATTACTTAGTAGAAGTAATTAAGGATTAATTACTTGGTGCAATTAATTAAAGGATTAATATAATTAGTTAAGAAGTTAATTAATTAAGGTAAGTAATTACAGGATGGTAATTACTGTTTATGATTAATTAAAGGTGATTAATGGAAGTTATTAATTAAGGACCATTAATTAATGTAATTAATGAGAGTAATTAGGGATTGACTAATTAAGATTAACTAATCAGTAAAAAGTGATTATAAGGTAAATAATTAATTTTAATCAATTAAGGATTAATTTAATTAATTATAGTTAATGAAGTAATTAAGGTTAATTACTTTAATGGTTTGTCGATAATTAATTTGTGTAATTAATTAAGGATTAATTACTCAGTGTAATTAAAGGATAATTAATCAAGGGTGGTTAATTAAGATGATGATTAATTAATTGATTTGTAATTAATTAATTGTTAAGTAAGCAAGATTTATTGTGATGAAAGTAATTAATTTAATTTATTTTAAATTAATTAGAGATGAAGTAATATATTTAATTCATTTAAAATTAATTATAGATGGTTTGATTAATAGATCATTGCTTATGGATGACTGATTGATACTGAATGCCTTGATTGTTTGATATCTTTGATGAGATATGTGTGATATGTGATATGAGATGATTTGGTTGAACTGTGTTGATATGAATTATCTATCTGTGTGAATATAGATAATGATTTTGAATTGAATTGTTTTAACTTTAAAACAACTTGGACCTTAAAGATGGCACTTTGGATTTCGGTGAGACCGAGATCGGGTTTCCAGATTTGAATATCCGAAAACCACATCGATCCAAATTAACGATAGGCGTGAATATCAAGTGAAGATGAAGATTCAGAGTGCAAGGGTTGTTATCGTTAACTCTGAGGGTGATTCAAAAATGAGTGTAACGAGATAATGTCTTCGGTTTCGTTCTAACTCAGAACGAACTTGTATGGATTGAATGCTTTCAGAACATCGTCCGGTGGACGATGAGCATTCTAAGATAGATGTGTTCTATAAAGGTAATCGTATCCTCAAGCCTCATCAACCGAGAATGGCTAAAACAGGGGAGGTGCAGCAAGGCTAAGTGGGTTATGCCCAAGTAGGATGAGATTTACCCCTGTCTAGGGTCCCTTTATATTCGGCTGTGTGGGCGGTTGCTAGCTACAACCGTGGCGTTGTCTTGTTCGGGACTGTCTAGTAAGGGATGGTTCCGGCCTTGTGTTGCAGGGGATTTAGGGTGGATCCTCGGTACGGTGATCTAGGCCCCATACTGTGACAGGCGGTACCCTGGTTACCCTCCCATTGATGGAAACCCATTCTTCCACAGTGCCCTTACGGTTTTGATTGTATTACCCACTTTGTGGCTAGTACCTGGAATTTAATCATGTAACAATTTCGGCTATTTCTTATTTATTTGAAAATCCTAGACCCTATTATAATATCACTAGATAGGATATCAAATGTTTTGGTTAGCGTAAGGTAAAAACTTACCCATGTTTATGTGTGGGAAGTCTTTCAGAAAGTTTTTTTTTTAAGTTATGCAGCTTTAACCGTTTACTCACACCAGACCCATGTTTAACCCGGAGTTTATCCTGTTTTCCTTAAACTCTTGGGTACTCAAATTTTTACGAGTAGCCAAGGGATTCATGTTAGGTTTGACGAATTCTGAAGGAGCTATGGAGCAGGAGGCTTCGGCGTTTGTAGATATATATATATGGTTTTGTTGTGTTGGTCTCTGCGTCGTTAGTCTGAGTTATTATTTGTATTGTATATTGAGATAGGTGTTTATAACTCTCTAGTATGTGATGTATAAGCTGTGTAACTTTGATGTATATTATACTATGTAATATTTATGTGATTAATATAATTTATTCGTTCCTCTATTGAGATTTTGATGTTGTGTCTTTCTTTCTTCTCTATCTTTTCTTTTTTCTATCCCTTTCTTTCTTAAAAATGATGCGTCTTTCTATGGAGGGAAAGGCGGGTTGTCTCATTTGGTATCAGAGCATAGGTTGAGTGAGTACCTAGGCTCTGGAGTGTTGTCTTTCTTGAGAGAGCGTATTTGTGATTTTTATATATAACTATATATATCTATAATACCTATTTGTTGGATTACCTGTTTGGGTTTCCAATATGAGTTCTAAAGGTAGTTGAGGTAGTGGTGTGTGTAGCATGACTACCAATGTAAGAAGTCCGAGTGTTGTGGTTGGAAGTGTATTTGTCGAGACTGTAGACCCAATACCATCTCGATTGAGCATTGCAGTATGGTGTAAGGATTTCACAAATCTTTGAAGGAAACCTGTTAAGGTTCGGAGTCCATCTTTGAAGTATAAGTTAATAACGCTCATGTGAGTGGATTTTCTAAAGATTGGATCTGTTCGGATGAGCAGAAGCTTGTGATGGTACCTTGGTAACTTCAGGATGGAGTAGCTGCGTGGTGAGACGTAGTGGCTATGGATGTTTTCAAAGATGTTTCTTTGGATCAATTTAAGGAAGTATGTTTGTATCGGTGATAAGACTGATTTTCTGAAGGATGTTTGTGTTTGGTTTGGGGCCCGAGTTTCTTGAGGAGATGTCTGTCCATCTCATGGCTTTATGTGGGATCGGTTGTTATGATTTTGAGGATCGAGGATCTTTGGATGGAAGTCTTTGGCGTAAGTGGCAGCGTTGTAGTTGGGTAGTGTTCTATGTGCCAGCAGGAAGATCTTTGGCTTAGATGTTTCCTAGAGGTGGAGTTCAGAAGCAGTAGAGTGGACCCGTTTCTTCGATGGATTGGTCGAGGATAAGCTATTCTGATTTGTAAAGAGAGAACAATATATGTGGATATTGGATTGGATAGAATCGCAAAAGTGACTTGCGATAGTTTGTGTGTTCTCTTAAGTTATAGAGTTGTCAGACATTTTTCGGATGCCTTCAGGGAAGTCAAAAATTTGTCTGTATTAGAGATTGAGTTCCGTATCGACCTAGGTCAGCTGGGTAGATGGATGTTTCCTAGAGAAAGGATTTGGTGAAGCAGCTCAGTATTTCTTGGAATTTCTAAGTTTTCTCTTTATGGATCTGTTGAACCATATTTCTGGAATGTGCTGTCTAGTCCGTGCTCGTGTTCATCGAACAGCATTCTCATCTGCTCCAGATCAGAGTTGTGCAGCGGAAGCAAGGTGGCAGCTGTTCTAGAGTGGAAGCAACTGAAAATTGTAGTGTTTCGGATTAAAGAGTTTCTACAGGAAAGTTTTCAGGATTTGAGTCCAGATTGATGAGTGCTCCTGTTTTGTCTTTTTCGGATAAGAGAAGTAAGTTTGAAGTCTTCTGATGATTGTGGAATAGAGTTGTATTCTAGATTTTGGTAGATCTTGAGGGGATCATTTTGTTGGGTTGTTTTTGGCCCAGTTGTTTCTACAGTATCAGCAAAGGTTGAGCTGATAAGAAAGGATTTAGGCAGCCCAGGATCGTCAGATGAGTTTATGGTTAAGTGACGGAGGAATTTGGAATTCAAAGTTGGAGACTTCGTTATTGTTGACATTTTCTCTGGACAAGGGAGCAATAAGATTGGGTATGACTGGGAAGTTAGCTTCGAGATATATTGGATTCTTTTGAGTTTTTGTAAAGATAAGTGCTTTGGTCTGCAGGTTTGAATTGCCAGTTTGGAAGACTGGGATTAATTATATTTCAAGTATCTCTGAGGGAGTACGTGTTCGGTCCATCAATGGTTTTTGAACCAGCTGTTTGGAATGTTTTGGATGTTGAGTCGGACTTGAGTATGGTCTGATAGCTTGTGTAGATTGTAGATCTAGATGAGTAGGAGCTCAGTAGCTTGGTGGAGTAGCTAGTTTGAATTTAGAAGAGCGAGTATTCTAGTATCTGTACCGGGGAAGCTCGAATAATTTTAGGAAGCTTATCCGGATTTGTGTCCGGATAACTAGTGTTATTTGTTGGATTGAATTGTTTATTTGGATGAAATTGTTTGTTTGGATGAATGTGTATGGTTGATATGTATGCTTGAATGGTTTGAAATAAAAATAAGAACCATGGATTATCTTTTGTTTTAAATAACATATACAAGTGGCTTTGGAAATATGGTTTTAAAAAGGTGATCCAAAAGTATTTACAAATAATATATACATACATACATACATACATACATACATATATATATATATATAATGACCCAGACTCGACCTTCGAAAATCGACACCCAGATACATCACCCGTATCCGAATGCCGTAGATTTAAACGTTGAGTCTGGTTCGCCGGAGCTTATAACAACATTAGGGGATAATAACACAGCGGAAACTAAATGAATAATTTTTATTGAGACACAACATTTGATACAACAATGATACAAATAAAATGATTAACACTATCAAAGATACACTACAGCAGAAGACATAATAGAAAACACCAGCAACATCTGTGGAAAGCAACATCTTCAATTCCAAAGCTCCAAAACTCCAAACCAAAAGCTCGAACCACCATCATGTTGAAGTGAAACGCAATGCGATTGCCAAAATCCAAAGACTCCAAAGATTACCAAAAGTTACACCAACTATCTGACTATCAGAAAACCCGACTCTAGGCTGCCCGTGTTGAATATTATGGGCACCTAAAGTTTAGAAAGGATACAATAAACTCCAGGTCAGCCATGGGACTGGTATGAGCAAACAAAAACAGTTTTCTTTGAACTGAAACAAACAAAAGAAATTAAGAGAGATTTGTTATGGTTTTTGGAAATGAAACTACCATGAGGCCTCCCACCACACACAAAATGCAAGCGCACACTTGGAGGATATTTCTCCTTATGATAGTCAAACATGCTTGATACGTTAAATCCCTTTGATATTATTATTAGTGCATAGTGCAGAAAACATTTGGAAGTATAATGTTCATCTTAGTCAGCATACGTACCATTATAGTATGCCTACTATAGCTATCATGTTAGATGGCAGGTTCTACAACTAAAATAGTACATGCTGCGTATTGGGTGATTGGATTTCCAACAAAGGGTCAGTCTAAGGAACTTCCTCACCAAATGGGTACGCCATTGGAGGGATACCCCGCGAACCTAACCGGCTTTCTGCCAACACAAGGCCGGGTTACCTCTGAACCAGGTAACTACTGGCATGAGTATGCCATCCCTCGGTCATCACCGACCTTTATCTGAGGATCCTCAACACCAACAAATTCCAACAACCACATAAGTTAAATATCTGGGCTCCATACCATGATACCACTTTTTATCCAGAAGGAAATGCACATACCCTAAAAAGCACGACCCTTATAACCTTGCCGCATTCTTCCTGTTTCGACTATTTTCGGGTTGTGAGGTTCGACAAAGTCTCATCCAAAAAGCTATGCTTTTCACAAAATCCATGCTTCGATCAACAAATGATCAGTAGCACTTAGCACGCTACATTACCAAATTGGGAATATCACTAGTAACCATTAACTACATAACCTCTGAGCTCATACGTCTCAAAGAAGGGTGTTAAGCTAAGAGAATAAATTCTCCGCCACCAAATAGAAATGTATTTGATAGAAACCAGCTTTACATCTTAAAGTGTAACGTCAAACATACATCCGCATAAGCCCATCCTGGGTCTGAATGGAACCGAAGGCACTTCTAAGAAGTCCTTGCAAATCCGGGTATTCACAATCCTATCGAGCTCCCCATCACATATGGAGATCTCTATACCGGCACGACTCAGTGCAGAGACATTCGACAGGTAATCCTTTCATTCTCGTAAATACCCAGTCTTCACCGCCGTCTTCAAATGCTATCCATTTCGCCGTATCATAAATTCCGAATGGGTTTTATGACATAAAGTCCTCTCCCGGCTAACTAAATAACGAATGCTAATTTTAAAACCATATGGATATACTGGAATCTTAGTTAAGCCACAACTTTTAGCCTAAAACCTTTCTTTTTGAGTGGTTTTAGTTTCCACTTTCAAATCTTTTATACAAAAGATACACATTTAAGATCCTCTTCAATTTGAAAACAAGGTTCACCAATCTTTAACAACCAATCTGTAACAAAGATTCATTCATAGCATACAAAGCCATTTCAATTTTAAATTTGATTTACACACACCTTGAAGTCCTTTCAACAAAAACTGGAAGTTCTTTCTTTATATGAAAGAAATTATCATTTGAAAACAAATTCTTTTCATTCCGAGAAAAACCAATTATTTTTACTTAAGTTATAGCCTTTTAAAAGTATAAAACGAAAAATCTGTGAACTGCCATATCCCCGGCAAATTCTATTTGAATTAAATTCAAATTCCCAAAATAATTTGTTCAATATACTTCAAATGGTTTTAAATCCATATATATATATATATTTTATAACTTGTATAACCGTTTCAAACTATAATTTCCATAATAATTTCAAAACTTAAACAAGATATATTATGTTGAGATTAAATTTAAATTTCAAAACTTCCTTTCCAAAAACTTTTCATAATCAACTCAATTTCACTTCCAAACCAATTAGATTCAAAATTCAACTTTTAAACAAAATAATATTTAAATTCAAAATATCTATGACTTAACCAATTGACCATGAATTCCATATTATTGTGTGTGTGGTATAGTCCAAGGGTTTTACACACAACAATAGCACATCACAAACAACATTAATTCAAGCACAACAATATCGATAAGTGGTATAATCCTATAACGCTTATCTTTCATTCACAGATAAACAAGTAAAATCATCACAGATAAATAAACCACAGTTCACAGTTCAATTCAAAGCAGTTCATATCACCGAACATCACACATAAAGGATATCAAACCATTTAAAGCACTCAATACAATCCAAACATTCATAAGTAAGATCAATTAATCACCTGGTTATAATCATTTTAAACAACATTAATTACTCACTAATCCTGGTTAATTATCATTAATTACAAATTATTTATTATTATTTTAATTAATGAAATTAATTGATCAACCTTAATCACCTATCATAATTAATTATCCTTATTAATTATAAATAAATTAGTACTTAAGTTAATTGCATAGTTAATAAATCCTTTAACTATTTAATAATTAACTCTCAATTGTTAATTAATTAACCTTTAATCATTCATTAATCAATCTTAATTAATAATTTAATCAACCTTTAATCATTAGTTAATTAACCTTAAAATATTATTTAATTAATTTATCCTTAATTAATTAGGTAATTAACCCTTAATTAATTATATTAGTCAATCGTCCTCTAATAATTTAGTTAACCTTTAATTATTAAGTAATTAATCCTTAATTATCCTTTAATTACTTAACCTTTAATTACAAATTATCTTTTAATTACTTTCATTAAGTAATAAACCTTAAAGTAATCAATTATCCTTAATTGATTACATGAATTAACCAACCTTTAATTACATTAAATTAATTAACCTTTAATTAATCCACCTTTAGTCATTAATTAATTAAAAGATAAACAATTTATCTTAACTAATTACTTCAATTATCATTTAAACCTTTTTTAATAAATCTTGTAATTAATTATCATTAACCACTTAACTTAAACCTTGAAGTTAAATTAAGGATTAAAACACCTCATCCCTTTTTATCATTTACTTAATTTCAATATTAAGTTTATTTAAAATAAATTTTCAAAACAAGGGTTATATATATATTAAAACACATTTAAACTTAGTCAATTTTAAAATATTTGTTTTTAAACATTTAATTAATCTCAAACATAAACAACTTTCATTATTTAGAAAAGAAAAGTGTTTTTGAGAAACTTGTTTGAGTAAAATTGATTTGTTTTAAAATTTTAGAACATGTCATACATTTTTTCTTTAAAATTTGATATCATCACAAAAACCCGAGCCAAAACCCTAAATTCCCCGAGTATGTCTACGAGCAATCTGCTTCCCTATTTTCTCCGTGTCAATCACAAAATCATTCCGAGACCAATCCGAACAAATTCCCTTCTTCCCCATCTTCACAAACAAACCCAAACGCCGTTGATACTCGTGCACGTGCACACGAGATTGCCAGAGCTCCGATCAACTCCACCGACATCTACAGGTCGTCGATGACCCGTACACATGCTACGACCACCCAGGTTGACGAACTCGATCGGAATTTGAAATTGAACAATCGAGAAACCCACAAACCCAAAACTGGTCGACAAATATTCCTTGTGCTGCCAATCCTGACCACTTGAGGTCATGCGATCTCGCTTGAACCATCACCTTAGTCCCCTACTTCGATTCCCCTGGGTTCGGTTGACCCCGATGCACCAATGTCGACGAAATCACCTCGTCTACCACCTCGACCAAAACAGTACCTTAAACCCTAAATCGATGAACCCAAGCCACTCTGACCATCTATAAAAACTCCGATCATTTTTCCCACGATCACCAACCTTTAAGTTACATTCGACAACAAGCACAACCTACAACATCGGAATTTGACGAAAATGCCAAATCTAATCAACTCAAGATAACTCTCAATTTCACACTTAAAAATTTTGAAACGATTCTCAAAAATCATTTATTTGTAATACGAATCTAGTTGTATAATCAAAAATGGAAATTAAGATACTCGATTTTTCCGATTTTAAATGATTTTCTCTGTAATTTCAAAATTTCAAAGTATTTACCAAATATTTTAACATGAAACTATTTTCAAGAATAAATTCACCTTCTTACGAACATTTTTCCTTTTAGGATCATAACTTGAAAAGGTTTGGAGCAAGAGGAATTGATTTTTGAAACGTGTTGAACTCTGTTCATAACAACAAAGGCACGCTTACTGATTTGCGCAAACATCCTCACACAGTTCGTCATTGAATTCAACAAAATACATTTATGCAACATTCCTACTTTAATTATTTATCAAATGAAATCAGATATCATATAGATTAAGCTTTGAAAAGTTTGATTGTTACTCACAAGCAACAACATATAAATAGATTAAGGGTTGAAATTGAAAGTTTGCTCACCTGATTCTGGAGAACAAAAGGTAGGTTTATCTCAACCTGAAATTCTAAATTTGATGTGTTGATCTGATCTGTTTGTTGATGTTGAATCTTTGCATCTTTGCTTGATCTTGAATTTGTTTAAATTTGGTTTTGAATCATGTTGATTGCTTTCAGGCCCGAATTGAATTAGTTTCCAAGTTTTCAGTTTGTTTTGAACTTGATCTTTGAATTACTGAGTTGAATCTAGACTCAGCTTACTTCAGGTTGGAGATTTGTAAACTGCTGTTTTGATTTGTTTTTATATTTTATTTTCTATTTTTATTTCCTGGTTTTGTTTTGCTTTGGACTTCATTTAGTTTTGAACAAATTGAGAAAGAAGTACAGATGTGTGTATGTATAGCTTATTTTTCCTTTTATTTCTAAAATGCAAAAATGAAAAGAAAATCTAAAAAAATGACACTTGTATCATGCATGGCATTAATCCCTTACATTTGTTTATCTTAAGGCATAATAATCCACACTTGTAATTTATATGTATTAAATGTTTCAATATGATTTATATTTGTATTTTCAATTTAAACAAATTCATTTCTTTTTATTTATATATTTTTAACTTTCAAGAAAATGATTTTAAAATTTAATTATATATTAATAAATAAACACACACATATATTATATTTTAACTCTTAAAGAAAATGATTTTAAAATCTAATTATACTTTACTAAAAAATTAATATATATATGTGTGTGTGTGTGTGTGTGTATGTATATGCATTAGAATTTAATCCTTAAATTGCTTTTGAAAAATTATTATATTAAATTCAAAATAAAAATTCCAAAACATATATACTTATATATATATATATTATAATTACAAAACAAATTTTTATTATTTTTAAATTATAGAGCTTTTAAATTCAAATATATTTATAAGATATTTAATTTTGAAGTTCAAAAAGCAAAAATTTATTTCAATCTATTAAATATATATAAATATAAACACATATCTTATTAAATTTTGGAAAAATTCAAATTAGTTCACAATTTAAATTCAAAAATTATATCAATCACCGATTTAAATTTGACTAAAAACCGAGATCGTTACAATATATATATATATATATATATATATATATATATATATATATATATATTTATATATATCAAAATGGATTTGGAAGGATAATAAAAGTGGTTTTGGAATATGGGTTATTAACTATGTGTTTTGCACGGAATTTTGAGACAACTTTGTGTACATAAATGTAATTTTAGAACAATTGGGGTTTATGAAATATTTTATCAAACAAGTGAACATTTATTTAAAGCTAAATAATAATTGGATTTATGGAAAACTGTAATAAGTGTTTTTTTAAATAATAAAAATGAGAGGAAAAATTGTTTTGAGAACCTTAATTCTATTATTTGGGAAGTATTATTATTTGACTTAATGTTATCGATTGCTTTAAATGCTTTCGTAACACTTCGTTGAATACAATATAACCTATTGAATAGAATGTTTGAGTGGAATTTACTAACCCATTAGCGAATACTCGAATTCCGCCAGGTAATATGGGATGCCTTGGTTAAATTCTTGTGATCATATTTGGGAAAGTACTTAACACTTTAGAGTTGTATTCTCTTCTGGTGTGCGACAATTGGTTGCTAGATCCTTAAGAGAATGTAATTCAGGTTGTCTAGTGGTATCCGTAATAAGTGATATTTACTAGCTTTTATTAAATACTTGGATTTCATCATACATTATCGGACGTATTGGTTAAATTCTATTGATTACTTAAGGTGATAGTGTTTGACACTTTACAGTTTACCCTCTTTTAGTGTGTGGCAAGTGACTGCAAGATCCTCAAGAAGTATATTCTTGGATTTCTTTTCGAACATACAAAATAATAATATTAATAAATGTAGATTTATCGAGTCATGATTTCTATGGTTACTCTGATTGATATGGACTATCCTTGAGATCATTCTGTGATTATGCGTTCCACTGAGTACGATCCTTGGTATCGGATCGGTTCGAGCGATACCAATTTGTTTATTTGTATTTGCCACGGGTTTTGAGTACAATCATTGCGATTGTTCTGGACGATCATTATGATCGGTTTAGAGTAGATCTCTTGGATTCTAATATTTGGATTTTGTTACAATTCTGTGTTTGTGAACAAAAAATATTCTTGTGTCTTGTGTTAGTGAAATAAATATATGTTCTTATCTCTTGTGATGGATGTTAAGTTAGTTCTGTTATTTTGAGTTTAGTGACTAATATGTGTTTGTGACTTAAGTGTATAACCATGTGCCTTATGATGAACTCTATGTGAAAATGTTCACTTGTTATTTCATGGACATCTGTATTTACTTATATGTTGTTGTTCTTACGTTATTCCTTGTTCTTCCCTATTGGATATTTAGAGATAGTTTGGCCCGGGTGTTATTTTGCTTGGGTTAGGCCGAGACTTTTCAGGTTGCGGGATAGGTTAACCTTTAAAATGGTTATGCTAGCAAGGAGATAAATATTTGAACTTTGAGTTTATCCCATTTAAGAATTTGGAACTTGTAAATAAAATGTATAATTGAGATTAGAGGATTCTAAAACTTGAATATTATGTGAGTTTAGTGTTTTATTTTGTGGACTCACAATTGGTATATGTATATGATGTTATTATTCTGCTATGATCTACGACTGATGTTTATAGAATATATTGTTCTGATTTTGAGAAATCGGTGTATCTATTATTTTGTATTATTACCGTACACGTCAAATTTCAGTTCAATTATTAAGTAAAAAGGTATAAATGACGTGTTAGTGTAGTAAAAAAGATATATTCACATTCGATCGCTCCTAACAAGCCGTATTCTTCAGATTAGCAGACGACATTACTTGTAATCTTCTTTGTTGAACTAGGCATTGCGGTGGGGTCGTTATAGCTAAGATGGCCGAATGGAGGAGGATGAACATTTGAAACTCTGGCGTAAGCGCTTGGGTGTGCAAGTGGAGGCGGTTTTACCGGCGGTGTCGAGGCATCGAGGCTATAGCCAGTTCATGCATGCATGTGCGTGGATATGCATGCGTACGCTTGAGTTTGTATATGTTTTAATACTCAAAACTTATTTTTTTACATGATTTTAATTTTCCTAGGAAGCTGAAGAAGATGTGGGGTTATTGGTGTGCAATGATGGGACTGTGCCCCATGAGTGTGTATAAGTATCTATAAAAAAGAATTTTTAAAAATAATGAAACCTAGAAATAGCATAACTCCTTCGTTCGAGATTCGTTTTGCAAGCGGTTTTCGACTTTGAATTTGTATTGACCTATAGAACACACCCATTTAATCATATGATCCATATATTGTTATTTTAATAGTAAATTAATACAGATAGTGTTTGATTACATGATTAGCAATTAAAATTAATCTCTGACATTTCTGTTAGAAGAATAAAACAAGATTCTACTATATTTAGACTGAATGGATCTTATTGGTTATCTATTTAGCGGAATAAATCATCATGTTTTTATTATGTTAATTTAGATATTTGTTTATATGCCAGTTGAATCGTACTGACATGTTATCCATCGATTAATAGTGTGGATTTTATTTACATATCTATTGTTACGTAAACACTTGTGTTGCAACTTAAATGTCAATTTGAGTATAATGGTACCTTGCTTAGGCACCAACATGATTTGCTAAGCCTCTTTCCAAATAGGATAAGTTATGCATTTGAAATTGAATTGAGTTTCACTACAATTTAAAGTGAATTATTAAGTTAATTAATAATGTTTAATTTTTTTAATTATTTATGATTTAAGTTAGTTAAATTAATGATGTTTGCAGATAATTATTATTTAATCAACGGTGGTTTAAGTTAATTATCGATTTAATTAATAATGGGTTAAGCTAATTATTATTTTAAACTAAATTTGTTTTAAGTTAATTACCATTCAATTAAAAAAATGTTTAAGTTAATTATTATTCAAGTAATAATTGGTTTAAATTAATTATTATTTTAATTAATAATGATTAATCTAATTAATTCTTTTAAATAATGTTATTTAAGTCATTAATCCTGTAATTAATGGTGTTTAAAGGTTAGTTAATTATTTGTCAATAAAGGTATTAAAGTTAATTAATTGTTTTACTAACAACGTTTAGATATATTTAATAGCTTTACTAATTTTAAATTTATTATGTATTTAATAGTGATGTTTAAAAATTTATTAATCTTTTTATGAAAGTTAATTAATAAAGAAGTAATGGAGTTTTAGTCAATTTAATTAACTTAAGAATATGCTGTTAAATAATGATATTTTCTTATATTTAGAAGCTTATAAATTTGTTTTATAAAAGAGGTTTTTTCTTAGTAAAAAGAACTAGAAAAAAGAGTTATATTTTAGCAAGAGATCTTGGATTTTGGAAGGAATGTTTGGGTTTGTTAAGTTTTGATTGGATCGTTTATATTAATCAAGTTAAGAATCAAATAAATAAGTAGTCCTTCTTAAATTTTGTTGTAGAGAAACAATTTCCCTCTTAACACCGAAGGATGAGTTGTTTAGGGATTCATAATAACTATGTTTTCAAAGACTTATGTTTTGATCTATTTAAAATAAAATTGAAATAAGCAAGCATCTAAATGGTTTGTGAATATACTTACACTTATGAGATAAATATATGAATTATTTTGAGTAAATGACTAAATTGATTTAAGTAATGGAAGAATAATAAAATGAGGCTTAGTGGATTCCATGGGAAATTAAACCTGTGATTGATGTGTGTGTATTTGATAGTTAAAAAATCAACTATCAAATCTTGGCCCAAAATATAACTTTAAAAATATCTAGGAGAAACATGTGAGTTATATGGCAAAATCATCTTCGATGATGTTGTATTGTGCGTATATATCTCGTTTTGTTCTTCTACGATAAATTATAAGGAGATCCATCTATTTAAACGGTTAAGGGATGATCCCTGCTTTTTATCTTGTTTTTTTATTTTTGAAAGAACCGAAGCTAAGTTTATCAGAAACTATCAAATGTTGTTTCGAAGAGACTGGAATCAAATACGTATGAATTATCTGAAAACCACTTCGATCCGACTTATGTATTGAAGACATCGTGAAGATGATGGGATCGAAGAAGGAGCTTTTAATGTGCAAGGGCTTCTTACTACTAATCTTGAGGGTGATTCCAAAAGGGATGTGGTCGAAGTAGTGCCTTTGGTTTGTTCAGACCCAGAAAAACTTGTATGGATGAATGATGGTATCACATTTTTGATTAAAGATCAATGTTTGTATTCTAAGTGGTAAGTGCTAAATAAAGGTAAAACATAGCCTTAGGCCTCACCAGTCGAAAATGGAAAAAAATAGAGGGTGCAACAGGGCTATGTTGGTCGATCCCATTAGGGTATGGTCATCGCTTATCTAGAGTTGATATCAATTTATGCTTTAGGGCCCATTATGCTTTAGTGTTCACTTTTGAGGGTCGAAAAGGCAGGTCGCTACATCATTATTTTTTGTGCCTATTTAAGATATGAAAAGAACAAAACCAATGAACGAAGGCAATGTTGAGTTCAATTAAATTTATATTTTTGCAGTTTTAATTTGTTTTTCTTCTTTTTATCGTGTTGCTATTTGACAGGAAAAGCTGATGACTTGAGAAAGACAATTAGAGCAAGAAGATATAATTCAAATTCGAGCAAGTCAGGTCGCGAGTGATTACAATTTAATCTCCCCATTTAGATGATAGAAAACTTATATTAAGATTTTGCATCAAAGAAATGTTTTTGACGTCTGATGTTCAAGCTCCTCATATTTACATACCATTCCTACAACTAGACTCCCCAAAATAGATGCATGCAAAGATAATCCTAAATGCTAAAGAAAAATTGATGTCAAAATAATTACAAAACTATAACAATTGTTGATAAAAAATGAAACCAACTCTTGAATATTAGTAAGATTGAGAATATTATTAAGGTTATTACTCAACTACCAAAATCTTAACCTCTATCCCCTTTTGGTTATCATCAAAATAATAATAATACTTAATATAGTGATAAATTTTGATTGAAACTATATATCATATAGAGATAAAAATAGTGAAAATTTCAACCAATCAATCAAAACCATAATATTTTATTAATTAGATACAAATTCAACCATGAATTGATGATTGGGTTACGGTTTAGGGAGAATTTTATATAGCAAAAGTAGTACGGTATTTTTAATAAAGGAGAATGTTTTAAATATTATTCTTTTAAAAAAATTATACAAAGAACCTTTAGCACTTTTTAACCAACATAACCGTTAGGATTTTTAAATGAGGTTGGTAGTTACTTAAAGACGTCATGCATTTTCTAACCATACATAACTGTTAGAACTTTTGAATGAGAATAGAAATTGTTTGAATATTCGTCCCTCTCTTGTATAAATTTTCCATCCATGCATAACCGTGAGGGCGTTTAAATGAGAGTGGAAGAATTTATATAGAAATTAAAGTTATTAACTCATGCATAACCGTGATGACTTTAAGTGAGAGTGAACACTTTGAGATAGAAATATAAATTACATTGAAAAGATAATTTCTCATTTTTCACATTCATAATATAATTTGGTATACGGATTATAAGAAAGATGAGAGCAATAGAAATTGTTAACGAATAAATTCCTCAATCCTCCAAAGTGAAAAAGTAAAGAATTTTTTTGGAGGAGAGTCATGTCGAGGTCAATAGAAGTTGTCTAGGTTGGGCATGATATCATTGAAGTCATCGAGTCAGGCATAAAGCCAGTAGAGTCATCGAGGTTAGGCATGTTCACACATGCTGAGTTTTAGCTTTGATATCGAAGTCTATGACATTATTGAGTATGATATTCAAAGTGTGGTTAACAAGGAGGTCGTTGAGGTTATTAACAACTACGAGGCTTAGCGAAGTTTATTACAGTGTGCACAAGGATATGAGTTCATAATAAACTCAAAATTGAATGTAAATGTGTAGATCTTAACTTAAATCAAGCCAATCAAACTATCCCTTCATTAATTGAACAAATTGTCATGGATACAACACTCTTGATTTTACACTGAGCCAAATCCCCCCATTCGATTAAGGGTTTTAAATGCGTAAGAAGCGAGAAAAGAAAAAATTCTCCCCAAAATGAAGACCCTCGGTCCCTATTTATAGAGTTTGGTGGGTGGAAAACTTCTGCATATATGAATCTCAACACCTTTAGCCTCATCGAGTGTCAAAGGCGAATGATTTATCGGCCTTGATGCAATTAGAATTGTCGCTCATCGAAGTCTGCACAATTGCATCTTCATCGACATGACATTTGTAGTCTCAATACTCGACGTCGGCATCCCATTGTTGATAGAACGTGACGTTGACATCCATGGACATTGCTATTGATGGATATAGACATCACATGCATAGATATGTGGTGCTTTCCATGAGGCTCAATGATTCAGCAGTGTTAATCCTCGACGAGCCTCAACTGCACCTGTTTGTAAATTGGCGAGTTGAGTTGGAGGCTTGGTGAACCTCGACGAGCCTAATGGCTTTGATGTTATTTGAAGTCATCTTTGGCAACAGCTTGATCGTGTTTATTGATGTCGACATCATTATGCCAATGATGTTGAGATTGATTGATACGTAAGGCTCCCTTGATGATGGTAATGATAGTATCATACCTTGCTGCGTCGATACTAACATCGATATCACCATATACAGTGATGTTGAGGCTGAATCATTGTAGGACTTTCTCGATGACGATATGGTTGTAATATTTGTCCCTTAGTATAAGAAAAGCATTGACTTTTCAAGTCAATAATGTCGCACTAAAATTGAGACATTTCAAAGAACAAGAAATTTCACCATGAATGAAGAAGGCTCGTGAACATTGAGATAAACTTTTGGAGGAAAATGTTGAATTGGTGGTCCTTTTCTAGGTGCTCATAGATGATAGGGATACTCTAGTTAAGTTTATGTACAAAACTTATCGCAGGAATCTAACCAATGGTTTCACTTATTTAGGCGAGAAAAGTGGAGGACTAATTAGATGACTACATCTTAGATATTTGGATGAATTTGAACCTCCCAATCCTCACCTCGTGGAGTGCTGGAAGCTTCCCCGAATCAATCATATACCCCACTCATTACTCTCTCTTCCCCTAGAAAAACTTGAACATAATAAATGGAGAATTATTCCTGAAGTGCATAAGAATTTTTTTTTGTATGAACCAGAGTAACTTGTATAACTTTTGTGTACTACTGGGTTTACTTTGTGAATGTTATTATTTCAATATCTCAATTCTTAGTTTAATTTTAACATATTGCATAGAATTAAGGTCTTTCAGGCAACCCTGCTCATGCTAAGGAGAGAGTTTTCAGAAAAAACTTCTATTATTAAAACGTCGAAGTTAGCCAGACATCGTTTCCACCTAGGTTAACAGGAATTTTATATGTGGTGTCCTAGTTTCCGCTTTTACTTCCTGGGAAATGAAGAAGATAAGATACTTTAAAAAATTCGATTTTATTAATCAAAATTAATGTGTGGCCATGATAGCCCTTCAGTTGGAGAATGGGATTATCGCCGATATCCTCCTGTTTACACCCTAGAAGGCATTAAGGCTTTTTTCTATTTTATGCTTATTTTGACCGCTAGGTCGCTTGAAAAAGCTAAGACTGCAGTTTCAAAACTCTAAATGCTAGTGCTACGTAATTTGTATTGTGATCTACCTTTGATAGAAATGTGATGAAATCTTGACTTTTATTCTCTTTGATTTGTAAACTTTAATGTTGTAATAATGAAAGAGATTGTTTTTAGATGTACTGATTCTTATTTTTTTAGTTTTCAAATAGGAAATGCGATTATCAATTATGCCTACTCTTAAACAATCTCACTCTTGGCTGATGATCTCAAAGATAAGTTGGAAACTAATCTTGAACAGAGGAGTTTCTATAAGGATGCCTTTGTCATCAAATTTCCAAATAATTCAGAAGCAGAAGAGTGGCATAAGAAGTTTCTAATTCAAAGAGAGATTGTAAAGGCCTATTTTTCCATACCCTTTGAGTCGACAATAAACCACACATGTTCAATCCAAATTGAATGAAAAGATGGATCTTTAAGAGGGATAAAAAGAAATTAAAGATGAATAGAATCTCACACATATTGAATAACATATAATATTGAACAATAATCTTTACAGCTGAAGTTTTTTTAAATACATACATCATAGTAAAACCTAAATTTAGCGTCGACAGTTATAAATATCCGCCCTTACAAATGCCGACAAACATCAAACAACTGCAGCGGATAATATAATGCTACCGTACATAGATGAATATCTCTAGCTCTCTTGTGTAAACTCTAACCATCTTCAAGTAATCCTAAAACAACTCGAATCTGACCCAAGTATTCTAATTTTACTCAACATTAATTTCCGTATCCAATAAGTGTTATGAGCGGAATAACAGGTGAAATTACCTATTAAAGTCCACGAATAGGACAAGTTCCCACTTTGGAACTTAGTACCAAGTATAAGAAGATAATCTATATACAATCCAAGTTGTACCTTATTCATTTTGTAGATTAGTCCTTTTATACTTAAATTGCTTAACTTCTGGAAAATATTAAGTCTCTTTTGAAAAAAACTTAATATAATCCTTTTAGAGCATCCGAGCTTTCCTTTCGATCTATTCCACCCTCGCCTAAGAAGAGAAAACATAGGCTAGGTAAGTTTAGGGCACTAGTTTCTCCATCCCCAACCTTAGTTAAACACTTTCTTTTATCTTTTCAAATCTCACAGGCGATACAAATGTAATAGTAGATTCCACATATCCAGTTAATAGCTTTATTTTTGGAATTGATTATAAATATTCCAAATTATCATTTAAATGCTTAATTTTTCTTTTAAAATCATTAATAATTGATTCTAGAAAAAATCGTTACGTTTATATCTTCTTATAAATAGCCGGTTGTAGAAAAGCGCAACGGGAAGAGCTCTATAAAGTTAGTTGATTTAAACAGCTTTTTTTTACATTTAAAAATTCATATTTTCCACTTCTAATCTCTTAGATCATTTAAATAGATTTATCAAATTTATTTCATATTTTTCCATAGCTAAAAGCGTTTATTTAAATAGATTTTACGTCATGGTCACTTAAATGCATCAGCGCGATTTTTCTAGAAAATTGATTTGGACTTAATTCAAATCCGCTTAATGAAATATTGATTTTCACTCTTCATTTAGATGACATGAATATAATTGTTCAAAATTTTCTTATCTCAAAGAGTTCCGAGCTATATTCCATTCTGTATACTCGTTTGAACTTTTCGGCGCGAAATCGCGAACTACCGTTGCGCTACGCGCATAGTTTTAACTTATTTTTAATACTTGAAATAATCTATTCAAATTGAATTTACAATTTATAAAATTATTAAAAATCATTTTAAATCAGTATTTTCACTTTTTAAAGTATTTAAATGTATTTTCACTATTTCCATATTATAATGTCATTTTATTCCTATTATTTTAATATTAAATTTTAAAATCCAATTTCAGTTCAACTTCAAATTAAACTCAGTTAAAACCTCGGTTTCAAAATTTGGTTTCAAATCCATCTTTAATTTCAACTCAAATTTCAATTTCAATTTAAATTTCACTTTTGATTTCAATTTTTGAAAAGAGACTTATTCATTTTAATATATCTCATATGACAATGGGTCTTATTTAACAAAGGTGATTACTTGGGTGAAATAAACATAATCACTATTTATAATTACCACTGCCACATCCAAATCAACCAATCACATCACATAATTACTACCATAAACACTTGCTACTATTCAAACACAACACAAATATAACAAAACATCCATAATAACATTTTAAAGGGGTGTCTACTTGCATATGTCATAAGATGATTATAATAACAAAATCAAAATACAACCTTTTGAAAGCGATGCGAATTCTCACCTTTAACCAAAATCATTTCACTTCCTTCCAACATTCTTATCCAAACCAACACTTCACTAAACATTTTTAAACATTTTCATAACCATGCTTACATGTGCTCGACCATCTCCACCTCTGCTTGCTTTGCTTACAGCCATGACCCTCTCCACCACCTTGCTCTTGGCCTAAACCCTTAAACACCTTCATCCTCACCGCCCATGTCCATTATATTGAAGAGAAATTGTTTTAAGTAGTGGTTAGAGAGTAATTAGCGGATTGGCGCTTAAGCACTCCACTATTTTTAACCCTCTTACTAAATTTTAAAATGAAAAGAAAAAAGAGAACTTCCTTTTGGAAGCCATTAGAGAAGCTTAAAGAAAGTTTTAAGAAAGGAGGAAGAAGAAGAATTTTGGTGTGAAGAAATGAGTGAAAGTGAGGTGGTATTTATAGCAAAAAATTTCCATGTAAATTATCTTTTTAACCTTAGCCAAAATGACTAAAATACACTCTATATCAAATTAAACTTTGTCTCCCCTTTCGCATTTTCCAATGCATGTTTTAACTTGTTATTAATGTTGAAATTAAGTGTATTAATGTGGAAGAGATGTTAGGATTTGATTTGTGTCCTTAAGTAATGATTTTTCCTTTTTTAAAACTTTTTAAATTTCATAAATATCTTTTTCTCCTTTTTCATGTAAGATAAAACTTATGTATTTATGGTGATGCCAACTGTAACGAACCAAAATTTTCAAACCCGAAAATTTCAGATAGTTATGAAAAGAAGAAAGAGAAAGAAGAAGAAGAAGGTCAGAAACACTAACATCTCACATTCGCAGCGGATAAAATATAATAATAAATAATAACAGTCTGCAAAAGAATATTATATCTGTCGATTACATTTTAATACATCAGAGCTTCACATATATACAGTCACTGAATATACACAATTATCATATCAAAGATTAACAATGACACAACGGAAATACTCTATACGTTCCTGCCATCCGGCTCGACTCCTAAGCTCCAGAACTTCATTACCTGAAAATCTGTAATACTCGGTCTGACCCGAGCATTACGCCAAAGTAACACCCGGGTCAGGCTGTAAACCAGCGAGAGTAAACCCATCTAACATGGAATACAAAGCATACAACTTATATAAAAACCCGGGGTAACTCAAACTAATTTTACAAGTCACAATTTTTTAGAGACGTAACTTATTTTCAAAATAAGTTTTCTAAGTGTAAAAATTTAGATTAAATAATCTGATTCACTTAAATCCACTCATTCCAACCTATCAATTTCTCATATCAATTTATAAGAAATTCGAAGTGGTTTCGGGTATCTCCCAATACCCGATCCAGAACTCTTCGAGTCTCACGTCATCCTATCCCAAGTTATCCATACGAAATACACAATATTTCATATCAGAGATATCAACTCATTCAAAACATCCAATACCAATCAATTGTCCATAAGCAAAGCTTGTTCGCTACCGATATTAATTAAATTAATTCTGATAGAATTTCTAACCTCATCCATTTAGAATTCTTCACTTGTCATTAATTAATTTCAAATCAATTAACCAATCATTCCCTCATCATTCATCTTTTAATCAACCTGGATTAATTATCCTTCAATTACATTCAAGAAATTATCATTAATTAACTTCACAACATTTATTATTCTTAACCAAGATCAATAAGTAATCTTCATTACTTCATAAATTAATTAAGTACTTCATAAAGTAATTATCTATACTAATTACATTAATTCTTAATTACTTATAGTAATTAATTTCTCATAAGTCATAATTTATTGAATTGATTTAATCTTAATTAATCAATTTTTAATTACATCAATGATTATATAAATTAATGATTTCCAATTATATTTTAATTTGTTCTAATCTAAATCAATTAGTTTAATTCAACCATAATATTAATCATTCTCGATCGGTCTCAATCTGTAATTATTTACCTCTTTTTTACTTCATTAAATAAATTAATTATTCCTTATTTAACTATTTCAATTAATCTCTAGATTAGTTTCACAAAGTTATTATATTTTATTAATTTCATTAAGTAATTATTTATTAAAACATCCAACGATTATTCTGAATTACTTACACTTAATTAATTAACTTAAAAACTTAATTTTATTAATCAAGTCAAACCCTTAATTACTCAATTAATTAACCCAAATTATTAATTAATTGAATTAATTAATTATTCATTTTAATTACCCTTCTAATTTGATTAGTCACAAATCCTTAAGCCCTTATTAACAATGAAAACATTTTCGTATTAATGACATAAGTTTTAAAATAATTTTAAAACCCAAATACTCCGAGTCAAACCACAATTAACTCGAGTAACAACCAAATCTAAAATCACTAGATCATTAGACACATCCAAACAATTCAATCATTCATCCAATTATTTAAATTTAACCATTTAAATTAAAATTAAAATCCAACAGAGTGAGATTTACTCACCTTTGATTCCTAATTTTGCAATCCACTTCATTCTCGACATGGTTTATCCACATTTTGACCTTGTATAAATATTTATACAGGTTATTAATATTCGAAACAAATTGAACTATCAATGTCCATTAAATTTGATTTACTAATTATTTAATTCTAACTAATAAATTTTCTTTATATTCTTGAAAATACATATTCTTTTTATTCTTGACAAATACATATTATTTTTCCTTTTCTGTTACCGATTTCAAACTAAATAGATTTAATAAATTTTCAAATTTACAAATAAATCAACAGATTCATTTACTCGAACACTCCTTCGAGTTACTCAGATAAACAAAAAAATTATCCAACTTTTAAAACTCTTAAAGGAAAAATAAAATGAAACTACTCACAGAAACATTCAGTCGCGAGTCGTCACGGCTCCCAACCCTAGATCCACGCGAACATCACCTCCAGATCGCATGCGTGCTCCCCTATGCTCACGATCCTCCCCAAGACTATAGCCATCGCACTCGAGCTTGGCTTTGAACCTTCTACAATCGATCGCGACTCCCAAACAACACCCTAACTCGCGAATCACCATCGCTGCAAACCCTAGTCTCGGCGATAACGGCATCTTCGATTCGAAAATCTGCCTCGCGTCTTTCAATGCACCATGCGAACCAAATCCTAGCTCGAAATCGAGCTCACGACTCTCCTTGTCAACGTGCTCGCATTCGAACGCGTCCATTCTTTTTTTTTTAACGAATTCGATTGGTAAACTCGGCTTGAACTGCTACGGCCATTTTCTTTTTTTTGTATGTGTTTGATTTTCTGTTGGAAGAAAGAGAGGGACGAAGACGTAAAATAACGATAGGAATGGCTTCTTGAATACGCCTGACTATTATATAATTAAATATTTAAAATATCTCGTGTTTCATAACGCGAAATCCCGAACCTCGAACCAGAAATGCCGACAGACATTTATTAGGCTTTACCCGCATTCCGAACACAATGGAACATGTTTCAGAGACTAATTTAATCGTATGTGGAAGTTAGCTTTATAGATCGTTTAAAAATATTAAATTATCGATTTTAATTTCGACGCGTTTCCCACCCGTACGAGCAAACGGTAAATCCAAACACTACGAAAATTGAAATCCGATAATAACTAACTATTACGGATCCAATGGAACTGGTTTGGTCGAATTCCGAGACTGTGTCTCAGAAGGCTATTTTAAATATCGATTTAAACGATAATTATTAAAACTGAACAAATCGCATTTAAATTAAATTTCAACCATTCTATTTTTTTCAGCATTATCATTATAAACTTTATAAGTCTTCAAATTGTTTTAACAGGCTTAAAATTCCATATTCAACATCTTACCCAATTTTGAATTATATAATTAAATAATTTAATTATCAAGTAAATATTAATAATTGGAATTCAAGTTGAAAATTAACTTTTAAAATTTTAAAATCAATTAACAATTCCAATTTTAAATAGTTGAAAAATCTGGCTCGTCACACCCCCCCCCCCTTTTGAAGAATTTCGTCCCCGAAATTACTAGTTAGGAAGAATGGTCCAATACCCGTCTACCCTTTCCCAAAACTCACAATTCAACGTCCTACCAACTATCTTTTATTAAAGACCCCTTATCATTCTTACTAACTTTCCAAACTCTCCCACAATTTCCAAACAATACCCTTTTGTTCAAACATTCAAATTTCAATTTAAAACCAAATTTTAAATTATCAAAATTTTCTCAAAATTTTTCTAACTCTCTAAATTCCCGAAATTTTTTGCCAGCGTCTCCTCTACGCGGCTAGCTCGGTCCAACTACAAAATGCCTCTACGGGGTCCCAAATTCCAAAAGAAAATAAAAGCCAAGTGGCTAGATCAAAAGCCCAATCCAATTTCATACAGAAATTTAAATACATAAATTTTTGTCGGGAAATTCAAATTTATCTTTTGGAATCAGATCCAATTTTCTTTTCCCTTTATAATACCTATATATCTTACTAGCAATAATAATATACAATCGCAGCTTCTCCAATTATTTTATACATTTCCTTACATAAGTTCATACCCACTTCTATTCAAGTTAGGTTTTCCCATTTCCATATGGATTCAGTTTGTCTTCAATTCAGAATATTGAATTTATCTTCCATTTATAACTGATTTATATTAGTTTCATTTATTAAGTTATTCAGTTTCACATTTAAAATCGTTTTGCTGCTAACAAAAAAAAATTTCCAAAAATTTTTCTAACTCCCAAAATTTTCAAATTTTTTTGGCAGAGTCACCATTGCACGGTGGAGCTTTTGCAATTTGACAAGAGATATAAATACATATACAACGACCCACCCAGTCGGAAAAAGAAAAAACAGTTCATATTTCCTATTTTTATTGCGTAGGCGTACCTTTATTTAGCATTTTAAGCAAGTGGCTTATTTATTTAAGCAAATAGCGCAACCAAATCCAGCCAAATGGCTTCCTGGTACCAGTACTTACTCAATTTAAATATGTAAGTGCCATATATAGAGAATTTATTAGCATTTCACTTACTTTAATGGCAAAACACAAGCATTTCATAAGCAATAAGCACCAAACGCTTCCCATAAGCGATTTATATGATTTTAAAGCGTATTCAATTTCTTTCAACAAATTCATATGCCATTTCTTTAAATTTTAAAGGTTTTCAACTCAATTTCTTACATTCAGTTAATTTTTAATCCAAACAAGCTCATATTCACTTCAAATGATTCAAAATCAATTTTATTTAACTTCTCTCAACCCATATAATTTTAATTACCTTTGCTTACAATAACGACAACTGTTTTTATGCAAATTCGACGATACTCGATTAATAGAGTATCTATTTCAGTTTATAACTGCTTTAAATTAATTTCAGCTCATCCTGTATTTAATTCTATTTCATTTCTAATTTATTCACCAACCATTCATTGCATTTCATTCCATCTCCGCATTAGATTCATTTAAAACTATTGCATTGAGCTTTACAACATTCGATGCTTATATTAGTATCCATTTCCCAAAAATAAATTTAACCCAAACTTTTTATTTAATAATCTTCCATTCTAATAACCCAATACCAACTAAAACCTTGATTTAATTTTTTTGTTCAAGCAGACTTCATCCATTTATTTAATTTTTAATTCGATTAACTAATTTATTCATCCCATTTTAAAAAAATTAATTCACTTACTTAATTCATTTCGAATTTATTTTATTAATACAAAGCCATTCTCAATTTATTTCTACTCACCTGGGTTTTGTTTGCAATTCAAACCATGTCTGTTATAATTCACTTCCATTTCATTCGATAACACTTCCCTTATATCTAATTTACTTGCAAATTTCATTAGATATTATTCATATCACACTTGAATTTTATTTGTAATTCAAACCATCACTATTTCGATCCAACTCTATTTATTTATTTATTTATTTATTTTCATAACATCTCCACTTATTTAGTTCATTATCAAATCCAAGTCGAATTCTACTTACAATTCGAATTCATTTCCAAACTCCATTATTAACTCACAATCCATTTTATTTAACCGAGAATTTTATTAATATATTCTATCAAATAATTATTTAGCTAATTAGCTCACTTCCATTTTTTAAATCAACATTCGATTTTATTACAAAAATCACTTTATCAAATTTTCCCGAGTTCAGTTTTATTTTATAATTCCACTTTGGATTTTCTTTCATTTTCCAAAATTCTAAAACTTTTATTTTAAATTTTAGAAGTACATTTAAATTCACATCACACTAATAAAATAGCTCTTTATAAAAAAAATACTTTTTATAACTCGATGTTTCAACCCGTCCATCCTTGTTCTCACAGAAATTCAGTCATAGGTTGATCAAGCGTAGGACTGAAAATCTATAAGTACTTGGTAAACCCGTTTTCAACATCCAGTGAAAATACTTCAAAAATAATTTTACTAAAAATATCGAAAACAGTTTTGAAAATAGAGGAAATATCATTGTGACAATGCTCTAGAAATCATCACCTCCATCCATGGTCGCAGTTACATCCTGGGTTACGTTGCCATCGCAGCAAAAGTTCATGTAACTGTAGGCACTCCGCATCCCTCGATTACGCCATGGAATCCACAACAGATCGCAATTACATTCCAGGGTTACGTTGACATCACAGCAAAAGTCCATGTAACTGTTGGCTCTCAGCGGCACACACGATTTCGCTGTCAAAATGAAACTTCCCCACTCCTACATAGGTCGTAGTCTACCGATACAAAATCAAACGCAGACTGTTGGCTCTCAGCGGCACACACTACTTTCGCTATGTTACCATAGGTCGCAGTTACATCTTGGGTTACGTTGCCATCGCAGCAAAAGTCCATGTAACTATTGGCTCTCAGCGGCACATAGGACTTTCGCTATGGTATACTCTACTCATAATCCTCAGGAACTAGTTTTGTCCGGACTCCTCACAGGATCAACTTTAGAACCGCCCCTTGGGGCTCAAGGCAGCACCACCCGGTGGCACTCTTGAGAAGTTCATTTCAAGGAAGCGCTTTTTTCCCAGAGCCATCATCAAAACACTTTATATTATACACATATAGTATCTTTCAAATCATACACCTAGTATGATCTCATACAAAGCTCCTTTACACAAAATCGATTATCCCAAAATCGATATTTCTCAAATTAGGCTTTTCCAAATTCCAATATTGATTTTACCCAAAAATCAAAAGCCTTTCCAAATCTAAAGGTTTCCAAAACCTTTTTTCAAAATCATTCTCACAAGATCCTTTATATATTTAGATATATATAACCTTGAAAAATATCTTAGGATCATTTTCAACTTGTATAAAACCCTTTTATACTTCAAACACCTTCAAAAACCCTTTTCTTCCAGTAATAGATTTAACAAGGGGAGATTTATCTTACATAACAAAAATATATAACTTTGTTTATTCAAAATCAAATATTCCAATTTGATTACTCTTTTCAATATCATTTTCATTCAAATCCGTACGATGTACACTAAACATCCGTACGACATACCAATCTGATCACTCACTCGATCACACAATTTCACTTCCGAACTAGTATCATCCAGCCGACTTCCTAGTGCGGACACAGATCTGGTTTCTTGATTAGAAACCGTCATTCTCCTTGCATAGCTATAACTATGATAGAGAAAATCCAAAACCAATCAATTATCCATATCCAGATTCGCCGTCGAAAATCGAGTGAAAAATCCCAACTCGGATCGATAAACTATCTCGAAATTCTGTGCTCGAATCTGCATCAAATCACTATGCGTATAGAATAGTATACGCATATCCTACGCATTTACTTCATTGATTATTAGCCAAATCAATTTCTTTTCCATTCACATTCACTTAAAATTTCATTCACTTATTTACAATTTCCTCAATTCCATTGAGTTATCACTTCAATCCTTATCTCAGTTGGGTATTTTATTAATAACAGTTTGAACTCCGAACCAGTTTATATTTAGAAAATAGTGTGGAAATCTTAAAAATAGATAAGTAGTTGAAAAATAATTATTAATTTGTAAAATAGCTGTAAAATAGCTACATAATTGTGAAATAGTTGAATAATTTCAAAAATTTTAGATAATTGCAAAATATTTATATAATAGTAATTAATTTGTAAAACAGTTGAAAAATAATAATTGGTTTATAAAACATTTGAAAAATTGTCAAATAGTTCAAAAAATAATTGTAAAACCAATATAAAATAATTCGGCCTTAAAAGAAAGGTTGTATTTATTAAATAGCTTGGAAGGATAAATTTATATTAAAACAATTTATGTAACGACCCAAAATTTTCGAACCCGAAAATTTCAGATAGTTATGAAAAAGAATAAAGAGATAGAAGAAGAAGAAGAACAGAAACACCAAAATCTCACATTCGCAGCGGATAAAATATCATAATAAATAATATCAGTTTACTGAAGAGTACTATATCTGTCGATTACATTTAAATACTTCAATGTTACACAAATATTCAATACTGTACATATACAAATCAACATGTCTCAGATTTACAATATTATAATACAACGGAAATACTCTACACGTTCCTGTTATCCAGCTCGCCTCCTGAGCTCCAAAACGTCCTTACCTAAAAATCTGTAATACTCGGTCTGACCCGAGCATTACACCAAAGTAACACCCAGGTCAGGCTGGAAACCAACGTGAGTAAACCCTTCCAACATGGAATACAAAGCATACAACTTATATAAAACCCGGGTAACTCATATCAATTCACAAAGCCACAATTTGTTTTACACATCATTTATTTCATATATAAGTTTCTAAATATTGTGCTAACATTTGTGGAAGCGGTCAATTTCTCTTCAATGGCGGCCTCCAGATCTAAATCTGGAGACTAGGGTTTTCATCATTCTCTTCAAATCTCTTCAATTTCTCTTTGTTTTCAATAGTTCTGCATGGGATCTTTGCGTGATGAGGAAGGTTGGGAGGAAGTAAGGAGGAAAAGAGGCAAGGCCCCAGCATTTTCGGGTCCGGAAACCAGACTAAATATAGGAGGCAGATCTGAGATGGCCTCTGGTCGGAGCAGTGGGAACAAAACAAAGGCGGATAATCCTGTTCGGAATTTCAATGAAGTACAGAAATCCAAAAGGAAAGGATTCAATCAAACAGGGTACAACTCGAAAATCAAATTTACTGTTTCAGAAAATGCAAAAAAAAATTCATATAGTGAGGCAGTTAAGATAGGGGCAGTCGGAGACTTGGGCAACCTAGATCTTGAATATATAGAGCCAAAAATTTCTGATGGTAAAAGGATCGGTTCACTCTCATCCGATGCCATCAAAGAAGCGGAGGATGGATGAGATACATGTATTTTGCTGTATGTTGTTGGTTATAAGCCATGGCTGAAAACTTTTGAAGGGTATGCAAACAGAGTTTGGACAACTCAGAAACCATTCTCTGTTCATTCAAGGAATAATGGTTTTTTTGTGGTAAGGTTTGGTTCGGAGGAGGATTGTAGTAAGATCTTGAAAACTGGTCCTTGGTTCATGGATCGAAACTTGATTATAATGAAGCGATTATCACCAGAAATGAAGACAGACAGAGATCTACTTACGTCTTTGCCTATGTGGGTTAGACTTCCAGGATTGAGTTTTAAACTATGGGGTAATAAGGCCATTAGTGCCTTAACAAGTACTATTGGAGTCCCGATTAAAATGGATGAGGCCACAAAAAATAAAACTAGGCTGGCTTATGCCAGAGTTTTGGTAGAAGTTAATGTTAACTACGGAATGCCAAACATCATAGAAGGCATGGATGATGAAGGGAGGAGTTTTCTTCAGGAGGTGGAGTACGAGAATCCTCCCCCGGTTTGTGATAAATGCGTATGTTTTGGACACGCAGCAGGAGATTGTCCAATGACTAAGACTTGGGCTCCAAAACAAAATCAATCAGTAATCCTGGAAAACGAAAACCGAGGAGAAGTAATTCACATTGGAGGATCGGAAGTTACAGGGGAAGAAGCGAGTAAAAACAACAATGAAGTATCAAGCAGGCAAGAGGGAAATCATGAATCCCCAAATACAGAGCTTCTAAAGGACAATCATGATAGTGTTATCCGAATTTGCGTTGAGGACGACACAAGGACAATGGATCATCCCCAGGATCAACAAAATAATTTAGAGGAAAATGATAACTGCTATACAGTTAAGAAGGCTCAAGAGGGAGACAAGTCTACTGACAACACGCTGGAGTTGGCAACTAATCGTACTCGTTCTCCTGTGGTTGAGAACGACACCAATCAAGATCAATTCGAGACCTCTAATCCTGAGGGATCTATGGTCACGACAAGCCTGAGTCTCTCAGCTCAAAAATCTCCTTCAAATTATGTCAAAATCTTAAAACGTCCCTCAAAACCATCTGACGTTTCTTTGATTACTGAATCTTTACTTTCTAAAGAAATATGTATTGAAGATTGTACAGTTAGTAATGTTAATTTTAAGAGAGGTACTGAGTCGTGTAATGATATACAGGTACCGGAGAATCTGGATCAAGATGAAGGAACATCAGAAGCGATGGAGGATCAGAATACATATGATAATGAATATCCAGTACCGGAGGAGTATTCAATACCAAAGGATCAGAACAAAGAATTAGAGAACATTCAGAAAGACAAGCTTGTTCGTAAAAATCCCAAGTGGGTTCAGATGTTAGGCATTTCAGCCGAGGATAAAAGGGAGTCCTCTAGAAGCAAGTTACAGAGGTCTCGCAGTAACAGAGGTACGTAATGACAATCGCTTGTTGGAATGTAAGAGGGTTTCATAACCCTAATAGAATGAAAGAGGTGAAACATATTATAAACAAGCACAAAATAAGTTGTTTTGGAGTCTTAGAAAATAAATTGATGATTTCGGACATTAGGAAGCTCGAAAAGAATATGGATTATGGTTGGAAAGTAATAAGCAATGTATCATGTTATTACAAATGCAGAATTCTAGTTTTCATCGATGGAAATTCTTGGGATTATAATTATATCAGTATGAGTGAACAACATATTACTTTGGAATTGATCAATATCACAAACTTCAAATGCAATTTATCTTTTGTTTATGCTCAGAACCATATAAAACTTAGAAAAAGACTATGGGCTAACTTACAGGAGGACTCCATCAGTATTTTTAGACCCTGGCTTGTTCTTGGGGATTTCAACTGTATACGTAACCCTGCAGACAAAAAGGGAGGAAACCCAGTAGCATTTGGGAACTTGTTTGAACTAGAAGACATGTCTAGATATACAGGCCTTAACGAGATCAATACCAAAGGGTATGAATTTTCCTGGTGGTCTTGCCCTAGTCGTAACATTTTCTCTAAGATTGACAGGGTCTTCGCTAACTTGGAATGGATTAATTCTTTCCCAGACTTTTCGGCTGAATTCCTTCCCCCTTCGGTGAGTGATCACAATGCTATTGTAGTCTCACTTCTCAGTATTACTAGGGATAAGAATAGACCTTTTAAGTATATGAATCACTGGCCATTGTGTGATCAATACTTTCCCTTGATTGAGAAACTCTGGAAATCTAATCAAGAAGACCGCCCTTTATACCAAATCATTTCTATCCTTAAGAATATTAAGAGGGGACTTAAGCTATGGAGTGCCAAACTTCGAAACACTAAGTCGGAGGTAAAAGATCAGAGAGAGAACTGTTCTAGACTTCAGAAACTCTTGCAAAAATCAAATAATCCTAGTTTAGCAACGGAGTTCCAATTTGCCAAAACCAATTTGGAATTGGCACTTAGAAAGGAATTTCTGGATACACAGCAAAAGGCTAAATGTGACTGGCTGACGATGGGAGGTGAAGCCTCCTCCTTTTTCTATGCAAAAATGTCTAGTAGAAGAAGTGGCAAGAATTTGACCAGAATAGATATAGATGGAAAGAAGATTTCCGATGACAAGCTTATGGAGTCGGCAATTGATTTCTATAAACGGGCCTTCAATCGCCCTGTAGGAGACCAGTTCCCAGAAATCATTTGTAAATCGATCATCACAGAATATGGGGCTAATTTTTTGAATGACAGAATTTCTATGGAAGAAATCAAATCTGCCTTATGGGAAATTAAGGATACAACATCCCCAGGACCTGATGGTTTTAACTCCAAGTTTTTTAAAATTCATTGGAACGTATCGAAAGACCTATTATGTAAAGCCTTAAATGATGTATTTCAGAAAGGTGAAATCATAAAGGAATGGAACCACACTTTCCTTCATCTAATTCCCAAAAAAGCTCATTCCTCTAGTATCCAAGATTTTAGACCCATTGCCTGTTGTAATACTTTGTATAAGGTTTTCACAAAATTTTTGTGCAACAGACTAGTCCCCTTCATGGATAAGTTGTTGTCCCAAAACCAGACGACATTTATCAAAGGCAGAGCAATTGGGGATGGTATCTTACTCGCACACGAAATCATAAGGGGTCTTGGGAGAAAAAATAACAAATACATATGTACCAAAGTAGATTTAAAGAAAGCTTACGATTCGATTAACAGATCTTTCGTAATACACATGTTAAATAGCATGGGATTTCCAAATAAATGGGTGAGAGTTATTGAATGCATCATAACAACTCCTGTGTTTTCGATCATTTCAAATGGGGAAGCGCATGGTTACTTTAAAAGTTCAAACGGTCTCAGGCAAGGAGATCCTCTTTCCCCGATTCTTTTCACCTTGATTATGGAATATTTTACTCTATTGATGGACGAAAAAGTCAGGGAAGGTTTAATTTCTCCCATCTCCGAATTTAATAACAAACTGACGCATCCTATCTATGATGACGATATAATTATCTTTTCTAAAGCAACCGTGAAATCAGCTACAGCCATAACAGAAGTTTTCAATAACATGAAGAGAATAACAGGACTGGAATTAAGTTGTGAAAAATCTAATGTTTTCTTTGGTAAAGGGGTGGAGCATTGCAATGATATTAGTACCATCCTCAATGTTCAGCAATCAGAACTTCCAGTGCGATATTTGGGCATTCCGTTGTCAAGCACTAACTTGAGGGATAAAGACTGTGTTCCTTTGATTGAGAAGATCAAGCTAAAAGTAGGAGGATGGGAAACCAGAATGCTCAGCTTAGCTGGGAGACTTGAACTTATAAAATCAACCATCTACCCGATAATTCAATTTTGGATGCAATGTTTCCGACTTCCAGTTTCTACTGTATAAAAAATTAAACATCTGATTCTTAATTTTCTATGGAAAAGTCATACTGGTAAAATTCCTTGGGATATACTTTGTAAAGAAAAAGAAGAGGGAGGATTGGGATTGAGGAATCTTGAAGAGTTGAATAAAGCGTTATATGTAAAGCTGATTTGGAGAATTATAAATGAAGAAGGCATCTGGGCAAAATACATGAAATATAAATACATTGGAAACAAAAGCTTTTGGGAAATTTCTGAGAGATCAGATGATTCGGGGGTGTGGAAATTTATTTTGAGGAACAGACAGGAGGCTCGAAAATGTCTTTCCCTCAATATCATAGATGGTAAAACCACGTCCCTATGGTTTGACCCTTGGTTAAACGGTAGTTCTATAATGGAGCGACTCGGCAGAGACGCTGCAATTAGAACCGGTACCGAAAACTTGTTTCTAAGTAAGATCATAAAAAACGGCGCGTGGAAGTGGGATGAGGTAAGTTTTCTTTATCAAATACACGTAGACATAGAAGGAATATCGATTCATAAGGACAGAGAGAGGGACTACTGGTCATGGAAATGCACTAGGGATGGGTTATAACAATTTAAAAAAGTCTGGAATTCGATTAGAACTAGTTTCGAAACTAAAAGCTGGTCGTCATTAGTATGGAATAAAGTTCATGTCCCAAAAATGGCTGTTTGCCTATTTAAAGCCATTAATGATTTTTTACTCACCAAAGAAAGGCTGGTGCAGAAGCAGATAGTAGTGGACCCTATTTGCGTTTTATGTAATAAACACATTGAAACTACAGATCATTTATTCTTTCAATGTGATTATTCAGAGAAAATTTGGTTATGGAGTTGCAAAATTTTTTTGACTTATCCAAAAAGTGTGCTCTCATTTCATTTGAGGGACGATTTACAGAAAATAGTCTCTTCAACAAGGGGAAGGAATCTAAAATCAGATTTATTTCATCTTTCGATATCAGTATGTGTGTGGCATATATGGAGGGAGAGGAACGAAAGAATTTTTCAAAACAGATTCTCCGATCATATAGAGACTTGCAATAAAATATTTCAGACTATAAGCATCAGAATGATAAAATCTAAGTTCTACAAACACATCACAGATTCGAAAGACTTAATTGCAAGGGAATGGGGTTATACCTCCCAATGCTGAATTGGGGCATCTCCGATATCATATGTGCTGATCTCTCGCTTCTGAGTCTTTGCACTTGGTCTGAGGTTCTCTCTGTACCTGTTTTAATTTACATTGATCTCTCTCCCTCTCTTTTAATTACATATTAAATTACAATTTTCAATATACTACGAAATAGTTTGTAAATACAGTAAGAAGGTATCACTGAAGCTCAGGAATCAGAAGTAAGTAGCTCATCGTTTCAACCTTCTGTACAGATCATTTAAGATCTGGTAAAAACATCGAATCGAAGTCATTTAGATTCTAGAGCTAAGTTATAAAGTATAACTTTAAGAGTTTCAAAGACGCACCTTGCTTAAATCAGTGAAACCTTACACTGCCATTTGTCCGTCAAGCACCAAGACCCAATGGGACTTTTCAATCAAGTTACCGATCAGGTAAAAGCATTCGAAACGAATTCAGTTAGATTCTTGAACTAAGTTTTAAAGTATAACTCTAAGAGTTTTAAAGACGTATCTTGCTCAAACCAGTGGAGTACTTTTCACTGTCACTTGTTTCGTCGTACGCCAAGATTCAGTGGGGCTTTTCACTTTCGTACATATCTCGTTTCAGATCTGAAAAGAATATGGTTAAATCTCTTGCAAAAATGAATACTCAACTGTAAGAAATGAAATATCGTATCTTGCTCGAATTTGTGGAAATCTTTTGCTCTCCTCTGACCGTCAACTACTAGTTCCAGAGAGTAACCTGCAAAATCCAAAAGATTTCAGTCTAATCTTCATTTAAAGGATAAAAGACTTCTACTTTCAGAAAGACAGTCTACTATCTATCCTTGAAAGCCAGTGGTTTTCTCATCTTCTGTAGTAGTTCCGATCTGCTTAGCAGAAGTTGCTGTTGATATAGGAAAAGTCTTGTGATTCTCTCGGCCGCCATTATAGAGTTTTATGAGTTTTAAAGCATTATTCTATTTACGGCAAGAGAATATGAAGTGAGTTATTAGGGTTGCGGAACTGAGTTACCTATTATTAGTTCGAGAGGAGTCTCGAAGAATTGGGTAACGGGTGGATATTGTTTGTGATTTATGGGCCTATTTCTTCATTTTGGGCCTTAATTTGTTTAGTTGTCATTCACGTATTAGTAGTAGGAATTGTGTAATTGGCTATGTTTAGCATATGTACTCTCTTTTATTCGTGCTAATAGAAATGTTTGAACCATTTTTCAAAAAAAAAAAGTTTCTAAATACCCATGATTTAGATTTAAAATAGTCCAATTCCTCCAAATCACTTCACTCCAGCATATAGATTTTACATACCAATCTATAAAAATTCAAAGTGGTTTCGGGTATTTCCTAATACCCGATCACGGCCTCTTCGAGTCTCATGTCATCCTAACCCAAGTTATCTAAATGAAATACACAACATTTCATATCAGGGATATCAACTCATTCAAAGCATCCTAAACCATTCAATCAACCATAAACAAATTTGATCACATCCAGATTATTTCAATTGATTCTAATTGAATTCCGAACCTCGCTCTCTTAGATTCCTTCATTAATCAATTCCAAATCGATTATTTAATTAACCCTTCATTTCTCATCTTAATTAACCATCATGGATTAATTCATCTCCCAATTACATTCAAGTAATTATCTTTATTTAATTTCATGATATTAATTATTCTTAACCAAATCAATAAGTAATCTTGATTACTTCACAAATTAATTAACTATATTAATTACATTAATCCTTAATTAGTTATATTAATTACTTCCTCATAAGTCACTTATTAATTAATCCATCCTAATTAATCAATCCTTTATTACATCGTTGATTATATAAATTAATGATTTCCAATTAATTCAATTTACCCTAATCTAAATTAATTACGTTGAATAATTAATAGTTAAAATGAACCGCAAATATTAACCATTCTTGATTTATCTCAACCTATAATTAACTGTCTTTTTATTTGCTTTAATAAATAAATTAATTATTCCTTAATTAACTACCTTAATTATTCTCTTGATTAATTCCGTAAAGTAATTATATTTAATTAATTACATTTAGTATTTATCTATCAAACCATCTATTGATTTCTAAATTAATTAAACTTCATTAATAAAATAAATCCTTACTTAATTAATTCAAAGCACTTAATTACTAAATTAATTAACCTAAATCATTAATTAATGGAATTAGTTAATTATCCATTTTAATCACCCTACTAATTCAATGAATCACAAATCATTAAGCTCTTATTAACTTAAAAATAAGGCAATTTTCTTATTTATAACTTAAGTTTAAAACAACCCCTAACCCGAATGCCTCAAGTCAAGCAACAATTAACACAAGAATGAACCAAAACCAAGTCACTAGATCATCAGTTCACAGTGCACATCAACCAAATTAATCATGCATAAAATATTTAAACTTAACCATTTAAATTTAATTAAAAGTCCAAAAGAGTGAGATTTACTCACCTTTGCTTTTATTTGCAATCCACCCCAAAATGGCCTTGGTTTCCTCGATTTTGTCCTTACAGCCTCAGGTACATACGCGCACCTCAACCCTAGCTCCAACGTGAGCATCGCTTTCCCCTAACTCACTCTGCAGTCGCCACCGCGACCTCGAACCATTGAACACTGGTTCCCCATTGCCACACCTTCTTCTCGACCTCACAAACCACCCTAGCACTGCACGCGACGCGCGTGATACACTCCTCCCCAACCCTAACCGCGACTCTCCTGAGCACAGCACGCGGCAGAATCCCCGAAGGCTTCGATTGTGACTTCCCCATTCACATCGCGTTTGAGCAAGCCTCCAACGTCGATGCTTCACCCAGTCACAGGTGCGACCACGCTCCGCCCTTGCCAAAAGCGGCCTCCACCTCCTCGCGCTAGCGCATGCTTGCCATCGCGCTCGAGTTTTGAGCTCGAGAATTCCTATCAGCTTCGATTTCGATCGTTTACGCCTCTTCTTCAACAATGAACTGGTTCGGTATTCCTATGATTGGAATTGAATTGAAGGATCGAGGAGATAGGAACGATTTTGAATTGATTTTTATGCTTGTTTGAAGAAGTAAAACGATCCGCCATTTTTTATATATAAGTTCGATTTTGTTTTCCGGTTAAAGGGGAGAAACGAAGATAAAATATCCATTGGGAAAGCTTCCTGCGCAATCTTGTTTACTATATAATAAAATATTGAAAATGTCTCGTAGCGTAACGCGAAATCCCGAATCCCAAATCAGACATGCCGGCAGGCGTTTATAAGGTTTTACTCGCATTCCGAGCACAATGGAACGTGTTTCGGAAGCTAATTCGATCATATGCACGAGTTACGGGAGTATACGATCAATTTAAATTAAATCAATTAAAATAATTTCTAAGCGTTTCGAGCTGCTAGGGTCAAACGACAACTCTGATTGCTCCGAAAATTGAAATCTGATAATAACTAACTATTACGGATCCAATGGAACTGGTTTTGTTGAATTCCGAGACTGTGCCTCGGAAGGCTATTTTTAAATATCGATTTAAACGATATATTATTAAAATTGAACAAATCACCTTTAATTTAAATTTCAACCATTCTATTATCTTCAGTATCCTCATTATAAATTTTATGAGCCTTCAGATTATTTTTAATAAGCTTCAAATTCCATATTCAACATCTTACCCAATTTCGAATTATATATAATTCAATATTTAAACTATATAATTCAATGGTTTAATTATCAAGTAAATATTGATATCTGGAATTCAAGTTAAAATTAACTTTTATATGTTTTAAAATCAATTAACTATTCCAATTTAAATTGTTAAAATTTCCGGGTCATCGCATTCTTCCCCCCTTAAAAGAATTTTGTCCCCGAAATTACTAGTTAGGAAGAATGGTTCAAAACCCATTTACCTTTTCTCAAAACCCACAATTCAACATCCTACCACTATCTTTTATTAAAGACTCCTTATCCTTCTTACTAACTTCCCAAACTTTCCCACAGTTTTCTAACAATCCCTTTTTACACAATCATTCAAATTTCAATTTAAAACCAAATTTGGAATTATCAAATTTTTCTCAAAATTTTTCTCACTCTCTAAATTTCCGAATTTTTTTGCCAGCGTCTCCTTTGCGCAGCTAGCTCGGTACAACTACAAAAGGCCTCTACGGGCTCTCAAATTCCAAAATAAAACAAAAGCCAAGTGGCTAATCCAATCCAATTTCGTACAAAAATTCAAGTACATACCTTTTTGTCGGGCAATCAAATTTATCTTTTGGAATCAAATCCAATTTCCTTTTCCCTTTAATACCTGCATATCTTACTTAACAATAATATTCGATCGTAACCATTCAAATCATTTTATACATTTCCTTACAGGATTTTTCACATCTACTTCTATGCAAATTAGTTTCTCCCGTTTTCATACGAATTCAACTTATTTTAAATACTGAATATGGAATTTTATCTTCCATTTATAACTGATTCATGTTAATTTCATCTACTAATTTACATTAGTTTTCAATTTGAAATTGTTTTGTCGTTAACCAAAATGTTCTCAAAATTTCCAAAAATTTTCTAACTCCCAAAATTTTCTAAATTTTTTGGCAGAGTCTCCTTTGTACGAAGGAGCTTTTGCAATTTGACAAGAGATATAAATATATATACATCGACCCACACGGTCGGAAAAAAGCAAAAACAGTTCATATTTCCTATTTTTATTGCGTAGGCGTATCTTATTTAGCATTTTAAGCAAGCAGCTTATTAATTTAAGCAATTAGCGCAATCCTAACCAGCCAAACGGCCTTCATGTACCTGTACTTACTCAATTTAAACATATAAGCATTATATATATGAAGTTTACAACATTTCTCTTACTTAAACGACTATAGCACTTCAATTCTAAAAGAAATACATTCAAAATAACTTCCATGATCAATTTATATGTTTAAAACTAATTCAATTGCTTCAAACCAATTCATATACCATTTCATTCAGTTTTAATGGTCTGCAACTCAATTTCTAATATTTAATTGATTTTTAACCCAAACAAGCTCATATTCACTTCAAATGATTAAAAACCAATATTATTTAACTACTCTCAACCAATATAATTTTAATTACCTTTGTTTACAACAACGACAACTATTTTTATGAAAATTTTGGCGATATTTGCTTAATAGAGCATCCATTTAAATTTATAACTACTTTAAATTAATTTCAACTCATTTTATATTTAATTCCATTTCATTTCAAATTTATTCACCAATCATTCATTTAACTCGACACATTCCATTCTTGTATACTTCTAGCCATTCCCAAATTAATTCAATCCAAGCTTTTATTTAACGGGCTTTCACTCTTATTCTTCCATAAATTTTAAACTTAAGTTATTTACTTTAATTTATTCCAACTTCAAACTTAAGTTTACTTTTATTTGATTCTCATTTAATCAAATTCCACTAAATTTAGTCTGCTCATCCCTTTTAAATTTTAATTTTAATTCACCTTCTCAAATTTTAAAATAATATCCAAGCACATACTTAGCTCATTTATACTTCAAATTAATATGCCACCGAACTTAAGTTCAGTCTGGTAATCCAATTCCAATCACCACTTTGATTTAGTTTTTATTTAATCAAACTTCATCCATTTATTATTTAACTCAATTAACCAATTTTAAAATTTTAATTTACTTACTTAACTCATTTCAAATTTATTTTATTAATACAAAGTCATTCTCAATTTATTTCTATTCACTTGGGTTTCGTTTGCACTCAAACCATTTCTATTATAATTCACTTTTATTTCATTCGACAACACTTCTCTTATATCTAATTTACTTGCAAATTTCGTTAAATACTATTCATATCACACTTGAAATTTGTTTGTTATTCAAACCATCACTATTTCGATTCCACTCTATTTTATTTTTATTTCTACAACATCTCTTCTAATTTATTTCATTATCAAATCCAAGTCGAATTCTATTTTAAATTTGAATTCATTTCCAAATTCCATTATTAACTTACAATCCATTTTATTTAACCGAGTTAAATTTTATTAATATACTCCATCAATTAATTATTTAACCAATTAGCTTATTTCCAACTTCTAAATCAATATTCGATTTTAATTACAAAATCACCTCATCAAAATTCCCGAGTTTCAATTTTATTTTATAATTTCAGTTTGGGTTTCCCTTGATTTTCCAAAATTCCAACCTTTTATTTTAAAATTTTAGAAAAGCTTTTAAATTTACATAATACTATTGAAATAGCTTTTTATAAAAATACTTTTTATAACTCGATGTCTCTACCTGTCCGTCCTTGTTCTCACAGAAATTCTGTCATACGTTGATCAGGCGTAGGACTGAAAATCTATAAGTGCTTAGTAAACTCATTTTCAACATCCAGTGAAAATACTTGGAAAATAGTTTTATTGAAAATATCGAAAACAGTTTTTGAAAATATAGGGGAAATATCTTTGGTGAGAATGCTTCAAAAATCATCACCCCCATCCATGGTCGCAGTTACATTCAGGGTTACGTTGCCATCACAGCAAAAGTCCATGTAATTGCAGGCTCTCAGTGGCCTCTCGATTACGCCATGGAACCCACAACAGATCACAGTTACATTCCAGGGTTAGTTGCCATCACAGCAAAAGTCCATGTAACTATAGGCTCTCTGCGGTCTCTGATTTTCGCTGTCGAAATGAAACTTCTCCACTCCTACATAGGTCATAGTCTACCGATATAAAATCAAACGCAGACTGTTGGCTCCCAGCGGCACACACGACTTTCGCTATGTTATACCATAGGTCGAAGTCTACCGATATAAAATCGAAAACTGTTGGCTCTCAGCGGCACACACGACTTCCGCTATGGTATACACTACTCATAATCCCTAGGAACTAGTTTTGTCCGGACTCCTCACAGGATCAACTTTAGAACCCCCCTTGGGGCTCAAGGCAGCACCGCCCGGTGGCACTCCTGAGAAGTTCATTTCAAGGAAGCGCCTTTTTCCCCAGAGCCATCATCAAAACATTTTATACTATACACATATAGTATCTTCAAATCATACACCTAGTATGATCTTATACAAAGCTCCTTTACACAAAATCGATTATCCCAAAATCGATAATCCACAAACTAGGCTTTCCAAATTCAATATTGATTTTACCCAAAAATCAAAAGCCTTTCCAAAACCAAAGGTTTCAAAAAACCTTTTTCAAAATCCTCATAAGATCCTTTATATATACATTCAGATATATATAAAAAAATTAAAAATTTTGGATCCTTCCAAATTTGTCTAATTTCCTTTTATACTTCAAACACTTCCAAAAATCCCTTTTCTTCCAGCAATAAATTTAACAAGGGGAGTTTAATCTTATATATAACAAAGATATATAACTTTGTTTATTCAAAATCAAATATTCAAATTTGATTACTCTTTCCAGTATCAATTTTATTCAAATCTGTACTTGATTACTCTTTCCAGTATCAATTTTATTCAAATCTGTACGATGTACACTTATCATCCCTATGCTATGCCAATCTGATCGCTCACTCGATCACACAATTCCACTTCCGAACTAGTATCGTCCACCCGACTTCCTAGTGCGGACACAGATTTGATTTTTTGATCAGAAACCGTCATTCTCCTTGCATAGCTATAACTATGATAGAGAATATCCAGAACCAATCAACAATTCCATATCCAGGTTCGCCGTCGAAAATCGAGTGAAAAATCCTAACTCGGATCGATAAACTATCTCAAAATTCTGTGCTCAAATCTGGATCAAATTAATATGAGAATAGAATAATATACGTACATCCTACGTATTTAATCTTATTGATTTTTAGCCAAATCAATTTCTCTTCCTATTCACATTTCCTTTAATTTCCATTCACTTACTTAAAATCGCTTCAATTCCAATGAATTATAACTTCAGTTCTTATCTCGGTTGGGAATTAATCAATAGCAGTTTGAACTCCGGCCAGTTTATATTTAGAAAATAGCTTGAAAATTTTAAAAAAAATAGATAAGTAATTGAAAAATAATTATTAGTTTGCAAAATATCTATAAAATAGTTAACTAGTCATAAAATAGTTGGAAAATATTTAAATAGCTTCAAAAATAATTGTAAAACAAGTATAAAATAATTTGGCTTTAAGAAAGAAAGGTTGTATATATTTAATAACTTAGAAAAATAAGTTTATATCAAAACAATTTATATTGAAAATAGTCAAGAGTCAACTGTTCACTTCCCCAACAATTCAACTTAAATTTCCACTTCCATTTAATTGACTCAATTCTAACTTGAATAACTTCAATTTCTATTGAAAATTATTTAAACCCAATCCAAGTTGAATCAATCTTGATTCCTTTCCTAATTTAAATCAGATTCCATTTGATTTTAATCCTGCTCAACTTTAATTATAATTTCAAATTATTCCAATCAATTTGAATTATTATCAATTGAACCCATTTCAAATTCAAATCATTTCAATACAATCCAATTCAGTTTCCCATTTAAATTCTTAAACTTATACATCTTCAATCACTAATCCAATTAATTCAAACCAAATTCAATTTTGAACTAATTCAATTTCAATCTTGAATTTAAACTACCTCGAATTATATAAATTCGAGTTAAATTCTCAAAGGTTTGTTTATCTTTTTTAAACCAAATTAACTTTTTATTCAAAGTTTTTAATCATTTTAATTTCTGAGTCCAATTTCTCAAAATTCCCATTTTAAATTATTTTTACTTATGTATTTCAAGGTTCAAATTAGAGTTCAATACAATTTTTATTTAAAATTTTAATTTTTTATTAAATTTTATCCCCCAGTTTGAAGCCAGTTCTTTAACAATTTTAATTTACAAACTCAATTATTCAAATATTCAGTTTAAAGTGATTCCATATCCTTAATTTCAAATTAAAGTTAGATTTCCCTTTTATCTCAATAATGGATATATTATCACACTTCATTTCTCATTCATTTAAACAAATCCTATTCGCAACTTAAGGATTTTTAACAACAATAGGGTGATATCATCCAATTTATTTCAAATCGTCCATCCCTTTCCAATTTCCAGATCTCAAACCCATTTTGAGATCACACAACCTACCGATTCAAATTAACCATTTAACTTTCCAAGTTAAATTCCAATTTCATCTTGAAATTTTCAATTCAAGTTGTTCATTCAAACTTATTTTCTTTACACACGAGGTCATCCTTAAATTTTTAAACCACTTTTGGTTTTTAATTCAAATCAAATTTTTAAACAACCCATTGTTTGCAACAAGTCCCAGTTATCCAAATAATACTTATTTATTATTTTTCATTACTTTGAAACAAATTTTCAAATTCTGGGACCAGATTTAGAATTTCATTTTCAAGTCATTTAAATTTTAATTTGGTTGTATTTCCATTTTTACTTAGTTTAATTCCAATTCAAGTCTTCAATTTGGTCACATTATATTACTTCTTAATTTTAATTTCAATAATTTAACAACCAATCGCTTTAATATTTATTAAAATGAAATATTTCTTTATATATCGAAATATACTTTTATATAAAATCATTTAAATCTTTTGTATAAGAAAATAACAAGTACGCGTTCGTGTGTGTGTGTATATATATATATTCTCAACTCATTCTAGAGTACTACAGACTCTATTAAATGAGTAATCCCCACCAGAGCCAAGGTTCTTGCTTAACCTTTCAGCTCTGATACCAAATGTAATGACCCGAAATTTTCGAACCCGAAAATTTCAGATAGTTATGAAAAAGAAGAAAGAGATAGAAGAAGAAGAAGAAGAAGAACAGAAACACCAAAATCTCTCATTCGTAGCGGATAAAATATAATAATAAATAATATCAGTTTACTGAAGAGTACTATATGTGTCAATTACATTTAAATACATCAGAGTTACACAAATATTCAATACTGGACATATACAAATCAACATGTCTCAGATTTACAATATTATAATACAACGGAAATACTCTACATGTTCCTGTTATCCAGCTCGCCTCCTGAGCTCCAAAACGTCCTTACCTGAAAATCTATAATACTCGGTTTGATCCGAGCATTACACCAAAGTAACACCCGGGTCAGGCTGAAAACCAGCGTGAGTAAACCCATCCAACATGGAAAACAAAGCATACAACTTATATAAAACCCGGGTAACTCATATCAATTCACAAAGCCACAATTTGTTTTAGACGTCACTTATTTCACATATAAGTTTCAAAATACCCAAGATTTAGATTTAAAATAATCCAATTCCTCCAAATCACTTCACTCCAGCATATAGATTTACATACCAATCTATAAAAATTCGAAGTGGTTTCGGATATTTCCTAATACCCGATCCCGGCATCTTCGAGTCTCACGTCCTAACCCAAGTTATCTAAATGAAATACACAACATTTCATACTAGGGATATCAACTCATTCAAAGCATCCCAAACCATTCAATCAACAATAAACAAATTTGATCACATCCAGATTATTTCAATTGATTCTAATTGAATTCTGAACCTCACTCTATTAGATTCCTTCATTAATCAATTCCAAATCAATTATTTAGTCAACCCTTCATTTCTCATCTTAATTAACTATCCTGGATTAATTCATCTCCCAATTACATTCAAGTAATTATCTTTATTTAATTTCACGATATTATTATTTTTAACCAAATCAATAAGTAATCTTAATTACTTCATAAATTAATTAACTATATTAATTACATTAATCGTTAATTATTTTTATTAATTACTTCCTCATAAGTCACTTATTAATTAATTCATCCTAATTAATCAATCCTTAATTACATCGTTGATTATATAAATTAATGATTTCCAATTAATTCAATTTACCCTAATCTAAATTAGTTACATTGAATAATTAATAGTTAAAATAAACTGCAAATATTAATCATTCTTGATTTATCTCAACCTATAATTAACTATCTTTTTATTTGCTTTAATAAATAAATTAACTATTCCTTAATTAGCTACCTTAATTATTCTCTTGATTAATTCCACAAAGTAATTATATTTAGTTAATTACATTTAGTATTTATCTATCAAACCATCCATTGATTTCTAAATTAATTAAACTTCATTAATAAAATAAATCCTTAATTAATTCAAAGCTCCTAATTACTAAATTAATTAACCCAAATCATTAATCAATGGAATTAGTTAATTATACATTTTAATCACCCTACTAATTGAATGAATCACAAATCATTAAGCTCTTATTAACTTAAAAATAAAGCATTTTTCTTGTTTATGATTTAAGTTTAAAACAACCCCTAACCCGAATGCCTCGAGTCAAGCAACAATTAACACAAGAATGAACCAAAACCAAGTCAGTAGATCAGTAGTTCGCAGTGCACATCAACCAAATTAATCATGCAAACATATATTTAAACTTAACCATTTAAATTTAATTAAAAATCCAAAAGGGTGAAATTTACTCACCTTTTCTTTTATTTGCAATCCACCCCAAAATTGCTTTGGTTTCCTCGATTTTGTCCTTACAGCCTAAGGTACATACGCGCACCTCTACCCTAGCTCTAGCGTGAGCATCGCTTTCCCCTAACTCACTCCGCAGTCGCCACCGTGACCTCGAACCATCGGACACCGGTACCCCATTGCCATACCTTCTTCTCGACCTCACAAACCACCCTAGCACTGCACGTGACGCATGTGATACACTCCTCCCCGACCATAACTGCGACCCGCCTGAGCACAACACATGGCAGAATCCCCGAAGTCTTCGATTATGACTTCCCCATTCACATCAAGTTCGAGCATGCCTCCAACGTCGACGCTTCACCCAGTCACAGGCGCGACCGCGCTCCGCCCTTACCAAAAGCGGCCTCCACCTCGTCCCGTTAGCGCATGCTTGCCATCGCGCTCGAGTTTTGAGCTCGAGAATTCTTATCAGTTTCGATTTCGATCGTTTACGCCTCTTCTTCAATGATGAACTGGTTTGATATTCCTCTGATTGGAATTGAATTGAAGGATCGAGGAGATACGAACGATTTTGAATTGATTTTCGTGCTTGTTTGAAGAAGTAAAACGATCCGCCATTTTTTTATAAGTTCAATTTTGTTTTCCGATTAGAGGGGAGAAACGAAGATAAAATATCCATTGGCAAAGCTTCCTGCGCAATCTTGTTTACTATATAATAAAATGTTGAAAATGTCTCGTATAGCGTAACGCGAAATCCCGAATCCCAAATCAGACATGCCGACAGGTGTTTATAAGGTTTTACTCACGTTTCGGGCACAATGGAACGTGTTTCAAAAGCTAATTCGATCATATGCACGAGTTACGGGAGTAAACGATCAATTTAAATTAAATCGATTAAAATAATTTCTAAGCGTTTCGAGCTGCCAGGGTCAAACGACAACTCTGATTGCTCCGAAAATTGAAATCTGATAATAACTAACTATTACGGATCCAATGCAACTAGTTTTGTTGAATCCGAGACTGTGCCTCGAAAGGCTATTTTTAAATATCGATTTAAACGATATATTATTAAAATTGAACAAATCACATTTAATTTAATTCCACCATTCTATTATCTTCAGTATCCTCATTATAAATTTTATAAGCCTTCAGATTATTTTTAATAGGCTTCAAATTCCATATTCAACATCTTACCCAATTTCGAATTATATATAATTCAATATTTAAACTATATAATTTAATGATTTAATTATCAAGTAAATATTGATATCTTGAATTCAAGTTAAAATTAACTTTTATATATTATAAAATCAATTAACTATTCGAATTTAAATTGTTAAAATTTCTGGGTCGTCACAAAATTGAAAATAATCCAGAGTCAAACTATTCATTTCCCCAACAATTCAATTTAAATTTCCACTCCCATTTAAATTGACCCAATTCCAATTTAAATAACTCCAATTTCCATTGGACTTAATTTAATCCAAATTCAAGTTGAATCAATCCTGATTTCTTTCCTAAGTTAAATCAAATTCCATTTGATTTTAATCCTATTCACTTTAATTATAATTTCAAATTATTCCAATCAATTTGGACTAATATCAATTGAACCCCCTTCAATTTCAAATCATTTCAATTTAATCTAATTCAAATTTTCCATTTAAGTTTTTAAACTTATCCATCTTCGACCACAAATCCAATTAATTTAAATCAGATTCAATTTGGATGAATTCAATTTCAATATCAAATTTTAAACCATCTCAAATTATATAAATTTGGGTTAAATTCTCAAAGGTTGGTTTAACTCTTTAAACCAAATTAACTTTGTTCATTTAAAGTTTTTAAATAATTTAATTTCTAAACTCAAATTCTAGAATTTCATTTCAATCAGTTTAATTTTAATTTGGTTGTATTATATTACTTCTTAATTTAAATTTCAATAATTTAACAACCAATCACCTTAATATTTATTAGAAAGAAATATTACTTTATATATCAAAATATATTTTATATATAAAATCATTTAAAAAAAATTATATAGGAAAATAACAAGTACGCTCTCATATATATATACAACCCATTCTAGAGCACTACAGACTCTATTTAATGAGTAATCCCCACTTGAGCCAAGGTTCCCGCTTAACTTTTAGCTCTGATACCAACTGTAACGACCCGAAATTTTCAAACCCGAAATTTTCAGATAGTTATGAAAAGAAGAAAGAGATAGAAGATGAAGAACAAAAACTCCAACATCTCACATTCGCAGCGGATAAAATATAATGATAAATAATAACAGTCTACAAAAGAATATTATATCCGTCAATTACATTTTAATACATCAGAGTTTCACATATATACAGTCACTGAATATACACAATTATCATATCACAAAATTACAATGACATAGCGGAAATACTCTATACGTTCCTGCCATCTAGCTCGACTCCTGAGCTCCAGAACGTCATTACCTGAAAATCTATAATACTCGGTCTAACCCGAGCATTACACCAAAATAACACCCGGGTCAGGCTAGAAACCAGCGTGAGTAAACCCATCTTACGTAGAATACAAAGCATACAACATATATAAAAACCCAGGGTAACTCAAACGAATTTTACAAGTCATAATTTGTTATAGACATAACTTATTTTCAAAATAAGTTTTCTAAGTGTCAAAATTTAGATTAAATAATCCGATTCATTTAAATCCACTCATTCCAACCTATCAATTTCTTATATCAATTTATAAGAAATTCGAAGTGGTTTCGGGTATCTCCCAATACCCGACCCCGGCCTCTTCGAGTCTCATGTCATCCTATCGCCAGTTATCCATAAGAAATACACAACATTTCATATCAGAGATATCAACTCATTCAAAACATCCAATACCATTCAATCGTCCATAAGCAAAGCTTGTTCGCTACCGATATTAATTAAATTAATTCTGATTGAATTTCTAACCTCATCCCTTTAGAATTCTTCACTTGTCATTAATTAATTTCAAATCAATTAACCAATCATTCCCTCGTCATTCATCTTTTAATCAACCTGGATTAATTATCCTTCAATTACATTCAAGAAATTACCATTAATTAACTTCACAATATTTATTATTCTTAACCAAGATCAATAAGTAATCTTCATTACTTCATAAATTAATTAATTACTTCATAAATTAATTATCTATACTAATTACATTAATTCTTAATTACTTATAGTAATTAATTTCTCATAAGTCATAATTTATTGAATTGATTTAATCTTAATTAATCAATTTTTAATTACATCAATGATTATATAAATTAATGATTTCTAATTATATTTTAATCTGTTCTAATCTAAATCAACTACTTTAACTCAACCACAATATTAATCATTCTCGATCAATCCCAATCTGTAATTATTTACCTTTTTATTTACTTCATTAAATAAATAAATTATTCCTTAATTAACAATTTAATTAATCTCCTGATTAATTTCACAAAGTCATTATATTTTATTAATTTCATTAAGTAATTATTTATTAAACCATCCAATGATTATTCTGAATTACTTACACTTAATTAATTAACTTAAAAACTTAATTTTATTAATCAAGTCAAACCCTTAATTACTAAATTAATTAACCCAAATTATTAATTAATTGAATTAATTAATTATTCATTTTAATTACCCTTCTAATTTGATTAGTCACAAATCCTTAATCCCTTATTAAAAATGAAAACATTTTCGTATTAATGACATAAGTTTTAAAATAATTTTAAAACCCAAATACTCCGAGTCAAACCACAATTAACTCGAGAAACAACCAAATCTAAAATCACTAGATCATCAGTACACATCCAAACAATTCAATCATTCATCCAATTATTTAAATTTAACCACTTAAATTTAAATAAAAATCCAACACAGTGAGATTTACTCACCTTTGATTCCTGAATTTGCTATCCACTTCATTCTCGACTTGGTTTATCCACATTTTGACCTTGTATAAATATTTATACAGGTTATTAATATTCGAAAGAAATTGAACTATCAATTGCCATTAAATTTGATTTACTAATAATTTAATTCTAACTAATAAATTTTCTTTATATTCTTGAAAATACAAATTCTTTTTATTCTTGACAAATACATTTTTTCCTTTTCTGTTACTGATTTCAAACTAAATAGATTTAATAAATTTTCAAATTTACAAATAAATCAACAGATTCATTTACTCGTAAACTCCTTCGAGTTACTCAGATAAACCAAGAAATTATCCAACTTTTAAAACTCTTAAAGGAAAAATAAAATGAAACTACACACAGAAACATTCGGTCGCGAGTCGTCACGGTTCCCAACCCTATATCCACGCGAACATCACCTCCAGATCGCACGTGTGCTCCCCTATGCTCACGGCCCTCCCCAAGACTGCAGCCATCGCATTCGAGCTCGGCTTCGAACCCTCTACAATCGATCGCGACTCCCAAACAACAAACCTAACTCGCGAATCACCATCGCTGCAAACCCTAGCCTCGGCAACAACGGAATCTTCGATTCGAAACCCTGCGTCGCGCCTTCCAATACACCGTGCGACCCAAACCCTAGCTCGAATTCGAGCTTATGACTCTCCTTGTCAACACGCTCGCATTCGAACGCGACCATTCTTTTTTTTTTTTAAGGAATTCGATTGAAAAACTAGGCTTGAACTTCTGCGGCCATTTTTTTTATGCGTTCGATTTTCTGCTGGAAGATAGAGAGGGACAAAGACATAAAATAAGGATAGGAATGGCTTCTTGAATACGCTACACTATTATATAATTAAATATTTAAAATATCTCATGTTTCATAACGCGAAATCCCGTACCCCGAATCAGACATGCCGACAGACGTTAATAAGGTTTTACCTGCATTCCGAACACAATGGAACATGTTTCGGAGACTAATTTAATCGTATGTGGAAGTTAGCTTTATAAATCGTTTAAAAATATTAAATTATCGGTTTTAATTTTGACGCATTTCTCACCCGTACGAGCAAACGGTAAATCCAAACACTACGAAAATTAAAATCCGATAATTACTAACTATTACGAATCCAATGGAACTGGTTGCGTCGAATGTCGAGACTGTGCCTCGGAAGGCTATTTTTAAATATCGATTTAAATGATATATTATTAAAATTGAACAAATCACCTTTAAATTAAATTTCAACCATTCTATTATTTTCAATATCATCATTATTAATTTTATAAGTCTTCAAATTATTTTTAACAGGTTTAAAATTCCACATTCAACATCTTACACAATTTCGAATTATATAATTCAATAATTTAATTATCATGTAAATATTAATAACTGGAATTCAAGTTGAAAATTAACTTTTAAATATTTAAAATCAATTAATTATTCCAATTTTAAATTGTTGAAAATTCCGGGTCATCACAGAGATGAGTGTAATGATGATGTTTGTAGTAAAAGAAGAGATTTAAAGAAAGAGATTTGGTTAGACTTTGTAAAAGTAAACTTCTTTTATCCTTTTGTGCTTTACTTAATTAATTAATCATCTTGCTTAATTAATCTTTTCTTAATTTAAAAAAGATGTTTATAACTTTGTTAATATGTTTACATGAAACTATTCAACTTGCAATAATGTAGTGACAACTTGTTTTGGTTGAAAATATTGTTTTTGTCGACAAATTTTACAATCAAAATTTGACGTTTTTTCTAAACTATATATTGATGTAAACCAAACATAAAATTAAATTTTTGTTTCCTTAAATAAATTTAAATACATATATTCAAATTATAAAACCACATTTAAATAATACCAATATCTGTATTTTTACAGTGTATGTAAAACTGACAAAATGCAATAAAATTTGGACATTTTGTAAACCAATTAAAATTATGTTTGGTAATCCTTATTAGATTTATCATCATTAAATGATTTTAATATGAATCTCTTTCTTTCTCGAATCGATTTATAATTTTTAAAAAGCACTTTTGTTGATTTTTAAGTTGTATTGACAAAATGTGACGAATTTTGAATATTTTTATACAACGATTTTAAACATATTTTTATATCCTTAAATATACTTCTACTATCTTTATTAAGTGATTTTAATATGATTTAACTTTTCAAAGAAATATTTAAACATATTTATTTGAGAATTTATTTATTTTTAATAAAACTTAACTTTTGTCGATTTGCTCCAAAATCCAAATTTTATAACTTTTAATTATTAACTATAAGAATAAATAATTCCTCTATTATAATTTATTATATATAACTTATTTATTTAATTTCTAAATCTTTTTATATTTTATAATAAATAAAGTCTCTCGTTTTCGAAGTAGTGAAATTACATGTCATTACATCTCCTTTATTTAAAAGCATTTCATCCTCAAAATGAAAGTTAGATAAAGGAATCTACCTCATACCGGTATCCTTAAGCTGGATTATTTTTACTGATCATCGAAAAAATGCATATAAAAAAATAACAATACTAAACAAATGATACCAAACGCACATATAGAGATTCTCAACATTAACATGAGCACTCATCATGTACTAAATGTTATATCTAAATACGTCAAGTCTGACTCCTATTCTACCTATCCAAGTGCACACTGCACAGTTAAGATAATTAACACTACTATGTAGACTATACTTCCAAAAACAACCTAACTGATACTATGTCAACATAATTGAATACATCCAACCCAACCCATCCCCCGATCTGAGCATGTACTACACCTGAAGTCTATACACACACACACATACCCAAACATAAGTCTATACCCTATATCTTAGTGCCAGATATTTAAGATAACTATCCAACTATTATATACACAGACCCAAAACATCGTACGGTATGTGATATCTGATTGACCTATTATACAAATCCACAACTTTACTTCCAAACTAGTATCGATTCCCCCATTTTCTAGTGCTAACTTTGATCAAACTTCCTGATTACAAACCATTTCTCTCGTTGCATAGATCTCAACTATAATAGAAAACTTGAGTACATAAACACAAACCCTCATCAATGTTCGCCATCAAGAATCGAGTGATAAATCCTTTTCGGACTGGTGTAAACACCTCAATGTTCTGTACTCAAACCTTAAATCAAAATTTTGTATGCCGTAATGATCTACGTATAACTTATGTATTTATTAACATTCGTTTTTACCTAATGTATTCCTTCAAATTTTCTATTAATACAAGTTTATTTCACAGCATATACTTTCTACTAAATCCATTATTACTTAAGCATACAAATATGACTTAAAATTGTATAATATACCTTTACTTCCTAAGAGTATATATACATATCCCTAAAATTCAAACCGTTATTACTTCAAATAGGGTGTTTAACAAATGTGGAGTTCTACTATTATCTCAAATTAATAAGTTATAAAACTTAATCATTAGTTTAATTTCTCTAAGGTCTTGATTTAGCTAATATTATTTATCTTATCCATATATTAGTAAGACAATTTTACTAAGTGTACTTATTTTCCTCACTAGTTCTATGATTATCTACTTAATATATTTACCTAACCGTTTCCTAAATCAAATTTCTTTGCCTTAAATCCATCAAATACCTTATAGTCAAACTGTGAATTTTACTTCACATGATATTTGTACTTAGCTTTTAAATCCATCAATTTTGATGATTATTAAATCATTATTTCTTAATAACCAAATGTCCAGGGGTATATGATTAAAGTTATAAATTCTAGCTTTCAACTAATTGATTCTATACGAAATACCTTATAGTCAAACCATGCAATTCTAGTCATAAGATTTTCATATTTTAGTTTTACTAAGCTAGATTACCAAAAATCCTTAATTTCTAATCTAGAAATAATAATATACATTTTGATATATGAAATATAAACCCAAGGTAAAATTATTTCGTTTACCAACTTTTTTAAAACAAAATCATTTTTATAATATTAACAAATATGTGCTCATGCGTATAATAATCTCAACTCATTCTAGGGTGTTATAACCCTATCTCTAATGAGTTATTTATCCTAGGATATTACTATTCCTATCTTTGATGAGTCTTTACCCCACCAAAGCCAAGGTTCTCGCTTAACCTTCAGCTCTGATAATAAATATAAAGGCCTCCTTTTCCACACCCTTTGAGTTGATAATAAACCATACATGTCCAACCAAAATTGAATGAAAAGATGGATCTTTAGGGGGTGAAAAAAGAAATAAAGATAGGACAGAATCTCACACGAATGGAATAACATATAATATTGAACAATAATCTTTACAACGGAATTTAAAAAAATACATATACCAAAGTCTAACCTAAATTCAACTTGAACAGTTATAAACATCTGCCCTTACAGATGCTGACAAACATCAAACAACATTAGCGGATAATAGAATACGTCCGTATGTAGATGAAATATCTCCAGCACTCCTTTGGAAATCCAACGGTCTTCAACTAATCTTAAAACTACTAGGATCTGATCTGAGTATTGAAAATACCCGGATCAAGCTTGATAAACCAGCGTGAGAAAAACTCAATAATAAATGACAGAGTCATATATCGGCCTTTGAAAAAAATCATTTGAAAAGAAAGAGTATCTCATAAGACCACGCTCAAACATAAATGTGGATAGGTTTTTACCATATGAAAACTAAAACACTTTTATATATCAAAACATTTGATATTATTTTTAATGAAATTCTTCGAAAACATTAGCAAATAAACTTATTAACCTTATCCGAAATGGTTACCCATATAGCATTTCGAGGCTATTCATTACGCCATATAAACAAAAGTGTAGGTTCTTATGGGAGAATGGATTTCCATACAAATGACAAGGTAAGGGACTACCTTTCGATAGTACACCTTTAGAGGGATGCACCTAGGGTCGAGGTACTCGACGCCTAAACCAACACAGAACCGGCCTACCCTTTACTGGATAGTACCAATATTCATCACTCTGGTCGTTACCGACCTTTAACGGGAACTCGAGCCATACATTTGCCTCATACTTAGACATGTGTAGATTATATCTAGAAGGATGGTGACATCTCCTAATGGAAGTGACCCACTTAGCCTTGCTGCTTGTACCTTGTTTCTATTATTTCCGGGTGATGAGGTTTGAGGCAATGATTACCTTTTCATATAACACATCATCTTTGAGTGCCACATTGCCATTTCCATTTACTACTAATTACCTTCCACAAAAATACAATCCTTGAGCTCATACATCTCAAGAAGGGTGTTAAGCAAAGAGAAGTTGCCTTCCCCGCCACCATAGATGTATGTTTGCGAGTCCAATGTACGCAATCTCAGAAAATGCATAGTCGGCATCCATTCATTCAAGTTCGTTCTGGGACCGAACAAAACCTAAGGTACTTTCCTCGGCCATTACTAAGCGAAAATTCCTTGTGTTTAGGTTTTTCATAACAAAGAGACCACTGCAATAATAATTAAATCAGGAGTTTATCCCCTATTAATCAACAAGTAGTCCTTGGTTATTGTTTATCTCAATATCTCCATCTTCAAATAGTTTCATCCTTCGAATATGTTGATTGGTTCGAAGTGGTTTTCGGATTGGAAATACCCAATTCGGGCGTCAGTTCCTTCAAAATCCAATTATAGATAAAAAGTGAATATGAGTATACATGATCATTAAGTCTCTTTTCACTTTAATTCTTTTCGGATGAATTCAAAACCTCTTCTTTTTGTCTTGGAGTAATTCTAAGTTAATTCATTCTTTTGCTTTGGATAATATTACAAATTTCCTCACTTAACACTCGATCCAAATTCCTTAACTTTTAAGGTGATAAAAAATAATGTTATTTAAGACATCATTTACTGTAAACCCTAAAATCAATCTTAGCAAACATTATCGAGCAAATAGGATCATAGAAATCAGTCTAATTTTACTCAATACCAATTTTTGTATTCAATAAGTGCTATGGGCAGAATAATGTTAAAATCACCTTTTAAATTCCACGAATAGGATTAGTTCCTTTCGATCTATTCCACCCCTCGTCTAAGAAGAGAAAACATAGGCTAGGTAAGTTCAGGGCACTAGTTTCTCCATCCCTAACCTAAGTTAAATACCTTGTTTTATCTTTCCAGATCTTACAGGCGGAACAAATATACTAGTCGTTTCCGCATATCCAGTTATTAGCTTTATTTTGGAAATTGATTGTAAAGATTCCAAATTATCTTTTAAATGCTTAATTTTCCTTTTAAAAACATTCATAATTGATTCTAGAAAAAAACTTTATGTTTAAACCTTCAATTAAAAAGACATAGAAATAGTAGTAGAAAAGGGCTGCGAATGTGCTATATAAGCTTATTTGATTTAAACAACTTTCTAATATTTGAAACTTCATATTTTCAACTTCTAATCTCTTTTAAATCACTTAAATATATTCATCAAATTTATTTCATATTTTTCCGTAGTTAAAAACGTTCATTTAAAAAGATTTTACGTTTTGGTCACTTAACTGCATTGGCGTGATTTTTCTAGAAAATTGATTTGGACTTAATTCAAAATCTACTTAATGAAATCATGATTTTCTTTTTTCGTTTAGAAGATAAGGATATAATAGTTTGGAATTTTCTTATCTCGAATAATTCCGGGCTATATTCCATTCCGTATACTCGTTTGACCTTTTTGGCGTGAAATCGCGAACTACTGTTTCGCGACGTGTCTAGTTGTAACTTATTTTTCAATACTTGAAATAATATATTCAAATTGAACTTTTTCACTTATCAAATTATTACAAACCATTTTAAAACAATATTTTCACTTTTTAGAGCATTTAAAATGTATTTTCACTATTTCCATATTATAATATTATTTTATTCCTATTATTTTAATATTAAACTTTAAGATCCAATTTCAATTCAATTTCAATTCAAACTTCAAGTTAATCTTAAATAAAACCTCAATTTCAAATTTTATTTCAAATCCATCTTTAATTTCAACTCAAATTTCAATTTCACTTTCACTTTTGATTCCAATTTTTGAAAAGAGTCTTATTTATTCTGATATATCTCATATGAAAATGAGTCTTATTTAACAAAGGTGATTACTTGGGTGAAATAAACATAATCACTATATATAATTACCACTACCACATCCAAATCAACCAATCACATCACATAATCACTACCACAAACACTTTCTACTATTCAAACATAACACAAATATAACAAACATCCATAATAACATTTTAAAAGGGGCGTATACTTGCATGCTGTGATGACCCGGAATTTCTAACAATTTAAATTTGAAAAGTTAATTGATTTTAAAATATTTAAAAGTTAATTTTAACTTGAATTCAAGATATTAATATTTACTTGATAATTAAATCATTGAATTGTATAGTTTAAATATTGAATTTAATAATTGAAATTGGGTAAATTATTGAATCTGTGAGTCTAAGCCTATTTAAAATAATTTAAAGGCTTATAAAATCTATAATGATGATACTGAAGATAATAGAATGTTTGAAATTTAATTTAAAGGTCATTTGTTCAATTTTAATAATATATTGTTTAAATCGATATTTAAAAATAGCCTTCCGAGGCACAGTCTCGGAATTCGATGAAACCAGTTCCATTGGATCCGTAATAGTTAGTTATTAACGGATTTCAATTTTCGTAGCAATCGGGGTTGTTGTTTGACCCTGGCAGCTTAAAAAGCTTAGAAAACTATTTAATTGATTTAATTTAAAATTGATTGTTTACTTTCGCTCACGCATATTATCGAATTAGCCTCCGAAACATGTGCCATTGTGTTCGGAATGCGGGTAAAATCTTATACTTGCCTAGTGACATTCTTTAAGAGGAGTTCAATTTTTTTATGGCAATTAACGTGACGTTTTGAAACTTTATACTATAATAAATTTTAAAAAAAGGCTAAGATATTTTGTTAACAGGAACACATACTCGAGAAGCCTCTTTCCAGCCTATAACTTATTCTCTTCCTCTTTCTTTCCTCATATTGCAGAAAATCAAAAACATAATTAAAAAAAAGGGAACGAACGAAATTCGTTCAAAGATAAAATCAAAATCTTTCCAATATTCCCTCGTCTACGATTTCAATCGAATTCCTGCCATGAAATCGCGTTGAAGGGCAAGCACGGCGATCTCGCGAGGGTGGGCATCTCGACGTCGCTCGAGGCAGGGGAGTAACTCGCGTGAATCGCGACAGGCGGTGTAATGTTTCGGATTTTGCCCGCTCAAAAATCGACATCCGTACTTCAAATTGTATTCGAATGCCATAGATTCGACCGTTCAAATCCGATTCGCCGGAGCTTATAACAATCATTAAGTAAACAACACAGCGGAATAAAAAGAATAATACACTGATATACAATATCTGATACAACAGAACGATACAATGAATATCAATATACATCAGAGATATGATACAATAAAATAGCAGCGGAAAAGAAAATAGATAATATCTAGCATACAGAACAATATAACTCTAAAATAGTCTTCAACGAAGAACTCCAAATCGGAACTGTAACTCCATTTCCAAGAATCAATCAGCAGAAGCTCGAACTCCCCATAACAATGCACCAAGCTAGGCAAGACTGGTGCGATCCAAAGACTGAACTAACTCCAGATAATCCACTATATCTAACTATCTGTAAAACCCAACTCTAGACTGCTCGTGTAGAAATATAATGAGCACCCAGAGTTTAGGAAAGAAACAATAAACTCCGGATCAGTCGTGGGACTGGTGTGAGCAACAAAAACAGTTTATCTTTAAAAACATTCAATAAAAGATTTTCAAAGTCAATTCGCAGTGCTTTTTAAAAATGAGACTACCATAAGGCCTCCCGCACACACACACAATGCAAACGCAGAATCGGAGGAGATTTCTCCTTATGATAGTCAAAGATGCTTGATACGCATTAAAAGAACATTTGATATTATTACTAGTGCATAGTGTAGGAAAAATTCATTTCGAAAGTAGAATATAAATCTTAGCCAACATACGACCATTATCGTATGCCTACTATAGCTAACATCCAAACAGTGTTGCGACACCATAAGTGAATGATAGGTCCTACAACTAAAACCGTACAAGTCACGTATTGTTTCTTTGGATTTCCAACGAATGATCAGGCCAAGGAACTTCCCATTGCCACATGAGAATGCCTCTGGATGGACATCCCCGAGAACCAAACCGGATCTCTACCAACACAAGGCCGGGTTACCCCTAACTGAGTAACAACTGACCGAATATGCCATCCCCCGGTCCTTTGGGACCTTTCACCGAGCGCTCGTAATCAATTCACACAATCATAACAAAGTGTTTTCAACATGAGTAAATATCTGGGCTCCATACCATGATACCACCATTTTCCAGAAGGAAATGCACACATCCTAAAGGGCGCTACCCCTCATAACCTTGCTGCTTCTTTCCTGTTTTGACCATTCACGGGGTGTGAGGCTCGACGAAGTCACGTCCACAAAAACATACTTTATACAAAAGCCATGCTTTGGGTCAACAAATGATCATAGAAATGATCACCAAGATAGACGATCAAATAAATGATCCTATCACAAATAATCAACACAATGATCATTTCACAGCTACACTTAGCATGTCACATTACCAAATTGGGAATATATTGCTGATAACTTCAACTATATAACCTCTGAGCTCGTACGTCTCAGAGAAGGGTGTTAAGCTAAAAGAATAAATTCTCCGCCACCAACAGAAATATATTTGAAAGAAATCGGCTTTATATCTCAATTTGTAATGTCAGACATACTATCCATACAAGTCTGTTCTGGGTTCGAACAGAACCGAAGGCACTTACAAAGAAGTCCTTGCAATCCGGATATTTACAATCCCGATAGGATTTCCCATCACTTAGGGAGTTTCTATACCGGCGCGACTCGTTGCAGAAACAATCGATAGGTCATCCTATCGCTTTCGCAAATACCCGGTCTTCATCACCGGTCTTCAAATGCTATCCATAACGACGTATCACATATTCGGAATGGGTTATACGACACAAAGGTCCTTTCCCGGCTAAACCGAATAGTAAGCACGATATTTCAAAAAAAAATGGATAATGGGATTTCAATTAAGTCACAACTTATTACCCAAAACTTTTCTTCAAATGGCTTAACAAATTACCATTTTCAATCTTTAACAAAAAGATTCATTTTCACAACCTTTAATGGTTTAAACAATTTTCACATTTTAATCTTTTAAACAAAAGATTCATTCACAGATTTTCCAAATCAATTTTCATTTCAATTTGATTAACTCGTTAAATCTTTAAATCAAAGATTTAACTTATAGCCTTCAAAACAGTTTCATTTCAATTTGATTTAAACAAATCATCAATTTAAATCTGTTAAAACAAACAGATTTAATTCATAGCTTTCAAAAAAAGAATTCATTTATAACTTAGGAAAATCATTTCTCTATTCAATCTTGAAATTCCCCTAATTAACTGGAATCTCAGTTCTTATCTAAAAGTGTTTATCACTTGAAAACAACAGTTTTTATTTTGGAAATCTGATTCATTTATACGAGTTGAAATCCTTGGGTTAAATTCAAATTCCCAAAACAATACTTTAAATATGGTTTAACTCATATATAACTAGTATAATATCGTTAATCCCTAGTTTCAAATTACAGAATTCAATTTCAATATTGAATTCAAATTTAAATCAAATTATTTAAATTCCAAAACTTAATCAAGTAATTTAAAAATAATAAATTTTATTTTGAAATTCCATTCCAAAAGCTTTTCACATTTGTTCTGGTTCCATTTCCAAAACATTTGAATTTAAAAATTCAAATTTAAACTATTTCAAAATCTGTGACTTAACCGATTTCCTCGTGAAATCCATCATTGTGTGTGTATGGTGTGGTCCAGGGGTTTAACACAATAGTGCAACATCATTTCAATCATCACAGATTCAAATACAACAATATATTCGATAAGCGATATAAATATAACGCTTATCTTTCATACACAGATTCGCAGATATATATATCACAAACAATAAACTATATCACAGATCACAACATAAATCAGGATAATCATAAAGCATCATATATCAGGGACATCGACAATTCAACATCCAATAAAATCCAAACATCCCTAAGTAGGATCAATTTAATCTTCTGATAAATTTAAATCAGATTAAATTTCTATGAATAATTCTTTTCACATTTATTTATCAAATAAATTTCAAGTGAATGATTCTCATTAACTATTCATAATTATTTAATTACTATTCTTAAGTAATTAAACTCAGTTTAATTATTATTAATTAACATTTAATTAACCTTTAAAATCATATATTTAATCACTGATTATTCAATTAATTAAGTTCTAAACTGTAACTTAATAAATCTTAATTACTTGATTAAATAAATTAATCAATTATTCACTTGAACTAATTTAATGAGTGCATATCATTTTATCTTCACTAATTCAAATTTAAACTTATTCTTATTTATCATTTAATCATCACTCACAATACGTTTTATTTTTATTTTTTTTAAAGACATTTATTTTCCCAATTACTTTCTAAATTTCATTTTAAAATTTGATACTTAAAATAAATTCCAATTTATCCTAAATAAAGATTTAAAACTAATTTTTCAAAACCCCTTTTTATTACATATTTAAAAGCATACCTTAACACTTAAACTTATTTACGATTTAAAATAAAAACTGAACTTAACTTCAGTATTTAAATTTCCATTAAATTGTACATTTCAGCTTTTGAAATGATTAAAATTTTAGAATTGTCAAGTAAAACGAAAACTGAAACCCATCTTTTAAATCTTCTTTTTCTTAGACCCTTATTTTATTTCAAATTTAAATCAAAGATAAAAGTAAAATAAAACTTGAATTTTAAACTTAAAATCTATTATAAGCTTCGTTTAGTCTTGGTTCAGTTTAATTTTACTAAAATCTGTTAAACAGATTGTTCCCAGGCTTCAAGCCTTGAACCATTTCACCGAGTCAATCAGCGAAAAACTTCGAGACGCCTCCCCCCTTTCTTCGAGTTCATCCCGTCTTCCCCTTCCTTCCTCCCCAGTGCACACACGTGCACCGTGCACCTACCCACGCTCCTCCGGCCACCGATGAGCACCGCGTCCATCCCACACACACACACGAACACGCGAGACCCCAAAGCATCAACCAGATCGAAGAAATTTCGATCAGATCAAAATCGACCCATTCGAACCCACTGACCCAAAAACTCGACCACCCAAAAACCCATCGTACCATCACCCACGACCACCGGCCACCTCGAAACTTGGTCCGAAGCTTCGCCACCACCCAACGCCTCTAACCCACCTAGTCCGATCGCCTCTGATTCCCTGATGCCCTCGCATTGCCTCGACAACCGAGCCAAACCCATTACCCCTCTTAAACCCTACATTTAATCGAATCTCAATCTATGATGCATAAAAAAAATACTTTGCATTTTTCCCGCGATCATCGATCATGTTAGCTCCTCCCCACCAATTTTCGACTTCTCTGATCAACTGTGTTACCCGAGGCAACCCCATCTTCCCAAAATGATCAACACGGCCATGCCACTTCTACTCTTTACAAAAAAATATGAATTGAGCTTTAAAAATCCTATTTATGATTAAGCAATCAGTTCCTAAACTTGAATCGAAAATTCAAGATGTTCAAAATTTTGATTTATGTTAAGTATTACTGTCCTATGCTTATTCCCAAAGCAGCTCAACCTTTTTATTATGAATTTAAATTTTTAAAATTCACTTTATACTTTCCTAAACATAATTTGTTTATATACTTTACTCTAACAATCAATAGATTTGAGCATACATGATTTTTGAAGCAACTTAGGCTGTTGGAATGTATAAACAGAGGCAATATTTGTATATGTATATGCATTCCTGTATAAATGCAGAGAGAAGCACCAATATATACATGCATTCAACATAGAAATCCCAAAGATTTTATGCAACCAGTTTACTACTTAAATTTTTTTTCAAAATGAAGTTACTCACATTGTTTTGTGGAAGACAGAGAACAGGTTTCTTCAATTTGGAACTGGTTTGTATCTTGCTTCTTGATGTTTGAGTTGAATGATATATATAGGGGAGAGTGTTTACAGTATGTTATATATGTATATTATATATATTACAATGGGTATGGTATACAATATCTTGTACAGGGTAATATTATATTTTCCTTGTACTAAAGGTATCTTTACATTATTTATGTCGGCTGAAAATTCTTCTTTGATATGCTAAAGATGCAAACATTAATTGTCTATGTACTAGCCTAAGATATTGATTGTTTACTTGTTTCATTCCATGCTTATATTTGTACTTGCTCTATAATTTAACATATATTGCTTTTTAACTTGTTGATTATGCAGTTTGGTGGCTGCAAATCATTTTCTTTGTTTTGTTCATATTTGATTTTCTTTACAGCCTACATATTTATACAACTTTGCTTTGTGCTTTGCTTTATTACTTATGTAAAAACATATACTTTGTTTTGTTTAGCAATATTTTTTTTCTTTTGTTTGCTTTACTATGGTGGCTGCAGCTTCATCTGTTTATACTTATTGATTCTGCTCTCTCTTTTCTTATATGTTGTTATATCTTTAGCTGATATGTTACTTTGTATCCATTTTATAGTTTACACACTTATATTACTTTGTCTTGTTTTATCAGTTTGTAAGTATACATGCTTTTGTTTATTACTTTACTTATTTATTTGGATGTAGTTCTATATTTAATTTGTTGTTAAGTTATTAGTTAATGTATTTACTTACTTCTTATTTTCAGCTGAGTATATTTATGTATTTTATTTTCTTTAAATCTTCTTGTTTTGTAATACAAATAAATTTCTATTTTATTATGTTGTTAGAATTTAGCAAATGTTCTACTTCCTATTTTTATTAAAATTTATCTCATATTATTTTTCTATTTCTAGTTTAAATATTTATCATAAATTTTACTTAATAAATTATCTGATTAATTTAAATCAATCTATTTATTTATTTTTATACTTGTGTCCAAAGTATATTATTTATTATTTAAAAATCATTTATTTAAGAATTTATTTAAAATCCAATATATACATATATATTCTCATATATACAAATATATACAATATTCAAAAAGTTAAATGATTTATATAGAATATATTTGAACTCGGGGAAACTCACATCACTAAATCGATTAATTTCACCGTTTTCTTCAAAAATAGATTTTAATTATCATTTTAAATTTATATAAAAATCCGGGGTCGTTACAGGCGGCGACGACAAAGGGCTCGAGTTCGAGCAAGTGTGGGATCGAGGGCCGCGCGCGAAACTTGGTTGGAGGGTTCAGCCTCATTGATATCGCATCGTTCGCAAGGTGATGGAGGGTTGTGATGCTGCGGGTTGTCAACGCGAGGATGTGATGTGGTTCATCGAAATGGTAAGGCAGCAGGTATTGCGTTTAAATTAATTTGATTTAAATAAATGAATAAATATGAATTTGTGAATTTTTATGTTTACAGTAATGAAATTTTAACAGTTCTATATAAAAAAAAAGAAATTTTGCAGATGTTTAATTTATTAGTTAACCCGCGTTATTTTAGATTGATAAAAGGAAACCTAGTTTAAAATTTTAGATTTATTTGGTTGAATTAAATCATTAGTTAAAATTTAAACTATTAAACACTGGTTAATTGTTTGCTTAAATTGAATATTGATAAGTGATATAAATATTTATACAAGGTCGAAAAAAAATTGAAGGAGACGAATCGAGATCAGATTTGGATTTGCAAAATCAAGGTGAGTAAACCTCACGTTTCTGAATTTTTATTTAAATTTAGATGGTTAAATTTAAATGATTGGTTGAGTGGTTGAATTGGATTGATGTGCTATATTATATAGTACTATATAGTACATACTGGAATGATTGATATTCGATGATGAATATTTTGGTAATTGGACTGCTTAATGCTGTGGTTTGCTTGAATATTTCGGTACACTAAGTTTTCGAAATATATAAATTGGATTTTTGGAAGAAATATAAGGGTGATTAAATGGATGATTAATTAATTTAGTTAGTTAATGGCTTGGGCTGATTAATTAAGTAATTCATGGTTTCAATTAATTAATAAAGGTTTAAGTTAATTAGAATAATCATTTGGTGGTTTAATAATTAATCACTTATTGTAATTAATAAAAATAGAATTACTTTGTGTAATTAATCAAGAGATTAATTGAAATAACGAATTACGGAGTAATTAATTTATTAATGAAGTAAGTGAGAAAATAGTTAATTACAGGTTGTGGGTGATCGAGAAAGATTAATATTGTGGTCGAATTAAAGTAAAATATAATTGGAAATCATTAAATTATATAATTAATGAAGTAATTAAAGATTTGATTAATTGAGATTAATTAATTCATAATAAGTGACCTATGAGAAGCCAATTAATATAAGTAATTAAGAATGAACGGAATTGATTATAGTTAATTAAGTTGTGAAGAAATTAAAGATTACTCATTGATTTGGTAAGAGCAATTAATATCGTGAAATCAATTAAAGATAATTACTTAAATGTGATTAATTAAGTTGAAAATGAAGGGTTGTCAAATTAATTGATTTGGAATTAATTAATGATGAATAAAGGAATCTAAGTGATGGAGGTTAGAAATTCAATTAGAATAAATTGAATTGAATTGGAAGTGATTATTTGTGCTTATGAATGATTGAATGGTAATGGATGTTTCGATTAAGTTGATATCTCTGATATGAAAGGTTGTGTATTTCATTTGGATAACGTGGGTTAGGATGACATGAATTTCGATGAGACCGGGGTCGTGTATTGGGGAAATACCCGAAACCACTTCGAATTTTTTATAGATTGATGTGTGAAACCAATAGGCTGAAATAAAATGATTTAAGTGAATTGAATTATTTTATCTAAGTTTGGTTCTTAGAAATTGATATGTGAAATAAGTGTTGTCAATAACAAATTTTGAATTGGATAAATTGACATATGTTACACCGGGTTTATAGAAGTTGATTTCTTTGGTATTCCATGTTTGTTGGTTTACTCACGCTGGTTTCCAGCCTGACCCGGGTGTTACGTTGATGTAATGCTCGGGTCAGACCGAGTATTACAGATTTCCAGGTAGGGACATACTGGAGCTCAGGAGGCGAGTTGGATGGCAGAAGCGTATAGAATTTTTCCGCTGTATTTATATTATTGTTAATTCGAGACATAATAATTGTATATAGTCAGTGACTGTATATATGTGAAACTCTGATGTGTATTAAATGTAATTGACAGATATAGTATTCTTTTGTAAACTGATATTATTTATTATTATATTTTATCCGCTGCGAATGTGAGATGTTTGGTGTTTCTGTTCTTCTTCTTCTTCTATCTCTTTCTTCTTTTCATAACTATCTGGAATTTTCGGCTTTGAAAATTTTGGGTCGTTACATTTGGTATCAGAGCTGAGAGGTTAAGCGAGAACCTTGGCTCTGGTGGGAGTTACTCATTCAATAGAGTCCGTAGTACTCTAGAATGGGTTGAGTAGATACATATATGAGAGCATACTTGTTATTTTCTTATAAAAAGACTTTAAATGATTTTATATAAAAATATATTTTGATATATAAAGCAATATTTCCTTCTAATAAGTATTAAGGTGATTGGTTGTTAAATTATTAGAATTAAATTAAGAAGTAATATAATACAACCAAACTAAAATTAAATAAAGATAAGTTTGAAATGGATTCAAACTGAGACTGAAGCCTTGTATTGGAATTAAATCAAGAAGAAATAGAAATACAACTAAATTAAAATTTAAGTGATTGAAAAATGAAATTCTAAATCTAATCTTGGAATTTGAGAATTTGATTTGAACGTAATGAAAATAAATAAATAAGTATTTATGAATAACTGGGATTTGTTGAAAACAATGGGTTGTTTGAAATTTGATTTGGATTTAAAAACCAAGGGTGGTTAAAAATTTTAAAACATGGCTAGGGGGGCCAAGAAATAAATATGTATATATGTATGGATATACATGATATCAAAGATAATTTGGAATAAACTCTAGGAGGTTGAGTTTTGATTTTTCCCTTAATTGAGATGTAAAAACCCAAAGTAGTATAAGTTTTGAGCTTGTAAGAGGGAAAGAATTTTGAAGTTTGAAGCAGAAATTCAAATTGAGTAAGGTTGATTGGATTAAGTAAATTGGAATTTAACTTTGGAAAGTTAAATAAATGTAGAACAAGCAACTTGAATTGGAAATTTTAAGATGAAATTGGAATTTAACTTGGAAAGTTAAATGGTTGATGTGAATGAGGAATTTGTATGATCTCAAAACGGGTTTGAGATTGTAAAATTGAAAATGGAGTGGATGGTATCATCCTATTGTTAATAAAAATCTTTAAATTGAGAATGGAATTGTATAAATAAAATAAAATAAGTTTGAATAATTGAATTGCAAAATAAACTTGTTTAAGAACTAGCTTCAAACTGGAAAATTAGATTGAATAATAAATTAAAATTTTAAAATAGAATTGTATTGAACCTTGAAATACATAAGTAAAAATAATTTAAAATGAGAATTTTGAGAAATTGGGCTCAGAAATTAAAATGATTAAACACTTTGATTTAAAGGTTAATTTGGTTTAAAAAGTTAAACCAACCTTTGAAAATTTAACTCGAATTTCTATAATTCGAGATAGTGTAAATTCAAGATCTAATTGAATTAGTTTAAAATTGAATTTGGTTGAAGTAATTGGATTGGTGATTGAAGATGTATAAGTTTAAAAATTTTAAATGGGAAATTGGATTGGATTAAATTGAAGTGATTTGGATTCTGAAATTAAATTGATAATAATTCAAATTGATTGGAATAATATGAAATTATAATAAAAATTGAATAGGATTAAAATCAACTAGAATTTGATTTAAATTGGGAAAGGAATCAAGATTGATTCAACTTGAATTGGGGATTAGTCAAGTCCAATGGAATTTGGAGTTATTTGAATTTGAATTGGGTCAATTTAAATGAAGATTTAAATTGAATTGTTGGGGAGGTGAACAGTTCGCTCTTGACTATTTTCAATATAAGTTGTTTTGATATAAACTTATTTTTCTAAGCTATTAAATATATACAACCTTTCTTTCTATAAGTCAAATTATTTTATATACTTGTTTTACGATTATTTTGGGGGCTATTTAACCATTTTTCAACGGTTTTTTAAACTAATTACTATTTTTCAACTACTACACAAACTAATTTCTATTTTACAACTATTTTGCAATTATATACTATTTTTGAAACTATTCAACTATTTCTTAACTATTTTACAGTTAGTTACATATTTATAGCTATTTTGCAAACTAATAATTATTTTTTCCACTACTTATTTATTTTTAAAATTTTCAAGCTATTTTCTAAATATAAACTGGTCGGAGTTCAAACTGTTATTAATTTAAATACCCAACTGAGACAAGAATTGAAGTATAAAAGGGGTTTTATACAAGTTTGAAATGATCCAAAGTTTTAAAAATTATATATAAAGGATCTTATGAGGATTTTGGAAAAGGTTTTGAGAACCTTTGGATTTGGATAGGCTTTTGATTTTTGGGTAAAATCAATATGGGAATTTGAAAAGCCTAGTTTGAGAATTATCGATTTTGGAATAATCGATTTTGTATAAAGGAGCTTTGTATGATATTATACTAGGTGTACGATTTGAAGATACTATATGTGTATAGTATAAAATTGTTTTGATGATGGCTCTAGGGAAAAAGGCGCTCCCTTGAAATGAACTTCTCAGGAGTGCCACCGGGTGGTGCTGCCTTGAGCCCAAAGGGGGTTCTAAAGTTGATCCTGTGAGGAGTCTGGGCAAAACTAGTTCCTGAGGATTATTGGGTAGCGAAAGTCGAGGGCGCTGATGCCTATAGAGGCATTTGGGTTATGCTGTGACGATAGTGTAACTCGATGTCGCTGCGATCTACTGTGGGGACCATAGCGAAAATCGTGTGGAGGATGAGTGTCAATGGTCTACACTTGATTTTGCCGGGAAGGCAACGCAACATCGGGAGACTGCGATCTATGGTCAAGTGGAGTGGAGAAGTTTCATTTTTGGCAGCAAAATTCGATGGCGCTGATGCCCACAGTTATAAGGGTTTTTGCTGTGATAGCTACGTAACCCCAGTTGTAGCTGCGATCTGTCGTGAGTTCCATGGTGTAATCGTGCGGCGCAGAGGCCTACAGTTATCTATGGATTTTGTCGAGATGGCAACGTAACCATCGGGTTAACTGCGACCATGGATGGGGGTGATGATTTCCAGAGCATCCTCACTAAAGATATTTCCTCTATTTTCAAAAAACTATTTTCTAGATTTCCAATAAAATTGTTTTCCAAGTATTTTCACTGGGTGTTGAAAACAGGTTTACCAAGTACTTATAGATTTTCAGTCCTACGCCTGATCAACGTATGATTGAAATTCTGTGAGAACAAGGATGGACTAGTTGACACATCGAGTTATAAAAAGTATTTTTTTTGTAAAGAGCTATTTTATTAGTATGATGTGAATTCAAAAGAATTGCTAAAATTTTAAATAAAAAGTGTTGGAATTTTGGGGAAATAAAAAGGAAATCCAAACTAGAATTTTAGTGAAGTGATTTTGTAATTAAAATCGAATCTTGATTTAGAAGTTGGAAATAAGCTAATTGGTTAAATAATTGTTTGATTGAGTACGTTAATAAAATTTAACTCGGGTAAATAAATGATTGTAAATTAATAATGGAGTTTGGTAATGAATTCGAATTGTGGATAGAATTCGACTTGGATTAGATATAAATTAAATAAGAGGAGATGTTGTAAAATAAAAATAAAATAGAATTGGATTGAAAAATGTGATGTTTTGAATTACAAATAAAATTCAAAGGTAATTTGAATAATATTTAATGAAAATTTGCAAGTAAATTGGATATAAGAGAAATGATTATAATAGAAATGGTTTGAGTTGCAAAACAAAACCCAATTGAGAATGGCCTTGTATTAATAAAATAAATTAGATAACGAATTAAGTAAGTAAATTAAAATTTTAAAACGGGTTAATTGAGTTAAATAATAAATAGATGAAGTCTGATTGAATAAAAACTAAATCAAAGTTGTGATTGGAATTGGATTATCAGACTAAATTCAATGGAATTTGATTAAATGAGAATCAAATGGAAGTAAACTTAAGTTTGGTCTTGGAATAAACTAAAGTAAATTCACTTAAGTTTAGAATTTATGGAAGTTTGGCTTCGAATAAGAGTGAAAGCCCATTAAATAGAAGCTCTGATTAAATTAATGTGGAAATGGTCATTAATTTATAAGTTTGAATGTGCCAAGCTTAATAAATTGTTTGCATGAATCTAATGCGGAAATAAAATGAAATGCAATGAATGGTTGGTAGATAAATTAGAAATGAAATGGAATTAAATATATAATGAGTTGGAATTAATTTAAAATAGTTACAAACTAAAATAGATACTTTATTAAGCGAATATCGTCGAAATTGCATAAAAATAATTATTGTTCGGCGTAAATAAAAGTAATTAAAATGCTAAGAGTTGATAGAGACTAAATAAAATTGATTCTGAATCATTTGAAGTGAATATGAGCTTGTTTGGATTAAAATCAATTGAATATAAGAAATTGGGTTGGAGACCATTAAAATTGAATGAAATGGTATATGAATTGGTTGGAAGCAATTGGATTAGCTTTAAAGTTATGTAAATCGCTTATGGAAAGCGTTTGGTGCTTGTTGCTTATGATATACATGTGTTTAGTTATTGGATATAAGTGAAATGCTAATAGAATTTATTTATATGGCACTTACATATTTAAATTGAGTAAGTACAGGTACCTGAAGGCCATTTGGCTGGTTTGGATTGCACTAATTGCTAAAATAAATAAGCTGCTTGCTTAAAATGCTAAACAAGGTACGCCTACGCAATAAAAATAGGAAATATGAACTGTTTTTGCTTTTTCCGACCGGGTGGGTCGATGTATATATATTTATATCCCTTGTCAAATTTCAAAAGCTCATCCATACAAAGGAGACTCTGCCAAATTTTTTCGAATATTTTGGGAGTTGAAAATTTTTAGGAAATTTTTTGTTAATGACAAAACAATTTAAATTAAAAATTAAAGTAAATTAGTAAATGAAACTAATATGAATCATTTATACTTGAAAGATAAAAATTTAATATTCAAAATTGAAATAAGTTGAATTCATATTAAAACAGGAAAAACGAATCTAATTTGAAATAGATATGAAACATATATGAGAAAAAGTATAAATGATTTGAAAGGTTACAATTGTATATATTGTTGCTAAACAAGATATGCAGGTATTAAAAGGAGGAAAAGAAAATTGGATTTGATTCCAAAAGATAAATGTGAATTGCCCGACAAAAGGTATGTATTTAAAATTCTATATGAAATTGGATTGGGTTTTTGATGTAGCCACTTGGCTTTTGTTTTCTTTTTGGAATTTGGGAGCCCGTAGAGGCCTTTTGTAGTTGTGCCGAGCTAGCCGTGCAAAGGAGACGCTGGCAAAAATTTTTGGAAATTTAGGGAGTTAGGAAAAAATTTGAGAAATTTTTTGATAATTCAAATTTTGATTTTTAACTTGAAATTTGAATGTTTGAGGAAAAGAGGTTGGAAAGTTAGTAAGAATGATAATGGGTCTTTTGTAAAAGATAATTGGTAAGATGTTGGACTGTTGGTTTTGGGAGGAAAAATAAACGGGTATTAGTCCATTCTTCCTAACTAGTAATTTCGGGGACGAAATTCTTTTAAGGGGGGAGGAATGTGATGACCCGGAATTTCTAACAATTTAAATTTGAATAGTTAATTGATTTTAAAATATTTAAAAGTTAATTTTAACTTGAATTCAAGATATTAATATTTACTTGATAATTAAATCATTGACTTGTATATTTTAAATATTGAATTTAATAATTGAAATTGGGTAAATTATTGAATCTGTGAGTCTAAGCCCGTTTAAAATAATTTGAAGGCTTATAAAATCTATAATGATGATACTGAAGATAATAGAATGATTGAAATTTAATTTAAAGGTCATTTGTTCAATTTTAATAATATATCGTTTAAATCGATATTTAAAAATAGCCTTCCGAGGCACAGTCTCGGAATTCGATGAAACCAGTTCCATTGGATCCATAATAGTTAGTTATTATCGGATTTCAATTTTCGTAGCAATCGGTGTTGTCGTTTGACCCTCGCAGCTTAAAACGCTTAGAAAACAATTTAATTGATTTAATTTAAAATTGATCGTTTACTTTCGCTCACGCATATGATCGAATTAGCCTCCGAAATGTGACGCCCCACCTCTATACCCACGCTAGCCAAGAACACTCCGGAGTAGTGCTGTCAACTAGCACGGAGAATAAGGCTGTTGAGGAGCGACCATCCATGTAATTGCTTATCACACGGTGGCTATAAATAATCTTCGGAAACAAACATAGAAATAATCATATCACAAATATCAGTCACAGATTTCCATATCACAAAGGCGGAAGAAGATATGAATATATAACTAACACATGAAAGTGTACATCAGAGTAGTGGTCAGTAAGATCCACGATAATACAAAAGAATAGCAACACGTGCTATACAAAAGAATACAACTATGAGTCTATATCTTAAGTGTATACAACAAAAACTGCTAATCTAAACAGTTAGCCAAAAGTCAGAGTGATGAATCCCTGGGAAGAAGTCAAGCAGAAGCACCTGTAACATCTCGGTCTGACCCGAGTATTATTTAAGAAAATAATAAACGGATCAGTCTAGCTATAAATATCAGATGACATGATATAACATAAAAGATATGGCATAAACATAAACATCCATAACGACATACCACTATAAGTATGTAAATAATGATCAACAGAAGATCAATCAATAAGAGATAATCAATATCACAAGAATCTTCTCAAAGATTCGAAGAGGGCATCATACCCTAAACTTGTACTCATAACAAGTTAATGACATAAATTCCAGAAATCAACACGAGAAATCCAGAAATCATAAAAGGGGAAAAAGGCCTATCACATGACGGTCCGAAGACCAAGGGGAGCTACCCCGCATGTGTGAATGGAATCACACAGATTGAGGTCAAGACTAACCAAAAAGCAGAAAGGTATGTGTGAATGGAATCACACAAGTGGTGTCTAGTCTAACCTTGCAATGAAAGAGACATCGCGCAATTGCTAGTCTAATTCATAAAGCGATCATCAAGATCAACGAGAAGTGTCAATTAACCGACGAAGTCCAAGAATTAACCGACGAAGTGAACGCAAGCGTTTCATACCACTTGTTTTACTAAGTCGTTTAATTAGATTTCTCATCCGAGTGAGGTAAAGGCTTGTATATACTAATAGATTGGAAAACGGTTTAAGAAAAGAGCTTTGTTATTAAAAATAGAGTTGAAATTGTTTGTTAAAAGAGTTTTGATATTTACTACTAGTATTGAAACCTTTATATTATAAAGTGACAAAACACATAAGCAAGTGTAGAAACCATCAGTCACAAAGATCGCATACGGAGATGCGAATAAAATCCAAGGAAATCAGCTCAATGTTTTTCAGATAAGATCCCCTACGGAGGGGGGGTCCAGGGGGGTGGCAACCCCCCAAGGTGGGGGTGCGGGGGCAACGCCACCGCTTACGGGGTTCGACCTGCCCGGTCAGGTCGCGGGGGTCCAGGGGGCAGCGCCCCCGGCGGGGTGCGGGGCAGCGCCCCGACCAAAACGGTACGACCTAGTGAAGACAAAATGAGGTCTAACGACCTAAGGGGAATAGGGTCGAGCGACCTATAAAACTCGCGACCTAAAAGTTAGCAAGGTCGAACGACCTATAGAGGCATAGGGTGCAGCGACCTAAAACATCGCGACCTAGTGAAGACCTAAGGGAGGCGAGCGACTTATAAAACTCGCGACCTAAAAGTTAGCAAGGTCGAACGACCTATAGAGGCATAGGGTGCAGCGACCTAAAACATCGCGACCTAGTGAAGACCTAAGGGAGGCGAGCGACTTATAAAACTCGCGACCTAAAAGTTAGCAAGGTCGAACGACCTATAGAGGCATAGGGTGCAGCGACCTAAAACATCGCGACCTAGTGACCTAACGGTTTAAGGGTCTTGCGACCTAACTGGAAACAAGGTCCAAACGACCTAACGACTTAAAGTGAAACCTGGCTGAGCGATATAAGGTCGGAGACGACCTACGACTTAACTCCGTGTGAGCGACCTACGACCTATGGTTGCTACGACCTAACGAGTTCCAATAGTGAAGGCTTGAGGTCTAACGACCTAAGGGGTACGACCTAAGGTCTTACGACATAAGGTGTTGAGGTTGGACGACCTAACCAAATTGCATAGGCCATACGAGCTAAGGCCTAACGACCTAACTCCGAACGAGCTATACGCGAGTGACCTAGGGTGCTAACTCGCAAACGACCTAACGTTAACTCGCGAACGACCTAACTCCAGACGCGCCTTTTCAACGCGTGCGAGCTGAAGACCTGCCGACCTACGACCTAACTCCAAGCGACCTAAGGCCTAACGACCTATAGTGGACGAATGGGCTAAGGCCAGAAACGACCCAAATGAAGGTGACGACTTTTCCACGCGAACGACCTATAGATGCTGGGCGACCTAAGGGGGACAGAGCGACCTAAGCCAGAAATTCACCCCAAAACACTAAAAAGTGGAGTTTTTCTCCAATCCAATCCAAACCAAATGCAAATGTGCATGCAAACATGATAGGGATACATTTCCAATAGCCCAAGATAGATATAGACTAGAATTGTGAGATAAAAATCTCACCTTTGCACTAAAGTTTATGAAGATGAAGCTTGAAAGCAAGGAGAAGCAATCCAAAGCTTAAATCCAATATCTTCTACTTGAATTTGGAGTTGAATGTTGGATTTGCAATTGAATTTGTGCTTGGAGTTTTAATTTCCCATTCCCTCCACCATTAATGCCAAAGCTTGATTAGTTAGGAAATTTATGAAGAGTGAGGAGAAGAGGGTTGGAACTTGGGCTTAATAGGCTAAACTAACCCAAAGTCCAAAGCGGGAAAAGTTAGTGAAATTTCACTAACTCCAAACCTATCGATGTTTATACTTAAAAAGTTATAAACGACATTTCGAACTCAATGGAAGTGGTCTCGAGTCCTAATTTGACCGTTTGCAAAAAAGTAGCTTTTCAGACCAAAATCCGATTAACGAGTTAATATTTAAATAAAATATTTAAATACAAACTCGATAAATATGCGGGTTGTTACACGAAACATGTGCCATGGTATTCGGAATGCGGGTAAAATCTTATACTCGCCTAGTGACATTCCTTAAGAGGAGTTCAAATTTTTTTTATGGCAATTAACGTGATGTTTTGAAACTTTATACTATAATAAATTTTAAAAAAAAGGCAAAGATATTTTGTTAACAGGAACGCGTACTCGAGAAGCCTCTTTCCAGCCTATATCTTATTCTCCTCCTCTTTTTTTCCTCATATTGCAGAAAATCGAAAACATAATTAAAAAAAGGGAACAAACGAAATTCGTTCGAAGATAAAATAAAAATCTTTCCAATATTCCTTGTCTTCGATTTCAATCAAATTCCTGCCTAGAAATCGCTTTGAAGGGCAAGCACGGCGATCTCGCGAGGGTGGGCATCTCGACATCGCTCGAGGCAGGGGAGTAAATCGCGTGAATCGCGATAGGCGGCGACGACAAAGGGCTCGAGTTCGAGCAAGTGTGGGATCGAGGGCCGCGCGCGAAACTAGGTTGGAGGGTTTAGCCTCATTGATATCGCATCGTTCGCGAGGTGATGGAGGGTTGCGATGCTGCGGGTTGTCAACGCGAGGATGTGATGTGGTTCATCGAAATGGTAAGGCAGCAGGTATTGCGTTTAAATTAATTTTATTTAAATAAATGAATAAATATGAATTTGTGAATTTTTATGTTTACAGTAATGAAATTTTAACAGTTCTATATATAAAAAAAGAAATTTTGCAGATGTTTAATTTATTAGTTAACCCGCATTATTTTAGATTGATAAAAGGAAACTTAGTTTAAAATTTTAGATTTATTTGGTTGAATTAAATCATTAGTTAAAATTTAAACTATTAAACATTGGTTAATTGTTTGCTTAAATTGAATATTGATAAGTGATATAAATATTTATATAAGGTCAAAAAAAAATTGAAGGAAACAAATCGAGATCAGATTTGGATTTGCAAAATCAAGGTGAGTAAACCTCACGTTTCTGAATTTTTATTTAAATTTAGATGGTTAAATTTAAATGATTGGTTGAATGGTTGAAATAGATTGATGTGCTATATTATATAGTACTATATAGTACATACTGAAATGATTGATATTCGATGATGAATATTTTGGTAATTGGACTGCTTAATGTTGTGGTTTGCTTGAATATTTTGGTACACTAAGTTATCGAAATATATAAATTGGATTTTTTAAAGAAATATAAGGGTGATTAAATGTATGATTAATTAATTCAGTTAATTAATAGTTTGGGTTGATTAATTAAGTAATTCAGGGTTTTGATTAATTAATGAAGGTTTAAGTTAATTAGAATAATCATTTGGTGGTTTAATAATTAATCACTTATTGTAATTAATAAAAATAGAATTACTTTGTGTAATTAATCAAGAGATTAATGGAAATAACGAATTACGGAGTAATTAATTTATTAATGAAGTAAGTAAGAAAATAGTTAATTACAGGTTGTTGGTGATCGAGAATGATCAATATTGTGGTCGAATTAAAGTAAAATATAATTGGAAATCATTAAATTATATAATTAATGAAGTAATTAAAGATTTGATTAATTGAGATTAATTAATTCACAATAAGTGACTTATGAGAAGCCAATTAATATAAGTAATTAAGAATGAACGGAATTGATTATAGTTAATTAATTTGTGAAGAAATTAAAGATTACTCATTTATTTGGTAAGAGCAATTAATATCGTGAAATCAATTAAAGATAATTACTTAAATGTGATTAATTAAGTTGAAAATGAAGGGTTGTCAAATTAATTGATTTGGAATTAATTAATGATGAATAAAGGAATCTAAGTGATGGAGGTTAGAAATTCAATTAGAATAAATTGAATTGAATTGGAAGTGATTAAATGCGCTTATGAATGATTGAATGGTAATGGATGTTTCGATTAAGTTATATCTCTGATATGAAAGGTTGTTATTTCATTTGGATAACGTGGGTTAGGATGACATGAATTTCGAAGAGACCGGGGTCGGGTATTGGGGAAATACCCGAAACCACTTCGAAGAATTTATAGATTGATGTGTGAAACAAATAGGCTGAAATAAAATGATTTAAGTGAATTGGATTATTTTATCTAAGTTTGGTTTTTAGAAATTGATATGTGAAATAAGTGTTGTCAATAGCAAATTTTGAATTGGATAAATTGACATATGTTACACCGGGTTTACAGAAGTTGATTTCTTTGGTATTCCATGTTTGTTGGTTTACTCACGCTGGTTTCCAGCCTGACCCGGGTGTTACGTTGATGTAATGCTCGGGTTAGACCGAGTATTACAGATTTCCACGTAGGGACGTACTGGAGCTCAGGAGGCGAGTTGGATGGCAGGAGCGTATAGAGTTTTTCCGCTGTATTTATGTTATTGTTAATCCGAGACATAATAATTGTATATAGTCAGTGACTGTATATATGTGAAACTCTGATGTGTATTAAACGTAATTGACAGATATTGTATTCTTTTGTAAACTGATATTATTTATTATTATATTTTATCCGCTGCGAATGTGAGATGTTTGGTGTTTCTGTTCTTCTTCTTCTTCTATCTCTTTCTTCTTTTCATAACTATCTGGAATTTTCGGTTTGAAAATTTCGGGTCGTTACACATACGTCATAAGATGATTATTATAACAGAATCAAAATATAATCTTTTAAAAGCGATGCGAATTTCTGACCTTTAACCAAAATCATTTGACTTCCTGCCAAAATTTATATCCAAACTAACATTTCGCAAAACATTTCTAAACCTTATCATAACCATGCTTCCAAGTGCTCGACCATCTCCACCGTACTTGCTTTGCTCACGGCCATGACCCTTCTCCACCACCTTGCCCTTGGCCTAAGCCCTTAAACACCTTCATCCTCATGGCCCATCGCCATTATAGAGAAGAGCCTTAGTTTTAAGAAGCGGTTAGAGAATAATTCGAGGATTGGTACCTAAGCACTACACATTTTTTACCCTCCTACAGAATTTTAAAAAGAAAAGAAAAGAAAAAATTTCCTTCTGGAAGCCATTAGAGAAGCTTAAAGTAAGTTTTAAGAAAGGAAAAAGACGAATTTTGGTGTGAAGAAATGAGTGAAAGTGAGGTGGTATTTATAGCAAAAATTTTCTATGTAAATTACCTTTTTAACCTTAGCTGTAACGACCCGCAAATCCATACCCCTTGAGTCAACACTAGTCTACAACAATCAACTCAAGTTGCACAGAAATACGAACCATTTGGGTTTAAGAAGAAGAGGTAGAAGAAGAGAAAACAAAATCAACATCAGAATCTAACCATCGCAGCGGAATAAAATATAATAGATAGTAAATAGTCTTTACTCAAAATCAAATATAACTGTTTACACATATTACATCGTCAGAGTACATCAGTCACAGCTCACAACAATAACATACAATGGATACACAACAACTCAACAGCGGAAAATATATAACAAGTACGACTATACGTATCGTCATCCAGCTCGTCTCATGAGCTCCACAGCATCATATCCTGTATCCTATAATACTCGGTCTGACCCGAGCATTACAGTTAAATAATACCCGAGTCAGTCTGGAATACCAGCGTGAGAAAATCACACCCAATTGATTATTAAAGTTTCAAAAATCCTTTGAAAACAAAAGCATCTCGTAAGACCACGCCATAAATAAACATGTCGGGTTTTTACCTTATGATAGCTAAAACAATTTTATAGAAATCCTCTAATATTATAATAGGGTCTATATACAAGTACTTATAAAATAGCCGAAATTGTTACATTATTAAATTCCAGCTACTAGCCACAAAAGCGGGTAATACAAACAAAACTCGTACAAGGCTCGTAGGGAGGATGGATTTTCAACTAATGACTAGGCACTGGGGTACCACCTGTCACAGTACGGGCCCTAGATCACCGTACCGAGGATTACTCCCTTCATCCCCTGCAACACAAGGCTGGAACCATCCCTTACTGGACAGTCCCAAGTGAGATCACCCCGCGGTTGGGATCAGCAACCGCTCCACTAAGCCGAAAAATAAAAGGGACATCTAGACTGGAATGACCTCACCCTGCTTGGGTGCTACCCACCTAGCCTTGCTGCATATCCCCTGATTTTCAGTCATTCCCATTTAATGAGGCTTGAGGCTAAGCGTTACCTTTATAGAACATATTTCTTAGAATGCCCATCGTCCACCTGACGATGTTTCGCAAGCATTCATCCATACAAGTCCGTCCCGGGTTCGAACGGAACCGAAGGCACTATTCCTACTACATCCATTTTAGAAATATCCTCAGGATTAGTAGCGACTAGCCCTTGCACTTCCCTACTCCATCTTCGAATCCAAAATCGTTTACACGAACGTACAAATCGGATCGAAGTGGTTTTCGAGAAATAAATCTCGATCCCGGTCTCTTCGAAACGATCAACGCATTATCCAATGTTGATAGTCGGTTATTTAACTATCAATTAACATTCACAACCATCCATCAAACAATAAATAATTTCCCAAAATTATTTATTTGTCTCAAAATATCCTCAAAGATATATTTCTATTTTCAATCCTTTGAAAACAGTTTCAAAACCATCTTCCTTTTCAAAATAAACATTCTCAAATATTTTCTATCTCCTCTGAAATCACCAAGCACAAAACTAGAGTTTGAAAATAATTTAAAACACTTTACTTAGAAACATATTTTATAACATTTAAGTTAAAACTGCTTCAATGATTTGTTAAAAATTCATACTATAGGAATATTTGAAAATAATGTTACTAAATAAAATATAAAACTAGATTTCACTTTTAAAAATGAATACTAATTCATTCTTTAAATAATTATTGCTATAATAGATCAAAATAATTATTGCTATAATAGATTAAAAGGAAATACTTACTTTAGAATTTAAATATTTAGAAATAGTAAATTTTTCAAAACATACTTCTTAAATTGTCTTTAAACTTTAATTTATATATTTAAAAGTTTACTTTGAAAACGTACTTGGTTATTCAGAGAGAAATTTCCAATCTCAATCACTCAAATCAATTTTCCATATTGATTCCCAATTTATTCCATTTGAAATAAATTTCTTTACTCATCAGTTCATTTCAAAATTCATTAATTATGGACTTTATTATTATTTTCAGTTTGATTTTAAATCCTTTAGCTGAAATATACAAATTTCAGGTTATTCCCAATTTCTTCTTAATTCTTCTTAAATAATTTAAATCCTCAATTTAAAATAAATATTTTGTTCTTTTAAACAATAACATTGAAGTTTAAATTTCATTAACTTCCTGTTTGTTTAAATTTTCCTTTCCATACTCAAGATTTATTAATTAAATTTTAAAGTCACTTTATTTTCTTTCCAGTTCATTCATAATTTATTCAACTTTTCTTTCATTATTTACTTACAATTTCACTGGTAATTCATTATTGCCCAATTATAACCATCAAGCCATAGCATTCAATATTACCACATAATTCATTACAGGATATCAAATATTCAGAACAGAGAATATTAAATAATTAAATAAAGTTGAGGGGTCCAGTTGGATCCCTCCAACCTGTTCTCCCTGCATCCACAGACGTTAGCACAATATAAAATGCCAATTCCAAATATATATACCACACTACAGCACATAAATCAATTCAACCATTTCAAGAAATTATTTAAATTTAATCATTTAAAGTTAAATTTAACTGAGTGAGATTAACTCGCCTTTGCTTTAAACTTGCAGTCTATTCCAAACTGGCTTGCTTTCGTGATTTAAAACCTTGTATAACAATTATACGATTCTATTAACATCTTTGAATTAGTCAATCGATTAATTACTATTTATTCATTTAATTTAGCTATTAATTTAGGTTTAATCAATAATTTATTTTAACTAATTTTCTTTGATAAAATTTCTTTAGTGTCTAAATTAATTAAACAAGTAAATTTAAGCAGGTTAATTACCCTAATACATATTTTTAAAAGATAATTTATATAAACCGAAAGTCAAATTTTAATATAACTGTTCAAATCAAAATATTTTAAAATTCCCGTTTAGCCCTATATCCGGTAAATAAATAATAATAAATTTTAAACCAGTAATTTTCCCTTTTTAAACTCACATACACTTATAAAACTAAATTATAGGTTTCAATAACTTTTATAAATTCTCCATACGCTTTTAAAAATCCCTATTTTTCGGATATCTTATTTTAAAAAAAAAATCTGATTAATAAACTAAAATCAACAGATTAAACTCAAGTTTTAGGCTTGAGTATTAACAATTTTAAAAAGCCTCAAACTAAATTTACCATTGTCCAACAATTTATCACTTTGTATGAATAATTTTTATGTTTATTTCTTCCTGTAAATATAATCTATCATAAAAACAAAGCAAATCAGTAAATAAAACCGCATAGAAACGAAAATACCTCTCAGAAAAGTCCTTGCCTTCCACGTGCGCGAGCACCAGAAGCTCGAGCTCCCTGCCCTAGGAACAGCACGCCTAAAATCCCAAACAACCCTAGCATCACCAAGTCGCGCAGCTCCTCTACCTCCATCTTCACACGCGAGATCGAACTCGCCTCGCAAATGACCCGCGCGCGTCAGTCGCAACATCACCAGCGACCCATCGGTTGGAAACGAGCTCTTGCTCGTCGCGATCTACCTGACGTCGCCCTCAATCGCTTCCTTATCGAACTGCCAAGCCTCCACGTCCTATCGAACTCGCGATTCACGATTAAATCCCCTTGTCTTCAATGCTTTACAAGTAAATCGCCAGCCATAATTGTTTTAGCTTTCTATGGAAAAAAGGGAAACTGGGAACGATTTGAAGGGAAAGGGGAACTCGGCCATTATTTGAAGCTTAGGTTTTTTTTTATTTGTTCTTCGTTCGAATAGAAGAGAAGAAAAAGGGGTGCGAGGCTTTAAATCATAAGGCTCGACTTGGCTTTCAGAAGAAGGAAGAATCGCAAGTACAAATCTCTGCCTAGTGTTGAAACTAAGGGTGGAACGAATTTAGATTGAGGGAAGTGGCGTATAAGAGAAGGTTTGATTATTAATTTTAAATTCAATTAGATTACTCTAGGCATTAACCAATCGTATGACCCAACGGTAACTCCAAACACTACGAAAATTTAAATTCGATAATAATTCAATATTACGGACCAAATGGTACTGGTTTCGTCGAATTCCGGGATTGTGCCTCGGAAGGCTATTTTTAATTTCAATTCAAATGATATTCTTTTAAAAATGAACTAAACATCTTTAAATTCGATTCCATCACTTTTATTATCTTCGGTATTATCAATATAAATTTTACAAGTCTTCAATTTATTTTTAACAGGCTTAAAATTGAAGATTCAACATTTTATTCAATTTCAAATTATATAATTAAATATTTTAATTATCAAATAAATTGTGATATTCGCAATTCAAGTTAAAATTACTCTACTGAATATTCAAAATCTATTAAATATTTCGATTTTAAATACTTGAAAATCCCGGGTCGTCACATTCCTCCCCCCTTAAAAGAATTTCGTCCCCGAAATTACTAGTTAGGAAGAATGGTCTAATACCCGTTTACTTATCCCCAAATCCAACAATTCAACATCTTACAAACGATCCTTTATATAGAAGACCCATTATCGTTCTTATTAACTTCTCAACTCACCCACAGTTTCAAACTATACTATTTGGTTAACTATTCAAGTTTCAATTTAAAACCAAATTTTGAATTATCAAAATTTTCTCAAAATTTTTCTAACTCCCTAAATTTCCGAAAATTTTTGCCAGCGTCTCCTTTGCGCGGCTAGCTCGGTACAACTACAAAATGGCTCTACGGCCTCCCAAATCCAAAAAGAAAACAAAAGCCAAGTGGCTCAATCCAAAATCCCAATCAAATTCACACCAATTTTAAATACATACCTTTTTTTTGTCGAGCATTTCAAATTTCTCTCTTGAAATCAAATCCAAATTTTCTTTTCCCTTTTATAATACCTGCATAACCTGCTTAGCACTAATATCCAATCACAACATCCCAATTATCAACTTAGAATACATTTGCAATATTAAATTTCCAATTAAGAATTGACCATTCCTTACTTAAGTTAACATAAGCATTTTATATATTTTCTTCATTTATTTCCATCTTACCACTTCAGTTTATATCTATTTCTATTCAAATTGATTCTCCCATTTCTATATGAATTCTATTTATCATCAACGTTGAATACTTTAACTTTATTTTTCATTTTTTTAATTTATTGCTAATTCATGTCATTAGTTTCATTTACTTATTTGTTTCAATTTCTAGTTTAAAATCGTTTTGTCCTTAGCAAAATTTTCCAAAATCTTTCAAAAATTTTCTAACTCCCAAAATTTCTGAAATTTTTTGGCAGAGTCTCCTTTGTACGGAGGAGCTTTTGCAATTTAACAAAAGATATAAATATATATACATCGACCCACACGGTCGGAAAAACCAAAAACAGTTCATATTTCCTATTTTTATTGCGTAGGCGTACCTTATTTAGCATTTTAAGCAAGCGGCTTATTATTTTTAGCAAATAGCACAACCAAATCCAGCCACACGGCTCTCTAGATACCTGTACTTACTCAATTTAAACATGTAAGTGCCAAATATATGCAGTTTAACTATATTTCACTTATTTATAATAGTTAAAACATATGAATTCTAAAAGAAACTCATTTGTAAGCAATTTATATAGTTTCCATGCTGATTCAACTGTTCCAATTTATTTATAACCATTTTCACTCAATTCGGATGGTTTTCGATTCATTCGTATACAATTCCATCAATTTGAATGGTTTAGAATTCAATTGCTTACTTTTAATTTATTCTTAAGCAAATTGAACTCATATTTAATTCAATTTCTTTCAAAATCAATTTATTTTACTTCTATTAACTCATAGAAATTTTAATTACTTCCATTTAGATCCAATGATATTTATTTTATGCAAATTTAACAAGATCTATGCGAATAACCAAATATTTATGTTCTATAACCAGTTTAAATAGATTTCAACTCGATTTATACTTAATCCTATTTCATTCTCAAATTTATTCATAATCTAAATATTCTCATTTCAATGTATATCAAATTTTGAATACATTCACTTGTATTTCATTTTATTACCAAACTAGTTCATCCAAAACTATTAACAACTTAGGTTCATCTTCATTACTAATTAAATCCCCTCTTATCTTAATCCAGTCACAATCATTTATTTAGCTCGACGCATTCCATTTAAATTTCCATTTACAATCCATTCATTTACATTTCATTCCATATTTGTTTATTCCAAACTATTTTATTTAGCTCGAAGACAATCCAAGCTATTTCATTCAATAACCATTTCTCAACTTATTTAAACCACATTTCATTTGATACTTATTTATTCCATCATTTATTTATTCAATATAATTAGTTTATCCACATTCAATTCATTTTAAATGTTTATTTCCTTAAATATTATTTATAACCCACCAAATTTTATTCCGATCCCAAATTTAATTTTTTACTTGGTTTAAATTCCATCCAATATCTTTAAACTTGGTTTTTAAGTTGAATTCAATTCAACTTTCCCGCATTCATTTCGCTTAAGTCCATTAACCTCAATTTATTCAAATTTTACACTTAAACTCATTTTCATTTTACAAGTAAATTTTCTCTTTTTAATTTAACTTGATTTTATTCTAATCCAACCCCATTTTAAATCTGCAAATTTCATTTGATTGGTTATTATAAAATTTAACTTTCCAGATTCAACTCATTCCATTTATTACCTGGCTGTTTTCCAGGTTATCTTCACTTATTTGGATTTTATTTGCACATTCAAACCATTGCTATTTTAATCCATTTACATTTTTTTTATTTGATACATTCCCAATTATATTTAATTTGTTAACACTTCAAGTTAAATTTTAAATTTATATCTCAAGTTTTGAATGCACTATTCATTTTCAAATTACCATTCACTTTTAAATTACCATCCAATTTTATTAACTTACATTGCAATTTCATTCACAAATCAATTAATTAATTTCAAGGCCACGTTTAATTATATTTTCTTCATCGACAATGTAAGTCAAATTTAATTATAATTTGAGTTTTTATTTTCAAACCTCATCATAAACTCACAATTCAATTTCATTACCTAATTTATTATCAAATTAGTTCTCTCCTTTTTATAGCACAATACTTGATTTTATTTCCAAATATCACTTCATTTGATCTTCTTAAGTTCAATGTTTTATAATTCAAGTTTGGATTTCCTTTTCATTTTTCAATTCATCAAAATATTAAATTTGGGCTTTGTATTCCATTTTCAATTTAATAAGTCACAACTTATCGTTTTATACAATTCTATTTGATCATAAACTTGAATATATTCATTTTTTTATTTTTAACTCAAGCCTATTATATTCCATGCATTTTTAATTCTTTTATATGCTTTTCTGATTTATTTAACTCAATCTAACTCTTACCCAATTCCAGGTAAGAATTTAATTCATCAATTAAATTGAATTCTTATTCCAATTCAGTTTTACTTTAACTCGGATTTATTTAACTCAATTCGATTTCAACTTAATTCGAATACAACTGGATATTATTTTAGCTTATTCAATTAATTTCAATCCAGTCAAATTTTTATTTCCAAATCCAAGTTAATTTCACTTTCAACTTTTCTCTTTAAATTTAAATTCCAACCTTCAAAGCTTATATTCCACTTCTGATTTAAAAATCATCTCAATTTATAAGCTTACAACTTATCTCATCAGAATTTTATACACCCGGCTTTTGATTTCAAATTATTTTGAAATTTCCAACATTTCAAAATCACACTTCTCAAAAATTTTAAACCAATCCTGGCCTTATTCCCTAACAAATTTCCTTTGAGATTTTCAAAAACAACTAGCTTTCTGAACAAATCAATTTGGTAGCAATCCGTCACTTAGGAATTCGAAAATGAACACTGATGATGCGGCCGTCATCATCAGAATTATTTTCCAATAATCCAAGTGATTTGAATGCTATATCACTTTCAAAATCCATTTAAAACAAATTTCCATTCAGAAATATCTCCAAGACAACAATACTATTATGTATCTTCAAAACACTTCCAAAATCTCCGGGATTTTAAACTTTCAAATCCTGCTTAAATCAAATTTAAGTATAATTCATTTGCATGGTTTATGTTCATACAAATTCTCATTTGGTTTTTATTTCAATTTATAAATTACCTTTATAATTCATATTTATAAATTTCATTTATTACTTGAATTTATTTTCTTAATCTTTGGTTATATTTTCAATCTCTAATTGAAATTTCGTTTTTATTATCTTATTCGTTCAAAATATTATCATCCAAACATCCAAATTATATATAATTTAAGAAAATATTTCTTTTATATCAAAATATATTTTGGGTAAAATTATTTCATTCACCCACATTTAAAACAATATTGTGTCAATTGTTCTATTCAAGTGTTTAGAAACCCCTTCGATACAGTTGTCTAGACTGTGCCGACGAAGGTTCATATGCCACTCAATAAACCAATCAACACAATATAAAACCATTTTTGTATCCACTAACAAATACGCGCTCATATCTATTAATACGCTCAAACTCATTCTAGAGTACTACGGACTCTATTTGAGTCCACCAGAGCCAAGGTTATCACCAACCTAAGCTCTGATACCAAATGTAACCACCCGCAAATCCGTACCCCTTGAGTCAACACTAGTCTACAACAATCAACTCAAGTTGCGCAGAAATACGAATGATTTGGGTTTAAGAAGAAGAGGTAGAAGAAGAGAAAACAAAATCAACACCAGAATCTAACCATCGCAGCGGAATAAAATATAATAAATAGTAAATAGTCTTTACTCAAAATCAAATATATCTGTTTACACATATTACATCGTCAGAGTACATCAGTCACAGCTCACAACAATAACATGCAATGGATACACAACAACTCAACAACGGAAAATATATAACAAGTACGACTATACGTATCGTCATCCAGCTCGTCTCCTGAGCTCCACAGCATCATATCCTGTATCCTATAATACTCGGTCTGACCCAAGCATTACAGTTAAATAATACCCTCAGTCTGGAATACCAGCGTGAGAAAATCACACCCAATTGATTATTAAAGTTTCAAAAATCCTTTGAAAACAAAAGCATCTCGTAAGACCACGCCATAAATAAACATGTCGGGTTTTTGCCTTACGATAGCTAAAACAATTTTATAGAAATCCTCTGATATTATAATAGGGTCTATATACAAGTACTTATAAAATAGCCGAAATTGTTACTTTATTAAATTCCAGCTACTAGCCACAAAAGTGGGTAATACAAACGAAACTCGTACAAGGCTCGTAGGGAGGATGGATTTCCAACTAATGACTAGGCACTGGGGTACCACCTGTCACATTACGGGGCCTAGATCACCGTACCGAGGATCACTCCCTTCATCCCCTGCAACACAAGGCCGGAACCATCCCTTACTGGACAGTCCCGAGTGAGATCACCCCGCGGTTGGGATCAGCAACTGCACCACTAAGCCGAAAAATAAAAGGGACATCTAGACTGGAATGACCTCACCCTGCTTGGGTGCTACCCACCTAGCCTTGATGCATATCCCCTGATTTTCAGTCATTCCCATTTGATGAGGCTTGAGGCTAAGCGTTACCTTTATAGAACATATTTCTTAGAATGCCCATCGTCCACCTGACGATGTTTCGCAAGCATTCATCCATACAAGTCCGTCCCGGGTTCGAACGAAACCGAAGGCACTATTCCTACTACATCCATTTTAGAAATATCCTCAGGATTAGTAGCGACTAGCGCTTGCACTTAACTACTCCATCTTCGAATCCAAAATCGTTTACACGAACGTACAAATCGGATCGAAGTGGTTTTCGAGAAATAAATCTCGATCTCGGTCTCTTCGAAACGATCAACGCATTGTCCAATGTTGATAGTTGGTTATTTAACTATCAATTAACATTCACAACCATCCATCAAACAATAAATAATCTCCCGAAATTATTTATTTGTCTCAAAATATCCTCAAAGATATATTTCTATTTTCAATCCTTTGAAAACAGTTTCAAAACCATCTTCCTTTTCAAAATAAACATTCCCAAATATTTTCTATCTCCTCTGAAATCACCAAGCACAAAACTAGAGTTTGAAAATATTTTAAAACACTTTACTTAGAAATATATTTTATAACATTTAAGTTAAAACTGCTTCAATGATTTGTTAAAAATTATACTATAGGAATATTTGAAAATAATGTTACTAAATAAAATATAAAACTAGATTTCACTTTTAAAAATGAATACTAAGTCATTCTTTAAATAATTATTACTATAATAGATTAAAATAATTATTGCTATAATAGATTAAAAGGAAATACTTACTTTAGAATTTAAATATTTAGAAATAGTAAATTTTTCAAAACATACTTCTTAAATTGACTTTAAACTTTAATTTATATATTTAAAATTTTACTTTGAAAACGTACTTGGTTATTAAGAGAGAAATTTCCAATCTCAATCACTCAAATCAATTTTCCAAATTGATTCCCAATTTATTCCATTTGAAATAAATTTCTTTACTCATCAGTTCATTTCAAAATTCATTAATTATGGACTTTATTATTATTTTCAGTTTGATTTTAAATCCTTTAGCTGAAATATACAAATTTCAGGTTATTCCCAATTTCTTCTTAATTCTTCTTAAATAATTTAAATCCTCAATTTAAAATAAATATTTTGTTCATTTAAACAATAACATTGAAGTTTAAATTTCATTAACTTCCTGTTTGTTTAAATTTTCCTTTCCATACTCAAGATTTATTAATTAAATTTTAAAGTCACTTTATTTCCTTTCCAGTTCATTCATAATTTATTCAACTTTTCTTTCATTATTTACTTACAATTTCACTGGTAATTCATTATTGCCCGATTATAACCATCAAGCCATAGCATTCAATATTACCACATAATTCATTACAGGATATCAAATATTCAGAACAGAGAATATTAAATAATTAAATAAAGTTAAGGGGTCCAGTTGGATCCCTCCAACCTGTTCTCCCTGTATCCACAGATGTTAGCACAATATAAAATTCCAATTCCAAATATATATACCACACTGCAGCACATAAATCAATTCAACCATTTCAAGAAATTATTTAAATCTAATCATTTAAAGTTAAATTTAACTGAGTGAGATTAACTCACCTTTGCTTTAAACTTGCAGTCTATTTCCAAACTGGCTTGCTTCCGTGATTTAAAACCTTGTATAACAATTATATGATTCTATTAACATCTTTGAATTAGTCAATCGATTAATTACTATTTATTCATTTAATTTAGCTATTAATTTTGGTTTAGTCAATAATTTATTTTAACTAATTTTCTTTGATAAAATTTCTTTAGTGTCTAAAGTAATTAAACAAGTAAATTTAAACAGGTTAATTACCCTAATACATATTTTTAAAAGATAATTTATATAAACCGAAAGTCAAATTTTAATATAACTGTTCAAATCAAAATATTTTAAAATTCCCGTTTAGCCCTATATAGTTTCCGGTAAATAAATAATAATAAATTTTAAACCAGTAATTTTCCCTTTTTAAACTCACATACACTTATAAAACTAAATTATAGGTTTTAATAACTTTTATAAATTCTCCATACGCTTTTAAAAATCCCTATTTTTCGGATATCTTATTTAAAAAAAAATCTGATTAATAAACTAAAATCAACAAATTAAACTCAGGTTTTAGGCTTGAGTATTAACAATTTTAAAAAGCCTCAAACTAAATTTACCATTGTCCAACAATTTATCACTTTGTATAAATAATTTTTATGTTTATTTCCTGTAAATATAATCTATCATAAAAACAAAGCAAATCAGTGAATAAAACCGCATAGAAATGAAAATACCTCTCAGAAAAGTCCTTGCCTTCCACGTGCGCGAGCACCAGAAGCTCGAGCACCCTGCCCTAGGAACAGCACGCCCAAAATCCCAAACAACCCTAGCATCACCAAGTCGCGCAGCTCCCCTACCTCCATCTTCACACGCGAGATCGAACTCGCCTCGCAAACGACCCTAAGCACGCGCGCATCAGTCGCAACATCACCAGCGACCCATCGGTTGGAAACGAGCTCTTGTTCGTCGCGATCTACCTGACGTCGCCCTCAATCGCTTCCTTATCGAACTGCCAAGCCTCCACGTCCTATCGAACTCGCGATTCATGATTAAATCCCCTTGTCTTCAATGCTTTACAAGTAAATCGCCAGCCATAATTGTTTTAGCTTTCGATTGAAAAAAAGGGAAACTGGGGAACGATTTGAAGGGAAAGGGGAACTCGGCCATTATTTGAAGCTTAGGTTTTTTTTATTTGTTCTTCGTTCGAATAAAAGAGAAGAAAAAGGGGTGCGAGGCTTTAAATCAAAAGGCTCGGCTTGGCTTTCAGAAGAAGGAAGAATCGCAAGTACAAATCTCTGCCTAGTGTTGAAACTAAGGGTGGAACGAATTTAGATTGAGGGAAGTGGCATATAAGAGAAGGTTTGATTATTAATTTTAAATTCAATTAGATTACTCTAGGCATTAACCAATCGTATGACCCAACGATAACTCCAAACACTACGAAAATTTAAATTCGATAATAATTCAATATTACGGACCAAATGGTACTGGTTTCGTCGAATTCCGGGATTGTGCCTCGAAAGGCTATTTTTAATTTCAATTCAAATGATATATTTTTAAAAATGAACTAAACATCTTTAAATTCGATTCTATCACTTTTATTATCTTCGGTATTATCAATATAAATTTTACAAGTCTTTAATTTATTTTTAACAGGCTTAAAATTGAAGATTCAACATTTTATTCAATTTCAAATTATATAATTAAACATTTTAATTATCAAATAAATTGTGATATTCGCAATTCAAGTTAAAATTACTCTATTGAATATTCAAAATCTATTAAATATTTCGATTTTAAATATTTGAAAATTCCGGGTCGTCACACTAGCAAAATGACTAAAATACAATCTATATCAAATTAAATATTGTCTCCCCTGTCACACTTTCTAATGCATGATTTTAACTTGTTATTAATGTTGAAATGAAGTGTATTAATGTGGAAGAGATGTTAGGATTTGAATTGTGTACTTATGTAATGATTTTTCCTTTTTTTCTTTACTTTTTAAATTACAAAGATGCCATTTTACTCCTTTTCCATACAAGATAAAACTTATGCATTTATGGTGATGGAAATGAATGTAATGATGATGTTTGTAGTAAAAAAGGAGATTTAATTTAAGAGATATGGTTAGATTTTGTAAAAGTAAACACCTTTTGTCCTTTTGTGCTTTACTTTAATTAATTATTCCTTTTTCTTAATTAATATTTTCTTAATATAAGAGAGATGTTTATAACTTGTTAATATGTTTACATGATACTACTCAAGTTGCAATAATGTAGCGACAACTTGTTTTGGTTGAAAACAGTGTTTTTGTCGATAAATTTTACAATCAAAATTTAACGTCTCTGCTAAACTATATATTGATGTAAATAAAATTAAAACATGATCTTTTTGCTTCCTTAAATAAATATAAACATGCATATTCATATTATAAAACCATATTTAAATAGTATCAAAATCTCTATTTTTACAATGTATGTAAAACTGATGAAATGCGACAAAATTTAACATTTTGTAAACCAATTAAAATTATGTTTCACAACCCTTATTAGATTTTAATTGTCATTGCTAAATAATTTTAATATGAACCTGTTTCATTCTCGAACCGGTTTATAATTTTAAAAATACTGCTTTTGTTGATTTTTGAGTTGCATTGACAAATGTGACAAATTTTGAATATTTTTGTAAAACGATTTTGAACATATTTTTGAATCCTTAAATATTCTTTTATTATATTTATTAAGTGATTTTAATAATATTTAACTTTTCAAACAAATATTTAAATGGATTAATTTAAACATTGATTTATTTTTAACAAAACTTAACTTTTGCTGATTTGTTCCAAAATCCAAATTTTATACTTATTAAATTATCAACTTTAAGTATAAATAATTCCCCTATTATAATTTTTTATCTGTAACTTATTTATTTAATTTTTAAAACTTAATAAATTTTGAAATAATAAAATCTCATATTTTCGAAGTAGCGAAATTATGGGTCGTTATAGTGATCGTTAAAGGTTTTAAAGAACAAATCACTTACATGGAAGCTGAATCCAAGAAGAAGAATGAAATAATTTCATATAACGACCTGCAAATTTATCACTTTGATAAATTATATTTATTTTAAAAATATATAAACATAAGCTTTTGGACATAGATTATGTTGTCCTGAACAATAAATAATGATGGCAATCTTATTTTGAATAGTGTTTGCAAAGAAAAATATACTTTGGAAAGGAATCGGTAAAATGACCAAAAACTATTTTGTCGATAAATAGCTCTATAATTATCAAAAGTCTTGTATGTAGCTGGATATATACACTTATTTATATATTTAAATGAGAATATGAAATGAAATTATTTATTTTATTTTTTGGTAATAAAATGTATTTATGACATCACCAATAATGTTGTTATATTTAATAGTGGATTTATGAATTTAAATTAAGATTTAATGATTTAATAATTATTTTTAAATGATTTAAAATCATTTTAATTAGTTATATAGTGATAGTAAATAATTTATAATAATTTATAAATATATATACTTGATTTGAAAATATAAGAAAATTGTATCCCTTTATCGATATAAAGCACTTTTTGTAAACAATTGTTTAATTAATTTATATGGTTTTATAAATCAAATGTGACCATTTTAATTAGATAAATATGAAAATAAATTAGTTTTCAAATTTTGTTTACATTTATTTGTAATTGAATTAATAAGTGAAAATATGATTGAGAATCGGCTTTTCGGTTTTCAACGGTTTAACTTATAGTAGTTATACAACGCTGTTTATATCACTTGAAGACCTATCCAACATACATATGCACACCCTAACATATACATAAACATACATAAAATATACTTACCATTTACATTAGAATTTACATATAGAAAAAAGTATAAATATCTAAGATATTTTCTACCTTAAAAAGAAAACATCAATTCACTTAGACACCATCATAATCACACACATGGAGGCACAAAGGGGGTGGCATTGTCGTGCACCTTGATGGTCATGGAGGGGGTATGTGAAATGGAATTTTGGTCCTTATGTATTTGGATATTTATTTTCAAAGTTTTTCCTATAAATACCGACCATTCTCTTCAAAATTTTACACACTATTCTCTTTCATCATCTTCCACATTCTTAAACTTTTCAACGGATTCTTACCTCAGGAAAATTGTGAAGAAAAATATTGCAAGAAAGAAATTAAAATTATATAAGTATATATACAAAAGAAATCCACTTCAAAAACAAGGCAACTCCTTTCCTCCATCAAAACCCATGGCCACCATATTCTACCACTAAGGTAGAGCCCACTTCCATTTGTAAGCATAGGCTGAGCCCATTAAAATGCCCAAGGCTCGATTTCGTAGGCTTTTAAAGTGAAGCTATAGTGAATTTTCGTGAAGTTATAAACTAACGAATGTAAGAATATATATATATATGTATGTATATATGTATATGACGTGATATAATTTCTATGGATGTTCGCTATTCTTTGATCATCAAGTATTGGTTGTTTTAATATAGCGTTTAATTGTGCAAACAAGTCATGTTAAATACACGTTGGTACTATACAAGAAAATCACTTTTCAAACCAATTAATGAAAATAATATGGAATCATTAATCCCATTTGAAATGGCTTAAAAGGATTAATAATTTTTTTACAAACATTTAAAAGTGTTTCGACAGAGTTTAGAAAGAATATTAAAATTGAATCAAAATGGGTGCATCTCGTAACGATAGTTCGCAATTTCATGCCGTAGAAATCGATTTATACAGTGGACTTTGAGTCGGAATTCTTTGGAAAAAGAATTTTTCGAACTCATATAATCATTGTTTTCAAAAAAAAGTAGCGATCGATATTTGATTTAGTCGATTTTGAAATATGAGTAAAACAAGTTTTCAAAATAGTCGCGGTTAGGCAGTTCGAAAAGGAAAGCAATAAATTCTTTATAAATGCTACTTTTTATTCTTTGAAAATATGGAATAACTTTGTACATCTCAAAAATGTTATAAAGAGATTTGAGCTATAAAAATATATTTCTAAATGATAGAAAAGTTGTTTTGGTCAAATAAGCCTTAAAACCATTATTCGAAGCACTTTTTGTAGCATTTGTAGTACATTTGAAATATAGCTATAAACTGAAGTATTTTGTCCAAAATCTTTCATAATTTTCTATTTAATTAAGTATTTGAAAGATTATTTTAAGGTTTTATAAATTATTTTAAAAAGTCTAAATAAGTGATTTATAGAAAACCTATTATAATTAATTTATTTAATCTTAGCTCTAAAAGCAATTGAGTATTTTGGATTTTTCTACTCATGAGATCCGGATGGGATGTGCTTAAACTAAGGAGATGTTCAGTAGCAACTAATGCCCTGGCTCACTCAGCCTCTTTCCTAGGCGAGGAATAGATAAGGTCGAAATATTGGAAATGAGACAAGTATAAAAGATTCAAATTTACAAATTTAATACCATACAACTTGGATAGTATATAAATAATCTTCTTATACTTGGTATAAATTCCAAGAAGGAAACCCATACTATCCATGTGAATTTAAAAGGTATTTCTCCGCTATTCGATGAATAGTAAAGGTCGGAGAAAATTGATGTTGGTTGGAATTAGTATAATTTCTATGGATTCATTTTATTTGAATATAGACTAATTTGGATTTATCATCTTAGATAACATGGTTTCAACCTATTAAAAAGATATGGGTTTGAAATAAGGAATCTTTTATCAAGATTTAAATAGATGATATGGAATTAATTTAATTCGTATACTTAATTTTTTTGGGTTTAGTAAACGATGTCTTAAATAACATTGTCTTTGACATGTTTAAAATTTATGATTTGGAGATATTTCCCTAAGTAAAGGATGAAGTGATTTGTAATTATTCCCAAATTTAAAAAGGTTTTAGTAACCAAAGTACTCGATAAGAGAGGTTTAATGATTCCGTACATAACGAAAAGAATGGTTTTAAAGATATATATCTTCAGAAGATATTTTTGGTAAAGAGAAAGTAATTAATCAAACGATAAGTACCTATTTACTTAATATTTTTTTATCGATGATTGGTTCAAAGGAACCAAGGTCAGATTTGTATAATTTTTGTCTGAAAAAAATTCTAGCAAATTTACGAGTTTGGAAGTGAAGATATGCTGAAGACAATTAAGATGAAGTCGAGGATCCTAGTAACCGAAGGACTGCTTATAGGTAATCTTGGAGTAGCTCTCGAGATAAATAAATAGCAATGGTCCCTTCTTTCTGTTATCTCCCTATGTAAGGACTAGTTGCTACTAATCCTGGGAGTAACTCCCTACAGGATGTGGTAGGACAGTGCCTTTGGTTTGTCATGTTCTTGGACAACTTGTACGGATGGATGTCCAACGTTGCATTTCTAAGATCATAGTGCATTATCTTTACAAACGTGCATATGTTTGGTTGTGTAGGAGATAACTCTCTATACTTAACACCCTTCTTTACTACATACGAGCTTAGATGTTGGACTTTTGTTGAAATCAATAACGTGTTGTTGAAAACGACAATATGGTCTTTTAAGTGAAAATGTTCTAAGAAAGGTAAATGTTACCTCAAGCCTCATGCCTAGGGAATTGTGAAACATGGGTTGCTTTAAGACCAAGTGGACCACAACCATTAAGATATGATATCATCTTTTTAGATTTTTTTTGCACCCGCTATAACAATGGGCAAAAAATATATATATATGGTGTATGGTATGAGAGCTCTCGGATAGGTTGGGAACGACTGGGGTGATATCATATTTGGTGCTACCCATACAATCAATAGGTTTCAGGTAGATCAGTCTTAATTCATAGAAGTGTCAAAGATGTTGATCCTTGGTACATTCCTCTAGAAATGTACTGTATGAGAGACAATCCATTACCTTATTATTTATTGGAAATCCATTCTCCAATAAGTGCTTCAAACTTAGTTGTAAACCTATTATGCCATCAGATTTAATCCATGTAATAAGTTTGGCTGTTTGAATATGTTTATTTGAAAGGTTAGAATGTCATTAAATACAATATTATTGGATTTCGCATAGAAATGATTTGGTTATCATAAAGTGAAAAACCATTCTGTATTTATGTGTGGTGTGGTCTTATGAGATACCCTTTGTTTACAAAAACTCGTATTTTGAGTTACTCACGCTAGTTGCATGACTGACCCGGAGTTTATTTTCTTTCCCTCTAAGTCTGAGTGTCCTATTTTTTGGGCTTCCTAGTTGTCAGGTTTAGCTCGAAGCATAGAGCTAGAAGATTCTTCTAAAGATTCTTATCCATTTCCACCACACTTATGTAGTTTGTATTCCGCAATTATAGGGATAGAGATTTATAACTTTCCATGTTGATGTTAAGTTGAACACTGATAAATGTATTTAAATTTTCCATTGTAAAGATTATATGTTGTAATAATATATGTGATTCCATTCCTGTCTTTGTTTTCTTCTTTCCCTTAACGGTCGGGTTTTTCGACAATTGAAATTATGGCATGCAAATACTGAGGATGTATTAGTGTTAATTTCTAGGGTCGAAATTCTCGTTCGTTACATATGGTATCAAAGCTTAGTTTGAGCGAACTCCTGGGCATGATATGGGTAAAGTCTCATTAGAGATAGTGTTAGTAACAACCTAGGATGAGTAACTCATTAAAAATAGAGTTGGTAACACCCTGGAATGAGTTGAGAGTGTATTATATAAGAGCACGTATTTGTTAATGATATAAATGGTTTTTTTATAAAATATGGTAAATGAAATAATTTTATCTAAGATTATATTTTGAATGTAAAGAATATATTTTGAAAAAATATATTCTTATATATGTTATAACTTGTGATAATTTAAATCAAGATTAGTAAAATCTAAGTATAAACATCTTGTGATTAGAATTTCACAGTTTGACAATAAGATATTTATTGACAACACTGAGAAGATTAAGAGTAGTACTTTGAAAAAGGATTTAGATAATTATAACTTTATCTAAAAAGGGTTTTTGGGAAGTGAATTTTCAAGGGATTTATTTGAAATATTCTAAGTATTGGTTTGGAGAAATGATATCATGTGCTTAACAAATTATCACCTTTAACATTGTATAGTTAAAATAGATTTATGCTGGGATAAACTTAGATTTATAACCTAACATCAGATTTAGTTAAGACAATTAAAATTCTTAGTATCTAAATGTTTTTTTTAATAATTGTAGAAACCCTCGAGCTAATAGAGAAAGTATTTGAAAGGGGAGACCTCAAGAGAAAACTAGGGTAAGAAGAATGATCTAACCATTATTTCGAGTGATGAGAAGGAACCCTAAAACTAGCCACTTAGCAATATTTGGCCCATTATTAAAGGAGAATTAGATCCATAAACCCAAATAGATAAAAACGATTACCCTATGGACGAAATGCCTATATCTTCCCCGAATTTAAAACTTGTTATAGTGCCTAGTGACGAAGAGATTCCTCAGGCCTCATAAAGAATGCAGATCACTGAGTTCAGAACTTAAACTAGAAGAAGAAATTCCTAAGGAGAAGCAGACGGAAGGAGAATCTGAACCTAAAGAGGACCCAAACATTATGGTATCCCATGAATTAAACAACAGTAGTAAAGATAGTAACGTCATATGGAAAATGGACCTTGACCTTATTATTGGTCGCGATGAGTCGTCAAATTCCCCCATTCATTGGCACAACATGGAGGACGAAGAGGAAGAATTTGTGGATCCCAAGGAAGAAGCGCAAGGTTTAGAAGAAATAGGAGTAATTCTAAAAGAATATGGGAGCCGAACTTGGGCATGTGCCATGGAACTAGCCTTGGTTACCATAAAAAGCGGATGTTATACCACATGTTAAGGATGAAAACGAAGCCAATAAAGAACAAGATAATAGCAATAATGATGGAGACATCTTGTTTGATTTTGGATACAGAAATGGACGCCAACCTCAGACTCAAAAGAGTGACTATGATGTGAGATTGGAAGACTTTGAATCACCTACCTAGTATTATGTAGTTGCATATATATATGTATGGCTTGTATGGTAGTTATGTTTGCATTAGTATTATGAAAACACAAGTAGGTTTAGAAGGACTTAAGAATGGTTTGAGTATGCGAGGAGAAATGATGTGGGTAAAATAAGGACGAATGTAAAATATTAAGCATGTACAATATAATTATGTCCATTGTTTAAGACTTGATTCCAATGTAAATACACAAATCACTTCACTAAAATTCATAAGAATATAAAAGATATCTTTACGAAATGTTTACAAACTTAAACCAAGATTTTCTAAATATTTTGGAAAAGATGAAAAGCATATACATATTATACGTACTATTTCGTAACATAAATTTGGTCAAATGATCCAAATATAGGATTTTGATATCTGAAAAGGATTTTTCACTTGATGCTTTAGAGCAAACATCGAGGAGGATTTGTAGCCAGATCCTTATATTTTCTACCATAGTTGAGAGCTATGCAAGGAAAATAGATGTTTTTGAGCCTGATCAAAATCCGCATTAGAGAATCAAAGAAACAATACTAGCCGGAAGCAAAGTGGTAAATTCGAATTTAAAAGATTGAATATGATAATGTATACGGGTAATATGTACCTAATCACACGACTAGAAGGTTACAAAAGTTTAAAAGAAAAATAAAAACAAAAACAAAAACAATACAAAACCCTAATTTTAAAATTAATGCCCAATAGAATTTATAAAAGCCGGCCTAAAGAAAAACATTGTGATAAAATTAAGTCTGTTCCCTTTTCTCTTATTAATGTCTTCAGCCGGTTCCTTTCTCCATCCCTTTTCGAATGCTAGGGTTTTTGTAAAATTGGAGATGCCACTTGGATGTATTGATCGATTGAAGTGATTTTATGCTTCGATCTTCATCAATCTTCTCCTTGGCTTGAGTGCATGCGGTTGCTCCAATTTAGTCGAGTTCTACTTGAGCTCTATGTTGGTACATGAATTTTCCCCCTTTTAATTCTCGACTTTGATTCAAGTTGAATTTTTTTTTGATTTAAAAGAATGCTCTAGATTATTTTGTCTCAAATCGAAAGAATTGATTTGCCTATGGGTTTTTATAGGGATCAAATCCCCTAAATATACGTTCGTATATTTCATTTAATTTCATCATGTTGCTATGCTCGGCCATTGATTTTCGACCGAACGATGTGATTAATCTTGACTTGTTCATTATTGACTTGATTTAGTTTGTTCCTTATTTTCCCTAATGTGTTTGAATTTTGATTCAGTAGTCTTCTGCTATGACTCCGGTATTTTGTACTCTGGCTTATGGCCTTACTAAAACATTCTTTGCTGACATTTAATTTTTGAATTTTTGAAAAGATGTTTACACATTTCTTTTTGACTGCTCCTTGACTTGTTTGATTCGTGTTACCTTGCTTTGTACTTTGATGATGCACGGCTTCTGACCATTTTTGATTCATACTTGTTGTATTGATGATGCTATAGACTTAATAGCCTTGAATGAATTTGACATGTCAGTCTCGATTGCTGTCTTGATAGTTCTGCACTATGAGCTTCTTCTGTGCAGTTTGGTTGCCTTTGGTTTGAGTTAACTTATGTTCATGTCTTTGGTTTGTAAGTCTGGTTATCGCACTTGAAGTCTGTTATAGTTGAATTTGATCAAGTCATGTTTGCTGAGTCCTTTCTTTTGCAGACTGATTCACATGTTGTTTGGTTGAGTTCAATCGTCACTGCATATATGTGGTTACTGTATACATACATACATACATATATATATATATATATATATATATATGTATATGTTTGTATACATGTGTGTTTGCGCATGTATATATGTTTTCTTTCCTGCAGTATGTCTTGCTTGAATTGTTGCATTGACCACTTTGTACATTTGAGCATATTGAACTATTGGTGAACTTGTTTTTATTTTGAGTCTGATTGTCATGTATGTTGGTTTGTATGTGGTCAGTATTGGTTCACATTGACTCGTATGCTACCTCCGATCTTTCTGTGATATCCTTGTTCATGTGTACATTGATTCGAAAACTACCTTAAATTATGGACTTTGGTTCATATCTGTTATATGTTGAACTTGTGTGTTTTCATGTGGAGTTCATTTTGGTTAAGACTAGGTCTTGACTGAATTTTCTCATTTGAGCCACTGTCTGGTTTTGGTATTCATGTTGCATTGTGTTGATTATTTGCATTTATGCACGTAGTCAGCATTGTCTTGTGTTTCGTGCCTTTATGTCATGCCACTAGCCTGAACACTTGAACTTTTTGGTGCACCACTTCAAACAAGTTGAAGTTTGTCATTGTTCCATTCGAAGTCTGGTGAACTGTTTTGCATATGAACTTCAAGTGCTTTCTAACCTAAGTATTAGAGTCTGATTCAGATATGAGTCTGCCCTATGTTTGGTTTCACATGTTTTCACGTTTGTTGAACTATTGAACTTGAGTATGGCTAGATTATTTGGTAGAGACTCATGTGCACTTGAGTTGAATCCAGCTTTGGCTCGGATTTGACCTTGTGAATCTATTTTTGGTTGATTTGGTTGAGTCTCTATGCACTGGAGTTGAATCCAGCCTTTGGCTTTTGTTTGACCTTGTGCTCACCTGTCCCTACAAATTATATCAAGTGTATATCGGTGTTCATTTCCTTGTGACATGTACAATGAAGCATTGTGCATGTTATAAGCTATTCGTGTAAGATGAATGCAAAATAAATAAATGACGAACAACCCAAATAACCGAGGCAAATAACACTTTCAAAATGCATATTTTATTTTACACTGCATAACATTTCTTTTTCAATTTTACAACATCAATGTTTATTTTGCAGATAATTCAAATGTTGGATTCAATCTGGATTAAAGTTGAAGATAAAAAAAGAGTGAATGAGTGATATGTAGTGAGGTGAACAATGTGAAGTGAATTTTGTGATGGGTAATTGAAAATGTATATATGTGGTGAGAGATCAAATTTGTACTATCCAAAATTGTCATAAAATATTTGTTTGAATAAAATATTTGTTTGAATTTAAATTCTATGTTATTTATTTTATTTAACAAATATTTGTCTAATTATGTGAAAAATAAAATATTATAATAACAAATACATCTAAATGAATATATTATCATCAAACAAAAATCATATACTAACATATTCAACAATCTCCCCATTTTGATGGTAATAAACATATATTAAGATTTTGACTCTATTAAATGTATTTGTTCATTCAATTTGCTCCCCCTATTTGAATGCTTCCTCTCAACAACAAAGCTCCCCCTTCATATATGCTTGAAAATAAATAAAAATATGCAAATGAATCTAAATGGGAATATGAAAATAAAAAATTAAATATTTGCACTTTATTTACCAAAATCTTAACTTTTCTCCCTCCTTTTTTATTATCAGCAAAAGAGTAATAGTGTTAGAAAAATAGATAAAAAGTGATAGATATTAATACAACTTCAATTCCCAATCGAGTACAAAAATTAAATTTCAATCAAAAAATAAAACAAAAATCATAAATACTCTATTAGGCGCACATTCCACTTTAGAGTGACAGAGGTGATATCGGCATATAAAACCATATAGTTGTGTCTGTTAGCCTGCCTTTTGGAAAGGCCGTGATACCAAAAGACTAATCGAAAACTAAGGACAGTTCGTCTTAAAGATTGGTTATATATTGTTTCACCATGGATATCGATGAATTTTTTTCGAGCCCAGATCAGGCTACGATTGATGGAACACGGCAGGCAAAGTCATGAAAGCCAATGTTTCAAATTTCAAGTCAAGCCAAGTTTGTATGTTCAAGTTATGATCGATGCAAGTTGGAGGAAATAACCTTGTTTTCGCATCTATCACTAACCCACAGTTCGAATCGGTCATGTTCACCTCGATCAGAATAGCCTCATCTTCATATCCATCAGTGAGCCATGTTTCGAATCGATCATTTCCGTATCCATCATCGTGTCACAGTTCGCATCGATCTACTTCGTATCCATCCTCAAGTACTATTTCGTATCGATCGACTCCATCAACAAGTAACTCGCTTCGTATCAATCAATCAATATCTAGTTATTATCCATAGAGGATGCATTTGTTCGAACCCATCAGATAGCCTTGGTTCGTATACATTAGGCAAACTTAGTTTGTATCCATCACAAATATCACCTTCCATCGATACAAACTATGCCACCTTCGTCGATACGAGCTAAGCCATCTCCTTCGATTCGAACCGGGTATACTGCAAATCGATATGAAGTGCACGTTGTTCGAGCTATGTAACGTCCCTCAATACAAAGGAGGCGAAGTTCAAGGAGCAACCCAGTCGATTCGGCATAAGAAGTGGATCGATCCGATGAGTGCGTGCCACGTCGTCTCGAAGACGCGTGCATCCATTGATTCGAAGACATGGATTCGAAGTGATCGACTCGAAGCAAATAGCCAACCGAAAAACTTCAACTCGTATCGATCATAACTCATAATCCACCTGTTCAAATGCTATGAAATTTTCACAATAGCTTACGTACAAGGTAAAGAATGTCTCTTCCCAGTTTCAGCTCGATTGGATAATTTCTTGATCGATACGAAATCAATTCGCATCGATCACAGATCGAGTCGAAACTTGGTGGGACTGGTCACGTGGGCCCACTCACATGTCAGAAGGAGTCTCCCGAAGTTTAAGCGTGATATCAGCCTTCTACGCCAATAAATAGCTCCCTGGAGCCTATAGAAAAAAGGATCTTTTGGCTATTCAACGTCCAGACTCTGTCGGATTCAATTCTACACCTTACCATCGCTGTTGTACTCAAATTACTTCATTGTAATCATCTGTAACCAGCAATGATAATCAATAAAAGATAAAACTTTGAAGTGACCGTAGGCCGGAGATAGCCGAACCACCATAAATCTTGTGTTTCTGATTGGTATTTATGAATTGTTGTACTTAGTATTGCTTAGATCTGAGATTTGTGTTTGGGATATTGCTGATCTATATTTATAGTTTGGTGCTTTCACGATACTTGGGGTTTGTGACCAATTTTGGCGCAAACACTTTGGTGCTTTCACTAAGAAGGCTAATTCAGGAGTTCTGTCAGTTGAATTTGAAAGTTTAAAGATTCAGATCCGAAGAGTCATGAAAAAGAAATCTAGTAAAAGGCAGAGACCAGAGAGAAGTCAACACGAAGGGTGTCGAGAGGCTTCCTCAGGAGCGAACCAACCTTCAATCTTCATCGCTAGGGATGAGATGGAGGCAATGATGAGAAGACAAGAGGAAATGATCCTGAATTTGTTTCGACAGATAAGGCAACTTGAAGCGAAGAATCGAGGAGCAGATGGAGTTCAAAATGGAGCAGGACCATCCGTTGTAGCAACAGGACTAGGGGGCACACACTTAGAGCCTATTGATCCAATCCCGGGGAGAGAGACAGGGGCATCCGAGCAACCTGATGGTGGTAGAGGGATGAATGCTCAACCAGGGGGCAGATTCCTGAAGGCTCACACGAACTCGAGGGGCAGATCGAAGGCAGTGAACAAGGATTACATCTTGAGACAATGATAGATTGGCAGAGATGGTCAGACAGGCCATGAGAGGCGGATTGGTAAACAAAGACTTGGAGGAAGTGAGTAGAAGTCCTTTTACCACAGCAATCAGGCGAGCTAGGAACCCACCGGATTTTAAGCTGCCATCATTGGATATGTATAATGGGAGGACAGACCCTACGGTTCACTTGACAAAATATATGAGGCATATGTAAGTGTTGGGGGCATCACAGGAGGTCATGGCATGGTGCTTCCCATTGTACCTGGCGGATATTGCGGCATTATGGTTTAGGCAACTAGAGAGCGGATCTATCACGACATGGAATGATTTGACTGAAAGGTTTATGAGGCAATTCAGGGTCCACATTTCGAGACCCAAGAATGTGATGAGTTTGGCAGCACTGAAACCAAGAGCTGGGGAGTCTTTGAGAAGCTTTTTGACACGATTCAATGCAGCTGCAGCATCGATAGATCGACTGGATCCATCCATGGTCTTGATGGTAGCTGTATCGGGCATAGATGATGCACAGAATTCAAGAATTCACTGACAAAAGATCCCCCTATGGATCTAGGGGAATTTTATCATGATGCTGAAGGATTTTTACGGTTAAAGAATGAAAACGCTGAGAGGGAATCGATGTTTATGCGGTTAAAGGCGGAAATCCTACTGAAAAAGGTGCAGAAACAAGCAAAGGGAAACGAAAGATTAAGGATAACAACAATAGATCAACACGGACAAGAAAAGAACCACGACTCACCTCATTTACGGAGATGAATGAAACTTTGGAGCGGATCTACCAGGACACCAAGGGACAGGTTCAATATCGAAAGTCGATGAGGAGAGATCCGAATAGCAACGAGAGAAGGTCAGACAAGTATTGCTCTTTCCATGAATTGAACGGTCACAGCACAAACGCGTATAGATACATGAAAGGTGAAATCGAGGGGCATATCCGAAATGGCTTGCTATCGCAATATGTGAGAAGGAGAGCCACAACGGTGGAACAAGAGCGACCACCACCTACACCAACGGAAAATGGCTCAGTTTCGAGACGTCGGTTGATTATCAATTGATTGAAATAATGACGGATGAGAGGCAAACTCCACACCGCTGCGATTAAGTTGTTTACACATGTACATGACTGCGAACGATCCTCAGGCATGCTCCGATACAACTATAAATCATATCGATGTGGGTGTTTGCACTCTGACGCCCCTGTTTTGCTTTTGCTTTTCATTTCTTATGTTTGGACTTGATTTTGTTGGACATTTCTGTTGAAAATCTCGGTTGAATGGATATTTAGTTTTGATAATTCTGAAACGGCTAAGCTGGTTACACATGTACGTGGTCGCAAACGGTCCTTAAGCATGCTCTTAGATAGCGACAAACCGCCTTAACAAACGATACAGAAACCCACACGAATGTGAAATCTGGTATCGATAATACAAAGTCGCTCCTCCCGGGCACACTCATTTGCCACAAACGGCATCCGACCTCGAACGGTCATATTTCGCCACGAACGACACCCGATCGCGAACGATCACAATTTTCCTCAAACGGCATCCGACCTCGAACGGTCACATTTCGCCACGAACGGCACCTGATCGCCAACGATCACAATTTGCCTCGAACGGCATCCGACCTCGAACGGTTACAATTCGCCTCGTGCGGTATTCGATCGTGAACGATCACACTCTGCCTCGTATGGCACCCGACCGCGAACGGTCACAATCCGTCAAGAACGACGCCCGTTCGCGAACGATCGCAGATTGTCTAGAACGACATCCAACTTCAAACAGCCACCCTTCGTTTGAAGCGGCATTCGACCGCGAACGGTCACATTTCACCTCAAATGGCATACGATCCCGAACGATCATCATTCAAGATCATATGAAACTATTAAGTTCTTTACAGGTCGCCTACAGGATATGAACATCCAGCTCATAGCATTACAAAACACATCTTCCTATCGCAAGGCATGTTTTGGAGGGCAAGTGTTATCCTGCCTTTTGGCAAGGCCGTGATACCAAAAGACTAATTGAAAACCAAAAACAGTTTGTCTCAAAGATTGGTTATATATTGTTTCACCATGGATATCGAAGAACTTTGTCCGAGCCCGGAACAGGCTACGATTGGTGGGACACGACAAGCAAAGTCATAAAAGCCAACTTTTCTAATTTCAAGTCAATCTGAGTCTGTATGTTCAAGTTATGATCGATGCAAGTTGGAGGAGATAACCTTGTTTTCGCATCCATCACTAACCCACAGTTCGAAACGATCGCGTTCGCCTCGATCAGAATAGCCTCATCTTCGTATCCATCGGTGAGCCATGTTTCGAATCAATCATTTCTGTATCCATCATCGCGCCACAGTTCGCATCGATCTACTTCGTATCCATCCTCAAGCACTAGTTCGTATCGATCGACTCCGTCAATAAGTAACTCGCTTCGAACCAATCAATCAATATCTAGTTAGTATCCATAAAGGATGCATTTGTTCGAACCCATCAGATAGCCTTTGTTCGTATCCATCGGGCGACCTTAGTTCGTATCCATCACAAATATCACCTTCCGTCAATACGAACTACGCCGCCTTCGTCGATACGAGCTAAACCATCTCCTTTGATTCGAACAGGGTATACTGCAAATCGATATGAAGTGCACGTTGTTGATTGGTTCGAGCTATGTAACGGCCCTCGATACGAAGGAGGCGAATTCAAGGAGCGAACCAGTTGATTCGGTATAAGAAGTGGATCGATCGGAGGAGTGTGCGCCCCATCGTCTCGAAGATATGTGCATCCATCGATTCGAAGGCATGGATTCGAAGTGATCGACTCAAAGCAAACAGCCAACCGAGAAACTTCAACTCGTATCGATCATAACTCACAATCCACTAGTCCAAATGATATGAAATTTTCACAAGAGCTTACGTACAAGGTAAAGAATGTCTCTGCCAAGTTTCAGCTCGATTGGGAAATTTCTTGATCGATACGAAATCAATTCGCATCGGTCACAGATCGAGTCGAAACTTGGTGGGACCGGCCGCGTGGGCCCACTCACGTGTCAGAAGGAGTCTTTCGAAGTTTGAGCGCGATATCAGCCTTCTATGCCTATAAATAGCCCCCTGAAGCCTACAGAAAAAGGATCTTTTGGCTATTCAACGTCCAGACTCTACCGGATTCAATTCCACACCTTACCATCGCTGTTGTACTCAAATTACTTCATTGTAATCGCTGTAATCATCTGTAACCAGCAAGGATAATCAATAAAAGATAAAATTTTGAAGTGGACGTAGGCCGGAGATAGCCGAACCACTATAAATCTTGTGTTTCTGATTGTTATTTCTGAATTGCTATACTTAGTATTGCTTAGATCTGAGATTTGTGTTTGGGATATTGCTGATCTATATTTATAGTTTGGTGCTTTCACGATACTTGGGGTTTGTGACCAATTTTGGCGCAAACACTTTGGTGCTTTCACTGAGAAGGCTAATTCAGGAGTTCTGTCAGTTGAATTTGAAAGTTTAAAGATTCAGATCCGAAGAGTCATGAAAAAGAAATCTAGTAAAAGGCAGAGACCAGAGAGAAGTCAACACGAAGGGTGTCGAGAGGCTTCCTCAGGAGCGAACCAACCTTCAATCTTCATCGCTAGGGATGAGATGGAGGCAATGATGAGAAGACAAGAGGAAATGATCCTGAATTTGTTTCGACAGATAAGGCAACTTGGAGCGAAGAATCGAGGAGCAGATGGAGTTCAAAATGGAGCAGGACCATCCGTTGTAGCACCAGGACTAGGGGACACACACTTAGAGCCTATTGATCCAATCCCGGGGAGAGAGACAGGGGCATCCGAGCAACCTGATGGTGGTAGAGGGATGAATGCTCAACCAGGGGGCAGATTCCTGAAGGCTCACACGAACTCGAGGGGCAGATCGAAGGTAGTGAACGAGGATTATATCTTGAGACAATGATAGATTGGCAGAGATGGTCAGACAGGCCATGAGAGGCAGATTGGTAATTATGAAATAAAATTTTCTAAAATGACTAGTCTGAAACAAGGTCAACAAGAACTATTTTTTGGAAAGGGTTTTATAAAAAAATGTCCGCTAATTGAAAATCACTTGAAATGAAAAATATACAGATATTTTTTTGAAAAAGCGATGCAACTAATGAATGTCTCTACATAAAACACGTTCTACTAGTAAATTTTCTATCAACTAGGTTACCAGTGTAATCTGCATCTAAATTTCTCTTAGACTCAAGATTATCCTTAGTTGATATCATAGACCAGATCGTGAAGTTGCAACAAATACTTTAAAATTCTTTTTACAGCTTTTAAATGAAATTCTTTTGGATTTGAGTTGAAACCATGCAAATAAACAAATAGTAAACATAATGTCAGGTTTATAATGAGTAAAATAAACAAATATATCCACATGTACCTGGAGTAATCATCAACCAACACAAAACGACATCTCTTTTCATCTAACTTTGCAACATAGTTAGTCTAAGAATATCTATATGAAATAGTTCAAAGACTCTAGAGGTACTTATAGTGTTCTTGGCATAAAAATATAATTGGCCAACAATTTAGCATAAATCAGAATCAAAATCAACAATCATTTCTTTATCACATAAGTGGCTGAATTAAATAAGACTATGGTGCAGATTTTCATATTTACTTTATCGTTCAAGATAAATGTACCATTACCTATTTTGCCTTTGCCAATAATTTTTCATTATTGCCCATTGTGATTCTGTCACCTTTGTACTAGGCTAAGGAACTTTGGTCTATCGCCCGTCGTGTGCTTGGAAAAGCCAAAATCCAAGTGACACCGCTATTGTTTCTTAGCCTGCCACCACACCTACACGAGAAAGGATTTTTATGACCTATTTGCTTTTATAGGTCCATGGTTGGTAGAGACAATAGATTTTGAAAAATATTTTTGTGTAGACCCGAGACAATTTATATTTGTTTCTTTTGGCACCAAGATTTGTTTGACTTTAAGGGATTTTACGTTTGTGCCTTTTGGAACCCAAATTGGTATGGTTTTCACATGTTTTGTTCTATACCAGCAGTTATTGTGATTGTGTCTAGTTTTTCTATAAATTATGCACTTGGATTTGACTTGATTAATTTCGCTTTTAATACGTTCAGATTGATTATACCTAAGTCCTTATCTAACAGTATTGACTATTTGCTTTCCTACTAATATATTTAGCGATCTTTCTCCTTTGGAAATTTTCCTAAAGTTGTAGACAATTGTTGGACTTAAGTTTTGAGAGATCCATTTTCATTCAATAACAAAGTGCACTTTTTTACAGAATTTTCTCTCCTAGTATTTACACTTTCTTTCAAAATCAAAATTTCATTTTCAAATGATTTAATTTTAATTTCTGAATTTTTAATCTCTTCTTCAAATAATGGACACTTATCACACTAAGGACTCTTGATTTGATAGTTTTTAACAAATTGATCAAGCTGTTTATTTAATTCTATCAAACTATCTCTTTGTGATTCAATTTTAGCATACTTTTCCTTAAGTCGTTCAAAATAGCCATTTACTTCGTGAAAATATATAAGTAATTCCAAATGAGTAAGTTTTGAAACCTCGCTTGGCTCCTCATCATCAGTGTCAGCTGTTTCTCCTTAAAGACACAAATTTTCTTTTTCACTCCCACCGCCAATGCTTTTATCAGCTTCATCGGTTTCATACCAAGTAGCTGCAAAATTTCTCTTTTTTGTTTTCTTTCCTCGGCTGAGTTGATTCTAAGGAAAACTGGGCTTGACATGACCAGGTTTATTACACCCGTGGCAAATGATCTCTTGCTCTACTGAGTTGTCTAGTATTTTAACTATTCTACTTTTTATTGTTGATTTAGAGTTGGATTTCCATACTTGTGATTCCATCTTTTGAATTTCTTTATTATCGGTGTCAATTCTGCTACACCATCATCATCTTCTTCACCGTTGGTTGTTCCTTTGAGAGCTATTGATTTCTTTCGAGTATCACCTCCTTCGCGTTCTTCCTTGAATTTTATTTCTAGCTCATAAGTGGTGAGATTTCTAATGAGTTCTTCAACTTTGATTCGTTTCAGATCTTTTGATTCTTGAATGGTAGTAAATTTCGCTTTAAAATTTCATGGAAGGAATCTAAGGATTTTTCAAACTATTTCCAATTCTGTGTATGGTTTACCGAGAGCTTTTGATTTGTATATGAGATTTGAATGTCATCCATACATCTCTTTGACATTTTCATCCTTGGTCATTGTGAAGTTCTCGTATTCGCTACTAAGCATGGCAAGGCAAGATTCTTTGACTTGAGATGTTCCTTCATGAGTCACTTCAAGTGTGTGCCAAATTTCCTACGCTGTTAGACAATGTGAGACACTATTAAATTCAATTTGATCCAATGAACATATAATAGAATTCATAGCTTTAGCATTAGCATTCTGTATTTATTTTCTAGATCTGTCCATTGATCCATTGGTTTTTCAATTTCCTGATTATCTACCATATAGATGATGTCCTATACCCTATCTTAACAATATTTTAAGCATCAATGATTTAAAAAAAAAACTCATTATGTTCTTCCAGTAAGCACATTCACCATTTATTATAGGTGGTCTAACTATGGACTATCTCTCAGCAAAAGCATTATTAAAAGAGACCATTTAAAAATCACAATTTTAAAATAATAATTTTTTGAAAAATAAATTTTTTAAAACAAAAATTGGCTTTTGTTCGTAGCTCCGATACCACTTATAGGATCGATTTCACCCTAGAGAGGGGGATGAATAGGGTGATACTAATAATAATAAAAATTAATGTGGAAATATATATATAATAATTGCAGCATAGATAATAGTAGAATAATAAAAGAGAAAATAGAACAACACAAATTCACCGAGCTTCGGCAAAACCTTGTCTACATGCTGCCCCCAAGGTTTCTACTAGAAATTAAGTAGTCAGACGCTCACATACGTAATCTTGCGACATCCATAATCGAAGAACCTAACTCTACGCTCAAAACCCTGCCAGAACTCAGCAGCTGAGTTGCGAATTCTCAAACTACTCCCCATAATTTGTACCTAGTCACACGACTAGAAGGTTACAAAAGTTTGAAAGAAAATTAAAAACAGAAATAATAAAAAAACCCTAATTTTAAAATTAAAGCCAGATAGAATTTATAAAGGCCGACCTAAAGAGAAACACTGTCATAAAATTAAGTCCGTTCCCTTTTCTCTTGTTAATGTCTTTGGCCGCTCCCTTTCTCCATCCCTTTTCAAATGCTAGGGTTTTTCTAAATTTGGAGATGCCGCTTGGATATATTGATTGATTGAAGTGATTTTCTACTTCGATCTTCATCAATCATCACCTTGGCTTGAGTGCATACAGTTGCTCCAATTTAGTCGAGTTCAATTTATGCTCTAAGTTGGTACGTGAATTTTTCCCCTTTTGTTTCTCGACTTTGATTCGAGTTGCAAATTTGTTTTTTATTTAAAAGTATGCTGTGGATTCGAACACGAATGATTTGATTTGTCGACGATAATTAGGTTTTTATAGGGATTGAATCCCCTCAGTGTGCGTTTGTATATTTCATTTAATTTAATCACGTTGCTATGCTCGGCCATTTATTTTCGATCGAACGATGTGATTAATCTTGACTTGTTCATTATTGACTTTCTTTAGTCAGTTCCTTCTTTTCCCTAATGTGTTTGAATTTTGATTTCGTAGTCTTCTGCTATGACTTCGGTATTTTGAACTCTGGCTTATAACCTTACTAAAACATTCTTTGCTGGCGAAAGAAGATGTTTGAACATTTCTTTTTGACTGGCCTTTGACTTGTTAGATTCGTGTTACCTTGTTCTGTACTTTGATGACCCATGGCTTCTAACCATTTTTGATTCATACTTGCCGTGTTAATGATGCTCCAGACTTAATAGCCTTAGATGAATTTGAGATGTCAGTCTGGATTGATGTCTTGATAGTTTTGCACTTTGAGCTTCTTCTGTGCAGTTTGGTAGCCTATGGTTTGCATTCACTTGTGTTCATGTCTTTGGTTTGTGATTCTGGTCATCGCATTTGAAGTCTGTTATAGATGAATATGATTAAGTCATGTTTGTTGAGTCCTTTCTTTTGTAGATTGATTCACATGGTGTTTGATTGAGTTCAATTATCATTGCATATACATGTATATATGTCTGAATGCATGCATATCCTTTGTCCTCTTTGAATAGTTGCATTTGAACGGGTCTATGTTGCATCCCTTATTGTCATTGCATATACATATATATATATATACATACATATATATATATATATATGTATGTATGTATATGTATGTACGTGTATGTATGTGCATACATGTGTGTTTGTGCATGTATATATGTATGCTTGCCTGCACTGTGTCTTGGTTGAAGTGTTGCATTCACCACTTTGTACATTTGAGCATGTTGAACTGTTGGTGAACTAGTTTTTATTTTGAGTCTGGTTATCATGTATGTTCGTTTGTATGTGGTCAGTGTTGGTGCATATTGACTTGTATGCTACCTCTGATCTTTCTATGATCTTCTTGTTCATGTGTACATTGATTTGAAAAATCCTTGAATTCTGGTCTTTGGTTCATGTCTGTTGTAAGTTGAACTTGTGATTTTTCATGTGGAGTTCCTTTTGGTCAAGACTTGGTTTTGTTTTAATTCGCTCATTTGAGCTGCTGTCTGGTTTGGGTATTCACGTTGCATTGTGTTGAGGTATTTGCATTTATGCATGTAGTCTGCATTATCATGTGGTCTGTGCCTTTATGCTATGCCACTAGCCTAAACACTTGAACTGTTTGGTGCACTACTTCAAACATGTTGAAGTTTGTTATTGTTCCATTCGAAGTCTAGTGAATTATTTTTGCATATGAACTTCAAGTGCTTTCTATCATGAGTTTTGGAGTCTGATTCAAATATAAGTCCGTCCTGAGTTTGGTTTCACATGTTTTCATGTTTTTTCAACCATTGAACTTGAGTATGGTTATGTTGATTTGGTTGAAACTCATATGTACTTGAGTTGAATCCAGCTTTGGCTTGGGTTTAACCTTGTGAATCTATTTTTGGTTGATTTGGTCAAGACTCTATGCACTTGTGTTGAATCCAGTCTTTGGCTTGGGTTTGACCTCGTGCTCACCTGTCCCTTCAAATTATATCAAGTGTATATCGATGTGCACGACCTTGTGAAATGTAACTGATACACTGTGTATGTTACAAGCTGTTCGTGTATGATGAATTCATAAGAAATAAATGATGAATAACCCAAATTACCGAGGCAAATAACATTTTCAAAACACACATTTTGTTTTACACTACACAATTTGTTTTTCAATTTTACCGCATCAGTGTTTATTTTGCAGATAATTTAGATGTTGGATTCAATCTATAATAAAATTGAAGATAAAATACGAGTGAATGAATGATATGTAGTGAGGTGAACATTGTAAAGTGAATTTTTTGATGAAATCGAAATTGTATTGTAATTGGAAATGTATATATGTGGTGTGGGCTCAATTTGTACTATTCAAAATTGTAATAAAATATTTGTTTGAATATAATATTTGTCTGAAGTTAAATTCTATGTTATTTATTTTCTTCAACAAATATTTATTTAATTTTGTGAAAAATAAAATAGTGTAATAACAAATAAATTCAAATGAATAAATATATATGTTTATTATCATCAAAAATCATATATTAGCATATTCAACACTGCAATCGCCTAGACACTAATGGCCCTCCACAAGCAATCATCGCAAGCGACCACCATCACAAGCACCCTACGTTCGACGGTGTGATTAAATGCTCTTATCATTTTTTGTTCATTTCTATGATCTGATATGGATTCGGTGTTATAAATTCAGTGGTAAATGGTAGTTGGTATAATTTTTTTAGTATGATCGTACATATATAATTTTATTATTAGTATTACTATGATATTGTTTGATAAAGTCATTGTAATTGATAAGATAATTTAGCTGAAACCCCATAGATGTTTAATTTGACCCATCTAACAAATGTATAATTGTTATATAAATATTCATGTTTTAAATAAAACAAAAATCGATATTCATTTGATACGTTGTTTGTGGATTTGACCCAATATCGGACAAGTTATAAATGCAATGATATTTATTTTTTATGAATCACTATTTCAAATCAAATGGTTAATGAAATTTTGATAACGTTTTGTTCTTGTTCATCATATACACTCGTTTGCGTATGATGAGGAAAATAATGGAAAGTGTTGTCAAAGTTTTGTTAATCGTTCGATTTGAAATGAATTATAAAACAAACTATCATTGCATTTGTAATGAGAAGTAGGATGGTCAGCCATTTAAAAAACGTTCAGAAATCCCTAGGTTATATAGCTTTAAAATTATTTATGGATTCCATTATTTTATAATAAAATTTGTAACGTTATTGAACATAATAATAAAAGTAATGATGTTATTGAATTTGTTAATAAAATGAATAACGTTATTTAAGCTAATAAAGTAATAAAATTGATAATGTAATTTAAATTAATAATAAAATTAATAATGATATTTAAATTAATTATAAAATAAATAATGTTATTTAAATTAATAATAAAATTAGTAATTTTAATTGAATTATTAATAAATTTAATAGTCATATTTATAGTAGTAGTAAAACTAATTATGTTATTTGAATTAATAATATTCTCAAGTGGTAGATAATGTAAATTCTGTTTACGTGTAGAGTATAGAAGGTAGATTACTTGGAAGATCGAAGTTGGATGTACATGAGAGGTAAAAGCATAGGAACGATTCTATTGCACTTTAGATATGGCATGGATGCATTTTTGAAAGTGACATCTTATAACAAAAAAAATATAGAGGAAGTTTGATGTTGTGTTCAAAACGTGATTGCTTAAAACTTATAGAATATTATACTATAATATAACATTTACACCAATATGGTTTTGTGCAATTTTTCTTGTATGGGTATATATTATAGAAGAATATCACATTGTACAAGAGGAGAGAATTAATGTGGATGTGGGTTTCGATGAAACCTTATTGAACAAAATATAGATCTAGAAAATATAATGACTGAAATGGTTCATGATGCTGCGGTCCGAGTATTTGGACCAAAGAATTAGATTTGGAGAAAGATCTTAACTCGGAAATGAAGAAGTTTTCAACTTGTTAGAAGCATCGAAACGACCACTCTATAAAGGTTGTAAAATAATACACTTGTAAATAACATCAAGTTAATCGCTATTATAACCAAATATAATGCATTAGAAAACTGAATGAATGCAAATCTTATCTAGTAAAGAAATGCTTCAACTCGACAATGTATTGGTGGAGAACCAGCACTTCCTTAAAGGAGAGGTCTCTATCTTTGGATTGATTTATGAAAAGTTGACACATGTTTAGGTGGATGCATGATTTATTAGAAGGAAGATAAAGATGCGGCATTGTGTAAACTCTATAAATTACCTTGATATCATCAATGAAAACTAGTCGTAAAGGCGCACCTTTGTGCATTATTTTCACCAGAGTGCATTATTATCCAATTACATGAGATTGCAAAGGTTATACACATTTGTTTATACGGCCAAACACATGTGATGGCATATTTAATGATAATAAGATGAAGGTGTTTAATGCATACTTCAGATGATGTAGCATGGAAATATTTCGATAGGATAGAACCTGATGTTGCTAAAGAATCATGTAATGTTCAACTTGGTTTGTATACATATGGTTTTGCCATATTAAGTTCAGTATGCACATGTGCTTGCAGCCTATTTATGAAAACTAAAATATAGTTGGCATGGGGACTGCATGCATTGATAAAATTCGTTTGTACGGTGTCTGTAAGTGCTCCACGCGAGGTGTCTTCTAGATGTCGAAAATAAATTTCTAACATATTTTATACCGACCCCATAAGTGGCATCGGCATAACGTCACCAAGTCATTTACCGATGCCTTCCGATGTCTTTATGGCATTGATAAATGACTAAGTTTTCGTAGTGACAATTTTAAATTTCAAAATTATATATATAATCTCAAATTTTTATTTTTTCTGAAAAATAGACACGAATGTGTATATATATATATTTCATATCTTCGTTTAAAATAATTTATTTATAAATGATTAATTAGTAATTATAAATATACGATCGAAATAAATTTTTTATGTTGGAAAAGGTTTTAATTTTTTTAAAATCAAATCCATGTTTGCATGATTTTTTTATAATACATACATTATTTGATTTAAAAGAATTTTAAAGTGTGTGTATATATATAATTTTATCAAATTCAAAAGTACATATGTTTAGAAAACTATTCTAAATAATTTAATATATATATATATATATATATATACATAATACGTATTTTGTATGTCTATAATTACAAATATTATTATTAAAGCTATTTAGAAATGATTTGAAAATTTGAAAATTATAATAAAATGTTAATATTAAGACAAAAATAATATAGTAATTTAATAATGTTTAATGTTTTCATGTGTTTTCTTAAACCAATATGAATATATACATGTGATTGGACAACAAAAAGTATATACAAATTGATTATAATAATTGAAATCTAAGTAGCATGAATATGATGATCAACATATACGGCAATAATTAACATTAGACTTGAAATGTTATCAGAACAGCAGCCTACGATATGCACCTTGAATGAACCTTTGATCTAGTCAATACACCTCTACAAATTGCAGCAAACTAGAGATGACTCCAGCACTTTTATTCTTTATTTTGATTTGAATTTTTTTGGGAATTTAACGGGAATATACCTTTGGTACTTTTGGTTGGGATAGGGAGTAGGAGGAGGCAAAAATATATAAGGGTGTGGCTTTTAAATAGGCATTAAGATGTAGCAAAAGTTAGAGATCTAATCTACTTTGTATACTCTTTCTTTTCTACCAATTCAAATATACACTTGAGCATTTAAAATGCCCACAACTGTCCTATCTAAGTCATGCAATGGTATGGGGACAAAGGGCCCGTAAAATTTTCCAAACTTGTTTTAAATTATTTTATTTAAGTCAAATTTGAATATTTATCGATATCGTGTATCGATACGTATATAGCTTTTATATATGCACCCAATTAATTATTAATGGCATCGAAATAAACTAAAATTTTAATAATTAATATTTTCACAAATATTAAATAATTTAATTAATTTATAGTGATTATAAACTAATTAAATCATGTGGTTTTTTGGAGTATTCAACATCATGGTTATGCGACTTATAGTTATACATTCAATCAGCTATTAATATTGAGTAATTCGAATATAAATGTTCACATGTCATCTTAGCTACAGCTGTGATTGTTCAGTCAAATATGTTGCCTATACATTTTTCTATAAAGTCGAATTTCACTATAATAAGTGAGCTTAGTGCTAACAATTTTTTGCACCAATTCTCTTCTCCAAAACTATATCTCTTTACGACTTGTGAAATTTGATTTTGGTCAAAATTACAATAACACCCTCTTTCAACTTGTTTAATCCAGACATAAAGTCTTCAATTCAATAAAAACAATTGTTATTAAGCATATTTCTCTTGCCATAGACCTTTACTTTGGGTTGACTATAGTTGACCATGATACATCATATAACCCAGGAGACAAATTCTCTATTGAATAGTGTGTCACTTCCAATGCTTTTACTCATAACCAACTATAGTCATTTAATGACGTCATGCCATGATTTAACTATAATCAAAGTAGAGTATCCATATTGAAGTTCAATCTTTTTCTGAAGTCAGGAGAACTATGTAACATCATCACTTTGAGATTCTCTATGTGACCTTAGTTATATTAAACAACCGAAGGCTCTCAAGTGAGTCATTCCATAGTTATATAATCATTGTCATTATGTAAACTTTTGGTGACCCAGTAGCCATGAGTAATACTATGTCCAACATTTGAAGAGCTCTATATACTCCAGTCTCAATAGATCGATATCCTATCTCAAAACACCTTGAATATGAATATTTAAAACAATATGTTATTTATAATGATAAATTTCTAATGATTACAACATATTGTAATTACAATCATATAACATATTATTTAATGATTTTCTATATAGTATACTTAAATTAAATAATTAATTAACTTAACATAGTATGACAGGTATATAATAGAAAGAGAATACCTTTTATTTCAAACAAGAGTTTTACAAAGGTAATAATTTACAATAAATTATAGAACTTCCCCTAGGGCATACCCCTAACCCTATCAATCCCCCAGTTGCACTTGGGGTCAATGAAAATTAAATATCGTCCCTTCGATCAATTTATTGAGAATTAACTGAGCTATTCCTTTCATTAAGGTATCTGCTATATTGTCCTTAGTATATGCTCTATCAATCACTACTTCTTTATTAACAACTAATTCTCTAATTAAGTGGAATTCATGAAGAACGTGCCTTAACTTCTTATGAGCTCCTGGTTCCTTTGCTATCTACATCAGAATATTATTGTCACTACAAATTTCATTAAATTTTTAATATTTTGGAATCACTTCAAGCTTAGCCATAGATTTGTGCAATATGGCCGCTTCTTTAGCTGCTTCATAAAGAGCAATGTACTTAGCCTCCATTGTTGAATCTGCTACTCTTTTCGGTTTGGAACTTCTCTAATTAATAGCCTACTGTTTATGTAAAGAGGCAACTAAATATAGACATACTGTTATTGATATCATCTTGAAAGATGGAATTTATATATACCTTCATAGGAAGTTTTTAGCATTTCTCAAATACTTAAGTACACATTTTATAACAGTCTAATGCTTATCACGAGGATTAGACAAGCGTTGGCTTATGCATTTAATGCATAAGCCACATCTCGTTTAGTAAGTAGCATAATGTACATAATGGGACCGATTACTGAAGCATACAATACCCTCTTCATACACTCTTTATTCTCATCGCTAGAAGGAGCTTCCTTTTTCGAAAGGACAATTTCAGATTGTGTCGGAACATTTCCGCACCTGGAATTCTTAATACTAGAACTTTTAAGTATGGTATTTATGTATAGGGATTGGGACAATATTAGCAACCTCGTAGACCTATCTTTATAGATCTTAATATCCAGTATATAGGCTGCTTATCCCAAATCGTTCATGGAGAAGTTCTTGGATTACCACACTTTAATCGATTGCAGTGACGCAATGTTATTGCCAATCGGTAATAAATCTTCAGCACATAGAACTAAGAACACTTGTTATTTTTGATATATGAAAACTTCTTCCGTTTTATCATAAAATCAAACCATTTGATTACTTTATAAAACATTTAACCTAACTTCTTGTTTAAGATTATAAATCGACCTCGATAATCTACTAGCCTTGCCACGCTCCCTCCGGCTTTAAAACTCAAGCTGCAACTTGTAAATGTTTGCCTTTACATGACCATTTAGAAAGGCTGTTTTCATGTCTATTTTCCTTATTTCATAGTCGTTGAATGCGCTAAAGGCTAGCATTGTCTGAATTTAGTTAAAAATGACTATGGTTGAAAACATTTTTTCATAATCAACACCTTGAATTTGGCAAAATTCTTTCACAACTAGTCTGCTTTGTAGGCCTCTACATGTCCATCCACATTTAGCTTTTTGTTAAAAACCCATTTGCAACCGATGGGTATTATCCTTTGGATATACCAGTCAAAGTCTATACGTTGTTGCTATATATAGAATCCATTTCAGTTTTTATGCTTCAAGCTAAAATGCAGGAGTTTTTACTTTGTAATGCTTGTTGGAATCAGAGAGGAGTATTGTCTTCTAAGTCGCAGTCCTCTTTTAAGCTATCCATGAGAATACCATGGTATCTTTCTAGTGTGTGAGATTCCATATTAGACCTTTCAACAAGTTGTATATTTTTGTATGCTAGTGAATTTGATTCTTCCAAGTCTACTACTTCAAGTCTACTACTTCACTATTAATTTCTTATGGCAAAAATTCCAATTCTAAAAATACAACATGTTGAGAAACAATAACCTTTTATTCCTTAATGTTATAGAAAATATATCCTGTAAAACTCTAGGGATATCTTATAAGTTTGCATAAGATCGATCTTGGCTCAGTTTATCAGGGACAACGTTCTTAACATAGGCTGGACAAACCCAACCTTCAAATTCTTGAGGTGGGAGTTTCTTCCCATAACGCATCCCATATGGCGCCTTTGGCATAAATTTAGTGGGTATCAAATTTAACATATAACCTACAATTTCTAAGGCATATCCCTAATAGGGAAGAGGTAACTTAGCTTTACTCATTATGGAACGAACCATATCAATAGGTTTCGATTCTTTCTTTATAAAACACCACTGTGATGCGGAGTATAAACATAGTAGCATAGTGATAATCTCATTATCTTTCAAGCATAGTTGGAACTCTTGTCCAACATACACACCTTCTCGACAAGTCGAAGTCTTTTAATCTTATGGTTTGTTTGACATTCAACCTTGTTCTTATATTCCTTAAATTTCTCACATAAATCGAATGTATTATTCCTAGATATACATATCCTAGCTTTGATAAATCATCAATGAAAGTTAAAAGTAAGAAGAATTATGTTTGAAATATAGGCATTGTGCCACAAACATTAATATGTACGAGACCCAAGATTTCATTAACTCTTTCAATGCTCCTACTAAATAGGTACTTGATCATTTTTCATTAAGACTCGACTCACATGTAACAAATGATTCAAAATCAAATGATGGTACACAACCTTTAGTTTTAAATTTGTGCATTCGTTTGTCACTACTACGACATAGTCCACAATGACACATAAACTTATTCTTAACACAACATTAGAAGAGTTATTCATATCACATATACAATTAGAATTAAGTAAAAAAATGTCATTTTCTAAACACCATTGCAAATTTTATTTCCATCAAACATAACATTCGTAAATTATTAACATGATGAAAAATACATATAGACTTAGAGAATCCAGACACAGATATTATTCCACAGATAATGTTTTTCACATAATAAGAATTATATAAAACTAAATCTAATCCAGTGGGAAAAGCAAGATAACAGTATCCAACTGTTCTTACATCTACTAGAGAACCATCGGTAACTTGAAGCCTCACTTCACCCTTTTCCACATGCCAACTGTTCCTATGTCCGTATAATAAATTACAGATATGAGTTCTAGATCAAGTATTTAAAACCTAAGACAATTTGTTGATTACAAAGAAATTTTGGATCATCAATATATTTGTACGACTAGTAGAATATTTCTCTGTCTTCTCATCGACAATGTCGATTCTAGTGCCCTTTCTTGTGACAATGGTCATATTCATCCTTATAAATAGAAGCGCTCTTCTTACTCTTTTTGTTAATATTCTTTCACTTCTTTGAACCTTTTGAAGATGATTCCTCCTCTTTTATAATGAGCATTGCATTTTGATCTTTGGATGATGACTCCCCTGATCTCAACATATTGAGCAGCTCTACAAGACTTACATTCAACTGGTTATATTGTAGTTCAATATGAATGGATTAAAATGTAGGGTAAGAGTCCTAAGGTTAAATACACTTGCAACTCATTGCTTATCATGACGTCTAATTATGAAAGCCAATCAATATAGCCTTTCATAAATAAGACAAATTCATCTACACACATGCTCTTTTCGAATAATTTCTTAGTAATCTCATACATTGTGGAACAATATTTCTCCCCAAACAATGCTTTGAAGCTATTGAAAATTTTGTAACACTCATAAAAGTTAACAAGGAAAAATATTAATTCATAAATTAATAATAAGGCTAAAAATGAAAATTTTATAAATATTAGAATTCTGCCACGAAAATTGTAGCACTACATTTGTGCAATTTTCTTATCAATTTCTCATATATAAAGTTTTGAAATAGAAACTCAAACGAAAAATTTGTTAACTCTTAAATTTTTGATTTCAAATTAATTTAAATGGAATTGAAATTGTAATAAATAAATAATGCTAAAGCTAGAAATTTAAATTATCAATAGTTAGACTTGGGGGTTAAGTAACGTTAACGTTAAATATTAATTAAGGAATACAATAATTATTAAAGGCAATAAAATAAGTGTTCCCAAAATATACTAACCAGTCAACCGCTACCTATGGTCCATTCTACGTAGGAGCGTTCTACCGATGGTCATAGTGGCGGCTAGGGTTTTTCACACCGCGAACGGTCCAAATTTTATTATTTTAAACTGACTTAAATCTGACAGTTCTAGTGCTTTAACCATTATAAATAACAACCTAGGCCCCTCATTTTTATTCATAAATTATTTTAGGAACTAAGCCAACTCTACCGGTCTCTCTCTTTAAAGATTCAGAAAATTCTCTAGGGTTTCAGGGAAGAATTATAAATGTTCATAATTCAATTTCTAATCTTATTCTCCTCTAATCCCTAAATTTTTGAATCTAATTCATATACAATTCCCTTGTTGTATATGTGAAAAAGGAGCATTACAACAAACTGGACCTTTAACAGCGTTTTAAAAACACTATAAAAGGTTTTAATAGCGTTTTTGCATATGCTGTGTAACGACATGCCATTATAGGTCAGGAACATACTATAGGAATTGGTTAAATGCTGTAAAAAGTGATTTTTAATTGTGTTTGTTGATGTTATCAATACAATTTATAGCGTTTATGCCGAAGAGTTAAAAAATTTCTTAGCATTCGATTTATACAATCAAATTTACTTTAGAGAGGTTTTCTCTTGCTAAGATAGGCTTTTTATAGCATTTAATTTTTTGCTGTGTTAAACACATAGATCATATAGTTTTTGCAACGAATTCTTTTCACAGCGTTTAAGTCATTGCTATTATATTTATTTTGTTGCGTTTATGTGTCTCTATGACATTCTTCTTAATGTGGTTTTTCACTATAAAACCCTTTTGCCGCATTTCTAAAACGGTATTGAAAGTTACAATAGCGTTTTCAAAACATTGTTGTAAATTATAACAGTATTTCAAAAACGCTGTTGATGGATTACATAGCAGTTTCAAACCACTGTTGGTTATGATTTTTGTGTTTCTCCTTATGCGGGTTCCTTTTCAATACACACGAATCCTACTTTATATACTACCATAAGTTAAAATCAACACGCATATATTAAAATCAACATATTATATTAATAGCACATTTCATAATCAACATGTAAAATTGCGTAACCAAAATACATAATATTCTTTTACATAAAAACAAATGTAATGCGATATTTCTTAAACAATATAGAGCAAGCAGCAGCTAGTGATCAAAAGTAGCAATACATATATGCTACAAACCAAAATGCAGTTCTAGCAGCAAAATTAACTTTGGATCCATAACTTGTTATGATATTTTTTGCATTAAAGATATCTATTTACCTGAGAAGTAAAAGTCAAAAAATTAGAAAAAAAATCAGAAATACAATATATAAATTTTGTACGATATTGATATCATATTTTAAGTAAGAGGTCTACATGTCATGCAATTTATTTTCATATGTGATTGAGTTTTTCAAAATCAACATATTGCAATATATTAATATATGATATCGAACACTAATAATAACCACCAATATATGTATGTATGTATGTATGTATGTATGTATGTATGTATGTATGTATGTGTGTGTGTGTGTGTGTGTGTGTGTATATATATTGTTACCACATGTGTTTCTAACCATCAGAAAGCTAATTGCTATATTCTTTTCATCAACATATGGAACTATCTCACATAGTACGTGATAACAACAATTAGGACGATAATATAAATGTGAGGTTAATGTATTAAGGTCACGATAACATTTATTCATGTCTCAAAAAGAAAATATGGTATATTATAATTTTAGAAAAGGAAAAGGTTTTTCTATTTTTGTGTTTTTGTTTTTGTTTTTTTTGTTTTTTTGACTTTCACACTCAGTTTTGGTGATCCAGTAGTAAGCATTTTGCATTACAATCTGAATGACCTTTGGTTTAATTGTAGTATTTTAAGTTTGTTGCTCAGTTGAATTGAGTTGTGGACTTGTAATTACACAATGCAAATACAAGACTGAATTCATTGATAACTTTGGTTATATAAAAAAAAAAAATGGTAGATATTAACAAAAATATCCAACCTTATCGTAGTCTATTATATTATTTAAATTCATCATTTTGGTTAAGCGATCCAAAGACTGAATTTTAAGTAAATATAGAAGGGTTATGATAACACTGCCCCTAGGGTGTATCCGAAGGTACCTGAAAGTTCATCGAAAGTTAAACGTTTTACTAAATATTACAATTATCCTTAGAAATGTATAAATAATATATAATAAGCTTCAGTAATTAATCAATATAAACATGTGTCATTAAGGCACGTTTATATTTTCCAATTTATGTGTATTACAGGAATTGTACCTATTTGCCATCCTTCATAACTGTAAATATTACTACTATTTTCATTGTCAAAATAAAGTGGTTTTTTGGTGGATCGTTGAGCTAGTTTCACAAGCACAAACACAAATAAATAAATAAATAATGATAATAATAAAAACTAGAACTTATAAAAGCCCTATTTACTTTCAAGTGAAAAATATTACTCCTCATGGTAGAGGTGGACTACATGCTAAAACCAGAAGGCAAGCTGATTGTGAGAGCTACGGTTGATATAGTTAGTGAAGTGGAAAGCATTGCAAAATCTTTGTAGTGGAGTAATAAGAATGACATTTTCTAAGAAAAAAGAAGGGATGCTTTGTGTTATGAAGACAACATGGTGACCTATGGAGCTAAACTAATAGTACCCTATTGTCTATACATTCAAATACTCAGAGGCATGGTAATATAAAGTTTATAAATATAATTTTACTTCCTCTGTTTCTTGTGAAGAAATGGATGGATGACTTTTAATGTCAAACTTGTTGTGGAGTTATAGAAATTTTGTAAAACAGGACATTAGAAGTCGTGAAGATTTACTATATTATTTTGACGATAATTCTCGAAAGGGTGTTAATAGTTTTTAATTCATGTATAGTTTTTCCTTTTAAATTGTCCTATATAATCAACAGTTATATTGTTCCGTGCCTATTTTTAATTTCTTTCGCACACCATACTTTTTGTCAGTTATCTGAAACAAAAAGTCTACGAAAATTTGAAAACTAGGTTGAAGGCTTCTAAACATTAACCCAGAAAGAAACAAAACCCTATTTACTCGGGTATTTATTTAGGAGAAAACACGAAAACATTTGCTAATTCACAGGCTTATAGTCCAAATCGGGGGTGTTATTTTTAGTATGATGAATTGATAGTTTGGACCATTGGTAAGATATACAACTGGAGCAAGATGACAGGCCATGGAAAAATGACAGTGTAGATGCAGTGTACATGCAACCAAAGTGCAGGCATGGGCGATATTTGGTTTGGTGTAACATACAAGCATGGTTCATGTAGGTGCAGTGCTTGCATGACAACTGATGGGTGCAGGGCCGGCTCTAGCCTTTCGGTTGCCCTAGGCGAGCATAATTTTTTTAATCTTTTACATAAGAAAAAAATAAAAAATGACATTATAATATTGTAAATATTGTTCATTAATTTCACATAATAACAAAGTTCATCCAAAATACATATTTCATTCATTCTTCCAAAATATTTTCTCATTAACTTCATATACATACTTTAATATCTTTACCATATCAATTACATTCAACGAAAACAACTTCTTCTTGAATTTTTGGAAGCAAATTCTTCAATTATATCATCATATTTTAAACTATCCAAATATCCATTTTCGATTGAAATCATTGCCAACCCACTTAGTCTTTCTTACGACATAGTAGTTCGAAGATAAGTTTTTATCAACTTCAACTTAGAGAAGCTTCTTTCTACCGAAGCAACCGTAACCGTATAGTTAATAAAATTAGATATGCAACCCATACATTTAGAAATCCACTCACATCACAATAGGATTTTAAAAACTCAAGAATACTAATTGATTTCGTTGTTTCTGATGGCAATATTCTTTTCAACCGTCTAAGTTCAAGAAATAATCCTTTCCCACATATATCGCTCTCTTGATTATATTATAAAAAACTTTCTAATTTCATGCATTGCTCTTTCAATTGTTTTTCTTCAATAGTTTTGAACTTTGCATTAAACAAAAATCCAAAAATGCTTTCATAAAGCTCAGATTGATCAAACCGATCCTTAAGTGAAGAAAGAGCATGGTCTATTATATGAAGAAAGTAAGTGGTTCTAAGATTATCTTCCAAAGATTGACTTTCATGAGCATCAACATCCATATCCTCATCAAAATGTTTCTTTCTACGAATAATTCTTTTTTTAGCAAATTTAGGTTTAATGCCAACTTCATCCGCGAGTTCTTTAGCTTCGATTATCATGCTTGCAAATCCATCTTCTCTAAATTTCTCAAAAAAACGCAATAAGCTCCTTTATTTTAGTAATTGCATCTTCAATATCCATGTCTTCACGTTGAAGTATTTTGCTAACTCGATTAATACTATCCAATAGTGTACCAAACACATAAACTAATCAAAAACTCGTAATCTTCTAAAGCATTTTGACATAGACATTTAGCTTCACCCTCATGATACTATCATCTTTATACTTATTTGCAATGTCAATTAAAGTATCTTTGAACTCCGCCGGTTGAAGTCTTATCGCTTTCACGCTTTCTACATGACTTTCCCATCGAGTTGCCGATAATGGTTTTGGAGTTAAACGTTTTACATGTTGTCTAAGTATTTCCCACCGTTGAGTTGAACCGGAAAATAAAATATAGATCTTTTGGACATATGCAAAAAAATCTGTAGCTTTCATGCATGATTTTGCCATATCACATAGAGCAAGATTTAAACTATGACATCCACACGAAATATAAAATGCTCTTGGATTTTGATCAATAAGTCTCTTTTGTACCCCTTGATGTTTACCTAATATCAAATTTAAGTTATTTATGACATGATATAATATAATAATACTAAACTACAAAATTCATGTTATAAAATATAACATTCCTTTCATATTGGATCCTTTATAATAACCTTGGCCCCTCACATCATCAATGTTAAGTTTAAGATCAATTAGAATATTTTGAAGCTTTTTAAATAGACCAAGTCCCGATGTATCATCAACCTTTATAAAGCCAAGAAAAAATTCCTCCACCTTGATAGCATCATCAATGTCAACACATCTTATAATAATTGACATTTGTTCTTTAGGCTCAAATCCGGAGTATAATCAAGAATGATTGAATAATACTTTGCCTTTAATATTTTTGAAAGCATCATCTCTTTAATCTTTTTTGCCAACAAAATTATTAATTCATTTTGAATGTTATGACTAAGATAATGATTATTTGCTTCATTATTTACCACTCTTCTAAGATGCTCCTCCATGATTGGATCAAATTCGGCTACAAATTCCACAAGTTCGCAAAATAGTCCATTATTCTTTTCATAAATTCTTTCATTAGTACCACGAAATGGTAAATTATTTCGAGAAAGAGTTTTCACAATACCAATTATACGCACTAATACCTTTTTCCAACGTTGTCTCTCTTGATCGATTAAAGATTCCATTTTTTTCATCAATTGTTGCCTTTTCTTGAAGACCTTTGTACAAATCAACCCACTTTATAAGATTTGAGGTATGCTCTGGATTACTTTCATGCTCTCTTAGCTTGGTTGTAATATTATGCCAATCATCCATTCCTTCTTCTCCTAATTTAAACTTTTTTTGTGGGTTTTTAAATAGCTTGCAACAAAAACAAAAGATTTTATTTACTTCATTTGAGTAAATTAGCCATTTTCTTTCATGTTCTTCTCCTCATGGATAACATCTAAAATAGTGTTTAGAAGAAAAATGTCTACCATCAATTTCATTTTTAGGAAAACCTTCATTTTCTTTCACAATTTTGATAGGCCCCATTTAACTAGCATTATCCTTTTACTGTTGGTTATTCTTCCCCATAATCCCGGATCATAATTGACATCAACATCCTTTTCAATTTCAAGCAAAATAAAATTGTCAACACCTTCATTCAAATCATTCACTTTACCAACTACGTCTTCTTCAATTACGTTTCCTTCTTCATTTTCAATAGCCTCTTCATTGACATCATCATCTCCATCCATTTGATGAACATCCATCTCTTCAATTCTATTGAAGTGTTAGATTGAGATTTTTGAATTTGTGCTTGAAATAAATTAGAGGTCGAACCAACGAGAGATTTTGCAAATTCATCTTTCTTTTGCTTAACTTTTCTATTGTAAAATCCCGAGTTTTGTTTACGAAATCTAATTTGATTTTTATCATCTTCATTCTTCGTTATATTCCTTATAGATTACTAATTCGATGAAATAAGTGAAGTTTTGACATCGTATATATGAATTAATTCATTGGCGGCACCCTTTTTTTAACACGCACTGAATATGTATTAATTGAACTAAATTAACATCATCCATTTCGATTTAAAGACCAGTATATGAATTGCTTTGCAAGTTTTTTTCCAGACATTATTAAATCATATCTGTATGAGCCCAATAAAGAAAAAGAGTTCCTTTTTCTTCCAGGTATACAAGCGCACAACTTGAAACTGAAATCGAAGAAAAATAAAATCACCACAATGTAGTTCTAATGTACTTGCAACCTCCTCTGCATATGATACAAAGATGAACAAACATGTGCAGGCTGCAATTCCTTTAACCATGTAAATCAAGTATGTTAGATTTTTTTGGATTTTGCATAATTGTTAACTCAGGGAAATGGGACTGAATAGATAAATAAATCAAAAATCAAAAATATAACCTTTTTGTATCTACCTGGAGATTGTTGTCGCAGTGTCGCCAAATGCAATCGTGGAGATTGCTGTCGCCAAGTGCTGTGGTTGTTGCGGCGTCGCCTGGAGATTGCTGTCGCGCGTCGTGGAGGAGAACGCCTGTTCGAGTGGCTCGCGTCGTGCGTGGAGGTGCGAGGTTGCCGAAGTAGGCAATCAGATTCGCGATTTGAAACTTTGAGAAATAGGGTTTTGATTTTTTTTGGTCGTGGGTTGCCCCGTAAGGGGGGTTTCCCTATTCAATGGCCTATTGGGCCTTGCCCAATAACTGGCCCTGGATGGGTGCATTTTTTTTTCTTATTAAGGCAGTGCAAACCATAAAGGAGGTTTAAAAGATACCACAACAACAATATAGTTTACTTTTACCCTTTAAGGTATACCTTGTCAAACCAATAATATTACAACAATATGAGTAACCTTGTATATTAGTTTAATCAAGTAACCAATAATAAATTAAAGATATTAAAATATCAGTAGTATAACAGTTTCAGTTACACATTATAGTAGTTAATGAAAAAATCATATATTCTCCTATATACTATGCTAAGGATGAAAAACTGAAATTCTGACAACTAATAGCTGACAAAAAGTGACATTATGCATCACTGCGAATTTGAATTAAAAATCCATAAATAATAGATTAATTTGTCAAAATTGTAATCTTAGAAATGTAGACTGAAATATTTCTGCTACCAAGCTTAAGTTACACAGTATAAGCCCTGAGAAACATGATACAATGTGCATGAAGGACTTAAAAAAATACCTATTCTATAATTTAGCGAATTTACCGTCTCGTTATAAACATTCAGCAAGTTTCACATTCAAATTATATTCATAAAAGTTAATAATAGAAGTTAGAGAAAATTGTTAAGCATAACCAATGTTCAAACTATACGTCAAGTTAAAAGAAACATTATTAGTAAAAGATAGTATAGTAAGTAGTAACTTTTGTTACGTAGAAAATTATGAGTTAATGGAATAAAGGAAAACTGACTATCATACATGTGTATAATTAAACCTAGTTGAATTCATGAGTTAACATAACCCTTATTCTATAAGTTCACATCTAAACCAAATAACCTTTCATGAGCTTATGGGATAATTTAAACAAGGGGGGCTTGCCTAGAATGAGGTATTAAATGGTTAGAGTTCGTTTAGTTCCCATTAAAGAGGTTAAGTCAACTTGGGTACAATCTCTTACATTGTTAGGACATTATTAATAATATATGCATGTGATTGGGAATGGCCTTTAGCCTATGCTTGTAGATAGGTTATTGGGTTAAAAAGGTAAAGGTTATAGAATTAGATTGAAAAAGCCTTAGGGCTTGTAGTTGGAAAACTCATAATATAGTTAGGATGCATAAGACATATTCTTATTTAAATAATACTACCCTAGTAATATTATAGAAAGGTTTGAGATTTTTATTTGCCAGACATTATTGTTCTGACTCCCTCCTCATTACAACATAGGTTAGAGAAGATGATGTAGATTACAAAGGAGAAGGCGACACGGGGACTTGTGGCAGATATGTATTTGTCTACCTATGTTATTTTATATTTTTATTCTACCCACTTAGATATAATGTATTTTGATATTGAGGTACGAATATTTAGCGTTGTTACATTGGATTATCTTGTATGTTTCTAACGTTTAATTTTTTAATGAAATGGGTACTTTCTAATGTTATATTTTATCCGTCTGCTATGAGATTATGAAAGCATAGATAGATAGTTCTATGTATTTTCCTTTATATCAATTTTGCCGACCAATAGCTAGCTTTTGGATGGGTCTAAGGTACGATGGGCCTTTCTTAGGAGGTTAAGTTACCCGATCAATGAGGATAACTATATGCTTAATCGATGTACTTTTTATTTTGAACTTACACCAAACTCAATAAATTCCAACTATAGAAGTAGTTGTGACCATATTTCGAAAGGATGGATGAGGAGACTATGAGTTAGGCCAATAGATAGAGTTGAATTTATAATTCTATCGTGATCACCTAATGGTGGACGCCGTATTGCAATGAACGATCCAAAAAGAGCATGACTGTGACACATAGAAGTACCATAGAAGCTGAATGGTACTTTACTCCTTTTCTGCGCCTAGGCTACCTTATGATTTTGGATTTTGATGGATTACCGATTAATGACAAACATTTCATCTAGATAGATGGCAGATAAGAACCTATATGTTGTGAGCATCTAGAAGTATGAAATGACAGGAGTGAAGCAAGATGTGGAGGAGTGTGAATTTCTATGTTTTGATTTATTTGGAGAGGGCTAAGTGTAATTTCCAAAATTTATGTAATTTCAAAATATATATATAAAAAGGTGCCATTTGAACTAATAAAGAACTACAAAAAAAGGAAAGAAATGTGTAAGATATGGATATTCATTTCCGTAGTTTACACTATCAATTTCAATAAAAGAAAAAAATTCCTGTAATTCAAACAAAGAAAATATCTCATTTTTAGTTAATTTATGGAAAATTATAACTGCAATCATTTTTGGAAGGATAACTCTGATACATTGAAATATGGAAAGGTGTATTCTAGTTTAGGAACTAAGGCGTATATACACATGTACACTGCGCTCAACGTTCAAAAATAAAATAAATAAATAAATAAATAAATAGCGTAATTGTGACAACATTCATATTGCATATGAACAATGTACTAATTACAGGACTATGATTTATGAATATTAATTTCAGATTTGATGGGCAACAAATTTGTAATTAATGGAGAGTTAAAAGGAATAAAATGTGGACTTATTAGGGAATTTATTAGAGACAAAATAGGAGAATTAAGGAATGCAGGTGATAGTGGAATGACATACTAAGAATGTCTATCTTAATTTAGCAAGAAGTGTTAGGATCACAACCTCATTAACACCAGTTAATAATGAATGGCAGTTTTCACCAATTTCTTTTGAGTTTTAGGTTGTAATTGCTAGTTATCCGCCTTAGGTTATTGGAAAAGTATACGATGTGGCATAAGATATGTTCCTTTTTTATCGTTGGGTTGATTTTATGGATGGGATTAGAGTGCTAGATAAAATATATACATATTGAGAAACACCACAAATAAGGAAATTTCATAAGGACACTTAACTAGCGAGAAAATGTAGGTAAATCTAGAAGTTAACGAGGAAATAGGTTAGTAACTAAGATTATAGAATGCCTCAATCCCAAGAACTTTAAGATTTTGGAAAAAATAAATTTTGGGAAAAACTAGGACAATTTTTAATTATTATAAATTAATTAAACTAGCTAATATTTATGAAATATTAGTTATAAAATTTTATTTTTATTTGATGAACAACTATAATTAAATGTATTTATAATGGTTATAAATATATACGATATCAGTACACATTAAAATTGTATTTATATGCAAAATATTTTTCTAGGGTTTAAATGGGTTTGAAGCCTAAATATGGGGTTGATTGGTTCGGTCATGATAAGGCTATGAAGGTGTGGCCATATGATGGAAATAAAGGGGTTTGATTTGGATGGATGAGTAAAAGGAATTGGTGAGAGATAAAGAAGGATCTATATCCTAATTAACTTGTCTCTAATCACTCCTCTTTGTAAGCATCTCAACACACATCTATAAAGAACCTTTGGAAGCCTCCAAAAATCCTCGTTTTCGGTTGAACACATTATCCCCTCCCCTCACCTCCATTCTAACAAGCTCAAATCAAATAAAAATTAAACATTATCTAAAGTCGATGGTCAACAATTTGGGAGATATCTTCAGAATTGGAATTCAATTTAGGAGTTCATTTTAATGCTTCAAGGCGTTATTTTTTGGTATTGGTACAAGGTACTAACTCGACTTATAGTTATGCACTATTAAATTATTATTTACATATTGTATTTTGTTATATTAGTTAGGTGACGATTCTATTATATCAACACAATATATTTTCATAACTAGATTGATTGTACACGTTTATATTCTTATATATTTATTATATAAAAAGTTTTTTATCATACATCTACATATAATATACACTGATCAACGTTAAAAACATTTTTTACTATTTAAACAATTTCATACACGTTATTTAAATACACATAAGCTTCATAATTTAAATTCTATATTCTACTGTAAAAAATATATGGTTTTATAATTTTATATTGATAGTTTCACATGTAAAATATTTTCGAGTAGAAGTAAAATTATTATTTTTATTTGTATATTATTATTAGATATTATTTAAACCAATTAATTATGCAAAATTAATCATATCTTCATATATGTACTATAAAATATGTTTAATATTTTGTAGAATTAAATTAACTTCTAATTTCTTTTAGGAAGAAAAACCTATTATAGATATATATATATATATATATATATATATATATATATAAATAATTTAAATATTTAAAATCAGTTGACAATTAAAATTGATTTAAATTTGTTTTTAAATTAAAAATTATATGTTAAATGTTCAAACAACAAAATATCTCTAATACTTTTTACAAAAAAAGTAAAATTTGAAATTATATTCCAGAATATAAATTTTTATTTATTTTTCCTTATTATCCATATGGATAATTATTTAAATACATATAAAACTTTTAAATAAAAAAATAATTCTTCTTTGCCCTGCGTATAATTCGGTTTAAATACATATATATATGCAATATATATATATATATATATATATATATATATATATATATATATATCTTGTGTATTTTAAAGGCATTAACATTTATATATTTGTTATCATATTATTTACATTCATATATATATATATATATATACACACACATATTTATATATATCAAAAAATATAATGCTTTCGTTTATATAACAAAATTATTATAATATTTTAAATATACTATAACACCCCGTAATTTGGCGTTAGTTATTTAATTTGTTAGTTAGTTAGTTAGTTAATTAGGATCCAAAAATAAAGTTTGTGTAGATGATGGAATTTGACAATGAAACTTGCACCATTGTGTTAATGGTGAAATTCTAAGCAATTTTCATATTTGGAATTTTGTGATCAGAGTCCAAAGGAAGAAGTTGAGGACGAAAAATAAGTTCGAAATGAAAATGTTTATATATTAATTATCTTGGCCCCACAGGTCGACCCGCATATTGAAGCGCTCGATCAGGAGCAATTGACGGTTTCATGTATAGCGACTAGGAGTAGCCTAGGTCCAACAACCAAGATTTAATATATTTCGATCTGACGGTTAGGATTGATTCTTACACCTATAAATTCAAGCTTAATCCTCTCTTCTCTTCCCATATCTTACTAGAGTTTGTGGTAATGAAGCTCTGCCACTTCTTATTCTCCACTTTCTTTCTAAATTATAAAACAAGACATTTATATCTATATTCTTACATATCAGAGAAGAATGGAAATCTAATAAAAAGGAGAAGAGAATCAACTATACACAGGTTTGAGGTAATTTATATATTTACATTTGTATCTAGTTTCTCCCCCAATCCCAAATCTCTTCTCAAATCTATAATTCTAATGTATGTATATACCCTTTTTATACATATTTCTTGGATTAAATAGGATTTGGTTTACTTGATTATTATGCCTAACCAGATAATTGTATATGATTTATGGGCAACATTGTTAGAAAACCACTTTGGGAATTGGTTTTAAATGCATGAATCTAACTTGATTGAGGTCTTAAATGGAAAAATCTGCATGTTTCTCTTTTAAACGTATTTTGCGGTGATTATAGAAGCCCGCTTCATATATAGAAGTATTAAGTGCCAAATGGGATTGGAAGTATTAGATGGTTTACAAGGCTTCTTCAGTATTTTGTACCTTGGAAAGGGGTAAGTAAGTAATGTTGTGTGCACTGCAAGGTTAGATTAGAATTGCTAACCTTAATAGGCACAACGATTAAATGGAAATCAATCAGTATATATTTATGTTATGAACAGTACATAGATTTTCTAGTCATCAAAATGTAGTTCTGACCCCCTCCTCATTGCAACCCATATCATTGATGTTAGTGGAACATGTTACTAGAGCTGGATGTATTTAGTTGTTAGAGGAGTCTTCTTTTCTCTCGTGCTCGATGCTGATGTGACAACTTGTTATCCAAGGAATACCATTCCAAGGTAGTAGTCATAATCAGTATTTTTATCCTATTATTGTTTCCACCATGAGTTTAGATTTCAATCAATCTCTGATAGTGTTCATGGTTTTTTGTAAGTACCAAATCAATTGATCTATGCTTTGATGAACTTGGATTTCAATTTTTGTCAAAATTTGTGTCCATTAATGTACAGGGTTTTATCGATAATCTATGTCTGACCGCCTTTTCATGTTGTGCACATCATTTAGCATAACTTCATCCCTAAGGCAGGAAGTTACGACTAGATTTATCCTATGGTGCGGAAGACCACCTATGCTAGTAGTGGCGACATCTTCGTCAATTTGACTAGCACCCTTTTGATTTAATTTGTTGATCAAATATTAGCACTCCACAAAGTCACTTTCTATATTTCCATCTATCCACTCTCGTCTTTAGGTAATAAGGTGAACCATCATGGAGAGGCAGTTTAGTAGAAGGTTCCTCCCGCCATCATTAGATCCTTCCTTTGGAAGATGGAAATTCCAAAACCGTCAACAACACTAGCAACACCAGCGGAATAAGATTAGGTGCATAGCCTCCATGTTACGACCATTCAAGAGTCACAACAATGGATCAAGCTCCAACTGTGGAGCAAGGTATCTTGTGTCCGTAGGCATTATTGTAGGAATTATGGTGTTGTTATCTTTTCTCTTCCAGCATTTGTTCCTTTCTTTTATGTTGTTTGCATCGTAACTGTTAGTTGTCTCTTGTAAAAAGCACGCATGATATTACGAGTTGCTAAGTATTTACCATGTTATTATTTCTGCATATGCAAACTGCTCTTATATATGCATAGTGAAGAAGCAGTATAAATATGGGAATCTCATAAAGAAACTTGACCAATAATAAATGTAATATAAGACTGGAAATTTAGAATGGCTGGAAAATTTTAGCGATGGACATAATAAAGTTGTTTTGGTATCATGGGTCATTGCTCATATTCGTTAATGGCTAAATTTTTTGGTAACTAGGGATGATGATATTTTAAAATAAAATGTCAAGTTTTATAGGTAAAGGTTAGTTGTAGATTTTACAATTTGGTTTATGCATTTATCGCATAATTGACTTTTATCTATGCTGAAATCATGGCTTGGTTTACCAAATTTTGGAAAATGAAAATATTTAGAAAAGCTTCCTTTCGATTTGAAAATTTCTCTTTTGAAAAAAAAGTTTTTAGGTTTTAGTTATTTTTGACTCTTAAATTATTTTTAGAGTTTTTGTTCAAAAGTTTGATTTCAAGGGAAAATATACATCTAAATATTTGGGATATTATTTTGAATAAAACTTGAAAAGTGAGAAAGATTTTCGTGAATCTTTTATTTTTAAGGCCACATGTTAGGCGTGGATAAGGAAAATAGAGTTAGAATTTGCGAATTTTACCGTGCATTAGGATCGGCGATGAGATTAACGCAAGCAGTAACAAGGAAAAAACTGTTTTAGCCTTAGAATTTCTATTTCCATACCTTGTCCACGATGCGCACAAGTCTGTTTTTTTTTACTTAATTTTTTTCAGAGCTTGATAAACCACCTTATGCATTTTTGTACGTGGAAATTTTAGAGTATATCCTGGGCAACGAGGAAATTTCTATTGTAGGATGGAAGATTATAGAGTGGTAAGAATGATAAATTTTCCACCAAAATCCCTTTTTCTGGTATAGGAGTAAAATTTAGGAAGCAATTTTTCCGATTCGTTAGATTTTTGGATAGTGGGAATTGGAAGCAAAACTGGTTACTTCATACTTTTATTCATAAGAGTATGGGATTTTGGTTGAAATTTTTTTCAAAAGTTGCATGCATGTAGAGCTACCAGTATACATATATATAGGTTGTTTGTATCATATTTTTCCAAAAATGTTTTCAAAAGAAATGCATTCATATAGGAGTTTTCGATTTAGAACCATTTTGCATGCATATTTTCTATGTGGTAGTATACTATGCACTTGTGCACGTTTGGTTGCAAAAATGATTGTACACTCATTGGTTGTGTAGTTTAGGATAACTAGAAGCTAAAACCATGACTTAGTTATTGGTGAAATTTTGGGGAAGAAATTCTTTTAAAGAGGGAAAGAATGTAACACCACGTATGTGACGACCCGACTTTCTCAACCCAGAAAGACGTATCATCATTAAGAAAGAAAGGGATAGAAATAGAAAAGAATAGAAAGAAAAAACACAACATCAGAATCTCACAGCCGAATGGAACAAAATATAATACATCACATAACTATTACATAGTTATACATACATCAGAGTCATACAATATCATATAACAGGACTGTCATATACGTATATGTCCATACATACATTCACAATACAACACACACTAACTACACAGCAGAATTACATATATAGATACATACGTCTGATCTTCTCCCCAAAATAGTTCCTCCAGAAAATCAACCGCTCAAATACCTATCACTTGGCTACTCATAAAAATTTGAGTACCCAAGAGTTTATGAAAACACAAAATATAAACTCCGGGTCAGACATGGGTCTGGTATGAGTAAACATGTTAAAATTGCTTAACTTTGGAAATCGTTTGAAAATAAAGGTATCACGTAAGACTCCCCACAAATAAATACGGGTAAGTTTTTACCTTACACTAACCAAAACATTTTATAGGAAATTCTGTAATATTATAATAGTGTCTAGGGTTTTACAGTAAATAGAAAATAGCCGAATTTGTTACATGATTAAATTCCAGCTACTAGCCACGAAAGTGGGTAATACAAAACAAAACCGTAGGGTCTCGTAGGGAAAAATAGATTTCCAACAATGGTAGGGATACTGGGGTACCGCCCATCACAGTACGGGGCCTAGATCACCGTACCGAGGATCACTCCCGACCGCCTACAACACAAGGCCGGAACCATTCCTTACTGAACAGTCCTGAACAAGATAACCCCACAGTTGTGGCCAACAACTGCTCACACAGCCGAAATAAAAAGGGACATCTAGACAGGGGAATATCTTGTCCTGCTTGGGCATGACCCACCTAACCTTGCTGCATCTCCCCTGTTTTAGCCATTCCCGGTTGATGAGGCTTGAGGCTACGATTACCTTTATTGAACATTATTCTTAGAATGCTCATCGTCCGCCTGACGATGTGCTGAAAGCATTCAATCCATACAAGTTCGTTCCGGGTTCGAACGAAACCGAAGGCATTATCTCGTTACACTCATTTTGGAATCACCCTCAGAGTCAACGACAATAATCCTTGCATTCTGAAACACCGTCTTGATCACCAATTGATAAGTCACGACCTATCGTTTAATTTGGATTGATGTGGTTTTTGGAGAATCAAAATTGATTCTTCCGATCCCGGTCTCATCGGAATCCAAACGCCATTTTAAGGGCCAAGTTGTCTATTTAACTTAACAGTTCAATTTAATATCAGAATTCACATAACGGGTATGACAGATAAATCATACACAGTTATCACAGATATCCATAATATATTATAACATATCACAGAAATATCATCAAACAGATGTCAAAGTCAATCAAACAGAATCATCAATGCATACCAAACAGTTTGGTTTTACTTAACTAAATTATTTGCTTAAGAATAAACTACTTTATTTGTTTAATTAACTACTGATTAATTAACTTATTAATGATCAATTAATCACTCGATTAATCATTAATCATCAATTTATTAATTTTCCAATTAATTAACTTTATTCATTTATCATTACTTAATTACTTAGTTAATTAGTTAATTCTTAATTATTAATAAATAACTTACTTATTAAAGATTAACTACTTATTTAATTATCACAAAATTATTTTAATAAGTCAATTATTATCTTTTTAATTAGTTATAAATCTTTAATTAATCACTTTTTCCAGCTTGATTAATCACTAATCAACTTATTAAATTATTTAATTATTTCTTAATTACTTAATTAATTAATTCTTAATAATTAAATAAATAAAAAATTAATTACCCATTTATTTCCAATTAATTACTTAATTAATCGTTAATTACCAATTTATTAACCATTAATCCTTAACTAATTACGATTATTTAATTATTTAACTTTAAGTAGTTAATTAAATTTCAAATTTCAAATTGATTAAACACAAGATAATTAATCTCAATCTTAAACTTCAAATTTATTTAAACTTAAAATTACTTTAGTTAATTACAATAAAATTAATTACATTATTAATCAACTTATACTTTAAATTAGTTATTAATTTTACATTTACAATCTCTTTTTAAATGAATTTTAAAAATCAAATTTTAACTTAAACATGTTAACATCATTAACTTAATTAATACTAACCTTTATTTAACAAACTAACTTAAAAGTTTATTAAGTTAATTCTCTAGAAAATGGAACTGTGGAAACCCTCTGTTACTCGAGTAAACTCGGATTCCTCTTATCTTTGTTTCCCAGTCCCCCTCTCTTCTTCTCCTTCCACTACCTGTTCTTCCTTGTCTCGCATACATTCTCTTTCCACTCTATCTCTTCTCCTTTTTTTTGCTTTAAGTTACATTTCAATTTAAAATAGCTGTATCTCGCGAAACAACTCACACATCAGGGCCATCACTCACAAGAAAACTCCATAGCCTCGAGAGAAACACTCGAGATGACCAAACGTGAAACTGCAGACACCTAACGCCACCGTGCACATGCACGGTGGTTCTCCTCCCCTCCAGTGGCTCAAGCCTCTTCCAACAAGTCACGTAAAGGACTCACACTCGAAATCCCACTCTAGTTCGTCACGAAAATCATGGGATCGAAAAAAGGCTGAAGCTCGTACCAGCTGTACACGAACACACTAAGTAAACCGCATCAACCCACTAACGTCGACCACCTGAGGTGGTGAAACTCCGTTCATACCTCGACCATAACCTCCCCTACCCACTCCAAGAATCGCGATGCACTCGATCAAAGCACGGCGACATAACCATAATTTTACATTTACAATCTCTTTTTAAATGAATTTTAAAAATCAAATTTTAACTTAAACATGTTAACATCATTAACTTAATTAATACTAACCTTTATTTAACAAACTAACTTAAAAGTTTATTAAGTTAATTCTCTAGAAAATGGAACTGTGGAAACCCTCTGTTACTCGAGTAAACTCGGATTCCTCTTATCTTTGTTTCCCAGTCCCCCTCTCTTCTTCTCCTTCTACTACCTGTTCTTCCTTGTCTCGCATACATTCTCCTTCCACTCTATCTCTTCTCCTTTTTTATTGTTTTAAGTTACGTTTCAATTTAAAATAGCAGTATCTCGTGAAACAACTCACGCATCAGGGCCATCACTCACAAGCAAACTCCATAGTCTCGAGAGAAACACTCGAGATGACCAAACATGAAACTGCAGACACCTAACGCCACCGTGCGCGTGCACGGTGGTTCGCCTCCCCTCCAGTGGCTTAAGTCTCTTCCAACAAGTCACGTAAAGGCCTCACACTAGAAAGCCCACTCCAGTTCGTCACGAAAATCATAGGATCGAAAAAAGGCTGAAGCTCGTACCAAATGTAAACGAACACACTAAGTAAAACGCATCAACCCACTAACGTCGACCACCTGAGGTGGTGAAACTCCGTTCATACCTCGACCATAACCTCCCCTACCCACCCCAAGAATCGTGATGCACTCGATCAAAGCACAGCGACAAAACCATAATTTTACAGAGCATAAAAACAAACGCAGACTAAACCCTACATTTGATTCAAACCCAAAATCCTTGCATTCGAAAAATTCTTTAGCATTTTTCCTGTTATCAACAAGTATCAAGCAAGCTATACCACAAGTTTCAATATTTAAGATTTGTTGAATCTCCAGAGATTTACAAAAAAGCAATTTTTGTTCATTTACAAAATTCACCTTATATACTCATCTAAAAATCTCCACTCTCGTTTTAAAAATCCTACTTTTGCATGAAGATTCAAGCTATATAATTGAATTGGCAAACTAAAATACTTGAATTCATCATAGGATTTTTGGTTGACCTGTAAATCAACTGGAACAGTTGATATGCTTCACTGGAAATTTGAAAACAAGTTTAAAAACTTGATTTATATTCAAACAACTTACTTTTTTTTAAAACATAAGCCTATAAATGAGTGAGAGGAGGTATTTTATAATTTGATCATCTACTTAACTCCATAACCAAGAAAATTTGTGTATTCAAACCTACAGAGCACTCATATAAGAAACACAAATTGATAAACAAAAACATATGCCAACATATGATTACCAATACATCATACACACAGATTAAACTTAAGGCTTAAAAGTTTATGTTTACTCACCTAAAACTGTTGAACAGAATTGATGTGTTGTGTTGAAGGTGCAGTATTAAATTCCTGAGAATCTGTTTTGCCTATATGTTGAATTTTGCTTGAATTTGTAAAATAAGATGTTTATCTTTTTTTTTTTATAAACTCAGTTTTGAATTGATGAACGAAAGAAGATTCAAGCTATGATATATAAAAAAAATGCAGGCTGTAAGATTTGATGTAAGATTTTTTTCTTTAAACTAAAAACATTTCAGAAGGTCGGCCAGAGATTTTTTTTCTTCAACAAGATGGTGGCTGAAAAGATGAAAAAATGTGGCTACGTTTATTAATTTTGTCTTTTGTAATTTATCATCTTATACTATATGTTTTTTTCCTTTCTTTCTTACAGGTTTGTTCAGCCTGACTTTGTAAGTATATTTAGCTATTTATTTCCTTGGCTTTTTGTAGAAGCTTGCTCATTTACACATATGTTTATTATTCTTAGTGAAGCCTGGTTTTTGTTTTTTATTTGTTGAGTACAACTATATATAACTTGTCTTGTTTTCTTTACATTATTCATTTATATATACAGGTTATTTTTCTCAAATTTTCTGATATGTTTGGTTAAAAGTTATTTTTAGCATATTAGTGTATTCTATTCGTTAATTAAATTTTCAAACATTGATTAATATCATATACTTGTATGTTTATGCTTCAAGTTATAATTTATATTTATACATTTATCTCTTTAGTTACATTCTAATATTTATGATTATGTTTTATACTAATTTTTTATGTTAATGTTTTAATTATTTATATTGTTTTATACTTATGTGTTTATGTTTAATAATACTATGTTTGTTTATTTTTAAACTTATCATTTTAAAAACTACAATTGTATTCATAAGTGTATTATCAAAGATCTCATCATTTTAAAAAATTTAAAAGCTTGTATTTAATTTAAATTAGATTAAATATTCACTAAATATGCTGTCAAAAATTCCGGGTTGTTACATTCCTCCCCCCTTAAAAGAATTTCGTCCCCGAAATTTAAAACAACAATTAATTCAAAAGTTTTTATATTAACCATCCAAACATACAAATCATTCATACAATAACAAACAAACAACAATCTATTCTAACAAACATCACTAGTTATCCGAACATAAATCCGGATAAGCATTCCTAAAACGATCGAGAGTTTCCCAGGTACAATATCTGGGATCCTCACTCCATTGCACTTTGACGAGTTTCAACACTTTGTTCCTGAGTTGCTTCTCGTCTCGATGCACAATCTGAACTGGATTTCTAACCACGGTTAAATTGGATTCTACTTCCAAATCTTCTTGAATTACTGGCTCTACAACCAGTGAGGAATCATGAACAAATTTCCTCAAATGTGACACATGAAACACATTGTGAATCCCAGACATCCGCTCTGGCAATTCAATCCTATAGGCTACAGTTCCAATCCTCTCCAATACATGAAATGGTCCAATGTATCTCGGAGCAAGTTTTCCCGTCCTTCCGAATCTTATAGCACCTTTAATTGGGGAAACTTTAACAAAAACCAAGTCTCCGATCTCAAATTCCAATGGTCTTCGTCTTCTATCCGCATATTTCTTCTGACGATCTTGAGCAGCTTTCATCCTTTTCTTGATAAGCTCAACCTTCGCAGAAGCTTCTCGAATAAGATCAGGTCCGAGCACAAGACGATCCTTCGATTCAATCCAACAAGATGGGGATCTACACGGTCTTTCGTATAAAGCTTCATAAGGAGCCATCTTAATACTCGCTTGGTAACTGTTATTATGAGAAAATTCCACTAGATGAAGATGGTCCTCCCAAGATCCACCAAAATCTAAAACACAAGCCCGTAGCATATCCTCAAGAATACGATTAAGCCTCTCCATCTGTCCGTCCGTTTGAGGATGATAGGCTGTACTCAATATCATATCTTTTCCCATTGCGGATTGCAGAGCTTCCCAAAATTTGCTAGTGAAAATAGGATCACAATCACTTACTATGCTGACTGGAACACCATGCAATCGAACTATCTCCTTCAAGAAAATTTCCGCCAAAGAAACTGCAGTGCGGGTTGCCTTTACTGGTATAAAATGGGCACTCTTAGTTAAACGATCTACAATAACCCATATACCATCATTCCCTTTCCTGGTTCTAGGCAAACCATCAATAAAATCCATCGAGATCATTTCCCATTTCCAATTCGGAATTTCTAAAGGTTACAATAATCCGGCAGATTTCTGTTGATCACCTTTAACTTGATGGCAAATGGCACAACTGTTCACAAAAGCAACTACATCCTTCTTCATATTCGGCCACCAGAATACTCTCCTCATATCTTTGTACATCTTCGAGATTCCAAGATGAATATTCAATTTGGAGCGATGACTTTCTGATAACACTTCCTGCCTCAACTCCTTATCGTTCGGAACACAGATTCTCCCGTTGATCCTTAGTGTTCCTTGGCCATCAATTTCAAAAATGGGACACTGACCTTTCCTGACTCTTTTAATGATTCTCCTCAACATCTAATCAGATTCTGGCTTGCTTGAGATCCTTTCAATAAGAGATGAAACCACTTCCAGAAAAGATAGAACTGCGTTTCTACTGAGAGCATCAGCTACGACATTCGCTTTCCCTGGAGTGTACAGAATATCCAAATCATAAGATGCAAGAAATTCAACCCACCGCTGCTGTCTCAGATTAAGATCTTTTTGAGAGAATAGGTATTTCAACGGTTTGTGATCCGTGAACAATTCGAATTTCTCTCCTAAAAGATAATGTCTCCAAATTTTCAAAGCAAAAAACAATGGCTAGCAATTCAAGATCATGCGTAGCATAGTTTTTCTCATGAGGCTTCAACTGCCGACTAGCATACGCAATAACCCTTCAGTTCTACATCAGAACTGCCCCCAAACCAACTATACAAGCATCAGTATAAACCTCGAATTTGCTTTTCCCATCCGGAATAGCAAGTACGGGTGCACTAGTTAGCCTTATCTTTAATTCCTGAAAAGCTTCTTCGCACTGAGGCGTCCATTTGAATTTTGCTCCTTTCCTAGTCAGCTTAATCAGATGCGAAGAAATCTTGGAATAATCCCTGATAAATTTCCTGTAGTAGCCAGCCAATCCTAGAAAACTGCGAACTTCCGTCGGTGTCTCTGGCTGTTTCCATTCCAGAATAGTTTCAACTTTCGCTGGGTCTACAGAAATGCCTTCACCAGAAACAATGTGCCCTAAAAATTTAACCTTCGATTTCCAGAAATGGCACTTCGAAAACTTCGCCTTCAGCACATGCTTCCTCAGAGTCTCCAACACAATCCTCAAATGCTCCCTGTGCTCTTCTTCGGATTGGAATAAACCAAGATATCATCAATGAATACCAGCACAAACTTAATCAACACATCCCTAAAGACTCGGTTCATGAGGTCAATGAAATAGGCAGGAGCGTTGGTTAATCCGAACGACATAACCAAACACTCATAGAAACAATTTGGTCACCTAAATGCAGTCGAGGGAATACTGTCTTCGGCTACCCTCAATTGGTGGAAACCTGAAGCTAGATCCAATTGAGAAAAGATAGAAGCACCATGCAGCTGGTCAAAAAGATCATCGATGCGAGGAAGAAGATATTTATTACGGATAGTCACTTTGTTCAATTCTCTATAATCCACACAGAACCTCAGTGATCCATCCGATTTAGTAACAAATACTGCTGCTGAACCCCAACAAGAAAAACTGGGTTTAATCAATCCCTTCTCTAAAAGATCCTGCGTCTGCTTAATCAACTCTTCTCTTTCCCTAGGAGCCATTCTCCTATTGGGCTGAATCACTGGCACAGCTCCTGGAATCAAATCAATACGGAACTCTATTTCTCGATGTGGTGGCAGACACTTAACTTCTTCAAATACATCAGCAAAATCTTGAACCACATCGATATCTTCAACTCTCTCTTCAAAAGTCTCAATTCCATGCAAAAGACTGCTCAAGTGAATTCCAAAATTATCACACGACACTCTGGCAATTCTACCCAGATCAATTTCCAACGAAACTGTTCTTTCATCACAATTCAAAACGGCTTTATACTTGTCCAGCCAATCCATACCCAAAATAAGATCAAATCCCTTAAAATTCAATACATACGGGTTACAAGAAAAGTTGTGGGATAGATAAGAGATCTTCAAGTCCTTACAGATGGTGTCTAATTTAGTTACCCCTCCTATAGGATTAGATACCAAGATAGAACTATCTACAGAACTAGGGGTAAGAGAAAACCTTTCAACAGAGTCCAAAGAAATAAAACTCAAGGAAGCACCCGAATCAAACAAAACTTCAACATGTTTTCCATTTAAAAGTAAAGTACCTTCTAATACTCCTTTGCCCATCGAAGAAGAAGATGGTCTGGCTTCCAAAGCAAAAACTTTATTCTGAGGTGCCCTCTGCAGAAGTGGACAATTCTTGATCATGTGTCCTGGCTGACGATAATTAAAGCACAATGATCTCTGAACCATTGCTGATCCTGGGCCACTCTGATGCGATTGCTGCTGCTGTTGCTAGAATCCCTTTCTAGGACACTTATTTGCCAAATGCCCTTCCTGTTGACAAATGTACCACTTTCGAGGTCTGTTGTTATTCCCAGGTTTCTTCTTATTCGTTCCTCCATTTAGGATCAAACTTCTGCTTATTTGGATTAGTGAAATTCCCACTTGAAGCTGCAAATGGAGCCACCGGCTTCTTACTCATCAAACTTTCATACCTCAATGCCATATCAATCAAATCAACAAAAGATCCCTTCAGAAGCACTGTCAATTTCCCATGGAATTCAGGCCTCAACCCTTGCACAAATTTCTCATTCTTTTTCAGAGGAGTATCGATGAGTCCTGGTCCATAACAAGAGAGTTCGTTGAATCTGGTTTCATACTCCGAAATAGACATACTACCCTGCTTCAAATACAGAAAATCCTGATACAATTGGGTTCTTCCTGCCGTTGGCACAAACTTCTCTTCAAACAACTCCTTAAATCTATCCCATGAAATGTCATCCTCAGAAATATTTGCAATAATTGAATCCCACCGTGCTGCTGCACCAACTTGCAGTTGCCACGATGCCATATGCCTCTTACGCTCATCAGTCAATTTCATGCTCTTAAAAATTCGCTCACAAGAGTGTAGCCAGTCTTGAACTTCAATTATTGACTCAGAACCTTTGAATGGTTGCCCTCCGAGATGTTTGAAATCCTTGCATAAAGCTGCAAAACTAACTTGAGACGGTACTGGATTGACATCCTCACTAACATTTTGACTCCGTCCATTATCTGTTGAAGTACTGGCCCTAACTCTGCCCCTTCATCCTGAACTCATGTCGGTCACCTGAACAGGTAACCCAACAATTTAGATAGGTATATATAATTATATGAAAATACAAATACGCACTCTCAAGATAGATATAACACAAGAGCCTAGGTTCTCGCTCAACCTAGCGCTCTGATACCAACTGTGACGACCCGACTTTCTCAACCCAGAAAGACGTATCATCATTAAGAAAGAAAGGGAAAGAAATAGAAAAGAATAGAAAGAAAGAACACAACATCAGAATCTCACAGCGGAATGGAACAAAATATAATACATCACATAACTATTACATAGTTATACATACATCAGAGTCATACAATATCATATAACAGGACTGTCATATACATATATGTCCATACATACATTCACAATACAACACACACTAACTACACAGCGGAACTACAAATAAAGATACATACGTCTGGTCTTCTCCCCAAAATAGTTCCTCCAGAAAATGAACCGCCCAAATACCTAACACTTGGCTACTCATAAAAATTTGAGTACCCAAGAGTTTATGAAAACACAAAATATAAACTCCGGGTCAGACATGGATCTGGTATGAGTAAACAGGTTAAAATTGCTTAACTTTGGAAATCGTTTGAAAATAAAGGTATCACGTAAGACTCCCCACAAATAAATACGGGTAAGTTTTTACCTTACGCTAACCAAAACATTTTATAGGAAATTCTGTGATATTATAATATTGTCTAGGGTTTTCAAGTAAATAGAAAATAGCCGAAATTGTTACATGATTAAGTTCCAGCTACTAGCCACGAAAGTGGGTAATACAAAACAAAACCGTAGGGTCTCCTAGGGAAAAATGGATTTCCAACAATGGCAGGGATACTGGGGTACCGCCCATCACAGTACGGGGCCTAGATCACCGTACCGAGGATCACTCCCGACCGCCTACAACACAAGGCCGGAACCATTCCTTACTGAACAGTCCTGAACAAGATAACCCCACAGTTGTGGCCAACAACTGCTCACACAACCGAAATAAAAAGGGACATCTAGACAGGGGAATATCTTGTCCTGCTTGGGCATGACCCACCTAACCTTGCTGCATCTCCCCTGTTTTAGCCATTCCCGGTTGATGAGGCTTGAGGCTACGATTACCTTTATTGAACATTATTCTTAGAATGCTCATCGTCCGCCTGACGATGTGCTGAAAGCATTCAATCCATACAAGTTCGTTCCAGGTTCGAACGAAACCGAAGGCATTATATCGTTACACTCATTTTGGAATCACCCTCAGAGTCAACGACAATAATCCTTGCATTCTGAAACACCGTCTTGATCACCAATTGATAAGTCACGACCTATCGTTTAATTTGGATTGATGTGGTTTTCGGAGAATCAAAATTGATTCTTCCGATCCCGGTCTCATCGGAATCCAAACGCCATTTTAAGGGCCAAGTTGTCTATTTAACTTAACAGTTCAATTTAATATCAGAATTCACATAACGGGTATGACAGATAAATCATACACAGTTATCACAGATATCCATAATATATTATAACATATCACAGAAATATCATCAAACAGATGTCAAAGTCAATCAAACAGAATCATCAATGCATACCAAACAGTTTGGTTTTACTTAACTAAATTATTTGCTTAAGAATAAACTACTTTATTTGTTTAATTAACTACTGATTAATTAACTTATTAATGATCAATTAATCACTCGATTAATCATTAATCATCAATTTATTAATTTTCCAATTAATTAACTTTATTCATTTATCATTACTTAATTACTTAGTTAATTAGTTAATTCTTAATTATTAATAAATAACTTACTTATTAAAGATTAACTACTTATTTAATTATCACAAAATTATTTTAATAAGTCAATTATTATCAATTTAATTAGTTATAAATCTTTAATTAATCACTTTTTCCAGCTTGATTAATCACTAATCAACTTATTAAATTATTTAATTATTTCTTAATTACTTAATTAATTAATTCTTAATAATTAAATAAATAAAAAATTAATTACCCATTTATTTCCAATTAATTACTTAATTAATCGTCAATTACCAATTTATTAACCATTAATCCTTAACTAATTACGATTATTTAATTATTTAACTTTAAGTAGTTAATTAAATTTCAAATTTCAAATTGATTAAACACAAGATAATTAATCTCAATCTTAAACTTCAAATTTATTTAAACTTAAATTACTTTAGTTAATTACAATAAAATTAATTACATTATTAATCAACTTATACTTTAAATTAGTTATTAATTTTACATTTACAATCTCTTTTTAAATGAATTTTAAAAATCAAATTTTAACTTAAACATGTTAACATCATTAACTTAATTAATACTAACCTTTATTTAACAAACTAACTTAAAAGTTTATTAAGTTAATTCTCTAGAAAATGGAACTGTGGAAACCCTCTGTTACTCGAGTAAACTCGGATTCCTCTTATCTTTGTTTCCCAGTCCCCCTCTCTTCTTCTCCTTCTATTACCTATTCTTCCTTGTCTCGCATACATTCTCTTTCCACTCTATCTCTTCTCCTTTTTTTTGGCTTTAAGTTACATTTCAATTTAAAATAGCAGTATCTCGCGAAACAACTCACACATCAGGGCCATCACTCACAAGAAAACTCCATAGTCTCGAGAGAAACACTCGAGATGACCAAACGTGAAACTGCAGACACCTAACGCCACCGTGCACATGCACGGTGATTCTCCTCCCCTCCAGTGGCTCAAGCCTCTTCCAACAAGTCACGTAAAGGACTCACACTCGAAATCCCACTCCAGTTCGTCACGAAAATCATGGGATCGAAAAAAGGCTGAAGCTCGTACCAGCTGTACACGAACACACTAAGTAAACCGCATCAACCCACTAACGTCGACCACCTGAGGTGGTGAAACTCCGTTCATACCTCGACCATAACCTCCCCTACCCACTCCAAGAATCGCGATGCACTCGATCAAAGCACGGCGACAAAACCACAATTTTACAGAGCATAAAAACATACGCAAACTAAACCCTACATTCGATTCAAACCCAAAATCCTTGCATTCGAAAAATTCTTCAGCATTTTTCCTGTTATCAACAAGTATCAAGCAAGCTATACAACAAGTTTCAATATTTAAGATTTGTTGAATCTCCAGAGATTTACAAAAAAACAATTTTTGTTCATTTACAAAATTCACCTTATATACTCATCTAAAAATCTCCACTCTCGTTTTAAAAATCCTACTTTTGCATGAAGATTCAAGCTGTATAGTTGAATTGGCAAACTAAAATACTTGAATTCATCATAGGATTTTTGGTTGACCTGTAAATCAACTGGAACAGTTGATATGCTTCACTGGAAATTTGAAAAAAAGTTTAAAAACTTGATTTATATTCAAACAACTTACTTTTTTTTAAAACATAAGCCTATAAATGAGTGAGAGGAGGTATTTTATAATTTGATCATCTACTTAACTCCATAACCAAGAAAATCTGTGTATTCAAACCTACAGAGCACTCATATAAGAACACAGATTGATAAAGAAAAACATATGCCAACATATGATTACCAATACATCATACACACAGATTAAACTTAAGGCTTAAAATTTTATGTTTACTCACCTAAAACTGTTGAACAGAATTGATGTGTTGTGTTGAAGCTGCAGTATTAAATTCCTGAGAATCTGTTTTGCCTATATGTTGAATTTTGCTTGAGTTTGTAAAATAAGATGTTTATCTTTTTTTTTTTATGAACTCAGTTTTGAATTGATGAACGAAAGAAGATTCAAGCTATGATATATAAAAAAAATGCAGGCTGTAAGATTTGATTTAAGATTTTTTTGTTTGAACTAAAAACATTTCAGAAGGTCGGCCAGAGATTTTTTTCTTCAACAAGATGGTGGCTGAAAAGATTAAAAAATGTGGCTACATCTATTGATTTTGTCTTGTGTAATTTATCATCTTGTACTATATGTTTTTTCCTTTCTTTCTTACAAGTTTGTTCAGCCTGACTTTGTAAGTATATTTAGCTATTTATTTCCTTGGCTTATTATAGAAGCTTGCTCATTTACACATATGTTTATTATTCTTAGTGAAGCCTGATTTTTGATTTTTATTTGTTGAGTACAACTATATATAACTTGTCTTGTTTTCTTTACATTATTCATTTATATATACAGGTTATTTTTCTCAAATTTTCTGATATGTTTGCTTAAAAGTATTGTTAGCATATTAGTGTATTCTATTCGTTAATTAAATTTTCAAACATGGATTAATATCATATACTTGTATGTTTATGCTTCAAGTTATAATTTATATTTGTACATTTATCTCTTTAGTTACATTCTAATATTTATGATTATGTTTTATACTAATTTTGTATGTTAATGTTTTAATTATTTATATTGTTTTATACTTATGTGTTTATGTTTAATAATACTATGTTTGTTTATTTTTAAACTTATCATTTTAAAAACTACAATTGTATTCATAAGTGTATTATCAAATATCTCATCATTTTAAAAATTTAAAAGCTTGTATTTAATATAAATTAGATTAAATATTCATTAAAATATGCTGTCAAAAATTCCGGGTTGTTACACCGTAATTTGGCATTAGTTATTTAATTAGTTAGTTAATTAATTAATTTGGCTCCAAAAATGGAATTTATGCAAACGGTGGAATTTGCATCAAACTTGCACCATTGCATTTGTGGAGAAATTTCTGAGCAACTTTCATATTTGGAGTTTCGCGGTCGAAGTCTAAATGAAGAAATCAAGGACGAAAAATGAATTCGATATGAAAATAGTTCGAATAAGAGAATTAACATGTTTATATTAATTATCTACGACCCACAGGTCGGCCCACGTATTGGAGCGGTCCACCAGGGGCGGTCAACTACTTCACGTGTGGTGGCTAGGGTTGGCTTAGGCCTAACGGTTTGGATTTGATATATTTCGATCCGACGGAGGGTGATTTTGCGCCTATAAATTTAGGCCTAGCCCCATTATCTTCTTATATTTTTCTGGAGGCAGTAGCGAAGCTCTGCCATTTCTTATTCTCCGCTTTCTTTCTAAATTATAACAATAAGATATTTATATTGTAACATTCCCGTTTTTAAATCAAATTGAAATTGGAAATAAATTTAATTTTTGGAATTAAATTATGGATTAATCTGGTACTTTCCAAATCATTGAATCAGATATTTGTATATAAAATTTATTTTAAATTGAATTGTGAGATTAGAATACAAGAATTAAAATTTAATTTTTTATTTGGAAACTTCAAAAGTATAAAATATAAAATAAATTAAGGTTTAAAGCATAACTTGTAAATATATTTGAAACAAGGTCTAAACATAAATTTAAGATTTCTGTATATTTGAAACTAATAAAATCTTGTTTCTTAAATTTTGTAAATGTGCATTTCGATTTGAAAGATATATAAGTATAAGTAATTGAAATTATATTTTGAAAATAAATAAAAAAACATACATATGTAAAAAATTGGCTTGTAAATTTATAAGTTAAGATTAAGTAAGGTTTAAATTATAAAATTATAAATTTATTTAAGTTAAGGGTTTAAACACAATATTAAATAACATTGGACATTTGTAAAATAAGGAGACAAGTAGCATTACAAGTGTTAGATTAATGTAATAATCTCGAGTACGAATGAACCCGACAATAATGTAAATGAATATTAAAAAGAAATGTAATAATAAGAAATATAATAAAATAGGCCTATTTTCTTAAAATTTGAATAATGTAAATAAATATTAAAAAGAAATATAATAATAAGAAAACGGGCCTATTTTCTTTCATGATAAGAAATTGAATCAAAATGCTTAAGATCAAATGAAAATAAAACAAACCTAGATCAATTCTTGGTTCAACTGCAACCTGATTCAAGATGTAAGAATCATCTCAGAAACCAAATCAGTACAAAGCCTGGAAATGACAATTTGGAAATCAAGTAGAAAAATCAAAAAAATCTGGGAAACAAAGCAAAATTCCCAAATTCTAGGCCTCTGTCTTCAGAAATGTGAGCAAACTATCCTTTTTGAATCTAAACTGCTATGGTACCTTGATGATATTAAAGTTAGTTGTATGAGTGTTAATATGCATGCATGACTTTGCATATATATATATATATATATATATATATATATATATATATATATCTGTGTGTGTGTGTGTTCATGTGCGTGTGTGTGCATGTAAAATTGTATGCATGTCTGTTTACAAGACATATATATCTTTGTTTTAAAATGCACAGGCTAAGAACAGCTTAAATAAATTTATATCTCCCCAATCAAATGTTATTAGGCTATAATCTTTGAAGGAAAAGGGATTGTAATGGTGTAATATTATTTTTTTAAAATAAAAATAATGAGAAACATTAAGTAATTTACCTGGAGAACAGAAGTTAAAGTAAAATATGTTCAAAATAGAAAATTCGAGTATTCCAATTTTAAAATCTGATTACACAAGCATGTTTGAATTGCAAAAATGTGATTTTAGATGGAAACGTCATTATTTTTAAGTGACTAAATCTCGAGTACGAATGAGTTGAACGAAAAATGAGTTTTCGTCAATTTTCGGCGATCGGCAGATTAATATTAGTTGTGCTTTGGTAGAAAGGAAGTTTAGGCATCATGGATCACCAGAAAAATGACCGGAAAGATTCTAGCTTGTTGTGGTGGCCGCGCGAAAATGATTTAGGGTTTAATGGCACGTTTTTGTCAGTGGCGTTCTCGAGTTTATCCCACTACCTATGGATGATTAGGGATGACCGGTGCGAGGTAAATCAAAGCATCAATCTTCGGCATTGCTCAGGATGTGATTGCATGGCTTCTGGTTGCCGAAATTGGCAGTGCGTGGTGATTTGGGTTGGTCGTTTGGGTTCAGATTGTTGCTGAGATGCTCGATTTCGATTTCGAGTTAAACTTGAGTTGCTAGGTGGTCGTGGCGTTAGGGGGGATGGTTGTCGACTTGTCGACGCTAGTGATGATGGTCAGAGCCGCCGCATTTGGAGGTGCACGTGCACGAGTTACCATTTGTGTCTGATGGCTTTGGTGCTTGGTGGTCTCGAAGAAAATCTGGGTAAATAGGAGCATGGCTCGAGTAGGTTGTCGGGTTCATTCGTGCAAATATAACAGTGGTATGTTTTAATAAAACAAAGTAAAAAAAAGGAAAATGACTCGGGTTTGGGCTTGGGATTGTGTACATCTGGCTCGGATTTGCACTTAGGAATTTCTAAACGTTGTTTCGGGTGGATATTGAAAGAGTTTTCAAATTTAAAAATAAAACAAGTTTTAAAATCATACTCTTAAAATCAATTTCTTCTATATGAAAAAAGTTTAATTAATTATTTGTTGATAAAAGTTATGTAGTTTTTAACTTGAAATTAAGTAAGTTTTATTTTCTTAAGTTGTTTTGAGATAATTTTTAATAGCTTAATTAAATAGTTGATTTAATAGATAAAGGGTTTATCTTAAAATAATATTTTAAACCACTAGTTAACTTAAAGGTTTTTAAGTTAAATTATATGATAATGATAATTTATTTCGAAGTATTAATTAATGTGACTTCTTAAAGGTTGATTATTTTAATGAAAGATTGACTAATTTATAAATCAGTAATCAAAGATGATTAATTGCTTAAAAATAATTACTTAAGTAAAAGTAATTACTTAATGGTTAAAGCAAATTAAGTGATTAACGATAATCACTTATTGTAGTCAATTAAATGTTAATTAATTAAGGGTTGATTAATGAATGAAATTAATTAAGAATTTTTAATTAAAGAATAATTAGTTTATGTGATTAGTTAATTAAGGTAATTAATTTGAGAATAATTAATTAATTAAAGGTTAACTAATTAAAGAATTTAATTAAAGGCTAATTAATAAATTAATAAATGAAGGTGGATTAATTTATAATTATTAAGGAAATCAATTAAGGTAAATTAATTGCTAGTTAATTTATTCTTAACGATGATTAAGTGATTAAGAGTAATCATTTATTTTAATTAATTAAGGGTAATTAATTAATGTGATAAATTAATAAAAAAATTAATTAATTAATGAAGGTGATTAAGGGATGATTATTGATTAAGGGTTAATTAATTATTGTAATTAATTAAGAAGTATTTAAATGGTTTGTAATTAATTAAAATTAATTAACTAAGATTAGTGACTAATCTGATTTGAATTAATCAGATAATTAATTGATATTACTTATGGACGTTGGATTGGATGATTTAATTATTTGATATCCCTGATATATGATGCTTTGTGTTATGAATTATCCTAATTTGTGCTGTGATCTGTGATGTAATTTATTTATCTGTGATGTAATTTATTATCTACGATGAACTTATATTATTCATCCATGATCTGTAAATAAAGATAAGCGTTATAGATTATACCGCTTATCTATATTTCTGTGTTTGAATCTGTAATGGTTGATGTTGGTGCACTATTGTATGTAAACCCCTTGACCATACTATACATACATAAATATGGATTTCACGAGGAAATCAGTTTAAGTCACAGATATTTGAATTTAATATTTTAAAATGATTTTAAAGTTTGAATTTTGAATCCGAATGGTTTTGGAAATGAAATAAGGTTGAATGTGAAAAGTATTTGAAAAGGAGTTTTTGAAGATAAAAGTTATTTTAAATAATTTGATTTGGTTTGAAATTGAAGAGGATTTTTTTTAATGGTGTATCCTTTATAAATAAAAGATTTGAGATGGGAATTGTTTTGAAAATTAAGAATGAATCTTTGGAAATGGTTTTGAAAGTTATAAAATAAGTCTTTAATTTAAAGACCAGATGAGATAATCCAACTTGAAATGGAATTGTTCTGAAAGCCTATAAATGGATCTTTGTTAAAGATTTTGAACCTTGTTTTTAAATTAAAAAAAAGGTTTTAAAAGTGAATCTTTTGTTTAAACGATTAAAATGTGGAAATTGTTTAAACCATTGAAAGGTTTCTAGAAGTAAATCTTTTTGTTGGATATGATAATTTGTTTAAACCATTTGAAATAAAAGTTTTGGGTTTTAAGTTGTGACTTAACTGAAAACCCATTATCCATATGTTTTTAAATATTGCGCTCATTATTCAGTTTAGCCGGGAGAGGACCTTGTGTCATATAACCCATTTCGAATAATGATACGACGATATGGATAGCATTTGAAGACCGATGGTGAAGCTCGGATACTTTCAAAAGCGAAAGGATGACCTGTCGAATGTCTCTGCACCTACTGGCCCCGGTACAGAGATTCGAGCACCCATTGTGATGGGAAGTTCGGTCATGATTAGAAATTATCCCGATTGCAAGGGCTTCTTTGGAAGTGCCTTCGGTTCTGTTCGAACCCGGAGCAGACTTATATGGATGTGTAACTGACGGTACATTTTGAGATGTAAAACCGGTTTCTATCAAATACATTTCTGTTTGGTGGTGGAGATTTATTCTCTTAGCTTAACTCCCTTCTCTGAGGCGTACGAGCTCAGAGGTTATGCAGTTGATGGTTACTAGTGATACATTCCCAATTTGATAATATGGCATACGAAGTGCTGCTGATCATTTACTGATCAAAACATGGCTTTTGTGAAAAGCATAGCTTTGTGGACGAGACTTCGTCGGACTTCATAACCCGGAACGGTCGAAACAGGAAAGATGCGGCAGGGTTATAGGGAGTAGCGCCCCTTAGAGTATGTGCATTTCCTTCTGGATAGAAGTTGTATCATGGTATGGAGCCCAGATACTTAACTTAAGTGGATATCGCAAATATATATTACTTTGTGATTGTTGTTGTTGAGGATCCTTGGATAAAGGTTGTTTACAACCGAGGGATGACATACTCGTGTCAGTAGTTACCTATTTTTGCAAAGGTAACCCGGCCTTGTGTTGGCAGAGATCTAGTTAGGTTCTCGGGACGTCCCTCCAGAGGGAGTACCCATATAGCAATGGGAAGTTCTTTAGCCTGACCATTTGTTGGAAATTCAAACAAAACAATACGCGCCCTTTACGACTTCAATTGTATAACCTGCCACCTCAGGTGGTAGCTATAGCTGGCATAATATAATAGTACCTACGCTGGTTAAGATTAATATTATACTTTCGAAAGTATTTTCCACTATGTACTAATAATAATATCAAAAAGGATTTTGCGTAGTAAGCATGTTTGACTATCATAAGGAGAAATCTCCCCCAAGTGTGCGATTGCATTGTGTGTGTGCCGGGAGGCCTTATGGTAGTTTCATTTTTCAAAAAGCATTGCGGACTTCAAAATTAAATTCTTTTGTTTGTTTTAAGGATAAAATGTTTTTGTTTGCTCATACCAGTCTCATGACTGACCCGGAGTTTATTGTCCCCTTCCTAAACTCTAGGTGCCCACTATTTTCCACACGGGCAGTCTAGAGTTGGGTTTTTCAGATAGTAGATATAGATATCGATTCGGTAGCTTTCGGCTTTCTCTTTGGAATTCTTTGGAGTCTTTGGAGTCATAGACTGGACTTGCTTATCTGGGTGCCACTTGATGGTGGTTTGAGCTATTTCTGGATTGGTGCTTTGGAGTTAGAGTTGCTGTTGCTGTTCGGAGTTCTTGGTTCCGCTGCTATTTCATATTGTTATTCCACTGTAGCATTGTTATCTTGTATCTCTGATATTGATTCATATTGCATCATTGTTGTATCGAATGTTGTATATCAATGATATTCATTCTTTTCTTCCGCTATGTTGTTATACTTGATGTGTTATAAGCTCCGGCGAACCAAATTCGACGTTTGGATCTGCGGCATTGAATACGAGCGTCGTATTCGTTGCTGATTTTCGAAGGTCGAGTCAGGGTCATTACATATATCTATATTCATAAAAATTGGAGTAGAAAAGAAATCTAATAAAAAGGAGAAGAGAATCAACTATACGCAGGTTTGAGGTAATTTATATATTTATTTTTATATCTATTTTCTCTTCCAATCCTAAATCTCTTCACAAATCTGTAATTCTAATATATGTATATACCATTTTTATACATATTTCTTGGATCAAAAAGGATTTGAAAATGAATATAAGGTTCTACTTCAAATCTAGGGATTTAGACCACTTTTAAAAGGAAAGTGAGAAAATTTATAGATTGTTATAATATAAAAATTATCGTTGGTGTTTGTTTGATTATTATGCCTAACTAGATAATTGTATATGAGTTCTAGGCAACAAATTAAATATAATGTAAGTGTAATAAATATCGCATACATATTTTTGTTTATGGATTGATTTAGAATTGTTTATAATCTGATCTGGAAATCAATCTCAATAGTATGAATTTAGAAAACTGATTTGAATGAAATTTATTCCAGATCTAAAAATAAGTTGAATAATAACATTATGAATTTGGATTATTACTCTAATCTTGTTGGAATGTAAACTTTCTATGTTTGGATTGTTGGAATTTAGATCTGTTAAATATTTGTAAATTTGTTTGATTTCTTTCCCATTTAGAAAATACAGCATTTGATCTAGCAAGGAAAAGATGTAAATAAAAAGTTAAATAGATGCGTACAGTATGAAATCATTGTAGTTTACACTGTGTATTTCAGTAATAAAAAGGAATGTTTATTCGTTTTAATTTCAAATGAATTAATCTTTAATATTTTAAAGTTAAGTCTATTTTTTGGATTAATTTATGGAAATTATAGCAGATAATCTTTTTAGATATGATTCCAACAATTGAACATAGAATAGAATGGTTTAGCGAAGATATATAACTAGAATATATTTGATAAAAGTAGATATTTATATGTAGTTTACTGCATTTATAAATAAACTTAACTAATAACGATGTTTATAAGTAATATTCAAATCTAGGATGATTAATTAATGAGAAATGAACTTAAAAGGTCGTAATTCCAATATATGGAAAATAAATCATAATAAATATGGAAGTTGTAATAATTTGAAAGGTAAATGGATTAGCTGGCCTGATATATAAAGAAGTTAAACCAATAACTATGAACTAGTTAAAAAGATTGCTAATTTGAAATTAGTAATCATATATAAATGTCTTAGGCAATGTCCTGCTATAATTTTATGGACAAATTGACATTTATGAACATAAAAAGAGGATTTATAGGTAGACAAGTATTTAAGGTAAATCTTATTGCCTTAAATAAAAAAAGGAATTAGTAAGCTAAGTCCAATGTCAACCTAAGTAGTATATGTAAAGACTTAGGTTGGCTAATCGGACTTAGTAGGTTAGTTATGTGAGGTTAGTAGAGTCACGCGATGGAAGACTGATCTTCAATTTGAGGCTACCAGCAGTCAGGTGCACTACTACTGATGTGAGATATCACTAATCCTAGGATCTGTGACTTTGCGAGAGATAGTACCTGCTTTGGGGTCAGAGGTGTTAAGTGGTTGTTTGAGGTCCCGCCTCTTTCCCTATTAAGAAGTATTAAATGGTCCAAATTTGGAATTAGTAGTGGTGAAGGATATCTTCATAGGGGTCCGCTTCTAGTTTGTGGTATTAAGTGGTTGTAGGGTCTGTCTCTCTCCTAAAAGAAAGTACTAAGTAACCTAATGAAGTTCCAAATAAATAAGGATGTCTCTAAAAGGGTTTACTTCAGTGTTGAGCTACTAAGTGGCTATTTTAGGGCCCGCCTCCCTACTTAAAGAAGTAACCTAGTGAGGTTCCAAACTAGTAATTAAGAGTGATAGTGAATATCTTGGAAACGTTTCGCTTTGGGTTTGAGGTTTTAAGTGACTGATCAAGGGTTCGCCTCTCTCCTAAAATGAACTGTTTAGTGTTCTAGAGAGATTCCAAGTGAAGTCATCTAGATAGTAACAGTGATGAGTCTGCCTTAGGCGTTGGTAATAAATGGCAAAGGCTTGCATATAAATAGATGTTAAATGGTCAAGGGTCTGCCTAGTCCTTATTAATGAGGTATTAAGTGATTTGGGCACAGTCTCTTACATTGCTAAGGCCGTAATAACGATCATACGATTGAGGAGTTCTCCTGGGGATAAGTATTAAATGATGTAGGGCCTGCCTAGAATATAGGTATTAAATGGTTAGAAGTTCGCCTAGACCTTTGAAACGTTTTAAGTGGCTTAGGTACTCTTACATGGCCACGATTCTATTAGCGATAGATGCAGTAATATTTGGACATTAAATTTTGGAAGCCTCAAATAGTGATTAGAGGTCTTGGTTACAAGGACCCGCCGATCATTGAAAACATTGTTAGGAAGCCACCTCAGGAATAGGTCATAAATTATGGAGTCTACCTTGATTGAGGTCTTAAAAGGCATAGTCTACCCATTTCTCTTTAAAGTGTTATGTGGTGATTATAGGAGCCCGCTTCATATTTAGAAGTATTAAGCAGCAAATGGTTCGGAAGTATTAGGTGGTTAATAAGGCTTAGTTAGTATTTTGTACATTGGGAACAGAAAAGTAATTATTCATGTGTGCAATGCAAGGTTAGGATTTCTAACCTTAATAGACATAACATTTGAAGGGTAACCAATCGGTTTAAATTTATGTTATGGATAGTTTATTGATTTTCCAATCAATAGAACATTGTTTCGACTCCATCCACATTACAACCCACATGATAGATTTAGGGGAACATGTCACTGGAGCTGGATGTGTTTAGTTGTTGGACTGGTCATCTTTTTTATCATCTCGATGCCAGTGTGACAACTTGTTATCCAAGGAATACCATTAATTCCAAGGTAATTGTCATAATCAGTATTCTTATCCTATTATTATATCCATTAGGAAGTTAGATTTCTATTAATATATGAAAATGCTAATGCTTAGTTGTAAGCACCGAATTTAACGATCTATGCCTTAGTCGACTTGGGTTTCGATTTTTGTCGAAATTTAGGCTTGTTGATTTTTGGGTACTTACACATACTTATATATATATATATATATATATATATATATATTTCATGTTAAAATTATAATATATATATTTGTAATATTTTGTATATATAAATTAAAGTATATAAACATACAGTTGGACAATATATTTGTGCACTAGATAAGCTAACATGTTCATTACAGTGTAAATCCCAACATTTATGTACGGGCATATTATACCTTGTACAAATTGCTTGTTACACATGCGCATATACACATACATACATACCTACATACCTACATACATACAATACATACATACATACATATATATATATGTGTGTGTGTGTGTGTGGATGTGTGTGTGTATATAGATGCCGACTATTTGAAAACAAAATTAAACACAAAATGGTGACCCAAAGATGTAGACCATTGGATTTAATCTGTCTTTATGGAGAGGGTGGAATTCACGGGGCAAATTCAATGGTGGAGATTCTTTGTGTCACCGATTATGTCTCCATTTTGTGTCTAAATAGACTTTCCCACATATATATATATATGTATATGTATATGTATAATATCGATAACATAATATAAAACTACACTACTAGAAATGTGCTAAATAGTAGTAGATAGTTTCAACGGCCACTGTCGGCTCCGTCGTTTCATTTTCGATCGTCGTGTGTTTTATTTAATTTATTACATTATTTTAACTTAATTGGATAAGTTTGAAATTTTTGTAAATCTACTAATTTAATTCCTAAAAATTAAAGAAGATATTTTTATTCAATCCTTCAATTTTATGATGGTTCATACTTAATTAAATTAGTGTTTTCGATAATCTTTTATCATGTAATTCGATATATAACTTTATTGAAAATCGAACTCAAACAATCGATCTATGCAACTTTCATTCCGTCCATTATACAACTTCAGTGAAATTTATGATGCCTAACTGTTATATGAATTCAAATATATTTTTTAACCATTATGTAATTAATTATGAATTTTTAAATGTATTTAATATTGTAGGTTCATATAAAAGAAAATATTCGACAGAAAAATAATTATTTTTGAATCTTATGTCGAACCAAAGCACTTTAGACCTACTTCCAAAATATGACAAAAAAGTAAATAAATTTAGGGTGTAGATCTTGATTCTCAACTTTATAGTCATTTGTCTACATTTAGACTAAAAACCTTCGTTTGAAGATTTGAAGGCCGAATGATCTTTAAATGAGATGATATTTGGGTCACCTTTATAATGTATTTATCTATTCCATATGTCTAGAAATATAGAAAAATGAAAGGGAAAAAAGTTACCGAAATATATTATTTTCTATAGAGTTGTACAACACTTGATATATATTGTTAGGACAAATTCTATGAAAATGTATTGTTCGAAGTCTAAATTTTTTCTGTATGCTTTTATTAAATCCAACTATGTAGATCGTATAGACATAATATAGTATATAAACGGTTTCAATTTTGTCTCGTTTGAAAATTGTTTGACCTTAGAATGAAAGGTTTAAGTCTAAATGTCAACAAACAACTATAAATTTGAAAATTACGATTGATACCATAAACATGTTTGCTTTCGTTTCATATTTCGACCATATACCAAAATATTTTGCACCGATGTAAGACCTACCAATTTTTTTTACCAAATATTTTATTTTTATAAATTGTTATGTTAAATACATTTAAATTTCATGACAAATTATTAAATCGTTAAAAAGTATCGTATAACGTATAAATATAATCTTTTTAATATTACGAAAAAAAGTGGGTTATTGTAATTTTTTTAGATTTTTTAGGAGAAATTATACTTTTAATATAATCTAAACTTACTTTATTCTAAATAGAGAGGAAGGAAAATAATTATATTCAACTTCTATTGAAAGCTGTCAATAATGTTGCCGTCGACAGTTTTCGTAAGTGTTCAAAATGTTGCGTATACAGAAATAGCCGAACTCATTTCTTTCTAATTATCTCCTCCATAAACCCTTAACAAAAACCCAAATTCCATTCCAAACCCATGCCCAGCCGCCTTTAACCATCAAGATCGAATTCTTCATCAAATTTGAATCTCCGCACCTCTCTTCCTTCAGTTCATCGAAAATTAGGTATATTCTTCCCCTAACCTAATTATTTGGAATTATGATAAAGCTATTGTTAATTTGTTCTTAGAATTATTGATAATAGTATACCGATTTGTTATAATTTTGTATTGGTTGATTTGGAAACATTAATTAGGGTTATTAATGTTTAAATCCGAAAAATTAATGTTTAACTAGGGCTAATCTGTGTTGATTAGTGTATGTGGATATTAGTATAACAAAATTTAATGTTAATTAATATACATGTTAGCTCAAATGTCGGAAACAACAATTTAACATAATCCCTTTATTAGTTTATGTTGTTAATAATATATAAACTTAGCTTATGTGTATGTTATATATGATAATATAAACAAAGTAGTGTATAATTTTATTTTATTATTAATGTGCAACAAATTTTCATTAATGTTAGATAAAATTTTAAGAAATTTTTTTACTAGTTTTTAACCGTTAAGAAATTTAAATATTGAATTAGTGTATAATGTTAATATATAGAAAATTAGTGTATAATGTACATTATTTTTAAAATCTCTTGGATTTTTTGGTCTCGTTTGATAAGTATTGCAGATGATCATTATATATATATTTGTTTCTATTATAAAACAAACATCAATGTTCATCTAATACAGCATTTGTCGGATTTGTTCCTGTATTGGAAAATTAACAAACATAATAAAATAATTACATTTTGTAAATCATTTCATCTTAAATGGTTCATAAAATTTCGACGGTACTTATTTTTCGATCCATGTGTACATGCATTGGTGTACGATACAAGAAATAAAGGAGAAGTGCTGACCATTGACGAGGAGGATCAGATCTTTGATGTTGTCATGGAGTCGCCAACGCGGACATGACTTTAGGAAGCATGAGGTGGTGTTTATGTATAATATATTTATGAATAACATAAAACACATTAATTTATTAATCACGGTATATGAAACTCATACACTTTAGTAAACAATGTTATAGGATAGACATAGGCAAAGCAGCTGTCAAAAAGCGTAGGACAACGAGGAGATTGCAGATTTGAGAGCACGAATTGCTAAGTTGGATGATAGAGACAGACGTCGATCTATGGAGATATACCAGATGCTGGATGAGTGCATTGCTGTGTATATGCAACAGCATGACAGATTTCCTTCATTGGTGGGATCCAGAGGCTATGATCAATATTGATATGTATGGTTTTTTTTTTCATGTTGAGATATTGTAAACGTATGCATTTTGAAATGGGTGAGGTAGTATGACTTTGTTGCTAGGTAGTTTGAGAGTTAAGTATACTATGAGATAGGCAAGGTTGATGTGATTTAATATGTACGATACATTTTGAGATGTTGTTGGGTTTGTGAGGTTAATTTGAGGTGGTGTTGGATGCATTTTGACATGTTGACTGACTTGAGGTTAGTTGTTGATTGATTATTGTATATTATTGGATGTTTGAGTGTTGTTGGATATCTCAGGTTGGTTTATTGTACATATCGATTTTTTATTATTGTTTTGATGTATGTGATTTGGGCTGTGATATACATGATTTATACATGTGATTTGAGCGATGAAATGTATTATTATATATGTTATCGGAGTTTGAATGGTTGCTGTAATAATAAAAAACATTTCAGGTTATTGATGGCTTACTGGTAGCCAACATACCGATGGCTAGCGACACCAAACTGGTGTACCCTATCATCTTCCGCATGTAAATGAAGGATCGTTGAAAGTTTTCGGTATGACTGTCACTAGCTGTCGAAAATGGAGTGATCGAAAATGTCACTGAAGTACTGTCCTTCGACGCCTAATATTTTGATGCTTTTTTTCGTCGTTTTTTCGATCGCTATCGACGCCCACTGACGGTTTCAAATTATCAGAATTCCTGTTATTTCTTCTAATGCAATATTATAAATTTGGATAAAATAATGATTTTATTTAAAATAAATTTAGAAATTTTCTAAATAAATTAGACTTTATAGGCCCAAATAACGACCAAAATAGTAAAAAAAATTGATATTCATTCATTATTTCTGTTGTGAGCTAATCCAGTTCAAACATTCTCAAGTGAAAGTATTTTCACTTCGGGATTCTCTATTTTACATTAGTTATATCATTCAACCAATGATTCTCGAGTGAGTCATTCTATAGTTGTCTAATAAATACTAGCGTGTAACCCTTTGGTGACCCAACGACCATGAGTAACACCCTGCCCAACATTTGACAGCGTTACATATTCTAGCCTTAATGGATGTACCGATATCCTATCTCGAAACATCTTGACTATGAATATTTAAAACAATCAATATTTTTAATGTGATAAATTTTCCTTAAGTAGAATACATTGCAATTACTATCACATAACATGCCATTTAAGGGTTTTCCATTTAATATACCTAAACTAATTGATTAATTAACATAACATGGTATGAAAAATATATTATAGAAAGGTAAACTTCTTTTATTTCAAATGAGATTTTAATACACATTTAATAATTTGTAATAAATTAAAGAATTACCCCTAGGATGTACCCCTATTTCTATCAAAATGACTTTTGGGGGGAGGGGGTTGGGATGGTTTGTTGTTATAAATGAGAATATGTAAAGTATAATGAATTCATCGATACATAATGAGGTACTAGATAAGATAGCATACATCCTGTTCGGACTAACAGTAAGGTTGCACTCTTAATATGTCAGCCCATTTGTCATAAGTCTAGTGATTTGATGTGTAGGCTCAACAACTATGATGACCTATCTCCTTAACCCTTGAAAATCAACACTATATATCTAGGCATTCACATGTCGTAATTCCAATTGTTAGGGAGACAAATTATCAGGGGTAAAATAAAATAAAGGTAGAAGATAGAAACACAAATTCTCATATTGCATATAACTTTGTAGATAGATAGTACGTACAACCACTCTAACAAGGGTGCACTAGAGTTATGATATGAACTAGTCCAGCCAGGAACAGTTATAACTGCGTGTCCCTACATTTGCTGGTAAAAACAAACTTGGCATAGCGAAAAATAAAAAAAAAGAGATAAATATTAACACAAGATGATCCAACTCCATGCTCTAAAAACTTCTCCTAAAATGCTTCACCAAAATGCTTATAAAATGATCCTGACTACTTTGCTGCCCGAAAAAATAGGGCGCCCAGAGTTTAAGGGAAAAGAAAATAAACTTCAGGTCAGTCATGAGACTGGTGTGAGAGAACTTGAATGAGCAAATACTTTTGAAATCAAAGTTATCACATAAGATCATGCCACACATAAACACATATGACGTTTTTCCCTTACGATAACCATAAAATTTGCTATGCAAAATCATTTAATATTATTCTAATGACATTTTTAATATTATTTTTAATGAAATTCTTTAAAAATTCTTTTCACGTAAACATATTCAAATAGCCAAAATTGTTACCATTATTAAATATCAGCATATTAGACTCTACAATTAAAATGGCGGGCACGTATTGGAGAATGGATTTCCAACAAATGACCAGGAAAGGGACTATCTTTCGATAGTACATCTCTAGAGGAATGCACCAAGGCCTAACTGATGGTCCTTTGCAATCATAAAAATTGCTAATCTCTAACTAGATAATACTGGATACGTCATCACCCCGATCGTTATAGACCTATTCGAGACGTCTCTTAGCATACACCATAATAATTTAAACCTGAATGTTGTAGTAGGTAGAAGTATGTCTAATAGTGGGTGATCATACCCTAATGGTTGCGAACCACATAGCCTTGCTGCATCTACCACGTTTTAGTCATTTCCAGGTTCGAGGCCTGACATAGCAATTACCTTTCATTTTGAACATCAACTTTCCACTTTGAATGCCACATTGCCATTCCGTAATCACATAATTAATTCTTTCAACCTATAACTCCTAAACATATACGTCTCATGGAAAGGTGTTAAGCTAAAAGAAGGTGTCTTCTCTACCAAAAAAGAGATGATACGTTTATGGAGATCAATTATAGTGATTTTAAAATGCAATGCCAGACATTCGTCCATACAAGTAGTTTAAGAACAGGATAAACCAAAGGAACTTCCCCTGCCACATCTTGTTTGGGATATACCTCTAGGATTAGTAGCGATCAGTCCTTGCAAATCAAAGATTTTTATAACAGAGCACTACTGCCACCATAACATAGATATGGAAATTTCCTCGAGGGTCCAGTGACAATTAACCCTATATCATAAAGATCTTTGTCTTCAATGATTTCTTCTTCAACAAGTTTTACTTCGAAAATGTAAATTGGTTTGAAGTGGTCTTCATATAGGAATCAACCAAATCTGATCCCGGCCTCTTCGAATCAAATTATTGAGAAAAAAATGTTAAGTGTGGGTGATTAGTAAACAATATTTTCATTCAGTAATATATATATATATATATATATATATATATATATAGACATACATATATTTCACCATATATGGATTTATTAAACCTCTCTTTTTTAAATTAATTTCTTTTATTCTTGAAAATTATTTCTAAAGGGTGCTTTTCTTTTGGAAAAACTTAAATAGGATCATTTTAAAGCATTCGGGCTTTCTCTTTGATATGTTCACCTCTTACCTAGAAAGAGAAAACAGAGGCAGATAAATTTAAGGTACAGGTTTCTCCAACCCTAACCTTAGTTACAAACTTTGTTTCATCTTTCTAGATCTCATAGATGGGTAAAACATAGTTGTCATTTTTGCATACTCCTTTCGTTATTAAAAATCATTTCAAAAAAACATTTGGAAATAAAACTAAGTTCAAAAATCAATTTCCAGAATTTATTGATGTATAGTGTAGGAACAGTGATTATGGAGCCCTGAAGCTCAAATTTTACTTTCTGCATCTTTTAATTCAAAAGTTATTATTTAAATCTTTTACTGTATTTAAATCTTTTACGATATTTAAAATAAATTTTTTGAATTTATTCTCTATTTTTAAAAATTTAAAAACAATCACTTAAAAGATTTTACCACTTCAGCCATTTAATTGTCAAAGCGTGATTTTTTTGGAAAAAATGATTTGAAAAAAATTAGTTTTGTTTAAATGAAGTATTATTTTTTCTTTTACATTTGAAAACTATAGTGAAAATAGTCCAAAAAATTCTTATTTCAAAGAATCACTACACCAGAAAAGACTTTTGGTAGCGTTGAAAAAACGCTACCATAGCTTATGGTAGCGTTTTAGAGAACGCTGCTATACGACATGCAACTAAAAGTCTAAAATCTTTTGTTGCGTTGTAGTAAACGCTACCAAAAGTCGCTTTTAAATGCAACTATAGGTATTTTCTGTAGTATTTAAAAAACGCTACCAAAAGTCACTTTTAAATGCAGCTATAGGTTTTTTCTGTAGCGTTAAAAAAACGCTACCATAAGTCTTCATTTTTTGGTTGCATTTTTTGTTTATATGCTTTTTTTGATTTTCAGTAGCGTTTTTAAAATGCAACTGTATAATTTTTATATTAGTTTACATTTGTTTCTGTAGCATTTCTGAAACGCTACTAAAAGTTATTGGTTGTTTGGTAGCATATTTTCATATATTCAAACAAACAATTAAATCACATAATTAGCATATACAAACAATCAATCATATGATCATCATATTCAAATAATTGCAAAAACATGCTAATCTCACAATCAAATATAATATCCATAATCAATTCGATAGTAGTTTTTCAACAAAATAAGTCACATACTACAAGCATTCACAGACAAGTTTCCACAAATGGTACTAACAAAATACGACAACATATATAACAATTAAATTCATGTTCGTTGCTTGATTACCAATAGTTCTTTGTTGTTGACAGTCTTCACTTCGAAATAGCTAATACCTGCAAACGAGTTTAACAATCAACAATATATATATATATATATATATATATATATATATATATATATATATGTATATGTATATGTATATGTATATATGTATATATATGTGTGTATATATATGTATATATGAAAATCATGTAATCTATTACTCGATATTCTATATTAACACATATTAACAAAAATTGTTCTATTTTTATATGCATCCTATATAGTTCCCCAACGAATACACAATTTTCAATTTACACAGATATTCAGATCAAAACTGGGTTAGAATTCTGACTGGATTTTATTCTATGTGCAGATTGTGTATTCAGTACCATGGGCAGATTGTGTATTCAGTACTATGGTCAAGTTAAATCTTATAAAATATGAAAAAGTATCTGGAACGTCCGTAATCCATCGATGATGCATCCATCCACTAATTGAAATGTACAATTTTCTTTACCCTTGTCGTTTTCTATCAATTCGGTTCTCCAAAACAAAAATATTCCCTAAATTCACATTGCCGTAACTGTATTAGGCAACAACTGTAGTGTCATTTACTTCCATTTATTTGTGTTAGCCCTCTTGTATAACTACATTTGTGTAATACATGTGCAATGACATAATGATTAATCTGAGTAGACAGTTTTAGGAGATATGGTTTATTTAAGTTTTAGTTTCAAGTGTATCAATTGTTGTGGCTCTGCAGATAAACACGTTTACTATAGAGGATATGTACTGAAATGTTGTGGTTTTGCAGATAAAAACTTAAATGTTGTGATACAGATTTTTATTTTTATTTTAATACCCGAATAAACAGAACTAAAACATAATTTATTATTATTATCATTATTGTTATTCAAACTTGATTAACTTAATTATATTATTATTATTATAAACTTAGTCAAATTTTATAACCTAAGTTAATTTATCATCACCATCGTTATCTATAAATCTTTATTAAATTAGTTATATTATTATTATTTATAAAATTTAGTTAACTTAAACTTAGTTAATTTTAACAAAACTCAGTTAATTTTATTAACTTGGTTAACTTAGTTAATTTATTATTATTATTATTACCGAAACTCGGTTAATTTAATTATATTATTATTATTATTATTATTATTATTAAATTAGTTAATTTTTATAAACATAGTTAATTCATCATCATCATAATCATTGTTATTATTTATAAAACTTTGTTAAATTAATTATATTATTATTTATGAAATTTAGTTAGCTTAAATTGAACTAATTTTATAAAACTTGTTTAACCATTAAGGTTATATTTATGCCTATAAATAATGTTATGCCTATAAATAATTTTATAAAACTTATTTATCGAAGGAATAGAATCATAGGTAACCATTAACACACTTAAGGTTATATTTATGCCTATAAATAATGTACTATGAAATAAAAAAACCATGCAGAAATAATTCAAGTATATGAATTAGGGCATAAATACCTTAGGTTCTCTTTTCCAAGCTTTAAAACTGAAGTGCGGCGATCATATGCTTTAAGTGCTTTCTTATTACAGCAAGTCCCCTCCTTTATCTATCAATTCATTACTGCACAAGGATACAAAATTAGGACATAAATACCTCGTACCTCGTACAAAATTAGGATATCAATTCATTACTGCAACATCTTATCTTCCGGGCCTTCACCATCAATATTTTTTTGACCCTTCATCAATCCCCGTACTGATACCAAAAGAAGATGCAGGTGAGCAAGTAGACATATGTGTTATTTCCACTTCAAAATCTTCATTGTTCTCTGCATCCTACAACTCTTCGTCATGCTCATCCATGTCTTAACTAATATTCTCACTAACAATACGCCCCAACACCGCTTTAACACCCTTTAGTTTGTCTTCATTTGTCCCACCTTTTCTGCACTCTATCAAAAAATAACATAATATATAAGTACAGCACAAAGACATATACAAAAATATATACAGGACACCTGTACATGAGAGGTAAGTAATGTTTGTCTTTATGGCCGGTGTTCAATTCATGACTCCTACATTCTAGCATTTAAAAGTAAACTATCACTAATTTTGTTCTTCCTATGCACATTACTATTATACACTACGCACAGAGGTAATAATAAGGTTTAAATTTAACAACAACAACTTCAGTATTTATCCAAAATACAATATACAGTTGATGACAATGTAATAGTATAGCAAAATCACAACGATTGCTCTATATTCAAAGAAACATGAATTGACCTTAAATTTAAAGCAAAAATAAAAATCATTTAGATGATGGTACAAATAGTATGTGTATGCTTTATTAAAAGAATATAGAGTTAAATTTAAAGTGGTAACACCTTTACCTGATAATCATCAGTAGGATCTGCAGGAGTAAGCAGGACATTGCCATTTCTCACGGTAAGTGAATAATCCAACGCAGCTTTAGTGTATATCCTTATTGTCGGATTACGAGTTAGCTTCAACTCATTCACATTGGGTATGATTCTCCCTGGAATAAGAAAAGAAATATCAAATTTACGATTAGTAGTGCTTTCATGGTACCACAATCATTGATTAATTTATGAATAAAATAGTTAATATAGTTAAACAAAGTGAAATGGATGGGATAAATAAATTGAGGACATGATGCAAGAAATATTTATGAACAGAAATAGCTACAGATTTTGTCAAGTAAAACCATACCATAGGGCACAATCTTCCAGCGTTGGTTCATTGATTTCTTGTACCATTCATAAAGCACAACTACTGTTCCATCACGGACTCCACCATGGTCTTTATCTCCATGGAAAGCATCGAAGTTCATGCTAATGTCATTGATCTTCCTTATGCAACAAAAGCCATCTCCAAGATCCTTACTTTCACTCCAAAGGACTGACTCGTCAGGGAAGCTAGGATCATATGGAACTAATCCAACCATAAAAAAAATCAACCTAGTGTCACAAATAAAGCAAAAGAAACACAACTATGATTTCATAATTGAGGCAAACTACTAATTGTATACACCTAGTAGTACACATGTTAACTAGAGGATCAAACTGTTTGCTTTCTCATGAAAGAAGATGTGTATGTTTTGTTATATTTATTTTTTTAATTTGGATAAATAAACTTTTAGAGGATTTGATCTTAGAGTACTATATCTAAAGTCTAAACATGCATAAGATTTTCAACTTGACTAGAGGTTTAATTTTACTAACTAAAAGTAAAACCACATAAGAAACTGTGCAACAAAACTACATCCAACTATTAACTGATTTTGATAAGGACTTGCATTTTGATAGATCAACTAAAAGTAAAAATACTGGGTTATTACTTACTTGCTCATGAGGTCCACAAGGATGTTGTATAGCTTGATCGGTGGCTTTGTTTACAAGAGCAAAGCTTGGAAATCCTTCACCATCCTTTATTCTTGTACTCAATCTCAGGTCCTTGATCCAGTGCTATCATACAAACAATATTATGCTGTGGAAAGTGCGTGGAAACTTTGTTATTAAACCAAAATTTTAAGAATTGAATATACAAGTGTTCATTTTTTTCTTGAGATATATAGCCGTCGTTTCTCTTATTCAATATTAATTCTACATAAATTTTGTCAATAAATACCTTTAGATTAATAGCACAAGATTCATCTCTGTTTTATAAAAAAATATCCTTTCAAACGTTTCATCTAGTTAAAAGTATAATTAGTATATAGAGTCTACGTAGTTAACAAAACTAAAATTTCAACCACAAGTACAAATAAAAATAAAAATAAAACTACCTTATGATCGAAGGACATGGGGAGTGCAACCCCAGCACGGCTAATTACAGCCCTGGAATTGTCACAGTTGGCAACCAGCACCCTTCCACTACCAACCACCGCGACCACAGCAGTGGAGCCACAATCTGACTCTCCAACCCAGACCGTTCACACTGGCATGGTGGGTCCCCACAATACCCGCATGCACAAGACTTTAGCGCCAGCTCATCCATCCTCTCGAAAATCCTTTTCACAGCTCTGATCGGTCCCTCCTCGTTCAACATCCCCGTTATTGGCAGGATTATCGGTTCCTCCCCCATCAGCGCGTGCATCCTCTCCTTGCACAATGTCGACACCTCAAGACATAAAGATTGGAATCAATTGTAAACGCTCACAAAGCAATAAGCTAAACTAATCATTATTTGGATGCATGATTAAGTTTTCACTCTCAAGACAGAAAGCAATCTTTAGAAATAAATAATAGATGATTCTAGCATCCTATCTTAACGGAGTGTAATGTAAAGTCAAGAAAACAAGTAGGAAAGGATAGTCAGGAATACATAAAATTTGCCATATACAAGTTATTTGGACATATTCTTTTCTCTATGCACCAGTTAAATTCTCAAACATTCGTAGCAATATAACCAACATTTTACCCTTGTTAAATATAATGATTGTTCTTGTTTGCTCTTCGCCTAGTTAACTTTTAATCTTTTATTTTGTTTGTCTTTATACCCAATAATTATAAATAAAAAAGGAATTAAGAACAAGCCCATGCTCATCCTATTATTAAAAGGTGCACCATCTGTACCAATAGAAACACAAATGCCAGCATCAGACATTTCCTTGACTGGGTCAAACCCAAGCATGAGCATTGCAGCTGCAGGGCAATGTGAAACTTTTACCCCTTCGTTTGAGAAGAAGTCAATCTGTATCATATTATTTTATTGTAGAACGATATAATTAGTAAGGCCTGAATGAGTTCTTTGTGTAAGAGTTGATATTTGCAAAGTTAAAAATTGGTATTATAGATGTTTGTTTTACCTCAGCCTCATTCAACCAGACTGAGTGAGCAGCTAATAAATTGCTTCTTAAAAGCCCTACTTTATTCAAGAACGTAACATACCATGCTGGATTTCCCTTGTGTTCCTTACATGCTCATTCTCAAAAGGGATTTCAGCTATATGCATATGGATACCAGTTTGCAATTCTTCGGCCGTATCTCTCGTTTTTAGTAATAATTCTTCAGTTGCATTCATAATTTACCTTAATCCAAACCATATTCTAATGCACCCATCAGCCGAATTGTGATGCTTTTCGTAAAGATCCTTCTGAATATCTTACCTGATTGTTTTCAGAATATCTACTCTTATTATTATATGATGATCACCATGAACCAAAGGTTTATTTATGTTAGGAACCCCAAACTTTGTAAATTTCAATACCTCACCCAGATTGTGTACTAGAAGGTATATGAAGGTCCCTATATTCTTCAGTCATCTCTACCTGGGAGGCATATGATTTTGAACATGGTTAGAAACGGACATAGTAGCATGAATAATTTTAGTTCGAATTTCACTATCGAGAAGAGAAAAAATTGGATGAATTTAAATGAAAATCATTTTTTTTAATATACATTAACAAATTTGATGCTAAGTTGATTATTTGACTCTTCTAAATACTTGTTAGAGAAATATTCATTCACCATATCTAGCAAAAGAACCCATACATTTATTGAAATTAGAGCAGACTACCAGAACTAAAATTGTTAGCAAAATAAATAGTGGAATACGAAAGCATGATTTGTATAATTGCTATTGTTTATCATTTGAAAGTAGTAGACGGGATGGAGAAAACAATCGATTTATGGTTATTACTGGTGTTTTTCTAACCTATTTTTTTGTTTGTTGTCTTGTATTACAACAAGCTCATGTTGTCAAGGATCAGAATAGAAGAAAAAAAATTGTTTAGATGTATTTAAGAGAGTTAAAAAAGGAATAGAAAGGGTCTATCGTCTTTTACTCTGAGAAAATAAACGAATAAACATGAGATTACCTTAGCCATAGTTCTTAATATTGCCTCTATATAATCAACCTTATGTTAGGATACAGATTCTGGCCATATTTACGTATCATGTTTTCTCAGCTACATGAATCAACAATAAACATCACCTGCCCTACCCACATAATATAATGAACAGTAAACATACGATGCATCAATACAAGGAGCGGAGCACGATAACCAGCGAGTTAACTGAGATGAGTGAAGTTGAAAAAGTGCATACAAAGATCAGTTAAGTATAACTTCTATGATTCTATCATTGGAAGGAATGAATTTGTGCACTGCATATTGCATTTTTAATTAAAAAAACTTGCTAACATACATTATTCTACTACATATTTACAACTCACCAGCAAGGTTTTCTATGCATTGAACACACAAATAATATATAAGAACCTTAATTCAATCACACATATAAATAGGCAGATAGACACTTATAATCATCAAGACTCCATATCAGTTGACTCTCAATAAAAATAGAACAGTCAATTTGTACTTCGAATGTAATATCTAACCCAACAAGCAGACATAAAGCACACCATAAAATGCAATATATCAGTCATGCATTTCATCAAACACCAAACATTCGCATCAAATAACGTATGAATCACAAATCAAATGAGTATACTATACCTATAACATGAATCACCTTACATTTCATCAAACACCAAACATTCGCAATATATCAGTCATGTAATATAACTTATGCTCTTAAATTCAAAATAAAAATAAAAATTAGAACATTTACCTATAACTTGGTGCTGGCGGATCCTAATAAAGAGCGAAGAATCATGGGTTACCGAGGAGAAATAATGGGTAGTACATAAGGTTTTTCCGTTGACAGCTCACATGGGGTGGATCGACGAGAGTTGGTCGTGGATGTATTTACCACTGTGGTGAGAGCAACGACGAGATAATGAATTCCTGAGTGGTGGAGAGGGATATGATTAAACCTAGGTTTTCTTTTTAAGTAGAGAGATGGCACGATGAGCGGAAAAGAAGAGAAGAAGCGTTTATGTGACGCGTTTTTTCCTCTGAAATTATTGGCGGGTTGGGCGGTAGTGGCGGTGAGCAAAAGAAATTTAATGAAATCAGTTATATTGGTTGCACTTGTGAAGTAAACGCTACCAATAGGTGCTACTGAAACTAGATTTTCTTGTAGTGAATTTTGTTTTCAAATCCATTGAATAGATGGATTCGACTTTTGTGGCTTGAAATCACAAACTATCGTGGCACACCTATTTCTAGTTGATTTTCAACTCCTATGAAAAAATCATGTCAAATTATTTTAAAACATTTATAAGTAACTATTTTCTCATATTTTTAAAAGAGTTTAACAAATCATATAAACTTTTGAATTTAAATAAAGAAGTGATTCCTTTTGCGATTTTTCGACGTGTAATTTATCATGACTTGTTATAATATCAACCAAAAAATCAATCAACACTCATATATCATCCAAATATGATATCAAGCAACACAACAAGTACAAAAGCATTTCAGAACATCATAAAAAATAAGAGTAAAGAAGAGTAGAATTTTCTCACAAAAAACTTGCTTATCAATCTAACTTTGCTACTACGGATTTGATTACATCTTTGCTACTACTTCCCAAAACTTCTTGAAATCCGCTATAGCTCCACTACCCTCGTAGGTGAGACGAAAAAGAAGTGGAGATGACTTATAATGGGCTCGGTGTTGGGTGTAGAGACGAATGGAGCTCACTAACTTGAACTTGAACTTAAGTGGTATATTTTTGTTGATTTTTTTGCCATAACTCTAAAAAAGCCATTAAAACTCTAAGGAAGAAGAAGGAACAAGCTCAGAAAAGAATGGAATGAAGTGTGAAAAAATGTGAAGGAAGATTGAGTATTTATAGTCTTGAATTACTTAAATATTAAGCTTTGTATTTTACACTTTGCCCCTCCCTATGGCACCATTTTGCACGGCCCAATGTAGTGCCATGTGCTTCCATCACTTCATGTCATCTTTGCTTACTTTCTTAGATCATAAGGGATGTATTTGGATGGAATCTTGGATTAAAGAAAAGATTTGCATTGTTTTTGGTGAGGTATTTTTTACTTTTATCAAAATATCTTACTTTTCTTACTTTAAAATACGTTAAAGTAACTATCTATTTATATATGTTATACATATGTATAACTAAGTGTATCAGTATGTTTTAAAATGTTTTAACTTCCAATGTTGCGATATTTGAATACAACTTTTGACCATTAAGCCGTTTTGAATCCAAAATCTGATTTTCGGTCACATCTTTACGTTTTTGTTAAACTATTTATATTTGTAAACCAAACTTTGAAATAAATTTGTATACTGTTATTTAAAAGAATAAAATAGCCTTTTTTAAGAATTAAAATAATTTATTTAACCATTAAAATTTAATTTTACTGAAAACTAACTTTTGTCACTTCTATCGGTATAAGCATAAGTTCATATTTTGTGCATAAATATATCTTAAAATCTTACATACATAATATTATTAATGTTGTAGAAACTTATAGTTGGATATTAAAAATCCATTAAATATAATATCCTTATGTGATCGGATCTTAGTTCATTACATTCTTCCCTCCTTAAAAGAATCTCGTCCACGAAATTTAAGATTAGAAGAAGATAGCTAAAAGATAAATATATTCGATATGATGAATTTATACAAATGTGTTAAGAAGTGACTATACCATAGGCGGTACACTATGACTATACAATCAATGCAATCTATACATCAATCCTTAACTCAAGATATGCCTTCGTTGCCTTCCTTATTCTATCCTCCGTTTCTCAAATGCAATCCTTAGCATCACCACTTCATTGAATTTTGACTAACCTTACCACCTTCATCCTTAATTGTTTCTCATAATGATCAACGATTCAAACAGGCCGTCTAAATAACCATCAAATTTTGTTCCACCTCCAATTCTTCTTGAATCGTCGTTTCTATGATTTGTTCTGGGCCATGCGTATGTTTCTGCAAATGAGATACGTGAAAAACATTGTGCACTCATAACAACCTTTTGGGCAATTATACTCGATAAGCTAGTGAGTCGATTCATTCAAAAAGGGGAAAAAATCCAATACGTCGAGGTGCTAACAGCCCTTCCAAACCTAAATACTCCTCTCATCGAAGAGATTTTCAAAAAGGCAAAATCTCCAACTAAGTTCGAAATTTCTACGCGTTTGATGTGCATAAATCTTCTGCCTGATTTGGGGTTCCTTTAACTTCTTTCTAATCATACCAACTTTCTCTAAGGCTTCTCTTATCATATCCAGACCTTAATATTAACCAATCTTTGATTTCTATTCAATATGCAGGTGACTTGCATGGACGACCATATAAAGCATCATATAGTGCCATGCCGATACTGGCTTGATAGTTGTTGTTATATGAGAACTCAACCAAATGTAGATAATTTTCCATGAGCCTCTAAAGTCTTAAATACATGCTCATAGAAGATCTTTCAAAACATGGTTGACTCTTTCTGTTTGTCCATCCGTCCGAAGATGATATGCAGAGCTTATGCTCAACTTCATTTGCAAATCTACGTTTAATGGTTCCCCAAATCGACTAGTAAAGATTGGATCCTGATCGCTTACTATACTGCTTGAAACTCTATGCAGTCAAACAATCTATCTTATATATATCTCGCCAAGGCTTAAAGCGTTTCTTGTTCACTTTGCTGGAATAAAATGTGCACTCTTGGTTAATCAGTTAATGATAACCAAAACACCTTCATTTCCCTTTCTCGTTCGAAGTAAGCCATCAATGTAATCCATCGAAATTTGATTCCACTACCAACTTGGAATTTCTATAGGTTTAAGTAACCTTGCAATCTTCTGTTGATCGCTCTTGACTTGTTGACAATTGGTGCATCTATTAACATGAATTGATATGTCCCTTTTCATGCTTTCCACCGTGCTTCATGTCTTTGTACATTTTGAGAATTCCCGGATGAATGTTAAGTTTGGATTTGTGGCATTCAATTTATAATTTTTGCAAAGATTTCCAATATTTGGAACACAAATTCGTCGATTCAACAGTAATATTCCATGGTTATATACTTCAAAGCTTGAATTTCTTTCTTCTTCTTCTACTTTAATGAGTTTCATAAGCTGTCTACCTTATCTTTTCTTACTGGCTATTCTTTCTAAAAGATTTGGTGTTATTTCCAGATAAGCAATAACAACATACTTCCTATTCAGTGCGTTAGCTAATACGTTAGCTGTTCCGGGTATATATAGAATATATAGATCATATGCTGCAAGAAATTCTAATTAATGTTGCTTTCTCATGTTTAAATCCTTCTAAGTGAAAAAATATTTTAAGATTTGTAATCCGTGAAGAGATCAAACATTTTCGAGTAAACTATCGGAAAGTAGCTTCATATCGTACGTTGTATAATTTTTCTCATTAGGCTTTAATTGCCTCCTTACGTAAGCGAACACCTTACCTTTGTGCATTAGAACTGCACCAACTCTTTCCCTACAAACACCTATATAAATGGTTAACCCAGTATTTCCATTTATAATTGCTAGGACTGGAGCGATAGTTAACCTCTTCTAAAGTTTTTGGAATGCTTCTTTACATTTAGGAGTCTGGATAAATTTAGCGTCCTTCATTATCAACGTCGTTAGATGATAGGCAATCTTTGTGAAGTCTTGAATGAATCTTTTATAATATCCTACCAAACCTAAGAAGCTACGAATCTCTTTAGGAGTTTGTGGCTACTTCCTATTTTGAACAGCTGCAACCTCTACAGGATCTATTGAAATACCATCCCTTAACACCATATAACCAAGGAATCTTACCTCCTTTTTCCCGAAATGGCATTTTGAAATTTTGGTTTTAAGCATATTATTTCTCAATATCTCCAACACAATTTCTATATGCCTTTCATATTCTTCTTCTATCTTAGAATAGATAGGATATCATCGATGAAGACTAACATGAATTTATTAAGTAAATCTCTAAATACTCTATTCATAAGGCCTACAAAATAAGTGGGTGCATTGGTCAGCCCAAAAGGCATAACCAACCACACAATGAAAGTATTCGGACCTTTAAATGCAGTTAAATGAATGAAATCTTCTGCGATCCTTAGTTGATGGAATCACATGGCTAGATCCATTTTCAACAATACCCGAGCACCATGTAGCTGATTAAACAAGTCATCTATTCGGGGTAGAGGATACTTGTTCTTAATTGTTTGTTTATTCAGGTCTTGAGAGTCTACACAAAACCTAAAAGGCCCATCTGGCTTGGAAATAAAGATTACCATCGATCCTCAACTTGAACGATTAGGTCTTATCAATCCTTTCTTCAATAGCTCCTAGGTTTGGATACTCAGCTTACCTTCTCCTTTGGAACCATCCTTCGATCAAATTGTTTAACTAGCCTTGCACTCTGAATTAAGTCGATACGAAACTCGATTTCTCAACGTAGCCCCTTTGTTGCCAATTATAACATGTAGCATCCTTCAAATAGTTACCTTGCGATCCTCCTCAAAATTTACATGCCTGGCTTTTTCACATTTTGATTGAATTTCCTCTTCTTTCAGTTATTGTTATTGATGGCCTGAGCTACCGTCGGATTTTTCTTATCCAATGTTTCATAACGAATCCTATGTCTACCAAGTCTACAAATGATCATTTTACATGAACAGTCATCCTACTCTGGTACTTCTCGTTCATTCCAGAAATGAACTTCTTGTTTTTTTAAAGGCGTGTCAACCAATCCTGGCCTAAAACAAGACAATTCATCGAACTTATTGCATACTTCTTAATAGTCATTTCATCTTGCTTTAGATCTATAAAACTTCTGTAAAGATGAGATTTTCCATGTGACGACCCGCCCTTCTACTACCAGAAAGACGTATCATCATTAAGGAAGAAAGGGATGAGAAAATAGAAAAGATAGAGAAGAAAGAACAACAACATCAGAATCTCACAGCGGAACGGAACAAAATATAATATATCACTTAAATAATACATAGTTTGTACATATATCAGAGTTATACAATATCAATACATATGACAATCATACATACATCACATACTAGACAGTTATAAACACCTGTCTAGTTAGTACAACTCAATACAATACAACTTAGAGATTCCCACACAGCGGAACTATATGTATATCTACAACGCTGAAGCCTCCTGCTCCATTGCTCCTCCAGAGTTCGTCAAAGCTAACCTGAATCCCTTGGCTACCCGTAAAAATTTGGGTACCCGAGAGTTTATGAAAACAAAAATAAACTCCGGGTCAGACATGGGTCTGGTATGAGTAAACGGTTTAAAGTTGTTGTCAGGACACGATTCTTCGTCTTCCGAAAATTCAACATCGACACTCACTTTATCGACTGCCGAGGAATCGAACGACGGAAAACCGAACACTGAGGGTTTTTTAAAAAGAATTTTAAGAAAGAAGAAGAGAAGAAGAGAGAAATTAGGGAGGAGAGAAGACAGAAGATAGAAAATTTTAAAATAGGAAGAAAAGAAAATAGAAAATAGGACAGACAGAACACAACACAACAACATCAGAATCTCACAATTCGCAGCGGAACAACATATAATAATAAATGAATAATCTTTAAACAAAGAACTATATCAGTTATTACATTACATCACATTACATTACATCATATCATCAGAGTGTACAACAACAACAAACAGTGCAGCGGAAAAAGAAATACTATATAAGTAATACGCCATGCCATCCAGCTTGCCTCCAGCAACTCCTGATATCCAGAATATCCTGAATATCCTGATAAACCTAACTCTTAACTGCCCGTGTGGAAATTGGTGGGCACCCAGAGTTTAGGAAGGAAAACAATAAACTCCAAGTCAGTCATGTGACTGGTGTGAGAACTCAAAACAGTTTATTTATTTTAAAATCAAAAATAGAGGAATATTTTTAATCAATTCGAAATGCTTTTAAAAATGAGACTACCATAAGGCCTCCCGCACACACACACAATGCAAACGCAGAATCGGAGGAGATTTCTCCTTATGATAGTCAAAGATGCTTGATACGCATTTAAAATAACATTTGATATTATTACTAGTGCATAGTGTAGGGGAAATTCATTTCGAAAGTAGAATATAAATCTTAGCCAACATACGACCATTATCGTATGCCTACTATAGCTACCATCCAAACAGTGGTGACCACCATAAGTGAATAGCAGGTTCTACAACTAATACCGTACAAGTTTCGTATTGTTTCTTTGGATTTCCAACAAATGGTCAGGCCAAGGAGCTTCCCATTGCCACATGAGAATGCCTCTGGAAAGACATCCCCGAGAACCAAACCGGAACTCTGCCAACACAAGGCCGGGTTACCCCTAACTGGGTAACTACTGACACGAGCACGCCATTCCCCGATCGTAAACGACCTTTCTCACGGGATCCCGAAAGCCAACAACCACAAAGTAATAAATTCGTAGTAACCACTAGGTTAAATATCTGGGCTCCATACCATGATACCACCTCTATCCAGAAGGAAATGTACATACCCTAAAGGGTGCTACCCCTCATAACCTTGCTGCATCTTTCCTGTTTTGACCATTTCCGGGGTGTGAGGTTCGACGAAGTCACGTCCACAAAAACATACTTTATACAAAAGCCATGCTTTGGGTCAACAAATGATCAACACAATGATCACCAAGATAGACGATCAAATAAATGATCCTATCATAATAATCAACACAATGATCATTTCAGCATCACTCAGCATGTCACATTACCAAATTGGGAATATATCGCTGATAACTTCAACTATATAACCTCTGAGCTCGTACGTCTCAGAGAAGGGTGTTAAGCTAAAAGAATAAATTCTCCGCCACCAACAGAAATATATTTGAAAGAAATCGGCTTTATATCTCAACTCGTAATGTCAGACATACAATCCATACAAGTCTGTTCCGGGCTCGAACAAAACCGAAGGCACGTACAAAGAAGTCCTTGCAATCCGGATATTCACAATCCTGATTGGATTTCCCATCACTTAGGGAGTCTCTATACCGCTGCAACTCAGTGCAGAGACAATCGACAGGTCATCCTATCGCTCTCGCAAATACCGGGTCTTCAACACCGATCTTTAATGCAATTATAACGACGTATCACATATTCGGAATGGGTTATACGACACCATGGTCCTTTCCCGGTTAACCCGAATAGTGAGCGCTTATTTAAAAATAAGTGTAGCATTCACATTCAATCAATTCACATCTATTACCCATTCAAAGGGAAATATTGATAGTCGGTTATTGAACTATCACTGGATATGCACACATCACCAGTTTCCAAATAATTTTCCAAATTATTTATTTTCCAAAATATCTTTACAAGATATATAATTTCAATACTTCAAAAATAAATCAATATTTTTTTTTTTAAAATCAATTTCACTTTCTTTTATAAATTCCTTAGTGAATTTATTATCCAAAATATCTATGAATATTCGATTTCAATTATTCATTTTAATATTTCTTTTCAATTTATCTTCAAAAAGATAAATTCTGAAAATATTCACTTTATATTGGAAAACATTTCCATACTTATTTATTCATAAGTAATTCACAAATTTTATTTATTTTCAACACTTAGAAAATATTCAATATACTTCAATCGAGATTAAGTATATATTTAATTCTATAAGGAAATCATTCTCTTAAACATATTTATTTGGGCCAAAACGAATGTTACGTAAAACATCGTTACGACAACCCAAAATCACTAGTATAGGGATTCGAAATTAAATAGATATATAAATCCCAATACTATACAAAACATTTCCTTTCGGAAATCATTTACTATAACAACAGTGTTATAGTCCATCATCTCCTTTTATTTCTCGAAACGTTTATTTCAACAATAAATGTTGAAATCTATGGTTTCGAATCTCAACACAATTAAAACTTCGTTAGATCGTTTTAATTCTATTTCAAATATCACATTCAAAACAATTTCTTTAACATCTTATTCACTATTTATAAACGTGAATATACTACGTTAACAATTTTCATCACTTCTATTCACTTTATTTCAAAGGGTTATTCACAGTCAAAAATGTGAATATAACTCCATTAATAGGTTTCAACAATTTACTTCTTAAAATAAGTCGTTTGCGAATTTATAAAACAACGTTTATAAATTCTTTTATTAACCTATATCAAATTCATAACTCAATTATAAAACAATGGTTCATATTATAAGTTAAATACTTATAAAACGATTATTTTACAAAATCGTTCTTTTAAACTTCATAATTATAAATCTTATAACTTATAAGATTTATTGATTTATTCAAAACTATTCTTTTAATACTTCACAAATTTATAATTCTTACTATTTATAACTTCACCGTTTATAATTCTATAAATTTCATTCTTTAATGAAATTCATTTTCACTTCATTCAAACACTTATAAAAACTCGTTTTATAATATCAATATTTCAATTTATAAATATCCATTTATAAATCTCTTAATATAAATCAATTTATATTATTCTTTAAAACGACTTTAATCTCCTTTATTATTTCACCATTTTGATTCATAAAATAATTAAATTTTATAAATCCTGTATTTAAACTTTTCATAATAAATTCTAAAATCCCGATTAAACTATTTTAGAAAATCATTAGCATCATATTCTCAAAAATCAGTTTTTAACTATATTTCTCAAAAATCATAATTTTTATAACATTAAAATTTATAACGTTTATTTATTTAAAATGGATCAATTCCAAAATTATTTTATAAAACGTATACTTTCTAAAATCACTTTAAAATCATTTTAAAATTTCAAAACTTGGTCCAATGATGCTACATACCAAATAGTCAATCACGACTACAACGATATCATATATCAATATGAAAATCCATCAAATATCAAAATATCTGAAATCAAATAAAAACTGTTGAGGAATCCAGTTGGATCCCTCCAACCTGTTTTCCTGCATCCACAAACATTAGCACAATACCAATTTCGCTCCAGTACGAAATTATCGCGGTACATGTTCTTATTAAATATTATCTGCTTAATAACGGCGTAATAGGGTCTCATCCGCTAAAAAATACGGGAAATCAACAACTGCAATATATACATATGCCAATATATATATATATTGATATTATATATATAATACCAATTTCACTGTTTATGAAATATTCGCGGTATATGTTTTTATTAAATAACATCCGCTTACTAACGGCGTATAATGTCTATTTTAACAATCAATAGATATCAATCATCATTCATACATGCATTCAAATATTTTAAATCTAACTATTTAAAATAAAATCGAAACTGATTCGATTGAGTGAGAAATTCTCACCTTGATTTTAAATTCCGTTTTAGCGATTTATTTCGAATAAAATTAAACAGACGTTTAATTTTACCCAAAATTCTCACTAACTCCAAACGACTCCAAACCAACTCCATCGCGTAGTGCTCGTCCATACGATTCCAATGCAACTGGTTTCGTAATTTTTTGACCTCGTATGAAAAAGATATGAATTTACGAAGTTTGTACACGATTTAAATAACATAATCAACATAAATTAAAAATTAAAACCCACATCCATCATCCACCCTTCATTCCCAATCCAACGGCTCCCCCCTTTCTTCCTCATCATCACGCAAATGCCCAGTACACGCACGTTTTAGCCGAACCCAATATAGCAAATTAGGGTTAGAAATTTCGATCACCTCGCTCAACTAAACTCCATCACGTTGCCACCACGTCGAAGCTCGTCACGAGCTCCATGCTCGGCCTGAGTGGCTTGAAACTCGGCCCCCCCATCAGCCTTAAAAACGCATGCGTTCGGCCTAAGTTCCAGGTGAAAATCCCACCACCACGTCGCTCCGATGATCATCATCACCGTATGGATGCGAAGCCTACACCATCCCCTTCGATTTCCTAGTTGAAAGTTTCTCACGAAAGGTTGTGGATGGAGAGAGATTAAGGGGAAAAGCCTGGAAGATTTCGGCCATCCATTGGGGTGAACGGCGGCTAGGGTTGCATTTTATATTTTTTTTTATTTTTGTGAAAAAAGGGGTATTTATAAGGAACGAGCGACACTATTCATCCCGGAAATTCCGAACTCCGATTTACGCGCCGTAACCAGCGTTTCTAGGCTTTACCCCTCGTTCCGGACACAATGGAACAGGTTTCGGAAGCTAATTCGGACATCTGTGCGAGTTATGGCTATAAACGCTCAATTTGAATTAAACCGATTTAAGTCGATTTCTAGGCGTTTTAATTTGTACCGGACAAACGGTAAATCCAATTGACTTGAAATTTGAAACCTTACAATAATATCACATTACGGATCCGATGAAACTGGTTTCGTCGAAATCCGAGACTTTTTAAAAAATGGCTATTTTAACTCGCCAAATTTAAATTAAAAATAATTCGATGCGTTTTGAGCTGCCACGATCAAACAATAGCTCCGATTGACACGAAATTTGAAATCCGGTAATAACTAACTATTACGGATCCAATGGAACTGGTTTCGTTCAATTCTGAGACTGTTCAAAAATTGACTATTTTCACTAGTCGATTTTAATATTAAAATATTCAATTTTCACAAATTAACTTTTAATTCGATTTTAAAAGTTTTAAAATATTGTTCTAACTTCAATATGATAAAATAAAATTTCCCAAATTATTTTCAATCATATTTAACCCAATTTTCAATTATTTCCATAATTTAACGTATTAAATTATCGATTTAAAAATCCAATTAAATCCAATAATTGAAATAAAAATTTATTTGACTTATAAATTCACTTATTAATATTTACAATTAATTAAATATTCAATTTTTAATTTCTAAAAATTCTGGGTCGTTACAATCTTCCCCACTTAAAAGAATTTCGTCCTCGAAATTATAAGTAAGAAAAGTTATAGAATTTATTAATTTTCCATAATTCATAGTTAAACTTCTTACAATAACTTACTAAGTTTTCCAAATCATACTTAGTTATCTTTTCAAAAACAACTACTATTGTTTAACTTTCAATTTCAAATCAAAGTTTAAGTTTTCAAAAAAAAAAAAAAAAAATTTCTCAAAAATTTTCTAACACCTTAAATTTCCGGAAAAATTCGCCATAGTCTCCTTTGCGCGGCTCGATCCGAAAAAAAAATGATAGTATATATATCACAAATATACATCTCATCAAGTAATGAGGCATCCCGCAGGGAAAAAAGTGTAAAAGTACGGTATTTAATCCGAGATATGTACCTTATATTTTATTAGCAAGCATATACGGCTAATATAGCGCAAAAGCGAGCTCCAAATGCGAAGCAAACGCGATCCACACCTACTAATTACTCAACAAACAACATGAGAACATGCATATATGAAAATAGTATCGATATACAACATATAGCAACATAATAACTATATATGTCACATAGCAAATGCAACATATTCAAACATCAACCAACTAGCATTCAACAAATTCATAATCAATATGTATTCATTACAACCAAATTCCTTTGCTTATCAATTGGTTTAATTAATTGATTTTCATTCAATTATTCAACTTTCTAATAACATTAGATTTTAATGAATTAACACTTATATCTATATTTCATATCAACTTAAATTTACATTTAATTGATTAACATTTAATCCATTAACTCAATTCAATTACTAAAGTTGAATTTCACTTATATAACTTAAGTTCACATTTATCAATCAATTCAGCTTCCAAATTCTAAAGTAACTTTTTATTTAACTTTAAATTCACTTTTTTATTTCAACTCATATTTATAAATATATTCATATAGTTTCACTTCTTATATGTATAAGTTTATTTCACAATTGTAAATCACATTAATTATAATTCCATTCTTATAATTCATTTTTTTCTTATACAATTATTCTTTTATTTAGATTATTCAAACAACTAAACAATCAACTTATATACACTTTAATAATTCTGAAAAATTATTCCTTTATATATAAAATATAATCAAGGCAAAATTATTTCATTTACCCAATTTTAAAATCAATATTGTGTCAATTTATCTTGTTTAAGAGTTTAGAAACCACTTTCTACGATAGTTAGCTAGACTACATCGACCGAAATCTATAAACAATCAACTATAAGTCAACACAATACAAAACAATTTATATTCACTAACAAATACGCACTCATAGCTATTATTACACTCAAATTCATTCTAGAGTACTACTGACTCTATCTCTAATGAATAATACCCAACAGAACCATGGTTGTCGCTTAACCATAAGCTCTGATACCACATTGTCAGATCCAGGCTTTTCAACCATCGACAGCAGTCACAACCGGTAGGCTTTTCAACCATCCCAGCCCCACCGTGGCAACAACTAGTATCCCAAGCTTGCTTTTACGGCCAGCCTCTCGACTGTCTCAGGTTACACCTAACCAACCCCCTAAAAGAGGATGTGTGGGAGTAAGAGTCTCCCGTTCGCCACCTAACCGCGAAGCGAGAACCCCCCATCACATAGCCCAATAGCTTAACAAGACTGGTGTGAGAACTCAAAACAGTTTATTTATCTTTAAAATCAAAAATAGAGGAATATTTTTAATCAATTCGAAATGCTTTTAAAAATGAGACTACCATAAGGCCTCCCGCACACACACACAATGCAAACGCAGAATCGGAGGAGATTTCTCCTTATGATAGTCAAAGATGCTTGATACGCATTTAAAATAACATTTGATATTATTACTAGTGCATAGTGTAGGGGAAATTCATTTCGAAAGTAGAATATAAATCTTCGCCAACATACGACCATTATCGTATGCCTACTATAGCTACCATCCAAACAGTGGTGACCACCATAAGTGAATAGCAGGTTCTACAACTAATACCGTACAAGTTTCGTATTGTTTCTTTGGATTTCCAACAAATGGTCAGGCCAAGGAACTTCCCATTGCCACATGAGAATGCCTCTGGAAAGACATCCCCGAGAACCAAACCGGAACTCTGCCAACACAAGGCCGGGTTACCCCTAACTGGGTAACTACTGACACGAGCACGCCATTCCCCGATCGTAAACGACCTTTCTCACGGGATCCCGAAAGCCAACAACCACAAAGTAATAAATTCGTAGTAACCACTAGGTTAAATATCTGGGCTCCATACCATGATACCACCTCTATCCAGAAGGAAATGTACATACCCTAAAGGGTGCTACCCCTCATAACCTTGCTGCATCTTTCCTGTTTTGACCATTTCCGGGGTGTGAGGTTCGACGAAGTCACATCCACAAAAACATACTTTATACAAAAGCCATGCTTTGGGTCAACAAATGATCAACACAATGATCACCAAGATAGACGATCAAATAAATGATCCTATCATAATAATCAACACAATGATCATTTCAGCATCACTCAGCATGTCACATTACCAAATTGGGAATATATCGCTGATAACTTCAACTATATAACCTCTGAGCTCGTACGTCTCAGAGAAGGGTGTTAAGCTAAAAGAATAAATTCTCCGCCACCAACAGAAATATATTTGAAAGAAATCGGCTTTATATCTCAACTTGTAATGTCAGACATACAATCCATACAAGTCTGTTCCGGGCTCGAACAAAACCGAAGGCAGTTACAAAGAAGTCCTTGCAATCCGGATATTCACAATCCTGATCGGATTTCCCATCACTTAGGGAGTCTCTATACCGCTGCAACTCAGTGCAGAGACAATCGACAGGTCATCCTATCGCTCTCGCAAATACCGGGTCTTCAACACCGATCTTTAATGCAATTATAACGACGTATCACATATTCGGAATGGGTTATACGACACCATGGTCCTTTCCCGTTTAACCCGAATAGTGAGCGCTTATTTAAAAATAAGTGTAGCATTCACATTCAATCAATTCACATCTATTACCCATTCAAAGGGAAATATTGATAGTCGGTTATTGAACTATCACTGGATATGCACACATCACCAGTTTCCAAATAATTTTCCAAATTATTTATTTTCCAAAATATCTTTACAAGATATATAATTTCAATACTTCAAAAATAAATCAATATTTTTTTTTAAAAAAATCAATTTCACTTTCTTTTATAAATTCCTTAGTGAATTTATTATCCAAAATATCTATGAATATTCGATTTCAATTATTCATTTTAATATTTCTTTTCAATTTATCTTCAAAAAGATAAATTCTCAAAATATTCACTTTATATTGGAAAACATTTCCATACTTATTTATTCATAAGTAATTCACAAATTTTATTTATTTTCAACACTTAGAAAATATTCAATATACTTCAATCGAGATTAAGTATATATTTCATTCTATAAGGAAATCATTCTCTTAAACATATTTATTTGGGCCAAAACGAATGTTACGTAAAACATCGTTACGACAACCCAAAATCACTAGTATAGGGATTCGAAATTAAATAGATATATAAATCCCAATACTATACAAAACATTTCCTTTCGGAAATCATTTACTATAACAACAGTGTTATAGTCCATCATCTCCTTTTATTTCTCGAAACGTTTATTTCAACAATAAATGTTGAAATCTATGGTTTCGAATCTCAACACAATTAAAACTTCGTTAGATCGTTTTAATTCTATTTCAAATATCACATTCAAAACAATTTCTTTAACATCTTATTCACTATTTATAAACGTGAATATACTACGTTAACAATTTTCATCACTTCTATTCACTTTATTTCAAAGGGTTATTCACAGTCAAAAATGTGAATATAACTCCATTAATAGGTTTCAACAATTTACTTCTTAAAATAAGTCGTTTGCGAATTTATAAAACAACGTTTATAAATTCTTTTATTAACCTATATCAAATTCATAACTCAATTATAAAACAATGGTTCATATTATAAGTTAAATACTTATAAAACGATTATTTTACAAAATCGTTCTTTTAAACTTCATAATTATAAATCTTATAACTTATAAGATTTATTGATTTATTCAAAACTATTCTTTTAATACTTCACAAATTTATAATTCTTACTATTTATAACTTCACCGTTTATAATTCTATAAATTTCATTCTTTAATGAAATTCATTTTCACTTCATTCAAACACTTATAAAAACTCGTTTTATAATGTCAATATTTCAATTTATAAATATCCATTTATAAATCTCTTAATATAAATCAATTTATATTATTCTTTAAAACGACTTTAATCTCCTTTATTATTTCACCATTTTGATTCATAAAATAATTAAATTTTATAAATCCTGTATTTAAACTTTTCACAATAAATTCTAAAATCCCGATTAAACTATTTTATAAAATCATTAGCATCATATTCTCAAAAATCAGTTTTTAACTATATTTCTCAAAAATCATAATTTTTATAACATTAAAATTTATAACGTTTATTTATTTAAAATGGATCAATTCCAAAATTATTTTATAAAACGTATACTTTCTAAAATCACTTTAAAATCATTTTAAAATTTCAAAACTTGGTCCAATGATGCTACATACCAAATAGTCAATCACGACTACAACGATATCATATATCAATATGAAAATCCATCAAATATCAAAATATCTGAAATCAAATAAAAACTGTTGAGGAATCCAGTTGGATCCCTCCAACCTGTTTTCCTGCATCCACAAACATTAGCACAATACCAATTTCGCTCCAGTACGAAATTATCGCGGTACATGTTCTTATTAAATATTATCTGCTTAATAACGGCGTAATAGGGTCTCATCCGCTAAAAAATACGGGAAATCAACAACTGCAATATATACATATGCCAATATATATATATATTGATATTATATATATAATACCAATTTCACTGTTTATGAAATATTCGCGGTATATGTTTTTATTAAATAACATCCGCTTACTAACGGCGTATAATGTCTATTTTAACAATCAATAGATATCAATCATCATTCATACATGCATTCAAATATTTTAAATCTAACTATTTAAAATAAAATCGAAACTGATTCGATTGAGTGAGAAATTCTCACCTTGATTTTAAATTCCGTTTTAGCGATTTATTTCGAATAAAATTAAACGGACGTTTAATTTTACCCAAAATTCTCGCTAACTCCAAACGACTCCAAACCAACTCCATCGCGTAGTGCTCGTCCATACGATTCCAACGCAACTGGTTTCGTAATTTTTTGACCTCGTATGAAAAAGATATGAATTTACGAAGTTTGTACACGATTTAAATAACATAATCAACATAAATTAAAAATTAAAACCCACATCCATCATCCACCCTTCATTCCCAATCCAACGGCTCCCCCCTTTCTTCCTCATCATCACGCAAATGCCCAGTACACACACGTTTTAGCCGAACCCAATATAGCAAATTAGGGTTAGAAATTTCGATCACCTCGCTCAACTAAACTCCATCACGTTGCCACCACATCGAAGCTCGTCACGAGCTCCATGCTCGGCTTGAGTGGCTTGAAACTCGGCCCCCCCATCAGCCCTAAAAACGCGTGCGTTCGGCCTAAGTTCCAGGTGAAAATCCCACCACCACGTCGCTCCGATGATCATCATCACCGTATGGATGCGAAGCCTACACCATCCCCTTCGATTTCCTAGTTGAAAGTTTCTCACGAAAGGTTGTGGATGGAGAGAGATTAAGGGGAAAAGCCTGGAAGATTTTGGCCATCCATTGGGGTGAACGGCGGCTAGGGTTGCATTTTTTTTTTTTTTTTTTTTTGTGAAAAAAGGGGTATTTATAAGGAACGAGCGACACTATTCATCCCGGAAATTCCGAACTCCGATTTACGCGCCGTATCCAGCGTTTCTAGGGTTTACCCCGCGTTCCGGACACAATGGAACAGGTTTCGGAAGCTAATTCGGACATCTGTGCGAGTTATGGCTATAAACGCTCAATTTGAATTAAACCGATTTAAGTCGATTTCTAGGCGTTTTAATTTGTACCGGACAAACGGTAAATCCAATTGACTTGAAATTTGAAACCTTACAATAGTATCACATTACGGATCCGATGAAACTGGTTTCGTCGAAATCCGAGACTTTTTGAAAAATGGCTATTTTAACTCGCCAAATTTAAATTAAAAATAATTCGATGCGTTTCGAGCTGCCACGATCAAACGATAGCTCCGATTGACACGAAATTTGAAATCCGGTAATAACTAACTATTACGGATCCAATGGAACTGGTTTCGTTCAATTCTGAGACTGTTCAAAAATTGACTATTTTCACTAGTCGATTTTAATATTAAAATATTCAATTTTCACAAATTAACTTTTAATTCGATTTTAAAAGTTCTAAAATATTGTTCTAACTTCAATATGATAAAATAAGATTTCCCAAATTATTTTCAATCATATTTAACCCAATTTTCAATTATTTCCATAATTTAACGTATTAAATTATCGATTTAAAAATCCAATTAAATCCAATAATTCAAATAAAAATTTATTTGACTTATAAATTCACTTATTAATATTTACAATTAATTAAATATTCAATTTTTAATTTCTAAAAATTCTGGGTCGTTACAGTTGTTTAATTTTTGAAAAACATTTGAAAATAAAGATATCACGTAAGACTCCCCACAAATAAATATGGGTAAGTTTTTACCTTACGCTAACCAAACATTTTATAAGAAATCCAGTGATATTATAATAGTGTCTAGGGTTTTCAAGTAAAATACAGAAATAGCTGAAATGCTTACATCTCACATTTCAACATAGTTGGGCACAATCAAATCGTACGGCGCTTATTGGAAATTGGATCTCATACAATGGCAGGGCTACCGGGGTACCGCCCGTCACAGTACGGGGCCTAGATCACCGTACCGAGGATTACTCCCTTCATCCCCTGCAACACAAGGCCGGAACCATTCCTTACTGAACAGTCCCGAACAAGATAAACCCCGCGGTTGTAGCTAGCAACCGCCCACTAAGCTGAAATATAAAAAGGGACATCTAAACAGGGGAAATATCTTGTCCTGCTTGGGCATGACCCACCAAACCTTGCTGCACATCCCCTGTTTTAGCCATTCCTGGTTGATGAGGCTTGAGGCTACGATTACCTTTAAAGAACATATCACTTAGAATGCTCATCGTCCGGCTGACGATGTGTTGAAAGCATTCAATCCATACAAGTTCGTTCCGGGTTCGAACGAAACCGAAGGCATTATCTCGTCACACTCATTTTGGAATCACCCTCAGAGTTAACGACGATAACCCTTGCATTCTGAAAACACCATCTCGATCTCCATTTCAGGATTCACGACCTAACGTTTAAATTGGATTGATGTGGTTTTCGGAGAATCAAATTTGATTCTTCCGATCCCGGTCTCATCGAATCCAAACGCCATTTTAAGGGCCAAGTTGTCTAATTAGCTTAACAGATTAAATAATTTAAATTTAACAATTGAATTAACATAGCATTTATCACAGATAAAACATATACAAGCATCATAGATATAACGTAACATGTCACAGAGCATCACAGATCATCATCACATAAATATCACGAGCAGATATTCAATTCAACAATCCATAAGCAATTACCATTAAACCTTATTTATAACTAATTCAATTTTAGAATTAATTACCTGAGAGTCAACTACTTAACCCTATTTAATTAATCATTAATTAATAATTAATTACTTATTTCATTTAATGATTTCTCAATTAATCATTAAGTCTTAATTACATAATTATTTAATTACACACTATCATTTACTTAATTACTCCTTAACCCAGTTATTTACTTTAATTGATCATTTAATTAACAGTCTTAATTATTAATCAGACTTAATTACCCATTTAATTACTGCTAATTACTTAGTCAACCATTTATTAATTCTTAATTTATTTACTCAATTAACTAACTATTGATCATTCATAAATAGTTAATTACAATTTTATCAATTATTTATAATCTATGACTAATTACAATTTAAGAGTAATTGTTCTTAATTGCTTTCTATACTAATTTATATATATTAAATGTTCAACTTAATTAAACATTTAAAAGTCTTCTCTTAAATTTTGAAAACCAATTATAATATTACCTCCAAACTTAATTATTAGATAACCTTATATTTAAGGTAATTAATTACTTAATTTGTTACGATAACTCATATATTAACTTATTTAACTAGCTTAACCTTCTTAATTACAAATTAATGAAATAAGAGTCAAGAATCTTTTCTTATTAACTTTAAAACTAAACACTTATTAACTAAAAATGTTTAAACGTTAATTAAATCTAATCACGTATCTTTAAATAACTACTAAATTAAGATATTCATTTAAGTTGAAAACATTTTAACAATAAACTTCACCGTTCTTTGAACTAATTCAGTTTAGTAATCCAGGTTTTGTTACGCTTAGCTCTGGAACAATACCGAGAAAAATCCTACTGCACACGAGAAAAATTCCGAGTTTCCCATCCATTCTTCCCGAATACTCGTTCTTCCTCGTTCCTTTTGATTTGAAAAACTTTATGTTTTGAAACCTGTATTTTTATCTCACGTACTCGAAGTAACCCTCGCGCAAAAACCTCCAGCGCTCGCGTTACAACTCCAGTTCCCTCTCATTACAACCGCCTAACGCAATGCCTACGCCGTGCACGTGCACAAGGCGTTGACTACCCACCGGAGACTGGTGAACCCTCCAACAAGTCGCAAATGGCCTCGGCATCGGCCTGGCATCCACGATCAAGTCGACCACATCACCAATTAAAATCGAGCACAGCTCGATGAACTCGAACCCATCACCGATCACAAAAACAGTTCGTAATCCCACCGCCCACCACCTAACGCCCAACAACTCCGGTCACACTTCCGCCACCCCCCAAACTCCATTCTCCTCCAATCGCGTGCCACTCGGCGCTCGGTGAAGGTCGGGGTGAGTACATGTACGAACACTACCAAAATTAGGTTTCCGAAGGGAAAAACGTGCGCCGCTGCTGCCACCAAGGTCGTGACCATCCCTATCTATTTTTCTTAACACCCTAGTAGGCTCGTCCACCTCCTCGCCCAACCCCTACGTCTCCAGTTCATCTTCTTGCCGTCAAAAAGCCAAAATTCCCAATTTGATCATCTTCAAACTGCCGTTACAACCTCCCACTAAAAATCACCAAATATATTTTAAAAATCATGGCATTTAGTAAGGATTCAAGCTATATACTTGAATCGATGTTTTGTTGAATTTGAAATTTCCCGGTTTTAAAGTTCCATCAGTAAAATATGATTCAATTTCTTCTGGATATGCTTATGTTTTCATAGAATTATTTCTAAACATTTACTGACACTTACACAACACATTTGCTTTTGAATCCAATGACTACTGAGGATCAAGTAAGCAGATATTGATTTTTTTCTTTTTCTTTTTTCAAACTAAATACTCAAAACTAAGGAACAGAGGAGATTCAGATAAAAATTATAGATCTGTATTCTTCCAATATCTATCATAGAGAGGATATATATACTTGTATATGCATGAATAAGGAATTTCCAAGACTCAGATATCAAAAGCAAAAATCAAATATTCGAAATTTCTTAAATTGTTTACTCACAGAAAATCCCTTTGAGGAGAAAGAAGCACTGATGTTTAGCAATCTTGCTGCTTTTGAAACTGCTGCATACTTCCTGTGTTTTTGAATTCAGTTATAAACTATTCTCAGTTCTTCTTTTTTTTTTTTTTTAACTTGTTTCTCTGTTTTTAAATTAATGTATATTGCAAAGCAAGACAATGATTCCCTCAGGTTTTCTTTAAGTTTAGGTTTGTATATATAAACTGATGATATATAGGTAGATTAATATAGAAGCTACTAATCAGGTTGTACTGGACATATAGTATTTATTTGTCATTTTCTTTTTATTGGCTAAGAAAATTCACTACAGTATGAAATCATATAGGAGGATTTGGCTATATGTACTTGTTTAAACAATATGTTATGCTAATTACTGTCCATGCTTTTAATTATGACAACATGTATTAAATGTTTCACTGATTGTTATATTGTATGGTACAAAGATATTTATCATATTTCGGCTAGCATGTTTTGTAAGACACAGCCCTTTTTGTTTTTATTATATTTGTACAAGATTTTATTTTCCAGGTTTGTCTTTTTAGGTTTAGTTAAGTTTCATTATATTAAGTAAAACTTGTTTCCTTATTTCTACAAACTGTATAACAGTACATAGGTTACTTTGTTCATTTCTTGCTTAGCCTATATTTGTTTTCAAGTGTAGCTTTGACTTGTTTCCTTTGCATTATTTATTTGTATATACAGGTCATAAATTTTCAACTTCCTGATATGTTTACTTAAAAAGTTGTTGTTAACATATTAGTTGTATTCTATTTGTTAATTAAATTTTCAACACTTGATTTACCACATACTTATATTTATATATATTTTAAGTTATAATTTATATTTGTACATTTATTACTTTAGCTACGTTCTCTAATTTATGATTATGTTTATACTAGTGTTGTATGTTTATAACTATATTGTTTTATACTTATGTGTTTATGTTCAATAAGTTTGTTTACCTTTAAATTTATCATTTTTTAAAAAAAAACTAAAACTGTCTTCATATAAATTATCAAATAACAAAATATTGAATCTTTGTTTTGATTTTATTGAATAAGACCGATTTTGTTTTAAATGGTTTCCAAAGCATTCTATTTTAAAAATTTTAAATAAAAACTTTCTTTTATAAGCATACAACTATTAAATATCCAAGATCTCATCAATTAAAACATTGACAAGCTTATATTTAATTTAAATTAGATTAAATATTTATTAAAATATCGTAAAAATTCCGGGTCGTTACATTCCTCCCCCCTTAAAAGAATTTCGTCCCCGAAATTTAAACAACAGTTAATTCAAAAGTTTTTATATTAACAATCCAAACATACATATCATTCATACAATTACAAACAAACAATAGTCTATTCTAACAAATAACCCTAGTTATCCGAACACAATTCCAGATAAGCTTCCCTAAAATTATCGAGAGTTGTCTCTCGATGATCAACAATCCGAAGTGGATTCCTGACAATAGTTAAATTTGATTCAACCTCCAAATTCCTGAATTACCAGTTTAACAATTAATGATGAATTATGAACAATTTTCCTGAGATATATGGAATGACATCCATTCTAGCAATTAAATTTTAAAAGCATCAGTATTAACTCTTTCCAAATTTAATTGACTCTTTTACAGAATTTCAATATCTATTCAATCAAGCCCGTACGATGTACATATACCATTCGTACGCAATACCAAATCCGATCACTCCTTGATCACACAATTTCACTTCCGAACTAGTATTGTCCACCCGACTTCCTAGTACGGACTCAGAACTGGTTTCTTGATCAGCAACTGCCATTCTCCTTGCATAGTCACAACTATGATAGAGAATTTCCAGTATCAGTCAAAATCCAAGTCCATGGTTCGTCGTCGAAAATCGAGTGAAAAATCCTAACTCGGATCGATATAACTATCTCGAAATTCTGTGCTCGAATCAGGATCAAACTGTTATGCGAACAAAATAATATACGTACATCCTACGTATTATATCCATTGATTATCAACTATATCAAATTTTCTTTTTATTCATATTATTTTGATTTATATCCACTTGAAATAATAATTTTTTTTTTCAATATCAAATTTTACTTAAGAGTTTCACCATCCATTTCTTAAGTTTTGATATAAGCATTATATATTCCCTTATATTATTACTTTACCACTATATCCTTTATATCTTCTTATTTAAATCTGAATTACCAATTTCATATGAATTCAATTTTCTTAACTCTGAAAATTGAACCTTTATTGACTATCTCCACTTATAACTGATTCCTATCATTATCTTTAAATAAGTTTCATACATTAGTTTACTTTAAATTTTCAATTTGAAATTATTTTGTTGCTAAATTTTTAAATTTTTTTTTATAGTTTTCAAATTCTGAAATTTTATGACAGAGTATCCATTTGCCTAGCATTACATATTTCCATAAGCACTTATGTACAGTTTCAACACTTAGTACAATTACTTCCATCAAATTTTCAAATCATTCCCTATAGTTAAAGTGATTTTCACTTACTTTCTTAGACATATAATCCATTTGAGAAAAACAAACTCATATTCAAAATCATCCTATTTTGCTTCCAATAATTCATAGAATTTATCTAATTCTCATTTACTTCAAACAACCCATTTCGATATGCAATTTGACAATATTATTGTGAATAAATAATCACTCAAGCTTAATAACAAATCTTAAATTGATTTCAACTCAATTTATACTTGAGTCCATCTCAATTAATTTATCCACAATCCTTCCATTGCATTTTCTTTTATTTCAAAAGTTTGATTCCAAACCATTTTTATTAAATTTGGCAATCCATATTTTAAATTAATCATCTCACAATTTATTTAAGTCATCAACTGTTTCACTTAATAACTTAAGTTCATTCTATTCCACCAATTCCCATTCAAATCTTTGATTTTATTTTCACTTAATCAAATCCCACTATTTGCTAATCTATTTGATTAGTTTATTTTTTATCCATCCTTAAATTGTTAATTTACATTAACAACTCATTATTGAATTTATAGTAAAGTCATTCAATTTATGCTTGAATTAGATTTGTTTACAACTCACACCTTTATTTAAATCCAATTCAATACTTACTTTGGTTTACATTTACTTAAGAATTTTATTTCATTCAATATTATTTATAACTCGACTGAATTCATTTAAATTAAATTTTTATTTTAACTCATCTTCAGTTAAATTTAGCTACTTACCATTTCTTAAATTTATTTCTCAATATATGAGCTCAAAACTTATTTGTTTTCTTAAAAGTTTATATCACTCATTTGGGTCATTTCATCTTATAACCACAATTTCAGTTTATATATATAACACTTAACATCTTAAGGTATAAATTTCCTCCTCACAATTTATTATCACTTTACCTTCAAATATTATATCCAATTAAGTTCATTTTGAACTTCAATTTCATTTAGCTTTATCTCGGGTTAAGCTCCAATATGTTCCCTATTGTCATTTACTTAAATTAAATTTTAATTTCCGGATTAAAATTCCCAATTCCATCATATTAATATCAACTTTACTTTATAAATTCAATAGTTGATCCATTTAAACCTTCCACAATATCTGAATAGAATTTTTTCTTAAAATTCAATTGCCCGGTCTCCATTTCCAAAACCAATTTGAAATGATAACTACACATACCTACTTGGCATATCAACTCAAATTTTCAACTTTCAAACACTTATTTCACCAAAACAAATTTTCTCCTTTTCAAAATTTTAAAATAACTTGCATACCCAACAACCCCAAACAATATCATAACCAACAATATTTTCCAAAACAAGATTCCATTATTCCCTTCAAATCTTTGGATAAACTTTTCAAACATTTCCAAGATTTTTAAATTTCCAATTCCTTTGCTTAAATTCATTTAAACACTTTCAAATTTCCGGGACTTCAATTCTGGTTTAATCAAATTTTAGTTATAGTCCCTTTTGTATTAAAGATCATATTTAGACAATTTTATTTGTTTAAAGACCCCTCAAATTTAATTTTTTATTTGGTTGTAGTATTAACAACCAAACATCCAAATATATAATCATTTCTGAAAAATATTTCCTTTATATTAAAATATAATTTTGGGTAAAATTATTTCATTTACCCTATCTTTAAAAACAATACTGTGTCGAATTGCTTTATTTGAGTGTTTAGAAACCCCTTCGATACAGTTCTCGAGGCTGTGCCGACGATGGTTCATATACCACTCAATAAATCAATCAAAGCAATATAAAACCATTATATTCACTAACAAATACGCGCTCATATCTATTAATACACTCAAACTCATTTTAGAGTTCTACTGACTCTATTATATGAGTAATCACTACAGAGCCAAGGTTATCACCAACCTATGCTCTGATACCAAATGTGACGACCCGCCCTTCTACTACCAGAAAGACGTATCATCATTAAGGAAGAAAGGGATGAGAAAATAGAAAAGATAGAGAAGAAAGAACAACAACATCAGAATCTCACAGCGGAACGGAACAAAATATAATATATCACTTAAATAATACATAGTTTGTACATATATCAGAGTTATACAATATCAATACATATGACAATCATACATACATCACATACTAGACAGTTATAAACACCTGTCTAGTTAGTACAACTCAATACAATACAACTTAGAGATTCCCACACAGCGGAACTATATGTATATCTACAACGCTGAAGCCTCCTGCTCCATTGCTCCTCCAGAGTTCGTCAAAGCTAACCTGAATCCCTTGGCTACCCGTAAAAATTTGGGTACCCGAGAGTTTATGAAAACAAAAATAAACTCCGGGTCAGACATGGGTCTGGTATGAGTAAACGGTTTAAAGTTGTTTAATTTTTGAAAAACATTTGAAAATAAAGGTATCACGTAAGACTCCCCATAAATAAATATGGGTAAGTTTTTACCTTACGCTAACCAAAACATTTTATAAGAAATCCAGTGACATTATAATAGTGTCTAGGGTTTTCAAGTAAAATACAGAAATATCTGAAATGCTTACATCTCACATTTCAACATAGTTGGGCACAATCAAATCGTACGACGCTTATTGGAAATTGGATCCCATACAATGGCAGGGCTACCGGGGTACCGCCCGTCACAGTACGGGGCCTAGATCACCGTACCGAGGATTACTCCCTTCATCCCCTGCAACACAAGGCCGGAACCATTCCTTACTGAACAGTCCCGAACAAGATAAACCCCGCGGTTGTAGCTAGCAACCGCCCACTAAGCCGAAATATAAAAAGGGACATCTAGACAGGGGAAATATCTTGTCCTGCTTGGGCATGACCCACCTAACCTTGCTACACATCCCCTGTTTTAGCCATTCCCGGTTGATGAGGCTTGAGGCTACGATTACCTTTAAAGAACATATCACTTAGAATGCTCATCGTCCGCCTGACGATGTGTTGAAAGCATTCAATCCATACAGGTTCGTTCCGGGTTCGAACGAAACCGAAGGCATTATCTCGTCACACTCATTTTGGAATCACCCTCAGAGTTAACGACGATAACCCTTGCATTCTGAAAACACCATCTCGATCTCCATTTCAGGATTCACGACCTAACGTTTAAATTGGATTGATGTGGTTTTCGGAGAATCAAATTTGATTCTTCCGATCCCGGTCTCATCGAATCCAAACGCCATTTTAAGGGCCAAGTTGTCTAATTAACTTAACAGATTAAATAATTTAAATTTAACAATTGAATTAACATAGCATTTATCACAGATAAAACATATACAAGCATCATAGATATAACGTAACATGTCACAGAGCATCACAGATCATCATCACATAAATATCACAAGCAGATATTCTATTCAACAATCCATAAGCAATTACCATTAAATCTTATTTATAACTAATTCAATTTTAGAATTAATTACCTGAGAGTCAATTACTTAACCCTATTTAATTAACCATTAATTAATAATTAATTACTTATTTCATTTAATGATTTCTCAATTAATCATTAAGTCTTAATTACATAATTATTTAATTACACACTATCATTTACTTAATTACTCCTTAACCCAGTTATTTACTTTAATTGATCATTTAATTAACAGTCTTAATTATTAATCAGACTTAATTACCCATTTAATTACTGCTAATTACTTAGTCAACCATTTATTAATTCTTAATTTATTTACTCAATTAACTAACTATTGATCATTCATAAATAGTTAATTACAATTTTATCAATTATTTATAATCTATGACTAATTACAATTTAAGAGTAATTGTTCTTAATTGCTTTCTATACTAATTTATATATATTAAATGTTCAACTTAATTAAACATTTAAAAGTCTTCTCTTAAATTTTGAAAACCAATTATAATATTACCTCCAAACTTAATTATTAGATAACCTTATATTTAAGGTAATTAATTACTTAATTTGTTACGATAACTCATATATTAACTTATTTAACTAACTTAACCTTCTTAATTACAAATTAATGAAATAAGAGTCAAGAATCTTTTCTTATTAACTTTAAAACTAAACACTTATTAACTAAAAATGTTTAAACGTTAATTAAATCTAATCACGTATCTTTAAATAACTACTAAATTAAGATATTCATTTAAGTTGAAAACATTTTAACAATAAACTTCACCGTTCTTTGAACTAATTCAGTTTAGTAATCCAGGTTTTGTTACGCTTAGCTCTGGAACAATACCGAGAAAAATCCTACTGCACACGAGAAAAATTCCGAGTTTCCCATCCATTCTTCCCGAATACTCGTTCTTCCTCGTTCCTTTTGATTTGAAAAACTTTATGTTTTGAAACCTGTATTTTTATCTCACGTACTCGAAGTAACCCTCGCGCAAAAACCTCCAGCGCTCGCGTTACAACTCCAGTTCCCTCTCATTACAACCGCCTAACGCAACGCCTACGCCGTGCACGTGCACAAGGCGTTGACTACCCACCGGAGACTGGTGAACCCTCCAACAAGTCGCAAATGGCCTCGGCATCGGCCTGGCATCCACGATCAAGTCGACCACATCACCAATTAAAATCGAGCACAGCTCGATGAACTCGAACCCATCACCGATCACAAAAACAGTTCGTAATCCCACCGCCCACCACCTAACGCCCAACAACTCCGGTCACACTTCCGCCACCCCCCAAACTCCATTCTCCTCCAATCGCGTGCCACTCGGCGCTCGGTGAAGGTCGGGGTGAGTACATGTACGAACACTACCAAAATTAGGTTTCCGAAGGGAAAACGTGCGCCGCTGCTGCCACCAAGGTCGTGACCATCCCTATCTATTTTTCTCAACACCCTAGTAGGCTCGTCCACCTCCTCGCCCAACCCCGACGTCTCCAGTTCATCTTCTTGCTGTCAAAAAGCCAAAATTCCCAATTTGATCATCTTCAAACTACCGTTACAACCTCCCACTAAAAATCACCAAATATATTTTAAAAATCATGGCATTTAGTAAGGATTCAAGCTATATACTTGAATCGATGTTTTGTTGAATTTGAAATTTCCCGGTTTTAAAGTTCCATCAGTAAAATATGATTCAATTTCTTCTGGATATGCTTATGTTTTCATAGAATTATTTCTAAACATTTACTGACACTTACACAACACATTTGCTTTTGAATCTAATGACTACTGAGGATCAAGTAAGCAGATATTGATTTTTTTCTTTTTCTTTTTTCAAACTAAATACTCAAAACTAAGGAACAGAGGAGATTCAGAAAAAAATTATAGATCTGTATTCTTCCAATATCTATCATAGAGAGGATATATATACTTGTATATGCATGAATAAGGAATTTCCAAGACTCAGATATCAAAAGCAAAAATCAAATATTCGAAATTTCTTAAATTGTTTACTCACAGAAAATCCCTTTGAGGAGAAAGAAGCACTGATGTTTAGCAATCTTGCTGCTTTTGAAACTGCTGCATACTTCCTGTGTTTTTGAATTCAGTTATAAACTATTCTCAGTTCTTCTTTTTCTTTTTTTTTTCTTTTTTTTTTAACTTGTTTCTCTGTTTTTAAATTAATGTATATTGCAAAGCAAGACAATGCTTCCCTCAGGTTTTCTTTAAGTTTAGGTTTGTATATATAAACTGATGATATATAGGTAGATTGATATAGAAGCTACTAATCAGGTTGTACTGGACATATAGTATTTATTTGTCATTTTCTTTTTATTGGCTAAGAAAATTCACTGCAGTATGAAATCATATAGGAGGATTCGGCTATATGTACTTGTTTAAACAATATGTTATGCTAATTACTGTCCATGCTTTTAATTATGACAACATATATTAAATGTTTCACTGATTGTTATATTGTATGGTACAAAGATATTTATCATATTTCGGCTAGCATGTTTTGTAAGACACAGCCCTTTTTGTTTTTATTATATTTGTACAAGATTTTATTTTCCAGGTTTGTCTTTTTAGGTTTAGTTAAGTTTCATTATATTAAGTAAAACTTGTTTCCTTATTTCTACAAACTGTATAACAGTACATAGGTTACTTTGTTCATTTCTTGCTTAGCCTATATTTGTTTTCAAGTGTAGCTTTGACTTGTTTCCTTTGCATTATTTATTTGTATATACAGGTCATAAATTTTCAACTTCCTGATATGTTTACTTAAAAAGTTGTTGTTAACATATTAGTTGTATTCTATTTGTTAATTAAATTTTCAACACTTGATTTACCACATACTTATATTTATATATATTTTAAATTATAATTTATATTTGTACATTTATTGCTTTAGCTACATTCTCTAATTTATGATTATGTTTATACTAGTGTTGTATGTTTATAACTATATTGTTTTATACTTATGTGTTTATGTTCAATAAGTTTGTTTACTTTTAAATTTATCATTTTTTAAAAAAAAAACTAAAACTGTCTTCATATAAATTATCAAATAACAAAATATTGAATCTTTGTTTTGATTTTATTGAATAAGACCGATTTTGTTTTAAATGGTTTCCAAAGCATTCTATTTTAAAAATTTTAAATAAAAACTTTCTTTTATAAACATACAACTATTAAATATCCAAGATCTCATCAATTAAAACATTGACAAGCTTATATTTAATTTAAATTAGATTAAATATTTATTAAAATATCGTAAAAATTCCGGGTCGTTACATTCCAGCTGTTGGCATAAACTATTCGTCTAAGACTTTCTTAAACTTTTCCCATGCGAAATTACCTTTCGATTCAATTAGGGTAACGGGCTCATACTAAGTCAGAGCCCCTTTCTATAATTGCCACGAGGCCAGCACCTCTTTTGCTCATTACTAACATCCAATGCCTTAAAGATTCTTTTGCATTATTTGGTCCAAGCCTAGGATTCAATGATAGCTTTCGTTCCTTTGAATGGTTTTCCCCCTAAGTTGGTATAATTTTTGCACAAGGTGGCAAAGTTAACCTAAGGTTGTATGGGACTACTTCTTCTACCACTTCAGCTGCTAAAGCTCGACCTTTGGTTGTTGTGGTGCTGCCATTTCTCTGTCTTCGTCCTCTATGAGTACTCATGTCCTCCTACCTGAATACATTAAGATAACAGTAGAATACAAAGGAAAGTTATCTTGTGGAATGGGCATTTAAGCATCGCACAACTTGAGTTAACTCATATAAGGATTTTAAATGCACACTCTCATCGATTAAACTGATTCTATGAATTATTAACCTTATGTCTAATGAGCCATACCGCGCCAAAGCGAAGATTCTCACTTAACCTTCAGCTTTGATACCAAATGTGATGACTTGTCTTCTACCCTCGAAAATCGACACCAAAGTTCCCACGATATTCATGTGCCATAATTTCAAGTGATGGGGAGGCATATTATCAATGGTAAAATAAAATAAATGTAGAAGATAGAAACACAAATTCACACATTGCATTTAACTATATATATAAATAGTACATATAACCAATCTCACAAGGGCATACTAGAGTTGTGTATGAACTAATCTAGCCAAAAAACAGTTATAAATATCTATCTCCACATTTGTTGGTACAAACAAACTAGACACAACAAAATAAAAATAAAAATAGATGGATATATATCCACACATGATAGTCCAGATCCATGCTTCAAAAACTCCTCCCAAAATGCTTCACCAAAATGTTCCTAAAATGATCCTGGTTGCTTGGCTGGCAGGAAAAATAGGGCTTCTAGAGTTTATGGGAAAAGAAAATAAACATAGGGTAAGTAATGGGACTGGTGTGAAAAAATTTAAAAGATCGAATCCTTTTGAAATCAAAGGTATCTCATAAGACCACGCTGCCATAAACACGGAAGAGGTTTTTCTCTTATGATAACCAAAAAAATTGCCATGTAAAATAATTTAATATTATTTTTAATAAGATTCTGTAAAAACTCTTTTCACGTAAACATATTCAAATAGCCGAAATTGTTACCATTTTTAAATTCTAGCATACTAAGCTTTACAATTAAAATGACAGGCACGTATTGGAGAATGGATTTCCAATGAATGTCCATACAAGGGAGTATCTACCGACAGTACATCTCTAGAGGAATATGTCGAAGATGAACTAATAGTCCTTTACCAACACAAGACTGGCCTACCTCTAACTAGATGATACCGAATAAGTCATATCCCCTGTCATTTCCGACCTATCTAAGATGTCTCTTAGCATACACCACAATAATTTAAACCTCAATGTTATAAATGGTAGAAATATATTAAGAAGGAGATGATCATACCCTAATGGTTGTGAACCACATTTATTTGCTGCATTTATCCTATTTTAGTCATTTTTGGGTATGAGGCATGTGGTAAATGATTACCTTTCGCGTAGAACATCAATTTTACACTTTGAATGCCATATTTCCATTTCATTATCACACAATTAATTTACAAACATATAACTCTTGAGCTTGTACTTCTCATGAAAGGATGTTAAGCTAAGAGAAGTTGACTTCTCCTCCACCAAACAAATGATACATTTACATAGATCAATCAATGTAATTTTAAAATACAATGTCAGACATTCGTCCATACAAGTTGTCTAGGAACAGGACAAACCAAAGGTACATCTCCTACCACATCCTGTTTGGGAATCACCCCTAGGATCAATGGCGATTACTCCTCGCAAATTGAATATTGTCATAACAGAGCACCACCACCACCATAATATATGATAAGGAAATTTTCATATGGTTCTAGTGACAACTAGCCCTACATCATGATGATCTTCATTTTCAATGATATTTGTTCTCAACATGTTTTACTTTAAAAATGTAAGCAGGTTCGAAGTGGCTTACGGATAGGAATCATCCAAATCAAATCCTGGTCTCTTCGAATCCAACTATCAAGAAAAATATTTTTAGTGTCGGTGATTATTAAACAACATTTTCATTCAACAACATATTTATATATACATATATATTTCTAAATTAATTTTAGAATATACTAATCTTTTGAGAGCATCCACGCTTTCCTTCGATCTGCTCCACCCCTCGCCTAGAAAGAGAAAACAGAGACTATGTAATTTCAGGGCACTGGTTGCAACATTCCTAACTTTAGTTACACATCTTGTTTTACCTTTCTAAATCTCATAGATTGAACAACTATGCTAGTCTTTTCTGCATACTCCTTACATCATTAAAATCATTTCAAAAAAAGTTTGGAAAGAAACTAGGTTTAAAAATCATTTTCCAAAATTCATTGATAAATAGTGGAGGAATAGTGATTTTAGAGCATCGAAGCCCAAATTTTACTTTCTACATCTGTTAAGACAAAACTTATTATTCAAAACATTTTTAATATATTTATTTAGGATCTTGATATGACTATAGAGAAAGCCCCTCCACTAGAGCATGCTGCAGAAGCTAAGGATAGGGAGTGCACTGAATCTGCTCTACCTCACATTGTTAGGCAGTTTGTTATCTTAATAATTCAAGTTCCAGAAATAGATAATAATGTTAGAACTGAATTAGAAATGGTGGATGTTGCCAATCAATTTGATATTTTAGAGCCGCACGTTCCAAAAGTAAAGGTAGTTGGTAGGAATAAGGGTAGCAAAGAGAAAAAAGCTTTTAAATAGAAGTATATCTCAATTAATCTAGATTGGGATGAAATGACTACTAGACTTCAAGCTAAAAATGTTGAAAACAAAAGAAAAGGTAAGGGCACTACTGTATTAGGTACAATTTAAATCTTCCTTTCCTTTGATTTTATATTATAATGTCTATTCTTGCCTGGAATGTGAGAGGAATGAATTCCTCCATAAAACAAACTGATATTCTATATTTGTTAAGTTTTTATAAGTTATCTATTGTAGCCCTTATTGAAAAAAAATTGATTGATGAAAATTTTGAAAAGTTTTGTTTAAAACCGTCTAGTAACTGGAAATCTATCAATAATAATGATTGCGGCTGTAAAGGTAGAATTTTATTTATTTGGGATTCAAATGTTTGGACAAATATAAATATTAGCAATGGTAAACAGTATATAGACTTCCATTTTAAAAATATTGGGGGTTTCTTTTGCAAATCACTAGTGTTTATGGTAGTAATTTTGAAAGTGAGAGAACTGGTCTGTGATGTAGACTTAAGGCTTTGAATCTAACTTATAATTTTCCTTGGCTTATTATAGGTGATTTTAACATGTTTTGCATGCCTTTGAAAAATTCAAGTGTAATAAAATTTCTCAAAGCAAAGTAGATAGGTTAAATAAATTTTACTTGAGACTGGTCTGTTAGAACCTAAAATATAGGTGGAAATAAATTTTCACGGAAATATTGTTTGGAGAAAAATATTCATTGTAAACTGGATAGGATTTTGAATTGTAAAGATTTTTATAACATTTTTCCTAATTTTATATGCAGCATACTTGAACAGAGTACTAGTGACCATACTCCTTTACTTATCAATCTTTTTCAAAAATCTTGGGAATAAAGTTACTCCTTTTGGATTTAAAAATGGTTGCTTTTTAGATGAAGATTGTAAAGTACCTGTGGAAGATTGCTTTAATTTTTCTTGTAACGGTGCTAAGCAATACCAGTTTAGCATGTTTCAGAAAACATAAAAAATTAAATTAAATACTGGAATAAAACTAATAATCAAAATAAAAAAAATGTTGGAGTTGTTGAGAAATGATGGGAAGATTTTACAAGACCTTGCTGATAAAAATCCTGAGGATATTAATATTATTAGAAAATTTTTACTAATTAGAAAAACCTTTCTACCGAGTTATATATAAATACAGTTAATGGTAAAAAAAGGCTAAGGTAGATTGGCAGTGATGACTGTACTAAATTTTTTCATGCTAAAAAGAGCAGCAGAAAACATATTAACAACATAGAAAATGTTATTGACAATGTTGGAAATCTTTCCAATGCATATGATAAAGTTGCTAAAGATGCTGCCGATTTCTATGAAAAGCTATAATTTACGGGAATCAATGAAACTAATTTTCCTCAAATTGTTTGCAAAGATATTTTGAATAAGAATGCTTCAGAAATATTGATTTATTTTGTTACTACTAAGAGATTAAATATTGTAACGCCCCACTCCGAGACCCACTCTAGTAAAGAGTATTACGGAGTAATACCGTCTACTAGAACGGAGAATAGAGTATAATGGAAGCGACCATGTGTAATCAAGCTATAACTAACCACTGAATACGTCGAATAGGTGGTTTTCTTTTCTAAAGTGGTTCGACATATCCAATAGATATTTATAACGAAATTACAATGGCTAAGGAAAATAGGTTCAGAACAAGCATAATACTAAATGATAACATCATCATCACAGAATCACATAACAGATATAACATCCCAGAACAATACATCATCAATACAGATCCAAATACTATAAGTGGGTACAAAGCCACTGCTCACATATGTGAGTCAAAAATATGTACATATCAAAGTCCGAATAAAACAGAGTAGCGGAATAGTGGACAAATAAAAGCGCTATCTATCAGCATAGCAGATGATGTCCAAGCAGAAGCACATAAGCTAAGTCCAGAGACCTAACCTGAAACAACTCGGTCTGACCCGAGCGAAAACACTCGGGTCAGGCTAGCTAAATAATCAGTAATAACTGAGATATATATAATAATGCAGTACATAAATAAAACAATACTTCTCCAAAGAGAAGAGTAATATGGACTACATGAATATAATGACGATCCCTAATCATCAATAAACAGTAAAAATCTCCAAAGAGAATACAAACACCAAAGTGTTAAATAAATAAAATCGCCTCATATCATCGGCGCAGCCAAAGCTATATAAAGTTTCTCATAGGTAATAATCCCAAAAGTGACCAGAGTCTAAAATCAATGCCCAAGCAAAGATCGATGCTCCAAAGAGCAATAGGGATATACTAAAAAGTCAATGACATCAAATACTGAAAAACAGTGTCCAGAGACACTGTGAATCCACAAGGTAATCACACTTACATCGTATGGTTCCATAGAACCAACACCGAATGGCGATACTCGAATGGATATAAAAATCATCAGATAATACAAATATTGCACGTGCACCGACCAGAGTCGTTGTTGCCAAGTACTGTAGAGTTGTGATCGATCACTCGCACAGATACGGAACGCGCGAAACGGCAAGATCCTTCCCAGAAGGATAAAGGCCCATAGGCACATGCCGAATAAAAACTGCTCCATAGAGCAGGTGTCCAGAGACGTTTGCCCAGAGGCGGGGTGACCCAGAGGTCCAGTACTGGCCGCCCAGAGGCTAATGTGTCACTAACTTCTTGGAGAGGAACCCGTAAAGTGTTAACTATGAGTCCCATACCCCACGTTCGCACTAAACGGTTTCCTAAGCAATAGCAAGCTCACACTCCAAACAATAAAAAGTCCACCTCATATCATCGGTAGACTAGACCCAAAGGTCAAAACGATCAATCGAATAGGTCGGGGATTAACCGGAAAGAAAATACACACGGTTTCCATAGGCCGGATATTTCCTAACCGTTTAAGCACCTTTCCACTACGCTCGACGTGCTAAAAGTGAGTGTGAGATTTTTATTATAGAAAATAATGGTGTAAAACGGATTTGTAATTGATTTCGAAATGACTTTTAAAACGGTCTTTTGAAAAGTCTCCTATTATGGAGTAATTAATTTAATAATTAAAAATAATATTATATAATAATTTTCAAAAGCCATTTTGGAGTGAAAATCCTTTTAAATCCTTTTTATAAAGCCCGTGTACGAAATCCAGAGACAAATCTCAAAGAAATCGACGAAAACCAGAAAATCATCAAAAATATTCTAAGTGTTTGAAACCATTCAAAAACTGCTGCGAACCCAAGTTCGGCAATTTATTTCGACTAGCAAACTGTGTCCAAATGGCATGAAAACTGGTAGACAAGTAGTCCGACATCCCTACTTTAAAATGCAAAAAGAATTTCTGGATTCCGAGTTGAGACGAAGTGGCAGCGACGTCTCAAAGTTGTACCCAGAAAAAGATTCACACTGTTTTCCAACAGCGACCAGAGTCTAAATTTGGCACGAAAATCGAAGTACCAAACGAAACTCAACGTTGTCCAAATTTTACAGAGATGGAGTTCGGAACTCCACCTTTCCAACGAGACCAAAAACGTCGAATTCCGACTTGGTATGCGATCAGGGCGGCATCACGAAGTGGAGGTAGAAAACTGGTAAACAAAGTTGATTTTTTTTTTTTTTGGACGCGGGCCCGGCCCGCGTCAGTCCGCCCCAGCCCGCCAGCCCAGGCGGGCTGGGTGAGCAGCAGCCCCAGCCCGCCTGGGCTGGGGAGCACCCAGCCCACGCGGGCTGGGTGTTATTTCCCAGCCCATGTGGGCTGGGAAGCACCCAGCCCACGCGGGCTGGGTGTATCTGCCCAGCCCACGCGGGCTGGGTTTATTTCCCAGCCCACGCGGGCTGGGAAGCACCCAACCCACGCAGGCTGGGTGTATCTGCCCAGCCCATGCGGGTTGGGTTTATTTCCCAGCCCACGCGGGCTGGGAAGCACCCAGCCCACGCGGGCTGGGTGGGTGTATATCTGCCCCAGCCCGCCTGGGCTGGGGAGCCCCAGCCCATGCGGGCTGGGGTTCAATGGATATGGCCAGCCCATGGTGGGCTGGTCTGCTTCTGGCTAGCCCAGCTGAGCTAGCCTCACCTGGGCAGAGCCTGGGTGCAACCCAGATCTGTTCTGGTGCACCCAGATCATCAATTCAGCCCTATTTCAGTCTGCACACAATTCCAGCCAGCAATATTTTGCATTTTTTTGACATTTAGGGGTGTTTATTTCAATTTTGGGCATCAAAAAATCACTAATAACGATCACTAATCACCATATAAAGATTATTACACTAAATTAAAGGAAACCAAGGTCAAAGCTTAGCTTTACAACTAACAATAATTACTAATCAATAGTAATTACCTTAATGAAGAAAAGTATCAAATGGTTTGAGTGCACAATATGAAGCAAGCCAAACTCCTCAACCCCAAAGCAAAGATCAAGAGGCTTCATGGACCAAAATCAACAAAGAAAACAAAATAATAATTACTACAAGATGGTAGAGATAAATAGGGATTAAGAAGGAGGATTAGAGAATATGAGAGATTGCATTACCTTTCTTCTTCTCTTTTCTTTTTTTTCTAGGATTAAACTAATTTATGAAGAGAAGGAGATGAAGCTTCTAAATGGAGGCCATTAATTTTGTTTAGATCTAGATTTTAGGAATTTATGAAGAGGAGGAGGGTTAGGGTTATGAGTTTAAGATATTATATAGGAGGGGGTTAGGCTAATGGGTTATGGTAAGAGGGTTTAGAAACCCATTAGGACTTAGTTTATTTTCTAAGTTATCATGTGAACAAAAAAAATCCTAATAAGCATCCTAGTTTTAATTAAAACCATGTAATTATCTCATTTGGCCCATTAACCCATAATCACTTTTTATTTAAAAATTCCCCATTTCAACCCAAAATATTTTAATTTGCAAACCAATTGCAAATTTAAATTCTCAAAAATTTGTTTAGCCCCCTTTTTAACTTAAAATCATAATTTTTAACTTATCATTCGGTAATTGCAATCTCAGGGTTGTTACAGACTCCCCCCCTTAAGAAAATTGCGTCCCCGCAATTCCTTAAATATAGAAGTCGTCTATAACATCTAGTCCACACAAGGAATAAAGAAGATAAAATATAGATGCTCACCCATGTCGGAAGATGAAAGAAAACCAGGATAAGTACGCTCGATGAATTCTCTGGTCTCCCAAGTGCAGTCCTTAGGATTAGACGACCATTGAATCTTCACAAGCGGAACCTCTTTGTTTCGAAGACGTCTGATCTCCGAATCAAGCACACGAAGAGGTTGCTGTTCTATAGACAGATCGGGTGAGATCTCCAAATCGGGTACGATGTGAGGCTCGATAATAGAATCAGGATTGCGCACACACTTGCGAAGCTGAGAAACATGGAACACATCATGTATTCCAGAGAAATGAGCAGGTAGAGCCACTCTATAGGCGACAAGGCCGATGCGTTCCGTGATAGGAAACGGTCCAATATAGCGAAGGGCCAGTTTCCCTGTAGAACTGAAACGCACAACCCCTTTCATGGGAGAAACCCGAATAAAGACAGAATCGCCAATGGAGAACTCAAGAGGCTTCCTACGGTTGTCCGCGTAGGATTTCTGGCGGTCCTGTGCCTCTTTCATTCTCTGACGGATAGGCACGATTTTCTCAGAAGATTCCCGAACTGAATCTGGACCAAGAATGAGCTTCTCGCCAGACTCTAACCAACAAGCAGGAGAGCGACATGGCCTTCCGTAGAGAGCCTCAAAAGGTGCCATGCCGATACTAGACTGAAAGCTGTTGTTGTAGGAGAACTCTACGAGCGGTAAGTGATCCTCCCAACTACCTCCGAAATCCAAAATACAACAGCGCAAAAGATCCTCTAAAACACGATTCACCCTCTCCGTCTGACCGTCAGTCTGAGGATGATAAGCAGTCGAGAGATTCAGCTTTGTGCCCAAAACTGACTGTAGGCACTTCCAGAAGTGACTAGTAAAGATAGTGTCTCGATCACAGACGATAGAGCTAGGAATGCCATGAAGTCAAACAACTTCCTTCACATATAGCTTGGCAAGCTGAGGAGCAGTCCGAGTGGACCTAATCGGAATGAAATGAGCCGATTTGGTCAAGCGATCAACAATAACCCAGATAGAAGTATGGCCTGACCTCGATCGAGGCAGACCGTCAATGAAATCCATGGATATCTGATCCCATTTCCATAATGGAATCTCTAGAGGCTGAAGAAGACCAGATGGACGCTGATGCTCGGCTTTGATTTGTTGACAAGTCATGCAACGGCTTACATAACTTGCAACATCTCTCTTCAAACCCTCCCAATAATATAGCCGGCACATATCGGCATACATCTTACTCGAACCGGGATGAATAGTGTACTTAGAGCGATGACACTCGTCTAGAATGTCACGCCTAAGTGATAAATCAGATGGTACAACAATACGGTTCTTCCTACGAAGACACCGTTGAAAATCTAGAGAATAATCCAGCAATGTCTCATCACTGGATTCCGACTCGAGAAGATGAATAAGATGCAATAAGTCTGCATCCTGCCGTTGAGCATGGGCAATGCGATCCAATAAGATAGGACGAGCTTCCAAGCTAAATAATAAGACAGGAGCATCAGAAGATGAAGCTCGATCTCTAATATCACATAAAGATAGAGTCTCAAGAACATTCCACTCGGCAATCATCATAGAAACTACCGCCGAGTGCTTGCGACTAAGCGCATCTGCAACACGATTACCCTTTCCAGGGGTATACTGAATATCTAAATCATATGAGGCGAGAAACTCAAGCCAACGCTGCTGCCTCATATTGAGATCTCTCTGACTGAAAAGATACTTCAGCGACTTGTGATCGGTGTAAAGAGTGAAGCATTCGCCTAATAGAAAGTGACGCCACGTCTTCAAGGCAAAGACGATAGCTGCCAACTCAAGATCATGAGTCGGATAGCGAACCTCATTCGGACGTAGCTGCCTGGAAGCATAAGCAACTACCCGATCCTTCTGCATAAGCACGGCACCGAGCCCACTACCACAAGCATCGGTGTAAACAACTAGATCCTGATTACTCTCAGGAACTACAAGAATAGGAGCATGAGTGAGAAGTTCCTTCAGTCGCTGAAAGGAAGCTTCACACCTATCAGACCAAATAAAACGAACACCCTTACGAGTCAGCGTCGTAAGGGGAAGTGCAACTCGAGAGAAATCCTTGACAACCCGCCAGACCAAGGAAGCTGCGAATATCATGAACGTTCTCGGGCCGCTTCCAATTCTGGATAGCTTCGATCTTGGAAGGATCGACAGAAACACCCTCAGATGATACAATATGGCCCAAGAACTTGACCTTGCTCTCCCAAAAATGGCACTTGGAGAGCTTGGCCTTAAGCTGATGCTGACGAAGAGTATCCAAGACGATCCGCAAATGAAGAGCATGCTCTGCCTCAGATCTAGAATAAATAAGAATATCGTCGATGAAAACCAGAACGAATCTATCGATGTATTCCCGGAATACTCGATTCATAAGATCGACGAAGAAAGCTGGTGCGTTCGTCAAGCCGAATGGCATGACCAACCACTCAAAAGAACCATAGCGAGTGCGGAAAGCGGTAAGAGGAATGCTATCTTCCGCAACTCGGAGCTGATGAAATCCGGTGGCAAGGTCGAGCTGTGAAAAGACCTTCGCACCGCTCAACTGATCAAACATATCGTCTATCCGTGGCAATGGATAACGATTTCTGATGGTCAACTCATTAAGCTTGCGATAGTCAATGCAAAGCCTAAGAGAGCCATCGGGCTTCTTAACGAAGACCACAGCAGCACCCCATGGCGAAGAACTGGACCGAATGAGCTGCTTCGCCTCAAGCTCCACTAACTGCTTCCTGAGTTCCTCATTCTCTTTAGTAGACATCCTCGTGGGAGGACGCCCAACTGGGTGGGAGCCTGGAATGAGATCGATGCGGAACTCAATGGCCCGCTTTGGCGGCAGGCCAGATACTGGCTCGAATACGTCGGGGAAATCCCGAACAACAGGAATACGAGATAAGTCCAAATCCTCACCTCGTGAATCAAGAGAAAATAGAGTAACATCAGAAAGCCCAACATCCTGAAGAACAATAGCTAACGGAGAGGACGAATCGGGGTGATGAATGAATAATATCCGCTCCGAACAAATAATTTTGGCGTCATGCTAAACGAGCCAATCCATGCCAAGAATCATATCAAATCCCAAATACTCCATAACGTGCAGATTCGCACGGAAAGAAAATCCACAAAGATCGATATCTATATTCTCACAAAGCAAGCTAAGGGTCGTGGATCCGCCAATGGGATTCACAATCCTTAGTGAAGAAACCAAACAAGTAACATCCAACGATAAAGCATCTACTGGCTCCTTTGATATGAATGAGTGAGAGGCACCCGTATCAAAGAGAACTCTACAGGATCTACCACGAAATAAAATAGAACCTTCGAGAACGGAAGGATGCATACCTCAAGGCTGAGCTGAAGATGCAGGAGCCTTGGCAGCATTAAGCTTGCCAGGCTTGGCACTAGCTGGAGCAATAGGACAAGTGGAGATCCTGTGTCCCTCCTTCTTGCAGAAAGTGCAATAGAGAGGTTTGGGGCACTCTCGAATAAAGTGATCTGGAGAACCGCAGTTGAAGCATTTCCTCGGAGGACTGGTTCCACTAGGCTGTAACTGAATCTGAGGCTGAGTCTGAGGCTGAGCCTGGACAGCAGAACTGCCAGTCTTCTTCTTCTTGTTCCAAGGCTTGTTCTTCTGAAATGGACCCCGCTTCTGGTTGGGGTTTTTGGAACCCCCACCATCATCATCACTATGCTCCATCTCGACTGACTCAAGATGTAGGGCTGCATCGACTAGCTTCTCGAATGAGAGCTCAAGCTGTAGCATAAGATGCCTCTTCAGATATTTCTTCAAGCCCTCAACAAATTTGAGGTTCCTCTTATAAGGAGTAGCAATAAACTCAAGGCCGTACTTGGACAGGGCCTCGAAGGAAGAGACATAGTCGGATACGGAGGACTTCCCCTGCTTGAGATCAAGAAAGCGGCGAGCAAGGGAGTTCTTCTCTGACTCTGGGATGAATTTGAGCTCAAATCTCTGACGAAACTGAGCCCAAGTAAGTGTGGTCTCATCGACCTCGGCAATAAGTAGTTCGTACCAATTCAGGGCACGACTCAGAAGCTGACTAGAAGCAATAAGAACACGGTCATGATCCGGGATATCCATACGAGTGAAAATGCGCTCGCATATCCGAATCCAAGCCTGGACCTCTAAGACATTCTCGGAGCCACTGAACGGCTTCCCTCCGAGATGGGTAAAATCACTGCAGAGACGCGTAAAAACAGACATGTGCGGAGTATCAGCAACTGGGGCTGGAGACTGAGAATGAGACTGAGAATTCCGAACCAGCTCCATGATCTGGTCGGTAGTCATGAACACGCCCTCTGAATGAGTGTTGCTGGACTGCCCAGCAGCACTAGTCTGACGTGTGGTTCTCCCTCTTCCCCTTCCAAACATACTGAAAGTCAAACGGGAATTAGAGTTAGACATGATTCAATGATTGATACTTAATTAAGGAATACTACGGAATATAATAAATTCCTACACATATTCCTAACTTATCTATCAATAAGCATAAGGAAGGGATTTGATTTAATTCGGATCCAATTAAAATGTATTGTACTAAGTGTATCCGTTCTGTGTTTGTTATGCTTAATTCTGAACCTCGGCTCTGATACCAAACTGTAACGCCCCACTCCGAGACCCACTCTAGTAAAGAGTATTACGGAGTAATACCGTCTACTAGAACGGAGAATAGAGTATAATGGAAGCGACCATGTGTAATCAAGCTATAACTAACCACTGAATACGTCGAATAGGTGGTTTTCTTTTCTAAAGTGGTTCGACATATCCAATAGATATTTATAACGAAATTACAATGGCTAAGGAAAATAGGTTCAGAACAAGCATAATACTAAATGATAACATCATCATCACAGAATAACATAACAGATATAACATCCCAGAACAATACATCATCAATACAGATCCAAATACTATAAGTGGGTACAAAGCCACTGCTCACATATGTGAGTCAAAAATATGTACATATCAAAGTCCGAATAAAACAGAGTAGCGGAATAGTGGACAAATAAAAGCGCTATCTATCAGCATAGCAGATGATGTCCAAGCAGAAGCACATAAGTTAAGTCCAGAGACCTAACCTGAAACAACTCGGTCTGACCCGAGCGAAAACACTCGAGTCAGGCTAGCTAAATAATCAGTAATAACTGAGATATATATAATAGTGCAGTACATAAATAAAACAATACTTCTCCAAAGAGAAGAGTAATATGGACTACATGAATATAATGATGATCCCTAATCATCAATAAACAGTAAAAATCTCCAAAGAGAATACAAACACCAAAATGTTAAATAAATAAAATCGCCTCATATCATCGGCGTAGCCAAAGCTATATAAAGTTGCTCATAGGTAATAATCCCAAAAGTGACCAGAGTCTAAAATTAATGCCCAAGCAAAGATCGATGCTCCAAAGAGCAATAGGGATATACTAAAAAGTCAATGACATCAAATACTGAAAAACAGTGTCCAGAGACACTGTGAATCCACAAGGTAATCACACTTACATCGTATGGTTCCATAGAACCAACACCGAATGGCGATACTCGAATGGATATAAAAATCATCAGATAATAAAAATATTGCACGTGCACCGACCAGAGTCGTTGTTGCCAAGTACTGTAGAGTTGTGATCGATCACTCGCACAGATGCGGAACGCGCGAAACGGCAAGATCCTTCCCAGAAGGATAAAGGCCCAGAGGCACATGCCGAATAAAAACTGCTCCATAGAGCAGGTGTCCAGAGACGTTTGCCCAGAGACGGGGTGACCCAGAGGTCCAGTACTGGCCGCCCAGAGGCTAATGTGTCACTAACTTCTTGGAGAGGAACCCGTAAAGTGTTAACTATGAGTCCCATACCCCACGTTCGCACTAAACGGTTTCCTAAGCAATAGCAAGCTCACACTCCAAACAATAAAAAGTCCACCTCATATCATCGGTAGACTAGACCCAAAGGTCGAAACGATCAATCGAATAGGTCGGGGATTAACCAGAAAGAAAATACACACGGTTTCCATAGGCCGGATATTTCCTAACCGTTTAAGCACCTTTCCACTTCGCTCGACTTGCTAAAAGTGAATGTGAGATTTTTATTATAGAAAATAATGGTGTAAAACAGATTTGTAATTGATTTCGAAATCACTTTTAAAGCGGTCTTTTGAAAAGTCTCCTATTATGGAGTAATTAATTTAATAATTAAAAATAATATTATTATTTAATTTTCAAAGCCATTTTGGAGTGAAAATCCTTTTAAATCCTTTTTATAAAGCCCGTGTACGAAATCCAGAGACAAATCTCAAAGAAATCGACGAAAACCAGAAAATCATCAAAAATATTCTAAGTGTTTGAAACCATTCAAAAACTGCTGCGAACCCAAGTTCGGCAATTTATTTCGACCAGCAAACTGTGTCCAAATGGCATGAAAACTGGTAGACAAGTAGTCCGACATCCCTACTTTAAAATGCAAAAAGAATTTCGGGATTCCGAGTTGAGACGAAGTGGCAGCGACGTCTCAAAGTTGAATTCAGAAAAAGATTCACACTGTTTTCCAACAGCGACCAGAGTCTAACTTTGGCACGAAAATCGAAGTACCAAACGAAACTCAATGTTGCCCAAATTTTCCAGAGATGGAGTTCGGAACTCCACCTTTCCAACGAGACCAAAAACGTCGAATTCCGACTTGGTATGCGATCAGGGCGGCATCACGAAGTGGAGGTAGAAAACTGGTAAACAAAGTTGATTTTTTTTTTTTTTTTGGACGCGGGCCCGGCCCGCGTCATTCCGCCCCAGCCCGCCAGCCCAGGCGGGCTGGGTGAGCAGCAGCCCCAGCCCGCCTGGGCTGGGGAGCACCCAGCCCACGCGGGCTGGGTGTTATTTCCCAGCCCACGTGGGCTGGGAAGCACCCAGCCCACGCGGGCTGGGTGTATCTGCCCAGCCCACGCGGGCTGGGTTTATTTCCCAGCCCACGCGGGCTGGGAAGCACCCAACCCACGCAGGCTGGGTGTATCTGCCCAGCCCATGCGGGCTGGGTTTATTTCCCAGCCCACGCGGGCTGGGAAGCACCCAGCCCACGCGGGCTGGGTGGGTGTATATCTGCCCCAGCCCGCCTGGGCTGGGGAGCCCCAGCCCATGCGGGCTGGGGTTCAATGGATATGGCCAGCCCATGGTGGGCTGGTCTGCTTCTGGCTAGCCCAGCTGGGCTAGCCTCACCTGGGCAGAGCCTGGGTGCAACCCAGATCTGTTCTGGTGCACCCAGATCATCAATTCAGCCCTATTTCAGTCTGCACACAATTCCAGCCAGCAATATTTTGCATTTTTTTGACATTTAGGGGTGTTTATTTCAATTTTGGGCATCAAAAAATCACTAATAACGATCACTAATCACCATATAAAGATTATTACACTAAATTAAAGGAAACCAAGGTCAAAGCTTAGCTTTACAACTAACAATAATTACTAATCAATAGTAATTACCTTAATGAAGAAAAGTATCAAATGGTTTGAGTGCACAATATGAAGCAAGCCAAACTCCTCAACCCCAAAGCAAAGATCAAGAGGCTTCATGGACCAAAATCAACAAAGAAAACAAAATAATAATTACTACAAGATGGTAGAGATAAATAGGGATTAAGAAGGAGGATTAGAGAATATGAGAGATTGCATTACCTTTCTTCTTCTCTTTTCTTTTTTTTCTAGGATTAAACTAATTTATGAAGAGAAGGAGATGAAGCTTCTAAATGGAGGCCATTAATTTTGTTTAGATCTAGGTTTTAGGAATTTATGAAGAGGAGGAGGGTTAGGGTTATGAGTTTAAGATATTATATAGGAGGGGGTTAGGCTAATGGGTTATGGTAAGAGGGTTTAGAAACCCATTAGGACTTAGTTTATTTTCTAAGTTATCATGTGAACAAAAAAAATCCTAATAAGCATCCTAGTTTTAATTAAAACCATGTAATTATCTCATTTGGCCCATTAACCCATAATCACTTTTTATTTAAAAATTCCCCATTTCAACCCAAAATATTTTAATTTGCAAACCAATTGCAAATTTAAATTCCCAAAAATTTGTTTAGCCCCCTTTTTAACTTAAAATCATAATTTTTAACTTATCATTCGGTAATTGCAATCTCAAGGTTGTTACAAATATGTTATTTTTAATGCTGGGGATAATAAAAGCCTTGGCCCTGATGGGTTTAAAGCAAAATTTTATAATAGTCACTGGAAAAAATTAAGGGTCGGGTTTTTGAAGTTATTAATCAAATCATGGAAAAGGATTCTTAAATTCCTTAACCATACTTTTACTACTTTAATACCCAAAAATAAATCCCCACTTGTATTGGTGACTATAGACCTTTTTCTTGTTGTAATTTTATTTACAAAATTATTGGTATTGTTTTAAGTAATAGAATAAAAGTGTTTTTGCCTTTTGTCATTTCAGAGAATCAGAGTGCTTTTGTGCCACATAGACTTATTTACGAGAATTCTCTTTTAGAACATGAAATGATAAGAAAATTTAATCTTAAAAATGGAGAAAATGTTTGTATTGAAGTAGATTTACAAAAAGCTTATGACAAATAAATAGATTTTTCATCTATCATGTCATGAAATGTATGGGTTTTCCTATTAAGTTTTGTGATTTGATTTTTGAATGTCTTAATACTCCTAAGTTTTCTATTCTCATTCAAGGAAAATCAGTGGGATTCATCAAAAGTAATGGGGTCTTAAGCAAGGCGATCCACTATCACCTTATCTATTTACTATGGTTATGGAGTGTTTTCAATATTAATGGAAATTGAGGCTACTAAGGGTAGTATTAGCCCTATAAAGATTGTTCAACCTTGTATTAACCACCTTATTTATGAAGATGATCATAAGGTTTTCATTAAGGCTAGCAGCATTAATGCAGAAACTGTAGATATTTTTTTAATGTTTATATAAATATGCAGGGCTATAACTTAATGAATGTAAAAGTAAAGCATATTTTAGTAAGTACAGTAGGTATAAACATGAAGTGTTGTATTCTGAAGGTAGCCTTCTTATTAAGTATTTAGGTTTGCCTTTAGCTGTTAATCATATTAAGGACTCTGACTTTTCTATGCTCATTGAAAAAATTCAAGAAAGAATGGAAACTTGGTCATGTAAACTACTTTCTAGTGCATGCAGACCGAAACTTATTAAAACTGTTATTTATGCTATCATTTTTATTAGTTACAAACTTATCATATTCCAACTGCTTCCATTCGGAAAATAGAAAGCATATGTGCAGACTTTTTATGCAGAGGAAAATATCATAAATTAGCTGGGATAAGGTTTGTACGCCTAAAAAAGAGGGAGTTTTGGCATTTGAAGCATGAATGATTTCAGTTTAACTTGTCATTTAAAGTTATATTGGAAATTTATTAGTGCAGACTCACTGTGGGCCAACTAGATGATGTGTAAATATCTCAAAAATGGTAATTTTCAGAATATTGCCAAAAAACAATCAATCTTATGCCTGAAAACAAATTTTAACATGTAGAAAAATTGGCAAATCATTAATAGAAAAAAATTTAAACTTGGTGAGGAAACTAGTTTATGGTTTGATCCCTGATTCAAAATTGAATCTTACATAAATAAAGTAGGGAGAGACAATTTAATCATTTGTGGTGGTTCTAATGCAACAGTGGCAATGATCGTTAAGGATAATCAGTGGCAACCACATTTACATCCAATTACTAACCCACATAAACTTGATATTTGCAAAATTCCTCTAGATCTTAATGCTGATAGTGATCATTAGGAATGGACAGCTAGCAACAAAGGGAAGTTAACTTTTAAAAATACTTGGATGGTTATTAGAAATAAACTGCCCAATGTTGAGTGGTATGAGTGCATATGTAATAAAGTGAATTGTCCTAAGATGACATTCTGTACCTATTTTGCTATCAATAGATTGCCAACTTTAGACTGAATTAATAAAAGGAGTAAGCAATCAAATTCACTTTATTCCTTTTGCACTTTAGTAGATGAAATGAATCATCTGTTTTTTGAGTGCAACTATTCTTATTACATCTGGAACAACATTCAAACTATACTGCGTATCCCTAGCAATGGAAATTGGATCTCAAACAAGCTATTCTACATATCAACAACAAATTTAAGTCAAAATCCATTGAAAGGGATTACGCTCATATTCTAATTATTACGGTAGTCCTCAATATATGGAAAGAATTAAATTATAGTACTCATGAGAAAGCTAACTTAAATAAAGAGTAAAGATGGCTATTTATCGAGACGGACAGTTATATTATCCTTCAAAAGTCAAAGACAAAAATAAGGATCAAACAAAGTTTGCATTTTTAGCCAATAGTTGGAGCAGAAAAGCTGGCAGCAAGCATATAGAGCATTTTTTATCTCACTCGAAAAGCTTACAGCCTAACCAACAAGGTGGTGAAGTCAGAATAGCAGATCTCGACACAAATCTCTGCCACGCTACTTTTCTGGAGAAGGAATTAGCCGATCTGACTCGCGATGACCTAAGATCTTCTAATTATCCTCCTATTTCTTACTATCAAAAGAAGTGATAATAATGGGAAAATTGATGGCATTAGAAGGTCTTTTAATGATTGTTTATCGTATTGGAAGAGAGGGGATGCTAATGGAGTAAACGAATGAGGCAGAAAATGAAGGAGTAGATTATCGCGTCTCTGCCAATTTTTTTCTTTCCAAGCTTCGGAGTTTAATTTGTGTTTTGAATCGGCGTTGTTACCCTAATTAGGGTTTCGAGTTTGTTTGTATTAGTTTTGGGTGGGATATTATCCAGCCATTTTTTTTTGTAACTTGGGTTTAGGCCTTTTTACCTCTCTCCAAAAATAAAACTAAAATAAATAGTGGTATATTCTCTTGTTACATCCACTTAACAAAACCAACAAACATTCTTGTTACGAATGTTCTGGCATGTGCTTCGCGCATGACAATAGTACACCTTTCGAGGATAAATTGAATTTTTTACAAATTATATATGCTTAACATATTTAAAAAAATGATTTTTCATAAATATTTAGCTATGGTTTTACGTTGGAATCATGTGTAGTAAGTATGAGTTTTTATTTTTAAATTGCATTGTTTAATTTTTTTTGTTTGTTTGAATTTTTAGTTCTAAGTTGTATCGTTAAATTTTTTTGTTAGTTTGAATATTTTTTTTTGTTATCAATTAATAAAAAGCAAAATTGTATTGAAACTTTATTTATTAAATCCTATTTTAAGTGATATTAAGTTTGGTAATATATGTAAAGTAACATTATATATGAATTTGCAAAAAAAAATATGTTTGCTAGATCATATTTTTAAGTGATTAACATTTGCTAGTATCAATAATATGCAGTTGACGATAATATTATACGTAATAAAAGTACCGTGCTATATGCATTAGTTTAAAATCAAGTATGTTAATGCTATTTTTTAAGACCAATTAATAGATGTACTGAGTTCAATAACAAATATGCAGATGCTCTTTTTTAGGATCAATTAGTGTATAATTTTTTTAAAGAATTATTTATAAAGGGTAATTTTGGAAATTTACGGTCCGACCAAAAGAATGCGCTTACAAACCAACTATTAATAAAGGTTTTGCAATTTTCAAATTATGAATTCTATTGAAAAACTTTGAACAAATTCCAATGCCGGTCTTTATCTTGAACAGGGTCGGCCCGCCGATATATGATGCCCTAGACAAAACAAATTTTTTATCATGTTTTGTTGCCTCATTTTAAAAAATAACAATACTTTATATGTCCAAAATAAAATGCAATATGATTATAAAATTTAAGCCGATTACAAAATATTGTTAGACTAAATTATTAGTTTACATGTCAAATATCTAAATCTCAACATGGTATCATGCCAAAATACAAGCTAACGAATATGGTATTCTCATGGTTAGGTTTACCCAAGTACTGATTTTAAATTAAAATAATAACTAATCCACGTAATCTCTCTTGCGACATAATGCTTCAAAGATATGTTTTTCTCAATTTCAATTTTGAGAAACTTCTTTCCGCCGTAGCAAACGTGACCGGGATTGTCAATAAAATTCGATAAGCAACCTAGACATTTAGAAATCCACTTACATCCCTATACGACCTCAAGAAATTTAGACTATAATTGATTTAGTTACTTCCGATGGTAGAATTCCTTTTAGTTGCCGAAGCTCAAAGAATAATTCTTTACCACAAATATTTTACTCTTCATCGTGTTTTAAAAAACTTTCTAATTTCATACAATGCTTCTTCAATTCCTCATCATCAATAGTTTTGAATCTCAAATCTAACAAAAACCAAAAAGTTCTTCATAAAGTTTAAATTGCTCAGACCGATTTCTAAGTGATGTTAAAGCTTGATCAATTATATGAAGAAAATAAGTAACTCAAAAATTGTCCTCGGGAGATTGTTTATCATCATTGTCTACTATATCTTTATCAAATTGTTTTTCCTACGTACGATTCTCTTTTAAAAAACTTTGGTTCAATACCAACATCATTTGCATATACACAACATAATTTTATTAATCTAATAATGCTAGCATTTTACGTATCTCAAAAATAATAAACAATTTACCATGCATAATTTAACAAATTTAATTAATCAACTCAATTTGTAACATTGTACATACATCAATTGTGAATCGTGATTAAATTAGATCAATTTTAGCTCAACGCATACACATTTGATTATTTTATCAATGCAAGAATTCAATTTTCTGAGGATTGGCTTTGGGCCTTTCCTGCGCAGCTTAGGTGGAAGGCGAAGAAGGCCTCCTTCCTGGGGGGGGGGGGGGGGGGGGCGAGCCATCAGTGAGATACCGCTCTGCAAGAGTTAGAATTCTAACCTTGTGTCAGGACCTACGGGCCAAGGGACGGTCTCAGGTAGACAATTTCTATGGGAGGCCTCTTCCTAATAAGAATATGACAACATAAATCATTTGATTCATTCAACAAGCTAACCGATATCAAACCAATGTACCAAATCAAAGAAAATGAAACCTATATCAATTATTTGATTCATAATTCATTCAACAAAATATTTAATTCATTAAACAAATTAACCAGTGGTATAAAACTAAATTAAGCAACATCAAAACTAATAGAAAACTCACATTTTTATTTGTAGTTGTAGTAGAACAGCTGCAGGTCTACTGTCTACAGAGTAACAGAGCAAATTAACCACAAAACCTTGCTGTCACAAAAAGAAAAACACAAGCAGAGCAGCAACTCTCTAAAAAAACGCAGCAAACAAATCAAAATTGAAATAATAATTAGAATAATTCAATTTAACTTTCAAGGCAACTAGCAAGTAAAACCGAACCCGAACGCAAATCGAATTAGTCGATGGAAGGGAGGAGACTAGCGAGGAGACGCACCTGTTCAGGCTGTTCTGGAAGCTGGAGCTCGTGGTCGACGAGTCGGCGATGTCGGCGGCGGCGGCTAGTGGGCGTCGGTTGTGGCAGATAGTTGCGGGCCTTGCGGCATCGTGATTGATGACGTCAGTGACTCAGTGGAGTTGAAGGCGCAACGTCTAATTTGCAGCAGCGTAAAACTTATCTTTTTGCCCCTCCGCGATTGCTGCACTAGACATTTGTCTTGCCTGTCTTGGGTTTGGGTCGGGCCGGATCGTGAATACCAAAAAAAATGCATAAAACGCTTTGAATCGAACTCAACAAATTCCAACATCGATCAGAAGATAGAATTTCAGCATCAACACACTTTCTTAAACGGACTCTCCTTCAAACCCTAATTTCCATAGTTCAAATCTTACAAAGTGGCCCTTAAAATCCTATCAAATTCAGTATTTTTTGCAGTCATACTGCAATCATTGCACTGCGTCCTTAAGCCTCTTATATACTTCACGGGTTACTATAAAAATTCATAAGAAGGCGTGGTTGATGCAAAAAAAGTATGCTAGGCAAGACCCTAATTTTAATTTGATAAATTTTGATAACTATAATATAGACCAAATTCTTATCGCGCTCTTTTGTAAGAGATGATACTATTTACAACATTGAACCAAGTATTCTCCAAAGAATAGTCAGAACTCAGAAGTCTTCTTCACAAATACAAAACTTGATAAAAACAAACTAAATCATAAACATGTCCTTAGACAATGCAGAATAAAAACAGAAAAAATCATACATCAAAGCCAAAAAACCGGATCAAGAAGTGCATCGAATTGGCCAAAATCTATAAAAGTATCATCATCAGCATTCACAGTCCCTTCTTGTCCAAATGTCTTACTTGCAACATCTCCATATCCTTGAATAATTTCATTGCTACCCTGATTCGGTTCGATTACAGGAACTTTGCCCATTGCATTTGGTATGTAATCCGGATGCAAAGTAGTACTAGATCCCGTAGCTCGATTGTTACTTGCCATGAAACTAGGGTTTGTTTGAGGATATTCGTTTTGATACATTCCACTATCTGCTTTTGCACGATGTTCTCTCCTGATTTTCTGAACAAGAACATGAGTTCACGTTATACAAAGTTAATTAACATCTAGTTTTCCATAACAAAAGCAATCTTACATGAATATTCATTTGTACTAGAAGTAACTAAATTCAGAAGCAAACTAACCTGAAGATAGCTCGAGGCATGGCTTCTACTCATGCCTGGTTCATCCATTAACGCCATTATCTTTAAAGGCTTTGCATCTATAAACATCGTAAAAAGTCTCAATTTAATGTATTTTAAAGATACATTAAAACAGTACACATATTACACAATAGAAATTCTTACTGTGAATGCCAAGCAAATTGAAAGCATGCATGAACTTCTTTTTTCTTTCATCCGTCCATTTAAATCTTGGTTTCTTTGGACGTATTGCTTCACTGACTGCTTTTTCATTGCTACTTTCTTGACTAATAATCTCACTTTTCTTTTCAGCTGCAATCAAATTCGTACTGCTTGCAGTTTGAGCTTCGTTTTGATTGTTACAATCCTTTTGGATGGTTTGCAGAGAAGAATCCATAGCATAACAAATTTGATTTAGATTACTGATATTGTTTAGCTGTGGTATATAATATTTATAAGAGATTATTACTTGCTTTGTTTTGGGAAGTTTTTAATTAACAGGTTGTCAGTATAATTTCTTGCCAAATATATCATAATGAGTATTTCCACCATGTGAAATTTAAATAGGAAAGAAATGGTAAATTTCTGGAATACTATTATATAAGGCTAAAAATAACAAAATTATTTAATTTGCAATTGCTAATTATTCAGGCTAACAAACTTATTCATATCTTTTAATCAAGATTTCGTTTTCCATATTTTCTCACTCATCAAAACAAAAACATAAAAATGCAGACACAGACAAAAAAAAAAACGAAAGTAAAAAAGAAAAAAGAAAAGGGAAGAAAAGAAAGAAAGAAAAGAAAAACACCGAATTCATCCATTTTCTAATAGACTAATATTATTTTCGAATTTATTATTTTTATCCAATATGGTTTTTGTTATAATTTTCTAAACAATTACAGCATTTCATACAAGACCCAAATAGTAAGATTATCTTTCTTTCTTTCTAAATTTAAAAAGTTCCTTCTTTCCCAATCTTTGCTATCCCTTAGCTTATTTGATATTTCACACGATTTATTAGAACAAAAGTTAAAATCTCCCAACGGGAACCTTAGTGCCTAATTAAAACTTTTTTGAACTTGCTGACAATGTTCCCTTAAAAGAGGTTAATTTCTTACTTTGTCATATATTATTATCTACAACATTCAGAAAATAACTAGAGACGGGCAATGGGGTGTGTAGGGTAAAAACTCAGCAGACCAACCCTTATTTTGATCCATCAAGACAAGTCCCATTAGGTCATCGGGACGGATAGACCTATGGACCGCTCTCTTCAGGTCTTAAGTTGGGTTGGGGCTTGACAAGCCCAACCCAACACATACTCTTGAAAGCTACCAACTAATTATAGTTTGTTGATCTATTTAAGCAAAAGTTTCTATAATGAAGCTGTCGTACTGTTTTATTCAATAAATTCTAGTATTTTAAATACTAAGTTGCATTAAAACTAATTGTATAACAAATTATGTGTATTATTTGAATTGTAACCAGGACAGTTTATTTTTCCATTGCATAATCATCCTCTATAATCAATATTTTTAATATTTATCTTTCCTACACATAAAAATATTGGTGTATGTAAATAATAATACAATCTTGAGAGAACAAACAAAGATTCATCAGGTTTTGGGACGGGTCGAGTCTTATCCTAACCTATACGAGTCTCGGGTAAGGGAATATAGACCGGCACCAAGTTCATAGAGCCCGGTTTAACAAACTTGGGTCAGTATGGGATATGGAGAACCCCCACATTAGTTCACCCCTTTGTCATCTCTAAAAGTGAGCATTGTTACGAAAGTTTATTGTAGTTTCCAAAAATTGGATGTTGGTAGAAAGATTTACTACAACTATTATTTTGTAACCTTTGTCAAAGAAATGTTATAATGGCACATTTTGTGACATCAAAATGTTATGAAAAGGTAGGTCCTTTGAGGTGATGAAATTAGGATTGGCCCTAGCCTAAAACCATCAAAGCCATCGCCTTAAGCCTCCAATTTTCATAGGCTCAAAATTCAAGTTTCTTTATACATATAAACTATGATCCTTTAGATTAATAAATGGAGAATTAATGCAGTGGTAGGGTGAGTGATATGCTTTGTTCTTAAACCGGTAGAGTTCAAGTCTGGTCTTGTGTATGTATTTTCAATATTTGATTTTAAATTATAACTTTAAAACCTCTAAATATTTTCACCCATGACTTTGGATCTTTTATCCTTGGGCCTCCATTAGGCTAGGGTCGAGCTTGGATGAAAATTTATCTCGTGTTTTGTTTATTTTCATGTATTTGTTTAAATTTGTGCTCTTCTTACCTATTTCGATATTCGAATAAGTTTCGAGGATAAAACTTTGATATGGGTTGGAGTCTATAATGATCTTTATTTTAATACCCTTTAAATTGTGTCGAATGTATTAATTTAATTAAGTTAATAAGATGGCATGATAACTAATTAAAATGGGTTAAGAGGTTTAAGTCGAGAATAATTAACCATATTTGAAATGATTGGTGTGGTTTTTTTGATAGAAAATGAGAATTGAATGAATAAGAGTGAATAAGATTTCTTACTTCCTTAGTAAGCCACAACTGAAGCGCATTTGGACTCGTTCCTATAACCACATTTTCCTTCCTTTTCATTCCATAGTCGAGAAGGAGTCTTTATGAACAATTAAGAATTAATATGGATTTAAAAGTTGTGAAATAACTTTAAAGTGACCAAAAGAATGAAAAATACCACACTAGATAGAATAGACTTGTTTTGAAGAGAATATGATTTCATGAATTCATGAGAATATTCATGGTATTTTCTAAATTGATTTTCTAAGTACGAAAATGTTTTGCTAAATTTTTAATGGTATAGCCGTAAGTGTCAATTAAACAAGTTTTAATTAATAAATTATATTCATATAGATGTGGAATCAAAGTTTGTATATGCCTTTTCTAAATTTAATTTCAAACAATAATTGTACTAGACTATGATTTTTCAACCCGTAGCACACACACATTTAATAGGGTAGAAAGTGTAAGTATATAAACCTATAGATAAATGATAAGTAAAATCATTAGGCGCTATCTTTACTAAAACACTGAACCGAAAAGTCAAGAAGATCAAAGGACATGCGAGCAAAAGAGTAAATGATGGAGGACAATGCACCTATATAATAATCGAGACCATGATGCCTAGGTTGAGTAATGAAACCAAGGAAGAGGCTTGAGATAGCTAGAACCTGGCTAGAGTCACTTTGGCGGTTGGTAGCACTAAGATGAAATTTGCAGATGGGCTTTAAGTATATCCCGATGTATGCTTAGGTACTGATACTCAAATTGCTCACGTTTAGTGTTAGTTAGAAAAGCATTTAGAAAACCCAAGATAGGGATGACCAAGTATTTGCAATAGATTAACTTAATTTAAGTGTTAAACGTAGAAATGGTTTATATCAAGATGAACGATAGTAACCTCTGTGAGAGCAACTTATCATAAACGTTAAGCACTAAGGTATACGCCTATATGAATGTTAATCTCATGGCGATTGCAAACTACCATAGCCAACAAGAATATTGTTTGGTATACTTATGGACTACCATCCTTTAGATTAATAAAAGGACATTTAGTGCAGTGGTAGGGTGAAATGCTTAGTTCTTAAACTACTTGAGTTTAAATCCAGTCTTGTTCATGTATTTCCATTGTTTGATTTTAAATTATTACCTTAGAACCTCTAAATTTTTCTACCCACGACTTTGGATCATTTAGTCATGGGCCTCCATCAAGCTAGGGCCGACCTTGGATGAAATTTTATCCCGTGTTTTGTTTATTTTCATGTATTTTTTTAAATTGTGCTCTTTTAACTATTTCAACATTTGAATAAGTTTCGAGGATAAAACTTCCATATGAGGGAAGAGTCTATAACAATCTTTATTTTAACACCCTTTTAAATTGAAGACCAATCGAAATATTAAAATAGGTTAATGGGTTTAAGACAAATCGAGATTTATTAACCATATTTGAAGTAATTAGTTAGGATTTTTTGATAGAAAATGATAATTGAATGAATAAGAGTGAATACGATTATTTACTTCCTTAGTAACCCACAACCGAAGCGCATTTGGATTTGCTCCTATAAACACACGCTGTCAACCTTTTCATTCCATTTTCCCTCATTCTCTCAAACAAAACAAAAATCTTTTAACTGGTGCCTTTTAAAACTTGATTAACAATTACTAAGCAGAAGGAGAAAAGCTACCAATGTTAGAAAGGAAAGAGTTCGAGAAATCTTAAGGAGCCTACATGTTTGTGTTCAGTCGAGTAATATTACCTTAATATGAATTTAAAGCTTAACAAATTTGGGTAAAATGGTTATATGTATTTCCTCTAATAGGTTTGTGTAAAATAAAATGTCATCATAAGAGGTTAACCATTATTTTGAGTTTTGAAATACATGTACTGAATCTTTGAAATAACCTCTAATTTTCAGAAAATGATTTCCATGAGGAGTGTATATGAATATTAAGAAATAACATGGATTTAAAAGGTGTGAAACAATTTTGAAGCGAAGAAAAGAATTAAAAATACCACACTAGCCAATACATGTTTGCTTTGAAGAGAATACGATTTCATGAATTCATGAGAATTTTCATTAAATTTTCTAAGTTGATTTTTTAAGAATGATAATGTTTTTGTTGAACCTTTAAGGGTACAACCATAAGTTTCAACTAAACATCTTTTAACTAAAAGATTATGTGCCTAAAGATGAGGAAAGAATGTTTTATAACCCTACTTTTTCTAAATTTAAGTTCAAACAATAATTATACCCGACTACAATATTTTAACATGGAATATCCAAAGGATGAAGTATAACATCCCCTATCTAGAGGTCCGAAGTTAAGCGCTACAGATGCTGCAGTCATCCATAGTATTAACTTCCGGTGACCAAATATGACAATGTTAATAGTATCCATAATATCGGAAGCACATGAATATGAAACAAAATCACATATTTCAATAACAACTTTTTTGATTACATTTCACAAAATATGTTTCATATTCTATTACATAATCCCAATCGTTTTCCAAGTTCAGATCAAATATAAGTATTATAAAATATTCCAAGAGCGACATATGAAGATGCCACTTGATTAACCAAAGTACTCTATAGTCATAACTGACTTAATACAACAAAACGGAATAAAAACAAAACAACTCCCATGTAGCTAACTTCAACCTTCTGCTCGTCTTCGGAAGCTTTATTCGTTCACCTACTAAAACCTGAAAATCCTCAACCCTCGGTCTACTTTAATCAATTTTGAGCACCCAAGAGTTTATGGGGAAAAACATAAACTTCAAGTTAGACATAAATCCTGGTGTGAGTAATACTATACATTTCGGTTATTTGATACTAAGTGAGACCATGCCGCTTAGCCGAATGGGTTCCCCTCTAATAATATCCTTTTAAAACATATATTTTGCAATCATAATCCTGCAACCAAAATTGGTTAACAAAACTGTAAAGCAATATCATGTAAACATACACGTCAGGTAACAAATGGACTATCTGTTCGAACACTATAGTTTTGTTTGGCTAACCATTAACTTTTGACTGACTCAGGCCTACCAGACAATATAAACAGAATAATCTAACACCTGTTAGATACTTCGCTTTTGGATGGTATGTCCCTAACTCATTTCTCCTAGGGCCACCTGATCCTAATGGTTTTGTGGGCTCACCAATAACCTATCTCTACATATATATATATATATATATATATATATATATATATATATTCTTTTTGTGTGTAATCATAAACTTAGTCGTACTTGTAACAAAGCCCTATACACTAGAATTTCGGACTAAATTAGCTGGGACTAATAGCTAATGTATGGGACGTGACCCTTTACCAGTCCCATCTGGTATTCTAATATCTGATTCATTTTACTTAGGTTAATCTTCCCTTAAATTTTCTTTGAAAACCTTTTCTTTTCAAATTGATTTAAAACTTTTAAATTAAATTTAAACAAGGAAAATATATACTCTATGCTTCACTAAAAATAACTTTGCCATGTTACTTTTACTTTACTTAAATCTTTGTTGATGAAAACATATAAACCTTTAAAAGTACCCCTTCTGAATCCATTAAAAGTACCCCTTTCAAAACCAAGGAAACCCTTATTTATAACCAAGGCCGAAAGGCCAAACATTCCTTTTGAAACCGTTCATAATCTTCCTTTCGAAACCATTGAAAAAACTTTCCTTCAAAAGCTTTAAAACCTTGGACATCCTAGCTTTAAAACATTTCCTTCCGAAAGCATTAGAAAACCTTTTCCTTTTAAACCTTTTTAAACCTTCCTTTTAAACCTTTCAAAACCATTAGGGAACCGCCCCCTTGAAACCATTCTTTAAAACCTTTCGAAAGCATCGAAACCTTTGTAAACTATAAACCTTTCAAAAGCACTTGGGGATTAATTTAAAACATGTGGAAACACCTTTCGAAAACATTCAAAACTATCTTCTTCGAAACCTTTGGGTTCTGCGTTCAACACAGCAAAAAGGTCATAAAACATTTAAGTCGAAAGCACTCTTTCGAAAGCATTTCCTAAGCAAAGAAGAGATTGTGTCGAAACTAACCTTTTGAAAGCATTGGAGAAGTGGCTTGGATTTAAAAACAAAGTATACGTTCTTAAACCATTGACTTTGAAAGGTAGAAAAGCGGCAGCTAGGGGTTCCGTCCCCGACGATTAAAATAAAGACGCAACCCCATTCGAAACCATTCCTTAAATCAAATTTGACCCAGCCGGAAGCCAACCAAGTCGAAAGCATTACTTTAGAAAGCAAAGCAAGTGCATTTTCATTTAAAAGCAAAGTAGCGCTTCAACCCCTTCGGAACCATTGATTTCATCCCAATGCCTTCTGCCTATATCCAATTCACTACGCACGAAGTCTTTGATGCTATGTGCATTGATTTCGATGGTCATGGCAGGGGAGCTACTAAGTTGGAACCCCTGGTGCCAAAAGTGGTGAAACATGCCAAAAGCATGTAAAAACTGATTTTTACTTTAAAGAGAATTTCATTTCATCTAACCTGCCTTGTTTATCAAAATATTATTGGTTGCTAATTTTTTTTCTAAAAGTGCTGCCAATATTTCAAAAATAAACAATTTAATTTATTTACAAAATACCACTTTCCTTTAATAATTATATATAACATTTAAGTCTCACACCTTAAATAATTTTATAAATTCATCAAAATACTTTGGCAAATTTTACAAAAATTCCAAAAAATCATTTTTAATATGTTTTCTAACATATAATAATTTCGAACCCAAAAATATAAATAATTTAGCCATAAATTATTTTAAACCCAAATAAACATTTTCTTAACTAGAAAATTAATATAAAATCTGCGTTAATTCGGAATGTTATGAAAATTGAAATTCAACTCTAAAAATATCATTTTTGATCTAAATCTAAATTAACAAGGCATTTGGATGTTATTTAATATGCTTTTACATCAAAACATATCATAAAATCTATACGAACAAGTATAAATTGTCAACAAGCATATATAAAAAAATTCAAAAACATGGCATAATAATGCAAAATACTTCAGATTCATCTTAAAATTGAAAACAATTAGAAAAATGAGATATAGTCATTATTCACCTTAGCTTTGAGATTAAGGAGTTTGAGACTTGAATGGACTAAGTTGATCAATCTTCTTCCTTTAGCTCTTTTTTCCTCTAATTCTTGCTAATGGTGGTCGGCCTCTATTTTTTTATATTTTGCAAATGAACGTATAGAACATACACGGCTAAGGGTTTAGTGTATAAGAATGATATCTTTCCTATTATACTCATCCTCTATTTCATTCTAACTCTTCTTTGGTTCATTGGTTACATGGCACAGCTACCCCTTATTAAAATCAAATCTCAACCCCCTAATCATCACATTATTTTATTTTATTTAGCTAATTGAATGTCCTAAATAATGTTACTAAAATATGAGGTGCTACAATCTCCTCTAGTGAAAGAAATTTGCCCTCGAAATTACGTTAAGGTACACAATAAATCAATTAAAAAGGTAAAACATACCATCAAACAAATCAGGATAAGCATCTCTAATCCTGCTCTCAGTCTTCCAAGTACAGTCTCTCCCATCGTCGCTCCATTAGACTTTCACTAATCTGACTGTCTTGCTCCTTAGCCTCTTCTCATCTCTTGCGACTATACGAATCAGCTTTCTAACTATAGTCAAGTCTAGTTCCACTACTAAATCATCTAACACAATCGGTGCTATAGTAGATTTTGGGTCTCTAACACACTTCCTCAGATGAGAGACATGAAACACATCGTGGACTCTTGCCAAACTATTCGGTAAATCTACTCTATATGCGAGTTTCTCGATCCTCTCTACAATACGAAAACGTCCTACAAATCTCTGTGCCAACTTTCTTGATTTCCCGAATCTAATTGCATCTTTCATCGATGATGCCTAAATGAAAACTTGATCTCCGACAGAAAATTCTAAGTCATTCCTTCTTCTATCTGCATAATTCTTCTACCTAAATTGAGCCTCCTTCATTCTATCCTGAATCAACTCAATCTTCTCTGCGACTTCTCTAACTAATCTGAACAAGGAACCAACCTATCCCCGATCTCTGACCAACAAACGGAATATTTACATGGCCTTCCGTACAAAGCTTCAAATGGTACCATCCCTATACCAGTCTGATAAATGTTGTTATACGAAAACTCGGTTAAGTGTAGATGGTCTTCCCATGATCCTTCAAAATCTAACACACAAGCTCTTAGCAAATCCTCTAAGATTTTGTTAGCTCTTTCCATTTTCCATCAGTCTAAGGATGGTAACCGGTACTCATCTTGAGCTTGGTTCATAAAATATCATGTAAACTCTTCCATAACTCACTAGTGAACAAGGAATCTCTATCACTTACTATACTACTAGGAATTCCATGAAGTCTAATTATATTCTTCATAAATAACTTAGCTCGAACAGCTGTTGTCCTATTTGATTTAATTGGAATGAAATGGATACTCTAGATCAATCTGTCCACTACGATCCATATACTTTCATTTCCTCTATTAGATCTTTGCAACCCCTGTATGAAATCTATAGAAATAGAATCCCACTTCCATGCCGAAGTATCTAATGGATGAAGCAGCCCACTTGGCTTCTGATGTTCGACTTTTACCTGTTGGCAGTTCAAACATTACTTCACCCATATGCCTACATCCCTCTTCATTCCTTATTAGAAGAAACTCTATTTCATGTCCCGATGCATTTTAATTCCCCTAGATGAATAGTGAATTTCGAACGATGGCATTCTTCCGAAACTTCCTTCCTTATGTCTCCTAAATTTGGAACACATAAACTACCTTTCTTTCTCAACCACCTACTCTGGTCAAGACTAAAATCCTTTATGTCATCTCTCTCCGTTCCATATCTTGACTTTCTGATCCGTTCGACCAATACTGCATCCTCCTCCTATTTAGAAGCAATCTTTTCCATCATTACCGGTCGAACTTCTAAACAAGACAACACAACTGTTCCTTCACTAGACCCAACTTCATATTTCCACCGCACTCTACAAGTAGACAATGCTTTCAAATCTTTCCACTCTACTATCATTGCCAACACTACATTCCGATGCTTTCTACTAAGTACGTCTGCAACCTTATTACCTTTTCCTTGGTGTGTACTCAATACCGAAATCATAAGAAGCTAAAAACTCTTACCACCTCTATTGTCTCATATTCAGCTCTTTCTGAGAGAATGAATACTTCAATGACTTATGATTCGTATGAAGCTAAAATCTCTCTCCCAAAAGGTAATGTCTCTACACCTTTGATGCAAAAATCACTGCTTCCAATTTCGAATCATGCGTTGGATATCTAACCTCATGCGGTCTAAGCTATCGAGAAGCATAGGCAATCACTTTACCTCTCTGCATTAACACAGCTTGTAATCCTGTTCTACACACATCTATATAAACTACCAAATCCTGATTCCCTTTTGGAACAACTAATACAAGTGCATTAGTCAATAAGTGTTTTAATCTCTGGGATGCTTCCTCACATTTATCGGTCCAAACAAACTTCACATCCTTTCACGTTAGCTTGGTCATCGGTGCTGCTATCCAAGAAAAATCTTTAATGAAACTCCTATAGTGTACATCCAATCCTAGAAAACTCTTTACCTCGGTCACTATCTTGGGTCTCTTCTAATTATTCACCACTTCAATCTTAGTCGGATTTACAGACAACCCTTTCTCTGAGACCATATGACCAAGAAACTCACTTCCTTCTTCTAGAAATGACACTTCAAAAATATCGCCTTTAGCTGATGCTGCCTCAGCATCTCAGGCACAATCCTAAGGTGAAATTCATGCTCCCTTTCATCCTTAAAGTATATCAAGATATCATCTATGAAAAAAAACATGAATCTATTCTAGTGCTCTCAGAAAATTTGGTTCATCAAATCCACAAAGAATGCCGACGCATTAGTAAGTCCGAAAGGCATAACTAACAATTTGTACGATCCATATCTAGTTTTAAATGCAATTAAAGGAATACTATCATCTTCTACTCTAAGCTGATGGAAACCTGTTGCTGAATCCAACTGAGAAAATGCCTTGGCTCCACTCAACTGATTGAACAAATTGGCAATTCTAAGTAACGGATATCGATTCTTTATCATCTTTTCATTCAACTTACGATAATCGATACATAACCTCAACATCCGTCCAGCTTCTTAGAAAACATTATGGCTGCTCCCTAAGGTGAACTACTAGTCATAATAAAAATTTTACCTTCCAAATCCACCAACTGCACCTTCAACTCTCTTATCTCGGTAGGTGTCACCCTAATTGGTGGCTTACTCACTGGTGTTGCTCTAGGCACTAAATCTATCCAAAAATCAATGGTTCGTTTCGATGGTAATCCTACTATAGGCTCCAAAACATCCGCGAATTCTCTAACCATGAAAACGCGATTCAACTCATCTTCCAACTCCACTACACCCAATAATGCATTCACCTCACATCTAGGGCTTTCTACGGTATATACAATTCGATCATTATAGTCAGGGTGTCTAAGTGATGTTTTCCTATCATGAAAAAATATCCTAGCATCGTACTTACTTAGCCAGTCCATACCCAAAATAATTCTGAACCCTACAAAGTCAAAAAAGGTATGACCTAGAAAATCAACTCTAGGTGGTCACACTTCATCCTAAGTGTCGCATACCCTCCTATCGGATTTGCAACCCTTGAGGGAGTAACTAAATATGAGAGTTCTAGTTTAAGCTTATGTAACAAACAATGAGATATAAAAATGTAGTGCACCAGTATCACACAAAACGCTAACAAACATACCACGAATCTGAAGCGTACCTCCCAACACTGCCTTCCCTTTCTCCTGCACCGTTGGTCCTGATGTAGCAGTTTCCAATGCAAATACTTTGCCCCTTCCATCCTTAGCAGGCTCTTTGCATTGATTCTTATAATGAACAATTTGATCGCAGTTGAAGCATCAAATATTCTTCTTCCCAATCACTTCCTTTGCCTTTCCAATATAGCACTCATCAACGAAATGCCCTTTCTTATGCACTTAAAGAAAAAAACCTCTAACTTTCCTTTCTTTGCGGCTCTACTTTTCTGAGCACCCTTCTTATGAAAGAACTTCCTTTTATAACTTTGCCCCACCTAGACCTCCTTTGTCATATTCTTCTCCATAGAAGCAAGCATCTCCTCATGCCTCAATGCCATTTCTACTACAACATCATAAGGATCCCTAATATGAGGTAATGTAGCTTTTGCCAACTCAAGCTTCAACCCCCTTGTGAACTTCTTATTTCTCTTCATCATGGTGCCCATAGTAGCATACTCATACCTTGACAACTCCTCAAACCTTCTAGAATGTTCCAATACATACATATCCTCCTGCTCCAACTCTGCAAACATTTTGAGCAAAGTAGACTACACCATCACAGACATGATCCTCTCTTGGAACCTTCTCTTAAACTCAGCCCATGTCATCGTTTCCTCATCCACTCCAGCCGTCACACTATTCCACCAGAATAAAGCTGCTCCTTGAAGCCGTCATGAAGCTAGCCTTCTCTTTTTCTCATCATTGAGCCCTAAGTCTAGAAAAATCCTCTCAAAATTCAACAACCTTCTCTCCACCTCAATAGCATCCTCAGTTCCGATAAATGGCTTTCCTCCAAGCCTAATATAGTCTCTACTCAACATAGCATAATTGTTGACCACTAGAGCTTCCTGAACTCCTACTCCAACATTTCCTCCAACCATTCTGGCGGAAACTCTAGCTTGCATCATGTTGATGAAAAACTTATACATAGCTCCCATATCCACTTGTGGGACTCCTACACCAACATTCCCCGCTTGTGCCTGACCTTGGTACCTTCTAGATTCGGTCTGGCATTTTCATTTGTGATGTTGCTTCCTCCAAGATTCACTCTTCCACTTCTAGCATCCATATCTGTATTCAACCCTCGTAAGATACAGAAGAATAGCCTAAGAAAGATAGGAGAATAGAGATATAGCATATACTTATATATAGCAAATACAAGTACATTAATATAACGTTATCCCATATTCCGATCTTGTCTCTAATTCCTTAGGATTATGTTTGCAAAAATCATTTTTGGTTAAAAATTTTCACAAACCTATGCTCTAATACTAAGTTATAACATCCCTTATCTAGAAGCCGGAAGCTAAGCGCTACAGATGCTACAGTCATCTATTGTATTAAATTCCGTTGAACAAATATGGTAAAGTTAATGGTGTCCATAATATCAGAAACACATGAATTGAAACAAAATCACATATTTCAAAATAAACTTTTTTGATTACATTTCACAAAACATTTTTCATATTCCTGTAACGACCTGGAATGTTTGATCCCGAAAATTCAAGGTAGTTAGAGAAAAGAAGAAAAAGATAGAAGAAGAAGAACAGAAATACGAAAGCTTAATCTCACATTTGCAGCGGATAAAATATAATATCAATAATATCAGTTTACAAAGGAAAACTGTATTTACCAAATTACACTTTAATACATCAAAGTTACACATATATTCAAACACTGGACAGATACAATCATGTCCTAAATAACTACAATATATTACAGCGGAAAACACTCCATACGTTCCTGCCATCCAGGTCGCCTCCTGAGCTTCAGAACGTTCTTACCCGAAAATCTATAATACTCGGTTTGACCCGAGCATTACATCAAAGTAACACCCGGGTCAGGCTGGAAACCAGCGTGAGTAAACCCATCTAACATTAAATATTAAAGCATAAAACTAATTTAAAACCCGGGGTAACTCGTACTTTACTACGAATTCTTAACTTGTTATAGCCAACACTTATTTCCCAAATCAACCCTAAGTACCATTACTTAGTTTCAATGGTCCAGTTCACTTAAATTATTCGTTCCAGCCTATTGATTTCACATATCAAATCCATAAAAAATTATAGAAGATTTTAAATCGAAGTGGTTTCGGTATTTACTAATACCCAACCCCGGTCTCTTCGAATCCCATATCAACTTAACCCAAGTCATTCAAGTGAAATACAATTCAAACTTAAATATAGGATGTCACTTTACACAACATTTTATCATGATAGATAGCCACATTATCACCGTTCAACCCAATCATATCACAAAATATTTCAAATCATAAATATTCAATGATCCAAGGCATTCAACACCATTTAATCATTTATGAGCAAGATTAATTAATCACACTATTCCAATTAATTTAAATTAATTAAATTAATACTTCGATCACCTTTTAAATACTTCTTACTTAAACATTAGTTAATTACAAACCATTAACTAATCAACCCTTAATTATCTTCTTAAATTACATTAAGTAATTACCTTTAATTAATTACCTTTAATTATTACACAAATTAATTAACCTTCTTCCATTCACATTTACTACAATGATCCTCAATTTAGTTACTTCAATTAATCATTCTATAATCACTTACATTGATTATTTGTCCTTTAGTTAATCACACTCATGAGTCTTTAAATTTAATATAATAATTAATCTTTTAATTACTTCCACTTAGTAATTATTCTTAATTACTTACACTAATTAACCTTTAATAAATCTCATTAAAGAACTACCTATTCTTTAATTAATTATATAAATTAATTAATTCCCTAATTACTTACCTTAATTAATTAATTAATTACCTTAAGTAATTATTCGAATTAATTACACTACATAATTATTCTTAAATTTCATTTTGTAATCATACTTTAAACAACACAACATTTGAAATCTTCTTGATTTGTTTAAGTTTATACCACATATCTACTACTTTTTAAATTCATCATTCATTTTATTTGAATCTACTAGATATTCAATTAAATGACTCACCCAATATTTAATTTTTCAAATCCAACCAATTTATCTTAACAACAAAAAATTAAAATAATATAAAATATAAAGAAAAGATAAAAATTATATCTTGTTAGATAATGCTTGAATGTTGTTACAAAATTTTGATTTTCCTCTGGAACTTTTGTAAAATTCATACTGCATTTAAAAACTTGAAAACTCCCGGCCTTAAAGCCAGGTACTATAATTACTCACATAAAAAAATAACTCGGTAGCTAAATAACCCGAGTCCAAACTCAAAAACATCATGCAAAAACACGAGTCAACCCTAAATTTCCCCGACACCTTCTTCTTCTTCCCTACTTCACAGCTTCATCCAAACTTCTGCTTATACCCTGATACCCACCACCACAAACGTGCACATATATTCGTGCAAACCTTCTCCGACGATCCACTCTCGCCACCGACCGATCCCACGAATCCCCCTCGATCCCCTGAAATCACCACCCTGCTTTGGAATTCACGGTTCCACTCAAATCACAAATTCAACAGCCAAACCAAACCGTAGGCAAACTACCCACCTTGCTCCCCTTGCCTCGACACCGCCAGCTATCAGCAACCACCAGGAAAGCACTCCTGAACTCGCCATGGCCTCCTCATTCAATTACCCCTGGTGCGCAAAGCTCAAACTCCTTCAACCCTTCGTTATTTCCCACAAATCGCACCTAGTCAGGAACATGACCAAACCCTAAAATCCTTACAACAGGCCATCACGCGCATTGAAAAAAATCAAGCTTATTTTTCCCATATGCGCCTTTCCTTGCTCTTCCTCCCTGCCCAGGCTCGGATCACAAAATCGAACCAGTGACCGGAATTTGGTTGAAAGCCTAAATCTGTTCATCCCCGATTTCCCAACACACTACCCCATTAAAAATCTCAAAATCACCTTCAAAAATCATCATCTGCGATGACGAGTCTATTTATATAAGAAAAATCATAATTTATGATGTTCAAAATTTTGCAATATTCGTTTGCTTATAGTAAAGTATTCCTTTTACTATCTACACTTCCCAATTGCTAAGTGAAATGATTTTTGAAATAAACTACACTGACACTAGAATAGTTGCACTTTGGAAATCATAGTCTAGAATTGTATGAATCAAGAGATATGTTTTATTCTACATTTGCAAAGCTGTTAGAGAACTTAGGAAGAAGAATTGAACATTTTGAATGCAGATAAAAATAGTTGTACTTAACATCAGATCCAAATGATTCACTCAACAATACTTTTACTTATCTGAGTAATATTTAGTAACAAAATAAGGCTATGATTTACTCACCTATTTTCAAGAAACAGAGAACAAAGCTGCAGACATCATTCTTAGATTAGGAACTCATATTAGATTTTTTTCTGAAAGGTTGTTGAGATAGAAATTTGTCTGATTCTAGTTAATTCCCAGTGTTTGATTTTTGTTAAGTTGATCTTTGTATCCCTGCCGAGTTTATCTTGCATGATGTATAAGAGATGAATCTTTGCTTAGCGTGATTCCAGTTTTTGATCAAACTTCCTCAGATCTGTTCCAAGTCTTAATTTTTTAGATTTCTGTTTGGAGTATTTGTTTCAGACTTTAGTTTTGGGTTTGTAAAATTTTACAAGCTTTTTCTTTGTTATGCATAAAAAAAAAATTAAAGAAAAAAAAATAATGTTCCACATGTTACATTGCATGCTAACTCAAGTTATAATTGTTAATCATGTATTATAAGGCTTACAAATGTCTTAATAAAAATTTTGAATTAAATTTTCTACTTATTTTATACGGGTTTTTATATCATACTTATATTTTTATGTTTAATACTTATATTAAAGAAAGTATAAACCTTATTAAATACTATTTTAAATGTTAGTCTTTTTTTAGTACTTTATGTTTTATTTAAATTTTGTGTTTACATTTTTGCATTAGTACATTTCTCTTAACTTATTCGTAAAATCTTTTAAAGAAAAAAGTATAGAACTACTTATATACACATAAAAAAATCAAACATACTTTATTTATTTGTTTTTTAAATCCAATTTACTTTAAGATATTTATCTTTGGATTTTAATCTCAAACTCAAATTTAAATTGACTCATATATATATATATATATATATATATATATATATATATTTAAACAGACTTATATAAATTTAGTAAATAATCATTATAATTCAAAATCTATTTACATCTATGTTTAAAACAACACATTATTATTTTGTTTGTAAATAACAATTTTACAAATATTTAAATAATAAATAAAGGAGATTATTGCATTTTAAATTGTTTTGAATTATATTAATATCTTTACTATTTCTCAATGACCTTATATATACACACACTTAAGATTTCCAACATTATGGAATTTTGAATATATCTATTATATATATATATATATATATTAGTTTACTATAAAATTTTATTATTTTTAGATATTTATATTTAAAAATTTATTATAGATTCAAATTTACTTATACTCCTAGTTATCAGAATTTTATCCGTTCAACAGAATAAACCAGTTAATTATCCACTTATCAGATGTCCAAAAATCTGCGTTATCACATTCCTCCCCCCTTTGAATCTTTTCGTCCCCGAAAAGGAACGAAACCAGAATTTATTTAATACTTAAAATCAGATAAATTTATCCTTTGATCATTTTTAAAACACTTTTAAAATCTATATAATATTGCCAAAATTGTTTTTTATATAAAAAAATATTTTTAACTAGATGTCTCAACTAGTCCATCCTTGTTCTCATAGAAATTCGGTCATACGTTGATCAGGCGTAAGACTGAAAATCTACAAGTACTCGGTAAACCCGTTTTCAACATCCAGTGAAAAAACTTGGAAAATAATTTTATTGAAAATATAGAAAACATTTTTCAAATCGAGGAAACATCTATGGTGAGAATGCTCTGGAAATCATCACCCCCATCCATGGTCTCAGTTACATCTTGGGTTACGTTGTCATCGCAACAAAAGTCCATGTAACTGTAGGCACTCCACGCCCCTCGATTACGCCATGTAACCCGCGGCAGATCCCAGTTACATTCCAGGGTTACATTGCCATCGCAGCAAAAGTCCATGTAACTGTAGGCATCAGCGCTCTCGAATTTCGCTGCCAAAATGAAACTTCTCCGCTCCGACATAGGTCCCAGTCTGCCTATGTAAAATCAAATGTAGATTGTTGTCTCTCAGCAGCACACATGACTTTCACTATGTTACCATAGGTCGTAGTCTACCGATATAGAATCAAATGTTGAATGTTGGCTCTCAGAGGCTCACACGACTTTCGCGATGGTCTACAGTAGATCGCAGTGACATCGACTTACACTATCGTCATAGCATAATCCAAATGCCTCTATAAGCACCAGCATCCTTGATTTTCGTTACACACTACACAAAATCCTCAGGAACTAGTTTTGTCCGGTATCCTCACAGGATCAACATTAGAACCCCTCTGAGGGTTCAAGGCAGTGCCACCCTGTGGCACTTCTGAGAAGTTCATTCCAAAGGAGCGCCTTTTTTCTCTAGAGCCATTTTCAAAACACTTTATACTATACACATATAGTATCTTCCAAATCATACACCTAATCTCATATAAATCTCCTTTCTCAAAATCGATTATCCCAAAATTGATAATTCTTAAATTAGGCTTTTCAAATTCCAATATTTATTTTTCCCAAAAATCAAAAGCCTTTCCAAAGTCCATAGGTTCCAAAAACCTTTTTCCAAAATCCTCATAAGACCCTTTATATATATATATATATATAGATATAGATACATATAATTTTTTTAAAACTTTGGATCATTTCAAACTTGTATAAAACTCGTTTTATACTTCAAATATTTTCAAAACACTTTCTTCTGGCTTTAGATTCAACAATCGGAGATTTATCTTATATAATAAAGATATATTACTTTGTTTATTCCAAATCTAATATTCAAATTTGATCTGGTTTACTAACTTCGATAAATTAAATTTTTACCATAGAAATATCCAATTTCTATTTTATTTCATCATATATTTCACAAGATATTTTTTTCCACTTCAGAAACCATTTTACAGTTCTTATCCACAAACTTTCAATATCAATTTCATCCAATCTGTACGATGCACACATATCATCCATAAGCAATATTAATCTGATCGCTCACTCGATCACAGAATTTCTCTTTCGAACTAGTATCGTCGACCCGACTTTCTAGTGCGGACTCAGATCTGGTTTCTTAATCAAAAACTGTCATTCCCCTCGCATAGCCATAACTATGATAGAGATATCCAGAACCAATCAACAATCCATATTTAGGTTCGCCGTCGAAAAACGAGTGGAAGATCCCACCCAGGATCGATATAACCATCTCGAAATTTTGTGCTCGAATCTGGATCATGTCACCATGCGAATAGAATAATATACGTACATCCTATGTATAAATCTTCATTGATTATCAACTAAATTAATTTCTCCTTTCTATTCACATCCACTTTTTATTTCTATTTACTTATTCACATTTGCCTCAATTTCATTTGAATTATCACTTTAATCCTTATCTCAAATGGATTTTCAATCATAAACAGTTTGAACTCTATCCAACTTAAATTTAGAAAATAATTTGAAAGGTTAAAAATAGATAAGTAGTTGAAAAATAATTATTAGTTTGTAAAAAAGCTGCAAAATAGTTAGTTAATTGTAAAATAGTTGGAAAATAGTCAACTAGTTATAGAAACTTTAAATAATTGAAAAATAGCTTTAAAATAGTGATTAGTTATAAAGCAGTTGAAAAACAGTAATTAGTTTATAAAACAGTTGAAAAATTGTTAAACAGTTCCAAAAATAATTGTAAAACAAGTATAAGATAGTTTTAGGTTTAAAAAGAAAAGTTGTATAGTAAATAGTTCGGAAAAATAGATTTATATTAAAACAATTTATTTTGAAAATAGTCCAGAGTCAAAACAGTTGAATTTCCAACCTCTATTTCCAATCAATTCAATTAAATTTCCACTTTCATTTAAATTTGATTCAATTCCAATTTAAATAACTTCAATTTCCATTGAAATTGATTTAACCCCAATTCAAGTTGAATTAATCCCCAATTTCTTTCCTAAATTCAAATCAAATTCCATTTGAATTTACTTATTCAACTTTAATTACAATTTTAGTTAACTCAAATAAATTTCAAATTTGATCCAGTTTCAATTCATATCAATTCCAGTTTGAATTAATCCTAATTCCCATTTGAATTTGAACTCATTCAACTTCAATTTCATTTCAAATTAATCCAATTCAAAATTTCCATTTGGATTTTTAAACGTATCCATCTTCAATCACAGTTCCAATTAATTCAAATCATTCAGTTTGAACTAATTCAATTCAAATTTCAAATTTAAACCATCCCGAATTATATAAATTCGAGTTAAATTTGTAAATGTTGATTTAATCCTTTAAATCAAATCAACTTATATCTTTAAACCATTTAATTTTGAATCCAAATTCCAATTTTAACCTATGTCAAAGTTCAAATAATAATTCAAATCCTTTTTAAGCAACTAAATCTTTGAAATTCAATTTATCATCAAATTTCAATTTTGAAACCCAACCTTTGAAGTTTTATCTTAAACATTGAAATCTTAAGTCCAAAATGATTCCATTTTATCTTCATAATGGATATATTATCACACCCCATATCTTTATTTATTTAAACAAATCCAATTTCAGCTTAAAGATTATTAATAACAACAGGATGGTATCATTCAAATTATTTTAAAACATCCATCCATTTCCAATTTCTAGATCTCAAACCCACTTTGAGATCACACAAACTCCCAATTCAAATTAACCATTTAACTTTCCAAGTTAAATCCCAATTTCATCTTGAAATTTCCAAATCAGGTTGTTTATTAACTTATTTAACTTCTCCCAAGTTAAATTCAATTTACTTAATCCAGTCAATCTTACTCAGTTTGAATTCCCAATTCAAATTTTAAACTTCACATTAATAATCTTCTCACTTATTAAGTTCAGAAACTTATCACTTTGGGCATCACGTCTCATTCCAAATTTAAAACTTAACATTTAGAGTTTATTTCAAATCATCATTGATACTTAAGTATATCCACACATATGTACATATTTTATTTATTAGCCCACCAGGCCATACTTTAAATTTTGAACCACCTTTTGTTTTAACTCAAAACAAATTCTTTTAAATTTTCCAAACAACTCTTATTTTAAATTAAGATCACAATCAAAATAATCTGAATAATATCATTTATTCTTTCTTTTACTATTTTGAAACAATTCGAATGTTTCTAGACTTAGATTTTAAAACTTCACAATTTAAAACCTACTTCAATTTAGAAGTTATACTCAACTATGTTTAATTCCTTAAAACTTTTCATTATTTTAGGGTAATAACCAAGGTTATTACAACTGGAAACCAATTCACTATTATCTTATTCTGAAAACTCTTCCCCAAATTTAAGATTTTAATTTCAGTTTGAATTCATTTCAAACTTAGCTTCATTCAATTTCATTTTGATTGTATTTCTATTACCACTTAGTTCTCATTATTTTTATTTAATTCCAATGATTTAAGAACCAATTAACTTAATATTTATTTGAATGAAATATTGCTTTATATATCAAAATATAATCTTGTATAAAATCATTTAAAATCTTTATATAAGAAAATAACAAGTACGCTCTTATATATATGTATACACTCAACTCATTTTAGGATACCATTGACCCTATCCTCAATGAGTAATCCCACCAGAGCAAAGGTTCTCACTTAACCTGGCTCTGATACCAATGTAAGGACTCGAAATTTTCGATCCCGAAAATTCCAGGTAGTTAGAGAAAAGAAGAAAAAGATAGAAGAAGAATAAGAAGAACAGAAATACCAAAGCTCATTCTCACGTTCGCAGCGGATAAAATATAATATCAATAATATCATCTTACAAAGGAAAACTGTATGTATCAAATTACACTTTAATACATCAGAGTTACACATATACTCAAGCACTGGACAGATACAATCATGTCCTAAATAACTACAATATATCACAGCAGAAAACACTCCATATGTTCCTGCCATCCAGCTCGCCTCCTCAGCTCCTGAGCTCCAGAGCATCCTTACTTGAAAATCTGTAATACTTGTCTGACCCGAGCATTACATCAAAGTAACACCTAGGTCAGACTGGAAACCAGCGTGAGTAAACTTATCTAACATGAAATATTAAAACATAAAACTAACTTAAAACCCGGGGTAACTCGTACTTTACTACGAATTCTTAACTTGTTATAGTCACCACTTTTTTCCCAAATCAACCATAAGTACCTTTACTTAGTTTCAATGGTCCAGTTCACTTAAATTATTCGTTCCAGCTTATTGATTTCATATATCAAATCCTTAAGAAATTATAGAAGATTTTAAATCGAAGTGGTATCGGGTATTTATTGATACCCAACCCCGGACTCTTCGAATCCCATACCAAGTTATTCAAGTGAAATACAATTAAAATTTAAATACAGGATGTCACTTTACACAACATTTCATCACGATAGATAACCACATTATCACCATTCAACCCAATAATATCACAAAATATTTCAAATCAGAAATATCCGATGATCCAAGGCATTCAACACCATTTAATCATTTATAAGCAAGATTAATTAATCACACTATTCCAATTAATTTAAATTAATTAAATTAATACTTCAATCACCTTTAAAGTACTGCTTACTTAAACATTAGTTAATTACAAACCATTAATTAATCAACCCTTAATTATCTTCTTAAATTACATTAAGTAATTACCTTTAATTAATTACACAAATTAATAAACCTTCTCCCATTCACATTTATTACATTGATCCTCAATTTAATTACTCCAATTAATCATTCTATAATCACTTACATTGATTATTTGTCCTTTAATTAATCACACTCATGAGTCTTTAAATTAATTACATTAATTAATCTTTTAATTACTTCCATTAAGTTATTATTCTTAATTACTTACACTAATTAACCTTTAATAAACCTAATTAAAGAACTAACTATTCTTTAATTAATTATATAAATTAATTAATTCTCTAATTACTTACCTTATTTAATTAATTACCTTAAGTAATTATCTGAATTAATTACACTACATAATTATTCTTAAATTTCATTTTGTAATCATACTTTAAACAACACACCATTTGAAATCTTCTTGATTTTTTTAAGTTTATACCACACACCTACTACTTTTTAAATTCATCATTCATTTTATTTGAATCAACTAGAGATTCAATTAAATGACTCATCCAATATTTAATTTTTCAAATCCAACCAATTTATTTTAACAACAAAAAAAATAAAATAATATAAAATATAAACAAAAGAAAAAAAATTATATCTTGTTAGATAATGCTTGAAAGTTTTTACAAAATTTTGATTTCCCTCTTGAACTTTTGTAAAATCCATACTGCTTTTAAAAACCTGAAAACTCGCTGCCTTAAAACCTGGTACTACAATTACTCGCGTCAAAATTAACTCGGTATCTAAATAACCCGAGTCCAAACTCAAAAACATCGAGCAAAAACACGAGTCAACCCCAAATTTCCCCGACACCTTCTTCATCTTCCCTACTTCACAGCTTCATCCAAACTTCTGCTTATACCTAGATACCCGCCACCGTGAAAATGCACATGCATTCATGCGCACCTTCTCCACCGATCGACTCTCGTCGCCGACCGATCCCCCGAATCTCCCTCGATCCCCTGAACTCACCACCTTGCTTTGGAATTCACGGTTCCACTCAAATCACAAATTCAATAGCCAAACCAAACTGTAGACAAACTGCCTACCTTGCTCCCTTTGCCTCAATACCATCAGCTATCAGTAACCACCAGGAAAATACTCCTGAACTCACCATGGCCTCCTCATTCAATTCACCCTGGTGTGCAAAGCTCAAACTCCTTCAACCCTTCGTTATTTCCCACGAATCGCACCTAGTCAGGAAGATGACCAAACCCTAAAATCCACACGATAGGCCATCACGCACATTGAAAAAAATCAAGCTTATTTTTTCCATATGCGCCTTTCCTTGCCCTTCCTCCCTGCCTAGCCTCGAATCATGAAATCGAACTAGCAACCAGAATTTGATCGAAAGCCTAAATATGTTCATCCCCGATTTCCCAACACAGTACCCCATTAAAAATTTCAAAATCACCTTCAAAAATCACCATTTGCGATAACGAATCTTTTATGTAAGAAAAATCATAAATTATGGTGTTCAAAATTTCGCAATATTTGTTTGCTTACAGTAAAGTATTCTTTTTACTGTCTACACTTTGCAATTTCTAAGTGAAATGATTTTCGAAACAAACTACACTGACAATCGAACAATTGTACTCTGGAAATCATATTCTAGAATTGTATGAATCAAGAGATATGTTTCATTTTACATTTGCAAAGCTGTTATAGAACTTAGGAAGAAGAACTGAACATTTTGAATGCAGATACAAATAGTTGTACTTAACATCAAATCCAAATGATTCGCTCAACAATACTTTTACTTATCTGAGTAATATTTAGTAACAAAATAAGGCTATGATTTACTCACCTGTTTCCAGGAAATAGAGAACAAGCTGCAGACATCATTCTTATATCAGGAGCTCATATTATATTTTGATCTGAAAGTTTGTTGAGATAGAAACTTGTCTGATTCTGGTTTAATTCCCAAGGTTTGATTGTTGTTAGGTTGATCTTTGTATCCCTTCCGAGTTTATCTTGCATGATGTATAAGAGATGAATCTTTGCTTAGCTTGATTCCAGTTTTTGATTAAACTTCCTCAGATCTGTTTCCAGTCCTAATTTGTTCAGATTTCTATTTGGAATATTTGTTTCAGACTTTAGTTTTTGGGTTTGTAAAATTTTACAGGCTTTTTCTTTTTTTTACATAAAATTTGTTTTAAAGAAAAATAAAATAATGTGCCACATGTTACGTTGCATGCTAACTCAAGTTACAATTGTTAATCATGTATTATAAGGCTTACAAATGTCTTAATAAAAATTTTAAATTAAATTTGCTATTTATTTTATATGTGTTTTTATATCATACATATATTTTTATGTTTAATACTTATATTAAAGGAAGTATAAACCTTATTAAATCCTATTTTAAATATTAGTCTTTTTTTAGTTCTTTATGTTTTATTTAAATTTTATGTTTACATTTTCACATTAATACATTTCTCTTAACTTATTTGTAAAATCTTTTAAAGAAAATAATATAGAACTATTTATATATGCATAAAAAAAATCAAACATACATTATTTATTTGTTTCTTTAAATCCAAATTACTTTAAGATATTTATCTTTGGATTTCAATCTCAAACTCAAATTTAAATTGACTCATATATACATATATATTTAAACAAACACACATAAATTTTGTAAATAATCATTATAATTCAAAATCTATTTACGTCTATGTGTAAAACAACATATTATTATTATGTTTGTAAATAACAATTTTACAAATTTTTAAATAATAAATAAGGTCGATTATTGCATTTAAATTGTTTTGAATTATATTAATATCTTTACTATTTCTCAATGACCTTATATATACAAACACTTAAGATTTCCAACATCATGGAATTTTGAATATATCTATTATATATATATATATATTAGTTTACTGTAAAATTTTATTATTTTTAGATATTTATATTTCAAAATTTATTATAGATTCAAATTTATTTATACTCCTAGATATCAGAATTTTATCTATTCAACGGAATAAACCATTTAATTATCCACTTATCAGATGTCTAAAAATCTGGGTTATCACAATTCCATTACATAATCCCAATCGTTTTCCAGGTTCGGATCAAATGTAATTATTATAAAATACGCCAAGAGTGACATATGAAGGTTCCCCTTTGGTTGACTAAAGTACTATATCATCATAATTGACTTAATACAACTCAGCGGAATAAAACAACAACTCCTAAATAGCTAACTTCAGCCTCCTGCTCGTCTTCGAATGCTTTATCGTTCATCTACTAAAACCTGAAAATCCTCAACCCTTAGTTTACTCAAATCAATTTTGAGCACCCAAAAGTTTAAGTGGAAAAACATAAACTTCGAGTCAAGCATAAAGCTTTGTGTGAATAAAACTATACATCATGGTTATTTGATATTAAGTGAGACGACGCCGCTTAGTGGAATGGCTTTTCCCTCACTAATGTTCTTTTAAAACATATCTTTTGCAATCATAATCTTGCTACCAAACTGGTTAAAAAACTGTAAACCAATGTCATGTAAACATACATATCAGGTAACAAATGAACTATTTGTCCGAACACTATAGTTTTGCTTGGTTACCTACTAACCTTTGGCTGACTCGGACCTACCAGACAATATAAATAGAATAATCAAACACCTGTTAGATACTCCTTTTCTGGGCGGTCTGTCGCTAACTTATCTTCTCGCAAGGTCACCTGATCCTGATGGTTTTGCGGGCTCACCCATAACCTACCTTTGTACAAATATATATATGTTCCCTTCTATTTGTAATCATAATTTTAGTCTTACGTATGACATAGCCCTACACACTGGATATTTAGACCAAATTTGCTAATGTTAGTAGCAAATGTACACGGCGTGACCCTATACTAGTCCTATCTAGTATTCTAATATTTGAGTAATTTTACTTAGGTAATCTTCCCTTAATTTTTCCATGAAAACCTTTTCTTTTCGAATTGATTTAAAACCTTTAAATCAAACTTAAACAAGGAAAATATATACTCTATGATTTACTCGAAATCACACAGCCAAGTTATATATACTTTACTCAAATCTTTGTTGATAAAAACATTTAAACCTTTGAAAGTACCACTTTTGAATCCATTGAAAGTACCCATTTCAAAACCAAGTAAACCCTTCTTTATAACCTAGGCCGAAAGGCCAAAATATTCCTTTCGAAACCATTTATAATCTTCCTTTCGAAACCATTGAAAAACCTTTCCTTTGAAAGTTTTAAAACCTTAGACATCCTAGCTTTAAAAGATTTAAACATTCCTTTCGAAACCATTGGTAAACCATTTCCTTTTAGACCTTTCTAAATCTTCCATTTAAGCCTTACAAAACCATTACAGAACCACACCTTCTAAACCATTCTTTAAAACCTTTCGAAAGCATCGAATCATTTGTAAACAACAAAACTTTGAAAGTAATTAGGTTCAATTTAAAACATGTGGAAATATCTTTCGAAACCATTCAAAACTATCTTCTTCGAAACCTTTGGGTTCTACCTTCAACAGAGCAAAAGGGCCATAAAACATTTAAGTTGAAAGCACTCTTTCAAAAACATTTCCCAAGCATAGAAGAGATGGTGTCGAAACCAACCTTCCAAAAGCGTTGGGGAAGTGTGTAACGGCCCAGGCTTCTCAACCGTCGGTAGTAGCTCACTCGACCGGTAGGCTTTTCAACCATCCCAGCCCCGCCATGGCTCACAGTGGTACCTCAGGTTTGCTTTTACGACCAGCCTCTCGACTCGCAACCAACCCCAAAAGGCCTTATACTACCCCCGGGGACATGTAGGGGTAAGAGTCTCCCGTTCGCCACATAATGCAAAGCGAGAACCCCCTATCATGCTGTAATGTAGCAAACCCGATCCCATCGCCGCCACGATCCCACCAGAAATCGCCACATAGCACTTACGCGTACACGCATATTGAGGAGGGCATACGTTAAAATTGAATTTGGAATCTTTTTAGTAATGAGTTTAAACGTGTAAGCAAAAGGGAATTGAAACTGAATGTTGAACTTAAGTTTGAATGGAAAAATTAGTCAAGTTGGACTAAATAAAAAGGATGCTGTGGAGCTGGATGGCGATACGTACTTTCGTACTAGATTATTGTTCCGCTGTGTATCAAGTTATATGTTATTAATGTTGTTGAACTCTGATGATGTATGTCTAAACAAATATAGTTTTCTTTTGTGTAAAGATCATTGAATATCTATTATATTTTATGCCGCTGCGATGGTAAGATTTTGTTGTTGCTTTTTTTTTGTTTTCTCTACTTCTACCTCTTCTTCTTTAACCCAAATGGTCCGTATTTTCGTTTATCTTGAGTTGATTGATGGAGAATAGTGTTGACTCAAGGGGTATGGATTTGCGGGTCGTTACAAAGTGGCTTGGATTTAGAAACAAAGTGTACCTTCCAAAACCATTAACTTCAAAAGGTAGAAAAGTGGCAGCTAGGTTTTCAACCCCGACGATTTAAACAAAGGCGCAGCCCCATTTGAAATAATTCCTTAAATTAATGAGACCCAGTCGAAAGCCAACCAAGTTGAAAGCATTACTTTCAAAAGCAAAGCAGGCACATTTTCATTTAAAAGCAAAGTAGCGCTTCGACCCCTTCGGAACTCTTAGTTTCGACCAATACTTACGTCTATATCCAAATTCACTACGCATCAATTCTTTGATGCCATATGCATTTGTTTTGATGGTGATGGTGGCAGAGCAACTAAGTCGAAACCCCTGGTGTCGAAAGTGGCGAAACATGCCAAAAGCATGTAAAAATTGATTTTTACTTTAAAGATAATTTCTTTTCAACTAATCTGCCTTGTCTGTCAAAATATTATTGGTTGCTAATTTTCTTTTCTAAAAGTGCTACCAATATTTCAAAAATAAACAATTTAATTTATTTACAAAATACCACTCTCCTTTAATAAATATGTAAAACTTTTAAGTCCCATATATTAAATAATTTTATATACTCGTCAAAACACTTAGGAAAATTCGACAAAAATTCTAGAAAATTATTTTTAATATGTTTCTAATGTACAATAATTTTAGATCCAAAACATTAATAATTTATCGATAAATTATTTTAAACCTAAATAAAGGTTTTCTTCATTGGAAAATTAATATAAAATCCATGTTAATTTATAAAATTATGAAAAATGAAACCCATGTCTAAAATATCATTTCTGATTTAAATCTGAATTTTCAAGGCATTTGGATGTCATTTAATAGGGTTTTTACATAAAAACATGTCATAAAATCTATATGAACAAGCGTAAATCATCAAGCATATATAAACATTTAATCATTAAAAAACGTGGCATAATCATGCAAAATACTTTAGATTCATCTTAAAATCTAGAACAATTAGAAAAATGAGATGTAGTCATTATTTACCTTAGCTTCAAGATTAAGGAGTTTGAGACTTGAATGGATTAAGTTGATTAATCTTCTTCCTTTAGCTCTTTCTTCCTCATGTTCTTGCTAATGGTGGTCGGCCTCTATTTATTCTAATTTTGCAATTGAACGTATAGAACATAAACGGTTAAGGTTTTAGGATATTAAAATGATATATTTCCTATTTTACCTGTCCTCTATTTCATTTTAACTCTTCTTTAGTTTATTGATTACAGAGCACGACTACCCCTTATTAAAATCAAATCTCAATCCCCTAATCATCACATTGTTTTATTTTATTTAGCTACTTAAATGTCCTAAATAATGTTACTTAAAATATAGGGTGTTACATGAAGCAAGCCACTTGTTTTTTGATGTTCAGCTTTTATCTGTTGATAGTTCAAACACCGCTTCACCCATAAGCCTACATCTCTCTTCATACCTTCCCAAAAGAAACTTCTTTCATGTGCTGATACATCTTAGTTCCTCTCGGATGAATGGTGAACTTTGAACGATGGAATTCTCCAAGAACTTCCTTCCTAATGCTTCCCACATTCGGAATAAATAATCTTCCTTTCTTCCTCAACCACTTATACCGGTCAAGACTAAAATCATTCAAGTCATCGCTCTCCGTTCCATTCCTTAGTTTTCTGATCAGTTCAGCTCATAAGGTATCCTCCCCTTGCTTAGAAGAAATCTTTTCAATCATCACTGGTTGAAATTATAAATATGACAACATAGTAGTTTCCTTACTATAGATTAAGATCTCCACTGTATTCTGCATGTAATCAGTGCTTCTAAATCTTTCCACTTAGCAAACATTGCTAATATTGCATTCTGATGTTTTTCGCTAAGTGCATCTGCAACTTATGCCTTTTCCCAGTGCGTACTCAATTCCAAAGTCATAAGCACCTAAAAACTCTAACCAACTCTGTTGTCTCATATTCAACTCCTTCTGAGAGAATAAAAATCTCAGTGACTTATGATCCGTGTACAACTTGAATCTTTCTCCCAAAAGGTAATGTCTCCATACCTTCAATGCAAAAATTACTACAACCAATTTCAAATCATGAGTTGGATATCTAACTTCATGCGGTCTAATCTATCGAGAAACATAGGAAATAATTTTACCTTTTTGCATTAACACGCCTCCTAGCCCTGTTCTACATGCATTTGTGTACACCACTAAGTATGGATTCCTCTCTAGAAAAACCGGAACAGGTGCATTAGTCAATAAGTGTTTGAATTTCTAGAATGCCTCCTCACACCTATCAGTATAGAAAAAATTCACATCTTTTCGAGTTAGCTTCGGTGCTGCTATCCGTGAAAAAATCTTAATGAATCTCCAATAATACCCAGCTAATCCAAGAAAACTCTTTATCTCAATCACTGTCTCCGGTCTCTTTCAATTATTTACTACCTCAATCTTAGCCGGATCTACGGACAGCCCTTTCTCGGGGACTACATGACTAAGAAATTTTACTTCCTTCTTCTAGAAACGACACTTCGAAAATTTCGCTTTCAGCTGATGCTGGCTCAACATCTTAAGCACCAATATAAGATGAGATTCGTGTTCTCTTTCATCTTTAGAGTATATCAAAATGTCATCTATGAACACTAACATAAGTCTTTCCAGATGCTCTCGAAAGATTATGTTCATCAAGTCCATGAAAAGTGATAGCGCATTGGTTAGTCCAAACGACATTACTAACCACTCATACGATCTAGATCCCGTTCTTAACGCCGTCAAAGGAATACTATCGTCTATTACTCTAAGCTAATGGACCAATTTGCAAACCCAACTGGGAAAAATATTCTGGCTCCACTCAACTGGTCGAACAAATCGTCAATTCTATGTAGCGGATATCGATTCTTTATCATCTTCTAATTTAAATTATGATAATCTATACACAACCTTAGCAATTCGTCTAATTTCTTTACAAACACTGTAGCTGCTCCCCAGGGAGAACTACTTGGTATGATAAAGTTTTTGCTTTCTAAATCCACCAACTGCACCTTTAGCTCCTTCGTTTCGGTAAGTGCCTTTCTACTTGGCGGTCTACTCATCGATTCTTCTCCTAGTATGAAATCTTTTCGAAATACAATAGCTCTTTTCGGTGGTAGTCCTTCTACGGGCTCAAAGATGTCAACAAATTCTCTAACCACGAAAACTTGTCTATCAAGTCTTCTTCCTCCGTAGCACCCAACTAAGAATTTACCCCAAAACTAGTTTTCTATGGAGTATATAATCTCGATCACTACAACTATGGTGTCTAAGTGCTATCATCGAAAAAAAATCCTAGCATCATACTTGCTTAACCAATCCATACCCAAAATAATTTTGAACCCTACGAAATCAAATACATGCAAACTGCAAGCAAATGTATGACTTAACAATTCAAACTCTAACTAGTCACTTCATCCCAAGTATCATATATCCTCCTATTGGATTCGCAACCCTTAAGGAAGTAATTAGGTATTAGGGTTCTAAGTTAAGCTTATCTACCAAAAAATAAGATATAAAAGAATGTGATGCATCAGTATCAAATAGAACTCTAACTAATACACCACTAATCAAAAGCGTACCTCCTAACATAGCTTTTCCTTTCTCCACAACTGTTGGTCTTGAGGTAGCTGGTTCCAATGCAAACATCTTTCCTTTTCCATCCTTAGCTGGTTCCTTGCATTGGTTCTTATAATGTCCACGCTGATCACAGTTAAAAAACTTCACTGCTTTCTTGTCAGCAGCTTTCTTCCCTTTTTCTGTCCAACACTCATGAGCATAGAGTCCCTTCTTGCCACACATATAGAAAACTACTTTGGCCTTCTTTTTCTTAGATGGTCCTCCTTTCTGAACGCCTTTCTTATGGAAAAACTTCCTCTTTTAGTTCTGTTCACTCTGAGTTTGCCCCGTTTGTTTACCATCATGAAAAGCAAGCATCTCCTCCTGCCTCAAAGCCATCTAAAAAACAACATCGCACAGATCCCAGAGATGTGGTAGAGTCGCTTTAGCTAGTTCAGGTTTCACTCCGTAGATGAACTTCTCATTTCTTTTGATAACTATATCAACTATGGCATAACCATATCTCGATAGCTCCTCAAACCTAGTTGCATACTCAATTACTGCCATGTCACCCTGCTCCAGCTCCATAAATTTTATGAGCAGAGTTGGCTTAGCAATCTCTGACCCCAAACCCACTTCTAAATTCAGCTCAAGTCATGGTCTCCTGATTAACTTCCATAGTAACACTGTTCCACCAGTACAGTGCTGTCCTTGCAACTATCTAGAAGAAAGCCTCATTTTCTACTCACTATTAAGCCCAAAATCAACAAAGATCCTTTTGCAATGAGCAACCAATTATCCACTTCAATTGCATTCTCAGTCTAGATAAATGGCTTTCCTCCAAGCCTAGCATAATCTCTGCTTAATACTGCATATTTATTGACCACCAGAGCTCCTCGATTTCCCCCTTCAACATTTCCTTTGATTAATCCTGCAGCAACTTCGGCCTGCATCATATTAATGAAGAATGGATACATAGCTCCTATATCAGCTTGTGGCACTCCATCACCCATATTAGCAGCTTGTGCCCAACCTGGATTTCTTCTAGTGTTAGATCTAGCATTTCCATTTGTTGTGGTGCTTTCTCCACCAATGTTAACTCTTCCACTCCTAACATCCACATCTTATCTCCTTAAAATCTGTATTCGGGTCTTTGTAAGATACAAAAGAATAACCTAAGAGAGATCGAGAGAATAAAGATAAAGTGTATACTTATATATAGTAAATACAAGTACGTTACTATAGCGTTATCCCATATACTAGTCATTTCTTTAATTCCTTAGGATTTCGTTTTCAAAATCATTTTGAGTTTGAAATATCTTTTAAGTTTTCATAAACTATGCTCTAATACCAAGTTGTAACATCCCCCACTTTGAGGTTCGAAGCTAAGCGCTATAGATACCGCATTCATCTATAGTATTAACCTTCGATGATAAAATACAGCAATGCTACGGTATCCATAATATCAAAGCACATGAATATGAAATAAAATAAACATAGACTTCAAAATCAACTTTTCAAATTACATTTCAAATCAATATTTCATATTCATTTACATAATCCAAAAACGAATCCACGGATTTTAATCAAGTAACTATTACAAATTACGCCAAGAGCGACATATGAAGATGCCCTCTTGGATGATTAAAGTACAAGATAGCCATATCAGCCATAAATACATCACAGTGCAAATAAAACTAAACACTCCAGCATAGCTAACTTTGCCTTATGCACGTCTTCGGAAGCATATTTGTCCAACCTACTAAACCTGAAAAACCTTACCACTTAATCTACTTAAATTAAATTTTGAGCACCTGAGAGTTTAAGGGGAAAACATAAACTTCGAGTCAGACATAAAGCCTGGTGTGAATAATACTATTACATCTTGATTATTAATATTGAGCGAGACTACGCCGCCTAGCAAAATGGGTTTTCCCTCACTAATATCCTTTTAAAAGCATATCTTTTGCAAATTAAAATCTGACAATCAAATTGATTATAACAATAGTAGCAAGTACAAATATGTAAAATAATCAGGTAATCAATGGACCATCTGTTTACACTATAGTTTTATCGGGCTAACTATTAACCATTGGATGACTTGGGCCGACCAGATATAATCAATAATCTAACTCCTATTAGACATAATATTGGGCTGACTGCCCTTAACTTTCTTTTTCTAGGGTCAACTGAACCTAATGGTTTTATGGGCTCACAAATATCCTATCTTTACCCTATATGTTCCCTTCTGTGTGTAACCTCAAATTTTCCCACCTGTGACAAGCTATACACACAGGAATTGTGAAGTTATTTTAGCTAAGGGATAATAGCTAAAGTATAGGATGCTACCCTATACCAGTCCCATATGATCTTCTAAAATCTAAGTTATAAACTTACGGTTAACTACGTTTATTCATGATTCATTTCCCGTCTTAGGGTTAATCACCCTGTCAAAGTTTCATTTCCTTGTGAATAACCTTTACAAATGATTTACCCTCGAAATCATATCTTTATAAAACAAGGAAATCATATACTTTGCTTTACTCAAAACACTTATGCCATGATATATATACTTTACATAAAACAATGTTGATGAAATCTAATCAAGGGCACCATCTGTCCCTTCAAAGTAAGTTAAAACTCTTTTTAACTTAAAACTTTAGGCTACGTGGCTAAAACAACACTTTTGAAACCTTTGATAAAAGTCTTAAACAATTCCTTTCAAAATCATTGGAAGTACCCGTTTCAAATAAGTTAACTACTTTAACCTTAACACACTAGGCCGAAAGGCCAAAACATACTTTTTGAATGTATTTAAAATTTGACTTTCGAAATCTTTAAAAACAACCTTTTCGAAAGCTCTACTTTGAACCTTAGACATCCTTTTTTAAAACCATTTAAACCTGTCAATCGAAAACATTGGAAACCTTCCATTTAAACATTTAAAGTATCCTTTCAAAAACATTAGGGATCCCCCCTTCGAAACAATTATTATAATCCTTTCAAAAGCGTTGGGTTAAAAGAAAGAATTATGGAAACATTGTTTCAAAACCTTTAATAATTATTCCTTTCGGAAGGGGGTTTCGAAACTATCCTCTCTCTTTAACTTGGAATAAATGTTTTCGAAACCATTGCCTCTAAAACCATATAAAAACCGTTACAGGACCCTTTCAAAAGCACTGAGAAAGAAGCTTAAAAGCACAAAGGCAAAAGCAGCCTTCCGAAACCATTTTTTAAGGCTATAAAGAAAAGAGGCCTTAACTAGTTCAAAAAGTAGGAATGCGGAAGCATGAGTTTTATCCTTTCAAAAACTTCTTTTATAATATAACGGCGACAACTCGTTCGAAAGCTCTTTTATATAAACACATGCAAGTTGATTAAGTCGAAAGATAACTCCAACCCATTCGAAAGCATCATTTACAAACAAAAATAGTTCAAAGTTAATAAGAGTAGCTTTTACCCCTTTGAAGCTAGGTTTCGACACGGTCCTTTCACCTTCCTCCAACGCGCTACATACTATTTGCATGATATCGTGTGGATTGCTCTCGAAGGGTTCTTTGGCGGAGGTATGGTATCGAAAGGTAGTGGATGAAGTGGCGAAGCAGTAAATTCAACTAGAACTGATTTTTAGCTCTTAAAAAAATTTCTTTTTACCAAACTTGCCTTATTTGTCAAAATATAATTGGTAGAAATTTCTTTATCAAAAATCCTTTTCCAAAAGTGCTATCGAATTCAAAAATTATCAATTAAAACATTTAACAAATAAGCCCTTCTCCTTGGATAAACATATACAACATTTAAGTCCCTCAATCTTAATAATTTTATAACTACGATAAAATACTTAGGAAAATTCCCCAAAAATCACAATAGTTCATTTTTAATATGCTTTCTAACATACATAATTTCAGACCCAAAATCAATATATAATTGTCGTAATTAATTCAAACCTAATTGTAGAATCTATTTTCTTTCAAAGAAAATTCATAATAAATCTATAATTTCATAGAAAATTATGAAAGAGGCATTTCACTAGAAGAACAAACTTTGTTGTCCAATTAATTTCTAGGACACATATCCACAAAAATTAATTTCAAGGCCAAAGTCAGCAGAATAATTGCTTTCAAGGACAAAGTCAGCAGTCCAATTACTTTCAAGGACGTAATTTCATAGGTTTTTAGGCCTTAGAAACTAATTATTTTGCATTTTGTGCTTAAAAGTAATTATTTCAGTTGTGTGTCCTAGAAACTAATTGCACTTGCTAAACAGTTCCCTATGACTAATTTTCACATTATGAAACTTGAATCCCACTTCATAAATAATGTTTTCGAATGTATATAAAAAACGCAAGTCATTTGGATGTAATTTAATAGGTTTTTCAAATCTAAACTTATCATAAAATCTATATGAAGCAACAACATGTACATATCCATTTAAACAATCATATCATGGCATATTATTTGCAAAATTAATTCGAATCTAACTAGAAACTAAAATCAATAAAAGTGAGATGTAAGATCATTATTCGTCTTAACTTAATGTTAAGAAGGTCGAGATTTTCTCATTGCTTAATTTCTTCAAGCTTTCTACTTGTTTCCTAGCTTTCCTTCCTTTGATTTCTCTTGATGGTGGCCGACCAAGCTTATAATTTTTTAGTTTTGTTTGCATATTAGGAATGAAGGTATGATGGGTTTAGGGTATAAGAAACATAGTCTATTGTTATTTTGCCCTTACATATTCCTCCTACTTACTCCATTTTAATTCTCTTTGGCTTATCGATTTATTAAAGCATTCCCCTCTTATTGTTTAGCAAATCTCACTCCCATAACCATCTACATTATTTCATTTAACTTATCTAATTAAAAGTCCTAAATAATGTTAGTCAAAATTATGGTTACTACATCCTTGATATTGCAAAGGTTACATTTTTATTCATATTTATGAAAGTAGATAATTTATAAAAATTATATTGAAACACACTTCATTCAAATGAATTAAAATACTATTGAAATCCTAACTCATCTTACAATAACTTTTAATCCACTAACATATGTTGTTTACCCAACAAATGTAGAATTATAATACAATTCATTAACTTGGGGATAACTTTCACTCTTACTTTCAAGATTTAAGTACATGTAATATTTAATTCAAATTAACAACTCATAGACTATGTTGGCATAGTTTTCAAATTTATTACATGTATATTTTTAAGCACACAACTCCAAAATAATTATATTCAAGCATATAAGGAACATATTTACAACGATATAAATCTAATGTTATATAATATATATAAATTTTCACTCATCTTTAAGCTTTTTAAATCTCCAGATCTAAACCCTCCTATTTCTATTTCACAAAAATTTTCTCCCTAATGGAATATGTACCGCAAGCATACATGTCTGTCTTAGAAATTTAGATCTAAGAAGCACATTTGAATTAAATTTAGATTTCAATTGAGATTTGCCTTTCTTTCATAGAATTGGTTCACCCCGTATTCTTCTTCTCTTTTATTTTCCACGATTCTGCACACATACACAAACAAATATATATATATATATATATATATATATATATATATATATATATAATGTACTAATTCATAATTTCTATATTTCCTAAAATTTATGGATAAAAGAAAATGATGGAAAATATGAGAGGAAAACATGGGGTTAGGTCTGTGTTTATAAATGCACAAGTCAATTCCATCCGTTAGATTTATTTTATCAAATTTGGGCCGTTAGGCCTTAGTTTAATCTCGCCACCACAACAGTCATCGGCTGACTGCTTTATTCCTGCCAGTTGACCGCTATTAGTTCACCAGTCCTAATAAGGGGGCCAACCGACCACCGTATATATGTTGAGGTTTATTTTGTACTTATCTCACCCTATTTGTTTCTTTGTGTGATCGATTTTGTTCCATCTGCTTAGCGTTAACCTTATTAACGTTACTTAGCAGTTAAGCATTAGTTTACATGTTAATTTAAGTTTAATTCACAATATTTGTTTCCCTATTTTCTTTCCTTTAATGTTAACGTTCTTAATTATTAATGTTTGTTTTAACGTTAATTAATTCTCATTTATTTATTTCCTTTTCAACGCCAATTTAATTTCATTTAATGTTGGACTCCTTTAGTTACTTTTTCTATTCTCTGAATTGATTAGATTTAACATTACTAATTTCTTAAATGACTAGACTTACATCTAGTATTTATATTAACATAAGTTATTAATATTAGTTTGCTTCTGTGCTTTAACGACCCGTAAATTTTCGACTATTTAAATTGTTAAATTAATGACTTTTGGTAATCTAATATGGAAAGAAATAAAAACTTTATAATTTAATAATTAAATGAATTTTAAAATGAAAAGTAACAATGTTAATTGAAACTAATAATTAACAATTTGAATGAAATTACAATTAATTGAAATATTGTAAATTGTTATACAAGGTTACAAATTGATAAGAAGACAAATGCAAACATTAAATTAATAAATGAAACAGTATGAAATAAATGACCATTGAATAAAATTTGGGTTATATGAGAATTGTAACATATATTTGTGAATAATGAATTCATAAGTGTGACTAATAGTTATAGTAACGATTGTTGTAAGTTACCTGTTTATTTGGTATATTTAATTCAAATGGGAAGTAACTTAAAATTAAATGAACTTTAATGTTATATTAATGAGAATTAGTGCAATAAATGAAGGTGTGAATGTAATAAAATAAATAGAAATGTAAATTTATTCATAAAGTAATAATTGATGTCGTAAAAGAATAGAACTAAGAGAGAATAATTAATTGGATTTAAAATCTTAATTAATGTGTGTAATTGACAAAATTTCAATTTTTGAAATATAGTCATTAATACAAATAAAAGATGGATATTGGAATATATTAATGTAATGAAATATAAAATCATGTAAAACCATGTCTATAGAATAACAACTGATTTGAGTATAAATATTGGAATCAAATGAAAACAATTTATTGGAATTAAATTATAATTAATAAGATTTATGGCAGTTGTAATCAACCACTGTAAATTTTGAAATAGTCAATAATGATTGATATAGAGAGTTGTTTTAGAGGATTATAAATTACAAAGTGATTTTAGGTGAAAGAAATTGTGAATTATAAGATTGAATTGAAATTTGATTTAATTAATTTAATTAACTGAAATATAGCCATTTTGGCCACTGACTTGAATTTCAACGAAACCAGTTTCATCGGATCCGTAATGGTGAATTATTATAGGATTTTAAGTTTCGTAACGATCGGACTTATCGTTTGATCGTATGGGCTTGAAACGTTTAGAAGTCAATTTAATTAAAATTAATTGAAATCAATTTGAAATAAGCTGATTTTAACGTAACTTCTTCATATGATGGAATTAGAACTTGGAATCGGTTCCACTGATTTTAAAATTATCGAAAACATCTATTTTGATATATGGGTTGACCCATTTTCGTTCCGGATATATAACTGGCTTTCCAGGTCGTATATCATTCAACATTCCAAATCAATCGAGCTCATTCCTTTCTATTTTGTTCTACCTATAAATATGTCATTATAAATCCTATGTCATTTATTATTCCTCATTTCTGTACGAACAATTCCATTTTCTCCTCCTCATCCCAATGGTAGACAAAACCTAATTCTCAAATTCCAAATTTGATTCCAAAAATTCAACCTCCTCAAACTATATCGAATTATATACCGTCTTAGAGCTCTCGACAAGTGTATCTCAGATCTGAAATTCGTTTTTCAATTCGATACATAGTTTGTCTAGAAATTCAGGATGAACCATGGTCGTTCATAGGCTACGATCTTGGCTCAACGGTGGATCGTCGATTATATGATGATCAAGTAGTGGCAACGTGTAGAGGTAGTCGAGTTAGCCAAGGATCTGGGTTCGTTGTGACTACCTGGCTGGAATTCGCGCCGACCGACGTTCAAAGGGGTAGCAGTGGCATTCATCGATGGTGGACCAGAGGGAGCCACGTGGGTATAGGCGTGGGCGGCCGGTGATGTGCAAGCCGATGGAAGTGGTCGATCGAGTTCGTATGGCGCGGGTTGGTGGCATTTTTTCGATGAAGATTCGGTGGCTAGGGTTTGGGCTTGAAACCTGGGAGCGTGGCATGAGAGAGATGACACTGACGTGGCCGTCTGTGATAGGTGAATGCTTTGTTTTGTTTAATTAATTCTAGTTTAAATCGTATAGCTTCTAACTCGAATAACTTTTGCATACAAGGTCCGTTTCATGCGCTGTTTGTTCCACTGGGATCGTATCAAAATTCCGAACATTTTTACAATAGTTTGGACGAAGTCAGAGACAGTTCAAATTTTGGGTTTAAATGGGATTTAAATTTAATTTAATTTCAAAGGCGAGTGTTTTAACCCACTCACAACTTCTAAAATTTCTTATGTTCGTTAAATTAAATTTATGATGTGATTAGAAATTTATTTATGACCGTTTGGTACATATTGAATCATCATCTCAGTTAATTTGAATTTATTTGAATTAAATCGTTATTTAACTTATTAATGAATATTAATTGCTAGTAAAATACATGTTATTGATTATCAGTTCTATATTGATATATATTGATTGATTTAGATGACGATTGTGATGGATGTTGGTTGTTGATATTGGATGAATGGATGTTGTATTTTATATCGTATAAACTGCAAGTTCACTATGGGTTAAAATGATGCATACCCGAATGATCTATAGATTAAGGAAAAATGGTTGTGGGTTGAAATGATAGACTCGAGCGATTTTATGGACGTTATTTATTTCGGGATTGCGGTTTGAAATGATATATAACTGTAAAATTTTAAATTACGGATTGAAATGATGAATATCCGTATCACTTGACCCTAAGGTAGAGAATTATATACGAACACCGGATTGGTTAAATTAAATGATTTTAAAATCCTTAATTTTTGAATGGAATTAAATGATATTTTGAAGAAAAATTTGATTTTTATAAATTGAAGTCTTTTTGGAAAGGGGTTTTTAGGCTCAAGGAAAAAGTTAGAGAAAAATTTAGTCTCAGGGACAAGGAGTTTGTTTTTTAGGCTGAAGGACATTTTTTAGTGTAAATCACAGAATGATAGTTGTAACTATCATTGTCAGTTTACACCAAAAAATGTCCTTCAAACGAAAAAACAAACTTGTTGTCCCTGAGACTAAATTTTTTTGCAACTTCTTCCCTGTGCCTATTTACCTGTTTTGGAAAATCAAGTTTTATGTTGAAATGTGAATTGGCTTAAAAGGAATTGTTTTAAGAAATTAAAAAGAAATGGTCTGATTTTGTTGAAATGAAATAAATAGTTTTAAATTGATATAAGTTCCAAATTCATGTTTTCAAATATAAACTGTTCGAAATTATATTATTTTTAAGATTCTAAATTTTAAGATTTTCATATTTATAAACTGTTTTAACCTATATTAACTATATTAAATCAATTAACCTATTTTAAACCATTTAAATTATTTTAGAAGTAATTAAATAATTTGTACCATACGCCTTCTACGAGTTTGTTTTGTACCATACTTATGGAGTGCCATCTGAGGCGTCCAGTACAGGCGGGATTACGGTACTGTATAGACTATGGGAATATATAAAATGTGTTAAAGTGTAAAATGTAAAGCCTTAATGCTGTTTTAATACTTTTACTTTACTGTAGACATATTATAATAGTGTATTGTACTACATAGTAGATAGTTTAACGGATCCTTAGGAGGTGTGAATCCCGAGCATCTCTTAAATTACTACACTCATGTTAGACACTGAATAGGAGATGTCAAACTCTGTAAACATCATTGACGCCATTCCACTCATATTTATTTCTGATGATTAAACTTACATAATAACTTTTAGTTTTGACTCGAGTGTTTTGTCTTTTCAATTCGCTCGGGTCAGCCTGAGCATTTCAAGATTTGAAGACCTTATTACTGGAAGACGAAGAATGTATTAGTATTACTATATTATTCCACTACATCACACTGTTCCTTGCATTGTTGTTTATTTGTCTCTGATATGTGTAACTCTGATTCTGTGTTGTATAAGTATAATCAAATGTTTTGTAAACGGCTTCATGAACTGTTATTTGATTATTATATTTTGTCATTTCGCTGCGAGATTCTATTTTGTTTTTTCTTTCTCTCTTTTTCTTGTTTACCCCAATAACAATCCGTCCTTCTATATGGTTTGAGTCGACATGTGCGTCTCCTTAAAACATAAATAAGGTGGGATGTTACATGCGCCTAATTTATTTACTTATATGCTTTCTTAATTAGATTAATTTAATTAAACACCCTTGACTAATATTCATATTTAACATTAATATATATACTTAATGGCCATTTTAGTGTTAAGTTACTGATATTTACTTCCTTGATTGGTTCTGAATTGGTTCCAATTTGAAAACTTCAAACATTAATAACATTTTCTTTTGAACTTCGATCATAAATATTTATGTATGAAAATTGATCATAAATTGACAAGAACTCAACAGTGTATAGCCAAATTTTGATATTTACAAAATTCAACTTTTGGTCCCTAGTAAGTACTTATTATTTAATTTTATTTTTATTTTATGGGTGTTACAGATGTGAAAACCAAGAAGCCGTGGGAAGCAATATGAAAATGTGTAGATAAGAAATGAAACACATTAACTTTATATAAATGCATTAACTTAGTACTTATGACACAACGATATGTAAAAGCCAAGCTAGACTTGCTTATATAAAGAATTAACTTGTGCAAAATATATGTACGTTAGTGAAGGGAAAACTTGTTGCACTTTGTGACAGTTTCATAGTGTATCGACTATATTATGAATTATTAATGTTGATATTATTCATACTTTGCCTATGTCAAGCTCAAAGTTTATACTTTCCTCTTAAACTCTTCTTGGAAACTCGTTTGACTAGGGTGAGGGTTGAAGAAATAGCCGATTTAGCAAGTTTTTACCAAATAGCCGAATAAGATGATTGTAAGAAGCGAGATAATTATGCTATTCATTTTGCTATGGAAAATTGATGTAACAAAAATTCTGATCGTTCATGGTGATATCGTGTACTATATTCTCTCAATGTGAGTGGGAAAATTAGTCGGCTTATGTTTAAATTATGAATTTAATTTTTTTTAAGAACTTTATTTCTTTATCAATTTATTTTTATGTATGAAAAAGAAAAGATCTCATATTATAGCTTGAAAATAGATTACAATGACTATTACACTCTATTACTCACTTAATGTGGAATGCTACATAAATGCCTAGTAAGTTTAGAGATTTAGATAGGTAACTTTTTATTTACCTTAATTATAATTCAATAATAGTAATGTAAAGGTTTTTAATTAGGGATTTTATGTATTATTTTGGAAATAAAGAATGCATATGAGTTGCCATTTTATTTAACTTATGTAGATAAATTCAAAATTTCTCCACACGATTCAAAAGCTTAGTAAAATTCAAACTAATACTCGATATTGTTATTTTCTTGAAAAAAAATGAAAATAAATGATTTAGCAAGTAAAGCATAAATTTTTTGATTTGATAAATCCAAATTTTCTATGCACGGTTCAAAAGCTTTATAAAATTCAAACTAATTTTTAAAATTGTTATTTTCCTAAAGAAGAATTAAAACAAAAGTGTTAGCAAGTGAAGTCAAAAAATTTAAGAATTCAATATTCTCTACAAGAATAAATATAACAACAATTAAATTCTATTTTAAGCTATATCTTTTTAGAAGGCATTCTAAAAATTTCATTTATTTATTTCTATATTTTTTTTGACATATGTAGTTAACTGTATAGAAAATTCATGAGTTAGTGAAATATTATTTTTTACATTTACTTTATAAAACCATCGATTATATTATTTTGCAATTCACAAATTGTATATTCAAATCAAACATTTGAAAGAAAGGTTCATATTTATGGTGGCTACCAACTAGACCCCATGTAAATAGAAAAAGTGTAGCTACTTCTCTTAAACAAATTGTAGTGCTAAGGTCACCGCGGTTTGTGTTTTGGGCATCACCTTCAGAAGCATACATCCGACTAAATATTTTTTACACTAAGATCGACGGCCAGCTGCCGATCAAACAGCATGCTACCGAAGGTTTACCATCGATCAGGATGCCTCAAGAAAGAGAGCCGGTGCCTTAGCACTACAGTATACAAACTAACAAAACTCTTTGAACTCAAACAAACCACTCACAACAAATCATTACTTTGGAAGTAATCACTAATCCTTTACTAAATGCTACTTTTCTTCAAACCCTAATCTCCAAATTCAAATCTTAATCCTCCAAATCCTTTCAAATTCAAGATTTTACCGATATGTGGAGATCATTGCACTGCATGTTTATGCCTCTTAAAGTCTAAAGGTCTTCCAAAATCCCTAAGAGAATCTCCTACAAGGGTGCACATATTACAAAATGTGATATGTATCCCCAAATCACTCTCCACCAGTAATTTATACTTTGTAACAAGTTACAAACTCAATTCAATTGATTCGGGAAACGTAATTGTATTGGGTGTTTCTTTAATATGCGCATAAATTTTAGGCACTTGTCGATTAAAGGTCCAGTTTTAAGTGCTTGTTCAACAAGCACTTGCTCAACAGATGATAGGAAATAGGCACTTGTTTCACATGCAGCTGGGGTTAGGCGCTTGTTGAATGAGCACCTCACTCCTAGGTCAACAAGTAGAAGCAAATGTTTGTTCAATGCTCAAACCTTAGGTGCATGTTAAACAGTTGTCCAGTTCCTTCCCTGTTGGAAATAAGGGTTAGATTTTCTAAACCCTCAAAATTTAATATTTGACTTCAAAACCATTGGAGATGCTTTAAGAAGGTGTAGTTGATGAATTAAGAGGAGATTAGGGAAAACCTTAATTTGAATTCGGTAAATATTGATGACATTAATTTTTGTAAAATTCTTATTACTGATTTGTAATCAATAATAATAGTGTATTATTATTGGCACCTAAAAAATACTTCTGGCTTTCATAACTAATGAACATCGTAAAAAATATGGCTATCTACTTCCTACCACCTTACATTATCTTGATTTATGCAATAAGCACCCAAAATACATTCAACATAACTTCACCTTCCAAAATCTTAATGCCAAAATATCTCTCTCCACGCTACTTAAAATTTTCTTCTATGTTCACCATAAAAGCCTTTTCTTATTCGCAATGATAGTTGCATCCTCAATCGTATTATGATTATTGTCCTCCATCTTACAAAAAAAAGATAAGCATAAAAGAGGGAAAAAACGATGAATAATAAAACATTATAATGCAATAACTTGCATTGAAATTTTCAATGAAATTATCATCGAACTTTATCTCTTCCAAATTTGTGTTATCATTGGGATCATTAATCTCATCTTAAATACTCTAAAAACCAATTTAAGGTTGACATATAAAAGAAAAATAGAGTTTAGGAAGTAAATGTTAATTCACGTCTCTGTCTTCATTAAATTTACGATCACCGTTAAATCTTCACATGTCTTTACATTTATTTTTTGATCTAGTATTCGAAAATTATTTTTTCTAATGAGGCATGGAAATATGTATTTTAGTCCGAGAGATGAAGATAATATAGTTGTTTATAGTTAAATGAAAAAATAAAATTCAGTGGTATGTAGCATATAAAAAAATGATATGTATAATAATTTAATGGTAGGTGTAAGCACTTTTCTAGTTATCAATAGTAGCACACCAATAATATTTTTAGCATTCTGGACAAACATCGTTCCAAATATGCTACAAGAGAAGAAGAAGAAAGGTCGAATGGTAGATCAGACAACTTAAACACGATTGTCAATTACCAAACTTGATAAAAAGAAATTAAATCATAAAAATGTTTCTAGCTAATACAAAACATCAACATAAAGAATCATACATCAAATCCAAAACTAGATCAAGAAGTAATGGTCTATTTGGTCGAAATCGTGAACAAAATCATCACTAGCTTCCATAAAATGTCATGCTTGCAATGCCATCATATCGTTGAATGCTTCCATTACAATTGGCCCACGGTTATTGGAAAATTGCTCATTGTACTTGGCATGTGATACGGATGCACAAATGCAAGGTATCATAACATGATTCGTGAAGCAGTTGAATTTATCTGCTATGAAACTAGGGTTAATGAGATGATTTTTGTTCTGGCTCATTCCAATCTCTGCCTTTGCACGATGTTCTTTCTTATTTTCAGGATGACCGCTCACTACATTTGGCATGTAGTATGGATGCATGATACTACTGTATTCGATAGCTCGATTTCTGAAGCAGTTGAATTTGCTTGTATGAAATTAGGGCATATGAGATAATTTTTGTTTTGATTCATTCCATTTTAACTCGTTAAGTTTAGAATTCTTTCTACCAGACCATGAGCCGACACCAAGTAATGACACAATATTCCACTCGATCCTGAATTTATTAATTATTTACTCCTTTTATATTGATCATTATCTCTTCATATAGATCGTCAAATGTAGAATTATCTACACCAAACAGCTAACCGACAACATGTTATGCCACAACAACCCCCTCGACCTAGAATTGTTGGTGCCCCATGCAACTTATTATGTTACTACTCTTTTCTGCATATGTATCATCAACTCTATCAAATATAATGCATGACAATCATTTTGGTGTACTTGTACAACAAGTCATTGTGACAAATTGGCTAGAATGTCACAGTTCGATGGGTGACCCCGCAATCTATCAAAACTAAGATGGATCTAGTCTGTTTGATATCTCATCTCAATTTCTTGATTCATTATATCTTACATTTTATCATTTACGACATTAACCACAACTAATTTTCATTTAACTCGGTGTTACTAAAAGTTATTAACATGATTTAATAGCCATAAAGACCATATATATTGCTATCAACATCAAATCACATATGGGGTGTACACATAACATTATCAAAAAGATAATCAACATAGCAACTTTATACAATATTGTATAATACTACTCTTCCAGTGACTTAAACATTAAAAACATACATAAGATATGCCCTTTAACAATAAATTATACACAATTGAATCATAAATCAATTATTAGCACACTTTACTCATCCATGCATAAATCATCCAAACAATAGTATGATTATTATTAAATTTCTATTGGAAAATGAAAATAAATAAATTAAAGAAGACTTAATTTATGAAGGGATCATAACATCTATAAGTTCCTAAAACTCCATAATTTCTCCTTTAAGAATATATCAATAACACAAAATTTTCTTTAATTCCTCATGACTACCTGCCTTTTCGGCCCTCAAAAGTCAACACTAATACATTCACGACATTCACTATCAAGTATTTAAGTGTCAGAAAGACAGATTGTTTTGATGAAAGAAAAGAAAGACAAAATAGATTCCCATATCTTGATGAGTAATATATAATATACACATAATCTTTACAAAAGATAGCTGTAATATACATACATCAATCAACGTAGACTATCCTATCATCGGTCTAAATAGTTATAACAACCCGTCCTCACTAATGCTAATAAATATAAAACAAGAAATGCAGCAGAAAAATACATATGTGAATATATCTTGGAGGCATCCAGCACGTCTCTTGAATCTCCAAAGTATTCGTAACTAAATCTGAAAATATACTCGGGCTGACCCATGCTTTATAAGTGAATCAGTCTGATAAACCATCGTGAGAAACTCAAATCATATGAATTTTTATATTTGTAAAATCCTTCTAAAAATAAATGTATCTTGTAACACCACGATGCACATAAACACGGAGGTGTTTTTACCTTACGATAATCGAACCATTTTCTTAGAAAATCAAGTACTATTATATTAATGTCAAGGGTTTAAAATAAATAAAGAATCAAAACAGGAATGGTTAAGTTAACTACATTCAATAGCATATTTAGTATATAACTAAATCTGTAAAGCACATATTGGAAAAATGGATTCCAACAATGACAAGGTAAGGGACTACCTTTCGTACAATACACCTTTAGAAAAAATATACCGAAGCTAGAAACCTATTTCAATTATGCAAAATAGGATTGACCTACCCTTTCCTGGATAGTACCAAATATGATCATCCCTTAGCTACCAAAGTAATAAACTGTACCAGATCCTAACCATACATAAATCTATGAATAACAATCAAGATAAGGTGATGACTATACCCTAATGGAAGCGATCCACATAGCCCTACGTCATAACTCCTATTTTAGTCAATTTCGACTGTTAGGCTTGAGGTTTAATTTTATCTTTTTAGCATATCCCACTTGGAATGCTAACACTGCTTTGTAGGCAACAATGCGATGCCAACATTCATCCATACCAGTTGCTCACGATATGAATAAACGGAAGGCACTACTTGTAGCGATCCGTTTTTCCGTTCAATTCAAGCTGACAATAAACCACCCTTGTCTAATCCAAAATCGAATGGAAAGACAGATAGTTAAGGGAAAGAAAGAAGAAAGAAGAAGAGAAGAGAAGAAGAAGAGAAAAGAAACTAAAAACAACATAAAATCTTATAATCGTAGCGGAACAACATATAGTATAATATCAATGATCTTTATAAAAGAGAAACTATTATATACATTCATACATCCATCCATCAGAGTACAATAATAGTCATAATCATCAGCCTATACAGTTATAACATCCCATCCTTACAATCGCTGATAGTTCCAATAACAAAGCAGCGGAAAATAAACATATACGAGAATACAGCTTGAAGACCTCCAATTCGTCTCCTGAGCTCCAGTGCAACCTAAGTAATTTATAAATATGCTCGGCCTTGTGAGAAATGCGGATTATTGATCTTAAGGCTGGAATAACACTGGGGGGAGGGTGAATAGTGTTTTATGGATTTTCTAAATCTTTTTGAAACTCATGTAATTTAATCACTAACAAATGCAATTCATAGATACAGACATAATCACAGAATCAAACACATATGCAAAAACTAAATAAAAGCAGTAAAGGAAAGATCGCACCAGCATTTTATACTGGTTCGGAATTAACCAACATCCAGTCCCGCACAATTGTAAGAATTTCTTTTCAAAATAATCTCCCAGATTACACCCTCGGTTTCAAGGCTACGAGGTACACCCTCCTGTATTCAAGTCTAGGGAAAACTCTCTTGATTTAACTAGGCTACAAGATCACCTAATTGATTCACAAGGCTACAATCACACCCAATTGATTTCAAGGCTCAACCGCTCCTTTTACTCAATAGTTTGATTTACAAAAGATCTATAACTCTGAATAGCAATAAGATCTTATGGAGAGAGCGGCAGAGAATCAAACAAGCGATAATCAAGTTTGATTCACTTGGTATTTCGACAGAGTATAGTTTAGGATTAGTAAGAATAAACGTGATAGATGAAGAGGAGAGAAAACAAGTAAAATCTGATTGAAAATTCGTTTAGAACTGCTGGTATTTATAGAAGATCAATAGCCATATCTATTCGTGGAAGGATACGACGAATAGATACTTCTTTTGAAATTTTGAATTTTGAATTTTAACGGGCACCATCGACATGGGGGGGGGGGTAGGAGTATGTCGACCTGCTCTAAGAAAAAATGGTGATTTTGATTTTCTTATTAAAATTGGTTTCTATAACTTGTCAAAACAATTTATAAACATTGTAAATATATTTAAATATAATTTAAACATACAAAAGTAATTTTTAATATACATAATCTTAATCTATAAAGTGATTTAAAATCTTAGTTTATAAATATTTAAAAGCTAAATATTTAAAACAAGAGATAATTTAAAATCAAGGACAATTTTAAAATCAAAATATTGAAAATGATAAAGATAATCTTGGGGCTAAAATATTTCAAACAAGAGAGATGTCATTTTGAAAAGAAGGTTTTTGAAAACATTTAAAATAAAAGATATATTTTTGAAAAGCATTTTCATAAAATTAGTGGATATCAAAATAGGACCACTATATGTTCCACTAGATATTGTCATGGGTTCCATCCCACTAGGGTATTTAACAGGCTCGAAGTGGATTCCATTCCATGAATAAATTTCGAATAAAGTTGTAAGTGCTTTCAAGAAGTTTTAACATAATTGTAGACTCAATACTTATCTTGTATTCTTGAAATCTTGAACTCTTAATGGTGTCATTTGGGGTTGATTTAGTGGAGGAGGCCATTAGTTCCAATTTTCAGAAGTGTAATACGGAGAAAGAAAAGTGGGAAGTCAGAAAATTCGAAACGCGTAGGTTTATATAACTTCCAAACTAATTTTAGAGGGAAAATCAAATTTTCAAATTTTGTCGTTGTATGTCGACATGGGCGGTAGGGGTATGTCGACATGCTATGAAAAATTTGATTTTTTTTGTATAATTCTGCTTATTAAAAATATATTTTACTATATCTATATTCTATATTTTAGTCATTGAACAAATGCCTTGTTCTCTTCTTAGCTTATTAAATATAGGTTGATTTAAGGGTTGGTTGAAATATCAGCAATTTGATTCTCTGAGTTGATAAATTTAAGAGAAATAATCTCCTTGCTTATATTATCTTAGAGAAAGTGATGTCTGATATCAATATGTTTAGTCCTAGCATGAAGAATAGGAATTTTAGATAAATTTATTGCACTAGTACTATCACAATAAATTGGTGATTTTGAAATTGTTAATCCAAAATCTTTTAGGGTTTGTTGCATATAAATAACTTGAGAGAAAGCCAAGGCAGTAGAAATATATTCTACTTCAATTATTGATAAAGGAACAATGTTTTGCTTTTTACTAAACCATGAAACCAGAGAATGCCCCAAAAGTGACAAGTTCCACTTATACTTTTTCGGTCATATTTGCGACCAGCGTAATCAGCATCACAGTAAGAGATTAAATCAAATGAATCATTTTTAGGGAAAAATAAACCATAGTCAAAAGTATGTTTAACATATCTTATGATACGTTTCATAGCTTTTAAGTGAGTCTCTTTAGGTTGAGATTGGTATCTTGCACAGAGACAAACAAAATGCATGATATCAGGTCTACTTACAGTGATATAGGGTAGTGATCCAATCATTCCCCTATATAGTTTCTGATTTACATCGTTTGAAAGAGCTTCTTTATTTAAATCTTCATTGGTTTCCATGGTAGTGGTTTTCCACTCGCCATAGTCATACCAAATTTACTTACTAGCTCCTTAGCATATTTTTCTTGACTAATAAAAATACCATTATCTAATTATTTTATTTTTAAACTTGAGAAGCCCATATGACTCATCTCAAACTCTTTTGTCATTATTTCAAAAAATTCTTTACTCATTTCATGATTAGTTGATCTAAAAATAATATCATCTACATAAACTTGTACTAGTTGGATATCATTTTTATTTCTTTTAATAAAAAGAGTGTTATCTACTTTACCAATTTCAAAATTTTATTGTAATAAAAAAGATCTTAGTCTCTCATACCATGCTCTAGGAGCTTGTTTCAGACCATACAGAGCTTTCTTGAGTTTGAAAACTTGGTTTGGAAATTTTTCATCTTCAAAGAGTGGAGGTTGTTCAACATAAACTTCCACTTTAACGAATCCATTTAGAAAAGAACTTTTAACATCCATTTGAGATGTTGAAATTATTATAGTTTGTGAAAGCAAGTAGAATTCTAATGGCTTTTAATCTTGCTCCGGGTGCAAAGATTCCATAAAAATCTATTCCTTATTCTTGACAATAACCTTATGCGACTATTGAGCTTTATTTCTAACAACCTCACCTAGTTCATTCATTTTATTTTCATAAACCCACTTAGTACCTATTATAGTTTTATTCTCGGGTCTAGGAAAAAGTTCCTAAACATCAATTCTGGTGAATTGATTCAGTTCTTCTTGCGTAGCCAGAATCCATGAATCATCAGACAATGCTTCTTTTGGATTTTTAGGTTCAATAGATGATATAAAGGCTACATTACTCATGTTATATAATTGATATCTAGTTCAAACAACAGATTCAATATCTCCCAATATATTTTCTATAGGATGATCTTTTAAAAGCTTAATCTTTTTATTTGGATGAATAAGTTCATTATTTGTTTCAATTGATTCATTATTTAGGGTAGCAAAATCTTCTTCATCATTAATTTGTTCAACCTCTTTGAAATTTTCATCAAACGAAAAATACATTGTTTCTTCAATGGTATTAGTTCTTAAATTGAAAATTCTGTATGCTTTACTTCTATTAGAATATCCGATAAAGATTCCTTTGTCGGATTTAGGATCAAATTTATCCAAATTGCCTTTTGTATTTAGAATAAAACATTTACTTCCAAAGATTCTAAAATAAGATACCTTTTGTTTCTTCTTGTAAAGAAGTTCATAATGGTCTAATTAATATTCTATTCAAAATGTAGCAAGCTATAGCGACTACTTCAGCCCAAAAATGTTTTGGTAAATTATTGTCTGAAAGCATTGTTCTAGCACACTCTTGAATAGTCCTATTTTCACGTTCTACCACTCCGTTTTGTTGTGGATTTCTTGGAAAAGAGAAATTATGAGTTATTCCCTTTTTATTGCAGAATCTCTCAAAATTTTCATTTTCAAATTCTTCATCGTGATCACTATGAACAGTTATAATTTTTAAAGAAAGTTGGTTTTGAAGTGTTTTTGTAAAATTTTTAAATGAATCAAAAGTATCACTTTTATGTTTCATAAAAATTATCCATGTAAACCTAGAATAATCATCTATAATTACAAATACATGTTCGTTATGATTTATTAATTGAATTTGTGATGGACCAAACAAATCTAGATGAAGTAACTCAAGAGGTTTTGAAGTTGAAATCATATCTTTTAATTTGAAAGAACTCTTTCTAAGTTTTCCTAATTGAAAAGCATCACATATACTATCTATTTTAAGATTCATTCTAGGGAGACCTCTTATTAGATCATGTTTAGAAAGTCTAGATATAATTTTAAAAATCAAATGCCTAAATCTTTTATTCCAAATCCAAGGGTCACTTGTATTCGCCAAAAGACATAATTATCATTTGAGATTTTCATACTAAGAATATAAATATTTTTCTTCCTAATTCGTTCAAATGTAATATTTGAATTATTACCTTCAAAGTGACATTTATCTTTTTCAAATTTAATCTTGTATCCTTTACCACAAAGTTGACTAATGCTAAGCAGATTGTGTTTCAGATTCTTTAGTAATGAAACATTAAAGATAGTAGGACTTTTAGAGTTACCGATATTGTCGATGCCAATCACATATCCTTTTGAATTGTCTCCAAAATGAAACAACCCTCCATCTTTATAGTTAATATCATTCGATACATCTAGATTTCCAGTCATGTGCCTTGAACATCCACTATCAAGTATCCACTTATTCTTCTTGATTTGCAAATTTGTCCATTGACTGTTAGTTCTTCAAAGGCCATATAAAATTTTCCTTTTTGCACAGAATACAAATTCAATAGATAACTTCATTTTATATAATAACTATATGCAGAGTTATGAGACAATGATGATTTGAACAGTTGTAAGTTAGTGTTAAAAAAATCCCTAAAATAGCCTTTTTAAAAACTTTTCAAAATTCATATTATGAAAACTTTGAAAACCCTGATCTGATACCAAATGTGAGAAATGCAGGTTATGGGTCTTAAGGCTGGAATAACACTAGAGGGGGGTGATTAGTGTTTTATGGATTTCCTAAATCTTTTTGAAACTTATGTAATTTAATCACTAATAAATGCAACTCATAGACACAGATATAATCAAGGAATCATACACAGATGCAAATACTAAATAAAAGCAGTAAAGGAAAGAACACATCAGGATTTAATACTGGTTCGGAGTTACCCCACATCCAGTCCCGCATAATTGTACGAATTTCATTTCAAAATAATGTCCCAAATTACACCCTCAGTTTCAAGGCTATGAGGTACATCCTCCTGTATTCGAGTCTGGGGAAAATTCTCTTGATTTAACCAGGCTACAAGGTCACCTAATTGATTTCCGGGGCTATAATCACAGCCAATTGATTTCAAGGCCCAACCACCCCTTTTACTCAACAGTTTGATTTACGAAAGATCATATAACTTTGAATAGCACTGAGATCTTATAGAGAGATTGGAAGAGAATCAAACAAGAGATAATCAAGTTTGATTCACTTGGTATTTCGGTAGAGTATAGTTTGAGATTATTTAGAATAAATGTGGAAGATGAAGATGAGAGAAAATAAGTGAAATCTGATTGAAAATTCGTTTAGTACTATTGGTATTTATAGAATATCAACAGCCATATCTATTCGTGAAAGGATACGACGAATAGACACTTCTTTTGAAAATTTGAATTTTAATGGGCATCATGTCGACATGGGGGGTAGGAATGTATCGACATGCTCTAGGCAAAAATGGTGATTTTGTTTTCTTATTAAAATTGGTTTCTATAATTTGTCAAAATAATTTCTAAACTTTGCAAATATATTTGAATATAGTTTACTAACCTATAAAGTGATTTAAAATCTGAGTATATAAATATTTAAAAGCTATATATTTAAAAGAAGAGATAATTTAAAATCAAGGGCAATTTGAAATCAAAATATTAAAAATGATAAAGATAATCTTGATACTAAAATATTTCAAAAAATGACTACTATATGTTCCACTAGATATTGTCATGGATTCCATCCTACTAGGGTTCCATCCCTTTAACAGGCTCAAAGTGGATTCCATTCCACAAATAAATTTCCAATAATGATGCAAGTGCTTTCAAGAAGTTTTAACATAATTCTAGACTCAATACTTATTTTGTATTCTTGAAATCTTGAACTCTTAATATCTTGATACTCATGAGTCATCAATCTTGAGTCTCTACATTGTACATTCTTCATTTGGGTACCTATATGGTTATATCCTACATATACATATATATCTAAACTATAATGTTAGTATTTATATTTTATAACAAGTCATAAGGTTGTTGTCATCAAAACCATCATCTCAAGGACTAACAGGTCTGACCTGAGCATTGTGATAAAGTAAAACCCTAGTCAGTCTAGAAAACCAATGTGAAAAAATACACCCAATTTGATTTTAAAATTACAGAAGTCTTTGAAAATCAAAAGTATCCCATGAGATCATGCTGCACATAAACACAGATAGGTTTTTACCTTACAATAACCAAAACATTTCATATGAAATCCTTTGATATTATAAAAGTGTCTAATATGAAAATACTTATTGATCATAGACGAAATTGTTACATTAATTAAATTCCAGCATATTAGGTTCTATAACCGAAACCGAAGGCTCGTATTAGAGAATGGACTTCAATTATGAAAGGGCAAGGGTCTATCCAACGAATCCGTACACCTTTAGATAAACCATACGGGAGGCTACTGTTAGGAACTGAGATATTGGTTTTGATGATAGGAACATTTTTAACTGATCTTATTATAAAATATATACTATCATTGTTGTCTATATATATATGTGCAGGATATACAGAAATATATATGCAGGTATTGATTACAGAAGACTGATCAATATAAAGACTCAAGATTGAAGACTATAGTATCATGATCAAGATTTCAACATATGTGTCTAGTTTTTGTTAAAACTTCATAATAGCATGGAAATCTTCATCCCGAAGTTCATTTGGGATGGTACGCATTTCTACCTTCGAAGTGGATAACAAACCCACGACAAGTAACTTACAAACCCATGACAAGTGGCTTACAAACCCACGAACATCCCGGTTTTGTACAAGTTCTCAAGTCCTGATGTGATGAGAAATTCTACAAGAGGAAGCTTGCAAAACTATTTCAAAATGGTTTTTCAAAATGATTTTCAAAACTGCTTTTCAAAATATTTTATCCTTAAAATTATCTTTCCAAATGATTTTCAAAAAGATGTTTTAGCCTTGAAATAATATTTGTTTTTTGTTTTAAAATAAACACTTGTTTTAAATTTCATTTCCAAAACAAATTTTACATTGTTTTTTTAACTAAGGATGTCGACATCATGGGATACCCCATGTCGACATGGTGGCCGTTGAATTCAAAAGTTTCAATTTTCAAAAGAAGTGTCTATTCGTTTAAATTTTTTCACGAATGGTTATGACAGTTGGTGCTTTATAAATATCCTTCACAAACGAATTTTTTAACTAACTAATTTCTTATTTTCTTCACTTCTTCTTCTCCAAAATCCATATTCTAAAATTTTCATATTTTTAAGATCGTGCCGAAATTCTGCCGAATTCTTAAGTTAATCAAATTAGAATCTCATTCTTGTTTAATTCTCAGTCCTCTCTCGAAGATCAAAGTACTATTCGGAGTTATAGGATCAATTTGTAATCAAAAGTTTATCGAGTCTCTCTATAGGGTGTGGTTGTGCATGGAAATCAATTGGGTAATCTTGAGTCCCGAGAATCAAGAGAGTTTGCCCGGACTCGTGAGACAGGAGGGTACCTCAAGGCCTTTAGAAATTAAAGATTGTAATCTCGACATTGGTATAATAAAAATATGTATGAGGTGGTTTGCCTTGGTACAGGACTGGATGTAGGGTTACTCCGAACCAGTATAAAATTCGATATGTTCTTTCCCTTTCCTGCTTTTTATTTACTTTCTGCATCTATGTTTGATTCTGTGATTGTTTTGTGATTAAGTTCTGCATTTGTTTATATCATAATTTTTAAATTATTTCATATAAGTCTTAGATTCCATTAAACACTATTCACCCCCTTTAGTGTTAAATTATCCTTAAGATCTTTAATCCGCTGTTCCTTTCAATTGGTATCAGAGCATTGGTTTTCATAGTTTTCATAATCTAAAACTTGAAAATTGTTTTAATGGCTACCAACACTGGTAATGTTAACTCTAGCACTAGTTCTGTTATCACTAACACTAGTTCATTTGTAGAAGGTCAGTCTACTGTCAGACCACCATTTGTCAATGGCAGTAATTATGCATATTGGGCTTGTAGAATGAAAATTTATTTACAATCAATAGGATTAGACACTTGGAATGCCATACAAACTGAGTATGTTGAACCAACTACCAATTTCGGCCAGTGGACTGCTGAGCAAAAGGGTGTTGCACAAAATAACTCAAAAGACATGAATATATTATTTTGTTCACTAGATAGGAATGAGTTTAATAGAATGTCTGTTTGTAAGTCTACATTTGAAATTTGGAAAACTTTGCAAGTTACTCATGAAGGAACATGCAAAATTAAACAGATTAAAATTTCCATATTAACTAATCAGTTTCGATTGTTTAAAATGCATGCAAATGAGTCCAATTCCGACATGTATTGTTGATTCAAGATATTGTTCATTCACTAATTGCACTGGGAAAAAGCTTTGCGGAGGAAGACCAAGTCAGAAAAATTCTAAATTCACTAACTCCAGAATGGGATAAAAACACACTTGCAATTGAAGAAGCAAATGCTATCAGTCTAATGAAAATAGAAGAATTGATTGGGAATCTGATGTTATATGAAGTTCAACTGCAAGGAAGAAGAGAAAACAATGCTACAGAAAAGAAGTCATTAGCATTCAATGCAACAACTGAAGATTCGGAACCAGATAGTGAAGAGGAGATTGCTTTCATGACAAGAAACTTCTAAAAATTCCTAAAATATAGAAAAATGAATAATTGCAGAAGAAATGATCAAAGGAATTTCAAAAATAATACGGGCAACATCAACAATGATAGATGCTACAATTGCAATAAAGTCGAGCATTATGTAACGACCCGTAAAATTCGATGATTAAAATGAATTAAATTAATAAGATTTAAGTTAAATTTAGAAGGAAATAAAAATTGTATAATGTATATTGGAACGTAAGTTATTTATAGGGCAGTAATTGATGAATAAAAAGTTTGAAACCAAGTAAAGAAATTTATGGAGAACATTTAATAGTAATTTATGAATATACTAGGCAATTGAAAATTAATGGATGTGTTAAAGAATGCAAAGTTATAATTGAGTGTAAACAGGAATATTTGGTAATTATTTAAAATAAGAAATATGTGATTACGTGAGATATTTAGTTGGGTATTTTAGAAACGTTACATTTATGGGAATGTGATACAATGTTAGAAATTAGTTGTAGCAATTGTAATTAAAATTAACAAATTAGAATAAAATTGCAATTAATTGGAAATAATGAAAATTGTCTTACTTGGTTATAAGTTTAATATAGGCAACAAATGGAAATGTTGAATTAGTGAATCATTAATAAAATTATCAACTAGAACGGAATTCAAATCAATATAATAATGGAAAGTGTAATTGTTGCAGTTGAGTAAGTTTTAAAAATAAAAGTGATTAAAGGTTACTTAAACGACAATTAATGAATGTGTTAAATTTGTAAAGGTCAAAATTGATTGATTAGTAAATTGGGAAAGGAATTCGAAATTATGTTAACCGATGAGGAGTACGTAATAAAGTGTAAAATTATAAAATCAATGTCCGTTAAGTAGTTATAATATTTATAGTTGATAATAAACATTAGTTAGTGATTATTAATATAATAACGGAAGGCGTAAATGTAATAATGGATTAATTGGAATTGTAAATTTTTACGCATTGTAATAATCGATATAATAGAAAGTATGAACCTAAGTAAATGAATTTATTTAGAATGTAAAACGCAATTAGCGGGTATATTCGTGGAAATGTAACAAAATTAAAATAAGGTAGTTAGCACGAAGGAAAGATGAAAATTTGGACTTACTAATGTATAATAGGGTAAAACAAAGGTTACCTTTGTTCATTGAATAATTACTTATGAAATAAAAAGGATTTGGAGTTAAATCAAGTTTATTTATGGAAATAAATTATAATTCATTGGATTTATTGTGAATGAAATTACTTTCTACCTTTTTGAAATAAAGATAATATGAGAAAAATTAGTGTAATGAATGTAAAACAAATATTAACTATAATTATAGAAAGATATAATAGAGAATGGAAGGATTGAAATCAAGTTTAAAGCAATGTATTGTAGGCAATTATAAATAACTGGATTTACTATATTGAAAATAAATGAAATTAAACATCTAAATATTACGTTAATAGATATTTAAATGAAATCTAAGAATATTAAAATAATAGATTGTGAATCCAATATTAAATCCATCTATTTAAAATTTATGGATGGAATAATCATTGATTTATTTAATTTAATAGAATCTTTGGGAATTTAATTTACAATTTCGAATATAATGAAATTGAAGATTTGACACTGCAATGGATAGATTTATCGATTTTAAATTGACATCTAAACTTGTTTAAAATTTTGTTTAAATGATTAAGAATTATAAAGTGATAAAGATTGTCAATTTCCAAATTTAAATGGGAAACTTGATTTAATCAATTTATTTTAAATTTATTTAATTAATATAAAAATAGCCATTTTGGCCAATGACTTGGATTTCGACGAAACAAGTTTCATCGGATTCGTAGCAGTGAATTATTGTTGGATTTCAAGTTTCGTATCGATCCGACTGGTCGTCCGATCATACGGACTCGAAACGTCTTGAAATTTATGAAATTGAAATCAATTTGAAAAATATTGATTTTAGCATAACTTCTTCGTACGATGCAATTTGAACCTGAAACCTTTTCCATTGCATTTAAAATATTTTAAAACATCTATTTTGATATATGGGTTGACCCAATTTTGTTCCAGAGTCGAAACGGGCTTTTTGGGCCACTTTGGCGTTAGCCCATATATCTGTTTATCCATCTATTCTATTTTCAATTCTGCCTATAAATATCCTGCTATAAACCCTAGCCTCCATAATTCTTATTTGTCTGTACGTACATCTCAACTCTCTCCTCCTCAGTGGCACACAAACAAACTCTAGATCCAGATCCAATTGCGAATCATATCCAAAGCATAAATTTCAAAGTCCTCATAAAAATTCAAAAAAAAAAATATGTTTACGCTCTCGACTAGCGTAATTCACTGGCGGTGTTCGTTTTTCGATTCAAGTCGCCATTTGTCCAGAAATTGAAGGTGAATTCTCGGCCATCCATTGTGTCGAAATCGACTATGCCTGATCGCCAAATTGATTGTAGCGTTGGGTAGAGACGTCGCGGGGATTCGATTGGTGTAGTTCATTTGTCAAATCAACGGCTAGATCGTGCTATAAAATTCGATTAGGGTAATGAAAATCACGACGGCGGCGACTAAACTCATTCGATCGCGTCTGTCGAGGTCGGGGTTCTCGCCGTGGATCGCGTGGCAAAGGCGCGGCATATGGGTGATCGGCGTTGGCTGCGACGATGTGGCAGTACGCGACGAACATGAAACTGGAGGCGGCTCGTTCGGTTCAGGCACTGTGCGGCTACGGTTTGCTGTTGGAAGATAAGTGACGTGTAAATTTATAATTATTATTTTTTTTTCAAAATTTGATCATATAACTTCTAACTGATATAACTTCCCCTTACATTGCCCAATTTACGCGCGGTTTCTTGCGCTAGGTTCTTATTAGAATTTCAGACATTTTGGCGCTGGTTTGGACGGATTCCGAGACTGTCCAATTTTTGGATTTGAATTGGATTTAAATTCAATTTAAATTCGAAAAGTGAGTGTTCTAACCCACTCACAACTTCTAAAATTTCTTATGCTTGTTAAATTGATATATGATGTGATTTAAAATTTATTTATGGTTCTTTGGCATATTTTTAATCATCATCTTAGTTAATTTCATTTATTTATATTAAACTGCTATTTAATTTATTCATTGCATTTAAACTACCAGTTTAATTTGTTAATTAATTGTTCATTGCATATAAACTGCTAGTTAAAGAGTTATTTAATTTATTATTGAATTAAACTGCTATTTAATACCTGTTATTTATTTTCCGTTCTATATTGATGCTATTGTTTGAATTCGATGATGATTGCAATAAATGGTTGATGGTTGATATTGGATGAATGGATGCTGTATTTTATATTGTATAAACTGCAAGTATTATGCATTCTCATCTCATTCGGGATTGCGGTTTGAAATGATATATAACCGTAATTTTTATTTTTAAATTGCGGATTGAAATGATAAATATCCGTATCACTTGACCATAGGATAGAAAATTTTATACAGACACCATCGGTCTATATATATATAAATATTTTGAAAATGATTTCTATGCTTTGGATAGGGTACAGTCAAATAAATATCAAATTTTTATTTAAATAAATATTATTTTATATATACATATATAGTTAAAATTTTGACTTTAAGCTATGTATAAATTTGTTAAATAAAATAAGTAAGTTGAATAATGGAGTTTGATTATTTTATATTATATGGTTAAGTACATGTTAAGATATTGAATATGTATATATAGAGTTTTAATGATTGAAATCAGTTAAGATCAAAAGTTAAATTGAAAATCTATTTGGAATTGAGTTTTTTTTAAGAATTAAACTCCATAAGTTAATGTAGAATTTATAAACTTGAAATGTTAAAAGGTATGATATTTATAACTGAAATTTTATTCGAGATGAATTAAATGAATATTTCTAGTATAAAAATTGGAGGAAATATTTAGTTATAGGTAATTTGAGTTTTATTTAAATGATTATGGTTTTATTATACAAATATTTCAAACTAAATAATAGGACTTTTAATTGTTGAATAGAAATATCCAACCTTAGTTTCTAATTGTTTAATACTCAATTTTTGAAATATATTGAAACTGAAGTGGTTTATTGAAAGTGGAAGTGAATTTAAATTTATGGATTTAGACTTAACTTAAAGAAAATAAAATTCTAAAGTCGGGGAAATTATTTACTTTATAAAGTAATTTTTAATTTCAAACCATTTTATTTTATATACTGTTGAATATCCAAACCATTTAAGTTCAAAGTTATGGTTTTAAAGCTATGGATTTCCAAGTATTATGTTTTGAAGAGTTATAATTCAAATGTATGGTTTCGAGATATTATAAATTTTGAAGTGGTATGGTTTTAGAAAAAGGATATATTTGAAATGATATCATATTGATTTGGGTTTGAAAAGAGAAATGATATCATATTTATTTGTTTTTGAAATAGATATTTCATTCTGGTTTTAAAGTATAAATTATTTTGAAAAGACCGCGGTTTTATAATAACTTTTGATTGTTAAAGAGACCGAGATCGGAAGTTGTCATACTCTTTGCCAACTCCGAAAACCACTTTAACAACCGTGTACGCGGTGGAGATTCCAGAATGAAGTAGGATGGTGGCGGCGTTTCCTTTAAGGAAAATACGTGGACCCAACTCCCGTGAGTTGGCATAAGGTGGCAAAAATAGGAGCGATTGACGGGTTAATTGAGGTAGCACCATTGATCGGACCCATCTCTTCGATATTATACTTTGACCTTTGGATTGATTCGGTGGCCACTTTTGATTTCTTTGATTTAGGGATGTTGTTCGAGGTGGGCGGTAGTAGCAACTACACGTTACCACCGACCCGGAAGCGTAATTGGTATATCTACCCTGGCATTGCCTAGTTGTGCCGTGTCACCTACCCTAATGCGCCTTGTATGAGTTTGGTTTTCTCCCGTAGCCCGTGTGGTATCCTCTGGTGGCTTCCCGATCAGGAGGGACTATGATATTGGATGGACTACTGGGACTGTTATTGTGCTAAGGGGGAGATTGGGTAACTCCTTAACGCTATTTAAAAGTGATTTTATTTTACTATAGACATTATTATGATAGAGAAATATACTACATAGTAAATAGTTTAACGGATCCTTAAGAGATGTAAATCCCGAGCATCTCTTGAGTTACTTCCCTCATATTTAATTTTGTTGATTTAACTTTACATAAGATCTTTTAGTTCTGACTCGAGTGTTTTGTCTTTTCAATTCATTCGGGTCAGTCCGAGCGTTTCAGGATTTGAAGATTTTATTCTGGAGGACGAAGACGAAGATTTGTAATACTATTATCTCCTATATTATTCCACCACACCATTTATTCCGGTGCATTAATTATCATTATCTGGTATGCGTACTCTGACATTGTATTGTATAAGTAAAGAAAATCGAATATTTTTGTAAAGCAATTTCATTATGTGTATATTTGATTATTATATTTTATCGTTCCGCTGCAAGATTCTGTTTTGTTTTATTTCTTCCTTCTTTTTCATATTTACCCCATAACAATCCGCCCTTCCGTATGGTTTGAATTGACCCGTGTGTTGATTTGAAGTGTACGAAAAGGCGGGGCATTACACATCATAGGAAAGATTGTCCATATGCAGACAAACAGTTGTTCCCTTCAAACAATGTCTCATAAAGGAAAAAAGAAAGCATACACAATAACTCTTGATGACTTACACTCATCATCCAGTGACGATGAAAAGAAGATAGATAATTCAAATCTGTGTTTCACTACTATTCATGAATCAGACGACGATGTGGTATGGATCTAAAAATAGGTGCGCATTTACATTATTATTAATTTTTCTTGTTTGAATGCATGCTTTTTTGTTTGCTTGATTCTTTTTAAATTACTTAAATTTTAAATTCAAATTTGTCCCTTGAAATTTGAATTTTTAATTTAAAAATAATATTATTTAAATAATATTAAATTATTAATATTTAAGTATTATTATATTTAATGTTATTACAGGAATTATATAATTAGAAGGGGATGAACCAATTCTATGAAAAGATTTCCTTCGAGATCGCCCTTCGAGATCGTCCTTGTTAAGGGCTGAAATCATCCAACGAAGGGCGTCGAAATGTCTCTCTTGCTCCTTAGTCATCTGTACTTGACTCAATTCTAAGTGACGCTGATTACGAAGTATGAATGTAAGAATATTTTTGAAAGAAGTGAGCATTTCTTCAAGATTATCAATTAGATTCTTAATCAGAGAAGCCATAATTCAATAAATAGGAAGAACTATGAAAGGGAATGATTAGAGATTAAATTTGATAATTTATTCTGGAAGAAACAGATAAGTAGAAGTAGAAAGTCATTTGAAATGAATAGACACAAGTTAGTTACATGAAAATAAAATATGAAAGTTTAACTATTTTCTGCCCGTTGTATGTTGACATGGGGGATGGTGTATGTCGACATGCCTTTGCCTAAAATGACAATTTGCTTTGTTTTGAATATTATGAACAAATTTATTCGACTAAAATTTGTATAATATAAAAAACAAGAAATTATAGAAACAAGTGAAGTTGAATAACATGGAATAAAAGATTTCATTAAAGATTATAGTCAACATTACATAAAATAACATAATATTAACTAAAATAAAAAATACATAGATAAAATTAAGATAATATGAACTAAAACTTAATTAGATGAAGATGAAGAAGATGATAGTCCAAGCTTTCTACTAATTTTCCCAAATAACTTGTCGATTTTAGTGGAAATCTTATCCATTTTCTTACTCATTGATCTTTTAAGTGTCTTTTGATTTTCCACTATAATTCTTTGATTATTGAGAACGGTTTTATTGGATGGATTAGCGGGATTAGTAGGATATTCCATGCTCTCTAAGGAAGTTTCTTGATCTTCCTCTTCCTACTCTTCAATTTCCATTCCTTCCTATTCCTCTTCTTCTTCTTCCTCCATTTCTTCCATCTCTTCATGAGCAAGTCTTTCTTCCTCTTTCGTAAGTGTTTCACATGGTTGAAACACTAATGGAATTGTATAAGAGAAATGTTTCCATGGTTGAATACTTTTCTAGTTATAATTCTTCCCTTCTGAAATCAACTTCAATAAAAATCCAAGTGAGATAAATTCCATAATATAATGGCCTTAGCTCATCCAAAATAACTTGAGCCTAATTAATATCGTAATTTCAAAAAATTGCAAAAAGAGCTTTGCAAACTTTCAAAGTCAGGTTGTTGAAGTTTTCCGATCTTGGTATAAGAGTGTGTTGGATAAGAAGGTTAACAGTTCTTGCTTTTGGACGAAAATAACGATTTTTGAATTCAAAATTATCATCCCCTTCAAAGATGTGATGAAATATCTAGCAATCATTTTTATTTATTTGAAATTCCAAGAGATTCATTCCAGTATACTTGCATCCCAAAATATTGCCCAAAATTTCACAATCCAAAACAATTTGTGTTCCTTTAACGTTATTGACGGAATATTGCGGTATATGGGATTAATATAATATCATTCGCTATTATGCGGTGCATAGGGTCTCATCCGCTATATAATGCGGGAAATCAATTACCCAATATATACTATATACTACTATATATAATATAGCACATCATATCGATTAAATCATTCAACCAGTTATTTAAATTTAACAATTTAAATTTAAATAAAACCCAGATGAGTGAGATTAACTCACCATTGATTTTTGTTTGCAAATCCAATCCATCTCGACTTGTTACTCCATTATTTTTAGACCTTCTCCACGACCTAAATTCAAACAGCCCCCTCGTTGGCTATAGCGCGAAACCACCACCGTCTCCTCGCCAGCAACACACGCCCCTCAAGCGATCACCACGACACCAACAGCTTGCCTAATCGCCCACAGTTCGACCCAGAACCTCACACGATTTACTCTAGCCCTTGCTCCACCCTGTCGCATATGACAACCCATCATGGCCTCTTCAGAATGTAATACGAGTGCGTAGCCCTTCGCTAGGTCGCTGCACTCAAGCTCGTACAAAGAAATCGCGACCCGCTCATCTGCCACATCTCCCATTTTGAACGAAGATTTCATTTCGAACGAAATCGATTTCGTTCTGATTTTTGCTCGTCCCTACAAAGAATCGAAAACGATTCGTTTTCGCGAGTGCTAAAATTAAACGAGGCAGTATTTTAAAAAGCTCGACCATTGTTTCCCCCTTTTTTAAATGAACTCAAAGGATAAGGAGAGGCAGGGACGATTTAAAAAGGAAGAAAGGTATCTTCGTACGCGGTAGGTGGCGTGTAGGGTAAGCTATAGTGTCTTGAAGAAAGTAAAAGCTGAAGTGATGAAAAGGTTGATATAGATATAATTTCAATTGATGTTGACCAATATATATATATATATATATATATATATATATATATATATATATATATATATATATATTGATTACATTCAAATTGTCTCTATTTACACAGTCTAAAATTTCGAACCCCTATCGAGGTGTTCTACTAGGTGTTTATAATGTTATACCCTATTCCGAACGCAATGGAAAAGGTTTCAAGCTCTAATTAGATCGTATGGAGAAGATAGCTTTTTGAATCCAGTTATTATATTAAATTTCGATTTAATTTTCCGCATGTTTACTTATTGTACGGCCAATTAATCACTCCAAACACTGCAAAAATTGAAATTCAATAATAATACAATATTACGGATTCAATGGAACTGGTTTCGTCGAATTCCAAGACTATGCCTCGGAAGGCTATTTTTAAATATCAATTTAAACGATATATTTTCAAAACTGAACATATCACCTTTAAATTCAATTTTAACACTTCTACTAACTTCTGTACTATCGATATAAATTTTCCAACCCTTCAAATTATTTGTGACGCCCCACCCTATACCGACGCTAGCCAAGAACACTACAGTGTAATGCTGTCAACTAGCACGGAGAATAAGGCTGTGGAGGAGCGACCATCCGTGTAATTTCTTTGCACGAGCACCGATATGTCAGATAGTATAACATGCATTTTATTTCAAGAGGAAATCCGACATACCGATACAAACACAAAGCTACTGCACAATGGCTATAATAATCTTCGGAAACAAATATAGGAATAAGCATAACACAAATCAGTCACAGATAATTCATATCACAAAGGCGGAAGAAGATATGAATAATACAACTAACACATGAAAGTGTATATCAGAGTAGTGGTCAAAAAGATCCACAATAATACAAAATAATAGCAACATGTGTTATACAAAAGAATACAACCATGAGTCCATATCTCAAGTGTATACAACAAAATAAACTACTAATCTAAGTAGTTAACCAAAAGTCAATAAATCAATCCCCAGTCAGAAGTCAAGCTAAAGCACCTGTAACATCTCGGTCTGACCCGAGTATTATTTAATAAGAAAATAATAAACAGATCAGTCTAACTATAAATATCAGATGAAACGATATTGTAACATCCCGCTTTTTCGCACACTTTAAATCGACACACGTGCCAATTCAAACCATACGGAAGGGCGGATTGTTATGGGGTAAATAAGAAAAAAACAGAGAAGAAAAAAAAACTAAACAGAATCTCACAACGGAAGGATAAAATATAATAATCAAATATACAGTTTATAAATCTGTTTACAAAACCATTTATATAATACATATCAGAGTTACACATACCAATAACAATGCAGCGGAACAGTGTGTAGTGCACTAGTAAAAATAATAATAATATAAATCTTCGTCTTCGTCCTCCAGAGCTAAATCTTGCAATCCTGAAACGCTCGGACCGACCCAAGCGAATTTGAAAAGACAAAAACACTCGAGTCAGAACTAAAAGATCTTATGTGAGTTAAATTAACAGAAATAAATATGAGTGCAGTAACTCAAGAGATGCTCGGGATTTACATCTCCTAAGGATCCGTTAAACTATTTACTATGTAGTATATTGCGCTATTATAATAGTGTCTAATTATAAAATAAACTTACTTTTAAATAGCGTTAAGGGGTTACCCATATAGCCCTTAACACAGAATATATTCCCATAGTCTATACAGTACCGTAATCTCCCCCGTACTAGGCGTCGTCAGAGGGCACTCCATAGGTATGGTACAAAACAAAACTCGTAGTAAAGGCTCGGTATGGTAGGTGACACGGCACAACTAGGCAATGCCAGGGTAGATATACCAATTGCTATCCGGGATGGTGGAAACGCGTAGCCGCAGTTACCCCCCACCTCGAACAAACTCCCCCAAAATCAAAAATAGAAGTGGCCCCTGAATCAATCCAAAGTCAAAGTATAATATCGAAGAGGAGCATCCGATCAGAGGTATGACCTCATTGGCCCGAGAATCACTCCTGTTTTAGCCACCTTATGCCAACTCACGGGAGTCGGGTCCACGTATTTACCTTACAGGAAACGTCGCTACCACCTAAACCAAAATTTAAATATCACTTTCAAGTTCCAAAACCACTTCAATTTCTATATATATATATATATATATATATATATCCATTTGGAGTATTAATATTTCAAAACTAAAGTTGGAATTTATTCCTTCAACCAAATTAAATGTTCTATTATTTAGTCTTGAATATTTACATAAAAATCCATAAATAAAACTCCAATTTCTAGCAATTAAATATTTTATTCAATTAAATTGTACTAGAATATTCATTTTAAATTATTCTTGGAAAAATCCAGTTATAAATATCATACCTTAAAATTTTCCAAACTTAAACATATAATATGAATTATCAAATTCCATTTCTCAATTTTCCCATTTTTATTTAATAGATTTATACACAGCTTAAATTCAAAATTTTTAACTTCATATGTATATATATAGAAGAATAACATTTATAAAATATCAAAATTAAAATTTTTTATAAACCGTATCCCATCCAAACCATAGAAATCACTTTAAAATAATTTATATATAGACCACGGTGCCTGTATAAAATTTTCTATCCTATGGTCAAGTGATACGAATATTTATCATTTCAATCCGCAATTTAAAAATAAAATTTGCGGTTGTATATCATTTCAAACCACAATCCCGAATGAAACGAAAATGCATGATAACTTGTAGTTTAATGATATACAATAAAACATCCATTCACCCATCATCAATCAAAATTATTTCAAACATCATCAGTTTAACAACCATCAATATATATACAATATAACAAGAAATAATTGACAGTTATTAACTAACATTTTATATTCAATTAAATTTATAACTGTTTAACTAGTAGTTTATATGCAAATAAATAAATTCTAACTGTCAATTAATATGCAATAAATGAATTAAATTGACAGTTAAATTAAATAAATGCAAATTAACCGATATGCTGAATAAAACATGCCAAACAATCATAAATAAATTTCTACTCATATCTAAAATAAATTTAACAAACATAAAAACTTTTAGAAGTTGTGAGTGGGTTAAAACACTCACCTTTGGGATTTAAATTGAATTCAAATCCAATTTAAACCCAAAAATTCGATGGTCTCCAAATCTGTCCAAACCAGCGTCAACAGATCCGGAATTTAATTACGATCCTAACAAAAGAAATTTCTTGTGAAACGGATCACGTATGAAAAAGTTATTAAGATTTTATCATTGAAATAAACATAAAAATTAAAATTAAAATAAACATACTTACAAAGACACGTCACAACACTTCTTCCCAGGTACCCCACAACCGCGTAACTCACGCACGTATACCAGCAGTCAACACACCTGAACCCTCTTTGACCGAGCATACGTCGCGCCACCAGCCTCCATACGCCGCGCCACCAACGTCACTGCGTTCATCAACATCGGCCGCACCCCTTGTCAAAGCCGTCGCCCCTGATTTGCACGCCGCCGCCGCTGTTGGACCTAGGGTTCGAAACCCTAATTTGAAAAATTCAGGCGCCACGGCGAATGTTACGCTCTCTGGCCACCATCGAACAACTCCCCAAGCCGTGCTGCCCCATACCCATATGCCAATTTCATCAATTAGAGCCCAGATCAAAAACCCCCAAATTGGCCTAGGGTTTTGAAAATTCCAGGGTTTGACTGCAATTTGTCGTTGATCCGAGCATCGTATACAAAAACGAACACCTCCAGTAGATTACGTATATCGAAGACTTCAACATATATTTTTTTTGAATTTTTAGGAGGACTTTGAATTTTCCTTTGAATTTTGAATTGAAGTAGATCTAGGTTTTGCAACCATTGAGGAAGAGAAAGAGATGAAGAAAAATGAACGTACAGCCAAATGACAATAGAAAGGAGGCTAGGGTTTGTCACAACATATTTATAGACAAAGAGAAGAAGGCTAGGTGGGCACGAATTACGAACGTGGTAAAACGGTAGTTGGCCCAAAAAGCCCGTTCTGACCCCGGAACGAAATTTATTAAACCCATATATCCAAATAGGTATTTTAAAATATTCTGAACGCGATGGAAAAAGTTTCACGTCCAAATTTGATCGTATGAAGAAGTTATGCTGAAAACAAAATTTCTAAATAGATTTCAAATTGATTTTAATTAAATCGATTTCAAGGCGTTTCGCGTCCGTACGATCAAACGACAGGTCCGATCGATACGAAACTTGAAACCCTACAATAATTCACCGATACGGATCTGATGAAACTGGTTTCGTCGAAATCCGAGTCCGTGGCCAAAATGGCTATTTTTATATTAATTAAATAAATAGGCAAATAAATTAATTAAATTCAATCTTTAAAATTTCGACTTTAAAATTGAAAATTTTATCACTTTTATATTTTCAATTTAGTTACAACAATTTAAACAAACCCAGATATCAATGTGAAGTAAATAAATTTATAAATTTTAGTGTTTGAATTCAATTACAGTAAATTCAGATATTGTAAATTCAAATTCCCAAGAATTTACTTAAATTTAACTTTGACTATGACCTTATAGTTTACTGCGTATTATTACGTCAATTAATATAACTTTACGTTTATTTCAAATCTACCAATTACAACCAAATAAAACCTTTCAATTGCTTTTCATTAATAGGTATTTCAATGAATTAGTTAGTATTCGACTTGCATAATATTAAATTCTAACCGCTGCAGTAATTAAGCTTTATTTTAAATTGGATGTAGATGGAAGGATTTGTTTGCCTTTCCTTAACTACTGTATTCAAAAATTCTGCCTTTCTTTGTATTACTACCATTTCCATTTATATTGAAATTGTAAAACATATTTAAAAAAATTAGAATCTCAAATAAGCTTATTCAAATAGGTTTCCTCCTTTTAAATTAACTTATGAAACAAATATGCATTTTAGTTGCTAATTACATTTACTCTTTACAATTACAGTTCTTACCCACATAAATGAGACAATCAATTTCATCTAAGTGTGACTGTCTTCAAATATTTTGATAACTTTATTTCCATGCCCTAAAATATAACGACTGTTAAATAAAATCTTAACATTATTTACAATTATTACCTTAATTATTATTAATGTAATATAAAATTAAAATTATGGTAACTGATCCAAACTTCAAATTAACAAACTACCACAATAGGCAACGTACAGTTACTAATTGATTTATATTTATTAAAAAATTTAATTTCAATCTTAATTATCAATAAGTAACGTACCATAAATATTATCGTTACCCTTATCATATAAATAAGCTCTTATTACTCACAATTACTATATTAATTTGGATTGCACTACATCTTATTCATCACTTCATTCATAAATGCTAAAATAAATCAATTATTACATAATTTCTTTTATTAATATTCATGCTATTCATGCTATTCATGTTAAATTCAATTCCTTTGCACATAAATTCATTTACTAAAGTTCACGATTATTTATTTACCATACAATCACCTTCCCATTCATATTTTAATATCTACCCACAATTATTTCAATTCACTATCTTATATTAATGTCATCAAAAATTCTATTCATCATTATAAACTTTAAAATCTATATACGTTTATTGATTTATTTCTATTTGCCATATGTTCCATTCTTAATATAGTATGACAACCTAAAGTACTCCATTCAATCGACAATCCTTTTCAATTGTTAATACTTAACTTAAATTTCTACGGTTGCATTCCATCTGCACTTCCGTTACTTATGATAATAATTAGTAACGTTTATGCCATCAACCCATCATAATTAGTTACCCTTAATTGAGTTTGATTTCCAAATAAATTTGCTGACCCTTAATTAGGCAATTTATAAAAGTTTGTCATCATACTTATAGTTCTACGCTTATGCTAAGTCTTAAATTTCAATAAATTTATAAATTTTGAGATGTTCATTAGAGTTTACAAATTTATTGACTTGCAATAACAGGATTCCTTAATCTATTCCAATTTATCATTCACAATCTTTTATTGCATTAAATCGGTTTAATACTATCATAAATTTCTCATATTAAATTTTATATCATGGTAAGAATTATTTTCCAACTTACTTCATTTGAATATTATACAAATTTCTATATAAATAAGTTTTTTAAGGCATCATTCATATAATTTATTTTAGCCTTTATTTCAATATTTGTTTATAAAGTGAAAAATTTTCCACTAAATCAAATTACAAAGCTCATAAATCCAACCTAGTTAAATCCATGAATTATACGGGTCGTTACACTCTCCCCCACTCAAAACTTTTCGTCCCCGAAAAGGAAAAAGAAGGAAGAAGAAAGAACTAAATAACAATACATCCTATTCAAAATATTAACCTATAAGCAATAATTTACTAAATTAATTTCCTTAAATGAAATATACCCGTTTTATAATCATTATATCCTTTTATACTTAAATAATTAAAGTTGGAAAACATTTTCAACATAATTCTAAGTCCAAAATTTACGAAAATTTTTGGCAGAGTCTCCTTTGTACGGAGAGGTTCGAAATAAAATATAATATTAAATATAACAAAATATCATATATAATATTCAAAATAGTATATCCCCACACGGGAAAAATATACAAAATAGCGCTATAATTCGTAATCCGAAGCGTGCCTATTTGTCGGGCAAATTACGCTTATTATTATGGAACCAAAAGCAGTAGCAATTGTTTTCATAAACTGCATTTCACTTATAAAATCCAAAGGGTTAACTATTTATATAAAGTGAAATATTTTCATGGTTTCAAACACTAACAACAATCAATACAACAACCATAAATTTTAACCAACAGCACGCACCACAAACAACAATCATTAAATCAAACAAACAAATAGTTGTTCAGGTTAAAACTTGAAATGGTACGGAGTGAAAAATAACTATCCAGTGCATCATTTACTCAACAGTCTTAGATGGGACATAATAGATTATTTATTCATCCAACTACTTCAAATTTCCTTACCCGACCAACCATAAATCAAACAATACCAATTCAACCAACAAATCAATTAACTTATTATAATTTTTTTTTATTTCATACATTAGCTGTTTGATCTCTTCATTCATATAACAGTTTATCTTTTATTTTCATTTATTTTTTTTCTTTTTTTCATACCACATAAATTATCCTTTTATAATCTACATTTATTTCTAACAACTTTTAAATTTATTTTCTCAGGTCATGTAAGTTTCTTTTATTTGTATTATATTTAATACACTTCTCAATTTAAATCATTTATCCTATGCTTACATTTATATTACATTTAATTATAGTAACCCCTTTTAATTTTACTTAAATTCTTAACCTTATTTATTAAAGAATTTCATTTTATTTACTTAAGTTTATAATCACCTATTTATAATACCTGCCTTAAAGTTTCAACTTATAACTTAAGTTTAAAATATTAAATTCTCATTCATAACAGCAATTCATTGAATAACTCATTATTTCCAAAATTTCTACTTGTATAATATTCTATTCCAATCACTTATTTACATTTCAAATTTTCATAATTGGTAAGTTATATATGTTAAAGAAAATGCAATTGAACTTATATAAGTCTATCTCAATTCCTTTAATTCATTCATTGTTCAATAAATCTTTACCCTTTTCTTATAAGTTAAAATTTTAACTTCCTTTATAACTTAGCATTAATTCTCTTACCTAAATTAGAGGTTTCAATTCATTAATTACTTACCTTTTATCTACTAAAATAATTTTAAACAATTAATTGACGAAAATTTAAGAATTAAATACCGGGCCAAATTTCAAATATTTTTAAAAACAATAGATAAATAATTTCTTACAACTTTTATATCTCTAATTATATTTAAAACAATTAAATTTTTTAAATATTTCAAAATAAATCTGTAGTAGAATTTACTACAGTGGCCTTTCCCCTTCGAAACTCGAAAATGAAAGTCGATGATGCGGCCGCCATCACCGAAATTATTTTCCAGCGACAGAGAGGAAAGTACAAAATTTATTTTCAAAAACTTCTTTAGAACAATTCTTCCGAATTATACTAAATATTTATATAAGAAATACTTATAAACCAAATCATTATATTTCATAAATCCTTTGAAAGCAGATTTTCAAAATCCCGGACTTAAGTTCTAAAATCTCCAATTTGATTTATTATAATTTCAACTTAGCTTCAATTATTATAAATATTTTTATTACCTAACACCCAATCTATAGCAACCAAATATATATATATATATATATCTTTATAAAATATTTTTATATATAGAAAATATAATAGGCAAAGTTATTTCATTCACCTATAAAAACAAATATTATGTCGGTCTGTCCTATTAAGTGTTTAGAAATCCCTATTGATGTCATAGCGTCTCATGCACCAACCAGAATTTATAAATACAAAACGGAACAGATTAACACAACATCAAAATCCTTTAAATAACACTAACAAATACGCTCTCTCATATATATACACTCAATGACTCCCATAGGGTATTACTACCCTATTAGCAAAGAGTCAAACCCCACAAAGCTAAGGTTTATCGCTAAACCAAAGCTCTGATACCAACTGTAACATCCCGCTTTTTCGCACACTTTAAATCGACACACGTGCCAATTCAAACCATACGGAAGGGTGGATTGTTATGGGGTAAATAAGAAAAAAACAGAGAAGAAAAAAAAACTAAATAGAATCTCACAGCGGAAGGATAAAATATAATAATCAAATATACAGTTTATAAATCTGTTTACAAAACCATTTATATAATACATATCAGAGTTACACATACAATAACAATGCAGCAGAACAGTGTGTAGTGCACTAGTAAAAATAATAATAATATAAATCTTCGTCTTCGTCCTCCAGAGCTAAATCTTGCAATCCTGAAACGCTCGGACCGACCCGAGCGAATTTGAAAAGACAAAAACACTCGAGTCAGAACTAAAAGATCTTATGTGAGTTAAATTAACAGAAATAAATATGAGTGCAGTAACTCAAGAGATGCTCGGGATTTACGTCTCCTAAGGATCCGTTAAACTATTTACTATGTAGTATATTGCGCTATTATAATAGTGTCTAATTATAAAATAAACTTACTTTTAAATAGCGTTAAGGGGTTACCCATATAGCCCTTAACACAGAATATATTCCCATAGTATATACAGTACCGTAATCTCCCCCGTACTGGGCGTCGTCAGAGGGCACTCCATAGGTATGGTACAAAACAAAACTCGTAGTAAAGGCTCGGCATGGTAGGTGACACGGCACAACTAGGCAATGCCAGGGTAGATATACCAATTGCTATCCGGGATGGTGGAAACGCGTAGCCGCAGTTACCCCCCACCTCGAACAAACTCCCCCAAAATCAAAAATAGAAGTGGCCCCTGAATCAATCCAAAGTCAAAGTATAATATCGAAGAGGAGCGTCCGATCAGAGGTATGACCTCATTGGCCCGAGAATCACTCCTGTTTTAGCCACCTTATGCCAACTCACGGGAGTCGGGTCCACGTATTTACCTTACAGGAAACGTCGCCACCACCTACTTCATTCTAGAATCTCCACCGCGTACACGGTTAGTCAAAGTGGTTTTCGGTATCGATAGAGAGTATGTCCATATCCGATCCCGGTCTCTTTGCCAACCCATCGTTATTATAACACCGCGGTCATTTAAAAAGAGTTTATACTTTAAAACCAGAATAAAATTTCCATTTCAAAACTATGAATACGATATCAATTTAAAACCCAACACAATATGATATCATTTTATCTCAAATATAATTCTTTTCCAAAATCATGCTGGTTTAAGATTTAAATATCTGGAAACCAAATATTTGAAATATACTTTCAAAGCATAATATTTCAAAATTCAAAATTTTAAAACTATAACTTCTAAAACTTGAATGGTTTGGATATTCAACGAATGTAAAATAAATGGTTTAACTTTAAAGTTACTTTGTAAGAAAAATAATTTCCATGGCTTTACAAATATATTTCTTTATTTAAAGTCTAAACCAAAATTCAAATATCACTTTCAAGTTCCAAAACCACTTCAATTTCTATATATATATATATATATATATATCCATTTGGAGTATTAATATTTCAAAACTAAAGTTGGAATTTATTCCTTCAACCAAATAAAATGTTCTATTATTTAGTCTTGAATATTTACATAAAAATCCATAAATAAAACTCTAATTTCTAGCAATTAAATATTTTCTTCAATTAAATTATACTAGAATATTCATTTTAAATTTATCTTGGAAAAATCCAGTTATAAATATCATACCTTAAAATTTTCCAAACTTAAACATATAATATGAATTATCAAATTCCATTTCTCAATTTTCCCATTTTTATTTAATAGATTTATACACAACTTAAATTCAAAATTTTTAACTTCATATGTATATATATAGAAGAATAAAATTTATAAAATATCAAAATTAAAATTTTTTATAAATCGTATCCCATCCAAACCATAGAAATCACTTTAAAATAATTTATATATAGACCACGGTGCCTGTATAAAATTTTCTATCCTATGCTCAAGTGATACGGATATTTATCATTTCAATCCGCAATTTAAAAATAAAATTTGCGGTTGTATATCATTTCAAACCACAATCCCGAATGAAATGAAAATGCATGATAACTTGTAGTTTAATGATATACAATAAAACATCCATTCACCCATCATCAATCAAAATTATTTCAAACATCATCAGTTTAACAACCATCAATATATATACAATATAACAAGAAATAATTGACAGTTATTAACTAACATTTTATATTCAATTAAATTTATAACTGTTTAACTAGTAGTTTATATGCACATAAATATATTCTAACTGTCAACTAATATGCAATAAATGAATTAAATTGATAGTTAAATTAAATAAATGCGAATTAACCGATATGCTGAATAAAACATGGCAAACAATCATATATAAATTTCTACTCATATCTAAAATAAATTTAACAAACATAAAAACTTTTAGAAGTTGTGAGTGGGTTAAAACACTCACCTTTGGGATTTAAATTGAATTCAAATCCAATTTAAACCCAAAAATTCGACGGTCTCCAAATCTATCCAAACCAGCGTCAACAGTCCCGGAATTTAATTACGATCCTAACAAAAAAAATTTCGTGTGAAACGGATCACGTATGAAAAAGTTATTAAGATTTTATCATTGAAATAAACATAAAAATTAAAATTAAAATAAACATACTTGCAAAGACACGTCACAACACTTCTTCCCAGGTACCCCACAACCGCGTAACTCACACACTTATACCAGCAGTCAATGCACTGAACCCTCTTTGACCGAGCATACGCCGCGCCACCAGCCTCCATACGCCGCGCCACCAACGTCACTGCGTTCATCAACATCGGCCGCACCCCTTGTCAAAGCCGTCGCCCTTGATTTGCATGCCGCCGCCGCTGTTGGACCTAGGGTTCAAAACCCTAATTTGAAAAATTTAGGCGCCACGGGGAATGTTACGCTCTCTGGCCTCCATCGAACAACTCCCCAAGCCGTGCTCCCCCATACACATATGCCAATTTCATCAATTAGAGCCCAGATAAAAAAACCCCCAAATTGGCCTAGGGTTTCGAAAATTCCAGGGTTTGACTGCAATTTGTCGTTGATCCGAGCATCGTATACAGAAACGAGCAATTTGTCTTCAAATATTTTGATAACTTTATTTTCATGCCCTAAAATATAACGACTGTTAAATAAAATCTTAATATTATTTACAATTATTACCTTAATTATTATTAATGTAATATAGAATTAAAATTATGGTAACTGATCCAAACTTCAAATTAACAAACTACCACAATAGGTGTGACGACCCAACTTTCTATGCCCAGAAAGTCGTGTCATCAATAAGAAAGAAAGGGATAGAAATAGAAAAGAAAGAAAGAACAACAACATCAGAATCTCACAGCGGAACGGAATAAAATATAATATATCAACATAAATATTACATAGTTATATATATACATCAGAGTTAAACCATATCATACAACATGACTATCATATACATATCTGTCAGAACATGCATCTCAAATATCATAAACTAACTAACACAGCGGAACTATAAAGATATATATGTCTACATCGCTGAAGCCTCCTGCTCCATTGCTCCTCCAGTAGTCGTCAAAGCTAACCTGAATCCCTTGGCTACCCGTAAAAATTTGGGTACCCGAAAGTTTATGAAAAACAAAAATAAACTCCGGGTCAGACGTGGGTCTGGTATGAGTAAACAGGTTAAAGTTGTTTAACTTTGAAAATCATTTAAAAGAAAGGTATCACGTAAGACTCCCCACAAATAAATACGGGTAAGTTTTTACCTTACGCTAACCAAAACATTTCATAGGAAATCCAGTGATATTATAATAGTGTCTAGGGTTTTCAAGTAAAATACAGAAATAGCTGAAATGCTTACATCTCACATTTCAACATAGTTGGGCACAATCAAAACGTACGGCGCTTATTGAAAATTGGATCCCATACAATGGCAGGGCTACCGGGGTACCGCCCGTCACAGTACGTGGTCTAGATCACAGTACCGAGGAGCCACCCTAACTCCCCTGCAACACAAGGCCGGAACCATTCCTTACTGAACAGTCCCGAACAAGATAACCCCGCAGTTGGTGTACATCCAACCGCCCACACAGCCAAATAAAGGGACATCTAGACAGGGGTATATCTCGTCCTGCTTGGGAATGACCCACCTAACCTTGCTGCACCTCCCCTGTTTTAGCCATTCCCGGTTGATGAGGCTTGAGGCTGCGATTACCTTTTTAGAACATATCACTTAGAATGCTCATCGTCCGCCTGACGATGTGCTGAAAGCATTCAATCCATACAAGTTCGTTCCGGGTTCGAACGAAACCGAAGGCATTAGCTCGTTACACTCGTTTTGGAATCACCCTCAGAGTTAACGACGATAACCCTTGCATTCTGAAACTCCCTCTCGATCTTCACTTGAGATTACACGACCTAACGTTTAATTTGGATCGATGTGGTTTTCAGAATATCAATTGGATACCCGATCCCGGTCTCATCGAAATCCAAACGTCATTTTAAAGTCCAAGTTGTGTAATTAACTTAATAGTTTAAATTTAACAATTGAATCCATGTAGCCATTTCACACAGATAATAATCATCAGATAAATCATATAGCAAGTTAACACAGATAAATCATACACAATCATCACAGATATATACAGAATATCACAGGATATAAATAATCATCAGAGGCAATCAATATAATCATCGATTTAAATCAACAGTTTTGATTTGTTTTAAACTTAATTGCATACTTAAACATAAATTATATTTTATTCATGCTTAATCAATTACGATTAATTAACTTATTTCAATTTATTAATTATTCCTTAATTAATGAATTAATTCTTAATTACTAATCAATAACCTTAATTATTGATTTATAAAACTAATTACACAACTAATTATTGTTAATCAAATCATTAATTATTAATTACTTAATCGTTCAATCATTAATTATTTATTTAGTCACTTAACTACATTTTGTTAATTAATCAACTTCAAATGATTAATTAAATTCTTAATTACAAATGATTTAAACAAAATTATTATTATTAAAATCTTTGATTATTAATTTGATTAAGCTTGAACCATTTGTGAAATTACAATCATGAATGTTATTACATTCATAATTAACTTCCACTTAAATTAATTACGTGAACTTGTCTTAGCAAAGCTTTAAAGTTCATTTGGGCTTAAACAATTTTTGTCAACACCTAATACCAAAGTTTACACTTTACTTAATTACTACTATTTCCATATTACAGCTGACCAATTCTGCAATCTCTAACCCGAAGGCAATACCGTGCTCGCCTCGGGTAGGACTCGAGACTACCCAGCAGTTTCACGCGATAAAACTCATGTACTTCTTCTTCCCTGTTTCTTACTTCTCTGTTTTCTTTTTTCTTTTTTTTTTAGTTTAAGTTTTATTTCTGTTATACCAGATAAACCCACGCGCATACCTCGAGTAGAACTCGAATCCACCCAGAAATTTTCACGCGATCCTCCCCGGCCTCTCTTCTTCTCCCCTGTTCCTTCCTTTCACTGTTACTTTTTTTTTATCTAAACTTAAGTTTCTTATAAACTGTTAAAAACTTAAAATCTCACGCGCAAAATCACACTCGCCCCAGAAACACAACTCGAAGCAGAGCACGATAATACTCGAGTTCTTCTCGAGTCGACCAAACTGCGTCCATCTCCGCCGCCGTGCACGTGCACGGCGGTTCACCACCGCGCTAACATCTTGCGACGCCACCCACAAGTCGTAAATCCTCCACTTACTCGATAACAAAACTCAGTTCAACCCCATACGCACGAAAACAAAATTCGACCTAAAAGTCGAATAGGAACTCAAAACCAATTCATAAAATCGCCTCGCGATGGTGATCGCCGCCACCAGAGAGGTCAAAACTTCGGCCATAGCTTGCTGTCATCACCCCCTAACTTCTCCCAAACCCACGCGACACTCGGTTGCAAGGTGATGTCGCGAGAATCACTCAACCGAACCCAAATATACAGAGTACAAAAACATTACTTTTCTTAATTCCCACAAATTCTTGCAATTAAAAATTTATCTAACATTTTTCTATTGATCTATAATCAATACACTAGCTTCATGTTGAATCACAATAGCTATAATTGTTTGTATAATCAGAGTTTCACCAAAATACGTTTTTGGCTTACCATTTAACTGCTCCCAAATTTGCTAACTATAAATTATAATTTTTATCTTAAAAATCATATCGTTGAATGTAGTATCAATATACAAATTCAAGTTTACAATTCGAATTATTCGAATTTTATCCTTATTTCCCTTTTACTGTAAAATTTGGTTTACAGTGTTTTATAATTCACTGATATATAATGTTTTACAATTTATTTTACTGTAAAATTTTATTTAGTTAATTCACTAATTAAAGAAGTTAGCTTTAAATAAAAGTATGAAATATATTCTTTAGATTTTTTTTTCAACAGAACAGAAAACAAAATAGAAACCTGAAAGAACAAGTTAACACTGACAGAACATAGTCCATATTCCAGAACTTAAGCATCCACATAACTACTCTTCATAAACAACATATTAAAAGTTATAATTTAGTTTACTCACCAAGATTGTAGTAGGAACTTGAAACGGAGGATAGTAAGAAAACTGCAGTTGCAAAATTTGAATTCCAGTAACTTCTTTGTTCTCTGAACTTTATTTTGAACTTGCAAATATAAAGTTTGGTTTATATTCTTTTGCTTCTGCTCAGTTTTGTGAAGTTTCTTTTGTTTTTTTGAAGATACAAATGAATTAAGGTATAAGAAATGATGTATACAAATATATATAACTTGAACAAAGTGTCTTCTTGCATAAGCTTGACATAATAATTATCTTGTTTAATTTCCTATGTACTAAAGCCTAAGATATTTCAACCATTTCGGCTGAGATATTTTTTCAGATATAAGGGTGGGCTATTAAATGTTTATGTCTTTGAACTAGCATACACTAATTAGTGTGGCTGACATATATATTAAGTACAATTATATTTGCAGTTTCTTTTTTTTGGACCTACTTATGTTAACATGTAAAAAAAAATGTTTGTGTTTTCTTTGAGTTAACACAGATTAAATGCTTGCTGACCAAATTATTGTTTGTACTAATGTGCTTTATTTATGCTAACATACAATTAATGTTGACTGACATAAAGATTTATTCAAAGATGTTTTGCAGATTTGTTTTCTGATGTATAAAAATTAGCTTGCAGATTAATTTATACTAATGTATTTTATTTCATACTTGCATATTTCGTTTTGTTTTATTTGAACAAACTCATGTGAACATATAACAAAAAGAATGTGTGCTGCAGGTTTTGTTCTTATTATTTATACTAGCATATTCAGTTTGCAGATTTTATTTTCTTATGCACTAATATGTTTACAAAGATGTTTACAGTTTTTTTATACATTTTGACTTCAACTTAAGTAAACGTATAATGCTTTGCTGGCCAAATTATTTGTATAAGACATATGCAGGTTCTCATTTGTGTTTGAACTAAATATTTTCATTTCTATTTATATCTTATACCTATTATATTAGTACTTATACTTGTAATCCTACCTTTATGTTATTATTTATGTTAAATATAAAGAAGTTTATGTTTATAATCATATTTATAGGTATTTATATTTGTATACGAACTCATGTTAAATATTTATAAGCTTATGTTATTTTAGTTATAAAAGTTATTGTTAGAAACATTGCTTAAATCTTATTTTTATTTAAAGTTCAATATTACAAATATTTGATTTGTATACTTATATGTGCATTAATGTATTTATGAATATGAATATGTTATTGAGCTTGTTCTTATTATTGACTGCATACATAAATCTGATATTAAATGTCATTCATACTTAACTTTTAATTTAAATAAATAAAACAGATTTAATTTTTGAATATTGTTAAAAGAGTCTATTTTACATTTTGAAGTTATATTCCTTTATAACCCATATCCAACTTCTTATTTACTCACAAATGAAAATCTTATATTTTAATTAAATTAGATCAAAAACTTTTTATAATAATAGGGTCAAAATTCCGGGATGTCACATTCCTCCCCCCTTAAAAGAATTTCGTCCCCGAAATTTAAACAACAGGTAATTCGAAAGTTCATACATATCATCCATACAAAACAACCAATCAAACAGTCAATTCTAACAACAATACTAGCTATCTGGACAAAAATCTGGATAAGCTTTTCTAAAATTATCAAGAGTTTCCCAGGTACAGTCTCTGGGATCCTCACTCCATTGCACTTTGACGAGTTTTACCACTTTGTTCCTGAGTTGCTTCTCGTCTTGATCTACAATCTTAAATGAGACACATGAAATACATTGTGAATTCCAGACATCCGTTCTGGCAATTCAATCCTATAGAATACAGTTCCAGTTCTTTCCAATACTCGGAATGGACCAATACATCTCGGAGCAAGTTTTCCTGTCTTTCCGAATCTTATAGCACCTTTGATTGGGGAAATTTTAATAAAAACTCAATCTCCGATCTCAAATTCCAATGGTCTTCATCTCTTATCTGCATATTCCTTCTGACAATCTTGAGCAGCAGCTTTCATTCTTTCTCTTGATAAGCTCAACCTTCGCAAAAGCTTCACGAATTAAATTGGGTCCAAGTATAAATCGATCATTCGATTCAATCCAACAAGATGGGGATCTACAGGGTCTTCCATACAGAGCTTCACATGGAGTCATCTTAATACTCGCTTGATAACTATTATTATAAGAAAAATTCCACTAGATGAAGATGGTCTTCCCATGATTTACCAAAGTCCAATACACAAGCTCGAAGCATATCTTCCAGAATTCGATTAAGTTTTCTCCGTCTGTCCGTCCGTCTGAGGATGATAGGCTGTACTTAATCTCAAACTAGTTCCCATTGCTGATTGCAGAGCTTCCCAAAATTTATTAGTGAAAATAGAATAACTGTCACTTAATATGCTGATAGGAACATCATGCAATCTGACTATCTCCTTCAAGAAAATTTCCGCCAAGGAAACTATAGTACGAGTCGCTTCAACCGGAATAAAATGGGCACTCTTCGTTAAACGATTCACAATAACCCTTATTCCTTCATTTCCTTTCTTGGTTCTAGGAAAATTGTCAATAAAATCCATCGAGATCATTTCCTGTCTCCAATCTGGAATTTCCAAAGGTTGCAATAGTCCAGCAGACCTTTGTTGCTTTCCCTTCACTTGTCGACAAATGTCACACTATTTACAAAAGCAGCTACATCCCTCTTCATATCCGGTCACCAGATAATTCTCCTCATATCTTTATACATCTTCAAAATTCCCGGATGAATATTCAATTTGGAACGATGACTCTCAGCTAAAACTTCTTGTTTCAGTCCATCAATATTAGGCACACACAAACGATTATTAATCCGTAGAGTACCTTGACATCTGAATTCCAATCATCTTTCTGTATCCATACTGCACCCAATCCAACTAAACATGCATCCGTATATACTTCAAATTTTCTCTTCCCATCAGGAATAACAAGTACTGGTACACTGGTTAACCTTATCTTCAATTCCTGAAAAGCTTCTTCACACTGAGGTGTCCATTTCAATTTGGTTCCTTTTCTTGTTAGCTTGGTCAGATGTGAAGAAATCTTGGAATAATCCTTAATAAATTTTCTGTAGTAGCCAGCCAAACCAGAAAATTACGAATTTCCTTCGGTTGCTTCCATTCTAGAATAGATTCTCCTTTCGTCGGGCTACAGAGATATCTTCACCGAAAATACTGTGCCCCAAACAATTTAACTTCTGAGTTCCAGAAATGGCACTTTGAAAATTTTGCCTTCAACACATGCTTCCTCAGAGTCTCCAATACAACTCCCAAATGCTGTCTGTGCTCCTCTTCAGATTTGGAGTAAACCAAAATATCATCAATGAATGCCAGCACAAACTTATTCAACACAGAACCTTAGCGAACCATCCGATTTGGTGACAAACACAGCAGCAGAGCCCCAACAAGAAAAACTGGGTCTACTCACACCTTCCCTAAAAGATCTTGCGTCTGCTTAATCAACTCTTCTCTCTCTCTAGGAGGCATTCTCCTACTGGACGGGATCACCGGCACAGCTCCTAGAATCAAATCAATACGAAACTCAATCTCTCGATGTGGCGGTAGACACATATCTTCCTCGAAAACATCAGGAAAGTCTTGAACCACTTCGATTTCCTCACTTTCTCTTGAGAAGTCTCAACTCCTTGCAAAAGATTACACAAACGAATTCCAGAATTGTCGCACAACGCTCTGGCAATTCTACCCAAATAAGTTTGTTCTCTCTTCACAATCCAGAACAGCCATATACTGTTCAGGTCAATCCATCGAAGAAATGAATCCACTCTGCTACTTCTGAAATCACCCCAAGAAAACTGCTAATCAACAAACCTTCTCGACAGCACACAGAACACTTCCAGCTATAGGGCTAATCCTCAATGTCCAAAGACTTCTATTCAAAGCTCTTCGCGAAACTTGGGCCTCAATCAAACAAAAATACCCTACTGAACTTGGTCACCATTTCGAAATGGACTTACTTCCTTAACTTGTTCCAAAGAAACATCTTCGGAGATATCCAAACTCATTGTGTCTCATCACACAGCTACAACTCCTTGAGATATCGAGATATCATGATTTGGTCACGTCCATCCGATAGATCCAAACTCAAGCTCATCCAAAACCACATTCCAACAATGAAATTTTCACATCATCCAAAGCTCACTCGAGACGGTAATAGGTCTACAGTCTCGACAGATATACTCCAACTACAAATATTCAACACTCCAATCATCGGTAGTCGTGTTTCACACACCACTACCCTATCTACCTTATAACATATATTGGAATACCCGAACAGGTAACCCAATAAATAGGTAGAAAGAAATAAATGTATATATATATATATATCAAAATTACAAATACGCTCTCTCAAGAAAGAAATCACTCAAGAGCCTAGGTATTCACTCAACCTAGTGCTCTGATACCACCTGTGACGACCCAACTTTCTATGCCCAGAAAGTCGTGTCATCAATAAGAAAGAAAGGGATAGAAATAGAAAAGAAAAGAAAGAAAGAACAACAACATCAGAATCTCACAGCGGAACGGAATAAAATATAATATATCAACATAAATATTACATAGTTATATATATACATCAGAGTTAAACCGTATCATACAACATGACTATCATATACATATCTGTCAGAACATACATCTCAAATATCATAAACTAACTAACACAGCGGAACTATAAAGATATATATGTCTACATCGCTGAAGCCTCCTGCTCCATTGCTCCTCCAGTAGTCGTCAAAGCTAACCTGAATCCCTTGGCTACCCGTAAAAATTTAGGTACCCGAAAGTTTATGAAAAACAAAAATAAACTCCGGGTCAGACATGAGTCTGGTATGAGTAACAGGTTAAAGTTGTTTAACTTTGAAAATCATTTAAAAGAAAGGTATCACATAAGACTCCCCACAAATAAATACGGGTAAGTTTTTACCTTACGCTAAGCAAAACATTTCATAGGAAATCCAGTGATATTATAATAGTGTCTAGGGTTTTCAAGTAAAATACAGAAATAGCTGAAATGCTTACATCTCACATTTCAACATAGTTGGGCACAATCAAAACGTACGGCGCTTATTGGAAATTGGATCCCATACAATGGCAGGGCTACTGGGGTACCGCCCGTCACAGTACGTGGTCTAGATCACAGTACCGAGGAGCCACCCTAACTCCCCTGCAACACAAGGCCGGAACCATTCCTTACTGAACAGTCTCGAACAAGATAACCCCGCAGTTGGTGTACATCCAACCGCCCACACAGCCGAATAAAGGGACATCTAGAAAGGGGTATATCTCGTCCTGCTTGGGCATGACCCACCTAACCATGCTGCACCACCCCTGTTTTAGCCATTCCCGGTTGATGAGGCTTGAGGCTGCGATTACCTTTTTAGAACATATCACTTAGAATGCTCATCGTCCGCCTGACGATGTGCTGAAAGCATTCAATCCATACAAGTTCGTTCCGGGTTCGAACGAAACCGAAGGCATTACCTCGTTACATTCGTTTTGGAATCACCCTCAGAGTTAACGACGATAACCCTTGCATTCTGAAACTCCCTCTCGATCTTCACTTGAGATTACACGACCTAACGTTTAATTTGGATCGATGTGGTTTTCGGAATATCAATTGGATACCCGATCCCGGTCTCATCGAAATCCAAACGTCATTTTAAAGTCCAAGTTGTGTAATTAACTTAATAGTTTAAATTTAACAATTGAATCCATGTAGCCATTTCACACAGATAATAATCATCAGATAAATCATATAGCAAGTTAACACAGATAAATCATACACAATCATCACAGATATATACAGAATATCACAGGATATAAATAATCATCAGAGGCAATCAATATAATCATCGATTTAAATCAACAGTTTTGATTTGTTTTAAACTTAATTGCATACTTAAACATAAATTATATTTTATTCATGCTTAATCAATTACGATTAATTAACTTATTTCAATTTATTAATTATTCCTTAATTAATGAATTAATTCTTAATTACCAATCAATAACCTTAATTATTGATTTATAAAACTAATTACACAACTAATTATTGTTAATCAAATCATTAATTATTAATTACTTAATCGTTCAATCATTAATTATTTATTTAGTCACTTAACTACATTTTGTTAATTAATCAACTTCAAATGATTAATTAAATTCTTAATTACAAATGATTTAAACAAAATTATTATTATTAAAATCTTTGATTATTAATTTGATTAAGCTTGAACCATTTGTGAAATTACAATCATGAATGTTATTACATTCATAATTAACTTCCACTTAAATTAATTACGTGAACTTGTCTTAGCAAAGCTTTAAAGTTCATTTGGGCTTAAACAATTTTTGTCAACACCTAATACCAAAGTTTACACTTTACTTAATTACTACTATTTCCATATTACAGCTGACCAATTCTGCAATCTCTAACCCGAAGGCAATACCGTGCTCGCCTCGGGTAGGACTCGAGACTACCCAGCAGTTTCACGCGATAAAACTCATGTACTTCTTCTTCCCTGTTTCTTACTTCTCTGTTTTCTTTTTTCTTTTTTTTTTAGTTTAAGTTTTATTTCTGTTATACCAGATAAACCCACGCGCATACCTCGAGTAGAACTCGAATCCACCCAGAAATTTTCACGCGATCCTCCCCGGCCTCTCTTCTTCTCCCCTGTTCCTTCCTTTCACTGTTACTTTTTTTTTATCTAAACTTAAGTTTCTTATAAACTGTTAAAAACTTAAAATCTCACGCGCAAAATCACACTCGCCCCAGAAACACAACTCGAAGCAGAGCACGATAATACTCGAGTTCTTCTCGAGTCGACCAAACTGCGTCCATCTCCGCCGCCGTGCACGTGCACGGCGGTTCACCACCGCGCTAACATCTTGCGACGCCACCCACAAGTCGTAAATCCTCCACTTACTCGATAACAAAACCCAGTTCAACCCCATACGCACGAAAACAAAATTCGACCTAAAAGTCGAATAGGAACTCAAACCCAATTCATAAAATCGCCTCACGATGGTGATCGCCGCCACCAGAGAGGTCAAAACTTCGGCCATAGCTTGCTGTCATCACCCCCTAACTTCTCCCAAACCCACGCGACACTCAGTTGCAAGGTGATGTCGCGAGAATCACTCAATCGAACCCAAATATACAGAGTACAAAAACCCTACTTTTCTTAATTCCCACAAATTCTTGCAATTATAAATTTATCTAACATTTTTTTGTTGATCTATAATCAATACACTAGCTTTATGTTGAATCACAATAGCTATAATTGTTTGTATAATCAGAGTTTCACCAAAATACATTTTTGGCTTACCATTTAACTGCTCCCAAATTTGCTAACTATAAATTATAATTTTTATCTTAAAAATCATATCTTTGAATGTAGTATCAATATACAAATTCAAGTTTACAATTCGAATTAATCGAATTTTATCCTTATTTCCCTTTTACTGTAAAATTTGGTTTACAGTGTTTTATAATTCACTGATGTATAATGTTTTACAATTTATTTTACTGTAAAATTTTATTTAGTTAATGCACTAATTAAAGAAGTTAGCTTTAAATAAAAGTATGAAATATATTCTTTAGATATCTTTTTTCAACAGAACAGAAAACAAAATAGAAACCTGAAAGAACAAGTTAACACTGACAGAACATAGTCCATATTCCAGAACTTAAGCATCCACATAACTACTCTTCATAAACAACATATTAAAAGTTATAATTTAGTTTACTCACCAAGATTGTAGTAGGAACTTGAAACAGAGGATAGTAAGAAAACTGCAGTTGCAAAATTTGAATTCCAGTAACTTCTTTGTTCTCTGAACTTTATTTTGAACTTGCAAATATAAAGTTTGGTTTATATTCTTTTGCTTCTGCTCAGTTTTGTGAAGTTTCTTTTGTTTTTTTGAAGATACAAATGAATTAAGGTATAAGAAATGATGTCTACAAATATATATAACTTGAACAAAGTGTCTTCTTGCATAAGCTTGACATAATAATTATCTTGTTTAATTTCCTATGTACTAAAGCCTAAGATATTTCAACCATTTCGGCTGAGATATTTTTTCAGATATAAGGGTGGGCTATTAAATGTTTATGTCTTTGAACTAGCATACACTAATTAGTGTGGCTGACATATATATTAAGTACAATTATATTTGCAGTTTCTTTTGTTTGGACCTACTTATGTTAACATGTAAACAAAAATGTTTGTGTTTTCTTTGAGTTAACACAGATTAAATGCTTGCTGACCAAATTATTGTTTGTACTAATGTGCTTTATTTATGCTAACATACAATTAATGTTGACTGACATAAAGATTTATTCAAAGATGTTTTGCAGATTTGTTTTCTGATGTATAAAAATTAGCTTGCAGATTAATTTATACTAATGTATTTTATTTCATACTTGCATATTTCTTTTTGTTTTATTTGAACAAACTCATGTGAACATATAACAAAAAGAATGTGTGCTGCAGGTTTTGTTCTTATTATTTATACTAGCATATTCAGTTTGCAGATTTTATTTTCTTATGCACTAATATGTTTACAAAGATGTTTACAGTTTTTTATACATTATGACTTCAAACTTAAGTAAACGTATAATGCTTTGCTGGCCAAATTATTTGTATAAGACATATGCAGGTTCTCATTTGTGTTTGAACTAAATATTTTCATTTCTATTTATATCTTATACCTATTATATTAGTACTTATACTTGTAATCCTACCTTTATGTTATTATTTATGTTAAATATAAAGAAGTTTATGTTTATAATCATATTTATAAGTATTTATATTTATATAGGAACTCATGTTAAATATTTATAAGCTTATGTTATTTTAGTTATAAAAGTTATTGTTAGAAACATTGCTTAAATCTTATTTTTATTTAAAGTTCAATATTACAAATATTTGATTTGTATACTTATATGTGCATTAATGTATTTATGAATATGAATATGTTATTGAGCTTGTTCTTATTATTGACTGCATAATAAATCTGATATTAAATGTCATTCATACTTAACTTTTAATTTAAATAAATAAAACAGATTTAATTTTTGAATATTGTTAAAAGAGTCTATTTTATATTTTGAAGTTATATTCCTTTATAACCCATATCCAAATTCTTATTTACTCATAAATGAAAATCTTATATTTTAATTAAATTAGATCAAAAACTTTTTATAATAATAGGGTCAAAATTCCGGGATGTGACCATAGGCAACGTACAGTTACTAATTGATTTATATTTATTAAAAAATTTAATTTCAATCTTAATTATCAATAAGTAACGTACCATAAATATTATCGTTACCCTTATCATATAAATAAGCTCTTATTACTCACAATTACTATATTAATTTGGATTGCACTACATCTTATTCATCACTTGCTTAAACCTAAATTCCTATTTCATTCATAAATGCTAAAATAAATCAATTATTACATAATTTCTTTTATTAATATTCATGCTATTCATTCTATTCATGTTAAATTCAATTCCTTTGCACATAAATTCATTTACTAAAGTTCACGATTATTTATTTACCATACAATCACCTTCCCATTCATATTTTAATATCTACCCACAATTATTTCAATTCACTATCTTATATTAATGTCATCAAAAATTCTATTCATCATTATAAACTTTAAAATCTATATACGTTTATTGATTTATTTCTATTTGCCATATGTTCCATTCTTAATTTAGTATGACAACCTAAAGTACTCTATTCAATCGACAATCCTTTTCAATTGTTAATACTTAACTTAAATTTCTACGGTTGCATTCCATCTGCACTTCCGTTACTTATGATAATAATTAGTAACGTTTATGCCATAAACCCATCATAATTACTTACCCTTAATTGAGTTTGATTTCCAAATAAATTTGCTGACCCTTAATTAGGCAATTTATAAAAGTTTGTCATAATACTCATTGTTCTACGCTTATGCTAAGTCTTAAATTTCAATAAATTTATAAATTTTGAGATGTTCATTAGAGTTTACAAATTTATTGACTTGCAATAACAGGATTCCTAAATCTATTCCAATTTATCGTTCACAATCTTTTATCGCATTAAATCGGTTTAATACTATCATAAATTTCTCATATTAAATTTTATATCCAGGTAAGAATTATTTTCCAACTTACTTCATTTGAATATTATACAAAATTCTATATAAATAAGTTTTTTAAGGCATCATTCATATAATTTATTTTAGCCTTTATTTCAATATTTGTTTATAAAGTGAAAAATTTTCCACTATATTAAATTACAAAGCTCATAATTCCAACCTAGTTAAATCCATGAATTATACGGGTCGTTACACTCTCTCCCACTCAAAACTTTTCGTCCCCGAAAAGGAAAAAGAAGGGAGAAGAAAGAATTAAATAACAATACATCTTATTCAAAATATTAACCTATAAACAATAATTTACTAAATTAATTTCCTTAAATGAAATATACCCGTTTTATAATCATTATATCCTTTTATACTTAAATAATTAAAGTTGGAAAACATTTTCAACATAATTCTAAGTCCAAAATTTACGGAAAATTTTGGCAGAGTCTCCTTTGTACGGAGAGGTTCGGAAGAAAATATAATATTAAATATAACAAAATATCATATATAATATTCAAAATAGTATATCCCTACACGGGAAAAATATACAAAATAGCGCTATAATTCGTAATCCAAAGCGTACCTATTTGTCGGGCAAATTACGCTTATTATTATGGAACCAAAGGCAGTAGCAATTGTTTCCATAACCTGCATTTCACTTATAAAATCCAAAGGGTTAACTATTTATATAAAGTGAAATATTTTCATGGTTTCAAACACTAACAACAATCAATACAACAACCATAAATTTTAACCAACAGCACACACCACAAACAACAATCATTAAATCAAACAAACAAATAGTTGTTCGGGTTAAAACATGAAATGGTACGGAGTGAAAAATAACTATCCAGTGTATCATTTACTCAATAGTCTTAGATGGGACATAATAGATTATTTATTCATCCAACTACTTCAAATTTCCTTACCCGACCAACCATAAATCAAACAATACCAATTCAACCAACAAATCAATTAACTCATTATAATTTTGTTTTATTTCATACATTAGCTGTTTGATCTCTTCATTCATATAACAGTTTATCTTTTATTTTCATTTATTTATTTTTCTTTTTTTCATACTACATAAATTATCCTTTTATAATCTACATTTATTTCTAACAACTTTTAAATTTATTTTCTCAGGTCATGTAAGTTTCTTTTATTTGTATTATATTTAATACACTTCTCAATTTAAATCATTTATCCTATGCTTACATTTATATTACATTTAATTATAGTAACCCCTTTTAATTTTTCTTAAATTCTTAACCTTATTTATTAAATAATTTCATTTTATTTACTTAAGTTTATAATCACCTATTTATAATACCTGCCTTAAAGTTTCAACTTATAACTTAAGTTTAAAATATTAAATTCTCATTTATAACAGCAATTCATTGAATAACTCATTATTTTCAAAATTTCTACTTGTATAATATTCTATTCTAATCACTTATTTACATTTCAACTTTTCATAATTGGTAAGTTATATATGTTAAAGAAAATGCAATTGAACTTATACAAGTCTATCTCAATTCCTTTAATTCATTCATTGTTCAATAAATCTTTACCCTTTTCTTATAAGTTAAAATTTTAACTTCCTTTATAACTTAGCATTAATTCTCTTACCTAAATTAGAGGTTTCAATTCATTAATTACTTACCTTTTATCTACTAAAATAATTTTAAACAATTAATTAACGGAAATTTAAGAATTAAATATCGGGTCAAATTTCAAATATTTTTAAAAATAATAGATAAATAATTTCTTACAACTTTTATATCTCTAATTATATTTAAAACAATTAATTTTTTTTAGATATTTCAAAATAAATCTGCAGTAGAATTTACTACAGTGGCCTTTGCCCTTCGAAACTCGAAAATGAAAGTCAATGATGCGGCCGCCATCACCGAAATTATTTTCCAGCGACAGAGAGGAAAGTACAAAATTTATTTTCAAAAACTTCTTTAAAACAATTCCTCCGAATTAAACTAAATATTTATATAAGAAATACTTATAAACCAAATCATTATATTTCATAAATCCTTTGAAAGCAGATTTTCAAAATCCCGGACTTAAGTTCTAAAATCTCCAATTTGATTTATTATAATTTCAACTTAGCTTCAATTATTATAAATATTTTTATTACCTAACACCCAATCTATAGCAACCAAATATATATATCTTTATAAAATATTTTTATATATAGAAAATATAATAGGCAAAGTTATTTCATTCACCTATAAAAACAAATATTATGTCGGTCTGTCCTATTAAGAGTTTAGAAATCCCTATTGATGTCATAGCGTCCCACGCACCAACCAGAATTTATAAATACAAAACGGAACAGATTAACACAATATCAAAATCCTTTAAATAACACTAACAAATACGCTCTCTCATATATATACACTCAATGACTCCCATAGGGTATTACTACCCTATTAGCAAAGAGTCAAACCCCACAAAGCTAAGGTTTATCGCTAAACCAAAGCTCTGATACCAACTGTAACATCCCGCTTTTTCACACACTTTAAATCGACACACGTGCCAATTCAAACCATACGGAAGGGCGGATTGTTATGGGGCAAATAAGAAAAAAAACAGAGAAGAAAAAAAAACTAAACAGAATCTCACAGCGGAAGGATAAAATATAATAATCAAATATACAGTTTATAAATCTGTTTACAAAACCATTTATATAATACATATCAGAGTTACACATACCAATAACAATGCAGCGGAACAGTGTGTAGTGCACTAGTAAAAATAATAATAATATAAATCTTCGTCTTCATCCTCCAGAGCTAAATTTTGCAATCCTGAAACGCTCCGACTGACCCGAGCAAATTTGAAAAGACAAAAACACTCGAGTCAGAACTAAAAGATCTTATGTGAGTTAAATTAACAGAAATAAATATGAGTGCAGTAACTCAAGAGATGCTCGGGATTTGCATCTCCTAAGGATCTGTTAAACTATTTACTATGTAGTATATTGCGCTATTATAATAGTGTCTAATTATAAAATAAACTTACTTTTAAATAGCGTTAAGGGGTTACCCATATAGCCCTTAACATAGAATATATTCCCATAGTCTATACAGTACCGTAATCTCCCCCGTACTGGGCGTCGTCAGAGGGCACTCCATAGGTAAGGTACAAAACAAAACTCGTAGTAAAGGCTCGGTATGGTAGGTGACACGGCACAACTAGGCAATGCTAGGGTAGATATACCAATTGCTACCCGGGCTGGTGGAAACGCGTAGCCGCAGTTACCCCCCACCTCGAACAAACTCCCCCAAAATCAAAAATAGAAGTGGCCACTGAATCAATCCAAAGTCAAAGTATAATATCGAAGAGGAGCGTCCGATCAGAGGTATGACCTCATTGGCCCGAGAATCACTCCTGTTTTAGCCACCTTATGCCAACTCACGGGAGTCGGGTCCACGTATTTACCTTACAGGAAACGTCGCTACCACCTACTTCATTCTGGAATCTCCACCGCGTACACGGTTAGTCAAAGTGGTTTTCGGTATCGACAGAGAGTATGTCCATATCCGATCCCGGTCTCTTTGCCAACCCATCGTTATTATAACATCGCGGTCATTTAAAAAGAGTTTATACTGTAAAACCAGAATAAAATTTCCATTTCAAAACTATGAATACGATATCAATTTAAAGCCCAACACAATATGATATCATTTTATCTCAAATATAATTCTTTTCCAAAATCATGCTGGTTTAAGATTTAAATATCTGGAAACCAAATATTTGAAATATACTTTCAAAGCATAATATTTCGAAATTCAAAATTTTAAAACCATAACTTCTAAAACTTGAATGGTTTGGATATTCAACGAATGTAAAATAAATGGTTTAACTTTAAAGTTACTTTGTAAAGAAAAATAATTTCCATGGCTTTGCAAATATATTTCTTTATTTGAAGTCTAAACCGAAATTTAAATATCACTTTCAAGTTCCAAAACCACTTCAATTTCTATATATATATATATATATATATATATATACATATATATATATCCATTTGGAGTATTAATATTTCAAAACTAAAGTTGGAATTTATTCCTTCAACCAAATTAAATGTTCTATTATTTAGTCTTGAATATTTACATAAAAATCCATAAATAAAACTCCAATTTCTAGCAATTAAATATTTTCTTCAATTAAATTATACTAGAATATTCATTTTAAATTTATCTTGGAAAAATCCAGTTATAAATATCATACCTTAAAATTTTCCAAACTTAAACATATAATATGAATTATCAAATTCCATTTCTCAATTTTCCCATTTTTATTTAATAGATTTATACACAACTTAAATTCAAAATTTTTAACTTCATATGTATATATATAAAAGAATAACATTTATAAAATATCAAAATTAAAATTTTTTATAAACCGTATCCCATCCAAACCATAGAAATCACTTTAAAATAATTTATATATAGACCACGGTGCCTGTATAAAATTTTCTATCCTATGGTCAAGTGATACAGATATTTATCATTTCAATCCGCAATTTAAAAATAAAATTTGCGGTTGTATATCATTTCAAACCACAATCCCAAATGAAACGAAAATGCATGATAACTTGTAGTTTAATGATATACAATAAAACATCCATTCACCCATCATCAATCAAAATTATTTCAAACATCATCAGTTTAACAACCATCAATATATATACAATATAACAAGAAATAATTGACAGTTATTAACTAACATTTTATATTCAATTAAATTTATAACTGTTTAACTAGTAGTTTATATGCAAATAAATAAATTCTAACTGTCAACTAATATGCAATAAATGAATTAAATTGACAGTTAAATTAAATAAATGCGAATTAACCGATATGCTGAATAAAACATGCCAAACAATCATAAATAAATTTCTACTCATATCTAAAATAAATTTAACAAACATAAAAACTTTTAGAAGTTGTGAGTGGGTTAAAACACTCACCTTTGGGATTTAAATTGAATTCAAATCCAATTTAACCCCAAAAATTCGACGGTCTCCAAATCTGTCCAAACTAGCGTAAACAAATCCAGAATTTAATTACGATCCTAACAAAAGAAATTTCGTGTGAAACGGATCACGTATGAAAAAGTTATTAATATTTTATCATTGAAATAAACATAAAAATTTAAATTAAAATAAACATACTTGCAAAGACACGTCACAACACTTCTTCCCAGGTACCCCACAACCGCGTAACTCACGCACGTATACCAGCAGTCAACGCACCTGAACCCTCTTTGACCGAGCATACGCCGCGCCACCAGCCTCCATGCGCCGCGCCACCAACGTCACTGCGTTCATCAACATCGGCCGCACCACTTGTCAAAGCCGTCGCCCCTGATTTGCACGCCGCCGCCGCTGTTGGACCTAGGGTTCGAAACCCTAATTTGAAAAATTCAGGCGCCACGGCGAATGTTACGCTCTCTGGCCGCCATCGAACAACTCCCCAAGCCGTGCTCCCCCATGCCCATATGCCAATTTCATCAATTAGAGCCCAGATCAAAAACCCCCAAATTGGCCTAGGTTTTCGAAAATTCCAGGGTTTGACTGTAATTTGTCGTTGATCCGAGCATCGTATACAGAAACGAACACCTCCAGTAGATTACGCATATCGAAGACTTCAACATATTTTTTTTTTTGAATTTTTAGGAGGACTTTGAATTTTCCTTTGAATTTTGAATTGAAGTAGATCTAGGTTTTGCAACCATTGAGGAAGAGAAAGAGATGAAGAAAAATGAAAGTACAGCCAAATGACAATAGAAAGGAGGCTAGGGTTTATCACAGCATATTTATAGACAAATAGAAGAAGGCTAGGTGGGCACGAATTACGAACGTGCTAAACGGTAGTTGGCCCAAAAAGCACGTTCTGACCCCGGAACGAAATTTATTAAACCCATATATCCAAATAGGTATTTTAAAATATTCTGAACGCGATGGAAAAAGTTTCACGTCCAAATTTGATCGTACGAAGAAGTTAAGCTGAAAACAAAATTTCTAAATTGATTTCAAATTGATTTTAATTAAATCGATTTCAAGGCGTTTTGCGTCCGTACGATCAAACGACAGGTCTGATCGATACGAAACTTGAAACCCTACAATAATTCACCGATACGGATCCGATGAAACTGGTTTCGTCGAAATCCGAGTCCGTGGCCAAAATGGCTATTTTTATATTAATTAAATAAATAGGCAAATAAATTAATTAAATTCAATCTTTAAAATTTCGACTTTAAAATTGAAAATTTTATCACTTTTATATTTTCAATTTAGTTACAACAATTTAAACAAACCCAGATATCAATGTCAAGTAAATAAATTTATGAATTTCAGTGTTTGAATTCGATTACGGTAAATTCAGATATTGTAAATTCAAATTCCCAATAATTTACTTAAATTTAACTTTAACTATGACCTTATAGTTTACTGCGTATTATTACGTCAATTAATATAACTTTACGTTTATTTCAAATCTACCAATTACAACCAAATAAAACCTTTCAATTGCTTTTCATTAATAGGTATTTCAATGAATTAGTTAGTATTCGACTTGCATAATATTAAATTCTAACCGCTGCAGTAATTAAACTTTATTTTAAATTGGATGTAGATGGAAGGATTTGTTTGCCTTTCCTTAACTACTGTATTCAAAAATTCTGCCTTTCTTTGTATTACTACCATTTCCATTTATATTGAAATTGTAAAACATATTTAAAAAAATTAGAATCTCAAATAAGCTTATTCAAATAGGTTTCCTCCTTTTAAATTAACTTATGAAACAAATATGCATTTTAGTTGCTAATTACATTTACTCTTTACAATTACAGTTCTTACCCACATAAATGAGACAATCAATTTCATCTAAGTGTAATTGTCTTCAAATATTTTGATAACTTTATTTCCATGCCCTAAAATATAACGACTGTTAAATAAAATCTGAACATTATTTACAATTATTACCTTAATTATTATTAATGTAATATAAAATTAAAATTATGGTAACTGATCCAAACTTCAAATTAACAAACTACCACAATAGGCAACGTACAGTTACTAATTGATTTATATTTATTAAAAATATTAATTTCAATCTTAATTATCAATAAGTAACGTACCATAAATATTATCGTTGCCCTTATCATATAAATAAGCTCTTATTACTCACAATTACTATATTAATTTGGATTGCACTACATCTTATTCATCACTTGCTTAAACCTAAATTCCTATTTCATTCATAAATGCTAAAATAAATCAATTATTACATAATTTCTTTTATTAATATTCATGCTATTCATGTTAAATTCAATTCCTTTGCACAAAAATTAATTTACTAAAGTTCATGATTATTTATTTACCATACAATCACCTTCCCATTCATATTTTAATATCTACCCACAATTATTTCAATTCACTATCTTATATTAATGTCATCAAAAATTCTATTCATCATTATAAACTTTAAAATCTATATACGTTTATTGATTTATTTCTATTTTCCATATGTTCCATTCTTAATTTAGGATGACAACCTAAAGTACTCCATTCAATCGACAATCCTTTTCAACTGTTAATACTTAACTTAAATTTCTACGGTTGCATTCCATCTGCACTTCCGTTACTTATGATAATAATTAGTAACGTTTATGCCATCAACCCATCATAATTACTTACCCTTAATTGAGTTTGATTTCCAAATAAATTTGCTGACCCTTAATTAGGCAATTTATAAAAGTTTGTCATCATACTCATTGTTCTACGCTTATGCTAAGTCTTAAATTTCAATAAATTTATAAATTTTGAGATGTTCATTAGAGTTTACAAATTTATTGACTTGCAATAACAGGATTCCTTAATCTATTCCAATTTATCGTTCACAATCTTTTATTGCATTAAATCAGTTTAATACTATCATAAATTTCTCATATTAAATTTTATATCCAGGTAAGAATTATTTTCCAACTTACTTCATTTGAATATTATACAAATTTCTATATAAATAAGTTTTTTAAGGCATCATTCATATAATTTATTTTAGCCTTTATTTCAATATTTGTTTATAAAGTGAAAAATTTTCCACTAAATTAAATTACAAAGCTCATAAATCCAACCTAGTTAAATCCACGAATTATACGGGTCGTTACAGATATAGAGTAAGAAATATGACTAAACACATAATAATCACAATGGCAAGCTGCGATATATATATGTAATTGAAAATCAATAAGAGATTAATCAATATCACAAAATCTACACAAGAATCAAAGAAATGTCATACTCCTTATTTCGTTCACCAAACCATAAATATTGACGATTGTATCAATGTCAATCACAAAAGTCAATGACACACAAATTCACCAATGCACAAATATTGATAAAACTTATCAATGGAAATCACGAAAATTGGTGAAGCACAAATTCTAGAAATCATCTCAAGAAATCCAGAAATCACAAAAAGGGGGAAGGCCTATCACAAACAGGAGCATAAATCTCACCAACACGTGTATCACAAACGGAACGCTAATTCCATGGTTGCTAACCATCACAAATTGAGCCGAAGCTCCACAAACGGCCCGAAGACCATGGGTTGCTACCCCACCAATTTGAGTCGAAACTCCACAAAACGGGTTTAGTCTACCTCGCAGACAAAGAGACATCGCACATTGCTAGTCTATATCACAAAAATGATCGTCATGATCAACAAGAAGTGTCAATTACACTAAGCTAGTAAATATATGAGTTTAGCATCATGTCCCATAACCACTTGCTTAACTTAAATTATTTACGAACAAACTGTAGATCTCCACTAGAAAATTGACACAAGAGATTCAATCGAACAAGTCCAAGAATTAACCGACGAAGTAAACGAAACGTTTCATACCACTTGTTTTACTAAGCCGTTTAATTAGATTTCTCATACGATTGAGGTAAAGGTTTGTGTATACTAGTAGATTGGAAAACGGTTTTATAAACGAGTTTGATAATAAAATAAATGTTGAAATCGTTTTGATGGAATAGTTTTGATATTTACTACTAGTATAGAAAACCTTTATATTTTTAAAGTGACAAATCACAAAAAAGATTGTAGGAACAATCAATCACTGAAATTCACATACGAAAATGTGAATAAAATCCAAAGAAGTCGATACCGAATCCATCAAAATGGATATTCCCAAAAATCACGATGAAAATGTCATCAAAGTCCATAATAAATGATAACAACAAAAAGGGAATCAACACGAATCTATTAAAGTTGGAAATACACTCAAAAATAGCCAAAAATAGGCAAATTAAACCGTTCCAGACGTTTGGAGGTCCAATCCAGGCGTCTGAAAACTAATCAGACGTCTGGTTTAGAATCCAGACGTCTGGATTTGTTCTCTGGGAATAATCCAGAGAACACGTCTGAAACTTCAAGTCAGACGTCTGAGACCTATCCAGATGTCTGATCCTAAATTTCAGACGTCTGGAATTAGTCTCTGCCTTTTTTTTATAATCTGCGTGGTTATATTTTTTTCTCTCCAGGTCCAAGCCAGACGTCTGGACTTGGTCACCAGACGTCTGGTCACCTGGTCTGGGAAACAATTTGCCTTGGCCAAAGTTGCCAAAACGTATCAGGAGCGATCGGACGAGCAACGACGACTAAGGATTTATGCCTAGCGGCAACCCAGCCTTAACGGCTCCTCAATACACCCCGAATATCATTGTCCAAATATTCATAATAGGATTTTCATAAACTTGGACCAAAACACCCAAATTAGGAAAATTCACCAAATCAATCCAAGTCAAAAGAAAAGGAATATGCACAAATGTTAGGAACTCATACCTAACCACAAAGATAGATATAGAAAAAGATGTGAGATAAAAAATCTCACCTTTGAACCCAAACGATTGAAGAAGAAGCTCGAAAGCAAAGGAGAAACAACCACTCTTCAAATCCAACTCAAGATGCTTGATTCCAAGCTTTAAAAGAAGAACATTCCCAAAGTTAGGTTTAGGAATTTCAAAAATTGATAAGAGAATGAGTTGGAGAAGAAGAAGAGAAGCTTACCAATGGGTTCTTCTATTAGTTTGGAGCTAGAGTTTGATTTGCAAAAGAAAACTAGGGTTTGGAGTTTTAATTTCCTCTTCCACTCTCCATTAATATAAAGCTTGAGTATAAGGAAATGAGGAATGAAGTAATGAAGAGGAGAAGGGGTTGGGACTGAATACATAAGTGGGGTTAATGGGCTCAGCCCAAACCAAAGCCCTCAGTGAAAAAGTAGCAAAAATCAACTTACTCCAAACATATCGAAGCTTATACTCAAAAAGGTCGCAAACGACATTTTAAACTCAATAGGAGTGGTCCGGAGTCCTAATTCGACCGTATGCAAAAAGTAGCTTTTCGGACTAAATTCCGAGTATCGATAAAATATTTAAATAAAATATTTAAATATAAAAATCGATAAATATGCGGGTTGTTACAGACTCCCCTCCTTAAAGAAATTGCGTCCTCACAATATTTAAGAAGACAATATAAAGTAACAACCATAAAAGCATATTCAACACAAAAGGAATTTGAAGTAAAAGGTTCACCTTAAAGAGCACAGGAAAGCAAGTCCGGATGTGATCGCTCGATGAACTCTCTAGACTCCGAAGAACAATCCTTAGGATATGAAGACCATTGAACCTTCACAAGCGGAACATCCTTATTTCGAAGTCGTTTGACTTCCGAAGCAATAATACGAACAGGATGTTGCTCAAAAGTTAGATTAGGCGAAACTTCAATTTCTTCCACAACATCGGGCTCAAGAATAGAATCGGAATCTCGAAGGCACTACCGTAGTTGAGAAACGTGAAACACGTCATGAATAGCAGAAAACTGAGCCGGTAATAAAAGGCGATAAGCCACGGAACCAATACGTTCGGTGATAGGAAATGGCCTAATATATCGAGGCGCTAATTTTCTCGATCGACTGAAACGTACAACACCTTTCATGGGTGAAACACGAACGTACACAAGATCTCCCATAGAAAATTCTAATCTCCTTCTTCGATTATCGGCATAGGATTTTTGTCTACTCTGGGCTTCTTTCATCCTATGTCGAATAAGGTCAATTTTCTCTGTGGAATCCCGAACAAAATCTGGACCTAAAACCAGCTTCTCACCGGCCTCAAGCCAACAAGAAGGAGATCGGCATGGCCTTCCATAGAGTGCATCAAAAGGTGCCATACCAATACTAGATTGGAAGCTATTATTATAGGAAAATTCAACAAGAGGAATATGATCTTCCCAGCTTCCACCGAAATCAAGCACACAAGCACGAAGAAGATCTCCAAGAGTTTGATTCACACGCTCGGTTTGTACATCGGACTGGGGGTGAAAAGCGGTGCTAAAATTAAGCTTCGTTCCTAAAGATTTTTGAAGACTCTTCCAAAATCCACTAGTAAACAATGGATCACGATCACTAACAATAGAAGTAGGAACTCCATGCAATTTAACAATTTCTTTAACAAAGAGTTTGGCCAAAAGAGGAACGGTTCGGTTAGACCGAACGGGAATAAAATGGGCGGATTTAGTAAGTCTATCCACTATCACCCATAAGCTATCATGACCCGAACGAGAACGGGGAAGGCCATCTATAAAATCCATGGAAATTTGGTCCCACTTTCAAATTGGAATTTCTAAAGGTTGCAATAACCCACCGGGCCTTTGATGCTCGGCCTTAACGAGTTGGCAAGTCATGCAACGCTTAACGAAGTTAGCGATGTCAAGTTTCATTCCCTCCCAATAATAAAGGCGCTTCATATCCGCGTACGTTTTACTGCTACCGGGATGAATGGTAAATTTAGAACGATGGGAATCTTCTAAAATATCTTTTCGAAGATCACTAATATTTGGTACGATAAGTCTACCAAATTTCCGAATGCCGCCACGAGAATCGATATCAAAGTCTTTTAAACCTTCCATATCAATTTTATCCTTAAAATTTTGGCCAAGAAGAGCCAATTCAGGATCTAGCCCTTGAGCTTCAAGAATGCGGTCTAAAAGAGAAGGATGAGCCTCAAGGCTACATAAAATAAATGATGAGCATAAATCGGATACGCGGTCTCGAATCTCACAAGTGGATAAGATCTCGAGATCGTTCCATTCAGATATCATCATAAAAACAACAGCCTGTTGTTTACGGCTAAGAGCATCGGCGACACGATTAACCTTACCGGGGGTATAAAGAATATCAAGATCATAAGGAGCAAGGAACTCGAGCCAACGTTGTTGACGCAAATTAAGTTCCTTTTGAGAGAATAAATACTTCAAGGACTTATGATCGGTATAAAGAATAAATTTCTCTCCCAAAAGATAATGACGCCAAATTCGAAGGGCGAAAACAATAGCCGCGAGTTCTAAATCATGAGTGGCATATCTAGTCTCGGCTGGCTTTAATTTCCTAGAAGCATAAGCAATAACACGTTCTCTTTGCATAAGAACGACACCCAAACCAATGCGACTGGCATCAGTATAAACAACGAAATCTTGATTCCCCTAGGGAATAACAAGAATAGAAGCGTCAAAAATGAGTTCTTTTAATTTCTGAAAAGAAGTTTCACATTTGTCCGACCAAATGTATTTAACACCTTTCTTCGTTAAACTAGTGAGAGGCACGGCAATCTTAGAAAAGTCTTTGATAAAACGGCGGTAATAACCTGCCAATCCAAGAAAACTACGTATCTCTGTCACACACTTCGGTCTCTTCCAATCTTGAATCGGTTCAATCTTTGAAGGATCTACGAAAATTCCGGATTCGGAAATAATATGGCCGAGAAACTTCACACGAGATTGCCAAAAGTGGCATTTAGAAAACTTCGCCTTTAATTGATTACTCCTAAGAGTTTCAAACACAATCCGAAGATGCTTTTCATGCTCCTCCTCGGTTTTTGAATACACAAGAATATCATCAATAAAGATGAAACAAACCGGTCGAGGAAGTCTTTGAAAACTCTATTCATAAGGTCAACGAAATAAGCTGGGGCATTCGTCAATCCAAATGGCATGACAAGCCATTCATAAGATCCATAACGAGTATGGAACGATGTTAAAGGAATACTATCCTCAGCAATACGAAGCCGATGAAAACCGGTAGCTAATCTAATTGTGAAAAGACTCTAGCACCACTAAGCTGATCGAATAGATCATCAATCCGAGGTAAAGGATATTTATTTTTGATAGTAAGATCATTAAGCTTGCGGTAGTCAACGCAAACCTAAGTGTTCCATCGGATTTCTTCACAAAAATAGCTGAAGCTCCCCAAGACGAGGAACTAGAGCGAATAAATTGCTTCTTCTCCAATTCGGATAATTGTTTACGCATCTCCTCGTCTTCTTTATTGGACATACGATAAGGAGGACGAGTGATAGGTTGAGCTCCAGGAATGAGATTAATTCTGAACTCAATTGCTCGCTTAGGTGGTAATCCTAAAACGGGCTCAAATATGCCGGAAAATTCACGAACAACGTGAATAAGAGAAATAATATCTTCCTCATCATCATTATCGTCATCACGAGGATTTAAAGAATATAAAGATGCAACCAAGCTGGAATCCAAATCTTTAAGATTAATATAAATCTGTTTAACAGATTGAGGATGTCGAATATGAATAGTCCGCTCAGGACATAGGATATGAGCTTCATAACGGTTAAGCCAATCCATTCCCAAAATCATTCCAAAGACTAAATAACGCAAGACATGCAAATCGGCTCGGAAAGAAAAATCACACAAAATAATCTCGACATCTTTACACAATAAACTGATTGTTGCGGATCCACCAACCGGATTCGCAATTCTCAAAGAAGTCATTAAAGCAACAACACTTAAAGAAAAAGTATCAACAAGCTCTTTTGATATAAAAGAATGGGATGCACCCGTATCAAAAAGAACTCGAATAGGTTGATCATGAAATAAAACAATACCATCAAGAATGGAATGAGGAATACCTTGGCCACGAGATGTGTTGCCAGGGGCTTGAGCAACATTTAACTTTCCCTCCTTCCTGCCCTGAAGCTTGGGGCATGAAGATATAACATGACCGGGAACTTTGCAGTAGCGAAAAGAGAGAGACTTTGGGCACTTGTTCGCATAATGGTCCTTCGAACCACAATTATAACATTCCCCACGACCAAAGGAAAAAGTCTTTGCCACAGGGGTTGCTTTCTTCCCTTTCTTATTAGGATAAGGACCCTTGAATTTGTTTGGCCTCTTCTTGTTGTTGAAGTTTGGTTTGGAACCCACCACTTCAACATCATTTTCCCTATCCGCCTCTTCAAGACGAAGAGCGATATCAATGAGTTGGTCGAAAGAAACTTCTAACTTTAGAAGTAATGGCTTCTTGAGATTTTTGTTTAAGCCATAGACAAATCTCTGATTTTTCTTCAATGGGGTGTTGATATATTCAACCCCGTATTTAGAGAGAGATTCAAAAGATGCGACATAGTCAGTCACGGAAGATTCACCTTGAACAAGGTCAATAAAACGGCGAGCCAAAGTCAACTTCTCAGCTTCTGGCATGAATTTTAACTCGAAGCACTCTCGGAATTTCTCCCAAGTGAGACCCGCTTCATTTATTTCAAAAATCAGAAGTTCGTACCAGTCCAGTGCCCTTTCTTGGAGCATACTAGAAGCCACCTGAACTCGGTGAAGATCAATGAGGTTCATGCGAGAAAAGATTCGATCGCATGTCCTTAACCAAGCCTGGACTTCAATAATAGTTTCGGAACCCTTCAATGGCTTCCTACTCAAATTAGTGTAGTCGTTGCACAGGCGTGCAAATCCATATTTAGGGTGAGTAGGTTCCGGATTAGAACCAGCTGCTTGAGCATTCGTAACAAGGTCAAGAAGTTGCTGGGTAGTCATAAAAACTCCATCTTGGAGTGTAGAACTAGATGGTCCAGCTCTGGGATGACCAGGTCTAACCATTTCTCTTCTTTAAGAAAGAAATAAAGAAGAAAAAAAGTTATTCTCAAGATAAATATCAAGCAATTCTTGATAGATAAAATAAGGAATCATAAAGAAAATAGGATGAATCGGTACAAAGACTCGAGTTAAATCCTAAAGCACGACTCCTAAGAAAGACTCAGGACGATGATCCTTGTTATAATATTCCATATTGTTCCGAAGTTTGGCTCTGATACCAAGCTGTGACGCCCCACCTCTATACCCACGCTAGCCAAGAACACTACGGTGTAATGTTGTCAACTAGCACGGAGAATAAGGCTGTTGAGGAGCGACCATCCGTGTAATTGCTTTGCGCGAGCACCGATATGTCAAATAGTATAACATGCATTTTATTTCAAGAGGAAATCCGACATACCGATACAAACACAAAGCTACTGCACAGTGGCTATAATAATCTTCGGAAACAAATATAGGAATAAGCATAACACAAATCAGTCACAGATAGTTTATATCACAAAGGCGGAAGAAGATATGAATAATATAACTAACACATGAAAGTGTATATCAGAGTAGTGGTCAAAAAGATCCACAATAATACAAAAGCATAGCAACATGTTCTATACAAAAGAATACAACTATGAGTCCATATCTCAAGTGTATACAACAAAATAAACTACTAATCTAAGTAGTTAACCAAAAGTCAAGAAATCAATCCCCAGTCAGAAGTCAAGCTGAAGCACCTATAACATCTCGGTCTGACCCGAGTATTATTTAATAAGAAAATAATAAACGGATCAGTCTAACTATAAATAACAGATGAAACGATATGGAGTAAGAGATATGACTAAACACATAATAATCACAATGGCAAGCTGTGATATATATAAGTAATTGAAAATCAACAAGAGATTAATCAATATCACAAAATCTACACAAGAATCAAAGAAATGTCATACTCCTTATTTCGTTCACCAAACCATAAATATTGACGATTGTATCAATGTCAATCACAAAAGTCAATGACACACAAATTCACCAATGCACAAATATTGATAAAACTTATCAATGGAAATCACGAAAATTGGTGAATCACAAATTCTAGAAATCATCTCAAGAAATCTAGAAATCACAAAAAGGGGGAAGGCCTATCACAAACGGGAGCATAAAGCTCACCAACACGTGTATCACAAACGGAACGCTAATCCATGGTTGCTAACCATCACAAATTGAGCCGAAGCTCCACAACGGCCCGAAGACCATGGGTTGCTACCCCACCAATTTGAGTCGAAACTCCACAAAACGGGGTTTAGTGTCCCTCGCAGACAAAAAGACATCGACATTGCTAGTCTAAATCACAAAGATGATCGTCATGATCAACAAGAAGTGTCAATCACACTAAGCTAGTAAATATATGAGTTTAGCATCATGTACCATAACCTCTTGCTTAACTTAAATATTTACGAACAAACTGTAGATCTCCACCAGAAAATTGTCACAAGAGATTCAATCGAACAAGTCCAAGAATTAACCGACGAAGTAAACGCAAGCGTTTCATACCACTTGTTTTATTAAGCCGTTTAATTAGATTTCTCATACGAGTGAGGTAAAGGTTTGTGTATACTAGTAGATTGGAAAATGGTTTTATAAATGAGTTTGATAATAAAATAAATGTTGAAATCGTTTTGATGGAAGAGTTTTGATATTTACTACTAGTATAGAAAACCTTTATATTTTTAAAGTGACAAATCACAAAGAAGATTGTAGGAACAATCAATCACTGAAATTCACATACGAAGATGTGAATAAATCCAAAGAAATCGATATCGAATCCATCAAAATGGATATTCCCAAAAATCACGATGAAAATGTCATCAAAGTCCATAATAAATGATAACAACAAAAAGGGAATCAACACGAATCTATTAAAGTTGGAAATATACTCAAAAATAGCCAAAATAGGCAAATTAAACCGTTCCAGACGTCTGGAGGTCCAATCCATGTGTCTGAAAACTAATCAGACGTCTGGTTTAGAATCCAGACGTCTGGATTTGTTCTCTGGGAATAATCCAGAGAACACCCAGATGTTTGAAACTTCAAGTCAGACGTCTGAGACCTATCCAGACGTCTGATCCTAAATTTCAGACGTTTGGAGTTAGTCTCTGCCTTTTTTTTAAATTCTGCATGGTTATATTTTTTTTCTCTCCAGGTCCAAACCAGACGTCTGGACTTGGTCACCAGACGTCCGGTCACCTGGTCTGGGCAACAATTTGCCTAGGCCAAAGTGGCCAAAACGTATCAGGAGCGATCGGACGAGCAACGACGACTAAGGATTTATGCCTAGCGACAACCCAGCCTTAACGGCTCCTCAATACACCCCGAATATCATTGTCCAAATATTCATAATAGGATTTTCATAAACTTGGACCAAAACATCCAAATTAGGAAAATTCACCAAATCAATCCAAGTCAAAAGCAAATGAATTTGCACAAATGTTAGGAACTCATACCTAACCACAAAGATAGATATAGAAAAAGATGTGAGATAAAAAATCTCACCTTTGAACCCAAACGATTGAAGAAGAAGCTCGAAAGCAAAGGAGAAACAACCACTCTTCAAATCCAACTCAAGAAGCTTCATTCCAAGCTTTAAAAGAAGAACATTCCCAAAGTTAGGTTTAGGAATTTCTGAAATTGATAAGAGAATGAGTTGGAGAAGAAGAAGAAGAGAAGCTTACCAATGGGTTCTTCTATTAGTTTGGAGCTAGAGTTTGATTTGCAAAAGAAAACTAGGGTTTGGAATTTTAATTTCCTCTTCCACTCTCCATTAATATAAAGCTTGAGTATAAGGAAATGAGGAATGAAGTAATGAAGAGGAGAAGGGGTTGGGAATGAATATATAAGTGGGGCTAATGGGCTCAGCCCAAACCAAAGCCCTAAGTGAAAAAGTAGCAAAAATCAACTTACTCCAAACATATCGAAGCTTATACTCAAAAAGGTTGCAAACGGCATTTTAAACTCAATGGGAGTGGTCCCGAGTCCTAATTCGACCGTATGCAAAAAGTAGCTTTTCGGACTAAATTCCGAGTATCGATAAAATATTTAAATAAAATATTTAAATATAAAAATCAATAAATATGTGGGTTGTTACATTATTTTTAACAGGCTTAAAACTGAAGAGTCAATAATTTACTCAATTTTAGTTTATTAAATCCAATAACTTAATTGCTAAATAATAATAATATTTGCATTCAAGTAAAAATTAACTTTTAAATATTTAAAATCAATTAAATAATCCAACTTCAAACGTCCAAAAATTCCAAGTTGTCACATTCCTCCCCCCTTAAAATAATTTCGTCCCCGAAATTACTAGTTAGGAAGAATGGTCCTAACAGTTTAAACAATATCCAAAACAATCTTTTTATAACAACACTATTACCCTTACTATCCTTTCAAATCTATCCAAAATTTCCAAAAAACATTGCTAACTCAACTATTCAAATTATAATATCAAATTCAAACTTAAATTTTAAAAAAATTAAAATTATCAGAATTTTCTCAAAATTTTCTAACTCTTTAAATTTTCAAAAAATTTCGCCAGCGTCTCCTTTGCGCGGCTAGCTTGGTACAACTACAAAATGCCTCTACGGCTCCCAAATTCCAAAAGAAAACCAAAAGCCAAGTGGTTTGATCAAAAACCCAATCAAATTTCGTATAGAAATTTGAACACATACCTTTTTAGTCGTGCAATTCAAATTATCTCCTGAAATCAAAACCAATTTTCCTTTCCCTTTATCATACTTGCATATCCTACTTAGCAATAATATCCAATCATAGCTTTTAAAATCACTTTATACATTTTCTTACAGAATTTTTCATATTTACTTCTATTCAAATTAGTTTTTCCCATTTCCATATGAATTCAATTTATCTTCAATTCTGAACATTGAATTTTATCTTCCATTTATAACTGATTCATATCATTATTTTAAATTAGTTTCATCCACTAATTTATTTCAATTTTCAATTTGAAATGGTTTTGTCGCTAACAAAAATTTTCCAAAAAAAATTTCTAACTCCCAAAATTTTCGGAAAATTTAGGCATAGTCTCCTTTGTACGGAGAAGCTTTTGCAATTTGACAAGAGATATAAATATATATACATCGATCTACATGGTGGGAAAAACAAAAACAGTTCATATTTCCTATTTTCATTGCGTAGGCGTACCTTTATTTAGCGTTTATAAGCAAGCGGCTTAGTATTTTAGCATTTAGCGCGTTTAAATTCAGCCAAAAAGCTTCCCGATACCTGTACTTACTCAATTTAAATATGTAAGCACTATATATGTGAAGTTTATAACATTTCTCTTACTTAAACAACTACAACTCATCAACTCTAAAAGAAATGCATTCTAAATAACTTCCACGAGCAATTTATATGATTTCAACACTAATTCAATTGCTTTTAACCAATTCATATACCATTTCGTTCAATTTTATTGGTTTACAACTCAATTGCTTACATTCAATTTATTTTAACCCAACATCTCACATTACTTCATATGATTCAAAAATAATTTTATTTTCTTCTTTTAATTCATAGAATTTCTTTACCTTCATTTACGTTAAACGGCAACTATTGTAACAACCCAAGATTTCGCAATTATTTTATTATCGTTATTAGACGATTAATTTTACTAGCTGTCTGTTATTTGAAGTTTGAGTCGGTTTGAAATCCTTTTAAATAAAACTTGCTAAATGGGATTGTGGGCTTTAAATCGAATTTGGCCCGTGTTTTATATTGGTACCATGTAAAAAAATCGAGTATATACCCGATTTCTTTCATTCTAAAACCTAAACACCAAAAACCCTAGCATACGTGAAAATAAGAATGGTGGCCTGCTCGTTCGCTTTCTTCGTTCGTTCGTTTGAAGATTTGGGCTTCGTGTGATTCGCGAATGCCGATTTCAAGTGCTCGGCTGCTTGGATCCGTGCGTCGAAATCAAGGTGAGTAATTCTTATTACTCACATCTAATTCAAGCGTGTTTCATTGTTGATGATTTCATGGATTTTGTCGATCTCGTATAACCGGGTACCTTGATTTATTTGCGACTTTGACTTTGTTATGCTCTGTATTCGATTCATTTGGTATGCCGTACTTGCATTTACACCTTTGCTGTTCCATAGCCTCGGCTTTAACTTGATTTTGTTCAATGTTTTGACCTGCTGTTGATCATGGCTTCGGCTGTGCTCGGGTTGTTTCACCTGATTCATTTGAAGTTGTAGCCTTGATTTTCATTTTGATGTTACTAGAATTTGTTGCAGTGCCTTGCTGTTTTGACTTGATTGAGCTTCAGGCTAGACTTGTCTTTCTGTTCGATTTTTGCCTTGCCTTGAGCATATGTATACTGCTGCAGCTTCGAATGATGCATGTTGTACCTGGTCCCTTTTATTGTTTACTGGTATCTCTTGACAGTTTTGTATTACTTGATGAACTTTGGTTCTTTGATTTAATTGTTGACATTTACTGTCCCACTGCTTTATTGTCACTGCCTATTGGTTGTGCAGTTGAACTTGTATTTTGTCAGTGCAGTGTCTTGACATTCATGTCTGCACTCTTTCTTTTGATAGTTGCTTCTTACTTTGAAAGTGCAGTACTTGCCTCTCTTATCATTTCTTTTTACTGATTCGCCCTTGATGGTTTACACTGTTGCCACATATGTGCATCCGTGTATGTACATACATATGTATGTGTGGAAGCATGTATTGATTTGGGTCTGCTTGGTTGGTTTGTATCGCACTGAGTTAACACTCATGTGTGCTGAGGCATTGCATTTTCATTTGCCTCGGGCCTAGGCAGATTAGACGAGTGGGCCTTGCATTGCAATGACCACTGATTTCATTTGCATTTTCTAGTTTCATTTAGTGGACACTGGTTCACTTCCACTTCATGTAGGGATTGCATTTTGTTCTGTCCACTTGTTCATTGTAGTTTGGCTTGGGTTTGAGCATCACTAATCTGATAATACTCGTATCAGTCATTGGTGTAGCATTGTGTATATATACACTTGTTTGTTTGGTCTCTTATTGGTTTAAGTTGAAGTTTGCAGTCTGATTATTTTACTCTTTGGCCTTTCTTTCTTGATGGCATTTGATCCAGACAGTGTTGTATTATGATTCGTACATTGTGTTGAATCCAGTCTCAAAGACTCGGGTTCAACCTTGTATGCGGTTGTGAATTTTCAATGTGCATTTCCTGTGTACTTCATACTTGAACTTGATGGTTGGACCTATTGTGTTGTGTACAATCTATTCAATTGCAGTTCCATTTCACCGTTGCCTGATACTATGCAGTTCTTAGAACTATTATCCTTTGGGGTGTAATTTCTGACTCATTTTGTTTGTAGTTGTGTTGAGTCACGATAGTCATGATTTGACCTCTGCAGTTTTGATTGCTGTTAGTATTCACTGTTGTGATGATTTCACATGCTGTAGTGGCGAGGCAGTGCACGCGTGCGTGTACTGCAGCCACACAGTATTGACGTTTTAATTGATATTTCAATTGTTTGAATTGTTTCGTGTGTCCAATTCAATATTATTGAATCGTATTGTGTCTTGATTTAATTTAAACATTTTGTTGTTGTCTAATTTTCTATTTGATAATTAGATTATGAGTTTCTAATTATTTATTTAATAATTAGATTTTGTTGTTAATTGCCGATTAGGCAATTCTGATGTTTTTCTAAATTATCTTCATTGAAATTCTTTTCACTTATCTTTGTTGATGATTTGATTATGCTGATTTGTTGTTTAACAATGTTATGTGTTATATTTATCGTTATCCAATTCTTTATTTAAGAATCGGATAGGTAAATTTATTGTGACTGTCGTCTATTTGATTATTTAATTATTATTGCTTATGTGCACTAATAACTGAGTTTGAATTAGACTGACCGGTGTATTATTTTCTTTTGAATGCAATACTTGGGTCAGACCGAGTTATTACAGGTTGTAGATATCTTACTTTGGGTTGCTGCTAGAGCTATGAAGTCTTTTCATACCTTTTGGAGTAGTCGTCGTCATTATATAGTAGTCAGTGTATTTGTATAGGAAGATATGTATATTCATGTATGCTATTTACGATAATGTACTTGTATATGTAACTTCCAGAGTCGACAGTTGTAGTTGTATCATATGTATTGTATCACATGTATTGTAACTGACATCAGTTATTATATGTATGAGACATTTTTGTTTTATCAGTGTTCCGCATTTATATGATCTGTGTTATTATTATATTTATTGTCCTAAACTATTATGAACCATCGTAGTTCGTTTTATATTGGAATTGGGTATGTCGATGGAAGTAAATAAACAAGAGATGGAAAAAAAATATACCACTCCTATCGAGATAACCAATACTAGTGTAAGGCCTAACTACGGATGGTCGCTCCTATCCAGCCTTATTCTTCGTGATAACAGACAGTATTCTCTTTAATACTCTTTGTTATTGTGAGCATAGAGGTGGGGCGTCACAGCTGGTATCAGAGCTTGGGGTTTATGGGCATAATATAAAACATAACTTGGATGGAATATGTGTTACAACTATTAGTCGATGTTTTAGTTGTGCTTTGAGCCAAAACTAAAGTTTTGAAATTTTGATGAAATTTTTAGATATCTTATTTAAAAATAAAAGTGAATTTGCGTTTTGTTGATTTGGTTGATTCGTGTTTTGTTTATCAGAGTGCGCAGCGAAAACAGTGAGACTATCTTCATTGAGTACAGCTGATAAATATTTTGAATTGAAAATATGAAATTGAAATAAATTTCATTTGTTGTTTACATAGATGTGCTTATTTTGTTTTCTTTGAAAATTTCGAATCCGATTTGAGGATTCGAAGCAATTGCAGTTATGTGATTTTGTTGAGATTTTGTTGTTTTGAATTGTCTTCATTGAAGATATATTCGACTGATTTCTTTGTTCTTTTGTAGTATACATGCAAATTTAAGTTGCATGTTACTGCATTATTTTTACGTTGAGCCGATGTTTGGTTCTAAACGTATTTTGTTGCCGTTATTTTTATAACGGGATTTTTACACCAATGCTAAATTTTTGAAGCCCGGTGTTTTGTTGACATTTTAATGAATGAAAATTCGCTGATATTATATTTTGATGCAAATTATTTTGATGAGATTTTGACGTTTAAAAATTACTGTCGCATTGACTTCAGTAACCGTCAAATTATAAAGTGGATTTTCAAGCGGTTATCCCACAATGCTGATTTTGAGATCCGTTTCTACGATGTTTTGAGAAGTGCAATTTTCTTGTCGAAATTGTCACTAATGTTGCTGTTTTTATCACGGATTTGCAAATCGTTTTAAAAATAAAAATTGTTTTCAAAAAATTTCAGTTTGCGTTTTCAAAAGAATGAGAAAGCGATTTAAACGTTTCAGCAAAATCGAGGACTATGACCCCTTTCTTTTACTGATTCGCTTAATTCCGGACTTGTTCGGTTAGAATGTAAATTATTACTTTTATAAAATAAATGAAATTGTTTTCAGAAGTTTTGCGGTTTGCGTTTTCAAAAGAATGAGGAAGCGATTTAAACATTTCAGCAAACTCGAGGACTATGACCCCTTTCTTTTACTGATTCGCTTAATTCGAGACTTGTTCGGTTGAGAAAGTAAATTATTACTTTTATAAAATAAATGAAATTGTTTTCAGAAGTTTTGCAGTTTGCATTTTCAAAAGAATGAGGAAGCGATTTTAAACGTTTCAGCAAAATCGAGGACTATGACCCCTTTTTTTTTACTGATTCGCTTAATTCCGGACTTGTCCGTTTGAGAATCTGAAATGTTATTTTTGAAATACACAATTTTGCACTTTCAAGGAAACGATGAAGAGAATTAAACGATTTAGTAAAACTCATGGTTATGGGACATGTGTGTTTGCCATTTTGATTAATTCCGGACTCGTTAATTGAAATATTTTGCTGTTTTGATGATTTTGATGATTTTCGTGTGCTTTCGAGCCATTATGTTGGACCTTCGGGTCATATGTTGGACCTTCGGGTCAATACCAGTATCAGACCTTTGGGTCATATGTTGGACCTTCGGGTCATTTGTTGGGCGCCAAAATTATGTTGGGTACTTGATAGGCTTCGGCCATATGTTGATGCACGTGGGCGTAGCTAAAACTTGCCATTTGTTGGAATCGATCCACCTTTTATGTTGATTTTCTAGATTATCTTCATTGATTTCTAGATATTTGTTGTTTTCAATTATCTGCAGGTAATTGGATATTTGTTGATATGAGTTCTGATTATCGTCTTTGATAATTAGATATTTGTTAATTCTTATTATCGTTGTTGATAATTAGATATTTGTTGATTCTGATTATCGTTTTTGATAATTAGATATTTGTTGATTCTGATTATTGTTTTTGATAATTAGATATTTGTTGATTCTGATTATCGTTTTTGATAATCAAATATTTGTTGATTTGAGATTTGATTATCGTTTTTGATAATCGAATTGATTATCGTTTTTGATAATCGAATATTTGTTGATTTGAGATCTGATTATCGTTTTTGATAATCGAATAATTGTCGATTTGAGATCTGATTATCGTTTTTGATAATCGAATAATTGTTGATTTGAGATTTGATTATCGTTTTTGATAATCGAATATTTGTTGATTTGAGATTTGATTAATAATTGTTGACTTGAGATTTGATTATCGTTTTTGATAATCGAATATTTGTTGATTTGAGATTTGATTATCGTTTTTGATAATCGAATATTTGTTGACTTGAGAGTTGATTATCGTTTTTGATAATCGAATATTTGTTGATTTGAGATTTTATTATCGTTTTTGATAATCGAATATTTGTTGATTTGAGATTTGATTATCGTTTTTGATAATCGAATAATTGTTGAGTTGAGATTTGATTATCGCTTGAGATAATTAAATAATTGTTGACTTGAGATTTAATTATCGTTTTTGATAATTGAATATTTGTTGATTTGAGAATTCTGATTATCGTTTTGATAATTAGACCTTTGATGTTTTCTGATTACCGTTTTGGTAACTAGATAATTGCGGTTTTGCGATTTACGATTTGGGTTTCATAATTATCTTTGTTGATAATTAGATTTTACCATCTTCTAATTATCGTAACGATAATTAGATATTGCTGTTTTGTGATTTCTATATTCTGATTATCTATTCGATGATTAGATTTTGTTGAGAATTTGTGAATTTCTTTTATGAAATTAAAAGATTTCTTTTGTGTTTATATTCTCGACTTTTATTTTTCTAGCTTAACCAGTTTATGTTATAAAAATAATTGTTACTAACGACCTTTATTTTATGAAAATTGCGGGGATGCAATTTTTATAAGGAGGGGAGTCTGTAACAACCCTGGATTTCGCAATTATTTTATTATCGTTATTAGACGATTAATTTTCCTAGCAGTCTGTTATTTCGAGTTTGAGTCGGTTTGAAATCCTTTAAAATAAAACTTGCTAAATGGGATTGTGGGCTTTAAATCGATTTTGGCCCGTGTTTTATATTGGTACCATGTAAAACAAATCAAGTATATACCCGGTTTCTTTCATTCTAAAACCTAAACACCAAAAACCCTAGCATACGTGAAAATAAGAATGGCTGCCTACTCGTTCGCTTTCTTCGTTCGTTCGTTTGAAGATTTAGGCTTCGTGTGATTCGCGAATGCCGATTTCAAGTGCTCGGCTGGTTGGATCGGTGCGTCGAAATCAAGGTGAGTAATTCTTATTACTCACATCTAATTCAAGCGTGTTTCATTGTTGATGATTTCATGGATTTTTCGATCTCGTATAACCTGGTACCTTGATTTATTTGTGACTTTGACTTTGTTATGCTCTGTACTTCGATTCATTTGGTATGCCATACTTGCATTTACACCTTTGCTGTTCCATAGCCTCAGCTTTAACTTGATTTGTTCAATGTTTTGACCTGCTGTTGATCATGGCTTCGGCTGTGCTCGGGTTGTTTCACCCGATTCATTTGAAGTTGTAGCCTTGATTTTCATTTTGATGTTACCAGAATTTGTTGCAGTGCCTTGCTGTTTTGACTTGATTGAGCTTCAGGCTAGACTTGTCTTTCTGTTCGATTTTTGCCTTGCCTTGAGCATATGTATACTGTTGCAGCTTCAAATGATGCATGTTGTACCTGGTCCCGTTTATTGTTTACTGGTATCTCTTGACAGTTTTGTATTGCTTGATGAACTTTGGTTCTTTGATTTAATTGTTGATATTTACTGTCTCACTGCTTTATTGTCATTGCCTATTGGTTATGTAGTTGAACTTGTATTTTGTCACTGCAGTGTCTTGACATTCATGTCTGCACTCTTTCTTTTGATAGTTGCTTGCTACTTTGAAAGTGCAGTACTTGCCTCTCTTATCATTTCTTTTTACTTATTCGCCCTTGATGGTTTACACTCCTGCCACATATGTGTATCCGTGTATGTACATACATATGTATGTGTGGAAGCATGTATTGATTTGGGTCTGCTTGGTTGGTTTGCATCGCACTGAGTTAACACTCATGTGTGCTGAGGCATTGCATTTTCATTAGCCTTGGGCCTAGGCAGATTAGACGAGTGGGCCTAGCATTGCAATGACCACTGATTTAATTTGCATTTTCCAGTTTACACTAGTTCACTTCCACTTCATGTAGGGATTGCATTTTGTTTTGTCCACTTGTTCATTGTAGTTTGGCTTGGGTTTGACCATCACTAATCTGATAATGCTCGTATCAGTCATTGGTGTAGCATTGTGTACGTATACACTTGTTTGTTTGGTCTCTTATTGGTTTAAGTTGAAGTTTGCAGTCTGATTATTTTATTCTTTGGCCTTGCTTTCTTGATAGCATTTGATCCAAACAGTGTTGTATTATGATTCCTACATTGTGCTGAATCCAGTTTCAAAGACTCAGGTTTAACCTTGTATGCGGTTGTGAATTTTCAATGTGCATTTCCTGTGTACTTCATATTTGAACTTGATGGTTGGACCTATTGTGTTGTGTACTGTCTATCCAATTGAAGTTCCATTTCACTGTTGCGTGATACTATGCAGTTCTTAGAACTGTTATCCTTTGGGGTGTAATTTCTGACTCATTTTGTTTGTAGTTGTGTTGAGTCACGATAGTCGTGATTTGACCTCTGCAGTTTTGATTGCTTTTAGTATTCACTGTTGTGATGATTTCACATGCTATAGTGGCGAGGCAATGCACGCGTGCGTGTACTGCAGCCACACGGTATTGACGTTTTAATTGATATTTCAATTGTTTGAATTGTTTCGTGTGTCCAATTCAATATTATTGAATCGTATTGTGTCTTGGTTTAATTTAAACATTTTGTTGTTGTCTAATTATCTATTTGATAATTAGATTATGAGTTTCTAATTATTTATCTAATAATTAGATTTTGTTGTTAATTGCCGATTCGGCAATTCTGATGTTTTTCTAAATTATCTTCATTGAAATTCTTTTCACTTATCTTTGTTGATGATTGGATTATGCTGATTTGTTGTTTAACACTGTTATGTGTTATATTTATCGTTATCTGATTCTTTATTTAAGAATCGGATAAGTAAATTAATTGTGACTGTCGTCTATTTAATTATTTAATTATTATTGCTTCTGTGCACTAATAACTGAGTTTGAATTAGACTGACCCGTGTATTATTTTCTTTTGAATGTAATACTCGGGTCAGATCGAGTTATTACAGGTTGTAGATATCTTACTTTGGGTTGCTGCTAGAGCTATGAAGTCTTTTCATAACTTTTGGAGTAGTCGTCGTCATTATATAGTAGTCAGTGTATTTGTATAGGAAGATATGTATATTCATGTATGTTATTTACGATAATGTACTCGTATATGTAACTTCCAGAGTCGACAGTTGTAGTTGTATCATATGTATTGTATCACATGTATTGTAACTGACATCAGTTACTATATATATGAGACATTTTTGTTTTATCTGCGTTCCGCGTTTATATGATCTGTGTTATTATTATATTTATTGTCCTAAACTATTATGATCCATTGTAGTTCGTTTTATATTGGAATTGGGTATGTCGGTAAATAAATAAGAGATGAAAAAATAAATATACCACTCCTATCGAGATAACCAATACTAGTGTAAGGCCTAACTACGGATGGCGGCTCCTATCCAGTCTTATTCTTCGTGATAACAGACAGTATTTTCGTTAATACTCTTTGTTATTGTGAGCATAGACGTGGGGCGTCACAACTATTTTTATGCAAATTCAGCGATATTCACTTAATAGTGTATCCATTTTAGTTTATAACTACTTTAAATTAATTTCAGCTCATTCTGTATTTAATTCCATTCCGTTTCTAGTTTATTCACCAACCATACATTGCATTTCATTTCCTCTCCGCATTGGTTTCATTTTAAAACTATTTCATTGAGCTTGACAACATTCGATGCTTATATTAATATCCATTTTTCAAATCAATTTAACCCAAACTTTTATTTAATGGTCCTCCATTCTTACTCGAAACCAAGCTGCTTTGACTTAAGTAATTCTACTTCAAATTAATTGTGACGACCCGACTTCCTATGACCAGGAAGACGTTTCGTCTTGAAGAAAGAAAGGGATGAGAAAATAGAAAAGATAGAGAAGAAAGAACAACAACATCAGAATCTCACAGCGGAACGAATAAAATATAATAATCACATAAATATTTACATAATATACAACATCAATCAGAGTTATACAGACAATACATCACATACTAGACAGTTATAAACACCTGTCTAGTTAACACAACTCAATACAATACACAATACATCACAGAGATACCACACAGCGGAACTATATATATCTACATCGCTGAAGCCTCCTGCTCCATTGCTCCTCCAGAATTCGTCAAAGCTAAACCTGAATCCCTTGGCTACCCGTAAAAATTTGGGTACCCGAGAGTTTATGGAAAACAAAAATAAACTCCGGGTTAGACATGGGTCTGGTATGAGTAACAGGTTAAAGTTGCTTAACTTTAGAAAATCTTTGAAAACAAAAGGTATCACGTAAGACTCCCCACAAATAAATATGAAAAAGTTTTTACCTTACGCTAACCAAAACATTTGATAGGAAATTCTGTGATATTATAATAGGTCTAGGGTTTTCAAGTAAATAGAAAATAGCCGAAATTGTTACATTCATTAAATTCCAGCTACTAGCCACAAAAGTGGGTAATACAATCAAAACCGTGGGCACTTATTGGATTGTGGATTCCATACAATGGCAGGGCTACTGGGGTACCGCCCGTCACAGTACGTGGCCTAGATCAACGTACCGAGGATCACTCCCGACCCCCTGCAACACAAGGCCGGAACCATTCCTTACTGAACAGTCCCGAACAAGATAAACCCCGGCAGTTGTTGCAATCAACCGCCCACACAGCCGAAAATAAAGGGACATCTAGACAGGGGAATATCCTTGTCCTGCTTGGGCATGACCCACCTAACCTTGCTACACCTCCCCTGTTTTAGCCATTCCCGGTTGATGAGGCTTGAGGCTACGATTACCTTTATAGAACATATTTCTCAGAATGCTCATCGCCCACCTGACGATGTGTTGAAAGCATTCAATCCATACAAGTTCGTTCCGGGTTCGAACGAAACCGAAGGCATTATCTCGTTACACTCATTTTGGAATCACCCTCAGAGTTAACGATGATAACCCTTGCATTCTGAATCTTCATCTTCACCTCAGATTCACAAACTATCGTTAATTTGGAATTGATGTGGTTTTCGGATATTCCTAATGCGGAAAACCGATCCTGGTCTCATCGTAATCCAAAGCGTGTCTTTTAAGGCCAAGTTGTCTATTTAGTCTTAACAGTTTAATTCAATATAATCAATATACACACAGATGGATAATTCATAATATCACAAAAGATAATCATAGATAATCTCATAAATAGATAATCAATATTATCATCTAAACAGATAACCAAATCATATTTAAACCAGGCATCCATGACACATAGATATTATTCATGCCAGATCACAATCATCAAATGAAATATCAATATCATTCATCCATAAGCAATGATTTATAATCATACCATTTGTAATTAATTTAAAATGAATTAAATTAACTACTTCAATCTCTAATTAATTTAAAATAAATTAAATTAATTACTTCATCTACAAATCCTGCTTATACAACCATTAATTAATTATAAATCAAATTAATTAATCTCTAGATATTCATATTGATTAATCACCCTTGGTTAATCATTCACTAATTACAATAGGAAATTAGTCTTTAATTAATTTTACAAATTAATTATTATAAATTATTTATAGTAATTAGCATTTAATTACTTTATTTATTAATTAACTATAATTAATTACATTTATCCTTAATCAATTACATTATTTAATCACTTCATTATTAAATATTTCTTAATTAATCAATCATTAATTACATAATTAATGATTTCTACTTATATTTAAATTAATTACCTTATTTGAATTAATTACATTAAGTAATTAATCTTTAATTAAAAATATTTATTAATCACCCTTGATTAATAAAAATCTAGCAATTAACCCTTAATTACTTATATAATTTAATTAATTATCCCATAATTAATTATCTCCACTAATTAATCCCAAGATTAATTATAAAAGTAATTATCCAAATTACTTTATTAACACATTATTTTCATTAATTACATTCAGTAATTAACGTTCATTACTTCTTAAGTAAATTCTGCTCCATTGCATACACTAAGTAATTACACTTATCAACTTGTCAAATGATTTTCTTAAATTAATTAACTAAATTAATTAATTTAAAATTAATCACTTATCTCAATTAATTACAATAAGTAATTAATCCCTTAATTACTTTCACCAAGTAATTTCATTAACAAATTACAATAGATTACCTAAATTAATCTGATTACTTATCGAAAATTAATCACATAAATTAATTAGTAATCTATAGTTAATTTCTTTATTAACTACTATCATCTCTTAATTTACTTCTTAATTTACCTTTATCTTTAAATTAATCTAAATTATTCATTTATAAATTACCATTTCTTATTATCTTATTAATTAAATCATTTAATGCCTTAATTATCCTTAAAATAATTCATTTCTTATTTAATGACTTAATTAATATAAAAATGTATTAGAACATTACACTTTTAATTGAAATCCAAATTTAATTCTAAATTTAAGATTCAAAAGGATTATTAATTAAACATTATTCAAATTTAAATTCAATTTATAATCTTGTAAATAACATCAATCTCTAATTTAAATTTCCAAAATACATTAATATTTGACTTGCAAATTTTCAAGCTAAACAATTTATTTTTCTTTTCATTTAACAAAACTTTCTTAACAGATTTATTTTCAAAACTGTTTTATTGGACTTATTCTTAATCACATGAATCTATTAATTTTAACATTGATTTCAAAACTTTGTTGAAAATCTTGATTTTAAGTCTTGCTTAGAAATCCAAATTCATTCTGAAAAATTAAATTTCAAAAGTTTCATCTAAGATTACTTTAAACTCTGGATTCAAACATTGTTCCAATATTGGTTTATATTTTAAACCAAGTTTAAAACATAGCATAAAATCCTGTTAAGAATTTTGGACCAAAATAAAACCTGAGTATATCAGGTTTATTACAACCTGAATTCCCTCCCTCTGAGAATAAACCCAGCATGCACCGAGTCACACACGAAATTCCACTAGAACGATCCCGAGTCACCCCTCTTCTTCCTTGTCGAACTCACTTCCCAGATACGCGAGGTGCACGGTGCACGTATACCCACGAATTCCGATGCTCCGACCTACTTCGCCAGCCTCGTCACATCGCCGGCGATTCCTACTTCCCTTCGGACCACCCAGCTCGAAGAATCTCACCACCAGTCCAAATCCAACAATTCGAACACCCCAGACCCAAACCTGGAAACGCAAATCAGGTTTCCACCCAAACCTGGAACTTCACGCCGCACTTCAAACTCCGACCACCATATCATCAGAGACTCCGGCCATGGCTTCATCAATACTTCAACGACCATTCCCCAAACCCCCATGGCACTCGATGCTCCAGAGACCTCACAATGCACTTGTTTCTCCAGCACGGCTAAACTAGGTTTAGCAACAAAACTCAACCACCACAGTCACCACCGTGGCTGTGAACACCTCCCACTATTTTTCCCATCACCTTGGCAAGCTCCTCCACCTCCTCGCACAACCCGACCACCTCTAATCCCATAGATCATCAGAGATTCCCAAAAACCCAAAAACAGTACAACCCAGAATTGCACTTTCATTTCTAATCTAAAAATTTTGATTTTAGTTTTAAAAATCATGATTTCGTCTAAGGTTTCAGCTTATATGCCTGAACTAAAAATTTATAAAGTTTGAGTTTTTATAAAACTCAAGCTTTATACTGTTCTTTATTTTCCAGAACATGTTTTGAATTTGTTTTAACTTAAATACAATTTTGAAACTCATTTTATAATCAAACAAACAGATGTTGTTTAGATCCAAAGTCCTAACAGTCAGTGGATAAAGTGAAATGATTTAAATTGAAAAACTGGGCAATGTGATTTAGAACAAAAATATTCTACAGGCATTCAAAATCATATATGCATCACACATCATAAATACACAGGAAATTCCCAACATATATACACAAATACAACCTATCTTGGTATAAATCAAACTAACCAGATTTATCTTTAAGTTTTTAAAAAGAGTTACTCACCTGATAGATGATGAACAGAGCTTTTGAAAACTTGAAAACATATTTGAATTTGAAATCTGTAAACTGAAATCTTTTGCTTTGGAACTGAGATGCTGAATTGTTTGGAAATGATTACAGGTTTGGCTTTGAAGATGTTAAACTGGAATGCAAACTTCGATTTGAAAACCTTAAACTTGGCTGTAGCTTAAAAACTAATTTTTTAAAAAGAACTTCATGCATGCTGGCTTTGATCTTCCTACTAATCTTCTAGCTTTTGTTGTTGTATGTTGTTTATTTGAATGATGTTTGAGTTTATAAAAAATGAGAATGCTAACTATTATTTTCTGGTTTGCTTATTTTTGATAAACGAAATGAACTGAAAGATATGTATATATATAGAAATATAAGTTTGTAAAGGGTGTAGGCTTTTACTGGTGCAAGCTTTTCTTTATTTTGTTTTATCAGGCAAGATATTTACTTTGGAGGCTGAGTTGAGTTATTCATTTCGGCTGAAATGATTTTTACACATTTCTAGTAGACCAAACGGTGTGCTCGAATTAAATGAAATGGTACTTATGTTTTTATGCTCATCTTATCTTTGTATGTAGATAGATCTTTTGCACTTTGTTTTATTCTCTTTTTCATATTTTGTTCTTGTCTGCATCTTTTACAGGCAACATTTCTACAAAGCCTGGTACAAATCTCTATTATTTTGTTTCTTAACTTGATGTTTTGTACTTGTCTGAATCTTAATTTACAAGCTACTAACATTTTATTTTATGTTTTCATACTTGTCTTCTTTTCTACTCTTCATACTTACTGTACTTTGCATTGTTAACCTGACTTTGCCATGTTTACTTTTATTATTTTACATAGATATTTATGTTTTTTTTTAGCCTTCTATTTTATTTTACATGTTTATATACTTTTACTTGCCTTCATTTCTAAGCTAACTTTACTTTGCATTTTCTTTGTCCTTGGCTATTGCATTTTATTTTATCTATTACTTTGTTTATACATTTACTTCTATACTTACCTGATTTGTTTTGTACCTTACTTTGCATTTTCTTAACCTTGTATTTCTTTTACTACTTGCCTGCATAGTTGCTTACAGCAACAAACATATTCTACATGCCCGAAACACTTTACTTTGTTTATATTCTAGTTATTATTTATAATTTTACTTATGTTAAATATCATACATTTAATTTATTCTTAAGTTTAATAATTATAAAGTTTACTTTATTTTAAATTTACAAACCATAGCCTTTCAAAATACTTATATATATATATATATGAATTTAAAATAATAATTTCTTTTATATTAAAATCTATTTATAAAAATATTGCATTATTTTTATTATTTAAAAATCACTCATTACTAATTTAAAATAATTCATAAATGAAATCACTACATAAATGAATTATTTATTTTATAAAGTTGAAGTAAAAAGGCAAAACAATTCTTTATTTAAATTTTAACCTATACTAGAATACTTTTTAAACAAATTAAATTTATCTAGAGTATTTTTAAGATCTTATTATTATTTATACAATGTTAAATTCCCAAATTATCAAAAATAATAGACTTAGAAAATATAAGTTTATCTATTAAATTTTAAAAACAAAACTGATCTATTTATAATATATACCAATATATATACATATATACATAGATTATAAATAGAAACAATTTAAATTAGCCTTTAAAAGATAAATTATCAGTTAAATATTTATTGAAAAGGAGATTTTTAAATCTATTCAAATATTATTAACAAATATTATTAAATCAATTTAACTTTTTAATGTAGATTATTAAATTGATATTGTCCCAAATTTCCGGGATGTCACATTCTTCCCCCCTTAAAAGAATTTCATCCCCAAATTTAAAACAAAGGTAATTTAATAATCTGCTTAAATATTTAATTTCTAAAAACACAAGCATATATTAATCATATGCTGACAATCATAGCAACCAATTCATCCAAACAAACAAATCTAACTATCCAGACAAAATTCCGGATAGAATTTGCTCGAGTTTCCCCAAGTATAAATACCGGGTTACTCGCTCTATAGAATCCAAACAAACAATACTACTAAGCTACAGAACTTCTACTCATCTAGATTTACAAACAAGACAGGGTATCAGACTATAGACAAGTCTGAATCAACATCCAAAACTCCCTGAATTGCTGGCTCTATAATCAGAAATAAATCTTACACATGCTCCCTCAGAGATACGTGAAACACAAACGAATTCCTGTTATCCAAACTGACAATTCAATCCTGAAGACCAACACTTATCCAAAATCAAATCCCCGATTTCGGAATCCAAATCCGTCCGTCTCTTATCCACAAAACTCCTTGGACGATTCTGTGCTGTCTACATCCCTACTGATCAGCTCAACTCTTACCGATGCTCCTAGAAATCAACTGGACCAAAAATAGTCCAACAAAATGATCTTTCCAAGATCGACCAAACTCAGAACCTAAACTTTATTCCAAATTAGAAAACAAAACTCACTTCTCTCATCTGGAAGAGATAAAACAGGTGCACTCCAATCTGGCCTCAGATTCTGAAAAAATTTCCTGTAGAACTCTCTAATCCAAACATTGCAATATCCAATTGCTTCCAAACTAAAACAGCTGCCACCATGCTTCTGCTGCGCAACTCTGATCGAACAGATGAAAATGCTGAAGTCGAACACAGACTGGACAACACATCCCAACATTAGGGCTCCACAGATCAAAAGAAAGCTCTGAAGTTCCTCCAAAGTTCGAGTTATTTCACCAACTCAAAAATCATCCTATTACTAAGCTGAACCATCAGTACCACTCCTGGAATCCAGTCGATACCAAACTCAGTCTCCAGATGCTGACCAAATTCTGACTTCTAGAAGACATCTAGAAAAATTCTGAAACACAAAAGAACACTCAAACTATCGCAAGTCACTTTTGCGATCAATTCAGCCTAATTCCAAAAATACTGCTCTCTCATTACCAAACAGAACAGCTTACGCTTGTGTGGCTAATCCATCGAAGAAATAGATCTACTCTGCAGCTTCTAAACTCCACTGCTGACCCAGAAGCCAAAGACTACTTAATCCAAAGCTCTTCGAGAAACTCGAACCTCAAAGAAAACAGAAACACCCAGCTGAACACAGCGACGACTCCAAAGCGGACACTCTTCCTTACTTGTTCCATAGAACACCTTTGGAGACATCCATAGCCACTGTGTCTCATCACACAGCTACTATACCTTGATGTATCAAGATATCATGACTTGCTTCTGCCCAACCGACAGATCCGAACTCTAGCTTAATCAAACTACACTTCAAAATGAACTCCGAACCTTAATAGGTTTCCTTCAGAGATCAATGAAATCCTTACGCCACCCAAGGTTTACTCGAGACGGTATTAGGTCTACAGTCTCGACAATTATACTTCTAACCATTGATAGTTGTGTTACACACACCACTACCTATCTACCTTTATAGCTCATTGGAAAACCTGAACAGGTAACCCAACAAATAGGTAGAAATATATATATATATATATATATATATATATATATATATATATATATATATATATATATCAAAATTACAAATACGCTCTCTCAAGAAAGAAAACACTTAAGAGCCTAGGTATTCACTCAACCTAGCGCTCTGATACCAACTGTGACGACCCGACTTCCTATGACCAGGAAGACGTTTCGTCTTGAAGAAAGAAAGGGATGAGAAAATAGAAAAGATAGCGAAGAAAGAACAACAACATCAGAATCTCACAGCGGAACGAATAAAATATAATAATCACATAAATATTTACATAATATACAACATCAATCAGAGTTATACAGACAATACATCACATACTAGACAGTTATAAACACCTGTCTAGTTAACACAACTCAATACAATACTGTAACGACCCTGAATTTTGAACTATTTAATTTGAAAATATTTAATTTATTTTAAATATTTAAATGATGGTTTGAATTAAATTTCAAATTATCAGGATAAATTTGTGATTAAAATTTAGAATTTAATCTGTTTAAAGTTGAATAAAAATTTGAATTTGACTTTGGAGTTGAATTTGAATATTGAATTCGTATTTAAAATTTGAACAAATGACTAGGAATAATAATTTTGATTTGAGAATTATTATTTATGAAAATTTATAAATTTGAGGTTAGTTTAAATAACATTCTTTAACTTAAATAAAATAAGAAATATATGTATAATAATATAACATAAAAAAATAATAATAATAATAATAAATGAAAAGAATATAAAAAGAAGTATACATGGCCTTACTCCTTTCAGCTACAAACACGCCTTCAATTCTGCAAATTCACGTTCTCCTTCTCTTTAAAACATGAGCCCTCTTCCCCCCTTCTGTTTCGTTCCTCAGTAGAAATAAAAAAAAAAATATAAGACAACAATGGCCGCAGCCAAATCGACGTCGCAAGCGCGAGCGAAGAGGGGCGCAAGTGGAGACGTGGCCGCGCGCGACAAGGTTTGGGGTCGATTGGGGCTAGGGATTTAAGCTCGCAACGGCGTCGCGATGTGGTGGCGCGGCGCGAGGCACGGCACACGAGGCGACGACTGTGGCATACGACGCAATGGAGATTGGTGCGGCGGTGACTTCAATAGTACTCGTGGCGATGAATTGGGGAAGTGGAGTGGATGCGCGCGATTGGAGGCAACGACGGCCTGGCGCTCGCATGAATCTAGGGTGCGGCGGTGCTTGGAGTTTGGAGGGGGGTCGTGATCAACAATGGCGGCTAGGGCAGTGAAGTGGGCGACTCTGTTGGCTTCGCGCGTCTCGGCGTGACAAAGCCCAGTTAGGGGTGTCGGCAGAAGGTATTCTTCTGTCTTTAATTTTGTTAATAAAAATGTTTAAATTAGTTAAAGGAAAAATTTTTACAGTAAAAGAAAAAAAAGCAAAATCAAATTTTGGTTGAATCTGTATACATATGTAAATTTCAATTTAAATGTATTTAAGAAAACAGTAAATGAGTATATGGATAAAACTTTGAAAGAAAAGAAATTAATTTACAGTAAATGTATATAAGTTAAATTTAAATAGTTAAGGATATAAATAGAATTATTACAGTAAAGGGATTTATAAAAGAAGATATGTTTAAAATTAAATTTATTTGTTAAAACAAAATTATCAGTTAATTATAAATTTAGTTTCAAATGAAAAATATTTTATTAAAGAAAATTTGATAAGAATTCAAATTTATTTGATAAAAAGATTAGTTAAAGAAAAAAATAGTTGATTTAGAATAAAAAGAGAAGTTAATTTGAAATAAAAGTTTAAATATTTAAATGTTTAAAACAAGGTTTAAACTTAAAGTAGATTTTAAAAGAATGATTTATTTAACTTATAAATAAATAAGTCATTAGTTAGAAATGTAAAATAAATGTACAGATAGATTTTAAATTTACTAAGTTTATATTAAAATAATACATAATATGAGGATTAATTATTTTAACAAAATTTATCTGTTTATTTCAATAATTAAAGAATATTTTATCAAAGGAAAATTTACTTAAAATAAATAGTTAGAATTATTTTCAAAGGAAAATTTGTTAAAATAAATTTATTTAAAAAGAGATTGGTTTGAATAAAACTATTGATTAATTAAACAATCAAGAATGAAAATTTAATTTATTCGATTGATTCGAATATTAACAAATTGTGCAAATATTTATACAAGGTATAAATGAAGAAAACAAGTTGAATTGGAAGTGGATTGCAAACGGGAATAAAGGTGAGAACTTCTCACTCAAAAGGAATTTGTGTTGTTTATTTAAATTTTAAATAGTTAGATTTAAAATTTGCTTGACTATGTTGATTGAATGATTGAATGCTTGAATGATGATTGATATATATATTGGATGTGAATAGACCCTATACGCCGTTAGTAAGCGGAGGTTATTTATTACACACATATACCGCGATATTCCACCTCGAAGTGGAATTGGTATTATATTATATATATAGCAATATATATATATTGGCATATGTATATATCGCAGTTGATTGATTTCCCGCATTTCTTTTTAGCGGATGAGACCCTGTGCGCCGTTAGTAAGCGGATATATATTTATAAAATCCTATATACCGCGATATTCCGTCTTGAAACGGAATGGTATTATGCTAATGTCTGTGGATGCAGGGAAACAGGTTGGAGGGATCCAACTGGATTCCTCACAAATATTTATTGATTTTAAATATTGTGATGTTTGATTGTTTATCATATCGATATATGATATTGAAAAATCGTGATTGACTATTTGATGTGTTGCATCATCGGATCCAATTTTTGAAATTTAAAAACAACGATTTTAATTTCTAAAGGGATTTTTGGAAATATACGTTTATTAAATATTTTTGGAATTGATCCATTATAATAAATAAACGTTATAATTTTTAATGTTATAAAAATTATAATTTTGAGAAATATAGCTAAAAAAAATTGATTTTTGAAAATATGGGATTGATGATTTTATAAAATAGTTTAAACTGAGATTTTTGAATCTATTATAAAAGGTTTAAATAGGATTTATGAAATTGGATTATTTTATAAATCAAAATGATGGAATTCTAAAAGAGTTTAAAAGATGTTTTAAAATAATAATACAAATTCATTTGTATTAAAAAAATTTATAAATTGATATTTGTAAATTAAAAATATTAGAAGTGTAAAACGAACTTTTCTAAGTGTTAGAAAGAATTGTAAATGAATTTCATAAATTGGAATTATAGAATTATAACGGTGAAGTTATAAATAGAATTTTATAAGCAGTAGGTTTATAAAATTTATAAAATTATTAAAGGAATGAGTTTGGATAAATAAATGAATCTTATAAGTTATAAAATTTATAAATTTGAGAGGTTCAAAGAAACAATTTTGTAAATAAATAAATTATAAGTATTTGACTTATAATATGAATTTTTAGGATATCATTGTGATATGAATTGAGATAGGTTAATAAAGAAAATTTATAAAAGAAAGTTGTTGTAAATTAAATAGAAATGAAATTTATAAACATTGTTTTATAAATTCAAAACGACTTATTTTGATAAGTAAATTGTTCTAATTTATTTATGGAGTTATATTCATGTTTTAGACAGTGAATAATTCCTTAAACTAAAATGAATAGAAGTGATGAAATTTATTAACAAGGTATATTCACGTTTTTGAATAATGAATATTATGTTAAAGAAATTATTTTGGAAGTGATGTTTGAAATAGAATTAAAACGATCTAATGATGTTTTAAAATATGTTGAGATTTGAAACCATAGATTTCAACATTTATTGTTGAAATAGATGTTTTCGAGAAATAAAAGGAAATGGTAGATTATAACACTGTTGTTATAATAGATGATTTCCGAAGGGAAATGTTTTTGTATAGTATTGGGATTTATATATCTATTTTAAATTTAGAATCCCTATACTAGTGATTTTGGGTTGTCGTAACGATGTTTTACGCAACATTCGTTTTAACCCAAATAAATATGATTAAGTGAATGATTTCCTTAAGGAATGAAATATATATATACTTAATTTCGATTTGAGTATATTAAATATTTTCCAAAGGTTGAAAATAAAAAGATTTGTGAATTACTTATAAATAAATAAGTATGGAAATGTTTTCCAATATGAAGTGAATATTTAGAATTTACCTTTTTGAAGATAAATTGAAATGGATTATTGAAATCGTATATGCATGAATATTTTGGGATATAAATTCACTAAGGAATTTAAAGAAGAAAGTGAAATTTGTTTAAAAATAAATATTGATTTATTTTTGAAGTTGAAATTATATATCTTGTAAAGATATTTTGGAAAATAAATAATTTGGAAAATTATTTGGATTCTGGTGATGTTGGCATATCCATTGATAGTTCAATAACCGACTATCGATATTTACCTTTAAATAGGTATTTGTTGTGAATTTGTTTGAAATTGAATGCCACACTTATTTTTAAAAAAAAAATAAGCGCTCACTATTCGGGTTAACCGGGAAAGGACCATGGGGTCGTATAACCCATTCCGAATATGTGATACGTCGTATGAATTGCATTCGAAGACCGGTGTTGAAGACCGGATATTTTCGAAAACGAGAGGGTTTCTTGTTGATTGTCTCTGCACTGGCTGATCCCCGGTATAGAGATCTCCATAAGTGATGGGAAATCCGAACGTAATTAGAAATTATTTGGATTGCAAGGACTTCTTTGTAAGTGCCTTCGGTTCTGTTCGAGCCCGGAACAGACTTGTATGGATTGTATGTCTGACATTACAAGTTGAGATATAAAGCCGATTTCTTTCAAATATATTTCTGAGGTGGCGGAGAATTTATTCTTTTAGCTTAACACCCTTCTCTGAGACGTACGAGTTCAGAGGTTATATAGTTGAAGTTATCAGCGATATATTCCCAGTTTGGTAATGTGACATGCTGAGTGATGCTGAAATGATCATTGTGTTGATTATTTGTGATAGGATCATTTATTTGATCGTCTATCTTAGTGATCATTGTGTTGATCATTTGTTGACCCAAAGCATGGCTTTTGTATAAAGTATGTTTTTGTGGACGTGACTTCGTCGAGCCTCACACCCCGTGAATGGTCAAAACAGGAAAGAAGCAGCAAGGTTATGAGGGGTAGCACCCTTTAGGATGTGTCCATTTCCTTCTGGAAAAGGGTGGTATCATGGTATGGAGCCCAGATACTTACTCATGTTGAAAACACTTTATGATTGTGTGAATTGATTACGAGCGCTCGGTTGATAAAGGTCCCAAAGGAACGGGGGATGGCATATTCGGTCAGTTGTTACTCAGTTAGGAGTAACCCGGCCTTGTGTTGGTAGAGATCCGGTTTGGTTCTCGGGGATGTCCATCCAGAGGCATTCTCATGTGGCAATGGGAAGTTCCTTGGCCTGATCATTTGTTGGAAATCCAAAGAAACAATACGAAACTTGTACGGTATTAGTTGTAGAACCTGCTATTCACTTATGGTGGTCACCACTGTTTGGATAGTAGCTATAGTAGGCATACGATAATGGTCATATGTTGGCTAAGATTTATATCTTTATTTTCGAAATGATTTTCCTCTACACTATGCACTAATAATAATATCAAATATTATTTTAAATGCGTATCAAGCATCTTTGGCTATCATAAGGAGAAATCTCCTCCGATTCTGCGTTTGCATGTGTGTGTGTGCGGGAGGCCTTATGGTAGTCTCATTTTTAAAAGCATTGCGAATTGATTTAAAAATATTCCTCTATTTTGATTTTAAAGTAAATAAACTGTTTTGAGTTCTCACACCAGTCACATGACTGACTCGGAGTTTATTGTTTTCCTTCCTAAACTCTGGGTGCCCACCAATTTCCACACGGGCAGTTAAGAGTTAGGTTTATCAGGATATTCTGGATATTCTGGAGTTGCTGGAGGCAAGCTGGATGGCATGGCGTATTACTAATTTATATAGTAATTCTTTTTCCGCTGCACTGTTTGTTGTTGTATGATGTTGTACACTCTGATGATATGATGTAATGTAATAACTGATATAGTTCTTTGTTTAAAGATTATTCATTTATTATTATATGTTGTTCCGCTGCGAATTGTGAGATTCTGTTGTTGTTCTTTCTGTTCTTTTTGTGTCTTTTGTCCCGTTCTGTTCTATTTTCAAATTCTCTTTTTCTGTTTTTTCTAAAAATTGTCTATCTTCTTTTCCCTCTATTTTCTATCTCTTCTCTATCTTCTCTCTTTTTCTTTTCTTAAATTCTTTTTAAAACCCATAACTATTCGGTTTTTCGGCAACGAAAATCCGAAACGTTACATTTGGTATCAGAGCTGTTGGTTAAGCGACAACCATGGTTCTGTTGGGTATTACTCGTTAGAGATAGAGTCAGCAGTACTCTAGAATGAGTTTGAGTGTAATAATAGATATGAGCGCGTATATGTTAGTGAATATAAAATTGTTTTTGAATAGGGTAAATAAGATAATTTTGCCCAAAACTATTTTTGTATAGAAAGAAATGAATTTCTATGAATTATTATAGTATATGGTTGCATGATTGCTAGGAAATAATAATATTGGATTATTATCATCAGTATGGAATTGAATAAATAAAATGGATTGAATTCAAGTAAATTAACTTAATAATTTATTCATTTGTGAAATAATTTCAAATGGAATGAAATTTGAAATGCAAAGTTGAATTGAGTAGTTAAGTAATTCGAGATGAATTGAATATGGAAATTGAAAATTGAAATGAATTAGTGAATGAAACTAATTTAAGGAAGTAATATGAATTACTAAATGAAAGTTAATCGTTAGAATTCAAGATTTGAAATTGAGAATTGAATTTGAATGAAATTTAAATTATGAATTGAATTCAAATAGAATTGAAATTGTGAATTGAATTGAAGAGTAAAATTGAATGAAATTGATATGTAACTTCAATAGTGAAGTAAAAACGTATAAGAAGTATATGTTGAAAATTTTGTAATAGAATTTGCAAAATGGTTTGAATGTTGGATTTAGATGCTACTACTAGCAGATTATACAGGTTATACAGGTGTATAAAGGAATTGAAATTTTGATTTCAAAGATAAAATTGAATTGCTCGACAAAAAGGTACGTATTTCAATTTCAGTATGAGATTTGGTGACTTTCTTCTCTAGCCACTTGGCTTTTCTCTTTTCTTTTTGATTCTGAGGGGCCGTGGTGCCATTTTGTAGTCGTACCGATCGAGTCGCGCAAAGGAAACGCTGGCGAAATTTTTCGAAAATTTAGGGTGTTAGAAAAATTTTTGAGAAATTTTGAAAGTTTGAAATTTGAATTTGAATTTAAATTTGAATGGTTAGGAAAACAATGTTGTTTACAACCTATAATTGGAGTTGGAAAGATAGTTGAAATGATAATGAATCTCTAGTAAAAAGATTTAGGCTAGTAAGTTGATAAAACTATTTTGAGTTGTGAAAAATAATAGACGGGATAAGGGTATTCTTCTTAACTTGTAATTTCGGGACGAAATTCTTTTAAGGGGGAAAGATTGTAACGACCCTGAATTTTGAACTATTTAATTTGAAAATATTTAATTTATTTTAAATATTTAAATGATGGTTTGAATTAAATTTCAAATTATCAGGATAAATTTGTGATTAAAATTTAGAATTTAATCTGTTTAAAGTTGAATAAAAATTTGAATTTGACTTTGGAGTTGAATTTGAATATTGAATTCGTATTTAAAATTTGAACAAATGACTAGGAATAATAATTTTGATTTGAGAATTATTATTTATGAAAATTTATAAATTTGAGGTTAGTTTAAATAACATTCTTTAACTTAAATAAAATAAGAAATATATGTATAATAATATAACATAAAAAAATAATAATAATAATAAATGAAAAGAATATAAAAAGAAGTATACATGGCCTTACTCCTTTCAGCTACAAACAGGCCTTCAATTCTGCAAATTCACGTTCTCCTTCTCTTTAAAACATGAGCCCTCTTCCCCCCTTCTGTTTCGTTCCTCAGTAGAAATAAAAAAAAAATATAAGACAACAATGGCCGCAGCCAAATCGACGTCGCAAGCGCGAGCGAAGAGGGGCGCAAGTGGAGACGTGGCCGCGCGCGACAAGGTTTGGGGTCGATTGGGGCTAGGGATTTAAGCTCGCAACGGCGTCGCGATGTGGTGGCGCGGCGCGAGGCACGGCACACGAGGCGACGACTGTGGCATACGACGCAATGGAGATTGGTGCGGCGGTGACTTCAATAGTACTCGTGGCGATGAATTGGGGAAGTGGAGTGGATGCGCGCGATTGGAGGCAACGACGGCCTGGCGCTCGCATGAATCTAGGGTGCGGCGGTGCTTGGAGTTTGGAGGGGGGTCGTGATCAACAATGGCGGCTAGGGCAGTGAAGTGGGCGACTCTGTTGGCTTCGCGCGTCTCGGCGTGACAAAGCCCAGTTAGGGGTGTCGGCAGAAGGTATTCTTCTGTCTTTAATTTTGTTAATAAAAATGTTTAAATTAGTTAAAGGAAAAATTTTTACAGTAAAAGAAAAAAAAGCAAAATCAAATTTTGGTTGAATCTGTATACATATGTAAATTTCAATTTAAATGTATTTAAGAAAACAGTAAATGAGTATATGGATAAAACTTTGAAAGAAAAGAAATTAATTTACAGTAAATGTATATAAGTTAAATTTAAATAGTTAAGGATATAAATAGAATTATTACAGTAAAGGGATTTATAAAAGAAGATATGTTTAAAATTAAATTTATTTGTTAAAACAAAATTATCAGTTAATTATAAATTTAGTTTCAAATGAAAAATATTTTATTAAAGAAAATTTGATAAGAATTCAAATTTATTTGATAAAAAGATTAGTTAAAGAAAAAAATAGTTGATTTAGAATAAAAAGAGAAGTTAATTTGAAATAAAAGTTTAAATATTTAAATGTTTAAAACAAGGTTTAAACTTAAAGTAGATTTTAAAAGATTGATTTATTTAACTTATAAATAAATAAGTCATTAGTTAGAAATGTAAAATAAATGTACAGATAGATTTTAAATTTACTAAGTTTATATTAAAATAATACATAATATGAGGATTAATTATTTTAACAAAATTTATCTGTTTATTTCAATAATTAAAGAACATTTTATCAAAGGAAAATTTACTTAAAATAAATAGTTAGAATTATTTTCAAAGGAAAATTTGTTAAAATAAATTTATTTAAAAAGAGATTGGTTTGAATAAAACTATTGATTAATTAAACAATCAAGAATGAAAATTTAATTTATTCGATTGATTCGAATATTAACAAATTGTGCAAATATTTATACAAGGTATAAATGAAGAAAACAAGTTGAATTGGAAGTGGATTGCAAACGGGAATAAAGGTGAGAACTTCTCACTCAAAAGGAATTTGTGTTGTTTATTTAAATTTTAAATAGTTAGATTTAAAATTTGCTTGACTATGTTGATTGAATGATTGAATGCTTGAATGATGATTGATATATATATTGGATGTGAATAGACCCTATACGCCGTTAGTAAGCGGAGGTTATTTATTACACACATATACCGCGATATTCCACCTCGAAGTGGAATTGGTATTATATTATATATATAGCAATATATATATATTGGCATATGTATATATTGCAGTTGATTGATTTCCCGCATTTCTTTTTAGCGGATGAGACCCTATGCGCCGTTAGTAAGCGGATATATATTTATAAAATCCCATATACCGCGATATTCCGTCTTGAAACGGAATGGTATTATGCTAATGTCTGTGGATGCAGGGAAACAGGTTGGAGGGATCCAACTGGATTCCTCACAAATATTTATTGATTTTAAATATTGTGATGTTTGATTGTTTATCATATCGATATATGATATTGAAAAATCGTGATTGACTATTTGATGTGTTGCATCATCGGATCCAATTTTTGAAATTTAAAAACAGCGATTTTAATTTCTAAAGGGATTTTTGGAAATATACGTTTATTAAATATTTTTGGAATTGATCCATTATAATAAATAAACGTTATAATTTTTAATGTTATAAAAATTATAATTTTGAGAAATATAGCTAAAAAAAATTGATTTTTGAAAATATGGGATTGATGATTTTATAAAATAGTTTAAACTGAGATTTTTGAATCTATTATAAAAAGTTTAAATAGGATTTATGAAATTGGATTATTTTATAAATCAAAATGATGGAATTCTAAAAGAGTTTAAAAGATGTTTTAAAATAATAATACAAATTCATTTGTATTGAAAAAAATTATAAATTGATATTTGTAAATTAAAAATATTAGAAGTGTAAAACGAACTTTTCTAAGTGTTAGAAAGAATTGTAAATGAATTTCATAAATTGGAATTATAGAATTATAACGGTGAAGTTATAAATAGAATTTTATAAGCAGTAGGTTTATAAAATTTATAAAATTATTAAAGGAATGAGTTTGGATAAATAAATGAATCTTATAAGTTATAAAATTTATAAATTTGAGAGGTTCAAAGAAACAATTTTGTAAATAAATAAATTATAAGTATTTGACTTATAATATGAATTTTTAGGATATCATTGTGATATGAATTGAGATAGGTTAATAAAGAAAATTTATAAAAGAAAGTTGTTGTAAATTAAATAGAAATGAAATTTATAAACATTGTTTTATAAATTCAAAACGACTTATTTTGATAAGTAAATTGTTCTAATTTATTTATGGAGTTATATTCATGTTTTAGACAGTGAATAATTCCTTAAACTAAAATGAATAGAAGTGATGAAATTTATTAACAAGGTATATTCACGTTTTTGAATAATGAATATTATGTTAAAGAAATTATTTTGGAAGTGATGTTTGAAATAGAATTAAAACGATCTAATGATGTTTTAAAATATGTTGAGATTTGAAACCATAGATTTCAACATTTATTGTTGAAATAGATGTTTTCGAGAAATAAAAGGAAATGGTAGATTATAACACTGTTGTTATAATAGATGATTTCCGAAGGGAAATGTTTTTGTATAGTATTGGGATTTATATATCTATTTTAAATTTAGAATCCCTATACTAGTGATTTTGGGTTGTCGTAACGATGTTTTACGCAACATTCGTTTTAACCCAAATAAATATGATTAAGTGAATGATTTCCTTAAGGAATGAAATATATATATACTTAATTTCGATTTGAGTATATTAAATATTTTCCAAAGGTTGAAAATAAAAAGATTTGTGAATTACTTATAAATAAATAAGTATGGAAATGTTTTCCAATATGAAGTGAATATTTAGAATTTACCTTTTTGAAGATAAATTGAAATGGATTATTGAAATCGTATATGCATGAATATTTTGGGATATAAATTCACTAAGGAATTTAAAGAAGAAAGTGAAATTTGTTTAAAAATAAATATTGATTTATTTTTGAAGTTGAAATTATATATCTTGTAAAGATATTTTGGAAAATAAATAATTTGGAAAATTATTTGGATTCTGGTGATGTTGGCATATCCATTGATAGTTCAATAACCGACTATCGATATTTACCTTTAAATAGGTATTTGTTGTGAATTTGTTTGAAATTGAATGCCACACTTATTTTTAAAAAAAAAAATAAGCGCTCACTATTCGGGTTAACCGGGAAAGGACCATGGGGTCGTATAACCCATTCCGAATATGTGATACGTCGTATGAATTGCATTCGAAGACCGGTGTTGAAGACCGGATATTTTCGAAAACGAGAGGGTTTCTTGTTGATTGTCTCTGCACTGGCTGATCCCCGGTATAGAGATCTCCATAAGTGATGGGAAATCCGAACGTAATTAGAAATTATTTGGATTGCAAGGACTTCTTTGTAAGTGCCTTCGGTTCTGTTCGAGCCCGGAACAGACTTGTATGGATTGTATGTCTGACATTACAAGTTGAGATATAAAGCCGATTTCTTTCAAATATATTTCTGAGGTGGCGGAGAATTTATTCTTTTAGCTTAACACCCTTCTCTGAGACGTACGAGTTCAGAGGTTATATAGTTGAAGTTATCAGCGATATATTCCCAGTTTGGTAATGTGACATGCTGAGTGATGCTGAAATGATCATTGTGTTGATTATTTGTGATAGGATCATTTATTTGATCGTCTATCTTAGTGATCATTGTGTTGATCATTTGTTGACCCAAAGCATGGCTTTTGTATAAAGTATGTTTTTGTGGACGTGACTTCGTCGAGCCTCACACCCCGTGAATGGTCAAAACAGGAAAGAAGCAGCAAGGTTATGAGGGGTAGCACCCTTTAGGATGTGTCCATTTCCTTCTGGAAAAGGGTGGTATCATGGTATGGAGCCCAGATACTTACTCATGTTGAAAACACTTTATGATTGTGTGAATTGATTACGAGCGCTCGGTTGATAAAGGTCCCAAAGGACCGGGGGATGGCATATTCGGTCAGTTGTTACTCAGTTAGGAGTAACCCGGCCTTGTGTTGGTAGAGATCCGGTTTGGTTCTCGGGGATGTCCATCCAGAGGCATTCTCATGTGGCAATGGGAAGTTCCTTGGCCTGATCATTTGTTGGAAATCCAAAGAAACAATACGAAACTTGTACGGTATTAGTTGTAGAACCTGCTATTCACTTATGGTGGTCACCACTGTTTGGATAGTAGCTATAGTAGGCATACGATAATGGTCATATGTTGGCTAAGATTTATATCTTTATTTTCGAAATGATTTTCCTCTACACTATGCACTAATAATAATATCAAATATTATTTTAAATGCGTATCAAGCATCTTTGGCTATCATAAGGAGAAATCTCCTCCGATTCTGCGTTTGCATGTGTGTGTGTGCGGGAGGCCTTATGGTAGTCTCATTTTTAAAAGCATTGCGAATTGATTTAAAAATATTCCTCTATTTTGATTTTAAAGTAAATAAACTGTTTTGAGTTCTCACACCAGTCACATGACTGACTCGGAGTTTATTGTTTTCCTTCCTAAACTCTGGGTGCCCACCAATTTCCACACGGGCAGTTAAGAGTTAGGTTTATCAGGATATTCTGGATATTCTGGAGTTGCTGGAGGCAAGCTGGATGGCATGGCGTATTACTAATTTATATAGTAATTCTTTTTCCGCTGCACTGTTTGTTGTTGTATGATGTTGTACACTCTGATGATATGATGTAATGTAATAACTGATATAGTTCTTTGTTTAAAGATTATTCATTTATTATTATATGTTGTTCCGCTGCGAATTGTGAGATTCTGTTGTTGTTCTTTCTGTTCTTTTTGTGTCTTTTGTCCCGTTCTGTTCTATTTTCAAATTCTCTTTTTCTGTTTTTTCTAAAAATTGTCTATCTTCTTTTCCCTCTATTTTATATCTCTTCTCTATCTTCTCTCTTTTTCTTTTCTTAAATTCTTTTTAAAACCCATAACTATTTGGTTTTTCGGCAACGAAAATCCGAAACGTTACATTTGGTATCAGAGCTGTTGGTTAAGCGACAACCATGGTTCTGTTGGGTATTACTCGTTAGAGATAGAGTCAGCAGTACTCTAGAATGAGTTTGAGTGTAATAATAGATATGAGCGCGTATATGTTAGTGAATATAAAATTGTTTTTGAATAGGGTAAATAAGATAATTTTTCCCAAAACTATTTTTGTATAGAAAGAAATGAATTTCTATGAATTATTATAGTATATGGTTGCATGATTGCTAGGAAATAATAATATTGGATTATTATCATCAGTATGGAATTGAATAAATAAAATGGATTGAATTCAAGTAAATTAACTTAATAATTTATTCATTTGTGAAATAATTTCAAATGGAATGAAATTTGAAATGCAAAGTTGAATTGAGTAGTTAAGTAATTCGAGATGAATTGAATATGGAAATTGAAAATTGAAATGAATTAGTGAATGAAACTAATTTAAGGAAGTAATATGAATTACTAAATGAAAGTTAATCGTTAGAATTCAAGATTTGAAATTGAGAATTGAATTTGAATGAAATTTAAATTATGAATTGAATTCAAATAGAATTGAAATTGTGAATTGAATTGAAGAGTAAAATTGAATGAAATTGATATGTAACTTCAATAGTGAAGTAAAAACGTATAAGAAGTATATGTTGAAAATTTTGTAATAGAATTTGCAAAATGGTTTGAATGTTGGATTTAGATGCTACTACTAGCAGATTATACAGGTTATACAGGTGTATAAAGGAATTGAAATTTTGATTTCAAAGATAAAATTGAATTGCTCGACAAAAAGGTACGTATTTCAATTTCAGTATGAGATTTGGTGACTTTCTTCTCTAGCCACTTGGCTTTTCTCTTTTCTTTTTGATTCTGAGGGGCCGTGGTGCCATTTTGTAGTCGTACCGATCGAGTCGCGCAAAGGAAACGCTGGCGAAATTTTTCGAAAATTTAGGGTGTTAGAAAAATTTTTGAGAAATTTTGAAAGTTTGAAATTTGAATTTGAATTTAAATTTGAATGGTTAGGAAAACAATGTTGTTTACAACCTATAATTGGAGTTGGAAAGATAGTTGAAATGATAATGAATCTCTAGTAAAAAGATTTAGGCTAGTAAGTTGATAAAACTATTTTGAGTTGTGAAAAATAATAGACGGGATAAGGGTATTCTTCTTAACTTGTAATTTCGGGACGAAATTCTTTTAAGGGGGAAAGATTGTAACGACCCTGAATTTTGAACTATTTAATTTGAAAATATTTAATTTATTTTAAATATTTAAATGATGGTTTGAATTAAATTTCAAATTATCAGGATAAATTTGTGATTAAAATTTAGAATTTAATCTGTTTAAAGTTGAATAAAAATTTGAATTTGACTTTGGAGTTGAATTTGAATATTGAATTCGTATTTAAAATTTGAACAAATGACTAGGAATAATAATTTTGATTTGAGAATTATTATTTATGAAAATTTATAAATTTGAGGTTAGTTTAAATAACATTCTTTAACTTAAATAAAATAAGAAATATATGTATAATAATATAACATAAAAAAATAATAATAATAATAAATGAAAAGAATATAAAAAGAAGTATACATGGCCTTACTCCTTTCAGCTACAAACAGGCCTTCAATTCTGCAAATTCACGTTCTCCTTCTCTTTAAAACATGAGCCCTCTTCCCCCCTTCTGTTTCGTTCCTCAGTAGAAATAAAAAAAAAAATATAAGACAACAATGGCCGCAGCCAAATCGACGTCGCAAGCGCGAGCGAAGAGGGGCGCAAGTGGAGACGTGGCCGCGCGCGACAAGGTTTGGGGTCGATTGGGGCTAGGGATTTAAGCTCGCAACGGCGTCGCGATGTGGTGGCGCGGCGCGAGGCACGGCACACGAGGCGACGACTGTGGCATACGACGCAATGGAGATTGGTGCGGCGGTGACTTCAATAGTACTCGTGGCGATGAATTGGGGAAGTGGAGTGGATGCGCGCGATTGGAGGCAACGACGGCCTGGCGCTCGCATGAATCTAGGGTGCGGCGGTGCTTGGAGTTTGGAGGGGGGTCGTGATCAACAATGGCGGCTAGGGCAGTGAAGTGGGCGACTCTGTTGGCTTCGCGCGTCTCGGCGTGACAAAGCCCAGTTAGGGGTGTCGGCAGAAGGTATTCTTCTGTCTTTAATTTTGTTAATAAAAATGTTTAAATTAGTTAAAGGAAAAAATTTTACAGTAAAAGAAAAAAAAGCAAAATCAAATTTTGGTTGAATCTGTATACATATGTAAATTTCAATTTAAATGTATTTAAGAAAACAGTAAATGAGTATATGGATAAAACTTTGAAAGAAAAGAAATTAATTTACAGTAAATGTATATAAGTTAAATTTAAATAGTTAAGGATATAAATAGAATTATTACAGTAAAGGGATTTATAAAAGAAGATATGTTTAAAATTAAATTTATTTGTTAAAACAAAATTATCAGTTAATTATAAATTTAGTTTCAAATGAAAAATATTTTATTAAAGAAAATTTGATAAGAATTCAAATTTATTTGATAGAAAGATTAGTTAAAGAAAAAAATAGTTGATTTAGAATAAAAAGAGAAGTTAATTTGAAATAAAAGTTTAAATATTTAAATGTTTAAAACAAGGTTTAAACTTAAAGTAGATTTTAAAAGAATGATTTATTTAACTTATAAATAAATAAGTCATTAGTTAGAAATGTAAAATAAATGTACAGATAGATTTTAAATTTACTAAGTTTATATTAAAATAATACATAATATGAGGATTAATTATTTTAACAAAATTTATCTGTTTATTTCAATAATTAAAGAATATTTTATCAAAGGAAAATTTACTTAAAATAAATAGTTAGAATTATTTTCAAAGGAAAATTTGTTAAAATAAATTTATTTAAAAAGAGATTGGTTTGAATAAAACTATTGATTAATTAAACAATCAAGAATGAAAATTTAATTTATTCGATTGATTCGAATATTAACAAATTGTGCAAATATTTATACAAGGTATAAATGAAGAAAACAAGTTGAATTGGAAGTGGATTGCAAACGGGAATAAAGGTGAGAACTTCTCACTCAAAAGGAATTTGTGTTGTTTATTTAAATTTTAAATAGTTAGATTTAAAATTTGCTTGACTATGTTGATTGAATGATTGAATGCTTGAATGATGATTGATATATATATTGGATGTGAATAGACCCTATACGCCGTTAGTAAGCGGAGGTTATTTATTACACACATATACCGCGATATTCCACCTCGAAGTGGAATTGGTATTATATTATATATATAGCAATATATATATATTGGCATATGTATATATTGCAGTTGATTGATTTCCCGCATTTCTTTTTAGCGGATGAGACCCTATGCGCCGTTAGTAAGCGGATATATATTTATAAAATCCCATATACCGCGATATTCCGTCTTGAAACGGAATGGTATTATGCTAATGTCTGTGGATGCAGGGAAACAGGTTGGAGGGATCCAACTGGATTCCTCACAAATATTTATTGATTTTAAATATTGTGATGTTTGATTGTTTATCATATCGATATATGATATTGAAAAATCGTGATTGACTATTTGATGTGTTGCATCATCGGATCCAATTTTTGAAATTTAAAAACAGCGATTTTAATTTCTAAAGGGATTTTTGGAAATATACGTTTATTAAATATTTTTGGAATTGATCCATTATAATAAATAAACGTTATAATTTTTAATGTTATAAAAATTATAATTTTGAGAAATATAGCTAAAAAAAATTGATTTTTGAAAATATGGGATTGATGATTTTATAAAATAGTTTAAACTGAGATTTTTGAATCTATTATAAAAAGTTTAAATAGGATTTATGAAATTGGATTATTTTATAAATCAAAATGATGGAATTCTAAAAGAGTTTAAAAGATGTTTTAAAATAATAATACAAATTCATTTGTATTAAAAAAAATTATAAATTGATATTTGTAAATTAAAAATATTAGAAGTGTAAAACGAACTTTTCTAAGTGTTAGAAAGAATTGTAAATGAATTTCATAAATTGGAATTATAGAATTATAACGGTGAAGTTATAAATAGAATTTTATAAGCAGTAGGTTTATAAAATTTATAAAATTATTAAAGGAATGAGTTTGGATAAATAAATGAATCTTATAAGTTATAAAATTTATAAATTTGAGAGGTTCAAAGAAACAATTTTGTAAATAAATAAATTATAAGTATTTGACTTATAATATGAATTTTTAGGATATCATTGTGATATGAATTGAGATAGGTTAATAAAGAAAATTTATAAAAGAAAGTTGTTGTAAATTAAATAGAAATGAAATTTATAAACATTGTTTTATAAATTCAAAACGACTTATTTTGATAAGTAAATTGTTCTAATTTATTTATGGAGTTATATTCATGTTTTAGACAGTGAATAATTCCTTAAACTAAAATGAATAGAAGTGATGAAATTTATTAACAAGGTATATTCACGTTTTTGAATAATGAATATTATGTTAAAGAAATTATTTTGGAAGTGATGTTTGAAATAGAATTAAAACGATCTAATGATGTTTTAAAATATGTTGAGATTTGAAACCATAGATTTCAACATTTATTGTTGAAATAGATGTTTTCGAGAAATAAAAGGAAATGGTAGATTATAACACTGTTGTTATAATAGATGATTTCCGAAGGGAAATGTTTTTGTATAGTATTGGGATTTATATATCTATTTTAAATTTAGAATCCCTATACTAGTGATTTTGGGTTGTCGTAACGATGTTTTACGCAACATTCGTTTTAACCCAAATAAATATGATTAAGTGAATGATTTCCTTAAGGAATGAAATATATATATACTTAATTTCGATTTGAGTATATTAAATATTTTCCAAAGGTTGAAAATAAAAAGATTTGTGAATTACTTATAAATAAATAAGTATGGAAATGTTTTCCAATATGAAGTGAATATTTAGAATTTACCTTTTTGAAGATAAATTGAAATGGATTATTGAAATCGTATATGCATGAATATTTTGGGATATAAATTCACTAAGGAATTTAAAGAAGAAAGTGAAATTTGTTTAAAAATAAATATTGATTTATTTTTGAAGTTGAAATTATATATCTTGTAAAGATATTTTGGAAAATAAATAATTTGGAAAATTATTTGGATTCTGGTGATGTTGGCATATCCATTGATAGTTCAATAACCGACTATCGATATTTACCTTTAAATAGGTATTTGTTGTGAATTTGTTTGAAATTGAATGCCACACTTATTTTTTTAAAAAAAATAAGCGCTCACTATTCGGGTTAACCGGGAAAGGACCATGGGGTCGTATAACCCATTCCGAATATGTGATACGTCGTATGAATTGCATTCGAAGACCGGTGTTGAAGACCAGATATTTTCGAAAACGAGAGGGTTTCTTGTTGATTGTCTCTGCACTGGCTGATCCCCGGTATAGAGATCTCCATAAGTGATGGGAAATCCGAACGTAATTAGAAATTATTTGGATTGCAAGAACTTCTTTGTAAGTGCCTTCGGTTCTGTTCGAGCCCGGAACAGACTTGTATGGATTGTATGTCTGACATTACAAGTTGAGATATAAAGCCGATTTCTTTCAAATATATTTCTGAGGTGGCAGAGAATTTATTCTTTTAGCTTAACACCCTTCTCTGAGACGTACGAGTTCAGAGGTTATATAGTTGAAGTTATCAGCGATATATTCCCAGTTTGGTAATGTGACATGCTGAGTGATGCTGAAATGATCATTGTGTTGATTATTTGTGATAGGATCATTTATTTGATCGTCTATCTTAGTGATCATTGTGTTGATCATTTGTTGACCCAAAGCATGGCTTTTGTATAAAGTATGTTTTTGTGGACGTGACTTCGTCGAGCCTCACACCCCGTGAATGGTCAAAACAGGAAAGAAGCAGCAAGGTTATGAGGGGTAGCACCCTTTAGGATGTGTCCATTTCCTTCTGGAAAAGGGTGGTATCATGGTATGGAGCCCAGATATTTACTCATGTTGAAAACACTTTATGATTGTGTGAATTGATTACGAGCGCTCGGTTGATAAAGGTCCCAAAGGACCGGGGGATGGCATATTCGGTCAGTTGTTACTCAGTTAGGAGTAACCCGGCCTTGTGTTGGTAGAGATCCGGTTTGGTTCTCGGGGATGTCCATCCAGAGGCATTCTCATGTGGCAATGGGAAGTTCCTTGGCCTGATCATTTGTTGGAAATCCAAAGAAACAATACGAAACTTGTACGGTATTAGTTGTAGAACCTGCTATTCACTTATGGTGGTCACCACTGTTTGGATAGTAGCTATAGTAGGCATACGATAATGGTCGTATGTTGGCTAAGATTTATATCTTTATTTTCGAAATGATTTTCCTCTACACTATGCACTAATAATAATATCAAATATTATTTTAAATGCGTATCAAGCATCTTTGGCTATCATAAGGAGAAATCTCCTCCGATTCTGCGTTTGCATGTGTGTGTGTGCGGGAGGCCTTATGGTAGTCTCATTTTTAAAAGCATTGCGAATTGATTTAAAAATATTCCTCTATTTTGATTTTAAAGTAAATAAACTGTTTTGAGTTCTCACACCAGTCACATGACTGACTCGGAGTTTATTGTTTTCCTTCCTAAACTCTGGGTGCCCACCAATTTCCACACGGGCAGTTAAGAGTTAGGTTTATCAGGATATTCTGGATATTCTGGAGTTGCTGGAGGCAAGCTGGATGGCATGGCGTATTACTAATTTATATAGTAATTCTTTTTCCGCTGCACTGTTTGTTGTTGTATGATGTTGTACACTCTGATGATATGATGTAATGTAATAACTGATATAGTTCTTTGTTTAAAGATTATTCATTTATTATTATATGTTGTTCCGCTGCGAATTGTGAGATTCTGTTGTTGTTCTTTCTGTTCTTTTTGTGTCTTTTGTCCCGTTCTGTTCTATTTTCAAATTCTCTTTTTCTGTTTTTTCTAAAAATTGTCTATCTTCTTTTCCCTCTATTTTCTATCTCTTCTCTATCTTCTCTCTTTTTCTTTTCTTAAATTCTTTTTAAAACCCATAACTATTCGGTTTTTCGGCAACGAAAATCCGAAACGTTACAAATACACAATACATCACAGAGATACCACGCAGCGGAACTATATATATCTACATCGCGGAAGCCTCCTGCTCCATTGCTCCTCCAGAATTCGTCAAAGCTAAACCTGAATCCCTTGGCTACCCGTAAAAATTTGGGTACCCGAGAGTTTATGGAAAACAAAAATAAACTCCGGGTCTGACATGGGTCTGGTATGAGTAACAGGTTAAAGTTGCTTAACTTTTGAAAATCTTTGAAAACAAAAGGTATCACGTAAGACTCCCCACAAATAAATATGGAAAAGTTTTTACCTTACGCTAACCAAAACATTTGATAGGAAATTCTGTGATATTATAATAGCTCTAGGGTTTTCAAGTAAATAGAAAACAGCCGAAATTGTTGCATTCATTAAATTCCAGCTACTAGCCACAAAAGTGGGTAATACAATCAAAACCGTGGGCACTTATTGGATTGTGGATTCCATACAATGGCAGGGCTACTGGGGTACGGCCCGTCACAGTACGTGGCCTAGATCAACGTACCGAGGATCACTCCCGACCCCCTGCAACACAAGGCCGGAACTATTCCTTACTGAACAGTCCCGAACAAGATAAACCCCGGCAGTTGTTGCAATCAACCGCCCACACAGCCGAAAATAAAGGGACATCTAGACAGGGGAATATCCTTGTCCTGCTTGGGCATGACCCACCTAACCTTGCTGCACCTCCCCTGTTTTAGCCATTCCCGGTTGATGAGGCTTGAGGCTACGATTACCTTTATAGAACATATTTCTCAGAATGCTCATCGCCCACCTGACGATGTGTTGAAAGCATTCAATCCATACAAGTTCGTTCCGGGTTCGAACGAAACCGAAGGCATTATCTCGTTACACTCATTTTGGAATCACCCTCAGAGTTAACGACGATAACCCTTGCATTCTGAATCTTCATCTTCACCTCAGATTCACGAACTATCGTTAATTTGGAATTGATGTGGTTTTCGGATATTCCTAATGCGGAAAACCGATCCTGGTCTCATCGTAATCCAAAGCGTGTCTTTTAAGGCCAAGTTGTCTATTTAGTCTTAACAGTTTAATTCAATATAATCAATATACACACAGATGGATAATTCATAATATCACAATAGATAATCACAGATAATCTCATAAACATATAATCAATATTATCATCTAAACAGATAACCAAATCATATTTAAACCAGGCATCCATGACACATAGATATTATTCATGCCAGATCACAATCATCAAATGAAATATCAATATCATTCATCCATAAGCAATGATTTATAATCATACCATTTGTAATTAATTTAAAATGAATTAAATTAACTACTTCAATCTCTAACTAATTTAAAATAAATTAAATTAATTACTTCATCTACAAATCCTGCTTATACAACCATTAATTAATTATAAATCAAATTAATTAATCTCTAGATATTCATCTTAATTAATCACCCTTGGTTAATAATTCACTAATTACAATAGGAAATTAGTCTTTAATTAATTTTACAAATTAATTAATATAAATTATTTATAGTAATTAGCATTTAATTACTTTATTTATTAATTAACTATAATTAATTACATTTATCCTTAATCAATTACATTATTTAATCACTTCATTATTAATTATTTCTTAATTAATCAATCATTAATTACAAAATTAATGATTTCTACTTATATTTAAATTAATTACCTTATTTGAATTAATTACATTAAGTAATTAATCTTTAATTAAAAATATTTATTAATCACCCTTGATTAATAACAATCTAGTAATTAACCCTTAATTACTTATATAATTTAATTAATTATCCCATAATTAATTATCTCTACTAATTAATCCCAAGATTAATTATAAAAGTAATTATCCAAATTACTTTATTAACACATTATTTTCATTAATTACATTTAGTAATTAACGTTCATTATCAACTTGTCAAATGATTTTCTTAAATTGATTAACTTAATTAATTAATTTAAAATTAATCACTTATCTCAATTAATTACAATAAGTAATTAATCCCTTAATTACTTTCACCAAGTAATTTCATTAACAAATTACAATAGATTATCTAAATTAATCTGATTACTTGTCAAAAATTAATCACATAAATTAATTAGTAATCTGTAGTTAATTTCTTTATTAACTAATATCATCTCTTAATTTACTTCTTAATTTATCTTTATCTTTAAATTAATCTAAATTATTCATTTATAAATTACCATTTCTTATTATCTTATTAATTAAATCATTTAATGCCTTAATTATCCTTAAAATAATTCATTTCTTATTTAATGACTTAATTAATATAAAAATGTATTAGAACATTACACTTTTAATTGAAATCCAAATTTAATTCTAAATTTAAGATTCAAAAGGATTATTAATTAAACATTATTCAAATTTAAATTCAATTTATAATCTTGTAAATAACATCAATCTCTAATTTAAATTTCCAAAATACATTAATATTTGACTTGCAAATTTTCAAGCTAAACAGTTTATTTTTCTTTTCATTTAACAAAACTTTCTTAACAGATTTATTTTCAAAACTGTTTTATTGGACTTATTCTTAATCACATAAATCTATTAATTTTAACATTGATTTCAAAACTTTGTTGAAAATCTTGATTTTAAGTCTTGCTTAGAAATCCAAATTCATTCTGAAAAATTTAAATTTCAAAAGTTTCTTCTAAGATTACTTTAAACTCTGGATTTAAACATTGTTCCAATATTGGTTTATATTTTAAACCAAGTTTAAAACATAGCATAAAAACCTGTTAAGAATTTTGGACCAAAATAAAACCTGAGTATATCAGGTTTATTACAACCTGAATTCCCCCCCTGAGAATAAACCCAGCATGCACCGAGTCACACACGAAATTCCACTAGAACGATCCCAAGTCACCCCTCTTCTTCCTTGTCGAACTCACTTCCCAGATACGCGAGGTGCACGGTGCATGTATACCCACGAATTCCGATGCTCCGACCTACTTCGCCAGCCTCGTCACATCGCCGGCGATTCCTACTTCCCTTCGGACCACCCAGCTCGAAGAATCTCACCACCAGTCCAAATCCAACAATTCGAACACCCCAGACCCAAACCTGGAAACGCAAATCAGGTTTCCACCCAAACCTGGAACTTCACGCCGCACTTCAAACTCCGACCACCATATCATCAAAGACTCCGGCCATAGCTTCATCAATACTTCAACGACCATTCCCCAAACCCCCATGGCACTCGATGCTCCAGAGACCTCACAATGCACTTGTTTCTCCAGCATGGCTAAACTAGGTTTAGCAACAAAACTCAACCACCACAGTCACCACCGTGGCCGTGAACACCTCCCACTATTTTTCCCATCACCTTGGCAAGCTCCTCCACCTCCTCGCACAACCCGACCACCTCTAATCCCATAGATCATCAGAGATTCCCAAACACCCAAAAACAGTACAACCCAGAATTGCACTTTCATTTCTAATCTAAAAATTTTGATTTTAGTTTTGAAAAACATGATTTCGTCTAAGGTTTCAGCTTATATGCCTGAACTAAAAATTTATAAAGTTTGAGTTTTTATAAAACTCAAGCTTTATACTGTTCTTTATTTTCCAGAACATGTTTTGAATTTGTTTTAACTTAAATACAATTTAAAACTCATTTTATAATCAAACAAACAGATGTTGTTTAGATCCAAAGTCCTAACAGTCAGTGGATAAAGAGAAATGATTTAAATTGAAAAACTGGGCAATGTGATTTAGAACAAAAATGTTCTACTGGCATTCAAAATCATATATGCATCACACATCATAAATACACAGGAAATTCCCAACATGTATACACAAATACAACCTATCTTGGTATAAATCAAACTAACCAGATTTATCTTTAAGTTTTTAAAAAGAGTTACTCACCTGATAGATGATGAACAGAGCTTTTGAAAACTTGAAAACAGATTTGAACTTGAAATCTGTAAACTGAAATCTTTTGCTTTGGAACTGAGATGCTGAATTGTTTGGAAATGATTACAGGTTTGGCTTTGAAGATGTTAAACTGGAATGCAAACTTTGATTTGAAAACCTTAAACTTGAGTTGCTGTAGCTTAAAAACTGATTTTTTAAAAAGAACTTCATGCATGCTGGCTTTGATCTTCCTACTAATCTTCTAGCTTTTGTTGTTGTATGTTGTTTATTTGAATGATGTTTGAGTTTATAAAAAATGAGAATGCTAACTATTATTTTCTGGTTTGCTTATTTTTGATAAACGAAATGAACTGAAAGATATGTATATATATAGAAATATAAGTTTGTAAAGGGTGTAGGCTTTTACTAGTGCAAGCTTTTCTTTATTTTGTTTTATCAGGCAAGATATTTACTTTGGAGGCTGAGTTGAGTTATTCATTTCGGCTGAAATGATTTTTACACATTTCTAGTAGACCAAAGGGTGTGCTCGAATTAAATGAAATGGTACTTATGTTTTTATGCTCACCTTATCTTTGTATGTAGATAGATCTTTTGCACTTTGTTTCATTCTCTTTTTCATATTTTGTTCTTGTCTGCATCTTTTACAGGCAACATTTCTACAAAGTCTGGTACAAATCTCTATTATTTTGTTTCTTAACTTGATGTTTTGTACTTGTCTGAATCTTAATTTACAAGCTACTAACATTTTATTTTATGTTTTCATACTTGTCTTCTTTTCTACTCTTCATACTTACTGTACTTTGCATTGTTAACCTGACTTTGCCATGTTTACTTTTATTATTTTACATAGATATTTATGTTTCTTTTTTTTTAAGCCTTCTATTTTATTTTACATGTTTATATACTTTTACTTGCCTTCATTTCTAAGCTAACTTTACTTTGCATTTTCTTTGTCCTTGGCTATTGCATTTTATTTTATCTATTACTTTGTTTATACATTTACTTCTATACTTACCTGATTTGTTTTGTACCTTACTTTGCATTTTCTTAACCTTGTATTTCTTTTACTACTTACCTGCATAGTTGCTTACAGCAACAAACATATTCTACATGCCTGAAACACTTTACTTTGTTTATATTCTAGTTATTATTTATAACTTTACTTAAGTTAAATATCATACATTTAATTTATTCTTAAGTTTAATAATTATAAAGTTTACTTTATTTTAAATTTACGAACCATAGCCTTTCAAAATACTTACATATATATATATATATATATATATGAATTTAAAATAACAATTTCTTTTATATTAAAATCTATTTATAAAAATATTGCATTATTTTTATTGTTTAATAATCACTCATTACTAATTTAAAATAATTCATAAATGAAATCACTACATAAATGAATTATTTATTTTATAAAGTTGAAGTAAAAAGGCAAAACAACTCTTTATTTAAATTTTAACCTATACTAGAATACCTTTTAAACAAATTAAATTTATCTAGAGTATTTTTAAGATCTTATTATTATTTATACAATATTAAATTCCCAAATTATCAAAAAAAATAGAATTAGAAAATATAAGTTTATCTATTAAATTTTAAAAACAAAACTGATCTATTTATAATATATACCAATATATATACATATATACATACATTATAAATAGAAACAATTTAAATTATCCTTTAAAAGATAAATTATCAGTTAAATATTTATTGAAAAGGAGATTTTTAAATCTATTCAAATATTATTAACAAATATTATTAAATCAATTTAATTTTTTAATGTAGATTATTAAATTGATATTGCCCCAAATTTCCGGGATGTCACATTAATACACCTCATAACTTAAGTTCATTCTGATAACCTAATTCCAATTAAAACTTTACTTTAATTTTTATTCAAACAGACTTCATCCATTTATTATTTAATTCAATTAACCCACTTAGTCACCCCATTTTAAATTTCTAATCCACCTACTTAATTCATTTTCGAATTTATTTTACTAATACAAAGCCATTCTCAATTTATTTCTACTCACTTGGGTTTTGTTTGCAATTCAAACCATTTCTGTTATAATTCTATTCCATTTTTTTTTCAACATCTCCACTCATTTTAATTCATTATCAAATCCAAATCGAGTTCTATTTATAATTTGAATTTATTTCCAAACTTCATTATTAACTTACAATCCTTTTTATTTAACTGAGTTAAATTTTATTAACATACTCTATCAAATAATTATTTACCTAATTAGCTTACTTCCAACTTTTAAACCAATATTCGATTTTATTACAAAAATGACTTCATTAAATTTTCCTGAATTCATTTTTTTTCATAATTCCAGTTTGGATTTTCTTTCATTTTCCAAAATTCCAACACTTTTATTTTAAAAATTTAGAAATACTTTTAAATTCACATAATATTATTAAAATAGCTTTTTATAAAATACTTTTTATAACTCGATGTCTCAACCAGTCCATCCTTGTTCTTGCAAAATTTAGTCATACGTTGATCAGGCGTAGGACTGAAAATCTACAAGTACTTGGTAAGTCTGTTTCAACACCTAGTGAAAATACTTGGAAAATAATTTTATTGAAAATATAGAAAACAATTTTTGAAAAAAGAGGAAATATCTTTGGTGAGAATGCTCTAAAAATCATCACCCCCATCCATGGTCGCAGTTACATCCTGGGTTGCATTGCCTTCGCAACAAAAGTCCATGTAACTGTAGGCACTCCGCGTCCCTCGATTGCACCATGGAACACACAACAGATCGCAGTTACATTACAGGGTTACGTTGCCATCGCAGCAAAAGTCCATGTAACTATAGGCATCAGCGCCCTCGATTTTCACTGTTCAAAATGAAACTTCTCCACTCCCACATATGTCGTAGTCTACCGATGTAAAATCAAACGTAGACTGTGGGCTCTCAGCGGAACACACGACTTTCTCTATATTACCATAGGTCGCAGTCTACGGATATAAAATCAAATGTAGACCGTTGGCTCTCAGCGGCACACACGACTTTCGCTATAGTCTGCAATAGATCGCAGTGACATCGTGTTACACTTTCGTCACAGCATAACCCAAATGCCTCTATAGGCATCAGCGCCCTCGACTTTCGCTACACACTACACATAATCCTCGGGAACTAGTTTTGTCTGGACTCCTCACAGGATCAACTTTAGAAACCCCTTTAAGGTTTAAGGCAGCACCACCCGGTAGCACTCCTAAGAAGTTCATTTCAAGGAAGCGCCTTTTCCCAGAGCCATTTTCAAAACACTTTATACTATACACATATAGTATCTTCCAAACCATACACCTAGTATGAATCTCAAATAAATCTCCTTTCTCAAAATCGATTATCCCAAAATCGATAATTCTCAAACTAGGTTCAAATTTGATTGCTCTTTTTTTTATAAAGTTGTTTCCATTATACTTGTCATCATAAAAGTATCCAACTGTCACTTTTATCTATTTCATATTTCACACAATATGCTTTCATTCCAAAAGAAATCATTTCACATTTCTTGTTTATAAATTTTCAATATCAATTTCATTTAAGTCCGTAGGTTGACACATATCATCCGTACGCTATACCAATCTGATCCCTCACTCGATCAAGTAATTTCACTTCCAAACTAGTATCGTCCACCCGACTTCCTAGTACGGACTCAGATCTGGTTTCTTGATCAGAAACCGTCATTCTCCTTGCATAGCCTTAACTATGATAAAAAACATCCATAGCCAATCAACAATCCATATCCAGGTTCGCCGTTGAAAATCGAGCGAAAAATCCCAACTCGGATCGATAAACTATCTCGAAATTCTATGCTCGAATCTGGATCAAATCACTATGCGAATAGAATAATATACGTACATCCTATGTATTTATCTTCATTGATTATCAACTAAATCAATTTCTCTTTCTATTCACATTTCCTTTAATTTCTGTCCACATAATCACAATTGTTTTAATTCCATTGGATTATCACTTTAATCCATATCCCAAATGGATATTCAATCATAAACAGTTGAACTCTGTCCATCTTAAATTCAGAAAATAGCTTAAAAAGTTTAAAATAGATAAGTCATTGAAAAATAATTATTAGTTTATAACATAGCTATAAAATAGTTAAGTAATTGTAAAATAGTTGGAAAATAGTCAAATAGTCATAGAAATTTTAAATAATTGCAAAATAGCTGTAAAATAGTAATTAATTTGTAAAATAGTTAGATAATTACAAAATAGTTTAAAATAGTAATTATTTATAAAACAGTTGAAAAACAGTAATTAGTTTATAAGACAGTTACAAAATAGTTAAATAATTCCAAAAGTAGTTGTAAAATAAGTATGAAATAGTTTTGGACTTAATAAGAAAGGTTGTATATAATAAGTAGCTTGGAAAAATAAGTTTATATTGAACAATTTATATTGAAAATAGTCCAGAGTCAAAACTGTTCACTTTTCCATCAATTCAATTTAAATTTCCACTTCCATTTAAATTTACTCAATTCCAATTTGAATAACTTCAATTTCCATTGAAATTGATTTAACCCCAATTCAAGTTGAATCAATCTTGATTTCTTTCCTAATTAAAATCAAATTCCATTTGATTTTAAACCTACTCAACTTTAATTACAATTCCAAATTATTCTAATCAATTTGGACTAATATCAATTGAACCCACTTCAATTTCAATCATTTCAATTCAATCCAATTCAAATTTTCCATTTAAAATTTTAAACTTCACAAATCCAATTAATTCAAATCAGATTCAATTTGGAGGAATTCAATTCAAATTTCAAATTTAAACTATCCCAAATTATATAAATTCGAGTTAAATTTTTAAATGTTGATTTAATCCTTTAAATCAAATCAATTTATCTCTTTAAACCATTTAATTCTGAATCCATTTCAACTTATCTTCATTTAATTTTAATTTGGTTGTATTTCTATTACTTAATTCTCAATATTAAAATTTTCAAATAATATCACAACCAATTATCTTAATATTTATTTGAAAGAAATATTGCTTTATATATTAAAATATATTCTTATATGAAATCATTTAAAACCTTTATATAAGAAAATAACAAGTACGCGCTCGTGTGTGTGTATATATCTATATATACACTCAACTCGTTTTAGGTTACCATTGACCCAATCCTTAATGAGTAATCCCAACAGAGCCAAGGTTCTCGCTTAACCTTCAACTCTGATATCGACTGTAACGGCCCGAAATTTTCGATCCCTAACATTCCAAATAGTTAGGAAAAAGAAGAAGGAGATAAAAGAAGAAGGAATATAAAACATAACACAAATTCTCACATTCGCAGCGGATCAAAATATAATTTCAAATAATAACAGTTTACAAAAGAATACTATATCCGTCGATTACATTTTTATACATCAGAGTTATACACATACTCAATTACTAGACATATACAAATCAACATGTCTCAGATAATCAGAAATATATTATAGCAGAAACACTCCATACGTTCCTGCCATGCAGCTCGCCTCCTATGCTTTAGAACGTCCTTACCTGAAATTCTGTAATACTTGGTCTGACCAGAGCATTACATCAAAGTAACACCCGAGTCTGGTTGGAAACCAGCCTGAGTAAACCCATCTAACAAGGAATACAAAGCATACAACTTATATAAAACCCGGGGTAACTCGTATCAATTCACAAATTCACAATTTGTTATAGACATCTCTAATTTCACACATCAAATTTCCAAGTACCAAAACTTAGATCAAATGGTCCAGTTCACTTAAATCATTCCATACGAGCCTATTGATTTCACATATCAATTTCTAAAGAATCAAAGTGGCTTCTGGTACTTACTAAAACCCAACTCCGGTCTCTTCGAATCTCAAGTCATATAACCCAAGTAATCTATATGAAATACACTTCAAACTTTAAATACAGGATGTCCCCTTTACATAACAATTCATCATTGATAGATAACCACAATATCCTATCCTCCCAAACATATGATATTACAAATCATTTCACATCAGAGATATCAACTCGTTCAAGGCATCCAATTCCATTCAATCTCCATAAGCAAACTTGTTCGCTTCCAAAATAAATTTAATCACTTCTAATTGAATTACTAACCTCAATCACTTAGATTCCTTCACTTGAAATTAATTAATTTCAAATCAATAAATTAATCATCCCTTAATTATCCATCTTAATTAATCACCCTGGATTAATTAACCTTCAATTACATTCAAGTAATTATCTTTAATTAATTACAAAAATTAATTATCCTTAACCAAAACAGTAATTAATCTTAAATTACTTCACAAGTTAATTAACAATAATTAATTACATTAATCATTAATTACTTATATTAATTAAGTTCTCATAAATCATTTATTATTGATTAAATAAATCTTAATTAATCAACCTTTAATTACATCATTAATTATATAAATTAATGATTTCTAATTACATTTTAATATACCCTGATCTAAATTAATTACATTAAGTAATTAATCATTAATTAAACCATAAATATTAATCACTTCTGATTAATCTCAACCAGTAATTAACTACCTTTTTGTTTACTTCATTAAACAAATTAATTGCTCATTTTATAAAAGAAGTTAAAAGGAATTTAAAACCAAATTCATTTTTAAATTGAAATCAATTTAAAAATGCACTTTAACATTCAAGTTGTTAAAACAATTTAAATTTAAAAACTTTATTTGTTTAAAAACTGAGATTCACTAACTTTTGAATTCCAGATTTAATTTTTTGATTTAAAACTTGTTTTAAATCTCTACTTTACAATTTAACTTCAGTTTTAAAAATCACTTTTATATCTTTCCAATTCATTTTTTTTGTTCTATAATTATTTCACTTCCAAAATTTACTCTTATATTTTTTTTCCAAAATCCCAATTCAATATTCCAATTATCAATATAATTCATCCCAGAATATCAAACATTCATACCACAGAATATTAAATAGTCTAAATAATTTTGAGGAATCCAGTTGGATCCTTCCAACTTGTTTCCCTGCATCCACAGATGTCAGTACAATACCAATTCTACTTCAAGATGAAATATCGTGGTATATGGGATTAATATAATATCATCCGCTATTATGCGGCGCATAGGGTCTCATCCGCTATATAATGCGGGAAATCAATTACCCAATACATACTATATACTACCATATATAATATAGAACATCATATCAATTAAATCATTCAACCAATTATTTAAATTTAACCATTTAAATTTAAATAAAACCCAGATGAGTGAGATTAACTCACCTTTGATTTTTGTTTGCAAATCCAATCCTTCTCGACTTGTTACTCCATGATTTTTAGACCTTCTCCATGACCTAAATTCAAATAGCCCCCTTGCTGGCTACAGCGCAAAATCATCACCGTCTCCTCGCCAGCAACACACGCCCCTCAGGCCATCACCACGAAACTAGCGGCCTGCCCTAATAGCCCATAGTTCGACCCAGAACCTCACGCGACTTTCTCTAGCCCTTGCTCCACCCTGTCACGTATGACAACCCATCACGACCTCATCAGAACGTAATACGAGCGTGTAGCCCTTCGCCAGGTCGCTGCACTCAAGCTCGAACAAAGAAATCGCGACCTGCTCATCTGCCACGTCTCCCCTTTTGAACGAAGATTTTGTTTCAAACGAAACCGATTTCGTTCTGATTTTTGCTTGTCCCTATAAAGAATCGAAAACGATTCGATTTCGCGAGTGCTAAAATTAAACGAGGCAGTATTTTAAAAAGCTCGGTCATTATTTCCCTTTTTTTTTAAATGAACTCAAAGGATAAGGAGAGGCAGGGACGATTTAAAAAGGAAGAAAGGTATCTTCGTACGCGGTAGGTGGCGTGTAGGGTAAGCTATAGTGTCTTGAAGAAAGTAAAAGATAAAGTGATGAAAAGGTTGATATAGATATAATTTCAGCTAATGTTGACCTATATATATATATATATATATATATATATTACATTCAAATTGTCTCTATTTACACAGTCTAATATTTCGAACCCCTATCGAGGTGTGCTACTAGGCGTTTATAATGTTATACCCCTACTCCGAATGCAATGGAAAAAGATTCAAGCCCTAATTCGATCGTATGGAGAAGATAGCTTTTTGAATCCAGTTATTATATTAAATTTCGGTTTAATTTTTAGCGCGTTTACTTATCGTACGGCCAAACAATCACTCCAAACACTACGAAAAATGAAATTCGATAATAATACAATATTACGGATCCAATAGAACTGGTTTCGTCGAATTCCGAGACTATGCCTCGAAAGGCTATTTTTAAATATTAATTTAAACGATATATTTTCAAAACTGAACATATCACCTTTAAATTCAATTTTAACACTTCTACTAACTTCAATACTATCGATATAAATTTTACAACCCTTCAAATTATTTTTAACAGGCTTAAAACTGAAGAGTCAATAATTTACTCAATTTCAATTTATTAAATCCAATAACTTAATTGCTAAATAGTAATAATAATTTTGCATTCAAGTAAAAATTAACTTTTAAATATTTAAAATAAATTAAATATTCCAACTTCAAACATCCAAAAATTCTGGGTTGTCACATATCTCGAAGGTGAACCCAAACTACTATGAACGCGAGTAATTTTCCGCTGCCTCGGTCGTCGATCCAACCATAGATTAGCATCGTATCATTGCTCTCTACGTTTTCCTAGTCAAAGTCGATAGGCTATTCGGCCTCTAATGGCTCTGATCGATGTTAGCCGTTGGATGGTGGAGTTTTAATGGTGGCTGAAAATTTATTTTAGGGTTAACGTTTGCAATTGAAGATAGTTGATGGACTTTGTATAGAAAATTTTCCAAAGTACTATTCATTCGTGAAAATTTCGAACTCCAAGTGCCGCCTAACGTTTTATATGTTTTACCGCTATTCCGAACACAATGGAATATATATCAAGAGCCAATTCCATCATATTCAGAGGATATCTTTTCGAAATTGAAATATATTGAATTAAATTCCATTAATTAAATTCTACATGTTCGGACTCGCACGACCAAATGATATGTCCAATCGCAATGGAATTCGATGGCATATAATAATTCATTATTACGGATCCGATGAAACTAGTTTCATCGAAACCCGAGATAGTGCCCCAAAAGGCTGTTTTGGCACGTTAAGCGGATAATTTCAAAAATCCGTTTAATCATCTTTATAACCAATTAAAAAGTTTACTATCTTCCTTCTTATTTAAATAGAATTCAACTCAACTTTCGAAATCATTTCCATTCATTTCAAATTTAAGATTCAGTTATATTAAATATTTCCGAACATTAAATTCAACAATTTAATTTATCAAATAAATCACTATATTTTAAATTCAAGTTATTTAACTTATAAAATTAACTTTTCAATATTTAAAATCAATTAGTTATTCCAAATTTGAATGGTTGAAAGTCTGAGTCGTTACACTACTACTACATACTTTATCGAATCACCCTAAGGTTTGGCTGCAAGTAGCCCTTGCACTTCAAAATACTCAGTCTTCAATCCCTTTATCTTCAAGATGTCTCCAATTTAAGTGCTTATGCTGGATCAAAATGGTTTTCAGATAACATGTGCTTATCCAATCCCGTCTCTCCAAACAAACAAATGATAGTTCTAAAACTGGTCAAAATTTAATTGTTCATTATTTAACTATCAGATAAAAAACACTCCAATCAAAGATTTATTTCCATATGGAAACCAACCATGGTTAAGTACACAAGAAACCACTAATCCTCTTTAATTAATTCTTACATTAATTAAAACCACTTTGTAACTTTTTATTAAAATAACTTTTACAAAACATATATTCACAAATCTTCTCTACTCATTTTAATACTAAAAAAATATTCATATATTTATCTCGACGGTGCAAGTATATTCACAAACTATTTCACTTTCAATACTTAGAAAACCTTTTTATATACTTGTCTCAATAGTATAAGTATATTCAAAACAATATGCTTTTAGTACTTGGAAAATGTAATCGTACACTTTTCTCAACTTGATAAGTAAATTCAGAAAACACTATACTTTCAATGCTTAGAAAATGTAACCGTATTTTATTCATAATGGTACAAGTATATTCACAAAACATTTTACTTTTAAAACCTTATTTGGGTTAAAAAAAATTTCATTTAAAACATAGATAACAATAAACCTAAAACATTTTCCATTTGGTGAAGTTAATGAATCGTATAGAAATTAGACCAAGTATACATAACATGAATTTCTAATTTCAAACTTATGCTATCCCTCGATTAACAATATAGTCAGACAAGTTAGCATATTAACCTTGCCTCGGCATACATACTTAACTCCCAGGATAGGGACAAGTTTCCTACCTTGAAATTTGGTGTTAAGTATGGAAAGAATACTTTCCATACCACCTTAATTTAAAATGCTCGTTTAGAGAAATCAAATCTTATTCCTTTTATACAACCCCTTTTTATAAATCTCTTTCACATTTATAAAACTTCGTATATAAATTCGCAAATTTATTAATAAAACTCCTTTTATAAATCTCCCTTTTATATTTCTTAAACTCCTTTTACAAATCTCATTTCTATTTATAAAACTAATTTTTTATTCATAAAACTCATTTTATATCCTGATTTATTTATAAAACCCACTATATTATTCTCCTGATTTTAAAACTCATATACTTTATAAATATCTTCAGTTTTCAAGATAGAACCAAATACTTCCCATAAACAATCATTTAATATATCACTATAACTTCACACATGTAATTTATTATTTCATTATATCAAAAATGACATCATTTCCCTTTTACAAAATATCATTTATAAATGTACTCTTTTATATTTAAGAACCATTTATAAATCTATCTTTCTATATAAAGTCTTATACAAAGCGTGTCAAATATTTATTCCTAAAATATTTTTATGTTCTTCAAAAATAGAAATACTTTATTACAAAAGATAAACCCTTTTTTCTTTATAAAAGACATTTATTATTATAATAATTTATCTATAAAATAGATACTTTTCAAATTATTTTTGAAACATTTCCATACAAATTAGAAGCGGCTAATAAAAAAGTTGGAGTAAAATAAAGAAATTCAAAAATTAATTCTAAATAAAATGCCATAGAAAATATCAAACTTCTTAGTTTCTTCAACATATCAAAGTCATATGCAATATGGCTAAACTACCAAGCTTTGACATTCAACAATTTATACAACAAGTATATATTTGAAAATAAAATCAGTAGTGGTGAGTAATTTAGATCACTTTACAAAATTCCTTGTATTTCATCTCATAAGGTTTCCATTTTCCAAAACAGGAATTCTACCAAACCAACCAAAGAAATCATTTGAGCACACAAAAAATAATTTATGCCTATTATATTTCATATAGTGTTCATCTAGAGGTGAGTTAGCTCACTAAAATCTCAATTGACACATATGCATTCCCAAATAGTCTAAAATCATATGTCGTTCAATTTAGCTAAAAATTCCACTTGTTCCAAACATTGCGAAATCAACTCCAGTGCATAGATAACTCTTCTACCAGCATAATGCAAAAGACTGCGTTTAATTTGGACCTCCTATACAAAAGTTATAGAATTTATAATTTTTGTGATAAAATAAATCAATTAATTGCTTAATTAAATACTAATCCCCTTCGTTACCCAAATTCTCCTACTTCCACAATTGATTTCCTGTACATGAACACATCATCGTGCATGCATCCAAACTTATCGACCATCTCTCCTCTCTTTCTCCTACGATACTCGACGAAATCGAACATCGCTTCCACCAACGAACTCCTTTATGCGGGAGCGCCACATCCCACATCAAAACATCAACCTTGAATTCCCTTATAAAGTCGCCACATATTCCCTAATAGTTGATAAGAGAATTGTTGTGACCCTCTCCAAGCAGCCGCACCACCTCAATTGACCACCACAAGCTGGCCTACACACGAGAAGTTCAATGGTATCCTCCGACTCGCTTAACTCCACCTCACTTAACCTCTAATGGAAACCCTATCTTGGCCACTCCCACATCACATATCCCCAACCACCACATTACATGCTCTGAGTCTGTAGATTTAAAACCCTTATTACTACGAACTCAACAGATCTAACGTCTTGATTTATAGCGAATCTAGCTCTTGATTTTGATTATCAGTAGGTGGCCACTAAAATTCATTACTGGAAATGGAAAATAGAAAGAGCAGGGAAGATTGAAAGAAATGATTGAGGGCTAAGGTTATTTATAATATTATATATATTATTATTATATTTTCTCTTTCTAAACGCTATGGCTTTTGAGTTCACATGATCACATAAAACGTCTGATCTCCACGAAACTCGACTGCGTACATCACTTTACTATTCTGGTTTCGATGGCACTAGTTTCTTTAAAATCCGAGATAGTGCCTTAGAATGATAATTTCATGCATTTCGGGACCGTTTATCAATAAAACGATTTTCAGCCACACTATCAATATTTATTAGAACAATATATTTTTGTAAATATTTTTATATTACAAGTTGGCTATTAATATTTATTAATTAAAATGAGTTATTAAAATTTTAAAATAAATTAACGAAATTATCTAATTAATTAAATATTAAAAATCAAAACGATAAAATTCTGGGCCGTTACATTCTTCCCCCTTAAAAGAATTTCATCCCCGAAATTCCCAAAGGAAGAAAATGTCTTCACACCCTTAGGCTTTTAAAATAAATAAACTAAAATGAATTATTAAGCTTTTAAATTCCTATATGTTATGGAAAATTTCGGTTACACACCCTTTGCGTAGCTAGCTCTGGAAAATCACAATACCATTATAAGCCATATTTGGGACCTCCCATATCGGGGGACAACATAACAATAATATATACATAGGATATACCTTATAGAATGTATGTCACATAACAAACACACCTGTTAAGCATAAACATGTACTAGTTTGTGAGCAATTAAACCTTACTCATGAAACCAAAAGCAGTAAGCTAGCTTTTTGTAACGATCCCAATTTTTAATTAAAGTTAAATTGTTAATTAAAATGAAATTTTGGATAAGATTGTAAATTAATTTGAATTTTCTAAGATTTAATAAGATATTTGTTTATTTAGACATTGATTTTTAAAAATTTAATTGTGCTTTTGAATTTGTATATTTAAGATCTTATAAGTAAAAAAAAGTGTAACACCCTAAAATTTTGTCAATATAAATTGATAATATATTTTTAAACTTTTGGATATTTAACTTGAAATTATATTGGGAAAATATTAAACAAATAGAATGAGTGATAAACTATACATAAATAAACTCCAAATTCTTTTGAGTTTAAAAATCTTGGAATAATAAATATTTTAAAAGAAAAAAAATCATTTGATTTCAAATTATATATATAATACATACTTTCTTTTGAAAAGAAAAAAATTCACTTATTAATATAATTAGTTTTTAAAATCATTTCTTTCTTTAAATTGGTATAAGTAGAAGTGATAGCCATAAATGAATTTTTATTCAAGAGAATTGGGATTTGAAATAAAATTTAAAATAAATATTTTTTTAGAAAAAGTGACATTTCAAATTTTTAAGGTGTAATTTATGTAGTGTAAATTTTTTGGTTGAAGCAATTCTTTTTTTAATATTATATATATATGCTAATGAAATAAAAGGTGTATTCATTTACAAAGCAAATATGACATAAAATTTATTTAAAAATTTCCTTTGTCTTTAAAATTTTTAAATGTAATCATATACATAAGGAAGTAAAGAAGTAAATTTACATATGTAAGTATGAAATGTACAAGTGTTTAAGACTCCATAATCATGATGATCTTTACAAATGCATTAAAATTATTTAATTGAATAAAATAATAGGGTTTAGAATTATAAAAAAAATTCAGTTCCCCATATGAAATTATTAAGCATCTCAGCAAAATCTGAAACAATAGTAACATCAGATTTGGCATTTCAAATCTCAACACTCAAAAGAAAAAAAATCAGAAAAAAAGGGCTGAAGCATTTCTTGGATTCAAAGATGAGAAAAAATCTGAAATCTTCTTTAACACCAAACTATAGATTTATTCTTAGGTAAGTTTTAACTTTAAAGTTTATGAATTTGTGATTTTAAATCAAGTTTTCAATACAAATTCAAAAATGCAGATTGAAAAGAAAAAAAAGGAAAACAGTGCCGCAGTTTTAGCAATGCAGTTTTCTCTGGAATTAAAAAAAGGCCAGCAAATTTCTCTTAAGAAATTTTGAATTTGGAGTTGCCAAACAACATTAAAACAAAGAATTTAAACAACTTTGTCAATCTGTTGCAGGAGAAAAACCAAGATCAAAGTCTATTTCTGTTTTCAAATGTAGGAAAAAGGTTCTCTGTGTATAACAAGATTCCAAAACTGTAAGATAAATTAAAATTTGTTGTTATTGATGAATCAAGTGAACAAATACAAGAGTGAATAAGCAAAGATTTTAATTTCAAATTCCAGGCTCAGATTTTCCTTTCCAGGCTCAAACACTTCACTTTTCTTTGTTCTCTGTCAAAATTTTCAGGTGAGCAAATCTCCTCCCCGAATTTGTTTATTATTGTTTGTGAGCAAACTTAACCTATTATAGCTTGATGTTTATGATTGATTTATGAAGTAATGTGATTGCATGAATGATAATATTTCCTATTTATATAAATATATGTGTGTAAAATTGTGTGCATGAATGGTTACAGGGATTTATGTCTCTGTTTAAAACAATTGTAAGCAAAGATTAGTATAAACCCACATCTCCCCAAATAAACAGTTTTGGGCTTTGACTTTTGAAAGTGAAAGGTTTGTTTTACATAAATTAAGATGTAAAAATGGGTTCAAGCCTAATAGGTTGGGAATCTTCTGGAATCAAAAAAAAAAAGTTTAAACTGTTTTTTGTTCAATATTAAAAAGGAAAAAAATGTGAGCAAAACCCCCTTACTCTGCTATATCCATGGATGTTTGAATTTGTATCTGATATATGATATGAATTGTGCTGGGTTGATGTGTGAACGTATATGCATGCCTTTATGGAAAAGAAAATAATAATAATAATAACAATAATAATGTGTGCATCTTAGTGTACAGGCAAGAAAACATACCTCTGTTTCATACTCTACAGGTTTCAGAATCTGTTTACAAATTCAATACCTCCTCATAAAAACAATTTTAGGTTATGATTCGTGAAAGAAAGGTGTTTGTAACATAGTAAAGTTATTTTAAAAATATATATATGGTAAAAATATATGATGGATAATTTAACAATATAGGATTTACAGAAAAAAATACTCTAAACAGAAAATTCAAATCTTTTAATTCTAAATCCTGATCATTCTATTAGGTTCGACTTGCTAAATAGTGATTTCTAAAAGAAATTTCATGATTTTTAAACTTGAGAATGTTTCGAATTCGCGAGAGGGACAAATTTGGGCTTTTTGTTGTTTTCTGGTGATCAAGTGGATGATGGTCGTTGCGATCAAGTTGGAAGGTGGCTGGAGGATGGGGTTTCGTGGGAAAAATACTCGCAAGTTTTTTTGTTCACTGTGGAGGATGAACGACGTCGAACTAGGGTTCAATGTTGGGTCTGGGTCGAGGGGTTTTCAAAGGCTATTGCGACGTTGGTGGTCGACCGGAGTCGACCGCAGTGGCGATGATCAAAACGTGGCCGAGTGGTGTGCCTTTGAGTGAAATTACGTGGGTTCTGGTGGGCTGGTTCGTCGTTGGCGAAGCATTTTGGTTAGTCAGGTTGGGTGCCTAGGTGATCGAACCACTCGTTTTTTATCTTGGAGCTTGTTTGAAGTTAAGGCGGTCGGAGTCGAAGGAGATGGTTGTGACGCCCCACCTCTATACCCACGCTAGCCAAGGACACTACGGGGTAATGCCGTCAATTAGCATGGAGAATAAGGCTGTTGAGGAGCGACCATCCATGTAATTGCTTTGTGCGAGCACTGATATGTCAGATAGTTTAAGATGCATTTCATTTCAAGAGGAAATCCGACATGCCGATACAAACTCAAAGCTACTACACAGTGGCTATATATATAATCTCCGAAAACAAATATAGAAATAAGCATAACATAAATCAGTCACAGATAATTCATATCACAAAGGCAGAAACAGATATGAATATTACACATGAAAGTGTACATCAGAGTAGTGGTCAAACAAGATCCACAATATCACAAAAGAATAGTTACAAGTGCTACACAAGAGAACAAGTATACATCATAGAGTCTATATCTCAAATGTATACAACAAAATGAACTACTAATCTAAGTAGTTAGGAAAAAGTCAGAATAGTAAACACCAGAAGTGGTGTCAAGTGGAAGCACCTGTAACATCTCGGTCTGACCCGAGTATTATTTAATAAGAAAATAATAAACGGATCAGTGTAGTTATAAATATCAAATGAAATGATATAGAATAAGAGATATGACAAAATCGTATAATAACCAAAATGACATACTACGATAAGTATGTAATTGAAAATCAATAAAAGATTAATCAATATCACAAGAATCTTATCAAAGATAAAAAGGAATGTCATACTTTATATTTTTATTCACAAAAAGTTAATGACACACAAATTCACCAGTGCACAAATAATGATAAAGCTTATCAATGTAAATCACGAAAATTGGTGAAACACAAATTCTAGAAATCAATCAATAGAAATCCAGAAATCACAAAAAGGGGAAAGAGGCCTGTCACTAGAACGGAAGCATAAAAACTCACCAACACGTGTATCACTAAAACAGAAAGCTATTCCATGGTTGCGAACCATTAATTTTGAGCCGAGGCTCCACTAAAATGGCCCGAAGACCATGAGCCGAAGCTCCACTAAAACGACCCTAAGACCATGAGCCGAAGCCCCACTAAAACAGCCCGAAGACCATGGGTCGCTACCCCACCAAGCCGAAGCTCCACTAAAAACGGGGTTTAGTCTCCCTTGCAGACAAAGAGACATCGCACATTGCTAGTCTAAATCTCAAAATGATCATCATTGATTGATAAGTGTAAATTATACTAAGCTAGTAAATATATGAGCTTAGCTTCATGTCCCATAACCACTAGCTTAACTTAAATATTTACGAACAAATTGTAGATTTCCACTCGAAAATTGTCACAAGAGGTTCAATCGAATAAGTCAAAGAATTAACCGACGAAGTAAACACAATCGTTTCATACCACTTGTTTTACTAAGCCGTTTGATTAGATTTCTCATACGAGTGAGGTAATGGTTTGTATATGCTAGTAGATTGGAAAACGGTTTAAGAAACGAGCTTTGTAATAAAATAGTGTTGGAATCGTTTTGATGAAAGAATTTTAATATTTACTACTAGTATTGAAAACCTTTATATTTTGAAGCGAAAAATCACAAAAATGATTGTAGGAACAATCAATCACTAAAATTCACATACGAAGACGTGAATAAAAATCCAAAGAAATCGATACCGAATCCATCAAAGTGGAAATACCCAAAAATTCCAAAAATAGAAGTTATCAAAGTCGACAAAGGCGATAACAACTAATCGGAGAAGAAGAATCAATTAAAGATTGGAAAAGCAAAGCAAAACGAGCATAAATAGGCAAATAGGGAAATAGGAGCAGGTCGGTCGATGGGACTTCCTGAGTCGGCCGACCGAAATAGGCCAGAAAGTCTCCACTACAGCTTCGGTCGACCGACCTAGGGGTTCGGTCGGCCGAACTGCAATTTCTGCAATTCCTACCCTATTTAATAGAAGTGCAAACTCTCACTCAATTTGCAATCGGTCGAGCACAGACGCTAGGGGATTACGCCCATCGGCTACCAGGTCCTTTTGGCTCCTCGATGCATCACCAAAAACATGTTCAAACATCAAAGTTAGGATCTTTAAAGATTTGAACCCAAAACACTAAAAATTGGAATATTCACAAAACCAATCCAAATCAAAATCGAATGCACATGAATAAGCGTTAGTAATTCATACCTAATAATCAAAATTGTTATAGACAAAGATGTGAGATAAAAATCTCACCTTTTTCACAAAATCAATGAAGGAGAAGCTTGAAAGCAAAGGAAGAACCAACCACACTTCAACACAACCCAAATGAGCTTGAATCTAAGCTCAAAAGAAGAACATTCCCAAAGTTAGGTTTAGGAATTTATGAAACTGAAAGGAGAATGAGTTGGAGAAGAAGAAGATGATGCTTACCAATAGCTTCTCTTTGGATTTGGAGCTAGAACTTGATTTGCAAATGAAAACTAGGGCTTGGAGTTTTAATTTCCCATTCTTCTCTCCATTGTAGCTAAAGCTTGAGTATTAGGAATTAGAAATGAAGTAATGAAGAGAAGAGGGATGAAGCTTGGGTCTAATGGGCTGAAACAAAACCAAAGCCCTAAGTGAAAAAGTAGCAAAATTCCACTAACTCCAAACATATCAAAGTTTATACTCAAAAAGATCGCAAACGGCGTTTTGAACTTAATGGAAGTAGTCTCGAGTCCTAATTCGACCGTATGCAAAAAGTAACTTTTCGGACTATAATCCGACTAACGATAAATTATTTAAATAAAATATTTAAATACTCAATCGTAAAATTTGCGGGTTGTTACAGACTCCCCTACTTAAAGAAATTGCGTCCTCGCAATATTTAAGAAGAAAATATATAGTAAGAACCGTAAAAGCATATTCAACACAAAATAAATTTGAAATAAGAAGTTCACCTCAAAGAGCACGAGAAAGTAAGTCCGGATGTGTTCGCTCGATGAATTTTCTAGATTACCAAGAGCAATCCTTAGGATTTGAGGACCATTGAACTTTAACAAGCGGAACATCTTTATTTCGAAGGCGTTTGACCTCCAAAGCAATAATACGAATAAGATGTTGCTCATAAGTTGAATTTGGCGAAACTTCAATTTCTTCCACAACACCGGGCTCAACAATAGAATCAGAATCTCGAAGGCATTTCAGTAATTGAGAAACGTGAAACACGTCATGAATAGCAGAAAATTGAGCCGGTAATGGAAGGCGATAAGCCACGGAACCAATGCGTTCGGTGATGGAAAATGGACCAATGTATCTAGGTGCTAACTTTCTCGATCGACTGAAACGTACAACACCCTTCATAGCTGAAACACAAATAAACACAAAATCTCCCACAGAAAATTCTAATTTCCTTCTCCGGTTATCAGCATAGGATTTTTGTCTACTTTGGGCTTCTTTCCTCCTATGACGAATAAGATCAATCTTTTATGTGGAATCACGAATAAAATCTGGACCTAAAACCAGCTTCTCACCGGCCTCAAGCCAACAAGAAGGAGATCGGCATGGTCTTCCATAGAGTGCCTCAAATGGTGCAATACCAATACTAGATTGGAAGCTATTATTATAGGAAAACTCAACAAGAGAAATATGAACTTCCTAACTTCCACCAAAATCAAGGACACATGCACGAAGAAGATCTTCAAGAGTTTGATTCACACGCTCGGTTTTTCCATCGGACTGAGGATGATAAGCGGTGCTAAAATTAAGCTTTGTTCCCAAAGCTTTTTGAAGACTCTCCCAAAATCCACTAGTAAACAATGGTTCACGATCACTAACAATAGAAGTAGGAACTCCATGCAATTTAACAATTTCTTTGATAAAAAGTTTGGCCAAAAGAGGAACGGTCCGGTTAGACCGAACGGGAATAAAATGGGCGGATTTAGTAAGTATATCAACTGTCACCCATAAGCTATCATGACCCGAACGAGAACGGGGAAGGCAGTCTATAAAATCCATGGAAATTTGGTCCCATTTCAAAATTGGAATTTCTAAAGGTTGCAATAACCCACCGGGCTTTTGATGCTCGGCCTAAATGAGTTGGCAAGTCATGCAACACTTAACAAAGTTAGCAATATCAGATTTCATTCCCTCCCAATAATAATGTCGCTTCATATCCATGTACATTTTACTACTACCGGGATGAATGGTAAATTTAGAACGATGAGAATCTTCTAAAATGTCTTTACGAAGATCACTAATATTTGGCACGATAATTCTACCTAATTTACGAATACCACCACGAGAATCAATATCAAAGTCTTTCAAACCTTCAATATCAATTGTATCCCTAAAATTTTGGCCATGAAGAGCCAATTCGGGATCTAGCTTTTGAGCTTCAATAATGCGGTCTAAAAGAGAGGGATGAGCCTCAAGGCTACATAAAATAAGAGATGAACATAAATCAAAAACACGATCTCGAATCTCACAAGTGGATAAAGTTTCGAGATCATTCCATTCAGATATCATCATAGAAACAATCGCTTGTTACTTACGACTAAGTGCATCGGCAACACGATTTCCCTTTCCGGGAGTATAAAGAATATCAAGATCATAAGATGCAAGGAATTTGAGCCAACATTGTTGACGCAAATTAAGTTCCTTTTGAGAAAATAGATACTTCAAAGATTTATGATCGGTGTAAAGAATAAATTTTTCTCCCAAAAGATAATGACGCCAAATTTCAAGAGCGAAAACAATAGTCGCGAGCTCTAAATCATGAGTGGCATATCTGGTCTCGGCTGGCTTCAATTGCCTATAAGCATAAGCAATAACACATTCTCTTTGCATAAGAACGGCACCCAAACCAACGCGATTAGCATCGGTATAAACAACAAAATCTTGATTCCCCTCGGGAATAACAAGAATAGGAGCATCAGAAAGGAGTTCTTTTAATTTCTGAAAGAAGCTTCACATTTTTCCGACCAAATGTATTTAACACCTTTCTTTGTTAAGCTAGTAAGAGGCACGACAATTTTTGAAAAGTCTTTAATAAAACGACGCTAATAACCCGCCAATCCAAGGAAGCTACGGATTTCCGTCACGCTTTCCGGTCTCTTCCAATTTTGAATCGCTACAATCTTTGAAGGATCCACTGATATTCCGAATTTAGAAATAATATGACCGAGAAACTTCACACGAGATTGCCAAAAGTGGCATTTAGAAAAAAATTCTTTCGGTTGATTGCTCCTAAGAGTTTCCAACACAATCTGAAGATGCTTTTCATGCTCCTCCTCGGTTTTTGAATACACAAGAATATCATCAATGAAGATGAGAACAAACCGATCGAGGAGGTCTTTGAAAACTCTATTCATAAGGTCAACGAAATAAGCCGGAGCGTTCGTTAAACCAAATGGCATAACAAGCCGTTCAAAAGATCCATAACAAGTACGGAACGATGTCAAAGGAATACTATCATCTGCAAGACGAAGCTGATGAAAACCCGTTGCCAAGTCCAATTTTGAAAAGACTCTAGCACCACTAAGTTGATCGAATAGATCATCAATCCGAGGTAAAGGATATTTATTCTTAATAGTAAGATCATTAAGCTTGCGGTAGTCAATGCAAAGCCTAAGTGTACCGTCGGATTTCTTAACAAAAATAGTCGAAGCTCCCCAAGGAGAGGAACTAGATCGAATAAATTGCTTCGTCTCCAATTCGGATAATTGTTTGCGCATCTCCTCATTTTCTTTATTGGACATACGATAAGGAGGAAAAGTAATAGGTTGAGCTTCAGGGATGAGATTAATTCTGAACCAATTGCTCGCTTAGGTGGTAATCCTAAAACAGCACAAAGATGTTGGAGAATTCACGAACAACGTGAATAAGAGAAATGACATCTTCCTCATCATCATGAGGATTTAAAGAATATAAAGATGCTTCCAAGCTGGAATCCGAATCTTTAAGATCAATAGAAATCTGCTTAACAGATTGAGGACGTCGAAGATGAATAGTCCGCTCAGGACGAAGGATTTGAGCTTCATAGCGGTTAAGCCAATCCATTCACAAAATCATTCCAAAGCCAAGGTAACGCATAATATGCAAATCAGCATGGAAAATTGTAATCACATAAAATAATTTTGACATCTTTACACAATAAACTGATTGTTGCGGACCCACCAACCGGATTCGCAATTCTCAAAGAAGTCGTTAAACACATAACATCCAAAGAAAAAGTATCGACAAGTTCTTTTGATATAAAAGAACGGGACGCACCCGTATCAAAAAGAACTCGAATAGGATGATCACGAAATAAAATAATGCCATCAAGGATAGAATGTGAAATACCTTTGACCACGAGAAGTGTTACTAGGAGTTTGCACCACATTAAGCTTTCCCTCCTTTCTATTTTGAAGTTTGGGACACGAAGATATACAATGGTATAGGAGTTTGCACCACATTAAGCTTTCCCTCCTTTCTATTTTGAAGTTTGGGACATGAACATATACAATGGTCTGGGCTCTTGCAATAGCGACAAGCATAGGGCTTTGAACACTTATTTGCATAATGGTCCTTAGAACCACAGTTGTAGCATTGCCCACCACTTGAGGTAGAAGTCTTAGCTGCCGGAGAGGCTTGCTTCGCTTTCTTATTGTTGGGATAAGGACCTCTGAACTTATTAGGCCTTTTCTTGTTGGTGAAGTTCGGTTTAGCACTTCCAACCTCAACATCACTTACTCTATCAGCCTCTTCAAGTCGAAGAGCGATATCAATGAGTTGATCAAAAGAAACTTCTAATTTTAGAATTAATGGCTTCTTGAGATTTTTGTTCAAGCCATAGACAAATCTTTGGTTCTTCTTCAATGGGGTGTTTATGTATACGACCCCGTATTTAGAAAGTGAATCGAAGGTTGTGACATAATTAACCATAGAAGATTCACTTTGAACAAAGTCAATGAAGCGACGGGCCAATGTCACTTTCTCAGCTTCTGGCACAAACTTTAATTCGAATTGATCCTGGAATTTCTTCCAAGTAAGATCAGCTTCAATAATTTCAGAAATAAGAAGCTCATACCAACCTAATGCTCTTTCTTGGAGCATACTAGAGGCCACCTGAACTCGGTGAAGATCAATAAGATTCATGCGAAAAAAGATTCGATCGCATGATCTTAGCCAAGCCTGGACTTAAATAATGGTTTCAGAACCTTTGAATGGCTTCCCACCCAAATTGGTATAATCGTTGCACAAATGCGCAAATCCAGACTTAGGGTGAGTAAACTACGGATTAGAAATGGCTGCTTGAGCATTCTTTACTAGATCGAGAAGCTGCTGGGCAGACATAAATACTCCATCTTGGAGAGTAGCACTAGATTGACCGGCGCTGGGACGACCTGGTCTAACCATTTCTCTTCCTTTAGAAAGAAAGAAAGAAGAAGAAAAAGGTTATTCACCAAATGGATATCAAGCAATATTGATAGATAAAACAAGGAATCATAAAGAAAATAGGATGAATCGGTACGAAGGCTCGAATTAAATCCTAAAGCACGACTCCTAAGATAGACTTAGGACGATGATCCTTCTTAAATTGTTCTACATTGTTCTAAAGTTTAGCTCTGATACCAAGCTGTGACGCCCCACCTCTATACCCACGCTAGCTAAGGACACTACGAAGTAATGCCATCAACTAGCGCGGAGAATAAGGCTGTTGAGGAGCGACCATCCGTGTGATTGCTTTGTGCGAGCACCGATATGTCAGATAGTTTAAAATGCATTTCATTTCAAGAGGAAATCCGACATGCCGATACAAACTCAAAGCTACTACACAGTGGCTATATATATAATCTCCGAAAACAAATATAGAAATAAGCATAACATAAATCAGTCACAAATAATTCATACCTCAAACGCGGAAACAGATATGAATATTACACATGAAAGTGTACATCGGAGTAGTGGCCAAACAAGATCCACAATATCACAAAAGAATAGTTACAAGTGCTACGCAAGAGAATAAGTATACATCATAGAGTCTTTATCTCAAATCTATACAACAAAATGAACTACTAATCTAAGTAGTTAGGCAAAAGTCATAATAGTAAACACCAGAAGTGGAGTCAAGTGGAAGCACCTGTAACATCTCGGTCTGACCCGAGTATTATTTAATAAGAAAATAATAAACGGATCGGTCTAGCTATAAATATCAGATGAAATGATATAGAATAAGAGATATGACAAAATCGTATAATAACCAAAATGCCATACTATGATAAGTATGTAATTGAAAATCAACAAGAGATTAATCAATATCACAAGAATCTTCTCAAAGATAAAAAGGAATGTCATACTCTATATATTTATTCTCAAAAAGTTAATGACACACAAATTTACCAATGCACAAATAATGATAAAGCTTATCAATGTAAATCATGAAAACTGGTGAAACACAAATTCTAGAAATCAATAAATAGAAATCCAGAAATCACAAAAAGGAGAAAGAGGCCTGTCACTAGAACGGGAGCATAAAAACTCACCAACACGTATATCACTAAAACAGAAAGCTATTCCATGGTTGCGAACCATTAATTTTGAGCCGAGGCTCCACTAAAATGGCCCGAAGACCATGAGCCGAAGCTCCACTAAAACGACCCTAAGACCATGAGCCGAAGCCCCACTAAAACAGCCCGAAGACCATGGGTTGCTACCCCACCAAGCCGAAGCTCCACTAAAAACGGGGTTTAGTCTCCCTTGCAGACAAAGAGGCATCGCACATTGCTAGTCTAAATCTCAAAATGATCACCATTGATCGATAAGTGTAAATTACACTAAGCTAGTAAATATATTAGCTTAGTTTCATGTCCCATAACCACTAGCTTAACTTAAATATTTACGAACAAATTGTAGATTTCCACTCAAAAATTGTCACAAGAGGTTCAATCGAATAAGTCAAAGAATTAACCGACGAAGTAAACGCAAGCGTTTCATACCACTTGCTTTACTAAGCCGTTTAATTAGATTTCTCATATGAGTGAGGTAAAGGTTTGTATATGCTAGTAGATTGTAAAACGATTTAAGAAACGAGCTTTGTAATAAAATAGTGTTGAAATCGTTTTGATGAAAGAATTTTGATATTTACTACTAGTATTGAAAACCTTTATATTTTTAAAGTGACAAATCACAAAAATGATTGTAGGAACAATCAATCACTAAAATTCACATACGAAGACGTGAATAAAAATCCAAAGAAATCGATACCGAATCCATCAAAGTGGAAATACCCAAAAATTCCAAAAATAGAAGTTATCAAAGTCGACAAAGGCGATAACAACTAATCGGAGAAGAAGAATCGATTAAAAATTGAAAAGCAAAGCAAAACGAGCATAAATAGGCAAAACAAGGAAATAGGAGCATCGACCAGACTTCCTGAGTCGGCCGACCGAAATAGGCCAGAAAGTCTCGACTACAGCTTCGGTCGACTGACCCAGGGGTTTGGTCGGCCGAACTGCAATTTCTGCAATTCCTACCCTATTTAATAGAAGTGCAAACTCTCACTCAATTTGCAATCGGTCGAGCACGGAAGCTAGAGGATTACGCCCATCGGCTACCAGGGCCTATTGGCTCCTCGATGCATCACCAAAAACATGTTCAAACATCAAAGTTATGATCTTTAAAGATTTGAACCCAAAACACTAAAAATTGGAATATTCACAAAACCAATCCAAATCAAAATCAAATGCACATGAATAAGCGTTAGGAATTCATACCTAACAATCAAAGATAGTTATAGACAAAGATATGAGATAAAAATCTCACCTTTTTCACAAAATCAATGAAGGAGAAGCTTGAAAGCAAAGGAAGAATCAACCACACTTCAACACAACCCAAATGAGCTTGAATCTAAGCTCAAAAGAAGAACATTTCCAAAGTTAGGTCTAGGAATTTCTGAAATTGAAAGGAGAATGAGTTGGAGAAGAAGAAGATGATGCTTATCAATAGCTTCTCTTTGGATTTGGAGCTAGAACTTGATTTGCAAATGAAAACAAGGGATTGGAGTTTTAATTTTCCATTCCTCCCTCCGTTGTTGCTAAAGCTTGAGTATTAGGAAATAGAAATGAAGTAATGAAGAGAAGAGGGATGAAGCTTGGGTCTAATGGGTCGAAATAAAACCAAAGCCCTAAGTGAAAAAGTTGCAAAATTCCACTAACTCCAAACATATCAAAGTTTATACTCAGAAAGATCGCAAACGGCGTTTTGAACTCAATGGAAGTGGTCTCGAATCCTAATTCGACCGTATGCAAAAAGTAACTTTTCGGATTATAATCCGACTAATGATAAAATATTAAAATAAAATATTAAAATACTCAATCGTAAAATATGCGGGTTGTTACAATGGTTGTGGTCGACTCGTAGGTGGTGGTCGTGATGACCGGAGCGTCGCCGTGCAACTGTGCACGTACACGTGTACGCTTTGATGTTGTTGCATGATGATGGTTTGGGGAAGAAGTGATTGTGTTCAGGAATTTCGAGTTTGCTCGGGGAAACTTGAGTTTGTCTCGGGTCATTACTCGAGTAAATTTGGTTATACCAAGTAACAAGTTGGGAAAAAAAAACTTTAAGTTTTGTAAAATTTTTTTTACTCGGGTTGATTTTAAGGAAACTCGAAGTAAAAGGGGAATTGTCCCGGGTAATACTCGAAGTGACTCGGGTTTCATAAAATTCCAGTTTTCAGAAACTTTAACAAATCTGAGGTAACATGATTTGTAAACTATCCATTTTAAATTAATGATTGTTGTTAAGATTAAATATGTAATTAAAGGTTTTAAAATAAGGACATTTTAAATTAACTAAGTTCGAAATGTTTAAAACTTATAATTTAGAATGAGTAACATTTAATTGAATTTAACAATGAAATGAAGGAGTTAATCAAATATTTCTAAATTGTTAACTTAAAGGATAAGTTAACCTTTAAAATTAAGGATAATTAATAAATGATTATAAATTTAATTAATCAAGAAATCAAGGAATAACTAATTTAAGAATCATTAATTTCTTAAAAATAATTACTAAATGAAAGTAATTAAAGATGAATAATTAATGATTTAAAGATTTATAAATCAAGTGTTTAAAGGTTAGTTAATTTAAAGAACAAATTAATTAATGTGATTAATTAAGAAGGGTAATTAATTTGGAAATAATCAATGAATTAAAAGTAATTAATTAATGATTAAAGGTGGATCAATCAAGTGATTAACATTGATTTAAGATTAGTGATAGTTACTTATCGTAATAAATTAAGGATAATTAATTATAATTAAGATTTAATTAATCAATAATTAAGGGTTTATTAATTTAAGCAATTAATTGGGGAATAATTTACTAAGATTTAATTAATTTCAATTGAGGGTTAATTAATTAAGATAATTAAGGAATGATTAATTAACGAAGGTGGTTAAGACTTAATCGATTGTAGTTAATGATAATTAATCACTGATTAAATATTTCTAATGGAAGTAACTATGTTGTTGATAAATTAAAAAACCACACGATTTATTCATCTTAATTAAAAGTGTTGATTGCTATTGAATGATGTGTAATGGATGGATATATTTGATATATGATGTGATGCTTTGTGCTGAGCTGTTATATCTGTGATAAATATACTGCTGTATGAATATGAAAACCCTTTTTGACCCATAGAACGACATTTGGATTTCGATGCGACAGAGAGTCGGATTCCAGTTGGTTATCCGAAACCCACATCGAATTGTAATGGTAAATCTTTGTGATTGATAATTTATTTTATTCATGAATCAGTGAATTAAGATAAGCATTATGGGTTATGCCGCTTATCGATATGATTGAATCTATGATGATGCTGTTGTGCACTATTATGTTGAACCCTGGACCACACTTATACACACATAAATATGGATTGCACGCAGAAATGGGTTAAGTCACAGATTTTTGAAATTATTTCAAAAAAATTGAATTTTTTGAATCCAAAATAGTTTTTAAGTTAGAATTAAAAGCTTTTGAAAATGAATTTCAAAAATAAAAGTTATTTAAATAACTTGATTGAGTTTAGAAATTTAAATAATTTAATTTAAATTTGGATTCAGTATTTGAAATCGAATTCTATGATTTGGAAACTCTGGTTTAAAAAAAAGGTTATTCAACTTATAAATGTGTTTATATGGGCTTTTAAACCATTTTAAAAAGTGTTGTTTTGGGAATTTTAATTTAACCCAAGATTTTAACTTGTATAATTGGATTTTTTCTGAAACGAAAACTATGTGTTTTAAAATAATAAAAGCTTTCACATAAGAAATGAACTTCTAATTTGTGTAAGAAGGATTTCAAGTCTAAAATAAAAATGGTCTTCCAAGTTATAGATAAATCTTTGGAAACGTGTTTTGAAAGCTATAAATTGAATCATTAATTTAAAGATTTAGTGAGTTAATCCAACTAAAACAGAAATCGTTTTGGAAATCTATGAATAGATCCTTGTGAAACTGGGTGTACTTTGTGAAATAAATCTTTTTGTTTAAAGATTTGAAATGGTAATTTGTTTAACCATTTGAAAGAAAAGTTTTGGATTCTTTAAGTTGTGACTTAACTAAAATCCCATATCTATATGTTTTTAAATATTGCGCTCACTATTCGGTTTAGCCGGGAGAGGACCTTATGTCATATAGCCCATTCCGAATAGTGATACGATATTATGGATTGCATTTGAAGACCGATGTTGAAGACCGGGTGTCGTCGAGAACGTTAGGATAACCTATCGATTGTCTCTGCACCAAGTAGCTATAGTATAGAGATTCCCTAAGTGATGGGAAGTCTGATCGGGATTGTGGATACTTGGATTTGCAAGGGCTTCTTCGAAAGTGCCTTCGGCTCTGTTCGAACCCGGAACAGACTTGTACGGTTGTATGTCCGACATTACACTTTGAGATATTAAACCGATCTCTATCAAATACATTTCTGCTTGGTGGAAGAAAATTTATTCTCTTAGCTTAACACCCTTCTTTGAGACGTACGAGCTCAGAAGTTAAGTAGTTGGTATTTATCAGTGATATATTCCCAATTTGGTAGTGTGACATGCTAAGTGCTGCTGTGTGTTGATGATCATTTGTTGATCATTTGTGATCAAAGCATGGCTTTGTATAAAGCGTGGCTTTGTGGACGAGACCTCATCAGGACCTTACACCCCGGAAATGGTCGAAACAGGAAAGATGCGGCAAGATTATGAGGGTCGCGCTCTTTAGGGTGTGTCATTCCCTTCTGGAAAAGGGTGGTATCATGGTATGGAGCCCAGATACTTACTCATGTGGATGCTACAAATCTATTACTTTGTGATTGCTTTGTGGTTTTGAGGCGCCTCAGATAAAGGTCCCAAAGGACTGGGGGATGGCATGCTCGAGTAGTAGTTACCTAGTTACAGAGGTAACCCGGCCTTGGGTTGGCAGAGATCCGGTTAGGTTCTCGGGACGTCCCGCTAGAGGCGATCTCATGGACAGTAGGAAGTTCCTTAGCCTGACCGTTTGTTGGAAATCCAATCAAAACAATAAACGCCTTGTACGGTTTTAGTTGTAGAACCTGCCATTTAAAATGGCAGCTATAGTAGGCATAATATCATGGTACCTATGTTGGCTAGGATTTATATTATACTTTCGAAAGGTTTTCCACTATGCACTAGTAATAATATCAAAGAAAATTTCTCGTATCAAGCATATATGACTATCATAAGGAGAAATCTCCTCCAAGTCTGCTTTTGCATTATGTGTGTGGCGGGAGGATTTATGGTAGTTTGATTTTCTAAAAATCATTGCGGATTTCAAATTTAAATTATTTTGTTTTTTTTATAGACCACTACTTTTGTTTGCTCACACCAGTCTTATTACTGACCTGGAGTTTATTCTTCCTTTCCTAAACTCTGGGGGCCCACTATTTTTCCACACGGGCAGTCTACAGTTGGGTTTTCAGATAATCAGGTTTAATAGATTATCCGGAGATAGTTCAGTCTTTGGATCACGACTGTACTTGCTTATCTTTGTGCATCGTTATTGGGAGTTCAAGCTATTTCTGAATTAGTGCTTTGGAGATGGAGTTTCAGTTCCGTAGTTCTCCCTTGAAGACCATATTGGAGATAGTGTTCCACTGGTGGTGTTATCTTTTCATTCCGCTGCTATTGTCTTGTATCATATCTCTGATGTATATTGATATCTATTGTGTCATCTGTTGTATTCATATTGTGTCAGATACTGTATCATTGTTGTATATTGAAATATTCTTTTTCTTCCGCTGTGTTATACTTAATGTGTTATAAGCTCCGGCGAACCAGATTCGACGTTTGGATCTGCGGCATTTGAATACGAGTGTCGTATTCGATGCCTATTTTTGAAGGCCGAGTCTGGGTCGTTTCATTTGGCATCAGAGTTGAAGGTTAAAACTTTATCTCAGGAGTATAGCACATTAAGTAACTCATTAGAGATAGGGTAAAGTATACCCTAGAATGAGTATATCCCTAAGATATCCGTTCGAATGCCTCAGTAAATTTTCTTACTATCCACTAATAGTGAGTATGAGTGCGAGAAGAGGACGGGATAGGGGACAGGGGAGTACCACTACAAATGGTCAATACCCTGCAACAGTGGAAATAACATTCCCTATCAATCTCCTTTGATTCAATTTTGAATTCTTTTTATTACTTCTTGACAGCTCAAGAAAGAAGTTTCGGTGCGATGGTGGCACTACGGGTCGTTGTAGAAAATCCTTACTTCGTATCTTCATCGGTTTCTTATCAGGTTTTCGATCTAAATTTTAATGAATTTCAAATTGAAAAATTTAAATAAATTGGAAATTTTAAATTAAGTTAAATTGGTTAACAAATATAAAGATAAATTTGAATTGAATTAATAATGTGATATCGGTTATAAAAAAGTTTGAAATTCTATTGTAATTTCTTGTGTATATCAAAGTCCGAAGAGGGACAAATTGGTATACACTTTGGGATATTCCGACTTGAATTTGAAATCCATATCTAGTGTTTGAGAAATCGTAAAAGATTGAATATATCTATCTATTTTCTAGGATCCGATATATTCTATGAACGATTAGTTATCCCTTCGAACTAATCAATACCATTGCATATTCATAGACTGGTGGACCCGAGTATCTTGTGAAATAATTGTATGAGTTTGTTCTCATATTATTGATATTATGATTTGGTAAACCGAATACAGAATAAATATTTCGATCTAATTTGATCAATCATTTCTTTATCTATCATCTATTCTTTGTTGTCTCCCTTGCAAATTTCGGGGACGAATTTTTTTTTAAAGGGGGGCATCTGTAACGATCCTGATTTTTAATTAAAGTTAAATTGATAATTAAATGAATTTTTGGATAAGATTGTAAATTAATTTGAATTTTCCAAGATTTACTAATATATTTGTTTATTTAGACATTGATTTTTAAAAATTTAATTGGGGTTTTGAATTTGTATATTTAATATCTTATAAGTAAAAAAAGCGTAACACCCTAAAATTTTGTCAATATAAATTGATAATATATTTTTAAACTTTTGGATATTTAACTTGAAATTATATTGGGAAAATCTTAAAAAAAATAGAATGAGTGACAAAATATACAAAAATAAACTCCAAATTCTTTTAAGTTTAAAAATCTTGGAATAATAAATATTTTAAAAGAAAAAAATTATTTAAATTCAAATTGTATATATATAATACATACTTTCTTTTGAAAAGAAAAAAATTCACTTATTAATAAAATTAGTTTTTAAAATCATTTCTTTCTTTAAATTGGTATAAGTAGAAGTGATAGCCATAAATGAAATTTTATTCAAGAGAACTGGGATTCGAAATAAAATTTAAAATAAACATTTTAAAAAAAAAGTGGCATTTAAAATTTTTAAGGTGTAATTTATGTAGTGTAAATTTTTTGGTTAAAACAACTCTTTTTTTAACATTGTATATATATATATATATGCTAATGAAATAAAAGGTGTATTCATTCACAAAGCAAATACGACATAAAATTTATTTAAAAATTTCCTTTGTCTTTGACAATTTTAAATGTAAGCATATATATAAGAAGTAAAGAAGTAAACATACATATGTAAGTATGAAATGTACAAGTATTTAAGATTCCATAATCATGATGATCTTTACAAATGGCATTCAAATTTTTAATTGAACAAAATAATGGGATTTAAAATTATAAAAAGAAACTTTTCCATTCCCCATATGAAATTATTAAGTATCTCAGCAAAATCTGAAACAATAGTAACATTAGATTTGGCATTTCAAATCTCAACACTCAAGAGAAAAAAAATCAGAAAAAAAGGGCTGAAGCATTTCTTGGATTCAAAGATAAAAAAAATTTGAAATCTTCTTCAACATCCAACTATAGATTTATTCTCAGGTAAGTTTTAACTTTAAAGTTTATGAATTTGTAATTTTAAATCAAGTTTTTAACACAAATTCAAAAATGCAGATTGAAAAGAAAAAAAAGGGAATACAGAGCTGTAGTTTTAGCAATGTAGTTTTCTTTGGAATTAAACAAAGGCCAGTAAATTTCTCTTAAGAAATTTTTAATTTGGAGTTGCCAAAAAACATTAAAACCAAGAATTTAAACAACTTTGTCAATCTGTTGTAGGAGAAAAAACCAAGATCAAAGTCTATTTCTGTTTTCAAATGCAGGAAAAAGGTTCTCTGTATATAACAAGATTTCAAAACTATAAGAAAAACTAAAATTTGTTGTTATTGATGAACCAAGTGAACAAATACAAAAGTGAATAAGCAAAGATTTTTAATTTCAAATTCCAGGCTCATATTTTCCTTTCCAGGCTCAAACACTTCATTGTTCTTTATTCTCTGTCAAAATTTTCAGGTGAGCCTCCCCGAATTTGTTTATTTTTGTCTGTGAGAAAACATAACCTATTATAGCTTAAAGTTTGTGACTGATTCATGAAGTAATGTGGTTGCATGAATGATAATATTGCCTGTTTATATAAATATGTGTGTGTAAAATTGTATGCATGAATGGTTACAGGGATTTATGTCTCTGTTTAAAATAATAGTAAGCAAAGATTAGTACAAATAAACCCACATCTCCCCAAATAAACAGTTTTGGGCTTTGATTTTTGAAAGTGAAAGGTTTGTTTTACATAAATTAAGATGTAAAAATGGGTTCAAGCCTAATAGGTTGGGAATCTTCTGAAATCAAAAAAAAAGTTTAAACTGTTTTTTGTTGAATATTAAAAAGGAAAAAAATGTGAGCAATACCCCCTTACTCTGCTACATCCATGAATGTTTGAATTTGTAACTGATATATGATATGAACTGTGCTGGATTGATGTGTGAATGTATATGCATGCCTTTATTGAAAAGAAAATAATAATAATAATAATAATAATAATAATAACTGTGTGCATCTTAGTGTACAGGTAAGAAAACATATCTCTGTTTCATACTCTACAGGTTTCAGAATCTGTTTACAAATTCAATGCCTCCTCATAAAATCAATTTTAGGTTATGATTTGTGAAAGAAAGGTGTTTGTAACATTGTAAAGTTATTTTAAAAATATATATAGGGTAAAAATATGCGATGAATAATTTAACAATGTAGGATTTACAGAAAAAAAATACTCAAAACAGAAAATTCAAATCTTTTAATTCTAAATCCTAATCATTCTATCAGGCTTGTCTTGCTAAATAGTGATTTTTAAAAGAAAATTCATGATTTTTAAACTTGAGAATGTTGCGTATTCGCGAGAGGGACAAATTTGGGTTTTTTGTTGTTTTCTGGTGATCAGGAGGATGATGGTTGTTGCGATCGAGTTGGAAGGTGGTTGGAGGATGGGGTTTCGTGGGAAAAATACTCGCACGTTTTTTTGTTCACTATGGACGATGAAGGACGTCGAACTAGGGTTCGATATAGGGTCTAAGGCGAGGGGTTTTTCAAGGCTATTGCGACGTTGATGGTCGACCGGAGTCGACCGGAGTGGCGTTGATCAAAACGTGGCCGTGTGGTGTGCCTTTGAGTGAAATGACGTGGGTTCTGGTGGGCTGGTTCGTCGTTGGCGAAGCATTTTGGTTGGTCAGGTTGAGTGCCTGGGTGATCGAACCACTCGTTTTCGATCTTGGAGTTTGTTTAAAGTTAAGGTGGTCGGAGTCGAAGGAGATGGTTGTGGTCGACTTGTCGATGGTGGTCATAATGACCGAAGCGTCGCCGTGCGACTGTGCACCTACACATGTACGCTTTGATGTTGCTGCGTGATGATGGTTTGGGGAAGAAGCAATCGTGTTTAGGAATTTCATGTTTGCTCGGGGAAACTTGAGTTTGTCTCGGGTCATTACTCGAGTAAATTTGGTTATACCAAGCAACAAGTTAGGAAAAAAACTTAAGTTTTGTAAATCTACTCGGGTTGTTTTTCAGGAAACTCGAAGTAAAAGGGGAATTGTCCCGGGTAATACTCGAAGTGACTCGGGTTTCATAAAATTCCAGTTTTCAAAAACTTTAACAAATCTGAGTTAACATGATTTCTTAACTATCCATTTTAAATTAATGATTTTTGTTAAGATGAAATATGTAATTAAAGGTTTAATTGAGAACATTTTAAATTAATTAAGTTCGAAATGTTTAAAACTTATAATTTTAAAAGAGTTACATTGTAACGATCCTGACTCGACCTTCGAAAATCGGCACCGAATACGACACTCGTATTCAAATGCCGTAGATCCAAATGTCGAACCTGGTTCGCCGGAGATTATAACACAATAAGTACAACACAGCGGAATAAATATGCATAATACATATATTTGATACATCTTATTTTTAAATTCAATATTTGTTTATAAAATACTTATTCCTAAATATTAAACCAATTCTACTTTAAAATCTAAATTTATTTATTTATTTATTCTAGAAATTATCCAATTAATTCATAAATAAATTAGCAATTTATCTTCAAAAATTAATTTAATTGCTAAATTAACTTGGTAAATTTTCAGGAATGTTACGGATTCCCCCCTAAAAAAATTTCGTCCCCGAAATTTGCCAGGGAGACAACAAAGAATGGATAGATACATAAAGACAGAGAATCGACTCCCAAATCAAGCCGATCATCTATTCTGTATTTGGCTTACCAAATCAGAATATCACTGATAGATATGAGAACAAACTCATATAATTATTTTACAAGACACTCGGGGCACCGGTCTACGATATGCAAGGGCATTGATTAGTTCGAAGGGATAACTAATCGTTCGTGGAATATATCGGACCCAACAATAGATAGACGGATTTAATCTTTCGAAATTATCAAATACTGGATATGGATTCCAAACTTATGTCGAAACACCCCAAAGTATATATCTTGTTCCTCTTCGGACTTTGATATTCACAAAAAATTACAATCGAATTCCTAATTTGGTTTTAATCGATATCATTTTATTGATACAATTCAAATTTAGCCTTATACTTGTTAACCAATTTATTTAATTCAAATTTCAAATTCATTAGAGTTAGATCGAAAAGCTGATAAGAATCCGATGAAGATATGAAGTAAGGATTTTCTATAACGGTTCGTAGGGCCACCATCACACTGAAACTTCTTCTTGCAGCTGCCACGAAGTCATCAAAGAAGTTGGAATCGAATCAAAGGAGATTGATAGAGAAGATATTTCCGTTGTTGCCGGGCATTGACCATTTGTACTGGTATTTCCATATCCCCTATCTCGTCCTCTTCTTGCACTCATACTTACTATTAGTGAATAATAAGAGAATTTGCTGAGGCATTCGAACGAATATCTTAGGGATTACTCATTCTAGGGTATACTTCACCCTATCTTTAATGAGCTACTTAATGTGCTATACTCCTGAGCTAAAGTTTTAACCTTCAGCTCTGATACCACTGTAACGATCCTGACTCGACCTTCGAAAATCGGCACCGAATACGACACTCGTATTCAAATGCTGCAGATCCAAACGTCGAACCTGGTTCGCCGGAGCTTATAACACAATAAGTACAACACAGCGGAAGAAATATGCATAATACATATATTTTATACATCTTATTTTTAAATTCAATATTTGTTTATAAAATACTTATTCCTAAATATTAAACCAATTCTACTTTAAAGTCTAATTTTTTTTATTTTTTTATTTTAGAAATTATCCAATTAATTCATAAATAAATTAGCAATTTATCTTCAAAAATTAATTTAATTGCCAAATTAACTTGGTAAATTTTCAGGAATGTTACATACATTTAATTGAATTTAACAAAGAAATGAAGGAGTCAATCGAATATTTCTAAATTGTCAACTTAAAGGATAAGTTAACCTTTAAAATTAAGGATAATTAATAAATGATTAAAAGTTTAATTAATCAAGAAATCAAGGAATAATTAATTTAAGAATGATTAATTTCTTAAAAATAATTACTAAATGAAAGTAATTAAGGATGAATAATTAATGATTTAAAGATTTATAAATCAAGTGTTTAAAGGATAGTTAATTTAAAGAACAAATTAATTAATGTGATTAATTAAGAAGGGTAATTAATTTGAAGATAATTAATGAATTAAAAGAAATTGATTAATGATTAAAGGTGGATCAATCAAGTGATTAACATTAATTTAAGATTAGGGATAGTTACTTATCGTAATAAATTAAGGATAATTAATTATAATCAAGATTTAATTAATCAATAATTAAGGGTTTATTTATTTAAGCAATTAATTAGGGAATAATTTATTCATATTTAATTGACTGCAATTAAGGGTTAATTAATTAAGATAATTAAGGAATGATTAATTAACGAAGGTGGCTAAGACTAATCGATTGTAGTTAATGATAATTAATCATTGATTATAGATTTCTAATGGAAGTAACTATGTTGTTGATAAATTAAAAAACCACACGATTTATTCATCTTAATTAAAAGTGTTGATTGCTATTGAATGATGTGTGATGGATGGATATATTTGATATGTGATGTGATGCTATGTTATGCTTTGTGCTGAGCAGTTATATCTTTGATGAATATACTGCTATATGAATATGAAAACCTTTTTGACCCGTAGAACGACATTTGGATTTCGATGCGACAAGGAGTCGGATTCCAGTTGGTTATCCGAAACACACATCGAATTGTAATGGTAAATCTTTGTGATTGATAATTTATTTTATCTATGAATCTGCAAATTAAGATAAGCATTATGGGTTATACCGCTTATCGATATGATTGAATCTGTGATGATGCTGTTGTGCACTATTTTTTTGAACCCTGGACCACACTTAAACACACACAAATATGGATTGCACGCGGAAATGGGTTAAGTCATAGATTTTTGAAATTGTTTTAAAAAATTGAATTTTTTGAATCCAAAATAGTTTTGGAGTTAGAATTAAAAGCTTTTGAAAATGAATTTCAAAAATAAAAGTTATTTAAATAACTTGATTGAGTTTTGAAATTTAAATAATTTAATTTAAATTTGGATTCAATATTTGAAATCGAATTCTATGATTTGGAAACTCTAGTTTAAAAAAAGGTTATTCAGCTTATAAATGTGCTTATATGGGTTTTTAAACCCAAGATTTTAACTTGTATAATTGGATTTTTCTGAAACGAAAACAACGCGTTTTCAAATAATAGAAGCTTTCACAAAAGAAATGAACTTCTAATTTGTGTAAGAAGGATTTCAAATCTAAAATAAAAATGGTCTTCCAAGTTATAGATAAATCTTTGGAAACGTGTTTTGAAAGCTATAATTAAATCTTTAATTTAAATATTTAATGAGTTAATCCAATTGAAATGGAAATTGTTTTGGAAATCTATGAATGGATCCTTGTGAAACTGGGTGAACTTTGTGAAACAAATCTTTTTGTTTAAAGATTTGAAATAGTAATTTCCTTAACCATTTGAAAGAAAAGTTTTGGATTTTTTAAGTTGTAACTTAACTAAAATCCCATATCCATATATTTTCAAATATTGCGCTCCCCGGTTTAGCCGGGAGAGGACCTTGTGTCATATAGCCCATTCTGAATAGTGATACGACGTTATGGACTGCATTTGAAGACCAATATTGAAGACCGGGTGCCTTCGAGAACGTTAGGATAACCTATCGATTGTCTCTGCACCTAGTAGCTATGGTATAGAGATTACCTAAGTGATGGGAAGTCCGATCGGGATTGTGGATACCCGGATTTGCAAGGGCTTCTTGGAAGTGCCTTCGGTTCCGTTCGAACCCGGAATTGACTTGTATGGTTGTATGTCCGACATTACACTTTGAGATATTAAACTGATCTCTATCAAATACATTTCTGCTTGGTGGCAGAGAATTTATTCTCTTAGCTTAACACCCTTCTCTGAGACGTATGAGCTCAGAGGTTGTGTAGTTGATATTTATCAGTGATATATTCCCAATTTGGTAGTGTGACATGCTAAGTGCTGCTATGTGTTGATGATCATTTGTTCATCATTTGTGATCAAAGCATGGCTTTGTATAAAGTGTAGCTTTGTGGAAGAGACATCATCAGGACCTCACACCCCAAAATGGTCAAAACAGGAAAGATGCGGCAAGGTTATTAGGGTCGTGCCCTTTAGGGTGTGTCATTCCCTTCTGAAAAAGGGTGGTATCATGGTATGGAGCCCAAGTACTTACTCATGTGGATACTACAGATCTATTACTTTGTGATTGCTTTATGGTATTGAGGCGCCTCGGATAAAGGTCCCAAAGGACCGGGGGATGACATGCTCGAGTAGTAGTTACCTAGATACAGAGGTAACTCGGCCTTGTGTTGGCAGAGATCTGGTTAGGTTCTCGGGACGTCCTGCCAGAGGTGATCCCATGGATAGTAGGAAGTTCCTTAGCCTGACCATTTGTTGGAAATCCAATCAAAACAATATGCGGCTTGTACGGTTTTAGTTATAGAATCTGCCATTTAAAATGGCAGCTATAGTGGGCATAATATCATGGTACCTATGCTGGCTAGGATTTATATTATACTTTCGAAAGGTTTTCCACTATGCACTAGTAATAATATCAAAGAAATTTTCTCGTATCAAGCAAATTTGACTATCATAAGGAGAAATCTCCTCCAAGTCTGCGATTGCATTGTGTGTGTGGCGGGAGGCCTTATGGTAGTTCTAACAACCCTGACTCGGCCTTCGAAAATCGACAATGAATACGGCACTCGTATTCAAATGCCGCAGATCCAAACGTCGAATCTGGTTCGTCGGAGCTTATAACACAACTAAGTATAACAACACAGCGGATGAAAAATGAATATCATATACAATTCCAAATGAATACAATATCCAAATATGGAACAACACTAATACAATATGATACAAGAATATCAGAGACAATAAACAGCAGTGGAAAACAAATAGCCAAGAGATAAATCCAATACAATGCTCCAAAGATAAAACTCCAAAGCACCAATCCAGAATTAGCTTAAACCACTATCTCATTCACCTAGATGAGCCAAGGTCAGTCGTCCAAGACTGAAGAAGATCCCAAAAACTGAAAGCTGCCAATCCAAACACTTCGAAGGCTATCAAATCTACACCTATTACTTGATTATCTGAAAACCCAACTCTAGACTGTCCGTGTGGAAAATAGTGGTCACCCAGAGTTTAGGAAGGGAACAATAAAATCCGGGTCTGTCATGGGACTGTTATGAGCAAACAAAAACATTTTATTTTTAAAACAAACAAAAGATTTGAAATCCGCAATGTTTTTTGAAAAATGAAACTACCATAAGGCCTCCCGCTACACACACACCCCATGCAAACGCAGATTGGAGGAGATTTCTCCTTATGATAGTCAAACATGCTTCATACGCGAAAACCATTTTTGATATTATTATTAGTGCATAGTGGAAAACATTTTCGAAAGTATAATATTAATCTTAGCCAGCATACAACATTTCGTCGTATGCCTACTATAGCTACCATGTTCAATAGCAGGTTACCGCCACATTCCATGGCAGGTTATACAACTAAAACCGTACTTGGGGCGTTTTGTTTCTTTGGACTTTCCAACAAATGGTTAGGCCAAGGAACTTCCCATTGCCATATGGGTACACCTCTGGAGGGACTCCCCGAGAACCATCCCTTAGTTCTCTGCCAACACAAGACCGGTGTACCCCCGCCTAGGAGTATCACCTAAGATATTCCATTCCCGATCGTAACCAACCTTTATCCGAGCGCTCGATACCAACAACCACAAAGTAATGTATTTGCAGTAACCATAGGTTAAATATCTGGGATCCATACCATGATATCACCTCTGTCCATAAGAAATGGACATACCCTAGGGGCGTGACCCCTGAAACCTTACTGCATCTTTTCTGTTTTGACCATTTCCAGGGCGTAAGGTCCTGATACAGTCTCGTTCACTAAGCTACGCTTTTCACAAAGCCTTGCTTTAATCAACAAATGGTCAGCAGCACTTCATATGCCACATTACCAAATTGGGAATGTATCACTAATAACCATCAACTACATAACCTCTGAGCTCATTCGTCTCAGAGAAGGGTGTTAAGCTAAGAGAATAAATCTCCTTCACCAAACAGAAATGTATTTGACAGAAACAGGTTTTACATCTCAAAGTGTAATGTCAAACACACATCCATACAAGTCTGTTCCGGGTTCGAACAGAACCGAAGGCACTTCATAAAGAAGCCCTTGCACATCCGGATAATTCATAATCACGTCCGGACTTCCCATCACAATGGGTGCTCAAATCTCTATATCGGGGATCAGCCAATGCAGAGATATTCGACAAGAAATCCTTTCACTTTCGAAAGTATCCGGTCTTCATCACCGGTCTTCAATTACTATCCGTAATGTTGTATCATTATTCGAATGGGTTATACGACACAAGGTCCTCTCCCGGCTAAACCCAATAATGAGCACAATATTAAAAATACATATGGATATGGGATTTCAGTTAAGTCACAATTTATAATCCAAAACTTTTCTTTCAAAATGTTAAACAAATTACCATTTACAAATCTTTTTAAACAAAATATTCATTTCAAAAACCTTCAATGATTTAAACAATTCCCACACTTAAATCTTTTAAACAAAAGATTCGCCTTTAGAAACCCCTTTTCGATTTAATACTAGGTTCACCAATCTTTAACAAAGATTCATTATAGCCTTTTCAAAACAATTCCCATTTCAAATTAGATTAACTCATCCGGTCTTTAAATCAAAGACTCAATTTATAGCTTTAAAAACAATTTCCAAAGATTCATTCATAACCTTCAAAACCATTCTATTTCAAACCTGAAATCTTTTCATCATAATTTGGAAATTCTTTCCTTATATAAAAGCTATTATTATTTAAATTCAATTGTTTCCGTTTCGAAAAAACCTGTTTATAATTGCACGAGTTAAGGCCTTTCAAATATAAACTTGGGTTAAATTCAAATTCTCAAAACCATACTTTAAGAACCCATATAAACACATTTATAGCTTGTATAACCTTTTTACATCTTAAATTCTCAACATAGAATTCAATTTCAAATTTTGAATTCAAATTTTTAAATCAAATTTCAAAACTAAATCAAGTTATTTAAAAATGACTTTTATCTTTGAAATTCCTTTCCAAAAGTTTTTCACTTTAAACCCAATTCATATCCAAGACCATTTGGATTTCAATTTAAAGTTATATTCATATATCAGTGATTCAACCGATTTCCACGTGAAATCCATATTTGTGTGTGTATAGTGTGGTCCAGGGGTTTTACACAATAAAGTGCAACATCATCAATCATCACATCATTAATCATCATGGATACAATCACAGTAATATCGATAAGCGTTATAATCCTATAACGCTTATCTATATACACAGAATCACAAATATATAACATAAATGCATTGCAGATACATAAATTACATCCACGGCTCAATCACATTACATAACATCACATATCAGGAATATCATGCAAATCAAACATTCCATATCATCTAAACAACCATAAGTACGATCATTAAGTCATCTGATAAGTTTAAATCAGATCGGTCACTTATGAATAAATTTCTAATCATAGTTAACTAATGACTAGTTTATTACAAACCATTATTATTAATTATTCTTTAATTAATCATTAATTAACCTTTAATAATAATCCTTTGATCAATCATCCTTAATTAATTACAAAAATTTAATTAATTAATCCTTAATTAATAATCATTATTTTTTTAAATTAATTAACCTTTAATTAATTTATCACATTAATTAATTGTCCTTAAATTATTTATAAATTAACCATTAATAATAAATTGGTTAACCAATTAATTATTTAATTATCCTTTAATCAATTTTTCCCAAATTTATTACCTTGATTTACTAATCACACAGATTTAATTATTCTTTAAATAATTAAGGAAGTAAACCTTTAATTAATACATCATTCTTCTATCACTTTCATTAATTATTTTAACCTTAAATTAAATAATTATTCCTAAATTAATTAACTTTACTAATTTATCATTCAAATCAATTAGCTTTAATTTATTTATTCTTCAATCGCTTGATTAAACCAACTTTAATCATTAATTACTTCCAATTAAGTAATTATTTTAAGTAATTAATTACTTTCAATTTCAACTAAATCATCAATTAAGGAATAAATCAATTATTCTTTAATTTAATCTTAAATTAATTAATTTTAATTGAATTACACAAAGTGATTATCTTTAATTAATTAATCTAATTAATTATTAAAATTAATCACATTAAATAAATAAATTTATAATCCTTAGTAAATGACCTTCATTTACTATTAAAAATTCTTTAATTACTTTTCCAAAGTAATTAAAGTTACATAAATCATTATTAATTGTAAATTAATTAACCATAAATAACCCAGTAATTAATTCTAACTATTTAACTAATTAAGTGTTAACTGCAACTTAATTAATTCTTAATTACTTGATTAATTAATTACTAATTATTAATTAAAAATTCAAACCTTATTTAATTAATGATCCTTAATTACCAATTTATTTATCCTAAATTAATTAGCTTAAACCTTAATTAATTAATTGAACTCTTAATTACCAAATTAATTAATCTAAATCATTAATCATCCATTTTTATATTAATTTAATAATTACAATCATTAAATCTTCATTTATTCAAACTTCATTTGAACCCAAACTAAATTTGATATAAACTTAGTTTAATTATCTATTTCATATTTTAAAAACCCTGGTTTAAAAATTCTAAAACTTACAGGTTTTAAAACCTGTAACTTACTTACCCGAGCCATACAAAAATTTCCCGAGTCAAAAGCAAATAAACTCGAACCAGCCCTCAGATTCACGAACTTGACTTCGAGTTTTCCCAGAACAACCTGAGTTGAATCAAAATTTTCAAACTTAAAGTTTCTACCTGTTTTTCTTAGCATATCGAAAACTCACTCGAGTTGAAACTCGAGCTATCTTCATGTTCTCTCGATAGTAACCCCGAACCGTAGTTACTTCGTCCCCACCTTTCTTCTTCTTCCTCAAATTCCAACGTCACCAGATATTGGTGGTATCTCATGCACAGGCACACTTGATTGGAGTAGCTCCGATCATCAACATTGACTTCAACACATCGCCAATCATCCCCCAGATCATCACAACCACTCCGATCAACGAACAAATTCGAAAATCGAGTTTAAGCCACTACGACAACTACCTGGAACAACAACTCCTCCAAGACTCCCTCACCAGACCACCTCTGGCCACCAGAAAATGTGCAATTGCTTCCAGAGCTTTGCCATAGTCCGATACTTCAATTTGCCTATGTGCAATCACCGTAGATCCGACGTGGTTGATAAAATCGTCATATTTTCTTCATCAAACAAAATTGGGTCAAAACCCTACTCCGATCAACTACTACCACCACGTTGTATTGAAAAATCACTGAGTATTTTTCCAGTAATCCCTGAACCTCCGGCCACCTTCATCTTCGGCCTTAACGAACACTATGTCGCCGATGATCGGAATTTGACGAAAAATTGATTTTCGTTCATCTTACAAATTCCCATCATACCCAATTATAAAAATCCTGATTTAATTTCTAAAATTCACCATTTTTAATTCTATTCTGATCGTCTAATCCAATTTAAAAAATAACCGATGATCAAATTTTGACCTATTATGAGATCATCTCTGTAACTTATCAATTTTGGAACGAATACTTAGTATGAACTTATGAAATCAATTTTTTTTACGGTATTACTCTATTACAATCATTTTCTCTTTTATGATCATGGCTTAAATTTGTTTATATAGGAAGATATGCATTTTTTTCTCTGTTTCTTGAATCTGGGAACACCTAGAAAACATATATATATATATATATATATATATATATATATATATATATATATATATATAACACAGGCATGCACAAACATTTTAGCCATATATATAAAAAATATACATGCAAGCAAATCCACAACTTTATTTCAAATATTCATCACAACATCAAGATTTTAAAAGAAAAACTGGTCTAAAATTTTAAGTTTGCTCACCTGTCATTGGTTGCACAGAGAAGCAGAGATCAGGTCTGGAAAACCTAGAAATTTATCCTCTGATCTAATCTTTGTTGTTGATGTTGAGATGATTGATCTGTCACGCTTAAGGCTTTGATCTTTAGTTGAAATTGAATCTTGAATTTTAATTTGTTTTCAGGCTTTGAATAAATGCAGGCTAGATGATTTTCATCTCTGACTTTGATTTCCAAATTGAAACAGACTTTGCTTTGCAAAGAATTTCCAGATTTTAGTTTGATTTTTTGGATTGTTTGAATCCTGTGTTTATTTCACCAGGCTTCAAATTTAGGAAAAAAAATTACTGAGAAAAATTTTGTTTTCTTTTTAGTTCATATTCATATGATTTAATTCCAAAGAAAAGAGGATGTTGCCACTTGTTAAATTTATTACACTTATTAATTGTATAAAGAAAAATCTTTACACTTGTTTAATTATTAAGGAAAAGGTTTACATTTGTTAACATAAAGAAATTTGTGTCTAAATCCTTAATTTAAATAAATTTAAAATATTGTGTTTCAACCCTTGTGTTATTTATTTTTGCAATTTGTATTTTAAATCCTTTAATTATTTATATTTCAAACTATTGTACCTTTAAATAAGTATTTATTCATATACATAAATAGATAAATATGTATACATATATATTGGGTTAGCTTTTAGAAATTTACCACATCAAATTCAAATATACTTTCAAAATACATATAACATATATATGTTTTATATTTGAAAACAAATCTCTTTAAATTTTAAAAGATAGAGTTTTTTTATTTCAAACCCAATATATTTATGAGATTTTTATTTTGAATTTCAGTTTCAAGATTTAATTTAAACTAAATTTAAAAATATAAATAAATAACAGAATATATCTTTTATTAATCTTAAAACTTTCAAATTCTATTTATTTAAATCTAATTTATATATTAAATCATAATCCAAATATAATTTTTTTATTTTATCCCCAAATATTCAAATTCATTCTTAATCAATTCATAATTTAATCAAAATTTTATATTCATTTACCAAATTAATTATTAATTTAATCTAGGAAATCAAATTAATTACAAATTTAAATTTGTTTAAAAACAGGAATGTTACAGATTCCCCCTTAGAAAATTTCGTCCTCGAAATTTGTAAAGGAGTCAAGAAATGATGGATACACAAAGATAGAGAAATAGTTTCCAAAACAAACTGGGTATCTATTCTGCATTTGGCTTACCAAATCAGAATATCAATAATGGATTATGAGAACGAACTCATTCAATACAAGACATTCGGGTCACTAGAACTACGAATATACAGGGGATATTGGTTAGTTCGAAAGATAACTAACCACTCGTAGAATATTTCTGGACCCAACAGAATAAACAGATATATGGATGCAATCCAAATCTTTTGGTTTGAACAACCAAAATATACCTACCAACCAAAGCAACCAAAGCAAACAATTCATCCAAACAAACAATTCTGACCCGTCTGGAGTTTATGTCCCATGCAAATATATCAAAGCTTCTTCCTGGAGCTGCCAGGAATCATCAAAGAATTGAAAAGACGAATCAAAGGAGATTGATGGAGAAAGTTGTTTCCACTATTGTTGGGTATTGACCATTTGTAGTGGTACTCCCCTATCCCTTATCTCGTCCTCTTCTCGTACTCATACTCATTGTCAGTGGACAGTAAGAGAATTTACCGAGGCATTCAGACGAATGCCTTAGGGATATACTCATTCTAAGGTATACCTCATCATATCTCTAATGAGTTACTTAACGTGTTATACTCCTGAGCTAAAGCTTCAACCTTCAGCTCTGATACCAAATGTGACGGACCTTGACTCGACCTTCAAAAATCGGCACCGAATACGACATTCGTATTCAAATGCCGCAGATCCAAACGTCAAATCTGGTTCGTCGGAGCTTATAACACAATTAAGTATAACAACACAACGGAAGAAAAATGAATATTATATACAATTCCAAATGAATACAATATCCAAATATGGAACAACACTAATACAATATGATACAAGAATATCAGAGACAATAAACAGCGGCGGAAAAAAAATAGCCAAGAGATAAATCTAATCCAATGCTCTAAAGCTAATACTCCAAAGCACCAATCCAGAATTAGCTCAAACCACCATCTTGTTCACGTAGATGAGTAGGGTCAGTCGTCCAAGACTGAAGAAGATCCCAAAAACTGAAAGCTTCCAATCCAAACACTTCGAAGGCTATCAAATCTACACATATTACTTGATTATCTGAAAACCCAACTCCAGACTGCCCATGTGGAAAATAGTGGGCACCCAGAGTTTAGGAAGGGAACAATAAACTCCGGGTCAGTCACGGGACTGGTATGAGCAAGCAAAAACATTTTATCTTTAAAACAAACAAAAGATTTCAAATTTGAAATCCGCAATGCTTTTTGAAAAATGAAACTACCATAAGGCCTCCCGCCACACACACACCATGCAAACGCAGAATTAGAGGAGCTTTCTCCTTATGATAGTCAAACATGCTTGATACGTGAAAACCATTTTTGATATTATTATTAGTGCATAGTGGAAAACATTTTCGAAAGTATAATATTAATCTTAGCCAGCATACAACATTTCGTCGTATGCCTACTATAGTTACCATGTTCAATAGCAGGTTACCGCCACATTCCATGGCAGGTTATACAACTAAAACCGTACCGGGCACGTATTGTTTCTTCGGATTTTCCAGCAAATGGTCAGGACAAGGAACTTCCCATTGCTACATGGATACGTCTCTGGAGGGACACCTCGAGAACCATCCCTCAGTTCTCTGCCAACACAAGGCCGGTGTACCCCCCCGCCTGGAAATATCACCTAATATATTCCATTCCCAGTCGTAACCAACCTTTATATGAGCGCTCGATACCAACAACTACAAAGTAATGTATTTGCAGTAACCACATAGGTTAAATATCTGGGCTCCATACCATGATATCACCTCTATCCAGAAGAAATGGACATACCCTAGGGGCATGACCCCTGAAACCTTGCTGCATCTTTCCTGTTTCAACCATTTCCGGGGTGTGAGGTCCTGATGCAGTCTCGTCCACAAAGATATGCTTTTCACAAAGCCTTGCTTTCTTCAACAAATGATCCACAGCACTTCGTATGCCATATTACCAAATTGGGAATGTATCATTAGTAACCATCAACTACATAACCTCTGAGCTCATACGTCTCGGAGAAGGGTGTTAAGCTAAGAGAATAAATCTCCGCCACCAAACAGAAATGTATTTGATAGAAACCGGTTTTACATCTCAAAGTGTAATGTCAGACACACATCAATACAAGTCTGTTCTAGGTTTGAACAGAACCGAAGGCACTTCATAAAGAAGCCCTTGCACATCCGGATAATTCCTAATCACGTCCTGACTTCCCATCAGGATGGGTGCTCAAATCTCTATATCGGGGATCAGCCAATGCAGAGATATTCGACAAGAAATCCTTTCGCTTTCGAAAGTATCCGGTCTTAATCACCGGTCTTCAATTTCTATCCATAACGTCGTATCATTATTCGGAATGTGTTATACGACACAAGGTCCTCTCCCAGCTAAACCGAATAATGAGCGCAATATTAAAAAAACATATGGATATGGGATCTCAGATAAGTCACAATTTATAATCCAAAACTTTTCTTTCAAATGGTTAAACAAATTACCATTTACAAATCTTCTCAAAAAAAAGATTCATTTCAGAAACCTTCAATGATTTAAACAATTCCCACACTTAAATCTTTTAAACAAAAGATTCACCTTTTAAAGCCCCTGTTCAAATTAATACTAGGTTCACCAATCTTTAACAAAGATTTGGTATAGCCTTTTCCAAACAATTCCCAGTTCAAATTGGATTAACTCATCCGGTCTTTAAATCAAAGACTCAATTTATAGCTTTCAAAACAATTTCCAAAGATTCATTCATAACCTTCAAAACCATTATATTTCAAATTTGATATCTTTTCATCATTTGGAAATTCTTTCCTTATATAAAAGTTATTATTATTTAAAGTCACTTGTTTCCATTTCGGAAAACCCGATTATAATTGCACGAGTTAAGGCCTTTCAAATATAAACTTGGTTAAATTCAATTTCTCAAAACCATACTTTAAGAACCCATATAAACACATTTATAGCTTGTATAACCTTTTTGCATCTTAAATTCTCAACATAAAATTCAATTTCAAATTTTTAAATCAAATTTCAAAACTGAATCAAGATATTTAAAAATAACTTTTATCTTTGAAATTCCTTTCCAAAAGTTTTTCACTTTAAACCCAATTCATATCCAAGACCATTTGGATTTCAATTTAAAATTATATTCAAAAATCTGTGATTTAACCGATTTCCACGTGAAATCCATATTTGTGTGTGTATAGTGTAGTCCAAGGGTTTTACACAATAAAGAGCAACATCATCAATCATCACATCATTAATCATCACGGATACAATCACAGTAATATCGATAAGCTTTATAATCCTATAACGCTTATCAATATACACAGAATCACAAATAGATAACATAAATGCATTGCGGATACATAAATTACATTCCACAGCTCAATCACATTACATAACATCACATATCAGGAATATCACGCAAATCAAACATTCCATATCATCCAAACAACCATAAGTACGACCATTAAGTCATCTGATTAGTTTAAATCAGATCGGTCACTTATGAATAAATTTCTAATCATGGTTAACTAATGACTAGTTTATTACAAACCATTATTATTAATTATTCTTTAATTAATCATTAATTAACCATTAATAATAATACTTTGATCAATTATCCTTAATTAATTACAAAAATTTAATTAATTAATCCTTAATTAATAAATTTTTTTTAAAATTAATTAACCTTTAATTAATTTATCACATTACTTAATTATCGTTAAATTATTTATATGTTAACCATTAATAATAAATTGGTTAACCCTTTAATTATGTAATTATCCTTTGATCAATTTTTCCCAAATTTATTACCTTGATTTACTAATCATACAGATTTAATTATCCTTTAAATAATTAAGGAAGTAAACCTTTAATTAATACATCATCCTTTTATCACTTTCATTAATTATTTTGGCCTTAAATTAAATAATTATTCCTAAATTAATTACCTTTACTAATTTATCATTCAAATTAATTACCTTTAATTTAATTATTCTTCAATCGCTTGATTAACCCACCTTTAATCATTAATTACTTCCAATTAAGTAATTATTTTTATGTAATCAATTACTTTCAATTTCAATTAAAACATAATTAAGGAATAAATCAACTATTCTTTAATTTAATCTCAAATTAATTAATTTTAATTGAATCACACAAAGTGATTATCTTTAGTTAATTAATCTAATTAATTATTAAAATTAATCACATTAAATAAATAAATCAATAATCCTTAGTAAATGACCTTCATTTACTATTAAAAATTCTTTAATTACTTTTCTAAAGTAATTAAACTTACATAAATCATTATTAATTATAAATTAATTAACCATAAATAACCCATTAATTAATCCTAACTATTTAACTAATTAAGTGTTAACTGCAACTTAATTAATCCTTAATTACTTAATTAAATAATTACTAATCATTAATTAAAAAATCAAACATTATTTAATTAATGATCCTTAATTAACAATTTATTTATCCTAAATTAATTAGCTTAAACCTTAATTAATTAATTTAACTCTTAACTACTAAATTAATTAATCTAAATCATTAATCATCCATTTTTAAATTAATTTAATAATTACAAATCATTAAATCTTCATTTATTCAAACTTCATTTGAACCCAAACTAAATTTGATTTAAACTTAGTTTAATTATCTGTTTCACATTTTAAAAACCTAGGTTTAAAAATTCTAAAACTTACAGGTGTTAAAACCTGTAACTTACTTACCCGAGCCATACAAAAATTTCCCAAGTCAAAAGCAAATAAACTCGAGCCAACCTTCAGATTCACGAACTCGACTTCGAGTTTTCCCAGAACAACCCGAGTTGAATAAAAAAATTCAAACTTAAAGTGTCTATCTATTTTTCTTAGCATATCAAAAACTCACTCGAGTTGAAACTCGAGCTATCTTCATGTTCTCTCGATAGTAACCCCGAGCCATAGTTACTTCGTCCCCACCTTTCTTCTTCTTACTCAAATTCCAACATCACCAGATATTGGTGGTATCTCATGCACATGCACACTTGATCGGAGTAGCTCCGATCATCAACGTTGACTTCAACACATCGCCAATCATCCCCCAGATCATCACAACTACTCCGATTAACGAACAAATTCGAAAATCGAGTTTAAGCCACCACGAAAACTACCTGGAACAACCACTCCTCCAAGAACTCCCTCGCCAGACCACCTCTGGCCACCATAAAACGTGCAATTGCTTCAAGAGCTTAGCCATAGTCCGATACTTCAATTTGCCTGGGTGCGATCATCGCAGATCCAACGTGGTTGACAAAATCATCATATTTTCTTCATCAAACAAAATTGGGTTAATACCCTACTCCGATCAACTACTGCCACAACGGTGTATTAAAAAATCTCTGAGTATTTTTCAGTAATCCTTAAACCTCCGGCCACCTTCAGCTTCGGCCCTGACGAACACTATGTCGCCGATGATCGGAGTTTGACGAAAAATTGATTTTCGTTCATCTCACAAATTCCCATCATACCCAATTTTAAAAATCCTAATTTAATTTCTAAAATTCAACATTTTTAATTTCTATTCTGATCTTTCAATCCAATTAAAAAAACTAATGATCGAATTTTGACTTATTATGAGATCATCTCTGTAACTTATCAATTTTGGAACGAATACATAGTATAAACTTATGAAATCAATTTTTTTTACGGTATTACTCTATTACAATCATTTTCTCTTTTATGATCATGGCTTAAATATGTTTATATAGGAAGATATGCATTTTTTTCTTTGTTTCTTGAGTCTGGGAACACCCAGAGAATACACACACACACACACACACACACACATATATATATATAACACAGGCATGCACAAAAATTTTACCCATATATATATATAAACAATATACATGCAAGCAAATCCATAACTTTATTTCAAATATTCATCACAACATCAAGATTTTAAAAGAAAAACTAGTCTAAAATTTTAAGTTTGCTCACCCGTCATTGGTTGCACAGAGAAGTAGAGATCAGGTCTGGAAAACCTAGAAATTGATCCTCTGATCTAATCTTTGTTGTGGATGTTGAAATGATTGATCTGTCATGCTTAAGGCTTTGATCTTTAGTTGAAACTGAATCTTGAATTTTAATTTGTTTTCAGGCTTTGAACAAATGCAGGCTAGATGATTTTCACCTTTGACTTTGATTTCCAAGTTAAAACAGACTTCGCTTTGCAAAGAGTTTCCAGATTTTAGTTTGATTTTTTTGAATTGTATGAAGCCTGTGTTTATTTCACCAGGTTTCAGATTTAGGAAAAAAAATTTACTGAGAAAAATTTTGTTTTCTTTTTAATTCATATTCATATGATTTAATTCCAAAGAAAAGAGGATGTTGCCACTTGTTAAATTTATTACACTTGTTAGTTGTACAAAGAAATTTTTTTACACTTGTTTAATTATTAAGGAAAAGGTTTACATTTGTTAACATAAAGAAATTTGTGTCTAAATCCTTAATTTAAATAAATTTAAAAAATTGTATTTCAACCCTTGTGTTATTTATATTTGCAATTTGTATTTTAAATCCTTTAATTATTTATATTTCAAACTATTGTACCTTTAAATAAGTATTTATTAATATACATAAATAAATAAATATGTATACATATATATTTGGGTTAGCTTTTCGAAATTTACCATATTAAATTCAAATATACTTTCAAAATACATATTACATATATATGTTATATATTTGAAAACAAATCTCTATAAATTTTAAAAGTTAGATTTTTTCTTTCAAACCCAATATATTTATAAGATTTTTTATTTTGAATTTCAGTTTCAGGATTTAATTTAAACTAAATTTATAAATATAAATAAATAACAGAACATATCTTTTATTAATCTTAAAACTTTCAAATTCTATTTATTTAAATCTAATTTATATATTAAATCATATTCCAAATACAATTTTCTTATTTTATCCCCAAATATTAAAATTCATTCTAAATCAATTCATAATTTAAGCGAAATTTTATATTAATTTACCAAATTAATTCTTTATTTAATCTAGGAAATCAAATTAATTACAAATTTAAATTTGTTTAAAAACAGGAATGTTACAGTAGTTTCATTTTCTAAAAAGCATTGCAGATTTCAAATTTAAATTCTTTTGTTTGTTTTAAAGACCAACTGCTTTTATTTGCTCACACCAGTCTCATGACTAACCTGGAGTTATATTGTTCCTTTCCTAAACTCTGGGTGCCCACTATTTTCCCACACGCGCAGTCTAGAGTTGGGTTTTTCAGATAATCAGTTTAGTAGATTATCTGGAGCTAGTTTAGTCTTTGGATCAAGACTGTACTTGCTTATCTTTGTGCATCGTTATTGGGAGTTCGAGCTATTTCTGGATTGGTGCTTTGGAGATGGAGTTTCAGCTCTGGAGTTCTCCCTTGAAGACCATACTGGAGATAGTATTCCACTGCTGGTGTTATCTTTTCTTTCCACTGTTATTGTCTTGTATCATATCTTTGATGTATATTGAAATCTATTGTATCATCTGTTGTATTCATATTGTGTCAGATACTGTATCATTGTTGTATATTGATATATTCATTTTCTTCTGCCATGTTATACTTAATGTGTTATAAGCTCCGGTGAACCAGATTCGACGTTTGGATCTGCGGCATTTGAATACAAGTGTCGTATTAGGTGCCTATTTTCGAAGGCCGAGTCAGAGTCGTTTCACTTTTGGTTCCATATAACCGAATTTCGCTTAAAGGCTCTAAAAGAGAGTTAAACACGACAAATGAAACAATACAACAACTCATTCGCATATATTATGAATCTAAGCATGCTAAATCATATATAGTAATCATCTCACATACAAATGCCATCAAACCATATAACTTTCATTTCTAATGAAAGAAGCATAAAATATAATAAGGCCCACACGACGTACATTTGCCATCCATACACAATATCAAATCCAATCACTCACTCAATCATATAAACTTCTCTTTCGAACTAGTATTTCTCACTCGACTTCCCTAGTGTGGACTCCGACCAGGATCCTTAAATAGAAACCTCATTCTCCATACATAGCCATGTACTACGTTAGTAAACTTCAAGATCACATCAAGAATTTGTATCAAGTGTTCGCCGTCAAGAATCGAGTGGAAGATCCTTATTTGAATCGATGTAAATCACCTTGAAACCATGTACACAAATCTAGATCCTGAATATTTTGCAAATAAAATGATCTACATATAACATACATATTTATTCCATTTGTTTCATAACTACACCAATTCTTTTTACCTTAAATCACATTCATTTTCTCAAAGAACATTTCTTATTTAATATTAGAATTCATTTATGATGCATTTCATAAAACACTGTCTTTATTTTATAAACACTCTATAAAGACTTATCTTCACTTATAAAACATTTCATTAAAACATAATTTCGTTTAAAACATTTAAGGACTTAAGTTCATATTCGTATAATAATCTACTACATCCTAGGAGTATGTATACAATGTTATGTTTGCTTTACTTAACCAGGCTGTTTAAGAAGTTTAACACTTGTTTTAACTTACTATCTTCATAATTTAAAGTTATAAAAACTTATCCTTTACGTTTTCACAAAAACAAAAACACTTAGCTTAAATTTCCACATTAATTTGGATGTTTCCAACCGTCCAAAATCACCGTAAATTTCCATTTTATTTAAATCATTGCAAACTGCTAAACAACATATCATAATAAGAGGCACAAACCAAACCATCCCAATGCATAGGATACAAGCATCCGTTAATAGAAAACTTAAGAACTAAACACCGGATTTTATTTGAAATCCTAAAATAAAAATAATATACATATTTCCTTTTAAATATCAAATCATACTTTCAGGTTTAAATCAAAATTTGTTTCACCAAAACAACTCTATGGTAAATTACTAATAGCATTCCCCACTTAGAAATTCAAAAATGAACGTTAACGATGTTGTAGTTGTCATCAGAAATACCTTCCTGTAAAAGAAGTGAGTTCAGTACTTCTTATCTTCTTTTAAATCATTTTAAAATATTTCCATTCATAAATACCTTAAAATAATACTATTATTATTTTCCTAAAAATTTTGAAAAATAATTTTCAAAAACACCGAAATTTATGTTCTGAAATCCTTAATTTTAAATCCCATATTACTTATAAACACAATTTATAAACCAAATTTATATAAATTCACTTTCTTATATAAAATCTTTTCACAAATGTAATATCTTTATTTAGATTATAATAAACAACTTTTATTTACATTAAAATTTAACCTAACATTACATAGAATGCCTTTTAATCTAACCGTGAAACTTTATTTATAAGGTGTTAATATTAAATTTTTCCATAATTACTATCTACCCAACCCATGTAGTAAATAATAGTTAATTCTCCTAACTGGATGAGCATGACTAATCTAACTATGAATGATGACAATTGAATATTAACATCTTCTAACAAACAAACACATCATAAAGAACTATATCAATTTTTGAAATTATTCTTTTATTCATAAAATATAATCTTAGGTAAAATTATTTCATTTACCAAATTTCAAAAATAATACTGTATCGAACTGTCTTGTCTAAGTATTTAGAAACCCTTATCGATATCCTAACATCCTATGTCTCGACCAGAATTCATAAACCACTCAACAAACCAATCAATACAATTGAAAATATTTTTATAGCACTAAAAAATACGCTCTAGTGTACACACACACACATTCAAACTCATTTTAGAATGTTACTAACCCTATCTCTAGTGGGTTTATCCCCGCCAAAACCTATCTGTTCACTCAACCTAAGCTCTGATAAATGTGTGATGACCCACCTTTTCAACTCTCAAAAGTCGACACTAATACATCCATGGTATTCATGTGTCAAGCATCCAAGTGCTGGAAAGACAGACTGTTGGGGTGAAATAAAAGAAAAAGACATAGTAGTTACTCATATTGTAACGAGTAATATATAATATACACCGGATCTTTACAAAATATTACTGTAATATACATACATCAATCAAAAACTACTCTATCATCAGTCGAGACAGTTATAACAACTCGTGTGACGAACGATATTTTCAACCCTTAGAAACTGACATTAATACATGCTCGACATTCATGTATCGCAAATAAAAGTGCCATAAAACCCGATGATTAAAGGAAAGAAGAAAACAAAGACATGATAGAATCTTACATGAATGGAATAACATATATTATTTCAATATATATATATATCTTTACAATGGAAATTTTAAATACATTTATCAGAGTCTATATTATAAATCAGCCTAGACAGTTATAGATCTCTGTCCTTGTAAATGCTGAATATAATCAGTAAGCTAATGTAGCGGGTACAGAAATGGAGAACTACCTACAAGAACATCTTCAGCTCCAGACTTCAAGCTCCATTGCAATGCTCCAAGTTAAACCTGACTACTTGGTTGCCTAGAAAAATAGGACACCCGGAGTTTAAGGGGAAAAGAAAATAAACTCCGGGTTAGTTATGCAACAGGTACGGGGAAACTCAAAAATATGGGTATTAGAAAACAAAGGGTATCTCATTTGACCACGCTGCACATAAACATGAAACGGGTTTTTACCTTACGATAATCAAAACATTTGCTTTGCAAAATCAAGGATATTATCTTTAATCACATTCTTTGAAAATTCTTTCAAATAAATATATATAATCTTAGTCGAAATTACTACATTATTAAATTCTAGCATACTAGGTTCTATAACTAAAACTATAAAGGCTCATATTGGAGAATGGATTCCATACAATGACAAGGTAAGGGACTACCTTTCGACAGTATATCTCTAGAACAATGCCTCGGCACACCAACAGAAGGTCCTCCACCAACACAAAACCGGCCTACCTTTACCATAGATAGTACCGAATATGACATCACCCGATCGTTCCTAAACTATCTGACAGCTCTCATAGCATACAAAACATACTCAATATAAAGAAGGTAATCTGGAAAGGCGATGACCATATCCTAATAGGTATGACCCACACAGCCTTGCCACATCTACCCTATTTTTGTCATTCTTGGGTGATGAAGCTCAAGGTAACGATTACCTTTACATATCACATTCCACTTTGAATGCCATATTGCCAATTCCATCACATACTATTGATTTCCACAAATGTAAAACCTCTATGCTTATACATCTCAAAGAAGAGTGTTAAGTATAGAAGAGTTACCTCTTACACCGCGAAACGGATGCATTTATGTAAAAATCAGTGTACGTGCATTTTAGAAATGCAATGTCAGACATTCTTCCATACAAGTTGTCTAGGAATAGGACAAACTGAAGGAACTCTCCTACTACACCCTGTCGGGAATTTCCCCTAGGATTATTAGCGAGCAACCCTTGCATCAAAGATCAAATGAAGATACTCCTACTGCATATGTATGACATGGGAAATTTCCCTCAAGGGTCGGCGACAAGCAACCCTTCATTCCATTTATTATCATTCCATGTCTTCGCTTTCGAATGTGCATTGTTTCAAAGTGGTTTTCGAAAATGGATCACCCAAATGAAACCCCAGTTTCTTTACACCGATCATTGATAAAAATTGTTAAGTTTTAGGGTAATTATCATTTCATTTATTTATATCTTTTATTAAATAAAATATCTCCTTTAGAGATATCAATCTTTAAATTATATTCTTTTCCAATATATACAAAGTCATTAAACCTCACTTTAACTTTGGAAATACTAAATCAAAATCATTTCTAATAAACAATATTATAAAATCTTATTGAGTAAAAAAGATCGATAGAAATTATACAAATTCTACTCAACACCCATTACCGCATTCAATATTCATTATCCATCAAATAACAGTGAAATCACCTTCTAAATTCATACAGATATTACGGGTTCCTCCTTATAACTTAATACCATGTATGAGAAGATTATTTCTACACAATCTAAGTTGCATTAAGTTTAATTTGGATCTTTTATACTTGCCTTGTTTCCGAAATTTCGACCTAATCTATTCCTTGTCTAAGAAAGAGGCTAGGTGAGCCTAGGCACTGGTTGATCCTGAACATCTCCTTAATTTAAGCACCTCACATCCGCATCTGACGAATAGAAAAAGTTTATTCTACTCATTGGTTTTTAGAGCCAAGATTTAATTACTTAATTGTAACAGATTTTCTTTGAATCATTCATTTAAACTTTTTAAAATAAATTATAGAACCTCCAAATCATCTTAAATAAACTTAATTATTTATTTGAAAACATTTATAAAAGATTTAGCAAAGGATACTTAATTTTAAAGGAATATGTCATAAGTTATTGAAAGTGATGCAAAAACGTGCTACGAATAGTGTTTTTTTTTAACTCAACCGATAGCTCCGACGATATCAAAGGGATGAGAGGAGCCCCCCACTTCCTAGTTCGACTACAGATAGCAGGGAGGTTAGCCAGCTCGGCGCAGATATTTGTTGCCCCCAACCAGTTTTTCAGTTTTATTGGGGACCCACCTCCGCGCCTTGAAATTGAGAGTAGGGAAGATGGGAATCGAACACATGACATGTTTACCAAGAAGCAGGTATCTTACCACTGCGCCACTACTGCAAATTGCATTTTCAAAGCTTATTAAATCAAAACAACCTTTTTTATCATTTAAAAGTCCATTTTTGTAACTCAAATCTCTTTTAAAACATTTTAAAAATATTTATGTAATTTATTCCATATTTTTAAAGAAATAAAAATAAAACATTTAAAGAATTTATCGCTTTGGTTTTGAAACTGCTAAACCCCGACTATTTTGAAAACATATTTTGCTCGTATTTTAAAATCTACAAAACGAAATCTCGATCCTCTTCTTTTGTTTGAAAATTATGATAACAAGAGTTTGGAAAATTCTTATTACAAAGAATTATGAATTCGAATCCATTGTATAAATGGATTTAATTTTCTACGGTGCGAAATCGCGAACTATGGTTACGCCACGAGGCTATTTTATTTAAAATTTCATATTCTTTCCAAGATTTGTCGAAACACTTTTAAATATTAAAAAAAATTTCTTTTTAAAGGTGTTTAATGATTCCATATCATCGTTATAACTTGATTCAGAAAGTGATTTCCTTATTTAATATCGACGTGTATTTAACGTGACTTGTTTATACATTTAAACAATATTACATAATTAAACACCGTTTAAAAAATCAATACTTGATGATCCCAACATAGTAAATATTCACAGCAATCGTATTACATCATCATTATATCTCGATAAATAGAGTTCCTTTCCTTCATTGGTTTCCAACTTCATGAAAATTTGCTATAGCTTCGCTATGATCGAATCAAAAGCTATGGAATCTTGCCATGGACCTTCAAATAGGCTCGGCCTAAGGTTGCGATTGGAGATGGGCTCGGCCTTGGTGGTAGGAGGTGGTAGCTGTGGGTTTTGAGTGAGGGAAGAAGTGGATTTGAGCTTGTTTTTAAGTGGACTACAAATGTACAAATACTTGTATAAATTTATTTATTTTTGCTAATTTTTTTCTTTTCAAAATTTCCTAAGGTAGGAAACCATTAAAGAGGAGTATAAGAAGATGAAGAAGCTTAGGAATTTATGAACAAATGAGGTAAAGATGGATGGTGGTATTTATAGAAAAATTTATGAAATAAAAATATCATGATATTTATGTGCATATACTTCACCATTACATCACTAGAACACCTTCCTCCTCCATCACTATGCACTGCCGAACACCCTATGTGTATAACCATGTTTGTGAGTTGATCTATGAAAGAGTGAATTGAAGTTTTCTTTTTAAGTGTGAAAATATCTTAGATATTTTGTAATATACACACACACATATATAAGTGTATATGCATATTTTTATGTAAATATGTGTTCATGTATATGGTAGGATGTGCATGTGTATGCTATATATGTGCACAAAACATATAAACAAGGTTGCAACAACTTTGAACAACTTTCGTTCATTAAACCATTGAAAATCGGAAAACCGATTCCCGATCACATTTTCACTTATAAATTAATTTAAAAATAAATGTAAAAAAAATTCAAAAACTAATTAAATTCATTTTAAAGAAATTAAAATGATCAAATTTGATTTATAAACCCGTATATATTAATATTAAATAATTGTTTACTAAAAGTACTGTTATATCGATAAAGTTATACAAATTTTCCTTATAATTTCAAATCAATATATATCTTTATAAAACTATTATAAATGATTTATTATCAGTTCATTACTAATTAAAATGAATTATTATCATTTAAAAACAATTATTGGAATAATTATAATAATTATTAAATCATTAAATCTCAATTTAAATTCATAAATCAATTATTAAATATGATGCCATTATTGGTGCATATAAACTCATTTTATTCCCAAAAATAAAATAAATAATTTTATTTAATATTCTTGCTTATATGGATAAATAAGTGTATGTATCCGTGTAGTTAAAGCACTCGATGGATTCAATGCAACGGAGGTGCAAAAAGTCATAGCGGGGATACAGCGAAAATATAGCGGGATATAGCAGATGACTCTAAACTAGTATATAAAACTCATACTTAATGTCTTTACAAATACATAAATTGTAATTAAATGAAAAATTAACACTCAATTGAATTATAATAAATACATAAATGATTGAAATAAAAACATGTGCGAATATACTGTAAATAAATGCAATACTGTTATATAACATAATTGAATTTAACATAACATTAGACAATTTTTATTTTCGAAAATATGTAACAATTTCAATTAATAAATTAATTCATAACTTTTAAAATATATAAATGTCATTTTTCAATTCATTTCTTCTAAAGAAGATATAGCGAAAATAGCAGAATATAGTGGGAATAACGGGATATTGCGGAAATAGTGGGGCTTAAAGCGTAAATGCTATATGGAAAAATCATAGCAGTAGAAATCCGCTATGTGATATAATAGGGTTATAGCTGGGTAATAGCGGGGCATTAACTACAGAGGTATGTATCTAGCTCCTGCACGACTTCTAATAGTTATAGAGTTGTTTATTGATAAAACAGTTTTCGATCATTTTATCAATACTTTTGTAAAGCATTTATTTTTGAATACTTATTCAAAATAAGAGTACCACCATCATTTTTTATTCAAGACATCATAACCTATGTTAAAAAATCTTATATCTAAATATTTTTAAAATAAACAAACTTATCAAAGTGATAAATTTACGGATCGTTACATACTCCCCCTTAAAAGAATTTCATCCGTGAAATTACAACCCAAAACCCAAAGGTGTCTGCCCAAAATATTTATTTTTAATCTTACATCCATACGATGTATGTAGATCATCTGTATGCAATATCAGATTTGATCTACTATTCGAATCCACAACTTTACTTCAAAACTAGTATGGATCTCGCAATCCTTTAGTGCGGACTCCAATCGAGCTTTTTGATCAGAATTTTAGTTTTTCTTGCATAGCTCTCAACTATGACAGAAAACTCAAGTATCCAAGCATAAGCCCTCATCAATGTTTGCCTAAAGCATAGAGTGATAAGTCCTTTTCGGATATCAAAATCATATAGTCAAATCTTTAGGCACAATATATGTTACGAAATAATTCATGTAAAATGTATACACTTTTTTATCTTTTCCAAATATTTAGAAATTCTTGGTTTAAGTTTGTAAACATTTCGTAAAGATACAGTTTTATTCTTATGAAATTTACTTAAGTGATTTATGTATTTACATTTGAAAAGGTTATAAACAAAGGACATAATTATATTATACATGCTTAATATTTTACATTCACACATCATTTCTCCTTACATACTTAAACCATTCATAAGTCCTTCTAAACCTAGTTGGGTTTACATAATACCGAGACAAACATAACTACCTTACAATCCATACATATATATGCTGCTACATAATATTAATACTAGATAGGTTTTCCAAATCTTCCAATCACACATCATAATTGTAATAGCCAATTTTTCCATACCCTTTGAATCGACAATAAACTACACATATCTAACTCAAGTTGCACGAAAAAGACGGATCATTAAGGGTAGAGAGAAAATAAAGACAAAACAGAATCTCACACGATTGGAATAATATATAATATTGAACAAATATCTTTACATTGGAAAACTTTTAAATACATGTATCAGAGTCTAACCAAAATTCAGCTTGGCTAGTTATAAACATCGATCCTTACAATTGCCAACAAACATCAAACAAAAACAAACGAACCACGGCAGATAATAGATTATGTCCGTACGTAGATGAATATCTCCAGCTCTCCTCTAGAAATTCCAACTATCTTTAACTAATCATTAAACTACTTGGATCTGACTCAAGTATTAAAATACCCTGATCTGGCTTGATAAACCAACGTGAGAAAAACTCAATAGTAGATGACAATATCATATATCAACCTTTAAATAAAATCCTTTGAAAAGAAAGAGTATCTCATAAGACCACGCCTACACATAAAAACGGACGGGTTTTCAACTTATGATAACTTAAAACACTTTTATTGTAACGACCCGAAAATTTCGATCCCGAAAATTTCCAGATAGTTAAGAAAAGAAGAAAAGAGAAAGAAGAAGAAGACAGAAACAAGACACAGAAACCTCACATTCGCAGCGGATCAAATATAATATCATATAAAATAGCAGTTATACAAAGAAAACTATATCAGTTAATTTACATTTAAATACATCAGAGTTACACATATACATAAATACTGGACAAAACAATCATGTCCAGAGACTACAATATCACAGTGAAAACTCTCCATACGTCCCTGCCATCCAGCTCGCCTCCTGAGCTCCAGAACGTCCTTACCTGAAAATCTGTAATACTCGGTCTGACCCGAGCATTACATCAAAGTAACACCCGGGTCAGGCTGGAAACCAGCGTGAGTAAACCCATCTAACTTGGAATACAAAAGCATACCATTTATATTAACCCGGGGTAAATTATATCAATTTACACTTCACAAGTTGCTATATACATCAACCATTTCACACATCAATTTCTAAGTGCCAAAACTTAGATTTAAATGGTCCAATTTACTTAAGTCATTCCATTTCAGTCAATTAGTTTCACATATCAAATTATAAGAATCGAAGTGGTTTCGGGTATTTAATAATACCCGACTCCGGTCTCTTTGAAACCCTTGTCAACTTAACTTAGATTATTCAATTGAAATACAATTCTACTTTCAATATAAGATGTCACAGTAGTTCATCATCAATAGATAACCACATCATCAAAATTTAAATCAAACATATCTTATCGCAAAGCATCACGAACCACATATTAGGGATAATAATAAATCAAAGGCTTCCAAAATCATTCTATTTATCCCTTGATTGATTTCACAAGTTAATTTATCCTTAACCGAATACAGTAAATAACCTTGAATTACTTCATTAATTATTTATTATCCATAATTATTAATCACCCTTGATTAATAACATCCATAAATTATCTACCCTTAATTACTTCATTGAATAAATTAATCCTTAATTTATTTTCTAATTAATTCCCTGCTTAATCTCATTCAGTAATCAACTACCCTTAATTAATTATCTCAATTAATCCCCTGATTAATTACATTCAAATTACTTTCATTATCAACATCTTTAATTACATCCAGTGATTATCATTAATTACCTCCTTAAGTACTTACACTTCCATTAATTACATTAAGTAATTATTCATCAATCATCAAGTGTTTAAATTAATTAAACTTAATTAATTAATCTAAACTAATCACATTAAATTTATAAGCTTAAATTTATTTTAAAACAAAGTTTCAAAATTCAGATTTGAATCAGATTAAACTTTGTAAAAACATTTCTTTACATTTCAATTTCCAATTTAAATTCAGATTCTTTTAAAAACACTTGACCCCTTTTAAAAATTATTTAAATTTGAATTTAAACTTATTTATTTTCAGCTATGATTCAAATTAAGCTTGAATCCATAAATTAATAATTAGATTTTAAACTTGTTTTAAATCCTTTTTTTACACTTTTAAAGTTCATTTTAAATTTAGAAATCATAACAGGATTTCTAACCTGAACACAACTGACTTGAATCACAAAGAAACCACTCGAGCCTACCCTCGCCTAACCCGAGAAGATACGAAACATCTCGAGTAAATCTCGAGTGATATTTCATTTGAATTTATTAAAACTTAACAAATCAACAATCGCTTATCATAGTCTAGGATAATTAGCTTATCTGTACTCCGCAAACAGCTAATCATAACCCGGAGAAATTCGAGTATTACTCCACACGAAATAAAGACTCGAGTTAAACCCAAGCTTCCTTGCGTCACAATCTTCCTTCCACTTCCTTTCTTTCAAATATTCTATTTTATTTAACTTTATAAAACTGTTACAGTTAAAACTCGCGTACCCATGAAGAGAAAAGAACGCAAGCAAGTCATCTTCTACCCCGAGATCAAACCGAAGCAACATTTCCCCCTCTTCGAATACACTGTTGATACACCAGAAAAACCACACTTCTCCTACTCAATACACTTCGAGTTCAACTCGAAGACAAATCACAACTTCCCCGATCTTCCCAATTCCAGTCAAAACCATATGCACAGCCGAACATTTGTACACGTGCACGTCATGCCGGAGCTGCGGCGATCACCTACGACCCCATCGCCGAGTCGTTATCGTCCCTCTCATGAATCCCGACCACCAAGATCGGCGATTATGAAAGCCAATAAAAATTTGAACCCCACGACCCAAATTTCTGAAACAAACTGATCGAAAATCCATCCCTCACCGCCAAACAAGTCCTTAATGAGACTCGCCGTCTCCTCCCCAGCCTCATTTCGAACTCCAACATCTTATCCACTTGCCGCGGTTGAACCCGGTGCGACATCGTTGCCGAGCAAAACTCAGTAATCATCGCGACCAGAATGAAAAAATCGAACCCTAATTCGCTCCGCCCAGCCACCACAGAACGGAGAAAAAATCTCTCATTATTTTTCCCATCATCAACTCCTCCTTGGCCACCTCTCTGAATAATTCGACACCCCGATATTGTCCCAGTCACCGCGAATCAACCCAAAACTCAAATCTTGATCATCTCCAAGTTCCTCACTAACCCTGAGCTTAAAATTTTTGATATAGGTATCAAAATTAATGAATTACCAATACAAATCAGATTACAGATCCCATTCAAGAAACTAAGACATTAATAATTTTTTTTAGAGATCTTACTGTTATTTCTTACTTCCACAACACTTTCTTAATATTTCATCCTAAATCCTCTTTTAGAAATAAACTACATTGCCATCATTAGCTCTCTTTTTATTTTATTTAAAATCTTAGACTAATATTGTCGGAATAAAGGAAAATTTAAATTTGAAAGTTAATTTAAAATCCTGCAGCAAAGAACATAAATTTTTAAACATACATGCATGCATACTTGTTGATCAACTACTTTGAATCCAGGTATATATACATCATACAACAAACTTTACAAAACCATTTTAATGATTTATCACAAGCATTCAAAATTTAAACAGGTCAATAAGGTAGCAGGTTAGTCTCTTGAAATTGATAACAGAGGATATGCTCTAGAGTTTTTTTTCAAAATCTGTACACAGAGCCTAAAAATCAAAATATGTACAGCCATGTATTCATACAATTTTTATTAACAATCATGCAACAATTTGTCTCACTTCACTTCAGATATTAATTGCATGCATTCAGATTTAATCAGATTTAAATCAAAAATTTTAGGGAATTGTTTACTCACCTGGCAATTTAGAACAGAGACAGAAAATTTCTGGAATTTCACTTAAACTTGAAAATCTGGAATAGATCTATAACTTGCATTAGATTCAATCTGATCTATGCTTGCTTAGTTTCTGAACTTGGTTGATATGCCGAATCTTTTTTGATCCTAGATTGATTTCCAGGTTTTGGATTGTTCTTGAGTTTCTTTGAAATTGTTTTGTGGTTTTAGGTCACAAGCATTCCTCTCTTTGTTTGAAAATAAACAGATTAGAGAAAATATATGAAAAGAGAGGGATTAGTTAAATTTTATTTTAGATAAAAATATGTTATACTTATTCAATTGGTTTACAAGTGTCACTAGCATGCTAAAATCCATTTACACTTGTTAATTTGTACGTAAAATTTTTAACACTTGTAATTCATATGTTTTTAATATTTATTTACTATTTTAATATTACATTTTCATTTAGCTTTATATTAAAGATAACTATCTTAAGTGTATAAATATTTAGACTATCCTATTATTAATCTGTATATATTTCAAAGAAAATTATATCTCGATTATATACTTAAAAATAATTATACAAGTTTAATATATTCTTTAAAGATACTGGTATAAAATTAATCTTATACTAATAAAATTATATATAATATATATTTTTTCAAACCTAAAATAATTTTAAATATCTACTCAAATTCTAATTTAACTTAAAATTCCAATTTGAGATCAACTCAAATATAAGTATATATCAAAGTAATACAAATTTAATTTGTAAATAATAATTTTATTTAAAATCTATAATCCAGTATTCCCAATTATTATATCAATTACAGATGTCTACAAATTCGGGTTATCACATTCCTCCCCCCTATGAGTCTTTTCGTCCTCGAAAAGGAACGAAGCCAGAATTTATTAAAATGCTTAAAATCATATAGATTTTCTTTGATTATTTTTAAAACACTTTAAAATCTATATAATATTGCCAAAATATTTTTATAAAAATACTTTTATAACTCGATGTTTCAATAAGTCCAACTTCGTTCTTACAGAAATCCGGTCATACGTCGATCAGGCGTAGGACTGAAGTTCTACAAGTACTTAGCAGACTCATTTTCAACACCCGGTGAAAATACTTTGAAAATAATTTTATTGAAAATATAGAAAACAATTTTTGAAAATAGAGGATATATTTTTGGTGAGAATGCTCTGGAAATCATCACCCCCATCCATGGTCGCAGTTAACCCGATGGTTACGTTGTCGTCCCGACAAAATCCACAGATAACTATAGGCCTCCCGCCCCTCGATTACACCATGGAACCCGCTACAGATCGCAGCTACAACTGGGGTTACGTAGCTATCACAGCAAAAACCCATATAACTGTAGGCATCAGCGCCCTCAAATTTCGCTGCCAAAAGAATGAAACTTCTCCACTCCACTTGACCATAGATCGCAGTCTACCGATGTTGCGTTGCCTTCCCAGCAAAATCAAGTGTAGAGCGTTGACACTCATCCTCCACACGATTTTCGCTATGGTCCCCACAGTAGATCGCAATGACATCGAGTTACACTGTCGTCACAGCATAACCCAAATGCCCCTGTAGGCATCAGCGCCCTCGACTTTCGCTACCCAATAATCCTCAGGAACTAGTTTGTCCGGACTCCTCACAGGATCAACTTTAGAACCCCCCCCCTCCCCCGGGGCTCAAGGCAGCACCACCCGGTGGTACTCCTGAGAAGTCCATTCCAAGGGAGCGCCTTTTTTTCCCCAGAGCCACCATCAAAACATTTTATACTATATATATAGTATCTTTAAATCATACACCTAGTATGATCTCATACAATGCTCCTTTACACAAAATCAATTATTCCAAAATCGATAATTCTCAAAGTAGGCTTTCCAAATTCTCATATTGATTTTACCCAAAAATCAAAAGCCTTTTCCAAATCCAAAGGTTCCCAAAACTCTTTTTCCAAAATCCTCATATGATCTTTTATATATATATTCAGATATATAAAATCTTTTAAAACTTTGGATCATTTCAATACTTGTATAAAACTCCTTTTATACTTCAAAACACCTTCAAAATCCTTTTCTTCTGGCAATAGATTCAACAAGGGGAGTTTTATTTTATAAAACAAAGATATTTACTTTGTTTACTCAAAATCAGATATTCAAATTTGATTAAACTCTTTCAATACCATTTTCATTCAAATCTGTATGATGTACACACATCATCCGTACGCTATACCAATCTGATCGCTTACTCGATCACACAATTTCATTTCCGAACTAGTATTGTCCACCCGACTTTCTAGTGCGGACACAGATCTGGTTTCTTGATCAAAAACTGTCATTCTCCTTGCATAGTCATAACTATGATAGAGAATATCCAAAACCAATCAACAATCCATATCCAGGTTCGCCGTCGAAAATCGAGTGAAAAAAATCCCACTTGGATTGATATAACTATCTCGAAATTCTGTGCTCGAATATGGAACAAATCACTATGCGAATAGAATAACATACGTACACCCTAAGTATTTATCTTTATTGGTTATTAGCCAAATCAATTCCATTTCTATTGACATTCACTTTCTCACAATTGCTTCAATCCATTTAGATTATCACCTCTATTCTTATCTCGATTGAGTATTTAACCAATAACAGTTCGAACTCCGACTAGTTTATTTAGAAAATAGCTTGAAAAATTTAAAAATAGTTAAGTAGTTGGAAAATAATTACTACTCTGTAAAATAGATGTACAATAGTTAGAAAATATTTTAAATAATTATAGAAATTTTGGATAATTGCAAAATAATAGTAAGATAGTAATTAGTTTTGTAAAATAGTTGAAATATAGTAATTAACTTATAAAACAGTTGGAAAACAGTTTCAAAAATAATTGTAAAACAAGTATAAGATAATTTGGTTTTTAAAAAAAAGTTGTATATATAATAAATAGCTTGGAAAAAAAGGTTTATATTAAAAACAATTTATATTAAAATAGTCCAGAGTCAAAACTGCTCACTTTCCAATCTCCATTCTCATCAATTCAATTTAAATTTCCACTTCTATTTAAATTGACCCAATTTCAATTTAAATAACTTCAATTTCCATTGAAATTGATTCAACCCCAATTGAAGTTGAATTAATCCTCAGTTTCTTTTCAAATTTAATTTTATTCAACCTTAATCTCAAATTCTACTAATTCAAATAAATTTCAATTGAACTAGTTCCAATTTCAATTCATTTCAACTCCAGTTTGAATTAATTCCAATTTCAAACTCCATTTCCAAATCAAGTTGAATTAATCTAGATTTCCTTCCAAATTCAATTCAAATTCCATTTGAATTTAAAATTGTTCAACTTTAATTACAATTCCAAATTATTCAAATCAATTCGGACTAATTTCAAATTGAACCCTCTTCAATTTCAAATCATTTCAAATTAATCCAATTCAAATTTTCCTTTTGAATTTTTATACTTATATATCTTTAATCACAAATTTCAATTAATTCAAATCAAATTAAATTTGAACTTAATTTCAAATTTCAAATTTAAACCATCTCGAGTTATATAAATTCGATTTAATACTTCAAATATAGATTTAATTCCTTTAAATCAAATCAACTTATATCTTTAAACCACTTAATTCTGAATCCAAATTCCAATTTACTTTGATAATGGATATATTATCATACCTCATTTCTCATTCATTTAAAACAAATCCAATTCACAACTTAAAGATTTGTAACAATGGAATGATATCATTCAAATTATTTTAAAACATCTCTCCATTTCCAATTTTCGGATCTCAAACCTATTTTGAGATCACTCAAACTTCCTAATCCAAATCAACTATTTAACTTTTTTTTCCCAAGTTAAACTCAATTCACTTAATCCAGTCAATCTTACCCAATTCGAATTTCCATTTCAAATTCTAAACTTCATATTAATAATCTTCCCATTTATAAATTCAAAACTTAGCACTTCGGGTATCGTATCTCATTCCAAATTTAAAACTCAACATTTAGAGTTTTCTTCAAACCACCTTTGATATTATGTATATCCTCATATATACATATTAATTTCTTTTACATACCAAGTTATACTTTAAAATTTTAAACCACCTTTAGTTTTTAATTTAAAACAAAATTTCTTTAAATTTTCAAACAACTCTTGTTTGAAATAAGACCCCTTTCATTCGAATATATTAAATAACATCTCTTATTTTAAAATAAGATCATATTCAAAATAGTTTGAATAATATTATCTCCTTTAACATTTCGAAATCAATTCAAATATTTAAATTTAGAATTCAAACTTCACAATTTTAAATCTACTTCAATTTCCATCCTTTCTAATTTACAAGTTATTCTCATCAAATGGTTGTTTCCTTAAAACGTTTTATTGTTTATTGAAAAACAAACATCCCATTATTAAACACAATATCCATTTTATTTTCTGGTTTGAAACCAATTCTAATTCATCTTATTCTATAATACTTCTCCAATTTAAGATTTCAATTTTAGTTTGAATTCATTTCAAACTTGTCTTTAATTTAATTTCAATTTGGTTTTAATTCTATTATCACTTAATTCTTACTATCACTTTTAGTTTAATTAATATTACAATCAATTTCCTTACTATAATAGATAATCTATTTCTTATATAAGATTCATTTACTTTAGAAATCATTAAAAAAAAACTTTATATAAGAAAATAACAAGTACGCTCTCTCATATATATATATACACTCAACTCATTCTAGGGTACCACTTACCCTATCCTTTTTAAGTAATCCCACCAGAGCCAAGGTTCTCTCTTAACCTTCAGCTCTGATACCAAATGTAACGACCCAGAAATTTCGATCTCGAAAATTTCCAGATAGTTAAGAAAAGAGAAAGAAGAAGAAGACAGAAACGAGACACGGAAACCTCACATTCGCAGCGGATCAAATATAGAATAATATAAAATAGCAGTAATACAAAGAAAACTATATCGGTTAATTTACATTTAAATACATCAGAGTTACACATATACATAAATACTGGATAAAACAATCATGTCCAGAGACTACAATATCACGGTGAAAACTCTCCATACATCCCTGCCATCCTGCTCGCCTCCTGAGCTCCAGAATGTCCTTACCTGAAAATCTGTAATACTCGGTCTGACCCGAGCATTACATCAAAGTAACACCCAGGTCAGGCTGGAAACCAGCGTGAGTAAACCCATCTAACGAGGAATACAAAAGCATACCATTTATATTAACCCGGGGTAACTTATATCAATTTACACTTCACAAGTTGTTATATACGTCAACCATTTCACACATCAATTTCTAAGTGCCAAAACTTAGATTTAAATGGTCCAATTTACTTAAGTCTTTCCACATCAGTCTATTAGTTTCACATATCAAATTATAAGAATCGAAGTGGTTTCGGGTATTTACTAATACCCGACTCCGGTCTCTTCGAAACCCTTGTCAACTTAACTTATATTATTCAATTGAAATACAATTCTACTTTTAATACAAGATGTCACAGTAGTTCATCATCAATAGATAACCACATCATCAAAATTTAAATCAAACATATCTTATCACAAAGCATCACGAACCACATATTAGGGATAAAAATAAATCAAAGGCTTCCAAAATCATTCTATTTATCCCTTGATTGATTTCACAAGTTAATTTATCCTTAACCGAATACAGTAAATAACCTTGAATTACTTCATTAATTATTTATTATCCATAATTATTAATCACCCTTGATTAATAACATCCAGAAATTATCTACCCTTAATTACTTCATTGAATAAATTAATACTTAATTTATTTTCTAATTAATTCCCTGCTTAATCTCATTCAGTAATCAACTACCCTTAATTAATTATCTCAATTAATCCCCTGATTAATTGCATTCAAATTACTTTCATCATCAACATCTTTAATTACATCCAGTGATTATCATTAATTATGTCCTTAAGTACTTACACTTCCATTAATTACATTAAATAATTATTCATCAATCATCAAGTGTTTAAATTAATTAAACTTAATTAATTAATCTAAACTAATCACATTAAATTTATAAGCTTAAACTTATTTTAAAACAAAGTTTCAAATTTTAGATTTGAATCAGATTAAACTTTGTAAAAACATTTCTTTACATTTCAGTTTCCAATTTAAATTCAGATTCTTTTAAAAACACTTGACCCCTTTTAAAAATTATTTAAATTTGAATTTAAACTTATTTATTTTCAGCTATGATTCAAATTAAGCTTGAATCCATACATTAAAAATTAGATTTTAAACTTGTTTTAAATCCTTGTTTTATACTTTTAAAGTTCATTTTAAATTTAGAAATCATAACAGGATTTCTAACCTGAACACAACAAACTTGAATCACAAAGAAACCACTCGAGCCTACCCTCGCCTAACCCGAGAAGATACGAAACATCTCGAGTAAGTCTCGAGTGATATTTCATTTGAATTTATTAGAACTTAACAAATCATCAATCGCTTATCATAGTCTAGGATAATTAACTTATCTCTACTCCGGAAACAGCTAATCATAACCCGGAGAAATTCGAGTATTACTCCACACGAAATAAAGACTCGAGTTAAACCCGTGCTTCCTTGCGTCACAATCTTCCTTCCACTTCCTTTCTTTCAAATATTCTGTTTTAGTTAACTTTATAAAACTGTTACAGTTAAAACTTGCGAACCCATGAAGAGAAAAAAAAAACGCAAGCAAGTCATCTTCTACCCCGAGATCAAACCGAATCAACATTTTCCCCTCTTCGAATACACTGCTGATACACCAGATAAACCACACTTCTCCTACTCAATACACTTCGAGTTCGACTCGAAGACAAATCACAACTTCCCCGATCTTCCCCTATCCCTAAATCTTCCCAATTCCAGTCAAAAACATATGCACAGCCGAACACTTGTACACGTGCACGTCATGCCAGAGCTGCGGCGATCACCTACGACCCCATTGCCGAGTCGTTGCCGTCCCTCTCATGAACCCCGACCACCAAGATCGGCGATTATGAAAGCCAATAAAAATTTGAACCCCACGACCCAAATTTCTGAAACAAACCGAACGAAAATCCATCCCTCACCACCGAACAAGTCTTTGATGAGCCTCGCCGTCTCCTCCCCAGCCTCATTTCGAACTCCAACATTTTATCCACTTGCCGCGGTTGAACCCGGTGCGACATCGTTGCCGAGCAAAACTCAGTAATCATCGCGACCAGAATGAAAAAATCGAACCCTAATTCGCTCCGCCCAGCCACCACGGATCGGAGAAAAAATCTCTCATTATTTTTCCAATCATCAACTCCTCCTTGGCCACCTCTCTGAATAATTCGACACCCCGATATTGTCTAAGTCACCGCGAATCAACCCAAAACTCAAATCCTGATCATCTCCCAATTCCTCACTAACCCTGAGCTTAAAATTTTTGATATAGGTATCAAAATTAATGAATTACCAATACAAATCAGGTTACAGATCCCATTCAAGAAATTAAGACATTAATAATTTTTTTTTAGAGATCTTACTGTTATTTCCTACTTCCACAACACTTTCTTAATATTTCATCCTAAATCCTCTTTTAGAAATAAACTACATTGTCATCATTAACTCTCTTTTTATTTTATTTAAAATCTTAGATTAATATTGTCTGAATAAAGGAAAATTTAAATTTGAAAGTTAATTTAAAATCCTGCAGCAAAGAACATAAGTTTTTAAATATACATGCAGGCATACTTGTTGATCAACTACTTTGAATCCGGGCATATATACATCATACAACAAACTTTACAAAACCATTTTAATGATTTATCACAAGCATTCAAAATTTAAACAGGTTAATAAGGTAGCAGGTTACTCTCTTGAAATTGATAGCAGAGGACATGCTCTTAAGTTTTTTTTTCAAAATCTGTACACAGAGCCTAAAAATCAAAATATGTACAGCCATGTATTCATACAATTTTTATTAACAATCATGCAACAATTTGTCTCACTTCACTTCAAATATTAATTGCATGCATTCAGATTTAATCAGATTTAAATCAAAATTTTCAGGGAATTGTTTACTCACCTGGCAATTTAGAACAGAGACAGAAAATTTCTGGAATTTTACTTAAACTTGAAAATTTGGAATAGATCTATAACTTGCATTAGATTCAATCTGATCTATGCTTGCTTAGTTTCTGAACTTGGTTGATATGCCAAAGCTTTTTTGATCCTAGATTGATTTCCAGGTTTTGGATTGTTCTTGAGTTTATTTGAAATTATTTTGTGGTTTTAGGTCACAAGCATTCCTCTCTTTGTTTGAGAATAAACAGATCAGAGAAAATATATGAAAAGAGAGGGATTAGTTAAATTTTATTTTAGATAAAAATAAGTTATACTTATTCAATTGGTTTACAAGTGTCACTAGCATGCTAAAATCCATTTACACTTGTTGATTTGTATGTAAATTTTTTAACACTTGTAATTCATATGTTTTTAATATTTATTTACTATTTTAATATTACATTTTCATTTAGCTTTATATTAAAGATAACTATCTTAAGTGTATAAATATTTAGACTATCCTATTATTAATCTATATATATTTCAAAGAAAATTATATCTCGATTATATACTTAAAAATAATTATACAAGTTTAATATATTCTTTAAAGATACTGGTATAAAATTAATCTTATACTAATAAAATTATATATAATATATATTTTTTTCAAACCTAAAATAATTTTAAATATCTACTCAAATTCTAATTTAGCTTAAAATTCCAATTTGAGATCAACTCAAATATAAGTATATATCAAATTAATACAAATTTAATTTGTATATAATAATTTTATTTAAAATCTATAATCCAGTATTCCCAATTATTATATCAATTACAGATGTCTACAAATTCGGGTTATCACATATATATATCAAAACATTTGATATTATTTCTAATGACATTCTTTTAAAAACATTTGCAAATAAACTAATTAATCTAAGCCGAAATGGTTACCCATATAGCATTTTGAGGCTATTCATTACGTCAATACAAACAAAACCATAGGTTCTTGTTGGAGTATGAATTTCCTTACGAATGACCAGATGGAGGGACTACCATCTGACAGTACATCTCTAGAGGAATGTACCAAGGACCTCACAAAGGATCCTCTACCAACACAAGATCAACCTACCTTTGTAAGTAGATAGTACTGAATATATCATCCCGCTTTTTTTTACCGACCTTTAACCGGACGCATTCTATCATACAAACCACATTAATTTACATCCCTACCGTCATAGCAGGAAGAAATATATCTAGAAGGTGATGATCATACTCTAATTGGGAATGATCCAGTCAGCCTTGCCGTATCTAACTCTTTTTCGGTCATTTCCGATTGATGAGGCTCGAGGCAATGATTACCTTTTCACATAACACATCTTCTTTCACTTTGAATGCCACGCTGTCCTTTCTTTGATCACTATTTTCCTCCCACAACCATAAAACCCTTGAGCTCGTATGTCTCAAAGAAGGGTGTTAAGCTAAGAGAAATTGCCTTCTCTGCCACTAAGCAGATGTACACATGTAAAAGTAAAACATTGATTTTTAGAAATGCAATGTTATACATTCATCCATACAAGTTCATTTAGGGACTGGATGAAACCGTAGACACTCTCCTACTACCACTAGTAGCGAGTAGTCCTTACAATCCAAAAAATCACCACAACGAGGAGATCACTGCTATAAATAACTCTATAATGTGATCGACCCAAAGCATGTAGCGGTCCTCACGCTATAAAGATCCACAGTCTTCAATAATCATCATCTTCAACATGTCTTCACCTTTGAACGTATAAATTAGTTCGAAGTGGTTTTGGGATAGGAATCACCCAAATCCGACCCTCGTTCATTCGAAGCCAATTATCGATAAATGAAGTTAAGTTCATATATGGATATCAATCATCAATAAATTACTTCATCTTTTATTAAAATATCTTTCTTAGATATATTCTTTTCAATTTATTACATTTTCTTTTCAAAGTATATGGAATCATTAAGCCTCATTTATTAAATAATTTAATTTATTCTAACCTTTCTTAAATCCTGGAATAACTCCAAATCAATTTTCTCTTTTACTTAGGAAAACATTTCCAAATCATTCATTAATTCTTAATTAAAGATGTCTCATACTCAAGCTATAATTTTAACTTAGGGAAAATATTTCCAAATCATTTATTAAACCTTAATCAAAGATTTCTTTCTTAAATTCAAATCAGATTCTTGCAAATCGAAGATTTTCATAACAGAGTACTAATGCCTCTTTAAATATGGTAAATTTCCCCAGCAAGGACTAGTGGCAAGTAATCCTACATCATGAAGATCTTCGTCATCAATGATCATTGTCTTCAATATATTTTATTTCAAAAATTAGTCAAAAGGGGTTTTCGGATAGGAATCACCCAAATCCGATCCTGGTTTTTCATGCTAATCATTTATAAAAGATGTTAAGTGGTTAATTAACATTCAAAGAAATTGTTTCTTTTCATTTATTTTGGAAAAACTTAAATACGATCTTTTAAAGCATCCGGCATTTCCATTCGATCTATTCCACCCTTCGCGCAAGAAGAGAAAATATAGGCCACGTAAGTTTAGGAACTAGTTGACCCATTCCTAACCTCAGTGAAACACCTTATTTTATCTTTTTAGATCTCACAGGCGGAACAAATGTACCATTCATTTCCGCATACTCAGTTTGTTATTACATTCAATATTCTTCACTTTTCATTTAAGTGTTACAAACGATTTATCCTAACCATTTATTCAAAGTCTTATTAAAATTTCAAAATCATCTTTAAATTGCTTAATTTCTTTTAAAATCATTCACAAAAGATTTAGGAAATAATTGTTAAGTTTAAAAATAAATTTCAAACGGTTATAGAATTCGCAACATAAAAGAGCCGCGGAAAGTGTTATATAAGCTTATTTGATTTGAACAATTTTTCAATATTTGAAAATTCATATTTAACATTTAAAATCTCTTTTAAACATTTTTAATAGATTTATCAAATTTATTTCATATTTTTAATCATTTAAAAATACCATTTATAAAGAAATCCCTTTTTGAATTCCGAATTGCAAAACCGTGATGTTTTTAGAAAATTGTTTTGGACATATTTTAAACTCTACTTGATGAAAGTTTGATTTTCTTTCTTCATTGGAATAATATGGATATAATAGACTGAATTTTTTTTATTTTAGAGAATTCCAAGCTATATTCCACTTTGTATACTTATTTAATTTTTATGGCGTGAAATCGCGAACTATCGCTACGCGATAGTTTTGACTTGTTTTTCAATTTCTTTTTAAACTTCTTGTAAACACTTTTAAATGTTTATGAATAATTCTAACTCATTTTAAACAATATTTTTATATTCCGAACTCATTTTCCATTTCATTTCACTTTATAATATCATATTATTATAATATCGTTTTCAATCTTTTTTGATATTTTGAAATCATTAAGAGGCTAAATAATTTCCATTGAATTAACTACACTTACTAACCATTTCTCTTATCATTTATCGAACCAACTTGTCAACCATATCATAAACATATAATCAACCTCAATATCAACCAAGTTATCAAATATTTAATCACCCAACATACACCAAACTTTTCTTGTAATTAATTTGAAATATCTTTAAGAATTAATAACTTAAAATATGAGTACTCACCTTTAACCAAAATATTAAATTCCTACCTACATTCTTTTTAATCCAACACTTCACTAAATCATCTTATCTTTACCAAACAATCACCTAAACAACCCCATCTCATTTCTAGTGCTCGACCATCACTTTACATCCACTTGCTTTCGACCAAAGTCTTTCCCTCCTCCATAAGTTCGACCTTGCCATATTTTACCTCTTCCTCCATCATTTCTTCACTTCTTAGATGTTGAACCATGTTTTAATGATATTCTAAGGTCTTTCGAAAAGTTTGGTGGTGTTTTGACTTTGTTTGATATGGTTTTGAAAAAGTTAGTAAGGAAAAGAGAAGAGAAGAAGCCATTAGAGAGCGGAACAAAAGCTTGAAAAAGGTAAAAGAATGAAAAAAAGTGAGAAAGTGGATGCTACTTTATAAAAAAAGTTTTGAATTGAAATAATATTTTGTAAAAAGACCAAAATACCCTTTACTTACCTTTGAAGAAATCTTTTTTTTTCAACACGTAACCTCACATTTCAAATCATTACTTTATGTAATTTTCCCTTAAATATTAAGTAAGGAATATAATAATTATGTTTGGTTTGATTTGATGTTTACTTTTTGCTTTGAAATGACATGTTTGTATTTTTGTGCTTACTTTTTGTTAATTATATTCTAGAATTTTCTAAGTATGTTTAGTAAAAGTAAACTTGATTAGTGAATTAATTAATACTTATATTATTTGAATATTTATTCCTGTAGAAGAAGATAAATGTGCGACAATTATACTATTTGAATATATGTTCCTGTATAAGAAGATAAAGGTGCGACAACGTTGCTACGATTTTTAATCGACAAAACAGTGATTTTCGACAAAATGTTTTGCGGTTATATTTTGTCATTTTAGTTAAACTATTTACCTATGTAAACCAAATTTAAAAATGAAATTTTTGCTTTTTTAAATAAAATAAAACATGTCTCTTTATATTTTAAAATCATATTTAAATAATATCAAAATCTTTAATTTTACAGTGTATGTAAAACTGACAAAATGCGACAAAATTTAGTTATTTTTGTTAAACGATTATTAACATACTTTTAAATATTTTAATATACTTTTATTATCTTTATTAAATTTTTTAAATAAGATTTATTTTTTAAATAAATATTTAAACCTTTAATTAAGCATATTTATTTTTAACAAAACTTAACTTTTGTTGATTTTTCTAAAATCCAAATTTATACTTTTTAAATTATCAACTGTAGGAATAAATAATTTATCTACCATTATTTATTATATATAACTTATTTATTTAAGTTTTAAACCTTTTAAAATTTAAAACAAGCGAAGTCTCTCATTTTTGAAGTAGCGAAATTACAGGTCGCTACTTTCTTCCATACTTATAAGAATTTCGTCCTCAAAATCACACAAATAAAAATTTGCCTAAAACATTTATCTTTAAAATTAGTTTCATAAAGCATGCACAGATCATCCATATGAAATATTTTATTCGATCTCCTTTTCGAATACACAACTTTATTTCCGAACCAGTATCGATCCTCCGAACCTCTAGTGCAGACTTTAATCCAGCTCTTTGCTCAGAAACCTTTGCTTTCCTTACAGAGCTCTCAAATATGATAGAAAACTAAAGTGCCTAAGCACAAACCCTCATCAATGTTCGTCGTCAAGAATCGAGTGATAAATTCTTTTTCGGACCAGTGTAAACTGCTCAAAGTTCCATACTCGCATATTAGATCAAAATTTGTGTGATGAAATGATCTACATATAATATATGTATTTATTAACTATCAAAAAATTTCATAAAAACTTTATCTTAAGTTTAAACATTTTACAAAAATGTTTCTTTATATAATCGCTTTAATTATCTATTTCAAGTATTTTTATTAAAGGAAAATATTCTAACGAAACCATTTTTCCACTCAAAAGAGAAATTATCTTTATAAAAAAGTTTTCCCGTAATCTTTTAACTTAGTATATTTCCTTTAGTAATAATATTATTTACGAATCATTTCATTAAACTATTACTTATGTTTATCATAACTTATAACTTATGTAAATCAATCATATTTTAAAGACTTATGTAACGACCCAGAATTTGACCACTTTAAAATATAATATATAAACTAATTTTAAATGTAAAATAGGTAAGGATTTATTATTCAAACAATATTAGATAGGATTTGGAAAGATACAAAAATAGTAAAATTTGCCTATAACGACAAAAGTGACAAAATGCAGATTTTAGAAAAGTAAGTTTCAATGGTTAAATAAATTATTTTAATTTATTTATGAATTTTTATATTTTTAAATATCATTATAAAAATTTATTTTTAAATTTGGTTTATATAAATAAATATTTTAACTAAAGCGTCAAAATATGTCCGTAAAACATTTTGTCGAAAAAACGACGTTTTGTCGATTAAAAGTTGTCGCAACGTCGTCGCATCTTTATTTTCTTATATAGGAACATATATTCAAATAGTGTAAATATTAGTTAATTTTCTAAACATGTTTACTTTTACTAAATAATATTGGAAAACTTCTAGAGTCAATAGTAAAAGTAAGTAAGAATTAACAAAAGTAAGAAAAAGTAAACATCAAATCACATCAAATCAAAGCCAACATAATTATGATATTTTTTACTTAATCTTTAAGTGACTAAGACATAAAGTAAGAAGTGAAAGGATGATGTTAAGTTTTGAAAAAGTGAAGATTGCTTTAGGTTGAAGTAAGGTTAGTTTGGTAATTTGGTAAGAGGTTATTTTGGTAAATTACCACTTTTTTCTTTTTCTATAAATACCCACATCCTTCTTCATTTCCATTCACATTTTTCTTCTTCTTCTTTTCTCAAACTCCTTCATCTTCTTCCTCTTTTCTTTAATGGCTTCCAAGCCATAGAAAAAATTAAAAAGAAATAATTGTAAAATATTCAAAAGAAATCAATGTTCATTCTCTTCAAATCAAACTCATCTTTTCTCCATATTTTACCTATTCTTTTCTCGGCCATAACTTCTTCAATATAGAACCAACATAAAAAATTATTTTTCTCAAATCATGTATATTTTCAGTGTCTACAACTTTTTTGTTGACCACTTTATCTCATTCTAATGTTAACTATGTCAAAAATACATTTCTTTCCAGTGCATTTTCTGGCCTGGTTTTTAAGCCAGAGAATAGGTCATTTTCTTTTGATCATAACTTGATTATTACAGATCCAAACTAAGAAATTATATTTTCAAAATCATATAAAATTTCAGTGGGTACAACCTTTATTTTGCTCACTTTTTCCAGTTTTGAAGTTCGCTATACCTGAAACTCAATTCTTTGAATTACATTTTCGGGCTTCATTTTTGTCAATCCAACGGTACCTCTTCTTTATTCTATCATGTCTTCCTCAATACTACTTGGACTCAAATGATTCTTTTTTCCAAATTCAATAGAAAAGAATTTTAAACAACTTTTCAGTTAACGAGTTTTTCAAATTTTGTGAGTATGAGAGTCAAAAACAAGAGAGAAAATGACCCCTTTTTGGATCTAAATCTTGGGAATTCAAGTTCAAAGCACTATCGCTTCTTCTCTATATTTTCGGCCAATCTCCATCTTAATCCTCGACCAAGCTATTGGAAGGGAGAGGATGTTGTTTTCTAGTGTTTAATTGAGTAGGAATTAATTAGTGAAGTGTTGGTTGATTAGAATGTTGGTAGAAAGTTAATCGCTTTGATTTATGGTGAGAAACTCTATTTAGCATCTCTATTTATATGTATACATGTTTGATGATATGTTATGATTGCTATGAATGTTTATATATGTTTTGATCATCAAGTACTGATTGTTAGATGTGATTGTTAAATTGTTTTACCAAGTCACGTTAATACACGTCGATAAGCACAAAGGAAATCACTTTCCTTTTGAAAATGAAATGTTGTAATGGAATGCTTAAATGTTTTGGAAATAGTTTTAAAATGAGTTAGAAATGTTTTATAAAAAATTAAATATGTTTAAAGTAATAAAGGAATAAAATCAATATTTTATCTTGTATATTTTAAATATGTCCAAAATAATTTTCCAAAAAAATCACGCTTTTGCAGTAAAGTGACCAAAGTTTAAAATTGATATTTTAAATATTTTAAAAATATGAAATAAATCCTAAAAATCTTTTTAAATGTATTAGAAGAGATTTAAGTTGAAAATATGGATTTTTAAGTGATATAAAAGTCGTTTTGAAGAATATAGCTTTTAAAACGCTATTTGCAACACTTTTCACAAGGTTTTTCGCAGCAGTTTGAAATAACTTTCAAAATGAAGTTTTTAAACTTAACAATTCTTTCCTATATATTTTGTGAATGATTTTAAAGGAATAATTAAGTTATTTAAAGATGATTTGGAATTTTTAATAAGAGTTTGAATAAATGGTTAAAAGAAATTGTTTATACCACTTAAACAAAAAGTGAAGAAGATTGAATATAATAACAAACTGAGTATGCCGAAACGACTAGTTGTCCAATCTGTGAGATCTAGGAAGATAAAATAAGGTATTTAATTAAGGTTAGGAATGGAGCAACCAGTGCCCTGAACTTACCTGACCTATATTTTCTCTTCTTAGGCGAGGGGTGGAATAGATCGAAAGGAAAGCCTGGATGCTCCAAAAGATCATCATTGGGTTTTTTCTAAGATAAAAGAAAATAAATAAATTCTTTGAATTAATTATGAATGGTCTATATGTAAGATTTATAAGATTGATATTTTATAAACAAAAGTTATTGAATTATAAAAGTGTTTTATAAGTATTAAATGGGATTGTAATCAAATTTATATATGGGTTTGCAATTGAAATTTAGAAAAGAATTTGTAATGGATTTTATAAATAATAAGATTTGAAAGGAATGAATTTGTAAATAAGAGTTTTATAAGTAATTCAATTATAATTGAAATTTTACTTACAAGTGAGATATAAATGGAATTTGTTAGTAAAGAAATTTTATATATGGAAGTTTATAAAATATAAATGGAATTTATAAACACCGTTTTGTAAGTCTAAAATCAATTTAATTTGATAAGTTAAATGAGAAAGTTTATTAAAGGAATTATATTCATGATTTTGGACAGTGAATAATCCTTTAAATTAAATGGATGTTTTGGAAAGTGATATTATAAAAGGGAATATTTTCCCTAAGTTAAATGTTAAAGAAGAAAAATCTTTGATTAAGATTTAACGAATGATTTAGAAAGGTTTCCCAAGTAAAAGAGAAAATGATTTGGAATTATTCCAGGATTTAAGAAAAGTTTAAATAAACCAAATAATTTGATAAATGAGGCTTAATGATTCCACATACATTTGAAAAGAAAATGGAATAAATTAGAAATAATATATCTAAGAAAGATATTTTATTAGATAAAAGATGAAGTAATTGATTGATGATTGATATGTACGTATGAACTTAACATCTTTTAAATCAGTGATTGGCTTCGAAGGAACCCGAGTCGGATATGGAAAATTCCTATTCGAAAAGCACTTCGAACCAATGTATACGTTCGAAAGTGAAGATATGTTAAAGATGATGATTATTGAAGACCATGGATCTTCATAGCATGAGGACTACTTGTTAAATATGCTCTGGGTCGCTCCCATTATAGAGTTATTTATAGCAGTGGTCTCCTCGTGATGGAGATTTTTCGGATTGCAAGGACTACTCGCTACTAGTGGTAGTAGGAGAGTGCCTTCGGTTTCGTTCAGTCCCGGAACGAACTAGTATGGATGTTTGTCGAACATTGTATTCTAAATCACATTTGAGTGGTTTCTATAAATGTATATCAGTTGGTGGCGGAGAAGGCAACTCCTTTTAGCTTAACACCCTTTCCCGAGACATATGAGCTCAGGAAGTTATACTTTTCTAAAAATCAGTCATGTGACGTGGAATGATAATGTGGCATTCAAAGTGGAACCTGTGATGATCAAAGCGTGGTTTGTATGAAAAGCGTGGCCTTGAAGAAATTGATCGTAGCTTCGCGAGCGTCACACCCCGGTTATGATGGGATATTATGTGGTCTAAATTTGGAATAAGTGAGTGCGTATAGTGGTGTCAAAAACATTTGGCCCTTTGGGGGATATGTCCCTCAAGGCATTTATTACCCCATTTTGATAAAGTGGTTAGCTTGAGAAAAGCAGGGAACTACCGGTTATCAGTAGTAGTACAACAAGTATAGTTTCAAGTGACTAGTTTGAGAAAAGTGATTGAGGCACCGTGGAAACTATGCTTGTTATGCACGGATCGGAGAAAAGGTCACTAGTTCCCTATCATGTTGGAAATCCAATCCCAATACGAGATTTACAGTTTTGATTGAATTTCTAAAGTAGCTATAATGACTTGCAAACATTTCAGCTACCCCCTTACTGGTATCATACATTCCGTTCGGTATATTCCGTTGATCCAATCTGGATATATTACCTTAGACTTAGCCCAGATATTGATACCTTATTTGAATAAGTTTATTTGCAAATGTTTTCAAAGAGATGTCATTGGAAATAATATCAAAGGTTTTGATATAAAAGTGTTTTGGTTATCATAAGGTAAAAACACGTTCGTGTTTATGTGTGGGCGTGGTCTTATGAGATACCCTTCTTTTCAAGATCTTGATGACAATGTCATTTTAAATTTCGAGTATCTCACATTGGTTTATCAAGCCTGATCCGGGTATTTTAAATACTCGAGACAGATCCGAGTAGTTTCAGGTTGAGTTGAAGACGGTTGGAGTTTTCAGAGGAGAGCCGGAGATCTTCATCAACGTATGGATGTATTCTATTATCCGCTTCCTCTAGTGGATTTGTTTTGTTATTTGTCAGCATTTGTAAGGGCAGGTGTTATAACTGTCCAAGCTGAATCTAGGTTAGACTCTGATATTGTATTTAAATTTTCCCGCTGTAAAGATTATTATTGAAATAATATATGTTATTCCATTCGTGTGAGATTCTGTTCTTTCTTTATTTTTCTTTCTACCCTTAATGATTCGCTTATTCATACAATTTGAGTTGGACATGTGTGGTTTATTATCGATTCAAAGAGTATGGAAAATGGGCCATTACAACTTAAGTCCAAATTCTTATTTAGTGCTAGAATTCATTAATAAAACATTTTCCAGGTTACAATTTCTTTATTGAGGAGTCATTATTTTACGTAACAGTTCATGACTTAAATCTATTTTCTTATGATATACCTTTATATCCTAAGAGTTTATGAAAATCCCAAATTCCAAACTGATTTTACTTAAATCCGTCCGTCTAACAAATTTAGACTTTGTTGTAATTTATTATTATCTCAAATTCATAAGTTAAAAAACTTATTTCTTATTTAATACTATTATTATGTTTCTAGATTTGAAAAAAAAAACAAATTTTAAAACCAACCATATTTAAATCCTCATACTCTTAAATCTCTCTTTTTTTCCTTTATAAATCAGATTTATAAATTATTCTTATCTTATTTCATTCACTCAAAGTGTTTCACAAATTTCTTAGCTCTAAGTTAGGTATGATTTAGGAATTTTCGACTATTCAAAATCGTTCAGAATCCTGCTTTATCTTATCAATTAGTGATTCCAATTTATCGTTGGTTTAAGCGCTTTTGTAAAACTTACTAACCAATGATTCACATTATTTCTTTAACTTAAGAAAATTATATAGATCGAGTAACTCTAAAACAATCCAAGGAACTGGGTACTACCAACAGTATCATATATTCTTTTAACAAGAAGAGTAATACTTAAGAGAAGTGCTTACCATCCGAACATATTTCTTGCCCATTTTTAGTTAATTTTTGAGCCAATCAAATTAGTTATCGTAAAATACACCTTTTTATTAGAAATAATTCCATTTTCAAATCCTTTAGGGATTACTTTATAAAACCTATTTTATAAATTCATTTTATCTTATATTAATTAACTTCATTTAAATTACCATAATTCTTTTACTTGAATTTAAATTCTCATTTCATTTATATTAATTTTCTTTTTACATAATCATTTTCTATTATTTATCTTATATTATGTTTATCTTATATATCCATTCCTCAAACAAATCTAATTATCAAACACCTTATAGTCAAATTGTGAAACTTAATTCATAAGGTATTTGTACTTAAACTTTTAAATCAAACAATTGATCAGTTTATCATAGTAACTTAACATTATCATTTCTTAATTTATTATTTTGGAATAAGTATTAAAGATATTAATTGACTTACTAGATTTCTTACTTATCGATTATCTTTATGAAACATTTTATAGTCAAACTGTGAAATTCTAATCGCAAGATGTTCATATTTAAATTTCACTAATCCTGATTTCTAACTATACAACTTTTAAAAATTTGTACTTTATATTTAAAAATATAATCCTAGGTAAAATTATTTCATTTATCAAATTTTTCAAAATTAGTGTGTCGGTTCGTCTTGTTTAAATGTTTAGAAATCCTCATCGTTTACGGTGATCAGGCGCATTGATTAGAATCCATACGTCACACAACAGATCAATCAACACAAAACGTTTTTATATCCAATAACAAATGCGCACTCATATATAATACACTCAAACTCATTTTAGGGTGTTACTAACCTTATCTCTAATGAGTTATTTATCCTAGGGTATTACTAAACCTATCTCTGATGAGTCTTTACCCCACCAAAGCCAAGTGTGAAGACCCGCAAATCTGTACTCCTTGAATATACACTAATCTCCATAGATTAACTCAAGATGAACGCAAATACGAATTCTCAGTGTTTAAGAAAAAGAAAAAGATAGAAGAAGAGAGAAAAATAGAATATAATAGAAAGAAATAACAGAGCAACATCAGAATCTCACAATTCGCAACGGAACAACATATAATAAATAAATGAATAATCTTTAACAAAGAACTATATCAGTTATTACATTTTATACATTACATTACATCATCAGAGTGTACAACACCAAACAACAACAAACAACGGAAAGAAATACTATATACTAATAATACGCCATGCCATCCAGCTTGCCTCCAGCAACTCCTGAATTCCAGAATATCCTGGTAAACCTTAACTCGTGACTGCCCATGTGGAAATTGATGGGCACCCAGAGTTTAGGAAGGAAAACAGTAAACTCCGAGTCAGTCATGTGACTGGTGTGAGAACTCAAACAGTTTATTTTTCTTTAAAATCAAATAGAGGAATATTTTTAAATTCAATTCGAAATGCTTTTAAAAATGAGACAACCATAAGACCTCCCACCACACACACAATGCAAACGCAGACTTGGAGGAGATTTATTCTTATGTTAGTCAAAGATGCTTACTACGCAAAATCAAATCAATTTTGATATTATTATTAGTGCATAGTGTAGAAAACATTTTGAAAGTAGAATATAAATCTTAGCCAGCATAGGTACCATTATATTATGCCTACTATAGCTACCTCCTGAGGAAGCAGGTTCTACAACTAAAACCGTATAAGATCGTATTGTTTCTTTGGATTTCCAACAAATGGTTAGGCCAAGGAACTTCCCATTGCCACATAAGAACGCCTCTGGAAGGACGTCTTCGAGAACCTAACCGGATCTCTGCCAACACAAAGCCGGGTTACCCCTAACTGGGTAACTACTGACACGAGTATGCCATCCCTCGGTCCTTTGGGACCTTTAACCGAGCGCTCGTAATCAACATCACACCAAAATAATAAGTGTTTCAACATGAGTAAGCATCTGGGCTCCATACCATGATACAACCCTTTTCCAGAAGGAAATGCACATACCCTAAAGGGAGCTACCCCTCATAACCTTGCTGCATCTTTCCTGTTTTGACCATTCCGGGGTGTGAGGCTCGACGAAGTCTCGTCCACAAAGCCATGCTTTGGGTCAACAAATGATCATAGAAATGATCACAAAGATAAGTGATCAAACAAATGATCATATCACAAATGATCAAACAATGATCATTTCACAGCAACACTCAGCATGTCACATTACCAAATTGGGAATATATTGTTGATAACCTTCAACTACATAACCTCTGAGCTCGTACGTCTCAGAGAAGGGTGTTAAGCTAAGAGAATAAATTCTCTGCCACCAACACAAATATATTTGAAAGAAATCAGCTGTATATCTTAATTTGTAATGTCAGGCATACTATCCATACAAGTCTGTTCCGGGATCGAACAGAACCGAAGGCACTTACAATGAAGTCCTTGCAATCCGGATAATCTCTAATCACGTCCGGATTTCCCATCACATATGGAGATCTCTATACCAGGGATCAGCCAGTGCAGAGACAATCGACAAGAAACCCTTTCGTTTTCGAAAAAATCCGGTCTTCAACACCGGTCTTCAATGCTATCTATTACGACGTATCACATATTCGGAATAGGTTAAACGACCCCAAGGTCCTTTCCCGGTTAACCCGAATAGTGAGCGCTTATTTTTTTTTAAAAATAAGCGTGGCATTCAATTTCAAGCAAATCACAACAAATACCCATTCAAAGGTAAATATTGATAGTCGGTTATTGAACCATCAATGGATATGCACACATCACCGGCTTCCAAATAATTTTCCAAATTATTTATTTTCCAAAAATATCTTTACAAGATATATATTTTCAATACTTCAAAAAAAAATCAATATTTATTTTTAAACAATTTCCCCCTTTCATTTATAAATTCCATAGTGAATTTACCTTCCAAAATATTTATGAATATACGATTTCCATTCGATTTCTAATATTCATTTTCAATTTATCTTCAAAAAGATAAATTCAAAATATTCACTTAATATTGGAAAAAAACATTTCCATACTTATTTATTATAAGTAATTCACAAGTCTTTTTATTTTCTACACTTGGAAAATATTCAATATACTCTAATCGAAATTAAGTATATATTTCATTTTTTAAGGAAATCATTCTCTTAAACATATTTATTTGGGCCAAAACGAATGTTGCGTAAAATATCGTTACGACAACCCAAAATCACTAGTATAGGGATTCGAAATTAAAATAGATATATAAATCCCAATACTACACAAAACATTTCCTTTCGGAAATCATTTACTATAACAACAGTGTTATAGTCTACCGTTTCCTTCTATTTCTCGAAAACGTCTATTTCAACAATGAATGTTGAAATCTATGGTTTCGATAGTTAATACATTTTTTTTTAAAACATCGTTAGATAGTTTTAATTCTATTTAAAACATCACATCCGATACAATTTCTTTAACATATTATTCACTATTCAAAAACGTGAATATACTTCATTAACCAATTTCATCATTTCTATACATTTTATTTTAAAGGATTATTCACTGTCTAAAACGTGAATATAACTCCATTAATAAGTTACAACAATTTACTTATCAAAATAAGTCATTTGCGGATTTATAAAACAATGTTTATAAATTCCATTTCTATTTATTTTTTAACAAATTCCTTTTATAATTTCCTTTATTAATCTATTCAATTTCATATCTCAATGATATACCAAAAGTTCATATTATAAGTTAAATACTTAAAACTTATTTGTTGACAAAAGCGTTCTTTTAAACTATCCAAATTTATAAATCTTATAACTTATAAGATTCATTTATTTATCCAAGATCTATTCTTTTAGTAACTTTACAAATTTTATAAACCTACTGCTTATAAAATTCCATTTATAACTTCACCGTTTATAATTCTATAAATTTCATTCATTTATGAAATTTATTCACAATTCATTCTAATACTTATAAAAACTCGTTTTATAATTCAAAATATTCTTATTTATAAATATCCATTTTATAAATCTTTTATATGGATCAATTTATATTATTCTTTTAAAAACGTCTTTAAACTCCTTTATAATTTCATCATTTTGATTTATAAAATAATCAAATTTCATAAATCCTATTTTTAAACTTTTTAAAATAAATTCAGAAATCCCAATTTAAACTATTTTATAAAATCATTAATCCCATATTTTCAAAAATCAACTTTTAACTACATTTCTCAAAAATCAAAATTTTATAACATTAAAATTTTAACGTTTATTTATTTAAGATTAATCAATTCCAAAAATATTTTACAAACGTATACTTTCAAAAATCACTTTATAAATCCCTTAAAATCAAAATCGTTATTTTTAAACTTCAAAATTGGATCCGATGATGCAACACATCAAATAGTCAATCACGCCTTTTAAACATCATATATCGATTTGATAATCAATCAAATATCACAATATATGTAAATAAATAAATACGGTTGAGGAATCCAGTTGGATCCCTCCAACCTGTTTCCTTGCATCCACATACATTAGCATAATACCCATTCCACTTCGAGGTAGAATATCGCGGTATATTGGATTTATAAAATATAATCCGCTTAATAGGCGGCGCAATAGGGTCTCATCCGCTATGCAATGCGGGAAATCAATCAACTGCAATATATACATATGCCAATATATATATATATATATATATATATATATATATTTATATTGCTATATATATTGATATATCCTACTATATCTAATATCACAACCAAACAACAATCAATAAATAACTGCAATCCAACTTAAAAATTTTGAGTGAGAAGTTCTCACCTTAGATTTTTATTTTGCAATCCATTTTCCATTTCGACTTGATTTCTTGATTTATACCTTATATAAATATTTACACAATTTATTAATATTCGAACAGATCGAATAATAAATTTTCATTTGATAATTTTGATTCATCGGTGATTTTCTTTTTAAACAAAAATTTAAATTTTTAATTGATTTCCTTTTGAAATAAACTTATTTAACTAAGATTTTATTTTGACCCAATTTCTTTTAAATAAATTTATTTAACTAAAAAATTAAATTTTATACTAATGATTTTATTTAAACGAATCATAAATTTTTTTAAACTATTTTTTTTTAATTTATTCACTTAACCAATAATTTCCTTTAAAAATTCAAAAATGTGATTTTTTTACAAATTCCTTTAAAAATTTCTTTTCAATCCTACATGCATCTTTATATTTTAAAATACATTTCTTTTATAATATTTCAAACTTTATTTATTTATTTTTTTATTCTTACCTGTATACTAACTGACTGTAAAATCAAAAGCGATATCTTATTTATTTTATTTTTCCTTTCGAAACTGAAGAGAGAGAAAAATAAACTGTAAATTTCTTCATACCTTACTGGACGAAATCGAACGCGACACCACCGCCTTGCTCGCGACATTGCCCAAAACCCTAGAATAGTCGCGACCTGAGTTCGCGCCTCCACCGATCGCGCGCGCGCTGCCAACCCATTCGACCTTCGCGCGAACGCCGCCTCATGCCCTAGCCTCGCCGCTATCGCGATGCCACCAACCACCCTCCTTCGCTCGCGAATCAATCGAACGGCCTCGAGCGTGCGCCTCCATCGCTCTAGAAACCCAAATCTCCGATCGAGACTCGCGTTTGATTTTTTTTTTTTTTAATTAACTGAGGAACGAATCGTTCCAGATTCGAAATGAAAGAAAAAGGGGAGGGCAGCCATTTAAATTTCTCGATTTCGAATTGAAAACGAGGGGAGGAAAAATGTGATTTTCAAATTTTGGAACGAAGGGGGAAGGAATCGAACCGGTCGCCATTTCTTTCTCGTTCGATTTTGTTTTCTTTTTAAAATTTGATTTCGCTTTCAGGGGAATGAATATTTAAAATGGAAAGGGGCGTGCTTGCGCGATTTTCTCCATGATTCTAGGCGTATTTAACGGGAGAGAAAGTGGCTGATGTTGACCAAATTCGAATTTTAAATTCAATTTGAATTCGATTAAATCTCAACGCGTTTACTTACCATGTGCTCACATAACAACTCCGAAAAATACGAAATTTGGAATCCGGTAATAATTCAATATTACGGACCCAATGGAACTGGTTTCGTCAAATTCCGAGACTGTGCCTCGGACAGCTATTTTTAAATATCGTTTCGAACGATAATATTTCAAAACTGAATAAATCACTTTCAAATTCAATTCTGAAACTTCTATTATCTTCAGTATTATCAATATGAATTTTACAAGCCTTTGAAATATTCTTAATCAGCTTAGAATTGAAGATTCAAATTTTTATTCAACTTTCAAATAGATTAAATTTATAATTTAATCGCCAAATTCATTCTGATAATTTGAAATTCAAGTCAAACTATCATTCAAATATTTAAAATTAAATATTTTCAAATTAAATTGTTCAAAATTCTGGGTCGTTACAATCTTCCCCCCTTAAAAGAATTTCGTCCCGAAATTACAAGTTAGGAAGAATGCCCTTATCACGTCTATTATTTTTCACAATCCAAATAGTTTTATCAACATACTAACCTAAATCTTTTTTTTTTACTAGAGATTCATTATCATTTCAACTAGCTTTCCAATTTCAATTATAAGTTTCAAACAACATTGTTTTCCTAACAATACAAATTTAAATTTAAATTCAAATTTCAAACTTCCAAAATTTTCTCAAAATTTTTCTAACACTCGAAATTTTCGAAAAATTTCGCCAGCGTCTCCTTTGCACGGCTAGCTCGGTACGACTACAAAATGGCACCACGGCCCCTCAGAATCAAAAAGAAAAGAGAAAGCCAAGTGGCTGGAGAAGAAAATCACCAAATTTCATACTGAAATTGAAATACGTACCTTTTTGTCGAGCAATTCAATTTTTATCTTTGAAATCAAAATCCCAATTCCATTTCTTTTAATACACATGTATATCCTGCTAGCCATAATATCCAATTCCAACATTCAAACCATTTTGCCAATTCCATTACAAAATATTCAATATATACTTCTTATACATTTTTACTTCACTATTGAAGTTACATATCCATTTTCATTCAATTTTACATTTCAATTTCATTTGAATTCAATTCACAATTTCAATTCTAAATATTGAATTTTATCGATTAACTTTCATTTACTAATTCATATTACAACTTTAAATTAGTTTCACTCATTAATTCATTTCAATTTGCAAATTTCGAAATCGATTTGTCGTTAACTAAAATTTTCCAACAATTTTCAAAAAATTTCTAACTCCCAAAATTCACGGAAAATTTTGGCAGAGTCTCCTTTGTATGAAGGAGCTTTTGCAATTTTACAATATGTATAAATATGTATACATCGACCCACACGGTCGGAAAAACCAAAAACAGTTCATATTTCCTATTTTTTATTGCGTAGGCATACCTTTTTTAGCATTTTTAAGCAAAGCGGCTAATTATTTGCATATTGCGCAACCCAAAATACAGCCAAACGGCTTCCAAAACCTGCACTTACTCAGTTTAACCACGTCAGTGACAAATATAAGAAATCTATTAACATTCCATTCATTTTCAATAACAAATATATAGATTTCATTAGAAATACATTCAAGATAAATTCCATTAGCAATACATATGGTTTCAATTCATCTTTAGTCGCTTACGACCAATTCACATGACATTTCCATTAAATCAAGTGGTTTACAACTCATTTTCTTCATTCTATTCATTTCTAAGCAAAACGAATTCATACCATTTTAATTGATTCAAAAATCAATTTTATTTGCTTTCATTAACTCATATAATTTTATACAATCTTGTTTGTGTCAAACGACAATTATTTCTATGCAAATTTAATGATATTCACTTAATAGAATATCCATTCTAGTTTATAACTAGTTTAAGTTGATGCCAACTCAATTTATTTTAATCCCACTTCAGTTCAATTTGCATTTCATACTTTCATTCGGTTTATTTTATTAACCAAACAAATTCCATTCAAACCTTTTCAAATCTATTCCATTCACTAATTTAATTCAATTAGTACATTCACTTATTCATTTTAAATTTCAATTTCAATATTCAATTCATCTCGAATTTACTTAATTACTAACAAAGGGAATTTCAATTTATTTCTTTTACTTACTTGAATTTATATACAAATTCAAATTTATCTTCAAATTTAGCTCACGATTAAACTTTAATTTAACCAATTCAAATTCCAATTCATTAGTCCATGAATTTATCAAGTTAGTTTACTTGAATTCAATCCATTTTATTTTATTTTCTCCAAGTTTTGATTTTTATTCAATTTGATCAAATCAAATCTCATTTCATCATTCAATTCCAATTTATTTACTTACAATTTATTTTACAAATCCCAATTGTATATGAATTCATTTCCTTATATTCATTCAATTTGGTTTAACACCATCACTTTCAATTGGTTTAATTAAATTGATTTTCATTCAATTATTCAACTTTCAATAACATTAAATTTTAATGAATTAACACCTACATTCATTTTTTCATATCAACTTAATTTACATTCAATTTGATTAACATTCAATCCATTAATTCAATTCTTATAATTCTTTTTACTTATACAATAATTCTTTTATTTAGATTATTCAAACAACTTATTCAACAACCAAACAATCAACTTATAAATACTTTAATAATTCTGAAAAATTATTTCTTTATATATAAAATATAATCAAGGTAAAATTATTTCATTTACCCAATAAAAAAACAATTTTATATTCACTAACAAATACGCTCTCATAGCTATTATTACACTCAAACTCATTCTAGAGTACTACTGACTCTATCTCTAACGAGTAATACCCAACAGAACCATGGTTGTCGCTTAACCATATGCTCTGATACCACCTGTGAAGACCCGCAAATCCATACTCCTTGAATATACACTAATCTCCATAGATTAACTCAAGATGAACGCAAATACGAATTCTCAGTGTTTAAGAAAAAGAAAAAGATAGAAGAAGAGAGAAAAATAGAACAGAATAGAAAGAAATAACAGAGCAACATCAGAATCTCACAATTCGCAGCGGAACAACATATAATAAATAAATGAATAATCTTTAACAAAGAACTATATCAGTTATTACATTTTATACATTACATTACATCATCAGAGTGTACAACACCAAACAACAACAAACAGCGGAAAAGAAATACTATATACTAATAATACGCCATGCCATCCAGCTTGCCTCCAGCAACTCCTGAATTCCAGAATATCCTGGTAAACCTTAACTCTTGACTGACCGTGTGGAAATTGGTGGGCACCCAGAGTTTAAGAAGGAAAACAATAAACTCCGAGTCAGTCATGTGACTGGTGTGAGAACTCAAACAGTTTATTTTTCTTTAAAATCAAATAGAGGAATATTTTTAAATTCAATTCGAAATGCTTTTAAAAATGAGACTACCATAAGACCTCCTACCACACACACAATGCAAACGCATACTTGGAGGAGATTTCTTCTTATGTTAGTCAAAGATGCTTACTACGCAAAATCAAATCAATTTTGATATTATTATTAGTGCATAGTGTAGAAAACATTTCGAAAGTAGAATATAAATCTTAGCCAGCATAGGTACCATTATATTATGCCTACTATAGCTACCTCCTAAGGAAGCAGGTTCTACAACTAAAACCGTACAAGATCGTATTGTTTCTTTGGATTTCCAACAAATGGTCAGGCCAAGGAACTTCCCATTTCCACATGAGAACGCCTCTGGAAGGATGTCACCGAGAACCTAACCGGATCTCTGCCAACACAAAGCCGGGTTACCCCTAACTGGGTAACTACTGACACGAGTATGCCATCCCTCGGTCCTTTGTGACCTTTAACCGAGCGCTCGTAATCAACATCACACCAAAATAATAAGTGTTTCAACATGAATAAGCATCTGGGCTCAAAACCATGATACCACCCTTTCCCAGAAGGAAATGCACATACCCTAAAGGAAGCTACCCCTCATAACCTTGCTGCATCTTTCCTGTTTTGACCATTCCGGGGTGTAAGGCTCGACGAAGTCTCGTCCACAAAGCCATGCTTTATACAAAGCCATGCTTTGGGTCAACAAATGATCACACAAATGATCACAAAGATAAGTGATCAAACAAATGATCATATCACAAATGATCAAATAATGATCATTTCACAGCAACACTCAGCATTTCACATTACCAAATTGGGAATATATTGCTGATTACCTTCAACTACACAACCTCTGAGCTCGTACATCTCAGAGAAGGGTGTTAAGCTAAGAGAATAAATTCTCCGCCACCAACAGAAATATAATTGAAAGAAATCAGCTGTATATCTCAATTTGTAATGTCAGGCATACTATCCATACAAGTCTGTTCCGGGAACGAACAGAACCGAAGGCACTTACAACGAAGTCCTTGCAATCCGGATAATCTCTAATCACGTCCGGATTTCCCATCACATATGGAGATCTCTATACCGGGGATCAGCCAGTGCAGAGACAATCGACAAGAAACCCTTTCGTTTTCGAAAAAATCCGGTCTTCAACACCGGTCTTCAATGCTATCTATTACGACGTATCACATATTCGGAATGGGTTATACGACCCCAAGGTCCTTTCCCGGTTAACCCGAATAGTGAGCGCTTATTTTAAAAAAAAATAAGTGTGGCATTCAATTTCAAGCAAATCACAACAAATACCCATTCAAAGGTAAATATTGATAGTCGGTTATTGAACTATCAATGGATATGCACAACATCACCAGATTCCAAATAATTTTCCAAATTATTTATTTTCCAAAAATATCTTTACAAGATATATATTTTCAATACTTCAAAAAAAATCAATATTTATTTTTAAACAATTTCCCCCTTTCATTTATAAATTCCATAGTGAATTTACATTCCAAAATATTTATGAATATACGATTTCCATTCGATTTCTAATATTCATTTTCAATTTATCTTCAAAAAGATAAATTCAAAATATTCACTTAATATTGGAAAAAAACATTTCCATAATTATTTATTTATAAGTAATGCACAAGTCTTTTTATTTTCTACACTTGGAAAATATTCAGTATACTCCAATCGAAATTAAGTATATATTTCATTCTTTAAGGAAATCATTCTCTTAAACATATTTATTTGGGCCAAAACGAATGTTGCGTAAATCATCGTTACGACAACCCAAAATCACTAGTATAGGGATTCGAAATTAAAATAGATATATAAATCCCAATACTATACAAAACATTTCCTTTCGGAAATCATTTACTATAACAATAGTGTTATAGTCTACCATTTCCTTCTATTTCTCGAAAACGACTATTTCAACAATGAATGTTGAAATCTATGGTTTCGATAGTTGATACCTTTTTTTTTAAAACATCGTTAGATCGTTTTAATTCTATTTAAAACATCACATCCGAAACAATTTATTTAACATATTATTCACTATTCAAAAACGTGAATATACTTCGTTAACCAATTTCATCATTTCTATACATTTTATATTAAAGGATTATTCACTGTCTAAAACGTGAATATAACTCCATTAATAAGTTACAACAATTTACTTATCAAAATAAGTCGTTTGCGGATTTATAAAACAATGTTTATAAATTCCATTTCTATTTATTTTATAACAACTTCCTTTTATAATTTCCTTTATTAATCTATTCAATTTCATATCTCAATGATATACCAAAAGTTCATATTATAAGTTAAATACTTAAAATTTATTTGTTTGCAAAAACGTTCTTTTAAACTTTCCAAATTTATAAATCTTATAACTTATAAGATTCATTTATTTATCCAAGATCTATTCTTTTAGTAACTTTACAAATTTTATAAACCTACTGCTTATAAAATTCCATTTATAACTTCACCGTTTATAATTCTATAAATTTCATTCATTTATGAAATTCATTCATAATTCATTCTAATACTTATAAAAACTCGTTTTATAATTCAAAATATTCTTATTTATAAATTTCCATTTTATAAATCTTTTATATGGATCAATTTATATTATTCTTTTAAAAACGTCTTTAAACTCCTTTATAATTTCATCATTTTGATTTATAAAATAATCAAATTTCATAAATCCTATTTTTAAACTTTTTATAATAAATTCAGAAATCCCAATTTAAACTATTTTATAAAATCATTAATCCCATATTTTCAAAAATCAACTTTTAACTGTATTTCTCAAAAATCAAAATTTTTATAACATTAAAATTTTAACGTTTATTTATTTAAGATGAATCAATTCCAAAAATATTTTATAAACGTATACTTTCAAAAATCACTTTAGAAATCCCTTAAAATCAAAATCGTTATTTTTAAACTTCAAAATTGGATCCGATGATGCAACACATCAAATAGTCAATCACGCCTTTCAAACATCATATATCGATATGATAAAAATATCACAATATATGTAAATAAATAAATACGGTTGAGGAATCCAGTTGGATCCCTCCAACCTGTTTCCCTGCATCCACAGACATTAGCACAATACTCATTCCACTTCGAGGTGGAATATCGCGGTATATGGGATTTATAAAATATTATCCGCTTAATAGGCGGCGCAATAGGGTCTCATCCGCTATACAATGCGGGAAATCAATCAACTGCAATATATACATATGCCAATATATATATATATATATATATTGCTATATATATAGATATATCCTACTATATCTAATATCACAACCAAACAACAATCAATAAATAACTGCAAATCCAACTTAAAAAATTTGAGTGAGAAGTTCTCACCTTAGATTTTTATTTTGCAATCCATTTCCCATCTCGACTAGATTTCTTGATTTATACCTTGTATAAATATTTACACAATTTATTAATATTCGAACAGATCGAATAATAAATTTTCATTTGATAATTTTGATTCATCGGTGATTTTCTTTTTAAACAAAAATTTAAATTTTTAACTGATTTCCTTTTGAAATAAACTTATTTAACTAAGATTTTATTTTGACCCAATTTCTTTTAAATAAATTTATTTAACTAAAAATTTAAATTTTATACTAATGATTTTATTTAAACGAATCATAAATTTTTTTAAACTAATTTTTTTTATTTAATTTATTCACTTAACCAATAATTTCTTTTAAAAATTCAAAAATGTGATTTTTTTTACAAATTCCTTTAAAAATTCCTTTTCAATCCTACATGCATCTTTATATTTTAAAATACATTTCTTTTATAATATTTCAAACTTTATTTATTTATTTATTTATTCTTACCTGTATACTAACTGACTGTAAAATCAAAAGCGATATCTTATTTATTTTATTTTTCCTTTCGAAACTGAAGAGAGAAAAAAATAAACTGTAAATTTCTTCATACCTTACTGGACGAAATCGAACGCGCCACCACCGCCTTGCTCGCGACATTGCCCAAAACCCTAGAATAGTCGCGACCTGAGTTCGCGCCTCCACCGATCGCGCGCGCGCTGCAAACCCATTCGACCTTCGCGCGAACGCCGCCTCATGCCCTAGCCTCGCCGCTATCGCGATGCCACCAACCACCCTCCTTCGCTCGCGAATCAATCGAACGGCCTCGAGCGTGCGCCTCCATCGCTCTAGAAACCCAAATCTCCGATCGAGACTCGCGTTTGAATTTTTTTTTTAATTAACTGAGGAACGAATCGTTCCAGATTCGAAATGAAAGAAAAATGGGAGGGCGGCCATTTAAATTTCTCGATTTCGAATTGAAAACGAGGGGAGGAAAAATGTGATTTTCAAATTTTGGAACGAGGGGGGAAGGAATCGAACCGGTCGCCATTTCTTTCTCGTTCGATTTTGTTTTCTTTTTAAAATTTGATTTCGCTTTCAAGGGAATGAATATTTAAAATGGAAAGGGGCGTGCTTGCGCGATTTTCTCCATGATTCTAGGCGTATTTAATGGGAGAGAAAGTGGCTGATGTTGACCAAATTCGAATTTTAAATTCAATTTGAATTCGATTAAATCTCAACGTGTTTACTTACCGTGTGCTCACATAACAACTCCGAAAAATACGAAATTTGGAATCCGGTAATAATTCAATATTACGGACCCAATGGAACTGGTTTCGTCAAATTCTGAGACTGTGCCTCGGACAGCTATTTTCAAATATCGTTTCGAACGATAATAAACTGAATAAATCACTTTCAAATTCAATTCTGAAACTTCTATTATCTTCAGTATTATCAATATGAATTTTACAAGCCTTTGAAATATTCTTAATCAGCTTAAAATTGAAGATTCAAATTTTTATTCAACTTTCAAATAGATTAAATTTATAATTTAATCGCCAAATTCATTCTGATAATTTGAAATTCAAGTCAAACTATCATGCGAATATTTAAAATTAATTAAATATTTTCAAATTAAATTGTTTAAAATTCTGGGTCGTTACACCAAGGTTCTCGCTTAACCTTCAGCTCTGATCCCAGATGTAATGGCCCATTTTTCCGCACCCTTTGAATCGACAATAGACTATACATGTCTAGCTCAAATTGCGTGAAAAAGATGGATCATTAAGGGTAGAAAGAAAATAAAGACAGAATAGAATCTCACATGAATGGAATAATATATAATATTATAAAAATATCTTTACAGCAGAAAACATTTAAATACATGTATCAGAGTGTAACCTAAATTCATCTTGGACAGTTATAAACATCTATCCTTACAATTTGCTAACATACATAAAAAAACTACAGCGGATAATAGAATATGTCCGTACGTAGATGAATATCTCCAGCTCTCCTCTGGAAACTCCAACCATCTTCAACTAAACCTGAAACTACTCGGATCTGACCCGAGTATTAAAAATACCAGGATCGGGCTTGATAAACCAGCGTGATAAAAACTCAATAACAAATGAGAGCGTCATATATCAGCTTTTAAATATAATCCTTTGAAAAGAAAGAGTATCTCATAAGACCACGCCCACACATAAACACAGACGGATTTTTACCTTATGAAAACTTAAAACACTTTTATATATCAAAACATTTGATATTATCTCTAATGACATTATTTTAAAAACATTCGCAAATAAACTTATTAATCTTAGCCGAAATGGTTACCCATATAGCATGTCGAGGCTATTCATTACGCCAATACAAACAAAAACCGCAGGTTCTTATTGGAAAATAGATTTCCATACAAATGACAAGGTGAAGGGACCACCTTCCAGAAGTATATCTCTAGAGGAATGTACTGAGGACCATCATAAAGGATCCTCTACCAACACAGGACCAACCTATCTCTGTAAATAGATAGTATCGAATATATCATCCCCGATCCTTACCGACCGTTAACCGAACGCGCTCTAGCATACAAACCACATTAATATATATCCCGAACTTTATTGCGGAAAGAAATATATCTAGAAGGGAATGATCATACCTTAATTGGAAATGACCCACTTTGCCTTGCCGCATCTAACCATAATTTGGTCATTTTCGGTTGATGAGGCTCGAGGCAACGATTACCTTTTCATGTAACATATCTTCTTTTACTTTGAATGCCACACTGCCCTTTCTTTGATCACTATTTGACTCCCACAAGCATACAATCTTTGAGCTCGTATGTCTCACAGAAGGGTGTTAAGCTAAGAGAAGTTGCCTTCTCCACCACCAAGCAGATGTATATTTGTAAAAGTAAAACGTTGAGTTTTAGAAATGCAATGTCAGACATTCGACCATACATGTTCATTCTGGGACTGAACGAAACCGAAGGCACTCTCTTACTGCCACTAGCGAGTAGTCCTTGGGATCCGAAAAATCTCCATAATGAGAAGGCCACTGCTATAAACAACGCTATAATGGGAGTGACCCAAAGCATGTAAACAAGCAGTCCTGACGCTATAAAGATCCACGGTCTCAATAATCATCATCTTCAACATGTCTTCACTTTCGAATGTATACATTGGTTCGAAGTGGTTTTCGGATAGGAATCACCCAAATCCGTCCCTGGTTCCTTTGATGCCAATTATCGATAAAAGATGTTAAGTTCCTATATGGACATCAATCATCGATGGATAACTTCATCTTTCATTAAAATATCTTTCTTTGATATATTCTTTTCAATTTATTCCATTCTTTTCAAGAGTATATGGAATCATTAAGCCTCATTTATTAAATCACTTGATTTATTTAAACCTTTCTTAAATCATGGAATAATTCCAAATTATTTTTCCCTTTTACTTAGGAAAACCTTTCCAAATCATTCATTAAATCTTAATTAAAGATTTCTTATATTCAAGCTATAACTTTTAACTTGGTGAAAATATTTCCAAATTATTAAATGTTAATCAATGATTTCTTTCTCGAATTCAAATCATATTATTGCAAATCGAAGATTTTCATAACCGAGTAATACCGCCTCTTTAAATACGGTAAATTTCACTTCTAGGGACTAGTGGCAGGTAATCCTACATCATGAAGCTCTTCGTCATCTGTAACGACCCAGAATTTTTAGAAATTAAAATATGAATATTTAATTAATTTTAAATATTTATAAGTGAATTTATAAGTCAAATAAATTTTTATTTGAATTTTTGGATTTAATTGGATAATTGAATCGATAATTTAATACGTTAAATTATGGAAATAATTGAAAATTGGGTTAAATATGATTGGAAATGATTTGTAAAATTTTATTTTATCATATTGAAGTTAGAATGATATTTTAGAACTTTTTAAATCGAATTAAAAGTTAATTTGTGAAAATTGAATATTTTAATATTAAAATCGACTAGTAAAAATAGTCAATTTTTTAGCAGTATCAGAATTGAACGAAACCAGTTCCATTGGATCCATAATAGTTAGTTATTACCGGATTTCAAATTTCGTGTCAATCGGAGTTACGGTTTGATCGTGGCAGCTCGAAACGCATCGATTTATTTTTAATTTTAATTTGGCGAGTGAAAATATCCATTTTTCAAAAAGTCTCGGATTTCGACAAAACCAGTTTCATCGGATCCGTAATGTGATATTATTGTAAGGTTTCAAATTTCAAGTCAATTGGATTTACCGTTTGTCCGGTACAAATTAAAACGCCTAGAAAACGACTTAAATCGGTTTAATTCAAATTGAGCGTTTACAGCCATAACTCGCACAGATGTCCGAATTAGCTTCCGAAACCTGTTCCATTGTGTCCGGAACGCGGGGTAAACCCTAGAAACGCTGGTTACGGCGCGTAAATCGGAGTTCGGAATTTCCGGGATGAATAGTGTTTCGACGGTTTCCTATAAATACACCCTCACTTTAAAAAAAAATAAAAAAAATAAAACAAAATGAAACCCTAGCCGCCACTATCAGGTTGAAGGGCCAGAAATTGATCTCACTTTTCCCCTTTGATCTCTCAATCCATCAAGTTTTGGCTAAAACTTTCAACATGAAAGATGTAGAGGGTGATGAGAGCTACGATCTGAACGGTGGAGATGCGATTTGGAGCGACGTGGTGGGAGTATAGGGGGGCCAACGCACGTGAACTGCGCACGCAATTCGATGAGAGAGAGGGGGCCGAGCTTCGAGCTCTTCCTGGTGGTGGTAGCTTGCGTCGAGAGCTTCGAGATGGTAGTAGTGTGATCGAGTATAGTCGAGTATTGGCGATGCATAATTTAACCCTAATTTGGCTAATGGGTTCGGCTATGTATGTTGAAGCCTGGAGATGAAGACGTGAGGGAGGGAAGAAGAAAGGAGCGGCTATGATGAAGGGGAGCTAGGATCGTGTGGCTCTGATTAAATGTGGGTTTTAAATATAAAGTTTATATTGTAAATTTTATATAGAAAATTCGAGTAAACTTGTAAAATACATAACTTTTTCATACGAGGTCCAAACTGCGCGAAACAGGAAGCGTTGGAATCGTATGGACGAGCACTACGCGATGGAGTTGGTTTGGAGTCGTTTGGAATTAGTGAGAATTTTGGGTAAAATTTAATTTTATTCGAAATAAAAAGCTGAAAACGAAATTGAAATCAAGGTGAGAATTTCTCACTCAATCGAATCAGTTTCGATTTTATTTTAAATAGTTAGATTTAAAATATTTGAATGCATGTTTGAATGTTGATTGATATCTATTGATTGTTAAAATAGACATTATGCGCCGTTAGTAAGCGGATGTTATTTAATAAAAACATATACCGCGAATATTTCATAAACAGTGAAATTGGTATTATAAATAATATCAATATATATATATATATTGGCATATGTATATATTGGAGTTGTTGATTCCCCGCATTTTTTGTTTAGCGGATGAGACCCTATTACGCCGTTATTAAGCGGATAATATTTAATAAGAACATATACCGCGATAATTTCGTACTGGAACGGAATTGGTATTGTGCTAATGTTTGTGGTTGCAGGAAAACAGGTTGGAGGGATCCAACTGGATTCCTCAACAGTTTTTATTTAATTTCAGATATTTTGATATTTGATGGATTTTATATTGATATATGATATCGTTGTAGTCGTGATTGACTATTTGGTGTGTAACATCATTGGACCCAGATTTTGGGATTTTAAAATGATTTTTAAAGTGATTTTTGAAGTATAAAATAATTTTGGATTTGATCCATTATAAATAAATAAACGTTATAATTTTTAAAGTTATAAAATTATGGTTTATGTGAAATACAGTTAAAAGCTGATTTTTGAGAATATGATGCTATTGATTTTATAAAAGAGTTTAATCGGGATTTTAGAATTTATTGTGAAAAGTTTAAATATAGGATTTATAAAATTTAATTATTTTATGAATCAAAATGGTGAAATAATAAAAGAGATTAAAGACGTTTTAAAAGAATAATATAAATTGAATTATATTAAGAGATTTATAAATGGATATTTATAAATTGAGATATTGAAATTTTAAAATGAGTTTTTATAAGTGTTTGAATGAAGTGAAAATGAATTTCATTAAAAAATGAAATTTATAGAATTATATAACGGTGAAGTTATAAATGGAAATTTTATAAACGGTAGGTTTATAAAATTTGTAAAGTTCAAAGGAACGATTTTTGCAAATAAATAAATTATAAGTGTTTGACTTATAATTTGGACTTTTGGTTTATAATTAAAATTATAAATCGAATAAGTTAATAAAGAGATTTATAAAAAGGAAGTTTTTATAAATAAATAGAAATGGAATTTATAAACGTTGTTTTATAAATTCGCAAATGACTTATTTTGATAAGTAAATGGTTATAACTTATTTATGGAGTTATATTCACATTTTTGACTGTGAATAATCCTTTAAAATAAATTGAATAGAAGTGATGAAATTGTTAACGAAGTTTATTCACATTTTTGAATAGTGAATAATATGTTAAAGAAATTATTTTAGATATGATGTTTTAAATAGAATTAAAACTATCTAACGATGTTTTTAAAAGGTATTGAGATTCGAAATCATAGATTTCAACATTTATTGTTGAAATAGACGTTTTCGAGAAATAGAAGGAGATGATGGACTATAACACTGTTGTTATAGTAAATGAATTCCGAAAGGAAATGTTTTGTATAGTATTGGGATTTATATATCTATTTTAATTTCGAATCCCTATACTAGTGATTTTGGGTTGTCGTAACGATGTTTTACGTAACATTCGTTTTGGCCCAAATAAATATGTTAAGAGAATGATTTCCTTAATAGAATGAAATATATACTTAATCTCGATTTAAGTATATTGAATATTTTCTAAGTGTTGAAAATAAAAAGATTTGTGAATTACTTATTTTTAATAAGTATGGAATTGTTTTCCAATATGAAGTGAATAATTAGAATTTATCTTTTTGAAGATAAATTGAAAATGGATAATTGAAATCGTATATGCATGAATATTTGAGGATATAAATTCATTATGGAATTTATAAATGAAAAGTGGAATTGGTTTAGAAAAATAAATATTGATTTATTTTTGAAGTGTTGAAATTATATATCTTGTAAAGATATTTTGGAAAGTAAATAATTTGGAAAATTATTTGGAATCTGGTGATGTGCATATCCAGTGATAGTTCAATAACCGACTATCAATATTTCCCTTTGAATGGGTAATTGATGTGAATTGTTTGAATTTGAATGCCACACTTATTTTTAAATAAGCGCTCACTATTCGGGTTAACCGGGAAAGGACCATGGGGTCGTATAACCCATTCCGAATATGTGATACGTCGTTGTGAATTGCATTGAAGATCGGTGTTGAAGACCCGGTATTTGCGAGAGCGATAGGATGACCTGTCGATTTACTCTGCACCGAGTTGCTCCGGTATAGAGTTCTCCATATGTGATGGTGAATCCGATCAGGATTGTGAATATCCGGATTGCAAGGACTTCTTTGTAAGTGCCTTCGGTTTTGTTCGAGCCCGGAACAGACTTGTATGGATTGTGTGTCTGACATTACAAGTTGAGATATAAAGCCGATTTCTTTCAAATATATTTCTGTTGGTGGCGAAGAATTTATTCTTTAGCTTAACACCCTTCTCTGAGACGTACGAGCTCAGAGGTTATATAGTTGAAGTTATCAGCGATATATTCCCAATTTGGTAATGTGACATGCTGAGTGATGCTGAAATGATCATTGTGTTGATTATTGTGATAGGATCGTTTATTTGATCGTCTATCTTAGTGATCATTGTGTTGATCATTTGTTGACCCAAAGCATGGCTTTTGTATAAAGTATGTTTTTGTGGACGTGACTTCGTCGAACCTCACACCCTGGAAATGGTCAAAACAGGAAAGATGCGGCAAGGTTATGAGGGGTAGCACCCTTTAGGGTATGTACATTTCCTTCTGGATAGAGGTGGTATCATGGTATGGAGCCCAGATATTTAACCTATGTGGTTACTACGAATTTATTACTTTGTGGTTGTTGGCTATCGGGATCCCGTGAGAAAGGTCGTTTACGATCGGGGAATGACGTGCTCGTGTCAGTAGTTACCCAGTTAGGGGTAACCCGGCCTTGTGTTGGCAGAGTTCCGGTTTGGTTCTCGGGGATGTCTTTCCAGAGGCATTCTCATGTGGCAATGGGAAGTTCCTTGGCCTGACCATTTGTTGGAAATCCAATTCCCAATACGAAACTTGTACGGTTTTAGTTGTAGAACCTATCATTCACTTATGGTGTCGCAACACTGTTTGGATGGTAGCTATAGTAGGCATAGTTCGAAATGTCTATGTTGGCTAAGATTTATATTCTACTTTCGAAATGAATTTTTTCCCTACACTATGCACTAGTAATAATATGAAATGTTCTTTTAAATGCGTATCAAGCATCTTTGACTATCATAAGGAGAAATCTCCTCCGATTCTGCGTTTGCATGTGTATGTGTGCGGGAGGCCTTATGGTAGTCTCATTTTTAAAAGCATTGCGAATTGAATTTAAAAATATTCCTCTATTTTGATTTTAAAGATAAATAAACTGTTTTGAGTTCTCACACCAGTCACATGACTGACTTGGAGTTTATTGTTTTCCTTCCTAAACTCTGGGTGCCCACCAATTTCCACACGGGCAGTCAAGAGTTAAGGTTTATCAGGATATTCTGGATATTCTGGAGTTGCTGGAGGCAAGATGGATGGCATGGCGTATTACTAATTTATATAGTATTTCTTTTCCGCTGTTTGTTGTATGTTGTTGTACACTCTGATGATATGATGTAATGAAATGTGATGTAATGTAATAACTGATATAGTTCTTTGTTTAAAGATTATTCAATTATTATTATATGTTGTTCCGCTGCGAATTGTGAGATTCTGATGTTGTTCTGTTGTTTTCTGTTCCGTCCTATTTTCTTCTGTTTTCCTTTTTCCTCTATTCTCTTTTCTTCTATTTTAAAATTTCCTATTTTCTATTTTCTCTTCCCTCTTCTTTCTACCTTCTTTTTTACTTTTTCTCTTCCTAAATTCTTTTAAAAACCCTCAGTGTTCGGTTTTCCCGTCGTTCGATTTCTCGGCAGTCGATAAAGTGAGTGTCGATGTCGAATTTTCGGAAGACGAAGAATCGTGTCCTGACAATGTGGTATCAGAGCTTATGGTTAAGCGACAACCATGGTTCTGTTGGGTGTTGTTCATTAGAGATAGAGTCAGTAGTACTCTAGAATGAATTTGAGTGTAATAATAGCTATGAGAGCGTATTTGTTAGTGAATATATAAAAATTGTTTTATATTGTGATGATTGGTTTGTTGAGTGGTATATAGATTCTGGTTAATACGAGTAATTAACGTTGTTGATAGGGATCTATAAACACTTGAATAGAACAATTCGACATAATATTGTTTTAAATTGGGTAAATGAAATAATTTTACCTTGAGTATATTTTATATATAAAGAAATAATTTTTCAGAATTATAAAAGTGTATATAAGTTGATTGTTTAGTTGTTTGAATAACCTAAATAAAGGAAGAATTGTATAAGCAAAAAGAATTATAAGAATTGAATTATAATTAAAGTGATTTACAATTGTGAATAAACTTATATATATAAGAAGTGAAACTATATGAATGTGAGTTGTAAATAAATAAAAGTGAATTTAAAGTTAAATGGAAATATAACTTAAGTTGATATTAGTATCAAAGTAAATTAATAAAATTAAGTGATAGGTATGAACTTAAGTTATGTAAATGAAATTCGATTTTGTAATTGAATTGAATGAATGGATTAAATGTTAATCAAATGAATGTGAATTAAATTGATGTGAAATAATGAATATAAGTGTTAATTCATTAAAATGTAATGTTATTAGAAAGTTGAATAATTGAATGAAAATCAATTAATTAAACCAATTGTAAGCAAAAGAATTTGGTTGTAATTAATAAACATTGATTGTTATATGATTGTTAGTTGATTGTATATAATTCATTAAGTGTTAATGAAATTGAAAGCTATATAATTGAATTCAAATTAAAGGTAAATAAACTTGAATTGAATTGAATTTGAATTGGAAGTGAACCAACTTGAATTAGTGAATATAAACTAATTGAAAATGAATGCTAGTAAATCCACTGTTAATGAATCAAAGGTGATTAAATTGAAAACCCAATTCATTGAATATTAATGAGATTATAAATGAATATATATTGATTATGAATTTGTTGAATGCTAGTTGGTTGATGTTTGAATATGTTGCATTTACTATGTTGACATATATAGTTATTATGTTGCTATATGTAGTATATCGATACTATGCTTTATATGCATGTTTCTCATGTTGTTTGTTGAGTGATTAGTAGGTGCGGATCGCGTTTGCTTCGCATTTGGAGCTCGCTTTTGCGCTATATTAGCCGTATATGCTTGCTAATAAAAATATAAGGTACATATCTCGGATTACATACCGTACTTTTACACTTTTTTCCCTGCGGGATGCCTCATTACTTGATGAGATGTATATTTGTGATATGTATACTGTCATTTTTTTTCGGATCGAGCTGCGCAAAGGAGACTATGGCGAATTTTTCCGAAAATTTAAGGCGTTAGAAAAATTTTGAGAAAATTTGAAAATTTTTGAAAACTATAACTTTGATTTTGGAATTGAAAGTTAAACAATAGTAATTGTTTTTGAAAAGATAACTAAGTATGATTCGAAAACTTAGTAAAGTATTGTAAGAAGTTTAACTATGGATTTTGGAAAATTAATAAATTCTGTAACTTTTCTTACTTAATAATTTCGAGGACGAAATTCTTTTAAGTGGGGAAGATTGTAACGACCCAGAATTTTTAGAAATTAAAATATGAATATTTAATTAATTTTAAATATTTATAAGTGAATTTATAAGTCAAATAAATTTTTATTTGAATTTTTGGATTTAATTGGATAATTGAATCGATAATTTAATACGTTAAATTATGGAAATAATTGAAAATTGGGTTAAATATGATTGGAAATGATTTGTAAAATTTTATTTTATCATATTGAAGTTAGAATGATATTTTAGAACTTTTTAAATCGAATTAAAAGTTAATTTGTGAAAATTGAATATTTTAATATTAAAATCGACTAGTAAAAATAGTCAATTTTTGAGCAGTCTCAGAATTGAACGAAACCAGTTCCATTGGATCCGTAATAGTTACTTATTACCGGATTTCAAATTTCATGTCAATCGGAGTTACCGTTTGATCGTGGCAGCTCGAAACGCATCGATTTATTTTTAATTTTAATTTGGCGAGTGAAAATAGCCATTTTTCAAAAAGTCTCGGATTTCGACGAAACCAGTTTCATCGGATCCGTAATGTGATATTATTGTAAGGTTTCAAATTTCAAGTCAATTGGATTTACCGTTTGTCCGGTACAAATTAAAACGCCTAGAAATCGACTTAAATCGGTTTAATTCAAATTGAGCGTTTACAGCCATAACTCGCACAGATGTCCGAATTAGCTTCCGAAACCTGTTCCATTGTGTCCGGAACGCGGGGTAAACCCTAGAAACGCTGGTTACGGCGCGTAAATCGGAGTTCGGAATTTCCGGGATGAATAGTGTTTCGACGGTTTCCTATAAATACACCCTCACTTTAAAAAAAAAAAAAAAAACAAAATGAAACCCTAGCCGCCACTATCAGGTTGAAGGGCCAGAAATTGATCTCACTTTTCCCCTTTGATCTCTCAATCCATCAAGTTTTGGCTAAAACTTTCAACATGAAAGATGTAGAGGGTGATGAGAGCTACGATCTGAACGGTGGAGATGCGATTTGGAGCGACGTGGTGGGAGTATAAGGGGGCCGACGCACGTGAACTGCGCACGCAATTCGATGAGAGAGAGGGGGCCGAGCTTCGATCTCTTCCTGGTGGTGGTAGCTTGTGTCGAGAGCTTCGAAATGGTAGTAGTGTGATCGAGTATAGTCGAGTATTGGCGATGCATAATTTAACCCTAATTTGGCTAATGGGTTCGGCTATGTATGTTGAAGCCTGGAGATGAAGACGTGAGGGAGGGAAGAAGAAAGGAGCGGCTATGATGAAGGGGAGCTAGGATCGTGTGGCTCTGATTAAATGTGGGTTTTAAATATAAAGTTTATATTGTAAATTTTATATAGAAAATTCGAGTAAACTTGTAAAATACATAACTTTTTCATACGAGGTCCAAACTGCGCGAAACATGAAGCGTTGGAATCGTATGGACGAGCACTACGCGATGAAGTTGGTTTGGAGTCGTTTGGAGTTAGTGAGAATTTTGGGTAAAATTAAACGTCCGTTTAATTTTATTCGAAATAAAAAGCTGAAAACGAAATTGAAATCAAGGTGAGAATTTCTCACTCAATCGAATCAGTTTCGATTTTATTTTAAATAGTTAGATTTAAAATATTTGAATGCATGTTTGAATGTTGATTGATATCTATTGATTGTTAAAATAGACATTATGCGCCGTTAGTAAGCGGATGTTATTTAATAAAAACATATACCGCGAATATTTCATAAACAGTGAAATTGGTATTATAAATAATATCAATATATATATATTGGCATATGTATATATTGGAGTTGTTGATTCCCCGCATTTTTTGTTTAGCGGATGAGACCCTATTACGCCGTTATTAAGCGGATAATATTTAATAAGAACATATACCGCGATAATTTCGTACTGGAACGGAATTGGTATTGTGCTAATGTTTGTGGATGCAGGAAAACAGGTTGGAGGGATCCAACTGGATTCCTCAACAGTTTTTATTTAATTTCAGATATTTTGATATTTGATGGATTTTCATATTGATATATGATATCGTTGTAGTCGTGATTGACTATTTGGTGTGTAACATCATTGGACCCAGATTTTGGGATTTTAAAATGATTTTTAAAGTGATTTTTGAAGTATAAAATAATTTTGGATTTGATCCATTATAAATAAATAAACGTTATAATTTTTAAAGTTATAAAATTATGGTTTTTGTGAAATACAGTTAAAAGATGATTTTTGAGAATATGATGCTATTGATTTTATAAAAGAGTTTAATCGGGATTTTAGAATTTATTGTGAAAAGTTTAAATATAGGATTTATAAAATTTAATTATTTTATGAATCAAAATGGTGAAATAATAAAAGAGATTAAAGACGTTTTAAAAGAATAATATAAATTGAATTATATTAAGAGATTTATAAATGGATATTTATAAATTGAGATATTGAAATTTTAAAATGAGTTTTTATAAGTGTTTGAATGAAGTGAAAATGAATTTCATTAAAAAATGAAATTTATAGAATTATATAACGGTGAAGTTATAAATGGAAATTTTATAAACGGTAGGTTTATAAAATTTGTAAAGTTCAAAGGAACGATTTTTGCAAATAAATAAATTATAAGTGTTTGACTTATAATTTGGACTTTTGGTTTATAATTAAAATTATAAATCGAATAAGTTAATAAAGAGATTTATAAAAAGGAAGTTTTTATAAATAAATAGAAATGGAATTTATAAACGTTGTTTTATAAATTCGCAAATGACTTATTTTGATAAGTAAATGGTTATAACTTATTTATGGAGTTATATTCACATTTTTGACTGTGAATAATCCTTTAAAATAAATTGAATAGAAGTGATGAAATTGTTAACGAAGTTTATTCACATTTTTGAATAGTGAATAATATGTTAAAGAAATTATTTTAGATATGATGTTTTAAATAGAATTAAAACTATCTAACGATGTTTTTAAAAGGTATTGAGATTCGAAATCATAGATTTCAACATTTATTGTTGAAATAGACGTTTTCGAGAAATAGAAGGAGATGATGGACTATAACACTGTTGTTATAGTAAATGATTTCCGAAAGGAAATGTTTTGTATAGTATTGGGATTTATATATCTATTTTAATTTCGAATCCCTATACTAGTGATTTTGGGTTGTCGTAACGATGTTTTACGTAACATTCGTTTTGGCCCAAATAAATATGTTAAGAGAATGATTTCCTTAATAGAATGAAATATATACTTAATCTCGATTTAAGTATATTGAATATTTTCTAAGTGTTGAAAATAAAAAGATTTGTGAATTACTTATTTTTAATAAGTATGGAATTGTTTTCCAATATGAAGTGAATAATTAGAATTTATCTTTTTGAAGATAAATTGAAAATGGATAATTGAAATCGTATATGCATGAATATTTGAGGATATAAATTCATTATGGAATTTATAAATGAAAAGTGGAATTGGTTTAGAAAAATAAATATTGATTTATTTTTGAAGTGTTGAAATTATATATCTTGTAAAGATATTTTGGAAAGTAAATAATTTGGAAAATTATTTGGAATCTGGTGATGTGCATATCCAGTGATAGTTCAATAACCGACTATCAATATTTCCCTTTGAATGGGTAATTGATGTGAATTGTTTGAATTTGAATGCCACACTTATTTTTAAATAAGCGCTCACTATTCGGGTTAACCGGGAAAGGACCATGGGGTCGTATAACCCATTCCGAATATGTGATACGTCGTTGTGAATTGCATTGAAGATCGGTGTTGAAGACCCGGTATTTGCAAGAGCGATAGGATGACCTGTCGATTTACTCTGCACCGAGTTGCTCCGGTATAGAGTTCTCCATATGTGATGGTGAATCCGATCAGGATTGTGAATATCCGGATTGCAAGGACTTCTTTGTAAGTGCCTTCGGTTTTGTTCGAGCCCGGAACAGACTTGTATGGATTGTGTGTCTGACATTACAAGTTGAGATATAAAGCCGATTTCTTTCAAATATATTTCTGTTGGTGGCGAAGAATTTATTCTTTAGCTTAACACCCTTCTCTGAGACGTACGAGCTCAGAGGTTATATAGTTGAAGTTATCAGCGATATATTCCCAATTTGGTAATGTGACATGCTGAGTGATGCTGAAATGATCATTGTGTTGATTATTGTGATAGGATCGTTTATTTGATCGTCTATCTTAGTGATCATTGTGTTGATCATTTGTTGACCCAAAGCATGGCTTTTGTATAAAGTATGTTTTTGTGGACGTGACTTCGTCGAACCTCACACCCTGGAAATGGTCAAAACAGGAAAGATGCGGCAAGGTTATGAGGGGTAGCACCCTTTAGGGTATGTACATTTCCTTCTGGATAGAGGTGGTATCATGGTATGGAGCCCAGATATTTAACCTATGTGGTTACTACGAATTTATTACTTTGTGGTTGTTGGCTATCGGGATCCCGTGAGAAAGGTCGTTTACGATCGGGGAATGACGTGCTCGTGTCAGTAGTTACCCAGTTAGGGGTAACCCGGCCTTGTGTTGGCAGAGTTCCGGTTTGGTTCTCGGGGATGTCTTTCCAGAGGCATTCTCATGTGGCAATTGGAAGTTCCTTGGCCTGACCATTTGTTGGAAATCCAATTCCCAATACGAAACTTGTACGGTTTTAGTTGTAGAACCTATCATTCACTTATGGTGTCGCAACACTGTTTGGATGGTAGCTATAGTAGGCATAGTTCGAAATGTCTATGTTGGCTAAGATTTATATTCTACTTTCGAAATGAATTTTTTCCCTACACTATGCACTAGTAATAATATGAAATGTTCTTTTAAATGTGTATCAAGCATCTTTGACTATCATAAGGAGAAATCTCCTCCGATTCTGCGTTTGCATGTGTGTGTGTGCGGGAGGCCTTATGGTAGTCTCATTTTTAAAAGCATTGCGAATTGAATTTAAAAATATTCCTCTATTTTGATTTTAAAGATAAATAAACTGTTTTGAGTTCTCACACCAGTCACATGACTGACTTGGAGTTTATTGTTTTCCTTCCTAAACTCTGGGTGCCCACCAATTTCCACACGGGCAGTCAAGAGTTAAGGTTTATCAGGATATTCTGGATATTCTGGAGTTGCTGGAGGCAAGATGGATGGCATGGCGTATTACTAATTTATATAGTATTTCTTTTCCGCTGTTTGTTGTATGTTGTTGTACACTCTGATGATATGATGTAATGAAATGTGATGTAATGTAATAACTGATATAGTTCTTTGTTTAAAGATTATTCAATTATTATTATATGTTGTTCCGCTGCGAATTGTGAGATTCTGATGTTGTTCTGTTGTTTTCTGTTCCGTCCTATTTTCTTCTGTTTTCCTTTTTCCTCTATTCTCTTTTCTTCTATTTTAAAATTTCCTATTTTCTATTTTCTCTTCCCTCTTCTTTCTACCTTCTTTTCTACTTTTTCTCTTCCTAAATTCTTTTAAAAACCCTCAGTGTTCGGTTTTCCCGTCGTTCGATTTCTCGGCAGTCGATAAAGTGAGTGTCGATGTCGAATTTTCGGAAGACGAAGAATCGTGTCCTGACATCATCAATGATCATTGTCTTCAATATGTTTTATTTCTAAAATTACTCTGAAGGGGTTTTCAGATAGGAATAGATTAGATAAAAGAGAAGTAATTGACTGATGATTGATATCCATATATGAAATTAACATCTTTTAAAGCGATGATTGACTTTGAAGGAACCGGAGTCGGATTTGGGAAATTCCTATCCGAAAACCACATCGAACCAATGTACACGTTCGAAAGTGAAGATATGTTGAAAATGATGATTATTGAAGACCATGGATCTTCGTAGCGTGAGGACTGCTTGTTGAACATGCTCTAAGTCGCTCTCATTATAGAGTTATTTATAGTAGTGGTCTCCTCGTGATGGAGATTTTTTGGATTGCAAGGACTACTCGCTACTAGTGGTAGTATGAGAGTGCCTTCGGTATCCTTCAGTCCAAGAACGAACTTGTATGGATGTTTGTCTAACATTGTATTCTAAATCACATTTGAGTGGTTTCTATAAATGTATATCAGTTGGTGGCGGAGAAGGAAACTTCTTTTAGCTTAACACCCTTTTCCCGAGACATATGAGCTCAGGAAGTTATACTTTTCTAAAAATCAGTCATGTGACGTGGAATGATAATGGGGAATTCAAAGTGGAACCTGTTATGACCAAAGCATGGTATTGTATAAAAAGCATGGCATTGAAGAAATTGATCGCAGCTTCGTGAGCCTCACACCCTGGTTATGATGGGATACTATGTGGCATAAATTTGGAATAAGTGAGCATATATGTGGTGTCAAATACGTTTGGCCCTTTGGGGGATATGTCCCTCAAGGCATTTATTGTCCCATTTTGATAAAGTGGTTAGCTTGAAAAAATTAGGGAACTATCGGTTATCAGTGGTAGTATAGCAAGTATAGTTTCAAGTGACTAGTTTGAGAAAAGCAATTAAGGCACCGTGGGAACTATGTTTGTTATGCGCAGATCGGAGAAAAGGTCACTAGTTCCTTATCATGTTGGAAATCCAATCCCAATACGAGATTTACAGTTTTGATTGTATTCCTAAAATAGCTGTAATGACTTGCAAACATTTCAGCTACCCCCTTTTTCATATATTCCATTCAGTATATTCCGTTGACCCAGTCCGGATATATTACCTTAGACTTAGTCTAGATATTGATACCTTATTTGAATAAGTTTATTTGCAAATGTTTTCAAAGAGGTTTCATTCGAAATAATATCAAAGGTTTTGATATAAAAGTGTTTTGGTTATCATAAGGTAAAAACCCATCCGTGTTTATGTGTGGGCGTGGTCTTATGAGATACCTTTCTTTTCAAGATTTTGATGACAACGTCATTTTAAATTTCGAGTATCTCATGCTGGTTTATCAAGCCTGATCAGGGCATTTTAAATACTCGGGTTAGATCCGAGTAGTTTCAGGTAGAGTTGAAGACGGTTGGAGTTTTCAAAGGAGAGCCGGAGATCTTCATCAACGTATGGACGTATTCTATTATCCGCTTCCTCTAGTGCATTTGTTTTGTTGTTTGTCAGCATTTGTAAGTGTAGGTGTTATAACTGTCTAAGCTGAATCTAGGTTAGACTCTGATATTGTATTTAAATTTTTTCGCTGCAAGGATTATTATTGAAATAATATATGTTATTCCATTCGTGTGAGATTCTGTTCTTTCTTTATTTTCCTTTCTACCCTTAATGATTCGCTTATTCATACAATTTGAGTTGGACATGTGTGGTTTATTGTTGATTCAAAGGTTACGGAAAAAAGGGCCATTACAACTTAAGTCCAAGTTCTTAACTAGTACTAGAATTCATTAATAGAACATTTTCCAGGTTACAATTTTTTTATCGAGGAGTCATTATTTTACATAACAGTTCATGACTTAAATCTATTTTCTTATGATATATCTTTACATCCTAAGAGTTTATGCAAATCCCAAATTCCAAACTGATTTTACTTAAATCCGTTCATCTAACAAATTTAGACTTTGTTGTAATTTATTATTATCTCAAATTCATAAGTTAAAAAACTTATTTCTTATTTAATACTATTATTATGTTTCTAGCTTTGAAAAAAACAAATTTTAAAACCAACCATATTTAAATCCTCGTACTCTTAACTGTTAAATCTCTCTTTTTTTCTTTATAAATCAGATTTATAAATATTCTTATCTTATTTCATTCACTCAAAGTGTTTCACAAATTTCTTAGCTCTGAGTTAGGTATTATTTTAAAATTTTCGACTATCCAAAACCATTGAGAAACCCCCTTTATCTTATCAATTAGTGATTCCAATTTATCTTTGGTTTAAGCGCTTTTATAAAAAGCACTAATCAACGATTCACATTATTTCTTTAACTTAAGAAAATTATATAGATCGAGTAACTCTAAAACAATCCAAGGAACTGGGTACTACCAATAGTATCATATATCCTTTTAACAAGAAGAGTAATACTTAAGAGATGTGCTTACCATCAGAACACAGTTCTTGCCTATTTTTAGTTAGTTTTCGAGCCAATCGAATTAGTTGTCATAAAATACCCCTTTTTATTAGAAATAATTCCATTTTCAAAATCCTTTAGAGATTACTTTGTAAATCCAATTTTATAAATTCATTCTATCTTATATTAATTAACTTCATTTACATTACCATAATTCTTTTACTTGAAATTAAATTCTCATTCCTTTTATATTAATTTTCCTTTTACATAATCATTTTATATTATTTATCTTATATTATGTTTATCTTATATATGCATTCCTCAAACAAATCTAATTATCAAACACCTTATAGTCAAATTATGAAACTTAATTCATAAGGTATTTGTACTTAAACTTTTAAATCAAATAATTGATCAATTTATCATAGTAACTTAACATTATCATTTCTTTATTTATTATTTTGGAATAAGTATTAAAGATATTAATTGACTTATTAGATTTCTTACTTATCGATTATCTTTATGAAACATTTTATAGTCAAACAGTGAAATTCTAATCACAAGATGTTCATATATAAATTTCACTAATCCTGATTTCAAACTATATAATTTTTAAAAATTTATACTTTATTTTTAAAAATATAATCCTAGGTAAAATTATTTCATTTACCAAATTTTTTAAAATTAGTTGTGTCGGTTCGTCTCGTTTGAATGTTTAGAAATCCTCATCGATAATGGTGATCAAGCGCATCGATTAGAATTCATAAGTCACTCAACAGATTAATCAACACAAAACATTTTTATATCTAATAACAAATACGCACCCATATATAATACGCTCAAACTCGTTCTAGGGTGTTACTAACCCTATCTCTAATGAGTTATTCATCATAGGGTATTACTAAACCTATCTCTGATGAGTCTTTACACCACCAAAGCCAAGGTTCTCGTTAACCTTCAACTCTGATACCAGATGTAATAGCCCATTTTTCCGCACCCTTTGAGTCGACAATAAATTATACATGTCTAACTCAAATTTCGTGAAAAAGACGGATCATTAAGGGTAGAAAGAAAATAATGACAGAACAAAATCTCACATGAATGGAATAATATATAATATTGAACAAATATCTTTACAGCGGAAAACATTTAAATATATGTATCAGAGTCTAACCTAAATTCAGCTTGGATAGTTATAAACACCAAGCCTTACAATTGCTAACAAACATAAAAAACCAAACCACAGCGGATAATAGAATATGTCCATACGTAGATGAATATCTCTACCTCTCCTCTGGAAACTCCAACCATCTTCAACTAAACCTAAAACTACTCGGATCTGACCCGAGTATTAAAAATACCCAGATTAGACTCAATAAACCAGCATGAGAAATACTCAATAATAAATGAGAGTGTCATATATCAGCCTTTAAATATAATCCTTTGAAAAGAAAGAGTATCTCATAAGACCACGCCTACACGTAAACACGGATGGATTTTTACCTTATGATAACTTAAAACACTTTTACATATCAAAACATTTGATGTTATCTGTAATGACATTATTTTAAAAACATTTGCAAATGAACTTATTAATCTTAGCCGAAATGATTACCCATATAGCGTTTCGAGGCTATTCGTTACGCCAATACAAACAAAAACCGCAGGTTCTTATTGGAGAATAGATTTCCATACAAATGACTAGGTGAAGGGACCGCCTTCCAGAAGTATATCTCTAGAGGAATGTAACGATGACCATCACAAAGGATCCTCTACCAACACAAGACCAGCCTAACTCTGCAAATAGATAGTACCGAATATATCATCCCCGATCCTTACCGACCGTTAACCGAACGCGCTCTAGCATACAAACTACATTAATATATATCCTAAACTTTATAGCGGAAACAAATATATCTAGAAGGGGATGATAATACCCTAATTGGGGATGACCCACTTTTCCTTGCCGCATCTAACCATAATTTGGTCATTTTCGGTTGATGAGGCTCGAGGCAACGATTATCTTTTCATGTAACATATCTTCTTTGACTTTGAATGCCACACTACCCTTTCTTTGATCACTATTTGACTCCCACAAGCATACAACCTTTGAGCTCGTATGTCTCAAAGAAGGGTGTTAAGCGAAGAGAAGTTGCCTTCTCCGCCACCAAGCAGATGTACATTTGTCAAAGTAAAACGTTGAGTTTTAGAAATGCAATGTCAGACATTCGACCATACATGTTCATTCTAGGACAGAACGAAACCGAAGGCACTCTCCTACTACCACTAGCGAGTAGTCCTTGCGATCCGAAAAATCTCCACAACAAGGAGACCACTGCTATAAACAACACTATAATGGAAGTGATCCAAAGCATGTAAACAAGCAGTCCTCACGCTATAAAGATCCACGGTCTCAATAATCATCATCTTCAATATGTCTTCACTTTCGAACGTATACATTGGTTCGAAGTGGTTTTCGGATAGGACTCACCCAAATCCGTCCCTGGTTCCTTCGAAGCCAATTATCGATAAAAGATGTTAAGTTCATATATGGATCTCAATCATCAATCAATTACTTCATCTTTCATTAAAATATCTTTCTTTGATATATTCTTTTCAATTTATCCCATTTTCTTTTCAAGAGTATATGGAATCATTAAGCCTTATTTATTAAATCAATTGATTTATTTAAACCTTTCTTAAATCTTAGAATAATTCCAAATTATTTTTCCCTTTTACTTAGGAAAACCTTTCCAAATCATTCATTAAATCTTAATTAAAGATTTCTTATATTCAAGCTATAACTTTTAACTTAGGGAAAATATATCCAAACCATTTATTAAATCTTAATCAAAGATTCCTTTCTTGCATTCAAATCATATTATTGCAAATTGAAGATTTTCATAACCGAGTAATGCCGCCTCTTTAAATACAGTCAATTTCACCTTTAGGGACTAGTGGCAAGTAATTCTACATCATGAAGATCTTCGTATCAATGATCATTTCCTTCAATATGTTTTATTTCTAAAATTATTCTGAAGGGGTTTTCGGATAGGAATCTTCCAAATCTGATCTCGTTTTTTCATGCTAATCATTGATAAAAGATGTTAAGTGGTTAATTAACATTCAAAGAATTTGTTTCTTTTTTTATTTTGGATAAACTTAAATTTGATCTATTAGAGCATCCGGGCTTTCCTTTCGATCTATTCCACGCCTCGCCTAAGAAGAGAAAATATAGGCCAGGTAAGTTCAGGGCACTGGTTGCTCCATTCCAAACCTTAGTTAAACACCTTATTTTGTCTACCTAGATCTCGCAGGTAGGACAAATGTACTAGTCGCTTCTGCATACTCAGTTTGTTATTACATTCAATGTTCTTCACTTTTTGTTTGAATGTTACAAATAATTTCCCTTAACCATTTGTTCAAAGCCATATTAAAACTTCCAAATAATCTTTAAATTAATTAATCATTCTCTTAAAATAATTCACAAGAGATTTAAGAAATAATTGCTAAGTTTAAAACTACATTTCAAAAGGTTATAGATAAAAGTGTTGTAGAAAGTGTTATATAAACTTATTTGATTTAAACAACTTTTTAATATTTGAAAATTCATATTTTCCATTCCAAATCTCTTTTAGACCATTTTAATAGATTTATCAAATTTATTTCATATTTTTAATCATTTAAAAATATCATTTACAAAGAAATCCACTTTTGGATTTCGAACTCCAAAATCGCGATGTTTTTAGAAAATTATTTTGGACATATTTCAAACTCTACTTGATGAAAGTTTGATTTGCTTTCTTTTTCGGAAAAGATATAGTAGACCAAAAAATTCTTATCTTGGAGAATTCCGAGCTATTTCCACTTTGTACACTCATTTAACTTTTATGGCGCGAAATTGCTAACTACCGTTATGCGACACACATAGTTGACTTGTTTTTCAATTTCTTTTCAAGCTTCTTCGAAACACTTTTAAATGTTTATAAAACATTTCTAAATCAATTTAAACAATATTTTTATATTCCAAACTCATATTCCATTTCATTTCACTTTATAATATCATATTATTATAATATCATTTTCAATCTTTTTAGATATTTTGAAATCATTAAGAGGCTAAATAATTTCTAATGAATTAACTGTACTTACTAACCATTTCTCTTATCATTTATCAAACCAAGTTAGCATCCACACCATAAACATATAATCAACCGTAATATTAACCAAGTTATCAAAAATTTAATCATCCAACATATACCAAACTTTTGATGTTATTAACTTTAATATATTTCGGAATTATTAACTTAAAATATGAGTACTTACCTTTAACCAAAAGATTAACTTCCAACCAACATTCTTTTTAATCTAACAGTTCAGTAAATCATCTTATCTTCACCAAATCATAACCTAAACAACTCCACCTCACTTTCTAGTGCTCGACTATCACTTTATATTCACTTGCTCTCGACCACAAGTCTTCCCCTCCTCCGTAAATTTGGCCTTGTCATATTCTACCTCTTCCTCCATCATTTCTTCACTTCTCAGATGCTAAACCATGTTTTAATTATATTCTAAGGTCTTTCGCAAAGTTTGATGGTGTTTTAACTATGTTTGATATGATTTTAAAAAAGTTAGTAAACGAAAGAGAAGAGAAGAAGCCATTAGAGAGTGGAAGAAAAGCTTGAAAAAGGAAGAAGAAAAGGTGAAAAAAAGTGAGAAACCGGATGCTTATTTATAGAAAAAGTTTTGGGTTAAAATAATATTTTGTAAAAGACCAAAATACCCTTTGTTTACCTTTTAAGAAACCTTGTTTTTTCAACACTTAACATTACATTTCAAATCATTACTTTATGCCATTTTCACTTAAGTATCAAATAAAAAATATAATAATTATGTTTGTTTGATTTGATGTTCACTTTTTTTTTGAAACGACATGTTTGTCTTTTTGTGCTTACTTTTTGTTAATTATATTCTAGAATTTTCTAAGTATGTTTAGTAAAAGTAAACTTGATTAGTGAATTATTCAATACTTATACTATTTGAATGTATGTTCTTATATATGAAAATAAAGATGTGACAACGTTGCGACAACTTTTAATCAACAAAATGTTTTACGGTCACATTTTGACGTTTTAGTTAAACTATTTATTTGTGTAAACCAAATTTAAAAATGAACATTTTGCTTTTTTAAATAAATTAAAACATCTCCCTTTATATTTTAAAATCATATTTAAATAATATCAAAATTTCTAAATTTACAGTGTATGCAAAACTGACAAAATGCGACAAAATTTGATTATTTTTGTAAAATGATTATTAACATAATTTTAAAAATATACTTTTATTATCTTTATTAAATGTTTTAAATAAGATTTATCATTTTAAATAAATATTCAAACCTATTTATTTAAGTATATATTTATTTTTAACAAAACTTAACTTTTGTTGATTTGTTCTAAAATCCAAATTCATGCGTTTTAACTTAAAACTATAAGAATAAATAATTTCTCTATTATTATCAATTATATATAACTTATTTATTTAAGTTTTAAATCTTTTTAAATTTAAAACAAATGAAATCTCTCACTTTCGAAGTGGCGAAATTATAGGTCGTTACAATAACCACCATCTGTGTCTGATGCTAACGATCCATTTCCGTATCCAAAATCAAACAATACTTCTCCATTGTCATCACCATTATCTTGTTCATTATCAGCTTCGTTCCGGTCCTTAATTTATGGTGTCACGTCCACTTTATATGATTTCCTGGGCTATTTCCGTAGCTCATGCCCAAGACCGGTTGGCACTTCTTGTCTAACTTCTCCTCCTTTTAGTTCTTCTGAACCTTGCACTTCTTCTTCCTTAAGATCCTCAAATTCTTCCTCTGGATCCACAAATACTTCCTCTTCATCCTCCACGTTGTCCCAGTGAATAGGGTAATCCGACGACTCCTCGCGCCAAAAAAATAAGGTCACCGTCCATCTTCCATATGGCATTATTATCTCTAATATAGTTGTTTGATTTATGGGGGAATCGGCATGGATGTGCATGTGCACACGTCCAGTGTGCATGAGCGAGATGGGGGAAAAGAACCGAAAAAGGCTGGAAAAGAAAGGGAGAGGAGAAGAAGATCGGGCCGAAGAAGAGTAGATGGGTTGGATGGGGAAATATTGTTGGGCTGAGGGAATTAAAGAAATAAAATAAAATAAATGATGTAAACAAAGTTTTCAAAGAGTTTCACACCCAATTATTTTAAGTCCAATGTTTTAAAAACTTATAATTGGCAATTTAAAACTTTAACATTAACCCTAAACATTAAGTTAATAAATGAAGCTAACTAATAATTTAATCTTAAATTGGTTAAGTTTAAGATAGCTATATGTAGATTATAATTATATATTTAATTCCTAAAGTTATCAAAGTAAAATAAAATATATGAAATTAGTAAAGTGTTAAGGTAAATAAATTGTGGAAGGATTAATTAATTAAGAATCTTAAGTACTTATAGATGTAATTAATTAACTAATTCCAAATATTTTAATTAAAATTAAAATAAAACTTAAATGGCTTGAAATTAGTTAATGACAATTAAGCAAGATTTATAAGTAGTTAATTTATTTGTGTAAATTAAATTGGTGATTGTAGGACTAGTTATTCTAGCTTATGAACGATTTAAATTGGATTGAACGTTTTGGATTGCTTTAATATCTCGAGTTATTAAATTCAAGTTATTCTGTGATATGAAATAAACTGAAATGAATTATTGAATATAATGTGTGAGACATTTACTTGAACAGATACTGCGATGGAATTTTTGTGAATGTTGGCGATTGAAATTTAATTGTTTTGGCTTAAAAGATGGCATTGGATTCGAAGGGACCTGGATCGGGTATCAGAAATATCCAGAACCACTTCGATTTAATAAAAACCATAGTTCTTTATAGATTGGATTTTAGAGTTAAATAGGCTGGGATGAAAAATTGAGTAACTTGGCCATTTAAACTAAATAACGGTATTTAGATATTATTTTGTGAAATAAGTGTTGGCAATAGCAAGATAAAACTCATAATGATAAATGAGTTACCCTGGTTTTTTAAAGAAGTTTTATAACTTAGTATTTCAAGTTATATGGGTTTACTCACGTTGGTTTCCAGCCTAACTCAGGTGTTACTTTATTGTAATGCTCGGGTCAGACCGAGTATTATGGATTTTTAGATTATAACATTTTGGAGCTCAAGAGTCGAGCTGGATGACAGGAACGTATGGAGTATATTTCGCTAAGTATTTGAGATTGTATTGTTAGCAGTCAGGGAAAAGTCGTTGCAACTGTCCAGATTATCTATGAATGATTGTACTCTGATATGTTGTTTGTAAATTGAGAGTTATAGCTTTTCTTTATATAAATGCTATTATTTAATATTATATTTTGTTCCCTGTGATTATGAGATTCTTTGTTGTTGTTTTTTGTTTCTTCTTCTTCCTCGTTTTCTTCTTTACCCTAACAATCTGGAATTTTCGGTGTTCAATTGCTCGCCATTTCTACAGTGAACGTATTAGTGTCGAATTTTTGGGGTGGAAAATTCCTGATCGTTGCACCATTATGGTTGTTGATCACTACCAAGGGGTGTTCATATTCGGTACTACCGAGTAAGGGGCAGGTAGGTTCTGTATATCAGAGGTACAAGATGTTCTTGTTAGACTTCAAGTACATTTTATCTAGAGGTCTACAATTTGAATGGTGGTCCCTTACCTTGTCATTATATGGATTCTCCAATAAGTGCATTTAGACTTAGTTGTATACCTGTTGTGTTGGAATTTAATATAACAATTTCGGCTATGATTAATATGTATTTGTGCCCTAGACACTATTATAATATCATGGAAATTTTCTGTAGAAATGATTTGGTTATCATAGGGTAAAAACCCGTCCATGTTTATGTGCGGTGAGATCTTATGAGATATCTTTGTTTTTAAAGAGTTTTATAATTTAAAATAAAATTCCTTTTGATTTGAGTTTCTCATGCTGGTTTTACGTGATTGATCTAGGCATTGTTTTCTTTTAATATTCGAATCAAACTGAGCGTATTTTCGGATTAGCTTTAGATGCATTTGAGCTCAGGAGATGAGTTGAAGGCCAAGATGTATCGACATATTTATTTATGTTACAATGCATGGTTATGTTTTATTTATCAAAAATTGTAAGTATAGGTGCTATATCCATCTAAGTAGACGATAGGCTAGTACTCTGATGGATGTATGTGTATAAAAGTTTCTTTTTCTATAAAGATCATTGTTATATTATAGATTACTCATTGTGATGTGAGATTCCGTGTTGTTTAGTTTTTTCTGCCTTTTTTCTTCTTCTTTCCCTTAATCATCTGCCTTTTCGACACTTGGTTGTTTAGCGCATATATACCACGGATGTATTAGTGAGGGTTAAAAAGGAAGGCCATTATAGTGTAGTATCCAAGCTTAGGTGGAGTGAACACGTAGGCTTTGGTAGTGTGACCATAAGAAATAAGGTTAGTAATACCCTAGAATGAGTTCGAGTGTATTATATAAGACCACGCATTTGTTAGTTCTATAAAAAATGTTTTAGTTATGTTGATTTATCGGTTGAGAGATTTATGAATTGTACTCGATATGTAGGTTGCTACGTGTCGAAAGGCGTTTCAAAATACTTACACCAAGCAAATCATTGTAATATTGTTTTGAAAATTGGTAAGTGCAATAAGTTTACATAGAATTACATTTTACATATGAAGGAAACATTTTCAAAGGCTAATTATAGTTCTTTTTTTGTTATGACTATTTGTTAGGAAAATTTGATATTTATTTAACATCATTTGTTTATTTTCTTATGCTTAGTTAGTTTATGAGCATTATTTGGTTGATTTTAATTTTAAGTTGATATGAACACCTTAGGAATTAAGTTTCTTGATTTGACTATAAAGTGTTTGGTGATAAGGCTGGATTTAAAATTTAATTTTAATAAAGTTGTTTATTAAAATCTAAACAAGGATATACATTTGTGAAATGAAATTTTATACGTATGGTTCATAAATATGAGTTATAGATGAAAACGGATTTAAACTGTGAATTTAGGAATTTAAATCCTAGTGCTCTGAAAAATGGTTTCCAAAGTTTTGAAAAATAATAATGGTATCATTTGATAGTATTTATGATTATAAATATGTTGAAAGGATTTTAAAGGAATAGAAAGCACTGAACTCACTTTGGTTGTAAAAAATAAATTCTGATAATGACTGCTGCATCATCTATGTTTATTTTTGGGTTTCTAAGTGGGGATGCTACCATTGCAGTTATGTTTCAAGTGTTTTGGTAAAAATATCACGATTTAAAATCCCAATGGTATGATTTGATAGACTGAAATTTAAATATATTCATTATTGTTTCAAAATTGTTTGAAATAAAACCCAAGGATTTAATTCTTAAGTTTCCCTTAAAAAATGATTACATCAGATAGTATTATTTTTATGAAATGTTCTGGGAAATAATTTTAACATAAAAAAAAGAATTGTTATTAGTGAGAACTAATAAAATAAGTACATAAGTTGTACATAGAACATTTCACCTTTTAACATTGTTTCCGATCTAAGATACGACTACATGTATTTGAGGCACACCATTCCAAATTAGGACTAACACTCGATTCTTGTTGGCGAACACTTGGTGAGGGTTTTTGATATGGAACCAAAGTTTTCTATCATAGTATATAGCTAAGTCAGAAGAACGGAGGTTTCTAATCAAGGAGCTTGATCGAAGTCCGCACTCGGGAATCAGGCAAGTGATACTAGTTCGGAAGTGAAGTTACGTATTCGAGTAGAGATCGAACCGGATTTGGCATATGAATGATCTATAAACATCTTGCAGGCTTATGAATCATACGGTGTATTCATGTGGTGAAATTTCTGAGACAAAATTCTTTTAAGAGGGAAAGAATGTAACGACCCAGAATTTTATTATTTTAAATTTATAAATATTTAATTTAATTTAAGTATTCAATTAATGGGTTTTAGTAATTAAATAACCCTCTTTTTATTTATAACTGATAATAGAAAATTTATTTTTAAATTTGGTTTACATAAATTAGTAGTTTGATGGAAAACTAGAAGTGTGATTAAAAAGCAATTTTTGGATTTTCGGTTTTTTGTCGAATAATAAGTTGTTTTAAATTGTAATATTTTGATTTTGGTTAAAACAACATTTAAATTGTAAAACACCTTTATTTAAGCATAATATTATAATTTAAGTATTTAAATGTAAAATATATTTAACATCAGAAATCATGAAAAGATGTGAAATGGTTCGAATTCTTAATTGTAAAAATGGACTTAGTATATGAAAAACACCTATTATCCAACATGCATATGCTTGTCCTTTAGAGACATAGAAATGAAGCTTGATTTGAATAATATGATTAAGGGTTATTTTGATCTTTACACTCTCATCTCATTTTATAAAAGTAATCATGTTTTTTCACGTTCCTTTTGTTTTCCATCCTCCTTCCTCTTCCTTAACTCCATTTCTATCTCCTATTTTGTTTAAATCTTAAAATAAAAATTCCATTTTTTAAACAAAAGCAAGGTTGCTTATCTCAAGATCAAAGCTTAAAAGTTTGATTAGCAATTCAAGAAGCATGGAAAAAGAAACGTGAGATTTTCAACCCCCTTGTTTAAAATATTTGAATGTTGTTTTTCTTATTTAATAATATTGTTGATTTGAAATCAAGTTTGAGAAATCATGTTAAAACCATATCTTAGTTAGATTTGGATGGTAATATGCAAAAGTACTTTATGGTAACATGCTATTTGTTCTCTGTATTTCTAACTTCATTCCCCCTTCACCTCCTAAAATCAAGATCTCTCAAATCGTCTTGAATTTTCAATTGACATAAACTAAAAAATTGTATGTTTTAATCCACAGTTTATTTCAAAAATAGATGTTGGATTTTTAGTTGAGTATTTTGTGAAATATTATGAGATTACAATAAGTAGTTCAAAATGTTGGTTTTTCATCGATCAGAAATCGATGAACGACCTATATATTCATGATCATCATAGCCAATCATGATTTTTGTGGTAGTTTCATAATTTTTAACATTGTTGTTTGGTAGAGTTTGTTTATCGATCATTTTAGGGTTAGAAATAAAATTATGACGAACCGATGATCAAGTGGATCAACAGAGGGTACGGGGACGAAGATCGAAGGGCGGCGGGACTTTTCTGTATTGGAGGCAAGAGTTCAAGTGGACCGTAGTGGTGTCAACCGTGTAAACTTGGATTTTAGGGGTTAATATTTTTAATGTTCCATTTCACATCGCCAAGGTTGGAGGAGGAGATCGGCCTCATATATGGGGGGGTGCAAGGTGGGTGCGGGTGTATGTGGTGGTGTTGTGGGCAAGGCAGCGGGCGGTTGGACAACAACACGGAGGGGACGGTGGAGAGATAATGGTCGCGGCCTATTTATTTTTCTGGGAGGATGTCACAGTTAAGATGGCCAAATGGAGGAGGATGAACATTTGAAGATCGGGCGTAAGCAACTTAGATGTGCAGGTGGAGGCGGTTTTGTTGGCGGTGTCAGGCCATAAGGGCAGTGGCCAGTTCACGCATGCATGTGCACGAATGTGCATGTGTACACTAGTGCTAGTATCAGTTTTAAAACCTGGAACTTTTTTGTATGATTTGCATGTCCTGGGAAGGATAATAAGATGGCGGGTCTTGGGTGTGTAATGATGGGCCTATGGCCTTTGAGCGGGTGTAAGTATCTGTAGAAAATAGAATTTTTAAAAATAGCGGAACTTAAAAATAGCATAACTCCTTTGTCCAGGATCCGTTTTGCATACGGTTACCGACGTTGAATTAGTATTAAGCTCTAGAACACACTCATGTAATCATATAATCCATATGTTGTAGTGAATTTTAAGAGTGAATTAACACGGATGGTGTTTGATAACATAGTTAGCAATTAAAATTAATCCCTGACATTTCTGTTAGTAGAATAAAACAATGTTCTGCTATATTTAAACAGAATAGATTTTATTGTTCATCTATTTAGCAGAATAAATCATTGTTCGGCTATTATGTGAAAGAACTGGGCCAGCCTTTAGTGGAAGAAATGGGTGAATTTCAAGTTTTTCTTACCTTACTAGATCATAGTTGGGCCTATGAAGCCTAATTTATTTAGAACATTTCTAAATTGTTTTTAAATAAAATCATTTATTTTATTTAAATTATTTAAAGGGAAGTTTTTAAGTTCAAATGTGTAGTGTATCAAATACGCCTAACATTTTGTTAATGAATAGAAAATGAAGCCTTTCATTTTTTTTCCTAAAACAAGAATTAATTGAGAGCATTGATTGCATTAAATGGAGAGGGAAACCTTTTATTTTCCCTCTTTAATTCGAATTGATTAATACATTAAATGTGATTAATTAATAATTTATTCATGGTAAGATTTATTACTATGCCCATATGTATTCCAAAAGTACAAATTGTAGTTTGAGATTTGTTTAATTAATTTATTTATTTATATAAGTGTGTATATATATAAACCATATATATACACATATGTGTGTGCGCATGTGTGACATCATAATCCGTGAAGGGTATTATGTGCCCGTATATAGATGCTGTGATTTTCGTTGCAACAGACACATTGGCTCATGTTGTGTGCACTGTAATTTGTTCAAATATGTGCTTGTGTAATATGTCGAAACGTGATATTGATATACGACTATGAATGTATGTATGTGTGTATATACATACATACATACATACGTATATACATACATACATAAATACATATTATTGAATAAAACAGTTTTTGGCATAATAAATTAACAGAAAATAATCACATGATAAAAATATTAGTTTTATAATTTAAAAAATCTAGAAATATATTTTGGGATTAAGATTAATTTACGGAATTTATTTTATTAAAATAGTATTTATTATTAAATAGTTGATAATAGCCGTTAAAAAATTAATTCTTAAAAATACGAAATCAAGTTGAAAAATTCTGGAACTTTCTAAAGGTAGATGTGATATATTTTTGGCTTAGGAATATTTTCTATAATTTTCTCAACTGAATTTTTTAATTAAATAATTAACTACAGTTCAACAATAAATTAATTATAAAAAATATTATATTAAGTTTTAAAATTTTGAATTGTTTTCTTAAGGTATATGTGAAACTTATAATGCTTATGAAAAATATCCAGAATCTTATCAATTGAATTTTTAATTTTCATTAAATGAACGACTGTAGTCTAAAAATAAATTAATTTTAGAAAATAATAAATTAATTTCAAAAAATCTTAATATTTTGCAATAAGCATCTTATATGGTTAAAAATATAAAATTGAAATAAAGAACCATTAATTATTTTATATATAATAAAAAATTCATAAAATCATTAAATAATAGTGAAATAATTTTATTTTATTTTGATTCACAATAAGTATAAAACATCGTAAGAAATTTTTTAGATTAAATTTATACAAGATATAAACAAATATACATTATACATATAGACAATTTGCAAATATGCATACATTTAATCTAGATCTATTTATATATATTAATATAAATCAAAATTAATTTTTTTAGAAGAAAATTTCAATAGTAAATCAGTATACAAAATATTACAGCAAATATACCAATCCAATTGTAAGAAACACATATACCCACAAAAATCGCACATAATCTAAGCAATAAACAGATTTGAATATAAACAAGTTATTTGAATGTAAATCAACATTCATATGATAAAATTGAAATCAGAACAATAATAATAAATAAAAAACTCACCTCCTAATGAAGCCTTTGTGTCCACGTTGAATAATGAATTATCTTCGAAGGACAATTCCCAATCCATCAGGTTGCTAATCAAGAATTGGCGACTGTTCACTACAAATTATTATTTTTAATTTAAATTAGATTTGAGAATGTTTGGCATGATTTTAGAGGAGAGTTGCTGCCATTAAAAATAAGGAAGGTGAAGAAGAAAGTGATGGCTCAAAAAATGAATTATTCTTTCACTGGGGTTTTGAGATTAGCTTTTATATGGATAAGATAAGAGAGAAAATAATGATATCAACCACACAACTCAAAACCCTAATCTCATGCATAGTAGCTGCCCACTTCCTCTATTAAAACCAATGACTTTCGCCTCTAAAATTCATAGGTTATGAGCCCAGTTAGCCCAATTTAAATGTAAATAATTATATTCAACTAAATTTGTTGTCAATATCTCATATCGATCAACATGTTTATAAAGTTTTATAAATACATGCAACAAATTTATTTTGCCAAACCATATCCAAATTTTATAATTAATACTTCATAAATAATCATTATTTTAATAGATTCATAACAACTATAAACTAATAAAATCATTCGGTCTTAAGAGAATTCATCGATTCGGTTGTGTGACTCTTGGGTGTAAATTCGGTCAGCGATTAAAGTCAAACTATTCGAACGTTAACGTTCACACTTCACTTAGCAGGTGTTGTGACATATAGCCAAATTTTTCGCTTACTCATTTTTGGAAAATCTTATTTTTATTTAATAAGCATTACCTAGTTATGACAATTACTTACGCCAATTCTCTTCGTGAAAACTATAGCACTTTGGACTTATTGAATTTGGTAATGGTCAAAAATTTAAACATCGTCCACATTCAACTCTATAGTCCAAACACAAAATCCTTGGTTCAATAATAACAATTATTATTAATAAATTACTTTGGCCAGAGATTTTAACTTTGGCTGGCTTGAATTGATCACGATACTAACCCCATATAAGCGAGGAGGCGAATCATTTCTTGAATAGGCTTCACTTCCAATACTTTCACTCAACCCAACTATAGCCACTCGATGGATGCCATGACATGATTTGACTATAATCAAAGAAGAGCTTTTATATTAAAGATTCACAGTATTCTCAAGTCGAAATAACCGTGTAAATTATTCACATCGATATTTTCTATTTAACCTTAATTATATTAACCAACAAAAAACATCGAACGAGTCATTCCATAGTTATCCAATAACTATTAGTACATAATCCTTATGTGCCTCCACCAGTCATGATTAATACACTACCCAATATTTGGAGAGCGTTACGTACTTTAGTCTTAATGGATACATCGATATATAGTCTCGATGCATCCTGGCTAGGAACATTTAAAATGGTATATTTATTTTTATTATGATAAATTAATCACGGTTATAACACTTTGTAACCACTGTCACAAAACATACCATTTATGGATTTTCTATTAAACATACTTTTAGTTAATTATTAATTTATATAACTACATTATATCAAGTATATAATAGAAAGGAAACGCCTTTATTTCATATAAGATTAGTCAATGAGTCAGATATATGTAAAAAATTAGATAATTGCCCTAAGGAATACTCCAAAATCTATCATTATGTTCATTTGGACATTTATTTATATGCCAGTTAAATCATATTGACATATTATCCATCGATTAATAGTATGGATTTTGTTTACATATCTATTGTTACGTAAATACTTGTGTTGCGGCTTAAATGTCAATTTGATTATAATGGTAGCTTGCTTAAGTTCCATCGAGATTCGCTAAGCCTCTTTCCTAGTTGGATAAGTAAAGGATTTGAAATTAGTTTGAGTTTTATAAAAACTAAAAGTGAATTGTTAAATTAATTATTATTTTTTAAAGTTGTTAATTATTTACGATTTAAATTTGTTAGTTTAATGATGTTTGAAGATAATTATTATTAAACTAAAATGATGTGGGTTAATTATTTATTTATTTAATGGGTTAAGTTAATTATTATTTTAAACCAAAAGGGTTTTAAGTCAATTACCATTCAGTTAACAAAACTTTAAGTTAATTATTATTTAAGTAATAATTGTTTTATTTTAATTTATAATGATTCAGCTAATTAATTCTTTTAATTAATGTGGTCTTAAGTAATTAATTAATGTTCAACGGTTAATCGATTATTTTTAAATAAAGGTATTATAGTTAATTAATTATTTTATTAACAAGGTTTAGATTAATTTAATTACTTTATTATTTTTAAACTTATACTGTATTAATAACGATGTTTAAAAATTTATTAATCTTTTTACTAAAGTTAACTAATAAAGAAATAATGGAGTTTCAGTTACTTTGATTAACATAAGAATATGCTCTTAAATAATGATATTATTTTGTAAATTGGGTTTAAAAGCTTGTAAGTTTGTTTTATAAAAGAGGTTTTTATGCAGTAAAAAGAATTAGATAAAATAGTTTTATTTTGGCAAGAGAACTTGGATTTTGGAAGGAAAAATTGGGTTTATAAAGTTTGGAATGGATCATTTATATTAATCAGGTTATGAATCAAATAAATAAGCAGTCCTTCTTAATTTTGGTGGTAAGGAAGCAATTCCCTGCTTAACACCAAACAATTAGTTGTTTGGAAATTCATAATAAAATGTGTTTTCAAAGACGTATGTTTTGATCCATTTAAACTAAAATTGAAATAAGAAATCAACGGTTAGTTAATGTACTTGTGAGATAAGTATAAGAATTATTTTAGATAAATAATTATAGAGATCTATTTAATGGAAGATTAATGAAATGAGGCTTAGTACTTTCCATTGGAAATTAAACATGTGATTGACGCATGTGTTTTTGATAATTAAAAAACCGACTATCAAACCCTAGCCTAAATAACTCTGGAAATATCTAGGAGAAATACATGAGTTATATGGCACAGTCATCTTCGATGATGTTGTATTGTGCGTATAAATTTCATTTTGTTCTTCTAGGCTAAATGATAAGAAGATCTGTCCACTTAAAAGGTTAGGGGTGATCCCTACTCTTATCTTGTCAATTTATTTTCGAAAGAACTATAGTTGATTACTGAGAACTAACGAATGCTGGTTTGAAAGGATTGGAATCAAATAAGTAAGAATTATTCGAAAACCATTTCGATCCGACTCAAGTGACGTATTGAAGACATCTTGTAGATGACAGGATCACAGACGTAGCTTTTGAAGTGCAAAGGTTGTTTGCTACTAATCCTGTGGGTCATTCCAAATGGATGTATTAGAAGTAGTGCCTTTGGTTTGTTCAGACCCAGAACAACTTGTATGGATGAATGCTGGGATTGCATTGTTGCTTAGAGGGTAGTGTTAGAGTTCCAGTGGTAAGTGCTAAAGAAAGGCAGAATGTAACCTCAGGCCTCATCAACCGAGAATGAATGAAATAGGGGATGCAGCAGGGCAACGTGGGTCGCTCCCATTAGAGCATGATCATACCTTATCTAGAGTCTATGTATGCTTCGGGGCCCATCATAGTTGTTGATCACAACCAAGTGGTGATCGTATTCTATACTATCTAGTAAAGGGTAGGCCGGTTCTGTGTAGCAGAGGTATAAGATGTTCTTGTCAGACCATAGGTACATTTTATCTAGAGGTGTACCATTCGGAAGGTAGTCCCTTACCTTGTCATTGTATGGAATCCATTTTACAATAAGTGCCTTCAAACTTTTTATATACCCATTATTTTGGAATTTAATTAATGTAACAATTTCGGCTGTAGATAATATGTATTTATACGCACTATTATAATATCACTGCATTTTCTATAGAAATGGTTTGTTTATCATAAGGTAAAAACCCTTCCGTGTTTTTATGCGTCATGGTCTTACGAGATGCCTTTATTTTAAAGGGTTTTATAAGTTTAAATAAAATTCCTTATGGTTAGAGTTTCTCACATTGGTTTTACCAGACTGACCCCGATGTTGTTTACTTTTAAAGCTCGAGTCAAACTGAGCATATTTTCCAGATTAGCTTTGGATGCATTGGAGCTCAGGAGACGAGCTGGAGGCCAAGATGTATTTACGTATATCTTTACGTTCGGTTGCATGGTTTTGTTGTATTTATTAGAAATTCTAAGGACTGGTGCTGTAACTGTACAAGTAGATGATTTGCTAGTACTCTGATGGATGTTTGTACGTAAAAGGTTTTTTTCTATAAAGATCATTGTTATAATATAGATTATTGGTTACGATGTAAGATTCTATTTTATTTAGTTTTTTCTTGTCTTCTTTCTTCTACTTTCCCTTAACCATCTGTCTTTCTAGCACTTGGTTGTTCGGCATGCGAATACTGTGGATGTATTAACGTTGACTTTTGAGGGTCAAAAAGGTGGGTTATTACAGCACGGTATCAGAGCTTAGGTTGAGCGCGCACATAGGTTTTGTGGGGTGGAATCATTAGAGATAGGTTTAGTAAATTCCATAATGAATTTAAGTGTACTATATATGAGAGCTGTATTTTTTAGTGCTATAAAAATGTTTTATATTGCATTGATTTATCGGTTGAGTAGTTTATGAATTCTACTCGACGCGTGGATGCCACGATGTCGGTAGGGGTTTCTAAGCACTTAAACAATGCAAATCGACACAGTATTATTTTGGAAATTGGTAAATGAAATAATTTTACCTAGAATTATATTTTATATATAAAGGAATAGTTTTCAAAGGATAATTATAGTTATTTTTTGTTGTGATTGTTTGTTAGAAAATGTTAACATTCATTTAACATCGTTTGTTTTTTTTGTTGTGCTCAGTTAGTTTATAGGCGTTATTTGGCTGATCTTAATTTTAGGTTGACGCGAACACCTTGTGAATTCAGTTTCATGGTTTGACTATAAGACATTCGTTGATAAGGTTAGATTTAATATTTAATTTTGATAAAGTTTTTTATTAAAATCTAAAAACAGATACACATTTGCGAAATGAAATTTTATAAGTATGGTTTATAAATATGAGTTATAAATGAAAATGGGTTTAAACCGTGAATTTGAGAATTTATATCCTGGTGCTTTGAAAAATGGTTTCCAAAGTTTTGAGAAAATAACAATGATATTATTTGACAGTATTTATGACTATAAATACTTAAAAGGACTTTAAACGAGTAGGAAGTACTGAAATCACTTCGGTTACTGGAAATAAATTCTGATAACGACTGTTGCATCATCAGCGTTTATTTTCAAGTTTCTAAGTGAGGGAATGGTACCATAGTATTTATGTTCCTATAGATAATTTAATAGAAAAATAGAATTGGTATTAGTGAGAACCAATAAAATAGGTACAAAAGTTATACATTGATCATTCCTCATTTTGGCATAAATTATAATCCAAGGTACGAGTACATGACTTTAGGTCATTTCGCACCATTCCAATTTAGGATATAATACTTTAATCCTGATGGCGAATAGTTGGTAAGGGTTCCTGATATGGTATCAAAGTTTTCTATCATAGTGTATGGCTTTGTAAGGAGAACAGAGGTTTCTAATCAAGGAGCTTGATCAGAGTCCGCACTAGGGAATCAGGCAAGTGATAGTAGTTCGGAAGTGAAGTTATGTATTTGAGTAGAGATCAAACTGGCTTTGGAAAATGTTTAGTCTATGAAAATCAAGCGGGCTTACGAATAATATTGGTATTCATGTGGTGAAATTTCAGAGAACGTAATTCTTTTGATGGGTAAAGAATGTAACCATTTGGAATTTTATCGTTTTAAATTTGATTTAATTTAATTTAAATATTCGGTTAATGGGTTTTATTAATTAAATAACCCACTTTTAATTTATAAAAAATAATAGAAAATTTATTTTTAGATTTGGCATACACATATAAGTAGTTCGATGGAAAACTAGAAGTGTGACTAAAACATAATTTTCAGCTTTCGTCAAATAACAAGTTGTTTTAAGTTGTAGTATTTTGGTTAAAGCAGCATAGATTGTAAAACACCTATATTTAAGCATAATATTACACTATTATGTATTTAAATGTAAAATATATTTAAAATAAGAAATCATGGAAAGTTGTGAAGTAATTTGATTTCTTAAGTGTAATAATGGACTTAGTACATGAAAAACATTTATTATCCAATATACATTCATATGCTTGGACCTTGGAGACTTAGAAATGAAGTTTGATTTGAAAAATATGATTAAAGGGAATTTTGGTCTTTGCACCTCATTTCATCTATCTTGTTTTTCACTTTTTCCATCCTCCTTCCTCCTCCTTAACTCCATTTCTATCTCCTCTTATTTTTAAAACTTAAAATAAAAATACAATTTTTAAAATAAAAGCAAGGCTGCTTTCTTATGATCAAAGAACAAAGATTTGATTAGCATTTCAAGAAGCATTGAAAACGAAAAGTGAGATTTTCTACCATTTTTTGAAATATTCGAATGTTGTTTATCTTGTTTAGTAATATTCTTGATTTGAAATCATGTTTGAGAAATCATGTTAAAAACCATATATTGGTAACATTTGGATGGTAATAGGAAAAAAGTAGTTTGCTGTAACAAAATATTTATTCTCTATATTATTAACTTTCTTTCCCTCCCCACCTTCTAAATCAAGATCTCTCAGACAATCTTGAATTTTCAATTGCCATAAACTGAAAAATTGTATGTTTTGAACCAATATTTATTTTAAATAGTTATTGAGTTTTTAGTTAAGTATTTTGTGAAATATTATGAGATTATAGTAAGTAGTTCAAAATGTGGGTATTTCTCGGTCACAAATCACCGAACAACATATATATTCATATTCACCATATCAAATCATGATTTTTAGTGGTTGTTTCACAATTTTTAGCATTATGGCTTAGTAGAATTTGTTTGTTGATCAATTTTGGGTAAAAGGAAAATCCCGATGAATCCGTGGTAGAGAGGTACAATGGAGAGTACCGAAACGAAGGTGGGAGGGAGACGAACGCTTTTCGTATTGGAGGCGAGAGTTCTAGTGGACCGTAGTGGTGTAAGTAGTGTGAACTATGGTTCTAAGGATTAGGATTTTTAGTGTTCTATTTTGCGTTGCTGAGGGTGGAGATGATTGACTTCGCTATGGGGTGTGTACCGACCCAGAATTTGACCACATTAAAATATAATATTTAAAGTGATTTTAAATGTAAAATAAATAAGGTTATATAATTCATACAATATTAAATAGGATTTAGAAGGAGAAGTATACACAAAAATAGTAACATATGCCTATATCGACAAAAGTGATAAAATGTCGATTTCAGAAAAGTAAGTTTCAATGGTTAAATAAATTATTATATTTTATTTATGAGTGTTTATATTTTTAATTGGCATTATACAAATTATTTATAAATTTGGTTTACATAAATAAATAGTTTAACTAAAATGTCAAAATATGACCATAAAACTCTTTTTTTTTTAAAATCAACGTTTTATCGATTAAAAGTTATCGCAACGCCGTCGCACCTTTATTTTATTATATAGAACCATATATTCAAATAGTGTAAGTATCAATTAATTCACAAATAAAGTTTACTTTTACTAAACATACAAAGAAAATTCTAGAGTATAATTAACAAAAGTAAACACAAAAAGACAAACATGTCATTTCGAAGTAAAAAGTAAACATAAAACAAATCAAACATGATTATTATATTCTTTACTTAATACTTAAGTGAAAATGACATAAAGTAATGATTTAAAATGTGATGTTAAGTGTTGAAAAAAGAAAGTTTCTTAAAAAGTAAGTAAAGGGTACTTTGGTCTTTTTACAAAATATTATTTTAAACAAGACATTTTTTTATAAATAAGCATCCACTTTCTCACTTTTTTCACGTCTTCTTCTTCATTTTTCAAGCTTTTCTTCTACTCTGTAAAGGCTTCTCCTCTTCTCTTTTCCTTACTAACGTTTCTTGAAATCATATCAAATCAACTGCAAAACACAACCAAGCTTTGCCAAAGATTTTAGAATATCACCAAAATATGTTTCAGCATCTAAGAAGTGAAGAAATGATGGAAGAAGGTGAGGATCAAGGGGAGGTCGAGCATATTGATGTTGTTGGAATGTTTGGCCAAGAGAGAAGAAGAAGGAAAGACTTGTGGTTGAGAGAAAGTGAAAGCGAAGTGATGGCCAAGCACTAGGAAGTTAGGTGGAGTTGTTAAAGTGTTGATTTGATGAAGATAAGAGGATTTAGTGAAGTGTTGGATTGAATGAATGTGGGTAGGAAATTAAACGATTTTGTTAAAGGTGAGTACTCAATGTTTATTTAAAGTTAATCATCCTTATAACTATTTTAATATGTCCATTTAAACCCATGAATAAATTGTTTGAATGTTTGATAACTTGGATACAAAATTGGTTGATTATATAATTCTTTATGTGGTTGATAACTACTTTGATAAATGATTAGAGAAATGATTAGTAATTAACCATAGTTAATTAATGAGAATCAATCCATACAAATATGCGTATGAAAATTATTTAGCCTCTTAATGATTTTAAATGAGTTAAAATAGTTTAAATATGGTTTGAAACAAATTTGAAGTGTTTCGGACAAGTTTCGAAGCAATTCACAAAATTGGTCAAAATCGAGCTCGTCGCGCAGCGGTAGTTCGTAAATTTCGACCCGTAACTTCAAATTAACGTGGAGAATGATTTATAAGTCGGATTTCTTAGAAATAAAAATTCTTTTGTCCATAATGATAATAGTTTTCCAAGGAAGAAATAAAATCAAGATTTCATCAAGTGGATTTTGAAATATATCCAAAACAATTTTATTAATACATCGTGGTTTTGTAGTTCGGAATCCAAAAAGAGATTTCTTTGTAAATGATATTTTTAAATAAATGAAATAAATTTGATAAAACTATTAAAATTATTTAAAATATATTTGGAATGGAAAATATGAATTTTCAAATATTAAAAAGTTGTTTAAGTCAAATAAGTTTATATAGCACTTTCTACAGTACGTTTATGCTGCGAATTCTATAATCTTTTGGAATATGAGTTTAAACATAACAATTCTTTCCTAAATCTTTTATGAATGATTTTTAAAGAATAACTAAGTATTTTATGAATGGTTTGGAAGTTTTAATAAGAGTTTTAATGCGATATCCCGGAATTTCAAGGAATTTAAAATGTGATAATCTCCTTAATTAATTATTTTAAATTTGTAAAGTCTGATATTTTCAAATAATTTAATAATGAGTTGTTTTTAAATATAGGTTTTAATTAGATTTTAAATAGACTTATTATTTCAAAGTTATTAAGTATTATTTAAATGTGTATACATATGTGTATTTCAATTGACTTTAATAGGATAATTATTTACAATTAATAATGTGTTTGTTTAAAACCGATATTTATTTGAACTGATTTTAAATTGGATTTTAAATTGAATTTGAATTTGGATTTAAAATTTAAATTTAAAATATATACATCTTAAAGATATTTTGGATATGAAATATGGATAAGGTTTTTATTTAAAATAAGACTGTTTTCTATTATTTTCTTTAAAGAAAATTTATTTATATAAATTTAGAAAGTATTTATTTAATGTAAATAAATACAAAAGCTTTTAAATTAGCATTTAAAAATGGATTAATAATTTTATATGATTTTATTTAGGATCTAATAGGTTTTATTTTCTTTTCTTTTAAAAAGTTTTATTTATATATAAGTTAGAAAAGCATTTATTTATTTACAAAGGTATTTATTAATTTGAAAGATTATTATAAAAAGTTTTTAAAATCCTTTTAAAAATAAATATAAATAAATAATGACAAGTAGAGCTCTTAAATCATGTAAAATACATGTGCAGTTTAAATGAAAATAGTATTTGACAAATGTAAACAATGGAGACAAGTGTCACATTTATTTTAATTTTCTTTTATATTTTTAATGAAATCTAAATTAACTTATATAAACTCCTATCTTCCTCTTCATTTTCTTTTTCTTTTCTAAAAATAAGAAAACCAAACCTATATACTATCTTCAACAACTCAGTTCAAACTTATACAATGCAAACATCTTCAAAAATAAGATCAAAAACCTATTATTCATTCCTCAAACCAAAAACAGAAATCCACAATCTTAAGCCAAAAATCTGTAGCTATCTCATATAAAACAACTGCAACTCAACCAGAAGATCATCAAAACCTATAACCTCCTAAAACTCAGGCCTGTAATCGATTTTCAAGGCAATCCTGTAATAAATTTTTCAAGCATGATAGCCTGTAAAATAAGGCCTGTTATGTTTTATCTTCAATCCAGAAAGCATTTTCAAGCCTGTAAGCAAATCAGCAACATCAAGTTTTCCAGTATGTTAATCAAAGCAGCAATGCAAAGATTCAAGTGTTCAAAGTTTTTTAGTCTTAAAGCATTTCAGAAATCAAGCAAATTCAGTTTTCAAAGATCTAACCATTCAAAGTTTTCTGGAATGAAAACAACAAAGCAATGCAAATTTCAAATCCATTTTTAAAGCTCTCTGCAATTTCACAAAAGGTGAGTAAACATCTACTTAAAAAATCCTAAGTAATAATTGTTCTTTTGTTGTTAAATTTCGGAAATGATCAATGCTTGCAAGTGTATATATAACTGTATGATCTATGTGTATGAATGTGAATGATTGTGGATGTATATTTGGATTGTTCTTCTCTGTTTTTAAATTACAAAGAGTAGGAATAAAAGAAAATTCAAATCTTCTTATCTGATCATTGTTAGGTTTTAAGTTTTAAACCGGAGATGTTTGTTTATATATAAATTTAAGTTTAAAATTTTATTCAAGTAAAATAGATGTGAAAATCTTCTGGAATCAAAATAGCACAGTAGAAATTCTAAAACATGATTAAATCAAGTATTTTAAATTTCTGTTTCAAGTTTAAATCTTGAATCATCTTTGAAAGACAGGAATTTTTAAACAAAAATTAAGATTTTTAGTACTAGGATTAGTGTGTATTTCGGGATGGTCTGTAAATGGGTTTCTGGGCAAGTTCTGTTGGCCTGAGCAATTTTGGTGGTCATGGCTTTGATTGGAGGAGGTCGGGATGTAGGAGTGCTCAGAAAAAATGGCAGGAATGGTTTCTGATCGACGTGGCGTCGGCGGTAAGGTGATCTAGGTTGTAAACCTAATTTTGTCGAATAGTGAAAATGGGACCAGTGCTTCTCCTCTGGTTGATCGAGTGTCGTGAAACTCGGGGAAATGGTGGCGTGGATGGTCGGCAATGTATGGATAGAGTCTCTTGACCTCTGGTGGTCGGTAACATGGTTGCGTTGCAGATTTGCTGGTGAGGTTCTGATTCCAGTTTCAATTGGAATGCTTGATTTTGATCAGGGGCTTCTGCCTGTGTTCTGGCAATTAGGAAAGGTTGCAATGATGATGGTTGGCGTGCCGGAGGGTTCGTCAGAGGTCGAAGAAGGCTCCGGCGCTGGTGCATGTGCATGAGGAAGGTTTTGGCGTCAGTGATTTTGGGTTGGCTTGTGACCCGAAGGAAGCACCGTGCTTTTGATTTGGTGTCTCGAGTGGGAGCTCGAAGTAACTGGAGTGTTAAACCTGTTAACAGATTAGTTGTTACAGGGTTTTTAAAATTTAAATTTATACTAAACTTTGAAAATTTAAGAAAAGTAAATGGAACTTGAAGTGGCTCGAGTGATCCTCAGATACAAGCTGAAGCAGACGGTTAAAAGAAATTTAAAAAAAAAGTTTAAATTTTTTTTATAAAACAAGTTACAAATTTAAATAAAGAAAGTTTTAAACTTTTGAATGAATCTTGTTTGTGAACACTATTCTTTATAAAAATATATGTTTTCTTTAACATTTTATCAAGAAGTTTGAAATTTTTTTAATTTAAAATTTTGTTAAAATATAGTCAAAGTTATTTTTAAAACTTAAGTAAAAATGGAATTTTAAAGACAAGTTTTAAAATCTAAATTTAATTTAGTTTAAACCATCATTTGATAAACGTTTGAGGTTATGTAATGGAAGTTATGTTTTGTTAACTTTAATTTATCAAGAAATGATTATTTTATTTTAAGACTTAAATATTGATTTAATTAAGTATAGTTAATTATAAAGATATAATGGTTTAAAATTGTAAATGTTAATAAAGGCATTAATAAGATAATGTTTTATCTTAAGGTTAATTAAGGTTTTTAATATCTTGAAATTAATTAGGTTAATTAAAGGAAAATTAGATATGATTAATTAATTTAATTGATAATGATTAAAGATTAATTAAGAATTTATTAAAGGATTAATTAAGGGTAATTAATTGATTTAATTAATTGATTTAAAATTAATAACTAAGGGTTATAAGTTAATTAATTAGAGGTTAATTAATTTATAATTAGGAATTATTAATTAGATAATTAGAGATTATTAATTAACGATTAAATATTAATTATTAAGTAATTAAGGTTAATTAATTGGTAATTAAAAAGTAATTAATTTGTAATTAAGTTTTATTAATTAATAATTAGGCTTTATTAATTGATAATTAAGAAATTATTAATCTAAAATTAAAGTTAATTAAGGATTAATTAACTGTTATTTAGGGTTAATAAATTGTTATTAAGGATTGATTAAGTGATTTATTATGGATTAATAAATTGGTTATTAAGTTTTATTAATCAATAATTAAGGTTTATTAATTAATAATTATGGATTAATTAATCTGTAATCAAAGATTAATTTATTTACTTAAAAGGGTAATTAAGGAATGAATTACCCAATTGTAATTAATCAAATGAATGTGATTAATTAATTGATTGATTAATTATAGATAATCTTGATGACTGATTAAGTATGAATACTTAATGGGATTAAATAGTGTAATTACTTAGTGAAGTAATTAATGTATAATTCCTGGGATGTAATTAATTAAAGGGAATTACTTAATGGGAAGTGATAAAAGGATAATTACTTAGTAGAATTAATTAAGGATTAATTACTTGGTGTAATTAATTAAAGGATTAATATAACTAGTTAAGGAGTTAATTAATTAAGGTAAGTAATTACAGGATAGTAATTACTGTTTATGATTAATAAAAGTTGATTAATGGAAGTTATTAATTAAGGATCATTAATTAATGTAATTAATGAGAGTAATTAAGGATTGTTTAATTAAGATTAATTAATCAATAAAAAGTGATTATAAGGTAACTAATTAATTTTAATTAATTAAGGATTAATGTAATTAATTATAGTTAATGAAGTAATTAAGGTTAATTACTTTAATGGTTTGTAGATAATTAATTTATGTAATTAATTAAGGGTTAATTACTTAATGTAATTAAAGGATAATTAATCAAAGGTGATTAATTAATATGATGATTAATTAATTGATTTGTAATTAATTAATGGTTAATTAAGCAAGATTTATTGTGATGAAAGTAATTAATTTAATTTATTTTAAATTAATTAGAGATAAAGTAATTAATTTTAATTCATTTTAAATTAATTATAGATGGTGTGATTAATAGATCATTGCTTATGGATAACTGATTGATATTGAATGCCTTGATTGTTTGATAACTCTGATGAGATATGTGTGATTTGTGATATGAGATGATTTGGTTGAACTGTTATGATTTGAATTATCTATCTGTCTGAATATAGATAATGATTTGAATTGAATTGTTTTAACTTTAAAACAACTTGGACCATAAAGTTGGAATTTTGGATTTCGGTGAGACCGGGATCGAGTTTCTAGATTTGGATATCCAAAAACCACATCGATCCAAATTAACGATAGGTCGTGAATCTCAAGTGATGATGAAAATTCAGAGTGCAATGGTTATTGTCGTTAACTCTGAGGGTGATTCAAAAATGAGTGCAATGAGATAATGCATTTGGTTTCGTTCGAACCAGGAACGAACTTGTATGGATTGAATGCTTTCAGAATATCGTCAGGTGGACAATGAGCATTCTAAGATAGATGTGTTCTATAAAGGTAATCGTACCCTCAAGCCTCATCAACCGAGAATGGCTAAAACAAGGGAGGAGCAGCAAGGTTAAGTGGGTCATGCCCAAGTAAGACGAGATTTACCCCTATCTAGAGTCCCTTTATATTCCACTGTACGGGCGATTGCTAGCTACAACCAAGGGGTTGTCTTGTTCGGGACTGTCCAGTAAGGGATGGTTTTGGCCTTGTGTTGTAAGGGATTTAGGGTGGATCCTTGGTACGGTGGTCTAGGCCCCATACTGTAACGGGCGGTACCCTGGTAGCCCTGCCATTGATGGAAACCCATTCTTCCTACGTGCCCTTATGGTTTTGATTGTATTACCCACTTTACGGCTAGTAGCTGGAATTTAATCATGTAACAATTTCGTCTATTTCTTATTTATTTGAAAACCCTTGACCCTATCATAATATCACTGGATTTCCTATCAAATGTTTTGGTTAGCGTAAGGTAAAAACTTATCCATGTTTATGTATGGGAAGTCTTACATGATACTTTTCTTTCAAAATTTTCTTTTTAAAGTTATGCAGCTTTAACCATTTACTCACACCATACTCATGCCTGACCCGGAGTTTATCCTGTTTTTCTTAAACTCTTGTGTACTCAAATTTTTACGAGTAGCCAAGGGATTTAGTTTAGGTTTGAAGAATTCTGAAGGAGCTATGGAGCAGGAGGCTTCAGCGTTTGTAGATATATATCGATGGTTCCGCTGTATTGGTCTCTGAGTCGTTAGTCTGAGTTATTATCTGTATTGTATATTGAGACAGTGTTTATAACTGTCTAGTATGTGATTTATAAGCTGTGTAACTCTGATGTATATGATACTATGTAATATTTATGTGATTAATATAATTTATTCATTCCGCTGTTGAGATTCTGATGATGTTCCTTCCTTTCTTCTCTATCTTTTCTCTTTTCTATCCCTTTCTTTAGTAAAAATGATGCATCTTTCTGTGGGGAGAAAGGCGGGCCGTCTCATTTGGTATCAGAGCATAGGTTGAGTGAATACCTAGGCTCTGGAGTAGTGTCTTTCTTGAGAGAGCATATTTGTAATTTTATATATAACTATATATATCTATTCTACCTATTTGTTGGATTACCTTTTTGGGTTTTTCCAATATGAGTTCTAAAGGTAGCTAGGGTAGCGGTGTGTGTAGCACGACTACCAATTAAGAAGTCCGAGCGTTGTGGTTGGAAGTGTATCTGTTGAGACTGTAGACCCAATACCTTCTCGAGTGAGCATTGCAGTATGGTGTAAGGATTTCACCAATCTTTGAAGGAAACTTGTTAAGGTTCGGAGTCCATCTTTGAAGTATAAGTTAATAGCGCTCATGTGAGCGGATTTTCTAGAGTTTGATCTGTTCGGTTGAGCAGAAGCGTGTGATGGTATCTTGGTAACTTCAGGATGGAGTAGCTGCGTGTTGAGACCTAGTGGCTATGGATGTTTTCAAAGATGTTTCTTTGGATCAATTTAAGGAAGTATGTTTGCATCGGTGATGAGACTGAGTTTCTGAAGGATATTTGTGTTTGGGTTGGGGCCCAACTATCTTGAGGAGATGTCCGTCCATCTTAAGGCTCTGTGTGGGATTGGTTGTGATCATTTTGAGGATCAAGGAGCTTTGGATAGAAGTCTTTCGCGTCAGTGGCAGTATTGCAGTTGGGTAGTGTTCTATGTGCCACAAGGAAGATCTTTGGCTTAGATGTTTCCTAGAGGTGGAGTTCAGAAGCAATAGAGTGGACCCGTTTCTTCGATGGATTAGTCGAGGATAAGCTATTTTGATTTGTGAAGAGAGAACAGTGTCTGTGGATATTGGATTGGTTAGAATCACAAAAGTTACTTGTGATAGTTTGTGTGTTCTCTTAAGTTATAGAGTTGTCAGACATTTTCCGGATGTCTTCAGGGAAGTTAGAGATTGAGTTCCATATCGACCTAGGTCAGCCGGGTAGAAGGATGTCTCCTAGAGAAAGGATTTGGTGAAGCAGCTCAGTATTTCTTGGAACTTCTAAATTTTCTCTTTATGGATCCGTTGAACCATATTTCTGGAATGTGTTGTCTAGTCTGTACTCGTGTTCATCGAATAGCAATCTCATCTGCTCCAGATCAGAGTTGTGCAGCGGAAACAAGGTGGAAGCTGTTCTAGAGTGGAAGCAACCGAAAATTGCAGTGTTTTGGGTTAAAGAGTTTCTATAGGAAATTTTTCACGATTTGAGTCCAGATTGGTGAGTGCTCCTGTTTTGTCATTTCCGGATAAGAGAAGTAAGTTTGAGGTCTTCTGATGATTGTGGAATAGAGTTGTATTCTGGATTTTGGTAGATCTTGAGGGGATCATTTTGTTGGGTTGTTTTTGGCCAGTTGTTTCTAGAGTATCAGCGAAGGTTGAGCTGATCATAAAGGATGTAGGCAGCCCAGGATCGTCAGATGAGTTTTGTGGTTAAGAGGCGGAGGAATTTAGAATTCAAAGTTGGAGACTTCGTTATTATTGAGATTTTCTCCGGTCAAGGGAACAATAAGATTGGGTAAGACTGGGAAGTTAGCTCCGAGATATATTGGATTCTTTTGAGTTTTTGTAAGGATAAGTGCTTTGATCTGTAGGTTTGAATTGCCAGTTTGGAAGACTGGGATTCGATATATTTCAAGTATCTCTGAGGAAGTACGTGTTTGGTCCATCAATGGTTTTTGAACCAGCTGTTTGGGAGGTTTTGGATGTTGAGTCGGACTTAAGTATGGTCTGATAGCTTGTGTAGATTGTAGATCTAGATGAGTTGGAGCTCAGTAGATAAGTAGTGTAGCTAGTTTGAATTTAGTAGAACGAGTATTCCAGTATCTGTACCGTGGAAACTCAGAACAATTTTAGGAAGCTTATTCGGATTTGTGTCTGGATAACTAATGTTGTGTTGGATTGAATTATTTGTTTGGTTGGTTGATTGTGTATGGTTTATATGTATGCTTGAATTATTTAAAATAAAAATAAGAACCTTGGATTATCCTTTGTTTTAAATTTCGAGGACGAAATTCTTTTAAGGGGGGAGGAATGTGATATCCCGGAATTACAAGAAATTTAGAATGTGACGATCTCCTTAATTAATTATTTAAAATTTGTAAAGTTTGATATTTTCAAAGAATTTAATAATGAGTTGTTTCTAAATATAGGTTTTAAATAGATTTTTAATAGACTTATTATTTCAAATTTAATAAGTATTATTTAAATGTGTATACATATGTGTATTTAAATTGACTTTAATAGGATAATTATTCATAATTAATAACGTGCTTGTTTAAAATTGATATTTATTTGAATTGATTTTAAATTGGACTTTAAATTGAATTTGAATTTGAATTTAAAATTTGAATTTAAATGATATATATCTTAAAAATATTTTGGATATGAAATATGGATAAGGTTTTTATTTAAAATAAGATTGTTGTCTATTATTTTCTTTAAAGGAAATTTCTTTATATAAATTTAGAAAGTATTTTTTTAATAGTAAATAAATACAAAAGCTTTTAAATTAGCATTTAAAAATGGATTAAATAATTTTATTTGATTTTATTTTGGATCTAATTGGTTTTATTTTCTTTTCTTTTAAAAAGTTTTATTTATATATAAGTTAGAAAAGCATTTATTTATTTACAAAGGTATTTATTAATTAGAAAGATTATTATAAAAAGCTTTTAAAATCCTTTTAAAAATAAATATAAATAAATAATGATAAGTGGAGATCTTAAATCATGTAAAATACATGTGTAGTTTAAACAAAAATAGTATTTGACAAATGTAAACAATGGAGACAAGTGTCACATTTATTTTAATTTTCTTTAATTTTTTAATAAAATCTAAGTTAACTTATATAAACTTCTATCTTCCTCTTCCTTTTCTTTTTATTTTCTAAAACTAAGAAAACCAAACCTATACTATCTTCAACAACTCAGTTCAAATTTATACAATGCAAACATCGTCAAAACTGAGATCAAAACCCTTTTATTCATTCCTCAAACCAAAACCAGAAATCCACCATCTCAAGCCAATAATCTGTAACCATCTCCTCTAAAACAAATGCAACTCTACTAGAAGATCATCAAAATCTGTAACCTCCTAAAACTCATGCCTGTAATCAATTTTCAAGGCAATCCTATAATAAAATTTTCAAGCATGATAGCCTATAAAAATAAGGCCTGTTATGTTTTATCTTCAATCTGCAAAGCATTTTCAAGCCTGTAAACAAATCAGCAACATCAAGTTTTCCAGTATGTTAATCAAAGCAGCCATGCAAAGATTCAAGTGTTCAAAGTTTTTCAGTCTTAAAGCATTTCATAAATCAAGCGTATTCAGTTTTCAAAGATCTAAGCATTCAAAGTTTTTTGGAATTAAAACAACAAAGCAATGCAAATTTTCAAATCCAGTTTTAAATCTCTCTGCAATTCAAAAAAGGTGAGTAAACATCTACTTAAAAAATCCTAAGTAATAATTGTTCTGTTGCTTGTTAAATTTCGAAAATGATCAATGCTTGCATGTGTATATATTAGTGTATGATCTGTGTTTATGAATGTGAATGACTGTGCCTGTATATTTTGATTGTACTTCTCTGTTTTAAACTACAGAGAGTAGGAATAAAAGAAAATCCAAATCTTCTTATCTGATCATTGTTACGTTTTAAGTTAAACAGGAGATGTTTGTTTAAACATAAATTTAACTTCAAAATTTTATTCAAGTAAAATAGATGTGAAAATCTTCTGGAATCAAAATAGCACAATAGAAATTCTAAAACATGATTAAATCAAGTATTTCAAATTGCTATTTCAAGATTAAATCTTGAATCATCTTTGAAAGACAGGAATTTTAAAACAAAAATCAAGATTTTTAGTACTAGGATTAGTGTGTATTTCGGGATTGTCCGGAAATGGGTTTCTAGGCAAGTTCTGGTGGCCAGAGCAATTTTGGTGGTCATGGCTTCGACTGGAGGAGGTCGGGATGTAGGAATGCTTAGGAAAAATAACAGGTAGGGTTGTCGTGGCGTCGGCGGTGAGGTGATCTAGGTTGTAAACTTAATTTGGTCGAACTGTGAAAATGGGATCAGTGCTTCTCCTCTGGTTGATTGAGTGTCGTGAAACTCGGGGAAACGGAGGCGTGGATGGTCGGCAGTGTGTGGACAGAGCCTCTCGACCTCTCGTGGTCGGTAGCACGGGTGCGTGGTAGATTTGCTGGTGATGTTCTGATTCCAGTTTCAACTAGAATGCTTGATTTTGATCAGGGACTTTTGTCTGTGTTCTGGCAATCGGGAAAGGTTGCAGTGATAATGGTCGGCGCGCCGAAGGGTTCGTCAAAGATCAAAGAAGACTCCGACGCTGGTGCTTGTGCACAGGGAAGGTTTTGGAGTCATTGCTTTTGGGTTGGGTTGTGACTCGAAGGAAGCACCGTGCTTTTGAGTTGGTGTCTCGAGTGGGAACTTGAAGTAACTGGAGTGTTACACCTGTTAACATATTAGTTGTTACAGGGTTTTTAAAATTTAAATTTAAACTAAACTATTGAAAATTTAAGAAAATTAAATGGAACTTGAAGTGGCTCGAGTGATCCTCAGGTTTAAACTGAAGCAAATGATTAAAAGAAATTTAAAAAAAAAGTTTTAAATTTTTTTATAAAACGAGTTTTAAATTTAAATAAAGAAAGTTTTAAACTTTTGAATGAATCTTGTTTGTGAATACTATTCTATATAAAAATATATATTTTCTATAACATTTTATCAAGAAGTTTGAAATTTGTTTAATTTAAAATTTTGTTAAATAAAGTCAAAATTATTATTAAAACTTAAGTAAAAATGGAATTTTAAAGACAAGTTTCAAAATCTAAATTTAATCTAGTTTAAACCATCATTTGATAAACGTTTAAGGTTATGTAATGGAAGTTATGTTTTGTTAACTTTAATTTATCAAGAAATGATTATTTTATTTTAAGAATTAAATATTGATTTAATTAAGTATAGTTAATTATAAAGATATAATGGTTTAAAAGTGTAAATGTTAATAAAGGCTTAACATGATAATGTTTTATCTTAAGGTTAATTAAGGTTTTAATAACTTGAAATTAATTAAGTTAATTAAAGGAAAATTAGATATGATTAATTAATTTAATATAATGATTAAAGATTAATTAAGAATTTATTAAAGGATTAATTAAGGTTAATTAATTAATTTAATTTATTTATTTAAAATTAATAACTAAGGGTTATAAGTTAATTAATTAGAGGTTAATTAATTTATAATTAAGAATTATTAATTAGATAATTAGAGATTATTAATTAATGATTAAATATTAACTAATTAAGTAATTAAGGTTAATTAATTGGTAATTAAAAAGTAATTAATTTGTAATTTAGTTTTATTAATTAATAATTAGGCTTTATTAATTAATAATTAAGAAATTATTAATCTAAACTTAAAGTTAATTAAGGGTAAATTAACTGTTATTTAGGGTTAATTAATTGTTATTAAGGATTGATTAACTGATTTATTATGGATTAACAAATTGGTTATTAAGTTTTATTAATTGATAATTAAGGTTTGTTAATTAATAATTATGGATTAATTAATCTGTAATCAAAGATTAATTTATTTATTTAAAAGAGTAATTAAGGAATGAATTACCCAACTGTAGTTAATCAAATGAATCTGATTAATTAATTGATTGATTAATTATAGATAATCTTGATGACTGATTAAGTATGAATATTGAATGAGATTAAATAGTGTAATTACTTAGTGAAGTAATTAATGTATAATACTGGGATGTAATTAATTAAAGGGAATTACTTAATAGGAAGTGATAAAAGGATAATTACTTAGTAGAAGTAATTAAGGATTAATTACTTGTTGTAAATAATTAAAGGATTAATATAATTAATTAAGGAGTTAATTAATTAAGGTAAGTAATTATAGGATGGTAATGATTATTTATGATAAATTAAAGTTGATTAGTGGAAGTTATTAATTAAGGATCCTTAATTAATGTAATTAATGGCAGTAATTAAGGATTGATTAATTAAGATTAATTAATCAATAAGGTAATTAATTAATTGTAATTAATTAAGGATTAATGAATTAATTATAGTTAATGAAGTAATTAAGGTTAATTACTTTAATGGTTTGTAGATAATTAATTTGTGTAATTAATTAAGGGTTAATTACTTAATGTAATTAAAGGATAATTAATCAAGGGTGATTAATTAAGATGATGATTAATTAATTGATTTGTAATTAATTAATGGTTAAGTAAGCAAGATTTATTGTGATGAATGTAAATAATTTAATTTATTTTAAATTAATTAGAGATGAAGTAATTAATTTAATTCATTTTAAATTAATTATAGATGGTGTGATTGATAGATCATTGCTTGTGGATGGCTGATTGATATTGAATGCCTTGATTGTTTGATATCTCTGATGAGATATGTGTGATATGTGATATGCGATGATTTGGTTGAACTATGATGATATGAATTATCTATCTGTGTATATGAGAATTATCTATCTATGAATATAGATAATGATTTGAATTGAATTGTTTTAACTTTAAAACAACTTGGACCTTAAAGATGGCGTTTTGGATTTCGTTGAGACCAGGATCGGGTTTCCAGATTTGGATATCAGAAAACCACATCGATCCAAATTAACGATAGGTCGTGAATCTCAAGTGAAGATGAAGATTCAGAGTGCTAGGGTTATTGTCGTTAACTCTGAGGGTGATTCCAAAATGAGTGTAACAAGATAATGCCTTCGGTTTCGTTCAAGCCCGAAACGAACTTATATGGATTGAATGCTTTTAGAACATCGTCAGGTGGACGATAAACATTCTAAGATAGATGTGTTCTATAAAGGTAATCGTAGCCTCAAGCCTCATCAACCGGGAATAGCTAAAACAAGGGAGGTGCAGCAAGGCTAAGTGGGTCATGCCCAAGTAGGAGGAGGTTTACCCCTGTCTAATGTCCCTTTATATTCGGCTGTGTGGGCGGTTGCTAGCTACAACCACAGGATTGTCTTGTTCGGGACTGTCCAGTAAGGGATAGGATCGGCCTTGTGTTGCAAGGGATTTAGGGTGGATCCTTGGTACGGTGATCTAGGCCCCATACTGTAACGGGTGGTGCCCCGGTTGCCCTGCCATTGATGGAAACCCATTCTTCCTACCCGCCCTTATGGTTTTGATTGTATTTCCCACTTTGTGGCTAGTAGCTGGAATTTAATCATGTAATAATTTTGAATATTTCTTATTTATTTGAAAACCCTAGACCCTATTATAATATCACTGGATTTCCTATCAAATGTTTTGGTTAGCGTAAGGTAAAAACATACCCATGTTTATGTGTGGGAAGTCTTACGTGATACCTTTTCTTTCAAAAAGTTTTTTTAAAGTTAAGCAGATTTAACCGTTTACTCACAGCAGATCCATGTCTGACCCAGAGTTTATCTTGTTTTTCTTAAACTTTTCGGTACTCAAATTTTTACGAGTAGCCAAGGGATTTTGGCAAGGTTTGACAAATTCTGAAGGAGCTATGGAGCATGATGCTTTAAGGTTTGTAGATATATATAGATGGTTCCACTGTGTTGGTCCCTGAGTCGTTAGTCTGAGTTATTATCTGTATTGTATATTGAGATAGGTGTTTATAACTATCTAGTATGTGCTGTATAAGCTGTGTAACTCTGATATATGTGATACTATGTAATATTTATGTGATTAATATAATTTATTCGTTCCGCTATTGAGATTCTGATGTTGTGTCTTTCTTTCTTCTCTATCTTTTCTCTTTTTTATCCCTTTTTTTCTTAAGAAATGACGCGTCTTTCTATGGAGAGAAAGGCAAGTCGTCTCATTTATCAAATAGTTAAGACGAATTGTTTATACAATTTAAGCAAAAAGTGAAGAATATTGAATGTAATAACAAGCCGAGTATATGGAAAAGGCTAGTACATTTGTCCCGCCCATGAAATCTAGGAAGATAAAAACATGATGTTTGACTAAGGTTAGGGATGGAGCAACCATTGCCCTAAACTTACCTGGTTTATATTTTCTCTTCTTAGACGAGGGGTGGAACAGATCGAAAGGAAAGCCCAGATGCTATAAAAGATCATATTTAAATTTTTCCAAGATAAAAGAAAAGATCTTTATGATGTAAGATTACTTTCCACTACTCCTTGGAGGTAAAATTTACCATATTTAAGGTGGCGGTGGTACTCTGCTGTGAAAATCTTTGATTTCAAGAATAAGATTTGAAGTTAAGAAAGAAATCTTTGATTAAGATTTAATAAATAATTTGGGAATATTGTCCATAAGTTAAAAATTATAACTTGAAAGAAAGAAATATTTGATTTTGATTTAATGAATGATTTGGACCTAAGTAAAAGGGAAAATGATTTGGAATTAATTTAGGATTTAAGAAAGGTTTAAATAAATCAAATGATTTGATAAATGAGGCTTAATAATTCCATATAAACTCGAAAAGAAAATGGAATAAATTGAAGAGAATATATCTAAGAAAGATATTTGATTTAAATAGAAGATGAAGTAATTGATTGATGATTGATATCCACATACAAACTTAAAATCTTTTAAAGTGACGGTTGGCTTTGAAGGAATCGGGGTCGGATTTGGGTGATTCCCATCCAAAAACCACTTCGAACTAGTTACGTATTCGAACAATGAAGATAATTGAAGATGGAGATAGTGAGAGAATAATAAAGAGGGACTACTTGTTGATTAATTAGGGATAAACTCCTGATTCAATATATTGTAGCAGTGGTCTCTTTATTATGAAAATCATAAATCCACAAGGGCTTCTCGCCTAGTAATGGCTTCCCAGAACGAACTTGTATGGATGAATGTCTGACATTGTATTTCTGAGACTCAACATTTGACTTTTACAAATGTACATCTACTTGGTGGCGGAGAAGGCAACTTCTCTTAGCTCAACACCTTTCTCTTAGACATACGAGCTCAAAGGTTTGTATACTTGTGGGAGTCAAATAGTAATCAAAGAAATAACTGTTTGGCGTTCAAGGTGAAAGAAGATGTGTTATGTAAAAAGGTAATCGTTGCCTCAAGCCTCATCAACCGGTAATGATCCAAGGTAGGTTAGATGTGGCAAAGCTAAATGGGTTATTCCCAACTATGGTATGATCATCCCCTTCTCGATATATTTCTTCCCTCTATGATGTTCGGGATGTAAATTAATATGTTTTGTATGCTAGAGCGTGCTCAGTGAATTGTCGGTGACAACTGGGTGATGACATATTCGGTACTATCTATTTGCATAGGTAGGTCGGTCTTGTGTTGGTAGAGGAGCTTTGTGATGGTTCCTTGAGACATCCATCTAGAAGTGTATGGAAATCAATTCTCCAATAAGAACCTACAGACTTGATTATGAACCTATTATGCTGGAATTTAATCAATCTAACAATTTCGGCTAAGATTAATAAGTTTATTTGCAAATATTTTCAAGGAATGTAATTAGAAATAATTTCAAATGTTTTGATATATAAAAGTGTGTTAGTTGCTATTTGAATTGAAGTGGATGGTTTGTTGATTGAATAGCTTCAACTTGATTGTGAATTGTTTGCATGAGTTTAGTGATTATTAGATTGTTTGATTAAAAAAAGTGTGAAAATAACTGCAGTAAAACAGCAATATTTCAATGTAAATTAATCAAAATGACTAATTCTTTCTATGGTAGAAAGTTCTTTCAGTTAGCTACAACTTCTCTATTGATCAATTTTCGAAATTCTATAGTTTAATGGCTCGAAATCGAGTTTGAATCAGGTAGTGTTGCTATATTCCCGTGTATTTACAATGTTGAAACCTGAAATTGAGTGAATGTTTTTCAGTAGAAAGGTATCTTTATAAGTAACAACTTTTGTGTTTTTTGTTTTGTATAGTTTTGAAGTTTATATGTTCGAAAGTTTGTCTCTTTGTCACTTGCATGTCAATGAAAGACATAGTTAGCAACCGTAAATCTGAGAAAATGTTCCGGTCATAACTTTTGAACCGTAAGTCCAAGTTAGATTATCCTTTCTTATGTAAAATCTTAGACATTTATCTACAATATGTTTTGAAATTTGAAAAATTACGGGATTTAAGGGGTCGAAACTACAAATCTATAAGCTCTAAATTTGAGTTAAAAACTTATAGATGGATATGCTTCATATTCAAGTAATTTTATGAAAGCGGGTTTATTTAAATTTATAAATCTCAAACGTGTTTCTAAATTTGTTTAAATTCCTTTTTTAAAATGATTTTAATAAGTAATTATATATATATATATATATATATATATATCTATTGGTTATTTCTAGTACAAAGAGTTATGAATTTGAAAATATGAGTGATTATGGTTTTATAAAATAACCAATAACATATACAAGTGGCTTTGGAAATATGGTTTTAAAAAGGCGAGTCAAAATTATTTCTAAATAATATATATATATATATATATATATATATATTTGTGTGTGTGTGTAACGACTCGACTCGACCTTCGAAAATCGGCACCCAAATACATCACCCGTATTCGAATGCTGTAGATTTAAATGTTGAGTCTGGTTCGCCGGAACTTATAACAACATTAGGAGATAACGACACAGCGGAAACAGAATGAATAATTTTTATTTATACACAACATTTGATACAACAATGATACAAATGAAACGATTAGCACTATCAAAGATACACTGTAGCGGAAGACACAACAGAAAACACTAGCAACATCTGTAGAAAGAAACATCTTCGATTCCAAAGATCCCAAACTCCAAACCAAAAGCTCGAACCACCATCATGCTGAAGTGAAACACAATGCGATCGCCAAAATCCAAAGAATCCAAAGATTGCTAAAAGTTACACCAACTATCTGACTGTCAGAAAACCCGACTCTAGGCTGTCCGTGTGGAAAATTGTGGGCACCTAAAGTTTAGAAAGTGAACAATAAACTCCTGGTTGGCCATGGGACTGGTGTGAGCAAACAAAAATAGTTTTCTTTGAAAAAAAACAAACAAAATAAATTAAAAGAGATTCGCTATGGTTTTTGGAAAATGAAACTACCATTAGGCCTCCCGCCACACACAAAATGCAAGCGCACACTTGGAAGAGATTTCTCCTTATGACAGTCAAACATGTTTGATACGTTAAAATCCTTTTGATATTATTATTAGTGCATAGTGCAGAAAACAATTGCAAGTATAATATTCATCTTAGTCAGCATACATACCATTATAGTATGCCTACTATAGCTATCACGTGAGATGGCTGGTTCTACAACTAAAACAGTACAGGGCGCATATTGGGTGATTGGATTTCCAACAAATGGTTAGGCTAAGAAACTTCCTCACCGATTGGGTACGCCTCTGGAGGGACGCCCCGAGAACCTAACCGGCTCTCTGCCAACACAAGGTCGGGTTACCTCTGTAACTAGGTAACTACTGGCACGAGTATGCCATCCCTCGGTCATCACCGACCTTTATCCGAGGATCCTCAACAGCAACAAATTCCAACAACCACATAAGTTAAATATCTGGGCTCCATACCATGATACCACTTTTTATCCAGAAGGAAATGCACATACCCCAAAAAGCACGACCCTCATAACCTTGCCGCATTCTTCCTGTTTCGACCATTTCCGGGTTGTGAGGTTCGATGAAGTCTCGTCCACAAAGCTACGCTTTTCACAAAATCCATTCTTCGATCAACAAATGATCAGCAGTACTTAGCATGCCACGTTTCCAAATTGGGTATATATCACTAGTAACCATAACTACATAACCTCTGAGCTCGTACGTCTCAAAGAAGGGTGTTAAGCTAAGATAATAAATTCTCCACCGCCAAACAGAAATGTATTTGATAGAAACCAGCTTTACATCTTAAAGTGTAACGTCAGACGTACATCCATACCAGTCCATCCTGGGTCTGAATGGAACCAAAGGCACTTCCAAGAAGTCCTTGCAAATACGAGAATTCACAATCCCGATCGAACTCCCCATCACATATGGAGATCTCTATACCGGCGCGACTCAGTGCAAAGACATTCGTCAGGTAATCCTTTCATTCTCGTAAATACCCGGTCTTCAACGCCGCCTTCAAATGCTATCCATTTCCTCGTATCATAAATTCGGAATGGGTTTTACGACATAAAGTCCTCTCCCGGCTAAACCGAATAATGAACGCTAATTTTAAAACCATATGGATATACTAGGATCTTAGTTAGGCCACACTTTTAGCCCAAAACCTTTCTTTTTGAATGGTTTTAAAAAAGTTTCCATTTTCAAATCTTTTATAAAAAAGATACACCTTTAAGATCCTCTTCAATTTGAAAACAAAGTTCACCAATCTTTAACAACCAATCTTTAACAAAGATTCGTTCATAGCTTTCAAAGCCATTTCAATTTCAAATTTGATTTACACACAACTTGAAATCCTTTCAACAAAAACTGGAACTTCTTTCTTTATATGAAAGTAATCATCATTTGAAAACAAATGCCTTTTGTTTCGGGAAAAATAGATTATATTTACTCAATTATAGCCTTCTAAAAGTATAAAGCGAAAAATCAGTGAACTGTCATATCCCCGGCAAGTTCTATTTGGATTAAATTCAAATTCCCGAAATAATTTAATCAATATACTTCGAAATGGTTTAAAATCCATATATGTGTGTGTGTGTGTGTGTGTGTGTGTGTGTGTGTGTATTGTATAACTTGTATAACCATTTCAAACCATAATTTCCATAATAATTTCAAAACTTAAACAAGATATATTATATTCAAACTAAATTTAAATTTCAAAACTCCCTTTCCAAAAACTTTTCATATTCAACTCAATTTCACTTCCAAACCAATTAGATTCAAAATTTAACTTTTAAACAAAGTAATATTTAAATTCAAAATATCTATGACTTAACCAATTCCTCATGAATTCCATGTTATTGTGTGTGTGGTGTAGTCCAAGGGTTTTACACACAATAATAGAATATCACAACCAACATTAATTCAACCACAACAATATCGATAAGCGGTATGATCCTATAACGCTTATCTTTCATTCACAGATAAACAAGTAAAATCATCACAGATAAATAAATCATAGTTCATAGTTCAATTCAAAGCAATTCATATCACCGAACATCACACATCAGGGATATCAAACAATTTAAAGCACTCAATACAATCCAAACATTCATAAGTAAGATCAATTAATCACCTGGTTATAATCAATTTAAACCAGATTAATTACTTACTAATCCTGGTTAATTATCATTAATTACAAACTATTTTTTATTATTTTATTCAATGAAATTAATTAATCAACCTTAATTACCCATCATAATTAATTATCCTTAATAAATTAATTATAAATTAATTAATCCTTAAGTTAATTACATAATTAATAAATCCTTTAATTATTTAATAATTAACTCTCAATTGTTAATTAATTAATGTTTAATCATTCATTGATCAATCTGAATAAATAATTTAATCAATCATTAATTAATTAACCTTAAATTATTAGTTGATTAATTTATCCTTAATTAATTAATTAATTAATTAACCCTTAATTAATTTTATTAGTTAATTTTCCTCTAATAAATTAGTTAACCTTTAATTATTAAGTAATTAATCCTTAATTATCCTTTAGTTACAAATTATCTTTTAATTACTTTCATTAAGTAATCAACCTTAAAGTAATCAATTATCCTTAATTAATTACATGAATTAACCAACTTTAATTACATTAAAGTAATTAACCGTTAATTAATCCACCTTTAATCATTAATTAAGTAAAAGATAAACAGTTATCTTAACTAATTACTTTAATTATCATTTATACCTTGTTTAATAAATCTTGTAATTAATTATCATTAACCACTTAACTTAAACCTTTAAGTTAAATTAAGGATTAAAACACCTCATCCCTTTTTATCATTTACTTAATTTCAATATTAAGTTTATTTAAAATAAATTTTCAAAACAAAGGTTATACGTATATTAAAAAACATTTAAACTTAGTCAATTTTAAAATAAATTTATTTTAAAACCTTTAAATAATGTCAAACATAAATAACTTTCATTATTTAGAAAAGAAAAGTGCTTTTGAGAAACTTGTTTGAGTAAACTTGATTTGTTTTAAAATTTTAGAACCTTTCAGACATTTTTTTCTTTATAACTTGATATCATCACAAAAACCCGAGCCAAAACCCTAGATTCCCCGAGTATGTCTTTGAGCAACCTTCTTCCCTATTTTCTCCGTGTCAATCACAAAATCATCCTCATACTAACCCAAACAAATTCCCTTCTTCCCCATCTTCATAAACAAACCCAAACGCCGTTGATACTCGTGCACGTGCACACGAGATTACCAGAGCTCCGAGAGCTTCGATCAACTCCACCGACGTATACAGGTTGTCGATGACCCATACACATGCTACGACCACCCAGGTTGATGAACTCGATTGGAATTTGAAATCAAACAATCGAGCAATCCACAAACCCAAAACCGGTTAACAAAAATTCCTTGTGCCGCCAATCCTGACCACTAGAGGTCATGCGATCTCGCTTGAACCACCACCTTAGTCCCCTGCTTCGATTCCCCTAGGTCTGATTGACCCCAATGCACCAACGTCGACGAAATCACCTCGTCTACCACCTCGACCAAAACAGTACCTTAAACCTTAAATCGATGAACCCAATCCAATCTAACCATCTATAAAAACTTCGATTATTTTTCCCACGATCACCATCCTTCAAGCTACATTCAACAACAAGCACGACCTATGGCATCGGAATTTGACAAAAATGACAAATCTAATCAACTCAAGATAACTCTCAATTTCACACTTAAAATTTTTGAAATGATTCTCAAAAATCATTAATTTGTAATACGAATCTAATTTTATAATCAAAAATGGAAATTAAGATACTCGATTTTTCTGATTTTAAATGATTTTCTTTGTAATTTCAGAATTTCGAAGTATTTACCAAATAGTTTAACATGAAACTATTTTCAAAAATAAATTTACCTTCTTACAAACATTTTTCCATTTAGGATCATAACTTGAAAAGGTTTGGAGCAAGAGGAATTGATTTTTGAAACGTGTTGAACTATGTTAATAACAACAGAGGCACGCTTATTGATATACATAGATATGTACACATGGTTCATCATTGAATTCAACAAAATACATTCATGCAACATTCCTACTTAAATTATTTATCACATGAAATCAGATATCATATAGATTAAGCTTTAAAAAGTTTGATTGTTACTCACAAGCAACAACATATAAATAGATTAAGGGTTCAAATTAAAAGTTTGCTCACCAGATTCCAGAGAACAAAAAGCAAGTTTATCTTCAACCTGGAATTCTAAATTTGATGTGTTGATCTGATCTGTTTGTTGATGTTAAATCTTTGCATCTTTGCTTGATCTTGAATTTGTTTAAATTTGGTTTTGAATCTGGTGCTTTGCTTTTAGGTCTGAGTTGAATTAGTTTCTAGGTTTTCAGTTTTGTTTTAAACTTGGTCTTTGAATTACTGATTGAATCTAGACTCAGCTTGCTTCAGGTTAGAGATTTGTAAACTATTGTTTTGATTTGTTTTTGTATTTTATTTTCTATTTTTATTTCCTGGTTTTGTTTTTCTTTGGACTTCATTTAGTTTTGAATAAATTGAGAAAGAAGTACAGATGTGTGTGTGTATAACTTATTTTTCCTTTTATTTCTAAAATTCAAAAACGAAAAGAAAATCTAAAAAAATGAAACTTGTATCATGCATGACATTAATCCTTTACACTTGTTTATCTTAAGGCATAATAATCCACACTGGTAATTTATATGTATTAAATGTTTAAATATGATTTATGTTTGTATTTTCAATTTAAACAAATCCATTTCCTTTCATTTATATATTTATAACTTTAAAGAAATTGATTTTAAAATTTAATTATACATTAATAAATAAACACACATATATATTATATTTTAACTCTTAAAGAAAATGATTTTGAAATCTAATTATACTTTACTAAATAACTAATACATATATATATATATATATATGTATGCATGTATGTATGTATATGTATATGTATATGCATTAGAATTTAATCCTTAAATTGTTTTTGAAAAATTATTATATTAAATTCAAAATAAAACTTCCAAAACATATATACTTATATATGTATATATTATAATTACAAAACAAATTTTTATTATTTTCAAATTATAGAGCTTTTAAATTCAAATTTATTTATAAGATATTTATTTTTTAATTTCAAAAATCAATATTTTATTTCAATCCATTTATATATATATATATATATAAATATAACACATATCTAATTAAATTTTGGGAAAAGTCAAATTAGTTCACAATTTAAATCCAAAAATTTATATCAATTACCAATTTAAATTTGACTAAAAACCGAGATCGTTACAATATATATATATATATATATATATATATATATATATATATCAAAATGGATTTGGAAGAATAATAAAAGTGGTTTTGGAATATGGGTTATTAACTAAGTGTTTTGTATGGAAATTTGAGACAACTTTGTGTACATAAATGTAATTTTAGAACAATTGGGGGTTTTGAAATATTTTATCAAAAAAGTGAACAATTATTTAAAGCTAAATAATAATTAGATTAGTGGAAAACTGTAATAAGTGGTTTTTAAATAATAAAAATGAGAGAAAAAGTTGTTTTGAGAATCTTAATTCTATTATTTGGGAAGTATTATTATTTGACTTAATGTTATGGATTGTTTTAAATGCTTTCGAGTAACACTTCATTGAATACATTATAACCCATTGAATATAATGTTTGAGTGGAATTTACTAACCCATTAGCGAATACTCGAATTCCACCAGGTAATATGGGATGCCTTGGTTAAATTCTTGTGATCATATTTGGGAATGTACTTAACACTTTAGAGTTGTATTCTCTTCTTGTGTGTGACAATCGGTTGCTAGATCCTTACGAGAATGTAATTCAGGTTGTCTAGTGGTATCCTAATAAGTGATATTTACTGGCTTTTAGTAAATACTTATATTTCATCATACATTATGGGATGTATTGGTTAAATTCTAGTGATTACTGAAGGTGATAGTGTTTGACACTTTAGAGTTTACTCTCTTTTAGTGTGCGTCAAGCGACTGCAAGATCCTTAAGAAGTTTATTCTTGGATTTGTTTTCGAACATAATAAAATAATATATTAATAAATGCAGATTTATCGAGTGATGATTTCTATGGTCACCTTGATTGATATGGACTATCCTTGAGATCATTCTATGATTCTGTGTTCCACGTCTGAGCACGATCCTTGGTATCAGATAGGTTCGAGTGATACCAATTTGTTTGTTTGTATTTTCCATGGGTTTTGAGTACAATCATTGCGATTGTTTTGGACGATCATTACGATAAGTTTGGAGTAGATCTCTTAGATTCTGATATTTGGATTCTGTTACAATTCTGTGTTCGTGAAAAAAAAAATATTCTTGTGTCTTGTGTTAGTGAAATAAATATATGTTCTTGTCTCTTGTGATGGATGTTAAGTTAATTCTGTTATTTTGAGTTTAGTGACTAATATGTGTTTGTGACTTAAGTGTATAACCATGTGCCTTTTGATGAACTCTAAGTTAAACAAATTCACTTGTTATTTCATGGACATCTGTATTTACTTATATGTTGTTGTTCTTATGTTATTCCTTGTTCTCCCTTATTGGATATTTAGAGATAGTTTGACCCGGGTGTTATTTTGCTCGGGTTAGGCCGAGACTTTTCAGGTTGCGGGATAGGTTCACGTTTATAATGGTTATGCTAGCATGGAGATAAATATTTGAACCTTTAGTTTATCCCATTTAGGAATTTGGACCTTGTAAATAAAATGTATAACTGAGAGTAGAGTATTCTAATACTTGTATATTATGTTAGTTTAGTGTTTTATTTTGTAGACTCATAATTGGTATACGTATATGACGTTATTATTCCGCTGTGATCTATGACTGATGCTTATAGGATATATTGTTCTGATTTTGAGAAATCGGTGTATCTATTATTTTGTATTATTACTATACACGTCAAATTTCAGTTCAAATATTAAGTAAAAATGTATAAATGACGTGTTAGTGCTAGTAAAAAGATACATTCACATTCGATCGCTTCTGACAAGCCGTATTCTTCAGATTAGTAGACGACGTTACTTGTAATCTTCTTTGCTGAACTAGGCATCGCAGTGGGGTCGTTATAGCTAAGATGGTCGAATGGAGGAGGATGAACGTTTGAAACTCTGGCGTAAGCGGCTTGGGTGTGCAAGTGGAGGCGGTTTTGCCGGCGGTGTCGAGGCGTCGAGGCTATGGCCAGTTCGTGCATGCATATGCGTGGATATGCATGCATATGCTTGAGTTTGTATATGTTTTAATACTCGAAACTTATTTTTTTATACGATTTTAATTTGCCTGGGTAGGAAAAGAAGATGTGGGGTTTTTGGTGTGTAATGATGGGACTGTGGCCCTTGAGTGTATAAGTATCTATAAAAAAGAATTTTTAAAAATAATGAAACCTAGAAATAGCATAACTCCTTCGTTCGAGATTCGTTTTGCAAGCGGTTTTCGACTTTGAATTTGTATTGACCTATAAAACACACCCATGTAGTCATATAATCCATATGTTGTTGTTTTAATAGTAAATTAATTCGGATAGTATTTGATTACATGATTAGCAATTAAAATTAATCTCTGACATTTCTATTAGCAGAATAAAACAACATTCTACTATATTTAGACTGAATGGATTTTATTGGTCATCTATTTAGCAGAATAAATCATCATGTTGTTATTATGTTAATTTAGATATTTGTTTATATGCCAGTTGAATCGTACTGACATGTTATTCATCGATTAATAGTATGGATTTTATTTACATATATATTGTTACATAAACACCTGCGTTGCAATTTAAATTTCAATTTGAGTATAATGGTACTTGCTTAGGCACCAACAAGATTTGCTAAGCCTCTTTCCAAATAGGATAAGTCATGCATTTGAAATCGAATTGAGTTTCCCAACAATTTAAAGTGAATTATTAAGTTAATTAATAATGTTTCAATTTTTTTAATTATTTATGATTTAAGGTTAGTTAAATTAATGATGTTTGTGGATAATTATTATTTAATTAACATTGGTTTAAGTTAATTATCGATCTAATTAATAGTCGGTTAAGCTAATTATTATTTTAAACTAAATTTGTTTTAAGTTAATTACCATTCAATTAACAAAATGTTTAAGTTAATTATTATTCAAGTAATAATTGGTTTAAGCTAATTATTATTTTAATTAATAATGATTAATCTAATTAATTCTTTTAATTAATGTTATTTAAGTCATTAATCCTTTAATTAATGGTGTTTAAAGGTTAATTAATTATTTGTTAATAAAGGTATTAAAGTTAATTAATTGTTTTACTAACAACGTAGATATATTTAATTTCTTTACTAATTTTAAATTTATTATGTATTTAATAATGATGTTTAAAAATTTATTAATCTTTTTATGAAAGTTAGTTAATAAAGAAATAATGGAGTTTTAGTTAATTTAATTAACTTAAGATTATGCTGTTAAATAATGATATTGTTTTATATTTAGAAGCTTATAAATTTGTTTTATAAAAGGGGTTTTTTCTTTGTAAAAAGAACTAGAAAAAAGAGTTATATTTTGGCAAGAGATCTTGGATTTTGGAAGGAATGATTGGGTTTGTTAAGTTTTGATTGGATCGTTTATATTAATCAATTTAAGAATCAAATAAACAAGCAGTCCTTCTTAAATTTTGCCATAGAGAAGCAATTTCCCTCTTAACACCGAAGGATGAGTTGTTTAGGGATTCGTAATAACTATGTTTTCAAAGACTTATGTTTTGATCCATTTAAAATAAAATTGAAATAAGCAATCATCTAAATGGTTTGTGAATATACTTATACTTCTGAGATAAATATATGAATTATTTTGGGTAAATAATTAAATAGATTTAATTAATAGAAGAATAATAAAATGATGCTTAGTGGATTCAATAGGAAATTAAACCTATGATTGATGTGTGTGTATTTGTTAGTTAAACAATCGACTATCAAATCTTGGCCCAAAATATAATTCTGGAAATATCTAGGAGAAACATGTGAGTTATATGGCAAAATCATCTTCGATGATGTTGTATTGAGTGTATAAATCTCGTTTTGTTCTTCTAGGATAAATTATAAGGAGATCCATCTACTTAAATAGTTAGGGGATGATCTCTGCTTTTTATCTTGTTTGTTTATTTTCGAAAGAACCGAAGCTGAGCTTATCAGAAACTATCAAATGTTGGTTCGAAGAGACTGGAATCAAATACGTATGAATTATCCGAAAACCACTTCGATCCGACTTATGTATTAAAGATATCTTGAAGATGATGGGATCGAAGAAGGAGCTTTTGAAGTGCAAGGGCTTCTTACTGCTAATCCTGAGGGTGATTCTAAAAGGGATGTGGTTGAAGTAGTGCCTTTGGTTTGCTCAGACGCAGAAAAACTTGAATGATGAATGATGGCATTGCATTTTTGCTTAAACATCAATGTTTGTATTCTAAGTCGTAAGTGCTAAAAAAAGGTAAAACATAGCCTTAGGCCTCACCAATCGAAAATGAAAATAAACAGGGGATGCATCAGGGATGTGTCGGTCGATCCCATTAGGGTATGGTCATCCCTTATCTAGAGTTGATATCCTAAATGCTAAAGAAAAATAATCTTCTGATATCCTAAATGCTAAAGAAAACAGATGCATGCAAAGATAATCCTAAATGCTAAAGAAAAATTGATGTCAAAATAATTACAAAACTATAACAATTGTTGATAAAAAAGAAACCAACTCTTGAATATTAGTAAGGTTGAGAATATTAGTAAGGTTACCACTCAACTACCAAAATCTTAACCTCTCCCCTTTTTGTTAACATCAAAATAATAATAATACTTGATATAGTGATAAATTTTGATTGAAACTATATATCATATAGAGATAAAAATAGTTAAAATTTCAAACAATCAATCAAAACCATAATATTTTATTAATTAGATACAAATTCAACCATGAAGTGATGATTGGATTATGGTTTAGGAAGAATTTTATATAGCGAAAGTAGTATGATATTTTTAATAATGGAGAATGTTTTAAATATTATTCTTTTAAAAAAATATACAAAGAATCTTTAGCACTATTTAACCAGCATAACCGTTAGTATTTTTAAATGAGGTTCGTAGTTACTTAAAGATGTCATGCATTTTCTAACCATACATAACTGTTAGAACTTTTGAATGAGAATAGAAATTATTTGAATATTTGTCCCTCTCATTATAAATTTTCCATCCATGCATAGCCGTGAGGGCTTTTAAATGAGAATGGAAGAATTTATATAGAAATTAAAGTTATTAACTCATGCATAACCGTGATGACTTTAAGCGAGAGTGAACACATTGAGACAGAAATATAAATTACACTGAAAAGATAATTTCTCGTTTTTCGCATTCATCATATAATTTGGTATGTGGATTATAAGAAAAATGAGAGCAATAGAAATTGTTAACGAATAAATTCCTCAATCCTCCAAAGTGAAAAAGTAAAGAATTGTTTTAGAGGAGAGTCTTATCGAGGTCAATAGAAGTTGTCGAGGTTAGGCATGATATCATTGAAGTCATCGAGATCAGGCATGAAGCCACTAGAGTCATCGAGGTTAGGCATGTTTACACATGTCGGGTTTTAGCTTTGATATCGATGTCTATGACATTATTGAGTATGATATTCAAAGTGCGGTTAACATGGAGGTCATTGAGGTTATTAACAACTACGAGGCTCAACGAGGTTTATTACGGTGTGCACAAGGATATGAGTTCATAATAAACTCAAAATTGAATGTAAATGTGTAGACCTTAACTTAAATCAAGATAATCAAACTATCACTTCATTAATTGAACAAATAGTCGTGGATACAACACTCTTGATTTTACACTGAGCAATCCCCATTCGGTTAAGGTTTTAAAGGAGTAAGAAGCGAGAAAAGAAAAAACTCGCCCCAAAATGAAGACCCTCGGTCCCTATTTATAGAGTTTGGTGGGTGGCAAACTTCGGCATATATGAATCTCAACACCTTTAGCCTCATCGAGTGTCAAAGGTGAATGATTTATCGGCCTTGATGTAATTAGAATTGTCGCACATCGAAGTCTACACAATTGCATCTTCATCGACATGACATTTGCAGTCTCAATACTTGATGTCCCATTGTTGATAGAATGTGACGTTGACATCCATGGACATTGACATTGATGGATATCGACATCGCATACATAGATATGTGGTGCTTTCCATGAGGCTCAATGACTCAGCAGTGTTAATCCTCGACGAGCTTCAATTGCACCTGTTTGTAAATTGGCGAGTTGAGTTGGAGGCTTGGTGAACCTCGACGAGCCTAACAGCTTTGATGTTGTTTGAATCATCTTTGGCAACCGCTCGATCGTGTTTATTGATGTTGACATCATTATGCCAATGATGTTGAGATTGATTGATATGTAAGGCTCCCTTGATGATGATAATGATAGTATCATACCTTGGTGCGTCCATGCTAACATCGATATCTCCATATTAAATCACGTTGGGGCTGAATCATTATAGGACCTTCTCGATGACGATATGGTTGTAATATTTGTCCCTTAGTATGATAAAAGCGTTAAATTTTCAAGTTAATAATGTCACATTAAAATTGAGACATTTCAAAGAACAAGAAATTTCACCATGAGTGAAGAAGGCTCGTGAACATCGAGATAAACTTTTGGAGGAAAATGTTGAATTAGTGGTCCTTTTCTAGGTGCTCATAGATGATAGGGATACTCTAGTTAAGTTTATATACAAAACTTTTCACAGGAATCTAACTAATGGTTTCACTTATTTAGTCGAGAAAAGTAGAGGACTAATTAGATGACTACATTGTAGATATTTGGATGAATTTGGACCTTTCGATCCTCAACTTGTGGAGTGCTGGAAGCTTCCTCGAATCAATCATACCCCCGACTTATTACTCTCTCTTCCATTATAAAAACTTAAACATAATAAATGGAGAATTATTCTTGAAGTGCATAAGAATTTTTTTTGTATGAACCAGAGTAACTTGTATAGCTTTTGTGTACTACTGGGCTTACTTTGGGAATGTTATTATTTCATTTTCTCAATTCTTAGTTTAATTTTAACATATTGCATAGAATTAAGGTATTTCAGGCAACCCTACTCCTAAAGGCATCTTGAGTAAATATGTCATGCTAAGGAGGGAGTTTTTGGAAAAAACTTCTATTACTAATATGTCGAAGTTAGCTAGACATCGTTTCCACCAAGGTTAACATGAATTTTATATGTGGTGTCCTAGTTTTCGCTTTTACTTCCTGGGAAATGAAGAAGATAAGATACTTAAAAAATTTTGATCTTATCATGCAAAATTAATATGTGGCCATGGTATCCCTTAAGTTGGAGAATGGGATTATCGCCGATATCCGCATGTTTACACCCCAGAAGACATTAAGCCTCTTTTCGATTTTATGCTTACTTTGACCGCTAGGTCGCTTGAAAAAGCTAAGACTGCAGTTTCAAAACTCTAAATGCTAGTGCTATGTAATTTGTAGTGTGATCTACCTTTGATAGAAGTGTGATGAAATCTTGGCTTTTATTATCTTTAATTTTAAACTTTAATGTTGTTGTGATAAAAGAGATTTTTTTTACATGTACTGATTCTTATTTTATTTAATTTTCAAACAGGAAATGCGATTATCAATTATGCCTACTCTTAAACAATCTCACTCTCGGCTGATGATCTCAAAGATAGGTTTGTAACTAATCTCGAACAGAGGAGTTTCTGTAAGGATGCCTTTGTCATCAAATTTCCAAATAATTTAGAAGCAGAAGAGTAGCATAGGAAGTTTCTTATTCAAAGAGAGATTATAAAGACCTATATTTCCATACCCTTTGAGTCGACAATAAACTACACATGTCCAACCCAAATTGAATGAAAAGATGGATCTTTAGGGGGTGAAATGAAAATAAAGTTAGAACAGAATCTCACACATATTGAATAACATATAATATTGAACAATAATCTTTACAGCTGAATTTTTTTAAAATACGTACACCAGAGTCTAACCTAAATTTAGCTTCGATAGTTATAAATATCCGCCCTTACAAATGCCGACAAACATCAAACAACTGCAGCGGTTAATATAATGCAACCATACATAGATGAATATATCTAGCTATCCTCTAGAAACTCCAACCATCTTTAAGTAATCCTGAAACTACTCGGATTTGACCCAAGTATTCTAATTTTACTCAACATTAATTTCCGTATTAAGTGCTATGAGCGGAATAACAGTGAAATAACCTATTAAAGTCCACGAATAGGACAAGTTCCCACTTCGGAACATAGTACCAAGTATAATAAGATTATCGTTATGCAATCCAAGTTGTAGTTTATTCATTTTGAAGATTAGTCCTTTTATACTTAAATTGCTTAACTTCTGGAAAATATTAAGTCTCTTTTGAAAAAACTTAATATAATCTTTTTAGAGCATCTGAGCTTTTCTTTCAATCTATACCACCCTCGCCTAAGAAGAGAAAACATAGGCTAGGTAATTTTAGGGCACTAGTTTATCCACCCGGAACCTTAGTTAAACACATTGTTTTATCTTTTCAAATCTCACAGGTGATATAAATGTAATAGTCGTTTCTTCATACCCAGTTAATAGCTTTATTTTGGAAATTGATTATAAATATTCCAAATTACCTTTTAAATGCTTAATTTTTCTTTCAAAATCATTAGTAATTGATTCTAGAGAAAATCGTTACTTTTATACCTTCATTTAAATAGCCGTAGAAAGGTAGCAGAAAAGTGCAACGGAAAGTGCTCTAAAAAGTTAGTTGATTTAAAAAAAAATCATATTTAAAAATTCATATTTTCCACTTCTAATCTCTTTTAGATCATTTAAATAGATTTATCAAATTTATTTCATATTTTTCCATAACTAAAAACGTTTATTTAAACAAATTTTACGTCATGGTCACTTAACTACGTTAGCGTGATTTTTCTAGAAAATTGATTTGGATTTAATTCAAATCTGCTTAATGAAATCTTGATTTTCATTCTTCATTTAGATGACACGAATATAATTGTTCAAAATGTTCTTATCTCAAAGAATTCCGAGCTATATTCCATTCTGTATACTCGTTTGAACTTTTCGGCGTGAAATCGCGAATTACTGTTGCGCTATGCACCTAGTTTTAACTTATTTTTCAATACTTGGAATAATCTATTCAAGTTGAATTTACAATTTATAAAATTATTAAAAATAATTTTAAATCAGTATTTTCACTTTTTAAAGTACCTAAATGTATTTTCACCTATTTCCACACTATAATATTATTTTATTCCTATTATTTTAATAATAAATTTTAAAATCCAATTTCAGTTCTAACTTCAAATTAAACTCAGTTAAAACCTCAGTTTCAAAATTTGGTTTCAAATCCTTCTTTAAGTTCAACTCAAATTTCAATTTCAATTTCACTTTTGATTCCAATTTTTGAAAAGAGACTTATTTATTCTAATATATCTCATATGAAAATGGTCTTATTTGACAAAGGTGATTACTTGGGTGAAATAAACATGATCACTATTTATAATTACCACTGCCACATCCAAATCAACCAATCACATCACATAATCACTACCATAAACACTTGCTACTATTCAAACATAACACAAACACAACAAATCATCCATAATAATATTTTAAAGGGGTGTATACTTGCATATGTCATAAGATGATTATTATAACAAAATCAAAATACAATCTTTTAAAAGTGATGCGAATTTCTCACCTTTAACCAAAATCATTTCACTTCCTACCAACATGCTTATCCAAACCAAAACTTCACTAAACATTTTTAAACCTTATCATAACCATGCTTCCATGTGGTCGACCATCTCCACCTCTACTTGCTTTTCTTACATCCATGACCCCTCTACACCACCTTTCTCTTGTCCTAAACCCTTAAACACCTTCATCCTCATGGCCCTTGTCCATTATATTGAAGAGAAATAGTTTTAAGAAGTGGTTAGAGAGTAATTAGTGGATTGGCGCTTAAGCACTCCACTATTTTTAACCCTCCTATCAAATTTTAAAAAGAAAAGAAAAGAGAGAACTTCCTTTTGGAAGCCATTAGAGAAGCTTAAAGAAAGTTTTAAGAAAGGAGGAAGAAGAAGAATTTTGGTGTGAAGAAATGAGTGAAAGTGAGGTGGTATTTATAGCAAAAATTTCCCATGTAAATTACCTTTTAACCTTAGCCAACATGACTAAAATACACTCTATATCAAATCAAACTTTGTCTCCCCTTTCACATTTTCCAATACATGTTTTAACTTGTTATTAATGAGTGTAATGATGATGTTTGTAGTAAAAAAAGAGATTCAAATAAAGAGATTTGGTTAGATCTTGTAAAAGTAAACTTCTTTTATCCTTTTCTGCTTTACTTAATTAATTAATCCTCTTGCTTAACTAACATTTTCTTAATATAAAAACGATGTTTATAACTTTGTTAATATGTTTAGATGAAACTATTCAAGTTGTAATAATGTAGTGACAACTTGTTTTGGTTGAAACAGTGTTTTTGTCGACAAATTTTACAATCAAAATTTGACGTTTTTGCTAAACTATATATTGACGTAAACCAAACTTAATAATTAGATTTTTTCTTCCTTAAATAAATTTAAATAAACATATTTATATTATAAAACCACATTTAAATAATATCAATATCTCCATGTTTATAGTGTATGTAAAACTGACAAAATGCGATAAAATTTAGACATTTTGTAAACCAATTAAAATTATGTTTCATAATCCTCATTAGATTTTAATTATCATTACTAAATGATTTTAATATGAATCTCTTTCTTTCTCGAATCAATTTATAATTTTTAAAATACCACTTTTGTTGATTTTTGAGTTGCATTGACAAAATGTGACAAATTTTGAATATTTTTATAAAACGATTTTAAACATATTTTTAAATCCTTAAATATACTTCTACTATCTTTATTAAGTGATTTTAATAAGATTTAACTTTTCAAAGAAATATTTAAACATATTTATTTTAGCATTTATTTATTTTTAATAAAACTTAACTTTTGTTGATTTGTTCCAAAATCCAAATTTTACACTTTTAATTGTTAAATATAAGAATAAATAATTCCTCTATTATAATTTATTATATATAACTTATTTTTTTAAGTTCTATATCTTTTTATATTTTATAATAAACAAAATATCTCATTTTCGAAGTAGCGAAATTACAGGTCATTACATTCTCCTCTATTTAAAAGCATCTCGTCCTCAAAATGAAAGTTAGATAAAGGAATCTACCTCATACTCATATCCTTAAGCATTTTGTCTTATTTTTAGTGATCATAGAAAAAAATGCATATAAGAAAGTAACAATACTGAAACAAATGATACCAAACGTACATACAGAGATTCTCAACACTAACATGAGCACTCATCTTGTACTAAATGTTATATCTAAATACGTCAAGTCTGACTCCTATTCTACCTATCCAAGTGCACACTGCACAGTTAAGATAATATACACTACTATGTAGACTATACTTCCAAAAACAACCTAACTGATACTATGTCAACATAAATGAATACATCCAACTCATCCCCCGACCTGAGCATGTACTACACCTGAGGTCTATACACACACATACCAAAACATAAGTCTAACCCCTATATCTTAGTATCAGATATTTAAGATAACTATCCAACTATTATATACGCAGACCCAAAACATCATATGGTATGTGATATTTGATTCGATCTATTATTCAAATCCACAACTTTACTTCCAAACTAGTATCGATTCTCCCATTTTCTAGTGCGAACTTTGATCAGACTTCCTGATTACAAACCATTGCTCTCCTTGCATAGCTCTCAATTATAATAGAAAACTCGAGTACATAAACACAAACCCTCACCAATGTTCGCCGTCAAGAATCGAGTGATAAATCCTTTTTCGGACTGGTGTAAACACCTCTAAGTTCTGTACTTAAACCTTAAATCAAAATTCTGTGTTCCGTAATGATCTACGTATAACTTATGTATTTATTAACATTCATTTTTACCTAATGTATTCCTTCAATATTTATATTAATCCAAGTTTATTTCACAAACATTTATTTTCTACTAAATCCATTATTACTTAAGCATACAAATATGACTTAAAATTGTATAATATATCTTTACTTCCTAAGAGTATACATACATATCCCCAAAATTCAAACCGTTATTACTTCATATAGGGTGTTTAACAAATGTGGAATTCTACTATTATCTCAAATTAATAAGTTATAAGACTTAATCCTTAGTTTTATTTCTCTAAGGTCTTAATTTAGCTAATATTATTTATCTTATCCGTATATTAATAAGGCAATTTTACCAAGTGTACATATTTTTCTCACTAATTTTATGATTATCTGCTTAACTTATTTACCTAACCGTTTCCTAAATCAAATTTCTTAGCCTTAAATCCATCAAATACCTTATAGTCAAACTGTGAATTTTACTTCATAAGATATTTGTACTTAGATTTTAAATCCGTCAATTTTGATGATGATTAAATCATTATTTGTTAAGAACCAAATGTCCAGGGGTATATGACTAAAGTTATAAATTCTAGCTTTCAACTAATTGATTCTGTATGGAATATCTTATAGTCAAACCATGCAATTCTAATCATAAGATATTCATATTTTAGTTTTACGAAGCTAAATTACCAAAAATCCTTAATTTCTAATCTAGAAATAATAATATCCCCTTGAATATTTAAAATATAAACCCAAGGTAAAATTATTTCATTTACCAACTTTTTTAAAACAAAACCATTTTTATAATATTAACAAATATGCGTTCATGCACGTAATAATCTCAACTCATTCTAGGGTGTTGTAATTCTATTTCTAATGAGTTATTCATCCTAGGATATTGCTAATCCTATCTTTGATAAGTCTTTACCCCGCCGAAGCCAAGATTCTTGCTTAACCTTCAGCTTTGATAATAAATATAAATGCCTCATTTTCCGTACCCTTTGAGTTGATAATAAACCATACATGTCCAACCAAAATTGAATGAAAGGATGGATTTTTAGGAGGTGAAAAAGGAAATAAAGATAGGACAGAATCTCACACGAATGGAATAACATATAATATTGAACAATAATCTTTACAGCGGAATTTTTTTAAAATACATATATCAAAGTCTAACCTAAATTCAACTTGGGAAGTTATAAATGTCCGCCCTTACAAATGTTGACAAACATCAAACAACATCAGCGGATAATAGAATATGTCCATATGTAGATGAATATCTCCAGCTCTCCTTTGGAAATCCAACGGCCTTCAACTAATCCTAAAACTACTCGGATCTGATCTGAGTACTGAAAATACCCAGATCAAGCTTGATAAACCAGCATGAGAAAAACTAAATAATAAATGACAGTGTCATATATCAGCCTTTGAAAAAAAATCCTTTGAAAAGAAAGAGTATCTCATAAGACCACGCACTATCATAAACGTGGACAGTTTTTACCATATGAAAACTAAAACACTTTTATAGATTGAAACATTTGATATTATTTTTAATGACATTCTTTGAAAACATTAGCAAATAAACTTATTAACCTTAGCCGAAATGGTTACCCATATAGCATTTCGAGGATGTTCATTACGCCATACAAACAAAATTGTTGGTTCTTATAGGAGAATGGATTTCCATACAAGTGGCAAGGTAAAGGACTACCTTTCGATAGTACACCTTTAGAGGGATGCACCTAGGGTCGAGGTACTCGGCGCCTAAACCAACACAGAACCGGCATACCCTTTGCTGGATAGTACCAAATATGTCATCACTCTGATCATTACCGACCTTTAACGGGAACTCGAGCCATACGTTTGCCTCATACTTAGACATGTGTAGATTATATCTAGAAGGATGATGTCATCTCCTGGTGGAAGCGACCCACTTAGCCCTACTGATTCTACCTTGTTTCTTTTATTTTCGGGTGATGAGGTTTGTGGAAATGATTACTCACATAACACATCATCTTTGAGTGCCACATTGCCATCTCTATTTACTACTAATTGCCTTCCATAAAAATATAATCCCTGAGCTCATACGTCTCAAGGAGGGTGTTAAGCTAAGAGAAGTTGCTTTCTTCGCCATCACAGATGTATGTTTGTAAATCCAATGTACGCAATCTCAGAAAATGCACTGCCAAAACCCATTCATACAAGTTCGTTCTGGGACCGAATGAAACCTAAGGTACTTTCCTTGGCTATTACTAGGCGAAAAGCCTTTGTGTTTCTAAGGTTTTACAGAACATTGAGACCACTGCAATAATAATTAAATCAGGAGTTTATCCCCTATTAATCAACAAGTAGTCCTTAGTTATTATTTGTCTCAATATCTCCATCTTCAAATAGCTTCATCCTTCGAATATGCTGATTGGTTCGAAGTGGTTTTCGGATTGGAATTACACAATTCCGGCCCGGTTCCTTCGAAATCCAATTATCGATAAAAAGTGAATATGGGTATACATGATCATTAAGTCTCTTTTCACTTTTAATTCTTTTCGGATGAATTCAAAACCTCTTCTTTTTGTCTTAGAGTAATTCTAAGTTAATTCATTCTTTTGCTTTGGATAATATTACAAATTTCCTCACTTAACACTCGATCCAAATTCCTTAACTTTTAGGGTGGTAAAAAGTAATGTTATTTAAGACATCGTTTACTGTAAACCCTAAAATCAATCTTAGCAAACATTATCGAGTAAATAGGATCATAGAAATCAGTCTAATTTTACTCAATATCAATTTTTGTATTCAACAAGTGCTATGGGCGGAATAATGTTAAAATCACCTTTTAAATTTCACGAATAGGATTAGTTCCCTCTTCGGAACTTAATACCAACAATAAGAAGATTATCTCTATGAAATCCAAGTTGTAGTTTATTCATTTTGGAGATTAATCGTTTTATACTTAAACTGCTTAACTTTTGGAAAATAGTAATTTTCTCTTGGAAAACCTAATCTAATCTTTTTAGAGCATCCGGGCTTTCCTTTCGATCTGTTCCACCCCTCGTTTAAGAAGAGAAAACATAGGCTAGGTAAGTTTAGGGCACTAGTTTCTCCATCCCTAACCTTAGTAAAATACCTTGTTTTACGTTTCCAGATCTTACAGGCGGAACAAATGTACTAGTCGTTTCCGCATACCCAGTTATTAGCTTTATTTTGGAAATTGATTGTAAAGATTCCAAATTATCTTTTAAATGCTTAATTTTCCTTTTAAATACATTCATAATTGATTCTAGAAAAAATCGCTATGTTTAAACCTTCTTTTTAAAAGTCGTAGAAACGGTAGCAGAAAAGTGCTGCGAAAGTGCTATATAAGCTTATTTGATTTAAACAACTTTCTAATACTTGAAAATTCATATTTTCCACTTATAATCTCTTTTAAATCATTTAAATATATTTATCAAATTTATTTCATATTTTTCCATAGTTAAAAACGTTCATTTAAACAGATTTAACGTTTTGGTCACTTAACTACATTAGCCCGATTTTTCTAGAAAATTGATTTGGACTTGATTCAAAATCTACTTAATGAAATCTTGATTTTCTTTCTTCGTTTAGAAGATAAGGATATAATAGTTTGGAATTTTCTTATCTCAAATAATTCCAAGCTATATTCCATTCTGTATACTCATTTAATCTTTTCGGCGTGAAATCGCGAACTACCGTTACGCGACGTGTCTAGTTTTAACTTATTTTTCAATACTTGAAATAATATATTCAAATTGAACTTTTTTACTTATCAAATTATTACAAATCATTTTAAAAAATATTTTCGCTTTTTAAAGTATTTAAAATGTGTTTTCACTATTTCCATATTATAATATTATTTTATTCCTATTATTTTAATATTAAATTTTAAAATCCAATTTCAATTCAATTTCAATTCTAACTTCAAATTAATCCAAATAAAACATCAATTTCAAATTTGATTTCAAATCCATCTTTAATTTCAACTCAAATTTCAATTTCAATTTCAATTTCACTTTTGATTCCAAATTTTGAAAAAGAGACTTATTTATTGCAATATATCTCATATCAAAATGAGTCTCATTTAACAAAGGTGATTACCTGGGTGAAATAAACATAATCACTATTTATAATTACTACTACCATACCAAATCTACCAATCACATCACATAATCATTACCATAAACACTTGCTACTATTCAAACATAGCAAACATCCATAATAACATTTTAAAGGGGTGTATACTTGCGTATGTCATAAGATGTTTATTATAACAGAATCAAAATACAATATTTTAAAAGCGATGCGAATTTCTCACCTTTAACCAAAATCATTTCACTTCCTACCAACATTTTTATCCAAACCCATCATTTCAATAAACATTTCTAAACCTTACCATAACCATGCTTCCAAGTGCTCAACCATCTCCACCCTACTTGCTTTGCCCATGGCCATGACCTTCCTCCACCGCCTTGCTCTTGGCCTAATCCCTTTAACACCTTCATCCTCATAGCCCTCCGCCATTATAGAGAGGAGCCTTAGTTTTAAGAAGCGGATAGAGAGTAATTCGTGAATTGGTACCTAAGCACTACACATTTTTAACCCTCCTACCAAATTTCAAAAAGAAAAGAAAAGAGAAAACTTCCTTCTGGAAGCCATTAGAGAAGCTTAAAGTAAGTTATAAGAATGGAAGAAGAAGAAGAATAATTTTGGCGTGAAGAAATGAGTGAAAGTGAGGTGGTATTTATAGCAAAAATTTCCTATATAAATTACCTTTTTAACCTTAGCCAAAATGACTAAAATACAATCTATATCAAATTAAATATTGTCTCCCCTGTCACACTTTCCAATGCATTATTTTAACTTGTTATTAATGTTGAAATGAAGTGTATTAATGTGGAAGAGATGTTAGGATTTGAACTGTGTACTTATGTAATGATTTTTCCTTTTTTTCTTTACTTTTTAAAATACATAAATACCCTTTTACTCCTTTTCCATACAAGGTAAAACTTATGCATTTATGATGATGGAAATGAGTGTAATGATGATGTTTGTTGTAAAAAAAAAAGAGATTTAATTTAAGAGATATGGTTAGATTTTGTAAAAGTAAACACCTTTTGTCCATTTGTGCTTTACTTTAATTAATTATTCCTTTTGCTTAATTAGTATTTTCTTAATATAAGAGAGATCTTTATAGCTTTGTTAATATGTTTACATGATACTATTCAATTTGCAATAATGTAGCGACAACTTGTTTTGGTTGAAAACAGTGTTTTTGTCGACAAATTTTACAATCAAAATTTAACGTCTCTGCTAAATTATATATTGATGTAAATAAAAATTAAAAATGAGCTTTTTGCTTCCTTAAATAAATTTAAACATGTATATTCTTATTTTAAAACTGTATTTAAATAGTATCAAAATCTCTATTTTTACAATGTATGTAAAACTGACAAAATGCGGCAAAATTTAACATTTTGTAAACCAATTAAAATTATGTTTCACAACCCTTATTAGATTTAAATTATCATTGCTCAATAATTTTAATATGAATCTGTTTCTTTCTCAAACCGGTTTATAATTTTAAAAATACCGCTTTTGTTGATTTTTGAGTTGCATTGACAAAATGTGACAAATTTTGAATATTTTTGTAACAAGATATTAAACATATTTTTAAATCCTTAAATATTCTTTTATTATCTTTATTAAGTGATTTTGATAAGATTTAACTTTTCAAACAAATATTAAACAGATTAATATAAACATTAATTTATTTTTAACAAAACTTAACTTCTGCTGATTTGTTCCAAAATCCAAATTTTATATTTTTTTAATTATTAACTTTAAGTGTAAATAATTCCCCTATTATAATTTATTATATATAACTTATTTATTTAATTTTTAAACCTTTATAAATTTCTGAAATAATAAAATCTCTCATTTTCGAAGTAGTGAAATTATGGGTCGTTATAGTGATCGTTAAAGGTTTTAAAGAACAAATCACTTGTATGGAAGCTGAATCCAAGAAGAAGAATGAAAATAATTTCGTATAATGACCCGCAAATTTATCACTTTGATAAATTATATTTATTTTTAAAATATATAAACATAAGCTTTTTAACATAGATTATGTTGTCCTGAACAATAAATAATGATGGCAATCTTATTTTGAATGAGTATATGCAAAAAAATACTTTGGAAAGGAATCGGTAAAATGACCAAAAACTGTTTTGTCGATAAACAACTCTATAATTATCAAAAGTCATGTACGTAGCTGGATATATACACTTATTTATATATTTAAATGAGAATATGAAATGAAATTATTTATTTTATTTTTTGGTAATAAAATGTATTTATGACATCACCAATAATGTTGTCATATTTAATAATGGATTTATGAATTTAAATTAAGATTTAATGATTTTATAATTATTTTTAAATGATATTAAATCATTTTAATTAGTTATTGTAACGACCCAGAATTTTTAATAATTTAAATTTGAATATTTAATTAATTTTAAATATTTATAAGTGAATTTATAAGTCAAATAAATTTTATTTTGATTTATTGGATTTAATTGGATAATTAAATCGATAATTTAATATGTTAAATTATGGAAATAATTGAAAATAGAGTTAAATATGATTGAAAATAATTTGGAAAATTTTATTTAATCATACTGGAGTTATAGAAATATTTTAGAACTTTTAAAATCGAATTAAAAGTTAATTTGTGAAAATTGAATATTTTAATATTTAATAATCGACTGTAAAATAGCCAATTTTTGAACAGTCTCAGAATTGAACGAAACTAGTTCCATTGGATCCGTAATAGTTAGTTATTACCGGATTTCAATTTTCGTGTCAATCGGAGTTATCGTTTGATCGTGGCAGCTCGAAACGCATCGATTTATTTTTAATTTAAATTTGGCGAGTCAAAATAGCCATTTTTCAAAAAGTCTCGGAATTCGACGAAACCAGTTTCATCGGATCCGTAATGTGATATTATTGTAAGGTTTCAAATTTCAAGTCAATTGGATTTACCGTTTGTCCGGTACAAATTAAAACGCCTAGAAATCGACTTAAATCGGTTTAATTTAAATTGAGCGTTTATAGCCATAACTCGCACATACTTCCGAATTAGCTTCCGAAACCTGTTCCATTGTGTCCGGAACGCGGGATAAACCCTAGGTACGCTGGTTACGGCGTCTAAATCGGAGTTCGGAATTTTCGGGATGAATAGTGTCGCTCGTTCCTTATAAATAGCACCCCCCCCCCCACTTGAAAAAAAAAAAAAGAAATTAAACCCTAATTATATTTGCAGCCGCCACTATTAGAATGTAAGGCTGAAAATCCATCTCCTTCATCTCTCAATCTCTCCCAATCTACAAGGAATTAGAAGAAGTGTTCAACACGAAAAAGGTAGAGCATGAAGAGAGCTTGAAATCCATACGGATATGATCGAGTTTGGAGTTGCGTAGAGGGAGCAAGAATGGGCCGTTCACATCAGGAAACGCACGCCATACGAGGCGCATCTTAGGGCCGAGTGCCACAGGGGTTGGGCCGAACCTAGCTTGGGTCGTTGGCTTCGTTTTGGCAGTGGTTTGATGGGGTTTTGTCGAGCGAGGAGGTGACAAAGTCAAACCCTAAAAGCTAATGAATGGGTTCAAGTTGAACGGCAATGTCTGTAGCTTGTAAACGTGAGGGAAGATGATTAGGGGGAGCGGCCCAGATGTGTTTGGGTGAGATCATGTGGCTGCAAAAGTTTGTGGGTTTTAATTTTTAAAGTTATGTTGAAATTGTTTATATAAATCACGTTCAAACTTGTAAAAATCATAACTTTTTCATACGAGGTCGAAAAAATGCAAATCCAGTTGCGTTGGAATCGTATGGATGAGCACTACGCGATGGAGTTGGTTTGGAGTCGTTTGGAGTTAGTGAGAATTTCGGGTAAAATTAAACGCGCGTTTAATTTTATTCGAAATAAAAGCTTAAACGGAATTTAAAACCAAGGTGAGAACTTCTCACTCAATCGAATAGATTTCGATTTTTATTTTAAATAGTTAGATTTAAAAATATTTGAATGCATGTTTGAATGATGACTGTAAATTATTGATTGTTAAAATAGACATTATGCGCCGTTAGTAAGCGGATGTTATTTAATAAAAACATATACCGCGAATATTTCATAAACAGTGAAATTGGTATTATATATAATATCAATATATATATATTGGCATATGTATATATTGCAGTTGTTGATTTCCCGCATTTTTTGTTTAGCGGATGAGACCCTATTACGCCGTTATTAAGCGGATAATATTTATTAAGAACATGTACCGCGATAATTTCGTACTGGAGCGAAATTGGTATTGTGCTAATGTTTTGGATGCAGGAAACAGGTTGGAGGGATCCAACTGGATTCCTCAACAGTATTTATTTTATTTCAGATATTTTGATATTTGATGGATTATCATATCGATATATGATATCGTTGTTAGTCGTGATTGACTATTTGGTGTGTAGCATCATTGGACCCAGATTTTGGGATTTTAAAATGATTTTTAAAGTGATTTTGAAAATATACTATATTTTTGGAATTGATCCATTATAAATAAATAAACGTTATAATTTTTAAAGTTATAAAAATTATGGTTTTTGTGAAATATAGTTAAAAAGCTGATTTTTAGAAATACGATTGAAAGTCGATTTTTGAGAAATATGAACTAATGATTTTAAAAAAATAGTTTAAACTGGATTTTTGAGTTTATTATTAAAAGTTTGAATATAAGATTTATAAAATTTGATTATTTTATAAATCAAGAGAACGGTGAAATTTTAAAGGAATTTAAAGACGTTCAAAAGAATAATATAAACTGATTTATATTAAGAGATTTATAAATGGATATTTAAATTGAAATATAGACATTATAAAACGAGTTTTTATAAGTGTTTGAAATAAGTGAAAATGAATTTCATTAAAGAATGAAATTTATAGAATTATAAACCGTGAAGTTATAAATGAAATTTATAAATAGTAAGATTTATAAATTTGGTGAAATTATTTTGAAGAATAGATTGGATAAATCATTAAATCTTATAAGTTATAAGATTTATAAATTGGAAAGTCTTTAAAAGAACGATCTTATAAAATAATCGTTTTATAAGTATTTAACTTATAATATAAACAATTAGTTTATAATTGAGTTATAAACTGAAATATGTTAATAAAGGAATTTATAAAAAAAGAAGTTTTTATAAATAAATAGAAATGGAATTTATAAACGTTGTTTTATAAATCCACAAACGACTTATTTTGATAAGTTAATTGTTATAACCTATTAATGGAGTTATATTCACGTTGTAAACAGTGAATAATCCTTTAAGTTAAAAAGAATAGAAATAATGGAATTTGTGAACATAGTATATTCACATTTTTGAATAGTGAATAATCCTTTAAAATAAATTGAATAAAAGGATGAAATTTGTTAACGAAGTATGTTCACGATTTTTGAATAGTGAATAACACGTTAAAGAAAATGTTTTAGAATGTAATATTTTAAACAGAATTAAAACGATCTAACGATGTTTTAAAGGTGTTGAGATTCGAAACCATAGATTTCAACATTTATTGTTGAAATAGACGTTTTCGAGAAATAAAAGGAAATGGTGGACTATAACACTGTTGTTATAGTAAATAATTTCTGAAAGGAAATGTTTTGTATAGTATTGGGATTTATATATCTATTTTAATTTCGAATCCCTATACTAGTGATTTTGGGTTGTTGTAACGATGTTTTACTCAACATTCGTTTTGGCCCAAATAAAAATGTTTAAGAGAATGATTTCCCTTAAAGAATGAAATATATACTTAATTCGATTTAAGTATATTGAATATTTTCAAAGGTTGAAATAAAAAGATTTGTCGATTACTTATTTTTAATAAGTATGGAAATGTTTTCCAATATGAAGTGAATATTTAAAATTTATCTTTTGAAGATAAATTGAAATGGATAGTTGAAATTGTATATGCATGATATTTTGAAATATAAATTCATTATGGAATTTATATGTGAAAGTGGAACTTGTTAAAAATAAATATTGATTTATTTTTGAAGTGTTGAAATTATATATATCTTGTAAAGATATTTTGGAAAATAAATAATTTGGAAAATTATTTGGAATCTGGTGATGTGTGCATATCCAGTGATAGTTCAATAACCGACTATCAATATTCCCCTTTGAATGGGTATTTGATGTGAATTGATTGAATTTGAATGCACACTTATTTTTGAATAAGCGCTCACTATTCGGGTTAACCGGGAAAGGACCCTGGGGTCGTATAACCCACTCCGAATATGTGATACGTCGTTGTGAATCGCATTTGAAGATCGGTGTTGAAGACCGGTATTTGCGAGAGTGATAGGATGAACTATCGATTGACTCTGCACCGAGTAGCTACGGTATTGAGTTCTCCATATGTGATGGTGAATCCGATCAGGATTGTGAATATCCGGATTGCAAGGACTTCTTTGTAAGTGCCTTCGGTTCTGTTCGAGCCCGGAACAGACTTGTATGGATTGTATGCCTGACATTACAATTTGAGATATAAAGCCGATTTCTTTCAAATATATTTCTGTTGGTGGCGGAGAATTTATTCTTTGCTTAACACCCTTCTTTGAGACGTACGAGCTCAAAGGTTATATAGTTGAAGTTATCAGCGATATATTCCCAATTTGGTAATGTGACATGCTGAGTGATGCTGAAATGATCATTGTGTTGATTATTTGTGATAGGATCATTTATTTGATCGTCTATCCTTGTGATCATTGTGTTGATCATTTGTTGACCCAAAGCATGGCTTTTGTACAAAGTATGTTTTTGTGGACGTGAATTCGTCGAGCCTCACACCCCGTGAATGGTCAAAACAGGAAAGAAGCAGCAAGGTTATGAGGGGTAGCACCCTTTAGGATGTGTCCATTTCCTTCTGGAAAAGGGTGGTATCATGGTATGGAGCCCAGATACTTACTCATGTTGAAACACTTTGTTTTTATGATTGTGTGAATTGATTAGAGAGCTCTCGGATAAAGGTCCCAAAGGACCGGGGGATGGCATATTCGGTCAGCTGTTACTCAGTTAGGAGTAACCCGGCCTTGTGTTGGTAGAGATCCGGTTTGGTTCTCGGGGATGTCCATCCAGAGGCATTCTCAGTGGCAATGGGAAGTTCCTTGGCCTGATCATTCGTTGGAAATCCAATTCCCAATACGAAACTTGTACGGTATTAGTTGTAGAACCTGCCATTCACTTATGGTGGTCACCACTGTTTGGATGGTAGCTATAGTAGGCATAGTTCGAAATGTCTATGCTGGCTAAGATTTATATTCTACTTTCGAAATGAATTTTTTCTACACTATACACTAATAATAATATCAAATGTTATTTTAAATGCGTATCAAGCATCTTTGACTATCATAAGGAGAAATCTCCTCCGATTCTGCGTTTGCATTGTGTGTGTGTGCGGGAGGCCTTATGGTAGTCTCATTTTTAAAAGCATTGCGAATTGAATTAAAAATATTCCTCTTTTTGATTTTAAAATAAATAAACTGTTTTGAGTTCTCACACCAGTCACATGACTGACTCGGAGTTTATTGTTTTCCTTCCTAAACTCTGGGTGCCCACCAATTTCCACACGGGCAGTTAAGAGTTAGGTTTATCAGGATATTCTGGATATTCTGGAGTTGCTAGAGGCAAGCTGGATGGCATGGCGTATTACTAGTATATAGTATTTCTTTTTCCGCTGCACTGTTTGTTGTTGTATGTTGTTGTACACTCTGATGTGATGATATGATGTAATGTAATGTATAAAATGTAATAACTGATATAGTTCTTTCTTTAAAGATTATTCATTTATTATTATATGTTGTTCCGCTGCGAATTGTGAGATTCTGTTGTTGTTCTGTTGTTCCTTTCTGTCCCGTTCTATTTTAAAATTCTTCTATCTTCTATTTTTCAAATTCTCTGTTTTCATTCTCTGTTTTCTAAAAATTGTCTATCTTCTTTTCCCTCTATTTTTCTTTTTCTTTCTTCTTTTTCTCTCTTCTTTCTTTTCTTTTCTTTTTAAAACCCATAACTTCTCTGTTTCCGGCCTTCGATATTCGGCAGTCGATAAAGTGAGTGTCGATGTTGAATTTTCGAAAGTCGAAAATTTCAGAACGTTACATTTGGTATCAGAGCTGATGGTTAAGCGACAACCATGGTTCTGTTGGGTATTACTCGTTAGAGATAGAGTCAGCAGTACTCTAGAATGAGTTTGAGTGTAATAATAGCTATGAGAGCGTATTTGTTAGTGAATATAAAATTGTTTTATATTGTGATGATTGATTTATTGAGTGGTATATGAACTTTCGTCAGCACAGCCTCGAAACTGAGCCGAAGGGGTTTCTAAACACTTGAATAGAACAATTCGACACAATATTGATTTTAAATTGGGTAAATGGAATAGTTTTGCCTTGATTATATTTTATATGTAAAGGAATAATTTTTCAGAATTATTAAAGTGTATATAAGTTGATTGTTAGGTTGTTTGAATAATCTAAATAAAAGAATAATTGTATAAGGAAATGAATTATAAGAATTGAATTATAATTAAAGTGTTTACAATTGTGAAATAAACTTATATATATAAGAAATGAAACTATATGAATATGAGTTGTAAATAAAAATGAATATAAGGTTAAATGAAATATAACTTAAGTGTTGTTGAATGGAATTGATTTTGATATCGAAGTAAATAATCAAGTGGATTAAAAGAAATGTGAACTTAAGTTATGTGAATGAAATTCAACTTTGGTAATTGAATTGAATAATTGAATTAATTTGAATGAATAATGAATATAAGTGTTAATTCATTAAAATCAAATGTTATTAGAAGTTGAATAAATTGAATGAGAATGAATATAAGCAAAGGAATTTGGTTATAATTAATATACGTTGGTTGTTATATGATTGTTGATTGATTATATGTAATTCATTAAGTTTTAATGAAATTGAAAGCTATGAAATTGAAATTCAAATTGAAAGTAAATAAATTTGAATAGAATTGAAAGTGAATTTGATTTAAATTAGTAAATGTTAACTAATTGAATTGAGAATGAATGTTTACAAAATCCAATGTTAATGAATCAAATGTGATTTGATATTGAAAACCAATTCATTATATATGAATGAGAATATGAATGAATATTATTGGTTATGAATGTAGTTGGTTGATAGTTGAATATATATTGCTATTATTGCATTTGCTATGTGACATATATAGTTGTTATGTTGCTATATGTTGTATATTGATAATATGGTTTATATGCATGGTTCTCATGTTGTTTGTTGAGTTTAGTAGGTGCGGATCGCGTTTGCTTCGCATTTGGAGTTCGCTTTAGCGCTATATTAGCCGTATATGCTTGCTAATAAAATATAAGGTACATATCCGGATTAAATATCGCACTTTTATACTTTTTTCCCTTCGGGATGCCTCATTACTTGATGAGATGTATATTTGTGATATATATACTGTCATTTTTTTTTCGGATCGAGCCGCGCAAAGGAGACTATGGCGAATTTTTCCGGAAATTTAAGGCGTTAGAAAAAAATTTGAGAAAAAATTGGGAAAATTTTGAAAACTTTAAACTTTGTTTTAAAGTTGAAAGTTAAATGATACAATTGTTTTTGGAAAGATAACTAAGTATGATTTGAAAACTTAGTAAAGATTTGCAAGAAGTTTAATTTTGAATTTTGGAAAGTTAATAAATTCTGTAATCTTCTTACTTGTAATTTCGAGGACGAAATTCTTTTAAGGGGGAAAGATTGTAACGACCCAGAATTTTTAATAATTTAAATTTGAATATTTAATTAATTTTAAATATTTATAAGTGAATTTATAAGTCAAATAAATTTTATTTTGATTTATTGGATTTAATTGGATAATTAAATCGATAATTTAATATGTTAAATTATGGAAATAATTGAAAATAGAGTTAAATATGATTGAAAATAATTTGGAAAATTTTATTTAATCATACTGGAGTTATAGAAATATTTTAGAACTTTTAAAATCGAATTAAAAGTTAATTTGTGAAAATTGAATATTTTAATATTTAATAATCGACTGTAAAATAGCCAATTTTTGAACAGTCTCAGAATTGAACGAAACCAGTTCCATTGGATCCGTAATAGTTAGTTATTACCGGATTTCAATTTTCGTGTCAATCGGAGTTATCGTTTGATCGTGGCAGCTCGAAACGCATCGATTTATTTTTAATTTAAATTTGGCGAGTCAAAATAGCCATTTTTCAAAAAGTCTCGGAATTCGACGAAACCAGTTTCATCGGATCCGTAATGTGATATTATTGTAAGGTTTCAAATTTCAAGTCAATTGGATTTACCGTTTGTCCGGTACAAATTAAAACGCCTAGAAATCGACTTAAATTGGTTTAATTTAAATTGAGCGTTTATAGCCATAACTCGCACATACTTCCGAATTAGCTTCCGAAACCTGTTCCATTGTGTCCGGAACGCGGGATAAACCCTAGGTACGCTGGTTACGGCGTCTAAATCGGAGTTCGGAATTTTCGGGATGAATAGTGTCGCTCGTTCCTTATAAATAGCACCCCCCCACTTGAAAAAAAAAAAGAAATTAAACCCTAATTATATTTGCAGCCGCCACTATTAGAATGTAAGGCTGAAAATCCATCTCCTTCATCTCTCAATCTCTCCCAATCTACAAGGAATTAGAAGAAGTGTTCAACACGAAAAAGGTAGAGCATGAAGAGAGCTTGAAATCCATACGGATATGATCGAGTTTGGAGTTGCGTAGAGGGAGCAAGAATGGGCCGTTCACATCAGGAAACGCACGCCATACGAGGCGCATCTTAGGGCCGAGTGCCACAGGGGTTGGGCCGAACCTAGCTTGGGTCGTTGGCTTCGTTTTGGCAGTGGTTTGATGGGGTTTTGTCGAGCGAGGAGGTGACAAAGTCAAACCCTAAAAGCTAATGAATGGGTTCAAGTTGAACGGCAATGTCTGTAGCTTGTAAACGTGAGGGAAGATGATTAGGGGGAGCGGCCCAGATGTGTTTGGGTGAGATCATGTGGCTGCAAAAGTTTGTGGGTTTTAATTTTTAAAGTTATGTTGAAATTGTTTATATAAATCACGTTCAAACTTGTAAAAATCATAACTTTTTCATACGAGGTCGAAAAAATGCAAATCCAGTTGCGTTGGAATCGTATGGATGAGCACTACGCGATGGAGTTGGTTTGGAGTCGTTTGGAGTTAGTGAGAATTTCGGGTAAAATTAAACGCGCGTTTAATTTTATTCGAAATAAAAGCTTAAACGGAATTTAAAACCAAGGTGAGAACTTCTCACTCAATCGAATAGATTTCGATTTTTATTTTAAATAGTTAGATTTAAAAATATTTGAATGCATGTTTGAATGATGACTGTAAATTATTGATTGTTAAAATAGACATTATGCGCCGTTAGTAAGCGGATGTTATTTAATAAAAACATATACCGCGAATATTTCATAAACAGTGAAATTGGTATTATATATAATATCAATATATATATATTGGCATATGTATATATTGCAGTTGTTGATTTCCCGCATTTTTTGTTTAGCGGATGAGACCCTATTACGCCGTTATTAAGCGGATAATATTTATTAAGAACATGTACCGCGATAATTTCGTACTGGAGCGAAATTGGTATTGTGCTAATGTTTTGGATGCAGGAAACAGGTTGGAGGGATCCAACTGGATTCCTCAACAGTATTTATTTTATTTCAGATATTTTGATATTTGATGGATTATCATATCGATATATGATATCGTTGTTAGTCGTGATTGACTATTTGGTGTGTAGCATCATTGGACCCAGATTTTGGGATTTTAAAATGATTTTTAAAGTGATTTTGAAAATATACTATATTTTTGGAATTGATCCATTATAAATAAATAAACGTTATAATTTTTAAAGTTATAAAAATTATGGTTTTTGTGAAATATAGTTAAAAAGCTGATTTTTAGAAATACGATTGAAAGTCGATTTTTGAGAAATATGAACTAATGATTTTAAAAAAATAGTTTAAACTGGATTTTTGAGTTTATTATTAAAAGTTTGAATATAAGATTTATAAAATTTGATTATTTTATAAATCAAGAGAACGGTGAAATTTTAAAGGAATTTAAAGACGTTCAAAAGAATAATATAAACTGATTTATATTAAGAGATTTATAAATGGATATTTAAATTGAAATATAGACATTATAAAACGAGTTTTTATAAGTGTTTGAAATAAGTGAAAATGAATTTCATTAAAGAATGAAATTTATAGAATTATAAACCGTGAAGTTATAAATGAAATTTATAAATAGTAAGATTTATAAATTTGGTGAAATTATTTTGAAGAATAGATTGGATAAATCATTAAATCTTATAAGTTATAAGATTTATAAATTGGAAAGTCTTTAAAAGAACGATCTTATAAAATAATCGTTTTATAAGTATTTAACTTATAATATAAACATTTAGTTTATAATTGAGTTATAAACTGAAATATGTTAATAAAGGAATTTATAAAAAAAGAAGTTTTTATAAATAAATAGAAATGGAATTTATAAACGTTGTTTTATAAATCCACAAACGACTTATTTTGATAAGTTAATTGTTATAACCTATTAATGGAGTTATATTCACGTTGTAAACAGTGAATAATCCTTTAAGTTAAAAAGAATAGAAATAATGGAATTTGTGAACATAGTATATTCACATTTTTGAATAGTGAATAATCCTTTAAAATAAATTGAATAAAAGGATGAAATTTGTTAACGAAGTATGTTCACGATTTTTGAATAGTGAATAACACGTTAAAGAAAATGTTTTAGAATGTAATATTTTAAACAGAATTAAAACGATCTAACGATGTTTTAAAGGTGTTGAGATTCGAAACCATAGATTTCAACATTTATTGTTGAAATAGACGTTTTCGAGAAATAAAAGGAAATGGTGGACTATAACACTGTTGTTATAGTAAATAATTTCTGAAAGGAAATGTTTTGTATAGTATTGGGATTTATATATCTATTTTAATTTCGAATCCCTATACTAGTGATTTTGGGTTGTTGTAACGATGTTTTACTCAACATTCGTTTTGGCCCAAATAAAAATGTTTAAGAGAATGATTTCCCTTAAAGAATGAAATATATACTTAATTCGATTTAAGTATATTGAATATTTTCAAAGGTTGAAATAAAAAGATTTGTCGATTACTTATTTTTAATAAGTATGGAAATGTTTTCCAATATGAAGTGAATATTTAAAATTTATCTTTTGAAGATAAATTGAAATGGATAGTTGAAATTGTATATGCATGATATTTTGAAATATAAATTCATTATGGAATTTATATGTGAAAGTGGAACTTGTTAAAAATAAATATTGATTTATTTTTGAAGTGTTGAAATTATATATATCTTGTAAAGATATTTTGGAAAATAAATAATTTGGAAAATTATTTGGAATCTGGTGATGTGTGCATATCCAGTGATAGTTCAATAACCGACTATCAATATTCCCCTTTGAATGGGTATTTGATGTGAATTGATTGAATTTGAATGCACACTTATTTTTGAATAAGCGCTCACTATTCGGGTTAACCGGGAAAGGACCCTGGGGTCGTATAACCCACTCCGAATATGTGATACGTCGTTGTGAATCGCATTTGAAGATCGGTGTTGAAGACCGGTATTTGCGAGAGTGATAGGATGAACTATCGATTGACTCTGCACCGAGTAGCTACGGTATTGAGTTCTCCATATGTGATGGTGAATCCGATCAGGATTGTGAATATCCGGATTGCAAGGACTTCTTTGTAAGTGCCTTCGGTTCTGTTCGAGCCCGGAACAGACTTGTATGGATTGTATGCCTGACATTACAATTTGAGATATAAAGCCGATTTCTTTCAAATATATTTCTGTTGGTGGCGGAGAATTTATTCTTTGCTTAACACCCTTCTTTGAGACGTACGAGCTCAAAGGTTATATAGTTGAAGTTATCAGCGATATATTCCCAATTTGGTAATGTGACATGCTGAGTGATGCTGAAATGATCATTGTGTTGATTATTTGTGATAGGATCATTTATTTGATCGTCTATCCTTGTGATCATTGTGTTGATCATTTGTTGACCCAAAGCATGGCTTTTGTACAAAGTATGTTTTTGTGGACGTGAATTCGTCGAGCCTCACACCCCGTGAATGGTCAAAACAGGAAAGAAGCAGCAAGGTTATGAGGGGTAGCACCCTTTAGGATGTGTCCATTTCCTTCTGGAAAAGGGTGGTATCATGGTATGGAGCCCAGATACTTACTCATGTTGAAACACTTTGTTTTTATGATTGTGTGAATTGATTAGAGAGCTCTCGGATAAAGGTCCCAAAGGACCGGGGGATGGCATATTCGGTCAGCTGTTACTCAGTTAGGAGTAACCCGGCCTTGTGTTGGTAGAGATCCGGTTTGGTTCTCGGGGATGTCCATCCAGAGGCATTCTCAGTGGCAATGGGAAGTTCCTTGGCCTGATCATTCGTTGGAAATCCAATTCCCAATACGAAACTTGTACGGTATTAGTTGTAGAACCTGCCATTCACTTATGGTGGTCACCACTGTTTGGATGGTAGCTATAGTAGGCATAGTTCGAAATGTCTATGCTGGCTAAGATTTATATTCTACTTTCGAAATGAATTTTTTCTACACTATACACTAATAATAATATCAAATGTTATTTTAAATGCGTATCAAGCATCTTTGACTATCATAAGGAGAAATCTCCTCCGATTCTGCGTTTGCATTGAGTGTGTGTGCGGGAGGCCTTATGCTAGTCTCATTTTTAAAAGCATTGCGAATTGAATTAAAAATATTCCTCTTTTTGATTTTAAAATAAATAAACTGTTTTGAGTTCTCACACCAGTCACATGACTGACTCGGAGTTTATTGTTTTCCTTCCTAAACTCTGGGTGCCCACCAATTTCCACACGGGCAGTTAAGAGTTAGGTTTATCAGGATATTCTGGATATTCTGGAGTTGCTAGAGGCAAGCTGGATGGCATGGCGTATTACTAGTATATAGTATTTCTTTTTCCGCTGCACTGTTTGTTGTTGTATGTTGTTGTACACTCTGATGTGATGATATGATGTAATGTAATGTATAAAATGTAATAACTGATATAGTTCTTTGTTTAAAGATTATTCATTTATTATTATATGTTGTTCCGCTGCGAATTGTGAGATTCTGTTGTTGTTCTGTTGTTCCTTTCTGTCCCGTTCTATTTTAAAATTCTTCTATCTTCTATTTTTCAAATTCTCTGTTTTCATTCTCTGTTTTCTAAAAATTGTCTATCTTCTTTTCCCTCTATTTTTCTTTTTCTTTCTTCTTTTTCTCTCTTCTTTCTTTTCTTTTCTTTTTAAAACCCATAACTTCTCTGTTTCCGGCCTTCGATATTCGGCAGTCGATAAAGTGAGTGTCGATGTTGAATTTTCGAAAGTCGAAAATTTCAGAACGTTACAGTTATATAGTGATAGTAAATCATTTATAATAATTTATAAATATATATACTTGATTTGAAAATATAAGAAAATTATATCCCTTTATCGATATAACAGCACTTTTTGTAAATAATTGTTTAATTAATTTATATGGTTTTATAAATCAAATGCGACCATTTTAATTAGCTAAATATGATAAGAAATTAGTTTTCAAATTTTGTTTACATTTATTTGTAATTGAATTAAAAAGTGAAAATATGACTGGGAATCGGCTTTTTGGTTTTCAACGGTTTAACGGATAGAAGTTATGCAACGTTGTTTATATCACTTGAAGACCTATCCGACATACGTATGCACACCCTAACATGTACATAAACATACATAAAATATACTTACCATTTACATTAGAATTTACATATAGAAAAAAGTATAAATATCTAAGATATTTTCTACCTTAGAAAGCAAACATCAACTCAATTAGACACCATCATAATCACACACATGGAGGCACAAAGGGGGGTGGCATTGTCATGCACCTTTATGGTGATGGAGGGGGTATGAGCATTGGCATTTTGGTCCTTATGTATTTGGATATTTATTTTCAAAGTTTTTCCTATAAATACCGACCATTCTCTTCAAAATTTTACACACTATTCTCTTTCATCATCTTCCGCATTCTTAAACTTTTCAATGGATTCTTACCTCAGGGAAATTGTGCAGAAAAATATTGCAAGAAAGAAATTAAAATTATACAAGTATATATACGTAAGCAATCCACTTCAAAAACTAGGCAACTCCTTTTCTCCATCAAAACCCATGGCCACCATATTCTACCACTAAGGTAGAGCCCACTTCCATTTGCAAGCATAGGCTGAGCCCATCAAAATGCCCAAGGCTCGATTTCGTAGGCTTTGATTCGATCGTAGTGAAGCTATAGTGAATTTTCGTGAAGTTAGAAACTAATGAATGTAAGAATATATATATATATATATATATATATATATATAATGTGATGTAATTTCTATGGATGTTCGCTATTCTTTGATCATCAAGTATTGGTTGTTTTAATATAGTGTTTGATTATACAAACAAATCACGTTAAATGCACGTTGATACTACACAAGTAAATCACTTTTTGAATCAATTAATGGAAATAATATGGAATCATTAATCCCCTTTGAAATGGTTTAAAATGATTAATAATTTCTTTACAAACATTTAAAAGTGTTTTGACAAAGTTTAGAAAGAATATAAAAATTGAATTAAAATGGGTGCATCTCGTAACGATAGTTCGTAGTTTCACGCCGTAGAAATCCATTTATACAATGGACTTGGGTTTGGAATTCTTTGGAATAAGAATTTTTCGAACTCATATAATCATTGTTTTCAAAAAAAAGTAGAGATCGATATTTCATTTAGTAGATTTTGAAATATGAGCAAAACAAGTTTTCAAAATAGTAGCGGTTTGACAGTTCGAAAAGGGAAGCAATAAATTCTTTATAAATGCTACTTTTTATTCTTTGAAAATATGGAATAACTTTATATATCTCTAAAAATGTTAAAAAAGATATTTTAGCTATAAAAATATATTTCTAAATGATAGAAAGGTTATTTTGGTCAAATAAGCCTTAAAACCACTATTCGAAGCACTTTTTGCAGCATTTTTAGTAACTTTTGAAATATGGCAATAAACTTAAGTTTTTTGTCCAAAATCTTTCATAATTTTCTATTTAATGAAGTATTTTAAAGACGATTTGAAGGTTTAATAATTTATTTTAAAATGTTTAAATAAGTGATTTATATAAAACCTATTATAATTAATTTATTTAATCTTAGCTCTAAAAGCAATTGAGTATTTTGGATTTTTCTACTCGTAAGATCCGGATGGGAAGTGCTTAATCTAAGGAGATGTTCAGGAGCAACTAATGCCTTGGCTCACTCAGTCTCTTTCCTAGGCAAGGAATTGTAAGGTCGAAATGTTGGAAATGAGACAAGTATAAAAGATTAAATTTACAAATTTAATACCATACAGCTTGGATTGTATATAAATAATCTTCTTATACTTGGTATTAAATTCCAAGAAGGAAACCCATACCATCCATGTGAATTTAAAAGGTATTTCACCGCTATTCGATGAATCGTAAAGGTTGAAGAAAATTGATGTTGGTTGGAATTAGTATAATCTCTATGGATTCATTTTATTTGAATATAGACTAATTTGGATTTATCATCTTAGATAACATGGTTTCAACCTATTAAAAAGATATGGGTTTAAAATAAGGAATATTTTATCAAGATTTAAATAAATGATTTGGAATTAATTTAATTCCTATACTTATTTTTTTTGGGTTTAGTAAACGATGTCTTAAATAACATTGCCTTTGATACGTTTAAAAGTTATGATTTGGGGATATTTCCCTAAGTAAAGGATGAAATGATTTGGAATTATTCCCAGATTTAAAAAGGTTTTAGTAACCAAAAGATTTGAAAAGAGAGGTTTAATGATTCCGTACATACCGAAAAGAAAGGTTTTAAAGATATATATCTCTAGAAGATATTTTTGGTAAAGAGAAAGTAACTAATCAAACGATAAGCACCTAATTACTTAATATATTTTTATCGATGATTGGTTCAAAGGAACCAGTGTCGGATTTGTATAATTCTTATCTGAAAAAAATTCAACCAAATTTACGAGTTTGGAAGTGAAGATATGTTGAAGACAATTAAGTTGAAGTCGAGGATCCTAGTAACCGAAAGACTTCTTATAGGTAATCTCAGAGTAGCTCTCGAGATAAATAAATAGAAATGGTCCCTTCTTTATGGAATCTCCCTATGTAAGGACTAGTTGCTACTAATCCTAGGAGTAACTCGCTACAGGATGTGGTAGGACAGTGCCTTTGGTTTGTCCTGTTCTTGAACATGTATGGATGTATGTCCAACGTTGCATTTCTAAGATCATAGTGCATTATCATTACAAACGTGCATATGTTTGGTTATGTAGGGGATAACTCTCTATACTTAACACCCTTCTTTACAACGTACGAGCTTAGAGGTTGGACTTTTGTTGAAATCAATAACGTGTTATTGAAAACGACAATGTGGCCTTTTAAGTGAAAATGTTCTAAGAAAGGTAAACGTTACCTCAAGCCTTATGCCTAGGGAATTGTGAAACAGGGTTGCTTTAAGACTAAGTGGGCCACAAGCATTAAGGTATGATATCATCTTTCTAGATTTTTTTTGCACCCGCTATAACGATGGGTAAATATATATATATATATATATATATATATATATATATATGGTGTATGTTATGAGAGCTCTCGGATAGGTCAGGAACGACTGGGGTGATATCATATTTAGTGCTATCCATACAATCAATTGGTTTCGGGTAGGTTGGTCTTAATTCACAGAAGTTTCAAAGATGTTGATCCTTGGTACATTCCTCTAGAAATGTACTGTATAGGAGATAATCCTTTACCTTGTTATTTATTGGAAATCCATTCTCCAATAAGTGCTTCAAACTTAGTTGTAAACCTATTATGCCATCAAATTTAACCTATGTAATAAGCTTGGCTGTTTGAATATGTTTATTTGAAAGGTTTTCAAAAGAATTTCATTAAATATAATATTATTGGATTTCGGTAGAAATTGGTTATCAAAAGGTGAAAAACCATTCTGTATTTATGTGTGGTGTGGTCTTATGAGATACCCTTTGTTTACAAAAACTCGTATTTTGAGTTACTCACACTAGTCGCATGACTGACCCATAGTTTATTATCTTTCCCTCTAACTCTGAGTGTCCTATTTTTCGGGCTTCCTAGTAGTCAGGTTTAGCTCGAAGCATGGAGCTAGAAGATTCTTCTAAAGATTCTTATCCATTTCCACCACACTTATGTGCTTTGTATTCCGCAATTATAGGGATAGAGATTTATAACTTTCCATGTTGATGTTAAGTTGAACACTGATAAATGTATTTAAATTTTCCATTGTAAAGATTATATGTTGAATAATATATGCGATTCCATTCGTGAAATATTATGTTCTGTCTTTGTTTTCTTCTTTCCCTTAACGGTCGGGTTTTTTGACATTTGAAATTATGGCATGCGAATACTGAGAATGTATTAGTGTTAATTCTCTAGGGTCGAAATTCTCGTTCGTCACATCTGGTACCAAAGCTTTGTTTGAGCGAACACCGACTGATATGGATAAAGTCTCATTAGAGATGGTGTTAGTAACAACCTAGGATGAGTAACTCATTAAAAATAGAGTTGGTAACACCCTAGAATGAGTTGTGAGTGTATTATATAGGAGCACGTATTTGTTAATGATATAAATGGTTTTTTTATAAAATATGGTAAATGAAATAATTTTTTCTAAGATTATATTTTGAATGTAAGGAATATATTTTGAAAAAATATATAGTTAGATATGTTATAACTTGTGATAGTTTAAATCAAGATTAGTAAAATCTAAGTATAAACATCTTGTGATTAGAATTTCACATTTTGACTATAATATATTTATTGACAACACTGAGAAGATTAACAGTAGTACTTTGAACAAGAATTTAGATAATGATAACTTTATCTAAAAAGGGTTTTTGGGAAGAGAATTTTCAAGGGATTTATTTGAAATATTCTAAGTATTGGTTTAGAGAAATGATTTCATGTGCTTAACAAACTATCACCTTTAACATTGTATAGTTAAAATGGATTTATGGTGGGATAAACTTAGATTTATAACCTAACATCAGATTTAGTTAGGACAATTAAAATTCTTCGTATCTAAGTGTTTTTTAGTAATTGTAGAAACCCTCAAGCTAATAGAGAAAGTATTTGAAAGGGAAGACCTCAAGAGAAAACTAGGGTAAGAAGAATGATCTAATCATTCTTTCGAGTGATGAGGCCACTTAGCAATATTTGGCCCATTATTAAAGGAGGATTAGATCCATAAACCCAAATAGATAAAGGCGATTATCGTATTGCCGAAATGCCTATATCTTCCCCGACTTTAGAACTTGTTATAGTGTCTAGTGACGAAGAGCTCCTCGGGCCTCATAAAGAATGCGGATCACTGAGTTCAGAACTTGAACTAGAAGAAGAAATTCCTAAGGAGGCGCAGATGGAAGGAGAATTTGAACCTAAAGAGGACCAAAACATTATGATATCCCATGGATTAAACAACAGCAGTAAAGACAGTAACGTCATATGGAAAATGGACGTTGATCTTATTATTGGGCGCGATGAGTCGTCAAATTCCCTCATTCATTGGCACAACATGGAGGACGAAGAGGAAGAATTTGTGGATCCCAAGGAAGAAGTGCAAGGTTTAGGAGAAATAGAAGAAGGAGTAATTCTAAAAGATTATGGCAGCCGAACTTGAACTAGCCCTAGTTACCATAAAAAGCGGATGTTATACCACATATTAAGGACGAAAACGAAGCCGATAAGGAATAAGATAATAGCAATAATGATGGAGATGTCTTGTTTGATTTTGGATACATAAATGGACGCTAATCTCAGACTCAAAGGAGTGACTATGATGTGAGGTTGGAAGATTTTGAAACAACTACCTAGTATTATGAAGTTGCACATATATGTATGGCTTGTATGGTAGTTATGTTTGCATTAGTATTATGAAACACAAGTAGGTTTTGAAGGACTTAAGAATGGTTTGAGTATGCGAGGAGAAATGATGTGGGTAAAATAAGGGTGAATGTAAAATATTAAGCATGCACAATATAATTATGTCCATTGTTTAAGACTTGGTTCAAATGTAAATACACAAATCACTTCAAAAAAATTTCATAAGAATAAAAAAGATATCATTATTAAATGTTTACAAACTTAAACCAAGATTTTCTAAATATTTTAGAAAAGATGAAAAGCATATACATTTTATAAGAATTATTTCATAACATAAATTTGTTCAAATGATCCAAATGTAGGATTTTGATATCCGAAAAGGATTTATCACTTGATGCTTTAGAGAAAACATTGAGGAGGATTTGTAGCTGGATCCTTATATTTTCTACCATAGTTGAGAGCTATGCAAGGAAAATAGAGTTTTTGAGCCTGATCAAAGTCCGCACTAGAGAATCAAAGAATCAATACTAGTTGGAAGCAAAGTGGTATACTCGAATTTAAAAGATTGAATAGGATAGTGTATACGGGTAATATGTAAACACCACCAAAATTTATTGTTGAAATTTCAATTTTTGTTTTGAATAAGTATTACGAGTTTTTGTGTTGTAATTTCAAGGACAAAATTCCTTTAAATAACGGAGCCTGGAACGAGTACAAACTTATCACTTTGATAAATTAAATTTATTTTAAAATATTTAAATATAAGCTTTTTAACATATATTATGTTACCTTGAACAATAAATAATGATGGTAATCTTATTTTGGGTAAGTGTTTATAGAAAATATATACTTTGCAAAAGTATCGATAAAATGATCGAAAACCATTTTATCAATAAACAGCTCTATAATTATTAGAAGTTGTGCACGGAGCTGGATATATACACTTATTTACATAATTAGACAAGAATATGAAATAAAATTATTTATTTTACTTTTGGGAATAAAGTATATTTATGAAATCATCAATATTGGCATCATATTTAATAATGGATTCATGATTTAAATTGAGATTTAGTAATTATAATTATTCAAATAATTTTTTTTGAATGATAGTAATTAATTGTGGTTAGTTATATAGTGAAAGTGAATCATTTATAATAATTTTATAAAGATATAAATATTTGATTTGAAAAAAATAAGAAAATTTGTATTGCTTTATCGATATAACAACACTTTCTATAAACAATTGTTTAATATTAATTTACATGGTTTTATAAATCAAACTTGATCTTAAATAGTTAAAAAGATAAGAAATTAGTTTTCAAAACTCTTTTACATTTGTATGTAATTAAATTAATAAGTGAAAATGTTACCGGGAATCGGCTTCCCGATTTTCAACGGTTTAACGTATAAAAGTTGTACAATGTTATTTGTATCACTTGAACACATATTCAACATACACATGCATACACTAACATGTACATGAACACATATATACATACAAATATACTTACCATTTATATTATAATTTACATATAGTAAAAGGTATAAATATTTAAGAAATTTTCTACCCTAAAAGGCAAACATCAACTCACTTACACACCTTCATCATCATACGCATGGAGGCATAAAGTGGGGTGGCATTGCTACTCACCTTGATTGTGGCAGATAGGGTGTAAGCATGGGCATTATGGCCGCTATACATTTGAATATTTATTTCCAAGGTTTTTCGTATTAATACCCACCATTCTCTTTAAAATTTTACACACTATGCTACTACACCTTCTTCCTCACCTTAAGCTTTTCAATGGCTTCTTACCTTAAGAAAATTATAAAGAAAAAAATTGCAAAAAGTAAATAAAATTTGTATAAGTTTATATACATAAGTAATCCACTTCAAAACTAAAGCAAATCATTCCTTACCTCCTTCAAAACCCATGGCCACCACCTTCTACCACCAAGGTCGAGCCTACTTCCATTTGTAAGCATAGGATGAGCCCATTCGAAGTCCCAAGGTTCAATTCTGTAGCCATTGATTCGATCGTAGAGAAGCTATAGTGAATCTTCGTGAAGTTAGAAAGTAAGGAAGGTGAGAAATTATATATATATATATATATATATATATGATGTTATTGCTATGGATCTTTACTATGGTTTGATCATCAAGTATTAGTTCTTTAAACATAATGTTTAACTGTGTAAACAAGTCTCGTTAAATACACGTCGATATTACACAAAGAAATCGCTTTATGAATCAGGTTATAAAAGTGATATCGAATCATTAAACCCCATTAAAATGGTTTAAAATGATTTAGAAATGTTTTATGAACATCTAAAAGTGTTTCGACCATGTTTGGGAGGAATATAAGTATTAAGTTAAAATACGTGCGTCGCGTAGCGGTAGTTCGCTATTTCGCACCGTAGACAGGTAAACCCATTTATACAATGGAGTCGAAGTCGAAAGTCTTTGGAATAAGAATTTTCCAAACTCTTATAATAATAGTTTTCTAAAAGAATAAAAAATCGATATTTCATTTATTAGATTTTGAAATATGAGCAAAACAAGTTTTCAAAATAGTCGCGATTTGGTAGTTTGAAAACCAAAGCAACAAATTCTTTATAAATGATAGTTTTAATTCTTTAAAAATATGGAATAAATTATATAAACCTTTAAAAATGTTTTAAAAGAGATTAGAGTTACAAAAATGGATTTCAAATGAAAGAAAAGTTGTTTTGATTAAATAAGCCTTAAAACACTATTTGCAGCGCTATTTACAGCACTTTTAATAGCTTTCGAAATATAGGTTTAAACTTAAGTATTCTTTCCCAAATCTTTTGTAATGTATTCAAGTAAATAATTCTATATTTTAAATATGATATTTAGGTTTTAAAATTTATGTTAAAATTTTTAAACAATTGATTAATAGAAAACCTATTTTAATTAAGTGATTTAACCTTTGCTCTAAAAGCCAATGAGTAGACTTGATTTTTCTATTCGTGGGATCTAGATGGCAGGTGCTTAAACTAAGGAGATGTTCAAGAGCAACTAGTGCCCTATCTCATCTGTCCTCTTTCTTGGACAGTAATAGATAAGGCTGAAATGTCGAAAATGAGACAAGTATAAAAGATTCAAATTATCCAATTTTAATTTCATACAACTTGGTTTGTATAGAAGTATCTTCTTATACTTGGTATTAAATTCCAAGGAGGGAACCTATGCCATCTGTGTGAATTTAAAGGTGATTTCACCATTATTTGATGGGTAGTAAATGTTGTATATGGAAGTTGATGTTGGATAGAATTAGTATAATTTCTATGGATCTGTTTTACTCAAATACTGACTAATTTGGATTTACCATCTTAGATAACATGGTTTTAACCTATTAAAAAGATGCGGTTTGGAAATAAGTAATCTTTTGTCAAGATTTAAGTAATTGATTTCGAATTAATTTAACCTATACTTAAAATTAATTTTTGGGTTTATAGTAAACGATGTCTTAAATAACATTGTTTTTGACCTATTTACAAGTTATGCTTTGAAAATCTTTTTTAAGATTTAAATAAATGATTTGGAGATATTTTCCTAAGTAAAGATGAATGATTTGGAATTAATTCTAAGATTTGAAAAGGTTTTAAGTAACCAAAGAATTTGATAAGAGAGGTTTAATAATTCTGTATATACCGAAAATAAAGCTTTTTTTTACAGATATATATCTCTAAAAGATATTTTTAATGAAGAGAAAGTAATTCATCAAATTATAAACACCAATTTACTTAACCTCTTTTTATCTATTATTGGTTTGAAGGAACCGCAGTCAAATTTGGTTAATTCTTATCTGAAAACTACTTCAACCCAATTAGGAGTTCGAAAGTGAAGATATGTTGAAGACAATGAAGTTGAAGGCAGGGATCTTTACAAGGGAAGGATTGCTTGTTGACAATTTCATAGTAGCTCCCGAGATAAATAAATACCACCGGTCCCTTCGTTTTGGCATCTTTGTATGCAAGGACTACTCTCTACTAATCCTAGGAGTAATTCCTGATAAGATGTGGTAGGGCAGTGCTTCGGTTTGTCCTATTCCTGGATAACTTGTATGGATAGATGTCTAGCATTGTGTTTTAAGACCTCAGTGCATTGATCTCTACAAACGTACATCTATTTGGTGGTGTAGGAGGTAACTCTCTTGTACTTAACACCCTCCTCTGAGACGTACGAGCTCAGAGGTTGTACTTTTATTGAAATCAATAGTGTGTTGTTGAAATTGGCAATTTCGCATTTTATGCCCAAATGTTCTAAGAAAGGTAAATGTTACCTCAAGCATCATACTCGAGGAATAATGAAACATGGGTTGCTTTAGGCCTATCTTGATTGTAATCATTAGGGTATGATATCACCTTTAAAGATTTATTTTGCACCCACTATGATCTTGGGTAAAAAATATGTTGTGTATGGTATAAGCGCTCTCGAATAATAAGTCGAGAACGGTCGGGATGATATCATATTCAGTGTTATCTGTACCATTTATTGGTTTCAGGTTGGATTGTCTTAATTCAAAGAGGTTTTAAAGACATCGACTTTTAGTATATTCCTCTAGAAATGTACGTTATGGGATGTAATCCCTTACCTTGCTAAATCCATTCTTTAACAGGTGCCATCGGACTTGAGTGTAAACCTATTATGCTATCAAATTTAACCACTGTACCAAAGTCGGCTATTTGAACCTGTTTATTTAAAAGGTTTTCAAAAGAATATCACTAAAAATTATATCATAGTTTTTCGTGCAGAAATGATTTAGTTATTATAAGGTAAAAACCAGTTTCGTATTTGTGCATGGCACGGTCTTATGAGATATCTTTTGTTTTCAAAATCTCATATTTTGAATTTCTTACACCAGTCACATGACTGAACCTGAGTTTATTTTCTTTCCCTTAAACTCTGGGTGCCCTATTTTTCAAAGCTGCCTGGTAATCAGGTTTAGTTTAGAGCATTTTGAAGGAGATCGAGCATGGAGCTAGAATATTCTTCTGAAGATTGTTATCCATTTCCACTACACCTATGTACAATTGTATTCTGCATTTGTAGGGATAGAGATTTATAACTTTCCATTTTGACGTTAAGTTAAACTTTGATAAATGTACTTAAAATTTTCCATTGTAATGAATATATAATGAAATAATATATGTTATTCCATTCGTTTAAGATTCTATTCCTTCTTTGTTTTCTTATTTCCCTTAACGATCGAGTATTTTGACAATTGAATTTGCGGCACGTCAATACCTAGGATGTATAATTGTTGATTTTCGAGGGTCGAAAATCCCGGTTATCACATTTCAAGATTAGAGGCTCAAATAAAATCCAAGTCTCTGATTGACTTTGATATTGAAATAGCTAAGCTTCACCAACGAATAAGTGATCTTGAGATAGAATTGTCAAATAGTCGAGCCTACCGAAATCTCTAGGATTTATTATAGATGAAAGCGTTTCGAACTTACCTTCTCCCACTGCCCCTACTACTCCAAATGTCAGCATGACAACCATGTCACGTTCCTTGGCAATCTAAGAACTTTCGACTCTGATGAAGGCCCCTCCGAGTATAAGTAATAAGGTAATCGCGGAGTGGGGTAGAAAAGTTAGGTTTGAAATCATGTAGTATTTCGACAAGCAATGGAAAGAAAAGACATCTTAGCACTATATTGAATATGAAGGTAAGGTCCAAAGACTGGAGCATGAAGAATACTTCCTTAAGCAAAAAGTAAAGGAAATGGAAAGCGAGATCAAGACATTAAATGGTGCTAACAGAGCTTTAAAGACTATATTGTGGTTATTTTATCATATCATCGATCCTTTAATTTCTAATAATATTGATAAAGTAGCAGAGAGCCTCTGAATTGGAAGCTTTTTTATTTGATCTTTTGTACCAGTAACTTTACACACGGTGATGTGTTGTAAGATTATTTTGTAAATTAAAATGATATTACCTCGATTGCGATTTCTGAACTGAATTCTATCTTTCGTACTTGAACTAGAATTAAACTATAGACCAGAGATCCTATCTGGTAAAAATAGTAGACGACCAGAAATTCTCATTTGATGATGGTTAAATAGTAGATGTTAATTAGCTTGGAGTGTTTTAAGATTCTTAATTTTGGCTGACCTTTTAAACTTCGTCGCAAATACTCTAAATTGCAAAATTATGAGCTTTCCTTTTGACTATCTTGGTTTTGTGATTAAACCTAAGAAACTCAAACATGATGACTGGCTTATTATCATTGATAAAATCAAAAGTAGGATTTCTAATTGGAATGAGAGATTTTTATCTAGAGTAGGTAGATTAGTTTTAATAAATTAAGTTTTATCTGCCCTCTCGATTTATTGGATGTCCATGCATCTATTTCCAGATTGGGTAATAGATAAAATAGACAAATTAGAAGAGATTTTCTTTGGAGTGGGGAAAATACGAACAATAGCATAAAATGTTTAGTAAATTGGGAAATTGTTTGTAAAGCTAAAAAGGATAGTGGCTTGGGAGTAATTAATTTGCGTAATATGAATTTGTCCCTACTAGATAAATGGTTATGGAAGTTTATGGATATAAATGATAATGCTACTTGGAAAGAGATCATTTCAAAACATTATTATAATGGTTGCATTAACTTATATCAGATCACTTCTCCTGCCACTCAAAATCTATCTTATTTTTGGAAATCCATTTTGAAATGTCATGATATTTTTAAAATAGGTATTAATACGATAGTTTATACTGGTACTTCTTTTTGGCATGACAGATGGATTTTAGCTTTACCTCTTAAGGTTGAACTAAAAGAGCTTTATGAAATATGTAATTTTAAATTCACTTTAATTAGCGAAGTTTTCTCTCCTGAAAACGATCCCCCTTGGAATTTTAGTTTTAACAGAATTCTAGTAGGTTCAACTCTTATGCAACTTTCTTTGCTTTATGCTAAACTAAATCTTTATAATATTGATAACGATAATGATATTATTAGTTGGGAATGGGATAAGAGTAAGAAATATACTTCTAATTCTTCTTACAGATTTATTAATTTTTCGGGTACTATGAACAACTTTTTTAATTTTATTTGGAAATCTAATGTTCCTCCTAAATCTAAATTCATATATGGTTAATACTACATGGAAAACTTAATACTATAAAATTTCTAAAGAGTAAAAACATCCAAAATGACAATAAATGCTATCTTTGTAATACGCATTTTGAAGATATTAAACATATTCAATATGGTTGCATGGATTGTTATTACATCCTAAAAATACTCTAGAAATTTATAATTTTAATATAATATCTATAATTTCTTACTTTGATTACTACTGGAGTAGTTTTAGATTTAGGTTCAAAAAGAATATTAGATTTTTACTAGATACTTTATTCCTTATTATTTGTTGGTATATTTGGCTTGAAAGAAATCAAAGAATTTTTAACAATAATAATAGTCATTTTAACAAATTGATTTATACAATTTCTTCCTTCTGTTTTAATTGGATTTCTAATTCCAAATATAAATTTGCAAAAAATAACCTATTTAAAGGGTACCTTAATAAGGTTAGTTATAATATTAATTCATTTAAACTCAATAATATTTTTATAATATTGACAATAGTAGTATTAATATTTTTTTAAACTTATACGATGATCTCACTGTTAACCATAATTTGCTTAGGATCAAAGGTTCATAAGAATTTTACTAGTTTTGTACCAATTATTGCACTTATCTTTGTTTAGACAGTTAATTTTACTTGTTATCTTATTTCCTTCCTCTTTCTTACATATATATGTATATAATTATAAAATATACATATATGTATCATTCTAACTTTTTTCTTAGTCATTTTTTAGACGTAGGTACTGGTGAGAGGATGATAGGTTCACTTGGTAGGTATTCATGATTTTGGATTGTAGGATTTCGGTTTACAGAGAGGTCATCAGCGTAGTGTTTTCCTCTCAGATTCAGTGCTAGCCCCATCAGACACAGGATTGTAGGATTTTGGATTGCAGAGTGGTCATCAGCGCAGAGTTTTCTTCTCAGATTCACTACAAGTTTCACCGCAGATACAGGATTGCAGAGAGGCCACCAGAGCAGAGTTTTTCCTTTTAGATCCATTAGCTTATCCATCTCAGATACAGGGCACCTTCATCTTCATTATGGCGTTCTACTTTTAGGAGGATCTACTCTTTTACTTGGCACTTTGTTCATTGGTTTAGAGTCTTCAGAGTGGTTTTCCTTTTAGCATCATCTTTGGTTACATTTTAGTGTACTCGCTATTCTAGTCCTTCTGTATTAGAAGCTTTGATTTTTTTTCCTTTTTAACTTATTAGGTACTTCAAACACTTTAATATCAAGCGGTGGCCATGATGAAGCTCGATATTAGAGTGTGATGGGTGGTGGCTTCGCTTGAACTCATCTTAGGGGTACTCGTGTATCTTTGTTTCTTGTATCTAGCTTTTGCTACCTACCAGGCATGTTGGCAGCGCCTCTTTTTTGTGATATATATAGATATATGTGTGCTCTCCTCTATTTATGGAGGACCACACATTTCTCACAAAAAAAATCGGCCGGCCTTTCTCTAGAAGACTAATTATTTAATTCTCTTTACTTAATGCTACCTTCCGGGCTTCAAATATTGTTAATCCTTTATTGTGCCACTCTTTGAGCTTTGGATGTTGTTAATCCTTTGTGTGCCACTCTACGGGATTTGGATAATGTTAATCCTTTGTTGTGACACATTACCACCATCTTAGATGATGAATCAGGTTGTCTGATGCATTTGGTTAGCTTCCATCAAGCATGACCAAAGACTTGCCTAAGCTCTCTTTAGGAGTTGCTTCAAACAGGCCTTACAGGCCGGAATAAAGGCTATTTCACTGCTTTGGTAGGAAATTTTTAAGCGAAACCAAAGGCTTACTCCATCCTCCCTCTAGGAGGTGCTTCAGAAAGGCCTTATATCTAGGAATGAAGGTTGGTCGGTGCGTTGACCCGGCCTCTTAAAGCACTGTCAAAGGCTTCCTCCACCCTCCCTTTAGGAGGTGCCTTAATATGACCACGTAGGCGGTATCAAGGGCTTGTAGATGCATTAGTTTGGCCATTTCTGGCGGGACTAAAAGCTTACTCTGACCTCCCTCTAGGTAGTTCTTGACCTAGCCCTCTTGGCGTGGTTAAAGCCTTCTACCATCTTAGGTGGTTTCCATGTTTAAGGAGAATCTCACTCCCGACCATATAGGATCGCTTATTCTTTATTTACTAAATTAATTTAATATCTTTGAACAAAATCATTGAGCTTTCCTTGGTTTTGAAAATTGACGTTCTTTCCCTCTAAGCCTCTGCGCTTATTTTGGTGTCATTCTCGCTTGAAAGGTGGTATGGCAATATGAATTCCCAAGGTTTCTTTCAAATTTAAGCCTTTTCTTCTGTGAAGGCCGATAATTGAGATCGTCCTTTTTCAGGAAGTAAATGCTTTCGAGAGAAGTAGTAAGAATACAATTTTTTGGGAGTCTAGATTTGGATGTTGGCTTTCTGGATTGTGCCTAGCCTTTTTGTTGCTTACCATTGGTTTTGCATCATTATTATCAGCTTCCTCTATAAACTTCTTGGAATTTCATCGGGAGTTAATGACCAATTCATTACTCCATGCCATTTTTGAGTAATGATATTGAAGTTACTTATTATCTTATCTTCAAATATAGTCCAGTTGGCCTAAATTCGAATAGCTCTTTCAATCCTTACAAATAAATTATTTTTCTCTGGAGTGCATTTTCCCAAGGCAAAAATTTGAGTTGGGTCCATATGGAATGGATTTATGCTCCAAGTGTCTAGATTATAAAGAGCTGTTAGTTTCTTTCTATTTATGATTTGCAAGGCCTTTAATCTTAGTGCTCGTTTTTTTGGTATAGAGGATCAATATCCATTCGATAAGTAAGACTAATTACTTGAGGTTTAGAGGAGCCTTGCTTAAATCACTTAACACGTTTAAACATCATTGTATCGTAGACTTATGTTACATGGAATGTGATAGGAATATAATTGGTAGGGGTGAGCAATGCACAAGCTTCCAATGAAGTCGGAGATTCGAGCCCTCCTTCGAGCGCCAAAAATGTCGACGAATAAATTCATTAACACCCCCAAAGTGTAAAAGTAAATAATCGTTTTAGAGGAGAGTCTTGTCAAGCTCAATGGATGTCATTGAGGCTGGGCATGATGTCACTGAAGTCATCGAGGTCAGGCATGATGTCATTGAAGCCATCGAGCTCAATGGAGACATTAAGGTTTGATATGTTTATACATGTCGAGTTTCGGCTTTGATACCCAAGTCTATGACGTTATTGAGTTTGAAGTTATTCAAAAGGCGGTAAATATGGAGGTCATCGAGGTTATAACGGCTACGAGGCTCAGTGAGGTTTATTACAATATGCATAATAATGTCGAGATTATGAGTTTTGAATAAACTTGAAATAGAATGTAAATGTGTAGATCGCAACTCGAATCAAGCTAATCAAACCATCTCTTTATTAATTAAACAAATTGATGTGGACATAACAATATTGATTTTACAATGAGCCAAATCCCTAATTCAATTTAGGGTCTTAAATGAGTAAGAAATGGGAAAAGAAGAAATTCCCTTCAAATGAAGACCATCGTCCCCTACATATAGAGTTTCGTAGGTGGTAAATTTTAGCTTTTATGAATCTTGGCACCTTTAGCCTCATCGTGTGTCAGAGTTGAATGTTTTTCAGCCTCAATATGATTAGAAATGTCATGCATTGAGGTCTACAAAATTTAATCTTCCTTGGCATGACTTTTGCAGTCGTACTCGACGTTGGCAACCCATTGTTAATAGAATGTGACGTTGACATAATCCATGGACATCAACATTGATGGATATTGACATCGCGTGCATAGATGTGTGGTGCTTCCCATAAGGCTCGATGAATCGGTGTTTCGATCCTCGGCGAGCTTCAACTGCAACTGTTTGTAAATTGGCGGCGATGTTGAGTTGGAGGTTTGGTGAACCTCGATGAACCTGACAACTTTGATGTTGTTTGAAGTTGTCTTTGGCAACCACTCAACGGTGTTTATTAATGTCGACATCATTGTGCCAATGATGTCGAGATTGGTTGATATGTAAGGCTTTCACGATGATGATAATGATAGTATCATATCTTACTGCGTCCATGCTAACATTGACATTGCCGTATCCAACGACGTCGAGGCCAAATCGTTGTAGGACTTTCTCGATTACGATATGGTAATAACATTTTCCCCACTACTATGAGAAAAAGCATGGACTTTTCAATTCAACAACCTTGACAATCCTTTTTGCTGCCTATCGGTCTTCAAAAGCTTAATCTGTTCGTCCATTTGAATTTCATCGAACAGCTGCCATGCATCTGATTTCCTTCTAGATACACAAGCCTTCATTCTTCTTCTTTCTACCTGTAAGCAAATAATCAAAATGAGAAATCAGACATTCCGAAGGAAGCTTTTAGAATTTCAAATTCTTAATCAGTCACTTCTCGCTCGGGTAAGGTTCCTATCGACTTAACTCAATTTGATTAAATAACCTCCCTTGGGTCATCGTAGCCTCCAGTCTATTCCGATGATTATCTTTTGATGATTCTTGAACAACCCTTATCTGTACGTTGTCTTACTCATTTGGCTAGAATATTAGAATTTGTGAATCCTATTTCTGATATGACGACCCAGAATTTTTAACATTTGAAATTAAAATATTTAATTGATTTTAAATATTTGAAGCTTAGTTTAACTTGAATTTTAAATATCATAGTTTATTTAGGCGATTAAATTATTGAATTTAATTATTGAAGCTGGGCAAAATATTGAATCTTGATTTTTAAGCTGATTAAAAATATTTTAAAGGCTTGGAAAATTTATATTGATAATACTGAAGATAATAGAAGCTTCATAACTGAATTTGAAAACGATTTGTGCAATTTTGATATTTTATCGTTTAAATCGATATTTAAAAATAGCCTTCCGAAGCACAGCCTCAGAATTCGACGAAACCAGTTCCATTGGATCCGTAATAGTGTACTATTACCGGATTTCAAATTTTCATAATGTTTGGAATGATTGTTTAGTCGTACGATAAGTAAATGCGATAAAATTTTATTGAAATTTAATTTAATAATTAGATTCAAAAACTATCTTCTCTATACAATGGAATTTGGGCTCGAAACCTTTTCCAGTACATTCGAAATAGGGGTTTAACATTATAAACGCCTGGTGGCACGCCTCGATTAAAGATCGAGATTTTGAGTTGCGTTTATCGAAGCGATTTGAATTTAATTTAATATAATATATATGTATTTAATACAAATGGTTTCACAGAACAAATTTTACACGTGCTCCCCTAGTATAAACACTTTTCATGTTTTTCGAAATGCGTTGAATTTTTTTTACATGCATGTACAAAAGAAAAAAATAAATAAAAACAAACAAAATCGGTCTAATTCACATCCATTTCTGCAATTTTCTTCGCTTCAAATAAAACCACTCCTCTTTCAAAATCGAATGAAAACAATAAAAAAAAGGGTAAATCGTTATTATTTTCTTCCGCAAATCGAGTCACTCGTCACGAGGCAAGGTTCGAACACAGGCACGATAAAATCGAAGCTAGAAGGAGGCGCTCGCGCGTACGTGCTCATGTGTTGCGCGTAAGTGGTCAAACGTTTGGCGATGTCGCATAGCCGTGGAGGACGGCACCTTGGGTCATGGTTGTGAATTCGATATCAATGATCAGCGCGTGGTCGAGCTCGGGGCAGCATTTGGTGCACGCACGTGCAAATTTCCATCAGGGTCGAGTTCGAAGGTGGTTCGTGGTTGCGTTGGAGTAATTTTTGTGTGGCTCGAAGGAAGGGCGGGTCGAATCAAGCAACGGTGAGGGTCACGAGTTTGTCATTGGTCGACAAAGGCGAGGGCTGCGTTGCGTATTGGGCATCTCAAGTTTGAGATTTACTACAAGTGTGTATATATATATATTTATGTTAATATAAAATCTTATAACATATATATATATATATAAGCAGGAAAAAAAGAAATTTTTTTCAGACAGTTACGAAAAAAATGCAGTAAACAGGAAATGTATGTTTCAAGATTTTGAAATTAATTTTTGAATGTTGGTAGTTTATATAAAGATTAGATTTCTAAATCTATCTAGTTTATTTTATAGATACATACATATATATATATATATATATATAGTTTCAAATGAAAAATAAATATATTGTTTAATTGACTTATCTAAGAATATTTAAGTTACTAAAAAGATTTATTAGAGGAAATTTAGTTTAATTTAATTTTAAGTTGAATAAATTTGTTTAATTTATTTTTGTTACTAAAGATAACTTATCTATTAAAAGGAAATTGATCAATAGATTAGTTTAAATTAAAAGTGTTAACTAAATAAATCTATTAAACGAAAATTTGCTATTCAATTTATTTTGAATATTAATCAACTGTATAAATGTTTATACAAGGTCTAAAGAGGAGAAACAAGCTGGAATGGAAATGAGTTGGAATGGATTACAAATAAAAAGGTGAGATCTTCTCACTCAAATTTTAATGATTGGAATTTCAGTTATTGATTGATTGTTGGATGTGATAGTGTGTGTGTGTGTGTGTATTTATTTGGAGCGACTGATTTCCAAGCGGATGAGACCCTATCCGTCGCATAATAGCGGACGATATTATATAATCCCATATACCGCGATATTCCACCTCGAAGTGAAATTGGTATTTAATTGTTGTGCTAACACCTGTGGATGCAGGGAAACAGATTGGAGGGATCGAACTAGATTCCTCAAATTGTGTGATTTTGTTTCATATATTGTGATGTGATTTATTAATAATCTGTGAATGATTATATTAGTTGTTGAAACTTATTAAAGGCTATAGTTTAGCCGAATATATTTTTGGTATCGTAGGATACCAGAAATATAAAAAAAATAGGATTTTTGGAAATTAAAGTAGGAAATTCTAAGTAAATTCATTTTAAAGAATTGGGTGAATTTAAAAGAAGGAATTTAAAAGGGTATAGATTGATTTTTGTAATCCTATCAAATTAATTCCAAAATATGGGGAAAGGATTTTTAGTATGCTATGTAAAAGTTGAAGAATTTATTTAAAATTCGGATTTGAAATAGTTTGGGAAAAACAACGGGATTTATTTCAAAATATAACTAATTTTAGAAATCAATTTGGAAATTGATTTGGTGTTTAAAAAACAATCTTTGGAAAATCAATTTGGAAATTGATTAGGTGTTTAAAAATAAATCTTTGGGAAATCAATTTGGAATTTGATTTGGTGTTTGGAAATAAATTTAGAAATCAATTTGGAATTTGATTTGGTGTTTGAAAGTGGATATTTGGAAATCTATTTGAAAATGGTATATCAGTGGATATTTGTAAATTTAAATTCACAATGGTAATTTATATAGAAAAGAGAAATTTGTTTTAAAAATAAATATTGGTTTATTTTTAAAAGTGTGGAAAGAAATTTAGGAATTGTAAATTAAAATAAATCAAGAAGAATTTTTATTGATTGATTTAAATGGACAGTTTTGAAATGGAAAGATTATTCTTCCCTGGAAAGCCAGGTATGTTTTTAAGGTAGCTTTCGAATATAAATTGAAAGTTCTAAAGTTGGTTTTAAAAAAGGATGTTTTGGAGAAATTATTTTCTTAAGTTATTTTGAAAATCTTTAAAGTAAAGATTTATTTAATTAATTATATAAGTGATTATTTCAAATTATTTTAAAATTAGTTTGGACATAAAGTTTTATATGAGATATTAGTATAAAATTTTCGTAACTAATATTTTGAATAAAGTGTTTAAAATAGTTTATTTCAAGTGTTTTCAAATATGCATACATTTTTGGATAAGTAATTTGGAATACCTTTTAAAGTATCCGGACTCGGAAAATTTTCTGTGGCAGTAAATAAATATTTGGAAATTTATTCCGCGTAAGGAAAGCGATTTGAAATTTGTTTTTAAAGCGTTGAAGTGTTAAAATATATCTTGCGAAGATATTTTGAAAATAAATAATTGGGGGAAAATAATTTGAAATCTTGTGATTGTTGTGAATATTGATTGATAGTTAAATAACCGACAATCAATATTGGCCTTTAAATGGCATTTGAATTTCGAAGCGGCCGGGGGTCGGATTCCAAATGGATATTCGAAAACCGCATCGAATCTTTGTGATGGATCTTTTGTTTAAAAGATCAAAGTGGAAATTCGTTGTAATTTACTTGAAATCTAAATGTAACACTTATTTTTAAAATAAGCGCTCATTATTCGGTTAAGCTGGGAGAGGACTTTATGTTATAAAAACCATTCCGAATAATGATACGACGAAATTGGATTGCATTTGAAGATGGTGTTGAAGACCAGGTATTTTCGAAAACGAAAGGATTACCTGTCGAATGTCTCTGCACTGATTTGCTTCGGTATATAGATTTTATCACCCTTTGTGATGGGGAGTCCACAAGTGATTAGTGAATATCTGGATTTGTTGGGCTTCTTTAAAGTGCCTTCGGTTTCGTTCGAACCCGGAATGACTTGTATGGATGTGGGTCTAACATTACACTTTAAGATGTAAAGCTTGTTTCTATTAAATACATTTTTGTTGGTGGCGGAGAATTTATTCTCTTAGCTTAATACCCTTCTCTGAGACATACGAGCTCAGAAGTTATGTAGTTGATGGTTACTAGTGATACATTCCCAATTTGATAATGTGGCACATGAAGTGTTGCTGATCATTTGTTGATCGAAGCATGGCTTTCGTGAAAAGCGTAGCTTTGTGGATGAGACTTCGTCGGACCTCAAGGAAATGGTCGAAACAGGAAGGATGCGGCAAGGTTATTGTAGGTAGCGCCCCTTAGGGTATGTTCATTTCCTTCTAGAAAAGGGTGGTATCATGGTATGGAGCCCGGATATTTAACCTATGTGGTTGCTGCAAATTTATTACTTTGTGGTTGTTGGTGTTGAGGATCCTCGGATAAAGGTCGGTAACGACCGGGGGATGACATACTCGTGTTAGTAGTCCCCTAGTTACAGTGGTAACCCGGCCTTGTGTTGGCAAAGATCTAGTTAGGTTCTCGAGGCGTCCCTCTAGAGGCGTATCCATGTGGCAATAGGAAGTTTCTTAGCCTGACCATTTATTGGAAATCCAATGAAACAATACTTGCCCTGTATGGTTTTAGTTGTATAACCAGCCTTTTACTTATGGTGGTGACCCACCGTTTAATTAGTGCTATAGTAGGCATAGTACGAAATGTCTATGCTGGCTAAGATTAATATTATACTTTCAAAATGTTTTCCACACTATGCACTAATGATAATATTAAAAAGGATTTTGCGTATCAAGCATGTTTGACTATCATAAGGAGAAATCTCCTCCAATTCTGCGTTTGCATTGTGTATGTGGCTGGAGGCCTTATGGAGGTTTCATTTTCTAAAAGCATAGCGGATTTCTTTTTATTTTCTTTTATGAAAATAACTGTTTTAAGATCTCATACCACTCCCATGACTGACCTGCAGTTTATTGTTCCCTTTCTAAACTCAAGGTGCCCATAATTTTCTACACGGGCTGCCTAGAGTCAGGTTATCAGTGTTATGGAGCGAAGTCGGAAAAATATTCTGTGGAAATATGGAGGCAAGCTCGATGGTGAGGCGTATCACTTATATATGTTATATTCTTTTCCTCTATTTAATGTTATAACACTCTGATGATGTAATGTGGTATATAAACTGATATAGTGCTTTTGTTTCAGTGATTATTCATTTATCTATTATATATTGTTCCGTTGTGAAATGTGAGATTCTGTTGTTGTTTCTGTTTCTTCTTCTATCTTCTTCTTAACCCTAACTGTTCAACTTTCCGGCATTCAATTGTGCGGCATTTGATACAGTGGACATATTGATGTCGACTTCCAAGCGTCGAAAAATTGAGTTGTGACAAAGTGGTATCAGAGCAATTGGTTAAGCGACAACTATGGCTCTGGTGGAGATTACTCATTAGAGATAGAGTCTGTAGTACTCTAGAATGAGTTTGAGTGTATTAATAGATATGAGCGCGTATTTTTTAGTGCACATAAAATTGTTTAATATTGTGTTAACTTATCGATCGATTGTTTATAGATTCTGGTCGGTGCAGTTTGGCCAACTTTATCGATAGGGTTCTCTAAACTCTTAAACAAGATAAACCGACACAGTATTGTTTTAAAAATCAGGTAAATGAGATAATTTTACCCAAACTATTTTTGTACAGAAAAGGAATAATTTTCCGTATGTAATATGTGGTTGCTTGGTTGTTAGGAAGTGATAATATTAAAGTATTATCATTAAAAATTGAATAAGAAATTGAAATCATAATCAAAGGCTAAAAAATAAATTCATATACAAATGGAATTTGTAAATATAAATTGTAAATGTGATTTATAACTTGAAATATAATTCTAGAGAATTATTTGAAAGTAGATCGAAAGGTTTGAAATTTGAAATTTTGGTGAAAAGTTTAAATTTCTTTGAGTTTGAAAATGATTTTCAAAGGTTTTGGAAAAATATTTTTGAAGGGATAAAAGCACTAAACTCTTTTCGGTCGCTGAAAAATAATTCTGATGATGATCGCAACATCATCGGTGTTAATTTTCGAGTTTCCAGGAGAAGAATTACTGCCAAAATGTTTTAAACTAGAATTGCTTACAAAAGTTGAGTTTGATTTTAGAAATGTAAAGGATTTTGGATAAAATTGTTTTCGAAATAATTTTTTAATGTTAATAAGTTGTTTAAAGACTCTGGAATCCTATTTAAGATATTTATGGAATAACATTAAGTTTGATAACTTGTAAAGTTTGAAATTGTTAAAATAAAATCTAACTTAAAGAGAAGTTAGATAAAAATAAATGAGGAAACAAAATTAGTTGGAAGGAAAATTTAATTCAAGCGGAATTAAAAAAATTGAATAAAGAATTGAGATTGAAAATTTAAGTCAAATAAAACGGTGATATGGATTCAAATGAAATTGAAATAAAATTACTAAGTGAAACGAATTGAAAATGGCAAATTAAATATGGTTTGGAGTAAATTGAATTCATATCAATTGGAAATCCATTTTAAATATAAGTAGATATAAACCAAAGTGGTGAATTGGAAATAAATATAGAAAGTATATAAAATTATTTATACCGAACTTAAGAAACAAATGGTGAAATTCTTAAGTAAATTTGGTATTGGAAATATACAAAGTTAACAATTGAGTGAAAGTTAAACTGGAAGTCGTGAAATGGTAATTGTGAATAAAGAAAGGTATAAAATGATTTTGAAAGCTATGATTGAACATTATTGCTAGTAGAACATACAGGTAATTTAAATGCAAAGAGAATTGGATTTGATTTCGAAGATAAATTTGAATTTCTCGAAAAAGGTATGTATTTAAATTTCTACATGATATTTGATGATTTTCTTATCTAGCCACTTGGCATTTTGTTTTCTTTTTGAAATCTGGAGGCCCGTTTTGGCATTTTGTAGTCGTACCGAGCTAGCTGTGCAATGAAGACGCTAGCAAAAAATTTCGAAAATTTAGGGAGTTAGAAAATTTGGAGAGAATTTTGAATTTAAATTTAAATTTGAATTAATTAAGAAAATAATGCTGTTTGGAACTAAGGAAGATTTTGGAAAGTTAGATAAAGTAATAATGGGTATTTTGTTTTGGGCAAGTTGATAAAACTATTTGGTTTTGGAAAGATAGCGAATGAGTTAAGGATCATTCTTCTTAACTAGAAATTTCTGGACGAAATTATTTTAAGAGGGAAGAATGTGACGATCTTGAATTTTTAACATTTGAAATTGAAATATTTAATTGATTTTAAATATTAGAAGGTTAGTTTAACTTGAATTTTAAATATCATTATTATTTTGGACAATTAAATTATTGAATTTAATTATTGAATTTGGGTAAAATATTGAATCTTGATTTTTAAGATGATTAAAAAAAATTCAAAGACTTGGAAAATTTATATTGATAATACTAAAGATAATGGAAGTTTTAGAATTGAATTTGAAAATGATTTGTTCAGTTTTGATATTTTATCGATTAAATTGATATTTGAAAATAGCCTTCCGAGGCACTGTCTCAGAATTCGACGAAACCAGTTCCATTGGATCTGTAATAGTGTATTATTACTGGATTTCAAATTTTCATAATGTTTGGAGCGATCTTTTGGCCGTAAGATAAGCAAACGCCCTGAAATTTTTATTGAAATTCAATTCAATGACTAGATTCAAAAAGCTATCTTCTCCATACAATCGAATTTGGGCTCGGAACCTTTTCCAGTGCGTTCAGAATAGGGGTTTAACATTACAAACGCCTGGCGACATGCCTCGATTGGAGATCGAGATTTTGAATAGCGTTTATCAAAGCGATTTGAATTTAAATTTAAATTTAATATAATATATATGTATTTAACACAAACGGTTTTCACAGAACAAATTTTACACGTGGTCCCCTAGTTTAAACACTTATCATGTTTTTTGACATGCGTTCAATTTTTTTTATTTACATGCGTATACAAAAGAAAATAAATAAATAAAAACAAAAAAAATCGTTCTCATTCACATCCTTGGCCTCGATTTTCTTTGCTTCAATCAAACCACTCCTCTTTCCAAATCGAACGAAAAAAATAATAAAAGAAATCGTTATTATTTTCTTCCCCAAATCAAGTCACTCGTCGCGAGGCGAGGTTCGAACTCAGGCACGATGGAATCGAAGCTAGGAAGAGGCGCTCGCGCGTATGCTCTCGTGTATTGTGCGTAGGTGCTTAAACGTTTGGCGATGTCGCAAAGCCATGGAGGGCGGCACCTTGGGTCGTGGTTGCGAATTCGATATCAATGATCAGTGTGTGGTCGAGCTCGAGGCAACATTTTGTGCGCGCGCGTGCGAATTTCCATCAGGGTCGAGTTCGAAGGTGGGTTTGTGGTTGTATCAGAGTAATTATTGTGCAGTTCGAAGGAAGCGCGGGTCGAACAAAGCAACGGTGAGGGTCGCGAGTTTGTCATTGTCGGCAAAGGCGAGGGTTGCGTTGCATATTGGGCATCTCGAGTTTGAGATTTATTGTAGATAAATATATTTTTTATTTATGTTAATTTAAGATCTTATAATATATATATATATGTATATAGAAATAAGCAGGAAAAAAAGAATTTTTTTCAGACAGTTATGAAAAACAAAATATGTAGTAAACAGGAAATATATGTTTTAAGATTTTGAAATTAATTTTTGAATGTATGATGTTTATATAAAGATTACGTTTTTAAATCTATCTAGGTTATTTTATAGATACATACAGATATATATAGTTTCAAATGAAAAATAAATATATTGTTTATTGACTTATCTAAGACTATTTAAGTTACTAAAAAGATTTATTAAAGGAAATCTAGTTTAATTAAATTTTTAGTTAAATAAATTTATTTAATTTATTTAAACTAATTAATAGTAAATTGATCAATAGATTGGTTTAATTAAAAGTGTTAATTAAATAAATCTATTAAATAAAAATTATTATTCCATTTATTTCGAATATTAATCAAATGTGTAAATGTTTATACAAGGTTTAAAATGGAGAAACAAGCCAGAATGAAAATGAGTTGGAATGGATTGTAAATAAAAAGGTGAGATCTTCTCACTCAAATTTAAATGATTAGAATTTCAGTTATTGATTGACTGCTGCTTGTGGTAGTGTGTGTGTGTGTGTATTTGGAGTGATTGATTTCCCGCATTATATAGCAAATGAGACCCTATGCGACGTATAATAGCGGATGATATTATATAGTCTCATATGTCGCGATACTCCACCTCGAAGTGGAATTGGTATTTAATTGTTGTGCTAACATCTGTGGATGCAGGGAAACAGGTTGGAGGGATCCAACTGGATTCCTCAAATTGTTTGATTTTGTTTCATATATTATGATGTGATTTATTAATAATTTGTGAATAATTATATTAGTTGTTGAAATTTATTAAAGGCTATAGTTTAGCCGAATATATTTTTGGTATCGTAGGATACCAGAAATATAAAAAATTGGATTTTTGGAAATTAAAGTAGAAAATTTTAAGTAAATTCATTTTAAAGAATTGGGGGAATTTAAAAGAAGGAATTTAAAAGGGTATAGATTGATTTTTGTAATCCTATCGAATTAATTCCAAAATATGGGGAAAGGATTTTAATAAAAGGATTTTGAGTAATATAGTTAAAGAATTTATTTAAAATTAGGATTTTATATAGTTTGGGAAAAATAAAGGGATTTATATTAAAAAGTAACAAATTTTAGAAATCAATTTGGAGATTGATTCGGTGTTCAAAAATAAATCTTTGGGAAGAACTGATTTCGTGTTTAATAATAAATCCTTGGGAAATCGATTTGGAATTTGATTTGGTGTTTGGAAATAAATTTAGAAATCAATTTGGAATTTGATTTGGTGTTCGAAAGTGAATATTTGGAAATCGATTTGAAAATCATATATCAGTGGATATTTGGAAATTTAAATTCACAGTAGGAATTTATAATGTAAAGAGAAATTTGTTTTAAAAATAAATATTGGTTTATTTTTAAAAGTGTGGAAATTTTTTATGAATTTGGAATGTAAATTAAATAATGAAGGATTTATCGATTGATTTAAATGGGCCATTTTGAAATGAAAAGATTATTCTTCCTTGGAAAGCCGAGTACGTTTTTAAAATAGCTTTCCAATATAAATTGAAAGTTATAAAGTTGGTTTTAAAAAAGGATGTTTTGGAGAAATTATTTTGTTAAGTTATTTTGAAAATCTTTAAAGTAAAGATTTATTTAATTAATTATAGAAGTGATTATTTCAAAGACTTAATTGATATTTGATTTGAAAATGGTTATTTGAACAGTTATATTCTATCTAATAATTTTATTTTAAAAGTAGTTTGGTTTTGAAGTTTTATATGAGATATTAGTATAATATTTTCGTAACTAATATTTTGAATAAAGTGTTTAAAATAGTTTATTTCAATTGTTTCCAAATATACATATATTTTTTGATAAGTAATTTGAAATACCTTTTAAAGTACTCGAACTCGGAAAATTTTCAGTGGAAGTAAATAAATATTTGCAAATTTATTCCGCGTGAGGAAAGTGATTTGAAATTTGTTTTCAAAGCGTTGAAGTGTTAAAATATAACTTGCAACGATATTTTGAAAATTAATAATTGGGGGAAAATTATTTGAAATCTGGTGATTGTTGTGAATATTGATTGATAGTTAAATAACCGCCTTTAAATGGCATTTGAATTTCGATGCGACCGGGGGTCAGATCCCAAATGGATATTCGAAAACCACATCGAATCTTTGTAATGGATCTTTTGTTTAAAAGATCAAAGTGGAAATTTGTTGTGATTTACTTGAAATTTGAATGTAACACTTATTTTTAAAATAAGCGCTCATTGTTCGGTTAAGCCAGGAGAGGACTTTGTGTCATAAAACCCATTCCGAATAATGATACGGCTAAATGAGATTGCATTTTAAGACGGTGTTGAAGACCGGGTATTTTCGAAAACGAAAAGATTACCTGTCGAATGTCTCTACACTGAGTTTCTACGGTATAGAGATTTTATCACCATTTGTAATGGGGAGTCCGGATGTGATTAGTGAATATCCGAAATTGCAAGGGCTTCTTTGAAGTGCCTTCGGTTATGTTCGAACCTGGAACAGACTTGTATGGATGTGTGTCTGACGTTACACTTTGAGATGTAAAGCTGGTTTCTATCAAATACATTTCTGTTGATGGCGGAGAATTTATTCTCTTAGCTTAACACCCTTCTTTGAGACATACGAGTTCATAGGTTATGTAGTTGATGGTTACTAGTGATGCATTCCCAATTTGGTAATTGGCATACGAATTATTGCCGATCATTTGTTGATCGAAGCATTGCTTTTGTGAAAAGCGTTGCTTTGTTGACGAGACTTCGTCGGACCTCACAGCTCGAAAATGGTCGAAACAGGAAGGTTGGGTAAGGTTATTGGGGGTAGCGCCTCTTAGGGTAGGTCCATTTCCTTCTGGAAAAGGGTGGTATCATGGTATGGAGCCCAGACATTTAACCCATGTGGTTGCTACAAATTTATTACTTTGTGGTTCTTGGTGTTGAGGATCCTTGGATAAAGGTCGGTAACGACAGAGGGATGGCATACTCGTGTCAGTAGTTACCCGGTTACAGAGGTAACCCGGCCTTGTGTTGGCAGAGATCCGGTAAGGTTTTCGAGGCATCCCCCCATAGGCGTATCCATGTGGAAATAGGAAGTTCCTTAGCTTGACCATTTGTTGGAAATCCTCTGTACGGTTTTAGTTGTATAACCTGCCTTTACTTATGGTGGTGACCCGCCGTTTAATTGGTAGCTATAGTAGGCATGGTACGAAATATCTATGCTGGCTAAGTTAATATTATACTTTCGAAATGTTTTCTACACTATGCAGTAATGATATATTAAAAAGGATTTTGCATATCAAGCATTTTTTACTATCATAAAGAGAAATCTCCTCCAATTATGCGTCCGCATTGTGTGTGTAGCGTGTGGACTTATGGCAGTTTCATTTTCCAAAAGCATAATGGATTTCTTTTTATTTTCTTTTGTGAAAATAATTGTTTTACGATCTCACACACCAGTCTTATAACTGGCCTGGAGTTTATTATTCCCTTCCTAGACTCTGGGTGGCCATAATTTTGCACATGGGCATCCTAGAGTCGGGTTATCAGTGTTCTGGAGTGAAGTCAGAATAATATTTTGTGGAAATCTAGAGGCATGCTGAATGGCGAGGTGTATCACTTGTATATTTTATATTCTTTTCTGTTGTTTGAAGTTGTAACACTCTGATGATGTAATGTGCTGTATAAACTGATATAGTGTTTTGTTTCAAAGATTATTCATTTATCTATTATATATTGTTCCACTGCGAAATGTGAGATTCTATTATTATTTATGTTTCTTCTTCTATCTTCTTCTTCTTTAACCCTAATGGTTCGTTTTTTCGGCATTCGATTGTGCGGCATTTTATACAGTGTGCGTATTGATGTCGACTTTTGAGCATCAAAAAATTGGATCGTGACATCTGACTTAAGTAATTGTATATTCTAAGTGGGGAAGCATATGCTACTTCTTCGAAATGCCTCCCAAGGACCTCCTAAAGAAATTTTGGCACGTAATGAGAGAATATCCTTGCTTTGAAATGAGATAAAGGATATCAACGCTATTGGACTTGTGACATCTTCCAAACTTAAAGAAGTCATGGATATGGTGGCTAGACAAAATGCCAAGTTGACAAAAAGGAACGCCGAGCTTGTTAGAGAAATGAGTTTCTTAACAAACGGCTTGATAAATTTTTTAGACTATTCGAATGATACTATTATCGATACCAAAAATAAGGTTGCCAATTTCCTAAATGTTGCTTTGCCAAGGATTAACAAAGAATGTTACGAAGATGCTTTGTTTGTTGCAAATGCCGGTAACATCCAAAAGTATCCAAATATGGATTTTATATCTCTATCGGCTATCAATAATACATGTAAAAGAAAGTTCATTTTGAAATTGAATTAAGAAAAGGAGACCCTCGATAAGGAATTCCCTACTCTAGAGAGGATCAAGGCTGAGGAGTGGTTAGCATTTGATGATGCTCCTAGTGATGAAGAATCAAAGCTTGAAGATAAAGGAGATGGTCATACCGATGATTATGACAAGAACAACGATGATAATGATAATAACGATGACGATAAAGGTGGAAATGTGAATGCGGATGATGATGATCTCCATGATGATTATGGTGGCGCCGATGGGAATAGTGGAGTGATCCCACTCGGCCAGTTGAATGATAAAGATGGAACCGGTGATGCTAATCAAGCCACATCCACTCGTATGTTGAAATTGCTGCTACAACTATCCCTTCATACAAAGATCTTTTCGGAAAAGGCAGTGCATCTCAAAACCAAAAGCCACTAGAGAGAAAATTTCCATCACCTCCGGTTTCATCTTCTCAGGTATGAATTGGTCCATACATATTCTTTTAAGTCGAAATACTATCATGATGCTGTGCTAGAGAAGAAACAATTGGAGATAGACCGGTTAAAAAGAGAAATGGATAAGGGGTGAAAGGGTACAACAACCTATCTAAAAATACCACAACCTTGTCCAGAGCGCATTAAAACCGAGACATTTCAAAGAATAAGAAATTTCTCCACTAACGAAGAAGGCTCCTAAACATCAGGAAAAACTTTGGGGGAAATGTTGAATTTTTAAGTCTGCTAATGTTCTAAAACAATGACTGCTAATCTAAAGTCGATTTAAACATCAATCAAATGCAAATATGATCTCGAATGAAGTGATGTATAATACCACTTATACTCTGGCTACATGTGGCATCATACGATGGTATATTATTAAACTAGTAGATAGTGTACTTGCAATATCACTTGAATTGGTTCAAAAAATTCCATTTTTTTAGCAAAGCCATTTACGTCAAATAAAGGAAAGGCCATTAGTGTCTAATAATTACACACACTGTTAAAAAATTCTCCAACCAATGATTTGCTAATCGTCATTAAAGGCAATGGAAGTTTAAATCGTATATAAACAATTGACCATAGTTGTTTTATAAATTCAATCCATTTGGAACCACTATTTGAAAACGTTAACTTCTTAATCTGATTTAGCATTAAATTCATAAGATTTAGATATTCAATATTTCTAATCAACAAAATTGGTTTTAATTCAAAAGGATAAAGAATTCAAAAGTTATATCTAAAATACTACAACTTGTTTGCATAAATTTGAAATAATTTTACGAGTAATGTGCTTACATGATTGCTATTTTTCAAGGCTTTACAAAGTGAAACAGTGAAAACTCAAAAAATTAATGTTGCAGTTTTATTAGTTAGCTTTCCAAAACTTTAAAAATTCTAAATTTGGGCTAAAGATGTTTAGCATATGATCAATTTACTACAACATTGTTAGGAAGTTCTAAAACTGTTTTCAAACAATATACTGAATGATTTGCTGGGTTTCAATGGTTAAAGTTCAAATTCTTGGAAAGCATAAAATATAAAACTTATATAGTTTCCTATCAATTTTCCATAACATCTTGAATTTTTCAAATTGGAGTTAAGGAGCTCAAGATCTAATAATTATACTACCAGTAGTATCAATAGGAACAGAATCAACAACGAGAAAACAAAATAGGGTTTAAAGATCATACCTTTACTTTAGATGTCATGTTCTTGTACAACATTGTTATCAAAATGTGTAGATCTCCACCTAATTTTTCTAGGCTACAGGACATTTGAATTAGTACTCTTCGGCCATATATCGAACAACTCGAACTCTACCTCTATCATAGTTGTTCCTTAGAATATTTCTGTACCCAAATGTTAGAAGAAGTGAGTGGCCTAACAAAGCATATAGGAACACTCTCATTTTCATTTGTAGCCTTTGGTACCCAAATTCTTTTATATAGCAATTCATTAGTATTTAAAATTGTACCATTGGGGACCTGAACTTATTTAAATTTAAGAAAGTTATTTTTGTTCCTATTCCGATGTATATTTTTTTATGCCCAATTCTTCCATAATTAATGTAACGACCCGAAATTTTGGATCCTGAAAATTCCATATAGTTAGGAAAAAGAAGAAATAGAAACATCAACATCTCACATTCGTAGGAGATAAAATATAATAACAAATAATAACAGTTATACAAAAGAAAATGGTACTTATCATATTACGCTTTAATACATCAGAGTTACACAAATACACAAACATTGGACAGATACAGGCATGTCCTAGATAACTGCAATATATCACAGTGGAATACACTCCATACGATCCTGCCATCCAGCTCGCCTCCTGAGCTCCAAAACGTCCTTACCTGAAAATCTGTAATACTCGGTCCGACCCAAGCATTACATCAAAGTAACACCCGAGTCAGGCTGGAAACCAGCATGAGTAAACCCATCTAACATGGAATACAAATGCATATAACTTATATAAACCTAGGGTAACTTGTATCAATTTACACTTCACAAGTTGTTATAGACATCACTTATTTCACACATCAATTTCTAAGTACCAAAACTTAGATTTAAATGGTCCAATTCACTTAAATCATTCCATTACAGCCTATTGATTTCACATATCAATTTATAAAGAATCGAAGTGGTTTCGGGTATTTACTAATATCCGACTCTGGTCTCTTCGAATTTAATACCATCTTAACCCAAGTTCTTCAAGTGAAATACAATTCAACTTTAAATACAAGATGTCACCTTTTACACAGCAATTCATCATTGGTAGATAACCACATTATCATTGTCTATCCAAACATATCATATCACAAAATATTTCATATCATAGTTATCAATCAATTCAAGACATTTAATCATCATTCAATCATTCATAAGCAAGATGGATCATTTCCAAAATCAATTTAATTTATCTATATTTAAATTAATTACTAATCTTTTAATCGCTTAGGTTACCTTTACTTAATCATTAATTAATTAAAAATCAATTAATTAATGATCTTTTGATTATCCTTGATTACATAAAGTAATTATCCTTAACCATTTACAGTAATTAAACTTTAATTACTTTCATCAAGTAATTATCTCATTGTTAATTATCCTCAATTAATTAACCCATAATTAATTACCGTTAAATTTATTATCCTAGTTAGTTACAATAAGTGATTATCCTTAATCGCTTAATCAACTTTAACCATTAATTTTAATTGATTAATTATCTTTAAGTAATTAATTACCTTTAATTACTTTATCACATAAATCGATTATCCTCTAATGTAATTACATAGAGTAATTACCCTTTAATTATAATAAGTAATTAACTTCATTAAGTAATCATACATTAATTACTTTCATTAATTAAATCACCCTTAAAATTAATAATATCAAGTAATTGTCCCTTAATCATTAAGTAAATAGTTATTCCACAATAAATTTAGATAACCCATTTATCTTAATCATTTATCAAACTATATTTGAAAACATTCAGGGATTCAAATCAAATTATAAATTTATTTTAAATCAACAAAATTAAAAACATTATCATTTTAAAATTTTGCTTTTATGAAATTTCTTGAAAATTTGATCCATACATACGTTTTGGAAACTTGTTCAGTAATTTGTTAATTAACAAAATGATTAAAACATTTTATCATCGTAAGAATTGACTCGACAATTTTTAGTTGATAAATTATACAACCTTTCTTTAACCAAACCCTTAAACAACAATGGTTTAAAGTCCAGAAGGGAACTAAATTTATATTTCAAATTGATAACACAAGTAACCCAATCAAATTTCTTTTTTTTTTAAACTGGTACTAAAACCAAACCCCGAGCCACCATTTACTTCTCGTAAAAGAACTGCTGCTTCACGCGATGCAACCCGAAGACAAACACAAGATCAGACCATATCTTCCCGAACTCTACTTTGAGCTACCCTTCTTCCAGACGCCATCTAACAGGACCAGACACAAATGTGGTCGCGTGCATGTGCACGGTCGACCCATCAACCTCCGACCATCGCCAATACCTCCCTCATGTCAACGATCGACCCTACAATCAATTCCTACCATCTATTCATCATCACAAGATCCGAATTGAATTCGATCTTCTCTAGCCAAAACTGGAACAGTACCTCACCTGAAAATCTCCATGTGCCACACCTCTGACCATCTAAACCATCGACACTCCGACCATCACCTCGCCATAGGCCCACGCCCTAAATCCTCCTATTGCGATCGACCCCGGAGCTCTGTCGACGTCGTAGCATCCAATTTCCTGACATCGACCCAAAGTAAAACCTAAACCCTATAACACCATCTCTGTGCCTCTATAACATTCGAGAATTACTCCGACCATTTTTTACCGATAACACCAACCTTCAGACTTACTTTACCCAAGAACCCCAAAATTTCATGATCATCAGAAATCGCTCGAGAACCCAGTTCTGATCAACATGCAATATCAAATTTACTTACCTAAAATTATGATCTTCATCTTAAAAATCAAGTTTTTGGATGACGATTCAAGTTGTAAACTCAAATCAACAAATTAAAATGCTTGGTTTTTACATATTTAAAGAGAATCTACTGTATTTTCTTGTTTTCAGAAGATTCCCAAATCTATTAAGGTCGAATCTATTTTTACATCTTAATTTATGTATAAACAAACATTTTTGGTTTGAAATCCAAGACCTAAAGTAATTAGTTAAGGTGATTTTGAATTTAAAATTAAATCTAACCCTGTATTTGGAAACAGGGTTGACTAAGCACATAACAAACATGCACTTTAATATATGTATATATATACAAGAACCTATATACACAAGCATAATTTATACCATTCTTTCAAGATCTTCACATGCAAACAACATAACAGATTTAAATTTCACCTTTTTTAATAGAAGATTTACTCACCTGTGTTTAAAAGATGAACAGACAGACTTGAAAATGTCTGGATTTGAAACTGGGAGGCCTTGATTTGAAAACTGAAATGTTTTGATGATACAAGTTGCAGATTTGTTGCTGGAAAAACCTGGTCTTTAAAAGCTGAGATGATTAATGCTTGAACAGATATGATCATGCTAGATTACAAGTTGAGGCTTGTTTTGCTTTTATTTGATGATTTCAGGTTTGAATGTTTTGAAAATGTTTGAAGGCTCTGATAACTTTTTTCTTGTTTTAGAAAGTGAAGATGGGAAAAGAAATGAACATGAATGATATATGTTAATATACTTTTAAATTAGATTTTATTAAAAATAAAAGAATATTAAAATAAAAGTTGACACTTGTTATTTACCTTATTTAGTTTGCTAACACATATTATTAGGAATAATTATAAGTTAACACATGTAAATTTCATGCATAATTAGATTTTTAAATGTTTTATAAAGCTTTTATAATTAATTTTCTAATTTATAAATACATATTCTAATTTATATAAATAAATTCCTTTAAAAAGAAAATAATACTAACAATTTATGTTCTCAATAAAATCAAATAAAATACATTTTAAAACGAAAGTATAATTTAAGATATATATATCTATCTTTTGAATTTCAATTTAAATATCCAAATTCAAATTAAATTTCAAATCAATTTTATATATACATATATTTAAACAAATATAATTTCAACTTGTATATAATAATTCTATTTAAAATCAATGTATATATATATACGACATAATTACAAATATAAATATTTATTTGATCAGATTCATTTGTTCAATCTATAATTCAGTATTTCTATTAATTGACCTAATTATATTATCAATTACGGATCCCCAGAAATCCAGGTTATCACATTCCTCCCCCTTTGAATCCTTTGGTCCTCGAAAAGGAATGAAACTAGAATTTATTAAAATACTTAATATTAGTTAAATCACTTTTGAACATTTTTAAAGTACTTTAAAATCTAAATAATATTGCCAAAATAGTTTTATAAAAATACTTTTATAACTCGATGATTCAATAAGTCCATCCTTGTTCTCACAGAAATTCGGTCATACGTTGATCAGGCGTAAGACTGAACATCTATAAGTATATAGCAGACCCGATTCCAACACCCAGTAAAAATACTTGGAAAATAATTTTATTGAAAATATAGAAAACATTTTTGAAATCTAGGAAATATCTTTGGTGAGAATGCTTTGGAAATCATCACCCCCATCCACGGTTGCAGTTAACCCGATGGTTACGTTGCCATCCCGGCAAAATCCATAGATAAATGTAGGCACTCCGCGCCCTTGATTATGCCATGTAACCGGCTATAGATTGCAGCTAAAACCGGGGTTACTTTGCTTTCATAGGAAAAACCCATATAACTGTAGGCCTCAACGCCGTCGAATTTCGTTGCCAAAAGAATGAAACTTCTCAACTCCACTTGAACATAGATCACAGTCTACCGATGTTACGTTGCCTTTCCGACAAAATCAAGCGTAGACCGTTGAACTCACCTCCACACGATTTCCGCTATGGTCCACAGTAGATCGCAGCAACATCGAGTTACACTGTCATCACAACATGACCCAAATGCCCCTGTAGGCATCATCTCCCTCGACTTTCGCTACCTAATAATCCTAAAAAACTATTTTGCCTAGACTCCCCACAAGATCAACTTTAGAACCTCCCTCTTTGAGGCTCAAGGCAGTACCAACCTATGGTACACCTGAGAAGTTCATTTCAAGGGAGCGCCTATTTCTTCAGAGCCATTTTCAAAACACTTTATACTATACACATATAGTATCTTCCAAATCATACACCTAGTATGAATTCCATATAAATCTCTTTTTCTCAAAATCGATTATCCTAATATCGATAATTCTCAAACCAGGCTTTCCAAATTCCAATATTGATTTTACCCAAAAATCAAAAGCCTTTCAAAAATCCATAGGTTCCAAAGACCTTTCCTCCAAAATCATTCTCATAAGATCCTTTATATATATATAACCTTGAAAAATCTTTGGATCATTTCAAACTTGTATAAAACCCTTTTTATACTTCAAATATTTTCAAAACCCTTTTCTTCTGGCTATAGATTCAACAAGGGGAGTTTATCATATATATAATAAAGATACATATCTTTGTTTATGCCAAATCAAATATTCAAATTTGATTACTCTTTACAAAACCACTTACCGTATTGCTTGCATACATAAAGTAAGTTTCTATAATGGAAATATCCAATTACCCTTTTATCTTATCATATATCTGACAAAATATGCTTTTCATTTCAAAAACCCTTTTCACATTTCTTATCCACAAATTCCCATTATCAATTTCACTCAAACCCATACGATGTACACATATCATCCGTATGCTATATCCACCTGATCGCTTACTCAATCACACAATTTCTCTTCCGGACTAGTATCGTCCACCCAACTTCCTAGTGCGGACTCAGATCTGGTTTCTTGATCAGAAACCGTCATTCTCCTTGCATATCCACAAAAATGATAGAGAATATCTAGAACCAATCAACAATCCATATCCTGGTTAGCCTTCGAAAATCGAGTGAAAAAACCCAACTCGGATCGATATATTATTTCGAAATTCTATGCTCGAATCCGGATCAAATCACTCTGCAAATAGAATAATATACTTACATCCTACGTATTCATCTTTATTGATTATTAGCTAAATCAACTTCTCCTTTCTATTCACATTTCCTTTAATTCTTTTCACTTATTGATAATTTTTTCAATTCCATGTGGATTATCACTTAAATCCTTATCTCAATTGGGTAATTAATCATAAACAATTTGCACTCTATCCAGCTCATATATAGAAAATAGCTTGAAAAGTTTAAAGTAGATAAATAGTAGAAAAATACTTATTAGTTTGTAAAATAGCTGTAAAATAGTTAATAAATTGTAAAATAGTTAAGAAATTGTAAAATAGCTGGAAAATATTTAAATAGTTATAAAGTATTTAGGTAATTGCAAAATAGTTGTAAAACAGTAATTAATTTGGAAAATAGTTGAAAAATAGTAATTAGTTTTTAAAATAGTTGCGAAATAGTTAAATAATTCCAAAAGTAGTTATAAAATAAGTATAAGATAGTTTTGGATTTAATAAGAAAGGTTGCATACATAATAATAGCTTGGAAAAAATAGATTTGCACTAAAACAATTTATTTTGAAAATAGTCCGCAACTAAACTTTTCAACTCCCCAATCTCCATTTCCAATCAATTTCCCATCAATTCCATTTAAATTGACTCAATTCTAATTTAAATAATTTCAATTTCTATTGAAATTGATTTAATCCCAATTCAAGTTGAATTAACCTAAATTTCTTTCCAAATTCAAATCAAATTCCATTTGATTTTCAACCTATTCAACTTCAATTACAATTCCAAATTATTCAAATCAATTTGGACTAATTTCAAAATGAACCCACTTCCATTTCAAATCATTTCAATTCCTGTTTGAAAATAATTCCAATTCCCATTTGAATTTGAACTCATTCAACTTCAATTTCATTTCAAATTAATCCAATTTGAATTTTCCATTTGAATTTTTAAACTTATTCATCTTCAATCACAATTCCAATTAATTCAAATAAATTTCAAATTTAAACCATCCCGAATTATATGAATTTGAATTAAATTTTAAATGTTGATTTAATCCCTTAAATCAAATTAATTTTTATCATTGAACCATTTAACTATGAATCCAAATTCCATTTTTAAATTGTCTTTACTTAACTCATTACATGGTCAAGTAAGAGTTCAAAACAATCTTAACTTACAAATTCAATTCTTAACCTTCAAATCTTAAGTTCAAAGGAATTCTGTGACGATCGCGACTTTTCGACGCTCGAAAACCGACATTAATACGTCCACTGCATCAACTGCCGAGCAATCGAATGCTGGAAAATCGTAAGTTTATGGTTAAAGAAGAAGAAAAAGGTAGAAGAAGAGAGAAAAAGATAGAACAAAACAGAAAGAAAGAACAGAACAATAACAGAATCTCACAATCGTAGGGGAAAAACATATAATAGATAAATGAATAATCTTTAAACAAAGAACTATATCAGTTATTACATTACATCATATTACATTACATTACATTATCAGAGTGTACAACAACAAACAACAACAAACAACGGAAATGAAATACTATATACTAGTGAATACGCCATGCCATCCAGCTTGCCTCCAGCAACACCTGAATCCCAGAATATCCTAATAAACCTGACTCTTGACTGCCCGTGTGGAAATTGGTGGGCCCCCAGAGTTTAGGAAGGAAAACAATAAACTCCAAGTCAGTCAAGGGACTGGTGTGAGAACTTAAAACAATTTATCTTTAAAAACAAACAACAGGATAATTTTTAAAATAGATTCGCAGTGCTTTTTAGAAAATGAGACTGCCATAAGGCCTCCCGCACACACACACACAATGCAAACGAAGAATCGGAGGAGATTTCTCCTTATGATAGTCAAAGATGCTTGATACGCATTAAAAAGAACATTTGATATTATTACTAGTGCATAGTGTAGGAAAACATTTCGAAAGTAAAGATATAAATCTTAGCCAACATACGACCATTATCGTATGCCTACTATAGCTACCATGTTCAATAGCATGTTACCGCCACATTCCATGGCAGGTTATACAACTAAAACCGTATAGGGTTCGTATTGTTTCTTTGGATTTCCAACAAATGGTCAGGCCAAGGAACTTCCCATTGCCACATGGGTACGCTTCTGGAAAGGCGACCCGAGAACCTAACTAGATCTCTGCCAACACAAGGCCGGGTTACTCCTAACTGGGTAACTACTGACACGAATATGTAATTCCCCGATCGTAACCGATCTATATCCGAGGATCCTCGATTTCCAACAAACACAAAGCAATAAATTTGCAGCAACAACATAGGTTAAGTATCTGGGATCCATACCATGATACCACCTCTATCCAGAAGGAATGACATACACTAAAGGGGCGCTACCCCCTAATAACCTTGCCGCATCCTTCCTGTTTTGACCATTTCCGAGGTGTGAGGTCCGACGAAGTCTCGTCCACAAAGCCACGCTTTACACAAAAGCTGTGCTTTGATCATCAAATGCTCAACAGCACTTCGTATGCCACATTACCAATTTGGAAATGTATCACTAGTAACCATCAACTACATAACCTCTAAGGGTGTTAAGCTAAGAGAATAAAATCTCCGCCACCAACGGAAATATATTTGATAGAAACCAGCTTTACATCTCAAATTGTAACGTCAGAAACACATCCATACAAGTCCATTCTGGGATCGAACGGAACTGAAGGCACTTGCAAAGAAGTCCTTGCAATCCGGATATTCACTAATCACGACTGGACTTCCCATCACAAAGGGTAATAAATTTCTATATCGGAGATCAGCGGATGTAGAAACATTCGACGGTAATCCTTCCGTTTTCACAAATATCCGGTCTTCAACATCGGTCATCAAATGCAATCCATAACGACGTATCACATATTCGGAATGGGTTATACGGCCCCGAAGGTCCTTTCCCGGCTAACCCGGCTAACCCGAATAGTGAGCGCTTATTTTAAAAATAAGCGTGGCATTCAAATTCAAGCAAATCACAACAAATACCTATTTAAAGGTAAATATTGATAGTCGGTTATTTAACTATCAATAGGCAAGCTCAACATCACCAGATTCCAAATAATTTTCCAAATTATTTACTTTCCAAAAATATCTTTACAAGATATATATTTCCACACTTCAACCATTTGAAAACAAATTTCAAATCACTTTTCACCTTTACAACTTTTGAAAACAAATTTCAAACATTTTCCTTACGCGGAAACACTTTCATTTCAACATGGTTCATTTAAACCAATTAAATAAATCCTTAAGGATTTACTTTATATTTACGTTTCAAATCCGTAAATTAATTCCCACACTTCAAAAATAAATCAATGTTTATTTTTAACAAATTCCCCTTTCCTTTTATAAATTCCATAATGAATTTACAATTCCTAAATATCTATGAATATACGATTTCCAAATCGATTTCTAATATTCATTTTCAATTTATCTTTAAAAGATAAAATCTCAAACTATTCACTTCATATTGGAAAACATTTCCATACTTATTTAATAATAAGTAATTTACAAATCCATTTATTTTCAACACTTGAAAAATATTCAATATACTTGAATCGAAATTAAGTATATATTTCATTCTTTAAGAAACCATTCTCTTAAACACATTTGTTTGGGCCAAAACGAATGTTGCGTAAAACATCGTTACGACAACCCAAAATCACTAGTATAGGGGATAGATATATATATAAATCCCAATACTATATAAAACATTTCCTTTCGAAAATCATTTACTATAACAACAGTGTTATAGTCCACCATTTCCTTCTATTTCTTGAAAACGTCTATTTCAACAATAAATGTTGAAATCTATGGTTTCGATAGTTAATGCATTTTAAAACATCTTTAAATCGTTTTAATTCTATTTAAAACATCACTTCCCAAAACATATCCATTTTATTTAATAATATATTCACTCTCCAAAATCGTGACTATACTACGTTAAATAAATTTAACGTTTCTACACATATTATATAAGGGATTATCCACTGTCTAAAATCGTGAATATACACCCTTTAGTAAGCTATAAAAATTTACTTATTAAAATAAGTCAATTTCAGATTTATAAAAACTACGTTTACAAATCCCATTTATATTTTATAACTCCAACTGGTAAAATCAATTTATTAACAAATTCTATTTATACCTCATTTAAATACTAAAATCCGATTTATAAGTTAATTATTTATAAATCTTTTATTTTACAAAATCTATTCATTTCATAACTTCACAATTTATAAATCTATAAATTTTATTCACTTGTGAAATCCATTTACGCTTCATTTTAACACTTAATAAAACTCATTTCACAATTCCTATATTTTTAATTTATAAATATTAATCTTAGAAATCTTTATTATAAACCGTTTATAATAATTCAAAAATCTCAATTTAACTAAACCAATCCTTTTAATAAGTTATAAAACGTTATTTAAAACTTATATAACTCCAAAATCATAATTAAGTACTATTTTCCAAAAATATAACTTTTATAACAATAAAATTACAATGTTTATTTATTTTAACAATTCAAAATTTAATAAAACGTATACTTTCAAAAATCACTTTTAGAATTCTTTTTAAAATCAAAAATCATTATTTTAAAACTTCAAAAAATGGATCGATGATGCAACAGCAACAAATAGTCAATCACGACAACAAAGACATCATATATCAGTATATGATAATCAAAAAATATCACCATATCTGTAAATAAATCAATACAGTTGAGGAATCCAGTTTGATCCCTCCAACCTGTTTCCCTGCATCCTCAAACATTAGCACAATACCAATTCCGTTCAAAGCGGAATATCGCGGTATATGGGATTTATAAAATATTATCCGCTTAATAGACGGCGCAATAGGGTCTCATCCGCTATATAATGCGGGAAATCAACTCCAAGTACATAATAATACCAATTTCACTATACTGTGAAATATTCGCGGTATATGTTTTTAATAAATAACGTCCGCTTACTAACGGCGCATGATGTCTATTTTAACAATCAATAGATAACAATCAACATTCAAACATACAATCAAGAAATTTTAAATATAACTATTTAAAATTTAAATCAAAACAATTCGATTGAGTGAGAAGTTCTATCATTGCTTTCAATTCAGTTTTTGCATTTTATTTCGAATAAAATTAAACGTGCGTTTAGTTTTACCCGAAATTTTTACTAGCTCCAAACGACTCCAATCCAGTTCCATTGCGTAGTGCTCGACAAAACGAAGCTAACGCAATTCATTTTGTGCGTTTTCGACCTCGTATGCAAAAGTTAGAGCATTTTAAAGTTTACACGAATTAATATATATATATATAAATTACAATTTCTATTTTAATTTTAAAACCTAATGAATCTCAGCTGTTGGATCTTGAACCCTAGAATCTTGGCCCTTGCTTCCATCTTCTTCCCTCACGCATGCTTCCAGGTGAAAACACGTCCATTTGAACCCATAGCCGCCACCTTTCTTCGAATTTTCGCGACCACCACGATCTACTTGAAGACGATCAGGTTACTCCACGACGAAGCCTATCACTTAAGCTACCTTCGGCCAGAATATTGATGAACTCGGCCCTATCTTTGCCTAGAAATGCGTGCGTGACCTGGTGACGAACGGGGCCCACTTGCCATTGATGCATGCAACGAAACTGGATCATCTCCGTATGGATTTGTAGCTCTCATCGAGCTCTAGAAGTTTGTAGTTGAAGACTTTTGCTAATTGTATATAGATTGAGAGAGATTAAGAGGAGAAGTTTCGAAAATTTTCAGCCATTAAAATGTAAGTGGCGGCTGAAGCATTAGGGTTAGAGTTTTGAGTAAAATGAAATGTTAGAAGGGCTTTTATAGAAAATTTGTGTGCACTATTCACCCAAAAATTTTCCGAACTCCAAACAAAGCGTGCCGCCAGGCGTTTATAATGTTTTACCCCTATTCCAAACGCAATGGAATATATATCGGGAGCCAATTCGATCAAATTTGGAAGATAAGTTTTTGAATCGACTATTTAAATTTAAAATTCACTCGAATCAATTTCTACGCGTTTTAGCTTGCCTCGGACAAACGGTAAATCTGATTGACACGAAATTTGAAACCATAAAATATTATCACATTACGGATCCGTTGAAACTGGTTTCGTCGAAATCTGAGACTGTTTGAAAAATGGCTATTTTAACTCGTCAATTAAATATTAAAATATTCAATTTTCACAGATTAACTTTAAATTCAATTTTAAAAGTTCTATAACCTCATTCTAACTCCAATATGATATAATAAAATTTTACAAATCATTTCTAATCATATTTAACCCAATTTTCAATTATTTACGTAATTTCAACTATTAAATTATCGATTTAATTATCCAATTAAATTCAATTATTCGAAATAAAATTTATTCGACTTCAAATTTTACTTATTAATATTTAAAATCAATTAAATATACGACTTTAAATTAACAGAAATTCTGGGTCGTTACAAACTTCCCTCCTTAAAAGAATTTCGTCATCGAAATTACCAAGTAAGAAAAAGTTACAGAATCCATTAACTGTAACAACCCGCATATTTGTCGATTTTATATTTAAATATTTTAACGATACTCGGAATTTAGTCCGAAAAGCTACTTTTTGCATACGGTCGAATTAGGACTCGGGACCACTCCCATTGAGTTTAAAATGTCGTTTGCGACCTTTTTGAGTATACGCTTCGATATGTTTGGAGTTAGTTAAGTTTTGCTACTTTTTCACTTTGGGTTTGGGTTTGGTTCAGCCCTATGTTTAACTTATACTCAAATCTGAACCATTCTCCCCATTCACTCTCACTTCCTCCTCTTTTCAGTTCTAAAGCATCAATGGTGGGAGAGATGGGAAACTAAAACTCCAAAACCCTAGTTTTCTTTTGCAAATCAAACTCTAGCTCCAAACTAATAGAAGAACCCATTGGTAAGCTTCTCTTCTTCTTCTCCAACTCATTCTCTTATCAAATTCAGAAATTCCTAAACCTAAATTTGGGAATGTTCTTCTTTTATAGCTTAGAATCAAGGTTCTTGAGTTGGATTTGAAGAGTGGTTGATTCTCCTTTGCTTTCGAGCTTCTTCTTCAATCGTTTGGGTTCAAAGGTGAGATTTTTATCTCACATCTTTTTCTATATCTATCTTTGTGGTTAGGTATGAATTCCTAACATATGTGCATATTCATTTGCTTTCAATTTGAATGGATTTGGTGAATTTTCCAAATTTTTGTGTTTTGGCCCAATTTTATGAAAATCCTTTTATGGACATTTGGACATTGATATTCGGGGGGTATCGAAGAGCTTTTAAGGCCGAGTTGTCGCTTGGTGTAAATCCTTAGTCGACATTGCTCATCCGATCGCTTCCGATACGTTTTGGCCACTTTGGCCTAGGCAAATTGTTGCCCAGACCAGGTGACCAAGTCCAGACGTCTGGTTTGGACCTGGAAAGAAAAATGTATGCACGCATATTATAAAAAAATGCCAGAGACTATTTTCAGACATCTGAAATTCAAATCAGACGTCTGACTTGATGTTTCAGACGTCTGGGTGTTCTCTGGGTTATTTCCAAAGAACAAAACCAGACGTCTGGATTCAAAACCAGACGTCTGGCCATGGCTCAGATGTCTGTTTTGGCTGTCCCAGACGTCTGGGTAGCTTTCAGAACTATTTTTCAAAAAACAAATACAGACGTCTGGATTCCAAATCAGACGTCTGAAGATGTTTATTTTTGCCTATTCAGGCTGATTTGTGTGAATTTCCATTATTTATCAATTTTAGCGATCCTATTAGTCGTTATCACTTATTATCGACTTTGATGACTTCTTTTTATGGATTTTTGGAAATATCCATTTCTATGGATTTGGTATCGATTTCTTTGGATTTTATTCACGTCTTCGGATGTGAATTTTGGTGATTGATTGTTCTACAATCATTTTTTTGATTTGTCACTTTAAAAATATAAAGGTTTCAATACTAGTATTAAATATCAAAACCTCTTCATCAAAACGATTTGAACTGTATTTTCAATATCAAACTCGTTTATAAAACCGTTTTCCAATCTACTAGTATACACAAACCTTTACCTCACTCGTATGAGAAATCTAATTAAACGGCTTAGTAAAACAAGCGGTATGAAACGCTTGCGTTTACTTCGTTGGTTAATTCTTGGACTTATTCGATTGAATCTCTTGTGACAATTTTCTAGTGGAGATCTATAGTTTGTTCGTAAATATTTAAGTTAAGCAAGTGGTTATGGGACATGAAGCTAAACTCATATATTTACTAGCTTAGTGTAATTGACACTTCTCGTTGATTATGACGATCATCTTTGTGATTCAGACTAGTAATGTGCGATGTCTCTTTGTCTGCGAGGGAGACTAAACCCCGTTTTGTGGAGTTTCGACTCAAATTGGTGGGGTAGAAACCCATGGTCTTTGGGCCGTTTGTGGAGCTTCGGCTCAATTTGTGATGGTTAGCAACCATGGAATTAGCGTTCTGTTTGTGATACATGTGTTGGTGAGCTTTATGCTCCCGTTTGTGATAGGCCTCCCCCCTTTTTGTGATTTCTGGATTTCTTGAGATGATTTCTAGAATTTGTGCTTCACCAATTTTCGTGATTTCCATTGATAAGTTTTATCAATATTTGTGCATTGGTGAATTTGTGTGTCATTGACTTTTGTGATTGACATTGATATAATCGTCAATATTTATGGTTTGGTGAACGAAATAAGGAGCATGACATTTCTTTGATTCTTGTGTAGATTTTGTGATATTGATTAATCTCTTGTTGATTTTCAATTACTTATATATATCACAGCTTGGCATTGTGATTATTATGTGTTTAGTCATATCTCTTACTCTATATCGTTTCATCTGATATTTATAGTAAGACTGATCCGTTTATTATTTTCTTATTAAATAATACTCAGGTCAGACCGAGATGTTACAAGTGCTTCAGCTTGACTTCTCACTTGGGATTGATTTCTCGTACTTTTGGTTAACTACTTAGATTAGTAGTTTATTTTGTTGTATACACTTGAGATATGGACTCATAGTTGTATTCTTTCGTATAGCACGTGTTGCTATTCTTTTGTACTATTATGGATCTTTTTATACCGCTACTCTGATATACACTTCTAAGTGTAATATTCATATCTATTTCCGCCTTTGTGATATGAATTATCTGTGACTGATTTGTGTTATATTTATTTCTATATTTGTTTCCGAAGACCTTTATAGCTACTGTGTAGTAGCCTTGAGTTTGTGTCGGTATGCCAGATTTCCTCTTGAGATGAAAAGTTATAGTTTTATCTGGCATATCGGTACTCGCACAAAGCAATTATACAGATGGTCGCTCCTCAATAGCCTTATTCTCCGTGTTAGTCGACAGCATTACTCCGTAGTGTTCTTGGCTAGCGTGAGTATAGAGGTGGGGCGTCACAGCTTGGTATCAGAGCCAAACTTCGGAACAATATGGAATATTATAACAAGGATCATCGTCCTAAGTCTTTCTTATGAGTCGTGCTTTAGGATTTAACTCGAGTCTCCGTACCGATTCATCCTATTTTCTTTATGATTCCTTGTTTTATCTATTAAGATTTGCTTGATATTTATCTTGAGAATAATTTTTTCCTCTTCTTTCTTTCTTAAATAAGAGAAATGTCTAGACCAGGCTATCCCAAAGCTGGACAATCTAGTGTTCCACCCCAAGATGGAGATTTTATGACTACCCAACAACTTCTTGACCTTGTCACGAATGCTCAAGCAGCTGGTTCTAATCCGGAACCTACTCACCCTAAATCTGGGTTTGCACGTTTGTGCAGTGATTACACCAACCTGGGCGGGAAGCCATTTAAAGGTTCTGAAACTATTATTGAAGTCCAGGCTTGGTTAAGGACATGCGATCGAATCTTTTCTCGCATGAACCTCATTGATCTTCACCGAGTTCAGGTGGCCTCTAGTATGCTCCAAGAAAGAGCATTGGACTGGTATGAACTTCTTATTTCTGAGATTAATGAAGCGGATCACACCTGGGAGAAATTCCGAGAGCGCTTCGAGTTAAAATTCATACCAGAAGCTGAGAAGGTGACTTTGGCTCGCCGTTTTATAGACCTTGTTCAAGGTGAATTTTCCGTGACAGATTATGTCGTGTCTTTTGAATCTCTTTCTAAATACGGGGTTGAATATATCGATACCCCATTGAAGAAAAATCAGAGATTCGTCTATGGCTTGAATAAAAATCTCAAGAAGCCATTACTTCTAAAATTAGAAGTTCCCTTCGACCAACTCATTGATATCGCTCTTTGTCTTGAAGAGGCGGATAGGGAAAATGATGTTGAAGTGGTGGGTTCCAAACCAGGCTTCAACAACAACAAGAAAAGGCCCAGTAAATTCAAAGGCCCTTATCCCAATAAGAAAGGGAAGCAAGCAACCCCAGTGGCAAAGACTTCTTCCTTTGGTCGTGGGGAATGCTATAATTGTGGTTCGAAGGACCATTACGCGAACAAGTGCCCAGAGTCTCTCTCTTGTCGCTACTGCAAAGTTCCCGGTCATGTTATATCTTCATGCCCCAAGCTTCAGGCAGGAAGGAGGGAAAGTTAAATGTTGCTTAAGCCCCTAGCAACACATCTCGTGGCCTAGGTATTTCTCATTCCATTCTTGATGGTATTGTTTTATTTCATGATCAACCTATTCGAGTTCTTTTTGATACGGGAGCATCCCATTCTTTTATATCAAAAGAGCTTGTTGATACTTTTTCTTTAAGTGTTGTTGCTTTAATGACTACTTTGAGAATTGCGAATCCGGTTGGTGGATCCGCAACTCTTAGTTTGCTTTGTAAAGATGTGGAGATTATTTTGTGTGATTTTCCTTTCCTAGCCGATTTGCATGTCATGCGTTATTTAGGCTTTGGAATGATTTTGGGAATGGATTGGGTTAACCGTTATGAAGCTCATATCCTATGTCCTGACCGGACTATTCATCTTCGACATCCTCAATCTGTTAAGCAGATTTCTATTAATCTTAAAGATTCGGATTCCAGATTGGTTGCATCTTTATATTCTTTAAATCCTCGTTATGACGATAATGATGATGAGGAAGATATTATTTCTCTTATTCACGTTGTTCGTGAATTTTCCGACATATTTGAGCCCATTTTAGGATTACCGCCTAAGCGAGCAATTGAGTTCAGAATTAATCTTATCCCTGGAGCTCAACCTATTACTCGTCCTCCTTATCGTATGTCCAATAAAGAAAATGAGGAGATGCGTAAACAATTATCCGGATTGGAGACGAAGCAATTTATTCGCTCTAGTTCCTCGCCTTGGGGAGCTTCAGCTATTTTTGTGAAGAAATCCGATGGTACACTTAGGCTTTGCGTTGACTACCGCAAACTTAATGATCTTACTATCAAAAATAAATATCCTTTACCTCGGATTGATTATCTATTCGATCAGCTTAGTGGTGATAAAGTCTTTTCACAGTTGGACTTGGCTACCGGTTTTCATCAGCTTCGTATTGCTGAGGATAGCATTCTTTTGACATTGTTCCGTACTCGTTATGTATCTTATGAATGGCTTGTTATGCCGTATGGTCTAACGAATGCCCCAGCTTATTTCGTTGACCTTATGAATAGAGTTTTCAAAGACTTCCTCGACCGGTTTGTTCTCATCTTTATTGATGATATTCTTGTGTATTCAAAAACCGAGGAGGAACATGAAAAGCATCTTCGAATTGTGTTGGAAACTCTTAGGAGTAATCAATTAAAAGCAAAATTTTCTAAATGCCACTTTTGGCAATCTCATGTGAAGTTTCTCGGTCATATTATTTCCGAATTCGAAATTTCCGTGGATCCTTCAAAGATTGAAGCGATTCAAGATTGGAAGAGACCGGAGAGTGTGACGGAGATTCGTAGTTTTCTTGGATTGGCGGGTTATTACTGCCGTTTTATCAAAGACTTTTCTAAGATTGTCGTGCCTCTCACTAGCTTAACGAAGAAAGGTGTTAAATACATTTGGTCGGACAAATGTGAAACTTCTTTTCAGAAATTAAAAGGACTTCTTTCTGATGCTACTATTCTTGTTATTCCCGAGGGGAATCAAGATTTCATTGTTTATACCGATGCTAGTCGTGTTGGTTTGGGTGTCGTTCTTATGCAAAGAGAACGTGTCATTGCTTATGCTTCTAGGCAATTAAAGCCTGCCGAGACTAGATATGCCACACATGATTTAGAACTCGCGGCTATTGTTTTCGCCCTTCGAATTTGGCGTCATTATCTTTTGGGAGAGAAATTTATTCTTTATACTGATCATAAGTCCTTGAAGTATTTATTCTCTCAAAAGGAACTTAATTTGCGTCAACAACGTTGGCTCGAGTTCCTTGCTCCTTATGATCTTGATATTCTTTATACCCCCGGTAAGGGTAATCGTGTCGCCGATGCTCTTAGCCATAAACAACAAGAAGTTGTTTCAATGATGATATCCGAATGGAACGATCTCGAGATCTTATCCACTTGTGAGATTCGAGACCGCGTATCCGAGTTATGCTCATCATTTATTTTATGTAGCCTTGAGGCTCATCCTTCTCTTTTAGACCGCATTCTTGAAGCTCAAGGGCTAGATCCTGAATTGGCTCTTCTTGGCCAAAATTTTAAGGATAAAATTGATATTGAAGGTTTGAAAGACTTTGATATCGATTCTCGTGGAGGCATTCGGAAATTTGGTAGACATATCGTACCAAATATTAGTGATCTTCGAAAAGATATTTTAGAAGATTCCCATCGTTCTAAATTTACCATTCATCCCGGTAGCAGTAAAATGTACGCGGATATGAAGCAACTTTATTATTGGGAGGGAATGAAACTTGACATCGCTAACTTCGTTAAGCGTTGCATGACTTGCCAACTTGTTAAGGCCGAGCATCAAAGGCCCGGTGGGTTATTGCAACCTTTAGAAATTCCACTTTGGAAGTGGGATCAGATTTCCATGGATTTTATAGACGGTCTTCCCCGTTCTCATTCGGGTCATAATAGCTTATGGGTGATCGTTGATAGGCTTACTAAATCCGCCTATTTTATTCCCGTTCGATCTAATCGAACCATTCCTCTTTTGGCCAAACTCTTTATTAAAGAGATTGTTAAATTACATGGAGTTCCTACTTCTATTATTAGCGACCGTGATCCATTGTTTACAAGTGGATTTTGGAAGAGTCTTAAAAAAGCTTTGGGAACGAAGCTTAATTTTAGCACCGCTTATCATCCCCAGTCCGATGGACAAACTGAGCATGTGAATCAAACACTTGAAGATCTTCATCGTTCTTGTGTGCTTGATTTCGGTGGAAGTTGGGAAGATCATATTTCCCTTGTTGAATTTTCCTATAATAATAGCTTCCAATCTAGTATTGGTATGGCACCTTTTGAGGCACTCTACGGAAGGCCATGCCGGTGTCCTTCTTGTTGGCTTGAGGCCGGTGAGAAGCAGGTTTTAGGTCCAGATTTTATTCGTGATTCCATAGAAAAGATTGATCTTATTCGTCATAAGATGAAAGAAGCCCAGAGTAGACAAAAATCCTATGCCGATGACCGGAGAAGGAAATTAGAATTTTCTTTGGGAGATCCCGTATTTATCCGTGTTTCACCTATGAAAGGTGTTGTACGTTTCAGCCGATTGGGAAAATTGGCGCCTCGATATATTGGGCCATTTCCTATCACTGAACGTATTGGTTCCATGGCTTATCGTCTTGCATTACCGGCTCAATTTTCTGCTATTCATGACGTGTTTCACGTTTCTCAACTTTGGAAATGTCTTTGAGATTCCGATTCTATTCTTGAGCCCGGTGTTGTGGAAGAAATTGAAGTTTCGCCTAATTTAACTTTTGAGCAGCATCCTGTTCGTATTATTGCTTCGGAAGTCAAACGACTTCGAAATAAAGATGTCCCGCTTGTGAAAGTTCAATGGTCTTCAAATCCTAAGGATTGTTCTTGGGAGTCTAGAGAGTTCATCGAGCGATCACATCCGGACTTACTTTCCCGTGCTCTTTGAGGTGAACTTCTTATTTCAAACTTCTTTTGCGTTGAATATGCTTTTATGGTTGTTATTATATATCTTCTTCTTAAATATTGCAAGGACGCAATTTCTTTGAGGAGGGGAGTCTGTAACAACCCGCATATTTTTCGATTTTACATTTAAATATTTTATTTAAATATTTTATCGATACTCGGAATTTAGTCCGAAAAGCTACTTTTTGCATACGGTCGAATTAGGACTCGGGACCACTCCCATTGAGTTTAAAATACCATTTGCGACCTTTTTGAGTATATGCTTCGATATGTTTGGAGTTAGTCAAGTTTTGCTACTTTTTCACTTTGGGTTTGGGTTTGGTTCTGCCCTATGTTTAACTTATATTCAAATCTGAACCACTCTTACCATTCACTCTCACTTCCTCCTCTTTTCAGTTCTAAAGCATAAATGGTGGGAGAGATGGGAAATTAAAACTCCAAAACCCTAATTTTCTTTTGCAAATCAAACTCTAGCTCCAAACTAATAGAAGAACCCATTGGTAAGCTTCTCTTCTTTTTCTCCAACTCATTCTCTTATCAAATTCAGAAATTCCTAAACTTAAATTTGGGAATGTTCTTCTTTTATAGCTTAGAGTCAAGGTTCTTGAGTTGGATTTGAAGAGTGGTTGATTCTCCTTTGCTTTCGAGCTTCTTCTTCAATCGTTTGGGTACAAAGGTGAGATTTTTATCTCACATCTTTTTCTATATCTATCTTTGTGGTTAGGTATGAATTCCTAACATATGTGCATATTCATTTGCTTTCAATTTGAATGGATTTGGTGAATTTTCCAAATTTTTGTGTTTTGGTCCAAATTTATGAAAGTCCTTTTATGGACATTTGGACATTGATATTCGGGATGTATCGAAGTGCTTTTAAGGCCGGGTTGTCGCTTGGTGTAAATCCTTAGTCGACATTGCTCGTCCGATCGCTTCCGATACGTTTTGGCCACTTTGGCCTAAGCAAATTGTTGCCCAGACCAGGTGACCAGACGTCTGGTGACCAAGTCCAGACGTCTGGTTTGGACCTGGAAAGAAAAATGTATGCACGCATATTATAAAAAAATGCCAGAGACTATTTTCAGACATCTGAAATTCAAATCAGACGTCTGGATAGGTCTCAGATGTCTGACTTGATGTTTCAGACGTCTGGGTGGTCTCTGGGTTATTTCCAGAGAACAAAACCAGACGTCTGGATTCAAAACCAGACGTCTGGCCAAGGCTCAGACGTCTGTTTTGGCTGTCCCAGACGTCTAGGTAGCTTTCTGAACCATTTTTCAGAAAACAAATGCAGAAGTTTGGATTCCAAATCACACGTCTGGAGATGTTTATTTTTGCCTATTCAGGCTGATTTGTGTGAATTTCCATTATTTATCGATTTTAGAGATCCTATTAGTCGTTATCACTTATTATCGACTTTGATGACTTCTTTTTATGGATTTTTGTAAATATCCATTTCTATGGATTTGGTATCGATTTCTTTGGATTTTATTCACGTCTTCGGATGTGAATTTTGGTGATTGATTGTTGTACAATAATTTTTGTGATTTGCCACTTTAAAAATATAAAGGTTTCAATACTAGTATTAAATATCAAAACCTCTTCATCAAAACGATTTCAACTATATTTCCAATATCAAACTCGTTTATAAAACTGTTTTCCAATCTACTAGTATACACAGACCTTTACCTCACTCGTATGAGAAATCTAATTAAACGGCTTAGTAAAACAAGCGGTATGAAACGCTTGCGTTTACTTCGTTGGTTAATTCTTGGACTTGTTCGATTGAATCTCTTGCGACAATTTTCTAGTGGAGATCTACAGTTTGTTCGTAAATATTTAAGTTAAGCAAGTGGTTATGGGACATGAAGCTAAACTCATATATTTACTAGCTTAGTGTAATTGACACTTCTTGTTGATCATGAAGATCATCTTTGTGATTTAGACTAGCAATGTGCGATGTCTCTTTGTCTGCGAGGGAGACTAAACCCCGTTTTGTGGAGTTTCGACTCAAATTAGTGGGGTAGCAACCCATGGTCTTCAGGCCGTTTGTGGAGCTTCGACTCAATTTGTGATGGTTAGAAACTATGGAATTAGCGTTCCGTTTGTGATACACGTGTCGGTGAGCTTTATGCTCCCGTTTGTGACAGGCCTCCCCCCTTTTTGTGATTTCTGGATTTCTTGAGATGATTTCTAGAATTTGTGCTTCACCAATTTTCGTGATTTCCATTGATAAGTTTTATCAATATTTGTGCATTGCTTAATTTGTGTGTCATTGACTTTTGTGATTGACATTGATATAATCATCAATATTTATGGTTTGGTGAATGAAATAAGGAGTATGACATATCTTTGATTCTTGTGTAGATTTTGTGATATTGATTAATCTCTTGTTGATTTTCAATTACTTATATATATCACAGCTTGGCATTGTGATTATTATGTGTTTAGTCATATCTCTTACTCTATATCGTTTCATCTGATATTTATAGTTAGACTGATCCGTTTATTATTTTCTTATTAAATAATACTCGGGTCAGACCGATATGTTACAGTTGCTTCAGCTTGACTTCTCACTTGGGATTGATTTCTCTGACTTTTGGTTAACTACTTAGATTAGTAGTTTATTTTGTTGTATACACTTGAGATATGGACTCATAGTTGTATTCTTTTGTATAGCACGTGTTGCTATTCTTTTGTATTATTGTGGATCTTTTTATACCGCTACTCTGATATACACTTCTAAGTATAATATTCATATCTATTTCCGCCTTTGTGATATGAATTATCTGTGAATGATTTGTGTTATGTTTATTTCTATATTTGTTTCCGAAGACCTTTATAGCCACTGTGTAGTAGCTTTGAGTTTGTGTCGGTATGCCGGATTTCCTCTTGAGATGAAAAGTTATAGTTTTATCTGGCATATCGGTACTCGCACAAAGCAATTATACAGATGGTCGCTCCTCAACAGCCTTATTCTCCGTGCTAGTCGACAGCATTACTCCGTAGTGTTCTTGGCTAGCGTGGGTATAGAGGTGGGGCGTCACATTAACTTTCCAAAATAAACCATTCAAATTGGATTTTTCAAATCTCTTTAAGTGTTTAACTTTCCCAAAATTCATGGTTAAACTTCTTACAAAATCTTTACTAAGTTTCCAAATCCAAACTTAGTTTTCAAAAATTTCGCAGTTTTCTTAAAAATATTCTAACGACTTAAATTTTCGAAAAAAATCGCCATAGTCTCCTTTGCACGGCTCGATCCAAAAAAAATGACAGTATATATGTCACAAATATACATCTCATCAAGTGATGAGGCATCCCGCAGGGAAAAAAGTGTAAAAGTACGATATTTAATCCGAGATATGCACCTTATTTATTATTAGCGAGCATATACGGCTAATATAGCGCGAAAGCGAGCTCCAAAAGCGAAGCAAGCGCAATCCGCAGCTACTAAACACTCAACAAATAATGAGAAACATGTATATATGAAAGTAATCAATATACAACATATATCACTACAACAACTACATATGCCAATATAGCAGATGCAACAAAAGCAACAAATGCAACCAAAACAACAATCCAACCATCATCCAACTATCCAAATAAACATTCATTCATATTCTCATTAATATTCAATGAATTGGTTTTCTAATTTAAATCACATTTGATTCATTAACATTGGATGTTTTTGCTAACATTCATTCATATTCAATTTCAATTAGTTTGCATTCACTAATTTATATTCAAGTTAGTTCACTTCCAAATCAAATTATATAGCTTTCAATTTTATCAATTCAACTTCATTAACACTTAATGAAATATACACAATCAATTAACAAGCAAATAAGAACCGATGTTTATTCAACATAACCAAATTATTAAATTTACATTTGATTTGGTTCAACACTTTTAATTCCAATTGGTTGATATTAAATTGACTTTCATTCAATTATTCAATTTCTCAACTTCATTAGCTTCTAATGAATTAACACTTATATTCATTGTTTCATATCAATTATTTACATTCAATTGATTAACATTCCATCCATTTATCAATTCAATTGCTAATTCCTTTAACAATATAAGGTTGAATTTCATTTATATAACTCAAGTTTAAATTCTTAATGACTTCATTTCATTAATTCACTTGTTAATTTACTTCGACACCAAAATTAACTTTATTCAACATTATTTAAGTTATATCCCTTTTAAACATCATTTGTTTAACTTAACTTAAATTTCCACTTATAAATTCAATTCAGATTCCAATTCTATTTAACTTTTTACCAAAGCCAAATTTTCATCACTTATTCAAATTCAGATTTATTTTGCTTAACAAATTGTTTAACCATTTTAATAATTGGTTTCACTTACATTTTCCCATTTTATAAGTTATACAACTTATTTATTAACTTGCAAATCCATTAACTTATCCAAAGCTAAATTTATTATTCATTTTATAAGTTCAAAACTCATTTCACTTATATTCATCAATTACAACTTAGATTTTAATTGATTCACTTGTACTCCCTTTAACTTAACTCCGTCCTTTAAGTTAAATTTATTCTATCCAAATTCGAATTGTATAAGTTATCAACTCATTTATCATTCCCATAATATTTTAAATAGGATTCAAGAGTCTTTTCAATCTTTCAAAACCATTATTGAAAACAATTCAAATTGTCTTTTTGAATTTCCAAAACCAAATCCAAATTTTCCAAACAACTTCCATTTAAAACTACTTGGCAGCAATCCCTCTTTTGGAAACTCGAAAATGAACACCAATGATGTCGCGATCATCATCGGAATTATTTTCCAACGACCGAAAAGAGTTTAGAGCTTTACTTTCTTCAAAACAATTTTTCAAAATATCAAATCCTTTCAAAATACTTCTCTGGAATTTTATTTTCAGAATATAAATCACATTTATAAATCTTTTTCTCATATAATTTTACTTATTATATATAAGATTATTTTCCAATTGTAAATTATTTCAATTATAACTTCATACATATAATTCATTTGCTTATACAATTATTTTTTTAAAAATTGTTGTTTTTATTCAACTTATTCAAACAACATTTATTGACTTATATATATTTATATTTTCAACAACCAAGCAATCAATTCATATACACTTTAATAATTCTAAAAAATTATTCCTTTATATATAAATATAATCAAGGTAAAATTATTTCATTTACCCTATTAAAACGATATCGTGTCAATTTGTCCTGTACAAGTGTTTAGAGATCCCTATCAACAACGTTAATTACTCGTATTGACCAAAATCCATATACCACTCAACAAATCAATCATCACAATATAAAACAATTTCATATTCACTAACAAATACGTGCTCGTATCTATTATTACACTAAAACTCATTCTAGAGTACTACTGACTCAATCTCTAATGAGTAATTCCCAACAGAGTCATGGTTGTCGCTTAACCATATGCTATGATACCAAATGTGACGATCGCGACTTTTCGACGCTCGAAAACCGACATCAATACATTCACTGTATCAACTACCGAGCAATCGAATGCCGAAAAATTGTACCGTCATGGTTAAAGAAGAAGAAAAAGGTAGAAGAAGAGAGAAAAAGATTGAACAGAACAGAAAGAAACAACAGAACAATAACAGAATCTCACAATCGCAGCGGAACAACATATAATAGATAAATGAATAATCTTTAAACAAAGAACTATGTCAGTTATTACATTACATCATATTACATTACGTTACGTTATTAGAGTGTACAACAAAAAACAACGGAAATGAAATACTATATACTAGTGAATACGCCATGCCATCCAGCTTGCCTCCAGCAACTCCTGAATTCCAGAATATCCTAATAAACCTGACTCTTGACTGCCCGTGTGGAAATTGGTGGGCACCTAGAGTTTAGAAAGGAAAACAATAAACTCCGAGTCAGTCATGGGACTGGTGTGAGAACTTAAAACAATTTATCTTTAAAACCAAACAACAGGATAATTTTTAAAATAGATTCGCAGTGCTTTTTAGAAAATGAGACTACCATAAGGCTCCCACACACACACACACAATGCAAACGCAGAATCGAAGGAGATTTCTCCATATGATAGTCAAAGATGCTTGATACGCATTAAAAGGAACATTTGATATTATTACTAGTGCATAGTGTAGGAAAACATTTCGAAAGTAAAGATATATATATATATATATCTTAGCCAATATACGACCATTATCGTATGCCTACTATAGCTACCATGTTCAATAGCAGATTACCGCCACATTCCATGGCAGGTTATACAACTAAAACCGTACAGGGTTCGTATTGTTTCTTTGGATTTCCCACAAATGGTCAGGCCAAAGAACTTCCCATTGCCACATGGGTACGCCTCTGGAAAGGCGACCCAAGAACCTAACCGGATCTCTGCCAACACAAGGCCGGGTTACTCCTAACTGGGTAACTACTGACACGAATATGTCATTCCCCGATCGTAACCGACCTATATCCGAGGATCCTCGATTTCCAACAACCACAAAGCAATAAATTTGCAGCAACAAGATAGGTTAAGTATCTGGGCTCCATACCATGATACCACCTCTATCCAGAAGGAATGACATACACTAAAGGGGCGCTACCCCCTAATAACCTTGCCGCATCCTTCCTGTTTTGACCATTTTCGGGGTGTGAGGTCCGACGAAGTCTCGTCCACAAAGCCACGCTTTATACAAAAGCTGTGCTTTGATCATCAAATGCTCAACAGCACTTCGTATGTCACATTACCAATTTGAGAATGTATCACTAGTAACCATCAACTACATAACCTCTAAGGGTGTTAAGCTAAGAGAATAAATTCTCCGCCACCAACGGAAATATATTTGATAGAAACCAGCTTTACATCTCAAATTGTAACGTCAGACACACATCCATACAAGTCCATTCCGGGATCGAACGGAACCGAAGGCACTTACAAAGAAGTCCTTGTAATTCGGATATTCACTAATCACGACCGGACTTCCCATCACAAAGGGTAATAAATTTCTATATCGGAGATCAGCCGATGTAGAAATATTCGACGGTAATCCTTCCGTTTTCACAAATATCCGGTCTTCAACACAGGTCATCAATTGCAGTCCATAACGACATATAACATATACGGAATGGGTTATACGACCCCAAGGTCCTTTCCCAGCTAACCCGAATAGTGAGCGCTTATTTTAAAAATAAGCGTGGCATTCAAATTCAAGCAAATCACAACAAATACCTATTTAGAGGTAAATATTGATAGTCGGTTATTTAACTATCAATAGGCATGCTCAACATCACCAGATTCCAAATAATTTTCCAAATTATTTACTTTCCAAAAATATCTTTACAAGATATATATTTTCACACTTCAACCATTTTAAAACAATTTTCAAATCACTTTTCACCTTTACAACTTTTGAAAACAAATTTCAAACATTTTCCTTACGCGGAAATACTTTCATTTCAACATGGTTCATTTAAACCAATTAAATAAATCCTTAACGATTTACTTTATATTTACGTTTCAAATCCGTAAATTAATTCCCACACTTCAAAAATAAATCAATGTTTATTTTTAACAAATTCCCCTTTCCTTTTATAAATTCCATAATGAATTTACAATTCCTAAATATCTATGAATATACGATTTCCAAATCGATTTCTAATATTCATTTTTAATTTATCTTTAAAAGATAAAATCTCAAACTATTCACTTCATATTGGAAAACGTTTCCATACTTATTTAATAATAAGTAATTTACAAATCCATTTATTTTCAACACTTGAAAAATATTCAATATACTTGAATCGAAATTAAGTATATATTTCATTCTTTAAGAAACCATTCTCTTAAACACATTTGTTTGGGCCAAAACGAATGTTGCGTAAAACATCGTTACCACAACCCAAAATCACTAGTATAGGGATTCGAAATTTAGATAGATATATATATAAATCCCAATACTATATAAAACATTTCCTTTCGAAAATCATTTACTATAACAACAGTGTTATAGTCCACCATTTCCTTCTATTTCTTGAAAACGTCTATTTCAACAATAAATGTTGAAATCTATTCATTTTGTAACTTCACAATTTATAAATCTATAAATTTTATTCACTTGTGAAATCCATTTACGCTTCATTTTAACACTTAATAAAACTCGTTTCACAATTCCTATATTTTTAATTTATAAATATTAATCTTAGAAATCTTTATTATAAACCGTTTATAATAATTCAAAAATCTCAATTTAACTAAACCAATCCTTTTAATAATTTACAAAACGTTATTTAAAACTTATATAACTCCAAAATCATACTTAAGTACTATTTTCCAAAAATATAACTTTTATAACAATAAAATTACAATGTTTATTTATTTTAACAATTCAAAATTTAATAAAACGTATACTTTCAAAAATCGCTTTTAAAATTCTTTTTAAAATCAAAAATCATTATTTTAAAACTTCAACAAATGGATCCGATGATGCAACAGCAACAAATAGTCAATCACGACAACAAAGACATCATATATCAGTATATGATAATCAACAAATATCACCATATCTGTAAATAAATCAATACATTTGAGGAATCCAGTTGGATCCCTCCAACCTGTTTCCCTGCATCCACAAACATTAGCACAATACCAATTCCGTTCAAAGAGGAATATCGCGGTATATGCGATTTATAAAATATTATCCTCTTAATAGACGGCGCAATAGGGTCTCATCCGCTATATAATGCCGGAAATCTACTCCAAGTACATAATAATACCAATTTCACTATACGGTAAAATATTCACGGTATATGTTTTTAATAAATAACGTCCGCTTACAAACGGCACATAATGTCTATTTTAACAATCAATAGATAAAAATCAACATTCAAACATAAAATCAAGAAATTTTAAATATAACTATTTAAAATTTAAATCAAAATAATTCGATTGAGTGAGAAGTTCTCACCTTGCTTTCAATTCAGTTTTTGCGTTTTGTTTCGAATAAAATTAAACGTGCACTTAATTTTACCCGAAATTTTTACTAGCTCCAAATGACTCCACTCCAGTTCCATTGCGTAGTGCTCGACAAAATGAAGCTAATGCAATTCGTTTCGTGCGTTTTCGACCTCGTATGCAAAAGTTAGAGCATTTTAAAGTTTACACGAATTAATATATATATAAATTACAATTTCTATTTTAATTTTAAAACCTAATGAATCTCAGCCGTTGGATCTTGAACCCTAGACTCTTGGCCCTTGCTTCCATCTTCTTCCCTCACGCATGCTTCCAGGCGAAAACACGTCCATTTGAACCCATAGCCGCCACCTTTCTTCGAATTTTCGCGACCACCACGATATACTTGAAGACGATCAGGTTACTCCACGACGAAGCCTATCACTTAAGCTACCTTCGGCCAGAATATTGATGAACTCGGCCCTACCTTTGCCTAGAAATGCATGCGTGACCTGGTGACGAACGGGGCCCACTTTTCGTTGATCCATGCAACGAAACTCGATCATCTCCGTATGGATTTGTAGCTCTCATCGAGCTCTAGAAGTTTGTAGTTGAAGAATTTTGCTAATTGTATATGGATTGAGAGAGATTAAGAGGAGAAGTTTTGAAATTTTTCAGCCATTAAAATGTAAGCGGCGGCTGAAGCATTAGGGTTAGGGTTTTGAGCAAAATGAAATGTTAGAGGGGCTTTTATAGAAAATTTGCGTGCACTATTCACCCGAAAATTTTCCGAACTCCAAACGAAGCGTGCCGCCTGGCGTTTATAATGTTTTACCCCTATTTCGAACGCAATGAATATATATCGGGAGCCAATTCGATCAAATTTGGAAGATAAGTTTTTGAATCGACTATTTAAATTTAAAAATTCACTCGAATCAATTTGTACGCGTTTTAGCTTGCCCCGGACAAACGGTAAATCCGATTGTCACGAAATTTGAAACCATAAAATATTATCACATTACGGATCCGTTGAAACTAGTTTCGTCGAAATCCGAGACTGTTTGAAAAATGGCTATTTTAACTCATCAATTAAATATTAAAATATTCAATTTTCACAGGTTAACTTTAAATTCGATTTTAAAAGTTCTATAACCTCATTCTAACTCCAATATGATATAATAAAATTTTACAAATCATTTTTAATCATATTTAACCCAATTTTCAGTTATTTACGTAATTTCAACTATTAAATTATCGATTTAATTATCCAGTTAAATTCAATTATTCGAAATAAAATTTATGCGACTTCAAATTTTACTTATTAATATTTAAAATCAATTAAATATACGAATTTAAATTAATAGAAATTCTGGGTCGTTACAAACTCCATATCCTTAATTTCAAATTTAAGTTAAATTTTATTTATCTCTATAATGAATATATTACCACAATCCATTTCTTCATTCATTTAAACAAATCCAATTCACAATTTATAAATTATTAATAACAACGGAATGATATCATCTAAACTATTTAAAACATCCATCCATTTTCAATTTCCAGATCTCAAACCCATTTCGAGATCACACAAACCCCAGTTCAAATCAACCATTTAACTTTCCAAGTTAAGTCTCAATTTTCGTCTTGAAATTTTCAAATCAGGTTGTTTATTCAAACTTATTTAACTTTACTAAGTTAATCAATTTAATCCCAATAATCCCACACAAAATATGAATTCTCCAATTCAAATTTCAAATTTCTATCACTGGAAAGGTCAAAAACTTATTTTACTTTTTTTTTTTACATCACACTTAAAGGAAAATCAAAACTCATCACTTTCAAATCATCTTTAATATTATGTATATCCATATATATATATACATATTTACTTCTTGGCCCACTAAGCCAAATTTCAAAATTTAAACCACCCTTGGTTTTAACTCAAAATAAATTCCTTTAAAGTTTTCGAACAACTTCTTATTTTAAAATAAGACTGTATTCAAAATAGTCCGAATTATATTATTTATTATTTCCTTTAATACTTTGAACAATTCAAATGTTCCTAGACTTAGGTTTTAAAACTTCACAATTTAAAACCTACTTCAATTTAGAAGTTATACTCATCTTAAAAGTTTACTTCATTTGGCTTACTTGTTAACAAATATATCATTATTAAACACAATAACTATTTATGATAATACCCAAGATTATCATATCTGGATAATAATTCATTTTTATCTTATTCTTACTTCTACAAATTTAGGATTTTAGTTCCAGTTTGGATCTATTTCAAACTTATCTTCATTTAATTTCAATTTGGTTGTATTACTATTACCACGTAATTCTCATTATTAAAATTTTCAAATAATACAACAACCAGTTACCTTAATATATAATGGTTAGAAGAATCATTGCTTTATATATAAACTTATATAAAAATCATTTACTTTTAAAACCACTATATAAGAAAATAACAAGTACGCACCCTCATACACACACACACACACACACACACACACACACACTCAACTCATTCTAGGGTACCATTGACCCTATCCTTAATGAATACACCCACTAGAGCCAAGGTTCTCGCTTAACCTTCAGTTCTGATACCAAATTGTAACGACCTGAAATTTTCGATCTCGAAAATTCCAGATAGTTAGAGAAAAGAAGAAAGAGATAGAAGAAAAGGAAGAAACAGAAACACCAATATCTCACATTCACAGCGGATAAAATATAATAACAAATAATAACGGTTATACAAAAGAAACGGACTTATCATATTACACTTTAATACATCAGAGTACACAAATACACAAACACTGGACAGATACAGCCATGTCCTGATAACTATAGTATATCACAATGGAATACACTCCATACGTTCCTGCCATCCATCTCGCCATCTGAGCTCCAGAACGTCCTTACCTAAAAATCTATAATACTGGGTCTGACCCGAGCATTACATCAAAGTAACACCCGGGTTAGGCTGGAAACCAGCGTGAGTAAACCCATCTAACATGGAATACAAAAGCATACAACTTATATAAACCCAGGGTAACTTGTATCAATTTACACTTCACAAGTTGTTATAGACATCACTTATTTCACACATCAATTTCTAAGTACCAAAACTTTGATTTAAATGGTCCAATTCACTTAAATCATTCCATTACAGCCTATTGATTCCACATATCAATTTATAAAGAATCGAAGTGGTTTCGGGTATTTACTAATATCCGACTCCGGTCTCTTCGAATTCAATACCATCTTAACCCAAGTTCTTCAAGTGAAATACAATTAAACTTTAAATACAAGATGTCACCTTTTACACAGCAATTCATCATCGATAGATAACCACATTATCATTGTCCATCCAAACATATCATATCACAAAACATTTCATATCAAAGAGATCAATCAATTCAAGGCATTTAATTATCATTCAATCATTCATAAGCAAGATGGATCATTTCTAAAATCAATTTAATTTATCTCTATTTAAATTAATTACTAATCTTTTAATCGCTTAGATTACCTTTACTAAATCATTAATTAATTACAAATCAATTAACTAATTGTTTTTTAATTATCCATTTTAATTAATCATCCTTGATCAATTATCTTCAATTACATAAAGTAATTATCCTTAACCATTTACAGTAATTAATATTTAATTACTTTCATCAAGTAATTATCTCGTTGTTAATTATCCTCAACTAATTAACCCTTAATTAATTACCATTAAATTAATTATCCGTAATTAGTTACAATAAGTGATTATCCTTAATCACTTACCATTAATTAATTAATGTTAATTGATTAATTATCTTTAAGTAATTAATTACCTTTAATTACTTTATCACATAAATCGATTATCCTTTAATGTAATTACATAGAGTAATTACCCTTTAATTATATTAAGTAATTAACTTCATTAAGTAATCATACAATAATTACTTTCATTAAATAAATCACCCTTAAAATTCATTATATTAAGTAATTGTCCATTAATCATTAGGTAAATAATCATTTCATAACAAATTTAGATAAACCATTTATCTTAATCATTTATCAAACTATATTTGAAAACATTCAGGGATTCAAATCAAATTATAAATTTATTTTAAATCAACAAAATTAAAAACATTATCATTTTAAAATTTTGCTTTTATGGAATTTCTTAAAAACTTGTTCCATACATACATTTTGGAAACTTGTTCAATAATTTTTTATTTAACAAAATGATTAAAACATTTTATCGTTGTGAAAATTAACTCGATAATTTTAAGTTGATGAATTATACAACCTTTCTTTAACCAAAGCCTTAAACAACCATGGTCTAAAGTTTAAAAGAGAACTAAATTTATATTTCAAATTGATAACACAAGTAACCCAATCAATTTTCTTTTTTTTTAAAAAAAAAACTGGTACTATAAAAAACCCTTTGCCACCATTTTCTTCTCATAAAAGAACAGTTGCTTCACACGATGCAGCCCGAAGACAAATACGAGATCAGACCCTATCTTCCTGGACTCTACTTCGAGCTACCCTTCTTCCCAGATGCCATCTAACAGGACCAGACACAAATGCGGTCATGTGCACGTGCACGGTCGACCCACAACCTACGACCATCGCTAATAACTCCCCCATGTAGACGATCGACCCTACAATCAATTCCTATCATCTATTCATCATCACAAGATCCAAATTGAATTTGAGTTTCTCTGGCCAAAACTGGAACAGAACCTCGCCTGAAAACCTCCATGTGCCACCACCTCTGGCCACCTGAACAATCGACATTCCGACCATCATCCCGCCATAGGCCCACGCCCCAAATCCCCCTATTGCGATCGAGCCCGGAGCTCTGTCGACGTCGCAGCATCCAATTTCCTGACATCGACCCAAAATAAAACCTAAACCCTATAACGCAATCTCTGCGCCACCACAACCTTCGAGAATTACTCTGACCATTTTTGTCGATAACACCGATCTTCAAACTTAATTTACCCAAGAACTTGCGTCCCCAAAATTTCACGATCATCGGAAATCGCTCGAGAACCCAATTCCGATCAATATGCAATATCACAAAATTTACAAACCTAAAATTCATGATCTTCATCTTAAAAATCAAGTTTTTGGATGGCGATTCAAGTTGTAAACTTAAATCAACAAATTAAAATGCTTGGTTTTTACAAATTTAAAGAGAATATACTATATTTACTTATTTTCAAAAGATTCCCAAATCTATTAAGCTCGAATCTATTTTTACATCTTAATTTATGTCTAAACAAACATTTTTGGTTTGAAATCCAAGGCCAAACAGTAATTAGTTAAGGTGATATTGAATTTTAAAATTAAATCTAACACCGTATTTGGAAACAATGTTGAATAAGCACATAACAGACACGCACCTTAATATATGTGTGTGTGTCTATATAAGAACCTATATACACAAGCATAATTTATTCCACTCTTTCAAGATCTTCACATGCAAACAACATAATAGATTTAAATTTCACCTTTTTAAAAAAAAGAAGATTTACTCACCTGTGTTTAAAAGAAGAACAGACAGACTTGAAAATGCCTGGATTTGAAACTGGAAGGCCTTGATTTGAAAAACTGAAATGTTTTGATGATACAAGTTGCAGATTTATTGCAGGGAAAACTTGGTCTTTAAAAGCTGAGAAGATTAAGGCTAGAACAGAGATGATCTTGCTAGATTACAAGTTGAAGCTTGTTTTGCTTTTATTTGATGATTTCAGGTTTGAAGAAAATTACAGGCTTTGATAAAAAATTTCCGGTTTTGTTGCAGGCTCTGATAACTTTTTTGTTTTTTGTTTTGGAAAGTGAAGATGGGAAAAGAAACGAAGATGAATGATATAAGTTGATATAGGGTTAATTAGATTTTATTAAAAATAAAAGCAAATTAAAATAAAAGTTGACACTTGTCATTTACCTTATTTAGTTCGCTAACACATATTATTAGGAATAATTATTAGTTAACACATGTAACTTTCATGCATAATTAGATTTTTAAATGTTTTATAAAGCTTTTATAATTAATTTTCTAATTTATAAATATATATTCTAATTTATATAAATAAATTCCTTTAAAAATAAAATAATACTAACAATTTATGTTCTCAATAAAATTAAGTAAAATACATTTTAAAACCAAAGTATAATTTAATATATATATATATATATATCTTTTGAATTTCAATTAAAATATAAATACAAATTAAATTTCAAATCAATTTTATATATACATATATTTAAACAAATATAGTTTCAACTTGTATATAATAATTCTATTTAAAATATATATATATATATACACACACACACAACACAATTACAAATATAAATATTTATTTGATCAGATTCATTTGTTCAATCTATAATTCAGTATTTCTATTAATTAACCCAATTATATTATCAATTACAGATTCCTAGAAATCCGGGTTATCACAGTTAAACACATTGAAAATTCTTTGTGAAAATGATATTACCTCAATACTTTTTCTTAATTTTTTTAACTCTGTCATACCCGAGTCCTTTTCTGTTTTAGGCGAAAATCTGTCTTCCTAACAACTTATTCAGTGATTTTCTTGTATAGAAAATATTCCTATTGTCAATTCAAGTTGTTAAACCTTAGATCTAAAAGCATCATTTCATTTAAAAGCGAGGGGCATCTTTTATTGGAATTTTCTCTTGTTTTCATCTTTGGAAGTCAAAATTTCATTTTTGAGAGTTTTAATGTTAATCTTATACTATTAATTTCTTCTTCTTGAGCTTGACACTTCCAACATGCCGAGTTAAAATTTTACTTGAATCATTATCTCTAACTCATTATCTAACTCAAGTAAACTATTTTTCTTAGATTTTAGTTTATTATATTGTTGTTGAAGTCTATCAATGTATGAGTTTAAATTAAGATATACCAAGAGTAAATCATCATCGGATAAGGGAGCTACCTCATTTGGTTCATCGTCGCTGTCACTTGATTCTAACATCAGGCACAAATTAGCTTCATCTTTCTCACTATTTTTGTTCTTCTCCTCTTCTTCTTCACTCTCATCCCAAGTGACTAAAAATCTCCTTATCTACTTCTTCTCTACTTGGTCAAGTTGATTCAGGAGACAATTTTTCCTGATGTGACCTGGCTTCTTACATCTATGACATATGATTTCTTCCTCAGAGTCATCTGGTATTTTGGCAATGCTGATTTTTATTCATTGGTTTATTATTGGATTACCATGCTTTCTGATCCACAATTTGAATTGCTTCATCAATAGTGCTAGCTCAATTGCACTGTCATCTTCTTTCTCATTATGGATTGAATTTTTTAAGGCAATAGATTTATTTTTCAACTTACCGCTTTCACGTTCTTCTACGAATTTCAGTTCCATCTCACAAGTGATGAGATTTCCAATTAATTCACCATTTAACCTATTTCACGTCTTTGGATTCCCAAATTGCTTCCACTTTTGCTTTAAAACTTCTCGGGTGGATTCTCAGAATTTTTTGGACCATGTCCAATTTTATGTAAGCTTGTCCTAGAGTTTTGGATTCGAATACTATATTTGAAAATATCAAATACATCTCATTTATATTCTCACGTTTTGTCGTTACTAAATTCTCATATTCATTGCTAAGCATGGCTGGATGAGATTCCTTAACCAACGATATACCTACTTGAGTCATTTCTATTGTATGCCAAATTTCTCATGTAGTCACTAAAGAGTAACACGATTGTACTCATATCTAAGGCATGGATAATAGAATTCATTGCTTTAGCATTTGATCGATATAAGTTAGGTTCATGCGAATCCCACTTATCCTTAGGATTAGGAACTTCAAGACCATCTATATTTACTATAGGCAAACTATAGCCAGTTTTGATTATATCACATGAATCTATAGTATTTAGAAAAAATTCATCCTTATTTTCCATTACGAGTAATCTATACTATTAAATATGGGTAGCCTAGCAATAAATTGTCCTTTAAAAAAAGCATTATTAAAACTAGCTAAGGGGAAATTTACTACGTAACTTACCACTCGTAGGATTGAAATACCCTAAAAGGAGGGGAAAATAGGATTTATTATAAATTCACAGGAATAATAAAAATTACAGCACAATAATAGATTAAATATGGAAATAAAAGAAACACATAAATTTACCGAGCTTTGCCAAAACCTTTCTACTGCTGCCTTCAAACTTTCTACAGGATTAAATAATTGATCGCTTACAGACCCTGTAAACTTATGTTCAACCATTTTTAAATGGCACAATTTATCTATGAAATCTTTCATAAAATCATCTAAATTTATCAGCTTGGATAATAACCTCCCATATTCTATGAGTGTATATATACGCAAAACATCTGATTTTTAATTCTTTTCACTTTTAACTATTCAGATGTGGGCCCAAATAATTCGGGTCATTAAAACTATGTCGACCAATTCAATCTTTTTACCCATTTGGCCTGGAAAGTAGCTAAGAAGAGTAGGGTTATCCAAACTTAGTCTTAGAGTCTACTTTTTCTTGGACACCTCTAAGGCAAATGCGTTTGTTAGCTGGCCCGATATCATTAAATAATTTTTAATGTCCTAAGTGTTAAAATCCAAAAGGCGCTGCTTAATAAAACCAAGTTTAATAAACCTATTAATTAAGTTAATTCAATTTTAAAACTTCATTTATTAACCATTTTAAATCAAGATACCTTCACATCATGAAAACGTAGGGGCTAAATACTCGAATTTTACTTCAAAATTTTTTTGAAACAATACTATATATTTTATTCATAAAAAATATACATACAACTCGAGTAACCCCATAATGATACTACAGAACTAGATACTACCAAACAATATCATACATTACCTTACCTAAAAGGGTAACACACAAGAGAAGTGTTTACCAACCGAATACATCTCTTTCCCATTTTAAGTGATTTTCTGGCCATTTGAACTAGTTAACTTAAAAATACTTCTTCTATTTCAAAATCCTCTTCTTTGAAACAATACACATATTTTCACAAAAATATTTATTACCAACTTGTTTTGACTTCGTTTGGATTTAAACTTGTTTCGATCGTATAATGATAAAGAGAATAACTTAATTACTAAGTGCTCAATAACTTCTACCCGGACAAACATCTGATGTCACTTAGAAAATTATTCCGATTATCACAAAACAAATCGAGACTCATTCCCTAAACCAATTCAAGTAAATACTTTTGCTTAACATTTCCATTCCAAGTTACTTTTTATACTTAAACCAAAATAGTTTCAAATAATACTATTATTTCTTTCCAAAACCTTGAAAATCATTTTTCAAAAACACCAAGATTTCAGTCCTCAAGTTTTTTACTTAAATTCTTTTTGTTTATAAGTCACACTTATGTATTGTAACAATCCTCCTTTTAAACCCTCGAATGACGACACTAATACGTCCACATATCCATGTTTCGAGCACCAAAGTGTTGAAAAGATGAATTGTTAATGTAAAATAAAAAAGAAAATGAGATAGAAAAAGAAAGAAGAGGCCACAATATCAAAATCTCACATGCGGAATGATAATATAAAATATCTCAAAAGGGCTTTACTAAAATGAGAACTTTTATATACATAAATCAATCAGAGAAAAGTAATATATCATCAGCCAGTATAGTTATAACATCGTGTCCTCACAAATGCAAATAGATACAATTATGTTATGTAGAAGAAATAAACTACGGTAAGAAGTCATCTAGCTCCTCTCCAAGAGCTCCAATGAATAGCAGCTACTCGAGTTGAATCGAGCATTAAGAAAATAACACCCAGATCAGTTTGGTAAACCAACATGAGAAATCAAATCATATATATTTATTATATCTTAACCCTAAAAAATAAGAGTATATCGGAAAACCATGCTATTAATAAAGATGGAGGGTTTTTACCTTATGATGACCAAACCCTTTCTATTTTAAAATCCAGTGATAATAAAATAGTGCATAAGGTGTGAAATATAAATAATCACGTAGATGTGATGCAAGTGAGTGTACATCACAACAATAATTGGTATACAATCACAACTGCAAAGGCGCGTTCTTTAATCGTATAGGATTTCTACACAGATCTCGTCAGGGAAGCCAAATCTAAACTACTGCACAAGGATTAGAGATATCCTTCCGAAGCATCGTACCTCTCCTGTTAATATACCATAGGAAAAACCATTATAGGTCTTGCTAAAACCAGATGCATCGCTCCCGCATGCATATACCAGTAAGTATCTCTAGAAATGAATTCGCATGCACCCTATGGGTTTTCCAACCCTATTAGTTATGTCTCCTACCTCTAGTTTTAGTCGTACCCGCCGATGAGGCTATGTCCATTATTCCAGACCATAAGTCACCACTAGAACAAATCTTTCACATGAGCTCTAGCTCAAATAGATTGCGGAATCACACATGGGTTCTCATATCACAAATAGATCTCGGAACCACACATGGATTCCTCAGTAGGTCTCAGAATCATACATGGATTCCTACACCTCGACAGGTCTTGGAATCACACATGGATATCTACATCCTGAATAGCTCACGAAAAAATACATGTGTTCAAGCATCTCAAATAGATCTCGAATCTCCACATAGATTCCAGCATCACAAAGCAATCATGAACCAATCATGAAGCCAACCACGAAGCCATCACAAACCAATCACGAGAATCACGAATCTCTTCTAGAGCATGGAACATGTATACGATTTATGAGTGGTTACATTTTCAACTCATCTCATATAAGTATACTCCTTCGCTTACCGGGTGCTCCAAAATCAATCGATCGATTTTCCAGCAATCTCAACCCCGGTTCTATGGTAAATAAACAAACATACATAAGGGTGGAGATCATCTCTTAACCGTTTAAGTGGACTGATTTCCTTACCATTGTCCTAATTGAGAAAAGTGAGTTAATATGTACATTATAGTATCATCAAAGATAACTGTACCATATAATTCTCGTTTTTCTTCTAGATATTTCTAGAGTATATTCTGGCCAAGATTTGATAGTTGATTATTTAACTACCAAATAAACAAACAATCTAATACATGACAATAATCGCACATGGAAAACCATGTCTCTGTATATTGTCCATAAATAAGTAACACACAAAGCACGATTGAATCAACAAGCACGATCAAGTTATGAAAACAACTTCTAATCCCTTTTTTAATCAGTCTTCCTTTATTAACTAAAAACCCCTTTATTAGTTAAACTCATTTTGCACAATATACTCTTTATAGATTAAACTCAATTTATTAATTAAACTCCGCTGTTTAATTAAACATCACTGTTCAGTCTCAATACATTCCAATACTTCCCAAAAGTATTCATATAGTTATCTCAACCGTGTATGTATATTCATAAATCAAGTTAAAAGGGCTTAAGGCAAATGGTACTCAAACACTATCACTACAAAACCATTTCAATTATCATTATCTTCAAAATATTCTTTGCAAAGATTTGTTTACTTTGACAAATATAACCAAAATGGGTTAAAGGAAAATGTTACAAACACATTGCCACAAAAACCCAACATAATCATACTTGTTATTCTCTTTAAAATTCCACTATTAAATATCTAAGTTTTTCTCGAACTTACTTACAGTATTTTAACACTTTAAAATACTATCCAAGGGCTTAAAAATGAATGTTGCTAAAACTTTGTTTACGATAATCCCCAAAACACTTTACTATCCCATTAGCTTTAAAATGCTATTTTACAAATCTGATCACTTTTCAAAAGTATAGCTAAACGGGTTAAAACAGATATTGCATAAACATCGATATTATAAACCCAAAATCACTTTTATACGTACCATTTACTTTTAAAATGTCCATTTTAAGCTCTAAGTACTTCTTCACTTATTAAACAAGGTCATACACCATTTTAATGGACTTATAAAACATTCCATTATAATAATGGTTTTATAATCTAAAACTCCTTTTAAATTGCTTTACAAATACCAAACTCCCATTTTAAAACTTCTAAATATATATTAAAATACCTTTAAAAAGATAGATATTTACATATGCTAATTTATCTATAAATCATTTGTAAAATATTATAGTATAAAATCCTTTTAAAAATCTTTATTAAAATCTTTAATAACTTTTAAAACCATATATATACCAAAAATATCTTTAAAAATACTTATACATGTTTTAAAACTTATATTTAAATCCTAATTAAAAACTTGTTTTATAATTTAAAATCATCATATCAAAAACCCATCAATGATTTTCAGAAATATATTTAAACCTTCTTATTTCTTGATAATGAGTATGCTAACATTACTTATTATCAATACAAATAAGCCCTAGGATGTCTTCCAAAGTAAACTTTAAAATCGCAGATCACAGCGATTTCAAAGTGCATCCATCTCGATCGTTTCACCTCTAACACTTATAACTTCTATTTCCAAATTGCAAAAATGTCCAAACCAATCCCATTTATGCCTAACATACCAAAATGTGTGTAGACAACCCAGTATACATGATTCTTACAATTTCCCTCAATTTATCCAATTTAACTTATGTCAGTTATCAGGGATTTCAAAGGACGTGTATAACGACTAAATCATTTCTAACATTCATAACACGTTATCACTTTTCACAAAGCAATATCAAACATGTAAACAAGTAGTCTGGGGATGATACATGTTATAGACGATCAAATAGAGATTAGTATACTCGCTATTAATGTTCTCACTTGTATTATTAAACAAGGTTGGATACAAAAGTAACAACTTGTATTATTCGTTATGCAGTTTATATTTTCAATACAACAATAATTATATACACAATAATATATAATTAACTAGTGAGTAAAACTCACCTAGTTAACGCTTTTACGTTTTCGAATAATCCAAAATCGAATGTTGTTCTATTTTTGACAGAAATTCCTACAAGCTTCAAACTCGACGAATCCAACTCCATTGCTCAGATGATCCTAATTTGAATGCAACTACAAAAACGTCACCTCATCGGACTCCATGTGAATAAGATACGATTTATATAAGTTGATGAATTTTATAATATAATTTTAATTAAGTAAAATTCAATTGAACTAATTGACTACCTTATAAAATCCCATGCATCATCTTCCTAAATCACCAGCTCTGATATGCATGAATTTCCCTTTCTAAGCGTGCACGTTTTCATTCGATACGGTCAACCACTCGACGATCCTTCAAACCGACTTTGCCATCGAACACCTCATCCAACGCTGGCCTATCGACATTAATTACATCCCCCTTAGTGCCTCTATTTCCATAGTGACTTGTAGCCTACATGCTACAGTAAATGCATGGAAATCACCCCAAGCGTCCTGAACGACTCTAACTACCGCCATCCTGCTCCTCATCACACCCTGAGTCTAACCACACCCTCAAAATCACCGCTGATATAACCTTAAATTAACCGTGGCCTAAAACCCCCAAATACGACCAAATATGACAAAGCACGATCGTGATTGCCTACCCTACATTGCATCCCCCCAAACCATCCACACAAGTTCACCATAGCTCTTGAAACTCAATGACGTCATCCCTAACGTCTACCTTCACCTACATTTGTCGTAGTTTGCAACCCTAGTCCCCGGTACCAAGTCGAACACTATCGACCTCAACTACAACCTAAACATGGAACATCACCATGAAGCCCTAGCCTTTACAAAGCTTATGAATCCAATAGTAGCTAATTTCATTCAGTAATGAGCTCGATTTAATTGATGGAAGAATTTTGAAGGTGGTGATAGGCAAAAATTCAAATAGAAGAGAAAGAGAGAATTTTTATGAGTTAGATTTTAAGATGGAGATGTATTTATAGGAAAATAATATTATATTTTATTCTCTTTTAATTTTTATTGTGTACTTAGAGCTCGCACGAACACACAGCACACCGATTCGTTGCGAAACTCGTCAGTAGATAACATATCATTATTCCAGATCTAATGACACTAGTTTCGTCAAAATCCAAGACAATGCCCAGAATGATAATTCCACGTATTAATTAAAATGAATTATTATTAAAACCAATTTAACCACTTTTAATTTTAAATTAAAGGTTTACTATCATCATTCTTATTCAAACAGAATTTAAATAGGCTTTTTAAATCATTTTTACTCACATTAAATCCAAGATTTAAATATTTAAATAATTCCAATATTTAATTATAAACTATTCAAAAATCCGAGTCTTTACATAAACCAATTTTATAAATTCATTTTCTTATATAAAATCATTTCTAATTATTCTAAGTTTTAATAAAAAAAAAATATTAAACCAAGTTTAACCCAACATTAACATCGAATGCTTATAATCAAATTGTGAAACTTAATTCACAAGGTGTCTTTTTCAATGTTTCTCGATTTTATATTACCTAACTCATGTTCAAAATGAAGAAGCTACCTATAACACTCAATGCTCAAACTTGACGAGCATGGTTAAACAACTCCTAAATGATAATAATAGAATATTTTGATTTCCTATTCAACAAGCATCTCAAAGATACTATACTATTTTTGAAAATCATTTTTGTATATATAAAATATATCCCTAGGTAAAATTATTTTATTTACTAATTTTAAAATAATATTGTGTCAGTTGGTTTTGTTCAAGTGTTTAGGAACCACTATTGATAACGTTGGCCAGATGCATCGACCAGTATTCATAAGCCACTTAACAGATCAATTAACATAATATAAAACGTTTTTATATCACTAACAATATGCACTCTTGTATAATACACTCAAATTCATTCTAGGGTGTCATTTGTCCTACCTCTAATGAGATTACCCCACTAAAGCCAAAGTTCTCGCTTAGCCTTCAACTTTGACACCAAATGTAACAACCCGATTTTTCGACCCTTAGAAGTTGACACTAATACATTCATTGTATACACATGTTGAATGTGACAACCCAGGCTTTGGACATCTGATAAATAGGTAATTAACTGTTTTAATAAATTGAATAGATAAAATTATGATAATAATAGATATCTTGATGTGTAAATGAATTTGGAAATATAATAAGAATGGAATTATTCATATATGGGAAAAAAAGAATTATTTACTAATCTCTTTTATAAATTATTTACACTTGACAAAATTATTATTTTCAAACAATAATAGTAATGTGATGTTTTTAAATATAGGTATAAATAGATTTTAAAATAGAATTATTATTTACAAATGAACCTGATCAAATAAATATTTATATTTAAAATTGTGTTGTATGTATGTATACATGGATTTTAAATAAATCTATTACGTATAAGTTGAAATGATATTTGTTTAAATATATATATATAATTGATTTGAAATTTAATTTGAATTTGGATATTTAGGTTGAAATTCAAAGGTTAGATATATATATATATATATATATATATATATCTTAAATTTTACTTCGGTTTTAAATGTATTTTATTTAATTTTATTAAGAATATAAATTGTATATATTCTTTTCTTTTTAAAGAGACTTATTTATATAAATTAAAATATGTAAATTAGAAAATTAAATATAAAAGCTTTATAAATATAAAAAAAAAATCTAATTTTGCATGAAATTACATATGTTAATGAATTAAGTAAGTATAATGACAAGCGTCAACTTCTATTTTAATTTTCTTTTATTTTTAATAAAATCTAATTTAAAGCTATATTAACTTCTACATTTCATCTTCATTTCTTTTCCCATCTTCACTTTTTTAATCATGAAAAAAGAGAAAAATCTGTAAATTACTTCAAACCAAAAACTAAAATTCATTTCCAATTTGCAAACTCAAGAATCAACGGCCTGTAATCATTTCAAGAGTTCAAGTAAGGAAATCAGAAGTTTCAAACCCATTTTTCCCATAGTTCTATGTCTTTTTAATAAGGTGAGTAAATATTTATTTACGAGTTTAAGTAGATAAGTGTTGTTGCATGTGTATTTCTGTGATGAAAAAAATGAGTTGTATGAAGAAATGTGTCAGATCTAAGTATGCATGTCTATTTAATACCTCTGTTCTTAGTGCAGGATTAAATTTTTGATCTAAATTCAAAATATTCTTTTCTGATCTCTGTTAGGCCATTGATTTAAGTCAAACTAAGTTTGTTTAAACATGATATAGGATCTAAAACAGTTTAAACATGATTAAATATGTATAGTATCTGGAAAACTGGTTTTACAGTGAAAAATTTATAAACATGTTGAGACTAATTGTTGGAATTCTCAGATTCAAGCATATAACTTGAATCGGCTTGGAAAAACATGATTTTTAAGATGAAAATCATGATTTTTAGATTAGAATCAAGTATGCATTTCGAAGATAACTAGAACGTGGGTTTCGAGCAAATTTAGGTGGCTGGAGGGTTTCTGGTAGTCAGGGTTTCGATTGGAAGTGGAGGAAGGTTCGGCGAGGTCGGGAAAAATAATGGTAGTGCCGATTGATCGCTGAGTTGTCGGATTTTGGCCGATTTGGATTTTTAAACCCTAAAATGGGTTGAGTCTGGAATGGAATTATGGCTTCATCTGGGGTTAATCGGATTGTATCGCACCCTGGGCGTTGGTTGCGCCGGAGTCTGACGAAGTAAAGGAAGTGGTGGCTCGTTGTCTGATGATCGGAGGGGTGATATGTAAGGCGAGTAAGTCGGAGCCCTTTGTTCTGGGTTCGTCTGCATGGCTCGATTTTGATTTGGGTTTTATGATGGTGAATCAATGATCAGAATGGGTTGCATCAACGATTGGTGATGTGCCGGAGGGATCATCAAAGGCCGGAGGTGGTTTTGGCGATGGTACACGTGCACAAGTGGAGTTGGTGTCAGTGGGTTTTGTGGAGTATGGTCAGGATTTTTGCTCGAAGGAAGTACCGTGCATTTGAGGGTGAGACTCGAGTAGGAACTCGAGTAGTTGATGGGTATTTAGGCTTCAGGGATTAACTTAAAATAAGTTAAGTTTTTTAAAAAAAAATATAGGAAGAAGCTAATGAAAACTCGGGTTAGTCCTGAGAAGTCTTTGGGTTTGACCGAAAGAGCAGTGATGGACAGTTTTTTTAAAAAATAATGATAATAATAATAAATAATATTTGTAGGAACTTCAATCTGGGCTTGAGGAAGCTGGGGGGGTTGACTCGAGATGTTGTTAGGTAGTTCGGGTTGCCTTGATTTTAAACAAACGAAATTTGTATCTAGGTTGTTTCAAAGAAAATAAATGAACAAGTTTCCAGAACTTTCATCAAACAGATTTCAAAATATAAGTTTATGAAAAACTTTAATTAAAAAGTGTTTTGACTAAATTAATTCTAAAGCTTTGAGTTCAAATAATATTGTTGATGAAATAAGTAATTAATTTAAGTAGGAAGTTTATCTTACTTATTTAAGATTTTAAAAGTTGAATATACTTATTTAATGAAATTAAGGATAGTTAATTACTTAATGTGATAATTTAAGGCAAGTAAACAAATGTGTTTAGCTGAAGATAATTAACTAATGACAGTAACTAAGGGTTAATTAATTTAACTTGAGTAATTATGGGATAATTACAGGATGGGAATAATTAGAAGACGATTAATTACTTAAAGCATAATTACCTAATGTAAGTAATTAAAGGTATTAATGATTTAATGTAATTAATTAAATTGATGTGATTAGTTAAATTAATTAATTAGTTTAATTAATTTAAGATATTCACTCGTTGATTTGTGAAGTATAATTACTGAGTGTAATTAATAAAGTGTAATTACTTAGTGAAGTAATTAGTAATGGTAATTTCAGGGTGTAATTAATATGAAAAATAATGACTTAGTAGAAGTGATTAATAATTAATTTCTTAGTGCAATTAATCTAAGAATTGACTAACAGAAGTTATGGGAAGTTAATTAGATGATGTAATTAATTAAAGGTAATTAATTACAGAATGAGATTAACCAATGATGATTGATAAATATAATTAAATATTAAGTATAGTTACTTAAGGTAATTAATGAGGTGTAATTACTTAGTGAAGTAATAAGTGGATAATTACTGGATGTAATTATTAAAAGGAAATTACCTTATTGGAAGAAATTAAAGGATAATTACTTGGTGGAGGGAATTTAGTGATAACTACTCAGTGTAATTAAAGGACTAATTAATATAATTAATCAAGGAGTTGGTTTAATTGATTGAGTAACTTAGGAAAGTTAATTTATGATTGTGATAAATCAAGATTGATTAATGAATGTAATTAAGTTAAAGGTTAATTACTATATGAAAATTAAGAGTAATTAACCAATGAAAGAAATTAGAGGATCATTAATTGATGTAATTAATGGAAGTGATAAATCTTGCTTAAGAATGATTAAATTATGATAAGTGCTTTGGATTGGTTAATATCTCTGACTTGAATTGCTTTAAGATATGATATGTGGATGGACAGTGATAATGTGATTATCTATTAATTATGAATTGTTGTATAAAAGTGTTATCCGATAGTTAAAGTTGAATTGTATTTAATTGAATAATATGGGATTAGATGACATTGGATTCGAAGAGACAGGAGTCGGGTATTAGTAAATACCTGAAACCACTTCGATTCTTTATAGATTGATATGTGAAATCAATATAGTGGATTGGACCATTTAATCCATGCTTTTGGTACTTAAATTTTGATGTGTGATATTAGTGATATCTTTAACAAATCGTGAATATGTAAATTGATACGAGTTACCCGGGTTTTCCTTAAATTTGAGTTTACTATTTCAAATTATATGGGTTTACTCACGCTGGTTTCCAGCCTGACCTGGGTGTTATTTTGATGTAATGCTCGGGTCAGACCGAGTATTACAGATTTTCAGGTAAGGACGTTCTGGAGCTCAGGAGGCGATCTGGTTGACAGGAATGTGTGGAGTATTTCCGTTGTATTATATTATTGTAATTTTGTGACATGTTGATTTGTATATGTCCAGTATCTGAATATATGTGTAACTCTGATGTATTTAAATGTAATCGACATATATAGTATTCTTCTGTAAATTGTTATTATTTATTATTATATTTTATCCGCTGTGAATGTGAGATGTTGCTTCTAATCTTCTTCTTCTTCTCCTACCTCTTTCTTCTTTTCATAACTATGTGGGATTTTCGGGTTCGAAAATTCCAGGTCGTTATATTTGGTATCAGAGCTGAAGGTTAAGTGAGAACCTTGGCTCTGATAGGTTTACTTATTTAAGATAGGGTCAATGGTACCCTAAAATGAGTTGAGTGTGTGTCTATATATATATGAGAGCGTAACTGTTATTTTCTTATATAAAGATTTTGAATGATTTTATAAGAATATATTTTGATATATATAGCAATATTTCTTTCTAATAAATATTAAGGTAATTGGTTGTTAAATTTTTGGACTTAAATTAAGTAGTAATAGAATTACAACCAAATTGAAATTAAATAAAGATAAGTTTGAAATGAATTCAAACTGAAATTAAATCTTGAAGTAGGGGAAGAATTTCTAAATAAGATGAACTAGAACTGGTTTCAAACCGGAGAAATAAAATGGCTATTGTGTTTAATAATGGGATGATTGTTTTCCAATGAACAATAAAATGTTTTAAGGATGTGACCATTTAAAAAGAGAATAATTTGTAAATTTTGAAAGGAAGTGAACTAAAGTGGGTTTCCAACTGTGAAGTTCTGAATTCAAAATCTAAACATTTGAAATTGTTTTCAAAGTGTTAAAGGAAATAATATTATTCAAACTATTTTGAATGTGATCTTATTTTAGAATAAGAAGCTGTTTGTAAAACTTTAAAATAACTTGTTTAGAATCAAAACCAAGGGTGGTTTAAATTTAAAATTCGGCTTGGTGGGCCAAGAAGAAAATATGTATATTTGTGAGGAATATACATAATATCAAAGATGGTTTGAAATAAACTCTAAATGCTGGGTTTTAAAAGTGAGATGTGAAAACCCAAAGTGATAAGTTTTTGAACTTATAGATGGGAAAGTATTTTGAAATTTGAATGGGAATTCAAATTGTGTAAATTTGACTGAATTTAACTTAGAAGCAGTTAAATAAGTTTGAACGGACAACCTGATTTGGAAATTTCAATATGAAACTAGGATTTAACTTGGGAAGTTAAATGGTAAATTTAAATTGGGAGATAGTGTGATCTCAAAATGGGTTTGAGATATGTGAATTGGAAATGTATGGGTGTTTTAAAATAATTTGGATAATATTATCCTATTAATAATCTTTAAACTGGAATTGGGTTTGAATTATTATTTGAACCTACAAATAGGTTTATGAAGAAGTAAAGGTTAAACTGATTTAAGAGAATTAAATCAACATTTGAAAGTTTAACTCAAACTTATATAATTCGAGATGAATTAAAGTAAGATTGAATTTGAAATTAGTTTAAATTGAAATTGATTTATTGATTAAAGTTGAATAGTTTTAAATTCAAATAGAATTTGATTTGAGTTTGGAAAGAATCAATTCAACTTGAATTGGGATTAAATTCAAACTGGGGTTGAAAAGAATTGAAAATCTAAAATTGGTTCAGTTTGAAATTTATTTGCATTAATTGGAATTATGATTGAATATGGATAACTTTAAAAATTCAAATGGAAATTTGAATCGGATAATCTGAACAAGAATTGATGTTGAATGAGTTCAAATTCAAATAGGAAGTTGATTTTAATTTGGGATGAGAATGGAAGTTAACTTAATTTAAATTGAAATTGAAGGTTAAAATTTATTGGAATTGGGATCGATTCAAATTGGAATTGAATCAATTTAAATGGAAATGGAAATTTAAATTGAATTGATTGGAAATGGAGGTTGGGAATTGAACACTTTGACTCTGGACTATGTTCAAAATAAATTGTTTTAGTACAAATCTATTTTTCCAAACTATTTACTATACAACTTTTCTTTTTAAACCTAAAACTATCTTATACTTGTTTTACAATTATTTTTGGAACCATTTAACAAATTTTCAACTTTTTATAAACTAATTACTATTTTTCAACTGCTTTATGACTAATTACTATTTTATAGCTATTTTGCAATTATTTAAAATTCTATAACTATTTGACTATTTTTTTTCAACTATTTTACAATTACTTAACTATTTTGCAGCTATTCTACAAACTAATAATTATTTTTCAATTACTTATCTATTTTTAACTTTTCAAGCTATTTTATAAAAAAATTAACTGGACAGAGTTTAAACTGTTTATGGTTGAATACCCAATTGAGATAAGAATAGAGGTGATAATCCAAATGAGATTGAAGCAATTGTGAATAAGTGAAAGAAAATTTAAGCGAATGTGAATAGAAAAGAAATTGATTTTGCTAATGATCAGTGAGATAAATACGTAGGATGTACGTATATTATTCTATTCGCCTAGTGATTTGATCCAGATTTGAGCACAGAATTTCGAGATAATTATATCGATCCGACTTGGGATTTTTCACTCGATTTTCAACGGTGAACCTGGACATGGATTGTTGATTGGTTCTAGATATTCTCTATCATAGTTATGGCTATGCAAGGAGAATGACGGTTTCTGATCAAGAAACCAGATCTGAGTCCGCACTAGAAAGTCGGGTGGACGATACTAGTTCGGAAGGGAAATTGTGTGATCGAGTGAGCGTCAGATTGATATTGCGTATGGATGATATGTATACATCGTACGTATTGGAATGAAATTGATATTGAAGTTTGTGGATAAGAAATGTGAAATGGTTTTTGAACTGAAAATATGTTTTGTGAAATATATGAGGAAATAAAATAGAAATTGGATATTTCTATGGTAGAAATTTACTTTATGGAAGCAAGTAATATGGTTAATGACTTTATAGAGTAATCAAATTTGAATATTTGATTTGGAGTAAATAAAGTTATATATCTCTGTTATGTAAGATAAATCTTCCCTTGTTGAATCTATTGCCGGAAGAAAAGGATTTTGAAAATATTTGAAGTATAAAAGGAGTTTTATACAAGTTTGAAATGATCCAATGTTTTAAAAAAAATTATATATATCTGAATATATATATAAAGGATCATATGAGGATTTTGGAAAAGGTTTTGGGAACCTTTGGATTTGGAAAGGCTTTTGATTTTTGGGTAAAATCAATATGAGAATTTGTAAAGCCTAGTTTGAGGATTACCCATTTTGGGATAATCGATTTTGTGTAAACGAGCTTGTATGAGATCATACTAGGTGTATGATTTGAAAGGTACTATATGTGTATAGTATAAAGTATTTTGATGATGGCTCTGGAGAAAAAGGCGCTCCCTTAAAATGAACTTCTCAGGAGTGCCACCGGGTGGTACTGCCTTGAGTCCCAAGGGGGGTTCTAAAGTTGATCCTGTGAGGAGTCCGGACAAAACTAGTTCCTGAGGATAATGAGTAGAGTACACCATAGCGAAAGTCGTGTGTGCCGTTGAGAGCCAAAGGTCTGCGTTTGATTTTATATCGGTAGACTGCGACCTATGGTAACATAGCGAAAGTCGTGTGTGCAGCTGAGAGCCAACAGTCTACGTTTGATTTTATATCGTTAGACTGCGACCTATGTAGGAGTAAAGAAGTTTTATTTTGACAGCGAAAATCGTGTGTGCCGCTGAGAGCCAACAGTTACATGGACTTTTGCTGCGATGACAACGAAACCCTGGAATTTAACTGCAATCTGTCGTGGGTTCCATGGTGTAATCGAGGGGCACGGAGTGCCTGTAGTTACATGGACTTTTGCCGCGATGGCAACATAACCTAGGATGTAACTGCGACCATGGATGGGGGTGATGATTTCCAGAGCATTCTCACCAAGAATATTTCCTCTATTTTCAAAAGTATTTTCTATATTTTCAATAAAATTATTTTCTAAAGTATTTTCACTGCGTGTTGAAAATGGGTCTGCTAAGTACTCATAGAACTTCGGTCCTACGCATAATCAACGTATGACCGAATTTCTGTGAGAACAAAGATGGACTTGTGGAAACATCGAGTTACAAAAGTAAACTATTTTAACAATATTATTTAGATTTTAAATTTTTTTGAAAATGATCAAAAGTGATTTATGTAATATTAAATATTTTAATAAAATTCTGGCTTCGGTCCTTTTCGAGGACGAAAAGATTCTAAGGGGGAGGAATGTGACAACCCGGGCTTTGGACATCTGATAAATGGGTAATTAACTGTTTCAATAAATTGAATAGATAAAATTATGATAATAATAGAAATCTGGATGTGTAAATGAATTTGGAAATATAATAAGAATGGAATTATTCATATCTAGGAAAAATAATAATTATTTAATAATCTCCTTTATAAAAAATTTAGACTTGACAAAATTGTTATTTTCAAACAATAATAGTAATGTGATGTTTTTAAATATTGGTATAAATAGATTTTAAAATAGAATTATTATTTACAAATCAACCTGATCAAATAAATATTTATATTTAAAATTGTGTCGTATGTATTTATACATAGGTTTTAAATAAAACTATTATGTATAAGTTGAAATTGAATTTGTTTAAATATATGTGTATATATAAAATTGATGAAATTTAATTTGAATTTTGATATTTAGGTTGAAATTCAAAGTTTAGATAAATATATATATATATATATATATATATATCTTAATTTTTAATTTGGTTTTTAAAATATATTTTATTTAATTTTATTAGGAATATAAATTGTTTATATTCTTTTCTTTTTAAAGAGACTTATTTATATAAATTAAAATATGTAAATTACAAAATTAATTATAAAAGCTTTATAAATATAAAAAAAATCTAATTTTGCATGAAATTACATATGTTAACAAATAAAGTAAGTATAATGACAAGTGTCAACTTCTATTTTAATTTTCTTTTATTTTTAATAAAATCTAATTTAAACCTATATTAACTTCTACCTTTCATCTTCATTTCTTTTCCCACCTTCACTTTCTTAATCAAGAAAAAAGAGAAAAATCTGTAAATTACTTCAAACCAAAAACTAAAATTCATTTCCAATTTGCAAACTCAAGAATCAACAGCCTATATTCATTTCAAGAGTTTAGATAAGGAAATCAGAAGCAAAATCAAAGCAGTCAAGTTTCAAACCCATTTTCCCCAAAGTTCTCTGTCTTTTTAATAAGGTGATATTTATTTACAAGTTTAAGTAGATAAGTGTTGTTGCATGTGTATTTCTGTGATGAAAAAAAATGAGTTGTATGAAGAAATGTGTCTGATCTAAGTATGCATGTCTGTTGAATACCTCTGTTCTTAGTGCAGGATTAAATTTTTGATCTAAATTCAAAATCTTCTTTTCTGATCTCTGTTAGGCCATTGATTTAAGTCAAATTAAGTTTGTTTAAACATGATCTAGGATCTGAAACAGTTTAAACATGATTAAATATGTATAGTATTTGGAAAACAAGTTTTACAGTGAAAAATTTATAAACATGTTGAAACCAATTGTTGGAATTCTCAGATTCAAGCATATAACTTGAATCGGCTTGGAAAAACATGGTTTTTAAGATGAAAATAACGATTTTTAGATTAGAATCAAGTATTCATTTTGAAGATTACCAGAACGTGGGTTTCGAGCAAATTTAGGTGGCCAAAGGGTTTCTGGTAGTCAGGGTTTCGATTGGAAGTGGAGGAAGGTTCGGCGAGGTCGGGAAAAATAATGGTAGTGCCGATTGGTCGCTGAGTTGTCGAATTTTGGCCGATTTGGATTTTTAAACCCTAAAATGGGTTGAGTCTGGAATGGAATTATGGCTTCATCTAGGGTTGATCGGAGTGTATCGCACCCTGGGCGTTGGTTGTGTTGGAGTTTGACGAAGCAAAGGAAGTGGTGGCTCGTTGTCTAATGATCGGAGGGGTGATATGTAAGGCGAGTTAGTCGGAGCCCTTTGTTCCGGGTTCGTCTGCATGGCTCGATTTTGATTTTGGTTTTATGATGGTGAATCAATGATTAGAATGGGTTGCATCAATGATTGGTGATACGCCGGAGGGATCATCAAAGGCCGGAGGCGGTTTTGGCGATGGTACACGTGCACAAGTGGTGTTGAGGTCAGTGGGTTTTGTGGAGTATGGTCATGATTTTTGCTCGAAGGAAGTACCGTGCATTTGAGGGTGAGACTCGAGTAGAAACTCGAGTAGTTGATGGGTATTTAGGCTTCGGGGATTAACTTTATATAAGTTAAGTTTTTTTCAAAAAAATGGGAAGAAGCTGATGAAAACTCGGGTTAGTCCTGAGAAGTCTTCATGTTTGACCCGAAGAACAGTGATGAACAGTTTTTTTTTAAAAATAAATATAATAAATAAATAATATTTGTAGGAACTTGAAAAAAAAAATATAATAAATAAATAATATTTGTAGGAACTTGAATCTGGGCTTGAGGAAGTTGGGGGGGTTGACTCGAGATGTTGTTGGGTAGTTCGGGTTGCCTTGCTTTTAAACAAACGAAATTTGTATCTAGTTTGTTTCAAAGAAAATAAATGAACAATTTTACAGAACTTTCATCAAATAGATTTCAAAATATAAGTTTATGAAAAACTTTAATTAAAAAGTGTTTTGACTAAATTAATTCTTAAGCTTTGAATTCAAATAATATTGTTGATGAAATAAGTAATTAATTTAAGTAGGAAGTTTATCTTACTTATTTAAGATTTTAAAAGTTGAATATGCTTATTTAATGAAATTAAGGATAGTTAATTATTTAATGTGATAATTTAAGGTAAGTAAACAAATGTGTTTAGCTGAAGATAATTAACTAATGACAGTAACTAAGGGTTAATTAATTTAACTTGAGTAATTATGGGATAATTACAGGATGGGAATAATTAGAAGATGATTAATTACTTAAAGGATAATTACCTAATGTAAGTAATTAAAGGTATTAATGATTCTATGTAATTAATTAAATTGACGTGATTAGTTAAATTAATTAATTAGTTTAATTAATTTAAGATATTCACTCGTTGATTTGTTAAGTATAATTACTGAGTGTAATTAATATAGTGTAATTACTTAGTGAAGTAATTAGTAATGGTAATTTCAAGGTGTAATTATTATGAAGAATAATTACTTAGTAGAAGTGATTAATAATTAATTGCTTAGTGTAATTAATTTAAGAATTGACTAATAGAAGTTATGGGAAGTTAATTAGATGATGTAATGAATTAAAGGTAATTAATTACAGAATGAGATTAATCAATGGTGGTTGATAAATATAATTAAAGATTAAGTATAGTTACTTAAGGTAATTAATGAGGTGTAATTACTTAGTGAAGTAATGAGTGGATAATTACTGGATGTAATTAATTAAAAGGAAATTACCTTATGGGAAGAAATTAAAGGATAATTACTTGGTGGAGGGAATTTAGTGATAATTACTTAGTGTAATTAAAGTATTAATTAATATAACTATTCAAGGAGTTGGTTTAATTGATTGAGTAACTTAGGAAAGTCAATTTCTGATTGTGATAAATCAAGGTTGATTAATGAATTTAATTAAGTTAAAGGTTAATTACTAAATGAAAGTTAAGAGTAATTAACCAATGAAAGAAATTAGTGGATCATTAATTGATGTAATTAATGGAAGTGATAAATCTTGCTTAAGAATGATTAATTATGATAAGTGCTTTGGATTGTTTAATATCTCTGACATGAATTGCTTTAAGATATGATATGTGGATGGACAGCGATAATGTGATTATCTATTAATTATGAATTGCTGTATAAAAGTGTTATCCGATAATTATAGTTGAATTGTATTTAATGGAATAACATGGGATTAGATGACATTGGATTCGAAGAGACCAGAGTCGGGTATTAGTAAATACCCGAAACCACTTCGATTCTTTATAGATTGATATGTGAAATAAATATAGTGGATTGGACCATTTATTCCAAGTTTTTGGTACTTATATGTTGATGTGTGATATTAGTGATATCTTTAACAAATCGTGAATATGTAAATTGATATGAGTTACCCGGGTTTTCCTTAAATTTGAGTTTAGTATTTCAAATTATATGGGTTTATTCACGCTTGTTTCCAGCCTGACCCGGGTGTTATTTTGATGTAATGCTCGGGTCTGACCGAGTATTATAGATTTTCAAGTAAGGACGTTCTGGAACCCAGGTGGCGAGCTGGTTGACAGGAACGTGTAGAGTATTTCCATTGTATTATATTATTGTAATTCTGTGACAAGTTGATTTGTATATGTCCAGTATATGAATATATGTGTAACTCTGATGTATTTAAATGTAATCGACAGATATAGTATTCTTCTGTAAATTGTTATTATTTATTGTTATATTTTATCCGCTGTGAATGTGAGATGTTGCTTCTGATCTTCTTCTTCTTCTTCTACCTCTTTCTTCTTTTCATAACTATCTGGGATTTTCAGGTTCGAAAATTCCGGGTCGTTGCATTGAACAACTAGGTGCTCGAAAGATAAATGGATAGGGGGAAGATGATGAAAGAAGAAAAGGAGAAAGTACACAATAAAGAATCTCACATCGCAATGAATAATCTATAATATAATAATGATCTTTATAAAAGAAAACTTTTATATACATAAATTCATTAGAGTACTGGCCTATCAACTACTTAGATAGTATAACACATTTCTGATAAATACCACAAAGCTATATAGTGGAACATAGAGAAATACGTAGATACGACTTGGCCTCCAACTCATCTCCTGAGCTTCAATGCGTCCACAACTAATATGGAAAATATGCTAGGTCTGACCCCAGCATTGTAAGAATACAACATCCGAGTCAGTCTGGTAAAACCTGTATGAGAAACTAAATCACAAGGAATTTTATTTGTTATAGCATATAAATCCTTTAAAAATCAAAGGATCTTATAAGACTATCTCGCACATAAACACGAACGGGTTTCTACCTTATGATAACAAAAACATATTATATGAAAATCAAGTGATATTATCATAATGTCTAAGGTTTGAAATATTTAACAACCATGTAGCTATGATGTGTGTACATGACAGCAATAATAGGCATATAATCAAAAAATTAAGGCGCTTATTAGAGAAAATGGCAAGGTAAGGGACTACCTTCTAAAAATCTATACACCTTTTGATAAAATATACAATAAGATCGATAAGCTTTCAACCTCTACCAACAAAGGACCGACTTACCCATTACTGGATTGTACAGAATATGATCACCCCTTAGTTGTGATCAACAACCAAAAATGAGCCTCAAAGCATACAGATATCGACATAAGACCTTGGGATGATCATACCCTAATGGTGCGACCTACAAATCCCTGCCGCATCAACCCAGTTTTAACCATTACGGGGATGTGAGGTTTGAGAGGCCACATTTACCTTTTTCCTTGTAGCAAACCATCTTGGAATGCCAACACTGCCTTCCAGGTAGAAATGCATTGCAGCATTCGTCCTTACATGTTGTTCCGAGATCGAACAAGCATTCAACATTTACTATCTTCAATTTTGGAATCACCCTCTGGAAGAATAGTATAGTTCCGTAACATACTTCATAATGATCCTTTACGGTCGTTGTTAGTTTGGTGTGTTTTGGATAAATCATCCTTTTCCAAAACCGATGTCTCCCAACTAACTGGTACTTTCCGGCTAATTCAATTCCGGTTCTTTTGAAGTGCGCAATAAGTATTTGTTTTCATTAGGGAACTTGAAAATCCATAGCATACTTCCTGAGTTAATGTAACATCCCAGAATTTTGGTCATTTAATATAAATGTTTAATTAATTTTAGATATTTAAATTATAGGATTTTTGAAATTTAATAATTTGAATTCAAACATGATTAATCATTTAAATGTTTAAATTTTACATTAAATATCAATAAGCGGATTTAATAATATTATTCAACTCCTTTTAATTAATAAATAATATCGATAAATTCAGTTTTTTGATTTATTTACAAAAATAAATAGATCGTACAAATATTGATAAATGGATCAAAAATATAAAACGGTATTTAAATATGTGAAATTATCATTACAGGGCACTGTCTTGGATATTGACAAAACTTGTTTTTAAATTTGAAATAATAGATTATTGTATGTTGTTATGTTTTGTAACGATCAAATATATTATGTGAGCTCGAAACTCTTAGCAATTAATTTCAAATATAATTTGATTATAAAGCTAACTTCCATATAATTTCGAATTAGGTCTAAAAAAAAGTTCCATTGATTTTGGAATAGGGGTATTTAGCATAAACGCTAGTCGATGCGCTTCGAAAGGAGTTCCAGGTTTTTTGGGTATATAATATTAAATGCTATCAAATAAAATATTATTTACCCTTTATTGCAAACCATACCCCATTCGTTTCAGCAATACCCAACCTACATACCCTCTCATGTCATAGCCCATACCCGTCTTTCCTACATATACTTCCTTGTAACTTGTAAATGAGAGTTTTTATTTTCCAAACATCAAATTAAAATTCCATATTCCACTAAAAATCATGATTTCAGATTCATTAAACTTGTGTTAGCAAGAGCTTCTCACTATATGCTTAAATTTCATTATGTCAACTTTTGGGTTATTTAGGATAGTGGAGCTAGGGTTAGTGATTTTGGAGATTGTGGTCGATGATTTGATGAATAAAGCTTGGATTTGAACTCGAGAAGGAGTTTAGCACTTAAACTTAAAGTTTTAGAGACATTGGTCTCAAAATTGGTCGTGCTACCTGATGGTGGTTGAAATGGGGAGGCATAGGTGGCGTTTTGATTGGGAGGTGTAGGCATTGATTTGAGGTGACGGGGGGTAGAGATTTGGTCGTGGAGTTGTTCGATGAAGTCAGTTCGTTGTTTAGCGGAGCGTAGCTTCTTATCATGGCTCGATCGTACATGACCATGGTAGGTTTTGTGATACCTATGCATGATTTTGTTAATATAGGGAAGAAATAGATTAGACGGTAAAGGTGATTAAGGAATGTAATTAGTGTAAAACTTAATTATTTAAATTCGATAACTTACAAATAAATAACTTTTGCACGTGAGGTCGAAAACTAACACCATCTTTGCATTGGACTCATATCATTGAGATCTTCACAATGGTGTTAGTTTGGTGGAATTTGGAGCTAGTGGAATTTTTGGCTAAAATCCAACGCTCGTTCGGTTTTAGTTCAAAACCGGAACGCTTTGGTGAAACTAGAATCAATGTGAATTTGACTCATATTCAATTTTACTATACCATATCTATGATGGTATAAAATTTTATTGATTGCTTGGATGTTAGTTAGATTGTTTGATTGATTGTTTCATTGAATTTCCGTTTGGAAAATGAATGACATATTAACTTGGTTATTATGAACCTATATTATTATATATAATGACCTTAACCATTGTTTTGTAGGGAGAATTTGTAGAGAGACCCTGATGGGTTTCTTGCCAATAATTATCCATTTACATCCTTATGCTGTTATATTGACGTTTAACTGAAATTAATCTTGATCTTCCATTTAAATTATTTAAGCGTCGTTATAGCGATTTTCGCTATACCATCATTTATTGGTTTTCATCCCCAAAAACACTATCGTATGTGTTTTAAACTTAAGCTTGTGTTTTCATCAAATAGAATTTTTAAAATTTATCAATCATATAAATTAATGGTATTTTAAATTAATTAACCATTTTAATTAATGGTTATTTAAATTAATTAACTATTTTAACTAATGATGTTTAAAGTTAACTAATCATGTTAGCTAATGATTTTGGAATTAGTTAATTTCTTTAACTAATGATGTTTTGAAATTTATTAAAATATTTGATTAATGAGAGTTTAATTTAATTAAATCATTTTAATTAATGACTTTAAACTTTAATTAATCACTTTAATTAATGATTATTTTAAATTTAAATAATTATTTTAACGAAAGATATTTGAAATTTATTTATTCATTTTAATTAGTGATGTTTTGTAGTTAATTAATCATTTTTAACAAATGATGTTTTATATTTAATTTATCGTTTTAACTGATGATTTTTGAATTTAATTAATCCAATTAATTAACGATTATTTGAACTCAATTAATTATTTTAATTAATGGTATTTAAAATTTATTAGTCATTTTAATTACTGATGTTTGAGATTAATTATTCATTTTAATTAACAATTACTTGAACTTAATCAATAGCATTAGGTAATGACATTTAAAATTTATTAAACATTTTAATTAATGATGTTTGAGATTAATCATTCATTTTAATTAACAGTTATTTGAACTTAATTAACTGTTTTAATTAATGATTTTAAAATTTATTACTCATTTTAATTAAGGATGTTTGAGATTAATTATTCATTTTAATTAATGATTATTTGAATTTAATTAATTATTATTTTTGATGGTATTTAAAATTTATTAATCATTTTAGTTAATGATGTTTGAGATTAATAATTCATTTAATTAATGATTATTTGAACTTAGTTAATGGTTCTAATTAATAGCATTTAAAATTTATTAATCATTTTAATTAATGATGTTTAGATTAATTATTTATTTTAACCGATGATTATTTGAACTTAATTAATTGTTTTATTTAATGGCATTTAAAATATATTAATCGTTTAAATATTGATGTTTAAGATTAATAATTTATTTTAAATCATGATTATTTTAATTTAATAATTATTTTTTAATAATTATTTTTAAAGTAAATTAATTTAATAAAAGTGATTAAAGGAAATTAAGTAATATGATTAAATTATTTTAAAGTTAATAAATTGATTCAATAAAGATTTTTAAAGTTAATTTAATTATGATATATAAGTAATTGGAAATAATTAGCTATTTTATTAAAGATCATGGATTCGTTTATTTAAAAGATATTGCAAATGTGATGATTATCTTTTGGGATAATTACTTTTGTTTTAAATTAATAAGTAGAGCTAAGTATAAATTATTTTGGGTTTATAGTAAAAAATGTCTTAATGACATTTGTTCTTGACCCTTGTTTTAGTACACTTAGTATTATAAAAAAAATTCTATAAAAAGAACATTTTTTAAAGAGCATTTCCAAAGTGTTTTGACCAATACAGTAAATAGAAATCAACCAAGAGTTCAGTTTTAAACAGTAAAGTTTGATTCGGTTAAGGAGAAGTAATTTCGTAAAAAATATCGCTCATATGGAAAGGATCTAGTCATACTTTCAATGCTAAAAGTTGAGGCTTGGACCCATTTCTATCTCAAAGGATAAAAACTTTGTCAAGGCGATGCCTAGAGGTAGACTATCTCAACTTGCCTAACTGTGTTTTCAACCAAGAGATAGCACTTGTTTAGAATCGACGAGTATTGTTAGATATATCATATTTAATTTGCATATATTATCATTTTTATTACCCTCGATAGTTGATTTATTAATTATCAGATTCAGCTATCTTCATGGTGTGTCATCACCTTAAAACAATTTGCTGCTCTTTCTGTTTTGTTATCCTTTGTCGAAAATGACTAAACCCAAATTGAGAGTGGAAGGCAAGCTATGGGTTTGTCCCCATTAGGGTACTTTCACATCTCATCTAGGTTTGGACTCGGTAGCACTATTAGATGTGAAATATTCGGATTCTTGGTAAGGTTTGGTAGGGTCCATCTTGGTATTGTCCGAGAAGTGTCATGAAGTATATGAGCTTCTCAGAAGTATAGTACTAGAGGTATACTTCAAGGGTGGTGCACCTTCCTAGTCTTTGTTAGAAATTTTCCTTTCCTTATTTGATTTGAACCTTCGAATTTTTTTCTATAATTGCAACATGAGGGGTCAACCACTTTTCATGATGTTTAATTAAAGGGTTTGTCCATTCTATCAAGTTTACATTATTAACTTGTTTTATCCATTCCATCCAGTTTGGATTTTGCTAGGATTTTTTTCATTCTTTCGGATCTAGTTTTTAATACCACTTATGCCCAATCTTACTTGGATTTGTTTCCCACTATTTATCTCTGCTCTTTCCTATATGGATGTTATTCTTGTGAAGTAAAATCATGTTCTGCATTAGCGGCATGGTCTCATAGTTTTTTTTTATATGTTCCTCGTTATTTGGGTTTTCTCACGCTGATATCTCCAGACTGATCTAGGAGTTATTTTATAATAATGCTTGGGCCAGATCGAGTATTTTCTTAGGTTGGTTTCAGCATTAGGAGATCTTAGAGTGGAGCTGGAGGTTAACCTATTATAATGTTTATTTTTAGCTGTATAATAGTATCACTATCAGTAGTTGTAAGGTCAGGATTCTATAACTATCCAATTGATAAGGTTTGATTTTAACTCTAATATACTCTGTATTTTTAGAGTGACGGTTTTTTGCTGTCCTTGTTATATTATATGTTGTCCATTCCATTGTGAGATTTTGGTTTTCTCTATTCTCTATTCTTTTCTTTTTATTTACCCTAACAATCTGTCCTTTTGTTGATTGAATGTTCGACATTTTAACACGGTGGTAGTATTCGGTGTCGACTTTCGATGCTCAAAAAGGCAGGTCGTTATAGTTAAAGTAAGTCAAGATTTGATAATCGATTATATAACTATCAAATACAAAATCAAACAATAATCCAGAGATTGAATTTTCCCATAGCAACCACTAAGCCTCAAAATAAGTTTTCATTTATTTAAATCTCTTTTCAGAATATTTATCAAAATGTTCCTATACTTATCACATTGGAATAAGTATATTCACAAAAAATTTATAAACGCTTTTTTGCTTCAAAATCATATTAAAAGGATCAAACAAATGTTATTTAAATTAGAGATAAGAATAACCCTAAACATTATTCCTTTCGCATTAAGTATGGAACAAAAGTTCTATACCACCATAATTTAGAAGGTAAGTTAAGGGAAATCCCAGTCTCGAATACTTATTTATATAAATTCCTTCCATGGTTCTTTTTTATAAACCATTTCCATTTATGAAATCTTCTTCTGCTTAGATTTTGAATCCATTTATAAAACCTTTATAAATTTACAAAAGTCATTTATATAATTTCTTCTATAAATCTATAACGACTCAATTTTTCGACTTTCGAAAGTCGACATCAGTACACCTCCTATATCAAATTCTGCGCAATCGAATGCCGAAAAACCGAACCATAAGAACCATTATGGTTAAAGAACAAAAAGATAGAAGAAGAACAGAAAACAATAACAGAGTCTCACATTTCACAGTGGAACAACGTACGATAGATAAATGAATAATCTTTTAAACAAAGAACTATATCAGTTTATACATACATCATCAGAGTTTACAACAACACAATACAACTCTGGCAGTTATTATAACTTGCTCACATGAAATTTTGATTTGCACAACCCAAACGCAGCAGATAATACATAGAATAAATGATACGCCTCGCCATCCAGCTTGCCTTCAGATATCCATAGATATTTTTCGACCTCGCTCCATAATAATGATAACCTGACTCTAAGCTGCCCGCGTGGAAAATTATGGCACCCAGAGTTTAGAAAGGGAACAATAAGCTCCAGATCAGTCATGAGACTAGTGTATGATCATAAAAATAGTTATTTTTTACAAAAAGAAAACAAAAGGGGAATAAAAGAAATTCGTAATTCTTTTTGGGGAATGAAACTACCATAAGGCCTCTCGGCACACACATAATGCAATCGCACACTTGGGGGAGATTTCTCCTTATGATAGTCAAACATGCTTGATACACAAAACCTTTTTGATATTATTATTATTAGTGCAGAGTGTGGCAAAGGTTTCGAAAGTATAATATAAATCTTAGCCAGCATAGGTACCATTATATTATGCCTGCTATAGCTACCTCCTGAGGAGGTAGGTTATACAATTGCAACCATAAAAGGCTCGTATTATTTCTTTGGATTTTCAACAAATGGTCCGGCTAAGGAACTTCCTAGGCCACATGGGTATGCATTTAGAGGGACGCCCTGAGAACCTAACCTGTTCTCAGCCAACATAATGTCGGGATACCTCTGTAACTAGGTAACTAACTGTCACGAGTGTGCCATCCCTCGGTCGTAATCGACCTTTATCCGAGGATCCTCAACACCAACAACCACAAAGTACAAATTTGCAGTAACCACATAGGTTAAATATCTTGGCTCTACACCCTGATACATCCTCTTTCCAGAAGGAAATGGACATACCCTCAGGTGGCGCTACCCCCAAATAACCTTGCTGCATCCTTCCTGTTTCGACCATTTTCGGGTTGTGAGGTTTGATGATGTCATGTCCACAAAGCTATGCTTTACACGAAAGTCATGCTTCGATCAATAAACGATCAGCAGTACTTTGTATGCCACATTACCAAATTGGGAATGTATCACTAGTAACCATCAACTACATAATCTCTGAGCTTGTACATCTCAGAGAAGGGTGTTAAGCTAAGAGAATAAATTCTCTGCCACCAACAGAAATGTATTTGATAGAAACCAGCTTTACATCTCAAAGTGTAACATCAGACACACATCCATACAAGTCAGTTCCGAGATCGAACGGAACCGAAGGCACTTCAAAGGAGCCCTTGTAAATCCGGATATTCACTAAACATGTCTGGACTCCACATCACAAAGGGTGATATAATCTCTATACCGGAGCAATTCAGTGCAAAGACATTCGATAGGTAATCCTTTCACTTTCGAAAATACCCGGTCTTCAACACCATCCTCAAATGCAATCTCATTTCGTCGTATCATTATTGGAATGGGTTTTATGATACAAAGTCCTCTGCTGGCTAATCTGAATAAGTGTTACATTTAGATTTCAAATAAATCACAACAAATTTCCACTTTGATCTTTTAGACAAAAAATCCATCACAAAGTTTCGATGTGGTTTTCGAATATCCATTTGGAATCCAACCTCGGTCGCATCGAAATTCAATTGCCATTTAAAGGCCAATATTGATAGTCGGTTATTTAACTATCAATCAACAATTCACAACAATCACCAGATTTTAAATAATTTTTTCCCAATTACTTATTTTCAAAATACCTTCCCAAGATATATTTCCACACTTCAACCCTTTGAAAACAAATTTCAAATCACTTTCCTCACGTGGAATAAATTTCCAAATATTTATTTATTTCCACTGAAAATTTGCCGAGTTCAAATGCTTTGAAATAATTTTAAATTACTTATCCAAAAATATTTGTACTTGAATATATTTAAAAATAAAAACTATTTTTAAAAACTTTATTTAAATACTGGTTATGAAAATATTATATCGATATATCATATAAAACTTCAAGTCCAAATTAAATTTAAAATAAAATTAGCAGATAGAGTATAAATATTTAAATAACCATTTTCTAAATCAAATATCAATTTAATCTTTAAAATAACCACTTTTATAATCAACGTAATACTATTCATTTTAAAAAATAAAAAAAATCAAAAATAATTTCTCCAACAATATTCTTTTTTTTAATTAAAACCAATTGTAGAAGTTTTAGTTTATATTTTAAAAGTTGCTTTGAAAAAATACTCAGCTTTCCAGGGTAAATACACTTTCCATTTTAAAATGATCCATTTAAATCAATTAATAAACCCTTCTCGATTTATTTTAATTTATATTCCAAATCTGTAAATTTCTTTCCACACTTTAAAAATAAACAAATATTTATTTTTAAACAAATTTCCCATTCTTTTATAAATTCTCATTGTGAATTTAAATTTCCAAATATCCACTGATACACGATTTTTAAATCGATTTTCAAATATTTACTTTCAATCACCAAATCAAATTCCAAATTGATTTTCCAAATTATTTCAAACACCAAAATGATTTCAGAATTGACTTCCCAAAATTTATTTTCCAATACCAAATCAATTTTCAAATTGATTTTCTAAAATTTATTTCAATACCAAATCAATTTTCAAATTGATTCCCAAAATCATTTAAAACACCAAATTAAATTCAAAATTTGATTTCTAAATTTATTTCCCTTTAAAATAAATTCCTTTATCTCTTCCAAACTATTTAAATCCGTATTTTAAACAAATTCTTCAACTTTTGAATAATATTACTCGAAATCCATTTAATCAACCTTTTTCCCATATTTTGGAATTTTATTCAATAGGATTACAAAAATCAATCTTTATCCTTTTTTTTAATTCCATATTTTAAATTTATCCAATTTTCAAAAATTAATTTTACTATAAACTTTCTACTTAAATTTCAAAATCAAACTTTATTTATCTCCGGTATCCTATGATACCAAAAATATATTCGGCTAAACTATAGCCTTCAACGATTTCAATCACAAATGTAATCACACACGGATTGTAAATAAATCAACACACAACATGTGAAATAAATTCAAATATTTGAGGAATCCATTTGGATTTCTCCAACCTGTTTCCCTGCATCCATAGATGTTAGCGCAACAACTAAATACCAATAACATTTTGAGGTGAAATATCGTGGTATATGGGATTTATATAATATCATCTGCTATTATGTGGCGCATAGGGTCTCATCCGCTATATAATGTGGGAAATCAGTCACTCCAAATATACATACATATACACACATTAATATATACACTACCACATCCAATAGCTAATCAATAATTGAAATTCCAAATATTTAAATTTAAGTGGGAAGATCTCACCTTTGATTCTAATTTGCAGTCTATTTCCATTCCAGCTCGTTTTCACGATTTTTAAACCTTGTAACAAACAATTATATGATTTTATTAATATTCGAATAAATTGAACAGTTAAATTCCTATTGGATAAATTTCGTTAACCAATGATTTTAATTTCAAAATTAAAATTTGATTTAAATTAATTTCTTTTTATAAAAATATTTTCTAGTTACCAAAATAATTACATTATTTGAAATGTATTGTATGTATATTTATTATTTTCTTTTCTGTTTAAAATTAGAACATGTATGTAATAAAAATAAAAACAAAAATGGCTAATACCTCACCACGCTACAGGCTTAAGACCACGCAACATCTCGCTGCCTTGCGTCTCCACATCTTGACCACGATCAACATCCCAGAGCCACCATCCTAAATCACGATCGATGCCCCAATGCCCCACGCCTCACTAACACTTGCGCCTCCGTACACGATTCCCTCACGAACCCAATCGAATCAACGCATCTCCCCATCCTCTGCCCTCGTTCACACGACGATCTCATGCGACTCCGGATTGCTGCCACTCCTCCATTTCGACGGCAGCTACAAGAGTCGGGCATCGCGAATTTAGATCAAACTTGGTAATTTCTTTTTGCTGTCCAATTTCGGTGTTGAAGCTTTGAACAAGATTACATTTACAAAGAGAAGGGTCGATTTTTGTTATGGAAAGAAAAGAGGATGACTTATGGTTAATATCAAAATCGAAGTTGCTAAAGCTCATGGTTCATCGTTGAAATTGAAGAGGCTCGATGAAATTCAAGATTGATCAATATTGGTGAGGCACGGCGAGATTTAAAGTAGCCACAGTTGAATTGGAATCTAGATTTGAACTTGCTGTTATAAAGTTCAGCCATGGTTTTGAAGGAGAATTGATTTCGACGAAATGAAATTTGATTTCTTTTTCAAGCTAATATATATTTAATTTTTTATCTTCGAAAATATTTTTACTTTATTAGTTCCACGCATGAGATTTAAACAGGAAAGGGAAACATGTGTTTTAAATTTGCCTTGCATGGTTGCAGGCTGCTACAATGTTTACATGCAATTATATATTATATATTTTAAATTTAAATTCGAATTCGAATCGTCTCAATAAACGTAACTCAAAATTTGGATCTCCAATCGAGGCGTGCCGCCAGGCATTTACAATGTTGTACGCCTATTTCAAACATAATGGAAAAGGTTCCGAGTCCAAATTCGATCGTATGGAGTAGATAGCTTTTGGACCAATTATAATATCAAATTTTCAATTTAAATTTTAGCATGTTTTCTTACCGTACGATCACATGACAATTCCAAATGCTATGGAAATTGAAATCCGATAATAATATAATATTACGGATCCAACGGAACTGGTTTTGTCGAAATCCGAGACTGTGCCTCGGAAAGCTATTTTTAAATATTAATTTAAACGATATAATTTTAAAATCGAACAAAACATTTTCAAATCCAATTCTGAAGCTTCCATATCTTCAATATTATCATTATGATTTCTCAGGTCTTTAAAATATTTTTAATCAATTTAGCAATCAAGATTCAACATTTTACCCAACTTAAATAAATTAAATTCAATAGTTAAATTGCCAAATTCATGGCTATAATTGAAATTCAAGTTAAATTAACTTCCAAATATTTAAAACCAATTAAATATTTCAATTTCAAATGTTAAAAGTTTTGGGTTGTCACAAAATCTTTCTTTATAATACCTTTATAAAATCTTCTTATAAAATACTTTTTACCAACCATCACTATTAAATCTCCTTCAAAAAAATCCACTATAAAATATTATTTAAAAAATAAAATTTATAAATACCTTTATAAAAATAATTGAACATCTTACAAAATCATTCAAAACACTTAACCTTAAATTGATATAAAATTAAAGTCAATTTAAAAACCATGATTTTACAAATTTGAAAGGAGGCTTAGTGACCACAATGGTACTAAATCAAGTTACCATTTATTTAAATTTTCTTCTAAGTCACATAACTATTATTTACATAAACCAACATATATGTAAATAAAGTTCATAACTAAATCAAGGAATAACATATCAATATACAAATTAGAAAATGCATGTCCAGATAACATAATAGAAAGATGGCGATTTGTCTTGTGAAATAGATGTCCACACAATCGACTAAGTTTAGTTACAGTAGAACGGAGATTTTTTCTACTAAAAGATGTCTAAATAATCAATTCAATTAAGTTATCGCGGAACGGAGATTTATTTTTCTAAACAAATGTCAAGTTTAGTATAACCTAATCGCATTTGTATGGTTATTTAATGGTATTGACAATCAAATCCCTTGTGCTCAAACTCTACGAACAAAGTTGAATTTAAAAAAATTTATCTTTGGATAATAAAGTAATTAAAAACTTAAACCCCTATAAAAATCATTAATTAAAAATTAAACCCTTTATTACATCATAATTAAATTTTAATTAGGTCTTAACTTAACTTAATATTTAATTATGAAATAATTAGTCTCTAATAAATAATTTATTTATAAATTAAACCCTTAATTATTTTATAATTAAAATAATTAACACTTAATTAATGATTAATTAATAATTAATCCTATACTTCATTAATAATTAATTAGAAGTAAATCATATACTTAATTCATAATTAATTAAAAATAAATCTTACATAATCAAAGATTAATTAAAATTAATCTCTCTTTTAAAGATAATTAATTAGGTATTAATTTCCACTCAATTATTATTTATAAACCTTGTGTAACACTTGATTACTATTAATTATCGAATCTAATCAATAAATAAATTAACAATATCTTTAATTAACCTCTTAACAATTATTAATTAAGTTTTATAAAATATTTACAAAGTGTTTAAAGTATAATAATTTGCAAAAGTGGATTTATTTTAGCGAAACTGCATCCATAGCGACTATCGCTATTTGGACCATAACTTGAAAAACATGTCTTGCCTTTCTATTTGAATCATGGAAGCTTACTAACTTTTTCAGACATAAAGTAAGAGTTTTGTAAAAATAAAAAAAAGTTTAAACTTGAAAACTCTTTTGATTTTTGAAAACAACTAACCGAATTGTTTACACAAGGATTCCAAGTCGCCAAGCTATACAAAGGTGCTAACTTTTATTAATTAAATATTACATACACTTGTCCCTAGAATATACAGCACAACAATAAGAACAAATAACCTAAAATTCAAACTTTATTACATCCATAACACATTTAGACTTATTTATCAAGTCTAAGACAATTTCCAAGCACAAATACATATAAAATCACATACAAGCATATAAGTAACCAATAAACAAGTAATATCACATACTAATGCTAACATGACCAGTAAATTTTATAGGTGGATGTGATTTTTTACTTACCAAACTTTAGCAAAAAAATTTAAAACTTGAAAAGTGCCTAGATCTTGGATTTTTCTAAATAAAACTGAAAATTTGGACCTTGAAACATGATTTTTGGCTCGGACATGACCAACATAGGCTCGAACATGAGTAGATGGGGTGTAAGGGCCTGAAACTAAAAGGAGAAGAGGGGTAGAAAGAAAAGGAATAATTTTTAAGTGATTTTAAAGAGTTAAGAAGTGGAAAAACTTGTTTTATTAAAAAAAATTGAGTAGATGGGGTGTAAGGGCCTGAAACTAAAAGGAGAAGAGGAGTAGAAAGAAAAGGAATAATTTTTAAGTGATTTTAAAGAGTTAAAAAGTGGAAAAACTTGTTTTATAAAAAAGAAATTAAAACTAAGAAGCTTTTAGAATAGTTTTGAAAGGTTAAAAAGAATGCAAACTTTTCGAACTAAAATGAAAAAATGAAGTGGAAGGAGATGGGGGGAGAGAGTTTGGAATTAGTTTATATAAAAAGGATTTAGTAAAAATTGCCAAAATAGCCCTTAATATACCTACCCTCCACACTTCGCTTGCCACATCACCCATCCACCTCCTCTCTCTCTCTACTATACATTACCACACGGCAAAAACCCTTAATCCATCATGTAATGCCTTGGCTTTGTTACTATGATGTAAGAGATGTGAGTGTGAAATTACATAATTTACATTTTCTTTTAATTTAAACTTTGAAATTTGTCACGTCGCTTTCTTACTCAAGTACACACATATATTTACATCTTTAACACACTTGGTTAAATACACATTAATTTTATAAGTGTTTGTTTAGATATATTTAGGTATTTTACAACTTTTTAACAGCTTTTAGATGATCAAAAATCAAGATTTTTAAAAAAGCTTTCCGGTCACATTTCTAATTTTCATTGAACTAAATACTTTTGTATTCAAAAATGAATTTTCAATCATTAGTTATAAGTTAAAAGAGGTATATTTTAAATTAAAACCATTAATCAAATACAAAAACAACAACAACAAAGCCATTATTCCCAAACCAGTTAGGGTCGACTAGAGATGGAACCCAAAACTAAATAACAAAGTCAATTTAAAAATCATAACAATCACCACAATAAAATCCATGATAACAATAAGAAAATAATGTTAAATAAGAAAATAAATAATAACAATAATAACTAAATAAAATAAAAACAAACATTTAAAATAATAATAATAATAATAATTAATAAAAAACCTTGATGATAATAATGATAGTAGTAAAAATGTACTAATAGTAATATTGACCGAAGACCAAAACTACATCTTAGACTCCTATTCATTAGTCCTATAATCTAAAACTTATAACACTACCCCTAAACCAACCCTAAGCAATTATAAAAAAACTCCTAGCTCATGGTTCTGGTACATGGATCGCTAAGTTCCATGAGCTCCTGTCCGACACTAGTTCTTCGAGTATATTCCAATCCTTCAAGTCCCTTTTTACTTCTTCCTCCCTTGTCAACATTGGTCGACCTCTACCTGTCCTTGAGCATTTGACGCGGCCTATAATTCCAACACACACAGATGCCTCTTGAGGCCTCCATTCGAGATGTCCAAACCATCTTAAGCGGTGTTGGACTAGCTTCTCTTTGATTGGTGCTACTCCAAGTTTATCGTGCATATCAACATTTCTATTTCGATCTCTTCTTGTATGACTGTTGCTCCATCGCATCATACGCATCTCTGCTATACTTATCTTCTAGACGTGTTGGCTTTTAGTAGGCTAATATTTTGCACGATAAAACATTCACGCCCGATTGCCACTCCGTAGAACTTTCCTTTAAGCTTTTGTGGGACTGTCTGGTCATAGAGAAATCCATAAGCTTGTCGCCATTTCACCTATCCAGCTCGAATTCTTAAACTAGCATCTTCATCAATCTCACCATCATATTGCAATATTGATCCTAAATATCAAAAGGATTCCTTCTTGGGCACTACTTTTCCGGCCAAAGTGACATCTCCATCCTCTGACCTGATACTACTTAACTCGCACTTCATATAATTAGTTTTAGTTCTGCTAAGCCTAAAACCCCTTGATTCTAAAGTCTGCCTCCAGAGCTCCAATTTTCTATCAACCTTAATCCTACTTTCATGAATTAGCAAAACATCATCGGCAAAGAACATACACTAAAGAATTTCAACTTGTATACCCTTCGTAACTTCATCCACCACTAGGACAAAAATATAGGGACTCAAAGCAGACCTTTGATGTAATCCTATGTTAATGGAAAAGTAACTGATTTCACCCTCAGATGCTCTAACATTAGTCACAACATTATTGTACATATCTTCGGTAAGGGTAATGTATTTTGTTGGGACTCTTTTCTTTTCCAGAGCCCACCACATAAGCTTTCTTGGTACCATTAATTAAATATTTAAAATTAATTGAATATTCACAAATCAAAGCAATAAAATTCTAGGTCGTTGCATATTACCTCAAACACTATTCCTTCGAAGTTAAATCTGGAACCAATGTCCATGCCACCAAAATTAAGAAGGTCGGTTAAAGGAAATCAAATCTCAAATTCTTTTACAAATTTCTTCAATAAATCCTTTTTACTAAAACTCTTTCATTTATAGAAATCTCCTTTACCAATACTCAAAATATAATAATAAAATTTCTTTATAAATCTCCAAGTCCATTTGTCAAACTCTTTTACAAATATCAAAACCATATATATATTTTTTATAAATATCCAAAACCATTTATAAAACTCTTTACAAATTTTCAATATCTCTTTTCAATTTATAGAACTCCTTTTATAAACTTTCTCTGTTAAAACAAAACATCTTGAATAAATTTTAATCAATAAAGTTCCTTTAATAAAATTAATTATTAAACACCTAGAAATAAACTAGTTATTATTTAAACATTCTTCATTTAATTTATCTTTAATCCTCATTAACAAAATAATGATTTCAAACAATTAAAAAGCATTAAATTACTTCAAAATACCTTTTATAAAATAATTGCTTAATTATCCTTTAAATATTTGAAAATAGAATAAATTTAAACCACTATCTGAAAGAATGAAATGAAATATTTGAATTCACAAAAATCAAGAAGAGGCTTAATGACCACAATAGTTCATTTAATCGAGTTTAACTTATCTAAGTTATAGCGTGGTACAACAAGCATATATGTAAAGAGAATTAGCTAATAACAATCAATCAACATATAGGTACATGTCCAAGTTACCAAAATAGCAGAACTAAATTTTTACTCTGCTCAACTAGTTGTCACCGTAATCTACTGTGTGAATTATGGCATGACTATGATTTATTATGCTAACTAGATGTCAATATAACTTAATAAAGAATGTTTTATTCTACTAAACAAACATATGTTATTTGGTTTCATATTCAATTAGAGTTACTTTAGTGTAGTCGACAAAGAAAGCCCTTGGTAAAAAATCATTCTTTAAAAAGAAAGTTGCTTTTAAAACAACCTGATCTTTAGAAATAAAGTGGTTTAAAACTTTAAAACTTTCACTTGAAAATTAAATAACATTTGAACTCTTTATTTTAATAAAATTTAAACAATAGTTAACTATTAAATAAATAATCAAATGATAATAATCCTTAAATAGAAAATTAAATAATAGTTAACCTTTAAATAAATAACTAAACTATAAGTTATCTTTAATTAATTATTAAATAATAATTTAAACTATAAATAATAACTACACATTAATTAATCCTTAGTTAAAATTTATATAATAAATTAAAACCTTGTTTAAAATAATTAAATCATAATTAATTTTTAATTAAATCTTAAATTAAATTTAACTTGATTAATAATTAATTAATAATCAAACCTTTTTATAAATAATTAATTAATTGATTAATAATTAACCTTTTATTAATGAACTGATTATAACTGACTTAATTAATGAATAAGTACTAATTACCCTGTTAACTAACGATTAACTACGAATTACTTTATTTAATTAGTAAATTAGATAATCATTAAATAAATGAACAAATAAATAAATGGGATTTATTTTTAAATATTTATAATAAGTTTTGAAAACACTTTTCAAAATGATACTTAAGATAAACAAATTTATAAACTTGTAATCTTTTTAGTAAATTAAAATTTAAAATTAGGAAAACAAGTTTTGGCCAAAAGATTTCAAAATCGCAAACTAATCATTCTAAACACTAACTTCCTCGGCTTAGCAAATAAAAGCAAGATCAAAAACCCAGATTCATAAAAATAACATATAATCATATCATCATCACATACAACAAATAACATTTTAGCTTACTAACTGACTTAAATTAATTTTCCATTTTCAAGTTTATACCATAAACATCCGAAGACATATATTCATATGCATGCCAATGTCAATCTCATTCAAACAAGTAATGACTTTAGCAGCAAATATAATCTACGATTACCATCTATATTAAAGTTTATAGCTTTCACTAAAGTATGATCTTTTACTCACCAAAAGTTCGTAAAATGAACCGAACTTTCACTACAGGTTACCCTGGCTTAGATCTACCTTTTCACGTAAATTTGCTTTAGGAAAGGATTTTGGTGGCTTTGGAGGGCTCCATGATTTCGGCCAAGAAGGGTGGAGGTTTGGCCATGGGGTGAGCATGGAGTGTGGAGGCTTGTTTTGTGGAGTTGGAGTTGTAGGAATTGAAGGGGAGGTTTAAACAAGTTTTTTAAAACAAAAAAGAATTAATCGTTAAAGTTTCAAAATTTGCATAAAATCCATGGAAGAATGGTTTAGAAACTTGGAGGAATGTGACGCCCCACCTCTATACCCACGCTAGCCAAGAACACTCCGGAGTAGGGCTGTCAACTAGCACGGAGAATAAGGTTGTTGAGGAGCGACCATCCATGTAATTGCTTGTCACACGGTGGCTATAAATAATCTTCGGAAACAAACATAGAAATAATCATATCACAAACCAGTCACAGATATCCATATCACAAAGGCGGAAGAAGATATGAATATATAACTAACACATGAAAGTGTACATCAGAGTAGTGGTCATTAAGATCCACGATAATACAAAAGAATAGCAACACGTGCTATACAAAAGAATACAACTATGAGTCTATATCTCAAGTGTATACAACAAAAACTGCTAATCTAAACAGTTAGCCAAAAGTCAGAGTGATGAATCCCTGGGAAGGAACCAAGCAGAAGCACCTGTAACATCTCGGTCTGACCCGAGTATTATTTAAGAAAATAATAAACGGATCAGTCTAGCTATAAATATCAGATGACATGATATAATCATAAAAGATATGGCATAAACATAAACATCCATAACGACATACCACTATAAGTATGTAAATAATGATCAACAGAAGATCAATCAATAAGAGATAATCAATATCACAAGAATCTTCTCAAAGATTCGAAGAGGGCATCATACCCTAAACTTGTACTCATAACAAGTCAATGACATAAATTCCAAAAATCAACACGAGAAATCCAGAAATCATAAAAAGGGAAAGAGGCCTATCACATGACGGTCCGAAGACCATGGGGAGCTACCCCGCATGTGTGAATGGAATCACACAGATTGAGGTCAAGACTAACCAAAAAGCAGAAAGGTATGTGTGAATGGAATCACACAAGTGGTGTCTAGTCTAAGCTTGCAATGAAAGAGACATCGCGCAATTGCTAGTCTAATTCATAAAGCGATCATCAAGATCAACGAGAAGTGTCAATTACACTAAGCTAGTAAATATAGAAGTTTAGCTTCATGTCCCATAACCACTTGCTTAACTTAAATATTTACGAACAAACTATAAATCTTCACTAATAAAATTGTCACAAGAGGTTCAATCGAACAAGTCCAAGAATTAACCGATGAAGTGAACGCAAGCGTTTCATACCACTTGTTTTACTAAGTCGTTTAATTAGATTTCTCATCCGAGTGAGGTAAAGGCTTGTATATACTAATAGATTGGAAAACGGTTTAAGAAAAGAGCTTTGTTATTAAAAATAGAGTTGAAATTGTTTGTTAAAAGAGTTTTGATATTTACTACTAGTATTGAAACCTTCATATTATAAAGTGACAAAACACAGAAGCAATTGTAGAAACAATCAGTCACAAAAATCGCATACGGAGATGTGAATAAAATCCAAGGAAATCAGCTCAATGTTTTTCAGATAAGATCCCCTACGGAGGGGGGGTCCAGGGGGGGTGGCAACCCCCCAAGGTGGGGGTGCGGGGGCAACGCCACCGCTTACGGGGTTCGACCTGCCCGGTCAGGTCGCGGGGGTCCAGGGGGCAGCGCCCCCGGCGGGGTGCGGGGCAGCGCCCCGACCAAAACGGTACGACCTAGTGAAGACAAAATGAGGTCTAACGACCTAAGGGGAATAGGGTCGAGCGACCTAAGGGTTGCGACCTAGGAGTCCAAGGGGTCAAGCGACCTATCGGGATAAGGTCCAACGACCTACGAGTCAAAGGTCCAACGACCTATAGGGTTATAATGTCATGTGACCTATCGGTTTATAAGGTCATGCGACCTAACGAGCTATGGCCAAACGACCTAGTAATGGTAGTAGGGTTGAGCGACCTAAAGGTTTAACCGGTCAAGCGACCTAAGGAAGGTAAGGTCTAACGACCTAACGCTCGTGACCTAACGGTCTAAAGGCCATGCGACCTAGAGGAAAACAAGGTCAAGCGACCTAAAACGTCGTGACCTAACGACCAAAAACGTCGCGACCTAGCGACCTAAAAATGGAAGGCAAGGCCAAGCGACCTAACGAAGAGGGGGTGAGCGACCTATGGTCATAAACGAGGTCGAGCGACCTATAGAGGCATAGGATGCAGCGACCTAAAACATCGCGACCTAGCGACCTAAGGGGATAAGGGCCGAGCGACCTAACATTCGAACGACCTACGACCTAAGGGGATAAGGGCCGAGCGACCTAACATTCGAACGACCTACAACCTAAGGAGCTTGCGACCTAAAGCCCAACGACCCACGACCTAATTCCGAAGCGCCGAGCGACCTAACGTTATAGGCCATTTTAGGTCGGAAACGAGCTATTCGAAGGCCAAGACTTTTCCACGCGAACGACCTAAGGGTTAGGTCGCGAACGACCTAAGGGTTAGGTCGCGAGCGACCTAACTCCGAACACATGAAAATGGCCAGAACGACCTAAGTGCAGAAAATTCACCAAAACGCTAAAAATTGGAGTTTTTCGCCAATCCAATCCAAACCAAATGCAAATGTGCATGCAAAAGTGATAGGGAATCATTCCCAACAGTCCAATATAGTTATAGACTAGATTTGTGAGATAAAAATCTCACCTTTGCACTAAAGTTTATGAAGATGAAGCGTGAAAGCAAGGAGAAGCAATCCAAAGCTTGAATCCAATATCTTCTACTTGAATTTGGAGTTGAATGTTGGATTTGCAATTGAATTTGAGCTTGGAGTTTTAATTTCCCATTCTCTTCACCATTAATGCCAAAGCTTGAGTTAGTTAGGAAATTTATGAAGAGTGAGGAGAAGAGGGTTGGAACTTGGGCTTAATAGGCTAAACTAACCCAAAGTCCAAAGCGGGAAAAGTTAGTGAAATTGCTATAACTCCAAACCTATCGATGTTTATACTAAAAAAAATTGTAAACGACATTTCGAACTCAATGGAAGTGGTCTCGAGTCCTAATTTGACCGTTTGCAAAAAATAGCTTTTCGGACCAAAACCCGATTAACGAGTTAATATTTAAATAAAATATTTAAATACAAACTCGATAAATATGCGGGTTGTTACAAGGAATTTTAAAATGAAAGTTAAGAATAAGAAAATGAGAAAGAAGAAAATAAAATTTTGTTTTATATAAAATGCGATGGCTAAATTACTTAAATGCCCATTTGAACACTACCCTCCATTATATGCTTGCTACCTCGTCAAAACTCCTCCACCTCACCATGAATTTTCAAGAATCATGTCCTCCTTTCCCAATATTGAGCCAATATGCATTTAATATACATTGTACTTTTGTTTCCTTACGTTTCTTTTTACTTTTCTTAATTTTATTTTTATTTAACTTTACATAAAAAGTCATACCATAAGTGTGCGCGCGTGTGTCTGTATGTGTTACTACCATATAATTTACTTTATCATACTTAATTTATTAAAATGTTCATGAATATAAGTTAGCTAATAAGTTCACAATGTTTTAGACAACTTTTAGCCAATGAAAAGTCAAAAATTCAGAAAATGAATTATAGTCCCATTTTATATTTTTCTTCAAGTTAAATATTTTTGTAAACTAATTTGGAAAACTATTTCACCATCATTATATAATATTTAAAAGAGTTTTATTTTAATCATAAAATCTATTATTTAAATATTTAAGATTAATTAAATATTCATAAATCAAAGCAGTGAAATTCTGGATCATTGCATTGAGTGATATCGACATATGAAATACTGTATTTATTTTGAAATACCCACGTGATTCAAGTGTCGGATACATCGAAAATCATGTTATATGTACTTGACATATGTATTTATTCCATAAGTCTATTTAGGGCTTCTTAATGTTCCACCTTTATTTAATTTAATACATTCATATTATATAACTTCTATTATTGCATAACTTTTATATTTCATATTATTTGTATAATAGTCTTATGGATAATATTACGTTAATTAAATCATATTTAATTAATTTTGATTAACTAATATTTTAATTAATTTTATATAACATTTATATTGGATATTTTTATATACTATAACATTTATAGTGTATATCACGTTTATATTATAATAGTCTTATGTATATAATGTAATTTTATTTTAAAGGAGATAGAAAGCACTGAACTCGGTTCAATCGTTGGAAAATAATTCTGGTGATGACTGCAACATCATCAGTATTCGTTTTTTAGTTCTTGAAGTAGGGAATTGCTACCATAATAGCAATGCTCCAGGATTGTTTTGAAAAAGCAAATTATGCTTGAAATTCTATAAGTATGATGATATACAAACGAGATATGTATTATTATTTAAAAATAATTTGAAATAAAAACCGAGTGTTTAATTCATAAGTTTTTAGTTAAGTTATTTTATGGATTCATGCATCCTATGCATTAGAGAAGCTTGATTTCGCATCTCAGTTTGAAATGTTGTTTGGTAATTTTCAATTATTAAAATTAAGTGGAATTTCCAACGATTTGGGACAGTCGAGACTTCTAAATTTGATATAGAGATTTAAGCTTAGTGTTTTTGTTGAACTTATGAGAAATAGGGTTTTTGTAACTTATAAATTTGAAACGATGGAAATTTAAAACAAATTTAAAATTGTTGAACATCCTAGATAAGTAAAACAAAATATGTTATTGTATATATAATCTTAGGATGTAGAAGAGTGTCACAAAAATATGAACTTAAGTTTTTGAGTGATTAATAAACTTAGTTGTATTTTAGAAAATGTTTATAAACTTAAGTGGTGATTTTATCAAATGATTCCTAAAGGAACTTTAGTATTAAAGAGAAAATACTATTGGTGAATTAATTATGATTTAAAATAAATATGAATAAACATAATTGGTATAGATAACGAACCAATTGAATAAGTACATAAAATAAATGTACATAGATCATTTTATTCGCATAGATGTTTTGATCCAGAGTCGAGTACACGATTTTGAGATGATTTAAACAGGTCCGAGTTTGGATTTTCACTTGATTCTAGGAGGCGAACACTTGATACAGATTCTTGATTTGATTCTATATGGTTATGTAAGAAAAATAGAGGTTTCTAATCAAGGAACCGGATCAAAATTCTACTAGAGTGGTCGAGTAAGCGATACTAGTTCGAAAATGAAATTTTAGGATCAAGGGAGCAATCAGATTTGATATTGCATATGGATGGTATAAGTATATCGTACATGCTTTAATATGATTTTGAAATTTAAAAATATTAGTTTGGTTGGATTTTTTTTGTAAGTAAGATGGACGTTCATGAAAGCAAAGGCTAGTTAACACTTTTGGTTTCATAAATAGAATTGGATGCTCGACAAATTGATACATGTTTACATTTTTTTGGTTGATGATTTTATGCCCTAAATATGGGAAACCACTTGGCTTTTTATTCTTTTGTTGGTTTGGGCCCATAGTGGCAATTTGTAGTTTTCCCAATCGTGTTGCGCAATGGAGATGTTGTCAAAATTTTCCGTGATTTTGAAGTCCTAGAGATTTAATAACCCATTTCAAATAAATTATTGGGAAAGCATAAAGGTTCGAGACATTTTCTTACTTAGGAACTGCGGGGATGAAACTCTTTTAAGGAGAAAGAATATCACGACCAAAACAATTTTTCATTAGATATTGAATATTTAATTAATTTTAAATATTGAAATAATTGGTTTTAAAACTCTATAACTTGATTTCAAATGTAGGATTATTTAAAATATTTGAATTGTGAATTAATATTTGAAAAGTGTTTCAAATAACAAGATTTTTAATTGAACGTTAATTTAATGATCAAATGGCCTTATTTAACCTCTTTTAATTAGATAAATAAAAATAGTGAATTCATTTTGTAAGTTTATTTACATAATAAATGGCCCAAATAAATAATGAGAAGTATATTTTTACAACTCGATTTTTATTGATGTATTTTCAATTTAATTTTTTGATTATTCCATAATTTTTAGTTTGGGAAGTATTTAAATTTTTTTGATGATTTTTCGACAAATAGTAGTGTTTTTTGATTTTACACAATATGATTATTGTTTTTGGGTTGTGCCGCTATTCAAAGCACTAATATATTTTTGTTTTGTTGATCGCGGGTCATATGCGAATAAAAATCTATGCAACGGGATGCTGGAAAATTTAAAATAAATATAAGTCAACACTTAAGAAAATCCAACATCACGCATTTTTATCTTTTCATCTGCACTGTTCACCCATTTCTTAAGAATAAGAAAAACTTATATATCCTCTACTTATAAAATTCAAAACAAGTATTTTAAAAATCAAAAAATTAGAAAGGTGAAATCTATCATTTTTATTTGGTGAGATCAACATTTCTGAGTATATTTGGATAGGTCCAATGTCTATTTAGGGAAGTCCGCAGTTTGGACAAGAGCAACACGGGTGTTAGGTTTTAGGATTTTGGCTAAATTAGTTAACCATTGTCGAATCAAAGTTAGGAATCAGGTTTGCCAAGTTAAAAAGCACCTAGGCCCGAGGTTTGTGGGACATGATTGTATATTTGGAACTCGACATAATGGTGGCGATTGTGGCTGTCATATGTCACGAGTGAGGGTGGGGCTTCGGGTGCGATGAGGGGTAATAGATGAGTCGAGTGTGAGGAGAAGAGCTGATGGTATTGTCGAATTATGGTTTTGATTTGCATTGCTTCGTGTTGAGGTTGAGCGTGCATAAGGAAGAACTATGTAATCTTGTTTTGGAGGGAAGGATTTTGGCTAGGCAAAGATGTATTAAGCTTGGTAATTAGTTTAATAATGTAATTAAAGAGAAGTTAATATATATTTGAAAATCAGAAACTTATAAATTATATATTTTACTCATACGAGGTCCAATCAAGACAAAACCTTTTGCGTTGTGGTAATAATAGCAAAGTAGTTTTGTTGAATTTAGAGCAAGTGGAAATTTGAGCAAAAATCGGGCATCATTCAATTTTAGTTCAAATCGAAACGCTTCAGTGCCAATTGAAATTTCAATGTGTTAAACTCACCTCTTTGGTTAATCAATAAGATATATAATAGACAAAAAAATTTGTTTGTATTTGGCTGAAATTATTAGTTGGAAATATTTGCTTTCGAAATGCAATTGGAATTTAAAATTGGAATATGGGAAAATCTGGCGAGAAATCCAGATTTCTCACCATGGTGATTTTAATTTGTTATTTACTTATTGATTTATTTCGGTAGTATATCTGTGATATAGATTGTTAAATGCCAAAATTTGACTATTGACCGTATTGGATGTGACATTGACAATTGTGAAATGTTAAACGTTTTAGTGAAAAAGAAAGTAATAGCATATGTTAAGTGCTATAATAACTATTGGCCTCAATGTAGTATTTTGAAATACTATTAATTGGTGATTTTGTTTGGAAATGATTTTTGATTTGGGAAAATGATTTAAGCTGACTATTGGAATATCTATGGTATTTTAATTTAAATGAGTTTTTTTAATATTCTCTATTTTATTTCAAATTCTTTCATTTTCTATTCTAATATATATTAATAATTATTTTGGGACGTATTGATCACATAGGAAATTATTAAAATAACAAATGGGTAATTTCAAAGTGGAAATTAAAAAGTTATCTTTTACTTAAAGTGATTTTTTTGTGATTTAAAAGAAGGTAGAAATATTTTGGTAATAAATATTTAAGAGGCATTTTGTACTTAATGTTGAAATAAAAGAGTAGATTTATAAAAGAAGTTTATAAATTACATAAGAGATATATAAGTAGTGTTTTATAAATTATGGAATAATTTTATGAAGTGGAAATTAGCCACAATGGCCTCTTTAACAAATGCAATTAGTTTTTAGGACACACGACTGAAATAATTACTTTTAAGGACAAAATACAAAATAATTAATTTCTAAGGCCTAAAAACTAATGAAATTACGTCCTTGAAAGTAACTGGATTGCTGACTTTGTCCTTAGAAGTAATTAATCTGCTGACTTTGGCCTTGAAATTAATTTCTGTGCATGTGTGTCCTAGAAACTAATTGGACTGCAAAGTTTATCCTTCTAGTGAAATGCCCCTTTTATAAATGTATGGAAAAGGAGATTTAAAAGTGATATCTTATAAACAAAAAGGAAATGAATATGATTTTGGATATTTATAGAAGAAGTTTTATAAATGATTTTGGATATTTATGAAGAAGTTTTATAATTAATGATTTTATATATTATTACAGAAATTTTGTAAATGCTTTTGGATATTTATGAAAGAAGTTTTATCAACGATTTTGGATATTTATAAAAGAAGTTTTATAATTGATTTTAAATATTAATAAAAGATGTTTTATAAATAATTTTAGATATTTGTAAAAGAATTTTATAAATGACTTTGGTTATTTATGAAAGAGATTTATAAATAAACTTGGAGATTTATTGAGATTTTTTATAAATGGATTTGGAATTTTTAGAAAAGGAATTGTTCATAAATGAAAGAGATTTATTAAAGGTATTTATTGAAGAAATTTATAAAAGGAATTGAGATTGGATTTCCCCAAATTAACCTTCTCAATTTTTATGATATGGACATTAGTTCTATGCTTAACATCGAAGAATTAGTGTTCTGGTTTTCCTTATCTCCATTTCTTTTAAAACAATATTTGTTTTTAGTCCCTTTGATATGATTTTGAAATAAGAATCTATTCATAATGTCTTGTGAGTATACTTATGCTGTTGAAATAAGTATATGAATGCATTTTCAAACTAGGGAAAGTGCGGTATTTATGTGAATATACTTATAACGTTGAGATAAGTATAGGGATATTTTTCAAAGTATTGAAAGGAGTATAAATGATTTGTGATTATATCACTATAAAAGTTTTTTAATTCGAGAATTGACGAAGTAGCTTTAATTAATGAAAAGATTAATTAAAGAGGCTTAGTGGTTGCTTTTTGCTTAACCACGCTTTGTTAAATCTCCGGTTGATTTTTTTTTTATTTGATAGTTAAATAACCGGGTATCAAATGTTGGCCCATTTTTGAAACTATTGTTGTCGGTTCGGAGAGATCAAGATTTGATATATTATTGAAAAACCACTTCGAACCAGCATAAGCGTTTCGAATTGGAATATCTTGAAGACGACCAAAGATAGAGTTCTTTAAAGTGCAAGGGCTACTTGCTACTAATCTAGAGGGTGGTTCCAAAATGGATGTAGTAGAAGTAATGACTCTAGTTATTTATACTCCGAACAACTTATACGGACAAATGCTACCCTTGCATTATTGCCTGGAGGGAAGTATTAGCGTTTAAGTAGGATTACTATCTAAAAGGTAAGACATAGCCTCAAGCCCCAAAAATTAGTGCCTTCTAGATATACTATATCAAGGCTAAGTAGATAAATCCTTTTAGAATGAGTGCCTTTTTTAAAATTTATCGATATTGCATCGGGGCTAAGTAGATAAACGTACATCTAAAACGCACTTGCCTTCTAGAGGTTTTCTTTATAGACCTACTTAACCAAATCCAAATCGTAGCCTCAAGCCACAGCAATAAGCGGCTTTTATAAATTTTATAAATGCTTTTGGAAACAAGGATAAGCAGGCCACATCCAGGGTATGTCATTACCCTTTGAGATGTATATTAATTTATAGATTTGGTTGTGCATGAGAGCACTCGGTTAAGGTTACAAAGCAACCAGGGTGACGAAAAATTTGGTACTATCTAGGAAGAGGTAGGTATGTTCTGTATAGCAGGTGTGCAAGATGTTCCTGTTGACCTCGATACATTTTTCTAGAGGTGTACTGTGACGGACGGTACCCTAATAGTCTAGTCATTATATGAAATTCATTCTCCGATAAGTGCCTTCGGACTTAGTTGTATACCTATTATGCTGGAATTTAATTAATGTAACAATTTCAGCTATGATTTAATATTTGTTTTAGACTCTAGACATTATTATAATATCAGAAGATTTCCTATGAAATGTTTTGGTTATCATAAGGTAAAAACTCGTTCATATTTATGTGCGGCGTTGTCTTACAAGATACCTTTATTTTGAAAGGTTGTATAATGTTAAAATCTAATTGAAGTGTGTTTCTCACATTGGTTTACCAGACTTATCTAGGCATTTTTTTCTTAAAATACTCAAGTCGGACTGAACATATTTTCAGATCTAGTTTGGATGCTTAGAGGTGTAGGAGACAAGTTGGATGCCCATAAGATGTACTCATGTATATTCTATTTTCCACTACATTAGCTGTTTTATTTACCAGCAGTTGTGGGACAGGTTGTTATAACTATTTAGGCCGATGATTGGTTAGTGTACTATAGTTTGATGTAGGTATATTATAGTTTTTCTTTTGTAAAGATCTATTGTATATTATGTATTACTCGTCACGATGTGAGATTCTGATTTTTCTTTTCTTCTTCCTCCCCAATAATCTTTCTTTCTTACACTTGGATGTTTTCCACGTTAATAACATGGATTATTAGTGTTGGCTTGCGAGGATAGAAAAAGCGGGTCATTACAACGTGGTATTGCAGCTTAGGTTTAGCGAACATCTAGGCTTTGGTGGGGTCAGTTCATTTGAGATAGGGCAAGTGAGAACCTAGGATGAGCTTGAGTGTATCATATATATCAGCGCGTATTTTTAGTGTTATAAAATGTTTTATATTATGTTGATTTACCAGCTTAGTGGCTTACAAATTATGGTCAATACAAAAGGAACAATTGTGCCGATAGGAATTTCTAAACTCTTAAATAGGCAAACCTACACAGTGTTGTTTTGAAATTGGGAAATGGAATGATTTTACCTAGATTATATTTTATATATATAAATAATAATTTTCAGAAATTAATATAATGTATATGGCGTGTTTGGTTGTTAGAGAATGATAATATTAGGATTATTATCATTTATTTGCTTGATTAGTCATACTCACCTAGTCCGGGAGCATTGACTATAGTTTGTTGATCGATTGTTTATGCTCAGATGGTTTATGAGCATTTATTATTTGGTTAAATTAAATATGAACAACTTATGAATTAAGTTCCACGATTTGACTATAAGGCGTTCAATGATAATGTTGGGTTAAAACTTGAATTTGTTTTTAATAAAACTTGTTTCTTATAATCTAAACAAAGATATTAAATTGGGCAATGATTTTGAGAAAAGTAAGTGAAAATACACATAAGCATTGATTGTAAACATAGTTTTCATACAAATGGTTTTTAAGCTGAGAATTTGAAACTTAAATCCTAGTTGTTTTGGAAATTGTATTTCAAAGTTTTGGGAAAATAATAATGGTATTGTTTGGAAGTATTTTTGACTAGAAATAATTTAAAAAGGATTTTAAAGGAGATAAAAAGCACTGAGCTCACTTCAGTTGCTAATAAATGATTCTGGCGATGACTGCAACATCATCAGTATTCATTTTCGAGTTTCTAAAGTGAGAAATTGCTAACATAATAAATTTTTTTGCTTCAGGATTGTTTTGGAAAAATGGATTTTTCTTAAAATTCTACAAGTATGATTTGATACACAAACGAGAAATAATTTGAAATAAAAACCGGGTGTTTAATTTATAAGCTTTTAATTAAATTATTTTATGGATTTATGCATCCTAAGCATAGTTTGGTTTTGCATCTTAGTTTGATTTGTTGTTTGGTAGTTTTCATTTATTAAAAGAATATGGAATTTCCGATGATTTGGGATAGTTGGAACTTCTAAGTTTGTTATAGAGATTTAAGCTAAGTGTTTTTGTTGAAATTATGAGAAATTAGGTTTTTGTAACTTATAAATTTGAAGATATAGAAATTTAAAACAAATTTAAAATTATTGAACATCCTGGATAAGTAAAACAAAACCTGATATTGTATTTATAATCTTAGGATGTAGAAGAGTGTCGCATAAATATGAACTTAAGTTTTTGAGTGATTAATAAACATGGCTAAGTTTTAAACGATGTTTATAAACTTAAGTAATGATTTTGTGTAAAGGAATTTTAGTACTAAATGGAAAATACTATTGGTGAATTTAATTGTAATTTAAAATGAATGTGAATAAAAATAATTGGAATAAGTAATAAACCAACTGAATAAGTACGTAAAATGTATGTAAATCATTTTATTTGCATAGCTCTCTCGATCCAGACTCAAGCACATGATTTCAAGGTGATTTACATCGTCCTGGTTAGGAATTTCACTTGATTCTTGATGGTGAACACTTTATGTGGATTCTTGATTTTATTATGATTTTTCTATCATAGTATAAGGCTATATTAAGAGAACGGAGGTTTCTAATCAAGGAACATGATCAGAGTCCATACTAGAGTGGTCGAGTGAGCGATACTAGTTTGGAAGTGAAATTTTACGATCGAGTAAGCGAATGGATTAGGTATTACGTACGGATGGTATATGTACATTATACAGGCTTTAATATGATTTTGACATTTATAAATATTAGTTATTTGGTTGGATATTATTTGTAAGTAAGATGCAGGTTCAGGGAAGTAAATGCTAGTTGACGCTTTTGGTTTCATGAGTAGAGTTGATTGCTCGAATAATAGGCACATTCTTTTATTTTTATTTGGTTAATGATTTTGTGCCCTAGGTATGGGAGGCTACTTGGCTTTTTTTTGTTGGTTTGGGCCCATAATGATAATTTGAAGTTTTTTCAATCGAGTCACACAAAGGAGGTGCTGCCGAAATTTTCTATAATTTTAAGGACCTAGAGATTTAATAACCTATTTCAACTAAATTATTAGGAAAGCTTAAGGGTTCGAGACATTTTTCTTACTTAGGAAATTTCAAGGAACAAATTCTTTTAAAAGGGGGAAGAATGTAACGACCTAGAGTTTTGGTCATTGGATTTTGAATATTTAATTAATTTTAAGTATTGAAATAATCGTTTCAAATGTTCATAACCTGAATTCAAATATAGGGATTTTTAAAATATTTGAATTGTGAATTAATATTTGAATAGTGTTTTGAAATAACTAGATTTTAAATTGAATATTATTCAATGGATTAAGTGGTCTCATTTACCTTCTTTTTTATTATATAAATAATAATAGTTAATTCAATTTGTAAATTTATTTACTATAATTAATGGTTCAAATAAATAATGAGAAATATATTTTTAATATAACAACTTGATTTTTATTGACGCATTTTTAATTTAATTTTTTGATTATTCCACAATTTTTAATTTGGAGAAATTTAAATTTTCATTTGACGATTTTTCGACAAACGGTGGTATTTTTGTGATTTTACATAATATGATAACCAATGTATATTATTGGGTCGCGTCGTTGTTCTGGTCACGATCGTATTTTTGTTTTGTCGATTGAAGTCATACACGAACGAAAATCTATGCAGCGAGATGTTGGAAAATTGAAAATAAATATAAGTCTGCATTTAGAGAAAATCCAACATCACAATTTTCATCTTTTCATTTGTACCATTCATCCACTTTCATAAGATTAACAAAACTTATAAATTTTCTCCTTATAAAATTTGAAACAAATGTTTCAAAAATTTAAAATTAGAAAGGTGAAATCTTCGAGTTTTATTTGGTGAGATCTTCATTTATGAGTATTTTGGATAGGTATGGCATTAATTTGGAGACATCGGTAGTTTGAATGAGAGCAGCAAGGGTCCTAGGGTTTAGGATTTTAGCTAAATTAGTCAACGATTGTCGAATCAGAGTTAGGAACTGGGTTTTTCGAGTGAAAAATTACCTATGCCTAAAGTTTTGTGGGTCGCAGTTGTTATATTTGGAAACACAACATGGTGGGAGTGTTCTGGGCTGACAGATGTCACGATGGAGGGTACGCCTTCAGGCGTGGTGTGGTGGTGACAGGCAAGTTGAGTGTGAGAAGAGGAAGCTGATGGTTTTATGGTTGATTAAATCTTTGGTTGAATTGTTTGTTTGTTTGATAGTTAAATAAACAACTTTTAAATGTTAGCCCATTTTTAAAACTATCATTGTCGGTTTGGAGAGATCGAGATCGGATATATTGTTCCAAAACTACTTTGAACTGGCATAAGCATTTCGAATTGGAATAACTTGAAGATGATCAAAGACGAAGATCTTTGCAGCGCAAGGGCTACTAGCTACTAATCCTATGGGTGATTACAAAATGGATGTAGTAGAAGTAATTGCTTTGGTTTGTTTATGTCCTGAACACCTTGTATGAACAAATTCTGACATTACATTGTTGCTTGGAGGGCAGTGTTAGCATTTTAAGTGGGATTGCTATCTAAAAGGTAAAACATAGCCACAAGCCTCATTAATTGGGAATGATTAAAACATGGGATATGCAGCAGGGCTAAGTGGGTTGCACCCATTAGGGTATGTCATCACCCTTCTAGATGTATAATCATTAATGGATTTGGTTGTGCATGAGAGCTTTCGGTTAAGGTTGCAAAGTCATTAGGGTGATGACATATTCATTACTTTCAAGAAGGGGTAGGCCGGTTCTTTATAGCAGGGGTGCAAGATGTTTTTGTTGACCTTGGTACATTTATCTAAAGGTGTATTATGACAGACGGTACCCAGTAGCCCATTCATTGTATGGAATCCATTCTCCAATAAGTGCCTTCGAATTTATTTGTATACCTATTATGCTAGAATTTAATTAATGTAACACTTTCGGCTATGATTCAACATTTATTATAAACCCTAGGCATTATTATAATATCAAAGGATTTCCTATGAAATGTTTTGGTGATCGTAAGTTAAAAACCGGTCCATGTTTTTGTGTGGCGTGGTCTTACGAGATACCTTTATTTTAAAAGATTTTGTAAAATTAATATCCATTTGAGATGTGTTTCTCACGCTGGTTTACCAAACTGATCCGTGCATTATTTTTCTTAAAATGCTCAGGTCAGACTGAGCATATTTTCGGATCTATTTTGGGTGCTTCGTGCTTTAGGAGAGGAGTTGGATGCCTTCAAGATGTACTCATGTATATTCTATTTTCCACTGCATTAGTTGTTTTATTTAAAAGCAATTATGAGGATAGCTTGTCATAATTGTCCAGGCTGATTATTAGTTAGTGTACTACGATTTGATGTAGGTATATTACAGTTTTCTTTTGTAAAGATCTGTTGTATATATATTTCTCGTTTCGATGTGAAATTCCATTCTGTCTTTTCTTTCTTTCTTCTCTATAATCTGTCTTTCTGGAACGTGCATGCTTGGTACGTGTATACCATGAATGTATTAATATTGGCTTTTGTAGATCGAATAGGTGGGTCGCCACATTAACATTATCCTTCAGCCAAAAAATCTTATTGTCCTTCAGCCTAATTTTTTTTCAAAGTTTTTACTTCTGCCAGTATATACATACATACATACAAATATATATATATAACAAACAATAATATATGTATTTTAAATTTAAAATTATATTAATTTATTTATGTTACTGTAGTTTCAAAATCATAATCATAATTTTTTAATTTAACATGTATAATATATATATATGTGTGTGTTATATATATTAATATTTTCTAAAATTAATAATATATATAGACCTAAAGAAAACATATATACATGCCTATTATATAGCTCAAGACAAATGATGTTTTTGTTTTTTAACATATAAATAAATATTTCTGTATAGGAATATAATATAAATTAATAAAAAGTAATTTTTAAGATAATATCAAATTTAAATATTTCAGTACAAATTTCGAACATATTACGATATTTAAATATTTTATATGTATTTTATAATTTAAAATCAATTTTAAAATCCACTTATTTATTCAAGTTATTTTTAAAGTATTTAAATCCCATAAAATTTTAATTTCTTTTCTACAGAAAGTTATACCAGATGTTAATTTAATTTTATGAAATGTAAAATATATATATATATAAATTATTATTAGAATTTAATGATTTAAATAATAAATATAAAGACAAAAATTGTTTTAATTCTACTGAAAATATTTTAACTATAATATTACTTATATAAAATATTAAAACCGTATTTTGTTATGATTTAATATTTTGAATTATAAATCTTATACAAATTAAATAATGAATATTAAATTGACTTAAATTAAAAAAAATTATTATTTTATTTTCCATGAGATTTATATGTATGATTATATATAATTTTTTAATAAAAGTGTATATAAATTCACACAACCATTCTGAATGTGATAATATATTGATATAATAGAATTGTCATCTAGCTATCAAACAAAATACATGATATTTTATGTATGTTATATAAACATTAATATATATTGATAAATTAGGAAATTAATCTTATCACCAATGCCTATAAGCACACCATGAAATAACGAGATCTACTCCTTGAACTAATTTCTAATCCAGTAGATTGCTAGCCCTTATACCAATGATTACTAGCTAGCTATCAAATTATTATTTGTCTTACTTTAATTTGTGTATGGAAATGTAGAGATGGAAACTGTTAGTTTTTGGCATGAGTTAGAGGACTTGGAGACTTCCATAAAGTTCTCTAATAGCTATGGGTTAAGACGCTTATGTAGATAAGGGATAAGAGACAAGTTAGGATTTAGATCTTTTTTATCTCTTACTAATTCTCTTTTCCTTATCCATCCAAAGTAAGTCCAACTTGCTATCATATGACCACACCCCTTTAGGCCCTCACAATAGCCGAACCAACTAGCCCCCAATATGGGCTTTAGACGTATTTAAAGCCGGAGCTGAATATTTTGTATTTAAATCCAATTTAAACGCATATCGATATCATATATCGATTAATATATTTATCACTATTATAAATATATTTAATAATATTTTTCCATCAAATCAAAATAAAATTTTATAACTAATATTTCACAAATTTTAATTAATTTATAGTAGCTACAAATTAGTTAAATCGTTGGTTAAAGAAGTATTCAATATTTTAGTTGTGTGACCCGTTAGGTGTAAATTTGGTCAGCAATTGATATTAAACTATTTGAATATTAACATTCATATGTCACTTAGGAGGTGGTGTGACATTTTGGCCATTTTTTTTCTTGTAGGAAAAATAAAGTACTACTATTTTGCACGAGAAAGTTGATTTTATATTGGTCATACTACTTGACAAAAAGGAAGCACATATGCTTTGGTAGCTACAACAACTCACTAGTACAACATCACATACACAAGCTATGAATGCTAAAAAATATGGATATCTGACTAAATACAAATAAAGAGCAGAAGATCACGTTGGAGCAAAAGTCAAAAAGGACGATCTGGTGGATATCATACTCATAGCCGTCATCAAAATCATTAGGGTCAGAGACCGAAGACGATGACAATGAGGAGAATCGCTTATTAAGATATGGTTTAGGAGCCTTTACCACTAGGGAAGAGGCATGGGAAACTTGTAGTTTCTCTGGGCAGTTTCTGAAATAAAACAGAAGGTGGATTAGGAGGAGTAGAAGCGGGGGCTCGACACGCCATTCTTTGGCTTCAACATTCCATAGAAGGGATAATAGTGGGATAAGAAACTCAAGTGCAGGCACATCCAAAGGTAGAGAGTATGAACACGAAGTAACAGTATGACCAAAGGAACTGCATCAAGTGAAAATTCTAGAGGACGGAAACCTAAACATGGTCAGTAATATGCTCAGATACATAAACAAGAACTGTAGTAGGTAGCTCCTACTTTGGTGATATTTTAATCAATGCACGGGTATAATCCAACCTATTTCTATGCTCGGTGTCTTCATTAAAACAAATAAGTTTTCACATATAGCTAAAATTCCAATCTAGATCTTCTAGTGTTTGGTAAAGCGATGCGCTATTGGCAAGTTTAGCCCAAACTCTAATAGATTCAACTTGCTCTCTAATTCTACCAATAGTTGGGTCCACTTAGCAACGATGAAAACTCTGTTAAATATATTGAAAATGTCCAATTCTAAAATTCTAGCTCTATTATCAAAATAGGAGAAATCAAAGTAAAACATCTCCTTGTCATAATTAATTTTGATGGTTTCTTTGAGTTTCCACACATGAAGAAGGTGTTTTATAACTACATGATATGGTAAATTTTATCTAAGAAAAATCCAACAAGGTAGTTTTTTCAAAATGACTTCCCAATATCAATTACTTTACCATGCGGAACAAGGCCATATAGTTTTTTAGTAATATACCTAATGGGGTTACTTGGCTTGCGAGTGAACAAAGATGCCTAACTATGATTTTCTAGAATGCATGTTTTCTGAGCCACATGGAGTCCAATAGGAAAAGAGGCTTGTGGGATGAAGTATTGATCAACAAAAAGGTTGCGTGATAGTATCAGCTTGCACAGTGACATTCAAAGAGGAAAATGGTGCAAGAAAATTAGAGTTATGATCTGGAGCATTATCCACCTCATCTACCAATAATGTACTGAAAATTACAAGGTTATTCTTTTTCATCAATGTAAACGCACCCGAGCCACCATCGACAGTCGAAGTTCCTACCCGATCGAAAATTTCCCAAACTGCATCTAGAGTTTTGCTATTGTACAGAGATAAGGTGCTTCCAACTTGCTTAGCCTTGTTTTTTGATTCTTTCGAGAAGAACAAAGTGATGGAAACTGGTCGTCGTCAAAGGTTAATGGGAGTCGAATCTTGACAGATCTATTAGAAATCCTTAGATCTCCAAAAATCAGACTTCATGAGCAAGTGCATTTGCTAATTAAGACATGAGAGCGAGAGACGTGCGATGGAGAGGAAGAAATAAAGGTGTGAAAGACGATGAGATGGCAGATAGAGGAGGTGGCTGATAAACAAATTAGGTCACCATGGACGCGGACGAATTGTTTAAAATGGAATTTGTTTTGCTCGTGGCTAAGATTACTGTCTATCTGGTTTCGATAAAATCCAATTCTTCTTCATTACACATTACCCAATTATTACAATTATTTACACCAATTATCTTTATCAAAATTATATCACTTTTGGACTTATGGAATTTGGCAATGGTCAAAATTGAAACATCGTCCATATTCAACTCTATAGTATAATCACAAAGTCCTTGGTTTAACGGTATTAGTTATTATTAATCGAAATACTCTGGGCAGGGACTTTGACTTTGAGTTAACTTCAGTTCACCGTGACATTAACCTTACATAACTGAGAAAACAAATCCTCTCTTGAATAATGTTTCACTTCCACTACTTTCACTCGACCCAACTATAATCAAAGAGGAGCCAAACCATGATTTAACTATAATCAAAGAGTAGCTTCCACATTGAAGATCAATAGTATTTTCAAAGATAAGTGAACTGTGCAATTTTGTCATACCGATATTTTCTATTTGACTTTAGTTATATTAACCAATAGAAAACTATCGGTAAGTCATTCTATAGTTATCCAATAACATCAGTGCATAACCTCTTGGTGCCCTCAACAGCCATGAGTAATGCATTGCCCAACATTTGAAGAGGATTATGCACTCTATTCTTAACGGATGTGTCGATATCCGATCTTAATACATCTTGACTATGAATATTTGAAATGGTATATTTATTTTCATTATGGTAAATAACTCACGGTTACAACGTTTTGTAACTACTATCACAAAACATATACAAAACATATCGTTTATGGATTTTTTATTAAATATATTTTTAATTAAATTAATTAATTAATATAACATATTATATCAAGTATATAATAAAAAGAAAGCACATTTTATTTTGAACAAGATTGGTTATCAAGTAAGATATATGTAACAAATTACATAATTACACTTAGACATACCCCTATCTCTCTCACACACTTTATATTATGTTACATTTGTAATTATTGCTTTCTACTATTATATGTACGCTACTTCACTTATAGATTGTTTCTAGCCTGAGCCGGGATGTGTTATTTTTTTAACAAACTTGGTTTAGACTAAACTTGTTTTGATAGGATGTATTACCATGATTTTGTACCACTTTTGGAACTCGCTTTAGTGGCGATGTGGTAGATGGTGGAGATGCTTAATGTGTGTTATGTTTTAGTGATAATATGATATGATTTTGATTTGTAAATAGTTATGTTGCGTCTGTCTATGAGCATTGTTGTATATCATTTTCGACAAACATGTACTTAGACATGAGATGTAATATTCTGTGATGTCCCTATTACGTTAATATCAGTTGTGTATACATTACCTTTTCGATCTCTTACAAAGTTATTTTGGGAATTTCATATACGTGTATGATTTTTGTCTTGTTCTATCCTTGGAAACACTTTGTACCGTTGTTTTGTACCGAGATGAGATACATGTCATGATTATAACTACTATATTTATCATATCCTTGTTGGCCCAATAGATGCGTACCATGGAGAACTCATTATAATCTCATTCTTTGTAATATCAAGTAATGCTCTTTAGTAGTATAGTTATAGGGGCGGGGAGTCACAACATAGCAATCATATAGATACATACATATATATACATACATATATTACATACATACATACATACATATAGATTTGTGTGTGTATTAAAAGGATCAGCTACACCTCAAATCCCCCTAGATTTCAACCTTATGTTCCGCTTTGAATGATCATACCTTTTCCCTTCATTCACCTATTTGATGATTTAAATCAAAACTTATGGTTAAAATCGGATAGGATTTGAGGTGTGCAAGAATGTGTTGTATCCGATTCTAGCCCCCTCACCCACCCTACGCACACATATATAAATATATATATATACACATACATATATATATATTAATGTAATATACTAATATGTTAGACTATTCACATATTACATGGTGTGATCATAAATTCCAGTGATCACATATACCCAGTGTTATCTACACATACACACACACGTGTTTTTTTGTTTATCATATGTTATGGTTCCTATCGAGAATATGAACTATGTATTTTCTATGCGACATTGGCACTTTAATATTAGTGAAATATGTATAATAAATAAATCAAAAAGGAGGAAACATGAACTTACGTCTTTCAGGGATTATATAAAGGGACCAGTTGAAAAGAATTATTCAAAAGGAGGAATTTCTACTCAAAGTGTTTAGATGTTTTCCTCTATAAACATCTAATACTTTCATAAAAATAAACTTTTACTTAAGTTCAAATTTTACTAAGAAGTTCAAATCATTCAAGAAACCCTTTTTTTCCAAGAACGTTATAATTTTTTGGAGATAGTAAACATCTCACATAATTGAATATTCTTTTAATGTGAAATTCAAATGGTTTGAACAAAATTCAATTTATTTTGTAGAATTTCAAAACTGTCCTTATTATCTTTCCAAAAATGTGGAAAAAATAAAATACATAAAAATAATAGAATTCTATACAATATAACACAAAACTATAAAGATCTTAAATACTCTAGGCATAAAGTAAAGGTAATTCAATGTGTTACAAATTTTTTTATGATTCTTGAATATAGCAAATTAGTGAAATATTCTCGATCATTTGATGGCGACATAGCTTATGACATAGTAAATCTTAATCATTGGATTGACCACTGATTTCAACTCCAAGTGTGAATATAATAAGACTAAATGGTTTAGATCGACTGTGTCACCAATTATGTTTAATTTTATATCTAAATAGCTGATCCATTTTAGAGGAAGAATTTATTGGGACATAAAACGGATATACTACTGGTGGCACAATAAATCTCAATAATTAAATTGCCTCTTTATTTCAGCCTCTTATATCTTTAATAATAATTGAAATACCTTTAGTATCCCACTTTTTTAGTGATAGTGTGAACTACTAAAATGCCCCACTACAGTATTAACAAATCTTAATATCCTCTGAAAATAGGAAAAATTAGATGTTGCAACTTAGAAATAAAAGTATAAATTAACTACGCGTTATTTCAACGTAAAAAATTGTGCAAACCATTTTTTCTTGAACGTATTAATCATATATAATCGGTAGAAAAATAATTCATGTGCGAGACAAATGTCATTATCACATGTGAAGCGCGTGCCATAACGCTCGTGAACATAATGAGATCAAACGGTCCAATTCTATTGGATCACAAATTGTGTTTAATTTTATATCTATGTAGCCGGTCCTATTTTCAAATTATCAATGTTAACAAAAAGCTTTGAACGAAATCCATTGCCGTCTGTACCGTGATTAATAAAAAAACGCACTAATAAATCGAGGGCTATTATGGTAGTTGTTACTGTTACCATTTGACAAATACCGTTACCGTAACATTTTTACTGGTAATCTAAAATTGCTTACCGTTACCGATCGTTTGGTATACCAAAGACTGCTATACCGATAATCTGGTAACCATTACACTGGTAATGGTAAATTACCATTTGTCAAAAAAAAATCCATAACTTGATATGTTTTTATACCATAGCGCAACTTCAGTATACTATTAATAGTATTACTTAATAAAATGCATAAATGAGAAAGAAAAGAAGTGTATTTGATATTATTTGATCAGATTACTGAACTAAATTTAATCATTTGTTTGGTGTTAAATGTCTATATTAAAGCATATCAGATGAATATAAATGTGTTTTAGATCGACTGGTAAATTTGCCGTTACCACTGATTTTGAAGAATTGTTACCGATAATTTACCGTAGAAAATGGTAAATTTACTATTATAATACCGATTAAACTGGTATACCAATATTATTCAATAATGATAACCGATTGACAGTTAATGGTATGCTAATGGTAAATTTATCGTTACCATAATGGTCCTAAACAGGAAACAGGTCCAAAATCATCTCAGCCACACAACAAAATTGCCCTTCAAATCCACCTTTTGAACCATATTTGCACCACCCGTGCACATAATTTTCATGCCCCGTATTTCCTACCAAAGTGTACAGAGCGCTTTGAAATGAACTCAAAACAAATTCCAACATCCCTCGCGATACAGAATCTCAGAATCAATACTCAGCCTTTCCCAAACGAGACCCTTCTTCAAACCCTGATTTCCAAAATTAAATCTTACAAGGAGGCCCACGAAATCCTATGAAGGCCCTGCATGTTTACACCTCTTATGTACTTTACGGGTTACTGTAGAAATTCGCAAGAAGGCGTTGTTGATGGAATAAAAGACAAAAGTAGGCTAGGCAAAACCCTAATTTTATTTTAAATAAATTTTGATAACTATACTATCGAACAAGTTCTTAACGCTTTTTTGTAAGAGCTGATACTATTTATAACATTTAACCAAGTACTTCTTCAAGAAAGAAAAGTCAGAACTCAGAAGTGTTTTTCACTAATACACTTCGAAATTTGACAAAAACGGAAAGATTGAAAGGTTGATCATACAGCACATACTTGACTGTTCTATAAAAAACTTGATAAAAACAAATTAAATTGTAAACATGTCCATAGCCAATGCAGAATAATAACAGAAAGAATCATACGTCAAAGCCAAAAAATGGGATCAAGAAGTTCATCTAATTGGCTAAAATCCATAACAGCATCATCGTCATCATTCACAGTCCCTTCTTGTCCAAATGTCTTACTTGCAACATCTCCATGTCCTTGAATATTTTCATCGCTACCCTGATTCAGTTCGACTACAGGAACATTGCTCGTTGCATTTGGTATGCAATCCGGATGCAAAGTAACACTAGATTCCGTAGCTTGATTGTTACTTGCCATGAAACTAGGGTTTGTTTGAGGATGTTTGTTTCCTTTCATACCATTATCTGCTTTTGCACGATGTTCTCTTCTGATTTTCTGAACAAGAACATGAGTTCGTGGTATACAGAGTTAATAAACATCTAGTTTTCTCCAAACAAAAGCACTCTTACATGAATATTCATTTGTGCTGGAAGTAACTAAATTCAGAAACAAACTAACCTGAAGATAGTATGCGACATGGCTTCTATTCATGCCTGGTTCAACCATTAACGCCCTTATCTTTGAAGGCTTTGCATCTATAAACATTGTAAAAAGACCCAATTTAATGTATTTTAAAGATACATTAAAACAATACACATATTACACAATAGAAATTCTTACTGTTAATGCCGAGGAATTTGAGAGCATGCATGAACTTCTTTTTTCTTTCGTCCGTCCATTTAAATCTTGGTTTCTTTGGACGTACTGCTTCACTGACCGCTTTTTCATTTCTACTTTCTTGACTGATAATCTCACTTTTCTTTTCAGCTGCAATCAAATTCCTACTGCTTGCTGTGTGAGCTTCGTTTTGATTGTTACGATCCTTTTGGATTGTTTGCAGTGTAGAATCCATAGCGTAACAAATTTGATTTAGATTACTGATATTGTTTGGTTGTGGTATATAATATTTATAAGAGATTATAACTTGCTTTATTTTGGGAAGCTTTTAATTAATTGACAGGCTGTGACGGTAATTTTCTTGCCAAATATATCATAATGAGTATTTCCACCGTGTGAAATTTAAATAGGAATTAAATGGTAAATTTATGGAATACCGTTATACAAGGCTAAATGTTAGAAAATCATTTAATTTGCAATTGATAATCATTCAGGCTAATAAATTCATCCGTATCTTAATTAAGATATCGTTTTCCATATTCGCTCACTCATTAAAACAAAAACATGCAAACCTATACACAAACAAAACAAAATAAGACAGGAAAAAAAATAAAGGAAAGAAATGAAGGAAATGAAGGAAATAAATAGGATGCTTGGTTGGATTTGGGAATTAAGACTAGGTTGGTAGTATTGATACCACTTATGATCTTACTATGGTTGAAGAAGTTGACAGCTTTTAACAATTCATTTGCAAATATAGGCCAGCTGGGGATGAAGAAAATGGCATTGAAGCCATCAGGACCCCCAGAAGATGCTTTATTCATCCCAAAAACAGCTAATTTAATCTCATATTCGGTAACTCTAGCTGATAGGACATTAACATTTTTTTTTAAAACAAGAATTATATAATTAAACAACACTAGCTGTCAACAAGCCTGACAGGTAACCAACAGTAAAAGAAACCCAAAACCCGGCGAAGCAAGCCGAAACAGGAAAAAAACAAAATAAGATAGGTAAAAACGAATAAATCAGCCAACACAAGGCGAAAAGACAAAACACGGCGAAGAAGCCGCTAATAAACACAACAAAATCATAATAAGCGGAAATTGCTGCCGAAGGTTCCTCCCAGAGGAGGAAGCAATACAAAAGGATGAGATACAGCAAAGGCAGCCGAAAAAGAGAAAGGCGAAAACAAGAACCAGAATAGCGACCACCCAAATCCAAGCATAATAGAAGAAATAACAGACCCCATACCAAACCTATAAAAGCAGAGCCTACAACCAGAAGCCACTAAATCAGAGGAAAAATTAGAGGGGGGGGGGGGGGGGAATTACGGAGTCGGGTAAGCCAGAACAACCTTGCTTAAGGACGTTCATCAACCAACTCCCGCCCTACTGGGAGGCTGAGAACAGAAAATAGATAACAGAGCAACTAGATGGCCAGAACGAGAGCTAATCGATCCCTTGAAAGGTCTGCCTCGAAAAACTAGAAAAACATCATTCCTAACCCGGCGAATAACGGAGACGGGAGCCATGGGAGTTTCCTCAAAAATTGCCTTATTCCACGCACACCATAGGTGCCGGCAGATCAGACAAGGAATTAAGCGAAAAACAACAGAACGTAGAGATTTACCTTTGATTCCGTTCCACCAGGTCAATTGTAAATCCTCCGACGAGTTGTTGCCACCTCTAATACCTAAAAGATTACCGAAATAATTCCAACAGGATCTGGCTGTGAAACCGGTAAAGATTAAATGATCCAAAAATTCCGAATTTCCGTTGCCGCAACACCTGCAACGGGAAACAAAAGGAATACCAATCCGCTGAAGGTTCTCATCAACTGGCAATCCCTTATGAAGTGTTCGCCACATGAACAGAGACACTTTAGGAGGGATTCTGGCGTCCCATATGAAGGAGAATAAATGGAGAACGGGGGTTGACAGACGAGCCGAACTCCAAGCTTTCAAGATGGAAAACGGACCACCATCCCAACCGGATTGGCCGCCGTGAGAGTCAGAGAAAGGTTCGACCGATTGCATGTGCATCCAAGTTTCACTAGCGAAGAAAGGAGATCCGGAAAAGCCTGCGGAGGCCAGACTGTTGTACTTGGCTCGGAGGAACTTCGCCCAAAGGGAATCGTTAGTCCCAAACCTGTACCACAGCTTGCAAGCAAAAGCCGCACAAATATCCTTAGGATTTCGCAATCCAAGCCCTCCCTCGTTCTTGGGGCGACACACCACGTCCCATGAGACCCAGTGATGACGGTGATTGTCAATCTTTGACCCCCAGAAGAATGAAGAAGCCAAAGATTGGAAAGACCTGAAGAAAGAGGCGGTAGGGGAAATCGCTGCGAAGACATGGGTACCCAGCGAACCTAACACCGACTTGATAAGAACCAATCTTCCTGCCTGAGATAGAATCGAAGCATTCCAACGAATGATCTTTCCCCTAACTTTATCCGTCAGAGAATCGAATAGGGCGTTAAGTTTCCGGCCCCTGTAGAGAACAATACCCAAGTATGGAAGCGGTAGGGAAGCCGCCTTGAATCCTGTGAACGAATGGACCCAGGAAACCCTGGAAGGATCCATATCCTTCGCATGAATGAAGCAACTCTTCGACGAGTTAACGAGCTGGCCCGAGCATCGCTCGTACTGATGGATAAAGCGAATCAGGCGACGAACAGACGGCCGGGTACCGTTGGAGAAAATGACTATGTCATCCGCAAAGGATAAGGAGGAAACGAGCGGGCACCTACTCGGAAGACCAAATCGGTGAACCTGGCCGAAAATCGTTAAGGTGTGGATCCCTCGTATGAAAGCTTCAGCCGCTATCACGAAAAGAGAAGGCGATAGAGGATCACCCTGACGGAGACACCTACCAGCCCTGAAGAATCCTTTGGCCGATCCGTTAATGAGGACGGAAAACCAACAGTTAGAGATAAGTCTCCAAACCAAATCGATAAGGTTTTCTGGTAGCCCAAATGCACGTAGAACTCTAATGATGAAAAACCACGACATACGATCATAAGCCTTCTCCATATCAAGTTTGAAAACAACATTAGAACCTCTAATCTTCCTGTCAATCTGGAAAATCAGTTCCTGGGCTAACAGGACGTTATCAGTGATTAGACGACCCTTCACAAAACCTGCCTGAGAGGAGGAGATGATATGATCAAGGATCGGAGCTAAACGAGTGGCCAACACCATAGAAATAACTTTGTTGGAGAAATTACATAAGCTGATGGGATGAAATTCCGCGCATGACCGAGGGTAATCACACTTCGGTATTAGGACCAAGTTGGTGGAAGACCAACTAATGGGGAGAAGACTGCCGGTAAAGAATTGCTGGACAGCTAAACAAAAATCCGACTGAATGATAGGCCACACACTCCAATAGAAAGAACCGTTGAAACCATCCGGACCGCAAACACTGTCCTTGCTAAGGGCAAAGACGCAAGCACGGATTTCCTCCGGAGTTGGCGGATCAGCCAAATCGTCGGTCCCCTCAGAAGGGATCAATCTGGGAATGAAAGAGAGAATATCCAGATCTTGATCCGCCATAGAGGGGGAACCCAGAAAAGATTGAAAATGAGACAATATGATCTCCTTAACTTCAGCCGTAGAGGACGCCAAAGAAAGATCCGGTCTCAAAATTTCTCGAATGGAAAGAAGGTTGGCTTTCTTACGAATGAAAGAATGGAAAAATTTGGAGTTCGAATCCCCATCGACCACCCATTTTACCCTCGCCTTTTGGCAAAGATAAGTGTGTTCGATACGAAGCTCCGAAGAGAAAGCCAATTGGGCCGAAACCCAATTCTCCCTGTTTTCGGCCGAAGGGTTCTCGTCGAACAAAGATTCGGCAAGAATTAGGGACTCCTCAGCCGCTTTAACACGGTCGAAAATGTTCCTAAAAACCAGGGTATTCCAGGACTTAAGGCTACCCTTTAGACGTTTCAGCTTTTGGGAAAAAGCCCCCATGGGAGAAGCTGGTATAGGAGAGGACCACGACTCCTCTTCAACCTGATGAAAGGAGTGATGGGAACACCACATACTGAGGAAGCGGAAAGATGCTTGACTGCTTAAGGTGGGAAGAGAGGTTGAAATCAAACTTTCAAGGTTAGGGTTTTGAGCTTCAGTGGTACCTATGATATGTTCAGAAATTTTTTGAAGAAAGATAACATAGCATTTCCATTCAAACTCCTAAAATATATAACCCAATATACAATCAGTCATTTCAGGAAATATATTCTTATCAATTTCCTAAAATATATAACAAAACATACAATCAGTCATTTCAGGATATATATCCTAATATAACTCACCATATCAAATATATTCTAATACAATCTCTCGTATCAAATAGATTCTAATATAACCCATCATATCGAATACATACTATTACTCCCCCTCAAGTTGGAGCATGCAAATCACAAACGCCCAAATTGCGTAACAAATAACCAAACTATTGACGACCAAGGGCCTTAATCAAAATATCGGCTAACTGATAACCAGTAGGTACTACGAAGCAGTAATATTTCCACTCTGCAACTCATCACGAACAAAGTGGCAATCAACTTCAATGTGCTTGGTGCAGTCATGAAACATCGGGTTCTTCGCAATATGCAAACAGATTGACTATCACAAAATAGCCGCATGGGCTTGAAATGAATCACACCAAGAGAACGCAACGGCGGTTTTATCCACTTAAGTTCACAACTCATAACGGCCATAGAACGATATTATGCCTCCGTAGATGAACGAGAAACAGCCGGTTACTTCTTAGTTTTCCAGGAAAGAGGAGAGCGATCAAGAAGCACAAAATAACCAGACATCGAACAACGTGTCAAAGGACAAGCTGTCCAATCATTATCACAATAAGTTGTCAACTGCATATCACTGGGACGAAGCAAAATACCTTGACTAGGATGACTTTTAATATACAATAATACATAGATGGCAGCATCCCAATGTGCGACCTGAGGATTACTAAAAAACTGAGCAAGAGCATGAACGGAATAACTCAACTCAGGTCGAGTAATAAAAAGATACACCAAGCACTCAACCAAACGCCTATATTACTCCGGATGCTCATAAGGATCATTCACCGCATAAGCCAACCGATGATTATGTTCCATTGGTGTATCAATAGGTTTACAACCTAACATACATGTCTCTATCAATATATCCAAAACATACTTCCAATGAGAAAGAAACAAACCCTCATCACCACGGGCTACTTCAATCCCAAGAAAATATTTCAACACACCAAGATCCTTCATATGAAAACACTTACTCAAGTATTACTTGAATCTCAAGATCACATCATATGAGGAACATGCAATAATCAAATCTTCCACATAAACTAGTACATGTAGAGAAACCTCATCCTGTCGATAACTAAATAATGAATAATCAGCATAGGATTGTGTAAAATCAAATTTCCGCAAAGCATTAGATAACTTAGCAACCCACTGCCAAGGAGCTTGACATAACCATACAATGACTAGCGTAACCGACACACTTTCCCAGAAGTAGGACTACTGTAACCTAGGGGAAGCTGCTTATCGACCTCTTCCTCCAAATCACCATGAAGAAAAGCATTACATACATCCATCTGATGCAATGCCCAATTACGAGCAATAGAAACAGTAAGAAAAATACGAACAGTACTCATCTTAGCAACTGGAGTGAAAGTTTCATTATAATCAATACCAGCAACCTGCTGGTTACCATACACAATCAAACATCCCTTAAGACACTCAACATCACCATTAGCACGTCGTTTTATTTTATAAACCCAACCACTACCAATAGCCATCTTACCAGGTGGCAAATCCTCTAATGTCCACATGTCATTCCATTCAAGTGCATCAATCTCCTCTTTCATTGCCTGGCATCAACCTGCATCCTGAACGGCCTCTTTAAAGGAAGTAGGCTCTTTTTGAGATGTAAGTGCTGCTAAAAAATGCTTATGTCCCATAGAAAATTTATCATAATTCACATAACAAGCTATACTAAAAGGTTTACCCAAGGAACGAGATGGAGTAGGAGAAGCAGTACGGGGGTCTATCTTGCACATAACTGTGTTAGTAACATATCCTCGAAGACGAGACGAGGGAAGCTTGATGTGGTGCCCACGATCAAGATTATCACCATTTGAATCAATGCTTGAATTCTCCCTAGACTCCATACCATCTAAATTAACTCCTGTACTACCCCTCTACTCCACACCATCACACTCGTGCGTACAAGGCTGTTGGGCAGCATGCTCCATGGCTACCCTAGCGGACTGGGTTGCTGCCTGCTGCTCACTCACGCCACCTCTATCTTCAACTTTCACATCGTCTGTGATCTCGAGATCTCGTGCATTACCAAAATCAGACATAACACCCAACTCATCATAATCATTAAACACACCATTCATGAAATTCTGGGATAGAAACTGATTCAAATGCTCATTGGGGGAGATGGAAAAGGAATCATAGGTAGAAAAAGGAAAGACATGCTCAATAAATTTTACATCACGATTAATAAAATACACATGAGCATCTAAATCATGCAAACGCCACCCCTTTGACCCAAAAGATAACCAACAAAGATACATCTCCTAGAACGAGGGCCAAACTTATCTTTAACACGAGGCCGATTCACAGCATAGCAAGGACACCCATATACCTTTAAAGCAGATACACTAGGTGGACTCCTAAAAAGCATTTCATAGGGAGTTTTACCATCCAAAACAGGAGTGGGAATCCGATTAATAAGGTGACAGGCAGTTAAGATACACTCTCTCAAAAATAAATAGGTAAGTAAGCTTGAAAGCGCAGGGCACGAGAAATATTTAGAACATGTTTATGTTTACGTTCTACTCTACCATTTTGTTGGGGAGTATCGACACAAGAGGTTTGAAGTAAGGTGCCTTGTTGAAAAAAAATCATTTAAACGTTTAAATTCTTGTCCATAATCACTACGCAAAACCTTCACTGGCCTATTAAACTGCATTTTGACCATAGCAAAGAAATTTTGAATCAATTCGCCAACCTCATATTTAGCGACCATCAAATATATCCATGTAGCACGAGAAAAATCGTCAACTATGGTCAAAAAATAATGAGCTCCACAACTAGAAGCAACACGATAAGTACCCCAAATATCACAATGTATTAAATCAAACAAATCAGTTGCTTTACTTGTACTTATTGGAAAAGAGTCACGAGGCTGTTTAGCCATAAAACAAACATCACAATTGTCATCACAAAATTTATTCATACTACTGCTACTACCACTTCCAACCGGTAATAAAGAATGGACCACTTTCATGAAAGGATGACCCAATCGTCTATGCCATAATTGAGCGGAGTCTGCAAATATGGAATTATTTGCTTGAATACTATGAACTGGTCGGAAGAGATAGACCCCATTACACTGCTCCCCTATGCCAATCAGGTTCCTCAAACTCCGGTCCTGAATAGTGCATAGCTTATTAGTGAAAAATACAATAAAATTTTGATTTTCAAGCAATTGAGACACAGAAATCAAGTTGCAATTAAGGGTAGATACATATAAAACATTATCAAGAATTAAGTCATGGCTTAATTTAATACGGCCTTCTTTAGTGGCAGTGTCATGTTTTCCATTTGAAAAACCAATGGGTTCTGAAGCAATTTCTTTGATATCAACAACAAGTCAGGATTACCCGAAATATGGTTTAAAGCTCCTGTATCAATAATCCATTGGCCGAAAATTTCTTACCATGCAACTTTGGAGTAGAAGATACGGTTGAGGAAGTCTTGAGAGCTACGATGAGCAACTGCACTTGCGCATCAGTGAGAGTGGCTAACGAAGCACAATCCACCTCACTGGGTTCATACTGAGATGATGATGATGGAGCTCACTTGTTTTCACTCATCGCAAAATCAAATCTTGTCTATATCGTGGAAAAGAACCTCTACTTGAAACACAAGCACACACCGCAAATCCATAGCACACAAAACTAATTTTCTGGAATACGGACCATGAACCAAAAAAAGAAGAAAAAAAACTATTTTTTGTGCCTTAACTTAGGAGGCTTTGATGCCATGATAAGTTCAGAAAATTTTTGGAGAAAGATTAAATAGCATTTCCATTCAAACTCCTAAAATATATAACCCAATATACAATCAGTCATTTCAGGAAATATATTCTTTTCATTCTCCTAAAACATATAACCAAATATACAACCAGTCATTCCAAGAAATATATCCTAATATAACCCACCATATCAAATATATCCTAATACAACCTGTCATATCAAATATATCCTAATATAACCTATCATATCAAATATATCATATTAATGGGTTATATTAGGTATAACCTGTTAACCTAGAAGATTAGTATAATATTCTATGAGAGCATTATTAACAGAACCAGATGAGTCATGCAGCCTGCCTTGCTCATCAGTAACATGGAAGATATTGTTTTTAGCTTTCTTTAATTTAAGAGAGATATGAAAAGTCTTTTAATTCCTATCCCCTTGAATCTCCCACTCAGACACTGATAAATATCAGTTTTGATACACACTGATAAAGATATTCGAATCAAAGCTGTTTATTACATGTCTCAAAGCTGATACACATACACATGTATACAACATTTCTAACTTGAATATTAGATGATGCTCTTCTTTACAATAAGTTTTGATACATTAAACCCAAATTTCATTATAATACCGATCATATTTATCAACTTTGATGTTTGTGTGTATATCTATATCTGTCAATCTGATATACATACATATATACACATATAATAGTTCTAGTTTAGTATAAAACTATGTCCAACTATAAAATAAATTATGATATATTAATTAAAATTTCATTTATTATATAGATCATCTTTGAAATATATGTATGTATGCATGCATGTGTGTGTATACACATACATACAAGTTCTCATACTTGCTTATGTACACCAATTTTAATTTGAATATAAAATTAACCATTTCTAACTTGAATATTAGATGACGTTCTTCTTTTGCAATAACTTTTGATACATTAAACCCAAATTTCATTTATGATACTGATCATATTTATCAACTTTGATATTTGTGTATATATCTATATCTGTAATTCTAATACACATACGTTTATACAAATATAATAGTTCTAGTTTAAGTATAAAACTATGTCCAGCTATAAAATAAATTATGATATATTAAATCAAAATTTCATTTATTATATAGATCATCTTTGAAATATATGTATGTATGCATGTGTGTGTATACACATACATACAAGTTCTGATACTTGCTTGTGTATACCAATTTTAATATGAATATAAAATTAAACATTTCTAACTTGAATATTAGATGATGTTCTTCTTTACAATAACTTTTGATACATTAAACCTAATTTCATTTATGATACTGATCATATTTATCAACTTCGATGCTTGTGCATATATCTATTTATGTCATTATGGTACACATGCATATACACACATATAATAGTACTAGTTTAAATATAAAACTATGTCCAGCTATAAAATAAATTATGATATATTAAATCAAAATTTCATTTATTATATTGATCATCTTTGAATTATATGTATGTATGCATGCATATGTGTGTATATACATATATACAAGTTCTGATACTTGCTTGTGTATACCAATTTTAATTTGAATATAAAATTACGTTCAACTTTGAAAAGATTTATGCACTAAACCAATTTTTCATTTATGATACCGATATTTATCAAACTATATACATGTTTGCAAAGACATATATCAGATTTAAGACATGTTTAAAATAATTTCGATATGAAAATAAACTACGATCAAGCTTAAAATTTTTATATGATACTATGAGCAAAATTTCACGTATGATACCAATATTATAAGTTATATATATATATATATATATATATATATATAGGATCTGCAACCCCCTCTATTTAGCCCCCAAACCTAGCCATCTTATTTCAGCTTCTCATTCTGATTTAAATAATAATACATTCTCTCTTTTATTACACCATATTATTATTTTTATCGGAATGAGTGGTTGAAAATAGTGGGCTTGGTTGGGGGCTATATAGAGTGGGCTGCGGATCTTAGCTCACACACACACATAGATACACACATGCATGCATGCACGCGTACATACATACACACACACAAAAAGATATAGTATAGTTGTGTGTATAAAACTTTTGATACATTTAAGAAATTTTGATTTGAATATAAAACTATGCTAGTTTTAAGTTGAATTCTAATGGATAAAATCAAAAAATTTATTTATAATACCGATATTTATTAAACTTGATATATATGTGTGTGTACATACATACATACATGCGCACGTACCAAGCATTACCATAATCATCAAACTACCAAAAGGGTTCTTATATACGTATATAACTAATATGATACACATATTTATCGATTTTGCTATATAAGTAATGGAAAAAAAATTTGTAAACTATGATAGCGTATTTTAATTTATTTTTTTAAATGTAAAAACGTCTTCTTCTTAAAATAATAAGTGCATCTGTCTCAAATTAAGTATTGTCATTAACCTCAAACAATCAAAAGGGTTATTATGTATGCATATAACTATAATGGTGTGTGTGTGTGTGTGTGTGTGTGTGTGTGTGTGTGTGTATCGATTTTGATGTATAACTATTGAAAAACATTGGTTTTTATTTTTGAATATGAACGGTGGACTTTAATTTTTTTTTTTGAATGTAAAAATATCTTCTTAAAATAATAAGTGGATCGGCTTCAGATTAAGTATTGCCACAATCATCAAACTATCAAATCGGTTCTTGTGTATACATATAACTATAACGATATATATATATTTATCGATTTCGATGTATAACTAATGGAACATTTTGATCTTTTTTATGGAATATAATGAAGGATTTTAATTTATTTTTTGAAATGCTAAAAATATGTTTTTTACATAATTAGTGGATTTGTTTCAAATTAAATATTTTCATAGTTATCAAACTATCAAAATGGTATTAAAGTATTTCTATTAAATAGGAGGCCCAATTTATAAATGTATAACGACGGGAGTTTTAAATTAAATAATTTAAAAGATATGTCCCTTTGACCAATAGAAACTTTCTACTAAACAAATATTATTTTGGAATATATCATTTTTATCCATTATGTTTTTATTGTAATTTTCTAAACAATTACAACATTTCATACAAGACCCAAACGTTAGTATAGATTTTCTTTCTTTCTTTCAAAATTTACAAAGTTCGTTCTTTGCCAATTTTTATTATTCCTTTGCTTATTTGATATTTTACATGATTGGTTAGAGCGAATTTAAAATCACTCAACAGGAACTTTAGTGACTAATTAAAATTGTTGTTAACTTGTTAACAACGTTCCTTAAAAGAGATTAATTTGTCATATATTATTATTTACAACATTCTAAATATCACCAGGGAAGCATTAAACTTAGTAGATCAACCCATATTTTGATCCGTCGAACACCCTCCATCAGATAATCGGGGCGGATAGACCCATGAACTGCTCTTGAAATCTCCAGGACTTAAGTCAGTTTAGGGCTTGACAAACTAATGCAGCCCAACACACCCCATACTCTTGAGAGATACCAATTAATTATGGTTTGTTGATTTATATGAACAAAAGGTTTTATAATGAAGAAAATCGTAGAGTTTAATTCCACAAGTTCTGGTATATGAAATACTAAGTTGCATTATTACAAGTTGTACAACAAATTATGCATATTATTTGAATTGTAATTGAATATTTTATTTTATTCTTCTCATTGCATACTCATTATTGCCTATAATCAATATCTTTTTGATATCTATCCATCTTACACATAAAAATATTGGTGTATGTAAATTAAAATACATCCATGAGAGAAATGATAAAGATTCACTAGGTTTTGGGGCGGGCTAAATCTTACCCTAAACCGTACTAGTCTCGGGTTAGGGCAAAAATATAGCCCCGCACCAGGTCCATAGGGCGGGGTTTAACAAATTTGGATCGGGTATGGGGTATGAAAAAACAACCTCAATTCACTCTACTATCATCCCTAAAAATGACCGTTGTTATAAAAGTTTATTTTAGCTTTCAAAAAATTGAATGTTGTTATTAAATTTTCCACAACTTTTGTAATTGCTGTCTAAGAAACATTGTAAAGAGGCATTTTGCAACATCAAAATGTTATGAAGGTAACCTATTTGTATTTTTAATATATATATATTTAAGGTTCTACCTATTTGTTGGATTACCCGTTCAGGTTTTTTTCCAATGTAAGTTATAAAGGTAGATGAGGTAGAAGTGTGTGTAACACGACTACCATTGGTTGGAGTTTGATGGATGAGGTTGGAAGTGTATTTGTCGAGACTGTAGACCTAATACCGTCTCGAGTAAGTTTTGCTTGGTGTAAGGACTTCATCGATCTCTGAAGGTAACCTGTAAAGGTTCGGAGTTCATCTTTGAAGTGCAGAGTTGAGTTTGGATCTGTCAATAGGGCAGAAGCAAGTGAGTGATGGTATCTTGATATTTCAGGAAGTTATAGTTGTGTGATGAGATGCAGTGACTATGGATATTTCTGAAGATATTTCTTTGGAACAAGAGTAAGAAGTGAGATTGCTCGGTGATGTGGCTGAGTTTAGCAGAGTGTTCTAAGTTGGTAGGGAGTCTTCTGGCTATGTAATTTTTCTGAAGTGGAGCTCAGAAGCAGCAGAGTGGACTCGTTTCTCTGGTGAGTTGGCTAGGCCAGCATAAGCTGTTCTGTTTGGTAGAGAGAGAGCGGTTTCTTTGGATTTAGGCTGAGTTGATCGCAAAAGTGACTTGCGATAGTATGTTCTTTCAGATTGTTAGAGTTATCTGGAGTTCTTCTAAGAAGTCAGGAGTTTGTCCGCATCTAGAGATCGAGTTTTCTTTCGAGGAATGGAACAGGTGGTTCAGTTAATAGATGGATGGTTCCTTAAGATAGAAGTTGGTTAAACAGCTCAGGTTTCGGAGAAACATCTGAGTTTTCTTATGGATATATGGAACCATATTTCTGTGCTGGGTTGTCTAGTCTGTGCATGTGTTCTTCAGCATTTTCTTCTGCTTCGGATCAGAGTTGTGTAGCGGAAGCAGTTTGGGGGTGTTTCTGTTTTTCCGGATAAGAAGAAGTTGTTCTGTCTTCTGTTGTTGAGAAGCAGCGTTTGTGTTCTTGGTTTTTGAGTGATCTTGAGGAGATCATTGGATTGTTTTGATCCAGTCTGTTTCTAGAAGCATCAGCGTAGAGTTAAGCTGATCAGGAAGGATGTTCGTAGCCCAAGATCGTCCGAAGAGCTTTTATGTATAAGAGACGAAGGAATTTGGATTCTGGAATCGGAGATTGGGTTTTGGGATAAGTTTTTCTCTGATCCAAGGAGCTATAAGTTTGGGAAGCTAGCTCCGTAGTGTTTTGGATTTCTTCTGTGATGGGTTAGATCAGTGTTGGGTTTCCTAGAGTTGAATTGCCAGTTTGGATAATTGGGATTCAGAGTGTTTCACGTATCTCTAAGGGAGTACGTGTTTGATATTTCTGGTTGTAGAACCAGCAGTTTAGGATGGATTGATTGTTGAGTCAGACTCGTTTGTAGTCTGATATTCTGTATAGAATTGTTGTTAGGAGCTCTATAGCTTAGTAGTTATTGATTGATTGGATTCCATAGAGTGAGTATCCCGATATATATATATATATATACATACACCGGGGAAACTCGTGAAAGTTTATCCAAAATTCTTTTGGATAATTAGATTTGTTCTGATTATGTGAATTGGTTGTTTTGGTTATCAGCATATGATTAACATATGCTGTATTTTAAAATAAAATCTGCTAATAGATTATTAAATTACCTTTGTTTTAAATTTCGGGGACGAAATTATTTTAAGGGTGAAGGATTGTAATATCCCGGGATTTTGGACAATATAAATTTAATAATTTGTGTTTAAATTTAAATTGAATTGATAATTTTTGTTGATAAATTTGATTTGATTTAATAATCTTCTTTATTTAAATATTTAATTTGTGAATTTATTTTTAATAAACTAATGAATTTATTTTCCATTTAATAATGTATATGTATTTATATATATTTTAAATAGATAAATTGTTAAATTAGTATAGCATAATTTTAATATTTTGAATTTAGGAATTGTGATTTATTTTTGGATTTAAGCTTTTCAAAAATATTTAATAAAATACTAAATGATTTTTAAATATATAAAATAAATGTTTTATTGGTTTAAAATTCATTTTAACTTAGGTTTGAATATTAAAATAAGTTACAAAAATGTTTGTGTTATTCTTTTCAAAATATTGATTTATACAATGTGATTTGTAAATTTAATATGAAATTTAAAATACAATTTAAGATATGAAACATGTATTCAAATAAGTTATAATCTCTTTATGAATCTATTTCAAGTAATTTAAAATATTATTTTCAAATGATTTATTTGTATATTGTTTATTTAAAATAACACTTTTCTTTATTCTTTAGAAATTAATTATATACATAACTAGGTCTTAATGGAACTAATTAATTAAGTTTAATTTTTCTTTAACACTTAATTAAATAACAAAACATTTACAAAGACATGTGTGTGTAATTTAGAACATGAGTTAACATGTGTTACGAGTTTAAGCATGAGAATTTACAAGTGTCCATTTCTTTTTACAAGTGTCATTGTTCAAATTTTTATTTTTCTTTAATTTTTATTTATCTTAAACAAAGTTATATAAACTCACAAAATTTTTCCATTCCTTTCTTTTTTTTTCATTTTCATTTCATTAACATTCCACCTTAAAATCAATGCATAACAAATTTGCATTTCCCTCTTTCAAAAGCCTACATGCAACAATCTTTCAAACATGCATATAATTTCTAATCTGCATCCTCCAAAACTAAACCTGCATGCAAAAATTTCAAGCAAGCATCTGTATTTCTTTTAAAGTCTGCAAATTAAAGTAAGGAAGCTTGCATTTCTTTTAAAATCTGGGAAAAAGGGCTACTGCATATAACAATCTGGAAATAAATGCAAAACAAAAACTGCATGCAAGGATTTTTCAAAGATCAGGAAGCATTTTTTTTAAAACAAGATTAAAAGCATCTAATTGAAAGCAAATTTCAAAGGGGACTAAAACATTTGCAAAGTTCAAGCAGAAATTTATAAGGAAATTTGGAAGCTTTCAAAAATCAAAGTTCTGTCTGCATTCATGAATTTTCAATCTGGACTCTGCACAATTTCAGGTGAGTAACACCTAATTTAAAATAAATTAAGTAGGATTGCATGCTAGTTTATCTGATCAGTTTAATTTTGTATATGTTTTTAAAATTGCCTGTGCATATATGGGTATGAGGCATGTTTGTTTTCCCAAAGTTCTGACTGTACAATCTAAGTTCAAAAATAATTCTTTTCCCTTGATCTGTTTGCTATTGTGTTTTATCATTGAATGAAATTTGTATATTTCATGATAAAATAAATTTTAAAAGTTTTCTTTTAGCAGTATAGTTTGTGTGTTGTCTGCAATATAAACAACACAGCTTAATTCTGTATAAATGGAAAATTTAAAGTATCATGAATCAATGTTTCAGAATTTCAATTCAAAACAACTTCCAATATTATGATTTTTAAAAATAATATTACAATTTTTAATGATTAAATCAAAGTACAGTTTCAAATTGACTGTATCATACATATTTGATAAGTTCAGTTGAGGTTTGAATTTGACTTGGTTGAAATTGTTTCTGGAGATAGTGTATCTATCATAGATTATAGGAAAATTTTTAGTTTGAATTGAAATTCAATTATGATGTTGAATTTGGGATTTTTAGTTAAGAACCCTAGTTTTACTGGGCTGGGTAAGATCGAACTTTTCGGCCATTACAGTTGATCGAGTTCAACTATTCTTTGGGCATTGGAAGATGGTGGGTAGTCAAAGACTTCACCGGAGTTTTAGGGGTAGCGGTGGCCGGAGGCGCTTGAATGAGGTGTTGATAGGTTGGGATGTTGAGGTGCTGTGTTCTTCCTGGTTGGGGTTGTAGCAACTGTAGTACCTCGTGTTTTCTCGGGGTAATTGGGTTGGAACTCGAAGCAAAGGAGGATGTAACTCGAAGTAAGTTTAGGGAGGTTCGAGTGTTTATAGTGTTTCAGGTTTTAGTATTTGGACAGAAACTTGTTTCCAGGTTTATAAAATTTGAAGTAAAGATAAATTGCAAACAAAAAAAATCTGGAACTAAGTTGAACCTGAAATTTAATTTAAATTCATTAATTTTTAATTTTAGATCCTTGAATTAAATTTGAAATGCTTTTAAACTCAAGTTTGGTTTTAAACCAAAACAGAAACTGTCTTTCTGTTTTTTTTTTTGAAATTTAAAAGTAAAGTTCAAATTGTAAATGGAAGTTCAACTGGGATCCTTAAACCTGAAACTTAATTATGAATTCAATAATTTAAATTTTGGTTTTTGAAACATGTTTGAATTCAAAATTTAAGCTGTTAAACCGAAACAGGAAACTGTTTTCTGTTTAAATTTTAAAAGTAAATTTGTAAGATGTAACTGAAAATTTAAACAAAATTTAAATCTGGAAAACTGAAATATGAAATACAAGTAGGTCTAAGTTTGAATTTAATTTAAAACTGGAAATTCAAATTTAGATTTTAAACTTTTAAAAGTACAAAGAAACTTTGGTTTTGAACTTAAACTATAAGTTTTAATTTATGAAATAAGAATTTAAAATAAGTTTAAAATTCAGTTTTAAAGCCTGGGATTTGACTTTAATGTCAGTTTTAAAAATTAAATAAGTTTTTAAATTTTAATTTGTTTTAACTATTTTAGGAAAGGTTAAATAATTTGAATTTAAAAATGAAGATGGAAGAGTAAGTAATGTTTTAAATTTTTAAGATTGAATCTGGAATGAAAATTCAAATTGTGTTTCATTTTGAAATTTAAAAAGAAAATTTTAAATTGAATTTTGTTTGAAACAAATGTTTAAATTACTTTGTATAAAGAAGAATGTTTCTTAATTTAGAACTTAAGAAATTGGTTTTATTTAAATTATTTAAATTAATTTAAATGGAATATTAATTATTTAATTAATGAAAAATGTGGATGTTTAATTAAGTAATTAATAATTTTTTAAAGTTAATTAATTAAGATTAATTAATTAAGGCTAATTAATCTATGATTAAGGATGGTTAATTAAATTTTAATTAATGATTAAGATTTATTTAATCAAGTGATTAAAGATAAATTAGATTTTAATTAACACTTAATTAATTGATAATTAGATATTAATTAAATTTTAATTAAATATTAATTAATTGATAATTAATAATGATTAATATGAGTTAATTTCTTAATTAAGTAATTAAGAAATGTTAATGAGGGTCATTAACTTAAGATTATTTAACAATTAATTAATGTGATTAATTTTTAATAATTAATTAATAATAATCAATTGTTTATGTTTAATTACTTAATGAAAGTAATTAATGAATTAATTACTTGGTGTAATTAATTTGATTAATGTGATTAGTTTAGATTAATTAAGTTTAATTAATTTAAACATTTGTGGATTGTTGATAATTACTTTATGTAATTAATGGATTTGTAATTACTTAAGGAAGTAATTAAATTAATAATTACTGGATGTAATTAAAGATATTAATTATGGAAGTAGTTTAAATTACTTTGAAAATTAATGAAGGATTAATTGGGATAATTAATTAAGAGTAATTAATTTATGGGATGAGTAATTAAAGTAGTTAACTACTGAATGGTTATTAATCAAGGGTGATTAATATATATGTGGTTTAATTGAAGATTAATTACTTATGTAATTAATTTATATTTAGAGATTGATTAAATGTAATTTGAAATCATTAATTAGTTAATTAATGATGTAATTTAGAATTGATTAATTAAGGTATAATTAATAATGAATAAATGATTAATGTAATTAATTAATTAAGCAATTTCAAGTTAATTATCTGCAAAGGGTTTAATATAATTAACTTATGTAATTAATATTAAAGGCTAATTACTTATTGTAATTAGGGAATTAGTAATCAGTAATGATTAATTGGAATGAATATTTAGATATTTATTATTTAAATTGATTTGTAATCAATTAATGGTTAAGTTAAGCAGGATTTTTAATGATAAAGTAATTAATTTAATTCGTTTTAAATTAATTACAGATTAAGTAATTAATTTAATTCATTTTAAATTAATTATAAAAGGTGTGATCATTAGATCATTGCTTATGTTTGATGATTGGTATTAATTGTCATGTATGGTTTGTAATCTCAGTTATGAGATGGAAAATGTATGGATGCATTGGTTGCTTTTGGATGATAGTATGAATAATCTGATTATGATATGAATTATCTATTGATAATGATAATGTTGATTATCTATTGTGTTGTGAATTATCTATCTGTGTATATTTAGATAATGAATTGAATTGTTTTAAACTCTAAAAACAACTTTGCCCTAAAAGACACGTTTTGGATGTCGATGAGACCGGGATCGGGTTTCCATATTTGGGATCCGAAAACCACATCGATTCCAAATTAACGTTAGGTCGTTAATCCAAATGGAGCGAGTGAAGACTCGAGGTGTAGGGGCTATACGTCAGTATAACTCTGTGGGTGATTCCGTAATGAGTTGACAGAATAGTACTTATAGATTCGAGATGGTGGTTCAGAGTGCAAGGGTTATCGTCGTTAACTCTGAGGGTAATTCCAAAATGAGTGTAACGAGATAATGCCTTCGGTTTCGTTCGAACCCGGAACGAACTTGTATGGATTGAATGCTTTCAGAACATCGTCAGGTGGACGATGAGCATTCTAAGTGATATGTCCTATAAAGGTAATCGTAGCCTCAAGCCTCATCAACCGGGAATGGCTAAAACAGGAGAGGTGCAGCAAAGCTTCGTGGGTAGCCCCCACTTGAGAGAAAGATTTATCCCTTTCTAGAGGTCCCTTTATTTTCGGCTTAGTGGTGCGGTTGCTAATCACAACTGCGGGGTTGTCTTGTTTGGAACTGTTCAGTAAGGAACGGGTCTGGCTTTGTGTTGCAGGGGAGCGGGCGTACTCCTCGGTACGGTGATCTAGGCTACGTACTGTGACGGGCGGTACCCCAGTAGCCCAACCATTGTATGGAATCCAAAATCCAATAAGTGCCAACGGTTTTGACTGTATTACCCACTTTTGTGGCTAGTAGCTGAAATTTAATCATGTAACAATTTCGGCTATTTCTTATTTACTTGAAAACCCTAGACACTATTATAATATCATCGGATTTCCTATCAAATGTTTTGGTTAGCGTAAGGTAAAAACTTTTCCATGTTTATGTGTGGGAAGTCTTACGTGATACCCTTTCTTTTCAAACGTTTTTCAAAGTTAAGCAACTTTAACCTGTTACTCACACCAGACCCATGTCTGACCCGGAGTTATTTCTGTTTTTCTTTAACTCTTGGGTATTCAAATTTTTACGAGTAGCCAAGGGAATTCAGGTTAGGATTCAGGTTAGCTTTGACGAATTGTGGAGGAGCAATGGAGCAGGAGGCTTCTGCGTATAGTTATATTTTTTTTCCGCTGTGTTGGTATCTCTGAGTATTTTCTGTGTGTTTTGAGTTGTAATAACTAGACAGGTGTTTATAACTGTCTAGCATGTGTTGTAATGTCTGTGTAACTCTGATAATTGTTGTATATTATGTAATACTTATGTTACTAATATAATTTATTCGTTCCACTGTTGAAATTCTTGTGTTGTTTCTTCGTTCTCTTCTTTCTTTTCTCTTTTCTATCCCTTTCTTTCTTAAGGATGATACGACTTTTTGTGGAGAAAAAAGTCGGGTCGTCTCATTTTACCATTTAAAAACAAATTTACTCATGCCTAATCACAAGTGTTGTTACATAAGCCTTTTTAATAACATGTGTTAAATAGTTAAGTAGAGTTAAAAGACAAACATTTTATATACATTTAAATGTAAAACATAAATGCATATGTACTTAAGTAAATTAATAAAAAAGGAAAACTTTATATAATAAAAGAAGTTTAACACTTGTATGTACATTAGAGTGGTTTAAAGACATTTGTAAGTTTCATATAATATGCATAGAACATGTGTAAGCTTATGGTAGCTTGCATTTACAAGTGGCAATGATCTTCTTCCTTGAATTAAATGATATTTTCTTTTCTTTTTATATATATAAAAAAACAACAACTTCAATTACCTCAAATGTTTAATCTAAGCTAACTCAAAACAAAACTAAGAAAGAAAAAATATATAAAGCCTGTAACAAATTCAACCACCTCAAATCTTCAAGCAATTTTTTTCAGATTAAAAACTCAACTATTTTCAATCGGAAACAAATTCAAGCCTGAAAGTAAAAGTACAAGATCATCTCAGATAAGCAAAATCATCTAAGCATTCAGTTACAAATTTCAAGCTACCCAAGTTCAAGCTCTGTTCATCAGCAATTGTGAGTAAATCCACATCCTTTAATGCTAGATTTGATGCATAATCTCATGTAATATTGTGTGAATAAGGCTTGTTTGGATAAATTCTCATGTTGATACAGATATGTACATACTTGTTTATATAAATACAGATAAGCCTTTGTTAGCTGCAGATTCAAGCTTAAAACCCATGAAAATCAAAATTTCATCGTATACTTTATTTCAAGTTATGATCTTAAAAGCAATAATGTTTGTAATAACTTAAGAATATTTTTAAAAATATTTTTGTGTGTTAATAACAAACAGTTATCTGGAAATTTGAAATTACAGTAGGATTTTCATACATATCAAAATTTCGACCTTAACAAATTGTTGTTTCAGGAATATAATTTGATTTGTCATCAAAAAATAGGAATTTTAAAAGTGAAATCACGATTTTTAGATTTGTAAATCAAAAGGAATTGTAAGTTGACCGTGAATTGGGATTTCATCATTTTCTGATGATTAGAGCAATTTTGGGACACGAGTTCTTGGGTGGAGTTAGTCTGGAGGCGGGTGATGTCGGTAAAAATAGTCAAAGGAATTTTCGAATGTTGTGACGGAGTAGGTTCGTCGAAGTAGGGTTTTGTCTCAAATTTTGGTCGAGTCGAGAATTTAAACTGTTGCGGTGTCATTGAGGGATCGGTCGTAAAGGATAAGGCAGGAGATGTCAGACGAAGCCTAGGCCTTGGTGGCATGGATGATGGAGGCCAGGGTGGTCGTCGGCAAGGAGAGTTTGGGAATGAAGTTAAATTCCAGTTTGCACCTGATTGTTCGTTTTTGATTTGGAGTAAGTATTTGGTAATCAGGTTGGTCGAATAGAGAGTAGGGGTTGTGGATGACTCGCCGGTGATGGCGGCCGGTGTCACGACCCGAAGTTCGGCATTCAAAAATCGACATCAAATACCTCACTTGTATTCGACTGCCGGAGATTCGAACGTCGAATTCCAGTTTGGATGGAGCTTATAACAACATTTGATGAATATAAACATCGGAAAATAAAACTGCCAACATCAATATCCCAAATACAACATCACCATATCTATTACAACAACAACACCAACATCAAAGTAGTTTTATACATATACAACACAACATCAAAATAGACTATCATGACATAACCACAAGTGATTTCATTCCAAGAAAGTCTTCAAATGAAATGAAATGATAGCGAATATCCAACTAAGAACCTTGAGATCCAAATGTTTTCAAAATATCTCCAAATTAAAACCCCTCAAAAACCAGTAGCCTCCAAACCATACGACTTCAAAATCCAGCTAGCACTAAAACACGGAAGACCTGCTACTAGGCTGCCGGTGTGGAAATTATGGGCACCCAAAGTTTAGAAAAGAAATAATAAACTCCGGGTCTGTCATAAGACTGGTATGAGTAAACAAAACAGTTGTTTGAAATAAAAGCAGTTTATTTTAATCAAAAGCAAACAAAAGAATTTGAAATAAATTCGCAATGCTTTTTGAAAATGAAACTACCATAAGGCCTCCCTCCACACATACAGTGCAAATGCAGACTTGGAGGAGATTTCTCCTTAAGACAGTCAAAAATGCTTAATACGAGAAAATCACTTTAAATATTGTTATTAGTGTATAATGTGAAAACATTTTCGAAAGTATAATATTAATCTTAGCCATCATAGGTACCATTATACTATGCCTACTATAGCTACCACATGAGATGGCAGGTTATACAATTTAAAACTGTATTGGGCTCGTATTGTTTTATTTGGATTTCCAACAAATAGTCAGGCTAAAGAACTTCCTGGGCCACATGGGTACGCCTTTGGAGGGACGTCCCGAGAAGTTAACCGAATCTTTGCCAACACAAGGCCGGGTTACCTCTATAACTAGGTAACTACTACACGAGAATGTCATCCTCCGGTTGTAACCAACCTTTATCCGAGGCCCAAAAACAATAATCACAAAGTAATATACATATATTTGCGATATCCACATAAGTTAAGTATCTGGGCTCCATACCATGATACCACTTCTATCCAGAAGAAAATGCACATACCATAAGGGGCGCTACCCCCAATAACCTTGCTGCATCTTTCCTGTTTCGACCATTACCGGGTTGTGAGGTTCGACGAAGTCTCGTCCACAAAGCTACGCTTTTCACAAAAGCCATGCTTTGATCAACAAATGATCAACAAACGATCTTCAATACACAGCAGCACTTAGCGTGCCACACTACCAAATTGGGAGTATATCGCTGATAACCTTCAACTACATAACCTCTGAGCTCGTACGTCTCAGAGAAGGGTATTAAGCTAAGATAATAAATTCTTCGCCACCAACATATATTGTGTTTGAAAGAAATCGGCTTTATATCTCAAAGTGTAGTGTTAGACATACGACCATACAAGTCTGTTCCGGGTTCGAACAGAACCGAAGGCACTTCGTCCAATAAAGGAAGAAGCCCTTGCAAATCGGGCGTCCACAATCCAGATCGGACTTCCCATCAATTAGGGAATCCCTATACCGGAGCAACTCGGTGCAGGGACAATCGATAGGTTATCCTATCGTTTTTGAAGATACCCGGTCTTCACCACCGGTCTTCAATTGCTCTTCATTCGTCGAATCACTATTCGGAATGGGTTATAAGACACAAAGGTCCTCTCCCGGCTAATCTGAATAATAAGCGTCAATTTTAAAAACATGTGGATACATCATTCACAAAGATTCATAGGTTCGATGTGGGTTTCGGATAAACAATTGGAATCTGACTCCCTGTCGCATCGAATTTCAAGTGTCGTTTTACGGGCAAAAAGGGTTTCATATTCACATAGAAAATACAGGATCTCAGCTCAGCACAAAACAATTTATGTCATATAGCATTAAAATTATAATCAGAGATATCAATCAATACCCAACATATAATAGTTATCAATCATATACAACTACGATGAATCAATCGTGTGAATTAAACTAATTAATCACAAAATTAATTCATTAATCATTTTAGTCTATGATTTGTTATCCTTAATTAAAATTAATTAAATCTTTAATCATCTTATTAATTAATTATTTCCTTAATTAACTATCTTAATCAATTAAACCTTAATTAATCATTTAATATTAAGTAATAAATTTAAATAGTTATTTTAATTTAATCATTTATTACACAAGTAAATCATAAATTACAAAGTGATTAACCCTTAATCTATTAATTTATCCCAAATCAATTAATTAAATTAATTAACTAGTTATTCCTTAATTACCTCATTAATTAAATTAATTTCAAAACATTAATCTTAATTAATTTTTAAGATAAAACATTCCTTAATTATGTTTAAATTGTCATTAACAAATTTATTTTAAAACAAATTACTTTTGGACTTACTTTTAAATTTCATTTCAAATACAAGATTTAAAATGAATATAATTTAAACTTAAACAAAGTTTTAAACAATTTAAAACCTTTTAAAATTATAAGACAAACAAGTGCTTGTCTTAATAAAGAAATTCATAAGAGTTTGAAACTAAATCCATTTCAAAATTCAATAATTTAAATTTACATTTTGTTTAGATTTTTCAAATTTAAACTCCTTTTAATTTAAAAAAACTGAAATTCACATTTAATTCCCAGATTTAAATTTAACCTTAAACTAGCTCATATTTTACAAACTTCATTTCTAAAAAGTTCAAACTACCTACTGAAATAAAGTAATTAAATAAGTTCAAGTTTAAAACTTTATTTTTATTTTCACCTTTATTTAAAACTGAGATTTTAAATTTAAACTTGGATTCTAAAATTTAAACTTGAATTTAAAACTAGGTTTAAAACCATTCTTTACATTTAAAAGCTTCAGGTTTTAAAAATTTAAAACTGAAATTACAGGTTTCTATAAAACCTGAAAATACTGAACAACCCGAGAACACCCAAATCTGCTTCGAGTCTAAATCCATGTTCTCCCGAGCAAACCATCCTACTTCTTCAAGCAACCCAGAGATTTTCTCGAGTACCAAAACTAAACCATATGTCATCAATCACGTCTCATCACCGTGCATATGCACGGTGACTCCGGCCACCATTGGTCATCATTGATGATCGCTGCACTCCAGAAACCAACCCAGCAACCACCCACGACCATCAATTCGAGCTACCACTCTCGAAATCAAAATCGAACACTAATTCCCAAACCTGGAAAACACAATCAGGTTTCCCTTTCAAAACCTATCATCGGTTCGCCACTGCTCCTCCGACCACCAGGAAAACAAACACTCTAGCCACCACTTCGTCCATGCTCCAGCAACCATTTCCCAGAATTCCAGCAAACTCGATCAACCAGAGTGATCGAGCTGACCAATTTTACAACCCAGGCAAAAATTAGGTTTAGAAAACCTTCTGGACAACCACGATCACCACAACCCTCTGAACAACCATTACCCATTTTTCCCCCACTCTCCACTCAATCCACTTTCCTCGGAGAGAAACCCAGCCTCTCCAATCACTACAATCACCCGAGATTACCAAAATTTCAAAAACAGTGAAAGCCAAAAATGCGTACTCAAATTATTTCAAAAAAAATGTGATCCAAGTTTTAAAAATCAGTATTTTGATTAAGTGTTTGATTCATCTTCCTGAATCCTGGAATTATGAATTTTGAGTTTTTACAAAACTCAAGTTTTATACTGTTCTTAAGGTTTTCAGAGAAGACCTACTTTGTTTAATTTGAATTCTAATTTTAAAATTTACTTAATGATCAAACAAACATATTTTGTCTAGATACTAAATCCTAACAATCAATGGATCAAGCAGTAATGATTTTTGAATTAACCCAGAGCTTGAAATCTATAAATAGAGGTATGTCCTGATAAACAACATGTAGGCATTATCTCACCAAATATACAGTACAATGCATATATATATATATATATATATATCTTCACCCAAACAAAATTTCAAATATTAAACATGCAACTAGATTAAAAACTTAAGTTATTAAAATATGAAGTTACTCATCTGAAATTTTAGCAGAGACAGATTCTTTCTTAAAGTCAAAAATCTAAACTGTCTTTTCTTTTTCTTCTTTAGCTTGATATGAATTTGATAGTTGTAACAAATTTTTGTATGAACTTATTTAAATCTTTGATTTAATTTACTTATTTAATCTTTTAACAACAAAATAAAATAATTAAATTTACTTACATTTAAATCTTAGTTGAAACAGAGGTGAAAATTCTGGCCTGCACTTTTAAAAGCTTGTGTCTACTGTTGTTGTTTTTTCTTCTATTTAATTTGATTCCTGAATTCCTTAATCTTTGAAGTTCTTGCTTGATTTTTGTAGTATTCGTTGAAGATCTGAATTCAACTTTGGATTCTTCTTTTGGCTTAAGATAAAGAGAGGAGGGTTTGTGTTACAGACTTTTTCTGGAATGTGTTTTCTTGATTTCAAATGTTGAGGCAAACTAGCTTGTTTTGATGAACTTTTTTTTTTGATATGAAGATTTTACAGTTTTTTTTCTTTTGAAGTGAATAAGAGGAGAAGATAAATGACTTGTAAAATTTTATTTTCCCTTTTCTAAAAATTACTTAAGAAAAAAGAAATTGATAAAATGATACTTGTTACTTTTTCTTTCTCTCTTGATTTACACTTGTCACCCTAGTTATTATTAGTTTAACACTTGTAAAAAAAATTCCTTTATTAACATAATTATTTACATTATATAAATTATTTTTAAACTTATATTTCCCATTAACAAAGATTAGCTTTATATTAATGCATATTATCAAAAGAGAGTATTTTGAATTTTTTTTTGGATACATATTACATAAATTACATAGATATACATTTATAATCCAAATCATTTTACAAAACATTTATTTTTAAAATTTTAAATTCAAATTAAAAATCAAATTCAATATATGAATTCAAGTTTACCCACATATGCACTAATACGTATATATTCACATATATGAATCAAAATTTAGATTTAAATGATTTTAAAAACTTTTAATATTTCCAAATTTTTTAAATCAAAAGAAATTCGAAATTTTTTAGTCATTTAATTATCACTTATTATTTATTTATTTTGTAACTTTTTAAATTATATTGTAAAAGTTCAACATTTACCAATTTAAACGGATAAATTTTGGTATGTTACAGCCGGGGTCGTAGGCCGGTAAGGAAGCTGTGCACGTCTACGCTTTTCTGCACGTGTATGCTGGGTTTCTGTGTTTCATGGCTTCGTGGTTGATGGTGCCGTACTCGGGATCGATCTCGAGTTTGATCGAGTGTGTTGGAGATTGGTTGACATGGGGTGATGAGGAATTGGACTCGGGTAATGGCAGTTGGGGGCTCGGGTATGTTCTAGTGTTAGGCTTAATTGACAAATTAATCAAGTATTAAAAAGATTATTAAAAGGAAATAAGTTTCAAAGAAATACAAATCAAAGTTCTAAAAAGTATTGTTAGATTTTAAGCCAGTCTTTTCTTTTCCCAAAGTGAAATGTTTAAAATTTGTTGGTTTAGAAATCTTTTTATAGAAGATTAATCCTTATATGTTTTTAAGGGTGATCTAAATGATGTTAGTAATAAAGTATAATCCATTTAATGGATTAAGGAAATTAGTGATTAGTTGTGAAATCAATTTAAGGGATTAATTTATTAATATGATAAACTAATTAAGTTATTGATTAAGAGATGATTATTTTATTATGCATAATCACTTAATGAATTAATTAATAACAATTGCTTAATGTAATTAATTAAAGGATTAATCTGTTGAGAGTTGATTAATTAGAAATTAAGGATCAAATTAATTTATGATCGGGGTTAATTAATTTAGGATAATTAACCTATTGGAAATTACTTGATGAAAGTAATTAAAGGTAAAGTACTTAAGGTAAAGTAATTAGGATAAATTACTTAATGTAATTGATAAATTAAAAGGTTAGTTAATTAATTAGGTAAATTTATTAAGGGTTAATAAATTGATAAGGGTGATTAATTAAAGGAATCTTTATCAATGTAAAGTAATTAAAGAATAATTAATTACTGAATATGATTAATCAAGGTTGGTTAATTAAAATGGTAAATTAATTGAAGGCTAATTACCCAAATGTAATTAGAGAGGATAATTAAGGAATATTTAATTAATGATTTGTAATTAATTATTGTGAAGTAAGCAAGATTAAAAGTGATTAAAGTAATCGATTTGATTTAATTGATAATGGGTGACTAATTTATCTTGCTTACGAACGATTGAATGCTATTTAAATGTCTTGGATTATTTGTTATCCCTAAGTGTGATTGTGATGCTTGGGGTATGAAATGTTTTAGTAATATGATATGTTGGGTTGAACAGAGATAATGTGGTTATCTATGATAAATTGCTGCGTGAAAGTGACATCTAGTATTTAAAATTTAATCACTTGAATAACTTGGGTTAAGATGACATTGGAATTCGAAGAGACCGGAGTCGGGTATTAGAAAATACCCGAAACCACTTTGATTCTTTATAAATGAACATGTGTAATCAACAGGCTGTAATGAAATGATTCAAGTGAATTGGACTACTTAATCTAAATTTTGGGTACATAGAAACTGACGTATGAAATAAGTGGTGTCTATAACAAATTGTGAATTTGTGAATTAAACCGAGTTACCGGGTTTTTTATTGGCTTTATGTTTTAGTATTCCATGTTAGTTGGGTTTACTCACGTTGGTTTCCAGCCTGACCCGGGTGTCACTTTGATGTAATGCTCGGGTCAGACCGAGTATTACAGATTTTCAAGTAAGGGCGTTCTGGAGCTTAGGAGGCGAGCTGGAGGGCATGAACGTGTGGAGTATTTCCATTGTGTTATATTATTGTATAACTATGCATGTTGGTTTAAACTGTCCAGTGATTGGTAATGGTTGTAACTCTGATGTATATCATATAAGTGTACTGATACAGTTCTTCTTTGTAAAACTGTTATTTATGTGATATTATATTTTGATCTGCTACGAATGTGAGGTTTCTGTGTTTTGGTGTTTCTGTTTCTTCTGTTTCTTCCATCTCTTATTTTTCCCTAACTATCTGGAATTTTCGCGATCGAAAATTTTTGGGTCGTTACATGGTAACTGTTATTATAGGAGAATTCTACCAAATGAAGATGGTCTTCCCACGATCCACCAAAATCCAATACACATGTCTCAACATATCTTCTAGAATTCGGTTAAGTCTCTTCGTCTGTCTGTTTGTCTAAGGATTACAGGCTATACTTAATCTCAAAATTGTTCCCATTGCTGATTGCAAAGCCTCCCAGAATTTACCGATGAAGATAGGATCACGATCACTTACTATACTGACAGGAACTCCATGTAATCTGACTATCTCTTTCAAGATAACCTCAGCCAGCGATGCTGCTGTACGGGTTGCCTTAACTGGAATGAAATGGGCGATCTTAGTTAACCAGTCCACTAGAACCCATATTCCTTCGTTTCCCTTCTTGGTTCTTGGCAAACCGTCGATGAAATCCATAGAGATCATTTCCCACTTCCATTCTAGAACTTCCAAAGGCTACAACAAACCTGCTGACTTCTATTGATGTCCTTTAACCTGCTAGCAGATAGCACAACTACTGACAAAAGCAGCTACATCCCTCTTCGTGCTCGGCCGCCAGAAAACCCTTCTCATATCCTTATACATCTTAGATATTCCTGGATGAATATTCAGTTTGGAGCGATGACACTCAGATAAGACTTCTTGCCTCAGTCCATCTATATTAGGTACGCACAAACGAACATTAATCCTCAAAGCACCTTGATCGTCCACCTTGAAATCCAAATATCGACCATCCTTGGTTCCAAGAATCGGTTCTTCTAAAGATCTATCCTTCATTTTCTTGCTTATGATTCTTTCCTAGAGAGACAGAACAACTTACAAAAGAGACAGAACTGCATTCCTGCTAAGAGCATCTGCCACAACATTTGCCTTCCCTGGGGTATACAGGATATCCAAATCATATGATGCCAGAAACTCGACCCATCGCTGCTGCCTCAGATTAAGATCCTATTGAGAAAGAAAAAATACTTCAACGGTTTGTGGTCCGTGAATAACTCGAACTTCTCTCCCAAAAGACAGTGTCTCTAGATCTTCAAAGAAAAAACAATGGCCAACAATTCTAAATCGTGCGTAGCGTAGTTCTTTTCATGTGGCTTCAATTGCCGACTCGCATACGCAATTACTCTTCCATTCTGCATCAACACTGCACCCAATCCTACTATACAAGCATCTGCATAAACCTCAAACTTTCTTTTTCCATCCGAAATAGCTAACACAGGTGCACTGGTTAGCCTCGTCTTCAACTCCTGGAAAGCCTCTTCACACTGGGGTGTCCACTTAAACTTAGTTCCTTTCCTTGTCAACTTGGTCGGATGTGAAGAAATCTTAGAATAGTCCTTGATGAACTTCCTATAGTAGCCAGCTAACCCTAGAAAACTACAAACTTCAGTCGGTATCTTCAGTTGCTTCCACTCCAGAATAGTAGCTACCTTGGCTGGATCTACAGAGATTCCCTTTCCACAAACAATGTGCCTTAAAATTTTGACTTCCGATTTCCAAAAATGGCATTTAGAGAACTTCGCCTTCAAAACATGCCTTCTCAAAGTCTCTAACACTATCTTCAAATGCTGCTTGTGCTCTTCTTTAGACTTAGAGTAGACTAGAATATCATCGATGAACACTAGAACAAACTTATTCAACTCATCTCGAAAGACTCGGTTCATCAGGTCGACAAAGTAGGCAGGAGCATTGGGTAACCCGAAAGGCATAACCAACCACTCTTTTTGGTAGTTTAAAAAATGGTATAAGTAAAGTGCACTAGACATTTTTGTGCTAGGTACTACGACCAGTCTTAGACTCTTTTTGGATTTAACTAACAAATGTCCTTACTTAACCTAGATGAATAGATATTATAAAGTGCCTGAAACAGGACTTTGTGCCTCAAGATCTCCAATAGGACTTCGACTATTACAAATAGTTGAGATTGTAACTTTATGTGCCCTTTGAATAGCATGAATGAGCCAATATGTAGATCCTTCATATAATCTTCTTCTTGATGGTATAATGTGTGTTCATGAAGAAAATAGAAGTAGATTGACCACTGTAAAAACAGATTTGTCAAATGATCAAATAGAAAGCAACTGAATATTTTGAATGATCAGTGAATTCAAACAAGGTTGATGTAACGACAAAGAAATTTGGTCACTTAAACTAGGCAATTTTATATTTTATATTGTCAACAAATGAATTTCTATAGATAAGTAAACTCATTTTAATTAATTAATAATGATGATGAAATCATTTTCAAAATTTGTAACAAATTAAATAGTCCATAGAAAAATAGAAGATGCGACCGAAGAACATTTTCCAAAGTTCTGACCCTTCGACACCGAAAAGTTGTTCGGAATGTTGTTCGTCTTTGTGCATTATATGTATATATATATATAAGAGTTAATTAACTAGATAATAATACACTTAGAAATAAATTATATTATATTAATTTGGATTAGTAAGTGATGTGACAAGAAACTGTATTAAAAATAAAAAATATTTTACATATATAAATATATATATTAAGTATTGTCACATCTTGGATTTGTAATCATTAACCATAATTATTTCTTGTCACATCTTAGTCAATCAATAATTAAACTTATATATATATAAAAGAAAGTGATGTGACAACACATAATAATTATATATATATATATATATATTTATTTATTTATTTATAAAGATAATGATGTGACAACACATTATAATTATATATATGTATAAAGATATATATGTGACTAGACATAATAATCAAATTATATGTATATATATTTATAAAACGACTGATATGAAAACACATAATAATTATATATAAAAATATATTTATAAAAGAAGTGATGTGACTAGACAATATTATTATATATATACCAGTATAAATCACACGTACGTGCATTTAATAGCTAAAGATATTTAATTTTTATTTAATAAAAAATTAATGTATGGATATCTAATATAAGTATAAGATATTTGGGAGTCTCAACGCGTTTATTTTAGGTGGGTTTTACTGGTGTTGGTTGCTAATTGATGTAAAATCCATTGATAGGTGATTGAAAAGAGAATGGTGGTGGAGATTGTATACCAATAGCGAGATTCCTTTGATAGGAGAGGGTATTTTTGGAATTTCAAAAGGACACCATGTAATTTCTGTTCATTGAATTTTCTTTATTAATAGTGGAGATATATATATATATAAGTTGATGTGATTTGAGATTTTTTGCTTTTAAATAGCCAAGGTTTTCTCATTTTTCTCACTTTCTTTTCACTTTAAAATCTTCCTAAATCCTTTGCTCTTCCTTCTTAAAGTCCATTAAAGGCTAGCAACTTTTACTAAAGTTTTTAAAATAAAAAATCATGAATTGTTTTAAATGTTCCAGAAATGGTTTTGAACTCCTCTATTTTTACCTCGCTTTATTTAGCCATAGCTTCCATCGAACATTACAAAATCAAGACATCCTTTTTCTAAAACCATATATATTTTTAGTAGCTACGACTTTGTAGTTTAGCACTTTTTCTAATTTCGAGCTTAGATGCTCCCAAAATTCATTTTTTTGCAAGTCTTTTTGAAACTAGATATTAATGTCCAAAAATATCCCTCAATGTTTTGGCCATAACTCCTTCAAAATTTTACCTTTACGAGTAATTCATTTTTGTAAATGATAGAGGAAAGGATTATCTAAAACTTTTCTTTTGATCGCTTTTTAAATTTCCGAGAGTAAGGAGTCCAAAAATCCATGGGATAGTGACCTACATTCAAGCTTAGTTTTTAGGGTTCGAGTGGAATTTTGTCGAGCCTTAAGGTAAGTAATCTAAATTTTTGGAAAGATTCTATCTTTAAATATATTTTTCTATTTTGTATTATGTATGTGATTATTGGTTTGATTTCGTGTAGTTTGGATATGTATGTATGTACGAACTTATGGTTAACATTTAACTTTGAATTATTTCTTAAATTGATGAGTTTTGATATAAACTTATAATCTTGTGGTATATGTAACCTTGGGTATTGAATGGTTATGGAAGTTAGTATGTTTTATGAGTGAAAGACTTAAAGAAAATCAAATGGGAATTGCAAGTTGGTTTACTAAAGGAATTTCAGTTTTAAGTTTAATGTTGATTTCAACTTTGTTAACTTTGTTTTAATTTGAGACTTATGTTTTAAAGAGTTAGCAAACCTTTAGGTATTAAGTTTCAAAAGGGAGTTAACAACAAGTTGGAAATTATATGTATCCATAGCGATAGTCACTCTAGATGCAGTTCGTTTAAAATAATTCAATTTTTGCAAAGTTTTGTTTTCATACATCAAATTGTCTTGTCAATGTTTTCTAAACTAAATAATGATATTTTAAAAAATGAATTATGTCATTAATTATCAATTTTTAATTAATTAAGTTATTAATAATTAATTAAGGATTAAACGTAGTTTATAATTATAATTAAGTGACGATTATTTATTAATTAATTAGATTTTAAAGTTAAGATTTATTTTAATTAATTATTAATTAATTTAATTAATTTTGAAATCAATGAGTAAAGTAAATGATTTATTTTTAATTTATCTTTATTAATAGTTGGCTTGGAAGCGCAAACATTTGGACTGACCACAAACTTCCAAAAATACCCTTTGCTCATATGTATTTAACATTCATTTGTATGTTTCAAATCCCCTTAAAAATTGGATCTAACAAACAAAATCACTTTACAAATTCAACATATGACTTTATAAATATTAATAAACTTTAATGTCACTTGAAAATAGGACCTGATGAATATATTCTTTTACAAATTCAGAACACTCAAATATAATCAAATCTTATTGTCACTTTAAAATAGGATATAACAAATGAAATTACTTTACAAATTCTTTCTTTATTAACTAATAACAGAAATATAAATTCAAACTACAAAAAAATTAGATACTGAAACTTAAAAATCAAATAAACCATGCATGAGTTCAGCGCAAAATACGACTAAATATTTCTAGATATTATTATTTTGAGTGTTTTGAAACATATATAATTTGTAGAACAACTCATGTGTAAAGCACGTACCATAACGCACGTAGTTAATTAAGTATATGGTTAATTATTAATTATTAATCAAGTGTTAATTATTTTTAATTATAAATTATTAAAGGTTTTAATCTATATTAAATTATTTATAAAAGGTTTAATCTAATATTTAAATTTTTTAAAGATTTATTAATATTTAATTATTAATGAAGGTTCAATTAATTATTTAATAATTAATAAATGATTAATTTTGGGTTTAATTAATAATTAATAATTTTTTAACTATTTAATTAAATTAAGTTAAGATTCAATTAAAATTAATTATGATTTAATGGATTTAACTTATAATTAATTATTTTAAAAGGGTTTTATAGTTTTAAATCCTTTGGTTTTCAAAAGTAAAATTGTTTAAAGGTGCTTCTTTTTCAAAACATGGTTACAAGCGATTCAAGTGTTGATACCATTAAGAAACCAAATAACTCTAAATGAGTTATAATGTAGATCGTTGGGTTATTTGGACATAAGTTAGCAGAATAAATCCCCGTCTGGTATAAATCGATTGTTTGTTTGGTTGGTTGTTTAGACATGTGTTAGCAGAATAAATCCTCATTCTACTATAAATTGATTGTTGGGAAGTTTGTTTAGAAATGTGTTAAGCAGAATAAATCCTCGTTCTACTTTAAATTAATTGAATTGTTTGGACATCTATTTAGTAGGATAAATCACTATCCCGTTGTATGTTATTTGGAGTTGTATATGCCAATTAGTTATATTGATGTGTTATTCCCTGATTGGATATGAAATTTATTTACATATATGGTAGCTTATGTAAATCGTTATTATATGATTTGGGAATCGAATTGTAATTAAATGGTAACTTAGATTAGTATCATCGGGACTGCTAAGCCTTATTTGGAATTTATAAAGTATTGTTTGAATTTATTTTAATTATTTAATCAATTTGAAGCTAAGGTTGTATAAATGGTTTTTCAAGTTATATAATTCTTATAAAGGTACTTATAATGACAACTTGTTTGTAGAAAGGGTCTTTCTAATGAAAAGGGTTATTGAGGTGTTTTGCAAATGATGTTTTGTAAATGATATTATAAATGATATTTTATAACGGAGTATAGAAAGGTTTATATAAAGAGTTTTAGAAATATAAAAGAGGATTATAAATCATATCAGATATTTGGAAAGAGGTTTATAAATTAACTTAAGGGTTTATAAATAATCTTCTAAGCGACGATTAGATGTTTGCCTAGGCAAATGTTGTGATATACTTGTTAAATTATCCTCTTTATCATTGTACAATCAAAACAAGTTCACCCGAACGAACCCAAAGCAAGTTGGTGATAAATGTTTTGTTGAAAAATGTGAAGTATTATTTTAAAAATGGGATTTCAGAATAAATAGAATATTTTCAAGTTAACTAGTTTGAGGGCTTGAAAATAAACTAAAGTGAATATTAGGCATGCATCCATAAAACCAAACTTAATTCAAAGCCGGTCCTTGTCAAAAAAACATACTTTCTACGTCCCTATTTTTGTTTTGCGCCTATTTTTTCCCAAAATTACCCTTGCACTTCAAAGTCGAGCCAAGGTTCTACTTCTTCTTCAGTTTCTTTTGATCAAACTGAAAGTGGAGCTAAGTTTTCTTCAGACAAGTGTTCAATTCTCGATTTCAATAAAAAAACTACAACTATTTGAAGATGAATCAATCTTGGTTTCAAGAATATGAATTGTTTTTCGATTTTTTATGGATTGTTGGTGTTGTTTTGATGTTTAAATTCATTAACGATAATGAGAAATGGTTGCAGTTTGATACTTGAAGTTATGTGCATAAATACTGCAAATATTGCCTAGAATAACATTCATACAGTTCTTTCCTGCAAATATTTTTAATAATTGCTGAAAAATCAGCAATTCTTTAGATTATTTGCAGACATTGGTGAAATTTTCATAATAATTGCAAAAAAAAGTCAGCATATATTGGTAATATTTGCATATAAATATCCTTTTATTTAGGAATTTTCCTCTTCTATTATTCACTTAAAATTTAGCAAATGTTCCAAATATATACTTGCTGAAAAATCAGCAATTGTTCCCTCAAAATCATTTGTATTCATCTTTGTATGCAACTAGTCGAAATAATTGCAGAGATGTGTCAATTATTATGTATAATGCATGTATGTCTTCAATTTTTCGAATAATTTGCATGTATATTTGAAAATTTTACATTATTCTCAATAATTGCAGAAGTTGGTACAAATATTGTGAATAACAATAGAAAATAACTGCTGAAAATTATGAAAATTTTAAGAATATTTGCAGACATTCGTGCAAATATTCAGAATAATTGCAGAAAAGTTAGCAAATATTGGAAAAAATTTCATATAATATGCATTTCTATAAGAATTTTTCTCCAAGTTGTTAATTTCCATATATTTCATTAGGAAGATGAATGTTATCTTTATAATTAAGAATACATGCATAAAAACTGCATTTACTAAGAATACTTGCTAATTTATGCATTAAAAACAACAATTAGTGAAAATCCATGCATAAAAATCTATCAATATTCCAATATTATCAATATTTCTACATGTATTCTCAATATTTATAGAAAAATAAGCAAATACTGAGAATACTTGCATAAAAAACTTCAAATGGCATCAATTTTTGCGTTAAAAAATCTAATGCAATTAGTATGAATATTTTTACTTTTTTCTGCAAATATTATGAATAATTGCAGTTATGGCTGCAATTATTCGTAATAATTGACTACAATTATTCATAATATTTGCAATAAAATTTGCAAAATTTGAGAATATTTGTTTATAATACTGCAAACATGTTCAGTACTTTTGAAAAAATATAATAATATATGTTGAAGCCGCAAGTGTTTTTTAGCAAGTATTCATTATTTTTACTTTCATATGCCATTATTATGAATACTTGTGGATATCGCTGCAATTATTCTGAATAAATGTAGAAAAATCAGCAATATTGTGAATTTTTGCCTACAATACTGCAAATATGTACAGTATTTGTAGTAAAACATGTGATAATATATGTTAGAGCTATAAGGGTGTTTTATCAAGTAATCAAATTTTTTACTGCAAATTTTCTATGTATTTACAACTAAAACTGCAAATATTAAGACTACTTACAGAAAAACTATTTATATTATTAATATTTGCATTTTTAGTTGCAAATATTCTTGGATCGTTGTTGATATATTATAATTTTTAATTATGTGAAGAATGAATTCGTTTTCATACAAATTATTGTTTTCTTTTGCTATTTCAATTTTATTATTTAATTGTGATGTTCTACTTGATTATACTTTCCATTATTTGATTTTAGATTCTTCTTGATTAATTAAAATGAGTATTTGGTTACGTTTTCCTTCTAAATCAATTTTCTAGTCACCTTGTTTTTAGTTTATTCACTAGATTATGATTCGATTTTGTTTACTGATTTCATTTTCATAGGGACGATGAAGTGCCGAGAGAAATTACAATTGAAGGGTACTTTTGTCTTTTAGATGATCCGATTTTAAAAATAGGGACCAGAAACTTATCTAAAAAACGAAAGGATTTTTTGTGTAATTGCAAACTATACGAGGGATGTTTGCCAAATGCTCCTTTAAGTGAATTTGGGAAAGATAAATGTTTAGATGATAAACACTTTTCTTTATTATTACACTTTTTGGTAAGGAAACGTATGATACTATTTGGTAGTACAAGTCCCTTAGTGTCATTATGTAGTTACTCGGGCTATATATATACATATATATATTCTATAATTGAAATATAGAGTTTCATTTCAAAAAGTTTTTGAAATAGGGGTATTTGGGTTTTGAGTTTTCTTAAGAAAATATATGCAAAGTGGAATAGTTTGAATCTAATAAGAGTATATACTCTCAGGATGTGGTGAGGAATTGTATAAGTTAAACATAAGTTAGTTTTATGAAGTGTTTTCATAAACAGCTTTTGTGGAAATAGAATTGGTATTAGAGAGAACCAATTAAATGAGTGCATAGGATGGGACAGATCATTTTCTTTCTCATATAATTTTGATCTAAGATTCGAGTATATGATGTTGAGGTGTAAACATCCTTCTGAATAAAGATCTACTACTCGATTTTTGAAGGCGAGAATTTGATGAGCATTTTTGGTAAGGGACCAAAGTTTTGTATCATCGTATCTGATTATGCAAGGAGAATAGAAGTTTCAAATCAAGGAACCCGATCAGAGTCCGCACTAGAGAATCGAATAAGCGATATTAGTTCGGAGGTGAAGTTATGTATTCGAGTAGTGATCGAACCAGATTTTGTTATGAATGATCTATGAACATCACGCTGACTTATGGATGGTACTAGGATGTTCTTGAAGAGTAATGGGACACAATTGTTTTAAGGAGAAAGAACGTAATGACCTAGGGTTTTGGTCACTTGAACTAAGCAATTTTATATGTTATTTAGTCAATAAATGAATTTTTATAAATAAATAAACTCATTTTAATTAGTTAACAATGATGATGAAATAGTTTTCAAAATTTGTTTACCAAATTAAATAGTTCGTACAAAAATAGAAGATGTGACTGAAGAACGTTTTCCAAATTTTCGACATTTGAAGATCAAAAGGTTATCGGGAATGTTGTTCGTCTTTGTGCACTATATGTACATATATATATATATATAAGATTTAATTAACTAGATGATAATACATTTAGTAATAAATTATCTTATATTAATTTGGATTAGTAAGTGATGTGACAAGACATAGTTTCAAAAATAATTAACTTTTTATATAAATATATATATGTGTGTGTGTATATATATATTAAGGATTGTCACATCTTAGATTTGTAATAATTAACCATAAATATCTTTTGTCACATCTTAGTTAATTACTAATTACCCTTATATATATTTAAAGAGATTGATGTGACAATACATAATAATTATATATAATTATATATATATATATATATATCTGTGTGTGTGCGTGTGTATGTATATTTATAAAGAGACTGATGTGATAACACATAATAATTATATATTTATAAAAGGAGTGATGTGACTTGATAAGATTATTATAAATTATATACATATATATTATATATATGTTGATTTGATGTGAGGTTTTTTGCTTACAAACAGCCATAGGTTTTCTCTTTTTCTCATTTTCTTTTCACTTTAAAATATCCCTAAAGCCTTTCCTCTTCCTTTTTAAATTCATTGAAACCTATTAATGGCTTCCAAGCATTACCAAAGTTTTTAAAATCAAAAATCTTGAATTGTTTTAAATGTTCCAAAATGGTTTTAAACTCCTCCATTTTTACCCCCACTTTATGTGGCAATAACTTCCAATAAACATTACCAAATCAAGATTTACTTTTTCTTAAACCATGTATATTTTCAGTGGTTGCAACTTTGTAGTTTACCATTTTTTCTAATTTCGAGGTTAGATGCTCCAAAAATTCATTTTTTTGCAAGAGTGTTTTTTAACCTACATTTTGATGTCCGAAAATGCCCCTCATTATTTTGTCCATAACTCCATCAAAATTTAACATTTTTGAGTAATTATTTTTTTAAATGATAGATGAAGGAACAATGTAAAACTTTCCTTCTGGATGCTTTTTAAATATCTGAGGTGATGGGTCCAGAAATCCATGGGTAAGTGACCTATTGCGAGCTTAGTTTCTACCGTTCAAGTGGAATTTTGCCGAGCTTTAAGGTAAGTAAACTTCTAAATTTTTGGAAATATTCTATCTATAAATATATATTTTCTATTTTGTTATTTGTATGTGGTTAGTTGGTTTGATTTCGTATGGTTTGGATATATATATATATGTATGTGTGAACTTATGGTTAGCATTTAACTTTGAATTGTTGGTTAAATTGATGAGTTTGGATATAAAGTGATGATCTTATGGTATTTTGGCGATGATATGTTGTGGTATATGGGACCTTGGGTATATGGTTGATTAGTTATGGAAGTTAGTAAATTTTATGTGTGAAAGACTTAAGAAAATCAAATGGGATTTGCTGGTTGGTTTACTAAAGGAATTTCTAGTTTAACTTTAGTGTTGATTTCAACATTGTTAACTTTGTTTTAATTTAAGACTGATGTCTCAAAGAGTTAGCAAACCTTTAGGTGTTAAGTTTCAAAACGGTGTTAAAAACAAAATGAAAATTACGGGTATCCATAACGATAGTCGCTATGGATGCAGTTCGTTTAAAAAAAATTCAATTTTTGCAAAGTTTGGATTTTATATTTCAAATTGTCTTGTAAATGTTTTATAAACTATGTAATGATATTTTAAAAAATTAATTAAGTCATTAGTAATTAATTTTTAATTAATCATTTTTTTAATAATTAATTATTAATTAAGGATTAGACATGGTTTAATAATTATAATTAAGTGACGATTAGTTATTAATTAATTACCTTTTAAAGTTAAGATTTATTTTAATTAATTACTAATTAATTTAATTAATTTTGAAATCAATTATGATTTAAGTAAATGGTTTGTTCTTAATTTATAATTAATTAATAATATGGTTAATTATTAATTATTAATCAAGTGTTAATTATAAATTATTAAAGGTTTTAATTTATAATAAATTGTTTATAAAAGGTTTAATCTACTATTGTTTAATCCATAGCTAATGCTCCAAAAACTCCAAATACTAGATCCATCAACATGCTTTTCATACGCGAAAGGAGAAATCCCCATCACGTTGTATTAAGCAAGGTCAGCCATGAATGCTGAAGTGTAGCTAATGCGATCCACAAATCCAAAGGCTTCGAAGGCTATTGAATCTATACCTACTATTTGATTATCTAAAAAATCCAACTCTAGACTGCCCGTGTGGAAAATTATGGGCACCCAGAGTTTAGGAAGGGAATAATAAACTCCACGTCACTCATGGGACTGGTATGAGCAAACAAAAATAGTTTATCTTTATCAAAAGAAACACAAAGAATTTAAAAGAAATCCGTAATGCTTTTTGAAAAATGAAACAACCATAAGGCCTTCCCGCACACACACAATGCAAGCGCAAACTTGGAGGAGATTTCTCCTTATGTTAGTCAAACATGCTTACTATGCAAAATCTTTTTGATAATATCATTAGTGCATAGTGCAGAAAACCTTTCAAATGTATAATATTAATCTTAGCCAGCATAGGTACAATTATATTACGCCAGCTATAGCCACAACCTGAGGTGGCAGGTTATACGATTGCAATCGTAAAGGGCTCGTATTGTTTGATTGGATTTCCAACAAATGGTCAGGCTAAGGAACTTCCTATTGACACATGGCAACGCCTCTGGAGGGACGCCCCGAGAACCTACTTAGCTCTCTGCCAACATAAGGACGGTTTACCCCTTCCCAGAAGTAACACCTAAAGATATGCCATCCCTGGTTGTTTGCGACCTTTATCCGAGGTACCTCAATCATAAAGCAACATCACACAATAATAATAAATTTACAGTGTCCACATGAGTTAAGTATCTGGGCTCCATACCATGATACTACCCTTTTCCATAAGAAATGGACATACCCTAGGGGCGCGACCCTTACAACCTTGCCACATCTTTCCTGTTTCGACCATTCCCGGTTTGTGAGGTCCTGATGCAATCTTGTCCACAAAGCTACGCTTTTTCACAAAGTCATGCTTTGATCAACAAATGATCAGCAGCACTTCGTATGCCACATCACCAAATTGGGAATGTATCACTAGTAACCATCAGCTACATAAACTTTGAGCTCGTACGTCTCAGAGAAGGGTGTTAAGCTAAGAGAATAAATCTTCGCCACCAAACAGAAATGTATTTGATAGAAACCAGCTTTACATCTCAAAGTGTAATGTTAGACACACATCCATACAAGTCTGTTCCGGGTTCGAACAGAGCCGAAGGAACATCCAGAGAAGCCCTTGCAAATCCGGATAATCCCTAATCACGTCCGGACTTCCCATCACCTAAGGAGATCTCTATACCGGGGACCAGTTGGTGCAGAGGCATTCGACGATTTATCCTTTCGCTTTCGAAAATATCCGGTCTTCACCCCCAGTCTTCAAATGCTACCCATAATGTCGTATCATTATTCGGAATGGGTTACATGACACAAAGGTCCTCTCCTGGCTAAACCGAATAACGAGCGCAATATTTAAAAACATATGGATATTTGAATTTCAGTTAAGTCACAACTTATTACCCAAAACAAATGGTTTAATCAAATTTCCATTTTAAATCTTTTAAACAAAAAGATTCACTTCACAAAGTTCACCTATCTTTCACAAGTATTCATTCAAAGTTCTCAAAACTATTTCAATTCCCAAATCTTTTATATAAAGGATGTACTCTTTCAATTTAAAAACAAAGTTTAATAATCTTCCACAAAGATTCAATTATAGCCTTCAAAATAATTCACAATTCAAATCTTTTATACAAAAGATGCACCATTCAAAATCCTCTTCAATTTCAAAACAAAGTTCAACCATCTTTCACAAAGATTCATTTATAGCTTTCAAAACAATCCATTTCAAATCCTAAAAAAAATTAACACAAACTGGAAGTTCTTTCTTTATATGAAAGCTATTATTATTTGAAAACAAATAGTTTCTGTTTAGGAAAAATCCGATTACTTTTACACGAGTTAAAGTCCTTGGATTAAATCCAAATTCCCAAAACAATACTTAAAAAAATGGTTTAAACCCATATAAACATATTTATAACCGATATAATATTTTTAAACCATAATTTCCAAACATAGGATTCAATTTCAAATCTTGAATTCAAATTCAAATCAAATTATTTAAATTTCAAAACTTTATCAAGTAATTTAAAATAACTTTTATCTTCAAAACTTCTTTTCAAAAGCTTTTCATATTTAACCCAATACCGTTTCCAAAACCTTTTGGATTCAAAATTTAACTTTTAAAACCATTTCAAAAAATCTATGACTTAACCAATTTCCTTATGCAATCCATATTTGTGTGTGTAAGGTGTAGTCCAGGGGTTTTACACAATAGTGCTAATCATCACAGATTCAAGCATATCAATATCGATAAGCGGTATATTCTCTAATGCTTATCTTTCATTTATAGATACACAGATAAATAATATACATTTATCACAGATAAAATAAATTACATTCATCACATCTTGAATTAAAATAATTCAAATCACAATGCATCACATAGCAGAGAAATCAAACCATTCAAAGCATTCAATAGAATACAGTCATCCATAAATAAGGTTAATTGTCATCTGATTAATTGAAATCAGATAAATCACTAGTCTAGGTTAATTAACATTAATTACAAACTATTTTAGTTAATTAACCTTTAATAATTAATTAACTTTAAATTATTAATTAATTAAGCTTAATTAATAAATGAATAAATCTTTAATAATTAAATAATTAACCCTTAATTATCTAATTATTCTTTAATTAATTATCCTTAGTTAATTGCATTAATTAATTAGCCCATAATTAATCATCCTTTGATTAATTATCCTTAGTTAATTATAATAAGTAATTATCCCTAATTACTTAATTGACTTTAACCATTATTTAGTTACTTTTAACTAAGTAATTATCTTTAAGTAATTAATTACTACTAATTACTTATATAATTAACCTTCTAATTAATTAATTTTTTCTTAATTATGAAATCAATTAACTTTAATCAATTCTTTGATTAAGTGTAATTGTCCTTAAAATTTCTTATATTAAATAATTATCTTAAATCAAGTAATCACCTAAGACTTTAATCAAATCAAAGACAATCCCTTCATCTTAAATTTATTTCTTCAAGGTTTTTTTAAATATATTTAAACACCTTTTAAATTTAATAAATTTTAAAATAACTTATTTTTAACACATTGAATTGATAAAACACACGAATTGTATAAAAGAATTTGTTTATAAAATTCAATAAAACTTAATTAAATTTTATAAGACTTGATAAAAAATTTAAATTTAAAAACTGTGTGACGCAAAACTCTCAAACCCAGGGAAAAACTTAAGTTTCCCCAAGCAAAACCTCGGGCCACACGAAATCTCCATATGCTTCGAGTTTTTCGGCAATACCCACACGCTTGAACCCGAGCATCTTCTTCCCCAAACTTCAACAATTCCAGCACCCAAATGTTTACCGTGCACGTGCATGGTGCCAACCTGTCCCTTTGACCATCTGTCTGGTCATTACAAATCGGCATTAACCTCGACAGCTAACATCGTAACCCACATATCAAAATTCGAGAGCCATTCGAAATTCAAACACTCGATCGAACGACCAGAACCAACCCACACGACTCAGCCTCACGCCGACGATGAACTGGATCACCAGGACCCGAGCCACCAAGCAGAAAACTTCGCTACATCGCAATGCCTTGAACCATCTCCTTGCGATCCATTCCGATCACCCATCGATGTTGGAAATGCCCCGAGAAGCACCACGATCAGTGATGGGTATAAAACCCTATTTCGTCTCCAATCCACTTCCCCAATCATTAAAAAAATCAGTGATCATTTTCCTACAATATACTCCACATCATCTCCCTCCAGATTCAAACTGGAAGCTCGATTTTTATTTGATAGATGGGAATTGACAAAAACCCCAATTTAGATCAATTTACAATTTCTCACATATTATAGTTTTAAAAATCTTGGATTTGCTACTAAAATTGATCTCTTTCAAAATCCAACTAAATGATATAAGTGAATTCAAAAACATTGATACTTGATTTTTTCTGATATAAGAGTGTTCATCATGTAATTTCCCAATTCTAAATTTTTTACTCAGTAAGTATACTTGAAATAATTTTTGAAATTTGAATTTCATAGTTATAATTACTTTTCATTTAGAAATCAAAATCTGAAATTACTTAGATAGGAAGATTTTAAATTTTCTAAAAGGTTTTCAATGCCTGTAACAAGAACAGAGATGTTCTTTTCTGTTTCCAGACATGCACAAGCAAACATAACTAATATACACACAGATTTTGCATGCACATTCATTCAAACAACTTCAAACATATAAGGGTTTAAGGGTTTGCTCACCTTGATGGGAAACAGAGAACAAAGAACAGAGGTCAGGAGATGATGTTGAACTGGAAATACTTTTGTTATCTGAAACTTGTGTCTCTGCATTGTCTTCCCAGGTTGATTTTGATTCTGTTGTTTGTTTGAGATGATCCTTTGCAACCTGATCTTGTTCCAGACTTTTGTATTTGCTTTGTATTTGCTCTTGAGTTGTTGCTTCTAGGTTGAAGACTGATTTCCAGATTTTAAATTTTCACTTTGGTTTTGATCTTTTGAAAACTTTAATCTGGCTGCTTGTCTGATAGCCTTGAATTTGAGTTTCCAATCTTTTTTTAGTTCTTGTTTTAATTACTTTAGTTGATTCTACTTTTCTTTGAAACTTTGCTTTGATTGCTGTTTGTTACAGAATTTTGAAATGAACTCAAGCTTTATTTTCTGGGTTTGAACTTTAGGCTTGAAAGCTTTCGGATTTGAGAGGGTTTGAATATGAAGATGAAAGAGTTTTGAACTGAAAATGAATTAACCAGGATTTTTCTTCTTCATTAATATGTTATTTGTGATTAAAATTTTGAATGAAATTTGAATGTGCCACTTGTAATCTTACATGCTAATTCATCTACACGTGTTCAACTACAAGAATAATTAATTAACACTTGTTAGTAAAATTAAAATTATGTTTAAACCCCTATTTGATTAAATTTACAAATTTTGTTTTTAACCCTTTATGCTATTATAAACTTATGCAATATAATTACATATGTATTATATTTTCAAATCTATACTTATTACTTTCAAATGGCATTTCAAAAATTATCATATTAAAATAAAAATTTAACTTTCAAATAGCTATTGAAAATTTTCTATATTGTATTTAAATATAACTTTCAAATTACGTATATATATTATCTACTAACTATACTTATTCTCAAATATATAAGAAAAGCATTTTAAATCGTAAATTAAATCTTACTTATGTATTTACAAACAAATTTTATTCATATATATATTTTTTCTTATTAATTTTCAAAAGATATGTATATTTTAAAACTTTCATTAATTCTTATAATTAGAAAACACATTCTATTAATTTCAAAATATAAAGTTTAAATCCACTTTATTTTAAAAACACTTATCTTTGGATTTCTAATCCAAATTCTATTTAAAATATCTATTGTGAGTTTCAAATTCCAAATTTCAAATTTTAAAAATTTATTTATATAAAATAAACAAGTATATATCTTATTAATTTTGAAAAATTCAAATTAATCCACAATTTAACCCAAAAATTTATTTTAATTACAAATTTGAATTCGTCTTAAAACTGGGATCGTTACAGCAACTATTTGTGAAGAATGATAACCATTAGAAGAGTTGCAGCCATTAACGAGGGGGAACGATTCTTCGTGAGGAAGAGGATCCCTTCAATATTCTAAATAAGGATTATAGTTGCATCATTCATTCGACTACACAAAGTAATTTAGTCGATTAAATAACAGTAAAAAGTTTCCCAAGAGAATATAGCACAAAAAATAGCAATTTCAACCGACTAAAATTCTTGATTCCGTCAAATGAATACATGGTAAGTTGACTAAATTGAATAATTCAGTTGACTAACTAACGTCAATGAGCATAGTTCAAAGAACACAAATTTAGTCGACCGAATATACAAAGTTAATCTTCAAAACTAAAAGTTGTCTTAGCTCAGTTAGTTAGAGCACTAGCTTTCTAAACTTGTGACCCGGCTTCGAGTCTTGCTTCCATGCATTTTTGAAAGCTTGATTTTTATTTAAAACATGAGTGCAGCAATGACACGAGTTCAATTCTTACTTCATACATTTTTGAAAACTTGCATTGCTTTTATAAAATATTTCGATTATGTGTATGTTTATTTATATGTATGTATTCTACTTGAAGAGATTTTAACATACGTATACTCTAGACATGATACACTATGACTAATAGTATTTTATTTGTCACCTTCATCTTGTCTCCATTGTGTATATCCCTTCTTGTATCTCCATGTGTATATTTTTATCCTCTTTTGTACTGTGTTTCTTCATGTTGAACTTACTTATTTGTCTCTTTTTGATACATATGTACCTACAAGTTAGCTTAGAGGTTCTTTGGAATAATCATATAGTTGGTGTTATTAAATTCAAACAAGTGGGATTCTAACAATATATACTTTGCATTTGTGTTGTATGTAATAGACTTATTTTTTGTATTTAACACCGCTTTACCATATATTTATTCAAAACCCTGTGTATTTTTTGATTTGATGTATTCTGACTTTCTATACTGATATTTATTTATCTATTGATTTCACTAGTGTGGTCACTTAGATATTGTTATCCTATTATGTTCATTTATATTTGTTATATTATATATTGTCATTCCATCGTGAGATCTTATCGATGTCTTAGTTTAGCATTTTGATTTAATTTTACCCCAACAATTCGTCTTTTTAGGTATTCTAAAATTGCTCGTTGTTATAGTTGGTATAAGAACTTAAGCTTAACACTTAGACCCAGTGGAACTGTTTGTGCTCAAAGGAGATACATTGAGAAAGCATACTTGTATTTTTCTATTATTTATTAGGTATATGCCGATTTTATAGACTTAATTTGTTTCCACCACTGGTTACTAAGATATATTCGTCAGGCTACTCGTAAGAGCAAACAATGTGCATCAGTGACTTAGGATAGGCAGTCTGTGATTCTTGATTAGTTGAGATACTATTTAGTTACCCCAAAAGATGTTCCACCATCTATGAACATTTCAATGAATTGCGGTTATCGCCAAGTGGTGTGGCTTTTTAGGCAGTAGTATTTCTAGCTTCACCGGCTTTAGACTCTTCGAAGAAGTGCCATAATTTCTTTAGCCTTAGAGGGAAGCCATATTCGAGTCTAAGATTGTTGAAAAGGCAAGATCTTGGACATGTGAATAAGAAGGCTTCCATCAATATAAATCTAGGGAATGTTCTTGATAGGAAGATTATTTCTTAACAGTTGGAAAAGGAAGACATTAGTTGGGTAGGATGCAGTATTTCTACGGCTGTTAAGCAGATCTGTGATTCAGAATTTTCTCATGCATCACTTTAAGTTCACAAGTCATTTCTAAGATCGAGAAGAGCATATAACTAGATTATTCCATCCGTCTTGAGCAGGATGGCATATTAATGATGGAGAGTTGACTGGTTCTACCTTTTATTTTGGGGTTTGAGGTAATCGTTACTCCATTGTTGTGGGTAAATAGATTTGCCTTTGGTCTTAAGAATTGGTTAAGGATTCATTACTTAGCCTTATCCCTGTTAGGATCTAATTTTAAATATCTCGTTAGAATGGTTCTCCTTTATGAGAATGCCTATGAGATATCGTTGACTTAATGACAGTGGAAAGCAACCGAAACTTTAGTCAAGGTGTAACGACAATGGTACAAGGAAGACCAAGCTTGTTCGAAAAGGAAAAGCTAGTCTAGTATGTCACTTGTGTGCCATATGGGAGGCATTTTGCTGTGAAATGTAATCTAACTAGAGTGAAATGTAAGTGCTTCATTTGCGATCGACTTGATCACCTGAAGAAGGTTTGTCCTACATGTTCAAAGGGTGTATAAGTGAAGTTGACTTATGCCTTTTAGGCATTACCGGGTCCAAGCGGGCTTATGGCTCATGAAAAGGAAATTATATAGTAAGGTAAGTTGTATTTTTGGAAATTCACATCCATTCCTTCGGACACCTGAGTAGTATATTTTTTCTATTGCTAGTTACTCGGTGGATAAGCTAAATTTAACACTTTTCATAGTAGGCGAATTCTTCAGTAGAGATCAACCATGTATGATTCGCCTTAGTTGCAAAACTTAGTGAAGTGACCAAAATGTTACCACTCAAACTTGATGCACTAGCTTTCAAGATGAGTGGGTTTGGTCGATGATGTGTGACTAGGATTTATATCCGGGTAAGGGCTCTAAAGATGCCCAGTAATGAGCAAAGACTAAGTAGATGACTTATATGCACTTTCCTAGAGTCGTTCGTTTTATAATTTCTTTCCTTTGTATCAGTAAACCTTGGGTGATGGGTGAAATCCCATGGGTTGAAAGGGGTATTTTCTAAAGATTGGTCCATTCGTGTGCCAATTCTTAACCTATAGTTCATGTGCAAATTTTCTGGTGATTTGCATCAGTTAATAAAGGGGTTTCACTTGATTTTGATAGACGAGCACTTGAGTCGGATTTTTGAGATGATTAAGAGATTTTCAAACAACCTTATTTGTGCGAGGGGATTTCAATAGTTGGATCAAGGAACCGAATCGGTGTTCGAATGGATATAGTCATACGGTCGACCCTTAATTAACAAAGAAATCTTGCGAGCAAATGAAGGGTTGGAAAGAGCATCATTTATTTACGATTTTCTTTAGTTATTATAAAATTTTAGTGTAGTATAGTTATTATTGCATAGGGTAGTTCAAGAAATATTTTTCGACTATTTTTGTGATGATTCAGATAATCTTCTAAGTGACGAGATAATGCTTGCCTAGGCAAGCATCATAATGCACTTATTATATTATCCTTATTAACATTGTGCGGTCGAAGTGGGTTTCAACTCAAGAAAACCTAGGCAATTGTAAATCTTTATTTTATGATGATTTAACCAGTATAGGTTTCTCCTCTAGAGAATGAGTTCTATTTGGAAGAACAAAAAGTTGAGTCATTGGTTGCTGGACTTATTCGAGAGTTTTGAGACTCAATGATCCTGCATGTCGTATTGGTTTTCCCTTCTCATAGTGTGAGGTGTAATAGTCTTTCGTGTATTATATGCATGAAGGAGGTTAAACCACTTAGGCATTATTCCTTTTAAATGTTGAACAGACTTATTGGAATTTATGGTTTGACATATGGATTTGAATCTTGCTGGTTACTATGCTGTTGATATGGGCTCTTTTTGAATATTTCATTGTTTTTTATGCTTGTTGTTGCTTACTGTTTTGTCATTGTTGTTTGCTGTGGATCGATCGTTATCGTTTGCTTGCTACTGTTTGATGTTCTTTGTTATTGTTTGATTTTATTGATTGGCTGATTTTGAATGCTGTTGATTTTTATTGCTTGCTTACATGTTTAATGATTGGTATGCAGGTTATTGTTGCTTATTCTTAATTTCTATAATTTGTTGGTTGCCTTGTTGCTGGTTGTCGGTTGCTTATTGTCTAACTTGTTGTTTGTGGTGGTTTTTTTTATCGATTTTATTGTTGTTTGTCTTATGTATTTCATTGTTTGTATGATAGTTATCATTTCATAATTTAAAATAAAATTTGGAGAGTGATAGGGCGAGCTATCTAGAATAGTTAGCATATCATCCATGCCCACTTTAAGGTCGAGATGGGATCTATAGGAGTCTGCTGCCTTTGGATGTGACTCGGAGTCCATGGTATATTTTGATACTGCCTCACTTAAGCTTACTCTCAAATTGAATGTCATATATGACTATATAGTACCGGTTACTATACCGAGGTTATACGTGTTTGAATTCTGTATCTATGTAATCCTCTGTGTATGGTACAATTAGGTACTTGAGAGCTAACATATAGCTATTTAAATACTTATTTGCTTTGGTTGGCATTTAAATAGTGAGAAGATATCTTCAGAGAAGAATGAATTTTTAGGAATGTGGGACGGCGTAGGTCTTCGCATATTTCCTAGTGTGTGATGCATTTTAAGTTCGTAGGTTTATAGTAATGACAGCATAAGACAAGGTGCTTTTAGAATTTTCCAAAATTGAGATTCGAGGAATTTGGTCGGCCCTATTATTCTCTCGTACTCATGTGAATTTTGAGGACGAAATTCTTTAAAGGAAGAGATAATGTAACACCTCCCAATTTTAACGATCGAGTATTTAAATGAGTAATTTAAATATTTAATCACTAAGCAACATAGTGCATCAGATAATCGATTTTTACAAATGAGCGAATTAGTACTTTGATATACAGGCGTAGTTGTGTTCGCTTTTCCAATGCAAGTAAAATAAGTATAAACTAGACTATGTTTGGAGTCGATGGTTTTTGATTATGAATAGTGCGGGTTGAAGAGGAACTGGACTAAGCCCACTAGTTTCCAATAAGAGACCAACTCCTCTTCATTTTCTAATTCACTCTTCATTCACATATCATCTCCTCCGTATTTTCTAATTACTCCACTAGTTACGTTCTAATCACCTAACCCTAGATCAACTAATCCAAGCTCAAATAAATTTCAATAATTCGAAATAAAATAACCATTGTTCTTCTCAAGAGATACTCTACGGAACCCGTGAAGGAACTAGCTTGGAATTTGGTTTCAGGTTACATCTTGGATTTCAAGAGAACATGGATTTAGGTTTTGACAATTAGAGTTTGATTTGGAGTTAAACAAAGTGAGTGGGATGATTCTCTTATTTAATTTACTTGTTATACTTCAATAATTAATATATGAATGATTATGATGTGTTTTGGAAGAAGTTAGAGAATGTTAGTGTAACAACCCGCATATTTATCGATTTTTATATTTAAATATTTTATTTAAATATTTTATCGTTAATCGGATTTTGGTCCGAAGCTACTTTTTACAAACTGTCAAATTAGGACTCGAGACCACTTCCATTGAGTTCGAAATGTCGTTTACAACTTTTTAAGTATAAACATCGATAGGTTTGGAGTTAGTGAAATTTCACTAACCTTTCCCGCTTTGGACTTTGGGTTAGTTTAGCCTATTAAGCCCAAGTTCCAACCCTCTTCTCCTCACTCTTCATGAATTTCCTAACTAATCAAGCTTTGGCATTAATGGTGGAGGGAATGGGAAATTAAAACTCCAAGCACAAATTCAATTGCAAATCCAACATTCAACTCCAAATTCAAGTAGAAGATATTGGATTCAAGCTTTGGATTGCTTCTCTTTGCTTTCAAGCTTCATCTTCATAAACTTTAGTGCAAAGGTGAGATTTTTATCTCACAATTCTAGCCTATAACCATATTGGACTTTTGGGAATGATTGCCTATCATGTTTGCACGCACATTTGCATTTGGTTTGGATTGGATTGGCGAAAAACTCCACTTTTTAGTGTTTTTGGTGAAAAACTGCCCCTAGGTCGTTCTGCCTTTGTTAGGTCGTTCTGTGTGAAAAGTCGCACTGGAGTTAGGTCGTTTTCGACCTTAAAATGGCCTATACCTTTAGGTCGCTTGGAGTTATCTCATTAGGTCGTAGGTCACATGGGCCTTAGGTCGTAGGTCGCATGTGAGTTAACTCCTAGGTCGTTCTGGCCTTATTAGCTCGTATCGGAGTTAGGTCGTAGGTCGCATGGGCCTTAGGTCGTAGGTCGCATGTGAGTTAACCCCTAGGTCGTTCTGGCCACTTTTCGTGTGTTTGGGTTTAGGTCGTTGGACCTTTAGGTCGTTGACCCCCTTGAGTCATTAACTAGTTAAGTCGCTCGCTACTTGACTCCATTAGGTCGCTCGTCACTGGATGCAGTTAGGTCGCTCGACTTCCTTACCCACTAGGTCGCGTACTTAGTTAGGTCGCGTGACCCCATAACTGTTAGGTCGTTAGACCGTTAACCCTATAGGTCGCTTGGCCTATTTGTTTAGGTCGTAGGTCGTTGGACCTTACCTCGATAGGTCGTTCCCACTTTTGGACGTGTGCACTCTAGGTCGCTAGGCCGCCTCTCTTTAGGTCGCGTGACCCAATACAGTTAGGTCGTTTGACCTTATGTTCTTTTAGGTCGCGTCTCCTTTAGGTCGCGTCTCCTTTAGGCCACGCCTCTTTTAGGTTGTTCGAATGCTAGGTCGCTCGGCCCTTATTCCCTTAGGTCGCTCGGTCTCGTTTATGACCATAGGTCGCTCACCCCCTCTTCATTAGGTCGCTCGGCCTTGCCTTCCATTTTTAGGTCGCTAGGTCGCGACGTTTTTGGTCGTTAGGTCGCGACGTTTTAGGTCGTTTGACCTTGTTTTCCTCTAGGTCGCATGGCCTTTAGACCGTTAGGTCGCGAGCGTTAGGTCGTTAGACCTTACCTTCCTTAGGTCGCTTGACCGGTTAAACCTTTAGGTCGCTCAACCCTACTACCATTACTAGGTCGTTTGGCCATAGCTCGTTAGGTCGCATGACCTTATAAACCGATAGGTCACATGACATTATAACCCTATAGGTCGTTGGACCTTTGACTCGTTGGTCGTTGGACCTATCCCGATAGGTCGCTTGACCCCTTGGACCCCTAGGTCGCAACCCTTAGGTCGCTCGACCCTATTCCCTTTAGGTCGTTAGACCTCATTTTGTCTTCACTAGGTCGTACCGTTTTGGTCGGGGCGCTGCCCCGCACCCCGCCGGGGGCGCTGCCCCCTGGACCCCCGCGACCTGACCGGGCAGGTCGAACCCCGTAAGCGGTGGCGTTGCCCCCGCACCCCCACCTTGGGGGGTTGCCACCCCCCTGGACCCCCCTTCCGTAGGGGATCTTATCTGAAAAATATTCAACAGAACTTGCTGAGCTGATTTCCTTGGATTTTTATCACATCTTCGAATGTGACCTTTGTGATTGATTGTTTCTACAATCGCTTCTGTGATTTGTCACTTTAAAATATAAAGGTTTCAAACCTAGTAGTAAATATCAAAACTCTTTCAACAAAATGATTTCAACTCTATTTTTTATAACAAAGCTCTTTTCTTAAACCGTTTTCCAATCTATTAGTATATACAAGCCTTTACCTCACTCGGATGAGAAATCTAATTAAACGACTTAGTAAAACAAGTGGTATGAAACGCTTGCGTTCACTTCGTCGGTTAATTCTTGGACTCGTTCGATTGAACCTCTTGTGACAATTTTATTAGTGAAGATTTACAGTTTGTTCGTAAATATTTAAGTTAAGCAAGTGGTTATGGGACATGAAGCTAAACTTCTATATTTACTAGCTTAGTGTAATTGACACTTCTCGTTGATCTTGATGATCGCTTTATGAATTAGACTAGCAATTGCGCGATGTCTCTTTCATTGCAAGGTTAGGCTAGACACCACTTGTGTGATTCCACTCACACATACCTTTTTGCTTTTTGGTTAGCCTTGACCTCATTCGGGTGACTCAGACTCATCCATATGGGGTAGCTCCCCATGGTCTTCGGACCGTCATGTGATAGGCCTCTTTCCCTTTTTATGATTTCTGGATTTCTTGTGTTGATTTCTAGAATTTATCTCTTTGACTTGTCATGAGTACAAGTTTAGGGTATGATGCCCTCTTTGGATCTTTGAGAAGATTCTTGTGATATTGATTTATCTCTTATCGGTTGATCTCATGTTGATCATTATTTGCATACTTATAGTAGTATGTCAGTATGGATATTTTATGTTTATGCCATATCTTTTATTTTATATCATGTCATCTGATATTTATAGCTAGACTGATCCGTTTATTATTTTCTTATAAATAATACTCGGGTCAGGCCGAGATGTTACAGGTGCTACTGCTTGACTCCTCCCCCAATGATTCACTACTCAGACTTTTGTCTACTTGTTTAGATTAGCAGCTTTTGTTGTTTACACTTGAGATATAGACTCATAGTTGTATTCTTTTGTATAGCACGCGTTGCTATTCTTTTGTATTATCGTGGATCTTTCTAGACCACTACTTTGATGTACACTTTTATGTGATATATATTCATATCTCTTTCCGCCTTTGTGATATGGATATCTGTGATTGATTCGCATGTTATGCTTACTTCTATATTTGTTTCCGATGATCATTTTATAGCCACCGTGTGATAAGAAATTACATGGATGGTCGCTCCTCAACAGCCTTATTCTCCGCGCTAGTTGACAGCACTACACCGTAGTGTTCTTGGCTAGCGTGGGTATAGAGGTGGGGCGTCACAGCTAGTAACGTGATTAGGCTTATGTTTAGGCCTTAAGCATGTTTATATTCATCCATTATTTGTTTGACACCATAATCCCTATTTGTGAAATGGTTAATAACCCTTACTTTTGATTAAGGGCTAAGTAATTGATTTTGTGTGAAGTTGTTAGTGATTGGAGACTAATTACATGTTATAACTAAGAGCATGTCATTAGTTGGCTACAATTATACTAATTAAAATGATTTTAAAAGTGGTTAGTAAGCTAATTTAGTAAGTTTGAACTATACACTTGTTATTAAAGTGATTGAAGGGTTAATGAAACTAAATTAGTGTTTATAAATATTGTTGAAAGAGAAGAATGATTTTTATAAGCAAAGAAGTATTTTTTTTAAATAATATGATGTTTTATAAAATAGAAAATGAAGTTCATTAATAAATGGAAATGATATTTTATAAAATAGTAATTTGAAGAATACTTAATCCCAAGTTAGGTAATTAAGTATTTAAAGGATTAAAATTGATATATAAGCTAATAAAATATTTTATTAAATAGATATAAGATTTTATAAAATAGCATGAACCCCTATTAGTCTTTTATTGAAAAGATTTAGTAAATAAAAGTATTTAGTCAAGTAATAAATGAATTACTTGTACAAATATACGTGTACGTTTACGAGTATGGGCAAGTATAAGTTTACGTGTATTTGAAGTTATACAACAATCAAAATGATGCATGTATTGTAGTTAGAATTTTTGTGTAATTATTTATTTATATGGACATGCAATTTTTAATTATATAGATATATTACTGAATACAAGTTCATGTAGGCATTTCACGTAGCTATAGTAACCATTGCATGTGCTAAGATGCGTAAGAGTATATCGGGCCAAGTAATCGCCCATGTAAAGTCCGAAATGTAACTTGTGTATTTTCTGTGCGTTTACATGAGCGTATGTGCATAAGCATGCACAAATGAGTGTCGACTCATTATAAGCTATGCACAAGGCAAGGAGGCATGTTATGTCATTTTGGCATGCTAGAGGAAGCCAGGTCGCTAGAGTTGCCCGTTGAATTCTACCCATGCAAAGACTGGATTTTTGGTGTTAAAATCAATTTTTGAATACTTATCGAATTCATTTCCAAAATACCAGCAAATGAACTCCGGTATATGTCCATTAGGTTGGAGGCAGACACTATTATCAAGGTGACTCATGACGTGCAAATTTGCAGTCATTTGGCTGGATTTATCACTTCCAGAATCATTACCTAGAACATGTCATTTTAGTTGACTGAATGGGTACATTCGTTCAACTAGTGGGAAGAAATAATTTATCTCTACCCTAGTTTAGTCGACTGAATGGAACCCCGACTGACTTACTATATATTATGCATCTTCAAAACATGATAACTTTTGCATATCAAGTCAGATTGAGGTAATGTTTGGACCATTATACACCATTTTTGAAGTGCTATAACGTGCGGAGTTTTGGATAGATTTTGAGTAATTTGATTTTGAGGTCCATATAGGACCCACCTCGGCACATATTACAAATTCTTATATTTTTTATGTAGACCAGATAGGTATACTGAAGGAGTACTATGATACTGAGGTCATGTGTTCCATTTGGAATGTAATCTTTAGGGATTGACCCTGGGATGCATATAGTCTGCCGAATGGTATTGGTCTTATGATTGTGACCGTAGTCAGTATTGGTCTTATGTTAGTAATCTGACATTTGCACTGACCTTATAGTAGTGATTATAAATGGACAATGATGAGATATCGGTCTTCAATTGTGTTAGTCGTATTTGATTGCGCATTGTAGTAATTGATGTGATGCAAATGTATACAATATCTAGTTCCTTCATGATGCTAATATCGTATTACGCGAGACATGACCTTCAGTCTCTTTTTGATGAGAGGCATACATTTGTTATTTGAGATCTTTAATGTCCTAGAGGAGGATGAAGAAAGTCATCCACTATGGGATCCAAGAATACTTACGCTCATTATAGGGGTATAGTGGGAATGGGTTTCTAGTATATAGAGTAGATCAGAACTTATGCTTATTACAGGGGTACGGTGATTCTATTTACTATTGGGAATGGGTTTCTAGTATATAGAGTAGATCAGAACTTATGCTCATTATAGGGATATGGTGATATCTACTGAGACTTCAGGCTTGGGTCTATAGTATATTCAAACACCAACTCTGTATATCTTGATCTCTCGAAGGGAATCATTGGATCGCATTAGGAGTCTGGGTATGTAAGTGTATTGACTCATCATGATAAGCGTCCATCATTGACTCAACTCGTCAACAATGAGGGGAATTGATTTGTGTTCCTTAGTTATTTTCCTTAGATTATGTTGTACTTGTGTTAAATTAGTTGATTTACATTATCATTATATGTAGTCAAGGGTAGACTTATATTATTACACATTTATCACATTTATGCTTGTGTATTGAGATTTCTGTTATCCTAGTATATTGTTATGTAGTATTCACGTTATGTTAGTTTTGCTGATTCATTGATTACTTGAGAAAAACAGGTTACGGTATGTTCCCCTATTCTTGAGATGGGTTTATTGTACTTGTTTATAGGAAGTCTGAATTACCCTTGAGCCATGTTTGTGGAGAGTGCTGGATGTGAGTTATTTTATACATGTTTATTTATGTATACTTTTGATATATATTATTTTGAGATAGTTTCCCTCACATTAGACTTTATAGCTAATCTGTGTTTTGTCTATCTCTGCTTATGTCATGACAACTCTTGGTACTCGATTTAGTAGTTGGAGAGTAAGTTGCTTTTGGGGATATGCTATCAGGAGATGTATTTGGAGCTCTTAGGAGGTGTGGCATCGATATTTTGGAATATGTAGATTGCATTTTTGTTGTACATGTTAGACCTATTATTTGTATATGAGACTATTATATTAGATATTTATTCAAAACTCCATGTATATATAGAGTTGATGTATTCTGACTTTCTATACTAATACTTGTTTATCAACTGTTTTCGCTAGGGCGGTCTCTTATAAATTGTCATCTATTATATTTGTCTATATTTAGTATATTATATGTTGTCATTCCATCATGAGATCTTATCGATGTCTTGGTCTAGTGTTTTGATTTAATTTTTCCTAAGCAATTTGTCTTTCTATGTATTCTAGAAGGGTGGGTTGTTATAACATCGAATGAACTGAGAAAGAGTTCTTCATTCTATTTGGAATCACAGTGGATCTTCCGATGAGATTGCACTTCCAATTCCATTAAAATCAAGCCCCTCAATCCATTGAAAGAAATGAATGGGGTATGGCCAGTTGCAGATTTGTGAATCGTTCAATGGAACCAAAGTGCCAGTTGTAATTCATTGACCCATTAGCCTTTAGCCTTTGTCAATAGCTTTTACAAAATGGACTTAACGATTTTATTCACTGCTTCTATCTGTCCATTTGCTTGAAGATTTGCTACAGTAGAATTTTTTTTTCAATCTAATACTTGCTGTTGAGGTTCTTGAATTCTATGTTATGGAATTGGTTTCAGTAGTCGGAAATGATCGTTTGCAGGATCCCAAATTGACAAATAACGTTCTTGATTACATAGCCGATCACTTCTTCATGTTTATCGTTTAAGCGGTTCTGCCTTGGCTCACTTCGTAAAATAATTAACCACAACAACAGCTTACTTCACCCTACTCTTTGGCATCGGCACCACACCGATAATGTCGATTCTCCATAACACAAATTGACATGGGCAGACAATTAGTGTAACCTCCATAGGTGAGGCTCTTGGAATTTTGACGGATCTCTAGCATCGATCACACCACTTGTTGTGATCGGCCGCATCTCTATTGACAGTCAACTCAAAGTATAGAATGTCCTTTACTAATGTTTGCCCTTCGGTATGATCACCACATGCTCTTTTATGAACATCTGCAAGGATCTTTTTGGCTTCTTCATGTGTGACATACCACATCAACTGTAAATAGAAACTTCTTCTGTTTAATACTCAAAATCGACCATCATGTTGTGCATCCTTAGAGCTGGACAGCTTAGCTAGAGAATCGATTATCATGTTTTCTTTCCTAGGGATATGCAATATCATGTAATACTCAAAATAATTGAGCTGTTCTCGAACCTTCATCAAATATGGGGCTAGCCTAGTGCCCTTTTCTTGGAATTCCTTCCTTACCTAGGAGACCACCAACTTAGGATCACCGCATATATGCAAGGTCTTTACTCCTAATTCCTTCAAAATCTTGAGTCTCACAATTAGCGCCTCCTACTTGGCCATATTATTTGACAAGGGAAACTCAATTTTACGGCATAGCTGACTAATCATTCCTTGAAGGTTTCCAAAAATACTTCTGCCCCTAGAAACACTCGTAGGATGCTACGTCATTATACAACATCCATTGTGTACTTTGCTCTGTAGTTTCTTCCCTTTCGTCATCTCGAGCAGTGAACTTGATAATGAAATCAGCCAACACTTGGCCTTGGGTCGCCTACTTGCGATGATATCGTACTGACTCAGTTAGATATTCCACTTCAAAAATCTCCTAGAGGTCTTAGGTCATTGCAGCACCTTTTTAACAACCCCATATTCTGTCATTTTCTTTTGAATGTTTAATTTATTTTTAAATTAAAATAATTGGTTTTATAGGTTTAATAATATTAATTCAAATATAGAGATTATTAAAATGTTTGAATCATGACTTGAATATTTGATAGTGATTTAAAATATTTGGATTTTGAATTGAATATAAATTAAACAGATTTAATGGTCTTATTTAACTCTTTTTAATTTATAAATTTGATAGTGATTTAAAATATTTGGACTTTGAATTGAATATAAATTAAATGGATTTAATGGTTATATTTAACTCTTTTTAAATTATAGATAATAATGGTAAATTCATTTTGTAAATTTATTTGCAACATAAAATGGTTCGAATAAATAATAAGAAATTTTCTTTTTAATACAGCAACTCGATTTTATTGACATGTTTTTAATTTATTTTATTTTATTATTCCATAATATTTAATTTTAAAAAATATTTAAAATTTTCTTTTAATGATTTTACGATAAGCATGGTATTTTTGTGATTTTATGGAATATATAACCAATGCATATTATTGCTTTGGGTCGTATCGCTTTTTTGAGCATGATCATATTTTTGTTTTGTCGTTTGCAGTTCATACGCAAATGAAATTCTATGTGATGAGATGCTAGAAATTTGGTTATAAACTAATACAACCCTTAGAGTAAACACATTTTCTTTCCTCTTTCTTGTTTCAATCAATGAATACAACCAAGATTTGCTTTACCTTCAAAAGTCAAGAATAAATCGAATATTAAACCATAATTTGAAAAATAGGTTCCTTTGGCTTTGTTTTAATGAGATCTACTCATACATATAAGTCTTGAAAGGTGAAGCTTCGTGTTTTGGAGCCAACGGTTTGAAAACGAGCTGTGTGGACTAGGGTTAACGACTTAGAAAGTTATGGTCATCAATTTAAAAATTTAAGGCTAGATTTGGGTCAACGGCATCATAGAGCACCCACGATGTGGAAAAGGGAAGGTGAAACTCACATTTGGGGGGTGCCACTTTTTTTACTATGCCATTGAGCTACAGTTCGTGATTGGGAAAGGAGAGTCGAGCCAAGGGCTGTTTATTCTGGGAGGTAAAGCTCACAAAAGGGGACGTGTAAGCGAAGGCTGTTTGCCTTTTCGGTTAAGAGGTAATGAAGTAATTATGGGTAGAAGAAATCGATGTAAGGGTTAGAACATTTCAAATGTCAATGTGCACATTTAAACATCGAGGAAGATAGAGTTTATAAGGGTAATTAAATAATTAATTAAAGTGATTAAAGAATTAATTGTTTTAATTTATTAAAAATCTTATTAAATGTATAACTTTTCCATATGAGATCTACACAAGAAGTGGTCTTCTGCATTGCACTCATAATGGCAATAGCTAAGTGATAAAACTATTTTCTTTGAATTTTGAGCAAGTGAACATTTATGTCAAAATCAAACATCGTTTGATTTCAGTTTAAACTGGAATGCCTCGGCGTTAGCTGGAATCTTGGTGAGTTAAACTCATCTTTTTGGATAATCAGTATTTAATAGTAGATAATATTTCCTATTTGTATTTAATGTAATTATGGGTTGATTTAGTCAATATCCATTTTGAAAAGCGAGTGGCATTTAAAATTTAAATATAAGGAAAATTTGTTGATAAAATCCATATTTCTCACCATGGTTATTGTGATTTTCAATTATTTACCTATTGATTTTATTCTAGTTATATACGTGTGATTTGTATTGTTAAATGCTTAAATTTGATTAATTGGCCATATTTGATACGACACTGATATATGTAAAAAGTTAAACCTTTCTAGTGAGAAAGGATGGTAATATCATTTGGTTAGCATTATTGCAACTATTAGCCTCGATATAGTATTTTGGGAATACTATAAATTATTGTTTGATTTGGAAATGGTTTTCGATTTGGAAAAGTGTTTATTTTTTAATCTAGCCTTTTGGATTTTCCAAGATATTTTATTTAAAATTAATTTTCGTACTTCTCTATTTTACTTTATTTTATCATTCTTTTCTAATTTATGTATATGTATGTAAAAGTTTTAATTATTTTGAAAATATCTATTTTCATGGGAAAGTTACTATAATGATAAATATTTATTGTAAAGGAAATCAATAAGGTTTATCCTTATTTTAAGGTGATTATTGTTTTTAAAAGAAGTTAGAAATATTTCGAGAATAAAAATTTATGGAACAATTTATATAAAATGTTGTAAATAAAGTACATATTTATAAATGGTATTTTAGAAAGTAAAGGGAGATTTATAAGTAGTATTTTATAAATAAAGAATAGGTTTATAAACGATATTTTATAAATGGCAAAAACATTATCATTTTGATATGCTTTTATAAACGATATTTTATAAATCCATATTTGGAGGTAGTCTATATATAGAATTTCTTTTATAAATATGCTTTTGTAATTATATTTAAAATGAATATAAAATGAGTTCCATAAATAAATTTGGAAATTTGATAAAAGGTGGTTCATAATTTTGTTTGGATATTTATAAAAGGAATTTTATGATTTAAAAAAATGGGAATTTAGTAAAAGAAAATTTTATAAAAGAAAATGGGATTTGATTTCCCTAAATAACCTTCTTATTTATGGTGGTATGAAACATTCTTTTTTATCCTTAATACCGAAGGAATAATATTTTGGGTTATTGTTATCTCTGTTTTAAACAACATTTGTTTTAGCCCAAATAAATATGTATTTGGAAGATAAATTTGTCTTAAGATTTTTGTATATATATTTATACTGTTAAGATAAGTATGTGGTTACATTTTTCAAGTATTGAATGTGTAGTATTTGGTGCATATACTTATACCAGTGGGATACGTATATGGATAGCTTTCCAAGCATCAAAAGAGTAGATGAATAGTGTATATCTTCGTAAAAGTATTTTGACATAAATATTTACAAAGTGGTTTTAATTAATGGAAAGATTAATTAAAGAGGCTTAGGTGTTTTTTTATGCTTAACCATGCTTGGTTAAATCTACGGTTGAATTGTTTATTTATTTGACAATTAAATAACCAACTACCAAATGTTGGCCAGTTTCTTTAAACTATTGTTATCGGTTCGAGGAGACTGGGATCAAATGTATATCTGAAAACCACTTTGAATCGGCATTAGCCTTCAAATTGGAGATATCTTCAAGATGACCATAGACGGAGTCCTTTGGAGGTGCCTGGGTTGCTTGCTACTTATCCTAAGGGTGATGCCAAAAAGGATGCAGTAGAAGTAGTGCCTTTGGTTTTGTTCAGTTCCAAAATAAACTTATATGGATGAATGCGGATATTGCACTGTTTTCTGAAGGGCGATGTTAGCATTCCAAGTGGGATTTGCTAGAAGGTAAAACATAGCTATAAGCCCCATAACCCGGTAATGACAAAAGTAGGTTCGTATTGTAAGGGTAAGTGGGTCAATCCCATTAGGGTATGATCATTGCCTAATCTAGGTTGGTATTTATGAATCTATATATACTTGAGATGCATTAAGGTTGTCGATCAGCAATGAAGGGGTGATCATATTTGATACTATCTAGTAAGGGGTAGGTCGGTCCTAAATAGCAAAGGTGCAAAAATTTTGCAGCCTCGGTTCATTTTGTCTAGAGGTATAATATACGGAAGGTAGATTCTTACCTTGTCACTCATGGAATCCACTTTCCAATAAGAGCCACATGGACTTAGTTGTGCCCAATTATGTTGGAACGTGAGAAGTAAGCATTCTAGCTATATTCAAAATTTACTTTAAACCCTAGACATTATTATAATATCATTGGATTTTCTATGAAATGGTTTGGTTATCATAAGATAAATATCATCCCTTGTTTAAATGCAATGTGGCCTTATGAGATACCTTTATTTTTAAAAGGTTTTATAACATTAAAATCTAATTGAGGTGTACCGACCTGATTTTTCGATGCCTAAAAATCGACATCAATACGTCCACTATATCAAATGTCGAACAATCGAATGCCGGAAAATGGAACCATTAGGGTTAAAGAAGGAGTTAGAAGAAGAGAATACAAAACAACAACTGTAGCATCCCGGCCTTTTCGCACACTTTAAATCGACATAGGTGCCAATTCAAACCATACGAAAGGGCGGACTATTATGGGATAAATCAGGAAAAAAAAAGAAATAAAACAAAATAGAATCTCACAGCGGAAGGATAAAATATAATAATCAAATATACAGTTTATAAAGTTGTTTTACAAAATTTTCGATTATACTTACAATATTTATCAGAGTTACACATACCAATAACAATGCAGCAGAACAGTATGAGTATAGTGGACTAATAATAATAATAATAAATCTCCGTCTTCGTCCTCCAAAGCTAAGGTCTCCAAAATCCTGAAACGCTCGGACTGACCCGAGCGAATTGAAAAGACAAAACACTCGAGTTAGAACTAAAAGATCTTATGTAAGTTAAATTAACAGAAATAAATATGAGTGCAGTAACTCAAAAGATGCTCGGGATTCACATCTCTTAAGGATCCGTTAAACTATTTACTATGTAGTAATATTTCACTATTATAATAGTGTCTAATAGTAAAATAAACTTACTTTTAAATAGCGTTAAGGAGTGACCCAGTATTCCCCTTAACACAAAATAATGCCAATAGTCTATACAGTACCGTAATACCTCCTGATCAGGAGGCTACCAGAGGATACTCCATAGGTACGACCCAAATAGAAACTCGTACAAGGCGCACTAGGGTAGATGACACGGTACAACTAGGCAATGCCAGGGTAGATATACCAATTACGCTTCCGGGTCGGTGGTAACGCGTAGCTGCTACTACCGCCCACCTCGAACAACACCCCAAAATCAAAGAAATCAAAAGTGGCCACCGAATCAATCCAAAAGTCAAGTATAATATCAAAGGGATGTGTCCGATCAAAGGTGCTACCTCAATTAACCCGTCGATCGCTCCTGTTTTAGCCACCTTATGCCAACTCACAGGAGTAGAGTCCACGTATTTACCTCAAAGGAAGCGCCGCTGCCATCCTACTTCATTCTAGAATCCCCACCGCGTTCACTGTTGTTAAAGTGGTTTTGGAGTTGGCAGAGAGTATAACAACTTCTGATCCCGGTCTCTTCAACTACCAAACGTTATTATAACACTGCGATTATTTCAAAATAATTTATACTGTAAAACCAGAATATTATATCCCTTTCAAAACCATATAAATACGATATCATTTATGTAACAGCCCAAAAATCCGTACCCCTTGAGTCAACACTATTCTACAACATCCAACTCAAGTTGTATAGAAATACGAACCATTTGGGTTTAAGAAGAAGAGGTAGAAGAAGAGAAAAAAAATCAACATCAGAATCTAACCATCGCAGCGGAATAAAATATAATAGATAATAAACAATCTTTACTCAAAATCAAATATATCAGTTTACATATATTACATCATCAGAGTACATAAGTCACAGCTCACATCAATAACATACAATGGATACACAACAACTCAACACAGCGGAAATATATATAACAAGTACGACTATACGTATCGTCATCCAGCTCGTCGCCTGAGCTCCACTGCATCATATCCTGTATCCTATAATACTCGGTCTGACCCGAGCATTATAGTTAAATAATACCCGAGTCAGTCTGGAATACCAGCGTGAGAAAATCACACCCAATTGATTATTAAAGTTTCAAAAATTCTTTGAAAAAAAACCATCTCGTAAGACCACGCCACAAATAAACATGTCGGGTTTTTACCTTACGATAGCTAAAACAATTTTTATAGAAATCCTCTGATATTGTAATAGGGTCTATATACAAATACTTATAAAATAGCCGAAATTGTTACATCTATTAAATTCCAGCTACTAGCCACAAAAGTGGGTAATACAAACAAAACTCGTACAAGGCTCGTAGGGAGAATGGATTTCCAACTAATGACTAGGCACTGGGGTACCACCTGTCACAGTACGGGCCTAGATCACCGTACCGAGGATTACTCCCTTCATCCCCTGCAACACAAGGCCGGAACCATTCCTTACTGAACAGTCCCGAACAAGATAAACCCCGTGGTTGGCGCGACCAACCACCCACTAAGCCGAAATATATAAGGGACATCTAGACAGGGGAAATATCTTGTCCTGCTTGGGCATGACCCACCTAACCTTGCTGCATATCCCCTGATTTTCAGTCATTTCCGGTTGATGAGGCTTGAGGCTAAGCGTTACCTTTTAGAACGTTTCACTTAGAATGCCCATCGTCCACCTGACGATGTTTCGCAAGCATTCATCCATACAAGTCCGTCCCGGGTTCGAACGGAACCGAAGATCCTATTCTTACTACATCCATTTTGGAGATATCCTCTGGATTAGTAGCGACTAGCCCTTGCACTTCACTGCTCCATCTTCGACTCCGAACACGTTTTTCGCACGAAAACGTACAAACCGGATCGAAGTGGTTTTCGAGAAATAAATCTCGATCCCGGTCTCTTCGAAACGATCACCGCATTGTCCAATATTGATAGTCGGTGATTTAACTATCAATTTATATTCACAAACATCCATCCATCAAATAAATAATTTCCCAAATTATTTATTTATCTCAAAATATCCTCAAAGATATATTTCTATTTTCAATCCTTTGAAAACAGTTTCAAACCATCTTTCCTTTTAGAATAAACTTTCCTAAATATTTTCTATCTCCCCTGAAATTACCAAGCACAAAACTAGATTTAAAATAATCTAAAACACTTTACTTAGAAATATATATACTTTTAAAACATATAAATTAAAACTACTTTAATAACTTGTTAAAAATACATCTTATATGAATATTTGAAAATAAAGTTACTTGATAAAATATAAAACTAGATTTTCACTGTTGAAACAAAGTACTAAGTCACTCTTTAAATAATTACTACTATAATAGATTTGAGAAAATACTTACTTTAAAATTTAAATATTAGAAATAATAAATTTTCCAAAACATACCCTTTAAAACAAATTTTAAAACTATTAACTTATATTTAAAAATTTACTTGAAAATGTACTTAGTTATCTAGGGAGAATTCCAACTTCAATCACTTAAATCAATTTTCCAAATTGATTCCCAATTTATTCCATTTGAAATGAGTTTCTTGAATTACTCAATTCATTCCAAATTTTCTTAATTATGCACTTAATTATTATTGTTATTATTTTCCATTTGATTTTAAATCTTTTAACTGAAATATACAAACTTCAGCTTTTCCCCAATTTCTTCTTTATTCTTTCCAATAATTTAAATCTCAAATTTAAATAACAGCTTTGTTCTATTAATTAATAACACTGAAGTTTAAAATTCATTAACTTTCTGTTTATTCAAATTTCCTTTCTATACTTAAGATTTATTTATTATAATCTTAAAGTTACTTTATTACTTTTCCAATTTATTCGTAAATTTATTCAAATTTTCTATAATTATTTTACCTACAAATTCACTTCTTTTATTTTCTTTCCAAAATCCAATTTATATATTTTTGGTAATCCATTATACCCAATTATATCAAATCGAGCCATAGCATTCAATATTCTAATACAATTCATCATAGAATATCAAATAATCCCAACAGAGGGTATTAAATAATGGTAAATAATTGTTGAGGGGTCCAGTTGGATCCCTCCAACCTGTTTTTCCTGCATCCACAAATGTTAGCACAATATAATATGCCAATTCCAAAATATCATACTATATCACATCAATCAATTCAGCCATTCAAACAATTATTTAAATTTAATCATTTAAATTTAAATTTAACTGAGTGAGATTAACTCACCTTTAACGTTTGCAATCTGACCCATTTCGTCTTGCTTCCTTCAATTTTTTTTACCTTGTATAAACATTAGATGTTTTATTAATATTCAAGTCAAATTGAACCATCCAACTTCCATTTGATAATTAAATTAACCACATACTTTATTACCATTAGAAAATTTTAATTTATTAATAACTTGATTTAATTTAAATCAATACATTTTTCCTTTTTTTTTAAAAAAAATATTCCTTTAGTAACTAAAATAAATTAAATAAGTCTATCGTACAATTTCATCACCCAATTTCTTATATAATTTCCTTCCAAAATCTTCTATGAATGTGTAAAATAGTGTTAACATTATTCTACATCGCCAAGTATTTTTAAACTCTGAAATTTTATAACTAAACAGTTAACATTTTTTTTAACTTCCTTTTAAAACAGTTAAATTATCTTAAACTTCTTCTTAAAACAGTTAACACATTTTTTTTTCTTTTATATATATTTATATATATACTAATTTCTCAAATAAATACACTGATTACTTAAAAGTTGAATGATGTTTATATACTAAATTAAGTATTACTGAAGAAGATCGAGAATACCTCACCTTCCAGTTCGCGAGCCCCCCCCCCCCATCCACTGCACCGCCTTACCAAACCCTAAACGAACTGTCGACTCACCTCCAGTCATCTTGTCGCCTTGAAGTGTTTCGCAGCCGCAACTCCCAATCCAAGCCCTGCCCCTCGACCTTTCTCCCCCCCATGTGATTCGACTACGCCTTCACTTCCAGAGATCGAACCCTAGTCACAAGCCGACCACAACTTCCAGGTGATGAAGCTCAAACATAGCCTTCGTTTGAACGCGATTCCCCCCTTGACCCTACTCGTGAATGCGCACGGTGGTTCCATCGTCAGGTCGCGTCCTCAACCTTACTTCGACTTCCTATCTCGCGATCGAGAACCGTTCGCGATCGATTTCGAAATTGATTTTGTTATATATTTTTTTTGTATTCGGCTTCGAGAATTAAATGGGAGGAAAGGATTTTCATTTCGAACTGGAAGGAGGAACGGAGGCTCACGATTTATATAAAGAGGACAAAAAGAGATCGAATTGAAGAGGGCAAAACCTGTATTCGTCGGCCATTAAAGAAAAAAAAATAGGCTCGAGAATTCATTTTATTTACTCCCTGAGGCTATTTGCATCATAAAGACGAACGAGGGAACAAGAGTTGACGTTTTGCGTGCTGAGGGATGACATAAATGGCGTATCTCAGAAGGTAAGTTACAGTGACTCGGAAAGTTGCGATGTGAAATAATTGCGGCTGAAAGTTTGATTAGCATCAATATTTAATTTTAAATTCAATTTGTCTCAACATAAATTTCAACGTGTTTATACATCGTACGCTCACACAACAACTCCAATCACTACGAAATTTGAAATCCGATAATAATTCAATATTACGGATCCAATGGAACTGGTTTCGTCAAATTCCGAGACCGTGCCTCGGAAGGCTATTTAAAAATGTCAATTTAAACGATAAAATTTTAAAACGGAACAAACCACTATCAAATTCAATTTCAACACTTTAATTTTCTTCAGTATTATCAATATAAATTTTACAAGCCTTCAAATGAGTTTAACAGGCTTAAAATTCCAGATTCAACATCTAACTCAACTTCCAATTATTTAATTCAATAACTTAATTATCAAATAAATAGTGATATTTGGAATTCAAGTTAATATTAACCTTTCAAATATTTAAAATTAATTAAATTTCCAATTTTAAATGCTCAAAAATTCCGGGTTGTCACATTCCTCCCCCATTAAAAGAATTTCGTCCCCGAAATTACTAGTTAGGAAGAATGATTCAATACCCGTTTATTATTTCCCTAAACCAAACAGTTTTCTAACAATTCAACATCTTACCAATTATCTTTTATATAAAAGACTCATTATCTTTCTTACTAACTTCCAAACCTTTCTCTAGTTCCAAACCATACCATTTGTTTAACCATTCAAGTTTCAATTTAAAACCAAATTTTGAATTATCAAACTTTTCTCAAAAAATTTCTAACTCCCTAAATTTTCGAAAATTTTTGCCAGCGTCTCCTTTGCACGGTTAGCTCGGTACTACTACAAAATGGCTCGACGGCCTCCCAAATCCAAAAGAAAACAAAAAGCCAAGTGGCTCAATCCAAATCCAAATCCAAATCCCAGTCAAATTCCATACTAAATTTAAATGCGTACCTTTTTGTCGGGCAATTCAAATTTATCTCTTGAAATCAAATCCAATTTCCTTTTCCCTTTTATAATACCTGCATATCCTGCTTAGCACTAATATCCAATCACAATATCCCAAAATATTTTATCGACTTTCTTACAAAATGTCAATATCTATTCATTTCAATATTATCTTAGATTTTATTTGTAATATCAATTTCCAATCTAGAATTTACCATTCCTTTCTTAAGTTAGTATAAACATTTTATATGTCTCTTATCTTTATTTCTCTTTACCACTTTTAGTTTATATTTATTTCTATTCAAATCGATTTCCACATTACATATGTATTTCATTCATTTTCAACTTTGAACTTTTAAATTTTATCCTTCATTTATAACTAATATAAGTCATTACTTGAATTAGTTTCATTTACTAACTTATTTTAGTTTCCAATTCTAAATAGTTTTGTCGTTAACAAAATTTTCCAAAATTTTCTAACTCCCAAAATTTCTGAAAAATTTTGGCAGAGTCCCCTTTGTACGGAGGAGCTTTTGCAATTTGACAAAAGAGATAAATATATATACATCGACCCACACGGTCGGAAAAACCAAAAACAGTTCATATTTCCTATTTTTATTGCGTAGGCGTACCTTATTTAGCATTTTAAGCAAGCGGCTTATTATTTTTAGCAAGTAGCACTACCAAATCCAGCCACACGGCTTCCCAGTACCTGTACTTACTCAATTTAAACATGTACGTGCCAAATATATGCAGTTTATTAACATTCCACTCTTTTTAAACAACTACAACACAAAAATATTAAAAACAATGTAACTAACAATGTTTATAAGTAACTTATATGGTTTTTAACACTTACGCACTTATTTTCAACTAGTGCTCACGCCATTTCATTCAAATCTACATGGTTTATGATTCTGTTGCTTACATCCTATTTATTTTTAAACAAATCAATCTCATATTCGATTCAATTGATTTCAAATCAATTTTATTACACTTCTATCAACTCATAGAATTTTAATTACTTCCATTTACATCCAATGACAATTTATTCTATGCAATTTGACAAGATTTATGTGAATAAATAAGTATTTATGTTTATAACCAATTTAAATTGACTCCAACTCAATTTATACTTAATTCTATTCCATTTCGGATTTATTCACAATCCATATATTCTCAGTTTCATTGCATTTCAAATTTTAATTCATTTACTTGCATTTCATCTTATTAATCAAATTAGTTTATTCAAAACCATTTATAACCTAGGTTCATCTTAATTGCCAATTAAATTTCCCCTTTATTTTAACCCATTCACAATCATTTATTTAGCTCGTCACAATCCATTTAAATTTTATTTACTATCAATTTATTTATATTTCATTCCATATTAGTTTATTCCAAACTATTTTATTTAGCTCGAAGACAATCCAGGCTATTTCATTCAATAACCATTTCTCAACTTATTTAAATCACATTTCATTTGATACTTATTTATTCCATCCATTTATATTTATTCAATAAAATTAATTTATCCACATTCACTTAAACCATTCTAATAAACTTGAAACATTCTATTTCCTTATTGTCTCAAGTTATTTCAATTCCTTAATAATTTTTAAATGGTTTATAATTATTTATTCCGGAATTCCATTCCATTAATACTCATCGAATTTTATTTCGATTAACAATTTATTTTCACTTGATTTAAATCCAACCCAATATCATTAAACTTGGTTCAAGTTGAATTCAATTCAACTCTCCTCCATCCATTTAGCTTAAGTCAATTTACTTCAATTTATTCAAATTTTACACTTAAGCTCATTCTCATCTTACAATCAAAGTACTCTTTTCAATTTAACTTGATTCTATTTCAATCCAATCTCATTTTAAATTTGCAATTTCATTTGATTGGTTATTATAGAATTTAACTTTCCCAGATTCAACTCATTCAATTTATCACAAAGCCATTTCCAACTTATTTCCACTGATTTGTATTTTATTTACAATTCATACCATTACTATTTTAAATCCAGATCCTTTTTTTTCGATACATTGTTAACACTTCAGGTTAAATTTTTAATTAATAACTCAAGTTCTGATTCTATTATTCACTTTTAATTTACCATCCAATTTACTAACTCACAATTCAACCTCATTCTTAATTATTTTCACTTCATCATAAACTTATAATTCAATTCTATTAACTAATTTATTATCCAATTAGTTCTCCCCTTATTCATAATCCAACACTTGAAATTTTATTCAAAATATCACTCCATTTAATTTTCTTAAGTTCAATATTTATTTTATACTTCAAGTTTGGATCCTCATTTCATTTTTCAATTTATCAAAATATTGATTTTGGGCATTGTATTCCATTTTCAATTTAATAAGTCACAACTTATTATTTTATACAATTCCATTCATCATAAGCTGGAATATATTCATCTTTTATTTTTAACTCAAGCCTTCCATTTATTTATAGCCCAAGCATATTTTATTTCCATGGATCTTTAATTCTTTTATAAGTTATTCTGGTTTATTTATTTCAATCCAATCCTTATCCAACTTATTTCCCATTTATTCAGGTAAGAATTTAATTTCATTAATTAATTCAATTGAATTCTCATCCCAACTCAATTTAACTTTAACTCGGATTTATTCAACTCAATTCGATTTCAACTTAATTTGAAAATAACTAGATATTATTTTCAGCTTATTCAATTTATTTTAATCCAGGTAAATTTTGTTCTCCCAATCCAAGTTAATTTCAATTTTACAACTTCTCACTTTATTTAATTCCAACATTCAAAGCCTATATTTACTTCCTGATTTAAAACTCGTCTCAATTTTATAAGCTTACAACCCATCCTATCAGGATTTTTAAACTCCCAGCTTTAGTTTCAAATTGTTTTGAAATCTCCAACATCTCAAATCACATTTCTCAAAAATTAAACTAATCCTGTTTTATTCCCAACAAATTTCCTTTGAAACTTTTAAAAACAACTAGCTTTTCAGAGCAAATCAATTTTTGGCAGCAATCCATCACTCAGGAATTCGAAAATGAATACTGATGATGTGGCCGTCATCATCAGAATTATTTTCCAATAATCCAAGTGATTTCAATGCTATATCACTTTCAAAATCCATTTAATACAGATTTCCATTCAGAAATATCTCCAAAACAATAATGCTATCATTTATCTTTAAAAATAATTCCAAATCCCCGGGATTTAAATTCCAAATCTTGCTTAAATAAGTTTTAACTATATTTCTTTTGTACAGTTTATGCTTATATAAATTCTCATTTGATTATATTTCAATTTTATAATTACATTTATAATTCATATTTATACATTTCATTTTATAATGAATTTATTTCCTTAAACTTTGGTTATTTTCAATTTCTAGTTAAATTTTCACTTAACAATGATAATACTCTAATATTACCATTTCTAACATCAAAGCAACCATATATTAGCTAAGATAGTTTACAAAACTTTTATTTATATCAAAATATATTTTGGGTAAAATTATTTCATTTACCCACATTTAAAACAATACCGTGTCAATTGTTCTATTCAAGTGTTTAGAAACCCCTTCAATACAGTTGCGCTGACTGTGTCGACGAAGGTCCATATGCCACTCAATAAACCAATCAACACAATATTAAAACAATTTATATTCACTAACAAATACGCGCTCATATTTATTAATACGCTCAAACTCATTATAGAGTACTACGGACTCTAATTTATGAGTAATTCCCACCAGAGCCAAGGTTATCACAAACCTAAGCTCTGATACCAAGTGTAACAGCCCGCAAATCCGTACCCCTTGAGTCAACACTATTCTACAACATCCAACTCAAGTTGTACAGAAATACGAACCATTTGGGTTTAAGAAGAAGAGGTAGAAGAAGAGAAAACAAAATCAACATCAGAATCTACCATCGCAGCGGAATAAAATATAATAGATAATAAATAATCTTTACTCAAAATCAAATATATCAGTTTACATATATTACATCATCAGAGTACATAAGTCACAGCTCACATCAATAACATACAATGGATACACAACAACTCAACACAGCGGAAATATATATAACAAGTACGACTATACATATCGTCATCCAGCTCGTCGCCTGAGCTCCACTACATCATATCATGTATCCTATAATACTCGGTCTGACCCGAGCATTATAGTTAAATAATGCCCGAGTCAGTCTGGAATACCAGCGTGAGAAAATCACACCCAATTGATTATTAAAGTTTCAAAAATTCTTTAAAAACAAAAGCATCTCGTAAGACCACGCCATAAATAAACATGTCGGGTTTTTACCTTACGATAGCTAAAACAATTTTTATAGAAATCCTCTGATATTATAATAGGGTCTATATACAAATACTTATAAAATAGCCGAAATTGTTACATCTATTAAATTCCAGCTACTAGCCACAAAAGTGGGTAATACAAACAAAACTCGTACAAGGCTCGTAGGGAGAATGGATTTCCAACTAATGACTAGGCACTGGGGTACCACCTGTCACAGTACGGGCCTAGATCACCGTACCGAGGATTACTCCCTTCATCCCCTGCAACACAAGGCCGGAACCATTCCTTACTGAACAGTCCCGAACAAGATAAACCCCGTGGTTGGCGCGACCAACCACCCACTAAGCCGAAATATATAAGGGACATCTAGACAGGGGAAATATCTTGTCCTGCTTGGGCATGACCCACCTAACCTTGCTGCATATCCCCTGATTTTCAGTCATTTCCGGTTGATGAGGCTTGAGGCTAAGCGTTACCTTTTAGAACGTTTCACTTAGAATGCCCATCGTCCACCTGACGATGTTTCGCAAGCATTCATCCATACAAGTCCGTCCCGGGTTCGAACGGAACCGAAGATCCTATTCTTACTACATCCATTTTGGAGATATCCTCTGGATTAGTAGCGACTAGCCCTTGCACTTCACTGCTCCATCTTCGACTCCGAACACGTTTTTCGCACGAAAACGTACAAACCGGATCGAAGTGGTTTTCGAGAAATAAATCTCGATCCCGGTCTCTTCGAAACAATCAACGCATTGTCCAATATTGATAGTCGGTGATTTAACTATCAATTTATATTCAAAAACATCCATCCATCAAATAAATAATTTCCCAAATTATTTATTTATCTCGAAATATCCCAAAAGATATATTTCTATTTTCAATCCTTTGAAAACAGTTTCAAACCATCTTTCCTTTTAGAATAAACTTTCCTAAATATTTTCTATCTTCCCTGAAATTACCAAGTACAAAACTAGATTTAAAATAATCTAAAACACTTTACTTAGAAATATATACTTTTAAAACATATAAATTAAAACTACTTTAATAACTTGTTAAAAATACATCTTATATGAATATTTGAAAATAAAGTTACTTGATAAAATATAAAACTAGATTTTCACTGTTGAAACAAAGTACTAAGTCACTCTTTAAATAATTACTACTATAATAGATTTGAGAAAATACTTACTTTAAAATTTAACTATTAGAAATAATAAATTTTCCAAAACATACCCTTTAAAACAAATTTTAAAACTATTAACTTATATTTAAAAATTTACTTGAAAACGTACTTAGTTATCTAGGGAGAATTCCAACTTCAATCACTTAAATCAATTTTCCAAATTGATTCCCAATTTATTCCATTTGAAATGAGTTTCTTGAATTACTCAATTCATTCCAAATTTCCTTAATTATGCACTTAATTATTATTGTTATTATTTTCCATTTGATTTTAAATCTTTTAACTGAAATATACAAACTTCAGCTTTTCCCCAATTTCTTCTTTATTCTTTCCAATAATTTAAATCTCAAATTTAAATAACAGCTTTGTTCTATTAATTAATAACACTGAAGTTTAAAATTCATTAACTTTCTGTTTATTCAAATTTCCTTTCTATACTTAAGATTTATTTATTATAATCTTAAAGTTACTTTATTACTTTTCCAATTTATTCGTAAATTTATTCAAATTTTCTATAATTATTTTACCTACAAATTCACTTCTTTTATTTTCTTTCCAAAATCCAATTTATATATTTTTGGTAATCCATTATACCCAATTATATCAAATCGAGCCATAGCATTCAATATTCTAATACAATTCATCATAGAATATCAAATAATCCCAACAGAGGGTATTAAATAATGGTAAATAATTGTTGAGGGGTCCAGTTGGATCCCTCCAACCTGTTTTCCCTGCATCCACAAATGTTAGCACGATATAATATGCCAATTCCAAAATATCATACTATATCACATCAATCAATTTAGCCATTCAAACAATTATTTAAATTTAATCATTTAAATTTAAATTTAACTGAGTGAGATTAACTCACCTTTAACGTTTGCATTCTGACCCATTTCGTCTTGCTTCCTTCAAATTTTTTTACCTTGCATAAACATTAGATGTTTTATTAATATTCAAGTCAAATTGAACTATCCAACTTCCATTTGATAATTAAATTAACCACATACTTTATTACCATTAGAAAATTTTAATTTATTAATAACTTGATTTAATTAAAATCAATACATTTTTCCCTTTTTAAAAAAAATATTCCTTTAGTAACTAAAATAAATTAAATAAGTCTATCGTACAATTTCATCACCCAATTTCTTTTATAATTTGCTTCCAAAATCTTCTATGAATGTGTAAAATAGTGTTAACATTATTCTACATCACCAAGTATTTTTAAACTCTGAAATTTTATAACTAAACAGTTAACATTTTTTTTTAAAACTTCCTTTTAAAACGGTTAAATTATCTTAAACTTCCTCTTAAAACAGTTAACACATTTTTCTTTCTTTTATATATATACTCATTTCTCAAATAAATACACTGATTACTTAAAAGTTGAATGATGTTTGTATACTAAATTAAGTTTTACTGAAGAAGATCGAGAATACCTCACCTTCCAGTTCGCGAGCCCCCCCCCCATCCACTGCAGCGCCCTACCAAACCCTAAACGAACTGTTGACTCACCTCCTCCAGTCATCTTGTCGCCTTGAAGTGTTTCACAGCCGCAACTCCCAATCCAAGCCCTGCCCCTCGACCTTTCTCCCCCCATGCGATTCGACTACGCCTTCACTTCCAGAGATCGAACCCTAGTCATAAGCCGACCACAACTTCCAGGTGATGAAGCTCGAACATAGCCTTCGTTTGAACGCGATTCCCCCCTTGACCCTACTCGTGAATGCGCACGGTGGTTCCATCGTCAGGTCGCGTCCTCAACCTTACTTCGACTTCCTATCTCGCGATCGAGAACCGTTCGCGATCGATTTCAAAATCGATTTTGTTATTATTTTTTTTGTATTCGGCTTCGAGAATTAAATGGGAGGAAGGATTTTCATTTCGAACTGGAAGGAGGAACGGAGGCTCACGATTTATATAAAGAGAGACAAAAAGAGATCCAATTGAAGAGGGCAAAACTTGTATTCGTCGGCCATTAAAGAAAAAAAAATTAGGCTCGAGAATTCATTTTATTTACTCCCTGAGGCTATTTGCATCATAAAGACGAACGAGGGAACAAGAGTTGACGTTTTGCGTGCTGAGAGATGGACATAAATGGCGTATCTCAGAAGGTATGTTACAGTGACTCGGAAAGTTGCGATGTGAAATAATTGCGGCTGAAAGTTTGATTAGCATCAATATTTAATTTTAAATTCAATTTGTCTCAACATAAAGTTCAACGTGTTTATACATCGTACGCTCACACAACAACTCCAATCACTACGAAACTTGAAATCCGATAATAATTCAATATTACGGATCCAATGGAACTAGTTTCGTCAAATTCCGAGACCGTGCCTCGGAAGGCTATTTAAAAATGTCAATTTAAACGATAAAATTTTAAAACGGAACAAACCACTATCAAATTCAATTTCAACACTTTAATTTTCTTCAGTATTATCAATATAAATTTACAAGCCTTCAAATGAGTTTAACAGGCTTAAAATTCCAGATTCAATATCTAACTCAACTTCCAATTATTTAATTCAATAACTTAATTATCAAATAAATAGTGATATTTGGAATTCAAGTTAATATTAACCTTTCAAATATTTAAAATTAATTAAATATTCCAATTTTAAATGCTCAAAAATTCCGGGTTGTCACAATTTATACTATTTTTTTTAAAACCTCAAATCGATATGATATCATTTTATTTATAAATATCCCTTTTCCCAAAATCGTAATATTTTCAAATATATATATTTTAAATCCCATAGCTTTGAAAAAAAATTCTAATACTTAAATGATTTAAGTATTAAACCGCTTTGCATACCAAAATAACTTTTTAAATTTCACCAATAAATTCCAAATATAGGTTTAAATTCCCGAATAAACCATTTCAATTTCCACATATTTCAAAGCTTTAAATTATTCCACCATTTCAAAACTTATTCTTTGATAATTCTATATATATCAAATTCAATCACTATTACTTAGATTTTGAAATGTTTTCTTAATAAATCAAATGTCATTTAAGTAAAACCTTTAAACTCCAAATAACAGGATATTCTCCCAATTTAATTAACTTGATAATACTCATTTAAATCGACTCGATATTCATTTAAGTTCTCTAAACCAAAATCAAGTTATAAAGATCATACCTTTTGAAATCCCAAATTAATTTAAATTCCAAATAAATTTTATTCGAGGAAAATTCTTAAATACCTTAATTCAAAGCAAATCCATATTTATCTTCCAAAAATTATTTTATTTAAGACATTATAAACTCCATCGATAAATTTAAATAAAACTTAATCATATTATATCTAAATAAAATTTAACTTTTATTTTTAAACTTCTTTTATTCTTTAGACCAAATTTATACATAGCATAAATTCAAGCGTTTAACTATGTATAAAAATAATATTTGAAAATATCAAAAATCAATATTCATTTAACCATGTTCTTTCCAAAACCATAGAAAATCATATCAAAATAATTTTTTATATATATACCGCGGTGCCTGTATCAAATTTTCTATCTTATGGTCAAGTGATACAGATATTTATCATTTCAATCCGTGATTTAAAATAAAAATTACGGTTATATATCATTTCAAACTGCATTCCTGAATGAAATGAAGATGCATAATAACTTGCAGTTTATAACAATATAAAATACTGTATCCATTCATCCAATATCAACAATCAACCATTTATCAAAATCATCATCCAAATTCAAACAATAGCATCAATATAGAACGGATAATAACAACAGGTATTAAATAGCAGTTTATTTTCAAAATAAATTAACTGATAATTTAACTGGCAGTTTATATGCACAATAAATTAATTAATTAATTAACTATCTGTTTATATGCAATAATAAATTTAACTTCAGTTTATATGCAATAATGAATTAAATAACAAGTAAATTATATGAATGCAAATTAACTGAAATAATGATGAAATATATGCCAAACAGCTATAAACAAATTTTTAAACACATCATAAATCAATTTAACGAACATAAGAAATCTTAGAAGTTGTGAGTTGGTTAAAACACTCACCTTTTGAATTTAAATTGGAATCTAAATTCAATTTAAACCCAAAAATTTGACAGTCTCCAAATCCGTCCAAACCAGCGTCAGACTGTTCGGTATTCTAATACGAACCTAGCGAAGGAAACCGCGCGTGAATACGACCCCGTATGCAAAAGTTATAGCAAAAATTGAGATTGAATTCTAAATTTTTTTAAAATAAACAAAAGAAAAAAGAACATACCTATCTCCCACTGCCACGTCACGCACCTAACTTCCTCCTTTGGAAACCCTAACCCACGCGTACAGATCATTATTCGATCCAGGAAAGAATGACGCGCGAGAATACCCTACTGACCGAACTTTGACCACGATTATATGCCACTAACGGTCGTCGCTCGTCACGGCGTGGCTACCATCGTCACTGCCTCTCGAACGCCGTGCCTTCTCGACCATGGATTCTATGCAGCCACCGCCTCCTTTGAACCCTAATCAAATTTTATCGATCGATCTGACCGTTAACTCCACGCCTAACCTATGCTGATGCGATCCCCTCGCGGCTCTCCACAATACTGTATCTTCAATTTGTCGATCAGACGATGATGATTTCGTCGCAAATGGATGGCCTAAATTTCTTTGATTTTTTTCTGATCAGACAATGAACCATAAAGAAAAACAAATTTCACCAAAAGATTACGCACTCCGAGAGCTTCAACATATATTTTTTGTGAATTTTTCTAAGGACTTTCGATTTTCATTAGATTTTGAATTTGCAATTAGATCTAGGGTTTGCATCCATTTGAGGAAGAGGAGGAGCTAATGAAATCTTACGCACAGACAAATGGGAATAGGCGTAGGCTAGGGTTTAGCAGGGTATTTATAGGAAAAGTTGGAATAGACAGATGGATCCAAATTATAACGTGCTAAACGATAATTGGCCCAAAAAGCCCGTTCTACCCTCGGAATGAAATTGGGTAAACCCATATATCAAAATAGGTGTTTTAAAATATTCTGAACGCGATGGAAAAAGTTTCGCGTCCAAATTCCATCGTATGAAGAAGTTATGTTGGAATCAATATTTTCAAATTGATTTCAATTGATTTCAATTAAATTGATTTCAAGGCGTTTCGAGTTCGTACGATCAAACGACAAGTCCGATCGATACGAAACTTGAAATCCTATAATAACTCACTGTTACAGATCCGATGAAACTTGTTTCGTCGAAATCCGAGTCAATGGCCAAAATGGCTATTTTCTATTAGTTAATTAATTTAAAATTTAAATAAATAAAATCTAATTTTTAAATTTCAATTCTAAAATTGACCAATTTTATTACCTTAATATTTCCCAAAACATTTACAATGCTTTAAACAAATTTACATGTCACTTAAATGTTGATTCAATCATCAATTTTAGCGTTAAATTCCAATTTCGTTAAATTTAGAAATTATAAATTAAAATTTCAATAATTCCTTTGAATTAAATTTTCATTCATATTATTCAAATTCGTTATTACAACCAGATGAAATAAATATTGGAATCAAAATCCATTATATTAACATTCTCAATTTTCATCTAAATCCTCATTTATGTAATATTTTAATATTATACTCCTCTTAATTGCAAAAAATCCACTTATTAGATTTCAAATTATAAATAAATTAATAAATCTTGGTTTTCATCATTAAATCAACCAGTCCTCATATTATAAATAAAACTACATTCATTACATCTTATACAATTAACCATTTTTAATAACAAATCAAATCTACTCTAACTGCAAAAATTAGGGCAAATAATGGCAATTCACATTACTTCATTAATTATGAATAGAAATCTCAATAAAACCGTTTATTTATTTAAAATCTTGCAATTCAATAAATTGACATTTTATGGGTATAATTCACATTGAATTATCAAATTACAGTTTATCCCTTATTATCCCATCAATTAATTGTAACTTTGAATTTATTCCCATTTTACAGATTTCAAATCAATTACAACTATACAATTTGATTCCAGGTAATAGGTATTCCATATTCAATGCTAATTTTATTTTATTACATTAATATACGCCTATTTACATTTTAATTTGAATGAATATTACGTTTTTAAATGTGTACTTCTATCCATTGAACACATTAATTAAGGTTTTTAAATACTTTACATTATATAAAATTTTCAACATTAAAATTTTCATCCTATTAATTTCTTTACATACTTTACGTATTAATTAATTAACACAATTTGAACTTTATTTCAAATAAATTCATTGATCAATTAATTAGGTCATTTATAATAGTTGTACCCTTAACTTTATTTCCAAATATCGTGCTACCTAATTTCCTTTAATTGCAATTTGATTTCCAAATCTTATGCAACATACTAAAGAAATAAATGCGTATATTAATTGATTCATTTTTCTCATTCATTACTTTAATATACCCCTTTTAACAACTCCTAACCATTATCTTTACATTTCACACAAATGTAACATTTAATTACATTTATTACAATTCAATGTTGGCATTTATTTCCATACTACTGATTACATTCACTTATATTCTATCCTTTTACTTTACTTTTTACTTCTTACAACCTTTTTCTTTTATTCATTGGTTTAATGTTTATTTTAATTATTCCTTTATTACTTACAAATCTTAGTTCATTCATGAATGCCATCATTTATGAAATATTACCTAATTTCATTTATTAATATTCATGCTAATCATGCTATTCATGTTTAATTCAATTCCTTTGCACATTAATTGTAACGACCCAGAATTTTTATTAATTAAAATTTGAATATTTAATTTATTTTAAATATTAATAAGTGAATTTATAAGTCAAATAAATTTTTATTCGAATTATTGGATTTAATTGAATAATTAAATCGATAATTTAATACGTTAAATTATGGAAATAATTGAAAATTGAGTTAAATATGATTGAAAATGATTTGTAAAATTTTATTTTATCATATTGAAGTTAGAACGATATTTTAGAACTTTTAAAATCGAATTAAAAGTTAATTTGTGAAAATTGAATATTTTAATATTTAAATCGACTAGTAAAAATAGTCAATTTTTGAACAGTCTCAGAATTGAACGAAACCAGTTTCATTGGATCCGTAATAGTAAGTTATTACCGGATTTCAAATTTCGTGTCAATCGGAGCTATCGTTTGATCGCAGCAGCTCGAAACGCATCGAATTATTTTTAATTTAAATTTGGCGAGTCAAAATAGCCATTTTTCAAAAAGTCTCGGATTTCGACGAAACCAGTTTCATCGGATCCGTAATGTGATATTATTGTAAGGTTTCAAGTTTCAAGTCAATTGGATTTACCGTTTGTCCGGTACAAATTAAAACGCCTAGAAATCGACTTAAATCAGTTTAATTCAAATTGAGCGTTTACAGCCATAACTCGGACATACTTCCGAATTAGCTTCCGAAACCTGTTCCATTGTGTCCGAAACGCGGGGTAAACCCTAGAAACGCTGGTTACGGTGCGTAAATCGGAGTTCGGAATTTCCGGGATGAATAGTGTTTCGATTTTCTTTATAAATAGACCAACACCCCTCTCTCTTCATTAAAAAAAAAAACATGTAACCCTAGCCGCCGCCCACATAACCCACGGCCAGAAACACGCAACATTCATCCCTCCAAATCTCCAAATCCGTCGACAATTAGCAAGAATGTTCAACTACAAAGTGGTAGAGCACAACACGAACTAGAGATCCAACGGTTATGATCGAGTTTGGAGTTGTATTTTGAGGGATAGGAGGCCGCGTTCATCACGTGCTCACCTTCGTGCGCGAGCATCATAGGACAGCCGAGCTCTATGAGCTTCAAGCCGAGTATGGCTCTTGTCGAGAGCTTTCGCGTGGTGGTAGTTTGATCGAGTTTCGTTGAGTAATCGCGATGCAATGTTTAACCCTAATCGAGCTTATGGGTTCGGCCTCTATCCTGTAGCCGTGCGTGGGTTTGGGAAGAAAAAGACATGCAGTGATGATGGTGGGGTGCTGGATCTTGTGGCTGAGATTGGCTAAGGTTGAAATTTATTAAGTTAATGTTGTAAATTTATAAATAAAATACGTGTAAACTTCAAATATTCGTAACTTTTTCATACGAGGTCGAAAAAATGCAAACTCAGTTGCGTTGGAATCGTATGGACGAGCACTACGCGATGGAGTTGGTTTGGAGTCGTTTGGAGTTAGTGAGAATTTTGGGTAAAATTAAACGTCCGTTTAATTTTATTCGAAATAAATCGCTAAAATGGAAAATAAAATCAAGGTGAGAATTTCTCACTCAATCGAATCAGTTTCGATTTTATTTTAAATAGTTAGATTTAAAATATTTGAATGCATGTTTGAATGTTGATTGATATCTATTGATTGTTAAAATAGACATTATACGCCGTTAGTAAGCGGATGTTATTTATTAAAAACATATACCGCGAATATTTCATAAACAGTGAAATTGGTATTATATATAATATCAATATATATATATTGGCATATGTATATATTGGAGTTATTGATTTCCCGCATTTTTTGTTTAGCGGATGAGACCCTATTGCGCCGTTATTAAGCGGATAATATTTAATAAAAACATATACCGCGATAATTTCGTACTGGAGCGAAATTGGTATTGTGCTAATGTTTATGGATGCAGGAAAACAGGTTGGAGGGATCCAACTTGATTCCTCAACAGTATTTATTTGATTATGGATATTTTGATATTCGTTGATTATCATATACGATATGTGATATCGTTGTTGTCGTGATTGACTATTTGATGTGTAGCATCATTGGACCAAATTTGGAATTTTAAAATGATTTATAAAGTGATTTTTTTGAAAATATACTTTATGTTTGGAATTGATCCATATTAAATAAATAAACGTTATAATTTTTAAAGTTATAAAAATTATGATTTTTGAGAAATAATAGTTAAAAACTGATTTTTGAGAATATGATGCTATTGAGTTTATAAAATAGTAAAATCGGGATTTTTGAAATTATTGTGAAAAGTTTGAATATAGGATTCATGAAATTTAATTATTTTATGAATCAAAATGGTGAAATAATAAAGGAGATTAAAGACGTTTTAAAGAATAATATAAATTGATTTATATTAAGAGATTTATAAATGGATATTTATAAATTGGAATATTGACATTATAAAACGTGTTTTTATAAGTGTTTAAATGAAGTGAAAATGAATTTCATAAATGAATGAAATTTATAGAATTATAAATGGTGAAGTTATAAATAAAATTTATAAATAGTAAGATTTATAAATTTGTGAAGTTATTAAAAGAATAGTTTTGAATAAATCATTGAAATCTTATAAGTTATAAGATTTATAATTTGGGAAGTTTAAAAGAACGATCTTTGTAAAATAATCGTTCTATAAGCATTTGACTTATAATATGAACTTTTAGTTTATAATTGAGTTATAAACTGGAATAGGTTAATAAAAGAATTTATAAAAAGGAAGTTTTTATAAATAAATAGAAATGGAATTTATAAACATTGTTTTATAAATTCGCAAATGACTTATTTTGATAAGTAAATTGCTGAAACCTATTAATGGAATTATATTCACGTTTTTGAACTGTGAATAATCCTTTGAAATAAAATGAATAAAAGGATGAAATTTGTTAACAAAGAATATTCACGTTTTTGAATAGTGAATATTATGTTAAAGAAAATGTTTGAATGAGATGTTTAAATTGAATTAAAACGATCTAACGATGTTTTAAAATGTGTTGAGATTCGAAACCATAGATTTCAACATTTGTTGTTGAAATAGACGTTTTCGAGAAATAGAAGGAGATAATGGACTATAACACTGTTGTTATAGTAAATGATTTCCGAAAGGAAATGTTTTGTATAGTATTGGGATTTATATATCTATTTAATTTCGAATCCCTATACTAGTGAATTTGAGTCGTCGTAACGATGTTTTACGTAACATTAGTTTTGGCCCAAATAAATATGTTAAGTGAATGATTTCCTTAAAGAATGAAATATATACTTAATTTCGATGGAAGTATATTGAATATTTTCTAAGTGTTGAAAATAAATAAAATTTGTGCATTACTTATTAAATAAGTATGGAATTGTTTTCCAATATGAAGTGATATTTAGAATTTATCTTTTTGAAGATAAATTGAAATGAATAATTGAAATCGAATATTCATAGATATTTTGGATTATAAATTCACTATGGAATTTATATGTAAAAATGGAATTTGTTTAAAAATAAATATTGATTTATTTTTGAAGTGTTGAAATTATATATCTTGTAAAGATATTTTGGAAAATAAATAATTTGGAAAATTATTTGGAAACTGGTGATGTGTGCATATCCATTGATAGTTCAACAACCGACTATCAATATTTCCCTTTGAATGGGTAATTGATGTGATTTATTGAATTTGAATGCCACACTTATTTTTGAATAAGCGCTCACTATTCGGGTTAACCGGGAAAGGACCATGGGGTCGTATAACCCATTCCGAATATGTGATACGTCGTTATAATTGCATTGAAGATCGGTGTTGAAGACCCGGTATTTGCGAGAGCGATAGGATGACCTATCGATTGTCTCTGCACTGAGTTGCAGCGGTATAGAGACTCCCTAAGTGATGGGAAATCCGATCAGGATTGTGAATATCCGGATTGCAAGGACTTCTTTGTAGGTGCCTTCGGTTTTGTTCGATCCCGGAACAGACTTGTATGGATTGTGTGTCTGACATTACAAGTTGAGATATAAAGCCGATTTCTTTCAAATATATTTCTGTTGGTGGCGGAGAATTTATTCTTTTAGCTCAACACCCTTCTCTGAGACGTACGAGCTCAGAGGTTATGTAGTTGAATGTTATCAGCGATATATTCCCAATTTGGTAATGTGACATGCTGAGTGTTGCTGAAATGATCATTGTGTTGATTATTGTGATAGGATCGTTTATTTGATCGTCTATCTTGGTGATCGTTGTGTTGATCATTTGTTGACCCAAAGCATGGCTTTTGTATAAAGTATGTTTTTGTGGACGTGACTTCGTCGAACCTCACACCCCGGAAATGGTCAAAACAGGAAAGATGCGGCAAGGTTATGAGGGGTAGCACCCTTTAGGGTATGTACATTTCCTTCTGGATAGAGGTGGTATCATGGTATGGAGCCCAGATATTTAACCTATGTGGTTACTACGAATTTATTACTTTGTGGTTGTTGGTTTTCGGGATCCCGTGAGAAAGGTCGTTTACGATCGGGGAATGGCGTGCTCGTGTCAGTAGTTACCCAGTTAGGGGTAACCCGGCCTTGTGTTGGCAGAGTTCCGGTTTGGTTCTCGGGGATGTCTTTCCAGAGGCATTCTCATGTGGCAATGGGAAGTTCCTTGGCCTGACCGTTTGTTGGAAATCCAAAGAAACAATACGAAACTTGTACGGTTTTAGTTGTAGAACCTGCTTCCTCAGGAAGTAGCTATAGTAGGCATAATATAATGGTACCTATGCTGGCTAAGATTTATATTCTACTTTCGAAATGAATTTCTTCTACACTATGCTCTAATAATAATATCAAAATTGATTTGATTTTAATGCGTATCAAGCATCTTTGACTATCATAAGGAGAAATCTTCTCCAAGTCTGCGTTTGCATTGTGTGTGTGGCAGGAGGTCTTATGGTAGTCTCATTTTTAAAAGCATTGCGAATTGACTTTAAAAATATTCCTCTATTTTGATTTTAAAGATAAACAAACTGTTTTGAGTTCTCACACCAGTCACATGACTGACTTGGAGTTTATTGTTTTCCTTCCTAATTTCTGGGTGCCCACCAATTTCCACACGGGCAGTTAAGAGTTAGGTTTATCAGGATATTCTGGATATTCTGGAGTTGCTGGAGGCAAGCTGGATGGCGTGGCATATTACTTATATAGTATTTCTTTTCCCGCTGCACTATTTGTTGTTGTTGTACACTCTGATGATATGATGTAATGTAATGTATAAAATGTAATAACTGATATAGTTCTTTGTTTAAAGATTATTCATTTATTATTATATGTTGTTCCGCTGCGAATTGTGAGATTCTGATGTTGTTCTGTTGTTTTCTGTTCCGTCCTATTTTCTTCTGTGTTCCATTTTCTGTTTTTTTCTATCTTTTTCTCTTCTCTTTTCTTAAATTCTTTTTCTTAAACCCCTAAGGGTTCGTATTTTCGTTCATCTTGAATTAATCAATGGAGATTAGTGTCTATTCAAGGAGTACGGATTTACGGGTCTTTACATCTGGTATCAGAGCTTATGGTTAAGCGACAACCATGATTCTGTTGGGTATTATTCATTAGAGATGGAGTCAGCGGTACTCTAGAATGAATTTGAGTGTAATAATAGCTATGAGAGCGTATTTGTTAGTGAAATATAAAATTGTTTTATATTGTGATGATTGGTTTATTGAGTGTTATATGAACTTTCGTCAGCGTGGTCCGCAAGACTATGCCGAAGGGGTTTCTAAACACTTGAATAGAACAATTCGACACAGTATTGTTTTAAATTGGATAAATGAAATAATTTTACCTTGATTATATTTTATATATAAAAGAATAATTTTTTTTAGAATTATTAAAAAGTGTATATAAGTTGATTGTTTGGTTGTTTGAATAATCTAAATAAAAAGAATTATAAGAAGTGAAACTAATGAATATATTTATAAATTTAGTTGTAAATAAAAATGAATTTAAAGTTGAATGGAATTGACTTTGGGTATCAAAGTAAATTATTAAAGTTAAGTGATAAATATGAACTTAAGTTATGTAAATGAAATTCAACTGTTGTAAATGAATTGGAAATTGAATTGAATTAATGGATTGAATATTAATCAATTAAATGTGAATTAAGTTGATATGAAATATGAATATAAGTGTTAATTCATTAAAATCTAATGTTATTAGAAAGTTGAATAATTGAATGAAAATCAATTAAATTAAACCAATTATAAGTAAAGGAATTTGGTTGTAATTAATATACATTGATTGTTATATAATTGTTAGTTGATTGTATATGAATTCATTAAGTATTAATGAAAGTGAATTAGTGAAATTTAAAGCTATGTAATTGGAATTCAATTGGAAGTTAAATGAATCTTAAATAAAATTGAATTTGAATTGGAAGTGAACCAACTTGAATATGAATTAGTGAATATAAACTAATTGAAAATGAATGTTAGTAAGAACATCCACTGTTAATGAATCAAATGTGATTAATCTGAGAAAACCAATTCATTGAATATTAATAAGAATATGAATGAATATTTATTGGTTATGGATGATAGTTGGTTGATGGTTGAATATATTGCATTTGTTGTTTGTTTCATTTGCTATGTTGGCATATATAGTAATTATGTTGCTATATGTTGTATATCGATACTATTTTCTACATGCATGTTCTCATGTTGTTTGTTGAGTGATTAGTAGGTGCGGATCGCGTTTGCTTCGCATTTGGGGCTCGCTTTTACGCTATATTAGCCGTATATGCTTGCTAATAAAATATAAGGTACATATCTCGGATTACATACCGTACTTTTACACTTTTTTTCCCTTCGGGATGCCTCATTACTTGATGAGATGTATATTTGTGATATATATACTGTCATTTTTTTTTCGGATCGAGCCGCGCAAAGGAGACTATGGCGAATTTTTCCGAAAATTTAAGGCGTTAGAAAAAATTTGAGAAAATTGGAAAATTTTGAAAACTTTAACTTTGATTTTGGAATTGAAAGTTAAACAATAGTAGTTGCTTTTGAAAAGATAACTAAGTATGATTTTGAAAATTTAGTAAAGATTTGTAAGAAGTTTAACTATGAATTTTGGGAAAATTAATAAATTCTGTAACTTTCTTACTTGTTAATTTCGAGGACGAAATTCTTTTAAGGGGGGAAGATTGTAACGACCCAGAATTTTTATTAATTAAAATTTGAATATTTAATTTATTTTAAATATTAATAAGTGAATTTATAAGTCAAATAAATTTTTATTCGAATTATTGGATTTAATTGAATAATTAAATCGATAATTTAATACGTTAAATTATCGAAATAATTGAAAATTGAGTTAAATATGATTGAAAATGATTTGTAAAATTTTATTTTATCATATTGAAGTTAGAACGATATTTTAGAACTTTTAAAATCGAATTAAAAGTTAATTTGTGAAAATTGAATATTTTAATATTTAAATCGACTAGTAAAAATAGTCAATTTTTGAACAGTCTCAGAATTGAACGAAACCAGTTTCATTGGATCCGTAATAGTTAGTTATTACCGGATTTCAAATTTCGTGTCAATCGGAGCTATCGTTTGATCGTAGCAGCTCGAAACGCATCGATTTATTTTTAATTTAAATTTGGCGAGTCAAAATAGCCATTTTTCAAAAAGTCTCGGATTTCGACGAAACTAGTTTCATCGGATCCGTAATGTGATATTATTGTAAGGTTTCAAATTTCAAGTCAATTGGATTTACCGTTTGTCCGGTACAAATTAAAACGCCTAGAAATCGACTTAAATCGGTTTAATTCAAATTGAGCGTTTACAGCCATAACTCGCACATACTTCCGAATTAGCTTCCGAAACCTGTTCCATTGTGTCTGGAACGCGGGGTAAACCCTAGAAACGCTGGTTACGGTGCGTAAATCGGAGTTCGGAATTTCCGGGATGAATAGTGTTTCGATTTTCTTTATAAATAGACCAACACCCCTCTCTCTTCATAAAAAAAAAAAACATGTAACCCTAGCCGCCACCCACATAACCCACGGCCAGAAACACGCGACATTCATCCCTCCAAATCTCCATACAATTAGCAAGAATATTCAACTACAAAGTGGTAGAGCACAACACGAACTAGAGATCCAACGGTTATGATCGAGTTTGGAGTTGTATTTTGAGGGATAGGAGGCCGCGTTCATCACGTGCTCACCTTCGTGCGTGAGCATCATAGGACAGCCGAGCTCTATGAGCTTCAAGCCGAGTATGGCTCTTGTCGAGAGCTTTCGCGTGGCGGTAGTTTGATCGAGTTTCGTTGAGTAATCGCGATGCAATGTTTAACCCTAATCGAGCTTATGGGTTCGGCCTCTATCCTGTAGCCGTGCGTGGGTTTGGGAAGAAGAAGACGTGCGGTGATGATGGTGGGGTGCTGGATCTTGTGGCTGAGATTGGCTAAGGTTGAAATTTATTAAGTTAATGTTGTAAATTTATAAATAAAATACGTGTAAACTTCAAATATTCGTAACTTTTTCATACGAGGTCGAAAAAATGCAAACTCAGTTGCGTTGGAATCGTATGGACGAGCACTACGCGATGGAGTTAGTTTGGAGTCGTTTGGAGTTAGTGAGAATTTTGGGTAAAATTAAACGTCCGTTTAATTTTATTCGAAATAAATCGCTAAAATGGAAAATAAAATCAAGGTGAGAATTTCTCACTCAATCGAATCAGTTTCGATTTTATTTTAAATAGTTAGATTTAAAATATTTGAATGCATGTTTGAATGTTGATTGATATCTATTGATTGTTAAAATAGACATTATACGCCGTTAGTAAGCGGATGTTATTTATTAAAAACATATACCGCGAATATTTCATAAACAGTGAAATTGGTATTATATATAATATTAATATATATATATATATTGGCATATGTATATATTGGAGTTATTGATTTCCCGCATTTTTTGTTTAGCGGATGAGACCCTATTGCGCCGTTATTAAGCGGATAATATTTAATAAAAACATATACCACGATAATTTCGTACTGGAGCGAAATTGGTATTGTGCTAATGTTTGTGGATGCAGGAAAATAGGTTGGAGGGATCCAACTGGATTCCTCAACAGTATTTATTTGATTATGGATATTTTGATATTCGTTGATTATCATATACGATATGTGATATCGTTGTTGTCGTGATTGACTATTTGATGTGTAGCATCATTGGACCAAATTTGGAATTTTAAAATGATTTATAAAGTGATTTTTTTGAAAATATACTTTATGTTTGGAATTGATCCATATTAAATAAATAAACGTTATAATTTTTAAAGTTATAAAAATTATGATTTTTGAGAAATAATAGTTAAAAACTGATTTTTGAGAATATGATGCTATTGAGTTTATAAAATAGTAAAATCGGGATTTTTGAAATTATTGTGAAAAGTTTGAATATAGAATTCATGAAATTTAATTATTTTATGAATCAAAATGGTGAAATAATAAAGGAGATTAAAGACGTTTTAAAGAATAATATAAATTGATTTATATTAAGAGATTTATAAATGGATATTTATAAATTGGAATATTGACATTATAAAACGAGTTTTTATAAGTGTTTGAATGAAGTGAAAATGAATTTCATAAATGAATGAAATTTATAGAATTATAAATGGTGAAGTTATAAATAAAATTTATAAATAGTAAGATTTATAAATTTGTGAAGTTATTAAAAGAATAGTTTTGAATAAATCATTGAAATCTTATAAGTTATAAGATTTATAATTTGGGAAGTTTAAAAGAACGATCTTTGTAAAATAATCGTTCTATAAGCATTTGACTTATAATATGAACTTTTAGTTTATAATTGAGTTATAAACTGGAATAGGTTAATAAAAGAATTTATAAAAAGGAAGTTTTTATAAATAAATAGAAATGGAATTTATAAACATTGTTTTATAAATTCGCAAATGACTTATTTTGATAAGTAAATTGCTGAAACCTATTAATGGAATTATATTCATGTTTTTGAACTGTGAATAATCCTTTGAAATAAAATGAATAAAAGGATGAAATTTGTTAACAAAGAATATTCACGTTTTTGAATAGTGAATAACATGTTAAAGAAAATGTTTGAATGAGATGTTTAAATTGAATTAAAACGATCTAACGATGTTTTAAAATGTGTTGAGATTCGAAACCATAGATTTCAACATTTGTTGTTGAAATAGACGTTTTCGAGAAATAGAAGGAGATAATGGACTATAACACTGTTGTTATAGTAAATGATTTCCGAAAGGAAATGTTTTGTATAGTATTGGGATTTATATATCTATTTAATTTCGAATCCCTATACTAGTGAATTTGAGTCGTCGTAACGATGTTTTACGTAACATTCGTTTTGGCCCAAATAAATATGTTAAGTGAATGATTTCCTTAAAGAATGAAATATATACTTAATTTCGATTGAAGTATATTGAATATTTTCTAAGTGTTGAAAATAAATAAAATTTGTGCATTACTTATTAAATAAGTATGGAATTGTTTTCCAATATGAAGTGATATTTAGAATTTATCTTTTTGAAGATAAATTGAAATGAATAATTGAAATCGAATATTCATAGATATTTTGGATTATAAATTCACTATGGAATTTATATGTAAAAGTGGAATTTGTTTAAAAATAAATATTGATTTATTTTTGAAGTGTTGAAATTATATATCTTGTAAAGATATTTTGGAAAATAAATAATTTGGAAAATTATTTGGAAACTGGTGATGTGTGCATATCCATTGATAGTTCAATAACCGACTATCAATATTTCCCTTTGAATGGGTAATTGATGTGATTTATTGAATTTGAATGCCACACTTATTTTTGAATAAGCGCTCACTATTCGGGTTAACCGGGAAAGGACCATGGGGTCGTATAACCCATTCCGAATACGTGATACGTCGTTATAATTGCATTGAAGATCGGTGTTGAAGACCCGGTATTTGCGAGAGCGATAGGATGACCTATCGATTGTCTCTGCACTGAGTTGCAGCGGTATAGAGACTCCCTAAGTGATGGGAAATCCGATCAGGATTGTGAATATCCGGATTGCAAGGACTTCTTTGTAAGTGCCTTCGGTTTTGTTCGATCCCGGAACAGACTTGTATGGATTGTGTGTCTGACATTACAAGTTGAGATATAAAGCCGATTTCTTTCAAATATATTTCTGTTGGTGGCGGAGAATTTATTCTTTTAGCTTAACACCCTTCTCTGAGACGTACAAGCTCAGAGGTTATGTAGTTGAATGTTATCAGCGATATATTCCCAATTTGGTAATGTGACAGGCTGAGTGTTGCTGAAATGATCATTGTGTTGATTATTGTGATAGGATCGTTTATTTGATCGTCTATCTTGGTGATCATTGTGTTGATCATTTGTTGACCCAAAGCATGGCTTTTGTATAAAGTATGTTTATGTGGACGTGACTTCGTCGAACCTCACACCCCGGAAATGGTCAAAACAGGAAAGATGCGGCAAGCTTATGAGGGGTAGCACCCTTTAGGGTATGTACATTTCCTTCTGGATAGAGGTGGTATCATGGTATGGAGCCCAGATATTTAACCTATGTGGTTACTACGAATTTATTACTTTGTGGTTGTTGATTTTCGGGATCCCGTGAGAAAGGTCGTTTACGATCGGGGAATGGCGTGCTCGTATCAGTAGTTACCCAGTTAGGGGTAACCCGGCCTTGTGTTGGCAGAGTTTCGGTTTGGTTCTCGGGGATGTCTTTCCAGAGGCATTCTCATGTGGCAATGGGAAGTTCCTTGGCCTGACCGTTTGTTGGAAATCCAAAGAAACAATACGAAACTTGTACGGTTTTAGTTGTAGAACCTGCTTCCTCAGGAAGTAGCTATAGTAGGCATAATATAATGGTACCTATGCTGGCTAAGATTTATATTCTACTTTCGAAATGAATTTCTTCTACACTATGCACTAATAATAATATCAAAATTGATTTGATTTTAATGCGTATCAAGCATCTTTGACTATCATAAGGAGAAATCTTCTCCAAGTCTGCGTTTGCATTGTGTGTGTGGCAGGAGGTCTTATGGTAGTCTCATTTTTAAAAGCATTGCGAATTGACTTTAAAAATATTCCTCTATTTTGATTTTAAAGATAAACAAACTGTTTTGAGTTCTCACACCAGTCACATGACTGACTTGGAGTTTATTGTTTTCCTTCCTACACTCTGGGTGCCCACCAATTTCCACACGGGCAGTTAAGAGTTAGGTTTATCAGGATATTCTGGATATTCTGGAGTTGCTGGAGGCAAGCTGGATGGCGTGGCATATTACTTATATAGTATTTCTTTTTCCGCTGCACTATTTGTTGTTGTTGTACACTCTGATGATATGATGTAATGTAATGTATAAAATGTAATAACTGATATAGTTCTTTGTTTAAAGATTATTCATTTATTATTATATGTTGTTCCGCTGCGAATTGTGAGATTCTGATGTTGTTCTGTTGTTTTCTGTTCCGTCCTATTTTCTTCTGTGTTCCATTTTCTGTTTTTTTCAATCTTTTTCTCTTCTCTTTTCTTAAATTCTTTTTCTTAAACCCCTAAGGGTTCGTATTTTCGTTCATCTTGAATTAATCAATGGAGATTAGTGTCCATTCAAGGAGTACGGATTTACGGGTCTTTACATCAATTCATTTACTAAAGTTTACAGTCATTTATTTATATTACTTACCTTCTTATCATATTAAATTAGTAGCATTTCAATTATACTTCTGATTATAACATTTCATTAGTTAATTCGATATTCCCGTTTGTTTCTTTTGTTAAACTTATAATATGAAAATTTTCACAATTTCAATTGATTGTAGTTACATTTTGAATTTGTAAATCTTAATTTCAATTGCTATATTTAAATTTATAACATTTGCTTCATTATAACTTCTAATATTTTTATTTCTTCTAAAATTTAATTGCAAAATTTAAATTAAACTAACAAATTTATTAATCAACATTTACGGGTTGTTACAACAAAAGAATCCTATCATCGCAGCGGAATAAAATATAATAGATAATAACTGATCTTTACACAAAAGCAAACTATATTTGTTTAATATACATCACCAGAATAACCCATAGACAAAACAACCATTACCAGCCTGGCAGTTATAACAGCCTGTCTCACAACTTGTTGGAAATTCAACAATCACAGTAGTGGAAATAAATAAGTATGGTAATACGTCTCAGACTCCAGCTCCTCTCCTAATATTCCAAGCATCCTATCCTGTATTCTATAATATTTGGTCTGACCCAAGCATTATAGTTAAATAACACCCGAGTCAGTATGGAATACCAGCGTGACAAAACCACACTCAATTTTATTATTAAATTTTCAAAATCCTTTGAAAACAAAAACATCTCGTAAGACCACGCCACAAATAAACATGTCGGGTTTTTACCTTACGATAGCCAAAACATTTCTTATCAAAATCCTCTGATATTATAATAGTGTCTATATACAAATATTTATTAAAATAGCTGAAATTTTTACATGATTAAATTCCAGCATGCTAGCCACAAAGTGGGTTCTACAAGAAAAACCGTAAAGGCACGTAGGGAGAATGGATTTCCAAGTAATGACTAGTTATTGGGGTACCACCTGTCATAGTACGTGGCTTAGATCACCATACAGAGGATCCCTCTCTATCCCCTGCAACACAAGACCGGGGCTACCCCTTACGGGATAATCCCAAGTAAGATCACCCCGCGGTTGGGATCAGCAACTGCCCACTAAGCCGAATAAAAAAGGAAAATCTAGATAGGGATGACCTTACCCTAATGGGTACTACCCACTTAGCCTTGCTGCATATCCCCTGATTTTCGATCATTCCCGGTTGATGAGGCTCGAGGCTAAGCGTTACCTTTTTAGAACATGTCACTTAGAATGCTCACCGTCCACCTGACGATGTTCTGAAAGCATTCATCCATACAAGTCCGTTCTGGGTTCGAACGGAACCGAAGGCACTACTCCTACTACATCCATTTTGGAATCACCTCAGGATTAGTAGCGACTAGCCCTTGCACTTCACTGCTCCACCTTCGAATCCAAACTCTTGTTTTCCACACAAAAACGTTCAAACCGGATCGAAGTTGTTTTCAGGAAATAAATCCTGATCTCGGTCTCTTTGAAACGATCAGCACATTGGCCAATATTGATAGTCGATTATTTAACTATCAAATAACATTCACAAACAACCATCAAACATAAATAATTTCACCAAATTATTTATAAATCTCAAAATATCTTCGCAAGATATATTTTCGCTTTTCAAGCCTTTGAAAACAATTTTCAAACCATACTCTTCTCATGGAATGAATTCCCAAATATTTATTTCCACTTAAAACACCAAGTATAATACTTTAGATTTTTGAAATAATTTAAAATACTTTATTATAAATTATAATTTAGACATTTAATATAAAAACTACTTTAATATATATTTAAAAATATATACTTTAAGAATATTTAAAATAAAGCTACTTTATAAAATATAAAACTAAAATTTTCTCTTTTAGAAACATAGTACCAAGCCACCTTTAAGTAATTACTACTAAGATAAATTTGAAAAATACTTACTTTAAAATTTAAACATTTAAAAATAATAAATTTTCTAAAACATGCTTTTAAAACAACTTTAAGCTTTTAATTTATACTTAAAATTTTGCTTTGAAAACGTACTTGGCTATCCAGGGAAATACACTTCTCTTTCACATCCTTTAAAAATAAATCACTATTTATTTTTAAACAAATTTACCCATTCCTTTAATAAATTCCTACCGTGAATTTATTCTTCCAAATATCTACTGATATAATACTTTACTTTTATAAACCCAGTTTATGAATTTCTTAGTGCCATCCTTCTTAAAATTCCAATTTCAAACACTTAAATCAATTTTCAAATTGATTTCGAAATTACTCCATTTTGGAATAAATTCCTTTACTTATTCATTTACTTCAAAACCTATTAACTTCAGATTTTATTTCTTAATTATGATTTAAAAATCTTATTTAACTGAAAATACCAACTTCATATTTCCAAATTCCTTCTTTATCCATTTAAATAAATTTAAACCTTTAAATTTAAAATAAATTCTTTATTCCTTTAAATAATAACACTTGAGCTTTTAAGAAAAATCACTTATTCCCATTTATTCAAAATCTCATTTTCCATACTTGGAATTTTATTTATTAGAATTCAAAAATCAACTTTTATTCTTTTCCAATTCATCCTTTAATTTATTCAAATTCCTATAATTTTTTACTTAAAATTCTCTCTTTTATTTTCTTCCTAAAATCCGAATCTGTACAATTTGATAAGTCGATATATCCAGATATATTCAATCAAACCATAGCATCCAACATTTGAATTTCCAACATAATCTATCACCGGTTATCACATAAACCATATCATAGAGTATTAAGAAATTTAAATAAATTTGAGGAATCCAGTTGGATCCCTCCAACCTGTTTCCCTGCATCCACGGATGTTAGCACAATATAAAATACCAATTCCACTTCGAGGTGGAATATCGCGGTATATGAGTTTATATAATATCATCTGCTATTATGCGGCGCATAGGGTCTCATCTGCTATATAATGCGGGAAAATCAATCACTCCAATACATACTATATGAATATATATATATATATATATACACTACTATATATAATATAGCACATCAAATCAATTCAATCATTCAACCAATTATTTAAATTTAATCATTTAAATTTAAATAACGCCCGGATGAGTGAGATTAACTCACCTTTGATTTTTGTATTGCAATCCAATCCAAACCGGCTTTATTTCTTTCAGATATTGACCTTGTAAAAACAATTCACGATTTATTACTATTTAAATAAATCAAACAATTGATCACCATTCACTTATTTAATTTTAACTTATTATTTTATTTAAAAATTTTAAACTAATAGTTTTCTTTAACAAATTATTTTTAGCAACCCAAAAATTAAATAAGTAAATTAAAACAGCTTAATTATCAAACCTATTCTTTTTTTTAAACAAACTAGTAGAATAAAAATTATTTATACATGTATATTATTCTATATTTTGAACTACATACATGTTTATAAAATAATTCATAGAGACCAAAATCAAACTTTATATAAATTCTCTAAACGTATTTAAAATCCATATATATATTTACTATTCATCTATGTATATATGTTTAAATTAACCAGTAAATTAAGGTCTGTATTACTTATATCAGATTAAAAAAACACAAATGCTTAATATTTTATTATAATCTATCTACATTATTCTTTTTCTAAACCTTACTATAATTATATGTTCGTGTATATATATATATAATTGAAAACTGCAGTCGAAATATTTTTTTGCTATATCATCCAACATATATAAATTTAAATTAGATTTAACTGAGAAATAAATCAAATTAAAAAAACAACTTCCTCTGCCTCAAGTCATATCGCGACACCATCGCGAAACCCTACTCGCTGCCGTGCCCGCGAACACGAGACGTTCGAAAACCCTCGCGATGCTCAACTGCCACTCGCGACACATCGAAGCTGATGACGATGCTCCCTCAAATGAAATCAAACTTCGAGTCTTCCTTCTCGCGCTTGCAAACGCCTCGAGAGGACCTCCCTCAACACCCTTGTGCCGCCACTGCCATTCTTCGCAACTGCGACATCACCCACGATCGCACTTCCTCGGTCATGGCGATCGTGACAACGTCGCGACCTAGAAATGATTCGCGAATCCCTTTTCTCACGGGAGCATGATTTCTTTCCCCTTTTCGCTCTGAAATCATGGCCATGGATCTATATTTTTTTTGAAGATTAACTTATTCGATTTGAGAAAAGAAAACGAGGGAGGAAGACGTTTGAACTGACTGCGGTTCGAATGAAGAAAGCGGCTAGGTTTTTACTCTTGTTTAAACTGCTTGCGTTTGAAAATTGCAGAGGAATTTGCATGTTTAAGATGGGAATGGGGAACAAGATTTAAGGGAAGCTACAATGGTTGTAGAGGATACAAAAGCTATTGAGGAGAAAAAGGTTTGATGTGCTATAAATTAAGCTGAAGTTGACAGGATAAATATATATAATTTTAAATTTAAATTCAAATTGTCTTGATAAATGCAACTTAAAATTTTGAACTCTTATCAAGGCGTGCCGCTAGGCATTTATAATGTTAAACCCCTATTTCGAACACAATGGAAAAGGTTTCGAGTCCTAATCCGATCGTATGCAGAAGATAACTTTTTGGACCTAGTTATTATATTGAATCTTCGATATAAATTTCAGCGCGTTTACTTACCGTGTGCTCACAAAACAACTCTAAATTCTACGAAAATTGAAATTCGATAATAATACAATATTACGGATCCAATGGAACTGGTTTTGTCGAAATCCGAGAATGTGCCTCGGAAGGCTATTTAAATATCAATTTAAACGATAAAATTTCAAATCTTAACAAAGCACTTCCAAATTCAATTTTAACACTTTTACTATCTTCTGTATTATCAATATAAATTTTACAAGCCTTCAGATTATTTTTAACAGGCTTAAAACTAAAGATTTAATAATTTACCCAATTTCAGTTTATTAAATCTAATAACTTAATTGCTAAATAATAATAATATTTGAAATTCATGTTAAACTACCTTTCCAATATTTAAAATCACTTAAATATTTAATTTTCAAATATCCATAAATTTTGGGCCGTCGCATTCCTCCCCCTAAAAAAAAATTCGTCTCCAAAATTGCTGGTTAGGGAGAATGGTCCAATACCCGTTTACTATTTTCCCAATACTAAACAGTTTTTAACAACTTCCCAAAACAATCCTTTTTATTAAAGATACACTATCACTCTAACAACTTCTCAACCCTCCCATAAGTTCCAAATAATATTACTTACTCAACAATTCGAATTATAATTTAAATTCAAATTTTAAATTATCAAAATTTTCTCAAAAATTTTCTAACTCCTTATATTCCCGAAAAATTTCGCCAACGTCTCCATTGCGCGGCTAGCTCGGTACAACTACAAAATGCCTCTACGGGCCCGCAGATTTCAAAAGAAAACAAAAGCCAAGTGGCTAGACTAGAAAATCATCAAATTTCATAAACAAATTTAAATACATATCTTTGCCGAGCAAATTTCAATTTATCTTCTGAAATCAAAAATCCCAATTTTCCCACTTGCTTTTTAATACCTGTATATCCAATTTAACCATATCAAACTACATATTCCAAAATCATTTTATACACTTCTTTACAAAATTTTCAATATTCATTCGCCCATACGATGTACATATATCAATCGTACGCAATACCAAATTCGATGGCTTACACAATCACATAATCTTATTTCCGAACTAGTATCGTCCACCCGACTTCCTAGTACGGACTCAGATCTGGTTCCTTGATCAGAAACCGTCATTCTCCTTGCATAGCCACAAGCTATGATAGAGAATATCTAGAATTCAATCAAAAATCCACATCCAGGGTTCGCCGTTGAAAATCAAGTTAAAAATCCCAACTCGGATCGGTATAATTACCTCGAAATTCTATGCTCGAATCTGGATCAAATCGCTATGCGAATAAATAATGTACGTACATCCTACGTATTTTCCCCAATTGATTATTAACTGTATCAATTCTCTTTTATTCACATTATTTCGATTTCTATTCTCTTAATCACAACCATCCCATTTCACAACTTCACTTAATTTCCATTCCAAAATTACTTAGTATACTCCCAATATCAAACTTACTCAAGAATTTCACCATTCATTTCTTAAGTTTTAATATAAGCATTTTATATACTCTTATATTATTACTCTACCACTTTAGCGTTTATATCCGCTTATTTTTAAACTGGATCTCCAAATCCATATGAATTCAATTTACCTTTATCTCAAACCATATACAATTAATCATTTTTTTAATTAGTCCCACTGCTAATTTATTTAAATCCCAAAGGATTTATTTTCAACTTTAATTTACTCTTAGTCTACTACGAATTAATCTTTCCACTTCACTTTATCACTTGGTTTTTATCTATATTTAATCAAATTAGATTCCAATTTCATATAGATTTAATTTGCTTCGATTTACCAAATAAATTTCAAATCTCGATACTTTTTCCAATTTTCATTCAGATTTTCATTTCAATTCTACTTCAAACTCTGAATATTTAATTTAACTATCTTCCATTAACAACTGGTTCACATCATTCTTTAAAACAATTTCCACTCACTAATTTTATTTTAAATCTCCATCAATTTCTTTCCCCCAAACTTTATAATTTTAGTTCACTTTGAATTAATTCTATAACTTCACTTTATTTTACACATCTTATATTAAATATTTTCCAATATACAATTCCAATACATTTGCTCACTCATTTGAATCAATTAGTTTACTCACAAATGTTATTTCAGTCCTTTATTTTATTTAGTCATATCTTGATTACCTTCCATTACACACAATTTAAATTAATTTCAAATATTTAGTTTAAATCATATTTACTTACAAATGCAAATTCATTTGTCTATCCACAATTTTATTTCTAACTTAACCTTTGTTTTGGTAACCATTTCCTTAGTCCACCCAGACTTTTCTTTACATTCATCATTTTATTTAACTAGATTTAGTTATGCTCCATTTCAATTCAAATTTTTAACTTTTATAAGCTTTCCCACTTATTTTAATTTAACTCTTCTTAAGTTAAATTTCTATTCTAAACAAATTTCAAACTTATATTAGTTTCCTAAATTTATTCTTTAAGCATTTCCAATTCACTTCCAGAGTTTTAAGCAATTGCTTAAACATTCCAAAATATTTTAAACCGACTCTAGAGTTTTCAATAATCACATAAGTATTTCAAAATCCTTTTTGAAATTATTTATATCCAAAATCCTTTGGTAAATTCAATTATCTCTTTGAATTTCAAAACCAACCCAGTTCTGCAAACAATTCCAATTCAAAATCTCCAGGCAACAATCCCTCTCTTGGAAACTCGAAAATGAACATCGATGATGCTGTAGTCATCACCGAAGTTATTTTCCAGCGACCAAAAAGAGTTCAATGCTTTTATCTCTTCAAAACATTTCAAATATTTTTAAATTCCAAATCTCTCCAGATTTCAAACCTAATTCAAAATATTTCTCAAATACTATCACTATTATTTCTCCAAAGCCTTTGAAAACCATTTTCAAACCCAAATGAATTAAAAAATTTCCAAAATTCCAAATTTCAAATTTTCAAATCCTTCAACTCACATTCAAAAATTACTCTGGAATTTTATTTCAATTTATAAATCACGTTTACAATTTACATTTCAATTTCCATTCTATTAATGAATTTATTTCCTTAACCTTAAATTATTATCTTTACTTCTTATTCGGTTTCATATTTAAATGATAATAATTTAATATTATCACTTCCTAACAATCAAGCAACCATATATAACTATAATAATTTTCAAAAATTTATATCTCTTAGATACAAAAATAATTTGGGTAAAATTATTTCATTCACCTTATTTTAAAAACAGTACTGTGTCGGTTTGTCTTGTTTAAGAGTTTAGAAACCCCTATCGTAGACATGGCGTCCCACACATCGACCAGAATCCATAAACACTCAACCGATAAGTCAACACAATATAAAAACAATTTTTATATTCACTAACAAATACACGCTTATATCTATTAATACACTCAAACTCATTCTAGAGTATTATGGACTCTATTTAATGAGTAATCCCTACTATAGCCAAGGTCATCACCAACCTAAGCTTTAATACCACGTGTAATGACCCGATTTTTCGGTGTCTGAAAATCAACATCAATACATCCACTGTTTCAAATGCCGAACAATGAATGCCGAAAAACCGTACCATTAGGGTTAAAGAAGAAGGAGATAGAAGAAGAGAATACAAAAAACAACACCAGAATCTTCCATCGCAGCGGAATAAAATATAATAGATAATAAATGATCTTTACACAAAAGAAAACTATATTTGTCTAATATACATCATCAGAGTAACACATAGACAAAACAACAATTACCAGCCTGGCAGTTGTAACAGCCTGCCTCATAACTTGCTGGCAATTCAACAATCACAGCAACGGAAATAAACAAGTACGGGTAATACGTCTCGGACTCCAGCTCCTCTCTTGAGCTTCCAAGCATCATATCCTGTATTCTATAATACTTGGTCTGACCCGAGCATTATAGTTAAATAACACCCGAGTCAGTCTAGAATACCAGCGTGAGAAAATCACACTTAATTTGATTATTAAAGTTTCAAAATCCTTTGAAAACAAAAGCATCTCGTAAGACCACGCCACAAATAAACTTGTCGGGTTTTTACCTTACGATAGCCAAAACATTTCTTATCCAAATCCTCTGATATTATAATAGTGTCTATATACAAATACTTGTTAAAATAGTTGAAAATTGTTACATAATTAAATTCCAGCATACTAGCCATAAAGTGGGTTCTACAAACAAAAACCGTAAAGGCACGTAGGGAGAATGGATTTCCAACTAATGACTAGGCACTGGGGTACCACCTGTCACAGTATGTGGCCTAGATCACCGTACCAAGGATCCCTCCCGATCCCCTGCAACACAAGATCAGGACTACCCCTTACTGGATAATCTCGAGTAAAATCACCCCGTGGTTGGGATCAACAACCGCCCACTAAGCCGAATAAAAAAAGAACATCAAGACAGGGATAACCTTACCCTAATGGGTGCTACCCACTTATCCTTGATGCATATCCCCTGATTTTCAGTCATTCTCGGTTGATGAGGCTCGAGGCTAAGCGTTTCCTTCTTAGAACATATCACTTAGAATGCTCACCGTCCACCTGATGATGTTCTGAAAGCATTCATCCACACAAGTCCGTTCCGGGTTCGAACGGAACCGAAGGCACTACTCCTACTACATCCATTTTGGAATCACCTCAGGATTAGTAGCGAATAGCCCTTGCACTTCACTGTTCCACCTTTGAATCCAAACTCTTGTTTTCCACACGAAAACTTCAAACCGGATCCAAGTGGTATTCAGGAAATAAATCCCGATCCCGGTCTCTTCGAAACGATCAGTGCATTGGCCAATATTGATAGTCGGTTATTTAACTATCAAATAACATTCACAAACAACCATCAAACATAAATAATTTCACCAAATTATTTATTAATCTCAAAATATCTTCACAAGATATATTTCCACTTTTCAACCCTTTGAAAATAATTTTCAAGCCACACTCTTCTCATGGAATGAATTCCCACATATTTATTTCCACTGAAAACACCAAGTACAATACTTTAGATTTTTAAAATAATTTAAAACACTTTATTATAAATTATACTTTAAACATTTAATATAAAAACTACTTTAATACTTTATTTAAAAATATATACTTTAAGAATATTTAAAATAAAGCTACTTTATAAAATAAAAAACTAAATTTTTCTCTTTTAGAAACATAGTACCAAGCCACCTTTAAGTAATTACTACTAAGATAAATTTGAAAAATACTTGATTTAAAATTTAAACATTTAAAAATAATAAATTTTCTAAAACATGCTTTTAAAACAACTTTAAACCTTTAACTTATACTTAAAAATTTGCTTCGAAAACGTGCTTGGCTATCCAGGGAAATACACTTCTCTTTCACATCCTTTAAAAATAAATCACTATTTATTTTTAAACAAATTTACCCATTCCTTTAATAAATTCCTACCGTGAATTTATTCTTCCAAATATCTATTGATATATTACATCACTTTTATAAACCCAGTTTATGAATTTCTTAGTCCCATCCTTCTTAGAATTCCAATTTCAAACACTCAAATCAATTTTCAAATTTATTTCCAAATTACTCTATTTTGGAATAAATTCTTTTACTTACTCATTTACTTCAAAACCCATTAACTTCAGATTTTATTTCTTAATTATGATTTAAAAATCTTATTTAACTGAAAATACCAACTTCTTATTTCCAAATTCCTTCTTTATCCTTTTAAATAAATTTAAACCTTGAAATTTAAAATAAATTCTTTATTCCTTTAAATAATAACACTTGAGTTTTTAAGAAAAATCACTTATTCCCATTTATTCAAAATCTCATTTTCCATACTTGGAATTTTATTTATTAGAATTCAAAAATCAACTTTTATCCTTTTCCAATTCATTCTTTAATTTATTCAAATTCCTATAATTGTTTACTTATAATTCTCTCTTTTATTTTCTTCCTAAAATCCAAACCTGTACAATTTGATAACTCGATATATCCAAATATATTCAATCAAACCATAGCATCCAACATTTGAATTTCCGACATAATCTATCACCGATTATCACAAAAACCATATCACAGAGTATTAAACAATCTAAATAAATTTGAGGAATCCAGTTGGATCCCTCCAACCTATTTCCCTGCATCCACAGATGTTAGCACAATGTAAAATACCAATTCCACTTCGAGGTGGAATATCGCGGTATACGGGTTTATATAATATCATCCGCTATTATGCGGCGCATAGGGTCTCATCCGCTATATAATGCGGGAAAATCAATCACTCCAGTACATACTATATATATACTACTATACATAATATAGCACATCAAATCAATTCAATCATTCAACCAATTATTTAAATTTAATCATTTAAATTTAAATAAAACCTAGATGAATGAGATTAACTTACCTTTGATTTTTGTTTTGCAATCAAATCCAAACCGGCTTTATTTCTTCCAGATATTGACTTTGTAAAAACAATTCACCATTTATTACTATTTGAATAAATCAAACAATTGATCAACATTCACTTATTTAATTTTAATTTATTATTTGATTTGAAAAAATTAAATTAATAGTTTCCTTTAACAAATTATTTTTAGCAACCCATAAATTAAATAAGTAAATTAAAACAGCTTAATTATCAAACCTATTCTTTTTTTAAACAAACTAGTAGAATAAAAATTATTTATACACGTATATTATTCTATATTTTAAACTACATACATGTTTAAAAAATAATTCATAAAGACCAAAATCAAACTTTATATAAATTCTCTAAACATTTTTAAAATCAATATATATATTTGCTGTTTATCTATGTATATATTTTTAAATTAACCAGTAAGTTAAGGTCTTTATTACTTATATCAGATTAAAAAAAACACAACTGCTTAATATTTTACTGTAACCAATCTGCATTATTCTTTTACTAAACCTTACTGTAATACTATGTTCATGTATATATATATATATAATTGAAAATTGCAATTGAAATTTTTTTTGCTATATCATCCAACATATATAAATTTAAATTAGATTTAACTGAGAAATAAATTAAATTAAAAAAATAACTACCACTGCCTCCAGTCGTATCGCGACACCATCGTGAAACCCTACTCGTCGCCGAGCCTGCCAACATGAGACGCTCGAAAACCCTCGCGATGCTCAACTTCCACTCGCGACCTCAACATCGAAGCTGATGACGACGCTCCATCAAATGAAATCGAACTTCGAGTCTTCCTTCTCGTGCTTGCAAATGCCTCGAGACGACCTCCCTCAACACCCTCGTGATGTTGCTATCATTCTTTGCAACTATGACATCACCCACGATTGCACTTCCTCGGTCAGGGCGATCGCGATAACGTCGTGACCTAGAAATGATTCGAGAATCCCTTATCTCACGTAAGCACGATTTCTTTCCCCTTTTCGCTCTGAAATAATTGCCATGGATCTATATTTTTTTTGAAGCTTAACTTATTTGATTTGAGAAAAGAAAACAAGGGAGGAAGACGTTCGAACTGACTCCGGTTCGAATGAAGAAAGAGGCTAGGTTTTTATTCTTGTTTAAACTGCTTGCACTTGAAAATTTCATAGGAAGATTGCGTGTTTAAGATGGGTATGGGGAACATGATTTGAGGGAAGATGCAGTGGAGACAATAGCTGCTGAGGAGAAAAAGGTCTGGTGTACTATAAATTCAGCTGAAGTTGATAGGATAAATACATATAATTTTAAATTTAAATTCAAATTGTCTTGATAAATGCAACTTAAAATTTCAAACTTTTATCGAGGCATGCCACTAGGCGTTTATAATGTTAAACCCCCACTCCGAACACAATGGAAAAGGTTTCGAGTCCTAATTCGATCGTATGCAGAAGATAACTTTTTGGACCCAGTTATTATATTAAATCTTCGATATAAATTTCAGCGCGTTTACTTACCGTGTGCTCACAAAACAACTCTAAATGCTATGAAAATTGAAATCCAATAATAATACAATATTACGGATCCAATGGAACTGGTTTCGTCGAAATCCAAGACTGTGCCTCGAAAGGCTATTTATATATCAATTTAAACGATAAAATTTCAAAACTTAACAAAGCACTTCCAAATTCAATTTTAACACTTTTACTATCTTCAGTATTATCAATATAAATTTTACAAGCCTTCAAATTATTATTAACAGGCCTAAAACTGAAGATTCAATAATTTACCCTATTTCAGTTTATTAAATCCAATAACTTAATTGCTAAATAATAATAATATTTGAAATTCAAGTTAAACTACCTTTCCAATATTTAAAATCAATTAAATATTTCATTTTCAAATATCCAGAAATTTCAGGTTGTCACAGGTTTGTTTCCGACTTTGGTTTGTAGATTGATCCGGGCGTTATTTTCTTATAATGTTAGGGTCAGACTAAGCATATTTATAGATTTAGTTTAGATGCCTCAAAGATTTAGGAGACGGGACGGATGCCTTCAAGAAGTATTTAGGTACATTTTTTATTTCCACTGCATTGGTTGTTTTATTTATCGGCATTTGTGAGGGCATATTGTTATAACTGTCCAGACTGATGATTAGCTGGTTAACCTTGATTGATGCATGTATATTATAATTTTTTTCTTTTGTACAAATCTATTGTATATTATATATTATTCGTCATGATGTGAGATTCTATTCTGTCTTTCCTTTCTTTTCCCCTAGCAATCTGTCTTTTCGAAACTTAGGTGCTTGGTACGTGAATACCATTGATGTATTAGTATCCACTTTTAAAGGTCGAAAAGGCAGGCCGTCACAGGTGGTATTAGAGATTTAGTTGAGCGAACACCTAAGCTTTGGTGGGGTAGACTCATTTGAGATAGGGTAAGTGAGATCCTAGTATGATTTTGAGTGTGTGTGTGTGTGTGTATAGGAGCTTATTTGTTAGTGTTATAAAAAAATTATATTGTGTTGATTTATCGATTGAGTGGTTTATGAATTCTGGTCGATATAGAAGGAATAACTATATCTCTAGGGGTTTCTAAACACTTGAACAATGTAAACCGACATAGTAGTGTTTTAAAATTGGGTCTATAAGATAATTTTACCTAGAATTTATATTTTATACACAAAAGAAATTTTTTTCAAAAATTGATATAGTTATTTATGATATTTCTTGGTGTTAGAAAATGAAAATATTTAGTTATGATCACTTATTGATTAATTAGTCATGTTCATCCAGTTTAGGAGCATTGACTATTAGTTATTGATTGATTATTTGTGCTGAGTTAGTCTATGAGCATTTATTCGTTTTAGTTAAACTGAATAAGAACACCATGTAAATTTAGTTCCACGATATGACTAACGCGTTCTGGAATAATATTGGGTTAAAATTTAAGTCTTTATAAGAGTTGTTCATTATTATAATTTAAACAAAGATAGACATTTGTAAAATGATTTTATATAAGAAATTTTAATTTTATAAGTGCGATTTATAAATAGATCTTATAAATAAAAAGGATTTTAAGTGAAGAATTTGAGAATTTAAGTCCCGATGTTTTGAAATGGTTTTCAAATCTTTAAGAAAATAATAACAGTATTATTTTGGAAGTATTGATGAATATAAAAAAAAATTAAAATAATTTTAAAGGCATAAAAAGCACTGAACTCATTTCTGTCGCTAGAAAATAATTCCGGTCATGACTACAACATTATCGACATCCATTTTCAAGTTCCTAAAGCGAGGGTTTGCTGATATAATTGTAGTTTTACTATAAAATGTTCAACGTAAGCCAAAGTTTATTTTAGATTTCCAAAAGTATGCTTTGATATATATATAAATGAGAAGTATATTATTATGATTATCATTTCAAATAGAATTGAAATAAAATCGAGTGTTTAGTTCTTAAATTTTGTCATGATCCGAATTTCAGCATTTTAAATTGACATCTATACTTCACTTGTACTCGAATGCCGTAGATTCAACTGTTGAAACTCGATTCTTGTCGGAGCTTATATCACATTAAGTATAACAACACAGCATAAAAAAGAGATAATATCATATAACTCCAGTGAATACAATATCCAAATATGATACAACACTGCCCAACAAATCTCAGAGATATGATACTACAAATCACAGTGGAATAACAACATAAACTTGAACTCCAAAGAAAGAACTCCAATATCAGCAATCTCCATCTCCAAAGCACCAACCCAGAAATAGCTCGAACTCCCAATCAAGTTGTACTAAGCAAGGCCAGTCGTCAAAATCCAAAGACTGAACTAGCTCCAATAATCTACTAAACCTGACTCTAGGCTGTTCGTGTGGAAACTTGTGGGCACCCAGAGTTTAGGAAGGGAACAATAAACTCCAGGTCAGTCATGGGACTGGTGTGAGCAACGGAAACAGTTTATCTTTTAAACAACAATCAATAAAAGAAAATAAAAAGGAAATCTGCAATGCTTTTTGGAAAATGAAACTACCATAAGGCCTTTCGCCACATACACAATGCAAGCGCACACTTGGAGGAGATTTCTCCTTATGACAGTCAAATAACCTTGATACGCGAAAAGCATTTGATATTATTATTAGTGCATAGTGCGGAAAAAAATCTTTCGAAAGTATAATATTAATCTTAGCCAGCATACCACATTTCGTCGTATGCCTACTATAGCTACCATGTTCAATAGCAGGTTACCGCCACATTCCATGGTTGGTTATACAACTAAAACCATACAAGTCTCGTATTGTTTCTTTGGATTTCCAACAAATGGTCGGGCTAAGGAACTTCCTTAACAAATGGGATGCCTCTGGAGGGATTTCCTCAAGAATCAAATCGGTTCCCTACCAACACAAAGCCGGGTTACCCCTGCCCGGAAGTAACACCTACAAGTAAGCCATCCCCGGTCTTTATCGACTTTTATCCGAGGTACCTCTACACCAACAACCACAAAGCAATAAGTTTGCAGCAACCAAATAGGTAAATATCTGCGCTCCATACCGTGATGCCACCTTTTATCCAGAAGGAAATGGACATACCCTAGGGGCTCGACCCTTGAAAACCTTGCCGCAACATTCCTGTTTCGACCATTTCCGAGTTGTGAGGCTCGACGAAGTCACGTCCACAAAGCTACGCTTTTCGCAAAGCCATGCTTCGATCAACAAATGATCAGCAGTACTTCGTATGCTACATTACCAAATTGGGAATGTATCACTAGTAACCATCAACTACATAACCTCTGAGCTCGTACGTCTCAAAGAAGGGTGTTAAGCTAAGAGAATAAATCTCTGCCACCAAATAGAAATGTATTTGATAGAAACTAGATTTACATGTCAAAGTGTAATGTCAGACACACATACATACAAGCCTGTTCCGGGTTCGAACAAAACCGAAGGCACTTCACAAAGAAGCCCTTGCAATCCAGGTATTCACAATCCTGATCGGACTCCCCATCACATATTGAGATCTCTATACCGTAGCTACTCGGTGCAGAGTCATTCGACAAGTCATCATATCGTTATCGAAAATACCCAGTCTTCATCACCGGTCTTCAAATGCAATCCATAACGTTGTGTCACTATTCAAAATGGGTTATATGACACAAGGCCCTCTCCTGGCTAAACAGAATAATGAGCGCAATATTTAAAAACATAAGGATATTGGGATCTCAGTTAAGTCACAACTTATTACCCAAGACCTTTCTTTCAAATGGTTTCAACAAATTACCATTTTCAAATCTTTTAAACAAAAAGATTCATTTCACAAAGTTCACCAATCTTTCATAAAGATTCATTCATATCCTTTCAAAATGATTTCCCTTTCAAATTGGATTAACTCGTCCAATCTTTGAATCAATGACCCAATTCATAGCTTTCAAAATCGTTTCCAAGGATTTATTCATAACTTGGAAAACCATTTTCATTTCAAACTTGAAATCCTTTCAACATGAATTGGAAGTCCTTTATTTATATGAAAGCTATTATAATTTGAAAACAAGTAGTCTTCGTTTTTGAGAAAATCCGATTACATTTGCACAAGTTAAAACCCTTGGATTAAATTCAAATTCTCAAAACAATACTTTTAAAATGGTTTAAAACTCATATAAACACATTTATAACTTGTATATCCTTTTTAAATCATAATTTCCAAACATAGAATTCAATTTCTAATTTTGAATTCAAATTTAAATCAAACTATTTAAATTTCAAAATTTTATCAAGTTATTCAAAAATAACTTTTATCTTTAAAACTCCTTTTCAAAAAGCTTTTCATATTTATCCCAATTCCATTCCCGAACTATTTTAATTCAAAATTCAACTTTAAAACCATTTCAAAAATCTGTGACTTAACCAATTTCCTCGTGCAATCCATATTTGTGTGTGTAAGGTGTAGTCCAGGGGTTTTACACAATAATGCAACATCATCAATTATCATAGATTCAAGCACATCAATATCGATAAGCGGTATAATCCAATAAAGCTTATCTCCATTCACATATTCATAAATAAATTTTATTAATTAATTCTTAAATTAATTACCCTAAGTAATTAATTCTTAATTACTTCCACTATTTAATTATCCTTCTTCTTAATTACATCCGGTAATTATCCAATAATTACTTCACTATGTAATTACACCTTATAAATTTCATTAAGTAATTAGACTTAACAAATCATCAAGTGATTATTTTAAATTAATTAGACTAATAAATTAGCTTAAATTAATCACATTAATTAATTAAATAGGTTAATTAATCATTTCATAATCCCTAGTTAATGATCTTTCATTAACTATTAACAATTCTTCAATTATTTTCCTCAGGTAATTAAACTTTAACCAATTCCACAAATGATTATCCTTAATTAACTAATCTAATTAGTTATTAAAATTAATCACATTAATTAATTATTTAAATAATCCCTTAATTATTTATTTATTAATCCATAATCATTAATTAATTAAATTAATTAATGACTCTTTAATTAAATTATTAATTTAACTAATCTTAAATCATTTAAATCTTAATTAATTTTAGATGAGGACCTTATCTTTAGTAATGACTTTATCAATTATAAATGCATTTGAAACATTTTACTTTTAAATTTGTTTGCACAAAAAATGGACAAACACCTCAAAGTCGTATGATTTAGTTGATTTTATGTTGTTCTTAGCGGTTTGGGTGATTTATGCAAATATATAAAAAACAGGGGCTAAACTGTAAAAGACACGCAGATTTATAGTGGTTCGGCCAGAACGTGCCTACGTCCACTTTATATGTTATTCTCTCTTTTCTTTCAGATTACAAGTACAAAGCTTTGTATACAAGTATATGAAAGTTGTTTGAAAGTTCCTTCCGTGCTTGAGCTCCCAAACTTGTCTCCCATTGTTGTACCCATGCCCCTCTATTTATAGAATGAGGCTGGGGGCAGGGGTCTTGGAGGTATATAGCTGCTGGTGGGCCTGGGCTGAAGCAATCTGGCCTGGCACATCTGGTTCGGCAGAGCTTGGTTCGGTATTTGTTGGAAGTGTTGACTCGGTGGTGGAAGCGTAGCTTGATTCGGTGGTAGAGGAAAGGAGGTTGGTTCGGCGTGGTCTTGGACCGGTGGTGTGTGAAGGGGATTGGTCCGGTCGTGTCTGGTCCGGTATGGTTGGTCCGGTGGTGGCTTCGTTGGTTCCTGGTCCGGTAGTGGAGGGTGGAGGTTGGTTCGGCTAGGTGTGGGGAGAAGGTTGGATCGGCATGTACATGGAGTAGTTTGGTTCGGCAGGGTGCTTGGAGTAGAGGTTGGCTTGGTAGCGTGGGGAAGGAGATGGTTCAGCAGTGGCATTAGTTTGGTGATGAGAATTCGTCCAACATTTGCCCCCCAAAGTGGGGCACATGCCTGCATGTGTCGCGCTTTGTTTTCCTGTGGTTGTAATAGCTTCATTCGGTTTCGAGGGCCGAACCATCCGGTCCGGTTATCTTGGGCTCGCCTATAAGTAGGGGAGTCACGCCTTCGTTATTTCCTACCGAGTGTGATAGCCGAATCAACCGAGTACCGAATCAACCTTAACTGTTCCAAACAACCGAATCGAACGAGTACCGTAGCTCTCCTAACTGCCAAACCAGGTGAGTAGCCGAATGAACACATACACCTGAATTGCCGAATGAACACGTACACCTGAATTACCGAATGAACATGTGTATTGGGAATGCCGAATGTGATATGCCGAATGAATCGTTGCGTTGGGAATGCCGAATGAACACTTGTATTTGAATCATGAGTGAAATCCCGGAGTTATATACACTTGCTTGCTTATATTTCCATACTCCTTGTACTAACAACACGTCTTTCGCTTTTGTGTATGCAGATAAAATGTCTCAAAAAGTGGAAACCCGATCCGATAAACGGAAGTCCAAGGACAGAGCAGAGTCCTCCATAGTGCCTCCAGTTCGGGCCGACGTCCTGGGCCTGCTCCGAGATCGCTAGTAGATGGGTATGGCCCCCAGGAGCTCCTAATTCCCCGCCCGATTGTTTTCCTAGCTCCCTCAAGGAGGAGCAGCTTGATGTCATCTCTCGTTCCTTCGGGATTGACAGGGCTCGCATGCTGTTGCCGGGAGAGGGGGTTACGCCATATGACCCTCCTGAAGGATATTTTGCTTACATCAGATACCATTGTATGTGTGGGCCCATTCCCCCGATCAATGCATGGATAGTCAGCTTCCTTACCTATCTGAAGGTGGCCCCTCTCCAGCTCCAGCCCAACTCCTACGCTATTCTGGTGTGCTTATTCGTTATCTTCCAGAGGAGGTATGGGCGCCCTCCTTCTAACCGGGAAATTCGATACTTGTATAATCTGAGAGGCTACAAGAAGGGGTCTCCGTATGTTAGTTTAGAAGCGGTCGTGCCCTTCAAACCGGTCTTGGACTTATACTCTAAGTTCACCATGTTTAAGAAAGAATGGTTTTTTATCAGGGATGATTCTGTCTCCTTCCGCCTCTTCACTTCTGGCTGTAAGTTGAACTTTATTTACAGTTTCTTTGTTCTGACTGCAGTGCTCCTTCTGATATGCTTCTATTTCTTGCTAGCGACAGGTGGCTTTGCAGTCGTAGAGAGTGATTCCCTGGTCCAGCTGGCTGCGGAAATAAAGGCCATTTCGGGACGGGACAGGTCGGCTTCTTTCCTGATCAGGAATGCTACTCTCTTGGAGCACAACTTGATTCTGCCACACCAATCCGTTGTTAAGCAGAGAGACACGGCTGAGGAGAAGGCTGCCAAAGCCAAGGAAGGGGCCACGGTGAAGAGTGGCAAGAGGGAACCTTTTACAAAGCCTCCCGTTGTTGGGGGCAAGAAGCTCAAGAAGTCTGACGGTCCCTCTCCTAGTACTTGCCCACTTGCTCCGGGAGAGGAAGATGTAGAGGAAGATAGAGGTGAAGGTGAAGGAGGAGATGGACAGAGCGGTAGTGGAGTTGGTGGCTTAACCTCCGGGCAAGCGGGAGAGATTCATGAGTGGACGGATGATGCTTTCCGTCAAGCTTTTGGGGAGTCGGAGGAAGGATCGGCTTTGGTTGAGAAGGCAAAGGGGGTTGACAAGACCGGGGCTGGCGCCGATCCATTTTCTGAGAGTTCTTCAGCTAAGACGATTCCAGCGATTCAAGGTGAACTTTTGACTTCTGCAGACTCCATTTATGATAGGGACTTAGGAATATTTTATGGTTCGCTTCCGTCCTGGACTGAGATTCAAGACTTATTGCAGTATTCTACTCCTCCGCAGGGTTTGTATAACAGACGTGCCTTCTCATTCTTTTTAAGTTAACATATTTCTTGAATTATGGACCATTGTATGTTCGTGACACTTGTTCTTTATTACAGGGGCAGGCGAGGTGGCCAAAACTTCAGACGTTCGACACCGCCTTGAACAATACAAGTTACTCAGAGCCTCTGCCAAGCCTAAGTCTCCCACTAGTCGTCCAGGAGACGTAGTTAGCTACCGTCCTCTTCTTGGGGTCATTGAAGAGAGTATTTAGAAAAAGAAGAGGAGTCGCTCCTTATTTGAATCTTCACCTAGTCCGCAGCTTCTACCTCAACCTATTCATGATATCACGGAGGAGGACACTGAGTATATTCCCTCCCCGCATCCGCCTGAAAATCCTTCCGTTACTCGATCGTCCCGGCTTGGCTCGTAATCCATTTGCGGGTCATCCGGATCTGGGTTCTAGTGCTCAAGATATTTCCTTTGACGAGGTTACTGGTGAACATCTTCTCCCCCGCAATCCCATGGTACGGGTGCTTGATGAGGCTAAGTCGTTAGACCTCGATTTGCTTACTACTCGGATTGTGACCATGGAGAATGAGGCCAAGGCAATCATCGATCGGGTGGCTGAGGAAACTAAGAGGGTAATGGAGCATCACGCTCGACTGGCCAGGGCTGGGGAGGAAATCGGAAGTGCTAACATCCGGTTGCGGCTACAGGTTTCTGACCAGGCCAAACAGCTTGCCGATCAGGCTATCCAAATATCCCAGCACGAGGCGGCCTCCCGACGACTAAAGAAAACCATGGAGGAGGCTAGCAAGGCTGAGTTGCGAAAGATGGAGGCCGCCTGCAAGGAGCGGATTGACATAGCTATTGCTACGGTGGACGAGGTTCGGAGGGCGGATCTCGAGCAGGTAGAGGAGCTATCTGGGAGGCTTGAGGCCGCAGAGCTGGCTCAGGCCAGGCTAAAGGAAGAGATGGAGGAAATGAGGAGGACTCTCTAGGCTGACCGCTTGAGATATCGATCGGAGAGGGATGTTGCCGTTGCTAAGTTGCTGTCTTCCGAGGCCCAGGTGAGGGAGTTTGAGGAAAATAAGGGGATGATGGATGAGATGTTGCAGGATATGTACTTCCATACCTGGAAGCAGGGTAATCTATCCTGGATGGATGATTATCCTCGGATCATGGGTAGGATCTATCTTCGGGCTTTGGAGGAGGCCAGGGCCGATGCGGATAAGGAAGGTGGAGCGGTATTCAGGATGGACATGGTTACCGCCCAGTTCCTAAAGGAGGAGAAGGTAGCGGTGAAGGAGGGGATGCGGCTACTTGCTGCAGAGGAAGCCGGTGTGCAGTTGGGGGATGAGGACCAAGAAGCGGGTGTTGGTGAGTTTTCCCTTTTTAGCTTTTCATAACTTGATCGTTCGTTGCCGGTTTAATGGACTCTTTTTATGAATTAGACAGGTGGGGCCTCTGGTCATCATGCTGGGAGCTCCGATCCTGCAGCTAAGTAGATTCGGAGAGCTGGTTCTTAGGTGTAGTGGTTAGCGCTAATGCAGCTAGTTATTTTGTTTGGTCTGCTTGACATTCCTGTATACGCTAGTTCAAAACATTAATGTACTTTTGAGCTGTAATTATGTCATTGAACGACTTTATGTAAGTTTATAACACAAGCTGATTCCTTTATGTTGGAATGTTATCGCTATTTTGTTGTGCTATGTAAGTGATGTAACTATGCATGTTACTAGTGGCTTGACTGTGCCTGATGCCAAGTTTTTTGCTTAAAGTATAATTTTCTCATTTTGCAACGTAAATGTGATGTGTGAATATGAACTGCAGCTATGCATTAATGTATAAAAGTAGAAGGTACCGCCCTTCATGTTTCGGCTGTGGACGGCAACTTTGCGCGCCCTGTAAGACTAAGCACGGAATGCTGTTGAGTGTCTCGTCATCCGATTGTAAGTTTCTGTTCCCATTAGTGAGCGCTCCCTATTTCATGTCCTGTACTTTCTAGCACCGTTACGAAGAATAGGAGAAAAGTTTTAAATGAAATGGAAATATAGGAAAAGTAAAACTTCCAGTCACGGAAGGCCGTCGATGTGCTTAAGTTCGTGGCAAACGGGTTTTGTAGTCACTTTCCCTAGCTGTGGGTCTTGGAGACATTTGTCACCCATCTTACGCCTCTGCGGGGAGTTTTCTTTTTTACCACAGCCACACTTAAGACACATCGGAGTCGATCGCGCACAGTAACTACCCGGGCCATTATGGCCCGTAATCGTGGGTATTATTCGATTTACTGTGGCCGGCTAGCGTGGGGGCCGATCGTCAACTGTGAACTGCCCCTGGCTGGCCACACCTTATGTTGGGGCTTATGATCGGTTCACAGTTGCCGGCGAGCCGAATCGCTGTAATGAGCTGCCATGGCATAATCGGCCTTCTCAGTGGCTTATACTCGGCTCATTACAGTCGGCTTTAAGGTCCGAGGCAAATAATGAGTTAACTCGCGGTAGAGGGATACCGGAGCAAAGTGTCTCATTGGCGAGGGCATAGGATCGTAGCGTACCTGTTAGATTTTGTCCAGGTGGAGTTGTGTTGTGAAGCTCTGAATTGAAATGTCATCTGCAAAGGATTTTGTTCAACAGCAAAGGATAAAGCTTAACAAGTAGCCAAGATATAAAGGAACAAGTTAACAAGAGCCAAGTTTTTTAAAGTGGTTCGGCACGAAAATGGCTACGTCCACTGATTCTCTTTGTTAGTTCACTTCACATGGGCAGTACAAGTTAAGAAAAGTATCGACGGAGGTGTCGGATGTTCCATGCCCTCTGGAACACCTCTCCGTCCACTGTTGACAAAATATAAGCTCCGTTGTGGAGATCTTTATGAATTACATATGGTCCGTCCTAGATTGGATCCAGCGCTCCTGGGCGCGGAAAGATTCACTTGAGGACAAGATCTCCTTCTTGTAAGCTGCGATGTTTGACTTTGGAGTTGTATAGTGCTGCCACTTTTTGTCTGTGAGCTGCTGCTTTGAGTGCTGCATCATTTCTTCTCTCCTCAATTAGATCCAAAGACATGTGGAGGAGTTCTTCGTTTTCTTCGGGGTTGTAGTGGATCCTACGGTGGGAAGGTACAATAGTTTCAACTGGGAGCATGGCCTCTGATCCGTATGCCAAAGAGAACGGAGTACGCCCTGTTGATGTTCTGAAAGAAGTGTGGTAAGCCCATAGTGCTGTAGGAAGTTCGTGCACCCAAGCGCCTTTTGACTTTTCAAGCTTCTTCTTGATTAGAGTCTTGAGAATCTTGTTGACAGCTTCGACTTGTCCATTTGCCTGGGGATAAGCTACGGATGAGAAGCCCTTATGAATTCCGTGCTCTTGGCACCAGTCGGCAAATTCCTCGCTGTCAAATTGAAGCCCGTTGTTTGATATGATTCTGAGTGGAACCCCGTACCTGCACATAACGTTTTTGATCAAGAAGTTGATAACTTTAGTTGAAGATATTTTATTCAGAGGCTCCGCTTCCACCCATTTGGTGAAATAGTCGACTGCCACTATAGCATGTCTGACCCCGCCTCGGCCCATCGGCAGTTCGCCAATTAAGTCAAATCCCATATTGCGAAGGGCCAAGGGCTGGTCATCTGATTAATTTCATTGGTTGGTAGTCGAGGGATCTTAGCAAATTTCTGACATCTGTCGCATCTTCTGACGAAGTCTAAGGCATCTTTGTTTAAAGTGGGCCAGAAATACCCATATCGAAGTATCTTTTTTGCTAGGGTCTGCCCTCCGGTGTGGTCTCCACAACTTCCCTGATGGATATTGGATAGAATTTCCTTGGCTTCTCTTCCAGCAACGCACCTCAATAAGGGGTTAGAGAAGCCGCGCCGATAGAGGATGCCTTCTTGCATTGTGTAGCGGGAAGCTTTCCTTAGAATTTTCTTAATTTCATTTCGTCCGTCGGGTAGGGTGCCGTTTTGTAAGTATCCTCGGATAGGGATCATCCATGTTTCTTCTTCGGTTGCAGCTATCAGATTTACTTGCTCAAAACTTGGTGCCAGCTGCTTTGAGATGGTTAATGCTCCAAAAATAGTGATGTTCTTCATGCTAGCTTGCTTTGCTAGTTCGTCGTCCTTTTGATTCTCTTCTCGGGGAATGTGTTTGATTAAATAGTGATCTAATTGATTAAGCAGTAGCCTGGTCTTCTTTAGATACGCTGTGAGTCGTTCTCCTCGAGTCTGGAATTCTCCCAGTATTTGATTTACAATAAGTTGAGAATCACTATGGAGACATAAAGAACTGACTCCAATTTCCAGTGCAAGTTCTAATCCGGCTATCACTGCTTCGTATTCTGCGTTATTGTTAGTGGCAGCGAATTCCAATCTTAGGGCGTAGTGCAGCTTCTTTCCCCTGGGGGTGATTATCACGACACCTGCCCCCGAGCCTTGTTCGTTCGACGCTCCATCTACAAAGAGATTCCACTTGATATCTTCTGCTATTTCAGATTGGTCCTTACCTTCGCTAGTAGTGAATTCGGCAATGAAATCAGCTATGGCTTGCCCCTTGATAGCGGTGCGAGGATGGTAAGTGATATCATATTGACTTAGTTCGATGCACCACTTAAGTAATCGCCCAGAAGTGTTGGGGCGATGGAGCACTTGCCTTAGCGGCTGATCGGTTAAAACCCTGATGGAATGAGACTGGAAGTAGTGTCGCAGTTTCCGCGACGTGATAAGCAAACAGTATGCTAGCTTTTCGAGTTTAGGGTATCTGAATTCTGCCCCTGTGAATCTCTTGCTTACAAAGTATACGGGTCGCTGCGCGCGGTTGTCTTCTTTCACCAAAGCGGCGCTCAAAGCGTGGGATGATACAGCAAGGTATATGTATAGTTCCTCGCCTTCATTTGGAGTTGAAAGTACCGGTGGTCTCTGGAGGTGTCCGATTAAGTTAAGGAAGGCTGTCGAGCATTCGTCGGTCCATTCGAACTTTCCTTTGTCTTTTTTTAGAGTTTCGAAGAAAGGGATGCATTTTTCGGTTGCTTTAGAGATGAACCTACTCAGGGCGGCCACTCTCCCGTTTAGGCTTTGCATCTCTCTTCGAGTAGATGGTGTCTTGATATCTTGTAAAGCTCGGACTTGTTCGGGGTTTGCTTCAATCCCCCTGGCATGAGCGATGAATCCCAGGAACTTTCCCGATGATACTCCGAAGGAGCACTTTAGAGGGTTCAGCTTCATTCCATATTGGCGAAGTACTTGAAACATCTTGTCCAGGTGGTTTATATGGTCGTTGGCTTTCCTCGATTTTACCGGCATGTCATCCACATAAACTTCCATAGTTTGTCCTATCAGTTCTGCAAACATCTTGTTGACAAGGCGCTGATAAGTAGCTCCGGCGTTTTTAAGTCCAAATGGCATTACCTTGTAGCAGTACAATCATCGGTCAGTGATGAAGCTAGTGTGGTTTTGATCGGGGGCGTGCATAGGGATCTGGTTATATCCTGAGTATGCGTCCATAAAGGATAAAAGTTCGTGTCCGGCAGTTCTGTCCACGAGTTGGTCGATTCGGGGGAGTGGGAAGCAGTCTTTCGGGCAAGCGTCATTTAAGTTGGAGAAATCGATGCATGTTCGCCACTTCCCATTAGATTTCTTTACCAGTACCGGGCTGACTATCCATTCCGGGTAGATGGCTTCACGTATGAAGTCATTGGAAAGTAAGTTCTTTACTTCTTCCTCGAGGGCTACTGATCATTCTGCCCCCATACTTCTCTTCTTTTGCTTTACCGGTACCTTGGTAGGATCGATGTTTAGTGCGTGGCATGCTATGTCCGGGGAGATTCCAGTCATATCAGCGTGCGTCCATGCAAATACATCCATGTTGTGGCGAAGAAAATCAATGAGTTGATTCTTTAATTCTCTTTTTAACTGAGATCCGACTCTCAGCAGTTTGCTTGGGTCGCGTTTGTCTACAGATACGAATTCCATAGCCTCTGCAGGCTCGGCGGTGGCCTCCTCCTCTTTATCCTTGAGGTCTAATTCATCGAAAGGATCACTGGTATACCGAAGAGGAGGGCTTTCTTTAGTTGCTATGCTTCCAAGCTTTTCATGCAGAGAATAGTCTCTGCATTTTTCCCTTTATCTCTCCTATGATTATTGCGAAGTTCGGTTACATAGCAGTCTCGAGCAGCGTCTTGATCCCCTTCTACTTCTCCCACTCCATTATTCGTTGGGAACTTCATCTTCAGGCACCATGGGGCAAGGACAATTTGGAAGTCGGACAAGGCTGGTCTTCCTAAAAAGGCATTGTAGGCCGAGTGGTTGTCTATTAGCACGAATGTTTGTTTCCGAATGGCGGAGCGAGGATGACTTCCCAACTCAACAAAGAGATCCAATTGTCCGAGGGGCATCTTTGCTTCTCCAGTGAAACCGTGTAGCGGTTTATTGCAGGGAGACACGTCCTTCATTGACAGCTTCATTTTGTCGAAAGCATGCTTGAACAGAATATTCACTGAGCTTCCAGTGTCTACTAGGATTCGAAAAACTTCAGCTGGGCCGAACCAGGCAGAGATGACCATAGGATCCATATGAGGGTATTGCCTTCCTTCTAGGTCGCGCCCACTGAATGTGATGTCATTATTTTCCCACCGCTTAGGGTGGCGTTCTTCCATAACAGAATTGACGCACTCTCCCTCGCTTCTGACCGAGTTTCCATATCTTTCCATTTCTGCCCAGCTTTTGTCGGCAATGTGTGGCCCCCAAGATATTGTATGAACCACTATCTTCTCTTGGCTGGAACCGCTGGTGTTGTGGTTTCCTCCGCCTGTTTCTGGGTGGAGCTGCCCTGGGTTTTCCTTGGCGGGAGATGGAGTCCTGTCCTGGCCCTTTAAATAGCGTTCCAGCCTCTTTCTCCTGATGTGTTCTTCAATTAGGTCTCGGAGATGGCGGCATTCATTGGTATCGTGCCCATGAGACTCGTGGAAACGGCAGAATTTTCCGGACTGGATTGCGCGATCTGACTCTTTCTTGTACGGGGGGCGCTTGTATGTAAGTTCGTCCTGGGTGGCCAGGAAGATGTTCTCGACTGTTTCATTCAAGGGAGTGTAAGCGTCAAATCTCGGCCCTGGTCGGTACAAGCGCTTTTCTCCCTTCTTTCCCCCTGCATTGTCTCTGGAGTCGTTTCTCCGAATGTCCTTCGCTGCGACGGGGGTGTTTCCATGGGCCGTCTTAGCCTGTGGTCCTGTCTGCCTTTCAGTGGCAGCCTCTTCGAGGCTCATGTACTTCCCAGCTTCATGGAAGAAATCGGGCAAGGTAGCTGGTTTTTCTTTAGTTAGTCTTCTAGCAAACTTGGTATCTGGGTGCACACCACTGCAGAGGGCCATTAGGGTGAGTTTCTCATCGGCATCTTGGACTGCGGCCGCTGCGGCGTTGAACCGGGTTAGATATTGTTGCAGTGTCTCCCCGGATTTCTGTTTGACATTGGATAGAGAATAAGCATCCTTGGGTTGTTCCACATGAATGCGGAACTGGTTAATGAACTTTTCTTTCAACATCTCCCATGAGCTGATAGATCCTTAGGGTAGATGGCAGAACCAGGAGGTAGCTAGGTCTGCTAGGAATAGCGGAAAGCATTTACACAACACTCCTTCCATTGCTCCCTCATGAGCATATGATGTGTGTATCTCTGCAGGTGTACAACGGGGTCGGAGGTTCCCTTGTACGGTTCCATCGTTGGCATTTTCCATTCTCGAGGGGTGATGGCGGTTTCGATGTCGCGGGTGAAAGGGCTGGTTACCCTAGCGCCTATCCCTCGATCCCTTTGCTCCCGTCGGACGCATTCCCTGAATAATCGTGCCATTCTTTCATCAGAATTTGGAGCGGACAAAAATGAGCTTGGTTCTTCCCTACGGGATCGATCTCGTCCAGATGACCTGTAAAGATGGTATAGTCTATCACTTATGACGTTATCCAGTGGCTGTCTTTGGCTGCTCTGATGCATGCTAGGACTAGCTACAGTTGGCCCCTGCCTTGATCTTTCCCTATGGGGTTCTGTTTCGAGCATTTCCATGGGGTCAACTTCGGCCTGGGTTCTAGCTCGGCTCCGTTCAGCGGGGTTTCTATGATTAGGCGGCATGACTGGCTCAGCTACATCCGACCCTCGCCTGGTGCCTCCCCCATTGGGTTCGGTTCCAAGCGCTTCCTCGAGTCGGAGTTCGGGCTGAGTCCGGGCGCAGCCCCTATCATTGTTGTTCCCGTTGATAGCTTCTTCGAAGAGGGAAGACCTTTGTTGTCTCTGAGATCCTCCAGATTGAGACTCACCCCATGATTCAGTGTTGCGGATGGATTATTCGGCATCCCTCAATCGTGACATGAGTTGGTTCACCAAAGCTTCTTGTTGGGATGCAAAGCGGTTAGTCACTTCAACCACAACTCTGTCTAGGTCTGCCCTAGTGATTGCTGCCGGTTGTTCCGCGGCAGGGGCTGTCGGGTTTGTCTGATCCTCGTTCGGTACTGCTGTTGGAATGGGATGATTCCCTTGATCTGTGATTACTGGATCCGGAATGCTGCTAGTTGCGATGTTCTTTCCCTTTCTCTGCCTGGAAGTCATGTTGTCCAGGCACCAAGCGATGCTGTTAAGAAGAAGGCTGAGTGGGGGAAGCTTGAAGCTTCGGGTTCGAAGTTCTCAGTGGAAGCACCAAAAATGTTTGCACAAAAAATGGACAAACACCTCAAAGTCGTATGATTTAGTTGATTTTATGTTGTTCTTAGCGGTTTGGGTGATTTATGCAAATATATAAAAAAACAGGGGCTAAACTGTAAAAGACACGCAGATTTATAGTGGTTCGGCCAGAACGTGCCTACGTCCACTTTATATGTTATTTTCTCTTTTCTTTCAGATTACAAGTACAAAGCTTTGTATACAAGTATATGAAAGTTGTTTGAAAGTTCCTTCCGTGCTTGAGCTCTCAAACTTGTCTTCCATTGTTGTACCCCTGCCCTTCTATTTATATAATGAGGCTGGGGGCAGGGGTCTTGGAGGTATATAGCTGCTGGTGGGCCTGGGCTAAAGCAATCTGGCCTGGCACATCTGGTCCGGCAGAGCTTGGTTCGGTATTTGTTGGAAGTGTTGACTCGGTGGTGGAAGCGTAGCTTGATTCGGTGGTAGAGGAAAGGAGGTTGGTTCGGCGTGGTCTTGGAACGGTGGTGTGTGAAGGGGATTGGCCCGGTCGTGTTTGGTCCGGTATGGTTGGTCCGGTGGTGGCTTCGTTGGTTCCTGGTCCGGTAGTGGAGGGTGGAGGTTGGTTCGGCTAGGCGTGGGGAGAAGGTTGGATCGGCATGTACAAGGAGTAGTTTGGTTCGGCAGGGTGCTTGGAGTAGAGGTTGGCTTGGTAGAGTGGGGAAGGAGATGGTTCGGCAGTGGCATTAGTTTGGTGATGAGAATTCGTCCAACAAAATTTAAGATTTAAAACTGATTAACAAATTTAACTTTAACTAAATTTAAATCAATTTACAAATTTCTTAATCAAATATTAAGAAACATTTATCTTATATAAAAGAAATTCACAGGAGTTTTTAAAAACCAAATTATTTAAGTTACAAAATCTTGTTTTTATTTTTAAAAACTTTTAAAAAAACCTATTTTAACATGTTGCTTCGGTTCAACCCGAAGCCTACTCGAGCTCTTACCCGAGAAACTCCAACTTTCTACCCTTTTTCAAAATTTGGTTTAAATTTTAAAGTTTTAAAACCTGGAAACCATCACTCTTGAACCAACCCGAGACAAAACAACAAACCAAATCCCCTGACACCGCATTGCTGCCGTGCACATGCACCTTCCAATCAGCCACCTCCAACCATCCATGACGACTCCCTCATGTCGACGATCAACCCCAAACCAGATTACGACCATCAGAATCTTAATAACAACTCGAAATGAAATCGAGCATTTAGTCACAAACCTGGAACAACAGACCACACCTAAAACAACCTCGAACTCACAACGCCGTTCACCAGAGCACCTGAGCTTCCAGCCACAACTTCATCGATACCCAAGCTTCCAATTCCCAGCGTTTGGTGGAAATCGATCCACGCTGGATGCCGTCGTGGATAATTTTCTGACCAATACCCAAACTAGGGTTACAAACTCAAAACTATCACCGCCGCTATCACAGTGCTTAGATCACCTTCCTTGCATTTTTCCCAAACTCCCTGATCACTCCACTACCACCAGTGATGGCCACGTCAAATCCGATCGCTTAGATCGTCTAAAACATCCCCAAACACAAAATTTAAACAAACTCGAAATGCTCATTCAACCTCATGTTAAAAATTATGATTTTATTTTTAAAAATCAAGATTTTGGATAAGTTTTCAGATTATAAGCCTGAATTAATGAATTTAAGAAGTTTTGAATTTAAAACAAAACAAATATTTGCCTGTTCTTTTGGTTTTCCAGAGCAATTCAAATTTATTTTAACTTAATTGAATTTTTAAACTTTAATTTATGATAAAACAAACAATTTTTGTTTGAAAACTTAAATCCTAACAAGGATCAGACCAAGTGATAATGGATTTTGAACAAATCTTGAATCTGGAAAACTAAAAACAGTGAAGCATAGAGACAACAGTATGCACACCTATACCTCCATATATTTACATAGAAAAATGCACTTATAAATATTCACACAACTTACTTATTCCAGACATTAATCATGCAACCAGATTTATATTTAAGCTTTTTAGAAAAAATGTTACTCACCTAAATAAAATAAAGAACATAGCACTTTATTTTGAAATAGCTTTCTGAAACTTTAAGCTTGCATGTTGAAAATGCTTCTGATTTGAAACTATAATGCTTGCTGTTGAAACATTTTTACTAGAGTTTAAATCCCATGTCTGCTTGCCTTAATTTATCTCAGATTTGAAGAAAAAGTTCAGGCTTTGATTTTCATCTCAGGTTTTGGTTTTGAATCTTGAAAAAGAGTTACAATTTATTGACTTGAAGAGGATTAACGGGTTTGATTCCAGATTGATGAAAGATGCAGGCTTTATGTTTGATTTGCAAATTTTGATTACAGGTTGTTGAATTGATTTTTGGTTTGAGGAAGCATTGAGTTGCAGATTTGTTTTAAGAAAGTTGATTGCTTATCTTGGTTTTTTTAGAGGATAGAGAAGAAATTAAGAGGTGGAAAGCAATGTTTATATAAGTTTATTTTGTGATTTAATAAAAATGAAAACAATAAAGGACACTTGTTAAACATCTTAACATTTGTCATATGCAATAGTTTATTCACTGACACTTGTTATAATGTGTCTTAATGTATTAACACTTGTCATTTAAGTAACTTATATTTATTTTAAATGTTAATACAAAATTTTATACTTAATTTACTATTTATAAATACTTATCTAAATGTATAAACGTATATAAATCACTTTAAAGAAAATGTTATAAAACCAATTATATACAAAATAAAATCTTATTCATATATTTTAAAATCCAAAACATTTTAAAATATCTGCTTTTTTGAATTCATTTTAAATCCAAATTCGAATTAAATTGAAAAGTCCAATTTAAAGTCAACTTAAATATACATATATAATCAACACACATACATATATTATAGAATTTTGTTTTAAACAATTGTTTTGAAAATCATTTGTATTTAATTCAAATACAACTTTCAAATTATATGTATATTAAAATTAGAAAACAAATTCTTATTAATTTTAAAATATAGTTTTAAATCTAATTTATATTTCAACACATTTATATTTGAATATCAAATCCAAATTCTATATTAAAAAATCAATTTTATATACATATATAATAAATAACCAAATATCTTGTTTTACAATAAAGGACATTTGTTAAAAATCAATTTGTAAGTTATACAATCTTGTTTGGTAATTTTCATCTATTGAAGTGAAATGGAACTTTTAGTGATTTTGGACAATTGAAAACTTTTGAATTAATTAGCTAGAAGCTGTGTGTTTGGTGGAAATATAAGAAACAAGTTTGTATAACTTACAAATTTAAGAAGTAAACAAGAAATTAAACTGGTTTTAAATTTGTTAAATGTTCTAAATATGTTTAAAAAATTTGAAATTACATATATTCTCTTAGGATGTAGAAGAGTATGGTAAAAATATGAACTTACATTTTAAAATGGTTAATAAACATAAGTTGTGTTTTGTAAAATGTTTGCAATAAACTTAAGAAATGATTTTATAAAATGTTTCATAAATAGATTTTAGTATTAAACGAAATACCTAGAGGTATAATTTGTGGTAATTAGAAGAATGTGAATAGAAGTAATTGGTATAATTTAGAAACCAACTGAATAGGTATGTAAGTTGTACGTAGATCATTTTATTCACATAATCGTTTCAATCTAGTTTCGAGTATGCGATTTTGAGGTGAGTTACACCGATCCAAATAAGGATTTTTTTTCTCGTCTCATAATGGCGAAAAGTAGATACATATTGTTGACTTGATTTTGAAGTTTTCTATCATAGATATGGCTATGTGAGGAGAACGAAGGTTCATAATCAAGGAACCTGATCGGAGTTCACACTAGGGAGTCAAGTGAGTGATAATAGTTTGGAAATGAAATTCATATGATCGAGAGAGAAATCTAATTTGACGTTGCATACGAATGGTACATATGCGTCGTACAAGCTATAATAAAATTGTATACTTTTACCATCAGATAATGCAAGTTATATGCTTATATATCATTTGTAAGCGGGATACAGGCATATGGATGCAAAGGCTAGTTTGATGCTTTTGGTTTCATGAGTAGAGTTAGTTCCTCGACTAATAGGTATATGTTTACATTTTGTTTTGGGATTGATGATTTTATGCCCCAGATGTGAGAAACACTTTTGGGCTTTAGTTTATTTTGTTGGTTTGGGCCCGTAGTCTCGATTTGTAGTTTTTCCGATTGAGTCTCATAAATGAGGTGCTGCTAAAATTTTCAATAACTTTAAGGGACATAGAAATTAAATAACCTATTTCAAATAATTTATTGGGAAAGCTTAAGGGTTTAGTGATATTCTTCTTACTTTGGGAATTTCGAGGACGGAATTCCTTTAAGGAGGAAAAATGTAACAACTCGAAATTTTGTTGTTAGCTATTGAGCATTTAATTTATTTTTAATATTGAAATAATTGCTTTATAGGATTAATAAATTGAATTCAAATATAGAGATTATTTAAATGTTTGAATTGCAAATTTAATATTTGAGTAGTGATTTAAAATATCTAGATTTTGAATTAAATATTAATTAAATGAATCTAATGGTCTTATTTAACTCTTTTAATTTATAAATAATAATGATGAGTTAGTTTTGTAAATGTCTTTGCAATAATAAATGGTTCAAATGAATAATAAATAAATTTATTTCTAATATAACGACCCGATCTGTTGACTTATTTTTAATTTATTTCATTTTATTTTTCCATAATGTTTAATTTGAAAAATATTTTGAATTTTCGTTTGATGATTTTTTGACAAACGATAATATTTTTATGATTTTGTAGAATATGATAACCAATGTATATTATTAAATTTTTAGGATTGTATCGCATTTTTACAGTAATCATATTTTTGTTTTATCATTTGCAACTCGAATGTGAACAAAAATCTATGCGGCGAGATGTCAAAATATAAACTAAAATAACCCTTAGAGTTAATGAATTTCCTTTTCTCTTTCTTGTTTCAAACAAACCATAAAACCAAGATTTGCTTCACCTTCAAAAATCATGAACAAATTGAATACTCTACCATAAATTGTAGAAAAGATTTCTTTGGTTTGTCTTGATGAGATCTACTTATTAATAAGTCTTTAAGGGTGCAGCTTCATGTTGTGGAGCTTGACAGTTCGAACATGAGTTGTGCGGACTAGGGTTAGTATTTAGAAAATTGTGATTATCGATTTACAATCTTAAGTCTAGATTTGGGTTTGTTGCGTAGTATAGCACTTGTTGTTTGGAAATGGTGAGGTGGGACTAGTGTTTGGTGGGTACGATTTTTTTTCTATCGCTATTGAACTACAGGTCGCGACTTGGAAGGGAGAGTCGAGCCGAGGGTTGTTTGGTCAGGGAGGTGGAGCTCGTAGAAGGGGACGCATAGGCGAAGGTTGTTTGCATTTTCGTTGAGAGCTGATGAGTAGCCATGGATGGAAGACATTAATGTATGGTTTGAGCATTTCTAAAGCTAATGTGCATATTTGAACATTGGGGAAAACAGAGTTTATATGGGTAATTATATAATTAATTAAAATGATTAAAGAATTAATTGTATTAGTTTATTCAAAATCTTGTAAAATGTATAACTTTTCCATTAGAGGTCCAATAGAGATGCGCTCTTTTGCATTACGCTCATAATCGCGATAGCTATGCATTGGAACTAGCTTTGTTGACTTCGGGGAAAATGAAAATTTGGACTAAAATTGAATGTTGTTCGATTTTAGTCCAAATTGGAACTTCTTGGCGTCAACTGAAATCTCTGTGAGTTAAACTTGCCTTTTGGATAATCAGCATTATATGGTAGATAAAATTTATAGTTTTTATATGAATGAACTTATTGGTTAATTTGGTTATATATTCGTTTTGGAAAGCGAATGGCATTTAAAATTTAAATACAAGGAATTTTTTTGAGAAGTCTGAGTTTCTCACCGTAGTGATAGTAATTCTAGTTATTTACTTGTTGATTTTATTATACTTATTTACCGGAGATATGGATTGTTAAATGCTGAAATTTGATTGTTTAGTCATACTTGATGTGACACGGACATATGTGAAAAGTAAAACCGTTTTAGAGAAAATTTTAGGGAAAAAGGGTAGTAATACATTGTGAAGTGCTATAGCAACTATTGGCCACGATATAGTATTTTGAGAATACTATAAATTACTATTTGATTTGGAAATGATTTTCGATTTGAAAAAACGTTTTTTTAAATGTGACCTTTTAGAGTTTCTATGACTTAGAATGACTTCATATTTTAGGAGCAAGTTCAAGCGGCATATGGGACCTGCCAAAAACTATTGCAAATCACGTAGAGATCAAAAATAATGATCGGCATAACTTTAGCCGATCATTCCAAAATATCGAGTTTGGGTCACTGATGTTATGGTGGGCCCCTATGGACCTAGAGAGCATTTTATCAAAATCTTAGCGAAATATCTCTTCATCTCACTCTATAAATGCAGAATTGTTGGTTCATTTTTAGGATATTTACGCTGCTTGTTACTCTAGACCCCATTGTAACCAAGTGTTGGCTTTGTTCTACTGTTGTTATCAAATTCACAAGAGAGTAATAAAGGATAATCTTCAAAGTGGACGTAAGAAAACAATATCGAAAAACTATAAACCTCTGTTCCTTTGATTACTGCTTATTCTTTATTGCTTACTTGTTCATTTACTTGGTTTAATTTTTCTTTTCTTCATTTATTTCTCAACAAAACTATTCCTAGGTGTTTGCAACCCTTATTTGGTGTAAAAATTTTGGTGCTTTCACATTGAGAACCTCAATTCTTAGCTCATAAGGATCCTTTATTGCCACTGGATTGGATAAATCCCCTAAAGGAGATCTATAGTATCTTAAGGAAGTTGCTTATACTACTTAGATTTGCAAAAATCTAAGCAGAGCTATCATAAGGAATACTAGATCTACTTCTCAGAACAAGGAAGGAAACGAAATGCTACTGTCCAACAAGGTGGCCCGACCAGTCAACCAATGGATGTGTATCCTGAACAAGTTAAAGTCCAGAATCCAACTGATCTACTATGAGAGATTAATTCCAAAATCTGATGAGAGGGCTAATGAATAGCCGTCGAGAATTAAATCAATAGATCCAGGCCAATATCAACCTAATGAACCAACTTACTCAAGAACAACGCGGAAAAGCTAGATGGGACCCCACCCCTTACTGGCATTAGAGAACTCTAGTTCACTGACGGGTATCATAGGCATAGGAATCATAGAATAGACAGATATCATCCAGAAACATCGAGGCATCATGGTCTGCCATGAATGATTTTTGTTGATCCCTTCACCAGAGATGGGAAATTACTAATGCACGCTGCGATTCAAACTGGATCTGCTACTACTGATTTGGATAATGGAATTCAGTTAAATGTTGATGCACGAAGGTGTGAAACGACTTGTAAGCATCGACCGAACCATTCACGTGAGGTAGAAAATGACCACCGCTTGGCACCGGCCGTCCAAACGCCAGGCTTGTTGGCTATGGTAAGACAATTAGTGAGAGAAAGCCAAGGTTTGACCAGTGATAACTGGGGAATATCAAGAAGTCATACCCCATTCACTGATATTGTTCTACATGCACAATATCTAAGGAGGTTCAACATGCCAACGGTGCCTACCTATGAGGGAAAAATTCATTCCAAGCAGCACATCATGAGATATAAATGGCTAATGGATTCTATACAAGTAGATGATGCAACCAAGCATAGCTTTGTTCCTATAACACTCTATGGATTATCGAAAATTGGTTTACAAGGTTACCTTGTGATCAATATCTAGATTTGATGATTTGGCAACAAATTTCATGGAGTAGTTTTGAATGCACGTAACTCGTCCCAAGGATGTAATGTCCCAGTTCAGCGTGATCCAGACTTTAGGAGAATCATTGAAAGATTATTTGGAGAGATTCAGTACAGCTGTTAGAGAAATCAATAATCTGCATGACCATTCTATATTGATGGCCACGACAAGTGGGATTGATCTAGAATTTGATTTTGGTGATTGGTTAGTTGGCAAGCCACCTGCGACATTGGAACACTTTTATGCTTAGGCGGCTCAATATTTAAGAAAAGAGGAAGCCAGATCCTCCAAGAAGAAGAATATTACAGGACAAGTGGGGAGGGAGTGTAGAGTAATATTGCAATAAAGTAGTCTGATGAAAGTTTGGGAAAAGTTTAAGTGAATATCCAGAACAAACCGAATCGTAAAAGAAAGGCAGAGATAGGAGCCAAGAACGAAAGAGTGATTTTGGAAGAGGAAAGCCTAGGATTCCGATGTACAACACTTACACACCATGGAATACATACCTAAAGACTGTCTATTTGTCCACTTACAGTACTATGTTGTACGGGAAGCCGCCTTCGAAAGAATCAACAGCAAAGTAGAAACAAATCGAGAAATATTGTCAGTTTCACGAATGTTATGGGCATAACACCAATTAATGTAAGCACCTCTAGGATATTAATGAAAATCTAATTCGAGAAATGAAGTTACAGTAGTTCATAAAAAACCCACAGGATGGCGGGCAGGGAACATCCGACCCCAACGAAGGACAAGTATCGCACAAGGATAAGGAACCAATATGGACCGGTGGAAGATTTGTGATCGATACAATAGTCAGAGGACCGCATCCGGCTTATAAAAGTTGGCATGAGATGGAGCGCTACATTACTGCGATTAATCATGTGGAATTTGAATGTTATTTAATTAGCAATGTACATTGGCAGATGATATCCTGTTTAGAAATAGAATGCAAACAAGGTGGAGGCTCCAATGATTAATCCAATGGTCATTTCGGCAATGATTGTCCCCGCTTTAGTTAGAAGGGTATTGTTTGACTATGGAAGTTCTATAAACATAATTTTCAAGAAAGCTTATGATTAGATGAGTATGGAAGCAAAGGACGTAAAGCTGTCCAAAGTCTACATACATAGTTTTAACAGTGTTGCAACTGAAGCCGTTGGTTATGTGCATTACAAATAGAGTTGGGAGAAGGTGACTGTAGGGGAGTGTGTATCTTTCCATTTGTTGTTTTGGATGTTGACTCTCCATACAACGTTATTCTAGGCCAACTGGTCCTAGTGGAATTTCGGGCAGCCCTTACCCCATGATGTTTGACTTTAAAGTTTCTGATAGATAATGGTCATGTAGTTGTTACGGTGATCTATCGACTGGACGTGGCTGTTATGTAGCTGAGTTGAGGGACACTCAATGCAAAGAGAAAGGTAAGGGTATGGATAAGACTGTCTGCATCCAAGCTTTCGAAGATTGATAACTTGCACCTGAGCCTTGGCTCAGGTTATATACCAGTTCTATAGAGATATAGATCCAAGAAACGATGAAAAGGATCCTATAGAGACCAAGGCTACACCAATTGAGCTGAAGATTGACATCATAGTCAGCTACGATGGCTCGTTATAGGTCCTAAAGAACGGATCAAAACTTATCCCCCCGATGATGAAAGAGCTTATTAGATTTCTCCGATCGAATCTTGACGTATCACTTAGAATCACTCTAACATATATGGAATCTCGCCTGCTGTTGCAAGTCGTGCTTTGAATATTGACCTGAGGCATGTCCTAGTGAAATAAAAAAGATGTAGTGTAGATCCAGAGAGATCCACTTCTCTCAAAGAGCATATGGATAGAATCAAAGACAATAGGTTTATCCGTGATGCCCTCTACCCTAAGTGGGTATCTAATCCTGTTCTTGTGATAAAGGCGAACAGGAAATGGAGAACATGTATCAATTACTTAGACCTAAACAAGGCATGTCCAAAAGGCCTTTTTTTCCTTCCAAGAATCGACCAGCTGGTTGACTCTATGGCGGGACACAAATTGTTATTTTTCATGGATGCATATTCGGGATATAACCAAATCCTAATGCACATTCCCGATCAAGAGCGCACCAATTTCAATATCGATGAAGGATTATATTTCAATGTGGTGATGTCGTTTGGACTAAAGAATGCAAGAGCTATTTACCAACACTTAGTCAACAGGATGTTTAAAGATCAGATTGGAAAAACGATGGACGTATATGTGGATGACGTGCTTGTGAAGTCACAACGGTCAAGCGACCACTTTTGAGACTTAGCAGAAATGTTCGGCATCCTTTGATGTTATAAGATGAAAATTAATCCTCGAAATGTTCTTTTGGCATAGCAACAAGGATTCTTTTAGGATTTATTGTTATTTCCCTTAGAATTGAAGCTAATCCCGAGAAGATTCAGACTGTCTACGATATCCATGCGCTAAAAACTATCAAACAAGTGTAGGAAAGCTGCTGCCTTAAGCCGATTCATTTTTGAAGCTACTAGCAAATGCATTCCTTTCTTTGACTTGATTAGGAAAGGAAAAAGAAACTTTGAATGGACACAGGATTGTAAAGACACGTTTCAAGCTTTAGTGAATCATTCGGAGAGACCCCCATCTTGTCAAACTGGTGGATCATGAAGTTTTATACATCTATTTGGCCATAACAGTACATGCCATAAGTGCCGCATTTCTTCGTGAGGAGAATCAAATACAGAGCCCGGTTTATTATGTAAGTAAGAAATCGATGGGAGCTGAAAGGCATAATTCGAAAATAGAAATACCGGCACACTGCTAGCTAATTGCATCAAGAAAGCTCCACCCATACTTCTAGGCACACCCGATCAATGTTTACACCGACCAGTAGTTACGACAGGTCCTACGGCGACTTGAGATGCTTAGAAGATTACCCAAGTGGAATATCAAACTTAGTCAATTTGATATCACATGTATCCCTCAGAGGACTATCCAGGGTTAGGAATTGGCAGATTTTATAGTAGAATTCACTATGCAGGATGATTTCCTGGAGAACAGCGAAATCCCTACCATATGCTGGAAATTGTATACTGATGGAGCATCTAATGATCGTTGTCCTGGAGCTAGCATTATGCTTGTAACTCCTAAAGCTCAATAGATCTATCATGCTTTAAAGTTTGATTTCCCAGCAACAAAAAATGAAGCTGAGTATGAGGCTCTGATTGCTAGACTTAAACTCGCTAAAGAACTGGGAATAAACTCTCGAAATCTTTTGCGATTCATGGTTAGTAGTATACCAAGTCAGGGGAGATTATCAAGCTAAAGGACAATGGCTTGCTCCATATCTAGCCCAAGTCCAAGAGTTATTGACTGAATTTTAGTACTATGACATTTCGCATATTCCATGGGATCGAAACAGAGAGGCTGATTCACAGCAAAGTTTGCTAGCACGGTGATGCACAACAGATGGGCTTGGTTCCAATCAAGGTACTAAATGCCTTGAATATAAATATGATGGAAATTGACTACGTATTAGAGACGGAGCCTAATAAGGAATCGTGAATGACTCCATTTAAAGATTATTTGCTATATGGAGTTCTTCGCAAACGAAGGAATGAAAAGTGAAATATCCTTCCAAAGCTTCATGGTATATTATATTAGAAGGCATTATGTACGGAAAGGGTTTCTCCATTCTCCTTCTCCAGTGTACCGCATATGATGAAATAAAACGTGTCCTAAAGGAAGTCCATGATGTGGAATGTGGCAACCATACTAAGGTGCAAACCCTAGCAAACAAAATATTCCATTATGTGTATTATTGGCTGACGGTTAATCGAGATGCTGTCGATTATGTATGGCAATGTGACAAGTGCTAGATATATGCAAAATTTATAAGAGTTCCACCGACCGACATTACACAAATGGTCAGCCCATGGCCGTTTTCCATCTAGGACATAGATATTATAAGTTCCTTACCGATCTCTAAAGGTTGTACAAAGTACACTATTGTCGCAATTGATTACTTCACTAAATGGATCAAAGTGTATCGTTTAGCTACGATCACAACTAAGAAAGTAATCGAATTCATTGTTTAGAACATCATCTGTCGCTTTGGTCCTCCATGAACTATTGTAAAAGACAAGGGGACTCAAATCGATAGTGCCGAATCCAAAGACTTGTGCCATCGACATCATATCGAAAAGAGATCTGTGGCAGTTGCTCACCCTCAAGAGAGCAAACAACTTGAAGATGTAAACAAAGTCATAAAGTCCATTTTGAGAAGCATTTGGAAAATGCTAGAGGAATGTGGGTGGATGAAATCTCGATAGAATTATGAGCTTATAGGACCTCCCACAAGTCTGCGACTAGCCATACTCCATTCACCCTTGCTTACAATTCTATGGTTATTCCTATTTAGCTCGAAGTTCCTTTTCATCAAGTAACTTAATATGATCCCAGAATAAACAAAGATCTCCTTTTGGAATTCCTAGATTTTATAGAGGAGAAAAATGAGGAAGCTAATTTGAGGGCAGTTGCACATCAACACTGAGTCGCCTCATACTACAACACTAAAGTCCGACCTAGAACCTTTGAAATAAGTGATCTCGTCTTAAAACAGGTTTTTCTTACCCCATCACATATGAATCCAACCTAGGAAGGTCCGTTTTTCATCGAGCATGGGCTTGGAGAGGGAACCTTCAAGCCAGCGACGGTTGATGGCATCACACTCCCAAGGGCGTGGAAGAGCAAGCACTTGTGACGCTGTTTCACTTAGTTTATTTCCTTTTCATTCAGCCATATTTAGTTTTAGAATTCTCTTTAGCATTTGTTTTTCCAAATATGTAATAAGACAAGTTATGTCAATACTTTTTATTCAGCAATAGAACTTTGAATTTTCTATCATATCTATGACCTGCCATTGAGTACTTGTTAGTTGTGATATACGACCAACTGAATCTCACTTTTTGACGAGACAAACATTACTCTGAAGTGATTGAGGTTCGACCAGTCACTTTTTGAATCAAACCCAATAATTAAGAACAGAATGACTGACTAAAGTAAACTAAACTCACCAGATTTCCAAATAACTCATATCCTTAGATTGCAGATATGAGTATAAATGCTTAATAGGTTTGACCGACCACCTATGAAATGACTCTCGTCCGCAAAGTATGGATATGGGCATAAAAAATAAAAAGGTGTGATCGAACCGCCCACTAACTAACCCGTATCCCTAGAGTGTGGATATGAGTATAAACAAATAGATGAGTGCGGTTTGATTTCTCACCATTCCATAAATTACGATTTAAAAGGGCGAGAGGAGTGTAAACTCGCTAAGGATGGAGTTCGACCATCCATCACCTAACTCCGCTTACCTTACACTGGGTAAGGAGTATAGTTACTCAAACTACTGAATTTGATAGCGTCACACTAAGGCTCGAGCCCTATGTTTGATACGACTTAAAGTCACGACCTCAGGGAGTCCTTAGGATTGATAAATCGAATCGATATCCTATCCAATGAGCAGAGAATCACAAATACACTAAATGGAAAACGTGATATCGTGATCATTTAAACAAACGTAAAAGAGAATTCTACACAAAAAATAAAAGAATTCTTATTCACACAAAACTTGCTGTTTACAATACAAGTTTATCCAAAATAAGATGTAAAGGTGGGGGGTCGTTCCTGAACAAACACAACCAACAAAAAGAAAAAATAACCATCCAAGATAGTTATGCATCACATCAACCTAAAGATTATTTCTTGGGCTTTTTATCTTTTTTTCTTTTTCTTGGGAGTGGCTTCTTCCAACTGCCACTCGATCCTCTCTTTGACCCTTTTCTCTCCTGGCTTCTCTTTGAAGTAACATCTTCATTTGTGTGGATCGAGTCGACATCATCTTTGAAGGTAGGAGGGATCGAGGCACTCTCTGCATTAGAAGCAGGGGGACCTCATCTCGAGGAATTGTCTCACCATGAGGGATCAACTGGAGTGGGGTAGAATCGGCTCATTGAAATCCAAATCAATAGGCTCAGTTTTTGCCTATTTTTCCAACAATTCTTCCTTCTAAATACGCTTTTCATGCTAAGCTCTTCAGTAGGGTTGGAAGAGCCTATGATTTTAACATCCTCATTAAAGGGAATTTCATAATGTTGGTCGCTTCCTTCCTTGAAAAATGCCTCCATGAATTGGTCATCAATAATAAAGGTTTCTTCTTGAGCACCTTGAGCAGTGGCCAAAGTTTTAACTTTAATGATTCTGTCATGGCCACTTGCAATCCCAATTGAGGTTGTTGCGAGGGAAGAGGAATGACACCTAATAGATTTAATGCTGAGAAAAAATAGGTGACAAGATTTGAAATAACACCGTAAATTTTGAAAGATGGAAAATGTAGATGAAATACCTTCCTCGATATGGCTCCTAAGTTGAGCCAAAATATCCTCAGAACTGCATTTGATAATAGGAGAAAGCTAAGGCTTGTCCGGATCATACTCGTGGATGGTTGAAGAATCTATTGTGGAGCTAGGGATAACCTGGGGTTCTAGGGCCAATTTAGTTGTAACACACTACAAGAAAACATATTTTCTACAGCACTAGTACGCAGCGTTTTAATATAAAATGCTGCTTGTTATGTCTCAAAACAAAAATAATAACAGAACGCTGCCTCTACCGGTACCTCTTTACGCGGTCATTTTCTTTGTCCGTGGATTACTTTCTCTCCCAAATGCCCTAATTACTTTCCCACTTTTCCCCAATTCTTTTTTCCCTCTCAAACAACCTAATTACTTTCCCTAGTACCTATTGGTTAAAATCTGCACCGCTTTTCCCTCCTCCAACAACACTGCTCCGCTTCCCTCTTCTTTGATTTGAGTAATCGGGCTAGTTCCTCCTTTTCACAAGTTCGTTCCTCTTTTTCGCAGCTTGAAACATTATCCAGAATAAGTTCATAATTTTAGTATTTTGTTCTTAGTTATTAATTTCTACAGTTTTCAGGTTATGATGTTTTGCTTTTTTTGTATTAACCATTTAGGAAGTTAGGTATAAGGCAGCTGAATTCTAGAGATTCACCTAATATAAGCTATTGAATTTTTCTTGATCTCGACTTCTGCGGCAGCTCACTAAGAGAAAGCTGTCTTCATCTATTATTGGTTTGATAGCTCTAGAGTTTGGCTATAAATAAGGATTGGGATTGGGAGGAGAATGGAGATTATGAGGAGTTTGTCCCTTGGTCTGATCAAAGGCGGCCATGATTTTTACTCAGGTGTAATCTTAACTTGATGATGTAAGAAGTTTTTTAATCTTGAAGAAATTTGTATAAAAACCTTTCATATTTGGTTACAATTGCTCATTGTTTGGTTTGGTTAATTGATGAACATGTTTAGGAGAGAATGGAGAAAGTGAGTTAGAGGCAACGGTAAGAGATTGCATATTGATGAAGCTTAGAGTTGATATGAAGCACAACGAATGAAGTGTTGGTATGTATTTTTGATGTATCCCATCGTACGTATGTATGCATATTTATAGTGCACAATTGCAGCTTAAGGAGAGGCACATGATAGTGTTCAACTAAATTGCGTTGAACTTTTTCAAGGAACTTGCAAAATGTAATGAAATACATTTTTAACAATGATGGTTGTATGAATTTTTATTCAATATTCTATATACTGCTGTTAGGTTTGATTCTGCAAAATGCTGCCTTTAAGGCTGCAACATGCATAAGTAGGAATCAATTGAAAAACATGCTTACTTCCAACTAAAAATTATGTCCATTTTTTAATTTCAAAAGATAACTAATTTGGAGAATGATATGCATGATAGATTAAACTGGTAAAGGTCTCTATTTCAAGTGTCATCTCATTTTATCACACCAATCAAACATAGAATTTGATTGCCAAATGTGTGCTTTTTCCACATTAGTCCAAATTTTAAACATATAAAATAGATTATGCATGCGTCTACAGCAGATTAAAGTATACTATGTCTTTATATTCACCCTAGTAAATATCTATTGCCAGATCTGCAATTTATCAGAACTAATGTTTTACTCGATTCGCCATGCTTGGAAGCTAATATTGTATAAAATACTATCGAAATTTTATGCTACAAATACAAGCAAGATGTATTAATTGAAAATACGAAAGAAGGTGGAGAATCACTCTATAGCTTAGTTTGGTTTATCTAATACCATCCCAATATTTATATTTCGTTCAGAATAGCTAAATAACTTGTCTATGTAGTTTGAGCAATCTATTTTTTTGTCCTCTGGATCATTTTTGTCGACAATAAAATGAAACATACACAATTAACTATGAATAAATGACGTGTTAAAATGTAATTACTTTTAAATTTATGGGTAAATATATATATTTATATGATGGTATTTACGGAAAGTGCTATAATTATAATATATTTATTATATTTAATCATATGTAACTAATTTAACTCAAATTAATAACATCAACAAATGCTATGGCAACATTTATTTTCAAGGAGTAAATCCCGACAAATAGGAGATACTACGAGTTAACTTTGGAATTTTTCCTACTTACCGTGACAGGTAATTTAAACTATCTATCGACAAAATATACTTGACATGACATGGTGATACGCCGATATAGATAGTTCTAAAGACAACAAGATATGTGCAGATTCCAGTTGAAAACTTTTTGTTTCAACAATGAATATGCCAAGCATACTTTGTTTCTTTCTGTTGCCATATGGCGTGTTATTAATTGCATTGCTTTCTCAAATAAGAGGGAAGGCACAGGATCTCTAACCTCTCTCGCAAAGTACCCTTCATGTATAGCCATATGCATTGAATTTCGACCTCTTTAATTTTTTTAAATTCTAGCACTTAGTAAATGTCATTCTTGCAGCCCAATATGAGCAGCATTTGATCGCATATTGCAGTGGTGTACATTTTCTTTCTAAGTTAAGTTTACACAATTTTGATTTTATTTTATTTCAAACCATTAATATTCTGGTTGCTAGTATACCCATCATTCAAATTATACTAGGGCTAGTGCCTCATTATACATGAAATGTTGTCCCTATTATTGATTTCAAATAAGTGAAATCTATGGAAGAGCAGCATTAAACTGCCACATCTTGCTTGGTCGATGGTTAGACACCGTCCTATGGCACTACAGCTGGTGTTTCACCGCCGACCGCAGTGCCCTTAATAAAAGGATGACGCAGTAAGCATCACTCTATGTTTATTATTTAATCAACCAAGAATATTCATTTTAATATGACCCAATTTTCAGCTACAACAGCACAATATGACCAATCATAATTGTTTACCAGTGATGTATATTATCTAGATGCAAACTCAGAACAAACAATTGATGTGAACATCGTATTTATTTTCATTAATCTCTTTAAATTTGGCATGATATTAATACTTAATAAGACACTTTCATTTACGTCTCAATACCAAGTATTAGGTTATTTTAGGGTAAACTATTTTCTATAATTCTTGATGATGCATACGATCATATGATGCAAGTTGGCAATGTAGATGTTAAAATATTTTCTGACTATATCACTAGGTAGATGTGAAGCAATTTCTGCTAATTTTCTCGATATGCACGGTTTAGGACTACCGAATCCTTACATGGTTTGTCTTTTATCCCATTTAATGCCATTTCTTCTTATGCTCTATGTATTTATTCTCGTAAATATTTTCTTTTGCAGCCAAATCTAAGGGCCTCATGGCTATTCCAAAAGGCAATGTCACCACAACTAAGTGCTGATTTTTCATCAACATTTATGACGAACTTCTTTTTTATAATTTTCAGGCTATGCAGGTGAAATAACCACTCTTAAAAGGTTTTGCTTGTTTGATCAGGAAGTAAATTTTATTTCTTGGCTAGATTTTCACAAAGGCTTGGAGATCCAATACTCAGGCCATTCCTTCAGATTATATTTTGGCCAATGTTTTGTTGGATTTTTTTACATTCTTACCCTGCTTTTCAAAACATGTGACAAAATTTATTGCATTTTTATTTTCATTTTATTAGCTTTGTATATCATAATTAAACCACTAGAATAATCATATTATTAAATGAATTCAATTTCAAATATCAACCTCCAAATTAATTGTTTTCTAGGAAGTTACAAGTGTTAGAAATAGACGTTTCATTATAATTGTATAGCTTACAAATAAATTACAACAAATAATCAACATAATTGTGTAGATTTAATTAGGCATGTAAATGGGTACTTTCAGATATGGATAGTGCTATATCTGCATCTGCATTGACATCCGAAATCATTTTTGGATATCGAATATCCGCATCTGTAGATATTCAGATGGATGTCGGATAATTATCTTATCCACTAATGATCGATAAATCGAGTAATATAAATAGAAAATTTTGGTTTAGCATAATTTTGTTTCAATTCCATTGATTTTAGAAGTGTGGAAAATAAATAAATAAATAAATAAATAAATAAATAAATAGAACGATAATAGATTGTTTTTAGCAATTAATATGTGTTAAATTCATATAATACAAACTATTAGCTTAATAAAAAAAATAAACACGTGTCTATCGTTGTACAAAAATACACAACATATTAATAATAATCTTGAAACAACCAGATGGATAATATTCGTATGCATATACCTTTATATCCGCATTTGTATTTTCGAATATCGGATATTTATCCGCTTTTCGTATAAGGATGCGGACGGATTTAGGGTATCCATTGACATGCCTAGATATAATATAACCCCTAAACCTAGCTAAATTCAAATGCAATGCACTACTTATAGAAAGATAAAATTGATGACTTTAATTCATTAGTAAATAATGTGACCAATGTTCATTTCTTTTAAATGCATGTACAACGTGTAAAACAATAGTCAAAATTTCGTGGACAGGTTTTATTTTATTTTTATATTGACAGAAGATATTTTAGCAGTCTTTTGCATTTTCTATATTTTTAGTTGATAAAACATAGTATTTCAAAGGACATCAAACAATGTTTGAATCTGTTAATCTGGATCCGTTAGGAAAAAAATTATTTTACCTTCTTACTCTGTTGTTAAGCATACTGCTCAGTGTATATTTTTCCTCTACACCAGAAAATAAGGTGATGCTAGTACCAGTTGATGTAATTAATAGGTTTATGGGCTTTCTTATAATTAATAGGTTTATAGTATCAGTTTCTGTAAGTACAGTATGTTGATACACGAAGATTTTTGATCAATGACAATGTATAAAGGAAGAAATATATGCAAGATAGAGCAAGATCAATGAAATATAAACTTGAGTATGATTTTTATATATATAGGATTATTTGTTAAAATCTATCCTCAAGAGTTGCACAAACACAAGAACACATTCATTATACTTCAATTTTTCACTGAGCATACTTCAATTCTTCAAAATGCATAAATTCATATGTCAGTTGACTGAAATAAATTTACCAGTCGACTGAACTGGCAAACATGTACAAATATGCACAGTTTCAGTCGACTAAATTTTCTGCACAGTCGACTGAAAATTTTCCAGAAAGATTACTACTATAATTTCAGTCGACTGAAATTCCTGCACAGTCGACTGAATTTGAACCTGAGAATTTTGCATGAAAGGACACCTTCTTCTTCCCAAGAGTAGCGACCATTCCTCAATAGAAATGGAAGCTTCTCTTATCTACAACCCTTGGCAATACATGCATCCTTTTTACAACTATAAATACATGATTCAAACATCATTCAAATCATCGAATTCTCTTACTCTAATCTATCTATTTCTTGATCATATTTTTCTAAACATTATCAAAGCAATCACTACTCTCTTTGCTTGAATCACTGTTTATATTTAATATATTTGATTCATAGCAAATTCATAATTCCTTAATCTTCACAAACATATTTCATATTCTTGAGGATAAGATTATAGGAACATTGTACTACATTAGACTCATTCGTGTTATAAAGAACACAACTAGTCAAAACTTGTTTAACATTGAGGTTTGAAGTCCTCTTAGGTAGTTTGAGGCAAAGAAATCCCGTTCGGTTGTTCGGGTAAGTTGTGAACCTATTCCTCCGGGTTAAGAGAGGGTTTTGTAGTTAATGAATACCTAAGTGAAGCTTAGGGACTGGACGTAGGACAAGTGATCCGAACCAGTATAAAATCTTGGTGCGATTTTTACTTACCATATATATATATATATATATATATATATATATATATTAACCACATAGCTATTCCATATTACACGATCCTATCAATTACTCCCGACTTTCAATTAGTATCAGAGCCTGGTCGTCCTATAACCATAACACCGTTATTAGACATATTGATAATATGGAAAATAACGCAAGTACAAGTACAACTTATGCCTATAACTCTACATTTTCCGAAGGACAATCTACTCAAAGACCCCCTCTTTTCAATGGACTTAACTATAACTATTGGGCTACAAGGATGAGGATTTATATGCAAGCAACTAGCTTCGAAGCATGGAACGCCACTCAAGTAGAGTTCGTTGTACCCACAACCGACTATCCTACATGGACACAAACTCAGAAGAATGAAGCTAGTGCAAATGCCAAAGCAATGAATATGCTATTTTGCGCCTTGGATAGAAATGAATTCAACCGAGTTAGCATATGTACTACTGCACATCAGATATGGGAGACACTTAGAACCATACACGAAGGCACTATCAAGGTCAAACAAACAAAGATCTCCATGCTAAAGAATCAATTCCAAAACTTTAGAATGCGACAAAATGAATCCATCAATGACATGTATTCAAGATTTCAAGACATTCATCATGCCTTAATCGGATTGGGAGAAAAATTTACGGATTTCGATATTGTATCTAAAGTTCTAAATTCACTCACTGATGAATGGGAAAGAAAGGTGCTAGCAATCGAGGAAGCAAACGATCTATCTTCAATGAAACCAGAAGAATTAATTGGAAATCTCATGTCATATGAAGTTAATATGCAAGCTAAGAAAGATCAAGCTCAAGAAAGAAAGAATGTTGCTTTTCACGCGGAAGAAGAAGATTCAGAATCGGAAGATGAGGATTTAGCATTCATAGCCAAGAATTTCAAAAAATTCTTAAAATTTAGAAAAGGGAACAAAAACGGATTCAAAAAGAATTTCATGAGTAAACCTCCTTCCTCAAATATAGAATGCTTTAATTGTCACAAGAAAGGACACATGCAAAAGGATTGCCAAGAACAAAAGAAGGAAAATCAGAAAAGTTTCAACAACAAAAACAAAAAGGATAAATTCAAAAAGAAGGCATTCTCTGTAACATAGGACGATTCAGATTCATCTTCATCTGAAAGTGATAGTGATAGCGACAATGAACAAGCAAATGTATGCTTCATGGCTCAAGAGTCTGAGGTAAGCAATTTAACTTTCGATGATTTAATTGAAGTAAACACTGAACTTTTAAGCACAATAAAAAGTCTTAAAAAGAAAATTAAGGAAATTCGTGAAAATCAAAACAAAGCTGAGTTTGAAAGAGATATGTTACATGATGAAAAGAAAATTCTTGAAGAAGAACTTGAAAAAGTTCAAGAATCTTATTCAAACTCAGAAACTCAATTATCACTTTTAAGTCAAGAAATTGAAACTCAAAAGACTAAGAATGATATAATTACTTCTGAAAATCATGAGTTAAAAACAAAAATTAGACAAGTTGAGTTAGAAAACAATGGTCTTCAAGCTAGATTAGATAACATTACTAAAAATGTTTCTAACTTTAATAAAGGAAGAGAAAATTTATCTAAAATTTTAGAAAATTCTCAATCCTCTTCAAACAAACATGGATTAGGATATAAAAAGGAAGTAAAAATTTCTAAAAATAAAAATTTTAAAAATTCAAAACAACAAATATTACTTCAAGAATCTATTCAAACAAAAGTAGAAACCGAGATAATCAAAATTTGGATTCCAAAGACTAACAATAGTTTAATTAGGAATAAATATATTAAAACATTTATAGATAATGTTCACCATAATAAAACTATATTTAGAAAAAGGATACTAAACCAAATTGGGTTTGGTTTCCTAAACTCTAATTTTTCTTTAGGACCCTATTAAAAGGTGGGTACCAATAATTTCATATCTATTTTCAGGTCCCACTCAAAAAGAAAAAATGGATATTAGATAGTGGTTGTTCAAAACACATGACCGGAGACATAGATATGCTTACAAACATAACATACTTTGATGGTGGCTCGGTTACCTTCGGAGACAATTCAAAAGGCTATATCATTTGCAAAGGAGATGTGAACAATTACGGTACATCAAAATTACCTTTTATAACAAATGTTTCATTAGTTAAAAATTTAAAACATAATCTACTTAGCATAAGTCAACTATGTGACAAAGGCTTTAAAATAATTTTTTCGGATAATAAATGTAGTATTTTTGATCAAAACCAAAATCTTGTTTTTGAAGGAAATAGAGATAGAAATATTTACGTTTTAAATATGAATATTAATCATAATACAAGTATGTGTCTACTTGCCAAAGACAATGATCCTTGGTTATGGCACAAAAGATTTTGTCATATAAATTTTAAAACTATTAGAAAACTTTCTAAAAATGATTTAGTAAGAGGTCTACCCAAGATAAACTTTAAAATAAATAATCTTTGTGATGATTGCCAAAAAGGTAAATTAACAAAATCATCTTTCAAATCTAAGAAAATTATTTCGACTTCACAACCATTAGAATTACTACATATGGATTTATTTGGACCAACACAAGTTCAATCCATTAATCATAATCGATACGTATTTGTAATAGTTGATGATTTCTCAAGATATACATGGACTATTTTTATGAAAAATAAAAGTGATACTTTTGAAAATTTTAAAACATTTGTCAAAAGAATTCAAAATGCTAAAGACTTAAAAATTAAAAATATTCGAAGCGATCATGGAGGAGAATTCGAAAACGAGGATTTTGAAACTTTTTGTAAAAAGAAAGGAATAAATCATAATTTTTCATTTCCTAGAACTCCTCAACAAAATGGAGTTGTAGAAAGAAAGAATAGAACATTACAAGAATGCGCAAGAACATTATTAAATGGAAGTTCCTTACCAAAACATTTTTGGGCAGAAGCCGTTGCTACTGCATGTTACGTATTAAATAGAATATCAATTAGACCACTAACTAAAAATACTTCTTATGAACTATTTAATAACAAAAAGCCAAATATATCGTATTTTAAAGTATTTGGATCAAAATGTTTCATTGTAAATACAAAAGATCAATTAGGAAAATTCGATCCAAAAGCTAACGAAGGAGTTTTCGTAGGATACTCAGAACGAAGTAAAGCATATCGAGTATTTAATAAACATACAAACATAATTGAAGAAACCTTACATATATCTTTTGATGAAAATTTCAATAGAAATTTAAGTATAAAAGATGATGAAGAATTAATAAATATAGAAGAAACAAATCTTGAAAATAATAATTTAAGATCCCCTCCTAGAATATTACGAGATCATCCAACTCAAAATATTATAGGAGAAATAAATTCGCAAGTTAGAACAAGAAATCAACTAAATCAAATGGGTCATGTAGCGTTCATTTCATCAATAGAACCTAAAAATCCTAAAGAAGCATCAACAGATGATTATTGGATTATTGCTATGCAAGAAGAATTAAATCAATTTGAACGTAACGACGTTTGGAAATTAGCTCCCCATCCTAATAATCAATCAGTAATAGGAACAAAATGGATTTACAAAAATAAAGTAGATGAATTAGGTAATATAACAAGTAATAAAGCTAGACTAGTAGCACAAGGATATAATCAAGAGGAAGGTATTGATTTTGAAGAAACATTTGCTCCCGTCGCAAGACTTGAAGCAATTCGTATACTTTTAGCTTTTGCATGTTTTCACGATTTCAAACTCTATCAGATGGATGTGAAAAGTGCATTTTTAAATGGTTTTATTAAAGAAAATGTATATGTAGAACAACCTCCTTTATTTATACACGAAAAATATCCAGATCATGTCTATAAATTAAAGAAAGCACTATATGGTCTTAAACAAGCACCTCGTGCTTGGTATGAAAGACTTAAAAGTTATTTATTAAATTCGGGATTTAAAATTGGAAAAGTCGATCAAACTCTCTTTATTAAAGATACTTCAAAAGACATTTTAATAATTCAAATATATGTAGATGATATTATATTTGGATCAACAAATGAAAATTTATGCAAAGAATTTTCAAATATAATGACTAAAGAGTTTGAGATGTCTCATATGGGAGAATTATCATACTTTCTTGGACTTCAAATAAAACAATCATCAAATGGAATTTTTATAAACCAAGAGAAATATTGTACAAACTTAATTAAACGTTTTGGAATGGAAAACACTTCAGCTAAACCTACTCCTATGAGTACTACTACTCATCTCGATCGAGATGACAATGGCAAAAGTGTAGATCAAAAATTATATAGAAGTATGATAGGCTCCTTACTTTACTTAACCGCAAGTAGACCAGACATAATGATGAGTGTATGCTTATGTACACGTTTTCAATCTAATCCTAAAGAATCACATTTAAGAGCAGTTAAACGAATTATACGATATCTTAACTACACTAAAGACTTTGGACTTTTTTATCCAAAAGAGTGTACATTTGAATTAGTATCATTCAGTGATGCTGATTTTGGTGGATCTCGAACAGATAGAAAAAGTACAAGTGGTACATGTCATTTTATTGGAAAATCACTTGTATCATGGTTTAGTAAGAAACAAAATTGCGTCTCTCTTTCCACCTGCGAAGCAGAATATATATCAGCCGCATTAGCTTGTACTCAAGTTATATACATGCAACAAACACTCAAAGATTTTAATATAAATTTAACAAATTCTACAATATATTGTGATAACACTAGTACAATAAACTTATCTAAAAATCCAGTTAATCACTCTCGTACAAAACATATAGATATTCGTCACCATTTTTTACGTGACAATATCGAAAAAGGTATAATTAATCTAGAACATATTTCTACCGAAAATCAAATTGCCGATATATTTACTAAACCCTTATTAGAAAATTCCTTCATAAAACTTCGACGAGAATTAGGGATAATATCCTTTAAAGATATCAATTAAATTTACAATAGATATATACATATTTCAGTCGACTAAAATTTTTTTTTAGTCGACTGAATATAAATCAAGAGTTATTTTCAGCTATATTATAATCCTCACAGTTTTTAACTGATTTATTAATAACATCCTTACATTTTTAACAAAGTTTTCCTTAATCATTGAATATTTATGTGGTTACAAATCTTAGCTAAACAATAACCATTAATTGTTTACTCAAAATCTATTATAAATTCTTAAACAAATTTAGTTTTTAAAACATCTAAATTTTACAATTAAAAAACTTAAACAAACTCAAAATGTCGTCTAACAACTCCTACTCTCCAATCAACATCACATCGTCAAGCAAAAACTCTCCAACGTCACCAAAATTTCCCACACCAACACCACCACATGAGACGATGTATAATTGGAAAAATTATCATACTGGTTACACTCCAGAAACCAAGAAGGCTAAGCGCGGACTTTTTATTTCTCCGGACACGAAAAGAAAGATTGATGAGATTCATCACTTTCAACAACAATAGATTGACCTTCAACGAGAACTATACTTCGAGCAAAAGATTACAGCTAGACGTTTGAACTTCCTAGAGCAAATTGGCTTACGTTTCTGTGGACCAAAGAAGAACGAAGTGGCTGAACCCCTACCTCGACCCGTCAGTTCATTTGGTCCATCTTCATCTTATCGTACACCAAATGATCCCGTCAATCCATGGATGTCTCCTAAGACACCACAATATAGTCCGAATTCATGGGATAGAAATTACATGAAGAATGAAGGAAAGAAGAATCCAAGTCCTTCTCAAAAGAAATAATTCAATTTGAAATATATTATTTGTAACTATTTTTCTTAAAATAAATTGTTTAAATTCAAAAAGAACCTAAAACAACAAAAGTACATGACTCAGTCGACTGAACTTATAAGCCCAGTCGACTGAATGTACACAGAAAACAGTTTTTTCATATTTTCAGTCGACTAAATATTTCTGCACAGTCGACTGAAACTTAAACAGAAACTCTCGGGAAAATATTCAGTCGACTAAAATCTCTGTTCAGTCGACTGAATTCAAACCTACAAACTTTCGGTCTACAATTCAGTCGACTGAACAGACATTTTCAGTCGACTGAACGGTCTTTTCCAGGTAAAATTCTCTCTATTTACATCAATTTTTCACTTCCAAAATCACTTTTTACATCTTCTTCCCCAAATTTCCCCAAAACCCTAGATCTCAAATACTTCCAATCTCCCTCAAATCAAAAGCAAATGGCACCAAAACGATCTAGAGCTTCATCCTCCGAGCCCATTGATGCTCAAATTGCTCAATGGCTATATGATGAAGTCGCGATAACCCGATGGAACAAGATGAAGAACTCAAGAATTTTCGAGCATTCATTTGTAGATTTCCAAAGTCTTCACACCTGCAATTTCCAAGAGCTCACTGATCGAGCAGGCTTAACTCCTCTTCTTGATTTGAAACGAAATGACATTGCCATAAATCATATTATGGTCAAATTGTTCTACGCAAATCTCAATCTTGGACACCAAACTCCAAGGAATCCAAACGACAGTGTTTGGAGCATGGTCTGCGGAAAGAAGGTTTGGTTTTCTTTGGATCGAATAGCTCACATTTTAGGGTCAACTAATATCGGAAGGAAACTAGAAGAAATAGAATTCAATCCACAAATTCGTGATAACATAAATCACCAATTTATGGATGATAATATAAATTTCCAAGATTTGAAATCTACTTCTCTTCGTCCTCGAGCAAGAATTCTACATAAAATCTAATGAGAACGATCACTCCTCGCACGGGCTCATATGAAATCGTTTACCCAATTAACTATCGAGCTTTATATGCCATCTTTGGCAATATTAAAGTCAATTGGGTACAACTAATCCTTGATGAGTTTCTCTCGATTCATAATGGTAAAATGCGCACAATTTACTTTGGAGAATATATCATGCGCCTTCTCCTCAATGTTGATACACCATTACCGGATTTAGAAAACACAATGGTCCATCAAATAAACCATCGGACCATAAGCCTTATGCAACTCCCTACTCGACCTCCTCGATTTATATCACTTGCCGAATGGGAAGCTAGGCGTCAAGAGCAACAACAACAACCTCCGCCACCTCAACCCGAAGAACATTTTGAACAAGAAGATGAAATTCGTCTTGTTGACCCGACCTACTCTACCAACCAATCCTTAGGAATATTATCAAGAAATCAACAAATTCTTGATAATCGTCTTAAAAAGGTGGATAAAAAGCTTGACAAAATCAAAGGATTTTTTAATAAGCTTTGGGACGCTATCTCATGCTCAAGCACTACTACCGCTTCAACATCTCGTGGCAAGCGTCCTGCACCAACATTTACATGGACGTCATCCGAGGAGCATACCAGTAGAAGCACAAGCGGAGCTAGTGGTGGACAAGGAGGAAGACCTTATCGACCATCATCAGGAGGTCCAGTCATTAGAGAACCAGGAGACAGAGAAGGTTCTTACGATTGGGATAAGGATCAGTAATTTATTTGAGTTATTGTTCTATTATGTTTCTTGCAACTATGACATTTGAACTATTATATTTTATGCATTTTTTTATGCAATTCTAAGATTCATTCTTGCTTAAACTGATTCTTTTAATTCCATGAAACTGCGGTTATTACTTCCTTTTTGTCGATGACAAAGGGGGAGAAAGTTTAAATATCTATGGTACTAACTTTGTTTTTGTAGGAAAGATAGGTGTACACATTCAGGGGGAGAAAGTTTAAATATCTTTAGAAAATCAAGTATTGCCATCAATCAAAAAGGGGGAGAATGTTGATACACGAAGATTTTTGATCAATGACAATGTATAAAGGAAGAAATATATGCAAGATAGAGCAAGATCAATGAAATATAAACTTGAGTATGATTTTTATATATATAGGATTATTTGTTAAAATCTATCCTCAAGAGTTGCACAAACACAAGAACACATTCATTATACTTCAATTTTTCACTGAGCATACTTCAATTCTTCAAAATGCATAAATTCATATGTCAGTCGACTGAAATAAATTTACCAGTCGACTGAACTGGCAAACATGTACAAATATGCACAGTTTCAGTCGACTAAATTTTCTGCACAGTCGACTGAAAATTTTCCAGAAAGATTACTACTATAATTTCAGTCGACTGAAATTCCTGCACAGTCGACTGAATTTGAACCTGAGAATTTTGCATGAAAGGACACCTTCTTCTTCCCAAGAGTTGCGACCATTCCTCAATAGAAATGGAAGCTTCTCTTATCTACAACCCTTGGCAATACATGCATCCTTTTTACAACTATAAATACATGATTCAAACATCATTCAAATCATCGAATTCTCTTACTCTAATCTATCTATTTCTTGATCATATTTTTCTAAACATTATCAAAGCAATCACTACTCTCTTTGCTTGAATCACTGTTTATATTTAATATATTTGATTCATAGCAAATTCATAATTCCTTAATCTTCACAAACATATTTCATATTCTTGAGGATAAGATTATAGGAACATTGTACTACATTAGACTCATTCGTGTTATAAAGAACACAACTAGTCAAAACTTGTTTAGCATTGAGGTTTGAAGTCCTCTTAGGTGGTTTGAGGCAAAGAAATCCCGTTCGGTTGTTCGGGTAAGTTGTGAACCTATTCCTCCGGGTTAAGAGAGGGTTTTGTAGTTAATGAATACCTAAGTGAAGCTTAGGGACTGGACGTAGGACAAGTGATCCGAACCACTATAAAATCTTGGTGCGATTTTTACTTACCATATATATATATTAACCACATAGCTATTCCATATTACACGATCCTATCAATTACTCTCGACTTTCACAGTAAAGCAAGATGTAAATAATAGGTTGATAGTATTAGTTGGTGTTAAAAATGAGGAAATTGACCCAGTTAAGTCTTCCGAACTATTTATTAGTAATGCTGTTGAACAATTGTACTTATCAATTAAGAAACTGAACTAGTTAAGTCATCCACTTCGTATCGTATTTCCAGTTTCTGTTTAACTGTCTGCTCTTGCAATTATCATTTTGTAGTTGAAAAAACATGTAACCATGAATACTTGATTCAAAGCGGATGGTTCATATTTTTATGCTGGCTTTGAGAGATTTCTTAATCAAGGCATTAATTAAATTTATGTGTAGTACTGCCCGGCTAATAAACGAAATACATTATACCAATAACTTGAGGATGATATACAATGCTTAAAGACTGGTCTTATATAATAATAATAATAATAATAATAATAATAATCTTCGACCTGATAATTCAATCTAGGTCTAATTTTTAGATAACTATTGACAACTCCTTGAACTATAAGTCAAACTCTACTTTAAATCAGAAAATTTCATATAACAGCCCATATTACATATAGAACAAATTACAAATTACAGTAAAAAAAATTGTTACTCAAGCAAATGATGCTTCTCTATTTTAACGTATGTTTAATTTACTTCTTTTATCTTGCAATTTTATAGTATTCTTGTATTTCTTCAGAGATTATGATTTACCAAGGGATTTCTTTGGTCATGGTTCTCATACATCATCTACAGCAGCCGGCAGTCGCGATGCCAGTTATTTTGGCTATGCCGAAGGAACCATGACAGGTATATATAGTATATGGTCTTAAACTCAATAAGAATTCATTTTTAGAAAAAATGAATATTTTGATATACTCTGATATATCCTATTGCTTAATGATAGTAGGAGGAGCAAGATACTGCTCCAGTTCTGTTTACAAAATTGAATATGCAATGCATAGTAATTGAAATTTTTATCACATCTTACTAATTTTTGTTCATATATTTTAAAAAGAAATTATTCAACCATGTCCCAAGATTTACTTGCCATTGGATTAAAATAAACCTTACTAAGTCTCCTATTAAACAATATTGATCAAAAATGAAACTAAAAATGCTATGATTGTTCTCATAAACCTACGTAGATTTCATCTTAATTCAAAGTTCTACTTAATAAATTATTGTACTAAATATGAAAAGTCATCACTGAATATTTAACTAAACTTCCTTTATTTCAAAAACATTCAAATGTATACGACGGGTCCAATATCTTTTAGTGGAAAAATGTACACATAATAACTCCTTTATTAGATAAAAATAGTACAAGTAGGCTTCGAGGGATATTTAGATAACCTTCCCTCATGTTTCTTATCACATTGATCTGTACTATATATATGGTCATTATATTCAAGATATTTTAATGTAACATATATATAAATAATGGATTGACGCACATCAACAAATCTTAAGAAACGTGAGTGGTTAAAAAAAGATATGTTAGCTAATTAGCTTAAAGTAGGAAAAAGGAGTACAACAGGTAAAAGTATTATGATTTAATTGTGAGTGCAGTACAAAAACCAATTATTGATAGCCTCGATTTTTAAATCTACTTGAACTATTTACTAATTATGACAGTAACAAAAAGTTTTCTAATGGACGTACAACTGTGTATGTTTGTCATTAAAGGATCATATCAGCAGTTTTTAAAGGTCAAAAGTTAGTAGTAGTTCCTCTGCAAGTTTTAAGTGATAAAGTTATAGAAAAGAGATGTATTATAAGGCATCTATAACCAAGTATCGCATACCAAAACTTCAGTAGAAAATCAATAGCCCTTCAATTAACATTTTTGTTCTTAGGAGACATTTATAAACAGCGTCTTTTCCCCCACTGACTAATATGCTATGAATATTCAACCAACTCCTTAGTTCCTAACAGTTGAAAGTGCTTTATACACTGACAGATTAAGATGACTTTAAGACTATTTAAAAAGGCCCATCATAGTGCATCCTGCTATTTTAGAAGCAGAGAGGTTTTTTTGGTACCAAACAGTTGTACCAATGATATCACGTTCAACCTTGTAACAAAAGGAATTTTAAAGTTAGAGGTCCTCCAAATGCACTAAGGCAAATTTTTTGGCATTTTTTATTGGGCAAGATAAATAGTGGTGTGGAACTATTATTTCAGTAAAATCAAGCCTAATTATCTAAATCAAACACTACCAAGGATGCTTGACTGTTATTGCTATTGTTCCCTGTTGTTATTTGTATTGTGTTTATATTGTTTACTGTTTACTTATTTTGAGGTCAATCTGCTCATGTTGCCTTCTAGCTTAAAAGCTGCCATTCTTTTATCTTTTACTCATAAGACACTTATAGTTATATGAGAATATATATGCTACGTTCTAACCATGCCCAAAATTATACTAAAGTCTTTGTGATTTAACTTTTAGGACAAATGAGGAACTGAAATTGAAGAATTTCTACTACTACAATGAAGTATATGAAGTCGGATCAAAACCTGACTTTTTCAGACTCTTGATGATAATAGTAGGTGACTTATTTTCATTCAATTGAAAATTTTACTAGCCGTTGCTAATCTTCTTATTTATACCCATTTCCCTGCATTATTAATTTATTCCTGTTAAATAAATTAGAACTGAGGATGCTAGTATTTATAGAACATTAACCAAATTAATTAAGTTTTATAAATATTAACGATATTTATAATAATGATAATAATAATTTAACTAAGTCAATTAATTTTTATAAATTGTAATAATAAAAAAATTAACTAATTTGTTAATACTAATAATAACAAATATAACATATTAATAATGTTAATTAGGTTTTATAAAAAATTAATTAAACTTATAATAATGATAATAATAATTTAACTAAGTCAATTAAGTTTTATAAATTATAATAATAAAAAATTAACTAAGTTGTTAATAATAATAATAATAATAAATTATAAAATATTAATAATGTGAATTAAGTTTTAGAAAAAATTAGCTCAACTTATAATAATGATAATAATAATAATTTAACTAAGTTAATTAAGTTTTATAAATAATAAAAAAATTAACTAAGTTATTAATAATAATAAATTATAAAATATTAACCATGTTAGCTATGTTTTATAAAAATTAACTAAATTTATAATAATAACAATAATAATTTAACTAAGTCAATTAAGTTTTATAAATAATAATAATAATTAGCTACGTTAATAATAATAACAATAACAATAACAATAAGTTATAAAATATTAACAAAGTTAACTGAGTTTTATAAAAAATTAACTAAATTTACAATAATAATAATAGTTACACTAAGTTAACTAAGTTCTATAAATAATAATAAGTTAATTAAGTTTTATAAAAATTTAACTAAGTTTATAGTAATAATAACCTATAAAATATTGGCCAAGTTTACTAAGTTTTATAAAAATTAACTAAATTTATAATAATAAGAATAATAATTTAACTAAGTTAACTAAGTTTTATAACAAATAATAATAATAAGTTTACTAAATTTTATAAAAATTATCTAAGTTTATAACAAGAACAGCAACAATTACAAGTTTATGATAAATAATTTCAGTTTGATTAAAGCATTTGAACGTTTTTTTCTTGATATAAGAATTAGGTTACTCAATGTAGAACTATTTTCTTATGAAGATAATAAAATGTTTATTACATTGACATATGATAAAATATATTTCATTCATGATCATAAATAATATATAGTATGTTAAGGATAATTATTAAATGTAATCTTAAATATATTCTATGAAAATGTATTATTTAATCTATAGATAAGCCATGACCCATGCAAATTAGATAGATAAACTTAATTAATATTACCAACATGTTTAATATTACAATTAGCTTATACATAGTCACTTTCTACACTACTAGAGAATTCCCGCCATAACAGTTTGCTAAGCCATATCCACCTGGGTCTCTTGATGAACCTGAACTAAATTTTGGCTATTTTGCTTTGGATAAGTACTTTAGGTAAATCTTAGATGTTATATTGGTAATACAGAGTAAAGTGAATGATAATCTTGTCCTTTTAACTGATTGCACACTATTTTACACTTGAATTTGAGTTTTTAAGTCAACTTTCTTTTTAATCGGATCAAATGCTTGGGTTTTTTGAGTTAGTAGTAAATGAAAAGTAGAAAGAGAAATGATAACGGAATATATGAAAATTGACATGACAAAGGATGACGATTTTTATCTCATTTCCTTTTAGTCTTTTATATAATAATTTCATATTTTTGTTCTCCTCTACTACTGATCTCTATTGCTTTTTTTCCCTATAGGAATATTGGACTTTTGAAGGAGATAGGCTTGGGCTTTCCATGATTTATATTTTCTCTTTTATTAAGCAATTTTTGTAGGATTTTACGTCGTTAACATTTGTGCTTAAAACACTGTTCATGAAACGTTGTATATGACTAAATTTTACGAAGTATGAAATTGATGTAGCTTTAATTATGTTCAATCGTCATAACTGCTTATAATATTGGATTATATATATTAGTGTGTTACAAATTGAGCAGTTTTCAATACATTATTCAAGGTTTATATAATTGTTTTAAAACTGCTACAGTAGTTGTAAAATGTCGCAAAAATGTTGATATACCGCAGTGTTTAAAAAGTGCTGCATTACTTACTTTTGCGGCCTTTCAAAACCGTTGTTGTATTACTGGTTCTACTGAAGTAAAAATGTTAGAAGGCATTGCCAAAATGCTGTTAAATGAGTTTGTAGCGTTTAATTAACGCTGAAAAATTAATTTACTGCAACGTTTGTTAAATGCGTCGCTAGCCATCTGTTTAGCAACATTACAGAAACGCTGCAGAATTTCCTTACTCTATTGCAGCATGACATTAGACAGCATTCTTCGAAATGATATAATGATTACGGCAGCACTTCTAAAACGCTGTGAAAGGTTCTTTTTGTTGTAGTGACATCAGGTTGTGCCAACTCGGCTCCTTCACCTACTTTATGTGAAGAAGAAGCAGCATGTGATTCTTTATGAAGTTCAAGATGGATATCATGCAATGTTTTGGGTTCATCGCCCAATAGCATTTCACTTTCAAGCCTAGACGGTTTCATTTCCTCGGTATTAAGATGTTTCTTTTCTTCCGCAATAAGAAATTCCTACGCTCACCGAGTAGGGATAATCCTCACCAATCTATGTTAAATTTCTATACTTGAGAACGTTGGTTTTGTAAAGAATAAGAAGTGGGCCGAGCTTGTTCATTATCTCCTCCCTAACCTCATCCTTGGTAGCTTCTACTTCATGTTGAATAAGTGCATTAACATCTTTGGCCCTTTCAACGGCCATGTCTCTCTCAAGTCCAACATTCACTAGCTCGTCACAAGCATCTTGCATGATTTTCTAAGCACCATGTTTCTCATTTTTGCATACTCAAGCTTGGCCTTGATTTCCTCTATTTCCTTCGAGGATGAAGATAATTACTTTGAGCTGTATCTCTTTCGAGTGTTATTTCTTGATTTCGATGATGCAACACCTGGACCATATTAAGAAGATTGGATTTCATCTCCTCCATGGATTTGACTGCAGCATTAGCTTTTCCCTCGGCCTCTGCTAGGGAGGTCCTAAAAGCTTCTAACTTGTTTGTCAAAGTATTAAAATTAATAATTCTTTTATTTTGAGCTTCATGGTGTTCTAACTTTTCAATTTCCACAGTGCGCTCAAAAGATACTTTTGACATTTTCTCTACCGCCCTCCTCCATTCACAGTACTGCATGTGGATATTAGTGACGCAGTCAATAGTCCTTTTCTGAATATGGTCCGGGACACTCTTTAGATTAGGAGGGGAAAATAACCCTTCAAAACATAGTTTGGAAACTCTTCTCGAAGTTGTGCCATGCGAGCAGCTAGATTGATCGTAGGATCTTTAGTAGCGGTTTCGACTTTAGTGCTTTCCTTGCTGTGTCTTTGGGCAGCAACATGTTCATTGTTGCAACGACGATCACCGGACCGTTGAGAGTGAAAAGGAACCAAAGGCTGTGGAGGAACTGAAATAGAAAAGGTACCACAGAGGGATAGATAGGTAGATTTCAGCGATCGGTTGGCTTATAGGAACCTTTTGGAGAAGGGGATATCGATCTTGATCAATGCTTATCTTGGGATAGCATATCCCTATCACCTATATCTTGATGACCCCGGTCCTGACTTGAGCAATGACTTGAGTCATAATACTTTCAACTACCATTTTGACATTAAGAGTTAGAGAATTAACCAGAAGATTGGTGGTGTATATCCCGGAGGTAATCAAACACGTTCCTTTTCTTCACCATCGTTTTTGCAAAGGAAATTGGAATTTAATCAATTTTAAGCATTAAAAGGCACAAGTCGAGCGTAACGCAATGTTGAGCGGTGCAAATGTGTGCAAGTGTCCTTGTGTTACCCCCGAGAAGGCATGTGCAAGAGCTTTGCACATTGGAGTAATTTTTCCTCTAGAAGTTGGAATCTCAATGCCAGTTCTAGTGGATATTCTGACTCCTCAATGCTCATGTCAATAAAGTGGAAAGCGTCAAAGTCATATGGTATTGGTAGACCAGACAAGGAATCAAACAGCAGACTTGAACGCTCTAACGGTTGAGAAGAATATTTATCTTGACCAATCTTAAGAGCCATCGACGACTTGAGTTTATCAGAAAGATGAATTTTCCAAAATCTATAAACAAATTTTTTCTTTTTTCTCCTTCAGGAACCGAGGGTTGTGAGGTCTGCGAGGATCTAACCTCGACCTTAAGACTTGATTCGTCATTATTGCGACTAGGCGCATTGCCTTTATCTCCTTCGGTATCAATTCCAGTTAATTCCTAAGCACCCATGGCTGGGGGCAAGACAGGATCGATTTGATTGTCCCTTTGACTAACTGTAACCTATGGCCTTATCTCTGCAGTTTGAGTGATTTTAGTTAGCCCTACATTAAGGCCCTCTTCTATCAAACAAAAATTAACAAGACATTCGTCCATAAGAAGATATTTGATGTTCTTGTCTTCAGGCGATGGATTTTTCAGAATTATGACCGCTTTCTTCTAAAGATTTCCGCAGGGCCAAGTGATGGTGCTTGTAAAAGGAGTTACTTGGTCAGGAATATGAACTTATTATAGGTTTTCGACCGTAATATAAAGATAGTGGATAACACTTACGTCTTTCCAGCCATTGTTGAGCGAAACCAGGCGGATATTGGATGAAGAACCGCTCACTTTTAAAGGCACTTAATTTGTCCCATGCGCTAGGTAGAATCTGACACCTCTTCACCCACTCAAGAAATGTAAACGAAAGACTCCATGTCCGTCGCTTAAAAGAGAATGTGAACCGAATGTCATAGATGGTTGGAAGACGATGCAAGAACACCATAAATACAGTATAAGTACAATTGAGAACATGTAGCCATTCGGATAAAGCTGCATTGGAGCTATCCTTAAATAATGAAGAATTTCCGGGATTTATGAGTTAAATTGTGTGATGCATTGGGCCTAGCATATGAACTTGCTATATCCTTGTGGGGGTCTATGAGCACCATCAATCCACGATGGAACCAACACATCATCAAAGGGAATTTCACGCCTTATGTAGATTCACTCAAAATCATCTTCCTTAATTTCAGAGGCTACGGAATCAGTAGGATTCTCTAGAAAAACTGAATCCTCTAGAGTATCAGTAGCAGGATAGACAACTTCTGGTGGAAAAACGGGAACTGCATCAGAAAGATAAAATTAAAGGCATGGGCTTTTCGATTATTTTGAATGATGACAAGAAGACAGACTATAAGACTCAGTTGTAGAACTTGATTCCATGTGAGGATTATCCTATTGGGAAGATGATCCAGCTGGAATATTTGCTAGATGCCTAGAACGTCTAAAACTCATTGCTATCAAACTTAGTAAAAATCATGATTAGATAAAGTAACATGTGCCCCCCAATGCATAGTGTGTGCTAGTGTGGTGTGATAAAGTGCCATGTAATGCCGTAATAAGTTATACGAAACCAAAGACGGAAAGGACGATGAGACTTCGAGGTTTGACCGGAGAGACCATCGTTTCTAACTGTCTCAGTCGTTTCTCTATGTCATTAGGGAACGACACAATTTAAGTTTCATGGTAGATTGTCAGCAAGCGAAAGTTTGATTTTATGCTTAGATCATGGATGGGTTTCAAGAGAGTGGTCAATGGCATTAGTTCATGTCAAAGTTCAAATATCATATATTACAGAATATGCGGTTCAAATCCAATATGAGTCATACGTGTTCACTTAAATATGCAAGGCTGAAGCTCATTTTTAAATTTATGTCCATTTTTTGGATTCCATTTTTGGATTTTGACATCTGACAATCGATCGTTCAACCTAGTCAAACATGCCAATCGTTAACCCTATTCATTTCATCCGGTCGTTCATATCATCCAATAGTCCAATCGTTCAATCACTACATTCCTATCGATCATTTATAAACTCAGTCATTATCGATTGTTCACGATTGTCCAAGTTCATCGATCATTCTCCCTAACCTTTCATACCGATAGTTATCTCCACGCCATAAATCGATCGTACCACTCTGTTCTTCCCACCCTGAAAACTCCAACTCCAAAGCACCACCGATTGTTCAAAGACGATAATTAAACACCTAAACCTCAGCGCCGCTTTATAACGATCAGTACATCATCACCCTCATTCACTCCAAAGTTGTCTAAGTCCAAAGTTTCACCGATCATCCAAGAACGATCATCATGCATTGATTTGAATCACTTTCTTTACTCAACAATTTCATTTTTTTCAAATTCCCATCCTCTCCAATTTGGTGCAGATCGAACGACTTCCCCAACTAAACTAACCTACACGAGATTCTCGACATTAAAAGTTTGACTCAAATTAAAAAATGTGTATGGATTGACCCACCTAAATAATGTCTGAAGAAGAGAAATGGATTTGAATTCAAAGTCAAGGGAGACCTGGAGAAACTAGAGCGATAATGATTCGTAAGGGGTGATTGGTTTAGAAAATTCAATCGTCCTTGGATCAGTAGGCGAAGGAGATGGGGCAGTTCATGTATTCTTCTTTAATCTCAATGGAAATGAAACAAAGTGAATGAAGAAAGTGAAGGAAGTGAATGAGTTTGGGAGCTTATATATGGAGAGCACCGGCCGGTCATTCCTTGCCAATTTGAAGTCACAATCGATCTGATTGCATGCTCTATACCGATCATTTCACTCATGCACAATGCCAATCATTTTAAAATGATCCAAAATATAGGAAGCCCGAAACGATCGACAGAAAAAAAGAAGAAAAAAAAAATGAGGAGAAGGGGAATATGAATGAGGGAATATCGATCGGTAATGAGCATTTGTTTATAAAAATGTATATATAATTAAGAATAACGAGCGGTGGGGATTGTTTATAAAAATTTCAAAACTTGACAACGGCCAGTGAACGTGAAACTGTGATCGATGGTCAGGTATGAACACGTATACGTGCTAGTATACATTTCAAATTTCAGTTTTTTGAAATCAATAAAAATTGAATGTTTCACCTGAAATCGAGCAGAAAAAATCAAAACAATGTTTTTGAAGCTTAGAAATTGCCAGAAATAAAACAAGATGATCACCAGTAATTTGTGATCCCATATTTATACTGTTGAAAATCGACCAATCGTCATGATGAATAGGGAAATTACGACCCTCGATAGGAAAACAACTCGGTAGAAGGATAATTATTATCCAATAAACCAAATGCACTTCTTTTCGACGATTTTGGCTTGCGACGATTCAATGCACGTCATGTTCGAAACAGGACATACTTTGATGGGCAAATGTTATCCCGCATTTTGGCAAGGTCGTGATATCATCGACTTGCCTAGGAATAGATGGTTATGAGCCTTAAGAATCGATTATTTACAACACCGTGGACGATGGTCAGGCAAATCCGGACCGGTTCCCAATCGTGGTGCAATCAGTTGGAGTGACTAACATAGCCTTCAAACGGTCGGAGTTCATATGCTCGAATTACGGACAAAGCAAAGATTTACATGGATTGATTGGGAACGATCCATAAAATAGCTCAAATTAGCGAAGATCGGTTGATGTATCAAAACCCACAAGGTCAATTCACTTGAAACTTTCGAAGCATCAGTCACTACTACAAAACAGATCATTTGGGATGGTTGTTTAACCCCTGTTATGACTGTTCAACAACCGTAGCAAATGCAGATGTTGCAATAAATAAAAACATGTTGCGACGATTTTTAAAACCTTCGCAGAAAACTACGTTTGCTATGATTATTTATGGCAACCATCGCAAACAGACATTTTTTTGCGATAGTTTTTCGTAACAACCGTCGCATTAAACTATCATTTTAGCTTCGAAAAGATAATATTTTGCTACGGTTAGATTAAACAACCGTCGCAAATTACCTATTTTTTGTGACGGTTTTTCATAACCGTCGCAATAGGCTATCATTTTAGCTTCAAAAAGATGACATTTCTTTATAATTGGATTAAACAATCATCGTGAATTGCCTATTTTTTACCATTGTTCTTCATAACAACCGTCGCAACAAAATGTCATTTTGATTTCGAAAGGATAACCTTCTGCTACGATGAGGTTTAATAACCATCGCAAATTGCAATTTTTTGCTACGGCTTTTTATAATAGAGGTCACAATAAACTGACATTTGGCTTCAAATATTAAATGTAGATTCACATAATGGATTACATTAATAACATAACTTTCTATTTCTATACATATATTATTAAAACATTGAACATAAATTACTAAAACATAACAAATAATTGAAAATGTAGCAACTAATTAAATGTACAACCTCTTCTTTGTACAATGAAGTTATATGTACAAATTTACTTATAAAATATTGTTAGGAATCTGCTAAAACAAAACTATGCTAAACAAGTTTACAATTCCATGTACTTCATATGCATTGTAATGCACTGTAGGCGCAACACATTGGGCTAGGATATTGCTTAAAGGCAGCTTCAAGTACTGTAAAGTGGCCGGAGCCGCATGAGTATCTTTGCTTTGTGCCAACTGAGATGCCATGTTTTGAGTAGAAAATTCGCTTCTCCGGCTATTCTGTATAGTAAAAGAAATCATATGATATTACTAAAATCTTCTGTCTACAGGTAAGAATGGAAGGTTAAAGAAATGATGGTTATAATGCAAGGAAGATCATACCCTTGCGGTATCTAAAGTGGGAGTAGGCAATGGACGGGAGTAAGCAATGATGCTGCCAATAATGCATATTTTCTTCCATTACGCTGTAAATATCATTATTATTACGGTTAACTTAATCCATTTTCTTGCTCGATTTCCTTAGATGCATCACCACATACTTCTTCCGCTTCCATTAATTCCTCCATATACATGTTTGTTTCTGAGGTCTGAGATGCAAAGGTTTGAGCCTCAGTCTCCTAAAGAATTAGTGTAGGCATTTTGATTCTTGTCCATGAGGATGAGGATTTCTTCTATCCTTGCTAGATTAGGGTTACTAGGCCAGAAAGCTCTATCTGCACACGAAACGTTTTCAATATCAGCAAAAGATGTTAGGATTAAAAAACATGAACAGAGTTTAGCTTGGTTAACATCTAAAAAGAACATTTATTTTCAAAAGGTGAAAATGCCAGAAAGCATGTAGAAAGATATAACATGAACATGTATCTTAAGTGTTCATAGATATGAAGAGTGCACATATTCAGTTAAACAAACAATAATAATAGTATAATACAACAATGTACCTACATGGTTAACAACAGGGAGTTCCCACATTCAGTAAAATGATTGAATGCTACAACAGAAGACTATGATTTTCACCTGGGAGTTATAGAAACAAGACTACTCAAACATGATACAACCAAAAACATGTTGAAATGACATCATTCATGTTCTAAATCAGGCATTTCAAATAGTTGAAAACAGTTAATAAAGAACCAATTTTATTTATGCCATATCAGAATCAGACATTTTGAATGGTTGTCACTTAAAAAATCAGATGAAGCAATATGATACAAAACTGACTTAAAACATATGCTCATGCACTTCCCACTATAATGTCAAATAGTCTAGAATTTGCTACCAACAATTATATCAATGCATCTAAGCATAGTTTAAGCAATTTTATGTTTACATGTGTTCATATGTTGGTCGAAAAACCTTTTGAATTTTCCTTATTTTCATCAGATCATCATTTCAATTTGTAAAATTATTAATTAGAAAAATCACCGGAACTTATAAATAGTTCAGACATCCTTTGGACGTTAAAAGAAACAAATAAGCATATTACAAATATTAAAGACATGAATAATAAGACATAGCGCACAAGATTTATACAGGAAGAACAAATAGTTCACTCATGATCTATATACCTAACATCGAAAAATATTAAAATAATGCGCAGGCATATGTGAGCCGAAGTTAGTTGTTTGGACGTGTTCACAATTTCACATCAACACATTACACCGGCCATTTCTTTCTTTCTTTTTTTTGTTTCTTTTTTCTTCCTTGGTATCCACGTATCCAATGTCCTATACATCAGGTAATTCATTAACTGAAAACCTGGTTGATGTTTAAATAATAATCTGAAGAGAGATTTGTTGAAATAAATCATCGAAGAGAGTATTTTTTATTTTATTTTTCAATGAAGCACAGAAAGTATAATGCAATATATGAACATTGGGATGATAAGTTTGTACCTCGATTATGCCGAGGAAAACACCATTTTCTCAGAGGAAGGTTAAATAGTTGCATAGATTCTCTTGCGATGGCTTTTAGTGTCCACGTAGGCCCAGACAGACTGTGATTATGATCAATATATTTAGTTTATTAGCAAGTGTTTATATGCCTCTATATATATTTTGAAAATAATTTAGAAAGACAAGGAAAAATGAGAATAATAATAATATGGATGCATAAAGATTAGCTAGATTGAGAATAATTTTGCTCATCACTTCTAAGAGAATATGTCATTTCAATTCGCGAGTATCATTGGTGCATTTTGAAAATAGCCATTATCAAATTTTTAAACAAAATGGACTGACCTCATGTGCAAAAGTATATCAACCCATTCTAGTAGAATATAAACAAATGCTTATTATAGATCAAGTTGTATTAGACAACATAAATGAACCTGACTGATGTTCATATACATATAACCAATCCCAATTCATAGGGATTGATGTTAGATCATGGTTAATTATAAGTAGAGATTAGGGAGGCTCTCTTGTTTTGAAACTTATTACGACCTCCCTTCTCAAAAAAGTGTTTTAAATTACCCTCCTATAATTATTTTTGATAAATAAATTTTGTTATTATTTCCAAAAATTAAACACACACTCAGTTAGGAGTTAATATGAGCAAAATTAATCTTATATTTTGCAAACATCTGCATTTTGTTAGTATATAGTGCAAATTTTTGCAGTTTGAAAGTCGAAAACATTGCTATTTTTCTGAAAATAATTCTAGAGGGTGTTTCATGGAATCTATTTTTAAGAATCTATTTTTGAGAACGAATAAAATGTATTTTAAAATTTATAGAAGAGTGCCTGTAAAAACTTCCCTAAAAATAAAATTTCAAAAATAGTTCCAGATTGGTTACTTAAGGATTCCATTTTCCGAATTGAATCTACCAGCAGCTATAGTAGCACCTCCAGCTAGGAAGCTTGAATGATGACATATCCCTTTCTTTTTCTTCAAATCAAAGGATCAAAATGTAAAACTTAAAGTAAAACTCAAAAAATAACAAGAAGCAAAAATATTTAACTTAAACACCCACCTTGCCAGCGTACAACTTATGTGAGGTGCTCGATACAAAATTCCACTTGGAACTTTTTGGCCCATCAGCAATGGTATCAAGCAAATCTCCAGTTTGCTTGTGCACTATTTTTCCCTCTAAAACAATATACTCGAGGTGCGCTCTCTCTCTCTCTTTCTGGCTGCAAATAGAGTAGCTTCACGTGCCAAAGTTAAAAACACCAGAACTTCACATAATTAATTAATCCAGAAATAAAGTCTTAATTGATGAGTAGTTCACAATTTCATATGCCACATGGTTAGTACACAGTAAATGGTTGCAAGTATAGTACAAGTTGACCTACAAGTGCACTACTTTTAGGTAAATTAATGACAATTCACTTATTGCAATACTTAGTAACAAGCTAAGGAAACTTGCAGGTCCAAAAAATTTAACGCATTGTTTCCAAAGCAATGACCTTGGGCATTTAGTGAGATCAACATTTTTTCCAGCACCAATATCCAACCTACAAAAAGTTTCCATAATATATCAATGTATCCTTCTTTACTGCTATCTATTGTAAGCAAAACAGTAATCAAATTCACATTTTGGCATATATCTCAAATTCTAGCAGCTATAGAATGCAGTATTAGTGTTTGCGTCAAAATGGATCACAAACACACAATTGCCGATGAAAGCATCCATTCACAATCATAGATCACAGATAGCAAGTATGTAGAGAATATAAATATGAAGAACACACAAAAATTTTAAAAGGAAAGCAGCAGAAAGACAAGATTTATAGCGGTTCAACATTGGAGCCTACGTCCATTTTGAAGAGTTGTTGTTTTATTGATGATTATCTACTGATTTACAAGAGTACAATTGATAGTATCCGAATTACAATGGAGTTCAGTAGAGCCATGGTATAGAAGAGCCAAAGGATACATTTTCTGTAGGTCTAGGATCATTATTTATGGGCGTAGGCAGCAAATATCTCATCCGGATCTCGAAGGACTTCTTCTTTCATGTGGGTGGGCCCACGGGATCGAGTTTAGGTGATTTCGACTTGATATCAAAGCGATACGAACGGAATTCATATCGATCAAGAATTGATCTTTTTGGCTGAAATTGACCAGGTGTATTCTTGAAGTAGTAGCAAGCTTCTTTGAAAATTTGATGGCATTTGGACTTGTAGATTGTGAGATATGATCGATGCAAGTTTGGATCTTCAATACGTAGCCAATTTCGTATCGATACGTGGCACATGTTAAAATAGATCGATACGAACATGCATTGATACGAGTGAATAGTCTCTGATGGATACGAAAGGGATCGAGTGCAACATGATGGGTACGAATTACATTGATACGAAACCAGTGGGGTTTTTGTTTGTTGATCGATTGTCATGGTCACTTGGTTGCGAACTGGGTGGCTTAAGCGGATGGACATGAATGGATGTTCATGGGATGGATACGAATAACATGGGTATGTATACGAAGGTTGATACGTGGTTGCGACTCGAAGCAAGTGACGTAGCGACTCGAATCAATCTATAAACATGATACCCCATAAATGACCCAAAGCAAGCTCTTCCTTGACCCGAAGCAAACCCTCCGAAAACCCAAAGTAAGCCTAAGGATGGCTCGGAGCCAACTCCAGGCAACTTGAAACGACTTGATTTTTGTTGAAACTATGTTTTAGACATCTTGTGTTGTTTGTTCATCGACTTTGTTATATTCTGGCTTCATGAAAACACTTACTATCTGTGAGAATCTAGTTTTGATCATTGTACAGTCGGTTGGGTTAAATCTATCGACATTCTGCCTTACCAAAAGGCGGGTTAACAATTAGTTTACAAATACATAAGTTGAACTCACTTGAAAGTTTCACTTTGCATGTTGTTATATCTTTTTTTTCACATCTTGTGTAAAATATCAATAATTAAGTACGGGTATTTCAACCTTTCCGACACATGTTAAGGACAAAAGCTTGCACAAGCATAGCATGTCTTTCAAATCCTACACATATTAATTAAAAGTCAGAGTGATGGAATATGATATGTGTGTTATCCCGTCTTTTGGCAAAGTCGAGATACCCAAAAGTTAACAGAAACTCAATGATTACTAGTCATGAACATCGATTATATAGGGTCACCATGGATATCGATGAATTTTGTCCGAGTCTGCATCGGGCCACAATTGACAGGACATGATGAGCAAAGCTGTAGAAGCCAGTGTTTCAAATCTCAAATCAATCCGAGCTTGTATGTGCAAGTTATGATCGATTCAATCTAAGGAAAGAGCATGTTGTTCGTATCCATGAAGAAGGCAAGGTGATGGTCCATTCGAACCCATCAGGTTCGAATCCATCAGCTTAACATCATCTCGCTCCATTTGAATCCATCAGGTTCGAATCCATCAGGAGTTAGGCACTTCGAACCGATCTCGTTCGTATCGATCAAGTTCGTACCCATCCTCACGCCTCATTTCGACTCCATCTAGTTCGCATCCCTCAGATGATCTCACTTCGCATCCATCAACAGATAGTATGCCTCGTATCCATTATAAAGGCGATTGTTCGAATCCATAGATAAATCCTTATTCGTATCCATCGATATAACTGTCGTTCGAGTCCATGGCCCATAACCTATTCGAATCCATCGGAAGTCCTTCGTATCCATCAGGTGCTGGCCACCCACGAACAATTACATGTTCGTATCCACCAAGTCAACAAGCATGGATGACGTGTCATTCCACGATACGAAGTAGGCGAGATCTAGGGAGTTGATGCGTTCAACTAGGAGAAAAGACCAGATCGACTCGAAGGAAGCGCGCCAACTCATCACAGAATCACGTGAGTTCATGGAGTCGAAGGCATCGGTTCGAAGGCATGGGTTCGAAGCCGACAGCCACACGAAAAACAACATTTCGAATCCACGATAACTCGAGATCTACTGATCCAAATGCCATGAAATTTTCACAGGAGCTTGCATGCATGATGAAGAACGTCTCCACCAAGTTTCAGCCCAATTGGACATCATCTTGATCGATACGAAATGACTTCGTATCGATCACAGATCGAGTCGAAACCTGGTGGGGTCGGTCGTGTGGGCCAACTCACGTGCCAAAAAAAGTCTCCCGAGATTTGAGCGAGATCTGAGCCTCCTACGCCTATAAATAGAGCCCCAGAACCAACAGAAAAGGGATCTTTGGCCATTTAACGTCCAGACTCCGCCGGATTCAATCCTACTCGCAACCATCACTGTTGTAAACGATTTACTTCACTATAATCGCTGTAATCGATTGTAATCAGCAAGGATAATCAATAAAAGGAAAACTATTGAAGTGGACGTAGGCCGGAGATTGCCGAACCACTATAAATCGTGTGTTCTTATTTATTACTTCTGAATTGCTGCTAGTTGTTGCTAAGATCTGTGATTTGTATTTGAATATTGTTGATTTGTATTCATACACTGGTGCTTTCACGATACTTGGGGTTTGTGACCAATTTTGACGCAAACACTTTGGTGCTTCCACTGAGAGCGACTAGCACCCGCTACACCAGATTCGGAATTCAGATTTAAGAGTTTGAAGAATCCCGATTCAGAGACAATGACTCGACAAACAAGACAAAGAGCTGATCGGAGCCAACAAGGAGGAAGCCAAGAAGCATCCTTTGGAGCCGGAGAGGGACAGGCTTCGATGTATATCACTAGAGATGAGATGGAAGCTATGTCTAATTCATTACGCGAAAGCATAGTGAAGACTCAACAGGAGATGCTGCAGAATTTCCTCGAACAAATGAGGGCGGCGAATGTGCAAAACCTTGGACCAACTACAACGACTGCAAGTGCGGGATAAGGAATCAGGATTACAGAAGCTAACTAAGGTCAGGTTCAAGACCAGAATGTAGGAGTTGAAGGTGATCAACAAGGGCTTGGGGGCAGACCCTCAGGGTCCGATACTGAAAGACCAATAGACGGAGCTCAACAAGCTGGAGCCGATGCTTACACTAACGAGCCACTCGAAGAGTATGTACCAGAATTCCCTTCAAGGCTCGGGAGGCAGGACAGGAATTGTTATATGTCTAGTATACCAAAACAGAGAATAATCAATTATAAACTCGTCGCACAAGTTTATAACTCAGATTTCCACTACACTGGAATTCTGTAGTAAATATTATAACAATATGAATGTTGTAAATAAATTACAACAACAGCGTTATACAATTTTGAATAAACAGTATAACCAGAATAATGAATAGAAATATAGAACAATGTATATAAATATACAATCAGACTAGAATTCTAACCGGATTACGTCTGAGGCTCGTCGTAACGATTTCCTTAAGAATTTTATTTCAAAATTCTCCCAAGATACAACAGACGAATTCTGCACGAAATTGTAATGAGTATATCACTCTGTGATTTGAATATTAGAACAGCAGTTGTGTTTAGAAGAGAAGAGATAAGTTAGATTAAAAATTCGGTGAGGAAAGTGATCAGTTTTCCTTCTTATTTATAATTGGTCTGTATCCCTTCGAACGGTCGCGACTGCACCCGTTTGTCCAAACGGTCGCGCCTGTTGTTTTTTCATCGCACATGCCTGCTGTTCGGCCGCGTCTCCTCACATGGGCCGCACCTGTTCGTTTGCGCGCGCTTCAGAAGTCGTGTCTCTTCAGTCCCGCGTCCGTTTTTACCCTCCTGCTGCTTATCTTCATATTTCAGGCCCAGCCCAGTTTCAACTGAAGCCCAAAAAACTGTTAACAATGGCCCAGCAAAAGAATGGTCATTTTAGACCCGTATCCGGCCCGGTCCGGTTCGGTCGGACGACGGCGGCGCGCGTGTGGTGGTGATGCATAATCTCCCTCCTTACAACGAAGCATACATTTGGGAGCCGCAGGCCCCCAACCTCCTCATGAGAAAGCTATATTTAAACCAATATAGCTCTCACAATTTGGAGATGTGGGACTTTGTATATTTCATTCAACTTATTCTTAAGGAATTCCAACAATCCCCCACATGAATGATAATATACATATCCCCCACACAAAGCGAAATATCACAGAGTACATATGGAATAATGCTTTGTCGTGAATAAGTAGATATTTCACTTTGAACTTTCCCTAGTTAAAATTTATCGGATCTACTTGGCTAATCGGTGAATTATTTCATCTTGAACCGTCGGCCTTCATTGTATATCCAGACAATAACTTTACGAAGCATTGATTCGCTTCTCATCCAATCTCTTGGTTGTGTTCATTTTGGTCCTGGACAATTTTTGGTTCTGCGAGTGTTTTTAGAGAATATAAGTCTTTGAATATTCTCATAGAGCCGACCCAGCTCACACTAACATAGGTGATCGCAACCATTAAGAGTATCCTACATATATCCCACTTGTTATTGTCAAGATATGGTCATCATTAAAAAACATAGTTTTAACCTTTAAACACCTCTGTAGGCATGCATTTATATTTTGCACCATAGGAATGGAGTTGGACGATGTCCACGTAAATGCATTACGTCTTGAGTTATTCAGAACTGGTTTGCCTATTGATCCTAGTCCGTGGGATCTCCAGTCGCTAGGATAGGTTTCCGTATAAGATAACTCTTGATGGTTTAGGCTTTTAAGCCCATTCCCCTCGATGCGCAGTCAATTTTCTCTCTTGATAAAGCTTTAGTAAATGGATCCGCTAGGTTATCATTTGTCTTCACATAATCAATGGAAATAGTTCCATTAGAGTTTAATTGCCTAACTGTGTTATGGAGTCGACGAATATGTCGTGGTTTTCCATTATACACAAAATTGTGCACTCTACTTAGCGCAGCTTGGTTATCACAGTGTATATATATGGCCGGTACAGATTTAGGCCAAAACGGAATATCTTCTAAAAAGTGACGAAGCCATTCTGCTTCTTCGCCTGCTTTATCTAATGCAATGAACTCTGATTCCATAGTGGATCGAGCTATGCATGTTTGTTTAGTAGATTTCCATGACACTGCTGCCCCTGCTAGGGTAAAGACATAACCACTCGTTGATTTTGATTCCTCTGAATCTGCAATCCAGTTTGCATCACTATATCCTTCTAAAACGGCAGGATATTTTCCATAATGTAAGGAAAAATTAGTGGTATTCTTTAAATATCCCAACACTCTTATTAGTGCTTTCCAGTGTTCTTTCTCTGGATTACTTGTATACCTGCTTAGTCGACTTACTGCATAAGCTATATCTGGTCTTGTGCAATTCATGAGATACATGAGACATCCTATTACACGAGAATATTCCAGTTGCATTACACTCTCATTAGTGTTTTTATGCAGTACTTCCGATGGATTAAAAGGTGTATTTACTCCTTTAATTTCAAAGTTTTGAAATCTTTCAATCACTTTTTCTACATAATGTGATTGAGATAACTCGATTCCATTAGATGTTCTTATTATTTTTATTCCCAAAATAATATCTGCAACACCCAAGTCTTTCATGTCGAAATTGTTGATCAGCATTTTCTTTATGGTCTCAATTACCTGAGTATTTGGACCGAATATTAGCATATCGTCTACATATAGACAAATCATCACATATGATTGTCCAAGTTGTTTATAATAAACACATTTGTCACATTCATTTATACGAAAACCGTTTCTCATCATGACACTATCAAATTTTGTGTATCATTGCTTTGAAGCTTGTTTTAGTCCGTATAATGATTTGACTAATCTACAGACTTTGTTTTCATTTTCTTTGGAAATAAATCCCTCAGGTTGCTCCATGTAAATCTCCTCATCGAGATTTCCATTTAAGAATGTTGTTTTTACATCCATTTGATGAATCTCTAGATTATAGATGAATGCAGTTGCTATTAACATTCTTATAGAGGTTATTCGTGTTACTGGCGAATATGTATCAAAGAAGTCTACTCCTTCTTTTTGACGATATCCTTTGGCTACTAATCTGGCTTTATACTTGTCGATAGAGCCTTCTGCTTTCATTTTCTTCTTGAAAATCCATTTGCAGCCAATTGGTTTTATTCCTAGTGGAATATCAACAATTTCCCAAGTTTTATTACTTAGAATTGAATCAATCTCACTTTGGATTGCTTCTTTCCAACATGAAGATTCAGAAGATGAAGCTTCCTTGTACATTTGAGGTTCGTGCTTTAATACATATGTAAAAAAGTTCGAACCAAATATTTTGGAAGTTCTAACCCTTACACTTCTTCTTGGTTCAGCATCCTCAATTTCATGATGAGTTTCATCTTCATGCGAATCGTTTGATTCTTCCCTTGTCCTTTTTGCGACATTATTTCCTTCATTCCTTTTGTGCGGAAACACATCTTCAAAGAATGATGCATCTCTTGATTCCATGATTGTATTTACATGAATATCAGTTATATCAGACTTGAATACCAAAAATCTGTAGACACTACTATTTTGGGCTGGCCCAAGATAATAACAATCTACTGTTTTTGGTCCAAGTTTGACTCTCTTGGGAGGCGGAACTGGAACTTTTGCCAAGCACCCCCACACTTTGAGGTATTTAAAGCTTGGTTTGTGTCCTTTCCATATCTCATATGAAATTGTTTCTGTTTTATTGTGAGGAACTTTGTTTAATATGTGATTAGACATATTTAATGCTTCCCTCCACAAGTTCGTCGGTAAACCAGAAGTTAAAAGCATGGCAGTAATCATGTCTTTTAACGTTCTGTTCTTCCTCTCGGCTACACCATTTTGTTGTGGTGAATATGGTGCTGTTGTTTGATGAACTATTCCATTCTCTGCACAAAACTGTTCAAACGGTGACTCATATTCTCCACCTCGATCAGATCTCAATATCTTGATCTTTTTATTTAACTGGTTTTTTACCTCAGCCTTGTATTTTATAAACGCTGTTATTGCTTCATCTTTACTATTTAAAAGATATACATAGCAATATCGCGTATAATCGTCAATAAAAGAAATGAAATACTTTTTCCCACCTCTTGTAGGTAGTGATTTAAAATCACATAAATCTGTATGTACCAAACCTAATGGTTCGATGCTTCTGTCAACAGATTTAAATGGTTGTTTGACCATTTTTGCTTCTACACATGTCTCACATTTGTAGTTCTTATCTACTTGGAAATTTGGAATCAATCCCAAGTTTGATAATTTCTTCATTTTTCGGAAGTTTATGTGCCCTAATCTATCGTGCCATAGTAAAATTTCGTGCTCAAGCAAGTAAGAAACTTCAATTTTATTAATAGCACAATCAGAATACATAGTTTTATTTCCGATAACGGCTACATTTGCCTTAAATAGGCCATCACATAAATATCCTCTTCCGATATACATTCCAGCTTTGGACAGAACCATCTTGTCTGACTCGAACACCATCTTGAATCCCTTTTTTGATAAGACTGCACCAGAGATGAGATTCTTGCGTATGTTTGGAACGTGGAGCACGTTATTCATCTTAACAGTTTTTCCAGAAGTTAACTTGAGGATTACTGTACCACTGCCTTCGATCATGGAAACTGCAGAATTACCCATGTAGAGTTTTTCTTCGTGATCGAATTTCTGATATGTAGAAAACATGGAATTGTCAGAACAGACATGACGAGTAGCGCATGTATCTACCCACCATTGGATAGGAATCTGAACCAGATTGCATTCAGATACCACCGCCGAGAAGTTGGACTCGTCTACTTTCATGTTATCTACTATATTTGCCTCTTTATTGCGTTCCTTCTTGAGTCTGAAATCTCTAGCGGCATGTCCAACTTTTCCACAAACCCAACATTCGCCATTAAATTTCTTGGTTCGTTTGTTGTCTTTTGGTTTGTTGTCTTGAGCTTTCCTTTTCTTCTGGAAATTCTTCTTTTTGTTTTTGGTCTTTGACCCTTCAGCCACAAATGCCTCCTCGCTTTGTTTTGTTATTCCACGGTTATCTGCCTCAATTTTCAATCAGACTATGAGATCTTGTAAAGAGATTTCCTTCTTCTTATGCTTTAGATAGTTGCGGTAATCTCTCCATGACGGCGGCAGTTTTTCCGTGATGACTTCAACCAAAAACGATTCTCCAACCACATGACATTCCGCTTCGAGTTCATGAATGATGATTTGCAATTCATGCAGTTGAGCAGTCACCGGTTTGGAGTCAACCATCTTATAGTCCATGAATTTGTCTACAATGAATTTCTTAAGACTGATATTCTGCGTCTTGTACTTTGTGGTAAGTGCATTCCAGAGTTCTTTTGATGTCTTTGAAGGCTGATATACTTTGTATAGCCTCTTGTTAAGACAATTCAGAATATAGTTTCTGCATAAAAAATCGGAATACATCCACGTATTCACCTCTGCTTCCTTGCCTGGTGCAGGATCGGTTCCTCCTCCTCGAGGTACTTTTGCAGACCAAGTGTGATGAGATAAAACAACATTTGATTTTGCCATGTCAAGAAATCATCACCATCTCCCTTGAACGGTTCAGGTCTGTTGTGAGTAGAATTCTTTGAAAATTCGACTGCTACCATCTCGGATTTAGTAAGAAAACAGTAAAAAAATTAAGATGTTATATGTCTAGTATACCAAAACAGAGAATAATCAATTATAAACTCGTCGCACAAGTTTATAACTCAGATTTCCACTACACTGGAATTCTGTGGTAATTATTATAACAATATGAATGTTGTAAATAAATTACAACAACAGCGTTATACTATTTTGAATAAACAGTATAACCAGAATAATGGATAGAAATATAGAATAATGTATATAAATATACAATCAGACTAGAATTCTAACCGGATTACGTCTGAGGCTCGTCGTAACGATTTCCTTAAGAATTTTATTTTAAAATTCTCCCAAGATACAACAGACGAATTCTGCACAAAATTGTAATGAGTATATCACTCTGTGATTTGAATATTAGAACAGCAGTTGTGTTTAGAAGAGAAGAGATAAGTTAAATTAAAAATTCGGTGAGGAAAGTGATCAGTTTTCCTCTTTATTTATAATTGGTCTGTATCCCTTCGAACGGTCGCGACTGCACCCGTTTGTCCAAACGGTCGCGCCTGTTGCTTTTTCATCGCACCTGCCTGCTGTTCGGCCGCGTCTCCTCACATGGGCCGCACCTGTTCGTTTGCGCGCGCTTCAGAAGTCGTCTCTTCAGTCCCGCGTTCGCTTTTACCCGCCTGCTGCTTCTCTTCATATTCCAGGCCCAGCCCAGTTTCAACCGAAGCCCAAAAAACTGTTAACAATGGCCCAACAAAAGAATGGACATTTTAGACCCGTACCCGAGCCCGATTCGGTCGATCGGACGGACGGCGGCGGCACGCGCGTGTGGTGGTGATGCATAATCTCCCTCCTCACAACGAAGCATGCATTTGGGAGCCCCAGGCCTCCAACCTCCTCATGAGAAAGCTATATTTAAACCAATATAGCTCTCACAATTTAGAGATGTGGGACTTTCTATATTTCATTCAACTTGTTCTTAAGGAATTCTAACAGGAATGTGGCCAGGGGTCAACCCCTGGACGGAGATGAGAGAATGATTGGCCTAATGCGACGAATCATGAGAGGAGGATTGTCTGGCAGAGGGTTGGAAGAAGTCAATCGGAGTCCGTTCACTCCAAACATCAGAAATGCAAGGAACCCCCCAAAATTCAAACTACCAATGCTAGATCCTTATGACGGGAGGTCAGACCCGACCATGCACATCACCAGATATATTAGGCACATAAAAGTGTTAGAAGCATCCGAGGAAGTGATGGCTCGATGCTTCCCTTTATACTTGTCAGATTTGACTGCGCTTTGGTTCAGACAACAAGAAACTGAATCAATCAGAACATGGGGCGAGCTTGTAGACTGCTTCATGAGACAGTTTAGGGTCCATGTGACGCGACCCAAGAGTGTGATGACTTTAGCCTCGATAAAGCAAAGGACCGAAGAGTCCATAAAAGATTTCTTATTGCGATTCAATGCAACGGTGGCTTCTGTAGATCGCCCGGATCCATCGATGATTTTGATGGCGGCGATGGCAGGAGTTGGGGAAGGCACCAAATTTAAAGATTCTCTGACTAAAGATCCACCGCAAGATCTCGGAGAGTTCTATCACAAAGCTGAAAAGTTCATCCGATTAGAAGAATCACAAGCCGAGAGGCAGGAAACAAACGCCGCGCAAAGCGAAGGAACCTCCAGGGAACAGTCCGGAGTAGATAAAGGAAAGAGTAAACAGGATGATAGATACGATGGTCCTGATAAACGGAATAAATTCCGAGAACCTAGATTCAGGCAATACACAAATCTGACTGCAGGCCTGGAACGAATTTACACTGATACTCGGGGGCAACTCCCTTATCAAAAGCCACCCAGGAGAGATCCTACTGAGCGGGAGCGCAGAACTGGTAAATACTGCATATTCCATGAGCTGGATGGGCATACTACAGATGAATGCCGCCATTTGAAAGATGAGGTGGAAGAACATGGCAGGAGTGGTAGATTGCCACAATATGTCAGAGAACGGACAGCGGCGGCAAGGCCTGAATAACTACCGCCTCCATCTAACAGGAACGATCCTGGATCGGGATCACGACTCGTCATCCACTGATTAAAGATGGCAAGGGGCCAAGTCCAGGATTTGGACTTCGGTCGAGTAATTTTGTTTAGATTTGTTTTTGGAATAAATGGCTACCCCACTTACTCATGTACGAGAACCGGAGAGATCCCTAGGCATACTCTGAGATGGAGATAGACCGATATGCCCGGAGAGGCGATGTTTAGCTTTATCCTGGTGTTTGAGATTGAACATCTAGGACCTTAATTTGAATAAATAAATTTGAATTTCTTGAAATAAACCTTTGACCGGAGAGTTAAAGGATAAGCATTAAATACCAATATAAAATTGATCGATTTATGGCACTACCCCAAAAAACGAGGTGCGGAGTGCAAGAAGTGAGTTGCTTCGCCGGAGAGCGACATGACCAACTCACTTAAGCGATGTTTTCCCTTCACCGGAAAGTGACAGGATGGGATCCAGCAAGAGCCCGGAGAGGCTATGATCGGTTTAGAACAACCAAGACATCACTATATGCCCTAGCTGGGGCCGGAGTGCAATGGGATCTTTCTACTTAATTGCCAAATCTGGAATGGGCATGTCAAGGCTCCAGAGTGACCAACGATAGTCCGGAGAGATTAAAAAACTTCATTCTTGATTTTCACTGAAAGAAATTGATAACAATTTAGCCTCGAACAGCCATAAACTTGATTGATAACACGGCAACTATGAATAAAACGTGAATTTAATACACTCGATTTAGACCATTCAAAACATACCTTTTACAAAAAGGCATGTTTTGGGGAGGCAAAGTGTTATCCCGCCTTTTGGCAAAGTCGAGATACCCAAAAGTTAACAGAAACTCAATGATTACTAGTCATGAATACCGATTATACGCTATAGGGTCACCATGGATATCGATGAATTTTGTCCGAGTCCGAATCGGGCCACAATTGACAGGCCATGATGAGCAAAGCTGTAGAAGCCAGTGTTTCAAATCTCAAGTCAATCCGAGCTTGTATGTGCAAGTTATGATTGATTCAATCTAAGGAAAGAGCATGTTGTTCGTATCCATGAAGAGGGCAAGGTGATGGTCCATTCGAACCCATCAGGTTCGTATCCATCAGCTTAACATCATTTTGCTCCATTCAAATCCATCAGGTTCGAATCCATCAGGAGTTAGGCACTTCGAACCGATCTCGTTCGTATCGATCAAGTTCGTACCCATCCTCACGCCTCATTTCGACTTCATCTAGTTCGCATCCGTCAGATGATCTCACTTCGCATCCATCAACAGATAGTATGCCTCGTATCTATTATAAAGGTGATTGTTCGAATCCATAGATAAAGCCTTATTCGTATCCATCGATATAACTGTCGTTCGAGTCCATGGCCCATAACCTATTCGAATCCATCGGAAGTCCTTCGTATCCATCAGGTGCTGGCCATTTCGAACCCACGAACAATTACATGTTCGTACCCACCAAGTCAACAATCATGGATGACATGTCATTCCACGATACGAAGTAGGCGAGATCTAGGGAGTTGATGCATTCAACTAGGAGAAAAGACCGGATCGACTCGAAGGAAGCGCGCCAACTCATCACAGAATCACGTGAGTTCATGAAGTCGAAGGCATCGGTTCGAAGGCATGGGTTCGAAGCCGACAGCCACACGAAGAACAACATTTCGAATCCACGATAACTCGAGATCTACTGATCCAAATGCCATGAAATTTTCACAGGAGCTTGCATGCATGATGAAGAACGTCTCCACCAAGTTTCAGCCCAATTGGACATCATCTTGATCAATACGAAATGAGTTCGTATCGATCACAGATCGAGTCGAAACCTGGTGGGGTCGGTCGTGTGGGCCCGCTCACGTCCAGAAAAAGTCTTCCGAGATTTGAGCGAGATCTGAGCCTCCTACGCCTATAAATAGAGCCCCAGAACCAACAGAAAATGGATCTTTAGTCATTTAACGTCCAAACTCCGCCGGATTCAATTCTACTGGCAACCATCACTGTTGTAAACGATTTACTTCACTATAATCGCTGTAATCGATTGTAACCAGCAAGGATAATCAATAAAAAGGAAAACTATTGAAGTGGACGTAGGCCGGAGATTGTCGAACCACTATAAATCGTGTGTTCTTATTTATTTCTTCTGAATTGCTGCTAGTTGTTGCTGAGATCTGTGATTTGTGTTTGAATATTGTTGATTTGTATTCATACACTGGTGCTTTCACGATACTTGGGGTTTGTGACCAATTTTGGCGCAAACAATGTGCACTCTATTTTTAGAAAAATAGGTCTAAATATATTATTTTTGATCTCATACTACTTTTATGCTATTCAATTCAACATACACAACAAAGTACCAAAAATCGACGAAACAAAATTCAAATAAAACTGTGGATGAAAACTGACTTAAACAAAAATAATAAACTATTGCTTGAAAATGACGAAATCATAAAATCTTGGAAGATCGCAATTGAAATTTAAATAAAGGCGGGTTTTGAACTAAAAAGCAGAGCATGAATATATAGCAGAAAATTGAAAATATATTATGTATCCAAGCTATAGAAGAAAAATTAACCAGTAAAAGAATGGCTGGCCCTCTATACTTTCACACCATTTTTCATAGTAGATGTGCAAATTGTGTCCACATCGGTGCCTTGAATCGATCTATATTGACAAAATAATTTAACGCACGAATTAGCATTTTGATTAAGAAGTCATAGAATAAAGATAGCATCAAGAAATTTTGGGAGCAACTAAAAAATCATAGTAAATGTTATCAGCTCCTAATCTGAACATTATATATTAGGAATAGCTTATTATCCAATATTATGCATCTGCTCCTTGACAAGCTTTGTTTGTTTTGTGATGAAATGATCATCTATCACCCACTAATATCTTGTTACTTCTTAACTCGATTTACTTTTCTAAGTTGGGTTATGTACACAATTCAGAAGATAAACAAGCTACAAAACCTCATAGAACAATATCAAAATCTGATGGCTATACTAACAAATGAAATGTGGATCATAAACATGAAAATATGTTGTTCTCCACATAATACATCGCCGACTGAGAAGGCGCAAAGCAAAATTATGCAGTATCAATTGGCCATAATTTAATCTGTATAGAACAGCTGTGTGCAAAAGTGGAAATGCTTACAGCTTCGATCCAGTGATGAAAAGCTAATTTCAAGGCTTCAGAATCTTTTGACAATCCACGTCCAACCTGCAATGCAATAATCAATCATATCTTATCACTGGTAGACACTCAAAGATACAGTGACATGAATAGTGAACGAAGAAATATTACAACCTTGGAAGCATTCAAACTAACACGATTCCCCTTTTCGGTTATTACCCTTTTCGTTTGAACTTGTCTAGGATTAGGATTAGATTAGGAAGAAGGCATAAAAGGAGAAGAATGCGGGACGCTTTGGTTCATCTGGTCGGATTTTAGGGATTTAGGGATTTGATTTATATGGTGAAGGAAGAACGGGTTGCACGGAAATGTCTTGCCAATTTAGGGATTTGATAATGCGTAGCGGGAAGATAAAAACGAAAGCGGGAAATTTTTTGTTGACCGTTGAATGAAAATTAATTATTAGGAATAAAGTATATTATTTGCTACGCTTATACATAGTAACGACGCGAATAAGCATGTTTTATAATTCATTTGCTACGGTTGCCGATAAAAACTGTTACAAATTATTATTTTTAATTCTTTTCATAGACCATTTGTTACGGTTGTTAAAGAGAAACTGACGCAAATGATACTATTCGATATGGTTTTTAACTCAACCGATGCAAATAAGACGATGCAGCAAGAAGATTGTGTACTAGTGAGTATATTGAAGAGTGAAGTTGACAAAATAATCGCAGGTCAAAACTTCGAGGTTCAAAGAAGGTCGATCATTTTAGGCCGATCTTTTTATGTCGATTCTTCATAATGATCGGTGTAGTTTTGTAAACGATCCAAATGCGACAAAGATTGATCCATATCTCGTGATCTACAACTCAGATTGACTTCATATTTTAGGAGTAAGTTAAAAGGACATGTGGGACCCCTCAAAATTATTGCAAATCACTTCGGGAACAAAAATAATGATGGACATAAATATAGTTGATCATTCCAAAATATCGAGTTAGGGTCACCGATCGTTATGGTGGGCCATTATGGACCTAAAGCCTTCTGTCAAAATTTTAGCAAATATCTCATCATCTCACACTATAAATATAGACTTGTTGGTTCATTTTCAAGATCTTTACGCTGCTTGTTACTCCAAACTCCATCGTAATCAAGTCTTAGCTTTGTTCTGCTATTGTAATCAAATTCACAAGAGAGTAATAAAGGATAATCTTCAAAATGAGTGTAGGCATACAACGTCGAACCACAATAAGTCATTATGTCTTTGATTATTGCTTATTCTATATTGCTTACTTGTTCATTTACTAGAGCTAATTTTGCTCTTCTTCATTTACTTCTCTACAAGAGCTATTATTAGGTGTCTGTAACCATTTTTGGTGCAAAACCAAGCATTGAAAGAGTAAATTAATAATGTATATCTTTGTAAGAGTATTTTGATACAAGTATTTACAAAATTGTTTTAATTAATGGAAAGATTAATTAAAGAGGTTTAAGGGTTACTTCGTGTAACCATGTTTGGCTAAATTAATGGTTGAATTGTTTGTTTATTTGATAGTTTAATAATTAGCTATCAAATATTGGCCACATTTTTTTAAAACATTCATTGTCGGTTCGAGGATATCAAGATTGATATATTGTCCGAAAAGCCACTTTGATCATGCATTAGCATTCAAATTGGAGATATCTTAAAGATGACCAGGACGAAGTTCTTTGAAGTGCAAGAGCTACTAACAACTAATCCCGAGGGTGATTCCAAAAAAGATGCGGTTGAAGTAGTGCCCTCGGTTTTTTAGTGCTAGATAAAACTTGTATAGATGATTGTTGGCATTGTTTTATATTTAGAATGCAGTGCTAGCATTCCGACTGGGATTTTCTGAAAAGTAAAATGAAGCATCAAAACTCACAACTAGGTTATGACTAAAGTAGGGATGTGCCATAGGGCAAAGTGGGTCACTCATATTAGGGTATGATCATCACCTAATCTAAATCGATATTTGTGAATTTATGTACGTCTAAGATTCGGTACGATTTTCTACTAGCAACGGAGGGGTGATCATATTCGGTACTATCCAGTAAAGGGTAGGTCGGTCCTGGATAGCAAAGGTGCAAAAGTATTGCCATCTCGGTATATTTTGTCTAGAGGTATTCTATATGGAAGGTAGATCCTTACCTTGTCATTGATGGAATCAATTCCCCAATAAGCACCGTACGGACTTAGTTGTGCCCAAATACGCTAGAACGTAAAATGGAAGCATTCCAACTATATTTATAATGTATTTTAAACCTAAACATTATTATAATATCACCGGATTTTCTATGAAATGGTTTGGCTATCTTATAGTAAAAACTTATCCATGATTATGTATGGCGTTGTCCTATAAGATACCTTTATTTTTGAAAGGTTTTATAACATTAATATCCGATTGTGGTGTGTTTCTCACGCTGAACTTACTAGACTAATTTGTCTGGTTTTTTATTATGATGCTAGGGTCAGTTCGAGAACATTTATAGATTTTGTTTAATTGTTTTGGAGCTTCAGGAGATATGATGGACGCTTCCAAGATGTATTCACGTATATTTTTGTTTTCATTAAATTGGTTAATTGTATTTCTCAGCATTTTCAAGGACAAGTTGTTATAACTGTCTAGGCTGATGATTAGTTGGTTAACTTTGATTATTTTACGTATATTACAGTTCTTTTATTTTGTAAAGATTCGCTATATCTCATTTACTACTCAACACGACATGAGATTCTGTTATCTCTTTCATTTCTTTTCCCCAAGCAATCCATCTTTCGGCACTTGGATGCTCAACACATGAATACCATGAATGTATTAGTGGCCACTCTTAAGGGTCGCGCAAGCAGGTCATTACAACCTTTCATAAGGGTTGGCAGTTAGCACCTAATTGGATGAGCTTGAAAATAGGAACGAAGTTTCCTCAAGGCGGTCAATAAATAATACGCTAAATTTTCTAACTTTGGATAATTCCTCTCAACTCTTGCCATTAGTTTGTTGGTATAGTGTTTGGCCTCTAGATTCTCGTTCTTCACATATGATGGCAGTTTTCAAAGCAAGAACAAATACTGGAAGACAAATGTATAAATCCCCCTCATTCCAAAGACTTCGACCAGGGTCTTTCCTGGTCATCGACTGATGTTAGGAAATCATCCTTACATTCCTACATCCAAGCAAAGTTTCTCTTCTCCACTTTGAGGATATCAAAGAATGGTATGCACTGGATTGTAGCCCTTGAGATGAATTGGCTCAGCGTGGTTAATTTCCTGTTCAGACACTATACCTCTTTAATCGTCTTTGGGGTTTCCACATTCCTCAAGGCTTCAATCTTCTTCGGATTAGCCTCAATCTCTCTTGAGTTCACAATAAAACCTAAGAACTTCCCTGATGTGATTTTGAATGAGCACTTCAGTGGATTAAGCTTCATTCCATATTTTTGGAGAATGCCAAACAATTTTGACAAGTCCTCCAAATGGTTCGTCGATCGTCGTGACTTCACCAACATATCGCCCACTTAGACCACCATCGACTTTCCAATCTGATTTCTGAACATCGAATTCAGCAATCTTTGGTAGTGGATCCGGTGTTTTTCAGACCAAACGGCATGACTAGGTGATAGTATAGTCCTAGGTCAGTTACGAAGCTGGTATGTTCCTGATTTGGGATGTGAATTGGAATTTGAGAATTTGACTATAGCTAGAGTAGGTGTCCATGAATGATAGCAATTCTTTGCCAATGATTGAATCTACTAGTTGTCCAATTTTCTATAGTGGGACGTTATCCTTTGGACATTGTTATCCAGCTTTTTGGCAAAGCCGCGATACCAAAAGATCGATCGAAAATGGAGAACAGTTCGTCTCAAAGATCGGTCATACTTCGTTTCGTTGTGGATATCACTGAATTTTGTCCGAGTCCGAATTGAACTACAACTGATAGGACGTGACAAGAAAGATCATAGAAGTCGTCATCTCAAATTTCGAGTCAATCCGGGTTCATACGCTCAAGTTATGATCGATTCAACTTGATAGGAAAAGCACTGGTTTCGAACCCATCACGGTAGGTGTCTTCGAACCCATCGTCAAGCACCATTCGAATCAATCACCTTCGAATCGATGGACTTCGAACCCATCGGAGTGCCTCGGTTCGAATCCATCAACTTTGAATCCATCTGGTTCGCGTCGGTGGGCCTCATGTCCATGGAGAGGTTGCAAAGCTCGCATCCATCAGAGAAACACAAGTTCGAACCCATCAAGCATTGGTTGTTCGAAGTCATCAGTGAATCCTTGTTCGAACCCATCTGTGAAGCCTTGTTCGAACCCATCATTGAAGCCTTCTTCGAACCCATCTGTGAAGCTTCATTCGAATCCACTGGGTCAACCAGCCACGATGACGTGTCATCCATCGGTTCGAACGCGCCAAAATACATGGAGTCGAAGCGGTCAACTTCGGGAGAGGATCGGGCCGTGACAACCGATTTCCATCTCCCCTTCTTAGTTGACGTGACGACGGCTGCCTTGCCTTTTCTTTGCTCTTCAACATCCTAAACCACGTCTGTAGGCTCCAACAACGGCTCGTCGTCAGTATGAGTTCTTTCGGAATCAGCCTCCTCGGCTATAGTAACTTTGGGCTTCTTGTGCTTGACTCGCTTCTTCGAAACGGTCCTTAATGCCCCCTCAAACTTTATGCTCTGCCCTCGTTCAATCAACCCGTAAGTCCGGAGATTCCTATCGGTCAAAAGTGACTCGATATCCCTGTCTTCGCTCGAAACTCCCCGGAGTACTCGCACCATCTCCTTAAAGTGCTCGCCCTCAGGTCGTTGAATCGTCGCTGTAAAAAAGAGAAAAAACATAAGTTTCACTTTGGCCGCAATTGCCTTAATAATTACTTGATAACTCAGTTACACTCACGTCTGAATAACCATCGCCGGGCAAACCCCGGAGGACACCTAACATAGAACCATTCCGTCTTGTAATAACTCAACCTGGTCCAGGACCCAGTGACCACTTGGCAGTTCCTCACCGCTTCCAGAAATGTGAAGGAGGGGTAATCACCTCGAGTTTTGAAATTAAATAGATATATGATCTCGGTCGGGATCGGTGGTCTATGAAGGTACTCCATGAAGACGATGAATAAACTATTCACGGAAGCATATCCGTTTGGGTGTAGTTGAGATGGAGCGATCCTCAAAAAAGCCAACACTTCCCTTATGTACTCGTTGAATGGAGGAAGCATCCCAGCCGCGCACGCGTGGCGATTATATGCTGTATATCCCTCCGGCGGGTTGTGTGGCCTATCATTCGGCCCTGGCAATAACACGTCATCCAGTGACAGGCCGTGCCTCAGGCATATTCTCCCCAACATATCTTCAGAAATATTGGGTTGAACGGAATCTGACGGATTGGCAATGAAAGACGCGTTGGGAAGTTCGTTCGGAACTGGGCCGATGATCTCAGGTTCGATATCTGGAACCACTAGTCTCGGGGTAACTGTGCTTTGAATCCCCTGCTGCTGTGAACTTGAAGGTTCCATAACTAGCTAACTCATGAGAAACCATCGTTAGACGCCAAAGAACGCGTGCATTTCCCTAGTGCAAAGTGTATGAATGTATGTTGTACAGTGCCATGCATTACTTGAATAAGTGTCACAGAGTTAAAGGAAATATGCAAACGACAAAGCTAATTTCCCCAGTTATAATGACCGTCATCGATGACCGTCGTCACTGAACCGTTTGTATGATGGAATTTGATTTGGGTAGAAGTTGTTTTGGTTCCATCGACGAGCTTCGAAAGGTAGTCAAGTATGCAGTGTGACTATCAAGTCCACATATACAAGGATGAAGCTCGCCGGAATTATGCTTAGAAAATGTCAAACTTTGGTATCCATCATAGAGGGTTCGAACCGATTACAGGGAACTCATGTGAACCCATCCTAACACCACTTCGAATCGATGTAGGAAGGCACGCTTCGAATCGATAATCAGGTGTCATGTTCGAATCGATCAATGAAGGATGACTTTGAATCGATCTTTGGTTGACTGGTTCAAACCGATAAGGAAACTCTCAACTTAACATCGATCACGTTCGAATCGATAACCTCCGTATCGATGTAAAGTTGAGAACTTCGAAACGATGGCTAATGGATTCGAATCCATCGATTCGAATAGACCCATCAAAGGAAGCCAGTCGGTGCGAACTGCGTCACCCCTATAAGGTCATCCCAGGGATCGATACGAAAGCCAAGAAAAATGACGCGCCATCATCTATTCGAACACAAGTCCATGAATCGATTCGAAGCTTCCTCAAACCAGATCTAGTTTTACCAATCACCAGAGTGGTCAATCGATGAGGAAAAGGTAGGTTCGAAATGGATTTGCCGTTTGGATTCGAGGCTAGTTACGTAGTTTGAATGAGAATGATGGATTCGAGGGATTGAAGACTTGAATCTTGGTTGATTCGATGATGCGACACAGTGTTTTCTCCTTTGAAGCTTCGAGACGATGCAGAACACAGTAAAAGCAAGGCAAAAGTTAAAAAAGTAAAAAGTGAAAAAAGTGGAACCCTCTGCTATTTATATGAAGCCTCGAGAGCAACCGAGGTGATTCCCCTTCCGGTAGACTTGACGGGTCGTAACCAGTCAAAGCGCGGATCGATTCGAAACCTCCATTCGAAGCCATTTGCCTAATGCCTTGTGGGTTCGGTGTTACCCTCACACTTCATCGATACGAAGTACACGGCAGGACAACGAGTTGCATCGATGCGAAACGCGCAGTGGGCACATCAATTCGAAGCCCCTGTTCGCAACTCCATCCACAACCTACCGAAACGAACTACTAGTTCGAATCCATCCTTTCACATCGGTTCGAATGTCAGTTTCGAACCCATCACAACACAAGTATACTCCATCCATATGAATGTAGATTTCGAACCCATCAATGCTCCAACACATCGGTTCGAAACATTACATTCACGCAACGCAGAGTCGTTTCCTTCAACCTTCTACATCGGTTCAGGAGAGGATCGACATGAAGGAACCTTCCAAAACAACCATCAAGCGTTGTCTCAAATCGAATTTCCAAATCGGTTCAGGAGAGAATCAATACGAAATTCAATAGCAAACCAAACTGACAACGACTCGTGAATGCACGACGTCAACAAGGGTCAAACGCACATATGTGCATATATGTCAAACTAACATTCGATCTTAAACATTCACAGGGATCGAGCACTCATCTTGTTACAAATGCAACAGCCAACGGCTAAGCGCTATTATACAGCAATCAATCATATCAACGCAAGGTTACAGCAATACAGAGTACGAGTCTCAACAAAAAAGGGAGCAATGATTGTTCAGAGAGAAATTGCAGCTATTCAAAGTACGTCATGTTCCCACAAGATGTACTTTGGAGGGCAAAATGTTATCCCGCTTTTTGGCAAAACCGCGATACCAAAAGATCGATCGAAAATGGAGAACAGTTCGTCTCAGAGATCGGTCATACTTCGTTTCGCTGTGGATATCACTGAATTTTGTCTGAGTCCGAATTGAACTACAATTGATAGGACGTGACAAGAAAGATCATAGAAGTCGTCGTCTCAAATTTCGAGTCAATCCGGGTTCATACGCTCAAGTTATGATCGATTCAACTTGATAGGAAAAGCACTGGTTTCGAACCCATCACGGTAGGTGTCTTCGAACCCATCGTCAAGCACCATTCGAATCAATCACCTTCGAATCGATGGACTTCGAACCCATCGGAGTGCCTCGGTTCGAATCCATCAACTTCGAATCCATCTGGTTCGCGTCGGTGGGCCTCATGTCCATGGAGAGGTTGCAAAGCTCGCATCCATCAGAGAAACACAAGTTTGAACCCATCAAGCATCAGTTGTTCGAAGCCATCAGTGAAGCCTTGTTCGAACCCATCTGTGAAGCCTTGTTCGAACCCATCATTGAAGCCTTCTTCAAACCCATCTGTGAAGCTTCGTTCGAATCCACTGGGTCAACCAGCCACGATGACGTGTCATCCATCGGTTCGAACGCGTCGAAATACATGGAGTCGAAGCGGTCAACTCGGAGTGAAGACCAGGTCGGTTCGAAGTTTGCGCTCCACGTCACCATGAAGGCGCGTGCCACCATCGGTTCGAAACCATCGATTCGAATGAATGGTTTCGAACCAAACAACCACGCAGTAAACCCCATCTCGAATCCATCATATCTCTCAATCCACTGATCCAAATGCCACGAAATTTTCACAGAAGCTTGCATTCATGTCGAAGAGTGTCCACACCAAATTTCACCTCGATTGGATGAATTCTTGATCGGTTCGAATGGAGTTCGAACCGATGCCAAAGTGGGCCCAAATTTCCTGAGGCTGGGCGTGTGGCCCCCCTCACGTGTCAGAAGTGGTCTCCCAAGTCTTCAGCGAAATATCAGCAGCCTACGCCTATAAATAGAGCCCCAGGGCCAACAGAAAAAGGATCTTTCGACTCTCAAGCGCCCAGACTCTGCCGGATTGAGGTCTTCATCATCCTACATCGTATACTAGCTGTTGATTTTGAATTTTCAGTTGTATCCTGCTGTTGCTTGCTATAATCGCTTGTAATTGTTGAAAGAGAATCAATAAAATTGTCAAAACTTCACAGTGGACGTAGGCAACGTGCCGAACCACTATAAATCGCTTGCTTTTGTCTTTACTTTACCGTTGTTTGGAGTTATTGTTAGATAATCTTCATTTTCAATTCATATTCTTCATTTATTATCTCTTCAAAAGACTCCCGAACAGTGTTGTGTCCAATTTTGGTACAAACAGAAATGCTTTATTCAGGTCCGAATAATGACCTGAATAATCAATGCACGTCCACTTTTTCCTATTGGACTTCTTAACTAAGTTCAGATTGGATTCCGACATTAGGTATAGAGTGTCACAGATGAAGCCGTTATCTTTTAGCTTATCCACCTCTTTTTCCAGCATAGCCGATAGCTTTGAACTCAAACTCCGCTGTTTTGCTTTCATTGAGAGACACCTTGGGTTTACATTCAATGCATGACATGCCATCTCTAGGGAAATTCCACATATGTCATAATGTGTCTAGGCAAAGGCATTCAAATTTACCCGGAGAAAACCTATCAATTCTTTCCTCATCTTCATGCCAAGCTGAGACTAGATTTTCAAGATCTTTGTAGGGTCATCCTGACAGAAAAGGATGCAGATCGTCAAATCAATAGGGGTCACCCTTAAATCCTCTGGCTGTTTCCCTTGATTTATAACTTTATGGACTCTGTAATGCCGACTAAGTCAGGGCTTAGCCGGTGGTTGTTATGCATCCATCCTCTTGACGTATAGAGTCTTTCCTATGTAATTTCCTTTCTTGCACCACCTTGCTTCCTTTAGCTCTACAACATGGCATTCACATTTGATACTCTAGTATCCTTAAATGACTCTTACCTATTCTCCATACGAAATTTCATTGTTAAGCACCACAGGCAGGGGCCACCCAAAAGCTGGCTAGGTTCGGTCCGTCCAGGAAAGTGTTATAAAGAAAATATGTCCATTACCACGAAGATCACAACCCACACTCTCTTACAGTCACCTTTACCTTGAATCATCTTTAAATCTTCACAACCTACAAGCTCTAACGCTACTCTGTTAAAGCCCTTAATTTGGGATTTAAACATCAGCATCTGATTGTAAGATTTTTTTCTTTAGTTAAAATGTTTGCCGAATTACCACAACCATTTAATACCTTCCTTATAGTCATCAGCCCAATTATGGCCAATATCACTAAAGGATCCAATGTAGGCACTTCAACCCTGTCAGCATCTCCGTTTCAAAATACTATATCATCAATCGTGGTTTTAAGCTGTTTTTCCGAAGCTCCATCTTTGACGGCGAAACAACTTTCAATCAAAACATACTTCAAGAAGCTTGCATATCTCTCTATTTTATTCCAACTCCTCACAGTTGGACAAGGTCCACTAGAAATCATGACCAATTTTTCCCAAGCTTCCTAGGCTTGTCGTCCCTAGGTCTAGCTTGACCTCTTCGGAGTTGTTTGCCCTAAGTTGAACATTGTATCACCCTAGATTTTTTGTAAAATTATTTAGGATATTTAATTAGTTAAATTAAATAAAATAACGTGTTGATTAGGGGACTAAATTTGATTTAATTAAAGGGTAGCTATACTATTTAATTAAAGAACTAAAAGAAGATTTAAAATGAAATATAATAAAATAGGAAAGAAGCCATTCCTATATCTATTCCCTTAGGCCATGTATCTCTACACATTCATTTTCATTTCTTAAAATTCATAAAAGCATAAGGTCGGCCACCATTAACAGGGAAAATAGGAAGAAGATTAAGAAGAGCTAAAGGAAAAGCTAATTCAAATCAAATCCATTTAAATCTCAAGCTTCTTAATCTCTAAAGCTAAGGTGAATAGTGTTTACATCTCATATTGTTTTTTCCGATTTTAAAATGAATTTCAAGTGTATTTTGCATTGATTTGCCATGCTTTCAAATGATGGAAGGATTATATATTCATGTTGATGATTTATATATATTCATATCGATTTTATGATAGGTTTTAAGATAAAAACTCTATTATGACATCCAAATGCGTGTCGAATTTTTATATAGACAGGAAATAATATTTTGGGGATGGTTTTCAATTTTAGATTTTTTAGGAATTTCTATGAATTTTCTAGTAAAGAAAATGATCTTTTAGGCTATAAATTATTTATGGGTAGATATTTATTTAGTTAGGTCTGAAATTTATATATGTTAGAAAACATACAAAAGATGATTTTCAAAAAAATTTGCAGATTTTTCATAAATGTTATAATGGTTATATAAAATTATTTAAGGTATTGTACTTAAATGTTTTATATATTAAAAGAAGGAGAAGGGCTTTCTGTAAATAAGCTTACATTGTTAAATCTGAAAAGTCGGCAACACTTTCGAAAAGAGAAATGTGCAACCAATCACATCCAGACAAATAAGGCAGGTTAGGTACAAAAGAATAGTTTAAAAGTACAAATAAACATGTTTTTCACTGTTTCGATGCTTTCAGCACTAGGTTCCACCTCCATTCATTCATCTCTGACACAATCGAAATGTATGCACATGGTATCAGGCAACCAATACGTAGTGAATTTGACATAGGTGGAAGATATAGGGTTGAAATCAGGGGTCTCGAAAGAGTTGAGACTTTAATTTGATTTTAAAGTAAAATGCATCTGCTTGCTTTTGACTAAGATGCATTCAACTTAGTTAGCTTTCAACTAGGTCAAATGGTTTAAAAGGAATTAATTTTAATTAGTTGTGCGTTTGTTTTTAAACTATTGCTATCGACTAAATCGAAACCTTTAGCTACCGCTTTCTTCCTTTTGATCCAGATGGTTTAAAAGAGGTTGTTTTACTTTCTAAAAATTTGGCCACCTCTCCATTGCTTTTCGAGGTGATGGTTTAACACCATCATTTCCGTACTTAGGAAATGCTTTCGAAATAGATGCTTTCGACTTAAATGATTTAAAGACCCATTTTCTTCTATTTCAAGTATAACCCAAATGGCTTCGAAATAGATGAGATTTCATGGTTTCAAAAGGTGTTTCCACAGGTTTTAAATTGAACCCAAGAGCTTTCGAAAGAGTTGTTTTGATACTTTTGAAAGGTATTTATGAATGGTTTAGAAAGGGGTGGTTCCCCAAGGTTTTGACAGAATTGAAAACGAAGGTTTTTCCAATATTTTCGAAAGGCAAGGTTTAAAACGTTTTAAAGGAGGATTTCTAATGTTTTAAAGCTTTCGAAGGAAAGACTTTTATTGGTTTTGAAAGAGTTACTTTCAGTGCTTTTCAAAATAGATATTTGCAATGATTTTGAAAGGGTTACTTTCAAAGTTTTGAAGGGGTTGTTTAAAGGTTTTAAACAAAGGTTTCGAATATATAACTAGGTAGAATAGCCTAAGTATTTTCATGTTAAAAAGGACTTTAACTTATTTCAAGAGGATAGCCAATCCTTATTGAAACTCATCAACATTATTTTGAGTAAAGTACATATAACATAGCAAAATAGTTTAGATTAAAGCTAAAGATATATTTTCCTTGTATATATATGATTTAAAGGGTTAAGTCATTTGAAAAGGTTTTCAAAGAAAATTTTATAGGTTAGTTAGCCCTAAGAGAATGACTCAAATGAAAAACCAGACATGACTTGTGTAGGGTCGTGCCCTATGCTCATTAGCTATTATACTTTAGCTAATTTAGTCTAGAATTCCAGTATGTAGGGCTTAGTCACAAGCAAGACTAAAATGTCGGTTACACAAAGAATGGACTATTTATGTATAGAGGTGGGTTATTGGTAAGCCACAAAACCATTAGGATCAGTTGACCATTGGAGATGTAAGTTAATGACAGACCGTCTAGTAGTTTTGTCTAAGTGTTGTTTAGACCATTTGACATTTATCTGGTAGGCCGAAGTTAGGCAAATAGGCAATTAGCCCTATTTTTGGGAAGTTAGTCAAGATTTAGGATAGTTAGTCTAGTTTGAGGGTAGTCGGCCTAGATTTTGGACATATAGTCCATTTATTACCCGTATATGTCACGAACCGAATTTCAACGCTCGAAAATTGACATCCATACTTCACTCGTATTCGAATGCCGCAGATTCAAAAATTGAAAGCTTATAACACATTAATTATAACAACACAGCGAAAGAAAATGAAATTTATTGATACGTAATATTTGATACAACACATTGATACAAATGAGATATCAATATCAGAGATACAGTGCAATAGCAGAGACAACAACAGCGGAAAGATAATAGCAACAGCAGAAGAGATAACAACATCTTCAATGCCAAGCTCCAAAGACTCCAATCCAGAAGCTCTAACTACCATCATGCTGAACTTAAGCAACTACAGTACCAAGTAAACAAATGCAGTCGCCAAATCCAAATGCTGGATGCTAACGAATCTACACCTACTATTTGATTATCTGAAAAACCTAACTCTAGGCTGCTTGTGTGGAAAATTTTGGGCATCCAGAGTTTAGAAAGGTAACAATAAACTCCAAGTCAGTCATGGGACTAGTGTGAGCAAACAGAAACAGTTTTCTTTGAAAACAAACAAAAAGAAATAGAAGAAATCCATAATGCTTTTTGAAAAATGGAACTGCCATAAGGCCTCCCGCCACACACATAATGCAAGTGCACGCTTGGAGGAGATTTCTCCTTATGAAAGTCAAAAATGCTTGATACACGAAAACCATTTGACATTATTATTATTGCATAGTGCAGAAAACATTTCGAAAGTATAATATTAATCTTAGCCAGCATAGGTACCATTATATTATGCCTGCTATAGCTACCACCTGAGGTGGCAGACTGTACAACTAAAACCGTATAGAGCTCGTATTGTTTGATTGGATTTCCAACAAATGGTCAAGCTAAGGAACTTCCTATGCCACATGGATATGCCTCTGGAGGGATGCCCCGAGAACCTAATCGGATCTCTGCCATCACAAGGTCGGGTTACCTCTGTAACTAAGTAACTACTGACATGAGTATGCCATCCCTCGGTCGTTACCGACCTTTATCCCAGGATTCACCAACAAATAGAAACGACAACATAAGTTAAGTATCTGGGCTCCATACCATGATACCACTTTTTATCCAGAAGGAAATGGACATACCCTATGGGGCATAACCCTCGATAGCCTTGCTGCATCTTTCCTGTTTCGACCATTTTCGAGGTGTGAGGTTCTGATGCTGTCTCTTCCCACAAAGCTATGCTTTTCACAAAAGCTATGCTTTGATCAACAAATGATCAGCATCACTTGGTATGTCACATTACCAAATTGGAATATATCACTACTAACCATCAACTACATAGCCTCTGAGCTCGTACGTCTAAGAAAAGCGTGTTAAGCTAAGAGAATAAATTCTCCGCCACCAAACAGAAATGTATTTGATAGAAAGCAACTTATATATCTCAAAGTGTAACGTCAGATATACGTCCATACAAGTCTGTTTCGGGTTTGAACAAAACCGAAGGCACTTCAAAAGAAGCCCTTGCAAATCCGGATAATCCCTAATCACATCCGGTCTCCCCATCACAAAGGGTGTTCAAATCTCTATACTGGGGCCATTCAGTGCAAAGACATTCGACAGGTAATCCTTTTGCTTTCAAAAATATCGAGTCTTCACCACCGTCTTCAAATGTTATCCATTTCGTCGTATCATTATTCGGAATGGGTTTTATGACATAAAGGTCCTCTTCCAGCAAAACCAAATAATAAGCGCATAATTTTAAAACCATATGGATACAGTCGGATCTTAGTTAAGTCACAACATATTTCCCAAAACCATTCCTTTTGAATGGTTTAAACAAAAGATTCACTTTAAGATCCTCTTCAATTACAAATAAAGTTCACCAAATCTGTGATAACCTGAATTTTTGGGCATCTGTTAATTGGAAATTAACATGATTAAAATTATTAAATTACACAATTGTTAATTGAACAAATGAAATTCTGATATATATGTATGTATGTATATAGATGAATTTGAACTATAATAAATGTTGAATTATAAATATCTGGATAAATATTCATTTAATAATCTCCTGATATAATTATTGGAATTTGATAATATTTGTTTAATGATCTTCTTTATTATTATTTGATTTGGCAGAATTTATCTTTTACAAATAAATATGTTTTCTATTTTAATGTGTATATGAATGTTGTAAATGGTTAAGCTATGGTTTAAAATCAATATTTATTTTTAAAGCTATTAAGGATAAATTATATATTTTTACTGCAACAAAACTACAATATATATGTATATTAGTAGATGTCAAATAAAAGTTTGGATTTGAAATTCAAACATCTTAAAAATAAATTGATTCTAAAACAAACTCTATATTTTAAAAAGTTAGTATGTGTGTGTATATATAATTATCTATGAGTGTATAATTAGATTTTTATATTGTACAAATCTAAACTAAAATGATAAAGTTTAAATATAATTATACACTTACATATATAAATATTGAATTAAATATGAAATATGATATAGAATTTTACATATAAATTATAAGAGATATATAACATAAGTTTTTAACATTTGTAAATATATTAAGCATATAAAATAACAAATGTAAGCAAAAGAAATATGTTTAGTGATAAGTGTTATCAAAGTTGTACAAGTATCATTTATTCCATTTTTTTTAAAAACAATTAGATAAAAAGAAAATGAAACTATAAAATATCTCTACTCTCCTTTTCTCATCTCTTTTATTCATTTTCAAAGAGAGCCAAACCTATACAAACCAGAAAGAGACAAAATATATACAAACAGTTTTCAAATTAAACCTGGAGCAAACAAATTCAAGACAAGTTCAGACCGGTTCAAAGATCAAATCTAACAACTACAACAGCTAAATCAAGCAAGCTTCAAATCAGTTACCAATCTTTCGTTTTGGAAACCATGTCAATATCATTTCCATGCTCAACCTTGTCCTCTGTTTCATTTTACAGGTGAGTAAACATTGAAAATCAGGTATATCTTGAAATTGCATGTGATGATAAATGAATTATGATATGAATTATGGTATGCATGTTCATTAAAAATGACTTTTGTATATATGTGTGTGTGTGTGTGTGTGTGTGTGTGTGTGATAAACTCTGTGTATAAATCTGGAACAGGCATAATAGGCCCCTGTTTGCATATTCAGGTTTTAAAACCTAAAATCCTTCACCTAAATGAATTCTAAGCATTAATCTAAGTAAAGATGTTTTTATGTGCATAACATCATAAAAAATATAGATTCGAGCAAAATAAATAGTAAATTTTGTGGAAATTAAATATTACAGTGAAATTCAAACAATGTCGCAAATTTTGATTTTTAAACCTTCACGTTTTGATTGTATAATTAGATTCATTATCGAAAATGATGAATTGTAAAAATAATATGGAGATTTTTAAGTTGTTGAATTTGGGGAATTTCTGGGTGGAACGGAAAGCATATTTTGACCAAGTTCCGACGATCAACGTGACCAGGGTGGTTGAGATTCATGTCGGTGCTGGCTGGTGGGTCAATGGTGATGGGAAAATAATCGATGATTTTTTGGAACGCCGTGTGGTGTGGCGAGGCAAATTTAGGGTTTGGATTGAGTTCTGGTCGAACTGTTTCGCTAGCAATGGTAACGTCGATGGGACAATGGACTCGATCGGATGTGGGGGTAATGAAGCAAGGGGTCGAGACAAAGGTTTGGCCGGAGTTTCATGGCCATCGGTGGTCTGTGGTGGCGATGCGGTGGTTTTTGGGTGATCTGTATTCTTTCCATTCTGTCTCATTCTACTCGATTTCGATTCTTCGAAGTGGCTCGTGTTCTGGGTAATCGGAGCGTTAGAGGGGGTCGACGGTGATTTGTTGGTGGCGGCAAGCATAGCCGGAGCAACGGCGATCACGTGTGTACGTGCACACGTGACTGTCTGTATCTGTTGATGGATGAAGCATTTAAGTTTCGGGAGGAAGAAGGGTTGAGCTCGAAGGGGTGCCCGAGTAAATGAAGGGATGGCTCGTGTTGATTCTCTAATGATGTGTTGAGTTTGGGTAGTTCGAGTAATGACTCGGTTTTGCTCGGGTAATTGAAGATGGTCTCGGGGAAAGATCGGGTTTGAGGGTCGTTTGCTCGAGTTCATTCTCGAGTTATTTGCGAGAGAGAAGCATGGTACAGTTTTTTAAAAATTTAAACCAATCTAAGTTTTAAAATTTAGCAAAATTTTTGCAAAAATGGAAGAAAACTCGAGTCTGGACTCGAGCTATTCTCAGGTAGAACCCGAAGTAGTTTTAAATGCAGATTTTAAAGTTCTTTTTGAAAACAAGTTTTAAATTTTAAATTGAATCTAATTTAAACTATTTTGTAAAATTAAATGTTTCTTAAAAACATTAATGTAGAAGTTTGGTAATTTGATCAACTTGAAATTTGTTAAGTTAAATTGGTAAGTTATTTTAAATCTTAAATTTTAATTTAAAGTTAAATAAAAGTGGAATGTTTTAAATGTACTTAAATTATGTAATTGATTAGGTCATTAATAAAGATAAAGTTCTACCTTAAAGTTAATTAAGATTTTGATAATTAATAACTAATTAAATAAATATGGTAGTTAAGAGTAATTAATTAGTTTAATTTAATAATGTTTAAGATTAAATAATGATTAAGGGTTAATAAATTTATAATTAGAGGTTGATTAATGAAGTAATTAAGGAGTAATTAAATTATAATTAATGATTAATTAAATTGTAGTTAGAGATTAAATAATTAAATAATTAAGGATTAATTAACAAATAATTAATTTATACTTAATTATTATTAATTTGAGTAATTAATTAAGGATAAATGTACTAAATCATTGTTAATTACTTTATAAGAGTAATTAAGGGATTATTTAATGTAATGGGTAAAGGCTAATTAATTTGTGCAATTAATTAAGAATTAATTACTTATTGTAATTAAAAGGTAATTAGTCAAAGGTGATTAATTAAGTTGCATAATTATGGTTTGTAATTAATTAATGTTAAGTAAAGGTAATCTAAGTGATTAAAGTTAGTAGTTAATTTAATTGGAGATTAATTAAATTAATTAGGAAATTATCAATTTTGCATCTGAATGATTGAATGATAATAATTACCTTGAATTGCTTGATATATCTGACATGAAATGTTTTATTATAAGATATGTTTGAGTGGAAAATGATAATATGATTATCCATCGATGATGAATTGTTGTGTAAAAGTGACATCCTGTATTTAAAGTTGAATTGTATTCCACTTGAATAACTTGGGTTAAGATAATATCGAATTCGAAGAGGCCGGGGTCGGGTATTAGTAAATACCCGAACCCACTTTGATTTGTAACCTACAATGATTCTTTATAGATTGATATGTGAAATCAATAGGTTGAAATGGAATGACTGGACCATTTAAAACTAAGTAAAGCTACTTAGGAATTGATTAAGTGTTGATTATAACAAGTTATGAACTTGTAGTGATAAACGAGTTACACCGGGTTTTAAATAAGTTTCTGGAATTAGTATTTCTTGTTAGATGGGTTTACTCATGCTGGTTTCCAGCCTGACTCGGGTGCTACTTTGATGTAATGCTCGGGTCAGACTAAGTATTACAAATTTCCAGGTAAGGACGTTCTAGAGCCCAGGAGGTGAGCTGGATGGCAGGAACGTATGGAGTGTACTCCGCTATGATATATTGTTATTTATCTGGGACAAGTTATTTTAACTATCCAGTGATTGTGAAATGGTGTAACTCTGATGTATAAAAAAATGTGAATTTACCGATACAGCTTTCTTTGTATAAATGGTATTATTTGATATTATATCTTGACCCACTACGAATGTGAGAATCTGTGTTTTGTTTCTGTTTCTTCTTCTACCTCTTTTCTTCTTTTCCTAACTATCTGAAATTTTCGGGATCGAAAATTCTGGGTTGTTACATTTGGTATCAGAGCCAGGTTAAGCAAGAACCATGGCTTTGGTGGGTTTACTCATTAAGGATAGGGTCAATGATACCCTAGAATGAGTTGAGTGTGTGTGTGTGTGTATGAGAGCGTACTTGTTATTTTCTTATATAAAGATTTTAAATGGTTTTAAAAATAAATGATTTTTTTATATATTTTGATATATAAAGCAATATTTCTTTCTAAATAAATATTAAGGTAATTGGTTGTTAAATCATTGGAATTAAATATAAGTGCTAATAGTAATACAACCACATTTAATTTGAATGAAGATAAGTTTGAGATGGATTCAAACTAAAATTAAAATCTTGAATTTGAGAAGAATTTTCAGAATAAGATAATAGTAAATTGGTTTTCAGTTGTAATAAACTTGGTTATTATCCTAAAATGATGAAATATTTGTTAACGATTAAGCAAAAATAAAACGTTTTAAGGAAATAACCATTAGATGAGAATAACTTGTAAATCAGAAAGAATGTAAATTGATAATTTTTGAATCCTAAGTCTAGGAACATTTGAAATGGTTTTCAAAATGTTAAGTGAAAAAATAAATAGTATTATTCAGAATATTTTGAATGTGATCGTATTTTAAAATAAGAATTGTTTGAAAGCTTTAAAGAAAACTGTTTTGAATTAAAACCAAAGGTGGTTTAAACTTTAAAAAATATGGCTTGGTGGGCCAAAAAGTAAACATGTATATATGTGTGGACATACATAATATCAAAGATGATTCGAAATAAATTCTTAGGTGGTGAGTTTTGATTTTCCCTGAAATGTGATGTAAAAACCCAAAGTGATATAAGTTTTTGAACTTATAAGTTGGAAGATAAAATTGGGTAATAAATTGAATTTTAAAGATAAAATTGTTTTGAACTCTTAATTGAACTTTGAAATAAGTTAAGCAAAGATAATTTAAAATGGAATTTTGAAGTTTGGACTCAAAATTAAATTGTTTAAAGATTTAGATGGTTGATTTAAAAGTTAAGGTTAATTTGATTTGAGGGACTAAATCAACCTTTAAAATTTAACTCGAATTTATATAATTAGAGATGGTTTAAAGTTGAGATTTAAATTGCGTTATTTCAAATCGAATTTGATTTGAAATTCAAATGGAAAATTTAAATTGGATGTTTATTTATCCTAATATCATCCTATTATTATCAATAATTTTGAAATTTTAAATTGTGTAGTTTAAAATGAATTAAGAAATGGATTGGAATTATATATATATATATATATATATATATATCCATTACTGATATAAATGGAAAATGAAATCACTTTGAATTTAAGATTTAAATGTTCAAAAGGAACTTGGAAATTTCAATTGCTAAGGATTGATTTCAAAATTGAAATTGGGTAAGGGCTTGGTTTATTAAATTAAAAGTTAAGGTTAATGTGATTTAAAGGAATTAAATCAACATTTGAAAATTTAACTCGAATATATATAATTCGAGATGATTTAAAATTAGGGATTTGTAATTGGGATTAATTCAAACTGGAATTGAAATGAATTGAAAATGGTTCAATTTGAAATTTATTTGAATTAATTGAAATTGTGATTAAAGTTGAATAAGTAAATTCAAATGGAATTTGATTTGAATTTAGAAAAGAAATTGAGGTTAGTTCAACTTGAATTGGGATTGGATCAATTTTATTAGGATGGGAAATTGATTGGAAATGGAAATTGGGAAGTTGTACAGTTTGGCTCTGGACTATTTTCAAAATAAATTGTTTTAATATAAAAACTATTTTTCCAAGCTATTTACTATATATACAACCTTTCTTTTTAAACTCTAAACTATCTTATACTTATTTTATAACTACTTTTGGAACTATTTAACTATTTTACAACAATTTTACAACTGTTTTATAAACTAATTATTGTTTTTCAACTATTTTATAACTAATTACTATTTATAACTATTTTACAATTATTTAACTATTTTATCATTACTTAACTATTTTACAATTATTTAACTATTTTATCATTACTTAACTATTTTACAACTATTTATAAATAATAACTTATTTTCAACTACTTATCTATTTTAAACCTTTTCAAGCTATTTTTAAATTTAAGTTGGTCAGAATACAAACTATTTATAATTGATGTGATAACTTAATAGGAAATGGAAGCAATTGTGAATTGGTGAATAGAATTAAAGAAAATGTAAATAGAAAAGGAGATTGATTTGGATAATAATCAATTGAGATAAATACATAGGATGTACATATATTATTCTATTCGTATAATGATTTGATCCAGATTAGGGCACAAAATTTTGAGATAGTTATATCGATTCGAGTTGGGATTTTTCACGACGGTGAACCTGGATATGCATTTTTGATTGGTTCTAGATATTCTCTATCATAGTTATGGCTATGCAAGGAGAATGACGGTTTCTGATCAAGAAACCAGATCGGAGTCCGCACTAGGAAGTCGAGTGGACGATACTAGTACAGAAGTGAAATTCTGTGATCGAGTGAGTGATCAGATTATATAGCGTACGGATGATATGTGTACATCGTATAGGTTTTAGTGAAATTGATTTTGGGAATTTGTGGATAAGAACTGTAAAATGGTTTTCGAAATGAAAAGTATATTTTGTGAATTATATGATGGAATAAAGTGGAAATTGGATATTTCTATGGTAGAAAAGAAATATGGTTAATAACTTTATAAAAGAGTAATCAAATTTGAATATTTGATTTGGTAAAGTTATATATATATATATATATATATATATATATTATATAAGAATCTCCCCTTGTTGAATCTAGCCAAAATAAAAGGGTTTTTGAAAATGTTTGAAGTATAAAAAGAGAATTTATACAAGTATAAAGTGATCTGGAGATTTTCAAAGTTATATATATATATATATATATATATATATATGAAAGATTTTATGAGAATTATTTTGGAGAAAAGGTTTTGGAACCTATGGATTTGTAATAGGCTTTTGATTTTCGAGAAAATCAAATTTTAGGAATTTGGAAAGCCTAGTTTGAGAATTATCGATTTTGAGAATCAATTTTGTGTAAAAGAGAGTTATGTAAAATCATAAAGGTATGATTCGGAAAATATTATATGTGTATATTATAAAGTGTTTTGAAAATGGATCTGGAGAAAAAGACGCTCCTTGTAGTGAACTTCTTAGGAGTACCATAGGTTGGTACTGCCTTGAGCCTCAAAGGGGGAGGTTCTAAAGTTGATCCTGTGAGGAGTCCGGACAAACTAGTTCCTGAGGATTATGTGTAGTGGGTAGCGAAAGTCGAGGGCGCTGATGCCTACAGAGACATTGGGTTATGCTGTGACGACAGTGTAGCTCGATGTCACTGCAATCTACTGTGGACCATAGCGGAAGTCATGTGTGCTGTTGAGAGCCAACGATCTACGTTTGATTTTGCCGGGATGTAAACGTAACATCAGTAGACTATAATCTATGAAGAAACAACAAAAGTCGAGAGGCAGTGAGAGCCTAAGGCTACATTGGGACTTGACTGATGTAGTCTGCGACCTATGTGGGAGTGGAGAAGTTTCATTTTTTGGCAGCAAAAAATTCGAGGGCGCTAATGCCTACAGTTACATGGACTTTTGCTGTGATGGCAACGTGACCCAGGATGTAACTGCGATCTGTAGCGGGTTCCATGGTGTAATCGAGAGGCGTGGAGGCCTACATTATCTTTGGATTTTGCCGGGATGACAACGTAACAATCGGGTTAACTGCGCCCATGGATGGGAGTGATGATTTCTAAAGCATTCTCACCGAAGATATTCCCTCTGTTTTCAAAACGTTTTCTACGTTTTACCAAAATATTTTCCAAGGTAATTTCACTGGATGTTGAAATGGGTTTACCAAGTACTTGTAGATTTTCAGTCCTACGCTTGATCAACGTATGACCGAATTTCTGTGAGAACGAGGATGGACTTGTTGAAACATCTAGTTATAAAATGGTATTTTTATAAAACTATTTTGGGAATATTATATAGATTTTAAAGTGTTTTAAAAACGATCAAAAGGTGATTTAACTAATATTAAGTATTTCAATAAATTCTGGCTTCGTTCCCTTTCAAGGATGAAAAGATTAAAGGGGGGAGGAATGTGATAACCCGAATTTTTGGGCATCTGTTAATTGGAAAATAACAGGATTAAAATTATTAAAACACGCATTTGTTAATTGAACAAATGAAATTCTGATATATATATATGGAATGTATATAGATGAATTTGAACTATAATAAATGTTGAATTATAAATATCTGGATAAATATTCATTTAATAATCTCCTGATATAATTATTGAAATTTGATAATATTTGTTTAATGATCTTCTTTATTATTATTTAATTTGGCAGAATTTATCTTTTACAAATAAATATGTTTTCTATTTTAATGTGTATATGAATGTTGTAAATGGTTATTAAAATCAATGTTTATTTTTAAAGCTATTAAGGATAAATTATACATTTTTACTACAACAAAACTACAATATATATGTATATTAGTAGATGGCAAATGAAAGTTTGGATTTGAAATTCAGACATCTTAAAAATAAATTGATTCTAAAACAAACTCTATATTTTAAAAGTTAGTGTATATATATAATTATCTATGAGTGTATAATTGGATTTTTATATTGTACAAATCTAAACTAAAATGATAAAGTTTAAATATAATTATACACTTACATATATAAATATTTAATTAAATAGGAAATATGATATAAAATTTAACATATAAATTCTAAGAGATATATAACACAATTTTTAACAGTTTTAAATATATTAAGCATATAAAATAACAAATGTAAGCAAAGGAAATATGTTTAGTGACAAGTGTTATCAAAATTGTACAAGTGTCATTTATTCCCTTTTTTAAAACAATTAGATAAAAAGAAAATGAAACTATAAAATTTCTTCACTCTCCTTTTCTCATCTCTTTTATTCATTTTCAAAGAGAACCAAACCTGTACAAACCAGAAAGAAACAACATATACAAATAGTTTTCAAATTAAACCTGGAGCAAACAAATTCAAGACAAGTTCAGATCAGTTCAAAGATCAAATCTAACAACTACAACAGCTAAATCAAGCAAGCTTCATATCAATTACTAGTCTTTTGTTTTGGAAACCAAGTCAATATCATTTCCAGGCTCTACCCTGTCCTCTGTTTCATTTTACAGGTGAGTAAACTTTGGAAATCTGGTATATCTTGAAATTGCATGTGATGATAAATGAATTATGATATGAATTATGCTGCGCATGTTCATTAAAAATGTTTTTTGTATATATATATATATCTGTGTGTGTGTGTGATAAACTCTGTGTATAAGTCTGGAACAGGCATTATAGGCCCCTGTTTGAATATTCAGGTTTTAAAACCTGGTTTTAAAAACTCAAATCCTTCACCTAAATGAATTCTAGGCATTGATCTCTAAGTAAAGATGTTTGTATGTGTGTAACATCATAAAAAAATATAGATTCGAGTACAATAAATAGTAAATTTTGTGGAAATTAAATATTATAGTGAAATTCTGATTTTTAGATCTTTATGTTTTGATTGTATGATCAGATTCGTTATCAAAAACGATGAATTTTAAAAATAATATGGAGATTTTTAAGTTGTTGAATTTGGGGAATTTCTGGGTGGAACGGAAAACATATTTTGACCAAGTTCCGACGATCAACATGACCAGGGTGGTCGGGATTCATGTCGGTGGTGGCTGGTGGGTCAATGGTGATGGGAAAAATAATCGATGATTTTCTAGAACGCCGTGTTGGTGTGGCGAGGCAAATTTATGGTTTGGGTTCAAGTTTTGGTCGAACTGTTTCGCTAGCAATGGTGACGTCGATGGGACGATGGACTCGATCAGATGTGGGGGTAACGAAGCAAGGGTTCGAGACAAAGGTTTGGCTAGAGTTTCACGGCCACCGGTGGTCTGTGGTGGCGATGCGGTGGTTTTTGGGTGATCTATATTCTTTCCGTTGTGTCTCGTTCTACTCGATTTCAATTCTTCGAAGTGGCTCGTGTTCTGGGTAATTGGAGCGTTAGAGGGGGTCGACGGTTATTTGTTGGTGGAGGCAAGCATGGCCGGAGCAACGGCGATCACGTGTGTACGCACACACATGACTGTCTGTATCTGTTGATGGTTGAAGCATTTGAGTTTCGAGAGGAAGAAGGGTTGAGCTCGAAGGGTTCCCCGAGTAAATGAAGGGATGGCTCGTGTTGATTCCATAGTGAAGTGTTGAGTTTGGCTAGTTCGAGTAATGACTCGGTTTTGCTCGGGTAATTGAAGATGGTCTCGGGGAAAGTTCGGGTTTGAGGGTCGTTTGCTCGAGTTGTTTGCGAGAGAGAAGCATTGTCCAGTTTTTAAAAATTGAAACCAATCTAAGGTTTAAAATTTAGCAAAGTTTTTGCAAAAATGGAAGAAAACTCGAGTCTGGACTCGAGCTATTCTCGGGTAGAACCCGAAGTAGTTTTAAATGCAGATTTTAAAGTTCTTTTTAAAAACAAGTTTTAATTTTAAATTGAATCTAATTCTAAACTATTTTGTAAAATTAAATGTTTCTTTAAAACATTGATGCAGAAGTATGGCAATTTGATCAGCTTGAAATTTGTTAAGTTAAATTGGTAAGTTATTTTAAATCTTAAATTTAAATTTAAAGTTAAATAAAAGTGGAATGTTTTAAATGTATTTAAATTATGTAATTGGTTAGGTCATTAATAAAGATAAAATTTTATCTTAAAGTTAATTAAGATTTTGATAATTAATAACTAATTAATCAAATAAGGTAACTAAGAGTAATTAATTAGTTTAATTAGAGGTTAATTATTAAGTAATTTTGGAGTAATTAAATTATAATTAATGATTACTTAAATTGTAATTAGAGATTAAATAATTAAATAATTAAGGATTAACTAACTAATAAATAATTTATACTTAATTATTATTAATTTGTGTAATTAATTATGAATAAATGTAATAAATCATTGTTAATTACTTTATAAGAGTAATTAAGGGATTATTTAATTTGAGTATCAGTAAATACCCGAACACATTTCGATTTGTAACCTACAAGTATTCTTTATAGATTGATATGTGAAATCAATAGGCAGAAATGGAATGACTAGACCATTTAAAACTATGTAAAGGTACTTAGGGATTGATTAAATGTTGATTATAACAAATTGTGAATTTGTAGTCATGAACGAGTTACCCCAGGTTTTAAATAAGTTTATGGCATTAGTATTTCTTGTTAGATGAGTTTACTCACGCTGGTTTCCAGCTAGAACCAGGTGTTACTTTGATGTAATGCTCGGGTCAGACCGAGTATTACAGATTTTCAGGTAAGGACATTCTGGAAATCAGGAGGCAAGCTGGATGGTAGGAATGTATGGAGTGTACTCCTCTATGATATATTGTTATTTATCTGGGACAAGTTATTTTAACTGTCCAATGATTGTGAAATGTTGTAACTATGATGTATAAAAAATGTAAATTTACTAATACAACTTTCTTTATATAAATGATATTATTTGATATTATATCTTGATCCGCTGCGAATGTGAGAATCTGTGTTTTGTTTCTGTATCTTCTTCTACCTCTTTTCTTCTTTTCCTAACTATTTGGAGTTTTCGAGATCGAAAATTCTAATTCGCTACAAAATCTTTAACAAAGATTCATTCATTATATTTAAATAAAAGATTTATCTTTGAGATCCTCTTTCAGTTTGAAACAAAGTTCACTCAATTCTTAACAAAGATTCATTTATAGTTTTCAAAACTATTCCCTTTTCAAATGTGATTTAATCATAATTTGAAAATCCTTTAATAAAAACTGGAAGTTCTTATTTTACATGAAAGCTATTATTTTTTGAAAACAAAGGTTTCGGTTTTGAAATAATCCGATTAAATTCGCTTCGGTTATTGTCTTTTAAAAGTATACTTTGGAAAATCAGTGAGTTGCTGCAACCTTGGCAAATTATGTTTAAGTTAAATTCAAATTCCCAAACAATTCATTTGAAAATACTTTGAAATGGGTTTCAAAAACCATATATATACACAATATATAACTTGTATAATTCTATTACAAACCATAGTTTCCAAAGTTTAAAATTAATTATCCAAACAAATATTTTAAATAATTACTTCTCACAATTCCATTTTCAAATTTCAAACTTTTAGAAATCAATTTAAACTATATATAAGATTATTGGAAGAAATTTCCAAATTAAAACTTATTTATAAAATTCTACATTAATTCTTGGAATTAAAATTCAATTTTAATTTCAAATGTTAACAAACCATAGTATATTCAAAATGGTTCAATTTCAAAAACTTCCTTTTTCCAAAAGCTTTTCATATTAAAACCAATTTCACTTTCAAACCAATTTGAATCCAAAATTTAACTTTCAAAATTTTCATCATTTCAAAATTTCCCTGACTTAACCAATTTCATTGTGATATCTACATTCGTGTGTATGTATGTGTAGTCCAGGGGTTTTACACAATAGTGTCATATCATCAATCGTCACAAATTCAAGCATAGCAATATTGATAAGAGATATAATCTATAACGGTTATCTTCATTCACTAATTCACAGATAAATTTGCAAATTCATCGCAGTTAAATAAATTACAATTATCACAGCTCAATAATTCACATCACAAAATAACACAAATCGGAGATAACATCAAATCAAGCACTTAATGCAATCCATACATCCATAAGCAATCTAAGCATTCAATAATCATCCATAAGTAGGATCCATTAGTTGTTAAATCCTTGATTAATTAAATTTAATTTCCAATTAAATTAATTACCTACGAAATAATTACCCAATCCTGCTTAATTAATTACAAATCATTTGATATAAATTAATGAAATTAATTTAATCAATCTTGATTACCCATCTTAACTATTAATCACATTAATTAAATTAACCTTAAGTTAAGTACATAATTAATTAACCCTCAATTAATTACATTAAGTAATTATTTTTCAATCATGAATTAATTAACCATTAATCATTAATTAATCCACCTTTAATCATTAATAAATTAATTAACCTTTAATTATTAATTAATTAATCAAATTAAAAATTTATTAACCTTTAATCAAAAATTAATTCACCTTAATTAATCTTTAATTAAATATTTATTCTTTAAGTAATCACCTTTGAATTACTTACATAAATTAATAAATCATTAATTACTTAAGATCTTAATTAATTAAAAGATAAAACTTTTTATCCTAATTAATTACCTTATCATCATTTAAATCTTATTAAATTTAAATGCTTGAAAACAATTACACAAATCATCCGAGAACATTAATTAATTACGTTTAAAACACAATCCTTAATTACTTCTTAATTCAAACCATATTTTATTATATTTTGAAAACCCTTATGAATTCAATTACATAATTAATCTGATATGTAATTACCTTTAAAACAAACAATTTTAAACATTTTTAAAACTTTGAGAATATATTCTTTTAAAATATATTTTAAACTTGGCTAAACTTCCTTTGGAAACTTGATAAATTCAACTTACTTTTACTTTTTAAACCTAAACTTAATTTCCTTTTTAAAATTTAATTTATCCATTTACTTAAAAGAAAAACAACCCGAGCAAAAAGGCCAAAAACCCTGAGTTATCTCAAATGTTTCCCGAGCAAACTCACACCACGATTTCCTTTGAGGAAAATGTTCGAAGTTACGCAACCAAACCCGAGCAAAAATGCTTCTTCCCCAACCTTCAAGCCAGACCAGATATTTGTGATACGTGGTGCACGTGCACGATCGACCTGATCGTCGCCGACCAACCCTGCTACCTTCAGCACATCATCGACACCCTTTGTAACAACCCGGGGTTTTGTCCCGGTTAATTATTGTCGTTAGATGATTAATTTGCTAGTTGTTTGTTGTTGGAATTCTTGAATCGGTTGAAATTATTTTGTAAATTGTGAAGTGTAGGCGAGCTTTAAAATTTATCTCGGCCCATGTGTATTATTGGTGCCGTGATAAAGTCATACCCGTCCCTCTTTACCTTCTCATTCAAAAACCCTAAACGAGATAAACGAAAAAAAAAACGAAAGAATGGTGGCTCTTCCCCTCGTGCGTTCCTCTGGTCAAATTAGGGCTTGTGAAATTTTGTGAAGTCGCCGATCTTTGGTTGCTCGATCGAAAGCTTTGTCGATAGACTATCCCTTGGAGTTTCTCACGGCTGCTTCTTCTTGTTTGGGTTCGTCGTCGCTTCGATCTAAGGTGAGTGATTTATTCACTCACATCTAAGTTAAACCACTGTTTTGTTCGATTCGAATTTATTAATTATTGAGTTCAACTGAGAGGAGCGTGACTTCGTCTCGGCCATTCAATTTTGTTTTGATGTTGATGTTGTTCGACTTTTGACTGTATTCGATTTTTGTTTCTAGTTGAATTTTAACTGTTGTTCGTAGTGTAGTATATTGTTCTTGTTGTTTTACTGTTTATATTTACACTAGATAGTCTCGGCCACTTTGATTCTAAATGGGGAAATTGGCATCTTCAGTCAACATTCTAATTTGATGCTTTGTGATATTTGGGTCAGTTAGCACATTTGTTTCATGTGATGTCATTCTTGTAGCAGTTTCAACTGAATTGTTGTATCACTTGGTTGTAGTTTGCACTGTGCATTCAGGTGCTTGCTATATTGTCATATTAGTCCCACTGACCATTGTGTTCATTTCTGATAGCACCGTCTAGTCACAGTTGCATTTCATACCTATGTTTCCACCTTGCATACTCTAGTCTTCAAGTATATTTGCTGTGCATTTGCAGTTGAAGTATTCCTCGAGTTTTATCATTCATGGTAGTTGTCTTAACCATTGAGGCAGATTGCATATATGTATTTGCGCGTTCATGTTTGTGACCATTCAGGTTTGCATAAATATTGCATTGCCAGTTTTTTTATCTTATACTTTGTTTCGGCTTCGGGCTGTGTAACAACCCGCATATTTAACGATTATATATTTAAATGTTTTTATTTAAATATAGCGTCGTTAGTCGGATTTTTAGGTCCGAAATGCTACTTTTTTCAAACGGCCGAATTGGAACTCGAAACCGCCTTCATTGGTTCCAAAATGGCGTTTGCGATCTTTTTGAGTATAATCTTTGATATGTTTGGAGTAAGTGAAATTTTGGCTACTTTTTCTACTTGGGCTTGAGTTTGGGTTCAGCCCAATCTCCACTTAACCCTCTAGCTTAGCCCCTTCTCTTCATTCATCTCCATTTCATTTCACTTCTCAAGCAAAAACTGAAATGGTGGAAGGGAAGAGGAAATAGAAATTGCAAGCCCTAATTCCATTTGCAAACTCCAAATTCTTGCTCCAAAATCAAAGAGAAGCCATTGGTAAGCTCTTCTTCATCTTCATCAACTCTTCTCCTCTTCAATTTCAAAAAATTTCCTAAACCTAAATTGGGAAATATGTGTTTTATTCTTAGATTGAAGCTTGTTGAGTTGAAGTAGTGTTTGGTTGGTCTTCTCCTTGATATTGAGCTTCATCTTCTTTGTTTTTGGGTAAAAGGTGAGTTTTGAACTCACATCTACTTCTTTTGATATCATTGATGTTAGGCATGAATTCCTAATAATTGTTCATATGTTCTTTTGCTTTTGATTCGGGTTGATTCGGTGAAATTGCCAAATTATGATTTTTGAAGCCAAATCTTTGAAAATCCTTATATGGATGATGTTTATGTTGTTCGGAGTGTTTGGGTGTGTCGTTAAGGTTGGGTAGTCGTTTGACATAAGCCCATAATCAACACGCATCCAATTGCTTTCGATTTGTTTGGCCATAGTTGGCCTAGGTTCAGGAAATGCCTGAACATTGAGTTTCAGACGTCTGAAACCCTTATTTCAGACGTCTGAATATTGTTCTGGGGAACATTTTCATCCCCAGATTCAGACGTCTGAAAATTATATTCCAGACGTCTGAATTGGCTAGTTTTCGACCAAAAAGGAAATAGGCCAAAATATGCCTATTTCAGACGTCTGGAAGTATGGAACCAGACGTCTGAATTCTGTTTTGAAAAACAAATTAATTTTCAGATTCAGACGTCTGAATCCCTTCTTTCAAACGTCTGAATATGCTGTTTTTTTTTCAATTTGCCTTGTTTGTTTAATTTTCCAAATTTGATCGATACATATTGATTCCAATTAGTTGCTTATGCATATTTGACCTTGATAATTCCTTTTTGACTTCATTCACGGGTTCTATAAATGATTTCTTCAAATCGTATTAAAAGCTCGCTTCTCCAATTTATAAATTCTATTTAAAGCACGCACAATTTCGCACTTCGAGCGAAGTGGAAGGGTGATTAAATGGTTGGGCAAAACACGGACCATGAATCTGTGCGTTTATCCTTCCGATTAATCCCCGACCTATTCAATTGATCGTTTTGACCTTCGGGTTTGGTTTATCGATGATATGAGGTAAACTTTGTACTGCTTTGAGTGTGAAAGTGACTGACGGATAGTAAACCGTTTAGTGCGAACGAGTGGTTATGGGACATACGTTAACACTTTTCGGATTCCTTTTCGTGAGTTGTGACACATTCCGCCAGTTAGTGGTGTCCAGTACTGGGTCTTCGACCTTCACCACTATGGCTTGTCGCCCTATATTATCGCTTCCGATGTTGGTCTTTATGAGCCGCATGGGTGGTATTGGGTTTGTGCCTTCGGGTTTGTCACCCTATAGTATCGCTTTCTATGTTGGTCGTTATGAGCCGCATGGGTGATATTGGGTATGGAGTCTTCAGGCTCACGGATCCTTGTTTATACAGTACTGAGCCCGAGCAATTTTCTGTTGTTCCATTGATATGTATATTCCCTTGGTATCGCCCTTCGGTGTTGGTCTTTTTGAGCCGCATGATGTGTAGCGATTACCTTGTGGAACTTGTATACCTTATGGGTATTTGTTATTTGCCTTTTGACTTGCTTTGGGATATTTGTATCCTTTGTTTATCTATGTCGCCGATGATATGAGGCTTGTTCTATATGATTCATCTTTTGTTGATGATTGTGTTATCTCCTTTGGAGATAATTGTTATACTTTGTAACATTGCAGGTTTATTGTTGTTCAGTTTATCTAACCGATTTGTTTAGCTAGACTGACCCGTGTATTTTATACTCGGGTCAGACCGAGATGTTTCAGGTTAGGTGCTTTTGGACTTAGCCTATTTTGCTTCCGCATGGACTACTCCGCTAGCTTCTTTTTGTCATAGCTTTTTGTGTAGTCCCATTTTGTAGTAACTCTGATATGTATTCTATTGACTCGTCTGTATATTGTGGTCTGCTATACCACTTGACTTGTATTGTTTTGTAAACTCTGTTATGTATATGTGTATATGATGATCTACTGTTCTGTGATGTATATTACATTTGAGTTGTTATATTCTGTTTTGATAGATCCAACCACCTATGGTTTTGTTTTGAGTATTCATTGGGTATGTCGACCTTATTGTTACGTCTATGTCGATGTGTTCAATAGATAGTTAGAGCAAGGATATAGATGGTCGCTCCCAACCAGCCTTATTCTCCGTGTTAGTTGACGGCATTACCTTGTAGTGTCCTTGGCTAGCGTGGGTATAGAGGTGGGGCGTCACAGCGTGGTATCAGAGCTGAGTTCAGAACAAAATATGATAAACACAGAATAGATGCACATATTATGGTACATCAAAGTGTACAAGTGATACAAATCTTTGAATCATTGTGTCTCTTTATTCCATCAAGGTTAGATAGAGTTTGGGAATACGTCTAGGAATGCATTTTATTCCGTAGTATTCCATATTGCAATATCTACCTTGTGAATAATCTTGTTCTTATCTTACCTTCAGCGTATGGCTGGAAGAGGCAGGGGACGACGTTCGGATGCTGGGAAATCCAGTGGCTCACATCCGGATGGCGTTTATATGTCTGCTGATCAGTTCTTGGAGTTGTTTAGGAGCACTCAGCCTCCAGTTCCTCCTCGAGTGTCTCCACCTCGCAAGTCTGCCTTTGCACGTCAGTGCAGTGATTTCGCTCATCTTGGAGGAAAGCCGTTTAAAGGCTCTGAATCCGTTTTTGAAGTCCAAGCTTGGTTTCGCACGTGCGAGCGTATCTTCTCTCGTATGGATCTTTCTGACCATGATAGAGTTCTTGTAACTTCTAGCTTATTACAAGAGCATGCTCTTGATTGGTATGAGCTTCTTGTAGCCGAGATTGATGAGTCTACTCTTTCTTGGACTCAATTTCGGGAGCGATTTGAACTCAAGTTCATTCCTGAATCTGAAAAAGTTTTATTGACCCGTCGCTTCCTTGAGTTGAAGCAAGGGAAATCTTCTGTTTCTGAGTATGTTGCATCATTCAAGGCTTTATCTAAGTATGGTCTTGAATTCATCAGCACTTCTTATAAGAAGAATTTGAAGTTTGTTTCTGGTCTTAAGAAATATCTTAAGAAATCTTTGTTGCTCCAACTTAAACTTTCTTTTGAAGAGTTGGTTGATTCGACACTTCATCTCGAGACCGTCGAGAAGGAGTGTGATAGTGATGTGGATGTTGAGGTTTCCAAGAACCCCAACAAGAGGCCGTTTCCAATTCAGAAGTCCAGGCCTTTTCCTTCTAAGAAGAAGAAGAATGGTGGTCCTAGTTCTCAGCCTCAGTCTTCCGGAACACCTTTCGTTCGAAAGTGTTTCAATTTTGGTTCTCCGGATCATGTTATTCGAGCTTGTCCTAAGCCTATCTTCTGCCGTTATTACAAGAAGGAAGGTCATCATATTTCAGCTTGCCCTACCGTTCCGGCTGGTGCTAAGTCTAGCAATCTTTATGCTACCAAGGCTTCTAAAGGTCCTTCTCAACCCAAAGGTATATCTCCGTCCATTTTGGAAGGTTCTATTTTATTTCAGGATCATAGTATTCGAGTTCTTTTCGATACGGGTGCTTCACATTCTTTCGTATCGAAGAAGCTCGTCGATGATTTATCTTTGGATGTTTCTTGTATGGTTACTTCTTTAAGGATTGCGAATCCTATTGGGGGATCAGCGACCCTTAGCTTGCTTTGTGATGATGTTGAGATTGTTTTATGTGGCTTTTCTTTTCGTGCGAATCTGCACGTTATTTCTTGTCTGGAATTTGGTATGATTTTGGGTATGGACTGGCTAGTGAGATATGATGCCAGGATTATTTGTTTGGAGAGAATTTTATATCTTCGACATCCGGATTCGCCTACTCAGTCATCTCTTATTCTTCGGGATGTGGATAATTCCGAAATGGCTTTATATTCTCTTGACTCGCGAGATGATAATGATATATCTCGTATTCTCATTGCTTGTGACTTTTCTGATGTTTTTGAACCTGTTTTGGGTTTGCCACCCAAGCGGGCAATTGAGTTCCGCATTGATCTCCTTCTAGGCGCGCAGCCAGTTAGTCGTCCTCCTACGAGGATGTCTACAAGGGAAAATGAGGAACTCAAGAAGCAGCTTTTAGAGCTTGAGTCCAAGCAGTTGATTCAGTCCAGTTTTTCTCCGTGGGGATCCGCGGTTGTCTTTGTGAGGAAGTCTGATGGAACTCTTAGGCTTTGCATTAACTATCGCAAACTTAACGAGTTGACCATTAGGAATAGGTATCCATTTCCTAGGATCGATGATATGTTCGATCTATTGAGTGGTGCTAAGGTCTTTTCTCAGCTAGACCTTGCCACAGGTTTTCATCGGTTATGAGTCGCGGAGGATAGCATACCTCTTACCGCTTTCCGCACTCGTTATGGTTCTTTTGAGTGGCTCATTATGCCGTTCGGTTTAAGGAACGCTCCTGCTTTCTTTGTTGATCTCATGAATCGGGTATTCCGGGAATATCTCGATAAGTTCGTCCTTGTCTTCATTGATGATATCCTTATTTATTCTAAGTCTGAAGCCGAGCATGCTAATCACTTGAGAATTGTCTTGAGTACCCTCCGTCATCATCAGCTTAGAGCCAAATTCTCCAAGTGCCACTTTTGGGAGAATAAGGTTAAGTTCTTAGGCCATGTTGTATCTTCCGATGGCATTTCTGTCGATCCCTCAAAGATCGAAGCCATCCAGAATTGGAAGAGGCCTGAGAATGTGCATGAGATTCGTAGTTTCCTTGGATTGGAGGGTTATTACCGTCGGTTCATTAAGGATTTTTCTCGTGTTGTGCTTCCTCTCACTTGCCTTACTCGGAAAGGCATTCTTTTTGATTGGTCCGACAAGTGTGAAGCTTCCTTTCTGACGTTGAAGGAACTTCTCACTAATGCTCCTATTCTTGTTGTTCCCGAAGGGAATCATGATCTTGTTGTCTACACCGATGCTTGTGGTAGTGGTCTCGATGCTGTTCTTATGCAGAAAGATCGGGTAGTTGCTTATGCTTCTAGGCAACTGCGTCCGAATGAAGTTCGCTATGCCACTCATGATCTTGAGTTAGCCGCCGTTGTCTTCGCCTTGAAGATTTGGCGACACTATTTATTGGGCGAGAGCTTCATTCTCTATACCGATCATAAATCTTTGAAGTATTTGTTTACTCAGATGGAACTCAATATGAGACAACAGCGTTGGCTCGAGTTTCTTGCTTCCTATGACTTTGATATCCAGTATACCCCTGGTAAGGGTAATCGTGTTGCAGATGCGCTTAGTCGCAAACATTCGGCTGTTATTTCTATGATGCTTGCCAAATGGGATGTTCTTGAGACTCTATCTTTTTGTGAAATTCGTGATCGAGGTTCATCTTCTGATTCTCCTATTCTATTATTTAGTTTGGAAGCTCGACCTATTTTATTGGATCGTATTGCCGATGCCCAGCGGCATGATCCTGATTTGTTGCATGTTATTCAGCTTTGTGAGTCTGAATCTTGTGATGAGGCGTTGCGGGATTTTAGTATTGATTCTCATGGGTGTCTTCGTAAGAAGAACCATCTTTTTGTGCCTTCTAATCTTGCGCTTAGGCATGACATTCTTGATGACTGTCACCGTTCTAAGTATACTATTCATCCCGGTAGTAGTAAGATGTATGCCGATATGCATCGTCTTTATTATTGGAAAGGCATGAAACGCGATGTGGCGAGTTATGTGAGTAATTGCATAACTTGTCAGCGTTTTAAGGCCGAGCATCAGCGTCCTTCTGGTCTTCTTCAGCCACTTGAGATTCCATTGTGGAAATGGGATCATATTTCTATGGATTTCATTGACGGCCTACCTCGTTCGAGATCTGGCCATTCTAGCATTTGGGTATTGTTGATCGCCTCACCAAGTCTGCTCATTTTGTCCCTATTAAGTCTAATAGGACTACTTCGCATTTGGCTAAGTTATATGTCAAGGAAATCGTGAGAATTCACGGTGTTCCTAGTTCTATTGTGAGTGATCGTGATACTTTATTCACGAGTCATTTTTTGAAGAGTCTTCAGCAAGCTTTGGGAACAAAGCTTAATTTTTCTACAGCTTATCATCCGCAGTCTGATGGACAGACTGAACGGGTGAATCGTATCTTGGAAGATCTTCTCCGTATTTGTATTTTTGATTTTGGTGGAAGTTGGGAGGATCACCTACCTCTTGTAGAGTTCTCCTACAACAATAGTTTTCAGTCTAGTATCGGTATGGCTCCTTTCGAAGCCTTATACGGAAGTCCATGTCGATCACCTTCTTGTTGGTTAGAATCTGGAGAAAAGCTTATTCTTGGCCCGGATTTTGTTCATGATTCTTTCGAGAAGATTGATCTTATTCGGTTGAGAATGAAAGAGTCACAGAGTCGCCAGAAATCCTACGCTGACAACCATAGGAAGCCTCTCGAGTTCTCGATTAGTGATCTTGTTTTTATTCGTGTTTCTCCTTTGAAGGGGGTTATGCGTTTCAGTACGACTGGAAAATTGGCTCCTCGTTATATAGGACCATTTTCTATTACTGAACGTATTGGCCCTGTGGCTTATAGAGTTTCACTTCCAGCTCATTTATCTGGCATTCATGACGTATTTCACGTATCACAACTTCGGAAGTGTCTTCGGGAGTCGGATTCTGTTATTACCTCTCCTGATTTGCAAGAGCTTGAGGTCTCACCGGACTTATCTATTGTACAGCAACCTATTCGCGTGCTTGACACGGAGGTGCGACACCTTCGGAACAAGAACGTGCCGCTCGTTAAGGTTCAATGGTCCGCTAATCCCAATGACTGTACTTGGGAAACCAGAGAGTTTATCGAGCGATCTTATCCGGGGTTTCTATCTTAGCTCGAGAACGGTGTGTAACGATCCTGAATTTTTAACAATTTAAAAATAAAGATATTTAATTAATTTTAAATATTTGAGATAATTTTAAATTGAATTCCAATAAAACTATGAAGTTGGCGATTAAATTTTTGAATTTAATCTATTTAAAGTTGAATAGAAATTTGAATTTAACTTTGAAGTTGAAATTGAATATTGAATTTGTAATTGAAATTCAAACTAACGACTTAGAAGAAAAATAGTTTGGATTTACGAATTATATTTATGTAAATTTATAAATAGATGTTGATAGTTGAACTTCAAAACGTTTCTATGTTTATAAAGAAAATAATTTACAAAACAAAATTGAATTCAAAATAAAAATAAAAATAAAAATATATATATATATATATATAATAAAATAAATAGAGAATATACTAGTTGAAATTTTAACAAAATTAATCAAGCAAAATATACAAAGCAAAAAAATTGCATTCAAAAAAATATAAATAAAAATAAACAAAAATAAAATAAAAATAAATATAAAATGTAAAAGAAGTATACTGCCTTACTTTGATCAGCGGTAAACATGCCTTGTTCCACGCCTTCATTTACGCCATAACCCACGAACCACAATCACGTTCCCTCTTCTATTTTATACGCGAACCCCTCCCCCTATCATTTCATCAGTTCATACGAAAAAAAAAAAAGAAAAAAAATGGCGGCCGCGTTCTTCTCTCGTCTCGATTCCTCTTCGTTCGCCTTCAGAAATTAGGGCTTCGGCTTCATTCTTGCTTCAACTCGCGTGCGCTCCATTTCGACTCGCGTGCTCTTCACTTCGTTTGCAAAGGTGAGTTCTTTGCTCACGATTGATTTTAATGCAAGCTTTTGAATTTGTTCGAATTGAATTTTGGTTGCATGTTATGTTTTGGGGGTTATTGGGTATCAATTGCTCGGTTAATTTATTTAAATTGATAAGAACAGATGCTTTGTGAATTTGCGTTTAAAATTGATAAGAACAGATGCTGTTGATTTTATTTTTAAACTGTTGGGAATAGACGCTAATTGATATTGTTTTCTTAAAACTGTTAAGAACAAATGCTATTTAAATTTTAATTTTAAACTAATAAGAACAGATGCTATTTCATATTTGTTTTAAACTGTTAAGAACAAATTCTACCCAATATTTGACATGTGTTTTAAATTGATAAGAACAGATGCTATATGATATTGTTTTTTTTCTGATGAGAACAGATACTATCAATTTTGTTTTTTTTTTTAAAAAAAAAAAAGAATCTAAACTGCAGTACCTTTATTTGGTGAATAACTTCACCATTTATAAGTTTAAGTTTCTATGCATGTGTAATGAGTAGAAATATGTATGTTGGTGTGATTTATATCAATATTCTGTGTACATATACATAAATATGTATATTTATGTTTGCTGTTACAGGTATATTTTTACCTGACTCTGATTTTAGAAACTAAATTTTTGAATGGAAATAAAAACAAGTTTATTACTGGTAGAGTATGAATATATGCTTGCTGTTGAGAAAAAATTGCTCTTGCATGTCCACTTGAGTTTTGAAAATTGTTATCTCATTTTGAAAACAGTGCAGTCCCTTTGTTTTTGAGATATATGCATATTGACTAGTTCATTTCCTCATTTGTGCATTTAGACTTGACTGTTGCACTTGTAGTTGCATTCCATTTTTGTTGCATTTGGACTTTGTCTTGAATCTGATTCGAACTTGCATCCTTCTTGAGGCTGTTGTTCATTCTACCGTGCCTCGGCTTCATTGACTTCAAGTTATTGCTAGTTTGCATTGTACCATGCTCCTTGCATTGGTGCATTGCCTTGATTGTTGTAAAGTTGTGCACTTGCCTGCACTTGTACTTCTGGTTGGTCTGCACTTTGGCTCATTGATGTTGTCTCTTTGCTTTGGTGGCCCTGAACTTGAGTTGTCTTCATTTGTGTCACTTAACAAGTTCTGGGTACATTGCATATATCACTTGCTTTTGGCTTGAAGTTGCATCAATATACATATGCCACTGTCTGTTTCTGGTCTCTGATCATTGCTTGGTCATCTTGGTGAGCAATTGGTCTGTGCTGCATTGTTCCCTGTACACTGTTTTGTATCATCCTTAGTTTTGTTTCTGCACCATGTTGCATATGTCTTGCCTTTGACTGTTTGCAACTGTGTCTTTGATTGTCCTCTGTAACTCGAAGCGGTGAGGATATTTTCCCGAAGAAAATTTAAGCTTGCTCGAGTAAACTTAGTTTCAGGTCTGCATATAGGAAACAGAATTGTTTCCAGTTTATTTTAAAATGGTGTTGAAGTGATAAATGGAAATGTAAACTTGGAATTTTGAAACTGAATTTAAGTTGAATTCAAATAAGTTTGAATTCTGTTGTCTTTTGAAATGGTTTAAATTCGGGGAATTTCAAAGTTTGATTTTTCTTAATAAAACAGAAACTGTTTCTGTTTTATATGTAAGAGTAAAATTTAAATTGAAGGTGGAGATTAAACTTCAGTTTTTAAATATAGGTTTAAAATTGAATTGTTTGAATGAATTGCATTTAATTGCTATGTCCTACATCAGCATGTTGCTGTTGCATGCTTGCTCTTTGCATTTTGTCACTTGAACTTTTGTGACACTTGAACATTTGTGGTTTCTCCCCTGTACACGATCCGTGTTGCATGTTGCTGCTGCATGTTTGTTTGCTACTGTGTCGTCTCTGATGTTGTCTCATTTGTGCACTAATTCAATGCTTAGTGCATTATGCATCTGTTTTGGACTTGCAGTTTGAATTGCATTGAGTTGAGTCGAGTTTGCAGTGATTTGTCCGATTTGCGTTTGCACGCGTGTTGGCGAGGCAGTGCACATGTGTATTAATATACGTGTGTACTGCAGCCACACGGGATTGACAGATTTTAAAATTTTAAGTTGTTAATAATGAAAATCCATAATAGATTTAAATTGATTCATTTGTTTCGTCATCTCTGTCACCATTTTATTCAGTTCATTGCAAATTTATTTACTTGAGTTAAGATTAATCCTGACTCGAGTGTTTTGTGTTTTGCAATTAACGCTCGGGTCAGACCGAGTATTTTTACAGCTTGAAGATTTTCAGGCCGCGAAGTTAGAGAGAGGGGATTTCGGCATTCACTAAAGTTTTCAAGAGATTTTTCTTGTATTTAATAAAAGATATGTTCCGCTGTACAAAAATTTAATGCATTGTACAAACTCTGATATATGTATGTAAGAAAAATTCATTTATGAATAATATTATGATTATTCTGTGATTCTGTGGCTGATTCTGTTTAAACTTTATAAACTGAACAACAATCCGTCATTTTGAACGTTTCGAGTTGGTTTAATTACCGACTAGAGGCGGTCAGAGCGGCGGGTCGTTACAAAAGTGGTATCAGAGCTTTGGTTTACTCAAAGCTCAGTTTATGATGTTTAATATGAATAGTTACTAGAACCACTATAAAGAAAGTGCTTTTCAAATTTAAAGAAGTATAAAATTGTTTCTTTAAAATAAAAAGGTATTTTGAAAATTAGAATTATTTTGAAAATTCCCCTCTCTAAATTTAAGTGCGATAGTTTATATTCGGTGAGGTCTCCTTAGATTTGAGTTTCGATCGTTCGGAAACTCATTATCGAATTATTGAGATCTATGAAAAATGAAATATGAGTTAAGTGAACTAGTGAATTAATGAATTGGTTTAAATTGGTTTAAATTGAATAACTTGAATATTTCGAGTAATAATTGTGAAATAAAATGATATGTCAATTTAGTTATAATCAAGTGGATTATTGAACTATAACTTGGGAATTTGATTCTGAATTCTTTTGGAAATTAATTTCAAATGTTGTGAAGAACGGGTTAGTAAATAAATGAATTATAACTATTTAACTTATAATATGAACTTTTGGGTATATAACTGAGTTATATAAATTGAATTGAATTGAATCAATAAGAAGATTTATAAATTGAAGTTTTATAAATAGAAAAGGAATTTATGAAGATTGTTTATAAATTCGAAATCAATTGAATTTGATAAGTAATTTGTTATAGCTTATTAAAGGAGATATATCCACGATTTTGGACAGTGGGTAATCCTTTAAAAATAATAATAAGTTGTAGAAATAATGAAATTGGTTGACAAAGCATATTCATGATTTTGGACAGTGAATATATTATTGAATAAAACAGATATGTTTTAGGGAAAAAGATTGAATAATCCAACCTCTGCTAATAAGGATTGCGAATATTGATAGGAAACTTCGAAAACACCTTGTTTATTATAATGGCGAAAACCGAAGCACAAAAAGCAGCACGCCGTGAACAAAGAGCAATTGCTCGTAAAGAAGCAGAAGCGAGACGTGCGGAAATTGAAAGGAGATTCACTGAAAGGCAAGCACCTGGTCCATATGATGAGGTTATTTGCTATCGATGTCATAAAAAGGGACATTATGCCCTTAAGTGCCGAGAGAGGAGAAAGAAAAGGAATGTGGATGACCGGTTCGCTCGTCCGGAGATTGTGTGTTTTAAATGTCAGGAGAGAGGGCATTTTCTTAGCCATTGCCCTAAAGTGAAAAAGAAAAAGTGCGTACTCAATTTACCCGTCGATAGATTGACAATCTGCTACCATTGTCGTCAGTCTGGACATATAGCCAGAAACTGCACCGAAAGACAACGGGGAGAGCAAGCTATAGCCCGACCAGCTAGAGCAAAAAGTGCTAAGGTGATAGATAAGGATGGAAACATCTCATATTATTGCAATAACTGTAAGGAATGGGGACATGTGGATTTTGAATGTGTTAATTTTCCTTTAACACAATATGAAATAGTGTCATCCGAAGATGAAAGTTTGGCAAGGATGCATACTACGGGACAAGAAGTCGTTAGTCCTTAATTATTCTGAATCTTAAACCAATCGACATATTTTGTAATGCTATCTTTTGTAATCCAAAATCTTCTGTGTACTTTTTTTAAAAGTATTAAGCTATGTAAAATTTTGTATGGAGGAAATATTTTAATGAAATAGCATTTTGGGAAGTGATATTATGAAATGAAATTTAATTGTTGATTTAACTGTATGAATCAAACTAGTTTTGATGTGAAGTTTATATTTCAAGTTTTAAAACTATTGCCTAAAATAGTTAATATGGAAATATGGATCTAATGGAACCAATTCGATGAATAATTTACTAAATAACTAGTTGATTATTTTTGAAATAGAAAGCAAATGTAAAGTTCAAATGAAATTTAGATTTCAAATTTGAAGTTGTCAACACGATAATCCATTATAGGTTTAAATAGATTCAGTGATGAATTTGAATTTAAACGTGCGGAAAATTAAATTAAGTGAAAAACTTAATATTGAAAAGATTGAAATCGGTTTAAAGCCAATATTGTGAAAAGTATGAAGAATTCAAACTATGAATTAAGTTGAAGTTGAAAAAGTTAATGGTTTTAAAAGTGTTTTAAAATGCATTAACTATCGAATACATAGATTTCAACATTCAATTGTTGAAATAGACGTTTTCGAGAAGAATAAGGAAATGGTAGACTATAACACTATTGTTATAGTAAATGGTTTCCGGAAGGAACTGTTGTTTATAGTATTGGGATTTATATATCTATCTTAAATCCGAATCCCTATGCTAGTGATTTTGAGTTGTCGTAACGATGTTTTACGCAACATTCGTTTTAACTCAAATAAATGTGTTTAAAAGAATGATTTCCTTAAAGAGTGAAATATATACTTAATTTTGATTCAAGTATATTGAATATTTTCGAAGTGTTGAAAATGAAAGAATTTGTGAATTACTTATTATTGAATAAGTATGGAAATATTTTCCAATATGAAATGAAAGGTTTGAAATTTTATCTTTTAAAGATAAATTGAGAAATGAATATTTGAAACTTGTTTCAAATGACTAAGTGTGAAAATTATATATCTTGTAAAGATATTATTTTGAGAAATTTGAACGATTAGTTCAACTTGGAAATTTTTCAAAGAATTGAATCTTGAGTTAAATTGAGTTTAACTTTGACACCAAAAACAATATAAATTCAACTTTGAATTTTGGATAGTCGATTGGGATTGTATGTCTAACATTGTGAATTGATGACATATCATTTGATCTCTATTAAATATATATCTGTGGTGGCGGAGAATTTATTCTTTTAGCTTAACACCATTCTCTGAGACGTACGAGCTTAGAGGTTATATATCGATAGACATCAATTATGTGTTGAGAATTGACGATGTAACGTGAAATCCAAATCGAATGTGAAGTCGATAATGAATTGGATTGTGAATGTGAATTAGGTTTGAGATAACCTTAAATTTTCAAATCGATTTAGAGGAAAATTTTAAACGTGATGGAAAATTTGGAATCCTCTATTTGTTGTGAATGTGAATTGAGTTTTCGTAACTTATATATATGAATATAATCGAAAACTATCAGTTTGGAAAGTCATTATTATGAAAATCCTGTGTAGGTTTACATAGATATGATATGTACGAAATGTGAAAGGAAGTACTATATGTATATGACATATGTTTTTCTAAAAACTGAGGATATGGAAATGTACCTTCCAATTATTATGTGTGAAGGTGATTGGAACTCGGTGGAGTGTCCATTGTAAATCGTAGCTACGTAGAATTCCATTAGTGGAATGTCCAATGGGACTGATATGATATCCCCCACGATGGATCATCGTGTTTGGGATTATGTGATTGATGCTGGCGTAATTCGTGGGGCGTGATGCCTACAGTTACAAGCGATTCCACTGAGATAGTGGCGCAACCGCCGAGTAAACTGCGATCTGGAAACCGAAGCGTAATTCGAGGGGCGTGATGTCTAAGGTTACGAGCAATTCTACTGAGATAGTAGCGTAACCGCCGTGTGGACCGCGATCTAAGGCGACAACCATGGCGAAATTCAGGAGTGATGAGAAATCTGAGATTACAAGCGATTCTACTGAGATAGTAGCGAAACCGCCGGGTAAACTGTGATCCATGGGGGAACGGACTTTCCATATCCATTTTTAAAAGATTTTTAAAAAGTATTTTCACTGGGAGTTGAAGCAAGTATGTTTAGTACTTGGAGATTTTTAGTCTTGCGCCTGGCCAGCGTATGCCTAAAGTCTGTGAGAACGACGATGAACTTGTTAAACTTCGAGTTATCAAGTATTTTCAATACTTTGAATAGAAAATCAATAATCTGAAATTAGAATTACATAATTCTAACTTAATGAACTAAGGAAGAAGATCTTTTTGAATATCTTGAAAGTCCACAGCTTTTGGATAAGATATAATATGCAAATATTTAGCATGAAAGATTTCAAGTTTAAAAATCTGAGTTTTGTAAGTCAAAAAAATTTGGTAAAAGACTTTTGTGTCTTGATTATTGAAATCGATGAACAAAACTGGTGAAATGAAATAAGTGGAATGAATCCTATATTTATTTATGAGTTTGAAACTTGGTAAAATTATGTAGGATATGAATATTGGTGAGATTTTAGCAATTGTTTTTCCTAACTTATAATTTCGGGACGAAATTCTTTTAAGTAGGGGAGATTGTAACGATCCTGAATTTTTAACAATTTAAAAATAAAGATATTTAATTAATTTTAAATATTTGAGATAATTTTAAATTGAATTCCAATAAAACTATGAAGTTGGCGATTAAATTTTTGAATTTAATCTATTAAAGTTGAATAGAAATTTGAATTTAACTTTGAAGTTGAAATTGAATATTGAATTTGTAATTGAAATTCAAACTAACGACTTAGAAGAAAAATAGTTTGGATTTACGAATTATATTTATGTAAATTTATAAATAGATGTTGATAGTTGAACTTCAAAACGTTTCTATGTTTATAAAGAAAATAATTTACAAAACAAAATTGAATTCAAAATAAAAATAAAAATAAATATATATATATATATATATATATATATATAATAAAATAAATAGAGAATATACTAGTTGAAATTTTAACAAAATTAATCAAGCAAAATATACAAAGCAAAAAAATTGCATTCAAAATAAAATAAATAAAAATAAACAAAAATAAAATAAAAATAAATATAAAATGTAAAAGAAGTATACTGCCTTACTTTGATCAGCGGTAAACATGCCTTGTTCCACGCCTTCATTTACGCCATAACCCACGAACCACAATCACGTTCCCTCTTCTATTTTATACGCGAACCCCTCCCCCTATCATTTCATCAGTTCATACGGAAAAAAAAAAAAAAAAAAAATGGCGGCCGCGTTCTTCTCTCATCTCGATTCCTCTTCGTTCGCCTTCAGAAATTAGGGCTTCGGCTTCATTCTTGCTTCAACTCGCGTGCGCTCCATTTCGACTCGCGTGCTCTTCACTTCGTTTGCAAAGGTGAGTTCTTTGCTCACGATTGATTTTAATGCAAGTTTTTGAATTTGTTCGAATTGAATTTTGGTTGCATGTTATGTTTTGGGGGTTATTGGGTATCAATTGCTCGGTTAATTTATTTAAATTGATAAGAACAGATGCTTTGTGAATTTGCGTTTAAAATTGATAAGAACAGATGCTGTTGATTTTATTTTTAAACTGTTGGGAATAGACGCTAATTGATATTGTTTTCTTAAAACTGTTAAGAACAAATGCTATTTAAATTTTAATTTTAAACTAATAAGAACAGATGCTATTTCATATTTGTTTTAAACTGTTAAGAACAAATTCTACCCAATATTTGATATGTGTTTTAAATTGATAAGAACAGATGCTATATGATATTGTTTTTTTTTTTGATGAGAACAGATACTATCAATTTTGTTTTTTTTTTTAAAAAAAAAAAAAAAATCTAAACTGCAGTACCTTTATTTGGTGAATAACTTCACCATTTATAAGTTTAAGTTTCTATGCATGTGTAATGAGTAGAAATATGTATGTTGGTGTGATTTATATCAATATTCTGTGTACATATACATAAATATGTATATTTATGTTTGCTGTTACAGGTATATTTTTACCTGACTCTGATTTATTTTTACCTGACTCTGATTTTAGAAACTAAATTTTTGAATGGAAATAAAAACAAGTTTATTACTGGTAGATGTATGAATATATGCTTGCTGTTGAGAAAAAATTGCTCTTGCATGTCCACTTGAGTTTTGAAAATTGTTATCTCATTTTGAAAATAGTGCAGTCCCTTTGTTTTTGAGATATATGCATATTGACTAGTTCATTTCCTCATTTGTGCATTTAGACTTGACTGTTGCACTTGTAGTTGCATTCCATTTTTGTTGCATTTGGACTTTGTCTTGAATCTGATTCGAACTTGCATCCTTCTTGAGGCTGTTGTTCATTCTACCGTGCCTCGGCTTCATTGACTTCAAGTTATTGCTAGTTTGCATTGTACCATGCTCCTTGCATTGGTGCATTGCCTTGATTGTTGTAAAGTTGTGCACTTGCCTGCACTTGTACTTCTGGTTGGTCTGCACTTTGGCTCATTGATGTTGTCTCTTTGCTTTGGTGGCCCTGAACTTGAGTTGTCTTCATTTGTGTCACTTAAGAAGTTCTGGGTACATTGCATATATCACTTGCTTTTGGCTTGAAGTTGCATCAATATACATATGCCACTGTCTGTTTCTGGTCTCTGATCATTGCTTGGTCATCTTGTTGAGCAATTGGTCTGTGCTGCATTGTTCCCTGTACACTGTTTTGTATCATCCTTAGTTTTGTTTCTGCACCATGTTGCATATGTCTTGCCTTTGACTGTTTGCAACTGTGTCTTTGATTGTCCTCTGTAACTCGAAGCGGTGAGGATATTTTCCCGAAGAAAATTTAAGCTTGCTCGAGTAAACTTAGTTTCAGGTCTGCATATAGGAAACAGAATTGTTTCCAGTTTATTTTAAAATGGTGTTGAAGTGATAAATGGAAATGTAAACTTGGAATTTTGAAACTGAATTTAAGTTGAATTCAAATAAGTTTGAATTCTGTTGTCTTTTGAAATGGTTTAAATTCGGGGAACTTCAAAGTTTGATTTTTCTTAATAAAACAGAAACTGTTTCTGTTTTATATGTAAGAGTAAAATTTAAATTGAAGGTGGAGATTAAACTTCAGTTTTTAAATATAGGTTTAAAGTTGAATTGTTTGAATGAATTGCATTTAATTGCTATGTCCTACATCAGCATGTTGCTGTTGCATGCTTGCTCTTTGCATTTTGTCACTTGAACTTTTGTGACACTTGAACATTTGTGGTTTCTGCCCTGTACACGATCCGTGTTGCATGTTGCTGCTGCATGTTTGTTTGCTACTGTGTCGTCTCTGATGTTGTCTCATTTGTGCACTAATTCAATGCTTAGTGCATTGTGCATCTGTTTGTGACTTGCAGTTTGAATTGCATTGAGTTGAGTCGAGTTTGCAGTGATTTGTCCGATTTGCGCTTGCACGCGTGTTGGCGAGGCAGTGCACATGTGTATTAATATACGTGTGTACTGCAGCCACACGGGATTGACAGATTTCAAAATTTTAAGTTGTTAATAATGAAAATCCATAATAGATTTAAATTGATTCATTTGTTTCGTCATCTCTATCACCATTTTATTCAGTTCATTGCAAATTTATTTACTTGAGTTAAGATTAATCCTGACTCGAGTGTTTTGTGTTTTGCAATTAACGCTCGGGTCAGACCGAGTATTTTTACAGTTTGAAGATTTTCAGGCCGCGAAGTTAGAGAGAGGGGATTTCGGAATTCACTAAAGTTTTCAAGAGATTTTTCTTGTATTTAATAAAAGATATGTTCCGCTGTATAAAAATTTAATGCATTGTATAAACTCTGATATATGTATGTAAGAAAAATTCATTTATGAATAATATTATGATTATTCTGTGATTCTGTGGCTGATTCTGTTTAAACTTTATAAACTGAACAACAATCCGTCATTTTGAACGTTTCGAGTTGGTTTAATTACCGACTAGAGGCGGTCAGAGCGGCGGGTCGTTACACGGTGAGTTTATCTTTTCATCTCCAGCTTATTCTCTTTTCTTTTGAATGTTGTATGTATGTAGTTGTTACAAATATCGTCTCTATGAATTGCGGGGACGCAATTTTGTGAGGAGGGGAGATCTGTAACAACCCGCATATTTAACGATTATATATTTAAATGTTTTTATTTAAATATAGCGTCGTTAGTCGGATTTTTGGGTCCGAAATGCTACTTTTTGCAAACGGCCGAATTGGAACTCGAAACCGCCTTCATTGGTTCCAAAATGGCGTTTGCGATCATTTTGAGTATAATCTTTGATATGTTTGGAGTAAGTGAAATTTTGGCTACTTTTTCTACTTGGGCTTGAGTTTGGGTTCAGCCCAATCTCCACTTAACCCTCTAGCTTAGCCCCTTCTCTTCATTCATCTCCATTTCATTTCACTTCTCAAGCAAATACTGAAATGGTGGAAGGGAAGAGGAAATAGAAATTGCAAGCCCTAATTCCATTTGCAAACTCCAAATTCTTGCTCCAAAATCAAAGAGAAGCCATTGGTAATCTCTTCTTCATCTTCTCCAACTCTTCTCCTCTTCAATTTCAGAAAATTTCCTAAACCTAAATTGGGAAATATGTGTTTTATTCTTAGATTGAAGCTTGTTGAGTTGAAGTAGTGTTTGGTTGGTCTTCTCCTTGATACTGAGCTTCATCTTCTTTGTTTTTGGGTTAAAGGTGAGTTTTGAACTCACATCTACTTCTTTTGATATCATTGATGTTAGGCATGAATTCCTAACAATTGTTCATATGTTCTTTTGCTTTTGATTCGGGTTGATTCGGTGAAATTGCCAAATTATGATTTTTGAAGCCAAATCTTTGAAAATCCTTATATGTATGATGTTTATGTTGTTCGGAGTGTTTGGGTGTGTCGTTAAGGTTGGGTAGTCATTTGACGTAAGCCCATAATCAACACGCATCCGATTGCTTTCGATTTGTTTGGCCATAGTTGGCCTAGGTTCAGGAAATGCCTGAACATTGAGTTTCAGACGTCTGAAACCCTTATTTCAGATGTCTGAATATTGTTCTGGGGAACATTGTCATCCCCAGATTCAGACGTTTGAAAACTATTCTCCAGACGTCTGAATTGGCTAGTTTTCGACTAGAAAGGAAATAGGCCAAAATATGCCTATTTCAGACGTCTAGAAGTATGGATCCAGACGTCTGAATTCTGTTTTGAAAAACAAATTAATTTTCAGATTCAGACGTCTGAATCCCTTCTTTCAGACGTCTGAATATGCTATTTTTTTCCAATTTGCCTTGTTCGTTTAATTTTCCAAATTTGATCGATACATATTGATTCCAGTTAGTTTCTTATGCATATTTGACCTTGATAATTCCTTTTTGACTTCATTCACGGGTTTTATAAATGATTTCTTCAAATCGTATTAAAAGCTCGCTTCTCCAATTTATAAATTCTATTTAAAGCACGCACAATTTCGCACTTCGAGCGAAGTGGAAGGGTGATTAAATGGTTGGACAAAACACGGACCATGAATCTGTGCGTTTATCCTTCCGATTAATCCCCGACCTATTCAATTGATCGTTTTGACCTTCGGGTTTGGTTTATCGATGATATGAGGTAAACTTTGTACTGCTTTGAGTGTGAAAGTGACTGACGGATAGTAAACCGTTTAGTGCGAACGAGTGGTTATGGGACATACGTTAACACTTTTCAGATTCCTTTTCGAGAGTTGTGACACATTCCTCCAGTTAGTAGTGTCCAGTACTGGGTCTTCGACCTTCACCACTACGGCTTGTCGCCCTATAGTATCGCTTCTGATGTTGGTCTTTATGAGCCGCATGGGTGGTATTGGGTTTGTGCCTTCGGGTTTGTCTCCCTATAGTATCGCTTTCTATGTTGGTCGTTATGAGCCGCATGGGTGATATTGGGTATGGAGTCTTCGGGCTCACGGATCCTTGTTTATACAGTACTGAGCTCGAGCAATTTTCTGATGTTCCATTGATATGTATATTTCCTTGGTATCGCCCTTCGGTGTTGGTCTTTTTGAGCCGCATGATGTATAGCGATTACCTTGTGGAACTTGTATACCTTATTGGTATTTGTTATTTGCCTTTTGACTTGCTTTGGGATATTTGTATCCTTTGTTTATCTATGTCGCCGATGATATGAGGCTTGTTCTATATGATTCATCTTTTGTTGATGATTGTGTTATCTCCTTTGGAGATAATTGTTATACTTTGTAACCTTGCAGGTTTATTGTTGTTCAGTTTATCTAACTGATTTGTTTAGCTAGACTGACCCGTGTATTTTATACTCGGGTCAGACCGAGATGTTTCAGGTTAGGTGCTTTTGGACTTAGCCTATTTTGCTTCCACATGGACTACTCCGCTAGCTTCTTTTTGTCATAGCTTTTTGTGTAGTCCCATTTTATAGTAACTCTGATATGTATTCTATTGACTCGTCTGTATATTGTGGTCTGCTATACCACTTGACTTGTATTGTTTTGTAAACTCTGTTATGTATCTGTATATGTGTATATGATGATCTACTGTTCTGTGATGTATATTACATTTGAGTTGTTATATTCTGTTCTGATAGATCCAACCACCTATGGTTTTGCTTTGAGTATTCATTGGGTATGTCGACCTTATTGTTACGTCTATGTCGATGTGTTCAATAGATAGTTAGAGCAAGGCTATAGATGGTCGCTCCCAACCAGCCTTATTCTCCGTGTTAGTTGACGGCATTACCTTGTAGTGTCCTTGGCTAGCGTGGCTATAGAGGTGGGGCGTCATAGGCTGTAAACGTGTATAACTGTTTCGGCTTCAACATATTTTCTTTTGTTCACAAACTTTGGTTTTTGGGTATGTGTCGTATTTTGTCACAGGTAGAGTTTTGCTTTCCATTTTCGAGTATGATTGTGTACACGTATAGGTGTCCATATCCAAGTTTCACAAGTTAACAAATTTCATCTTTTGTGTGAAAAGAATTAGGGTCAGACGTGTTGTACATGTAGTTAAATCTAGTTTGACATGCTTGCCGTGTGTATATGTATGTAGAAGTATTTTTATTTGTGTATAAAGAAGCAAAGTGCATTTTTTCTTTTGTTTGTAAGTGCATGAAATTTTGGTCCAGAGACACTTTTTCATCAAATTGTTGCCTGGGTATAATGCATGCTTAGTATACTTTGCAGCACTCGTAATGCATGGTCCTGATATTTCTAAATTGTAAATTGTAAAAGTGTGTGTAGCTTGTTCTCCCTAGCATCAAGTCCTACATACCATAACTCATGTATATTTGTTCTTGCTTCATTTTGGAAATTGCAGTTTCTCTGCATATTGAGATTTTTGCCTTGTATTTGTTTCCTTCACGTTCATGTACATTTGTTATTGCTTCATTTTGGTAATTGTAATTCTCTGCATATTGAGGTTTTCATGCTTCATTTTGGAAATTGTAGTTTCACTACTGCCACTGTAATTGAACTAGTTCGATATTGATTCATTATTGTTACATGTGCACTTAGAGTTGCCATTTATCGGGATCGGTATTATACTACCTGCTCAGAGTTTCAGAACCGTTCGACCTTCTCTTGGTCATTACGGTAGCGAATTCCCTACTTGACTTTGACTTTACATTTTCTTTGTGTATTGGCTTCGGCCCTTATGTCCCTGGCTTGGAGGACTTCGGCACTGCCATTGTCCACTGGTCATTGATAGTTTGATTTGAGTTGGTGCTATTTGCTTTTGATTCATTGATCTTTTGCGTATTCCATAGGCTGTATTGGCGGGGCAGTGAACATGTGCGTGTACTGCAGCCAATCAATTTTGATGTTTTTAAGTAACATTTCAATTGTTTAAATTGATTGGAATTGATTTGATTATTTTGTTGTTGTCTAATTATCTATTTGATAATTAGATTCTGAGTTTCTAATTATTTATTTAAATAATTAGATTTTGTTGTTAATTGCCAATTAGGCAATTTTGATGTTTTCTAAATTACCTTCATTGATAATGTTTTCATTTATCTCAGTCGATAATTTGAATTTGTTGATTTGTTGTTTAACACTATTACGTGTTATATCTACCGTTATCCGATTCTCTTCTTGAAGGGTTGGATAGACGGGATTTATTGTGACTGTCGTCTATTCATTATTTAATTATTATTGCTTCTGTGCATTAATAACTGAGTTTGAATTAGATTGACCCGTGTATTATTTTCTTTTGAATGTAATACTCGGGTCAGACCGAGTATTTACTGATTGTTGATATCTTACTTTGGGTTGCTTCTTGAGCTACGAAGTCACTTTATATCTTTTGGAGTAGTCGTCGTCATTTATAGTAGTCGGTTTATTTGTATAGGAAGATATGTATTCATGTATATTATATACAATAATGTACTTGTATATGTAACTTCCAGAGTCGACAGTTGTAGTTGTATCATATGTACTGTATCACATGTATTGTAACTGACATCAGTTATTATATATATGAGACTTTTGTTTTATCTGTGTTCCGCATTTATATTATCTGTGTTATTATTATATCTATTGTCCTAAACTATTATGAACCATCGTAGTTCGTTTTATACTGGAATTGGGTATGTCGATGGGAGTACATAAATAAGAGATGAAAAATAAAAATATATACCACTCCTGTCGAAATAACCAATACCAGTGTAAGGCCTAACTATGGATGGCCGCTCCTATCCAGCCTTATTCTTTGTGATAACAGACAGTATTTCCTTTAATACTCTTTGTTATTATGAGCATAGAGGTGGGGCGTCACACCCTTGCCGACCACCCCATCGTCTCAGATCAAAAGAATCGCCAAGGAAACAAAATCGAGCTGCTTGATCGAATGCTATAACCCATCACCGGTGATATAATCCACCACCGTCGTCGATCTCAGTCACCTGCATCCACGCCCTTCTACCAGAATCTCTGCCGCAGTTCCCTTCTTCATTTCCCCCAATAGGGATTCAACATGATGCGATGACGTCGACGAATTCTCCTCGTCTTTAGCATCGACCAAAGTAGGTCGATAAACCCTAGTTCGTCGTCGTCGAGCCGCCTCGACCTCCTATAAAATCAATCACCATTTTCCCCTTAATCTCCCTTCTTCAAGCTACTACTAGCCTCAAGCCCGACGAGCAACTCACCGTCATTCATCGCGAATTGATAAATAGGCCTACTCTAATCAACTCGAAATTTCACTCTTATTACAATCTTGCAAATCTTGAATTTATTATTAAAATTCATAGTTTTCCACTACAAATCTGGTGGTACAATCTAAACTCCAAATCATAATCATTAATTTTGGACTTAAATTTGATTTCTTACTTTATTTTCCTATTTTGAATTAAACATTTAATATAAATTGTTTGAAATCGATTTTAAAATGGATGTTATAGTTTAACAACCAATTTTTATTTAGATATCAGAACCTAAAAAGGATTAGGGGATGAGTTTTGAATTTTTTAAGTTGATTTTTTTAACCTGTAAACTAAGAACAGGACTACACACACACACACACACATATATACACACTGACATTCATACTCAAACAACTTCATATATGCACACACATACAAACATATCCACATCCACGCAATCATTTTTCATTACTTCACATCCATTATTAATCACGATATCAAGACTAAGGTATTTTAAGGTGGTAATTTACTCACCGGAGACCAAATAGAGAAACTGGAAATGATTATTTTTATTTTTATTTTTGATGATATGCTTCCTTTCTAGTTGGATCTGGAACTTGCATTTGAATCTGATCTGTTTGGTTGTTGAATTTAATCTGGTCTCTGAATTTCTTTAATCTCAGGTTTGAGTTGAATCCTCTGAATCAAATTCCAGATTGAAGAACCTGAGCTTGATTTCAGTTTTGATTTTTTGTTTGCTGACCTTTGCTTTGAGTTGCTCAGGTTGAAAGTTTTGTTTTGATTCCAATTTTTATTCGATCTCAGGCTTTTGATTTGGTTTCCAAGCTTCCATTCTTTTCTGTTTTGATTTTCATTTTCTTTTAATCTATTTTGATGTCCAGTTTTTTTTCTTTTGTGAAAATGAAGAGGATTTAAAGAATTTTGAAGTGAAAATGAATAAACAGGTTTTTCTCATTCTTAAACATGTTATTTTATTAATTTTTTTAAGAGAAAAAACAAATTACCACTTGTTATTATTATCCTCCACTTGTTAATCTATGTTTTATTAAGCCTACACTTGTAATTGCTTGTATTATTTTCCTACACTTGTCATTACATATTCTCTTTATTTTACAAATGTCCGAAACAAGAATTTTATGTTAAAAACCCTTAACTTAATTAATTTATATTTTTTTTAAAACCCTATGTTATTGATTTGTGCATCATATTTTATGTTTTATACATGTATACATTTTAATTTATATATATATATGCTTCATTAATTCCAAAAGATGCATATGTATTATAGTTATATTTATATGTACTAACCATGTTTATTTTTAAGTATATAAAAGAAATGTATTTTAAATCTTTAATTAAATATCATTTTTATATATTTACAAATCAATTTTATTCAAAAAGATATGTAAAGCTTTTATTAATTCCTGTCTTAATATTTGTGTTCATACATTTTCAATTATTTATATTTATACAACTTAATAAGACAATGATTTGAAATAAAATAATAATCACATATATACATATATATGTATTTGTTCCTTTGAAATATAAAAATAATAAATCAATTTTATTTTTAAGATATTTATTTTTTAATTTCAAACTAAAATTCTATTTACCATATATATATATTTATTTATTTCCAAACCTAGATTCTGTTCACAATCCATTTTTATAAATACATTTTTATTTGTTTTGGAAATTTTCAAATTAAATCACCAATTGATTCACAAATTAATTCAAAAATTAATATTAATTACCAGATTTAATTTGACCTAAAAACCAGAATGTTACAGATTCCCCCTTAAGAAAATTTCGTCCTCGAAATTTGAAAGTAGAGGACAATTCCAAATCTTTTACTTTTATCTTAAATACTCAAACACACATAGTAACTAAAGCAACCAATTTATCCAAATAACATTTCCTAATTCTATCTGGAGTTATGTCCCATGCCAACTTATTCTCCGATTCGGCCAAAATAATGGTCTTCCACCATACCAAAGCTTCTCCCTAGGGCTACCATGAACTATCAACCTCCTTTTGATCATTATCTAATTCCAATCCCTTAAAATCTTCTCAAAATCCTCTCACAACATCGAATCCAAGTGCTTCTACAATAGTTTCCGGGTTGTACTCATTCTAGGGTATACTTCACCCTATCTTGAATGAGTCACCTAATGTGTTATACTCCAAAGCTAAAGTTCTTACTCAACCTTCAGATCTGATACCAAAATGTCACTACCCGAATTTCATTGCTTGAAAATCGACATCCATACTTCACTCATATTCGTATGCCGCAGATTCAAACGTTGAAACTCAATTCGCACCAGAGCTTATAACACATTAAGTATAACAATACAGCGGAAGAAAATGAAATTTTATTGATATATAATATTTGATACAACACATTAATACAAATGAGATACCAATATCAGAGATACAATACAACAGCGAAGACAACAGCAGCAGAAAGATAATAGCAACAGCGGAAGAGAACAAAATCTTCAATGCCAAGCTCCAAAGACTCCAATCCAAAAGCTCGAACTACCATCATGCTGAAGTTAAGCAACTCCAATCCCAGAGAAAAAATGCAGTTGCCAAATCCAAAGGATGGATGCTATCGAATCTACACCTACTATTTGATTATCCGAAAAAACTAACTCTAGGCTGCCCGTGTTGAAAATTGCGGACATCCAGAGTTTAGAAAGGGAACAGTAAACTCCAGGTCAGTCATGGGACTGGTGTGAGCAAACAAAAACAGTTTTCTTTGAAAACAAACAAAAAGAAATTGAAGAAATCTGCAATGCTTTTTGAAAAATGAAACTGCCATAAGGTCTCCCGCCACACACACAGTGCAAAGCGCACACTTGGAGGAGATTTCTCCTTATGACAGTCAATGATACTTGATACGCGAAAACCATTTGATATTATTATTAGTGCATAGTGCATAAAACATTTTGAAAGTGTAATCTTAATCTTAGCCAGCATAGGTACCACTATATTATGCCTGCTATAGCTACACCTGAGGTGGCAGGTTATACAACTAAAACCGTACAAGGCTCATATTGTTTGATTGGATTTCCAACAAATGGTCGGGCTAAGGAACTTCCTATGCCATATGGGTACGCCTCTGAAGGGATGCCCCGAGAACCTAACCGGATCTCTGCCAAAACAAGGCCGGGTTACCTTTGTAACTAGGTAACACTGACACGAGCTTGCCACCCCGTGGTCGTTACTGACCTTTATCCCGGGAATCACCAACAAATAGCAACAACAAAATAAGTTAAGTATTTGGGCTCCATACCATGAGACCACTTTTTATCCAGAAGGAAATGGACATATCCTAAGCTGCGTGACCCCCGGTAACCTTGCCGCATCCTTCCTTTTTCCACCATTTCTGGGGTGTGAGGTTCTGATACAGTCTCGTCCCATAAAGCTACGCTTTTCACAAAAGCCATTCTTTGATCAATAAATAATCAGCAGCACTTGGTATGCCACATTACCAAATTAGGAATATATTACTAGTAACGATCAACTACATAACCTCTGAGCTCGTACGTCCCAGAGAAAGGTGCTAAGCTAAGAGAATAAATTCTCCGCCACCAAATAGAAATGTATTTGATATAAACCAGCTTTATAACTCAAAGTGTATACGTCCATACAAGTCTGTTCCGGGTTCGAACAGAGCCGAAGGCACTTCATAAGAAGCCCTTGCAAATCCGGATAATCCCTAATCACGTCCGGACTCCCTACGACAAAGGGTGATCAAATCTCTATACCAGGGCCATTCGGTGCAGAGACATTCGATAGGTAATCCTTTCGCTTTCGAAAATACTCGGTCTTTACCACCGTCTTCAAAAGTTATCCATTTCGTCGTATCATTATTCGGAATGGGTTTTATGACATTAAGGTCCTCTCCTGGCTAAATCGAATAATGAGCGCATAATTTTAAAACCATATGGATACATTCGGATCTTAGTTAAGTCACAATATATTTCCCAAATCTTTTCCTTTTGAATGGTTTAAACAACTTTCCACTTTAAATTTTTTTAAACAAAAGATTCACTTTAAGATCCTCTTCAAATTACAAACCAAGTTCACCAAATCTTTAACAAAGATCCATTCACAATATTTAAACAAAAGATCTGTCTTTGAGATCCTCTTTCAGTTTGAAACAAAGTTCACTCAATTCTTAACAAAGATTCATTTATAGTTTTCGAAACTATTCCCTTTTCAAATGTGATTTAATCATAATTTGAAAATCCTTTCAATAAAAACTAGACGTTCTTCTTTTACATGAAAGTTATTATTGTTTGAAAACAAAGGTTTCCATTTTGAAACAATCCAATTAAATTTGCTTCAGTTATAGTCATTTAAAAGCATACTTTGGAAAATCAGTGAGTTGCTGCAACCTTAGCAAATTATATTTAAGTTAAATTCAAACTCCCAAATAATTCATTTGAAAATACTTTGAAAATGGTTTCAAAAACCATATATATATATACAATATATAACTTGTATAATTCTATTTCAAACCATAGTTTCCAAAGTTTAAAATTAATTATGTAAACAAATATTTTAAATAATTACTTCTCACAATTCCATTTTCAAATTTCAAACTTCCAGAAATCAATTTAAACTATATATAAGATTATTGGAAGAAATTTCCAAATTAAAACTTATTTATAAAATTCAACATTAATTCTTGGAATTCAAATTCAATTTTAATTCAAATGTTAACAAACCATACTATATTCAAAATGGTTCAATTTCAAAAACTTCCTTTTTCCAAAAGCTTTTCATATTAAAACCAATTTCACTTTCAAACCAATTTGAATCCAAAATTTGACTTTCAAAATTTTCATCATTTCAAAATTTCCCTTACTTAACCAATTTCCTTGTGATATCCACATTTGTGTGTGTATGTGTAGTCCAGGGGTTTACACAATAGTGCAATATCATCAATCATCACAAATCCAAGCATATCAATATCGATAAGCGGCATAATCTATAATGCTTATCTTCATTCACAGACTCACAAATAAATTTGTAAATTCATCGCAGATAAATAAATTACAATTATCACAGCTCAACAATTCACGTCACAAAATAAAAAAAATCAGAGATAACATCAAATCAAGCATTTAATACAATCCATACATCCATAAGCAATCCAAACATTCAATGATCATCCATAAGCAGGATCCATTAGTTGCTAAATCCCTTATTAATTAACATTAGTTTCCGATTCAAATAACTACTTATGAAATAATTACCCAATCCTGCTTAATTAATTACAAAACATTTGATATAAATTAATGAAATTAATTTAATCGATCTTAATTACCCATCATAACTAATTATCCTTAATTAATTATTCCTTAATTAATCACATTAATTAAATTAACCTTAAGTTAATTACATAATTAAATAACCCTTAATTAATTACATTAAGTAATTATCTTTCAATCCTAAATTAACTAACCCTTAATCATTAATTAATCCACCTTTAATCATCAATAAATTAATTAACCTTTAATTATTAATTAATTAGTTAAATTAATAATTTATTAACCTTTAATCAAAAATTAATTCACCTTAATTAATCTTTAATTAAATAATTATTCTTTAAGTAATTACCTTTGAATTACTTACATAAATTAATAAATCGTTAATTACTTAAGATCTTAAGTAATTAAAAGATAAAACATTTTATCCTAATTAATTACTTTATCATCATTTAAATCTTATTAAATTTAAATGCTTGAAAACAATTATACAAATCATTTGAGAACATTGATTAATTACATTTAAAACACAATACGTAATTACTTCTTAATTCAAACCATATTTAATTATATTTCGACAACCCTTATGAATTCAATTACATAATTAATCTAATATGTAATTACCTTTAAAACAAACAATTTTAAACATTTTTAAAACTTTGAAAACATATTCTTTTTAAATATATTTTAAACTTGGCTAAACATCCTTTGGAAACTTGATAAATTTAACTTACTTTTACTTTTTAAAACCTAAACTTAATTTCCTTTTTAAAATTTAATTTACCCATTTACTTAAAAAATAAGTCAACTCGAGCAAAAATTCCAAAAACCCTGAGTTATCTCAAATGTTTCCCGAGCAAACTCATGCCATGATTTCCTTCGAGGAAAACGTTCGAATTCACGCAACCAAACCCATGCAAAAATGCTTCTTCCTCAACCTCCAAGCCAGACTAGATATTTATGATACATGGTGCACGTGTACGATGGACCCGATCATCGCCGACCAACCCTGCTACCTTCCGCACATCATCGTCACCCTTGTCGACCACCCCATTGTCTCAGATCAAAAGAATCACCAAGGAAACAAAATCGAGCTACTTGATCGAATGTTATAACCCATCACCGATGACAAAATTCACCACTGCCGTCGATCCCAGTCACCTACATCTATGCCCTCTTATCAGAATCTCCGCCGCAGTTCCCTTCTTCATTTCCCCCAGTCGATTCAGCACGATGCGATGATGTTGACGAATTCTCCTCGTCTTTAGCATCGACCAAAGTAGGTCGATAAACCCTAGTTCGTCATCGTTGAGCCGCCTCAACCTCCTATTAAATCAATCACCAATTTTCCCTTAATCTTCTTTCTTCAAGCTACCACTAGCCTCAAGTCCGACGAGCAACTCGCCGTCGTTCATCGCGAATTGGTAAAAAGGCCAACTCCGATCAACTCAAAATTTCACTCTTATTACAATCTTGAAAATCTTGAATTTATTATCAAAATTCATAGTTTTCCACTACGAATCTGGTGGTACAATCTAAACTTAAAATCATGATCATCAATTCTGGACTTAAATTTGATTTCTTACTGTATTTTCCTGTTTTGAATTAAACACTTAATATAAATTGTTTGAAATCATTTTTAAAATGGATGTTATAGTTTAACAACCAATTTTTATTTAGATATCAAAACCTAAAAAGGATTAGGGTATGAGTTTTGAATTTTTGAAGTTGATTTTTTTAACCTGTAAACTAAGAACAGAACCATATATATATATATAAAGACATTCATACCCAAACAACTTCATATATATATATATACACACATACAAACATATCCACATCCATGCAATTATTTTTCATTACTTCACATCCATTATTAATCACAGATATCAAGATTAAGATATTTTAAGGTTGTAGTTTACTCACCTGAGACCAAGTAGAGAAACTGGAAATAAATATTTTTATTTTTGATGATCTGCTTTCTTTCTAGTTGGATCTGGAACATGCATTTGAATTTGATCTGTTTGGTTGTTGAATTTAATCTGATCTCTGAATTTCTGTAATCTTAAGTTTGAGTTGAATTCTCTGAATCAAATTCCAGGTTGAAGAACTTGAGCTTGATTTTAGGTTTTGATTTTTTGTTTGCTGACCTTTGCTTTGAGTTGCTCAGGTTGAAAGTTTTGTTTTGATTCTGATTTTTATTTGATCTCAGGCTTTTGATTTGGTTTCTAGGCTTCCATTCTTTTCTATTTTCATTTTCATTTTCTTTTAGTCTGTTTTGATTTCCAATTTTTTTCTTTTATGAAGATGAAGAGGATTTAAAGAAATTTGAACTGAAAATGAATGAATAGGTTTTTCTTATTCTTAAACATGTTATTGTATTAATTTTTTTAAGGGAAAAAACAAACTGCCACTTGTTATTATTATCCTCCACTTATTAATCTATGTTTTTGTTAAGCCTACACTTGTAATTGTTTGTATTTATTTTCCTACACTTGTTATTACATATTCTCTTTATTTTACAAATGTCCTAAACAAGAATTTTATGTTAAAACCCTTAACTTAGTTACTTTATAAATTTTGTTTTAAACCCTTTATTTTATTAATTTGTGAATCATATTTTATGTTTTATACATGTATACATTTTAATTTATATATATATGCTTTATTAATTCCAAAGGATACATATGTACTATAGTTATATTTATATATACTAACCATGTTTATTTTTAAGTATATAAAAGAAATGTATTTTAAATCTTTAATTAAATCTCATTTTTATATATTTACAAACCAATTTTATTCCAAAAGATATGTATATTAAAGCTTTTATTCATTCTTGTCTTAATAATTTTGTTCATACATTTTCAATTATTTATATTTATACAACTTAATAAGAAAATGATTTAAATCAAAAAATAATCACACACACACACATATATATATGTGTGTGTGTGTGTGTGTGTGTGTTGTTTGTTCCTTTGAAATATAAAACTAATGAATTAATTTTATATGTAAGAAATTTATTTTTGAATTTCAAACCAAAATTCTATTTACCATATATATATATATATATATATATATATTTCCTAACCCAGATTCTATTTACAATCTATTTTTATAAATACATTTTTATTCGTTTTGGAAATTTTCAAATTAAATCACCAATTGATTCACAAATTAATTCAAAAATTAATATTAATTACCAGAACTAATTTGGCCTAAAAAGGGGACTATTACAGTATATAGCATAATGGATCTTGCTATTATTTTTATTTTTATAATCAGTTTGATAATCAAATATAAGGTCAATTATTTAATTATTTAAGTGTTTAACCGCTTTTACTGACAAATTAAATAAGGTTTTAATTTAAATAATTATTTATTAAAGGTTTAAATTGTTATTTAAGTTTTAATTAAAAGATTATTTGAATAATTAATTGAGATCAATTAATTGTTAATTATTAATAAAGGTTTTAAATTATTATTTAATAATTAGTAAAGGATTAATTAAGTAAATCTAAAAATAAACTATTTGTAAAGGTTTAACTATTTATTAATTTCTAACTAAATTAAGTTCAATTTAATAAAGATTAATTATGATTTAATAAAGACTTTAAATTGAAGCTAATCATTTAAAAAGGAGTTTTAAGTTTTAAAGCCTTTGTTTCGAAAACAGAATCGAGGTAGTTCTTTTCCAAAGATAGTTTGAACATGAGGGATTCAAATGTCGATACCATCAAGTAGATAAACAATGATGAGTAAGTTATGTAAATGGTTTGATAATGTGGACATATGTTAGTAGAATAAATTCTAATTCTGCTATAAGTTGATTGTTTGGACATCTGAAAGTAAAATAAATACCTATTCTACTATAACGTAATTGTTTATTGTGTGGACATATGTTTAGTGGAATAAATTCCCATTGTGTTATAAATAATGAATTGTTTGGACACCTATTTAGCAGGACAAATCACCATCCTGCTATTATGTTATTTGGACATGTATATGCAAGTTGAGTTGTATTGACATGTTATTCCTTGATTTGAATATGAATTGCATTTACATGTATGCTAGCTTACGTAAATAAATGATTAAGTGACTAGAAAGTAAAATTGATGTTAAATGGTAACTAAATTACAACCATTCGGATTGCTAAGCCTCCTTTTGAAATTATGAGGTATGGTTTCAAATTAATTTCAATTCTTTAATCAATTAGGGTTAGGGCATATAAATGATTTTTTAAGTTATATAATTATTTTATAAAGGTATTTATAATTAATAACATGTTTGTAAAAATCGGTTTTACTGAGTAAATAGGTTTATTTAAAGTGATTTAATAGGATGAGTTGCAAAAGATATTTTGTAAAGGATTTTTCTAAAAGAAGACTGATCAAAGGAGTTTTAAATAGGGAAATGTTTTATAAATGATTTTAGAGGTTTGTAAAGAGGTTTTGTAAATTAACTTGTAGACTTATAAAAGTGTTTTATAAACTGATTTTGGAAATTTATAAAGGTATTTAAATGTGAAGTGAGCTTTTAAAAGAGAACTTTTTATAAAGGATACGTGGATTGGTTTACAATTAGTAATGTTTTCACAAGAAATTTAAAAGGAGATAATTTTCCAAATGTTTTGATAATGTACTTATACGGGTAAGATAAATATAAATGTTTTTTCAAAGTATAAAGGAGAAGTAAGGGTTTTGGAAATAGTGTTGTGTAATGATCCTTTGATCAAGTTTTATAAAGTGATTTTAATTAATTAAAGATTAATTAATAAAGGCTTAGTGGATCTTATATGGAATTAAATCAATGTTTGAATAATTGTATATTCCATAGTTAAATAACCAACTATCAAACCTAGACAAAATATAAATTTGGAAATACCTAGGAGAAACACTTGGGTTATATAGGACAGTCATCGATGTACTACATATATAAATCTCGTTCCAGTCTTCTAGAATAAATGATAAGGAAATCCATCCAATAACAGTTAGGAGTTGATCCCTACTCTTATCTTTTGTCTACTTATTCCTAAAGAACATGGGGTTGCATTTACCGAAAACTATCAGAAGTTATTTCGAAGGGACCGGGATCAGATAACATATCCAAAAACCACTTCGATCCAACTCCAATGTTTCCACGTAAAGACGTCTTAAAGAATATCGAATCGAAGATAGAGCTTTGAAGTGCAAGGGCTATTTGTTATTAATCCTGGGAGGAATTCCCTAAAAAGGATGTAATCGAAGCAGTGCCTTTGGTTTCATTCAGTCCCAGAACAAAATTGTATGGATGAATGCTAGCATTGCATTGATGCCCATAGGGCGGTATAGCATTCCAAGTGGGAAATGAAAAATAGAGGTAAAACGTAACCTCAAGCCTCATCAACCGGGAAATGACAAAAATCGAGCATGTAGTACGGTCATGTAGGTTGCTCCCATTAGGGTATGGTCATCCAAAATATAAATCGATTACTATCTACTCATGTATGATTCAGGGCCCAAAGCGGAGTGATCATATACGATACTACTAGTCACGTGGTAGACCAGTTCTACGTGGCAGGGGTACAAGTTGCTCATTTCAGACCTGGTGCATTTTATCTTGAGATGTACCATCGGAAGGTTGTTACTTACCTTGTCATAGTATAAGTAGTAAATTGCTTATTCTGTGGACATATGTTTAGTAGAATGAATTCTCATTTTGCTATAAGTAATAAATTGTTTGGACATCTATTTAGCAGGACAAATCACTATCAAACTATTATGTTATCTGGACATGTATATGCCAGTTATGTTGTATTGACATGTTATTCCCTATTTTGAATATGAATTGCATTTACATATATGTTGACTTACATAAATAAATGGTTAAGTGACTTGAAAGTGACATTGATGTTAAATAGTAACTTAAATTACTACCATTGGGACTGCTATGCCTTTTTTTGAAATTATAAGATATGGTTTTGAATTAATTTCTGATCTTTTATCAATTTGAGTTAATTTTTATAAATGATTTTTCAAGTTATATGATTATTTTATGAGGATATTTATAAATATTGACTAGTTTATAAAAATGAGTTTTAATAAGTAAAAAGGTTCATTTAAAGTGATTCAAAAGAACGAATTGTAAAAGATATTTAGTAAAGGATTTTTCTTAAAGAAGATTTATCAAAGGAGTTTTAAATGGGGAAATGTTTTAAAAGTGATTTTAGAGGTTTGTAAAGAGGTTTTGTATATTGACTTGTTGTTTTATAAATTGATTTTGGAAATTTATATAATTATTTAAATGTGAAGTGAGCTTTTTAATGGGAAGTTTTTGTAAAGAATAAGTGGATTGGTTTAAAGTAGGTAAAGTTTTCAAAAGGAATTTGAAAGGAGAAAATTTTCCAAATGTTTTAATAAAATACTTATACCCCTAAGATAAATATAAATGTTTTTCCCAAGTATAAAGGGGAAGTGAGGATTTTGGAAATAGTGTTATGTAAAGATCTTTTGATCAAGTTTTATAAAGTAATTTTAACCGATTAAAGATTAATTAATAAAGGCACAGTGGATCCCATATGGAATTAAATCAATGTTTGAATGATTTTTATTTAATAGTTAAATAACCGACTATCAAACCTAGACCAACACGTAACTTTGGAAGAATCTAGGAGAAACAGTTGAGTTATATAGCACAGTCATCGCCAATGATGTTGTACCGTATGCATAAACCTCGTTTCATTTTTCTAGGATAAATGATAAGGAAATCCGTCCACTAACGGTTAGGAGGTGATCTTCACTCTTATCTTTTGCCTACTTATTTCCAAAAGAATAGGGGCTGAGTATACCTTAAACTATCAAAAGTTGTTTTGAAGAGACCGGGATCGGATATGTTATCTAAAAACTACTTCGATCCAACTCATGCGTTTCAACTTGAAGACATCTTATAGAATGAGGAATCGAAGATAGTGCTTTGAAGTGTGAGGGCTATTTGCTATTAATCATGGGAGGGATTCCCCAAAAAGGGTGTAATAGAAGCAATGCCTACGGTTTCGTTCAATCATAGAATGAACTTGAATGGATAAATGTCGGCGTTACATTGATACTCGGAGGGCAGTGTGGCATTGTAAGTGGTAAGCACTAAATAAAGGTAAAACTTAGCCTCAAGCCTCATCAACCAGGAAATGACAAAAATAGGGCATGCAGCAGGGCCACGTGGGTCGTCCCATTAGGGTATTGTAACGATCCCCCTTTTAAGCTAAATTTAATTCAGATATTAATATAATTTTTGGATTAAATTGTGAATTAATTTGATTTTTTCAAAAACAAATAGGATAAGTGTTGCTTATATATATATATATATAGATTATAAATAGAATTTTGATTTGAAATTCAAAAATAAATATCTTAAAAATATATTGGATTTAAAAATTCTATATTTTAAATTTATAAAAATTTATTTTCTAATTTAACATATATATGCACATATATTGTGGTTTGGAAGTTATGTCTTGAATTAAATAATTTTCAAAAGCTATTTAAAGTTAAAATTCTATATTTAAAAAAACTTATATATATATGGGTTTATATAGTAATGTATAATTAGAATTTTAAAATCATTTTCTTTAAGGTTATATAAATATAAATAAAAGGAAATGTATTTATTAAAATTGAAAAAATTTATAATATAAACTATGTATATATAAATATTTATTTATCGAAAAGTATAATAGCTCTAGTTTAAAAAGATTTAGTGAAAGGTTTATATTCTTTCTTCTAAAATTTTATATGTATTAAATTTAGTTTGTGCGTGTGTGTATACAAATACACACACACAAACACACACACACACACACACACACACACATATATAAATATAAAACATATATATTTGTAATACTAAAAAGTAAATATAATATAAAAATTATATAAAAAGACAAGTGTTAGATAATTAATACATGAAATTAACAAGTGTGATACATTTAAACATTTGTAACTATTGTATCATGCAAATATAACAAGTTTCACATGTTTTTAAATTCTCTTTTCATTTTAAATTTGATAAATAAAAGGAAAAACAATTTATATATACTTATCTCTCTACTCCTATCTTTTATTTGCCTTCATTTAAAATTTTATTCAAAACCCAAAACCCGAGTAAGCTACAAACCAGAAAAACAAACAATTACAAACTCAAATCAAAAGCAAAGCTATAGATTCAAAGCAAGCTAATTCAAACCTGAAGCCATGATCATTTCAAAACTGAATAAAAACAAGTTCAGTTTTCAAATTCAAAACACAAGCTCAAAAGAAAGATCATCTCAAAACAACTTAGTATCAAATCAAAGCAAGTAGCAGATCAAAAGTTCCAGATCAAATATAATTACCAGGTCAAATTCCAGATTTAACAAAAAGATCAAAATTCAAGTTTAAAATAGTTTCCAGGTTTTCAAAGCTTCTCTGCTTTCAAATCCAGGTGAGTAAACTATACATCAAAGCTTGATTTTGCTTATGTAACTTGATATTTGGATTGACACTTGAAGTATGTATGAAAATGTTTGTTTAATATGCCTGCATGTTTGAAATATATATATGTAAATATGGATGTGCATTTTTGTGTATAAACATATACGGGCCTCTGTTATATTACAGGCATAGATCAACATAAATAAATTCATATTATCTCAAAGAAGCATTGTTAGACTATGATCTCTAAAAGCAAAATGACTGTAACAATGTGATACAAATTTTAAAAATGGTCTCATGTATTCATATTAAGTATTTATTCCAAAAATAAGAAATTTACAGTAATAATCAATTACAAGTTCAAAATCGAATGTATGGATTTTAAGTTTTGATCATATGAACAGATTCGTAATGGAAATAATGATTTTTGATAATCAATTCATGATTTTTAAGTTCCTAAATATGGAGATATTTCGAGTTGATCGATTTTGGGTTATTTGTCGAATTGTGACGATTGGCGGGTCTGGGTTGGTTGAGCTTGGGTCTAAAGGGAGGTGGTGTAATAGAGATCACAGGAAAAATGTTCGAAGCATTTTTAGATCATCAGTGTAGTTGGACGATGGCGATTTAGGGTTTTGTGTTTTGTTTGGATCGAAGTGGTTGTCGAGGTGATCACGTCGTCGTAGGTGGACCGGAGTGAATAGCAGGTAGGGAAATCAACGCATAGGACGATGACGCATCTCTTGGTGGATCAGCAGGGTTTCTGGTGATCGGGATTGGCGGCGCAAGGCGTTTCTTGATGATCGTGTAGGGTTCTAGTTTGTATCGATTGGTTCGATTTTGATTCCATGCAAAATTGATGTACTAGGTTGTTGGAACATATGAGTGGGTCGTTGTCGACATGTGGGTGCTCGTGGTAGTGATTGGAGGTGGTCGGTTCGTCGGCATAGGTGCATGGTGCACAAGGATGTGTCTAGGTTGTAATTTAAAATGTGAAATGACTTGAGGATTTACTCGAGAAAAATGTGATATGACTCGGGTGACTTGAGGATTTACTCGAGAAAAATGTGAAATGACTCGGGTTGATACCCGAAGTTATCTCGGGTCAGAAACTTAAAAAGTACATTTACAAGTTTTAAATGTTTGAATAAATTTTTAACCCTTTTCTCTAAATAATTAATGTTTTATTTAAGTTTAGAATAGATAAAGCTTTAAAAATAAATTATTTTAAATTTAATTGAGTTTAAAGTATTTTATTTATGTGTCCCTTATTTATAATTAAGTTATTTAAACAAATTTGATAATGTAATTAAGAAGTTAATTAAGAAAATAAAATGTTGTTAAATTGTTAATTGACTTAAAGGTTTAAGTTAATTTATGGGTCAATAATAAAGTTATTTCAAAGGTTAAACTTTTAAAGTTAATTGTTTTTAAGATTAATTGATTTGGTTTTAAAAATAATTATATATTAGGTTAATTATTTGATTTAAATCCCTAAGTGTTTTCAACGAATTTAAAGATGTAATGAACTGAGTGTTTAGGGTAAATGTTTTAATTATTAATTTAAAGATCTTAGTTAATCCATATGCTAATGATAATTTATTTCAAACGTTTATTTAATAAAGTTTATCTGGTGATTAAATAATTAATTAAGATAAATGATTTATCTTAAGTTAATTGGGATCTTAATTAATTAAAGGATTATTAAGGATAATTACTTAATATAATTAGTTAAAAGAGGATTTATTATTAATTACTTAAAGCATAATTACTTAATGTAAGTAATTAGAGGATAATTAAATAATTAAAGTTTAATTACTTAATAATTAGAGGTTAATTTATTTATGATTAAAGGATAATTGATTAATGATTAAAGGTTAATTAATATTAATTATGGCTAATTACTTAATGTAAGTAATTGAAAGGTAAATAGTAATTAAAGGTTAATTAACTAATAATTAAGGGTTAACTAACTAATTAAGGGTTAATTAATCAATGTAATTAACTTAAGGTTAAGTTAATAAATGTGATTAACTAAAGGGTGATTAGTTAATGTGATTAATTAAGGGATAACTAATTACTTAAGGGACAATTACTTAATTAAAGGATGATTAATTAGTTAAAACAATAGCAAATGATTTGTATTTAATTGATGTTAATTAAGCAGGATTAGGTGATTAATTCATAAGTAATTAATTTATTTGGAGTTAATTAAATTAATCATAATTAGGTAATTAATTAATCTTGCTTATGGATGATTAGATTATATTGAATGCCTTAAATTGTTTGATATCTCTGATGTGTGATGTTCTGTGATATGAATTGCTTTGGATTGAGCAGTGATAAATGTAAGTTATTTATTTGTAATGAATTTACATATTTATCTCTGAATGGAAAATAAGCGTTATAGGATTATACCACTTATTGATATAATTGTGCTAGGATTCATAATGGTTGTGAATGTTGCCTGCTAAACCCCTAGACAACACAACACACACACACCCCTAGACAACACAACACACAAATATGGATTTCGTGGGAGATTGGTCAAGTCATGGGTATTTTGAATTTATTATTATTTTATTCAAATGGTGAAAATTTTAAAAGTTGAATTTAATCCAAAATGGCTTGTAAATGGAATTAGGTTAAATATGAAAAACTTTTGAGAAGGAATCTTTGAAACTAAAATTATTTTGAACATTTATTTTAAATAAATAAGTTTAAAAGTTGAAATTTTGGAAGCTATGGTTTAAAAGGATTATACAGGCTATATAATATATGGATTTTAAACCATTTTAAAGTATTTTAAATAAATTATTTTGGGAATTTAAATTTAACTCAAATAGGCTTGCCGAGAGTAAGGTAGTTCGCCGATTTTTCGATTTATACTTTAAAAGGATATAATTTGAGAAAATTTAATTGGATTTTCCCAAAACGAAAAATCTTTGTTTTCAAATGATAACAGCTTTCATATAAAGGAAGAATTTCCAGTTTTTGTTGAAAGGATTTTGAGTTATGGGTAAATCAAATTTGAAAAAGAAATAGTTTTAAAAGCTATGAATGAATCTTTGTAAAGATTTGGTAAACCTTGTTTCGAATTGAAGAGGATCTTAAAGGATGGATCTTTTGTTTAAAAGATTAAAATGGAAATTGGTTTAAGCCATTCAAAAGGAAAGGTTTTTGGAAATAATGGCTAAAAAGTTGTGACTTAACTAAGATCTGAATGTATCCATATGTTTTTAAATAAGCGCTCATTATTCGGTTAAGCCGGGAGAGGACTTTATGTCATAAAATCCATTCCGAATAATGATGCGACGTAAAGGATAACATTTGAAGACGGAAGTGAGGACCGAGTATTTTCAAAAATGAAAGGATTACCTGTCGAATGTCTCTGCACTGAGTGGCCCCGGTATAGAGATTTAGATTATCCTATGAGATGGGGAGTCCGGACGTGATTAGAGAATATCCGGATTTGCAAGGGCTTTTGTTGAATATGCGATTATCTGATTTTTGTTTGATGATAATAAACACACACACACACACACACACACACATATATATATATATATATTTGTGTAAACGTATTTGTTAATGTACTATTTTATTTTTCATAGACTAAATAAATATTTGCTGAATAAAAATAAATAACACAGAATTTGAATTTAAATAGAATTTTTATTCAAACAAATATTTATCACAATTTTTGAATAGTACAAAGTTCAAGCTCTCACTATATATTCAATTTCAATTACAGTACAACTTTGATTACATCACAATCTCACATTTACAGTTGACCTCACTACATATCACTCACACTCGTATTTATCTTCAACTTTATTCCAAATTGAATCCAACATCTGAGCAATCTGCAAAAATAAATATTAACGCAGTAAAATTGAAAAGGAAATATTTTTGCAGTATAAAAAAAATGTGAATTTTGAAAATAATATTTGCCTCAGTTATTTGGGTTGTTCGTCATCATTTAATTTTCAATTCATCATACACGAACAGCTTGTGACATACACAGTGTATCACTGTATATGCCACAAGACCATGCACACCGATACACACACACACACACTTGATAAATTTACAGGGACAGGTGAGCATAGGTCAAACCCAAAACGCCAGGTTCAACTCAAGTGCAATAAAATAATGTCACAACTTTCAGCACAAGGTCAAATCCGAGCTATAAGCTGGATTCAACACAGGTGCAAGTTCATGAAAATGGTCAAGACAACTAAAACAAGCCTCAATAAAAAATCCAAATGTACAAAACTATATGCAAACTGAAACAGGCAGTGACAACATACAATAATGACCAGGCAACAGGCATTATGCAAACTGAACATCTCAATGACTACAATGACCAGAGACTACAAAGAAATAAAGGCCAGACAGATTCAAGATGCATTCATGTACAACAAAGACTGAAAGGCAACTCAACTCAAATGCAAAGCACAAAGGCTCGAATGACCAAGTGCACACTGGCTATAAACAAAATACATGAAGGCCACAATGAAGCATGAAGTAGTTCAATATCTAAGTAACAATAGAAAAGTAACGAACCAACACATGTACTAGTGAAACAGAGTAATACCAACTCAAACTCAACTGCAACAGTGACAAACAACATAAGCAAGTGAACTGCAAGTGTCGACCAAACAACTCAGTGCCATCACAAAGAACAGCATATGCAGGAATACTTCAACTACAAGTGATACTGAGTAAACATGGCGACCAGAGTGTACATGAAACAAAAATGCCAACTGCCTCGAATGGTACAAGTTAAAGACTGCAACACTACAGCAACCAAAATTGATGCAACAGAACATGATGCAATGCAATATGAACCAGACACAACACTAACCAGAGCCAAGGCAAGAGAAACCAACAAGCTACAATGGATGTTCAAACTCAATGAAACAGACCATAGGTACAAGACCGAACCAAAATATCAGCAGCAGCAACAACCATGACATACAAGTGCACTAACAACATGAAGCAACCAGACCATAAGTCAAAGCAGTGCATAGTGCAATAAAGAACATGACAATGTAGACTCGAGTACAAGTCCAATTACAAAAAAAAATACATGGCAGTAAAATGGCAACTGACAACAAATAAATTCAAATGACCAAAGTCATCATGAACCAAGTCAAAGAAACAAGCCGAAGTCAAGAAGATCAAAGATCGAACAGTGCAGATTCGAAATCGTGGTGGCCAAGAAAATTGACCGAGTCATAAATCAAAATCGTGAATGTCAAGTATTAATTTATACGAAATCGATAAAGTCAGAGAAATCTTAAACATCCAAACGTAATCAAATGGCCGGAGCACAATATTGAAAAAATCAGAAGAACGCAAATAAAGGAGATCGAATCCATATATAAACTCACAAATCGTCATCGGCTAAATCCCATCGAGTTCAACCAAGCATAACAGAAAAGAAAAAAGGAATAAATTACATACCGAAGCCATCTCGAATTCGATCAAATTCGAAGCAGTCGAAGCAAAAAAGGAAACCATCGATTGACAGAAAAGGAACGCCGAATAAATTATTCAATCGAGCATTCAAAGACGCTTCTTCGAATTACACGAAAACCTTAATTTTTAAAGGAAGAGGAACCAACGTAAAACTAGAGCCGCAATTATCTCAAACAAAAGGACCGGGCCAAATATTATAAAAAGGGAAAAAGTGTTCGGCCTTTTATTTTAAATTTACAAGGGTTATAGCTTTAAATTAGGGTTTATTTGTTTTTAAATTGTTTTAAATTTGTATTTCAATTTTAAATCGTTGTAATTCTAGTCGTGTGACTAAGGGATAAACTACGTGGCGTAGTTTGAGAATTCACAACTCAGTGGCTGAGTTGTGGCAGGGTTTTGAGTGTAAATTTAGGTTAGTCAGTAGCGGGTGTCGTGAAGTTACGTGTGTAAGCATGTGACTACTTAATTTCTAGTAGAAACCTTAGGGGCAGCACGTAGGCAGGGTTTTGCCGAAGCTGGGTAAATTCAGTGTCGTTCTATTTCTGCATTTATTATTCTGCTATTATCTGTGCTGCTATTATTCTGTGATCCGTGTTAAAATTATTTTATAAGCTTCCGCAGTTAACTTTTATAATTAATAGTATCACCCTATTCACCCCCCATTTAGAGTGAAATCGATCCTACAAGTGGTATCAGAGCTAGGTACAAAAGCCAATTTGTTTTAAAAATTTGAATTTTTCAAAAACCAATTTTTGATTTAAAAATTTGAATTTTTAAAATGTCTACTTTTGTCAAGGATCGTTGCAATATTATTCCTCCTATTTTTGATGAACAGATTTTTTAAATTGGAAATTGAAAATGGGATTTTATTTAAAACCTGTTAATGTTAAATGTTGGGATATTATTGAAAATGGGTGTGATATAACAGATAAGAAAATTATCTCTATTAACGCTCTTGCTATGCATATATTATATTCTTAAATTAATCAAGATAATTTTAATTTCATCTCTCACTGTGAAAATGCACAGGAAATTTGGAATACTTTTGATGCAATATATGGTGCATAAGTCAACAACAATGAGAAATCCTCCACAGCCAACTCAGTTAAAGAAATATGCTTAACAGGATTGTTAAAAGGCAGTTGTGATGAGGATGATGATAATGGAGCAGCTGAGCTAGCACTACTAATAAAGAGATTTAAAAAAATAGAGTCACAAATACGGAAATCCAGCTCCAAATCAACAATTGAAAAGCAGAATAATCCAAGAACTAGACAACTCAGAAGAACACGGGATCATTTGCAACAAACCCGGCGATATCAAGCCCAATTATCCTCGAATTCAACACGGCATAGAAAAGAATTCAAAAAGGAATTTTTTGCAGCCACATGGAATACAAGTGATGGAGATAATCAAAGTACTAGCAGTGAGAGTGAGAAAGCAGATATGTGCCTTCAAGGTAATATAACTGATAGCGACGATGACGAGCTAAGCGAGGTATTAAAACCCACTCACTCACAATTACTTATATATTTCCACGAAGCAAATGGCTGCGTTGAACGACTTAGGGAGAAATATGCTAAAATTGAATCAAAAAGAGATAGTTTGATTGAACTAAATGAACAGCTTGAACAATTAGTTAATAACTATCAAAGTAGGATCCCTAAGTGTGATAAGTATCCAACATATGAAGGAGAAATTAAAAAATCAGAAATTAATATAAAATCACTTGAAAATGAAATTCTAATTTTGAAAGAGAATGAAAATACTAGGAGAGAGAATTCTACTAAAAAGTGCACACAATTGTTAAACGAAAATGAATCTCTTAAAACACAAGTCCAACAATTGTCAACGACTTTAGATAAATTTTCAAAAAGTGAAAAATCTTTGAATATGCTATTAGGAAAGCAAACTGCTAATACGGTTAGACAAGGACTTGGATATAATCAATCTGAAAATGTTGAAAGCAATATTAATCAAGTTAATTCTATATGCACAATTTGTAGAAAATATGGACACAATCACAATAATTGTTGGTATAGACCCAAACATGTGAAAACTATATCGATTTGGGATCCAAAAGGCACAAATATAAAATCTCTCAAAGTTAAACAAATTTGGGTGCCGAAGGGAACAATTATAAATAGTTTTGGGTCTCCACAAAATTATTTTTCTAAATATTCTACCACTAACAACCATGGACCTATAAAAACAAATAGGTCATAAAAATCTTTTCCCGTGTAGGTGTGGTGGCAGGCTAAGAAACAACAGTAGTGCTACTTGGATTCTGGCTGTTCAAAGGACACAACGAGCGACAAAGCAAAGTTCCTTAGCTTAGTATAAAGGTGACAGAATCATAATGGACAACAATGAAAAATATCGTAAAGGTAAAACAGGTAATGGTATAGTTATTTGAACGATATATTAAATGTGATAATCTACACCGTAATCTAAGTCAAATCAGCCAATAATGAGATGATGATGATTTTGGTTCTGACTTATTCAAAATTGTTGGCCAATTATATTCTTATGCCAAAAGCACTATAAAAATCTCTAGATTCTTTGAATTACTTCATATATATTAGTTTGGATAAAAAATAGTGTTTTGTTGGATAATAATACGGCTAACTCTATATTCACGATTTCTGATTATTTACATGGCTTCATTTCAAATTCAAGAGAATGTCATTTAAAAAACTGTTAAAATTGAGTTTGAAATTTTTGGTGCACACTTCATGGTCTATTAGTGATAATTTGGAGTGAAAGAGAAATTCAGATGCAGATTACACTGGTAATCTGATTGATAGAAAACATACTAGTTGAACGTGATTTTTGTAGAAGACATTTAGTAACTGCATCGTTTTTTAAGGAAATATATGCATATTTTTCAATTCAAATAATTTTCAAATAGCAGAAATTTTTCTCATATAACCCCTTCGAGAAAATCATTTTTGACCATATTTTCATATCAATCATTTTGAAAAATTGATTTTATAATTATTTTTAAATTTGATTTTAAGTGACTATTTTGACTAATCCGACTCCCTAATAATTATCGAAAAGATAAATAGTGATTGAAAAAGTGATGAGTGTTGATATTTATCATATATTATGACACGAGACGGTATAATAACAAGAGTTATAAAACTTTTGTTGGTAAAAATTCCATGACCATCTCTATTTCTAACTACCATCACTCATCAAAATTCTATATAGTTTGTCAATATGTGGTACTTTAAACAGGAATCATTCGTTTTTCATTTTACATTTTTTAAAATAATAGAAAATTTTATATAGTAGAAAAAATAATAATAAAATAAAATAAAATCCAAAGTATCCACTCTCATTTAAAAGTCCTTATGGTTATGCATGGGTGAATTACTTGGAATTTTTTATGCGCTTCCATGCTCATTTAAAAGTCCTTACGGTTATGCATGTATGGAACGCATATCAAAATTGATTTTCAAAATAAACAAGTTGATTCTAATCCCATTTAAAAGTCCTCACGGTTATGCGTGGTTAGAAGATACTTGAATTAATTTTAAAATAAAATAAAATTGGAATACTACTAATCTGATTTAAAAGTCCTAACGGTTATGCATGGTTAGTAGATATTCAAATTCCTGATATAAATATACCACAAATAGACACAACTGTACGGTTTTATATGATGACATCATTCCCATCATTCTAAAAGTGGAATATGCGCCTAACAAAGCATTTATGATTTTTTTTATTTTTTATTGAAATTTAATATTTATATTCAATTGAGTTTTAATGTTGGATTAATATCGATCACTTTATCTCTATTTTCTCTAACACTATTACTCTTTTGCTGATAATAAAAGGGGGAGAGAAAAGTTAAGATTTTGTCAAATAAAATCAAGCAAAGGTCAAATATTTTCCATTTGCATCTAGGCTCATTTGCATATTTTTAATTGTATGCATATATGTAGGGAGCTCTGTGTAGAGAGGAAACATTTGAATAAGGGGTGCAATTAGAGTATATCAATGGTCAAATACATTTAACATATTCAAAATCTTAAATATATGTTTGTTATCATCAAAAGGGGGATATTGTTGAATGTGAGATTATATGATTTTTGTTTGATGATAATAAACATATATATATATTCGTGTAAATGTATTTGTTAATGTACTATTTTATTTTTCATAGACTAAATAAATATTTGCTGAATAAAAATAAATAACACAGAATTTGAAATCAAACAGAATTTTTATTCAAACAAATATTTATTACAATTTTTGAATAGTACAAAGTTTAAGCTCCCACTATATATTCAACTTCAATTACAGTACAACTTTGATTACATCACAATCTCACATTTACAGTTGACTTCACTACATATCACTCACACTCGTATTTATCTTCAACTTTATTCCAAATTGAATCTAGCATTTGAGTAATCTGCAAAAATAAATATTGACGCAGTAAAATTGAAAAGGAAATATTTTTGCAGTATAAAACAAAATATGAATTTTGAAAATAATATTTGCCTCAGTTATTTGGGTTGTTCGTCATCATTTAATTTTCAATTCATCATACACGAACAGCTTGTGACATACACAGTGTATCACTGTATATGCCACAAGGCCGTGCATACCAATATATATATACTTGATAAATTTACAAGGACAGGTGAGCACAGGTCAAACCCAAAACGCCGGATTCAACTCAAGTGCAATAAAATAATGTCACAACTTTCAACACAAGGTCAAATCCGAGCTATAAGCTGGATTCAACACAGGTGCAAGTTCATGAAAATGGCCAAGACAACTAAAACAAGCCTCGACCAAAAATCCAAATGCACAAAACCATATGCAAACTGAAACAGGCAGTGACAACATACAATAATGACTAGGCAACAAGCATTATGCAAACTGAGCATCTTAATGACTACAATGACCAGAGGCTACAAAGAAATAAATGTCAGACAGATTCAAATGCACTCATGTACAACAAAGATTGAAAGGCAACTCAACTCAAATGCAAAGCACAAACGCTCCAATGACGACGTGCACACTGGCTATAAACAAAATACATGAAGGCCATAGTGAAGCATGAAGCAGTTCAATATCCAAGCAACAATAGAAAAGTAATGAACCAACACATGTACTAGTGAAACAGAGTAATACCAACTCAAACTCAACTACAACAGTGACAAACAGCATAAGCAAGTGAACTGCAAGTGTCGACCAAACAACTCAGTGCCATCACAAAGAACAGCATATACAAGAATACTTCAACTACAAGTGATACCGAGTAAACATGAAGGCCAGAGTGTACATGAAACAAAAATGCCAACTGCCTCGAATGGTACAAGTTAAAGACTGCAACACTACAACAACAAAAATTGATGCAACAGAACATGATGCAATGCAATATGAACCAGACACAACACTAACCAGAGCCAAGGCAAGAGAAACCAACAAGCTACAATGGATGTTCAAACTCAATGAAACAGACACAGGTACAAGACCGAACCAACATATCAGCAACAACAACAACCATGAAATACAAGTGCACTAACAACATGAAGCAACCAGACCACAAGTCAAAGCAGTGCATAGTGCAATAAAGGACATGACAATGTAGACTCGAGTACAAGTCCAGTTACGAAAAAAACACATGGTGGTAAAATGGCAACTGACAATAAATAAATTCAAATGACCAGAGTCATCATGAACCAAGTCAAAGAAACAAGCCAAAGTCAAGAAGATTAAAGATCGAACAGTGCAGATTCGAAATCGTGGTGGCCAAGAAAATTGACCGAGTCATAAATCAAAATCGTGAATGTCAAGTATCAATTTATACGAAATTGATAAAGTCAGAGAAATCTTAAACATCCAATCGTAATCGGATGGCCGTAGCACAATATTGAAAAAATCAGACGAACGCAAATAAAGGAGATCGAATCCATATATAAACCCACAAATCGTCATCGGCTAAATCCCATCGAGTTCAATCAAGCATAACAGAAAAGCAAAAAGGAATAAATTACATACCAAAGCCATCTCGAACTCGATCAAATTCGAAGCAGTCGAAGCAAAAAAGGAAACCATCGATTGAATGAAAAGGAACGCTGAATATATTATTCAATCGAGCATTCAAAGACGCTTCTTCGAATTACACGAAAACCCTAATTTTTAAAGGAAGAGGAACGAACCTAAAACTAGAGCCGCCATTATCTCAAACAAAAGGAACGGGCCAAATATTGTAAAAAGGGAAAAAAGGTCCGGCCTTTTATTTTAAATTTATAAGGGTTATTGTTTTAAATTATGGTTTATTTGTTTTTAATTGTTTTAAATTTGTATTTCAATTTTAAACTGTTGTAATTCTTGTCGTGTGACTAGGGGATAAACTACGTAGCGTAGTTTGAGAATTCGCTACTCAGTGGCTGAGTTGTGGCAGGGTTTTGAGCATAGATTTAGGTTAGTCGGTAGCGGGTGTCGTGAAGTTACGTGTGTAAGCGTGTGACTACTTAATTTCTAGTAGAAACCTTGGGGGCAGCGCGTCGGCAAGGTTTTGCCGAAGCTGGGTAACTTCTGTGTGGTTCTATTTCTGCATTTATTATTCTGCTATTATCTGTGCTGCTATTATTCTGTGATCCGTGTTAAAATTATTTTATAAGCTTCCGCAATTAACTTTTATAATTAATAGTATCACCCTATTCACCCCCCCTCTAGGGTGAAATCGATCCTACGGCTTTTTCCTTAATTGGACGAAATGCCTTCGGTTCCATTTAGACTCAGGATGGACTTGTATGGATGTTTGTCCGACGTTACACTTTGAGATATAATGCTGGTTTCTATCAAATACATTTCTGTTTGTGGCGGAGAATTTATTCTCTTCGCTTAACACCCTTTTCTGAGACGTATGAGCTCAGAGACTATGTAGTTTTACTAGTGAAATATTCCCAACTTGTTAACGTGACATGCTAAGTGCTGATCATTGGTTGATCGAAGCATGGCTTTTGTGAAAAGTGTAGCTTTGTGGGACGAGACTTTATCGAACCTCACACCTTGGAAATGGTCGAAACAGGAAGGATGCAGCAAGGTTACGGGGGTCGCGCCCCTTAGGGTATGTGCATTTCCTTTTGGATAAAAAGTGGTATACTGATATGGAGCCCAGATATTTTACTTATGTGGTTGTTGGAATTTTTTGGAATCCCAGGATAAAGGTCGGTTACGACCGGGGGATGGCATACTCGTGACAGTTAGTTATCTAGTTACAAAGGTAACCCGACCTTGTGTTGGCAAAGACCCGGTTAGGTTCTCGGGGCGTCCCACAAGAGGCGTACCCATTCAGATAAAGTAGTTCCTTAGCCTTGGCCATTTTTTGGAAATCCAATCACTCAATACGAGCCCTTTACAGTTTTAGTCGTAGAACCTGCCATCTAACATGGTAGCTATAGTAGGCACAATATAATGGTATGTATGCTGGCTAAGATTAATATTATACTTCTGAAATGTTTTCCACACTATGCACTAATAATAATATCAAAAGGATTTTCGCGTATCAAGCATGTTTGACTATCATAAGGAGAAATCTCCCCCAAGTGTGCGATTGCATTGTGTGTGTGCCGGGAGGCCTTATGGTAGTTTCATTTTCCAAAAAGCATAACGGGTTTCTTTTTATTTCTTGTTGTTTGTTTTTGTACAAATAACTGTTTTTATTTTCTCACACCAGTCCCATACTGACCTTAAGTTTATTGTTCCCTTTCTAAACTCTGGGTGCCCATAATTTTCAACACGAACAGCCTAGAGTCAAGTTATCAGATAGTCAGCTAGTAGGTGTAGATTTGGAAGTCTTTGGATTCTGTGGATTTGGGGATCGCATTCGCTATATTCCAGCATGATAGCTTTTAATTTTGAGCTTTGGATTGAAGATGCAACGTGTTGGATTCTCGCTCTCTCTCTCTTTTGGAAGATAATGTTATTCTTTTCCGCTATTGTATATTTGATCTCTGATATTGTTGAGAATTTGTAATCAGATCGTTGCATCCATTTGGTGTATCAATAAAATTCTTCGTTTTTTTCGCTATATTGTTTTCACCTAATGTGTTATAAGCTCCAGCGAACTGGACTCAACGTTTGAATCTCCGGCATTCGAATACGGGTGATGTATTGATGCTGATTTTCGAGGTCGAGTCCAGGTCATTACAGTTGGTATAAGAGCTAAAGGTTGAGTAAGAATTTTAGCTTTCAAGTATAACTCATTATGTGACTCATTAGAGATTGGGTTATAAATATCCTAGAATGAGTATATTCCCTAAGATATCTTGTCTGTATGCCTCAGTCAATTTTCTTACTATTCACTGATAGTGAGAATGAGTGCAAGAAGAGAACAAGATAAGGGACATGGGAGTACCCCTACAAAAGGTCGATACCCTGCAACAACATTAATGGTTGGGAACAACTTTTCCATCAACCTCCTTTGATCATCATCCAATTTCAATTCTTTGATGGCTTACCGGCAGTTACAAGAAGGAGCTTTGGTATGGTGGGAGACCATTACTTTGGCCGAGTCGGAAGAACGAGTTTACATGGGATAAATTCAAGCAAGTATTTAAGCAGCGTTATATGATTTCAGCTGGTATTTCCAGGATATATCAAGAAATTACCTTACTTCTTGTCTATGACTGTCAGAGTTTTATTCAACACCGAAATCACGTATAGTTTTATTTCCCAGCAAATCGTGGAGAGTTAAATCTTGAACCCAAATTCGTAAACGAACCTATTTGTGTGAAGAATCCGATAAGTGGCCCTACGAATCTTTGCTTACGTTATAGAAAGGTTCCTATTTCGTATTCTTATCATCAGTTTCCTATCAACCTTTTGTTTTTGAATTTAATGAATTTGAAATTTTAATTTGAATGAATTGGTTAACAAAATATGAAGCTAAAATAGATTGTATCAATAAAATGATTTCGGTTAAAACCAAATTTGGAAATTTGTTGTAATTTCTTGTGTGGATCCAAATCCGAAGAGGGATAAGCTAATGTATACTTTAGGGTTTTCTAACCTGAGTTGGAATCCATATTGTTGAAGAATTTCTTTTGTCCCGAATTGATGACCTATTTAATCAATTGTGTGGGCCAGGTCCATCTTGAAAAAGAACCGAGCACAACCTGGATTAGCCCAATGATTCCATCAGTTGAGAATTATGGGAGATTGTATCCTTTTATCTTTTTTAAGGGTCTCGACACATTCTACGAATGGTTAGGTGCCCTTCCGACTAACCAATGCCCTTGCATATTACATAGACCTGATGATCCGTGTATTTCGTGAAGTATTAAATAAGTCTGTTCTCGTATTCGTTGATGATACTTTAATCTAAGCAAAATGTAGAATAGATACTTAGTTTGATCTGCAAAGCCATTTCTGTATCTTTTTATGTGTTTATCTGTTCTTTGTTTGTCTCCATGTCCAGCAAATTTCAGACACGAAATTTTCTTAAGGGGGAATCTGTAACGATCCCGTTTTTAAGCCAAATTTTATTCAGTAATTAATATAATTTTTGGATTAAATTGTGAATTAATTTGCGTTTTTCAAAAACAAGTAGGATATGTGTTGTTTATATATATAGATTATAAATAGAATTTTGATTTGAAATTCAAAAATAAATATCTAAAAAATTTATTGGATTTAAAAATTCTATATTTTAAATTAATAAAAATTTATTTTCTTATTTAACATATATATGTATATATATTGTGATTTGGAAGTTATGTTTTGAATTAAATAATTTTCAAAAGCTATTTAAAATTAAAATTCTATAATTAAAAAAAATCTTATATATAATATACATATGGGTTTATTTATTAATGTATAATTAGAATTTTAAAATCATTTTCTTTAAGGTTATATAAATATAAATAAAAGGAAATGTATTTATTAAAATTAAAAAATATAATATAAACTATATATATATATTTATTTATTGAAAAGTATAATAGCTTTAGTTGAAAAAGATTTTATGAAAGGTTTATATTATTTCTTTTAAAATTCTATATGTATTAAATTTAGTTTGTTTATATATATATAAATATAAAAATATATATTTGTAGAACTAAAAAGTAAATATAATACAAAAGTATATAAAAAGACAAGTGTAAGATAATTAATACATGAAATTAACAAGTGTAATACATTTAAACATTTGTAACTATTGTATCATGCAAATATAACAAGTATCACATGTTTTTAAATTCTCTTTTAAAAGGAAAAACTAGTTATATATACCCATCTCTCTATTCCTATCTTTCATTTGCCTTGATTTAAAATTTTATTTAAAATCCAAAACCTGAGTAAGCTATAAAGTAGAAAAACAAACAATTACAAACTCAAATCAAAAGTAAAGCTATAGATCCAAAGCAAGCTAATTCAAACCTGAAGCCAAGATCATTTCAAAACTGAATAAAAACAAGTTCAATTTTCAAATTCAAATCTGAATCTCAAAAGCAAGATCATCTCAAAACAACACAGTATTAAATCAAAGCAAGTAGCAGATCAAAAGTTCCAGATCAAAAACAATTCCCAGGTCAAATTCCAGATTAAAAAAAAGATCAAAATTCAAGGTCAAAACAGTTTCCAGGTTTTCAAAGCTTCTCTGATTTCAAATCCAGGTGAGTAAACTATATATTAAAGCTTGATTTTGCTTATATAACTTGATATTTGGATTGACACTTGAAGTAAGTATGAAAATGTTTGTTTAATATGCATGCATGTTTGCAATATATATATATATATATATATATATATATATATATATATATATATATATATATAAATATGGGTGTGCATGTCTATAAACATATACATGCCTCTGTTATATTACAAGCACAAATCAACATAAATAAATTCATATCTTCTTAAAGAAGCATTGTTAGGCTATGATCTCTAAAAGTAAAATGACTGTAACAATGTGATACAAATTTTGAAAATGGTTTCAGGTATTCATATTAAGTAATTATTTCAAAAATAAGAAATCTACAGTAATAATCAAATATAAGTTCAAAATCGAATGTCTGGATCATAGGAACAGATTTGCATTGGAAAATGATGATTTTTGATAATCAATTCATGATTTTTAAGTTTGTAAATATGGAGATATCTCGAGTTGATCGGTTTGGGGTTATTCGTCGAATTCTAATGATCGGCGGGTTTGAGTTGGTCGAGCTTGGGTATGAAGAAAGCTGGCGTGATGGAGATCATAGGAAAAATGATCGTAGCAATTTTAGATCATCGGCGTAGTTGGACAATGGCGATTCAGGGTTTTGTGTTCTGTTTGGATCGAAGTGGTTGTCGAGGTGATCTCGTCGTCGTACGAGGACCGGAGTGAATCGCAGGTGGGGGAATCCACGCATGGGACGATGGCGCAGCTCTGGGTGGATCAGCAGGGTTTCTGGTGATTGGGATTGGCTGCACGAGGCGTTTCTTAAAGATCGTGTTAGATTCCCGTTTGTATCGATTGGTTCGATTTAGATTCCAGGTGAAATTGATGATACTGGGTGGTCAGAACGTACGAGTGGGTCGTCGTCGACGTGTGGGTGGTCGCGGTAGTGATGTGCAAGTGCACGGTGCACTTGGATGTGTCCGGGTTGTAATTTGAAATAGAGGAAGGGGAGGAAGAAGCAGGCTCAGGGTAGAGCTCGGGAATGTGGGTTTTGGCTCGAGTATTTGTTCGGGTAGATTTGAGCATATTATAACAGTTTAAAATTTTAATATAACAAAGTTTAAAATAAAAAGAAGGGGCGACTTTGGATTTTACTAGGGAAAAATGTGACATGGCTCGGTTTGATACCCGAAGTTGTCTCGGGTCATAAATTTAAAAAGTAAATCTACAAGTTTTAAATGTTTGAATAAATCTTTAACCCATTTCTTTAAATAATTAATGTTTTATTTAAGTTTGGAAATAGATAAAGGTTTAAAAATAAAGTATTTTAAATTTAATTAAGTTTAAAGTACTTTATTTACGTGTCCCTTATTTATAATTAAGTTATTTAAACAAATTTGATAATGTAATTAAAAAGGTAATTAAGAAATAAAATGTTTTTAAATTGTTAATTGACTTAAAGGTTTAAGTTAATTTAGGGGTTAATAATAAAGTTATTTCAAAGGTTAAACTTTTAAAGTTAATTGTTTTAATATTAATTGATTTAGTTTTAAAAATAATTATATACTAGGTTAATTGTTTGATTTAAATCCCTAAGTGTTTTCAAAGAATTTAACGATGTAATTAAGTGAGTGTTTAGGGTAAATGTTTTAATTATTAATTTAAAGATTAATGCATATGTTAATGATAATTAATTTCAAAGGTTTATTTAATAAAGTTTAATTAATGATTATTTATCTTAAGTTAATTGGGATCTTAATTAATTAAAGGATCATTAATTAATTAAAGCATAATTACTTAATGTAACTAGTTGAAAGATGATTTATTATTAATTACTTAGGGATAATTACTTAATGTAAGTAATTAGAGGATAATTAAATAATTAAAGGTTAATTATTTAATAATTAGAGGTTAATTTATTTATGATTAAGGATAATTGATTAATGATTAAAGGTCAATTAATATTGATTATAGCTAATTACTTAATGTATGTAATTGAAAGACAAATAGTAACTAAAGTTTAATTAACTAATAATTAAGGGTTAATTAATTAATTAATTAAGGGTTAACCAATCTATGTAATTAACTTAAGTTAATTTAATAAATGTGATTAACTAAAGGGTGATTAGTTAATATGATTAATTAAGGGAAAACTAATTATTTAAAGGACAATTACTTAATTAAAGGATGATTAATTAACTAATTAATTAATCAAAATAATAGAAAATAATTTGTATTTAATTAATGTTAATTAAGTAGGGTTAGGTGATTAATTCATAAGTAATTAATTTATTTTGAGTTAAGTAAATTAATTATAATCAAGTAATCAATTAATCTTGCTTATGGATGATAGATTATACCAAATGCCTTGAATTGTTTGATATCTCTGATGTGTGATGTTCTGTGATATGAATTGCTTTGGATTGAGCTGTGATGAATGTAAGTTATTTGTCTATGATGAACTTACATATTTATCTGTGAATGGAAAATAAGCGTTATAGGATTATACCTCTTATTGATATTATTGTGCTTGGATTCATAATGGATATGAATATTGCCTGCCAAACCACTAGACAGCACAACACACACACAAAAATATGGATTTCGCGGAAGATTGGTTGTCATGGGTATTTTGAATTTCATATTATTTTACTCAAATGGTGAAAATTTTAAAAGTTAAATTTTGAGTCTAAAATGGCTTGTAAATAGAACTGGGTTAAATATGAAAAACTTTTGAGAAGGAATCTTTGAAATTAAAATTATTTTGAACATTTATTTTAAATAAATAAGTTTAAAAGTTGAAATTTTGGAAACTATGGTTTAAAAGGATTATACAGGTTATATAATACAAGGATTTAAACCATTTTAAATAAATTATTTTGGGAATGTAAATTAAACTCAAATAGAACTTGCCGAGAGTACGACTGTTCGCTGTTTTTTTATTTATACTTTAAAAGGCTATAACTTGAGCAAATTTAATTGGATTTTCTCGAAACAGAAAACCTTTGTTTTCAAATGATAATAGCTTTCATATAAAGAAGGAATTTCTAGTTTTTGTTGAAAGGACTTTGAGTTATGGGTAAATCAAATTTGAAAAAGAAATAATTTTGAAAGCTATGAATGAATTTTTGTTAAAGATTTGGTAAACTTTGTTTCGAATTGAAGAGGATCTTAAAGGGTGGATCTTTTGTTTAAAAGATTAAAATGGAAATCTGTTTAAGCCATTCAAAAGGAAAGGTTTTTGGAAATAATGGCTACAAAGTTGTGACTTAACTAAGATCCGAATGTATCCATATGTTTTTAAATAAGCGCTCATTATTCGGTTAAGCCGGGAGAGGACTTTATGTCATAAAACCCATTCTGAATGATGATACGACGTAATGGATAGCATTTTAAGACGGTGGTGAAGACTGGGTATTTTCAAAAACGAAAGGATTACCTTTCGATTGTCTCTGTACCGAGTGACCCCGGTATAGAGATTTAGATTACCCTATGTGATGGGGAGTCCGAACGTGATTAGGGAATATCCAGATTTGCAAGGGCTTTTTCCTTAATTGGACGAAGTGCCTTCGGTTCCATTCAGACCTAGGATGGACTTGTATGGACGTATGTCTGACATTGCACTTTGAGATATAAAGCTGGTTTCTATCAAATAAATTTCTGTTTGGTAGTGGAGAATTTATTCTCTTAGCTTAACACCCTTCTCTAAGATGTACGAGCTCCGATGTTATGTAGTTGATGGTTACTAGTGATATATTCCCAACTTGGTAATGAGACATGCTAAGTGCTGATCATTGGTTGATCAAAGCATGGCTTTTGGGAAAAGCGTAACTTTGTGGGACGAGACTTTATCGAACCTCTCGCCTCGGAAATTGTCGAAACTGGAAGGATGCAGCAAGGTCACGGGGGTCGCGCCCCTTAGAGTATGCGCATTTCCTTTTGGATAAAAAGTGGTATTCTGGTATGGAGTCTAGATATTTTACTTATGTGGTTGTTGGAATTTGTTGGAATCCTGAGATAAAGGTTGGTTACGACCGAAGGATGGCATACTCGTGACAATTAGTTACCTGGTTACAGAGGTAACCCGACCTTGTGTTAGAAGATATCCAGTTAGGTTCTCGGGGCATCCCTCTAGAGGCGTACCCATTCGGATAAAGGAAGTTCCTTAGCCTTGGCAATTTGTTGGAAATCCAATCATTCAATATGAGCCCTTTACGGTTTTAGTTGTAGAACCTGCCATCTAACATGGTAGCTATAGTAGGCATGCTATAATGGTACGTATGTTGGCTAAGATTAATATTATACTTTCGAAATGTTTTCCACACTATGCACTAATAATAATATCAAAAGGATTTTCACGTATCAAGCATGTTTGACTATCATAAGAAGAAATCTCCCCAAGTGTGCGATTGCATTGTGTGTGTGCCAGGAGGCCTTATGGTAGTTTCATTTTTCGAAAAGCTTAGCGGATTTCTTTTTATTTCTTGTTGTTGTTTTTGTACAAATAACCGTATTTGTTTGCTCACACCAGTCCCATGACTAACCTGGAGTTTATTATTCCCTTTCTAAACTCTGATTGCCCATAATTTTCCACACGGCCAGCCTAGAGTCAGGTTATTAGATAGTCAGCTAGTAGGTGTAGATTCGAAAGTCTTTGGAGTCTGTGGATTTGGGGATCGCATTCGCTATATTCCAACATGATAGCTTTTGGTTTGAGCTTTTGATTTGGATCTTCGGATTTAAGATGCAATGTGTTGGATTCTCACTCTCTCTCTCTTTTGGAAGATAATGTTATTCTTTTCCGCTGTTGTATATTTGATTCCTGATATGGTTGAGCATTTGTAATCAGATCATTGTATCCATTTAGTGTATCAATAAAATTCTTCTTTGTTTCCACTGTGTTGTTTTCACCTAATGTGTTATAAGCTCCAGCGAACCGGACTCAACATTTGAATCTCCGACATTCAAATACGGGTTATGTCTATTTTCGAAGGTCGAGTGCGGGTCGTTATAGGTATGGTCATCCCAAATCTAAATCAAATACTATCTACTCATGCATGCTTTGGCGCCAAAAGTGGGTGATCGTACAAGGTATTACTATTCAAGTGGTAGGCTAATCCTGTGTGGCAAGGGTACAAAATGTTCTTGTCAGCTCCGGTGCATTTATCAGAGATGTACCATCGAAAGGTGTTCCTTACCTTGTCATAGCATAGAATCCACTCTCCATACGTGCCTTTTGATTTTAGATGAAACCAACTACGCTGAAATGCGAGTTGAAAGCATTTTGGCTATATTCATATTTTACTTGAACCGTTAGACATTATGATAATATCACTTGATTTTGTATAAAAGTGTTTTATTTATCGTAACTAAAAGCCCATCTATGTTTATGTACGCCATGATCTTATAAGATACCATTGATTTTAAAAGGGTTTTAAGCAAAATAATTTAGTTGTTTGAGTTTACTCACAACAGACCCATGTTTGACTCGGATTTTTATTTTCTTTCTTTAAAACTCTTAGGTGCTTAAATTTTTATGGCAGCCAAGTAGTTCAGGTTTTCCCGGATGTATCTTCGAGGAGTTTGGACAAGAGGCTTCATCAGTAGTTAGTTATTTTCTTGTTTTCACTGTATTATATGTATCCTATATCCGATATGCAGGGACAAGAAATTACCACAGTCCAAGGGTAGAGTTGTATTAATATGACTCTAATTGTGACGACCCGGGATTTTGGCAATATTATTTTAATAAGCATTTAGTCTAATTAAATAAAATACAAACTTATCATTTCAAAAATGAATGAGACTTTTGGGACATTTGCCATTTATATATATATATATATATATATATATATATATATATATGTATATATATATATATGTATTTGTGAAGAAAATTATGATTTGAAGATTTAAAATAAAGTCTTCCAAAAATATTCAAAATAAAATCTATCTTATTCACATTTAAGTAAAACTCTACCTTATTAACATTGATCTAAATATATATCTGGATGTAATCTAGATAATAATGTTTGAAATAAATCAGTCATATCAATACTAAATATAAGTATAAAAATATATGAATATAAATTAAGTGTTTGATAGTTAAGCTTAGAATGGAAATAAAAATAAAGATTTACGTTAGAAATAGAAACAAGTATATAAGATAACTTATATGGTTACATGAAAATATTAAGTAAACACATCAGATGATTCTAGTAATATACAAAATATGGAAATACATGTAGCTATGCAAAGAAATAAGAAAATAAAAGAAAAAAATCTATATATGCAAGAAGGAAAAAGGATGAAAACATTAAATGTTATCAATTCAAGCACACAAGGAAGTCATTTCGAAATGTTTATAATCATGTCATTTTCACAAATCTTGGCTGTTAAGGAAAAAATCTCTGACCAAAGTAATAAAAACAGAGAGAGAGAGGCAAAAGCCTACACACCCTACTTCAGCTTAGCTTCTTCAACACTTCATATATACACTGCCTAGTTACCTCCTCATACAATCACAAATACAAAACAACTCAAGTGCGATAAGATCAAAAAAAGCAAGAAACAAAAAAATATCAGCAACCCCTGTTCAAATTTTGAGACCTAAAAGCCTGGAAGCAAACCGATCAGAGTTTCCAGATCAAATTAATAGGTTCCAGGTCTTCTGCTTTTAAAGCAAAGTGAGTAACCTAACCCAGTTTCTTCTTCCTTTATACCAGTGAGTAAACAAACTATTTTAAGATCTGAATATAATTTATATCTGTGTATATAATTCATGAATAATCATTGTGTTTATTTGTGCAATTTCTTTAGGTTTGAAACTCTGTATATATATGTATGATTGTACTGTGTAGTTTTGAATGGCTGTTTCTTCTTTGTTTCTGGTTACAGAGTGAAATTAAAATAGAAATTTAAATACATCTTTATCCAATCATTTATAGGCTTACAATTTTAAACAAAACAGGTTGATGAAACATAAAACAAGAGCTACAAATTGGCTTTAAACGGGTTGGGGGAGTATCACAGCTAGAAAATTTGTTTTACAGAACAAAATGGAAATGTGTGTTAAATTCTAATGTCACAAATCATTGATTCACTTATATAACTTGAATCGGCATTCGAAAATAGGATTTTTAAAATAAGTATGGTGATTTTTAGATGTGTAGTAATAGAGCAATTTGCAATTGATCAAAAAAATGGATTTTATCCAAATTCTGGTGATCGGAGGTATGCGAGGCGTTGAAACTCCGCTTGAAGCCAGCGTAGTTGTTGGTGAGGTCTGAAAATTGTTAAATTATTTTTCTATTGCAAGAGATGATGGAATGAGGCAAAAGTAGGGTTTAACTCGCGATTTTGAACAAGGTCGGAAACGAAGTGAAATTGCCACCTCTGGTTGATCTAGTGGCACGGTATGCAAGGGGATGATATAGTGGAAGCTAGGGGTGTCATCGCCGGAGTTTCGAGACTCCTGGAGTTGGCATCGTCGGAACGAGGAAATTGATGCTCGAAGCTTTAAGGTATGGAAGCTCGAATTGGCCAATTTTCATACTCGAGTTCGTTCAGGGGTTTAGTGGGTTCGATCGATAGAGTGATCGAGGGTCAACTTGTGGGTGATCGTCTCAGGCGTCGGAGGTGTGTCGGCGGCGTGTGCAAGTACACGGTGGGTCGCGTGCACGATTGATGATCTGGGTTTGGGTCCTTGAGGGGATGCACAAGTAAATGAAGATGTTGCTTCGGGTTAGGTCATGAGACTCGTGAGTTTGCTTCCTAGTGTGTAAAGTTTAAACTTAAACTTAAACTAAAAAAAAAAGATGTGGAAGGAAGAGTACTCGAGGAAATAGGCAAACCACTCGGGATTGAACTCGAGTTCACCTAGGATTTTTCTCGAGTATGTGATATTAAAGCTTACCCTAAAAAGTTAAGTTTATAGTTAATCATTTTAGGGACCAGTTAGTATTAGTCTTAATTAAAATGGTAAATGTAAAAGGTTTAACTTTAATTAGCATTAAAACTTTAAGTTAGTAAATAATTGGATTTAAAGTAATTATGGAAGATTTTAAAACGTAAGATAAATAATTTCATATTGTAAGTTAATTTAGAATGTTAATTAGCTTATAATTGTAATTAACTAAGTAATTTAAGATTTATCAATTTGCAATTAAAGATTGGTATTATTAATTAAGTTTTCAATAAATTTGTGACTAAATTTTTTTAAAGTAACTAATTAAAGTTAATGAATTTACGATTAATAGTTAACTAAATAAGAAATTTAATTAAAAATTAATAATGGATAAATTAAATAATTAAATAAGTAATTAGTGAATAATAAATGGGTAATTAGGTTTTGTTGATTAATAATTAAGGTCATTAATTGATAATTAATTTAGATTAATTAATTGATTTAAAGATAATGAAGAGGAGATTATCGATTTTGGGAATTTGTGACATTGTGGTATTATAAGAAGATTACAGATTTGTGAATAATTCATAATTTTTTTAATACTTTGTTAATGATAATCCAATCATAAGTAAGAATAAATTTTATCTTAAAATTAAGTAGGATTTGAGATTTATTAAATTATTCAGGTAATTAAAATGGATAATTAATTAATTTAATAATTAAGAATTTAAGTTAATTAATTAAGGTTTAAGATTAATTAATCGAGAAGAATTAATTTGTAATTAATAATGGTTATTCTAAATTTAGTTACTGTAGAGAAGTAATTAAAGAATTGTTAATGAAGGACGTTAACTTTAGATTATTAGACAATTAATTAAGTTCAATTAGTTAATTAAGGATAATCATTCATGGAATTTGGTTAAGTATAATTACGTAATGTAAGTAATTAGATAATGATGATAATATTAGTGTAATTAAAAAAATTAATTAATCAAGGAGGATTAATTAAGATGATTGATTATGGGATGGTTAATCAATTGGGTTGTAATTAATTAATAAGCAGGACTTAAAGTAATTGATTTAATTCAATTATGGTTAATTAGATTTATTCGAGATGGTGTTATTGATTTATCTTGCTTATGTATGATTAAATGATGATTAAATGCCCTGAATTGATTGATATCTCTGATATGAAATGGTTCGTGATATGATGTGTTTGGGTGGACAATGATAATGTGGTTATCTATTAATGATGAATTGCTGGGTAAAAAGGTGACATCTTTTATTTAAAGTTGAATTGCATTTCACTTGAATAACATGTGTTAAGATGAACTGAATTCGAAGTGACCCGAGTTGGGTATTTGTTAATACCCGAAACCACTTCGATTCTATATAGACTTGATATGTGAAATCAATAGGCTGGAATAGAATGAGTTAAGTGAAGTGAACCATTTAATCTAAGTTCAGGTACTTAGAAATTAATGTGTAAAATAAGCAATGTCTATAACAAATTTTGAATTTGTGAATTGAGATGAGTTACCCCTGGTTTTAAGTAAGCTTTTGTACTAGTATTTTTGTTAGATGGTCTTACCCACGCTGGTTTCCAGCCTGACCCGAGTGTTACTTTGATGTAATGCTCGAGTCAGACCGAGTATTACAGATTTTCAGGTAAGGACGTTCTGGAGCTCAGGAGGCGAGCTGGATGGCAAGAACGTATGGAGTGTTCCGCTGTATTATATTGTTGTATATCTGAGGCATGATAATTGTGTATATCCAATGTCTGTATATATGTGTAACTCTGATGTATTATAAATGTATTTGACAAATAAAGAATTCTTTTGTAAACGGTTAATATTTGTTATTATATTTTATCCGCTGCGAACGTGAGCTGTTGGTGCTTCTCTTCTTCTTCTTCTATCTCTTTCTTCTTTTTCCTAACTATCTGAAATTTTTGGGATCGAAAATTTCGGGTCGTTACAGTTGGTATAAGAGCCGAAGGTTCAGCGAGAACCTTGGCTCTGGTGGGTGTACTCATTAAGGATAGGGTCAATATTATCCTAGAATGAGTTGAGTGTGTGTGTGTGTGTGTGTGTGTGTATATATATGAGAGCGTAATTGTTATTTTCTTATATAGCGATTTTAAATGATTTTATATAAGTATATATTTTGATATATATATATATATATATATATATATATATATATATATATATGAACCAATATTTCTTACTAATAAATGTTAAGGTAATTGGTTGTTAAATTATTGGAATTAAATTAAGAGGTAATAGAAATACAACCAAATTGAAATTAAATAAAGATAAGTTTGAAATGGATTCAAACTGAAATTAAATCTTGAATTTGGGGGAAAGTTTCAGAATAAGATAAAAATGAATTGGTTTTCAGATATGTCTTGGTTATTATCATAAATGATTGTTGTATATTTAATAATAAGATGTGTATTAATGAGTAAGCAAAATGAAATGTTTTAAAGAAGTAAAATATTTAGGTAAAGTATGACTTATAAATTGAAATTGAAAATACCTAAATTGTGAAATTTTAAATCTAGGTCCAGAAATTTGAAAATTATTTCAAAGTGCTGAAAGAAATAATAAATAAGTATTATTTGAATAAAAAAGACTTGTTGCAAACAATGGGTTGTTTGAAAATTTGATTTGAATTAAAAACCAAAAGTGGTTTAAAATTTAAGGATGACCCCGTGTGTAAAGGAAATAATATGTATATATGAGGAATATACACAATATCAAAGATGGTTTGAAATAAACTCTAAATGATGAGTTTTATATTTGGAAGGAGATGTGATACCCAAGGTGATAAGTCTTTGAACTTATAAAATTATTAATCCGAAGTTTAAAATTTGAATGGGAATTCAAATTGTGTAAATTGACTGAATTTAAGTAAACTGAATTTAACTTTGGGACATGAATTAGAAATTTCAAGATGAAATTGGAAATTAACTTGGAAAGTTAAATGGTTAATTTGAATTGGGAATTTGTGTAATCTCAAAACGGATTTGATATCTAGAAATTGAAAATGGATGGATGTTTTTAAATAAATTGGATGATATCATCCTATTGTTGTTAAAAATCATTAAATTGTGGACCAGATTTGTTTAAATGAATGAGAAATGAAATGTGGTAATATATCCATTATTGAGATGAAAGGAAAATTAAACTTTAATTTGAAATTAAGGATAAGGGATTACTTTGAACTGAAAATTTGAATAATGGCATTTGTAAATTAAAATTGTTTAAAGAACTGGTTTCAAACTGGAAGATAAAATTGAGTAATAAGTTAAATTTTTAAGATAAAATTGTTCTGAACTCTCATTTGAATTTGGGAAAAAGTTGATTAAAGATAATTTAAAATGGAATTTTTAGAATTTGACTCAAAATTAAATTGTTTAAAAATTTGGGTTATTGATTTGAAAATAAAGGTTAATTTGATTTAAGGGGTTAAATCGACATTTGGAAATTTAATTCGAATTTACATAATTCGAGATGGTTTAAAGTTGAGATTTAGATTTAATGAGTTCAAATTCAAATGGGAATTGGGACTAATTCATAGAAATTGAAATGATTTGAAATTGAAGTAGATTCAATATGAAATTCGTCTAAATTTATTTGAATAATTTGGGATTTGTTGCTAAAGTGAATATGTTTAAATCAAGTGGAATTTGATTTGAATTTGGAAAGAAACTGAGATTAATTCAACTTGAATTGGGGTTAAACCAATTTCAGTGGAAATTGAAGTTATTTAATTTGGAATTGAGTAAATTTAAATGGAAGTGGAAATTTAAATTAAATTGGGATTGGAAGTTGAGAATTGAGCAGTTTGACTCTGGACTATATTCAAAATAAATTGTTTTAGTGCAAATCTATTTTTCCAAGCTATTTATTATATATACAACCTTTCTTTTAAAGCCAAACTATCTCATACTTGTTTTACAATTATTTGTTTTGAAATTATTTAACTATTTTACAACTATTTTGTAAACTAATTACTATTTTTCCAACTACTTTATAACTAGTTATTATTTTACAACTATTTTGCAATTATTTTACTATTTTTCAACTATTTTACAATTACTTAACTATTTTACAGTTATTTTACAAATTAATAACTATTTTTCAACTAACTTGTCTATTTTCAAAATTTTCAAGCTATTTTCTAAATATAAACTGGTCGGAGTTTAAACTATTATTAATTAAATACTCAACTGAGATAAGAATTGAAGTAATAATCCAAATGGGGATTAAAGAAAATGTGAGTAAGTGGATAGAATCTAAATGAATGTGAATAGAAAGGGAATTGATTTGGCTAATAATCAATGAAGTTAAATACGTAGGATGTACGTATATTATTACATTCGCATAATGATTTGATCTAGATTCGAACATAAAATTTCGAGATAGTTATATCGATCCGAGTTGGGATTTTTCACTCGATTTTGGACGGCGAACCTGGATATGGATTGTTGATTGGTTCTGGATATTCTCTATCATATTTGTAGCTATGCAAGAAGAATAACGGTTTCTGATCAAGAAACCAGATCTGAGTCCGCACTAGGAAGTCGGGTGGACGATACTAGTTCAGAAGTGAAATTGTGTGATCGAGTGAGCGATCAGATTGATATTGCGTACAGATGATATGTGTACATCGTACGGATTTGAATAAAATTTATAAGTGGGAATTTATGGATAAGAAATGTGAAATGGTTTTGGAAATGAAAGGTATATTTTGTGAAATATATGATAAAGTAAAACAGAAATTGGATATTTCTATAATAGAAATTTACTTTATGGAAGTAAGTGATGATAAGTGGTGTTGTAAAGAGTAATCAAATTTGAATATTTGATTTGGCATAAACAAAGTTATATATCTTTGTTATATAAGATAAAACCCCCTTGTTGAATCTATAGCTAGAAGGAAATGGTTTTTGAAAGTATTTGAAGTATAAAAAGGGTTTTATACAAGTTTGAAATGATCCAAAGATTTTTATCAAGGATTATTTATATCTATATATAAAGGATCTTATGAGGATGATTGTGAGAGAGGTTTTTGGAACCATTGGATTTGGAAAGGCTTTTTGATTTTTGGGTAGAGTCGATATTGGAATTTGGAAAAGCCTAATTTGAGAATTATCGATTCTGGGATAATCTATTTTGGGAAAGGAGATTCATTTGAGATTCATACCAGGTGTATGATTTGGAACATACTATATGTGTATAGTATAAAGTGTTTTGAAAAAGGCTCTGGAGAAAAAGGCGCTACCTTGAAATGAACTACTCAGGAGTATCACAGGGTGGTACTGCCTTGAACCCTAAGGGAGGGTTCTAAAGTTGATCTTATGAGGAGTCCGGACAAAACTAGTTCCTGAGGATTATGAGTAGTGTGTAGCGAAAGTCGAGGGGCGCCGATGCCTACAATGGCATTTGGGTTATGCTGTGACGACAGTGTAACTCGATGTCACTGCGATCTACTACAGACCATAGCGAAAGTCGTGTGTGCCGTTGTGAGCCAACAGTCTATGTTTGATTTTATATCGGTAGATTACGACACTATAGTAACATAGCGAAAGTCGTGTGTGCTGCTGAGAGCCAACAGTTTATGTTTGATTCTACATCGGTAGACTACGACCTATGTGAGAGTGGAGAAGTTTCATTTTGATAGCGAAAATCGAGGGCGTTGATGCCTACAGTTACATGGACTTTTGCTGCGATGGCAACGTAACCCTGGAATGTAACTGCGATCTGTTGTGGGTTCCATGGCATAATCGAGGGGCGTGGAGTGCCTACAATTACATGGCTTTTGCTGCGATGGCAACGTAACCCAGGATGTAACTGCGACCACGGATGGGGGTAATGATTTCCAGAGCATTCTCACCAAAGATATTTCCTCTATTTTCAAAAGCTGTTTTCTATATTTTCAATAAAATTATTTTCCCAAGTATTTTCACTGGTTGATGAAACGGGTCTGCCAAGCGCTTATAGATTTTCAGTCGTACGCCTGATCAACGTATGGCCGAATTTCTATGAGAACAAGAATGGACTTGTCAAAAAATCGAGTTATAAAAGTATTTGTATAAAAACTATTTTAGTAATATGATCTAGATATTTTATTAAGTAGTTTAAAAATTATCAAAGAAAATTTATCTGATTTTAAGCATTTCAATAATTTTGGCTTCGTTCCATTTCGAGGACGAAAAGATTCAAAGGGGGGAGGAATGTGACGACCCGAGATTTTGGCAATATTATTTTAATAAGCATTTAGTATGATTAAATAAAATACAAACTTATCATTTTAAAATTGAATGAGACTTTTGGGACATTTTCCATTTATATATATATATATGTGTGTATATATGTATTTGTGAAGAAAATTATGATTTGAAGATTTAAAATAATGTCTTCCAAAAATATTCAAAATAAAATCTATCTTATTCACATTTAAGTCAAACTCTACCTTATTAACATTGATCTAAATATATATCTGGATGTAATCTCGATAATAATGTTTGAAATAAATCAGTCATATCAATACTAAATATAAGTATAAAAATATATGAATATAAATTAAGTGTTTGGTAGTTAAGCTTAGAATGGAAATAAAAATAAAGATTTACGTTAGAAATAGAAACAAGTATATAAGATAACTTATATGGTTACATGAAAATATTAAGTAAACACATCAGATGATTCTAGTAATATACAAAATATGGAAATACATGTAGCTATGCAAAGAAATAAGAAAATAAAAGAAAAAAATCTATATATGCAAGAAGGAAAAAGGATGAAAACATTAAATGTTATCAATTCAAGCACACAAGGAAGTCATTTCGAAATGTTTATAATCATGTCATTTTCAAAAATCTTGGCTGTTAAGGAAAAACTCTCTGACCAAAGTAATAAAAACAGAGAGAGAGAGGCAAAAGCCTACACACCCTACTTCAGCTTAGCTTCTTCAACACTTCATATATACACTGCCTAGTTACCTCCTCATACAATCACAAATACAAAACAACTCAAGTGCGATAAGATCAAAAAAAGCAAGAAACAAAAAAATATCAGCAACCCCTGTTCAAATTTTGAGACCTAAAAGCCTGGAAGCAAACCGATCAGAGTTTCCAGATCAAATTAATAGGTTCCAGGTCTTCTGCTTTTAAAGCAAAGTGAGTAACCTAACCGAGTTTCTTCTTCCTTTATACCAGTGAGTAAACAAACTATTTTAAGATCTGAATATAATTTATATCTGTGTATATAATTCATGAATAATCATTGTGTTTATTTGTGCAATTTATTTAGGTTTGAAACTCTGTATATATATGTATGATTGTACTGTGTAGTTTTGAATGGCTATTTCTTCTTTGTTTCTGGTTACAGAGTGAAATTAAACTAGAAATTTAAATACATCTTTATCCAATCATTTTTAGGTCTACAATTTTAAATAAAACAGGTTGATGAAACATAAAACAAGAGCTACAAATTGGTTTTAAACGGGTTGGGGAAGTACCACAGCTAGAAAATTTGTTTTACAGAACAAAATGGAAATGTGTGTTAAATTCTAGTGTCACAAATCATTGATTCACTTATATAACTTGAATCGGCATTCGAAAATAGGATTTTTAAAATAAGTATGGTAATTTTTAGATGTGTAGGAATAGAGAAGTTTTCAGTTGATCAAAAAAATTGATTTTTATCCAAATTCTGGTGAACGGAAGTACGCGAGGCGTTGAAACTCCGCCTAAAGCCAGCGTAGTTGATGGTGAGGTCGGAAAATTGTTAAATTATTTTTCTATTGCAAGAGATGATGGAATGAGGCAAAAGTAGGGTTTAACTCGCGATTTTGAACAAGGTTGGAGACAAAGTGATTTCGCCACCTCTGGTTGATCGAGTGGAACGGTATGCAAGGGGATGATAGCGTGGAAGCTAGGGGTGTCATGGCCGGAGTTTCGAGACTCCTGGAGGTTGGCATCGCCGGAACGAGGAAATTGATGCTCGGAGCTTTAAGGTCTGGAAGCTCGAATTGGTCAATTTTCATACTCGAGTTCGTTTAGGGGTTTAGTGGGTTCGGTCGATATAGTGATCGAGGGTCGACTTGTGGGTGATCGTCTCAGGCGTCGGTGGCGTGTGCAAGTGCATGGTGGGGCGTGTGCACGATTGATGATCTGGGTTTGGGTCCTTATGGGGATGCACGAGTAAATGAAGATGTTGCTTCGTGTTAGGTCATGAGACTCGTGAGTTTGCTTCCTAGTGCGTAAAGTTTAAACTTAAACTTAAAAAAAGATGAGGAAGGAAGAGTACTCGAGGAAATAGGCAAACCACTCGGGATTGAACTCGAGTTCACCTGGGATTTTTCTCGAGTATGTGATATTAAAGCTTACCCTAATAAATTTAGTTTATAGTTAATCATTTTGGGAACCAGTTAGTATTAGTCTTAATTAAAATGGTAAATTTATAAATAAAGCTTTAACTTAAATTAACATTAAAACTTTTAAGTTAATAAATAATTGGGTTTGAAGTTATTATGGAAGATTTTAAAACATAAGATAAATAATTTCATATTGTAAGTTAATTTAGAATGTTAATTAGCTTATAATTGTAATCAACTAAGTAATTTAAGATTTATCAATTTGCAATTAAAGATTGGTATTATTAATTAAGTGTTTAATAAATTTGTGACTAAGAAATTTTAAAGTAACTAATTAAGGTTAATGAATTTATGATTAATAATTAACTAATTAAGAAATTTAACTAAAAATTTATAATGGATAAATTAAATAATTAAATAAATAATTAGTCAATAAATAAATGGGTAATTAGTTTTTGTTGATTAATAATTAAGGTCATTAATTGATAATTAGTTTAGATTAATTAATTGATTTAAAGATAATGAAGAGGAGATTATCGATTTTGGGAATTTATGACATTGTGGTATTATAAGAAGATTACGGATTTGTGAATAATTCATAATTGTTTTTAATACTTTGTTAATGATAATTCAATCATGAGTAAGAATAAGTTTTACCTTAAAATTAAGTAGGATTTGAGATTTATTAAATTATTCTGGTAACTAAAATGGATAACTAATTAATTTAATAATTAAGAATTTAAGTTAATTAATTAAGGTTTAAGATTAATTAATTGAAAATAATCAATTTGTAACTAATAATGGTTAATCTAAATTTAGTTACTGTAGAGAAGTAATTAAAGAATTGTTAATGAAGGACGTTAACTTAAGATTATTAGACAATTAATTAAGTTCAATTAATTAATTAAGGATACTCACTCATGGAATTTGGTTAAGTACAATTACTTAATAGAAGTAACTAGATAATGATGATAATCTTAATGTAATTAAAAAATAATTAATCAAGGAGGATTAATTAAGATGAATGATTATGGGATGGTTAATCAATTGGGTTGTAATTAATTAATAAGCAGGACTTAAAGGTAATTGATTTAATTCAATTATGGTTAATTAGATTTATTCGAGATGGTGTGATTGATTTATCTTGCTTATGTATGATTAAATGATGATTAAATGCCCTGAATTGATTGATATCTCTGATATGAAATGGTTTGTGATACGATGTTTTTGGGTGGACAATGATAACGTGGTTATCTATCAATGATGAATTGCTGGGTAAAAAGGTGACATCTTTTATTTAAAGTTGAATTGCATTTCACTTGAATAACATGTGTTAAGATGAACTGAATTCGAAGAGACCGAAGTTGGGTATTAGTTAATACCCGAAACCACTTCGATTCTATATAGACTTGATATGTGAAATCAATAGGCTGGAATAGAATGAGTTAAGTGAAGTGAACCATTTAATCTAAGTTTTGGTACTTAGAAATTGATGTGTAAAATAAGCGATGTCTATAACAAATTTTGAATTTGTGAATTGAGACGAGTTACCCCTGGTTTTAAGTAAGCTTTTGTACTAGTATTTTTGTTAGATGGGTTTACTCATGCTGATTTCCAGCCTGACCCGGGTGTTACTTTGATGTATGCTCGGGTCAGACCGAGTATTACAGATTTTCAGGTAACGATGTTCTGGAGCTCAGGAGGCGAGCTGGATGGCAAGAACGTATGGAGTTTTTCGCTGTATTATATTGTTGTATATCTGAGACATGATGATTGTTTATATCCAGTGTCTGTATATATGTGTAACTCTGATGTATTATAAATGTATTTGACAGATACAATATTCTTTTGTAAACTGTTAATATTTGTTATTATATTTTATCCGCTGCGAATGTGAGCTGTTGGTGCTTCTCTTCTTCTTCTTCTTCTTCTTCTTCTATCTCTTTCTTCTTTTTCCTAACTATCCGAAATTTTCGGGATTGAAAATTTCGGGTCGTTACAATGTATCATTTTTGAAATGACTTTGTAAAGTATCATGTTGATTAATATATGTTATTCCATTGCATTGTGAGATTCTGTGATTTTTTTTGTTTCTTCTATCTTTTATCTTCTTTCTTTTCCATAACGGTCGGTCTTTCCGTCACTTGAATGCTCAACACGCAATACAATGGACGTATTAGTGTCTACTTTCGAGGGTCGAATGGCCCCTTTGTTACATTTGGTATCAAAGTGCAAGGTTAAGCAAGAACCTTGGCCATGATAGGGTAAACTCATTTGGGATTAGATAAGTGAGACCCTAAAAGGAGTATGAGTGTATTATATGAAAGAGCGCATATTTGCTAGTAAAGTCAAAATGTCTCATATTACGTTGATTTATCTACTGAGTGGCTTAAGAATTCTGGTTGACACATGGGATGCTACAAGGTCGATAGTGGCTCCTAAACACTTGAACAAGGCAAACTGAATAGTATTGTTTTGAAATTGGGTAAATGAAATAATTTTACCCAAAGTTATTTTAGACAAAAGAAAGATTACAAAAATAGTATAGTATGGTATAGTATACTTAGTCGTGCTGTTGTTTGTCAAGAGATAATGACATTCTATTATTATCAGTTTGGATTTTGTTTAGTCATGCTCATCCAGATTGAGCATTGGCTATGGTTAGTTTGTATAGGAAGCTTCCCCTTTTAGGATTTAGGGTTGGTAAATAGAAATAGGTAAAATATTGAAACAAACACCTTATGAATTAAGTTTCTCTATTTGACTATAAAGCATTCGATTGATAATGTGAGGTTATATCGATTTAATAAAAGATGTTTATTAAAAGCCAGAAATTTGAAATATTTGGAAAATGTTTTATAAAGTCGATTTATAAAATGGATTTATAGGAGTGTGTCTTTTAATTAACAAAAAGAATACAAGTTGAAAACTTCAGAACTTAAATCCTAGGGCTTTGGAAAATGTTTCAATGATTTGAAAGATAATAATTGTATTATTTGAAAGCAATTTTGGTTTGAGAATAAAATTTCGAGGATGAAAATGTTAAGAAGTATTTTCTTTGGATTGGATAGGGAGAAGGAGTCTCGATTTGTTTTGTGATGATCTGAATAATCTTTTAAGTGACGATAAAATGTTTGCCTAGGGGAACGTTACAGTGCTATTAGTAAATTATTCTCTTTATCATTGTACAATCAAAAAAAGTTCAACACGAACGAACCACAAACAAGTTGGCGATAAATGTTTTGGTGGAAATATGAATAGTATTGTTCTTAAAATGGGTTTTGAAATAAAAGTAATATTCTTAACTTAAATAGTTTGAGTGGCTCATAGATAACTTAAAATTAAGGAAGAGATGTATTCGAATGGTAAACACTTCTCTCGAGTATTACCCTTCTTGCTAAGGGAGTGTATGATACCATTCAATTGTACCTAGTGCCTTAGTATCATTTTGGAATTACTAGGATATATATATATATATATATATATATATATTCCATGATTGAAATATAATGTCTCAATCCAAATAGTTTTTGAAATAGAACCAGGTATTTTGGTCATGAATTTTCTTAGCGAGATAAAAGAAAATTGGAATAGTTGAATCAAATAGTGGTGTATACTCTTAGGATGTAGTGGAACAGTATACAAGTTGAACCTAAGTTTAGTTTGTGAAATGTTTTCATAAATAATTTAGTGGGAGTAGAGTTGTTATTAGTGAGAACCAATTAAGTAAGTGCATAATTTGGGGGTAGATTATTTCTCCTTCCATATAGTTTTGATCTAAGATTAAAGTACATGATTTTGAGGTGTTTCACACCATTCCAAATAAGGGTCTACTACTCGATTTTTGACAGCAAGCATTGACGAGGATTTTTTGAATGGGACCAATGTTTTCTATCATAGTACATGGCTATGTAAAGAGAACAGAGGTTCATAATCAAGGTACTTGATCAGAGTCCGCACTTGAAAAGCGAGTGAGTGATACTAGTTCGGAAGTGAATTATTATGTTCGAGTAGTGATCAAATCAGACTTTTTATACGAATAATATATGTACACACCATATGAACTGATGTATTGTGTTAAGTGTTTTCTAGGATAGGTTGACGTGTAATTTCAGGGAAGAAATTCTTTTGAGGGGGGAAAAAATGTAACGACCTAGAATTTCATTGCTTTTATTTATGGATATTTAATTAAATTTAGATATTCAATATATGGATTTTATAACGAAAATAATACTCTTTTTAGTTTTTTACAAAGTATTTAGCTTGAAGAAAATTTTTAAAATGTGACCGCAATTCGTTTTACGAGTATTCAGCTTTTCATCAGCTAAAAGTTATCGAAAATTTTATGAACTTTTTAGCTTAAGTATACAGTTGTAAATTTGTTAGTATATACATGAGTATGTGTGTGTATTAGTGTATATATATTTATAATTAAGTAAATAAAGTTTTTTTAAAAAATAATGTCACATTAGGGGACACATTAAGCACAAAGGTACTTAAACATGTTTAAACATGTTTTCCTCGACATGAAAAGGAGGGGGAGGAATTTTAGGCCAAAATGGTGAGGTTGAAAGGAGGTTGTGACGTGGCATTCAAGGAGTGGAGGGTAAAGGATGAGGGATAGTTTGGTAAATTTACATGTTCATTTCATATAAAACTCATTTTCCCATTTCCTTTTTCGTTTCATTTTATTTCATGTTCTATCAAACTTCTTAAAGCTCCATTAAACCTTTTAATGGCAGCAATTTAGAATTCTAAAGAATTTGAATTTGAATTTTAACTTCTTTTTAAATGTTTTGAAAACTTAGGTTTAAACATTTCCTTTCTCCATTTTCCTCCCACCCAATCGGCCATAAATTCCTCTAGACTACTCCAAATCAAGATTTCTTTTTTTCATACGTAAAATTTCAGTGGCTACAACTTCTATTTGAACCACTTCTTTATATTTCTAATGTTTCTGGGTCAAAAATATATTTTTTCGGACTCATTTTTGGAAATACATTTTCAATATCTCCCTCAAAATAAATCCAAATAGAGTAGTTCTTTTTTTCAAATGATAGAGAAAATAATTTTTAAGAACTTTTCTTTTTTACTACATTTTAAAATTCAACGAGTAACATGGTCCAAAATCAAGGGGATGATGACCCATTTTCGAGTTGTTATTCTTAGGTTTCATGGCTTTGCAAGTTCTAAAGTTTTTCAAGTTTCCAAAAGAGTTTTGCAAAATTTTGGTGAGTAAATTCTAAATTTTTTGGGAAAGAATATTATTTTATATATATGTTGGTTAGTCATATATATAACTTTGTTGGTTGGATTATTATATGGTTTGGATGCATATATATGTTTCTTATATATGTGAATGCATGTGCTTGAATTAGTGTGTGCTTGAATGTAAAGTTTGGAATTTTGTGAATGTTGTAAAACATAAAAGCGTGATCTTGTTTATTTGGGTTTGTGGTATGAATAATTTTTTATGGATATGATTATGAGATTGTTGTGCAAAGAAAAGTTAACAAAGTTAACAATTAGATTTGGTTATCGGTGAAGAATCCTTTGTGAAGAGTACGAGTTTTGGTTTGTAATTAAAATCGATCTTAAAAGTTAGAAACTTGGTTTCAAATTATTTATTTTTTGTTTTGAAAAGTTAGTAAGCTTTCTTGTATTAAGTTTCTAAAAAGAAAAGCTGAAATATTTGCAAGTATGATCCCCATAGTGATAATCGTTGTGGGTGCAGTTTCGATAAAAGACCCTTTTTTCAAATTTCAGTTTCAAATTTTAAAATTATTTTAAAAAGGTTTTATAAACATAACAGAAATATTTTAGAAAGTTAATTAAGTTTTAATAATTAAGTATTAATTAATTATTAATTAAGCTTGGTAATTAATAAATAATTAAGTATTAAGCAAGGATCATTAATCTTAATTAAATAAAGATTAGTGCTAGTTAATTACCCTTTAAATGTAAGACTAATTTTTAATTAATTATTGATCAAATATAAGGTCAATTATTTATTTACTTAATTAGTCAAGTGGTTTATTTTTATTGATAAAATGATTAAGGTTTCAATTTAAAATAATCATTTATTAAAGGATTAATCTTTTATTTAAATTTTAACTAAAAGACTATTCATTTAGTTAATTGGGATTAATTAATAGATAATTATTAATTAGGTTGTAAATTATTATTTAATAATTAATAAAAAATTAGTTAGTGTTTTGATTGATAAATAAATTATTTAAAAAGGTTTAATTATTTAATAATTTATAATTAAATAATTTCAAATTTAATAAAGATTAATTATGATTTAAAATAGACTTTAACTTATAATTACTTTTTTTAAAAGGGATTTTTAAGTTTTAAATCCTTTGTTACGAGAACCAAATCAATAGTACTTCTTTTCCAAAGATGGTTTTGAAAACAAGGGATTCAGATGTCGATACCATCAAGTAGATAAAAAATTGTGAATAAGTTATGTAAATTGTTTGATTGTATGGACAGGTGTTAGCAAAATAAATCTTCATTCTATTATAAGTTGATTGTTTGATTGTCTGAATATCTTATAGTTGAATAAATCCCCGTTCTGCTATAATGTAATTATTTATTCTGTGGTCATGTTTAGTAGAATAAATTCTCATTTTTCTTTAAGTAGTAAATTGTTTGGACATATATTTAGCAGGACAATCACTATCCTTCTATTATGTTATTTGGACATGTATATGCAAGTTGAGTTGTATTGTTATGTTATTCCTTGATTAGAATATGAATTGCATTTAAATATATGCTAATTTACGTAAATAAATGATTAAGTGATTAGAAAGTAAAATTAATGCTAAATGGTAACTTAAATTACAACCATTACAATTCCTAAGCCTCTTTTTGAAATGATAAGATATGGATTTGAATTAATTTCTGATCTTTAATCAATTTGAGATAATGTTTATAAATGATTTTTGAAGTTATTTGATTATTTTATGAAGATATTTATAAATAATAACTTGTTTGTAAAAAAGGGTTTTAATAAGTGAAAAGGGTTATATAAAGTGATTTAAAAGAATGAGTTGCAAAAGATATTTTGTAAAGGATTTTTCTTAAAGGAGATTTATCAATAGAGTTTTAAACGGTGAAATGTTTTATAAATGATTTTAGAGGTTTGTAAAGAGGTTTTGTAAATTGACTTGTTGTTTTGTAAATTGATTTTGGAAATTTATTTAAGTATTTAAATGTGAAGTGAGCTTTTAAAAGGGAACATTTTATAAAGACTAAGTGGATTGGTTTATAGTAATTAAAGTTTTCAACAAGAATTTGGAAGGGGAGAATTTCCAAATTTTGATAAAATAATTATACCCCTAAGATAAATATAAATGTTTTTCCCAAGTAATAAGGGGAAGTTAGGGTTTTGGAAAAAGTGTTGTGTAAAGATCTTTTGATCAAGTTTTACAAAGTGATTTTAATTAATTAAAAATTAATTAATAAAGGCTTAGCGGGTCCTATATGGAATTAAATCAATGTTTGAATGATTTTTTATTTGATAGTGAAATAACCAACTATCAAACTTGAACCAAAATGTAACTTTGGAAATATCTTGTAGAAACACTTGAGTTATATGGCACAGTTATCCCCAATGATTCTGTACTATGTGTACAAACCTTGTTTCGTTTTTTGGATAAATGATAAGAAAATCCATCCACTAAGGGTTAGGAGGCGATCTTCACTCTTATCCTTTGGCTACCATTTCCTAATGAAATGGGGCTGAGTATACCAAAGACTGTCGGAAGTTGTTTCGAAGGGACCAGGATCAGATATGTTATCTAAAAACTACGTTGATTCAACTCAAGCGTTTAGACTTGAAGACATCTTGAGGAATACGGAATCGAAGATAGTATTTGATGTACAAGGGCTATTTGCTATTAATCCTAGGAGGGATTCCCCGAAAAGGATGCAATAGAAGTAGTGCCTACAGTTTCATTCAATCCCAAAACGAACTTGTATGGATAAATGCCAGCATCGCGTTGATGTCTAGAGGGCAGTGTAGCATTCCAAGTGGGAAGTGCTAATAAAGGTAAAACTTAGCATAAAGCCTCTTCAACCAGGAAATGACAAAATTCGGGCAAGTAGCAAGGCCATGTGGGCCGCTCCCATCAGTGTATGGTCATCCCAAATCTAAATCGATTACTGTATAATAACCGTTGTTATACAAAAATCGATTAAGTGTAAATGGTCTTTCCATAATCCTCCGAAATTTAGCACATAAGCTCTTGACAAATCCTCCAAGACTTTGTTAACTCTCTCCGTTTGCCCATCTGTCTACAGATGGTAATTGGTACCCATACTAAGATTAATACCTAAAGTATCCTATAGAATCTTCCATAACTAACTAGTGAATAAGGAATCTCTATCACTTACTGTACTACTAGGAATTACATGCGGTCTAACCATATTCTTCATGAATAACTTAGCTAAATTTGGTGCTGTTATGGTTGAGTTAACAAGTATAAAGTGTGCAAGTTAGAACCTTGATTTTGATCAATGACAAAGGAGCTTTGCAATCAAGAACGATATTCATGAATCTTCATATAGCGACTATAAAGGAAATCTCCGAAGGATAATCTCTAGTTAGTTTTGTGTTAATCTAGATATATACAATGTACAATGTATCCTCAAGTAACACAAACACGAACAAATCAACAAAAATTTTCATGTTTTACAAAAAGATGACAGTCCAAGAAAACCTACAGTTCAGTCGACTGAACTATGCACCTCAGTCGATTGAGTCTGTGTACATACATGAATATCACTTATGATATTCAATCGACTGAATATTGCAACTGTCATATTTTTTTAATGGTAAAGAGACACTTCCCTTCGTTGAAGAGGAGTATCTCTTCCCTGAGGAGTTGCAAACAATTCTTTGAACCATTACTCTTCACCAAGAGTTGCAACTCATCAACATATATATAAACAAAAGATTCAAGATCATTTAACTAACTGATTTTACAATTTCTGTCTCTCTTGAAATAAAAACTATCTTTTCTCTTGAATTCATATTCAAACTACTTGATTAAAACAACAATCGACTTCTTCCATATCTTCACATACACACAATACATACACTTGAGGCGAAGATTATAGAATGGGTGTATTTTAAACGACTTATCAGTACAATTCAAAGTGTACATTCAGTCAGAACCACTCTTAACTATTTGAAGTCCTGTTGTAGTATCCTCAGGCGGGAAAATCCTGTTGTGTTATCCTCAAGTGAAAAGTCCTGTTCGGTTGTCCAAGCTGTGTAATACCTGTTCCTTCGGGTTAAGAGAGGGTTTCGATTAAATCCATAAGGAATCTGGGACAGGACGTAGGACGGTGCTCCGAACTAGTAAAATAATATCTGGTGTTATTTTCTTTACTGCTATTTACTATTATCACTATTCCACACAAGTAATTAGTTTAGTTAATATTCCATATTACTCGATCCTTAGTCACTTTCATTTGATATTAAAGCAAGGACATCCTATAACCATAACACCGTTATTCGATACTGAATAATATGGAAAATCACAACAACACTAGTTTTACCGAAGGTCAATCCATGCACGGCCACCACTATTCAATGGTTTGAACTATAGTTATTGGTCTACTAGAATGAGACTATTTATGCAATCAAATAGTTATGAAATCTGGAATATCACTCAAACAGAACATCACATACCTACTACTCCATTTGCAGAATGGTCCAACACACAAAAACTAGATGCCACCGCAAATGCTAAAGCCATGAACATGTTATTTTGTGCTTTAGACAAAAATGAGTTTAATAGAGTTAGCATGTGCATTACTGCTTACGAAATTTGGCGAACACTAAAAGTAACTCATGAAGGTACAAACAAAGTTAAGTAAAGTAAGAATTCAATGCTTAAAAATCAACTTCAAAACTTTAGAATGAAACAAGATGAGTCTATAATGATATGTACTCTAGATTCCAAGACATATATCACTCACTATTGGCACTAGGAGAAAAGTATACAGATTTTGATATTGTGTCAAAACTTCTCAATTCACTCACGGATTACTGGGAGAGAAAAGTTCTAACTATAGAAGAAGCTAACGATATCTCTACCATAAAACCAGAGGAGTTGATCGGTAATCTAATGTCTTATGAAGTTAATCTACAGGCTAAATGAGTACAGACACGATATAAGAAAACAATAGCATTCAAAGCTGAAAAGGAAGAATCAGATTCTGATGGTGAAGAAATCGTTATGGCACTTATCGCAAAGAATTTCAAAAAGTTTTTGAAATATAACAAGAATAATCGATTTGGACAAAACCAAAACGGAAATAACAATAGCACCAAACCATCATCATCAAATATAGAATGCTATGAATGTCATAAGAAAGGCCATATGAAGAAAAATTGTCCCGATCAAAAGAAAGACAAACACAAGAACAAGAAGGACAGATACAAAAGAAGCAAGTTTTTTCAGTAACATGGGATGACTCATAATCATCTTCCTTATCTGATAGCGATAGCGATAGTGACAATGAACAAGCAAATGTTTGCTTTATGGATACAAACAAAGAAGTAAGTGATTTCTCTTTTGATGTTTTAATAAAAGTGAATACAGTTTTATTAGAAAAAAGAAAAATATTAAAAGAAAATATAAAGAAGTTTATGAAAAACTAGAAAGAACAAAACTTGAAGTAGAAATGTTAAAAGATGAAAAGAAAATTTTAGAAGATGAACTCGAAGCTACTTAAGAATCCTGTTCAAATGTTACTTCTCAAATTACTATGATAACTCAGGAATTAGAAACTCAAAAAGAGAAGAATGATAATTTATTAATTGAAAATCATGATTTAAAAACTAATATTAACATATTAAAACTAGATATCTTTAGTTTAAAAACACAGTTAGAAGGAATTACCAAAAATGTTTCGAATTTTAATAAAGGAAGAGAAAATCTTTCTAAAATTCTTGAAAAATCTCAAATTGTGTCAAGTAGACAGGGATTAGGACATAAAGATTTTTCAAAAAATTTACCAAAGAAAACAAATTCAAATAATACTGTTTTTAAGAAAAGTAACCCAAAGACTACCAAGAATAAATCAAATGTTTCTAAACATATTAAAATTTGGGTTCCTAAAACAATAACTCTTTGATTAGGAAGAAGTATATAAATTCGTTTATAGAAAATATTCATAAAAATAAGAATTACATTTATAAAGGAAATGCTAAACCCTCGTGGGTTTGGTTTCCTAAGATCTAACTCTTAGGAGCCTAATAAAAGATGGGTGCCAATGTTATTTACATATTTTTTGCAGGTACCATCTAAGAAAAGAGGAAAATGGATTTTAGACAGTGGCTGCTCAAAACACATGACAGGAAACAAAGATATGTTGACTAACATTATATACTCGGGTGAAGGTTCTGTCACTTTTGGAGATAACTCCAAAGGATACATCATCGGCAAAGGCGATGTGAGCAACAACGGTATATCTGATTTACCTCTTATAACAAATGTTCTATTAGTTAAAAATTTAAAACATAACCTACTAAGTATCAGTCAACTTTGTGACAAAGGCTTTAATGTCTCATTTTCTAAAAATAAATGTAGTATTTTTAATAACAAAAAAAATCTTATTTTCGAAGGAAAAAGATATGGAAATATCTATATTTTAAATATGAAAATAGTTCACGATACTAATATGTGTTTAATGGCCAAAGAAAATGATCCTTGGCTATGGCACAAATGATTTTGTCACATTAATTTTAAAGCAATAAGAAAATTATCGCAAAATGATTTAGTAAAAGGTTTACCTAAAATGAATTTCAAAGTAAACAACATTTGTGATGCATGTCAACTAGGAAAGTTATCGAAATAATCTTTCAAATTTAAGAAAAATATATCTACAATACAACCACTCGAATTACTACATATGGATCTTTTAGGACCAACGCAAGTACAATCAATAAATCATAATAAATATGTATTTGTAATTGTTAATGATTTTTCAAGATTTACATGGACTTTATTTAAAAAAAATAAAAGTGATACGTTTGGAAATTTTAAAATATTTGTTAAAAGAATTCAAAATCTTAAAAATTTAGAAGTAAGAAATATTAGAAGTGATCATGGAGGTGAATTTGAAAACGAAAACTTCGAATTATTAGGACCAACGCAAGTACAATCAATAAATCATAATAAATATGTATTTGTAATTGTTAATGATTTTTCAAGATTTACATGGACTTTATTTAAAAAAAATAAAAGTGATACGTTTGAAAATTTTAAAATATTTGTTAAAAGAATTCAAAATCTTAAAATTTAGAAGTTAGAAATATTAGAAGTGATCATGGAGGTGAATTTGAAAACGAAAACTTCGAATTATTTTGCAATAAAAAAGGGATATCTCATAATTTCTCCTTTCCTAGAACACCACAACAAAATGGAGTTGTAGAAAGGAAAAATAGAACTCTACAAGAATGTGCCAGAACATTATTAAATGGAAGTACCTTACCAAAACATTTCTGGGCTGAAGCTGTAGCAACTGCTTGTTATGTTTTGAATCATGTTTCCATTCGACCACTAACTAAACACACTCCATACGAACTTCTAAATGGAAGAAAACCAAACATGTCATATTTTAAAGTATTCGGTTCAAATTGTTTTATTTTAAACACAAAAGATCAGCTAGAAAAATTCGATCCAAAATCCGATGAAGGAATATTCATAGGATATTCAGATCGAAGCAAAGCTTATAGAATTTTTAATAAATGAACAAAAATAATTGAAGAAACACTTCATGCCTCTTTTGATGAAAATTTCAAAACTAATAACATAATAGATGACCACGAAATTTTTCCTAAGTCAACCGCAAATACTATTTTTGAAAACAATTCAGATCAAACTATTAATAATTCTGAAAATACTAATAATCATAATAACGAATTAAGATCTCCTCCTAGAACTCTTAAAGACCATCCTATAGAAAACGTTATTGGAGAAATAAATTCAAATGTTTGGACTAGAAGTCAACTTAACCAAATGGGCCACGTAGCATTCATTTCTAATATCGAACCTAAAAATGTTAAAGAAGCTTCTACCGATGACTATTGGATTATAGCTATGAAAGAAGAACTAAACCAATTCGTACGAAACAAAGTTTGGGACTTAGTTCCTAGACCAAGTGATCAAACATTCATTGGTACTAAATGGGTTTTTAAAAACAAAGCAGATAAACAAGGAAATATTATTAGGAATAAAGCTAGATTAGTCGCTCAAGGATATAATCAAGAAGAAGGTATTGCTATGAAGAAACGTTTGCTCCAGTAGCTCGACTTGGGGCAATACGAATTTTACTGGCGTTTGCTTATTTTCATAATATTAAACTATATCAAATGGATGTTAAAAGCACATTTCTAAACGGTTTTATAAAAGAAAATGTTTTTGTTGAACAACCTCCTCTAATCGTACATGAAAAATTTCCCGACCATGTTTATAAACTTAGAAAAGCTTTATATGGGTTGAAACAAGCACCACGCGCTTGGTATGAAAGACTCAAAAGCCATCTTATTGAATCTGGTTTCGAAATTGGGAAGGCTGATCAAACTTTATTTATAAAGAAAACTAAAAAGGATATTCTAGTAATTCAAATATACGTTGATGATATCATTTTCGGATCTACTAATAATAAATTATGTCAGAAATTTTCAAATATAATGACTACAGAATTTGAAATGTCACATATGGGTGAATTATCTTACTTTTTGGGATTAAAAATAAACAATTAGATAATGGAATTTTGATTAATCATGAAAAATATTGTGCTAATCTAATTAAACGTTTCGGTATGGAAAACACTTCTGCCAAACCAACTCCTATGAGTACAACGATACATCTCGATCGAGATAAGGACGGCAAAATTGTTAATCAAAAAGTATATCGAAGCATGATTGGATCATTATTATATTTAACAGCTAGTAGACCCGACATTGTGATGAGCGTTTGCTTATGTGCACATTTTCAAGTGAATCCGAAGGAATTGCATCTACGAGCAGTAAAACGTATATTACGATATCAAAATAAAACCAAAGATTTCGTACTATTTTATCTGAAAGAATGTCCTTTCGAATTAGTATCATATAGTGATGCTGACTTTGGAGGATGTTGGACGGATAGAAAAAGTACAAGTGGAACGTGTCATTTCATTGGTTGTTCCTTAGTATCTTGGTTTAGTAAGAAACAAAACTGTGTATCACTATCAAGCTGCGAAGCAGAATATATTTCTGCTACACTAGCATGTGCTCAGGTTATATATATGCAACAAACCCTACAAGATTTTAGAATAAATTTATCCAAATCCACTATTTTTTGTGATAACACTAGTGCCATAAATTTATCAAAAAATCCAGTCAATCATTCACGAACAAAACATATTGACATCCGTCACCATTTTCTTCGTGATAATATTGAAAAAGATTTGGTAAAATTTGGAATTCATTGCATCTAAAGAGCAATTAGCCGATATATTTACAAAACCATTAAATGAAAATAGTTTTATATAATTAAGAAGAGAGTTAGGAATTATATCACAAAAAGATTTGTAAAAATAATTTTTTTATGCTTTTACTATGATTTGAACTCTGATCTTTAATATGGGAGTATAGTGCATTAACCAATTGGCTACATTTGTTTCTTGTTCAAGCACTATACTACCTAAAATACTGGCTACCGTATATTTAAAAAAACACAAATAAAACAATATTTTCTTTAAAATGCACTTTGATATAAATTAGAAATATTTTTAACTAAAATAAGTATTTTTTTTTGTATATAACCAGTAATTGAAATGCCTGGTTATAAGGCATGGAAATTCTTTGACCATTCATTTTGGTTTGGTTTTTACTAAACTTAGAAATATATATGTATGTACGTATGTATATATATACACTTCAAACTTCTGAATATATATATATATATATATTCAAACTCTAAGTATATTTTAAAACAAAACTATACTCTCAATCATGTGACGCCCCACCTCTATACCTACACTAGCCAAGGACACTACAGGGTAATGCCGTCAACTAACACGGAGAATAAGGCTGGTTGGGAGCGACCATCTATAGCATTGCTCTAACTATCTATTGAATACATCGACAATAGTCATACCAAGCAGATCGACATTTCCAATGAATACTTAAAACAAAACCATAGGTGGTTGGAGGATCTATCAGAACAGAATATAAAAACTCAAATGTAATATACATCACTGAATAGTAGATCATCATATTTACATATACAAATACATAACAGAGTATACAAACTAATACCTGTCAAGTGGTATAGAAAACCACAATATACAGACGAGTCAAAAGAATACATACCAGAGTTACAACAAAATAAGACTACACAAAAAGCTTTAACAAAAAGGAACAAGCGAAGTTGTTCATGCGGAAACAAAATAGGCTAAGTCCAAAAGCACCTAACCTGAAACAACTTGGTCTGACCCGAGTATGAAATACACGGGTCAGTCTAGCTAAACAAATCAGTTAGATAAACTGAACAACAATAACCTTCAAGGTCACAAAGTATAACAAATATATCTACAAGAGATAACACAATAATCTAACAAAAGATGACTCATAACAGAACAAGCCTCATCTCATTGGCAATTCAAATAAACAAAGGATATGAATATCCCAAAACAAGCCAAAAAGGCAATAACAAATACCATTTAAGCTAACACAAGTTCCACAAGGTAACAGCGACATATCGTGCGGCTCAAAAAGACCAACACCAAAGAGCGATACCTAGGGAATATACATATCAATGAAAACAAAAGATTGCTCGAGCTCAGTACTGTATAAACAAGGATCCATAAGCCCGAAGGCTCCAAACCCCAATACCACTCGAGCGGCTCATAAAGACCAACTCTGAAAGCGATACAATAGGGAAACAAACCCGAAGGCACAAACCCAAAGGCAACATACCCGAAGGCAACATACCCGAAGGCAACATACCCGAAGGCAACATACCCGAAGGCAACAAACCTGAAGGTGCAAACCCGAAGGCAACACACCCGAAGGCAACAAACCGTAGTGGTGAAGGTTCGAAGGCCCAGTACTGGATACCACTAACTGGCAGAATGTGTCACAACTCTCTAAAAGGAATCCGAAAAGTGGTAACGTGAGTCCCATAACCACTCGTTCGCACTAAACGGTTTACTATCCGTTAGTTAATTTCACACTAAAAGCAGTACAAAGTTCACCTCATCTCATTAGTAAACCAGACCAAAAGGTCAAAACAATCAATCGAATAGGTCGGGGATTAATCAGAATGTTAAACGCACGGATTCATGGTCCGTGTTTTACTTAACCATTTAATCTCCTCTGCACTTCGCTTGAAGGGGGAAATTGTGTGTGTGCGTTTAAATAGGATTTATAAATTGGAGAAGCGAGCTTTTAATACAATTTAAAAGATTATTTTATAAAAACTCGTGGATTGAAATTAAAAAGGAACCATCAAAGTCAAAATAAATGATAACAAAAAATAGGATCATCACGAATCGATTCAAATTGGAAATTCAATCCCAAAAGGCAAAGTGGGATGAAACAACAAATTCAGTTGACTAAACAGAAAAATTAGTTGACTAAATAGCAAATTCAGTTGACTAAACAGGGATTTTCAGTTGACTGGATTCTGCCTGGAAACTTTCTGTTTTCAGGTTCAGTCGACTGAACAGAGAATTCAGTCGACTGAATTCATGCCTGGAAACTTTCTGTTTCCAGGTTCAGTCGACTGAACAGAGAATTCAGTTGACTAAACCATGCCTGGCTGTTTTTCAGCCTATTCAAATGAAGAGTAAACTCTTCCAAAATGCAACCGGACGAACATTGACTCTAAGGGTTTATGCCAATAGGCAACCCGACCCTATATACTCCTCGATGCATCACCAAAACATGATCAAACATCCATAAAAGGTTTTTCACACAAATTTGACTTAAAAACCCAAAAATTAGAATATTCACCAATTCAACCCAAACCAAAAGCAAATGAACATGAATAAGTGTTAGGAATTCATACCTAACAACCAAAGATAATTATAGTCATAGATGTGAGATAAAAATCTCACATTTAACCCAAAACAAAGAAGAAGGAGCTCAATCACAAGGAGAAGACCAACCAATCTCTACTTCAACCCAACAAGCTTCAATCTAAGATCAAAACAAGTATTTCCTAAGTTAGGTTTAGGAAATTTTCTGAAATTGAAGAGGAAAAGAGTTGGAGAAGATGAAGAGGAGGCTTACCAATAGCTTCTCTTTGATTTTTGGAGCAAGAATTCAAGTTTGCAAGTAAACTAGGGCTTGGAATATCTAATTCCTCTTCCTTTCCCCCATTTTCAGTTTTAGCTAGAGTTTAGAAGTGAAAATGAGTGAATGGGGAAGATAGGGACTGAGTTAGGTTATTTAGCTAGTGGGCTGAACCCAAACCCAAACCTTAAACCCAACTAGAAAAAGTAGCAAAATTCAACTTACTCCAAACATATCAAAGTTTATACTCAAAAAGATCGCAAACGCCATTTTGGACTCAATGGAAGTGGTATCGAGCCTAATTCGGCCATTCGCAAAAAGTAGCTTTTCGGACCCAAAAATCCGACTAACGACGCTATGTTTAAATAAAACATTTAAATATAAAATCGTTAAATATGCGGGTTGTCACAAATCATGTCATTAAATGAAAGCTATCATAGCTCCGACTATTCATCCATTGAATTTTCCACTCCGAGTTCCGGATCATCATATCTTCCAACTCCAACACCTAAAAATGAAAAAGCTCCAATATTTCATTGCGATCATCGCACTGGATTCACTCCATCTCCAAAACGATCACGATGAAATCTTGTCTATGGAGCTCTATCTACGAAGGACAAAATAGACGATATTCGTCATTTCCAGCATGAAACTTTAACACTGCAGAGGGAAATGTATTACGAACAACAAAATCAATCTAGAAAACTTAATTTATTGGAGAAAATAGCACTGAAATTCTGTGGATCGTCCCCAGTTAAAAATCAAACACTAGTGCATTCACCAGAACGCCCTCATGTGTCTCCAAACTCTTGGGAACGCGGACAACCAAGTAGATCACCACCTCAACAAAACTATCGGGCACCATTAAAACCATGTATCAAAGACACTAAAATCGAGCCAAGGAAAAATGATGGCTCCAATCCAAATTTTTAGAATTTTCTGGTTTATTATGTTGTAACATCTTTTATCACCTTTGATTAAATCAAAATTATAATTTCTTTTCAAAATTTTTTAGTCTGCAACTAACGTAAACTTCAATCGACTATCTGAGCATTCAGTCGACTGAATAGGGTCCAAAATGAACTACTTTCTCTCTATAATGAAGTAGTCGAATGAATCAATAATTCAGTCGATAGAGTCTGTGAATAACGAGCCCGTACATCAAATGGCTGCTCTTCTTCCTTTTATCAACACTTCATTTTTTATATCATAAACGAAAATTCTCCAAAACCCTAGAACCACAAAATTAAAATTCCCCAAATCACTCAAATACAATGGCGCCTAAAAGACAATGAGCACCTTCCTCCTCCGCTGGTCCTAATGAACCCAAAATTAAAAATTGGCTTTACAATGATAAAGCAATCCAACGATTGTACAAGATGAAGAATTCTAGGATTATGGAAGGTTCATACTTTAAATTTCCTGACTTTGCCTCTTATGCAATCCAAGATTTATGTAGGAGAAGCGGTTTAGAAAGCCTTTTGGATTATAATACAAATAATTTAAAAATCAACCACCTTCTCCTTAAATTATTTCTTGCAAATCTAAACTTGGATCATCATGAAATTCGTAATTCCAATGATTATGTTTGGTCTCTAGTTTGCGGGGTAAAGATGTATCTCCCAATATCTAGAATTGGACATATTCTAGGCTGTTCATCCGAAGGACATGATCTTAACAACATAAATGTCGATATGTATGAACGTGATGAAACGAGCCATTTGTTTCTTACTGATGATATGATGGAATTGAAAGCTATGGCAATCCGACCAAAGGCTAGAATCATGCACCGGGCATTAACACATTCAATAAACTCCCTTACCGGTAGCTACGAAAAAGTATACAAAAGGGATTTTCAATCTTTATATGCTATATGGGGGGGGGGGGATTGTTAATTGGGCTAAACTAATTCTTGATGAACTCCGATGCTCCAACAATGGAAGAATGAAGACTATTCTCTATGGAGCATATATCACGCGGATTATTTCTCATTTCCAAGTTGCATTCCCGGATTCCGACAACACCAAAGTTGGCTCACTTAACTCAAAGACCCTAAGTCTCATGGGTTTGCCACAAATATTTCCAAGTCACATCATTATTACTTTCGATCATTGGCTTGAAAATAAGGAAATGGGTCATCCTCAACCATCCACTCAAACTCCATCAAGACAAACACGTCCTCCTACAACATCACAGTCTTCTAGGCCATCATCATCTAGGATTGAAGAAATTGAGCCTAATTTACAAACTCCAAAAGCTCTTTCCACTATTATTTGTAATAAAAAATGTCTAGACAACAAGCTTGATCGGATTAAAGGATTTCTTAATGACATATGGAATGTAGTATCATGCGGTCCATCTTCCACTAGCACTTCAACTCATGTCCCAACGGATCCCGGAAAAAGACCACAACCCCACTTCACTTGGTCTTCATTTGACCATAAAGAACAAGGAAATGATAGTGAAAACAATAATGATTCTGAAGATATAGAAAATGATGACGATGATGAAGAAACCGACGATGGTAGTAATGATTAGTAAATGGTTTTCTTTTCTCTACTTTCTAGACTACCATGCTTATATTTTTTGGGTTTGTTTGATACACATTATTCATACCATTGTGGATGGTATTTTTTTTATCTTTGTGAATGGTAAGTACTTATGGATATTACTTTTTGATGCTATGACTATGTATTAGTTATTATCATTCATACCATTGTATTATTCATACTCATGTTATGATAGATATCTATATTTGCTCCTATTTCATCCTATGACTATTATATTCTACTCACTCTTTTTGTCGATGACAAAGGGGGAGAATATATTATGCTCTAACTATTTTTTGCAGGAATTTGAAAATAAAATTAACCGATAGCATGTACTTAGGAGGAGCAACAAAACAATTAGAGAGCAATCTTTCCGAACGTTAACTCATATCTGAAAAGGAGTTGCCATCATCAAAAAGGGGGAGATTGTTAGAACCTTGATTTTGATAAATGACAAAAGAGCTTTGCAATCAACAATGATATTCATGAATCTTCATATAGCGACTATAAAGGAAACCTCTGAAGGATAATCTCTAGTTAGTTTTGTGTTAATCTAGATATATACAATGTACAATCTATCCTTAAGTAACACAAACAATAACACATCGACAAAAAGTTTCATGTTTTACAAAAAGATGACAGTCCAAGAAAACCTATAGTTCAGTCGACTGAGCTACGCACCTCAGTCGACAGAGTCTGTGTGCATACATGAATATCACTTGTGATATTCAGTCGACTGAACTTCTTGGTCAGTCGACTGAATACTGCAACTTTCATATTTTTTCTAACGGTGAAGAGACACTTCCCTTCGTCAAAGAGGATTATCTTTTCCCTGAGGAGTTGCAAACAAACCATTACTCTTCACCAAGAGTTGCAACTCATCAACATATATATAAACAATAGATTCAAGATCATTTAACTAACTGATTTTACAATTTCTATCTCTCTTGAAACAAAAACTATCTATGCTCTTGAATTCATATTCAAACTACTTGTTTAAAACAGCAATCGATTTCTTCCATATCTTCACATACACACAATGCATACATTTGAGGAGAAGATTATAGGATGGGTGTACTTTAAACGACTTATCAGTACAATTCAAGGTGTACATTTAGTCAAAACTACTCTCAACTATTTGAAGTCCTGTTGTAGTATCCTCAGGCGGGAAAATCCTGTTGTGGCATCCTCAGATGAAAAGTCCTATTCGGTTGTCCAAGTGGTGAAATACCTGTTCCTCCTGGTTAAGAGAGGGTTTCGATTAAATCCAAAAGGAGTCTGGGACTAGACGAAGGATGGTACTCCAAACCAGTATAAATATATATGGTGTTATTTTCTTTACTGCTATTTACTATTATCACTATTCCGCACAAGTAATTAGTTTAGTTAATATTCCATATTACTCGATCCTTAATCACTTTCAGTGCACTCTTAGTCAGCCTGTCCACTATAACCTAGGTACTCTCATTTCCTTTATTCGACCTTGGAATTCCATCTATGAATTCCATTAAGATAGGATCCAATTTTCAGACTAAAACTTCCAAAGGCTGAAGCAATCCACTCGGTTTATGATGTTAAGCTATTACGTGTCGCAATTCAAACACTGCCTCGCCCATAATCCTACATCCCTCTTCATACCTTCCTAGAAGAAACCTCTCTTTATATCTTGATATAACTTTAAACGATGGCATTCTTTAAGTGCTTCCTTCCTAATGTTTCCTATAATAGTACTGTATAGTCATCCTTTCTTCCTCAACCACCCATTCTGGTCAAGATTGAAATCTTTCAAGTCATCGCTCTCTGTACCATTCTATAACTTTCTGTTCCGTTCAGCTAATAATGGATCTTATCCTTGTTTAGAAGCAATCCTTTCAATCATCATCGTTTGAACATTTAAACACGATAACCTAGTGGTTTCTCAGCTAGACTAGCCCTAAATCTCTATTGTACTCTGCATGTAGTCAATACTTTTAAATCGTTACCGTTAACAGTCTTTGCTAATATAGCATTCTGATGTTTTTTGCTAAGTGCATCTGGAACCTTATTTCATTTTCTTGGTGTTTACTCAATACCCAAGTCATATGCGGCTATGAACTCTAACCATCTCTGTTGTCTAATATTTAACTCCTTCCGAGAGAATAAATATCTTAATGACTTATGATCCTTAGAAAACTCGAATCTTTCTCCCAAAAGGTATTGTCTCAACATCTTCAATGTGAAATTACTGCAGCTAATTCCAAATCATGAGTTGGATATTTAGCTTTATGCAGGCTGAGCTGATGAGAAGCACATATAATCACTTTACCTCTCTACATTAAAATAGCTCATAATCTTGTTCTGCATGCTTCTTTGTATACCAATAAATCCTAATTCCCCTTTAGAACAACTATCATAAGTGCATTAGTCAATAAATGTTTTAATTTTTAGAATGTCTCCTAACACATCAGTTCAAACAAATTTCACACCTTTCCGAGTTAGCTTAGTCATTGGTGCAGCTATCCATGAGAAATCCTTAATGAATCTCCTATAGTAGCCAGCTAATCCAAGAAAACTCCTTTTCTCAGTCACTGTCTCGGGTCTCTTCCAATTGTTCACTGCCTTGATCTTAGTCGGATCTACTGACAACCCTTTCTCTAAAACCAATTGACCAAGAAACTTAACTTCTTTTTTCCAAAGTGACACATCGAAAACTTTGACTTTAACTGATGATACCTCAGTGTATCAAGCACTATCCTAAGATGAACTTTATGATCTTTTTCATCATTGGAATATATCAATATGTCATCTATGAATACTAATACAAATCCATCCAGATGCTCTCATAAGATTTTGTTCATCAAGTCCATGAAGAATGCTGGCACATAAGTTAGTCCAAAAGGCATCGCTAACCATTGCCATGATCCATATCTAGTCCTAAATGTCGTCAAAGGAAGAATATCCTCTGCCACTCTAACTTGATGGAACCCTGTATCCAAATCAAATTGAGAAAATACTTTGGCTTCACTCAATTGGTGGAACAAATCATCAATTCTAGGTAATGGATATTAGTTCTTTATTGTCCTCTCATTCAACTTCCGATAATCGGTACACAACCTTAACGATCCATCCGGTTTCCGTGAATACATTATGGCTGCTCCCTAAGTCGAACTGCTTAAAATTCTTATCTTCTAAATCAACCAATTGCACCTTTAACTCTTTCATCTTGGTAGGTGTCATTCTCTTGGCGGTCTATTCATAGGTTCATCCCCTGGTACTAAATCTATCCGAAACTCAATGGCTCATTTTGGTTATAGTCTTATCACGGGCTCAAAGACATCTGCGAATTCTCTAACAACGAAGACTCGATTCAACTCGTCTTAGTTACCCATAACACCCAAAAAAGCATTAACCTCAAAAGGATTTTATACGGAGTATATAGTCCGATCATTGCAACTAGGGTGTCTAAGTGATATTTTTCTACCATGGCAAAATATCCTGGCATTGTTCTTACTTAACCAATCCATACCCAAAATAATTCCAAAGTCTATGAAATCAAACATATGCAAACTGCAAGAAAATATATGAACTAACTATTCAAACTCTAAATGGTCACATCTCATCTGAAGAGTCCTATACCATCCTATCAAATTCGCAAACAATGAGATATAAAAGAATGTGGTACACCAGTATCAAATCGAACTATAACAGACACACCATATATCAAAAACGTATCTCCCAACACAAGTTCTCATTTCTCCCTGCTGTTAGTCCTAAGGTACCTGGTTCCAATGTAAACACTTTACCCTTTCCATCCTTGGCCAGTTCCTTGCACTGGTTATTTTAATGTCCAATCCGATCACAGTTGAAGCATTTGATATTCTTCTTCCCGATCGCTTTCTTTCCATCTCTTGAGCGACGTTCATTAACAAAATACCCTTTCTTATCACACTTGTAGCAGATCTACCTTTCCTCTCCTGTAAGCTCCATTCTTTTGGGCTTTCTTACTACGTAAAATTTTCTTTTCTTGGTTCTGCTTACCATGAGTTTCCATTGCGTTGTTACCATTAAAGAAAGCGAGCATCTCCTCATTCCTCAAATCCATCTCAACAATAACATTGCACTACACCCTAATATGTAGTAAAGTTGCTTTAGCAAGCTTAGGTCTCAATTTACAGATGAACTTCTCGTTTCTTTTGATAACTGTATCAACCACAGCATATCCGTATCTTGATAATTCCTCAAATCTGGTAGCATATTCAAGCACTGTCATGTTTCCCTACACAAACTCCGTAAACTTCTTAGCAGAGTTGACTTGGCGATCTCCGACATGAATCTTTCCTCAAACCTCCTTTTGACTTCTGTCCAAGTCATAGCCTCTTCAGCTACTCCTACAGTAATGTTCCACCAGTACATTGCTACTCCTTGTAACCGTTTGGATGCCAATTTCCTTTTCTACTCATCGTCGAGTCCTAAATCAGTGAAATCCTTTTGAAATGAAGCATCCACTTATCCACTTCAATTGCATCCTTAATCCCGATAAATGGCTTCCCTCCAAGCCTAGCGTAGTCCCTACTCAGCAATACATAGTTGTTGACCACATGAGCTTCCTGATTTCCTTCTTTAAAATTTCCTCCAACTAATCCCGCAGCAGCTCTAACTTGCATCATAGTGATGAAGAACTGATACATAGCTCCCATATCAACTTATGACACTCTAGCACCCACATTAGCAGCTTGTACCCAACCGACGTTCTTATATTGTTTGATCTGGTATTTCCATTAGTTATGGTGTTTCTTCCCCTAAGGTTAACTCTTCTGTTCCTAGTATCCATATCTTACTTCCTTTAAATTCGTATTCGCATCTTTGTAAGATACAGAAGAATAGCTTAAGAGTGATGGAAGGATAGAGATAAAGTGTATATTTATATATAGCAAATACAAGTATGTTACTATAACCTTATCCCATACCCCAATCTTTTCCCTAATACTTTAGAATTATGTTTTCGAAAAACATTTTAAGTTTAAAATTTCATTTACGTTTTCATAAACCTATGCTCTCATACCAAGTTGTAACATCCCCTATTTCGAAGCCCGAAGCCTACAGTTGCTGTAGTCACCTATAGTGTTAACTTCTGATTATAAACTACGGTAACGTTAATGGTATCCATAATATCAGAAGCACATAAATATAAAACAAAATCAACACAGATTTCAAAACAGCTTCCCTGATTACATTTCTAATCAATATTTCATATTCAATTACATAATCCCAAAAATAATCCTAGGTTTTGATAAAAATAATTATTACAAATTATGCCAAGAGCGACATATGAAGATGACCCCTTGGATGATCAAAATACTAGATAGATACACATATCGGCCATAAATACATCACAACGGAAATAATACTAAATAACTCCTACGTAGCTGGCTTTGCCTCCTGCACGTCTTTGGATGCTTATTCGTTTGACTTACTAAACCTGAAAAATTCTTAATTCTCAGTCTACTCAAATTAAACTTTAAGCATCTGAGATTTTAAGGGGAAAACATAAACTTCGAATCAGAAATAAAGTCTGGTGTTAATTATGCTATTACATCTCGGTTTACTGATATTAAGTGAAACCATATCGCTTAACAAGATGGGTTTCCCCTTACTAATATCCTTTTAAAATCACATCTTTTGCAAATCAAAGTCATTCAATCAAACTGATCATATCAACAATAGCAATAACATATTTTCATATAAATCAAGTAATTAAAGGACTATCAAATTAACTGGGGCCTAATAGACATAATAAATATTCTAACTTCTGTTAGAAACAATACTGGATGGTCTGTCCTTAATTTACTTCTCCTAGGATCAACTTATCCTATTGGTTTTGCAGGCTCACCAATAACTTGTCTCTCCTTTGTGTATTCCTTTCTATTTGTAACATCATTTTCATCTTACCTATGACAAAGCCAAATACACTGGAATTATGGACTTATATTAGCTAGGGGCTACTAGCTAAAGTATAAGACGCGACCCTATAGTAGTCGTACCTGGTCTTTTAATATCTAAGTTATATACTTAGGGCTATCTACTATATTTAAATTTATTTATTTGAAAACCATCTTTACAATTGATTTCCCTTGAAATCATATCTTTTTAAAACATGAAAATTATACCCTTTTTGTACTCAAGATACTTATGCCATGATATATGCTTTACAAAACAATGTTGATGAAAACATAAAATCAATGGGGTCATCTATCCCTTTAAAATAAGTTAAATCCCTTTCTAACTTTGAAAACGTTAGGCTATAAAGTCACAACAGTAATTTCGAATCCACTATTTAAAACCTTAAAAAATCCCTTTTGAAATCATAGAAAGCATCCCTTTTGAAACAAGTTAACCTTAAAAACATTAGACTGAAAGGCAATAATCTACCCATCGAAATCATGACTTAAAGACGTAGGCATCCTCTTTCGAAACCATAAAATTGTTCCTTTCGAAAGCAATATTGGGTTCAAGTTTGGAAATATGGAAGTATAGCTTCAAAACCAACCGAATGTATTCCCTTCGAGCCCATAGCTCAAAAACAAAACAAATACATAACCCTTAAGGGGATTTATGCGAAAGTTGTTCCTTCGAAACATTTAGGGTAATGTTATACTTCCGCATGTATACTTGCGTTTAAACAAGAGGCTTCAACCATGTCGAAAGGTATAGGAGCGGCACCCACCCTTTCGCAGGTATAGGTTAAAAGAAAAGCAACTACAATGGTTGCAGATGGGTATCGATTTGAAACCCAACCCCCATCCTTTTGAAAGTGGCAACACTTTTGAATACACTTAGAAGGAGTTCAAAAGTGGCAACAATTTCGAAACCATACTTTCGATTGCATCCTTTCCTTCCACCTTTTCCAACACACTTGGTACCAAATGCTTGATACCATGTGCATTAGTTTCGAATGGGTGAAAAGGTTTATCGAGTATAGTGACAGAAGCAAGCAAATGGAAGTGGCAAAATTGTAATTCGATATAAAATTAATTTATGCTTTTTAATGTAATTACTTTTCACTTAACGTACATAATTTGCCAAATCATGATTGGTTGCTAATACTTTACCATAATTCTTTTCTAAAAAGCTACCGAACTCAATATTGAAAAATTGAAAACATTTGAGCACTTAAGCTCTTCTCCGTAATAAAATGTTTAAAACAGTTAAGTCCTCCAACTTAAATAATTTTTTAGCCATAGTAAAACACTTAGGAAAAATCCTCAAGAATCACAATAATTCACATTAAATATGTTTTCTAACATATATGAATTTCAGACCTCAAGGCATTATTTAATTGCCTTAAATAATTTAAACCCAAAATTAACTATTTTCTTTCATAGAAAATTCATAATAAATCCATATTCACTTGGAAAATTATGAAACTTGAAACGCACTTCTAAAATAATATCTTCCGACCAAATCATTTAGATGTCATTTGATAGATTTTCGAATCTAAACATATCATAAAATCCATATTAAGCTATATAAATCATCAACAAGCAATATATGCGTCTAATATATCAAAACATGGCATGATACTTGCACAAATAATTCGAATCTAACTTGAAACCGAAATCATTATCAAAAGTGAGATGTAAACTCATTATTCACCTTGATTTTGTGTTTAGAAGGTTGAGATTTGCCTTTAGATTGATTTGCTTAAGCTGTTACATAAATCCTAGCTTTTATTCTCCTTGAATCCTCTTAATGAAGGCCGACCATGATCTTTAGGGTTTAGTTTTGTTTGTGAAAGTTAAAATGAATGAGGAAAGAAGAATAGAGGTTTTATCGTATAGGAACAAAGGCAATTCATTTTACCCTTACAATATTCCTCCTACTTATTTATTTTTAATTTGTTTTACTAATACATTCATTAAGGCATGGCTCCTTCTTAATTAACAAATCTCAATCCCTTAACTATCTACATGATTTCATTTAATTTATCCAATTAAATATTCTAAATAATGTTAGTCAAAATTTGGATCATTATAGTTGCGAACTCTTATTTAAGTCCTTGTCCTTTTTTACTTTTGAAACCAGTCCCTTTCATCCCTAAGTTGACTACTTTCTTTTTTCCATCATGGCTCTCTTGGAATTCAATTCTTCTCTTCTCCTTAATTATCATGCTTTTCAATTCATTCATATTCCATTTGTCTTTTACTGTATTATAGTTGATTTGAAAGCACAATTTTCAAAGGGAAGTGAGTGAAGGACAAATTGGATGAGATAAGATTCACCCATCGACATGCCTTAATCTCGCAATTCAGTGGCCACATTAGACATTTAAATTATGTGATCATTCATGAATAAATGATTGAAAGCACATCATGGTTATTTTAGCCATTTACTTACTAGCTACTCATTTGTCATACTCACTTAATCTTTCTTTTATGCTTTGCAAAGATTCATTTGCCTTGTTCACTTGGGGTAGTGAGATCTTGATGTTTGGTGCAATACACATTTTCATCATGCTTAGGGAAAATTTGTTAGATTTGACCCATGCAACATGAATGATCACTTCATCATTGGAGCTAGCCTTTGTTGGTTTAGCTGGTTCAACCGGTGCCACGACTAAGTCAATGTCAAGAATTATGTGACTGAACATAATTTGGTCGCTCTATTTTGAGAAGTTAGTTCTGCTAAATTTTGTCATAACTTGACCATGACCTAAAAGGTCAAGGGATACTGCAATTTGAACATCTTCACAATATAGATTTCACAATGCTAAATGATATAGGAGGATTAAAATTTCATCAATCGACAACTTTAATGTTGTTTTATCCAATATAATCAATTAATGAATATCAAGTATATATGTTTTATTTTTATCAGATAATTATATATTTTCCTTAAATATCGAATTATCAAGTTTCAACATATGTTATTGTTCATTTAATTCAAATATCAACTGTGTTTTTCTTTTACTGAGTCACATAACGAGCGATAGAACCACCAAATATGAATGTGAGCTCTGAATCCTATATAATCATTGCTATATTTGCCTTTGATTCAATATAATACTGAATAGTTGTAAAATCGGAATGTCTATGAAATGTATAAAAATTGTTTAAAGTAAGGATCAATCAGTACAATCTAAAATGTATTTGGCTTTTATTTTCTATAACTAAATTGCAACTTTATGTCTTTGATTTAATGATCATTAATTTAAGTCAAAAAATGCCTTGTGAATGGCTGGCACTGACCTAAGGTGTTACCCCAAAAATTAACTTGGTCAAAATCGAACCAAACTTTTATACGTTATAAGAAAATGACTCTATTACAACTATTTATTTACAATGTTCACAGAATGAGCAGTTGTAATAAAAGTTTTTATCAACCGATTTATCCTGATAGTTGCAATAAACTTATTTTTAACAACTATTTGTTTTAGCCAGTTGTAATAGAGATCTTTAAAACCCTATTAGTTTTTACCGCGGTAAATATTGATATTTCCCCGTTATTTATAGAAACTTGTAAAATTGGTACTACTAATTTATTTGGATAAGACTTTTTCTTGAAAAGTAAATATAGTTTCCGACTAAATAACACATCTATTTGATGAATTTTTTTATTTTAAATATATTCTGTAAATTATTAAGCATCTTGCATTTCAGTCCCTTCAAATATTTCAATCCTCCTGAAGTTTTATTCTTCGTGCTAACTGATCATGCCAAAAATTAACGAAACAATACAAAATACAAAAAGGAACTTCATAGTTTTTGAATAAACTTTGCAATTTTTGGAAATTTTCTTGAAAAATATATATAATTTTAAAATAAATAATATATCCAATTTGAAAAAACAAATATAATTAATATTTTATTTATATATTGGGTAACCTAATAGATATGTTAGGGTAAGGGCTAATATTTTAGTATGGGCCTAGTATTTCACTAAGACTTCATTACTTTTTCTCCTATTCACTATTTGAAAACATGTGAAATGGCTAGGAAAATTTTAGACGATAGAAAGGCGAGGCGTCAGAATGACGTACGAAAGCTATAAAAAGAAATTAAGGTATCGAAATCGCATACCGATGCCATTTTAATGCCAATTGGTATTACGACTTGAATAACAAAAAGTGCCAGAAAGGTGTCGTTATCCATCAATGCTTATGCCAATTTCAATTTCCAATAAATAAATTTAAGGCATCTGGGATGGCTTTAGAAAATGCCGACGCCTTTCCCATGCCACATATTAATCCTCCCTATAAAATAAAGGCGTCAAAAAGATGTCAATATTTTTTGATTCCATCTTGACACCAGTTTTAGGGCTTAGCTACAAAAATACCGATGAAAATACCGATGTCTTTCTGATGCCATATATTAGGGTGTCAAGAAGGCATCGAAAAATAGTGATGCCAATTATTATTCTGACCTTTATAATAAAGTCTAGAAACTACGTTGGTATTTTTCGATATCATTTCGACGTCATTTATATTCCGTTACTTTTTTATAACTATTAAGTAATTTTGGTAAATAATATTACAGAATTATGTATATTTCAATAATTTTAAAATTATATGTTTGAAATTTTAATAATATGTATTATTATAAATTGATTTTTCTTAATTTAGATGTTATAATTTTTGTCATACTTTATATCCAGATCTATGAAAATGAAATGTACACTTTATATTTTGTTGAGTTAAAAGCTTGTTTGATAAATATTTATTTTAATAAATAGAATTACTTGACTACTTCCTTTTAGAAAATATATTAAACTCGAGTAAAATATTTACAATGTATATAAAAAAAATAAGTTGTAAATAAATTATATCAATGAAATGTGCTAGAAATGAATAAAATTTATAATTTGAATCATTAAATAATGTCCAAATACCGAATGAAAGGTTATTCGATAAAATAAGTAAACTAAAAAAAATGATAAGAAACAAAGTTGACTAATTATTGAAGTAGAACTATATTTTATAAAAGTATGATGTAAATCAACTTTGAAAAATAAAGAATATTTTTTAATTAGTAAAGGCCTAGGATATAATTGGATTATAATTTAAAAAAGGTTCATTTGCATAATTATCTGTTTAAAATGGGGCATAGTTGTTAATGAAAAGAGAAAGAAACAAAACTAATAAAGGTAATTATTTCATTCCCTCCCCTTATCCATGCCTATACCTAATCTCTTCAAACCCACTCACCCCATATTCCCCACATCAGCCCTAACTCATAAAACAATCTCATAAAAAAATAGTTCGTATGTACCAGTGTGCTTCCATGATGGTGCAAAAATGGAATAGAGAGGAGGTCGGATGTTTGCACGCACGAGGAAAAGGGATGTCATGTGTGGACGATGACATTCGGCACAAGATACCGTGTAAAAGAGGTAGATTGGGCTGAATCTTTGTTCATGTTGGAAAGTTGAGCTTTTGACGATAAAGTATGGTGATTTGATGAGGAATGATGACGATAAATGGTAGTTTGTGCAGGCAAAAGAAATAAAGCAAGAATGGTAGAAATGAATTGAACTTAAGCAAGAATGGTGCAAAATATTGTATTGAAGCAAGTATTTGAGGAAATAAAGATCACGACTTATGAATTGATATAGCTAATGAAACGAAATAATAAGAAATGACTATCAAGTAACAAATTGTATGAAAAGATAAAGAACTGAAATGATAATTTGCAAAAAATTGAGCAAGTAAAAGAATTTAGGAATTAGCAAGAATTATAGCTGTATATTTGAAGAATATATAAAGAATATGAAATAATTTGCTAAAAAAATTACAAAGACAGAAATTATAAATTGCAGGAATGTAAGGACAAAGAATTGTAATTGCATGGATGAACAAGAATGGAAAAAAATGGATAACAGATTGCAACTGGAAATGGTAATTAAGTAATAAGATCAAAATGTTAGAACAAATATGATGAATTGGAATTGAACAGAAAATGAAAAATAGATAAATTATATTTATATTTTACACATAAATGACCAGTGCATGTACAAACATACATACAATTCTTACACACACAAGCTTGACTCAACCAGACCCAGGCTAAACCAATTGTAACGACCCGAAATTTTCGAACCCGAAAATTCCAGATAGTTATGAAAAAGAAGAAAGAGATAGAAGAAGAAGAAGAATAGAAACACCAAACATCTCACATTCGCAGCGGATAAAATATAATAATAAATAATAACAGTTTACAAAAGAATATTATATCTGTCGATTACATTTAATATACATCAGAGTTCACATATATATATATATATATACAGTCACCGAATATATATCATGTCTCAGATTAACAATAATATAAACACAGCGGAACTATTCTATACGCTCTTGCCATCCAGCTCGTCTCCTGAGCTCCAGAACGTACCTACCTCAAAATCTGTAATACTCGGTCTGACTCGAGCATTACACCAAAGTAACACCCGGGTCAGGCTGGAAACTAGCGTGAGTAAACCCAACTAACATGGAATACCAAAGCAAACAACTTATGTAAACCCGGGGTAACTTATATCAATTTAACCAATTCACAATTTGCTATAGACAACATTTTATTCCGCATATAAATTTCTAAGTACCCAACTTAGATAGAATAATCCAATTCACTTAAATCATTACATTCCTGCCCACTGATTTCACAAATCAATTTATAAAAATTCGAAGTGGGTTCGGGTATTTCCTAATACCCGAACCCGACCCCTTCGAATCCAATGTCACTTAAACCTAAGTTATACAATTAAATACAATTCAACTTTAATTACTGAGTAACACTTTTACACAGCAATTCATAATTGATAGATAATCGCATTATCACCATCCATCCAACATATCATATCACAAACAAATCATATCAGAGAAATCACCCAATTCAAAACATTTACAACATTCAATCATTTGTAAGCAAGATTTGATTATTTCCCTTTATTACATTAATAAATGATCCTCTAAATTATTTCCATTAGTTAATTATTCATAAAAATTTCATCTGATAATTAACCTTTAATTTAATTACATTCATTAGTCAATCTTGATTAATCCCTATCAGAAATTAACTATTCTAATTTACTCCATCAATTTAAACCAACTCCTTGATTAATTATATTAATTAATCCTTTAATTACACTGAGTAATTTTCACTTATTTCCTTCCACTGAGTAATTACTCTTTAATTACTTCTCGTCAAGTAATTACCCATTCATTTGTTACATCCTAAATATCCAATAATTACTTCACTAAGTAATTACACTTCATTTATTACATTTATTCATAATTAATTATTCAAATTAATTATTCCAAAATCATTTTCATTGATTAATGATCCTATATTTAATCACACTCATCAATTAACTAACCCCTAAATAACTTCTTTAATTTATCAATCCTTTCAGTAATTAATTCTCAATTAATTTCTTAACTATCCAAAATTTAGTAATTATTCTTTAATTTACATCTTAATTATTTAAAGGTAAACATCTTAACTTCAATTACTTACTTATTTATATCATTTGAATTCAATTAATTAAATACTAGAAATCACATAAAACATTAATTTACTTATCTTAATTAACTAACAAATATGTAAATATTTCCCAAACAAAACAATTTAAATTCAAAATTTATTACTTGGAAACCTTTGTAATAAATTATTTTGGAAACTCGAACAACATCTCTAAAGTAAAACCTGAATCAACCCAACAAACTCATGTTACTCCCTTCAAGTATCACACGAATACGCTGCTCGCTCCAGCTTCAAGTTAAACATCTTCCACTTCGAACAAAACTAATGAGAACATAACTCCTTCATCAACATCACATTAGCTTCTAATTGATCTCCTTGATTAATTACTCATATTAATTTAATGATTCCCCAATCACTTAACTTAAGAATTAACCACTTAATCCTTCTTAATCAATTATTAATTACAAACTATTTAATTAATTAATCATCTCTTGATTTCTTTACCAATCAATAAATTTATCTTTAATTACCTAATTCATTACCCCTTAATTATTAACAAATGAGCTTTAATTATTAATTAAAAAAAACTTAATGTCAAATTATTTACTCTCTAATTATTAGTAATTCAATCTTCGATTACTCTTTGATTAATCCCTAATTGCTTTAATTAATACGTAATTACCTAATTAATTAATTAATGTTTAATCATTAATTAGTTATCTCAAACTATTAATTTCTAATTATCTAATTAACCACCCTAATTAATTAAAAATAAATCTTTTTCCTGAATTAATTACTTAATCACATCCTTATGCTATAACTTTTCCTGTTTTTCACCTTTTTATAAAAACTCGGTTATCTAACATATCCAAACGGGTGCCTAAACACAAAAACTACCGAGCCTAATCTAAATTTACTCATACCAAAACCCACGCTTCTCTTCTAACTCCCCACTCAGGAACCACTACGTGCAAAGCAAGATAACCCTTCTTCTTCCCAACACTTCACCACAGTCTAAACAACTAATACACAGGTTAACTTGTACACGTGCACGCCGCCGATGATCCACCGCGATCCCTTCCGACCATCCCCTCAAACCACGTTCGTCCACTGCACCAACTCTAACCACCCAGATAGTCTCAACCCAAACCCGTTCGAAATCTCGTGCTCACGAACCAACCCATGCATGGATTAACCACCTTAAATCACATCGTCTTCGCAATTTCACCCACCATTAGCCACCAGACTTCGCCACATCCAACATCACGACCTCCTCTTCACTTTGCCTCAGGACCGGTTCATCTCGACGTCGCCGTGACACCGTAGAAGTCACGAATTTGACCTCTACCAGAACAACACTCAAAACCCTAAAACTTCTCCGTTCCACCTCCACGACGATCGGGAATTTTCCATCCATTTTTTTTTCGACGTCACAAGACTCCAACCTTGCTTCACCCAAACACTCGCGGCCCTTAATTTCCCGATCCTCAGAGATTGACGAAATCCCTATTCACAGTCAACTTATAATTTCTTCGGATTTACAAGTCTATAAATCATTATTTTGACTTTAAATTCCTAGTTTTTGATGACAAATCAAATTGTATTCCTGAATCAACAATTTGTTATGGTCGAGATTTTTGATATATATGAAAATCCTACTGAAATTTCAAATTTCCTAATAGTTGTTTGTTATTATCACACAAAAATATTTTTAAAAATATTCTCAAGTTATTACAAACTTCATTCCTTTAAAGATCATAACTTGAAACTAAGTATACGAAGAGAATTTGATTTTCGTTCGTTTTAAGCTTGAATCTGCAGTTAACAGAGGCTTATCTGTATATTTATATAAACAAGTATGTACATATCTTTATCAACATAAGACTTTATCCAAACATGCCTTATTCACACAATACTACTCGAGATTATGCCTCAGATTTAGCATTAAAAGATGTGGTTATACTCACCTGACAACAAATTTGAACAGAGCATACTTTCTGTAGTTTGAAAAGCTGTTTGCTTAAACTCCTTTGATCTTTCTGTTTATTTAGTTGAGATGTTGTTTAAGTTTTGCAAATAGAAAATTTTATTTTTCTTATCTTAGTTGTACTAAATTATGAACGAGAATATATAGATACAGCTTGAACAAAAAGGTGGCTTCTAGCACAGGTCTCAACTTGCTTTGACCAGACAAAACTTTGTATATGGAGGCTGAATGATTTTCTTGCAATTCAAATTGACAAAAGGTTGTGCTAGCATTTAATGTATATGTTTCCATACATAATTAATATTAGCTGATACATATATTTGGTACAAAGATATTATTTTTCTCTTTCATATTCTGGTCAGAGAGATTTATTCATTTGGAGGCTGAAATGATACCAATTTTGTGTTGCATTAATGATGCTTGCCTTGTTTCATGTTTACGAAGCAGTCCATGTCCAAAGATATTTACATTATGTACAACATGCATTCATTTATATTATTTCTTTTGTCTTCCATGTCTCTTAACAATATATATATATATATATATATATATATATATATATATTGTCCTAGAATGAACTTATGTTCACTCATATGTTTACTTAACCATAAATTTATTTGAGATATTATTCATTGCCAATGTAAATACTTATTCTTAAATTTTATACTGTATTTTGTATTTTATACTTTGTTTACAAATGTTAAAGTTATGTTGTATGTATATTTTAACTAATTAATTCTTGCTTTATATTTATTTTCATTTGTATTTTATTTAAATTATATACATAAGCTTGACTTATAATTTACATTTATATTTTATATCTTAACTACTAATATTTAAATTAGATTAAATATCTATTAAAATAAATGGGGCCAAAATCCAGGGTCGTCACATTCCTCCCCCCTTTGAATCTTTTCGTCCTTGAAAAGGAACGAAACCAGATTCGTTAAATGCTTAAAACCAGATAAATTTTCTTTGATAAAATGTTTAAACTACATTAAAATTCTATATAATATTTCTAAAATAGTTTTTATAAAATACTTTTATAACTCGATGTTTTAACAAGTCATCCTTGCCCTCGCAGAAATTCGGTCATACGTTGATCAGGCGTACGACTGAAAATCTATAAGTGCTTGGCAGACCCGTTTTCAACATCTAGTGAATTACTTCGAAAAATAATTTTATTAAAAATATAGAAAACAGTTTTTGAAAATAGAGGAAATATCTTTGGTGACAATGCTCTGAAAATCATCACCCCCATCCATGGTCACAGTTACATTCCAGGGTTACGTTGCCGTCGCAGCAAAAGTCCATGCAACTGTAGGCTCTCCGCGGCCTCTCGATTACGCCATGGATCCCACACAACAGATCACAGTTACATCCAGGGTTACGTTGCCGTCACAGCAAAAGTCCATGTAACTGCATGCTCTCCGCGGCCTTTGATTTTCGCTGTCAAAATGAAACCTCTCCACTCCTACATAGGTCGCAGCCTACCGATATAAAATCAAAAGCAGACCGTTGGCTCTCAGCGGCACACACGACTCCCGCTATATTATACCATAGGTCGCAGTCTACCAATATAAAATCAAACGCAGACTATTGGCTCTCAGCGGCACACACGACTCCCACTGTGGTATACACTACTCAATAATCCTCAGGAACTAGTTTTGTCCGGACTCCTCACAGGATTAACTTTAGAACCCCCCCCTTGGGGCTCAAGGCAGCACCACCCGGTGGCACTCTTGAGAAGTTCATTTCAAGGGAGCGCCTTTTTCCCCAGAGCCATCATCAAAACATTTATACTATACATATATAGTATCTTTCAAATCATATACCTAGTATGATATCATACAAAGCTCCTTTAGACAAAATCGATTATCCCAAAATCGATAAATTCTCAAACCAGGCTTTCCAAATTCCAATATTGATTTTACCCAAAAATCAAAAGCCTTTCCAAATTCAAAGGTTCTCTAAACTTTTTCCAAAATCCTCATAAGATCCTTTATATATATATACAGATATATATAATTTTTAAAAAACTTTGGATCTTTTCAAACTGGTATAAAACTCCTTTTATACTTCAAATACCTTCAAAAATCCCTTTCTTCTGGCAATAGATTTAACAAGGAAAGATTTATCTTATATAACAAAGATATATAACTTGTTTATTCAAAACCAAATATTCAAATTTGATTACTCTTTCAAATATCAATTCCATTCAAATCCGTACGATGTACACATAACATCCGTACGCTATACCAATATGATCGTTCACTCGATCACACAATTACACTTCCGAACTAGTATCGTCCGCCCGACTTCCTAGTGCGGACACAGATCTAGTTTCTTGATTAGAAACCGTCATTCTCCTTGTGTAACGACCCAGAATTTTTGATAATTTAAATTTGAATATTTAATTAATTTTAAATATTAATAAGTGAAATTTATAAGTCAAATAAATTTTATTTTGAATTTTTAGATTTAATTGGATAATTAAATCGATAATTTAATACGTTAAATTATGGAAATAATTGAAAATTGAGTTAAATATGATTGAAAATGATCTGTAAAATTTTATTTTATCATATTGAAGTTAGAACGATATTTTAGAACTTTTAAAAATCGAATTAAAAGTTAATTTGTGAAAATTGAATATTTTAATATTTAAATCGACTAGTGAAAATAGTAAATTTTTGAACAGTCTCAGAATTGAACGAAACCAGTTCCATTGGATCCGTAATAGTTAGTTATTACCGGATTTCAATTTTCGTATCAATCGGAGTTACCGTTTGATCGTGGCAGCTCGAAACGCATCGAATTATTTTTAATTTTAATTTGGCGAGTTAAAATAGCCATTTTTCAAAAAGTCTCGGATTTCGACGAAACCAGTTTCATCGGATCCGTAATGTGATATTATTGTAAGGTTTCAAATTTCGTGTCAATTGGATTTACCGTTTGTCCGATACAAATTAAAACGCCTAGAAAATCGTTTAAATCGGTTTAATTTAAATTGAACGTTTGTTGCCATAACTCGCACAGATGTCCGAATTAGCTTTCGAAACCTGTTCCATTGTGTCCGGAACACGGGGTAAACCCTAGAAACGCTGGTTACGGCGCGTAAATCGGAGTTCGGAATTTCCGGATGAATAGTGTTCGAAAATTTCTCTATAAATAGACCTAAATTTCTAAAAAAAAAAAAAAACACTAAACCCTAATCTATTCTCGTGGCCGCCACTTCCAACAGATCAATGGCCGAAAGTTTCATACGTTCTTCCTTCAATTTCTCAAAATCCAAGCATCGATTCAAGAATCGCTCAACTAGAAAAACGTAGAGGGGAGTGTGTTCTACAGATCCAACGGTGGTGATCGTCTGATTCGCGATGTAGAGGAAGATAATGAGCCGCGTTCATCCACGTTTGCGCACGTGTTTCTATGCAAGAGAGGGGGCCGAGCTTGATGCCCCTCTAGCCGATGGTGCGTGGTGGATGGGGCTTCGATGTGGAGATGTTTGATTGGCCTCAGGTGGTCGGGGGATGGAGTTAGAGGTGGTCAAAGTTTTGGAGGTATGGGTTTTGGTTGCGTACGTATTATCTGATGAGGAAGATGGAGCAAAAGAGCGGTCCAGATGAAAAGGATGGAAAATGAACGGCTGATGTAGATTTAGGTTAAGAAATTATAAAGAAAATTTGTAATTTATTTATATTATAATTGTATTAACTTGTAAATATCATATCTTTTTCATACGAGGTCGAAAACGCGCGAAACCAGTTGCGTTGGAATCGTATGGACGAGCACTACGCGATGAAATTGGATTGGAGTCGTTTGGAGTTAGTGAGAATTTTGGGTAAAATTAAACGTACATTCGAAATAAATCGCTAAAACGAAATTGAAATCAAGGTGAGAACTTCTCACTCAATCGAATCAGTTTCGATTTTATTTTAAATAGTTAGATTTAAAATATTTGAATGCATGTTTGAATGATGATTGTTATCCATTGATTGTTAAAATAGACATTATACGCCGTTAGTAAGCGGATGTTATTTATTAAAAACATATACCGCGAATATTTCATAAACAGTGAAATTGGTATTATATATAATAGCAATATATATATATTGGCATATGTATATATTGGAGTTATTGATTTCCCGCATTTTTTGTTTAGCGGATGAGACCCTATTGCGCCGTTATTAAGCGGATAATATTTAAATCCCATATACCGCGATAATTTCGTACTGGAGCGAAATTGGTATTGTGCTAATGTTTGTGGATGCAGGAAAACAGGTTGGAGGGATCCAACTGGATTCCTCAACAGTATTTATTTGATTTCAGATATTTTGATATTTGATGGATTATCATATCGATATATGATATCGTTGTTGTCGTGATTGACTATTTGGTATGTAGCATCATTGGACCAAATTTGGAATTTTAAAATGATTTTTTTTTTGGTGATTTTTGAGAAGTATACGTTTTATAAAATATTTTTGGAATTGATCCATTTTATATAAATAAACGTTATAATTTTTAAAGTTATAAAAATTATGATTTTTGGGAAATATAGTTAAGAAAACTAATTTTTGGGAATATAATGCTAATGATTTTATAAAATAGTTTAATCGGGATTTTAGAATTTATTGTGAAAAGTTTGAATATAGGATTTATAAAATTTAATTATTTTATGAATCAAAATGGGAAATAATAAAGGAGATTAAAGACGTTTTAAAGAATAATATAAATTGATTTATATTAAGAGATTTATAAATGGGTATTTATAAATTGAAATATTGACATTATAAAACAAGTTTTTATAAGTGTTTGAATGAAGTGAAAATAGATTGCATAAGTGAATGGAATTTATAGAATTATAAACGGTGAATTTATAAATGGAATTTTATAAGCAGTAGTTTTATAAAATTTATAAAGTCATTAAAAGAATGGTTTTGGATAAATAATCGAATCTTATAAGTTATAAGGTTTATAATTATGAAGTTCAAAGGAACGATTTTTCAAACAAATAAATTATAAGTATTTGACTTATAATATGAACCTTTAGTTTATAATTGAGTTATAAATCGAATAGATTTATAAAGGAATTTATAAAAAGGAAGTTGTCATAAAATAAATAGAAATGGAGTTTATAAACGTTGTTTCATAAATTCGTAAATGACTTATTTTGATAAGTAAATTGTTGAAACCTATTAATAGAGTTATATTCACGTTTTTGACTGTGAATAATCCTTTGAAATAAAATGAATAAAAGGATGAAATTGTTAACATAGTATATTCACGTTTTTGAATAGTGAATAATATGTTAAAGAAATGTTTAGAATGTGATATTTGAAATAGAATTAAAACGATCTAACGATGTTTTAAAATGTGTTAAGATTCGAAACCATAGATTTCAACATTTATTGTTGAAATAGACGTTTTCGAGAAATAAAAGGAAATAGTGGACTATAACACTGTTGTTATAGTAAATGATTTCCGAAAGGAAATGTTTTGTGTAGTATTGGGATTTATATATCTATTTTAATTTCGAATCCCTATACTAGTGATTTTGGGACGTCGTAACGATGTTTTACGCAACATTCGTTTTGGCCCAAATAAATATGTTTAAAAGAATGATTTCCTTAAAGAATGAAATATATACTTAATTTCGATTTAAGTATATTGAATATTTTCCAAAGGTTGAAAATAAATAAAATTTGTGAATTACTTATGAATAAATAAGTATGGAAATGTTTTCCAATATAAAGTGAATATTTTGAGAATTTATCCTTTTGAAGATAAATTGAAATGAATAATCGAAATCGAATATTCATAGATATTGTGAAATATAAATTCACTATGGAATTTATGAATAGAAAGGGAAGTTGTTTAAAAATAAATATTGATTTATTTTTGAAGTATTGAAAATAATATATCTGGTAAAGATATTTTGGAAAATAAATATTTTGGAAATTGGAAACTGGTGATGTGTGCATATCCATTGATAGTTCAATAACCGACTATCAATATTTCCCTTTGAATGGGTATTTGATGTGATTTGTTTGAATGTGAATGCTACACTTATTTTTGAATAAGCGCTCACTATTCGGGTTAACCGGGAAAGGACCATGGGGTCGTATAACCCATTCCGAATATGTGATACGTCGTTGTGAATTGCATTGAAGATCGGTGTTGAAGACCCGGTATTTGCGAAAGCGATAGGATGACCTGTCGATTGTCTCTGCACTGAGTTGCAACGGTATAGAGACTCCCTAAGTGATGGGAAATCCGATCAGGATTGTGAATATCCGGATTGCAAGGGCTTCGTAAGAAGTGCCTTCGGTTTTGTTCGAGCCCGGAACAGACTTGTATGGATTGTATGTCTGACATTACAAGTTGAGATATAAAGCCGATTTCATTCAAATATATTTCTGTTGGTGGCGGAGAATTTATTCTTTTAGCTTAACACCCTTCTTTGAGACGTACGAGCTCAGAGGTTATGTAGTTGAATATTATCAGCGATATATTCCCAATTTGGTAATGTGACATGCTGAGTGTTGCTGTAAATGATCATTGTGTTGATTATTTGTGATAGGATCGTTTATTTGATCGTCTATCTTTGTGATCATTTCTATGATCATTTGTTGACCCAAAGCATGGCTTTTGTATAAAGTATGTTTTTGTGGACGTGACTTCGTCGAGCCTCACACCCCGTGAATGGTCAAAACAGGAAAGAAGCAGCAAGGTTATGAGGGGTAGCGCCCTTTAGGATGTGTGCATTTCCTTCTGGAAAAGGGTGGTATCATGGTATGGAGCCCAGATACTTACTCATGTTGAAAACACTTTGTTATGATTGTGTGAATTGATTACGAGCGCTCGGTGAAAAGGTCCCAAAGGACCGGGGATGACATATTCAGTCAGTTGTTACTCAGTTAGGGGTAACCCGGCCTTGTGTTGGTAGAGATCCGGTTTGGTTCTCGGGGATGTCCATCCAGAGGCATTCTCATGTGGCAATGCGAAGTTCCTTGGCCTGATCATTCGTTGGAAATCCAAAGAAACAATACGTGACTTGTATGGTATTAGTTGTAGAACCTATCATTCACTTATGGTGGCGCCCTACTGTTTGGATGGTAGCTATAGTAGGCATACGATAATGGTCGTATGTTGGCTAAGATTTATACTCTACTTTCGAAATGAATTTTTCCTACACTATACACTAATAATAATATCAAATGTTATTTTAAATGCGTATCAAGCATCTTTGACTATCATAAGGAGAAATCTCCTCCGATTCTGCGTTTGCATTGTGTGTGTGTGCGGGAGGCCTTATGGTAGTCTCATTTTTAAAAGCATTGCGAATTGATTTAAAAATATTCCTCTATTTTGATTTTAAAGATAAATAAACTGTTTTGAGTTCTCACACCAGTCACGTGACTGACTTGGAGTTTATTGTTTTCCTTCCTAAACTCTGGGTGCCCACCAATTTCCACACGGGCAGTCAAGAGTTAGGTTTATCAGGATATTCTGGATATTCTGGAGTTGCTGGAGGCAAGATGGATGGCATGGCGTATTACTAGTTTATATAGTATTTCTTTTTCCGCTGCACTGTTTGTTGTTGTTGTTGTACACTCTGATGATATGATGAAATGAAATGTAATAAAATGTAATAACTGATATAGTTCTTTGTTTAAAGATTATTCATTTATTATTATATGTTGTTCCGCTGCGAATTGTGAGATTCTGTTGTCGTTCTGTTGTTTTCTGTTCTGTTCTATTTTCTATCTCTTATCTATTTTCTGTTTTCTTTTCCCTATCTTTTTCTATTCTCTTTCCTCTCTATCTTCTATCTTTTTCTCTTCTCTTTTCTTAAATTCTTTTTCTTAAACCATAACATTTCGGGTTTTTGGCCTTCGATTTATCGGCAGTCGATAAAGTGAGTATCGATGTTGAATTTTCGAAAGTCAAAAATTTTCGGGGCGTTACATTTGGTATCAGAGCTTATGGTTAAGCGACAACCATGGTTCTGTTCGGTATTACTCATTAGAGATAGAGTCAGCAGTACTCTAGAATGAGTTGAGTGTAATAATAGCTATGAGAGCGTATTTGTTAGTGAAAATATATAAAATTGTTTTATATTGTGATGGTTGGTTTATTGAGTGGCATATGAACTTTCGTCAGCGTGGTCCGCAAGACTATGCCGAAGGGGTTTCTAAACACTTGAATAAAACAATTCGACACAATATTGATTTTAAAATTGGGTAAATGAAATAATTTTACTTGATTATATTTTTATATATAAAGAAATAATTTTTCAGAATTATTAAAGTGTATATAAGTTGATTGTTTAGATGTTTGAGTAATCTAAATAAAAGAAAAATTGTATAAGTAAAAAGAATTATAAGAATTGAATTATAATTGAAGTAATTTACAATTGTGAAATAAACTTATATATATAAGAAGTGAAACTATATGAATATATTTATGAATATGAGTTGTAAATGAAGATGAATTTAAAGTTAAATGGAAAATTTACTCAGAATTGGAATCTGAATTGATTTATAAATGTGAACTTGAGTTATGTAAATGAAATTCAACTTTTGTAATTGAATTGAATTAATGGATTAAATGTAAATCAATTGATATGGAATAATGAATATAAGTGTTAATTCATTAAGATCTAATGTTATTTGAAAGTTGAATAATTGAATGAAATGAATATAAGCAAAGGAATTTGGTTGTAATTAATATACGTTGGTTGTTAGTTTGATTGTTAGTTGATTATATAAAGTTCATTAAGTGTTAATGAAAGTGAATTAGCGAAATTGGAAGCTATGTAATTGAATTCAAATTGAAAGTAAATAAGTTTGAATAAAATTGAAAGTGAATTGGATTTAATTAGTGAATATAAACTAATTGAAAATGAATGTTAGTAAACATCCACTGTTAATGAATCAAATGTGATTATATTAAAAACCAATTCATTAAATATTAATGAGAATATGAATGAATATTTATTGGTTATGAATGTAGTTGGATGATAGTTGGTTGATGTTTGCATTTGTTGTTTTGTTGCATTTGCTATGTTAACATATATAGTTATTATGTTGCTATATGTTGTATATTGATACTATTGTCTATATGCATGTTCTCATGTTGTTTGTTGAGTGTTTAGTAGGTGCGGATCGCGTTTGCTTCGCATTTGGAGCTCGCTTTCGCGCTATATTAGCCGTATATGCTCACTAATAAAATATAAGGTACATATCTCGGATTACATACCGTACTTTTATACTTTTTCCCTGCGGGATGCCTCATTACTTGATGAGATGTATATTTGTGATATATATACTGTCATTTTTTTTCGGATCGAGCCGCGCAAAGGAGACTATGGCGAATTTTTCCGAAAATTTAAGGCGTTAGAAAAAATTTGAGAAAATTTGGAAAATTTTGAAAACTATAACTTTGATTTTGAATTGAAAGTTAAATGATATAGTAGTTGTTTTCGAAAAGATAACTAAGTATGATTTGAAACTTAGTAAAGTTATTATAAAAAGTTTAACTATGAATTTTGGAAAGTTAATAAATTCTATAACTTTTCTTACTTAATAATTTCGAGGACGAAATTCTTTTAAGGGGGGAAGATTGTAACGACCCAGAATTTTTGATAATTTAAATTTGAATATTTAATTAATTTTAAATATTAATAAGTGAAATTTATAAGTCAAATAAATTTTATTTTGAATTTTTAGATTTAATTGGATAATTAAATCGATAATTTAATACGTTAAATTATGGAAATAATTGAAAATTGAGTTAAATATGATTGAAAATGATCTGTAAAATTTTATTTTATCATATTGAAGTTAGAACGATATTTTAGAACTTTTAAAAATCGAATTAAAAGTTAATTTGTGAAAATTGAATATTTTAATATTTAAATCGACTAGTGAAAATAGTAAATTTTTGAACAGTCTCAGAATTGAACGAAACCAGTTCCATTGGATCCGTAATAGTTAGTTATTACCGGATTTCAATTTTCGTGTCAATCGGAGTTACCGTTTGATCGTGGCAGCTCGAAACGCATCGAATTATTTTTAATTTTAATTTGGCGAGTTAAAATAGCCATTTTTCAAAAAGTCTCGGATTTCGACGAAACCAGTTTCATCGGATCCGTAATGTGATATTATTGTAAGGTTTCAAATTTCGTGTCAATTGGATTTACCGTTTGTCCGGTACAAATTAAAATGCCTAGAAAATCGTTTAAATCGGTTTAATTTAAATTGAACGTTTGTTGCCATAACTCGCACAGATGTCCGAATTAGCTTTCGAAACCTGTTCCATTGTGTCCGGAACGCGGGGTAAACCCTAGAAACGCTGGTTACGGCGCGTAAATCGGAGTTCGGAATTTCCGGATGAATAGTGTTCGAAAATTTCTCTATAAATAGACCTAAATTTCTGAAAAAAAAAACACTAAACCTTAATCTATTCTCGTGGCCGCCACTTCCAACAGAACAATGGCCGAAAGTTTCATACGTTCTTCCTTCAATTTCTCAAAATCCAAGCATCGATTCAAGAATCGCTCAACTAGAAAAACGTAGAGGGGAGTGTGTTCTACAGATCCAACGGTGGTGATCGTCTGATTCGCGATGTAGAGGAAGATAATGAGCCGCGTTCATCCACGTTTGCGCACGCGTTTCTATGCAAGAGAGGGGGCCGAGCTTGATGCCCCTCTAGCCGATGGTGCGTGGTGGATGGGGCTTCGATGTGGAGATGTTTGATTGGCCTCAGGTGGTCGGGGGATGGAGTTAGAGGTGGTCAAAGTTTTGGAGGTATGGGTTTTGGTTGCGTACGTATTATCTGATGAGGAAGATGGAGCAAAAGAGCGGTCCAGATGAAAAGGATGGAAAATGAACGGCTGATGTAGATTTAGGTTAAGAAATTATAAAGAAAATTTGTAATTTATTTATATTATAATTGTATTAACTTGTAAATATCATATCTTTTTCATACGAGGTCGAAAACGCGCGAAACCAGTTGCGTTGGAATCGTATGGACGAGCACTACGCGATGAAATTGGATTGGAGTCGTTTGGAGTTAGTGAGAATTTTGGGTAAAATTAAACTTCCGTTTAATTTTATTCGAAATAAATCGCTAAAACGAAATTGAAATCAAGGTGAGAACTTCTCACTCAATCGAATCAGTTTTGATTTTATTTTAAATAGTTAGATTTAAAATATTTGAATGCATGTTTGAATGATGATTGTTATCCATTGATTGTTAAAATAGACATTATACGCCGTTAGTAAGCGGATGTTATTTATTAAAAACATATACCGCGAATATTTCATAAACAGTGAAATTGGTATTATATATAATAGCAATATATATATATTGGCATATGTATATATTGGAGTTATTGATTTCCCGCATTTTTTGTTTAGCGGATGAGACCCTATTGTGCCGTTATTAAGCGGATAATATTTAAATCCCATATACCGCGATAATTTCGTACTGGAGCGAAATTGGTATTGTGCTAATGTTTGTGGATGTAGGAAAACAGGTTGGAGGGATCCAACTGGATTCCTCAACAGTATTTATTTGATTTCAGATATTTTGATATTTGATGGATTATCATATCGATATATGATATCGTTGTTGTCGTGATTGACTATTTGGTATGTAGCATCATTGGACCAAATTTGGAATTTTAAAATGGTTTTTTTGGTGATTTTTGAGAAGTATACGTTTTATAAAATATTTTTGGATTTGATCCATTTTATATAAATAAACGTTATAATTTTTAAAATTATAAAAATTATGATTTTTGGGAAATATAGTTAAAAAAACTGATTTTTGGGAATATAATGCTAATGATTTTATAAAATAGTTTAATCGGGATTTTAGAATTTATTGTGAAAAGTTTGAATATAGGATTTATAAAATTTAATTATTTTATGAATCAAAATGGGAAATAATAAAGGAGATTAAAGACGTTTTAAAGAATAATATAAATTGATTTATATTAAGAGATTTATAAATGGATATTTATAAATTGAAATATTGACATTATAAAACAAGTTTTTATAAGTGTTTGAATGAAGTGAAAATAGATTGCATAAGTGAATGGAATTTATAGAATTATAAACGGTGAAGTTATAAATGGAATTTTATAAGCAGTAGTTTTATAAAATTTATAAAGTCATTAAAAGAATGGTTTTGGATAAATAATCGAATCTTATAAGTTATAAGGTTTATAATTATGAAGTTCAAAGGAACGATTTTTCAAACAAATAAATTATAAGTATTTGACTTATAATATGAACCTTTAGTTTATAATTGAGTTATAAATCGAATAGATTTATAAAGGAATTTATAAAAAGGAAGTTGTCATAAAATAAATAGAAATGGAGTTTATAAACGTTGTTTCATAAATTCGTAAATGACTTATTTTGATAAGTAAATTGTTGAAACCTATTAATAGAGTTATATTCATGTTTTTGACTGTGAATAATCCTTTGAAATAAAATGAATAAAAGGATGAAATTGTTAACATAGTATATTCACGTTTTTGAATAGTGAATAATATGTTAAAGAAATGTTTAGAATGTGATATTTGAAATAGAATTAAAACGATCTAACGATGTTTTAAAATGTGTTAAGATTCGAAACCATAGATTTCAACATTTATTGTTGAAATAGACGTTTTCGAGAAATAAAAGGAAATAGTGGACTATAACACTGTTGTTATAGTAAATGATTTCCGAAAGGAAATGTTTTGTATAGTATTGGGATTTATATATCTATTTTAATTTCGAATCCCTATACTAGTGATTTTGGGACGTCGTAACTATGTTTTACGCAACATTCGTTTTGGCCCAAATAAATATGTTTAAAAGAATGATTTCCTTAAAGAATGAAATATATACTTAATTTCGATTTAAGTATATTGAATATTTTCCAAAGGTTGAAAATAAATAAAATTTGTGAATTACTTATGAATAAATAAGTATGGAAATGTTTTCCAATATAAAGTGAATATTTTAAGAATTTAACTTTTTGAAGATAAATTGAAATGAATAATCGAAATCGAATATTCATAGATATTGTGAAATATAAATTCACTATGGAATTTATGAATAGAAAGGGAAGTTGTTTAAAAATAAATATTGATTTATTTTTGAAGTATTGAAAATAATATATCTGGTAAAGATATTTTGGAAAATAAATAATTTGGAAAATTATTTGGAAACTGGTGATGTGTGCATATCCATTGATAGTTCAATAACCGACTATCAATATTTCCCTTTGAATGGGTATTTGATGTGATTTGTTTGAATGTGAATGCTACACTTATTTTTGAATAAGCGCTCACTATTCGGGTTAACCGGGAAAGGACCATGGGGTCGTATAACCCATTCCGAATATGTGATACGTCGTTGTGAATTGCATTGAAGATCGGTGTTGAAGACCCGGTATTTGCGAAAGCGATAGGATGACCCGTCGATTGTCTCTGCACTGAGTTGCAACGGTATAGAGACTCCCTAAGTGATGGGAAATCCGATCAGGATTGTGAATATCCGGATTGCAAGGGCTTCGTAAGAAGTGCCTTCGGTTTTGTTCGAGCCCGGAACGGACTTGTATGGATTGTATGTCTGACATTACAAGTTGAGATATAAAGCCGATTTCATTCAAATATATTTCTGTTGGTGGCGGAGAATTTATTCTTTTAGCTTAACACCCTTCTTTGAGATGTACAAGCTCAGAGGTTATGTAGTTGAATGTTATCAGCGATATATTCCCAATTTGGTAATATGACATGCTGAGTGTTGCTGTAAATGATCATTGTGTTGATTATTTGTGATATGATCGTTTATTTGATCGTCTATCTTTGTGATCATTTCTATGATCATTTGTTGACCCAAAGCATGGCTTTTGTATAAAGTATGTTTTTGTGGACGTGACTTCGTCGAGCCTCACACCCCGTGAATGGTCAAAACAGGAAAGAAGCAGCAAGGTTATGAGGGGTAGCGCCCTTTAGGATGTGTGCATTTCCTTCTGGAAAAGGGTGGTATCATGGTATGGAGCCTAGATACTTACTCATGTTGAAAACACTTTGTTATGATTGTGTGAATTGATTACGAGCGCTCGGTGAAAAGGTCCCAAAGGACCGGGGGATGGCATATTCGGTCAGTTGTTACTCAGTTAGGGGTAACCCGGCCTTGTGTTGGTAGAGATCCGGTTTGGTTCTCGGAGATGTCCATCCAGAGGCATTCTCATGTGGCAATGGGAAGTTCCTTGGCCTGATCATTCGTTGGAAATCCAAAGAAACAATACGTGACTTGTACGGTATTAGTTGTAGAACCTATCATTCACTTATGGTGGCGCCCCACTGTTTGGATGGTAGCTATAGTAGGCATACGATAATGGTCGTATGTTGGCTAAGATTTATACTCTACTTTCGAAATGAATTTTTCCTACACTATACACTAATAATAATATCAAATGTTATTTTAAATGCGTATCAAGCATCTTTGACTATCATAAGGAGAAATCACCTCCGATTCTGCGTTTGCATTGTGTGTGTGTGCGGGAGGCCTTATGGTAGTCTCATTTTTAAAAGCATTGCGAATTGATTTAAAAATATTCCTCTATTTTGATTTTAAAGATAAATAAACTGTTTTGAGTTCTCACACCAGTCACGTGACTGACTTGGAGTTTATTGTTTTCCTTCCTAAACTCTGGATGCCCACCAATTTCCACACGGGCAGTCAAGAGTTAGGTTTATCAGGATATTCTGGATATTCTGGAGTTGCTGGAGGCAAGATGGATGGCATGGCGTATTACTAGTTTATATAGTATTTCTTTTTCCGCTGCACTGTTTGTTGTTGTTGTTGTACACTCTGATGATATGATGAAATGAAATGTAATAAAATGTAATAACTGATATAGTTCTTTGTTTAAAGATTATTCATTTATTATTATATGTTGTTCCGCTGCGAATTGTGAGATTCTGTTGTCGTTCTGTTGTTTTCTGTTCTGTTCTATTTTCTATCTCTTCTCGATTTTCTGTTTTCTTTTCCCTATCGTTTTCTATTCTCTTTCCTCTCTATCTTCTATCTTTTTCTCTTCTCTTTTCTTAAATTCTTTTTCTTAAACCATAACATTTCGGGTTTTTGGCCTTCGATTTCTCGGCAGTCGATAAAGTGAGTATCGATGTTGAATTTTCGAAAGTCGAAAATTTTCGGGGCGTTAGATAGAGAATGTCCAGAACCAATCAACAATCCATATCCAGGTTCGCCGTCGAAAATTGAGTGAAAAATCCCAACTCGGATCGATATAACTATTTCGAAATTCTGTGCTCGAATCTGGATCAAATCACTATGCGAATAGAATAATATACGTACATCCTACGTATTTAACTTCATTGATATAAGCCAAATCAATTGCCTTTTATTCATGTTCACTTATTCACATTTACATCAATCCCCATTTGGATTATCATTTCAATTCTTATCTCAGTTGGGTATTTAAATCAATAACAGTTTGAACTCCGACCAGTTTATTTTTAGAAAAATAGCTTGAAAATTTTAAAAATAAATAAGTAGTTGAAAATAATAATAATAATAATAATAATAATTAGTTTGCAAAATAGCTATAAAATAGTTAACTAATTTTAAAATAGTCGAAAAATAATTGAATAGTTTCAGAAATTTTAAATAATTGCAAAATAGTTGTAAAATAGAAATTAGTTTGTGAAATAGTTGAAAAATAGTAATTAGTTTAGAAAACAGTTGAAAAATGGTTAAATAGCTCCAAAAATAATTGTAAACCAAGTATAAAATAATTTGGCTTTAAGAAAGAAAGGTTGTATATATTTAATAGCTTAGAAAAATACGTTTATATCAAAACAATTTATATTGAAAATAGTCAAGAGTCAACTGTTCACTTCCAAACAATCCAATTTAAATTTCCATTTCAATTGGCCCAATTCCAATTGAAGTTGAATCAATCTTGATTCCTTCCCCAATTTAAATCAAATTCTAGTTGATTTAATCCTGTTCGATTTTAATTTTAATTTCATATTATTCCAATTAATGTGAATTATTATCAATTGAACCCATTTCATCAAATCATTCCAACATAATCCAATTCAATTTCCCTTTTAAATTCTTTAACTTATACATCTTCAATCACCAATTCAATTAATTCAAACCAAATTAAAATTTGAACGAATTCAATTTCAATCTTGAATTTAAACTGTCTCGAATTATATAAGTTCGAGTTAAATTCTCAAAGGTTGTTTTACCTTTTTAAACCAAATTAACCTTTATTCAAAGTTTTTAATCAACTTAATTTCTGAGTTCAATTCTCAAAATTCCTTTTTAAATTATCTTAACTTATGTATTTCATGGTTCAAATAAGAGTTCAATACAATTTTATTTTTTTAAAAAAAATTAATTTATTATTAAATTTTATCTCCCCGTTTGAAGCCAGTTCTTAAACAATTTTAATTTACAATTCAATTATCCAAATTTATTTTATTTATTTATACAATACCATTTTCAATTTAAAGATTTTTATTAACAATAGGATAATATCATCCAATTTATTTAAAATGTCCATCCATTTTCAATTTTTAAATCTCAAACCCGTTTCGAGATTACACAAATTCCCAATTCAAATCAACCATTTAACTTTCCAAGTTAAATTCCAATTTCATCTTGAAATTTTCAATTCAGGTTGCTTGTTCTACATTTATTTAACTTTTCCAAAGTTAAATTCCAATTTACTGAATCCAATCAACCTCATTCAATCCTTAAACTTCACAATAATAATCTCCCCTCTTAAAAACTTATATCACTTTGGGTTTTTACATCACACTTCAGGGAAAAATCAAAACTCAACCTCTTAGAGTTTATTGCAAATTATCTTTGATATCATGTATATTCATACACATATATATATATTTATTTCTTGGCCCTCCCAGCCATGTTTTAAAACTTTAAACCACCCTTGGTTTTAAATTCAAATCAAACTTCAAACAACCCATTGTTTGCAACAAGTCCCATTTATTTAAATAATACCTATTTATTATTTTCCATTACTTTTGAATTTAAAAGTTATACTCTTCTTATAAATGTACTTCATTTGACTTACTTAATAACAAATGTCTCATTATTAAATACAACAACCATTTATGATAATACCCAAGGTTATCATATCTAGATACCCATTTCTTTTTTTATACTATTCTTCTTTCTATAAATTCAACATTGAATTTTAGTCGAATCCCGTTTCAGCTTACCTCTATTTAAAGCTTTTTAAACAATTTAATTTCTGAATTCTAACTTTTTTGAATTTCATTTCAATTAATTAAATTTTGATTTGGTTGTACTATATTACTTCTAGATTTTAATTTCAATAATTTAACAACCAATCACTTTAATATTTATTAGAATGAAATATTTCTTTATATATCAAAATATACTTTTATATAAAATCATTAAAAACCTTTATATAAGAAAATAACAAGTACGCGCTCATATATAGATATTTACAACTCATTTTAGAGTACTACGGACTCTATTTAATTAGTAACTCCCATCAGAGCCAAGGTTCTGCTTAACCTTTCAGCTCTGATACCAACTGTAACGACCCGAAATTTTCGAACCCGAAAATTCCAGATAGTTATGAAAAAGAAGAAAGAGATAGAAGAATAAGAAGAAGAAGAATAGAAACACCAAACATCTCACATTCGCAGCGGATAAAATATAATAATAAATAATAACAGTTTACAAAAGAATATTATATCTGTCGATTACATTTAATATACATCAGAGTTCACATATATATACAGTCACCGAATATATACAATTATCATGTCTCAGATTAACAATAATATAAACACAGCGGAAGTATTCTATACGCTCTTGCCATCCAGCTCGTCTCCTGAGCTCAAGAACGTACCTACCTGAAAATCTGTAATACTCGGTCTGACCCGAGCATTACACCATAGTAACACCCGGGTCAGGCTGGAAACCAACGTGAGTAAACCCAACTAACATGGAATACCAAAGCAAACAACTTATGTAAACCCGGGGTAACTTATATCAATTTAACCAATTCACAAGTTGCTATAGATAACATTTTATTCCACATATAAATTTCTAAGTACCCAACTTAGATAGAATAATCCAATTCACTTAAATCATTACATTTCTGCCTACTGATTTCACAAATCAATTTATAAAAATTCGAAGTGGGTTCGGGTATTTCCTAATACCCGAACCCGGCCCCTTCGAATCCAATGTCACTTAAACCTAAGTTATACAATTAAATACAATTCAACTTTAATTACTGAATAACACTTTTACACAGCAATTCATAATTGATAGATAATCACATTATCACCATCCATCCAACATATCATATCACAAACAAATCATATCAGAGAAATCACCCAATTCAAAACATTTGCAACATTCAATCATTCGTAAGCAAGATTTGATTATTTCCCTTTATTACATTAATAAATGATCCTCTAATTATTTCCATTAGTTAATTATTCGTAAAAATTTCATCTGATAATTAACCTTTAATTTAATTACATTCATTAATCAATATTGATTAATCCCTATCAGAAATTAACTATTCTAATTTACTCCATCAATTTAAACCAACTCCTCGATTAATTATATTAATTAATCCTTTAATTACACTGAGTAATTTTCACTTATTTCCTTCCACTGAGTAATTACTCTTTAATTACTTCTCGTCAAGTAATTACCCATTCATTTGTTACATCCTAAATATCCATTAATTACTTCACTAAGTAATTACACTTTATTTATTACATTTATTCATAATTAATTATTCAAATTAATTATTCCAAAATCATTTTCATTGATTAATGATCCTATATTTAATCACACTCATCAATTAACTAACCCCTAAATAACTTCTTTAATTTATCAATCCTTTAAGTAATTAATTCTCAATTAATTTCTTAACTATCCAAAATTTAGTAATTATTCTTTAATTTACATCTTAATTATTTAAAGGTAAACATCTTAACTTCAATTACTTACTTATTTATATCATTTGAATTCAATTAATTAAATACTAGAAATCACATAAAACATTAATTTACTTATCTTAATTAACTAACAAATATGTAAATATTTCCCAAACAAAACAATTAAATTCAAAATTTATTACTTGGAAACCTTTGTAATAAATTATTTTGGAAACTCGAACAACATCTCTAAAGTAAAACCTGAGTCAACCCAACAAACTCACGTTACTCCCTTCGAGTATCACGCGAATACGCTGCTCGCTCCAGCTTCAAGTTAAACATCTTCCACTTCGAACAAAACTAATGAGAACATAACTCCTTCATCAACATCACATTAGCTTCTAATTGATCTCGTTGATTAATTACTCATATTAATTTAATGATTCCCCAATCACTTAACTTAAGAATTAACCACTTAATCCTTCTTAATCAATTATTAATTACAAACTATTTAATTAATTAATCATCTCTTGATTTCTTTACCAATCAATAAATTTATCTTTAATTACCTAATTCATTACCCCTTAATTATTAACAAATGAACTTTAATTATTAATTAAAAAAACTTAATGTCAAATTAATTACTCTCTAATTATTAGTAATTCAATCTTCGACTACTTTTTGATTAATCCCTAATTGCTTTAATTAATACGTAATTACCTAATTAATTAATTAATGTTTAATCATTAATTAGTTATCTCAAAGTATTAATTTCTAATTATCTAATTAACCACCCTAATTAATTAAAAATAAATCTTTTTCCTGAATTAATTACTTAATCACGTCCTTATGCTATAACTTTTCCTGTTTTTCACCTTTTTATAAAAACTCAGTTATCTAACATATCCAAACGGGTGCCTAAACACAAAAACTACCGAGCCCAATCTAAATTTACTCGTACCAAAACCCACGCTTCTCTTCTAACTCCCCACTCAGGAACCACTACGTGCAAAGCAAGATAACCCTTCTTCTTCCCAACACTTCACCTCAGTCCAAACAACTGATACACAGGTTAACTTGTGCACGTGTACGCCGCCGATGATCCACCGCGATCCCTTCCGACCATCCCCTCAAACCACGTTCGTCCACTGCACCAACTCTAACCACCCAGAAAGTCTCAACCCAAACCCGTTCGAAATCTCGTGCTCACGAACCAACCCATGCATGGATTAACCACCTTAAATCACATCGTCTTCGCAATTTCACCCACCATTAGCCACCAGACTTCGCCACATCCAACATCACGACCTCCTCTTCACTTTGCCTCAGGACCGGTTCATCTCGACGTCGCCGTGACACCGTAAAAGTTACGAATTTGACCTCTACCAGAACAACACTCAAAACCCTAAAACTTCTCCGTTCCACCTCCACGACGATCGCGAATTTTCCATCCATTTTTTTTCGACATCACAAGACTCCAACCTTGCTTCACCCAAACACTCGCGACCCCTAATTTCCCCGATCCTCAGAGATTGACGAAATCCCTATTCACAGTCAACTTACAATTTCTTCGGATTTACAAGTCTATAAATCATGATTTCGCCTTTAAAATTCATAGTTTTTGATGACAAATCAAATTGTATTCCTGAATCAATAATTTGTTACGGTCGAGATTTTTGATATATATGAAAATCCTACTGAAATTTCAAATTTCCTGATAACTATTTGTTATTATCACACAAAAATATTTTTAAAAATATTCTCAAGTTATTACAAACATCATTCCTTTAAAGATCATAACTTCAAACTAAGTATACGAAGAGAATTTGATTTTCGTTGGTTTTAAGCTTGAATCTGCAGTTAACAGAGGCTTATCTGTATATTTATATAAACAAGTATGTACATATCTTTATCAACATAAGACTTTATCCAAACATGCCTTATTCACACAATACTACTCAAGATTGTGCCTCAGATTTAGCATTAAAAGATGTGGTTATACTCACCTGACAACAAATTTGAACAGAGCATACTTTCTGTAGTTTGAAAATCAGTTTGCTTAAACTCCTTTGATCTTCCTGTTTATTTAGTTGAGATGTTGTTTAAGTTTTGTAAAGAGAAAATTTTATTTTTCTTATCTTAGTTTTACTAAGTTATGAACGAGAATATATAGATACAGCTTGAACAAAAAGGTGGCTTCTAGCACAGGTGTCAACTTGCTTTGACCAGACAAAACTTTGTATATGGAGGCTGAATGATTTTCTTGCAATTCAAATTGACAAAAGGTTGTGCTAGCATTTAATGTATATGTTTCCATACATAATTAATATTAGCTGATACATATATTTGGTACAAAGATATTATTTTTCTCTTTCATATTCTTGTCAGAGAGATTTATTCATTTGGAGGCTGATATGATACCAATTTTGTGTTGAATTAATGATGCTTGTCTTGTTTCATGTTTACAAAGCAATCCATGTCCAAAGATATTTAGATTATGTACAACATGCATTCATTTTTTTTTGTCTTCCATGTCTCTTAACAATATATATATATATATATATATATATATATATATATATTGTCCTAGAATGAACTTATGTTCACTCATATGTTTACTTAACCATAAATTTATTTGAGATATTATTCATTGCCAATGTAAATACTTATTCTTAAATTTTATACTTTATTTTGTATTTTATACTTTGTTTACAAATGTTACAGTTATGTTGTATGTATATTTTAACTAATTAATTCTTGCTTTATATTTATTTTCATTTGTATTTTATTTAAATTATATACATAAGCTTGACTTATAATTTACATTTATATTTTATATCTTAACTACTAATATTTAAATTAGATTAAATATCTATTAAAATAAACAGGGTCAAAATCCAGGGTCGTCACACCAATACAGACCATTCTTTACTCACAAACCAACTCATACCACTCAACAATACACTAGCTATATACACAATTCAACTCTGGTCCGAAATCTGCTTGTATCAGTTGTGCACGTGCATAACATGCACATACCTACACACACTGATACACACAAATAACTCCCTCCTCAGGCCATGTCTTCATCACTCAAAGTCTTTGACTACTGCCGGACACCTTCTATCACCTTCTCCGATGATCCCAAACTACCTCTCATGATATTTACCGCAAATAAGCATCTTCTAGGTTTCTGCTTTCCAAAATAAGTGCTTTGAGTTCCCCGTTGTTACACCTCTCCTCTTCTTCAAGAATGGCCCTTATCCCAGGTCCAAGGTGGAGAATTTTCTGATCATGGGCCAATAGTCCTCCTAAGTAGCTTCTTTCTCTGGCCTCACTTTCCATTTGACTAAAAGTTGAACTACTACATCATTATTTCTAGTAATCAATCTCCTATCCAATATCTTTTCAAGCTGCTCTACTATTTCCTCTTCAAAACTGGAAGCATGTTCCTGTATTACACATCAGTTCCTAGTCTCTTCTTTGGCACTAAAAATGAAACACAGGGTGAATCTTTGCATGATCAAGTAGCTACAATTTGTAAGCCACTTTTCCAATTCTTTTTTCCACCAAATATGCTGCATTAAATTTAAGAGATAATTAGGTGTTCTCTGATTTCTAGCAGCCAATTCTTTATAAGATTGCAGTTTAAAAAATACCAAATCTTCTACTTCAAATTATCTCTCAGTCCTCCTTAAATTGGCATATTTCTTCATCCTCTCTTATGCTAATTTCAAGCTATCCTTCAAGAGTTCCAACATAATGTCTCCACTTTATAGGGCTTCTTCAACTTGTTCTACTTTAGCGGTATTTAGAACATATGATTCTAAGATGGAAAGGTCTACACCATATATTTGTTGAAACCTCGTCTAAGATGTTTCATACTTATGATATTTTGACTACGATAACTATATACGTTGAATTTTCTATGCTAACTTGTTTTTGTAGGAATATCTACAAGATCAGATTCAAATGAACTTCATACTTAATATGTGTTGTATTGAGTCATTATTTAGAATTAAAATGATGTTAAAATCTCTCCTTTGGATATATATGTCGACATGTGCATATACACACACAGGCATAGAGCATATTTGAATTTTTAGGTCAAATTCAGACGTCTGAATTGACCATTTCAGACGTCTGAATCTGTAATCAAATTTGAATTTTCTGACAATATTTAGACGTCTGAATTGGAAATTTCAGACGTCCGAATCAGGTCAAAAATGACCCATTTCCTTTCTGGTTTACACATTAACAATTTCAGAAGTCTGAATTTTAATTTTCATACGTCTGAATTCTTACAACGGCTATATTTTTGAATAGACATTTCTTTTCCATGAAGAGATACAGCTTTTTATCAATAGATATGTCATTATACTTTTATGATAACTATTCATGAAAAATTGATCTCTTTATACTATATATAAACATGTTAGAATCATCAGTTTTATTCACCGAATCGATCAGACTCTTTCTATTTTATATTACTTTGATTCTAACTCTCTTGTGCATTCAAGGTCATATAAAATCATTCATTTACTTCCATACTCTTCACATACATTTATATATATATATATATATATAAAAAGGAGAAGATTATAAGAAGGTTGTACTACCAAGAGACAAATTCGTGTTATTGAGAACACACTCTGTCAAATACTCTTTGTATAAGTAGAAGTCATGTTCTGCTGTTCAGGCAAGTGAATTCCTCTTCAGCTGTTGAGGCATTGAAATCATGTTCTATTGTTTAGGGGTTGTAAACCTGTTCCTTCGGGTTAAGTGAGGATTATTGTTAGTGAAATTCCAGAAGGAGTTTGGGACTAGACGTAGAACGGGAAGTTCGAACCAGTATAAAAATTCCTGGTGTGCTCATTTTTCATTTACTTTGCTATTATCATCTGTTTTCGCATTTAGATTTAATTATATTCCATATTACACGACCCTAAGTAATAGCTAGCCACACAGTAGTTAACTTTATTTGGTATCAGAGAAAGGCATCTTATAGTCGTTACATAGTTATCTGATATCTTGCTAATATGGAAAATAACACCAGCACTACCACTAACACTATCACTAACACTAGTTTTACTGAAGGTCAATCTACTGCACGACCTCCACTATTCAATGGCATGAATTACAATTATTGGGCAACACGAATGCGTATTTATATGCAAGCCTGTAGTTTTGATGCATGGAATATTACACAAGCAGAATATACTACACCTACTATTGAATATACTACATGGACAACTGCACAAAAACAAGATGCTTCTCCTAATCCTAAAGTAATGAACATGTTGTTTTGTGCATTAGTTAAAAATGAATTTAACCGAGTTAGCATATGTAACACTGCATATGAAATATGGAGAACACTAAAAGTCACTCGTGAAGGTACTAACAAGGTTAAACAAAGTAAAATATCTATGCTTAAGAATCAATTTCAAAATTTTAGGATGAAACAAGATGAAACCATAAATGATATGTACTCCAGATTTCAAGATATGCATCATTCTTTATTAGGACTAGGAGAAATATACTCCGATTTTGATATTGTTTCAAAAATCCTTAATTCTTTAACGGATGAATGGGAAAGAAAAGTCTTAGCTATTGAAGAAGCTAATGATCTCTCTACCATGAAACCATAAAAGTTAATAGGAAATCTAATGTCCTACGAAGTCAATTTGCAGGCTAAAAGAGTACAAGCTCAAGACAAAAAGAATATGGCATTTCATGTAGAAAAAGAAGAATCAGACTCGGATGAAGAAGACTTAGCATTCATTGCTAAAAACTTTAAAAAAATTTGAAGTACAGAAAAGGAAATCGAAACAATGGGAAAACAAACTTCAACAACAATACAAATAATCCATCTTCATCTATACTAGAATGCTTTAACTGCCATAAGAAGGGGCACATGCAAAAAGATTGTCTAGAACAAAAGAAAACATATCACAATAAAAATCGAAAGGACAAGTTTAAAAGAAAAGCATTTTCAGTAACATGTGATGATTCAGATTCTTCCTCTTCAGAAAGCAACAGTGACAGTGAAAATGAACAAGCAAATGTTTGTTTCATGACTATAGAGAATGAGGTAAATGATCTTACTTTTGATGATATGATTGAAATTAATTCAGAACTTCTTGATACCTTAAAAAGTATCAAAAGAAAATATAAAAAGGCTATAGAAAATCAGAGAAAAGCAGAATTCGAGAGAGATATGCTTAATGATGAAAAGAAAATATTAGAAGAAGAACTTGGAAAACTTCAAAATACCTTCTCTAATGATAACTCTCAACTTACTTTATTGAGTCAAGAAATTAAAATTCAAAAAGAAAAGAATGATTCTCTTGTCTCTGAAAATTATAAGCTAAAAACTAAGATCAAATCGATAGAATTAGATATTACTTGTCTTAAAACCAAGTTAGAAAATACTTCTAGAAATGTTTCTAACTTTAATAAGGGTCGAGAAACTCTATCCAATATTCTTGGAAACTCTCAATCCACTTCTAATAAAAAGGGACTAGGATATTCTAAGAAATCAAAGGACCCATCTAAAAAGGAAATTGGAGAAATATTTCTAATAGTACTACTCGTCCAAAGAGGAACAATAATTTAAAAATCATAAAAATATGGGTTCCAAAAACAAACAATAGTTTGACTAGGAATAAATATATAAGTACCTTTTTGGAAACTGTTCATAGAAATATAAATTATATTTTTAAAGGGAATACTGTGCCCACTTGGGTTTGGTTTCCTAAGACCTAACTCTTAGGACCCTATCACAAAGTGGGTACCACTGTTATTATTATTTTTGCAGGACCCACTTAAAAAGAGAGGAAAATGGATACTGGACAGCGGTTGCTCAAAACATATGACTTGAGACAAAAATATGCTATCAAACATTACTTACTCAGATAGAGGCTCTGTCACTTTTGGAGACAATTCCAAAGGATATATCATTGGAAAAGGCGATGTCAGCAGTGTCGGTACATCTAATTTACCTCTTATTTCCAATGTTTTACTAGTCAAAAATTTAAAACACTATCATGTAAGTATCAGTCAGTTGTGTGACAAAGGATTTAAAATCTCTTTTTCTGCAAATAAATGTAGCATTTTGGATAAAAATCAAAATCTTATATTTGAAGGAAATAGAGACAGAAATATCTATATTATGAATATGAAAATCAATCACAATTCGGATATGTGTTTAATAGCTAATGAAAATGATCCTTGGGTATGGCACAAAAGATTCTGTCATATCAACTTCAATACTATAAATAAGCTTTTTAAAAATGATTTAGTCAGAGGTTTACCAAAAATGAACTTCAAAATCAATAATATTTGTGATGCATGTCAATTAGGAAAATTAACCAAATCATTTTTTAAATCTAAGAAAGTTATTTCTACATTACAACCACTTGAATTACTACACATGGATCTATTTGGGCCAACCCAAGTTCAATCCTTAAACCACCATAGATATGTGTTTGTAATTGTAGATGATTTTTCTAGATATACTTGGACCATTTTTATAAAAAATAAAAGCGATACGTTTGAGCATTTTAAAATTTTTGTCAAACGAATCCAATTTTTAAAGGGCTTAAAAATAAAAAACCTAATAAGTGATCATGGAGGAGAATTTGAAAACGAATTTTTTGACCATTTTTGTAAAACGAAAGGAATTTCTCATAATTTTTCATTCCCTCGAACTCCACAACAAAATGGAGTTGTAGAACGCAAAAACAGAACTTTACAAGAATGTGCACGAACCTTATTACATAGAAGCACTTTTCCAAAACATTTTTTGGCAGAAGCTGTTGCAACTGCTTGTTATGTTTTGAATCGTGTTTCTATTCGACCTCTCACGAAAAATACTTCTAATGAACTTTTTACTAGAAGAAAACCAAAGATTTCTTATTTCAAAGTTTTTGGTTCAAAATGTTTTATATTAAATACAAAAGATCAGCTTGGAAAATTCGATGCGAAATCCGACGAAGGAATCTTTCTAGGGTATTTTGATCGTAGCAAAGCTTATCGTGTATTTAATAAAAGATTAAATACTGTTGAAGAAATTTTACACGTATTTTCGATGAAAATTTTCAACAAAAACCAAGTATAAAAGATGATGAAGATTTTCTGGATAATGTCACAAATATGGAAACTACAAATTGTGAAAATGATGAAAACATTGTTTATAATAATAATGATGAATTAAGATCTCCACCAAAAATATTACGGGATCATCCTGTTCGAAATGTTATCGGAGAAATTATTTCAAACATACGAACTAGAAGTCAACTAAATCAAATAGGCATGTAGCATTCCTTTCAAATATCGAACCAAAGAATCCCAAAGAAACTTCCACAGACGGCTACTGGATAATTGCAATGCAGGAAGAACTAAGTCAGTTTGAACGCAATGAAGTTTGGGAATTAGTTCCTAAACCAAGTGACCAAACTGTTATTGGAACAAAATGGGTCTACAAGAACAAAGCAGATAAACAAGGAAACATTACCAGAAATAAAGCAAGGTTAGTTGCACAAGGATACAATCAAGAAGAAGGAATTGGCTACGAAGAAACGTTTGCTCCGATTGCAAGACTAGAAGCAATACAGATCTTAATGGCCTATGCATGTTTTCACAATTTTAAACTTTATCAAATGAACGTTAAAAGTGCTTTTCTGAATGGTTATATAAAATAAAATGTGTATGTTGAACAACCTCCCGTATTTATTCACGAGAAATTTCCAGATCATGTCCACAAACTTAAGAAGCCCTATATGGTTTAAAACAAGCACTGTGTGCTTGGTATGATCGACTAAAGACATATCTAATTTCTTCGGGATTTCAAATTGGGAAAGTTGATCAAACACTTTTTTATTAAACATTCAAAAAAGGATATTTTAATAGTTCAAATTTATGTTGATGATATCATTTTTGGTTCTACCAATGACAAGTTGTGTCAGGACTTCTCCGATATAATGACTAAGGAATTTGAAATGTCTCACATGGGATAACTAACATATTTTCTTGGTTTACAAATTAAAAAACTTCAAAATGGGATTTTCATTTATCAAGAAAAATATTATGATAATTTAATCAAATGATTCGTAATAGAAAATACTTCTGCCAAACCGACTCCAATGAGTACAACAACACGTCTTGAAAAAGATGACAGTGGCAAAAGTGTTGACCAAAAATTATACCAAAGTATGATTGGATCATTACTATATTTAACGGCAAGTCAACCTGACATAATGATGAGTGTATGTTTGTGTGCTAGATTTCAGGCCAACCCAAAGGAATCACATTTAAGAGCCGTGAAATGTATATTACGTTGTCTCACGAACACCAAGGATTTCGGTCTATTCTATCCTAAAGAATGTCCATTCGAGTTAGTTTCATATAGTGATGATGACTTCGGTGGTTCTCGAACAGATCGAAAAATCACAAGTGGTACGTGCCATATTATTGGAAAATCACTCGTATCTTGGTTTAGTAAGAAACAAAACCGTGTTTCTCTCTTGACATGTGAAGCAGAATATATTTCTGCAGCCTTAGCTTGTGCTCAAGTAATCTATAAGCAACAGACACTTAGAGACTTCAATATAAACTTATCAAATTCAACTACATATTGTGACAATTCTAGTGCTATTAACTTATCTAAAAATCCTGTCAATCATTCACGAACAAAACATATTGACGTTAGTCATCATTTTCTTCGTGATAATGTTGAAAAATGAACAATAAATTTGGATTTTGTTTCTTTTGAAAATCAGTTAGCTAATATTTTTACAAAACCTCTTTAGAAAATGTTTTTATCAAACTCAGACGAGAGCTTAGGATCGTCTCACTTAATTTTTTTTGATATTTTCTATGACATATTGAGGATTTTGCTTATTTTTTCAAAACTATTATGTCTTAGGTAACTTAAACTAACTTTAAATTACATCCTCTTGTTTTCTTTGCCTTTAAATATGCGTATATTACTGTTTAAAACTTTTCAGCCACAATTTTTTTTAAACTAAAATTCTATTTTTAAGCATTTTACTTTCTTTTATTCACAAATTCTATTTTTTTTACCAAATTTTTTTTACGTGGAATTCAACATATTCAACATGGCTTCAAACAACAACTCTAATAACTCTCCCTCATCATATTCTACATCTTCCATCAAAATATTGGCTACTCCAACACTACGTGAACCGGCTAGACATCATCCTTCTTACGAACCATATGGTTATATTACAGAAAAGAAGAAATCTTGACGATTTCTTTTCTTGGTTCTTCATCAACTAATGAAAAAATAGCTGAGATTCTTCGTTACCAAAAAGTACAGTTGGATTTGCAACGAGAGATGTATTACAAACAGAAAGTTAATGCCAAACGACTTAGTTTCATTAAACAAGTAGCACTAAAATTCTACGGTACATCCCCAAAGAAAGATGTAGTTCAACCTTTAGCTTCGAATCCATGGGAACCTAGTCCACAGCGTCCTTCGGTTTCTACAAACTCTTGGGAACGTCAACCATATTGGTCTCCATTGCAAACATACACGGAGAAAACCAAGATTGAACCGGAAGAGTGCAAGACTCTAAGTATTCGAACTTATGATTTCATTTATCTATATTTTTTAATGATCATAATTGTAGTCTCTAAATCATTCAAATATTAATATAATCTATTACTTTTGTTTATTTTTTTAAAAAGGTCTGAAATATGTTGACATACATCTTTCATACGTCTGAAATAGATGTTTCGGACGTCTGAATATTATTGAAGAAATTTTTTCTCTTCAGTTTCAGATGTCTGAAACAACAAATTCAGACATCTGAAACAACAAATTCAGACATCTGAATGTAGCCTACAATGAAATTATTTCTTTCTGACTCGATTTTCTTCAATTCAGACGTCTGAATTGAATATTTCAGACATCTAAAGTCTGGCGGCTTTTTAAAATTGAATTGCTTTTGCACATTTTTCAATGTAACTACCCTTTTATTCAACCCTTACCTTTCTTTTATCTTCACTCTTCATCTTCTTTTTCAGTCTTCCTCCATTAAAAAAAAAAATCAAATCTTTCTTCCTCAAATTCACAAATGGCTCCGAATCAAAAGAGATCCAGGTCATCTACTTCAACGTCTACCCTAAACATAGATCAGTGGCTATGGAATGAGCAAGCAAGACAACGATTTGCTCAAATAAGTAGATCTAACTTCTTTCCAGGTGCTTTCATAAAATTTGAAGAATTCGACGCTTATCGGATTCACCAAGTTGTAAGAGCAAATGGGTTAGAATCTCTTGTCTCCTTTGCTGCAAATATTATCAAAATCAATCATCTTTTGGTCAAATTGTTCTATGCTAATATGAACTTGGACCATCATACTCCTCACAATCGCAATGATTGTATTTGGACATTAGTTTGTGGAGTTAAAATCTATTTACCACTTGCTAGACTTGGTGAAATTCTTCAATGTCCATTAAAGGAAATGATTTAGATGAAATTGATGTTTCTTTAAACTTGGATGATAGAGACGAGGTCTCACATCAATTTTTGAATGATGACATTACTAGACTTACTTCCGTACAACTCCGCCCACAAGCTCGTATCCTCCACAGAGCTTTGATCCGCTCCGTTATTCCATGGACATGAAGTTATGAAATTGTTAATAAAAGAAACTTCCAAGCCCTCTACGCTATCTACTCTGGTCAACCCATCAATTGGGCTCAAGTAATTTTGGAAGAATTCATGGATGTTAATCGTCCAAGATGATATAAGACCTTTCATTATGGTGCTTATATAATGAATAATCTCCAAAACTTTAATATTCCTTTTCCTGATTTCGAATTCACAGCAATCAAAGAACTTGGGTCAAAGACATTGGGTCTTACAGGTTTTCCAAAACGACCGGGAAGTTTGGCCGATATTTCTTTTCATGAATGGGTTGCCCCCGACTCTAGCTCAAGGAATGCTTTGGTCACTCTTTCCCAAAACCAAGCAAAGCTTAGAAGCCGAATGGACAAACTTGAAAAGAAAACTGTAAAACATTTTGATTCCATTCGTCGCTTCCTCAACAAAATTTGGGAACGTATTGGTTGCTTCACCTCATCATCTACCGAAGTTTTCAACCCCGTTCCATTTCAATGGTCATAAAGCACGGGGAACGACAATGGTGAAGATGAAGATGATGATGATGATGTAGGAAGCGATTAAAGTCCTAGATTTTAAATTCCTTTGATTTTAATTAGTTTGTTTTGAACTATTTCGTTATTTTTTGTTATTTTTTTCTGTCATGAACTCCTTTGTTACCTGCTTGTTTGTACTATGCTTTGAATACTCCACTTTTCTTTATCATATGTTCATATTTTCCCTTTTGAGATGTCAAAAGGGGAGAAGGTGTTGAAATTGTCTATTTATTCTATCTTGCTTTTTTGACGGGGGAGCTTTTAAATAGGGGGAGTATACATACATACATACATACATACATACATACATACATACATACATATATATATTTCTTGTATTATGTATAGTTGTCATCGTCAAAAAGGGGAAGAATGTTGAAACCTCGTCTACGACGTTTCATACTTATGATATTTTGACTGCGACAACTATATACGTTGAATTTACTATGCTAACTTGTTTTTGCAGGAATATCTACAAGACCGGATTCAAATGAACTTCATACTTCATATATGTTGTATTGAGTCGTTGTTTAGAATTAAAATGATGTTAAAATCTCTCCTTTGGATATATATGTCGAAACATGCACATACACATATGCATAGAGCATATTTGACTTTTCAGGTCAAATTCAGACGTCTGAATTAACCATTTCAGACGTCTGAATCTGTAATCAAATTTGAATTTTCTGACAATATTTAGCCGTTTGAATTGGAAATTTCAGACGTCCGAATCATGTCAAAAATGACATATTTCCTTTCTGGTTTGCATGTTAACAATTTCAAAAGTCTGAATTCTAATTTTCATACGTCTAAATTCTTACAACGGCTATATTTTTGAATATACATTTCTTTTCCATGAAGAGATACAGCTTTTTATCAATAGATATGTCCATATACTTTTATGATAAGTATTCACGAACAATTGCATCTCTTTGTACTATATATAAACATGTTAGAATCATCAGTTTTATTCACCTAATCGATCTAACTCTTGATATTTTTATATTACTTTGATTCTAACTCTCTTGTGCATTCAAGTTCATATAAAATCATTCATTTACTTCAATACTCTTCACATACATACATACATAGATATATATATATATATATCAAAAGGAGAAGATTATAGGAAGGTTGTACTATCAAGAGACAAATTCAAGTTTTTGAGAACACATTGTGTCAAATACTCTTTGTATTAGTTGAAGTCCTATTCTGCTATTCAGGTAAGTGAAGTCCTTTTCAGCTGTTGAGGCATCGAAATCCTGTTCTGTTGTTCAGGTGTTGTAGACCCGTTCCTTCGGGTTAAGTGAGGATTATTGTTAGTGAAATTCGAGAAGGAGTCTGGGACTGGACGTCAAACGGGAAGTTCGAACCAGTATAAAAATTCCTGGTGTGCTCACTTTTCATTTACTTTGCTATTATCATTTGTTTCCGCATTTAGATTTAATTATATTCCATATTACACGATCCTAAGTGATAGCAAGCCACACAGTAGTTACTTTCAATATTGACTTAAATGGAGTGGTATTTGTTGTAGCCTTCCATGTAGTGTCATACCTATATTTAGCCAATATCAACCACATAGACCGCTCTTGGGGTTTACAGCAAACAAAACATCTTAAATACCCTCTAAATATTAATCACCACTTTAGTTTGCCTATCACTTTGAGGATGGTAGGCGGTGCTTAACTTCAAATTGCAACATTGCAACTTAAATAGTTCTTGCCAAAATCTGCTAGTGAAGAGAACATCTCTGCCACTAACTATAGATCTGGGCATGCCGTAACATCCTAGAAAAAATAAATAACTTATATTAAAATATAAGGATTATATATATTTGAATTATGAATTAAATATTTATAAAATGGATTTAATAGCCTTATTTAACTTCTTTTAATTAATAAGTAATGATGGTGAAATCATTTTGTAGATTTATTATTAATAATAAATAGTTTGAATAAATAGTAAGAAAATCAATTGTAAATAAACGACTTGATTTTTAACGACGTATTTTTACATGAATTTATTAAATTTTTCAATAATTTTTAATTTGGAAAATATTCCAATTATCGTTTGACGTATTTTGCAGCAAGCTTTGGAATTTTTTTAATTTCAAAGAATAAGATAACTACTGTATTTTATTATTGTTTTGTGATCGTATCGCATTTTTAGGCACAATCGTATTTTCCCTTTATTTTTCGTATATCGCACGTGAATGAAATTCTATGTAGTAAGTGCAGTAAATTGTAAAATAAACAATATCCTACATAAGACAATTCTTCATTCTTAAATTTTCTATAGATTTTCATTATCCCTCTCTTTCTTCCTTCAATTGCTTGTAAAAAAAACAAAATGCCCACCATCTTCTAAATTCAAAATCATGATATACAAACCACTAAAAATCACAATTCCAAATCCATTAAGTTTGTATGAGTGTGTTCTTCAAATCTATACCCATTTTGTTGTATGCGAACATGTTTTGGAGCGGTCGACATTTAGTCTTGAAGCAAGGGCTAGCTCTTATCGATGTTTGGAGAAAGATGAGTGGTACTTGGGTGTAATGCCACGTTGCTCATGTTAACAAGTAGCTCTCCACCCAATTTCATCACCTTTGGCCACTCGAGGTGAAATGCATCATTTTTGAACAATGGACGAGCACCTACAGTTGCATTTTCTTTGCTTGATCATGTGTCGTTTGGTAGTGATGAACGAAGAGGGGATGAGCAGCGGAGTTCGTTGGCTTTGTGAGTTCATGTTTTTTGTCAAGCGAGGAGGGAGGTAAGGTGGAGAGATGGTCGGGTTTATGCGTGTCTAAAATTGTACATGTATAGGAGTGTGTAATCTTAAGGAAGATAGGATTTAATTAGTGATGGTAATTTGTTAATCAATTCAATTTCTTATAAATCAACATCTATTTCATATAAGGTCAGTTTTAGATGCGGTCTTTTGCATAGGACTCGTAATCGATGTTATTTATAGATTGGAGCTGGATTCATTGAATTAGAGATAGTAGAATTTTTGAGTTAATGTCGAATAGGTCAAATTGCAACACGAAAGCTTTAACTGCAATTTTGGTGAGTTTACTCACCTCTAAATAAACTATATGATATTTGTGTTGCTATAGATCATTAATGAATACTTGAATGATAGTTTGTATAATGTTATCTGATTGTTTGTTTGGATTTACTTCTTGCTTGGAAGTAGATGACATAAATAACCATTGTATTTCAGGGAACAAAAGAAATTGGAAGTCAAAGTGTGCATAGCGAATAGGTCATTATAGGACACTTCGAAATACACACACACATCCACGACTTATAGGTTAATTTGTAGCGGGACCCCAATGGGCTTCTTGCTAATATTGATTTACTTATACTCTTATGTTGTTTATATTAATGTTTGGGTTGAAATATTTATGACGCACTATTTGAATTGTGTAAGTGTCATTATAGCAATTGTGCCTATACCATCACTTATGAAATATCATCTCCTCAAACCTGTATGTGTTAAACTTTTGCTTTTATTTTTATGAAGTAAATATTTGGTTGTGTTTTATCCATTTGAAAGTTATTTAAACTATAATTTCAAGTATTTCTAAAAAGTCTGAAATAAAGGATAAGGGTTGTTAAAAATTTATAAAAGGAGTTATAAATTTGATTTACTTTCCTTCGAGATAATTAATGTTGTTTAAACTTATAAAAAGGTAATAAATTTGTTTAATTTTCCTTCAGGATAATTAATGTTATTCTAAATTTATAAAAAGATCATAAGCTTAATTTATTTTCCTTTGGGATAATTAACTTTGTTCTGAAATTTATAAAAATATATATTATAAATTGGATTAATCTTCTTTCAGGATATTTAATGTGGTTTCAAATTTACAAAAGAGTTATATCAATTATCTTTTAAAAGTATTTTATATTGATTTATTATCTCCCGAGATAATAAATGTTGATTAAAATTATAAATGATAGTTTATAAATAAGAAAATATTTTAAAAAGGAACGTTTAAAAATAAAGCTAAGTGTAAATTATTTTGGGTTTATATAAACGATTTTTTATGGCATTTTTTGAACCTTCTTTTTCATACACTTAGAAATTAAATTTATCTTTGAAAAGAAAATATTAAAGAGTATTTTTTTACAGTTTTTTATAAATATTTATAATGTGACAATCAAGCATAATTATGAGTCAAATATTTTAAAAGTTTAATTTGTTGAAAATATTTAGTCTTACACTTAGCACTAAACATTAAAGGACTCTTGCTATTCTTAATGTTAAGAATGTTGTTGTGATAAGGTGGGAAGCAACACTGCCCTAACTTGTCCGGCTTCATTATTTTCCCCGGGGTAGTTCTAGTTTGGGATCGACGAATTATGATAAACGTAGAGGATTTAATTTTCATATACGATCATTTTTTAATTCCCAATAGTTGACTTATTGACTATCGATCCTGCTCTCTTTTATGTATTCATCGATTCAAAATAATTGTTTTGCTCGTTTGGGCATATAAACACTATATATTCTTAAAGTTAAGAATGCTATTGAGCCAAGAGAGGAGGCAAAACTACCGTAACTTATCCGGCTTTAATGTTTTCTTCGGGGTAGTGCTAGTTTGTTTTCGATTGTTGATTCATTGACTATTGATTTTGATATCCTTATTTGTGCTTCATCTATCTTAGATGATTTGTAGCTCGTTTTGAGCATTGGTTTCCAATGCTGGAGAACTAAAATCAAAGCGTAAGTGGCAGCCAAGCCATGTGGGTTGTACCCATTAAGGTATGTTCACGTCTATCCAGTGACGTTTCGGCATGTATTAATGTGAAATATTCGAATGATCCGTGGTTTAACGAGGACCATCTTGGAAGTTCAAGAGAGTTACATGTGTGCTCTTAAGTATATTTTATCTAGGGGTACACTCTCAGTGTTAGAGGTGCACCGTCCTAGTCGTGTTGGATAAATTCAATCTCCTTGTTTCCGTTCGAACCTTGGAATTAATATTTTCTTAGTTGCATCAAGAAGTGCCTTGTGCTTTCCTCTATGTTTAATTATTTTTGTCCATTCTTTAATTTTGGATTTTTATCTTAATTTCACCCGTTCTTTCAAGCTGGATTTTGTTCTGACTTGTTTCCATTCTTTTATCTATGGATGTTGTTCTTGTGAGGTAAAAGCTATTCTGTGTTTAGGGGAATGGTCTCACATATTTTTATACGTTCATTATATTTACCGAGTTTTCTCATGTTGGTTTTACAGATCGATCCAAGTGTTATTTAACTATAATGCTTTGGTCGAACCAAGTTTTTTTAGGTTGTCGTTTATGGGACATGGAGCTCAGGTAGTAGAGCTAGATGTTCACCTACCATAGTATTTTTGTTTCCTTTGTAGTATTATATATACCCATTTGCAATTATAATGTCAAGACGTTAAAACTGTCCAGGCTGATGAAAACTCATTTCTATCTCAAATGTTAAAATTATTGTCAAGGCAATGCATAGAACTAAAACTACCTTAACCTGCTCGGCTTTATGTTCTATCAATGGATAGTACAAGTTTTAAATCGACGAGTAGTAGTAAGGTATGTATTTAGTTTCCATATATGATTGTTTTGATTATTCGTGATAGTTAATTTATTGATTATCAATTCAGCTTTCTTCTTTGTGTATCATCAATTTAAGGCGATTTGTTGCTCATTTGAGATTTGATATTCTTTGTCGAGAATGATTGAAAACAAATAGCGAGTGGATGTCTAGATTTATGGGGATGCTCCCATTAGGGTATCTTCACATTCACTTTAGAATGAATTCGGTTATATATGCATGGAGTTATGAAATACTCAGTTACTCGATATGGTTAGCAGGGTCCAGCTAGTACTTTTCCAAAAGCCATTGTTGTTCTCATGTATATTTCTGTATGAATACTTTCTGTAAGAGGGGTGCATCCTCCTAGTCATTATTGGAAAATTCCTTCCACATTGTTGATTCAAATCATTGAACTATTTTTTAAATTGCATCGAGAAGCGACCGAAGCTCTTCTCAATGTTTAATTACTTTTGTCCATTCTTTAGGTTTGGATTTTGATCTTGTTTATGCCTGTAATTTTAGGTTTGGGTTTTTTTAAATTTGTTTCCATTCATTCATATGTGAAAATTTTCATTGTCACGTAAAAACCGTTTCATGACTAGTAGCATGGTCTCAAAGTATTATTATATGATCATCATATTACTTGTGCTGTTGCTTCCAAACTGATCCATGTGTTATTTCATTATAATGCTTGGGTTAAACCGAGTATTTTTATACGTTGCCGTTGTTATGTCATGCTCATGGAGTAGAGCTAGATGTTCACCGACAGTAGTATTTTTAATTTCTATTGTATTAGTATATATACTCATAAACAATCATAAGGTTAGAAAGTTATAACTGTCCAAGCTGAAGAGCTTTGTTTTAACTCTGATATATGTATTTTATGGTGATAGCTTTTACTATCCTGGTTACATTATGTTATCGTTTCGCTGTGAGATTCTTTTTCTCCTATTCTTTTTGTTTTTACTTTGACCCAAACAATCTACTATTCTTGCGATTAGATGTTTGACATTGAGATACCACAGATGTATTAGGTGCTGACTTTCGATGGTTGAAATGGCTTGTAGTTACGTCGATGGCTATTACAACAAGGGTTTTGGGTTAATGCACACTATTTCTATGAGTTAAACTATTTGCAATTTAATGTCGTTTTACTTTCACTATACTGTGATTGCGGTCAGATTCGGTCCATCATTCAACTATATATGCAGTGATAAAAATAGCGGAAAGCAGTAAAAGGCATGTTGAAACTAATGGACAGAATAGTAATAAGTTGACTCTCAAAGCAGTAGTTGTAAAAATGGAAATCCTTTGCCCCGATTTGGGCATGTGTTGGACAACCAGAGGTTCATAGAATTTATCATTTACTATAGAAACCATGAACTTGGATTAAGATTTTAGGGCAAAATTTGATAATAATCTCGAAAGCCAAGTTTGAGTATAAAGAATCGTAATGATCAATAATATTCTTATACCTAGATTCAGGAATAATAGGGATGATGATCAATGAAGTCCGAAAAACCAGATTCAGGCATTTGCGATAGATAAATAAAATTCCATTATTAAAATTCACACCAGATTAGGGTTCAAATGAGTAATTGTCTCGATGCCTGGATTCAGGTACAAAATAATGAAGTTATGGAATGAATAACTATAACCTAGATTCAGGTATTTAGTTGATGATGTCTAGAAATGAAAATCCCGAAACCCAGATTCGGGTTTTTATAAACGGAGCTCTGTACTACTCCTTTGATGTGTGAACCCTTCTAGTCTTATAAAGAAGTAATTTTCCCTGTTGCCTCTTGAACTTGGACATTTTAGTTTGTAATTTGAAATGCCTCTTTCCTGAGCTTGAACATCTTAGTTCATAATTTGTTGAGCCTCTTCTCTAACTTAGACATTTTAGTCTATTACTGAATATGACTCTCTTCAGTCTTGGACATGTTACTTCATTATGATTAAGCCTCTCTTTAGGCTTGGACATCTTAGTCTTTTGTTGTCCAATGCTCCTACTTAACTCATCTTAGAGTCTAGAATGAAGGACTTACTCGAACTCCCTCCAGGAGGCGCCCTGCCATGGCTCTTTTGCGGTGCAGACAAGGGCTTGTTCGGTGATTTACCTTGGCCATCTTATGGCATGGATAAAAGCTTATTCCATCCTCCCTCTAGAAGGTGCCTTACCCTGGCCCTTTGCGGTGCGGATAAGGGCTTGTTCGGTGCTCTACCTGGACATCTTATGGTGCTAATAAAGGCTTACTCTGTCCTCCCTTTAGGAGGTGCCTTGACCTAATCAAAGGCATGTCCAAGGGCTTTTTTGGTGCTTTGACTTGGCCATATCATGGTAAGGCTAAAGGCTTACCCACCCTTGCTCCAGGAGGTGCTCCACCCTGGCTATCTTGGTGCGCACAGAAACTTTTCTAACATCTTAGGTAGACTACCATCTTAGGTAGTATCCAAATAAAAGGAGCATATCACACCTGATCATGTAAATTTTCTCTTTTCAAAAAGTATCTCTTTATTGATTCATTTGTGGAAAATATGGCCTTAAATGCTCAGCATTTCATGTTCTAGGCACCATATTGCCGTCTGGTTGACACAACTTGTAGGCTTCTGGAGGTATTACTTTGGAAACGACTAATATTCCCTCCCAGGGGTCCATCCATAGGACTCTTTCTATTGGCCATTACTCTATGAAGTACCAAGTTACCTTTGTGAAATGATCATGATTTTACTCTTGAATTGTAATACTTGGAGATTCTTCTATGATATTCGATGGTTCTTACCGCTGCTTCATCTCTTAGTTCATGTATTAAATCCAATGATTCTCTTTTTAACCCTTGATTCTTATCAAGTGTGTAAACAATTCTTCGGTGTAAGGGAATCTCAATCTCGATTGGTAGCATCGCGTTATACCCATATGTTAAAGAATAAGAGGCATGTCATGTTGTTGTCTTTGTAGATGTTCTGTAAGCCCATAACACAAGTGGTAGCTCTTCTACCTAATTTCTTTTCACCTTGTTTAGATACTTTTTTAGAATTGTTTTTATGGTTTTATTTTCCACCTTAACTGCCGCATTGGCTTTTGGATGTGCGGCAGATGAAAACTTTTAATACTCTATTCCTGTAGCAGAAGCCGGAGAATTCTTCGCTCCCAAATTGGGTTCCATTGTTAGAAATTATTTTCTTAGGAATTCCAAACCCGCTTATGATGTTCTTGATAACAAATCTTTGTATTTTCCCAAAAGTGATTTTTGGAAGTGGTTCCACTTCAACCCATTTAGTAAAATAATCAATGGCCACCGCAGCATACTTCAACCCTCCCTTTGGAATTGGCAATGGGCCAATTAAATCTATTCCCCATACATAAAGGGCCATGGACTAGTAATTGGAGTTAATTGGCTTGGGGTAATCTGGGTATTTTTGAATATTTTTTTTACATTTTTCACATCTTTTCACATAGTCTATGACTTGGCTTACCATACGGGGATAGTAAAACCTTGCCTCGTTATTTTCTTTGCCTACTTTGACCCATTTGAATAAACCCCACAAAACCCTTTATGTGCCTCCGCCATTAATTTTTCCCTATCATTCATGCTCACACATCTCAAATAGGGAAGATCATATTCCTTTTTATAGAGAATTCTGTTCATTATTATGAAGGTAGGGGCTTGTGTCTTGATTTTCCTTGCTGCCCCTTTGTTGGAAGGGAATATTCCTGTAATAAGTTATTCAACAATAAGTGACATCCATGTATCATCATATGTGCTATTTAGCCCTGGTTGATTCATCCTTTCATTTGTTAATTCTTTATCACTTTCTTTCTCCTTCCCATCCTGGGACTGGCTTGAGATCCTGTCATAACCAGCAATTCCTTCCCTTGCTCATATATTTTATTCTTGATACTGGGCTTTTATTAATATCCAACGGGGATAATTCATATCTTTGGGGCTTCTCTTGAGCATGCTAATTTTGCTAAAGAGTCTGCCTATGCATTTTCTGCTTTTGGAACTTGATTTATCAAAAAATCCTTAAACAAAGAAAAAATTCGTAATATTTCCTTAACATATAATGATAAACTGGGGGTACTTTGTTTGGTATATTTTCTTTAGTTGATTTACCATCAGTTGAGAGTTGCTAAAAATCTGTATTCGTGGGATTTTTAGTTCGAGTGCCAGGATTAATCCTGCCACCATCGACTCATTCTCTACCACACCATTGGTTGTAGGAAATCGCAATTCGATGGCATAATGCAAACGATTTCTATAAGGGGTTATGATTATATACCCTGCTCCGGTCCCTTTTTCAATTGACGCTCCATCTACAAATAATTACCACATGGGCTTTTGATCTTTCTCCTTTTTTTGGTTGTTCCTTTACAAAACTAATGCACTCATTAAAAAGTCTGAAAGAGAGTGCGGATTAAGGATCATAAGGCTAATTTAACACTAGAGGAGGACTGAATAGTGTTTAATGGATTTTAAGACTTATATGGGCTAATTTAAAAATTGTGATATAAAAGATGTGGAACCTAATCACTGAACAATCATAGAATCAAACACAGATGTAGAAAGTAAATAAAAAGCAGTAAAAGGAAAGAACATACCGGATTTTATACTGGTCTGGAGTTACCCTACATCCACTCTTGTACCAAGGCAAATACCTCATATAGATTTTTATTATACCAATGTCGAGATTACAATCCTCAATTTCTAAAAGCCTTGAGGTACCCTCCTGTCTCTCGAGTCCGGGGCGCACTCTCTTGATTTACGGGGCATAAGATCACCCAATTGATTTTCAGGCACAATTTCACCTTGTAGAGAGACTCGATAAACTTTTGATTATAAATTGATCCTATAACTCCGAATAGCACTTTGATCTTCGAGAGAGGGCACAGAATCAAACAAGAATGAGATTCTAATTTTATTCACTTGGGAATTCCGACAGAATTTCCGCACGATCTTAAAAATATGAAAAATGTAAGAATATGGATTTGTGGAGAAGAAGGAGTGAAGAAAACAAGAAATTTGTTGGTTAAAAAAATTTGTTTGTGAAGGCTATTTATAGAACACCAATGGTTATAACCATTCGTGAAGAGATCTAAACGAATAGACACTTCTTTTGAAAATTGAAACTTTTGAATTTAACGACCACCATGTCGACATGGGGTATCCCATGATGTCGACATCCCTTAGTTAAAAATAATGTAAAATTTGTTTTGAAAATGGTACTAAAAGGAAAATAAGATAAAATGATTCTGGAGTAAAATAAACTAACTTTCCTATGTTTTAAAATAAAGAAGAGTAGAATATATAAATTCGATTTTAAATCTCAAGTATGTATATATATATATATATAAATATATTATAAAGAATATTTAATAATCAGAGGGTTGTTTTAAAAACAAACGAAGTTTACAACAAGAGTTTATTTAACAACAAAAACAAGAATATTTTAAGGCTAAAACATCTTTTTGAAAATCGTTTGAAGAGACAAATTTTAGAGCTAAAAAATTTTGAAAAGCAGTTTTGAAAATCATGTTGAAAAACCATTTTGAAGTAGTTTTGCAAACTTCTTCCTACAGAATATCTTATCACAGCAGGACTCGAGAATTTGTACAAAACCAGGATGTTTGTGGTTTGTAAGTCACTTGTCGTAGGTTTGTAAGCTACTTGTCGTGGGTTTGTAAGCCAATAAGAAGGTAGAAATGAGTTCCATCTCAAATGAAATTTGGAATGAAGATTTCCGTGCTATTACGAAGTTTTAACAAAAACTAGACACTTATTTTGAAATCTTGATCTTAATTCTCTAGGGCCTTCAATCTTGATATCTCCATTATGAATCTTGAGTCTTGAGTCTTTATACTGATCAATCTTTAGTAATCAATACCTGCATATATATATATATATATATATATATATATATATATATATATATCCTGCACATACATATCTATCTAGACAATAGTGTTAGTATATATTTTATAATAAGATAAGTTAAAAAGGTTGTTGTCATCAAAACCTACATCTCAGTTCCTAACAATCTCCTCCTTTTTTATGATGACAACCTGTATTTATAAAATATACTTACCATACCATAACTTCTATCATAACTCCCCTTACTCCAATCATAACTCCCCCTTACTCCAAACCAACTACTATTTTATAAATTCTCCCCTTTTTTCATCAACAAAAACTTTTTACTAATAAATCCCTTGAACTTATTATAAGATAATCAACCATAATACAATAGAGTAATCCATATAAAAGTGTAATAAATTCTAAGTATGAAATGTGATCATAAATGTGAAATGTGATCATGACTGTGATCATAAGTGTAATCTATAAGTAAATCAATCATCATTCAATCATATTTACAGTAATTATTCAATCCAATCATATATACAAACCATACAAAATGTTTTAAATAAGTCAAGTCAATCAAGTTTAAAACACACCAACCAAATCAAACAAATAACATACAGAATGACTAGACATTCCTTGGTACTTCCACCCATCCATCATCTCCAAAGATAGGGTCTGATTTGGTGGCATCCCATTCTTCTTTATCTTTGTCGAGAGTGATTGGTGGTTTCATTCGTGATCGTCCTTGTTAAGAGCCGAGATCATCCAACAAAGGGCGTCAAAATTTCTCTCTTGCTTCTTGATCATATGCATTTGACTCAATTCTAAGTGGCGCTGATTACGAAGTATGAATGTAAGGATATTCTTAAAGGAAGTGAGAGTTTCCTCAAAACTATCACTTAGATTCTTAATCGAAGAAGTCATAATTCAAGAAATAGGAAAAAAATATGAAAGGGTGCGATTAGAAATGAAGTTTGATAATTTATTCTGGAAGAAATACGTATAAATAGGGGTAGAAGGTCGATTAAAATGAATAGACATAAGTTAGTTACATGAAATTAAAATTTGAAAGTGTAACTACTTTCTGCCCGTTTTATGTCGACATGGGCGGATTGCGGATGTCGACAGCCTCTGCCTAAAGTGACAATTTGCTTTGTTTTGAATATTATGAACAAACCTATGCAACTAAAATTTGTATAATATAAAAACAAGCAATTATAGAGACAAGTGAAGTTGAATAATAGGAAATAAAAGATTTCATTAATGATTTTAGTCAACATTACATAAAATAATAAAATACTAACTAAAATAAAGGAAAATATATGGATAGAGCTTGAAGTAAACAAGATAACATGAACTAGAACTAAATAGATGAAAATGAAGAAGATGATAGTCCATGTATTCTACTAATTTTCCCGAAGAACTTGTCGACTTTAGTGGAAATCTTATCCATTTTCTTACTCATTGATCTTTTGATTTTCCACTATAATTCTTTGATTATTGAGAAAGGTCTTATTGGATGGATTAGCAGGATTAGTAGGACATTCAATACTCTCTAAGGAAGTTTCTTGATCTTGATCTTCCTTCTCTTCAATTTCCATCCCTTCCTCTTCCTCCTCCTCCTCCTCTTCTTCTTCTTCTTCTTCCTCCTCCTCCTCCTCCATTTCTTCCATCTCTTCAGGAGAAAGCCTTTCTTCCTTTTCCGTAACTGTTTCATATGGTAAAAACACTAATGGAATTTGCATAAGGGAAATGTTTCCATGGTCGAACACTTTTCTAGTTATAAATTCTTCTCTTTTGAAATCAACTCTAAAGTAATTAAAAATCCGAGTGAGATAAACTCCATGATATAATGTGTTTTCACCCATAGTAAAATTCTTGGGCTTTAGCTCATCCAAAATAACTTGAGCCCAATTAATATCATAATTTTCAAAAATTGAAAAAAGAGCTTTTCAAACTTTCAAAGTTGGTTTGTTGTAGTTTTCCGATCTTGGTATAAGAGTGTGTTGAATACGAAGGTTAACAATTCTTGCTTTTGGACGAAAATAATGATTTTTGAATTCAAAATTTTCATCCCCTTCAAAGATGTGATGAAATGTCTCTCGTTCATTTTCATTTATTTGAAATTCCGAGAGATTCATTTCGTATACTTGCATCCCAAAATATTTCCTAAAATTTCACAATCCAAAACTATTTGTGTTCTATTAACACCACTTCAAATTTGTCCATCTTGCCCATCATAAAAACCACGATTCAAATTCGCATAAAATATCTTAATAAGATTTGGATAACATACAAAATCATTTTGTTTGTTAATACTACACTTAGAATAGAACATTATTGAAAAAGATTTTCAATTTCATAAGAAGCAAAATATTCAAAAATAGAAAATTTTCCTATATGAACTTTACCAAAGTTTACACAGTTGATGTGAGATTTGATAGCTTTTGGGTCATTAAAAAGAAAGTTTTTTATAGAATTTGGAAGCCTAATGGTGTTAGGAGTGCTTGAAGAGGCCATTGAAGAAGTTTGAGAGGAGTTGAAGATAACGAAGATAAATTTGTAATTTGAAATAAAAGTGAAAAGTTATGATAAGGAGAGGGAATTAAATAGAGATTTTATAGACATGTTCTCTGATCAAGAGGCATCTTTCCAGAGCATTGAAGTTGGTGAAAAGGTGGAGGGAAATTCAAAAGTTTGAATTCAAATTTTGAAATCAAATTCCGAGGAGCATGTCGACATGGGGTATCTGGGTATGTCGACCTATGCATATTGAATCGAAGGACAAGTGTCTATTCCTAATTTCTAATAAATGTATATATTATATCCTATATTCTACTTATATAATTCATGTGATAACATTAGATATAACAATACTTAAATATTAATAATTTAATATTTAAAATATTATTAAAATAATAATATTTTCGAATTTAAAATTCAAATTTCAGGGGATAAATTTGAATTTAAAATTCATGGAATTTTTAAAAAATAATCAAACAAATAAACAACCATTCATTCAAAGAAGAAAAATTAAAAATAACGTAAATGCATACCTATTTTTAGATCCATACTCCCTGTGATAACTCGGATTTTTGGACAACTGCTAATTGAAAATTAACTGGATTTAATTTTTGGAATACTAATTTTATTTAGTTGAACAAATAAAATTCTGATAAGTAAGAAAATATCTGGATATAAATATTTATTTGATAATCTTCTTTTATGATTATTTAAATATGCCAAAATTATTCTTTTCAAACAAATAATATATATGCTTTCAAATTATATATATATATATATATAAGTAGATTATAAATAGAACTTGGATTTGAAATTCAAAATAAATATAATAAAAATAATTTAGATGTGAAACTCTACATTTTAAATACTAGTATATATATACATACTTAGTTATTAATTTAATATAATCTTAAGTTAAAGTTTAAATACGAATAAATAAAAAGGTTTTAATATATTTCTTTTGAATTATATATGAGATAAATATAATTAGTAAATATATAAACATAAAAGGGTTTTATCATATTGAATAATCATGGTAAGTAAAAAGTGAATATAAAAATGTAAAACCTAAAACATAAATATAAATAAAATGAAAATGTATAAATAAAATAAACTTAATATAAAAACATAAAGAAACTATAAAATGCATGCACTTGACATTTGTAAGCCTTGTATATCATGCATTAAACATTTGTAGCCAAGATAACATGCAAATTAACAAGTGGAAAATTATTTTCTCCTAAAATTGAAATATAAATAAATGTTAGAAGAGGCTGTATACAGTTAAAATCTTTTATATGCTTATTTCCTCAATCCATTTTCTTTCTTTCATTTGCTTCTAAACTAAAAAGAAAAGAGGACTAAAATCAAACAACAGCTTAACCTGTTTCATCCTGATCTAAAACAAAGCAAGCAGCAAATTCAAATTCAAATCAATCAATAAGAAGATCAGATTTAAAATTCAACTATCAGTTTCAGATTTAATATCAAGTTCCAAATCAAAATCAAGCCCAGTTTTTCAAGCTTGTCCTCTGTTTTTCTAATCTGCGAGTAAATTATTTTAAAATAATAATTAATCAGTATATCTTGAAACATTCTTGAAGTAAGTTGTAAAACGATTGCATGTATAAATTTATATATTGCATGTATAAAAACGTGAAGAATATTTTATGCATGTCAGTGTAAAGAAGTGTACCTGCCTCTGTTGATTTCAATAGGCTAATCAAGATTCAAAAATCAATTTCTCTTTCTCTAATCTTTTCTGGCTATGATCATTAAAAAAATGATTGTATGAATGTTATATTATTTTTAAAAATAGTTTTAGATGAATATACTTAGTATTACTTCGAAAATAGGATATTATAGTGAATATCATATAAAGTTAGAAAAATCAGTTACCTGGATTCCATGGCTAAATTATATAAACTAATTCATATCAAAGAATGATGAATTTTGATATAGAAATCAAGATTTTTAAGCTTGGGTTTGGGGAGAATTTTTGAGAGGAGCGGTTTTGGGTTTTCTGTCGATTTATGGCGATCGATGAGGAGATGTTTATCGTGCTTGGGTCTGGAGGTGGCTCAAGGTCGAGGGTCAGAGGAAAATTGGTGGATGGGTTTTCAGGTGGTCGGAGCAGCTTGGAGACGACGAATTAGGGTTATCATCCAGTTTGGTCGACGATTGTTTCAGGAGCTCGTGTGACGTCGTGGGTGGACCAGAGTCGACCGGAGTAGGGGGATCGACGCATAGGATGGTGACGCAGCTCTGGACGTGATCGCGTAACTTTTGGCGATCGGTGGCGATGGGGCGAGGTGTTTTCGTCGAGGGGTTTGGGTTCCACGAAGTGTCTGTGTAGCTCAATTTTGATTTCCGGCTTAAGCGATGGTGATGGGTGGTCGGAACGTTCGAGGAAGGCTGCGGTGACTTGCTGAGGGTTTCAGGGTTGATCGGAGATGGTCGAGTCGGCGTGCGCGGTGCACATGTGTATGTTTGTGCCTGGTTGTCGGGGAAGAAGTGTGTTGCTCAGGTCAGGCTCGAGGTTGATGGTGGTTTATCTCAAAGGAAAGAGAAGAAGTGGGTGGCTCGGGATTTGTTCGGTGGTTTTTGCTTTGGGCCCGGGTTTTGTTAAGTATGAATTAGCCTGATTTTAAAAGTAAAATAAAAGTGAATTTAATTAATAAGTTTTTCAAAGGAATGTTAACCAGGTTTTTCAAAGTAAATCTATTAAACAAGTTTTTAAACAAGTTTTAAAAATTTAATTTTAAAGCTAAATGTTTTTAAAATTGTTTTGGTTTATATAATTATGTTTAGGTTAATTATCTTATTAAATCTCTAATTGTTTTCAAAAAAATAATGATGCAATTAAGTAATTAATTAAGGTAAAGGGTTTATCTTTAATTAATTAAGGTCTTGATTAATTAAAGGATTATTACTGAATGTAATTAATTAATGGATAATTACTTAATGTAATTAATTAAAGGCTAATTACTTAATGTAATTAAAGAATAATTTATTAATGTAAGTAATTAAAGGTAAATTAATTAATGTGAATAATTAAGGGATAACTAATTTATTTATTTCATTAATTAATTAAAATAATAATACATATTTTATAATTAATTAAGGTTAAGTAAGAAGGATTTAAAGGTAATTAATTTAATTTATTTGGTGATTAAATTAAATTGATTAGGGATTGTATAACTAATAAATCTTGCTTATGGATGATTAAATTGTGTTGAATGTTTGGACTAATGTCTCTATTTTAATAAATTGTGATGTTCTGTGATAATGTGGGTTATTTATAGGTGATGAATCGCTGTGTAAATTGACATCCTGTATTTAATATTTAATTATACCCATTTAAAAAGCTTGGATTAAAGATGGAATTGGATTCGAAGAGACTAGGGTCGGGTATCAGCAAATACCCAAAACCACTTCGACTAGTAATCTAAAATTCTTTATAGATTTGATATGTGAAATCAGTAAGCTGGAATGGAATAAATTAAGTAAATTTGGCCATTTAGTCTGATTAACAATGCTTAGATATGATTTGTGAAATGTTTATTTGACTTTAACAATTCAAGAACTCGTAGTGAGGTACGAGTTATCCCGGGACTTCAAATAAGTTTATAACTTTGTATTTCATATTATTTGAGTTTACTCACGCTGGTTTCCAGCCTGATCCGGGTGTTACTTTATTGTAATGCTCAGGTCAGACCGAGTGTTACAGATTTTCGGGTTAGGACGTTCTGGAGTTCAGGAGACGAGTTGGATGGCAGGAACGTATGGAGTATATTCCGCTGTATATTTGAGAATTTATTCTTGTACTCTAGGACAAGTTGTTACAACTGCCCAGTTTAATTGTGAATGATTATACTCTGATATATTATCTGTAAATTGACAGTTGCAGCTTTCTTTGTGTAAATGTTATTACTTGATATTATATTTTGATCCGCTGCGAGTGTGAGATTCTGTGCTGTTGTTTATGTTTCTTCTTCTACCTCTTTTTCTTCTTTTCCCTAACAATCTGGAATTTTCGGTGTTCCATTTTTTGACACTTCTACAGTGGATGTATTAGTGTCGAATTTTCGGGGTCGAAAATTTCGGGATGTTACAGTTGGTATCAGAGCTGAAGCTTAAGCGAGAACCTTAGCTCTGGTGGGTTTACTCATTAAGGATAGGGTCGGTAGTACCCTTGAATGAGTTGAGTGTAATATATATGAGAGCGTGCTTGTTATTTTCTTATATAAAGATTTAAAAAATGGTTTTAAAAACGAATGATTCTTATATAAGCATATTTTTTGATATATAAAGCAATAATTTTTCTAATCATTACATATTAAGATAATTGATTGTTGGTTATTGAAATTGAATAAGGCCATAAGAATTTAAGTGGTAATATATGCAACCAAATAGGAATTGGATATTATGAACTATACAAATAAGATAAGCTTGAAACGGATTCAAACCAGAAAATAAAATCCTGAAATTTGTAGAAGTGTTTTTAGAAGTTGAAAAAGGTTACCTTGATTTTATTTTCCAACAAAAAATGAGATAATAAATAGTGAATTGGTTTCCAGATATGATAATCTTGGCTATTATCATAAAATGGTTGTTGTGTCTGATAATGGGATGTTTGTTTCCTAATATTAAATAATGATAAAGCAGAATGAAATGTTCGAAGGAAGTAACAATTTAGGTATTAAATTGTGAAGTTTTAGAATTTAAGTCCAGAAAATTTAAATTGTTTTTAAGTGTTAAATGATAAAATAAATAATATATTTAAATGCAGAAATCTTATCTTAAAACAAGAGTTGTTTTAATTTTTTTAGAGAAATATGTTTTGAACTAAAACCCAAGAATGGTTTAAAATTTAAAATATGTCTCGGGGTGTAAAAGAAATGAATATGTATATATGTGGGATATACATAATAACAAGTTGACTGGAAGTAAACACTAAGTGTTGATTTTTGAATTTTCCCTGAAATGTGATAGGTTTTTAAACTTATAAGTGGGAAAGGATACTGATAAGAAGTTTAAAATTTGAAATGGAGAACTAAAATTGAGCAAGGTTGACTGGATTAAATGAACTGAATTTAATTTAGGGGAAGTTAACTAAGTTTAACAAACAACCTGAATTGGAAATTTCAAGATGAAATTGAGATTTAACTTAGGGAAGTTAAATGGTTGGTTTGAATGGGAGTTATGTGTGATCTCAAAACAATTTCGAGATCAGGAATTTGGTAATGGGTCCTATTGATTGGTGTTTAGATAATTTGGATGTTTATTTACCTTGGTTTATCCTGATATCATCCTATTGTTATTAATAATCTATGGAATTGTGAATTGGATTGTTTAAATGAATTAAGAAGTAGATTGAGATAATATACATCCATTACTGAAATTAATTGGAAATAAAACTTTAATTGAAATTATTTAAGTGATTTTGATTTTTAGAATAAAATTTGAAACTAAGGAAATGGAATCACTTTGAACTTAAGATTTAAATGATAAAAAGAAACTTGTAAACTGAAATTGTTTAGGAATTGGTTTCAAAGTTAGAAGTTAAAATTGGGTAATAAATTAAATTCCGAAGATTAAATTGTTTAAAATGGATTTGAACTATTATTTGAACCTAGAGATAAGTTTATGTAGAAGCAAAGGTAATTTAAAATGGAATTTTGAAATTTGGACTCAAAATTAATTATTTAAAAACTCAGGTTGTTAGATTAAAAATAAAGATTGATTTGATTTAAAGGATTAAATCAAAATTTAAAAATTTAACTCGAATTTATATAATTCGAGATAGTTTAAAGTTGAGATTGGAATTGAAATTAGTTCAAATTGAATTTGATTTGAATAATTTGGAAGTGAGCTTGAAGTTCAATAAGTTTAAATTCAAATTGGAATTAATTTGAATTTGGAATGGGAAGTAAATTCGAATTGAATTGGAATTGAATCAATTTAAATGAAAGTGGAAATTGGAAATTTATTGGAATGGGAGATTGGGAAATTGAACCAGTTTGACTCTTAAACTATTTTCAAATAATTTGTTTTAATATAAACTATTTTAAAACTATTTTTTCCTAGCTATTTACTATACAACCTTTCCTTTTAAAATCCAACTATCTTATACGTTTTTTTCAACTACTCTGAAACTAATTTCTATTTTACAACAATTTTTCATCTGTTTTACAAACTAATTACTATTTTATGGCTATTTTGCAACTATTTAACTATTTTACAACTATTTTACGATTACTTAACTATTCTACTTCTATTTACAACTAATAACTACTTTACAACTACTTATCTATTTTAAACTTTTTCAAGCTATTTTTTAAATTCAAGTTTATCAGGGTGTAAATTGTTTAGAATTGAAGTGATAATCCAAATGGGAATGGAAGCAATTGCGAATAAGTGAATAGAAATCAAAATGAATGTGAAGTAAAAAGAAATTGATTTAGCTAATAATCAATGAAGGTAATACGTAGGATGTACGTACATTATTCATTTGCATAATGATTTGATCCAGATTCGAGCATAGAATTTCAAGGTGGTATATTGATCCGAGTTCGGGTTTTTCACTCGATTTTCGACGGCGAACCCTGGATATGGATTTTTGATTGGTTCTGGAAATTCTCTATCATGGTTATGACTATGCAAGGAGAATGACGGTTTTTGATCAGGAAATCAGATCTGAGTCCGCACTAGGAGGTCGGGTGGACGATACTAGTTCGGAAGTGAAATTGTGCGATCGAGTGAGCGATCAGATTTGATATTACTTACGAATGATATTTGTACATCATACGTGCTTGAATGAAATAAATATTGAAGATTTTGAAAAGAAAAGTAAATACGTTTTTTGAAATGGAAAAATATATTTTGAGATATATTTGATGAATAAAAGTGGAAGTTGGATATCTCTATTACTGAAACTCATTTTATGAAAAGTAAAAATATGGTAAGTAACTTGATAAAGGAAATCAAATTTGAATGTTGATTTGACATAAAAAAGTTATGTATATTCGTTACTTATGATAAACTTCCCCTTGTTGAATCTAAAACCAGAAGAAAAGATTTTTGAAAAGATTTAAAGTATAAAAAGGGAATTTATAGAAGTATGAAGTGATCCAAATATTTTTTAAGATTATATATATATATATATATATATGTATATATATATATATGGAACCTATGGATTTTGAAATGCTTTTGATTTTTAGGAAAAATCAATTTTGAAAATTTGGAAACCCAAGTTTGAAACTATCGATTTGATATATCGATTTTGTGTAAAGGAAATTTTTATGTGAATCATAAAGAGTATGATTTGAAAGATACTATATGTGTATAGTATAAAATGTTTGAAGATTGACTCTAGGGAAAAAGGCGCTCCCATTAAAATGAACTTCTAGTAGGAGGTCCATGGGGTGGTTCCGCCTTGAGCCCTAAGGGGGTTCTAAATTTGATTTTGGGAGGAAGTCCTGACAAAGCGAAGTTTCCGAGGATTGTGTGTGTGGGTAGAAAAGTCGAGGGCACTCATGCCTATGGAGACATTTGGGTTATGCTGTGACGATAGTGTAACTCGATGTCACTTCGATCTACTATGGACCATAGCAGAAGTCGGGGGCAGTAAGTGCCTACGATCTATGTTGGATTTCGTCGGGAGGGCGATGTAACATCAGTAGACCACGATCTATGAAGACATAAAAAAATTCGTATGGCAGTGAGCGCCTACAGGCTACATTAGGACTCGACTGATGTAGTCTGTGATATATGTAGGAGTGGTGAAGTTTCATTTGGCAGCGAAATTCAAGGGCGCTGATGCCTACAGTTACATGGATGTTTGCCATGATGGCGATGTAACCCTGGGTGTAGCAGCGATCTGTGGCGGGATCCATGGTGTAATCGAGGGGCGCAGAGTGCCTACAGTTTTCTATGGATTTTTTCAGGATGACAACGTAACCATCGGGTTAACTGCGACCATTGAGGAGGTGATGATTTCCATAGCATTCTCACAAAAAATGTTTCTATATTTTCAAAAATACTTTCCGAGTATTTTCATTGGGTGTTGAAAATGGATCTGCTAAGTACTTATAGATTTTTAGTCCTATGCCTGATCAACGTATGCTCGAATTTCTGTGAGAACAAGGATGGACTTATGAAGACATCGATTTATAAAAAATATTTTTTTAAAGCTATTTTGGCAATATTATGTAGATTTTAAAAGCGTTTTAAAATTTTTAAACAAAGGGAGTTAAGAGTTCAAAATGTTTAAAGGATAACTTAAATCATAATAAACATTTTGATAAAATTCTGGTTGCATTCCTTTCGAGGACGAAAAGTTTTCAAAGGGGAGGAATGTGATAACCGGATTTTTGGACAACTGTTAATTGGAAATTAACTGAATTTAATTTTTAGAATACTGATTTTATTTAGTTGAACAAAAAAAATTCTGATAATTAAGAAACTATCTAGATATAAATATTTATTTGATAATATTCTTTTATAATTATTTAAATGTGCCAAAATTATTCTTTTCAAACAAATAATATATGTGCTTTCAAATGATTATTGTTTATATATATATAAGTAGATTGTAAATAGAACTTGGATTTGAAATTCAAAGTAAATATCTTAAAGATAATTTAGATGTGAAACTCTACATTTTAAATGCTAGAATATATATATACTTAGTTATTGATTTAATATGATCTTTAGTTAAAATTTAAATAAGAATAAATGAAAAGGTTTTTAATATGTTTCTTTTAAATTATACATGAGATAAATATAATTAGTAAATATATAAACATAAAAGGGTTTCTCATATTGAATAATCATGGTACTTAAAAAGTAAATGTAAAAATGTAAAACCTAATACATAAATATAAATAAAATGAAATGTATAAATAAAATAAACATAATATAAGAACATAGTGAAAATATAAAATGCATGCATTTGACATTTGTAAGCCTTATATATCCTGCATTAAACATTTGTAGCCAAGATATGCAAATTAACAAGTGGCAAATTATTTTCTCTTAAAATTGAAATATAAATAAATGTTAGAAGAGGCTGTATAACAGTTAAAATCTTTTATATTCTTATTTCCTTTATCCATTTTCTTTCTTTCATCTATTTCTAAACTAAAAAGAAAAGAAGACTAAAATCAAACAACAGCTTCAACTCTTTTAACCTGATCTAAAAAAAAGCAAGCAGCGAATTCAAATTCAACTCAATCAATAAGAAGATCGGATTCAAAATTCAATTATCAGTTTCAGATTTAATATCAAGTTCCATATCAAAATCAAGCCTAGTTTTTCAAGCATGTCCTCTGTTTTTCAAACCTATCAGTAAACTATTTTTTTTTTAATCAGTGTTATATCTTGAAACATGCTTGAAGTAAAGTTGAAAAATGATTGTATGTATAAATTTATATATTGCACGTATAAAAATGTGAAGAATATTTTGTGCATGTTAGTGTAAAGAAGTGTACCTGCCTCTGTTGATTTCAACAGGCTAATCAAGATTCAAAAATCAATTTCTCTTTCTCTAATCTTTTCTGGCTATGATCATTGAAAAGAAAATGATTGTATGAATGTTATATTATTTTTAAAAATAGTTTAAGATGAATGTACTTAGTAATTATTTCGAAAATAGGATATTACAGTGAATATCATTTAAAGTCAGAAAAATCAAGTATCTGGATTCCATGTCTAAATTATATAAACTAATTCGTATTAAAGAATGATGAATTTTGATATAGAAATCAATAGTTTTAAGCTTGGGTTTGGAGAGAATTTTTGAGATGAGCGGTTTTGGGTTTTCTGTCGATTTATGGCGATCGGCGAGGAGATGTTTGTCGTGCTTAGGTCTGGAGGTGGCACGGGAGTCGAGGGTCAGAGGAAAAATGGTGGATGGGTTTTCAGGTGGTTGGAGAGGCATTGAGACGACGAATTAGGGCTATCGTCTTGTTTGGTCGACGATTGTTTTAGGAGCTCGTGTGACATCGTGGGTAGATCAGAGTTGATCGGAGTAGGGGGGATAGACGCATGGGATGGCGACGCAGCTCTAGACGTGATCGCGTAGCTTCTGGTGATCGATGGCGATGAGACGAGGTGTTTTTATGGTGGGGTTTGGGTTCCAAGAAGTGTCTGTGAAGCTCGAGTTTGATTTCCAGCTTAATCGATGGTGATGGGTGGTCGGAACATTCGAGGGAGGCTGCGGCGACTTGCTGAGGGTTTTAGGGTTGATCGGAGATGGTCGGGTCGGTGTGCACGGTGCAGTGTGCACGTTTGTGTCTGGTCGTCGGGGATGAAGTGTGTTGCTAGGGTCAGGCACGAGGTCGATGGTGGTTTGTCTCGAAGAAAAGAGAAGAAGTGGGTGGCTCGAGATTTGTTCGGAGGTTTTTGCTTTGGGCTCGGGTTTTGTTAAGTCTGAATTAGCCTGGTTTTAAAAGTAAAATAAAAGTGAATTTAGTTAATAAGTTTTTCAAAGGAATGTAAACCGAGTTTTTCAAAGTAAATCTATTAACCAAGTTTTTAAACAAGTTTCAAAGATTTAATTTTAAAGCTAAATGTTTTTAAAATTGTTTAGGTTTACATAATTATGTTTATTTTAAATATCTCATTAAATCTCTAATTGTTTTCAAAAAAAATAACGATGTAATTAAGTAATTAATTTAGGTAAAGGGTTTATCTTCAATTAATTAAGGTCTTGATTAATTAAAGGATCATTAATTAGTAATTAAAGGATCATTAATTAGTAATTAAAGGATAACTACTGAATGTAATTAATTAATGGATAATTACTTAATGTAATTAATTGAAGGAAAATTACCTAATGTAATTAAAGAATAATTTATTAATGTAAGTAATTAAAGGTTAATTAATTAATGTGAATAATTAAAGGATAATTAATTAATTTCATTAATTAATTAAAATAATAATACATGGTTTATAACTAATTAAGGTTAACTAAGCAGGATTTAAAGGTAATTAATTTAATTTATTAGGTGATTAAATTAAATTGATTAGGGATTGTATAACTAATAAATCTTTCTTATGGATGATTAAATTGTATTGAATGTTTGGATTAATGTCTCTGTCTAATAAATTGTGATGTTCTGTGATAATATGGGTTATTTATCGGTGATGAATCGCTGTGTAAATTGACATCTTGTATTTAAAATTTAATTGTATCCATCTAAACAGCTTGGATTAAAGATGGAATTAGATTCGATGAGACCGAGGTCGGGTATCAGCAAATACCCGAAACCACTTCGATTAGTAATCTAAAATTCTTTATAGATTTGATATGTGAAATCAATAGGCTGGAATGGAATAAATTAAGTAAACCCGGCCATTTAATCTGAGTAACGATGCTTAGATATGATTTGTGAAATGTGTCTTTGACTATAAGAAGTTAAGAACTCATAGTGATGTATGAGTTACCCCGGGACTTCAAATAAGTTTACAACTTTGTGTTTCATATTATTTGAGTTTACTCACGCTGGTTTCCAGCCTGACCCAGGTGTTACTTTATTGTAATGCTCGGGTCAGACCGAGTATTATAGATTTTCATGTTAGGACGTTTTGAGGTTTAGGAGACCAGTTGGATGGCAGGAATGTATGGAGTATATTCTGCTATATATTTGAGATTGCATTGTTGTAGTCTGGGGCAAGTTGTTACAACTATCCGCTTTAATTGTGGATGATTGTACTATGATATATTGTTGTAAATTGACAGTTACAGCTTTCTTTGTGTAAATGCTATTATTTGATATTATATTTTAGTCTGCTACAAATGTGAGATTCTGTGCTGCTTTTTCTGTTTCTACTTCTACCTCTTTTTCTTCTTTGCCCTAGCAATCTGAAATTTTCGACGTTCGATTGTTCGGCACTTCTACAGTGGACGTATTAGTATTGAATTTTCGGGATCGAAAATTTAGGGATGTTACACTCCCATCATCGTCTGATTCATGAGTAGCAGTGAAACATAGATTTGAATTATCCTTCTTCTTTTCATCATCATTGGATGATGACTCTGAGTCATCAAGAGTTGCTGTGTATGCTTTCTTTCTTTTTCTTGATGAATCATTGTTTGAAGGGAACAAATGTTTATCTAGATATGGATAGTCTTTCCTATGATGCCTGACTTTATTGCAATTGTACAATCTATCATTGTTGACGTTCTTCGTATTATTTCTGGAATTCCTTTGATCATTTCTTTTGTAATCATTCATTTTTCTATATTTTAGGAATTTATGAAAGTTTCTTGTCATGAAAGCAATCTCATCATCACTGTCTGGTTCCGAATCTTTAGTTGTTGTATTGAATGCTAATGACTTCTTTTCTGTAGCCTTGTATTCTTTTCTTCCTTACAGTTGAACTTCATAAGACATTAGATTCCTAATTAATTCTTCTATTTTAATTAGACTGATATCATTTGCTTCTTAGATTGCAAGTGCCTTTTGATCCCATTCTGGAGTGAGTGAATTTAGAATTTTTCTGACTTGGTCTTCCTCCGAAAAGCTTTTTCCCAGTGCAATTAGTGAATCAACAATATCTTGAAATCGACAATACATTTCGGAAATGGACTCATTTGCATGCATTTTAAATAATTGAAACTGATTAGTTAATATGGAAATTTTAATCTATTTAAATTTGCTTGTTCCTTCATGAGTACCTTGTAAAGTTTTCCAGGTTTCAAATGCAGACTTACAAACAGACATTCTATTAAACTCATTCCTATCTAGTGAACAAAATAATATATTCATAAGTTTTGAGTTATTTTGTGCAACACCCTTTTGCCCAGTAGTCCACTGGGAAAAATCAGTAGTTGATTCAACATACTCAGTTTGTGTGATATTTCAAGTATTATCCTACTGATTGTAAATAAATTTTCATTCTACAAGCCCAATATGCATTATTACGGCCATTGAAAAAATGGTGGTCTAACAATAGACCGACCTTCTATAAATGAACTAGTGTTAGTGTTAACAGAACTACTGCCAGAGTTGACATCACCAGTGTCGGTAGCCATTAATTTTTTTTCTAGTTTCAGATGATGAAAATAATGCTCTGATACCAATTTAAAGGGAGTGCAGATTAAGGATCTTAAGGCTGATTTAACACTAGAGGGGGGTGGATAGTGTTTAATGGATTTTAAGACTTATATGGACTAAATTAAAATTATGACACAAACAAATGCAGAACTTAATCACAGAACAGTCATAGAATCAAAAACAGATGCAGAAAGTAAATAAAAAACAGTAAAAGAAAAGAATACACCAGATTTTATACTAGTTCGGAGTTACCCTACGTCCAGTCCTGTACCAAGGCAAATACCTCATACAGATTTTTATTATACCAATGTCGAGATTACAATCCATAATTTATAAAGGCCTTGAGGTACCCTTCTGTCTCTCGAGTCCAGGGAAAACTCTCTTGATTTACGAGACACAGGATCACCTAATTGATTTCCAAGAACAGCCACACCTTATAGAGAGACTCGATAAATTTTTGATTACAAATTAATCCTATAACTCTGAATAAAACTTTGATCTTCGAGAGAGGGTAGAGAATCAAACAAGGATGAGATTCTAATTTGATTCACTTGGAAATTTGGCAGAATTTCGGCACGATCTTAAAAATATGAAAATTTTAGAATATGGATTTGTGTAGAAGGAGTGAAGAAAATAAGAAATTTGTTGGTTGAAAAAATTCATTTGTGAAGGCAATTTATACACCGCTAATGGTCATAACTATTCGTGAAGAGATTGAAACGAATATACACTTCTTTTGAAAATTGAAACTTTTGAATTTAACGGCCACCATATCGACATGGGGTATCCCATGATGTTGACATCCCGTAGTTAAAAATAATGTAAAATTTGTTTTGAAAATGGTATTGAAAGGAAAATAAGATAAAATGATTCTGGAGTAAAATAAACTAATTTTCCTATCTTTTAAAATAAAGAAGAGTTGAAAAATATATTTTTAGACTGTATATTTAAATTTCATTTTAAATCTCAAGTGTGTATATATATATATTATAAAGAATCTTTAAAAATCGGAGGATATATTTAAAACAAACGAAGTTTAAAACAAGAGTTTATTTAAAAACAAAAACAAAGAATATTTTAAGGCTAAAACATCTTTTTGAAAATCATATGAAAAGATAATTTTTAAGGCTAAAACATTTTGAAAAGAAGTTTTGAAAAACCATTTTGAAGTAGTTTTGCAAGCTTCTTCCTGTAGAATATCTCATCACATTAGAACTCGAGGACTTGTACAAAACCACGATGTTCGTGAGTTTATAAGCCACTTTTCATAGGTTTGTAAGCTACTTGTCGTGGGTTTGTAAGCCACTAAAAAGGTAGAAATGGGTTCCATTCAAAATGAAATTTGGAATGAAGATTTCCATGCTATTATGAAGTTTTAACAAAAACTAGACACTTATCTTGAAATCTTGATCTTGATACTCTAGAGTCTTTAATCTTGATATCTTCATTCTAGATCTTAAGTATTGAGTCTTTATACTGATCAGTTTTCAGTAATCAATACCCGCATATATATATATATATATATATATATATATATATATATATATATATATATATATATATATCCTGCATATACATATCTATCTTGACAATAGGGTTAGTATATATTTTATAATGAAATAAGTTAAAAAGTTTATTGTCATCAAAACCAACATCTCAGTTCCTAACAAAGTCTGCCGGTGCCTGCCTTTAGATTGTAGCCCATAGTTGAAATTCTATACCAAATTGACTAAGTTTAGTCCCCCATTTCACCAATCTTTTAGAAGTCTCAGGCTTACTAAATACTTGCGTAAGGGGAAAATCGGTCGATACCTTGACCGAATGTGCCTAAAAGTATGCTTGAGCTTTCGAGCTGTGAGAACCAAGCAATAAGCTAATTTTTCTATAACTATGTATAATTGCTCGACGTCCTTTAGTCGCCTGCTTACGTAGTATACTGGAAGCTATGTTCCATTTTCTTCCCTAATGAGTACCAAGCTGACTGCTTGTTTTGATATTGCCATGTATAGGTATAATATTTCCCTGCTTTCGGGACTTGAGAGAATCAATTGTTTTTTTCGAATGGCTTTTTAATTCCAAGAAAGCTTTTCTGCAATCCTCTCCCCATTTAAAGTACTTCTTTTACTTAATCTCATCGAAAAATGGAATATACTTATCAATTGCTTTTGAGATAAATCTTAATATATATTTGTTATCATCAAAAGGGGGAGATTGTAGAATATGTTAGAGTATGATTTTTGTTTAATGATAATAGTTGATGATAATAAACACATACATATTTGTTTAAATGTATTTGTTGTTGTACTATTTTATTTTTCTATAGAATTAAATAAATATTTGTTGAACAAAATAAATAACTCAGAATTCATATTTAAACAAATATTTAATTCAAATAAATATTTTATTGCAAATTCAAACAGTAGAAAACTGAGCTCTCACAACATTTACACATTTTCAGTTACAATACAAGTCTCGCCATACAACATAATTTTCACCTCGGTACATATTTATTCTTCACTTGTTTTTTGATCTTCAATTTTGTTCCAGCCTGTATCCAGCATCTGAACTATCTACAAAATAAAAACTGAAGTGGTAAAATTGAAAAGGTAATATTTTGCACTATACAATGATGTGTGTGTTTGAAAATATTGTTTGCCTCAGTTATTTGGGTTGTTCATCATCATTTCTTTTATTTCAACTACACGAACAACTTGTGACATGCACAGCGTATCACTGTACATGCCACAAGGCCGTACATACTGATATACACATGCTTGTTAATACTTCAGGGACAGGTAAGCACAAGGTCAAACCCAAGTCGAGACTGGATTCAACACAAGTGCATGCAACATTTCAAATTCAATACAGCAAGTTCAGCATGCATGTGTAGACATGTTCAAATATGTAGGGACAATCAGACGGTGGTGAACACAATGCAAGTGAAACAAGACCAAGCAGCAAATAACTTTCGAATACATCAACTAATGAACAAGTCAAGGAGAAGTTTCAAAGTGTAATGGGAAATCGAAAATTATCAGCTGAATCCATGGTTCAGTAGTAGTTCAAAAATTGCTAATAAGTAAATGATGAACCACCCAATCAAAATGATAGTGAAGCAGTTTGAATAAAGCTGTAGAGAAATTCAATGAATAACTCATGGCCAGAGAATTAGAATATCTCAAAAATTCAAATGCCGAAGTCAAAAGAGCAATGAATGGAACCGACTCAAAGAGATTCAAATTCATCAAATATTGAACAAGTTAGTATAATCACCATCGTTCAAGCACAAAATCAACGCAAGTGATAAAATCATGAAAGATTCAAACATATATATAAGAACGAGAGTATAGGATGTTCGACCCCTATAAATTAAACCCATTACATCATCGGCAAAGATAACATATTCGAGTCCAAGCAAAATCAAAGAGGAAGCAAATAAATCATTAACCAATCCAAAACTCGAATCAAGTTGAGCGTAATCGAAATCGTAAAGGGAAAATCACGTACCGATTTAATCCAAGCATTCAAGCTCGACATTTGAAGCAGTCACAAAGAAAATTAAAGAACACCGATTGAAGTAGGAGGATAATTGTGGAACGAAAGCATCAAAATGAACAATCGATCTGAACTTTTTAATTCAAAGCAATGGCCTCAAAATAATCAAAACCCTATTTCTCTAAAGAGTAACAAAAAGGGATCGACCAAGGAATCACTGGAATGAAAAAATAAAGATGTCAATCGAAAATTATCAGTTGAAGTTGTGCTATCAGAGTAAGGTTAATAGCATAGATGTCTAACCCTAGTTTCAAATCTAGCAAGAGTCGGTCCAGTATTATTCCCTCTATTTTTGATGGAACAAAAATTTTAAATTGGAAACTAAAAATGAAATTTTATTTAAAATCTGTTAATTGTAATATTGGGCTATTATTGTAAATGGGTGTGATATAGTAGACAAGAAAAATACTTCGATTAATGCTCTTGTTATGCATATACTATATTTTCATATTAATCGAGATAGTTTTAACCATATCTCTCATTGTGAAAGTGCATAGAAAACTTGGAATACTGTTGATGCAATATATGGTGCAAAAGTCAACAACGGTGAGAAATCCTCCACAATCGACTCAGTTAAAGAAATGTGCTTGATAGGATTTGCAAAAGACAACAGCGATGAAGGTTCAATAGCCGACGAAATAAGTGGTTTTTCATTTAATAATTTAGTTCTCTTGTGCCAAAAATTGATTGAAAATAACGAAGCTCTTGAGATGAAAAATAATAAATTGAAAAAGGATAATCTAAACTTCATCAAAAAAATAATGATCTGGAAAATGAGCTTAAAATATTAATAAAAATAAAAATTCTGATTGCAAACGGTATTTGGACTATGAAAAAGAATTTGCCTATTTTCATGAGAACTTTCAAAAGCCAGAAAATGAAATTCTAATTCGGGAGAAGAACAAAATTGAGTTTATTTGTAAAAATAATATTTTGCAAAAAGAGTTAGATAGTTTTAAGAGGTCGGAAAGTTCTAAATATGCGATTTCTGAAAAGAAATTAAATGAGGTCAATGAAAATTTCAAAACCCATGAAAAAGAAAATGTGATTTTAAGCAAATCTGAAATTATTCGATTAAATATGAGTTTAAAAAGGAGATTGAAAAAATCAAGGATTTTGAGAAAAATGAATTTAAAAAACTCCAACTCTTTGAAACTGAGATGCAAGAAATTGAGACTAAAATTAGAGAGCTTGAAATGTAAAGATGGGCATGAAAATGAATAATTTTGAAAAGAGAGATATTATCATTAGTTGTTGTTCGATGCTAATAAATGAAAATAAACTTTTAAAATCCAAAGTTGATAAACTTGATTTGATTGCTCAGAAATTTTTACTAGAGAAAAATCATTTAATATGCTCTTAGAAAGTCAACTCTTTGTGAATAAAAGGAAAAGATTTGGATTTGCAAAAGTGTCAAAATATGAACAAATGACTAATGACACTGTTAAGGGGAAAAGTGTGATAATCAAATGTGTAAAGTGTGGAAATATTAGACATGGCAAGAAAAATTGTCGAAATATATACAAATACAAAACCGTTAAACAAATATGGATTCCAAAAAGTACGAATATAAATGGTTTGAAATTTAAATAAATTTGTATTCCCAAGGGTACAATTGTAGATGTGGTAAAATTGAAAAAGAAATATTTTGCGGTGTACAATGAAGTATGTGTCTGAAAATATTGTTTGCCTCAGTTATTTGGGTTGTTCGTCATCATTTCTTTTAATTCAACTTACACGAACAACTTGTGACATGCACAGTGTATCATTGTACATGCCACAAGGCTGTACTCACCGATATACGCTTGCTTGTTAAAACCGCAGGGACAGGTGAGCACAAGGTCAAACCTAAGCCAAGACTAGATAACAAAACTGGTGCATGCAACATTTCAGATTTAACATAGCAAGTCTAGCATGCATGTGTAGACATGTTCAAATATGCAGTGACGATCAGACAGTGATGAATACAATGCAAGTGAAATAAGACCAAACGACAGAGAACATTCGAATACATCAATTAATGAACAAGTCAAAGAGCAGTTTCAAAGTCTAATGGGAAATCGAAATTTATCAGTTGAAGCCCTGGTTCGGTAGCAGTTCAAAAATTGCCAGTAAGTCAATGATGAACTAGTCAATCAAAATGATAGTGAAGTAGTTGAATAAATTTGCAGAGAAATTCAATGAACAAGTCATGGCCAGAGAATCAAAATATCTCAAAAATTCAAATGTCGAAGTCAAAGGAGCAAAGAATGGAACCGACTCAAAGAGATTCAAATTCATCAACTATTGAACAAGTCAGTATAATCACCATTGTTCAAGCACAAAATCAACACAAGTGATAAAATCACGTAAGATGCAAACCAATATATACGAACAAGAGTATAGGGCGTTCGACCCCTATAAATTAAACCCATTAATCATCGGCAATGATCAGAGATTCGAGTTTAAGAAAAATCAGAGAGAAAGCAAATAAATCACAAACCAATCAAGAACTCGAATCAAGTTGAGCATAATCAAAATTGAAATAGGAAAATTGCGTACCAATTCAATCCAAGCATTCGAGCTTGACATTTGAAGTAGCCGCAAATCAAATCAAAGAACATTGATTAAAGTAGTTGGATAATTATGGAACGAGAGCGTCAAAGCGAACAATCGATCTGAACTTTTTAATTCAAAGTGGTAGCCTCAAAATAATCAAAACCCTATTTCTCTGAAGAGTAACAAAAAGGGATTCGCCAAGGAATCACTAGAATGAAAAAATAAAGACGTCTTTATTTTAATTAGCGGGCCGGTCTAATTTTTATATATCGGGTTTAAAATTTTAAATAGGTTTTTGAGTTTAGTTGTTTATTTTTATTGTGTAATTTTCTCTTTTAAACTTTTGTAAAATTCTTGTTGTATAACTAGATATGAACTATAATTTTGTAGTTCGAGAATTCACAACTCAGTGGCTGAGTTGTGGTAGGGTTTTGAGCTTAGATTTAGGTTAGTCAAGTTAGTGAGTGTCACAAGTTTACGTGTGTTTGTAAGCGTCTAACTACTTAATTTCTAGTAGAAACCATAGGGGCAGCACGTAAGCAGGGTTTTGTCGAAGCTGGGTAAATTTATGTGTGATATCTACTGCGTTACTTTATGTTATTGCTTTCATTTTCACATTAATTTTATTATTATCAGCATCACCCTATTCCCACCTCCCTCTAAGATGAAAACGATCCTACAAAGCTACCCTTCCATTTAAGCTCATTACTTCCTTGTTGCTATTAGGTTCGGCCATGTCCCTTATGGCTTGAATTTGGTCAGGACTTACTTCGATTTCGTGAGCACTTACTAGGTAGCATAAGAACTTTGCAGAATGGACTCCAAAAGAGAACATTCAAGGGTTTACTTTCATTTGATACTTCCACAATATTCTGAACATTTCCTCTAGATTCTTAAGATGGTTTTCAGGTTCGCTAGACTTCACCAGCATATCATCAACATAAACCTCCATGTTTCTACTAATTTTTTCCTTGATCATTCGATTAACCAATTTTTGGTAAGTGACCCTGCATTCTTTATCCCAAATGGCATTGCCCTATAGTAGTAAATTCCCGATTTAGTTATGAAGCTGGTATGATCCTCATCCGATTTGAACAACGATATCTAGTTGTACCTTGAATATGCATCCATGAGGGATAACAATTTGTGCCCACTTGTTGCATCCACCAACTGATCTATCTGTGGTAGCGGGAATCAATCCTTTGGGCACGCTTTGTTTAGGTCTATGTAATTAATGCATGTTCTCCATTTTTTGTTTGGCTTCTTTACCAAAATTGGATAGGTTAACCATTTAGGATAATATACCTCTTGGATTAATCCGTTATCAAGGAGTCTGTCAGCCTCCTCCTTTAGAGCATCTAATCGGACTTTGTCCAATTCTCTTTATCTATTTTATGGTGGTTACACCTAGATTGATATTAAGAGTGTGGCACGTTATAGTCGAATTGATTCCCACCATATAAGAATGTGGCCAAGAAATCACATCCAATTTATCTTTGAGGAACTGTATCAAGTCTTTCTTTAACTCATTATTGAGAACTTTTCCCACTTTAACCGTTTTGAGAAGCATCCTATGAATCTACATGGGCTTCCTTAAGGTCTTCTATGGGTTTTATCCTCTCTATTTCACCTCGACAGTCGAACTTTGTGACTATAGGACCCTTCTTTGTTGAGTTAGTGTCAATTCTCTTTCTCTTGCTTCCTGTAGGGATGTGCCTTTGATACATACATTTGTTAGACTTTTTAGTGTTAATCTTTGCTTTGAAAGTTGGAAGTAAAAATACATCATTCGTAGACTGTAAAACAATAGAAGAATCAAAGTAAGTAAACTAATCCCTTTTGTATTGGTCAAGTGGTAGCAAAATACATTTCCCGAGAGCTAAGTTGTTCCCCCGTACAGTCCTCCAGCCTCACTTTGTAAGGAATTCTACCATGCGGTATTTTGCGGAGACAAAAGCAACGATCTCATCTGGGACTGGTCTGCCAAAGGGGGCGTTGAAGTAGGAAGGTTGATCAATTACCATAAAAATAATTTCAAATGTTAGGCAAGTTGGCGGCACTCCCATTTGTACAAATAGCTTTATCTAGCCCATTGGAGTTAACCCTTTATTGTTGAACCCTAATATCGGCTCTGTGCTTGGTTCTAATTTATGCTCTGGGATATTCATCCGACTAAAGGCATGTACGAAGATGACATTGACCGCCCTGCATGTATCGACCAAAATCTTTGAGATAATGGATAGCCAAATTGGGGTCATAATCATGAGAGGATCATTATGAGGATGATTGACTCCTTTGCATAGTTCTGCAGGGTGACCACCAGATTAGGCATTTGGATGCTAAGATGTGGGTTTTTCATCGGAGGCTCTTCTTGAAAAAAATACATTCCTTCTTTAGCCTCTTTGATATATTTTCTTTGGGCACCTTTATTACTCCTGCTGCATGTGGCCCACCATGAATCACATCAATCCTATTTATTGGTGTGCTTAAGCTCAGAGGATCCTCGTATTCTAGCACATTTGTAGAGCTTCTTGGGCACTTATGGTGAGCATTTTCTATTCGTTGGGCTTTGTGCTGGTCTTGAAAAAATTCCTTTAGATGGCCTTCCCAGATCAGCTATTGGATTATTCTGGCTAGAACTCTGCACTTATCGGTTTTATAGCCATTAGCTTTGTGGTAAGCGTAGTAATCCCCTCCTTTTTTGCTCTGAATTATTCTTGGATTTGAAGGAGGTTGGAAAGTTGACCCTTTCCTTAGTTATATCATATATGTAAGAAAGTGGCTTGTCTAAAACAACTGTGTTGGCAACTGGTTCTTCCCATATGGTCCTTTTGTGACCAAGGTCTTGGCTAAACCTTCCCCCTTCCTTCCTGGGAACTGTTTTCTTCTTGGCGTAATAAAGCTCATCCATACGGATGAACCTATCTACTTGAAAGTAGAAGTCCTGTATATCTTTGCAGCCATCGACAAAGAGCCGCTTCCGGTAAGGGGTATTCTCCATTAAGACAGAATGGAAAGCTATGAGCCTGTGCAGTTAATGCGCTCGGTAGATTCAAAGCAATGGAGGTGTAAAAAGTCATAGCGGGGATACAGCGAGGATATAGCGGGATATAGCGAATGGCTCTAAAATAGCATATAAAACTCGTACTTAATGTTTTTACAAATATATAAATGGTAATTAAATGAAAAATTATCATTCAATTGAATTATAAATAATACATAAATAATTTTAAATAAAAACATGTGCGAATATACTTTAAATAAACGAAAAACTGTTATATAACATAATTGAGTTTGGTAGAATATTAGAGTATTTTCATTTCTAAAAATATATTAAAAATTAAATCAAATAAATTAGTTTCATAATTTTATAATGTATAAATGCAATATTTCAATTCATTTTATTAAAAAAGATATAGCGGGAATAGCGGAATATAGCGGAAATAACGGGATGTAGTGGAAATAGCGGGGATTAAAGCGGAAAGGCTATATTCTGGGGATATATGGAAAAATCGTAGCGGTAGAAATCCGCTATGAGATATAGCGGGGTTGTAGCGAGGTAATAGCGGGGAATTAACTACACAGCTACGAGCTTTTCACGATCATTCATATCCTTGGCCTTTAAAGCTTCGGAGTTGAACCTTCTCAAGTAGTCCCTAAAGATTCTCACTGCCTTTGCTCTATATTTTCCAAGACTGTATAGTCAATAGTAGGATCTTTATAGATGTAGAATTGGGCAGAGAACTCTAAGAAAATTATTTCCAGGAGTAGATGATCTTTTCTCTGTATTGCCTATACTATTTGGCTGTCGCTCCCTGGAGAGTAACGGGTAATAGTCGACATCTGCCTGCCCCAAGAGCATTATGCAAATCCATCTGGCTATCGAAAGCCATGAAATGATCATCAGGGTCCATATCCCCATGGTATTTCATGGATGGTATTTTGACATACAGAGGTATTAATGTGGCCATGATCTCATAGGTAAAAGATGGCACCCTCTCGTTTCCATTGACATTTTTGTCCATAGTTCTTTTTCCCATGGAATTCATATCATCTTTGATAGCCTTCTTGGTAGCGTCTTTCAAAAAAGCTTTGACATTGTCGTAATTCTTCTGACTTGGATGGTACTCTTTAGATGTTGAACTGCCAGACTATTCCAAGGATTTGTCAGTAACTCTTCCTTGATGATTGGCTCTTGTTTAGGGTAGTTCCTTCTTTTTCGAAGAGGTCAAGTCCACTCTGTCTTTGCATTCTTTGGAATTAGTCTTTAGATTCCTCCATGGGGAGATCACTTCTTCTCCTTGAGTCTGTTTCGTGGTCTTTTAAGACTTTTGAGATATGGCCATCTTCAACAACTCCTGCATTTCTTGTAGTTGTTGTTCCACACGCTTGATTTTTGCGGTGTTTTCATCTTTTCATGTCGACGATGAAGTCTATCCTGAGATGACCCCATCCAGGTTACATAATAGAGTTATATTTTCTTCCATGGTGGTAGTGTATATTGCTTCCTCCACAATTCCGCTCAAACGCTTTGACCTCATTTTTCCTACGCAAGAGAAATGCAATACAATTCGTTTGTATATAGCGAATTGTGTATGAAAAAATAATACACGCGCCATTTGATCTAACCATTATGATCTTTGTCAGCATATTTATCGCATAATACAATGTTATACAAATAGTAAATAGGATTACGCATGCATGAAAAATAAAGCAAAATTTTCATACCTGTATGAGTTCTTGTACAATGCAAAATTTTCTGTCTGCTTTTAAATTTTGAAAAATTTATGCACGTTTCAAAGCATAAACTGAAATCCGAGCAACATGCTAATACTTCAAAAGAGTTGCATAGCATCCACTAGATCCCATGTAATATATGCACCAGCAGACGTCGTTTCTATGGACGTTATCTTGAACGGAGGAGACCCAGTTTATGGCACTTCTACCATTGGGATTTGCTATACTACTAGATTAACCCATAAGTAATCATGCATCGAATGGGGACCCAATAGGTGAGGTGGGGGTCAGGTGGTTCATTATTAAATGTTACATTTCAAATTTTGGTTTACTTGGTTCATACAACAAAATTGTTTTTTGGTGCAGTTACTATAGCTAACGGTTTGATTGCATGCACCAATGACAGAATTAGAGATGCAGTCTCTATCGACGCTTTAGGTATCAAAACTCCTACGACCGACTCTGACTGCACCAAGAAAGAAAACCAAAGATAAACAAAGGTATGAATTTGAAACTACTAAACATTCATGATATAACTGAACTTATATGTACATGTTATGAGTCTACTCTTGTGCAGTTCTCTTGGTAGTAAGAAGGTGCTATACCAACTAATATGGAACATAGCTTCTTAATTACAAGCATTGTATGTTTTATTTTATTTTATTTTAGGTAATCTTTCTTCATTTAAATGCTCATAACAAATAGTTAAATATTTCATGTAGGACTTTAACTCAATCAGAGAAGGAAAAGAATGATAATTAAAGAGTGTTGTAACAATAATAAATTATTGCTTGATTATATATTAATCATTAAAAATTGTACGTTTTAGGTATAACACACATAAAAGAGGGTTTTGATATCTATCTGAGGCCATGCATCAATGAACCTTGTTCGGATTCAACAACTCATTCTTCACTTGAGATTTGCAGTAAAGACGATCCTTTATTGTTGATTTGCAGCAGCTCACTCACTCTTCACTTGAGACTAATAGCAATGATGATCTAAAAATATAAAGGTATTGACGCTTATTGTTGTATACTCTTTCTTTTTTATACAAAGTTCCATTTATTCTATTTGTTAAGATTAATTTAGCAAGTATTTTTCTAATTAAAATTTTGATTTACATTTTGATGCTGAAAAAATGAATTTCATGATTGCGTCAAAATTTTCATTTCCCTCCGTAACCTTAGGGTCGCTTAACCCAAAAACTATGAAGAGAAAAATGAAAGCCTTAGATCCATTTATCACCCATTGAAATATTACTTAAAGATATGATTCTTATTTTTTGTCTGAAATCTAAGGCTAATTGGCATTTTCTTTATGCGAAGGAATTGGTTTTCACTAAAAGCTTGGATCTGCAATTTAAGTTACAATATATGATTCAACATCTAATTTCTGATCCAAATTGATTAATTTTCATTTAATCTTTTATGAAGCTAAAATGTTGTTTAATATTTGTGTATGGTATCTTTTTCTTGAAGTTATTAGCATACATCTTGGTAAATATCTTGAAATTTATGTCATGTTCAAATGATATATTTTACTTTTAAGTCATACAACGGTTTGGTCATTGTAGTTGTCACTTTTCAACTAGGTTTCTTATCACTTGGCTATTTGTTGGGTGCTAATATTTACACAAAGATATGTTAGACATGCCACCTTTAGTAGACCCGACTTATTATAATATATAATCAACTATTCAACTGATACCACATTCAAGGGAATCAATACCATATTTACATAAAGATATGGTTTACACTGTTTGAATTATGATTGAGAAATTCTGTACGTCTATCTTCCCTATATAACAATTTCCAAGGAATTATGTAGTTCTCTTATAGTAAGTACTATGGTTGATATTTTATATGCTATACAGATGGAGATTTATACACCACTCCACCCTCTTTTCATGAAAAGTAACAAATTTGCGTGTGTATGTGTGTATGCATGCACATACATGAGCAAGAATCCACTACACCTCTCTTTCGGTAGACTCGATTCTACATCCTTATCATTTTTGGAGCTATGCAATTTGGAATAAAACTAAACATCGAGGATGTTCAGTCTATACTACGAACGCATTATCGATAAAAAAAGAGATAATTTGTAAGTAATTAGCATGGTCACAACTACATGTTAGCACTTTTAAAGAATTGTACATGAAAGGGAATGTTAAATAAAGGATACAAATGAGAAAGGGTTTCACATCTGCTCCTTATTTGCACGGCTATATGCTAATAGGTTGTAATATTGCGGTTATAGGCTGTTTATTAGACCCAAGCCCATTTATGTTATATCATTTATTTCTGACTGTATAAATACACAATGTACGTAAAAATACTTGTATCATTCAAGTCTGAATACAATTTAGCTTCTGCCTTCCATATCCCAATTCTGAAATACAAAACTATAATAAATTCAACTTTGTATCAGAGCTTCATTCCTAGCAGCATTATATTGATTTGTTTATCATAAGATTCGTCATCATCATTTGATAAAGTTACGAGCAGCAAGATCTCATCAGAAAAATATCATTATTTGGGATCTGATCAAGTGTCATGCCAAGGATCCTATACTAGACCTAGTTCCATCAAGTTCTTTCTTTCAGAAAAGCAAAACTGAAACCGGTTTCAAGAAATCATCAAAAGAATCAAAAAGGAAAATGCCTTGCCAAGAAAACCCATAAAAGAATCATCATTTGGGTTAATGTCTGCACTTACCTCTCTCTTCTGAAGACTTAAGACCGGTTTTTCTATCTTTTCTTGGAATTTTTCGTTTTCTTTCTATTTGAAACCTTTTTATCCAAAGAATCCATCAATTCTATTATTCAGATTTCAGTCTAATTATGGTTGGAGAAGATTCTACAACCTCTAATAGTTCATCTACATCTTAACCATTGGGCACAGAGAAGCTGATCAAGACTATAGTTAGCCCACATGGTCAATTGATAGCTACACATCTCGATGAAAGTAATTATCTCCTCCGAAAGTATCAAGTGCAAATTGCAATAAGAGGGTATGGCCTTAACAACTTCATTTCTGCCACCCCAAAATTTCCTCCATAATTTTCGAAACATAGTGAGGGAAAGTCAATAGAAAACAAAGAGTATATTGCATATCAAAGACAAGATAGTCTCTTGGGTTCTTTACTTCTATCATCAATAAGTACAAACTTCAGCCACAAATTGTGGGATGCAATACAGCATATGAAATACGGTCCACCGTAGAACAAATCTTTAGTACTCAATCAGTAGCAAGAATTATGCACTAAAAAAGACAACTTCAAAATTTAAAGAAATAAGATGTGCAGTGGGAGAATATTTATCTAAGATAAAGACTCTTTGTGATTTGCAATGTACTGCTTGTAGGATCGATTTCTCCCTAGAGGGGGAGGGGTGAATAGGGTGATGCTATCAATTATAAAAATTATTGTGGAAGTTTATAAAATATTTTCAACACGGATATATCAAAATAGTAGCATGGATAATAGCAGAATAGTAAATGCAGAAATAGAACGGCACAGAATCTATCCAGCTTCGGCAAAACCTTGCCTACATGCTGCCCCCAAGGTTTCTACTAGAAATTAAGCAGTCAGACACTTACACACATAAACTCGCGACACCCGCTGTAACATCCCGCCTTTTCGCACACTTAAACCGACACACGTGCCAATTAAAAGCACACGCAAGGGCGGATTGTTATGTGGTAAATAAGAAAAACAGAGAAGAAATAAAACAAAATAGAATCTCACAGCGGAAGGATAAAATATAATAATAAATATATAGTTCATAAATGGTTACAAACCAGTTAATTCTTCTTTATACAATAAATATCAGAGTTACACATACTAATACAAACAATGCAGCGGAATAGAAAGAGTGTGGTGCATACTATAAATAATAATAATACGACTCCTTCGTCTTCGTCCTTCAAAGCTAAAGTCTTCGATCCTGAAACGCTCGGACTGACCCGAGCGAATTTGAAAAGACAAAAACACTCGAGTCAGAACTAAAAGATCTTATGTGAGTTAAATTAACAGAAATAAATATGAGTACAGTAACTCAAGAGATGTTCGGGATTTACATCACCTAAGGATCCGTTAAACTATTTACTATGTAGTATATTGCGCTATTATAATAGTGTCTATTTATAAAATAAACTTACTTTTTAATAGCGTTAAGGGGTTACCCATATAGCCCTTAACACAAATAATGCCGGTAGTCTATACAGTACCGTAACACCTCCTGATCGGGAAGCTACCAGAGGATACTCCATAGGTACGACACAAATAGAAACTCGTAGTAAAGGCTCGGTATGGTAGGTGACACGGCACAACTAGGCAATGCGAGGGTAGATATACCAATTGCTATCCAGGCTGGTGGAAACGCGTAGCCGCAGTTACCGCCCACCTCGGACTAACTCCCCAAAATCAAAATATAGAAGTGGCCACTGAATCAATCCAAAATCAAAGTATAATATCGAAGAGGAGGGTCCGATCAGAGGAATGACCTCATTGGCCTGAGAATCGCTCCTGTTTTAGCCACCTTATGCCAACTCACGGGAGTCGGGTCCACGTATTTACCTTACAGGAAACGCCACCACCAACCTACTTCATTCTGGAATCTCCACCGCGTACACGGTTAGTCAAAGTGGTTTTCGGTATCGACAGAGAGTATGTCAGATATCCGATCCCGGTCTCTTTGCCAACCCATCGTTATTATAACACCGCGGTCATTTAAAATAGTTTATACTTAAAAACCAGAATAAAAATTTCCATTTCAAAAACTATGAGTACGATATCATTTTAAAACCCAAACAATATGATATCATTTTATCCAAATATAATTCTTTCCAAAATCATACTGCTTTAAAATCTATAATATCTGGAAACCGAACATTTGAATTATACTTTCAAAGCATAATATTTCGAAATTCATATATTTTAAACCCATAACTTCTAACTTGAATGGTTTGGATATTCAACGGCATATAAAATAGATGGTTTACCTTTTAAGGTTATTTTGTAAAGAAAAATAATTTCCATGGCTTTAAAATATATTTCTTTATTTTAAGGTCTAAACCATAATTTAAATATCACTTTCAAGTTCCAAAAACCATTTCAATTTCTATATATATATATATCCATTTGGAGTATTAATATTTCAAAACTAAAGTTGGAATTTATTCTTTCAGCAAATTAAACGTACTATTATTTAGTCTTGAATATTCACATCAAATCCATAAATAAAACTCCATTTCTAGTAATTAAATATTTTCTCAATTTTACTTTATACTAGAATATTCCTTTTTAAATGTATTTAGGAAAAATTCAGTTTATAAAGATCACATTTTTAAAACTTCCAAACTTAACATATATTATAAATTATCAAATCCATTCCTAAATTTTTTTATACCATTTTTATTTAACGGATTTATACAAAGCTCAAATTCAAAATTTAACTTTCATATGTATATATATATGGAAGAATAATATTTATAAAATATAAAAACTAAATTTTAATGACCGTATCTCATCCAAACCATAAAAATCACTTTAAAATAATTTATATATAGACCACGGTGCCTGTATATAATTTTCTATCCTATGGTCAAGTCATACGGATATTTATCATTTCAATCCGCAATTTAAAATAAAATTTTGCGGTTGTATATCATTTCAAACCACAATCCCGAATGAAATGAAATATGCATGATAATTTGCAATTTAATGATATACAATAAACATCCATTCATCAACATCCTCCATCATCCAAATCGCAATTATCAATCAATATCAATCAATAACAATATTATTTTTGGTACTACATAACAGGTAATACTGGCAATTTTATTCAAATTAAATTTAACAGCTATTAATCTACGGTCTATATTCAGAAATAAATTATATAGCTGTTAACTAGCAGTTCACATACAAACAAATAAATTTTAACTGTAAATTTATACGCAATAAATTAATTAAATTAACAGTTAAATTAAATAAATGCAATTCAACAGATATGAATAAAATAAACATGCCAAATACTCATAAATAAATTTCTATTCATTTCTAAAATTAATTTAAACAAACATAAAAGCTTCTAGTAGTTGTGAGTGGGTTAAAACACTCACCTTTTGAATTTAAATCGAATTTAAATTCGATTTAAACCCAAAAATTCGCCCGTCTCGGAATTCGTCCAAACCAGCGTCATCAAGTCCGGAATTAAATTACGATCCTAACAAAAAAAATTTCGCGTGAATCGGATGTCGTATGTGAAAGTTACTCGATTAAACGCTTGGAAAAAAAATAATAATTTAATTTAAATTAAAACCAAAAAAAAAACAGAACCTCACCACTCATCATGCACGTGCGTTTCCCCCTGTAGCATCATCACGCAACACAGCACGAAGACGCGAAACCCCCCTTCTTTCGTTCGCTCCCAGGCAAACCTAACCGCCACCATAGCAACTCGCCAACGCCCGAGGCACCCCAACCCCCTCCACGTCGCCGGAGTGCCCCTTTGACCCAGGCCGACCCCATCACGCTCGAACGACGAGGCAAAACTCCACCGGCCGCCCCTTAAAACGCATGCCCTAATCAAATTTTTCCGTTGATCCGACCGTTGATTCTCGAAACAAAACCCATAGATGCGCTCCCCATCGTCCTCTCTTCAATACCCAGAAACCATTCGACGATCAGACGAAGTTTGTTACGGCGATGATGAACGGTTGGGACTGTTTTGAATTTATTGTGGTCAAACGAATGTCCAACACAGAAAACGAATTGCACCAGTAGATTACGTGCATCGAGAACATCAACATATATTAATTTGGAATTTTTCTGGAGAGTTTGAATTTTCATTGAAATTTTGAATTGATTGGATCTAGGGTTTGCACCCATTGAAGAAGAAGAGGAGCTTGAAGAAAGTATATGCGCAGATGAAATGAAATTAGGCGGAGGCTAGGGCTTGTAGCTAGGTTTATATAGAGTGGTTAGAGATAGAGTAGATAGACCGTAGAATGAACGTGCGTAGCAAACTATGGCCCAAAAAGCCCGTTATGACTCCGGAACGAAATTTCGTAAATCTATATATCCAAATAGGTAATTTAAAATATTCTGAACGCGATGGAAGAAGTTTCACGTCCAAATTTGATCGTATTAAGAAGTTATGCTGAAAACAAAATTTCCAAATTGATTTCAAATTGATTTTAATAAAATTGATTTTCAAGGCGTTTCGCGTCCGTACGATCAAACGACAGGTCCGATCGATACGAAACTTGAAACCCTATAATAATTCATCGATACGGATCCGATGAAACTAGTTTTGTCGAAATCCGAGTCCGTTGCCAAAATGGCTATTTTTATATTCATTAAATAAATCAAAATTTAGTCAATTAAATCTAATTTCCCATTTCTCTTTGATAATTGATGATTCTTATTATTATAAAATTTTCAATCACCTATACTAATTTAAACAAAATTTAACTTGTCGAATTAAATTTAGAAATCCTCAAATTTCATTAATTTCACCAAAATATATGTATATATTGAATTTCCAAAATTTAATTAAATTTACTTTCCATTATTTATTGTCAATTAGATTGATTTATCATTGGATTCATATTTCAATATGTAAATATCCCCAATTTCATCTGCACTTATATTTACATAGTTTCTAAATATTAAATTTCAAATATTACTTCATTTAACGTTACGTATTTATTATTTATTACTTGCTGCAGTTGATTATCAATTATACTTAATATACTAAATAGATGGTAAATTTTGAATACTTGTTATCATTAACGTTTTATTTCCACTTACAAAATAAATGAAATTATTACATAAACTCCCTTAATTAAGTCAACCATTATCTTATATAACTTAACTGGTAATATATATATCCGATTGCCCTAATTGGTTTTATAGTTATCAGCTAAATACATACTAACTTGTAAATAAATTCGTTTAATTGCAAATGGATATGATCAAATTTAATAGATTGAATAGATGGGTAAGCAAATAATAAATTTTCCTTTTTGTCAAATTCAAACCCATTCCTACTTAATTATCAATTACAATTTATTACGAAACATTGATTTTATGCAGTTACCTTTTATTTGCGTAGTATTACATCAATTCCTATAACCTTGGATTCATTCCCAATCCACCAAATTCAATTTATTACACTTTACAAATGTGTTTCCAATATATAGGTATTGCCCAAATTAAATTTTATTAGCTAACTCATATTAATAAACAAATGACTTATATGAATGATTAAAATTTTCAATTATCTCACTTTACTCCTAAACTTCTGTTATTGTAAACCTTAAATAATTCCATCAAAATTTAATAAAAATCCCAAACTAAATCACCCATTGCAACATGCCACTGAAATAGGAATTTTATACTAATTGTTATCATACCCATAATTACATGCTTATCACTAAGTCCCACATTTGCATAAATTTATTAAATTGGAATGTTTATTAAGGTTTATGCATTTCCAACTTGTACTGATTTTACACAATCGTCATTTACCTTACATTCCATTTCTATTCAATATATATTCATTTTATTCCATTCATTTGGGTACTGTATTGAAATATATTTATTAACTAATACTAACGTTATTATCATTAATTATAATTGGGTTTCCAATTTTTATTCAATACCTTGAACAATAACTTACATATTAATCAAATCCTTCTTCTACTTAATTCAAATTGGATTATATTCCAATTCCTATAACTAGGTCTTAAGTCACCATTTACATAATTAAATTTAGCGTTTATTTCAATCTTCGTTTATAATTTAAAGTTTCTACTAAATTAAATTACAAAACTTATGAACTTTAACAAATTTAATCCACCAAATAAATTTTTCTAATGTTTATATATTTGCAATTCAATTCAGTTATTATTTCCTTAATACCATTTTAATCAACTAATTATGACTAATAACCACAAACACAAATTTTTCGTTATTTCAATCTATGTCATATAAAATTTTATATTATTTACCTTTAATTACAGTTACTAGCTAACCCCTACATTTACTCTATTAAAAATCCTAAGACTTCTATTTCAATTTAAATTAGATTAGAAAACATATCAAATTGACTCATTTAATATCATTGAATTTAACGGGTCGTTACACTCTCCCCCACTCAAAACTTTTCGTCCTCGAAAAGGAAAAAGAAGGGAGAAGGAAGAATTAAAACAGTACATCTATTTCAAATATTATTTATAAACAATAATTTACTAAATTTATTTTCTTAAATAAAATATACCTGTTTATAATCATTATATTCTTTTATACTTAGATTATTAAAGCTGGAAAACATTCAACAAAATTCTAAGTCCAAAATTTACGAAAATTTTTGGCAGAGTCTCCTTTGTACGGTGAGGCTCGGGAGAAAATATAATATCAAAATATACAAATATATTACATATATTATCAAAATATTATATCCCAACACGGGAAAATTATATAAATTAGCGCTAAAATGTAATCCGGAAACGTACCTATTTGTCGGGCAATATACGCTTATTATTATGGAACCAAAAGCAGTAGCAGTTGCTTCCATCACCTGTATTCACTTATATAATCTAAAAGGTTAAATATTTATATGAAAGTGAAATGTTTAGGTGGTTTCGACCATTAATCAACCAATCAAATGCAACAACCATAGATTTTTAACAAACAGCACACACCACAAACAAGCAACCATTAATCCATCAACCAATTTGTTGTTTGGGTTCAAACTTGAAATTTGTATGAAATGAAATTAACTATCAAGTGCATTCTTTACTCAACAGTCTTAGATGGAACAAGGATAGATTATTTATTCATCCAACAACTTCAAATTCCTTACCCAACAAACATAAATCAACAATAACAATTCAAACCAACAACCAAATTAACTTATTATACATTTATTTCATGCTTCAGTGGTTTGATTTTCTTTCTTTCATTTATGGAGGGATTTCTTTATTTCTTACAAATTTTCATTTTCCATTTATCACAAAATTCATTATATTTGTATTCCAATTTATTTACTAAAGTTTCTATCATCTATTTATATTACTTACCTTTACTTATAGTAAAATTTCCAATTTAACTTAAGTCTATACAATTAATTCTCATTAATAATAGCAAATTAATAGAATACCTTTATTACCTTACTCTTCACTTGTAAGATTTCCCTTTCATTTTCTTAATACATTGCAACTTTTATTATATGGTAAGTTATGTATGTTTTAAGAATGTAAGTGAAAATTTACAAGTTTCTTCTCAATTCCATTTTATTAATTTTAAACTAGTAGCTTTCATACCGTACTGAAGTTTATAACCCTCCACATCAATCCTTATTTAATAAAGAATTTCATTTTATCTACTTAAGTTCATATCACCTATTTATATTACTTATCTTTAACTTGAGATTTTAATTATAACTTAAGTTTATACCAATAATTTCTCATTTATAACAATGATTTATTGAATACTTCACTATTTCCAAAATTTCTACTTGTATAATATTCTAATCCAATTTCTTAATTAACATTTCAACTTTTATATTTGGTAAGTTATTTATGTCAAAGAAAAATGCAATTAAACTTATACAAGCTTTATCTCATCTTTTAATTAAATTTAATGTAAATCAATATTACTCTTTGTAACAATTTCAAATTTCTCTTTATAACTTTTCATTAATTCTCTTACCTACATTAGAGGTTTCAATTAATTACTTACCTTTTATTTCACTAAAATAATTTAAAATAATTAATTAATGGAAATTTAAGAATTAAATACCGGGTCAAACCTCAAAATTTCTTTAAAAATAATAGATAATTAATTTCTTACAACTTTTATATCTCTAATTATCTTTTAAAACAATTAAATTTTAAATAATTTCAAAACAAATCTGCAGTAGAATTTACTACAGTGGCCTTTCCCTTCGAAACTCGAAAATGAAAGTCGATGATGCGGCCGTCATCACCGAAATTATTTTCCAGCGACAGAGAGGAAAGTACAAACTTATTTTCTTCAAAATCCTCTTTAAACCAATTCTTTCGAATTATACTAAATATTTATATAAGAAAATATTTATAAACCAAATCATTATATTTCATAAATCCTTTGAAAGCAGATTTTCAAAATCCCGGACTTAAGTTCTAAAATCTACAATTTGATTTATTATAATTTCAACTTAGCTTCAATTTATTACAAATATTTTTATATTACCTAACACCCAATCTATAGCAACCAAATATATATATATATCTTTATAAAAATATTTTTATATATAGAAAATATAATAGGCAAAATTATTTCATTCACTCATGTTAAAAACAAATATTATGTCGGTCTGTCCTATTAAGTGTTTAGAAATCCCTATTGATGTCATAGCGTCCCATGCATCAACCAGAATTTATAAATACAAAGCGGAACAGAGTAACATAATATTAAAATCTTTTTATAAAACTAACAAATACGCTCTCTCATATATATACTCTCAGCGACTCCCATAGGGTATTACTACCCTATTGAGAAAGAGTCAAACCCCACAAAGCCAAAGTTTATCGCTAAACCAAAGCTCCGATACCAACTGTAACATCCCGCCTTTTCGCACACTTTAAACCGACACACGTGCCAATTAAAAGCACACGCAAGGGCGGATTGTTATGGGGTAAATAAGAAAAACAGAGAAGAAATAAAACAAAATAGAATCTCACAGCGGAAGGATAAAATATAATAATAAATATACAGTTCATAAATGGTTACAAACCAGTTAATTCTTCTTTATACAATAAATATCAGAGTTACACATACTAATACAAACAATGCAGCGGAATAGAAAGAGTGTGGTGCATACTATAAATAATAATAATACGACTCCTTCGTCTTCGTCCTTCAAAGCTAAAGTCTTCGATCCTGAAACGCTCGGACTGACCCGAGCGAATTTGAAAAGACAAAAACACTCGAGTCAGAACTAAAAGATCTTATGTGAGTTAAATTAACAGAAATAAATATGAGTACAGTAACTCAAGAGATGTTCGGGATTTACATCACCTAAGGATCCGTTAAACTATTTACTATGTAGTATATTGCGCTATTATAATAGTGTCTATTTATAAAATAAACTTACTTTTTAATAGCGTTAAGGGGTTACCCATATAGCCCTTAACACAAATAATGCCGGTAGTCTATACAGTACCGTAACACCTCCTGATCGGGAAGCTACCAGAGGATACTCCATAGGTACGACACAAATAGAAACTCGTAGTAAAGGCTCGGTATGGTAGGTGACACGGCACAACTAGGCAATGCGAGGGTAGATATACCAATTGCTATCCAGGCTGGTGGAAACGCGTAGCCGCAGTTACCGCCCACCTCGGACTAACTCCCCAAAATCAAAATATAGAAGTGGCCACTGAATCAATCCAAAATCAAAGTATAATATCGAAGAGGAGGGTCCGATCAGAGGAATGACCTCATTGGCCTGAGAATCGCTCCTGTTTTAGCCACCTTATGCCAACTCACGGGAGTCGGGTCCACGTATTTACCTTACAGGAAACGCCACCACCAACCTACTTCATTCTGGAATCTCCACCGCGTACACGGTTAGTCAAAGTGGTTTTCGGTATCGACAGAGAGTATGTCAGATATCCGATCCCGGTCTCTTTGCCAACCCATCGTTATTATAACACCGCGGTCATTTAAAATAGTTTATACTTAAAAACCAGAATAAAAATTTCCATTTCAAAAACTATGAGTACGATATCATTTTAAAACCCAAACAATATGATATCATTTTATCCAAATATAATTCTTTCCAAAATCATACTGCTTTAAAATCTATAATATCTGGAAACCGAACATTTGAATTATACTTTCAAAGCATAATATTTCGAAATTCATATATTTTAAACCCATAACTTCTAACTTGAATGGTTTGGATATTCAACGGCATATAAAATAGATGGTTTACCTTTTAAGGTTATTTTGTAAAGAAAAATAATTTCCATGGCTTTAAAATATATTTCTTTATTTTAAGGTCTAAACCATAATTTAAATATCACTTTCAAGTTCCAAAAACCATTTCAATTTCTATATATATATATCCATTTGGAGTATTAATATTTCAAAACTAAAGTTGGAATTTATTCTTTCAGCAAATTAAACGTACTATTATTTAGTCTTGAATATTCACATCAAATCCATAAATAAAACTCCATTTCTAGTAATTAAATATTTTCTCAATTTTACTTTATACTAGAATATTCCTTTTTAAATGTATTTAGGAAAAATTCAGTTTATAAAGATCACATTTTTAAAACTTCCAAACTTAACATATATTATAAATTATCAAATCCATTCCTAAATTTTTTTATACCATTTTTATTTAACGGATTTATACAAAGCTCAAATTCAAAATTTAACTTTCATATGTATATATATATATATATATGGAAGAATAATATTTATAAAATATAAAAACTAAATTTTAATGACCGTATCTCATCCAAACCATAAAAATCACTTTAAAATAATTTATATATAGACCACGGTGCCTGTATATAATTTTCTATCCTATGGTCAAGTGATACGGATATTTATCATTTCAATCCGCAATTTAAAATAAAATTTTGCGGTTGTATATCATTTCAAACCACAATCCCGAATGAAATGAAATATGCATGATAATTTGCAATTTAATGATATACAATAAACATCCATTCATCAACATCCTCCATCATCCAAATCGCAATTATCAATCAATATCAATCAATAACAATATTATTTTTGGTACTACATAACAGGTAATACTGGCAATTTTATTCAAATTAAATTTAACAGCTATTAATCTACGGTCTATATTCAGAAATAAATTATATAGCTGTTAACTAGCAGTTCACATACAAACAAATAAATTTTAACTGTAAATTTGTACGCAATAAATTAATTAAATTAACAGTTAAATTAAATAAATGCAATTCAACAGATATGAATAAAATAAACATGCCAAATACTCATAAATAAATTTCTATTCATTTCTAAAATTAATTTAAACAAACATAAAAGCTTCTAGTAGTTGTGAGTGGGTTAAAACACTCACCTTTTGAATTTAAATCGAATTTAAATTCGATTTAAACCCAAAAATTCGCCCGTCTCGGAATTCGTCCAAACCAGCGTCATCAAGTCCGGAATTAAATTACGATCCTAACAAAAAAAATTTCGCGTGAATCGGATGTCGTATGTGAAAGTTACTCGATTAAACGCTTGGAAAAAAAATAATAATTTAATTTAAATTAAAACCAAAAAAAAAAACAGAACCTCACCACTCATCATGCACGTGCGTTTCCCCCTGTAGCATCATCACGCAACACAGCACGAAGACGCGAAACCCCCCTTCTTTCGTTCGCTCCCAGGCAAACCTAACCGCCACCATAGCAACTCGCCAACGCCCGAGGCACCCCAACCCCCTCCACGTCGCCGGAGTGCCCCTTTGACCCAGGCCGACCCCATCACGCTCGAACGACGAGGCAAAACTCCACCGGCCGCCCCTTAAAACGCATGCCCTAATCAAATTTTCCCGTTGATCCGACCGTTGATTCTCGAAACAAAACCCATAGATGCGCTCCCCATCGTCCTCTCTTCAATACCCAGAAACCATTCGACGATCAGACGAAGTTTGTTACGGCGATGATGAACGGTTGGGACTGTTTTGAATTTATTCTGGTCAAACGAATGTCCAACGCAGAAAACGAATTGCACCAGTAGATTACGTGCATCGAGAACATCAACATATATTAATTTGGAATTTTTCTGGAGAGTTTGAATTTTCATTGAAATTTTGAATTGATTGGATCTAGGGTTTGCACCCATTGAAGAAGAAGAGGAGCTTGAAGAAAGTATACACGCAGATGAAATGAAATTAGGCGGAGGCTAGGGCTTGTAGCTAGGTTTATATAGAGTGGTTAGAGATAGAGTAGATAGACCGTAGAATGAACGTGCGTAGCAAACTATGGCCCAAAAAGCCCGCTATGACTCCGGAACGAAATTTCGTAAATCTATATATCCAAATAGGTAATTTAAAATATTCTGAACGTGATGGAAGAAGTTTCACATCCAAATTCGATCGTATGAAGAAGTTATGCTGAAAACAAAATTTCCAAATTGATTTCAAATTGATTTTAATAAAATTGATTTTCAAGGCGTTTCGCGTCCGTACGATCAAACGACAGGTCCGATCGATACAAAACTTGAAACCCTATAATAATTCATCGATACGGATCCGATGAAACTAGTTTTGTCGAAATCCGAGTCCGTGGCCAAAATGGCTATTTTTATATTCATTAAATAAATCAAAATTTAGTCAATTAAATCTAATTTCCCATTTCTCTTTGATAATTGATGATTCTTATTATTATAAAATTTTCAATCACCTATACTAATTTAAACAAAATTTAACTTGTCGAATTAAATTTAGAAATCCTCAAATTTCATTAATTTCACCAAAATATATGTATATATTGAATTTCCAAAATTTAATTAAATTTACTTTCCATTATTTATTGTCAATTAGATTGATTTATCATTGGATTCATATTTCAATATGTAAATATCCCCAGTTTCATCTGCACTTATATTTACATAGTTTCTAAATATTAAATTTCAAATATTACTTCATTTAACGTTACGTATTTATTATTTATTACTTGCTGCAGTTGATTATCAATTATACTTAATATACTAAATAGATGGTAAATTTTGAATACTTGTTATCATTAACGTTTTATTTCCACTTACAAAATAAATGAAATTATTACATAAACTCCCTTAATTAAGTCAACCATTATCTTATATAACTTAACTGGTAATATATATATCCGATTGCCCTAATTGGTTTTATAGTTATCAGCTAAATACATACTAACTTGTAAATAAATTCGTTTAATTGCAAATGGATCTGATCAAATTTAATAGATTGAATAGATGGGTAAGCAAATAATAAATTTTCCTTTTTGTCAAATTCAAACCCATTCCTACTTAATTATCAATTACAATTTATTACGAAACATTGATTTTATGCAGTTACCTTTTATTTGCGTAGTATTACATCAATTCCTATAACCTTGGATTCATTCCCAATCCACCAAATTCAATTTATTACACTTTACAAATGTGTTTCCAATATATAGGTATTGCCCAAATTAAATTTTATTAGCTAACTCATATTAATAAACAAATGACTTATATGAATGATTAAACTTTTCAATTATCTCACTTTACTCCTAAACTTCTGTTATTGTAAACCTTAAATAATTCCATCAAAATTTAATAAAAATCCCAAACTAAATCACCCATTGCAACATGCCACTGAAATAGGAATTTTATACTAATTGTTATCATACCCATAATTACATGCTTATCACTAAGTCCCACATTTGCATAAATTTATTAAATTGGAATGTTTATTAAGGTTTATGCATTTCCAACTTGTACTGATTTTACACAATCGTCATTTACCTTACATTCCATTTCTATTCAATATATATTCATTTTATTCCATTCATTTGGGTACTGTATTGAAATATATTTATTAACTAATACTAACGTTATTATCATTAATTATAATTGGGTTTCCAATTTTTATTCAATACCTTGAACAATAACTTACATATTAATCAAATCCTTCTTCTACTTAATTCAAATTGGATTATATTCCAATTCCTATAACTAGGTCTTAAGTCACCATTTACATAATTAAATTTAGCGTTTATTTTAATCTTCGTTTATAATTTAAAGTTTCTACTAAATTAAATTACAAAACTTATGAACTTTAACAAATTTAATCCACCAAATAAATTTTTCTAATGTTTATATATTTGCAATTCAATTCAGTTATTATTTCCTTAATACCATTTTAATCAACTAATTATGACTAATAACCACAAACACAAATTTTTCGTTATTTTAATCTATGTCATATAAACATTTTATATTATTTACCTTTAATTACAGTTACTAGCTGACCCCTACATTTACTCCATTAAAAATCCTAAGACTTCTATTTCAATTTAAATTAGATTAGAAAACATATCAAATTGACTCATTTAATATCATTGAATTTAACGGGTCGTTACACCCGCTATCGACTAGCCTTAACTCTACGCTCAAAACCCTGCCACAACTCAGCTACTGAGTTGCGAATTCTCAAACTACTCCACGTATTTTGTCTCATAGTCACACGACTAGTAATTATAACCTTTAAAAAAGGAATACAATTTAAAAACAAATAAACACAAAACCCTAATTTATAAAACTAAAGCCTTATATAATTAACATAAGGCCGGCCCACTTTATTATTAAAAATGTATCCCCTTTTCTTTTTATTATATTGGCTGACTCCTCGTACTTGCGTTGAAAATGGCCTCGTCCTCTTTACTTAGTTCATTCCTCATTCTAAAGTTAGGGTTTTGGCAATTGAGGCGCCGATTGATTGTTGGTTGATTACAATGGCTATTGTATTGCTTTGCTTCGGCAATCGACCGTTTCCTCGATTCTCATACGGCTGCTTCAATTCGATCGAGTTCGATTTAGACTTCGGTATGCAATTTATGCCTTTTTGCTTTACTCGTTAGTTTGTTCGAACTCGATGCATTTTGCCGATGATGTTTTAAGGCTTATATAGGAATCGAATTCCTTATTTTTCGTTCGTATATTTTATACGAGTTCGTCTGATGAGTTTTGGCTTGCCGTTTGATTTTGCATTGATGATTGTGATGATTTCTGACATTTTCAATTCGTATATTTTTGGCTTGGTTAACACAGCTTTGTTTTGAACTGTTCATTTTTCTTGGTCGTCACGGTTTTGATTCTGGTTTGGCCATTGAATCCTTTGAGGATGTTGATTTTTGTTTCGTGTTCTGACGTGTTCATTTCACATATTTTCGTTTCTTGATACTCACGGCTCTGACTTGATTTTGAACAGCGGCTTGACATTGATTCTGCAAAGAAATGTTCGACATTGCATTGTCCATAGTTTTATACGTTGGAGACTTCGGTTATGCTTTGACCTGCAGTTGTCTTCGATTGCAAACTTGATTTTGTGAAAAACTATATTGAGATGTTTCCATTTTTCTGATGACTTCGGCCTTGACACTGCTTCTACTTCGGTTTTGACATCACTGAACTTCGGCTTTGATAAAACTGTTAATTGATGTTCATGACTTTTGAACCATTTTTGGCTTGTTCAAATTCTTTGACAACCACGGCTTAACATTGACTCTGGCTTTCCTCTGACCATATATGTTGACTTCTTCATGTTGCATGATTGTTGAGTTCATGTTGCACTGTCCATATAATCATTTGTTCATGTTGCATAGCTTATAGTCATGTTGCATAGTGTACTGCCTTAGCGCACTTGCTCATTCGAGCCTGCTCTAATAGTTGCTATGCATTGCATCATATATATAGATATGCGTAAGCTTTGGGTTTCATGTACGTTGTCACTGCTCGACTCGAGGTCTGATTGCTTCATGTTGTTAGTGCACTTGTATTCCATGGTTGTTGTTGTCGCTGAAATGTTGGTTGATGCTTCTAGTCACATTTGATGTCTGGCATTGTGTTCCATCCCTGATGACATTGATTTAGTTGAACCACATATATAGTTTGCATATTGTCTGATTGCCTTGAGTTTCACTGCACATATACTGTGTATATACATATTCACTTGGTTGTCACAGCTCTGACTTTTGATTCTTCGATCACTTTCCTTGACTCTCTGCATATTGAACTCTTCTTGCTTCACTTTGGTATTTGCAGTTTCACTTCATGTATTTTGATATTGCATATGAGCTTGTGCAACGTTGTGATGAGTTGCACTGTGGTTTCTACTTGTATCAATCCATATCATATATCATTGTGTATACGTATATTGCATCGCTGTTGCATATTCAAGTGGTTGTGTTCGTTGTGTAGCCTGGTTTGACCACTTGCTGCACTAGTTGTGTTCTCTGGTCTAGGATTCACTGTATACTTGGTGCCTGGTCTTTGTTGCCTTTGATATTACTTTCAAGTTAACCTGTCTTGTGCAGTTGCTCATTAGAGCTGTTGTGTGATTCTATGCACCTATATATTTTCATTATTTGTACTCGAGTATTGCCTCCGTCTGTCTCCAGTTAGAGTTGTACGTGCCTTTCTTTTGTCTTTGCTTGTTTGTGTGTATTTGGCCTTGTTGTATGGTCAGTCCTGCACTGAGTTGTAGCTGATCACTTTTGCACTTGTTGTTGTTTGTCAATTTTGCTTGGTCGACACATGCTCATCTAAGCTTGCACTTGAATGTGAAGTCTGTAGTTGTGTTGTAATGATTTGGTATTTGCTTCAATTTAGTTTGGTTCACTTTGAACTTCATGTTGAAGTCTGGTCAAGAATCATATGCATGTTCACTACTGTTGCCTTGTATCTGTAATGTGCACTGTTTGGTTCATATTACATTTGTACATTTGGATTTTGATCGAGGCTTATTTTAGTTGTCTTGACCATTTTCATGAACTTGCACCTGTGTTGAATTGGGTTTGACCTTGTGCTAATATTGTGACATTATTTTTATTGCACTTGAGTTGAACTCGGCTTTTGATTTGGGTTTGACCTGTGCTCACCTGTCCCTATAATTTTATCAAGTTTATATATTGGTGTGCACGACCTTGTGGCATGTTGTAATGACCCGATATTTTCGACGCTCGAAAAATCGAATCATTAGGGTTAAAGAAGAAAAAGGTAGAAGAAGAGAAAAAAAATAACAATAGAATCTTACCATCGCAGCAGAATAAAATATAATAGATAATAACAGATCTTTACACAAAGAAAACTATATCAGTTTTATACATACATCACCAGAATACATCATCAGTGTTCAACAACATCAATAACATACAACTGGACGGTCATATAAACTTGTCCTTAAAACTGAATACACAGCGGAATAATAATCAAGTACGGAAGTACGTATCGCCATCCAGCTCGTCTCCTAAGCTCCATAGCAACATAACCTATATTCTATAATACTTGGTCTGACCCCAGCATTATCGTTAAATAACACCTGAGTCAGTCTGGAAAACCAGCATGATAAATCACACTCAAATTAATTATTAAAGTTTTTCAAAAATCATTTGAAAATCAAAAGCATCTCGTAAGACCACGCCACAAATAAGCATGTCGAGTTTTTACCTTACGATAGCTAAAGCATTTATTATGAAATCCTCTGATATTATAATAGCGTCTATATACAAATACTTATTCAAATAGCCAAAATTGTTACATTAATTAAATTCCAGCTACTAGCCACAATCGTGGGTAATACAAACAAAACCATAAAAGACACGTAGGGAGAATGGATTTCCATCTAATGACTAGGCACTGGGGTACCACCTGTCGCAGTACGTGGACTAGATCACCGTACCGAGGATTGCTCCCAATCCCCTGCAACACAAGATCGGGACTACTCCTTACTGGATAATCCCGAGTAAGATCACCCCGCGGTTGGGAACAGCAACCACACCACTAAGCCGAATAAAAAGGGACATCTAGACAGGGATGACCTCACCCTAATGGGTGCTACCTACTTAGCCTGGCTGCATAACCCATGATTTTCAGTCATTCCTAGTTGATGAGGCTTGAGGTTAAGCATTACCTTTTCAGAACATATCACTTTGAATGCTCATCGTCCTCCTGACGATGTTCTGAAAGCATTCATCCATACAAGTCCTTTCCGGGTTCGAATGGAACCGAAGCACTACTCCTACTACATCCATTTTGGAATTACCTTAGGATTAGTAGAGACTAGCCCTTGCACTTCACTGCTCCACCTTCGAATCCAAACACGTCTTCCTCATGAAAACGTACAAACCGGATCGAAGTGGTTTTCAGGAAATAAATCCCGATCTCGGTCTCTTCGAAACGATCGGCGCATTGGCCAATATTGATAGTCGGTTATTTAACTATCAATCAACGTTCACAAACATCCATCAACCATAAATTATTTCCCAAATTATTTATTATCCTCAAAATATATTCGCAAGATATATTTCCATTTTCAACCCCTCTTGAAAATAGTTTTCAAACCATCTTCCTCTCATGGAATACATTTCCCAAATATTTTCTATTTCCACTGAAATCACCAAGTACAAATAATTTAAAACACTTATTATATGACATACATTAAAACATATGAATTAAAAATTACTTTAATACTTAATCACACTATATACTTTAAGAATATTTAAAATAAAACTACTTTGTACAATGTAAAACTAAATTTCTAACTTTTAAAACATAATACCAAGCTACCTTAAATAATTGCTGCTATAATAATTAAAAACTTAGTTTAGAATTTAAACATTTAGAAATAATAAATTTTCTAAAACATACCCTTAAATAACCTTTAAATTTTTTACTTATACTTAAAATTTGCTTTGAAACGTACTTGGCCATCCAGGGAAATACACTTCACTTTCACATCTTTTAAAAATAAATCACTATTTATTTTTAAACAAATTTACCCATTCCTTTAATAAATTTCCACCGTGAATTTATTCTTCCAAATATCGAGTGATATATTACTTCACTTTTATAAACCCAATTTATAAATTTGTTAGTCCATCCTCCTTTATAATTCCAATTTCAAACACTTAAATCAATTTCCAAATTGATTTCCAAATTACTCCATTTTGAAATAATTTCCTTTACTTACACATTTACTCCAAAATCCATTAACTTCAGATTTTTATTTCTTACTTATGATTTAAAAATCTTATTTAACTGAAAATACAAGCTTCATATTTCCAAATTCCTTCTTTACCCTTTTCACTAAAATTTAAACCTTGAATTTTAAAGTAAATTCTTCATTCCTTTAAATAATATCACTTAAGTTCTAAAATTCATTATTGCGCTGTTTATTCAAAATCCCCTTTTCCATACTCGGAACTTAGTTATTAGAATTTTAAAATCACTTTCATTCTTTTCCAATTCATTCTTAAATTTATTCAAATTCTCTATAATTATTTTACTTAAAAATTCACTGTTTTATTTTATTTTCAAAAATCTAATTCTATATATTTTGATAACTCAGTGTGCCGAAATATATTCAAGCAAACCATAGCATTGAATATTCTGAATATAATTCATCAGAATATCAAATATTCAGAACACAATATTAAACAATCTAAATAATTTTGAGGAATCCAGTTGGATCCCTCCAAACTGTTTCCCAGCATCCACAGATGTTAGCACAATACCAATTCCACTTCGAGGTGGAATATCGTGGTATATGGGTTTTAATATAATATCATCTGCTATTATGCAGCACATAGGGTCTCATCCACTTTATAATGCGGGAAATCAACCACTTCAATATATACTATATACTACTATATATAATATATCACAATCAATCAATTCAATCATTCAACCAATTATTTAAACTAGCCATTTAAATTTTAATAACCCATATGAGTGGGATTAACTCACCCTTGATTTTGAATATGCTGATACGATCCAAATAGGCTTGATACTCCATGATTTTAGACCTTGTATAACATTATATAGTTTAATATTTTGAAATAACCAAAGAATCCATTTCCATTTAATAAATTTAACTAACTAGTGCTTTGATTTTAAACTAATAATTTCCCTTTAAAAATCCTTTTTGTAACTAAAGTAATTGAATAAATTATTTTAAATAAATTAATCTCCATACTACATTATTTTCAAATTAACTAGTACGTGAAAATGTATATTAATATAAATATATTTATTTTTCTTTTGAAATTACATATATATATATATATATACTTATAAAAATAAACTTTATGGATTCCAAAAAAAATCTAATTTATACAAATTCCTTCAACCTTTAAAATTCCTACTTTTCCTTTTCAAGACCTTATCCATAAATATATTTTCCTGTTTATATACCTATTTATTACTTTTAATTTAAAACAGAAATTTTATAACTTAAATCAATATTGTGTTATATATTTTTTGACATATATACATATACATATATAGAGTTCAAAATAAAAATCTAATACCTTACTTTAAAATCAATTACCGCATCATATATTATTTTTTCTCTGTGTATATACATTTATACATATGTTAATATTAAATTGAAAATATAAATTGCAAATATACCTCACTGCTCCCTCGACATCACACCCGAGCTCGCGATTCCCAACCATAAAAGCGACAACCCTAGCACACGAAAGTAACTCCTCTACCTCCCATGCTCGAAATCAATAAGGTAACGCGATCTTCCCCCTCTGCCTCAGTCAGCGACGACACCATCTACTGCCTTGCGGCAGTAATTCCCACCGCTTCCCTTGGCTCCGCCTCTTCGCACGCGTGCCCATGACAAGCGAACATCCACGCCCTAGCTACTCCTTCGATCGATGCGGCCCAGCCCATCGATTTACAACCCGCGATAATAACCCAGATCGACTTCGCGACGGCCCCTTGCTGCCACACCCATAGAAGCGAGAATCGAAAGTCCTAAGCACTGATGAATCGATCGATTTGCGGCCAGTAACCATGGATCGATCTCTCTCTCTCTCTCTCTCTCTGTTTTTTTAGGGTCAAAATATATTTTTTCGAACAAGCATGGTTCGGCATTTAAAACAAAGGGAAGTTCGATTCAATTTCTAGAGGAAGGTAATGAATTTTATCAGTAAAGAAATTGATTTGAGGAGAACGAGATTATCGAAATGTTCGGCCATTTTTTCCTTGTTTTTGAACGAAAATGAAATCCCCTCAACTGCTTGCGTGAGACAGAAGAAGACGTTGGGGTGTTTGAAGGGTTTTTCTATAGTGATTTCGATAGGAGAGAAAAAGTTACGATGTGAAATAATTACGACTGCAGAATAGGTTGATTCAAAAATATTTTCATTATTATTTTTTAAATTCCAAACGTCTCGATAAATGCAACTTAAAATTTTGACCTCCTATCAAGACGTGTCGCTCGGCGTTCATAATGTTGTACCCATATTTCGAACGCAATGGAAACATTTTTGAGTCCTAGTTCGATCGTATGGAGAAAATAGCTTTTTAGACTCGGTTATTATATTTAATTTCGATATAAATTTCAGCGCGTTTATCTATCGTACGATCACTCGACAACTCCAAACAATACGAAATTTGAAATTCGATAATAATATAATATTACGGATCCAATGGAACTTGTTTCGTCGAATTTCGAGTCTGTGCCTCAGAAGGCTATTTTTAAATATCGATTTAAACGATATAATTTCAAAACTTAACAATACACTTCCAAATTCAATTTTAACACTTTTACAATTTTCAGTACTATCAATATAAATTTTACAAGCCTTCAAGTTATTTTTAACAAGTTGAAAACTTCAGATTCAACATTTTATCCAACTTCAAATTATTTATTTTAATAATTAAATTATCAAATAAATAGTGATTTTTGAATTCAAGTTAAAATTAACCTTTCAAATATTTAAAATCAATTAAATATTCCAATTTCAAATGCTCAAAAATTCCGGGTCGTCACATTCCTCCCTCTTAAAAGAATTTCGTACCCGAAATTGCTGGTTAAGAAAAATGGTCCACAACCCTTTAACTATTTTCCAAAACCAAACAGTTTTATCAACTTGCCATAACATATCTTTTATTAGAGACCCACTGTTACTTCAATCGACTTTCCAAAACCTTCCGTAGTTTCCAACAACATTATTTACTCCACTTATTCAAATTTAAATTTAAATCCAAATTTAAATTATCAAAACTTTCTCAAAAAAATTTCTAACTCCCTAAATTTCCGAAAAAATTTGCCAGCGTCTCCTTTGCGCGGCTAGCTCGGTACAACTATAAAATGCCTCTACGGGCTCCCAAATTGCAAAAGAAAAACAAAAAGCCAAATGGTTAGATAAAAAATCCAATCAAATTTCATACAGAAATTTAAACACATACCTTTTTGTCGAGCAATTCAAATTTATCTTCTGAAATCGAAACCAATTTTCCTTTTCCTTTATAATACCTAAATATCTTACTTAGCAATAATATCCAATCACAACATTCAAAATCATTTTATCGACTCCCTTACGAAATTTCAATATTTATTCCATTTAATCTGGTACGATGTACCAATATCATTCGTGCGCAATACCGAATCCGACCGTTTAGTCGATCACTCAATTTCATTTCCGAACTAATATTGTCCACCCGACTTCCTAGTGCGGACTCAGATCTGCTTTCTTGATCAGAACCCGTCATTCTCCTTGCATAGTCAAAACTATGATAGAGAATTTCCAGAATCAATCAAAATCCATATCCAGGTTTCGCCGTTGAAAATCAAGTGAAAAATACTAACTCGGATTGGTATAACCATCTCGAAATTCTGTGCTCGAATCTGGATCAAATTACTATGCAAATAAAAATAATATACGTACATCTTATGTATTTATCCATTCTCTTTTATTCACATTCATTTTGATTTCTATTCACTTATCAATGCTTATAATTTCACATATTTTTATTAAATCTTTACTCAAATGCTTATTCAATATATTTTCCCGACACCCATATTGCTTAAGAATTTCACCATTTCTTTTTAAGTTCAATATAAGTATTTTATACGCTTCTTATATTTATTTTCACTTCACCATTTTAGTTTATATCTACTTCTATTCAAACTGGTTCTCCCATTTCCATATGAATTCAATTTATCTTCAACATTGAATATTGAATTTTATTTTCCATTTATAGCTGATTCATATCATTATTTTGAATTAGTTTCATTCACTAATTTATTTCAATTTCCAATTTGAAATCGTTTTTTCACTAACAAAAATTTTCCCAAAAATTTTCTAACTCAAAAAATTTTCCCAAAAATTTTCTAACTCCCAAAATTTTTGGAAAATTTTGGTAGAGTCACCTTTGTACAGAGGATCTTTTGCAATTTGACAAGAGATATAAATATATATACATCGACCCACACGGTCGAAAAAACAAAAAAACAAACAATAGTTCATATTTCTTAGCTTTTATTGCGTAGGCGTACTTCTATTTAGCATTTTTAAGCAAGTGGCTTATTATTTAGCAATTAGTGCGACCAAAATCCTGCCAAACGGCCTTCAGGTACCTGTACTTACTCAACTTAAACATATAAGCACTATATATAAGAAGTTTATAGCATTTCACTTATATTTAAATAGCTAAAACATGGATTCCATAACAATGCATGTTATATACTTTCATAAGCACATATGTAAGGTTTCGACACTTATTTCAATTGCTTTCAATCAACTCTCAACCCATACTATTCAATTTAAGTGATTTACAACTCACTTGCTTGCATACGATTCATTTTTAAACCAAACGAACTTATATTCATTTCAATTGATTTCAAAATCAATTTATTTAACACCTCTCAACTCACAGAATTTTAATTACTTTCGTTTACGACAAACAACAAATTTTCTTATGCACTTCAACGATATTCATGTGAATAAGTAAGTACTTAAGCTTTAACCATTTTAAATTGATCTCAACTCAATTTATATAAATTTCATTCCATTTTAATTCATTCACAACCATTTAACAATTTGCTTAAGTTAACAACTTAGGTTCATCTCTATTTCCAATTAAATTCCATTCTATTTAATTCAATTAGCATATTCATTCAATCCATTTTAAACTTTATTTCGCATTTTCATTTCACTTCCGAACTTACTTTATTAATAATAGGACCATTTCAATTTTATTTGCAATTCAAACCATTTCTGTTTTAATCCAACCTCATTTCATTTCACCATATTTCAATCATATTCAATTCGCTTAGCACTTCTAAGTTGAATTTAATTTATAACTCAAGTTTAACTTCACAAAAATCCATTTTTAACTCATAATTCAATTTTTTTATCCAACCAATCAGAATTCCATTAACATACTCACTTAACTAATTTATTCAAATTAGTTCATTCCTACTTTTAATCCAATATTTGATTCTTTTTTACCTTCAAAAATCACTTCACTTAATTTTCTTTAGTTCAATCTATTTTATAATTCAAGTTTTGGATTTTTATTCATTTCCCAAAATGCAAACAATTTTATTTTAGTTTATTTATTCCACTTCTAAGTTTTGTAAGTCGCAACTTATTTATATCCAAAATTCTTTGGTAAATTCAATTACCTCTTTGAATTTCAAAACCAAACCCAGTTTTTGCAAACATCTCCCATTTAAAACATTCAAGCAGTAATTCCTCCTTTGGAAACTCGAAAATGTACATCAATGATGTTGCAGTCATCATCGAAGTTATTTTCTAGCGACCGAAAAGAGTTTAGTGCTTTTATCATTCCAAAACATTTCAAATATTTTTAAATTCCAAATCTCACCAAATTTCATATCCAATTCAAAAATATTTCCCAAATAATATTACTACTATTTCTCCTTAACCCTTGAAAACCATTTTCAAATTCAAAGGAGTATAAATTTTCCAAATTTTCAAATTCCAAACCCTTTCAATTCATATTTAAACATTACTCTTGAATTTTCATCACAAATTATTTTCAAATATTTCTCTGGAATTCTATTTCAAATTATATATCACATTTACTAATCCCATTTGTATAAGAATTTATTTCCTTGCTTTTGGTTATGATTTTAATATCTTATTCAATTTTACACAACAATGATAATAATTTAATGTTATCATTCCTAAAAACCAAGCATCCATATATAACTATAATAATTTACAAAATTTTTTCCTTTATATACAAAAATAATTTGGGTAAAATTATTTCATTTACCCTATTTAAAACAATACTGTGTCGGTTTATCTTGTTTAAGAGTTTAGAAACCCCTTTCGATGACATGGCGTCCCACACATCGACCAAAATCCATAAACACTCAACCGATAAGTCAAATCAATATAAATAAATTTTATATTCACTAAAAAATGCGCACTCATATCTATTAATACACTCAAACTCATTTAGAGTACTATGAACTCTATTTAATGAGTAGTCCCCACCAGAGCCAACGTTCTCACTTAACCTTTCGCTCTGATACCAATTGTAACGACTCGATTTTTTCAACGCTCGAAAAGCCGAATCATTAGGGTTAAATAAGAAAGAGGTAGAAGAAAGGAGAAAAAACAACAACAGAATCTTACCATTGCAGCAAAAAAATTATAATAGATACTAACAGATCTTTACACAAAGAAAACTATATCTGTTTTATACATACATCACCAGAATACACCATCAGATTTCAGCAACATCAATAACATACAACTGGACAGTCATATAAACTTGTCCTCAAACTGAATACACAGCAGGAAAATAATCAAGTACGGAAGTACATATCGCCATCCAGCTCTTCTCCCGAGCTCCACAGCAACATATCATGTATTCTATAATACTCGGTCTGACCCGAGCGTTATAGTTAAATAACACCCAAGCCAGTCTGGAAAACCAGCGTGAGAAATCACACTCAAATTAATTATTAAAGTTTTCAAAAATCCTTTGAAAATCAAAAGCATCTCATAAGACCACACCACAAATAAACATGTCGGGTTTTTACCTTACGATAGCTAAAACATTAAGTATAAAAACCTCTGATATTATAATAGTGTATATATACAAATACTTATTCAAATAGCCGAAATTGTTACATTAATTAAATTCCAGCTACTAGCCACAATCGTGGGTAATACAAATAAAACCGTAAAATGCACGTAGGGAGAATGGATTTCCATCTAATGACTAGGCACTGGGGTACTACCTACCACATACCATGGCCTATATCACCGTACCGAGGATTACTCCCAATCTCCTGCAACACAAGACCGGGACTACCCCTTACTGGATAATTCCAAGTAAGATCACCCCACGGTTGGGATCAACAACCACACCACTAAGCCGAATAAAAAGGGACATCTAGACAGGGATGACCTCACCCCAATGGGTGCTACCCACTTAGCCTTGCTGCATAACCCCTGATTTTCAGTCATTCCCGATCGATGAGGCTTAAGGCTAAGCATTACCTTTTAGAACATATCACTTAGAAAGCTCATCGTCCTCCTAACGATGTTCTCAAAGCATTCATCCATACAAGTCCATTCCGGGTTCGAACGAAACCGTAGGCACTACTCCTACTACATCCATTTTGGAATTACCTTAGGATTAGTAGCGACTAGCCCTTGCACTTCACTGCTCCACCTTTGAATCCAAACTCGTCTTCCTCACAAAAATGTACAAAACAGATCGAAGTGGTTTTAAGGAAATAAATCCTAATCCAGGTCTCTTCGAAATGATCAACGCATTGGCCAATATTGATAGTAGGTTATTTAACTATCAATCAGCATTCACAAACATCCATCAACCATAAATAATTTTCCAAATAATTTATTATCCTCAAAATATCTTCGTGGATATATTTCCATTTTCAACCCCTTTTGAAAATAGTTTTCAAACCACCTTCCTCTCACGGAACACATTTCCCAAATATTTTCTATTTCCACTGAAATCACCAAGTACAAATAATTTAAAACACTTATTATAAGACATACTTTAAAATAGTTGAATTAAAAATTACTTTAATACTTAATAACACTATATACTTTAAGAATATTTAAAATAAAACTACTTTGTACAATATAAAATTGAATTTCTAACCTGTAAAACGTAATACCAAGCTACCTTAAATAATTGCTGCTATAATAATTTAAAAACTTACTCTAGAATTTAAACATTTAGAAATAATAAATTTTCTAAAACACACCCTTAAATCAACTTTAAAACTTTTACTTATACTTAAAATTTGCTTCGAAACGTACTTGGCCATCCAGGGAAATACACTTCTCTTTCACATCTTTTAAAAATAAATCACTATTTATTTTTAAACAAATTTACCCATTCCTTTAATAAATTTCCACTGTGAATTTATTCTTCCAAATATCCAGTGATATATTACTTCACATTTATAAACCCAGTTTATAAATTTCTTAGTCCATCCTCCTTTATAATTCCAATTTCAAACACTTAAATCAATTTCCAAATTACTCCATTTTGAAATAATTTCCTTTACTTACCCATTTATTCCAAAATTCATTAACTTTAGATTTTTATTTCTTACTTATGATTTAAAAATCTTATTTAACTAAAAATACAAGCTTCATATTTCCAAATTCCTTCTTTACCCTTTTCACTAAAATTTAAACCTTGTGTAACGACCTGGGATTTTGGCCATATTACTTTAATAAATATTCAATCCAATTAAATAAAATGTAAACTTATCATTTTAAAAAGATAGGACTTTTGGAATATTTTCCATTTATTTATATTACATATGTATTTTGAAAAGGAATTTTGATTTGAAAATTGAATCTTTCAAAAATATTTAAAATAAAATCTACCTTATTTGATTTAATTAATGCTCCACGTTATTAGCATTTAATCTAAATCTATGCATATGAATGTAATATAGATAATATTGTTTAAAATGAAATAAAGTCTTTTAAAAATGTTTAAAATAAAACAAATCCTATCAATATTAAATATAAGTATAAAATATAAGTATAAAACATATGAATATAAATTAAATGTTGATAGTTAAAATAGAAACAAAAATAAAAACAAGTATTAAGTGATTATGGTGTGCATGCAACATAAGTTAAAACTTGTAAGGACAAAAGTATAAAGCAAAACCAAAAAAATGTATGTATATGAATTATGCAAGCAAGAAGATAACAAAACAAAATATCTATATACAAAAATCAAAGAGGATAAGTTTGTAAACTTAGAAGGAAACAATTGCATTAAATGCTATTTTCTCAAGCACAAAATAAAGTCATTTCAAATATTTACAAATCTTTTCATTCAGAAAAAAATCTTGTTTAGTCAAAGGAAAAAAATCCGATCAAAACAAAAGAAGAAAACTAAACCAGTTAAAGCCTACCCTGTACAAACTGTTTTCTTTATATATACATCTAGACTAGTTCCTGCTCGTTCATAACTAAGCAAAACCAGAAAGTAGAAAATAAGTATCATTATTTTACAAACTCAAACATCATTCAATTCAACAAAAACAGACAGGATTCAAAGGCAGATCAAAACTATAGGTTTTCAAAACAAAAGTTGTTCTCTGTTCAGGAATCTTTTCAGGTGAGTAAAGACAAATTTTAAAGTTTCAAGTTTAATTAAAAACAGTATAGGTGATTCATTGATAATATGGTGTTGTATATGTTTTATTTTTAAATATAGTTCTGTGTTTATATATAGGTTGTTCTATGAAATATTGAATATACTGTACTTCTCTGTTTATTGTTACAAAGTTGAATATTTATTCAAACTCAAAATATTTTGATCAAATCATCGTTAAGCTTAGAGTTTTCAAAACAAACAAGAAGTTAAAACCTAAATCAAGATTTTAAAAGCTGTTTAAAACACGTTGGTGAGGTGTCACCACTGGAATCTTGTTTTACAGGTAAACATGTAATGTTTTGTTAAATTCGAATGTCATGTAATGCTAATTCAATTTTATAACTTGAATCCACACTACAATATCAGTTTTTTAGAACAAAAATGGTAATTTTTAGTTTAGTATTCTACGAGCAGTTCATAGTTGAACAAAATATGCATTTTAACCATTTTCTGATGATCAAACCAACATTGGATGATAAGAATTTTCTTGGAGCAAGGTTGGCAAAATATGATTTTAGGAAAATTGTCAAATAATTTTACTATTGCACGAATTGATGGGTCGAGGCCAGATTTGGGTTTTTGCTCGAGTTTTGATGTGATCTGGAAACAAGGTGATTTCGTCACCTCTGATGCATCGAGTTGCATGAGCACTAGGGGGATGGTAGTGTAGGGGTTGGTGAGGTGAGGATGGAGTTGGAGCATCTCCGGTGGTCGGAGGAACTGGGGAGAAGTGATTTTGTTAGTTGGGTTGAGTTACAGGTTTCGTACGAAATACTTAATTTCGATTTGGAATTTTTGGTGTCGAATTGAGTTTTGATTTCGAGTGTAGGGGAGTTTTGCGATTCGCCGAAGGTAGTGAAGTTCGACGAAGCGACGGCGAGACGTCATGCGCGTGTACGGCGTGGATATGTGTCAGAGTTCGTTGTGTGGAGAGCGACACGAGTTGTTACTCGAGTAAATGAAGGGTTTGCTTCGAGTTGGAACGTGGGATTCTCGAGCCTGGAAACAGTTGATTAAGTTTAAACTTAAGTCTTAAAATAAAAAGAAGAGGAAGAATAAGCGTATGTGAGGAAGAGAGAAGGCCTCGGGGAAATGCAGGGAGAAACTCGAGTGTTTACTCGAGTAAACCTAGGAAGTACTCCGGTTGGATTTCAAACTGGCAATATAATAAAAGTAAAGTTAAGCAAATTATTTTCAACAAATCTTAAGTATCGTTGACTTAATAAATGTTTAACTATTTAACCTAAAAAATTTGTCATAAGTTTTAATTAACTAGGTAAATACTTAAGAATGCTTTTGAAATCCAATTAATACTTTAACTAAGTAATTAATTTAAGATAAGTTTTAAATTTAATTAACGTTTAAAGCTTTCTAAGTTAGTAATAAATTGATTTCAAAGTTTAAGGAAATTATTTAAATGTTAATTAATATAAATAATTATTATTAAAGGGCAATTAAGAATGATTAATTTATAATTGTAATTAAAGATTAAGTGATTAATCAATTTGTAGTTAAGAATTTTAAATTAACTACTTAAAGTTAGTTAATGCATGATTAGTAGTTAACTAATTAAGTAATTTAATTAAGAATTAAGAATTGATTAATTAAGTAATTAGTGGTTAATAAATGGGTAATTAAGTTTATACATTAACAATTAAGGTTATTGATTAATAATTAAGCGTAATTAATTAAGTAATTAAGATTTAATAAATTGATTAAGAAGTGATTAATTAATTAAATGGTTTGAAATGGAATATTTAATTAATTGATGATTAATCAAACAGGATTAAGTGATTAATTCTCAAGTAATTAATTGAAATTGAGTTAATTATAATAAGGATTAAAGATGCTTGCTTATAGATGATTGTATAAGTAGAATATCTGGATTTGTATCGACGTAATTCCATAGAGTCATTCGGTCTAATATCTATTTGGTGATATTCTGTGATACTCTGTGATATGCCTTGATATATCTATGATGATTGTGTATTATTTATCTGCGATAAATGCTATGTGAATTCAAAGTGTTGAATTAAATTGTTTAAACTATTAAACAACTTGACCTTTAAAATGGCGTTTGGATTTCGATGAGACCGGGATTGGGTGTCGGTTATGATTATCCGAAAACCACATCGATCTAAATTAAGTGTTAGGTCGTGATATTTCCAAGTAAAGATCGAGATGGTATTTCAGAGTGCAAGGGTTATTGTCATTAACTCTGAGAGTGATTCCAAAATGAGTGTAACGAGATAATGCCTTCGGTTTCGTTCAGGCCCGAAACGAACTTGTATGGATTGAATGCTTTCAAAACATCGTCGGGTGGACGATGAGCATTCTAAGAGATATTTTCTATAAAGGTAATCACAGCCTCAAGCCTCATCAATTAGGAATGGAAAAAACAGGGGATGCGCAGCAAGGTTTGGTGGGTAGAACCCAAGCAGGACGAGATATACCCTTGTCTAGATGTCCCTTGTTATTCGGCTATGTGGGCGGCTGCTAGCTACAACCGCAGGGTTATCTTGTTCGGAACAATCAAGGATTGCCCGTTACTTCATAAAGCTCAGCAGAATAAGGTATCTGCTTTGGAAGGTGCACCACTACTTTATCTAAAGGTAAGGGAGTATTGGAAGGTACATTACTTTTAGATGGCAAGTATATCAAAGTTTTGTTTGATTCGAGTGATTCTTTGAGTTTTATTTCTCTGGAATCTGTAGAGAAGTTCTTTCTTACCCCTAATACTATAGACTGTCCCATCTTTGTATCTAATCCTATAGGAGGGGTAACCAAATTAGATATGATCTGTAAGGACATAAGGATTTCCTATACATAGTTTTTCTTGTAACCCCTTTATGTTTAATTTTAAGGGGTTTGACCTTATATTGGGGATGGATTGGCTCGATAAGTATAAGGCTATCCTGAATTGTGATAAAAGAATAGTTTCATTGGAAACCGATCTGGGTAGAATTGCTAGAGCGGCGTGTGATAATTCTGGAATTCACTTGAGTAGTCTCTTACATGGAGTTGAGACTTCTCAAGAGAAGGTTGAAGATATGATGTGGTCCAAGCTTTCCCTGATATATTCGAGGAAGTCAAATGTTTGCCTCCGCAACGAGAGAGAGTTTCGCATTGATTTGGTTCCAGGAGAAGTACCAGTGATTCAGCCTAGTAAGAGGATGGCTGCTAGAGAGAGAGGAGTTAGTTAAGCAGACTCAAGATCTTTTGGAGAAGGGATTGATTAGGCCCATTTTTTCTTATTGGGGTTCTGCTGCGGTGTTTGTCACTAAGTTGGACGGACCGCTAAGGTTCTGCGTTGACTATAGAGAACTGAACAAAGTGACTATCCGAAATAAATATCCTCTTCCTCATATTGATGATCTTTTTGACCAGCTGCATGGAGCTTCTGTCTTTTCTCAACTGGATTTAACTTCAGGTTTCCATCAGTTAAGGGTAGCTAAGGACAGTATCCCTTTAATTGCATTTAGGGACCAAATTGTTTCTATGAATGGTTGGTTATGCCTTTCGGATTAACCACCGCTCCTGCTTACTTTGTCGATCTGATGAATCGAGTCTTTTGGGATGTACTGAATAAGTTTGTTCTGGTGTTCATCGATGATATCCTTGTTTATTCTAAGTCTGAAGAAGAGCACAAGCAGCATTTGAGAATAGTGTTGGACACACTGAGGATGCATGTTTTGAAGGCGAAATTCTCTAAGTGCCATTTCTGGAAATCGAAAGTCAAATTTTTGGGGCACATTGTTTCCGGCGAAGGTATCTCTGTAGATCCAGCGAAGGTTGAGACTATTCTGGAGTAGAAGCAACTGCAGACACTAACTGAAGTTCGTAGTTTTTAGGGATTAGCTGGCTACTACAAGAAGTTTATCAAAGACTATTCTAAGATTTGTTCGCATCTGACTAAGTTGACAAGGAAAGGAGCTAAGTTTAAGTGGACATCCCAGTGTGAAGAAGCTTTCCAGGAGTTGAAGACGAGGCTAACCAGTGCACCTGTGCTATCTATTCCGGATGGGAAAAGCAAGTTCTAAGTTCATACAGATGCTTGTATAGTTGGACTGGAAGCAGTGTTGATGCAGAATGGAAGAGTCATTGCGTATGCGAGTCGACAATTAAAGCCACATGAAAAGAACTATGCTACGCATGATATTGAGTTGTTAGCCATTGTTTTTACTTTGAAGATTTGGAGACACTATCTTTTGGGAGAGAAGTTAGAGTTATTCACGGATCATAAACAGTTGAAATATCTTTTCTCTCAAAAGGATCTTAATCTGAGGCAGCAGCGATGGGTCGAGTTTCTGGCATCATATGATTTGGATATTCTGTATACCCCGGGAAAGGTGAATGTTGTGGCTGATGCTCATAGCAGGAATGCAGTTCTGTCTCTTTTGAAAGTGGTTCCGTCTCTCCAGGATAGAATCATAAGCAAACAAATGGAGGATAGATCTTTTGAAGAACTAATTCTTAGAACTAAGGATGGTTGATATTCGAATTTCAAGGTGGACGATCAAGGTGTTTTGAGGATTAACGGTCGTTTGTATGTACCTAATATAGATGGATTGAGGCAAGAGGTCTTAACTGAGTGTCATCGCTCCAGATTGAATATCCACCCAGGAATATCTAAGATGTATAAAGATATGAGAAGATTTTTCTGGTGGCCGAGCATGAAGAGGGGTGTAGCTGTTTCGTTAATAGTTGTGCTATCTGTCAGTAAGTGAAAGGAGATCAGCAGAAGTCAACCGGTATGTTGCAGCCATTGGAAATTCCAGAATGGAAATGGGAGATGATTTCGATGGATTACATCGACAGTTTTCCTAGAACCAAGAAAGGAAACGAAGGAATATGGATGATTGTGGATCATCTAACTAAGAGCGCCCATTTCATACCGGTTAAGGCAACTCGTACTGCAGTTTCTCTGGTAGAAATTTTCTTGAGGGAGATAGTTAGATTGCATGGTGTTCCTGTCAGTATAGTAAGTGAACTTGATCCTCTTCACCAGCAAATTTTGAGAGGCTCTGCAATCAGCTATGGGAAAGAGTTTGAGATTAAGTACTGCCTATCATCCTCAGACAGATGGACAGACGGAGAGTCTGAACCAATTCTAGAGGATATGCTGCGAGCATGTGTGATGGATTTTGGTGGATCTTGGGGAGACCATCTTCATTTGGTAGAATTCTCATATAATAATAGTTACCAAAGCGAGTATTAAGATGGCTCCTTATGAAGCTCTGTATGGAAGACCGTGTAGATCCTCGTCTTGTAGAATAGAGTCGAGAGATCGTCTTGTGCTTGGACCCGATCTAATTCGTGAAGCATCTGCGAAAGTTGAGCTTGTCAAGAAGAGAATTAGAGCTGCTCAGGATCGTCAAAAGAAGTACGCAGATAAGAGAAGGAGACAATTGGAATTTGAGATTGAAGATTTAGTCTTTGTCAAAGTTTCCCCGATCAAAGGAGCTATTAGATTCAGAAAGACAGGAAAACTTGCCCCGAGATATATTGGACCATTCCGGGTGCTGGAAAGGATTGGTGCTGTAGCTTACAGAATTGAATTGCCAAAATGGATGTCTAGAATTCATAATGTGTTTCATGTATCCCATCTAAGGAAATTTGTTCATGATCCATCACTGATTATCGAACCGGTAGTCCAGAAGATTTGGAGGCCAAGCCAAATTTGACTGTGGTCAGGAATCCAGTTTAGATTGTTGATCAAGACAAGAGGAAACTCAGAAGCAAAGTAGTGAAGCTCATCAAAGTGCAGTGGAGCGAGGATTCCAGAGATTGTACTTGGGAAACTCTGAATAATTTTAGGAAGGCCTATCCAGATTGGGTTTGAATAGCTAGTAATGTTTGTTAGGATAAATTGTTTGGTTGTTTGCTAATGTATGAATGATATGTATGTTTGAATTGTTGATATAAAAGCTTTTGAATTATCTTTTGTTTTAAATTTCAGGGACAAAATTCTTTTAAGGGGGGAGGAATGTAACGACCTCGGATTTTAGCCATATTATTTTAAATATTTAATCCAATTAAGTAAAATGTAAACTTACCATTTTAAAAAGATAGGACTTTTGGAATATTTGCCATTTATTTATATACATATGTATTTTGAAAAGGAAACTTTGATTGGAAAATTTAATATCGAATCTTTCAAAAATATTTAAAATAAAACCTACCTTATTCGATTTAATTAATACTCTACATTAATAACATTTAATCTAAATCTATGCATATGAATGTAATATAGATAATAATGTTTAAAATGAAATAAAGTCTTTTAAAAATGTTTAAAATAAAATCAATTCTATCAATATTAAATATAAGTATAAAACATATGAATATAAATTAAATGTTGATAGTTAAAATAGAAATAAAAATAAAAACAAGGATTAAGTGATTATGGTGTGCATGCAACGTACGTTAAAACTTGTAAGGACAAAAGTATAAAGCAAAACCAGAAAAATATATGTATATGAATTATGCAAGCAAGAAGATAATAAAACAAAATATCTATATACAAAATTAAAGAGGATAAGTTTGTAAACTTTGAAGGAAACAATTGCATTAAATGCTATCTTCTCAAGCACAAAATTAAGTCATTTCAAATTTTACAAATCTTTTCATTTCAGAAAAAAAATCTTGTTTAGCCAAGGAAAAAAAATCTGACCAAAACAAAAGACGAAAACTAAACCAGTTAAAGCCTACCCTGTACAAATAATTTCTTTATATATACATCTAGGCTAGTTCCTGCTCATTCATAACTAAGCAAAACCAGAAAAAAGAAAATAAGTATCATTATTTTACAAACTCAAACATCATTCAATTCAACAAAAACAGACAGGATTCAAAGGCAGATCAAAACTACAGGTTTTCAAAACAAAAGTAGCTCTCTGTTCAGAAATCTTTTCAGGCGAGAAAACACAAATTTTAAAGTTTTAAGTTTAATTAAAAATAGTATAGGTGATTCATTGATAATATGGTGTTGTATATGTTTTATTTTTGAATATAGTTCTGTGTTTATATATAGGTTGTTCTATGAAATATTGAATATACTATACTTCTCTGTTTATTGTTATAGAGTTGAATATTTATTCAAACTCAAAATATTTTCATCAAATCATTGTTAAGCTTAGAGTTTTCAAAATAAACAAGAAGTTAAAACCTAAATCAAGATTTTAAAAGCCGTTTAAAACATGTTGGTGAGGTATCACCACTGGAATCTTGTTTTACAGGTAAACATGTAATATTTTGTTAAATTCGAATGTCATGTAACGCTAATTCAATTTTATAACTTGAATCCACACTGCAAAAACAGATTTTTAAAACAAAAATGGTAATTTTTAGTTTACTATTCTACGAGCAGTTCATAGTTGAACAAAATATGCATTTTAACCATTTTCTGATGATCAAACCAACATTGGATGATAAGAATTTGCTTGAAGCAAGATTGGCAAACGATGATTTCAGGAAATTTGTCAAATAATTTTTCTATTGTACGAATTGATGGGTCGAGGCCAGATTAGGGTTTTTGCTCGAGTTTTGATGTGGTCTGGAGACGAGGTGATTTCGTCACCTCCGATGCATCGAGTTGCACGAGCTCTAGGGGGATGGTAGTGTAGGGGGTTGGCGAGGTGAGGATGAAGTTGGAGCATCTCCGGTGGTCGGAGAAACTGGGGCGAAGTGATTTTGTTAGTTGGGTTGAGTTACAGGTTTCGTACGAAATGCTTAATTTCGATTTGGAATTTTTGGTGTCGAATCGAGTTTTGATTTCGAGTGTAGGGGAGTTTTGCGATTCGCCGAAGGTAGTGAAGTTTGCCGGAGCGACGGCGAGACGTCGTAGATATGTGTCAGAGTTCGTAGTGTAGAGAGCGATTCGAGTTGTTACTCGAGTAAACGAAGGGCTTGCTTCGGGTTGGAATGCAGGATTCTCGAGCCTGGAAACTGTTTATTAAGTTTAAACTTAAGTCTTAAAATAAAAAGAAGAGGAAGAAGAAGCGTACGTGAGGAAGAGAGAAGGCCTCGGGGGAATGGAGGGAGAAACTCGAGTGTTTACTCGAGTAAACCTGGGAAGTACTCCGGTTGGATTTCAAACTTGCAATATAATAAAAGTAAAGTTAAGCATATTATTTTCAACAAATCTTAAGTATCGTTGACTTAATAAATGTTTAACTATTTAACCTAAAAAATTTGTCATAAGTTTTAATTAACTAGGTAAATACTTAAGAATGTTTTTGAAATCCAATTAATACTTTAACTAAGTAATTAATTTAAGATAAGTTTTAAATTTAATTAACGTTTAAAGCTTTCTAAGTTAGTAATAAATTGATTTCAAAGTTTAAGGAATTTTTTAAATGTTAATTAAGATAAATAATTATTATTAAAGGGTAATTAAGAATGATTAATTTATAATTGTAATTATAGATTGGTAAATTAATGATTAAGTGTTTAATTAATTTGTAGTTAAGAATTTTAAATTAACCACTTAAAGTTAGTTAATGTATGATTAGTAGTTAACTAATTAAGTAATTTAATTAAGAATTAAGAATTGATTAATTAAGTAATTAGTGGTTAATAAATAGGTAATTAAGTTTATACATTAACAATTAAGGTTATTAATTAATAATTAAGGGTAATTAATTAAGTAATTAAGATTTAATAAATTGATTAAGAAGTGATTAATTAATTAAATGGTTTGAAATGGAATATTTAATTAATTGATGATTAATCAAACAGGATTAAGTGATTAATTCTCAAGTAATTAATTGAAATTGAGTTAATTATAATAAGGATTAAAGATGCTTGCTTATAGATGATTGTATAAGTAGAATATCTGGATTTGTATCGACGTAATTCCCTAGAGTCATTCGGTCTAATATCTATTTGGTGATATTCTGTGATACTCTGTGATATGCCTTGATATATCTATGATGATTGTGTATGATTTATCTGCGATAAATGCTATGTGAATTCAAAGTGTTGAATTAAATTGTTTAAACTATTAAACAACTTGACCTTTAAAATGGCATTTGGATTTCGTTGAGACCGGGATTGGGTGTCGGTTATGATTATCCGAAAACCACATCGATCTAAATTAAGTGTTAGGTCGTGATATTTCCAAGTAAAGATCGAGATGGTATTTCAGAGTGCAAGGGTTATTGTCATTAACTCTGAGAGTGATTCCAAAATGAGTGTAACGAGATAATGCCTTCGGTTTCGTTCAGGCCCGAAACGAACTTGTATGGATTGAATGCTTTCAAAACATCGTCGGGTGGACGATGAGCATTCTAAGAGATATTTTCTATAAAGGTAATCACATCCTCAAGCCTCATCAATTAGGAATGGAAAAAACAGGGGATGTGCAGCAAGGTTTGGTGGGTAGAACCCAAGCAGGACGAGATATACCCTTGTCTAGATGTCCCTTGTTATTCGGCTATGTGGGCGGCTGCTAGCTACAACCGCAGGGTTATCTTGTTCGGAACAATACAGTTTGGAATGGTTCCGGCCTTGTGTTGTAGGGGGTCGGAAGCGATCCTCGATACGGTGATCTAGTCCCCGTACTGTGACGGGCGGTACCCCAGTAGCCCTGCCATTATATGGAATCCAATCTCCAATAAGCGCCTATGTTTTGATTGTGCCCAACTATGTTGGAATGTGAGATGTAGCATTTCAGCTATATCTTTATTTTACTTGAAAACCCTAGACACTATTATAATATCACTGGATTTCCTATTAAATTGTTTTGGTTAGCGTAAGGTAAAAACTTACCCGTATTTATGTGTGGGAAATCTTACGTGATACCTTATTTCAAATGTTTTCAAAGTTAAGCAACTTTAAACCGTTTACTCACACAAGACCCATGTCTGACCCGGAGTTTATTTCTGTTTTTCATAAACTCTTAGGTACACAAATTTTTATGAGTAGCCAAGATAGGTTTTGGATTGTTGAGTTCCGAAGGAGCTTGCAGCAGGAGTCCAGACGTATCTATCTATTTAGTTCCGCTGTGTTAGCTGATATATGTTGTATTTTGGGAATGTATGTAATGACAGATATATATGACTGTCTTGTTTTATGATGTTGTGTAACTCTGATATATGTAAAACTATGTAATAGTTATGTAATGTATTATATTTTGTTCCGTTTCCACTGTGAGATTCTGATGTTGTTATTCTTTCTTTCTATCTATATTTCTATATCTTTCTTTTCTTATTGATGATACATCTTTCCGTGGATAGAAAGGCGGGTTATCACAGTTGGTATCAGAGCATAAGTTGAGATAATACCTAGGCTCTGGAGTAATATCTATCTTAAGAGTGCGTATTTGTATTTTTATATAACAATAAAACCTATCTAAATTTGTTGAGTTGCTTGTTCAGGTGGCCAATATGAGTTCTGGAAGGAGAGGCAGAGGTAGGGGCAGTACCTCTACTGATAATGGACGAAGTCAAACTGCTAGTAAGGCTGTAGATCCAATACTGCCTCAGGTTAGTTTTACTGCTTTATGCAAGGACTTCATCAACCTTGGAGGTAAACCATTTAAAGGGTCAGAGTCTATAATTGAGGTCCAAGCTTGGCTACGCTCTTGTGAGCGCATCTTTAAGAGTATGAAGTTGTCTGATGAGCGGAAAAGGGGAATGGCTTCATGGCAATTGCAGGAAGGCGCTGCAGCCTGGTGGGAAGCAGTGGTAGCAAACATCTCTAAGGATGCTGAGAAAGATTTAAAGAGTTGTTTGAGGAGAAATTCATGCCAACAGTAGGGAAAACTCGTCTGTACTGGGATTTTCTGAATTTGAGGCAGGGAAGCATGACTATAGTGGAGTATGAGACCAAATTCAATGAACTTTCTTGCTACGGACTAGGACTCATGGCACTCCCTAAAAAAGAACGAAATGTTTGTGCAAGGATTGAGGCTAGAATTTCGTGAAAAGATGATGGCGCATTTTAAAGGATCTTTTGTTGATTTAATTGATATGGCTATGAGATATGAGGATTTGATGAATAAGAGATCAGTGGTACCAGTAGCAGCATCGGGAGGGAATTTCGCTAATCCAAATAAGAGGAAGTTCAATCCCAATTGGAGGAAGCAGAACAAGAAGAAGACTGGAAGTAACAATGGACCTCACAAATGCTATATATGTCAACAACAAGGTCACTTGGGGAATAAGTGTCCTAGGAAAGGATTTCAGCAACAGCAACAGCAGTCACATCAGAGTGGAACGGGTTCGGCTTTGGTTCAGAAATCTCTATGCTTCAATTGCCACCAACCAGGTCATATGATCAAGGATTGCCCGTTACTTCATAAAGCTCAGCAGAATAAGGTATCTGCTTTGGAAGGTGCACCACTACTTTATCTAAAGGTAAGGGAGTATTGGAAGGTACATTACTTTTAGATGGCAAGTATATCAAAGTTTTGTTTGATTCGAGTGATTCTTTGAGTTTTATTTCTCTGGAATCTGTAGAGAAGTTCTTTCTTACCCCTAATACTATAGACTGTCCCATCTTTGTATCTAATCCTATAGGAGGGGTAACCAAATTAGATATGATCTGTAAGGACATAAGGATTTCCTATACATAGTTTTTCTTGTAACCCCTTTATGTTGAATTTTAAGGGGTTTGACCTTATATTGGGGATGGATTGGCTCGATAAGTATAAGGCTATCCTGAATTGTGATAAAAGAATAGTTTCATTGGAAACCGATCTGGGTAGAATTGCTAGAGTGGCGTGTGATAATTCTGGAATTCACTTGAGTAGTCTCTTACATGGAGTTGAGACTTCTCAAGAGAAGGTTGAAGATATCGATGTGGTCCAAGCTTTCCCTGATATATTCGAGGAAGTCAAATGTTTGCCTCCGCAACGAGAGAGAGTTTCGCATTGATTTGGTTCCAGGAGAAGTACCAGTGATTCAGCCTAGTAAGAGGATGGCTGCTAGAGAGAGAGGAGTTAGTTAAGCAGACTCAAGATCTTTTGGAGAAGGGATTGATTAGGCCCATTTTTTCTTATTGGGGTTCTGCTGCGGTGTTTGTCACTAAGTCGGACGGACCGCTAAGGTTCTGCGTTGACTATAGAGAACTGAACAAAGTGACTATCCGAAATAAATATCCTCTTCCTCATATTGATGATCTTTTTGACCAGCTGCATGGAGCTTCTGTCTTTTCTCAACTGGATTGAACTTCAGGTTTCCATCAGTTAAGGGTAGCTAAGGACAGTATCCCTTTAATTGGATTTAGGGACCAAATTGTTTCTATGAATGGTTGGTTATGCCTTTCGGATTAACCAACGCTCCTGCTTACTTTGTCGATCTGATGAATCGAGTCTTTTGGGATGTACTGAATAAGTTTGTTCTGGTGTTCATCGATGATATCCTTGTTTATTCTAAGTCTGAAGAAGAGCACAAGCAGCATTTGAGAATAGTGTTGGACACACTGAGGATGCATGTTTTGAAGGCGAAATTCTCTAAGTGCCATTTCTGGAAATCGAAAGTCAAATTTTTGGGGCACATTGTTTCCGGTGAAGGTATCTCTGTAGATCCAGCGAAGGTTGAGACAATTCTGGAGTAGAAGCAACTGCAGACACTGACTGAAGTTCGTAGTTTTTAGGGATTAGCTGGCTACTACAAGAAGTTTATCAAAGACTATTCTAAGATTTGTTCGCATTTGACTAAGTTGACAAGGAAAGGAGCTAAGTTTAAGTGGACATCCCAGTGTGAAGAAGCTTTCCAGGAGTTGAAGACGAGGCTAACCAGTGCACCTGTGCTATCTATTCCGGATGGGAAAAGCAAGTTCTAAGTTCATACAGATGCTTGTATAGTTGGACTGGGAGCAGTGTTGATGCAGAATGGAAGAGTCATTGCGTATGCGAGTCGACAATTAAAGCCACATGAAAAGAACTATGCTACGCATGATATTGAGTTGTTAGCCATTGTTTTTACTTTGAAGATTTGGAGACACTATCTTTTGGGAGAGAAGTTAGAGTTATTCACGGATCATAAACAGTTGAAATATCTTTTCTCTCAAAAGGATCTTAATCTGAGGCAGCAGCGATGGGTCGAGTTTCTGGCATCATATGATTTGGATATTCTGTATACCCCGGGAAAGGTGAATGTTGTGGCTGGTGCTCATAGCAGGAATGCAGTTCTGTCTCTTTTGAAAGTGGTTCCGTCTCTCCAGGATAGAATCATAAGCAAACAAATGGAGGATAGATCTTTTGAAGAACTAATTCTTAGAACTAAGGATGGTTGATATTCGAATTTCAAGGTGGACGATCAAGGTGTTTTGAGGATTAACGGTCGTTTGTGTGTACCTAATATAGATGGATTGAGGCAAGAGGTCTTAACTGAGTGTCATCGCTCCAGATTGAATATCCACCCAGGAATATCTAAGATGTATAAAGATATGAGAAGATTTTTCTGGTGGCCGAGCATGAAGAGGGATGTAGCTGTTTCGTTAATAGTTGTGCTATCTGTCAGTAAGTGAAAGGAGATCAGCAGAAGTCAACCGGTATGTTGCAGCCTTTGGAAATTCCAGAATGGAAATGGGAGATGATTTCGATGGATTACATCGACGGTTTTCCTAGAACCAAGAAAGGAAACGAAGGAATATGGATGATTGTGGATCATCTAACTAAGAGCGCCCATTTCATACCGCTTAAGGCAACTCGTACTGCAGTTTCTCTGGCAGAAATTTTCTTGAGGGAGATAGTTAGATTGCATGGTGTTCCTGTCAGTATAGTAAGTGAACTTGATCCTCTTCACCAGCAAATTTTGAGAGGCTCTGCAATCAGCTATGGGAAAGAGTTTGAGATTAAGTACTGCCTATCATCCTCAGACAGATGGATAGACGGAGAGTCTGAACCAATTCTAGAGGATATGCTGCGAGCATGTGTGATGGATTTTGGTGGATCTTGGGGAGACCATCTTCATTTGGTAGAATTCTCATATAATAATAGTTACCAAGCGAGTATTAAGATGGCTCCTTATGAAGCTCTGTATGGAAGACCGTGTAGATCCTCGTCTTGTAGAATAGAGTCGAGAGATCGTCTTGTGCTTGGACCCGATCTAATTCGTGAAGCATCTGCGAAAGTTGAGCTTGTCAAGAAGAGAATTAGAGCTGCTCAGGATCGTCAAAAGAAGTACGCAGATAAGAGAAGGAGACAATTGGAATTTGAGATTGAAGATTTAGTCTTTGTCAAAGTTTCCCCGATCAAAGGAGCTATTAGATTCGGAAAGACATGAAAACTTGCCCCGAGATATATTGGACCATTCCGGGTGCTGGAAAGGATTGGTGCTGTAGCTTACAGAATTGAATTGCCAAAACGGATGTCTAGAATTCATAATGTGTTTCATGTATCCCATCTAAGGAAATTTGTTCATGATCCATCACTGATTGTCGAACCGGTAGTCCAGAAGATTTGGAGGCCGAGCCAAATTTGACTGTGGTCAGGAATCCAGTTTAGATTGTTGATCAAGACAAGAGGAAACTCAGAAGCAAAGTAGTGAAGCTCATCAAAGTGCAGTGGAGCGAGGATCCCAGAGATTGTACTTGGGAAACTCTGAATAATTTTAGGAAGGCCTATCCAGATTGGGTTTGAATAGCTAGTAATGTTTGTTAGGATAAATTGTTTGGTTGTTTGCTAATGTATGAATGATATGTATGTTTGAATTGTTGATATAAAAGCTTTTGAATTATCTTTTGTTTTAAATTTCAGGGACAAAATTCTTTTAAGGGGGGAAGAATGTAACGACCCTGGATTTTAGCCATATTATTTTAAATATTTAATCCAATTAAGTAAAATGTAAACTTACCATTTTAAAAAGATAGGACTTTTGGAATATTTGCCATTTATTTATATACATATGTATTTTGAAAAGGAAACTTTGATTGGAAAATTTAATATCGAATCTTTCAAAAATATTTAAAATAAAACCTATCTTATTCGATTTAATTAATGCTCTACATTAATAACATTTAATCTAAATCTATGCATATGAATGTAACATAGATAATAATGTTTAAAATGAAATAAAGTCTTTTAAAAATGTTTAAAATAAAATCAATTCTATCAATATTAAATATAAGTATAAAACATATGAATATAAATTAAATGTTGATAGTTAAAATAGAAATAAAAATAAAAACAAGGATTAAGTGATTATGGTGTGCATGCAACATACGTTAAAACTTGTAAGGACAAAAGTATAAAGCAAAACCAGAAAAATATGTATATATGAATTATGCAAGCAAGAAGATAATAAAACAAAATATCTATATACAAAAATTAAAGAGGATAAGTTTGTAAACTTTGAAGGAAACAATTGCATTAAATGCTATCTTCTCAAGCACAAAATAAAGTCATTTCAAATTTTACAAATCTTTTCATTTCAGAAAAAAAATCTTGTTTAGCCAAGGAAAAAAAATCTGACCAAAACAAAAGACGAAAACTAAACCAGTTAAAGCCTACCCTGTACAAACAATTTCTTTATATATACATCTAGGCTAGTTCCTGCTCATTCATAACTAAGCAAAACCAGAAAAAAGAAAATAAGTATCATTATTTTACAAACTCAAACATCATTCAATTCAACAAAAACAGACAGGATTCAAAGGCAGATCAAAACTACAGGTTTTCAAAACAAAAGTAGCTCTCTGTTCAGAAATCTTTTCAGGCGAGAAAACACAAATTTTAAAGTTTTAAGTTTAATTAAAAATAGTATAGGTGATTCATTGGTAATATGGTGTTGTATATGTTTTATTTTTGAATATAGTTCTGTGTTTATATATAGGTTGTTCTATGAAATATTGAATATACTGTACTTCTCTGTTTATTGTTATAGAGTTGAATATTTATTCAAACTCAAAATATTTTCATCAAATCATTGTTAAGCTTAGAGTTTTCAAAAAAAACAAGAAGTTAAAACCTAAATCAAGATTTTAAAAGCCGTTTAAAACATGTTGGTGAGGTATCACCACTGGAATCTTGTTTTACAAGTAAACATGTAATATTTTGTTAAATTCGAATGTCATGTAACGCTAATTCAATTTTATAACTTGAATCCACACTGCAAAAACAGATTTTTAAAACAAAAATGGTAATTTTTAGTTTACTATTCTACGAGCAGTTCATAGTTGAACAAAATATGCATTTTAACCATTTTCTGATGATCAAACCAACATTGGATGATAAGAATTTGCTTGAAGCAAGATTGGCAAACGATGATTTCAGGAAATTTGTCAAATAATTTTTCTATTGTACTAATTGATGGGTCGAGGCCAGATTAGGGTTTTTGCTCGAGTTTTGATGTGGTCTGGAAACGAGGTGATTTCGTCACCTCCGATGCATCGAGTTGCACGAGCTCTAGGGGGATGGTAGTGTAGGGGGTTGGTGAGGTGAGGATGAAGTTGGAGCATCTCCGGTGGTCGAAGAAACTGGGGCGAAGTGATTTTGTTAGTTGGGTTGAGTTACAGGTTTCGTACGAAATGCTTAATTTCGATTTGGAATTTTTGGTGTCGAATCGAGTTTTGATTTCGAGTGTAGGGGAGTTTTGCGATTCGCCGAAGGTAGTGAAGTTTGCCGGAGCGACGGCGAGACGTCGTAGATATGTGTCAGAGTTCGTAGTGTAGAGAGCGATTCGAGTTGTTACTCGAGTAAACGAAGGGCTTGCTTCGGGTTGGAATGCAGGATTCTCGAGCCTAGAAACTGTTTATTAAGTTTAAACTTAAGTCTTAAAATAAAAAGAAGAGGAAGAAGAAGCGTACGTGAGGAAGAGAGAAGGCCTCGGGGAAATGGAGGGAGAAACTCGAGTGTTTACTCGAGTAAACCTGGGAAGTACTCCGGTTGGATTTCAAACTTGCAATATAATAAAAGTAAAGTTAAGCAAATTATTTTCAACAAATCTTAAGTATCGTTGACTTAATAAATGTTTAACTATTTAACCTAAAAAATTTGTCATAAGTTTTAATTAACTAGGTAAATACTTAAGAATGTTTTTGAAATCCAATTAATACTTTAACTAAGTAATTAATTTAAGATAAGTTTTAAATTTAATTAACGTTTAAAGCTTTCTAAGTTAGTAATAAATTGATTTCAAAGTTTAAGGAATTTTTTAAATGTTAATTAAGATAAATAACTATTATTAAAGGGTAATTAAGAATGATTAATTTATAATTGTAATTATAGATTGGTAAATTAATGATTAAGTGTTTAATTAATTTGTAGTTAAGAATTTTAAATTAACTACTTAAAGTTAGTTAATGTATGATTAGTAGTTAACTAATTAAGTAATTTAATTAAGAATTAAGAATTGATTAATTAAGTAATTAGTGGTTAATAAATAGGTAATTAAGTTTATACATTAACAATTAAGGTTATTAATTAATAATTAAGGGTAATTAATTAAGTAATTAACATTTAATAAATTGATTAAGAAGTGATTAATTAATTAAATGGTTTGAAATGGAATATTTAATTAATTGATGATTAATTAAACAGATTAAGTGATTAATTCTCAAGTAATTAATTTAAATTGAATTAATTACAATAAGGATTAAAGATGCTTGCTTATATATGATTGTATAAGTAGAATATCTGGATTTGTGATATCTATTTGGTGATATTCTGTGATACTCTGTGGTATGCCTTGATATATCTATGATGATTGTCCTGATTTATCTGTGATAAATGCTATGTGAATTCAAAGTTTTGAATTAAATTGTTTAAACTCTTAAACAACTTGACCTTTTAAATGGCGTTTGAATTTCGATGAGACCGGGATCGGGTGTCAGTTATGGTTATCCGAAAACCACATCGATCAAAATTAAACATTAGGTCGTGATATTTCCAAGTGAAGATCAAGATGGTGTTTCAGAGTGTAAGGGTTATTGTCGTTAAATCTAAGGGTGATTCCAAAATGAGTGTAACGAGATAATGCCTTCGGTTTTGTTCGAATCCGGAACGAACTTGTATGGATTGAATGCTTTCAGAACATCGTCAGGTGGACGATGAGCATTCTAAGAGATATGTTCTATAAAGGTAATCGCTGCCTCAAGCCTCATCAACCGGGAATGGCTAAAACAGGGGATGTGCAACAAGGTTGGGTGGGTAGCACCTAAGTAGGAGGAGATATACCCCTATCTAGATGTCCCTTTTTATTCGGTTGTGTGGGCGGTTGCTAACAACAACCGTGGAGTTCTCTTGTTCGAAACTATTCAGTAAGGAATGGTTCCGGCCTTATGTTGTAGGGGGTCGGGAGTGATCCTCGGTACTGTGATCTAGGCCCCCTACCGTGACGGGCAGTACCCCAGTGGCCCTGCCATTGTATGAAATCCAATCTTCAATAAGCGCCGTACGTTTTGATTGTGCCCAACTATGTTGAAATGTGAGATGTAAGCATTTCAACTATTTCTGTATTTTACTTGAAAACCCTAGACACTATTATAATATCACTGGATTTCCTATTAAATTGTTTTGGTTAGCGTAAGGTAAAAACTTACCCATATTTATGTGTGGGAAGTCTTACGTGATACCTTTATTTCAAATGTTTTCAAAGTTAAGCAACTTTAGATCGCTTACTCACACCAGACCCATGTCTGACCCAGAGTTTATTTCTGTTTTTCATAAACTCTTGGATACTCAAATTTTTATGAGTAGCCAAGTGATAGGTTTTGGATTGTTGAGTTCTGGAGGAGCTTGGAGCAGGAGTCCAGACGTATCTATCTATTTAGTTCCACTGTGTTTGCTGATATATGTTGTATTTTGGGAATGTACGTAATCACAGATATATATGACTGTCTTGTTGTATGATGTTGTGTAACTCTGATATATGTAAAACCATGTAATAGTTATGTGATGTATTATATTTTGTTCCGTTTCCGCTGTGAAATTCTGATGTTGTTATTCTTTCTTTCTATCTTTTCTATTTCTATCTCTTTCTTTTCTTATTGATAATACGTCTTTCTGTGGATAGAAAGGCAGGTCGTCACACCTTGAATTTTAAAGTAAATTCTTTATACCTTTAAATAATGTCACTTAAGTTTTAAAATTCATTATTACGCCGTTGATTCAAAATCCCCTTTTCCATACTCGGAACTTAGTTATTATAATTTTAAAATTTCTTTCATTCTTTTCCACTTCATTCTTAAATTTATTCAAATTCTCTATAATTATTTTACTTAAAAATTCACTCTTTTATTTTCTTTTCAAAAATCCAATTCTATATATTTTGATAACTCATTGCACCGAAATATATTCAAGCAAACCATAGCATTCAATATTCCAAATATAATTCATCACAAAATATCAAATATTCATTACACAGAATATTAAACAATCTAAACAATTTTGAGGAATCCAGTTGGATCCCTCCAACCTGTTTCCTTGCATCCACAGATGTTTGCACGATACCAATTCCACTTCGAGGTGGAATATCGTGGTAAATGGGTTTTAAATATAATATCATCTGCTATTATGCGGCGCATAGGGTCTCATCCTCTTTATAATGCGGGAAATCAATCACTCCAATATATACTATATACTACTATATATAATATATCACAATCAATCAATTCAATCATTCAGCCAATTATTTAAATTTAACCATTTAAATTTTAAGTAACCCAGATGAGTGAGATTAACTCACCTTTGATTTTGAATATGTCGATCCGATCCACATAGGCTTGATACTCCAACGATTTTAGACCTTGTATAACATTATATAGTTTAATATTTTGAAATAACCGAACAATCCATTTCCATTTAATAAATTTAACTAACTAGTGCTTTGATTTTAAACTAATAATTTCCCTTTAAAAATCCTCTTTAGTAACTAAAATAATTGAATAAATTATTTTAAATTAATTAATCTCCATACTACATTATTTTCAAATTAACTAGTACGTGAAAATGTGTGTATATATATATATATATATATATATATTTATTTCGAAATTGCATATATATATATACACTTATAAAAATAAACTTTATGGATTCTATAAAAAATCTAATTTATACAAATTCCTTCAACCTTTAAAATTCCTACTTTTCCTTTTCAAGACCTTATCCATAAATATATTTTCTTGTTTATATACCTATTTATTACTTTTAATTTAAAACAGAAATTTTATAACTTAAATCAATACTGTGTTATATATTTTATGACATATATACATATACATATATAGAGTTCAAAATAAAAATCTGATGCCTTACTTTAAAATCAATTATCGTGTCATATTTTTTTTCTTCTCTGTATATACATTTATACATATGTTAATATTAAATTGAAAATATAAATTGCAAATATACCTTACTGCTCCCTCGACATCACAGCCGAGCTCGCGATTCCCAACCATAAAAGCGACAACCCTAGCACACGAAAGTAACTCCTCTACCTCCCATGCTCGAAATCAATAAGGTAACGCGATCTTCCCCCTCTGCCTCAGTCAGCGACGACACCATCTACTGCCTTGCGGCAGTAATTCCCACCACCTCCCTTGGCTCCGCCTCGTTCGCACGCGTACCCATGACAAGCGAACACCCACGCCCTAGCTACTCCTTCGATCGATGCGGCCCAGTCCATCCATTTACAACCCGCGATAATAACCAGATCGACTTCACGGCGGCCCCTTACTGCCATACCCATAGAAGCGAGAATCGAAAGTCCTAAGCACTGATGAATCGATCGATTTTCGGTCATTAACCATGGATCAATCTCTCTCTCTCTCTCTCTCTCTGTTTTTTTGGGGTCAAAATCGATTTTTTCGAACAAGCGTGGTTCGACATTTAAAACGAAGGGAAGTTCGATTCAATTTCTAGAGGAAGGTAATGAATTTTATCAGTGAAGAAATCGATTTGAGGAGAACGGGATTATTGAAATGTTCGGCCATTTTTTCCTTGTTTTTGAACGAAAATGGAATTCCCTTAACTGCTTGCGTGAGACAGGAGAAGACGTTGGTGTGTATGAAGGGTTTTGCTATAGTGATTTCGATAGGAGAGAAAAGTTACGATGTGAAATAATTACGGCTGCAGAATAGGTTTATTCAGAAATATTTTTATTATTTATCTTTTTAAATTCCAAACGTCTCGATAAATGCAATTTAAAAATTTGACCTCCTATCAAGACGTGTTGCTCGGCGTTCATAGTGTTATACCCCAATTTTGAACGCAATGGAAAAGATTTTGAGTCATAATTCGGTCGTATGGAGAAGATAACTTTTTAGACTCAGTTATTATATTTAATTTTGATATAAATTTCAGCGCGTTTATCTCTCGTATGATCACTCGACAACTCCAAACATTACGAAATTCGAAATCCGATAATAATACAATATTGCGGATCCAATGGAACTAGTTTCTTCGAATTCCGAGACTGTACCTCGAAGGGCTATTTTTAAATATCGATTTAAAGGATATAATTTCAAAACTTAACAAAACACTTCAAAATTCAATTTTAACACTTTTACTATTTTCAGTACTATCAATATAAATTTTACAAGCCTTTAAATTATTTTTAACAGGTTGAAAACTCCAGATTCAACATTTTATCCAACTTTAAATTATTTAATTTAATAATTAAATTATCAAATAAATAGTTATTTCTGAATTCAATTAAAATTAACCTTTCAAATATTTAAAATCAATTAAATATTTCAATTTCAAATACTCAAAAATTCCTGGTCGTCACACATGTACAGTGATACAATATGCATGTCACAAGCTGTTCGTGTATGATGGATTCAAATTTAAATGACGACGAACAACCCAAATAACTGAGGCAAATAATATTTTCAAAATCGCATTTTATTTTACACTGCAAAAATATTTCCTTTTCAATTTTACTGCGTTAGCATTTATTTTTGCAGATTGCTCAGATGTTGGATTCAAATTGAAGATAAAATACGAGTGAATGAGTGAATTGTAGTGAGGACATTTGTAAATGAAAGATTGTGATGTAATTGAATTTGTATTGTAATCAAAATTGTATATGTATAGTGAGAGCTTGAATTTGTACTATTCAAAAATTGTAATAAATATTTGTTTGAATAAAATATCTGTTTGAATTTAAATACTATGTTATTTATTTTATTCACCAAATATTTTTTAATTATGTGAAATTTAAAATAATACATTAACAAATACATTTAAATGAATGTATATATGTTTATTATCATTAAACAAAAATCATATACTCGCATATTCAACAATCTCCTCTTTTTGATGATAACAAACATATATTTAAGATTTTGAATATGTTAAATATATTTGATCATTTGCTCCCCCTATTTAAATGCTTCCTTTCTACATAAAGCTCCCCCTTCATATATGCATGTAAATAGAAATATGCAAATAAGCCTAGATGCAAATAGAAAATATTTGACCTTTATTTGTCAAAATCTTAACTTTTCTCTCCCCCTTTTGTTATCAGCAAAAGAGTAATAATGTTAGAAAAATAGAGATAAAGTGATAGATATTAATACAACATTAAAACTCAATTGAATATAAATATTAAATTTCAATAAAAAAATCAAACAAAAATCATAAATACTTTATTAGACGCATATTCCACTTTTTGAATGATGGGAATAATGTCATCATATAAAACAATGCAGTTTTGTCTATCTATGGTACATTTATATCAGGAATTTGAATATCTACCAACCATGCATAACCGTTAGGACTTTTAAATGAGATTAGTAGTATTCGAATTTTATTTTAAAAAATGAATTCATGTATCTTCTAACCACACATAACCGTGAGGACTTTGAAATGGGATTAGAATCAACTTGTTTATTTAATTAATTAATTTTGATATGCGTTCCATACATGCATAACCATGAGTTTAAATAAGCATGGAAGCACATAACAAATTCCAAGTAATTCACCCATGCATAACCGTGAGGACTTTTAAATGAGACTGAATACTTTGGTTTTTAAAAAAATATATAAAATGAAAAACGAATGATTCCTATTTAAATCACCATATATTGACATACTATAATGGATTTTGATGAGTGATGGTTGATAGAAATATGATAGAAATAGAGATGGTCATGGAATTTTCACCAACAAAAAGTTTTTATAGCTCTTGTTCAAATTTCTAAAGAAATATACTAAATATACCGTCTCAAGTTATAATATATGTTTAGTGTTTGCGCCAAAATTGGTCACAAACCCCAAATATCGTGAAAGCGCCAAAGTATGAATATAAATCAACAGTATTAATCACAGATCTAAGTAAACAGCAAGCAACAATTCAGAAATAATGAACAGAGACACAAGATTTATAGTGGTTCGGCTATCTCGGCCTACGTCCACTTTAAAGTTTTATCTTTTATTAATTATCCTTGCTGGTTACAGATGGTTACAGCAGTAGCAATGGAGAATTTCGAGTACAATAGTTGTATTGAAGTGTAGAAATGAATCTGGCAGAGTCTGGGCATTCAGTAGGCAAAGATCCCCTTTTCTGTAGGCTCCAAAGGGCTATTTATAGGCGTAGGAGGCTGATATCGTGCTCAAACTTCGGGAGACTTCTTCTGGCACGTGAGTGGGCCCATGCGACCGACCCCACCAAGTTTCGACTCGTTCTGTGATCGATACGAAACAATTTCGTATCGATCAAAAAATTCTCCAATCGAGCTGAAACTTGGCAGGACGGTTCTTTAGCATATATGCAAGCTACTGTGAAAATTTCATTGCATTTGGATCAATGGTTTAGGAGATATGGTCGATACGAAATTGGTCTGCTCGATGGCTGTTTGGTTCGAATCCAGTCATTCGAACCGATCACTTCGACTCGAAGGCAATGCGCATGAGCAGGTTGACGTGGCGCGCGCTCTTCGTGTCGATCCGCTTTTTACTCCGGTTTGATCGAGTCACTCCGAGTATTTCGCCACGTTCACATCCACAACTCACGCGCCATCTCTGGCCTGTTTGACTCGGTGGATTCGAACAAGCAAGTATTCATGGATTCGAACAAGGACCCCTGATGGATACGAAGTGGTCAGCGCCTGATGGATGCGAAGTCATTTGATGGACTCGAGACAGATGGATACGAAGGACTTGCATCCCTGACCGATATGAAAACGATGGATACGAAACAGGACGTTGCCGATCGATACGAGGCGCATGTCCTGTTGACGGATACGAACTCGATCGATGCGAGCCGAGGTTCCTCGATGGATTCGAACTCGATCGATGCGAAGTTGATGGATTCGAATGGAGACGTGATGATGGATACAGACTCCATCGATACGAAGCTAATGCTGCTTGATGGATACGAAAATGTAAATTTTTTCATCAACTTGCATCGAGCATATCTTGAGCATATGAACTCGGATTGACTTGAAGTTTGGAATGCAGGCTTCCATGGCTTTTCTTATCTTGTCTTATCAATTGCAGCCCGATCTGGACTCGGATAAAATTCATCGATATCCATGGTTATCCTATAATGCACAGTTGATATTCATGACTTGTTATTATTGATTTTCAGTTAATTTTTGGGTATCTCAGCTTTGCCAAAAGGTGGGATAACACTTTACCCCCAAAACATTCCTTTTGGTAAAAGGTGTGTTTTGATCAGTCTTAAATCAAATGCAGTGAATTCATGTTTTATTCAAAGCTTATAGCATTTTCAATCAAGTCCATGGATGTTCGAAGCCAAATCGTTATCAATTTCTTATAGTGGAAGTTAAGAATGAAATTCTACAGTCTCTCCGGACTATCGATGGTCACTATGGACCCTTGCCAAGCCCATTCCAGACTTAGCGATCGAATAGAAAGATCCCATTGCACTCCGGCGTTGCTCTCTATCCCTTGCACTCCGGCCCCAGCTAGGGCATATAGCGATGTCTTGGTTGTTATAAACCGATCATAGCCTCACCGGGCTCTTGCTGGATCCCATCGTGTCACTCTCCGGTGAAGGGGAAGCGGCGTTAAGTGAGTCGATCCTGTCGCTCTCCGACGAAGTAGCTCACTTCTTGCACTCCGGTGTAGTGTATCTGAACATTAAGCGATGTCATGGCCTAAATTGTGGGCTGATCACAGCCTCTCAGGGCTCTTATCGAATCCCGATCCAATCACTCTTTGGTGAATGGGAAACGACGTTAAGTGAGTCGATCCTGTCGCTCTCTGGCGAAGCAACTCACTTCTTGCACTCCAGACCCCGCCTCTCCGGGTAGGGTCATAAAGCGATCATTTTCATGTTGGTATTTAACATTTACCCTTTAACTCTCCGGTCAAAGGTTTATTTCAAGAAATTCAAGTTTATTTATTAGAGTCGAGTCCTGGATGTTCAATTTCAAACATCAGGAAAAAACTAAACATTGCCTCTCCGGGCAGATCGGTCTATCTCCATCTCAGAGCATGCCTAGGGATCTCTCCGGTTCCCGTACATGAGTAAGTGGAATAGCCATTTTATTTTGAAATCAAATCTAAGGAAACAAATCGACCAAAGTCCAAATCCCGAACTTGGCCCTTGCCATCATAATCAATTGATGACGAGTCGTGATCCCGATCCAGGATCAGTTCTGTTAGGTGGAGGCGGCAGTTGTTCAAGTCTTACGACCGCCGTTCGTTCACTAATATACTGTGGCAATCTGCCACTCCTGGCATGTTCTTCCACCTCATCTTTTAGGTGACGACATTCATCGGTAGTACGCCCATCTAGCTCGTGGAATAGGCAGTATTTTCAAGTTCTACGCTCCCGCTCAGTGGGATCTCTCCTGGGTGGTTTTCGATAGGGGAGCTGCCCTCGAGTTTCAATGTAAATCCTCTCTAGACCTGCCGTCAGATCCGTGTATTGTCTGAATCTGGGTTTTTGGAATTTCTTCCGTTTGTCAGGACCATCACTTCTATCGTCCTACTTTCTCTTTCCTTTGTCTGCTCCGGACTGTTCCCTGGCGGTTCCTTCGCCCTGCACAACATTTATTTCTCGCCTTTCGGCTCATGATTCTTCCAGCCGAATGAATCTTTCAGCTTCATGATAAAATTCTTCAAGATCTTGTGGTGGATCTCTTGCCAAAGAATCTTTGAATTCGGTGCCTTCCCCAACTCCTGCCACCGCTGCCATCAAAATCATCGATGGATCCGGGCGATCTACAGAAGCCACCGTTGCATTGAATCGCAGTAAGAAATCTTTTATGGACTCTCCGGTCCTTTGCTTTATTGAACTAAAGTCATCACACTCTTGGGTCGCATCAAGTGGAACCTAAACTGTCTCATGAAGCATTCTACAAGCTCGCCACATGTTCCGATCGATCCGTTCTCTAGCTGCCTAAACAAAAGTGCAGCCAAATATGATAAGTATAGAGGGAAGCATCGAGCCATCACTTCCTCGGATGCCCCCGGTACTTCCATGTGCCTGATGTATCGAGTAATATGCATCGTTGGGTCTGACTTCCCGTCATAAGGATCTAGCATAGGCAGTTTGAACTTTGGAGGGTTCCTTGCATTTCTGATATTCGGAGTGAACGGACTCCGACTGCCTTCTTCTAATCCTCCACTTGACAATCCTCCTCTCATGATTCGTCGCACTTGACCAATCATTCTTTCATCTCCATCAAGGGGTTGCCCCCTTGTCATGTTTCTATTCTGCCCCCTAGTCTCGAAGGGAATTCCGGCACATACTCTTCACGTGGCTCAGTAACGTCAGCATTGACTCCAGCCTGCCGAGCTTCATCTATAGGTCTTGCAGTGTTTGATCCTGAGGGTCTGCCCCCAAGTCCTTGTTGATTGCTATCAGATCCTGCATTATGGTCTTGAACCTGATTTCATTGGCTACCGCAATCCTGACCCCTTGTCCTGCACTTACAGCCGCTATAGTTGGCCCAAGGTTCTGCACGTTCGCTGCTCTCATATGTTCAAAGAAATTCTACAGCATCTCCTGTTGGCTTTTCATCATTCTTTCATGCATTAAATTAGCCATAGCCTCCATCTCATCCCGAGTGATGTAGATCGAAGCTTGTCCTTCTGCAGCTCCAGAGGATGCTTCCTAGCTTCCTCCTTGTTGGCTTCTCTCAGCTCTTTGTCTTGTTTATCGAGTCATTTTCTCTAAGTTTGAATTCTTCAAGCTTTTCAAATCTGAACTTCTATCCGATGTAGTGGGTGCTAGTTCTTCTCAGTGAAAGTACCAAAGTGTTTGCACCAAAATTGGTCACAAACCCCAAATATCGTGAAAGCACCAAAGTATGAATATAAATCAGCAGTATTAATCACAGATCTAAGTAAACAGTAAGCAACAATTCAAAAATAATGAACAGAGACACAAGATTTATAGTGGTTCGGCTATCTCCGGCCTACATCCACTTCAAAGTTTTATCTTTTATTAATTATCCTTGCTGGTTACAGATGGTTACAGCAGTAGCGATGGAGAATTTTGAGTACAATAGTTGTATTGAAGTGTAGAATGAATCCGGCAGAGACTGGGCGTTCAGTAGGTAAAGATCCCCTTTCCTGTAGGCTCCAGAGGGCTATTTATAGGCGTAGAAAGCTAATATCGTGCTCAAACTTTGGGAGACTTCTTCTGGCACGTGAGTGGTCCCACGCGACCAACCCCACCAAGTTTCGCCTCGTTTTGTGATTGATACTAAACAATTTCCTATCGATCAAAAAATGCTCCAATCGAGCTGAAACTTGGCAGGATAGTTCTTTAGCATGTATGCAAGCTGCTATGAAAATTTCATTGCATTTGGATCAATGGTTTAGGAGATATGGTCGATACGAAATTGATCTGCTCGATGGCTATTTGGTTCAAATCCATTCATTCGAACCGATCACTTCGACTCGATGGCAATGGGCGTGAGCAGGTTGATGTGGTGCACGCTCTTCGTGTCGATCCGCTTTTTACTACGGTTTGATCGAGTCACTCTGAGTACTTCGCTGCGTTTGCATCCATAACTCACGCGCCATCTCTAGCCTATTTGACTCGCTGGATTCGAACAAGCAAGTATTCATGGATTCGAACAAGGACCCCTGATGGATACGAAGTGGTCAGCGCCTGATTGATGCGAAGTCATCTGATGGACTTGAGACAGATGGATACAAAGGACTTGCATCCCTGACCGATACGAAAACGATGGATACGAAACAGGACGTTGCCGATTGATACGAGGCGCATGTCCTGTTGACGGATACGAACTCGATCGATGCGAGCCGAGGTTCCTCGATGGATTCGAACTCGATTGAGGCGAAGTTGATGGATTCGAATGGAGACGTGATGATGGATATGGACTCCATCGATACGAAGCTAATGCTGCTTGATGGATACGAAAATATAACTTAGTTCATCAACTTGCATCGATCAAATCTTGAGCATATGAACTCGAATTGTCTTGAAATTTGGAATGCAGGCTTCCATGGCTTTGCTTATCTTGTCTTATCAATTGCAGCCCGATCTGGACTCGGACAAAATTCATCGATATCCGTGGTTATCTTGCAATGCACAGTTGATATTCATGACTCGTTATTATTGATTTTCAGTTAATTTTTGGATATCGCAGCTTTGCCAAAAGGTGGGCTAACAATTAATATTAACACTCGTCACTTTTTCAATCATTATTTATGTTTCTGATAATCATTAGGGAGTCAGATTAGTCAATCTAATTATTTAAAATTAAATTCAAAAATAATTATAAAATCAATTTCTCTAAAAATGACTAATTTGAAAACAAGGTCAAAAATGATTTTATAGAGGGGTTTTATAAGAAAAATTTCTTCTAATTGAAAATTATTTGAAGTGAAAAATATGCAGATGTTTTCTTTGAAAAACAATGCAGTTACTAAATATCTCATCATAAATCACGTTCCACTAGTAATTTTCTATCAACTAGATTACCAGTGTAATCTGCATCTTAATTCCTTTTCACTCAAATTTATTATTAGTCGAATGTTACAGACCAGATCATGAGTTGTGCAACAAAATATCTCAAAATCATTTTTAACAACTTTTTAAATGAAATTCTCTTGAATTTGAATTGAAGCCGTGTAAATAATCAAAATCCGTGAATATAGAGTCAACCGTAAAATAACCAAATGTTTTATCATCCAATAAACCACTATTATTAATCCAAACTAATATATATGAAGTAGTTCAAAGATTCTAGTGATTTTTATAGTGTTCTTGGCATGAGAATATAATTGGCCAACTATTTTGAATAAGTCAGAATCAAAATCATCATTCATTTCATCATCACATTACTTGCTGATTTAATTCAAATCTGATATGGTGCAGATTATTAATATATTGTTCAAGATGAATATACCATTACCTCTTTTACCTTTACGATTTTTTTTCGTTGTTGTCCATTATGATTCTGTCACCTTTATACTAGGCTGAGGAACTTTGCTTTGTCGCCCGTTGTGTTTCTGGAACAGCCAGAATTCAGATAACACTGTTGTTGTTCCTTAGCCTACCACCACACCTATACGATGGAAGATTTTTGTGACCTATTTGTTATTATAGGTCCATGATTGCTAGTGGCAGAATATTTTGTAAAATAATTTTATGAAGACCCAAAACTATTTATATATGTTCCTTTCGGCACCCAGATTTGTTTGACTTTGAGAGATTTTATTTCCGTGCCTTTTGGAACCCAAATTGGTATAGTTTTCACGTGTTTGGGTCTATACCAACAATTGTTTTGATTATGTCCAATTTTTTTACAAATTGTGCACATTGAATTGACTTGATTAGTTTCATTTCTAACATTTTCAGATTGATTATATCCAAGTCCTTGTCTAACTGTATTAACAGTTTGCTTCCCTAATAGCATATTCAACGATTTTTCACTTTGGAAAATTTATCAAAAGTCGTCGACAGTTGTTGGACTTGTTTTTTGAGAGATTCATTTTCGTTTAATAATTGTGTGCACTTTTTAATAGAGTTCTCTCTCCTAGTATTATCACTTTCCTTTAAAATCAGAATTTCATTTTCAAGCGATTTAATTTTGATTTCTAATTATTTTAATCTCTTCTTCGAGTGTTGGACACTTATCACACCTAGGGCACTTGTTTTGATAGTTTTTAACTAATTGTTCAAGCTGTTCATTTACTTCTATCAAATTATCTCTTTGAGATTCAATTTTAGCATATTTCTCCCTAAGTCGTTCAAAACAGCCATTTACTTCGTGAAAATATGTATGTAATTCTGAGTGAGTGAGTTTTGTTACCTCGCTTGGCTCGTCACCGTTGCTATCAGTTATATTACCTTGAATGCACATATCTGCTTTCTCACTCCCACTGCTAGTACTTTTATTATCTTCCTCACTTGTATTCCACGTGGCTGCAAAATTTCCCCGTTTGATTTCTTTTTAAAGCTATGTCGGTTTTGAGGAAAATTGGGCTTGATGTGTCCAGGTTAGTTGCACTTATGACAGATGATTTTTTTGCTGTTCCGTGTTACCTAAAACTTTGATTATTCTGCTTTTTAATTTTTGATTTAGAGACAGATTTCCATATCTACGGTTCCACCTTTTTAGTCTCTTTATTACCATTTCCAACTCTATTGCTCCATCATCATCATCACTTTCAGTTATTCCTTTGAGAGCTATGGATTTCTTTCGAGTATCTCCTCCTTCACGCTCTTCCTTGAATTTCATTTCTAGCTCATAAGTGGTGAGATTTCCGATGAGTTCTTCAACTTTGATTTGTTTTAAATCTTTTGATTCTTGAATGGTAGTCACTTTTGCTTCAAAACTTCATGGAAGGACTATGAGGATTTTTCGGACCATTTCCAATTCCGTGTATGATTTTCTGAGAGCTTTTGATTTGTATACGGTGTTGGAAAGCCGTCCGTACATCTCTTTAACATTTTCTTCCTTAGCCGTTGTAAAATTCTCGTATTCGCTACTCAGCATGGCAAGGCGAGATTCCTTGACTTGAGATGTTCCTTCGTGAGTCACTTTTAGTGTGTGCCATATTTTCTACGCAGTTAGACAATGTGAGACACGATTAAATTCAAACTGATCTAATGAACAAATTATCGAATTCATAGCTTTGGAATTAGTATTCTGTATTTTATTTTCTAGATCTGTCCATTGATCCTTTGGTTTATTTATTTCCTTATTATTTACAGTTATAGTTGGTGCTCTATACCCTGTCTCAACAATATCCCAAGCGTCAATGGTTTTCAGAAAAATTTCCATCCTATTTTTCCAGCAAGCATATTCATCATTGAATATTGGAGGTCTAACTATGGACCGACCCTCCGTAAAAGCATTATTAAAAGAAGCCATTTCAAAAATTCAAATTTTTAAAACAAAAATTAGTTTTTGAAAAATAATTTTTTTTAAAACAAAAATGGATTTTGTTCCTGGCTTTGATACAACTTATATGATCGATTTCACCCTAGAGGGGGGGGGGTGAATAGGGTGATGCTATCAATTATAAAAATTATTACGGAAGTTTATAAAATATTTTCAACATAGATATTTCAAAATAGCAGCACAGATAATAGCAGAATAGTAAATGCAGAAATAGAACGACACAGAATTTACCCAGCTTCGGCAAAAACCTGCCTACATGCTGCCCCCAAGGTTTCTACTAGAAATTAAGCAGTCATACATTTACACACATAAACTCGCGACACCCGCTATCGACTAGCCTTAACTCTATGCTCAAAATCCTGCCACAACTCAGCCGCTGAGTTGCAAATTCTCAAACTACGCCATGCAATTTGTCCCCTAGTCACACGACTAGTAATTACAACCCTTTAAAAAAGGAAAATACAAATTTAAAAACAAATTAAACATAAACCCTAATTTATAAAACTAAAGCCTTATATAATTAAAACAAGGCCGGCCCACATTATTATTAAAAATGTATCCCCTTTTCTTTTTATTATATCGGCCGACTCCTTATACTTGCGTTGAAAATGGCATCGTCCTCTTTACTTCGTTCGTTCCTTGTTCTGAAATTAGGGTTTGACAATTGAAGCGCTGATTGATTGCTAGTTGATTACAATGGCTATTGTACTACTTTGCTTCGGCAACCGACCGTTTCCTCGACTCTCATACGGCTGCTTCAATTCGATCGAGTTCGATTTGGACTTGGTATGTAATTTATGCCTTTTTGATCTACTCGTTAGTTTGTTTGAACTCGATGCATTTTGCCCATGATGTTTTAGGGCTTATATAGGAATCGAATTCCTTATTTTTCGTTCGTATATGCCATACGAGTTCGTCTGATAATTTTTGGCTTGCCATTCGATTTTTCATTGATGATTGTGATGATTTCTGACATTTTCAATTCGTATATTTTTGGCTTGGTTAACACGGCTTTGATTTTGAACTGTTCATTTTACTTGGTCATCACAATTTCGATTCTGGTTTGGCCGTTGAATCCTTTGACGATGTTGATTTTGGTTTTGTGTTATGACTTGTTCATTTCATATATTTTCGTTTCTTGATGCTCACGGCTCTGACTTGATTTTGAACTGTGGCTTGACATTGATTTTGCAAAGAAATGTTGGATATTGCATTGTCCACGGTTTTATATGTTGGAGACTTTGGTTATGCTTTGACCTACAGTTATCTTCGATTGCAAACTTGATTTTGTGAAAAACTATATTGAGATGAGAATTTTACTTTCATTTTTATGATGACTTTGGTCTTGACACTGCTTCTACTTCAGTTTTGACATCACTGAACTTCGGCTTTGATAAAACTGTTAATTGATGTTCACGACTTTTGAACCATTTTTGGCTTGTTCAAATTCTTTGACAACCACGGCTTAACATTGTCTCTGGCTTTCCTCTGATCATATATGTTGACTTCTTCATGTTGCATGATTGTTGAGTTTATGTTGCACTGTCCACATAATCATTTGTTAATGTTGCATAGCTTATAGTCATGTTTCAATGTGTACTGCCTTAGTGCACTTGCTCATTCGAGCCTGCTCTAATAGTTGCTGTGCATTGCATCATATATATAGATATGCGTTAGCTTTAGGTTTCATGTACATTATCACTGCTTGACTCGAGGTCTGGTTGCTTCATGTTATTAGTGCACATCTATTTCATGGTTGTTGTTGTTGCTGAAATGTTGGTTGATGCTTCTAGTCACACTTGATGTCTGGCATTGTGTTCCATCCCCGATGATGTTGATTTAGTTTAACCGCATACGTAGTTTGCATATTGTCTGATTGCCTCGAGTTTCGCTGTGCATATACTGTGTATATACATATTCACTTGGTTGCCACAGCTCTGACTTTTGATTCTTCGATCACTTTCCTTGACTCTCTGCATATTAAAGTCTTCTTGCTTCATTTTGGTATTTGCAGTTTCACTTTATGTATTTTGATATTGCATATAAGCTTGTGCATGCTTGTGACGAGTTGAACTGCAGTTTCTACTTGTATCAATCCATATCATATATCATTGTGTATATGTATGTTGCATCGCTGTTGCATATTCAAGTGGTTGTGTTCATTGTGTAGCCTGGTTTGACCACTTGCTACACTAGTTGTATTCTCTGGTCTAGGATTCACTGTATACTTGGTGCCTGGTCTTTGTTGCCTTTGATATTACTTTCAAGTTAACCTGTCTTGTGCAGTTTCTCATTGGAGCTGTTGTGTGATTCAATGCACTTGTATATTTTCATTATTTGTACTCAAGTATTACCTCTGTCTATCTCCAGTTAGAGTTGTACGTGCCTTTCTTTAGTCTTTGCTAGTTTATGTGTATTTGGCCTTGCTGTATGGTCACTGCTGACTGAGTTGTAGCTGATCACTTTTGCACTTGTTGTTGTTTGTCAATTTTGCTTGGTCGGCACTTGCTCATCCAAGCTTGCACTTGAATGTGCAGTCTGTGACGACCCGGAATTTTCGAGCATTTAAAATCGGAATATTTAATTGATTTTAAATATTCAATATAATAATTTTAACTTAAATTACAAATATCGCTATTTATTTGATAATTTAATAATAGAATTTAATAATTAGAAGTTGGGTAAATTGTTGAATCTAGAATTTTAAGCCTGTTAAAAAAATAATTTAAAGGCTTGTAAAATTTATATTGATTGTACAGAGGATAATAGAAGTTGTAAAATTGAAATTAGCAGTGGTTTGTTAAGTTTTGAAATTTTATATCGTTTAAATTGAATTTAAAAATAGCCTTCCAAGGGACAGTCTCGGAATTTGACGAAACCAGTTCCATTAGATCCGTAATATTGTATTATTATCGGATTTCAAATTCCGTAGTGATCGGAGCTGTTGTGTGTTTGTACGTTAAGTAAACGCGTGGAAAATTAAATTGAAATTTAGTATAAGAACTGAGTTCAGAAAGCTATCTTCCCCATACGATCGAATTTGGACTCAAAACTTTTTCCAATGCGTCCGGAATAGGTGCATAACATTATAAACGCCTAGCGGCACGCCTCGATAGGAGTTCGAAATTTTGAGTTACGAACTGAAGACAATTTAAATTTAATTTGAATTCAATTATACTTGTTCTATTTGAATAGTCAAATCTTTCCCAACAACTTTTCGTCCAGCCGTTTTTTAAAATCACTGTAGTAGGTTTTCTTCACACAACCGTCAAATCGTGTCCCCCTCTTCACATTTTCTTTTTATTTTAAGCAAAGCCTTCTTTCTGGTATATGCTTGTAAACAGAGGAGAAAATAATTTTAGATTTGTATATGTATGAAATCGATAGTTTTTTTTTAAATTTAGAAATAAATAAATAAACATAAATATGTGTATAGAAGATTTTGGAAAAAATTATAGGAATTTTAAAATATTGTTAGGGTAATTAATGTATTTAATAAACTTATTTAAATTTATCTTAGTTATTAGAAATAGTTTATTATAGGATTTAGTTTAAGTACAAATTATTAAATTGAATTAAAATATGTAAAAGGGAATTAATAGTTATATAATTGTTTATTTAAGGTCAAACACCTAGAAATGCAAGGCAATATTGAAGTGGATTGCCAAACAAAAGTCAAAGGCGAGTTAATCTCACTCGGTTAAACTTAAATTTAAATGATTAAACTTAAATAATTGTTTGAATGGTTGAATTGATTAATGTGCTATAGTATGATATTTTTATTTTTGGAATTGGAAAATTGTATTGTGCTAACGTCTGTGATGCAGAGAAAACAGGTTGGAAGGATCCAACTAGATCCCTCAACATTTATTTAAATCATTTAATACCCTCTGTTGTGATTATTTTATATTCTGTGATGAATATTATGGACAACTGGAATATTGGATGTTATGGTTTACCTGAATATGTTCCGATGCACTGATTTATCAAGATATATAGAATTGGATTTTGGAAATAAAATGAAGCGAATTTGTAAGTGAAATAATTATAGAGAATTTAAATAAATTAGGAATGAATTGGATAATAATAATGATAGTTTTAGATTCGAATAAATAATTCCGTATATGGAAGGGAAATTTTGAATAAACAGAAGATTAATGAATTTTTAAACTTCAGTATGATTAAAATCTTTATTTAAAATTTAAGATTTAAATTATTTAAGAAGGATAAAGAAGAAATTGGGAACATCTGAAATTGGTATATTTCAGTTAAAAGATTTTAAATCAAACGGAAAATAATAACAATAATAATAAGTCCATAACTAATGAATTTTTGAAATGAATTGAGTAATTAAAGAAACCTATTTCAAATAAAATAAATTGGAAATCAATTCGGGAAAATTGATTTAAGAGATTGAAGTTGGAATTTTCCCTGGATAGCCAAGTACATGTTTTAAAAGAAAAGTAAAAGTAAATTTTTAAATATAAATTAAATGTTTTAAAGCTGTTTTTAAAGAAAGCAAGTTTTGTAAAAATTATTATTTCTAATATTTAAAGTCCAAAGTAAGTATTTTGTTTAATCTATTATCGTAATAATTATTTAAAGAATGATTTGATATTTTGTTAAAGAAGAAAATCTAATAAAGTAAACTTATTTTAATTATTTCTAAAGTATTATTATAAATTAAGTATTAAAGTAATTTTTTCTAAATTAAATGTTAAATATATCTTACAATAAAGTGTTTTTGAATTATTTTAAAATCTTAAGTTTTGTACTTGGTGATTCCAGTGGAAATGGAAATACTCGGGAATTATTCTGAGAAAAGGAAGGTAGTTTGAAAACTGTTTTTCAAAAAAGTTTGAAAGTGAAAATGTGTCTTGTAAAGATATTTTGAAATAAATCAATAATTTGGGTAATTATTTATTATTGGATGGTTGTTTGTAAATATTAATTGATAGTTAAATCACCGACTATCAATATTGGCCAAATACGTTGGTCGTTTCGAAGAGACCGGGATCGAGATTTATTTCTCGAAAACCACTTCGATCCGGTTTGTACGTTTCGTGGAAACGAGTGTGGATTCGAAGTTGGAGCAGTGAAGTGCAAGGGCTAGTCGCTACTAATCCTGAGGATATTTCCAAAATGGATATAGTAGGAGTTGTGCCTTCGGTTCCGTTCGAACCCGGGACGGACTTGTATGGATGAATGCTTGCGAAACATCGTTAGGTGGACGATGGGCATTCTAAGGGATATATTCTAAAAAGGTAACGCTTAGCCTCAAGCCTCATCAAATGGGAATGACTGAAAATCAGGGGATATGCAGCAAGGCTAGGTGGGTAGCACCCAAGCAGGGTGAGGTCATCCCTGTCTAGATGTCCCTTTTTATTTCGGCTTAGTGGGCGGTTGCTGATCCCAACCGCGGGGTGATCTCGCTCGGGATTATCTAGTAAGGGGTAGTCCCGGTCTTGTGTTGCAAGGGAGCGGGCGTACTCCTCGGTACTGTGATCTAGGCCCCGTACTGTGACAGGTGGTATCCCAGTGCCTAGTCATTAGTTGAAAATCCATGCTCCCTACGTGCCTTGTACGAGTTTTGTTTGTATTATCCACTCTGTGGCTAGTAGTTGAAATTTAATAGATGTAACAATTTCGGCTATTTTATAAGTATTTGTATATAGACCCTATTATAATATCAGAGGATTTCTATAAAAATGTTTTAGCTATCATAAGGTAAAAACCCGACATGTTTATTTGTGGCGTGGTCTTACGAGATGCTTTGTTCTCAAAGGATTTTTAAAAATTTAATAATCAATTGAGTGTGATTTTCTCACGCTGGTATTTCAGACCGAGTTGGGTATTATTTAACTGTAATGCTCGGGTCAGACCGAGTATTATAGAATACAGGATATGATGCTGTGGAGCTCAGGAGACGAGCATGATGACGATACGTACCTCCGTACTTGTTTATATATGTATATTCCGCTGTGTTGAGTTGTTGTGTATCCATTGTATGATATTGATGTTGCATTGTGATTGATGTACTCTGATGATGTAATATATAAACAGAGATATTTGATTTTGAGTAAAGACCATTTATTATCTATTGTACTTTATTCCTCTGCGATGGTTAGATTCTGATGTTGCTTCCTATTTCTCTTCTTCTACCTCTTCTTCTTTAACCCAATGGTTCGTATTTCCGTGAACTTGAGTTGATTGTTGTAGAATAGTGTTGACTCAAGGGGTACGGATTTGCGGGGCGTTACAGTGGTATCAGAGCTTAGGTTGGTGATAACCTTGGCTCTGGTGGGAAACTACTCATTTAAATTAGAGTCCGTAGTACTCTAGAATGAGTTTGAGCGTATTAATAAATATGAGTGCGTATTTGTTAGTGAATATAAATTGTTTTGATATTGTGTTGATTGGTTTATTGAGTGGCATATAAACCTTCGTCGGCACAGTCTGTACAACTATATCGAAGGGGTTTCTAAACACTTGAATAGAATGACTGACATAGTATTGTTTTAAACGTGGGTAAATGAGATAAATTTTACTCAAAAATATATTTTGATATAAAGAAAAGTTTTTGTAAACTATTTTAGCTAATATATGGTTGCTTGGATGTTAGAAATGATAATATTAAATTATCATCATTGTGTAAAAATTTAACTAGAAATTGAAAATATAACCAAAGTTTAAGGGAATAAATTCATTATAAAATGAAATTCATAAATATGAATTATAAATGTAAAGTATAAATTGAAATATAATAAAATGGAAATTTGTATAAGCATAAATTATACAAATGCATTATAGTTAAAATTTGAATTAAAATAGAATTTGAAACTTTAAATCCCCGGAGATTTAAGGAGTACTTTGAAGATAAATAGTATCATTGTTGTTTTTGGGGGTATTTCTGAAAGGAAATTGTTTCAAATAAATTTTGGGAAGGGATATAGCATTGAACTCACTTCAGTCGCTGGAAAATAATTTCGGTGATAACTGCAACATCATCGATGTTCATTTTCGAGTTTCTAAGTGACAGATTGCTACCAAATTGATTTGTTCAGGAAAACCTGTAATTTTTGTAAATTTCAAAAGAAATTTGTTGAGGGTAAAACAAGGATTGGTTTGACTTTTGTGAAATGTGATTTGAGAAATTGGAGATTTCAAAATGTTTTGAAATCAAAAGCCGGTGTTTTTAATATTCCTAAGGAGATAGGTTATAAGCTTATAAATTGAGATGATTTTTTTTAAATCATGAAGGAAATATAAGCTTTGAATAATGGAATTTAAATTTAAAGTGTAAGGTTAAAAATGAAATTAACTTGGATTGGGGGAAATAAATTGAATAAGCTAAAAATAATATCCAGTTGTATTCGAATTCAGTTGAAACCGAATTGAGTTAAATAAATCCGAGTTAAAATAAAATTGAATTGGAATAAAAATTCAATTGAGTTATTGAATGGAATTAGATTCTTACCTGGACAAATGGAAAATAAGATAAATACAGATTGGATTGAAATAAATAAATTAGAATGACTTGTAAAAGAATTAAAATCCATGGAAATAAAAATATGCTTGAGCTATAAATAAGCGTAAATATTGAGTTAAAAATAAAAGATGAATATATTCAAGCCTAAAATGAATGGAAATGTGTAAAATAATATGTTGTGACTTATAAAATTTGAAAGGGTGTGATAGAAAACCCAAATTTAATATTGTTTGATGTTTTGGAAATAAAACAAAGATCCAAACTTGAATTATAAATAAATCAAACTTAAGGAAATTAAATGAAGAGATTTTGAGAGTTAAAATCAAGTATTGAACTATAAATAGGGGGAGAATTAATTTGTTAATAAATTAGTTAATGAAATATGTAATGGGATCCAAATGTAGTTAAATAAGAAGCTGAATTATGAGATTATGATGAAGTTTGGAAATAAAACTCAAGTTATAAATCAAATTCGACCTGGATCGATAGTGAAGTAAATGAAATTGAATTGTTAGCTCATGAAATTGGGTGGTAAATTGAAAATCGATAGTGGATTCAGAACTTGAGTTTTAAATTAAAATTTAACTTGAAGTGTTAACAAATTAAATATAATTGAAGTATATCGAATAAAAATGTAAATGGATTAAAATAGCAATGGTTTGAATGTGCAAATGAAATCCAAATAAGTGGAAATAAATTGGAGATGGCCATGTAATCAATTGAATGAGTTGAGTATGAAAGTTAAATTTTATAATAACTAACCAAAGGAAATTGTAGATTTAAAATGATATTTAATTGAGATAGAATCAAGTTGAATAAAAGAGAAAAATATTTATTTGTGAAATGAAAATGAGCTTAAGTATAAAATTTGAATAAATCAAAACAAATTGACTTAAGCTGAATATAAGGGGGAGAGTTGAATTGAATTCAACTTAAAACTAAGTTTAATAATATTGGATTGAATTTGAATCAAGTAAAAATAATTTTGGATCGAAATAGAATTTGGTGGGTTGTAAATAATATTTTAGGAAATGAAAATTCATAATGGATTGAGTGGATAAACTAACTATATTGAATAAATAAATGGAAGGGAATTCTTAATTAAATAATTGCAAACCATTTAAAATGTTAAAGAATTGAAATAAATTAGAGATAATAAGGAAAATAGAATGTTTCAAGTTAATAGAATGGTTTAAATGAATGCGGATAAGAAATAAATCGCAAATGAATAGATCGTGAATAAGATTGAAATGAAATGTGTCGAGCTAAATAACTGGTCGTGAATGAATTAAAATAAAAAGGAAATTTAATTGGTAATGAAGATGAACCTAAATTGTTAATGGTTTTGAATGAACTGGGTTGGTTAATAAAATGAAATGCAGGTGAATGGATTCAAATCTGAAATGCAATGAAATTGAGAATATATGGATTGTGAATAAATTTAAAAATGGAACAGAATTAAGTATAAATTGAGTTGAAATCCATTTAAATTGGTTATAAAACATAAATACTTGTTTATTCACATGGATCTCGTCAAATTTCATAGAATAAATTGTCATTGGATATAAATATGAGTAATTAAAATTCTATGAATTCATAGAAGTAAAATGAATTGATTTTGAGAGCAATTGAATTAAATATGAGTTCAGTTTGCTTAAAAATAAATTAAATGTAAGCAATTGAGTTTTAAACCATTCAAATTGATGAAGTTGTATACGAATGGATTGAAAACCATTCAAATTGAATGAAAATGGTTCATGAATTAATTGAAACAGTTGAATTAGCATGGAAACTATATAAATTGCTTACGGAAAAATGTTGGGTGTGAGTTTCTTTTAGAATTCATATGTTTTAAGTATTGCAAATAAGTGAAATGTTGTTAAACTTCATTATATGGCACTTACATGTTTAAATTGGGCAAGTACAAGTATCTGGAAGCCGTGTGGCTGGATTTGGTTGTGCTAATTGCTTAATAAATAAGCTGCTTGCTTAAAAAAGCTAAATAAGGTACGCCTACTCAATAAAAATAGAAAATATTAACTGTTTTTGGTTTTTCCGACCGGGTGGGTCGATGTATATATATTTATCTACTTTGTCAAATTGCAAAAGCTCCTCCGTACAAAGGAGACTCTGCCAAAAAATTTCAGAAATTTTGGGAGTTAGAAAATTTTTGAAATTTTTTGAAAATTTTGTTAACGACAAAACAATTTCAAACTGGAAAACTGAAAAAAATTAGTAAATGAAACTACTTAAAATAATGACATAAATTAGTTATAAATGGAAAATGAAATTCAATATTTAGAGTTAAAGATAAATTGAATTCGTATGGAAATGAAAGAATCAATGTGAATAGAAATAGATATAAACTAAAGTGGGAGATGAAAATAAATATAAGAAACATATAAAATACTTATACTAACTTAAGAAAGGAATGGTGAATTCTTGATTGGAAATTTATATTACAAATATATTCTAAGTTGATATTTCAATGAGTAAATATTGACATTTTGTGAGGAAGTCGATAAAATATTTTGGGATATTATGATTGGATATTAGTGCTAACAAGGATATGCAGGTATTATAAAAGGAAAAGGAAATTGGATTTGATTTCAGAAAAATGAATTTGAAATGCTTGACAAAAAGGTATGTGTTTAAATTTATGTGAAATTTTATTTGGATTTTTTGGATCGAGCCACTTGGTTTTTTGTTTTCGTTTTGGATTTGGGAGGCCGTAGGGCCATTTTGTAGTTGTACCGAGCTAGCCGCGCAAAGGAGACGCTGGCGAAATTTTTCGGGAATTTGGGGAGTTACAAAAATTTTAAGAAAATTTTGATAATTCAAAATTTGGTTTAAATTGAAATTTGAATGATTGAGCAAGTAATAATAGTTGAAAACTTTGGGAGGGTTTGGAAAGTTAATAAGAATAATAATGGGTCTTTTATAAGAAGATAGTTGGTGAGATGTTGAACTGTTAGAAACTGTTTGATTTTAGGGAAATAATGAACGGGTATTGGACCATTCTTCCTAATTAGTAATTTCGGGGACGAAATTCTTTTAAGGGGGGAGGAATACGACGACCCGGAATTTTCGAGCATTTAAAATCGAAATATTTAATTGATTTTAAATATTCAATATAATAATTTAACTTAAATTACAAATATCGCTTTTTATTTGATAATTTAATAATAGAATTTAATAATTAGAAGTTGGGTAAATTGTTGAATCTAGAATTTTAAGCCTGTTAAAATAATAATTTGAAGGCTTGTAAAATTTATATTGATAGTACAGAGGATAATAGAAGTTGTAAAATTGAAATTAGCGGTGGTTTGTTCAGTTTTGAAATTTTATATCGTTTAAATTGAATTTAAAAATAGCCTTCCAAGGGACAGTCTCGGAATTTGACGAAACTAGATCCATTAGATCCGTAATATTATATTATTATCGGATTTCAAATTTCGTAGTAATCGGAGCTGTTGTGTGTTTGTACGTTAAGTAAACGCGTTGAAAATTAAATTGAAATTTAGTATAAGAACTGAGTTCAAAAAGCTATCTTCCCCATACGATCGAATTTGGACTCAAAATTTTTTCCAATGCGTCCGGAATAGGTGCATAACATTATAAACGCCTAGCGGCACGCCTCGATAGGAGTTCAAAATTTTGAGTTACGAACTGAAGACAATTTAAATTTAATTTGAATTCAATTATACTTGTTCTATTTGAATAGTCAAATCTTTCCCAACAACTTTTCGTCCAGCCGTTTTTCAAAATCACTGTAGTAGGTTTTCTTCACGCAACCGTCAAATCGTGTCCCCTCTTCACATTTTCTTTTTATTTTAAGCAGAGCCTTCTTTCTAAAGCCTCGTTCAAGAATAAATTATGGCTGAACAAGTCAATTTTTACCAAATCCTTTCCTTCGAATCACCTATTCATTCAAACCCGAAAAAAAATATATACCCTTATGGCCGAAATCAATAGCGATATCTTTTCGTCCTCCTCAATCCAATCGAAGTCGCTTGCATTTGGGATCGTTTTATTTTGGCTAGGTTTCGGCAACGCGATGTTGAGGAGGGTTGAATTTGGTTGGCGATTGTTCCTTTGGGCGTGTCGACGATCTCGAACAAAGTCTGGTCGGCCTTGCGATCGAGGGGTCGGCGTTCGAGCTGTAGCTTTGGGGTCTCGAGTTCTTACGCATCGCAATCGGGTTGGTGGGTTTCAAAGTGGGGCCGATTGGCGGAGTAGGGTTTCTTTGGGTCTTGTCGCTGCGTTTCAATTGGAAGCGATCGTAGGGTAAGGGTCGAAGCTTTAGGGTTTGCCTCGCAGGTGGCTGATTCATTCACGATGGATGGAGAGGAAGCAGTGTGTTTTACAGTGGGGTTTCTCTCGTGATGCTGGCGAAGTCGTGGCTTGGTTTCGAGTAAGTAGAGGTATTGTTTTATTTAAATTAATGAATGATTCATGCAGAAAATAGATAAAATTTACAGTAGGTTTACTGCAGTTTTCTTTACACATACATATCTATATATATTTCGATTTAAATATATTTAAGCAGCCAATAATTTATTTGGGCAGTAGGGTATTTTTTTATTTTTATTTTTATTTTTAATTCTATATTTACAAGTGAATGGATTAAGAAAATATAATATCTTAACCCTCTGATTTAGATTTAAATTTATATAAGTTGGATTTATATAGTTTTCTGGTATATGCTTGTAAACAGAGGAGAAAATAATTTTAGATTTGTATATGTATGAAATCGATAGTTTTTTTTAAATTTATAAATAAATAAATAAACATAAATATGTGTATAGAAGATTTTGGAAAAAATTATAGGAATTTTAAAATATTGTTAGGGTAATTAATGAACTTAATAAACTTATTTAAATTTATCTTATTTATTGGAAATAGTTTATTATAGGAATTGTTTAAGTAAAAATTATTAAATTGAATTAAAATATGTAAAAGGGAATTAATAGTTCAATTTATTTTAAATATTAATAAAATTATATAATTGTTTATTTAATGTCAAACACCTGGAAATGCAAGGCAATATTGAAGTGGATTGCCAAACAAAAATCAAAGGTGAGTTAATCTCACTCAGTTAAACTTAAATTTAAATGATTAAATTTAAATAATTTTTTGAATGGTTGAATTGATTAATGTGCTATAGTATGATATTTTTATTTTTGGAATTGGAAAATTGTATTGTGCTAACGTCTGTGATGCAGAGAAAACAGGTTGGAGGGATCCAAATGGATCCCTCAACATTTATTTAAATTATTTAATACCCTCTGTTGTGATTATTTTATATTCTGTGATGAATATTATGGACAATTGGAATATTGGATGTTATGGTTTACCTGAATATGTTCCGGTGCACTGATTTATCAAGATATATAGAATTGGATTTTGGAAATAAAATGAAGCGAATTTGTAAGTGAAATAATTATAGAGAATTTAAATAAATTAGGAATGAATTGGATAAGAATAATGATAGTTTTAGATTCGAATAAATAATTCCTTATATGGAAGGGAAATTTTGAATAAAGAGAAGATTAATGAATTTTTAAACTTCAGTATGATTAAAACCTTTATTTAAAATTTAAGATTTAAATTATTTAAGAAGGATAAAGAAGAAATTGGGAACATCTGAAATTGGTATATTTCAGTTAAAAGATTTTAAATCAAACGGAAAATAATAACAATAATAATAAGTCCATAACTAATGAATTTTTGAAATGAATTGAGTAATTAAAGAAACCTATTTCAAATAAAATAAATTGGAAATCAATTTGGGAAAATTGATTTAAGTGATTGAAGTTGGAATTTTCTCTGGATAGCCAAGTACATATTTTAAAAGAAAAGTAAAAGTAAATTTTTAAATATAAATTAAATTTTTTAAAGTTGTTTTTAAAGAAAGCAAGTTTTGTAAAAATTATTATTTCTAATATTTAAAGTCCAAAGTAAGTATTTTTTGTTGTTTACTTAATTGTGTTATAAGCTCCGGCGACTCGGATTTGAACGGTCGAGTCTACGACATTCGAGTACGATGTAAAGTATGGATGTCGATTTTCGAGCGGAAAATCTGGTTCGTTACATATTTTGTTTAATCTATTATCGTAATAATTATTTAAAGAATGATTTGATATTTTTTTAAAGAAGAAATCTAATAAAGTAAACTTACTTTAATTATTTCTAAAGTATTATTATAAATTAAGTATTAATGTAAAATTTTTCTAAATTAAATGTTAAATATATCTTACAATAAAGTGTTTTTAAATTATTTTAAAATCTTAAGTTTTGTACTTGGTGATTCCAGTGGAAATGGAAATACTCAGGAATTATTCTGAGAAAAGGAAGGTAGTTTGAAAACTGTTTTTCAAAAAAGTTTGAAAGAGAAAATATATCTTGTAAATATATTTTGAGATAAATAGATAATTTGCGGAATTATTTATTATTGGATGGTTGTTTGTAAATATTAATTGATAGTTAAATCACCGACTATCAATATTGGCCAAATACGTTGATCATTTCGAAGAGACCGGGATCGAGATTTATTTCTCGAAAACCACTTCGATCCGGTTTGTACGTTTCGTGGAAACGAGTGTGGTTCGAAGTTGGAGCAGTGAAGTGCAAGGGCTAGTCGCTACTAATCCTGAGGATATTTCCAAAATGGATGTAGTAGGAGTAGTGCCTTCGGTTCCGTTCGAACCCGGGACGGACTTGTATGGATGAATGCTTGCGAAACATCGTCAGGTGGACGATGGGCATTCTAAAGGATATATTCTAAAAAGGTAACGCTTAGCCTCAAGCCTCATCAAATGGGAATGACTGAAAATCAGGGGATATGTAGCAAGGCTAGGTGGTAGCACCCAAGCAGGGTGAGGTCATCCCTATCTAGATGTCCCTTTTTATTTCGGCTTAGTGGGCGGTTGCTGATCCCAACCGCGGGGTGATTTCACTCGGGATTATCCAGTAAGGGGTAGTCCCGGTCTTGTGTTGCAGGGGAGCGGGCGTACTCCTCGGTACGGTGATCTAGGCCCCATACTGTGACAGGTGGTACCCCAGTGCCTATTCATTGTTGGAAATCCATTCTCCCTACATGCTTTGTACGAGTTTTGTTTATATTACCCACTCTGTGGCTAGTAGCTGAAATTTAATAGATGTAACAATTTCGACTATTTTATAAGTATTTGTATATAGACCCTATTATAATATCAGAGGATTTCTATAAAAATGTTTTAGCTATCGTAAGGTAAAAACCCGACATGTTTATTTGTGGCGCGGTCTTACGAGATGCTTTGTTTTCAAAGGATTTTTGAAACTTTAATAATCAATTGAGTATGATTTTCTCACGCTGGTATTCCAGACCGACTCGGGTATTATTTAACTGTAATGCTCGAGTCAGACCATTTATTATAGAATACAGGATATGATGCTGTGGATCTCAGGAGACGAGCAGGATGACGATACGTACCTCCGTACTTGTTTATATATGTATATTCCGCTGTGTTGAGTTGTTGTGTACCCATTGTATGATATTGATGTTGCATTGTGATTGATGTACTCCAATGATGTAATATATAAACAGAGATATTTGATTTTGAGTAAAGACCATTTATTATCTATTGTACTTTATTCCGCTGCGATGGTTAGATTCTGATGTTGCTCCTTATTTCTCTTCTTCTACCTCTTCTTCTTTAACCCAATGGTTCGTATTTCCGTGCAACTTGAGTTGATTATTGTACAATAGTGTTGACTCAAGGGGTACGGATTTGCGGGTCATTACACAGTCTGTAGTTGTGTTGTACTGATTTTATTTGCTTCAATGTAGTTTGGTTCACTTTGAACTTCATATTGAAGTCTGGTCACGAATCGTATGCATATTCACTACTGTTGCCTTGTATCTGCAGTGTGCACTGTTTGGTTCATATTGCATTTGTGCATTTTGATTTTGGTCGAGACTTGTTTTAGTTGTCTTGACCATTTTCATGAACTTGCACCTGTGTTGAATCCAGCTGGGAGCTCGGGTTTGACCTTGTGCTGATATTATGACATTATTTTTATTGCACTTGAGTTGAACCCAGCTTTTGATTTGGGTTTGACATGTGCTCACCTGTCCCTGTAATTTTATCAAGTGTATATATTGGCATGCATGGCCTTGTGGCATGTACAGTGATACACTGTGCATGTCACAAGCTGTCCGTGTATGATGAATTCAAATTTAAATGAGAATGAACAACCCAAATAACTGAGGCAAATAATATTTTCATAATCACATTTTATTTTACGCTGCAAAAATATTTCCTTTTCAATTTTACTGTGTTAGTATTTATTTTTACAGATTACTCAGATGCTGGATTCAAATTGAAGATAAAATACGAGTGAATAAGTGAATTATAGTGAGGACATTTGTAAATGAAAGATTTTGATGTAATTGAATTTGTATTGTAATCAAAATTGTACATGTACAGTGAGAGCTTGAATTTGTACTATTAAAAAATTGTAATAAATATTTGTTTGAATAAAATATCTGTTTGAATTTAAATACTGTGTTACTTATTTTATTCACCAAATATTTATTTAATTATGTGAAAAATAAAATAGCATATTAACAAATACATTTAAATGAATATATATGTTTATTATCATCAAACCAAAATCATATACTTGCATATTCAACACTGCTTGTTATAAAGTTTCTGATATAGAAAAAGTGTTATCAATTCTAAATGGACTCAGTGAAGAGTACGAATCGATAGTAGTAGTAATTACATCAAAGAAAAAGAAAAATCTACAATGTATTCATTACGTTCACTCCACCCTATTGGCATATGATGGAAGAATTGAACAAATGAAATCAGTGGAGATAGACTATACTATAAACTCTGCTCACTAATTTCAACAACAAACATCAAGAATAGAGATACTTTAACAGAAATGTAAAAAGCAATAGAATAAATCAATCTTTTCAAAACGGAGGCCAATCTTATAGAGGAAGAAGTAGAGGAGGCAGATGGAACAGTAACAGCAGAATGAAATGTCAAATATTTGATAGAAATGGTCGTACAGCCATGAAACGTTTTTCAAATTTGATACACAATAAACTCGACAAAATAAAAGTTCAAGAAATCAAAGAAACATGAATCCATGTGCAAACATAGCACAAATGCAGATAAAATGAAAAAAAATTCTTCTAGTAATATCAAAATACATCACTAGAGATTGATGAGGTAGCAAGAACTGAAGACATAATGTGTGAGAGCTGGTACCCCACTTCATGTGCAACAAATCATATCACTAACATTTTACAACCTGAACATAGACAACAAGGAGTACAAAGGCATACACATGAAAAATGGTGAGTCAGTTTATATTACTCATACTGGAAATGGTACTATTCTAGGAAAGAGATGTCCATATTTAAAAAATTTACCTAGAGTATCACAAATAAGAAAAAATCTTATTAGTGTCTCTCAATTTGCTACTGATAACAATGTCTACTTTGAGTTTTATTCTAAAACTTGTTTTGTTAGAGATTTACTAACTAAAAATATTCTTTTTCAGGGTGAAGTGCAAAATGGTATGTATAAATTCAATCTATCAAATTACAAGAAGCAAGAAAACTCAAGAAATTTAAGCAATCCCACTGAATGTAATGCAACAAATAGAGAAGATAATGTTTTTGATGTATGGTATTATAAACTTGGTCATCTGTAACAACCCGCATATTTATCGAGTTTGTATTTAAATATTTTATTTAAATATTAACTCGTTAATCGGATTTTGGTCCGAAAAGCTACTTTTTGCAAACGGTCAAATTAGGACTCGAGACCACTTCCATTGAGTTCGAAATGCCATTTACAACTTTTTTAAGTATAAACATCGATAGGTTTGAAGTTAGTGAAATTTCACTAACTTTTCCCGCTTTGGACTTTGGGTTAGTTTAGCCTATTAAGCCCAAGTTCCAACCCTCTTCTCCTCACTCTTCATAAATTTCCTAAATAATCAAGCTTTGGCATTAATGGTGGAGGGAATGGGAAATTAAAATTCCAAAACTCAAATTCAATTGCAATCCATCTTTCTACTCCAAATTCAAGAAGAAGACATTGGATTCAAGCTTCTTGTGCTTAGATAGAAGAAGGATTGATTCTTGCTTGCTTAAAACTTCATTTTCATTGATATTTGGTGCAAAGGTGAGATTTTTATCTCACAAATCTAGTCTATAACTATATTGGACTGTTGGGAATGATTCCCTATCACTTTTGCATGCACATTTGCATTTAGTTTGGATTGGATTGGCGAAAAACTCCAATTTTTAGCGTTTTGGTGAATTTTCTGCATTTAGGTCGTTCTGGCCATTTTTAGGTCGTTCGGAGTTAGGTCGTGTGGGTCTTAGGTCGTAGGTCGCGTACGAGATAGCTCCTAGATTGTTCTGACCACTTTTCGTGTGTTCGGAGTTAGGTCGTTCACGACCTAGTACTTAGGTCGCTCGTGAGTTGGTGGCGTAGGTCGTAGGTCGTTTAACTCTTAGGTCGTTAGGCCTTGTGTGTGGAGTTAGGTCGCCTGCTTTCCTTAGGTCGTAAGTCGCGTGTGCTTTAGGTCGCTCGTGAGTTGGTGGCGTAGGTCGTAGGTCGTTTAACTCTTAGGTCGTTAGGCCTTGTGTGTGGAGTTAGGTCGCCTGCTTTCCTTAGGTCGTAAGTCGCGTGTGCTTTAGGTCGCGCACTTTCTTAGGACGCGAACCCTTTTAGGTCGTTGACCATGCTAGGTCGCTTGGCCTCTTCACTGCTTAGGTCGTTAAACCCTTCCTCTTTTGGGTCGCTCCCCTTTATTTCTTAGGTCGTTGTGGCCTTAGGTCGTGATATTTATAGGTCGCGGCAAAGTTAGGTCGCTCGACCCATGTTGCCGTTAGGTCGCTCGATCCTTGTTGCCGATAGGTCGCGTGCTTTCTTAGGTCGCGTACCTTTAGGTCGCGTGTCCCCTCTACCTCATTAGGTCGCTCGACCTCCTTACCCACCAGGTCGCGCACTTAGTTAGATCGCTCAGCCATTGTGTTAGGTCGCGTGAAGCCTTAGGTCATTAGACCTCATTTTGCTTTAGGTTGTAGGCCTCTTGCCTTCACTTAGGTCGTACCGTTTTGTCGGGGCGCTGCCCCGCACCCCGCCGGGGGCGCTGCCCCCTGGACCCCCGCGACCTGACCGGGCAGGTCGAACCCCGTAAGCGGTGGCGTTGCCTCCGCACCCCCACCTTGGGGGGTTGCCACCCCCCCGGACCCCTCCTCCGTAGGGGATCTTATCTGAAAAACGTTGAGCTGATTTCCTTGGATTTTATTCACATCTCCGTATGCGATTTTTGCGACTGATTGTTTCTACAATTGCTTCTGTGTTTTGTCACTTTATAATATAAAGGTTTCAATACTAGTAGTAAATATCAAAACTCTTTTAACAAACAATTTCAACTCTATTTTTAATAACAAAGCTCTTTTCTTAAACCGTTTTCCAATCTATTAGTATATACAAACCTTTACCTCACTCGAATGAGAAATCTAATTAAACGACTTAGTAAAACAAGTGGTATGAAACGCTTGCGTTCACTTCGTCGGTTAATTCTTGTACTTGTTCGATTGAACCTCTTGTGACAATTTTATTAGTGAAGATTTACAGTTTGTTCGTAAATATTTAAGTTAAGCAAGTGGTTATGGGACATGAAGCTAAACTTCTATATTTACTAGCTTAGTGTAATTGACACTTCTCGTTGATCATGACGATCATTCTGATGATTTAGACTAGCAACTGTGCGATGTCTCTTGTTGCGAGGTTAGACTAGACACCACTTGTGTGATTCCACTCACACATACCTTTTTGCTTTTTGGTTAGTCTGGACCTTAATCTGTGTGATTCCATTCACACATGTGGGGTAGCTCCCCTTGGTCTTCGGACCGTCATGTGATAGGCCTCTTTCTCTTTTCTATGATTTCTGGACTTCTTGCATTGATTTCTAGAATTTATGTCATTGACTTGTTATGAGTACAAGTTTGGGGTATGATGCCCTTTCCGAATCTTTGAGAAGATTCTTGTGATATTGATTATCTCTCATTGATTGATCTTCTGTTGATCATTATTTACATACTTATAGTGGTATGTCATTATGGATGTTTATGTTTATGCCATATCTTTTATGTTATATCATGTCATCTGATATTTATAGCTAGACTGACCCGTTTATTATTTTCTTAAATAATACTCGGGTCAGACCGAGATGTTACAGGTGCTTCTGCTTGACTTCTTCCCAGGGATTCATCACTCTGACTTTTGGCTAACTGTTTAGATTAGCAGTTTTTGTTGTATACACTTGAGATATAGACTCATAGTTGTATTCTTTTGTATAGCACGTGTTGCTATTCTTTTGTATTATCGTGGATCTTACTGACCACTACTCTGATGTACACTTTCATGTGTTAGTTATATATTCATATCTTCTTCCGCCTTTTTGATATGGATATCTGTGACTGATTTGTGATATGATTATTTCTATGTTTGTTTTCGAAGATTATTTATAGCCACCGTGTAATAAGCAATTACATGGATGGTCGCTCCTCAACAGCCTTATTCTCCGTGCTAGTTGACAGCACTACTCCGGAGTGTTCTTGGCTAGCGTGGGTATAGAGGTGGGGCGTCACATCATCCAAGTGAGAAAATTGTAAAGAAGGTTCTAGTGGATAATAATATTCCCTTTGGTGATGTATTTTTACCTTATATATGTACTTACTGTCAACTAGGTAAAAGTCATAAACTTGCTTTTAATAACTCATATACAGTTTTTCACAGACCTCTTGAGCTAATAGCATAATATTTGTGGGGTCTAGCTCCAATCAATTCTGACTATGGTTTCGAATACTATATTTCTTTTGTTGATGCATATTCCAGATTTACCAAGATATACATTTTTAAGGCAAAGTTAGAAGCATACAACGCATTGATATGTTTACCACTCAAGCAGAAAATCAGACAAATTGTCTAGTCAAAATAATCCAAACAAATGGAGGATTTGAGTAACAATTTCCTAATGTGTATTTTCAGAAAAAAAGGATTATACACAGAACCACATGTCCTTATATTTCTATGCAAAATGGTTTAGTGGAAAGGAAGCATAGGCATATTGTAGAGACTGGACTTACACTTCTAGTGTGACTACCTGCAAATCCGTACCCTTTGAATCGACAACAATCCACACATGTCCGACCCAAAAAGCACAGACTGACGGAAAATCAAGAGAAAGAAAAGAAGAGAGAAGAAGAGAAGAGAAGAAAGAGAGAAGATAGAACCAAAAAGAACAATACAGAATCTCACATCGCAGCGGAAAATATATAATATCATATCAATGATCTTTACAAAATAGAAACTGTATATACACACACATCAATCAGAGTTCAACAATCAGTCAATAGTTATCAGCCTGAACAGATATAATAACCTGTCCTCACAAATGCTGATAATAACAACAACTAAGCACAGCGGACAATCAATAATCAAAGAGATACGCGTATACAAAAATGAAGATCTCCAGCTCTCCTGCTGAAGCTCCAAAAGCATCAAATCTAGACCTGTAAATATACCCGGTCTGACCCAAGCGTTAAAAAGAAAGAACGCTCGGATCAGTCTGGTAAACCAGCATGAGAAACGCACTCAACTGAATTTATTAGTTTACCAAAACTTTTCCTTTATCAAAACAAAAGTATCTCGTAGGACAAGTCCACACATAAACACGGACATGTTTTTACCTTACGATAACTAAAACATATCATAACGAATCCTCTTATATTATAGTAGTGTCTACTATATACAAATAATATTAATCATAGCTGAAATTGTTACATTGATTAAATTTCAGCATATAGCCCAATTGGGTAATACAATCAAAATGGCAAACATGTAGTGGAGTTTGGATTTCCATACAAATGACCAGGTGAAGGGACTACCTTCCGGCAGTACATCTCTAGAAGAATGTACCTAGAAACCATCACAAAGTTTCTCTACCAATACAAGACCGGCCCATCTCTATAACTAGACGGTACCCAATATGTCATCCTCCGGTCGTTACCGATCTTTACCGAGGGTCTTTTAGCATACAAACCACATAATCAAATATATGGCATCATAGCGTGCAAAGATATATCTAGAAGAGGGTGATCATACTTTAATGGGAGCGACCCATTTAGCCCTACTGCATCTAACCCTGTTTTGGTCATTTTCGATTGATGAGGATAGAGTTAACAATTACCTCTCACAAATCACAATCACATCACTTTGAATGCCACACGGCCATTTCCGTTGACTACTAATTGCTTTCCATAAAAATACAACCCTTAAGCCCATACGTCTCAAGGAGAGTGTTAAGCTAAGAGAAGTCGCCTTCTCCGCCACCACCGATGTACTTTTACATAAACCAATGTACGTAATCTTTAGAAATGCAATGTCAGACAAACATCCATACAAGTTGTCCAGGAACAGGACAAACCGAAGGTACTTTCCTACCACATCCTGTTGGGAAAATCCCTAAGATTAGTAGCGAATAGTTCTCGCATTGGATATTTCATAATAAAGAGACCACTACTACTGGATGTATATTGAAATTTTAACCCCAAACAATCAACAAACAGTCCCCCACTATGAAAATACAAAATATCAATATCATCACAAGCAACCCACACAATTGTCGCATATACGTTGGTCTGAAGTGGTTTTCAAATAAATCTGATTCCGGTCTCTCAGCACCAACAACGCAAAAACGTTTCTCAACCTCACACAACAACTAAGTCTCATAGACTTATCACGTCTCCAACTTTCAACTTGCTAACCTTCGGCTAAGAAGGAAGCTCGATAGATTGGAGTAATACTCCGCACTATACGAATCAGCATCCTCAACACAAAGGATAATCAAGTCTACACAAAAGGCTACGTACAAAGTGTACGACTAAATAGTTCCCACATCAAGTCGAGGAACTAAAATTTGGCTAATATTTGATAGTCGATTATTTAACTACCCAAGCAAACAAACAAATATTCAGCACCATAACAATCACTAGGCCCTTTTAATTAATCTTTTATTAATTAAATCATTGCCACATATTTACTTCAATTTATCTTTAAAAAGATATATTCTCAAAACATTTCAACTTCTATATTGGAAAACATTTCCAAATACGTATTTAATAATAAGTAATTCACAATTCAATTTATTTTCAACACTTAGAAAATATTATATATACTTAAATCACGATTAAGTATATATTTCATTCTTTTAAGGAAAACATTCTTATTAAACACATTTATTTGGGTCAAAATGAATGTTGTGTAAAACATCGTTACGACGACCCAAAATCACTAGTATGGAGATTCGAAAATAAGATAGATATATAAATTTCTATACTATACAAAATATTTTCTTTCGAAAATCATTTACTATAACAACAATGTTATAGTCCATCATTTCCTTATTTCTCGAAAACGTCTATTTCAAGAATGAATGTTGAAATATATGGTTTTTAATCCTTAATATATTTTAAAACATCTTTAAACCATTTAATTCCATTTTAAAATATCACTTTCCAAAACTTTTCCTTAATATATTATTCGCTGTCCAAAATCATGAATATAAATCATTTAACAAATTTAATATTATTTCAACATTTAATTTAAAGGATAATTCACTGTCAAAAATCCTAAATAAAATTCCTTTAAATAAACTTCTATATTTAATTTATCAAATTCAATTGATTTCACATTTATAAAACAATGTTTAGAAATTCACAATTATATTTTATAAAAACTACAACTTATAAAATCCTTTTATTAACCAATTCCATTTATAACTCAATTATATACCAAAAATCTAAATTATAAGTTAAATATTTATAATTCATTTATTTACAAAATCATTCTTTTATAACTTTACCAAATTATAAATCTTATTCACTTATAAAAATCCATTTATAACTTTATTTTAACACTTATAAAACTCGTTTTATAATTCCAATATTTTAATTTATAAAATATAAATTTTATAAAAATTCTATATAAATCATTTATAATAAATCAAAAATCTCCATTTATACCATTTCACAAAATAGTTAACTTCATATTTCAAAAATCATATTTCAATTATGTTTCCCAAAACATCATAATGTTTATAACATAAAAATCATAACATTTATTTATTTAAAATAAATCCATTCCTTTAACACTTCAAAATTCAACAAAACGTATATTTTCAAAATCACTTTTAAAAATCCTTTTAAATTTGGAAATCATCACTTCAACATTTTAAAATTTCCAAAATATGCCCAATGCTACAACAACACTAAATACATCAATCACAACATCCAAACATCATATATCATATGATAACAGAATATATCACAATATCTGTAAATAAATCAATATTGGTGAGGAATCCAGTTGGATCCCTCCAACCTGCCACCTGCAACAAATATACATATTAGAATATGTGTACAATGTCTGCTTCAAGGCAGACGCGCGTCATCCGCTCATACACGGGAACGTATAGGGTCATCTGCTCCACTAGGCAGGTATATATCCAAATACTAATCAATATATTATATATCATCCAAAAAATCATCAATCATCATATAACAAACTATTTCTCACTTATATAAAAATATCAGTGAGCCAGAAAGTGTGAGTTGTACTCACATTGATTCCAATCGCAGTTTCAGTGTTTTATTCCGAATAAAATTAAACACGCATTTAATTTTATCCAAAATTCACACTATATCCAATCAACTCCAAATTAATTCCATCGTGTAGGGTTTGTCAATACGGTTCCAACGCAATTTGTTTCGTTAATTTTCGACCTCGTATGACCAAGTTATGATGTTACAAAGATTACATGAATTTTAATATAATTAATTTCACAAATTTTAAACCTCCTTTAAACTGGGCGGTGCATTTTAATTGATGAACATCTGGCCATGTATCTCTTTCTTCTCCTCCCAGACAAATTCGAATGCGAGAACCCATATTAGCCGCCGCATGTCCTTGAATTTTCGCGACTTATTCAAACAATTTTAGGTCGATCAACCAGCATCACCGTGAGTGCCAAAGCCAGCTCCATCATCACCCAGAATAACGTGGCACTCGGCTGCAAATTCACCTTGGAATTCATGCATGAACTACGAACATTCGAACGTATTTTGTCGATGTTCGCTTCATCGTTCTTGATCTCAACCATTGATCTTGTGGATCTCGATGTGCTCGACGTTTTTGCAATTGGAAGTTTTTTGAAACAAGGCGTGGATTTGAAGAAATCGAGGAGGAAAGAAGGGAATTTCTTGGCCATTGAAATAACAATGGCAGCTAGCCGTAGCCTCCTTAGGGTTTTAGCAAATTGAAGAAAAAGTTGGCCTTTTATAGAAAATCTTGCGACACTATTCACCCGAATTTTTTTTGAACTCCAAGCGAAGCGTGCCGCCTGGCGTTTATAATGTTTTAGCCCTATTCCAAACACAATGAAATATATATCGGGAGCCAATTCGATCGTATTCAAAAGATAGGTTTTCAAATTGAATTATTTAAATTTAAAATTCACTTAAACCGATTTCTACGCGTTTTAGCTTGCCCTGGACAAACCCCAAATCCGATTGACACGAAATTTGAAATCTTACAATTATTTAACATTATGGATCCAGCGAAACTGGTTTCGTGGAAATAAGAGACTGTTTGAAAAATAACCATTTTCGCTTGACAATTAAATATTGAAATATTCAATTTATGTAATTTAACTTTTAATTCAATTTTAAAAGTTCTCTAACATCATTCTAAATCAAATAAGATTTAATTCAACTTTATAAATCATTTTTATTCATATTAAATCCAATTTTCAATTATTTACACAATTTCAAATATTAAATTAACGATTTAATTATTCAATTAAATCACTATATTCAAAATATAATTTATTCTTCTTAATAATTTTTTTTTATATTTAAAATCAATTAAATATACGAATTTCAAATGAAGGAAATTCCGGGTCGTTACATTCTCCCCTACTTAAAAGAATTTCATCCTCGAAATTACTAAGTAAGAGAAAGTCACAAAATCCATTAACTTTTCTAAACAAATCGTTTAAACCAGATTTCAAAAATCCTTTAAACCTTTTAACATTTCCAAAATCCATTAGTTAAACTTCTTACCAAAAATTTTTCTAACTTTTCAAATCCATATATAGTTATCTTTTCAAACCAATTAATATCATTTAACTTTCAACTCAAATCAGAACTTTAACTTATCAAAAAAATTCCAATTTTCCCAAAATAATTCTAACATTTCAAATTTCCAAAAAAATTCGCCAGCATCTCCTTTGCACGGTTCGATCGTAGTAGGATCACAGCATATATATATATATATATATATATATATATATCACAAATGTACATCGCATCATCGAGAATGAGGCATCTCGAAGGAAAGAAAGTGCAAAAGTATGATATGTAATCCGAGATATGTATATTACTAGCGATCATATACGGCTAATATAGCACGAAAGCGAGCTCCAAATGAGAAACAAGTGCCAACTGCACCTACTATACACTCAACAAACAATGAGAAACATGTACATGTGAAAGTAATATCAACATATAACATATACTACTACAACAACTATACATGCCAATATAGCAAATGCAACAAAAGAAATAAATCCAACCATCAAACAACTATCATCCAACAAATCAATATCTATCCAGTAAATCCATAACCAAATCAATATTCATTCACTTCTCATTAATATTCATTGAATTGATTTTTTTTTCTATTTATTCACATTTGATTCATTAACATTGGATTTTACTAACTTTCATTCATTCATTCATTCATTCATTTTCAATTAGTTTACAATCACTAATTCATATTCCAGTTTTTTCGCTTCCAGTTCAAATCAAATCAATTCAATTTAAATTCACTTAACTTCCCATTTGAATTCTATTTAGCTTTCAATTTCATTAATACTTAATGAATTTCTATTTACAGTTAACTAACAACCATCTATCAACCAATGCATATTCAACCATAACCAAATTTATTTTTATTTTACTTCGTTTACATTCAATTTGGTTTAACACATTTAATTCCAATTGGTTTAATATTCAATTTAGATTAAATTCTAGTATTCACTATAATCAAATTCTTATACAACAATTCCAATATTATTATTAATTCATAACTTCTTAACTTAAGTTTTATTCACTTCTTAACAACAACATTTCTAATGCTAATTTATTTTACAACTTAAAGTTGAATTTCGTTTATTAACTCAAATTCATATTCATCACTTCATCAATTCATTTTAATATTTTACTTCGATACCAAAATCAACTTCATTTAACATCACTTAAGTTATCTTCCATTTCAATTCTCACTTGCATTTACTTTCACTATACAATTTAAGTTCATATCTAATTCATTTCAAATTCTATTTTATTTAACTTTTACTCAAGTCAAATTTCATATCACTATTCAAAATTTAGATTTTGTTTTGCCTAACCAAAAGTGTTTAACCATTTTAACAATTGGTTTTACTTACCTTATCTCATTTTATAAGTTATACAACTTATTTATTCATAATTCAGTGAACATCTACCTAATTTCACTTCCATTCACTAAACAATTCTTTATAATTTCAAATCCAATTCACTTTATTAACTTTCCTTTAGTTAAATTTCAAATCATATATTTATTATGCTAACTCACATTTATTTCAACTTTACCAAAGCTAAAATTTTATTATCTCGTATATTATAAGTCCAAAACTCGTTTCACTTATTTTTATCAATTTTAACTTGGATTTTAAATTCAAATTTGTTTATCAAAGCAAAACTTAACTTTTCAATTTACTATTGGTAGCAAATCAATCATACCGAAACTCGAAAATGATACCGATGCTGCTGCAGTCATTACCCTTATTATTTCCCAACAACAGTAGTGAATTCAGTGCTTTATATTCTTTCAAATTATCGTTTTATATTTATAAAACACATTTATAAACCTGTTTACTTATATAAGATCATTACAAATTTATTTATCTTACTTAGATTCATAATAATATAAAATCTTTAACCTCGAAAAATAACTATCAATATAATCAGGATTCAAATTTTCAAATTCTTAGTTCAAAATCCATTTTTATTTATAACTCATTTTTATAAATATATTCATACAGTTTCACTTTTTATATATAAGATTATTTCATAATTGTAAATTATATTAATTATAATTCCATCTTATAATTCATTTGCTTATATAATTTGTTCTTTTACAATTATTGTTTTTATTTAAATTTTTCAAACATCTTTTATTAACTTATATATACCTTTATTTTCAAACAACAAAACAATCAATTTATATACACTTAAATAATTTCTAAAAAATATTACTTTTACATATAAAATATAATCGAGGTAAAATTATTTCATTTACCCAATTTAAAATAATACTATGTCGACTTGTCTCATTTAAGTGTTTGGAAATCCCTATCGATAATATGATGTCCCACATGCCGACCAGAATTTATAAACAGTTCAACAGATAAGAAAACACAATATAAAACATTTTATATTCACTAACAAATCCTCGCTCATATATATAATACACTCAAATTCGATCTAGGTGCTACTGTCCCTACCTATACTAAGTACACATCAAAGCTTAGGAATATACAAAATCTAAGCTCTGATACCAGCTGTGACAACCCACAAATCCATACACTTTGAATCGACAATAATGCACACATGTCCGACCCAAAAAGCACAGACTGATGGAAAGTCAAGAGAAAGAAAAGAAGAGAGAAGAAGGGAAGAGAAGAAAGAGAGAAGATAGAACCAAAAAGTACAATACAGAATCTCACATTGCAGCGGAAAATATATAATATCATATCAATGATCTTTACAAAACAGGAAATGTATATATATACACATATCAATCAGAGTTCAACAATCAATCAATAGTTATCATCCTGAAAGTTATAATAATCTGTCCTCATAAATGCTGATAATAACAACAACTAAGCATAGCAGACAATCAATAATCAAAACAGATACGTGTATACAAAAATGAAGATCTCCAGCTCTCCTGCTGAAGCTCCAAAAGCATCAAATCTAGACCTGTAAATATACTCGGTCTGACCCGAGCATTGAAAGGGAAGAACGCCGGATTAGTCTGGTAAACCAGCGTGAGAAACACACTCAACTGAATTTATTAAGTTACCAAAACTTTTCCTTTATCAAAATAAAATTATCTCGTAAGACAAGTCCACACATAAACACAGACATGTTTTTACCTTACGATGACTAAAACATATCATATCAAATCCTCTTATATTATTGTAGTGTCTACTATATACAAATAATATTAATCATAACCGAAATTGTTACATTGATTAAATTCCAATGTAACAGCCCGCAAATCCATACCCCTTGAGTCAACATTATTTTACATCAATCAACTCAAGTTGCACAGAAATACGAACCATTTGGGTTACAGAAGAAAAGGTAGAAGAAGAAAATAGAAAACAACAACAGAATCTAACCATCGCAGCGGAATAAAATATAATAGATAATAAATAATCTTTACCCAACATCAAATATTTCGGTTTATATATTACATCATCAGAGTACATCAATCACAGCTCAACATCAATATAATACAAATGGATATACCACAACTCAACAAAGAGGATTATATGTATATAAACAAGTACGGGATTACGTATCGTCATCCAGGTCGTCTCCTAAGCCCCACAGCATCATATCTTGTATTCTATAATACTCGGTCTGACCCGAGCATTACAGTTAAATAACACCCGAGTCAGTCGGGAATACCAGCGTGAGAAAATCACACCCAATTGATTATTAAAGTTTCAAAAATCCTTTGAAAACAAAAGCATCTCGTAAGACCATGCCACAAATAAACATGTCGAGTTTTTACCTTACGATAGCTAAAACAATTTTTATAGAAATCCTCTGATATTATAATAGGGTATATATACAATTACTTATAAAATAACCGAAATTATTACATGATTAAATTCCAGCTACTAGCCACAGAGTGGGTAATACAAACAAAACTCGTACAAGGCTCGTAGGGAGAATGGATTTCCAACTAATGACTAGGCACTGGGGTACCACCTGCCACAGTACGGGGCATAGATCACCGTACCGAGGAGTACGCCCGCTCCCCTGCAACACAAGGCCGGGACTACCCCTTACTGGATAATCCCGAGTGAGATCACCCCGCGGTTGGGATCAGCAACCGCCCACTATGCCGAAATAATAAGGGACATCTAGACTGGAATGACCTCACCCTGCTTGGGTGCTACCCACCTAGCCTTACTGCATAACCCCTGATTTTCAGTCATTCCCTTTTGATGAGGCTTGAGGCTAAGCGTTACCTTTTTAGAACATATCCCTTAGAATGCCCATCGTCCACCTGACGATATTTCGTAAGCATTCATCCTTACAAGTCCGTCCCGGGTTCGAACGGAACCGAAGGCACTATTCCTACTACATCCATTTTGGAAATATCCTCAGGATTAGTAGCGACTAGCCCTTGCACTTCACTGCTCCATCTTCGAATCCAAAATCGTTTTTCACGAAACATACAAACCGGATCGCAGTGGTTTTCGAGAAATAAATCTCGATCCCGGTCTCTTTGAAACGATCAACGCAATTGGCCAATATTGATAGTCGGTGATTTAACTATCAAATTAATATTCACAGACAACCATCCAACAATAAATATTAACCTCAAAATATCTTCACAAGATATATATATTCACTTTCAAACTCCTTGAAAACAGTTTTCAAAACTATCTGCCTTCTCAGAATAAATTTCAAGTGTTTTTATTTCTTCTGGAATCACCAAGCACTAAATTAGATTTTTCTAAATTAATTTAAAACACTTTACTTTGAAATATACTTTAAAACTTTCAAGTTATAATTACTTTAATAATTTGTTAAAAATAGATACTATATGAATATTTGAAAATAAGGTTACTAAATAAAATATAAAACTAGATTTTCATTTTTAAAAATAAAATACTAAGTCACTCTTTTAAATAATTATTGCTATAATAGATTAAAAGGAAATACTTACTTTAGAATTTAAATATTTAGAAATAGTAAAATTTTCAAAACATACTTCTTAAAACAACTTTAAACTTTTAATTTATATTCAAAAATTTACTTTGAAAACGTACTTCGTTATTCAGAGAGAAATTTCCAATCTCAATCACTTAAATCAATTTTCCAAATTGATTCCCAATTTATTCCATTTGAAATAAATTTCTTTACTTATCAGTTCATTTCAAAGTTCATTAATTATGGACTTCATTATTATTTTCAGTTTGATTTTTAAATCCTTTAGCTGAAATATACAAATTTTAGGTTAATCCCAATTTCTTCTTTATTCTTCTTAAATAATTTAAATCCTAAATTTAAAATAAAATGTTTTGTTCTTTTAAACAATAACATTGAAGTTTAAGTTTCATTAATTTTCTGTTTATATAAATTTTCCTTCCCATACTCAAGATTTATTTATTAAAATTTTAAAGTCCCTTTATTTCCTTTCCAGTTCATTCATAAATTTATTCTACTTTTCTGTAATTATTTTACTTACAACTTCACTTCTTTTATTTTCATTCCTAAACTCAAATTATATATTTGGTAATCCATTATTGCCCGATTATAACAATCAAGCCATAGCATTCAATATTTCCACATAATTCATTACAGAATATCAAATATTCAGAACAGAGAATATTAAATAATTAAACAAAGTTGAGGGGTCCAGTTGGATCCCTCCAACCTGTTTTCCCTGCATCCACAGACGTTAGCACAAAATAATATACCAATTCCAAAATATCATACTATATCACATCAATCAATTCAACCATACAATCAATTATTTAAATTTAATCATTTAAATTTAAATTTAACTGAGTGAGATTAACTCACCTTTGATTTTATTTGCACTCCACTTCAATATTGGCTTGGTTTCTCGATTTTTGACCTTGAATAAGCATTATATGGTTTTATTAATATTTGAACCGATTGAATAATCAACTACCATTCAATAAATTTAATTAGCTAATTGTTTCGTTTAAACTAAATTCCCTTTTTGAAAATCTTTTAATTACTTAGATAATTAATAAGCTAGTTTTAACATTTTTTTATATATAAACTCTTATTTCGGAAATCTCATGTATATTTATAAAAACAAAAATTCTAACTTCATACAGGTTTTCAAACATGTTTATATTCAATATTCTTTTAAATGGAAATATATTATATTTATCTACATATTTTAAAATGAAGATCAATATATACAAACTATACTTAAATATTTTACTGAAAATTTATTTATATTCCTCTATAATATAAGTATTCAAGAGAAGAAGTTATAGTTTACTGTTAAATATCCATTTCTCTTCTGATTTCGATTTAAACAACAATGATGAATTCAATAAATCGCCTAATCAATAATATTATCTAAAAACAGAAGCTGCATCCCAAAATAGGTGATCAGCCATGATGAAATCAGGTGAGCAGTGCGTGCTTCGAGACCGGAAACACAACCGCGCCTTCACCTTCACCTAATTCGCCCTCCCTTACTAGGCAAATGAAACCCTAGTCGAAGATGCTGCGCGACCCCTTCTACGCGTAACCCTAGCAGCTCGCGATGTCAACACCACCCACGACGCCACGGTTCCCACTTTTCCACACGTGCACACGCAAATCAGAGATTGAGCCCAAAACCCCACTTCGGTCTACGACTGATGCTGCTCTGACGCTGTCACGCGCGAGCGCTCCCATCCATTACTTGTTTTCGGACGAGGCCGAACAACTAGGGTTTCACTTTGAATTAAAGGCTCGCCCATAAATTCGAATTTGGGGCTGCGGGCATTTGTTTTTTTTTTTAGAGATCGAAATTTTCGGATGAAAAGAAATAAAGGGGGCGACGTGTTTGAAATAAAGAAAGGAGATGGCATGTTAAAGAAGGAAATGATAATCTGCTTTGATTAATTAAAGTTATATTTAAATTCCAACGCGTTCGCTTATCGTATGCTCACACAACACTTCCGATCAATACGAAATTTGAAATCCGATAATAATTCAATATTACGGATCCAATGGAACTGGTTTCGTCGAATTCTGAGACTGTGTCTCGGAAGACTATTTTCAAATTCAATTTAAACGATATATTACAAAACTGAAGAAATCACTATTAAATTTAATTTTAAAACTTCTATTATCTTCAATATTATCAATATAAATTTTATAAGCCTTCTAATTATTTTAAATCGGTTTAAAATTTTGGATTCAATAATTTCCCAACTTCAAATTATTTAATTCAATAATTAGATTATCAAATAAATTGTGATCTTCGTAACTCAAGTTAAAACTGCTCTATTGAATACTTAAAATCAATTAAATATGCTTGAAAATTCCCGGTCGTCACATTCCTCCCCCCTTAAAGGAATTTCGTCCCTGAATTTACTAACTAAGAAGAATGGCCCAAAACCCGTTTATTATTTTCCTTAAAACCAAACAATCCAACATCTAACCAACTATATATATATATATATATATATATATATATATATATATTAAAAACCCATTATCATTCTTATTAACTCTCAACTCTCCCATAGTTTCAAATTATACTATTTGTTTAACTATTCAAGTTTCAATTTAAAACCAAATCTTGAATTATCAAAAAATTTCTAATTCCCTAAATTCCCGAAATTTTTTGCCATCTCTCCTTTGTGCGGCTAGCTCGGTACAACTACAAAATGACTCTACGGCCTCCCAAATCCAAAAAGAAAACAAAACGCCAAGTGGCTCGATCCAAATCCCAATCAAATTTCACACCAAATTTAAATACATACCTTTTTGTCGAGCATTTCAAATTTATCTTCTGAAATCAAAATCAATTCTCTTTACCTTTATATTACCTGCACATCTTACACAGCAATATGTCAATCACAATATTCAAAAACATTTTATCGACTCACTTACAGATGTCAGTATCTATTAGTTCAAATACTAACTTAGATTATATTTGAAATATCAATTTCCAATTGAGAATGCCTCATTCCTTACTCAAGCTAGTATAAGCATTTATGTGTTTCTTATATTTATTTTCATCTTATCACTTTAGTTTATATCCATTTCTATTCACATTGATTCTTTCATTACCATACAAATTCAGTTTATCTTTAACCTTAAATATTGAATTTTATTCTTCATTTAACTAATTTATGTCATTATTTTAATTAGTTTCATTTACTAACTTATTTTAGTTTTAACTTTGAATTCGTTTGTCGTTTCCAAAAATTTTCTATCCCCCAAAATTTTCGGAAAATTTTGGCAGAGTTCTTTGAACGGAGGAGCTTTTGCAATTTGACAAAAGAGATAAATATATATACATCGACCCACACGGTCGGAAAAACCAAAAACAGTTCATATTTCCTATTTTTATTGAGTAGGCGTACCTTAGTTAGCATTTTAAGCAAGCGGCTAATTATTTTTAGCAAATAGCACAACCAAATCCAGCCACACAGCTCCTAGGTACCTGTACTTGCTCAATTTAAACATGTAAGTGCCAATATATGTAGTTTAACTATATTTCACTTAGTTGCAATGGTTAAAACCTATGAATTCTAAAAGAAATGCACATCGAACATTTTCCATAAGCAGTTTATACAATTTTCATACTAATTCAACTGTTTCAATTAATTTACAAACCATTTTCATTCAATTTGAATGGTTTAAAGCTCAATCGCTTGCATTTAATTTATTCTTAAGCAAACTCAATTAATATTTAATTTCATTGCTTCCAAAATTAATTTATTTTACTTCTATCAACTCATAGAATTTTAATTACTTCCATTTGCATCAAATGACAATTCATTCTATGCAGTTTGACGAGATCTATGTGAATAAATAAGTACTTGTGTTTTATAATCAATTGAAATTGATTTCAACTAAATTTATACTTAATTCTATTCCGTTTTTAAATTTATTCACAACCCATATATTCTCATTTTCATTGCATTTCAAATTTGAATCCATTCACTTGCATTTCATTTCATATTTGTTTATTCAAACCATTAACAACTTAGGTTCATCTTCATTACCTATTAATTTTTATTCACAGTTCACTCATTTATACTTCATTTCTTATCCACATTCATTTAAATCCATTCTATTAAATTCGAAACATTCTATTTTCTTATTGTCTCAAATTATTTCAATTCCTTATTAATTTTAAATGGTTTACAATTATTTATTCTAGAATTCCATTCACAATCTATTCATTTACAATTCATTTCATATTTGTTTATTCCAAACTATTTTATTTAGCTCGAAAACAATCCAAGCTATTTCATTCCATAACCATTTCTCAACTTATTTAAACCACATTTCATTTGATTCTTATTTATTCCATCATTTATTTATTTAATATAATTGGTTTAGCCACTCAATCCATTATGAATTTTCATTTTCTTAAATATTATTTATAACCTACCAAATTTTATTTCGATTAAAAACCACTTTCACTTGATTTAAAACCAATCCAATATTATTAAACTTTGTTTAAGTTGAATTCAATTCAACTCTCCTTCATTCATTTAGCTTAAGTCAATTTACTTCAATTTATTAAAATTTTATACTTAAGCTCATTCTCATTTTGCAAGTAAATTTTTCTCTTTTATACTCAACTTAACTCAGTTGATTCCAAGGCCATATCCAATTTATTTCCACATATCTGGATTTTATTCTCAATACAAACCATTACTATTTTAATTCAATTTCATTTTTATTCGATACCTTTCTAATTATATTTAATTTGTTAACACTTCAAGTCAAATTTTAATTAATAACTCAAGTTCTGATTCCACCATTCACCTTCAACTTACCATCAAATTTTATTAACTCACAATTCAACTTCATTCTCTATTTATTTAATTAATTACAAGACCACTTTCAATTTATGTTTTCTTCACTAGTGATTCAAGTCGAATTTGATTTATAACTTGAGTTTTATTTCCAAACTTCAATATTAATTCACCAATTCGGCTTTTATTTAACTGCATTGAGTTCTCATTACACATTTCATTATCTAATTCATTATCTAAATAGTCTTTCCCCAACTTATAATCCAAAACTTGATTTTAATCTCCACATTTAATTATCCTAAGTTCAAATTTATTTTATAATTCAAATTTGGATTTTTATGTTATTTTCCAATTTATCAAAAATATTTACTTTGGGTTTTCTATTTCACTTTCAAATTTTATAAGTCACAACTTATTATTTTACACATTTCCGTTCCTTATAGGCTTGAATAAATTCATCTTTTATTTTTAACTCGAGCCTTATGCTTATTTATAACCCAAGCATAATTTATTTCCATGGGTTTTTAATTCTCTTATAAGTTGTTCTTATTTATTTATTTCAATTCCAATCCTTATCCCACTTAATTTCCATTTATTCAGGTAATAATCTAATTCCATTAAGTAACTTAATTGAATTCTTATTCCAATTCAATTTTATTTACCTCAATTCGATTTCAACTTAATTTGAATACAATTGGATATTATTTTTAGCCTATTTAATTAACTTCAATCCAGTTAAATTTTAGTTCCCAATCCATGTTAATTCCATTTTTAACTTTTCACTTTAAATTTAAATTCCAACAGTCAAAGCTTATTTTTCCTTCCTGATTTAAAAATCATCTTAACTTATAAGCTTATAATCCATCTCATCAGGTATTTAAAAACACCGGCTTTTGGTTTCAAAACATTTTGAAATCTCCAACTTCTCAAATCACATTTCTCAAAAGTCAAACCAATCCTGGTTTTACCCTCAACAAATTTCCTTTGAAATTTTTAAGACAACGAACTTCTCTAAACAAATCAATTTTTGACAGCAATCTGTCACTTAGAAATTCGAAAATGAATACTGATGGTGCGGCCGTCATCATCAGAATTGTTTTCCAATAATCCAAGTGATTTCAATGCTATATCACTTTCAAAATTCATTTCAAACACATTTTTCAGAAATGCCTCTAAAACAATAATGTTATTATTTATCTTCAAATACTTCGACCAATACTTCCAAAATCTTTGAGATTTTAAATTTCCAAATCCTGTTTAAATAAATTTTAACTATAATTCATTTGTACAATTTATGCTTATACAAATTTCCATTTGATTGTATTCCAATTCATACATTACCTTTATATTCTTATTTATAAATTTCATTTCACAATTGAATTTATCTTCTCATTCTTTGATTATATTTACAATTTCTAGTTAAATTTTTCGCTTAACAATGATAATACTTTAATATCATCATTTCTAACATCCAAGCAACCATATATTAGCTAAATAGTTTTCAAAATCTATTCTTTATATCAAAATATGTTTTTGGGGAAAATTATTTCATTTACCCATATTTAAAACAATACTGTGTCGATTGTTCTATTCAAGTGTTTAGAAACCCCTTCGATACAGTTGTCCAGACTGTGCCGACGAAGGTTCATATGCCACCCAATAAACCAATCAACACAATATTAAAATAATTTATATTCACTAACAAATACGCGCTCATAGATATTTATACACTCAAACTCATTCTAGAGTACTACGGACTCTAATTGAGTAATTTCCCACCGGAGCCAAGGTTATCACCAACCTAAGCTCTGATACCACTGTAACAACCCGCAAATCCATACCCCTTGAGTCAACATTATTTTACATCAATCAACTCAAGTTGCACAGAAATACAAACCATTTGGGTTAGAGAAGAAAAGGTAGAAGAAGAAAATAGAAAACAACAACAGAATCTAACCATCGCAGCGGAACAAAATATAATAGATAATAAATAATCTTTACTCAACATCAAATATTTCAGTTTATATATTACATTATCAGAGTACATCAATCACAGCTCAACATCAATACCATACAAATGGACACACCACAACTCAACAAAGAGGATTATATGTATATAAACAAGTACGGGATTACGTATCGTCATCCAGCTCGTCTCCTGAGCCCCACAGCATCATATCCTGTATTCTATAATACTCGGTCTGACCCGAGTATTACAGCTAAATAACACCCGAGTCAGTCTGGAATACCAGCGTGAGAAAATCACACCCAATTGATTATTAAAATTTCAAAAATCCTTTGAAAACAAAAGAATCTCGTAAGACCACGCCACAAATAAACATGTCGGGTTATTACCTTACAATAGCTAAAACAATTTTTATAGAAATCCTCTGATATTATAATAGGGTCTATATACAAATACTTATAAAATAGCCGAAATTGTTACATGATTAAATTCCAGTTACTAGCCACAGAGTGGGTAATACAAACAAAACTCGTACAAGGCTCGTAGGGAGAATGGATTTCCAACTAATGACTAGGCACTAGGGTACCACTTGCCACAGTACGGGGCCTAGATCACCGTACCGAGGAGTACGCCCGCTCCCCTGCAACACAAGGCCGGGACTACCCCTTACTGGATAATCCCGAGTGTGATCACCCCGCGGTTGGGATCAGCAACCGCCCACTAAGCCGAAATAATAAGGGACATCTAGACTGGAATGACCTCACCCTGCTTGGGTGCTACCCACCTAGCCTTGCTGCATAACCCCTGATTTTCAGTCATTCCCTTTTGATGAGGCTTGAGGCTAAGCGTTACCTTTTTAGAACATATCCCTTAAAATGCCCATCGTCCACCTGACGATGTTTCGTAAGCATTCATCCATACAAGTCCGTCCCGGGTTCGAACGGAACCGAAGGCACTATTCCTAGTACATCCATTTTGGAAATATCCTCAGGATTAGTAGCGACTAGCCCTTGCACTTCATTGCTCCATCTTCGAATCCAAAATCGTTTTTCACGAAACGTACAAACCGGATCGAAGTGGTTTTCGAGAAATAAATCTGGATCCCGGTCTCTTCGAAACGATCAACGCAGTTGGCCAATATTGATAGTGGGTGATTTAACTATCAAATTAATATTCAAAGCCAACCATCCAACAATAAATAATTTTCCAAATTATTTATTAACCTCAAAATATCTTCACAAGATATATAGATATTGACTTTCAAACTCCTTGAAAACAGTTTTCAAAACTATCTGCCTTCTCAGAATAAATTTCAAGTTTTTTATTTCTTCTGGAATCACCAAGCACTAAACTAGATTTTTCTAAATTAATTAAAACACTTTACTTTGAAATATACTTTAAAACTTTCAAGTTATAATTACTTTAATAATTTGTTAAAAATACATACTATATGAATATTTGAAAATAAGGTTACTAAATAAAATATAAAACTAGATTTTCATTTTTAAAATAAAATACTAAGTCACTCTTTTAAATAATTATTGCTATAATAGATTAAAAAGAAATACTTACTTTAGAATTTAAATATTTAGAAATAGTAAATTTTTCAAAACATACTTCTTAAAACAACTTTAAACTTTTAATTTATATTCAAATATTTACTTTGAAATCGTACTTGGTTATTCAGAGAGAAATTTCCAATCTCAATCACTTAAATCAATTTTCCAAATTGATTCCCAATTTATTCCATTTGAAATAAATTTCTTTACTTATCAGTTCATTTCAAAGTTCATTAATTATGGACTTCATTATTATTTTCAGTTTGATTTTTAAATGCTTTAGCTGAAATATACAAATTTCAGGTTAATCCCAATTTCTTCTTTATTCTTCTTAAATAATTTAAATCCTAAATTTAAAATAAAATGTTTTGTTCTTTTAAACAATAACATTGAAGTTTAAGTTTCATTAATTTTCTGTTTATATAAATTTTCCTTCCCATACTCAAGATTTATTTATTAAAATTTTAAAGTCCCTTTATTTCCTTTCCAGTTCATTCATAAATTTATTCAACTTTTCTGTAATTATTTTACTTACAACTTCACTTCTTTTATTTGCATTCCCAAGCTCAAATTATATATTTGGTAATCCATTATTGCCCGATTATAACAATCAAGCCATAGCATTCAATATTTCCACATAATTCATTACAGAATATCAAATATTTAGAACAGAGAATATTAAATAATTAAACAAAGTTGAGGGGTCCAGTTGGATGCCTTCAACCTGTTTTCCCTGCATCCACAGACGTTAGCACAAAATAATATACCAATTCCAAAATATCATACTATATCACATCAATCAATTCAACCACACAATCAATTATTTAAATTTAATCATTTAAATTTAAATTTAACTGAGTGAGATTAACCCACCTTTGATTTTATTTGCACTCCACTTCAATATTGGCTTGGTTTCTCGATTTTTGACCTTGAATAAGCATTATATGGTTTTATAAATATTTGAACCGATTGAATAATCAACTACCATTCAATAAATTTAATTAGCTAATTGTTTCGTTTAAACTAAATTCCCTTTTTGAAAATCTTTTAGTTACTAAGATAATTAATAAGCTAGTTTTAACATTTTATATATATATATATATAAAAACTCTTATTTCAGAAATCTCATGTATATTTATAAAAACAAAAATTCTAACTTCATACAGGTTTTCAAACATGTTTATATTCAATATTCTTTTAAATGGAAATATATTCTATTTATCTACATATTTTAAAATGAAGATACATATATACAAACTATACTCAAATATTTTACTGAAAATTTATTTATATTCCTCTATAATATACGTATTCAAGAGAAGAAGTTATAGTTTACTGTTAAATATCCATTTCTCTTCTAATATTGATTTAAACAACAATGATGAATTCAATAAATTGCCTAATCAATAATATTACCTAAAAACAGAAGCTGCATCCCCAAATAGGTGATCGGCCATGATGAAATCAGGTGAGCAGTGCGTGCTTCGAAACCGGAAACACAACCGCGCCTTCACCTTCACTTAATTCGCCCTCCCTGACTAGGCAAATGAAACCCTAGTCGAAGATGTTGCGCGACCCCTTCTATGCGTAACCCTAGTAGCTCGCGATGTCAACACCACCCACGATGCCACGGTTCCCACTTTTCCACACGTGCGCACGCAAATTAGAGATTGAGCCCAAAACCCCACTTCGGTCTACGATTGATGCCGCTCTGACGCTGTCACGCGCGAGTGCTCCCATCCGTTACTTGTTTTCAAACGAGGCCGAACAACTAGGGTTTCACTCCGAATTAAAGGCTCGCCCATAAATTCGAATTTGGGGATTTGGGGCTGCGGGCATTTGTTTTTTTTTTTAGAGATCGCAATGTTCGGCTGAAAAGAAATAAAAGGGGCGACGTGATTGAAATAAAGAAAGGAGATGGCGTGTTAAAGAAGGAAATGATAATCTACTTTGATTAAATAAAGTTCTATTTAAATTCCAACGCGTTCGCTTATCGTATTCTCACACAACGCTTCCGATCAATATGAAATTTGAAATCCGATAATAATTCAATATTACGGATCCAATGGAACTGGTTTCGTCGAATTCCGAGACTGTGTCTCGGAAGGCTATTTTCAAATTCAATTTAAACGATATATTACAAAACTGAATAAATCACTATTAAATTTAATTTTAAAACTTCTATTATCTTTAATATTAGCAATATAAATTTTATAAGCCTTCTAATTATTTTTAATCGGTTTAAAATTCTAGATTCAATAATTTTCCCAACTTCAAATTATTTAATTCAATAATTAGATTATCAAATAAATTGTGATCTTCGTAATCCAAGTTAAAACTGCTCTATTGAATACTTAAAATCAATTAAATATTCCGATTTTAATTGCTTGAAAATTCTGGGTCGTCACATCCAGCATATTGCCCAACTGGGTAATACAATCAAAATGGAAAACATGTAGTGGAGTTTGGATTTCCATACAAATGACCAGGTGAAGGGACTACCTTCCGACAGTACATCTCTAGAAGAACGTACCGAGAAACCATCACAAAGTTTCTCTACCAACACAAGACCGGCCCACCTCTATAACTAGATGGTACCGAATATGTCACCCTCCGGTCGTTACCAACCTTTACCGAGGGCCCAACTAACATACAAACGACATAATCAGATACACGACGTCATAGAGTGCAAAGATATATCTAGGAGAGGATGATCATACCCTAATGGGAGCGACCCACTTAGCCCTGCTGCATCTAACCCTATTTTGGTCATTTCCAGTTGATGAGGCTAGAGGTAACGATTACCTTTCACAAATCACAATCACATCACTTTGAATGCCACACGGCCATTTCCGTTGACTACTAATTGCCTTCCACAAAAATACAACCCTTAAGCTCATATGTCTCAAGGAGGGTGTTAAGCTAAGAGAAGTTGCCTTCTCCGCCACCACTGTCGTACGTTTGTAAAACTAATGCACGTAATCTTTAGAAATGCAATGTCAAATAAACATCCGTACAAGTTGTCCAGGAAAAGGACAAATCGAAGGTACTTTCCTATCACATCCTCTCGGGAAATCCCTAGGATTAGTAGCGAATGGTCCTCGCATTGGATATTTCATAATGAAGAGACCACTGCTACCGGATGTATATTGGGATTTTAGCCCCAAACGATCAACAATTAGTCCCACACTATGAAAATACGAAATATTAATATCACAAGCAACCTGCACAATCGTCGCATATACGTTGGTCCGAAGTGGTTTTCAGATAAATCTGATCCCGGTCTCTTTGCACCAACAACGCAAAAGAGTTTCTCAACCTCACATAGCAACTAAGTCTCATAGACTTATCACGTCTCCAACTTTCAATTTACTATCCTTCAGCCAAGAAGGAAGCTTCATAGATTGGAGTAATACTCCACACTATACGAATCAACATCCTCAACACAAAGGATAATCAAGCCTACATAGAAGGCTACGTACAAGTGTACGACTAAATAGTTCCCATATCAACTTAAGGAACTAAATTTATTTTCAACACTTAGAAAATATTATATATACTTAATTGCGATTAAGTATAAATTTTATTCTTTTAAGGAAAACATTCTTATTAAACACATTTATTTGGGTCAAAACGAATGTTGCATAAAACATCGTTACGATGACCCAAAATCATTAGTATAGGGATACAAAAATAAGATAGATATATAAATCCCAATACTATACAAAATATTTTCTTTCGAAAATCATTTACTATAACAACACTGTTATAGTCCATCATTTCCTTATTTCTCCGAAATGTCTATTTCAACAATGAATGTTGAAATCTATGGTTTCGATCCTTAATATATTTTAAAACATCTTTAAACCATTTAACTCCATTTTAAAATATCACTTTCCAATACATTTCTTTAATATATTATTCACTGTCCAAAATCGTGGATATAAATCGTTTAACAAATTTAATATTATTTCAACATTTAATTTAAAGGATAATTCACTGTCAAAAATCGTGAATAAAATTCCTTTAAATAAACTTACATATTTAATTTATCAAATTCAATTGATTTCACATTTATAAAACAATGTTTATAAATTCACAATTATATTTTATAAAAACTTCAACTTGTAAAATCCTTTTATTAACCAATTCCATCTATAACTCAATTATATACCAAAAATCCAAATTATGAGTTAAATACTTATAATTCATTTATTTACAAAATCATTCTTTTATAGCTTTACCAAATTATAAATCTTATCCACGTATAAAAATCCATTTATAACTTTATTTTAACACTTATAAAACTCGTTTAATAATTCCAGTATTTTAATTTATAAAATTTAAATTTTATAAATCTTTTGTATAAACCATTTATAATAAATCAAAAATCTCCATTTATACCATTTCATAAAACAGCTAACTTCATATTTCAAAAATCACATTTCAATTATATTTCCCAAAACATCATAATGTTTATAACATAAAAAATATAAAATTTATTTATTTAAAATAAATCCATTCCTTTAATACTTCAAAATTCAACAAAACGTATATTTTCAAAATAATTTTTAAAATCCTTTTAAATTTGGAAATCATCACTTCAACATTTTAAAATTTCCAAAATATGCCCAATGCTGCAACAACACTAAATACATCAATCACAACATCCAAACATCATATATCATATGATAACAGTATATATATCACAATATCTGTAAATAAATCAATACTGGTGAGGAATCCAGTTGGATCCCTCCAACTTGTCACATGCAACAAATATACATATTAGAATATATGTACAATGTCCGCTTCAGAGCAGACGCACGTGCAAAGGGCCATCCGCTCATACATGGGAACGTATAAGGTCATCTGCTCCACTAGGCAGGTATATATCAAATAGTAATCAATATATCATATATCATCCATACAATCATAAATCTCCATATATATAAATTATTTCCCACTTATATAAAAATATCAGTGAGTCAGAAAGAGTGAGTTGTACTCACATTGATTTCAATCGCAGTTTCAGTGTTTTATTCCGAATAAAATTAAACGTGCGTTTAATTTTGCCCAAAATTCACACTAGCTCCAATCAACTCCAAACCAGCTCCATCGTGTAGTGTTCGTCAATACGGTTCTAACACAATTTGTTTCGTCAATTTTCGACCTCGTATGACCAAGTTATGATGTTACAGAGATTACACGAATTTTAATATAATTAATTTCACAAATTTTATTTATTTTTAAACCTCCTTTAATCTGGGTCGTGCATTTTAATTGATGAACATCTAGCCATGCAACTCTTTCTTCTCCTCCTAGACAAATTCGAACGTGAGAACCCATATTAGCCGCCGCATGTCCTTGAATTTTCGCGACTTATTCGAACGATTTCAGGTCGATCAACCAGCATCACCGCGAGTGCCAAAGGCAGCACCATCATCACCCAGAACAATGTGGCACTCGGTTGCAAATTCACCTCGAAATTCATGCACGAACTACGACCGTTCGAATCTATTTTGCCGACGATCCACTTCATCGTTCTTGATCTCAACCGTTGATCTTGTAGATCTCGATGTGCTCGATGTTTTTGCAGTTGGAAGTTCTTTGAAACAAGGCGTGGATTGGAAGAAATCGAGGAGGAAAGAAGGAAATTTCCTGGCCATCGAAATAACAATGGCGGCTAGCCCTAGCCTCCTTAGGGTTTTAGCAAATTGAAGAAAAATTGGCATTTTATAGAAAATCTTGCGCACTGTTCACCCGAAATTTTTCCGAACTCCAAACGTAGCGTGCCGCCTGGCATTTATAATGTTTTACCCCTATTTCGAACACAATGGAATATATATCGGGAGCCAATTCGATCGTATTTGAAAGATGGGTTTTCGAATTGAATTATTTAAATATAAATTCACTTAAATAGATTTCTACGCGTTTTAGCTTACTCCGGACAAACCGTAAATCCGATTGACATGAAATTTGAAATCTTATAATAATTTAACATTATGGATCCAATGAAACTAGTTTTTTCGAAATCCAAGACTGTTTTAAAAATGGCCATTTTCACTCGACAATTAAATATTAAAATATTCAATTTCTGTAATTTAACTTTTAATACAATTTTAAAAGTTCTCTAACATCATTCTAAATCAAATAAGATTTAATTCAACTTTGTAAATCATTTTTATTCATATTAAATCCAATTTTCAATATTATTTACACAATTTCAAACATTAAATTAATATTTTAATTATTCAATTAAATCACTATATTCAAAATATAATTTATTCATCTGAATAAATTAACTTTTGCATATTCAAAATCAATTAAATATACGAATTTCAAATGATGGAAATTCTAGGTCATTACATTTAGCCCAGGCTTCCTTACCATTGAAATTTTGGCCTGAAGCTTTAAATAGAACTGTATATCTCATTAACAGATTACCCAGAAAAGTTTTAAATCATAAAAGCCCAATTGAAATTATGTGCAGAATAATGCCAGACTATCAAAGTCTACAAGTATTTGAGTGTCTTTGTTTTCCTTACTTGAGACCATATATGTAACAACCCGCAAATCTGTACCCCTTGAGTCAACACAATTCTACCACAATCAACTCAAGTAGCACAGAAATACGAACCATTTGGGTTAAAGAAGAAGAGGTAGAAGAAGATAATACAAAACAACATCAGAATCTAACCATCGCAGCGAAATAAAATATAATAGGTAATAAATAATCTTTACTCAAAATCAAATATATCCGTTTATATATTACATCATCAGAGTACATCAATCACAGCTCAACATCAATATCATACAAATGGATACACAACAACTCAACACAGCAGAATATATATATAAACAAATACGGAAGTACGTATTGTCATCCAGCTCGTCTCCTGAGCTCCACAGCATCTCCTGTATCCTATAATACTCGGTCTGACCCGAGCATTACAGTTAAATAACACCCGAGTCAGTCTGGAATACCAGCATGAGAAAAACACACCCAATTGATAATTAAAGTTTCAAATATCGTTTGAAAACAAAAAGCATCTCGTAAGACCACGCTACAAATAAACAAGTCGGGTTTTTACCTTATGATAGCTAAAACATTTTTATTAAAATCCTCTGATATTATAATAGTGCCTACAGAAAGTAAAATAGAATCTAGCTGAAATGCTTGCATCTCACGTTTCAGCAATAGTTAGGCACAATCAAAACGGTATGGGAGCGTAGGGAAAATGGATTCCAACTAATGGCTAGGCACTGGGGTACCACCTGTCACAGTACCTGGTCTAGATCAGCGTACCGAGGAGCCACCCTAACTCCCCTGCAACACAAGACCGAAACCATCCCTTACTGGACAGTCCCGAGCAAGATCACCCTGCGGTTGGGATCAGCAACCGCCCACTAAGCCGAAATAAAAGGGACATCTTGACAGGGATGACCTCACCCTCCAGTGGGGGCTACCCACGAAGCCTTGCTGCATAACCCCTGATTTTCAAACATTCCCATTTGATGAGGCTTGAGGCTAAGCGTTACCTTTTTAGAACATATCCCTTAGAATGCCCATCGTACACCTGATGATGTTTCGCAAGCACTCATCCATACAAGTCCGTCCCGGGTTCGAACGGAACCGAAGGCACTATTCCTACTACATCCATTTTGGAAATATCCTCAGGATTAGTAGCGACTAGCCCTTGCACTTCACTGCTCCATCTTCGAATCCAAAATCGTTTTCCACGAAAACGCCTAAACCGGATCGAAGTGGTTTTCGAGAAATAAATCTCGATCCCGGTCTCTTCGAAACGATCAACGCATTCGGCCAATATTGATGGTCGGTTATTTAACTATCAATTAATATTCACAAACAACCATCCAACAATAAATAATTTCCCAAATTATTTATTAACCTCAAAATATCTTAACAAGATATATTTCTACTTTTCAAATTCCTTTGAAAACAGTTTTCAAAACTATCTGCCTTTCTCAGAATAAATTCCAAGCATTTCTATTTCCATTGGAATCACCAATCACAAAACTTTAGATTTTTAAAATAATTTAAAAACACTTTATTGCAAAATATATTTAACATTAAATATAGAAAAATTACTTTAGTACTTAATTTAAAATAATACTCTGGAAATACCTAAAATAAGGTTACTTATAAATATAATCTAGGTTTTCACCTTTAAAACAGAATTACTAAGTCACTCTTTATAATTTTACTACGGTAATAGATTTGAATAAATTTTTACTTTAGAGTTTTAAACATTTAGAAATAGTAAATTTCCAAGAACATACTTTGTAAAACAACATTAAAACCTTTATTTTATTTTAAAAACCTATTTTGAAAACGTACTTGGCTATCCAGAGAAATATACTTCTCTTCACAACCTTTAAAAATAAATCACTATTTATTTTTAAATAGTTTTTCTCATACCTTTAATAAATTCCCACCTTGAATTTATTCTTCCAAATATCCGAATTCAAATACTTAAATCAATTCCCAAATTGATTTCCAATTTACTTCATTTATTCCAAAATCCTTTAATTTCAGACTTTTATTCCTTAATTATGATTTAAAATATCTTTAATTGAAATACCAATTTAGATTTCTCAATTTACTTCTTATTCCTTTTTAAATAAATTTAAAACTTTAAGTTTAAAATAATTCTTTATCCATTTAAATTAATATCACATAATTCTACAATTCATTTACTACCGTTTATTCAGCCCTTTCTTTTCATACTCGCAGTTATTTATTAGTATTTAACATACTTCCATTTCTTTTCAATTCATTCTTAATTTATTCAATTTCTCTAATTATCTCGTTTACAATTTACTCCCTTTATTTTCTTTCAAAAATCCAATATATATATATATATATATATATATATATATATATATATATATATATATATTTTGTAATCCATTTTACTCAAATATAACCAACCAAATCATAACATTCAATATTCCAATATATTCATTATAGAATATCAAGTAATCATAACAGAGAATATTAAATAATAAATGTTGTGGGATACAGTTGGATCCCTCCAACCTGTTTTCCACTGCATCCACCGACGTTAGCACAATATAATATGCTAATTCCAAAATTACCATACTACAGCGCTTCAATCAATTTCAACCATTCAAACAATTATTTATATTTAATCATTTAAATTTAAATTAAAATTCAGCTGAGTGAGATTAACTCACCTTTCCCTTTACATATGCAATCCACTTCATTCTTGATTTGATTTCTCGATTTCAGACTTTGTAAAAACATTAGATGTTTTATTAATATTCGAGTCAATTGAGCGATTTAAATTTCCATTTGATAATTAAATTAACCATCAATTTCATTTTAAACAATTAAATTTAAATTTAACTAATTCCCCTTTTTAACAGATTATTTTAGTAATCAAATGATTAAATAAGTTAATTACTTTAGTTGATCTCCTTAATATATTTTTAACAATAACTAGTTGGTGAAGATATGATCCTACATTTATATATATATATATATATATATATATATATATCTACTTTTAAAACTCATTCACTTAAAAACAAAAATTCATTTATATAGATTTAAAAATCTAATTTTATAAATTCTTTTTAACATTTTAAATTCCTATCTATTTTCAAAATTTTATATAACTATTCACTGCTTAACCTACATACATATATATAGGTATAAATCTTTAAATCTTTAAATTGAAAAAGAATTTCCAAATATTCCTTTCTAACCTATAAACATATAATTTAAATCAGATTCAAATTTGAAATTAAATTGTTAACAAATATACCTAACTGCCAATCACTCTCAACCATCGCGAGCAGGCCTCCTTACTGTTCAAACGAACCCCACAGCGCCGCCTCCACCACCAATTCCTTGCTCATCGAAGAAACCACCACCGACACGAGCACACCTCACCGCGACGCCAGAACCCTAGCTTCACTGTCCATTCGAACACACGAGATTCCCAAAACCCAGATCCAGTTCGCGTTCGCACGCCTCTCGGAAGCCCTCGCCATCGCCGAAGTTGCCACGTCCAGCTCGCTCGAGAATGAGCTCCTCTTCAATTGCCTTCCAGATCGACACTCAGGTTACAGGTAAATTTTCTTCTGCCCTCGCGATCCGCTACCATCATCACGCGGCCTCAAACTTGAGCCCTCCAATTCGTGCGCACTCGATTCCCAATGCAGATCGAATTGGCAGGGAAGGTAAAGGAGGAAGCCGCCATTTCATCGTGAATTTATTCGATTTTAAGGAGGTGCGATTATATTTTCAATTGGGATTTTTAACGTGAGGTAAAGGAGGATTTTGGTCACGATTCGAAAAAGAATTATAAAGGAGAGAGGTATTTGAGTACTTTGAACTGGGAGAAGGAGGAGACGTACGCGATTTCGAACAAGGCTGCTCGTTATAGAATATAGGTTGGCTTGAGCAGAGTAGGCCGGCTGAAGGACAGTGTTGACTTGCTATTAAATTTTTATTATTTTTATTATTTTTTATTTTTTTATTATTTTTTTCCCTATCAAAATATCACATATTGTAATAACCCTAAATTAAACTCGTCTCGTTATGCAATCAAAAATCCTGACCTCATATTGAGGCATGCCACTGGGCGTTCATAATGCTATACCCCTATTTCGAACGCACTGGAAAAGGTTTCGAGTCCAAATTCGATCGTATGGAGAAGATAGCTTTTTGGACCCAGTATAATATTAAATTTCGATATAAATTTCAACGCGTTTATATATTGTACGCTCACACAACAACTCCGATCAATACGAAAATTGAAATCCGATAATAATGCAATATTACGGATCCAATGGAACTGGTTTCGTCGAAATCCGAGACTGTGCCTCGGGAGGCCATTTTTAAATTCAATTTAAAACGATAAAATTTCAAAACTGAACAAATCACTGTTAAATTCAATTTTAACACTTCTATTATCTTCAGCACTATCGATATAAATTTTACAAGCCTTCAAATTATTTTTAACAGGCTTAGAATTCCAGATTTCATATTTTTCCAAATTTCAAATTATATAATTTAATAATTAATTATCGAATAAATGGTGATATTTGAATTCAAATTAAAAATTAACTTTTAAATACTTAAAATCAATTAAATATTTCAATTTCAAATGCTCAAAAATTCCGGATCGTCACATTCCTTCCCCCTTAAAAGAATTTCGTCCCCGAAATTACTAGTTAGGAAGAATGGTCCAATACCCGTTTACTTTTCCTAAAACCAAACAGTTCAACATCCTATCAACTATCTTTTTATAGAAGACCCATTATTATTCTTACTAACTTTTCCAATCTTCTTTCATATATCATAAACCCAACCCTTCAAAGTTCAAATAAAAACCCAATTGTGAATTACCAAAATTTTCTCAAAAAGTTTCTAACTCCCTAAATTTCCGAAAAATTTCGCCAGCGTCTCCTTTGCGCGGCTAGCTCGGTACAACTACAAAATGGCTCTACGGCCTTCCAAATCCAAAAAGAAAACAAAAAGCCAAGTGGCTAGATCCAAAAACCCAATCAAATTCCATATGGAAAATTAAACACATACCTTTTTGTCGAGCAATTCTAATTTATTATCTGAAATCAAAACCAAATTTCTTTTCCCTTTTTCATACCTGTATATCCTGTTTAGCAATAATATATAATCACAACATTCAAAAACATTTTATTGACTTCTTTTACACATTTCCAATATTTGTTTTACTTAAGCCCGTACGATGTACCTATATCATTTGTACGCAATACCAAATCCGATCGCCTACTCGATCACACAATCTCACTTCCAAACTAGTATCGTCCACCCGACTTTCTAGTGCGGACTCAGATCTGGTTTCTTGATCAGAAACCGTCATTCTCCTTGCATAGTCATAACTATGATAGAGAACTTCCAGAATCAATCAAAGTTCCATATCCAGGTTTGCCGTCGAAAATCGAGTGAAATATCCTAACTTGGATCGATATTACCATCTCGAAATTCTATGCTCGAATCTGGATCAAATAGCCATGCGAATAAAATAATATACGTACATCCTACGTATACATTCCAATTGATTATCAATTATATCGACTTCCTTTTTATTCACATTTATTTTGATTGTTATTCACTTATTCACAATTCCCACAGTCACAAATATCAGTTTCAACCTTAATTCAATTATTCACTTAACATACTTTCAATACCAAATTTACTTAAGAATTCATTATTCTCTTCTTAAGTTCAATATAAATGTTTTACATATTTCTTACATTAATTTTTGCTTCACTACTGAAGTTTATATTCAAGTTGAATTTCAATTCTATATAAGTTTCAATTTGCTTCAATTTACTAATAAATTCCAAATCTAGATACCCTTTTATTAGTTTACTTATTAATTTATTTAAATCATAAATAAAAATTTATTTGCAAACCTTTTTCTTTCTTTAATTAATTTTTTTTTCAAACCATTTCTTCAATTCATCTTACTTTACTTATACAGTTGTAATTTCAATGGCTTACAAATTTAATTCATTTGTCGTTAGTGAAAATTTTCAAAAGATTCAAAAAAATTCTAACTCCCAAAATTTTTGGCAGAGTCTCCTTTGTACAGAGGAGCTTTTGCAATTTGACAAGAGTTATAAATATATACATCGACCCACACGGTCGGAAAACAGAAAAACAGTTCATATTTCCTATTTGTATTGTGTAGGTGTACCTTATTTAGCATTTTTAAGCAAGCAGCTATTTATTGAAGCAATTAGCGCAGTTAAGACCAGTCGTACGGCTTCCAAAAACATGTACTTACTCAATTTAAACATGTCAGTGTTAAATATACAAAGCTTATTAACATTACACTTTATTATAAATAACTAAAACATGGATTCTATAAACAGTGCATATCATATATTTCCATAAGCACATATGAAATATTTCGACACTTATTTATAATGCTTCCGAACAATATTCAAACCATCCTATTCAATTTAAATGATTTCACAACTCCCTTAACTTAAATTCATTTTAAGTCCAAGCAAACTCATTTAAATAGAATTAATTTCCAAAGCAATCTAACTTCCATTTTATTCCAAGTCAATTTCCCATTAATATAACTTAAGTTAATTAACTCAATCACTAATTTCATTTACCCAACAAGCTTTATTTCAAATCATTTCATAAAACTCGACACCACCATATCTCAAATTTACTTAAGTCAAGCCTTTTATCCAAATATTACTTAAGTTATTTTATTTTCCTTCAACATATTTCAACTTCAAAACTCAAGTTATATTTTTTTTTATAAGCACTTCCCATATTAAATCCTTAATTTGATTTTCAATCATCAACCAATTTCATCTACTAACTAATTTAAATTAGTTTATTCAGTCAACCAATTTGAATTTCATATTTTCAGTCATATTCAATTCACCAACAATCCAAGCTGAACTCATTTACACTCCATTGTTTACACTCAATTTATTTTTCATCCAAACAAACCCATATTTATTACAATTGAATCAAAAACCAACTTCATTGGCTTCTGTTAACCCATAGAATTTACATAATCTCGTTTATGTCAAACGACAATTATTTTTATGCAAATTCAGTGATATTTACTTAAAAGAATATTCATTCCAGTTTATGACTATTTTAAATTAATACTAATTCAATCCATACTTAATTTGATTTCATTTTAACCGATTCCATTCAATTTACTTCGCATTCCATATCCTCATTCAATTTTTTTGAATCCATTTATTTATCTTGGAACATTTCATATTGGTTACATCAAATACTCATTTCATAATTTATTTGCAAACTAAACATTTGCCACGTTAAATTGATATTCGACTTTCATCTAACCAATTCAAGTTCCATCTCCATATTTCATTACCAATCAATCATTAGTTTGTTTATTCAAGGTTTATTCCAATATTTATTTTCATCTCAAACTACTTTAACTATTTTACTTGAGATCAATTTATTTTATAATTTAAGTTTTGGATTTTTCATTCACTTCCCAATATTCAAATAAATTTTATTTTGGCTTGTTTATTTCACTTCTAAATTTTATAAGTCACAAACTTATTTATATACGTATTTCATCTATTTACAGTCAATCTCATTTACCCTTTTCACTTTACTTTGGAATTATACATATTATTTAGCCAATATATCTTTATTATTCCATAAATATTTCAAATAAGATTCCAGAGTTTAAACAATTTTCCAAAATTTCAAAATCACTTTTGAAATCAACTACATCTAAATCCTTTGGCAAATTCAATTATCCTTTTGAATTTCAAAACCAAACCCAGTTCACAAACAATTCCAATTTAAAATATTCGGGTAGCAATTCTTCTCTTGGAAACTCGAAAATGAACACCGATGATGTCGCGATCATCATCGGAATTATTTTCCAGCGACCGAAAGAGTTTAGTGCTTTTATCTTTTAAAAACATTACAAATATTTTAAATTTTCAAATCTCTCCATATTCAATTCCAATTCAAAAATATTCTCGAAATAATACCACTACTATTTCTCCAAAATCTTTGAAAACCACTTTCAAATTCCAAGGGATTTAAACCTTTCCCAAAATTTCAAATTTGAAATCTATTCTGATTTATTTTCAAATATTTCTCTGGAATCCTACTCCCAATTAATCACATTTGTATATGAAGTTTATTTCAATTTATAAATTACATTTATAATCTATATTTCAAATTCCATTTTGTTATATAAATTTATTCTTCAACTTTGATTATAAGTTTTCAATTTCTTATTCAACTTTCTACACAATAGTGTTAATAATTTAACATTATCATTCCTTAACAACCAAGCATCCAAATTCTATAATAATTTCTGAAAATTATTTCTTTCATATACAAAAATAATTTTGGTAAAATTATTTAATTTACCCTACTTTAAAACAATACTGTGTCGAATTGTTCTATTCATGTGTTTAGAGACCCCTATCAATAACGTTAATTACTCGTATTGACCAGAATCCATAAACTACTCAATAAACCAATCAACACAATATAAAATCATTTTATATTCACTAACAAATACGCGCTTATAACTATTAATACACTCAAACTCATTCTAGAGTACTATTGACTCTATTTCAATGAAAAATTTCCACCAGAGCCAAGGTTATCGCCAACCTAAGCTCTGGTACCAAGTGTAACAACCCGCAAATCTGTACCCCTTGAGTCAACACAATTCTACCACAATCAACTCAAGTTGCACAGAAATACGAACCATTTGGGTTAAAGAAGAAGAGGTAGAAGAAGAGAATACAATACAACATCAGAATCTAACCATCGCAGCGAAATAAAATATAATAGGTAATAAATAATCTTTACTCAAAATCAAATATATTTGTTTATATATTACATCATCAGAGTTCATCAATCACAACTCAACATCAATATCATACAAATGGATACACAACAACTCAACACAGCGGAATATATATATAAACAAATACGGAAGTACGTATTGTCATCCAACTCGTCTCCTGAGCTCCACAGCATCTCCTGTATCCTATAATACTCGGTCTGACCCGAGCATTACAGTTAAATAACACCCGAGTCAGTCTGGAATACCGGCGTGAGAAAATCACACCCAATTGATTATTAAAATTTCAAATATCTTTTGAAAACAAAAAGCATCTCGTAAGACCACGCCACAAATAAACATGTCGGGTTTTTACATTACGATAGCTAAAACATTTTTATTAAAATCCTCTGATATTATAATAGTGTATACAGAAAGTAAAATAGAATCTAGCTGAAATGATTGCATCTCACGTTTCAGCAATAGTTGGGCACAATCAAAACCGTACGGGAGCGTAGGGAAAATGGATTCCAACTAATGGCTAGGCACTGGGGTACCACCTGTCACAGTACCTGGTCTAGATCAGCGTACCGAGGAGCCACCCTAACTCCCCTGCAACACAAGACCGGAACCATCCCTAACTGGACAGTCCCGAGCAAGATCACCCCGCGGTTGGGATCAGCAACCGCCCATTAAGACGAAATAAAAGGGACATCTAGATAGGGATGACCTCACCCTCCAGTGGGGGATACCCACGAAGCCTTGCTGCATAACCCCTGATTTTCAGCCATTCCCATTTGATGAGGCTTGAGGCTAAGCGTTACCTTTTTAGAACATATCCCTCAGAATGCCCATCGTCCACCTGACGATATTTCGCAAGCATTCATCCATACAAGTCCGTCCCGGGTTCGAACGGAATCGAAGGCACTATTCCTACTACATCCATTTTGGAAATATCCTCAGGATTAGTAGTGACTAGCCCTTGCACTTCACTGCTCCATCTTCGAATCCAAACTCGTTTTCCACGAAAACGTCCAAACCGGATCGAAGTGGTTTTCGAGAAATAAATCTCGATCCCGGTCTCTTCGAAACGATCAACGCATTTGGCCAATATTGATAGTCAGTTATTTAACTATCAATTAATATTCACAAACAACCATCCAACAATAAATAATTTCCCAAATTATTTATTAACCTCAAAATATCTTCACAAGGTATATTTCTACTTTTCAAATTCCTTTGAAAATAGTTTTCAAAACTATTTGCCTTTCTCAGAATAAATTCCAAGTATTTCTATTTCCACTGGAATCACCAATCACAAAACTTTAGATTTTTAAAATAATTTAAAAACACTTTATTGTAAAATATATTTAACATTAAATATAGAAAAATTAGTTTAGTACTTAATTTAAAATAATACTCTGGAAATAACTAAAATAAGGTTACTTATAAATATAATCTAGGTTATCACCTTTAAAACAGAATTACTAAGTCACTCTTTATAAATTTTTACTACGGTAATAGATTTGAATAAATATTTACTTTAGAGTTTTAAACATTTAGAAATAATAAATTTCCAAGATCATACTTTGTAAAACAACATTAAAACCTTTATTTTATTTTAAAAACCTATTCTGAAAACGTACTTGGCTATCGAGAGAAATATACTTCTCTTCACAACCTTTAAAAATAAATCACTATTTATTTTAAACAGTTTTTCTCATACCTTTAATAAATTCCCACCTTGAATTTATTCTTCCAAATATCCAATTTCAAATACTTAAATCAATTCCCAAATTGATTTCCAATTTACTTCATTTATTCCAAAATCCTTTAATTTCAGATTTTTATTCCTTAATTATGATTTAAAATACCTTTAATTGAAATACCAATTTAGATTTCTCAATTTACTTCTTATTCCTTTTTAAATAAATTTAAAACTTTAAGTTTAAAATAATTCTTTATCCATTTAAATTAATATCACATAATTCTACAATTCATTTATTACTGTTTATTCAGCCCTTTCTTTTCATACTCGCAGTTATTTATTAGTATTTAACATACTTCCATTTCTTTTCAATTCATTCTTAATTTATTCAATTTTCTCTAATTATCTCGTTTACAATTTACTCCCTTTATTTTCTTTCAAAAATCCAATTTATATATTTTTTTAATCCATTTTACTCAAATATAACCAACCAAATCATAACATTCAATATTCCAATATATTCATCATAGAATATCAAGTAATCATAACAGAGAATATTAAATAATAAATGTTGAGGGATCCAGTTGGATCCCTCCAACCTGTTTTCCCCTGCATCCACAAATGTTAGCACAATATAATATGCCAATTCCAAAATTACCATACTACAACGCTTCAATCAATTTCAACCATTCAAACAATTATTTATATTTAATCATTTAAATTTAAATTAAAATTCAGCTGAGTGAGATTAACTCACCTTTCCCTTTACATATGCAATCCACTTCATTCTTGATTTAATTTCTCGATTTCAGACCTTGTAAAAAACATTAGATGTTTTACTAATATTCGAGTCAATTGAGAGATTTAAATTTCCATTTGATAATTAAATTAAACATCAATTTCATTTTAAAAATTTAAATTTAAATTTAACTAATTCCCCTTTTTAACAGATTATTTTAGTAACCAAATGATTAAATAAGTTAATTACTTTAGTTAATCTCCTTAATATATTTTTAACAATAACTAGTTGGTGAAGATATGATCCTACATTTATATATATATATATATATATATCTACTTTAAAAATCATTCACTTAAAAACAAAAATTCATTTATATAGATTTAAAAATCTAATTTTATAAATTCTTTTTAACATTTTAAATTCCTATCTATTTTCAAAATTTTATATATCTATTCACTGCTTAACCTACATACATATATATAGGTATAAATCTTTAAATCTTTAAATTGAAAAGAATTTCCAAATATTCCTTTCTAACCTATAAACATATAATTTAAATCAGATTCAAACTTGAAATTAAATTGTTAACAAATATACCTAACTGCCAATCACTCTCAACCATCGCGAGCAGGCCTCCTTACTGTTCAAACGAACCCCACAGCGCCGCCTTCACCACCAATTCCTTGCTCATCGAAGAAACCACCACTGACGCGAGCACACCTCACCACGACCCCAGAACCCTAGCTTCACTGTCCATTCGAACAAACGAGAATCCCAAAACCCAGATTCTGTTCGCGTTCGCACGCCTCTCTGAAGCCCTCGCCATCGCCGAAGTTGCCACGTCCAGCTCGCTCGAGAATGAGCTCCTCTTCAATTGCCTTCCAGATCGACACTCAGCTTACAGGTAAATTCTCTTATGCCGCGATCCGCTACCATCATCACGCGGCCTCAAACTTGAGCCCTCCAATTCACGCGCACTCGATTTGCAATGCAGATCGAATCGGCAGGGAAGGTAAAGGAGGAAGCCGCCATTTCTTCGTGAATTTATTCGATTTTAAGGAGATGCGATTATATTTTCAATTGGGATTTTTAACGTGAGGTAAAGGAGGATTTTGGTCACGATTTGAAAAAGAATTATAAAGGAGAGAGGTATTTGAGTACTTTGAACTGGGAGAAGAAGGAGACGTACGCGATTAAATCGAACAAGGCTGCTCGTTATAGAATATAGGTTGGCTTGGGCAGAGTAGGTCGGCTGAAGGACAGTGTTGACTTGCTATTAAATTTTTATTATTATTATTTTTTTATTTTTTTTTCTATCAAAATATCACATATTGTAATAACCATAAATTAAACTCGTCTCGTTATGCAATCAAAAATCCTGACCTCATATTAAGGCATGCCACTGGGCGTTCACAATGCTATACCCCTATTTCGAACGCACTGGAGAAGGTTTTGAGTCCAAATTCGATCGTATGGAGAAGAAAGCTTTTTGGACCCAGTATAATATTAAATTTCGATATAAATTTCAGCGCGTTTTTATATTGTACACTCACACAACAACTCCGATCAATACGAAAATTGAAATCCGATAATAATGCAATATTACGGATCTAATGGAACTGGTTTCGTCGAAATCCGAGACCGTGCCTCGGGAGGCTATTTTTAAATTCAATTTAAAACGATAAAATTTCAAAACTGAACAAATCACTGTTAAATTCAATTTTAACACTTCTATTATCTTCAGCACTATCAATATAAATTTTACAAGCCTTCAAATTATTTTTAACAGGCTTAGAATTCCAGATTTCATATTTTACCCAATTTCAAATTATATAATTTAATAATTAATTATCGAATAAATGGCGATATTTGAATTTAAATTAAAAATTAACTTTTAAATACTTAAAATCAATTAAATATTTCAATTTCAAATGCTCAAAATTTCCGGATCGCCACAATATACTACACATAAACTTAGTTTTAGATCATCTCCATGCACAATATTAGGATATGAGAGCAAGCAAAAAGGCTACAAATGTCTTAATAAAAAAGGGAAAGTTTTTATTACCAAACATATATTTTTTAATGATAGAATTTTTCCTTTTGCAGATGATAAGAAAAGACCAACTCAACAGTGTCTATTCCAACCATACCACTCTACTCAAATGATATGGAACAAAGGAATACAAATGTAACTCAAGACATACTAGATCGTGAGAGAATTGTTATGCCAGAGCACATCACTTGAACTCCTCAAAACATTCAAAGCCAAAGGCAAAGCATTTAGCATGAACAAATTGACAATCAACCATCAAGTACACATAATAAGTAAGAAGTTACTGCAACATCTCATACTCAAGTCAGGAAAAACCAAACCGGACATCACATGAGCATGATCAAAGAGTGGAATATTCAAGCCCAAAGTACATGCAAATGTCCTAAATAATGGTGAACCAGAGTAACTTTGAACATGCCATACTTGATGACAAATGGAGGACTGCAATGGATGAGGAATACAATGCTCTCGTCAAAAATAAAACACGGGAACTTATCACTCTACCTAAGAATTCAAGTTGAATTGAGAAAATACTCGCCAAGGTGGAGATCTGTTAGGTGTGGCTCGCATTATATTAGAGTGGGTGCGTAGATTGGACTATGACCAGATCGTAAGATATTCTAAAAGAAATCAACATATATATGGGACTGGTTGCATGTAACAACAAGGGATTCCTTTTGTTACAAATAAATGTTGCCATGAAAATATAGGTGCTTTGGGCAGATGTAGGGATATCCAATTATGACCTGGCACCAAAAGAGCTTCGTTCAGTGATCTTGCTTCTTCTACACTGAATTAAAGTGCACGCATAGCGGAAGATGCGAGGGGGTGCCGAAAATTACAAGATGGTATCGAAGCCGATGGTTCGATGAGACCAATATGATGCAGCGTAGACCTAAATATGCTCCAATATGTGGTTTGAGCTCGAGATTCTCATTAAGGTGGAGATATAAGTTAGAATACGGAATGCTCCAACCGTGTGAAAGAGAACTCTTTGTGAAACAGCTAACCCAACTACTGGAGGTGGTAGCAACCTAATCTAAATTGCTGGAGGTGTTAGCGACCTTATCCAAGTGTTTGAGGACTTTGTATAACTTCAAGTTGAATTGAGAAAATACTCGCCAATGTGGAGTTCTGTTAGGTGTGGCTCGCATTATATTAGAGTGGGTGCGTAGATTGGATTATGATTAGTCTCATATCGTAAGATATTCTAAAAGAAAGCAGCATATATAGGATTGGTTGCATGTAACAACAAGGGATTCCTTTTGTAACAAATAAATGTTTCCATGAAATTATATGTGCTCTAGGTGGATGTAGGGATATCCAATCATGATGCCGGCACCAAAATAGCTTCATTCAGTAGTCTTGCTTCTTCTACACTGAATTGAAGTGCACGCATAGCGGAAGATGCGAGGGGGTGCCGAAAATTACAACATGGTATAAGAGTCGATGGTTTGATGGGACCAATATGATGAGCGTTGACCTAAGTATGCTCTAAAGGTGAAATACTGGCTAAAAGTAATGATGTATTACTCACTTCTATCCGCATCTGATCTAACTTCTGGCAAAATTGAAGCTTTTTCCTTCTTCTCTCTCTTCTTTCTAAGAGCTGGACAATCCCGTATGAAAGTCCCTTCTTCTTAAAATAATAGCAAGCACTCCTTCTAGGACCCTTGAAGTGGGACCCATGCATATCTCTACCTCCAAGGTGCTTTTGACTTTTATCTCTTCCTTTAGATGAACGAAGTTGTTGTTGAAGAACACTGTCATTAGTCTTCACCTTCAATGTCCCAAAAACTCCTTTTCTAACAAATTTAGTGATGCCGTAATTTTTAATACCACTACTGAAAGAATTTTCCATTGATAACTAATCTAGAACAAGACAGCTAGCTCTGATACCAAACTATTGTGCGGAAATTTCAATTGATTTGCACTAACTTCAAAAACGCAGCAGAATGCTAATACGCAGAAACAATCAAAGAAGGATCTAGCTTGTCGATTAATTATCAACCACAAATTCAATGAAAAATAATCACCAAACCAAAAAAATACAAAAGAGCGGAGAACACAAAGATTTAACGTGGTTTGGCTAGATTGCCTACGTCCACGGATCCAACAATTATTCTTTATTTCACTGAAGAAAGAGAGTACAAATAGAGAGATTACAAAATTATAGGTAATAGTGGAGAGACTAACCTATAATTACAAATTAAATAATCAATTTATCCAAAGATTTGCTTATGCTCAAAAACCCCTAATTGATTGACTGTAAAAATTACGGTTTACTGAAGAGATGATATTTTGGAAGGGAATTAATTAATCAGTCAATCAAGTTAATATGAAGAAATAAATGATTAGGCATGCAGAATCGGTCAATCAAAGGAAAGATATGGAAACCATGATTATGCCATCTATTTGTACTAAAATCAAATCATGTAATTTGGAAAGATATTTGGATAATCAGGAAATTGATTTTCTTAATCTCCAAGCAACCCTTCATTCTTAAGCCTATTTAAATGAAGGAAGTTCATCTTCATGTGAGCGTGTAAGAGAGCATCCACCATTATCCTCTTCTTCAATAGACTCTAGTTTCTTCAGTCAATCAATTAGGGGTTTTTGAGCGTAAGCAAGTCTTTGAATGAATTGATTATTCAATTTGTAATTATAGGTTAGTCGCTCCACTACTACCTATAATTTTGTAGTTCTCTTTTGCACTCTCTTTCTTCAGTGAAATAAAAAACAGTTGTTGGGTCCGTGGACGTAGGCAATCTAGGCGAACCACGTTAAATCTCTGTGTTCTCCGCTCATCTGTATTTTTTTGTTTGATGATTATTTTTTAATGATTTTGTTTTTGATAATTAATCGACAAGCTATATCCTTCTTTTGATTTTTTCTGCGTATTAGCATTCCGCTGCGTTTTTGAAGTTAGTGCAAATCAATTGAAATTCCCGCACAACACTTATCACTCTACCTAAGAAAAAAATGCTATTGGATGCAAATGGATATACAAGTTAAAAAAGAATTCTGGTAGAACAATATCAAAATACAAGGCCAGACTTGTTGCTAAGCATTACACACAATAGTATGGTTTCGATTTGAATGTAACATTCTCACCAGTGGTAAAACTAGCAAACTATAAGAGTTATTCTTACTATTTCCTTACACCAGAAGTGGAATATCAGACAACTAGATGTTAACAATGCATTTCTTAATAGAAAACTCTAGGAAGAAGTTTACATGGTTCAACCACAGGGATACAAGCAATCAAATAATCATGTATGCAAATTAAACAAAGCAATCTATGGTTTGAAGTAAGTTCCAGGGGTATGGTTTGACAAACCGGAAGCAACATTTATGGGATTGCAGTATCAACAAACAAAATCAAAAGTTCTTTATTTATAAAACACAACAAGGATGAAACAACAAATATTCTTGTATATGTGGATGATTTCATAATTATTGGGAACTACAGCAAGGAAATCAACATCATTATACAATATCTTGACAAGCAATTTTTAATTAAAGGTCTAGGTGATTTAAACTACTTCTTAGGCATTGAAGTAAAGAGACTATCGAATTCAGCATTACAACTAAGTCAGAAAATATATATTACTGAGATCTTGTGTAGAGAAAAAATGAATTTAGTAATGCATTGCCTACTCCAATAACGAGCAATCTAAAGCTTTCTAGATATAGAGGTGAACCAGTTTGCAATGATAAACAATACAGAAGTATTGTAGGAGCATTATAATATGCAACGATCATAAGGCCAGAGATCTCATACAGTGTAAATAAAGTGAGTCAATTTTTGCACCAACCTTTTAATGAATATTGAAGGCAGTTAAAAGGATTCTGAGATATTTAAATGGTACACTAAACTATGGACTGACACTAGGGGAGGAAAAACCCCGTAATCTCAATGGGTTTATTGATGCTGATTGGGCTACAGACCTAGATGATCGCAAATCACTCACTAGGTACTATATATATCTTTATGACAACCCCATTTCTTGGAGCTCTAAGAAGCAGCCTAATGTATCCAGGTCAAGTAAAGGGGCTGAGTACAGAAGTGTGGCAAGTGCCATAATATAAATTATGTGGTTACAATCATTACTTAAGGGACTGCAGATCGACTCAAACATCAAACAAGTGTTATGTTATGACAACTTAAGTACTGTACCCCTAGCTGTAAATCCAACACTTCATTCAAGGACCAAGCATATAGAGACCGACTTGTATTTTGCTCATGAACATGTATTGAAAGAAAATCTCAATATTAATTACATACCTGATACTTACCAGTGAGCAAATATTCTAACAAAGACCTTTTCAGCACCAAACTTCAAGAGATTCAGAAAGGATCTGAAAATCGAGGAACTTCTGCAGTAATCATAAACCCTTGTTATGCCTTGCACAATCCACTGCAAATGTTAAAGTCATAGATCTGTTCATCTTATGGCAGATCTATGTTGGTTCTCTCATTTTCCTCTCTGCTAAGAACCTCGACTTTCAATTTTATCAATTTAACCTCAGAAGTAGATGTCATAGCATAAGCAAGCATCAGATCTCAAGAGATGTGAGGCAATTTTTGCATTTTTCTCTCTCTGGATGAAATACTTTTTAGATCAGCGAAATCTTGGATCTATTTATATGGGGGAAATAAAGGATACAAATGAGAAAGGGTTTGGCATCTGCTCCTTGTTTATAGGGCTATATGCTAATAGGTTGTAATATTGTAGTTACGGGCTGTTTATCAGACCCAAGCCTATTTATGTTATATCTTTTATTGTCACCTTATAAATACAGAATGTATGTAACAATACTTGTATCATTCAAGTCTGAATACAATTTAGCTTCTGTCTTTCATCTCTCAATTCTGAAACAGAAAATCATAAGAAATTCAACTATGTTCAAAAGTTTCTTTGATTTGAATTTAGTTTTCTCTCACCAGGTATAAGGATTAGTTATGGGCCTATTGCTACCGATGTGTAATTTATTAAATTCACATAGTCTGTGTGCTGGTTAAAGCAAATGCAAATTATATTCATACACCATTAATTGCTTTATCTACATGATAATTTTTTATATATAAAATCTTAAATAAAAATGCCCAATTTAAGAAAATAAAAATAAAAATCAATATTGAAGAATCAAAAATTCATAAAATAATCAATATAATTTCTTTCACAAAGTAACTAAATTTTCCGTAGATCATCGGTCAAATTAAATTTAAATTCCATATAGGAATCAAAATCTATTTACACACATTCAAGTTGTATTCATGCATAGTCAATTTTAACATTTTTCACATCAGATTAAATATAAAAATTTAATTTAAAATTATTACCAAATCAACATGATACGTAGAGTGCTGAATTATTCTTTATCTTTTACTGAAATTAAATCGAGTTTAAATTTAACATCAAAATTGAAATAGTTTAACGTTTTAATATCGAAAAATTAAATTAAGTTTTCTATATATAAATGATAAAATAATTTGAATTCAATTAAGGTATTTGAATTTAAAAATTGAAATTTACAAAAGTGAATTTGGGAACCTATTTTTGACTACTGCACGAGAGAGATACCTATTGAAATGCCACAAGGGTCTTATTTTATTTGAAATTAGGAGCAGTATTGTAATCTATGTGGTGTCTATTAAGTAAAAAATGGTGTATCTGATTTTAGTAATTTTTTCAGTGTATGTATAACAATTTACGGTGTATGAATAGAATTTGTCATAGGCTAAGAGTAAATTGAGTATATATCGTCTGTTTACCAATATGTCAAATGGTTTTTTTTCTTTACCAAAGTCTAAATTCGGCTAACTTTTTGTATATATTTGCTAGATACACACGTTAATTTAACCTATATCAACAATCTAACCTGAATGCAAACTTTATGCACATTCAACAAGAGTTTTTTGAAGTTTGTGAAAAACTATATTTTAACCAGTTCAACAAATTAGTTATCGAGAGGAACATGTTGTTAAATAACATAATCAGTTCTGCCCAACCAAAAGAAAAGTGGATGAAATTCATGTTTGTCATATTAGGATTCAATTGTTGTTTTTACACCAAATAATGGACAACTAGATATTCGCATAGCTAGCTATATCGACCTCAAATATATGTTAAAACTGTTGTCCTACTCTTCCAACCAGCTATGAGGTAGATGGCGGCGCCAAGAGAATGAATATCAGTGCTATTTTTGAATTCCATTTTGATTCATATATTCCTCTTGGTACTGTATCATCAAGATCAGGACCTAACATGGCTGGATGTGGTTCCTTTATGTAGTAGTTGGTGGAAAAGGAGGTATGCAGCTATTCCCTGGGACTTTAAATTCTATGCCCCCTTGTTGTCTATCTCCCCATACTACAAACAGTCACAGTCATCCATTATAATAAATTGCTAAACTAGTGTAATCCAACATTTTTAATGTATGGCTAATAATAAAAAATGAAGGGCTAAAATACATGTGGCACATGGGAACAGAGAAGCGTGGGATGGAGGATTTGAGACAATTCCCCAACACACTATCGATTTTATTTTAGCTACCTCAAATGTGATTGTAAGCTTGTAGCTGCTCGTTTCTCATGAAGGAAATCCTTATGATTCTCATGTAATTAGTTCATGCTACATACATGTACGATGTATTATGTAGACTTGTAGGAGGATGGGTGGACATTGATAATAAAATTGCTAGATTGTTAGAGTATCCTGCAGTTTGATTTGTTCAACTGAAATTACCTGGTGCTTTAAAAGTAGGGCGGTTTATCATCATTATTCATTTTGACCCAATATGATTGCTAAGAAATTGGTAGACTTGTGAATAGAAAACAAAACTGAATATTGGGCAATAGTTCAAGTTTAAGATGGCATTTCACAAAGTGGGCTGTATTTAGTTCAACAATACGTTGTACATGCATACAAGTATAATGGGATAGCTAGTTTAAACTTACCGTTAGTGACTGGATAAATTGCACAGGTTGTATTGTCAAATATAGTTACTACAATATAAAATAATCATTGATCATGTAGTTCCATAGTAGTCCTTGATGCTTGTGTAACGTGCTTGAATATGAAAATGATTACTTGATGGAGTAATGCTTCTACATATGTGGGTTCAAATCATATTGTCCTACTTTTCATGGTCCCCATAGGCCAAGCAAATCTATATTATTCATTTCTTACATTGATTAATAAAAAATAAAAAATAAAAAAGGAAATGAACGGATGGATTTCAAAGGGTCTATGGGGCCTTGAGAAATTGGAATCGGGTGATCGTTTGCCTATACATGCATTAGTAAGTCTTTGAAATTTTGATATATGTTGTTGCTTGTAGCTTAATATTTGAAGTTATGAAATCGGCATGATTCATTTATAAACTAGGTTAGTTTTTAGATTTACAAATATTAAAGTAGTAGTAGTACTTAGCAAGGCACGTAGTTTGTTTCTTTTTTAAGTTCTTTATAAACTATTTCAACAGTGGACAAACTTATCGGTCAATTAAGAATTTCAGCAGTTGGAACTGAAGATACCACGAAATTGGTAAGAGGAGCATATAGAAACAGGCTAGTAAGAGTAGATACGAGGCCAAAGCCGCTGAACAAAATTGGAGCATAATGAAACATGGGAAAGCGACTAAACAGCGTGGAATGGAATTTTTATGCATTTGGGTGTAAATTGTTAGCTTATATACATTTTGTAGTATTATATTTTGAAGTGAAGTTGTATGTGTAATGAAGTTGTCATATATATAACTTAGTGGAATTAGATACGAAGTATGCGTGTGTTAATGGTTTTTTTTCTTTAGTAAAATGTTGCTTTCAGTTTCCAAATGAAGCTAAATCTATAGGTGCACAATACAATGATGCATATATTTTTTATATTTTATATTTTTTTAACAATGGATAAATAGAGTTGTAAAAGATATATTGAAAGGCGCAAAAACAGTTGTAAAACACCTATTACAATAGGCAATAATAGTTTTAAAAGTCTGTATTTCAACGGTACCCTGTAATTGTCCAAAATGATTGTAAAACGCTTCGATCCTATTACAACTTGACATATTAAGACTTTCGGGTGACAGTTGTAACAGGACCATTAAACCATGCATTTTCAGTTGCACAATCAGTACTTTGTTGTAGTAATCATTTATAGTAAGAGTACTCGTTTGTTTAAAAAAAATTCCTAGAATTCAAGAATCAAATTTTTTTTATATTATATATGTACGATCAACTATTTCTATGAATTTTTCTTTATAAACTATTGCAATTTAAAAGGAACAAAAATATTAGTATACGTACGTAAAAGCTCATGTGAATTCAAATATTTATACAGAATTTCAAAAAAGAAAAAATCAAGTGTTTTTCATGGTCCTGACAACAGTTCACCATAAAAATCTTGGTTTTTGTTAGGAAACAAAGAAAGCAGAAGCCATTAGAGAGAACAATTTTATTCATTCAAAGATTAGTAATTCATTTTCATTACATTATCACCTTTATATAAAGGCCTAGGAGCTTGGGATAGAACTAATCCCACGATGTGCGACTAAATACAAAATAGTATATAACATATTTACAATTTATATTATAACACTCCTCCTTGAATATACGTCTTCAAAATCTTGAATCTCTGATAACTTGAAATTGTCTCTTTTGTAATGTGTATGATGATTGCTCCCCCTCATTGTTATCTTGCTTGCACTCATTCATTCAGTCGATCTTGATATTGTCCGTTGCCTCATTAAAAAACCTCTATTAGGAAAACCTAATGGAAAAACCTTGAACGAGAGCAAGAGTGCAACTTGAGATCATAGATATCATACAATGATATTCCTTCTAAGAGTTTGATACTTCAGGATCAATATAATACCTCATTAAAACCCTAACTAAGAAAAACCCAATGGGAAAAATCTTAGTAAAGGGAAAAAAACAATGACATATCTTATTTTCTTATTTCTTCAAATGAAGTTTGATACTTCTGGATCAAACTAATACCTCATTAAAACCGTACTAAGAAAAACCCCATGGGAAAAATCTTAGTGAAGGAAAAAGAGTACAATATAGTATGAGATATTTCAATAATTTACAGAATCAAATAGAGTTTGATACTTCTGGATCAATATAATACTTCATTAAAAACCTTACAAAGGAAAACCCATTGGGAAAAACCTTAGTCAAAGATAAAAATACAATTTAACTTAAATAATATATTTGAGATGTTATTTCTTGAAAATACGTTTGATTCTTCTAGATCAAGACAATGCCTCGTTAAAACCTTAGTAAGAAAAACTCAGTGGGAAAATCTTAAATAAGGGAAATGAGTACATTGCAACTTATTTTCAAATGTTACTGGAGAGTTGATACTTCTGGATCAAGAAATGTCTCATTAAAACCTTACTAATAAAAACCCAGTGGGAAAAATCTTAGTTAAGGAAAAAGAGTGCATTATAAAATACTTATGGATGCTCCCCCTGATTTAAAGTTTCCTCTGAATTCGTATTCGTCTTTCGTTAACTTAAATTGGTTATAGATACTTCTGGATCCATAAATATGTATCTCACTAATAATACAATTTATTAATAGTTTCATTCGATACAATCAAAATTTCCAATCCAAATATGATTTGTATTTTATGCATTTTGTTTGCTACCTTTATGAAAAATACATCATGTGTTTTCATTTTTATGCTTCAAATCAGTTTTTCATATTGCAACTACATCTTTGATGAATATTAAAGTTCTATTACAATACTTAAAAATAGGAAGTAATCTACTCATCTTAAAGTGCATCAAGATTTTCATTGCAACAATACTTAGAAGAAGGCAGTAGTCTACATTCCATGTTCTTTGCATTCTTTATAATCATCATAGTTATTTATATTCTTCAGGAATAATTTTGCATATCGCAACTAACATTTCAATGTATATTAAAAGTTTCATTACAACGGGACTTAAAAATAGGAAGTAATCTACCCATCATGAATTATATCAAGATTTTCATTACAACAATACTCAAAGTAGGTTGTAATCTATGCTTCTTCTTCTTTGCATTCTTTATAACCATAAAAGTAATTTATATTCTTCAGGAATTTGTATACTTTCATCATTTAATACGATTTAAACCATATTTATACTTTGGGGTATATTAAGCATTTCAAGTACTTTCGCTACTTTATGGACTACATGTCCATATTTCTCTATTGGTAAAGGATTCATGATGGCTAGTCCTGTTTCCCCTAATTCAACATATTTAATCTTTTATAAACATTAGCGCTTTATTACTTATAAATTTATCATCGATGATTATTTCTTTGTTAGTTCTAGACATGATTTATTGAGATCTCTTTAATTATCATGTTTTAGGTACCTAAACCACTTCTAGGGTAATTTGACAATCATGTCATTAGTCTTTTCAAGAGCACCCTTAAGTGTTTCTTCAAGAATACTAAAGATCATTGTATATTTTAACAAATATTTAACATTGAAGATCAAAATGAACTTGTATCACTTTATCCTCCCCCTCAATGTTGACAAACATTGTCACATTAAATAATAATCATCTTTGGACTCTCATTTTGATCCATTATCATATTGCTACTACCAAATACACCATACATATGAATGATAAGAGGATAATTCTTTTATCAATTGACAAGATGCATTCAAGTGATATTTGTGAGCTTCTAGCTCATGCTTAAATATGAGATTCAATTATGCCCAGTTTTCATGAAATATAATCCAGTTGAAATTATACTAAATTTTCTAAACTAAGCTTATGGCTTTTCAATTTTAGAAATAACGCAAAGATATTCTTTGACGTTTTCATTATAGTTTCAATATGGTAGCTATTCATTTATATATCCTCAAAACTCAACAAATTTCTTTTAAGTTTGCTTGAGTATAATGTATTTTGAATTAAGATATATGTATCATTTGGTAATACTATATGAACTCTTCCGGACCCTTCAATTATATTAGCAAATTTGCTATGGTTGAAATTTTTAGATAAAATATTTTCATATAGTTCAGAGAAAAACTTCTGGTTTTTCAAAAGCATATGAGTAGTTGCACTATCTAGTAGGCATATATTATTACTCAAATATTGATGGCCCATATCTTAAGAATTAAAGACAATATAGTTAGTCAAATATTAAAATTTGTAAGCATAAATAAATGCTAGTACTTTCCAAAAATTTAAAATAACTACTGATTAAAGCCAACATTATCGACACATTATTTCAATTAGTTATGAAAGGAAAAACATACAAGCACCAACTTCCAACTGATTTATTGAACTGAAATAAAATAAATCCACATAGCAGACTTCAGGCTGCTACTATTGATCAATTCGACCATATCATTTATTATTGCACTTAGATTTTCATCATTAATGAAGTTTCCGTCATCAACTTCGAAGATATGATGTAACTTCAGGTTAGTATTACTAGACAATTCTTTCACATAATTTTAGTTTAGAAGTAATTCTAAATATAGAGGGATTGTATTTCCTAATAGATTTAAAGACTTGAAACTTCAAGTTCAACCACTCGTGTCTAGTGTTTAGAAGTGTGACCATGTTTTGGCGGTCATAACGCTCCTTCAGGGAGTTCCATAGGTAAAGATGATCTTTTTCAGCTAAATGTTTTATTTTAAGTTTGTCATGGATATGACACCTTAAAAATATAAGAGCCATTGTTTTACCCTATTGGATTATCATTTTTATGGCATTTTCTAAGCAACGAGATTGTAATGTCAACATCCAATATCTATGACAAAAAGTTATCTTCTAATAAGTCTAAAGCTTTAAATTCAAGCTTGGCTGTGTTTATCATATTACCAACTATAAGTGAAAATATAAATGCATAAGCATCAAAATATTGTTCATGGGTATATAATCAATACATTTCATAAAATAAGAAACCATATATGATAGTAATTACAGTGAAAGAATAAAAACATTAATGCAAAATAGTAAAGACAACCAAATATAATCTATAAAAGAGACTATAATTTTGATAGCTTTAGATCCAATCACATTAATTGCATTCATTACTTTCCTTGAAAATGCAAAACTATCCTTGAAAATATGGAAAGGCCTTTATATGGATTGATTGGTGGAGAAGAGATGAATTATAATCAAAGATTGTGCTGACTTGATTATGTTTACTTTCATAATATAGGAAAATTTAAGAATATGAATATGTAGCATTAAATATCATTTATTAATTCATAACAACTGCAACAATGAGAAACATAAATATGTAACATGTATATACATTATGATTGTCAACATTAAGAGATATAAAAGAATAATAAATGTATGAAGTATTCATACGCATCTTTGTTGGACTATTCTCATTAATCAATTAATTTTATTTAATGATTTATTAATTGCTACTGATTAATATATGAATTAATATATGCGGTTATTTACATATTGTAAGATAAACAGAGAGAGGAAATTTGTACATCACATGGTGTATGAATAATATCATGAAAAACAAAATAGTTTGACTTGATAACTAAAAAATATGTTATATGAGTTACAACTATTGATAACATTAATAAGCATATTTTTGTGACATGACATTCATAGGCAAAAGATTAAGCATATAAAATAGTAAACATTGAAATACATCTTTGCTGAAAGAGGAAAGATTTTACATATAATATAATATAATTGATGTGTGTATAAATATTAACATTCATTTTATGAAGAATCCAAAGTACTTGCTTGATGAGCAAAGGAAAGAAACTTGATCTATTATATTTTACCTTTTGAAAGATATGATTCGATGCATAGAAGAAGGAAAAAATTTAGAAAACAAACATCCTATTAGAATATCTTGTTTTCTATTAAAAAGATAGAGAGCGGGAGAGTAAAGTCTTTGTTTAGTACTTTAGATCCTAAATGGTACAATTTGATTTTCATTATCAAACTTTAGGTTTGATTGCAAACATGGCTAGGATTTACCATAGTCTGATTAGCTTTTCTAATAATCCAACGCTTCACTTCTCAAATTTATAGAGTTTTGATATATAATCCCCTTTTTTAGGAATACAAACTTATATGCATAAATTTTATTTGAGAACTTCAGGTCTCCAATATTAGATAAACATTATAAAACAAGAAGACTCTTCATAATTGTATTCGAACATAAGAATCATAATACTATTTCTCTTCGAGGAAATAGTATTTACCACATTGTAATGTTATTCCAACATATTGTTTTTATATTATGTCTTTTGGACATATCAACATACTATTTCTTCTGGAATTGCTCGCTTATTTTCTTCAAGGCTTTATTTCAGCTTATGAAAGCTTTAATCTTTCACCTTCGTACAAATGAACTTCAGATTTTTATTCTTTCATATAAACTTAATACGATCTTCTAGACACATATTATCCTTATATTTGTTTCTCTAAGAAACAATAAAATATATCTTCTGGAAATATAAATCATGTAGCAAAATCATTTCTATAGTTTTTATTCAAACCGAAATCCAAACAAAAAATAGTTCAAAATGAAAACCCCCCTTTTTATTTTTACCAAACAACGGAATGAGGTCTAAAAGTCTAGATCTATGGTAAAATGAGATCTAAAATGATAATATTAATAGAGCAAGATCTATAAGATATATATATATATAATGAAATCTGGAATAGATATATGATGGATAAGATTTAAAAAGAATACTAACAGAATACGGTCTGAAATTATATTTTAGTCTATGAAACAATTTTAGTTTCAGATCAAATTCAAAATTATCACAAAATAATGGATATACATTAATAAAAATTAATAAGAGATCCGATGATTAAAATCTAAAGATCTAAAAAATATATCATTTGAACGTGGTATTAAAATTTACAAGAGATCTGAAAAATTAGAATTAAAAAAAAAGATTTGCCACAAAACGAGATTTAAAATACAGGGACAAAAAAATAAGATGCACAAATAGAATCAGATCTAAATAATTAGATCAATGATACAATGAGATCTAAAAGAAAGAAAATTAATAGAATGAGATCCGAAAGATTTGATTAATTAGATCAGAAATAGCTTACCGCGTTAACGATTTATAATCAGATCTGAAATTTTCCTTTTATTTAGAGATCTTGCTAATAACGTGTTAGAAAACAAAGAAAGCAGAAGCCATTAGAGAGAACAATTTTATTCATTCAAAAATTAGAATTCATTTCATTACATTAGCACCTTTATATAAAGGTCTATGAGCTTGGGATATAACCAAACCTACGATGTGAGACTAAATACAGAACAGTATATAGCATATTCACAATTTATGTTATAACAGTTTTCTAGTTTTCTTAACAAAATTATTCATGAAATTAGGTGCAACACGCTTTCTAAATGTTGAAATGAAATTTTCATAGAAGTAGTTAAAACCTAGTGTTGTGTACCACCATTCCACAAAATACTATTTTCAAGATGATTCAGTGGACTAATTGGGATAGATTATGTTGAATAGTATGACTTTTGTATTTCGTAGTATTTTCTTTCATACTTTGGGGTCTTATTGACTTTTTGTGTTAAATAGGTTTATGTAACCCTAAAATAATTATGGATTACCAAAAAATAAATGTATCACGTTTATCAGATCAGTTTAGGGTTTGCTTTTACTACACTATGTCTAAAGCGGTATAACCACTCGCTTTTGTATAAAGCACACCCTAATTCGATCGGTATAACCACTCGCTTAATTATGTATAAAACACAACCTAATCCAATCCTTGAACATAAGAAATTCTTTAATTGGTAAGGAGATTGTATTATTAGTTTTTACCTAGTTGTTAAACATTACATAGTAGTTCATAATATTTCAACAATCATAAAACAATCCACAAGTGTTCATAATTTCAGAAAATGGCATTTAATAGACAATATTTTAGAGGATTTTTGCACACATTTTTGAATTTTACGGGAAAGTCAAATTTTGTGTTTTGGAAAAAAATAAATATAAATTCTTAATATATCAAAATAGACCAAGATATACATAATTTCATAATTTCGGAATTATGTTAAAACAACATTTTCAAGGTTTTTGTTTCACAGCTCATATTCATCATTGAATAAATGTTTAAAGCCCTACAAATTAACATGGAGATAATTATAAAGGCTCTGATAGCACATGCAAAATTACGCCTCTTGCCTGTGATATAATTCAATAAATGAAGTGAAATTAAATGGCAATTTTCTGATTTTGTATCTCTAATTAAATTGCATAGGTTGTATGTTATACCCTGGGTCATAGACTACGTAGTTGATGCTGCTAGTATGATGCGGACAACCAACTTGGAATGCTCTACATAATCCTTCTGAAACAATCTCAAAACACCAACCTTTATTGTTTATTTTTTTCTCACTAAAAAAATGGAGAAAAACGACTATCTCATGTACATCTATCCATGTTTGCTCTTAAAAACTTGCTTCATGTGGTGTGATGCATGTTCATTATATAGGAAGAAAGTGGTCCAAATGTCCAGTCAAAAGTCCTATAATATTTCTATTATAAATCATAATTTAAGTAGAAAATTTTGTCATAAACGACTTGCAGCCACACAACCAAAAACCACGGTTTTTAAAGATGATTACTGCTCATTCATGAGTGGTTTGAAGAGAATTAATGATCATTCATGGACAATCTTGAAGAGAATTATTGCTTATTTAGAACCACGTTCAGTGGAAGAGATATAAAAAATCAATTTCGTTTTCCCTTTAATTTTGCAAAATTTGAAAAAACGAAAAAAAAAACTTAGCGTCTATTTAGTTTTATTTTAGGTTTTTTGTTTTTTGTTTTCAATATTTATAATAAAATATGAGGATAGTGGAAAGGAAATAGAAAATTTTAGACTATTGCGACAATGATGGAGGGAGGACGAAGTGAATGGATGGACGGCGGAGATGATGAAGTGTTCTTCATTCTTTTCTGATTTCTCAATGCATAAAAAAAAATTATTTGTTTTCTAATTTATATATTAGCTTCATTTTTCTAAAAATATATGTGTTGCATCACATATAGGTATGTCAACAGATACTTTCGGATGTGTATAGTGCCATATTCGTATCTGAATTCGAAATCATTTTCGGATGTTCGATGTCTGCATACGCGGATACAGACGGATATCGGATAACCGATAAATCAAGAAACATAAATATAAAATTTTAGTTTAAAATAACCTAATTTTAATTCCATTAATTATTAATGCGTCAAAAGTTAACAAATATGATGATAATAAATAGTTTTGACAAGTTAATATGTATTTATTGCATATAATATAAACTTGTATCTTAATTAAAAAAATATATTTTATTGTATTAAAATACACATATTTAAACTATAATCTTGAAAAAATTCCGAGCCGATGATTTTCGAATGCGAATGTCTTCGTATCCGCATCCGTATCCAATTTTTTGATCTCAGATATTTATCTGTTTTTGGGATGCGAATGCAGACGAATTTCAATTTTTTTTGGTATCCATTGACAGCCCTAATCACGTATGCACGTTATTTTGAAGAAAACACAAAACTAATAAAGACATACTTTTCCTACAAATATTATGTTTTAACACGTTAACAATCTTAATACTTGCCGTTAATGCATTTGTTTATATTAAAAGCATACTGAATATAATTAATTAATTTTTAAACAATGCATATATCAAAAAATGAATAAACCAAATTTCTCTTTTAGGTGGGTGAGCAAACATGGAAAATGATTTTGTGCAGTTTTCAGTGGCGAATATATAAGGATATTTTCAAAATTTCAAACTTCCTTTCCAACGAAAACTTTAAACGGTGGAAAATACTGATTATGATATATTTGGCAATAAATTACATTAATAGCCTAGCCTGCTAATTAAGACCTTCCAAAATAAAGCAAGTTATAATCTCTTATATATATTATATATACCACAACCAAACAACATCAGCAATCTAAATCAAATTTGTTATGCAATGGATTCTACACTGCAAACAATCCAAAAAGATTGTAATAATCAAAACGAAGCTCAAACTGTAAGCAGTACGAATTTGATCACAGCGGAGAAGAAAAGTGAGATTATTAGTCAAGAAATAACAAGGGATGCAAAAGCAGCTAGCAAGGCTGGACGTCAGAAGAAACCAAGATTTAAATGGACAAAGGAAAGAGAAATGAAGTTCATGCATGCTCTCAATTTGCTTGGCATTGACAGTAAGAATTTCTAGTGCAATATGTGTACTGTTTTAATATATCCTTAAAATACATCAAAATGATTCTTTTTACTATATTCACAGATGCAAAGCCTTCAAAGATAATGGAATTAATGGATGAACCAGGCATGTGTAGAAAACATGTTTCGAGCCATCTTCAGGTTGGTTTTTTTATTTTATTCTTTTCCTCTTTTCCAAATTCAGTCGCTTCAGTACAAAGGAATATTCATGTAAGAGTAACTAGATGTTCATTAACTTTGTATACAGTGAACTCATCTTATTGTTCTCATGCAGAAAATTAAGAATGAAAATCGTGCACTGGCACAGAATGGAATGAATCAAAACAGAAATCATCTCATAAACCCTAATTTCATAGCAAGAAACTTCAATTTCTTCAGGAATCAAGCTATGGAATCTGATAATATTGTGCATCCGTATTATATGCCAAATGCAATAAGCAATCTTCCTGAAATTAAGAAAGAACATTGGGCGACGGCAGGGAATGTAATGAATGAAAACAAAAATCATCTCATAAACCCTAGTTTCACGGCAAGTAACTTCAACTGCCTCAGGAATCAAGCTATGGAATCTAGTATTAGTGTGCTTCCATATTATATGCCAAATGCAACGAGTAATTTTCATTTAACCGCGAGCCCAAGTAGTAATGGGAACATTCAAGGATATGAAGACGTTGCAAGTAAGACATTTTGTGGAAGTTGATAATGATTTTTTTTTCTTTTTTTTTCTAACGATTTTGACAAAACAAATTATGAACTTCTTGATCGGGTTTTCAGGTTTGATGTATGGTTCTTCCTGCTATTATTTTGCATTGGCCGAAAACATGTTTGTTATTTAATTTGTTTCTATCAAGTTTGGTATCGAATAATCGTGTTTATGTATTGTGATCTACCTTTCAGTCTTTCTCCTTTTTCTCTTGTTGTATGTTTCGAACTTTGCTTGTCTTGAACGCAATAATATTATTATTGCTTACAAGTTAGCGCTAAGAATTTGACACATATTACTGTCATCCAAATTTAAGGACCTATAATTAGGACTTTCCCCAATCTCCTCTTGATTCATCAACCACGCTTTCAGAGTATATCCAACAGGACGTGGATCAAATATTAAATTTCAAAAGGTAGAGAATGTTACCGGTCAAATTTTCCAATGTGGAAGGAAAATGGCACTTGTTGAACAAGGATTCGCTTCTGCGCGTTTACTACCAAAGGATTGATGATTAAAGACAAATTAAGTAATGTGCCTCTACTTAAAACTTTGATCGCTGATAGTATTAAGATGTGGCACATTAAAACGCCTTTAATATATTACCGTAAAAGCTATTACTCTCACTTTTGATTAGGGGCAGAAAATAACTAATTTACATTTCCTTCTTCGAACCTCTAAACGCATCTTCCTTCTCCTTTTAAAACCCTAAATTAATCAGAATCTTTAAATCGATTTTGATTTGAGAATAAATACCTTGTCATCTGCGTTGATAACACAACCGGTGAAGACAGAAAGCAGATCAGGAGAAGGGTGCATTTGATTTGCATCCATCCATTTGAACAACCTACTCACAATCACGGTCTTCAACTGTTCTGAACCCTTCTCTTAAATTGTTTATTGCTTGATTAGCTTGAATGGAAGATTAAGTTATGGTACACTTCATGTATTGGTGCTTTGAATGGATTTTTTAGAGTTGTTTTTTTGCAGGTTTTTTTGGTAAATATGATTTATTGAGTTGTTTTTTGCAGGTTTTTTGGGTAAATATGATTGATTTCTCTCATTTCTGAAGGTGCCATAATTCTCTCATATTTTTTGCCTAGCAAATCCTAGTTGAAAATTATGTCAGTGACATTGATATCTATACTTTCTATTAGGATGACCACTAGTTTATGTTATGATGAAGCTGAAATGATATGTTTGAATTATAATATTTGTTAGGAATTAGTATGTTTTTCCATTGCAAATAATTCATAGAGCAGAAGTTTTTACTGAGACAAAAATTAAAATAAACATATCCCAATTAACAAATTTGAAGTGAAGATATTGAAACTAAAAAGTGGGATGAAATAAATATATTCATTGTTCTTTATCCTAAACCACTACTTAAAAATCAATTAAGTATTAACTATTTCCTTTATTTTTTTCACACATGTATATTACTTGTTACCTAATGGAATATAAAATCTCTTTTCTTTTATGTTAATGTTGTAGGCTATTGCTTAGAATACTAATAAGCATTGGACATGAGTAAAACCTCTCAATGTTCATTACTGTTATAAGGCTTTTTTCGAGGGAAAAAAAATCTAACAAAGAATATAAAATATGCATGTTTCAACGAATAAATCATTCAATATATTTCTCTCATAGACGAAGTAATTTCACTGTTACATATACATCGCATATGTAATTTGGTTAATGTATATTTTTTAACATACGTTTTTACTTACTTACAGATGTTTTCTTATTAATATTGAACTTGACGCTTCAATATGAAATATAGTAGAAATATGAGTATGAATCAATGAGTATGAATAAACCCGATAATGCAATGTTTTCAAGTGAAATATCATCTAGAGCAACTGCAATCGAAAGTGTTGTAAGAATTAAATAACAATTTTCTCTCCTTTGCGAAGATGTAAACAAACTTTAATTTATCAATGTAATTTTTCATTAACATTACATTTTGTTATTTGGTTAATGCTCTTCCTCATACATAAAGCTGACTCCACTCTTGCTTTTATTGTCATGTTTGTGTTGTTTCCTTATTCCTTCTTTTTATATATTACCTTTGCTACATCATTTACCTTCAATATTGTACAATAATTTTTTATATTGAGATTTACACTACATGGCATAGATCCATTTGGACCTCTAACATGATCATCATCATCTTCCTTGTCTTTTTAGTAAATGGACGGGGTTGATATACAAAGATATTCTAGACTTCCAACAAGGCGTACATCAAAATATCAAATAAGGGAATAGATGTATCAGTAATCAATAATATATCACTATTTTGTACTTTAGATGCTTTGGATGAATGTATCTTGAAACTCACAATTGAAATATAAAATAGTATATCATATTGTTGACCTCTATATACATCCGTTGTAACCGTTGTATGAGTAGTGTTACATACTATTTGAGTTGCACCTGCATTAAGTTGTATAACGTGATCTAAATTGTACTCACTTGTATATGTTCAACTAAGAGCTAGTACCAAATGGTACAACCATTTTTAAATGTAATTAAATACACTTAGCGTGATAGTTAGACATATAATAATTATGTTAGGATAAAAATCATAAGCTTTGAAGAAAGTTTGGTAAGACACTGCAGATGACCACCCAAAAACAGTGCTATAGTCTAAAGACTATATGTGCATTCTGTTTGAAGTTTAGTTAGAAACTGACATAAGTCATTGAGTTAATGTACGAATTCATTGATTTCATTACAGTGGTAGTTTTCCAGTTTAGAAGTTTAATTTCATAACATCGGGCCATTTCTTTTTTGCATGGTTAAGTCAATGGACTTCAAAATTGGTAAAAAACTAAATGGAGAAGAGACATTCACCATATGTGGGTCTGCAGATTGGTTAGCTCCAGAAACATTAGGAAAAGGACAATTAAGTTATATGTTAGTTTAGTTTCCTATATTTTTGTTTATTTTGCACCATTTAGATGTGAACAATATGTATATTATGAGTTTAAGCAGCTTGCATCAGCCATGGTCTCCTTATTTAGTTAATGTCGGCAACCTTCCACCACTTCACAAAATATGTTTATCGACTGGTTTATATGTATATTATATCATATCATTATACAACATTCATAAAAACACTATTTATGCTTATAATAGCATTTTAAAAACGCTATAAAAGAGTGATTGTTGTAATGAAGCTTGTCAAAGGACGATGTTGCTTTCGTAAATTAAAAAACAAAAACTCACAAGGAGAAGAGTGATAATGAATAGCGAAGAGACTAGTTGGTGATATGGTTGAAGTGTTGTTTGGTGGCCATAATCATGGCTTTATACTGTAGTGAGCATGCTTACGTTCTCAATCTTGGTATCAATCGTGCAATCAAACGCGCACGCAGTTATCATTACATTGTTATACTACGTAACTTAAATTGATGACCATTTAGTTTTTCCAAACTAAATTACAATGTTGAAATATTCAAAATATATAATTACTTTGGTTAGGTTTACTAATAACATTAAGTAAATTTATGCTGGGTAGGTTCATGATAAAAAAAAGTTATGGTTTAACTCGGATGATATGATGACTATTCCATAGAACATTTATCCTTCATAGTTTACCGGCTATAACATATATTGTTATCAAAACATTTTGACTAAGTAGATAAAATGTTGGCAAGGTCGGTGATATGTTTAAATGATGAAATGAAAATAATGAAAGTATGTGTGGTTTTAACCACAACGTTGGAAGGGACTCATGCTTCTACCTTATATGTATAAACAATGGGTTCCTAATCAGTATGATATATTTTACCTTATGCATATGGATATATATACGTTTTTGTTTCATTCTATCAAGGTTAAGTGGTTCTTTTTGGTTTGTTTGTGTGAGCTCTATGAATCCTGATTTGCAATTTTTGTCTACTGGTAAGGTATTACAAGTTCCGCTTAAAACCAAAATTCCTAATTGTTGGTCTGTGTTTGAGTCAGTCGTATATATCAATCTCTCTATAATGGTTAGGAGTTGAAGCCTATGGACTTATATTTTAAAACATTATCCTTCAATTACCTTTACTTTTAAGAAAGTTTTCCACTTTATATTACAAATGGCTGTAAGCATGGCAAAGGCTATATTCTACTTTATGAGGTAGTTCTGCTGTAAAACTTTATATGGAAAATATGAAAAAAAGTCTTATCATAACTAAAAAAAGTATATTGCTCAACTGCAGGTTGATGATATATTGACTTTAGAACAAGACCCATATGTAGCTGGTTGTTTCCAAACTTTAGAAGTCACCACGAGAAAGTTCATACAACTAATGGAGTTCCCATTAACATGGAAGTCATGCAAGTTGACAAAATGTGTCCAATTTTGAATATGTTGTATCCAAATAGAAGTGTGTTTCAAATTGTTATATAACAATATTTTTCCATTGTGGAATGTGACAATGAAAGTTTGCAGAATTGCTAATGCTGCTTTTATATAATTTGATTTAAAATAAATTAGTGAATGCATATTTGGGTATATTCTAATAAATTGTTATTTATATTAGAATATATTTTAACCTATGGTCTGGTATTAATTTCAAAAATTAATTACTAATAAGGGCATTTATATATCTCTTTGTACCATAGAATTTATCCTACATGGCTTGCAAAGCAGTATGGGCAAAATCAGTGTACAATTTGCCCTTATTTAGCATTAGGAGCTTGATTTTTTGGTGCCTTTTCTAATTTGCCTCTCCTACGTTTAGGGGCAATTTAGCTTTATTTTGCGCCCCTGTTATGAATAATGGAGGCATATTTATTTGTCTGCAATACCTTAAATTTCAGTAGTGTTTGTTGACCTAAAAGTGAGGCGCTTGTTCAACAAATGTCTAAATTTCAAATGTTGTTGAACAAGCGTCCATTTTTTGCCATTTATTGAACAAGTTCTTAAATTCAGGCACTTGTTCGACAAATGCTTGAAATTTAGACGCATATTCAACACACGTCCAATACGACTACTTTTTTTGAATTAATTGAGCTGAATTTATAACCGATTACAAAATGTATGCTATGGTTGGAGAGTGTTTTGGGACTACATATTACATTTTTTAATACGTGTAACTTTGTTGGGGATGATCTTATGAATCTGTGAAAGTAACTCTAGACTTCAAGAGGCGTAAGCATGTTGTGCAGTGATCTTCCTATGTCTGCAAAATCCTGAATTTGATAGTATTTGGAGGATTAAGATTTGAATTCGAAGATTATGGTTTGAAGAAGAGTCGCATTCAGGAAAGGATTAGTGCTAATTCTAAAGATATGTGGTGTTGTGTGTGATGTTAAATTTTGTTTGAGTTCAAAGAGTTTTGTCAATTTGTTTTATGCGGTGCTAAGGCACCATCGCCGCTCTTGCTTTGTGTACCATGCCCTGTAGGCAAACTATTGGTCGGCCAATGTTTGGTTAGGGGTTGACCGTCGACCTTGGTGTAAAAAAAATTTGTTAGGTGCTAAGCGCCGAACACAGTGCCCCAACCACAAACCGTGGTATCTTTAGCACTACATTTTATTTAAGAGGAATAACAACATTTTTTGTTTACTTTGGTCTAATGGGTAATCACTATAAATATGAACCTTTCTTTAAATGTTTGATTAAAATATACAATTTTAGGAATGCAAAATAATATAAATGTTGGTTTTATAAAGTAATAGAATAAAAAAATATTTCACCAATTTTGCTATGTTCATGAGTTTTCTTTAAGGTTTAGAAAAATATTTCAGAAAGAAATAAGTAAAAATTTCAGAATCTCTTCTTAAAAATATAGCTTAAGATAGAAGTTAATTTTTATTATCTTTTTTTTTGAAATGGTAATTAGATACAACAACATAAATCACGTGTCAATATATGTTCGAATCATGCTATGCAAGTTTCGGACTTGTGACCTCTCGCAACAAAGTCAAATCACTTAACCATTGGGACAATGGTCCTTGTCTTATTATCTTTGTTTTCGTAGTGAATTTATAACTCTTAAATTTTTAGACTTTACTTACTAAAACTTTTATTTTTTTATTCTTATTTTGGTAAATAACTTTAATTTGAATTTTATAAAGATTTTGAATCGTGTAGAGAAATTTTGGATTTATCTAAACAAATAAAATAAAGCGGCAACTAGTGTGCGTTCTTTATTTCCAAACCTAATGTACAAAACCCCTCGCTTAAAAACTTTTACAGTTCTTTTGTTGAATTATTTAAGGTAAGTAAAAGGTATTCTATCAAAATCTCTTAATAAATTGAGCTATTTATTAGCATTCCTTGTTGTCTGACACAATTGACTAATAGAGCGTTGTACTCTAATCCATTCTCAAACGATAATATGAGATCTTTTCTTTTTCATACTTAAAATAAAATGAGAAAGAGCCGAAGTTCTTAGAACAAATTAACTTCATCATTTAAACATTAACCCCTTAATGTTCTCATCCACATTGAGAAAATAAAATATACAAATAAATATAGAAGATCAAGATATATGACGATATCACCATGAATGATTAATGTTTAAATTACATCAGTTTACCGAAAACAAAATGAATAGCATAATAAGCCCGCTTCTTGCAGTCATCTTCTTCGGCTATTCGTTAAAAACTTGCTAAATTTGTTATTTCTTCAACCCTTAGCCTAATCACAAGTATCCAAGAGCAGGTTAGGAGGAAAATATAAACTTCAAGTTAGACAAATTCTCAATATGAATAATATCAACATTAATGATTCATTGAGAAATTTTGACATGCTTCCTTATAATTATATAAAAAAAATAAGTTTAAGATCCCTTCTAATTTACTTTTGTGTAACTGGAAAATAGCAAAGATGACAAAATCTCAAAAAAAATTAGGCGTTAGGACTTGCACTTCATTTTTGTGCATGAAGGAAAAAATATCAATTGAAATAGAGCAGAAGACCAAACATTTTAGGTCGGAAGGCATGCTAAATTGGTGTCAAGATTTTTTCACATGGTGGAGGGGTGCGACGGATCTCGACAGTCGTGCGGCAAACCTCGACGGTGGTGGACGCGAGACAGGTGGATGCAATGGTGGTCAACTAGAGTTTTTGAGAGAGCGAGAAGTTGAAGTGTTTAGGGACATGGTTGCCGTGGGTAAGGATGGAGAAGAGATGGCTATGGTGGCAACAACAATAGTGATGAAGTGGTGTTAGAGAAGGAGCCACAAATTAAGGAAGAATAAGCAACAAATTGAGAAGGAAGAAGATAGTTTGTATTAATGATGTTGTATAGTTTTTTTTGTAAATATAAATTTGTTTATTTATAGTCATAATGCTATTTTATAGTATCATTTTATGAATTGTAATTGCAATTTCTGAATTGTTTTGGTTTTTATAAAGTTGTAGTCGAAGTTTATAAACAATCATAGCATCTGTTTAGATTTGTATATTAATGATACCATGTAATATCATTTTTTAAAATAAATATAGTTATTTATATTTTTGTTCAAAATGCTATTTTATAGTAGCATCTAAATTGTAGTACCAGTTTCTGAATTGTAGTAGCCTTTTAAAGTTGTAGTAGAAATTTACAAATTGTAGCTTTTAGATGACGCATATGTTGTATCTCACAATATTTTTTTCGTGTAGATGCATGTATTAATGATATTGTGTATTATCATTTTTCTTTAAAATAAATGTAGTTATTTATATTTCAGTTGATAACGCTATTTTATAGTAGCATTTATGAATTGTAGTATCGGTTTCTGAATTGTATTAGATTCTTTAAAAACTAGTAGCAGTTTATATACAATTTTGTAGCACCTTTCTGGATGTGTTGTAATTGTACTCTATAATATCATTTTTCAAATACATATAATTATGTATATTTCTGATCATAATACTATTTTATAATAGTATTTTATGAATTGCGGTAGGATTTTCTGAAATGTAATTTTTTTAATTGCAGTAGCAATTTATAAAAAATTGTAGCATCTTTTTAGATATGTATATTGATCATATTGTTTAGTATGATTTCCCTTTATAAACAATTGAAAAATCCTTTTAGATGTGTGTAGTAACACTAGTATGTAGTATAATTTTTTTTAATAAATTACATTATGTATATTATTTTTATTTGTATTGCTATTTTATAGTAGCATTTTATGAATTGTAGTAGAAGCTCCTAAATTAGGTTATGCATTTGATTATCTTTTGTGCCCATACATATCTGATTAGGTTGTGCATTCGTTTAGCTTTTGCATTCGATGATTAGCTCGGTTAACCAATCTATCTCAGTTACATATTGGTGTCCCTACATACCCGATTTGGTATTGCATCCAATCAGCTTTTGCATCCATATTTACTCAATTGGCTGTGCATCTAGTTAGCTTTTGTATCCATATGTGCTCAACTAGATTATGCATCCGGTTAGATTTTGCATCCAGATGTACCCGATTAGGTCATTCATCAGATTCGCTTTTGCATTCGATGGTTAGCTCTGTTAACTAATCTATCTCAGTTACAGATTGGTTCCCATAAGTACTGGATTAGGTAGTGCATCCGGTTAGCTTCTACATCAATATATACTCGATTAGGTTGTGCACTCAGTTAGCTTTTGCATTCACTAGTAAGCTCGGTTAACCAATTATATAATAATGCTACTGTGTAGTATTAGTTTTACATTTACCAAGCTAAAAGAAAGAATACATTGATTATACTTCAATTTTATTATATAATAGTTGGCCTTACCTTGTGGTATTTTTTTTGTTAAATGATACGACCCAATAGCATTTTTTAGGTACTATATTATTTTTATACCATTTTCTCATTTTATAATACTCCATGGTATATGTTTTTACCTGTTGTTACTTCTACAATAATTGATGACTAGTGATAAAGATGGGGTGACTAATGATGTTGTTATGAGCTAAAATATATAGGAAGCACAATAGGTGGTGAATAAAGACGTGATTTTTTAGGTTAGGTTTCGAGGAGACGACGACTAAGGGGGTGGCAGTTACGGAAGGAGATGACGGCTATAAACAGTGGTAGAGTGGAGGCATAGGGGATGTGGCATCTTGGGGTGCGACACTATAAGATGCAGCAGGGTGGGAATCCTCGATTTTCCCTTTACGTATAAATGTGTCCTTGTGGAGGTGAAGGGTATTTGGATAATTTTACTAACTTTAACATATGCATATGTTATTATTTTCATAACTTATAACCACATGCAATACATGCCTTGGCAGCCATACTTTAATTTGGAAATGAGAAATGTAAAAAAGAAAGATTATAGAAAGGATGGTAGTATAAAATAATTTTTAAAAGGAATGAATGTAAAGCAAATTAGTTGTAAAAAGATGGACATACCCCTAATTTCCGCTTTTCCACAGTATATAGCCAATACATCGTAAGACTAAGTCATTAAGTGTAACTAGTTTTCCTTATTAGATTCCAGTGATACAATATTTCCATGTTAAAGAAACTTGGAAGATGCACTTGATTTTGGTGATATGATATTTCCAATTATAGAAGATTTGGATGATATTTAGTTAATTTGAAATAATTACTCAAATATATTGCCTCTTTTATTGCATTAAAGAGGACAATGAATTATCTAAGTAAGAAGTAGATTTATTTTTGGAAGAATAATGTAATAATTTAATTCACTAATCAGCTGATTAAAGAATGCATTTTATAAGTCGCATGCATATTGAAGTAAACTAGAAAATAACAAATAAATAACTGTTTCCATATGAATAGGAGAATTGATGAAGCATTGAATAATAATCATAAATCAATTACTTCAATCCTAAGTAATAATATCTATATAGAGATAGTTACTCTTTAGAGACAAGTGATATCCTTCAAGTAGTACTTTCTTTATATTCTTCTTATTAACCTCCATTATTAATCTTCTAATCTTTCTTTTCTCAAAAGGTAATAAAATCCCCACTTCCCAAAGTCAAAGATGTACACTATCTCGTGATAGAGAAACAACTACAAATCCTGTGTATGATATTCTTTTCTATTTATGGAATTGTGATACGTTGTTGCCTAGTTTTTAGATATTCTATTGTTGGTTGTTTTATCATGCTACAACATTATCTTATTGCTTCTACATGCATTTTGGGTTAATTTACAATCAGCTTTATGAATTTACCTATAGTCTGGTGTTGAAACATTGAAGGTTATTGACATCTAGGGCTAGAAGGTATTCAATAAAATGGTAGGACCAGGACAAAAAAGAGAGAAGGTTAGATCCACCTAAAAGTATGCACCCTACACTAAGGGTTCATATGCCTCAAAAATCATCGCCCATGGATAAAGAAAGACCGCTTCAATGTCAAAAACAACAAAAACTAGAGCAAACATGTAATAGCGGATTCGGAATTGTAACATTCAGTTCACAGTTGGCTTGGGAGAAGTGGAACAGAAATAATTATTTTGTGAAGTGGTAGTGGAAGATGAAGGCCGTGTTAAGAAGAAATCATGTTCATCATATTGTTTTTAACATGGAATTGTTGTCGATGGATATCTTAGAATTGGAAAGTAAAGAGATTAAAGAATGGGCCTTTACTACCCTCCAATTGTTCATGGGTGAGAATAGAGATTAGTAGTGAAACTACCACTAAAGGCTTATGTTAGAAATTGGAGGGCCACTACGTGAAGAAGTGGCTCGTGAATAGGCTAATTTTGTTGAAGACTTTCTTCACTTATAAGATGTAGGAAGATACTTCATTAAAAGCACGTCTTAAATTTTTCAATGAGTTGATGATGAAGTTGAAAATGGTTGATTTGCATGCGGACAAAGAGCAAAATGCTATGGTGACATTGTGCTCTCTTTTATACCGATGGACATTATTTGCTACCAGCTTGATTAATGGTAGAAACATGCTGACAGTAGAAGATGTAGACGGGGCTTCCGAGTGAAGAGACGAGAGATTAGATAAAACATATGAGCGAAAATGGAGAAGATAGTAGTAGTTAAGAGTTGTTCATAGAGAAAAGAAGAAGGGAGAAGAAGGAGAATAAGTTCGAAAGGCGTTCCAAGTCGAGGAAGCTCGGGAGTGGTTGGAGAGGCAAGTCTATAGACAACAGGTGCCATCATTATAAGAAACATGGCCATTGGAAGAAAGTTTATCCAGATTTAAGGAAGAAAAATAAAGTAGATGGTTCTTCATCAATTGCAGTGGAGAAAGTTTTTCTGATAATGTTTTAACTGCATCTGTTTTTGACGTATCAAACAATTAGGTGTTGGGTTCAAAGGCGTCTTTCCACATGATACCTAGGAAAGAATATTTCTGTTCTTATGAAGGTAAGGAGAGAAGTGTCATATTGATTAGGAATGATGCTACTTGCAAGTCATTAGGAGAAGGATCACTGTGTATTCACATGCACAATGGTGTGGTGCGCTGTAACATCCCTATTATAAGGACCAAAACAAACTACTAAAGATGCTGCAGTCATCTCTAATTATTAATTCTCGATAACAAAATGCAGTTATGTTAATCTTTTTTGATAATTAGAAACACATGAATATGAAAAAAATTCAACATGGTTTAATAAAATTTTTTACATCTTATTTCACAAATGATATTTCATACTCATTACATAATCTCATTCGTAATCTTATTTTTAGAAAAATTATAATTATTACAAAATATTCCAAAGCGACAGATGAAAATGCCTCCTTGGTTGATCAGAATTAAATACTAGGCAATATTACAACTTTTCTCTTATACATTTTCAACAAAATCAAACATACAATGGATCAGATAAAAACTCCTAATTAGCTAGAATGCCTCTTCCATGTCTCCAGAAGTTTATTTTCCTAATAGTAACCTGAAAACCTTTACTCTCGATCTACTCAAATGAGCACCCAAGTGTTTAAGGAAAAGACAAAAACTTAATAACCTACCACCTCGAACCAAATAGATAACTAGTGAGTCCACACCACTAATCAAATTGGTTTTCCCCCCACTAGTATCTATACCAAAATACATTAACCATATATTGTGCTCCTGCATCCATAATTGTTAAAACATAATAATATATGATGATATGCAAGATGCATTATACCTTGAATTACTCATCCTAATTTAACCGACTATCTATCCCAATTTATAGTTTTTCTAAGGTCACTATGAACCTTTTAGTTTTCAAATGCTGACTAATAACCTGTCTTAATTCTCAGGGAAAATCTGTCCAACTTCATAGTTTTCATGGGATCAGTATAAGAAAATATATTATTGACAACAACACATGATAGCGTTTGGAAGAACGAAGCAGTCTTTTTCATTATCTAGTTTTGTAAATACACCGTATTTACCATATACACGCTATTACTAAGCTCCGTGAACAAAATAAGATAAAAATTAGAAGGTTGAGCAGCAAAACATTACGTTCCCTCTCATTTTCATTATTCACCCAACCTCCTTCTTCGACTTCTCTCAGCCCCATTTTCCTCCTTTCTTCGCCGATTCGAACTCCAAATCATCGCAACCGAAGTCAACTAAGAAACCCTAACTTATTTTTTTGGGCTTTGCTCCAAAAATTCTGAATTAGGTATGTTATTTTTCCATTCTCTATTGTGCGTGATTTAATCAATTTGGTTCAATATGTTTCGAAAACCCTAATTTTCCATGCTTCGAAAACCATAATTCAATTCTTTATTATGTCATGAAAAGATCTAATCTGGTTTGTCTTTTTTGTTCTTAGATTTTAGAACTTTTTATAATCTATGTTGTTTTTTTGTTTATGTTATGTAGATTTGATATGTTACCTAAGCGGGAAACTGCAGTAATGTTTCAATATATGAGGTAACTAAGCTGCCATTTACACAAGGTTATGCTAAAATTTAAAGCTAGTATTTAGTTAATTTGGATTTGGAAGTTAACATAGAAGTGTTCTTGAACTCGCTAAGCTAATAAGTTATAAGCAATATATAAAAAAACTAGAACGATCACTTACAAATAAGAAAATAAATAAAGTAACTTGTTTCCAAATTTACATTTTAGCATTTTGTTGCATGAAATACTGGCCACCATTATAGGAAAAATATAAAACGAAAAAAGAAACATGAGTCCAGTAGTAGATGAGTGAATGAAGCGGCAATATTAGGGCTTTGAAGTTTCCAGATCAAATATGGGTATTATCTCGATAGCTTACGAGGAATCACAATTGTTTTTATGCTGGCATTTTATTTTGAATTCATTTTGTATTTTCCTATGTTGCTTTTGACTAAGACCGCTAGCTTACATCAAGCTACGAACATGTACATACTTGTACTTACACTATCAATAAAGGAAGCTGAACCTTTTTCCAAGAAAACCTTGTTTTCAAATTTCGAACACTTCTTCATAGAAATAATTGGTTTGAATGTTGAAAACACATGAGGTCATGCCAAAAGTTCTACATTAATATGATGTGTGTTTTCAATTAAAAGACAATACAATGCTTTCATCCAGAACTGATTTATGTATTTCTGAGAACACTTTAAGAATCCTTGAATAAACACTCTAATACTTCATGCTAGAGACTCAAATATATAATGTGGTTATAGATTGGTTTGTCTTATGGTAATGTTAAACCTTCTCATGTTTTAAAGCAATTTAAACAAATATACAAATAAAATCACAGAAAAAACGCACATATCTATTCAAAAAAAATAAGAGTTTATGATATAGTCGTCATAGGCTAAGGTCAGAGGAAGGTTGAAACATCTGTAGTAATATTAAGGTTGTTGCGACATTAAGTTTGAACTCATATAGTTATATGCTTTCTTCTCAACACCCAACCGCGTCCATGGGTGCGACACCATGGAAAGTAGGCTTGGGTTCTGGTAAAAAGACCCAAGTTCGATTCCTACCATGCGCTTCCACTACAAGAAAATATCCTTTTTATAGCAAGCGAGGATTGCAAATAAACTCGACTTGCTGTGGTCTGGTAGTTAGCCCTTTTCTAATCTAACAGATGATGCTCTTCAACGCAATTACTTGGGAGCGAAAATTATTTTGGCGGTCAATTATTCCTCTTCTTTATTGTTGTGCTTGCCTCGCTTTTCACTTCTCTTTCTTTAGTTAGGAATGAAAGTTAATTAGGTTAATAGTTTCCCCATTTCACTTCTCTTAACTTACAAAACTTTGCTTCAACCCTAAATCCCTGCCTCAGCCTATGAATCCATCTCAATCACCAATCCATCCTAACTGTTAAAGCTTCTATCCGTAACTCGCTCAATTCTTGATTCCACGCGACTCTCCAAGAAGCTAAAGCGGGAATCCTCGAAGAAGCTGAAGGATGAATCTTCAAGCGACCTGAAGTGTGATTCAAGGCAACTTAAAATCTCGAAGAAGCTAAGGTTTGAGTTTTCTTATTTAAATATTTTAGAATTGTTGGGATATTTTGATATTTTCTAAACTATGTGTTTGACTGAATGCACAATATTTCTACTTTGCACCTAACTTTAATTCTTAATGGCTTGGGAATCTTTTAACACCTTCATGATTTCTTTTCAACCTATAACCTTTTTATGTTTGATAATCAAGAATTTATGCAATAAGGCCCTTGAATTATAAAATACCTTAAAATACTATACACTATACGGAGAATATGCTTGAAATTATATTGATTGTGAGCATCATGTATTGGGGCCTTGCATATTTTCTATTTTTGTACAGTTTGAAAGAAACATATATAATATAGTAACCTGAACATGCATTGAAACCCAATGACCATTGTGAAGTGCTTTTGGTAAAGTAAACCTCATCGGTCTGAATAAAAAATTTGTGATGATTATTTTGAATTTTAACTAGAGTTAGTATTAAATCTTTTATGCTATTATATGCAATTTGAATGTTTTCATAAGTTATTAACTCAAGGATCCAATAGGAAAATGTAAGAATAAATATTTGTTGTTTCCAATTTTGGAAACAAATTATCCATATTGATGCAATTTTGTTTTACTTTATTATTTATGTATATCATAAAGTATATACACCAAATTATTTATCTCAATCTAGTTTCATCTCATAAAATGTTCGAACATCAATATAATTTTTCCCACCACAAAAAAAATCCAAGTTACATCATGGAATGAAATCTAATGACCTTACGCAGACGCAAATGCAAAACATGAAGATTTAACTTATAGTTGGTCTCTGACCCTGGTTATACATGTATTGCATAAGCCTTTTACGCAAACCACTCTCATAGATCAACTTTTTATTTAAGAACTGTAAAGAAATTTGGTAACATAACCAATCTTGGGTGTTTCAACGCTGGGGATATTTCCCAATGTAGAGAATTGTATCAACAAGAAATGGATGCATGTATATAATATTAGTGACTTTACGTCAATAAGCCTGAAAAAATCACCACCATGATTCAAGTTCAATACTAAAAAAAACACTCCACCCTAAAAAAACAAATTATAGAAACTGTTATAAATTATCAAATTCAAACTTATAAGCCAAAAAATGCATATTTACACCAAAATTGATCGAAATATTGGGGTGTTGCTCATGTGGTCGTGAACTGGGATTTGCGTGCATGCTAAGTAATAAAGTAGGAGACCCAAGTATCACGTGAGTTTTACTCAAAAAACCTATGTTTAATCAATCATTATTTATATATATGTTCTTAAATTTAAATAGCAAAGGGCTATTAAAAATGTGTACTTGTAAATGGAGCAACCTAAAACGTATTGATTAATTATTCAAATTCCTCATGTAAATAGCAAATGGTTCTTGAATTCAAGGTTATATATGTACTTTAATTTATATTTATGTTTATCTTAAAAAACCTGTGTTTATATTAGTTAATTTAATTAATCAATTGCTCAAATTTACGAGGTGTTACAGTGATGATCTTTCATTTTGTTTAAACCTAAAATGTTGTGAAGGGAAACCCACACGTCTAACTTTCATTTTTTTCTCTATCTAATTTTCATTTTTTCCCTTCATAATTGTACGAGTACATGTAGTTAGTTAATTAATTTTTTGATATGGTTACCTTTTGTAGAAGCTGTTATAATAGTATTTATGATAATTGGTAAGATCTCAGCTTCGCTTATGATAACATTCTTTTCTTTGCTAGTTATTGTTAGAAGAATTTCTAATAAATGAAGTCTGAGAAAGGGAAATCAAAAATGGAACCGTAGAAGGTTCGAGCTGAAATAAAACCATGCAAGGGGAAAAAAGTCTAAGTAATGATGGATTTTTTGGTAATATCAAGAGTCATTATAAGCAGTTGGTGAATAGTCCTATGGATCGACACAGGATTTGCCTGAAGAAAACTCTAGATGGTGTTAGCAACAAGTTTCGAAAATCTGGCTCTGTAAGTTATGCTTCTTATTTTTATACTTGTCAGCATCTTACTTAAATTTAATCATGAAAGATAACAAGCTTCAAGCTTCATTAACGACTAGTTGAAATGTTGTTCTGACATATTATTACATTTCCAAATGTAATTGTTTTAATAAAATATATATTAATTTTAATTTTGCAGATGTTTGAATTAAAAACCGAAAGTGACATGGTTGTTAGAGAAGAGAACCAAAAGCCAGTCCAAAGTTCCAAGTAGGATGATGGATGGTTCTACAACAACGGAAATGGTTACGAGTTGTTTATATTAGTAATTGAATTTAATTCTTGTTTATAATACAAATTTGAACCCAGTCTTACATTTTGATCTACAGACTTCCAGTAGCAGCTTAAATTCAAAGTTAGAGAATATTTACTGACCAAGAATGGTGTAAGAGGAAAATGTAATTAAATGAGGGTATTTTTTGCTATCTGTTTTGTCCCTAATATTCTTATTTTGTGGTTATATTATTACCAGAGCCATGATATTATTGTAGATACAGATATCAAAAGAGGAAGGACGTCTGAAGAAAATTGAAGAGGAAACAAAAGAGATGTGGAAAAGGAAGCGTGAACATGAGGAACAATAGGAAGGGACATAGGAACAATGGGTATGTTCATAGTTATTAGTATTTGAAATTACATCATAAGTGCATTTATAAATCATTCATATGTAGTGTATGTATATGAAGTTATCAAATATCGCTATTGTAATTACTTTTGTTTGTGAAATGTCTGTATAATGTCTAGTTAAGGCATCTGATCGTTTTGCAAACATTTAACTTCATTTCAAAACCATCATTTTCAAGAAAGGTAAGGCATAACGCACTAAAGGTAAGCATAACATACTAGAGGTTAAGCATAACATAGTAGAACATGTTAATTAATATCTGATATAACATGTTCAAATTTGCATTAAATAATTATTCATTTTTTAATCATCATTTACATAGTTTTGCGCAATATATAGCTATTAGCATGTTCAGAAAACCACTACCTTTTTTTTGTTTTATCATAGTTCATAGTTAACTACTAAACATTTTCTAAGCTCAAACAAACATATATTTAACAAGCTCTGTCAAAAGAAATGTTCATTATAAAACCTTTTTTGATGTTTAATTTTCATGTTATCACTATGTGACTGTAAAATGGATCATTTTTCTTAATGGTATCTACCCATGTTGTGAAGTGCAATTAGAAAATTATAGGGCAGTCATATATGTAGGGAAAAGATAAGATAGTCGTATAACAAAAATCTAGCATCTGCTTATGATTTATCTAACTAGATTGCAGATTTGAACGATCAAGTTCAATAATCATGGATTACCCTCTACTTATGATAAACGTAAACAATTTGTATAGTATTTCTTGTAAATACCCTCTAAAATGTAGGTTGTCTTCTTCTCCCTTTTTCACGAAAAAAAGCAGGTTAGAAATTTTACAAGAAGAAAATAATGGATGCAGTGAAACATTCTTACTCATAGGACAAAAAATACATATTCTATTGCACGAAAAATATATATTCCAAAACGAGGAAACATTCAAGTACATACTCAGTCGGGCCTTTTTCAGGCATATATTCTAATGCTTGCATATATGTGACACAAGTAACTACCTTTTCAAGGAGCCTCCTCATCCTCAGTCGGGCCTCTTCCACCCCCTCCATTTCTCTCGCTAAAACAATAATTAAGGACCCAACTGGAGTGCTAAGGGTAGAAAATAATTTGGACCATTTCTCATGTTTTGGTCATGATTATTAGTTTACGAAAGAATGTATATAGCAATTTTTTCTTTTTATGATCGGTAATTCTTATACTTGTTGTTTGTAGCTACATATTAATATAATGATTGATTATTCTTATTACGGTTTATTTTTGATGTATTGAAAAGTGCTTAATGACTTTATTTAAATCGAATAAAACTCATATTTAAATTTCCAAATTATGATAGGTGAGATTATGCCATATGAAAGTAAAACTCGAATGTTCTCCATATTTAGTGCATGTACCATTTTCAAGTGCATATTTTACCGTTCTGTTTTTCTACCATGATGAATTCTTTTTGCTATTGTTCTCTATGTGATGAATTTAGGTGAAACTAAAACTCGATGTATGAATCCATCTCAGCCAGTTTTAATCATTTCCTATTGCAGAACTCAAAATGCAAATAATTAAAGGATTTCATAGACTAAGTTTGGCTTTTGAATTTCTTTCCTTTTCTCCTTTATGTTTACAGGATGGAAATGTTGCACTATCATGATTTATGAGTGCATCTTTGTTAAAAAGTTATTTGTTAATATATGTTTGATAATTTTTCCTTATCAGTATGAATTTTTATAGTCTTGTCGCGTACTACTGTCATCCTTAGTCCGACAAGGCTGATATGTCTACTTATGTGGTACAGATTGATCTCAAGTTTTTAACATGTTTACATACGTTCGTACGTCTACCTAATAGTAAAATTTCATAGTTCATTGGCCTTTTCGGCATCCTTACTGAGGTTTTTTCTTGCCATGGTGTACTAACAATTAAGCAGTTCCTCCATGTTTTTGAATATGACATACAAAGGTTTGCTTGAGTTTAAACTCAATGTACTTACCACTGGTGTAATTATTTCTTTTCATTAATTTCCATTAACCATCCACTTTGTAAAAAAAATATTATGACCATTCTGGTATGCACTTTGTGCGTTACCTGTTCTGTTGGATTTCTGATACAATGAGTTCGCAAAATTGCAGATATACTATGGTTATTTTTTCAACCAAGCAAATTCTTTTTTTCCACTGTGTTTTGTCATAAAATACTTTACAATTAACTTGCATGCAGCCTTTTTTTATATAAATATATTTTACATACTCCAATTAACTGGCTCAAGGACATTAAAACGAAGTTCATTTTTAGGAAACCACTGTTATCCCGCTTTTTGGCAAAGCCGTGATACTAAAAGATCGGTCAAAAACAAAAGACAGTTCGTCTCAGAGATTGGTTGTACTGCACTTTGCTATGGATATCGATGAATTTTGTCCTAGCCCGGATCAGGTTACAACTGATAGGACACGGCAAGCAAAGTCATGGGAGCCAGCATTCCAAATTTCAGGTTAATCGGAAGTCGCATGAACGAGATATGGTCGATGCAAGTTAGCTAAGGAGTGTCGTTCGAACCCATTGAATAGTTGGGGAGATGCTCACTTCGAATCCATGGGTTCGAATCCATCACTAATTGTCTTTTTAGAATCCGTTGGTTTACACATGCTTCGAATCGATCGATAACGTGATGTTGATCACTTCGAATCGATCGGTTCGAATCCATCAGATGGGCATCCCCTGAGCACGTTCGTATCCATGCTGAAGCACTGTTTCGTATCCATCGAGTCCGGAGCACTTCGAATCCATTACCATATACCCTACTTCGAATCAATCGGTCTCATGCCTAAGCACTACTTCGTATCGATCGTCCTCGCATCCATCAAGAATGCCAGATCATTCCTTCATATCCATAAATTTTGCCCTGTTCGAATCCACTCGGCTCGTCTTGATCCCCTTCGTATCGATCCATTTCGAATCCATAGATGCGAACTGGGTCGTAGCAAACGATACGAACGAGGTGAAATCCATGGATTCAAAGCGGTCAACTCGGATTATAAACCGGATCGAGGCGAAGTATGCGCACCACGTCTTCACAAGACCACGTGAGGTGATCTATTCAAAGGAGTCGATTCGAACTGATGGATTCGAAATGGACAGCCGAACAAGATTCATCAAACTCGAATTGATCATATCTCCCAAACCACGAGGCCAAATGCAATGAAATTTTCACAGTAGCTTCCATACATGGTAAAGATTGTTCCTGCCAAGTTTCAGCTCGATTGGATCATTCTTTGATGGATTCGAAATGACTTCGAATCGATCTCAGATCGAGTCGAAACTTGGTGGGGTCGGTCGCGTGGGCCGACTCACGTGTCAGAAAAGTCTCCCTAAGTTTGAGCGAGATCTGGGCCTCCAACGCCTATAAATAGCACCCTCAAGCCTTTAGAAAAGGGGGATCTTCCGCCATTGAACGTCCAGACTCTGCCGGATTCAATCCCATACTTCATTTTCGTTGTTGTAATCATATTTGAAAGTTATCATCAATTGTAATTCGCTGTAATCGATTGGAATCATCAAGTTAATCAATAAAGACATATGCTTCAGAGTGGACGTAGGCAAGATCGCTGAACCACTATAAATCCTGTGTTTGAGATTGTTATATGTGAATTATTGTGATTGTTATTGCTTAGATCTGAATTTTATATTGGTTGTTGCTGATTTGTGTTCATAAACGGGTGCTTTCACGATATTGGGTGTTTGTGGCCAATTTTGGCGCAAACATTTTTGTGCTTTCACTTAGAGTTGAACTCAGGAGTTCTACCAATTAGAAGTTGATTCAGAAAGTTTGAAAGTTCAGATTTGAGAAACCATGGCGGGACAAACAAGTAAGAGACAAAGGCCAGAGAGAAGTGAACACCAAGAAAGTCAAGAGGCTTCCTCAGGAGCGAATCAAGCATCGATCTTCATCATTAGGGACGAGATGGAGACAATGATGAAGAAACAAGAGGAGTTGATCCAGAGTTTATTTCAACAGGTAGGATAGCTTGAGGCACAGAATAGAGTAGCGGATGGAGTCCAGAACGGAGCAGGACCATCAGGCGTGGCACCTGAGCTAGGGGGCACACCTATGGAGAACGTTGGTCCAATGTCGGAGGGAGAAAGAGGAGCATCTGCACAACCTGGGAGCAGCAGAGGAGTGAACGCTCAGTCAAGGGGGCAGATCCTAGAATTCCCTCGTGGACTCAGGGGGCAGGTCGAAAGTAATGAACAAAGATTGCATCTCGAAGACAATGACAGGTTGGCGGAGATGGTTAGGAGAGCTATGAGAAGCGGTTTGGTAAACAAAGATTTAGAGGATGTTAATAGGAGTCCTTTTACTCCAGCAATCAGACAAGCTAGGAACCCACCGGATTTCAAGTTACCATCGTTGGAAATGTATGGCGGGAGAACGGACCCTACGGTTCATCTAACGAAGTATATGAGGCATATGGAAGTGCTGGGGGCATCAGAGGAGGTTATGGCCCGGTGCTTTCCATTGTACTTGGGGGATATTGCAACATTATGGTTTAGACAATTAGAGAGTGGATCCATCGGAACATGGAATGATTTAATTGAGAGATTTATGAGGCAATTCAGGGTTCACATTACAAGACCCAAGAATGTGATGACTTTGGCAACTTCAAAGCAGAAAGCCGGAGAGACTTTGAGGAGTTACCTAACGCGATTCAATGCGGCAGCAGCTTCGGTGGATCGACCAGATCCATCCATGGTTATGATGGCGGCTGTGTCCGGGATAGCTGACGGAACAGAGTTCAAAAATTCATTAACTAAGGATCCACCCGTGGATCTAGGAGAATTCTATCATGAGGCAGAAAAGTTTTTACGATTAGAGGATGCGAGTGCAAAAAGAGAAGAAGGAGAGGAGATAGAAGTTTATGCACTTAAAGACAGAAAGCCTCTTGAAAAGGACTCAGACAAGGATAAAGGTAAAAGAAAGACTGAGAATGACGGGGACATGTCAAAGCGGAAATGGAGGGAGCCACGATTCACCACCTATTCAGAGCTGAATGAGAGTTTGGAGCGAATCTACAGAGATACGCAAGGGCAAGTTCCATACCGTAGGCCAATACGAAGGGACCCCACTGCTGACGAGAGAAAATCAGACAGATATTGCTTATTCCACGAGCTGAACGGTCATAACACTAACGACTATAGGCATCTAAAGGATGAGGTAGAAGGACACATCAGGAATGGTATGCTACTTCAGTATATGAGGAGACGAGCCTCAGCGGTAGAGCCAGAGCGGCCACCGTCTACATCAGCTAGGGGCGACCCTGAACTAGGACATCGTTTGGTTATCAATTAATTAAAATAACGATGAACAAGTCGTAAGCTTCCACTAACACAATTAAATCATTTACACATGTATGAGATCGCGAACGTTCTCCAGGCATGCTCTGAATGATCACTGACCGTTTAGTAGTGGGAACTTACACTTTGACATCCTTGCTTTGCTTTTGTTTCATTTTGATTTGGACATTTGGACTTTGTTTGTTTGGACACTTCTATTTTAAAACTCATCCGTCGAATAGATATTTGATTCTGATAATTCTGAAATGACTAAGCTACTTACACATGTACGGGGTCACGAACGGTCCTTAGGCATGCTCTGAGGTAGAGATATACCGCCCTGACAAATGATTCAAGGACCCACTCGAACGTGAACCTGGTATCAACAATACCAAGCCCTCCCGGGCACACTTGCTCGCCTCGAACGACACCCGACTGCGAACGGTCATAATTCGCCACGAACGGCACCCGACCTCGAATGGTCACAATTCGCCACGAACGGCACCCGACCTCGAACGGTCACAAAATCGCCTCGACGGCACACGATCACGAACGATCACAACTTGCCTCGAATGGCACCCGACCGCGAACGGTCACAACTCACCCTGAACGGCACAACTCACCTCATCTCAAATGGCTCGGTCGCGAACGGTCGTCATTTGAGGTCCGCCACATGACCGCGCACGGTCGCACCTCACCTCAAATGGCTCGATCCCGAACGATCGTCATTTGAAGTTAGGCTCTTGACCTTGAATGGTCGCACTTCATCTCAAATATCTCGATCCCGAACGGTCGTTATTTGAGGTCGCATAAAACTATAAATTCCTTTGCAGGACATCAACAGGATATGAACATCCATCTCATAGCATTACAAAACACGCCTTCCTACCGCAAGGCATATTTTGGGGGGCAAATGTTATCCCGCTTTTTGGCAAAGCCGTGATACCAAAAGATCGGTCAAAAACAAAAGACAGTTCATCTCAGAGTTTGGTTGTACTTCACTTCGCTATGGATATCGATGAATTTTGTCCGAGCCCAGATTAGGCTACAACTGATAGGACACGGCAAGCAAAGTCATGGGAGCCAGTATTCTAAATTTCAAGTTAATCGGAGGTCGTATGAACGAGATATGGTCGATGCAAGTTAGCCAAGGAGTGTCGTTCGAACCCATCAAACAGTTGGGGAGATGCTCACTTCGAATCCATGGGTTCGAATCCATCACTAATTGTCTTGTCCGAATCCGTTGGTTTACACATGCTACAAATCGATCGAGTTCGAATCGATCGATAACGTGATGTTGATCACTTCGAATCGATCAGTTCGAATCCATTAGATGGGCATCCCCTGAGCACGTTCGTATCCATGCTGAAGCACTGTTTCGTATCCATCGAGTCTGGAGCACTTCGAATCCATCACCATATACCATACTTCGAATCGATCGGTCTCATGCCCAAGCACTACTTCGTATCGATCGTCCTCGCATCCATCAAGAATGCCAAATCATTCCTTCGTATCCATAAATTCTACCCTGTTCGAATCCACTCGGCTCATCTTGATCCCCTTCGTATCAATCCATTTCGAATCCATTGATGCAAACTGGGTCGTGGCACACGATACGAATGAGGCGAAATCCATGGATTCGAAGCGATCAACTCGGAGTATAAACCGGATCGAGGCGAAGTATGCACGCCACGTCTTCACAAGACCACGTGAGGTGATCGATTCGAAGGAGTCGATTTGAACTGATGGATTCGAAATGGACAGCCGAACGAGATTAATCAAACTCGAATCGATCATATCTTCCAAACCACGAGGCCAAATGTAGTGAAATTTTCACAGTAGCTTCCATACAAGGTAAAGATTGTTTCTGCCAAGTTTCAGCTCAATTGGATCATTCTTTGATGGATTCGAAATGACTTCGAATCGATCTCAGATCGAGTCGAAACTTGGTGGGGTCGGTCGTGTGGGCCCACTCACATGCCAGAAAAAGTCTCCCTAAGTTTGAGCGAGATGTGGGCCTCCAACGCCTATAAATAGCACCCTGAAGCCTTCAGAAAAGGGGGATCTTCCGCCATTGAACGTCCAGATTCCGCCGGATTCAATCCCATACTTCATTATCGTTGTTGTAATCAGATTTTAAAGTTATCATCAATTGTAATTCGCTGTAATCGATTGGAATCATCAAGTTAATCAATAAAGACATATGCTTCGGAGTGGACGTAGGCAAGATCGCCGAACCACTATAAATCCTGTGTTTGAGATTGTTATATGTGAATTATTGTGATTGTTATTGCTTAGATCTGAATTTTATATTGGTTGTTGCTGATTTGTGTTCATAAACGGGTGCTTTCACGATATTGGGTGTTTGTGGCCAATTTTGGCGCAATAACCACATTAGTCTAGTGCATGCTGATTGAATTAAATTGTTTCTTTTGCCTGATTAATGAATGCTTAATTATGGCTAACAGAGCCAATGTACAAAGTTAATATTGATAGAAATTATTTGTCTACCTTCCTTCCGTATTTGTTTGGTCAGCAAACTATTTTCACATCGTTGCTGAAGAGTGATATCGTTTTGACTTCTCGCTACATAAGATATGATTGATATCTTCTGAAGTTAGTGTTGCTAAATTTTTTTCTTCGCTCAATAATTTCATTGATTTTCTTACACCTCCTACACAATTTTTTGGGACTAATCAAATTTTATACCCAGTTTCATATGTTGTAAATCAGCTAGTTTAATGTTTTATCTTCTTTCAAACCGCGTTCTACTCGGTAATTGTACTTAACTCAATTCAGTTTTTTCCTCTCACTTCATTAGTTGCTGCTTAATATTTTTTTGCTGTAAGTGTATATTTTTTGTTATTTTAGTCTATAATACATTAAATTAGTAGCCAAATTAGATGATTATATTGGAAATTTTTAGCATACATTGTTATGATTATAAAAAATCAGCACTAACTCCCTTCCGATAATATTATGAAGTATATGTATCATATTTGGGACACCTATAATTTTGTTACTACTAGTATTAGATATTGTTATAATAGCCCTAACACAATATCTTGCTTTAGAGATGATTGATTTCGTCGTAGGCAAGACCGAGTATCTATTTTCTTCCGCGATCCACTTTATTAATTTAGGCTCTATAAAAACAGTTGCCAGTTCTGTTTGTTACTGCGAATCCTTTCATAAAACATCTCTTGATTATCCGTTATTCCACATATTATGCATGAATATGATTATCTATAAAGATGAATGCTAATACATAGAGTAGGGTGTATTTCACTAGAAGTCAGCCTTTTCTGATTGAATGTTATTGTCAACTGGTCATAACCAGTTAAGTGGCTGCCTTTTCTTTGATGTACGTTGCTCAACTGTTGTCGTAATATTTCACGCTACTAATAAAAAGTAATTTTGGTTTACAGGTAGATAGATGACTGTGATGCAAAAAAAGGTTGCAACGAGTTATGGATCGAAGTTATTTTTGCTACTAGAACTGCTTTTTGATTTTAACGTATGTACTACTTGCTTTTGTTTTGCCATTGCTACTTGTTCTATATTTTGTTTTCAAACTATTGATAACGTATCTATACTTGTGTATTTTGATTATGAAATTTCATACATTGGTTATCAAATATGTGTCCAAAATGTGGTATTGATACAATATGCTGATTTTGAAATCTGATATTGATATAATATGCTAATTTAGAAATGTGGTATATATGCACATTGTGACGACCCGGAACTTTTAAGCATTTAAAATCGAAATATTTGATTGATTTTAATATTCAATAGAGTAATTTTAACATGAATTACGAATATCACAATTTATTTGATAATTAAATTATTAAATTCAATAATTTGAAGTTGAGTAAAATGCTGAATTTGGAGTTTTAAGCCTGTTAAAAATATAATTTGAAGGTTTATAAATTTATATTGATAACACTGAAGATAATTGAAGTTTTAAAATTGAATTTAACAGTGATTTGTTCGGTTTTGAAATTTTATCGTTTAAATTGAATTTAAAAATAGCCTTCCGAGGCACAGTCTTGGAATTCGACGAAACCAGTTCTTTTGGGTCCGTAATATTGAATTATTGTCAGTTTTCAAATTTCGTATTGTTCGGAGCTAGTGTGTTAGTGTACGATATATATAACGCGTTGAAAATTTAATTTTAATAGTCGAGCCTTCTTGTATACACCACCTCCGTTAACTTAAAATCGAATCCAAACCGTCTTCTTGCGGAAGCTATTTTCTTCCCTTTTTTTATAAATTATGATGCCTCTTTCCCGTCTAATTAAAAAAGAGAGAAGAAGAATCAAATTCAGGGCCGCGTATTCATCTCAAAACTTGTTTTCCCCAAATCGTCAGAGCAAATGGAATCGATCCATGGCAGGCCGAACTTTTCCTAATATTGCGCGAGCTCATCTTCATCCCATTTCAATCGCGTTCCCCCAAATTCATGATCGACAAAAGGTTTGTAGTGCCGCCCACCCTTTGCATCAGTCACTAGAACTGGCGAAGCGACGAGGATCGAAGTCGCTCGCAAGTCGCTCGCGTATGGGCTTCGATGTCGCATGCGAGTCGCGTCTAGGGTTTTGTCATTGGTGAAGGCGGTGCAGTGGGAGGTCGAGCTCGCGTCTGCTATTGGATTCGCGTGCAAGCACGCTTGGATTGTGGCACGTGTCGACGACGACCATTGATGAAGAGCGACTGCGACGCTTTGGGTTAGGGCTGCAGCAATGAGGTAGTTTATTTTGAGCATTTTAAATTTAAGTGTTCTCAAGTTTCAACTGGCAAAAAACTATTTTTTTTAAAATTAACAGGTCACAGTAAAACAGGTTCGATCATTTTTTCTCTTATCAGGAGTTAACAGCAGGATAAAATAGTTTTTTTAAATTTAATTATATATATATTATGGTGGTTAACTCGTTGTAATAACTCCTTAAATTATTTTAAAAGAGAGAAGAGAAAAATTTATTATTAAAGAAAAATTACTTTAAACTAAAACTATTTCTTAATTTAATTTCAAACCGGGGAATAAATTGTTCTATTAGTTCAAATATTAATAAACCGTAAAATGTTTATTCAAGGTTAAATCTGGGAAGAATCAAACTGGTCTGGATGGATTGCAAACAAAAATATAAGGTGAGTTAATCTCACTCAGTTGAATTTAAATTTAAATTTAAATGATCAAAGTTAAATAATTGGTTGAATGGATGAATTGATTGATGTGCTATAGTATGGTATATTTTGGAATTGGTAATTATATTGTGCTAATGTCTGTGGATACAGAGAAAATAGGTTGGAGGGATCCAACTGGACCCCTCAACATTTATTTAAATTATTTAATATTCTCTATTGTGATTATTTGATATTCTATGATGAGTTATATTGGAATATTGAATGTTATGGTTTGATTGGATATATTCGGGTATGTTAGAAAGAAATTAAAAGGAAGTAAATTTGTAAGCGAAATAATTATAGAAAATTTGAATAAATTAAGAATGAATTGAAAGGAAATAGAAGTAATATGAAAATAATAATAAATAACCTCGAGTATGAAAAGAAAAGGAATTTTGAATAAAACGAAGTTAATGAATTGTAAACTTAAGTTATATCAATTAAAGAAATAGAGAATTATTTTAAAATTCAAAGTTTAAATGTATATAAAGGATAAAGAAGTAATTGAGAAATCTAAAAATTGGAATTTTCGGTTAAAGTATTTTAAATCATAATTAAGAAATAAAATCTGAAATAAATAGATTTTGGATTAAAATGGAGTAGATTGGAAATCAATTTGGAAATTGATTCGAGTGTTTGAAATTGAAAATTTAAAGAAGAATGTGAAGAGAAGTATATTTCTCTGGATAGCCAAGTACGTTTAAAGTAAATTTTTAAATATAAGTTAAAAGTTTTAATATTGTTTTAAAAGCATGTTTTAGAAAATATATTATTTCTAATCTTTTAAATTCTAAAGTAAATGTTTTTCAAATCTATTATCGTAGTAGTTATTTAAAAGGTGACTTAGTAATTCTGTTTAAAAAGTGAAAACCTAGTTTTATATTTTATAAAGTAACCTTATTTTCAAATATTCATATAGTATGTATTTTTCACCGATTATTGAAGTAGTTTTAGCTTAAATGTTTTAAAGTAAATTCCAAAGTAAGTATTTTCTTTAAATCTATTATTATAATAATTATTTAAAGAATGATTTGGTATTTTGTTTAAAGAAGAAAATCTAGTTAAATTTATAAGTAAACTTATTTTAATTATTTCTAAAGTATTATTTTAAATTTAGTACTAAAGTAAATTTTCTAAATTAAATGTTAAACATATTTTACAATAAAGTGTTTTGAAATTATTTAAAAATCTAAAATTTTGTGCTTGGTGATTTCCAGTGGAAATAGAAATACTTGGAATTTATTCTGAGAAAGGAAGATAGTTTTGAAACTGTTTTCAAAGGGGTATGAAAATGAAATATATCTTGTGGAGATATTTTGACGTTAATAAATAGTTTGGGGAATTATTTATTGTTTGATGGATGTTGTAGATATTAATTGATAGTTAAATCACCGACTATCAATATTGGACAAATGCGCTGATCGTTTCGAAGAGACCGGGATCGGGATTTATTTCTCGAAAACGACTTCGATCCGGTTTGTACGTTTCGTGGAAACGAGTTTGGATTCGAAGATGGAGCAATGAAGTGCAAGAGTTAGTTGCTAATAATCCTAAGGATATTACCAAAATGGATGTAGTAGGAATAGTGCCTTCGGTTCCGTTCGAACCCGGGACGGACTTGTATGGATGAATGCTTTCGTAAACATCGTCAGGTGGACGATGGGAATTCTAAGGGATATGTTCTTTAAAGGTAACGCTTAGTCTCAAGCCTCATCAAATGGGAATGACTGAAAATCAGGGGTTATGCGGCAAGGCTAGGTGGGTAGCACCCAAGTAGGGTGAGGTCATCCCTGCCTAGATGTCCTTTTTTATTTTGGCTTAGTGGGCGGTTGCTGATCCCAACCGCGGGGTGATCTCACTCGAGATTATCCAGTAAGGGGTAGTCCCGGTCTTGTGTTGCAGGGGAGTGGGCGTACTCCTCGGTACTATGATCTAGGCCACGTACTGTGACAGGTGGTATCCAGTGCCTAGTCATTAATTGGAAATCCATTCTCCCTACGAGCCTTGTACGAGTTTTGTTTGTATTACCCACTCTGTGGCTAGTAGTTGGAATTTAATAGATGTAACAATTTTGGCTATTTTATAAGTATTTGTGTATAGACCCTATTATAATATCAGAGGATTTCTATAAAATTGTTTTAGCTGTCGTAAGGTAAAAACCCAACACGTTTATTTGTGGCGTGGTCTTACGAGTTGCTTTTTTTTCAAAGGATTTTTGATACTTTAATAATCAATTGAGTGTGATTTTCTCACGCTGGTATTCCAGACCGACTCGGGTGTATTTAACTATAATGCTTGGGTTAGACCGAGTATTATAGGATACAGTATATTGTGCTGTGGAGCTCAGGAGACGAGATGGACGACGATGCGTATTTTCGTACTTATTTATGTATATATTCCGCCGTGTTGAGTTACTGTTTATACATTTGTATGTGGTTGATGTTGAGCTGTGATTGATGTACTTTGATGATGTAATATATAAACAGCTATATTTGATTTTGGTGTAAAGATATGTTAATATCTATTATATTTTATTCTGCTACGATGATTAGATTCTATTGTTGATTTCTATTTTCTTCTTCTACCTCTTCTTCTTTAACCCAAATGGTTCGTATTTCTGTACAACTTGAGTTGATTTAGGTAGAATAGTGTTGACTCAAGGGTTACGGATTTCCGGGTCGTTACACACATTATGGTGGATGTTTGTAGAAATGCAATTAAAACATTCCACAGCATTTTTAAAACGTTGATAAAACATTCCACAGCTTTTTTAAAACGCTGTTGAAAATTTTAAAGCGTTTTAAAAATGTCGTTAAACTGTATCTAAAAACATAAAGCACGATCTATTGCAACAACGAAATGCTGTAAATAAATATCACAGCATTGAAAAAAGGCTATGAAATCTTATCTTAGCACAAAACAAATGCTAATAAAGATCTATAACTGCACCCAACCAAACGCTGTTAAAAGATTTGATGACACCAGGGAAACGCTGTTAAAAGGACATTTGACAGTGTTTATTTCTTGTCATTGTATATCCCTGACATATAACCACATGTCGATATACAGTATATGAAAAAACGCTGTTAAAAGGTTTTATAGCGTTTTTAAAACTCTGTTAAAAGTCCCGTTTGTTGTAATGTTCCATATCCTATACAAATTTACTCGGCGGTCTGGGGGCTTGGATCAATGGACGACTTTACTGTATCTTACTCAGGAGTTTATCGGCCTGCCGGGTTCTCTGGGGTTTTCAAAAAAAACACCCAACTGCACATTGATGGGAAAAAACATCTAAACTTTGGTTAATATTATTCACTGGTCTTCAACCATTTAAAAATCCAAAAGTTTATATAAAAAAAGTAACCTTATACCATGAAAACAGGCTAGCATGTGTCCTCTGTTCGACATTACTAAGGTGAGTAAATCACTTGATCTAGCTTTATTAGAGGTGTAAATTGATGTAAAGGAAACAGATTGTTCTTATTGGTGAATTCTGTGAAGTAAAAAGTTTTAACTTTTTTTGCAAATCTTATACACCATTGCATGTTTATGGAACTCAGGTAGGTTCTTTGTTTTGTCAAAAATGAATAATGAAATCAGTCCTTATGTTTATTTATGTGTTAGAGAAGAGCCTGTCACTTAAGTCAAGTAAGAAGAAGAAACAACAAAATTTATTTCAAATAAAATAAAATAAAATAAAAATCAGAGCATGCAATCTAGCTTGCTGCAACCCTTCTATATACTTATATATCTTTAAAGGTTTATATGAATTTATGTATTTGTTTTGCCGAATGTATATGTATCATCTAATATATATGATGTGTACATCAGGATTTAGTCAAGATTAGGTGCTGGAAGTAAAACAATATAAGTTAGTTCCTCTGTTCTTATTTTTTTTCTTTCTCATAACCTGTAAGATAAAAAGAAGAAGAAAAAATCTTCCAATCCTAACCCTATTAGAGTTTGATATTTGAATGAAAGTGGTGTGTTACGGTATGAAGAAAATTTTAAAAATAGTTTCAAGGTTTGAGATTCAATAATTATTTTTAAAAATTTAAATAATAGTGTGAAGTCATATTCATGATAAAAATCAAAATCCTTGTTTTCGAATTTGGATTGTTTGGGTGTAATCGTGGCAGAAAATCTTGATTTTTAATGTAAGTGTCATGATTTTTAGTTTGTTAAATCGTTGGGAAATTCGAATTTAACATTTTGGGTATTTTGGTGGCTGCCGTTGATTGGCTTGATGGAGTTGGTCGAATTTTGGGTTGCGGGTAAAATGGAAGTTGGAGGTTGATGGAAAAATAGTATTAGATTTTTCTGATGGCTGGAGTGGCCTGACGAAGGTGAACTAGGGTTTAAGGTCCTGTTTTGTTCAGTAATGGAATTAAGATTTTTGTGATGGTGATTCTGGACCGGACTTGGTCGGAGAGTTGGAGATGGGTATGTATGACTACGGTGTAGGTGTAGGCAGAGTATAGGGGTCTCTAATGACCTGAAACGGTGGTGCGGAGCGGTTTCCGTTAGGTAGGGTTGGTGGTTGTTTGAGTCGATTTGCTTGATTTCGTGTAGATGGAAGTTTCATGCTTCTGGATAGTGGAGGTCCTCTGCGAAGCCATCGTCGACTTGTAGGTGACTGATATGGCGATCGGAACGCGGGGGTGGTGACGTGTACGTGCACAGCGTGCACGAAGAAATGTTTAATGGGGAAGTTCGGTAGGGGATGTTTTGCGTTTGATCTGAGATGGATTGGCTCGCTAGTAATCGATGTTGTTGGGAGATGTCGAGTTGGTCGGTGATGATTTCTCCGGCTTATGTTTCGTTCGGGTGTGTTTTTTTTCCCTCCTGGAGGTAGAAGTTGGAGAAGAAGAAGAGTATTTAGTTGGGTTTTCGGGTTAGACTTAAGCAATTAAGTTTTGGGCTTCGGGCCATGCTGTGTAATGTAATTAATTATATGATCGGGTGTCTTTTGTTTCAGTTTTGGGCTTTGGGCTAGGCCTGATGGGTATGCTCGTTTATAACAGGATTTGTTTTATTTCTAAAAGAAAATTTTGTTTTAAAAAAAAAAAGAGAGAGATAAATTCATAACTCATCGAAATATTAAATTAAGCATGTTGTTTAAAGTAAACCTTTGAAACCGAAATTCTTTAATGAAAGTGGTTATTTAAAGTTTTACATGGACAAAGAATTTTTTAAAAATATTTAAAAATTGATAGCATTAAGTCTATTTAATTTAGGTAATTTAAAATAAGTTATTTATTATAAATTATCTAAGCTTTTGGAAAATTAACTACATAGTATAAGCAATTAAGGAATAAAACTTAATGTAATCAATTGGAGGATAATTGATTTCTTAATAAGATTAATTGAGATTTAATAACTAAATGTGATTAACTTAAGTAAATTAATTTATGAAGTGATTAAGGGTTAATTTATCAACTCAAGTAATTATGGATTAAATGCTTAATGAAGTAAATTAGAGGATAATGAGTTACTTAAATATTAATTACTTAAGGTAAGTAATTAAAGGAATTTTTTTTCATGAAAGTAATTAAGGATAAATTACTTAGTGTAATTAATTGAAGGATTAATTTAATTAATTAAAGAATTAGTTAAATTAATTAATGTGGAAAATTAAAAGATAATTAATCAAGATAAGTGATTATAGAACAATTAATTTAGAGTAATTAATTACAGAATAGGATTAATCAAGGGTGATTAATAAATATAATTAATTAAAGGTTAAGTATAACTACTTAAGGTAATTAATGAGATATAATTACTTAGAGAAGTAATTAGTGGAGAATTAATGAATGTAATTAAGTTAAACGTTAATTATTAAATGAAATTAATAATAATTAACTAATGAAAGAAATTTGAGGATCATTAATTAATGTAATTAATGATGTGGCCAATCTTGATTATTAATGATTGAATGATAATGAGTACTTTGGGCTGGTTGATATCCATGATATGAATTGCTTTGTGATATGATATGTTGAATCAATGGTGATGATGTGATTATCTATCAATTATGAATTGATGTGTTAAAATGTATCTAGGAATTAAAGTTGGATTGTATTTAATTGAATAACTTGGGTTAAGATGACATTGGATTCGAAGAGACCGGAGTCGGGTATTAGTTAATACCCGAAACCACTTCGATCCTTTATAGATTGATACGTGAAATCAATAAGCTGGTTTGGAATGATTTAAGTAAATTGGACCATTTAATCTAAGTTTGATACTTAGAAATTGATGTGTGAAATAAGTGATGTCTATAACGACTTGTGAAGTTGTAAATTGATATAAGTTACCCGGGACTTAAATAAGTTCTATACATTGGTATTTCATGTTATATGAGTTTACTCACGCTGGTTTCTAGCCTGACCCGGGTGTTACTTTGATGTAATGCTCGGGTCAGACCGAGTATTACAGATTTTCAGGAAAGGCCGTTCTGGAGCTCAGGAGGCGAGCTGGATGGCAGGAATGTAGTGAGAGTTCCACTATGATATTGTATATATCTGAGACATGTTAAATTGTATCGGTCCAAATGTTGTATAAAATTGATGTAACTCGGATATATCGATGTAAATTGATAGATACAGTTTTCTTTGGTATAACTATTATTATTGATATTATATTTTATCCGCTGCGAATGTGAGATTGTGTATTTCTTTTCTGTTCTTCTTCTATCTCTTTCTTCTTTTCTCTAACTATCTAGAATTTTCGGGATCGAAATTTCTGGGTCATTACAATTTAATTCCAGTTGCATACACATCATACCCAGAGCACATGAACTACCTATAGGACTTCTAATAAGTAGTGGCTTATCAGTAATCATACAATTCAATTTTAATTGTTGTGCAATATCATGAGAAATCAATGAATGTGTAGCCCCAGTATCATACACTACTACAAAAGGTATTGAGTGAATAAGCAAAGTACCTTCAACTTGGCCATGATTCTGCACACTTGTTCCCTCAGTTGCTTTGCCTTTCCCTTTCAAAGTTCCTATTTTTCCTTGCTTAAAATCTGGACAATTCCTCTTTATGTGACCTTCCTTCCTACAATGGTAACATTGAAGGATGCTGGCCTAACATTTGTGCACCTATTCTTCATATGCCCCTCTTGACCACAGTTATAGCAAGTAATCTTGTTCTTAATTTCAGTACCCTTGACTTCTTCTAGTTTCTTGGTGAAAGCTGTGCCTATTTTCTTCTTATCATAAGGGTGAAACTTACCCTCTCCTTTCTTGTTTTGGTTATTCTGGAATGCCCTGAAATTTTCTCTGGCCTTATCATGTTGTTCAATGCTCAAAGTCAGATCCAAAACTTGATCAAATGCCCTGTCCTTATATGGCAACATAGCTCTACTAAGGCTTGGGTTCAGTCCTTGAATATATCTGCCATTTTTAGCTTCCCTAGTTGTGACAAGCACTGCACCATACTTTGCTAATGATTCAAACTTCTGTGTGCACTCAGTGACACTCATAGTCCCCTGCCTTAATTTAATGAATTCCTCTAGCAAGGATTCCTTAGCTGATGCAGGTACAAACCTCCCTTCCAACATTTCTTTAAATTGATTCCATGTCACCTCTCCTTCAGGCCTTCCAGCTATAATAACCTCCCACCAATCCAAAACTGCTCCTCTTAATTATCTGGATGCTATTTGCCTCTTCTTTTGGTCTTCAACTTGCATATCTGCAAAGATTCTATCCAAAATTCTGAGCCAATTTTGAACTCCCATGATCCCTTCTGTACCATCAAAGTTTTGCCTCCAAGATTGGTAAAGGTCTTGAGTGGTTTGGAAAGCTCCTCATGTGGATTTTCTTGCCTGTTGCCTACTCTATCCCTTATGGCTCTCATGAATTCTTGCATATTCACCATAGGTGGTTCACTTAGTCCCACATTTGGATGTCTGGGTCATACCATAGCTCTATGGATATGACACTTGGGTTAGTCCATTTTGTCTAATATTCTGTAAATTAACTCATCTTAATCTATCACTATTTAGTCATAATAGATATTGCTAGTGTAAGCATTAACAAAGAAAAGCATCCAAGGCAGTCAACACTTCCATACATTCAATGCAAACAAGTTCATCTAAAATTTTGCTATGTTATTTAACAACATAGCTCCGATACCAAATTGAGATGACCCACTTTCTTTAAAGTTTTTTTTGCATATGTAAAGTGGTCATCTAAAATAAGAAAATAATAATCTCTCTTATTTTTCTCCTCTCCAGGATCTTTCTGCCAATAAATATTGGTTTATTTTAAATCATCTTAAACTTACATATGTGAAGATATATAAGTTACTTTCTACTTGAATCAGAGTATAAAAATTTATAAGTAGAATTCTGTCTGGAAATTGTTAGAAATAATAATTTCCCACATAGCAGTATAATTTCTGGAAATCAGATTTGTTTTTCTAGGCATACTTAAATTGTTGCTTGATTTTGGTTTCATGTTTCTAGGCTTAGCATTTTGTATTTATTTTCATAATCTAGTTATTGTATAAACTGTTCCCTTGCTTGTGCATGTGTGTGCATGTTTCTGTGCATATGTGTATCTCTGGAAAAATTTCAAGTTCTCATTCTTTTTTTTTTTTAACCAAATAACCGAGTCTCCCCTATGTTTTGGGTTGTAAAGCTTTGCTGCAAAATTGAGTTTAAATCTCTCCATTTTCTTTAGTGCTGGCTCAACCTAGACTCAATAAAGTGGTCAGGCGAGCCATATTCATTTTGCATTTATTCTGGAACAAAGTACATATCATTTTTAACCATTTTTAAAGCAACTCAAAATTCTTTCTTCTGCCAGATTTTCATATCAATTTAAACATAGATTTTCTAAAGTTAAATCTAGGTTATTCCTTCAATCCATACATCCTTATAAACTCGGATCTTCTATCAACATAAATTGATTAATTTAAAAAAAAACTCAGAGACTTCATTGCTTGACAACACATTAGCAAGATAAAACACATGAGTTTCAGCTGATACATATAAATTTAATACTCGCAAAATAGTATATAGCAAAACATTGGTTTCTCAAGCAAACTTGAACAAAACAGATTGACAAAATTCAACATAAACATCTAATTTAACTTCAGCAATTCTTTAAACATAACATCCAAAATCTCTAAGTAGTTAAACATCCAAGCTTGATCAAGATAAGCTCTACTTGCCTGCAAGACCGCCATGAGCTGCCCCATGTAAACATGAGACACCCCAATGGTGCATAGAACACACTAGGGTCAGACTTAGTCTGGTACGAGTAATCTAACTGAAAACATAAATTTGTATAACTTTTCTCATATTCAAATAACTTTAAAATAGATAAAGGAATGCAATATTGCTCTTGTGCACATTTTTGTGTAACCTGTGCATGTTCATCAGTGCACAACAAAATGATACATAATTCAATGATTTATTGCAGAGAAAACAAACCTAGACTTCATCCATAGAATACCTTAAAACAGTCAACACAATCATCAATTAAGTCATCATTCCTCATCTATAGATTTTTCTGGCCTTCAGGGATTTTACCCAAGCCTTCACATGAACCTATTTCTAATGTTCAATATCAAGTATTTTTTTTCTTTATGGTCTTTAGCTACTTTCCCTTTGTTAAACCACACACTGTCTGGGACATATTCACTGTTAACCCAGCACACTCAGGCCCCTGGGTATAAATATACCACGTGTGAGCTTGCAATGTTCACCTTGCCAAGCTATATTTTGTAGCCCTAAGATCCCAAGTCCTTAGTTAAGTTACTAAGTGTCACTTCCCCTTTTAATGCTGTGTTAATTCCTCTCTGCATCTCATGTTCAAGCAGTGAAGAAAACATTCAGTCACATGTGTACATCCAGAGATAACAAGTCATGTTTTCACAAGCAAGCACTTCATCATAGCAACAGGGGTGATTTCTTAAACATGTTATTTTTCCTATGGATTTCAATAGATCCTACTACAAATATATGGTCATAGATAATTTTCTGTTGGTTTCTTTCTACGTCTGATTCAATCAGATCCATGTGGATCTTCAAATCTAACTAAATCACAAGTATAAGATTTATTGGATAGTTCATAGAATGTAGAGGCTCAACACATGTATACATCGCACCTCTATATTTTTATTTTCTATTGATATGAGACATAAGCAACAACACAATGTTGCAGCCCCATATCCTCCATCATTTTTAGACCATATATCCATATTAAGCATCCTAGGTTTTAAACTAATAAATGTATAAAGAAAAAACCATACTAACTACTTCATCTCAAAATTAAATCATAACACAGAGAAACATATTTAAACATTAAATCCATGGCTTTTTCATTCTGGGTAAATCAATATAAAAGGGTTTTCATTTAAACAGATCATAAAACAAGTCAAAGTTACCAATTCATAAAAACAAACATAGCTTGCAAACAAATGAAATATGAATTTAGTCAGGCTGCCTCAATATTCAGGACTTATTGCCAATGTTTCCAGTGAGGTTACTCACCTTAATCCCCTTTTTTTCCTAAGCTTTTCTTTTTCTTTTGATCTTCTGCCTTCTTCCTACTCTAATGGCTGGTGCTCCATATTTTCCTCTAACTTCTGTTTTATATTTTTTTTTCTTTTATAAGGCAGAGCAATGTAGAAACCTTACTGCACCAGGCCTTCTTATATAAACCCTGGCTGCTACTAGGGTTTAAGGAAATTACCCAATGTCCTTTTTTCCCTACCAACTATGATCTGCCTCTCATTTTATTCTTAGAGAAAATGGGTAAGTGGTCCTTGCTTTTATTTTCAGAAAATATGCCTTATTACCCCGGTCATGTCATTTGCATGATTTCTGTTTTCTAAAGCAAAGAGAATTGCTAAAAATGGATAAAGTGTTTGTTCAAAAGTTCATACCATTTCCATGCAATTTTAATTTTATTTCAGCAAGCATTTGTTTGGTGTACATGTATAATACATGTATGCCTATTCTTGCCTAAGTTTTTATTTTTATTTTCTTTTTATAATTTTAAGTATTTACTATCTTCTGCATACATTTATTCCAGCCTACCTATATTTATTTTCTTTATGCTAAACTTGTTTTAAAGACATTATCATGTCTACAATAATCATGTCTGCATGCCTATGTATTTGTAATTTATTTATTCTAACTTACAAACTAATTTCTGCCTATTTTATCTTGCAGAAAAATGTGTGTATGTGTGTGCACCCTCTTGTGTACACATTTAGGCTGCAACTATACACTTATGCAACAATTACACCCTCAGTTTCAAGTCTACGAGATACACCCTCCATAATTTCGATCCTCTGGGTAGAGATACTTGATTCCGAGCCACAAGTTTACCCAATTGATTTACCGAGGCTACAATCACACCTTTTCTTTCTTGATTGATTTTCAAGGCTACAATCACACCTTTTCTCGCTTAATTGATTACAAAGAAGTCTATAACTCTGAATAGCACTGAGAATCTTGTAGAGAGAGTGATAGAGAATCAAACTAGAAGTAATCGAGTTCGATTCAATGTTGATTTCGACAGAGTAATTATAAGAATATGAATTATGGAAAGTGGAAGAAGAAGAGGAGTGAAAAACCAGAAAATCTGATGTTAAATTTGTTGAAACTAACCCCTATTTATAGAAGAACAACAACCAACAACCATATCCACTCGTGAAGAGTTATGGAGAATAGATACTTCTTTTGAAATTTAAATTTTGAACTCAACTGACACCATGTCGACATGGGGTATATAGGCATGTCGACATCCCAAAGCATTTTTTGATGTTTTGATTTTCTTTGAAAATAACCTTTATCTTATATTTAAAACAAATTTAAACTTTATAAATATACTTGAATATAGTTAAAATTCATAAGTAAATATAGAGAATAATATATATAGAATTTAACTCTAATTTTATATTTTAAATCTAAGCATAAATATTTAAAAGTTAAATATATTATATTAAAAGATAGTTTAAAATCAGGAGTAATTTGACTTTGAAATTAAAGATAATTTTGAGGCTAAAATTATTTAAAATCAGGATAGAGGGTTTTGAATCTTTTAAAAGGAAAGTCTTGAAAACATTTGAAAATAGGATATAATTTTGGAAAATCATTTTGAATAAAAAGTTAGCGGATACAAAACAATGTTCCACTAGATTTTTCGTAGGTTTCATCATACTTAGGGTTCCATCCCTTTAATAGGCTCGAAGTGGATTCCATTCCACGAATAAATTGGATTTTAAGATGCCGGTTCTTTTCTATGAGTTTTAACAAAATTCCCAATAATAAAAAAATACTTAACTTTAAAATCTTGAACTCTTAATAATCTTGATATTCATGAGTCTTCTATCTTGATATCTTGAATCTCTATACTATACAGTCTTCTTTCTTAGTACCTGCATGGTTAAACCCTGCATATACATATATATCTAAACTTATAATATTAGTATTTATATTTATAAACTATTCTAAGGTTATTGTCATCAAAACCATCATTTCACGGACTAACCACTTATATATGATTATACAATATTTTAATTTTAAATCTATGTTTAAAAGATCAAATCAATGTGTAATTATTTTGATTTGAATGTTTATTTGTTCTTATTGTTTGCATTTGTACTGTAATAGAAACTTACATATGATTAAATGATGTTTTAATAATAAATCGATTACAATAAATTTCTAATTTTTTACCCTATTTGACATCACAGTTATCCTTCTTTAACTATTCAAACGATATTAACATATTCTTAGTTCAGTATATATCACCTTTTATTTTATAATAATAATGAATTTTTTTATTCATATAGGTTGAATCTCCTTAGATTTGAAAGTTTATTCATTCTCATTACATGCATCTTATTGTAGCTAAAACCCACACAAGATTGAAGGACGTTTTGATAATAAATTAATTACATTAAATTTATAAATTCATTACCCTATTTTACTTGATTAATATCTTTCTTTAAGTATTCACATAATTGTTTAAATATTTCTCGGTTTACTGTGTTTCACTTTTTTAAAACACATTTTTCATACAGGTTGATTCTCTTGAATTGATCGTCTACTATATATTTTGTTAACTAATTTGAGTTTATATAAGTTCATCAATATATACTAAAATTTAAATGTATATGGTTTATTTTGAATTAGTTAAGAAGTTTTGAGTTAATCTTTATATACAAATAATTACATCAATATGTATATTATTACATATTAAACTTAATTTTTATATTTTGAATTGTATAATTTAAATGGTTTATTAATACAAACAATTTTAAATGAGGAAATATAATATACTATGAATTATTGTTGCCTATAACTATTCTTATATTATAATGGTTCATTGATTGCTACGTGGATGCTGCATAACTCAAGTTTGTCAAAAACCTAAGATGAATCAATCATCTTTGTCATTTTTATTTCTTTTCCTTTTGTCCTTCTTGTGGTTGCCTTTAAACATATTATTGTTTATTAATATACATCATGCTATCAATTAATCGGGCTTGTTGTTACTCCAGAAACCCAACTTTAAACGAAGTCAAAACATCTTTGATTAGAGAGCTAAAGAGAAGAGCTTCATCAAAACCTTTCGACAGAGTCGAAGGAATGCTGCCACCAAAGTTTAGAAACTTTAAAACCTTTCGAAGGAGTTAGAAGGTCTCTCCTATTAATATCCACATGGTTTCAACCTTTCGAAGAAGATAAAAGAGTCGAAAGCCCCCTTCTGCCTTCATTTACAACCATTCGAAGAAGACCTTTCGGTTGAGTCAAAGCAACATATTTTGAAGTTAAAGGGAATATCTACTTGCATATGTGCCAAACCATTTGACACCAAAGGTTTCGCCTTTGTTTGAACTGCTCGAAAGCAAAGCATTGACCAGAACAACCTATTCAGAAGCTATAGTAAGCCTTTCGAATCGGTAAAAAACAAATGTGGTCCAGAAAGGTTCTGCATCATATCAAAACAAGAGCATGGGCTACTCAACAACGTCGAGACCAATAATAGTTGAATCTCTTTGAAGCAAATGTGATCAACCTATCAACTGTGTCAAAGGCTCCAATCTTACTTCACTAATCACAAGGAGGCAAAGATCCACCTAGGACACCTTTTGACAATGTCGAAAGGTTCTATGAAGAAAGCAATATGTAGAAATCAACAAAGGAAGAAGAATGATAAAAAAATCTTAAACATTCTACAACGTCGAAAGGAGGCATGGCTTTCGACCAGGTCGAAAGGTTAAGAGAGAATAAAGGAATTTCTAGAGCATGACAAGAAGAACAAGGACACCTTTCAACAATTTCGAAAGGAGGCATGGCTTTCGACAAGGTCAAAAGGATCATAACCGCATGTGAAGCGCAAACCTTTCGACAAGGTCGAAAGGTTCAAACAGCATATAAAGTGCAAACTTTTGGACAAGGTTGAAGGATTCAAACAGCATATAAAAGGCTAACCTTTCGACAAGTTTGATGGGTACAAACATTATATAAAAGGCTAACCATTCTACAAGGTCAAAAGGTTCATAATAGCATATAAAAGAGGGACCTTTCGACCCAGTAAAAAGCAAGGGCACGAAAAGGGGCTGCCTGCATATAAGATCCAATGGGTCACGTTTTGGGGTTCCAATTTCTCTCATTCAAAACTTGTATTTTCTTTAACAAAGAATTATAACCCTAATTTGGGGAATTCTTGATTTAAGGAATTCAATGAAATAACATTTCTTTAGATGGAAAAAGGGAAGTTTGTGCATTGCTGATCTCTTTACTGATTATAAAAGATTTTTTGGATTAACTTTTATATTTTAGGTTTAACTCCATCGAAAGGTCGAAACCTATTCTTCAAACACCAAAACTTGGGCTAACAAATTCAACCCAAAAGAGGTCATCCCCATAGCTTTTGACAAGGTTGAAACCCTCTCCAAATCCACTAGATAATAAGACTTCTTGCCTAAACCTAAAGGAAACTAGTGTCCAAGCTTTCGACAAGGTCGAAACCTACCTTTAAGAGGCTTAACTCAGGAAATTCCAATCTAATTTAAATAAGGGCTTTTGAAAGAGAATTCACACTTTTGCTTCAGTATCGAAAGGTCACTTAATCCAGAATTTATACCTTTCGACGACATCGAAAGGTCTAATTTGATAAATATTGATAAATAAAGTCAAGTCGAGAAGCAATTCCTTAGGGAATCATGCTCACTGTTCATATGAAGGATTATTCATCTTTCTTAGCATTACGTTGGGGAGTTGAGAAGAAATCTTGTTAACTTTTTTGGCGCTAGAAGGTGGGTTCGAACCTCCGACTTAGATAAACCCATAACATTACTACTCTCTAACCCCGTTGGGATTAATCCTACATCAAGTTTATCTGCTTTGGAAAATCAAGGCAAGAAGAATTAAATGATCTAAACAAGGGTCTTCTGAACCACATTTAACAAGGTTCTCCCATGTAATCATAAAGGACTCCAATCAAGATGAAGAGCAAAGACAAAGGCTCGAAGCCTTAAGAATTATAAACAAAAAGAAAGCAAAATCTTATGATCCTGAGAAATGGAGTATATATCCCTTTCATGTTGGTCCTACCCCTATCTTTGCACTTGGAAAAAGAAAAAACGGAAGTGACAATATCTTTGATCAGATAAGAAGAACCATTCAACACTATTCCAAAGGCACGATCTTTGAACATGAAACAATGAATGATTACAATGCCTTAGCACACAAATGACAACCAACTACAATAAGAACACTTCTAACTCGAGAAGTCCAAAGGGTAGTGAAAAGGAAAGCAATTGAAGAACGTGAAACAATAAGGCCAAAGAGCAAAAAATCAAAGAGTTATCCACAAGAATCAAGCTTCAAATCTAAATTTCCAAAGGAGTGCAACTTAATGATATAAATTGAGAACGTCTACTTGCTTACAAAGAATGAGCTCAACTATTGGCCATCACAGAAAAAGAAGCCAAAACATGAAAGGAAGAGCATATCCTACTGTCACTATCATACGATGAATGGTCATGAAACCAACTATTGTAGATCCCTAGAGGGGATGGCCATAAACTTCTTTTGTCAAGAAAAAATCCATGAGTTTGTAAAAATAATTTGAGATAAAGTCAATAAAGAGCGACTTTTTATAAAGAAAAAATCTACATGGTTGGGAGTGAAATGTTCCTTATATTTGGATATTACCTAAGATGGTAGACTACCTAAGAAGGTAGAAAAGCATTTGTCCGTGCCGAGATGGCCAGGGCAGAGCACCTACTAGAGAGGGTGGGTAAGCCTTTAGCCGCACCATAAGCTAGCCAGGTTAAAGCACTGGACAAACCCTTAGTTGCGCCTCTGGTCAGGTCAAGGTACCTCTTAGAGGGAGGATGGAGAAAGCCTTTAGCCATGCCATAAGATGGCCAGTTTAAAGCACCAAAGAACCCCTTATTCATGCTACGGTATTGCAAGGTTTAAGGCACCTCTTGGAGGGAGGGCAGAGTAAGCCTTTATCTGTGCCATAAGATGGCCAAGGTAAGGCACTGACCAAGCCCATGCCCACGCCAAAAAAGGTACAGGCTGGGCTCCTCCCATAGGGAGTTCGGGTAAGTCCTTGGTTCTGGCCTTTAAGATGAGCTAACCAAGAGCATCAGACAACAATGGACTAAGATGTTCAAGCCCAAGAAGAGGCTCATTCAACAATGGACTAAGATGTCCAAGCCCAAGGGGAGGCACATTCAATAAGGGACTGAGACGTCCAATCCCGAGAAGTGGCTCGTCAAATCATGAACTAAGATGTTCAAGTTCGAGAAAAAAAATATCCGATCATGGACTAGGACGTCCTAGATCAAGTGGCAGCCGAGCATATTATTTCTATATATATTCAAAACCTTAGGGTTCCATACATTTCAAAGAAGATAGAAGCAAAAGAGTGGAATAGAAATCTACTTATTATTACCCGAGTTTGGGTTTCAGTCTCCTATTTCTAGACATCGGCTATTAATACCCGAATGAGGGTTTCTGGTCTTTCATATATGAATTCCATCATCTAACACCCGAATCCGGGCTTCAGGTCTTTATCAATCACTATCTTATTATACCCGAATATGGGTATCAAGGCTGCTGCTTATGTAAGCCCAAATCTTGGTGCAAGATCATTGGATTTCTATTCATCCCAAATGCCTGAATCTAGGCCAAAGAATATCATCATGAAGATTGCTGTCAAGAGTTTCCAAATTAGAACTCTGGTTTTCTAACTTTTTAAATCCTAATGATGTTGAGGAATTGGTCGAAGAGTTACTACTTCACGATATCAAACAATAATTTCTGAATTGGGTTCTTTATTAAATAAAGGTTACATTCTAATACTTATACCCCTATGATAAAGTAGGATTTTCTATCAACAAATTTCAAACTCTCCAGCCAAGTGGAAGGAGTTACATTCTTGATCATCTCTTATCGTGGTTAAAGATGAGATTTTAACATTTAGTATAAACAACTTTCCATAAAATTAACAGGATGATTTGTTAATTTAAGCAAATGGCATACATAGAAAAATATGTCAATTTCAAGATAACAATTAGAAATATCATTTACCACACGATTTGCAGGAAAATCAAAACAGCAAGGAGAAACAAAAGATTCAAAGTGTCCAAAAATCAATGAATGAGCAATTCAAAGGCATTTCAAAAGTGATGTTATAGAAAAGGATTACAAATCAGGTGCTACGTTCCAAATTCATATAATTTACATAATTCATGAGATAATATACAAGTCTATGTAGTTGTTTACATATATATACACACAACAAGTATATTCAAGTCAGACATACAAATAAATTACAAATCTTGAGCAGCCTCCTTAACAGATCTTGAGCAGCCTCCTTAACAGTCTCTACGACTGAAGTGTGATATCCTAGAATTTTTGGCAATATCAATTTAATAATCTTTATTTAAATTTAAATTGATTTAATAATATTGATTAATAAAATATGGATTGGTTTAATAATCTATTTAAATAAATATTAAATTGGTAAATTTTACCTTTTAAAAGCTAGTAAATAGTTTTCTATTTATAATGTATACATATTTGTATATATATTATAGATAATCTTTGATTTGGAAATTAATAAATAAATAAAGTTTTGTTTTCAAATTCTAATAATATATTTAATAATTTGGAAATTATGGTTTAAATTAATATTAAGTATTTCAAAGTTATTTAATTAATAACTATATGATTTGTAAATACTTAAAATAAATGTTAATTGTTTAAAATTTTATCTTAGCTTAATTTTTAAATTTAAATAAAAGGTTTGTTTTATTTCTTTTTAAATATTATTTGATAAATATGATTTGGAAATTTTGTATATAAGTTTAAAATACAATATAAAATATGGTCTTAATTCATTTAATAATAGAAGTGATTTATAATCTCTTTTATAAATCATTTAAAATTGTTAAATTTGTTATTTTCAAGCCATATTAATACTGTATTATTTTTCCATATAAATATAAAAAGAACTAAAATTAGAAAATGAAATTATCATTTTAAATTGAATAAGTTGATTTTAATTTGGATTTTAGAAGTTTAATTTGAATTTGGAATTTATTTTGAACTTCAAAATAATAGATTCTTAAAAATATTTGGATAAGCTTTAATTTATAATTTGATTTATTACATTTTCTTCACATAAGAAATTTACATATATTTATATAAGTATAAATAAATTAACTTGAACTTTTATTAACATTTAAAATAAAAATAAAATTTAATCAAGACATGTGTTAACATATTAGATAATCAAATAACATGTGTTAATGTATGAACTAAACAACATGGCAGGTGTCAATTTATTTTTATCTTTTTCTTTTATTCTGATTAATCAACTTTCAGCCCTTATAAACATTTTCTTTTCCCCTTCATTCTTTTTTTCAAAATCAAATTCTAAGCTAGGAAAAGCAAATCTGAAAATCCCTCAAACAAACAGGATCTGTAATACACTCCTCAAACCTAAATTTCAAACTGAATCAAAAACCTAAATCAAAGCTTATCCTTCTTCAACCTGAGACAAGCAATTAAATCCTCAAGCAATTCAAACTGAAATGTAGATTAATGTCTGCATTTCGTCTGTAAATCATCAGCATGCAAGTCAATTTCAAATCTGTAATCCGTTCTCTGGAAGCAACCTGGAACCAATGTCTGCATTTTTCAAAATTAAAGGACTCAAGCCTGCATGCATGAAGTTTTAAAATAGAGAAGCATACCAGTTTTAAAAGATCAAGCCATTCAAAGAGGAAGAGGTTCTGTTTTTCTAAAGAAACAAGTGAGTAACATAACACATTTAAAAGTTTTATATTGAATTTGGTTTCTTGATTTTTCTCTGGAAATTAAGTAGTTTTGTATGGATGTGTTCTCTGTGTATATACCTGATGTATGAATGCATGCTTACTGTGGTGATTTATTCTTGCCTGTTATTAGTTTCCAGGCTTTAGTTCTGATCGAAAATCATGATCTCATAATCTAATCCATGTTAAGATTTAAATTTTCAAATGAACGTGTTAGTTATCTCATAGATTAAAGGTTTAAATTTTAATTAAGTTAAATAAATTGGTATTGACTCTGGAATCAAGAATAATAGTGCAAAACATTATACAAGTAAAAATTTAAATATCTTGATTTCTTGATTCAGGAATATAGGTTGATTACCTAAACTAAAACATGATTTTTAAGACTAATATCATAATTTTTAATTTAGTTTTGGACATGCATTTCTGAGTTGAACAGAAATTGAAACTTTGGAAGTTTATGGTGATCTAGTTGATAGGGAAGGTCAGGATCTTCTCTGGTGGAAGAGGAGCGATAGGAGAGTGTGGGAAAATTGCTTGTATGGTGATCAGGTTAGGGTGGCGATGACGATGACCAAACTAAATTTATAACCCTAGTTTTAATTAAGTTAGGAAATTGGATTGTCTCTGTCTCTATGTTTGATCGAGTGCGAAGGGGCCTTGAGAGATGGTAGCTGGGTCGATGACGAGGGTATGGTAGGAGTTGCAGCATTTACGGTGGTCGGAGGACGGTGATTGGGGCGTTGACAGGTTTGGGTTTAGGGGAGGTTTTGTGTTCCAGGTTTGGGTATTGTATCTCGATTTTGAATTCGAGTGGATGTTGAAATTCTGGTGGTGGGATTCAAGTTCGAGGTTGATCGTGGATGTGTGGGAAGCGTAGGCGATGGACGGAGCTTCGCCGTGAGTGGTGCAGGGTGCACGGTGCAAGTTTGGGTGTCAGGTCTTTTTTTGCTTTGGGAAAATGTTTTGAACTCGGGTTGGTCACGAGTAACTCAAGCATGTAACTCGAAGATTTTTGGTTTTGGACTTGGGGCAATGTCAGTTTGGCTCGAGTAACTTAAGATTACAGGTTTTGTTTTTAAAAACCTAACCGTGTTCAGTTTTTAAAAATTTAAACTAAATTTAAATAAAAGCAAAGTAAGTCTTAAACAAAGGTTTAAAAGAAAGGTTTAAATCTGAATTCAAATGAGTTTGAATTCTAGTTTTCATTTTAAATAAGTTTATAAAAAAATGAAATGTTTTTAATAACTTTAATTTGTTACAGTATTTTATAACATGTTTTCAAAATCTGAAATATAAGATTTGAATAGGATTTTAAATTTAAGCTTGAATCTGAATTGAAAGCTTGATTTGAATTCTAGTTTGAAATAAAATTAGTTTTTGAATTTAAATTGTTTTTAAAACAACTTTAAAGGTTTTAAAATATGGTTTAAGTTTAAAAATGAATTTGGTTTTAAAATTCTTTATAAAACAAATAGATTCTTTAACATGTAATTAAAAGGTTTTAATTGTTTAAAGGCTTTGTTAAAGTTAAAAATTGTTTTCATTTTAAATCTTAAATTTAAAATGGAATTTAAAGGAAAATTAAAAAAAATTGTTTTTAAATACCTTGTTAATGATAATTTAATCATTAATAAGATTAATGTTTATCTTAAAATTAATCAAAATTTAATGATTTATAATTCATTAAATGATAAGGTAATTAAGATTTATAATTAATTAATTTAATTAATTAATAATTTGGGTTAATTAATTAAATAATTAAGGGTTCTATTGAATTAGTTAAAGGCTTAAGTAAGTTAATTAAGATTAATAAAATTTTAATCAAGAATCATTAATTAGATAAGGTTTGATTTTTAATTTTAATGATCTGAAATTTATTAATCAAGTAATTAACAATTAATTAAGTTATAGATTAACACTTTATTATTTAAATAATTAGAGATTGATTAATGGGTTTTATGGATAATGAAATTTGTAATTAATAATGATTAATCTCAGATAATTACTTTAGAGAAGTAATTAAGGATTTGTTAATGGTTAATGAAGGTAATTAACTTAGGATTATTTAATAATTAATTAATGTGATTAATTTTTAATAATTAATTGGATTAATTAATTTAAAGATAATCATTTGAGAATTGTTTAAGTGTAATTACTTTGTTGGAAGTAATTAAGAAGTTAATTACTAATTGTAATTAATTAAGTTTATTTTGGTTAGTTTAAGTTAATTAATTAAGTTTAATTAATTTAAAATAATCACTGGATAATTTAAGAAGGAATTACTCAATGTAACCAGTGAAGAATAATTACTTAGTGAAGTAGTTAAGAAGATAATTATTGGATGTAATTAAATTGAAGGTTAATTAGGTAGTGGAAGAGTTTTGGAGATTAATTACTTTATGAAATTTATATAAAGAATAATTACTTAGAGGAAGTAATTAATAATTGATTACTTAGTGTAATTAATTTAGAGTTGACTAATATAGTTATTTGAAGATAATTAAGAAATGTAATTAATTAAGTAAAATTAATAATTTAATGAGATTAATCTAGGGTGATTAATAAATGTAGTTAATTAAAGATTAATTATTAAAGATAATTAACTTAGGAATAATTAATTTATCTAATGAAGTAATTAGAGGTAGTTAATTATTGATTGTGTTTAATCAAGGATGATTAATTAATATGGTTTAATTTGTGATTAATGACTTGTGTAATTAATTTAAATAGGGTAACTAAAAATAAAAATAATTAGGGATCATTAATTTATATAATTAATGATGTAATTAAGGATGGATTAATTAAGAATAATTAATCAATGAAGGAATTAATTAATGTAATTAATTAAGGATAAATGAAACTAATTATAATTAATTAATTAATGAAGTAATTACAGGTTAATTACTGAATTTGGTTTGGAATAATTAATTTGTGAAATTAATTATAGGTTAATTACTTGAGTGTAATTAAAGGATAATTAATCAAGTGTGATTAATTAAGATGATTTATTAGAGGGTAATTAATTGATTGATTTGTAATTAATTAACTGATATGTAAGCAAGATTTATGTAATTAGTAATTAATTTAATTTACTTTAAATTAATTAGGGAAGAAGTAATTAATTTAATTCATTTTAAATTAATTATAGGATGGTGATTAATAATTCATTGCTTATGAATGCTATTTGATATTGATTGCCCTGAATAGTGGAGACCTCAAATATGAGATAAGTGATGTTGTGTGATATGGATGCTTTGGTTGCATTGAGTTGATAATATGAATTATCTGTTTATAGTGATAACGTTGATTATCTGTTGTGATATTGTGAATTATCTATCTGTGTGTTTATAGATAATATTGAATTGAATTGTTTTAAACTTTAAAACAACTTGGACCTAAAAGATGGCTTTTTGGATTTCGATGAGACCGGGATCTGGCTTCCATATTTTGATATCCAAAAACCACATCGATCCAAATTAATGATAGGTCGTGAATCTCAAGTGAAGATGAAGATTCAGAGTGCAAGGGTTATCGTCGTTAACTCTGAGGGTGATTCCAAAATGAGTGTAACGAGATAATGCCTTCGGTTTCGTTCGAACCCGGAATGAACTTGTATGGATTGAATGCTTTCAGAACATCGTCCGGTGGACGATGAGCATTCTAAGAGATGTGTTCTCTAAAGATAATCGTAGCCTTGCCTGATCAACCGGGAATGGCTAAAACAGGGGAGGTGCAGCAAAGTTAAGTGGGTCATGCCCAAGTAGGACGAGATTTGCCCCTGTCTAGAAGTCCCTTTATATTTCGGCTGTGTGGGCAGTTGGTTGCAAACAACTGCGGGGTTGTCTTGCTCGGGATTGTTCAGTAAGGAATGGTCCTGGCCTTGTATTGTAGGGGAGTTAGGATGGCTCCTCGGTACGGTGATCTAGGAAACGTACTGTGACGGGCGGTACCCCAGTAGCCCTGCCATTGTATGGAATCCAAAATCCAATAAGTGTCGTACGTTTTAGATGTGCGCAACTATGTTGAAACATGAGATGTAAGCATTCCAGCTATTTCTGTATTTTACTTGAAAAACCTAGACACTATTATAATATCATAGGATTTCCTATCAAATGTTTTGGTTAGCGTAAGGTAGAAACTTTTCCATGTTTATGTGGGAAGTCTTACGTGATACCTTTTTTTCAAAGAATTTTTAAAGTTAAGAAACCTTAACCTATTACTCACACCAGACCCATGTATGACCCGGAGTTTATCTTTTGTTTTCTTAAACTCTTGGGTACTCAAATTTTTACGAGTAGCCAAGGGATTCAGGTTAGCTTTGACGAATGGTGGAGAAGCAATGGAGCGGGAGGCTTCTACGGCGTTAGATATATAGTTTCCGCTGTGTGTTCTCTGTGTTGGTATCTCTTTGTTGAGTTGAATTGAATTGTAATAACTAGACAGGTGTTTATAGCTGTCTAGTATGTGTTGTATATGCTGTGTAACTCTGATAATTATTGTATACTATGTAATACTTATGTCATTAATATAATTTATTCGTTCCGCTGTTGAGATTCTGGTGTTGTTTCTTCTTTCTCTTTTTTTTCTCTTTTCTATCTCTTTCTTTTTTAAAGATGATATGACTTTCTATAGAGAAAAAGTCAGGTCGTCTCATGAAGGGTCCACAACATGATGAATGGCGGCATAGAGAACTTCCTTGAGTTTCTTTTCTTTTCTCCTTATTCTACTCTCATTATTAATCACATCAGTATTAGTCTTTATAGCACGATTAAAAGCTCTATTGGTTTTCCTAAGGGTTTCGTTTTCCCTTTCTAACTCTACAACGTGCTTCTCATGCAAATAGTTATGACCTTTGAGCTTTTGATTCTTGGCAGCATAATCACTAATAATATGTGAATACTCGACCTTCGGTTGCTCATTGAAATATTTAGCTATTTCAAATTTGACTCTCATGCACCAGTTTCCAACGAGATTCTCTTCTAAGCCCGAGGGGAGAGTTAAGCATAGTAGAGTATCCTTCGGCCGTAAGAAGCTTCGAGTAGGTGGGTTTAGTAACCGTAGGAGTAGAATGAGCGACCAACAAGTCAATATTCGAAGTATTGTTCCCATAATGAATTCTAGAGAGGCATACTACGCCTGATTATCTTTTAATTCAACTCCAAGTCACTTATTTGCTGAATAAGTTCAGACATCTTTGATCGAAGTCAGTTGTGGGATTTGTCTTCACTTGTCATTTAAACATAGTGATCATCTCATCCTTTTTCTTGATGTCATCCTTGAGATAGGCGATAAGATATTTGGGACACTAGTGATGGTGTTTTTGGAGAAAGTATATCTTGTTCCATTTCATGGCTTTAGCATTTCCTCCAAAACGTTCTAGTAAGACTTCATCATTGACCGTAATCTCTCCGCTCGTTGTCAATAGTCTCTCTTTGATAGCATCAAAGCATGACAATAAGTTATGAGAAATAGGAGTTGTAGATAACCGTTGCTCCTATTTAAACAAAAGAAATAAAATAAAAATGAAGATGGAGATAAAAGATATCTTTATTATTATAGCAATGAATTACAACTAAAATAGTAGCAAAGTTAAAGGATACAACATGCAATTGGATTACATTTAAAGTTCAGAAACTACTTTCCTAACTTTATCTAAATAGTTAGCTGAAAGCATTACTGTCGAATCAAAAGGTATAGTAACTCCTTCCGAGGTTATGATTGGCAGGCATTTTCTATAGTCTAATTTTCCAATTGAGGGACTATTACGACCACAAATTAATTTAGAGTGAAATGTTTTGATCTCTTTAAGGAATGCTTCCTTCTCAGTGCCGAGGAAGTCAAAAATAAGGTGAGGGTGTTCCAAGTACAATTTTTATAAATCTCGAAGAAAGCAATATCTCACTAATTTCGAAGTCCTTAAAATTGATGCATTTTAAGAGTATAACTTTCTCAATTTGACATATTGGCTTAAATGGTCTCTAGGGATGAGTCGACCTAGAGAACAGTCATTCTGTAATAGTATAGTAAAGAGAAGCTAAGCAGGGGAAAACAAAGCTAAAACATATATTCGTAAATCAACTAATGGTTACATATTCAATCATTCATCTGGTTCATACAAAAAATACTTAGAGAAAAACTCGGAAACAAATTTATCCTTTTAGTACTTAAGCTTTTTAGGTGGAGATCTTATGGAATCAACCTCACCCGCGGTAAGTTCTAGCGAGCTCCGGGATGCGGGTTAGATCTGGATTCATCTAAGTATCTTTTATGGAAACATCTGAGTAAACCCCCATTGAATTCACCTAAGTACGAAAAGTCTATAATAGAATGTCTACAAGAAACCATATACTAAAGGTTAACTAAAATATCCTTTTCTTCGATCATCATCCAAAATAAATTAAGCAACTTCCAAAGAGAGCATCGTATCGGAGACGATTCTCTCTTTAATATTGGGGCAGCCCTCTGATTCTTAAAAGATGTAAGGACTGAGGCACTCCGGTCAAGACTATGATACTTTTCAGAGGGTATGTCATGCACCTTTATCTATCAATCCAACTCCCTACATAACTTGTTAATTTCTGCTTGTTTCCTTTCAAGTATTGTTTTATAGGGAAATTGAGACTTCCTCCTTATCAAAAATGAATGATTTTACACTAATTATTGTCTTCGAAGAGAAAGACATTTAAATAGGGAATTCCATACCTAAGAAACTAGAACAAAAGCCTGAGAGGCCTGCTCTTTCTCTTTCAGATCCTTAATTTGGGCGGGAGCAGGTTTACCTTCTAGAGCAACGGAAGGCCCAGGGGATGTAGGTGGAATGTCCCTTTGAGGCGATGACTCTTTCTTAGGAAATTCATCTTGATCACCACCATCCTTTTCTGAAGCTTCAGAAGGACCCCTTTGTCTCCACCAAGGCCTTGGCCTCCAAAAGGGTCATCATCATTGTCACCGTCGTCAGCATTGTCACTGCCTTCACCACCGTCATCATCTTTGTCCTCGGCAGCGTCGTCCTCGTCATCCTCCTCCTCAGTATATGATTCGATTTCGAAGGAGGGGACATCAAAAAAATGAACTTCAGTAGCATTCATTTCTTTCTTATCCTTAAGTTCAATACCCCACTTCATCTGATTGATTTTTCCTATCACTCTTTCGGCCAGGGCAGGATCAAGTGAAGGAAAGCCGAAGTCAGGAAAATTCTTGAAATTGTTAGTGTATGCAAGCATGCAGGCATCTTCATAGTTCTTTACCATCGTTGGCCTAAGGGTGACGTCGACAAATTTAGACACTTGCTGCATAACATCAAAGAGGGTACAAATAGCAAGTTTGAGTGAAGCTCCGGTCTTCTTGAATTTGTCTTTTAAGAAATGTTCTTAACAACCAAACAAGCCTTTTCATCTATCGTATCTTTTAGAGTGAGCTGCATGGCGATTTTTTCATCAGTTGTAAGTTGATGGGCCTACTTATCTACTTCTAAATCAACCTCAACCCTAGTAAAGGAAGCTTTAACTCACTCCAACTCTATGGAAATATCATTTCGGCAGTAGTCAAGGAAGATACTTTATTTTTAGCCTTGGAATTTTCCTCTTGCAGCTTGGAGGATCCGGTCGAAGTCTTTGAAACATGCTCATTCAAAATGAATCAGCTCTTCGAGAATTGATAGAAGAATATAACTCAAGTTAGTGATTTTAGAAAGAAAAACAATGATGATAAGGGTAGTTAAAGAGGAACTTATCAAATGTTGTTGCTCCATTAGAGAGAGATAATTCCTCGCCAAATCTGGAGTGAAAGAGGGCGAGCAAGTTAAAGTGAAAGATTCAGAATGCATGACGAGCTCAACTAGTTCTTTAAAATTTGTCGATAGAGAAGTAGAAGGTGAAGACTCTGGAAGAATTTATTCCATGGAAGGGGTTGCCAATAAAGCCAGCCACATCTGCTCAAGTGCAGCCGGGGAATCAGAGATAGAAATGCATGAAAAAGGGTCGGGAGTAGGTGGAATTTGCTTCGGTTGTTCTATGGGGACTTCGACAACAGGGCTCTTCGGACAATATCCAAAAGATTAGTGTTCCACCTCTTCCCCCACTTCTATAATTTTAGCAGTTGTCTTGGGAGGCACATTTAAGGAAGATTTCATCAACTTCCTTTTAAAATTTTGCTTGAACTTTGCAAAGGAGGTAATGATAGATGTCACTCCAAAACTTGATGGAGGAGGAGCAGCGCCACTGGAAGACACTTTGACTCGAGAAGAAGTTGGAACAAATTCAAACAGATGTACAGCCATTTAAAATAATTCAAAGAATGCCGGGGACAATGAAGAAAATACAAGACCAAAAGTGTACCAGAAGGATCAGCACAAATTGGTGACATTAGAGGGAAGTGTACATCATCTCCCAGGGAGAGAAAGCGCTTGCCGCATGAAGTATGTAAACCAGAAGGTGGAGTTCCTAAGATCCTCTAGCCCACTGGCAGCAGAGAGTGCTTTCTTATGTTTGAGGGAGTTAGAAGCATTAATCTGCTCCCAATTTGTCTTGAAGCCACAATCAGAGAATCAGCTTCTTGGAAGAGACACCAGATAAAGCAAGAGATTAGTTAACGATAAACATAAAGTAAGGGAAAGAGAACAGAAGACCAGAATTATGGGGAGGGGCAAAAGTCCCGCAAATATTATCAAAACATTTGACAAAGAAGAACTGGTTCTCCCAATCCCTGAATTTGTTGACCCCGTCCGACATTAACTTCTTGTATGGGTTGATTCATTATGTTTGGTTATTGTAGTTTCTCAGACTTGCCAACTTGGTCAAGAAGTTTAACAATTTAGCATTATGAGATGGCAGCCTAGATTCCAATGCCATCATCTCTAGAGACAAGAGATGAGTGTAGACGTTTGGAGATAATTGGATTGGGGCGATTCCAACATAGGATAGATATAAAGATAAGAATTTTTGGAAAGTTAAGAATCGGCCATGCCATATGTGAATGGCAGTATAAACAAAATATCCTTCAGGAGGGTTGTCTATGGTATCAGTTTCTTGAGGAGGGATAGCTTCAATTCCGGTGATATCGAAATCCCCAAGGATAACATTGGCTTCGTCTTGGGATGCAATGGCAGAATGCTTAGAAATAGCTTTAACTTTCTTAGGCGAACTCATGATTCTGCCAGGTGAAAACGTTTTAGTTAAATTCTTGATTATTTATGAATTTCAAAATGCATTTGGGAATTAAACAAAGAAATCTACTTAGATAAATTTAACATGAAACCAGATATAAGACTTTAAGATTATGTAAGTAGTTTAAGACAAAAACCAAATAACTTAACTTGAGCTTTCGACAATGTCAAAAGACCAATAGTTAGAGCTTTCGACAATGTCGAAAGGACAACGGTTTGAGGTTTCAGCAAAGTTGAAAGGACAATAGCATCAACTTTAAACTAGTATAACTCAACATTGTGAAAAGCCTAAAAAAGTAATAATTTATGTTCCTTGAGCTATCGGCAAAGTCTAAAGGACTAAATGTAACATTAATCCATTCATCTCTTTTCGAGGACGTCAAAAGCTCTATGGGAACCTGGATACACTACAAGCGTAACATAAAGCTAAGAAACAAGACCTTTGGACATTGTCGAAACAACTAACTTCAAATTCATAAGTAAAAAAAAATGTTAATGTTGTCAACGTTGTGGAAGGTTTGGTCAATGTGATTAAAACCTATCCTACCTATTGAGGTCGAAAGGTTTAAATTTAAAGTCATATATAAATTAAACGTTTCGGCAAAGATGGGCAAAGACAACTCTAGGTTCAAAGAGATCCAACCTCGTCGATGGATTGGTGTCGAAGGGCTCAAAGGGTTTGACTAAGTTCAAAAGTTTGACCATAGAAGGGATAAATCCACTGCATTTAGCTACATATCCTTTCGACAATATTGATCATACTGGCACCACAACACCGTTTGGCCCTATCGAAAGGTGCTAAGAAAGCAAATCCAATATTTCCGCCTTAACCTCTTTCAAAAGGGTAGGAAGGTCATTGTGTGTCGCCAAATTTATGATCTATACATGTGAAGTTTATGGGTAACTGAATCACGTTAATTAACCCTAAACCCAATTACGAATCAAAGTTTCAAAATTTTCTTAACAAACAAGTAATCAAATCTGTTAACAGAATGAATTTGAACTGAAACTAATCTGACTCTATTTCAAAAATCATTGAACTAATAAATTAAGGCCCAGATTTACTAACAGTGGATTAAACTGAAAATCTTGAAATGAATCCAACCCCGATAGGGAAATGAGTCCAAGAATCATCCATTGTAAATTTCAAAGATTATAAACGAGTAATAATAAAACTTTAAAAAATTACTGAAACTTGATTAAAGGGAACTTTTCAATAAATTAATTGAAATCCGCCTTCGAAAAAATCGAAATTCGAATGTTTTCAAAAAAACGAATTTCAATTTTAAAATCTGAGGGCTAATGTCCGATTGAAGTTAAGAAAATAGAGTTAAACTTAAAACTGACGCATTGGATGTGCTAGAGATTTTGATTTCTGGAAGCAAGATGGAAGTTTGAAAGTTTAAACAATTCTTTCACTTGTGTTTAAAATTTTGATTGCAGAAAGAATGAAAGAGGAGGAAGAAGAAAAGCGTATTATATAAGAAATGTCTCCCAAAATTATTACCCATTAAATGAGATTTGAATGGGCGACCCAGATCTACGCAAGATGGCCAAGAGGCGGGAAATTTCTAGGTTTCGATAAAGATGACTTAGAAATTTAAGAGCATCCCTTCAAAGGGTTGGGGGGAAAATGTTACACCAAAAAATCACCTTTCGACCAGGTCGAAACCTCTTTGAGTAGAGAGCTAAAGAGAAGAGCTGGATCAAAACCTTTCGAAGGAGTCGAAGGGATGCTGCAACCAAAGTTTAGAAACCTTAAAACTTTTCAAAGGAGTCGAAAGATCCCTCCTATCAATATTCACAGTGTTTCATCCTTTCTAAGAAGATGAAAGAGTCGAATGCTCCCTTTTGCCTTCATTTTCAACTTTTCGAAGAAGACCTTTCCGTTGAATCAAATAACCATCTTCCGAAGACAAAGGGAACAACTACTTTCATATGTGCCAAAACTTTTGACACCAAAGGTCTCACCTTTGTATGAACTGCTCGAAATGAAAAACATTGACCGGAACAACCTCTTCGGAAGCTATAGTAAGCCTTTCGAATCAGCCAAAACAAACATTGTCAGAAAAGTTCTTCATCATATCAAAATAAGAGCATAGGATACTCTACAACGTCAAAACCAATAACAGTTGAATCTCTTTGAAGAAAATGCGATCAATCTATCGACCGTGTCGAAGGCTTTAAGCTTACTTCACTAATGACAAGGAAGCAAAGATCCACACAGCACACCTTTCGACAATGTCGAAAGGTGCTAAGAAGAAAGCAATACTTAGAAATTAGCAAAGGAGAAAGAATGACAAAAAAACCTTAAACCTTTCGACAATGTCGAAAGGAGGCATGACTTTCGACTAGGTCGAAAAGTTAAGAGGAAATGAAGGAATTTCTAGAGCATGAAAAGAAGAATAAGGAAACCTTTCGACAATGTAGAAAAGAGGCATGGCTTTCGACAAGGCTGAAAGGATCATAGAAGCATGTGAAGGGCAAGCCTTTCGACAAGGTCGAAAGGTTCAAACAGCATATAAAGGGCAAACCTTTTGACAAGGTCGAAGGGTTCAAACACAATATAAAAGGCTAACTTTTCGACAAGGTCAAAGGGTTCCTGACAGCATATAAAAGGGGGTCATTTTGACCTGGTCAAAAGCAAGAGCGCGAAAAGGGGCCGCCTATATCTATAAATAAGACCCAAGGGGTCACATTTTGGGGACCCGATTTCTCTCATTCAAAACTTGTATTTTCTTTGACAAAGAATTGTAACCCAAATTTAGGGAATTATTGACTTCGGTAATTCAATGAAATAACATTTCTTTAGATAGAAAAAGGAAAGTCTTGTGCATTACTGATCTCTTTACTGATTATGAATGCTTTTGTTAGATTAACTTTTATATTTCAGGTTTAACTCCATCGAAAGGTACCTATCAACAAGGTCAAAAACTCTTCTGATCTTGACATTTTCTATAACCTTCCTAAGCCATCAACTTTGTAGTCTCAAGCTTTCGACAAGGTCAAAACCTGTTCTTCAAACACCAAAACTTTGGCTAACAAATTCATCTCGAAAGAAGTCATTCCCATAACTTTCAATAAAGTCAAAACCCACTCCAAATCCACTAGAGAATAAGATTTCTTGTCTAAACCTAAAGGAATCTAACGCCCAAGCTTTCGACAAGGTTGAAACCTACCTATAAGAGGCTTAACTTAGGGAATTTCAATCTGACCGAACAGAGGGCTTTCGTAGGAGAATTCGCACTTGCTCATCAGTATCGGAAGGTCACTTAATCTAGAGTCGATACCTTTCGACGACGTCGAAAGGCAAGATTTGAGAAATATCAATAAATAAAACCAAATCGAGAAGCAATTCCTAAGTGAATCACACTCACTATTCATATGAAGGATTATTCATCTTTCTTAACATTACTTTGCGATGTTGACAAGAAATCTTGTTAACACTTGCCTTATGTTTAACCAGTTTATCACAAAATCTAGGATGAATATATTTGACATATTCAAACCTAATTTTTATATTCAATTCTTGATTGTTTTAGAATTAAATTAATAAAATTAATTATGGTATTAAATAAAATACTGATTTTATTTAAAAGAAAATTAGATAAGATCTAAATATATTTAGACTTCGTAGGTCCATTAATGATCCAAACATGATAATTTTTTGAAATTCACCTATTTCTTTTGCTGTGGGCTAACCTAGCTCCAACAATGTTATCATATCCCAATAGCCTATGCGGTCCAAAATAGTCATGTTAGGCCTAACTAATTAAGCTTGCACACTTAATACGATATCTAGAAAGGTGATGTCTAAGATTGAAAGTGGGCAATCAAGTACCCCATCCTACTTGGTTAACTACTTGACTTGAAAGGTGAAGTGAGCCCAAAGATTGCCCCTAATAGAAAAGGTTCAATTTTAATTAGGTCTTAGGTAATTTTCAAAATGGTTTTGAAAATTAAAACTAGATTTTAAATTTTAAATTTTAATTTTAAATTTAAAATAATAACTTGTTTATTATAAAAGGTTATAGTATAACATAAAATTTCAAAATGTTTGAAATTATTTGAATATTAATTTTGAAATTACTATTATGATTCATAAAATAAATTAATTAAATTGAGTTAACTAATTAATACTTATATGCATGTATTATATATGTTGATATATGTTATGTTATTTTAAAGTGTTTAAGATAACATGAGCATATGTATATGTATATATAAGTTAAATTCTAAAATTAATATAATTTAATTAAAATTGTTTAATTAAATAAAGTAATTAAAGGTTAATTAATTAAATAAAATATACATTTATAAGTTTATAAAGGCTATAGTATACACTATAAAGGTTATAGTAGATATGTTCAATATAAATTTTTTATTGGAATACCAATATAAAATTAATTAAAGAGTTAACTAATATACAGTAATTCAATAGGATTCAATTAAAAAAATATTATACATAAGACTATCATATAAGTAATATGAATAATAATAAAACTTATGTGGTATGAATGTATAAACAAAAGGTGGAACATTGAGAAAACTCAAATAGACGTAAGGAATAAACATATACATAAATGTACACATACCGTGATTTCTGATGTGTTTGAAACTTGAATCACGAGGGTATTTCATATAAAATACATTATTGCTTAATGTTGTCATCTACTATATATTTCATATAGAATCACGAGGGTATTTCATTATAATGTTGCCCTCTACCATATATATATATATATATGTATGTATGTATGTATGTATGTATGTATGTATGTATGTATGTATATTACTTGCATACTCCTTAGTTTTCAGACTCAATATAATATATTGTAGATTATGAATCTTCGATATAATGTTGTCCTCTACTATATATATATATATATAAATAAATTACTTGAATACTCCTTAGTTGTTGAGCAAAATCAAGCTAGGGATGTTGTGTGTAGTATTATTAATATACTGAATAGATGAGGTAAGATAACTATGTATTTGTTGAGCAAACTCAAGGTACATATACTATACTTAGGCCGTCACGATATAGTAGGCATGAGTGAATAATCTTTTTCGATTTGTTAAGCAAACTCAAGGTTGAAATGAGATTAGGACAAGGAAATATGGGTTAGGAGTTGTATGCAATACAACCGATAAGAAGTTATCCATCTTTTATGAGGCTATGATTTGTTCAGCAAACTCATAGTCTGTATACCAAGATAGATGAATCCTAACACATACTAGTGAAGTCAAAAGACTTCTATATTTCATCTTAGGGTTTAAATAAACAAAAAGAATAGTGGGAGCCTTATTAGAAAAATGAAATGATAACATTTAACCTTTCCAATATTATAGGAACATATGCTAAACAATGTTCTAATTATCTACAATGATAAATTTGTGCATTTAATATGAATAATAAGACATTTATCAATTAATATATACAAATGAACTGAATCAAAAATTAACAAATGGAAATATAATATAACACTCACTATTAAATGCCGATTGCATGTTAATGTAACGACCCAGAATTTTGAACAATTTAAATTGAAAATATTTAATTTATTTTAAATATTTGAATGATGGTTTGAACTGAATTCCAAATTTTCATAATAAATTGGCGATTAAATTCTAAAATTTAATCTATTGAAAGTTGAATAAAAATTTGAATCTTCAATTCTAAGCCGATTAAAAATATTTCAAACGCATGTAAAATTTATATTGATAATACTGAAGTTAACAGAAGCTTCAGAATTGAAATTTTCAGTGATTGTTTCCGTTTTGAATTTATATCGTTTAGATTGAATTTAAAAATAGCCTTCCAGGGCACAATCTCGGAATTCGACGAAACCAGTTCCATTGGGTCGGTAATATTGAATTGTTATTGGATTTCAAATTTCGTATTATTCAGAGTTGTTACGTGAACACACGGTGAGAAAACGCGTTGAAATTAAATCGAATTCAACTTGAATTTAAAATTTAAAATTTGGTCAACATCAACTGTCCTATTCAGCCACCCTATTCCTTGATAAGCAGACCTACCTTGTACGTATGTCATCTTCATTTTAAAATACACGACATAACTTTTCCTCCTCCCAGAAATTTGAATCAAATTCAGAGATAAAAAAACCAAAATGGCCGAAGCCCCTTCAGATTCAAAGAGAAAAAAAGTATCGAGTTTAAATCAAACAAATTAATGGCAGAGGCCTATTTCCTCCTTTGATTTCAAACCGAAAGCCCCTATTCAGGCACAAATAAAATAAAATAAAAGAGAGAAAATCAATGGTGGCCGCGACATTAAAATCGAAAGGCATGGGGCGTTCGCGTGCGGCTCGAGTGGGGTATCGCGAATCTCGCGGCGGCAACAGCGGCTTTGGGGTGGAGCGGCGAGGTGGCCGCGATGGGAATTTGGGGCGACGACAATCTGGAGAGCGCAAGTGGCGAGCGCGTGAGAGGCGGCGGTCTTGGGCATTGCGATGAGTTCGGCGGTAGCGGCGAGAGCAAGTGGGGTTCGAGTGAAGATCAGTGGGTCGTGGCGTTGGATGTGGTAGCTGCGGCATGACCAGGGTTTCGCGTGTGGCAGCGCGACCGTGAGAGGAAACTCGATTTAGGGCTTGTTGCGGTCGAGCTTTGCTGTGGAGGAGGGGCGATGTGGATAGGATGTTGCGATTCCTCGAGCAAGTGGAAAGAGGCCAGAATTTCGATCTGTGTTCGACAGTGTTCAGTAAGTATAATTTGTTTATTTTCTGATTTAACTCAATTTGAAAATACATACAAACAGATTGAAAAAAAAAAATTGTTATTTGCCGAAGAAATATATATACACTTATACCCGTGAAACTTAAAAATGTATAAATGACCGGAAAGTGTATATATATATAAAAACTTTGAAAATATAGAAAAAAGGAATTTAGTTTTAAAATTGTAACCTTTAGTTAAACAAATTTAATTAAAGAAAATCAGTTCGAATTCTAAAATTTTAGTTAAAAATAAAAATATTTGGGAATGAACAAAAGGATAAATTTTTGGTTAAGATTTATTTACCGACTTAAAATCGAACATTGGTTAATTAAATTTATCAAATGAAATTTAATTTATTCGATTGATCCGAATATTAATAAATTGTGTAAAACATTTATACAAGGTATAAATCAAGGGAATCAAGCCGGAATTGGAAAATGGATTGCAAATAATAGCTAAGGTGAGAACTTCTCACTCAAAAGGGTTATTTAAATTTTAAATAGTTATATTTAAAATTTGCTGATTTGATTGATTGCTATTTGATTGTGATATTGGATATAGTAGGATATACTATATATAGCAATATATATATATTGGCATATGTATATATTGGAATTGATTTCCCGCCTTGTATAGCGGGTGAGACCCTATTGCGCCGCCTATTAAGCGGATAATATTTTATAAAATCCCATATACCGCGATATCCCGTCTTGAAACGGGATTGGTATTGTGCTAACGTCTGTGGATGCAGGGAAACAGGTTGGAGGGATCCAACTGGATTCCTCACAAATATTTATTTGTTTATAAATATTGTGATGATTGTTGACTATCATATCGATATATGATGTTTGTTCCCGTGATTGACCATTTGATGCTGTGGCATCATCGGATTCATTTTTAAAGTTAAAAATAACGATTTTTATTCTAAAAAGGGTTTTAAAGTGATTTTTCCAAAGTATATGTTTTATTTAATTTTTTAATTGATTCACTTTAAAATAAATAAACGTACAAGCTTTTATGTTATAAAAATTAATGCTTTTATAAAATATAACCCAAAAGGAAAATTTTAAAATAAATAGATTTATAAAATAGTTAAACTTGGGTTTTGAATAATTATCATAAATAGTTATATGAGAGATTTTATAAATTGATATTTATAAATTAAATTTATTGGGAATTATAAAACGAGTGTTATAAGTATTATAAAAATGAATAGATGTTGAAAATAAAAGATTTATAAGTATTAACTTATAAAACTGGGGTTTGGGCATTTAAATGGGATATTTCTAGAAATTGTAAATAAAGAAGATTTTATAAGTTGAAGTTGTTATAAAATATAAAAGAATCTTATAAGCAATAAGATTTGGAATTTGTGAAGCTTAAAAGAACGATTTGGTAAATGAATGAATGAATTATAAGTACTTAACTTATAATATGGACTGTTGGTATAAAATTGAGTTATATAATTTGAATTGGATTGATAAAGGAAATTTATAAATCGAAGTTTATAAATAGGAATAGAATTTATAAACATTGTTTATAAATTCGTAATCAATTGAATTTGATCAATTGAATATAAAAGTTTATTAAAGGAGTTATATTCACGTTTTTGAACAGTGAATATATCGTTAAATAAAATGGATATATTTTGGGAAAGGAATGTTTTAAATGGAATTTAAAATGATTTAAAGGTGCTTTAAAATGCATTAAGTATCGAATACCTAGATTTCAACATTCATTGTTGAAATAGACGTTTTCGAGAAATAAAAGGGAATGGAAACATAGATTTCAACATTTATTGTTGAAATAGATGTTTTCGAGAAAATAAGGAAATAATGGACTATAACACTGTTGTTATAGTAAATGATTTCCGAAAGGAAATATTTTTATATAGTATTGGGATTTATATATCTATTTAATTTCGAATCCCTATACTAGTGTTTTTGGGTCGTCGTAACGATGTTTTACGCAACATTCATTTTGACCCAAATAAAAGTGAATAAAAGAATGTTTTCCTTAAAAGAATGGGATATATACTTAACTATGGTTTAAGTATATTGAATATTTTCAAATTATTGAAAATAAATAAGATTTTGTGAATTACTTATTAAATAAGTATGGAATTGCTTTTCCAATATGAAATGGAACGTTTTTAAGAATTTATCTTTTTGAAGATAAATTGGAATTGAATATTTGAAATCTATTGAAAACTGTAGATCAATGGATATTTTGAAATATAAATTCAATATGGAATTTAGAAATGAAAAGGGAGATTGGTTTCAAAATAAATATTGATTTATTTTTGAGGTGTGGGAAATTTTATATCTTGTAAAGATATTTTTGGAAAAATAAATAATTTGAGAAATTATTTGGGATCTGATGATGTTGCTCATCTCTATTGATAGTTAAATAACTGACTATCAATATTTACCCTTGAATAAGTAATTGTTGTGAATTGCTTGAATTGGATGCCACACTTATTTTTAAAATAAGCGCTCACTATTCGGGTTAACCGGGAAAGGACCATGGGGTCGTATAACCCATTCCGAATATGTGATACGTCGTTATGAATTGCAGTTGAAGACCGGTGTTGAAGACCGGATAATTGTGAAAACGGAAGGATTACCGTCGAGTTACTCTGCATCGGCTGATCTCCGGTACAGAGGTTTTATCACCCTTAGTGACGGGAAGTCCGGACGTGATTAATGAATATCCGGATTGCAAGGACTTCTTTGTAAGTGCCTTCGGTTCTGTTCGAGCCCGTAACAGACTTGTATGGATTGTATGTCTGACGTTACAAGTTGAGATATAAAGCTGATTTCTTTCAAATATATTTCTGTTGGTGGCGGAGAATTTATTCTCTTAGCTTAACACCCTTCTCTGAGACGTACGAGCTGAGAGGTTATATAGTTGATGGTTATTAGTGATGTACTCCCAATTTGGTAGTGTGGCATGCTGAGTGATGCTGTGAAATGATCAGTGTATTGATCATTTGTGATAGGATCATTTGTTTGATCGTCTATCTTGATGATCATTGCTTTGATCATTTGTTGGCCCAAAGCAGCTTTTGAAAAGCGTGGCTTTGTGGACGAGACTTCATCGAGCCTCACACCCCGGAATGGTCAAAACGGAAAGATGCGGCAAGGTTATTAGGGGGTAGCGCCCCTTTAGTGTATGTCATTCCTTCTGGATAGAGGTGGTATCATGGTATGGAGCCCAGATACTTAACCTATGTGGTTACTGCAAATTTATTACTTTGTGGTTGTTGGAAATCGGGGATCCTCGGATATAGATCGGTTACGATTGGGGAATGACATATTCGTGTCAGTTGTTACCCAGTTAAGGGTAACCCGGCCTTGTGTTGGCAGAGATCCGGTTAGGTTCTCGAGACGTCATTCCAGAGGCGTTTCCATGTGGCAATGGGAAGTTCCTTGGCCTGACCATTTGTTGGAAATCCATTCTTCAATACACGCCTTGTACGGTTTTAGTTGTAGAACCTGCCATCTAATATGGTAGCTATAGCGGGCATAATATAATGGTACCTATGCTGGCTAAGATTTATATTCTACTTTCGAAATTGTTTTCTACACTATGCACTAATAATAATATCAAAAATGATTTGATTTCTGCATAGTAAGCATCTTTGACTATCATAAGGAGAAATCTCCTCCAAGTCTGCGTTTGCATTGTGTGTGTGGTGGGAGACCTTATGGTAGTTTCATTTTCAAAAAGCATTGCGAATTTTCTTTTAAAATTTCTCCTGTTCTTTGTTTAAAAGATAAATAACTGTTTTTAGTTCTCACACCAGTCACATGACTGACCTGGAGTTTATTGTTCCCTTCCTAAACTCTGGGTGCCCAGCAATTTCTACACGGGCAGTCTAGAGTTTGGTTATCAGGTCATCCTGGATTTAGGAGTGCTATGGAGCTCAGGAGGCGAGCAGGATGGTGTAGTCTATTATTTATTGTATCTATGGTGTATAGTATTTCTTTTTCGCTGTTCGTTGTTGTACACTCTGATAATGAATGTAATGTGATGTAATGTATAAAATGTATAGTTCTTTTGTTTTAATGAATATTCATTTATCTATTATATGTTGTTCCGCTGCGACTGTGAGATTCTGATATTGTTCTGTTGTTCTTTTTGTTTTGTTGTTCTGTTTCTCTCTTTTTCTCTCTCCTTCTACCTCTTTCTTCTTCTTCAACCATAAAGATTCGGAAGTTTGTTCCCCTTTGGCTGGATGGTTGTGGAATGTTGCCAGCTCAAAGGAGTACGGATTTTCGGGCCTTTACATTTGGTATCAGAGCATATGGTTAAGCGACAACCATGGCTCTGTTGGGTGTTACTCATTAGAGATGGAGTCAGTAGTACTCTAGAATGAGTTTGAGTGTAATAATAGATATGAGCGCGTATTTGTTAGTGAATATAAAATGATTTTATATTGTGTTGGTTGATTTATTGAGTGGCATATGAACCTTCGTCAGCGCGGTCTGCACAACTGTGCCGAAAGGGTTTCTAAACACTTGAGTAGAGCAATTCGATACAGTATTGTTTTAAAAATAGGGTAAATGAAATAATTTTGCCCAAAACTATTTTTATATAGAAAAGAAATGATTTTCTGTAAATTATGATAATATATGGATGCTAGGTTGTTAGTAATAACATTGAAATATTATCATATGAAAATTTAATAAGAAATAATGGGATAACCGAAGATTTGAAATTAAATTCATTTAACAAATGAAATTTATAAATATGAATTAAAAGTATAAGGAAATGAATTCATATACAATTGGGATTTGTAAAATAAATTGTAAATGAGAATTTATAAATGAGTTCTCTAAATTAAAATAAAGTGCCAGAGTTATTGTTTAAAAGACTCTGGGATTTCTTTAAATTGTTTTGGAATGAAAATAAGTTGATAACTTATAGAATATTTGAAATTTGATTGGAATGAAATGAGATTTGAATCATGTTGAATAAAATCCAAAATTGGAAATAAAATAAAATAAAGTGGATTGAATTCAAGTAAATTAACTTGATAATTTATTAATTTGTGAAATAATTTCAAATGGAATGAATATGAATATGGAAGGTAAATAAAATTGAATAGAATCAATTGGAAAACTAAAATAAATTGAATTGGTATCAATTTAAATTAGTTATAAACTAGAATGAATATGAATTCGTTTTGCTTATAAATGAATAGAATGAAGAAAATGAATTGTAAGCTATTGAATTAAATGGAAAATGGCATATGAATTGGTCGTAAGCAACTAAAGATGAATTGAAACTTTAGGAATTCCAAATGAAATTGAAACGCAAAATTGATTGAAAATGAATGAAATTGGATATGTAACTTCAATAATAAAGCTAAAGATGGTATAAGTAGTATATATTGAAAATTTTGAAATGGAATGTGCAAAATGATTTGAATGTTGGAATTGGATACTACTACTAGCAGGTTATACAGGTATATTAAAAGAAATGGAATTGGGATTTTGAAGTAAAAAATTAAATTACTCGACAAAAAGGTACGTATTTCAATTTTAGTATGAGATTTGATGATTTTCTTCTCCAGCCACTTGGCTTTCTCTTTTCTTTTTGATTCTGAGGGGCCGTGGTGCCATTTTGTAGTTGTACCGATCGAGCCGCGCAAAGGAGACGCTGGCGAAATTTTTCGAAAATTTAGAGTGTTAGAAAATTTTTGAGAAAATTTGAAAGTTTAAAATTTGAATTTGAATTTGAATTTAAATTTTGAAGTAAACAATGTTGTTTTGAAACTTGTAAGTGAAGTTGGAAAGCTAGTTGAAATGACAGTGAATCTTTAATAAAAAGATTTAGGTTAGTAAGCTGATAAAACTTTTTGAATTGGAAAAATAGTAGACGAATTAAGGACCCTTTCTTTCTAACTTGTAATTTCAGGACGAAATTCTTTTAAGGGGGAAAGATTGTAACGACCCAGAATTTTGAACAATTTAAATTGAAAATATTTAATTTATTTTAAATATTTGAATGATGGTTTGAACCGAGTTCCAAATTTTCATAATAAATTGGCGATTAAATTCTAAAATTTAATCTATTGAAAGTTGAATAAAAATTTGAATCTTCAATTCTAAGCCGATTAAAAATATTTCAAACGCATGTAAAATTTATATTGATAATACTGAAGTTAACAGAAGCTTCAGAATTGAATTTTTCAGTGATTCGTTCCGTTTTGAATTTATATCGTTTAGATTGAATTTAAAAATAGCCTTCCGTGGCACAGTCTCGGAATTCGACGAAACCAGTTCCATTGGGTCCGTAATATTGAATTGTTATCGGATTTCAAATTTCGTATTATTCAGAGTTGTTACGTGAACACACGGTGAGAAAACGCGTTGAAATTAAACCGAATTCAACTTGAATTTAAAATTTAAAATTTGGTCAACATCAACTGTCCTATTCAGCCACCCTATTCCTTGATAAGCAGACCTACCTTGTACATATGTCATCTTCATTTTAAAATACACGACATTACTTTTCCTCCTCCCAGAAATTTGAATCAAATTCAGAGATAAAAAAAACAAAATGGCCGAAGCCCCTTCAGATTCAAAGAGAAAAAAAAAGTATCGAGTTTAAATCAAACAAATTAATGGCAGAGGCCTATTTCCTCCTTCGATTTCAAACCGAAAGCCCCTCTTCAGGCACAAATAAAATAAAATAAAAAGAGAGAAAATCAATGGTGGCCGCGACATTAAAATCGAAAGGCATGGGGCGTTCGCGTGCGGCTCGAGTGGGGTATCGCGAAGCTCGCGGCGGCAACAGCGGCTTTGGGGTGGAGCGGCGACGTGGCCGCGATGGGAATTTGGGGCGACGACAATCTGGAGAGCGCAAGTGGCGAGCGCGTGGGAGGCGGCGGTCTTGGGCATTGCGATGAGTTCGGCGACAGCGGCGAGAGCAAGTGGGGTTCGAGTGAAGATCAGTGGGTCGTGGCGTTGGATGTGGTGGCTGCGGCATGACCAGGGTTTCGCGTGTGGCAGCGCGAAGTGATGTTGAGCATCACGCGGGGGGCGGCGCGACCGTGAGAGGAAACTCGATTTAGGGCTTGTCGCGGTCGAGCTTTGCTGTGGAGGAGGGGCGATGTGGATAGGATGTTGCGATTCCTCGAGCAAGTGGAAAGAAGCTAGAATTTCGATCTGTGTTCGACAGTGTTCAGTAAGTATAATTTGTTTATTTTCTGATTTAACTCAATTTGAAAATACATATAAACAGATTGAAAAAAAAAATTGTTATTTGCCGAAGAAATATATATACACTTATACCCATGAAACTTAAAAATGTATAAATGACCGGAAAGTGTATATATATATAAAAACTTTGGAAATATAGAAAAAAGGAATTTAGTTTTAAAATTGTAACATTTAGTTAAACAAATTTAATTAAAGAAAATCAGTTCGAATTCTAAAATTTTAGTTAAAAATAAAAATATTTAGGAATGAACAAAAGGATAAATTTTTGGTTAAGATTTATTTACTGACTTAAAATCGAACAATGGTTAATTAAATTTATCAAATGAAATTTAATTTATTCGATTGATCCGAATATTAATAAATTGTGTAAAACATTTATACAAGGTATAAATCAAGGGAATCAAGCCGGAATTGGAAAATGGATTGCAAATAATAGCTAAGGTGAGAACTTCTCACTCAAAAGGGTTATTTAAATTTTAAATAGTTATATTTAAAATTTGCTGATTTGATTGATTGCTATTTGATTGTGATATTAGATATAGTAGGATATACTATATATAGCAATATATATATATATATATTGGCATATGTATATATTGGAATTGATTTCCCGCCTTGTATAGCGGATGAGACCCTATTGCGCCGCCTATTAAGCGGATAATATTTTATAAAATCCCATATACCGCGATATCCCGTCTTGAAACGGGATTGGTATTGTGCTAACGTCTGTGGATGCAGGGAAACAGGTTGGAGGGATCCAACTGGATTCCTCACAAATATTTATTTGTTTATAAATATTGTGATGATTGTTGACTATCATATCGATATATGATGTTTGTTCCCGTGATTGACCATTTGATGCTGTGGCATCATCGGATTCATTTTTAAAGTTAAAAATAATGATTTTTATTCTAAAAAGGGTTTTAAAGTGATTTTGCCAAAGTATATGTTTTATTTAATTTTTTAATTGATTCACTTTAAAATAAATAAACGTATAAGCTTTTATGTTATAAAAATTAATGCTTTTATAAAATATAACCCAAAAGGAAAATTTTAAAATAAATAGATTTATAAAATAGTTAAACTTGGGTTTTGAATAATTATCATAAATAGTTATATGAGAGATTTTATAAATTGATATTTATAAATTAAATTTATTGGGAATTATAAAACGAGTGTTATAAGTATTATAAAAATGAATAGATGTTGAAAATAAAAGATTTATAAGTATTAACTTATAAAACTGGGGTTTGGGCATTTAAATGGGATATTTCTAGAAATTGTAAATAAAGAAGATTTTATAAGTTGAAGTTGTTATAAAATATAAAAGAATCTTATAAGCAATAAGATTTGGAATTTGTGAAGCTTAAAAGAACGATTTGGTAAATGAATGAATGAATTATAAGTACTTAACTTATAATATGGACTGTTGGTATAAAATTGAGTTATATAATTTGAATTGGATTGATAAAGGAAATTTATAAATCGAAGTTTATAAATAGGAATAGAATTTATAAACATTGTTTATAAATTCGTAATCAATTGAATTTGATCAATTGAATATAAAAGTTTATTAAAGGAGTTATATTCACGTTTTTGAACAGTGAATACATCGTTAAATAAAATGGATATATTTTGGGAAAGGAATGTTTTAAATGGAATTTAAAATGATTTAAAGGTGCTTTAAAAGTATCGAATACCTAGATTTCAACATTCATTGTTGAAATAGACGTTTTCGAGAAATAAAAGGGAATGGAAACATAGATTTCAACATTTATTGTTGAAATAGACGTTTTCGAGAAAATAAGGAAATAATGGACTATAACACTGTTGTTATAGTAAATGATTTCCGAAAGGAAATATTTTTATATAGTATTGGGATTTATATATCTATTTAATTTCGAATCCCTATACTAGTGTTTTTGGGTCGTCGTAACGATGTTTTACGCAACATTCATTTTGACCCAAATAAAAGTGAATAAAAGAATGTTTTCCTTAAAAGAATGGAATATATACTTAACTATGGTTTAAGTATATTGAATATTTTCAAATTGTTGAAAATAAATAAGATTTTGTGAATTACTTATTAAATAAGTATGGAATTGCTTTTCCAATATGAAATGGAACGTTTTTAAGAATTTATCTTTTTGAAGATAAATTGGAATTGAATATTTGAAATCTATTGAAAACTGTAGATCAATGGATATTTTGAAATATAAATTCACTATGGAATTTAGAAATGAAAAGGGAGATTGGTTTCAAAATAAATATTGATTTATTTTTGAGGTGTGGGAAATTTTATATCTTGTAAAGATATTTTTGGAAAAATAAATAATTTGAGAAATTATTTGGGATCTGATGATGTTGCTCATCTCTATTGATAGTTAAATAACCGACTATCAATATTTACCCTTGAATAAGTAATTGTTGTGAATTGCTTGAATTGGATGCCACACTTATTTTTAAAATAAGCGCTCACTATTCGGGTTAATCGAGAAAGGACCATGGGGTCGTATAACCCATTCCGAATATGTGATACGTCGTTATGAATTGCATTTGAAGACTGGTGTTTAAGACCGGATAATTGTGAAAACGGAAGGATTGCCGTCGAGTTACTCTGCATCGGCTGATCTCCGGTACAGAGGTTTTATCACCCTTAGTGACGGGAAGTCCGGACGTGATTAATGAATATCCGGATTGCAAGGACTTCTTTGTAAGTGCCTTCGGTTCTGTTCGAGCCCGAAACAGACTTGTATGGATTGTATGTCTGACATTACAAGTTGAGATATAAAGCTGATTTCTTTCAAATATATTTCTGTTGGTGGCGGAGAATTTATTCTCTTAGCTTAACACCCTTCTCTGAGACGTATGAGCTCAGAGGTTATATAGTTGATGGTTATTAGTGATGTACTCCCAATTTGGTAGTGTGGCATGCTGAGTGATGCTGTGAAATGATCAGTGTATTGATCATTTGTGATAGGATCATTTATTTGATCGTCTATCTTGATGATCATTGCTTTGATCATTTGTTGACCCAAAGCAGCTTTTGAAAAGCGTGGCTTTGTGGACGAGACTTCATCGAGCCTCACACCCCGGAATGGTCAAAACAGGAAAGATGCGGCAAGGTTATTAGGGGGTAGCGCCCCTTTAGTGTATGTCATTCCTTCTGGATAGAGGTGGTATCATGGTATGGAACCCAGATACTTAACCTATGTGGTTACTGCAAATTTATTACTTTGTGGTTGTTGGAAATCGGGGATCCTCGGATATAGATCGGTTACGATCGGGGAATGACATATTCGTGTCAGTTGTTACCCAGTTAGGGGTAACCCGGCCTTGTGTTGGCAGAGATCCGGTTAGGTTCTCGGGACGTCATTCCAGAGGCGTTTCCATGTGGCAATGGGAAGTTCCTTGGCCTGACCATTTATTGGAAATCCATTCTTCAATACGCGCCTTGTACGGTTTTAGTTGTAGAACCTGCCATCTAATATGGTAGCTATAGCGGGCATAATATAATGGTACCTATGCTGGCTAAGATTTATATTCTACTTTCGAAATTTTTTTCTACACTATGCACTAATAATAATATCAAAAATGATTTGATTTCTGCGTAGTAAGCATCTTTGACTATCATAAGGAGAAATCTCCTCCAAGTCTGCGTTTGCATTGTGTGTGTGGCGGGAGACCTTATGGTAGTTTCATTTTCAAAAAGCATTGCGAATTTTCTTTTAAAATTTCTCCTGTTCTTTGTTTAAAAGATAAATAACTGTTTTTAGTTCTCACACCAGTCACATGACTGACCTGGAGTTTATTGTTCCCTTCCTAAACTCTGGGTGCCCACCAATTTCTACACGGGCAGTCTAGAGTTTGGTTATCAGGTCATCCTGGATTTAGGAGTGCTATGGAGCTCAGGAGGCGAGAAGGATGGCATAGTCTATTATTTATTGTATCTATGGTGTATATTATTTCTTTTCCGCTGTTCGTTGTTGTACACTCTGATAATGAATGTAATGTGATGTAATGTATAAAATGTATAGTTCTTTTGTTTTAATGAATATTCATTTATCTATTATATGTTGTTCCGCTGCGACTGTGAGATTCTGATATTGTTCTGTTGTTCCTTTTGTTTTGTTGTTCTGTTTCTCTCTTTTTCTCTCTCCTTCTACCTCTTTCTTCTTCTTCAACCATAAAGATTCGGAAGTTTGTTCCCCTTTGGCTGGATGGTTGTGGAATGTTGTCAGCTCAAAGGAGTACGGATTTTCGGGCCTTTACAGTTAATGTTTTCTATACCCATGCAAGTGCGTGATTTTTACAACTACTTAATCCATTTGTAATATGGTCACTTACTATTTGGTTGAGACCATGTATTTCATTATATGTGTTTCGAACTCTAAAATCTATACAAGGCTATGAATATTTGATCCATTTACTATTACAAATAAATATTACATCGTGAAAGGTCACAGTTCATAATGTGTGATACTTCAAGAATATAGTTCATTCAAAATAAGCCAATAAGTAGTACTATGAGATCGAGTATTCAATTTGATTGACTACCTAAAAGATCATATTGTGTTAATTGTAACATAAAGCCAAAAATATAGTATAAATCTAAGAGCTTGATTGTTGAAATGTCAATTTGATCGATTTACGTAAAATGCAATACATTGATGTCCTTACAGGTTAATGATAATCGGATAGGTTTTTGTAAAAGATTCGTCATAACATTGTAGTAAGGGTTTTCTTTTGAATGGTTTGACCATTTAGAAAGGAAAATTAATGTATAAGAGTAAATGAGATTTAAGATACAGTTGGGATAAAGAGAGTGGATGGTTAATTCTGCTTCATAAGGAAACATCAGAAATGAGAACTGTAATAATAATAATTGATACTTAACATTGGAATGAGAAATGTGATTTCAATTCCAAAATGTATTTTCATATAAAAAATTATTTTCTATGAGATTTATTTCTTTGAGTTTGAGATATTTGATCAAAAATTCTCCATAGCATATGAAATAAATAATCTATATTAAGTGAATGATGGACCTCCAAATTTAGTATACTATTATAGTAATGGAAGAAATAGTGGAAGCATGTCATATAGCACTTGTTGATTGCATCAAATTAAGAATTTTTTTCGTAAAACGTACCGAATATTATCTATGAAATAATTATTATTTTTGGTTATCGATTGAAAAAATAGACATTGCTATATTTCGATGAATATTATGAATATTCGTTATGAAATAAAACTATAGTGTGGTTTTTGTTTTCATAACAAAAGTGATGCATTGGAAAATACAAAAGTACTAAATATTATTTGCAATTATTCTGAAATTATAAACTAAGTCGTAGTTTTGAGAAATAATTTTATCATATGATTATGAATCATATGACATTGCTTAATTATATCTTAAAAAATTGAACGATTATGCCCCCATTCAGTGGGAGCATCATAAGAGTTAATGAACTCTTCAGATTGATACATATATATAAGCAATCGTAAGTCTATTAACACCAAAATGGTTCCACGTACTTTGTCACATTTATGGATGAGTTATCACTAATATGGACATGTGTATCTGATACGCATGAATTTTTTTCGATGGTAAACTCATAGTATAAAACATAAGTAAATAAAATAACATATGATAAAAATTATTCGATTTGATTTAATGAGTGATTATATTGTAAAAAGTTTCGAATATACTCGATCTCAAAAGTCTTTCCTCCATGTGATACATAATGATGCATCGATAAGGAGTAATCGAACTTTATTGGACAAAATACAACTAATTGTGAGTGAAGTTGAGTAAATTTCTTTCTGTAAAGTTATGTACTAAAGAGTAGTACAAATTGCTAATATTATTTCATCTAAATAATAGTTTACAATACATACAAGTTAAGGATTTATAAGAAACCCCAACATATCTTAGGTCAAGAAGTTGGCAGGATATGCGAGTTGGAAGCTATACATAATAATTGTTGTAAGGGATCTTAATCTCCCCAAAATGAGTTTGAAAAAGTCTGTCATTAGATGACGTATTTATGTTTTGAACATAAATTTTGTAAACTAAAAACTATATCAATTTTATATAAAATTCAATTCATAAAGTGTTTATGAATACCTATTCCGTTGCATTGAGAAACAATTGTTGTTTCAAAAAATACCAACTTCATTGTGAAGCAATTTCTTTAAGAAATTACCGGTAGTAAAATGGAATTGGATACAATCCAAAGATAAAAATGATTACGTGAGATGACATGAAACTAACCTAACCTAAATGAATACATCACATTAGGATGTCTAACAAGTATCCTCGCACAGTGAAGAGAAACTATGAGTTTCTTATCAATGTCGAGAATAGATAATCCTCATTAGTCAATTAAACCGCTAAGAGTATTGACTCTATGACGTGGTACGATGTGCAACTCTAAATTTTATTCTTCAGTGCATAATCAAAATATGATTTTGATAATTGTATCCAAAAGGATATGATCCTTTTAGCCGCAAATGAGTCTTTAAGAGAGAGACAAATGTTGTTGGAATATAGCGAGCCACATTGACAAAAATAACACCATGAATTTTCAATTGTTGAAATTAACGTAATAGATTCACCATTAGATGTGCTCAAGTAGGTTTGGATTTTAGCCACAAAATTATCACATAGTATGACGTTATATTTTGATACATATAGAAAATTCTAAATAATGATTTAGAATAAATTGTTTACACATAATAACCAAAGTATCTTGAAGTCAATGGAAGCAATATTGTGTTTGTGACTCTTTGGATATGATAGAAGAAATGATATGAAAGTATTATTTTACAAGAATCAAGATTGAATAAGTATTTTTATAAAAATCAAATATTTTGATTTTCAATCAAAGTGCAGAGGAAGCGTGTGTTCAAAAGAATGAACGATAAATGGTACACTGATATTTCTAAACTACAAAACAACACATTATTGATTTAAGTAATGTACTTGTGTTAAAATAAACCTAGGTAGTTTTAGTACTCAACTTCGAATTCATAAATTTTGCTTTTATAGAAAGTATGAGAGGTATAGGGAATGTCCCAAAACGATATGCAAAGGTACCTTATTAAATTGTTTTATAAGGAATATATGAAATATGTTCCTTACGCATTTGTAATAGGAATTATCATACAAGTTACGTTATCTACGGTATTGTGATTTTTTTATGTATTTGATATATAGAGAAATATCAAATACAAAGTGGCATCACTAAATGGTTGTTTGAAGTTGCAATGACCCGTAATTTCGCTACTTCGAAAATGAGATATTTTATTTATTTTAAATTTTAAAGGATTTAAAATTTAAATAAATAAATTATATATAATAAATAATAATAGAGAAATTATTTACTCTTATAATTGATAATTAAAAAGTATAAATTTGGATTTTAGAACAAATCAGCAAAAGTTAAGTTTTGTTAAAAATAAATAAAGGTTTAAATAAATAGGTTTAAATATTTATTTAAAAAGATAAATCTTATTAAAAAAATCTAATAAAGATAATAAAAGCATGTTAAAAGATTTAAAAGAATATTAATAATCATTGTACAAAAATAACCAAATTTTATCGCATTTTGTCAATTTACATACACTGTAAAATAGAGATTTTGATATTATTTATATATAATTTTAAAATATGAATAGACATATTTTAATTTATTTAAAGAAATAAAAAGTTAATTTTTAAGTTTGGTTTACTTGAATATATAGTTTAACAAAAACGTCAAATTTTAACTATAAAATATGTCAGCAAAAACACCGTTTTCAACCAAAACAAGTTATCGTTAGGTTGTTGCAACATGATATGTTTTCTAACACATACACACAACTTAAAAACGATGCACACATTAGATTTACATTTTAATACAAATTCATTTTGAAAAGTCAACATTTACAAATAGTTCAAAAAGTAACATGATTTGATAATTTATAATTAAAATTAAATTGTTAAACATAATAATTACAAAAAGGACTTAACCTCTCTCATCTCATTAACAAGATGGAATGGATATGCATGAAAAAGGAGTAAAAGTTATTTTAACATTTTATTAAAGTTTAAGAAAATAAGGTAAACATCATTTCTTAAGTACAAATTACATCTTTTCATCCTTTCCACCATTAATGCACTTCACATCATGCTTAAGCGAAAGTCAAAAAGTAAGGTATCTAAGTCACTTACCTGTACAAACTCAAGTATAATAAGCATGCACACCTTTCATTTTTGCACACGTCATTCTTTACCTTCTTTTTCACTTTCTCCATCTTCTGCACCTCTATTTCCATGGTATCCAACTTCTCTTCCACTTCCATAACTTCCTCCACCTTAACCAAGCTCGTACATACCTAAAACCCCGCTTCTACAACCCATACCCAAGCTCACTACCCCGTGCCCTCCATCTACCCATGGCCAAAGCCCATACCCACCACCTAAGCACTCATGCCAATCCTACCCCACCTCTAAACCTACGGCCAAGCCCTCAAACCCACCTTACTACCACACACGCCCCTTCCTTTCCACCTATTTGTGCCCTACACCACCACACACACATGAATACCCCACCTACCCACCTCAAAAACCCCACACAAGCCATCTACCCTTTATCTCCAAGGTCGTAACCCTTCTACACAAAGCCATACACACCCCATAGCCTAGGCCGTACGCTCCATACCCCCTTCCAAGCATACGCCCAAATAAAAATAAAACAAAACAAAAAGAAAAGAAAATGAGAGAGGAAAGGAAAGCAGTAAAATTCGAGACGTTCGGAAAAAGCACATTAGTTCAAGAAGCATGTTAGCTTATAAAAAGATTGATGGAGTGGATACGAAGGTGAGAAATTGTCATCGTTATATGTTTTATATTAATTATCGAGTTCAATTGTTATGTTAGATAATCAACATTTTATGATATGTATGTCTGAATAATTGTTTGAATGTTGGATAATCCATAGTATTGTTATGGCACTTATCATACTATTGAATATGATAATGTCATATGACTGGGTGTATGGTTGTGATGTTAATATGGACATCAAATTTCTGCCATTATCGATGAAGTGATCCGTTTGTTAAATAAGGCCAATTTTGGTGATATGATATACTTCGAAAAAATAAGTCTCTTTTCAAGTGGAATTGAAATTAAAGTAGATATAAAAGAGGATTTCAAATTAGAAGTGGAATTGAATTTGAAATGAAAGGTTAAATTGAAATTGAGATGAATAGTGAAATTGAAATTGAAATTGATTTTGAAAATTGAAATTGAGATTAAGTTTTAAATTTAAATTAGAATTGAAATTAGATTTGAAATCTAAGTTTTAATTGAGTTTAATCTGAAGTTTGAATTGAAATTGGGATTTATAATTTATTATAGGAATAAAATAATATTATAATATGGTAACACTGAAAATACATTTTAAAATACTTTAAAAGGTGAAAATATTAATTGAAAATGATTTGTAATTTTTTTATAAGTAATAAAGTTCAATTTGAATAGATTATTTCAAGTGTTGAAGAATAAGTTAAAGCTAGGCGCATCGCGCAACGGTAGTTCGCGATTTCGTGCCAAAAAGTTCAAATTAGTGTATAGAGTGGAATATAGCTCGAAACTCTTCGAGATAAGAAAATTATGGACTATATTATCCATATCTTCTAAGTGAAGAAAGAAAATCACATTTCTTTAAGTAAATTTTGAATTAAGTCCAAATCAATTTTCTAGAAAAGTGTAGTTAAGCAACCATAACGAAAAATCTATTTAAATGGACGTTTTTAATTATGAAAAAATATGGAATAAATTTTATAAATCTATTTAAATATTTTAAAAGAGATTTGAAATGGAAAATATTAATTTTCAAACATTAGAAAATGTTGCTAAATCAAATAAGCCTATAAAGTACTTTCCGTAGTACTTTTATTTTGCGAATTCTGCAACTCTTTGAATATGAATTTAAACTTAACGGTTCTTCCTAGAATCAATTACAGATGATTTTATAAAGATACTTAAGTGTTTAAAAGATAATTTGGGATCTTCTTAATCAATTCTAAAATAAATTTGATAACCGGATATGCAGAAACGACTAGTACATTTGTCCCGCCTGTGAGATCTGGAAAGGAAAAAAAGGTGTTTAATTAATGTTAGGGATGGAGCAACCAATGCCCTGAACTTACCTGGCCTCTGTTTTATTTTCTTAGGCGATGAGTGGAACAGATCGAAAGGAAAGCCCAGATGCTCTAAAAATATTATATTAAGTATTCCAAAATAAAAAAGGATTAGTATTATCCAAAGCACAAAAGAATGAATTACTTGCTCTAAGACAAAAGGAAGATATTTTGAAATCATCCGAGAAGAATTAAAGTGAAAAGTGACTTAATAAATCCTGTATACTCATATTCACCTTTTATCTATAATTGGATTTCAAAGGAACCGGGGTCGGATTTGGGAGATTCCCATCCGGAGACAATTTCGAACCAGTTTATACATTTGAAGAATGAAGATATTGAAGATGAAGATATTGAGATGAATAATAACAAGGGACTGCTTGTTGATTAATTGGGATAAACTCCTGATTCACTATATTGTAGTAGTGTTCTCTTTATTATGAAAAATCTCAAAAACATAAGGACTTTTCGCTTAAGAGAAGTACCTTCCGTTTCGTTCAATCCTAGAACGAACTTGTATGGATGAATGCCTGACCTTGCATTCTAAATCCCAATGGGTGATCTCTATAAATGTATATCTGTTTAGTGGCAAAGAAGACACCTTCTCTTTTCTTAACACCCTTTCTTAAGATATACGAGCTCAGGAGTTATATGTTTGTAGAAATCAGTCATATGAATGTGGAATGGCAATGTGGCATCAAAAGTGAAGAAGATGTCCTATGTGAAAATGTAATCGTAGCCTCGAGCCTCATCACCCAAAAATGACAAAAACAGGGTAGAAGCAGCAAGGCTAAGTGGATCGCTCCCAACCAAGAGATGTCATCATAATTCTAGATTTACTCTACACATGTCTAAGTATGTGGTGAATGTATGAACCAGAGCCCCGTCAAAGGACGGTAACGACTGGGGTGATGACATATTCAGTACTATCCAGCATGAGAGGTAGGCCAGTCTTGTGTTGGTTTAGGTGGGCAGTATCTGCTCCCATGGTGCATCCCTCTAGAGGTGTAATATCGGAAGTAGTCCCCTACCCATCATTTGTATGGAATCCATTCTCCAATAAGTGCTTCCAGACTTGATTGTAGAACCTAGTACGCTGGAATTTAATAATGTAACAATTTCGGCTAAGATTAATAAGTTTATTTGCAAATGTTTTCAAAAAATATCAATAAAAATAATATCGAATGTTTTGGTATAAAAGTGTTTTAGTTATTATAAGTTATGAACCCGTCTGTGTTTATGTGTGGGCGTGATCTTATGAGATACTCTTTCTTTTCAAAGGAATTTATTTCCAAGGCTGATATATGACACTGTCATTTATTATTGAGTTTTCTCACACTTGTTTATCAAGCTTGATCTGGGTATTTTCAATACTCGGGTCAGATCCGAGTAGTTTCAGATTTAGTTGAAGACGTTTGAAGTTTCCAGAAAGAGCTGGAAATATTCATCTATGTATGACATATTCTATTATCCGATGCTGTCAGTTTGCTTTATTTGATGTTTGTCACCAATTGTAAAGACAGATGTTTATAACTGTCCAAGCTGAATATTGGTTAGACTTTGATATATGTATTTAAAATTTTCCACTGTAAAGATACTTGTTCAATATTAAATATTATCCCTTTCGTGTGAGATTCTATTCTGTCTATTATTCTTTTTACCCTTAATGACCAACTTATTATTGTAATTTGAGTCAGACATGCGTGGTTTATTATCGGCGCAAAGGGTACGGAAAAGCTGTTCATTATAGAAGTGTTCTCATGAATTTGTGAAATACTAGAGAATTATTTACGAAAACAAAAAAACTCCTTCTGAAGGAGTGTTCAAACTCAAACTTCATAAGTGATATGAGTATAGTATGGTAATAATAAATTCAAATTAAGAATTTGTAACATCCCCTACTTTGAGGCCCGAAGCGAAGCGCTATTGATGTTGCAATCATCTATAGTATTAACTTTCGATGAAAAAATATGGTAGTGTTAATGGTACCCATAATATCAAAGCACATGAATATGAAATAAAATTAACACAGATTACAAAAACAGCTTTTCTGATTACATTTCAAACCAATATTTCATATTTAGTTACATAATCCCAAAATGTTTCTCAAGTTTTGATCAAATATAATTATTATAAATTACGCAAAGTGCGGCATATGAAGATGCCCCATTGGATGATTGGAGTACTATATAGATATATAAGTCATAAATTCATCACAGTTGAAATAAAATTAAATAGCTCCTACATAGCTAACTTTGTATCTTACACATCTTTGGAAGCTTATTTATCCAACCTGCTAAACCTAAAAAACCTTCACTCTCAATCTACTTAAATTAATTTTGACCACCCAAGAGTTTAAGGGGAAATCTTAAAATTTGAGTCAGACATAAATCCTTGTGTGAATAATACTATTACGTCTCGATTTACTGATATTAAGTGAGACTACGCAACTAAGTGGAACGGGTTTCCCCTCACCAATATCCTTTTAAAATCATATCATTTGTAAATCAGAATCCTAGAATCAAATCGATTATAACAATAGTAGCACATACATATATGCATAAAAATCAGGAAATCAAAGGACCATCTGTCCACACTATAGTTTTACTTGGCCACCAATTAACCATTGGCTGACTCGAGCCTACCAGACATAATCAAGAATCCAACTTATGTTAGACACAATACTGGGTTGACTGCACTTCACTTTCTTTTTCTAGGGTCATCTGAAACTAATGGTTTTGCGGGCTCACCAATAACCTATTTTTACTTTGTATATTCCCTTCTTTGTGTAATCTCATTTTAGTCCCACATGTGATAAAGCCCTAGACACTAGAACTTTGGACTTATTTTAACTAGGGGTTAATAGCTAAAGTATAAAGCGCAACCCTACACTAGTCCCATCTAGTCTCCTAATATATGAGTTATAAACTTAGGGTTAACTACCCTACTCATGTTTCATTTTCTATTTTGTACTTAAGGTTAACTACTCTGTTAAAAATTCATTTCCTTGTAAATAATATTTACAAATAATTTACCCCTGAAATCATATACTTTGCTTTAGTCGAAACATTTATGTCATGGTGTATACTTTACACAAAATAGTGTTGATGAAATCCAATCAATGGGATTTTCTGTCCCTTCAAATAGCATTGGGTTCAAGTACTGGTTTGTGGAATCATTGCTTCAAAACCATTTGAAATCACTCCTTTCGAAACCTTTGGGTTTAATATTTAATATAACTATGGGTCATAAAAGGAAAAAGGCAAAAGCATTACTTTCAAATGCATTGATCCTAAGTTACATACTAAGCTTGACATTTAAAATCACTCCATTCGAAAGAAGCCAAAGATGTGGTTGCTCATTTGTATGAATATAACATCAAGCTGCGTACTGGGCTTAACGTTGCTGAATTGAAGCCAAGTAGATGCAACAGTTGATGAAAGATGGGGAGAACCTTTAGGGATTGTTCTTTAGAATGAGATTGAATAGCAGAAGAAAACCATTGATGATATTTTTAGGAGATTTCTCACCTAATTAGAGAGAAAGAGGCTGCTGAAAGCAAGAGAGCGATTGTGGTACCTCGCTTTGATATGATTCTAACTCATCATGTAGATGATAGCCTTTACTGGCGACTGGTCATACTAGGGTGGTGCAGTTGAGAGCACCTTCCTATTCAAAGGATAATAGATGGAAGATTGATGCCCATATGTACTTGGGGGTTTTTGTAGGAATACCAGGAATACCAAGGCTCAACTAATTGATACTTTGAAAAATACAAGGGGAGGGAGGATGTACTAAGAATTCATGAGTTTGAGTGCTTTTTTGAGTAAAGCTTGGGGTAGAATCAATTCTTTATATAAAAAAATAGATGGGATAAAATTGGGAGGAAAAGGGGGTATACTATCTTATAGCACACGTGGGATGTACTCGAATTTTCTACCCTTCACTTGATAAGAATTTCATATGTAATATTGTGAGTTTCGAAGTAACTATGAAAGGGCCAATAGACCATTGGGTTGGAGCTTGTTATGACCGTTGAAAGACTTTCTCTGTTAGTTCATCCCTGCCTTTAGCAACCGTGATTTAGGTGTTTTAAGATAGCATCATTGGATGCCCGCGTTAGAGAATGATAATGTAACTTACATCATATTCATGGCTATATACAAGTTATGTGAATTAATATTTCTTTGTGAAGTTTGTGAGTTTCTTTTACTTACTTTACTTATCTATACTCTCGTTTAATATTATTTTATGTTGGCTCATTTTATTTTTAGCCCACTTCTTTTGGTCAAGGTTTAGAGGTTACCATTCTTATAGAGAAGATGGATTGTGCCCTAGGCTAGAGTTGTAGAATTGGAAGTTTATTGAAGGATACTAAAACTGTATACAAGGTGATATATATGAATGAAATTATGTATTTGAAACATATAGTTAATGAATCGGATGGGCAGATTGCATGGTGGATCAGTAACACCTTCTATAGTTTTGAACTTAGATGCTACTTCTAGATCAGGTACTGGCCTCGCTCTTCCTTCCAAGGCTGATCCCAAAAATGCTCTCAAATGAAAGAACATGTTATTACGAGGCCAAGTTTAAAGAGCTGAAGGATCGTTATAAGAATGAATTAGATACATCGGGCATTTGTATTTCGCCCCTTATTTCTACCGCGGAGGAGCACTTTAGTGCATTCTCTAGGAATACCGAGAAGACAAGGTAATATCTGTTAGGTGAGAATTAAAGAATTATAACAATGGCTATGGAGCATGGGAATGCTCTTGAGAACAAAGTATTTAAATTAAAATGTGAAGCTCGTGTAAGTTTTACTGATTAACTCCTGGACTTTTCCGACCGAACCATTGTCATACACGAGTAGGGTTTACTATTGTATAGTAAATGTTTGGGTAAACGCACACGGTATGGGACCCATGGTCGTTATCTATTCAATTGCTATATAAAAGCATTTAACACTTTTTAACGAGTTTACGACTCACCTTTTGATGTTTATAGGACTTACTCATGTTTGATGTTTATAGATTTTGTACCTATCTTAATGTTTATAGGACTTATTCCTATTTGATGTTTATAGGTTTCGTTCCTATCTTGGAATTCATTAGTTATATACATATCTCGATGTTTATAGGTCTCGTACCTATCTCGATATTTATAGACATATAGGTCTATATTGGAGTTATGTGCATATAGGTGAATTTATTTCACCAATCTTTGAGTTTGGCGCCCTCATCCTCATTTATGAGATTTCTAGATTTCTGTTTGTGAGATTTCCAAATCTAAGGTTGTTGGATTATCACCAAATCATTTTGGAGGTTTTTTCTTTTAAAAAGCTATTATGAGTTATGTATTTGGTGATTTGAAGTTACCGATGCATGTTTGATACTTGTCGATATATGACTATATTTGAGATCTAAATCACTTTATCTATCATTCAATTTTTCTAACTCATTTATCTTAGTCTAGACTAATCCATTTATTATTTTTATAATACTCGAGGTAGATCAAGATGTTTTAGGTCCTTTAGCTTGAGGCTTTAGAGTGGATGTCTTACTTGTTAGCTAGTAGATTTTTTTTCTCATCCTATGTATATATGTTTGACATTATGTTGTATCTTATGTCAAGCTAGGCTCCTTTTCTGTAATGATTCATTTTGAGATGTTGCACTTTGTATATGTGTAGTCCACATCATGTATATATTATGTGTCAATTAAGACTTGTATCTATTATATTCCACTATAATTGATCTGATATTCTGTGATCTACATATTATTATATGTTATTCTAAACTTTTATTATAGCAACTATAGTTTTGTTTGAAGCCTGAATTGTATACATCGATTTCACTTGATTCAAGAAATGTATGGCATATTAATCGATCTGTCAATGCTCGCTTAAAGTAAAATTCATGGAGGGTGGCTCCTAAAGTAACATCCTTAATTTTTGATATAATTATTCAGAATATTTAAGTAGATAAATTAAATGGATTAATGATGATAAGGAGATTGAGATTTGAATAAATTCCATAATGGGCCATGCTTAATAATAAATATTTAATGGGCTTTAAATTGGTTTATTAGATAATTAAAATACATATGGGCATCTTAGAAAAATAGCCTCTATTTTACACGGCTATATATTTCTCACTATTGTCCATTCACGTTCATTTTTCTCAAATCAAAAACAAAAGGCAAAAACCCTATAGTCGGCCATTAACGAGGAAATGAGGAATTTCAGTCTAAAACTAAGGATCAAAAGCTAGGAAGGATTAATCAACAACAAACCTCAAATTCCTTATCAAGTTTAAGGTGAATAATAATCCATTCCATCTCCTTTTGGTTTCTATAATCCTATGATTTCAGATTTGAGTCATTATTTTGTTTCTAAGAAATGCTGGATGATGATATGCTTAATTTATGAATTGTTTGATTTAAACAATTTAATTATGCATGAAAGTCGTACGGTTTTAGGGGCAAAACCGTGGGATATTTGTTTTTAATAGGGCATTGGAATATTTTTTATGTTATGCAAAACATGATATTGGAGGTGGGTTTTAATTTTTAGAATTTTTCAAGCTACGGAAATTTTATTATGAATTTTTGATGATAAACACAATGTAATTAGGTTTAAGATTTATTCTAAAAGTTTTAGGAAGAAATTGGATCTAAACTTTTAGTATGTTCGTTTACATGATGAAATTGAATTTTTGTGATTTTTGGGAATTTACCCAATTGATTTATTAGGGAAAATAAATTATTTTAAAGAGGGACTTTTCTACAAATTTTCCTTGTGTTGTATGGAAGGGCCAAAATGTTATCTTTCTATAGTTTAATCTAATTAATGCGGCACTTTTTATTGGTAAAGTGTTTAAAAACTTTTAAAGTAGCCAATCAAGGGGTTACAACTAGCAGGTTAGTTATAAAGCAATTTAGTATGATAAACTATAAATTAGCGTTTCAAAAAAGGTGGTTTCGCCTATTTTGGAGGCACCTTTTGACTCTTTTACCTCTGCACCATCTTGGTCAAAACCATCTCTATCAAAGCGCACATAGTCGTAACCAAGGCACATGGTATCAATGGAATTGGTAGGAAGTGAATTGCTAAGTAGCGAAAGGTAAGGTGTCAAAAGCTATGCTTTCGTCAAATCGAAACCAAGGTTCTGTTTTAAAAAGATAAACGTCTGCCTACTTTTTGATGGGCTTTCGACTTATTCGATACCCTATAGAGTCGAAGCCTTAGTTTATTTTCTAAAGTTACATTCCTGCCTTTGGTTTACTTAATGTTTTCAACATAGTCGAAAGCAATACTTTCTAAAGGGACTTTATGAATAACTTTCGAAGGGAAACTTTTTCTTTAAATAAGAGCTTTCAAAAGGGTTGGCCTGACTTAGTCGAAACCTAGCCGCTATTTTCCTTTCGAAGTATTAAAGTCAGTAATACCTTCGAAAGGTTATCCTTGTTTTTATCTAGGTTAAGCCGCTTCCTAATTGCTTTCGAAAGGGATTGGGGCTTTCGAAGGCGATGGAGTCGAAAAGGGGTTTTGACTTTGTTCTTCGAAGTTTTAATTAAAGGTCTTTGCTTTCGAACTAGATTGTTTCGGCACCATCAAATTTTCTCCAAATTGATTTTATTTGGTTTTGAATGAAATACTTTCGTATATAACTACTTTGACCCAAATGTTGTTATTAAAGAGTAAACCCAATGCTTTCGAAAGAGTACTTTATTTATTTTGAAGCTATGTTTTAAAGAATGCTTTCTTGATACCACCGAAAGGTATCATTGGTCTCGAAAGGTACTTATTTGGAGTTTTGAAAAGTGGTTTTCTATGCTTTCGAAGGAGGTCACCCAGTGGTTTTGAAAGTGATGTTTTAAAGTTTCAAAAAAATAACTCATTCTCCTTTTAAAGAAAAAACCATGGAATAAATAAAGATTTTAGAAATGTTATTCACATTGTTATTAACCTATAACAGTATTTTCGAGAAAGGGCAGAATAACCAGTTAGGTTGACCCAGTAGTGAATATAACTTAACATATGTTAAATTTTGATTAAAGATATTGGTAGGGGCCAATAGGTTTACAGTAAGACCATGAAAACTGTATGATATTGGCAAGGTCCAATAGGTTCATAGTCAGCCCATGAAAACTATGATTTGACACTGGCTAGGTCCAGTAGGTTTGTAGTTAGCCTATGAAAACTATATCGGATTAAAATATTGACAGTCAGTCAATAGGTTCCTAGATAGCCCATGAAAACTAGGATAAGAAATAAAATATTGGTGTTGCCAATTGGTTCTTAATGATCCTATGAAACTAATTTATTAGACAAATAGTCCATAAACATTTAACAGGTTAATAGTAACCTTAGAAAATATAACTGAGATAGATAGTTAGAATGAATGGGGATTGGTAATCGAGAATTGATTTATTTGTTTTGCATATCATCGTAATGTTTTGAAATACTATGTTTTAACTATTATGGATGTAGGCGCACAGTATATGGTTTATAAATGTTTTGGGATACTAGTGAGGGAAAACCTATTCCGTTAAGTGGCATGGTCTCACTAGATATTTAAATGGTTTGAGATGGTAAATTATTATTCATACCAGGCTTTATTTCAGACTCGAAGTTCTTGTTTCCCCTTACACTCTTGGGTACTCAACTTATTTTGAGTAGGTTGAGAGTTAAGGTTTCCAAATGTTCTTTTAGATGAATAAAGTTTCCAAGAATGTGAATGAGGCAGGCTTATTATTCGAGTTCTTTTATTTCCGTTGTGTGTTTTGTTTGTAAAGGCAAATTATTTTCTTGCCTATCTATATACTCTGATCTACCAAGGGGGCATCTACATATGTCGCTCTTGGCGTATTTTATAATTATTATATGTTATCTGAACAGGGTCTGCGAATAGAGATTATGTAATCAATTTGGAGTTTTTTTGAAAAGGGATTTGGAATTTGTTTGCTGTTTAATTTTTTTTCCATATTCTTGTGCTTCTGTGTATCAATGTGTCTAATGTCGTTATATTTGGTTGTCGAGAATTAATAATTATGGATAACTGTAGCATCCATAGCCATTAGTTTTGGTCCTCCAAGTAGGAGAACGTTACAAGTTGGTTTGAGAGCATAGGTTTATTAAAAGTTAAAGGAAACTTAAATATAAAAGATTTTTCAAACATAATCCAATGAATCAGATAATAAGATTAGGGTTTGGGTTAACGCTATAGTAACGTACTTGTATTTGTTATATATATGTGTGTGTATATATATACACACAAACATATCCCCCGGTCTCTTAGACCATTCTATTATATCTTACTAAGGCTCATATGTAGATTTACAAGAAAGGAGTATGGAAGCAGGAAACTGAAGAGGAAATCTCGGTGGAGGAATCAACATAACTAATGGGAATGCTCGACCCACTACCAGGAGGAATCCAGGTCGACATGCTAATGCTAGTAATCAAAATCCTGAAGCCAATGTGGTGCTGGAAGTCCACAACTAGATATGGGGGTGAAGTATTAGTTCCTTATCAGTTTGATGCAAGCTAGAGCCACTGCTGGTGTTGCTGGAAATGTAGGAGGAGCTAATCTTGTGGCTCCAGTTGGGAATATTGCTTTGCTGAGTAGAGATTATACTAGTTTGGATAGGAAGCCATTCTTGGGAATGGAAAGTGTCGTAGAAGTTCAGAATTTGGTTGTTTCATTATGAGCGAATAATTTACTTATTTAGGACTGAATGATGGACTAAAGAGGAGGTTGGCCTCAAGACAATTGTAGCGGTCGGCGCTACATTGACGAAATAGTGTCACTGCCGGAGTTCCAAAAGGGCAGTTAACTTAGGCTGATTTTAAAAAGAGATTTGAGCAGAAGTTTGTATTTGAGTTTGCTAAGTCTGAGCCGATGAGAAAGTTTATGTATCTAGTTCAGCGAGAGATGTCAGTAGCCAAGTATGCAACAAAGTTTGAAGAGCTTTCTCAATATGAATGTGCTATTATAGATACTGGAATCAAAAGAAATGAGAAATTCATTCAAGGATTGAGGCCCAAGCTTGCTAGAGTGACCATGACACATGTCTGTGATCCTTGTAATATAGTGGTGGAGATGGCCATTCGCCATGTGAAGTTGCTTGTTGATTTAGCTAAAGAGAAGTCAGTGGAAACCCAGGGTTCTCTAGGGAAGAAGAGAAAGTTCTTTAAAAAGAAAGGAACCTAGAAGGAGATACAACTAAAAAGTCAAAAGCCGAGTTAGTTTTCTATAAATGTTATAAGAGGATTTACTTTGCTATGAATGTCGGTCAGGAAATAGGAAGAAAACTACAGCTAAGAAGAATATGAAATGCTTTAACTATGATCAAGTTGGGCATTACAAGAATCAATATCCAAAGCCAGCTAGGGAGGACAAAGGATAAGATTTTGCTACAGGACCAGCTAGGCGTACTGCAGCTTATAAAGGAAAGACCGTGATGGAAGGTACGCTTTTGATTCAAAGTATTTCAGTTAAAGTACTTTTTGATACATGTGCATTATATTCATTTATATCCCAGTGTTTGGTTGATAGATTATGTCTAGAACCCAGCTACCTTGTTACTTCCTTAAGGGTTGTGAATCTAATAGGAGGAATGCAACTTTAGGGTTAAGATGTGACCAGTTAGAACTAGATTTGTTAGGTCATAAGATTGCATGTAGTGTGTATGCTATTGATTTCATAGATATGTTGGGTATGGATTTGTTGAGTAGGTATGAGACTAGAATATTTTTCCAGGATTGAGAAATATCACTGAGACACCCTGATAGTCATAACCGAGTGATATTCTAAGTAGTGAATGCTGACCAAAGTGATAGTGCTATGCTTAATACCATGGAGGTAGGAAATCAGTTAAGTCAGGTTTGGGTAGCAAGAGAGTTTGCAGATGTCTTTGAGCCAGTCACTGGGCTACCCTCGAAAAGAGCTGTTGAGTTTAGAATAAATTTTGTACCAGGAGCCGAACCTATAAGTAAACCACATAGCAGGATGACACCAACTGAGATTAAGGAATTGAAGTTGCAGCCAGTGGATCTAGTAGGAAGGAGTTTTATAGACCGAGCAGTTCACCTTAGGGTGCATCCACGTTGTTCGTAAAGAAACCAGATGGATTGTTAAGGATGCGCATTGACTGTCGCAAGCTAAATGAAAGGACAATTAAGAATAAGTATCTTTTGCCAAGAATAGATGATTTATATGATCAGTTGATTGGAGCCAATGTGTTCTCCCAGTTAGATTTAGCGACTGGTTTCCATCAGTTAAGAGTGGCGGAGGACAATATTCCTTTGATAGCATTTCGAACTTGGTATGGTTCATATGAGTGGTTAGTGATGCCATTTAGATTAATGAATGAACCTGCTTTATTTGTGGATTTGATGAACCGAGTTTTCCAAGAGTACTTGGATAGTTTATGCTAGTGTTTATAGATGGCATTCTAGTATACTCTAAGGATGAGGGAGAGCATGAAGTTCATCTTAGGGTGGTGCTTAAGACGGTGAGGCAGAACCAACTAAAGGCGAAGTTTACCAAGTGTCATTTCTAGAAGAAAGAGGTAAAATTTCTTGGCCACATGGTTTTAGAGAAAGGATTGTCAGTCGATCCAGATAAGATCGAAGCCGCGAATAATTAGAAGAGACCAGAGATGGTGAATGAGATCAGGAGCTTTCTTGGACTTTCTGGCTACTACCAGGGATTCATTAAGGATTTATCGTGGATAACAACACCCTTAACTAAGCTAACTACGAAGGAGGTGAGATTTTTTTGGTCCGATAAATGTGAGGAGGCATTCCTTAAGTTAAAGAATTTATTGACCAATGCACTCGTATTAGTAGTTCCAGATGAAAACCAAGGATTGGTGGTGTATACTGATGCTTGTGGAACTGGATTAGGCGGGGTGTTGATGCAGAATGGTAAAGTCATTTCCTAAGCATCTAGGTAGCTTAGACCGCATGAATTTAAATATCCTACTCATGATTTATAGTTGGTAGATGTGATCTTCAAATTGAATAATTGGAGACATTATATCTTAGGCGACAGATTTGAGTTATATACCGACCATAAGTCTTTACATCTGTTTATTCTCTAAGAAGGATTTGAATATGAGACAATAAAGGTGGCTGGAGTTTTTGGCTGCATATGATTTTGGTATAGAATATACACCAGGAAAAGGTAATAAAGTGGCTGATGTCCTTAGCAGGAAACATCAGAATGTGGTATTAGCTATGTTGGCAAAACAGAAAGATCTAGACGCTTTAGTCAGTTGTGATGTGAAAGGTCGACAGATGGTTCTGGTCAGTGTACCGCTAGGTTGTCTTGTTTAGAAGTTCGACCATATTAATTGAGAAAATTGCTTTCCAGCAATAGATAGATCCAGTATTAGCTGAAAGGATCAGAAGATTGGAGGTTGGAACTAAGATCGATGATCTAAAGGATTTTAGCCTTGACCAGAGAGGATGGTTAAGAAAGAAGGGACAGTTTTGTATTCCAAAATATGGAGAACTTAAGGAAAGTAGTTCTTGGAGAATATCATCGGTCCAAGATTACGATTCATTATGGAGTGACCTAGAATTATCAAGATACGAAAAGGAGCTTCTATTATGAAGGAATGAAGAAGGATGTTGGTTTGTGGGTTAGGCAATGCGCAAATTGTCAATAAGTGAAAGATGGGCATCAAAAACCAAGTGGGCTGCTTCAGCCTTTAAAGAATCTAGTTTGGAAATGTGATTCGATATCTTTGGATTTTATAGGCGGGCCAAGGTCAAATAGAGGTAATGAAAGCATATGGGTTATTATGGACAGATTGACTAAGAGTGTTCATTTCATTCTAGTTAAGTCAACCAGAACAACACCTGTTTTAGCTAAGTTGTTCTTGAAGAACATAGTTAGACTGCATGGAACTCATAGTATTATAGTTTGTGATAGAGATGCATTGTTTACTAGTGAATTCTAGAAGAGTCTGATGGGTACCCAGCTTAGTATGAGTACTGCATATCATCATCCTTAGACGGATGGGCCGATTAAAAGACTCAATAAGGTGCTCGAAGATTTATTGAGAGCTTTGTATTGGACTTAGTGGATCTTGATAGGATCACCTACATTTGGTTTAGTTTTCCTATAATAATTGTTACCGGACTAGTATAGGAATAACACTATTTGAAGCTTTATATGAAAGACCATTAAATCACCAACATGTTGGTTGGAGGCTGGGACAAATTATCTTAGGTCTAGATTTGGTTAGAGAGGCTCCAGAGAAGATTGAGTTAATTCGAGGAAGGATGAACGAAGCTCAGTCAAGACAGAAAAGTTACCCGGATAAGAAGCGTAAGGACTTAGATTCCTCAAATGGAGAAATGGTTTTCATTAAGGTATCACCTATGAAGGGTGTGATACGATTGCGAAAGCCGAGTAAGTTAGCCCCAATATATATAGGTCCATTCTAGATTATAAAGAGGATTGGAAAGCTCGCATATAGAATAGAGTTGTCGAGCAGTTTGGCAGGTGTCTATAATTTATTTCATGTATCTCATCTTCACAAGTATGTGCATGATCCACAGACTATTATTCCTCTAATAGGGTTGGATGATTTAGTGGTAGAGCCTAATTTGACTTTCGTTCAACAACCAGTTTGAGTTGTAGCTCGAGATGAGAAAAGATTAAGGAGCAAGACAGTCTGGGAGATGAAAGTTCAATGGAGTGACAATGAGAAAGACTGTACTTAGGAGACAGAGGATGGGATTAAAGATACTTATCATGATCTGCTTTGAGGGTATGTTTAGTTAGATTTATGTAGATAGTTGCTATTCAGTTAGACTAGTATGGTTATTAGGCGTTGTTACAAATGATTGTCATGTTTAGTATTTAGCCTTACTAAATTTCGAGGACGAAATTCTTTAAGGAAGGAGCCTGTACCATCCCTAATTTTTGATAGCATTATTCATAAGATTTAATTAGAAAAATTAATAGAATAATAATGATAAGGGAATTACGATTTGAATAAATGCCATAATGGGTCGTGCTTAATAATAGAGATTTAATGGGCTTTAAATTGGTTTATAAGATAATTAAACTACACATGGGCATATTGGTATAATAGCTCTTTATTTTACACAGCTATACATTTCTCACTATTGTCCATTCACGTTCATTTTTCTCAAATCAAAAACAAAATGCAAAAATCCTATAGTTGTCCATTAACAAGGAGGAAAAGAGGAATTTCACTCTAAAGCTAAGGATCAAAAGCTAGGAAGGATTAATCAACAATAAATCTCAAATTCCTTATCAAATTTAAGGTGAATAATAATTCATTCCATCTCCATTTAGTTTCGATAATCCTACGATTTCAGGTTTCAGTCTTTATTTTGTTTCTAAGAAACATTGGATGATGATATGCTTAATTTATGAATTATTTGATTTAAACAATTTAATTGTGCATGAAATTCGTACGATTTCAGGGGCAAAACCATGGGATACCGATTTTGAAAATAGCCATGGAAAATTTTTACGTTAAGTAAAACATGATTTAGGAGATAAGTTTTAATTTTCAGAATTTTTCGAGCTATGGAAATTTTATCATGAATTTTTGACGATAAACATGATGTAATTGGTTTTAGGATTTATTTTTAATGTTTCAGGAAAGAATTCTAAATTTTTAATATGTTTGATTACATGATGAAATCAAATTTCTATGATTTTTGGAGATTTTTGCCAATTTATTTATTAGGGAAAATAAATTATTTTAAAAGAGGGACTTTTCTGCAAATATTATTTTTGTTATAGGGAAGGGTTAAGACGTTACCTTTCTATAGTTTAAATCTAATTAATGCAGCATATTTTAATAGTAAAGTATTTGAAAAAATTTAAAGCAGCCAATCAAGGCATTACAACCAGCAGGTTAGTCATAAAGCAATTTACTATGATTAGCTATAAATCAGCGTTTCAGAAAAATGCGATTCCACCTATTTTAGAGGCACCTTTCGACTCCTTTACCCCCGCGCTATCTCAGTCAAAACCTACATAGTCGAAACCAGGGCACATGGTATCAATGGAATTGGTACAAAATGAATTGGTAAGTAGCGGAAGGTAGGGTGTCGAAAGCTATGCTTTCGTCGGAGTCGAAACCAAGGTTCTGAAAGACAAACGTATGCCTAGTTTTTGAAGGGCTTTCGACTAAGTCGATACACTATAACATCAAAAGCTTAATTTGTTTTCTAAAGTTAAATTCATGCCTTGTTTTACTGAAAGTTTTCAACATAATCGAAAACAATAATTTCGAAAAGGACCTTATAAATAGCTTTTGAAGGGGAACTTTTTCTTTATATAAGAACTTTTGAAAGGGTTGGCTCCGACCTAGTTGAAACCTAGCCGCTATTTTGCTTCCGTAGAATTAAACTCATCAATACCTTCGAAAGTTTACCTTGTTTTTATCTAGGTTAAGCCGCTTCCTAATTTCTTTCGAAAGGGGTTGTGGGTCTCGAAGGTGATAAACTCGAAAGAGGGTTTTGACTATGTTCTTCGAAATTTTAATTTTAAAGGTCTTTGCTTTCAACTAGATGGTTCTGACACCATCAACTTTTCCCCACATTAAATTTATTTGGTTTCAAAAGAGATATTTCCGCATATAACCATTTTAACCTAAATGATGTTTTAAAGGGTAAACCCAATGCTTTTGAAAGGATATTTTATTTGTTTTGAAGCTATATTTTAAAGAATGCTTTCTTGATACCATCGAAAGGTATCAATTGTTTTGAAAGGTATATGCTTAGTGTTTTGAAAAGAGGTATTCTATGCTTTCAAAGGAGGTCGTCCAATGGTTTCGAAAGTGATGTTCAAAAGTTTTAAAAAAAATAACCCATTCACATTTTAAAGGAAAAACCATAGCATAAATAAAGATTTTGGAAATGTTATCCACATTGTTATTAACCAATAACTGTATTTTGGGGAATGGGTAGAATAACCAGTTAGATTGATCGAGTAGTGAATATAACTTAACAGATGTTAAAATCGTAATTAAAGATATTGACAGGGGCCAACAGGTTTACACTAAGCCCATGAAAACTGTATGATATTAGCATGGGCCAATAGGTTCTTAGTCAGCCCATAAAAACTATGATTTGATACTGGCAGGGCTAGTATGTTTGTAGTAAGCCCATGAAAACTATATCCAGATTAAGATATTGACAGTCAGTCAATAGGTTCCTGGTTAGCCCATGGAAATTAGGATAAGAAATAAGATATTGGAGTTATCAATAGGTTCTTAGTGATCCCATGAAAACTAAGTAATTGGACAGATAGTCCATAAACATTTAACCGGTTAATAGTAACCCGTGAAACTATAACTGAGACAGATAGTCAGAATGGATCAGGATGGGTAATCCATAATTGAATTATTTGTTTTGCATATCATCATAATGTTTTGAAATACTATGATTTAACCATTGTGGATGCAGAAGCACTTATATGGTTTCATAAATGTTTTAGGATACTAGTGAGCAGAAAACTCGTTCCGCTAAGCGGCGTGGTCTCACTAGATATCTAAATGGTCTGAGATGTTAAATTATTATTCATACCTGGCTTTATGTCTGACTCGAAGTTTTTGTTTCTCCCTTAAACTCTCAGGTACTCAATTGATGTGGAGTAGATTAAGAGTTAAGTTTTCCATGTGTTCTTTTAGACGAATAAAGCTTCCGAGGATGTGCAGGAGGGAGGTTTATTATTAGAGTTCTTTTATTTCTACTATATGTTTTGTTTGTAAAGGAAAATTATTTTCTTGCCTATCTATATACCCTGATGTACCAAGAGGGCATCTTCATATGTTACAATTGTCGTATATTGTAATAATTATATGTTATCTAAACGTGGTCTGTGAATTAGAATTATGTAACCGATTTGGAATATTTTGAATTGGAATGTGGAATTTGTTTGTTGTTTAAAAATTTTCATATTCTTATGCTTCCGTGTATCAATGTATCTAATTTTTCCTTATTTGGTCATCGAGAATTAATAACTATGGATGCCCATAGTATTCGTAGCCATTAGTTTTGGACATCCAATTAGGGTGACGTTACACGTAACTCGCCCTTTTTTTGCACCAGCCGAAAGTATTACTTCACAATATTCTCTGTTTGCATGAGTCTCGGGGTGGAGCCTCATAGCTTGGTATCGGAGCTGAATTCAGGACAAACTATGATATTACAGATACATATCATAGATTAGGCAAGTCTTAGGAATCATCCCTTAAATTTTCATGAAGTATATTCCTTAATATCTATCTTGGAAATTCTTATTGTCGAGTAGTATGACTCTTGAATAATATTTTATCTTATCTTATTCCTTTCAGAATCTTTGATGGCTAGTGGTAGACCACCTGCTCGTTCTATTAGTGGGCAGTCCAATGGCCCTCCTCTTGACGGAGTGTTTTTGTCTACCGAGCATATTAAGGAACTCGTTAGGAATACTTAGCCTACCGGACCTCCTTTGGATTCTTCATCATGCAAATTGAGTTTTACACATATGTGCAGTGACTTTGCACATCTTGGTGGCAAGCCTTGTAGAGGTTCTAAGTGTGTGATTGTGGTGCAGGCATGGCTTAAGACATGTGAGTGGATCTTTTCTCGCATGGTTCTTGATGATCAGTTGAGGGTTCAGGTAGTTTCTAGTCAGCTCCAAGAGCAAGCTCTTGATTTGTATAAGCTTTTTATGACGAAGGTGGATGGGTCAACTCTTTGTTAGGAGTAGTCTAGGTGGTGATTTGAGTTGAAATTCATTCCAAAATTGGAGAAAGCCTTATTCACTAAGAGGTTTATTGAGTTGAATTAAGGGAAGTATTTTGTTGCGGAGTATGTGTTGGCCTTTTAAGCCCGTTCCAAATACTGGGTGGAGCACATAAGTACTCCACTAAAGAAGAATCAGGTCTGAAGAAGCATCTTAAGAAAGCGTTGATGTTGCAATTGAAGGTTTCATTTAAGGAGTTATTTGATTCAGGTCTTACGCTTGAAGTGGTTGAATAGTAGTGAGGAAGACGTAGTAGAGAAGAAGAGCTTTCACCCGAAGAGGAAGAAACCATTCAATAAGTCGAAGCCTTTTCATCCTAATAAGAAGATCAAGAAGATGGTTTCTATTTTGACTCCACCATAGCCAACTAAAGGAGAGTTCTTCAATTGTTGTTCGAAGAAGTATTTCGGTAAGGGTTGTCCTAAAGCTCCTATTTGTCATATTACAAGAAGAAAGGTAATCTTGTAGCATCTTGTCCCCGAGCAGCTAAAGGCCTCACTTCTGGGAAGCTTAGTGTTGTGCAGGCCTCTGATTGATCTTCTCATTGTCAAGGTATATCTCCTTCTATTCTCGAAGGTGTAATTGTCTTTTGGAACCTTCCTATTCGGGTTCTCTTCGTTATGGGTGCATGTCTCTCATTTATATCAAAGGAACTTATTGATGCATTATCTTTGGATGTTGTGTGCTTAGTGACTTCACTGAGAATTGCAAAACCTGTTAGTAGGGCACAATCCTCGGTATGCTTTAAAGAGACATCGAGATTATCCTACGCGGTCATTCTATTCGTGTTGATCTTCATGTTATGCATTATCATGTGTTTAGATTGATTCTGGGAATGGATTGGCTTAAATGTTACGAAGCCCACATCCTATGCCCCAAAATAACTATCTATCTTAGACATTCAGAACCAGTTAAGCGGATTTCTACATTCTTCATGATGTTCATTCTGATTCAGAAGCATATATTTTTTCTCTTGAGGCTATGGAAGACGATGACGTTTCCTGAATTCCTGTTGTTTGTGATTATCCTGATATTTTTGAACCTATTTCAAGTTGCCGTCCAAGTGGACGGTTGAATTTCGAATTGATATTATCCCCGCTCCTCATCCAGTTAGTCATCCTCCATATCAGATGTCTACTAAGGAGAATGATGGTTGAGAAAGCAGTTGTTGAAGTTGGAAGTGAACCAGTTTATCCAGTCTAGTTCTTCTCCTTGGGATCTTTTGTCATGTTTGTGAAGAAGGTTGATGGTACTCTTAGGCTTTACGTTAATTGCCGCAAACTTAATGAACTTAGAATTAAGAAAAAGTATACCTTGCCTAGGATCGAAAATCTTTTTTATTAGCTTTGCGTTGCTAAAGCCTTTTCCCTTTTAGACATAGCAACCAAATTTCATCAGCTTTGTGTGGCTAAGGATAGCATTATTGTTACTTCATTTCGTACCCGTTATGGAAATTATGAGTGGGTCGTTAAGCCCTTTGGATTAAGGGATGCCCCAGCTTATTTTATCGATCTCATGAATCATGTTTTTCGATAAATTTTCTCGATGGATTCATTCAGATATTTATTGATAACACTCTTGTTTATTCTAAATATTAGGGAGAACATATAGAACATCTTTGGATTGTTGTGGAGACACTTGGAAAGAATCAGTTGAAAGCCAAATTTTCTAAGTGCTACTTTCGTCGAAGGCAAGTAAGTTCTTAGGGCATGTAGTTTCCAATTGATCTATCGAAGATTAATGGTATTAAGAATTGGGAGAGGCCTAAGAATGTATCAGAGATTCATAGTTTTCTTGGATTGGCGTGCTATTACAGTCGATTCATAAAGGACTTTTCCAAGATCATCTTACCTCTCACTTATTTAATTAGAAATGGAATTAAGTATATTTGGTCGAATAAGTTGTGAAGCTTCTTTTCAGAAGTTGATGGAACTCCTTCCCAAAGCTCCTAATCTTGTGGTTCTGGATGGGAATCAAGACCTTGTAGTCTACTGAATGCTATTAGGTTTGGTTTGGGTGTTGTACTTATGCATCGAGATCGTGTTGTTGCTTTTTCTTTGAGGCAGTTGAAGCCAAATGAGGTGAGATATGCCACTCATGATGTGGAGCTCACGGCTATAGTCTTTGCTTTAAAATCTGGCATCATTATTTGTAGGTGAGTGTTTTGTGCTTCATACTGATCATAAGTCGTCGAAGTAATTTTTTACTCAAAAGGAGCTTAATATGCAACAATAGAGATTGCTCGAATTTCTTGCTCCCTATAATATTGATATTCAGTATACTCTGGGATCGAGTAGCAGATGCTCTTAGTCATAAGCAGTAGGTTGTTGTTTCTTTGATGTTAGGCGAGTCAAATGATATTGAGATTCTATCTTCTTTTAAGATTAGGGATCATATTTTGGATTCCAGTTCTTCCATCTTGTTGTTTAGCTTGAAGGATCTCCTTGTCTTTTGGGTCGGATAGTGGAACCCCAGAAGCAAGGTCCCAATCTATCTGATTTTTCATTAGTGTAATGGTGTTTCCTGAAGTGATGAGTTGATGGATTTTGTTATCGATGCTCATGGTTGTATTTGAAAAAGTGGTCGGCTTTTAGTTCTCAATGATGGTGATCTTAGGAGAGATATTTTTCAGCTCCAAATATACTATTCATTCCAGCAGTAGTAAGATGTAAGCCGAAATGAAGCGTCTTTATTATTGGGAAGGTATAAAGCGGGACGTGGCGGAATTTGCGAGGTGTTGTTTGACTTGTCCAATTGTTAAGGTCGAGCATCACCGTCATAGTTCTCTTTTGTAACCATTGGAGGTCTCGATGTGGAAATAGGATTGGGTATTATGCGCTTACTGTAACGACCCTAATTTTATTTAACATTAATTCGGACATTTAATTAGATAAATTAAATGAAATAACGTAAATGATTAAGGGATTGGGATTTGTCTGATTATAGGGCAGTCATGTTTAACTAATCTAAAGCCAATAAGAATTAAAGAGAAGTAAGAAAGGTAATAAGATAAGGGTAAAATAGGAATAAGTTATATTGTTATACCCTAAACCCTTACTCAAATTTCATTCACAGCATTCACAAACAAAACAAAACCTAGAGCTTGGCTAACAACCATTAGAAGTAATACAAACGAAGATAAGCTAGGGTTCAAGTAAGAAGCTTAATCAAATCAATTTAAGGGAAAATCTCAACCTTCATAATAATCATGCTAAGGTGAATAATAGATTGCATCTCATTTTTATTGTTTTTGGTTTCTAGATAAGATCTGAATTTATTTTGCAAGAATATTATTGTGTTTTGATTATTTAAAAGGATATATATGCTTGTTGATGATTTATGTTGTTTCATATAAATATTATGACAAAATTTGATTTTGAAAACCTACTAAACGACATCTAAATCACTTTTGTTTTAGAGATGGGTTTTAAGTTATATAATTTTCCATGTTGTTGTGGATTTATTTTGAATTTTCTAGCAAAGAAAATGGTTAAATTGGGTTTAAATTACTTTCGACTATTATATGTTAGTTTTGGGTCAAAAATATAAATATGCTTGAAAACATATTAGAAGTGATTTATGGGATTTTTTTGGTGAATTTCCCCAAGTATTTTATTAAGGAGATAAAATTATTTAAGGTATGAGATTAAATGTTTTATATGTTTATAAAAGGAGAAGGGGAAATTTGTAAATATTTTAAATTGTTAATACTAAATTCGACAGCACTTTTAGAAAAAGATTTTGTAAAAGAATTGGCAACCAATTATATATTGACAAATAAGGCAAGTTAGTTGGAAAGATATTACTTTAAAAGTTAAAAATCGGTTTTGTAAAGGATTGTTGCTCCGCTACTTTCGCAGCCACTTTTCCACCCCATACAACAGCCTCCAACCTGGCCAAAACAAATACACATGGTATTAATGCCTTAATATGTGTTTAAAGGTATAATAGTTAACTTATTTTGGAAGGGGTACTTTTAATGGGTACGAAAGTTATTATTTAAAAATTTTAAGCAAAGGCTTCAAATGGTTTACCTTGGTTTTATGGCCTAAGATCTTTTAAGTTAAAAAGGATTTTTGACTTACTTTGGAGAGATAGATAATCCATTATATTTCATTAACATTATTTTGTGTAATGTGTGTATGAGATTGGATAAAGAAAAAGCATATTTTCCTTGTTTAAGTATGATTTAAAGGGTTAAATCAATTTGGAAGAAATGTTTTCAAGGGTTTGATGGGGTAGTTAACCATAAGTAAATGACTTAGATATTAGAATACCGGATGGGACTGGTAATGGGTTGCATATTATACTTTAGCTAATAAGTCCCTAGCTTATATAAGTCCAAAATTCTAGTGTGTGGGGCTTTGTCACAGTAAAGACTAAAATGATGTTACATATAAAAAGCAATATACATAGAAGGATATGTTATTGGTGAGCTTGCAAAAACATTAGGTTCAGTTGACCCTAAAAGAAGATAGTCAAGGGTGGTCAACCTAGAAGTGTGTCAAACAGAAGTTAGATAATTGAGTATGTCTGGTACGCACGAGTCAGCTAGTCCATTGATTACCTGATTTATGTGCATATATGATATTGCTACTATTGCTTTAATCAGTTTGATTGCTGGTTTTTGATTTGCAAAAGATATGCTTTTAAAAAGACATTAGTGAAGGGAAACCTGGTCTGCTAAGCAGCGTGGTCTCACTTAATATCAGTAAATCGAGTTGTAATAGTATTATTCACACCAGGCTTTATGTCCGACTCGAAGTTTATGTTTTTCCCCATAAACTCTTGGGTGCTCGAAATATAATTTGAGTAGATTGAGTGTTAAGGTTTTTCAAGTTTAGTAGGTTGGACAAATAAGCTTTCAAAGACATTGCTTTCTTAGTTTTATTTCCGCTGTAGTGTATTGCAACTGATATATTTATTTGGTACTCTGATCACCCAAGGGAGCATCTTCATATGTCGCTCTTGGCGTTGTTTGTAATAATTATATTTGATCAAAACGAAGGATCGTTTGGAATTATATATCTGAATATGAAATATTTTTTTAAAATCAAAAAAGTCATTTTAAATCTGTGTTAATTTTATTTCATATTCACGTGCTTCTATTATTATGGATATCATTAACAATATTGTATCTTATCATTGGAAGTTAATATTATGGACAACTGCAGCATCTGTTGCGCTTAGCTTCGGGCCTCAAGATAGGGGATGTCACAACTTGGCATCAAAGCATTGGTTTATGGAAAACTTAAAAGAAACTGCAAACTTAAAATGTTTCTGAAAACATAATCCTAAGAAAATAGAAAAAAGATCGAAGTATGAGATAACATTATAGTAACATACTTGTATTTGCTATATATAAGTATACGCCTTATCTCTATCTTTTCACCTCTCGTAGGCTATTCTTCTGTACCTTACAATGACTTGAATGCAAATTTTATGGATGTAAGAAATGGATGCTAGAGGGAGAAGAGTTAATATTGGTGGAGGAAGCACCACAACCAATGGAAATGATAGACCAAATAATAGAATGAATCCAGGTCAAGCACAAGCTTCCAATGTGGGCGTTGGAGCTCCACAAGTAGATATAGAAGCTATGTATCGGTTCTTCATTAACATAATGCAGGCTGGAGTTGCCGCTGGATTAGTTGGAGGAAATGTTAAAGGAGGAAAATCAGGAAGCTCCAGTGGTCAATGACTATGCAGTATTGAGTAGAGATAATGGCAGGCTAGGAGGAAAACCATTTGTCGGGACTGAGGATGCATTTGAAGTGGAGAACCGGTTACTTCAGTATGAGAGATTTTTGCCGATTTGGGACTTAGTGATGAGCAGAAAAGGAGGCTTGATTCTGGATAGTTACAAGGAGCAACACTGTTTTTTTGGAATAGTGTTACCGTGGGAGTCAACAACGAGACCATGACTTGGGCTGAATTTAGAAGGAGGTTTTAGGAGAGATTTATGTCTGAGATTGCTAGGTTAACTCTACTTAGGAAGTTTATGGAGTTGGAGCAAGGAGACATGATAGTGCTTGAGTATGCAACCATATTTGAGGAGCTACCAAGATATGGATATGTTACGGTTGATGCTATTATTAAAAGGAATGAGAAGTTTATTCATGGGGTGAAGCCTAAGCTTGCTAAGGCCACATTATTGAATATTATACGTGCGATGTAGTTGTTGAGATGGCTTTAAGGTAGAAAGAGATGCTTGCTTAACTTGAGGGCAATAAAACCGAAGGAGCTCAAGGAGGGCAGAACTAGAAGAGGAAGTTTCTGCATAAGAAGAAAGCTTAGAAAAGTGGAGATGCCAATAAGGGATAGATAGAAGTTATATGTTATAAGTGTGATAAAAAAGGACACTATGCTCATGATTGTCAGATAGGCAAAGGGAAGAAAGCTTTTGACAAGAAAGGAGTGAGATGTTTCAACTAGGGTTAAATTGGACAATATAAGAAGCAGTGCAAGGAGCCAGCTATGGATGGAAAAGCAAGATGTTTGCATTGGAACCAGTTACCTTGAGACCAACAGAAGAGGAAAAGGGAAAAGCAGTGTTGGGATGTATGCTTTTGATTCATGGGGTGTCGTTAGAGTTCTGTTTGATACTGGTGCATAGCATTTGTTTATATCTCATTGTTTGGTAGATAAGCTTAACCTAGAACCCTCATACTAAGTTACTTAAGAGTTGCGAATCCGATAGGAGGATATATGACTCTTGGGATGAGATGTGAGCACCTAGAGTTTGAATTGTTAGGTCATGTATTTGTTTGCAGTTTGCATGTGTTTGTTTTCATAGGGTTTGGGATCATCTTGTGTATGGATTGGTTAAGTAAATATGATGCTAGGATATTTGGCCATGATAGGTAAATATCACTTAGACACCTATTATAGTGACCGAACTATATACTCCATAGAAAACCCAAGTATTGAGGTTAATGCTTTGTTGGGTGTTGTGGAGAAAGAAGACTAATTGAATTGAGTTTTTGTTGTCAGAGAATTCGTAGATGTCTTTGAGTGCGTGATAAGACTACCACCGAAACGAGCTATTGAGTTTCGAATAGATTTAGTACCAGGAGCAGAACCAATAAGTAAATCGCCAAGTAGAATGACACCTACCAAGATGAGGGAGCTAAAGGTGCAGTTGGTGGATTTGGAAAATAAGAACGTTATCGGACCAAGCAGTTCACCTTGGGGAGCAGCCAAAGTGTTTGCAAGGAAACCGGATGGATCATTAAGGTTATGTATCAATTATCGTAAATTGAATGAGAAGATGATAAAGAATCGATATCCGTTACCAAGAATTGAAGGTTTGTTTGACCAGTTGAGTGGAGCCAAAGTATTTCCCAGTTGGTTTTGCGACAGGATTCCATCAGCTCAGAGTGGCAAAGGATAGTATTCCTTGGGCGGTGTTTAGAACCCGATATAGATTGTATGAATGGTTAGTAATGTCATTCGGACTAACTAATGTGTCACCATTCTTTGCAGATTTGATTAGCTGAGTTATCCAAGAACACTTAGATAGGTTCGTGTTAGTATTCACAACGACATTTTGATATACCTTGAAGATGAAAAAGAGAACGAAGATCATCTTAGAGTGATGCTTGAGACATTGAGGCAGCATCACTTGAAGGTCAAATTTTCAAAGTGCCACTTCTGGAAGAATGAAGTGAAGTTTCTACGTCATGTAGTCTCAGAAAAAGGGTTGTCTGTAGATCCAGCTAAGATTGAGGCAGTAAATAGTTGGAAAAGACCCAAGCAGAAAGCTAAGATAAAGAGTTTTTTGGATTAGCTGGGTATTATCGAAGATTCATTAAGGATTTTTCATAAATAGCAGCACCGATGACTAAACTAACTTGAAAAGATATGAAGTTTATTTCGACTGATAAGTATGAGGAAGCATTGCAGAAGCTGAAACACTTATTTGACAAATGCACCTTTTTTGGTTATTCCAGGGGGGAAGCAGGACTTAGTGGTGCGCACAGATGCATATGATTTAGTCAAATACGCCATCATTTTAGAAAAAGGGCTTTCAAATGAGGTTGCCACCTTTGTTTTTAAAATATGCATTCAATGGGGTAGAATTTCCTGTTGTCGCATTCAACCTTTCGAATCAATGCCATCGAAAGGGTTCTTTGCCTTAAATTTTAAAGACGCTTCTCTAAGCTTTCGAAAGGGTTGGTTTCAAAACCATCTACTACTTTTACTTAGTAATAATGCTTTCAAAGAGTAGCTTTCACCCTAGTTCTTTTAAAACCCTTAGATATATTAAAAGTTAAACCCAATTGTATCGAAAGAAATTGTTTTAGAAGGTTTCGAAGCTTTGTTCCACAAACTTTTACTTGGAACCAATGCTTTCAAAATGTTTTTCGTAGGCAAGGAGTCATAATACTTTCGAAAGGTATATAATGTACGTTTCGACGGGGAGATACCCCAATTTTTTCGAAAGGTGTACTTAATCCTTTAAATGAAAGATTTCCAATGCTTTCGAAAGGCAAGTTTAAAGTGTTTTGAAAAAAGGATGCCTAAGATTTATAAAGCTTTCGAAGGGATACCTTCAATGATTTTAAATGGTGTGTTTTGGCCTTTCGGCCTAGTGTTTCAAGGTATAAGAGTTAGAGTTAGCTTATTTTGAAAGAGGTACTTTCAATGGATTCGAAAGGTATTGTTTAAAGTTTTTAAGCAAAGGTTTCGAATGGTTTAACTTGGCTTTATAGCTATGATCTTTTAAGTTAAAAAGGGTTTTTTTACATACTTTGCAGGGATATATAATCCCATTATGTTTCATCAACATTGCTTTATGTTAAGTATATATATATCATGGCAAAGAGATTAGATTAAAAAAAATTATATTTTCCTTGTTTAATTATGATTTAATGGGTTAAATCAATTTGAAAAAACGATTTCAAGGAAAATTTGATAGGGTAGTTAACCTAAAGTAAATGACTTAGATATTAGAATAACAGATGGGATTAGTAGAGGGCCGCGCCATATACCTTAGCTAATAAGCCCTTAACTAGTATAAGTCTAAAATTCAGTGTGTAGGGCTTTGTCACAGGAAAGACTAAAATGATGTTACACATAGAAAAGAATATACAGAAATGGATAGGTTATTAGTGAGCCAACCATTAGGTTCAGTTCCCTAGAAGCAGATAGTAAGGGCTCTCAGCCCAGAAGTGTGTCTAACAAAAGTTTGACAATTAAGCATGTCTGGTAGGCCCGAGTCAACCAACGGTTGATAGTTAGCCAAACAAATCTATATTTTTAGGACAAATAGTCCATTGTTTACTTGATTTATGTGCATATATTATATTGCAACTATTGCTTTAATCAGTTTGATTGTAGGTTTTTGATTTGCAAAAGATATGTTTTTAAAAAGGACATTAATGAGGGGAATCCCGTTCCCCTAAGTGGCGTGGGCTCACTTAATATTTGTAAACTGAGATGTAATAGTATTACTCACACCAGGCTTTATGTATGACTCGAAATTTATGTTTTTCCCCTTAAACTCTCAGGTGATCAAAATTTAATTTGTGTAGATTGAGAGTTAAGGTTTTTCAAGTTTAGTAGGTTAGACGAATAAGCTTCCGAAGACTTGCAGAGGGCAATGCTAGCTTGAAAGAAGCTATTTAGTTTTATTTCTGCTGTGATGTATTGTGATTGATATGTCTATTTAGTACTCAATTCACCTGAGGGGGCATCTTCATATGCAAGGAATCGTTTGGGATTATGTATCTGAATATGAATATTAATTTGAAATGTAATCAGAAGAGTTGTTTTAAATCTATGTTGATTTTATTTCATATCACTACAACATTTAGGACTTTTAACATAGTTGCAAAAAATGCTATAAAAGGCTTTAACAGTGTTTTTTATGACGCTATATAACAACATGCAATTAAAAGTCAGGGATCTAGCATAGCATTAGATTAAACGCTATAAAAGGATAGGTTTCAATAGCGTTTATGGTATTAAAGACGTGTTCATAGCCTTTTTCCAAGGCTAAGAGTATATTTTATAGCATTTTCTCAATGCTAAGAATACATTTTACAGCATTTATAGCAATTTTTAATAGCATTAGAAAAATGTTGTTGTTAAAGGGTATACAACGTGTTTATGTTTGCTTTATAACAGCATGTCATAATTGCTCTCTGGCTTATCACAACATAAAAGAAATGCTGTTAAAAGCTAGAATTTTTATATCCTTTAGTATCCTCTATCGTATATTTTCTAAACATCTAACAGCAAGATATGACCTCAACTCGTGAACAATTCAATCAACTTAAACAACAATAATATGAAACTTTTGATAATCAAATCATATTATACATTATACGCAAACAGAATTACACCAAATTCAATATTGTATATAATATTTCATAACCGATATTTTTAAACATATATGACAATAGTACTATTAGAACTCTACAAATATCAAAATACCATGATCGTAGAATGTAAATGTGTCATCTTCAAACAATCTATACCCTACAAGAAAACGAGAGCATTTAAAGCATGTGTACAAAGTCATACACGAAAGGATATATGAATAAGGCATAAACAAAAACATAGATATTAAACATATTGACATGCTTAATGTCGATACACACTCAACGTATTCTTATGTCAAATATATAATGCTATCACAGTTAAGGATTGTTTATATTACTTGTTATTCACAATTCAAACTCAAATTAGAATAAGTATATGTTGACCTCATATATCTAGCGGTCAAGTTTTGCAGTCTAACTTAATTAATTTATGAACTTATTTAATCATCATAAAACTTAGTTAACTTAGTTGATATTTATAACTTAGTTAACTTTTATAAACATATTATTTATTACAAAACTAAATTAACCTAGTTAATTTTTAAACTTATTTAACTAATATAAAATTTGGTAAATATTTATAAAACGGTTAATTTTCTAGGATTTAGTTAGTTTTTACAAGAAATATTTATTTTTGTGAAATAGATTAATTTTTATAAAACCTAATTAAATTAGTTAAAAAATTCATAAAACAGTTAAATTATATAAAAAAAATTTTTTTTATAAAACTAGGTTAAAATTTAGTTAATTTTTATAAACTAGGTTAATTTCAAAAAAATTACTTAACTTAATTAAATTTTTATGAAATTTTGTCAAATTTTATAAACCTTAGTTGATTAAGTTAAAATTTAATAAAACATGGTTAATATTTAATAAAAATAAGTTAACTTATTAAATTTTTAAAACTTATATGCTTTTTAAGAACTTATTTAATTTTAAACTACTATTATTATTTAGGTTATTATTAATGCTATTAGTTTTATGAACTTATTTAATTTTTATAAATATTAGTTCATTTTTGTAAACTTGGTTAAATTTTAGAAACTTAGTTAACTTTGCTAAGTATTTATGAAACTTAATAAATTAGTTAGAAACTTCGTTAATTTAGTTCAATTTAAAAAAGCATAGTTTAATTTTATAATCTAGTTTAATTGTTATGGAACTCAACCAGTTTTCTAAATTTAGTTGAAGTTTACAAACTTAGTTGATTTATTCAAATGTTTATAAACTAGGTTAACTTATACAAAAATAAGTTCAAATTTATCTACTTAGCTATTTTTATAAACCTTACTAACATAGTTTTTTTCCAATAATTAGTTAATTCTTGTAAACTCGATTAATTTAAAAAAAAATCAACCTAATTAAATTTCTATAAAACTTATTAATTTGTATAAACATATTGGATTTCATAAAATTCCAATAGCATCTTGGTTACACGGTGAGTGATCTTCTACACACCCTAATTCAATATATATTTACATGTTCGAAACAAGATCAGATTCATGTTATATATAACAAAACATATTTCACGATAGCATGCACATTTAAACGCATAAAACCATACCTTTGACGAGAACCCAATGTTTGATCGTTTTTTGCTGCAATTACTTTGCTCTAATTGACATGGAACCAATATTAGGCATAAAAATTTCTGCTTTTGTTAGCTTCACCACCACTTTTCCTTGCATTTCTGCACCATTTCTTCCTACCCAGATTAGCCTTCTCAATAACAATAAGTTGACCTGGAATGCATTGAAAATATGGTTGATGTTCAATTTTATTTGTCACCCTACTACACTGCTTGGCTTATAATGGCATAAAGATTCAGGCGTTATGATGGTTAAATACATGACTGTATAAAAAAGAGTTTATTGGCCTACACTTGAACAACATATATCATTACACTGCACTCGTAATAAGACAAGACGAAATAAGGAGTTCACACATATTCACTGTCGAACATAAGGTTCAACTAGCTAGTCTGACTCTAAATTATACACATTTTGCTGAAAGTTAGGATGCAAATAAACATGAGTGCCAAGTTATTAAAATGGAATAAAACAAAAACTAAATACATACCTAAAGCTCAACAAACAGCAAGTAGAGAACCAAGTTCACCAAGAACTTGACGAACAAGCCTATCAGATGTAGTGAATTCAGGATTCACAATTGTACCAAATCCAACAAGTACTCCAGGCTTTGAGAATTGTTGCTCATTATGCTTACAAAAAGTGAATTGTTTCTAGAATATATTGGGGTGCATTTGAAGTTCTCACTCTCATCTTTGAGAACAATTCCAGGTTGAACTTCAATTAACTATTTCACTTTTAAAACTCCTTGAACATTCACAAACATGAGAAAATTGGCATGAAAACACCGATATCACAATAATTCATTTTTGTTTAAAACTTGAAATCAAACATACAAAAGAGTGGAGGAGATATGATTAGTGCATTAAAGAATATGATCAAAACTAAAAAGAAGGTTCATGTCCATTTAACTTCTTCTTTCTTTGTAAAATGGAAAAACCCTTTATAATTGATATGTAAAACCATAATTGACTAAAGTTTGAAGTTTTACAGTTAAAGAAATTATAGTTAAGAAAAATCCATAAATGTAGATAATAATATTCTTCCATGCAACTTTTCTCTAGAACAATATCAAACCAAAGACAAAAATCAATATAATGATATCATTACAAGGTTAAATCATATAAGATATGGCCTATTCCTCATATTTCAATTGATACGGTAATTTTTTGGTACCACATAACAAACTATAAATGCATTACGCACTAACTTGTCAAAAAGCTCGATTTTAATTATCACATCGGCAAGATTTGAGTTGGCCTTCCCCATAGTTGGAACAAATTTTTTTTTCATGTTAATATTTTCAGTCTTTTCCATATAGTTATTTATACCTGTAAAATCGACAATAATATCATTATTAGGTGTGCATCCCATGTGTTGCATGGCATCACATAAATTGTTAGTGCATGGTTTTTACCTTGATATACTCAATCAAAACAAAATCTTGATGTTGTTGATCATGCTATTGATTTCAATTTGTGATGATGAGTGATTCTTGAGATAAAATATGAAAATTATTGGTTTCATTTAGTGAATATTTGGATAAACTAGATACTGTAATACTGTACCCCAATCTGAACTTTTTATTTAAAAATTTTAATTCACTCTTTACTCTAAATTTTGTTATTATAGGCGTTATTTGATGCTCTTTTTCTTTTGTTTGATAAACACTATTTTATGGAGATATCTATGTTATGAATAGTATGTACCATAATTGCTATCTTAAATATAATATTATGAATATTATTTGCTTCTATAAACACTGTATCAATATTCTTATTATAGAAAATAAATTAACATGCCACTGTTTTATCTGTATATTTTTAGCTAGCAAGTTTATATACTTTTTTACCTAAGTATAATTTTGGACATTGCAAATATGACTAGTAACCTAGTAAAGACAATGCCATAGTGATCTCTAAAGATGCATTCAAACAGATTGCATTAATGAAGAGGTCCTTTTTATGGCTATATGTCATCTGCCAAATGAACATACGTATTTATAAAGTGTTTATATTTTTTTTGAACTGGTACTTTATATACAACAAATCATTGGGTCAACATATCCCATGTCAAATAAACGTTCGAAAGCAAGTTTCAAACTTGTGACATCCTGCACCAAAGCCGAATCAATTAACCACTTGGACAAAGGTGCTTGTCGTGTTTATATTTTTTTTGAAAGGAAGTGTGTGTGTGTGTGTGATAAAAATATGATGGAAATATTGGAAACTCTTAGTCTAGAAGATAAATTTTAGGAAAAATTACTAACATTAAATGAGTACTTATTAGAGATACTCACGTTTGCTTTATATCTTTAATAATATGGAAATTAGGTTGATGAGCCTCGTATTCCAAGGTAATAAGCTTTAAGAACAACAATTTTGAATAATTAGTTTTAAGGACAATTTATAGAAAAAAATAAATTCACTTATCTTTTTAAGTTGTACAGGAAAAAGATAAATTCGTTTATCATTATTTTTTATAACTAAAAATTATAACTTCATTTATCTTTTTCCTAATTTGTCCTTAAAACTAATTTTTCAAAATTGCTGTCCTTAAAATTTATTACCCTGCACAAAGAGACCTTTCGAGTGAAAATCCTTTTAATAATTTTAAAGAGTATTTCCATATACATTCTCTCTATATGTATGAGTTATTATTTTATGGAAATGGTTTTGGAAGAATCTCACCTAGTAAAAGTATATGCTTAATAGTGCGAATGTTAAATTAGTAACATGTCTTCCATTACCATGTTAGCATGAATGCAATCTGGGTAAAATGTCAAAGCCAGATATTGATAACAAAATCATATGATATAAAATAGGAATTTGGTAACTATTTCTGTATTTATGGAAACTTTTACTTATATACGTAAGATTCGGTTAATTAACATTTTTATTTTTATAAGATGATCTGCTTACTTTTCTTAAAGCTAATCCATTGTGGGTTAATAATTAAAATTTTTTTTATTCTTTCAACAAGGTATTAAATGCAAAATAAGGATAACAGATGGATAAAAATGGGTTTGGACAATTTATTGAAGGACATCTGAGAAGGACATGTAGGGGACAGCGGGAGAGGATGAACTATGAGAATATGCAAGTATTAACTTCCATGGACATTTTGAGAATAGTGAGAATATATTTGAGCTTGTGCAAATAATTGAATTTGAGATAATTACCTTTAATAGCTCAAATGTGTTATGTGATTATGCCTTACCCATCTTTTACAAATAAATATGTTGACATCATTAGTCACCTCAACTCTATCAACATGAAGTAAAAAAATAATTCCTTTTTTTATAAATTATATATTTTTAACACATAATCATCCAAAATGGGAAAACAAGGTTATGTTCTCTAATTGTTTGTTTGATAAAAACCATCATAAAAGATCACCTTTTTTCCTACCAAATTATCCAATACACAGTTAATGCTTTCAGCATAATATTGTAATCCTTTTTAATTCAATGCATTTAACCTTCATATTATTATTAAAGCATTTTGAGATCTCCAAAGGAAAAAAAAGATTTGAAACTCCTAAGCAAAGATACACCTCAAATAAATCCAAAATCAATTAATAGAATAATTGAAGAGTAAAAAGAGAAAGAAAACTAATCATAAAGAAGAAGAAAAAGGCAGCATGGTTGTTTGTTAGCAATATTAATTGCATATTATCCATACCACTTGCCGAAAACTTAAATATTTGATGAAATATTAGTGGTATGTTTTTAGCTACGAAGAGACATCATTATCCTCTTTATTAACTGTTTGATATCTTATTCTTCCAAATTCGATTATGCTTTTTTTAAATTCAATTATAGAAAAATGCAAATAGATATTTACCAACTATAATTTATTGCAACTGTTTAATATATTTAATAAGCTGCAAATTATATTATGTTATTATGATGCGGTCTAAAACTTTTCATAAAGTCCTCCTCCATCGAAATGAGATTAAAGGTTTCAAACAAGAAGAATCAACACCATACAACAATTAATCCCTCTTTGATATCCACTGCCATTTATAGCTCTGTTATATTGGTCGTAGATTTTGGTTCATGTACAAAACTTTTACTTTTAAATTTATTTTGTCCTCATGCTTCCCTACAAATTTTATACAAAGATAATTGATAGTTACCCTAAATTAACTGAATATAAAAGATAAATTAACATGAATTAAACTTTATGTTGCTATGTAGTTGTATACAACTGAACAAGCTCTTCTTCGCTGGTTAAAAAATTGGATGTGTTCAGCGCTCTGAAGATTTAGTCGTTCAAACTATGGTGAGCACTGTTCATGTAACGACCCAAAATTTAGTTTTGAAATATTTAATTAATTTTAAATATTGAAAAGTAAATTGTATAGATTAAATAACTTGAATTTCAAATATAGTGATTTATTGGGTAATTTAATTGTTGAATTAAATAATTAAAAATCATTAGATAATTGAATCTTGGGTTTTAAGTTGGATAAAAATGATTTAAATTATTATCTAATTTCTATTTAATAAGAACGAAGAAAAATAAAAGTTTTAAATTGGATTTAAAAGTGATTTAACTAATTTTGAAAATAATGCGTTTTAATTAACAAGTGAAAATAGCCTTCTGGGGCACTGTCTCGGATTTCTATTAGACCAGTTTCATTGGATACATAGTAATGAGTTATAATACGTTGTCAAATTTCATGGCGATCAGATGTATCATTTGGCCATGAGAGATCGAAACGGGTAAAAATTAAAATTGAAAATTTAATATAATAATTGGGCTCGAATAGTTACCTTCTACATATGATCTAATTAGGGCTCGAGACTAGTTCCATTGCGTTTGGAATAGAGGTACAATATATAGAACGCCAGGCGGCACATCACGATTGGTGTCCGCAATTATATAGCTAGATATGTTGATTTTAAATAATATATTTACTTGGATTTGACCACACACTGCCTTGACCCATCACCTTCCGTCCATATCACTCCAAACAGAGCCATACCCTCCATGTCCTCTCTACTGTTATAAAATCATCTCCTGAATGAAGAAAGAAAGAAAATGAAAATTCAAAAATAAAATAAACAACTATACTTTACTAAAAATTAAAATTTTCGATTCGTTAAACTCGTATGGCCATGGAGTTCAATCCTATACCCTTCATTATGTATGCACAACAGTTTTGGAGGGTGGTAGTTTTGAATAGCAAAGCCAAGGTTCGAGTTTATTAAGGTTGTGGCGTCAATTCGTGTTTTGGGGTTCGTATTCAAATTAATCGTAGAAGATAGCAACTCGGCGCAAATTTTCACGAGATCGGGTGGCCGATTGGGACGTACAACCTGTACAGTTCAACGAGGTGAACTGGAGCAAGCGTTTCAAAGGTGAGCTCGAATGCTTGGTGAATGGCCCGGGAATGTGGAGATTTCAAAGAGAGGACCAACAACAAAGATGGATTCGAAAATCGTCGAGTGATTCTCGTGTTAGTGGATTAACATGCACGATTTTGGGTTGCCTGTGCATGTTTCTGTTGTTTGGGGGAGAAGATAAAGGAGTTAGTGAAAAGGGGTATATTTGTAATTATCTTGAAATTATTTAATTTTAGTTTCTAAATTTTTCGATAACTTATTAAATTGATAACTCCTTCATATGAGGTCCGATCGAAACGAAACTTTCTGCAATGTAACTGGTTTGGACGAATTTAGAGACTATTGAAGTTTGGGCTAAAATAGTTCCAAACCGGAATGCCTCAACGACGACAGAGAATTTCTTTGAGTTCAACTCACCATTTTGATTAGCTAGTTTGACATATAGTTGATGAAAATTGTTGGATGGTTGTTTCAATGAATTATTATATTTATTAGTTGGTTTGGATATATTCCAGCCTATTGAAGCTAATGTGATCCTATTACGTTCTTATGCAAGAGCAGATGACCCTTTGTATGCAAATCCTGCCTCAAAGCAGTTGGTTTATAATTTTTAATTATATAACGCTTGTAATGCAGGGAAAACAGGTCAGAAGGATCCAACAAGATTCGTCACAACTGTTGATTTTATTTACATATATTTATGCTAATATATATATATATATATATATATATATATATATATATATAAGTTGTGATGCGGGAGGAAACAGGTTGGAGGAATCCAACTGGATTCCACACTATTGTTGAATTGTTTTCAATAATATATTTTTATATGGATTATTGAAAAATGAACTGATTGTGGACACTATGGTTATAATGTTGTTATATGTTTGAAAATAAAACTTAATAGTGATAGAAAATCAATATCGATATTGGTTAAGTGTTGGGTGGCTATTGGCCTCAAATTAGTATTTTAAAAATACTATAAATTGCCGTTTAAGTTGGAATTGGTTTTTGAGACAAGAAACGATTTTAAATCCAAAATTTGGTTTCGAAAATATTTTTTTAAAGGATTATTTATTTATTTATAATAACATTTTTTTAAGTTATTTAGTTGTAATAATATTATTTTAAAGTTATTAGATTATATTATTTTAAGGTTATTTAAGTATAGTAGTATTGTTTAAAGTTATTTGTTTATAGTAAATATGCTTTAATAATTTATAAAAAGGCTAATATTTGGAAGGATGATCATTTCAAGAATAATTATGGTTTGGAATTAATAGTAAGAATTATCAATAAGGTTTGAAAATAAATTATTACTATTTATAAAGACGGTAATGATTAATTATTTTTGTTTTTAAACAATATTTTCATTAAGATGTTTTAAAATTAATAAATTCATTTATTTATAATGTTTATTGTAATAATTATTATTATATAAAGGTGTTTGGTAGTAAATTATTTTTAATTATTACGGATGTTTCTGAGAACCATGATTAGAGTTAAAGACTTGGATCTTATAATGGGGCTTATAAAATGGTTTGGATACATAAGAAAGATTATTTACAAGGTGTAGATTTTTGTAAATGATTAGATATTTATAAATGGACTTACGAAACACTTTATAGAGTTATAAAAGAAGTATTATAAATCGTTCCAGAAGTTTTACAAAAGGGTTTATAAGTGGTTTTAGAGAATTATAAGAAGTTTATGTATGATTTTTGAATTAAACAAAAGGGGAATCTTTCTCAGTTCGTAAATATATTTATACCGTTGAGATAAGTATGTGGATATTTTCTAAGTATTGAAAATATAGGAATGGGTTGATATATCTATGTAAAAGTATTCTTATACAAGTAATTTACTAATGGTTTTATTTATGAAAGATTTATAAAAGAAGGCTTGTGATCGCTTATATGCTTAACCAATGTTGGTTTTCCCTATGAAATAAATCCATGATTGAATGTATGTTTGTTGATAATTAAATAACCGACTATCGAAAATGGACCCAAACGTAAATTTGGAAATATCTTGGAGAAACACGTGAGTTATGTGGCACAATCATCTCTGATAATACTATATTGTGCGCATAAATCTTGTTTCTTTCTCCTAGGACAATGATAAGGAAATCTGTCTACTAATGGTAGGAGGTGACCTCCGATCTTATCTTTGACTGTTTACTTCCTAAGGAACCGAAGTTGAGTTTATCGAAAATTATCAAACTTGTAACATTCCCGTATTTTTATCAAGATTAATTTGACAATTAAATTAATTTTTGGAATTAAATTATGAAATTATTGGTAAAATAATATGAAAATTCCAGAACAAATTAAAAAATATGTACTTTAAATAGAATTTTGGATTGGAATTCAAAATTTAATATTTATTAATTTGAATTTGATTTGAATACTCTAAATTTTGAGATGAATAAAATTGTTTTCTAATTTTAATATATGATATATTGGAAAGTTGTATTTTGAAATTAATACAGTAAGAGTTGTTTAAAACTAAATTTCATATTATTTAATATACATATCTCTTGAAAATCAATAAGAATTAAATTAAGAGTTTATATACCTTCTTTTAAATTTGTTTGAACTAAATTTGTGTATATATATATAAGAATATATGAGTGTAAGAAAATAAAATGGATAAACACATTTTATAAATTAAAATAATGCAAGGATTAAAACACAATTTGTAAATTAATTTTGAGCAAAAGATTTAAACACAAATTGTTATATTTTTAACAAGTGTTCATTTAATAGACAAGTCTAAGCTCAATTATGTTTATAATTACAAATGGCAAATTTTCTTTTGAATTTAATCTTAGTAAATATAAGAAAGAAAAAAAAAGAATAAAACCAGGCTGTTTTCAAAAGTTAATTTCTCAAACCTGTAAACTGAGAAAATTTATGAACCTGATAATTAAAATCAAAACTGAAAATTTAAAAGCTTCAGTTTCAAACATCGAAAGTCAAATCAAAACCAAAAAATCAAATATGAAAATAAACCTGATTCAAAAGCCTGAAAACAATTCTGAAGCAAATCAAATAACAAGTTCGGTTCAAAACCTGGAAAAGAAAAAATCAATTCAAGTTAAAAGTCCGCAAGAAAATCCCAAACCAAGTATTAAGCAATTCAAAGTCTTTGATCTGGAAAGCAGAGATTCAACTCAAATACATCATGCAAAGATCAAAGTATCTAACATTTCAGTCTCAAGATCTAATGCAACTTTAAATTTCAATTTAAAAGCATCAGGTTCCAGAAAAACAAAAATGTCGGGTCCTTTGTCTTTTCTCTGTTCCATGCCAGGTGAGCAAACTTCATTTCAAAAAACCCGTCTTCCTGATTCTGATATATGTGGCGAAAATGCCTTGGCAATTGATGATTCAATATGAATATATCTACAAGTATATCTATGCATATATATGTGTGTAACTGGGTGCATGCATGTCAGTATAAATGTATTTACACACCTCTGTGGGTATAACAGGCTTAAAAATCTTTATAAAAAGATTCATATCTTTTTATCCAGACAAATTTAGGCTATGGTTTCTAAAGGGAAATTGTTTATAAAAATGTAAATTCATTTTTCAGAAGTGTTTCCAGTAGAATTATTTGGAAAATATTGCAATTGTTTAAAATTACAATAAAAACTTAAAACTATGGAAAATTTGAGTATCATAATTTCGAATTTCATTTACATCATCTAACTAGATTTCAAAAACTATGAATTTTAAGGGTAAATTCAGGATTTTTAGTTTGATAGATTTTGGGAAATTATGAGTTGAACAGGAAATGAAATTCCGTCAATTTCTAATGATCACGTAATCATTTTGCCTCGGGATTCTCGCTGGAGGAAGGTTGTGGATAGGTGATCGTAGGAAAAATACTCAGAGCGTTTATAAATGATCGAGGTTGTAGAACGACGATGACTTAGGGTTTGAAGACCATTCTGAGGGGCAGTTGAATTCGAAGATTGATCATTGATAATATCGCATCGAGTTGCATCGGTTTGAGGGGAAAGGAAAGAGGGGATTTCGACGAGGCTATGGTCGTTGTGGCGAAGGTCTTGATGGCCAGAAATGGCAAAAATGTGGAAGGTCGGGCTGGTCGGGTTGCACCAGCTTTTCGATAATGTGCTCAATATTGAATGCTTGTCGAATTGAGACATCTGAGTGTTAGTGAGGGATGGGGGCGTGTGCGTCGACGTGCCGGAGGTGATCACAATGATTGGAATCGCTCCAACTAACTGTGCACATGCATGCGCGAAACTCTGTGCATCTGGAAATTATGGTAGTTGAAGAAGATGATGGTAGCTCGGGTTTACTGTCGAGAAAATGTGATGTTGGCTCGGGTTGGGATTCGAATGCATATGCGAGTGATTTTAAACCATTTTGAATTTTAAAACAAAAATCAAAATTAAAAGAAAAGAGGAGAAGAAGAAAGGGTTGTTTGCTCGGGTAAGTCTGCAATTGGTTTGGGTGTTGCTCGTGTATCTTGTGGTTTGGCTCGGGCAAGAATCGAAGTTGGCTCAAGTATTTGAAGGGATGAACCAGGTTTTAAAATATTTATCTGGTTTTCAAAGGCAATAAGAAATGAAGTTTTAATGCAAATGTATTTTGAAATTAAATTATTTTGATTTGAAAATTGAAATATCAAGTGATTATTTAATTTAATTCTCAAATTGTTTTCAAAATAAATTACTTCAAATTTATTAAGTTAAAAGTGTTTTAATCTATATAACTTTTGTTTTAAAGTTTACAAACTTAATTTTTGTAATTAAGTGAAAAAATTGTGAAAATAAAACGTTTTATAATCCTTAATCTAACTTAAAGATTTTAAGTTAATTAATATATTGATGATGATTTATTTCCAAAGGTTATTAAATAAGGATTAAGTAATAAAGATAAATGGTTTATCCTTTAAATTTATGAAAGTGATTAAGGAATGATAATTAATTGAGGATTAATTAATTATTGTTATTAATTAAGGATTTATTTATGAATAATTAGGGATAAATTAATTCATAATTAAAGATTAATCAATAAATGATTTAAGGTTAATTAATGGTTAAAGTTTGTAATTAATTAATGTTAATTAACCAGGATTAGTGACTAGTCTGATTTAAATTAATCAGACAATTAACTAATCCTACGTATGGACAATTAATTAATCCTACTTATGGATGTTTGGATTCTATTGAATATAGAATTGTTTGATATCTCTGTTATGTGCTTATGATACTATGTAAAATGAATTGCTTTGTGCCGAGCTGTTATATCTGTGATGAATATACTGCCATGTGAATGTGAAAACCCCTTCGCCGTTAAACGACATTTGAATTTCGATGCGACAGAGAGTCGGTTTCCAGTTGGTTATCAGAAACCCACATCGAATCGTAATGGTGAATCTTTGCGATTGATAAATTCACTTTATCTGTGAATCTGTGAATAAAGATAAGCGTTATGGATTATACCGCTTATCGATATTGATATGCTTGAATCTGTGATAATTGAATGTTGTTGCACTATTGGGTAAAACTCCTGGACTACACTTTACACACACAAATATGGATTTCACGAGGAAATCGGTTAAGTCACAGATTTTTGAAATGGTTTTGAAGGTTGAATTTTGAATTTAAATGGTTTGGAAATGGAATTGGGTTAAATGTGAAAAGCTTTTGAAAAAGGAGTTTTGTGGACAAAAGTTATTTTGAATGACTTGTTAAAGTTTTAAAACTTAAATAATTTGATTTAAATTTGAATTCAAGATTTGAAATTGGATTCTGTGTTTGGAAATTATGGTTTAAAAAGGTTATATAAGTTATAAATGTATTTATATGAGTTTTTAAACCATTTTAAAAGTATTATTTTAGAAATTTGAATTTAACCCAAATTTTATATTTGAAAGGTTATGACTCGTGCAAATGTAATCAGATTTTTTCGAAACGAAAACTATTTGTTTTCAAATAATAATAGCTTTCATTTAAAGAAAGGATTTTCAAGTTGAGTTGAAAGATTTCAAGTTTGAAATGGAATTGAAATGTTTTGAAAGCTAGGAATAAATCATTGTGAAAGATAGTTGAACCTTGTTTTGAAATTGAAGAGGATTTTAAATGTTGTATCTTTTATATAAAAGATTTGAAATGGAATTGTTGTGGGGAAATGGATTGGATAATAAGTTGTGACTTAACGGAGATCCCATTATCCATATGATTTTTAAATATTGCGCTCATTATTCGGTTTAGCCGTGAGAGGTCCTTTGTGTCATATAACCCATTCCAAATAATGATACGTCATTATGGATAGCATTTGAAGACCGGTGGTGAAGAATGGGTATTTTCGAACACGAAAGGATAACCCATCGATTGTCTCTGCACTGAGTCGCGCCAGTATAGAGATTCCCCAAGTGACTGGAAGTTCGATCGAGATTGTGAATACCTGGATTGCAAGGGCATATTCGGAAGTGCCTTCGGTTCTATTCGAACCCGGAACAGACTTGTATGGATGTGTGTCTGACATTACACTTTGAGATGTAAAGCTGGTTTCTATCAAATACATTTCTGTTTGGTGGCGGAGATTTATTCTCTTAGTTTAACACCCTTCTCTGAGACGTACGGGCTCAGAGGTTATGTGGTTGATGGTTACTAGTAATACATTCCCAATTTGGTAGTGTGGCACACGAAGTGCTGCTGATCATTTGTTGATCAAAGCGTGGCTTTGTGGAAAAGCATAGCTTTGTGGACGTGACTTCGTCAAGCCTCACAACCCGAAAATGGTCGTAACAGGAATGTTGCAGTAAGGTTTTTAGGGGTTGCGCCCCTAGGGTATATCCATTTCCTTCTGGATATAAGGTGATATCATGGTATGCAACCCAGATATTTAACCTATGTTGTTACTGCAAATACTTTAGTTTGTGGTTGTTGATGTTGAGGGCCCTCGGATAAAGGTCGGTAACGACCGGGGATGGCATACTTGGGTGTTAGTTACCTATGTTATAGCTTGGTTAAAGCATGAGATAACGTCAGCCTTGTTTTAGCAGAGATCCGTTTAGGTTCTCGGGGGCATCCTTCCAGAGGCGTTCCCATTTCGGTAAGGAAGTTCCTTAGCCTGACCATTTGTTGGAAATCCGATCAACCAATACGCGCCTTGTACGGTTTTAGTTGTATAACCTGCCACTTAACGTGGCGGCTATCGTAGGAATACGACGAAATGTGGTATGCTGGCTAAGATTAATATTATACTTTCGAAATGTATTCTACACGATGCACTAATAATAATATCAAATGATTTTCGCGTATCAAGCATTTTTTACTATCATAAGGAGAAATCTCCTCTAATTGTGCGCTTGCATTGTGTGTGTGGCGGAGGCTTTATGGCAATTTCATTTTCCAAAAAGCATTGCGGATTTCAATATTCTAAAAAAAATCTTTTGTTGTTGTTTTAAAGTTAAAACTGTTTTTGTTTGCTCATACCAGTCCCATGACTGACCTGAAGTTTATTGTTCCCTTCCTAACTCTAGGTGCCCACAATTTTCCACACGGGCAGTCTAGAGTTGGGTTTTTTAGATAATCAGTTTAGTAGATTATCTGGAGCTAGTTCAGTTTTTGGATTCAGACTGACCTGGATTTTCTTAGTGCATCCTGTTGGGAGTTCGAGTTATTTCTGGATTGGTCCTTTAGAGATGGAGATTGCTGATATTGGAGTACTCTTCTGAAGACTATTCTTTCTATTTGAGATCATTGTTATTAGTTTCCGCTGTTATTTTTGTCACTCTGATATTGATGTATATCATTGGATATTGTATTTATTGGAGTTATATATGATATTCATTTCTTTTTCTTCCGCTGTGTTGTTATAATTAATCGTGTTATAAGCTCCGACGAGCCAGATCGACGTTTGAATCTGCAGCATTCGAGTACAAGTGAAGTACAGATGTCGATTTTCGAAGGTCGAATCAGGGTTGTTACAGTGCTATCAGAGCTGAAGGTTTAAGCTTTAGCTCAGGAGTATAATACATTAGGAAACTCATTAGAGATAGGGTGAAGTATACCCTAGAATGAGTATATCCCTAAGATATCCATCTGAGTGCCTCAGTAAATTCTTTTACTATCCACCGATAGTGAGTATGAGTGCAAGAAGAGGACGAGGTAGGGGATAGGGGAATACATCACAAATGGTCAATACCCTGTAACAATAAGGAAACAATCTTTCTCTATCATTCTCTTTTGTTCATCCTTCGATTTCAGATTCTCTGATAGCTTCGTGGCAGCTCGAGGGAAAAGCTTTGGTGAAAGATCATTATTTTGGTTAAATCAGGGAACGAGTTGGCTTGGGACATAAACTCCAGATGGGTCAAAATTGTTTGTTGGATGAATTGGTTGCTATGGTTGATAGGTATAATTTGGTTTCTAAACTAATTTTTTTGGGATTGTATCCATATATCTTTCTATTCTTTGGATCTAAATATGTTCAATGAGCGGTTAGTCGTCCCTTTGAACAAACCAGTGCCTTGCATATTTCGTAGATCTGCTGACCCAAGTATCTTGTGTAATATTGGAAGAGTTTGTTCTCATATTGTTGATATTTCGATTGGGTAAACCAAATGCAGAATAGATATTCAGTTTGACCTGGAAAACTATTTCTCTATCTTTATGTATCCATCCTTTGTTATTTCCCTTGCAAATTTCGAGGACGAAATTTTCTAAGGGGGAATCTCTAACATTCTCGAACTTTTAGCAAGATTAATTTGACAACTAATTTAATTTTTGGAATTAAATTATGAAATTATTGGTAAAATAAAATGAAAATTCCAAAAAAAATAAAAAAAATATGTACTTTAAATAGAATTTTGGATTGGAATTCAAAATAAGTATTTATTAATTTGAATTTGATTGAATACTCTAAGTATTGAGATGAATAAAATTGTTTTCTAATTTTAATTTATGATATACTGGAAAGTTATATTTTGAAATTAATAAAGTAAGAGTTGTTTAAAACTAAATTTCATATTATTTAATATACATATCTCTTGAAAATCAATAAGAATTAAATTAAGAGTTTATATACCTTCTTTTAAATTTGTGTATATATATATATATGTAAGAATATATGAGTGTAAGAAAATAAAATAGATAGATACGTTTTATAAATTAAAATAATGCAAGGTTTAAAACACAATTTGTGAACTAATTTTGAGCAAAGGATTTAAACACAAGTTGTTATATTTTTAACAAGTGTTCATTTAATAAACAAGTGTAAGCTCAATTTTGTTTATAATTACAAGTGGCAAATTTTCTTTTGAATTTAATCTTAGTAAATATAAGAAAGAAAAAAAAATAAGAATAAAACCAGACTGTTTTCAAAAGTTAACTTCTCAAACCTATAAACTGAGAAAATTTATGAACCAGAGAATTAAAATCAAAACTGAAAATTTAAAAGCTTCAGTTTCAAACATGGAAACTCAAATCAAAACCAGAAAATCAAATCTGAAAATAAACCTGATTCAAAAGCCTGAAAACAATTCTGAAGCAAATCAAATTACAAGTTTAGTTCAAAACCTGGAAAAGAAAAAAAAATCAATTCAAGTTAAAAGTCTGCAAGCAAATCCCAAACCAAGTATTGAGCAATTCAAAGTCTTCGATCTCGAAAGCAGAGATTCAACTCAAATACATCATGCAAAGATCAAAGTATCTAACTTTCCAGTCTCAAGATCAAATGCAACTTTAAATTTCAGTTTAAAAACATCAGGTTCCAGGAAAACAAAAATGTTTGGTCCTCTTTCTTTTCTCTGTTCCAAGCCAGGTGAGCAAACTTCATTTCTAAAAACCCATCTTCCTGATTCAGATATATGTGTTGAAAATGCCTTGGCAATTGATGATTCAATAGGAATATATCTACAAGTATATATGTGTACATATATGTGTATAATTAGATGCATGAATGTCAGTATATATGTATTTACACACCTCTGTGGGTATGACAGGCTTAAAAATCTTTATAAAAAGATTCATATCTTTTTATCCAAACAAATTTAGGCTATGGTTTCTAAAGGGAAATTTTTTATAAGAATGTAAATTCATTTTTAAGAAGTGTTTCCAATAGAATTATTTGGAAAATATTGCAATTATTTAAAATTACAGTGAAAACTTAAAACTATAGAAAATTTAAGTATCATAATTTCGAATTTCATTTACATCATCTAACTAGATTTCAAAAACTATGAATTTTGAGGGTAAATTCAGGATTTTTAGTTCGATAGATTTTGGGAAATTATGAGTTGAACAGGAAATGAAATTCCATCAATTTCTGATGATCACGTAATCTTTTTGCCTCGGGATTCTTACTGGAGGAAGGTTGTGGATAGGTGATCGTAGGAAAAATACTCGGAGCGTTTATAAATGATCGAGGTTGTAGAACGATGATGATTTAGGGTTTGAAGACCGGTTTAAGGGGCGGTTGAATTCAAAGATTGATCATTATCAATATTGCATCGAGTAGCATCGATCTGAGGGAAAAGGAAAGAGGGGACTTCGGCGAGGCTATGGTCGTGGTGACGAAGGTCCTGATGGCTAGAGGCAAAAATGTGGAAGGTTTGCTTGGTCGGGTTGCACCAGTTTTTCGATGACGTGCTCGACTTCGAATGCTTGTCGAATTGAGAAATCTGAGTGTTAGTTTAGTGGGGAATGTGGGCTTGTGCGTCGACATGCCGGAATTGATCACGATGATCGGAATCGCTCCGATGAACTGTGCACATGCACATGCAAAACTCTTGCTTTTGGAAAGTATGGTAGTCGAAGAAGATGATGGTAGCTCGGGTTTACTCTCGAGAAAACGTGATGTTGGCTTGGGTTGGGATTCGAATGCATACGCGAGTGATTCTAAACAATTTTGAATTTTAAAACAAAAATCAAAGTTAAAAGAAAAGAGGAGAAGAAGAAAGGGCTGTTAGCTCGGGTAAGTCTGCAATTCGTTCGGGGGTTGCTCGTGTATCTTGTGGTTTGGCTCGGGTAAGAATCGAAGTTGGCTTGAGTATTTGAAGGGATGAACCAGGTTTTAAAATATGTATCTGGTTTTCAAAGGCAATAAGAAATGAAATTTTAATGCAAATGTGTTTTGAAATTAAATTATTTTGATTTGAAAATTTAAATATCAGGTGATTATTTAATTTAATACTCAAATTATTTTCAAAACAAATTACTTCAAATTTATTAAGTTAAAAGTGTTTTAATCTATATAACTTTTGTTTTAAAGTTTACAAACTTAATTTTTGTAATTAAGTGAAAAAATTGAGAAAATAAAATGTTTTATAATCCTTAATCTAACTTAAAGATTTTAATTAATTAATGTATTGATGATGATTTATTTCCAAAGGTTATTAAATAACGATTAAGTAAAAATGATAAATGGTTTATCCTTTAAATTTATGAAAGTGATTAAGGAATGATAATTAATTGAGGATTAACTAATTATTGTTATTAATTAAGGATATAATTTTGAATAATTAGGGATAAATTAATTTATAATTAAAGATTAATCAATAAATGATTTAAGGTTAATTAATGGTTAAAGTTTGTAATTAATTAATGTTAATTAACCAGGATTAGTGACTAACTGATTTAAATTAATCAGACAATTAATTAATCCTATTTATGGATGTTTGGATTCTATTGAATATTGAATTGTTTGATATCTCTATTATGTGCTTATGATGCTATGTAAAATGAATTACTTTGTGCTGAGCTATGATATTTGTGATGAATATACTGCTGTGTGAATGTGAAAACCCCTTGGCCGTAAAATGACATTTGAATTTCGATGCTACAAGGAGTCGGGTTCGAATTGGTTATCCGAAACCCACATCGAATCATAATGGTGAATCTTTGTGATTGATAAATTTACTTTATCTATGAATCTGTGAATAAAGATAAGCGTTATGGATTATACCGCTTATCGATATTGATATGCTCGAATCTGTGATAATTGAATGTTGTTGCATTATTGGGTAAAACCCCTGGACTAACTATACACACACAAATATGGATCTCACGTGGAAATCGGTTAAGGCACAGATTTTTGAAATGGTTTTAAAATTTGAATTTTGAATTTAAATGGTTCGGAAATAGAATTGGGTTAAATGTGAAAAGCTTTTGAAAAAGGAGTTTTGAGGATAAAAGTTATTTTGAATGACTTGATAAAGTTTTAGAATTTAAATAATTTGATTAAATTTGAATTCAAGATTTGAAATTGGATTCTGTGTTTGGAAATTATGGTTTAAAAAGGTTATATAAGTTATAAATGTATTTGTATGAGTTTTTAAACCATTTTAAAATTATTATTTTAGAAATTTGAATTTAACCCAAATTTTATATTTGAAAGGTTTTGACTCGTGCAAATGTAATCAGATTTTTTCAAAACGAAAACTATTTGTTTTCAAATAATAATAGCTTTCATTTAAAGAAAGGATTTTCAAGTTGAGTTGAAAGATTTCAAGTAGAAATGGAATCGAAATGTTTTGAAAGCTGTGAATAAATCGTTGTGAAAGATAGTTGAACCTTGTTTTGAAATTGAAGAGGATTTTAAATGGTGTATCTTTTATATAAAAGATTTGAAATGGAATTGTTGTGGGGAAATGGTTTTGAAAGCTATAAATTAAATCTTTGATTTAAAGATTGAATGGGTTAATCCAATTGAAATGGAAATTGTTTTGAAATCCGCAAATGGATCTTTGTGAAACTGGGTGAACTTTGTGAAGTGAATCTTTTTGTTTAAAGGTTTGTAAATGGTAATATGTTTAAAACCATTTGAAAGAAAGGTTTTAACCTTTCTATAAAAGATTTGAAAGGGAATTGTTTTGAAAAAGCTATGAATGAATCCGTGTGAAAGATTGGTGAACATTGTGAAATAAATCTTTTTGTCTAAAGATTTGGAAATGGTAATTTGTTTAAACCATTTGAAAGAAAGGTTTTGGATAATAAGTTATGACTTTACTGAGATCCCATTATCCATATGGTTTTTAAATATTGTGCTCATTATTTGGTTTAGACAGGAGAGGACCTTTGTGTTATATAACCCATTCCGAATAATGATACGTCGTTATGGATAGCATTTGAAGACCGGTGGTGAAGACCAGGTATTTTCGAAAATGAAAGGATAACCCATCGATTGTCTCTACACTGAGTCGTGCCGGTATAGAGATTCCCTAAGTGATGGGAAGTCCAATCGGGATTGTGAATACCCGGATTGCAAGGGCTTCTTCGAAAGTGCCTTCGGTTATGTTCGAACCCGGAACAGACTTGTAAGGATGTGTGTCAGACATTACACTTTGAGATGTGAAGCTGGTTTCTATCAAATACATTTCTGTTTGGTGGGGGAGATTTATTCTCTTAGCTTAATACCCTTCCCTGCAACGTACGGCTCAAAGGTTATGTAGTTGATGGTTACTAGTGATACATTCCCAATTTGGTAATGTGGCATACGAAGTGCTGCTGATCATTTGTTGATCAAAGCATGGCAGCTTGGCTTTGTGAAAAAGCGTAGCTTTATGGACGTGACTTCGTCGAGCCTCACAACACGGAAATGGTCGAAACAGGAATGTTGCAGCAAGGTTTTTATGGGTCGCGCCCCTAGGGTATGTCCATTTCCTTCTGGATAAAAGGTGATATCATGACATGGAGGCCAGATATTTAACCTATGTGGTTACTGCAAATACATTACTTTGTGGTTGTTGGTGTTGAGGGCCATCAGATAAAGGTTGGTAACAACCGGGGATGGCATACTTGTGTGTTAGTTACCTATGTTATGGCTTGGTTAAAGCGTGAGATAGTGTCAGCCTTGTGTTAGCAGAGATCCGATTTGTTTCTCGAGGGTGTCCTTCCAGAGGCGTTCCCATTTCGGTAAGGAAGTTCCTTAGCCTGACCATTTGTTGTAAATCCAATCAACCAATACGCGCCTTGTACTGTTTTAGTTGTATAACCTGCCATTTAACGTGGCAGCTATAGTAGGCATACGAAAAATGTGGAATGCTGGCTAAGATTAATATTATACTTTTGAAATGTTTTCTACACTATGCACTAATAATAATATCAAATGGTTTTCGTGTATCAAGAATTTTTGACTGTCATAAGGAGAAATCTCCTCCAAGTGTGCGCTTGCATTGTGTGAATGGCGGGAGGCTTTATGGCAGTTTCATTTTCCAAAAAGCATTGCAGACTTCAATATTATACCAAAATCTTTTGTTGTTGTTTTAAAGATAAAACTGTTTTTGTTTGCTCATACCAGTCTCATGACTGACCCGGAGTTTATTCTTTCCTTTCTAAACTCTGGATGCCCACAATTTTCCACACGGGCAGTCTAGAGTTGGGCTTTTCAGATAGTCTGGTTTAGTAGATTATCTGGAGCTAGTTCAGTCTTTGGATTCAAACTGACCTGGATTTGCTTAGTGCATCCTGATTGGGAGTTCGAGATATTTCTGGATAGGTGCTTTGAAGATGGAGATTGCTGATATTGGAGTTCTCTTCTGCAGACTACTCTTTCTATTTGAGATCATTTTTATTAGTTTCCGCTGTTATTTTTATCGCTCTGATATTGATGCACATCATTGGATATTGTATTCATTGGAGTTGTGTATGATATTCATTTCTTTTTCTTCCGTTGTGTTGTTATACTTAATTGTGTTATAAGCTCCGACGAGCCAGATTCGACGTTTGAATCTGTGGAATTCGAGTACAAGTGAAGTACGGGTGCTGATTTTCGAAGGTCGAGTCAGGGTCGTTACAGAATTTGTTTCGAAGAGACCAAGATCGGATATGTTATCCGTAAATCACTTCAATCCAACAATTGCATTTCAAAGTGAAGGCATCGTGAAGAGCATATGATCGAAGATAGAGATGTGAAGTGCAAGGGTTAATTGGTACTAATCTTTAAGGTGATTCCAAAATGGATGTAGTAGGAATGGTTCCTTCGATTACGTTCAGACCCGAAACAAACTTGTATTGATGAATGCTATTAGCACATTATCATTGGAGGAAAATGAGTAATCTAAGTGTAAATGTTATTGAAAGGTAATCGCAGCCTCATGCCTCATAAAATGGGAATGACTAAAACAGGGGAGGTCCAGCAGGGCTAAGTTGGTCGCTCCCAAGTAGAGTATGATCATTCCTACCTAGAGTCGCTATTATCTATCATTTGTATGCTTCGGGGCCCATTAATGGACGAATGATCATATTCGGTACTATCCAGCATAGTGTAGGCCGGTCCTGCATTGGTACGGGATCCGGATGAGATACTCGGTCTTATATTATCTAGACATGCACCGTGACGGGAAGTACCACAGTAGCCCAGTCATCGTATGGAATCCATTCTCCAATAAGCACCGTACGGACTTATTTATACCCAACTATGCTGAAATATGAGATGCAAGCATTTTAGCTATATTTATATTTTACTTTGACCTCTAGACATTATTATAATATAAAGGGATTTTATATAGAAATTTTTTTGGTTGTCGTAAGGTAAAAACCCGTATGTGTTTATATGCGGTGTGCTCTTACGGGATACCTTTTGATTTCAAACACTTTTATTTAACTTTAAAAGCCAATTGGGTGTGATTTCTCGTGCTGGTTTTCTAGACGGACTCAGGTGTTATTTTATTATAATGCTCGGATCAGACCGAGCATATTACAAATCCGTTTGGATGCCTGGAGTTTCAAAAGACGAGTTGGAGGCCCAGAGACGCACTCACGTAGATGGTTATTTTCTATCTGTATTCATTGTGGTGTGATCAATAATTGTGAGGACATGCTGTTGTAACTTTCCAAGCTGAAATACGTTAGTACATTCTGAATGATGTTTGTATATACACATACTACCATTTTGCTTTTGTGTAAAGATTTATGGTATATTATAGATTATTCGTTATGCTATGAGATTCTGTATCGTTTAGTTTTCTTCTCATCTTCTTCCTTCTTTCTTTTTCCCTAATATTAGTTTTTTCGACATTTGATTGCTCGGCCCACGATACAGTGGACGTACTAGTGTCGATTTTCGGGGGTTGAAAATACAGTTCATTATAGTTCATTTCAAACCAAATTAACCAAAGTAAGATACCTACGGATGTCCATTGATTTTCGTGATTCCATTTTCCCATAAATGCATTACTTTCTTATCGACTACTGCAACTTCAAATAAAACGATGGTAGATGGATAGAAAAATAAAAAGGAGATAAAGTTTGAGATCCAAACATGCTCATGGAGTCCAGTTACACTTTGCAGCTACCATAGTTCAGTTTCATCATACTGATGATTGATGAAGTATACCTACAACAGAAAGAAACTTGTAGATAATGAAATTCTTATTATATTGACAATTTAATTGATTTCAAAAAGTGGAGATATGAATTGTACTAAGTGCTAAAAGAAGCGAAATTATTGCAAATAGCACATGAAAAGCCAAGTTACCCGAAATAAATTATCCATTCTTTCAATTCTAAATTCCATCATAACTTCGATGAAACTTTCGGACATGCCTTCAAGCAATGAAATCGTCAAACGATCTGTTCATTCTAACAATGTTGCTATCATCACTCTTGATCAACGTAAAGCCCTAATGCTATGAATTTAGACATGGACATAAGCTAAAAACACTTTCTTGAAGGTTAGGAAAATGACCCTAAAATAAAGTGTGTATTATTTGAAGGTAGCACACCTCACAACTTTTTGGCATGGATGAATATCAAGGGAGTTGTTGCTGAAATTCCAAAGGTCAAGAGCGCTCCTCTTGTAAAAAAGGTTTTTGCTGTAGAGTATTCTCTCATTTGAAAAATATTTGATTACAAAAAGCCTTATAAAAGCTTCATGGATGGAGTTACTATGTGCCTCGGAATTGGATTATCTGGTCATGGTAATTACATGATTATTACAGAGAAAATTTCTTCTTGCCATGCCGGAAAATGGAATTGGCTTATGGAAAAGATGAACGCTATCTATCAACCTTGCATAGGGTAATGAAAATGGAATATCGCATTGCAATGAGATCTGCACTTCGAAATGATTATGCTGAAGGAGTGCATGCAGTCCTCGTGGATAAGGAGCAAAACCAGAAATGGAAGCCTCCTCTTTAGCAAAGCATGATTCGTGTGAAGTAGAATCATTCTTCCAACCAATTTAAGGATGAACTTAATCTATGAAAATTATTGTCTACTTGTGATTACCAGGGTGTAAATAAATTTATCTTATATGTAAATACTAATGAAACTATTTGAATTAATTCTAAGTGTTGCAAATTTAATGTTTCAAAAAAAGCACATGAAAAGCCCTCTTATCCCTCACCACTATCTCGAAGACTTGATAAACCACTATGTACTAGAGCAAATATAAAAATGAGAAGCAACATACCAACCTGCAAATAAAAAAAGTTAGTTATCATTACCAGAATGTAAACACCTCTTGGTAAGAAACCATACTGAAGTGTCGTGTATTGATAATTTTCTTGTAGTGGTTCCAAACAATAATTGTTGGAACTCTAAAACCTGTAACCAAACATATATTTTTAAGTTTAGTTTTATATTTGCATCAACATCAACATATAATCAAGCTTTCTCATAAATTCTATTTTATCTTTTTTAACCTTTTGACCATGCTTTTGTTTAATCATGAAATGTCCTTTGAGGATATTGTAACAACCTGTAATTTACCACTTTGAAAATGGAATATTTAATATATTTAAATATTAAAATGTAGAATTTTCAAGCTTAAAAAATCATGTTTTATATGATAAATAAGAATGGTAAACTTATTTTTAATATTGAATAAAGGTTTTGGATTTCCATTGTAAAACTAACAAAAGTTGGATTTTGATAAAGTAGGATAAATATCCAAAAAAATTGTTTTAAAGGATAAATAATTCTTTTTAGATATATATAATCCATATTAAACTTATTTGATAATAATAGAAATTTAATTTATAATGGTTCGATAAATATATAAAACTTATTTTATAAAAGTTGACAAATTTCGTCGCATATTGATAAATCGATGTCGTATTTTTACTAATAGATTTGGATATTTCTTTATATTATTTTAGAATTCAAATATAATTTTATTCATTTATTTAAAGATAATAATAAATTTATTTTGAAGTTTGGTTTACATGAAAAAGTAGTTTAACAAAAACGTCAAAATGTGACGGAAAACGTTTTGTCGAAAACAACGTTTTCTTCAAAATAAGGTACCGCAATGTTGTCGCACCTTTGTTAACATATTTTAACATGTATTACGCAACTAATAACTAAACATTTTTACTTTTACTAAATATAATTAGAAAACTTCTAGAAGTCATTAGTAAAAGTTAGTAAGAATTAACAAAAGTAAAAAAAGTAAACATCAAATCAATATCACATCAAAAGCCAACATAATTATTATTTTACTTAGCTTAGTTCTTAATGGATTAAGACATAAAGTAAGGATGTGAAAGGTAACGGTAAGTGTTGAAAAAGTAAAGGTTTCTTTAGGTTAAAATAAGGTTAGTTCGGTAATTTGGTAAGTGGTTATTTTGGTAATTTACCAATTTTTTTTTATAAATACACATCTCCTTCTTCACTTTCATTCACACTTCTTTTTCTTATTTTCTCAAGCTTCTTCATCTTATTCCTCTCCTCTTTAATGGCTTCCAAGCCATAGAAAAAATTAGAAGAAGTAATGTTAAAATATTTGCAAAATATACAAAATAAAATTGATATCCATTCTCTTCAAAATCAAACTCATCTTTTTCCATATTTACTTCTTCTTCTCTCGGCCATGACTTCCTAATACCATAACCAAAATCCAAAATTCATTCTTTCAAATGATATTTTATTTTTGGTGGCTTTAACTTCATTTAGACCACTTCTTCTGATTTTGAACATAGATATACCAAAAATCCACTTCTTTCTGGTGCATTCTCTGGCCCAGTTTTTGAGACAGAGAATAGCTCATTTTGCTTTAATCATGACTTGATCATAAATGATCCAAATTAAGAAATTGTTTTTCAAATCATATGAAATTCCAGTGGCTGCTACTTTTATATTGATCATTATTCCGGTTTTGAAGTTTTCTATACCTAAAACTCAATTCCTTGAAGTACATTTTCGGGTTTTATATTTGTGAACCCGAGAATACCTCCTTTTCTTTTGCCATATCTTCCTCGAAACTTACCAAAATCAAGTAATTCTTTTGCTCAAATTCAAGAGAAAGGAATTTTAAACAACTTCCTAGTAGACAAACTTTCAATATTTTGGGACTAAGAGGATCAAAATCTAGAAAGGTAATGACATATTTTTTGAGTATAATCTTTAGAATCCAAAGTCAAAACTATACCACTTCATCTGTATACTTTTGGCCTACCTCCATCTCAAGCCTTGGCTGAGCACTTGGAAGGAAGTGGACATTGTTTGCTAATGTTTAAGTGGAGTAGAAAGTAGTTAGTGAAGCATACATTGGTTTGAATGTTGTTAGGAAGTTAATCCCTTTGGTTAATGGTGATAAACTCTATTTAATATCTTTATTTATACATATATGCACATGTTTGATGTTGTCTTATGATTGCTATGGATGTTTATATATGCTTTGATCATCTAGTATTGACTGTTCGATATGATTATTAAATTATTTTACCAAGCGACGTTAACACACGTCGATAAACATAAAGGAAATCACTTTCCTTTTGAAAAACGAAGTGATATGTTTGAATTTCTAAAGCCTTTGAAATGGTTTAAAATGAGTTAGAATGGTTTTATAAACATTTAAATATGTTTAAAGAAATAATGAAAGAAAAACAAGATTTCATCTTGTATATTTTAAAATATGTCCAAAACAAGACAAGCACCATTGTCCCAAAGGTTAAGTGATTCAACTTTGGTTCGAGAGGTCACTGGTTCGAAACTTGCATAATATGATTCGAACACATGTTGACATGTGATATGTTGTTTCAGGGATATGTTGTAGTTATGTACCAATTCAAAAAAATGTCCAAAGTAATTTTCCAAAAAAATCGCGCTTTTTTGTAAAGTGACCAAAGTTTAAAATTGATATTTTAATGTTTTTAAAAATGAAATAAATCCTAAAATTCTTTTAAAAATGTTTTAAAAGATATTTAATTTGAAAAGATGGATTTCTAAATGATATAAAATTTGTTTTGAAGTATATAGCTTTTAAAAACTATTTGCAACACTTTTCGTAACGCTTTTCGCAGCAATTTTAAATAACTTTCGAACGTTGTTTTAAACTTAACAATTCTTCCCATATCTTTTGTGAACGGTTTCAAAATAATAATTAAATAATTTAAAGATGTGTTGGAATTTTTAATAAGAGTTTGGATAAATGGTTAAGAGGAACCGTTTATAACACTTAAACAATAATTGATGAATATTGAATATAATAACAAACTGAGTATGTAGAAAAGATTAGTACGTTTGTCCCCCATGAGATCTGGAAAGATAAAACAAGGTGTTTGACAAAGGTTTGAAATGGAGTAACTAGTGCCCCGAACTTTGCAGGCTTATATTTTCTCTTCTAAGGCGAGGGGTGGAACATATCGAAAGGAAAGCCCGGATGCTCTAAAAACTAATATTTAAGTTTTTCCAGGATAAAAGAAAAGGAACATATTCTTCGAATGTTAATTAACCACTTAACATCTATTATCGATGATTAGTACGAAGGAACCGAGTTCGGATTTGGATGATTCTTATCCAAAAAACCTTGATCAAATTTGGGTGATTCCTATCCAACAGACAAAGAGCATTTAAAATAAAGATCTTCATGATGTAGGATTGCTTGCCACCTATCCGTGGAGGTCAAATTTACCATATCTAAGGTGGCAACAGTGTTCTGTTATGAAAATCTTCGATATGCATGAATATGATTTGGAGTTAAGAAAGAAATCTTTGATTTAGATTTAATGAATGATTTGGGAATATTTTCTCTAAATTAAAAGTTATAACTTGAATATAAGAAATCTTTGATTAAGATTTAATGAAAGATTTGAAAATGTTTTCCTAAGCAAAAGATGAATTGATTTGGAATTATTCCAAGATAAAAAAAGAAAGGAAATAAGCTAAATAATTTGATAAATGAGGCTTAAGGATCCCATATACTCATGAAAAGAAAATGAAATAAATTGAAAAGAGTATATATTTGAAAGATATTTGCTTAAATGGAAAGATAAAGTAATTGATTGATGATTGATAATCACATATGAACTTAACATCTTTTAATCGATAGTTGGCTCTGAAGGAACCGGGGTCCGATTTGGGTTATTCCTATCTGAAAACCACTTCGAACCAACTTACGTTTCTAAGTAAATTATGTTGAAGACATTTATTTTAGGATTTTCATAGTGAAGAACTGCTTATTGATCATTTGGGGTTAAACTCCCAATGTACTTATAGTAGAGCTGGTTTCTTCGTTATGAAATATCCAATACAAGAATTAATCGCTATTGAACCTAGGGGTGATTCCCAAAATGGATGTGGCAGGAGAAGTGCCTTCGGTTTTGTTTAATATCAGAATAAACTTGTATGGATGTTTGTCTGACATTGCATTCTAAATCACATTAAGTGATCTCTATATAATGTATATTAGTTTGTGGCGGAGAAGGCAACTTCTCTTAGCTTAACATCCTTTCCCGAAGCATTCGAGCTCACGAAGTTATACGTTTGTAGATATCGGTCATGTGAATGTGGAATGGCAATGTGGCATTCAAAGTGGAAAGAATTTGTGCTATGTGAAAAGGTAAAATTTGCATCATGCCTCATCAACCAGAAACGATGAAAACATGGTAGATGCAGCAAGACTAAGTGGGTCATTTCCATCAGGGTATGATCATCCCCTTCTAGTATAATTCTACCCACTATGAAGTTCGGGTTTAAATTAATATGGTTTGTATGATAAAGTGCGCCCGGTTAATGGTTGGTAACGATCGGGGGATGACATATTCGATACTGCCTAGTTATAGAGGTAGGTCGTTCTTGTGTTGGTACAAGAGCTTTGTGATGGTTCCTGAGATATCCATCTAGAGGTGTACCCATCAGAAGGTATCCCTTTACCTGGTCGTTTGTATGGAAATCCATTCTCCAATAAGTAGCCTTTATGAGTTTAATTGTAGAACCCACTTTGTGGCTAATATGCTGGAATTTATTAAATGTAACAATTTCGGCTAAGATTAATAAGTTTGCTTGCAAATGTTTTCAAAGAATGTCATTAGGAATAATATCAAATGTTTTGATATAAAAGTGTTTTAGTTATCGTAAGTTAAAAACCCTTCCTTGTTTATGTGTGGGCATGGTCTTATGGGATACTCTTTCTTTTGAAAGGATTTTATTCAAAGGCTGATATATGACACTGCCAATTATTATTGAGTTTTCTCATGCTGGTTTATCAAGCCTGATCCAAGTGTTTTCAATATTCGGGTCAGATCCGAGTAGTTTCAGGTTTAGTTGAAGTCGGCTGGAGTTTCCAGAGGAGCTGGCGATATTCATCTATGTATGGATGCATTCTATTATCCACTACTTATTCTGCATTTTTTGTTTATTATCAGCAATTGTAAGGACATATGTTTATAACTGTCTACGATGAATTAGTTTAGACTCTGATACATGTGTTTGAAAAGTTTTTTGCTATAAAGATATTGTTTAACATTATATACCATTCCATTCGTGTGTGCATCTGTTCCATCTATTTTTCTTTATTACCCTTGGTAATCTATTCTTTTATGCAACTTAGGTTGGACATGTGTGTTTTATTGTTGGCTCAAAGGGTACGAAATTGTGGGTCGTCACATTTGGTATCAGAGCTGAAGGTTAAGCGAGAATCTTGGCTTTGGTGGGGTAAAGACTCATCAGAGATAGGTTTAGTAATATCCTAGAATGAGTAACTCATTATAGATTGGGTTAGTAACACCCTAGAATGAGTTGAGAGAATTATATATGAGCATGTATTTGTTAGTGTTATATATAAAATGATTTTGAATTTAAAATTGGTAAATGAAATAATTTTACCTAGGTTTATATTTTGAATATAAAAAAAGAGGAATATTTAAAAAAAATATTAAGATAGAAAAATAAATATATGTTTGAAATACAAATTAATAAATAAGCAACTTGAATTGGTTAAAAACAAGTTAATGAAAGACATCTTAAGATTAGAATTTCACAATTTGACTATAAGATGCTTCGTAAAGATAATTGATAAGTAAGAAATCTGATAAGGTGATTAAATTCTTTAATACTTATTCCAAAATAATAAATTAGGAAATGATAATGTTAAGTTACTATCATAAATTGATCAATTGTTTGATTGAAAAGTTTAAGTACAGATACCTTTTGAATTAAGTTTCTTGACTTGAGTATAAGGTGTTTGATAATAAGATTGTTTTATGAAATAAACATATAAGATAAAAATGTATTTAACAAATAGAAAATGATTAAGTAAAACTTAAATGTAGAAGGAATGAGAATTTAAATTCGAGTAATTTAAAAGAATTGTGGAAATTAAAATGAAGTTAGTTAATATAAGATGAATTTATAAAAAAATTATAAAATAGGTTTTATAAACAAAATTAATCTCCAAAGGATTTTGAAAATGTTATTATTTCAAAAAAAAGATATTTTATGATAACTAGTTCAAATGGCTCGAAAATAAACTAAAAATGGGAAGGAGATGTGTTCGGATGGTAAACACTTGTCTTAAGTTGTAACAACCTGCCTTTTTGGACATTTTAAGCAGACACACATGGCATATTCAAACCATTCAAAAGGGCAGATTGTTATGGGATAATAAGAAAAAGAGAATGAAATAAAAAAATAAAAATCTTGCAGCGGAATGACAAAATATAATAATCAAATAACAGTTCATGAAGCTGTTTACAAATAAATTTTATTATACTAACACAATACGGAGTCGGAGTTACAGAGATAAGAATAAATAAATAAATGCAGCTGAAAAAAATGATGTAGTAGAATAAATATATTAAATAATAGTGGTAGAATAAATATATTAAATAATATTGGTACAAATTCTTCATCTTTTAGAAATTAGGTCTTCAACCCTAAAATGCGCAGGCAGACCCGAGCGGATTGAAAAGACAAAACACTCGAGTTAGTACTAAAAGATCTTATGTAAGTTAAATCAACGGTAAATATTATTGCGACGACGTCAGAGATGTTTATGGAGTTTAACATCTCTTATCCATTGTCTAACGTGAGTGAAATAACTTAAGAGATGTTCAGGATTACCATCTCCTAAGAATCTGTTAAACTATATACTATGTAGTACAATACGCTATTACAATAGTGTCTATAGTAAAGTAAAAGTATCAAAATAGAATTAAGGCGTTACCCATATCCCCCTTAACATATTTTTATATATTCCCATAGTCTATAAAATACTATAACTCCTCCATAAACTGGAGGCTATCAGAGGGCACTCCATAGGTATGGTACAAAACAAACTCGTAGAAGGCTCTCCAGGGCATGTGAACAAGGAACTCAAGGTAATGCCAGGGTAGATATACTAATTGCGGATCCGGACTGGTAGTAACGCGTAGCAGCTACTACCACCCACCTCGAAACACACTCCCGAATCAAAATCAAAGGGTGGCCACCAAATCATCATAAATTAATTATATGGTATCAAAAAAATGTGCCCAATCGGAGGAATGACCTCACTTGGCCCGGCTCCTGTTTTAGTCACATCTAAGCTGACGCACGGGAGTTAAGGTCACGTTATACCTCATAAATTGTTCGCCAAACCATCCTGCTTCATTTTTGTATCTCCACCACGTACACAGTTGTTAAAGTGGTTTTGGTATTGGAAGAGAGTGACAATATCTGATCCCGGTCTCTTTAACAACCAAACGCTTATTTCACATCAGATGGTTCTTTTACATTCAAAAAGTCAATTTACAATTGATATCAAAATATCATATTCTCAAAACCATATCATTTTCAAATCATATTCACTTTCAAAATCACATTCACTTCCAAAATCATATTTACTTAAATATGTCATTTCACAAAAGGTGTCAATTCCAAATTCCAATGTACGTTGCATCATCATCAAGGATTTAAACATAAATACTTCTGCCTTACATGGTCTGAAATTTTTAGAAAATAGTTTAGGTAGTCATAAATAGTTTTAACAGTTTTAAAATTGGTTTAAAATAGATATAAAATAGTTTAAGTATTAAAGTAGTTTAAAAGATTTAAATTTTGATTTAATTAGATGAAAAATGATTTATATATATAAAATAGATTAAATAAATTTAAATTATATTAAATAGCTTTAAAATAGATTAAATAAATTTAAATTATATTAAATAGCTTTAAAATAGATTAAATAAATTTAAATTAGATTCAACATATTTAAATTATATTAAGTAGGTTTTTAAATAGATTAAACAAATTTTAAATAGATTAAATATATTTAAATTACATTAAATAGATTTAAAATAGATTAAATGAATTTAATTAGTTTAAAATAGGTAAATTAGATTAAATTGGAGTAAATAGGTTATAATGGATTAAAATAAATTAAAATAGTTTGAATTGATTAAAATAGTTTGACTTGATTAAAATAGTTTAAATTAGTTTAAAATTGATTTCAAAGTTGCACCAAACATTTCCAATATCTCAATTCCGATAAATTCATTTATATTTGACACTTCAACTTGAACTTCCAATTTAAAACCTTTGAACAAACCATTAAATCAATTCCAATTTTCAACATTAACACTTGGGTTATTGAAAATAATTCAATTTATATAAATCAATTTCTATTTGAAAATATCAGTTAACTGAATTCAAAATTTTAAGATATAAAAATCATTTAATTTAACCAATCCAGTGTCCGTATATAATTTTCTACCCTCGGGTCAAGTGATATGGATATTTACCATTTCAATCCGTAATTTTAATTTTACGGTTATATATCATTTCAAACCGCAATCCTGAATTAAATAAAATCCATAAAATCATTCAAGTTTATCATTTCAACCCATAATGATTTTCCTAATCTATAGATCGTTTGGGTATGTATCATTTAAACCCATAGGGAATTTGCAATGTTTTAGCAATATAAAATACAACATCCATCCATCCAATGTCAACAATCAAACCATCACAATCATAATCCAAATCAATAAATAAACATCAATAGATAACTTATCATCAATAACAGGTATTAAATTCACAATTTAAATTCAATATTAAGTTGAATGATGATTAAATGCAATAAAAGTCAAATTTAACCAGAATAACAATTTAAACATACCAAACATCAATCAACTGATTTCTAATCACATTATAAATTAATTTAACTAACATAAGATAGTTTAATAATTATGAGTGGGTTAAAATACTCATCTTTGATTTTAGCCCATAAAAATCCAAACAGAAGTGCAAAAAATCAAAAACCTCCAAATTCAACTAAATCAATTTCATGTTCTTCAGAATTTAAATATGAATCCAACAGAAGAAATCGCACGTGAATCAAAGTTTATATGCAAAAAATATTCATGTTATAAGAAATATTATTAAAATAAAAATTATTACACATCAAAAAAATAAAATAAACAAATTTAAATACTTACGTTTTTCTAAAGATGAGGCTTCAGAAAAAGATTGAAGAAAAACTAAGATGAGGATGGGAAACGTACCAAAAATGAAAAAAAAAATTATGTTTTATAAAAGAAAGCTTTTGGATTTCCAAGAATAAGAGCTTTTGAATATGAGGTATCAGGAGAAACAAAATGCAAATGAAGAAATAAGTTGTAGGTTATTTATAATTAGGAAATGTAGGTGGAGGGACGAAAATAAATATCATGTTTTATTTTGAAAGCTTCAGGCATTAATAATGCATAAGGAAATGTTTGTAGGAATGGAAAAGTATGCAAACGAAAGTAAAATTTTGTATATGTGAAAATGAGGTGGCAAAGAATTGTACAACCTAAAAGTTTATGCTCTGGTATTAAATACTAGGAGAAATGAATGGACCAAGTATTAATAATAAGGTAACTATTTTCAAACGTTCATGCAACAATTAATAATAAAAGAAATGAAGGGACTATGTACGTCGCACAACCTTTTGAAATTCAATTTTTTTGAAACATAACCGAATTAACTTCATTAACTCAAATAATATTCAAATTTGTACACATTAAGGTTTTTATCTATGCATAATAAAATACTCACCTTACGTTTAATTTGGTTTTTCCAAAATGACCTTTTTTTCCATTAAAACACCCTTTTTGTTTAACACAAAACGTGTATTTTTTTACTAAATCTATTAATTGCAATCACTACAACAAACTGAACCTTTAACAGCGTTTTAAAAACGCTATAAAAGCCATTAACATCGTTTTACATACGATATATTTCGACATGCTATTATATGTCAGAGATGTACAATGACAAGGAATAAACGCTGTTAAATGTCTTTTTTTACAGCGTTTCCCTGGTGTCATGAAATCATTTAACAGCATTTGGTCTAATTTGGTAGAACTTTTTTTATAGCGTTTCATAAACACTGTTAAATATCCTTTCTTGTAGCATTTTTTCATTGTTGTGATATTTATTTACAGCGTTTACTTGTTGCAATAAATCGTGCTTTATGTTTTAGATACAATTTAACGGCGTTTTTAGAACGCTGTTAAAACATTCAACGGCGTTTAAAAAACATCGTGGAGTGTTTTAACAACGCTTCAAAAACGCCGTTAAATTGTATACAAAGCGAAGTCAATTAAGCTTTTTCTACTTTCTGGAAATTCCATTTCAGTAAACATCAATCACAATGTGTATATATACCACATTTCAAATTAGCATATTATATCAATACCACATTTCAAAATAAACATATTGTATCAATACCTCATTTTGGACACATATTTTTGATAACTATCGTATGAAATTTCATAATCAAAATACACAATATTCTTACACCAAACATAAATAGTTCGTCATCAATAGTTCATAAACAAAATATAGAACAAGTAGCAATAGCAAAAAAAAAGAAAGTAGTACATATTTAAAACCAAAAAGTAGTTTTATCAGCAAAAATAACTTCGATCCATAACTTGTTGCAACCTTTTTTTGCATCATAATCATCTATCTACCTGTAAAGAAAAAGTAATGCTTGAGAATCAATTCATCAAAAATGTGTACACAAAGTTAAATCGAATTCATAATGCAAACAATAAATATTCATCACACAATTTCATTAGGCGCTTGACTAAAACAAAGTATACAACATGCCATAAAATCAAGTAGCATTTACAAGTGAAGTAGAATAATTTAAGAAGCACATCAATTTGTTCAAATCTTCAGAGTGGTTAAATTTTCTTTACTGATTTGTTTAATAATTAAAATACATTGCAAACTTTGTAATAAAAGAATATCAGCTCTGTAAATAAAACCAAGGTTTGAAATTCCGTCTTTAGTTTCCATTCTGGTCAGTGGAAAATTTCAAATTTTTGGTCCCATTTTGAAAATTCCCCTTTTATTTAGGTTTCTAAATTCAGTGCATTTTTTCTACATACGCTAACAAATATGCAATGTTAATGCTATACAAAATTTATACAAATTATGTAAAATAAATTTATTGAAATGAACTTAAACTAAAATATTAATCTAATTATAGTTTAATCATTAATCCAAATCATTAATCAAATTAATATAGCCACGTAAATTTATTTATTATTCTCAACCTAATTTAAAACCTAGGCTAAAACACCCAAAGCTCCAAACACTGTTGCTTCTCCTTCAATTCCATAAACGGCGGATCAGGCCAAAAATATAACGCATTACGGTCCGGTCCACGCTTGAACAGGGACAAAATCTTTGGGATTCCGGAATTCCGGCTGAAAGCTTGAAACATAATACTAGTAGTTAAATTTTCTTTACAGTTTATGTTTAACAAACAAAACAAAAAAAATCCTTCCTTTTTCCTTTTTTTCAAATGAAAAGGCATGTTTGATATAGCTTCTCTAATCAGTTTTTCTAAATTGGACTTCTAAACTGAAAGCAGGTTTTGAAAAATACAAGTAGATTTTTGCAGAACCAGTACAAACTCCTGTTTTTAACAACTATCTACAATTTAGAATGTATACTACAATATCTACATCCTTGCACTAGATATTGTTAGGATCAAAATAAAACATAAAAATAACTCAATGTGCATGCATAGGCACGCATGCACTCGCGCGCACGTGCGGCATACATACATCTTTATCATCATTACCATCATGAGTAAACAAAGTAAAACTGAGAATAATGGATTGTGTGTTTGAGGAAAATTGGATTTAGGGAAGAGATACTTAAAAATCATACAATTTCATTTATTCTTTACTTGAAACCAAAAGATATTCTCAATAATATTGAGTGATGATTAAATTTAGAATCTAACCAATAGTCCTTATAGTTATACCTGGTTTTCATCATATTAATTCCTTGACATGCAGGACAATATCACGTAGTGGTAGCTCAAAAGGAACTTGACATTATAAAAGATGATTACTCACAGCTAAGGAGACATTTGTATGTAGTAGTAAGAATTGAAGTTTTGTATGTGTCAGTAATAAGTTAAAAAATAAGCTTAGCAAACAACGTAAAGTTTGGATGAATGGTGCTACCTCTCACGACATTGTTTTCCTATGCATCCGTGCAAATGTTTTGCAATTTTTGGCCACTTCTTTGGTCCAATTTATTTACCATTGCAATAAGAGCTTCGCCTTCCTGAACAGTAAATGAAACAAAATCCATTATAACAAAGAAACGTGACATATAACTAATGTACGTCATGCGGTCTTATCTTAATTAGTACGCCTATTCTTTCATGCAAATTCATCTTAAAATATGGGAAAATCTATATACCTCTTTAGACCAAGCTCCTTTAACTAGTTTAGGATTCAAAACCTTCTTCCATCTATGCAAGCATTGAGCATCAGTGCAACCTACCAATTGTGCCAATTTATGTTCTAACTGTGCTAAGAAAATAAACTTTTGTTGTAGTGGTTGGAATGTGAGCAACATTTGTATTGTATCGAACTGTAATGTATGCGGCTAAATTAAACAAGACTAGAATGTGTGTAATATAAGCACAAGACCGAACTGTAGAGCAAAGAGATAAAAGAATATATATAGAACATTAGGCAAATTAGTCTCACAAACCGGTAGAGAGAAGCTTGACATAAAATGCACCCACAGCTACTATATACAAAAATTACAAGGACAATGCATTTAGTTTAGAGAGGTTGAGTTGGGCCAGAATTCAGCTGATGTGCCGAGTTCTGACTATAACTATGCTGCAGCTCCGAGTTCTATCCAGAACTCAGCTACCCCTCTAAGTTCCAAGCGGAAGTGTAAACTTTTACTTTATTAAAAAGAATACCAAAACTGCAAATTAAAATGCCTTTCGAGTAATAATTTTCATCTGCTTCTAATAAGATTTCAAATTATTTTGGTAAATTAAATCTGTAATTATGTCAAAACTAATAAGCAATATGTAAGTACTTTATAATTGAGAAACTAATTTCCTGCTTATGATTGTTGTAGTAACTAATGTTAAATCTTTGAACCTTTGTGCATGGAGCAGTCTTGTAGTTGCCACGCTATTTATTATTTACTTATATTTTCCTAGTTCTAGCTTCTATCAATGGACGTTATTTGTTTAACTACCTGATATCATGCGTTAGAAATAAGTTCCATACCAAGGGAACATCGCCAAAACTAGGCCTACCAGTCCACTTTATACTCGATCTCGTCCCTCCACTTGAGTCGAGCTCTTCAAATTTATGATATTATTCTTCTTGTGTGATCTCCTTGCCTTTATCATGTAGTTTGGCAACTCTAGCTTCTTATTTTATACACATATAGAGATGTTCTATATTCACACAAGTAAAGACAAGTGATGTTCTATATTCCATAGAACTGAAAATTTTAGAGGCCGGTAACATAAAAACAAAGCAATCAAATGGGATGAATAAGTACATTTGCTTATTACAACAGAAAATTACTAAAACTATATATATTTCCATTTATAGCATATGAAGAGTAATATTCAATTCAAACCACTTCCAACAAAAAGCAAACATATTTAGGACAACTAAGGTTTGGTCATCTCTGTAGGGAAGGTAAATGTGAAGCATAATAAAATTATCCCTAATTGTCACTATAAGGAGTGCTGGCAGGGTCATGTGAAGACATGGCTCTATCGACCGCCAAAAAGAGAAGGAGAAGAATTGAAGACCTAAGAAAGCACCGAATGTTTTCTCAAGACTAGTTATGTGACGCCCCACCTCTATACCCACGCTAGCAAAGAGTATTAATAGATAATACCGTCAGCTAACACGGAGAATAAGGCTGTTTAGAAGCGACCATCTATGGCCTTGCTTTAATTATCTATTGAATACATCGACAATTGCCTTACCAAGCAGATCGACATATCCAATGAATACTTAAGACAAAACCATAGGTGGCTAGAGGATCTATCAGAACAGAATATAACAACTCAAATGCAATATACATCACAGAATAGTAAACCATCATATACACACATATACTGATACAAAGCAGAGTATACAAAATAATACATGTCAAGTGGTATAGCAAACCACAATATACAGACGAGTTCACAAGAATACATATCAGAGTTACAACAGATAAGGACTACACAAAAGCTAAGACAAAAGAAACTAGCGGAATAGTCCGTGCGGAAGCAAAAGAGGCTAAGTCCAAAAGCACCTAACCTGAAACATCTCGATCTGACCCAAGTATAAAATACACGGGTCAGTCTAGCTAAACAAATCAGTTAGATAAACTGAACGATAATGAACCTGCAAGGTCATATAGTATAATAAATATCTCTAAAGGAGATAACACAATCATCTAACATAAGATGAACATAATAAAACAAGCCTCATATCATCGGCATCATAGATAATCAAAGGATAAGAATATCCCAAGGCAAGCCAAAAGGCAAATAACAAACACCAATTGCAACAAATCCAATATCTCATGAGCGGTGGTGAGTAAACCACTCCGTTATCTCTCGAGCGGTGGTGAAGAAACCACTCCAATATCTCTTGAGCGGTGGTGAAGAAACCACTCCAATATCTCTTGAGCGGTGGTGAAGAAACCACTCTGAAAGCAATACTAAAGGTAACCGACAACCCCAAATATCTCTCGATCTAGGGTAAAGGACCAACTCCAAAAGCGATACTAAAGGCACAAACCCAATATCACCCATGCGGCTCATAAAGACCAACATCGTAAGCGATACTATAGGGCGGCAAACCGTAGTGGTGAAGGTCAAAGACCCAGTTTTGGACACCACTAACTGGCGGAATGTGTCACAACTCTCGAAAAGGAATTCGAAAAGTGTTAACGTATGTCCCATAACCACTCGTTCGCACTAAACGGTTTACTATCCGTCAGTCACTTTCACACTCAAAGCGGTACAAAGCTTACCTCATATCATCGATAAACCAAACCCGAAGGTCAAAACGATCAATTGAATAGGTCGGGGATTAATCGGAAAGATAAACGCATGGATTCATGGTCCGTGTTTTACCTAACCATTTAATCTTCCTTCCACTTCGCTCGAAGTGCGAAATCGTGTGTGTGCATTATAAATAGAATTTATGAATTGGAGACGGAAGCTTTTAATACGATTTAGAGGGATTATTTATAAAACCCGTGAATGAAGTCAAAAATAAGTTATCAAAATCAAAGATGCAATAACAAACACTAAAAACCAACTTGAATCGATAAAATCCGGAAAATCAATCAAATATGCAAAATAGGCAAAACAGGCAAAACAGAGCAGGTCGGTCGACCGGACTACATGGCTCGGTCGGCCGGCCAGATGCAGGAAACAATATATGGCTCGGGGCAGCAGGTCGGTCGACCGGAGCCTGCGCTCGGTCGGCCGAAGGCTGTTTTCCAGCACTTCTTTCCCTTATCAAATGAATTCCAAATCTTTTTCAAATCAAAGCAATAGCACATGAATATTTGTTAGGAAATCATACCCGACATCAATGATAGCAAGAGAGGTAGATGTGAGTTAAAAACTCACCTTTTTAACTCAAGAACAAGAAGATGAAGAAGCACAAATGCAAGGAATCAACCAACTACACTCCACTTCAACACTACAAGCTTCAATCTAGAATCAAAGCAAGTATTTCCTAAGTTAGGGTTAGGAAATTACTGAAATTGAAGAGGAGAAGAGATGGAGAAGATGAAGATGAAGCTTACCTATTGCTTCTCTTTGATTTTGGAGAAAGAATATGAGCTAGCAAGAAGAACTAGGGTTTGCAATTTCTATTTCCCTTTCCCTTCCACCATTTCAGTTGGAGCTTGAGTTTAGAAGAGTGGAATGAGAGAATGGAGAGGAGAGGGCTGAGTTAGGGTATTAGTTAAGCTAGTGGGCTAAACCCAAACCCTAAACCCAATAGAAAAAGTAGCAAAATTCAACTTACTCCAAACATATCAAAGATTATACTCAAAAAGATCGCAAACGACGTTTCAAACTCAATGGAAGTGGTCTTGAGACCCAATTCGACCGTTTGCAGAAAGTAACTTTTCGGACCATAATCCGACAAACGACGTTATATTTAAATAAAATATTTAAATATACGACCGATAAATATGCGGGTTGTTACAAGTTATGCACTTCTAAACCAGAAGTACAACTTGAAAATTAGATAAGGTATGATATTTGCTCTTGATGAACTCAAGATGGTTGGGGTCAAAAGGAACTAGGCATGAATTATGGAGTATCTTTCATGTTAAAAAACTATACATTTAACTGATATATTTCCTAACTACCAAATATTACTAACTACAAAAATAAACAATTTAGAAAAATCACTAAAAGGTTTCACTACAATATATTATGTTTCTTCTTTGAATGCTTTCAATTCCAGATTCCACTTCGTCGAATTGAATGAAATATATAAATAGGATAAATAAAGATTTAAAGTTGTGCGCATTACAAGTTGAAAGGAGGAAAAATGCTACACACCTATTCTATAGATTGTCCTCGATGGATTTCTTCATGCCAGCCTCCATAGTATGAAGCTTACAAGGCTTTTACATTGTTACTTTCCAGGTTCAATACCTAGCAATTTCCTCATGCTAATTAATGTATAAGATGACATGCATATGTATTACAGACATAAAGCCAGTCAGGTAAAATTTAACATGGTGCAAATATATGCCACATAATAGTAGTGTTTAAGCTTCGGTTCATAAGCTGTAATATCTAGGTTGATTTCTACTCTCGGCCTCTTTATTTCCTTCTTCTCCTCTTCATTAAATGATTTTTAATCTCTTACAAAGATTACAGCCTTCACGATTTACATGAATTTATAACCTGGCATGAATAGTACTATAAAGGTGAGGATATGAAAACATAGCGTCAGGGATATAATAAAAACTTACATGGTTTGGCAAAAAATTTAGGTAAGTGAATGAAAGATGATGGGACTCACGAAACCATGGAGGCAAGCATAGGGAGGATCTATTGCCGGCAAGGAGATGGAAGAAACACTAATTATGATCAATAGTAATAAATGTTAGGATTTAATTGCACACGAACTAACAAACAAGACCCCTTCTTGTGTTAACTTAAGAAATTCAATATTAGAACAGACACTTATTATTTTGATGAGATTCCTATATCAAACCATCTTATCTTTAAATTTTGGTATTTTCTAAAAAAAAACTTTGATGCATCTTTAATATCTAAATTTAAAACTTTTACTAATATTACCATCTACCATCAACACATCCTTTCATCCTTTGAACAAAACTGAAACCTCCTTCTCCTAATAAATATGCCTCGCTGAAAAAGATTGTTCATTGAAATTGGTTTTTCGCAGGCATTGTTCTGATAATTCAAAATCACATACAAAAAAAAACAAAAAATATTAAACATATCAATAAAATAATTAATTGGTTACAAATTTATTGTTTAGAAAAATGGTTGAAAACATAAAGTTAGTCAACAAAAAATACGGAGTAGGTTTCAATTCATGCGTTTACAAAGTAATTTTTGTTTCCTCGACCTAGTAACCCCATAGGTGAATACAAATACTTTCCAAGCATATTTTAAATTGGTTTGCATTCAAGTAACTTTTTTCGATGCTTCTTGAATAGAAACAAAAAAATAAAACAAAATTTAGTAAGTATATCAAGCTTCAACCATATTGATATACAACTTGTTCGTTTCATTAGTTCTGATTTCTTAAATCTCATTATCCAATCACCATAACACATATGCTTCCTAAAAAAGTAGATACAAAAATTAGAAATATAAATACTAATAATTCTGTATGTATAATAATTGATTTGGACCAAAATTTTGGAATATTCGACATGCACAGTTGTTGCATACTGATAATTCTATATGTATAAAAATATTCTTGCATTCTCCCTTCAAGATAAAGAAATGCAAGGAAAAAGAATGTAATGCATCACTTTGTTACTACTGCATTTTTTAAAGCACGTCATGGCCTACTTGAAACTTGAGCCAAAAGAAAATAATTTTGACTAATAATTCAAACACAAGAAATACCCAAAGAACATGTTAAATTGTATGTTCCCATTTGGATTTACTGACGCGTATATATTTACATCTAAACTTAGATCCATATTTAATAACGTGATTCAATCGGCTTGCAATATAATCTATACTCATGGACTGAGAACTAAGAATAATTCAATAATAAATCCAACAATCAACCAACTCAATCATCAACAATAAATAAGAAATTACGTCAAGATAGTTTGATGAGATCAGTTTAGATGCAACGGATTTTAGAAGAGTTGAAACCAAAAAAAATACTACATAGCACGATTGCATATGTAATGGACTTGAACTAATCTTACTGTGAAACTTCGATGGCGACGATTGCTAATAGCTGCTGGAGATGATGGTTGTCGATCGACTGCAAAGGGGATGAGGATGAAGGGAGCCAATCGAGTGCAACCAAAACGATGATGAAGCCACCGATTTGCTGACGAATTACATGGGAGAAATTTTATTTTAGAGGAAGTTGTCGATTGAAAGTTTTTAGCTTTGTTTGGACCGGGAATTAGAAATTTTAGGGAAGTTTTTTGGTTTTCAGGTAAATGAAGGGAGGGAAAGTAAAAAGTAGAGCACCTACAGCGTTAGGATTCGTAAGTTTAGCGCTAATTTATGTTCTAACAGCGACGGTTTGAAAAATGCAGTTTTATGCTAAGAAAATAAACTTTTGTTGTGGTGAATCAAAATTTTCTTTCCTTTTAATTGAAACCTTTGAACTACATTTGCAATTACTTACAAAAATAAATTTTAAAACAGACAAATAAAATGGATGAAAAATAGAAAAATTATTTATTTAAACACGTATATAAATTTGTTGTCTATACACAAGAGTAATACAGAACTTACTGAAATGGATTATTTTCCTGTTCTTATAATCAATCTGTAAGCTAAAAAACAGTTCAAATAAACATATATTTCTTCCTTTAAAATCAATCATTCTATTCTTTATTTTAATGAAACTAAACCTACATTCACAAATGAAACATTCATTTTATTTAATGTAAATGTTCTTTCTATAAATCAAATTATCCTTATATTTTCACAAAACATAAGTGGCTTTTAATTAAACCTATTAATTTACAATTAGTATTCTCTCTTATATTAATTGAAAATTTTTAGTTACATTAATTTCAGTTGATTAAGTTTCAAAATGCACTAAATGAATGTAATGAGAAGCAGAATGATTTTTCCTATCTAATAATGATTTAAACATATTTATAAACTATTGGATACAAATGTATATTACACATTTCTTACTAAATAATAATATCTCATCACTACAATCAATCTTACAGCTACCAAACATTTCAAATAAATGAACATATGTTTACTCTTTTACTAAACTAATTCATTTTTATTCTTTTATTTTGATCTACACTCCTACTGTTAAATCAACCAATACCTTATGAAATTATTAACATAGGTTTCTATCTTGTTATCCTCATTTTCTACAATGGGCGCCTTTTCTTACATTACACACAATATTTAATTACATTTAATTCCAATTAATTATATTCTAATTCGAATAAATTGATTTAATCGATTTCAATCTTGTTATTCAATCCTTCATTGCTCTATGTATATATTCAACATTGATTTATAGCATATTACATTAATATTCTTCAATTATTACCTTTATTTGCATTAACGTAATACTTAATTATATTTAATTGCAATGAATCCAATTATTATAGTTTAGGTTCCAATAATTTGATCATACTTTATGTCAATTCTTTTTATCCATTCAGTTGTCATACTATGAATAAAATTTACATTGGTTACGTCGTATTGAATTAATATTCTACAATTATCAATTTAATCTACAGTAACTGCACTAATTAAGTGAATTATTTGCAATTGCTTTCAATCTAATTTAACAGACCAAATAAATGGGTAACACATAAAAATTATCACCATTAACTTGTAATCACATCTTATAAGTTTATTATCCACAACAAGTGTTATAAATACTACCACAACACTAATTTTTTATTCAATTTACAATCTATTACATACTATTTAATTAATACAACGTTTAAATTATCAATTATTCTTTTGATCCAATTATCAATATACACACACATTATTATAATTAATTTACAATCTATCACAAACTATAACTCTTTAATTACTTCAGTTAATTGAAATTACATTAAAGCATTTATCAATTATTTAAATTAACACCATCACATTTTATTCCAATTACATTATTATTTAAATCATAAATTTTTATTTCTTACAACATTAAATCCCAAAAAATTATTAAATTAACAATTTTTAATTTCGAAAATTACGGGTCGTTACATAAGTATTACTCTTCTTATTAAGAGGATACATGATACTATTGGTAATACCCAATTCCTTGGTATTATTTTGGATACTCGATTGATATAATTTTCTTAAGTTAAAGAAATAATGTGAATCATTAACTAATAAATTGATTAGTAATATTTATAAAACTATTTAAACCAAAGATAAATTTGGAATCGCTAATTGATAAGGAAAGCGGGATTCCCGACGATTTTGTATGGTCGAAAATTTCTGAATCACACCAAACCCAGAGCTAAGGAATTTATGAAAACTTTTTATAAAAGAAAAACAATCATTAAATGTTTTGACTAAATGAAATTGGATAAGTATAATTTATAAATGTGATTATAAAAAAAAGGATTTAAAAGTGAGGAATTTATAATAGCATTAAATTAGAAATAAATATTATAATTATGAATTTGAAATGATAGTAACCTACAACAAATTTTAAATCTGTAATTCACCCGGATATAAAACCAATCAGGAATTTGGGATATGTATATATACTATTAGGATGTAAAAGAATATTATACAGAGATAAATTTAAGTCATAAACTATTTATACACTTAAGTAAATTCATGACTCTTTAAAATGTAATTATAACCTAGAAAATGTTTTATTAATGAATTCTAGCATTGATTAAGGATTTGGACTTAAGTTTTTAAAAGTGATGGATTTACATAGTTGTGTTCATAAGGTATAATAAACTTAAGTAATAGTTTTACGAAATGATTAATAAACAATACTAGTACCAAAGAAAATATACTAAAAAACAATGTGAAAAATAAAGGATGTGAATAAATAGAATTTGGTATAACGGAGACAAACCAATAAATAAATACGTAATTTATACATAAATCATTTCGTCACACAAATTTTGATCTAATATCCGAGTACGAAATTTTGAGGTGTTTACACCGATTCGGAAAAGGTGTTATCACTCGATTTTATGACGGCGAGCATTGATGGTTTTTGGTTAATTACTTAATTTTTTCTATCATAGTTGAGAGCTATGCAAGGAAAGCAAGTTTATCTGATCTAGAAGCTTGATCAGAGTCCGCACTAGAGGATCGGGGGATCGATACTAGTTCGAAAAAAGTTATGGATTCGAATAGAAGATTAAATCAGATATTTTATACGAATGATTTTAGGTACATCTTATGGGTTTAAGTTTGTGAAATAATGATTTAGGTAAAATACTGTGGGTTTAGGTTCGGGTTAATTTCGGGGATGAAATTCTTTTAAGTATGGGAGAATGTAATGACCCGTAATTTTACCACTTTGAAGATGAAATATTTAATTTATTTAAATATTAAAATGTAGAATTTTCAAACTTAAACAATCATGTTTTATATGATAAATAAGAATGGTAAACTTATTTTTAATATTGAATAAAGGATTTGGATTTCCATTGTAAAATTGACAAAAGTCGAATTCCGATAAAGTAGATAAATATTCGAAAAATTTATTTTAAAGGATAAATAATTATTTTTAAATATATATAATCCTAAACTCATTTGATAATAACAAAAATTTAATTTATAATGGTTCGATAAATATATAAAACTTGTTGTATAAAAGTTGACAAATTTTGTCGCATACTGATAAATCGATGTCGTATTTTTACAAATTGATTTAGATATTGTTTTATATTATTTTCTAAGTCAGATATACTCGTTTTAATTATTTAAAGATAATAATAAATTTCTTTTGAAGTTTGGTTTACATGAATAAATAATTTTAAAAAATGTCAAAATGTGACCGGAAAATGTTTTGTTGAAAATTAAAGTTTTGTTCGAAATAATTTGCCACAACATTGTCACACCTTTGTTAACATGTTTTAATATACATTTTACACATTTTAATAACTAAACATGTTTAACTTTACTAAATATAATTAGAAAACTTCTTGAAGTCATAAGTAAAAGTAAGTAAGAATTAACAAAAGTAAGAAAAAGTAAACATCAAATCAATATCACATCAAAAGCCAACTTAATTATTATTTTACTTAGCTTTGTTTTTTAAAGATTAAGCCATAAAGCAAGGATGTGAAAAGTGATGGTAAGTGCTGAAAAAGTAAAGGTGCCTTTAAGTTGAAGTTAGTGTAAAGAACCACTTTTCTGTGCAGCCTAAGATGACAATATAACCGCACTTGTCAACTCAAATTGCACAAAATACGGATAGTTAGGGGTGAAGAACAAAAGGTAGAAGAAGAAACAGAAAACAACAATACAGAATCTTAAAGTCGCAGCGAAACAAAATATAATATATAATAACACATCTTTATAAAAAAGAAACAGTAATTGTTTTATAGTTACAATCATTAGAGTACAACAATAAATACATCAATTTGGACGGTTATAATAACTTGTCCTCACACGGAAGAAATATAAACAAAGTATGGAGATACGTCTCTGCCATCCAGCTCATCTTCTGAGCTCCATAGCATCATAAACTGAATCTGTATACTCGGTCTGACCCAAGCATTATAATAAATTAACACCCGAGTCAGTTTGGAAAACCAGTATGAGAAAACACATCCAATTTGAATTATTAAAGTTATCAAAATCCTCTGAAAAAACAAAGGTATCTCGTAAGACCATGTCGCACATAAACACGACGGCTTTCCCCTTGCGATAACCAAAACATTTATATGAAAATCGTCTGATATTATAATAGTGTCTAAAAAAAGTAAATAGAAAATAGCTCAAATGCTTGCATCTCACATTTCAGCATAGTTGGGCACAATCAAAACCATACGACGCTTATTGGAGAATGGATTCCACATAATGACTGGGCTACTGGGGTACCGCCTATCACAGTACACCTCTAGAAAAATATACCGAGGACCTCGATGGGATCCCTTGCCAACACAACACCGGCCTACCTCTAACCTGGATAGTACCAAATATGTTATCACCCCTTTTGTTCCCTCCCTTAAAATCGAGCGCTCATTTTTTCATGCACAGCCATATCCATAATTATAATATAACCGAGGGTATCTAGAAAAGTGATAAATACCCTAATTGGGTGCGATCTACTTAGTCTTGCTGCGTCTCTCCTATTTTAGTCATTCCCGGTTGATGAGGCTTGAGGCTAATGATTACCTTTCAAAAATAATTCTACTTGGAATGCTCATCGTCCTCCAATGACGATGTTCTGATAGCATTCGTCAATACAAGTTATCTTAGGTCTAGACAAACCGGATCACCGTCTTCACCATCTTCACGATTTCACTATTCGTAATATTCAAACTGGATCGAAGTGGGTTTTTGATGATTAAATCCAATCCCGGTCTCTTTGAAACGACCAACGAACTTGGCCAAAATTGATAGCTAGTCATTTAACTATCAAATAAACATCCATAAACAATCATTGGCCTTAATATAAATTTTCCAAAATCTATTTTCAAAATATCTTTATAAGATATATATTTAAATCCCTTTCAATATTTCAATAAATGGGGCAACTCAAATACTTATATCCATATCAGGATATTCCAAACCTTGTCTTATCTCAACATTTAGAAAAATATGTTTTCCTAACTCCTTACTTCTTAACACTTAGGATATTCCATTTGTTTCTCTTTCTCAGATTACTGTACAATTTATATTGCAAATTCCTTAAAGCGTTTATAACGAATTCTATATGTTCTGATTGCCTTAATTAATTTCCTTTAATATTTCCAAGTCAAAACACTTGCCTAAAATTCCACATATCCATAATAACTTCTTTTATGAATCCTAAATAATTTTTCGAAGTTCACTTTTATTTAACTATTCCGGAAATTTTCTTACTTCTTTCGAAATTCCATTTTTGAGAATTTCTCCTATAAATTCCATCTACTGAATAAACCACATTTCTAGATTTTTGAGAAGATTTATAATTAAATTTCAATCATTATGAAACTATATATATACATGTATGTAAATAAATAAGTATTTAAAAGAATAATAATTTATTTTTAAAACATGTCCAATAGTTATTTAAAATTATCGAACACTTTTTATAAGCATCAATAATAAAATCTTAGATAACAAATTGATTTACAAAGCCAATTAAAAAAATTATAATTAATTTCAATTAATATTAGATATTTGAAAAATTCACTTTCGAAGTATTTCAATGCTAATTAATTTAAAATTACATAGTTAAGTATATAGAATTTCCCTTTTAAAATCAAAACTTAACTTCTTAATAAAATATATTTTTAAAATCCTAATAACCAATTTAATTTATAAAACCCTCTCTCTTTACAACACATCGATCTCATTCCAATTCTCTAACCATCCTCACTTTTCGAAAATAGAATTAACTATTTTTTCCATAAATCTATTTTTCATATCTTGATGTAAATTCACCCTGTGAAATTATATTCCAATTTATCAAATAATTTTCATTTTCCCTTGTTTATAAACATCATTAATAAATTTATAAATCCTTTGAGTTTCATTTATTTATAAAACTAATCCCATTTATAAAATCTAATTTTATAAATCCATTTCTTAATAAATTCCCTATATTTCACAAATCTATTTAAAATATCGATTTCAATTCCCTTTCATATTCTCTTGAAATATCGTTCAAGAATCCATCGTTTAAAAATCCTTATATAAATTATTTTAAAGTCTCTATTTATAATATATTTATGATAATTAAATACAAACCAAAATCAATTATTGTTTTTATCTAAATCAATTTCTTAAAAATAATACAAATTTCCATATAAATATTTTTACATTCAAAATCTCCTTTTAAATACTTTAAATTCCAAAAATAATATTTATGGTATTTAAAGTACCAAAAACTAGGCCAGAGCTACTATAGCATCCAATCATTCACATCACAACAATAATCTATAACAGATTATTCTAGCACATCATATGTTATTATATATGAAAAATAATCAATATAAATTTTAGGAATCCAGTTGGATCCCTCCAAACTATTCCCCTGCATCCACATATGTACAACATAAAAATACCAATCCCACTTAGAGGGGGATATCATGGTATATAAGGTCATTAGCTATTATGCGGGACGCGTAGGGTCTCGTCCGCTCCAACGGTGGGTATATATCCAACTACTAATATATACTACTATATATACATTATATATCATTCAACATATAATAATTTATAAATTCAATCAAAGCAACCAATAATTAATTCTAATTATTTTAAATTAAAGGCAGTAATCCAATTGAGTGATATTTACTGACTTTGATTTTTAATTTTCCAAGCATCTCGATTTTGAATTAAATCGTACAACTCTATAATTTCAACCGACACTGAAAAATTTCCAACCAATTTCTATGTGTAGAGCTCGTCGATACGAATTCAACAGGACAAACCGCATTCAATTCTGATGTTATATGAAAGGGTTATACATTTATTAGTTTTTGATTCTTAAACCAATATTAAAATAAACTAATTATAAAATTATACCTTAATTACTTTTATATCCATATTCCTCATTTTCAATAGCCTTCTGTTTGCATTTCTTAAAGTCATGGTCGAATCTCGGCTTCTCTCCCCCCTCCTTTGACACTTCATGAATAACCAAAATGACATCACCACAATTTTCCTTTACTCCCCTCTTCGCACTCATGCCAATTACCAACCACCCGAACCCTTTCCAAAAACCGCAAGTTAGACAATCACGAGCAACCCCAAATGAGAACGCATGACACTCACTTGACCACACCATCGTTCGAGGCTGCCGCTGCCTTCATCGCCTTAGCGGAGCTCCTTATCCAACCAACGCACCTCGATTTTTTCCAACTTCAACGTTACTGATTAATGACCCTTATCGGCCTGCTCTAGGTTTCTCCCCTAGGCCTGGCGCGCTCATTTCTTCCTTATTTTTTTAATTATGTCAAACTCAATTGAACAGGATAGGGAAGGATGGCATGCATAAAATTTTATTTTTTTTATATTTCTATTCGATTTCGATTTTGAATTCCTAAAGAAGATAAGGGAAAGAGATAGATCGTCTTTCATAAAGATTGGTAGTGTGTTCTAGAAGGTAAAGGAAATTTTATTTTTATATCCAAAAATGTCTAGTTTGTAAACCTCGAAATTCTGAACCCATACCAAGGTATGCAGCCTGGCATTTCTAATGTTATACCCCTATTCCAAACGGAATGGAACAAGTCTTGGGATTTAATTCGATCGTATGCGGAAGATAACTTTTTGAATTTTCTATTTAAATTAGATTCCATTAAATAATTTCTAGGCATTTCTAGCCCATATAACCAAACGGTAAATCCAAACTTTACGAAATTTGAAATCCGATAATATTACACTATTACGGATCCAATGGAATTAGTTTCATCGAATTTTGAAATTGTGCCTTGGATCGCTATTTTAACACATCGATTAAATTGACGATTTCAAAATTAGAGAAATCACCTGAAATTTCAAATCCAATATTTATACCAATTAGATATTCAAAATCGAGCGATGAAAAATCTGGGTCATTACAGTAAGGTTAGTTTGGTAATTTGGTAAGTGGTTGTTTTGGTAAATTTACTACTTCTTTCTTTTTCTATAAATACCCACCTCCTTCTTCACTTTCATTCAAACTTCTTCTTCTTGTTTTCTCAAGCTTCTTCATCTTCTTTCTCTCCTCTTTAATGGCTTACAAACCATAGAAAAAAGTTAGAAAGAAATAATATCCAAATAATTGCAAAATATACAAAATAAAATCGATATCCATTCTCTTCTAAATCAAACTCATATTTTTCCATATTTTAAATCTTCTTCTCTCTGCCGTAACTTCGTCAAATCAGAACCAAAATGCAATTTTCTTTTTTTTCAAATCATGTATTTTTCTAGTGGTTTCAAGTTTCATTTAGACCACTTCTTCTCATTCCGATCATAGCTATGTCAAAAATCCTCTTCTTTCCAATACATTCTCTGGCCCAATTTTTTAAACAAAGAATAACCTACTTTGTTTTGATCATAACTTGACCATAAGTTATCCAAATTAAGAAATTATTTTTTTTAAATAATATGAAATTCCAGTAGCTACAACTTTTATGTTGATCACTTATTCCAGTTTTGAGGTTATCTATATTTAAAACTCAATTCTTTGTAGTATATTTTCGGGCTTCGTTTTTGTGAACCCGTGAATACCTCCTTTTCTTTCGACCATATCTTCCTCAAAAATAATCAAAATCAAGTAATTCTTTTTTTCAAATTCAAGCGAAAAGAAATTTAAATAACTTTCTAGACAACCTTTTCATATTTTGAGAGTAATAGGTTCAAAATCTAGAAAGAAGATGACATATTTTTCGAGTCTAATCTTGAGAATTCAATCTCAAAACTATACCACTTCTTCAGTATACTTTTGGTCAACCTTCATCTCAAGCCTTTTCCAAGCACTTAGAAGGGAGGGGAAATTATTTGCTAATGTTCAATTGGGGTAGGAATTAGTTAGTGAAGCATGGATTAGTTTGAATGTTGGTAAGAAGTTAATCGCTTTGGTTAACGGTGAGAAACTTTATTTAATATCTATATTTATATATATATTGTTTGATGATGTGTTATGATTGTTGTGGGTGTTTATATATGATTTAATCATCAAGTATTGATTGTTTGATATGATTGTTAATTTTTTTTACCAAGTCATGTTAATACATGTTGATAAGCATAAAGGAAATCACTTTTCTTATGAAAAATTAAATGATATATATGGAATGTTTAAAACCTTTGAAATGGTTTAATAAGAGTTAGAAAGGATTTATAAACATTTATATATGTTTAGAGAAATAAAGAAAGAAAAACAAGATTTCATCTTGTATATTTTAAAATATGTCCAAAATAATTTTCTAGAAAAATCACGCTTTTAAAGTAAAGTGACCAAAGTTTAAAACTGATATTTTAAATGTTTTAAAAATATGAAATAAATTATAAAAACCTTTCATATGTGTTAAAGAGATTTCAGTTGAAAAGATGGATTTGTAAATAATATAAAAGCCGTTTTGAAAAATTTAGCTTTTAAAACACTATTTGCAACACTTTTCGCAACATTTTTCGCGGCAATATTAATAACTTTTGAATGTAGGTTTAAACTTGACAATTCTTTTCCAAATCTTTTTTGATTGATTTTAAAAGAATAATTAAGTAATTTAAAAATAATTTGAAAGTTTTGTTAAGAGTTTGAATAAATGGCTAAGAGGAATTGTTTGTAACACTTAAACAATAATTGAAGAATATTGGATATAATAACAAACTGAGTATACGAAAAAGACTAGTACATTTTTCCTACCTGTGAGATCTGGAAAGATAAAACAAGGTGTTTAACTAAGGTTAGTAATGGAGCAATCAGTGCCCTGAATTTACCTAGCCTATGTTTTCTCTTCTTAGGCGAGGGGAGGAACGGATCAAAAGGAAAGCACAGATGCTCTAAAAAACTCATATTTAAGTTTTTACAAGATAAAAAAAGAAACAAATTCTTTGAATGTTAATTAACTACTTAACATCTTTTATCGATGATTAGTATGAAGAAACCGAGATCGAATTTGGGTGATTCCTATTCATAAACCCCTTCGAACTAATTTTCGAAATAAAACATGTAACTGACAAAGTGCATTGAAAACAATGATCATTATGATGTAGGATTACTTGCCACTTGTCCTTGGAGGTGAAATTTACCATATCTAAGGTGGTTGTAGTGCTTTGTTATGAAAATCTTCGATTTGCAAGAATATGATTTGAAGTTAAAAAAGAGATCTTTGATTTAGATTTAATAAATGATTTGAGAATATTTCAATAAGTTAAAAATTATAACTTGAATATAAGAATTTTTTGATTGAATGTAATGAATGATTTGGAAATGTTTACATAAGTAAATGATGAACTGATTTGGAATTATTCCAAGATAAAAAAGAAAGGTAAATAAACCAAATAATTTGATAAATAAGGCTTAAGGATTTCATATACACACGAAAATAAAATGCAATAAATTGAAAAGAATATATCTAAGAAAGATATTTGATTAAATGGAAAGACAAAGTAATTGATTGATGATTGATAATCACTTATGAACTTAACATCTTTTAATAGATAATTAGCTTCGAAGGAACCGTGGTCGGATTTGGGTGATTTCTATCTGAAAACCACTTCGAACCAATTTACATTTCGATGTAAAATATGTTGAAGACATTGATTTTAGGATTTTCATAGTGAAGAACTACTTGTTGAACATTTGGGGATAAACTTCCAATGTACTTATAGTAGCAGTGGTTTCTTCATTTTGAAATATCTAATAAAAGGACTAATCGCTACTTATCCTAAGGGTGATTCCCAAAATTTATATTAGTTGGTGGCGGAGAAGGAAACTTCTCTTAGCTTAACACCCTTTCTCTAAATATTCAAGCTTAGGAAGTTATACGTTTGTAGAAATCAGTCGTGTGAATGTGGAATGGAAATATGACATTTAAAGTGGAAAGAATTTGTGCTATGTGAAAAGGTAATCAGTGCCTCAAGCCTCATCAACCAATAATGACCGAAACAAGGTAGATGAAGCAAGGCTAAGTGGGTCATTTGCAACAGTATGATCATCCCCTTCTTGATATATTTCTACCTGCTATGGCGTCTGGGTTTAAATTAATGTGGTTTGTATGCTAGTGTGCGTTTGGTTAAAGGTCGATAACGACCGTGGGATGATATATTCGGTACTATCTAATTATAGAGGTAGGCCGATCTTATGTTGGTAGAGGAGCTTTGTGATGGTTCCTTAGGACATCCATCTAGAGGTGTACCCACCGGAAGGTTGTCCTTTTACCTGGTCATTTGTATGGAAATCCATTCTCCAATAAGAAGCCTTTACGAGTTTGATTGTAGAACACACTTAGTGGTTAATATGTTGTAATTTAATCAATGTAACAATTTTGGCTAAGATTAATACGTTTATCTGCAAATGTTTTCAAAGAATGTGATTAGGAATAATATCAAATGTTTTGATATAAAAGTGTTTTAGTTATCATAATGTAAAAACCCGTCAGTGTTTATGTGTGGGCATGGTCTTATGAGATACTCTTTCTTTTAAAAGGATTTTATTCAAAGGCTGATATATGACATTGTCATTTATTATCGAGCTTTCTCACGCTGATTTATCAAGCCTGATCCATGCATTTTCAATACTCGGGTCAGATCCAGGTAGTTTTCGGTTTAGTTAAAGTCGGTTGGGGTTTCCAATAGAGCTGGAGATATTCATCTAAGTATGGATGCATTTATTATCCGCTGCTTAATCTACATTTGTTTGATGTTTGTCAGCAATTATAAAGTCGGATTTTTATAACTATCCAAACTGAATAAGATTAGAATCTGATACATGTATTTTAAAAGTTTTTCGCTGTAAAGATATTGTTCAATATTATATATTATTCCATACGTATGAGATTATATTCTGTCTATTTTTCTTTATTACCCTTGATAATCCATTCTTCCGTGCAATTTTGGGTCGGACATGTATGGTTTACTGTCAGCTCAAATGGTATGGAATTGTGGGTCATTACAGATATTATTGTGGTGCCCTAGATTTTTGATAACATTATTTAGGAGATTTAGTTAGATAAACTAAATAAAATAATGTTTTGATAAGGGGACTGAGATTTGATTTAATTAAGGTAGTCGTGCCTTTCAACTAATAAATTAAATGAAGGGTTTAAAACTGAATTAGAGGAGGGGTATTATGGAAAATGGCCATTCCTAAGTTATCTTCCTTAGACCACGTATTTCAAAACACGTTCATTCCCATTCTATAAAAAAAGCTAAGCCGACCACCATTAACGAGCGAAGAAGAAGTGGAAACAAAAGAGAAGCTTAAGGGAAGCAAATTCAAATCAAACTCGTTTAAATCTCAAGCTTTTTAATCATTAAAGCAAAGGTGAATAACGTTTACATCTCAAAATATTTTTGTTTCGGTTTTAAGGTTAATTCCAAATTATTTTGCAAATATTTTCCATGTTTTCGAATGGTAAAAGATTATATATACACGTTGATGATTTTTTTGTTCATATAGATTTTATGACATGTTTTAAGATGAAAACCCTATCAAATTACATCCGTTAGCCTTGCGAATTTTTATGATGATCTAAAAGATTATTTTGGAGTTGTATTTCAATTTTCAATATTTTCTGAATTTTCGCGGATTTGTTATAATTTTCTAAAAAAGAAAAGGTTTATTTGGACTATAAAATTATTTATGGGTAAAATAATTATTGTTTTGGTCCGAAATTTTTATATGTTGAAGAGAACATACTAATTGACGATCTGGAATTTTTCCAAAATTTTCAAGGTGTTTTGATGATTATATAAAATTATTTAAGGTACAGAATTATAAAGGATAAAGGAGCTTTTTTAAAATTTATTCAAATTTCCAAATAAGAAAGTCGGCAGCACCTTTGAATATAAAAATCTGGCAACCAATCAAATTTAGACGGACACGGCAGGTAGGGTACAAAAGAACTATTTCAAACACATTGTTTCAACTCTTTCGACAAAAATTTCTACCTTCGTTCTAGACCTTCAGAAAAGGTCGAAGGGTATCAAACCTTCCGATTAGATTAAATACCAATGCACATGGTATTACGAAACTGTTACGTAGTGAATTGGAGGAAGCCGAAAGGTTGGGGACGAAGGGCTATAGCTTTCAGAGGAAATGAAGTTTTGTTTTGGTTTTAAAGAAAAATACACCTACTAGATTTTGACAAAGTGCTTTCGAAATTTTCAAAAGGTTTAAAAGGAAAAGATTTGGATTGGTTTGCTTTCTTTTTTTAATTAAAACCTTTCGTCAAAGTCGAAACGTATAGCTTTCGACCAGGTCGGAAGCATATTTGTCGCTTCCTAACCATTCGACACAAATGGAGTCAAGGGTTATCTTTTGTTTTCAAAAACTTACCGCCTCTCTCTATTGAATTCAAAAGGTTTTGATTTTGAAAGGTTTTGATTTTGAAAGGTTAGATTTCGAAACGTTTTGAATTCGAAAGATTTTGATTTTGAAATTTTTTGATTTCCAAAGGGTTGATTTCAAAAGGGTTGATTTTGAAAGGTTTGATTTCGAAAGGTTGTATGAAGGTTTTGAAGCAATTTCTTTTGACTCCAATGTTTTTCTACTCCCTTCGCATAATCCATATGTTTTAAGCAGAAACATTTTAAGGGTTTCAAAGTAGTTAACTTTGATTGGTTTCGAAAGGTTTTCCACCTGTTTTAAATTGAACCCTCGAAAGGTTTTGAGGTACATTGATTCCGAAAGGTATAGTTTAGCTATGTTTTCAAAAGGCTAAGGTTTAAAGGATTTAAAGGTGGGTCGTATGTTTTAAAGCTTATGAAATGAAAGCTTTTAAAAGGTTTAGAAGGAGTTATCTTCAATGATTTTGAAAGGTTTATTAAAGGATATGAAGGAGTTACCTTCAATACTTTCAAAGGGTTTTATGAATGATTTTAAAGGAGCTACCTTCTATGATTTCAAAAGGTTGTTTGAAGGTTTTAAATAAAGATTTCGAATATAAGAATTAGGCAAATAGCCTAAGTGTTTTAAGTTATGAAGGACTTTAACTTATTTTAAAGGATAAAAAATCCTTATTGAACATCATCAACATTATTCTGAGAAAAGTATATATAACACGAAAAAAATAGCTTAAAGTAAAGCTAAAGATATTTTCCATATCTATAGATGATTTGATGGACTAAATCATTTTGAAATGGTTTTAAGGAAAATTTTGAAGAGAAGTTAGCTCAGATATTGTGTAGAGCAGTTAGCTCAGATATTTTGAAGGATAGTTAACCCAAAAGAAAATTCGGCAGTCATCTCATTTTAAATTCGAACAGTCGGTCCATTTTGAGGGCAGTCAGCCCAGAGGACAATTAGTCAAGGACAATTACTCCAAAAGGAGCAATCAGCTCTGATATGAATAGATAGTTCATTCATTAGCATAATAGACCTTGCTAGATTTTTAAGGATAGTTAGTCCACCTATTTTTACCTATTTTAGGCAGATATCTCATTATCTAGCGCAAAAGATATTGCTATAATCAAATTTAGGACAGATAGTCTAGTTAAGAACAGAAAGTTTAGATTTAGACAGATAGTCTACTTTATTTCCTGCCTTTAGCATAATGGATGTTTCTATATTATTATAATCAGTTGACTAACCAGTTTGGTTGTAGGAAAGGATTTGCAAAATATATGTTTTGAAAAGAGATACTAGCAAGGGGAAACCCGTTCCGCTAGGCGACGTGGTCTCATTAGCTATCAGTAAACTGAGATGTAACAGAAATTATTCATACCATGATTTAAGTCCGACTCGAAGTTTTTGTTTCCCATTAAACTTTCGGGTGCTCAAAATTTGATTTGAGTAGGCTGAGTGTTTAAGTTTTTAGGTTTTAGCAGATTTTGGGAAATAAAGAATCCAAAGGCGAGTAGTTGGCTGAAAGATAACTAATTTAGGGATTCTGTTTTAAAATTATTTATGCTTTGTATTAAGACAGTTATGCCTATATTGCTTCGATCATCCACGGGGACGTCTTCATATGTCGCTCTTGGCGTATTGTTGTAAATTATATTTGATCGGTGCCTGGTATTACGTTTGGGATTTTTGCAACTTGGATTTGATTTGTTTGAAATATAATCACTAAAATTACTGTTTTTTGAAAATCTATGATTTTGTTCATATTTAAGTACTTATGATTTTATGGATACCATTAACACTGTCGTATTTCGTCACCGGAAGTTAATACTATGGATGACTGCAGCATCCATAGCGCTTAGCTTTTGGCCTCCAAATACGGGATGTTACAATCATAAAAAATTTATGCATCTAATAGCTATAGTTGTAAACAAAATCTTAGGAAAAATGTTCGACCAGAGAATTAGGGTAAATGGCTACTTTAATGAATCAAAATAAAAGTTATAAATCTCAAGTTTTATAGTACATGATAGTAGCCAACATAAAACAAACGTAAATTTAAGATGTATAACAATCTAATATATAGTTAACTGAATTTGTCAAAACATTGTGATGCACTCTATAAAATGAAACCATAGTAGCTGCATTAAGCTTGAACATATATCATATAATGGAAAATTATGGTGCTAGCTACTTATTAACGTAACCGATTTTTTTATTTTGACATCTTCTAAAGTTTTTCTATTTCATGTTTTTGCTAAACCGTATATTCATTACCCGAGTTAGAATTTATAACAAAGTAATACAAATCTATATGGATAAATTTTCAAAAAACAAAATCAGTTGGTAATACCATTGCTAATATTATTACTGTGTTTTACAATAAAAGGTAAGGTCCCCTAATGCACATAATGGATATCGATAGATACTATATAAGCAATGGCATACAAGCTCATTCAATTGTGCTAAAAATTTCAAATGACTTTTATCTATTTGATAATGAAAAATAAGGAAGACATGCTTCGTAACAACTTATAAGCAAGGGCGGAGTCTAAGCAGCTAAGTAAAGTACACACATGGTATACGAAAATAAAAAAATCAAGAATACCGGTGATGGTGTCGGTTAAGGATTGGTTAAGGGCTAACTTGAAACATGTATTTGGATTATTAATTTTCTTTTTTACTTTAGTCTAATCAAAAGTAACATATCAATGAACTGATTTTGAATATCTGGCAACATACAGATGAATACTACATGAAACTATCACAAATTGGAGCAAACATAGTATGATAGGGAAGGACAACGATAAAATTAGATTTCACCTACCAAAATAAAGATTTATGGAGGGTGTATGGATAAAAGGTAATATGTTGCCAGTAGAAGATTGTATTAAATAAATATATGTAAATTAAATTTATCTTAGGAAAAGGCATATAATAGTTTCAGAATACTAGAAGCCCACCTAAGAAGAAAGTAATAATGTACAACATTAGCAATTGACCATGTCAATCCATTAAATTTACCATGCTTTATGCTCAATCATATAAGAGTTTGGTTAAAAACTAAGTTGTACCTTTGGCCTCCTAGGTAGAACCTTCAAGGGAAAATGAAGCATAAAAGGATGCATATGTATATGAAGATAGCATCTTAATCATACAAAAACTAGAGTGATGTAACCAATACCTTCTTATGTATCATGTTAAAAAAAAAAATTAATTTTACACAAAACGTTCCAAAATTATATAAACGTACTACTTGACTACAGAAACCGTACTTTAATTTTGAAGTTTTCCCTAAATTATATTTTCAAATCTAAATTGTTATAAGATTTACCACTTGGAATCGACGACTTAGACAATCAAACAACTGAAATTTCAATCCGATTCCGAAGACTAGAGATGATTACATGCAATTTTATGATAGTGGGGACTACGACTTTGCACGTAATGATGATTAGGATTTTATAGTAGTAGGAGAAGTGGTGATGCACTCTTTTATGGAAGTGGCCATTAGGATTTGAATTTGGACTTTTTATGTCATGGGCTTGGGCTCCAAGACCTATATAGTCTTCTTCTCTATCTCCGATTCTAGAAGACATGATTTTGGAATTTATGGGATTAAGGGCAAATTAGGGTTTGGTATTTGCTTTTGATTGGAAAGGCAGAGAAAGCATTTGTAAATGAAAAACAAAAGAGGGAAAGAGCAGCCTCATTAAATTTCATTGAGTAAATGAAGTTAAACACATATACCATCATATACGTTATCCTCATCCCAAAATAAATGCTGACAACAGCAACCTTTTAACCGCTGTCCATTTTTTGCATTAGTATTAGTTTTTCTTGTATTGTATTCATGTGCTTCTGATATTATGGATACCATTAATATTACCGTATCTTATCATCGAAAGTTAATACAATGGATGACTGCAGCAACTGTAACGCTTAGCTTCGGCCTCAAGATAACGGATGTTACAATTACTTTCATAATTTCATAGTTGAATTCTCTTTTGTGTCGATCTTGTAATGATCGCAATCTTATTCTTCCTTTTTCCTTTTTAGGTTTCTATGGATTTCATCGATGGGATTCCCTGTTCGAGGGTTGGTTCCTTGTTTAAGGGTTGGCCATGATAGCTTATGGGTGATTATTGATCATTTGACCAAATCAGCCCATTTTATTCCTGCAAAGTCCAATCAGACTACTTCTCTACTTGTTAAGATCTCTGTCAAGGAGATAATAAGACTTTATAGCACCCCTAGTGCCATCGTTTGTGACCTGTATCCATCATTTACAAGCAGATTCTAGAAGACTCTCCAGAAAGCTTTGGGTTCAAAGTTTAATCTCGGCACTGCCTATCATCCCCAAATGATGGGTAGAAGGAGTGAGTTAATAAGATATTGGAAGACTTACTTCATGCTTGTATTCTCCACTTTGGTTAGGAGTTGGAAAGATCAGATCTAACTTGTTGAGTTTACTTAAAACAACTATTTTCAGTCTAGTATCGGCATGGCTCCTTTTGACACCCTTTACGGAAGGCCGTGTCGATTACAATCTTGTTGGCTTGATTCCGGGGAGAAGCCTGTTTTAGGCCCCAAATCTATTCGTAAATCTTCTGAGAAGATCGATCTCATTCGACGGAGATTGAAAGAGGCATAGAGCCGGTAGAAATCCTATGCGAATAATAAGAAAATGGCCTTGGAATTCTCTCTAAGAGATCGATTCTTTATCCGTATATTTCCTTTGAAGGGTATGATGCAGTACAGTCGTTTTAGAAAGTTGGCTCCAAGATATATTGGACCATACACTATCATTGAGTGTATCAGCCCTATTTGTTATCGGTTATCTCTTCCTACCCAATTCTCTGGTATTCACGATGTATTCCATGTTTCTCAACTTCGGAAATGTCTTCGTGATTCAGATTCTATTCTCGAGCCGCAAATTCATGAGGAGCTTGAGATTTCACCTGACCTTACTAACGAGTAGAGACCTATTCATATTGTTGAATTAAAGGTTAAACACCTTCTGAAACAAAGAAGTTTCGCTTGTTAAAGTCCAATGGTCTAACAATCTGAAGGACTATTCATGGGAAACTAGAGAGTTCGCCGATCGAATGCATCTGAAAATTATTTCCTGTGCTCATTAATGGTGAGACTCTTGTTTTGAATTATTCCATGCATGTGATTTTATGCTCTTTAGATGCATCATTGAATTGTTATTGGCTTTCCCTTAATAAATTGCGGGGACATAATTTTTATAAGGAAGGAAGTTTATAACAACCCTAAATTACCCAAAACCTAAATTTAAAATATGATTTAATTAATTTTAATTAATTAATTGATTGAATTTGGGGAATTTTTAAATTGTTTATTTCCAAATCTAAAACGGATTTGGAGTTTAATAAATTAGGAATTTAGTGAATTTTCTTTTTATGTTGTTTAATTCTTATATTTAATTATATAAGAATAATTTTGAAGAAAATGAATAAACAAATTGTATGAAAACAATTCCATTGGGTGAAATATGATTTTTATATTAATACTCATTTAACTAAAAAACATGAAGAATGACTCTTTTATTTTATTTTATCGGTTGTAGTTAATTTTGACAAATATTTTAGTATTGATGAAAAGTTTAAAACATTGTTTTAATTGAATTGGTATTTATAAAGTGTTAAAATGAAGTGCAACAAATTGGCAACACTTTGATTTTGAAAGAATTAGCAATACTTGGCTAATGGATCCACATTCTTTAGCCACTTAGCCCAAAACAAAAGAAATAAAAATGAGAAAATGTATGTATATAATCTCACTTCTCGTTTTTACCTTCAAACCAAAAACTCAAATGTACCCTAAGTACAAAAACCCTTAATCCATAAATTTACAAATCAAAAAGTGAAATCAAAGGGCTTTCAATCTATTTTAGTGTTTTGATAAAAGGTAATCTCATTTTATCTATCAATGTATCAATTTAATGATTTGTTTCGGTTTTGATTTCTGAAATTGATCAGTTCGAATCAAATCTATTTTTATATCCTAGGTTAATATTGTCATAAGAGGGAACATGTGATTCTAAGCTCTAATCTTTCAATCTGGGTTTGTTTATGTGAGTATATCTCATAATTTCTAGCCATAGATAAATGGTTGTTGTTGTTATATGATTATGATATAATTTAAAGTGTATATGATCTCAATTATTGATGGATTCATTGTCTAATTGAATTGAATTTGCTCTTTATTCAAAACAACTATAGTAAACAATGAATTTAATCCAATTATACATGTCTATATGCATGCATGGCTGCCTATTCATTACTTCAGATCGTTCGAGAAGCAACACATGAAGAATGAGCGAAAATAGATCGATGATAGGTAATTAGAATCGCTTGGACGTCAACCTAGGTGAGCCAATCGGTGGATCGATTGGTCGAACCGGTGCATCAGTTGTAGCCTGAACCTGACATTCAGGCTACGTTTCGGTATTTCCTGATTGACTCATTTGTCAGTTGTTTCCCAATTGATTTCCAGAAGTGGGTTGCTTAATTTTAATACTACACTTCATATCAATTTCAATAATATTTTTCGGGTTCATGACTTATTAATTGTTGAATTCATTTTGATGTTTTATACTACAGAGTTTGTTCTATGGATCTTAAGAGAATTACACACTTTGATGCACGTTTTCAACCTAGATTTACAAATGATTGATTTCTAAACCCAATCATTTTAAACAAGACTAATTATGTACCAATCTAATATATATATGTATGTATGTATGTGTATGTGTATGTATATATTCATATAAGAAGTTTAGTAATATATAGACACACACATACTCTATATTTTTATCTGCAATGGTTTTAGAAATGTTTTGGGACGATAGTTTGAAAAGCTTATATATAAATATATTTCATTAAAAACAAATATTTTAAAGTTATATCAAAAGGAAATATTTTCATAAAATTGCACGTTATCGAACGAATGAGAAATTGATTTGAACGGTTAATTAAAACAAGTAGTATGGAATGCCCACATTTGTTTTACCGATTAACTCCTAGACATGTTCGACCAAACCATTGTTACAAAAGAGTGGGGTTTACAATTGTATAGTAAACGTTTAAAAAAACACATGTTGTATGGAACACATAGTATTCGATTTCTATATATAAGTATTTAAAAAATTCAATGAGTTTATGACTCGCCTTTGATGTTTATAGGACCTATTCCTATTTAATGTTTATAGATTTTGTACCTACCTTGATGTTTATAGGATTTGTTCCTATTCAATGTTTATAGGTTTGTACCTATCTTTTAGTTCATAGGTTTTATACCTATTTCGATGTTTATAGGTCTCATACCTATCTTAATATTTAAAGGCTTATAGGACTATCTTGGAGTTACACGCACGTAGGTGAATTTATTTCACCAATCTTGGAGTTTGTCGCCCCCTTATTTATGCGATTCTGGATTACTAATTGTGATATTTGTAGATTTAACATTATTGGATTATCATCAGATCATTTCAGAGGTATTTGCTTTTTAATTAATATATTATGAGTTTTTTATTTGGTGATTTGAAGTTATTGATGCATGTTTGATATTTTTCGATAAATGACTATATTTGAGATCTAGTTCACTTTATCTGTCATTCATTTTTGCTAACTCATTTATCATAGTCTAGACTGACTTGTTATTATTTTATAATACTTGGGTCAAAAGATGTTCTAGGTCCTTCAGCTTGAGGCATTCGAGTGGATGTCTTACCTGTTAGCTAGTAGATTTCTTTTTTGTCATCCTATGTTTACGTGTGTGTGTGTACGTTTGACATTAGGTTATATCTTATGTGGAGCTAGAATCCTTTCTTTTACTTATTCATTTTGAGATGTAGCACTTTCTATATGTGTAGTCTACATCGTATATCTATTATTATGTGTTGGTTCAGACTTGTATCTATTTATTCCATTGTAATTGATATGATATTCTATGATTTATATATTATTATATGTTGTTCTGAAGTTTTATTATAGCCATCATAGTTTTATTTTAAGCCTTAATTATATAAGTCCATTCCACTGGATTCAAGAAATGTATAGCATATTAATCGACATGTCAATGCTCGCATAAAGTAAAATTCAAGGAGGGTCGCTCCTAATCTGGCCTATTCCCTATACTAGTTGATAATATTACTTTGCAATATTCACTTTTAGTATTGGTCTTAGGGTGGGGCATTACATTTTCTAAGGTAGGATGGATAAGGCTTCTTTATTAGAGCAACTTTATAATGAGAAGGTAAAGAAGGTAATTGTAGAATTTTGTATAAGCTATGTAATCTATGTTTTCAAATGTTTTTTTATCTAGACTTGACATACCTTTTTTAAACAATCGCACTGTTTACGAGTATGACCTGCAAGATTATGGGGATACTTTGGTAGGGCCCAATTATGACCCATTTATGGTTTATAACAGTACCGCCTATGACCGTACTGCTCTCGTTAATTCATAAGTGGTTATTACTAAATTGAATGATCCACCTCCTTTTCTCCAACCGTCGGGCAGTTCTCCTCCACGTCCGACAACACATTCTCATGGATCATTCCACCATAGAATGATCATATCTAGCTCTTCTTCTAAGCCTATGTTAGATTCTTAGCATTGTATTTGTTTTGTCATAAGGCATAACCATGCAAATTTTGTTACAACTCGTGTTGTGATTTTTTAATCTATTTTTACTTCTGAAGTATGCGTAGTGTATTGAATAACACACAGAGTTTTGCACACGTAAAAATAGAAGTAAGTGAACTTGAGTAAATATTTAGTTTCTAATCTTTACCTAGAAAGCTTTAATTTCAAGAATTGCACCTGATATGTGAACTATGGTACATTCCATGCATTGCTTTTACTTGCCATTTTTCAATTAATTTCTCATTCTGTTCATGAATATTGAAATAAGCTTATGACATGCCTATACTGCTGCATGTAGGGCGTGGCCAACCCTCTTTTTAGAGATAGATTCATGTTCATGCATTTGGCATGGTCCGCCCCGCTAGTTGGGGCACACTAATATTTGGCTGTAAAGTCAGGTCGTTTGTTAACAATCATTTCAATCATGCCCATGATTTTTTGTACTAATTCTCACTGTCTAGTATCCATACGTCTAATGTGTTATGATAGCAGAGCCAACATAGAGAGTTTTTATACATTTCGGGCTGTCGAATATCCCTACAACCAATTTAGCTTTGAAAGCCGAGTTGCGTTATGTTCAGCTTCGTTTTGATAGCTCTTTCAGGTCAGTTAATATCCTTATGTCTGGCATGACTATGCTAGTAGGATTAAAGTAGAAAGGTTTATCATACTAGTTCGAATTGTCTTATATCCCTACGTCCAGTTGCAATGTCGAAGAGATTAACAAAAAGAGACATTTATACTGGTTCGGGCAGCCTAATATCGCTATGACCATTTCATTATATTGCTATTTATCGTAATAATTACAATGTTTATTACATAAGCAGCGTCAATTATTCAGGATAAGGCTTGAGATCCCTAGTGCAGTACCCAACATTTGTGTTCCGTTTTTTGTAGTTATTGCACTCACTGTGCCTTTAATTCCACCAAAAGATTTCAAATTTATAGGAGTTTTGATCTCGGTTTTTCTTTTGACTTTGGTACTTTTTTCTTGAGATTTTCCAAATCGGTCTGCATCTCGATGACTTCTGCTTGTTGTTTTGCCAGGATGATGGTTGGTACTGAAAACATAGTGACTGAATCTCCTAGTTTTCAGACAGAATGTGAAAACACCAATTATGGCTTGGCCATGGTAATGCTTTCTCTGATCCTTATGTATTATCATTAGAATCACTATCCAAATCAAAGAACATCTATGTATTTTCGTGCGACTAGCAATCATTTTGATAAAGGAGTATAATTGGGGAGGAAGAGGTGGCGAATAAGGAAGATGAGATGTCTAAGGGTGCAAAGGGTTCTATAGAAACTGTATTTATTCCTTCCTCGCTATAGTGTTCTTAAGGTCATATGGGGTTCTCTGATCTGCTAGGCCTTTGCTGCTTGTTTGACTTCTCTCTTCTTGTTAGCAAGACACTTCATATCCAAAGATACTCTGTGAACTTCTCTACCAAGATGAGCAGCAGCAAATTTTTCCTTGAAGGCGGATTGAATTCACCTATCAAGTAGTGGAAGGTTAATAATAGGTGACTTGACAATGATTCGTGGGCCAACCTCACTGTTCTCATTTCTAAGAGTGTCGTTGTCACTCACCCATTGTATAATCACTACAACTGATGAGTAAGGGCGGTGGGCTATGAATAGCAGAGGTGCGGATGGCAGGATAATAGTATTATGAGTCACCGTTCTATTTAACCCATTCGACCATTGGTCTGCCTAGTTGGAGTAGGTCAAAATCGTGACTAGGATGGGATCTACAGGGGTTTCAAGAACCGTATGTGACCATTTTTGAGTGAAGGGAATAATTGGATAAGAAGGATTCATGATTTGTTAGGAACTATTAGTAGACTCGCTAGGAATAGAATATTTGGAATGAAGGCAAGGTAGGTTTGCTGGAGATTAAAAGAGGGAAACGGAGGTTCGGAACCTCCTTCTTGCACCAAAAATGTTGGTGAGAATTTTCATCCCACAACACCTCAATTGATTAGGAAAGTAATCATTAACTTTTTTCCATAAATTTCAATCAGCTAACTTAATTCGTATTAAACTTTCCTTTAGGTAGTAACTTGTTGCTAGATGCTTACATAATTATGTAGTTACACTCCAATTATTTGCTAGAATGTCAAATCTGATTTGCATTTTCTTAATGAGATACAACCAAATGCAAATATAAATAGATGATGGTGCATGTAAGTAAGAAGACACATAAATTTTTATGTGGTTCGGATTCCTTCGAATCCTAGGTCCACATGTAAAGTTATTTTCGTACCTTTTTTTCCTAATACAAGTGTTTTATGAAAAACAGAAAGATATATTTTTTCTCATTTAAAAGGAATAAGAAAGTCCTATTTAATATTCCCCATCATCTCCAATTTATTATGTTGAGGATGTAAGTGGATTTTCACTATTCTCTCTCCGCTATTATGTTTCCACTTTTGGATCATTCCACGTGTCCCCTATCTACATTGTCGATTTGATTCATTCGGATTGCTGATATGTCTTTGAAGGAAACATATAATTTGGAGGGTTGACTGTGGTCTTTAGCGGGAAGTTTGAATTGAAGGCAGAGACTCCTAAAATTGAGGCAGGAATATCTGAAATTGGAGTGAGAGACCTTAGTGGGTCGTACCTTTTTGATGTGGCGCAGTGAAGGTTTTGCATGCTGCCTTAGGAGGATTAAAAAATTACTCGTTGGTTTTGGGGCATCGACAACATATAAGGAGTGAGGCTGTAACGGTTGATGTGTGATACTTACATGATATTGTTGTGCTTGCCTGGTAATCAAGTGTGATCGCCCTAATCTATTTTAGGCTTTAAGATGCATGATTTGCCCAGCATTGGAGTTAGTTCAATACCTATACAAATGTGATGTAAACTGACTGCAGTCTGAGTTGACTATGATTTGTGTTTCCCTTGTTGCTAATATGCATGAGTTATTGACAAGGGTGAGTTATACATTTGTTACCTACCTATAAGTGTGGACATAGATCGTTGTTTGAGTGGCCTTACATGCGGCTCTTTGGGGTGCTCTTAACCTCATGTGGTACTACTTCCATAGACCTTAACATGCATGGTATAGATCCTCGTGAAGGTGTTAACAGAGTATAAGTTCTGAGGATATTAATAGAGCAGTTCAATCATTCATTTTTTGTAGCTTGTAAGTACAGTACTTCATTGCTTTCTCCTTGTGACTATGTCAGATTTTGGTTTTATTATCATAATGTAATATTGAAATGAAGGGATGGGCACAGTTTTGATACCTTTATGGCTCGTAGTATGAGCATAGTATTTTGTTCCATTCTGACTTCCTATTTTTTGGTTACAGTTCTTTTGTTGGACAAGAATCGCGGTTGCTTACCTTTTTTGTGCAGTACCAGTTGGATCACTTCAGCCTCTTCTCTTTTCATCTTAACATTTGTTGTAAGGGCGGATTTCTTGGATCTATGCCTTATTTAATTCCCATTTAACATAGTTTGAGAAATATGGTATAACACTTGCCCCTAAGTCCGTGTCGATCGTAGATTGGTGCAGACTTGTCATCATTTACACTTAGTCTGCACATTCCGTGGCTTCTTTCTATCCTTCTTTCTTCTCACCGGTGGGGAAAGGTCTTATCAGTCTCTTTTGCATTAAATGCTCTTATCCATATGCCATTCCCTCATTGGACCACTATCTGAATCATTATTCAATCAAGCCTTCCATTTTCGTGGTAAATCTTTATCAATCTTTGTATTTATTATTTTGGTAGCTTAATCGACTAACATCTCACTAATTCCTTCATTATTTCAATCAAGTGGCCATCGTTATTCAGATAAAGGTTTGTATACACTTTCTCTATCTTTTGCTTGTTCATTATCACGCTTTAACTCAAGAAAGGAAAAGAAACGAAAAATTCACCACCCATTTGATCGATTTAGTTGTTAATTTCAGGGTCTACTTTTAGATTTGAAGTAAGAATTTTGTGTTTATTTCTATTTCTATTAGATTTGAAGTAGGAGTAGTCTTACCCTTAATGCCTGCTACCCATTGCCCAGGAGGCCATATCCAATCTAGTGGAGGGAGTGGGGAAGATCACACAAAATTCGCTATTTCGCATTGCCTCGTTTTCTCCATCCTCTCTCCTTCCTCTTCCTCTTCCACTTCCTAAGCTTCCCATTTCTGAAATAAAGTTTGAGCTAGAGACATCCTGTTCTTATATAAGAAATCTTCCCTTTGGTTTTTTAATTCCAATCAAATTTATCCACTCGTATTCTCTTTATTATTTATATATTTTCTTTTATTTAGCATGCTACCTTAATGATAGAGGCACAAGTATGGGAAAGTGGATAGGCTACTACTTTTTATGGCTAAACTTAAAGCCAACCTTGTCTCTTCTAACGCTAAGAAAGTTGTCCTCATTTCCACAAAGGCAAAGGTCGAGGAAGACTTCAGGGTGTACCATAGTGGGCCGAGAGGGAGGCCATGTTTGGGGTGGAAGCCTTGACCTTAAAATAATGTGAGTTGCTGGAGAAAAGGGGGGAACTGGCCATGGTGGGAAAAGAACTAGCAGATTCAAATGAAGAGCTCAGGAAAAGCACTTCTAACGTTGTTTGCGTAAAAAATGGTCGCAAACACCCAAAGTTGTATGAGTTGGTTGATTTTATGTTGTATTTAGTGATTTGGGTGATTTATGCAAATATATAAAAAGCAGGGACTAAACTGTAAAAGACACACAGATTTATAGTGGTTCGGCCAGAACATGCCTACGTCCACTTTATATGTTATTCTCCTTTTTTCTTTAGATTACAAGTACAAAGCTGTGATTACAAGTATCTAAAGTTGTTTGAGAGTTCCTTCCAGGCTTGAGCTCTCAAACTTCTCCTCCATTGTTGTACCCCTGCCCCTCTATTTATAGAGTGAGGCTGGGGCAGGGGTCTTGGATGTTTATAGCTGCTGGTGGGCTTGGGCTGAAGCAATCTGGCCTGGTAGCGTTCTGGTTCGGCGAGGCTTCATTCGGCATGGAGCTTGGAGAAGTTGGAGCTTAGTCCGGTTGTGGATGGTTCGGTGATGGACGAAGTGACTTGGTTCGGTGGTATGTTGATTCGGTGGTAGGCATGGAGCCGGTCTAAGGAGATGTTGGACCGGTGGGAGTTTGTAGAGGAGTGTGGTTCGGTCTCGGTACTACCGAATGGACCTGCCGGATGATAGCTTGTGTTGTGAATGCCGAACAAATTCTCACTTCATACCGCCGAATGGGCTCTTGTATTGGGATGCCGGATGAACAAGGCATGCCGAATGGGATGAATGCCGAATGAGCTCTTGTATCGTTTTACCGAATGAACTTTATATTTGAACCTTGAGTGAAATTCCTGATTGATACACGCTTGCTGGCTGCTTCTTCTTGTTCTAGTCGCGGTGGAAATGCGCACAACATTGATATTCCAGTTTTGTCCAAAAAATGGGATAACACTTTGCCCCCCAAAATATGCCTTGCGGTAGGAAGGCGTGTTTTGTAATGCCATGAGCTGGATGTTCGTATCCTAGTGACAACCTGTAAAGAGCTTGATATTTTATATGGCCCCAAATGACGAACGTTCGGGATCGAGCTATTTGGGATGAAGCGCGGCCGTTCATGGTCAAGCGCCTAACTTCAAATGACGATCGTTCGTGATCAAGTCATTTGAGGTGAAGTGCGACCGTGCGCGGTCAAGCACATAAATCCGTGCGTCGATCGTTCGGGATCGAGTCATCTGCAGTGAAATGTGACCGTTCAAGGTCAAGCGCTTTACTTCAAATGACGACCGTTCGGGATCGAGTCATTCGAGGTAAAGTGCGACAGTGCGCGGTCGAGTGGGGACCGTTCAAGGTCAAGCGCTTAACTTCAAATGACGATCGTTCGTGATCGAGTCATTCGAGGTAAAGTGCGACAGTGCGCGGTCAAGTGGTGGTCCTCAAATGACGACCGCACGCGATCAAGCCATTTGAGGTAAGGCGTAACAGTCAGTGATCAGGTGGCGGACCTCAAATGACGACCGTTCGCGATCAAGCCATTTGAGGTAAGGTGAGTTGTGCCGTTCGAGGCGAGTTGTGCCGTTCGAGGCGAGTTTGTGACCGTTCGTGGTCGGGTGCCGTTCGAGGCGAGTTGTGACTGTTCGAAGTCGGGTGCCGTTCGAGGCGAATTGTGACTGTTCGAAGTCGAGTGCCGTTCGAGGCGAATTGTGACTGTTCGAAGTCGGGTGCCGTTCGAGGCGAATGAGTGTGCCCGGGGGGGACATAATATTATCAGTGTTGGAGTCATTGTTTGGGGGAATTTTTTGAATCAAAGACTTCGGCAGTTCGTTGCCATGCAATAGGTGCTCGTGGACCGTTTGCGATCCAACGGGCATACAAGTAAATAATTTTTTCATAGAATTGTAAATGTTAAAGCAATAGTACCTTACAGCAGAAATGTCCAAACAGGAAGAATTCAAATGTTCAAATCGAAACAAAAGCAAAGAAAGGATGTTAAAGTGTAAGTTCCCACTCCGAAGCAGTCAATGATCATTCAGAGCATGCCTGGAGATCGTTCGCGATCTCGTACATGTGTAAACGATTTAATTGCGTTAGTGGAAGCTTACGACCTGTTCATCGTTATTTTAATCAAGCAATCAATGGATAATCAAATGGTGCCTTGATCCAGGGTCACCTCTAGCTGACGTAGAGGGCGGTCGCTCTGGCTCCACCGTTGGAGTTCGCCTCCTCGCATACTGAAGGAGCATACCGTTCCTGATATGCCCTTCTACCTCGTCCTTCAAATGCCTACAATCATTAGTGTTATGACCATTCAATTCATGAAATACAAAAAACTTATCTGATTTTCTTTCGTCAGAGGTTGGATCCCTTCGCATTGGTCTACGATACGGAACATGCCCCTTGGTATCCTGATAAATCCGTTCCAAACTCTCATTCAGCTCTGAATAGGTGGTGAAGCGTGGTTCTCTTCGTAGCCACTTTGTCCTGTCATCATTATCCTCAGCCTTTCTTTTTCCTTTGCTAGTCTCCGCACCCTTTCCAGGTGGGTTTCCGCTCTTGATTACGTAAACGTCATCTTCTTCCTCTCTTTCTGCACTAGCATCTTCCAAACGCAGAAACTTTTCAGCCTCATGATAGAACTCTCCCAGATTCATAGGCGGGTCCTTGGTTAATGAATTCTTGAACTCTGTATTACCAGCTATTCCAGATACAGCCGCCATCATGACCATAGATGGATCTGGTCGATCCACTGATGCTGCCGCCGCATTAAATCGCGTTAGAAAGCTCCTCAAAGTCTCTCCAGTTTTCTGTTTCAAGGTTGCCAAAGTCATCACATTCTTGGGTCTCGCAATATGAACCCTGAATTGCCTCATGAATCTCTCAGTTAAATCTTCCCATGTTCCTATGGAGCCGCTCTCCAGTTGCCTAAACCATAACGCTGCAATGTCCGTCAAATACAGTGGAAAGCACCGGGCCATAACCTCCTCTGATGCCCCCAGCACTTCCATATGTCTCATATACTTCGTTAGATGGACCGTGGGGTCCGTTTTCCCGTTGTACATGTCCAATGATGGTAGCTTGAATTCTGGTGGGTTCCTAGCCATCCTAATCGCAGAAGAAAAAGGACTCCTGTTTACATCTTCCAAGTCTCTGTTTACTAAACCGCCTCTCATAGCTCTTCTAACCATCTCTGCTAATCTGTCATTGTCTCCAAGCTGTAGTTCTCGTTCACTGTCTTCGACCTGCCCCCCAAGTCCGCGGGAGTTTTCATGTGTATGCCTCCCTGGCTGAACGTTCATTCCTCTATTGCTACCAGGTGGTTCGGATGCCCCCATCTCACTTCCCGGGGTCGGATCAACATGCTCTGCGTGAGTGCCCCCTAGCTCTGGTGCTGCGCCAGATGGTCCTGCCCCGTTCTGAACCCCAGTTGCTCCTTGGATTTGTGCTCCAATTTGCCCAATTTGTTGAAGTAAGTTCTGGATCATCTCTTCTTGTCTTCTCATCATGGCCTCCATCTCATCCCTAGTGATGAAGATCGACGCTTGATTCCCTCCTGAGGAAGCCTCTTGATTTCCTTGGTGTTCACTTCTCTCTGGCCTTTGCCTTCTACTTGTTTGTCTCGTCATAACTCTTAGATCTGAACTCTTAGATTTTCAAATTCAACTTCTATCCGATGTAGCGGGAGCTGGTTCTTCTCAGTGAAAGCACCAAAATGTTTGCGTAAAAAATGGTCGCAAACACCCAAAGTTGTATGAGTTGGTTGATTTTATGTTGTATTTAGTGATTTGGGTGATTTATGCAAATATATAAAAAGCAGGGACTAAACTGTAAAAGACACACAGATTTATAGTGGTTCGGCCAGAACGTGCCTACGTCCACTTTATATGTTATTCTCCTTTTTTCTTTAGATTACAAGTACAAAGCTGTGATTACAAGTATCTAAAGTTGTTTGAGAGTTCCTTCCAGGCTTGAGCTCTCAAACTTCTCCTCCATTGTTGTACCCCTGCCCCTCTATTTATAGAGTGAGGCTGAGGCAGGGGTCTTGGATGTTTATAGCTGCTGGTGGGCTTGGGCTGAAGCAATCTGGCCTGGTAGCGTTCTGGTTCGGCGAGGCTTCATTCGGCATGGAGCTTGGAGAAGTTGGAGCTTGGTCCGGTTGTGGATGGTTCGGTGATGGACGACGTGACTTGGTTCGGTGGTATGTTGATTCGGTGGTAGGCATGGAGCCGGTCTGAGGAGATGTTGGACCGGTGGGAGTTTGTAGAGGAGTGTGGTTCGGTCTCGGTACTACCGAATGGACCTGCCGGATGATAGCTTGTGTTGTGAATGCCGAACGAATTCTCACTTCATACCGCCGAATGGGCTCTTGTATTGGGATGCCGGATGAACAAGGCATGCCGAATGGGATGAATGCCGAATGAGCTCTTGTATCGTTTTACCGAATGAACTTTATATTTGAACCTTGAGTGAAATTCCTGATTGATACACGCTTGCTGGCTGCTTCTTCTTGTTCTAGTCGCGGTGGAAATGCGCACAACATTGATATTCCAGTTTTGTCCAAAAAATGGGATAACAAACGTGGTCTATAATCTATATGTCTCAACTAAGATTTAGTTGAAGGAATAAATTGACCTCAGCTTTGTAGGGAACCAATTCTAGTTGATTCGGTCTACAAATTTTGCCAGGACAAATGGCATAAAGAGTCTGGTGGAAAAGATGCTGCTCCTCCACCATTATAGAAATGAATGAGCAGGAGAAACGAGAGACTATGGAAGATAAGAGGCCCAAAGGTTTTGAGGAATATGAGAAAGTCCAGGTTACTTTAAACCCTCATTTAAATATATAAAACCTTTTATATTAACACCTAGACATGTGATCTCGTGGGACTTGCTCTTTTACTTTGTTATAAATGACCGGCTGTAGTTATTTTACTTTGTTACTACTTAACAAATGATTGGGTCGTTTTTCTTTTGTTTTAGTCTTCTAAAGAAGGTTTATTTGCTATGTTTTTTTAGGGAAAGTGAGTACAAGCTCCCAAACTTTAGAATGTTTTGGTCTTAGTGTTATGGCCATCAATAAGCATGAGAGAGAATTAGACGAGCATTATACCAAACTTAAGGATGAAACTCAAGAGTTGCTCTTGAGGATTGATCAAGTAGCTAAAGAAAAGGAGACGGTTAGTGTGACGACCCGCCCTTTTTAAACAACTTAAGCTGATAATAAATCAACCTTGTCCAACTTAAACCACTCAAATTAGAAAGATTATCAATTTAGGGTTTTAATATAGAATCAGATACAGAATCACACACAGAATAATATAGAATCTCGAAGCGGAAATAAATAATATATAATAATTCATGAAGCTACTACACCAAATACATTAGAGTTTCATACTTTAATTATACAATACTAGAGATACATAGAAGTTTATGATACAAGCCAAAATGAAAGCAGGTGAGTCTTTGACCAAGTCTTCGGCTCCTAAAATAAGCATTGCTCATATGCTGCAATACTCAAGCTGACCCGGGCGTAATGAAAATAAACACAAGAGTCGGGACTAGAAGTTCTCATGTAAGTAGTCCTACTCAAATGTACAGGTAACTCAAGAGCTGCTACGGGATTTTCCATCTCCTAAGGATCTGTCAAACTATTTATATATACAATAGATTATGCTATATATGTAGTGTCTATCAGTAATATTAAATATCAAAATAGCATTAAGGCTTTACGTCGATCCCCAATAACACGTTTTTAAGCATTGTCGTATAGTTTGCAAGTAAAACACCACTAAACTGTCGGTGGATAGGGATGCACTGTTATACGACAACACTAAAACAAAATCGTAGTCGTCTCGTATAGGGATAAAAGTATCTCATGGCATGTGAGAAAATTCCCAAGGTTGGACACTACCAGTTTATCCTTACCGACTGATGGTAATGCATCATAGCTGTAATCGCCCACCGGGTCAAAAACTCCCATAATCGAAGTGTGATCACCAATAATAACCGAAAATATTTTATTCAAACGAAAAAGTGCATTCTCTCATGATAGCTATCCCGCTTGGCCGGCTCCTATTTTAGTCATTTCAAATTGGCATAAGTGCCAGGCTAATCCATCATCGTTCTCTTTCTTCAAATCCAACAATCGTATGCCAAATCCAACCACTTCGTTCTGGATCATAACTCCATTTACATAATTAGTAAAGTGGTTCCAGCATCAACAGAGAGTATGCCTATACTCGGCTTCAGTTTTTTTAATAACCAACGTCATTCTCACATCGATTAGATATTTTATCAAAGTATTCTTTATTTTTAAATATCATATTCTCATTTGACTTCAACAAATTAGATCAAAGATTCAACTTCCATAAATATTTCACTTTTACTAAATTATCCAAATTTAATAACATTTCAAATTAACTGCGTTAATTAAGTCTTAAGATACAAAAGTTTTATAATTAAATATTTAATTTAATTAATCATCATAATTAATTTACTTATACACTTTTAATTAAACTTAAATTCACGACAATTTAGTTTAACCCTTTTTTTTAATTTAATAAATTCAATTAAAATTCTCTTGTATATTAAATCAAACATTTATTTAAAATTTAATTATTTTATTTTAATTCAATCATATCTAATTAAAATTCTTTTTTAAATAAATCAAATCTTCATTTAAATTTAATTACATATACCATATTAACACTTCATTAAATTTCAAATCATCAACTTAACGAGTTTTAAAATCATTAACATTTAACATAACCATTATTAATTTAATTTCATAATTTAAAATAGTTTAAGTAATCTTTTATTTTAAAATCTAAATTAACTTAATAGATTTCAAATTTTAATATTAACTTCGACGAAAAAATTAAATTATAAATTCACGTTAAATTTTTAAATTCTTCCTTGATTTCAAATTTAAATATTAAATGTCCAAAATAAATTTCATTTAACCAATCAGTGTTTATTATTTAATTTCCTATCCTAGGCTAAGTGGTTTAATTTGGGTATTTATCATTTCAACCCATATCTCGGTTCAAATTTCAGTATCCAAATCAATATATACAGCAATAACATAAAAGTGACAAAGTATCAAAAAATCAACCAATGTCTAATATTCAAATTTTTCCATAGCTAACGGGTTTCATGCAATTGGGATCCCAATCAATAATTTAAGAAAAATCATATCACCTCGTCAAATATGAGCGATGGCAAGGGAAGTTGGGTGTTCGGGCTGGAAGGAGGAGGAGAGGTAGCGGACTGGGTGGAGTTCGGCTGGTGGGTTGGTTAAGGTATGGGCAATGAGGCAGGGCGGCAGGACGAGAAGGTGGGGCAAGGGAGGATGCGGGAGTTTGAGGATGGTGGTAGGGTAGAGGGGAGGTGCGGGCTTAGGGTGTGAAGGGGCAGGGCGGTTGAGGTGTTCGAGCGGAGGTCTGAGCTGAGGGAGCTTCGACGAAGGGGGTGGTTGTTGCGGGGAGGTGCAGGTTGGGTTTTTGGTCAGTGGTGGAGGCTAGGAGGCAGAGCAGGCTCGGCGCAAGGGAGTTTGGTTGGTTGAAGAGGCTGAGGCAGTGGGGCTCAGGATGGTTCGGTGGAGGGGTATTCGGTTGACTAGGAGGCGGATGGTGGTGTGGGGAGGATGCAAGGTGGGGAGGAAATATAAGGGAGAAGGAGAAAGTATAGTGGGCTATACATGATATATGTTTAGTTATATGGAAGCTTGCATAATTGTTTTTCTCAAGCGAAGCAAAAGAAAGGGAGATGAGGGGAGCAGAGAAGAGCATGTATATAAACAAAAAGGGGAGAGATGCATTAAATATAGCATTTAATTAGTTTAGAGGCGCACACGAAATGTTGGCTGAAAGAAATTGTTAGCTGCAAAAATTGTAGGATGAAAAAGCGTGTGTAATGATGAACTCGGGCACGATCATGGACCAATATTTCAACCATGTAGTGTTTTTCCCGGGAAACCAAAATATGAAAATAAATAGAACGCGGACAACAGCACGATGAGATGAATCCAACAATGTAATCAAATCTGTGCTATGACATTTGTAGCAAAATCTCGTCTGTTGCCGCTGTTACCGCTTAGAAATTGGACGACAATAACAATTCCAGAATAACGAAGCTACAAAGGTCGAAATTGGACGGAACGAATTTTTACGTTTTAATCGAAAATTCTCTAGATCATTTTTATGTTAAAATATTCATACTTTAAAATTTGATAATCTGCACTAAAATTTGTGCAGATCGAGTTTCGGACGAATTTTGATACGAAACAAATTTTATTGGTCTTATTTAAATGAATGCATTTCAAATATCCAGTTTCCATTGCCAAATTTTTATTTTTTTAAATAATTTTATTTCAAAATCTTCATTAAATTCTAGTTTAGAACGTCGAAAAATCCAGGTCGTTACATTCTTCCCCACTTAAAACCTTTCGTTCTCGAAAAGAACGGAATAAGAAAATAGAAGGATAAATAGGAAGACAAAAATCGATTTGGGCATGGATTACATACCTGGCATTTGCAATTCAGGATTTGAAGCACAGATACTCTCCTCCGTTTTCCAAGTACAATCTCGATCATCTTTGCTCCACTGAAACTTAACGAGATTTACAGCATTCCTTCTAAGCTGCTTCGTGCGTCTGCCTACTATATGTAGTGGATTCCTACAACGGTTAGATTGGGCTCAACTTCCATTTCTTCGAACAAAGCACACTGGACAATCACTGATGGATCATGCATATATTTGCGGAGATGTGAAACATGAAACACCTTATGCACCCCTGATAGCCTCTATGGTAAGTCAACCCTATATGCCAAAGTACCAATTCTTTTTTAGATGTGGAAAGGACGAAGAAATATAGGAGCAAGCTTTCCTTTCCCTCCAAATCGGATAACGTTCTTCAAAGGTGAAATTTTGATAAATACTTAACCTTCGACTGCAATTCCAAGTCTATTCTCCTTTTATCTACATATTTCTTCTCCCGGTCTTGGGTCTCATTTTCCTTTTTCTCGGCAGCTTCCAAAATCATCTCGGGACCAATAACAATTCTATTTCCCGATTCAACCCAACAAGATGGAGTTTTAAATGGTCGTCCATAAAGAGCTTTGAATGGTGCCATTTCAATACTCGCTTGATAGCTATTGTTATAGGTGAATTCAATGAGACGGAGACGTTCTTCCCAAGATCCTCCAAAGTCTAAAACATAATCTCGAAGAAGATCTTCCAAAATCTGATTTACCTTTCGGTCTGGCCATCTGTTTAAGGATGATAAGTTATGCTCATATTTAATTGAGTACCAAGAACATCTTGAAAATCTTTCCAAAAATTTCTAGTGAAGATAGGGTCCCGGCCACATACAATGCTGGATGGAACACCATGAAAGCGAACAATTTCTTTCATATGAAGCTCGGCTAAACTCAAGGTAGTTCGAGTAGTCTTCACAGGAGTAACATGAGCAGACTTTGTCAATCTATCGACAATAACCTAAATATTATCATTACCTTTCCTAATCCTCGGTAGTCCATCAATAAAATCCATAGAAATTTGATCCCATTTCTAATTCGAAATCTCAAGAGGTTGCAATAATCCTGCTATCTTCCGATGATCGGCTTTAACTTGATGGAAAATGGCACATCTACTAACATGAGTAGAAATATCTCGCTTCTTTCCACTCCATCAATTTGACTTTTTCATGTTCTGATACATCTTTGTAACTCTGGGATGAATGGAGAGTCAAGATTGGTGATTTTCTCTAAACACTTCTTGCCTTAAACCATCTACATTTGGAACACAAATTCGATTATTAATTCTCAGAATTCCATTCCTATTGATTTGTGCACCCCATTCGCCTTGGGTATCATCCTTCCTACTAAGAACATTTTATTTTATTTGCTTAAGCATTGGGTCTTCATCCTACTTAGCGGTTATGGGACCCATAAGAATTGGAGAAGCAACAAGATGATATAACATGGCTTTGCTCCTATTCAGAGAGCCAACCACAAACGTTAGCCTTCCCGGGAGTATAGTTGATGTCAAGGTCATATGATGTCAAGAATTCGAGCCATCTAACTTGTCTTTGGTTCAAATCCTTCTACGTAAAGATATACTTTAGCGATTTGTGGTCCGCAAAGAGTTCAAATTTTGTTTCAAGAAGGTGATGTCTCCATAACTTCAAAGAAAAGACAACGACAAGCAATTCCAGATCATGACCTACATAATTAACTTCATGAGCCTTCAACTGACGACCGACATAAGCAATAACTTTTTCATGTTGCATCAAAACAGTGCCCATTCCTTCACGACAAGCATCTATATAAATGGTTAACCCTTTACTTCTGTTTAGGACAGTGGGAATAGGGTTGAGGTTAACATGTGCTTTAGCTCTGCGAATGCTGCCTTACACTTCTCATTCCAAACAAACTTAACATTCTTTCTAGTCAAAGCTATGAGTGGTGAAGAAATTCGAGCGATCGATGAATCTCCTATAGTAACCAGCTAAGCCTAGGAAGCTGCAAACATCTATAGAATTTTTAGGAATTTTCCAATCATTGATTACTACGATCTTTGCTGGATCAACCGAAATTTCATTCTTTGAAACCACATGTCCAAGATATCTAACTTCTTATCTCCAGAAATGACATTTGAAGAATTTAGTTTTCAATCGATGACTTCTCATAGTATCAAAGACAAACTTAAGGTGTTCCTCATGCTCCTTCTCAGTCTTGGAAAAGACTAGAATATCTTCAACGAAAACTAGAACAAATTTATTTAGAACCTCCCAGAATACTCTATTCATGAGGTCAACAAAGAAAGCCGGTGCATTAGTTAAACAAAAAGGCATAACTAACCATTCATAGAAACCATCTTTTGTCCAAAAAGTAGTTTTGGGAATACTATCTTATGCAATCCTGAGCTAATGGAAACCAGAAGCAAGGTTTAGCTAAGAAAATACCTTTGTCCATGCAACTGATCAAACATGTCATTGATACGAGGTATCGGGTATCTATTCTTGTGGGTAAGCTTGTTTAACTCTCTATAATCTACACACATCCTTAGAAAACCATCAGATTTAGTAGCAAATACCACAGCTGTGCCTATTCCGAATGACTACGACGGATCAGACCTTTAGAGAGTAGGTCTTTGATTTGGATCCTTAATTCAACTTTCTCTTTAGGTGACATTCTCCTGGGACCAAGTAAGACAAGCCTAGTTCTAGGAATAAGGTCAATGCGAAATTCAGTTTTGCGCTAAGGTGGTAAAGAAGTAACTTCTTCGAAAACATTGGTGAAATGTTGGACGACAGGAGTAGTGCTGAGATCATCAAGATGGGAATCAAGAGAAAAGACGAAACTTCCAGCAAAATCTTGAGGCAATTGACATTAGATTACCAGGGGTTCACATTTATCGTTAATTAAACAAACTGTTCGAGCTCTGCATGAAATAACAGCATCGAACTTTCTTAACCAATCTCCACCTCACAATATATCAAAAATTTGGAAATCTAAGACATAGAAATCTTTAGTGAAATGGTGTCTGCCATCTCTAAGAAGTTTCATTCCTTTACAGATCATTCTAAGGTTGCAAGTCCACCGAGAGGATTTGATACACACAGGGATTCAGATGCACGTTCGGGTTTCAAAATATGCTCAAGTTTGTCACATAAATCAACCAATATAAAACTATGAGACACATTACTATCAACTAAAACACGAACAGGTAAATCATGCAATAAAAAAGTACCCTGAAGTGTACCTTTGTCTTCTTCTACCTTAGGAGTAGAAGCTACCAGTGCAAAAACTATGGATGGGGTTCCTTTCTCTGGGTAGGAAAAGCTCTCTTGAAATAGCCGGTTGTAAGTAGATGTGGAAAAGGTCTTGCCTGGTCATCTAAACTGGTAGGACAGATGCTCCTGCAGAAACTGAGAAAGTATTGGCATAGTGACTTTTCCAATCACATTTGAAGCAAGTGATAGAAGAGATATCAATAGGCTTTCTCTGCAAAGGTCCAATCCCACTCTTGTTATGCCAATTCTTCTTTTGCTGCTCAAAGCTGGGCTTTCTCTTCTTCAAATTTTTGGTAAAAGTCTACGGGGGTGGATCATGTAGTGTATACGCAAGTACATGTGAAAAAAAATCTATGATGCTATTAAAATAATATTAATCAGTAAATATAGAATAAGCACAGACCTCCCTTCTACGTCTAGTCCCGAAGCTCCCCTTCGGAATTCAACGATAAAAAACCCTCGTTTCGCTCGGAGGAATAGGCTTGGTTACAATGAGTTGTTTTTGTCAAATGTGTGTTCTAATATAACACGGATATTGAATAATTAGTACAATTGCTTCCAATATATTTCTAAGGAATATTGTCTACGAAGAACTGAGTATATGGAAGAGTGAATACAAGTAAAGATTGCTAGAGTGCAGAGATCAAGAACATAGGATAGAGTATAGAATTAGAAAGCATAAGTAAGTGAAGTGAGTATTTTGCTTGATTCTTGATGCTATATATAGTTGTAGATAGGTACATTGAGTAGTTCCATCATTTAATGAATCCTCTAAGGTTGCTTCTGTTGATGGTGAAGAGTTGTGGTGAAGAGAAGCGGAGATGTCCATTCACATGTGGTAATTGCAGTTCATTTCTGAAGTTCGAGTTTGAATTCAGACGTCTGGTATTTATCTTAGACGTCTGATACTATATATTTTTTGAATATAGTAGAGGATCAGACGTCTGAGTGGTATTACCAAATGTCTGGTTTATCCTGTTTGTTGTTCCATAGGACTATTTTAGACGTCTGTCTTGTGCACCCTGACGTCTGATATGGTGCATGTCATTTTTTGTGCATCCATTCTTTTACTTCCTTGTAAATATCGACTTGTAGTCTCTTGTAGTATCCTTTTAGCCTCATTCTTGTTTTTCTAGTGATGTTGTGCTAGCAAGTACCTGCATATATAAATATATGTATATTCGATTCCTATTGTATAGTTGTTGTCATCGAAACCGTAGATTGGATTTCCTAACATTTGGCAGCTGCTGAAGGAGTTGCGGAGTAAACAACTAATGCCCCCTTCAAACTCATGTTTTCATATCTGAGGGCCATATCCATAATACTAGTAAAAGAGCTATAAACATAGGCAGTCGGATGGTCATAATATTCAGGATGAGCATCGGTTATGAACTTCTCATTCATCTTCAATGGAGTACCGATCAGACCTGATCCAAACTTGGATAGCTCGTTGAATTTCTTTTCATACTTTGAGAATGACATGCTTCCTTACTTAAGATCCATAAAGCTACGATATAGTTGAGATTTTCCAGCTTCAGTCATCCACTGGGTCATGAAAACTTCCTCGAACTGCGCCGAAGTGATGTTTGCTTCATCAGTGCGGGTGGCAACATATTCCCACCAATCTTGGGCAACACATTGCAACTGCCAAGCGGCCAATTGATGTTTCTGGCATTAGAAATCTCAAGTCCTTTAAAGATCCTTTCTAAGCTTTTAAACCACTGTTGAGCTTCAATAACACTTTCGAACCCTGAGAATTTTGTACCACCAAGCCGTGCGTATTCTTTGCAAAGCATAATAAATTTCACTGGTGGAATCGGTGCAACTGGTGCTGCCGGTACAGTAGCATATGGTACGGTGACATTTCCTCTTCCTCGACCTCGAGTATTTCTTCTATTGCTCATTGTGAAAAGTCAAGGGTGAGTTTAGAACATGAAACTTAAGGAAACCCAAATCAAATAAAATTTTAACAAGGAAGATAAAGTCGAATCGATAAAAATTTTGAAAACATATTGGATTTTTAAAATATTTTATATGTTCAAAATATGCTCTCTCAAGAATGATTCAACTTATTATAGGGCATTACTAACCTTATTCCTAATGAGTTTTACCCCTCAAGCTAAGGTATTTACTAAACCTCGTTCTGATACCAACTGTGACGACCCACCCTTTTTGAACAACTAAGCTGACAATAAACCATTATTGTCCAACTTAAACCATTCAAATTAGACAGATTATCAATTTGGGGTTTTAACATAGAATCAGATACAGAATCACACATAGAATATATAGAATCTCGCAGCAAAAATAAATAATATACATAGTAGTTCATGAAGCTACTACACCAAATACATCAGAGTTTCAGACTTTAATTATACAATACTTGATATACATAGAAGTTTACTAATACAAGCCAAAATGAAAGTAGTAACTAATACTAGGTAGAGTGGAGCCTTCGACCAAGTCTTCGGCTCCCAAAATAAGCACTGCTCATACACTGCAATACTCAGGCTGACCTCAGCGTAATGAAAAACTAACACTCGAGTCAAGACTAGAAGTTTTCATGTATGTAGTCCTACTCATGTAAAATGTACAGATAACTCAAGAGATGTTACGGAATATTCCATCTCTTAAGGATCCTTCAAACTATTTATATGTACAGTAAATTATGTTATATATGTAGTGTTTATTAGTAATATTAAATATCAAATAGTATTAAGGTTTTATATTGATCTCCCTTAACATGTTTTTAAGCATTGTCGTATAGTTTGCATATAAAACACCACTAATCTGTCAATGGATAAGGATGCGCCGTGATACGATAACACTAAACCAAAATCATACTGGTCTCATATTTGGATAAAAGTATGACAAGGCATGTGAGGCAATGCCCAGGTATGATATTACCAGTTTACCTTTCTCGGCTGGTGGTAATGCATCATAGCCATGATCACCCACCGCATCCAACACCACCATAATCAACGGGAGATCACCAATAATAACTGAAGAAGTGCGTCCGCTCAGGGTAGCTATCCCGCTTGGCCGGTATGGCTCCTGTTTTAGTCATTTCAAATTGACACAACAAGCTAATCCATCATCGTTCTCTTTCTTCAAATCCAGCAATCGTACGCCAAATCCACCAATTCGTTCTGGATCATTACTCCACGTACATAGTTATTAAAGTGGTTCGGTATCGACAGAGAGTATGCCCATGTATGGATTCGGTCTCTTTAATAACCAACGTCATTTTCACAGCGATTGGATATTTTATCAAAATATCCTTTACTTTCAAATATCATATTCTCATTTGACTTCGACAAATTGGATCAAAGGTTCAACTTCCACAAATATTTCACTTTTACTAAATTATCCAAATTTAATAACTTTCAAATTAACCGAGTTAATAAAGTTTTAAGATGCAAAAGTTTTATAATAAAATATTTAATTTACTTAAATTTCGAAATTAATTTACTTTAACACTTTTAATTAAACATAAATTCACAACAAATCAGTTTAATCCTTTTCTTTTAATTTAATAAAATCAATTAAAATTCTCTTTTATTGATAAAACAAATCTTCATTTAAAATTTAATTACATATACCAAGTAACACTTCATTAAATTTCAGATCATCAACTTAATGAGTTTTAAAATCATTAACATTTAACAAAACCATTATTAATTTGAATTCATAATTCAAAATAGTTCAATTAATCTTTCATTTTAAAATCTAAATTAACTAAATAGGTTTCAAAATTTAATATTAACTTTAACGAAAAATTTAAATTATAAATTCACGTTAAATTTTCCAATTCTTCCTAAATTTCAAATCTGTATATTAAATATCCAAAATAAATCACAATTAACCAGTCGCTGTTTATTATTCAATTTTCTATCCTAGGCCAAGTGATTTAATTTGGGTATTTATCATTTCAACCCATATCCCGGTTCAAATTTCAGTGTCCAAATCAATACATATAGCAACAACATAAAAGTGACACAGTATGAATAAATCAACCAACATCCAATATTCAAATTTTACCATAGTTAATAGGTTTCGTGCAATTCAGATCCCAATCGATAATTTCAATTATTACAGCAAAATCATATCACGTTGTCAAATATCCATGGTTTCCAAACCCAATATCAGTCATTATAATCAGTCAATTATCTATAAAAGTCGCAGGATACTTGCATATGAAATCTAATCGTGAGCTTAGAATCGCTCACCTTCACGGCGATCGACAAGAAGATATGGCGATATAGAAACGTGTACACGTACACGAGCTTTATTACGCTGCGACGTATAGTTGGACGAAGTGAATGACATACGAAGAAAACTTCGGATAAGTGAACTCGGTGTTCGAGAGTTTGTAAGCGGGTTTAAGTGTGGCTTCAGCAAGGGGAGGCTTCGGTTTGGGTTTCGGGTGGTGGGAAGCTGACTTCGGTAGTGGTGAAGCTTGGTGGCAGCAGGAGGAGGCGGGCTGGTTGTAGTAGGTCAAAGGTAACGTAGGTGTGTCTCAGGCTATGGGTGATGGCGGGAAAAGCTGGGTTTATAGGCTGGAAGGAGGAGGTTAGGTAGCTGACAGGGTGGAGTTTGGCTGGTGGGCGGGTTGAGGTACAGGCAGAGAGGTAGGGCGACGGGATGTCTAGGTGGGGCTGAGGAGGTGTTCGAGCAGAGGTTAAAACTGAAGGAGCTTGGGCACAGGGGGTGGTTGCTATGGGGAGGTGCAGGTCGGGGTTTTGGTCGGTGGGGAGGCTAGGAGGTGGAGCAGGCTTCAACGCGGCAGAGAGTGGTCGGTTGGAGAGGCTGAAGCAGTGGGGCTTAAGGTGGTTTGGTGGAGGGGTGTTCGGTTGACTGGGAGGAGAAGGATGCAAGGTGGGGAGGAAACATAAAGGACAAGGAGAAAGAACAATGGGCTATACATGATATATGTTTAGTTATATGGAAGCTTGTGTTATTATTTTTCTTAAAAAAGTGAGGAGAGTAAAGAAGAGCATGTATATAAACATAGAGGGGAGAGAGCATTAAATGTGGAATTTAATTAGTTTGGAGGCACATGCAAAATGTTAGCTGACAGAAATTGTTGGCTGTGAAAAATGCTAGCTGAAAGAAATTGATGGCATTTAATTAGTTTGGAGGCACATGCAAAATGGAGCATGGTCATAGACCAATATTTCAACCATGTAGCATTTTGCTACGGAAGCCAAAGTACGAAAACAAATATACCATGAAAACCAGCGCGACGAGATGAATCCGATGATGCAATCAAATATGTTCTATGACATTCGTAGCAAAAAATCGTCTGTTGCCGCTGTTACCACTTTGAAATTGGACGAAAATGATAATTCTAGATAAATGGAGCTACAAAGGTTGGAAATGGACAGAACAAATTTTGGCGTTTTAATCTAAAAATTCTTTGGACCATTTCTATGTTAAAATATTCATATTTTAAAATTTGATAATTTGCACTAAAAATTTGTGCTGATCAAGTTTCGGATGAATTTTGACGCGAAACAAATTTTATTGGTCTTATTTAAATGGACGCATTTCAAATATCTAGTTTCCATTATCAAATTTTTATTTTTTAAAATAATTTTATTTCAAAATTTTCGTTAAATTCTGATTTAAAACGTTCGTTACAGTTAGTACCCTTGTACTACGCCGATGGCAACAAACCGTAGAAAACAATTTCTTTTCACCCGAAAAACCCTCACTTGGAATGGATTAGACATAGACTTAGAAATTTTCATAAGGATTGAAATCTATTTTACTTTTGCTGCTTTTTTGTATGTGGTTCTTCTGAATAAATGGAGTTAATAATAGAAGTTTATATTGGACCTTTGTATGGCGTATTTTGTTTGTCTTTGGGACTATGTATTTTTCTTTTGTTACTAATTAAGCAGTCTACTACAAAACTTTGCCCGATCCTCATGAAGCCTTCGTGCCCGATCTTCCTTCTACTCTCATTATTCCTAGGTCGAATGAGATTGGCGTATCCGAATTCGGGGTTGAGGTGAAAGATCCTTCTGCCGCCATTGAGATAGAGGTTGTTTATCTCATAAACGAGAATGAAAGGCTTAAAGAGGATTTAGAATGTGTCCATAAGGAGCATAAAGAAGCCAACGATGTGCTTACCCATTAGTGTAAGTATAATACTTAGTTGCATATTGGGGTTAATATTACTGAATTAAGGCAAAGTGCGATGCATCAATAGATGAAAGATGGGGAGAATCTTTATGGGACTGTTCTTCAAAATGAAACTGAACAACAGAAGAAAACTATTGAGGATGTGTTTATGGAGATTACTCGTCTAACCGGAGAGAAAGAGCCTGTAGAATGCGAGAGGGTGGTTGTGATATCTCACTTAGATACAGTTCCAACCTATTCTGCGTATACTAGGAATTTTCCAATGACTGGTCATACAAGGGTGGTGGAGCTAAGGGCACCTTATTCATAAGATGACAGATGGAAGATTGACACTCGTATGTATTTTGGTGCCTTGCCAGAAATACCAAGAAAACTAAGGCTCGGCTAATAGATACTTTGGAAAATGCAAGGAGGGAGGCTGCATTCAAAATTTATGAGCTCGAAAGTTTTTTAAGCAAAGCTCAGGGTAGAATCACTGCTTCTCAGAGAAATTTAGATGAGAGAAAATTGAGAGGAAAAGGGGGTATATTCTCCTGCATCGCACGAGGGATATTCTTGAATTTTTCTACCCCTCATCTAATCAAAATTCCATATGTAATATTGCGGGTTTCGAAGTAATCGTGGAAGGACCAATAGACCATTGGGTTGGAGCTTGTTATGACCACCAAAGGGTTTTCTCTATTAGTTTAGCCCCGTTTTTAGCGACCATGCCTTTGAAGTTTTAGGATAGCACTGTTAGAGGCCATATTAGAGAATGATTTTGTAACTTACATCATACTTGGGGATATATACATGTTATGTGAATTGATTTTTCTTTGTGAAGTTTGTGAGTTTCTTGTTCTTACTTTACTTATCTTTACTCTCCCTTGATTTTATTCAAGTGGGCTCATTTTATTTTTAGCATGCTTCTTTTGGTCAAAGTTCAGAGGTTGCCATTCTTAAGAACTAGTAGGATTTTGCCCTTGCCAGAGTCGCAAAACTGAAAGTTTATTGAAGGATGCCAAAAGTATTTATGAAGACATATTTATGAATGATATGAAGGGTTTGAAGCATAGAGTTGGAGAATTAGATGGGTTTTCAAGGTGGATTGGTACCTAAGATGCACCTTCTATAGTTTTGTATATTGGTGCTACTTCAAGATCAGGTACTGCCTCTGCTCTTCCCAAAAATGCTATCAAATGGAAGAATGATTTGAAGTACTGTTACAAGGCCAAGTTTAATGACATAGAGCATCATTATAAGAAAGAATTAGATACGCCGGTGATTCGCTTGTTGCCCTTCATTTCTACCGTGGAGGAGCACTTTGGTCTTTTCTCTAGGAATACTAAGAAGGCTAGGAAACACCTTTTAGGTGAGACTGGGAGAATTAGAATGGCGTCTTTGGAAAGTGTGAATGCTCTTGATAATAAGGTATTCAACTTAGAATGCGAAGCTCGCCTAGACTCCATTGCCCTTTCCCAAAGTGGGATGGATAAGGCTTCCTTGCTAGAGCAACTTCATAATGAGAAGGTAAGAAGGCAACAACACATTCGACAAGAGGCATGCAATTAATGTTTTCAAATGTTTTTTACCTGGACCCGACCTATCTTTTTCATACAATCACACCGATTATGAGTTTGACTTGCCAGATTATGAAGATACTTGAGCAGGCACTAATTACAACCCCACGTATGGTTTATGGCAGTACGACCTATAGTCATGCTGCTCCTATTTGTTCATCGGTGATTATTACTAAATTGAATGATTGACATCCTTTTCTCTAACTATCAGGCAGTTCTCCTCTATGTCTAACTTCGCATTCTTGCAGACCGTTCTATCGTAGAAGATCATATCTGCTTCTTCCTTTGAGCCCAATTCAATTCTTAGCATTGTTTTTGTTTTGTTATGAGGCGTAGCCTAGCAAATTTTAATGTAACTCATGTTGTGATTACCTTTTACAAAAGATATATTCACAAGCCCATTTTTACTCTTTTCAATACTTGGAAAAGTATTTATATACTTATCCCAATAGTACAAAAATGATCACAAACCATTTCACTTTCAGTGCTTAGAAAAGTATTTATATACCTATCTCAATGGCATAAGTATATTCACAAACCATTTCACTTTCAATACTTAGAAAAGTATTTATATACTTATCTCAATGGTATAATTATATTCGTAAATCTTAAAAAGAATTCCACTTCCAAACCCTTATTAATTGGGTAAAAACAAAATGTCTTTTAAAACATGGAGAACATTAACCCTAAAACACTTTTGGTGTAAGTAAATGGATCGTATAGAAACTAGACCAAATACACCTGCCACTACTTTATGATTTCAAACTTGTACTATCCCTTGATAACAACGAAGTCATACAACTTAACTATCTTTGCCATGACGTGCATTATTAATTCTCACAGCTAGAGAAGAGTTTCCATATCTCAAAATGAAGTGTTAAGTATGAAAAAATACTTTCCATACCACCATAATTTAAAATGATCTTTTATAGAAATCAAATCTCAATTCCTTTTATAAAATTCCATTTTATAAATCTTGGTTATAAAATTCATTTTTATAAATCTCTTTTATATTCACAAACCCTTTTTATAAATCTCCTTTATAAAACTCCATTTTTAAATCTCCTTTATAAAAACCTTTTATAAATCTCCTTTATAAAACACCTTTTATAAATCTTTTTTATAAAACTTCTTTACTTATTACCAATCTTCATTTTATGATAGGACCAAATACTTTCCATAAAACGATCATTCCATATACCCTATGAATTCACAAATGTGATTTGTTATTCAAAATTATCAAAATGATATCATTTAACCTTTGTAAAATACAAATATAAATCTATTCTTTATTTATAAAACAAGATTTATAATACAACGTGTTATATAAAGCATTCACCAATATATACTCTAAAATATTTCTATTTTCTTTTAAAAATATCACTTTTTTATAAAAGATAAGTTCCTCCTTTTGTCTTCTTGACAATAAACATTTGTTATTATATTAACTTTTTTGTAAAACAAATACTTCCCAAAATAATTTTTAAAAAAGGTTGGAGTAAAACAGAGAAGTTCAAAATCCCTTTTTAAATAATATATCATGGAGAATTCCAAAAGTCGCATATAAAATTATTAAACCGAAATTTGGTACAACACCAAAAAAATTGTATAAGGTGGCATATTCGAACAAATTCCAATTATACACCTTAGTTTTATGATTATTCACAGAATTATTCGAAATAAGATTCATAAGTTCCAAAGATAGAATAGCAAGTCAAAATAACAATCGGCAATATGCTAAAGTCATGCTCTTTGTTCAATCATAAGGCATGTTACAAAGATGTTAGAATATGCAATTTTCTAATTGTTCGAGCCCTTTTTTTCTAATATCATATATCTTCTTCCATGTTTGCCTTTTTTCCATTAGAATTGTCCTCGAGGTCTCAATGAAGAGAACTTGGAGAAGATTATAATTCGAAAAAGTGATAAAAGAGCGAAAGAAGTTAAGGGCTCTTTCCATGAGGAGGTGCATCAATATTTATAGTGGTTTAAAGGAGGTAAAGCTTACTTCCATTAGCAATATGGGAATTTATAGTGCCATCTGTTACTATCTTGGTGATGGCCTCAACATGAAGTATGTGATGGACTGTAAAGGCCTTTGAAGTCTTATGAAGGAAAATATACTAAACCCTTTTGAATTTGTTCTTGTGAATGATTTTATTCCTTTTCCTTTACATGTCCTTCAAAATCTTATGGACTGATGTTGTGCGACGTCGATAATATGCAATATTCATGAAATAAGACATTGATTAACATATGATATGTTTGCGTAAAAAATGGTCGCAAACACCCAAAGTTGTATGAGTTGGTTGATTTTATGTTGTATTTAGTGATTTGGGTGATTTATGCAAATATATAAAAAGCAGGGACTAAACTGTAAAAGACACACAGATTTATAGTGGTTCGGCCAGAACGTGCCTACGTCCACTTTATATGTTATTCTCCTTTTTTCTTTAGATTACAAGTACAAAGCTGTGATTACAAGTACCTAAAGTTGTTTGAGAGTTCCTTCCAGGCTTGAGCTCTCAAACTTCTCCTCCATTGTTGTACCCCTGCCCCTCTATTTATAGAGTGAGGCTGGGGCAGGGGTCTTGGATGTTTATAGCTGCTGGTGGGCTTGGGCTGAAGCAATCTGGCCTGGTAGCGTTCTGGTTCGGCGAGGCTTCATTCGGCATGGAGCTTGGAGAAGTTGGAGCTTGGTCCGGTTGTGGATGGTTCGGTGATGGACGAAGTGACTTGGTTCGGTGGTATGTTGATTCGGTGGTAGGCATGGAGCCGGTCTGAGGAGATGTTGGACCGGTGGGAGTTTGTAGAGGAGTGTGGTTCGGTCTCAGTACTACCGAATGGACCTGCCGGATGATAGCTTGTGTTGTGAATGCCGAACGAATTCTCACTTCATACCGCCGAATGGGCTCTTGTATTGGGATGCCGGATGAACAAGGCATGCCGAATGGGATGAATGCCGAATGAGCTCTTGTATCGTTTTACCGAATGAACTTTATATTTGAACCTTGAGTGAAATTCCTGATTGATACACGCTTGCTGGCTGCTTCTTCTTGTTCTAGTCGCGGTGGAAATGCGCACAACATTGATATTCCAGTTTTGTCCAAAAAATGGGATAACACTTTGCCCCCCAAAATATGCCTTGCGGTAGGAAGGCGTGTTTTGTAATGCCATGAGCTGGATGTTCGTATCCTGTTGACAACCTGTAAAGAGCTTGATATTTTATATGGCCCCAAATGATGACCGTTCGGGATCGAGCTATTTGGGATGAAGCGCGGCCGTTCATGGTCAAGCGCCTAACTTCAAATGACGATCGTTCGTGATCAAGTCATTTGAGGTGAAGTGCGACCGTGCGCGGTCAAGCACATAAATCCGTACGTCGATCGTTCGGGATCGAGTCATCTGCAGTGAAATGTGACCGTTCAAGGTCAAGCGTTTTACTTCAAATGACGACCGTTCGGGATCGAGTCATTCGAGGTAAAGTGCGACAATGCGCGGTCGAGTGGGGACCGTTCAAGGTCAAGCGCTTAACTTCAAATGACGATCGTTCGTGATCGAGTCATTCGAGGTAAAGTGCGACAGTGCGCGGTCAAGTGGTGGTCCTCAAATGACGACCGTACGCGATCAAGCCATTTGAGGTAAGGCGTAACAGTCAGTGATCAGGTGGCGGACCTCAAATGACGACCGTTCGCGATCGAGCCATCTGAGGTAAGGTGAGTTGTGCCGTTCGAGGCGAGTTGTGCCGTTCGAGGCGAGTTTGTGACCGTTCGCGGTCGGGTGCCGTTCGAGGCGAGTTGTGACTGTTCGAAGTCGGGTGCCGTTCGAGGCGAATTGTGACTGTTCGAAGTCGAGTGCCGTTCGAGGCGAATTGTGACTGTTCGAAGTCGGGTGCCGTTCGAGGCGAATGAGTGTGCCCGGGGGGGACTTAATATTATCAGTGTTGGAGTCATTGTTTGGGGGAATTTTTTGAATCAAAGACTTCGGCAGTTCGTTGCCATGCAATAGGTGCTCGTGGACCGTTCGCGATCCAACGGGCATACAAGTAAATAATTTTTTCATAGAATTGTAAATGTTAAAGCAATAGTACCTTACAGCAGAAATGTCCAAACAGGAAGAATTCAAATGTTCAAATCGAAACAAAAGCAAAGCAAGGATGTTAAAGTGTAAGTTCCCACTCCGAAGCAGTCAATGATCATTCAGAGCAAGCCTGGAGATCGTTCGCGATCTCGTACATGTGTAAACGATTTAATTGCGTTAGTGGAAGCTTACGACCTGTTCATCATTATTTTAATCAAGCAATCAATGGATAATCAAATGGTGCCTTGATCCAGGGTCACCTCTAGCTGACGTAGAGGGCGGTCGCTCTGGCTCCACCGCTGGAGTTCGCCTCCTCACATACTGAAGGAGCATACCGTTCCTGATATGCCCTTCTACCTCGTCCTTCAAATGCCTACAATCATTAGTGTTATGACCATTCAATTCATGAAATACACAAAACTTATCTGATTTTCTTTCGTCAGAGGTTGGATCCCTTCGCATTGGTCTACGATACGGAACCTGCCCCTTGGTATCCTGATAAATCCGTTCCAAACTCTCATTCAGCTCTGAATAGGTGGTGAAGCGTGGTTCTCTTCGTAGCCACTTTGTCCTGTCATCATTATCCTCAGCCTTTCTTTTTCCTTTGCTAGTCTCCGCACCCTTTCCAGGTGGGTTTCCGCTCTTGATTACGTAAACGTCATCTTTTTCCTCTCTTTCTGCACTAGCATCTTCCAAACGCAGAAACTTTTCAGCCTCATGATAGAACTCTCCCAGATTCATAGGCGGGTCCTTGGTTAATGAATTCTTGAACTCTGTATTACCAGCTATTCCAGATACAGCCGCCATCATGACCATAGATGGATCTGGTCGATCCACTGATGCTGCCGCCGCATTAAATCGCGTTAGAAAGCTCCTCAAAGTCTCTCCAGTTTTCTGTTTCAAGGTTGCCAAAGTCATCACATTCTTGGGTCTCGCAATATGAACCCTGAATTGCCTCATGAATCTCTCAGTTAAATCTGCCCATGTTCCTATGGAGCCGCTCTCCAGTTGCCTAAACCATAACGCTGCAATGTCCGTCAAATACAGTGGAAAGCACCGGGCCATAACCTCCTCTGATGCCCCCAGCACTTCCATATGTCTCATATACTTCGTTAGATGGACCGTGGGGTCCGTTTTCCCGTTGTACATGTCAAATGATGGTAGCTTGAATTCTGGTGGGTTCCTAGCCATCCTAATCGCAGAAGAAAAAGGACTTCTGTTTACATCTTCCAAGTCTCTGTTTACTAAACCGCCTCTCATAGCTCTTCTAACCATCTCTGCTAATCTGTCATTGTCTCCAAGCTGTAGTTCTCGTTCACTGTCTTCGACCTGCCCCCAAGTCCGCGGGAGTTTTCATGTGTATGCCTCCCTGGCTGAACGTTCATTCCTCTATTGCTACCAGGTGGTTCGGATGCCCCCATCTCACTTCCCGGGGTCGGATCAACATGCTCTACGTGAGTGCCCCTAGCTCTGGTGCTGCGCCAGATGGTCCTGCCCCGTTCTGAACCCCAGTTGCTCCTTGGATTTGTGCTCCAATTTGCCCAATTTGTTGAAGTAAGTTCTGGATCATCTCTTCTTGTCTTCTCATCATGGCCTCCATCTCATCCCTAGTGATGAAGATCGACGCTTGATTCCCTCCTGAGGAAGCCTCTTGACTTCCTTGGTGTTCACTTCTCTCCGACCTTTGCCTTCTACTTGTTTGTCTCGTCATAACTCTTAGATCTGAACTCTTAGATTTTCAAATTCAACTTCTATCCGATGTAGCGGGAGCTGGTTCTTCTCAGTGAAAGCACCAAAATGTTTGCGTAAAAAATGGTCGCAAACACCCAAAGTTGCATGAGTTGGAGAAGTTGGAGCTTAGTCCGGTTGTGGATGGTTCGGTGATGGACGAAGTGACTTGGTTCGGTGGTATGTTGATTCGGTGGTAGGCATGGAGCCGGTCTGAGGAGATGTTGGACCGGTGGGAGTTTGTAGAGGAGTGTGGTTCGGTCTCGGTACTACCGAATGGACCTGCCGGATGATAGCTTGTGTTGTGAATGCCGAACGAATTCTCACTTCATACCGCCGATTGGGCTCTTGTATTGGGATGCCGGATGAACAAGGCATGCCGAATGGGATGAATGCCGAATGAGCTCTTGTATCGTTTTACCGAATGAACTTTATATTTGAACCTTGAGTGAAATTCCTGATTGATACACGCTTGCTGGCTGCTTCTTCTTGTTCTAGTCGCGGTGGAAATGCGCACAACATTGATATTCCAGTTTTGTCCAAAAAATGGGATAACATGATACCTATTATTATGTGGGTGACATGCTTCTTCATGAATTTCCTTGGTTGATGAAGTAAGATATCAATAAGAGGCGGCATTGGTGATAGGCGGCTTTGAAGAGAGGCGATATTTCTTGGAATGTGGCATTAAAGAGATGCGATATTGAATATATATGACATTGATCAGGTGCGACACTGATAGGGTGAGAAATTGAGGAGAGGTGGTATTGGTAAGTGACGACATCGGCCTCTTCATTCATTGGTTATTTTCGACATGCTGTTGTATGACATCATTACTGCTCTAATTTCATGCGTCATTAATTAAGTGCATTATGGAATCGATGCTGCATGGAATCAATCCGGCATTGGATAACAGATGATATCATTATAGTTATAGCCTTTTGATATCTTTTCACTTGCTGGCCTTCGACGTTTACTATCATACTGACGAGGTATGGCGATCGGTTGTAGGCCTTCGATACCAAATATTACCTTGCCTCAGCATCCAAAGCCTTTTGCTTTGACATAAATCTTTAGCTTCGACATTGATTCCTTTGCTTATATCCTTTAAAAAATATGTAAATAACATTTGCCCCCTCCTTGTACAAATGAAGCTTTTTACACCTTACTGTAAAACCAAGAATTTCATCATATTTCCCGTTCCTTACAAGCTCTTCTTTCCAACCTTGATTTCCTGTAAAACAAAAATCAAATTATGATTTTCACTATAAACTAAATGCAACTTTAACTTTGGGCGATCCCTATTGGATTTGAATAACTTGTGAATCGGTATATATTCTTTTGCATGGAGAATCCTCTATGTCTTCTGTATAATCCTTGATTATTTAAAATATTATAATTTTTTTCTTAAGAATTCCAAAAATCTATTTTGCAGCAACTTTATTTTAATAGAATCCTATATAATCAAGAATAGAAAACTATTCTAAAATAATAATTTCATGAATAGAAAACAAGAAGGCCATTTAAGAATTGTAATTTCTTAAGTAGAAATCTAGAAAACCATTTGGAAATATCATAGGAGGGAGGACCAGAAACTCTTCTGTCAATATTTTGAATACATGATCAGAAATCTATTTGACGATAATAATTTCATAATTAGAAGACCAGAAAACTATCTCTTGAATAGAAGGCAATGAAACCATTCGGCAATAATTTCTCAAACAGAAGACCAAAAAATCATTTGGAAATAATAGAAGACCAGAAAAACCATCGGGCAGCAATAATAATAGAAGACCAGAAAACCATAAAGCAATAATAATAGAAGACCAAAAAACCCATATGGAAATAATAATAGAAGGCAAGAAAACCTATTTGGAAATAATAATAAAAGACCAGGAACCCAACTGAAAATAGAAGAAGACAAAAACCAATCTGGTTAAAACAGAAGACCAGAAATCTCATCTGGCAATAATAATAGAAGAGCAGAATACCATCTGACAATAATAATAGGTGACCAGAAAACAATCTAGTAATAATTATAGAAAACTAGAAAACTCATTTGGAAATAATAATAATAGAAGACCAAAAAACTGATTTGGAAACAATAATAGAAAACCAAAAAAAATTGGCAATATTAGAAGACCAGAAAACCAATCTGGTAATAACAGAAGTTCAAAAAACCGATTTAGAAATTGAAGATTGCTTTTGTCTGAAAGCATAATCGCTTGATCTTGATTTCGAGCACAATGGCTCATTCTTGATTGAACTTCCTTTAGAAGATTGATTTTACTTTGGAGCGCAAATGGCTCATTTTTATTGATCTTCCCCTAGAAGGTTGATTTGATCCATTCTTTTGGATAGAGCTCGATCGACTCAATTGACTTCTTTGGCAACATCTTATGTGATGATCTCAATTTGGAACTAACCCTTTATCACTATCTTGGGCGATGATTTAGGTCTTTTATCTAGTGCGTTTGGTTAGCTTTCCTCAAGCAGAACCAAAGACTTAATTGCCTTCCCTCTAAGAGGCACTTCAGTAAGGCGTTAGAAATAGTAATGAAGACTGGTTAAGTGCTTTGGTCAGGCCATCTTAGACGGGCCAAAGGCCTACTCCGTTCTCTTTCTAGGAGGCACTCCGGCCATATCCTGTACATGAGGGCAGAAGGCTTGTAGATGCTTTGGTCAGGATTTTTAAGATGGGACCAAAGGCTTACTCTGACCTCCTTCTAGGAGGTTCTTTGATTAGGCCCTTATAGGAGGATCAAAGGCTTTATTATGCCCCTTACTACCATCTTAGGTAGTGGTTTAGGCTTTTCCTTTTAATTCTTTCATTTCATTGGACTATTGATTCAGTAGACATATTTGTCTGGATTTCTTTATTTATCCGAAAATATGGCCTTAGATGTTCAATGTTCCAAGTTATTGCTATGACATTAAAATTTGGTCGACATAGTTGATAGGTCCATGGTGGGACTACTTGGTGGATAACAAAGGGTCTTTCCAATTTGGTCCAAGTGGTCCATATGCTGGATTTTTAGTATTTACCATAACCTTTCGAAGTACCAAATCTTCTTTTCGAAACGATCTTTCCTTGACTTTGGAATTATAGAACTTAGTTATGCTATGATGATATTCAGCTCTTCGTACGGACGCTTCTTCTCTTAGCTCATTGATTGGGTCTAGGGATTCTCTTTTGGATTAAATGCATATGCAATCCTTCGATGAGAGGGCAGTTTAACCTTGATTAGAAGCATTGTTCCTTATGCATATGAAATACATCCTATTGTGGCTTGATATGCCCAATGTGTTAATGGTAGCCTAATTTTATTTTAACTAAGTGTATAGAAAAGGACGGAAAGTGTTCCTCACTTGGTGTTTTCTAATTGTTTTTAATATGAATGAATCTCTGTTGATTTTTATTATTTACAATTTTCCTCCTTGATAGAGGCTATATATATATAGCTCTTTAGTGAATTCATACTTCTAGGAGTGATTCTTTTTCCCGATTCACTTCATATTCAAATACGTTTTGTGGTTCTATTTGTAACCAAAAATATGCTTTCGATAATTGATATCCTTGAACCTATAAATGATCGACATTGGGTCTTGTGAGAATCTGATAATTACTTAGAACACTTCATATTGGTTTTCCTACCTTTTCATCACTTGAGACTTTGGAAATACAGATTTTCACAAACGAATTTCCAAGAAATATTAGGCAAGTAAAACATGGTTGAGGGGAGACTTAGGTAAATCTAGGTTAGCTTACTTGGAGTACATAATACCCATGCTGAATCCATACTAATGTTGGAATCATAAATGATTTTAGAATTTGATACAAGTTATGATTGAAATCTTAAGTGCATTGGAATTGAAGACAAGTCATGATTTAAGAAACCACTAATGCTGGTTATCTCATTATTCTATTTTCGAATGATCCCTTTTAGTCTGAGTTTTGTAGCTTGAAAATTACTATATTGGATGTCGATTTGAATCCTGAGTTGTTGGTTTACTTACACTTTTCCTATTTTTTAATTGAAAGGTGGTTTCTTGCAATACTCATTTTACCTCAATGTGTTAACCAATCTACCATTACTTGTTTTGGTTCACCGATTCACTTTTCTTTTACCTTATCCCATGTGTATAAGGTGATCTGTAAAGAAATCTTTTCATAGCCTCATGTATTCCTCCTAGCCTTTCTATTATGAGCTTAAGGTTATAGGAACATAAATTTGACGTCCCAACTTTCTCTATATTCCTTGATCTTAGGTTAATGGTTACTCAGTTTCCATTACTGCTTTACTTTTCAGATAGTGGTGGTCACATGCTCTCTCTTGAATATTTCCTTACTTTAAATAAGGGTAGCTTCTGTAAGCATTCGTGAGCTAAAATTATGAAGTAATTAATTAATCATTCTGGGCCTTTCCCAATATCTTTAGTCAACATCTAAGCATTCGTGCTACTTAACCATTCAGTCGTTCAGATGGATTTCTCTTTCCTCGATAAGCATTGGTTTGATAGGTTTGTCCCTTTTGTGACTTTTGCTCATGACTCCTAATGGATGCTTTTCAATCCACTAACTTCTTGAAAGTTACTTAGAGCATTATAATGGCCTCGATAAAACATTCTATTCCTAGTGTTTGAAGTTCAATGAAAACTTTTGTCAGACTTATCTGTCAAAGTAATCTCATAATAGAACTGTAAATCTTGAAAAGGGGACTGAGTAGTCATGATTCATGAATTAATCATCCTTTAGTTGAGAATTGACTCTTCTAATTAGTGTTTTAGCAGCGCCGATGAGTCTCAATAATTCCAAAAGCTTTCTTTGGAAAATATACATAGATCTCCTTTTTTAATAATTTCTGAAAGATTTGAGAATGCTCTTGTCAACACATTTTAGATCGAAATCCTTTACAAGAAATTACTGATGTTGAGCAACAAATTTTGAAGACTTTATAAATCATCTTTGGAATAGATAAGTGTATGTATTCCTTGATTCATAGGGTAATTAGTAATAAACCTTTTGATTTTCAAAATATTTTTCCCGAAGATTTGTTTGGTAAAACCGTTAGAATAAAACCGCTTTGTTAAAATGAATGCTGGTGTACTTTATTTCACTTTTATAAGATATAATATATTGCTTCAGGTTTTACTTAGCGAAAATATTTGTAAGCCTTAAAAGTCATGATTTATGAATAAACAGAATTTAGAGACAATAACACGCTTTTCTTTAAGAATCCCCTTTTCTAAAATATTCCTAGCTAATAAAATGGCTCATAACAAAGTAGTGATAACGATCAGGAAGTCCACGAAAAATTCCCCAGTTATGTATAAATCCAATCTTTGAGATGGAGGATTAGAACCTTAATCCAAACATTCACATCGTCCTTTGCAGAAGATAAAAAGAAGCACTTTAAACCTTCATTTCTTGATTGAATTCATAAAAACTTAGAAATCTGCTTGTCAAACGAAATCGTTGGCTTTGTAATTTATTACTAGAAACTTCAAAATTCTTTTGGTAACAGAGATTTTCGCCATGTTTCGATAATAAAATTCAGAGGCTCTCATATGTCTAATCATGGTAGGTATGTTCTTATTTTATCTCGTTGATAGACTTGAATCCTAAGTTAGCACATAGCAAATTTCATGTATAAACAAGAAAGAAGCTAACAACTTTGATGAGTAAAGTCGATCCATAGTGGGAAATTGCCTGAAAACTCCTTAGTTTGGTTGGACTTTGAATTTGAAGTTATAAAAATCACTTCACTTTTGGAATTTTCCTTTTTAGAGCTTTCAGGACATCTTCGCTTAATTTATCTTTACCATGCTATTGCTCTTTATCACTGAAATGCATGTTTGACGATATCACCTAATATGATATATGTCTAAAATATTTGATAATATCTATAGCCCAATGTACTCGAAATCATGCATATAATACGAATTTACATGCATTTATTCAAAAACAATTCATTCAAAACTACCATTTTTTAACTTTATATGTGTGCGGTTTTTATTTTCTAAACTCAATTTATATAAAACTATGCATATTTTAAACCAACTTATTTTTGAAACTTCTGTATATATTCAAAACTACATATAACACTATATACATCCAAAGCTCTCACATATTCAAAAGCTTATATATGTTAGAAAACCCTTATACGAAACTACACATGTATATGAATTATGTATTTAAGAACTGTGCATAACTATAATATATATATATATATATATATATATATGTCACTGATATATTCATAGGATAAATACACATAAGGCCATATAAACTTGAATCATATATCCAAAATCAAAGAAACTGTTTCAAAATCAAACACCTATTCAATAACCATATGCTCATCTGCTCAAATATTTGAAATTTCACATTTTTGAAACAGATAATATGTATACTTAAACCCATTCTGAACAAAGTTGATACTCAAAATCTAATATATGTAAAACTATTATATGTGATACCATATACACTCAAATTTTATTCACTCAAAACCTTTATATATACACACAAAATTAGGTATGTTCGAAAAACCCGAGTATGTTTGAGACTGACATGCCTATGAGCTTGTTCTTGCATATTGGTTTTTGAAAACCTGATTTACATGAAGATGTTATACTAAAACGTTCTACAATGTAAAATTGAAAATCCATATATAAAACCTTATGTCTTTAAAACCTTTATTTATGAAATCATACATATAGCCATTATTAAAACTTGGTATGTGTATTTGAGGTTTTATGCTTATAAAATTTTCGACTATATATGAGACCATGTATAAACTGTATATTTGGAACTTTAAATATATGAAAAATTAATCTCTCAAAACTATTTATATGGAACTCTATATATGTCTAAAATCCTTATACTTGAAACTCATATTTGTATATATCCAAAGCTAAAATATCTAAGACCTTTACTTTTGAAACTTTATGTTTATGAAATTAACTCAAATTAAAGATTTATACATATGAACCTTGAAGATATATTTTCACTTGAAATCCATATAAATAAGAGACTTGATATCCAAAAGCGGATATATATATAGCTAGATTAATTTTTCAAAACTCTTATATATATTTCAAAACCCATGTAGGGTTGAAGATGATATATGTGAAACTGGCATATATTTCAAAATTCACATATACATATTAAATCCTATAAATTTGAAAAGTTGTTATGCTTGAAATTGTGCATATTTGAAGCGAATGCACATGTATAAAACCAATTATAAATTAAAAAACGTATTTTTATAAACCTTGGTTCATTGGAAATTTTGTATTCAAAAACTAGCATCATATGAAACTACATATATCATTGAAAACTTGACATAAATCAAAAAGCTTATATCAGACATATTTTCATAACTTCAGGTATATGAAATTTTTATATTTCAAAAGCCTTTAATTTCAAAATTAATCCTTTTTTAAAATCATCGTCTAAAATGTATATATCTACAACCATGTACATATATACGTTCAAAATAACATATATTTGAGACTATGTATAGTTGAAAACACATAGTCTTGAAACCAAACATATATGTATACTTGAAGTTTCAAAACTTAATATATCAAAAGCTCGAAGAAAGTTACTGGAGACTAAATATCCTTTAGAAACCACATTTCTATAGTTGTATTCACCATATACTTAATATAGTTGAAGCTTTAAAACTTGAAGCATCGAAATTTATGCTTTTGAAAGCATGCTATATTCAAAGCTTTAAAACTCTAATAATACAAGAAATCATCTAAAAATTGCAATTAAACTATGAATCTTCGAAAATCAAATTTTTTTGAAATAAACCTTTTTTTCTTTGAAATTTTCATTTTTTTGAAATTTGAAGCATGAATTTCAAATTCTAAAAATATTCGAAAAATCAACTTCTTGAAAATTCTAATTCACAAAATAATTAATTTTAAGGTCTATATATCTTTAAAGTTAAATTGTTAACCTTGAAAAGAAGTCATAAACCAAGAGTCCTCTATTTTGGCATGAACCCAATGATTTATGACATAAAGATGGGCTTTGAATTAATAAGCACTTCGGCATGAAGGCCTAATCTTTGATATAAAGCTTTCAGCTTCGATGTGGATCTGAGCTTCCATATGGATTTGCCGCATCAAGTAACCTATGACATCAGGTAACTTACGGCATTAGGAAACCCAGCGCAATTACTTCCTTGTGGCATCACCACTTACGATGTCAAATATTTACGGCATTAGACACCACAACATCACCTCTTGCGGCATAGCTTACATACGACATCAGATAACTCTTCAATATTGATTATCCAATAGCATCAGATAACCCTAGGGCATCAATTTCTTATGCCATCACTTAACTGCGATATTGAATAACTCTATGGTATTGACTTCTTATGCCATCACTTAACTGCGGCTTTAAACATCTAAGCCATCATATAACTTCAACGGCATTGATATATTTTCATTTGCTAGTCTTCGACGTTGACTTTCATAATGATGTGATGTGGCATAGAATTAGTGTAGCATCATTATAGTTGTAGGCCTTCGACAAATGTTTCCCCGTCTTATCATCTGAAGTCTTGAACTTTCACATAAATCTTTAGCTTCAGCATTGATTCCTTTTCTTATATAATTTAGGAAATCCATGGATAAAAAAAATCATTCTTCGAATTAAAATCGTTTTCAAATTAAAAAAGCAAATAATTATATTTCAAAATACTATAATGAGGCCTATAGCTACCACAACCCTTAACAAGTGCTTTCATATATCTACAACTAAAAGAGTTCAACTTTTTCAACGTATCAAAGTCATATCCAATATGGCTAAGATATTAAGCTTGGACATTCAACACTTTATACTGTAAGTATGCAAATGAAATTAAAATCAATAGTGGCGAGGAATCTGGATCCTTCTACTTGATTGAAAATTGGTATAACACTAATGATGTCGATTGTTATAAATTAACCCTTAATTTATATATGATTAAGTATAACTCGATCAACGTTGACTCAATAGTATTATTAAGGACCAGTTTTCCACTTGAGAGTTAATGCGAGATGGTACCATTAGAGGATGGATTTATAATGCCAATACGCCTTTAGGTGAATTATTAGAAAGTTCATTTAATTTCTTGGAACATTACATGCTAGATCCTTGAAGATCTCTTGGAGATAATATGTTCAAGAACCAATATAAGCTTTTAGGTGATAAGACTCTGAAAGGTCCATGTCATGTTATATGTTTATAAGAGATGAAGAAGAAATGTAACAAATTTGTTCAATATTCCATTAAGTGCGACAACGGACTATGTGATTCGTTCTTATGTTCAGGTTCTAATGTACATATGTAGTAGGCAAGGCAAGTATTATGCAAATCATCAACCATCATCGTCCAATGCTCCTTTGAAAGTTCATTGTTTGGACTTTAAAGGTTCAATCATATGTTTATCCATGTTAATGATCTTCGAATAGGCATAATCAAAATAAGAGGCTAGTCTAAGTTATTGTTCACATTAATTATCCAAGATTACAGTCAAATAGGATATATCCCCAATTCGATTTAGGGTTACCAAGTATTTGATTTTGAGATGTGGAGAGAAGAAAAGAAAATCGTCTCTATTTGCGCACCTCCAAGTCACTATTTACAGGAGTTGTGTGGTTCCGCTCCGCCTTTCATGTCTTCGGCAGGCTCGACTTTAGAAGCATCAACAACGTCAACTATAACTTTGGACTTAATAGATCCTATGAATGTTGGTAGCTTTCGGCATCAACTATCTTATGTATTGAAATGCTTTTGATAATTGGCAGCGCTATACATTGACGGTAGCAATGAGGTATTAGGTAGAATTATGAAAGAGCGATCCCAATGGCATAGCATTGGTGCCGATAACCCTCGACGTTGATGACTCTCGGTGTTGGTGATTAGCACTTTTCATTGGTTGACGACAATGTTGAATTAAAGCTACATCAACCATCATCCCAACTATGTGGACATCGACGATGTTCATAATCAACATCACAAGGATATATGATAACAGAACTCCATAGCCGAGTTTTGATAATGACCTATTCCAATGAGATTCGGCATCTTTTGATGGGACGACATTAAGAAGAAGTGGATCTGGTGACTTGTAGCATGGTCTGTCAACAATGTTGATTAATTGGCGACAATATCATAAACAGTATCTTCTGATGGACGATTAAGTGCAATGTTACTTGGAATCATAACCAATGAGATGCGGCATCTACAAACCATTTGACTTGGCGCGAGACCAATGCGGCTTCGACCAAGCACGCCATTATTCTTTTTCCTTATTGATGGAATGTGACGCTGATGAGTTGCGACATGATGAAGTGCGGTGTAGACGAGGAGTGACACCAAAGAGATATGACATCGACTTTACACATCATTGTTCCCATATGAAACCATTAATTTTTGATGTTGAACCAAGCGGCACCAATTCCATTGCGTCGCTATCACCTATAGCATTACTTTTGATATTGAAATTATATGGATAATATTTGCCCCCTCATAATATGAGTAGTTCTTTTACTCTTTAGGGTAAAATCATGAATTTCTTTGCTTTGCCCAATCTTTAAGGTGATCTCATTTCTAGTGCTATTTTCCTGCAAAACAAGCCATATTTTTTATTATTAACTTCTTTATATAATTTCTAGCAAACTTTTCAGGGGATTATAAAGGACCTTTTATTTGTAACCTAACATTACCTTTGGAGTTTCTTAAGTTTAGAAAATTATCTAATAAAGATTTTCACTTACTGAACATTAGATAGTTATTTATGAGTTATAACTTCCTAAATGGAAATATCATAGAAGGGAAGTCCAAGAATCCTTCTAATAATGATAATAGAAGATTAGCAGGTTTACTTGACAACTATAACTGAAAGACAAAAAACTTCATCTAATAATAATAAGTCTAAAAACCCTTTTGACAATAAAAGAGAAAGGTCGAAAATCCATATCTAGCGATAATAGATGAAGACTAAATCCATATATTACAAATACAAGAAGACTAGAATTCCTTACCTGCATATAATAGGAGAAGACAAGAAATTCATATTTGGAAATAACAGAAGAAGACTAGAAATCCTTATTTGGCAATAATAATTTAGAAGACTAAAAATCCAAATCTAGCAATAATAATAGATGACCAAAATCCATATCTAGAAAAAATAACATAAGACAAGAAATCCATATCTGGTAACGATAATAGAAGATCAAAAATCCAAATCTGGCAATAATGATAGAAGACCAAAAATCCAAATCTGCCAATAATAATATAAAACTAGAAATCAATATCTAGCAAAAACAATAGAAGACCAGAAATCTGTATCAGACAATAGTAGTAAAAGACCAAAAATTCGTATTTGGCAATAATAATGAAAGAATAGAAATCTATATCTGGCAACAACGATGGAAGACCAGAAATCCAAATTTAAAAACAATATTGGAAGACCATAAATTCAAATTTGGTAATAATGATAGAAGACTAGAAATCTGTATTTGCTAGTAATATCGGAAGACCAAAAATCATATCTAGAATCAATAATGGAACACCAAAAATCCAATCCAGAATTAACTATGGAAGACCATAAATTCAAATCTGGCAAAATGACAGAAGACTAGAAATCCAAATCTGGCAATAGTGATAGCAGATTAGAAATCCAAATCTTAATAGTGATAGCAGATTAGAAATCCAAATTTGGTAATAATGATAGTAGCCCAGAAATCCATATCTGGAAATAATAATAGAAGACTAGAAATTCAAATCTAGCAACAATAATAGAAGACCAAAAATCCATGCCTTACAATAATATAAGACAAGAATCTCTAATATGATAGTTGAAAATTGTGTTTGTTAGGGAGCATAAATAGCCCTTACTTGACGGACCTTCCTCTAGAAGATTTGTTTTATTTGAAGCATTATATGGCTCAAATTTTGATGGATCTTCCTTTAGAAGATTGATTGATTTGAAGCACTACTTGGCTCAAATTTTGATGGATCTTCATCTAGAAGATTGATTGATTTGGAGCACTACTTGTCCCGGGTTTTGATGGATCTTCCTTTGGAATATTGATTGATTTGGAGCACTACTTGGCTCGTACCCTTTATCACAGTCTTAGGTGATCATTTAGGTCTGCTATTTGATCTATTTGGTTAGTTATCTTGAGCAGGACTAAAGACTTACTGACCTCGCTCTAGGAGGCATTTAGTGAGGCCTTTGATGATGGCACTAAAGGCTGGTTTGGCCTTTCGAACAGGCCAAAGGCTTGCTTGTCCTCCCTCTAGGAGGCACTTCAGTAAGGCCATTGACAATGGCACTAAAGGCCTGTTTAGTGCTTAAGCGAGGCCTTTGATGACGGTACTAAATATTTCCTTCTCCTCCCTCCAGGAGACGCTTAAGTGAGGACTTTGTTGACAACGTTGAAGGCTTATATGGTGCTTTAGTGAGGCCTTTAATGATGGCAATAAAGGTTTACTCCATCCTCCCTCTAGGAGGCGCTTCAATGAGGCCCTTGATGATGACACTAAAGGCTTTTCATAAGGTTATTGATGACCATAGGCCTTTGACGGCCAGATTTCATCTCTTATGAGTATCCCACTTTTTCCATGATTGAGCTGATAAATTCTACTTCTTTAACTTCTTTATCCACCCATTGTTGGGAAATATGGCTTCAAATGTTCGACATTCCATATTCTTGCTATGACATTTGCCATCTGGCTGGCAGAGTTTATAGGTCCTAGGCAGGATTACTTTATGTATTATTAGGGATCCTTCCTAATTTGTCCTGAGTGGTCCACAAACTAGATTCTTGGTATCTTACGTTACTCTTTGGAGCATTAAATATCCTTTTAGAATTATTTTCCTCTTACTCTAGAGTTGCAATACTCGGATATTCTTAATTGATATTCAAGTGTTCATATGGCCACTTCATCTATTAACTCATTGATTAAATCTTGGGACTCTTTGTTTAATTCTTAATTCAGATTGAAGGCATACATGATCCTTCGATGAGAAGGTACTTTAACCTCAATTGGGAGCATTGCTTCACATCCATATGTTAAAGAGTATGGGCTATTTCCTATTGCGGTTTTAGTAGAGATTCTATATGCCCATAGAATGAGAGGTAATTTCTCCACCTAATTTCCTTTTTCTTTGTCTAACCGCTTCTTTAGGATAGTCTTTACAGTTTTATTGGCTGCTTCAACAGCTCCATTTGATTTGGGATGAGCTAAAGATGAAAAGCTTTTGATGATTCCATTCTTATTATAGAATCGATGAACTCTACACTTTCAAATTGAGTTCCATTGTCAAATATTATCTTATATGGAATTTTGAATCTTGTAATGATATTCTTACGTATGAACCTGAGAATATTTCCTGATGTGATATTCGGAAGAGGCTCAGCTTCCACCCACTTTATGAAATAATCAATGACTACTACTGTATATTTGCTCCTTGTCTCGATATCGACAATGGCCCGATTAGATCAATTCCCCGCACATTAAAAGGCCATGGACTTGAGATAGAAGTCAATTCGCTTAATGGTAGATGTGTGATCTTAGATATGTTTGACATTTTCCACATCTTCTTACATATTTAATGTCTTGACTAGTCATTAAGGCCAGTTGAAGCTTTGCCTCATAACTTTCTTGTCCAATTTCATACCATTGGAATGGTCTCTACAAAATCCTTCATAGGCTTCCCTTAGCAATTTTATTTTCATTTTGGATCCACGCATCTGTGATAAGGAAGCGAACATCCCTTTTTATAAAGTATGTCATTTGTCATGACAAAAATTGGAGCCTTGCATTTTATTCTCCTTGCTACTTTTTCATCTATTAACACTCTTTGTTTTGTTATATAATCGATGATAGGAGTCATCTAATTATTTTCATATCGATTATTAGTTTCCACATAAGGAGGGTTCCCTTGAAGGATCTCGACTTCGACTTCTTTCTACTCGCATGTTAAGGCTTGAGACCTGGTCAACACTATCTCATTTTTCAGATTGGGTTTTTCTCCTCTATGTTAGGATTCTCTTGGTAGCTTACTAGCATAATTTGGGCTTCTCGTGCCCTCCGTAAGCTTGCTAACTTTGCCAAAGAATTAGCTTTGAAGTTCTTACCTCTTGGCACTTAATGTATTGGTAAATATTAAAATTAGGTTAACATTTTCAATATCTTTTGCATATAGAGTTAGTTTGGCGTCTTCATTTGATATTTCGGGTTTAGCTGACATACCATTAATTGTGAATCACTAGAACTCTCAATTCTATGGATTTTCAATTAGAGGGCTAAGGTAATTCCTACTACAATAGATTCATATTTCGTTACATTTTTGGTGATTAAAAATCCTAACTTCATTGCATAATGCAAACGATGTCCGTCAGGGGTTATAACCACATATTTCTCTCCAACCCCTTGTTCAATTGAGGTTCCAACCACAAATAGTTACCACATGGTTTTTAAGTCTTTTTCCTTTTCAGATTGCTCTTTAATGAATCATGTGAATTCATTGATAAAATTGGCTAGAGCTTGTCCCTTAATTAATACCCGGAGTAGGAATTTGATATCATATTGGCTAAGCTCTATTCCCCATTAACAAATCTTCTTGAAGTTTCAGGCATACTAAAAACTTGCTTGAGTGGGAAATTAGTTAGGAGTTTGATTGGATGCGCTTGAAAATAAGCTAGAGAGAATTGGTAGTTTTTTCAAATGATCTTTTAGCTCCTAAAAAGCTTTTTGACAATCGTCGCTCCATTTGAATTTTTCTTCTTAATCACATTGAAGAATGGAATGCACTTATTAGTAGCCTTAGAAATGAATGTGTTCAATGCAGCCACTCTCCCATTTGGGATCATTACCTTTTTGCTTGTCCTAGGTTTTTTCATATCTCTAATAGCTTGAATTTTGTCAGGTATAGCGTCTCTCATGCACTGACAATATATCCCTAGGATTTACCGGACTGAATTCCAAAAGAACACTTTTGTGGGTTAAGCTTCATATGATATCTTTGCAACACATCAAACATTTCTTCTAGATATTATTGATGATTGCCTCTTTCTTGAGACTTGACCAACATATCATCCACATATACTTCAGTGTTTTGGTCAATTTGTTCTCTGAACACTCTATTTACTAGTCTCTGGTGTGTTGCTCTAGCATTTTTCAATCCAAAGGGCATTACCTTGTAGCGATATGTTCCATAATCTATTAAAAAACTAGTGTTTTCCTCATCAGGTTTGAACAATGGAATTTTATTTTATCCACAATATGTGTCCATGAAAGATAAATGTCAGTGTTCGCTTGTTTTGTTGACTAATTGATCTACCCTCTAGGGCAAGTAGCAATCTTTTGGGCATTCTTTATTCAAGTCGGTTTAATCAACACATGTTCTCCACTCCCATTAGATTTCTTGAATAATATTGGATTAGCTAACCATTTTGGATTAAATGCTCTCTAACAAATCCATTCTCGAGCAATCTTTGGACTTCTTCTTTCAAAACATTAAACTGGACTTTATCAAACCATCTTTTCTTCTACGAGACTAGTGCGATTTTAGGTCTATATTCAAAGCATGACACATAATGGTTGGATCTAGTCTAACCATACTTTAATGGGCCCACTCAAATACATCGTGCTAGACTGAAGCAACTGAATTAGTTCTCCCTTTAATTTGTTGTCTAACTCATTTCCTGTTCTTACTGTCTTCGTTGTATCAACCGAATCTAAGTATATTTTCCCAAGATCTTTTATTAGCTTCAGAGACAATTTCCTCATCTTCAACCAAATTTTTTCCCTTCCCTTTTCTTTTCTGCTTGAAGAAGTCAAATTTCCTCAATGCATGTTTGGCCTTCTTAACGGGCCCTGTTTTCACTTTAGGCAATGAGTATGAAAAGTCATCATCAAAAAGGCTTTTTAGTATCATTTTGAATTAATTCACTTTTCTCCATATCATCATAAGAAAGGTAGTTTCATTCATATTTCTCAATAGTTGCAAAGTACATCTCACGGGCGCTACGTTTTTCTACTCTTACGGCCCTACCCAATTTTGTTTAGGAACTTCACCATTATATACTTTGACGAAGCAAAAGCATCAACTTCTTCCAAAGCTGGCCTTCCGAAATAGGCATTATAATACGAAAGTTGATCTATGATGACAAAGAGAGTTTCAAAAGTTCTAGAGTGCAATGGAACTCCTATTTGCACAATAAATCTTATCTGCCTAATAGGAGTTGACCCTTTATTATTGAACCCAAAAATATGTTCAAAACTCATCTCAGGCTTCTCTTTTGCAATTCCCATCTAGTCAAATGCATGCTTGAAAATTACGTTGACAACACTTCCGGTACCAAACAATATTTTGGTAACTACAAAAAGCCCAATTTGCGTAGTAATCATAAGCATGTCATTATATGGGTGGCAAACCCCTTTTAGCTCTTGTGAAATAATGGCTAAAGTGTGCACCTGGATTTGGAACCTCGTATTCTTGCGCTACGGCTCTTTTTGGATGGAGAAAATTTCTTCTCTTGCTTCCCTAGCATAGCGACTTCTAGCTCCTTCACTATTTCCAGCCACGTGTGGACTTTTGCGGACAACGTCTATTAAGTTTAGAGGTGGAATGAAATCTGGGTGAATATCACCTTCCACCAAATTTGCATTGTTGTTTGGTAGTCTTTAATTGCCATTTTCATCTTTCTTATTATCCTCAACAAATTCCTTCAGGTGTTCGAAATGGATCATACGTTGAATTATGCTCGTCGGTACTCGACACTCGCCAGTTTTATGCCCATTCAGTTTATGGTAAGCACGGTAATCTCCCTTTTTCCTTGGTTTAGGATCAATTTTGGTTTTTCAATAAGTTGGCAAGTCACCACTTTCCTTCATTGTAGCATTTACGTAGGATATTGGTTTGTTCAAAGCAACATAGTTAGTATTCAAAGCTTCTTCTTACCTTAGCTTCTTATGGTCGTGGTTGGGACTAATTTTCCTGTTTCCTTTTTGATCGGGGCTTTCTTCTGGCATGATACATTTCATCCATGCGAATGAATTTATTAACTTGAAAATGGAAATTCTATAAGTCTTTACATCCATGAATATGGATTTCTTACCAAAAATGGAGTTTTCTCAATCAATCTTGAATGTACTGTAACCAGCTTATCTCTATCGGTCATATTTTTTGCCTTCAGGGCCTCCGTGTTGAACCTCTTAAGATAATCACCAAAAAATTCCCATGATCTCTATTTGATATTATTAGCATAGTGTAATCAACAGCAGGATCCTTGCTAAGGTAGAATTGTGCTTAAAAATCATAAGAAAATTGCTTCTAGGAATAGGTAGTTTTCTCTTGGTACTGCCGATTCCATTTTACTACCGCTTCTTAAAAAGTAGTAGGAAAAAGCCTACGACACAAAGCTCTGGATACATTGTATAAGTCCTTCTGACTTTTAAAAGCCAATAAATGATCATCCGGATCAGTCATTCCATTGTATCTGATGGATGGAATCTTGATATGAGAAGGAATTTTCCGGACATGTTCTCATTCATAAAGGGAGCTTCTCAATGATTATTGTTGACCTTGTCATTTAGAGTTCTTTTCCCTTAATATTAAGAATGTCTTTTGCCATATTTTATGCCATGCCCCTTAAGTAAGAATTTTCATTATGGTAGTTGTTCCTTTAGGTTTGTTGTAACATTCCTGATTTTTAAGCCTAATTAATTTGAAAATTAATATAAAATTTTGGTAAAATTATGAATTAATAGAGAATTAATTTGAATATTTGGGAATTAATATGTATATAAAATAGATTTAAAATAGAATTTGAAGTTTTTAAATTCAAATTTAAATATCTTAGAAAATAAAATGGTATTTGGATTTTCCAAAATTAAATAAGATATATCATTATTTATATAAATGGATTTTAATTTGGAATTTGATAAAAAAAATTCAAAGATGAATATCTTATAAATAAATATTGGATTTATTAAACTTTATGTTTCAAGGAACCAATACATATAGTTAATTGTTAGTAATGAATAATTTGATTTCAAATCATTTGTTTTAAAAAATTGTATAAGTATAAAATAAAATGTATAAATATAAATGTAGATAAGAATAAAAAAAACTTTAATTAACATATCTTTTGAACCTAAACAAGATTTAGTAAAGGATCATTTCCTTAAAGATAAATATAATTTGTGTCTATATATATACAAATCTATCTCAAATACATAATTAATGTACAAAACATAAAAACATGTTTCATAAATTAAATTTGAAGTAGGGATTTAAAACAAAATTGATAAATAGAAATTTGGTTAAGGTATTTAACATAAAAATACTGATTTTGACAGATGTAAACATTTTTATAGTTTAAGGAAACATGTGTTGCTTTATTGTCATTTGTATTTACAAGTTTTAACATAATCATACAAGTGGCAAAGGATAAATTTTTCTTTTAATTATATTTTATAAACATGTATAAGAAAGAGTTAGATCAGATTTCTCAAGGCTCTTTTAAAACTGCAAAACAAATTCAGAACCTGAAGATAAAAAACAAAACAAATTAAAACCATTTTCAACATGAAACCAGATCTTAAAAAAATGAAATTAGAAACAAAATCAAGTTGTAGATCAGGGTTATCAAGTCAAACCTGGAATAAGCTACAAAACTGAGAGCAATCAAATTAAAGCAATCAAGCGGAAGAAATATAAAGATCAGAGCAACTCAACATCAAGATTTCCTCAGTAATAAAGAATCAAACCTGTAATCGAAGATCAAACAGTAGTTTTTTCAAACATTTCAAGCCTGGGAAAATCAAAACATTCTAGTTCAATGCAAAATTCAAGCAACCTGAAACAAACCCAGAAAGTATTAAAGCAAAACAAGATCAATTCCAGCTTTGAATCAAAATGCAAAGCTCTAGTTTTCAAACTAACCAGGCTTGTTTTCTGCCTCTCTGTTCAAAACTTCAACTACAGGTAAGCAAAATTTCTAAAACTAAAAGCTTGATTCTGTTTTGATGATGCTTGAAATGAAGTTATTGTGATATGTTTGAGTGTTTTCCAGAATATGATTGAATAGCTTTAGGTATATGAATGTAAATATCTGTATGTAAATATATCTTGTCCCTGTTATAACTACAGTTCCAAAACAACAAATAAAAATTCATCTCTCAATCTAAACTATGTTAAACTATGATTTCTAAAGAAAAATTGTTTGAAACAAGGCAACATTATTTTTAAAATGATATCAAGGTTTTAAATTCAGTGATTATTTCAAAAATAGTAAATTACAGAAGAAATCGAAGACATGTCAAATATTCAATCATACGGAAATTGTGATTTGGTTATATAAATAAAATCGTATTACAAAATGATGAATTTTGATAGTAATTTAATAATTTTTTAAGTGTGAGATTGTCGGTATATCTTGAGATGATCATAGGAAAGGATTTCATCAATCCTCGATGGTCGGAGATAATTTGGGTGACGGAATTGATATTGGAGAAGGTTTAAGAGGTGGCGAACTCCAGAAAAATGCTCTTAGCATTTCTCGATCATCAGAATGATTGAGCGGCGACGAGTTAGGGTTATGAACATACTTTTGTTCAACAAGGAAGGCGGGGTGATCTCATCATCAACGATGGATTTTAGGTGATCGCACATGTAAGAGATGTTGTGTGGGCCATCGTGGCGTCTATGGTCGCGACGGCGTAGTTGCAGGCGACCGGTGATGATCGCGTGAGAATTTTTGGTCGATCAAGAAAATTCCAGCATTCGATTGACTGTTCGATTTCGTCTCTCTGGTGATTTCGTGGGAACTGGGTTATGGAGTTGCCGTTGAAGTCAGGGCTGACTTGTCGGTGATCGCGATGATGGTCGAAGGTGGCTCAGTTGATCTTGCACGTGCATGAGTGTCACATGTGTCAGTGTCAGTGAGTTTGGTCGAGGAAGAAGTAGATTGCATCGAAGCTTCTCTCAGGGGAAACAGGGGATAACTCGAGTTTGTGATTGAATGGTCGCGTAGTTGTTGATAACAGACTTTAAAATTTTTTAAAAAAAATAGGTTTGCTTAACTCAGGGAAGTTTTGAGACTGGTTCGAATATTATCTCGAGATTTTGTACTTTGGGCCCGGGTATTATGAATGGATTTGAAAATTTAAAAGTAAAACTTTGTATGGGTTTTAAAAACAAAGAAAATCCAAGTTTGTCAAATTTAATTTTAAAACAAGTTTCAAAGTTTTAAATGTTAAAGTAAATATTTTGAAATTGTTTTGTTTCTAAATAATTATATATTGGGATAATCGTTTAATTTAATGTCTTTAAGTATTTTCAAAAATGATTTGATGAATGTGATTTAAGAAGTAATTGATTAATTAATTAGTTAAAGGTGATGATTAATTTAGGGTAAATTAATCTATGATTAAAAGATAATTATTTAAAGATGATTAATTTATTTTTGTGACTAATTAAGAAATCGTTATTTTGAGTAAATTTATTAATGGAAATTAATTATTGAAGTTATTTAATAATAGATAATTAAAGTTAGTTAATTACTTCAAGATGATTACTTAATTAAAAGTAATAAGTTAATGATTAACAAGTTGATTAATAAAATGATTAAAGGATAATTACACAAAGTAATTAAATTGTGATTTATTAATATAAGTAATTAGGGATAATCACTTATTTATAATTAATTAAGAATAATTAATTAAATGGTAATTAATTAAGGGTTAATTAATTAATGTAATTAAGAATAATTAATTAAAGTATAATTAAATAATTAGAGGTTAATTATTTAATGATTAAAGTTTGTTTTATTTATTAAATAAGATTGATTAATCAATAATTGAAGGTTAATTAATTTATTAAATGTTAATCAATGATTAATGGTTTATAATTAACTAATATTAATTAACCAAGATTAATGTTTATTCATAAGTAATTGATCTGACTTAAATTAATCAAATAATTAATTGACCTTAATTATGGATGTTTGGATTATACTGAATGCCTTGTATTGTTTGTTATCCCTGATGTGTGCTACTTTGTGATATGAATTGAATTGATTTGAAATGTGATGAATGTAATTTATCTGTGATGAATGTAATTTATTTATCTGTGATAAAATTATATTTTATATCCGTGAAATCTATGAATGAAGATAAGCATTATAGATTATACCGTTTATCGATATTGATATGATCGAATCTGTGATGATTGACGATGTTGCACTATTGTGTAAAACCCGTTGACTACACTTTACACACACGAATATGGATTTCACAGGAAATCGGTTAAGTCATAGATAATTTGAATTTAATATTGTTTTATTCAAATAATGTAATGGTTTTAAAGTTGAATTCTGAATTCAAATAGTTTTGGAAATGGAATTGGAATAAATATGAAAACTTTTGAAAAGGGATTTCAAAGATAAAAGTTATTTTTGAATAACCTAATAAAGTTTCGAAATTTGATTTAAATTTGAATTCAAGATTTGAAATTGAATTCTATGTTTGGAAATTATTATTTAAAAAGGTTGTACAAGTTATAAATGTGTTTTTAGGAGTTTTAAACCATAATATCTTGGAAATTGAATTTAACCCGAGTTTTATACTTGAAAGGCTTTAACTTGTGAAAACATAATTGGATTTTTCCAAAACGAAAACTATTTATTTTCAAATAAGAAAGGATTTCCAATTTGTGTGGAAAGATTTCAAGTTTGAAATGGAATTGAAACAGTTTTGAAAACTATGAATTAATCTTCATGAAAATTGTGAACCTTGTTTTGAAATCGAAGAGAATCTTAAAGGTATATTCCTTTGTATAAAAGATTTGAAATGGAATTGTTTGGAAAGCTATGAAGAAATCTTTGTGAAATAATTTGTGAACTTTGTTTTCAAACAAAGAAGATCTCAAAGATAGATTTTAAATATTGTGAATGAATCTTTGTGAAAGATGGGTGAACATTGTGAAATGATTCTTTTTATAAAAGATTAAAATTGTAATTTGTTTATCCATTTGAAAGAAAAGTTTCGGGTAACAAGTTGTGAATTAACTGAGATCCCAATATCCATATGTTTTAAATATTGCGCTCATTATTCAGTTTAGCCGGGAGAGAATCTTGTGTCATATAAACCATTCCGAATAATGATACGACGATATGGATAACATTTGAAGATCGATGGTGAATACCGGGTATTTTCGAGAACGAAAGGATAACCCGTCAATTGTCTCTGCACTGAGTGGCATCGGTATAGAGATCTCCATATGTGATGGGGAGTCCGATCGGGATTGGGAATTCCCGAAGTGCAAGGGCTTCTTTTGAAGTGCCTTCGGTTCTGTTCGAACCCGAAATAGACTTGTATGGATGTGTGTCTGACATTACACTTTGAGATGTAAAGCTGGTCTCTATCATATACATTTCTATTTGGTGGCGAAGATTTATTCTCTTAGCTTAACACCCTTCTCTGAGATGTAAGAGCTCAGAGGTTATGTAGTTGATGGTTACTAGTGATACATTCCCAATTGGTTAATGTGGCATACGAAGTGCTGCTGATCATTTGTTGATCGAAGCATGGCTTTTGTGAAAAAGCGTAGCTTTGTGGATGAGACTGCATCAGGACCTCACAACTCGAAATGGTCGAAACAGGAGAGATGCGGCAAGGTTATTTGGGGGTAGCGCCCCCTCAGGGTATGTCCATTTCCTTCTGGATAGATGTGGTATCTTGATATGGAGCCCAGATACTTAACCTATGTGGTTACTGCAAATTTATTACTTTGTTGTTGTTGGTGTCGAGGCCTCGGGTAAAGGTCGGTTACGACCGGGGGGTGGCATACTCGTGTCAGTAGTTACCTAGTTATAGAGGTAACCCGACCTTGTGTTGGCAGAGATCTGGTTAGGTTCTCAGGGCGTCCCTCCAGAGGCGTACCCATGTGTCAATGGGAAGTTTCTTGGCCTAACCATTTGTTGGAAAACCAATTACCAATACGCGCCTTGTACGGCTTTAGTTGTAGAACCTTCCATTTAACATGGTAGCTATAGTAGGCATACTATAATGGTACGTCGCTGGCTAAGATTAATTTTATACTTGCAAATGTTTTCCACTATGCACTAATAATAATATCAAATGGTTTTCGCATATCAAGCATGTTTGATTATCATAAGGAAAAATCTCCCCCAAGTGTGTGATTGCATGGTGTGTGTGCCGGGAGGCCTTATGGTAGTTTCATTTTCCAATAAGCATTGTGGATTTCAATTTTAAATTCTTTTGTTGTTTGTTTTAGAGATAAACTATTTTTATTTGCTCACACCAGTCTCATGTATGACCCGGAGTTTATTGTTCCCTTCTTAAACTTTGGGTGCCCACAATTTTCCATACGGACAGCCTAGAGTTAGGTTTTTTAGATAGTCAAATAGTACGAGTAGAGTCGATAGCTTTTAGCCTTTGGATTTTGGCGATAGTATTTCGGAATCACATTTGCTTAAGTCAACTTGATGGCGGTTCTCGCTTATTGGATTGGAGATCTTTGGAGTTTGGCATTGAAGACATTATCTTTCCACTGTAGTTTCCTAGTTCGCTTTATCTTCTGCTATTGTTTCTTTCCGCTGTTTTTTCCTGTATCTTTGATGCATATTAATATTCATTGTATCATCATTGTATTGAATGTTGTATATCAATGATATTATTCATTTTCTTCCACTGTGTTGTTGTACTTAATGTGTTATAAGCTTCGGCGAACCAGATTCGACGTTTGAATCTGCGAGATTCAAGTACAAGTGAAGTACGGGTGCCTATTTTCCAAGGTCGAGTCAGGGTCGTAATATTTGCACTCTTCAAAAGCTGATCATCTAGATTGTTCCTTAGATTTTTCTTCTAATCTTCCCTGGTGATTTACTTTAACTTACTGCCCACCTCTTCTCTTTTGTGGACTTATGATAAGTTTGCCTTTACTTTTGTTTTTAAGCAAGGAGGCATCTCAATCCCTTCTTGGAGACTCTGCCTCATCTTCTACTATGACCAGGTTTTGAGGACTTTTGAGCAAGTATTCCTTCTAGAAGTTCTTTCATTTCTAGCACTTGTTGTTCCAGGCTTTTAATCTTAACTTTGCTATTAGTAGGTCATGTCAATTTTGATGATTGTCCAAGCTTTGCATTTCCCAAAGTTGAAGTAGAGAACTACATTCTCTTCTTTTATTGTTATTAGCATTAAGTCATCTTGATCTCATTTTCTTGAAATAAAACTTACTCAATTAGTTTGGAGATGAAGTTAAAGAAAATGGAGGTTCGGGCCATCCTTCTACCTTCAAAAATGTTAGACCAAAAGTTGGTATAACACTCGTGATACTGATTGTTATAAATTAATCCTTGATATGTAGATGATTAAACATGACTTAATCAATGCTAACTCAATAGTAGTACCATGGGCCAATTTTCCACTTATGTTTAAATGCAAGATGGAATCATTAGAGGATGGATTCATAATGCCAATTGGCCTTTGAGGTGGATTATTAGAAAGTCCATTTATTTTCTTATAACATTGCACTCGAGATCCTCAAAGATCTTTTGGAGATAATGTGTTCAAGAACCGATATGAACTTTTAGGGTGACATACTCTAAAATGTCCATGTCATGTTATATACTCATAAGAGGCAAAAAAATATGGAACAAATTTATGCAATAGTCAATTAAGTTCGACAATGGATTATGTGATTCGTTCTTATGTTCAAGTTTTAATGTTCACATGTAGTAGGCAAGGCAAGTATTATGCATATCATGAGTCTCATAGTCCAATACACCTTTGAAATTATCGTTGTCAAGTTTTGGACTTTAAAGGTTCAATCATATGTCCATCTATGTTAATAATGTTCAAAAAGCCATAATCAAAATAAGAGGCAAGTCCAAGTTCTTGTTCGTATTAATTACGCATGATTATAATCAAACGGAATTTGTCCCCATTTCGATTTAGGGTTTACAGAAATTTGATTTCGAGAAGTGGAGCGAAAAAAATCATCCCTATTCGCACACCCCTAGGTCCAATTTATAAAGGTTATGAGGCTCCACTCCACATTTTATGTCTACGATAAGCTCAACCTAGGAACCATCAACAATGTCACCTAGAACTTTGGCCTTAATAGACCGTATGAATGTTGATAGCTTTAGGCATTGAGATCTCATGCATTGAGACGCTTTTGATTATTGGCGGTACTAAACATTAATGGGGAGCAGCGTGAATATTGGATAGTATCTTGAAAGAGCGGTCCCATCAATATAGCGTTAGTGCGGATAACCCTCGACATTAATGACTCTCGGTGTTGATGGTTGGTGCTTTTCCATTAGTTGATGGTAGTGTTTGATTAAAGCTACATCGACCATTATCCCACCTTCGTGGATCGATGATGTTCAAACTATATGCTTTCAAAAAAAGAGGATTCAACGGAATAAAACAAGCAAATCATTCAAGCATGCAAACAATAATTTATGTCCACCATATATCATATAGTGCTCATCCAAAGGTGAGATAAGTCACCAAAATTCTAGCTGACACTTATGCATTCCTGGTTGATCTAAAATCAAATGGAATTTGATTTTGCCTCAAAATCATATTCTCTCCGAACTTGACGAAATAAGTTTATTAATCTAAAATCCAAAGCGCAACGCAAAAGACCACATTCATTTTGGACCTGTATACAAGAGTTGTAGATTCTATAAGATTTAAGATTAATTAAATTAATTAATTAACTAATTAATTACCAAATTACCTTATTTAATCCTCTAACCCATCTTCTCTAAAGCCATACACAATTGATACTGATACGCAGCAACTTATAGCCGCACTTCTTTCCATGTTGATTTCTCCCTCCTCGCTTGATAATTTGATGAACCATTTTCGCCAACGCGTCACAGACCACAAGCTCTACACCTCGATCATCACCACGTCAGGCTCGATCCACTCGCATCAAATCCAACATAACGCTCACATGTGCGTAGTAAAATGTCGCACCTCCTCATACTTGATTTGACCTTCCCAAACCACCACCACTCCTTCGTCTCCGCAAGAGAAACACTTTGCAATCATCGCCATAACCTATTGACACATCTAACACCTACCCGACCAACCACTGATTTAGCCACGAAAATTCAAGCACCACCACACCCAACTTTGACTACATAAATTTGAAGCCCGTGCTAATACGAACTTAACAGATCTAACGAGGACTTCTCAGGTCACTCCTAGTTCTGGACTTATTTTAAGAATTAGGCGGCTAGTTATTCTCTCTACAGGTGAATGAAAAGGATAAGGAAGAGAGAAAATGAGAAGAGTAAGAGAGAAGAGTGAGGGAGGTGGTTATTCATAATATGTTATATTATTGTTTAATTCCCTTTTTAATCATTGCACGACCAAGAAACTCGTCAACATACTTCACTTCATTCTTCTGGTTTCAATGGCACTAGTTTTGTTGGAATCCAAGACAGTTCCCCGATGATAATTTCACGTATTTTGAGACCATTTCTTGATAAAATGATTTTTAGTCTTAGCAAGTTCCCAATTATTATTTATTAATTAAATGGGGTTATAAAGATTTTAAAATAGTTTATTTAAATACCTAAAACTAATTAAATATTAAAAAAATCAAAACAATAAAATTCTGCATCGTTACATTTCTACCCCAACCATGGCCTGGGTGTTCGCTTAACCTAAGCTTCGATACCATGTTATAATGACCGGCCATTTCGACATTAAAAGTTGACTTTAATACATCCAAATATTAACATGCCTAGCATCCGTTGCCGAAAATACATATTATTAGGGTGAAAGAAAATAAAAGATATAATAGAATCTCACATCGTAATGAGTTATATATAACATACACATGATCTTTACAAAGGAAACTATAATATACATATAATAATCGATGTAAAAAATACTGACCATCGGCCCGGATAGTTATAGCAGCATGTCCGTAGAAATGTCAATAAATATAAAACAAGAAATGCAGCGGAAAATAAAATACGTGAATTTATCATGGAGGCATTCAATTCATCTCCTCAAGCTCTTAGCATCAATAACTAAATCTGGAAATCTGCTCGGGCTAATCCGTGCATTATAAGAAAATAACGCCCAAACCAATCTGGTAAACTAGCGTGAGAAACTCAAATCATATAGATTTTTATGTTACAAAACCTTTCAAAATTAAAGGTATCACATTAGACCATGCCGCACATAAATATGGACTGGTTTCTACCTTACAATAACCAAACCATTTTATTAGAAAATCCAATGATATTATAGTAGTGTCTATGGTTTAAAATAAATATATAACATATCAAAAATAGCTACATTAATTACGTTCAAAGGATATTTAATATACAACTAAATATGTAAAGGAACGTATTGGAGAACGGATTTCATCAATGTCAAGGCTACTGAGATGCAACCTATCATAGTGCACCTCTAGAAAAATGTCCACACAAGGAACCCCTACTAGTCAGGACTGGTCTATCCCTTCCCAAATAGTAACGAATATGTCATCACCCCAGTTGAATCCACAATTGTATTTGGCCCAAAGCATATGTAAACCCAAAAATATCAATCTAGATCGAGTGATGACCATACCATAACAATAGCGAACCGCATAGACCTAAAGCATATCCCAGGTTTTAGTCATTGCAGGGCATGAGGCTTGAGGCAACGTTTTACCATTTAGCAAATCCCACTTGAAAAGCTAACACCACTCTCCAAGCAACAATGCAATGCTAGTATTCATCTAGGCCTGTCAATGAATACCCAAAATATCTGAAATCCGTCTGCATCCGCATCCGAAAACATGAAAAATATCCGATATCCAAAAAGCGGATACGGATATCTGATATCCGAAACATATTTCGGATATGGATGCATATATGGCTGTATCCATATCCGATAAATATCCGTCCGGTTCGAAATTAAATATTTGTATATTAATATATTATTTTGTATCCATAAATTTAATACAAATACACTAATTTATTGTACGGATTTTGTGTGATTGGATTACCTATTGCTAATTTTATGTAATTTATGTTTTACAAGGTTTTTTCATCTTTCTTTCGTCAAAAAAATGAAATATGCATTATATTGATTAATTTTCGGATATTTTTGGATATATTTTAAGGTTCGGATACGGATATTTTCGGATATCCAAAAATATCCTTATTCGCTAAGCCGGGTTCGGATATTTTCGGATATCCGAAAATATTAGTGGATACAGATACGGATAATATTCAACGGGTATTCGCGGATATCGGATAAGGATTCGGATACGAATTTTCATTTTTGGATACGGATACGGATACATCACTATTAGTATTCGACTGCATCCGTTTACAGGCCTATATTCATCCATACAAGTTGTTTAAGGTATGAAAAATGGAAGGCACCACTTCTACTACATCCTTTTTAGGATCACCCTTAGGATTTGTAGCAAGTAGTGTTTGCACTTCAAATAACTCCATCCTCGATTCCATTATCTTCAAGATGTCCCTAGTTCGAAAACACTTATGCCGATTCAAATGGTTTCAAAACTGGCCAAGTTTTTATAGTCGATTATTTAACTATTGAATAAACAGACAACTTAATCTGATATTTAACCAAGAATGATTAAGTACACAAGAAACCACTAAGCCTCTTAATTAATCCTTTCATTAGTTAAAATTTCCTTTCAAATATTAGTATTGAAGTTCTTTTTACAAAAAGATGTATTCACAAACCTTTTGTACTCTTTTCAATACCTAGAGAAATATTTATATACTTATCTCATTGTTATAAGTATATTCACAAACCATTTCACTTGCAATACTTATAAAAGTATTTATATACTTATCTCAATGGTATAAGTATATTCACAAACAATTTCACTTTCAATATTTAGAAAAGTATTTATACACTTATCTCAGGGGTATAACTATATTTAGAAAATCTTAAGAAAGATTTCACTTCCAAAACCATATTAACTGGTTAAAACAACTTTCATTTAAAACATAGATAATAATAAACCCAAAACACTTTTGGTGTAAGGAAATGGATCGTATGAAAATTAGACCAAATATATTTGCCACTACTTTCCAACTTAAAACTTGAACTATTCCTCGGTTAATAATGAAGTTGGATAAGTTAGAAAATTATTCTTGCCTCGACATGCATGCATTCTTGATTCTCACAGATAGAGGCGAGTTTACATGCCTTGAAATTTAGTGTTAAGTATGAAAAGAATGCTTTTCACACCACCATAATTTAAAATAATCTTTTATAGAAGTCAAATCTCATTTACTTTTATTAAATTCCTTTTTATAATCTCTTTTATATTTACAAACTCCTTTTATAAATTTCCTTTATAAAACACCTTTTATAAATCTCCTTTTTAAAACTTCTTATATAAATCTTCTTTACAAAACTTCTTTACTTACCCCAATCTTTGTTCTTACGATAGGACCAAAATACTTTTCATAAAATGATCATTCCATATATCCCATAAATTCATAAAAGTTATTTATTATTCCAATTTATCAAAATGTTATCATTTCCCTTTTATAAAATATAATTTATAAATCTATTCTTTTATTTATAGATACCATTAATAAATCTCTATTTCCATACAACTTTTATATGAAGCATTTCATAAATATTTATTCCAAAATATTTATATTTTTTAAAACAAGATCACTTTATTATAAAAGATAGATTACCCTTTTTGTTTTCTTAGTAATAAACATTTGTTATTATATTAACTTTTCTATAAAAAAAATACTTTCCAAAAATATTTTTAAAACATTTCCAAAAAAGTTGAAGTAAAATAGCGAAGTTCAAAACCCTTTCTACATAAAGCACCATTTAAATTTCAAAAGTCACATTTAAAATCATTCTCCGAATTAAAACCATTTACAAATCAAAACAGCAAATAATAGTATTTCAAAATATTATAATGAGCCTAGAGCTACCATAACACTTAACAAGTGCTTTTGTAATTTTACAACTAAAAGAGTCATTTTCAACATATCAAAGTCATATCCTATATGGCCAAGTTAACAAGCTTTGATATTCAATAATTTATACTATAAGTATGTAAATGAAGCTAAACTCAACAATCGCATGGAATCCAGATCCCTTTGCAAATTTCATAGGTTCCCTTATTTCATTACATATGCTATCCGCTTTCCAAAATGGGTATTCAACCAAACCAAACAAATAAATCATTCAAGCATGCAAATAATAATTTTCTATTATATATCATATAGTATTCATCCAAAGGTGAGTTAACTCACCAAAATTTCAACTATTACTTATGCGCTCTTGCTTAATTTACAATTGAACGACGTTTGATTTTTAGCTCAAAATCCTACTTGCCCTAAACAGCTAACGAAATCAGCTTCAGTTTCTTAGGTATGCTGATATCGAAGCGAAAGACCACTTTCTTAGCCAAGCAAGCAATACCAAACTTTTAGAATAGTTTGGATTAGTTCCAATTAATATACTAGACTCTCCTCTCGCTACATACCTTGTGTACGACTAGCTTCCAAAGAGTAAAAATCTTTTAGAACCCATGCAGATAACACTCCTACGAGAGAAACGCAAAAGACGACGTTCGCTTTGGACCTTATACATAAGACCTATGGATTTTATAAGATTTGAGATTAATTATATTAATAAATCAACTAATTAATTACCAAATTACCTTATTTAATCCTCTAACCCATCTTCCCTAAATAAGGTCTTGCATAAATTATACTGCTACACGAACAACCCATAGCCATACTTCTTTCCACATCGATTTGTCCCTCCTCTCTTAACAATTAAACGAACAATCTTCGCCAACATGTCACATACCACAAGCTCTATACCCTGGTCGCTATCACGTCAGGCTCGATCCACTCACCTCAGAGCTTACCTGATGCTCATGCATGCACAGTAAAAATTGCACCTCCTCATACTTGATTGAACCTCCCTAAACCACTAGCACCTTTTCGCCTCTATAAGAGAAGTACTTTACAACCATTATCATGAACTATCGTCGCTACTAGCACAATCTCAACCAAACCCTTGTTCACCCATAAAAATTCAAGCATCGTCGCACTCAACTAAGCCTACATAGATTTGAAGCCCTCGCCAATACGATCTTAACTGATCTAACGGTGGCTTCTCACATTGCTTTTAGCTCCTGATTTATTTTTAGGAAGGAGGCGGCTAGTTATTCTCTATATAAGCAAAGGAAAAGGAAAAGGGAGAGGGAAAAATCAAAAGAGTGAGAGATAAGAGTGAGGAAGGTAGTAATTTATAGCATTTTATATTATTATTTAATTCATATTTTAAATCATCGCGTGTTGCAATCTCCTACGACCATATAGCATGTTTGATCGCCATGAAATTCGTTGATGTACATAACCTCATTATTCGGGTTTCGTTTGCACAAATTTCATCAAAACCAAAGACAGTGCCCCGAGATGATAATTTCATGCATTTTAAGATAGTTTATCAATAAAATGGTTTACGGTCTCATTATCGATATTTGTTAGAACTATTTATTTTTTAAATATTTTCTATAACAACGTCACCATTATTATTTATTTATTAAATTGAATTATTAAGCTTTTTAAATCAATTATTTAAATATTTAAAATTAATTTAGTATTCAAAAAGAATCAAAATGATAAAATTCCAAGTCGTTACATTTCTATCCCACCAACTCTTAGGCATTCACTCAACCTATGCTCAGATACCATATTGTAACGATCGACCTTTTCGACCATCAAAAGTCGATACTAATACATCTATGGTATCCTCGTACCAAGCATCCAAGATTCAAAAATACAGATTATTTAGGTGAGACTAACCTATATAATATATAATATATAATATATATACATGATCTTTTGAAAAGGAAACTATAATATACATACATCAATCAGTGTAAACTAACCTATCATTAGCCTAAATAGTTATAACCACATATCCTCAAAAATTCTAATAAATATTAAACAAGAAATGCAGTGGAAAATAAAATACATGAATATGTCTTAGTGGCATTAAACTTGTCTCCCAAAGCTCCAAAGCATCCATAACTTAATCTGAAAATATGCTCGGGCTGACCCAAGCATTATAAGAAAATAACGCACGGATTAATATGTTAAACTAGCATGACAAACTCAAATCATATGGATTTTTATGTTACGAAACCTTTCAAAAATAAAGATATATCGTAAGACCATACTGCATATAGACATGAATGAGTTTTTACCTTACAATAACCAAACCATTTTATTACAAAATCGAGTGGTATTTAATAATGTCTAGAGTTTAAAATAAATATACAACAAAGTTTGAATGGTTACATTAATTACATTCAATAACATATTTAGTAAAAAAAAACTAAGTCTATAAAGACACATATTTGAGAATGGACTCCATCAATGACAAGGCTAGTGAGGTACCACCTGTCGTAGTACACCTATAGAAAAATGTACCGAGGGCCTCACATAGATCAACGGCGAATCAGGAACAACCTACCCCTTCCTAAATAGTACCGAATATGTCATCACTTTTGTTGAACTGATAACCATACTGGGCCCGAAGCATACATAAATCCAAAAATATCGATCTCGGCCATATCCTAATAGTAACAAACTACTTAGCTCTGAATCATATCCTATGTTTCAGCCATTACCGGGTGTGAGGCTTGAAGCCACATTTTACCTTTTTGGCAAATCCGACTAGGAATGCTAAGACTAACCTCTAGGCAATAATGCAATGCTAGCATTCATCCATACAAGTTGTTTAGGATATGAAAAAATCGAAGCACTACTTTTACTACAATATTCATTGGATAACCCCAGGATTAGTAGCAAGTAGCCCTTGTACGTCAAAGAACTCCATCTTCGATTTTTTTTCATCTTTAAGATGTTTCTAATTCGAATGCTTATGCCGGTTCGAAGTGGTTTTCGAATAAATCAAGCTTATTTGAAGTGGTATAATATACTTATATTCACAAGCCATTTCACTTTCAATACTTAGAAAAGTGTTTATATACTTATCTTAATGGTATAAATATATTCACAAAATCTTAAGAAAGATTTCACTTCCAAAACCCTACTTAATTAGGTTAAAACAAATGTCATTTAAAACATAGATAACGATAAACCCAAAACATTTTTGGTGTAAGTGAACGGACCATGTGGAAATTTGACAAACTATACTTACACCTAATTTCCAATTTCAAATTTTCACTATCCCTCGGTTAACAATAATATCGGATAAGTTAGAAAACTATCTTTGCCTCGACATTCATTCTTAATTATCATAAATAGAGACAAGTATCCTCACCTAGGAATGTAATGTTAAATATAAAAAGATAATTTCCATACCATCATAATTTTAATGATCTTTTATGGAAATCAAATCTCATTTCCTTTCATAAAGTTCCTTATTATAAATCTCTTTTATATGTACAAACTTCTTTTATAAATCTCCTTCATAAAACTCCTTTTATAAATCTCCTTTATAAAACTTCTTTACTAATCACCAATCTTTGTTTTCAAGATAGGACCAAATACTTTTCATAAAACATCATTCTATGTATCCTATAAATTTACAAATGTGATTTATTATTCCAATTTATCAAAATGATATCATTTCCCTTTTATAAAATATCCTTTATAAATCTATTCTTTTATTTATAAAATACCTTTTATATATTTCTCTCTCTTCATAATTTTTTATATAAAGCATTTCTTAAATATTTATTCCAAAATATTTCAATTTTATTTAAATACAAAATCACTTTATTATAAAAGATAAATTCACAATTTTGTTTTCTTAAGAATAAACATTCACTATTATATTAACTTTTTTATAAAACAAATACTTTCCAAAATACTTAAAAAATATTTTCAAAAAGGTCGGGGTAAAATAAAGAAGTTCAAAAATTCTTTCTATATAAACTACCATAGAAAATTCCAAAAGTTACATTCAAACTCATTTTCCAAATTAAAATCATTTCCTAATCAAAACAATAAATAATGGTATTTCAAAATACTATAATGAGGCCTACAGCTACTTTAGCACTTAACAGGTGCTTGCATAGATCTACAAATAAAAGAGTTCAACTTTTTCAACATATTAATGTCATATCCAATATGGCCAAACTAACAATCTTTGACATTCAATAATATATACTATAAGTATATAAATGAAATTAAAATCAATAGTGGAGATCCAGATCCCTCTATAAAATTTCTTGAGTTTCCTCTATTTCATTCTTATGTTATCTGCTTTCCAAAATGAGAATTCAACCAAACCAAACAAGTAAATCGTTGAAGCATGCAAACAATAATTTGTATCTATAGTGTAATGTTCATCCAAAGGTGAGTTAACCACTACCGAAAAATATCTTATTACAACGGCATTTTTACAACGTCAAAAAAAGCCTGTTTTAGTAGGAACCTATTACAACGGTTTTATCTTGCCTATTGTAATAGATGCTACTTTTCAACAACTTTTTTTATTTGTTCGTTATAATAGATACCTATTACAACGTTTTTCATTTTTCCGTTGTAATAGATGCTTATTACAATTGTTTTTTGCATACTATAATAGATAAAAATTTCTTCAATACCTCTTTCCTTTTTTCCCGTTGTAATAGATGGCTATTACAATCATTTTCTTTTGCCAGTTCTGATAGATGCTAATTTTCACGACTCTTTTTTATAGTTGTAATGGAGGCCTATTAAATATTAATAATAATTAATATTTTATATTTACTACTTAATAATTAATTATAAATAATATTAATATTTAATAATAATTAATATTTGATAATTAGTTTACATATTTTATAATAATTAGTAATTAATGATTAATAATTAGTATAACAATTACTATTAAATATTAATAAATAATTTGTAACATATATAAACATATATTAGAGTTAACTTTTAATAATTAATATTTAATTATAACTAAGAAGTAATAAGTAATAATTAATAATAATTAAGACATAATATTAAATATTTTAGTAAAAAATAATTTTTAAGAAATTCAAATCATATTTAATACAAATTTTCACTCGTAAATTCTAAATTATAATATTTAAATTTTTAAATTTTTTCAAAATTCAATAATTAATAATTAACATTTAATAATTAATATCTATAATCGAGAAGTAATAAGTAATAACTAATAATTAATAATTAAAAAGTAACATTCGATATTTAATAATTAGAAATTATAACTACTATTAAATTATTAATATTTAATAATTAATAATAAATTCTAATATTTATTATTTAATGATTAACATGTGATATTTAAGAATTAAGAAATAATATAAATCCGTTGGTATTTAATATTCAATAATTATGCTTATTGTTTCAAAAAAGTAAAAATCTTAAATTTTTTAAACTAAATCTATACATATTTATAAAATTTTGAAACAAAATTTAGAGATTTTTCAAAAATTCAAAAATAAAAGTTTATGATAATATTTATTATTGCTCTCATTTCGATTAGCACACTAGTTTCTCTCCCTTGTTTCCTTCTAAATTTTCATTTCCCGCTTATCCCTTTTTTAAATCTAAATTTCAATTCCCACTGGTAATATCCCAAAACAATATATAGATCCCCATTCTTTCGCATAGCTTCACCATTTCCTCCATCGAGTTCCTTCACTTGTCCTCCTAAATCTTTGTTCCCCCATTCGTCAGAAAGTAAACCTTACTCCTGCTTTCTATCTCCTTCTCATAGTACAAAGCTCTCTCTACTTGATTATTTTCCTTCTCTAGGGAATGCTATAGTAAAATAAGACGATCATAGATGTAGCTAATCAAACGGCGGCGGAAGAAATCTGCATGTCGTACGTGTCACCACAAGTATGTTTTCCTATTAGTTCCTCTTGATTTCTCAATCTTATTTCCTTTCTCTTAGTAAAATCAAAATTTATTTTAAGCAATAATGGAAGAAAATACGGCTAATTTTCTTGATTCCTCCGGAACTGAGTGTAAAACCCGACATCATGGCTGCTACAAACTCGACATACTACCAAGGCAAGGAACGTTCGTGAAAGTGCATTCGGCGAGAAATCTGAAGACGAATTTGAACATCACCCTGAAAGTCATGGCCAAAGAGAAGGTTATTTTAGTAAACATGATGAAGCAGGTTAAGATCATGTTAGACTTTTCATAATTTCTTTATTACACATCCAGCCTACTTCTTTTGTGGTGGAAAGGACATTAATTAGTGTAGAGAAGAATAAGTAGGATCGATAGATGATGAGGCCATCTAAAAATTCATTTCCTTTTCGTAACAAGATAAACAAAGCTTCAGCAATGGATAAGGTAGTTGAGTATTTTAAATCAATGCAACTACAAATTCAACTATTAATGATAGGGAATGGAATGTGACTAATGATGTTTCCATACATGCAACACTACATGGTGTACCTCGATATGAATCTATAATGTCTTTGTGGCTTATTCAACTAGGTCGCTCTCTTTAAGACGTTTTGCCATTGTGTCGGAGTTTTGCAAGGTGGTCTCGAATGCAGCGCCACCTCCAGGATAAAATAAACCTAAATATTAGTATCAATGGTCTCATACACAAAGATCGCTAAATCAATAGCACTCAAAAATATTTCTCGGATCTAAAGTAGTTTTAAAGGAGGAAAAGAAGAGAACTCAATTTTTTAAACTGGAAAAAATTCTTTCAAATGGCTTGGTTTATATAAGGAAATATCTAAGTAGAAAATAGGGCTGAGTCATGAGAAAATACCAGATCTGAGTTTATTGTTGTTATTGCCAAGTCAAATTTAGTTTAAAAATATATTGTTGAAAATAAAGAGTTCTATATCACATTAGTCAAGCCAAGTCAAGCCCGGCGTTAGTCGGGTTGGGTCGATTCGAGTCGAGTCAGTTGATCAGTGTACATGCTCATGTGTGATGGTCAGCATGGTCTCCCTCCTCAACGCAAGAGAAATCATTGGATGCCCAAAGAGCCCATCCTTTCTCTTGTAAATCCTATATATAGATAGGAGCACTTTATAGTTCCCTACAACGTGGAACTATTCACTAAGAGGGGTATTCTATACTCTTCTCAATATTGTAAATAATTCACTTTTAAAACCCAAGTTATCCAACTATCTCCCACTTGAATTTTGAAAAATATTTTTCTTGAACAATTTCTAGTTTTATAAAATTATGCATAAACAAAGTTGTCTTTCGATTTGAACCTTTGCATAGTGAGTAAGAACAATCAATAAAATATGATTTGGTTTAATAATCAGATTAAATAAATATTTAATTTGAGATTTTATCTTTTAAAGGTTAAAATAAATGTTTTTATATATATTTATATATATTATAGATAATCATTTTTTTGGAATTTAATAAATAAATAAAGTTTTGTTTTTAAATTCTAATAATATATTAGTAATTGGGAAAATTATGTTTTAAATTAATTTTAAGCTTTTCAAAGTTATTTAAATTAATAACTATATGGTTTGTAAATATTTAAAATAAATATTAAATTGTTTAAAGTTTGTATTAGCTTAATTTTTATTTTAAATTTAAATAAAAGTTGATTTTATTTCTTTTTAAATATTATTTGATTAATATGATTTGGAAATATTTTATATAAGTTTAAAATATAAAAAAACATATGATTTAAATTCATTTGATAATAAAAGTGATTTATAATCTCTTTATAAATCATTTAAAATTTGTTAAATTGTTATTTTCAAGCCATAATAATAAATGTATTATTTTCCCATAAATATAAAAGGAATTAAAAATAAGAAAATAGTATTATCATTTTAAATTGAACAAATTGACAATAATTTGGATTTCAAAAGTTTAATATGAATTTGGAATTCAAAGGATCAATTTGAATTTGGAATTTTATTTTAAATTCAAATAAATAGATTCTTGAAAATATTTGTATAAGTTTTAATTTATAATTTGTTTTATTTACATTTATTTTTAATAGGAAATTCATATATATATTACATAAGTATAAATAAATTTAAGTAAAATTCTTCATTTACATTTAAAAATATAACTAAATTAAATAAAAGACATGTGTTAACTTATGTATATAATCTAGCTACATGTGTTAAGTAGTTAATAACTCTAATAACAAGTGTCATTTGTATTTTAGTCTTTTTCTTTATTTTATTTAAAATTTATTTCAGCCTTAAAACATTTTATTTTCCCTCATTTTCTTTTCATAACCTAAAGTACTTAAAATGAATCAAAGAAGAAAAAAAAAAATCTGAAAACTCAAAACCCCTCAAAAGAAAATCTGCAACCCAAACCAAAATTCCAAACATGCAATTTCAAATTTGAGCAAATCAAGTCTGCATTTCTTTTTACAAACCTGCAGAACAAAATTCCTGTAAATTTTTGTTCCTCTGGAAATGACCATCAGCATAGCATATCATAAAGGGCTGCATGCATCTAATTTTGGGTAGAGTTTCAAATTCAAGCAATCTCAAGTCTGCATCTTTATTAAGAATTAAAGAATCATAGAACCTGCAGCATTAAGTTAAAGACAGGATTCAGGATGGCTTTGAGAATAATGGAGGAGCAGTGGAGCAGGAGGCTTCTACGTTAGATATATAGTTTCCGCTATGTATTCTCTGTGTTATGTTGTATTAAGTTGTAAATATTAGACAGGTGTTTATAACTGTCTAGTATATGTGATGTGTATACTGTGTATCTCTGATTGATATTGTATATTATGTAATACTTATGTTATTAATATAATTTATTCATTCCGCTGTTGAGATTCTAGTATTATTTCTTCTTTCTCTTCTTTCTTTTCTTCTTCTATATCTTTCTTTCTTAATAGATGATGCGATTTTCTGGGAGTAGAAAGTCGCGTCGTTACAGTTGGTATCCAGATTATACTAAAGTGACTCATCGTCTTGAACTCTATCTTTGACATCAAACCACACACAACCTTTCAAGGGTGCAGTCTATATCCCATGCTTTAAAGGCCATGCACTCTATTCCAGTTTAGTGATTTCTCTAGGAATTTTGTCCAAAATTCCATAAGAAACAGCCACATTTCCAAATTCACATACGAGAATCTATCAAGATGGAGGCAGGGTCAAGTGGTGATGCAGTTGGACTGTCTTGTTTGGAGGTTCGACCAATTTTGATCGAATAGATTGCTTCTAATCAGATTTCAGTCTCGTCCAGAATAGGTGGTTGAAAGAAAGGAAGATTGTGCGTTCCAAGTGTAGGAAACATAAGAAAGGAAGTCTTAGATGAATGCCATCGTTCGAAGTTCACTATACCTCCCGATGGTACAAAGATGTATCAGGATATGAAGAGGAGTTTCTTTTGGAAAGGAATGAAGCAAGATATTAGTTTGTGTGTAAGGCGGTGCTTGAATTGCCAACAGGCACATGCCAAACACCGAGTTGTTTGCTTCAGCCGTTAGATATTCCAGTATGGAAGTGGGATTCTATTTCTATGGACTTTATAGATGGGTTGCCAAGGTAGAATGGGGGAAATGAAAGTATATGGGCTATAGTGGACAGATTGACCAAGAGTGCCCATTTCATTCTCGTTAAGTCAACCAGGACGACACCTGTTTTAGCAAGGTTTTTCATGAAGAATGTGATTAGACTGCATGGAATTTCTTGTAGCATAGTTAGTGATAGAGATTCCTTGATCACTAGCGAATTTCGAAAGAGTCTATAGGAAGTTTTGGGAACCAAGCATATGATTGGTACCGCTTACCATCCGCGGACAGATGGGAAAACAGAAAGAGTTAATAAGATCTTGGAAGATCTGTTAAGAGGTTGTGTTTTGGACATTGGGGGATCATAGAAGGACCATCTGCATCTAGTCGAGCTGTAACAACCCGAAAAGTTATAGTAATAACAATTAATTAACAAATTGATTGAATAATAAAAATAGGGTTGGGAAATTGTTAAAATTCAGCCATGGGAGTTGCACCTTTAGGTCCGTGGTAATTTTCTGAGCAATTTTCATATATAACTTGTTGAAATCCAAATTGGTATGGAGAAGTTACAAGAGAAACAAAGAAAATCGAAATTATATTATAATTAAACAAAAATGAAAAAAAAGACCCGTAACGGGTCGACCCGCAATCTTCCTTGGATGATTTTTCATCCAGGTGCGAGCCAAAAACTGTAATTCTATTTTTTGGTGGAATCCTGTGCGTTCATAATTGCATCTGATGGTTTCTAGTGAGCCCATAATGGTTGCACTAGATTAAATCTTCAAATCCGACGGCCTGAGATCCCTAAGCCACACTATAAATAGAACCCTAGTCCTAGTAATTTTTATCATTCAGATTTTCTCCTAATTGGGTTTATTGCCTGAGGCTAACCCTAAATAGATAAATTTTCTGGGGAGGAAATCTTTTTAATAAAAATAATTTATACCCTAGAAATGGATCCAGGAAAGCCTAGGATTAGAGCAAAGGGCCACAGGTGAGTGTTTTATAATTATTTTAGATTTGCAAGCAATTTAAAATAATTGAATTCTCAATAGTTGTAGTTTTTTTACAATTTGAAGACAGTTTTTATGTAAGTTTATTTATAGTCGGGTTTTAAGTAAATTTCAGAAGTTCTTTTCGGTCTATTTTTATTCAGCTATTTTATTCAATTATTTGCAGTTATTTACAGTTATTTACAATTATTTACAGTTATTTTCATCTTTTTTAAGTTGGAATTTAGCCTATAAATGTTAGTTTCTTTTTATAGAGATTTAATCTTTTTTGACGCGAATAAAATATTGAAAAGAGAAGAGTTCGCAAATACTAGTTAAAATAGAAAAACACTAAATTTGCAGAAATCGGATGTAAAATGAGAAAACTTGAAACAAAATGGATATGGACTGAAAATGGCAAATTCAAGATATTTGCAAGCATGATTATAACAAGTAGTTATAACTATAAAGAGAAAATAGAAGAGTAAGAATTGCAGGAACCGTTATAACACGTAGGTTATAATTAGAAAGAAAAAATAACAGAAGGGGCGTGTTTTAAAAACTTAGATCTTGGATTAAGTTAATAAGCAAATATAGCAGTAGTGGCCCATACCCGTAGCATTCCCTTTTAGGTATAGGACTGATGGTCTCCCACGTAGGTGAGGTTGGGCATGCTTATGCTGACTAGGGTAAGTAAGTGGCCAATAGATAGAGTCTCAAATTTGGGGATTTGTGCAAAGGGCGAAAAATTAGAAGATTTGTTTGTTAGGACCAGTAACGGTAGCATTCCCTTTTAGGTCGAGGACTGATGGTCTCATACGTGGGTGAGACAGGGCATGCTTATGCTGATTAGGGTAAATAAAGGGTCAAATAAAAGGCAGTAGTTAGTGTGTACCGGTTATGACCAGCATGCGGCATCGATTAAGATAAATAATTAACTATCGCGTTCTAAGCTCTAAGAGGTGTTTTGTTGTGGGACAAACATGATTGGCTCACAATGGCACTGCAGCGGTAGGAAAGGTTGATCATGGGTAGGATTAGGATTTCAGCCTAATCAAGTTAGCAGTTGAGATAGGATTAGGTTTTCAGCCTAATCACAATAGTTTAAGACAAGTGCAAACAATCAAAGCAAACAGTTAAACAGAATCAGAAGAAGTATTTTATGCAATTTTTATCTTTTCTGTATCTTTCTTTCAAGCTGGAACTATTGTTTAGTCTATTATCTTTATCTCGCTTAGTAATTCTAGTAATTATTTTCACTCACTAGACTTATTGTCTGACCCACTCCTCTATCTTTCCTTTTTCCACAAATAGGCCAGGAGATTTGAGGATAGTTGATTCAGGCCGCTTAAGATTCATTTTCGAAGTTTTCTCATTTCAAGTGCATTCTTCTACTTTCCATCTTTTTCATTTGGCTTATGATGGATTGGCACTTGTGAGAGGGATTATTTTTGTTATTTTTGTACCCTAATTATATGAAACTGAGATGCATTTTCATAAGACATGAGAGATTTTGAGTTTTTGAGACAAGTTATGTGCAAATGACTTATTTCGAGATGAAATTTAATTCTGAATGATAAGTTATTATTTAAATATTTTCTTCTGTTTTTACTTATTTGTCTTGTGAATCTTAGTCTCTATGATGCTTTAACTATACATATAACGCACAACATCCATTGATGTGTCCTTTTTGGGAATACTAAGGGGTGTGGGGTGTTTCATGAGTTTTCATATAACAACAGTCATCAGACTAGTACTGGGGAGACACCATTTGAAGCTTTGCATGGAAGGCCATGCAAATCTCCTATTTCTTGGTTGGAGACCGGAGATAGGTTGATTCTAGATCCAGATTTGGTAAGTGAAGCTGCAGAAAAGATTGAGATCATTTGGGCTAGAATGAAGGAGGCTCAGTCTAGGCAGAAAAGTTATGCAGATAAGAGACAAAAAGATTTGGAGTTCTCTATTGGGGACCAAGTTTTTGTCAGTATCACCGATGAAGGGTGTGCTTAGATTTGGGAAGTCGGGAAGTTATCTCCTAGGTTCATAGTAACTTTTCCTATTCTTGAGAGGATCGAAAAGCTCGCGTAAAGACTTGAGTTACCAAGCAGTTTGGCAGGTGTCCATGTTGTTTTTCATATTTCTCATCTTAGAAAGTGTGTTAGAGATCCAGAGACTGCTATTGCATAGAGAGTTCTAGATAATTTAGTGCTAGAACCGAACTTGACCATAGTAAGGAAGCCAGTTCGCATTGTTGCAATAGATGAGAAGAGGCTTAGAACCAGACGTTCAGATCAGTCAAAGCTGAGTGGAGTGACGATGATAGAGACTATACTTGGGAGGTTGAGAGCGAGATTATAGATACTTATCCTGACTAGTTTTGATGGTATGTTTTACCTTCTTGTTTGTTTTGAGCCTTCTTGTAATTTTGAGGACGAAATTCTTTGAGGAGGGGAGTCTGTAACACCCAAGATTATTGATAACATTATTTAGGAGATTTAGTTAGATAAACAAAATAAAATAATGTGTTGATAAGGGGATTGGGATTTGATTTAATTAAGGTAGTCGTGCCATCTAATTAAAAAAATTAAAAGAAAGGTTCAAAATGAATTAGAGGAGGGGTATTATAGGAAAGAGGCCATTCCTATATTGTCTTTCGTAGGCCATGTATTTCAAAGCACACGTTCATTCTCACTTTCAAAAATTTAAAATCTTATCCAGCCACCATTAACGAAGGAGGAAGAAGAGGAAACAAAAGAGAAGCCGAAGGAAAGAAAATTCAAATCAAACTCATTCAAATCTCAAGCTCCCTAGTCATTAAAGTCGGAAGGTGAATAATGCTTACATCTCTAAATAATTTTGGTTTTAGTTTTAAGGTTAATTCCGCATGATATTGCAAAGATTTTCCATGTGTTTGAATGATAAAAAGATTATACGTACATGTTGATGATTTATATATGTTCATATAGATTTTATGACCCGTTTTAAGGAAAAAACCCTATTAAATGACATCCGTTAGCTTTGTGAATTTTTATGACAATCTAAAAAGTTATTTTAGAGATGGGTTTTGATTTTCAGAAATTTTAGAATTTTGTGGAATTGTTATGAATTTTCTAAGGAATAAAAAGCTAATTTGGATTATACAATTATTTGCGGGAAAAATACGGGAAAATAATTATATTTTGGATTCGAAAATTTTATATGTTGAAGAGAACATATTATTCGATTTTCTAGAATTTTTCCAAAATTTTTCAAGTTGCATTAATAGTTATATAAAATTATTTGAGATATCGATGTTTTACATTATTATAAAAGAGAAAGGGGCTTTTTCAAAATTATTCAAATTTTCAAATAAGGATAATCGACAGCACTTTTGAATATAAAATTTCGGCAACCAATTAAATTTAGACAAACAAGGAAGGTGGTGTATAAAAGTACAAATAAGTAGTTTTTCATCTATTTTAACCCTTTCGGCGGAGCTTCCGCCTTCATTCCAGACCTTCCAACAAAGTCAAATGGTATCAAACCTTTCAGCTAGGTCAAATACCAATGCATAAGGTATCAGGCAACTGGTACGTAGTGGATTGGATGGAGTCGAAAGGTTTAGGGGCGAAAGGTTATAGCTTTTGAAAGCGATGAATTTTTGTTTTGGTTTAAAGAAAATATTCCTGCTAACTTTCAACAAAAAGCCTTCGAAATTGTCAAAAAGTTTTAAAAGAAAAAGGTTTCGATTGGCTTGATTTCTTGTTTTAAATGAAAACTTCGACAAGGTCAAAAGTTATAGCTTTCAACAAGGCCGAAAGCATTGTTGTCGCTTGCTAACCTTTCGACACAGACGGACTCAAAGGTTATCTTTTGTTTTCTAAAACTTGCCGCCTCTCTCCATAGATTTCGAAAGGTTGGTCCCAACACCAACACTTCATCGTCTTCGAATGGTTTCGAAAGGTTTTATAAATTTTCAAAGCAGTTGCGTTCGACTCCATTGTTTTTCTGAATCATGTTGCATAATCCAAATGTTTTAGGTCGAAATTTTCTAAAGGTTTGAAAGTAGTTAACTTTGATTGGTTTCGAAAGGTTTTCCACCTGTTTTAAATTGAACTCGATGTCTTCAAAAGGTTTTGAATTACATTGCTTTCGAAAGGTTTATTATATAGGGGAGGTACCCTAGACTTTCGACTAGGTATGGTTTTGCAATGTTTTCGAAAGGCTAAGGTTTAAAGGATTTAAAAGGCGGATGTCGTATGTTTCAAAGCTTGTAAATGGAAAGCTTTTAAATGCTTAGGAGTTACCTTCAATGACTTCGAAAGGTTTATTACAGGACATGAAAGAGTTACCTTCAATACTTTCGAAGGGTTTTGTAAATGGTTTTGAAGGAGTTAGCTTCTATGTTTTCGAAAGGTTTTTAAAAGGTTTTAAACAAAGTTTTCGAATATAAGAACTAGGCAGATAGCCTAAATGTTTTAAGTTATAAAGGACATTAACTTATTATAAAGGATAGACAATCCTTATTAAAAATCATCAACATTATTTTGAGTAAAGTTATATATAACATGGCAAAAAGAGCTTAGAGTAAAGCTAAAGATATATTTTCTTTGTATATATATGATTTAGCGGATTAAATCATTCTGAAAAGGTTTTAAGGAAAATTTAAAGAGCAGTTTGCTAAGATAATTTGTAGAGCAGTTAGCTCAGATATGTGAATGATAGTTTACCCAAAAGAAAATTTGGGCGGTCAGCTCATATGAAATTCGGACCGTCGGTCCATTTTGAGGGCGTCCGCCTAGAGGACAGTTAGTCCAAAAAGAACAATCATCTTCGATATGAACAGATAGTTCATTTATTAGCATAACGGACCTTACTAAATTTTTAAGGACAATTAGTCCACCCCTTTTACCTGTTTAGGGTAGATTGCTCATTATCTAGTATAAAAGATATTGCTATAAGCAATTTAGAACAGATAGTCCAGAAAGAGCAAATAGCTTAAAATTTAGCACAAATAGTTCAGATTTTAGACAGATAGTCTATTTCATTTCCTGTTTTAACATAACTAATATTTCTATATTGTTATTATAACCAGTTGATTAACCAGTTTTGTTGCATGAAGGGATTTGCAAAATATATGTTTTGAAAAGAGATATTAGTGAGGGAAAACCCGATCCGCTAAGCGGCGTTGTCTCACTATTTATCAGTAAACTGAAATGCAACATATATTATTCATAGTAGGCTTTAATTCTGACTTGAAGTTTTTATTTCCCCTTAAACTCTTGGGTGCTCAAAATTTGATTTGAGTAGGCTGAGGGTTTAGGTTTTCAAGTTTTAGTAGTTTTTGACATATAAAGCATTCGAAGACGAGCAGGTGGCTGACGGATAGCTAATTAAGGAATTCTGTTTTAAAAATTTTTCTACTGTGTATTAAAACAGTTATGCCTATATTGCTTTGGTCATCAAGGGGGCATCTTCATATGTCGCTATTGCGTATTATTGTAAATTATATTTGATCGATGCCCGGGATTACCTTTGGAGAATATTAAAGCTTGGACATGATTTATTTGAAATGTACTCACCAAAAGTATTGTTTTTGGAAATCTGTGATTTTGTTCATATTGAAGTGCTTCTAATATTATTGATATCATTAACACTATCATATTTCGTCACCAGAAGTTAATACTGTGAATGGCTACAGCATCCATAGAGATTAGCTTTTGGCCTTCAGATACGGGATGTTACACATAAGAGAAAACATTGGATGCTTAAAGGGTCCATCCTTTCTCTTCTAAATCCTATATTTTAATGGGAACACTTTACTGTTCCTTATAGTGGGACTATTCACTAAGAGAGGTATTCTATACTCTTCTTGATATTTTTAATAATTCACTTTTAAAACCCAAATTTTCAAATTGTACATGTCTTTAGTCGGCATGGATAGGAATAGAAACGAGTCATGCTTCAAATGGAAAAACCTTTTTCAACTACCCAAATGGATGAAGAAAAGAAGTGGTTCAGTGAGCAAGTTGTTCCTATTCACACTCTCATATATGTTCAAGAAATCATTATTTCATTCGGAAATATTATATGAATAATCTTTTCATGGTTAGCACACATTTTAATGGATGTTGAAGAAATGACTCTCTACGCCTTTGGATATTCAATTTGATCTCGAGCATCATTCTAAAAGCATAAATGTTTCCTATGCGTGAAAGTCACTTTTTGGATGACAAAATTCTAGTTCTTGGAGTTAATTCAGATCCTGCAAAGCTTGAAGAGGTTTATTTTGCATATATTATCTCCTAGAAATATTTCTTTACTGATTTTGATAACATCTTAGTAGTTTTATTCAATTAAACTGCCCAGCTTAATGAATTCAGTAATGAGTTTGATGCTACAAGAAGCATAGGTGATTTAAGAGTTGCAACTGCAGTAATTTTGAACAAGTATCACTATAAACTATTCCATGGTATTTTTTACCTTTTTTTGTTTGGCCTGAGTAGTTAAAATCTAAACTTATCTTACGGAAATATAATACAAAGAAATATACATGATGTTAATCTTCTTTCTATTAATGTTCAGAAAATTTTATGGTCTAAGGTCAATTTAATATAAGATGTTGGAAATATACTAACATCATTTATATCCTTGATAGATTGGAAAGTTATTTTATGTATATACTTTGCTTAGAAAAAAATAACATATTAAGCCATATAAAGAGTTTGTATTATTGCTTACGAGTGTGTATGCACGCCCAGATGGGCCTGCATCTAATCACAATGTGGATGCATTAATTTAACAACGTGTGGACATTTGCTGGACATCTAAAAATGCAACAGTGTTGAAGGGAGCCATGTACAAATTAACACAAACAGATGCACGTTGCCTTTAGTTGGATTGACCAAGTTATGTTATGTTAGGGCTTGGTTTTTATTATATTTCTGGATGAAACTTCCCAAAGAGAGCGCAAGGTTTTTGACACCGAAAACAAAGCATAAAAGACAGAATAACAAAAGGTGAATTCTTTTATCTAAACCCTAGAGCAGAGGCAACAATTTAACAATGATTTGGAGACTACTATTTCGTATTGTTTGATAGTAGATGGAGACGTTACAATGCATTAATTCAACAATGTGTGGATATTTAAAATGCGGGACATCTAAAAATGCTTGTGCTAAGGGGATGTACAAATTAACATAGACAGATGTCTGCTACATTCAGTTGGACTGACCCTCATAAGAAAATTCATTTCAATAATAGAAATACACAACGCTTCCATTAAAGATTAACAAAATACTCAGTTTTATAAATTTTTGCTTCATATGATCATTAAGTTGGTTGGGGGAAATAACAGAACATGCATAGCTATTTTTATCCTCTCATAGAAATATATATAAAAAATTATAAAACCATAATTCACAAACTAACATTAATTGGTATGGTATAGTCTAACTCCACTCAAAGTCCTGCAAATTATCCACACTTGAACTTCTACAATTCAGATTCTCACTTTACATTTACACACAACAATGTGTAAAGCTTAATGCTTTGTATATTTCATTGGTTAACGCTTCCAACTTTCTAAACTTATAATTAGTAAATCTAATAATTGACAATTTAAAATCCACTATCATTGTTACAATATATTAGCAGTAGATGGTTGTTTGAAGACTACAACTGGCGTCATCCCCAAAGCTGCTTTCCATTTGCTTATTCTAATAGGGTTTTCCATTTGCTTGTTTTAATGCGATTGGATTCTATATTTTCTTCTCAAATCTGTGATACAAAAAAAGACAATATAATGTGTCAATTCATGAGCATATTATTTACTAACAAATTGCAGACCATTATGATTACAGTCATTTAACAACAACATACAAACAATACAAAACAAAGAATTTAAGGAAGATCACATCAACTCTTAAATACATCATTATTAAAACTTGCTCATTATGGTAAGAGCAACTGCATTGCTAGGAGAGAAATAGAATGAAAGTATTGGACTTTTCCTTGCATTGATCGTTGAAAGGTAAAGCTAAGATTAATGAAATTTCGGCCCTTATATTTCGATAAAGATCCACGTCCATCTAATGAGGAAGTATTGGACTTTTCGTTGCATTGAACCAAAAAGCGGTTTCATGGCCCTAAATATTGCAGCTTTAACCTCCAATAAGCCATGGACAAATTTATTATCGCATATTATTTTTATCAACCAGATATGCCCACACTGTAAAAAATCTAGTTATTAATTCCATTTTTGAAAGTATGTTTCATATCCAATCTAAATCATATATGATTTTAGTAACTGCTTCATTACCCAATTAACTAAATTCCTTCTAAGTCTTAATGAGCTACATGCTCCTTTTACCGTTATTTAATTCTTAAACGAACGCTAAATTTCATTCGAATATAATTCCCATGTACATATGCCCTAAGTTGAATATTCATATAAAAGCATGTGATAAAAAAGAAAGAAACCACTATTACCTTCCTGTCATTATCATTTGGATATCATGGAATTTTTTAGATCAAAACCATTTTCCAGTAGCATCTGCAAGAGAGAGAAAGAACTGTCTGGACAATAACTATCTATTTATATCTCTGTTATACTTTTTAGGTAGCATACAATCAAGTTAATGTATGGACAATAACCAAATATTTTAGGTAATAGTTGATATATGCTATAAAAAGAAGGTGTCATTTATCTATAACCTGGTTTTTATCCTTGTTATGAAATCTTAGTGGAATAAAACTCATGCAGCTGAAACAATGTAGGGTAGAATAACAGTCAAAGAAAAGCAGGTGGTTAAAAATTCTGAAAGGTTGATTACCAACACACGGAAACTTCTACATATGAGTTAAAGCAACAATATCCTTTTAATATTATTACCGAAAATGATATGTGCACAAAGTGCATTAGTGGAATATAACTTAACAGAATGTCCATATATTGGGATACACTGATAGGGTGGGTTTTATTGCTAAATCAATTAAAGAAACCTCATTCCATATGCCCTTGTATAAAATAAAAAGGGTTGTAATACAGATGGATTATAGTGAAATTATTTGAGGCATTACAACATCATGGAAACAAAGATGCAATATAGGTAAAGATTCTTCAAGCATAAAAGTTGTTCGCAAGAAATCCAAGTGCGACTAACAACAAATATAAACATATTTGAATCTAAATGCAATTAACCATGTCAGATACAAATGCTTATAAGGAAGAACATCAGTATTATAGGACCTTTTTTGGTCAAGATACAAATAGCTCAAGAAAGCCAATGACATAAAAGAAAAATGAAACTCATATCAATGATAATTATATTTTATAGTTACGAAGTTAGTAAAATGAAAATTGTTGGGGTAATGTAAAATTTACAGAGAAATATGTACCAGGAATATGAGTTAATAAAAATGTTTATGGTACCAATGCACAAAACATAGATGGAAGAACCTCTAGCAAGTTACCTGAATAGAGCCAAAAGAACTGTTTTCTCATGTTTTTATATAATTCTTCTCGTGTATCCGCGTCCAGTTTTTAATGTTTTTTTATATATATTATTCTCATATCCTCATTTGTGGAAGATGATCTCGCCACTAACATAAGAACATAGTATTTTAATTAATTAACACCAGCCAGAGCACATCATTTAAAATACTGTGCACATTCAAATCTGTAACATGTGTTTACCTTATATCCAAATAGGACATCTAATTCCAACCATTAATCATTCCGCGCATAGCTTGCAATGCCTGAATGATGAAATTCTCTTCCAAACCTCAAATGAAGACCCTTCCACACAAAATCTTCGATTGAAGACACCTAAATCAATCAAAGAAACACTGTTAATAAACGATGAAATGCTTAAGTGCAGCCATAATATCCACAAATACAACAAAAACATTGTTAAAAAACAATGAAATGCTTAAGTGCAGCTATAATATCCACAAATACATTCGTAAATATTAATAGAAATTTTTTTAAATTGCTTTAAGATACCATTCAACACTAAAATTAATACTGTCTTAATATTGGAACATACATACCATGTCACATATTCTGACAGCACAACGTCATTTGCAAGGAATACTATCTCTGTTCAACATCAACAGTATATTGCAGCTAATAAAATAAAATCACTCAAATTGAATTGACCACACTCAAGCTGGAAAATAATTGAATTGTATCACCAAATTTAATTAATAATTAAAAAAAACCGAATGAACCTGAGAAATTGATGATGTATCCTTTGCCCCTAGACATCTAAGACTTACTTTCAGTGTTATGACCCTTAGCCTTCTGAGACTTACTTTCAGTGTTGTGTCCCTCTAGACTACTGAGACTTACTTTCGCTGTTGTGTAATTATTTAGTTTGGGAACTTTGTACACTACAACTCCAATTGCCCTACGTTATTTTCAGTCATTTGAACTACTTCATCAACTTTGAATATGGCTATATGCAAATATAAGAACCTAGTGCAGTTAGCATAGATCACTTAATCCTATGATGAAGGATGGAAAATAGAAATTGAAACAATAGTAACTATATTTAGATCCTCATCAATGCATGTGTACAAAAGAAATGAGTTTTATTAATGTGTCGATGTGTAAAAAAGAAATGAATTTTATCTGCGATTAGTATTTTGTACCTGACATAATTTTGTAGAGGTTTCTCATAGATCAATTGAAAGATCGTTGAGCAAGCAATTTATGTTGGCCTTTCAAATACAGGTGTCTCATAAATGGAGGTTTTAAGCACAGATCAACCAAAACCACATTTGATGCACCATTGTTAATCTACGAATTGTCAAATGATAAATGCAAAACCATATTTTTCCTAATTTAATTTATCTAAGTTTTGTTTGTCGGATGAGTTGAATAAATAAACTATATGCCCTTTCTATGAAACATAATTTATTTGATATAGAAAACAATCTTTGTATTTTAAAGTAATAAAAAATTTGAGTGCCCTTTAATAACCAATAGTTAGACAGATGCAATGCGGTTAGTTTTAATAAAGTCATACAAACTAAATATAGCAATTGGTTATAACCTAGACCTCAAGTGGCTTGACACCAAATAACGTGTGCTGACCATGGCTAAACAAACCGAGAAATAATAAATTAGAAAAAATATGGATACATATCAAATCTGGATTAATTGTGATTTTCAACGATATTGAAATTTTATAAAATTAAACAAAGTAGCAAGGGAAACTATGAAGCTTAAAGCAAACAGATTTCACATTTAAAAAAAGGATAATCCACTTAAACTTCCAAACCTACTTTGTATATGCCACTGAAAGTTAAATAGGAAAATATACGATGAAACCATCCACTCGCCCTTTATTTCTCAACCATAAGACTTTTTTTTCAAATTAATAGTTAAAAATCAACAAAGTAACCTAATATAGTTGAAGTTTCACCAAATTAAGAAATCCTAAATTAAAATCAATATACAGGAAAGAAAACACTTACTAAATGTATACAAAGCCATTCTAGAACTTTGAGTGCTTAATTTTGGTTTCGATCATCCGAGTAGGTAAACAAATTACCTAATTTTCAAAACTGAACAACACAGTCAATCTGATATTTTTTACTAAATACATACAAATTCATGACTTGTTCCCTGGGGCTGAAAGGAAAATTGAACTGTTTAATCAGTCAAACATATCTTTGGTCGCTTTTGGATCCTTTAGAGAAAGATCAATCTATGGATTGAAATAAAAATTAGATTTCCCAATACATACATACATACATACATATATATAATTGAAAATTTATAAGGTAATTTGATTGGATTAATAATAAAGGAGACGGATAAAAAATAGTTAACTCGAAGAGTGACTGTGCATTTAGAGTGGAACCACAAACTAAAAAATATAATTGGATGTGATAGCTAACATTTAGTAGTTAATTTCGAAGGAAGGAATTTTCTCACGCATGATGATTAAAATTTTAATATTTCTTGAAAATTTTAAAGTTAGATAATAAAGAAATTGTCTTGATACCTTACTTGAAAAGAGAAATCATAAATTTCAAACTGTCATATGATAATATTGAATAGAAAAAATGAAATAAGAGAGCGATTCATAATGATTCCTATGCATGATTCATGATGAAATAAAGGCTTCATTATTTTATCATAAATTTCCCTCTATACGTTCATGATTCCTATGCTTCTTGTCATTTATACCATTTTTTGAAATAAGAGTGCGATTAATTAAACTCCAGTTTTATTGTTGCCAATTATTGTAAATAGTTCAGTTGGTATTGTATGAATATGGCACTATCGGCTGCATGAATTGTAATACATTAAGTTCATCTATTGTCGGGTCAGATTAATAATTTGTAGCAAATATAGCTAATTTTAGTTCTTTTTTGGACTCCAAACGTATCAGCTACTATTGTCATTGGGACCATATAAGCAACAATTAGTCATAATTAACCATATAGTGGAAATTTGCTAGAATATTTATTATATTATAAAAATCTGCAATTGATGCATAGTGAGCCTAATACACAGATGTAGATGGAAATTCAAAAATAATGTCAAATTTAATGGGAAGGTCGGATATCAAAGAGATTCCAAGATTAAGCCTCCATGTGTCCATAACATGAAGAAATGGAGGCAAATCAAGGTTGGAGTTTGGATTGCCTTGTATATTTATATATTTATTATGATAAATACATGGCTATTTAGATTTGATTTTACAAAAATGAGGAAACATCATTTATGTATATCCCAAATGAAACAACATGGAATCATTTTTACACATAATTTTTTTGAAGTTGATAATGATTTCATAAATAAAAATCAAGGCCATAATGCATTACATAACAACATAAATACTACATACAACAATTTTTTTGTCCAAAATAATGTACCATGTTAAAAATAAGTGGCATGGATGTACAACAAAAATCAAAGAACCGCTTTTATCTAAACTGGTATGAGTGTATATGCATCTTGCAATTTTTAAAATCATATGATCACGAAAATATCATGAAAAAAAATTAAAAAAATCAATATAGTTACCCTACATATCCAAGATTTTTCAAGATCCAAATTTTCATTGTCGAAGTCATGTATTCTTTAACTCCTTTCTCTATAAGAATTTGTTTGCTGATGCTCACAGCATAGTTATCTTTGTATGACTGCGACAAAAATAAAGCAAGAATCAAAATATTTTGAATTGAAATAATAGCCTAGAAAAATTTCATAGGTACTTGAAAACTTTTGCAAAAGTAAACAGACATTCTTAAATTAATTCATCAGCAAAAGTCTATGATAATCTTTAAATAATGCATTACATATATAAGTCAATATTATTGTGTTCAATATAACCAAAATTATTACCATCTGCCGCTCCATGCATTTTCATATAAAATATATGGAGGAGAATCATAGTGATCGCCCAATGAGGAGGAATCAGCTGCTATGCTCTTGCTACTAAAAGACTTCCGTAAGATACTTCAATATTCGTAGAACTCGTGTTAGCATGCAACTGAAAAGACGATGGAAGAATTCTTTTTCCCTATTTATACATAATGGTTACAGTTTAGTATTTTAAAATTACTGATAACTAAACTGTTATCAAGTTTTTACGTTGCCGCTTCTGTATAAATGATCATTGATAGCATGAAAACCTTGGCATACTGCATCATTTCCGTTGATGTTATTACCCTCGGAAAATATTAAGCACAATGAATTATTTTCATCTCCTGTATTGATATCAAACATCAATTGCAATCCACTATCACAATTTTTGCTGTCAGTATCCATTTTTGTCACCTGAAAGGCCGCAAAACTAGAAGTAGAAGCCAAACCTATGTTAATTTTTACATGAAAGAAGCGCAAAATAAGTTAGAATACAATGACAATGTATCTCAATATCAATGCAGTCAAGTTCATTCTTATAAGCTTGAACAAAAAGGCGGTAGAAAGAGACATTAGTATGTATATAATAAGCCAAAGGATGTATTATGAAAGACGTGCTCTTTGGATCAAGTTCTGTAGATTTGCAGTCATATTATACTGGCAGAACCATCCATGTCTGCTTGTCTGATAAAAACATATATAATCTCTCAAACAATTAGCATCCACGAACAATATGTTTTAATGATTGGACCATGTTTTTTCAAACAATTAGCATATAAAAACATATATGTTTTCATGATTGGACCATATAAAAACACATGTTTTCAAAAAATCTCTCAAACAATTAGCATTGATGTCTGCACGTCTGTATAGATACACAAATGTAGATCCAACCTTTGGACCATATTTTTGAATAGAAAGTTAATCAACTTGAACTGGTTTTCACGATTCATATGCATTCCCAGTAATATCCTACTTAACATTCTGCAATAAAATTTAAAGAGCTGATTTGGATATTGCAAAATTAAGAGATTAGTACCTTTCAAAAGAGTGTGGATACGCAAATTGCAGAGATACTCAGCTTAGCAATCGGTCAATCAGCGAGATGAGATCGGGAACCGCAGTGGACTAACTATCGGTTGGTTGAAGGAGAAGGTGTTGGAGAAGCGATGGATCTTGAATCGTCTTGGATGTGGATCAGATCTACATCGTTAGAGGGAGATATGAAAGTCGGCAGAGGTGAACGATGCAAAAAATGTGATACGAACAGAACACAATAGGATGCGAAAAGAACAATGCGTGGAGGATAATTCTGGTATTCCAGAAAGACACGAATGAAATTATATGGATGGAATTTACATTATTAGTAGTAGAGATGATTAGAAAAAAAAGAATATATCACCTAATACCAATTTAAAATGCTTATGATGCTCCTGAAGTCATTTCTAATAAAGGATATAATGGTGCAAAGATAGATTTACGGTCTTGTGGAGTTATCTTGTTTGTTCTTCTTGCTAGTTTTTTGCAATTTCAAGTATAAATCCATCCTTCCATCATTTAATTGTTTGTATATAAAATCAACATGATTGTATTTTATGTGATAATAATATTCATTTCTACTTATACCAACTAGCAGGATTAAAGAGATTTCAAATTTAAGCATATCTTTATGAAAATGATATTATGTGATTCTAAAATATACCTAGCGTCAACTGTAAACGATATTGGCATTATTTGCAGATATTTTTGTAGAGTTCAAGTTTCTTAGCTAACCTCAAGTTGTTAATACAAGATTTGGTTCATTGAGTTACTTAGTTAAGAATTTTTTTCCTTTTCTTGCATGAATGCTAGTTTGTCCTTGTGCATGATGTATCAAAGTGTCAAATGGCGCGTAGGATATGTTATTTCAGTAGAACCTTATGCCATAATGCCTAGCGTATTACCTAATATCAAACTGAAAAACATCCACAATGGTTAATTTTACCTGTATAATGTTGCCTACATACATCACGTTGAATCACCATTTACTTGGTCACAAAGCTTTACACGAAATAACACTTTTTTAATTCCAACTTGTTGTCCAAGTGCAATACATAGTTAAATGTAGCTAGTTGATTACATGCATAAATAGTGCTAAGCTTGATATTGTAGATGCTTCAAACTGCGAATGGTTACAAATATGAAGTGTTATATCACGCTTTTAAATTCAATCCCAAACTTCTATCTTGTTCAAACATAAAAAAACTTAACATATCTAATGTGTTGATTCATGTGTTTAGATCTTGGAACCCATTTATTAAATTATAGGATGACAATGTCATAACCATGTACAAAAAGATCTGCAAAGGTAACTTCAGATGCCCGCCATGGTTCTTCTCAAAAGCCTGTCGCGTAGTGTTATCTCAAGGTTTCAGCTTCTCCCGTCTATTCGAAAAATGAATGCCTTCGTACGCAGGTAATAAAAGCTTTTGAGTTGTTTGGTTATTATTATTCATGTCTATAAATAATAAATAAGCTTTACAACTTAACACAATACTTTTGCCAGGCACAAATTGATAAGTTAAATACCATTTGTATGAATTCTGCAGGCAATTCAAAATCAAAGAGAAGTATAATACCTGTTATCCCACATTTTGGGTAAAAACTGGAATATCAACAAATTCGCAAGGAATGATAGATGTCGGGATTGGAAATCGATTGGGATCAAGGCTACGGTCGATATTATTAAAATTTGGTTGAGTTCCGATCGGGACGAAATTGATTGGAAATGATGATAAGGACTAGGAAATGCTATGTTTCAATTTTCAGGATAATCGGAGTTCGTATGAAGGAGATATGATCTGTTGGGCACGTTTTTACCTATTACCGGTCCAAAACAATGCCGGTCCAAGCTCCATCTTCAAACAATGCCGGTCCAAAGCATAGCCGAACCAGTCATCTTCCCTTCTCACCGAACCAACTCCACTTCCTCTCACCACCGAACCAACTCCACTTCCCTTCCCACCGAACCAAGCTTCATCGGTCCAAGGCCTCGCCGAACCAACTCACCGCCGAGTCAAACCAACCACTACCGGACCGGGGCTACCGAACCAACCCATGCTCCACACACTACCGGTCCAGTCAACACTCCACTCACCGTCGAACCAAGGAGCTACCGAACCAACTTTGCCAGGCCAGATTGCATCAGCCCAGGCCCACCAGCAGCTATATACATCCAAGACCTCTGCCCCCAGCCTCACTCTATAAATAGAGGGGCAGGGATACAACAATGGCGGACAAATTTGAGAGCTCAAGCCTGAAAGGAACTTTCAAACAACTTTGATATACTTGTAATCAAAGCTTTGTACTTGTAATCGGATCGGAAAAGGAGAATAACATATAAAGTGGACGTAGGCACATTCTGGCCGAACTACTATAAATCTGTGTGTCTTTTACAGTTTAGTCCCTGTTTTTTACATATTTGCATAAACCACCCAAATCACTACGAACAATATAAAATCAACTAAATGATACGACTTGGAGGTGTTTGCCCATTTTTTGTGCAAACATATTTGGGTTATTTGCTAAGATCTGTGATTTGTGTTTGAATATCGCTGATTTGTATTCATACACTGGTGCTTTCACGGTATTTGGGGTTTGTGGCCAATTTTGGCGCAAACACTTTGGTGCTTTCATTGAGAGGGACTAGCACCAGCTGCATCGGATAGAAGTTTGGATTTGGAAGACAATGGCTAGGCAAAACAGTAGAAGGCTAAGAGCTGAGAGAAGCCAACAGGAAGGAAGTCAACAAGCATCCTCCGGAGGTGAGGAAGTACCAGCTTCGATCTATATAACCCGGGATGAAATGGAAGCCATAACAAATTCACTGCAAGAGAGGTTGTTGAAGAGTCAACAGGAGATGATGCAGACTTTCTTGAAGCAAATGAGAGCTGTAGGGACCCAGAACTTAGGAACGGCTACAACAGCCGTGGACGCGCTAGGGTTATGGAACCCAATGGAGGACAGGATGCAGAGCCAGAGGGCAATCGACAAGGACTTGGGGGAAGGCCTGCAGGATCCAACACAGGAGGACCTTTGGAAGGAGTTCAACAGGCTAGAACTAACGTTGCTGCTAGCGAGCCACATGAAGAGTATGTACCGGAATTCCCTCGGGGGCAACCCCCGACAGACAACGCTGGATTGGTGGATATAATCAGGAAGACTGTGCGAGGTGGTTTGACCAACGGAGACTTGGAAGGAGTGAACAGGAGTCCATTTGCTCGGGAAATAAGGATGGCTCAGAATCCACCTAAATTCAAGCTACCTAGCATGGAGGTATACGATGGCAAGACAGACCCTACGGATCACTTGGTGAGGTACACCAGACACATGGAGGTGCTGGGGGCATCGGAGGAAGTGATGGCCCGATGCTTCCCTTTGTACTTGACGGACTTAGCTGCGATGTGGTTTAGGCAGCTGGGAGAAGGATCTATCAGGACTTGGAGGGAATTGGTGGAAAGGTTTTTGGGATAGTTTCGCGATCATGTCAAGAGACCGAAGAACGTGATGACATTGACATCGGTAAAGAAAAGGATCGATGAATCGCTTAGAGCCTTTCTAACTCGATTCAGTGTCGCAGTTGCTTCGGCGGATCGGCCCGATCCATCGATGGTTTTAATGGCAGCAGTATCAGGAGTCAGGGAGAACTTGGATTTCAAGGTATCTCTGATACGAGATCCCCCACGGGATCTTGACGAATTCTTTCACGAGGCAGAAAGGTTCCTTCGGCAAGAAGATGCGAGTACGGATTTAAAGTTAAAAAAGGTTAATGCAGTGGAGGTTGGAGGACCATCCAGCAAAGGTTTGGATAAAGACAAAGGAAAAAGGAAGTTGGACGATGGTTCTGGAAATGCTAGGAAGCAATGGAAGGATCCAAAGTTTTCCACGTACACAGGATTGAACGAGACGCTGGAGCGGATATATCTGGATACTCGGAATCGCCTTCCCTACCGGAGGCCGGCTAGGAGAGAACCAACAGAACGGGAAAGGACATTAGGAAGGCACTGTCTCTTTCATGATTTGGATGGACACCGCAGGCACCTAAAGGACTTAATTGAGGAGCATGTAAGGAATGGACAACTGCCACAATATGTTGGACCTCGGAATGCAACGGCGAGGCAGGAGCAACCGCCGCCTACCTCAAGCTACGATGGTGGGAGGCCCAGGAATGATGGTCGGTTGATCATCCATTGACTAGGTTAATATGAAATAAGTAGCAAACTATTGGCAAGCAACCAAGTCATTTACACATGTACAGGGACGGAGATAGCACCTAGGCATGCTCTGAATGATGATAAACTGCAATGCTATGGTTTGTGAAATTTGTCTTTTGCTTTTGGATTGGACACTGCTTTACTTTTTGGTTTTCGGTTTTGGAGCTTGGATTGAGCTCCTGGTTTTTCTTGCTTTTTGATTTGGATTTTCCTTTGGATGATTGTTTTCGGTTTTGGATGCTGGTTTGGATTTCTGGTTTTGATTTGGATTTTGGATGTGGATTTTGGATTGGATTTTGATTGGATTTTTATCTGATTTTTGATAAACGGTCGTCGGGTATGGATTATGCCTGGCAAGGGGTGAGTCGCTTTGGCCGAATGTGGTAAATTGACTCATTCAGGTCGTCGAGTATGGAATATGCTCGGCAAGGGTCCGGAGTGACCAGGATTCGGCCTAGAACTTAGGCCCTGTATTATCAATTGTTATTTTCAGGTTGTTGAGTATGGACTATGCTCAACAAGGGTCCGGAGAGACCAGGATTCGGCTTACGACTTAAGTCATGGCATTGTACAGCGTCCAGGGACACTGGACCAAGGTCGTCAAGTGTGGATTATGCTTGGCAAGAACCCGGAGAGGTTAGCTCAACGTCCAGGGTCACTGGACCAAGGCCATCAAGTGTGGATTACTCTCAACAAGAACATGATGAAGCTAGCTTAACATCCAGGGACACTGGATCACGACCGTCAGGTGTAGATTGCGCTTGGCAAGAGCCCAGAGAGGTTATGGATTTGGATATCGACCTGGAGAGGTCCTAGATTCAATTATTGGCTATTGGATAAGGATGGTTTGGGACTCGGTTGTCGAGTTCGAATAGACATGGAATTGGCTCAAGCTTTGGTTATTGGATTTGGGATTGGATATCGACCGGAGCAGTCAAGGATGATATACTCTGGCAATATGGTTATGGACTTCAGATATTGGATTCGGAATTATTCAAAACACGCCTTGTTATCACAAGGCATGTTTTGGGGGGCAAAGTGTTATCCCACTTTTTGGCTAAAAACTGGAATATCAACAAATTCGCAAGGAATGATGGATGTCGGGATTGGAAATCGATTGGGATCAAGGCTACGGTCGATATTATTAAAATTTGGTTGAGTTCCGATCGGGAAGAAATTGATTGGAAATGATGATAAGGACTAGGAAAGGCTATGTTTCAATTTTCAGGATAATCGGAGTTCGTATGAAGGAGATATGATCTGTTGGGCACGTTTTTACCTATTACCGGTCCAAAACAATGCCGGTCCAAGCTCCATCTTCAAACAATGCCGGTCCAAAGCATAGCCGAACCATCCATCTTCCCTTCTCACCGAACCAACTCCACTTCCTCTCACCACCGAACCAACTCCACTTCCCTTCCCACCGAACCAAGCTCCACCGGTCCAAGGCCTCGCCGATCCAACTCACCACCGAGTCAAACCAACCACTACCAGATCGGGGCTACCGAACCAACCCACGCTCCACACACTACCGGTCCAGTCAACACTCCACTCACCGCCGAACCAAGGAGCTACCGAACCAACTTTTCCAGGCCAGATTGCATCAGCCCAGGCCCACCAGCAGCTATATACATCCAAGACCTCTGCCCCCAGCCTCACTCTATAAATAGAGAGGCAGGGATACAACAACGGCGGACAAGTTTGAGAGCTCAAGCCTGAAAGGAACTTTCAAACAACTTTGATATACTTGTAATCAAAGCTTTGTACTTGTAATCGGATCGGAAAAGGAGAATAACATATAAAGTGGACGTAGGCACATTCTGGCCGAACCACTATAAATCTGTTTGTCTTTTACAGTTTAGTCCCTGTTTTTTTACATATTTGCATAAACCACCCAAATCACTACGAACAACATAAAATCAACTAAATGATACGACTTGGAGGTGTTTGCCCATTTTTTGTGCAGACATATTTGGGTTATTTGCTGAGATCTGTGATTTGTGTTTGAATATCGCTGATTTGTATTCATACACTGGTGCTTTCACGGTATTTGGGGTTTGTGGCCAATTTTGGCGCAAACAATACCTTAAAACTTGACACAATACTTACGTATTTTATAAGATTTAAGATTAATTAAATTAATTAATTAACTAATTAATTATCAAATTACCTTATGTAACCCTCTAATCCATCTTCCCCAAACAAGGCCATGCACAAATGATACCTATACATGAACAAACCACAGCCGCACTTTTTTCCATGTCGATTTCTCCCTCCTTGCTTGACGATTCGATGAACCATCTTCGCCAATGCATCACACCCCAAGCTCCACACCTCGGTCCACGTCAGGCTCGATCCACTCACCTCAAATCCGATTTGATGCTCATGCATGCATGGTAAAATGTCGCACCTCCTCATACTTGATCGGACCACCATAAACCACGACCCCCCAAGTCTCTACAAGAGAAGCACTTTGCAACCATTGCCATAACTTATCGTCGCCTCTTACACCTTCTCGACCAAACCCTAATTTGGCTATGAAAATTCAAGCATCACTGCGCCCAATTTCAACTACATAGATTTGAAGCCCTCGCCAATACGAACTTAATGGATCTAACGATGGCTTCTTACGTTGCTCCTGGCTACGGATTTATTTTTGGAAAGGAGGTGGCTATATATGCTCTCTATAGGCAAATGAAAAAGAGAAAGAAGAGGGAAAATGAGAAGACTGAGAGAGAAGAGTGAGGAAGTGATTATTTATAATATTTTGTATTATTATTTAATTCACTTTTTAAATCATTGTGCGTTTCGAACTTGCACGGCCACACATCAAGTCCGATCGCCATGAAACACATCAATGTACATCACCTCATTACTCTAGTTCGGATAGCACTAGTTTCTTCAAAATCCTAGACAATGTCCCGAGATGAAAATTTCATGCGTTTCGAGACCTATTATCGATAAAACGATTTTCGGTCTCATTACCGATATATATTCGGACTATTTATTTTTTAAATATTTTTCTATAACAAATTCATCATTATTATTTATTGATTAATAACCTTTTAAAATAAATTATTTACATATTCAAAATTAACTAAACATTCAAAAAAAATCAAAAACGATAAATTTTTAGATCATTACATTTCTACACTACCAAGGCTTAAGTGTTTGCTCAACCTAAGCTCTGATACCAGTTGTAACGACCGGTCTTTTCGATAATGAAAAATTGACACTAATACATCTATGGTATTCACGTGTTGAGCTTTTAAGTGTTGGAAAAATAGATTGTTGGGGTAAAGGAAAATAAAAGATAGAAGAGAATCTCACATCTTGATGAGTAGTATATAATATACACATGTTCTTTACAAAAGAAAACTATAATATACATACATCAATCAAAGGAAACTAACCAGTCATCAGCATGTATGATTATGACAACCTATCCTCGCAAATGCTGATAAATACAACACAAGAAATATAGTGGAAAAAATACGTTAATATATTTTAGAGGCATCCAGCTCGTCTCTTGAAGCTCCAATGCATCCATAACTAAATCTGGAAGTATGCTCCGGATGATCCGAGCATTACAAGAAAATAAAACCTAGATCAGTCTGGTATACCGGTGTGAGAAACTCAAATCATATGGATATTTATGTTATAAAACCATTTAAAAATAAAGTATCTTGTAAGATCACACCGCATATAAATACGAAAGCGTTTTTACCATATAATAATCAAACCATTATATTAGATAATACAGTAATATTATAGTAGTGTCAAGATTTAAAATAAATATTTTGCATAGGTGGAATAGTTACATTAATTACATTCAACAGTATATATATATAATATAAAACTAAATCCGTAAAGGCACGTATTGAGAACAGATTCCATCAACTATAAAGCTATTGAGGTACTACCTACCACAACACACATCAAGACAAATCTACCGAGGGCCTCATATGGACCCCCTACGAATCAAGACTGGCATACGCCTTCTTAGATAGTACTGAATTTGTCATCACTCTGGTTGAATCCACAACTGTACTAGACATAAAGCATAAATTAATCCCAAAATTTTGATCAAGATCAGGTGATGATCACACCATAATAGTAGCGAACCGCATAGCCCTGAAGCATATTCCATGTTTTAGTCATTACTAGATGTAAGGTATGAGCGTATGTTTTACCTTTTTAGCAAATCCCAATTGGAACGCTAACACTACCCTCAAGGAAACAGTGCGATGCCACCGTTCATTCATACGTGTTGTTCAAGATATGAACAAATTGAAGGCACTACTTCTACTACATCCTTTTTGGGATCACCCATAGGATTAGTAGCAAGTAGCACTTGCGCTTCAAATAACTCCATCTTCGATTCCACCATCTTCAAAATATCCCTAACTCGAATGCTTATGCCGGTTCGAAATGGTTTTCGAACAACTCATGCTTATCTGATCCCTGTCCCTTTGAACTGACAAAGATAGTTTCGACACTGGCCAAAATTTTATAGTCAGTTATTTAACTATTAGATAAACAAACAATCCAATCAAAGATTTAACCAAGCACGGTTAAGGACACAAGCAACCATGAAGCCTTTTAATTAATACTTTCTGCAATTAAAATCTCCTTTCAAATATTCGTATTAAAATACATTTTACAAAAGATATTTTCACAAACCCTTTCAACTCTTTTCAACATTTTTTATGGTATTTATACACTTTTTTCTATCATCCTAAAATTTTATCGTTTGAGTTTGAATATTTAATTAATTTTAAATATTTAAATAATTTTTTTAAAGTTTAATAAATTGAATTCGAATATATGAATTATTTAAATATTTGAATTGATAATTAAATATTAATTAAATAGATTTAATAGCCTTATTTAACTTCTTTTAATTAATAGATAATGATAGTGAACTTAATTTGTAAATATATTTACAATAATAAATAGTTCGAACAAATAAAAAAAACCAATTGTTATTAAAATGACTTAATTTTTGTGGACGTATTTTTAAATAAATTTATAGGTTTTTTACATAGTTTTTAATTTGGACAATATTTAAATTATCGTTTGAAATATTTTATGGCAACCGATGGTACTTTTGAAATTTTATAGAATAAAATAATCCATGTTTTTTATTATTGATTTGTAATTGTGTCACATTTTGGTGCACGATCGTAATTTTATTTCTATCGTTCGCAATTCATATGCAAATAGAATATTGTGCAGCGTGATATTGTAAAAACCTTCTTTTCAAAACATTTCAAACCAAATCAACATTCAAATTATTCAACTAGATATAACAATGATACGATGGGTTGCTTGGAAATTTTTGGTTACTTGAGAATATTGGTTTACTTGTGATTTAAGTAAGATATTGATTTTTTTGTTTTGTTTATAAAATCAAAATTTTCAACACTTTAAAAAAGTGCATTTTTTTCTTTCCCTCTTTCCTCTATCCATTTCCCTCCTATCTTTCCATTCTTCATTTACAATGAACAAAGGAAAAATGGTCGAATGTTTAAAAATCTAAATGGAATCATCCTCTCAACTAAAAATCACCAAACAAGTTTTTTTGAGTTTGAAATAGCTAGATCTACACCATGTTAGTTTTATAGTATGCACGGTAATTTGGGATGTTCGATAGTTTTAGGCTAGATCTAGGTTACTAGCTCAAAGCGCTGTATCATGGGGCATAGTTTTGAGATTTCGTCCATTGAGTGCTAATTAAGCTATGATGGTGGCGGCAACTTGTAGTGGACAAATTTGGCATGGTCCAACTTGTTCTTATGAGTCACGCTATTTGAGGGCTAGAGCAGTCTTGAGTTGGTCGCATTAAGGAAAAATGAATCGAGTTTGGATTTCTTGAGTCCTGGTGAAAGCTCTCGTGTAATGGAGTGCAGCAGAAGCGTCGACGTGTCGTTTAGTTGAGTGTTGAGGAAGATAATGTTAATTTATTATTAGAGCAAGAAAACATAGTAGGGAAGAACGGTTTAAAAGGGGATTAATGTTAATAATTAGTTTAGTTAAGTTACTTAATTTGAATTAGTTAGTGTAAGTTTAGTAATTTGCTCTTATCTAATCAATATGAGGTCAGATTTGGATGCGATCTTTTACATTAGACTTGCAAATGATGTTAGCAATGCATTGGAATTGGATTTGTCAAAATTCGAGCTTGTAGAATTTTGGGATAAAATCAAATGTCGATTGAACCGAAACGCGAAAGCATCAACTAAAATTTCGATGAGTTTAATCACCTCTAAATATACTATATGATATCGGTGTTGCTATAGATTATTGTTGAATGCTTGGATTATAGTTGATAGTTTTAATGAAGTATAAATTAATAACAAAATTTGTAGTAATTTAATTTAACTATGATTAACATAGTTAAATTAGTTAAACTCCGTTTATGATATCTGTTTAGAAGAATAAAATACCGTCCTGTTATAATTAAATTGAGTAGATTATTTGGACATCTACCGAGGAGTATAAATCATCGTTCTGTGCTTGAAAAGTTAAAAGATTATAGTTTGATTGTTTGTTTAGGTTTGAATTCCCTCTCGTTAGCAGATGGCATAAATAACAATTGTGTTGTATGGGACAAAGAGAAGAAGTCGGGGTGTTTACTTTGCGAATAGGTCGCTATGGGATACTCCAAAGTGCATACGTATAGGGATTTACTGGGGATTTTGTAGAGAGATTCTAAGGGATTTCTTGCCAAAATTGATTTATTTATATTCTTGTATAGGTTATATTGACGTTTGGTTAAAATATTTGTGACATACTGTTTGATTGTGTAAGTATCGTTTTAGCGATTTTCGCTATACCGTTACTTATAAAATATCATCTCCATAAACCCTTGTGTATGTTGAAATTATGGTTGTATTTTTACAAAATAAATGTTTGTCATGTTTTTTCATTTTAAAATTTGTTTATGCTATATTTTAAAATATTTTGAGGGTTTTAAAAATAATGGTTCATTGTTAAAATTTATAAATGACTATAAATTTGATTTATTAACTTTTATGATAATTAATGTTGTTTGAAATATGTAAAAAATTACAATTTGAGTTATTGTTTTTTGGAATAATTAAGTGAGTTATAAACTTTGTAAAGAATTATATCAATTATTTTTCAAGGCGATTAACATTGTTAAAATTAATAAACATATTAAAATTGATTTATTATCTTTTAGGATAATAAATGTTGTTTTAAATTTACAAATGGTAGTTTATAAATATGGAAATGTTTAAAAAAAGAATGCTTAAAATCAAGGCTAAGTGTAAACTGTTTTAGGGTTTATAGCAAACAGTGTTTTCAATGACATTCATTATTAACCCATCTTTTCAATACATTTAGAAATATAATTAGCTCTTTAAAGTGATATTCTTAAAGAGTATTTCTAAAGTGTTTTACAAATATTTATGATGTGAAAATCAACCACAAGAACGAACCAAATATTCTAAAAGCTTAATTAATTTATTGGTGGTAATTGTGTGTGATTTAATTTCGATATACAATCATTCATTTATTTTCAATAATTTATTTCTTAACTGTTGATTTGGATATCCTTCTTTGTATTTCATCGATTCAAAATGATATTTTTGCTCGTTTGGGGCGTTTAAGCTCTTAATATTTTTAAAGTTAAGAATGTTGTCATGGCAAGATAGATAGCAACACGGCCCTAGCTGTCCGGCTTCATTGTTTTCCCTATAGTAGTATTAGTTTTTTTTTCGATATTTGAATTCATCAACTATCGATTTTGATATCCTTCTTCATGTTTCATCAATCTAAAATGATTTGTTGCTTGTTTTGAGCGTTGCATCCAACATGGTGGATAACTAAAACCAAAGAGCGAGTGGAAGCCAAACTAGTTAGGTCACACCCATTAGGGTATATTCACATTTATTTAGGAATTAGTTGGTAACATGCATGTGGTGATGTGAAATATTCGGATGCTCGTGTGAAGTGGGGTCCATTTTGGAAGTTCCCAAGAATAATGCGTATTTGGCATGAGCTCTCAAGTATATTTTATCTAGAGATATACTTTCAGTGTAGGAGGCGCATCCTCCTAGTCGTGTTGAATAAATTCATTCTCCTTGTTTTAACTTGAACCTTGGAGTCGATTCTTTCTTAACTGCATCGAGAAGTGCCTTGTGCTCTTCTCTGTGTTTGATTATTTTTGTCCACTCTTTAAATCTGGATTTTATACGTTCTTCAAGTATAGGACTTATCCTTACTTGTATCCATCCTTTATGTTTGGATTTGTGTCTGTTATTTGTCCATTCTCTTAAGTATGGATGTATTTCTTATGAGGTAAAAACATGTTCAGTGTTTAGAGGTGTGTTTCATAGAATTATTATATGACACCATATTATTTGAGTTTTTTCATGCTTGTTTATGAACTGACCCGGCTGTTATTTTATTATAATGCTAGGGTGAGACCAAGAATTTTCAAGTTGCACTGGTGTTATGGAACTCTTGGAGAAAAGCTGAATGTTCATCTATCATAGTATTTTATTTCCCTGTATTATATTGTATACTTATCAATAATTGTATGGTTAGAAATTTATAGCTGTCCACCCGATGAGGTTTATTTTTAGCCCTAATGTACCTTGTATCTTGAAGTGGCAATTTATACTATCCTTATTATATTTTATGTTGTTGTTTCCATTGCTTGATTTTGTTTCCCCGATTTGTTCGTTTTATTTTACTCTAACAATCTGCCTTTCCGGTGATTGAATGATCGACATTTGAATACCGTGGATGCATTTTTTGTCGATTTGAGATGATCGAAAATGCGGGTTGTTACATTTGGTATTAGAGCTGAAGGTTAAGCAGGAACCTTGGCTTTGGTAAGGTATGGCTCATTAGAGATTGGGTAAGTAACACCCTATAATAAGTTGAGAGTAATATATATATATATATATATATATATATACACACAAGAGCATATTTGTAATTGCTATAAAAATGTATTGTGTTAATCGGTCTATTGAGTTGTTTATGAATATTAGTCGAGACATAGGACACTATGGAAGTAATGTGATTTCTAAATACACGAGCAAGGTAAACAAACATGATATTGATTTTTTGAAAATTTGGTAAATGAAATATTTTACCTATGATTATATTTTATATATAAAGAAATAATTTTCAAATTTATATAGTTATTTATAGTGTTCTTGTTTGTTAAAAAGTGATAATATTTCTTTAGTATCATTATTATTTGTTTTATCATGCTCGGATAGTTTAGGGACATCGACTATTGTTTGTTATTGTTGATGTGTGCTTGATTAGTTAATGAGCGTTTATTGTTTGATAATTGTAGGTATATTGAAACGAGACCCTTATGAATTAAGTTTCACGGTTTGACTATAAAGTGTTCGGTGAAAATGTTAAGTAAATGGTCGTCTTTTAATAATGTTAAGTTAAAAGTAAAACTTTTAACAAAGTTGTTTAACATAATCCAAGTAGGAAAATAAGACATTTAAATGATAGATAATTGTGGAAAGTTTATTATAATAAAGAGGAGTTGTTATAACAGAAAATGATTTTAAAAGATACATTTTATATGAGTATAGTATGTAAAATGATTTATATTATTTATAAAGGGTGCTTATGAGTAAAAATAGTTTTTGAAAATTTAAACCCTGATATTACTTGAAATGATTTCATAACTATTATCGAGAAAAGTAATTATAATATTATTTGGAAGTATTTACAAATATTTTGAAAGAGAAATTTTAAGTGAAATGCATTTTCTTTGATAGTTGAGGGAAAATATCTCGATTATTTTTGTGATAATCTGAATAAGCTTCTAAGTGGCGATCGAATATTTTCTTAGGCGAACGTTGTAGAGCGCTTAGTAAATTATTCTCTTTATCATTGTGCAATCGAAATGAGTTCGAATCCGAGCGAACCCAAAGCGAGTGTTAGTGAATAAATTGTTAAGATTATTTTATATATATAGAAATATATGTAGTTTGTTTAAAGAGGGATTTCGAAAATAAAAACCAGGTAATTATTTATTATTTCTTAAGTTCCCCTAAAGTGAAATGGGTTTCGAAATAAAATGTATTTCGATAAAAAGAATGGTTTTCTAAATGGAATTTTACCCTTGAGTAGAAAAGAGATAATTTGACACAATTTTAGATTTGGTTAAATTGAATAAGATATAATTATTATTTTATTAAAACGTGTCTTAGTTTGAACATCTAAGTCATATAAGCTTTTTAATATTTGGGCCAATCATTAGCATCTTTTCTCGGAACACTCTAAGGTAAAGAGGTCAAAAGGTCAACTCGGTTTTACGACCCATATTATGTTAGGGCCTTCTTTTGAATTTCGAAAAATAAATTAAAATTAACATTCTGTATGTAGTCTTAGGATATTAAAATGTATTATAGAAGTAAATAAGAGTGGAGTAAGTTTTTCATTTAATGTTTTATAAAGTGTATCTTTATAAAATGTTTGTAAACTTAAGTTGAAATTTATAAGTCCATAAATAAATTTAGTATTGAAGAAATACTATAAATAAAAATGAAAGTAATTTAGACAGGGATTGGTGTAATTAAGAAACCAATCGAATTAAGTGCGTAAGTTCTACGTAGATCATTTTATATGCATGGTTCTTGATCTAGGATTCGAACACATAACTCCGAGGTGATTCGCACTAGTCTGAAAAATGATTTCTCACTTAATTCTTGGCAGCGAACACTTGATTTGGATTCTTTTTATGATAGTTAGGTTTTCTATCATAGTATATGGCTATGTAAGGAGAATAGAAATTTCTAATCAAGGAACCTAATCAGAATCCACACTAGGGAGGTCGAGTGAGCAATACTAGTTTGGATGTAAAGCCTATATACTCAAGCAAGTGGTCGGATCAGATATTGTAAACGGATGATATACGTACATCATACAGACTTAACTATATTTGTATAAATTGTTGTGTGGCTTAGGAAAGTTTGAGGAGTGAATTTAAATTTTATTCGAGGGAGCTTAGATAATCTTCTAAGAAATAACCATAGGTTGAGGAGTGTAATGGTACCCCTAGAAAATTATCTATATCCTTGGATAAACGAGAAAGTTATAGCCAAAAAAATTCTAAATCTTGTTTATTAGGCGTCTAACATTTTAAATAATGATAAATATCCATTAATTGCTTTATGAAATTTGATTTGGTTGGTAGTGTGATTTTATAGACTACGGTTTTTAATTTTTTTTGTTTATTAGAACTTAAATTCTGGTGCTTTTGAAAGAAAAGGTGATTTCAATAGAATTTTAGATCAAAATAATAAAATTATTATTTTGAAAACTTCGATGAAGTATTATGGTTTCAGGATATTTGAAAGGAGTTTTTGTGATGTGTTTTCTTTTTTGAATATTTTTTATGACTAAAGTTGGACGATTAGGAGTTTTCTAATTTAGCAGACTCGTTAGGTATATTTGTTTACTCTAGTTGTTGTTTTAGGACGAGCTGCAATACCACTAGATGCTCTATGTTGTTTTGATTCTAAAGTTATATCATGATTTAGTAGGAGGAGGCCCTTTCTTGTTATAATTGATTTTGGTTTTGATATATTCCTTCATGCGGAATTTAAAAAAAATGAATATAAAACCTAAGAACTTAGTTTTAAAATTACCTTTTGAAAAGATTGGATGCTTAATATTTTAGTGTATTCTCTGTACTTTTGTTGTATATGATTGTTATATGGTTTGTGTTACTGTTGCTTATGAAATAGCTAGTGTATTGCTCTTTTGTCAGCATGATTCTCCTTTGGACTATCTAAGCACAAGATACGTACAGGAGTGCAACAAACTGCTATTTGATTCCTTGCGCACCAACATTTGTATTGAATAGTAAGTTGCTTGCAAAAATAAAAACTAACGCAAAAGAGTTATGTAGTAGATTTAGGAATTGATTCATCGAAATTGGTGCTGGTGGAATTTCGGGCTCAAATCGAACGTCTTTTGATATTAGATCCAACAGGAACACAAAAGCGTCGACTAGCATTTTGGAGAGTTCACTCACCTCTAAATATACTATATGAGATGTGTGTTTTTATGTTGAATTCTTGGATGGTAGTTGATAGTTTTAATGAAGTATAAATTAATAATAAAATTTGTAGTAATTTAATTTAATTACGCTTAGCTTATTAAATTAGTTATACTTCACTTGTGATATCTATTTGGCAGAATAAATACCATTCTGCTATAATTAAATAGATTATTTAGACATCTGTTAAGTAGAATAAATCATCGTTCTATTCTTGCAAAGTAAAAAAGATTATTGTTTGATTGTTATTTTAGATTCGAATACCCTCTTGTTAGTGAACGACATAAATAATCATTGTGGTGCAGGGGACAAAGAGAAGAATTTGAGGTGTTTACGTAACGAATTGGCCGCAACGGAACACTCCAAAGTGCATATATCTGATTTTACAGGGGCGTTTTGTGGAGAGACCCTAAGGGGTTTATCGCTAATATTGATTTACTTATATTCTTACATAGCTTATTTTGATGTGTTGTTAAAATATGTGTGACATACATTTTGATTGTATAAGTGTCGATATAGCGATTTTTACTATATCGTTATTTATGAAATATCATTGCATAAACACTTGTGTGTGTTGAACTTGTGCTTGTATTTTTACAAAATAAATGTTTGGTCGCCTATTTGCACTTTGAAAGTTATTTAAGCTATATTTTTAAATATTTTGAGTGTTTTGAAAATAAACGTTAAGTGTTGATTTACTTTTATAAATGATTATGAATTAGGTTTATTATCTTTTGGGATAATTAATGTTATTTTAAATATATAAAAATATTATAATTTTATTTAGATTCTTTTGGGATAATTAATGTGGTTTTTAAAATTTGTAAAGAATTGTATTAGTTATCATTCAAGACGATTAACATTGTTAAAAATTAATAAAAGTATTTAAATTGATTTATTGTTTTCCTGGATAATAAAGGTTTTTTAAATTTACAAATGAGAATATATTAAATGTGGAAATCTTCAAAAAAGAATGCTTAAAATCAAGGCTAAGTTCAAGATTTATAGTAAACAATGTTTTCAATGACATTCGTTATTGACCCTTCTTTAATACACTTAGAAACATAATTATCTCTTTAAAGTTATATTCTTAAAGAGTATTTTAAAGTGTTTTACAAATATTTATGATGTGAAAATCAAGCATAAGTAAGAATCAAATGTTCTAAAAGCTTGATTCACTTTAGTGGTAAGTGTATGCGATCTAATTCCCATATACAATCATCTATTTGTTTCCGATAGTTTATTTCTTAACTATCGATTTTGATATCCTCCTTTGTTTTTTGATGATTCAATATGATTTTATTGCTCGTTTGGGGCATTTAAACCCTTATTATTCTTAAAGTTAAGAATGCTGTCATGGAAAGATAGATAGCAACATTGTCCTGGCTTGTCCTTCTTCGTTGTTTTCCCCCGAGTAGTATTAGTTTGTTTTTGATAGTTCAATTTATTGATTTTGATATCCTTCTTTGTATTACGTCAATTTAAGACAATTTATTGCACATTTTGAGCGTTGGCATCCAATGGTGTGGATAATTAAAACCAAAGAGCGAGTGGGAGGCAAGCTAGTTGGATGCACCCATTAGGTTATATTTACATTTATCTAGAGATTTTTCGGTAGCATACATGTGGTAATGTGAAATATTCAGATGCTAGTGTGAAGCAGGCTCCAGCTTAGAAGTTCCCTAGAATGATGCGCGTCTAGCGTGGGCTCTCAAGTATATTTTATCTATAGGTATACTTTCAGTGCAGGGAGACACACACTCCTAGTCTTGTTGGATAAATTCATTATCTTTGTTCAAATTCGAACCTTGGAGTTGATTCTTGCTTAATTGCATCAAGAAGTGCCTTGTGCTCTTCTACATGTTTAATTATTTTTTTCCATTGTTTATGTCTGGATTTTGTGCATTCTTTAAGTATGGGATTTGTCCTTATTTATGTCCATCCTTTATGTTTGGATTTATTTCTATTGTTTGTCCATTTGCTTATGTATGGATGTTGTTCTCGTGAGGTAAAAACCCTTCCATGTTTAGCGGCGTAGTCTCACAGAATTATTATATGTTCAACATATTACTTGAGTTTTTCCACGCTAGTTTTCCAGACTGACCTCGGTGTTATTTTATTATAATATTTGGGTTAGGCCGAGTATTTTCTAGGTTGACATTGGTGTTATGGAGCATTAATCGGAGAAGAGCTGGATGTTCACCTACGTAGTATTATATTTTCCACTATATTATATTGTATACCTATTAGTAATTGTAAAGTCGGAGATTTATAACTTTCCAGCTGACGAGGTTGGTTTTTAACTTTGATGTGCCTTGTATTTTTGAGTAACAGTTATATTTTCTTTAATATGTCATATATTGTAGTTTCCACTGTGAGGTTCTATTTCTTTTATTTGTTCTTTTTATTTTACCCTAACAATCTACATTTTCAAAGATTGGATGTTCGATATTTGAATACCGTGGATGTATTTGGTGTCGATTTTCATTGGTCGAAAATGTGGGTCATTATATTATCTCAACGGTACAAGTATATTCACAAATCATTTCACTTTCAATGCTTTAAAAGGTATTTATATACTTATCTCAATGGTATAAATATATTCACAAACCATTTCAATTTCATTACCTTCAAAAGTATTTATATACTTATCTCAATGGTATATATATATATTATAAAATCTTTAAAAACATTTTACTTCTATAACCATACTTAATTGGGTTAAAAAAAATTCATTTAAAAAATAGATAATAATTTGCCAAAAACACTTTTGGTGCAAATAAATGAATCGTATGGAAATTAGACCAAATACACGTACCGCTACTTTTCAATTTCAAACTTGTACTATCTCTCGATTAATAATGAAGTCGGACAAGTTATAAAACTATCCTTTCCTCAACATTCATTCTTAATTCTCACATATAGAGATGAGTTTCCATACTTCGGAATTTAGTGTTAAGTATGAATATAATACTTTCCATACCGCCATAATTTAAAATGATCAATTATTGAAATAAAATCTCATTTCCTTTTTGTAAATTTGAAATTTGCAAACTCCTTCAATAAATCTTCTTTATGAAACTCTTTTTATAAATCTCCTTTATAAAACTTCTTTAAATCTTCTTTATGAAACTTCTTTACTTATCACTAATCTTCGTTTTCAATTCATTTTCAAGATAGGGCCAAATACTTTTCATAAAATGATCATTTCAAATATCCTATAAATTCATAAATGTGTATTATTATTATAATTTATCAAAATAATATATTTCCCCTTTTATAAAATATCATTTATGAATCTTCTTTTATTTGTGAAATACCATTTATAAATCTCCCTTCCCATACAATATTTTATATAAAGCGTTTCATAAATATATATTGCAAAAATATTTCTATTTTTTTTTAAAAAAAATCACTTTATTATAAGAGACAAATTTCTCCCTTTTGTTTTCTTGATAATAACATTCGTTATTATATTAAATTTTCTATAAAACAAATACTTCTCAAAATACTTTTAAAAGATTTCTAAAAAGGTTGGAATAAAATAGCGAAGTTTAAAAACTCTTTCTAAAGAAAATACCATTAAAAATTCCAAAAGTCAAATTTAAAATCATTCTTCGAGTTAAAACCATTCTTCGAGTTAAAACCATTTCCAAATCAACACAACAAAATACTATAATGAAGGCTACCATAGCACTTAACAAGTGCATTCAGAGGTCTGCAACTAAAAGAGTTCAACTTTTTCAACATATCAAAGTCATATTCAATATGAACAAGCTACCAAGCTCTGACATTTAACAATTTATACTATAAGTTTATAAATGAAATTAAACCAGCAGTGGCAAGGAATTCAGATCCAGCTATAGAATTTCATAAGTTTCATTTATTTCATTTCATATGCCATCCGCTTTCCAAAATGAGAATTCAACCAAACCAAACAAATAAATCATTCAAGAATGCAAACGATAATTTATGTCTACCATATATCATATAGTGTTCATCCAAATGTGAGTTAACTCACAAAAATTCCAACCGATGCTTATGTGTTCCTACTTGATCTAAAATCGAATGACGTTCGAATTTAACTCAAAATCCTACTTGCTCCAATCATGATAAAGGCAGCTCCAGTGCGTAGATAAAACTGCTACGTGCGCAACGCAAAAGATTGTGTTCGATTTGGACCTTCTAGACAAGAGTTATGGATTTTATATTTGTGATTAATTAAAATAATTAAAAAACTAACTAATTACCAAATAAACTTATTTAATCATATAATCCATCTTTCCCAAACAAGGACATGCACAAATAATACTGATACACGAATAATCCGTTGCTGCACTTCTTTCCACGTCGACTTATCCCTCCTCGCTTGATGATTCGACGAACCATTTTTGCCAATGCATCACACGCCATAAGATCTAGACCTCGATCACCACCACATCAGGCTCGATCCATTCTCCCCAATTCTGACCTGATGCTTAGGCGTGCATAGTAAAATGTTGCACCTCTTCATACGTGATCGAACCTCTACAAACCACCACTCTCCCTTGTCTCTGTAAGAGAAGCATTTTGCAACCAACGCCATGACCTATCGTGTAACAACCCGGAAATTTTTAATAATTAATTATCATTGTTAAACGATAAATGTTGACGGATATTTGCTGTTAGGAGTTTTGATTCGGGTTGTCATTCTTTTCAAAATTTTATTAAGTATAGCTTGGGTTTTACAACAATTAATTATCATGTTTGACGATTAATATTGGTTGTTAATTGATGTTGGAGTTTAAAAAAAAATCAAGTTTAAATTCTTTTAAATATTCGTTAAGGGTGTGGGCTTTATATTGAATTTTGGCCACTCTTCTTCTCTTTATTTTTAGGCCATGTTATCTCTAGTATACCCGATCCTCCCTCTCCCCATTTTTCAATTAGCAAACCCTAAAACAAAATATTCGAAAATAAAAATAATGGCAGCTCGTATTCGTTCCTCACCGTACCAAATTAGGGTTGTGGGAAAATTGAAGGCGTCGATTAGTTGATTGTATTCGTTCGTGATATCTTGGTCGATCAACTAACTCTTTGTGTTACTCACGGCTGCGTCTTCTTGGTCGAGCTCGAAACAAGGTGAGTGATTTTTGGTCACTCACATTTAATTCAAGCTTTAGTGTTTTCTGATATGTTAGAAATTCTGATCTTGGCTGCTTGATTTTTCAATGTTATGCTTTCAGCCATTTGAGTTGTTTAGATGCCTGCGATGATTTTCGACTTTGTCAATTCGTATTCAATTGTTTGAGTTGTCGATTCATTTTTCTTGTAGTCCGTTTTAAGTTGTTTTATTCAACTTTGGCTATTTTGTTTACCGCCTCTGGTGGCACTATCGACTTCGTTCGATTTCACCTGCTGTTCAATGACTGCGACCACTTTGTTGGATTTTTGGATTCACTGGTCATTATGATTTTGATTTTTGTGGCCTCGGTGTGCTTGGCTCTGACCATTCGCGTTCACCCCGGTAGTATACTTGACTTGTTGTTTTACATGATGTTTCTTTTTGACTTGACGATGAACTTGTCTTCGGCAAGTGAGTTGAACTGGCTTTGACTTGTTTGATTTTCGTTCGTCTGGAATTAAGTGAATTTGCATTGTCACTGCTAGTATTACTTCGACATTTAACAGTTACTTTGAATTCTCTATTGATTTTGAAAATTATTATCTCTGACTCTATTGGATTGTAGCCTTAATCCAAGAGTTTCTCTTGTGACATGCCTGATTTTAGTTACATGATATTATTTAAAAAAAACCCTTGTTAGTGCGCGGTTACTGTTAGTTCATTGTGTACATTGTGTTGTCTGGCCTTTTTATCTGTGCAGTCTTCTCTAGGGCACTTACTCATTTGAGTTTGTACTGCTTCGGGTTGCCCTTGCTCTTCCATTATCCACTTCGAGCATGGGTTGCTCTGTCCAGTTTAATGCATTCATGTTGTGGTTCCATGGTTTTGGAATTTTAGAGTTTTATTCATCTGTACAGTATGCTAAGCATTGCTTCTTAGTGACATTTTCTAGTATTCATATACATGCGGTCCCATTGTTTTAAATTGGTTTAACAATTAGATTTTATTGAGGCAGTGGCATTCCTTTTGGTCGTACTGCACTGTGTATATTTTAGTTCCTGTGTCTTTGGTCTTTGTTGCTTGCTGCTCTTGATGTTGCTGCAACGTGATGAAGCTAAGTGGAGATGTTTTACTTGCGTTTACCTTGGTATTGTGTATTGAATTGTGTATGTGAGCCCTGGTATACATGCCTATTTTACTTATACTTTCTTACACGTGCACTATGATGAATTTCTGCTGTTGTTTTGTGATGAGGTTTCACCTCATTGCATCTTTGGTCTTGTTTAGTTGTGATTCCACTAGTTATTTTCTGAACTCGTGCAAACTTGCACTGCAAACTCCCTTCTGCCATGTGCATTTGGGTTGTACTGTCTTGAGCTCGAGTTCATGGATCATTAGCTTGACTCTTATGGTTTGTTGCATTGTTGGATTTGCTGTATGATCAGTGGTGTATTGTGCTTCGTGTATATGAGCAGTTTCACCTTGGGTTACTGCTGCCTTGTACCATTAGTGCATGCACCTTGCTAACATGTCTTGTGCAGTTGCATTTTGGTCTTGCTTGCATTGTATTCAATTGCATTTGGTGCTCTCACCTTCACTCTACCCCTATAGTATGTATGCAGTTTGCCCTTGTCGGTTTGCGTTGTATCGATGTAATTGGATTGTTTTCGAAGTCACTTGAGTTGAATCCGGTATTTTGGGTTTGACCTCGTGCCCGGTTGTGTACATCATCACCGTAGTGGCAAGGCAGTGCACGCAAGCGTGAACTGCAGCCACACGGTATGGTTTTTATGGATATTCTATTTTGTTTTGATTTATTGATCTTTTGCATATTCCATATGCTGTAGTGGCGAGGTAGTACACGCGTGCGTGTACTGCAGCCCTACCCAAGTTGACATTTTAATTGATAATTCATTATGTTTTGGAGTTGTATTTTGATTGGTTAATTTGATGATTTTGTTGTTAATTGCCGTTTAGGCAATTCTGATGTTTTTAAATTATCTTCGTCGATATTCTTTTCACTTATCTTTGTTGATGATTGGAATTTGCTGATTTGTTGTTTAACACTATTACGTGTTACATTTATCGTTATCCGATTTCTTTATTTAAGGATCGGATAGACGAGATTCATTGTTACTGTCGTCTATTCATTATTTAATTATTATTGCTTCTGTGCACTAATAACTGAGTTTGAATTAGACTGACCCGTGTATTATTTTCTTTTGAATGTAATACTCGGGTCAGACCAAGTATTTACAGGTTGTAGATTTTTAGCTTTGGGTTGCTGCTAGAGCTATGAAGTCTTTTCATATCTTTTGGAGTAGTCGTCTTCATGTTTAGTAGTCAGTATATTTGTATAGGATGTTGTATATTCATGTATATTATTCACGATGATGTACTTGTATATGTAACTTCCAGAGTTGACAGTTGTAGTTGTATCATATGTACTGTATCAAATGTATTGTAACTGATGTCAGTTATTATATATATGAGACTTTCTGTTTTATCTGTATTCCGCATTTATATTATCTGAGTTATTATTATATCTATTGTCCTAAACTATTATGAACCATCGTAGTTCGTTTTATACTGGAATTGGTTAGGTTGATGGGAGTAAATAAATATGAGATGAAAAATAAAAAAATATACCACTCCTATCGAGGTAACTAATACTAGTATAAGGCCTAACTGCGGATGGCCGCTCCTATCCAGCCTTATTCTTCGTGATAATAGACAGTATTCCTTTTAATACTCTTTGTTATTGCGAGCATAGAGGTAGGGCGTCACATATCGCTGCCTCTAGCACCTTCCTGACCAAACGCTAGTTCAGCCATGAAAATTCAAGCATCGCTGCACCTAACTTCGACTTCATAGATTTGAAGCTCTCATCAATACGAAATTAACGGATCTAACGACAGCTTCTTACTTCGCACCTAGCACCGGTTTTAATTTTGGGAAGGAGATAGCTCGTTATTCTCTCTATAGGAAAATGAAAAAAAGGAGGAAGAGAGAAAAATGAGAAGAGTGCGAGAGAAGAGTGAGGGTGGTGGTTATTTAAAATATTTTATATTATTATTTAATTCTCTTATTAAATTGTTGCACGTTTCGACCTCAACGACCACAAAACACATCTGATCACCATGAAACCTGTAGGCATACATCACTTCATTATTCCGGCTTCGATGGTACTAGTTTCATCAAAATTCAAGACAGTGCCACGGGATGATAATTTAACGCGTTTCGAGCTCAACGACCACAAAACACATCTGATCGCCACAAAACCCGTAGGCATACATTGCTTCATTATTCCGGCTTTGATGGTACTAGTTTCATCAAAATTCAAGACAGTACCACGGGATGATAATTTAACGCGTTTCGATAAAACGATTTTTAGTCTTATTACCATTATTTATTCAAATTATTTATTTTTTAAATATTTTCCTATTACAAGTTCACAATTATTATTTATTATTTAAAAGGAGTTATTAAGTTTTTAAAATTAATTATTTAAATATTTAAAATTAATTAAATATTCAAAAAAATCAAAACGATAAAATTCTGTGTCGTTATACATAATAGTAGTCAATTTTAGGGATGATAATGGGATGGGTTGAGGCTGGTGTTTCATACCCCATACACGACTCGAATTTGTTGGACTCTACCCCGTAGACTTGGTGTCGGATATATTTCGCCCTAGCCTAAGACTTGTATGGGTCAGGGTAAGACCAGACCCGCTCCATAACTTGATGAATCTTTGTATGTTCTCTCAAAATTGTATTCCAGTTTACATACAACTATATTTTTTATGTGTAGAAAAGATAAATATTAAAAAGTATATTGATTATAAATAATAAAGTGTATGCAATGAGAAGAAGTGGAGTGTTCAATCAATTCAAATAATATGTATATTTTCTTATATAATTAGCAATAATGCAACTTAATATACTAGAACTTATTGAATAAACATTACAATATGATCATTATAGAAACTTTTATTGAAATAGATCAGCAAACCATAATTAATTGGTATTATGGCTCTCAAGAGTGTGGGTCAGATAGGGTTGGGTTAGGTGGGTTTGCCATTCCCCAACCTGACTCGAGACCAGGAGATTTCAAGAGTGGCTCATTGGTTCAATCTCCCCGATCACCTAATGGAGCATGTCTTAACGGATCAAAGTAGGGGCTAGTCTACTAGGTTTGAACCTTAAACACACTTGATTTCCATCCTTGGTCATTTATTGAAAGTTGTAAATAGTAATATATGACAAATTTTTATTGAAGTTCTGTCATAATCACAAATGACCACATAAGTGCTTTTAAGGAAACGTTGTTAATAAATTAACAAAAGTTTCAATTAGGCACAAGGTTTGTTGGGAGATTTTAACTTCAATTCTCACCAATCGTGCGAAATATCAAATAAGCTAAGGAATATTAATAAAGATTGGTAAAAAAAGGAACTTTGTAAATTTAGAAAGAAAGAAAGATAATCATACTAATATTTGGATCTTTTATGAAATGCTTTAATTGTTTAGAAAATTATAATAAAAACATCAACATTGAACCCAGTGCACGAGGCTTCCGCGCGAAAATTATAATAAAAACATATATTGGATAAAAATAATAAATTCTAAAAAAATATTTATGTATTGGAAAATGGATGAGTTCAGGGTTTTTCTTTTCTATTCTTTCATTTCTTTCTTTTTTCTTTCTGCTTTTGTTTTATGTATGTATTATATGTTTGTATGTTTTTGTTTTAGTGAGTGAGAAAATATAGAAAATGGGATCTTAATTAAAAGATATGAATAAGTTTGTTAGCCTTGATAATTATCAATTGCAAATTAAATCATTTTGTTATTTCTAGTATTCTATAATAGTATTCCATAAATTTACCACATGCTTCCTATTTAAATTTCACATGGTGGAAATACTCATTATGGTATATTTGTCAAGAAATTAACAGCCTACTGACTAGAAACTTCCCAAAATAAAGCAAGTTATAGTCTCTTATAAATACTATTTACCACAACTAAATAATATCAGCTGTAATCTAAATCAAATTTGTTATGCAATGGATTCTACATTGCAAACAATCCAAAAGAATCAAAAAGAAGCTCAAACTGCAAGCAGTATGAATTTAATCACAACTAAAAAGGAAAGTGAAATTATTAGTGAAGAAATGAGCAATGCAAAAATAGCCAGTGAGACTGTACATCCGAAGAATCCAAGATTTAAATGGACGTATGAAAGAAAAAAGAAGTTCATGTATGCTTTCAATTTGCTTGGCATTAACAGTAAGAAATTTTATAGTGTATTATATGTACTGTTTTAATGTATTCTTAAAATACATTAAATCGATTCTTTTTACCATGCTTATGGATGCGAAGCCATTAAAGATAATGGTGTTAATGGATGAACTAGGCATGAGTAGAAGCCACGTCCTGAGCTATATTCACGTTAGTTTGTTTCTGAATTTAGTTACTCCTACTACAAATGAATATTCACGTAAGAGTGCTTTTGTTTTGGGAAAATTAGAAGTTTATTAACTTTGTATAAAGTGAATTCATGTTCTTGTTCAGAAAATCAGGAGAGAACATCGTACAAATGCAGATAATGGAATGAACGGAAACAAACATCATCAAACAAACCCTATAAGTAACAATCCTACTACAGCATCTAGAGTAACTTTATGTCACGGCCCGGATATTTGACGCATGAAAATCGACATCAATAAGTTTACTGTATTACATGTCGATTAATCGAATGCTGGAAATATCAGATCGTTAGAAAAACAGAAAAATGAGGTAGAAGAAGAAACAGAAACAACAATACAGAATCTCACAATCATAGGGAAACAATATATAATAGATAATAACTTGTCTTTATACAAAAAGAACTACAGCTATTATTTACATATTACATTATCAGAGTACAACATATCAATAACACAATACCGGAAGTTATAATAACTTGTCCTCACAAATGCTGAATATAGAGCCTACAATACACATCGGAATATAATTAGATACGTGTGATGCGTCTTCGTCATCCAGCTCGTCTCCTAAGCTCCATAGCATCCAATCCTGAATCTATAATCTCAGTCTGACCCGAGCATTATAATAAAATAACATCTAAGTCAGTCTGGAAAACTAGCGTGAGAAACATATGCAATTTGAATTATTAAAGTAATCAAATCATTTGAAAACAAAGGTATATTGTAAGACCGCGCCACACAAAAACACGACGGGTTTTTCCCTTACGATAACCAAAACATTTTATATCAAAATCATCTAACATTATAATAGTTTCTAAGTATAAATACTTGTTCAAATAGCCGAAAATTTTACATTAATTAAATTCCAGCATACTAGGCTCTACAACCAAAACCGTAAAGTGCATGTATTAGATAATGGATTCCATACGAATGAATAGACACTGGAGTATCACCTATCACAGTACACATCTAAAAAAATGTACCAAGGACCATATCGGGATCCCCTGCAACATAAGACCGGACTACTCCTAACCTGGATAGACCGAATATGCTATCACCCGGGTGTTCCCACCCTTTCCGAGTCCTTCCGCGCACCGTAGTAATAATATCCGAGGGTATCTAGAAGGTGACAAACATACCCTAATTGGATGCGACCCATTTAGCCTAGCTGCAGCTCCCCTGATTTTCAGTCATTCCCAGTTGATGAGGCTAGAGGCTACGATTACCTTTTTGAGGAATTTATGCTTGGAGTGCTCATTGTCCTCCAATGACAATGTACTGATTGCATTCATCCAAACAATGATTTAATAACAAGTTTCCAAATTTATATTGGAATTAAAAAGTTTAAATTACATAATTTATAATGTATTAAATTTGAAATTGTTTTTAAATGCCTTATTTCCAAATAAGGTTAATATAAGATTTTGAAACCAAATAGAATAATTGGATGTTAAATTATAAAATTTGATTAATTCAAATAATTATGAAGATAGATAGGGTTCCGTTCAGGGTCTGAACGAAACCGAAAGCACTATTTCTACTACATCCATTTCGGAATAATCTTCAGCATTAGCAACGATTAGCCCTCGCACTTCAATTCTCCATCTTCGACTCCATGCTCTTGTTTTCACTTCAAAACGTACTCGTTGGATCGAAGTGGTTTTTCGGATAACTTATCTGATCTGGTCACTTTGAAATGACGTTCGATATTTCTGGTGAACTCAACCCTGGTTCTTTAGGAAATAAATAGACGAAAATAAGATTGGAGATCATCTGCTAATTGTTAGTGGATGGATTTCCTTATCATCGCCCTAGAATAACGAAAAGAGTTTATATGTACAATATAGCACCTCGGACAGTAACTATACCACATAATTCCCGTGTTTCTCCTAGATATTCCCAAAGTTATGTTTTGGGTCCAGATTTGATAGTCGGTTATTTAACTACCAAATAAACAATAATTCAACCAAAGAGTTCATTTTCCACTGAAAAACACTGTCTTGCTTAATTTAATTTTAATAAATTAAATCTCTTTATCCAAACGTATGTACTTATCTTATCGGAGTAAGTACGTTCACTAACCATTATTTTAAAAAATATTTGAAAACCTTTTAAAAATAAATATAGAAAGCATCATGCGGTATTAACCATGGATTCACAGCTCAATTATTACGTCTCTATCCCAGAGAAATCCAAAACTTAACTGCAAGCAATGGCATACCTCCGACTTCGCCATGAAAGTATATCATTACTTTTCAAAAACTTTATTTAATAATTTTTCTCAAAACAATGCTTATAAATTTCTATATAAATTTTCCAAGTTTAATTTTAGGAAAAAACTCTTAAATAAAAGCTATTATATAAAACTATATTACTATTGAATAATTTACCTTTTAAAATGATTACACTGATTAATTCTTAAATAATAATTAACCTAATATCAACTCATTATAAACTAACTTAATAAATAATTGAATAGACTTTAAAAAACTTAAAAAATAATTACATAACCTTGGAATGATAATTAATTCTGATTTATGAATAATATTCTAATCGACTTACAAGACTTGTTTATAAAACTTGTAATTCATTTTGACAATTTTAAAAATATTTAAATAACTTCCTGGAAATATTCTTATGCTAGAAACATTTTAAAATTACCTAGTTTAGTAATTAAAAATATCCTCTTTTACAAACAACTCGACTTCTTGATGAAAATATATTTTCCAATTCCAATATAACCAGTCTAACATTTATAAATCTCTCCCGATTTATCACTAATTGATTTTCGTCCCAATTTCCTAAATCTCCTTTTTCACATTTTCAAAAGAAAAAAACATCTTCCTTTATGAACCGATTTACTCACCCCACTATAAATTCTCACCGTGAACTCTTATCTATAATTTATCCACTAATAATCACTTCACTTTATTTATAAACATTGTTTATAAATCTTACAGTTTCAATTCCAGTTTATAACGGTTTCACATCACTAACATTCATCATAAATTGATTTCTACATTAAATTCCATTTATAAATCAGTTTCTTAAATTGAATTTCATTTATAAATTAACTCCTTAAATAACCTAACTATATTCAAAAAACAACCAAATCTCGATTTTACTTCCATTCCGTAATTTAGGAATCTTATTTCTGATCTAATATGATCGATTTTATAATTTCCAAATTCTCTTTTTATTTTTCCAGTCTATTTTTAAATCTCGATTTTTAAACCTTTTATTTTTAACAAGTACCACTTAAGAATTATTATTAAAAATCCTTTATACACATTATTCCAAAATCACTATTTGCAATATTCCAAAATAGTTAAGTACAAATTCTAAAGTCAAATTATTTATTTTATCCAAATAAATTTCTCTTAATTTATCCAAAATTGTTAGCGCCAAAATTGGTCACTAACACCCAAATCCAAGCGAAAGCATCAAATACCAATCACAACTGACAGATAGAATATATGTAGAAAGTAATAATGTGAAGAATGGTCAAAATTAAAATTAAAACAGTAAAGAACAACAGATTTTATAGGGGTTCGGATAACTCTGGCCTACGTCCACTCCACAAGTTTCTTTTTTATTGATATTAGGATTGATTACAGTTATAAACTGATAGAGTCACCTTAGCCTTAAGAAATAGAAAGCAAGAGAACCAGAATAAGAAGAAGGTCCTCTTCTTGAACCCCACATGTTGTATTTATAGGTAAACCCAGGTAGTTGGGCCTCTTGATTGGTATAGGCCCATCAAGACCTTTGCTGACCTCCAAGGCCGAACGACCTTCCATGGAACCATACACCTCCAAGCCGAACGGCCTTCCACCGAGCCATATACGTCCCAGGCCGAACGACCTTCCACAGAGTCATACACCTCCAGGGCCGAATGACCTTTCACCGAGCCATATTCGTCCCAGGCTGAACGACCTCTAATGCCTAACCATCGTTACCGAGCCACCCTGATCGAACCACAACACCGAGCGACCCCAACCGAGCCACAATGTCGAGCGACCCATGCCAAGCCATAATTGTCTAACTGTGCAGGAAATTGTTGAGACTTGGTTTTGATTCATGACACGAAGCTATCACTACAACATACAGATTTGACGACTGCTACGACAAAACGAGACAAGGAGACGAGACTTTGAAAACTGGTGCATCAACTATAGTATTTTGTTTTTAAGTCTTACGTTAATATTTGTTAAAATCTCTCCTCGATTATGTCTACACTAGCTTATATATTTAATCACTATATTTACAAAATATTTTATACACATATAAGCTCACATTTAAATTACTAAAGTAACATAAAGTTATAGAAATAAATATATAATGTAAATTGTGCAAACTGTACAAAAAAGACCAGGTCAGTCGACTGACCTACAGATTCAGTCGACTGACACTTGAATTTTTGTGCAACATGCACAGTTACATAAATATATACGAATTTAAATTTCAAATTACTTTTGAATCTTCAGTCGACTAACTATGTAGCTCAGTCAACTGAATTTCTATAACAACCATTTTTTGAAAGGACACGACTTTTGTGAGGTGTGTGAACCTTTAACGAAAAGATTCGGATGCAACACTTCGATCGAAACTCTTCCCCAACAGTCGTAGCTTTCTAACTCTTATGAATACAAACTCCAACTTCATTTCAAATTACTTAATCGCAATCGATTTCTCTTATTCTCTGATCTAACTTTCTGAAATCTATTTGCTATCATACTTTCAAATATTCTGCATTAAAGTAATACTATACCTTTTTATTCTTCATATACTTCAAATATAAATATTTATACCCGAGGATAAGATTACAGAAAGGGTGTACTACAAGTGAAAAATCCGTGTTATCAGATAACACATTAGTCAAACTATTTTCTATATTAGTCGAAGTCCTGTTCTGCTGCTCAGGCGAGTGAAGTCCTCTTCGGCTGTGGAGGCGAAATCATGTTCTGCTGCTCAGGTCCCTGTTCGGCTGCCCTAGGGTGTATAAACCTGTTCCTCCAAATTAAATGAGGGTTGTTGTTTTAGTGAAATTCCAAAAGGAATCTGGGACTGGACGTAGGATGATGCTCCAAACCAGTATAAAAATATCTGGTGTCATTTTACCATACTGCTTTTTATTCCACAATATTTACAGTATTATTATCATCAGTATACTCTACATATCATATATCCATATTATACGATCCATAGGCTGAAAATAATATAATCCATAAAGTAATATCCTATTTTTTCTAAAAATAAATCTATAAATAGGTGCATATTCCTATTCCTATGCACTCAAAACAGAATCATTCGACTCTCTATAGTAAAACATCAATTAACAGTAGTTTTTAAAAATAATGTCAACTTCCTCTACAACCGACTCTATCGAATTCATTACTTCGTCCAACTATCCAAAAGCAATAGACCATAAGGGTTCACCATCATCGGTTTACCACATCGGATACATCCGGACAAGAAAAAAGGAAAAAAGACCGTTGATTTTTCACCAAACACAAGACAAAAGATCGACGATCTCCACATTATCAGCAGGAATCTCTTATGCTGCAACGGGAGATGTATTATGAATAGAAAATAAACTCCATATGTATAGGTATAATCAAACATATAGCGATGAAATTCTACGGGGCTTCGTCACATCCGATAGACGAAAATGCCGTTTCGCCTATCAGACGCCCTTCGACTTCATCTCCTCTGCGACCATCATACTCACCAAAATCATGGGATCGCAATGAAGCTTCGAATATTCGTCGTAAACAACTGAAAGAATTGAAGACACCGAGTCCTAAGAAATAATCATAGTGTTAAATCTTTTTTCGTTGTATTTTTACATAAACTTTCTATATATGTGTTCGTTTATATTTGAAATAAAATTATTTCTGGTGCAATAAATGACAACTCATATATATATATATATAAATTATTCACATTAAAAAGTGAGTTCTATATCATTCAGTAAAATAAAATTATTTATATTAGTAGAATTAACAAAATATACACAATTCATATCATATAAAAATTCATTATGCAAAATGCTATAGGTTAGTCGACTGGATCTAGAATCAGTCTACTGACACTGCAAATATTTTTAAATATACACGGCCAGTCGACTATTGCAGGGCCTTGGTCGACTGGACCAGAAGGTTGAATATTATCAACCTTCAGCTTCAGTCGACTGACACCCTTAGCCAGTCGACTGATGCTGTAATATAGACATTTATATAACAGGCCCAGTCGACTGTTGCAGGGCCTCAGTCGACTGGACCAGAAGGTCGAATATTATCAACCTTCAACTTCAGTCAACTGCAGACCTGCACCAGTCGACTGCGCCGTAGATCTAAAGGGCTTTTTACCTTTTCACCTACCCCTTTACCCATTTATTTTTCACTTTACCTTCTCTCCTCTTTTCCAATTCAGTTTTTCAAAGTCTTCAAAACCCTAAGCTCTCCAAAAACTGCAATTTTTTCTCCTCAAAATCAAAATAAAATGGCACCAAAACGTAAAGGTCAAGCCTCCTCCTCGTCTCAACCTCCATCTAATGAACAAATTCAGCGATGGCTATTTGACGACACCGCAATGAAGAGGTGGAGACGGATGCAAGATTCAAGAATATTCGAAGGTTCATTCATCAAATGCCCTGATTTTTCACCCTATCACATTCAAGAATTAGCCCGACGGGGCAACTTAGAGTCGTTAATTGATATTGATGACAATAAACGCAAAATCAACCAAATTATGGTGAAGTTGTTCTACGCTAATCTAAACTTGGGTCATCAAGATGTTCCAAATCAAGAAGATTGCATATGGAGTCTCGTATGTGGTAAGCCCATCTTCTTTTCTCTAGACCGCATGGCTCATATTCTAAAAACAGAAAATGATGGAGTTGAGTTGGCTACTATTGATGTTGATTTGGTTGTTCGAGACCGCGTAAGCCATTTATTTCTTAAAGATGATATTTGCCAGTTAAAATCAATGTCTTTACAACCAAGTCATGAATTATTCATCACGATGAATGAAAACCGTAACTCCTAGAACCGAGAGTTATAAACTCGTCTATGATCATAATTTTAGAGCCTTGTATGCAATTTTTGGAAACATCAAAGTAAATTGGATTCGTTTAATACTTTACGAGTTTTTAAGCTTTAACAAAGGGAAGATGAATATAATTTATCAAGAGAATATATTACGTCTCTTCTCAAAGCTTGTGAAGTTTCGGAACCTGATTCGCTATTTTCTACCGTTGGTTGTTTGAATGCTAGGACCTTAGCCTTAATAAAATTACCGGTTGCCCAACCCCTACTATAATATCTTTTAAAGAATGGACCCAAAGGCAAGCAACTCAAGTCTAACGTGAACAACAAGGCGAGCCTTCTCACCGTCCATCTTGTCAAACATCAACTCGATATCAACAAGAAGAAATTATGATTCCAAATGAAGGTCTTCAACCACGTAAGGCCATCAATATAATGTGCCATAATCAATAAATTCTTCAATTAAACATCCTAAAAGATGATAAGAAGCTCGATAAAATCAAAGGATTTTTCACAAAATTGTGGCAAGCTATATCGTGCTCTTTCGGTACATCCACTTCTACTATAGGCGATCCAGGTAAGCAACCCGTATTTACATGGTCTTCTTCTTCTTCTGGGGCGATCAAGCTAGTAGTAATGATGATGGTGATGAAGGAGATGGTGGGAGGGGTAACCATCCGATGGAGTAAAATGTTCATTTCTTTCATTTAAGACATTTTCTTTTTAAATATGGCTTCTGCTAAATAGCCATTCTAGTTTATTTATTTTTAAACACTCTTGTCTATGGATGTTGAATGTGTGGATGATTGTTCTTGGTTTTATTTCATATTATCTTTCACATTATAATATCATATTACTTAGTCCTTTTTGTCGATGACAAAGGGGAAGAAATATTATTGCTACTAATACAGATGCAGGATATAGAACATCAAAGATTCAGGGGGAGTAAGTTTTTATGTTATACACACACACACACACACACACATAGCCGAAACCTATATCTATTTGCATGTTGTCATCAATCAAAAAGAGGAAAAATGTTGAGACTTGGTTTTGATTCATGACACGAAGCTATCACTACAACATATAGGTTTGACGACTGCTACGACGAAAAGAGACAAGGAGACGAGACTTTGAAAACTGGTGCATCAACGATGGTATTTTGTTTTTAAGTCTTACGTAAATATTTGTTAAAATCTCTCCTTGATTATGTCTACACTAGCTTATATATTTAATCACTATATTTACTAAATATTTTATACACATATAAGCTCACATTTAAATTGTTAAAGTAATATAAAATTATAGAAATAAATATATATGTGTGTAAATTGTGCAAACTGCACAAAAATGATCAGGTCAGACGACTGACCTACAAAACCAATCGACTGACACTGGAAGATTTGTGCAACATGAATAGTTACATAAATATATATATGAATTTAAATTTCAAATTACTTTTGAATCTTCAGTCTACTAACTATGTAGCTCAGTCAACTGAATTTCTAAAACAGCCATTTTTTGAAAGGACATGACCTTTGTGAAGAGTTGCAAACCTTTAACGAAAAGACTCGGATGCAATACTTTGATCGAAACTCTTTACCAACAGTCGTAGATTTATAACTCTTATGAATACAAACTCCAACTTCATTTCAAATTACTTAATCATAATCGATTTCTCTTATTCTCTGATCGAACTTTCTGAAATCTATTTGCTATCGTACTTTCAAATATTCTACATTAAAGCAATACTATACCTTTCTATTCTCCATGTACTTCAAATATAAATATTTATACTCGAGGAGAAGATTATAGGAAGGGTGTACTACGAGTGAAAAATCTGTATTATCAGAACATACGTTAGTCAAACTATTTTCTATATTAGTTGAAGTCCTGTTCTGCTGCTCAGGCGAGTGAAGTCCTCTTCGGCTGTTGAGGCGAAATCCTGTTCTGCTACTTGGGTCCCTGTTCGGCTTCTCAGGGGTGTATAAACATGTTCCTCTGGGTTAAGTGAGGGTTGTTGTTTTAGTGAAACTTCAGAAGGACTCTGGGACTGGACGTAGGACGGTGCTCCGAACAAGTATAAAAATCTCTGGTGTCATTTTACTATACTACTTTTTATTCTGCACATTTTATAGTATTATTATCATCAGTATACTCTGCATTACCATATATCCATATTATACGATCCATAGCACACTTTCAGAAATTTGGCACAAACTTGAAGTGACTCACGAAGAACATCTCAAATCAAGGAATCACACCTTGCCATGTTGAGTAGAGAATACGAGAACTTTAAATTGGCCAAGGATGAAAATGTTAAAAAGATGTATGGACGACTTTCCAATCTCGCATATAGAACAAAAGTTCTCGAAAACCCATACACAGAGTTGGAAATAGTCCGAAAAATCCTCAGAGTCCTTCCACGATATTTTAAAGCCAAAGTCGCTGCTATTCAAGAATCAAACGGTTTGAAAAAAATTAAATTGAAGAACTCATCGGGAATCTCACCACTTATGAGCTAGCAATGAAATTCAAGAAAGAGAGTGAAGGAGGTAATACTCAAAAGAAATTGATAGCTCTCAAAGGAACAACAGAAAGTGATGATGATGATGATGGAGCAGCTGAGCTTGCACAATTAATAAAGAAATTCAAAAGGTGGAATCACAAATATGGAAATCCAGCTCTAAATCAACAATTGAAAAGCAGAATAGTCAAAGTACTAGACAACCTAAAAGAGCAGGAAATCATCTGTCATAAGTGTAACAAAACCGGTAATATCAAGCCAAATTGTCCTCGGTACCAACTCAGCCAAGGAAAGAAACCGAAAAGGAGAGTTTTGCAGCCACTTGGTATGAAACTGAAGAAGGTAAAAGCACTGGCAATGAGAGTGAAAAAGCAGATTTGTGTCTTCGTGGTGATATAACTGACAGTGATGATGACGAGCCAAGCGAGGCATTAAAATTTACTCATTCAGAATTACTTATATATTTTTACGAAATAAATGGTTGTTTCGAACGACTTAGGGAAAAATACACTAAAATTGAAATACAAAGAGATACTTTGATAGAATTAAATAAACAACTTGATCAATTAGTCAAAAAAATTCGAAATAAAAGCCCTAAGTGTGCAAGTGTCCATCATTCGAAGAAGAAATTAAAAAAAATCATAAATTAAAATTAAAACAATTGAAAATGAAATTCTTATTTTAAAAGAAAGTGAAAATACTAGGAGAGAAAATTATATTAAAAAGTGCACTCAATTACTGAACGAAAATGAATTCCTCAAAGCATAAGTCCATCAATTATCTACAACTTTAGGAAAATTTCCCAAAGGATAAAGATCGCTAAATATGTTATTAGGAAAACAAATTGTTAATACAGTTAGACATGGACTTGGGTATAATCAATCCGAACCTGTTAGAAGCAAAAGTAATCAAGTCAACTCAAAGTGCATGATTTGTGGAAAAACTGGACACAATCACAATATTTGCTAGTATAGACCCAAATACATGAAAACCGTTCCAATTTGGGTTCCAAAAGGCATGATTATAAAATCCCTCAAAGTCAAACAAATCTGGATGCTGAAAGGAATATATATAAATAGTTTTGGGTCTACACAATCATATTTTTCAAAATCTTTTGCCACTAACAACCATAGACTTATAAAAACAAATAGGTCACAAAAATCTTTCCTCGTGTAGGTTTGGTGGCAGGCTAAGGAACTACAATGTTATCTAGATTCTACCTCTTCCAAGCACACAACGGGTGACAAATAAATGTTCCTTAGCCTAGTACAAAGGTGGCAGAATCATAATGCGCAACAACGAAAGGTTATTGTAAAGTTAAAATAGGCAATAATATATTTTGAGCGATTTATCAAATGTGAAAATCTTCACCATAATCTGAACTAAATCTGCCAGTTATGTGATAAAGAAATGAATATTGATTTTGATTCTGACTTATTCAAAATTGTTTGGCCAATTATATTTTTATGCCGAGAATACTATAAGTATTTCTAGAGACTTTGAATTAGTTCATTTAGATGTGTTTGGACTAGTTATGATGTTTTATTAATTGTCGATTACTCATGTACAAGTGGATATATTTGCTTATTTTACTGCTTTTGGATTTGATACTATGTTCACTATTAGTTTTGTATGACTTAATTTCAGCTTCATTTAAAAGCTGTTAAAATGATTTTTAAGGTATTTTGTTACACTTCATGGTTTGGTCCATGACATCAAAGTACTGATATTCTTGAGTCAAAGAGACATTCGGATGCAGATAACACTGGTAATCTAGTTGATAGAAAAATTACTAGTGGAACGTGAATTATGTTAAGACATTCAGTAGTTGAATTGTTTTTAAAGAAAATTTCTACATATTTTTCATTTTAACTAATTTTCAATTAACAGACATTTTTCTTTTATAAAACCTCTTTCAAAAAATAGTTTTTTGTTGACCTTGTTTTAGATTTCATTTTAGAAAATTTGATTTTATAGTGATTTTTGGATTTGATCTTAAATGACTATATTAACTAATCTGACTCCTTACCGATTATCGAAAAGATAAATGGTTATTGAAAAAGTTGTTAGTGTTGATATTAATCATATATTATAACTTAAAATGGTACATTTAGTAAATTTCTTTAGAAATTTAAAAAAGATTTATAATAACTTCTGTTGATAAAAATTCCATGACCATATCTATTTCTATCGACCATCACTCATCAAAATCAAATATAGTACGTCAATATGTGGTATTTTAAATGGGAAATTATTGCGACGACCAAGAATTTTGGACAATTTAAATTAGGATATTTAATTGATTTTAATATTAAAAGTCAGTTTGTAACTTAAAATTTCAAATATCACCATTATTTGAAAATTTAATTATTGGATTTAATAAACTGAAATTGGGTAAATTATGGGATCTTCAGTTTTAAGCCTGTTAAAAATAATTTGAAGGCTTGTAAAATTTATATTGATAGTGTCGAGGACAATAAAAGTGTTCAAATTGAATTTAAAGGTGATTTGTTTAGTTTTAAAAATATATCGTTTAAATCGATATTTAAAAATAGCCTTCCGAGGCACAGTCTCGGATTACGACGAAACCAGTTTCATTGGATCTGTAATACTGTATTATTATCGAATTTCAATTTTTGTAATATTTGGAGTTGTGGTGTGATCATACGAGAGGTAAACGCGCTGAAAATTTAATTGAAATTCAAATATAAATAGTAAGTTATATTGACCAGTCAAAAAGAATTTCACCTCAGATCTTTTCCCTTCATTTCAAATGTCACTGTAGATGGCCTACTTGAACACGTTACCCTCCTTTTAAAGACATCACGTACTCTTTGACTTCCCTCAGAGGCTAAAATAATAAAATGCGATGCTTTCAGTGTAAACCCCGAGCTACCCCATCCTTCTTCGTTTGAAATCAAACCCGAGCTTCTTCTCCTCTTCATTTTTAAATTGAAATCGAACGAAAAAAATAAAAATAAAAATGGCCGACCTCTTTAATTCATAGAAGGAAAAAATCGAAGTCATTCGATTTCGTGAAAATCGCAATTCAAGGCCGCAAGTTCGAATTCATCCAAACAAGAAAGGGGAGGGCTTTTGTGCGGTGGCGTTTGGATGTAGGTGGGTGTTCGCGATGTGACGTTTGGGGATCGGGATGGCCGAAATCACCGATCCACATCATTCGACGTTGGCGTTTGTCGCAGGCTAGGGTGGTTGAGGCTCATTTCGAGCGGCGCGGGGTAGTAGAGCGATCGAAGGTTAGCAGCAGTGGGGGAGTCGCGATGGTGCACGCAGTTGGGATCTGGACGTGGACGCGAAAAAAATCATGGGGTTGGAAGGTGAACTCGATGCCGCCGATGGGTCACGGTTGTAGAGTCTGCGAAGACGGCAAGTGGGCTTGGGTTCTGTTCGATTTTCGAACTCGATAGAGGTTAAGCCGAGGTATAATTTGTTTTTTTATTTAAATATATATATATATATATATATAACAGAGATTGATCTTACAGTTTTGTATAGGTCAGAAAATGTGTAACACAGTATTGATTAGTTATAAAATTTTCGCTTAAAATTGACAGTGATAAATAATTATATATAAATAGGAAACTATATTTATGGATAGGGTCTTAAAAAGGGAAAGTAAGAATTTTTAAAATAGCTGGAATTTATATACATACATATATATATATATATATAAGATTTTGGAAGCTTTATAGATTTTTATAAATATATATATGTCGGAAATAATATACATATTCATATTTTAATCTACTAGTTTATTTCAAAATAATGCAGTTAGGGTGATTAATTTGTTTAACAAACTTATTTAATTATTTAGACACTAAAAATATTTATTAAAAGAGAATTGGCTTAAAAATAAAACTATTGGTTAAGTTAAATTATTAGCTAATTAAATTTATAAATTTTATTAAAAAGTAAATAAATTATTTAATTTATTCAAAATGCTAATAAATCGTCAATGGTAAATTATAGTAATAAATCGTGGATTGTTTATACAAGGTCAAAATCATGAAGAAAACAAGGCGAGATGGAAATGAATGGCAAAACAAAATCAAAGGTGAGTTAATCCCACTCATCTGGGTTAATTTAAATTTAAATGGTTAAATTTAAATAATTGGTTAAATGATTGAATTGTTTTGATGTGCTATATTATATATAGTAATATATAGAATATATTGGAGTGATTGATTTCCCTTATTATATAGCGGATGAGACCCTATGCGCCGCATAATAGCGGATGATATTATATAAATCCCATATACCACTATATTCCACCTCGAAGTGGAATTAGTATTGTGCTAACATCGGTGGATGCAGGGAAACAGGTTGGAGGGATCCAACTGGATTCCTCAAAATTATTTAGATTGTTTAATATTCTGCGTTATGAATGTTTAATATGCTGTGATGAATTATATTGATAATTCGAATATTGGTTATCCTGGTTTGATTGGATATTCTGGTACACTGAGTTATCAAAATATGTAGAATTGGATTTTTGAAAAGAAATATAAGAGTAAAATTTGGAAGTGAAATAATTATAGAATAAAAATAAGAATGAATTGGAAAGAAATAAAAGTGATTTTTAAAAAACAGAAGTTAAATTGTAAAGTAGAGATTTAAAACAAGTTTTAAATCGAAGTTAAATCTGGAATTCAAGTTAGTAAATCTCAGTTTTAAACGAATAAATTTTTTAAATTTAAATTCTTTTAACAACTTGTATGTTAAAGTGCATTTTTAAGTTGATTTGAATTTAAAAATGAATTTGGTTTTAAATTCCCTTAAACTTCTTTTATAAAATGAGTAATTTATTTATTTAATGAAGTAAGTAAGAAGGTAGTTAATTACTGGTTGAGATTAATCAAGAGTTATTAATATTTGTGGTTTAATTAATAATTAATTACTTAATGTAATTAATTTAGATTAAGATAAATTAAAATGTAATTAGAAATCATTAATTTATATAATTAATGATGTAATTAAAGGTTGATTAATTAAGATTAATTAATCAATAATAAGTGATTCATTAGAAATTAGTTAATATAAATAATTAAGAATTAATGTAATTAATTATAGTTAATTAATTTGTGAAGTAATTAAAGATTAACTAATGTTTTTGGTTAAGAATAATTAATTTGTGTAATTAATTAAAGATAATTACTTGAATGTAATTGAAGGATAATTAATCCAGGGTGATTAATTAAGATGGATAATTAAGGATGGTTAATTAATTGATTTGAAATTAATTAATGTCAAGTGAAGGAATCTAAGTGATTGAGGTTAGTAATTCAACTAGAAGTTATTAAATTTATTTTGGAAGTGATCAAGTTTGCTTATGGATGATTGAATGGTATTGGATGCCTTAAATGAGTTAATATCTCTGATATTAAATGTTTTGTAGTATCATATGTTTGGACGGACATGATATAGGGGTTATCTATCAATGATGAATTTTTGTGTAAAGGGACATCCTGTATTTAAAGTTTGAAGTGCATTTCATTTGGATAACTTGGGTTAGGATGACATGAGACTCGAAGAGACCGAGGTCGGGTATTAGAAAATACCCGAAACCACTTCGAATTTTTATAGATTGATATGTGAAATCAATAGGCTGGAATGAAATGATTTAAGTAAATTGGACTATTTAATCTAAATTTTTGTACTTAGAAATTAATGTGTGAAATAAGTGATACCTTTAACAAATTGTGAATTTATAAATTGATACGAGCTACCCTGGGTTTTATATGAGTTGTATGCTTTGTATTCCATGTTGGATGGGTTTACTCACGCTGGTTTCCAGCCTGACCCGGGTGTTACTTTGATGTAATGATCAGGTCAGACCGAGTATTATAGATTTTTAGGTAAGGACGTTTTGGAACTCAGGAGACGAGCTGGATGGAAAGAACGTATGGAGTGTCTCCGCTGTATTATATTGTTGTATATCCGAGACATGATGACTGTGTATATCTAGTGTCTGTATATATGTGCAACTCTGATGTATTATAAATGTATTTGACAGATACAGAATTCTTTTGTAAACTGTTATTATTTGATATTATATTTTGATCCGCTGCGAATGTGAGAATCTTTGTTGTGTTTCTTCCTCTGCTTCTTCTATCTCTTTCTTCTTTCCCTAACTATCTGAAATTTTCGGGATCGAAAATTTTGGGTCGCTATATTTGGTATCAGAGCCAGGTTAAGCGATAACCTTGGCTCTGGCGGGGGATACTCATTAAGGATAGGGTCAATGGTACCCTAGAATGAGTTGCGTGTGTGTGTATGTGTGTGTGTGTATGAGAGCGTACTTGTTATTTTCTTATATAAAGATTCTAAACGATTTTATATAAGCTTATATTTTAATATATAAATCAATAATTTTTCTAATATTAAGTTAATTGGATGTTAAATCATAGGAATTAAATAGAAACAATGAGAACTAAGTGGTAATAGAAATACAACCAAACTGAAAATTTAATCTCGAATTTGGGAAAAGTTTCATAATAAGATAATAATGAATTGGTTTCCAGTTGTCATAACATTATTATTTTCCTAAAATGATGAAATGATTTTTAATGATTTAGCAAAATAATAAAATGTTTAAGGAAGTAAACATTAAGTAAGTGTGACTTATAAATTGAAATTGAAAAAGGGTTTAAATGGTGAAGTATTAAATCTAAGTCTAGAAAATTTGGTGAATTTGTTCCAAGTGTTTGGAAAAAAATATAAATAGTATTATTTGAATAAAAGAGCTTGATTCAAACAAGAGTTGTTTGAAAATTTATAGGAATTTGTTTTGAATTTAGAACCAAAAGTGGTTTAAAATTTAAAGTAATTCGATGTGTAAAGGAAATAAATATGTATATCTGAAATAAACTCTAAGGTTGAGTTTTGAATTTTCCTACGCATGTGATGTGAAAACCCCAAGTGATATAACCTTTGAACTTATAAGTAAGAAAGAATATTATTAAAAATTTGAAGTGGGGATTCGAATTTGAGTAAGGTTGACTGAATGAATGAATTGAATTTAACTTTGGGAAAGCTTAGTAATTTGACAAGCAACATGAATTCGAAATTTCAAAATGAAATTGGGATTAGTTCAAAATTTAAATTGATATGAATTTAAATTGGTTTAATTTGAAATTTACTTGAGTCAATTGAAATTGTGATTTAATTTGAATAGGTTTAAAATCAAATGGAATTCGATTTGAATTTGGAAAGAAATCAAGATTAATTCAAATTGAATTGGGGTTAAATCAATTTCAATGGAAATTGAAGTTATTTAAATTAGAGTTGAGTCAATTTAAATGGGAGTGGAAATTTAAATTGAAATGTTTGGAAATGGAGATTGGGAATTGAACAGTTTGGCTCTGAAATATTTTTCCGAATAAAATATTTTAATATAAATTGTTTTTAATCTATTTTCCTATCTATTTACTATATACAACCTTTCTTTTTGAACCCCAAACTATTTTATACTTATTCTACAATTATTTTGAAACTATTTAACAATTTTTAGACTGTTTATAAACTAATTACTATTTTTCAACTATTTTACAAATTAATTACTATTTTACAACTATTTTGCAATTATTTAAAATTTCTATAACTATTTTCCAATTATTTTACAATTACTTAAATATTTAAAATCTATTTTACAAACTATTAAAAAAATTCAACGACTTATCTATTTTAAACTTTTCAAGCTATTTTCTGAATTCAAGTTGCACAGAGTTCAAACTGCTTATGATTGAATATCCATTTGGGATAAGCATTAAAGTGATAATCCAATGGAAATGAAACAATTGTGATTATGTGGATAGAAATTAAACGAAAAGTGAATAGAAAGGAAATTGATTTGGCTAATAATTAGTGAAGTTAAATACGTAGGATGTACGTATATTAGTCTATTCGCATAGGGATTTGATCCAGATTCGAGCACAGAATTTCGAGATAGCTATATCTATCCGAGTTGGGATTTTTCACTCGATTTTCGATGGCGAACCTGGATATGGATTGTTGATTGTTTTTGGATATTCTCTATCATAGTTATGGCTATGCAAGGAGAATGACGGTTTTTGGTTAAGAAACCAGATCTGTGTCCGTACTAGGAAGTCGGGTGGACGATACTAGTTCGGAAGTGAAATTGTGTGATCGAGTGAGCGATCAGATTGGTATAACATACGGATGATAGATGTATGTTGTACGGATTTGAATGAAATTGATACTGGAAATTTGTGGACAAGAAATGTGAAATGGTTTTTGAAATGAAAGGTATATTTTGTGAAACATATGATGAAGTAAAGTGGAAATTGGATATTTCTACGGTAAACAAAAAAAATTTACTTTATGGAAGTAAGTAAAATGGTGAGTGACTTTATAGAGTAATCAAATTTGAATATTTGATTTTGAATAAACAAAGTTATATATCTTTGTTATATAAGATAAATCTTCCCTTGATGAATCTATTGCCGCAAGAAAAGGATGTTGAAAATGTTTGAAGTATAAAAGGAGTTTTATACAAGTTTGAAATGATCCAAAGTTTTTGAAAAAAATTATATATATATATAAAGGATCTTATGAGGATTTTGGAAAAAGGTTTTGGGAACCTTTGAATTTGGAAAGGCTTTTGATTTTTGGGTAAAATCAATATTGGATTTGGAAGGCCTAGTTTGAGAATTATCGATTTTAGGATAATCGATTTTGAGAAAGGAGATTTATTTGAGATTCATACTAGGTGTATGATATGGAAGATACTATATGTGTATAGCATAAAGTGTTTTAAAAACGGCTCTGCGGAAAAAGGCGCTCCCTTGAAATGAACTTCTCAGGAGTGCCACAAGGTGGTACTGCCTTGAACACTAAGGGGGGATTCTAAAGTTGATCCTGTGAGGAGTCCGGACAAAACTAGTTCCTGAGGATTATGTGTAGTGTGCAGCGGAAGTCAAGGGCGCTGATGCCCACAGAGGCATTTGGGTTATGTGTGACGACAGCGTAACTCGATGTCACAATAATCTACTGCAGACCATAGCGCAAGTCGTGTGTGCCACTGAGAGCCAACAGTTTGAGTTTGATTTTAAATCAGTAGACCGTGGCCTATGGTAACATAGCGAAAGTCGTGTGTATCGCTGAGAGCCAACAGTCTACGTTTGATTTTATATCGGTAGACTACGACCTATGGTAACATAGCGAAAGTCCTGTGTGCCGTTGAGAACCAACAGTCTGCGTTTGATTTTACATCGGTAGACTGCGACCTATGTGGGAGTGGAGAAGTTCCATTTTGATAGCGAAAATCGAGGGCGCTGATGCCTACAGTTAAATGGACTTCTGCAGCGATGGCAACGTAACCCAGGATGTATTTGCGACCATGGATGGGGGTGATGATTTCCAGAGCATTCTCACCAAAGATATTTCTTCTATTTTCGAAAACTGTTTTCGATATTTTCAATAAAATTATTTTCCAAGTATTTTCACTGGATGTTGAAAACGGGTTTACCAAGTACATACAGATTTTTAGTCCTACGCCTGATCAACGTATGACCGAATTTTTATGAGAACAAGGATGGACTGGTTGAGACATCGAGTTATAAGAAGTATTTTTCATAAAAAGCTATTTTAATAGTATTAGGTGAATTCAAAAGTATTTCTAAAATTTTAAAATAAAAGAGTAAGCCGCTATTCGAGAAGAGTTTATAAACTTGCAAGTTGAGATGATTCTTGAATAAGGGAGGAAAATGTGAGCTTTGAATATTGAAATTAAAATTTAAAGTGAAAAGGTTAAATAAATTTAATTTGGAAAAAATTAGGAAAATTAATGGTTGATTGGAAGAAATAACTAGTAAATTTTGAATGTGATTGGAGTGAGAAAATAGAATTCAACTTAGATTGATAATGAATTAAAATAAGTGGAGATGTTGTAAAAATAAAATGGAATTAGATTATAATAGAAATGATATGAGTTGAATAAAACTCAATCCAAGTATAAATGAGTTAAGTATGTGCTTGGATATTATTTTGATAAATTGAGAAGGTGAATTAAAATTAAAATGGAAGGAATTAAATATAAATCGAGTTAGAATCAATTTGAAATGGTTATGAGGTTAAGTAATTATATATTCAATGGATATAATAATATTGCATAGAATGAATTATCGTTTGACATAAACGAAAGTAATTAAAATTCTATGAGTTGATAAAGACTACATAAATTGATTTTAAGATCAACTGAAGTGAATATGAGTTTGTTTTTCTTAAAAATGAATTAAATGTAAGAAATTGAGTTATAAACCATTTAAATTGAATGAAGTTGTATATGGATTTGTTGTAAACAATTAAAATTAAAGTCAGAACCCTATAAGTTGCTTATAAATATTATTTTACCTGCATTGCTTATAGAAACTCGTATGTTTACTAGTTAAATATGTAAAATGTTGTTAAGTTACATGATTTTGGCACTTACATATTTAAATTGAGGAAGTACAGGTACCGGGAAGCCGTTTGGCTGGTTTTGGGCGTGTAATTGCTAAAATAGTAAGCCGCTTGCTTAAAAATGCTAAATAAAGGTACGCCTATGCAAGAAAAATAGGGAATATGAACTGTTTTTGTTTTTCCGACCGTGTGGGTCGATGTATATATTTATATCTCTTGTCAAATTGCAAAAGCTCCTCCATACAAAGGAGACTGTCAAAATTTTCCGAAAATTTTAGGAGTTATAAAATTTTGAACACTTTTGGAAAAATTTTGTTAGCGACAAAACGATTTCAAATTAGAAATTGGAATAAATTAATGATGAAACTAATTTAAAATAATAATATGAATCAGTTATAAATGGAAGATAAAATTCAATATTCAGAATTGCAGATAAACTGAATTCATACGGAAATGGGAAAAACTAATTTGAATAGAAGTAGATATGAAAACTTCTGTAAGGAAATGTATAAAATGATTTTAAAAGCTATGATTGGATATTATTGCTAAGTAGGATATGCAGGTATTACAAAAGGGAAAGGAAAATTAGTTTTGATTTTAGAAGATAAATTTGAATTGCTCGACAAAAAGGTATGTGTTTAAATTTTTGTATGGAATTTGATTGGGTTTTTGATCAAGCCACTTGGCTTTTTGTTTCTTTTGGAATTTGGGAGCCCATAGAGGCATTTGTAGTTGTATCGATCTAGCCGCGCAAATGAGACACTGGCGAAATGTTTCGAAAATTTAGGGAGTTAGAAAAATTTTGAGAAAGTTTTGATAGTGTAAATTTGGATTTAAATTTAGATTTGAATAAATGAAGTAAATAATGTTGTTGGAAACTATGGAAGGTTGGGAAGTTGGTTGAAATAATAGTGGGTCTTTAATAAAAGGTATGTTATGGCAAGTTGATAAAACTGTTTGGTTTTGGAAAATACTAATGGGTATTGGATCTTCTTCTTAACTAGCAATTTCGGGGACGAAATTCTTTTAAGGGGGAGGAATTTGACGACCCTGAGTTTTAGACAATTTAAATTGGGATATTTAATTGGTTCTAATATTTAAAAGTTAGTTTGTAACTTAAAATTTCCAATATCACCATTATTTGGAAATTTAATTATTGGATTTAATAAATTGAAATTGGGTAAATTATTGAATCTTCAGTTTTAAGCCTGTTAAAAATAATTTGATGGTTTGTAAAATTTATATTGATAGTGCCGAGGATAATAAAAGTGTTAAAATTGAATTTAAAGGTGATTTGTTTAGTTTTAGAAATATATCGTTTAAATCAATATTTAAAAATAGCCTTCCAAGGCACAGTATCGGATTACAACGAAACCAGTTTTCATTGGATCCGTACTATTGTATTATTATCGGATTTCAATCTTCGTAATATTTAGAGTTGTGGTGTGATCATACGAGAGGTAAACGCGCTGAAAATTTAATTGAAATTCAAATATAAATAATAAGTTATATTGACTAGTCAAAAAGAATTTCACCTCAGATTTTTTCCCTTCATTTCGAATGTCACTGTAGATGGCCTAATTGAACACGTTACCCTCCTTTCAAAGTCATCATGTACTCTTTGTCTTCCCTCAGAAGATAAAATAATAAAATGCGATGCTTTCAGCATAAACCCCGTGCTACCCTATCCTTCTTCATTTGAAATCAAACCCTAGCTCCTTCTCCTCTTCATTTTTAAATTGAAATCGAACGAAAAAAAAAAACAAATGGCCGACCTCTTTAATTCACAGAAGCAAAAAAAAAAAATCAAAGTTATTCGATTTCGTAAAAATCGCAATTAAAGACTGCAAGTTCAAATTCATTCGAACAAGAAAGGGGAGGGATTTTGTGTGCGGTGGCGTTTGGACGAAGGTGGGTGTTCTTGGTGTGACGTTTGGGAGTCGGGATGGCCGAAATCGCCGATCCACGTCATTCGACGTTGGAGTTTGTCGCAGGCTAGAGTGGTTGAGGCTCGATTCGAGCGGCGTGAGGAAGTAGAGCGACCGGAGGTTAATAGCAATGGGGTAGTCGCGATGGTGCAGGCAGTTGGGCTCTGGACGTGGACACGACAGAGATCATGGGGTTGGAAGGTGTACTCGGCGCCGCCAATGGGTCATGTTGTGGAGTCTGCGATGACGACAAGTGGGCTAGGTTCTGCTCGATTTTCGAACTCGATAGAGGTTAATTCGAGGTATAATTTTTTTTTTATTTAAAAATATATATATATATATATATATATATATATATAACAGAGATTGCCCTTACAGTTTTGTATAGGTCAGAAAATGTATAACACAGTTTTGGTTAGTTATAAAAATTTTGCTTAAAATTGAAAGTGATAAATAATGATATATAAATAGGAAACTATATTTATGGATAGCGTCTTAAAAAGGGAAAGTAAGAATTTTTAAAATAGTTGGAATTTATATATATATATATATATATATATATATATATATATAAAAGATTTTGGAAGCTATATAGATTTTGATAAATATATATATGTAGGAAATAATATACATATTCATATTTTAATCTACTAGTTTATTTCAAAATAATGTAGTTAGGGTGATTAATTTGTTTAACAAACTTATTAATTATTTAGACACTAAAAATATTTATTAAAAGAGAATTGGTTTAAAAATTAAACTATTGGTTAAGTTAAATTATTAGCTAATTAAATTTATTAAAAAGTAAATAAATTATTTGATTTATTCAAAATGCTAATAAATCTTCAATGGTAAATTATAGTAATAAATTGTGGATTGTTTATACAAGGTCAAAATCAAGAAGAAAACAAGGAGAGATGGAAATGAATGGCAAAACAAAATCAAAGATGAGTTAATCTCACTCATCTGGGTTAATTTAAATTTAAATGGTTAAATTTAAATATTTGGTTGAATGATTGAATTGTTTTGATCTGCTATATTATATATAGTAATATATAGTATATATTGGAGTGATTGATTTCCCGCATTATATAGCGGATGAGGCCCTATGCGCCGCATAATAGCGGATGATATTATATAAATCCCATATACCGCGATATTCCACCTCGAAGTGGAATTGGTATTGTGCTAAAATCTGTGGATGCAAGGAAACGGGATGGAGGGATCCAACTGGATTCCTCAAAATTATTTAGATTGTTTAATATTCTATGTTTTGAATGTTTGATATGCTGTGATGAATTATATTGATAATTCGAATATTGGTTAGCATGGTTTGATTGAATATTCTGGTACACTGAGTTATCAAAGTATATAGAATTGGATTTTTGAAAAGAAATATAAGAGTAAAATTTGGAAGTGAAATAATTATAGAATAAAAATAAGAATGGATCGGAAAGAACTAAAAGTGATTTTTAAAAAACTGAAGTTAATTGTAAAGTAGAGATTTAAAACAAGTTTTAAATCGAAGTTAAATCTGGAATTCAAGTTAGTAAATCTCAGTTTTAAACGAATAAAATTTTCAAATTTAAATTCTTTTAACAACTTGTATGTTAAAGTGCATTTTTAAGTCGATTTGAATTTAAAAATGACTTTGGTTTTAAATTCCCTTAAACTTCTTTTATAAAATGAGTAATTTATTTATTTAATGAAGTAAGTAAGAAGGTAGTTAATTACTGGTTGAGATTAATCAAGAGTGATTAATATTTGTGGTTTAATTAATAATTAATTACTTAATGTAATTAATTTAGATTAAGATAAATTAAAATGTAATTAGAAATCATTAATTTATATAATTAATGATGTAATTAAAGGTTGATTAATTAAGATTAATCAATCAATAATAAGTGATTTATGAGAAATTAACTAATATAAGTAATTAAGGATCAATGTAATTATTGTTAATTAATTTGTGAAGTAATTAAAGATTAACTAATTTTTTGGTTAAGAATAATTAATTGTGTAATTAATTAAAGATAATTACTTGAATGTAATTGAAGGATAATTAATCCAGGGTGATTAATTAAGATGGATAATTAAGGATGGTTAATTAATTGATTTGAAATTAATTAATGTCAAGTGAAGGAATCTAAGTGATTGAGGTTAGTAATTCAACTTGAAGTTATTAAATTTATTTTGGAAGTGATCAAGTTTGGTTATGGATGATTGAATGGTATTAGATGCCTTAAATGAGTTAATATCTCTGATATTAAATGTTTTGTAGTATCATATGTTTGGACGGACATGATATAGGGGTTATCCATCAATGATGAATTTTTGTGTAAAGGGACATACTGTATTTAAAGTTTGAAGTGTATTTCATTTGGATAACTTGGGTTAGGATGCCATGAGACTCGAAGAGACCGGGGTTGGGTATTAGAAAATACCGGAAACCACTTCGAATTTTTATAGATTGATATGTGAAATCAATAGGATGGAATGAAATGATTTAAGTAAATTGGACTATTTAATCTAAATTTTGGTACTTAGAAATTCATGTGTGAAATAAGTTATACCTTTAACAAATTGTGAATTTGTAAATTGATACGAGCTACCCCGGGTTTTATATGAGTTGTATGCTTTGTATTCCATGTTGGATGGGTTTACTTACGCTGGTTTCCAGCCTGACCCGAGTGTTACTATGTTGGACGGTGAGACGTATCACACATACTTGAAGTATATTCCACTGTGCATTATAAGTTGAATAATCAGCTTTTGTGGGGACAAGTTAATATAACTGTCCAGTATTTGCTATTGATTGTGTTGTCCTCTGATAATGTAATGTATAAACAGATGTAATTTCTTTTTGTGTTAAGATCAATCACTTATCTGTTATATATTATTCCGCTGCGATTGTGAGATTCTGATGTTGTTTTTATTTTCTCTTCTTCCACCTCCTTCTTTCTTTCCCTCGACAATCTGTCTATTCCAGTGCTCGATCATCGGCATATTATACAGTGGCGTATTTGTGTCGATTTTCGAGGGTCGAGAAGGGCGGGTCATCGCATGTGGTATCAGAGCTTAAGTTGGCAATAATCTAGGCTTTGGTGGGGAAAATTACTCATAAAAAATAGAGTTAGTAGTACTCTAGAATGAGTTAAGTGTATTAATAAGATATGAGAGCGTAATTGTTAGTGAATATAAAAATTGTTTTTATATTGTACTGACTTATCGGTTGAGTGTTTATGGATTCTGGTCGATATGTGGGACGCCATGTCGTCGATAAGGGTTTCTAAACTCTTAAACAAGATAAACCAACATAGTATTGTTTTAAAGTGGTCAAATGAAATAATTTTACCCAAAATTATATTTTGATATAAAAGAAATAATTTTCTAAAATTATTATATATATTTCGATGTTTGGTTGTTAATATTACAATCAAATAAGAATCAAAAAATTTGAAATGGTCTATATTCATCACCAAACAAAATTATGTAAGTATGAAATAATACAATGGAACATTACCAAAATTTGATTTAAACCAGAATTTAAATCCTGGAAAATTTGGAAATTATTTTTTAAATGAATTTGAACAAAAAGTTTGGGAATTTTGATCGCGGGAATTTTTGAAATGTTTTCCAAAGTTTTTGAAGAAAATAATGGAGTATTATTTTGGAAAATATTTTGAATAGAAATTGTTTTGAAATAAATTTTTGAAAGTAAGAAAGCACTGAACTCACTTCAGTCATTGAAAAATAATCGTGATGATGATAGCAACATCATCAACATTCAATTACGAGTTTCTAAGTGATGGATTGCTACCGGGATGATTTGGTATAATCATTTGTTTGGACTTGTTTGATAAACAAGTTTGTTTAGAAATTTCGAAAAGGGAAGTTGTTTTGGTAAAGCCAAGTTGTTGTGAAATCCGGAAGTTTGATTTGATATACCAAGAGGGTATGTGTAATTTATGATTTCGAAATGGTTTTGATATAAAACTGGGTAATTGAATTTTTGATATTCTATTTAAATGATGTGAAAAGTCAAAGGGAAAATAGTATTTAATATATAAAGCGAAGTTGATATAATTAAGTAAGGAAAATGAAAATTTTAATCCTGGAAATTAAAATTTAACTTGAGTAAATCAAGGGGAATATGACATATTGGATTTTAGCTTAAGACAAGTTAAATAAAATTAAAGTTTGGTTTGAATTGAATTAGCTATTTAAGTGGTAAGGTAGGATAATTATACAAGTATAAGTAAAATTATTGAATTGGATGAATACATTTAGTCCTTAAGTGTAATAAATAATTGAGAATTATGGGTATAAGATGTGAATAGGCTCAAGTGAGAAACATAAGATTTTAAGTAAATAAGTTGTGAACTTATGAATAGGAAAATGGAAAGTTTAAAAATTTAATTCTAAATGAAATGTGAATTGAAATAAGATAAAGTAAAATATAAAATGTGAATGGGCTTAAGTAAGTAAATAAGTTTTTGAACTTATAAATTGGGAAATAAAAATTTAAATTGGATTGAATTAAAATAAAAATTCAGATAAGTTATAAATAATATTTTATGGAATTAAATACTTATTTGAATTAGTGAAAGAAATGGTATGAAGATGAATCTAGCATAAGCTAAATTAAATAAAAATTTGATAGTTTATAGAAAGAGAAAAATTGGAAAGAAAATAAAACCCAAGTAAAAATTTGCTTAATATCTTGGTAAATGAAATAAAAATCAAATGTTGATTTAAGATTGGAAGTGAATTAAAATTTGAAAACAAATTGGCACTTGATTAGATAAGAATCGAATTAAAATGGAATAGAATTGAAGTAAGAAGAAATGGAGTTATTTTGGAGTTGAAATAATTTAAGTAAGTTGTGAAATGATTGTGTCGAGCTTTATTAAATGGTTTTAAATGGAAATGAGAATGTATGGGCGTAAATAATTCAGAATGGAATAAAATTAACATAAATTGAGTTGGAACAAATTTAAAACGGTTATAAGCTTAAGAAATTGTTAATTGCTTGGATAACATCAAATTTGCATAGGAAATTAGTCGTTTTGTCGTAGACGGAAGTAAATGAATTAAAGAAGTGAATAAGATTGGTTTTTGAATCAATTGGATGAGTATGGGTTGTTTAAAATTAAAATGGATTGGATGTAAGCAAGTGGATAGTAAACCATTCAAGTTGAATGAAAATGGTATGTGAATTAATTTATAAACAGTTGAATTAGTAGTGAAGCTATATAAATTGCTTACCGAAAATGTTTATTGTGCATTGCTTAGAATTCATGAGTTTAACAATTGCAAATAAATGAAATGTTATTGAAATTTAATGTTTTTGGAAACTTATGTGCTTGTTTGAGTAAGTACAAGTACGGGAGGCAATTGGTTAGAGTTTGGAGCACATAAGTGCATATATAATAAGCCGCTTGTTTAATAACGCTAATATGAGGTATGCCTACGCAATAAATTAAGAAATGATATTGTATTGTTATATATTTTGTTTTCCGACCATGTGGGTTGATGCATATATATTTATAGTATACGTGATATTGTAAAAGCCTCTCTGTACAAAGGAGACGCTGTCAAAAAATTTCAAAAATTTTGTGAGTTGGAACATTTTTGAAAGTTTCGAATTTTTTTGGTTAACTAGAAAAGTTGAATTTTGGAACGATGCGAAGAATCCAAGTTTTTGAGTTAGAATGAAAGCTAATAGTTTTGGGTTAAAATAAAAGGTTTTGAGAAGTAAATGTAAGTTTTAAATAAGTGGGCTTTGGGTAAGTTAATGGGTTAGGTGAGTATTTTTTCCTACCTTAGCAAATTTTGGGGATGAAATTTTTATAAAGGGGAGGAATGTAACGACCCAGAATTTTGGTCGTTAGTTTTTGAACATTTAATTCATTTTAAACGTTGAATATAGATTGTTAATTGATTTCGAATACAAAGATTTTGGTTGAATTAATAAAATGAGTTATAATTTTGAATATAACGATTTCTAAAATTTATTTAAAGTCTAGCTGGATTTGAATTATAGTATTTGACTTTTGGATGGAATCAAAAGTCGATAAGTTAAAATTTGGAATTTATATTAATTTAATCATGGAATTTAATATATATAGTAATAATGTAAATAATCAGATTTTGATTTAAAATTAATTCGAATGATTTCTAATGTGAATATAAATTCTATATGATTTACAATTAAGTTAGTAAGTTTTAAAAGTGAAATTTTAAATGATTTCGACGATTTTGAAAATCACTCGATTTAATTGATCGAGTTAAAATAGCCTTCAGGGGCACAGTCTCGGAATTCGATGAAACCAGTTCCATTGGATCCATAATAGTTAATTATTATCGGATTTCAAATTTCATGGCGTTTGGAGTCACTATTTGTTCGTACGAAACACATTGGAATTAAAATCGAAAATTTAATATTTAAACTCGATTCAAAAAGCTAACTTCCACATATGATTGAATTGGGTTCTGAAACACGTTCCATTGTGTTTGGAATGCGGGTAAAACATTATAAACGTCAGGCAACACAAGTGGTTCGGAGTTCGTTTGGAAAAGCTTGTTAAAATTGAAGATAATATTAAAATAATATTAATAATGGTTTATATAAATGCATTCTAACAGCAAACCCTAATCTTTTTCTTCTAGCCGCCACTTAAGCCATCAATGGCTGAAAGCCTAACACATTCTCCCTCATTTTTCTTTTCATCCATGCAAAAAATTTGAAAACTTCCAACTGCATTATTGAAGAGCTCGCCGAGCTTCATCCATCCATACGGCTGAGATCTCGTTTCATCGACCAGGGGAAGAATATGGGGGCCGCGTTCGTGAGGTGTTCACGCCTGATTTTCTATGCATCGGGGAAGCTGAGCTTGGCCGCTTTCTGGCCATGGATGGGTGCCGTTTGGGGCTTCAGCGTGGTTTCATTTGATCGAGCTGGAGTGGATTGAAGGAAGGGCAGCGATGGGATGTTGGCCACGTTCGAATGGGTTTGTTAACCCTGGTAGGAGACAAACGTAGGAGAAGGGGATTTGCGGCCTTGATTTGCTGTCAAATCCAAAGGCCGTGATTCGTTTGGTAAAATAAATAAACAAGATTATTGTTTTAAATATATATTCAAACTTTATAAATCCGTAACTTTTGCATACGTCATCAAAATTCAAAGAAACACGAAGCGCCGAAACCACAGCGAGAAGCTCTGCGTTGTAATGCAGATTTAGAGGCCATTGCAGTACATGGAAAATTTAGATTAAATTGAGCGGGCTCAAATTATTTTAAAATTTGAATGCTCGGTGTTTTAAACTCATGGTGAATTAATCTCACCCACGTCTGGATGACTAGTTAATTTAGAATAGTTTAAATTTTAAATTATTGATTGACTAAATGTGATATTATATATAGTAGTAGTACTATATATACATATATTGGGGTTATTGATTTCCCGCATTATATAGCGGATGAGACACTATGCTTCCCGTATAATAGCGGATGACCCTTAATACCGCGATGTCCCCCTCGAAGTGGGATTTGGTATTTTATTTGTTGTGCTAACATCTATTAATACAGGAAAACAGGTTGGAGGGATCCAACTGAATTCCTCAAAATATTGTAATTGTTTTTTACATCTGTGATATATTATGTGATATCTTGTGATGGGTTGAATTGGAAATTAAGTTATTCGATGCTATGGTTTGGATGAATATAATTTGATATTTTAAAATATAGAATAAAATGAATTGGGTTTTTAAAGGAAATGAAATGAAAATTCTATAGTAAATAATTATTGGGAATTGAATAAATCACATAATAAATTTTAAAGGGAACTTAATTCAGGAAATTGGTTTGAAATTTGTTAAGTGTTTTGGAAACTGTGATTTAAAAGGAAATGAGGAATGGAAATTTGTAAACTAGGTTTATAAAAGAAGTGGAACATTTATCAGTGGATAAATTTGGAAGTATAGATTCCGATGGAATTTATAAGAAAAGGTGCAATTCATTTTAAAAATAAAATGGTGATTTTTAAAAAGTTGGAAAGTATATTTTTTTTCTGGAAAACTAAGTATATTTCCAAAGAAAGATTTCAAAGTATAAACTAGAAGTTAAAAATCTTTTTTAAGAATGTTTTAGAGAAATTTATATTTAATCATTTTAATATTTTTAAGTTAATATTTATTTAAGTTAATTATGGCAGTTAATTATTTTTAAAGGTAAATTAGTATTATGATTTTTAAAAGGAAATTTTAACATAAATATTTGATATAATAAATTTATTTTTAAAAGGCAATTTGCGTTTAAGTTTTACTCAGGACACTCTTATAGAATTTCATAAGTATTATTTTGAATAAAGAATTTAGTAGATTTATTTTAAATAATTTAAGCACATATTTTTGAAGTGATTATAAGGAGATGGAAAATGTGTTTTTAACAATAAAAAGTGTTTTATTTTTAAGTGTTAAAAGAAATTTACGGGATTGGAACGTAAATTAAATTGGGATAAATCGAGCGGGATTTATAAAGGATTATATGGGTTATATTGAAATGGAAAGTGTACTTCCATGAAAAGCCAAGTATATTCCCAAAGGAGATTTTTATGTACAAGTTTAAGGTTTTAAAATTGTTTTAAAAGAATGTTTATAGAAATTTATTAATTTGTTTTAGAATTCTAAAGTAAATCTTATTCAAATTAATTTAACAGAATTATTTTAAAGGATAAATTAGTATTATGTTTTTAAAAGGAATTTTCTAATATTTATACTTTATATAGAAATTTTATTTTGAAAATAGTTTGTGGCTTAAGTTTTACTTGGAGATTTATTATAGAATTTCATAGCTATTATTTTGAGAAAAGTGATTTAAATAGTTTTATTTTTAAATAAGTATATATTTTTGGGTAAACTGATTTAAATTATAAAAATCTAAATTTTATCAGACTGGGTGTTTTCAGTGGAAATAAAATAATTGGTTGAATTGATTGTTTATTTGATAGTTAAATAACCGACTATCAGATCTAGGCCCATTTGGAATACCTAGAAGAGGTATGAGATTTATGTGGTATAGTTACCATTGGAGGTGCTATATTATACGTATAAATTCGTTCGTTCTTCTAGGACGTTTATAAGGAAATCTATCCACTAACGGTTAGGAGGTGAAATCCAATCTTATATTCGCCTGTGTATTTCCTAGAGAATCGAGGTACCGGAAAATAGTGAACGCCGTTTGGAAGAGACCGGGATCCCATTTTTGATCCGAAAACCACTTCGATCCAACGAGAATGTTTTCGTGATCAAAACAAGAGCTTGGAGTCGAAGATGGAGCCGTGAAGTTCAAGGGATAATTGCTACTAATCCTGACAGTGATTCTAAAATAGATGTAGCAGGAGTAGTGCCTTCGGTTCCATTCGGACCCGGAACGGATTGTATGGATGAATGCTTTCAGAACATCGTCGGGAGAACGATGAGCATTCTAAGTGAGATGTGTTCTAAAAAGGTAACACTTATCCTCAAGCCTCATCAACTGGAAATGACTGAAAATCAGGGGTTATGCAGCAATTCTAAGTGGCAAGCAACCAATTAGGGTAAGGTCATCCCTGTCTAGATGTCCCTTTTATTTCGACTATGTGGGCAGTTGCTGATCCTAACCACAGGGTGATCTTATTCGGGCTATCCAGTAAGGGGTAGTCCGGTCCTGTGTTGTAGGGGATCAAGGTTTTGATTGTAGAGCCTAGTATTAGTTGGAAATCCATTCTCCCTACGTGCCCTTTAGGGTTTTGATTGTAGAGCCTAGTTGTTGTTGGATTTTAATGAATGTAACAATTTCGGCTGTTTGAATAAGTATTTGTTCTTAGACACTATTATAATATTAGAGGATTTTATAAGAAATGTTTTGGTTATCATACGGTAAAAAACCCGCATGTTTATTTATGGTGTGGTCTTACGAGATACCTTTGATTTTTAAAGGATTTTGGAAACTTTAGTAATTAAATTGAGTGTATTTTTCTCATGCTGGTTTTCCAGACTGACTCGGGTGTTATTTTATTATAATGCTCAGGTCAGACCGAGTACTATGAATACAGGATAGGATGTTGTGGAGCTCAGGAGACGAGATAGATGGCGAGACGTATCACATGTACTTGAAGTATATTCCACTGTGCATTATAAGCTATATAGTCAGCTTTTGTGGGGACAAGTTAATATAACTATCCAATATTTTGCTATTGATGTGTTGTACTCTGATGATGTAATGTATAAAACAGATATAGTTTCTTTTTGTGTAAAGATCGGTCATTTATCTATTATATATTATTTCGCCTCGATTGTGAGATTCTGATGTTGTTCTTGTTTTCTCTTCTTCTACCTCCTTCTTTCTTTCCCTCAGCAATCTGTCTTTTCCGGTACTCGATCGTCGGCATATTATGCAATGGCGTATTTGTATCAATTTTCGTGGGTCGAGAAGGGTGGGTCATCACACAGGTGGAAGGCATAAAAATCATACATATTTATACATACATATATGTATGTATATACATGGTTATAGTAAGAACAGTTGCAAGACACTGTTCAGATTAAAGTAGCAAATTTTGTTTTCACAAATTGATCAAGCCAAAGAGGTTAGAGGCATTTTTTACTGAACAGCAGTCAACAAAAATTTGAATCAAAATCGTGCTGAACAAAGAAGAGTTCAAACAAGTCAGAACAAATGCCAGGTGATAACAGGAATCGGTCAAGTCAACATCAAACCAGGAAATAACGAAAATCGAAAGTGTCCAAAGTATCATTTCAAGTGGCCGAAGTCAAAACAAAAATTTACGGAGCAAGTTCAAAATCAAAGCCATTGTGACCAAGCAAATAGAAAATATACGAATTGAAAAAGTCAGAGAACGTCAACAACATTCATTCAAAAATCAGTGGCCGAGTTAAATTAACATACAAAGTCATACGAATATACTAGAATGAAAATAAAGGGAATCGATCCCTATTTAACTGTTAACATCATCAGCAAGAGGAAAATCGAGTTTAAGCATATCAACGAAATAATACATAAAATCACATACCAATTCATACCGAACTTGATGAATTTGAAGGAGCCGTGTGCAAATCAAAGAAACGAACGCTCGACAAAGCAAGCAATGTGAAAACATTTACTCGATCAATTAACCGTAATCGATGGCCTCAAATTTCCAGAAGTCCTAATTTTCTTGAAGAGGAACGAACGAAAAGAAAGCAGCCATTTTGAAAAAAGAACACAGGCCGATAAAAAGAAATAACACAGACCGGGTGTCTTCGAGAACGATAGGATAACCTGCCGAATGACTCTACACTGAGTTGCTTCGGTATAGAGATCTCCATATGTGATGGGGAGTCCGATCGGGATTGTGCACGTCCGGATTGCGGGGTCTTCTACGTTTATTAGACGAAGTGCCTACGGTTCTATTCGAACCCGAAACAGACTTGTATGGTTGTATGTCTGACATTACACATTGAGATATAAAGCTGATCTCTGTCAAATACATTTCTGTTTGGTGGTGGATAATTTATTCTCTTAGCTTAACCCCCTTCTCTGAGACGTACGAGCTCAGAGGTTATGCAATTGATGGTTATTAGTGATATACTACTAATTTGGTAGTGTGGCATGCTGAGTGCTGCTGATCATTTGTTGATCGAAGCATGGCTTTTATGAAAAGCGTAGCTTTGTGGACGAGACTTCGATGAACCTCACAATCCAAAAATGGTCGAAACAGGAAGGATGTAGCAAGGTTATTAGGGGTAGCGCCCCTTAGTGTAACGACCCAGAATTTCTGTCATTTGAAATTCGTATATTTAATTGATTTTAAATATTAGCAAGTAAAATTTGTAAGTCGAATAAATTTTATTTTGAATATCTAGATTTAATTGGATAATTAAATCGACAATTTAATATTTGAACTTACAGAAATAATTGAAAATTGGGTTTAATTTGATTAAAATTGATTTGTAAAGTTGTATTAAATCATTTTAGAGTTAGAATGATGTTATAGAACTTTTAGAATTGAATTAAAAGTTAATTTGTAGAAATTGAATATTTTGATATTTAATTGACGACTAAAAATAGTCATTTTTCAAAAGTCATGGATTTCGACGAAACCAGTTTCATTGGTTTCGTAATTTTAAACTTTTATATGGTTTCAAATTTCGTATCAATCGGATTTACGGTTTGTCCAAGGGAAGCTAAAACGCACTGAAATCAGTTTAAGTGAATTCTAAAATTAAATAGTCGATATAAAAACTTATCTTTCAAATACTTTCGAATTGGCTTCTGATATATATTCCATTGCATTCGGAATAGGGGTAAAACATTATAAACGCCAGGCGGCACGCTTCATTTGGAGTTCGGAAAATTTTTGGATGAATAGTGCGTTGCCATTTTTCTATAAAAGGACCTTAAACATTCACAATTGCAAAGGAATTAGGGTTTCAGCCCTAGCCGCCACCTCCAATCAATGGCCGAAAATTGCCAAACTTCCTCCACTAATTTCTTCAAATCCACACATCGATTCGAAAAACTTTTAACTACAACTTTGTGGAGCTTTGCGAGATCTTCGAATCCTTACGGCTGAGATGTGATTTCAAGCTATGGATCAACGTGAATTTGGCCGTGAACACGCACGTTTTGTTCACTTTTTTGTAACAACCCGCATATTTATCGATTTTTATATTTAAATATTTTATTTAAATATTTTATCGTTCGTCGGATTTTGGACCGAAAACCTACTTTTTGCATACGGTCGAATTAGGACTCGAGACCACCTCCATTGAGTTCAAAATGCCGTTTGCGACCTTTTTGAGTATAAGCTTCGATATGTTTGGAGAAAGTTGATTTTTGCTACTTTTTACTTTGGGTTTGGTTTTTGGGCTCAGCCCTATGTTAACTTATACTCCAAAACTGAACCACTCTCCCCATTCTCCCTTACTTCTTTCTCTTTTCAGTTTTCTTAGCTTTAATGGTGGAAGAGATTGGAAATTAAAACTCCAAAACCCTAGTTTTCCTTGCAAATCCATCTCCTTGCTCCAAAGTTCATGAGAACCCATTGGTAAGCTTCCTCCTCATCTTCTCCAACTCATTTTCTCTTTGAATTTCAGAAATTTCCTAAACCTAACTTAGGAAATGTTCTTCTTTTTAGCTTAGATTCAAGCTTCTAGAGTTGGACTTGAAGAGTGGTTGATTACTCTTTGCTTTCAAGCTTCATCTTCATAAATTTTAGTGCAAAGGTGAGATTTTTATCTCACATCTATGGCTATAATTATCTTTGGTTGTTGGGTATGAATTCCTAACACTTCTTCATGTGCATTTGCTCTTGATTTGGATTGGTTTTGTGAATACTCCAATTTTTGGGTTTTTAAGTCAAATTTGTGTGAAACCCTTTTATGGATGTTTGATCATGTTTTTGGTGATGCACCGAGGAGCATATAGGGCCGGGTTGCCGATTGGCATAAACCCTTAGAGCCAATGTTCGTTCGGTTGCATTTTGGAAGAATTTGCTCTTCATTTGAATAGGCTGAAAAACAGCCCAGACATGATTCAGTCGACTGAAAACTCTGTTCAGTCGACTGAACCTGAAACCCGAGAGTTTCCAGGCATGATTCAGTCGACTGAAAAACTCTGCACAGTCGACTGAAACTGGAAACAGAAAGTTTCTTGAACCTGGAAAATTTCCAGGCACAGGGTCAGTCGACTGAAAACTCTGTTCAGTCGACTGAACCTGCTGTTTTAGTCCAATTTGCCTTTTTGGATTGAATTTCCAATTTAAATCGATTCGTGATGATCCTATTTATTGTCATCATTTATTATCATCTTTGATGACTTATTTTCTTTGGGAATTTTAGATATATCCACTTCGATGGATCCTTTATCGATTTCATTGGATTTTTATTCACATCTTCGAATGTGATCTTTGTGATTGATTGTTTCTACAATCCCCCTTGTGCTTTGTCACTTTAAAAATATAAAGGTTTTCTATACTAGTAGTAAATATCAAAACTCTTTCCTCAAACGATTTCAATACTATTTTAATACCAAATTCGTTTATAAAACCGTTTTCCAATCTATTAGTATATACAAACCTTTACCTCACTCGTATGAGAAATCTAATTAAACGACTTAGTAAAACAAGTGGTATGAAACGCTTGCGTTTACTTTGTCGGTTAATTCTTGGACTTGTTCGATTGAACCTCTTGTGACAATTTTCTAGTGGAGATTTACAGTTTGTTCTTAAATATTTAAGTTAAGCAAGTGGTTATGGGACATGAAGCTAAACTCATATATTTACTAGCTTAGTGTAATTGACACTTCTCGTTGATCATGACGATCATCTTTGTGATTTAGACTAGCAATGTGCGATGTCTCTTTGTCTGCGAGGGAGACTAAACCCCGTTTTGTGGAGTTTCAACTCAATTTGTGATGGGGTAGCAACCCATGGTCTTCGGGCCGTTTGTGGAGCTTCGGCTCAATTTGTGATGGTTAGCGACCATGGAATTAGCGTTCCGTTTGTGATACACGTGTTGGTGAGCTTTATGCTCCCGTTTGTGATAGGCCTCCCCCCCCCCCTTTTTGTGATTTCTAGATTTCTTGTGTAGATTTCTAGAATTTGTATTTCACCAATTTTTCGTGATTTCCATTGATAAGTCTTATCGATATTGGTGCATTGGTGAATTTGTGTGTCATTGACTGGATTTCTTGTGTAGTCTTTTGGAATTTGTGCGTCATTGACTTTTGCGATTGACATTGATATTATCGTCAATATTTGTGGTTTGATGAACGAAATAAAGAGTATGACACTTCTTGGATTCTTGTGTAGATTTTGTGATATTGATTAATCTCTTGTTGATTATCAACTACTTATATATCACAGCTTGGCATTGTGATTATTATACGTTTGTGTCATATCTCTTATTATATATCACTTCATCTGATATTTATAGCTAGACTGATCCGTTTATTATTTTCTTATTAAATAATACTCGGGTCAGACTGAGATTTTACAGGTGCTTCTGCTTGACTCTTATCGGACCATCATCTGACCTTTTGGCTAACTACTCTAGTTTAGTAGTTTTTGTTGTATACATTTGAGATACAGACTCCTTGATGTATACTTATTCTTTTGTCTAGCACTTGTATCTATTCCTTTGTATTATTGTGGATCCTTTTGACCACTACTCTGATGTACACTTTCATGTGTAACATTCATATCTATTTCCACCTTTGTGATATGAAATTGTCTGTGACTGATTTATGTTATGCTTTTTTCTATATTTGTTTTCCGAAGATATTATAGCCACTGTGTAGTAGCTTTGAGTTTGTGTCGGTATGTCGGATTTCCTCTTGAGATGAAAAGTTATATTTTTATCCGGTATATCGGTACTCGCACAAAGCAATTATACAGATGGTCGCTCCTCAACAGCCTTATTCTCCGTGCTAGTTGACAGCATTCACAGTAGTGTTCTTGTCTAGCGTGGGTATAGAGGTGGGGCGTCACAGCTTGGTATCAGAGCCAAACTTCGGAACAATGTAGAATAATTTAGCAAGGATCATGTCCTAATCTTTCTTAGGAGTTGTGCTTTAGGATTTTATTCGGGTCTTCGTACCGTTCTATCCTACTTTCTTTTATGATTCCTTGTTTTATCTATCAAGATTGCTTGATATTCATTTTGAGAATAACTTTTTCCTCTTCTTTCTTCCTTTCTTAAAGAAGAGAAATGGTTAGACCAGGTCGTCCCAGCGCCGGTCAATCTAGTGCTACTCCTCAGGATGGAGTATTCTTGTCTGCTCAGCAGCTTTTGGATCTCGTGAAGAACGCTCAAGCTGCCGGACCCAATCCAGAGCCTACTCATCCTAGATCCGGTTTTGCACGCTTGTGCAGAGACTACACCGATTTGGGTGGAGGGCCATTCAGGGGATCCGAGAGTGTTATTGAAATTCAAGCTTGGCTCAAATCATGCGATCGCATCTTTTCTCGCATGAACCTTATTGATCTACATCGAGTCCAAGTGGCTTCTAGCATGCTCTAAGAAAGAGCGTTAGATTGGTATGAACTCCTAATTTCTGAAATCGTTGAAGCGGATCTTACTTGGGAACAGTTCCGGGAAAGATTCGAATTGAAATTTGTGCCAGAGGCTGAAAAAGTAACTTTAGCCCGGCGTTTCATTGACCTTGTTCAAGGTGAATCTTCTGTGACAGACTATGTCGCATCTTTCGAATCTCTTTCCAAATACGGGATTGAGTATATTAATACCCGATGAAGAAAAATCAGAGATTTGTCTATGGCTTGAATAAGAATCTTAAGAAGCCATTACTTCTTAAACTTGAGGTTTCATTTGATCAGCTTATTGATATCTCTCTTCGTCTTGAAGAGGCCGATAGAGAAATTGATGTCGAGGTTGGGAGTGCCAAACCGAACTCCAACAACAACAAGAAGAGGCATCCCTTTACTAGGTTTGAAAGTCCTAATCCTAACAAGAGGGCGAAGCGAGAGACTTCTATAGCAAATACTCCCATCCCTAATCGCGGAGAATGCTACAATTGTGGCTCTAGGGACCACTATATAAATAGGTGTCCAAGGCCTATTTCTTGCCGCCATTGCAAAAGTGCGGATCATTATATCTCTTCGTGTCCCAAGCGTCAAAGCAGGAGAGAAGGAAAGCTGCAAGCCTCTAGCAACTCTTCTCTTGGTCAAGGTATTCTATATTCAATCCTTGATGACAATTGCTTTGTGATTATCTTGTTCGTGTTCTTTTTGATATGGGTTCCATCTCACTATTTTATATCAAGAAGAACTTGTTAATTCTTTCTTTTTAAACATTTTTGGGCTTGATGACTTCTTTAAGGATTGTGAATCCGGATGGTAGATCCGCAACACTCAATTTGCTTTTTATTGATGTCGAAATTATTTTATGTGATTTTTCTTTCCGAGCCGATATTTTTACTTAGGCTTCGGAATTGATTTTTGAAAGGATCGGCTTAATCATTGTGAAGCCCATATCCTATTTTTCGAGTGGACTATTCATCTTCGACGTTTTCAATCTGTTAAGCAGATTTCTATTTTTCTTTGTGATTTTGATTCCATCTTGATGGCATCATTTTATTCTTTAAAGTCCTTATGGTGAGGAAAGTGTTATTTCTCTCATCTAAATAGTTAGAGAAATTTTCCGGTATTTTTGAGCTTGTCTTAGGATTATCACCTAAGTAATCTTTTGTGTGGTACTAAGGTCTTTTCAGTTTGACCTTACCACCGATTTTCATTTGGCTACGAGTCGCGTGAGTTAGCATTCCACTTACGCACTCCGCACTCGTTATGATTCTATGAATGAATTATTTTGTCATTCAGTTTGTCCAGCTTATTTCATCCATTTTATAAATCGAATATTCTATGAATATCTCGATGACTCCATTCTTGTATTCATTGATTTTGGATGAAAATAGTAATTTAAAATTTTGCAAATCATTTTCATAAGATTTATTTATAAGTAAAACTGGATTTTGTTCTTGAAACGAACAAAGAATATTCTTAAAACTTTTTACGAGATTTATTTATCCTATAAAAGATGATTTTGTGATTGTATTCCCCGTCGAGTGCTTTAAGAATTTTGGTCGATGCGCTTGATCAACGTTATCGATAGGAATTTCCTAAACGCTTTGATGAGACAGTCAGACACGATTTGTAAAAATGTAATTTTGGAAGTTTTAACTTTTCGGAGAAGAGAATTATTTTAAAAGAAGTTCTTTCTTTTCGATACTCTTATTCCTTCTTGTGATTCCTGAAGGGGAACCAAGACTTTGCTATTTGAACCTATTGGTTTAGAATGCCATTCTCTTGCAAAGGAAAACGTGCTATCACTTGTGCTTCTGAATCTTTATAGCTTATAGAGACTAGATATGCCACTCATGGTCTAGTGTTCGCGGCTATTGTTTTTACTTTTGGAATTTGGCATCATCATTTTTGGATGAGAAATTTGTTCTCTACCTCGATCATAAATCTTTGGAATAATTATTTTCTCATAAGGAACTTTATGTTGACTCGAGTTTCTAGCATCTTATGATCTTGATATTCTTTTATTCTCGAGAAGGGAAATCGTGTTGCCAATGCACTTTGTCGTAAGCAACAAGTAGTTGATTCTTTGATGTTGTCTGAATGGAATTATTTTTCTATCAAGTTCATCGGACGTTTTGGTATACTTCGTTTTATTGAGCTTTATCTCATTCCTTTTAAGGACTAGCGTCCGATGTCCTTTTATTATGTTCGGTTCATTGGACGTACCGTTTTTGTACTACGTCGGTGTTTCGAAAATCATTCGGGCTTTGATCATCGGATGTACCGTTTGTACTACATCGATGTCTTTGTTATTTGATTCATCGGATGTACCGTTTGTACTACATCGATGTCTTTGCTATTTGATTCATCGGATGTACCGTTTGTACTACATCAATGTCTTTGCTTTTGATTCATCGGATGTACCATTTGTACTACATCGATGTCTTTGCTATTTGATTCATCGGATGTACCGTTTGTACTACATCGATGTCTTTGCTTTTGATTCATCGGATGTACCGTTTGTACTACATCGATGTCTTTGCTTTTGATTCATCGGATGTACCGTTTGTACTACATCGATGTCTTTGCTTTTGATTCATCGGATGTACCGTTGTACTACATCGATGTCTTTGCTTTTGATTCATCGGATGTACCGTTTGTACTACATCGATGTCTTTGCTATTTGATTCATCGGATGTACCGTTTGTACTACATCGATGTCTTTGCTTTTGATTCATCGGATGTACCGTTTGTACTACATCGATGTCTTTGCTTTTGATTCATCGGATGTACCGTTGTACTACATCGATGTCTTTGCTTTTGATTCATCGGATGTACCGTTTGTACTACATCGATGTCTTTGCTTTTGATTCATCGGATGTACCGTTGTACTACATCGATGTCTTTGCTTTGTATTCATCGGATGTACCGTTTGTACTACATCGATGTCTTTGCTATTTGATTCATCGGATGTTCCATTTGTACTACATCGATGTCTTTGCTTTTGATTCATCGGATGTACCGTTTGTACTACATCGATGTCTTTGCTTTTGATTCATCGGATGTACCGTTTGTACTACATCGATGTCTTTGCTTTTGATTCATCGAATGTACCGTTTGTACTACATCGATGTCTTTGCTTTTGATTCATCGGATGTACCGTTTGTACTACATCGATGTCTTTGCTTTTGATTCATCGGATGTACCGTTGTACTACATCGATGTCTTTGCTTTTGATTCATCGGATGTACCGTTTGTACTACATCGATGTCTTTGCTATTTGATTCATCGGATGTACCGTTTGTACTACATCGATGTCTTTGCTTTTGATTCATCGGATGTACCGTTTGTACTACATCGATGTCTTTGCTTGGGTTCATTGGGCGTACCGTTTTTGTACTATGCTGATGTCCCAAATTGTTTGATTTCTAGTTTTTCGGGCGTACCGTTTTTGTACTACGCCGTTGCACCGGCTCAATTTTCTGCTATTCTTGACGTTCCCCACGTCTTTTATCTACGGGAATGCCTTAGGGATTCCGGTTTTCATTCTTGAGCCCGGTGTTATTGTGGAAATTGAAGTTTCACCAGATTTCTTGCTAACTCTTTTGTGCACTTTATGGTGAACTTCCTATTTCAAATTTTCTTTTGTGTTAATATGCTTCTATGGTTGTTACTTCATATATTTCCTTCTTACTTATTGCGAGGACGCAATTTCTTTAAAGAGGGGAGTCTGTAACAACCCGCATATTTATCGATTTTTATATTTAAATATTTTATCGTTCGTCGGATTTTGGACCGAAAACCTACTTTTTGCATACGGTCGAATTAGGACTCGAGACCACCTCCATTGAGTTCAAAATGCCGTTTGCGACCTTTTTGAGTATAAGCTTCGATATGTTTGGAGAAAGTTGATTTTTGCTACTTTTTACTTTGGGTTTGGTTTTTGGGCTCAGCCCTATGTTAACTTATACTCCAAAACTGAACCACTCTCCCCATTCTCCCTCACTTCTTTATCTTTTCAGTTTTCTTAGCTTTAATGGTGGGAGAGATTGGAAATTAAAACTCCAAAACCCTAGTTTTCCTTGCAAATCCATCTCCTTGCTCCAAAGTTCATGAGAACCCATTGGTAAGCTTCTTCCTCATCTTCTCCAACTCATTCTCTCTTTGAATTTCTGAAATTTCCTAAACCTAACTTAGCAAATATTCTTCTTTTTAGCTTAGATTCAAGCTTCTAGAGTTGGACTTGAAGAGTGGTGGATTCCTCTTTGCTTTCAAGCTTCATCTTCATAAATTTTAGTGCAAAGGTGAGATTTTTGTCTCACATCTATGACTATAATTATCTTTGGTTGTTGGGTATGAATTCCTAACACTTCTTCATGTGCATTTGCTCTTGATTTGGATTGGTTTTGTGAATACTCCAATTTTTGGGTTTTTAAGTCAAATTTGTGTGAAATCCTTTTATGGATGTTTGATCATGTTTTTGGTGATGCACCGAGGAGCATATAGGGCCGGGTTGCCGATTGGCATAAACCCTTAGAGCCAATGTTCGTCCGGTTGCATTTTGGAAGAATTTACTCTTCATTTGAATAGGCTGAAAAACAGCCCAGGCATGATTCAGTCGACTGAAAACTCTGTTCAGTCGACTGAACCTGAAACCCGAGAGTTTCCAGGCATGATTCAGTCGACTGAAAAACTCTGCACAGTCGACTGAAACTGGAAACAGAAAGTTTCCTGAACCTGGAAAATTTCCAGGCACAGGGTCAGTCGACTGAAAACTCTGTTCAGTCGACTGAACCTGCTGTTTTAGTCCAATTTGCCTTTTTGGATTGAATTTCCAATTTAAATCGATTCGTGATGATCCTATTTATTGTCATCATTTATTATCATCTTTGATGACTTATTTTCTTTGGGAATTTTAGATATATCCACTTCGATGGATCCTTTATCGATTTCATTGGATTTTTATTCACATCTTCGAATGTGATCTTTGTGATTGATTGTTTCTACAATCCCCCTTGTGCTTTGTCACTTTAAAAATATAAAGGTTTTCTATACTAGTAGTAAATATCAAAACTCTTTCCTCAAACGATTTCAATACTATTTTAATACCAAATTCGTTTATAAAACCGTTTTCCAATCTATTAGTATATACAAACCTTTACCTCACTCGTATGAGAAATCTAATTAAACGACTTAATAAAACAAGTGGTATGAAACGCTTGCGTTTACTTTGTCGGTTAATTCTTGGACTTGTTCGATTGAACCTCTTGTGACAATTTTCTAGTGGAGATATACAGTTTGTTCGTAAATATTTAAGTTAAGCAAGTGGTTATGGGACATGAAGCTAAACTCATATATTTACTAGCTTAGTGTAATTGACACTTCTCGTTGATCATGACGACCATCTTTGTGATTTAGACTAGCAATGTGCGATGTCTCTTTGTCTGCGAGGGAGACTAAACCCCGTTTTGTGGAGTTTCGACTCAATTTGTGATGGGGTAGCAACCCATGGTCTTCGGGCCGTTTGTGGAGCTTCGGCTCAATTTGTGATGGTTAGCGACCATGGAATTAGCGTTCCGTTTGTGATACACGTGTTGGTGAGCTTTATGCTCCCGTTTGTGATAGGCCTCCCCCGCCCCCCCCCCCCCCCTTTGTGATTTCTGGATTTCTTGTGTAGATTTCTAGAATTTGTGTTTCACCAATTTTTCGTGATTTCCATTGATAAGTCTTATCGATATTGGTGCATTGGTGAATTTGTGTGTCATTGACTTTTGTGATTTCTGGATTTCTTGTGTAGTCTTCTGGAATTTGTGCGTCATTGACTTTTGCGATTAACATTGATATTATCGTCAATATTTGTGGTTTGATGAACGAAATAAAGAGTATGACACTTCTTGGATTCTTGTGTAGATTTTGTGATATTGATTAATCTCTTGTTGATTATCAACTACTTATATATCACAGCTTGGCATTGTGATTATTATACGTTTATGTCATATCTCTTATTATATATCACTTCATCTGATATTTATAGCTAGACTGATCCGTTTATTATTTTCTTATTAAATAATACTCGGGTCAGACTGAGATTTTACAGGTGCTTCTGCTTGACTCCTTATCGGGCCATCATCTGACCTTTTGGCTAACTACTCTAGTTTAGTAGTTTTTGTTGTATACATTTGAGATACAGACTCCTTGATGTATACTTATTCTTTTGTCTAGCACTTGTATCTATTCCTTTGTATTATTGTGGATCCTTTTGACCACTACTCTGATGTACACTTTCATGTGTAACATTCATATCTATTTCCGCCTTTGTGATATGAAATTGTCTGTGACTGATTTATGTTATGCTTTTTTCTATATTTGTTTTCCGAAGATATTATAGCCACTGTGTAGTAGCTTTGAGTTTGTGTCGGTATGTCGGATTTCCTCTTGAGATGAAAAGTTATATTTTTATCCGGTATATCGGTACTCGCACAAAGCAATTATACAGATGGTCGCTCCTCAACAGCCTTATTCTCCGTGCTAGTTGACAGCATTCACAGTAGTGTTCTTGTCTAGCGTGGGTATAGAGGTGGGGCGTCACATTTTTCTTAGGAGTGGCTCGACCGAGTGCGACCGGTCCTTGTCCGATGGTGGTGGCCGTGGCAAGCATCGTGGCGGTGGTGTTCGATCGACTTAGAAATGATGATACGTGGTGCGATAATGGGATGACTATCGGCGTCAAATGGGTTTCGTACGTACTGAAACGTGAAAGACAAGAAGGAGCTAAGGACGGCCTTGATTTCTTTCTGTGAACGAACGGCTTGGATTGATTAACGTTAAAAAATAATAATGAAAGGATTTGTAAATTTATATATATTAATTCATTCAAACTTTGAACTATCATAACTCTTTCATACGAGGTCCATTTTGGACGAAACGAATTGCGTCGGGTTCGTATTGACGAATACTACGCAATGGACCTGGATTAGGGTTGATTGGAGCTAGTAAAAATTTTGGGTAAAATTAAACGCGTTTTTATTTTATTCAAAATAAAACGCTGCAACTGTATTTGGAACAAGGTGAGAACTTCTCACTCAATCGAATTTGTTTCGATTTAATTTTAAATAGTTAGATTTAAAATTGCTTGATTGTATGCTTGGATGATAAATTATTATCTATTGTTTTAAAATAGACCCTATACGTGGCATATTAAGCGGAGGTTATTATATTAAACACATATACCGCGATATTTCACCTTGAAGTGGAATTGGTATTATATATGTACTTGGAGTTGATTTTCCCGCATTATATAGCGGATGAGACCCTTGCCGCATAATAGCGGATAATATTTTATATGAACCCATGTACCGCGATATCCCGTCTTGAAACAGGATTGGTATTGTGCTAACACTTGTGGATGCAGGGAGACAGGTTGGAGGGATCCAACTGATTCCTCAAATAATAGAATTTGTTTCAATGTTGCGTGTTGATTTATTTGTAATCTCTGTATGATTATCTTTGTGATTGAAATCGTTGAAGGCTAAAGTTTAGCCCAATATAATTTTGGTATCGTTAGATACCGAAAATAAATAAATATTTGAAAGTATACATTTTATTGAATTTTGGAATTGATTCATTTTAAATAAATAAACGTTATAATTTTTATGTTATAAAAATTTTGATTTTTGTGAAATATAACCGAAATGTTATTTTTGAAATAAGTAGTTGATTAATTTGTAAAATGGTTTGAATTGGGATTTTTGAATTTTTATAAACGGTTTATATAAAAGAATTATAAAATTGATATTTATAAAGTAAAATATTGGAATTATAAAACGAGTTTTATAAGTGTTAAAATGAAGTATAAATGGATTTCATAAGGGAATGAAATTTTTAGATTTATAGATTGTGAAGTTATAAAATGAATAGATTTTTGTAAAATAAAAGATTTAAAAGTAATTAACTTATAAATTGGATTTTGGCATTTAAATGGGATATGGATAGAATTTGTTAATAAAGTGATTTTATAAGTTGAGGGTGTTATAAATATAAATGGAATTTATAAACATTGCTTTATAAATCCGAAATCAACTTATTTTGATAAGTTAATTATTATAGCTTATTAAAAGAAGATTATCCACGATTTTGGACAGTGGATAATCCTTTAAAATAAAATGTGTAGAAAGTGTTGAATTTGGTAAACGGTTTATATTCACAATTTTGGACAGTGAACAATACATTAAAGAAATGTTTTAGGAAGTGATCTTTTAAATAGAATTAAAATGATTTGAAGTTGTTTTAAAATGTGTTAAAGATCGAAACCATAGATTTCAACATTTATTTTTGAAATAGACGTTTTCCAGAAATAAGGAAAAGATGGACTATAACACTGTTGTTATAGTAAATGATTTTTGAAAGGAAATATTTTTGTATAGTATTGTGATTTATATATCTATCTAAATTTCGAATCCCTATACTAGTGGTTTTGGGTTGTCGTAACGATGTTTTACGCAACATTCGTTTTGACTCAAATGAATGTGTTTAAGACAATATTTTCCTTAAAGAATAAAATATATACTTAATTGTTATTTAAGTATATTGAATATTTTCCAAATGTTGAAAATAAATAGATTTGTGGATTACTTATTATTAAATAAGTATGGAAATGTTTTCCAATATGAAGTGAAATGTTTTGAGATTTTATCTTTTAAAGATAAATTGAAAGTGAATATATGAAATCGATTTAAAAATCGTATATCAATGGATATTTGGAAATTTAATATCACCATGGAATTTATTAAGGAAAGTGAAAATTGTTTTAAAAATAAACATTGATTTATTTTTGAAGTGTGGAAATAAATTTATGGATTTGAGACGTAAATTTGAAGTAAATCGGTAAGAATTTATTTAATTGGTTTAAATGAACAATTTTGAAATGGAAATGAATAAATATTTGGAAGTGTTTCCGCATAAGGAAATTGATTTGAAATTTCGTATTCAAAAGTTGGAAAGGTGAAAAGTGATTTGAAATTTGTTTTCAAATGGCTGAAGTGTGGAAAATTATATATCTTGTAAAGATATTTTTGGGAAATAAATAATTTGAGAAAATTATTGGAATCTGGTGATGTTGTGCATATCTATTGATAGTTAAATAACCGACTATCAATATTTACCTTTAGATGGGTATTTTTCGTGATTGCTTGAATTTGAATGCTACACTTATTTTAAAATAAGCGCTCGTTATTCGGTTTAGCCGGGAGAAGACCTTTGGGTCATGAATCCCATTCTGAATAGTGATACGTCGTAATGGATAGCATTTGAAGACCGGTGTTGAAGAACAGATATTTTCGAAAATGGGAGGATTACCGTCGAATGTCTCTGCATCGGCTGATCTCTGATATAGATATTTTATCACCCTTTGTGATGGGAAGTCTGGTCGTGATTAGTGAATATCCGGATTGCAAGGGCTTCTTTGGAAGTGCCTTCGGTTCCGTTCGATCCCGGAATGGACTTGTATGGATGTGTGTCTAACGTTACAATTTGAGATGTAAAGCTGGTTTCTTTCAAATATGTTTCTGTTGGTGGCGGAGAATTTATTCTCTTAGCTTAATGCCCTTCTCTAAGACGTACGAGCTCAAAGGTTATGTAGTTGATGGTTACTAGTGATATATTCCCAATTTGGTAATGTGGCATACGAAGTGATGCTGATCATTTGTTGATCAAAGCATCGCTTTTGTATAAAGCGTAGCTTTGTGGACGAAACTTCGTCAGACCTCACACCCCGAAATGGTCAAAACAGTAAAGATGCAGCAAGGTTTTAGGGAGTAGCGCCCCTTAGGGTATGTAAATTTCCTTCTGCATATAAGTGGTATCATGGTATGGAGCCCAGATACTTAACTTTGGTGGATGTCGTAAATATATATGACTTTGTGATTGATGTTGGTTGAGGATCCTCGGATAAAGGTTGTTTACAACCGGGGGATGGCATACTCGTGTCAGTTGTTACCTACTTTTGCAGAGGTAACCCGGCCTTCTATTGGCAGAGATCCGATTAGGTTCTCGGGGCGTCTTTCCAGAGGCGTACCCATGTGGCAATGGGAAGTTCCTTGTCCTGACCATTTGTTGGAAAATCCAAAGAAATAATACGAGCTTTGTACTATTTTAGTTGTAAAACTTGCCATTTACTTATGGTGGCGCTCCACTGTTTAGATGGTTGCTATAGTAGGCATACAATAATGGTCGTATGTTGGCTAAGATTTATATTTTACTTTTGAAAGGTTTTCCACTGTGCACTTATAATAATAATAATATCAAAGAAAATTTCTCGTATCAAGCATGTTTGACTATCATAAGGAGAGATCTCCTACGATTCTGCATTTGCATTGTGTATGTGTGCGGGAGGCCTTATGGTAGTTACATTTTCTAAAAGCATTGCGAATCTATTTTAAAATATTTCTTTATTTGTTTGTTTTTAAAGATAAACTGTTTTAAGTTCTCACAACAGTCCCATGACTGACCTGGAGTTTATTGTTTCCTTCCTAAACTCTGGGAGCCCACCAATTTCTACACGGGCAATCTAGAGTCAAGTTATCAGGTCATTTTGGAATTCAGGAGATGCTGTGGAGCTCAAGGGGCGAGCTGGATGGCATGGCGTATCAACTAGTATATAGTATTTCTTTTCCGTTGTTTGTTGTTGTAAACTCCGATAATGTAATGTAATGTGGTGTAATGTAATAACTGATATAGATTCTTTGTTTTAAATATTATTCATTTATTTATTATATGTTGTTCCGCTGTGATTGTGAGATTCTGATATTGTTTCTGTTGCTTCTTCTTTCTTTCTTCTTCTACCACTTCTTCTTCTTAAACCCTAAGGGTTGGGTTTTCCGGCCTTCGATTGCTCGGCAGTTGATACAGTGAACGTATTGATGTCGACCTTCGTGAGTCGAAAATCCCTATCCTCACATTTGGTATCGGCATATGGTTAAGCGACTACCTTGGCTCTGTTGGGTGTTACTCATTAGAGATAGAGTCGGCAGTATTCTAGAATGAGTGTGAGTGTAATAATAGATATGAGTGCGTATTTTTTAGTGAATATAAAAAATTGTTTTATATTGTGATGATTGGTTTGTTGAGTGGTATATGGACTCTGGTCAATACGAGTAATTAATGTTATTGATAGGAATCTCTAAACACTTGTATAGAACAAATTCGACACAATATCGTTTTAAAAATAGGGTAAATGAAATAATTTTACCTAAATTATTTTCGTATATAAAAGAGAAAAAGTTTCTATGAATTATCATAATATATGATTGTTTGGTTGCTAGAAAGTGATAATATTAAATTATTATCATTAATGTTGAAAAAGAAATTGAAATCATAACTCCAAAGTTAAGAAATAAATTCACATACAAATAGAATTGAAGAATATAAATTGTAAATGTGGTTTGTAATTTGAAGTAAAATTCCAAAGGAATATTTGGAAATGTTTTGAAAAGGTTTGCAATTTGGAAAAGATTAAATTCCTTTTTGAGATTGAAAATAGTTTTCAAGGGTTTGAAAAAATGTTTTTGGGGGGATAAAAGCTCTAAACTCTTTTCGGTCGCTGGAAAATAACTTCGGTGATGACTACAGCATCATCGGTGCTCATTTTCGGGTTTCCAAAAGAGGGATTGCTGCCAAGTTATTTTAAATAGAAGTTGTTTGGAAAATTTGGGTTTGGGTTTTAAAATTCAAAGGATAATTTGAATTGGTGTCAAAAATGGTTTCGAAATGTTGGAAAGACTCTGGAATCTGATAAAAATAATTATGGAAATAAATTTATGAATGAATGAATTTACAATTGCGAGTAAATGAAATTGGAAACTAAATGTTGGAATTCATCTTGAAATTGCAAGTAAATTGAAAATTGGTCAAATTGGATCAAATGAAACTAAGTATTAAAATAAAATTAGTAAGTAAAACTAATTGAAGAAATGACAAATTTAATATGGAATTTGAAATCCAATTTAAATATAAGTGGTAATAAACAGAAATAGTAAATTGAATCCAAATAGAATTGAAATTGTAAATTGAATTCAAATGAAATTGAGATTGAATGAAAATGGATATTATGGTTAGCAGGATATATAGGTGGATTAAAGGAAATTGGGATTTTGATTTTTGAAGATAAAAAATTGAATTGCTCGACAGAAGGTATGTATTTGAATTTCAGTATGAGATTTGATGATTTTCTTGTCCAGCCACTTGGCTTTTTCTTTTATTTTTGAAATCTGGGGGCCGTGGTGTCATTTTTATAGTCGTACCAAGCTAGCCGCGCAAATGAGACGCTGGTGAAATTTTTCGACAATTTAAAGCGTTAGAATATTTTTAAGAGAATTGGAAATTTTTTAAAAGATAACTAAGTATGATTTGAAAACTTAGTAAAGTTATTGTAAGAAGCTTAACTATGGATTTTGGAAAAGTTAAAATGTTTAAATGAATTTGAAATTTAATTTGAACAAGACGGTTTTGAAAGGTTAATGGATTCTGTAACTTTTTCTTACTTGGTAATTTTGAGGACGAAATTCTTTTAAGGGGGGAAGTAAGTAACGACCCAGAATTTCTGTCATTTGAAATTCATATATTTAATTGATTTAAATTTTAGCAAGTAAAATTTGTAAGTCGAATAAATTTCATTTCGAATATCTAGATTTAATTGGATAATTAAATCGACAATTTAATATTTGAAATTACGGAAATAATTGGAAATTGGGTTTAATGTGATTAAAATTGATTTTTAAAGTTGTATTAAATCATTTTGGAGTTAGAATGATGTTATAGAACTTTTAGAATTGAATTAAAAGTTAATTTGTAGAAATTGAATATTTTGATATTTAATTGACGAGTAAAAATAGTCATTTTTCAAACAGTCTTGGATTTTGACGAAACCAGTTTCATCGGATCCGTAATGTTAAATTTTTGTATGGTTTCAAATTTTGTGTCAATCGGATTTACGGTTTGTCCGGGAGAAGCTAAAACGCACTGAAATCGGTTTAAGTAAATTTTAAATTTAAATAGTCGATTTGAAAACTTATCTTTCAAATACTTTCGAATTGGCTTCCGATATATATTCCATTGCGTTTGGAATGGGGGTAAAACATTATAAATGCCAGGCAGCACGCTTCGTTTGGAGTTTGAAAAAAATTTGGATGAATAGTGCGTTGCCATTTTTCTATAAACATTCACAATTGCAAAGGAATCAGCGTTTCAGCCCTAGCCGCCACCTCCAATTAATGGCCAAAAATTTCCAAACTTCTTCCACTAATTTCTTCAAATCCACACATCGATTCGAAAAACTTTTAACTACAACTTTGTGGAGCTTTGTGAGATCTTCGAATCCATACGGCCGAGATGTGATTTCAAGCTATGGATCGACGTGAATTTGGCAGTGAACACGCATGTTTTGTTCATGTTTTTCTTGGGATTGGCTTGACCGAGCACGACCGGTCCTTGGCCGATGGTGGTGGCCGTGGCAAGCATCGTGGCGGTGGTGTTCGATCGACCTAGAAGTGATGGTACGTGGTGCGATAATTGGATGACTATCGGCGGCAATGGGTTTTGTTCGTACTGGAACGTGAACGAGAAGAAGGAGCTAAGGACGGCCTTGATTTCTTTCTCTGAACGAACGGCCTGGATTGATTAAGGTTTAAAAAAAAGGATTTGTAAATTTATATATATTAATTCATTCAAATTTTAAACTATCATAACTCTTTCATACGAGGTCCGTTTTGGACGAAACGAATTGCGTCGGGTTCGTATTGATGAATACTAAGCAAGAGCTGGACTAGAGTTGATTGGAGCTAGTAAAAATTTTGGGTAAAATTAAACGCGTGTTTTATTTTATTCGAAATAAAACACTGCAACTGTATTTGGAATAAGGTTAGAACTTCTCACTCGATTGAATTTGTCGGTTTTAATTTTAAATAGTTAGACTTAAAATTTCTTGATTGTATGCTTGTATGATAAATTATTATCTATTGTTTTGAAATAGACCCTATACGCCGCATATTAAGCGGAGGTTATTATATTGAACACATATACCGCGATATTTCACCTTGAAGTGGAATTGGTATTATATATGTACTTGGTGTTGATTTTCCCTCACTATATAGTGGATGAGACCCTATTGTGCCGCATAATAGCGCATAATATTTTATATGAACCCATGTACCGCAATATCCCGTCTTGAAATGGGATTGGTATTGTGCTAACATCTGTGGATGCAGGGAGACAGGTTGGAGGGATCCAACTGGATTCCTCAAATAATTGAATTTGTTTCAATGTTGCGTGTTGATTTATTTATAATCTCTGTATGATTATCTTTGTGATTGAAATCGTTAAAGGCTAAAATTTAGCAGAATATAATTTTGGTATCGTTAGATACCGAAAATAAATAAATATTTGAGATATACATTTTATTGAATTTTGGAATTGATTCATTTTAAATAAATAAACGTTATAATTTTTATGTTATAAAAACTTTTATTTTTTTGAAATATAACCGAAATGTGATTTTTGAAATAAGTAGTTGATTATTTGTAAAATGGTTTGAATTAGGATTTTTAAATTTTATAAACGATTTATATAAAAGATTTATAAAATTGATATTTATAAATTAAAATATTGGAATTATAAAACGATTTTTATAGGTGTTAGAATGAAGTATAAATGGATTTCATAAGGGAATGAAATTTATAGATTTATAGATTGTGAAGTTATAAAATGAATAGATTTTTGTAAAATAAAAGATTTATAAGTAATTAACTTATAAATTGGATTTTGGCATTTAAATGGGATATGGATAGAATTTGTTAATAAAGTGATTTTATAAGTTAAGGGTGTTATAAAATATAAATGGAATTTATAAACATTGTTTTATAAATCCAAAATCGACTTATTTGATAAGTTAATTATTATAGCTTATTAAAAGAAGATTATCCACGATTTTGGACAGTGGATAATCCTTTAATATAAAATGTGTAGAAAGTGTTGAATTTGGTAAATGATTTATATTCACAATTTTGGACGGTGAATAATATATTAAAGAAATGTTTTACGAAGTGATCTTTTACGATTTGAAGTTGTTTTAAAATGTGTTAAGGATCGAAACCATAGATTTCAACATTTATTGTTGAAATAGACGTTTTCGAGAAATAAGGAAAAGATGGATTATGACACTGTTGTTATAGTAAATGATTTTCGAAAGGAAATGTTTTTGTATAGTATTGGGGTTTATATTTCTCTAAATTTCAAATCCCTATACTAATGATTTTGGGTTATCGTAACGATGTTTTACGCAACATTCGTTTTGACTCAAATGAATGTGTTTAAGACAATGTTTTCCTTAAAGAATAAAATATACACTTAATTGTTATTTAAGCATAAATATATTTGTGAATTACTTATTATTAAATAAGTATGGAAATGTGTTCCAATATGAAGTGAAATGTTTTGAGATTTTATTTTTTAAAGATAAATTGAAAGTGAATATTTGAAATCGATTTGAAAATCGTATATCAGTGGATATTTGGAAATTTAAATTCACCATGGAATTTTAAAAGGAAAGAGAAAATTGTTTTAAAGATAAACATTGATTTATTTTTGGAGTGTGGAAATAAATTTACGGATTTGGAACGTGAATTTGAAGTAAATTGGTAAGGATTTATTTAATTGGTTTAAATGAACCATTTTGAAATGGAATGAATAAATATTTGAAAGTGTTTCCGCGTAAGGAAAATGATTTGAAATTTTGTTTTCAAAAGTTGGAAAGGTGAAAAGTGATTTGAAATTTGTTTTCAAATGGTTGAAGTGTGGAAAATTATATATCTTGTAAAGATATTTTTGGAAAATAAATAATTTGGAAAAATTATTTGGAATCTGGTGATGTTGTGCATATCTATTGATAGTTAAATAACCGACTATCAATATTTACCTTTAGATGGTTATTTTTTGTGATTGCTTGAATTTGAATGCTACACTTATTTTAAAATAAGCGCTCGTTATTCGGTTTAGCCGGGGGAAAACTTTTGGTCATGAATCCCATTCCGAATAGTGATACGTCGTAATGGATAGTATTTGAAGACCAGTGTTGAAGACCGGATATTTCGAAAACGGAAGGATTACCGTCGAATGTCTTTGCGTCGTGTGATCTTCGATATAGAGATTTTATCACCCTTTGTGATGGGAAGTCCGGTCGTGATTAGTGAATATCCGGATTGCAAGGGCTTCTTTGGAAGTGCCTTCGGTTCCGTTCGATCCCGGAACGGACTTGTATGGATGTGTGTCTAACGTTACAATTTGAGATGTAAAGCTGGTTTCTTTCAAATATATTTCTGTTGGTGGCGGCGATTTTATTCTCTTAGCTTAACACCCTTCTCTGAGACGTACGAGCTCAAAGGTTATGTAGTTGATGGTTACTAGTGATATATTCCCAATTTGGTAATGTGGCATACGAAGTGATGCTGATCATTTGTTGATCAAAGCATAGCTTTTGTATAAAGCGTAGCTTTGTGGACGAAACTTCGTCGAACCTCACACCTTGAAATGGTCAAAACAGGAAAGATGCAGCAAGGTTTTAGGGAGTAGCGCCCCTTAGGGTATGTACATTTCCTTCTGGATATAAGTGGTATCATGGTATGGAGCCCATATACTTAACTTTGGTGGATGCTGCAAATATATATGACTTTGTGATTGATGTTGGTTAAGGATCCTCGGATAAAGGTTGTTTACAACCGGGGGATGGCATACTCGTGTCAGTTGTTACCTACTTTTACAAAGGTAACCCGACCTTGTGTTGGCAGAGATCTGGTTAGGTTCTCGGGGCATCTCTCCAGAGGCATACCCATGTGGCAATGGGAAGTTCCTTGGCCTGACCATTTTTGGAAAACCTAAAGAAATAATACGAGCCTTGTACGGTTTTAGTTGTAAAACCTTCCATTTACATATGGCGGCGCCCCACTGTTTAGATGGCAGCTATAGTAGGCATACGATAATGGTCGTATTTTGGCTAAGATTTATATTTTACTTTCGAATGGTTTTCCACTGTGCACTTATAATAATAATAATAATAATATCAAAGAAAATTTCTCGTATCAAGCATGTTTGACTATCATAAGGAGAAATCTCCTCCAATTCTGCATTTGCATTGTGTGTGTGTGCGGGAGGCCTTATGGTAGTTACATTTTCTAAATGCATTGCGAATCTATTTTAAAATATTTCTTTATTTGTTTGTTTTTAAAGATAAACTGTTTTAAGTTCTCACACCAGTCCCATGACTGACCTGGGTTTATTGTTTCCTTCCTAAACTTTGGGTGCCCACCAATTTCTACACGGGCAGTCTAGAGTCAGGTTATCAGGTCATTCTGGAATTCAGGAGATGCTGTGGAGCTCAAGAGCCGAGCTAGATGGCGTGGCATATCAACTAGTATATAGTATTTCTTTTCCGCTGTTTGTTGTTGTAAACTCTGATAATGTAATGTGGTGTAATGTAATAGCTGATATAGATTCTTTGTCTTAAAGATTTTTCATTTATTTATTATATGTTGTTCTGCTGCGATTGTGAGATTCTGATATTGTTTCTGTTGCTTCTTCTTTCTTTCTTCTTTTACCTCTTCTTCTTCTTAAACCCTAAGGGTTGGGTTGTCCGGCCTTCGATTGCTCGGCGGTTGATACAGTGGACGTATTGATGTCGACCTTCGTGAGTCGAAAATCCATATCCTCACACTTAAGGTATGTGCATTTCCTTTTGGATAGAAGTGGTATCATGGTATGGAGACCGGATACTTAACTTATGTTGATATTGCAATTATGTTGCTTTGTGGTTGTTGTTATTGGGGCGCCGGATAAAGGTTGGTTACGACCGGGGAATGGCATACTCGTGATAGTTAGTTACCTAGTTATAGAGGTAACCCGGCCTTGTGTTAGTAGAGATCCGGTTAGGTTCTCGGGGCGTCCCTGCAGAGGCGTACCCATGTGGCATAGAAAGTTCTATAGCCTGACCATTTGTTGGAAATCCAATCACCAATATGCACCCAGTATGGTTATAGTTGTATAACCTGCCATTTACTTACGGTGGTGACCCACTGTTTAGATGGTAGCTATAGTAGGCATAGTACGAAATGTCTATGCTGGCTAAGGTTAATATTATACATTCAAAATGTTTTATACACTATGCACGAATAATAATATCAAATGAATTTTCTCGTATCAAGCATTTTTAACTATCATAAGAAGAAATCTCCTCCAATTGTGCGATTGCGTTGTGTGTGTGGTAGAAGGTCTTATAGTAGTTTCATTTTCCAAAAGCATGGACGGATTTCTTCTATAAACTATTTTTGTACAAACAACTGTTTTTGTTTACTCATACCAGTCCCATGACTGACATGAAGTTTATTGTTTCCTTCCTAAACTCTGGGTGCCCATAATTTCCACACGGGCAGCCTAGAAGCAGGTTATCGTGTTTTGAAGCCAGTTTGAATTTAGAAGTCTTTTGGTTTGGAAGCTATCGGATTTTGAAAACTTTTGACTTGGAGATCCTTTGGAAGCTTTTTTTGGATCTAAAGGTACTTAGTTTGGAATTTCGCTATCGCTCTCTTTCTTTTGAAGACTCTCTTGAAGTTGTGATAACTCTGTTGTTCCGCTGTGAAGTTACCATTTTGTTGTTATATCATTTGTGTAGCACTGTGATGATGGTGGCAATTTGTTGTAACCAAATGTTGTAATGAATATTCTATCAGTGTTGTATCTGTGTTGTGATTAATGGAATCATCTTTTGTTTTCTCTGTTTATTTTCATCTTATGTTGTTATATGCTCCAGCCGAACTGGAGTTCGACGTTTGTATCTCCGGCAGTCGAATACAAGTGAGGTATTTGATGTTGATTTTCGAACGCTGGATTTCAGGTCATGACAAGTGGTGTCAAAGCTAAAGGTTGAGTAAGAACTTTAGCTACGAAGTATAACACATTTGGTGGCTCATTAGAGATAGGGTGAAGTATATCCTAGAATGAGTACAAACCGAGAGACCGAACCCTAAAATTTCTTGGTTTATTTCTTTAAACTATTGATATTCCCTAAGATATCTTGTCCGTATAGTCTAAATCAAATTTTCTTACTATTTACAGATAGTAAGAAGGAGTGGGCGAAGAGTAAGAGCTAGGGGACAGGGAAATACCATTACAACTGGTCAAGTCCCCACAACAGCAGAAGCAGCTATGCCTACTCAACCTCAGCCGAATCTGGCTGATCTATATAAAAGCTTCTCGAGACTTGGTGGTCCATTTGCTGGCAAGGAATCTATTGTCGAAGCCCAAGCCTGGATCAGATTGTGTGGAAGAATTTTTAAAGGGCTAAAGTTGGAAGACGATCAAATGCAACTAACAGCTTCTTTGCAACTCCAAGAAGAAGCTCTAGCCTGGTGGGAGACAGTTACAGTGGATGAGCCAGAAGAAGAATTCACTTGGGAGCGATTTAAGGAAGTGTTTGAGAAATGATATATGTCGTTTGCTGGTATCTCTAGAATGTACCTGGAATTTATGGACTTGAAGCAGGGAAGTTTATCATTTGAGGAGTACTGAAATAAATTCAATGAATTATCTTGTTTCGGTCCGGCGTTGATAAATACACCTCTAAAGAAAAATGAAAGATTCATTCGTGGGATGAATAAGAAATTTCACAAAAGGATGACTGCCCATGTTAAAGAATCTTTTTCAGATCTGATCGATATGGGTATAGATATGCTACCTTGGATATGTAGGAAGTCTCGAAGGAAAAAGGAAATACGAGCAATCCAAATTGAAAAAAAAGAAAGTTCAGAGGCAAGAGACCATATCAAAGCAAGGAGAAGAAGAGCAATCAGGAAAACTCGACGAGGAATGTTACTTGTTACAATTTCCAGGAGAAGGGCCGTTATTCAAACAGCTACAATAATCTGAAGAAACAAGTTAAGAAAGAACATACCGTGAAGATAAGTCAGGGAGTCATAGAATGCTATAATTGTCACAAGCCTGGACATGTAGTTAAAAATTACCCGGCGATGAAGCAAGCTCAAGTGGCAAATGTGTATGCGATAAAGGATGACCCCTCAACTTCAAGGGCGGATAAAGGAAAAGGAGTTATAAAAGGTAACCTTATTATTTATGATAGAGTTGTAGAGTTTTTTTTTGACACGGATGTTACACATAGCTTTATCTCCCAACAAATCGTAAATGAATTAAAACTTAAACCCGAATTTGTCGACGAGCCTATTTGTGTGAAAAATCCAGTTCGTGGCCCTGCGAACCTTTGTCTACGTTGTCAAGAGGTTCCTATCTCATATTCTTGTCATCGATTCCCTTTTAGCCTTTTCATTCTTGACTTTAATGAATTAAAAATCTTACTCAAAATGAACTGTTTAACGAAATACGAAGCCAAATTAGATTGTAACAATCGAACGATTTCGATCAAAACAAAACTTGGAAATTTTATTGAAATCTCTTGTGAGGATCCGAGTCCTAAGAAAGATAAGTTGATGTGTACTTTGGGGTATCCCGAATCTAGTCTGGAGTCCATACCTATTGTTCGGGAATTTCTCGACATAGTCGAAGAGGTCAAATCCTTATCCCTGCAAAGAAAAGTTGAGTTCAGAATTGACTTAGTTCTAAATGCTCGTCGTGTTGTCCATGCAAGTAGCAGGATGGAACCCAAGGAAAGGATAGAACTAGTCAATCAAACCCGAGATTTGCTAGAAAAAGGGTTAATTCATCCTAGTGTTTCTGATTGGTGTTCAGCTGTGGTAATCGTCGCTAAGTCTGACGGATCCTTGAGATTGTGTGTGGACTATCGCGATCTCAACAAATTAACTCTCAAGAACAAATTTCTGTTGCCTAGAATCCACGACTTGTTCGATCAACTGCACGGCGCCCAATTCTTTTCAAAGATGGATCTAGCCCAGGGATTCCATCAACTGAGTATTGCTGAAGTCTGTGTTCATTTAACTGCTTTCAAGTGTCCAGAAACATTCTACGAATGGTAAGTCCTGCCTTTCGGAGTAACCAATGCTCCTGCATACTTCATAGATTTAATGACCCTGTATTTCGAGGAGCATTGAATAAATTTGTTTTGGTATTTATTGATGATATTTTGATCTACTCCAAAACCGAGGAGGAACATGCTGAGCATTTGAGAATTGTTTTGGAGATATTGAGGAAGAACATTCTGTTCGCCAAATTTTCTAAGTGTCATTTTTGGGTGAAACAAGTTAGATTTCTCAGGCACATATAACAAGAGGGAATCTCTGTTGACTCGGGTAAGATTTTTGCTATTCTTCACTGAAAGCGACCCATTACTCCTAAAAAAGTTTGAAATTTTCTGGGTTTAGTGGGATATTACCGGAAGTTTGTTCAGGATATCTCTAAGATAGCAAGTCTATTAACTAAGCTAACGATGAAGAATGCTAAGTTTAATTGGACTCCGAAATGTGATGAAGCATTCCAGGAGTTGAAGAAAAGATTGACCACCGCTCCTATTCTCGCTATTATCATCGGGAATTAAGGCTTATCTGTTTACACAGACACTTGTGGTGATGGTGAGGGTGCAGCGTTAATGCAAAATTGTAGAGTAATTGCCTACATGAGTAAAACTACCCAACCCATGACCTCGTGCTTCTACCTATTATTTTCGCTTTGAAAATCTAGCTAAAGTATCTTCCGTGTAAGAATCTCTTTCAGCTTTACAAAAATTTAAAAGTTTAACTTAACTTAAGGTATATACTTAATAAATTCTTCTTGTTGTAGGTGAAAATTTTGAATTATTCACCGACCATAAATCTTTAAAATATTTCTTCATCCAAAAAGATTTAAATTTGCGGAAACAATGCTAGTTGGAATTTCTAGCGTCATATGAACTACATATTCTGTATATGCCTAGAAAAGCCAATATAGTTGTCGGTGCTTTGAGCAGAAGACATGTTGTTCTCGGATATCTTATTGTCGCTCCTACTCTTCTTAAGAAAATTACAAGAAAGCAGAAAGAAGGCGAGTTTCTTCGAGAAATCTATAAAAGAATATGTCAAGGTGAAGATACTAGTTTTGAAGTTGATAATAGAGAAATTATAAGACTGAAAGGCAGGATCTGTGTCCCAGACATCCCCGATCTAAAACGTGAAGTTTTGGATGAGTGTCACAAGTCTAAACTCAGTATCCATCCAGGAGTTAATAAGATGTATAGAGATATCAAAAGAACTTTTTGGTGGAAGACAATGAAGAGGATATATCTATATATGTGAGTCATTATGCTACCTATCAACAAATCAAAAGTGATCAGACGAAAATGACGGGTTTACTCCAACTATTGGAGGTACCGAAATGGAAATGGTACCAATTATCAATGGATTTCATTAACAGGTTGCCACGTGCTCGAAATGGGAATGAAGTAATTTGGGTTACTGTGGACCGTTTGACTAAGACAGCCCACTTTATCCTCGTAAAATCTACCCATACAGCAGGAAGTTTGGCTGAATTATATGTAAAAGAAATTGTTCGTCTCCATGGTATACCTAGCAGTATAGTGAGTGATCATGATCCGATCTTCACTAGTAGATTTTGCAAGGCATTTCAAGCTACATTGGGTACCAAACTGAAATTCAACACTGCTTATCCCCATAGTCTGATGGCAGACTGAAAGGATAAACTGGACCTTAGAAGACCTTCTGCATGCTTGTATACTTGACTTTAGTGGTTCTTGGGAGGACCATTTGCATCTGGTCGAATTCTCATATAACAATAGCTATCAGGCCGGTATCAAAATGGCTCCTTTTGAAGCTTTATATGGTCGTCTGTATCGATCACCTGCGTGTTGGATCGAGTGAAGTGGTAGGCTCGTTCTTGGACCAGATATGATTAAAGAAGCCGCTGAAAAAGTTGACTTTATTCGAAAGAAATTGATAACTACTCAAAGTTGTCAGAAGAGTTATTACGAACGTAGGAGAAGATGTTTAGAATTCCAGATTGGAGATTCTGTATTCCTAAAAGTGTCTCCAATGCGTGGTGTGTTGAGATTTGGGAAGACTGGTAAGCTGGCACCACGATACATTGGTCCTTTTTCTATTCTAGAGAGGATCGGTCCTTTGGCATATCGAGCGCAACTACCCAGCTGGTTATTTGGCATATATGACGTGTTTCACATTTCACATCTTCGAAAATATATGCATGATCCAGATAGTATCATTGAAGAAGCTACTCATCAGGATTTGGAAATCACTCCTAACTTAGCTGTAAAAAGAGAACCATTGAAGATCATTGATCGTGATGTGAAGTAGTTAAGAAACAAAGTGGTGAGATTGGTGAAAGTGCAATGGAGTGGTGATCCAAATGAATGTACTTGGGAAATAGAGGATAGCATGCAGAAGTTCTATTCCGGCTGCAGAGTGGATATTTCGGCTTATCTGGTAAGCCGTTTTCTCTATCTTCTATATTCTTATGTTCTTCGTTATCTCTCTCTCTCTTTCAAATTTCGAGGACGAAATTTTCCAAAGGGGAATCTGTAACATCCCTAAATTTTATCAATTTAAAATTAGTAATTTATTGGAATTTCTGGAATTTAATTTGAATTTGATTTGAAATTTTTTTAAGACAAATAGAATTAGTATTGATTTATACATATATAAATGGATTATAATTCAAATTTGAATTTGAATTTAAATAAATATCTTAGTAAAATGATTTGGATTTAAAAATAATATATATGTAAATTATTTAATGTGTAGTTAGTTTTAAAGCATTTTCTTTTAAATAGTATATATATATATTAATATAAGGGAAATGTCTTTATAAAAATAAGAAATATAATATAAAAATTTATTTAAACAATATAACCTTGTAAAAATTACAAGTGTTAATTAATAAGACATCTAATTTAACAAGTGTTTAAATTTTAGTAAATGAAATAACAAGTGTGATTCATGTAACAAGTTGTTTTACAAGTGTAATAATCTTATCAGTTTATTAACAAGCGTCATTTTATTCAATTTATTTTAAGAAAAATTGATTAAAATGAGAAACAAGATTATATAAACCATTTTAACTTCTTTTTCTCATTTCTTTATCAGTTTTAAAACTTTAACAAATCTGAAGTTAAAAACAAATCAAAAATCAGAGAATCGTCTAAACAAAAATGCTTCTTCAACCTTTGAACCAGTAAAGCAATTCAAATAAAAGATCACAAGCAATCAACCAAGTCTGTAAACAAACAACATAGCAAAGTCATCAAGTGATTAAGCAAATTCAAAGCTCAAGCAATGTAAAACCAAAATTCAACTCAACAGATCAAAGTTTCAATATCAACAACAAAGATCAAATAGAGGAACAATTTCTAGTTTTTCAACTTTAATCAATTTCTAGACTCCCCTCTATTCTCAGACATCAGGTGAGTAAACACCATTTTAAAAGCTTAAATCCGGGTTGAACTCTTGATGCATGTGTTAAATGATGAATATATGGTAGTAGGAAAGGCCTGCATGTATATTATATACAGATATTTGTATGTGCATATCAGTTACAGGCAGAGAAGTTTTTGGCCCAAGTTTTCAGAGTAAACCTATTTCTAAAATTCAAATCTCTCTCTATCTCTTTTTCTATAAGGATTAGAATCTAAACAAAACTTTTCTGTTTAATCAAGATCAAGATCCTAAGAATAATTTTTTGTAAAATTGATTGAAGTTATTTTCTGGAAAGCAGAAAATGTAGGAAACCCCAATATTTATGGAAATTCAAACATTCTGATTTTGGGTTTAAAATTTATCATGCAAAATGTTTTTGAAAACAATGATTTTTGAAAGTGGAATCATGATTTTTAAGTTAATAAACATGAAGAAATATTGGGTTGATTGTTTTGGGGTTTTCTGATGTTTCTCAACGATCAGAGCAAAATGAAGTGTGAGAATTGCTACTGGAGGCAACTGGGCGATGCTCGAGTCTAGGAAAAATGATCAGAAATTTTTTTGATCATCATGGGAAAAGCTTGGGATCGTTTTAGGGTTTGAAACCAATATTTAATCATGGTTGAAAAAGGTGACACAACATCATCATCGATGGACCAGAGCTGTTCGCACCGGTGGGATTCGAAGCGCGGTGGTTCGACGTTATTCTGGCCGGCATCGTGTGACCTTTGATGGTCGGAGGTGGGAGTACGAAATGTTTGTCTAGCGAGCGTGTTCGTACCAGGATGGGTCAGATAGCTCTTTTGCGAATTCGTCGTAGTTTCTGACTTCATGATGGATTGGTGGTTTAGGAAGGTTGTTACTGACTTGTCGACGACCGAAGCTTCGACCAGAGGTGGTCATTCCGTTTGTGCAAGTGCACGAGACCTGATTTGTATCAGGTAGCTTGTTAGAGGAAGGAGAGGTGGATGTCTCGGAGTAGACTTCGAGGAGTTCGTGCATTGGCTCGTGTCTGGAACTGGGTATTTGCAAGTTCAACCCGGATATAAAAAGACTGTACCAAAAATTTAAGTTAAAAATGAAAATCGGGGTTTGATTTGGGAGGAACTCAAAGTAAACCGGTGATTTCCTCGGGGAACACTGGGGATTGACTCGAGTACTAGCATTTCCAGTTTTTAAAACTTTAACAATTTAAATCAATTAAATTTCTAAGCTATTCTTTTTAAAACAATGGTTGTTTGTTAAGATGGAATGTGAAGTTAAAGGTTTATGAATAAAAATATTTATAAATTGGTTAAGTTTAAAGGTGTTTTAAATTTATAATTTTAAAAGAGTTTATTTTAAATAAAACTTAACAAAGTAATTAAGGAGTTAATAAAATGTTTTAAATCATTGACTTAAAAGTTAAGTTAATTGATATTGTTAATGATAATTAAATAATCAATGATTTATAATTAATTAATAAATAAATAATAATTAATTAAAGGTTAATTAATTTATAACTAAGTATTAATTAATCAAGGTAATTAATTAAGGAATAATTAATTAATGAAGGTGATTAAGATTTAATTAATTAATAATTATGGATTTAATTTATTAATAATTAAGGATTTAAATAAATTAATAATTAAGGAATTAATTATTTTTAATAATTAAGGATTAATTAATTTAATATTAAGAATAATTAATCATTAATCAAGGATAATTAATGGAAATATTAATTAATGATAATCACCCGATTAATTCATCTTAATTATAGATGATTGATTATTAATTGAATGCTTTGTATTGATTTATATCTCTGATATGTGATTGTGATACCATGTGATATGAATTGCTTTATGCTAAGCTGTGATATTTGTGATATATTCTCTTTGTGAATGTGAAAACCCATTGGCCCGTAAAACGGCAATTGAATTTCGATGCGACAGGGAGTCGGATTTCAGTTGGTTATCTGAAACCCACATCGAACCTTAATAGCGGATATTTTTTATTAATATATCCATGTGTTTTAAAATTAAGCGCTCACTATTCGGTTTAGCCGGGAGAGGACTTTGTATCATATAACCCATTCTGAATTGTGATATGATGAAATGGATAACACTTGAAGACGGTAGTGAAGGCCGGGTGTCTTCGGGAACGATAGGATAACCTGTCGAATGACTTTGCACTGAGTTGCTCTGGTATAGAGATCTCCATATGTGATGGGGAGTCCGATCAGGATTGTGGATTCCCGGATTGCAAGGGCTTCTTCCTTTATTGGACGAAGTGTCTTCAGTTCTGTTCAAACCCGAAACGCACTTGTATGGTTATATGTCTGACGTTACACTTTGAGATATAAAGCCAATTTCTATCAAATACATTTCTGTTTGGTGGAGGAGAATTTATTCTCTTAGTTTAACACCCTTCTTTGAGACGTACGAGCTTAGAGGTTCTGTAGTTGATGGTTATTAGTGATATACTCCCAATTGGTAGTGTGCATGCTGAGTCCTATTGATCATTTATTGATCGAAGTATGGCTTTTGTGAAAAGCGTAGCTTTATGGACGAGACTTTGACAAACCTCACAACCCAGAAATGGTCGAAACAGGAAAGATGCAGCAAGGTTATTGGGGGTAGTGCCCCTTAGGGTATGCGCATTTCCTTCTGGATAGAAGTGGTATCATGGTATGGAGCCCAGATACTTAACTTATGTTGATATTACAATTATGTTGCTTTGTGGTTGTTATTTTTGGGGCCCCGGATAAAGGTCGGTTACAACCAAGGAATGGCATACTCGTGACAGTTAGTAATCTAGTTACAGAGGTAACCCGGCATTGTGTTGGCAGAGATCCGATTAGGTTCTCAGGGCGTCCCTCCAAAGGCGTACCCATGTGGCATAGGAAGTTCCTTAGCCCGACCATTTGTTGGAAATCCAATCACCAATATGCACCCAATACGGTTTTAGTTGTATAACCTGCAATTTACTTATGGTGGTGACCCGCCATAGTAGTTATAGTAGGCATGGTATGAAATGTCTATGCTGGCTAAGATTAATATTATACTTCCAAAATGTTTTCTACGCTATGCACTAATAATAATATCAAATGAATTTTCTCGTTCAAGCATATTTGACTATCATAAGAAGAAATGTCCTCCAATTGTGCGATTGCATTGTGTGTGTGGCAGGAGGTCTTATGGAAGTTTCATTTTCCAAAAGCATTGAGGGATTTCTTTTATAAACTGTTCTTGTACAAACAACTGTTTTTGTTTACTCATACCAGTACCATGACTGATCCGGAGTTTATTGTTTCCTTCCTAAACTCTGGGTGCCCATAATTTCCACACGGGCAACCTAGAAGCATGTTATCTTTGTTTTGAAGCCAGCTTGGATTTAGAAGTCTTTTGGTTTGGAAGCTATCGGATTTTGAAAGCTTTTGACTTGGAGATCCTTTGGAAGATTTTTTTTGGATCTAAAGGTGCTTAGTTTGGAATCTCGCTATCGCTCTCTTTCTTTTGAAGGCTCTCTTGAAGTTGTGATAACTCTGTTGTTCCATTGTGGAGTTACTATTTTATTGTTGTATCATTTATGTAGCACTCTAATGATAGTGGCGATTTGTTGTAACCAAATGTTGTAATGAATATTGTATCAGTGTTGTATCCGTGTTGTAATTAATGGAATCATATTTTTTTTCCGCTATTTATTTTCGTCTAATGTTGTTATAAGCTCCATCCGAACTGAAGTTTGACATTTGAATCTCCGGTAGCCGAATACAAGTGAGGTATCTGATGTGGATTTTCGAACGCTGAATTTCGGGTCGTGGCAGGTTTTCAATTTTATAATTTTTCAAGTTCATATGAATATTTTATGAGTTTCCTAAGAGGAAAAATATGTATGTTTTCGGTTTCTTAAGTAGTAGAGACAACTAAATTAATATTTTATTCTTGAAATTTTTTTATGGAAGAAGAAAGAAAACTAGATTTTTAGTGATTTTTGAGGATTTTTCCTTAATTGTTATGATTTTCTACGAATTTACTACTCTAAAAATATTTAAAATTAATATGAGTATAGGATACTAATAGTAATCTTTTGCAAAGTTAATGAAGAAGGTAGAACTTGACCTACCAGAATTTTTGTAAAGATCGTGAAAATTGTTTTATTATCCAATGAAAATTTGACATGAGACATGTAACGACCCATATTTTTGGCTATTTTAATTAATAAATTTAATGTAATTATGAGATAAATATGGGCAAAAATAGAATTTAATAATTTACTTATATTGGTTTATTTGATAATTAAATTTTTTAAATTTAGAATAGGAAATTATTTGAATAATTTGATTCTGGACTTAAGATGTTTAAAAATGATATCGGAAACTGATTTAAATGTTATTCAAAATATGAACAAAGATGATTAACACTTAAAATTGGATTTAAATATAAATAGTTTAAAATATTATATTTTATATTTTAATTGACAAGTAAAAAATAGACATTTTGGCCACTGTCTCGAATTTCGACAAAACTAGCTTCATCGGATCCGTAATAGTGAATTATTGTAGGATTTCAAGTTTCATTGCGTTCAGACTTATCGTTTGGCCGTGCGAGCTTGAAACGCGTAGAAATTCGATTTCAGTTTTAATTAAAATAATCGATTGAAAAGCTATCTTCCACATACAATTGAATTAGGCCTTGAAACTAGTCCCACTGTGTTTGGAAGGGAGGTAAAACATTATAAACGCCAGGCGGCACTCGTCATTCGGAGTTTATGTTTTTACTAGCTAATCGGACTGGATATTTTCTTATTGTTATAATATATAGACACACACACATAAAATATCTCAACATGTAACATCCCACCTTTTGTACGCTTTAAATCGACATAAACCACACACGTCGGACTTAAACCATACAGAAGGGCGGATTGTTATGGAGTGAATAGGAAAAAGCAGAGAAAGAAAAAAACCAAAACAGAATCTTACAGTGGAACGATAAAATATAATAATCAAATAAAAAATTAATGAAGCTGTTTACAAAACATTTAATTATACTTGTACAATACATATCAAAGTTACACATACCATAGAATAATAACATACAGCAGAGTACATGATGCTGTGAATAATATATTAAATAATAGTAGTAAAATATTCATCATCGCCCTCTAGAAATAAAGTCTTCATAATATCCCAAACATTAGAACATCTATGCTTAAGGATCACCCAATTAATAATAAACAAAGTATCCTATCACCGACGATACTAATGGGAATCCCATGTAGTCTAACAATATTCTTCATAAACAACGTCGCTAAGGTAGGTGCCATCCTCGTCGACTTAACGGGAATAAGGTGTGCACTATTAATCGGTCTATCTACCATGACCCAAATACTTTCATTTCCCCTATTCGACCTTGGAAACCCATCGATAAAATCCATTAATATAGAATCTCATTACCAAAGTGGCATTTTTAAAGGTTGAAACAATCCACTTGGTTTTTGATGCTCGGCTTTTACTTGTTGGCAACTCAAACATTGTTTAACCTATTAGCCTACATCCTTCTTCATCCCTTCCTAAAAGAAACTCCTCTCCATGTCCTAATATATCTTATTTTCTCCTAGATGAATAGTAAACTTCAATTTATGACACTCCTTAAGAATTTCCTTCATAGGTTACCAACATCTGGTAAACACAACCGTTCCTTCTTCCTTAACCATTTCTGGTTAAGACTAAAATCTTCCATACCATCAATTTCAGTTCCTACTTCAAGCTTCTAATTCGTTCAACTACTAATAAATCATCTCTCTGCTTAGAAGAAATTCTTTTGATCATTACTGGTCAAACTTCCAAACATGACAATATGGCAGTTTCCTAACTTGAACTAACCATTGACCTTGACCGCATGCCATAAGAAGTCAATGCCTTTAAGTCTTTCCATTTGGCTAACATAGCTAACATGGCATTTTGATGTTTCCTACTAAGTGCATTAGAAACCTTATTCTTATTCCCTAGTCTATACTCAATTCCAAAAACATAAGCTGCTGAAACTCTATTCATCTCTATTGTCTCATATTCAAATCCTTCTAAGAGAATAAATACTTCAGAGACTTATGATCTGTAAATAACTCGAATATTTCTTCCAAAACATAGTGTCTCAACACTTTCAAAGCAAAAATCACTGCTACCAACTTTAAATCATGAGTTAGATATCTTACTTCTTGTGGTCTAAGCTGTCGAGATGCATTGGCAACCAATTTACCTCTTTGCATTAACACAGCTCCTAACCATGTCCTATATGCATCGGCATACACCAACACATCTTGATTCCCATCTGGCACAACTAACACAGGCGCATTTTCTAATAAACATTTCTGCTTTAGGAATGCTTTCTTACATTTATCGATCTAAATGTACTCTGATTCCTTCCTTATTAGTTTAGTCGTCGATGCTGCTACACGAGAGAAATCCTTGATGAATCTCCGGTAATAGCCAGCAAGTCTAAGAAAACTCTTTACCTCGGTCATAGTCTCGGGTCTCTTCCAATTATTAAAAGCTTCAACCTTAGATGGATCCACGGAAAAACCATCTTCCAAAAATACATGACCAAGAAACTTCACTTCTCTCTTCCAAAAATGACATTTTGAAAACTTCGCTTTTAGTTGATGTTGCCTCAACATCTCAAGCACTATTCTAAGGTGTGCATCTCGTGATCTTGCATAGTCTTATAATATATCAAAATTTCATCTTTAAACAATAATACGAATCTATCCAAATGCACATGGAAAATCTGGTTCATTAAATCCATAGAAAGCAAGCTTATTAGTCAATCCAAATGGCATGACTAACCACTTATACAAACCATACCTCATTTGAAAAACCCTCAAAGGAACATTGCCCTCTGCTACTCTTAATTGATGGAATACTGTTACAATATCTAATTGGGAAAACATTTTAGCTCCACTTAAATGATCAAATAAATTATCTGTTCTCGGCAAAGGATACTAATTCTATGCCATCTTCTTATTCAACTTATAGCAGTCAACACACTTCCTCAATGACCCATCCGGCTTCTTCACGAACACCATGGTTTCTCAGTAAGATGAACTATTTTGTCTAATAAATCTCTTATTTTTTAGGTCCACCAGCTGCACCTTTAACTCTTTCATCTCAATAGATGCCATTTTGCTAGGCAATCTAATTATGGTTCAGCTTTAGGTACAAGATCTATTAAAAACTCAATATCATGTTTCGGTGGTAGTCCTGTAATTGGATCAAAGACATCTGCATACTCTCTTACGATAAAAACCAAATTCAACTCACCTTCCACCTCCATTGCACACAATAAAGCACAAACATCTAAAATCGAATTCTCAACTGAGTATATAGTCTGATCACTGTTATTAGAGTGCCTTAATCGTGTCTACCTATCTTGGCAAAATATCCTAGCATCATATCTACTTAATCAATCCATATTCAGGATAATCCCAAAGCCCGCAAAGTTAAACACATACAAATTGCAAGAAAAAGCATGACCTAACTACCTAATTTCTAAATGGTTACATCTTATCCTATGAGTTGCATACCCTCTTAACGAATTCGCAACCCTTAAGGAAGTATTCAAGTATGATGGTTCTAGACTTAACTTATCCATCAAACACCGTGAGACAAAAGAATTTGATGCGCCCGTATCAAATAATTCTTTAACAAGTATGCTATGAATCAAAAGCATACTTCCGTCATAGATTTTCCTTTCTCCTCTGCAATTGGCCTAGAAGCCGACGGCTCCAAAGCAAAAACCTTCCATTTATCAACCTTAACCACTTCTAGACATTTGCCCTTTTAGTGCCCCACTTGGTTGCAGTTATAAGACTACACGTTCTTCTTTCCCATAAACTTCTTTCCATCACCATATCGACACTCATTAGCATAGTGCCCTTTCTTATCGCATTATAGCAAACAATATTAGCTTTCATTTTCTTAGCAGCTCCGCCCTTCTAAGCTCCCTTCTTCTTAAATAACTTCCTCTTCTTGCTTTGGCTAACCTGAGTCTCCGCTGACTTGTCCTTTCCAAATATCAAAATCATTTTCTCATTCCTTATTGCCATCTACACCACTACATTAAACGTGTCTCTGAGATGCGGTATTATCACTATGGCAATCTTCGCCTTCAACCCTCGGATGAACTTCCATCCCTCTTAATCATCGTATCTATGGTAGCATATCCGTATTAGGACAGCTCATCAGACTTAGTTGCATACTCTAGTACGGACATCTCCCCTTGCTCCAAATCAGCAAAATTCCTAGGCAAACTTGACTAGCTATCTCAGACAAGAACCTTTCCTCAAATCTCCTTCTAGTCTAAGCCTAAATCAATTACTCCTCCAGAACCCTTATGATTACACCATTCCACTAATAAAAGGCGGCTCCTTACAACTGCCTAAAAGCCGACTTCCTCTTTTGTTGATCATTCAAACCTAAGTCTGCAAAGATTCTCTCGCAATGCAATAGTCAATTCTCAACTTCAATAACATTCCCCTTCCTAAAAAAGGTTTTCCTTGAAGACTATTATAATCACGACTCAAATTAGCATAATCATTACCAACTGGCACCTTAGAATTTGCTTCTTCCGCATTTGCAGCATTACCTCCAGCCAAACCAGCAGCTCCTCCAGCTTGCATCATATTGACAAAGAATTGACACTTAGTCCCCATATATACTGGTGGGGTTCTAGTACCTACTTTGATATTAGCTTGTCGACCTTGATTCCTTCTGATGTTGAGCCGAACATTTCCATTTGTTGTAGTGCTTCCTCCACCTAGATTCACTCTTCCATTTCCTGCTTCCATATCTTACCTCCTTTAATCTATATATGGATCTTTGAAAGATACAGAAGGGTGATTGAAGAGAGAGGGGAGTATAGTGATATGCTTATATATAGCAAATATAGGTACATTATTATAACATCATCCCTTACCCTAGTCTTAATCTCAGATTCATTTGGATTATGTTTTCAAAACTCTTTTTAAGTTCAAATTTTCTTTAAGTTTTGCATAAACCATTACTCTAAAACCAAATTGTAACATCCCTCATTCCAAGGCCCGAAAATAAGTGCTACTTATGTTGCAGTCATCAATAGTATTATACTTTGGTGACAAAATGAGATCATATAATAGTATCAAGAACATCTAGAGCATAGCAGTATGAAAATTTTCAAAACTTATTTCATTAATGAACTTTCATATTCATTACATAATCTCATTCATTTCCCTCATTCAGAGAAAATATAATGATTACATAATACTCCAAGAGCAATATACGCAGACGCTCCTTGGTTGATCAGAGTCTATATACTAACAGTTATAATTCTTTTCGCTACATCCATTCATACAAGAACAACAACAGATCTAAAAATAAAAGCTCCTAATAATAGCTTTTCTGCCTCCTATATGCCTTTAAAAGCTTATTTGTCACTTGAAAACCTGAAAACCCTAACTCTCGGCCTACTTAAGTGGGTACCCGAGAGTTTAATGGGAAAAACAAAAACTTTAGGTTAGACCAAAATGTGTGGTGTTAATATTAATATATCATCTTAATCCAAATTAGATATCTAGTGAGACCACGCTGCTGAGCTGAATAAGATTTCGTCTCACTAATATCTTAATCAAATATGTCAATCATAAACCATGCATCTATAATCGTAATAGTCAAAACATCATAATATAATCATATGCATGTATGCAATATGGGTAAGTCTAAGTAATATGTCTTCATGATGTTATGCACTCCCTCACCCTACCCAACATCATAAAATATACTATTATTCTTGAATTGAAGGGACTATCCGTCTCAATTCATGTGGACTGCCATTTCGTAGTTTTTATGGATTATCTATCTTAGGTTATGTGGACTACCCATCACACATAGTCTAGTTACTTAAGGCCATGTGGACTATCTATCACATATATCATGGTTTACCTAGGATTACTATGAACCCATTAAATCATAGAAACTATCCATCTCGTATGTCATGTGGACTTTCCATCACACATCTTATAGTTTTCCTAAGATGAATATGAATCCAACATATTTCATATAATAATGAGAATATAATGGTATTCAATCAAATTTATTCAATTTACGTTCATTGGTATCCCTAATGAGGTTTTCGAACATCTAAAACATTTAGTTTCTCGAATCTTTAAAATAATTGTATTCTCAATTAGGTTGCCGATCTCTAAATACGTGGCTTATCTAGCCATTAAAAAAACTACTAAAATTGTAAATTTACGGCATCCATGCCACTAGAATAGGGTGTTAAAAACAAACATTCTGCTTTGTATAGCATAAGGCTGTAATAATGAAAATATAGGGTTATCGACTATCTAAAACACATAGTGTAACAACCTAAAATTTAAGCTATAGTAGTTAGCTAATGAATTAATTAAACAATAAAACAAGTTTTTGAAATTATTAGAATTTATCCATGGGATTTGGACTATTATGTCCGTGGTAATTTTCTAGTCAGTTTCCATATATAGATTGTCAAAATCCTAGCTACAACGAAGAAGATATGAATTAAACTAGAATTCAGAATATAAAATATATATATAAGGTCAGGTTGACCCTAGGGTCGACCATCCCCGTAGCTAGGTCGACCTATCGGTCGACCCCTACTATACATAGGTCGACCTGGCGGTCGACCTACCGATGCATTTGGATGAGCTTTCGTCCTGATAAAGAGATGACGTGTTTTGCTATTTTTATTTGATCCTGTGCATTCGTGCTTCCATCTGCGGTTCCCAGTGAACCTATGACATGGTTGCACTAGATTTAGTCTTCAAATCCAACGGTTTGAGATGCCCCAAGTAACCCCTATAAATAGACCTCTAAGCATAGATGTTTTTATCATCCAGATTTTTCCTACTTGGGTTCATTGCCAGAGGCCGGAGCCTAGAAATAAAAAAAAATCTAAGGAGAGGATCATTTTGAAAAAAAAAATTACGCTCTAGGAGAGGATCAAGGAAGATCAAGTGACTAAAGTTGAGGACCACAAGTGAGTGTTTAAGTAATTATTTTAGATTTTTAAATAATTTAAAATAATAGAGTTCTCAATAGTTGTAGTTTTTCTGCAATTTTGAGACGGTTTTTTTATAAGTTGTTTGCAGTTAATTTTTAAAGTTTTTTCAGTCTATTTTATTCAGCTATTTTTATTTAGCTATTTATTCATTTATTTATAGTTATTTACTTTTATTTACATTTTATTTACATCCATTTTACATTAGAATTTAGCCTGTAAATGTTAGTTTCTTTTTATTCATCTTTTCGCAAATAAAATAATATAAAGAGAATAATTCGCTAATATGGACTAAAATATAAGAACACTAAATTTACGAAAATTGGATGTAAAATAAAAGGAAATGTATTAAAAGGAAAATAGACCGAAATAGGCAAATTTGAGACATTTGCAAGCAAGTTTATAACTAGTAGTTATAACTAAAAGGATAGAATTGAAGAACAATTATAACATAGGTTATAATAAAATAGAAAGAACAAAAGGAGGCTTATTTTAAAAATTAGAGTTAAGTTAATAAGAAAATATGCAGAGATAACAGAAGAGGATTGTTTTAAGACTTAGAATTATCTAATAAGCAAATAGAGCAGAATTAACATAAGAGGCTTATTTTAAAGGCTTAGACTAAGTTAATAAGCAAAGATCGAAATAGGGCCTGTACCAGCAGCATTCCCTTTCAGTTAGAAACTGATGGTCTCACAATAGATTAGGTGAGGTTGGGACATGCTAATGTTGATTAGGATAGATAAGTGGTCAATGAATACAAGCTCAAATTAGGGGATTAGGACAAGGGGCACTGCTAGATTTTGTTTGTTAGGTGTACTGGCAGCATTCCCTTTTCAGTCTAGGACTGGTGGTCTCACAAACACTTAGGTGAGGCTGGGAAAGACCCTATCAGAATAGGACTGATGATCTCAGAATAGATTGGGTGAGGCTGGGCGAGCATATGCTGAAGTAGGTGGATAAGAGGTCAAAAAAGGGAGCAACAGATAGTGTGAACCGGTGGTGACTGAGCGTCGATCTCAAATTAGGGAGATAAGTCGCTATTGATTCAAAGCGCTAAACATGTGTCTTTTACTATGGGACCAACAGGATGGCACTAGCTCATAGTGACAATATAGAGATGGAAGGTCGATCAAAGGGTAGAATTAGGACTTCAGCCAAATTAAAATAGGATTAGGATTTCAGCCTAATCAAAGCAGCTATCTAAGACAAGTGCAAACAATGACTATCAAAGCAAACAGTTAAACGGTATTTTATTCCAGTTTTATCTTTTCCTTTATTTCCTTTTATACTAGAACTGTTGTCAAGTCTGTTACTTTTATTTTGCTTAAAAATACTAGTAATTACTTTCATTCACCAGACTTTTAGTCTGACCCACTCCTATATTTCCCTTTTTTCCCCATAAGCCAGTAGAGGCAAGGGCAGTAGATTTTCAGCTTTTTTGGAGAGATTTTCTTGGAGATTCTTCATGTATTCTTCTTATTTTGAGTTTTCATTTCATTTGGATTTTGATGTACCGGTACTCTTGAGAGGGATGATTATTTTATTGTACTCTGATTTTATGAGACTGAGATCTGTTTTTCATAAGACATGTGTATTTGGTATTTGAGACATGTAAGGTTTTTCAGACTTATTTATTGAATTTTGTTTTGAATAATGAATTACAATTTAAATGTTTCCATTGTTTTAATTATTCATCTCATGAATCCTAGTCTCTGTGATGCTTTAGCTAATCCTATAACACACCATATCCTTTAGTGTGTCCTTTTTGGGTATACTAAGTAGTGTGGGGTATTTCACTTGGTATAAGAGCCTAAATTACTGGATTTCTAAAAACTTGTTTTAAATGTAAAGTATTTTTCAGAAAGAAACTCTTATTGTATAAATGATTTTTCAAGTATAAAAGAGTTTTTATAAAAATTCCCTCAAAGTCCGGTTCAATTTTCTATCAATTCTTTCGAGCCTAAATTCTCTTTTCTTTACATAGAATGGCAGATGCCCTTAATCTTCTAGAGGGTATCCAAGTCCCAAGCTGGTTTTGTAGATACCTCCAAGCTAGGACAATAGAGGTGCAGGGAAAGTTCCCAACACAGCACCAGCGAGTGGAAATCCTATCAATCCACCAGTAGTAGCCAATTTCTCTAAGCTATACAAGGACTTCGTTAACCTAAGAGGCAAGACATTTCCTGGTACAGAGGATTTTGTGGAAGCACGAGCTTGGTTGAGGGCTACAGAGAGGATATTTGGGCTATTGGGATTGGAGGACCGCTGGAGAGTTCAGCTTACATCTTGGCAGCTGAAAGGAGAGGTTTCTTATTGGTGGGAGATTGTTGAGCTGGAAGGGAGAGACATTTTTTGGAATGGGTTCTGGGAAAGTTTTGATAGGAATTTTTTGTCACAAGCAGAATGCAGTTGGAAAGATTCATTGGTTTGAAGCAAGAAGGTCTTTCGGTAAAGGAGCATATCAATCAATTTAATTAGTTTTCATGATTTAGGATGGAGCCTGTCAATACACCACACAAGAAGGCCATGAAATTTGCTAAGGGATTGAACTAGCCCCTCCAAGGGTTGGCATTGATGCATATATTGATGGGTGCTATATATGAGTCACTGATGGAATGGCCCTCATGTTTGATGCAGCTAAGGAAGGGAAGTTTAAGGCGGTCCCTAAGTCAGAGAATTCTAAGAAGAAGTGGTGGAAGAACATCAAAGATAAGAAGGAACGAGGAGGACCTCAAAAGAAGATCAAGGAAGGATAGAAGTGCAATAGCTATGGACTGGTTGGTCATTACGCAAAAGATCGAGGAAAGTGTTATAGTTGTGGACAGTCTGGTCACCTTAGTAGATTTTGTCCTCAGAAGATGGGGCAGGGAGAGGGCGCATCTACAGCGCAGGTACAGGCCTTGGATGCAATACTTCTAGTAGTGGGCCAGATAGAGGTAGGAAAGTCACCGTAGAAATTTTGATCTCTATTTCGGATTTTCCCATTTAGACTCTTTTTTATTCTATAGTATCATACTCTTTCATTTCTATTTCCTTGGTTGATTATTTGCACTTAGATATCTCTTTCGCAGTGGACCACATAGTTGTTTCAAACATCATAGGAGGATCGGCACATTTATCCATGATTTGTAGGGTTTGAAAAAAATTTAGCTTAGGCATAGAGTTTGATTGTGAGCCTTGTATTGGGATTTTTGGGGTATGGAATGATTTTGGGGATGGATTGGTTATCCACTTATGGAGCGATATTGGACTGAAAGAGGAGAGTCGTTAGACTAGAGACATGCAGCGGTAAAACTCTCGAGGTTTCGTATGACCCACAAAGATCAGTCATATTGGGCTTCCTTTATTCCCTCGATTCATCACCAACAGAGTTAGATTCAGTTCCAGTCGTCAAAGATTTCCCGATGTCTTTGAGGAAGCTAGGGAACTACCCTCTAAAAGAGAGATTGATTTTAGGATCTATCTGAATGACAATGCTAAGCCAATGGCATTGCCTATGAGACATATGGCACCTAGGGAGAGGAAGGAGTTAATAAGCAGATTGGTGGGCTATTGGAGAAAGACTTCGTCAAATGGAGCATATCTGAGTGGGAAGCACCAATCATCTTCGCTACAAAGGTATATGATTCCCTTTGACTTTATGTAAACTATAGAGTTAAACAAGCTCGTTAAGAAGAATCATTACCCACTTCTTAGGATAGATGTTATTTTCGATCAGTTGGTTAGCACTCTAGTATTTTCTCAGCTTGATTTAGCTACTAGATTTCATCAGCTTAGGGTCGCTGACGATAGCATTGATAAGACAGCATATAGGACACCCGACAGATTCTTTGAGTGGTTGGTTATGGCATTTGAGCTGACCAATGCCCTAGCCTATTTCGTAGATTTGATGAGCCGTGTTTTTCAAGATGTCCTGAATAAGTTCGTAGTAGTATTCTTGGATGACGTTTTGGTGTTTTCCAAGAGTATGGAGGGGCTTGTTATTCATCTAGGGGAGGTTTTTCGTACACTCCGTGTTCATTAGTTGAAGGCAAAGTTCTCGAATGTCACTTTTGGCATGAGGAGATACGCTTCTTAGGGCATGTAGTCTCAAGAGAGGGTTTAGCTATTGATTCTGCTAAGGTAATAGTAGTGCAAGATTGGAAGGCCCCCAAGAAGTTACCGAAGTTAGGAGCTTCTAAGGTTTGACTAGTTATTATTGGAAGTTTATTAGAAATTTTGCTAAGGTTTTAGCTCCACTTACTCGCCTCACTAAGAAGAATGGAGCATTCATGTGGTATGTGGATTAAGAGGATTCCTTCACGATGCTAAAGAGTGACCTTACGAGTGCAACAGTGTTAGTTTTACCCAATGAGCTAAGCCTTTTACTGTATACATTGATGCATGCAAGAGGGGTCTTGGAGTAGTATTGATGCAAGAAGGGAGGGTAGTATGTTATGGAAGTATACAGTTGAGAACTCATTAGAAGAACTACCCCACCCATGATTTGGAGCCAGTTGCCCTTTTTTCGCACTCAAGTCTTGAAGACATTATTTGCTAGGAGAGAGGTTCGAGATTTTCAATGACCATAAGTCGTTGAAGTACCTATTCTCATAAAAGGAATTAAACTTAAGGCAGTAGCGTTGAATGGTTTTTTTGGCATCATAGGACTATGAGATAGCTTATACCCCTGGTAAAGGGAATGTGGTTACGGATGCGTTAAGTAGGTAGAGAGCAACCCTTAGTCCAATGTTCGTGGAGTGGAAAAGCCTAGAGTTTATTTCCACCTTTGATTTTTAGCCCACTACGGACATTACCTCGATATTATTTATAGCACTTGAGGTTAAGCCTAACCTCATAGATTAGATTGGCTCGAGGCAACAAGAGGATTCAGAGCTTATGGATATTCTAGAGAGGATTAGCAGAGGAAAGGTCTCTAGACATCTCCAACGCTATTCCATTGATAATAAAGGGTGGCTAAGAAGAGATGGAAGACTTTGTGTCCCTCGCACTAGTGATTTGATGAGAGCGGTTCTAGGAGAAGTATATCATTCTCGAATGACTATTCATCCGGGTGGTGATAAGATGTATAAGGACATGAAGATAGTGTTTTATTGGAGCTTTATGAAGAAGGATGTGGCAGAGTTTGTAGCTAAGTGTCTTGTGTGCCAAAGAGTTAAGGCGGAGCAGCAGAATCCCGGTGGATTACTTCAGCCATTGGATGTACCCAAATGGAAGTGGGATAGTGTTTCGATGGACTTCATAGATGGTTTACCAAATCTAGGAAGGGGAATACCAGCATTTGGGTGATTGTAGATCATTTAACTAAGAGCGCCCACTTCATTCCGATCAAGAGTAAGAGGATAACACCTTATTTGGCATCCTTATATGTTCGCGAGATAGTCCGACTTCATGGAACTCCCTCTAGCATAGTGATCGATAGAGACCCTATCTTTACTAGCAAGTTTTGCAGAGCTTGCAAGAGGCTTTAGGGATGCTGCTTGGATTGAGTACGTCCTATCGTCTTCAGACGGATGGCTAAATGAAGAGAGTTAATAGAGTGCTTGAGGATTTATCGAGCATGTGCATTCTTGATTTTGGAGGAACTTGGTAGGAGCATCTTCCTTTAGTAGAGTTTGCATATAGTAATAACTTTCATACTAGCATTGGGATGGCACCTTTCAAAGCTCTTTATTAAAGGCAATGCAAGTCGGCTTCGTGTTGGTTGGAGTCTACAAAGAAATTGCTACCTGGTACCGACATGGTTAGAGAGACTTCGAAGAAGATCGATTTGATTAAAAAGAGGATGAAGACAGCCCAAGAAAGACAGAAATCTTATGCAGACAAGCGGAGAAGGGACATTGAGTTCGAGGTAGGAGATTCAGTTTTCATTAAGCGTCCCCGCTAGGGAGGGTTGTGAGATTTAGATCGAGTGAGAAACTAGCTCCCGGATTCGTAGGACCGTTCTCCACTGTAGAAAGAGTGGGAAAGATGGCGTATCCAATAAACTTACCAGAAAGGCTTGTAGGATTGCAAGGTGTTTTTCATGTTTCGCACTTGAGATAGTGCTTACATGACTCGGCAGAGGTTGTGAAGCCTAGTCGACTGGAGGAAGTTGAAGTGGAGAGAGAAGCATCGGTTTGTCGTATGCCTACCAAGATCATTGGATGTGACATCAAGAAGCTTAGGAATAAAGAGGCCACGTTAATAAAGGTGCAGTTGGTAGAAGATGTTGAAGACGCTAAGTGGGGGGTTGAGGAGAAGAATAGTATTTCTTATCTGCATCTCTTTGATAGTAAGTTTTAGAATTTTCTATTTCCATCTTTAGTTTTGAATAGATTCTTTTCTTTATTATCCTTTAGGAGGGTAAATCGTAGGACTTAACCTATGGATGGTAGGACTGAATGTAAACATGTTACTAGAACGTGTTATGTATAATAGACGCTAGTGGTTGCAAGTGTTTGCTAGTGGATGCTAATGGACGCATATATACACACTAGGCACTATTATCTTTTAGGGATCGGCCTAACTAGGTCACTAGAGCATATGCATGTGGATGTGTGTGCATTTGCATTTTATTTTATTCCATGGCGCTATAAAGGGATGATTATCATATGATTGTTGCATTTGGATGATGATTGTAACACGCATATAGAACTATCAGTTATCATTAGGAAATTTGCATTCATTTGGACATATAACACAGACATAATTGCATAAAAGGGAGGTTGACTGAATCAGTAGATTACCTAATATTTTGCATTAGTTAAGAACATTGACACTACACTATCCACGTATATATCATGAATTGCATTAGAAAAACTTAAAGACAATGGATGTAATGGATGATGGTTTAGTAGTTGGTTGTAGAACTTGGATGAAAACATTTATTTCATTCTCCTATCCTTGGAGATTTCAGGGACGACAACCCTTTAAGAGGAAAGAATGTAACAACCCAAAATTTAAGCTGTAATAATTAACTAACGAATTAATTAATAATAAAATAAGTTTGTGAAATTATTCGAATTGAGCCATGGGAGTTGTACCACTGTGTCCCTGGTAATTTTTTGGTCAATTTCCATATATAGATTGTCAAAAGCCAGGCTAAAACAAAGAAGATATGAATTAAACTAGAATTCAGAAAATAGAATATATATATACACATATAATGTCAGGTGACCATCCCCATAGCTGGGTCGACCGTTAAGCCAACCCCCACCATACTTAGGTCGACCCGCCTATGCTAGACGAGCTTTCATCCAGATAAAAAGATGACGTGTTTTTCTATTTTTATTTTATCTTGTGAATTCGTGCTTCTATCCGGTGGTTCCCAACGAGCCTATGACGTGGTTGCACCAGATTTAATCTTCAAATCCAATGGTCTGAGATCCTCAAGTAACCCTATAAATAGACCCCTAGGCATAGATGTTTTTCTCATTCAAATTTTCTCCTGTTCGGGCTCATTGCCAGAGGCAGGACGCCAGAAATAAAAAAATTCTAAGGAAAGATTCTTTTTGAATAAAATATTTATGCTTTAGGAGAGGACCATGGAAGACCAAGGACTAGAGTTGAGGACCATAGATGTTTTAGATTTTTAAGTAATTAAAATAATAGAGTTCTCAATAGTTGCAGTTTTTTTTCAATTTTGAGACAGTTTTTATATAAGTTGTTTACAGTTAATTTTAAAAGTTCTTTTCAGTCTATTTTATTCAGCTATTTTTATTTAGCTATTTTATTTGTTTATTTACAGTTATTTACTGTTATTTACAGTTATTTACATCTGTTTTACTTTAGAATTTAACCTATAAATGTTAGTTTCTTTTTATTCCTTTTTATGCGAATAGAATAATAAAAAGAGAATAATTCACTAATATGGACTAAAATATAAGAACAATAAATATACAGAAATTGGATGTAAAATAAGAAGAACTGTAATAAAAGGAAAATAGAATGTAATACGCAAATATGAGACATTTGTAAGCAAGTTTATAACTAGTAGTCACAAGTAAAAAGAAAGAATAGAAGAACAATTATAACATAAGTTATAATTAAATAGAAAGAACAGAAAGCGCCTTATTTTAAAACTTAGAGTTAAGCTAATAAGCAAATATAGCAGAGATAACAGAAGAGGATTATTTTAAGACTTAGAATAAGTTAATAAGCAAATAGAGCAAAATTAAAAGAAGAGGCTTATTTTAAAGACTTACACTAAGTTAATAAGCAAAGATAGAAGTAGAGACCACACTGGCAGCATTCCCTTCAGTCAGGAACTGATGGTCTCGCAATAGACAATGTAAGGCTGAGACTCATTTATGCTGATTAGGGTAGATAAGCGGACAATAAATAAAAGCTCAAATCAGGGGATCTAGGCAAGAGGCACAACTAGATTTTGTTTATTAGGACGCGTACCTGCAGCATTCCCTTTTCAGATTAGGACTGATGGTTTCACAAACACCTAGGTGAGGCTGGGCAGGACTTTATCAGACTAGGACTTATGGTCTCACAACAGATCAGGTGAGGTTGGACCTGCTTATACTGAAGTAGGTAGATAAGGGGTCAAAAGAGGGAGCAGCAGATAGTGCGAACCGGCGGTGACCGAGCGTGTGTCTCGAAGTAGAGAGATAAGTAGCTATTGAGTTCCAAAGCGCTAAACATGTGTCTTTTTGCTGTGGGACCCACGGGATGGGACTAGCTCACAATGGCACAACAGAGATAGAAGGCCAATCTAAGGGTAGAATTAGGACTTTAGCCTAATTAAAATTAGATTAGGATTTCAGCCTAATCAAAGCATCTATCTAAGACAAGGGTAAACAATCACTATTAAAGCAAACAGTTGAATAGTATTTTATTCCAACTTTATCTTTTTCTTTATTTCCTTTTATACTAGAACTATTGTTAGGTCTATTACTTTTATCTTGCTTAAAAATACTAGTATTTACTGTCATTCACTATACTTTTAGTCTGACCCACTCCTCTATTTCCTCTTTTTCCCCCATAGGCCAGCAGAGGCAATGACAGCATATTTCCAGCTTTCTTGGAGAGATATTCTTAGAGATTCTTAATGTATTCTTCCTCTTTTCAGTTTTCATTTCATTTGAATTTTGATATACTGGTACTTCTGAGAGGGAAGATTATTTTTATTGTACACTGATTTTATCAAATTGAGATCTGTTTTTCATAAGATGTGAATTTGGTATTTGAGACATGTGAGGTTTTTCAGACTTATTTATGAAGTTTTATTTTGAATAATGAATTACCATTTAAATGCTTCCGCTATATTATTTATTTGTCTTGTGAATCTCGGTCTCTATGATGCTTTAGCTATACTTATAACGCACATATCCTTTAGTGTGTCCTTTTTGGGTATACTAAGGCGTATGGCGTATTTCACATAGGCTATCGTGCCTTTTACAACAAAGATTTTGGTTTGTAAAACATAAGGTTTTCAAGCCTATAAACAAGGTTGTTGAAATTATAAACATACAGCATCTCTGCCTTAAAAAATGGATGTTAAAAACATAAACATATGACAACAATGCCTCAAAAATAAAGACGTCGAAAATATATGTGACAAGAGGTGCCAGGTTCAAAACACTTAAGGATGTCGAACCTCTGTATCCTATAGGGTGTCGGACCCTTAAAAAACTTAAGATGTTTTAACTTTAAAAGCTTGACAGTTCTAAACCCTTAAAACAAGGAGGGTGCCGCACTTTTTAAACAATGTAGAGTCCCAAAACCCCTAGGGTGTCGTACCAGTACAACCTTGAGATATCAGACTTCCACCATATTGAATGCCACACTTTTTATAAACCAATATATCACATATCTACTAATTAGATGTCACATGTGTCACTCCATATAAGTGTTGGACCTATAAATCTGATACCTTCTATAACAATCTTATAGTTATTCCACGTATCGGCCTTTCATAGGTGATGCGTAACAAAGGGGTGGAGGTGCTGAATATCTCAAATGGTGTTTTTTTAAATAAGTATATATTTGATTTATTCCTTTTTAAAGCTATTTCTTTTCACTGACTCTTGCCTCTTCTTAAAATATCATTGGTTAACCAAAATCTTTTCCTCTTTATTTTAGAAATTTATTATAAACATGTTTTACATTCTTAAAAAAAATTTGAAAAAATTTGTAACTAAAATCATTAATAAGTATTAATTTATAGTCTTTTCTAACCTAATTAATTCATAGAAAATTATAACCCCTTGGAAAAAATCCTCAAAAACCACCAAAAATCAGAATTTGCATCTTCTTTCACATATAAAAGTTTCGGGGCCAAAATAATTATTTAATTGTTTTTAGTAATAAAAATCCAAAATAAACCCTTATTTCTCCTTAAGAAATTAATTAGATATTCATATAAACTTGAAAAATTATGAAATTAAGAAATAGTCTCCAAAATAATATGTATACATCATCATATTAAAATTTCAAGCCAATTAAAGGTCGTACTTTAGGTTTGTACCCTTAAAACCTATCAAAATAATTCCATAAAATTCTCGTAAATCATCTGTCATCCAATCAAGGATATAATCAACCATAGTATGACATATATTCACTAAAAAATTCAAAATCCTATCAAGATCCAAAAACCTTACAACAAAAGTGAGATAGATACTATTATTCACCTTAGATTGATAAAGAGATTAAGATTTGTTATTGGTTGATTTCGCTAAGCTTTTCCCTTGAATCCCTTAGAGTTTCCCCTTCTTCCCTTATTAATGGCTAGCCTCTTGTATTTAATTTTGATTGTGTGATAATGAAAACGAGAATGAATGGGAGAGGAAAGAGTTTTGGGAATAAAATAAGGAACCATTCCCAATTTGCCCCTTTACTAATTCTCTTCTATCATATGCTTAAAACAATCTTGTTAATTAATTAATTAATTAAAGCCAGCCCAAATTAATTATCAAATCTCTTAAATAATGTTAAATAAAAATTAGGGTTATTATAGCTTTTATATAAATATAGCAATTTAACGAATTTAAACCTAGATTGATGAAATAAAGTGATAAAATGAATTTAAAAATGTAGGGTTGGTACTAGTTACCTTCTTAAGCAATCGGAGGCGGTTGGAGGTGGAAACGATCACGAATACCATCAATTTCCACAACTTGACAACTGTTAGGAAATACGTGCACCGATCCACCGGTAGGTGTGATTGGGGCACCGGTGGCCTATTCTAGGCTCAGATTAAACCTGGACCCAAAGGGGCCTATATAAACAATAACTATTGATTCAAATCTTATTTCTCTTGTATTTAGAAGGTGATTAAAGGCTATTTACGAGGTAAATGATGGCGTCATGAACTAAGTGAATATGTGTAATGTTTGGTTGCTATTTGAAATGAATACTTATGTTATTATGATGTAGAAATGTGATATGATGATTAATCTGAAGATAAACAACCTTGTGGCGCAGGTAAACATCCTGGGATATGTATAGACATAGATATGGATATAAAATGTAGATGCAGATATAGACATAGATATCGTTATAGATATGGATATGAAAGGGATATGGATATGGACACAAGCAGAGATAAAGATGAGAATATAGACCTATAACATGAGTAGAGGGTCCAGGTATTAAGTCCTTCTCATATATTGCTTCGATAGGCCAGGTGGAGGAGGTAGATGTCAAGCGACCCTATAGGAAACGATTGGACCAGGGTATGATTCCAATTAGTAAAAGGTCAACAGGCTTTCCTGTAGGCTTCGGACGGTACAATGAAGTGAGTCCTATAAGTGGTTCGATTGATGATGGGCAACAGGCGATCTTATAGGGCATGTGGCCGTTCTGCGGAAGTGGGTCCTTATAGTAATGATGTGGTACGACTGGATGTGTAAAATAGTTTGGTGTGACGTGATTACAGGAAATGAGGTGATAGAATTATAGACTCATATCATGTTGTACTGTTATTTTTATGGTATATGTAGATTAAAGTATGGCTCATTCACCAGACTTATGTCGAATCCTCTCTTATTTTTCCTATATATATATATATATATATATATATATATATATATATATATTCAGGTTGATGGAGTTTGAATATGAAATGGTATCAAAGATAGAGACTTGTTTGTATATATTGTATATGAGGTAAATATATGCGGTGGCCTGGATTTGATTATGTGTATGGATTAGGTTATATTCGTATAATTCGAATGTATGTATTTAACATCATGGACATGTTATAGTGATGTGACTACAGTTATTATTGATGTATTACATTTTATTTTCTTTTTCTGTGAGATTCTAAAAGTAGATATTTATAAGATAGATAGAACTATATTTGTATGTATTTGATATTTATTTTACCTTAGCCCCAAAGACTAGTCATTTCGGTTATGGGGTGTTGGCGTCAGGTTGAGCATTGGACGTGGGTCAAAAGGGTGGGTTGTTATAAAAGGCCATTACTCTCTACTGTAATTGGTTGGAAATTCCTAACTTCAATCGATGATTGTTTGGAAGGGTCATTACTCTCTACTGTAATTTTTTCTTTTAAATTATTGGATTAGGAATAATAAGAACTATAAGAAATTGGCTGTCGTCTTCTCTTTGAAAGTGAAATTCGACACAATATGATGCAATCATAAATTTTTGTTTGCTCCCTAAGGTTAGCACAATAATCTTCAAACTCACGCACTCAAGATTAAGAATTTTGAGAAGCGTTGAATGGCATTTGCCCATGAGTTTTAGAATATAGTTGGAAGACAAAGTTATTTTGTCTTTCTCTTTCGGATAATGTCAATAGATAAACAATTCAGAGACTATTGTCAAAGCATAAAGAGATATAAAATAAATGGTTAAGCATGAGAGGAGTCAATTCCTTAATGTAAATACAACTTTAATGAATTAAAATAAGAGAATGGAAATAGTCAAATAGACAATGAGACATGTCTTTTGAGTTGAGATAAACTGGATGAATTAGGATGAAAAGAAAAGACAGTGATGGAGGCTCAACTAATGTCCATCTTGTGAAGTGCACCATCAAAGCGCCAAATATACCCATATGGCACACACATGGCAGAAAATAATATCAACTACCGAAGAGCCTACATGACAAAGACAAGACAAAGATGACATGCAATGTATTATTAACCATAAGAGTTCTTAATCTAGAGTTTAGAATTGTTAAAATCTCTTTAAAATAGTACATAAGTACACACAAAAACCAAAAGTTCATTCATCTTTTAAAAATCAATATTCACAGATTCAACCAACTAAATATTTTTATTCAGTTGACTAAATACAAGGTTAGTCGACTGAATGACTTTTTTCAATCGACTAACACAGTTTACAATAATATATGTTATTTTGGTGAAAGAATTTAGTCGACCAAATATTTTTATTCAGTCGACTAATTTCAAGGTTAGTCAACTACACAACTTTTTTCAATCGACTAAATCATATCAAAATTACACTTTTTTCTCGGGATAATTTATACTGTAATTCAGTTAACTAAATCGTTTATTCAGTCCATCGAACGCTGCAACAATCATTTTTTATTTTGAAATTTTAAAGAGATCTTCTCCTCCATGAAGAGACACTTCCCTCCAACAATGGTTGCAACTTTCGATAAGTTATCGTGCTTCACTAATAGTTGCATGTAACGACTGCGGATTTTCGTTGCCGAAAACCCGAATAGTTATGGGTTTTAAAAAGAATTTAAGAAAAAGATAGAAAGAGAAGAAGAGATAAGAAGATAGAAAATAGAGGGAGAAAAGAAATTTGAAAACAGAGAATTTTAAAAATAGAAGATAGAAGAATTTTAAAAATAGAACGGAACAGAAAGAAATAGAGAATAGAGGAAAAAGGAAACAACAGAACAACATCAGAATCTCACAATTCGCAGCGGAACAACATATAATAATAAATGAATAATCTTTAAACAAAGAACTATATCAGTTATTACATTACATCATATCATCAGAGTGTACAACATCATACAACAACAAACAGTACAGCGGAAAAAGAAATACTATATAAACTAGTAATACGCCATGCCATCCATCTTGCCTCCAGCAACTCCAGAATATCCAGAATATCCTGATAAACCTAACTCTTAACTGCCCGTGTGGAAATTGGTGGGCACCCAGAGTTTAGGAAGGAAAACAATAAACTCCGAGTCAGTCATGTGACTGGTGTGAGAACTCAAAACAGTTTATTTATCTTTAAAATCAAAAATAGAGGAATATTTTAAACTTAATTCGCAATGCTTTTAAAAATGAGACTACCATAAGACCTCCTGCCACACACACAATGCAAACGCAGACTTGGAGAAGATTTCTTCTTATGATAGTCAAAGATGCTTGATACGTATTTAAAATAACATTTGATATTATTACTAGTGCATAGTGTAGAACAAATCCTTTCGAAAGTAGAATATAAATCTTAGCCAGCATAGGTACCATTATATTATGCCTACTAATAGCTACCATATTAAATGGCAGGTTCTACAACTAAAACCGTACAAGTTTCGTATTGTTTCTTTGGATTTCCAACAAATGGTCAGGCCAAGGAACTTCCCATTGCCACTGAGAATGCCTCTGGAAAGACATCCCCGAGAACCAAACCGGATCTCTACCAACACAAGGCCGGGTTACCCCTAACTGGGTAACTACTGACACGAGTATGCCATCTCCCGGTCGTAACCAACCTTTAACCGGGGCCCCAGCAACAAATCACAAAATCATATATATATATCTGCGATATCCACATAAGTTAAGTATCTGGGCTCCATACCATGATACCACTTCTATCCAGAAGGAAATGTACATACCCTAAGGGGTGCTACCCCCAATAACCTTGCTGCATCTTTCCTGTTTCGACCATTTCGGGGTGTGAGGTCCGACGAAGTCACGTCCACAAAAACATACTTTATACAAAAGCCATGCTTTGGGTCAACAAATGATCAACACAATGATCACTAAGATAGACGATCAAATAAACGATCCTATCACAAATAATCAACACAATGATCATTTCAGCATCACTCAGCATGTCACATTACCAAAATGGGATATATCGCTGATAACTTCAACTATATAACCTTTGAGCACATACGTCTCAAAGAAGGGTGTTAAGCAAAGAATAAATTCTCCGCCACCAACAGAAATATATTTGAAAGAAATCGGCTTTATATCTCAAATTGTAATGTCAGGCATACAATCCATACAAGTCTGTTCCGGGCTCGAACAAAACCGAAGGCACTTCTTACGAAGCCCTTGCAATACGGGTATTCACAATCCCGATCGAATTTCCCATCACTTAAGGAATCTCTATACCAGGAGCTACCCAGTGCAGAGACAATCGATAGGTCATCCTATCGCTTTCACAAATACTCGGTCTTCAACACCGATCTTCAAATGCAATTCATAACGACGTATCACATATTCGGAATGGGTTATACGACCCCATGGTCCTTTCCCGGTTAACCCGAATAGTGAGCGCTTATTCAAAAATAAGTGTGCATTCAAATTCAATCAAATCACATCAATTACCCATTCAAAGGGAAATATTGATAGTCGGTTATTGAACTATCAATGGATATGCACACATCACCAGATTCCAAATAATTTTCCAAATTATTTATTTTCCATAATATCTTTACTAGATATATAGTTTCAACACTTCAAAAATAAATCAATATTTATTTTTAAACAAATTTCACTTTTCATTTATAAATTCTCTGGTGAATTTACATTCCAAAGTATTAATGAATATACGACTTCAATTCGATTTATAATATTCATTTTCAATTTATCTTCAAAAAGATAAATCCTAATTATTCACTTTATATTGGAAAACAATCCCATACTTATTAGATAAGTAATTCACAATCTTTTATTTTCAACACTTAGAAAATATTCAATATACTTAAACCGAATTAAGTATATATTTCTTTCTTTAAGGAAATCATTCACTTAACATATTTATTTGGGCCAAAACGAATGTTGCGTAAAACATCGTTATGACAACCCAAAATCACTAGTATATGGATTCGAATTTAAAATAGATATATAAATCCCAATATTATTCAAAAATATTTCCTTTCGGAAATCATTTACTATAACAACAGTGTTATAGTCCACCATTTCCTTTTATTTCTCGAAAACATCTATTTCAACAATGAATGTTGAAAACTATGGTTTCGAATCTCAACACCTTTTAAAACATCGTTAGATCGTTTTAATTTTGTTTAAAATATCACATTCTAAAACATTTTCTTTAACATGTTATTCACTATTCAAAAACGTGAATATACTATGTTCACAAATTCCATTATTTCTATTCACTTTAACTTAAAGGATTATTCACTGTCTAAACGTGAATATAACTCCATTTATAAGTTATAACAATTAACTTATCAAAATAAGTCGTTTGCGGATTTATAAAACAACGTTTATAAATTCCTTTTCTATTTATTTATAAAAACTTCCTTTAATAAATTCCTTTATTAACCTATTCCAGTTTATAACTAAATTAGAAACTAAACGTTCATATTATAAGTTAAATACTTATAAAACGATTATTTTATAAGATCGTTCTTTTAAAGACTTTCCAATTTATAAATCTTATAACTTATAAGATTTAATGATTTATCCAATCTATTCTTCAAATAATCTCACCAAATTTATAAATCTTACTATTTATAAATTCCATTTATAACTTCACGGTTTATAATTCTATAAATTTCATTCTTTAATGAAATTCATTTTCACTTAATTCAAACACTTATAAAAACTCGTTTTATAATGTCTATATTTCAATTTATAAATATCCATTTATAAATCTCTTAATATAAATCAATTTATATTATTATTCTAAAACGTCTTTAAATTCCTTTATAATTTCATCATTTCGATTTATAAAATAATCAAATTTTATAAATCCTATATTTAAACTTTTATCATATATTCAAAAATCCAATCTAAATTATTTTATAAAATCATTAGTTCATATTTCTCAAAAATCGACTTTTAATCGTATTTCTAAAAATCAGCTTTTTAACTATATTTCACAAAAACCATAATTTTTATAACTTTAAAAATTATAACGTTTATTTATTTATAATGGATCAATTCCAAAAATATAGTATATTTTCAAAAATCACTTTTAAACTCATTTTAAAATCCCAAAATCTGGGTCCAATGATGCTACACATCAAATAGTCAATCACGACCACAACGATATCATATATCGATATGATAATCCATCAAATATCAAAATATCTGAAATAAAATAAAAACTGTTGAGGAATCCAGTTGGATCCCTCCAACCTGTTTCCTGCATCCAAAAACATTAGCACAATACCAATTTCGCTCCAGTACGAAATTATCGCGGTATATGTTCTTAATAAATATTATCCGCTTAATAACGGCGTAATAGGGTCTCATCCGCTAAACAAAAATGCGGGAAATCAATAACTGCAATATATACATATGCCAATATATATATATTGATATTATATATAATACCAATTTCACTGTTTATGAAATATTCGCGGTATATGTTTATATTAAATAACATCCGCTTACTAACGGCGCATAATGTCTATTTTAACAATCAATAATTTACAGTCATCATTCAAACATGCATTCAAATATTTTAAATCTAACTATTTAAAATAAAATCGAAATCTATTCGATTGAGTGAGAAATTCTCACCTTAGTTTTAATTTCCGTTTAAGCTTTTATTTCGAATAAAATTAAACGCGCGTTTAATTTTACCCGAAATTCTCACTAACTCCTTACGACTCCAAACCAACTCCATCGCGTAGTGCTCGTCCATACGATTCCAACGCAACTGGATTTGCATTTTTTCGACCTCGTATGAAAAAGTTATGAATTTTTTAAAGATCGTACACGATTTATATACACAAATCAACATATAAACTAACTATTTTAAACCCACAGCAAATCCAAGCCACAAGATCCTTCATCACAACATCTGGACCGTCCATCCTTTCTTCCCCTTCATCACGCACGGCTACAGGAAGATGGCCGAACCCATTTAGCAATTTAGGGTTACAAATTTCTGCACCATCACTCGACTATATGCGATCATCTCTTCACCAACGAAGCTCCTCCATCCCCTCAACCTTCGGCCAGAACCATGAAGAACTCGGCCCCCCAGGTAGCACGAAAACCGAGAACGTGCGGCCACACTTCAAACACAACTCGCCACCAATCCACAACTCCATTTGCAATCATAACCGTTGGATATGTAGAGCTCGAGACGCTCTACAACTTTCATTTAGAGAGTTTCTTGAATTACTTGATGGATTTGAAGATTTAGAGGGATGAAAATGGGAGTATTTCGGCCGTACGTTGTAGAAGAGGCGGCTGCAACGTTTTAGGGTTTAGGTTTTTAATTTTTTTTTTTTTTTATTTGTGTGTGTGGTGTATTTATAGAAAACCAAGCGTAAACACTATTCATCCCGGGAATTCCGAACTCCGATTTAGACGCCGTAACCAGCGTACCTAGGGTTTATCCCGCGTTCCGGACACAATGGAACAGGTTTCGGAAGCTAATTCGGAAGTATGTGCGAGTTATGGCTGAAAACGCTCAATTTAAATTAAACCGATTTAAATCGATTTCTAGGCGTTTTAATTTGTACCGGACAAACGGTAAATCCAATTGACTTGAAATTTGAAACCCTACAATAATATCACATTACGGATCCGATGAAACTGGTTTCGTCGAAATCCGAGACTTTTTGAAAAATGGCTATTTTGACTCGCCAAATTTAAATTAAAAAATGATTCGATGCGTTTCGAGCTGCCACGATCAAACGATAACTCCGATTGACACGAAAATTGAAATCCGGTAATAACTAACTATTACGGATCCCATGGAACTGGTTTCGTTCAATTCTGAGACTGTTCAAAAATTGGCTATTTTACAGTCGATTATTAAATATTAAAATATTCAATTTTCACAGATTAACTTTTAATTCGATTCTAAAAGTTCTAAAATATTTCTATAACTCCAGTATGATTAAATAAAACTTTACAAATTATTTTCTATCATATTTAACTCTATTTTCAATTATTTCCATAATTTAACATATTAAATTATCGATTTAATTATCCAATTAAATCCAAAAATTCAATTATTAATATTTAAAATTAATTAAATATTCAATTTTTTATTAATAAAAATTCTGGGTCGTTACAATCTTTCCCCCTTAAAAGAATTTCGTCCTCGAAATTACAAGTAAGAAAATTACAGAATCTATTAATTTTCCCAAAATTCATAATTAAACTCCTTACAAATCTTTACTAAGTTTTCAAATCATACTTAGTTATCCTTTCAAAAACAACTACTATTGTTTAACTTTCAATTCCAAAATCAAAGTTAAAGTTTTCAAAAAAAAATTTCAAATTTTCTCAAATTTTTTCTAACGCCTTAAATTTTCGGAAAAATTCGCCATAGTCTCCTTTGCGCGGCTCGATCCGAAAAAAAAAAGACAGTATATATATCACAAATATACATCTCATCAAGTAATGAGGCATCCCGAAGGGAAAAAAGTGTAAAAGTACGATATTTAATCCGAGATATGTACCTTATATTTTATTAGCAAGCATATACGGCTAATATAGCGCTAAAGCGAACTCCAAATGCGAAGCAACGCGATCCGCACCTACTAATCACTCAACAAACAACATGAGAACATGCACATATGCAAATAATCTCAATATACAACATATAGCAACATAACTATACATGTCACATAGCAAATGCAACAATAGCAATATACATTCAACCATCAACCAACTAACATCCATATCCAATAAACATTCATTCATATTCTCATTCATATTTAATGAATTGGTTTTCACTTTAAATTACATTTAATTCATTTACATTGGATTTACTAACATTCATTCTCAATTCAATTAGTTTACATTTGTTAACATTCACTAATTAAATCCCATTCACATTCAATTCTATTCAAATTTATTTCCTTTCTAATTTGAATTCAATTACATAGCTTTAAATTTCGCTAATTCACTTTCATTAACACTTAATGAATTATGAACAATCAACCAATCAACCATATAACAACCAAGTTCCTTTGCTTATATTCATTCAATTTTATTCAACTTCTAATAACATTTGATTTCAATGAACTTCTACTTTCATTCATTATTTCATATCAATTTTAATTACATTCAATTGATTAACATTCAATCCACTCATTCAATTCAATTCAATTCTAAAGTTGAATTTCATTCACATAACTTAAGTTCACATTCATTTAATCCACTTGATTATTTACTTCGATACCAATATCAACTTAATTCAATATCTCTTAAGTTACATTTCATTTAACCTTATATTCGTTTTTATTTACAACTCATATTCATATAATTTTACTTCTTGTATATATAAGTTTATTTCACAATTGTAATTCACTTTAATTATAACTCAATTCTTACAATTCTTTTTGCTTATACAATTCTTCTTTTATTTAGATTATTCAAACAACCTAACAATCAACTTACATACAATTTAATAATTTTGAAAAATTATTTCTTTATATATAAAAATATAATCAAGGTAAAATTATTGCATTTACCCAATTTAAAACAATACTGTGCCGAATTGTTCTATTCAAGTGTTTAGAAAACCCCTTCGGCATAGTTTGACTGACCGTGCTGACGAAGGTTCATATGCCACTTAATAAACCAATCATCACAATACAAAACAATTTTATATTCACTAACAAATACGCTCTCATAGCTATTATTACACTCAACTCATTCTAGAGTACTGCTGACTCTATCTCTAGTGAGTAATAACCCTACAGAACCATGGTTGTCGCTTAACCATCAGAGCTCTGATACCAAATGTAACGACTGCGGATTTTCGTTGCCGAAAACCCGAATAGTTATGGGTTTTAAAAAGAATTTAAGAAAAAGATAGAAAGAGAAGAAGAGATAAGAAGATAGAAAATAGAGGGAGAAAAGAAATTTGAAAACAGAGAATTTTAAAAATAGAAGATAGAAGAATTTTAAAAATAGAACGGAACAGAAAGAAATAGAGAATAGAGGAAAAAGGAAACAACAGAACAACATCAGAATCTCACAATTCGCAGCGGAACAACATATAATAATAAATGAATAATCTTTAAACAAAGAACTATATCAGTTATTACATTACATCATATCATCAGAGTGTACAACATCATACAACAACAAACAGTACAGCGGAAAAAGAAATACTATATAAACTAGTAATACGCCATGCCATCCATCTTGCCTCCAGCAACTCCAGAATATCCAGAATATCCTGATAAACCTAACTCTTAACTGCCCGTGTGGAAATTGGTGGGCACCCAGAGTTTAGGAAGGAAAACAATAAACTCCGAGTCAGTCATGTGACTGGTGTGAGAACTCAAAACAGTTTATTTATCTTTAAAATCAAAAATAGAGGAATATTTTAAACTCAATTCGCAATGCTTTTAAAAATGAGACTACCATAAGACCTCCTGCCACACACACAATGCAAACGCAGACTTGGAGAAGATTTCTTCTTATGATAGTCAAAGATGCTTGATACGTATTTAAAATAACATTTGATATTATTACTAGTGCATAGTGTAGAACAAATCCTTTCGAAAGTAGAATATAAATCTTAGCCAGCATAGGTACCATTATATTATGCCTACTAATAGCTACCATATTAAATGGCAGGTTCTACAACTAAAACCGTACAAGTTTCGTGTTGTTTCTTTGGATTTCCAACAAATGGTCAGGCCAAGGAACTTCCCATTGCCACTGAGAATGCCTCTGGAAAGACATCCCCGAGAACCAAACCGGATCTCTACCAACACAAGGCCGGGTTACCCCTAACTGGGTAACTACTGACACGAGTATGCCATCTCCCGGTCGTAACCAACCTTTAACCGGGGCCCCAGCAACAAATCACAAAATCATATATATATATCTGCGATATCCACATAAGTTAAGTATCTGGGCTCCATACCATGATACCACTTCTATCCAGAAGGAAATGTACATACCCTAAGGGGTGCTACCCCCAATAACCTTGCTGCATCTTTCCTGTTTCGACCATTTCGGGGTGTGAGGTCCGACGAAGTCACGTCCACAAAAACATACTTTATACAAAAGCCATGCTTTGGGTCAACAAATGATCAACACAATGATCACTAAGATAGACGATCAAATAAACGATCCTATCACAAATAATCAACACAATGATCATTTCAGCATCACTCAGCATGTCACATTACCAAAATGGGATATATCGCTGATAACTTCAACTATATAACCTTTGAGCACATACGTCTCAAAGAAGGGTGTTAAGCAAAGAATAAATTCTCCGCCACCAACAGAAATATATTTGAAAGAAATCGGCTTTATATCTCAAATTGTAATGTCAGGCATACAATCCATACAAGTCTGTTCCGGGCTCGAACAAAACCGAAGGCACTTCTTACGAAGCCCTTGCAATACGGGTATTCACAATCCCGATCGAATTTCCCATCACTTAAGGAATCTCTATACCAGGAGCTACCCAGTGCAGAGACAATCGATAGGTCATCCTATCGCTTTCACAAATACTCGGTCTTCAACACCGATCTTCAAATGCAATTCATAACGACGTATCACATATTCGGAATGGGTTATACGACCCCATGGTCCTTTCCCGGTTAACCCGAATAGTGAGCGCTTATTCAAAAATAAGTGTGCATTCAAATTCAATCAAATCACATCAATTACCCATTCAAAGGGAAATATTGATAGTCGGTTATTGAACTATCAATGGATATGCACACATCACCAGATTCCAAATAATTTTCCAAATTATTTATTTTCCATAATATCTTTACTAGATATATAGTTTCAACACTTCAAAAATAAATCAATATTTATTTTTAAACAAATTTCACTTTTCATTTATAAATTCTCTGGTGAATTTACATTCCAAAGTATTAATGAATATACGACTTCAATTCGATTTATAATATTCATTTTCAATTTATCTTCAAAAAGATAAATCCTAATTATTCACTTTATATTGGAAAACAATCCCATACTTATTAGATAAGTAATTCACAATCTTTTATTTTCAACACTTAGAAAATATTCAATATACTTAAACCGAATTAAGTATATATTTCTTTCTTTAAGGAAATCATTCACTTAACATATTTATTTGGGCCAAAACGAATGTTGCGTAAAACATCGTTATGACAACCCAAAATCACTAGTATATGGATTCGAATTTAAAATAGATATATAATTCCCAATATTATTCAAAAATATTTCCTTTCGGAAATCATTTACTATAACAACAGTGTTATAGTCCACCATTTCCTTTTATTTCTCGAAAACATCTATTTCAACAATGAATGTTGAAAACTATGGTTTCGAATCTCAACACCTTTTAAAACATCGTTAGATCGTTTTAATTTTGTTTAAAATATCACATTCTAAAACATTTTCTTTAACATGTTATTCACTATTCAAAAACGTGAATATACTATGTTCACAAATTCCATTATTTCTATTCACTTTAACTTAAAGGATTATTCACTGTCTAAACGTGAATATAACTCCATTTATAAGTTATAACAATTAACTTATCAAAATAAGTCGTTTGCGGATTTATAAAACAACGTTTATAAATTCCTTTTCTATTTATTTATAAAAACTTCCTTTAATAAATTCCTTTATTAACCTATTCCAGTTTATAACTAAATTAGAAACTAAACGTTCATATTATAAGTTAAATACTTATAAAACGATTATTTTATAAGATCGTTCTTTTAAAGACTTTCCAATTTATAAATCTTATAACTTATAAGATTTAATGATTTATCCAATCTATTCTTCAAATAATCTCACCAAATTTATAAATCTTACTATTTATAAATTCCATTTATAACTTCACGGTTTATAATTCTATAAATTTCATTCTTTAATGAAATTCATTTTCACTTAATTCAAACACTTATAAAAACTCGTTTTATAATGTCTATATTTCAATTTATAAATATCCATTTATAAATCTCTTAATATAAATCAATTTATATTATTATTCTAAAACGTCTTTAAATTCCTTTATAATTTCATCATTTCGATTTATAAAATAATCAAATTTTATAAATCCTATATTTAAACTTTTATCATATATTCAAAAATCCAATCTAAATTATTTTATAAAATCATTAGTTCATATTTCTCAAAAATCGACTTTTAATCGTATTTCTAAAAATCAGCTTTTTAACTATATTTCACAAAAACCATAATTTTTATAACTTTAAAAATTATAACGTTTATTTATTTATAATGGATCAATTCCAAAAATATAGTATATTTTCAAAAATCACTTTTAAACTCATTTTAAAATCCCAAAATCTGGGTCCAATGATGCTACACATCAAATAGTCAATCACGACCACAACGATATCATATATCGATATGATAATCCATCAAATATCAAAATATCTGAAATAAAATAAAAACTGTTGAAGAATCCAGTTGGATCCCTCCAACCTGTTTCCTGCATCCAAAAACATTAGCACAATACCAATTTCGCTCCAGTACGAAATTATCGCGGTATATGTTCTTAATAAATATTATCCGCTTAATAACGGCGTAATAGGGTCTCATCCGCTAAACAAAAATGCGGGAAATCAATAACTGCAATATATACATATGCCAATATATATATATTGATATTATATATAATACCAATTTCACTGTTTATGAAATATTCGCGGTATATGTTTATATTAAATAACATCCGCTTACTAACGGCGCATAATGTCTATTTTAACAATCAATAATTTACAGTCATCATTCAAACATGCATTCAAATATTTTAAATCTAACTATTTAAAATAAAATCGAAATCTATTCGATTGAGTGAGAAATTCTCACCTTAGTTTTAATTTCCGTTTAAGCTTTTATTTCGAATAAAATTAAACGCGCGTTTAATTTTACCCGAAATTCTCACTAACTCCTTACGACTCCAAACCAACTCCATCGCGTAGTGCTCGTCCATACGATTCCAACGCAACTGGATTTGCATTTTTTCGACCTCGTATGAAAAAGTTATGAATTTTTTAAAGATCGTACACGATTTATATACACAAATCAACATATAAACTAACTATTTTAAACCCACAGCAAATCCAAGCCACAAGATCCTTCATCACAACATCTGGACCGTCCATCCTTTCTTCCCCTTCATCACGCACGGCTACAGGAAGATGGCCGAACCCATTTAGCAATTTAGGGTTACAAATTTCTGCACCATCACTCGACTATATGCGATCATCTCTTCACCAACGAAGCTCCTCCATCCCCTCAACCTTCGGCCAGAACCATGAAGAACTCGGCCCCCCAGGTAGCACGAAAACCGAGAACGTGCGGCCACACTTCAAACACAACTCGCCACCAATCCACAACTCCATTTGCAATCATAACCGTTGGATATGTAGAGCTCGAGACGCTCTACAACTTTCATTTAGAGAGTTTCTTGAATTACTTGATGGATTTGAAGATTTAGAGGGATGAAAATGGGAGTATTTCGGCCGTACGTTGTAGAAGAGGCGGCTGCAACGTTTTAGGGTTTAGGTTTTTAATTTTTTTTTTTTTTTATTTGTGTGTGTGGTGTATTTATAGAAAACCAAGCGTAAACACTATTCATCCCGGGAATTCCGAACTCCGATTTAGACGCCGTAACCAGCGTACCTAGGGTTTATCCCGCGTTCCGGACACAATGGAACAGGTTTCGGAAGCTAATTCGGAAGTATGTGCGAGTTATGGCTGAAAACGCTCAATTTAAATTAAACCGATTTAAATCGATTTCTAGGCGTTTTAATTTGTACCGGACAAACGGTAAATCCAATTGACTTGAAATTTGAAACCCTACAATAATATCACATTACGGATCCGATGAAACTGGTTTCGTCGAAATCCGAGACTTTTTGAAAAATGGCTATTTTGACTCGCCAAATTTAAATTAAAAAATGATTCGATGCGTTTCGAGCTGCCACGATCAAACGATAACTCCGATTGACACGAAAATTGAAATCCGGTAATAACTAACTATTACGGATCCCATGGAACTGGTTTCGTTCAATTCTGAGACTGTTCAAAAATTGGCTATTTTACAGTCGATTATTAAATATTAAAATATTCAATTTTCACAGATTAACTTTTAATTCGATTCTAAAAGTTCTAAAATATTTCTATAACTCCAGTATGATTAAATAAAACTTTACAAATTATTTTCTATCATATTTAACTCTATTTTCAATTATTTCCATAATTTAACATATTAAATTATCGATTTAATTATCCAATTAAATCCAAAAATTCAATTATTAATATTTAAAATTAATTAAATATTCAATTTTTTATTAATAAAAATTCTGGGTCGTTACATTGCTTCTACTCATTCTCTATATAAAGCAATCTCTATTCTTAAATTTTAAACAATTCTATTCTCTCTAATTTCCATATTTTGTCTTGAATTCTCTTAGCGTTCAAAAGATTTACATTACTTTCAATTTGATCACTTGCACATTCAAGCATACTTCTCTTATGATCAAAACACTCCCAATTCTTCACAAATACACTTCATACCACTAAGAAGAAGATTATAGAAAGGTTGTACTTATCGACTCATTCGTGCTATACTAGAGCACACAAAGTTACAAATTAGTTTACTAATTTTGTAGTTGAAGTCATGTTCTACTGCTTGGGCAAAAATGTCCCTTCAGCTACTTAGACATGTGTACTGTTTAACGGCAAATTTCCTACCAAGTTAGAAAATTGTCGATAAATTTTGAAATAAAGCGCGCGGCGTATAATTTTAGTACGTGACGAATACAGGTCGATCCGTAGGGAATTGTTTTAGCTTTTAAAAATCGATTCAATCAAATTAGACCAAAGTGAGAGGAAATTATTAACTACAAAAAAGAAGCTAAAGCTAAAATTGAAATGTGGTTTAAAAACTATTGGACTAGAGAATAATTTAGGGATAAATCGACTCTCATATTTCTATGAATCAACAAAAATTAATTTATGATCTCTAGTTTCGATATTAAATGAAATAATTGTTGCATTTATCATAAGTATGGTTTATTTATGTTATTAGTTAGCATAACTTAAACCATCAAACTATAATGCGACAAATAAGCCACTTATAAAATCCCATGAAAATGAAGCCAAAGCAAAAGCTATTTTAAGTACGATCTATTTACTATTGTAATTAGTAATGTAGATCATCAAATTTCATTTTTATTTTCATTTCAAAATCAAAAATCAATTAGCAAATGATGATGTAAATTGTGTTTAATTGAATAAGAATAGCTCATTTGCAAAAGCAACATAAGCGATCAAACCCATTTGTATAAACTTACATCAAAATTGGCTTTCATGAAGCACAAATAAAGAGATCATAAATCATAAAGATGTTGAAATTACATAGAGGTAGAGAGCTTCATTACCCCTAAATTGAAGAGGTTTAGCTATTCATTTGTGTTATCAAATCAACACATGTAAGTTTCAACATTGGAAAGCAGGGAGAAGTAGAAATTAAACAAAGGAAATGAGATTAACTACTTGCATGAAATAACATCAAACTAAACGCATGAATGTAAATCTAAGCTATGAACATGAAAAGAAAGAGAGCATGGAAATTAACATTAACAATAAAATAAAGAAAAACATGTAAAAAAGAGAGGAGAAAGAGGCTTGGAAGCCATTTTTATTTCATTTTGATTTTTGTTTACAACTTGCTAATTTCCTAAGCAAATATATGAGAGAGTAGAAGATATTTACATGTACGTAAGAGGTCTATTTATACATGCATAAAACACTAATTCCATTTTTAGGGAGCTTTCCAAAATGCCCTCTAGGAAGTGTGGCCACCAATTAACCATTAGCCACTGATTAATCCATCATTTAATGTACATGAAGCTTTAACCTCCACTTAGTTGTCCATTAGCTTCTAATTGTAGATTTAGTAAGTGGGTGGGGTCCTCCATGATCATTGTCTTGAATCATTTCCCTCTTCTTTCCTTTGTATTCATTTGTGCATGCATGTATCTTTATATAAGCCTCTTCCATATGCATCCAAATTCCTATAAAAATCATCAAAAATGTCCAAGTAAAAATTCTCAAATTTACACATGAACAAAAATGACCGTTTTGCCCCTAAATGAAGATGAATATATGATGATTTGAAAACAATTGAATTTTGGTTTTAAACATGTTAAAATGCCCAAATATGATATTTATTTAAATAAAAAGAGATAAAATATAGATGTGTATATATATATGCACATTTACGTGCACACCACGTATTGAAATTATATTCTACTTTGGTGCCTATTCCTCTGTGTTAAAAGAGGGTGTTGTTTAAATCTAGAAAGATTTTGAGACTAGACGTAGAACGGAAAGTTAGAACCTGTATAAAAATCTCTGGTATGATCGTTTTTACTTTCTTTACTTGTATTATTCTGCTACGTATTTACTAGTAATTAGATATTAAAAAATTATTGATATACACGTCTCGATTCAGTAGAAAATTTCATATTACTCGATCAGTGACTTTCAAAGTCAAATTACATCTAATTTTTATTTCATAAGATATTTTTTAAATTTTTAGTTAAATTCCCACAAGGATATATAATTAGCAAGGATTGAATTATTTACCTTACATGTGAGTGTCACGTATCCTAACCAGCCATGCTAACCCTATGGGCATTTATTTTATTAGAAGTTAGGATCCTCCCCTTACTTTCAAAATTAGTTCCTGAAAAACCATTCTCGAAAACAAGTTTCATGAAACACTGCCGTCAAAGTTTCCAGTAAAAACAAACATTGTAAACTGCATGTATATGCAGCCAAAGTGCAAAAATTTATAGTTTTAGTTGTATATTTTTGTAAATAAAAAATTTGTAGTACTACTAGCAAATATACGCCGTTTTGACTATAATTAATTTCAATTCTGGTTGTAAATATATGCGATTAAATCGTAAATATTCGTTGTAAAAGTTGACAAAAAGTGTTTTGCAAATTTTAGTTCAAGGGGACAGAGATTAATTTTCGAACAATTTTGGTTGTTTGAAAAATAAAGTATCCCATTTTTTTTTGTAAGTTATGATCTAAAACCAATTTACTATTCAACCAATTTTAAGCCATGCACGCTAATTTGATGCTACAAGTAAATGCTTGCCGTTCTTCTACCTATTTGCTTTGTAAGAATGCGTTTGGAACGAATGGGAGTGAGGTATTTGAGTGGTGAATTCAAGCGGGTTGTTTGAATGGGGAAGTTGAGTGAATAAGGTATGCGTTTGGGGCTACGAACATAGTATTTGAGTGGGTATTAAAGTTGTGATTTTTAATTTAATTGATTTGTAGTTAACTAATTATTTGTTTTAATATGTAATATGTATTTAATTAAAATGTCATAGAAGTACAAAAGGCCAAATAAATGGGAATTGATTGTATATTGGTATAAAAAATACGTATAAAATCATACAATGTTTCAATATAGCCCTACTGCAACAATTTCATCTCTTATGCTATCTTGAATTGTTAACATTTCATAGCCTGCGTGTCATTGTACCAGTTCAGCTGCTCTGTTTGGTGCAGTTCTCATATTATAATATGCCTCATATTATTCCTCTAAAATAAGACCAAGCTTATCATCATAAGCCATAAATCTGGATTACCACTATTATATTTTCGTTTGAAATTGTGTATGGCCATTGTAGATATGACAACTTTTACTTGAGTTTCAAATGAGTACGTTAACATATTCTTCAAAACAACAAACTTTTTCGTCCTTAAAGGTTATTTCAATTACAATATGTAAACTTGAATAATAGATATTAAAATTTTCATTGGCCAATTTTGGTTGATCTGCAGTTTCATGAAAATGAGGAAATGATATCTAATATTACAATAAAGTGGTAAATAACCAGGTTGAAGTGAATATCTCGAACCAACTAAATAATACTGCCGAGGTGGAGGATGGGAAAATAGGGTTTCTATCATTTATAGCATAATTAAAAAATTTACTTCCACGCGCAACACCTTTCTAGCTAGCCATAACATAAGTAAATTGTACATTGAATAAGCATGCTGCTAAGATATATATATAGCATAACCTTTTCGTCCTATTTGTAGAACAACTTGATCTTTAGGTAAGTATGTCATTACATGTGAACCATCCAACACAGTTTTTAAAATATGGATAGTGCGGGTTAGAAGTTCTAATATGATCTAGAGCAGTATTAAAGTAAGGATCATCTGGCTTGACAATATCTGTAGCTTATGAAATCTAAAATGGGATGAAAACAAACTAAAATTGTATTACCTTACCTTCGCAATCTTTTGCTCATTTGTCGATTTAAGAGCGCTGCAGCTATTGTAACGACCTACTTTCGGTATAATTCAAGCTGACAATAAGACACGCATGTCCAATCCAAATTGAATGGAAAGACAGATAGTTAAGGGAAAGAAAGAAGAAAAAAGAAGATAAGAGGAGAAGAAGAAGAAGAAAGAAACTAAAACAACAAAGAATCTCACAATCGTAGCGGAACAACATATATATATATATATATATATATATATATATATATATGATCTTTACAAAAGAGAAACTGTTATATATATACATCCATCAGAGTACAATAAAAATCACTATTATCAGGTTGGATGGTTATAACATCCTGCCCTCATAATTGCTGAAAATTTCACTAACAAAGCTGTAGAAAATAAACGTGTATGAGATACAACTTGAAGACCTCCAACTCGTCTTCTGAGCTCCAATGCATCCAAAGCAATCTGTAAATTATGATCGGTCTGACCCGAGCATTATAATAAAATAACACCTGAATCAGTCTGGAAAACTAGCGTGAGAAAACACAACCAACTGAATTTTAAAGTTATAAACACTTTTGAAATAAAAAGTATATCGTAAGACCACACCGCACATAACCACGGTGGGTTTTTACCTTACGATAACCAAAATATTTCATATGAAATTCTCTAATATTATAATAATGTCTATTATACAAATACTTATTAATCATAGCCGAAGTTGTTAAATTCCAGCATAACAGGTATACAATCAAGTCAGAAGGCTCGTAATGGTGAATAGATTCCAACTATAAAAGGGTAAGGGTCTACCCACCGGATCCGTACACCTTTACATAAAATGTACGGGAGACTACAACACGTTGCACCTTAGCTACTCGAGTACCCCTTACTAGATAATGTCGAATATGATCACCCTATAGTTGATAAACAACCATCATGTGCCCTGAAGCATACATAGAGATATTGGTACTAGATCTTAGGATGATCACACCCTAATGGGAGCAATCCACATAGCCCTGCCATATGTCCCTGCTTTAGTTATTTTCCCGGTTGATGAGACTTGAGGTTGCGATTACCTTTTATATAGCACTTCCCACTTGGAATGCTAATACTTCCATCTAGGTAATAATGCAATATTAGCATTCATCCATACAAGTTCGTTCTGTGACTGAATGAAACACTTGGGAGCCCCGTCTCTGAATTTCCATCATCCTTAAGACGTCTTCACTTTGCAATGCTTAAGTTTGATCGAAGTGGATTCGGATAACAAATCTGATCCCAGTCTCTTCAAAACAACTTTCGATAATTCCTGATAAACTCAACTTCGCCTCTTTATGAAATATTCAGTCAAAGACAAGATCGGAGATCATCTCCTAACCGTTAGTGGACGGATTTCCTTATCATTGTCCGAGGAGAACGAAATGAGATTTATATGCACAGTACAGCATCATTGGAGATGATTGTGCTACATAAATCACTTGTTTCTCCTAGGTATTTCCAAAGTTACTTTTGGATCCAAATTCGATAGTCGGTTCTTTAACTATCGAATAGACAAACATTCAAATCATGGGTTTTAATTCCATAGAGAAAACCAACATTCGTTAAGCACCGAGCAACACTAAGTCCTTTTTTAATAATCCATCATTTGTTTAACAGTCATCTTGTAAATAGTTGTGTCAAAATACTTTTACAAAGGTATATTCCCAACCTTTCTGTTTTAATACTTAGAAAATATCTGTAACCTACCTTAATAGTATAAATATATTTACTAACACTGAGGAAGATCCCCTTTTATAAAGTCTAAAAATATTTATAAACTCCATTATAGATTTCTAAAACCCTTTATGAACCATTTACAATTTATTTTCCAAGTCGTTTATAAATCATGCAATTATTTATAAAACATGTTTTTATAAATCCCTAAACCTATTTCTAAAATTTGTTTATAAATATCTAAGCTGCTTATAAAATTCTTTTATCTTTTAACCATTTTTCCTTTATGTTTTCCAAAACATATTATAAAATTCTCCTAATAATCTACATCTGTTTATAAAACCCTATTTATAAATCTCGAAAACATTAAAAATATAAATTCTAATCATTTACTTAAAAACACTATTATATAATAGCAAACATTTTAAATAAATAAATAATAACATGAAACATTTCAAAATAGTAATTAATGAATTCCAAACATTATAGATAACAATAACAATTTATCTTCAATAATTTATAAAGAGTATGACGGAGAAAATGTTGTGTATGGACGAAACGACGGAGAAACAAGAAAGGTTGAGCTATGCGAAATGCTTGATTGAGGTTAGACCGAATAAGGAGCTAGTTGATGAATTTATGGTTAAGCTAGTGGAAGGAGGTTATCAGAAAATCTATGTCCAGTACCTACGGAGGCCGCATGTATGTGTTAAGTGCAAGAAATTTGGTCATACAACTAAAAGTTGTGATAATAAGGAGAAAAGTTACACAAAAAGCAATAAAGACATAAGAAAAAATGAAAGTAAGGAAGACAATGAAGAAACCACAGAGATTACCCAAGTACGTAAAAAAGATGGAGCTTTTCAGAAACAGAATATCAAAAAATGGCAACGAGTGAAAAGGAAGACATTAGACACTTCTGTGAAGAATGCTAACTTGGAATAAATAAGAGAAAGGAACAACGTTAAGGTGAATGAACTGGTAAGTGATAATATTGATGATGAAAATAAGGTTGAGGAGGGGGAGATAGAAGAGCTGGAAAATGAACTTTGCAGTTTAGATAAAATGAAAAAAGTGGTAGGAAATGAAAGTAATTCAGTTGACACTCAAGCATTTAATGTAAATGAAGTTAAGGACAAAAGAAACGTTCAAAAAGCAGCATGTGTAAATGAGGATATAGAGGATAATCTCTTGGTATATAACAAATTTGATGTACTCCTACAACTGGACGAGGAACATAATTTTAGTAAGATGCATGATGAAAGTTTGAAACAGGTAGAAAAAGGTGATGTAGCTCTTAGTAAAATAGAAGTGGAAATAAATTATGATGCAGAGGAACAATTAATGCAAAGCAACACAACCTACAAAGATGCGAAATACGTGAAAACTATTCATTCGTTATTAATGCAGGAGAAGGTAGATAATCTTGAAGGCCAAATAGCAAACAATGTTGGAAGTAATGACAGTAGTAAAAACAATAAGAGTAAAAATGTTGAGGGACCGAACTCAGGTGGTAAGAAAGATAAAAAGAATAAAGAAAAGAATATGCCTCTCAAAATTTCTGATGTTATGCAAGATGACACACACATGCATGCAGATTCATGCACAACTGAAATGACCAAAGAACACTCTACAAACATTACCCTCCCAAATACTGTCAAACTTTCAGCCCGTCACCTAAACATGCGTACTTCAACATCAAGCCACCATCTGCCTACAAACCGCCTCCTCCAACATTTTCTCTCTCTTCACCAACCTCCCCTAATTCCTCACCTCCGCTTTCTTCTGTCATTCAACTTGCCTCCTCCCCAAGCAAAGATGGCAAAACTAACAGTTTAGTTAAGCCATTTTCAAATACAATTCCTGACTACTTGTTCTCATCTCAGGCGGTAACTAGGAGAATGAAGATAGAAATGCTTAATGCCCGTGCTCTCCAATGATGTCACAAATTGGAGCATGGAATATACGTGGAGGTCACCATGTCATCAAACTTGACCAGTGTAAACAACTTATCAGTACTCACCAGTTATCGATTCTAGCAATACTTGAAACTAAGTTAAATCTAGCATTGACTATCAAGGCAGCTGAATATATAAAACCGGATTGGAACTGTATCCACAATCTAAATGAAGCACCATATGGAAGGATTTTGATTCTCTTCAATCCCCTTCAAGTTCAATTAACTACTATCCTCTCCACTTTCCAACTAATTCATTGCCATGCTCATAATTCCTATGATAATTCTAACTTCTATGTATCCTTTTTCTATGCATTCAACACTGTAGCAGCTAGAGCCTCTTTATTTACGGATATCCCTACGCTGAGGCAGAGCTCCCATCCATGGATAATACTCGGTGACTTCAACTGTTGTTATTCCATCTCTGACAGAGTAGGAGGAAACCCCCTATCCCTTAATGAAATTCAACCTCTTGTTGATACCCTTATCCAAGCTGATCTTGTTCCGGTTAAATCAGTTGGAATGCAATATTCATGGAATAATAAAAGACAACAAGGCAGTATGACCTTTTCTAGGATCGACCACTCCTTCTCCAATCAAACTTCTCTAAATAAATGGCCACTTCTCTACAGTAATCTCCATCCTCCTCTCCTATCAGACCATTCTCCTCAAATTATTCACCTACGTGGAGCGGAAAAGAGAGGAAAAACAAATTTTAAATTTTTTAATTCTTGGGTTCTAGAGCCTGACTTTAAAACTATTGCACTATCCACTTGGAGCAAAACTAAGAAAGGTCACCATTTATTTATTTTGCAGGGAAAAATTAAAGAAATGAAAGAAGTCTTGAAAGTGTGGTCATATAATAGATTTGGTAAAGGAGCCAAAATGAGCACTATGATTGAAGCAGATCTGGTTAACGTTCAAACTGCTATGATTTCTAATATTAGTGATGAAAACCTCGCTACAACTGAAAGTGATCTGTCCCAGAAATACTACGAAGCGTTAGCTAAAGAAAGTGATATGATAAGGCAAAAGTATAGGATAAAATGGAGAGAGAAAGGAGATAGGAACAATGCCTACTTCCATGCAAGTCTCATGAATAAGCAACGAAGAGAGAATATTGCATCTATTAATGATATGGATGGTGTTCTTCAAACATCTGCTAATGAAGTGCAAGCTGCCTTTGTTCAACATTTCTCTTCCCTGTACGGCAACACAAACAACTTCATTCCTAGTATTGATGATATCCCTACTGATATCTTGCCTAAATTAGAAGCAGACGACTATGCCACACTATGCAAAGAAGTTACCCATGAAGAAATAGAAAAGGCAATGTTCTCACTTAATACTAACTCGTGCGGTGGCCCAGATGGGTTGAATGCAAAATTCTATACTTCTTGTTGGTCATTTGTATCAACTGATGTGTGTAATGCCATTCTTCTTTTCTTCAAAAAGGCCAGAATCTTCAGATCGTTTAACTACACCAATATAGCGCTAATCCCTAAACTCAAAAATGCTCACCATATTAATGACTTTTGACCTATTTCTTGCTGCAATACCATATATAAATGCATCTCGAAGGTTATTGCTACAAGACTTAAGTATGTGCTTCCTTCCATTGTTTCCAGGAATCAAGCTGCTTTCTTTCCGGGAAGGAATATATTAGACCATATCCTTCTCTCTCACGAGCTACTTAAAGGGTATAATCGAAAGAATCCTTCCCCAAAAGCTACGATGAAGCTTGAAATCATGAAAGCTTTTGACATGTTACAATGGGATAGCATAGTACAAATCATGGGATACATGAATTTCCCGCCACATTTTATTTCTTGGATCTATGAATGTATCTCTACTCCAAACTACTCGGTCATTGTCAATGGAAAGACAGCTGGTTTTTTGGTAGTCGACAAGGTATAAGGCAGGGAGATCCGCTATCTACATACGTCTTTATTCCGGTGATGGAACTTCTGACAAGGCTGATAAACAAGCTAATAAACAATCGTAGCTTTAAACTTCATCAAGATTGCAATGATCCTCAAATCTCAGCTTTGATGTTTGCTGATGATTTAGTGGTATTTTGTTCTCCTGACATCAACACTGCCAAGAATTTAATGTTAACTCTTGATCAGTTTTACGCTATGACGGGATTAAAGGTTAACATTCAAAAATTTGATATAACAATTGCTGGTGTTAGTTTGGAAAAGGTTGCTGAGATTTCTCTTGCTTCTGGTCTGACGCCTAACCCTAATATTGTTTCCTACTTAGGGCTACCCCTCTCAACATCTAAAATTACTACTACCCAATGTCTTCCCCTATATGAAAAGATTACAACAAGGTTAAATTGTTGGATTACTACGAAGCTCAGTCAAGCAGGGAGATTAACTTTAATTAAGTCGGTGCTCTTTGCTATGCAAGTGTACTGGGCTAGGACCTTCATTCTACCATTTAAGCTTGTTAAGATGATTAGAAGTGCATTTATGAAATTTCTTTGGACGGGAAAAACAACTGGCAGATACATTGCGCCGATAAAATTTGACACGGTGGAGCGACCTATGAACAAGGGCGGGCTTGGTATATTTAATTTAACACAATGGAATAAGGCTGCCTTTGCGAAGCATGTTGACACCTACTTTAACTGTTCTGACAGCCTTTGGGCTGAATGGTCTAAAAGAAATGTGATCAGAGGAAGAAGTATATGGAACATGCAGAAGCCTTAAAACTTAAGCTGGACATGGCAAAGTATTTTCAAGCTAAAAGAAACTTTTCTTCCGATCATTCAAATGAATACTGACCCAGTTTACAATACGAGTTTCTGGGATGATCCGTGGCTCGATAAGGGTATGATACTTAGAAGACAACTTACACACAGTGAAATGCAGCAATCTGGTATTCACTCTATGGCTAAGGTTAAGGTTGTTGTTTATAATAATCATAGTTTTAGGTACTTTTCATCTAAATGGAGGATTCAGCAAATATGGAATATGATAAGAAAGTTTACACCACTGTCTTCAACACCTGAAGAGCTTGTTTGGGGGGCACAAAAGACTAAGTTTAAAATTGGAGAAGCTTATGAATTCTTGATGAAGAACAGACCACGGCCAATGTGGAAATGGTGGAAGCGAACATGGAATATGGATAGTAGTCTGCGTGAAAACTTCATGATTTGGAAGGTCCTAAATCGTATTGTCCTAACGAAAGCTAAACTCGCAAGCATGGGAATGAGTGTTAACATATATTGTACATTCTGTAGTGATCAACCAGAGACAGTTGAGCATTTTCTCTTTGAATGCCCTGTAATTAAGAATGTGCGGACAGCTGTGATGACAAAGCTACATAGAAATGATGTTTCGCAAGACAATCTGGTTGAGTGGAATCATATTCATGCGATAACAGGGCACAAGCAGGAAGGTAAAAGACTATTTAATGCTATGTTTAAGAGTTTTATCACAGCTACATGGAGAGAACGAAATGCAAGAGTGTTTGATGCTGTCAATGCAAAAAATGCTGCTCTGTTCAAGCTGTGGGTAATGCATGAAATTAAACAAACTCTGGGAATGCTTAATTTATCCTTTGACCCAGGGATAAATCTGTCCTTCCATATGTGCTAAGTTTTTTGTTCTTTTGTTTTATGTTCTATTTTTCTCAGTCAGCGCTTGTGGCACCATGGTGTTCCTCTGTTTTCATGAGCTTTTGCTCTCTGTCGTGTTTAGTTCTTATTGGTGCTGCAATAAAATGGTCGGGAACCATCCAACCCCGTCGGCCTTGCCAAATTTTTTTTATAAAGAGTAATAATTAATTTCCAAGCTTTATTTATAATAATTATATTTAATTTCAAACCATATAAATAATTTTATTAATTAACTTTCAAAACATTAAACTATTGATAAATCACTTTTAAAACAGTATTAATATAAATAAACCACTTTTAAAACATAATTATACTTACATGATAAAAATCCATACTAAATTTCCAACAAGACTATTTCCATATTTATAAACCATGTTTATAAATCTCTTCCAATTTTATAAAACTTCATTTCATAAAAATTCTTTTATTTATGAACTAATTTATAACTCAATCCTTTATAAGTCTTACTTATTCATAAAATACCATTTAACATAATTTTCAATCGTTTTTAACCTTGCTTCAATAGGTATAAGTTTATTTTATATATTTTATTCAATTTATAAAATATCGTTTAACAAATCCCAAATTTTATCTCATCTTAAATTTCCAAAAAAGAATCAACTATTTTCTAATATACAATTCCTCATCTTGTATACTCCATCGTTCGATTTATTTCACCAATTTGTTAAATAATAATAATTTCCTTTGATTTATAATGCCGCTTATAAATCCATATTTTTATTAACAAAACATGATTTTGCAAAATCTTTACTTCATTTGTAAAACATAACTTTATACAAAATGATTAATAATATTTATATCAAATGTTTTCTATTTTCCTTTAAAACTATATCCTTTTATTATAAAAGATGGACGTAGTTTAAGATATAAAAATCTTTATCCACAATTCAATATTTCCATTTAAATTACTTTAAAAACTATAAATTTATAATTTCTCAAAATTATACCTTTTATTTTAGAAATTTTATTTAGATGTAAAATATTTCCAAAATCACTTTGAAATCCCATTTTATATCCAATTATTTTTTTATATTATTTAAAATACACAAAAATTAGGCCTAGTTTTACTCAAGCACTAAAAAAGTAAAAATCGGGTCCAAGACATTGATTTTAGCATCCAAAATATCATATATCAATTTATATGAAAATAAAATCAATAGTGTGAGGACACCTATTGGATCCCTCCAATCTATCCCCCCACAACACATATAGTATATAATCAATAATATAAAAATCAACCGCTTCGAGGCGGGATTCGTAGACAAAGTGTCATCCACTCTTACAGGGGAATGTAATAGGACCTCATCCGCTCCAATAGGTGGAAATATATCCAATCCAATTATATAATTTAGTATATTATCTAAATAATCAATAACGATCAAAACTAATATCCCAACATTCAATAAATAATATTTATTGATTATGTAAATTCTTCGGTTAACCAAAAAGATAATATTAACTCACATTGATTGTTGTTGTCGTCCAAATGTTCCATTTTGAAGTAAAATTGAAGGGACGTTAAATATTAACCCAAAATTGCAACTAGCTCCAAATCCATCGAATCCAACTCCGTAGCATGGCCTTCAACGATATGATCGCAAGCGACTCGTTGAATTCGATTTGGACCTCATATGAATTCGATACGGACTAGTTAACTTTTAAATTTATTAAACCATAATTACTTAAATTAGTATGAGTGTTTAAATTAATCATATCCTTCTTCCCCAATAACAAATTTCGGCTCCTGAAACATACAGCCAACCTCTGCTACCATCGTTAGTCGCCCAATTCCCCTCCGTTAACGATCGGTGGATTTTAATGATTTTGATAATATATTAAATTGGATTTTTATGAACTTTTAAATAATAAAAATTGGGAATAAAAATTTGATAATTGGAATACGTATATTTAAACATAGCAAATGATAAATTTTTATCTAAAAATACGAAAGTTTATTTTATTGTGTAACTTTATTCTAACTAGATAATATTTGATGATAATAAAATGTTTTCTGAACCTAAATATTTTTATACAATAAATTTGTAAATCATCTTCTGAGTGAGACGTCATATTTTGTTTCTTCAAATTGGAACCACTATTGCTCCGTTTATCTTATTTTCGAAAGATTTGCAGCTTTTTTTGGTACCGATATCGACTTTTGATAGGATGATCATACCACTGATATCTATGTGCCGTTCTATTCGCCTCGTCGCGCTGAACTTCGTGGTGTATTGTGACGCCCCACCTCTATACCCACGCTAGCCAAGAACACTACGGTGTAGTGCTGTCAACTAGCGCGGAGAATAAGGCTGTTGAGGAGCGACCATCCATGTAATTTCTTATCACACGGTGGCTATAAAATAATCTTCAGAAACAAATATAGAAGTAAGCATAACATGCGAATCAATCACAGATATCCATATCACAAAGGCGGAAAGAGATATGAATATATATCACATAAAAGTGTACATCAGAGTAGTGGTCTAAAAAGATCCACGATAATACAAAAGAATAGCAACGCGTGCTACACAAAAGAATACAACTATGAGTCTATATCTCAAGTGTAAACAACAAAAGCTGCTAATCTAAACAAGTAGCCAAAAGTCTGAGTAGTGAATCACTGGGGGAGGAGTCAAGCAGTAGCACCTGTAACATCTCGGTCTGACCCGAGTATTATTTATAAGAAAATAATAAACGGATCAGTCTAGCTATAAATATCAGATGACATGATATAAAATAAAAGATATGGCATAAACATAAAATATCCATACTGACATACTACTATAAGTATGCAAATAATGATCAACAGGAGATCAACCGATAAGAGATAAATCAATATCACAAGAATCTTCTCAAAGATCCAAAGAGGGCATCATACCCTAAACTTGTACTCATGACAAGTCAAAGAGATAAATTCCAGAAATCAACACAATAAATCCAGAAATCATAAAAAGGGAAAGAGGCCTATCACATGACGGTCCGAAGACCATGGGGAGCTACCCCATATGTGTGAGTCGAAATCACACTGATTGAGGTCTAGACTAACCAAAAAGCAAAAAGGTATGTGTGAATGAAATCACACAAGTGGTGTCTAGTCTAACCTCGCAAACAAGAGACATCGCGCAATTGCTAGTCTAAATCATAAGAATGATCGTCATGATCAACGAGAAGTGTCAATTACACTAAGCTAGTAAATATAGAAGTTTAGCTTCATGTCCCATAACCACTTGCTTAACTTAAATATTTACGAACAAACTGTAAATCTTCACTAATAAAATTGTCACAAGAGGTTCAATCGAACAAGTCCAAGAATTAACCGACGAAGTGAACGCAAGCGTTTCATACCACTTGTTTTACTAAGTCGTTTAATTAGATTTCTCATCCGAGTGAGGTAAAGGTTTGTATATACTAATAGATTGGAAAACGGTTTAAGAAAAGAGCTTTGTTATTAAAAATAGAGTTGAAATTGTTTGTTAAAAGAGTTTTGATATTTACTACTAGTATTGAAACCTTTATATTATAAAGTGACAAAACACAGAAGCAATTGTAGAAACAATCAGTCACAACAATCGCATACGGATATGTGAATAAAATCCAAGGAAATCAGCTCAATGTTTTTCAGATAAGATCCCCTACGGAGGGGGGGTCCGGGGGGGTGGCAACCCCCCAAGGTGGGGGTGCGGGGGCAACGCCACCGCTTACGGGGTTCGACCTGCCCGGTCAGGTCGCGGGGGTCCAGGGAGCAGCGCCCCCGGCGGGGTGCGGGGCAGCGCCCCGACCAAAATGGTACGACCTAGTGAAGACAAAATGAGGTCTAACGACCTAAGGGGAATAGGGTCGAGCGACCTAATGGTTGCGACCTAGGGGTCTAAGGGGCACGACCTAATGGTCCAGCGACCTAAAGGGTAAAGGTCATGCGACCTAAAATGGGTTAGCGACCTAACACTCAAACGACCTAAAGAAATTAAGGAGCCGAGCGACCTATAAGAAGCAGCGACCTAAGTAGAAACGAGGCCCAATGACCTAGGGGTTAGGTCATGCGAGTTAAGAAGGTCAGCGACCTAACAGAGACACGCGACCTAATAAAGGAACGCGACCTAAAGGCATGCGACCTAGCGACTTAAGAGGCGAGCGACCTAAGTGTTACGACCTAAGAGTCGAACGACTTAGCGTGGAAGCGGCCTAAAAGCAAAACGACCTAACGACCTAGCGACCTAAAGCCATACGACCTAACGACCTAAGGTCATACGACCTAGCGACCTAAAGCCATACGACCTAGCGACCTAAGGTCCATACGACCTACGACCTAAGGTCCATACGACCTAACTCCGAAGACGTTAGAAATGGCCAGGACGATCTACGACCTAAGGTCCATACGACCTACGACCTAAGGCACAACGACCTAATTCCGAGGCTAACGACCTAACGCTGCAGGGGGAATTTAAGGCCAGAAACGACCTACGACCTAAACCCCATATGACCTAACGTGAAACGACCTAACTCCGAAGTGAAGATTCAAGGCAGTGCGACCTAGCGCGATAACACGCGAACGACCTAAGGGTTAGGTCGCGAACGACCTAAGGGTTAGGTCGCGAGCGACCTAACTCCGAACACACGAAAATGGCCAGAACGACCTAAGCGTAGAAAATTCACCAAAACGCTAAAAATTGGAGTTTTTCGCCAATCCAATCCAAACCAAATGCAAATGTGCATGCAAAAGTGATAGGGAATCATTCCCAACAGTCCAATATAGTTATAGACTAGATTTGTGAGATAAAAATCTCACCTTTGCTCCAAAACCCAATGAAAATGAAGAACAAAGCTTGAAGGCAAATGGAGAAGCAACCACAAGCTTGAATCCAATGTCTTCTTCTTGAATTTGGAGTTGAATGTTGGAGTTGCAATAAAACAAAGACTTTGGAGTTTTAATTTCTCATTCCATTCACCATTTTTGTTGAAGCTTTAGTGTTAGGAAATGAAATGAAGCAATAAAGAAGAAGGGGGGTGGAACTTGGGCCTAATGGGCTAAAAGTCCAAACCAAAGGCTCGAGTGAAAAAGTGGTGAAATTCCACTAACCCCAAACATATCAATGTTTATACTTAGAAGATTGCAAACGACGTTTCGAACTCAATGGAAGTGGTCTCGAGTCCTAATTTGACCGTTTGCAAAAAGTAGCTTCGGACCAAAATCCGATTAACGATAAAATATTTAAATAAAATATTTAAATATAAAAATCAATAAATATGCGGGTTGTTACATGTATTTGTTTCTGTATTTTGGGATCCGGTACTTGTTGGAAACGAAATTTTTGATCTGTTGTAACTGTACCAAATTTTGTGAATTTTAACTCTCCTTTGTTTTTCAAATTTGAAACGTGCAGTCTGAAACCATAACTATTGCTTTAATTTCTCAGCTAAATCTTATGTGGCCGTTGCCATTCCTCTGCTCTATTTATATCATTGTCTGTGTGTCAGAGAAGGTACTTTTTTTACTTGGTTCCTCTTCCCCTATAACTTGCCTTTCCCCTTTATGTTTTTTCCTTTTTCCTCTCCTTATTTCCTTTTCATTTTGGTTTTTCGAACTTTTCCTCCTCATAGATCCAAACTCCACCCATGCAAACAAAATTTCTTCCTTTAGCCTCGTCCTTTCCCTCTTCCACCGACCACCTTCCATCGCTCCACCACTTTCTCCCTCTCTCCGCTTCCTCCTTTTCCCTCTGGCAATCCATATTCTCTTGCCACCAACTCCGACGTCGAGACCCTCAACCTATGAACTCAACATCATTTCCCTCCAGCTCGAGACCCCATGGCCGAATCTCAGGTTGGCATAATCTTATTATTATTATTTTTCTGTTTTTCTTTTTTGAATTTGCACCATTGTTTTACTTTATATTTATAATTATAAAAACATATATGAAATGTTCTTATATATTTTGAAAGCAACAGCCTTCTTTATTTGTATATTTCCTGTCATATATTTTTGACAATTTATATATATTGCGTATACAGGTTGTTGTATATATGTTAGTTTATTTCTTATATATGATATGCTTTAGTTAGAGTACGTATATTATATAAATTAAGTTATATATGATTTAATCGGATTTATATATAGTAAAATAAAACAAGTTATATTGATTTGTATAATGAATATTAAATATATTACGTAGTTATATACATGTTTATAGCATGAAGTATGTAAGTGGGTTCATATAGGAAGTATGTATAGAAGTTTATAAAGTTTTTTTTTCTTAGTCAATAGGTATATATTTTACATTATAGATGGTATATGGTATATACATGCTTAAAAAACAAGTTATATGATCTGTTTCCTTTTATAAAGTTGTGTGAATTTTCAAATATGTATCAGGTCGCGAAACATTGTTTCATATTCATGGATGCAAATATAAAGTTACATACAAGCCTTTGAGTAGATCACGTGCATAGATATTTTGGTACGTGTGGATTCAAGTGGATCACATACAAGCTTTTGAGTTTCTAGCTTCATTTGCATATATGAGCTTTTGTAAATATTGTATAAAAAATATATATATTTATATATATTTATATATATATATTTATATATTAGTTTTAATATATGGGCATATATATTCAAACTTTTTGTTAACAACTTATAATAGAAAGCGAGTTTACAATTCTTTGTTTATGTTTAAATTGATTTTAAGAATGTATTTTTATTTAAATATTGATTTCATGTATTGGTTTATAGTAGTTTACATATATACTCTGATGTACATATGCAAATGGTATATATTTTAGTATAGGATACACTGATTTTGTACATATGTAATATATAGTAAGTATTTATACATAGAAGTTGGCACGGTAGTTTATGCTGGTCGGTTACATATAATAATAAAGTAAAATTGTGTGTGTATGTATTGTATGTACAATAATATTACATAGATTTTTTATTACAAAATATATATGTATTTCGATTTTTTTTATGCATACAGATTTTGATTTTTTTTATGTATGCATTTTAAATTTTATATTGATTTTAAGAATATATATAGATTTTATTTTTTAAATGTGTGTTTTAATTTAAATATTGATTTTACAAAAGAAAGTAATAAATATAACAAACATTTTGTTTCGGATTATATCTATTTGATTTTGATCTGTGCTCATCGATTCCTTTTTATCAGCTTTGTTTGTCTAATTTGTGCCCATCTTCCTTTGCTTTTCTTTGGAATTTATGCTTGGACACGTAACTCATCTCATTGTCGAATCTCTTTAACCTCTAAAGGTGAGCAATCACTCACGGTTAACGTTCTTTTATCTATTAAATTTGATCTCAATTGAAATGACAATTGAAATATGCTGATGTTAGTTATTTACATTGCTATTCATATGTTATTATCTGTATCTATTCAACTATGACATCTGACACCATTATTTGTTATTTATATTGATGATATATGTCTGTTATATTATTATCATATCGGTTATCACTCTGCAAGTTCCCTGTTAGTATAGAATTCCCAATGGGTTGAAATAATACATACCGAACGATCTGTAGAATAGGAGAAAATCGTTATTGGTTGAAATGATAAGCCCAAGCGATTTTTTATTCAACTGAATTTGGGATTGCCGGTTGAAATGATATATACCGATATATATTTAAATTGCGGGTTGAAATGATAAATATATGTATCATGATCTTAGGATAGAAAATTATATACACCAACGCTTTGGCCTATACATATATTTTGAAATGATTTCTAAGTCTCTAAAGAGATATATATGGTTTTATATAAATATTGATTATAGATATTATATATAAACGTTAATTTATACATATAGTTAAATTCTTGATTTTAAGATATGTATAAATTTGTTTTAATATAAAATAAGTTTAATAATACAGTTTGATTTAATTAAAATATAATATGGTTAAATATTTATTTAAATTTATATTTTAAAAATAGATTTTTTTTTATAATGATATATCAATTAAGGTTGGAAAGATAAATTCATATTGATTTGAAATTTATTTATTAAGGATTTTATCTAATTAAATCAATTTGAAACTTAATGAGGTTGAGATTTTTAATGGATATGATTTTATAAATTGAATTTAATTTGAAGTCATAAATGATTTAAGTTTAAATAAATTGAAAGGAAATATTTAGTTTATTTGTAATTTGGGGTTTTATTTAAATGATATTGGGTTCATTAAGTAAACATTTCAAAACTAAACAATAACAAAGTTAAATTTTGATATATATGAAATTATCAAATCTAGTTTTAAAATGTTTGAATATTAAAGCTTTGAAATATATTGAAATTGAAATGGTTTATTTTGTGGTTCAAATCTGTATTTGAAATCGGTATAATTTGAAATGATCCGTTGAGAAACTGAATTGAATCAAAAGTTGAAGAACTGATATTGAATTAAATTGGGATTTTGGAATTCGAGTTGACTTAAAATGATTTGTGAAATTTTAGGAAACTATTTTATTATATAAAGTATTTTTAAATTATATTTAAAATTATTTTATATTTTACTTTATAAATTATTTTAATAAAAAATATTTATATAAATCATTTTAATATAAACTATTTTATTTTATAAATTATTTTATTATATGTACTATTATTAATATCTAAACTGTTCAAGTGGGAAGTTATGATTTCAAAGTTATAAATTTCAAGTTATGTTTTCAATGTGTTATGATTTCCAAAGAATTATAAATTCTAAGTTTATAATTTCAAAAGTGTTATAACTATGAAAGTGTTGTTGATTTGGAAATGAATATTATTTTAAGTGAAAATGATATCGTATTGATATGGTTTTGAAATGGAAACGATATTTGGTTTTGAAGTATAAACTATTTTGAAATGACCACGGTGTTATAATAACGTTTGGTTGTTAAAGAGACCGGGATCGGATATTGTCATACTCTCTACCAATACCAAAAACCACTTTAACAACCGTACATGTGGTGGAGATTCCAAAATGAAGTAGGATGGTTTGGTGACGATTCTATATGGTATTTACGTACCCTGACTCCCGTGAGTCAACTTGATGCGGCTAAAATAGGAGCCAGGCCGGGCCTAGTGAGGTCATTCCTCTGATTCGACACACTTCTTCAATGCCATTCTATTGCTTTTGTGATTTGATTGGGTGCAACCTTTGATTTGGGAGTGTGTCATGAGGTGGGCGATAGTAGCTGCTATGCTTTACCACCAGTCCGGATCCGTAAATGGTATATCTAATCCTGGCATTGCCTCGAGTGGCTTGCTGCATGTCCTATTTCATCTTCTACAAGTTTTATTTGTACCGTACCTATGTGATGTCCTCTGGGTTAACCTCTAGTATATGAAGGAGCGTACGGCATTATATAGACTACGGGAATATATAAAATGTGTTAAGGGGATATGGGTAACGGCTTTACGCTATTTTGATACATTTACTTTACTAGAGACATATTATAATAGCGTATATTACTACATAGCAAATAGTTCAATGAATCCTCAGAGGATGGGCATCCCAAACATCCTTTAAGTTACTTGTATTTCAATTGGTATTTCACTTGAGTTGGATTTATTGATATAAGAATGTTAATCCTGACTCGAGTGTTTGTGTTTTGCTTTAAGCATGGGTCAGACTGAGTGTCACGACATTTGAGACGCACCTTTGAAGTTGGAGCTTCACTTGGAGATCCGTCTGCATCTATTCAACTTCTAGCTTTTCCAGTTGATTTGTTCAGAAATGTCATCTATTTGTATTCGAGACTTCATAGTATTTGAGATATTATGTTGTATTTTATTTCAAACTCTATTGTTTATATAGTAGCTTCATGAACTACTATTTGTCTACTCCGTTGCTTATTTTATATTACTCTGTGTCTATGATTCTATGATTGATTTATTTACTGTACATGTTGAGTTTTGCCAAATATAAACTAAAAATCTGATATTTTGAGCACTTCAAACCCGACATGTGTGGATGCAAATGGTTCGAAATACCCGGGTCGTTACAGTTGGTATCAGAGCTCTGGTTTTAGGCAAAACTCGGCATATGTAGTAAATTTAAATACGTAATCACTTACGTTCGAATTTGAGTTCTTCCACTTTGACTCGAGTTTCCTTTGAATTTTGAAACGTTCCTCTTGGTTCCAAATCCGTTCTTGTCTCTCCCTATTCGTGTTCCCTTGATTCTGGAGCATCTCATTGCTCCCCTGAATTATTTGAAAAAGGGGTGGAACTACTTTACAACAGCATTGATTCACCGAAGATTTCTGTATCCTTGGCTTAGATGCTGCTATCTCTTGTTATACCCTATTGCTCTCTAGTAGACGACCAGGGTAACTTCCCTTGTGATCGAATGTTGATTTATCTCAGAATTCTGCATCGATCTTATTCTTGAAGTCACGGTTGACCCGGTTAAGGTAACCCGCGTTTAATATTAGTATATCCAACTTTTCTCTTTTTCTACTTAATCATCATATCTCCGTTTGAGCCTATTTTCTAGTTAGAATTCTCTTTGAATAGGGTTCCCTTGAGTGTGAATCTCTATCATTGTTTTGAAATCCATCTTTGAATCATCGTGTGAGGGAGTGTATTTGTATTAATATAAAATATTTTGTATTGTGTCGTTTAAGTTGTTAAGTTTGAATTTTGGGTTTCGATCAATTCGTCTAGCTAACGCTATCGATAGGAACTCCAAAACACTTGAACAAAGAAAATGACACAATATCTTTTTTTTCAAAATTAATAAATTTTGTATGGTTAAATTATATATATGTAAATTTTCTAAAATTGAATAGCTAAATGAAATGGTTGCTAGAAATGATAATGCTAAAATTTTCAATTATTGTTTTATTAACATTTCTGAACCATTAACTATTATGGTATATTATAGGGAAATGAAAGCATGGTTTATAAATTAGATTTGAAAATGAAATCAATTTAAAATAAGGATTTGAAGATTTAATTTCCCGGTACATTTCAAATTTTGGTTTTAAAGTTTTGAAAGGTATTATTATTTAAAAGTATTTTCAAATAGAAATTGTTTCAAAAGAATAATTTTAAAAAGTTTAAAACCTATAATCTCCTTCATTTGTCGTTGGAAAATAATGTCGATGATGACTACAGCATCATCGACATTCATTTTCGAGTCTCAAAGTGGAGAGATCACTTAGTAACTTCGCCACACATTCATTTTGGAAAATTGGATTTGATTTGAATTTCTTGAATATAATTTGATTTATATAACATATATGTATATGTTTATTTATTCCAAATAGTTTGAAGTGAAACCGGAATTTGAATCTAAAGTTCATTATGAGAAATGGTTTCGATTATTGAAATGAAATAAATTGTTGAATAATTGAAATATCTAAAATGATAAATGAAATTTAAACAACTTGAAATTGTTGAATGTGAATAAAACTTACTTGTATAATACTAAATTGCATTCAAATATATATAACTTGCCTAAAAATATTCAATAAGTTAAAAATATTAGGATACAATAAAGGGTTATATAAGAAGAAAACTTAAGTAATAAATTGTTTACACTAAGATCTGGCTTAATATAAATGTTGTAGATAAAAGAAAATTTGTATAGTATTTAATTGCACTCGTAAACATTTATATAACTTACCTAGAAAATTTAAATGTAATTAGAATGTAACTTTATAGTATTTAATTGCACTCATAAACATTTATATAACTTACCTAGAAAATTTAAATGTAATTAGAATGTAACTGGATAGTAAACTGGAAAATAAAAAGAAAATTTTATTTGTTGAATAATATATGGTTATCAAATGTATACACCTAATATATGTTGCAAAATAGGTTAAGTGGGATAAATTTAACAAATAAAAAGAAGACTATGAACTTATATATATTAAACTTTTAGTGGAATCAACTTAGCTAAAGATAAATGGAAAAAAAACGAGTTAATTTAAAAATGAATTGGTTTGAAAGAAATGTTGATAAAACGGAAGAAAATCAATTTTAAATTGAATGACTATTGGATTGAACCAAATTATAGAATATTAATTTATCTAAAATTGAAATCTATATGGTTTTTGTTGAAGTTGAATGTTGAGGTTGGATTAACCATGGTTGATCAAACAGATTTAATAGATGAGTAAAAAGACTAATCTTGTTGTGAAAATTGTGCAATAAATGTTAATAAATGGGAAACAAATCAATTGAATGAAAATATATGAAAATGAAATCAATCAAAAGTGAACACTATAAATTTGATTGATTAATTAAATCAAATGAATTGGAATCAACTAATTTATATAGTTTTAAATTGATTGTTTTTTTTTCAAATCTATTTCCTTTTTGGTTGTTTCCATTCTCCTACCTCTTTCGTTTTCGGGGACGAAAAGTTTCGAGTGGGGAAGTGTGTAATGATCCGTGGATTTTAATGATTTTAATAATATATTTAATTGGATGTTTGTGAAATTTTAAATAATAAAATTTGGAAATAAAAATTTGATAATTGGAATACATATATTTAAATATAGCAAATCATAAATTTTCATCTAGAAATAAGGAAGTATATTTTGTTGTGTATTTTTATTCTAACCAGTTTATATTTGATGATAATAAAATATTTTTCAAACCTGAATATTTTTATACAGTAAATTTGTAAATCATCGTCTAAGTGAGACGTTATATTTCGTTTCTTCAAATTCGAACCACAATTGCTTCGTTTATCTTATTTTCGACAGATTTGCAGCATTTTTAGGTACCGATATCAACTTTTAAAAGGATGATCATACAACTGACATCTGTGTGTCGTTCTATCCACCTTGTCGCGCTGATTTTCATGGTGTATTTATTTCTATATTTTAGGATCCGGTACATGTCGGAAATGAAATTTTCGATCTGTTGTAACGGTACCAAAATTTGCGACTTTTAACTTTCCTTTACTTTTCAAATTTGAAACATGCAGCCTAGAATAATAATTATTGCTTTAATTCTTAGCTAAATCTTAGCACAACCGTTGCCATTCCTCTGTTCTATTTATATGTGTTGTATCACTATCTACGTGTCAGAAAAGGTACTTTTTTTACATGGCACCTCTTCCCCTATAACTTTCCTTTCCACTTTATGTTCTTTTTCCGTTTTTCCCCTCCTTATTTCTTTTTCATTTTGGTTTGCCGAGCTTTTCCTCCTCACAGATCCAAACTCCACCCATGCAAACTAAATTTCTTCCTTCAGCCTCATCCTTTCCCTCTTCCACCGACCGCCTTTCATCCCTCCACCACTCTCTTCCTCTCTCCACTTCCTCCTTTTCCCTCTGGCTATCCATTTTCTCCCACCACCCACTCCGACGCCGAGACCTGCAGCCCACCACCTCAACATCATTTCCCTCCAGCTCGAGACCCATGGTCGAATCTCAGGTCGGCATAATCATATTAATATTTTTTTCTGCCTTGCTTTTGTGAAGTTGCACCCTTGTTTGACTTTATATTATAATTATAAAACATATATGAAATGTTCTTATATATTTTGAAAGCAACAGCCTTCTTTATTTATATATTTCCTGTCATATATTTTCTACAGTTATATATATATATATATATATATTGCATATATAGGTTGTCGATATATGTTATTTTATTTCTTATATATGATCTGCTTTAGTCAATGTGTATATATATTATATAAAATATCATATAAAGTAAGTTATATGTGATTTGTTTGGATTTATATATAGTAAAATAAAACAAGTTATATTGATTTGTATATTGAATATTAAAATCTATTACGTAGTTATATACATGTTTATAGCATGAAGTATGTAAGCGGGCTCATATAGGAAGAATGTATAGAAATTTATAAGTTTTTTTTCTTCAGTCAATAGGTATATATTTTACATTATAGAGGCTATATGGTATACACAGGCTTAAAAAACAAGTTATATGATCTGTTTCCTTTTTATAAAGTTGTGTGAGTTTTCAAAATATGGATCAGGTCGCGAAACAATGTTTCATATTCATGGATGCAAATATAAAGTTACGTACAAGCCTTTAAGTAGATCACATGCATCGATATTTTAGTACATGAGATTCAAGGTGCATCGCATACAAGCTTTTGAGTTTCTAGCTTCATTTGCATTTATGAGCTTTTGTAAATATTGTTTAATATATATATATATATATATATATATATATATATATATTAGTTTTAATATATGGGTATTTATATTCAAACTCTTTTTTAACAATTTATATTAGAAAGCGAGTTTACAATTCTTTGTTTATGTTTAAATTGATAAGAATGTATTTTTATTTAAATATTGATTTCATGTATTGGTTTATAATACTTTACATATATACTATAATGTATGTATGCAAGTGGTATACATTCCAGTATAGCATACATTGATTTTGTATACATGTAATATAGTAAGTATTTATACATAGAAGTTGGCACGGTAGTTTACGCTAATCGGTTATATATAATAGTAAAGTAAAATTCTGTGTGTATATATATATTATATGTACAAAAATATTACATGGACTTTTTGTTACAAAATATATATGTATTTCAATATTATTTTTTTTGCAAGGCAAGCGGGGTTAACTGGTCCCTTACCAGTTTATTGAGTAAAAGATAAAAGTAACTATGAACAAGCTCATAATTACAAAAAAACAGAGAACAAAAACATGGGCAAGAGAAACAATGAAAAACAAAAGAACAAAGAAGATCATGACACAGAGAAAAACAGGGAGCTGAAAAAGGAAAAATAAAACTTAAAAGCTCAAACCATAGCATCAGCCAATAATGAACTGAAGGCAAAATTGCTTTACTTCATACCCGTGATGATAGTTGTCTTAAGCACTTCCCATAATTGCTGTATACTTCTAACCTTGTTTTCAAAAATTCTCAAGTTTCTTTCCTCCCAAACAATGTTCAGATACTTCTTAAGAATGAAAAAGAAAACAGTTCTTCTTTCCTTCCTCCACCTAGTTGACTTGCAAATCAGATCCCATTCTACTTCTGATATGCCATGCCTATGATCATCAGCAATTCTTGTAATCAAATTTCCCCATAGTCCAAGTATTTCATTGCATTCAAAGTACAGATGTGACACTGACTCTATCTGCAGCTTGCAGTAAACACAAAGAGGATCTATGTTCATGCCATAACTCAACATTTTTTCCTTAGTTAACAATGCATTCATGATCACCTTCCACAACATCAGATTGTCCCTAGCAGGTGAGGAATTGGACCATATAGCTTTGTACCAAACAGAATTAGAACTGCCAGTAACAGTATAAAGAATATCATATGCTACAGATATAGAATGTTGTTTCCCCTTCCACAAAACTTCATCTTTTTCAGCTAAACCATATTGTTGAGATAGGTATAAATTCCAAAAAGCCCTTATTTCTTGATTACTAGTATAAGGGAGCAACAGCTTTCCCTCATTCAAGTAGTCAGTAGCATTAGCAAGTGTACCTATGCATGACTGATCAATCTGATGGGGAGAGAAGACATTGAGAAGTATCAAGCCTTCATCCATCCATGGTTCATTCCAAAACTTGATACTACTGTTATAAGTGAGATCATACTTAATGTACTGAGTGAATTCTGATCTCAACCCTAATAAACACCTCCAAGTCCAGCTGCAACTCTGAGGAACTGGCGCATATAGATTTTGATTTTTTTTATGTACGCATTTTAAAATTTACATTGATTTTCAAAAATATATATATTTTTATTATTTTTTAGTTTTAATTAAATATTGATTTTACAAAAGAAAGTAATAAAATATTATAAACATTTTTGTTTTGGTTTATATCTATCTGATTTTGATCTGTTCTCATCGATTCATTTTTATTAGCTTTGTTTATCTAATTCGTGGTTGGACACGTAACTCATCTCATTGTCGAATCTCTTTAACCTCTAAAGGTGAGCAATCACTCACGGTTAATGTTCTTATATCTATTAAATTTGATCTCAATTGAAACGACAATTGAAATATGCTGCTGTTAGTTATTTACATTGCTATTTATATGTTATTATCTGTATCTGTTCATTTGTGACATTTGACACCATTATCTATTATTTATATTGATGATATATGTCTGTTACATTATTATCATATTTGTTATCACTCTGCAAGTTCCCTGTTAGTATAGAATCCCCAATGGGTTGAAATGATACATACCCGAACGATCTGTAGAATAGAAGAAAATCATTATAGGTTGAAATGATAAACCCAAGCAATTTTCATTAAATTGAATTTGGGATTGCGGGTTGAAATGATATATACCCGTATATATTTAAATTGCGAGTTGAAACGATAAATATCTGTATCGCTTGACGCTAGGATAGAAAATTATATACAAACACCATTGGCCAACACATATATTTTGAAATGATTACTAAGCTTTTAAAGAGAAATATAAGGTTTTATATAAATATTGATTTTAGATATTATACATAAATGTTATTTTATGTATATAGTTAAATTATTGATTTTAAGATATGTATAAATTTGTTTTAATATAAAATAAGTTTAATAATAAAGTTTGATTTAATTAAAATATATATGGTTAAGTATTTATTTGAATTTATATTTTGAAAATAGATTTTTTTTCATAATGATGTTTATAAATTAAGTTGGGAAAGATAAATAGATATTGAATTGAAATTTATTTGTCAAGGATTTTATCTAATTAAATCAATTTGAAACTTATTAAGGTTAAGATTTTTAATGGATATGATATTATATATTGAATTTAATTCGAAGTCATAAATGAATAATTTAAGTTTAAATAAATTGAAAGGAAATATTTAGTTTATTTGTAATTTGAGTTTTATTTAAAAGATATTGGATTTATTAAGTAAACATTTCAAAACTAAATAATAACGAAGTTAAATTTTGATACATATGAAATTATCAAATCTAGTTTTGAAATGTTTGAATATTAAAGCTTTGAAATAAATTGAAATGGTTTATTTTGTGGTTCAAATATGTATTTGAAATCGATATAATTTGAAATGATTCATTGAGAAACTGAATTGAATCGAAGTTGAAGAATTGAGATAGAACTAAATTAGGATTTTGGAATTCGAGTTGATTTGAATCGATTTGTGAAATTTGAGGAAATAATTTTATTATATAAAGTATTTTTAAATTATATTTAAAATTATTTTATATTTTACTTTAGAAACTATTTTAATAAAAACTATTTTATATAAATCATTTTAGTATAAACTATTTTATTTTATAAACTATTTTATTATATATACTATTATTAATATCTAAATTGTTCAAGTGGGAAGTTATGATTTCAAAGTTATAAATTTCAAGTTATGTTTTCATAGTTATGATTTCCAAAGTATTATAAATTATAAGTTTATAATGTCGAAAGTGCTATAACTTTGAAAGTGTTGTTGATTTGGAAATTAATATTATTTTAAGTGAAAATGATATCGTATTGATTTGGTTTTGAAATGGAAATGATATTTGGTTTTGAAGTATAAACTATTTTAAAATGACCATGGTGTTATAATAACGTTTGCTTGTTAAAGAGACAGAGATTAGATATTGTCCCACTCTCTATCAACATCAAAAACCACTTTAACAACTATGCACGTGGTGGAGATTCCAGAATGAAGTAAGATGGTTTGGTGACGATTCTATATGGTATTTACGTACCCTGACTCCCATGAGTCAGCTTGATGTGGCTAAAACAGGAGCCAGGCCCATTCCTCCTATCGGACATATTTCTTTGATACCATTCTATTGCTTTTATGATTTGATTGGGTGCACCCTTTGATTTGGGAGTGTGTCACAAGGTAGGCGGTAGCAACTGCTATGCGTTACCACTAGCCCGGATCTGCAAACGGTATATCTACCCTGGCATTGCCTTGAGTGGCTTGTCGCATGCCCTATCACGCCTTCTACGAGTTTGTTTTATACCGTACCTATATGACGTTCTCTGGGTAAAATTCCAGTTTACGGAGGAGCGTACGGCATTGTATAGACTATGGAAATATATAAAATGTGTTAAGGGGGATATGGGTAACAACTTAACGCTATTTTGATACTTTTACTTTACTAAAGACATACTATAATAGCGTATATTACTACATAGTAGATAGTTCCATGGATCCTTAGAGGATGGGCATCCCAAACATCCATTAAGTTACTTGTATTTCAGTTGATATTCCACTTGAGTTGGATTTATTGATATAAGAATGTTAATTCTGACTCGAGTGTTTGTGTTTTGCTTTACGCTCGGGTCAGACTGAGTGTCACAGCATTTGAGACCCACTTTTGGAGTTGGAGCTTCACTTGAAGATCCATCTGCATCTATTCAGCTTTTATCTTTTCCAGTTGAGTTGTTCAGAGACGTCATCTGTTTGTATTTGAGACTTCACGGTATTTGAGATATTCTGTTGTATTTTATTTCAAATTCAGTTGTTTATATAGCAGCTTCATGAACTACTATTTATCTATTCCGCTGCTTATTTTATATTGCTCTATATCTGTGATTGATTAATTTACGATGTATGTTGATTTTTTTCCAAATATAAATTAACTATCTGATATTTTAAGCAATTTAAGTCCGACATGTGTGGATGCGAATGGTTCGAAATACCCGGGTTGTTACAGTTCCTCTACAATCCGCTGCAAAACCAATCCCATGTCACTCTCCTTCGAATTTCGCACTGCCATGCCACCAACATGAAGATCGCGCCTCCTCCACTTAAGCTGTGACTTCAACCTAGAAATGAAGCCGTACACGGTGTTGCGATGCACCACAGGTCACGGTACCTTCCCTCGTCTTGGTCGCCTTCACCCCTTCCACCTACAAACACCAAACCAAACTCTGATTGAACAAATACACTCCCAATCCTACAAAAATCCGAACCCTAGCCCACTGCCTTATTCTCGACCCCCACCCAGAGACGACGAGACCAATATTGAGCCCATAGAATTGAAGACCTTAGTCATGAGATCCCAACATATCAAAGTTTATGATTTTTGGTTTATAATTGGATTTGATTTTCATTTTATTTTCTTTAATGAAGTGGATTCTTTCTTTCATTTTTTGTTCCTACCAATTGAACGAAGAAATAAAGCTGTATAGCCAGGAAACATGTTTATATGTTGCAGGGTACAAATGTTGGGAGATGGTATATATACTATGTTTTTAATTAAAATGTCCAGCTTTTTAAACGTCCGAATTTTTCGAACTTCAAAACAGGCGTACCGCTTGGTGTTCTTCATATTATACCACTATTTCGAATACAATGGAACTAGTCTTGAGATCTAATCATACACAGAAGATAGCTTTTCAATCCCAATTATTATATAAATTTCTGAATTAAATTTTCACGCGTTTCGATCCCATATGTCCAATGATTCGTCCGGTTTCCATAAATTTTGACGGCATACAACAATTCACTATTAACGATCCAATTAAACTAGTTTCATTGAAATCCGAGATAGTGTCCCAAAAAGCTATTTTTGCACGTTATTTAAAACGAATAGTACTCAAAATCAATTTATTCACTTTTAAATCAAATTTACAAGTTCACTAACCTCCTTCTTATTCAAATAGAATTTAAATCAACTTTTCAATATTTAAATTAAATTAAGTATTCCAAATTTAAATTACTGAATTTCTGGGCGGTTACATTCTCCCCCCTTAAAAATTTCATCCCTGAAATTGTCAAGTAAGAAAAATATCAAAAATCCATTAACTTTTCAAAAACAATTAGTTGAACTTTGTTATCAAATCCTCTAAATATTTCAATTCATAATTAAATTTCTAAACCCAACTAATATCATTCCAAGTCATAAAACCAAAATTCAAATTTTAGTTATCAAATTTATTTCCAAAATCCTCAAAAACTTTTTAAGACCTTAAATTTTCTGAAAATTTCACCAGCGTCTTCTTTTTATGGCTCGATCGTAAAAATTTACAATATACATAATCACAAATATACATCTCATCTTCGAGGATGAAGTATCCCGTAGGAAAAAAATATAAAAGTATGGTATGTAAGCCGAGATGTGTACCTTATTTTAGTATTAGCAAGCACTCCAAATGCAAGTCATACGTCATCCGCACCTACTAAACACTCAAAAAACCATGAGAACAAGTATATAGAGAGTAATATCAATATATAACTGTAACGACCCAAAATTTGTAGTGATTTTAATTACTTAATTAATTGAAATTTTTGAAATTTTAAACAATAAAATTTGAAATTAAAAATTTATTATTTGGGATACGTCTGTTTGAACATAGCAAATGGCAAATTTTTGTCGAATAATATAGATGTTGTATCAGTCGCTAGAAATTCAGCTTAAATCAGTTAATAATAGTTGAATTTAAAAGTATTCCGAAACCTAAATGTGTCAACATGAGAAAATTTATTTTAAACACTCTAAATCAGACTGCAAAATTTGTTTCGCGAAATCTGAACGTTTCTAGCTCCGTTTGGATTTTTCCGTACGGAATAGCAACGTATATCGGTACCGATTATCAACTTTTGATAGGATGATCGTACCACTGATATCTGTTATCCCACCTTTAGGCAAGGTCGAGATATCAAGGATTACTCTTCCTGGATATCGAGCATACACAGGTTTGCTATGGATATCGATGAATGTTGTCCGGGTCCAGACTGAGCTACAATTGATAGGGCATGGTAAACAAGGCCAAGAGAGCCAACGTTCCAAATTTCAAGTTAATCCGAGTTCGTATGTTCAAGTTATGATCGATTCAATTTGAGAGAAGAGGCTTCGGTTCCGAATCCATCCCCAAGCTTCATTTCGAATCGATGGTTTTCGAATCGATCAGAGGAACAGCGGCTTCGAACCAGTTGAAAGAATTCAATTCGTATCGATTGAGTTCGAATCCAACGGATGCCTCGGTTCGACTCGATCGCATTCGAATCCATTGACACCCCCTGCTTCGCCTCTATTAAATAAAGCAATAATCACTACTTCGTATCCATCATGGAAGCATCAGTTCGTACCCATCAGTGGACCTCGGTTTCGTATCCATCTAGCTCGTGACCATCCTCTGCTTCGCATCGGTCTGTTTCCAATGAGTTCGTATCGATCAAGTGGGTAGAGTTCGAAACCATCGAGTTCGCGTCGATTGGATTCGTATCCATCAGCAGATGACGTGCCCCGTAACATTTAACCAGTGTCTACTTCGAACTCGTCTAAGCATTGCTATTCGTATCCATCAGATAACCTAAGTTCATATCCATCGAACCTCTGCTCTTCAAACCCATCGGAGGACCTAACTTTGAATCCATCAAAAAGTCTCTCATTCGAACCCATGACCAATGGTTCGTTCGAGTCAAAAGGACCTGGTCTAACACAACGGTCTTCATTTCAAATGGGGCGAGATATATGGATGCGACGTGGCCAAACCGGAGAAATAGGTGGATCGGCTCGAGATATGCGTGCCATGTCATCGAACGACCACGCGAGTTGATCGGTTCGAAACAATCGGTTCGAAAGAATCGGTTGGAACCAAACAGCACTCGAAGAACCCCATTTCGTATCGACCATATCTCATGATCCACTGATCCAAATGCCATGAAATTTTCACAGAAGCTTTCACACATGCTAAGGAATGTCTCCACCAAGTTTGAGCTCAATTGGACATCATCTTGATCGATGCGAAATGACTTCGTATCGGTCACAGATCGACTCGAAACATCCTGAGGTTGGTCACGTGGGCCCACTCACGTGCCAGAAAAAGTCTCCGGAGATTTTAGCACGATCTCAGCCTCCTACGCCTATAAATAGAGCCCTAGAGCCAACAGAAAGGGGATCTTTTGGATTCTCAAGCGCCTAGACTCTGCCGGATCTGGATCTCCATCATCCTACATCATATTCTTGCTGTTGATTTCGAATTTCTAGTTGTAACTTGCTGTTGCTTGCTGTAATCACTTGTAAACGTTGAAAGAGAATCAATAAAATTGCAAAAACATCACAGTGGATGTAGGCAACGCGCCGAACCACTATAAATCGCTTGTCTTTGCCTTAATTTACTGTTATTTAGAGTTTTTGTTAGATAATCCTCATTTTCAATTTACATTCTTCATTTATCATCTCTTCAAAAAACTTCCGAAGAGTGTTGTGCCCAACTTTGGTACAAACAATATCTGTATACCATTTTGATCGTCTTACCATGCTGATCTCTGTGGTATATTTACTTCTGTATTTTGAGGTCAGATATGCGACGGAAACAATAAACTGTCCGTGCTAACGGTACCATAAATGGCGACTTTATTGCTTCCTTCGGTTTCCAAATTTGAAACGTACCGTCTAATCCACCTCTAAATCACTTCAATATTTTTTCCAAAATCAATGCCTTATGACCGTTGCTATTTTTTTTCAATATAGATTACTCTGGTGTCTTTTCCTTTCTTCTAACGGTTGAATTTCTAACAGCCTAGCATTGATTTTGTTACGCCAGCTGTTTCCTTCCTTTTGTAACAATCGTTCATTTATATATTTATTTGCTGCACAAAAGTTTGTTCGCTCCGCTCTGTTGCCAAACCTATCTTCCTTTCTCTAATTCACAAAAAAAACCTCTGCCCCTTCCTAATTTTGCTGCGTTCAGATTTGCTTGCCCCTCCCCCACATTTTCTTTCCTCCTCTACACCACAAACCCATGCGTCAACCGCTACTTCTCCTTTCCAGATCTCATCATCGCCTCATCCAACACCCTGCCTTCCACCTCACTGGCCAGCAACCGCCTCACCCCTCCTCTCTCCATTCTCTAGCCTTCCTCCTCCATATGCTTGGCCCATCGGCAGACCCAATCTCGACGAGCAGCCTCTGGCCACCACCCTTTCGAGCCTTGCCTCCTCTTTGTTAGCCAAATGCATGTTATGTATATGTGAGTTTGGATATATTTATGTAGTATCCTACGTATGATTACAGTAGGATATAAAGTTTTAATGTTTAAATTTATAAAGGTTTATTTTTATGCCAGCTTGTTTTGTACTTTTGGTCTGCATACGGTATAGTTAGAGGTGTATTATATTATATTATATATACTGTATAATGAATAGTAATATACATAGTTATTTATGAGATTTGGATTTAGTATACGTAGGTTGTATATTGTTATTGCCGAATATAGGCTAGGTAGTTGGAATTTTATATACATTGTTAGTATATATGTTATATATTAACGTCGGTGTGTATATATATATGTGTGTGTGTGTGTGTGTGTATCGGATAGATGTGTGTTAGTTTTAAATATAATAGTTATAGTTTTTATATATTAGTTTAGATGTTTCCAGTATGATATATATGTTCTAGAGTATAAATTAAAATGTATATAAGGTTATAACATTGATTTTTAATCTATACATGTATAGTCTGGTAAGCTATATACTATATATACATATATGTATATAGTCTGGTTATTTGTATAAAGTTATGTGATCTGTTTTAGTTAAGTATACATACTATATAAGTCTGGTCTGCATATATTATGTACTGTCTACATTGGTATATTTGTAAAATATGGTCGATATATATATTTTGAGTAATAGGTATGTCGTGGATATAGTTGTGTATGATTTGGTAACTAGTATATTTATTTTTAGTTATGCTTTTATTGGTGAATATACATGAATTTTAATGGTTGAACTGAATTGATTTTTTTTATAAGTATGTATTTTATTTTAACTATATATATTTATTTTAATTTTTGTCTTAGATTAAAATATTGATTTTTATAAAATAACAAATATTTTCTATATATATCAACTAATTTTGATTCAGTTCATCGATTCTTGATTCTCAATCTCGTTCGTCCAATTCGCATTCAATCTTACTTTGCTTTGAGATTCGTGCCTGGATTTCATAACCCAACTTCATTGTCTATCTCTCTAGCCTCAAAATGTGAGCAATCACTCACGATTAACGTTCTTTCATTCATTAAATTTGATTTCAATTGAAACGTCAATTGAAATATGATGTTGTTATTAATTTAAATTGTTATATATGCTATTATCTGTAACTGTTCACTTGTGGGATATGACACCATATCCTGTTGTTTATATTATATTGCTACTTATGATATATGCTTGTTATTATTATTATCTACCTGTCATCACTCTACAAGTTCCCTGTTAGTATAGAATCCATTATGGTTTGAAATGATACATACCCGAACGGACTTTAGAATAGAAGAAAATCGTTATGGGTTGAAATGATAGACCCAAGCGATTTTCATTTGCATTGAATTTGGGATTGTGGGTTGAAATGATATATACCTGTACATATTAAATTGCAGATTGAAATGATAAATATCCGTATTATGTGACCATAGGATAGAGAATTATACAGGCACCATTGGTCTATATATAAATATTTTGAAAATGATTTCTATGGTTTTGAAAGGGAATATATATGGTTTATTGAAATATTTTATATGAATATATTTAAATATAAAGTAGACTCAATAATAAACTTAAATTTAGTTCGACTTGATTAATATAACATGTTAAGTATTATATTTTAATAGATTTTCAACGATTTGTATAAATTAAGGAACATGAGTGGAATTGATTGAAATTATATTTAATCGAGAATTTTATGTAATCAAATCGCTTTAAAACTATTGAATTTGAAATTTTAAGATATGATCCTATAACTTGATTTGATTTAAGTAATTTAATGAATATTTCACGTTTAATGAAATTGAAGGAAATATATAGTAAACTGTAATTTATGGTTATTTCAATGATACTGAATTTATTAAGTGAATATTCCAATACTAAATAAAAATGAAGCTTATAAACCAAGTCTATATGAAATTGTTAAATTTAGTTTTGAAAATGTTGAATATTTAAAGTTTTGAAATATATTGAAATGGTTTACTTTGTGATTCAAATCCAGATTTGAAACCGATATAATGTGAAATTGTTTATTTAGAAACTGAATTGAAATTGAATTAAATTTGAATTTGGAATTCGAGTTGATTTGAATCAAAATTGTGAAATTTGAAGAAATTATAAATACTTTACTTTATAAATTAATTAATATATACACACACACATTATTTTAGGAAATAGATATATTTGAAATGAAATGATATTTTGGTTTTGAAGTATGAATTAATTTGAAATGACCACGGTGTTATAGTGTATATTTCTACATTGTAGATAGTTCCACGGATCCTCAGAGGATGGTTATCCCAAACATCTTTTAAGTTACTTGTATTTCAGTTGATATTTCACTTAAGTTGGATTTATTGATATAAGAATGTTAATCCTGACTCGAGTGTTTTGTGTTTTGCTTTACGCTCGGGTCAGACTGAGTGATACAACATTTGAGACGTGCCTTTGGATTTTGGAGATTCGCTTGGAGATCCAACTATCGATTCAGCTTTCAACCTTTCCAGTTGATTTGTTCAGAGATGTCATCATCTTGCATTTGAGATATTCTGTTGTATTCTATTTCAAACTCTATTGTTTATGTAGTAGCTTCATGAACTACTATTTATTTATTCCGATGCATTATTACATTACTCTGTGTCTGTGATTCTGTGATTATTTTATTTACTGTATATGCTGAGTTTTGCCAAATTTAAATTAAAAATATAATATTTTGAGCAACTCAAGTCTGGCATGTGTGTCTGCCTATGCACTTGGAGGTTGCAACATGATAGGGGGTTCTCGCTTCTGGGTTTGGTAGCGAACGATTGACTCTTACTCCTACATGTCCCTCCGGGGTTGGTGCGGTCGAGACGCTGGCCGTAAAGGCAGAACACAGGTACAGCTGTATGCTACGGTGGGTATTACCCCACTGATACGATGCGAATGGTTGAAAATATTAGGTCGTTACAGTTGGTATCAGAGCTTTGCTCTAGGAAAACTTAGCCTATATAGTAAATTTATTTACAGAATCACTTTCGTTCGAGCTTGAATTTATTCCTCTTTGATTTGGCTTTCCTTTGGACTTTGGAACGTTCCCTGTAGTTCCAAAAATTCATTTTCTTCTCTCCCTATTCGTGTTTCTTGATTCTAGAGTATCCTATAACTCCACTTCGAATGATCTCTATAAAATTGGTGATCCCGCCAATCTTTGAATGATTTGTAAAGGGGTGAAACTCCTTTACAACGGGCATTTACTCACTGAAGATTTCTATACCCTCGGTTTAGATGCTGCTATCTCTTGTTATGCCGAATTCTATCTTTGGCGATTGAATGCCGATTTGCCTCAGAATTCTGCACCGATCTTATTTTGAAATCACGGTTGACCGGTTAAGGTCGCCCGCGATTTATATAAGTATATCTATCTTCTATTTTTGCAATTTAATTATCTCATCGTCGTCCGAGCCTACCTTCGAATTAGAATTCTATTTGATTAGAGTTCCTCTAATTTAAATATTTATCTTTGTTTTGGGATCCATTCTTGAACCATCCTTTGAAATGTTTCGATAAGGATTATAAACCTTTTAAAACAAGTGTTTGAAGTTTCTAAGGATTTGAAATTTTGAAAATTATATAAGAAATTTGATTTATATAAAAATGATTTATAACGGAAGGGTTTTAAATTTGAACTTCGAGGAATTGAACTCCGGTGTTTTGAAATTGGTTTTAAGATTTTGGAAAATATATACAATACGATTTAAAAGTATTTTCTAAATAAGAAATGTTTCAAATGACTTGAATGAGTTCCAATAATTTCGAAAAAAAATTCAAAGAAATTTTCAAGAAAATAGAAGTCCAGAACTCACTTATGTCGTTGGAGAATAAATTCGTGATGAGTGCACGCATCATCGACATTGATTTTCGAGTTTCAGAGTAGGGGAGAGGCCAATTTAGTAGCTTTGCTATCTGAGGGATTTTGCGAAACCAATTTTGATTTCAAATTCTGGAGTATAATTTGATATTTTCGAAAGATATATATATATATACATATACATTTGAAATGATTTGAAGTGAGCCGGTGTTCAGTTCTCGAGTTTGGATTTGACTCTATATATTGAAATTGATTGATTGGTTGATGATTTCCAACTCTTGGATTTAAAATTTGATTTTTCCGACTATTTTGAATGTTCGAACACTTCCAAATCAAGGTTTAATGTTTAAAGCTAGGTAACTTCGAAAAGTACGAATTATTTGATAAAGTATATAAGTTTAGTTTTGAATGTTTAAGTATGAAGTAATACGATTTAAACAAGTTTAAAACTATTTTGTTAAATAAATGAATGAGGCTATTTTGAATTATATTAATATGAAATGCTTTGAATAAAATTTAGTTTTAAATAATTTGCAAAAGGTAAATTGGATCTTTCAAATAGAAATAAATAGTTTAATGGTTTAAATGGGATGGTTATAGATTTTGGGGTATAAGTGATTTTGAGAAAAATATTTGGTTTCGAAGGTAGATTGGAATTTGAAACCCGGTATTTATATGATGATTTTGGAAATGAATTTGGTTGACCAAAATTATGTTGACTTGGAAACTATGATTATTTTCTAAACCTATTATTTTGGATCAAACTGAAGATATTAAATTTGGAAGAAATAATTTGGTGAAACCATATATGATTTTGAAACTGAACTGATGTTGAAAGGAATTGAAATTGAGAACCTTGTTTTACTAAATACATGATTTGGGAGTTATCGAACTTATATAAAATTGATTTTTATAAGTATGAGGTTGATTTGTAGACTATTGATTTGGAAAGGTACTAGATTTGAACAACGAAATTTTATATAATCGAAGTCTAGATAAGTGTGATTTGATATATTATTGATTTTGGAAAGTATTCGATTTGAAAATGAAATCTGATAAAATGGACTTTATATAAGTATGATATTTGAAATTTGGTTTGAAAAGGTACTATATGATACATATTTTCGAAGTAAAGATATGGAAAGTGCCTTCTGCTTGATATCCGCTTTGTGGATTCAATCTATCGACATTATCCTCTCTGATTTGGCTTTTCGGATGTGATACTCGAGTGTCCTTCCATGGCGTTACCTATGGTCATTTTGTCGTGGTAGCATAATCCGCAAGGCAAAGATTGCTTAAAGGGTATGGATGTTTCCTGGAGGATCCAGGCGTAACCATTGTGTATCCACGGTCTATCGATTTTGTCATCGTGGCGTAATCTGCAAGGCATAGATTGTTTAAAGGGTGTGGATGTTTCCTGGGGGATCCAGGCGTAACCATTATGTACCTTGTGGTCCATGGATTTTTGTTATCATGGCGAAATTCGCAAGGCGGAGATTGCTTAAAGGTACAGATGTTTCTTGGGGGATCCAGGCGCAACCATTGTGTATCTACGATCCATGATTCGGTTGATTTGTTTGGATTGTACTTTCCATATCGGTTTTGAACGTTTTCAAGTATTTTCACTAGGTGTTGAAATAGGTCTTCTAAATACTTGAAGAATTCTAGCTTTGCGCCTGATCAATGCATGGCCAGAGTCTGCAAGAACAGGTATAAACTTGTTAAAACATCTAGTTATAAAAGTATTTTCGAAAGGAAAGTTGGTTTCGATATAAAAGTATTTTTATTATATTAATATTTAATTATAAAGGTATTTTATTATAAAAGTATTTCCAACAAAGAAATTTTGTATTAATATTTGAAATTGAAATTCTTAAGGTTTGAATTAACTATTCATGCCCGATACTATTCATTGAATCTACCTTTTCTGCTCAGATTTATTTATTCACCTATATTCTGTTTTCCCGAATCTACCTTTCTTTCCTTTTTGAATATAATGTTTAAAATATTACTTATTTATATACTACGAGGTCTAATGGAGAATTATTAGTATTATAAATCTTTAGAAGTTATTAATTGAATAAAACATATTTAAAGTAAATGATTATTAATTTATTAATAATATTTGAAAAGTATCTTGAAATAAATTAATAAATTTATGGATTATGGATTTAATGTTTTAATAGCTTCTTTATAAGTATAACCAATGATGTAAATAATTATTTTCAAATAGTTTTCGTATATTATAAAGGTGTTATTTAAGCATATAAATGGTACTTATAAAGGAAGCAAGAATTTTACAAATGGGTTTTGAAAAGCTTTAAACTATTAAAGATAAGTGAACTGCAAATGAAGTTTTCAAATAAATATTTCAAGTAAAAATTTTATAGTTTCAAATTAATTGTTTAACTTTGACTTTCAATCTACTTTTATTTCTGATTGTTCTATTCTCCTACTTCGTTCTTTTTCGGGGACGAAAAGTTTTGAGTGGAGGAGAGTGTAACGACCCAATTTTTTTAGTGATTTTAATTATTTTATTAATTGAAATTTTGTGAAATTTTGAACAATAAAATTTTAAATTAAAAACTTATTATTTGGGATACGTCTATTTAAACATAACAAATGGAAAATTTTCGTCGAATAATACAGATGTTGTATCGGTCGCTAGAAATTCAATTTAAATCAGTTAATAACAGCTGAATTTAAAAGTATTCTGAAACCTAAATGTGTCAACATGAGAAAATTTATTTAGAACACTCTGAATCAGACTGCAGAATTTTTTTCATGAAATTCGGATGTTTCTAGCTCCGTATGGATTTTTCCATGCGGAATAGCAACGTATATCGGTACCGATTATTGACTTTTGATAGGATGATCGTACCACTGATATCTATATACCGTTTTGATCGTCTCGTCGTGCTGATCTCTACGGTATATTTATTTCTGTATTTTGAGGTCTGGTGTGCGACGGAAACAATAAACTGTTTGTGGTAATGGTACCATAAATGGCGACTTTATTGCTTCCTTCGGTTTCAAAATTTGTAACGTGCCGTCTAATCCACCCTCAAATTGCTTCAATAATTTTTTCGAAATCAATGCCTTATGACCGTTGCTATTATTTTTGTTTCAATATAGATTACTCAGGTGTCTTTTCCTTTCTCCAACGGTTGAATTTCTAACAGCCTAACATTGATTTTGTTGCGCCAACTATTTCCTTTCTTTTATAATAATCGTTCATTTATATATTTATTTGCCACTCAAAGGTTTGTTCGCTCCTCTCTGTTGCCAAACTTATATTCCTTTCTCTGATTCACAAAAGAAAAAAAAGAAAACAAAACCTTTGCCCCTTCCTAATTTTGCTGCGTCCAGATTTGCTTGCCATTCCTCCACATTTTCTTTCCTCCTCTCCACCACAGACCAACGCGTCAACCGCTACTTCTCCTTCCCAGATCTCATCATCGCCTCATCCAACACCCCCGCCTTCCACCTCACTGGCCAACAACTTCCTCGCCCCTCCTCTCTCCACTCTCTAGCCTCCCTCCTCCACATACTTCTCCCATCGGCCAACCCAATCCCGGCGAGCGGCCTCTGGCAACCACCCTTTCGAGCCTTGCCTCCTCTTTGTTAGCCGAATGCATGTTATGTATAGGTAAGTTTGGATATATTTGTGTAGTGACCTGCATATGATTAGAGTAGGATATAAAGTTTTAATGTTTAAATTTATAAAGGTTTATTTTTATGCCAGCTTGTTTTGTACTTTTGGTCTGCATATAGTATAGTTAGAAGTGTATTATATTATATATACTGTATAATGAATAGTAATATACATAGTTATTTATGAGATCTGGATTTAGTATACGTAGGTTGTATATTGTTGTTGCCGAATATAGGCTAGGTAGTTGGAATTTTATATACATTGTTAGTATATATGTTATATATTAATGTATGTGTGTGTGTATATATATATATATCTCTGTGTGTGTGTACCGGTTAGATGTGGGTTAGTTTTAAATATAATAGTTATAGTTTTTGTATATTAGTTTAGATGTTTCCAGTATGATATATGTTCTTGAGTATAAAGTAAAATACATATAAGATTATAACATTGATTTTTAATTTATACATGTACAGTCTGGTAAGCTATATAATATATATACATATATGTATATAGTCTGGTTATTTGTATAAAATTATGTGATATGTTTTAGTTAAGTATAGGTACGTTGTGGATATAGTTGTGTAGGATTTAGTAACTAGTATATTTGTTTTTAGTTATGGTTTTATTAGGTGAATATACATGAATTTTAATGGTTGAACTGAACTGGATTTTTTTATAAGTATGTATTTTATTTTAACTATATATATTTATTTTAATTTTTGTCTTAGATTAAAATATTGATTTTTATAAAATAACAAATATTTTCTATATATATATATATCAACTGATTCTGATTCAGTTCATCGATTCTTGATTCTCAGTCTCGTTCGTCCATTTCGCATTCAATCTGACTTTGCTTTAAGATTCGTGCCTGGATTTCATAACTCAACTTCATTATCTATCTCTCTAGCCTCGAAATGTGAGCAATCACTCACGATTAACATTCTTTCATTCATTAAATTTGATTTCAATTGAAACGTCAATTGAAGTATGATGTTATTATTAATTTAAATAATTATATATGCTATTATCTGCAACTGTTCACTTGTGGGATATGACACCATATCCTGCTGTTTATATTATATTGTTATTTATGATATATGCATGTTATTATTATTATCATACCATCATCACTCTGCAAGTTCCTTGTTAGTATAGAATTCACTATAGTTTGAAATTATACATATCCGAACGGACTTTAAAATAGGAGAAAATCGTTATGGGTTGAAATGATAAAGCCAAGTGATTTTCATTTGCATTGAATTTGGGATTGCGGGTTGCAATGATATATACCCGCATATATTAAACTGCGGATTGAAATGATAAATATCCGTATTACTTGACCATGGGATAGAGAATTATACAGACACTGTTGGTCCATATATAAATATTTTGAAAATGATTTCTATGGTTTTAAAAGGGAATATATATGGTTTATTGAAATATTTTATATGAATATATCTAAATATAAAGTAGACTCAATAATAAACTTAAATTTAGTTCGACTTGATTAATATAATATGTTAAGTATTATATTTAAATAGATATTCAATGATTTGTATAAATTAAGGAAGATGAGTGGAAATGATTGAAATTGTATTTAATTGAAAATTTTATGTAATTAAATCATTTTAAAACTATTGAATTTGAAATTTTAAGATATGATCCTATAACTTGATTTGATTTAAGTAATTTAATGAATATTTCACGTTTAAGAAATTGAGGGAAATACATAGTAAACTGTAATTTAAGGTTATTTAAATGATATTGAATTTATTAAGTGAATATTCCAAGACTAAATAAAAATGAAGCTAAACCAATTCTATATGAAATTGTCAAATTTAGTTTTGAAAATGTTGAATGTTTAAAGTTTTGAAATATATTGAAATGTAAATGGTTTATTTTGTGATTCAAATTCAGATTTGAAACCGATATAATGTGAAATTGTTTATTTCGAAACTGAATTGAAATTGATAAATTTAAATTAAATTAAATATGAATTTGGAATTCGAGTTGATTTGAATCAAAATTGTGAAATTTGAGGAAATTATAAATACTTTACTTTATAAATTAATTAATATATGTATACACTATTTTGGGAAATAGATATATTTGAAATGAAATGATATTTTGGTTTTGAAGTATGAATTAATTTGAAATGACCACAGTATTATAGTGTATATTTCTACATTATAGATAGTTCCATGGATCCTTAGAGAATGGTTATCTCAAACATTCTTTAAGTTACTTGTATTTCAGTTGATATTTCACTTGAGTTGGATTTATTGATATAAGAATGTTAATCCCGACTCGAGTGTTTTGTGTTTTACTTTACGCTCGGATCAAACTGAGTGATACAGCATTTGAGACTCACCTTTGGATTTTGGAGCTTCGTTTAGAGATCCAACTATCGATTCAGCTTTCAACCTTTCCAGTTGGTTTGTTCAGAGATGTCATCATCCTGCATTTGAGATATTCTGTTGTATTCTATTTCAAACTCTGTCGTTTATATAGTAGCTTCATGAACTACTATTTATTTATTCCGCTGCATTATTACATTACTCTTGTCCATGATTCTGTGATTATTTTATTTACTGTATATGCTGAGTTTTGCCAAATTTAAATTAATAATCTGAAATTTTAAGCAACTCAAGTCCGGCATGTGGGGATGCGAATGGTTGAAAATATCAGGTCGTTACAATAACATAACTACTACCATATCTATATGCTAATGAATCATATGTAACAAAAGAAGTCATCAAACAAATTAAATAATATCCATTCAATTGATCCATAACCATTTCGATTGCATCTTCAATGTTAATCTTTTATTTATACTTTCATTTACATCCAATTCATTTACACTCAATTCACTTACGTTCAAGTGACTTACATTCCACTTATTTACATTCCAATTAAATCAATTAACTTATAGCCAATTATTTTTCCTCAATTTATTATCTTTCATGTACATTTATACTAACCATCCACTTTTATATAATTCACATACATTTACATTCATATTCATTTCAATTAGTTAATAATCAATCCATTTACATTCAACTGATTTATATCCAATTTAAATCAAATTCAATTATTGGCATGAATTTTTACTTTCAATTCAATATGCTTAGCAACATTTCATTCCATATTTAATTTATTTATAGATCGTTTCATAAAATCATCTCATTTTAACTTTTTCTAAGTTAAATTTTATTTTATTTTCACTTAGTATATTACTTCAATACTAATACTACTTATAAACCATTCCAAACAATTATTTACTTAAGTTCTTTATAAACATTTTATACCACATTTTAATATTTATTTTCACTTTACTATTCAAGTTCATATTTATTCTAGCAACCAACATTCCAAAACAAATTCAATTTATTTTACAACTTAAGTTGGATTTCATTTTATATTTCATTACTTTATTGCAAATCAAATTAAATTTTCATTTATTTAGCTTAACTGAAGTTAAATTTAATCTTACAATTCAATTTTTAAATTTACTTTTTTTAACATTTATATTCAATAGGTTTAAAATCCGTTCTATCTTATTAATTTTCAAAATCTATAAGTTATAAAACTTATTTCTTATCTATACCTTCTTAAAAGTTCAAAACCCATTATCTTGCATTTCTCACAACATCGAGATAGAAATATTCAGGATTTTAAACATTCGATTTTATTTCAAATTATTTTGAAATCACACACACACACATATACACATAACTCCTTTGTATATCAAATTTCACTTCTGGAATCAAAAAAAATTATATCAAAATAAAACTTCAATAGTAGCAATTCCTCACTTAGAAACTCAAAAATAAATGCCTATGATGCTGCAGTCATCACCAAAATTATTTTTCAGGCTCTTGAGTGAGTTTAGTGCTTACTACCTTTTTAAACTCCATTTCAAATATTTCTAACCCAGATATTTTCAAATTAATACTATTATTATTTTTCTAAAAACTTTGTAAACAATTTTCAAAATCAATGGGTTTTAAATTCTCCAACTTCTTGTTTTAAGTCCAAGTTTATTAACAAATCAGTTTTATTAATAAATCACATTTATAAAAGGTACTAAGGCAATTCCATTTATAAATCACGTTTATAAATCATATTTATAAAATATCACTTCAGATGAAATATTATTTTACAAATATTGATTATTTTAAGTATAATCAATCCTCTATAATTCGTATTTATAAATCACTTTCATATATAATTCAATTTACAGATATTTATCTTTGTTTAGATTATAACAACAACTTTTATTAAAACAACAACAACATATGATAATGATCAAATATTACATTCTCTAACAACCAAACGCACATATATAACCATAATAATTTCTTTATATATAAGATATAATTTATGTAAAATTATTTCATTTACCCACTTTCAAAACAATAGTGTGTTGATTTGTCTTGTTTAAGCGTTTAGAAACACCTACTGATATCGTGGCATCCTACGTATCGACCAGAATTCATAAGCCACTCAACAGATAAATTAACATAATATAAAACATTTTTATAATCACTAACAAATACGTACCCATATATACACACTCAAAATCATCCTAGGGTCTCGCTTACCCTATCTCAAATGTGTTCATTCCCACCAAAGCTTAGGTGTTCGCTCAACCTAAGCTCTGATACCAAGTTTAACAACCCACTTTTCATCAAATTCAAGCTGACAATAAACCATACATGTCCAACCCAAATCGAATGGAAAGACGGACAATTAAGTGAAATAAAGCAGAAAGAAGAAGAGAAGAGGAGGATGAGAAGAAGAAGAAAGAAACTAAAACAATATAGAATCTCACAATCGCAGCGGAACAATGTATATAATATAAGATAAATGATCTTTACAAAAGAGAAACTGTTATATACATACATCCATCAGTGTAAAAAACAATCACAATTATCAGCCTGGAAAGTTATAACATCATATCCTCACAATTGTTGAAAATTTCAATAACAAAGTAGCGAAAAATAAACATATACAAGAATATGACTTAAAGACCTCTAACTCATCTCTTGACCTCCAATGCATCCAAAGCAATATGTAAATTATGCTCGGTCTGACCCGAGCATTATAATAAAATAACACCTGAGTCAGCCTAGAAAACTAGCTTGAGAAAACAAACCCAACTGGATTTTAAAGTTATACAAACTTTTGAAATCAAAAGTATCTCGTAAGATCACGTCACTTATAAACACGGACGGGTTTTCACCATACGGTAACCAAAATATTTCGTATGAAATTAGTTGATATTATAATAGTGTCTATTATACAAATACTTATTAATCATAGCCGACATTGTTACATTATTAAACTCCAGCATAATATGTATACAATCAAGTCCGAAGGCTCATACTGGAGAATGGATTCCAATTATGAAAGGGTAAGGTCTACCTACCGAATCCGTACAGCTCTAGATAAAATGTACGGGAGGCTACCGCACGTTGCACCTCAGCTACTCAGGACCGGCCCTACCCCTTACTAGATAGCGCCGAATATGATCACCCCATGGTTGATAAACAACATCATGGGCCTCGAAGCATACTTAGAGATATCGACACTAGATCTTGGGATGATCATACCCTAATGGGAGCGACCCACATAGTTATGCCACATGTCCCTACATTAGTCATTTTCTCCGTTGATGAGGATTGAGGCTACGATTACTTTTATATAGTATTTCCCACTTGGAATGCTCATACTGCCCTCCAGGTAACAATGCAATATTAACATTCATCCATACAAGTTCATTCTGGGACTGAATGAAACATTTGAGAACTCCATCCTTGAATTTCCATCATCCTTAAGAAGTCTTCACTTTGCAACATTTAGTGGATCGAAGTGGTTTTCGAATAACAAATTCGATCCCAACATCTTCGAAACAACTTTCGATAATTCCTAGTAAACTCGTCCCATCTTCCTTAGGAAATAAATAGTCAATGATAAGATCGGATATCACCACCGACCGTCAGTGGATGAATTTCCTTATCATTGTCTTAGGAGAATGAAACAAGATTTATACTCACAGTACAACATCATCAAAGATGACAATGCAAAATAACTCACGTGTTTCTCCTAGATATTTTCAAAGTTACATTTGGGTCCAAATTCGATAGTCGGTTATTTAACTATTGAATAAACAAACATTCAAATTAAGGATTTTAATTCCATAGAGGAAACCAACATTCATCAAGCACCAAGCAACACTAAGCCCCTTTTTAATAATCCATCATTTATTTTAAGTCATCTTGTAAATACTTGTATCAAAATACTTTTACAAAGAATATTCCCAACCTTTCTGTTTTCAATACTTAGAAAATATCAATATACCTACCTTAACGGTATAAGTTATTTACCAACACTAAGGAAGATCCCCTTATAAAGTCGAAAAATATTTATAAACTCCGTTATAAATTTCTAAAACCCTTTATGAACCATTTATAATTTATTTTCCAAGTCGTTTATAAACCCTTTATAAACCATGTTCAATTATTTATAAAACTCGTTTTTTATAAATCTCTAAACCCATTTCTAAAATTCATTTATAAATATCTATGCCATTTATAAAATTCTTTTATCTTTTAACCAATCTTCCTTTATGTTTTCCAAAACATATTATAAGATTCTTCTTATAATCCACATCTATTTATAAAAACCTATTTATAAATCTCGAAAACTTAAAAATATAAATTCTATCATTTACTTAAAACAAGAAAACATTTTAAATAAATAAATATTAACTTGAAAATTTTCAAAATAGTAATTAATAAATTCCAAACATTCTAAATAACAATAACAATTTATCTTCAACAACTTATAAATATTAATAATTAATTTCTAAGCTTTACTTATAATGATTAAATTTAATTTCAAACAATATAAATAATTTTAACAATTAACTTTTAAAACATTAAACTATTGATAAATCACTTTTAAAGCAATATTAATATAAATTAACCACTTTTAAAAAATTATTATATTTACATGATAAAAATCCACACTAAATTTCCGACAAGACCATTTCCATATTTATAAAACATGTTTATAGATCTCTTCCAATTTTATAACACTTCCTTTCGTAAAAATTCCTTTATTTATGAACCCATTTATAACTCAATTCCATTATAAATCTTGTTTATTCATAAAATTCCATATAACATAATTTTCAACCGTCTTTAACCTTTCTTCAATAGGTATAAGTTTATTTTATAAAAGAAATTCAATTTTTAAAATATCGTTTAACAAATCCCAAATTTTACCTCATCTTAAATTTCTAAAATAGAATCAACTATTTTCTAACATCCAATTCCTCATCTTGTAATAATCCACCATTCGATTTATTTCACCAATTTGTTAAATAATAATAATTTTCTCTGATGTACAACACCGCTTATAAATCCATATTTTTATTAACAAAACGTCAGTTTACAAATCTTTACTTCATTTGTAAAACATCACTTTATACAAAATGATTAATAATAATTATATCAAATATTTTCTATTTTCTTTTAGAACTATATACTTTTATTATAAAAGACGGACTTAATTTAAGATTTAAAAATCTGTATCCACAATTCAACATTTCCATTTAAAATATTTTATAAGACTATAAATTTATAATTTCTCAAAATTATACCTTTTATTGTATAAAAATTATTTAAACGTATAAAACTTCCAAAATCGCTTTGAAATCCCGTTTTATATCCAAACATAGTTTTATAGTATTTAAAACACACAAAAATAAGGCCTAATGTTACTCAAGCACTAATTAAGTAAAAATCGTGTCTAGAGCATCGATTTTAGCGTCCAAGATATCATATGCCAATTTATATGAAAATAAAATCAACCAGTATGGGGAATCCTGTTGGATCTCTCCGACCTGTTCCCCTGCATCACATATATAAAAATCAATCGCTTCGAGGCAGGACTCATGTACAGAGAGACATCCGCTCTTACACAGGAACATAAAAGGATCTCATCCACTCCAATAGCCGGGAATATATTCAATCCAACTACATAATTTAGTATATTATCCAAATAATCAATAATAATCAGAAATAAATATTCAAACATCCAATAAATAATATTTGTTGACTGTATAAATTCTCTTATTAACTAGAAAGGTGAGATTAACTTACATTAATTTTTATTGTCGTCCGAACGTTCCGTTTTGAATTAAAATTGAACGGTCATTCAATTTTAACCCAAAATTGCAACTAGCTCTACATCTGTCTAATCCAACTCCATCGCATAGCCTTCGTTGATACGATCGCAATGCGGCTCGTTGCGTTCAATTTGGACCTCGTATGAATTCGATACGGATTAACGAAATTTTAAAATAATTAAACCATAATTAACTTAAATTGATATAAACATTTAAAGTAATCATACCCTTTTTCCCCAATTACAAATTCCCGCTCTTGAAACATACTGTCATCGTTAGTCTCCCAATTTCCCTCCGTTCCTCCACGATCAACTGCGAAACCAATCCCATATCACTCGCCTTCATATTTCGCACCACCCAGTCACCACCACGAAGACCGCATCTCCTCCCCTTAGGCCACGGCTTCAACCCAGAAACGAAGCCGTACACGGTGTCGCGATGCACTACAGGCCGCTGCACCTCCCTCGTCTTGGCCGCGTCACTCCTTCCACCTACAAACACCAAACCAAATTTTGATTGGCCAAATACACTTCCAATCCTACAAAAATCCAAACCCTAGCCCACTGCCTTATTCTCGACCCCCACCCAAAGACGACGAGAACAGTATTAAGCCCATAGAATTGAAGACCTTGGTCATGCGATCCCAACGAATCAAAATTTGCGATTTTTGGTTTAGAATCAAATTTGATTTTAATTTTGCTTTCTTTGATGAAGTGGGTTCTTCCTTTCTTTCTTTTTTATTCCTGCCAACTGAATGAAGAAACAAAGCTGCAAGGCGAGGAAGCATGTTTGTATGCTTTAGGGTACGAATGTTGGGTATATATATGTGTGTGTGTGCGTGTGTGCGTGTGTGTGTGTGTGTGTGTGTGTGTGTGTGTGTGTGTGTGTGTGTGTGTGTGTATATATATATATATATAATTAGAAAAATGTCCAACTTTTTAAACGTCCGAATTTCTCGAACTCTAAAAGATACGTGCCCCCTGGCGTTTTATATGTTATACCCCTATTTCGAATACAATGGAATTATTCTCGAGATCTAATTCGATCATACACAAAAGGTAGCTTTTCAAATCCAGTTATTATATAAATTTCTGAATTAAATTTCCCCACGCTTCGATCCCTCACGTCCAAAATTCGTTCGGTCGTCATGAAATTTGATAGCATACTATAGTTCACTATTACGGATCCGACAAAACTGGTTTCGTCAAAATCCGAGACAGTGCCCCAAAAAGCTATTTGTACGTGTTATTTGAAACGAATAATTCCCAAAATCAATTTATTCACTTGTAAATCAAATTTTAAAGTTCACTATTCTTATCCGAATAGAATTTAAATCAACTTTTCATACAGATTCAAGTTACTGAATTTCTAGGTCGTTACGGCTATACTGTATATGAATATGGAACTATGTTTCTGATACTACTTCCTTCTGTTGTAGTTAGATCATAATTTTGTAGCTTATCGCATAACAAGATATAACAAAGTCTTTTCATCCGAAAATTTCGTTGACAACGTTTTTGATGCCCATTTAATATGTCTTTCGCACACATTGACAACGTTTTTTATGCCCGTTTAATATATATTTCACCCACATTAAACATGTATATTCTGACGTGTGCATTCGGATATTAAGACTCATTCTTCTAGATACTTGATCAAATCCCGTGAATCTTGGTAATGCGAATCTTTTTTCGAATTAGACATTATTTACATTGAAGGAAATATGAGAGTAGAGAAGGGAAGTGATAAGAATATAGTAGGAAGAAGATGAAGACGGATGAGTTTGGCTTATAAGCAGGGCCGACCCAAAGGATAGCCCACCAAACCCATCAGCTGGAGCAGCCCACTGGGTCAAGACAAACTATAATCTAAGTTGAGTTTTAGCTTATTTAGCTATAGTTATAAATTCTGAGCATTGTTATATTTGATGTATTGGTGAACGTTCAATTTGTAGTGAAGTTTTCTGGATTCAGAACCCTCTTGCAATTTTTTGCTTATAAATTTTCTGTATTAGGTTAAAGCCTTAGGCTGGGGCAGCACACAGAATGGGCCAGGTCTGCTTAAAGAGAAAGAGGAAGGAGATGAAAATGAAACGTAGGTCTGTTAATCTTTCCGACATCGAGAAATTAACGTTGGGATGCCCATTAATTTGGCGTTACTTTTCTTTTACAGCCAAATTTTCGCAAAACCATTTTGTCACCGCTCTTTTGCGTCCAAATTCATTTCCTCTAACCATTTAATTGATTGTTCTCTCTAGATCGTAAATCAACTTCCCTCTCATCTCATTGTTCGTTTACATCTCTCCCTGGACGCCATGGCTGATTTCGCGGAAGAAAACATAATGCGATCGCCGATCTCTTCTGAGAAACCCGCGGATGTGGCATCTTCATATGCTATTTCGTCTTCTGTTCCGAAGGCTGCGAAGAGCGACGACGAAGAATTTAAGAAGACAGATCAGTCTCACGAAGAGGTATTAGAGACATCATGGAAATTAATTTCATGTAAGTGGTTTAGTAATTTTGATAATTTGTTGATAATTTGTGTTGATAGCTTTTCTATCCATCATATGATTAGATGGGTTGTTGATATTGAGTTTAAAATTTACAATAGCAATCTGTTATTATTTGTTTTGATTATCCGATATCATTAATAATATAATCATGACAACGAAAGTTTTACAGTGAGTGAATTTTAGGATAAAAATCAGTCCCCATCATATTGTTGCTAGGTCATGAGTCGTTGAATCTTGTGATGTTAAGTCGGCTGTGTTGAGTTGTAATTTCCTATAAATAGGAGTGTGTTGTCACTGTAAAGGGAGTTGATTTTGAATTAAATTTGTGTGTGAGCTTTTGTCACCATTGTTGAAGTTGAGTGTGATCTCCTTCTTCTTTCCTTCTTCGGTTTATTCGTGCACGAATCAACGAAGTAGAAGCCAATTCTCGGTATCACTTGCGAGTGATCAACGGTCGAATTGTAGATCTTTCAACACGGTATCTTGCGAGATCAACGGGTTGGAGATAGCTAGATTCCGGCATCGTCAGGATCAACAGAATTTGGCATTTATTGTTTTATCGGATTATTTGACACGAAATCATCATTTCGTGAGGAAGAAAGCATTATTAGCGCGTCAAAGCTAAATCCGCTGCGTCAAATACGCATGTGATTAGAATTATTAGCTATGCTAACATTCAATCCATTAAATCGTACTAAGGTTGTAGAATTAAGGATGCCAATAGATCTCTCTATATGTGTCTATATACATACATACATATAGTTATTCCAAATCATTACTTATTTGAAATTGAAAAAATATTTTTTGCATTTGTACTTCTAAAATTAACAAATCTACGTAATCTAAAGTTTTCAAATCAAGATTGCTTTTTATTTTTTAGTAAGATTATATTTCAAACAACCACGTCTTCACTTCAAAATCTTTTTGAATTTTTCTCCTTAATAAAATTCTTTCTTGATCTCTCCCTCCTTCCCTACACACGTATACACGTACACTACAACCAAATATAATTTCTTATTATATTTTTGATTCCAAATTAGAGGCCATAGATGTGTAAAGATAAATATGTTTATCATAAGTATTCATGAATTTGGTGTAATAATTATTTTAAACTAAAACAATATTATATTGATATATATATATATGTATGTATGTAATTTATAAATCCAACTGTCAAACTTCAACCAACACATAACTTAACAAAAATGAATTGTAAGTTCCTTGTATATATATGTGTGCATATCAATATTTTAAAAAATGCGCTCAAGGCATGCCTCAAGGCGAGGCGTAGGCAGAAAAGCCTCAAAGTGTATTCCAAAAGGCGTTTTACCCAAAATGCGTACATCTAAATCGTTTAAGGAATAAAAAACATGAAAAACGTAAGCTACGGTACTCCATGCTAACGAGGGTTAAGACTTTTGAGTTGAAAAAAAATGTACCTTTCATTGCTACGTATCCCACCCATACCTCATATCTCATTCCAGTAAAAAATAATCCAACAAAAGAGAGAAAGTCTTGAGTAAGTAGGTTATTTTTTTCAAAAATAAGTAAATACAAATACAATTATAAAAAGTGGAATCAAATTCTTCCAGTTATTTATTTTTTATTTTTAAAAAAGACATGCATACCTGTTCAGAGTCATATTTGAAGAATTTTTCTTTATTTTTTGCATAGGTTAATTTAAAATGTCAAAATTTTGTTATATGTTTTGCGTTTTATACCAAAAAACTTACGCCTCAATGTTTCGAGGCTTAAGCCTCACCTCATGGATCCGAAAATGTCTCGCGGACGCTTTCGTGTTCTGAAATAGTGTGGTGTGTGAGTATGTTCATATATATATTTATATATTCAAATTGATATTCATAAGTTCTATGTATTATAAATTTCCAAACTAGAACAATATCTATTTGGAATTGTATTCTAAAATTAACAAACCTTACAATTCTTCATATACCAGACCATAGTTGTTCTTTATATCATTTAGTAATATTAAATCTTGGAGGACATACATCTATATGTTCTCCTAAAATGCTAAAATATTGTCCTTGCTATATTAATACATTTCACATACAATTCACATAGGCACGCATGCACACACATTTTATGTATGACTTTTTTGATGATAAAAATGAATTGAAATTGAATTCATCGAAAAATGGAATTGATTCGTCCAGTTTCATCAACATTTTCCCATGAAGTCCATTCATGCATATCTATGTGCTATCCTGAACATCATCCTTGTATTAATACATGTCACATAAAACGCACGCACACACATACATACACACATACACCATGCACAATTCAAAGTTTGATGATAACATGTAATGAAATTGACTTGTTTCAATTTGATTGACATTTCCTGAAAAGTGCACATAAGCATCTTTGCGCTTTTGGAATGTTGAATTCAAGATGTAGTACTTTAGAAAAGTGCATACATGGTTGACTTTCACAAATGCATATTCTGCCATTTTAATTGGCGATAATATAAAGAGAGAAATGTGAAAATAAGTGGTGCAATATAACAGTAAGAAATACTCCAAGCTACACCGAGCTTTAAAAAACCGACACATACATGAGTGGGTTGACCATAACTCTATCCTCTTGAGTGTGAAATTAGAGGTCTTGAGTTCGAGAACTATAGACACCAAAGTATTAATTGTCAATAAATTAAAAAACAACCCTAACATTGTTTATTCGTTTTGTTTTTTTATTGTGATATGCATCTTCGGATGTTGCAAGTTTTGTTTAAGCAACAATAAAATTTCTTCTCTACCTCCATGAGCGATTTTTGATAAACCTAATATTCGGGACAAAGCAGGCAATTATCATTTTTCTATCTTCGTATTATTCTCCTACTCTGCTTTCCTTGTCAACTAGAACTTGATCGTAATGTTTTTTATAATTTGAATAATATTAGCCTTCTATTTTTTTTCAAAGTTTGAAGTTTTCGACCAAAGCTTGAAATTTTGTACCGATTTTGGCATGAGGTAAGATGAAACTAAATGTGGAACTGAATCTCGCGGTAAAATGTCCAAAGAAAAGCCAAGTTTCACATTGTACGATAACAAATAAAAAGAAAAATAATTTTTGTTCAAAATCACACCATGTAAATAAAAAATAAATCCATTGATCAAATTTTGATATATTTTCATCTAGTTTGAAGTCCTGAATTTCCTTAGAGCAAGAAGCTCTAGTTTTTTTTTTGCATGTCCAAAATCCCGATTATTATTAAACGCTACTTTTTTTCCATTTTGTTTGAGTATGATGATCAAGGAGAACTGGTGCGTTAGTGAACGGAGAAATTATCCTAGGAGAGAAATATATTCAGATAAAATGGTTGTAGTGGTATGATAAAATTACTAATCTATTATTGCTTTATATGATTTGGATTTGGGTTTTAAACCTATCTTTTATTATTTCAAACTAACACAAATAAGTGTACTGACTCGGATGTATAGAAATGATCAAGTAACTTAAGTTTAATAATAGATCTTTAAAGTAAGCTTGCTAATACTTATACTACTATTCAATTCTTTGCCACCTCAATAAAACTCTGCAAAATCCCCACTATAACGCATAGCACTTTTCGACCGCTACCCTTTTTTTCATATAGCGCTATTAAATAGTAGATTTGTTTTAAGCCTCGCTATTTTCCACTTCCAACTAAATCAAGGCTTTTTGGCATCCGCTGTAACAACATTAATATAAACAGCTTTAATAACATTAATATAAAAAGCTGATTTAACAAGTTCTCTTTTGCACTAAATTAATAAAGTTATGGAGAAATTTTAAAGGTATAAGTGTTCAATATAACTTAGAAATCTATATTGATCACCAATCTAGATTATAAATCATGGTATTCTTCGATTTTATCATACAAGATTAAAAAACATTTCTTTTTCCAACACAAACGCTGCGAGGATAAGAATAAATTAACTTTAAATATCTGGTTTTATGTATAATAAAGCTTTTTGCACCTTCGCTATTTTCTGCTATATCCCCACTATAATTTTTTGCACCTCCATCACTATCGAATTGTAACGACCAGAAATTTTCGACTCCGAAAATTCCAGATTGTTAAAGAAGAAGAAAGAAGAAGGAAAACAGAAAACAACATCTCACATTCGCAGCGGATAAAATATAATTACAAATAATAGCATTTTTATAATGAAAAGCCGTAATTGTTACTTTACATACAATTCATCAGAGTACAGTCACTTATACACAAACTGGACAGTTATATAACTGTTCCAGACTACAATCCATACAGACTACACAGTCTCATATACACAGCGGAAAACTCCATACGTTCCTGCTATTCAACTCGCCTCTGAGCTTCAGAAACGTCCTTACCTCAAAATCTGTAATACTTGGTTTGACCCGAGCATTACATCAAAGTAACACCCGGGTCAGGCTGGAAACCAGCGTGAGTAAACCCGTTTATCATGAAGTACTAAACATAAAACTTATATAAAACCCGAGGTAACTCGTACTTCACTATGCGTTCTTAACTTGTTATAGTCAACACTTATTTCACAAATCAACCTGTAAGTACCATTGATTAGTTTCAATGGTGCAGTTCACTTAAAATATTTCATTTCAGCCTATTTATTACACATATTAAATCTATAAAGAATTATAGATGATTTCAAATCGTAGTGGTTTCGGGAATTTACTGATACCCGACCCCGGTCTCTTCGAGTCTCATGTCATCTTAACCCAAGCTATTCAAATGAAATACAATCCAAACTTAAAATACAGGATGTCACTGTTCAACCCACACATATTATATCACATAGCATCACACATCACATATCAGAGATATAAACTAATCTAAGACATACAATATCATTTAATCATTCATAAGCAAGATTAATCAACCACACCATCTCTAATTAATTTTAATTAACCACTAATGAATTAAATTAACTACTTCAATTACCTTTAAATCATGCTTACTTAACATTAATTAATTACAAATCAATTAATTAATCATCTACTAATTATCCATCTTAATTAATCAACCTTGATTAATTATACTTTAATTGCATTAATTAATTAGCCTTTAATTAATAACACAAATTAATTAACCTTCACCCATTCACATTAATTACATTTATCCTTAATTAATTACTCAAATTAATTATCCTATAATCACTTACATTGATTAATTATCATTTACTTCATCACACTTTTTAATTAACTAACCCTTAATTAATTTCCTTAATTAATCAATCCTTAATTAATTACACCAAGTAATTAATCCTTAATTAATTCCATTAAGTAATACCCTTTTAATTACTTTTATCAAGTAATTATCCCATTGGTTAATTATCTTGAATTAATTAACCTTTGATTATTTATTTAATTTAACCTTTAATTAAATTAATTATCTCTTAACAAATTAATCCTTTAATTACTTACATTAAGTAATTATCATTTAAGTAATTAATCTCTAATTACTTACATTAATTAATTCCTAATTTTCAATTAATCTCTAATTAATTTATAACCCTTAATTTAATTGATTAATCCTTAACCGTTAATTAATTAATTTCCCTTTAATTACTTTATTAATTTAATTAATCATTAATTATCTAAGATCTTAATTAACTTTAAGATAAATCTTTATCTTTATTAATGACTTACTTATCATTAACATTATTTAAATACATTTTATCTTTAATTAACACTTAATTTAATTACTAAATTAAGTCTTTAGAAATAACATGAAAATAATTTTATCTTAACAAATTTAAGTTAACAAAACATATAACTTCTTTAATCCAATAATTTAAAAACATTTATCCTATAATAGTTTAAACTAGTTTTAATTTAAATTCAAAACTTGCTTTATTATTTGAACTTTAAAACTGTTTTAAACCTTATTTCGAGTTTGATTCGATCTTCACCCGAAACCTACCCCGATTTCCCTTACCCTTTTTAAAAAAAACTTAGACTGTTAAAACTTTAAAACCAGTAAGCTTATCACTAATGTTCTACTTGAATACGAACCCGAGACATCCCTTCTTTCCCCCGAGACCAACCAGAGACAACCCACAACTTCACCAAGCTCAACATCAAAGATAAACCACAGTCCTGTGCACATGCACCGATCGCCAGCGATGCTCCGGCATCCACGACCACCACCAACATGTTCTCGCTGGCTCCCTCAAGCCATCAGATCACCCAAACCCCTCGATTGATCTCGAAAACGAATTTCAACTCGATCGATTCTAACCTGAAAACAAAACTCCACAACCATACGTTGCCTCGACATGCCGATTCCGGCCACCAGAAATCACGATCCTTCGCCCAAAGCTTCACCATAATCTCAAGCTTCATTTCTCCCACGACTGGACAATTCCGATTAACTGTCGACGGTGCGATCATCAGTTTTACCGCCTCGACCAAAACTAAGATTAAACCCAAGTTCGTCGAACTGCCATCGCCACGGTGGCTTAAAAATCCACTGACCATTTTTACTAGAGCCCTCGACCCCTCAGCCTGCTCCAGTTGTGACCCCAAGCATCCAAGTGCCGCCGATCACCAGAAAATGCCCAAAACTCCCTTCTCGTTCAACATGCATTTCCCTCACGAATTACACACTTAAAAATCGTGATTCCACTCTTAAAAATCCTAGATGTTGATAACGATTCAGATTTTAATTATGAAACCAGAAATCATTCAATTCAAAAAAAATTGATATAATTTGAATTTTACAGTACTTCTTCTCTCTTGTTAAGACCAACATCAGATAAATCTTGAAAATATTTTTAAAATTGATATTCTGTTAAAACAAACAGATTTTGATTGCAACTCATAGCCTAAAGAAGATCAAAGAAGGGGAATTTGATTTTTAATCAAATTTGAATCCTGTAGAACCTAGAACATAGCTCTGTGTACATATACATATATATATATTCACAGACATGCACACCAACCAGTACACATTTTACAAACATGCAAGCATCATATTACATATATCACAACACTATTGTAAACAACATTCATAAACATCAAGATAGATTTGAGCTTTTTTGGTAAAGTTGTTTACTCACGGTTTAAAGAACAGAGAAACTTCTTCCAGGAAGTTGATTTTTTTTTGAAACTGGAAAACTGAACTGCTACTATGATTTGAATCTTAGCTTGGATCTGATGTTGTTGAATCCTTTTTGAATTTGCTTAGCTTCAGTTTGTAGATTTGAAAAAGCTTGATGTAGATTGAATTTAATTTCCTCTCTGGTTTTAAGTATGCAGGTTTTATTTTCTTTGTCTTGTTTGCAAATGTATTGATCAAAGAAGAAGAAAAGACTGGAGTAGAGATAATTTATAGCCAGACAATCTTTTTTTTATAGAATAAATAAAAAGAAAATAATGCCACTTGTTGAAATAACTTACACTTGTACTTACATATCATTATTAGCTTACATTTGTAATTTTGAATATATCTAACTTACATTTGCTGTTTATGTTGCAATAATATATTTTATATATTTTAAGAGTTTTTTATATTTAAACTTCTTTATTAAATTTTAAAGAAAATGACATAATATTTCAATTATACACTAAAAAATAATTAAACTAGTGTAATATATCCTTTATTTTTATTTATAAAATCTTTTAAAGAGAAAGATATAAAACTAATTATATACTAATAAAAATCATATATACGTATTATTTTTAAATCCAATTTATTTCTAAAATGTTTATATTTAAATTTCAAATCCAAATTCTCTTTTAGAACCTACTTATATATATCCAAATTAATACTTATTTTATTTGCATAGGAAAAAGAATAAAATTTTAGATTATAAAAGAAGATCATTACATTATTTATTTGCCTAAAATTTCGGGATATCACATTTCTCCTTCTTTGAATCTTTTCGTCCTCGAAAAGAAACGAAGCCATAATTATTAAAATGCTTAAAATCAGACAAATTTTCTTTTATCATTTTAAAACACTTTTAAAATCTATATAATATTACCAGGAATAGTTCTTTATAAAAAAAATACTTTTTATAACTCGATGTTTTAACATGTCCATCCTCGTTCTCACAGAAATTCGGTCGTACGTTGATCAGGCGTAGGACTGAAAATCTATAAGTACTTGGCAAACCCATTTTCAACACCCAGTGAAAGTATTTGGAAAATATTTTTGTTAAAAATATAGAAAACCTGTTTAAAAATAGAGGAAACATCTTTGGTGAGAATGCTCTGAAAATCATCACTCCTTCCATAATCGCAGTTAACCTGATGGTCACGTTGTCATCCTAGCAAAATCCATAGATAACTGTAGATACTTCGCGCCCCTCGATTACACCATGGAACCCACTACAAATCGCAGCTGCATCTGGGGTTACGTTGCTAACACAGTAAAAACCCATATAACTGTAGGCATCAGCGCCTTCGAATTTCGCTGCCAAAGAATGAAACTTCTCCACTCCACCATAAATCGCAGTCTACCGATGTTACGTTGCCTTCCTGGAAAAATCAAACGTAGACCATAGACACTCACCTCCACACGATTTCCGCTATGGTCCACAGTAAATCGCAGCGACATCGAGTTACACTGTCATCACAACATAACCCAAATGCCTCTACAGGCATCAGCGCCCTCGACTTTCGCTATCCAATAATTCTTAGGAACTTCAGTTTGTCCGGACTTCCTCACATGATCAACTTTAGAACCCCTTAGGGCTCAAGGCAGTACCAATCTATGGTAAAGGAGCGCATTTTTCCCCAAAGTCATTCTCAAAACACTTTATACTATACACATATAGTATTTTTCAAATCATACACCTAGTATGAATCCCATATAAATCTTCTTTTCTCAAAATCAATTATTCCAAAATCGATAATTCTCAAACTAGGCTTTTCAAATTTCCAAAATTGATTTTTCTCCAAAAATCAAATGCCTTTCCAAAATCCGTAGGTTCCAAAACCTTTTTCCCAAAATCATTCTCATGAAATCTTTCAGATATATATATACACACACACACAATTTTGAAAATCTTTGGATCCCTTCATACTGGTATAAATTCCCTTTTTATACTTTAAATATTTTCAAAAACCCTTTTTATTCTGGCTATAGATTCAATAAGGGGAGTTTATCAATTATACATACATAACTTTATTTATGCCAAATCAATATTCAAGCTTGATTACTCTATAAAGTCACTTACCATATTACTTACTTCCATAAAATAAATTTCTACCATAGAAATATCCAAATTCCACTTTATTTCATCATATATTTCACAAAACATACCTTTCATTTCAAAAACCATTGTACAGTTCTTATTCACAAATTTTCAATATCAATTTCATTGAAACTCGTACAATGTACACATATCATCCGTACGCTATATCAATCTGATCGCTCACTCGATCACATAATTTTACTTCCGAACTAGTATCGTCCATCCGATTTCCTAGTGCCATCTCAGATCTGGTTTCTTGATTAGAAACCGTCATTCTCCTTGCATAGCCATAACTATGGTAGAGAATTTGCAGAACCAATCAAAAATCCATATACAGGTTCACCGTCGAAAATCGAGTGAAAAATCCAAACTTGGATCGATATACTATCTCGAAATTCTGTGCTCGAATGTGGATCAAATCATTATACGAATAGAATAATATACATACATCCTACGTATTTATCTCAATTGATCATTAGCTAAAACAATTCTTTTTCTATTCACGTTCATTTTGATTTTTATTCACTCATCCAAAAGTTTCTCCCAATTTCCATTTGGGTTAACACTTCAATTCGTATTTCTGTTGGTATTCAATTATAGACAGTTTGCACTCTGACCAACTTGTATTTAGAAAATAGCTTGAAAAATATTTTTAAAGTAGATAAATAGTTGTAAAATAGTTATTAGTTGGAAATTGTAGTAAATAGTTAAGTAATTATAAAATAATTGTAAAATAATTAAATAATTGCAAAATAGTTGTAAAATAGTCATTAGTTTATAAAATAGATGTAAAATTGTTGTAAAATAGTTAAATAGTTCCAAAAGTAGTAAAAGATAGTTTTGGGTTTAAAAAAAAGAAGTTGTATAGTAAATAGCTAGGAAAAATAGATTTAAAACAGTTTATATTAAAACAATTTATTTGAAAAATAGTTCAAAGCCAAACTGTTCAATTCCCAATCTCCATTTCCAATCAATTCCAATTTAAATTTCCACTTTTATTTAAATTGATTCAATTTCAATTCAATTTAAATTAACTTTAATTCCTATCCTAAATTCAAATCTACTCTCATTTGAATTTCAAACTTATTCAACTTCAATTTCATTTCAAATTAATTCGATTCAAATTTTCCAGTTGAATTTTATGCTTATCCATCTTCAATCACAATTTCAATTAATTCAAATCAAATTCAATTTGAACTAATTCTATTCAAATCTCAACTTAAAACATCTCTAATTTCATAAATTCGAGTTAAATTTTTAAATGTTGACTTAATCCTTTAAATCAACCAAACTTTATTTTTAAATTAACAACTTAAAATTTCAAACCATTTAATTCTGAGTCCAAATTTTAAAATTTCATTTTAAATTACCTTTACTTAACTTATTTCAAGGTTCCAATAAGAGTTCAAAAACAATTTTATCTTCAAGTTCTAATTTATTATCCATTTTTAACTTCGAAACCAATTCTTATCAAATTTTCAGCAAGCTCATTTCTAACTTTAAGTTCAAAATGATCCCATTCTATTATTACAATTTTATTTTAAGAATCAAGCCTTTTAAATAGTTTCAAAATAAGGTTTTCTTCTCATTTAATTTCAGTAATGGATATATAGACTATTTCAATTCATTTTTTAATTCATTTTAAACCAATCCAATTCGCAGTTTAAAGATTATTAATATCAACAGGATGATACCAGGATAAGTAAACATCCAAATTTATTTAAAGCATTCATCAATAGCATCTAATTCCAATTTTCAGATCTCAAACTCATTCTGAGATCGCACGTACTTCCAATTCAAATCAATCATTTAACTTCCCAAATTAAATCTCAATTTGATCTTGAAATTTCCAATTCAGATTGTTTGTTCTAAACTTATTTAACTTTCCCCTAAGTTAAATTCTATTAATTTACTCCAGTCAACTTTACTTAATTTGAATTTTCATTTCACATTTTTAACTTCATATTAATAATATTCCCACTTAAGTTCCAAAATTTATCACTTTGAGTTTTCATATCACATTCCAAGGAAAATTTAAAACTCAACACTTAGAGTTTATTGCAAATATTCATATTTATTTCCTTTACACACCAAGTTACTTTAAATTTTAAACCACCTTCGGTTTAATTCAAAACAAATTTCTTTAAACTTTTCAAACAACTTCTTATTTTAAGACAAGATTACATTCAAGAATAGTCTAGTAATATTATGTATCATTTCTTTTAATATTTTGAAAACATTTTCAAATGTTTTTAATCTTAGGATCAAAACTTCACAATTTCTTAAACACACATCAATTTACAAGTCATACTTATCTAAAAGTTTACTTCCTTAACACATTTCATTTGCTTCATTATTAACAAACATTTCATTATTAAACACAACTACCATTTATGATAATAATCAAGATCATCATATCCGGAAACCATTTCACAATTATCTTACAATTTATTGGAAAATAAAATCGGAGTCACTTAATTCAACCTTCAGAAAACACTTCTACAAATTCAGGATTTTATTTTCTAGTTTGAATCCATTTCTAACCTATCTTATTTATATAGTTCATATTATCCATATTCCCATTTGGTTGTGTTTCTATTACCCTTAATTCTTATTATTATTTTAATTCAAATAATACAACAACCAATCACCTTAATATATTAGAAAAACTATTGCTTTATATATATATATATATCAAAATATAAATATAAGAATCATTTACTTTTGAAACCATTTTAAACCCTTTATATAGGAAAATAACAAGTACGCTCTCTCATATACATTACACTCAACTCATTTTAGGGTACCATTGACCCTATCCTTAATGAGTAAACCCAGTAGAGCCAAGATTCTCGCTTAATCTTTAGCTTTGATACCAAATGTAACGACCAGAAATTTTCGACTTCGAACATTCCAGATTGTTAAAGAAGAAGAAAGAAGGAAATCAGGAAACAACATCTCACATTCACAGCGGATAAAATATAATAACAAATAATAGCATTTTTATAAAGAAAGGCTGTAATTGTTACTTTACATACAATTCATCAGAGTACAATCACTTATACATAAACTGGACAGTTATACAACTTGTTTCAGACTACAATCCATACAGACTACACAAACTCATATACACAGCGGAAAACTCCATACGTTCCTGTCATCCAGCTCGCCTTCTGAGCTCCAAAAACGTCCTTACCTGAAAATTTGTAATACTTGGTTTGACCCGAGCATTACATCAAAGAACACCCGGGTCAGGCTGGAAACCAGCGTGAGTAAACCCATCTATCATGAAATACTAAACATAAAACTTATATAAAACCCGGGGTAACTCGTACTTCACTACGAGTTCTTAACTTGTTATAGTCAACACTTGTTTCACAAATCAACCTCTAAGTATCCTTAATTAGTTTCAATGGTCCAGTTCACTTAAAATATTTCATTCCAGCCTTTTTGATTACATATATCAAATCTATAAAGAATTATGGAAGATTTCAAATCAAAGTGGTTTCGGGTATTTACTGACACCCGACCTCGGTCTCTTCGAGTCCCATGTCATCTTAACCCAAGTTATTCAAATGAAATACAATTCAAACTTAAAATACAGGATGTCACTGTTCAACCCAAACATATTATATCACGTAGCATCACACATAACTTACAGAGATATAAACTAATCTAAGGCATACAATATCATTCAATCGTTCATAAGCAAGATTAATCAACCACACCATCTCTAATTAATTTTAATTAACCACTAATGAATTAAATTAACTACTTCAATTACCTTTAAATCATGCTTACTTAACATTAATTAATTACAAACCAATTAATTAATCATCCACTAATTATCCATCTTAATTAATCAACCTTGATTAATTATACTTTAATTGCATTAAGTAATTAGCCTTTAATTAATAACACAAATTAATTAACCTTCACCCATTCACATTAATTACATTCATCCTTAATTAATTACTCAAATTAATTATCCTACAATCACTTACATTGATTAATTATCCTTTACTTAATCACACTTTTTAATTAACTAACCCTTAATTAATTTCCTTAATTAATAAATCCTTAATTAATTACACTAAGTAATTAATCCTTAATTAATTCCATGAAGTAATACCCTTTTAATTACTTTCATGAAGTAATTATCCCATTGCTCAATTATCCTCAATTAATTAACTTTTGATTATTTATTTAATTTAACCTTTAATTAAATTAATTATCTCTTAACAAATTAATCCTTTAATTACTTACATTAAGTAATTATCATTTAAGTAATTAATCTCTAATTACTTACCTTAATTAATTTCTAATTTTCAATTAATCTCCAACTAATTTATAATCCTTAATTTAATTAATTAATCCTTAATTATTAATTAATTAATTTTCCCTTAATTACTTCATTAATTTAATTAATCATTAATTATCTAAGATTTTAATTAATTTTAAGATAAATTTTTATCTTTATTAATGACTTACTTATCGTTAACACTATTTAAATACATTTTATCTTTAATTAACACTTAATTCAATTACTAAATTAAGTCTTTACAAATAACATGAAAATAATTTTATCTTAACAAATTTAAGTTAACAAAACATATAACTTCTTTAATCCAATAATTTAAAAACATTTATCCTATAATAGTTTAAGTTAGGTTTAATTTAAATTCAAAACTTGCTTTATTATTTAAACTTTAAAACTGTTTTAAACCTTACTTCGGGTTTGACCCGATCTTCACCCGAAACCTACCCTAAGTTCCCTTACCCTTTTTTATAAAAAAACTTAGATTGTTAAAACTTTAAAACCAGTAAGCTTATCATTGACGTTCTACTCGAATACGAACCCGAGACATCCCTTCTTTCCCCCGAGACCAACCCGAGACAATCCACAACTTCACCAAGCTCAACATCACAGATACACCACAATCCTGTGCACGTGCACCGATCGCCAACGATGCTCCGGCATCCACGACCACCACCAACATGTTCTCGCTGGCTCCCTCAAGCCATCAGATCACACAAACCCCTCGATTGATCTCGAAAACGAATTTCAACTCGATCGATTCTAACACGAAAACAAAACTCCACAATCATACGTTGCCTCGACATGCCGATTCCAGCCACCAGAAATCACGATCCTTCGCCCAAAGCTTCACCATAATCTCAAGCTTCATTTCTTCCACGACAGGACAATTCCGATTCACTATCGACTGCGCGATCACCAGTTTTACCGCCTCGACCAAAACTAAGGTTAAACCCAAGTTCGTCGAACTGCCATCGCCACAGTGGCTTAAAAATCCACTGACCATTTTTACCGGAGCCCCCGATCCCTCAGCCCGCTACAGTTGTGACCCCGAGCATCCAAGTGCCGTCGATCACCAGAAAATGCCCGAAACTCCCTTCCCGTTCAACATGCATTCCCTCTCGAATTACACACCTAAAAATCGTGATTTCACTCTTAAAAATCCTAGATTTTGATAACGATTCAGATTTTAATTATGAAACCAGAAATCATTCAATTCAAAAAAAATTGATATAATTTGAATTTTACTGTACTTCTCCTCTCTTGTTAAGACTAACATCAGATAAATCTTGAAAATATTTTTAAAATCGATATTCTGTTAACACAAACAGATTTTGTTTACAACTCATAGCCTAAAGAAGATCGGAGAAGGAGAATTTGATTTTTAATCAAATTTGAATCCTGTAAAACCTGTAACATAGCTATGTGTACATACATATACATACATGTGTATATATATATATATATATATATATATATATATATATATATATATACAGACATGCACACCAACCAATACACATTTCACAAAGATGCAAGCATCATATTACATATATCACAACACTATTGTAAACAATATTCATAAACGTCAAGATAAAAATAGATTTGAGCTTTTTTGATAAAGTTGTTTACTCATGGTTTAAAGAGGAACAGAGAAGCTTCTTCCTGGAAGTTGATTTTTTTTTTTGAAACTGGAAAACTGAACTGCAACTATGATTTGAATCCTAGCTTGGATCTGATGTTGTTGAATCCTTTTTGAATTTGCTTACCTTCAGTTTGTAGATTTGAAAAAGCTTGATGTAGATTGAATTTAATTTCCTCTCTGGTTTTAAGTATACAGGTTTTATTTTCTTTGTCTTGTTTGCAAATGTATTGATAAAAGAAGAAGAAAAGAGTGGACTAGAGATAATTTATAGCCAGGCTTTATCTTTTTTTTATAAAATAAATAAAAAGAAAATAATGCCACTTGTTGAAATAACTTACACTTGTACTTACATATCATTATTAGCTTACATTTGTAATTTTGAATATATCTAACTTACATTTGTTGTTTATGTTGCATTAATATATTTTATATGTTTTAAGAGTTTTTAATATTTATACTTCTTTATTAAATTTTAAAGAAAATGATACGATATTTCAATTATACACTAAAAAATAATTAAACTAGTTTAATATAAGTTTAATATATCCTTTATTTTTATTTATAAAATATTTTAAAGAGAATGATATAAAACTAATTATATACTAATAAAAATCATATATATATATATATATTATTTTTAAATCCAATTTATTTCTAAGATGTTTATATTTAAATTTCAAATCCAAATTCTCTTTTAAAATCTACTTATATATATTCAATTAATACTTATTTTATTTGCTTAGGAAAAAGAATAAAATTTTAGATTATAAAAGAAGATCATTGCATTATTTATTTGCCTAAAATTCTAGGATATCACAGGAATCACTAAGCTGTTTAACTGTACTGATTCAAATGACCATTAAATCAGAAACTTAAATATTTATTGAAATTTCCAAAATTTCAAAAATATTAAAAGATCAAAACTGTCCAAGCTTTTAAACTGTGAATATTTGGTGAAATTGAAAAGGAATTTGTTTGAATGAATGGTAATTGTAGAAGACAATTGAATTGGCTAAATTTAATAAAAGATAGCAAGGAGATAACTACTCTGTTAACGAAGCTTTAAATTTATGCATTCTTCTGTTTTTTTCTTCTTAATTTGTACATACCTACCTTCCGTGTTTTTTAAAACCTTTTTATTACTATAAATAAATAAAAAGAGGGTCAAGGATTAAGATTGATCCCTAGCCATGTCGAAGAAGCATTATAGAATGATAAACTCTATGTAAGCTTGATTTTATGGATGAACATGATGTCAATTTACGATGAAATAATGAAAAGACTTGTTCCCTTTAGTTGATTTTGGCTACAAATGTTGACGTTTACCAACACAATTAATGAATGTTAGGATGTATGCTTGTACCCACCAGAGTTTGCAACCAAGGTGGGTCGTCCGGTATAGTGATGATTCCGAACGCAGTTAATGAACTAATGAACTACTTGGAAGAAAATAAAGTATGTGTGATCAAAGATTATTTGAATTTAACCTGAGGTTTTTATAAGGTTCAGGGTTGTGGCTTGAATTTGAATTTTGTTCATCTTTGTTCCTTTTTAGGACTTGATCATGACGAAATCATTTTCGAAATCTATTCTTGATTACAGGGTGCGAAAACCAATTTTTTGAATGTAAATCTTAAAAGAGATCAACAAAAAATATGTATATACATAGTCAAAATGAGGTTCTAGAGGTCTAGATAAAGGGCAAGTGGTAAAACGCTCCAAACTAAGGCTCTAGAGGTCTTTTGTGTTCGAACATTCAAGACATCAAAATGAGTGTATGCTTGAATAAAGTACTACTCTTATTTTAAAAAAAATATAAATATGGTAATACAAGAAACAAAATCCAGTAAAGAAGCGATGGAAACTCAAAATTGTTTTACCTAATTTATGAAGTCGACCACGCTCGAAGTCGTTTTTTGTTGTCAATATAGTTAGAACCTATATCTTAACTAGCGAATTGGAAATCTATCTCAAATTCATTGGAAAAAGTAAACTTTGATTATTATTTTTGGGTTAATGACTATTAGGTTAAGAATGAAAGAGTAATAAAATTTAAAAGTAAACTTAATTCTTCCCATTTTGGGTTGTGGTATTGATGGTATTTAGGTTTAAAAATACTTCTCCTTTTTTCGTTGTGGGTTGTAATTTGAAAATAATCTTAATTTCATTTCTATTTTGACATGGTTTATTTTATTTTTATGAATAACACGTATACAATATTTACCGAGATTACAGACTAGTCCTGGAATTTTAAAATTGACAAAAATTTGTAAAATCTCACATGGTTGAAACATAAACCTTGAACTTTGGCATTTTACCATCTTGTTTTGGTTGTATTAATTAAAATAATAGTACACACAACATGTGTGTTTACGTACATATATTGTATGCTACTTTGAGTATAATTACCCAAGCTTATGTTAACATATATACCATGCATTCAAAAATATGATAAAATCATGGTTTCCAAATCTTGGAATTTCAGTCATGTTTTACTCGAGATTTTCGTATAAAAATATCTCGTATCGAAAGGGATCTCGGACGAAAGAATGGAATTTTGGATGTACATCTCAGATCTTAAAGTACATCATCTTGAAACTATCTCAGAGTAGCTTACATATCTAAAATTTTAATTAGGAACATCTTACCCCCTTTCAGTTGAGGAAACGGTCTTTGATTGTTTAATTTTATTGTTGAAGTGTGCTATTTTTAGAGGTTATTGTATAATATAACGCATTTACCCCTTTTTACCTTTCAATTTATTCTTTGACCAAGACAATTTAACCTGGAAGATAACTTTTTAGAAGCATCTTGTATGGGGAATGCCTTTTTATGTACTTGGTCTATTAAAAAGTTTTCTTTACTTACTGTAACTTTTAGAAAGTCATTTTTCAAAAATAAGCAAATAATAGTTGAATGTCAATAGTTTATCTAATTCTATTTTTCCGAAAAAAAAATTATTCTATTAAAAAGGTATTTTTATAACTAGTGGATTCTCTAATGGTTGACTCATTTTTATGCAATAAAACTGAGAAGAAAATTTTACATGATTTATTTTAAGGAGATTTGATAGTTACTAAAAAAATTAGTTCAAGATGGAAGCTATTGAGGATAATCGAAAGTAGAACTAAAATTTAGTGGATCCTACTGTCATTTTACATTCAAAAGCGGTGAGTTTAAAAAACAAGACTCTAAATGAGGTCAAATATAATTGATATACAACTTATTATTTTATGATGTTTAAGACTGTTGTCCATGGCACTCGAGGGCGGAGCAGGGGACTGTTCAGCTCGGTTGTAGACTACGTTTTTACAGTCAAAAGCGACGAGCTTAATAAACCAGACTCTAAATGAGGTCAAATATAAATTTCCTTGTGGCGTTTTTAAGACTCTGCTTACCCGGTACATGACACACTAAGACAGTCCTGGGGATGAGCTTAAATGGAGTGTAGCTTATCCAAAAATACGAGTTTCATTAAAATACCGAGCATGCTTAATCATTTTTTATATAAGTGTTATGTCTACGTTAGGAATACCGGATTTGAATCGTAAATGGATGTATACATAATACATTAATCATCACTCCACACATACCCAAAAAAAGAAGCAACACTTTTTAGAAATATGTTGTTTGAATTACAGCCACATTTGACTTGTAATCTAAAGGTTTTGCTCAGTCGTGCTACTTGTATCAATCAATGTACCCACTTTAACGTACTATTTAAAATTTGTCTAAAATTTGTCTATGAGTAAACTTTAGCTCTGCTTTTCAACTAGAGTAGAATATAATCTAAGTACATACCACAATCTATCGTTTGACCATTTAGCAAAATTAAGGATTGAATTTGGGCCAGATGGTGAAAATTAATAAATGGAGAAAGATTTCCTATTGTGATGAATTGAAGAAACTATAAACCGATATCTAATTTTTGGGCCTCAAATTTAATCAGATTAGATGGAAAATGGCATCAATTTAATTTTTTCCAACATCTAGTTAACATAAATTGGAGTCTAACCATACATAGATCAAAAATAGACCACCCTTTGGTGGACATATCAAAACGAAAAGTATATATTATATTGGACTATTTAATACGAATGTATTTTTAAAGAAGATAAAAATATGCACTATAAGCATTTAAATTTCTTATATATCAGTTAGTCAAATGCAAAACCATGAAATTCTTAACACTTTAATGAATTTAAAGTTCAAACTGAAGCATTTTAAAATATTACAAATATAAACAAAATGAGAAGTGAAAAACATTGTTGATGCTAAAATCAATCATGGATATTTAGCTTGCAAAATGATCATAATTTAAATTAGTTGAATTAGTTATCTAATTGGTATCGACTATAAAGATCCATCAATTGATCCACGTCAATTGGATTTTAAAATTTTAATCCGATCTGATCTAGTTTTTAAGTTGGATTGGTTTGATCCATTTATTTTTGGAACATTTTGGATTGGACTGATTAAACGGACAATCCTCATGTACCCTTACAACGTGTTTAGAAGATGAAAACCTGCCATATGTAGCTGCAGTATTTATTTGCCTCATAACGATATTCATATTACCGCCATCATTTCCATATATAAATACAAAATTTTCATTGCTTAACCCACCCCTTGATGAATTCTAGTTGTCTCCCTTTGACACCTATCAAGCCATGTGAGTGTTAGATAAGCTTTTTTGTAAACAAATAAAAACATCTTTCCCAAGCTTATTTTAGATTAGCTTTTTCTTAACACCACGTTACATTTTAATTTTGAATTCGCATCTTATATTATTCCAAGGCTCATGTTGTCAATGATCAGGTGGGAATCAATCAAGCGAAAATGCAAGCGTAGAGCAAGAGGTTAGTCGATATCAAACATACAATAGAGTGGCTGCTCTTCAGGACGATATGTATGATGCAGACTGTACTAGGAGTAATTATGGGTAAGATATCGAAACAATGAATTACTTCGAACACTAGTCTTTTACTTCTCCCTTGGAAATTAAACATGCATTATCTCTTTAAATCTTAAATTCAACAATTAAAATAACTTGCATTTTGTACTATTAATCCTGCAAATAATCTTTTTTGTTTAGAGGGAAAAAACGAAGTGCTAAAGTATATAATTCAGTTCTCATGATGTGGCTGAAAAATTATATATTAAGTTTAATATTTTCCTTCTTGTAATGTTTTATGAAGATTTACAATTAATTGACAGCCACTACTAGCTATATATCTTAACTATGTTAATAAAATGAATTAACCTTGGTTAAGCTATTAGGGTGCCTGATATTGACAATAGCATGTGTTGTTTTTTTTACAGATAACTATTATGCATACACTTTACTTTTTTCAGGGTTTTGTTTTTGAGTTTCTAGCTAAACAATAAAATAAAAGTTAAATTTAACCTTCTACTTTATGACAATCCTGCTATTTCTAATTTTTGTTTTCCAAATTATCAAATATTCATCTATGGTTAGTAGGTGTGGCATGCATGAACATCTGTTCTTTGACATTATGTTGTGGCTACCGGTGGCATCTCTATTACGATTTAGATCTGTCTGTAGATTATGGTGTTCTCTCATTGATAGTTCGACTTTCATCACCCAACACTATAATCATAATAGTAATAAGAACAGTCTCCTTGCTCATCATGTGATATCATCTTATGATGCTGATTATGATTCCAAATTTTGCTTGCTCAGTGGGAATAAGTATGAGGTGTATAGTAATTTAGACTATGAACAACCTTGGTATTCGGTTAATGAAATAACTATTTTAAATTCATGTACTGGTATAGTCTCTTTATTAAATAAAGAATCTGGAAATGTTGCTTTGTGGAACCCTGCCACAAAACAGTTGAGGCCTCTACCGAAATCGTCGGTCTCGTCTCGATGTCAATGTCTATCGTTATATAATGCAATGAGTATCGGATTTGGATTTGGCTTTGATGCCAAAAGCAACGACTACAAGTTTGTAAAAATCATTTATTGCCGTCAAATTAAGCACAACCATTTGGTTGAGGTATACAACCTGAGAACTGATTCTTGGAGAATTATACATAAAGATGATGTTTTGCCTTTTCAATACATAAATCACAATATAACAACATGCAAGAATGGGACATGTTTTTGGATTGGATACACTCAGCGTGGTGAAATTTCTCCCATCCTTGTTTCTTTTGATTTGAAAAATGAAGCATTTGAAACAATGCCGCTGCCTTGGGATCATGGTACAAATGATTGCAGTCAATCTTATAATGCTTTGGATTTCTTGAACGACAAACTCTGTTTCATAAAAGGTGTGAATTTGGTTCCATTTGACATCGATCACATATGTTTTGAAATATGGATGTTGGATGAATATGGTAAGGAAGAGTCTTGGAAAAATATATGTAAATTCAAACTTAATGGCAGCTTGAGGGATCTTCCTTATGTAGTAGGATTTTCAAAGAATAGACGGTTTCTCTTACTAGGCTATGAATATGTATATAATGAACTATACTTGTCGGACTTTGATGCTGGAGAAGAGGAGTATCTTGAACTTCAAAATTTCAAGCCTTTGCCTTTGAAGTTCTTCTATTATAACAAACTTCAGAATCCCAATCCTATTCTTTCCGAGTTTGTTTGCTATAATGAAAGCCTAGTTTCACTTAAAAGAGAGGATGATGACGCATATGAATGAGGTTTTTTTTTTAAAAAAAAAACAAAAAAATCTGATTAGAAATAATATTAACCAGGTGAATCAGTATCGTCTTTGTGCTTTAATGCTAAATAATAATTTACTGTATTTTGATTCCTCAAGGATTAGAGATGATTGCTTTCATTGTCCTTTTACAGTGAACCATCTTGTTAGTTTATTGCATTTTGTTTCACCTGCTTAGTTCTTATTATAACTTGCTTGAAGGTTTATGGTTACAGATTCATCGAATAAATATTGAAATGGATGAGTGGAACTCGGTTTCTTGAGTATGTTTGCAACCGTATTTAATTGCATAAATGAAGATATTGTCTGTGGTTTTGAATCTACTCCATTTGTAAACTACAATTTTCTAATGCTTTTGAAATTGAAATAAAACCTGTCTTATTTCTTTATTTTCACGTTCTTTAGGAACAACTGGAACATGTAAGCGATTACTTTGTCAATGTTCTATTATTTATGTGCAGGAAGGCATAGTAGCCCAAAAATTGCGAGGGTTTTTAGTCGTTTTGTAATGTGAGCTCACAGTTGAAATCCACTTTTTTGTTGCTCCTAAAAATTTGTTACTTGTCGTGCCAATTGCTCTTAAAAATATTAACAGGGTGAATCGTATCATCTTTATACTTTCAATGCTAGAGAATAATTTACTGCCTTTTGGTTCCTCGAGGATTAGAGATGATTGCAATATGTTTCATTGTTCTTTTATAGCAATGCCACCATGTTTGTTTAATGCGTTTTTTATTTCACTTGCTTAAGAGGGTTGAAGGTTTTATGGTTACGGATGATTGCAACGTGTTTAATTGTTCTTTTACAATGTGTTTGATTGTTCTTTTACAGTAAAGCATCTTGTTCGTTTCTTAGATTCTTCAGTTATAACTATCCAACGGAGGAGAAAACGGCAATGCCCGAAAAGAAAAGGAACGAGCCTCACTCTTTTCCCTCTCAGTTGTTGTTTTCCCCAAAGCTGAGGGTTATACTGAGGCAACCGTGATTTAGCCGGATCCTTGGTGATCATGTGGCTGATCCCATTATGACTGATGTAAAGCCTAACTCGAAGAAGAATGCATGCTATTGCATGGAGGCTCTTCTCCCCACCGCCAAAATCGGAGTCTGACTTGGATCATCCAACCGCCTATGCCTGTTTTAGAGTATAAAGGCATAGTGCAGAGGGAGGTGGTGACATCCATGCAGGCTCGGCCTAGTCTTTGCAGGAAAGTTTCAAAGCAGTGAATTACAGGATTTAATCCTTTCACATCACGACCGAATATTGCGCATCGGCGGTTGCCCAAGCCCGCAGGCCTGGTGGGTTTCCTGTTGGGCCAGAATGTGGAGAGATGGGTGAGCAGGCTGCTGATATGTGCGATAGGAATATTAGCAGTGCTAGGACTGTTTTGCTGCAGGGTATGTCTAGGCGTCCTTGTCACTTCAGTTTAGTTTTTATGCTTTATATGTTTTAATAGCTATAGAGCTACCTTTGTTATATCATTTACATTTTTTGTTTCATACGGCTAGATATTATCATGCATGCACCACGTATGATCAGTACTGTAGGGCAGTTAATATTGGAGCTTGGCATCATCTTTTCTGTTTCAATATCTAAATCAACAAGTTTAAGTTATGAAATATTTGTTTGATATGTGCATTTTGTCAGTTGGCGTGCCACTTGGTTCAATAATCTTACTGCATATGTTTGTCTATCTATAGATACTTATAGTCTTATACCGTGGAAACACAAACACAAACGCGCAAGTAATTGAACACGCATTTAACCAAATTTGCATTCGCTGCTGTCAAAAATTAAAATATAATTTTTTTTACTGCATGTTTAATTATAGTAATAATTTGAACTAGATCCAACCAGCATGGTGGGCCGATGACTATTTAACCCCAATTCAACTTTTTAATATGATTTGTCCTTTTTAGTTTGAAAACATATTGTTTTAAAGACTAAAATCAAGTGTTTTACTTATTTTATGAACTTTATATCGTTCCCTAGTGGGTAAGTAGGACAAGCTTAATTATAAGTAATTTAGTTTTAATATTAATTTAATTCAACCATATTAATTTAATTCAACCATTTCTAATGAATAGATTATTTATGTAAAACGTATTGCTAGCATATAAATTATTTTCAAGGTGAGACTAAATCTTTATTTAATTTAGAATGCAGGCCGAGTCTGATAATCGTATAAAACAATTATGGTTCTATAAATGAATAATATATCTGAATTTAATGGAAACATGTAATAATGTTATATGTGTTATAGGTCTAGTGTACTAAAACAGATAGCACGCTACAATAAACTCGTCGCACAAGTTTATTAATTAGAATAGCACTATGCTGAAATTCTGTATTAGATAAGTGTAACAATAAGTTACGTTGTAAATAAATTACAACACCGTTATACTATTGTAAGAAATAGTACAACTTATAAACGGGAAAGATTACAGTGAATCTAACCAGTATATAAAGGAAATTCCGTCTGAGGCTTGTCGTAACAATTTTCTTAAGAATTTTATTTCAAAACTCTCCCAAGATACAACAGATGTAATCTGCACGAGATTGTAATGAGTATGTCAACTCTGTGATATGTATGGAATATTAAGCAGCAGAGCAAAGAAGCAGAAGAAATTAGATTGGAATCAGATGAGAATGTGATCAGTATTCTTTCCTATTTATAATTTCGTCCGCATCCCTTCAAACAGTCGCGTCCGCTTGACGGGTCGCATCCGTTGCCTTTTGGTCGCTGCTGTTCGTTAACGGGTCGCGCCCGTTTGCTACTGTTTCGCACCCGCTCGTACCGCCTGATACTGTTTCGTCTGTACCGCTTCAGTCGGATCGCACCCGCTTGCGTTTTGCCGCACTTGTTTGCTTCTAACGGGTCGCACCCGCTACTGTTCGTGTCCGCTTATGAACAGTCGCATCTCCTCAGGCAAAAACCCCGCGTCTGTCTTCACCCGCTCGCTTCTCTTCAAATTCCAGGCCCAACCCAGTTTCAGACGAAGCCCAAAACCGTTAAACAGTGGCCTAGTAAAAAGAATGGTCATTTTAGACCCGTACCCGTACCCGAGCCCGGCCCGGTTCGGTTCAGTCGGACGGACGGCGGCGGCGCCCCGCGCGCGTGTGTGGTGGTGATGCATGATCTCCCTCCTCACAACGAAGCATACATTTGGGAGCCCCGGACCCCCAACCTCCACTTGAGAAAGCTATTAATATACTTGGCTTTCTTAGTATATTAGGCGATGTGGGACTTATGTTTGTTATCATTCACTTTGTTTGTTTTAGGAATTCTAACAATCCCCCACATGAATGATAATATACATATCCCCCGCACAAAGCGAAATATCAGTGTACATACGGAATAATGCTTTATCGTGGATAAGTAGATATTTCACTTTGAACTTTCCCTAGTTAAAACTTATCGGATCTACTTGGCTAATCGGTGAATTATTTCATCTTGAACCGTCGGCCTTTATTGTATATCCAGACAATAAGCTTTACGAAGTATTGATTCCCTTTTCATCCAATCTCTTGGTTGTGTTCATTTTGGTCCTGAACAATTTTTGGTTCTGCGAGTGTTTTTAGAGAATAAAAGCCTTTTAATATTCTCATAGAGCCGACCCAGCTCACACTAACATAGGTAATCGCAACCATTAAGAGTATCCTACATATACCCCACTTGTTATTTTCAAGATATGGTCATCATTAAAAAACATAGTTTTAACCTTTAACTACTTCTATAGGCATGCATTATATTTTGCACCATAGGAATGGAGTAGGACCAAGTCCATACAAACGCATAGCTTCTTGAGTTACTCATAACTGGTTTGCCTATTGATCCTAGTCCGTGGGATCTCCAGTCGCTAGGATAGGTTTCCGTATAAGATAACTCTTGTTGGTTTAGGCTTTTAAACCCATTCCCCTCGATGCGCAGTCAATTTTCTCTCTTGATAAACCTTTAGTAAATGGATCCGTTAGGTTATCATTTGTCCTCACACAATCAATGGAAATAGTTCCATTAGAGAGTAACTGCCTAACTGTGTTATGGCGACGACGTATGTGTCGTGATTTGCCATTATACACAAGGTTTTTCGCTCTACTTAGCGCTGCTTGATTATCGCAGTGAATACATATGGCCGTCACAGGTTTTGGCCAAAATGGAATATCTTCTAAGAATTGACGAAGCCATTCTGCCTCTTCGCCTGTTTTATCTAATGCGATGAACTCAGATTCCATGGTGGATCGAGCTATGCATGTTTGTTTAGTAGATTTCCATGACACTGCTGCTCCTGCAAGGGTAAAGACATAACCACTTGTGGATTTTGATTCTTCTGAATCTGCAATCCTGTTTGCATCACTATATCCTTCTAAGACGGCAGGATATTTTCCATAATGTAAGGAAAAATTAGTGGTATTCTTTAAATATCCCAACACTCTCATTAGTGCCTTCCAGTGCTCCTTCCCTGGATTACTTGTATACCTACTTAGTCGACTTACCGCGTAAGCAGTATCTGGTCTGGTGCAATTCATCAGATACATTAAGCATCTTATTACACGAGAGTATTCCAGTTGCATTACACTCTCATCAATGTTTTTATGCAGTACTACTGATGGATTAAAAGGTGTCCTCACTCCTTTAATTCCATACTCTTGGAATTTTTCAATCACTTTGTCTGTATAGTGTGACTGAGATAGTTCATTCCATTAGGTGTTCTTATTATTTTGATTACCAAAATAACGTCCGCAACTCCTAAGTCTTTCATATCGAAACTGTTGATTAACATCTTCTTTATAGTCTCTATTACTTTAGTATTAGGACCAAAGATTAGCATATCGTCTACATATAGACAAATCATCACATATGATTGTCCAACTTGTTTGTAATAAACACATTTATCACATTCATTTATACGAAAACCATTTTTCATCATGACACTATCAAATTTTTCATGCCATTGTTTTGGAGCTTGTTTTAGTCCGTATAGTAATTTCACTAACCGACATACTTTGTTTTCATTTCCTTTGGAAATAAAACCCTCAGGTTGCTCCATGTAAATCTCCTCATCGAGATCTCCATTTAAGAATGCCGTTTTGACATCCATCTGATGAATTTCCAGATTATATATGGAAGCAATTGCTATTAACATTCTTATAGAGGTTATTCGTGTAACTGGTGAATAGGTATCAAAGAAGTCTACTCCTTCTTTTTGACGATATCCTTTGGCTACCAATCTGGTTTTATATTTATCTATAGAGCCGTCTGATTTCAATTTCTTCTTGAAAATCCATTTGCAGCCAATTGGTTTTATTCCAGGTGGAATATCAACTATTTCCCAAGTTTTATTACTTAGAATTGAATCAATCTCACTTTGGATTGCTTCTTTCCAACATGAAGATTCAGAAGATGACATTGCTTCCTTGTACGTTTGAGGTTCGTGTTCTAACATATAAGTTAAAAAATCCGAACCAAATGTTTTGGAAGTTCTTGCCCTTATGCTTCTTCTTGGTTCAAACTCCTCGTTGTCCTGATGAGTTTCATCTTCACATGTCTCATCTCTGTTATCTCTTGTCCTTTTTGGGACAGGATTTCCATCGTTTCTTTTATGTGGGAACACATCTTCAAAGAACGAGGCATCTCTTGATTCCATGATTGTATTTACATGAATATCATTTATATCAGACTTGAATACCAAAAATCTGTAGGCACTACTATTTTGGGCTGGCTCTAGATAATAACAATCTACGGTTTTTGGTCCAAGTTTGACCTTCTTTGGAGGCGGAACTGGAACTTTGGCCAAGCACCCCCACACTTTGAGGTATTTAAAGCTTGGTTTGTGTCCTTTCATATCTCATATGGAATTGTTCCCGTTTTATTGTGAGGAACTTTGTTTAATATGTGATTAGACATATTTAAGGCTTCCCCCCACAAGTTCGTCGGTAGACCAGAAGTTAAAAGCATGACAGTAATCATGTCTTTTAACGTTCTGTTCTTCCTCTCGGCTACACCATTTTGTTGCAGTGAATATGGAGCTGTTGTTTGATGAATTATACCATTTTCGGCACAGAACTGTTCAAATGGTGATTCATATTCTCCACCTCGATCAGATCTTAGTATCTTGATCTTTTTATTTAACTGATTTTCTACCTCAGCCTTGTATTTTATAAACGCTGTTATTGCTTCATCTTTACTATTTAAAAGATATACATAGCAATATCGCGTATAATCGTCAATAAAAGTAATGAAATACTTTTTCCCACCTCTTGTAGGTAATGATTTAAAATCACATAAATCTGTGTGAACCAAACCTAGTGGTTCGGTGCTTCTATCAACAGATTGAGATGGTTTTTTAACCATTTTTGTTTCTACACATGTCTCACATTTGTAGTTCTTATCTACTTGGAAATTTGGAATCAATCCCAAGTTTGATAATTTCTTCATTTTTCGGAAGTTTATGTGTCCTAATCTATCGTGCCATAGTAAAATTTCGTGCTCTAGCAAGTAAGAAACTTTAATTTTATTAATAGCACAATCAGAATACATAGATTTATTGCCGATACCGGCTATGTTTGCCTTAAATAGGCCATCACATAAATAACCCCTTCCGATGTACATTCCAGCTTTGAACAGAACCATATTGTCTGATTCGAACACAATTTTGAATCCTTTCTTTGATAGCATTGAGCCGGAGATCAGATTCTTGCGTATGTCTGGAACGTGAAGCACGTCATTCAATTTGACAGTTTTTCTAGAAGTGAACTTGAGGATAACTGTGCCACTGCCTTCGATCATGGAAACTGCAGAATTACCCATGTAGAGTCTTTCTTTCCGGTCGAATTTCTGGTATGTTGAAAACATGGATTTTTCAGAGAAAACATGACGAGTAGCTCCTGTGTCAATCCACCATTGGTTAGGGTTCTGAACCAAATTGCATTCAGAAATAACCGCTGAAAAGTTGGATTTATCCATTTTCATGTTGTCAATTGTTTCCATCTCTGTTTTAGTATAAAACACTAAAATTCTTAAGATGTTATAGGTCTAGTGTACTAAAACAGATAGCACGCTACAATAAACTCGTCGCACAAGTTTATTAATTAGAATTCCACTACGTTGGAATTCTGTATTAGATAAGTGTAACAATAAGTTACGTTGTAAATAAATTACAACAACACCGTTATACTATTGTAAGAAATAGTACAACTTATAAACGGGAAAGATTACAGTGAATCTAACCAGTATATAAAGGAAATTTCGTCTGAGGCTTGTCGTAACAATTTCCTTAAGAATTTTATTTCAAAACTCTCCCAAGATACAACAGACGTAATCTGCACGAGATTGTAATGAGTATGTCAACTCTGTGATATGTATGGAATATTAAGCAGCAGAGCAAAGAAGAAGAAGAAATTAGATTGGAATCGGATGAGAATGTGATCAGTATTCTCTCCTATTTATAATTTCGTCCGCATCCCTTCAAACAGTCGCGTCCGCTTGACGGGTCGCACCCGTTGCCTTTTGGTCTCTGCTGTTCGTTAACGGGTCGCGCCCGTCTGCTACTGTTTCGCACACGCTCGTACCGCCTGGTACTGTTTCGCCTGTACCGCTTCAGTCGGGTCGCACCCGCTCGCGTTTGGCCGCACCTGTTTGCTTCTAACGGGTCGCACCCGCTACTGTTCGTGTCCGCTTATGAACAGTCGCATCTCCTCAGGCAAAAACCCCGCGTCCGTCTTCACTTGCCCGCTTCTCTTCAAATTGCAGGCCCAACCCAGTTTCAGACGAAGCCCAAAACCGTTAAACAGTGACCTAGTAAAAAGAATGGTCATTTAGACCCGTACCCGTACCCGTACCCGAGCCCGGTTCGGTTCAGTCGGACGGACGGCGGCGGCGCCGCGCGCGCGTGTGTGGTAGTGATGCATGATCTCCCTCCTCACAACGAAGCATACATTTGGGAGCCCCAGGCCCTCAATCTCCACTTGAGAAAGCTATTAATATACTTGGCTTTCTTAGTATATTAAGCGATGTGGGACTTATGTTTGTTATCATTCACTTTGTTTGTTTTTGGAATTCCAACAATATATATATATATATATATATATAAAATACTTGTAAGCTCATGTAATTACTTTTATTATATATTGTGCAGATAAAGCGTTTAAGTGATTCTACAGCGGTGCATGTTGAAAAAGTCATAGCATGCATGAAGTAGAGATATAGCGAAAAATGACGGAAATGCAAAAAGCTTCATTAGATATAAAAATGAATATTTAAAATTAATTTATTATCATTCTTACATCGTTTGTGTTGGGAAAAAATATATTGTTTAATTTTATATGGCAAAACCGACGAATATCATGATTTATGCAGTTTAGATTTGACACCTACAATTGATTTCTAACTTATATTGAGCACTTGTGCTTTAAAATTGGGTTTTTATCCTAACTTTTGTTATCCCACTTCTTGGCAAAGCCGTGATACCAAAAGATCGATGACAAAAAAGGACGGTTCGTCTCAGAGATTGGTCATGCTTCACTTCACTATGGATATCGATGAATTTTATTCGAGTCCAGATTGAGCTACAATTGATAGGATATGACAAGAAAGATCGTTAAAGTCAGCATCTCAAGTCTCAAGTCAATCCGAGTTTGTATGCTCAAATTATCACCAATGAAAAGTGGAGGAAATAGCTTTAGGCTCGAATCCATAAGACATAACCTTGGTTCGAATCCATCGAGCAAGCCTTGGTTCGAGTCCATCAGGACAGGGCCTTGGTTCGAATCCATCGAGCAAGCCTTGGTTCGAGTCCATCAGGGCAGGGCCTTGGTTCGAATCCATCGGAGCATTCCCTACTTCGAATCCATCAAGGGGAAGACCTTCGAATCCATGCAGTTTAAGAACTTCGACTCCATCCCACGACCGTCTTCGAATTTATTCAGCCGAGAAGCCTTCGTGTCGATCAACTATCGCATACCTTGATCGATACGAAGGAACATCCATTCGATCGAATCGAAGGAGCATGTCTTCGAATCCACTCCTTCGAATCCACCAAGTCAAGGCGGCTAAAACCATGGGTTCGACCCAGTAAACACGGAGAAAAAGATGGATCAACCCGAGAAGCGCGCGTGCCACGTCACTAGGCACATGCTCGAGTCATCGATTCGGCCGTATCGATTCGAACCAAGCGTGTCAACCGAGAATGCAACCTTGAATCGATCATAACTCGAGATCTACAAGTCCAAATGCTATGAAATTTTCACAGGAGCTTGCATGCATGTTGAAGAATGTCCACACCAAATTTCACCTCGATTGGACACTTTTTTGATCGACTCGAACTAGAATTCGAATCGATCCTAAAGTGGGCCCGGATTTCCTGAGGTCGGGCATGTGGGCCCCCCTCACGTGCCAGAAGTGGTCTCCCCGGATTTTAGGCGAAATATCAGCCTCCTACACCTATAAATAGGGCCCCTGGTCATTCTGAAAGGGGATCGGAGAATTTCTAGAGATAAAGCACGCCCGGACGCTGCCAGAATCACTCCATATCGTCTTCACTATTGCTGATTTTGAATTTAAGTCTATTATCTGCTGTACTTCGCTCCAAAACACTTGTAACCTTCAAGTATTAAGCAATAGAGTGATAAAACTTCATAGTGGACGTAGGCAAAACGTCGAACCACTCTAAATTACTGTCTTCCGTGCAATTTACTTTTCTGTGATTTGGAGTTTTTGTTAGATAATCCTCATTTTCAATTTAGTTTCTTCATTTATTATCTCTTCAAAAACTTCTGAAGGGTGTTGCCCAATTTTGGTGCAAACACTTTGGTGCTTTCACTGAGAAAACCCAGGTTTTCTCCTGCTCATTGGATCTGTCATCGATATCGGATGCATAAATCTAAGAGAGAGATCCATACTTCAATTTCAGACTCCTTCCATACTATTCAAATTTACCGAAATCTAGGAAAGGATTCTACACCTCAAGATGGTTAGCACGAGAACCACTTCTACTGCCGCTGGCCAAGAAGGCTTAGATAGACAAAATCCCCCGCAACTCCCTCCACCCAATCAAGATGATACCAGGCACTCAGATCCATCAGGCCCGGTCATCCGACAAGAGTTCCAGACATTACTCCAGGAACTAACCCAAAGTCGACAACAGCTGACTGAACAACTACGTGCCAATGTTGAGTTGACTAATGAACTAAACCGCCAAAGGCGTAGAAGATCCAGAATGGACCACGCCCCTCATTCCTCCACTGAAAGCTCTGCCTCGTCTGATTACAGCGGAAGATCTACCCGTCCCAGGCTAGACGGAAGCCATGCGCATACCGCTGGTCACCATCAAGCATTAACTGTTGGGCAGATAAGAGTTGGCCCTTCCGCTAGTTTTCATACAAGACCCTCCTCACGAGGAGGCACTGTTCCACAACATACTATGGATAACCAAGCCACCGCCACTGCAGTTGACATAGGAGTTGATACCCGAAATCACTCCAATCAAAATCACCACCAGCAGGAACATACTCCGGGGCCATATGTCCCAGAAGACACCGAGCCAAGGAGGCGAGATACGGATCGTCGACAGCGCCCGATCCTATCTCGCACTGTGGAACCCGACCACACTTTGGCTCGCCACCCTCCGAATATAGCAACACCTGACCTCTTATCTATGGTACGCCAAATGATCCGCGAAAGTCAGGGCTTAACAAATGACGATTGGGGAATCTTCCGAAGTCATACTCCGTTCACCAATGACATATTATATGCTGAACCTCCTCGACGATTCAGGATGCTGACTCTTCCCATGTATGAAGGAAATTCCGACCCTAACCAACATATTCTGAAATAGGAATGGTCGATGACTGCTGCAAGAGCTGATGATGCAGTAAAATGCCGTAGTTTTCCCATTTCTTTAGGGGGAATTGCGACGATGTGGTTTACACGATTACCACCACGATCTATTTCTTCATTTGACCAATTGGCTACTAAATTTGTTGAACAGTTCCGTATGCACATTGCCAGGCCTAAAGACGTAAATACTTTGTCTAGTGTCGCTCAAGCTCTAGGAGAGACACTCAGACGATATTTGAAAAGATTCAATGCCGCTTGTGCAGAGATCACTAACCCCAATGATAATTCAATCTTGATGGCCTTGACTAAGGAGATTGACCCCGACTCTGAATTTGGAAATTGGCTAGCTGGGAAACCTCCCGCATCGTTGGATCGTTTCTACTCCAAAGCCGCTCAATTCTTAAGGCGTGAGGATGCGAAACAATGTAGGAAGCAGGACGATGCGAGACCCAGCAATGAAGGGATTCAAAGCAATGTGGCGGTTAAACAGTCAGGGGAGTGCTCAGGAAAAGTACATTTGAATATTCAAAACAAACAAACCCAACCGAGGAACGGCGATAATAGAAATAAGAAGCAGGATCAGAATCGTGGCATGCGGCATAGGGCGCAAATGTTTGAAAGCTATACACCACTGGATACGTCACTGGAAAACGTGTATCTACAAACTTGTAATGCGATGTAGTATAAGAAGCCAACTCCGAAGCCATCGTCTGAAAGACAGATTCAAACGGGGAAGTTCTCTAGATTCCACGAAAGTTATGGACACAATACCAATGATTGCAGGCATTTGCAAGATCTTATTGAAAAATTGATCAGGGAAAGAAAGTTAGATCAATTCGTGCGGGCGCCGCAGGCTGGTGGTGTGGGCTCGTCAAACCAAAATCGTGCACAAAACCAAGAGAGACAGGAGGAGCCCGCTCGTACAGGCGGGAGGTTGGTCATAAATACAGTTAGTGGTGGTCCTCATCCAGCAGACCGAAGCTGGAGGGAAATGGAATCATACGCCAATTCGATCAGGCATGTGAGTTTCGAAAGTTGCAGTACACTTGATGAAGGGGCTCCGGCCAAACAACAGAGGACGATGGCAGACGACATCATATTTAGAAACCGAGATGCTGATAAGGTCGAAGCCCCAACTATAGACCCGCTAGTCATATCTGCCTAGGTTGGTCCTGCTTGGATGAAGAGGATCCTGGTGGACAGTGGGAGTTCAGTAAATATCTTGTTTAAGAGAGCATATGATCAAATGAAGATGGAAGCCAAAGATTTAAAGCCTTGTCATTCTAGAATCCATGGATTTGATGGAAGTGCTAATATACCCACTGGAGTGGTGGAGTTGCCAGTGGAGTTGGGAGTTGGAGAACGCCGAAGAGTCCGAATATTACAAATTGTTGTCCTAGATATCCACTCTCCGTACAATGCTTTTTTGGGCTGACCGACCCTTGCCGAATTCAGGGCAGCAATCGCCCCATGGTGCTTAACTTTGAAATTCCCCACTGATCACGGGATTGGGGTCATTCAAGGAGATCAGGCTGCTGGGAGAGCCTGTTATGTTGCCGAACTGCGAGAAGCGCAGAGAAAGGAGAAAGGAAAGGGCGTGGAGGAATCTCTCTCGTCCGTTTCGCCGATGATTGACAATTAGTGCCTGGGCCTCGGCCCGGGCACCGCGACCAATTCCAGAAAGATCTAGACCCCAGAGATACTGAAGGTAATGATGAATCTAAAGAAAGTCAAGCTTCCCCCGCCGAACTGACAATTGACATTCCAGTTAATGATGATGATTCAAAAATGTTGAAAATTGGGTCTCAACTAAACCCACAAGCGCAATGGGAATTAGTCGAATTTCTCCAAGCAAATCTAGACGTATTCGCTTGGACGCACTCTGATATGTGTGGAATCTCGTCGGACATTGCGAGCCACACCTTGAATATTGGCCCACGGTATATCCCGGTCAAACAAAAAAGACGCGGTATGGATCCAGAGAGATCTGCCGCCCTCAAAGAAGAAGTTGATAAGCTAAAAGCGAATGGGTTTATCCGGGATGCTTTGTACCCGGAGTAGGTATCCAACCCTGTACTTGTTCGAAAACCGAATGGGAAATGGAGAACGTGCATCGATTACTCTGACTTAAATAAGGCTTGTCCGAAAGACAGCTTTCCACTTCCCCGAATCAATCAACTTGTGGACTCAACGGCCGGGCATGAATTATTATCTTTCATGGACGCTTATTCTGGTTACAATCAGATACCCATGCATGTGCCCGATCAAGAACATACAAGCTTTGTAACTGACCTGGGACTATACTGCTACAAGGTCATGCCTTTTGGATTAAAGAATGCCGGAGCAACTTACCAGCGCTTAGTTAATCAAATGTTTGCCGACCAGATGGGGAAAACTATGGAAGTTTATGTAGATGATATGTTGGTAAAATCACGATACTCCACTAATCACTTCAAAGACTTAGAGTCAATGTTCAATGTCCTCCGGAGATATGGGATGAAGCTTAATCCGCTAAAATGTCATTTTGGAGTCGCATCCGGAAAATTCCTTGGGTTCATCGTCAACGCCCGAGGAATAGAGGCCAACCCTGAAAAGATTTGGGCAATCAGGAATCTTCAAACTCCAAGGACCATAAAACAGGTTCAAAGCCTTAATGGAAAGGTTGCAGCACTAAGCGGGTTCATCTCGAAATCAACTGACAAATGCATACCCTTCTTCGACCTGATCCGAAAAGGGAAACGAAACTTCGAATGGACTACGGAATGTGAGGGCGCATTTCAATCACTAATTCAGCATCTTTCCACACCACCGGTTCTTTCAAAACCTGTTGATCATGAACAGTTATACCTCTATCTGGCCGTATCTGAAAACGCAATCAGTGCTGCGTTAGTTCGGGAGGAAGACCGAGTACAGAAACCAGTCTATTATGTTAGCAAACGGTTAACCGGAGCTGAGAGGAATTATCCAAGGTTAGAAAAATTGGCATACTGCCTAGTCATCGCCTCGAGGAAGCTCCGTCCATATTTTCAGGCTCATCCCATCACCGTGTACACCGATCAGCCGTTACGACAAGTCCTCACACGACTTGAGACGTCTGGCAGGTTACTAAAATGGAACATTGAACTGAGTCAATTCGACATCACCTATACTCTGAGACGAGCCATACACGGTCAAGTCCTTGCAGATTTCATTGCCGAATTCACTACTCCTGAAGACTTACCTGAAACTAGTAAATCCCCCGAATACATATGGAAGCTATATACTGATGGTGCATCCAACGATCGGTGCTCGGGTGCAGGGATAGTGCTCGAAACTCCCGATGGCCGATCCATATGCTGCGCCTTAAAGTTTGATTTCTGTGCAACCAACAATGAAGCCGAATATGAAGCTTTGCTTACTGGGTTGAAGTTGGCCCGTGACCTAAGAATTATTGCTGTGGAAATCTATTGTGATTCCCAGTTGGTAGTATGCCAAGTTCGGGGTTAATACCAGGCCAAAGATCGAAGATTAGCCGCTTATCTAGCCCGGGTCCGAGAAGTACTTGATCAGTTCGATTATTGTACCATTTTCTACGTACCCCGAGAGCACAACCAGAAAGTCGATTCGTTGGCAAAGTTGGCAAGTACAGGCGAAGCTCAACACTTGGGACTCGTTCCTGTCGAGACTTTATCCTCTCCAAGCATTGATTGAGCAGAGAATGAATTCACATTTGAAGCTACTTCCAGCAGGGAATCGTGGATGACCCCCTACCGAGACTACATTGAACGTGGCATATTGCCCGAACGACGAAGTGAGAAAAGACAAATTCTTCGAAAAGCTTCGCGATTTGTCATTCAGAATGGAGTTATGTATCGAAGGGGATATTCTATTCCTCTCCTCCGGTGTATCGCACACGATGAAGTCAAACGAGTGTTACACGATGTGCACGAAGGAGAATGTGGCGATCACACTGGGGGGCAAGCACTTGCCAAGAAAATACTCCGATATGGATATTATTGGTCCACCGTAAATCGCGATGCTATGGACTATGCCAAAAAGTATGATAAATGCCAAAAACACGCTCGAATTCCCAGAGCTCCACCTACTGAGATAACCCAAATGGTCAGCCCATGGCCATTTGCAATATGAGTTGATATAATTGGTGCATTGCCTTTAGCTAAAGGTGGCGCGAAGTACGCCATCGTCGCAGTTGATTACTACACCAAATGGGCTGAAGCTGAACCCCTTGCAACAATTACGACAAAGAAATCGATCAACTTCGTGGTACGCAACATCATCTGCCGGTTTGGTCTCCCGCATACTATTATCACCGATAATGGAGCCCAATTCGACAGTGTTGAATTCAAGAACTTCTGTCAACGATTTCATATCCACAAGAAATTCTCTACAGTAGCACACCCTCAAGCAAATGGTCAAGTTGAAGCCGTCAACAAGGTTATCAAGTCTATTTTGAAGAAACGACTGGAAAAAGCCGGGGGCAAGTGGGTTGATGAACTGCCTATGGCTCTATGGGCTTACCGAACGAATCACAAGACTACAACCGGACACACTCCATTTTCTCTATCCTATGGCTCTGAAGCCGTTATTCCAGTCGAATTGGAAGTTCGCTCTCATCGTGTGACATATTATGTTCCGAAAATGAATGCCATATTACTTGCTGAATCTCTGGATCTACTTGATGTGAAGCGTGAAGAAGCTGATTTGAGGGCAACCACATATCGGGGTCGAGTTGCTCGAATATATGATGCCAAGGTCCGCCCACGAACCTTTGAACCCGGCGATCTCGTACTCAAGAGAATTTATCCGGTCCCTTTGCACATGAAGCCAAATTGGGAAGGGCCGTATGTGATTTCACAAAAACTCGGAGATGGCACGTTCAAGTTGTCAACCATTGACGGTCTTACTTTGCCGAGAGCTTGGAATAGCGAAAGTCTCCGTCGCTACTACACATGACAGGCTTTATTTATCTATTTTTAGTCAATTTCTTCCTTAGCATTTTATTTTTGCATTTTGAAGTTTGAACTTGTAATAAGACAACTGATTTTGCCATATTTCTTTTATTTCAGCAATAAAATGCCATCTCTTCGAGCCAAAAGTTGCGATTCACTGAAAATGACGTATAATATCACGATGCACGGAGAGCTAAATTCCACCACGCGGTGGGATTTATTCAAATAGGGAGTGACTGTGATACGACCGGTCACTCACTAAGTGAAGCCTGAGCTCGGGGACAGAACACTACACCAGTGTTTACAAGGATTGATACGCGACAATCCTTTTACTAACTCCAAATTCTCAGAGTGCGAATTGGAGTATAGACATTCAGCAATTCGTTCCCGGAGTGCGAACGGACTCCAAATTCCCAGAGTGCGAATTGGAGTATAAACATTCAGCAATTCGTTCCCGAAGTGCGAACGGACTCCAAATTCCCAAAGTGCGAATTGGAGTATAAACATTCAGCAATTCGTTCCCGGAGTGCGAACGGACTCCAAATTCCCAGAGTGCGAATTGGAGTATAAACATTTAGCAATTCGTTCCCGAAGTGCGAACGGATTCCAACTTCCCAGAGTGCGAATTGGAGTATAAACATTCAACAACTCGTTCCCAGAGCGCGAACGGACTCCAAATTCCCAGAGCGCGAATTGGAGTATAAACATCCAACAACTCGTTCCTAGAGCGCGAACGGACTCCGAATTCCCAGAGCGCGAATTGGAGTATAAACGTCCAACAACTCGTTCCCAGAGCGTGAACGGAGTATAAACATAGATTACAAGTTCCCAAAGTGCGAACCGAAATATCAATACTAACTCCAAGTTCCCAGAGCGTGAAGCAGAGTATAAACATCAATTCCAAGTTCTCGGAGCGCGAACCATGCTACAAGTATCGATAACTCTCAAATTCCCGGAGTGCGAACCAGATTATCGATCTCAAATTATCCTAAGTCCCCAGAATGTGAACATGTGCTTAAGTTTTGCAATAAATGCGATCAACCACCAAAATACAAATGCTGTTCCCCGAGACTAGGGGGCAAAAAAGCTAAGTTTTAATCACTAACCTAAGTGATATTATGTCCAGAGTTCAACTCATTCATCAACCATGACACGAAGTTATGTTTTCATACTTGGCAGATAAAAAAAAACAAAAAAAAAACAAACACTGCAAAACACTTAAGTAAAAGAAAAGAGCAACTTCCCATTCCATCAACTAACAAAAACAGGTTAGATTACATGGCAAGTCAAAAAGTTTCAATTAAGTGGAGGCCGAATCCACACATATACACGGCTCTAAAAGAACAAAAGAAAAGGTAAAAGAATTGCTATTCACAACCACATGATAAAACAAGAAACTCATCCTTCTTCTTCCGGGGTTTCTTCTTCGGAGTCGAGCCGCTGGACCCACTACCCAGCTTCCTACGAGACTTTTTGCCCTTCTTTGGAACATCCTCCGGATCTGGCATGATATCAACGTCTTCCTCAGAGCTGGATGGGACAGAGATCCTTTTGTGAGGACGAACTGAAGGCATGGGAGCGATGACAGGTGTTTGTTCGGCAACGCTCGAGACAGTTACCGTGCCACCGGGAGAGATCACCATTAAAGAAGATAAGCTTGAAGGGGCAGTGTCGCTAACAGGACCACCAACCGTTACTTTCGTGGCCATCTCAGCACTTATCTCAGCTAAAATCTCTTCTTCTCGAGACAACTGAGCTGCACTGGATAAGCTGGTGGTCGTCACGACAGAACTGAAAATTGGAGCAGCTCCACTCATCGCGAATGAAGGATCAAGAATAGGGTCAAGAGAGTGACCAAGTAGCTTTTCAATCATTTGAGCATCGAATGACATCGAGCTCCCCTCTCCCATATCACCGGCCGTGGCAGCAGTTGAAATCGCCTCGGTGACAATAACTCCATGCGTAGGATATAGAACCGGAGGAACTGGGGGCACGAATGCGGCACTCTCAGTCACTGAACAAAGGGGAACAAAAGTAATCAGTCCAGAAAATTCTCTCGAAAATCGATACTTTAAGACATGAGGGAAATAATCAAAGTACCTTCTTTTTGGAGCTTGAACAGGCTCGGAGACAGCAGTCTTGCCAGAAGACAACCCCGGTTGATCCGGGTTGTAAGCAGGAATAACTTGTGGGTCAACCGCGGCGATAGCCTCGGACGAAGTCGGGATAGGGACTTCGATATTTTCACTATGATGCGCGACACCCGAACCTTCGCCGATCTCCATTTGATGGATGCCAAGTCTTTCTTTCTCAACAGAAATTATCGCCTCGTGAAGAGTTCTCCTCTCATCATCGCTAAGCAGATGTGACTCGAGCTCAAACTCAATACTCCATCCGGGCAAGACATCCTCTTGTTCTCCACTAATTTCTTCCAGGCATTATAGAGAAGCATCGAGTAATCTCCTAGCCAGGAGAGATTTCTATGCTCTAACACATTGGCATTATATGTGTCCAAGAGTTCGTCAAATTCGGCCTCCATCTTGAACCTCTCTGCTTGGACTCTCTCCTCCACCTCCGTTTCAACCTCCTTAACCCTTGCGACTGCCGCATCACGCTCATCTCGGAGAGACACAGCTTGCTCACACGCTTCTTGCGCGGCCGTATTAGCATCGTCTTTTTCCTTGTTTATATCGGCAAACTTAGCCTTTAATTCCTCTAGTTCTTTGACTGCCGCATCCCGTTCGGCCTCAACATTTTTGTGTCGATGGCCCAAGTCTTCAACTAAAGTGCAATGTGCTTGTTGCATCTTTGCCATCTCAACTAATGTCTCATCAACCTTTTTTAGCAACTCGACTTCGGCCTTACGGGAAGATTCCGCCTCAGATTGGAGTATATCAACAATACGATTCTTCTGAGCCAAGTCGGCTTCCAGTTTCTCGATAATTTTGGCTCGATCGAAGGCTACTTTTGAAGCTTTAACAGCCGCTTTATACCATTCTTTGTACTGAGCATAGGAATCGCGGGTATAGCTAAGTGCCGTGGACACGGCGTCTTCCGGAATTCTTTTAAGATTAGGAGGAAAAATACAAGCGTCGAAGCAAATCTTCGGAAAGTCCCTTTTCAATTGAGCAAGTTTGATAGCCCCTTCACCAGATGGTTCAATAGGGGCCTCCTCCGCCGCCATGGTCGTAACAACCTTAGTTCTAGAACGATGTGGCTCGAGCCTCGAAACCTGCGAAGACGGTTGATGTCGCAGAGGCTCAGATACCTGAATATGGCTTCGGGGTGGCGGAGGAGAACGAGAAGGGGAGCGGTACCTTTGATCTCTGTCTGATCGCTCCTGACTAGAGTAACTACGATGATGATCCCTTGCATAATATTCCTGGCCATGATGCCTCCGTTCGCGATCGTGATCGGAGTCTCCACGTCGAGACTCGTAATAAGACGAAGGGTGATGCACTCTTCGGAGTTTGTCTAGTGTAGATTGACGGCCAGACATAGCACCTGAAAAAGAGAAGCAATTCGGTTAAATACCAGGCGAAAGCAATACGATTTGTGTGGAAGTCGTGTAGTGTTATGAAAATGTATGCAAATGTGCAAAACCTCCGACCAACCAAAAGTGTCGACTGCACTAACTGGTAAAGGCTCGCTTATTTCTAACGCTTCCCGGAGTTCATCCAACCCGGACTCGTGGTGGAGAGATACGTATTTCGGGATGGGAATGTCATCCAGTCCTATAAAAATGTTTCCTGATTGACAAGGAGTAGCGTCAGAGGTAGTAATTCCGGGGATCAAACGAGATACGACTACAGACTTCCGTCTCTTAAATTTAGGGACAACAGCCTTGCCTTTCCGCTTTTCTTCAATTCGAGAAAGATCAGCCGCTAACTCGGTATCGGTAGGCGTCCTCTCGTCATCGCTCGTTTCTCTTATCACTATGCCGGATTTTCTTTTCACCGTCTTCTTCTTTGTCTTCGAAGCCGGTTTCTCCAACCCCTCGATAACAATACTTTGGTTCATCTCAATTAAACCCAGCGTTCTTAAGTTATCATCAGTTAACACCGAGTCGATGTGCCGTAAATCACTCGGGACCTCTTGTAAACTTCGGACAACGCCTTTGTAGTGTCCACCGTCAGGCCTTGAGATGATAGCTGCAAGAAGAACGCCTGATCTTAGTTCAAGTGTTGATAACGACTGTTAAAGAAGGCTTGTGCGATTTACGACACTTACGTCTAGAAAGCCATCGCCTAGCGAACCCTGGAGGGCATCGAACAAAAAACCATTCATTTTTAAAATAATCGAGTCTGGTCCAGGCTCCCGTCACAATCTGGCAGTTTCTAACTGCTTCCAAAAAGGTGAAAGATGGGCAATCGCCCCTGCTCTTGAAGTTGAATATGTGTCTAATCTCGGTTGGCCTTGGCGGACGAAAGAGATGATCCATAAATAGAACAAAAACACTGTTCAGCGACGCGTGTCCATTGGGATGAAGTTGTGAGGGGGCGATTCCAATGAACGATAACATCTCCCTGATATATTAGTTAAATGGAGGGAGAGTTCCAGCCGCACAGGCGTGACGATAGAAAGTAGTATACCCCTCGGGCGGGTTGTGAGGTCTGTCATCAACGCCCGATAGCAAAACGTCATCCGGGGATAAGTTATGTTTCAAGCAGATCCGGCCCAGTAAGGCTTCAGAAATACTGGACGAAACAGAGTCGATAGGATCATCGATAAATATGGCTTCCGGCACTTCGTCCGGAGCCGGCCCAAATACTTCGGGAGGAATGTTAGGGATTTCAAGTATTTCTGGAGGAGGCGAACTCTGTACTTCTTGTTGTTGAGAGCTCGAAGATTCCATAACTAACTAACTCATTAGAAAGCAACATTAAGTACGTAAAAAACCCTTGCATTCCCAGTGTAAAGTGTGTGTGGTGCAGTGTTGTGCATTACTTGAAAAATTCTACGAAGTTAGAGAAAATTTGCAGACAGCAAAGACATCAGAGATCCGGTCGAGATGGCCGTCGTCGCTGACCGCCATCACTGAACCATCCCGATGTTGACAGTTGATTCAAGTTAAAGTTTGTTGTCACAGTGATAAGTTATAGTTCCATCGACGAGCTTCGAAGGGCAGTCAAGTATGCACAATAAAAGTTTAGTCCAGATATGCAGAGATAAAGCTCGTCGGAATTATGCCGCTAAATATGCGAAAGTTATGTATCCTTATAAGTCACTTCGAATCGATTCGAAGGGATAATACTTCGAATCGATCGAAAAGATAATCCTTCGAATCGATCAGGGCCAGGTTTCAATTGTTCAAATCGACCGAAGAGACGAAGCTTCGAATTGACTCCGTTCGAATCGATGGTAACTGAAACCCTTCGTATCGATCAGCAGCTCAAGCATCGAATCCATCCTCAATGAAGGCAACGAATCGATCACTAGCAGCAAAAGACAGATGAAAGACTTGAGTTTCGTATCGATCGCATGGGCAAGATGTTCGAATCGATCGCAAAGGATCGATACGAAGGACCCATCCATGTTCCTTCTCCGGCCAGCCAAGATCGAAACGAACGAAATACGATGGAAAGGTTTTCTCTTGAATCTTCAGATCCATAAAGCTTCAACTACCTGAATGTATGAATCGATCCGAAAGAGTTGGATATTGCCTCGACTCGAAGGAAGGAAGAGTAATTCTGCCTTGTTCTTGAAGGACCGAGATGGATTCGAAGACACAGGAAGACGAAAATAAAAAGTAAAAAGTGAAAGTGAGCCGAGTCCCAGGTATTTATATGGATCCTAGAAAGGAAACGAGGCGATTCACCTTCCGGTCACTTCAACCGATCACTACCGGTCAAAACACAGGATGGATTCGAACGATCGTGTTCGAATCCATTGCACTTCGAATCCATCAAAGCGACGTGACCACAAGGTTTCATCGACATGAAGCGAATAACGAGAGCTGACTTGAAATCGCCAAAACCTTATCGATTCGAAGCATGAGTTCCACGACCATCGGCTCACCACAATTCGAAGACTATCGATACGAATGATCACTATGAATCCATCAAAAACCATCGATGAGGGTGAACACTTCGTATCCATCAATCCGACCTGCACCAACGTGAGAAACTACTTGTCAACCTTTTACATCGATTCAAGAGAGGATCGATACAAGAAGATAATCAAAAAAAAAATGTCAAAACATTGTTTCGAACTCAAATTTCCAAATCGGTTCAGGAGAGAATCGATACGAAATTCAATAACAAACAAAATCGACAACGACTCGTGAACACACAATGTTAATGAGAGTCAAATTAACGTATGTGCATATATGTCAAACTAATACTCGGTTTTAAACATTTACAGGGATCAAACATTCATCTTGTTACGATTACAACAATCAACAGCTAAGCAATGTTCTGCAGCAATAAATCATATCGACGCAAGGTCACAACCTTCGACAAAGGAACAATGATTGTTCAGAGAGAAACTACGGCTTTTCAAAGCACGTCATGTTTCCACAAGACGTATTTTGGGGGGCAAATGTTATCTCGCTTCTTGGCAAAGCCGTGATACCAAAATATCGATCGACAAAAAAGGACGGTTCGTCTCAGAGATTGGTCATGCTTCACTTCACTATGGATATCGATGAATTTTATTCGAGTCCAGATTGAGCTACAATTGATAGGATATGACAAGAAAGATCGTAAAAGTCAGCATCTCAAGTCTCAAGTCAATCCGAGTTTGTATGCTCAAATTATCACCAATGAAAAGTGGAGGAAATAGCTTTAGGCTCGAATCCATAAGACATAATCTTGGTTCGAATCCATCGAGCAAGCCTTGGTTCGAGTCCATCAGGACATGGCCTTGGTTCGAATCCATCGAGCAAGCCTTGGTTCGAATCCATCAGGGCAGGGCCTTGGTTCGAATCCATCGGAGCATTCCCTACTTCGAATCCATCAAGGGGAAGACCTTCAAATCCATGCAGTTGAAGAACTTCGACTCCATCCCACGACCGTCTTCGAATTCATTCAGCTGAGAAGCCTTCGTGTCGATCAACTATCGCACACCTTGATCGATACGAAGGAACATCCATTCGATCGAATCGAAGGAGCATGTCTTCGAATCCACTCCTTCGAATCCACCAAGTCAAGGCGGCTAAAACCATGGGTTCGACCCAGTAAACACGAAGAAAAAGATGGATCAACCCGAGAAGCGCGCGCCCCACGTCACTAGGCACATGCTCGAGTCATCGATTCGGCCGTATCGATTCGAAGGGATCGATTCGAACCAAGCGTGTCAACCGAGAATGCAACCTTGAATCGATCATAACTCGAGATCTACAAGTCCAAATGCTATGAAATTTTCACAGGAGCTTGCATGCATGTTGAAGAATGTCCACACCAAATTTCACCTCGATTGGATACTTTTTTGATCGACTCGAACTAGAGTTCGAATCGATCCTAAAGTGGGCCCGGATTTCCTGAGGCCGGGCATGTGGGCCCCCCTCACGTGCCAGAAGTGGTCTCCCCAGATTTTAGGCGAAATATCAGCCTCCTACACCTATAAATAGAGCCCCTGGTCATTCTGAAAGGGGATCGGAGAATTTCTAGAGATAAGGCACGCCCGGACACTGCCAGAATCACTCCATATCGTCTTCACTATTGCTGATTTCGAATTTAAGTCTATTATCTGCTGTACTTCGCTCTAAAACACTTGTAACCTTCTAGTATTAAGAAATAAAGTGATAAAACTTCATAGTGGACGTAGGCAAAACGCCGAACCACTCTAAATTACTGTCTTCCGTGCAATTTACTTTTCTATGATTTGGAGTTTTTGTTAGATAATCCTCATTTTCAATTTAGTTTCTTCATTTATTATCTCTTCAAAAACTTCCGAAGGGTGTTGCCCAATTTTGGTGCAAACAACTTTATTGATCTGGTTTAAAAGAGAATTAATCAAATCAATATTTTTAAATTAATTTTGCTAAAACGAGTGCTAAAAAATTTTGATTTAGCAGATATAGCAAAAAATAGAGCAACCTAAAGTAAATATACCGTTTAATAGCGCTAAATTGGAAAAACGTAGTGGTGGTCGACGATCGCTATACGCTGTAGCAGAGATTTTGCAGAACATTAAAGGGGCTTTAACTACATTAATTATATATATATATATATATAATATTTTCTCATTTTTAAGATAGTTTAAATGCGTTTTTTCCTCTTAATTTAACATGTGTAACAAGATGGTATGTTGCAGGGTAATAGCCACAAAATGGATGTGTAAGTGGTGTATGACGAAGAAGAAGAACATGCAGTTCTTACTTTCTCATGTTAGTCCGATATATTGTAGTTTACCATAATGAATGCTTATGTTTTCCTTGTTCTCATTCTCTTTCTCTCTCTCCTTTTCCTTTTTTTTATTCTCACATATACGGTAATCTATTTATTGTTATTACATTTACCATAATCATATTTTTCTTCGAGTTAGATTAATACATAATTTATTTCAACTGGTCATAATTCTTGTTGTAATTTGCTTGAAGGTTCATCGTTATAGATTTATTGAATAAAGATTGAGAAAGATGGGTGGAATTCAACTTCTTGGGTTTGTTGCATTGTTTTAAAAACCTCTAAAAGCTTATGCCTCAACAACTCGAGCCATACAAAGTGTACAAAACATACGCCTTGCGTGTCTCAAAAGCCGAGGCATGCGACCCAAGAATCTTTTTACCCTTAAATTCAAATATTGGCACTATAGAAGTTATACGTCTATTATTTAATGGAAAAAAACCCAAATTAAGAAAATGAAAGTTAGTGTATTCTTACTTTTCAATTTCAACATTGACTCGATTAAGTAAGATTGTTTCCGAAACAACAACTATGTAATGAATTTTCTCATTTTTATTTAAAGAAAATTTCCGAATAGACTCTAATTGTATCTCTAATTACCAGTTGTAATTAATGCCTATTTTTAACAACTTTTTTTCTTCAATTGTAATAGATGCTATTACAACCTTTCTTTTTTGACAGTTGTAGCAAATGTCTATTTTTAGCAACTCTTCGTTTTTGCAGGTTGTAATAGATGTCTATTACAATCATTCTGTGACGATCCGCAAATCTACACCCTCTAAACCAACAACAAACCAGTTTGTCGACCCAAAGCAAACAAAATTACAGATGATCATGAGAAAGAAAGGAGAGGATGAGAAGAAAGAGAGAAGAAAGAAGAAGAGAATAGAAGAAGAAGAGAGAAGCAGAACCAAATCAATACAGAATCTCACAGCGTAGCGGAATAACATATAATATAGATCAATAATCTTTACAAAGAGAAACTATAATATACATAAATTAATATCAGAGTACACAACAAGTAATCATCAGCTTGGACAGTTATAATAATCCGTTCTCACAAATGCTGATAATTTACAACAACAACAATACAGTGAATATAAACAAATATGTGTATACAACATGAAGATCTCCAGCTCGTCTGTTGAACTCCAAAAGCACCAAATCTGAACCTATAAATATACTCAGTCTGACCCGATCATTGAAAGGGAAGAACGTCCGGATCAGTCTGGTAAACCAGCGTGAGAAAAACACATCTCAACTGAATTTATAAAGTTATCAAAACTTTTCCTTTATCAAAATAAAAGGTATCTCGTAAAACCACATCTATACATAAACACAGACGGGTTTTTCCCTTACATAACCAAAACCTTTTCATGTCAAATCATGTTATATTATAATAGTGTCTATTATATAAATAATAGTCAACATAGCTGAAAATTGTTACAATTATTATATTCCAGCAGTACTAGGCTCTACAAACAAAATGGTATGCACGTAGTGGATTTTGGATTCCATACAAATGACTAGGTGAAGGGATTACCTTTTTGAAACTCGGTACACCTCTAGAGGGATGTACCTAGGGTCCAGATACTGGGTGCCCAAACCAACACAAGACCCGCCTATCCCTAGTTGGATAGTACCGAATATGTCATCACTACGGTCGTTACCGACCTAAATCCATGGTACCAAGCATACATCAACATTAATCAGATACACGACATCATAGCATGTAAATATACATCTAGAAGAGTGATGACATCTCCTGATGGGGGAGACCTACTTAGCCTTGCTGCTTCTATCCATTTTTCATTCATTTTTTGGCGAGTGAGGCCAAACGAGGTATCGATTACCTTTCACATATCACATCATCATCTTTGAATCCTACATTGTCATTCCCGTTGATTGCTAATTGCCTTCTAAAAAAATACAACCCTTGAGTCGTATATCTCAAGGAGGGTGTTAAGCTAAGAGAAGTCGCCTTCTTCATCACCACATGATGTACATTTGTAAAAACCAATGTACGTAATCCTAGAAATGCAACGTTAGACACTTATCCATACAAGTTTTTCAGGAACAGGACAAACCGAATGTTCTATCCTACCACACCCTATAGGATTAGTAGCGACAGCCCTTGCAATGTATATTTCATAACGAAGAGAATATTGCTACTATACATATACTAGGATTTTAACCCCAAATGATCAACAAGCGGTGCTTCGCTATGAAAATCCTGAATATCACCATCATCGACCAACTTGCACAATTGTCTCATATATGTTGGTCCAAAGTGGTTTTCGGATAAATCTAATCCCGATCTCTTCGCACCAGCAAAGCAAAAGCATGTCGCCTGACGTTTGTAATGTTTTACCCCTATTCTAAATATAATGGAATATATATCGGAGGCCAATTCCATTATATTTGGAAGATAAGTTTTCGAATCGAATTATTTTAATTAAAATTACTTAAATAAATTTCTATGCGTTTCAGCTTCGCATGACCAAACTAAAAGTCCGATCGACACGAAATTTGAAATCCTATAATAACTAACTATTATGGATCGAATGAAACCGGTTTTGTTGAAATCCGAGACAGTGTCAAAAATGGCTATTTTTACACGTTACTTTTTTTGGCAAAGCCAGCCGACTTTAGAGTGGGTCGTGCCACTATAAATCTAAATAATGAATAGGTTTCTGTACGTGCACAGAACAACTACAATCTGGTTTTGTAGTGGCCAGACCACTTAGTACAAGAATAAAAACAAAAAAATAGGAGCTAAACATGATGACTAGACTACTCAGGAGGGCACATCCCCCATGTCGTGAGTACCAGGGCCAATAACATGCTGAACAGTAGAAAAGTACATAGCCAGATACTGATCAAAAGACCTCGTAAGAGGTGAGTAGATAAATCTGGTCCCAAGTCGGATCTAAGGATTGCCACCAATTCCTAGCACCAATAACCCCAGTCGTCGTCAGAGACTGACCATCACCCTCAGCATGATACACTGACCTCCTAGTCTCATCAGGACCACCTAAGAACATGTGATAACTATGCATCTGCGAATCATGCCTCATTTCCGTCGCCTCATGAATCCATAAACTCTCTTCTGGTTCACATACTACACGTCATCATCGGAATCCCTAACTGCATCAATTTTTGTCTCCATAGTGGGAGTAGCAGAAACACAAGAAAAGGGTCATTCCTATAACATTTCTCCACTGTATGACCAAATAAATGATAGATAGTACATATGTCAGGCTTCTAGTTGTAGTTAACTTTTATTTCCACCTCGTGACCTTTCTTGATTTTTACTTTCAACATCGATGGTAACAGATTCTTTGGGGTTATTTCAATCAAACCCCTAGCATATAAAAGGTTCTTGCACACTACAGTATTTGCATCAATGCATTTGTAATCCCCAATAAGGCTCGCTAGCCAATTCAGACCAATAAGCGGTTGAAGAACAGAAGGCATATTGGTGAAGGTAGCCCAAACCGGAATAGAAAGTATCTGCTCTCTGACATGTCTATACTAACACTCCAAGGAGTCACAATAAAAGGTCTCCCCTCGATAATGAGAGGACTAGTGTCAAGTGCTATAAGACGATCTTCCTTAGAGCCAAATTTAAAAAGAAAATGGCACTTAAGAAAGAGAACCATTCAATTTCCACGCTCGCCTACAGTGCTCGCGTACCACCGATTAAGAAGATGTAGCATCAAGAAAAAAACCAACAAGGTGGTCAGGCCAATGGCTCTCCGCCTCTCGAAGAACAGTAGGAATAATCACGCTTATTCCATCAATGACCTATGTGTTGAATTTCTATGGTGAGAAAGCGCCGGCAATCTGAGGCGATGTCTTTAACAGAGAAGACCAAACTGGTTTGATAGCAGTAATAACCGAGGCAGCCCAACATTCCTTAGCGAGCATATCATCTACCAGAATCTCATAGGGTACAGGTATTCACAATTATGCTGTAACAGTGGGGAGAATAGGAGCATAGGCACAATCAATCGACTCGGACAGAGCACAATTCGCCTTAGTAGCCATCACTTCGGCAAAAGGAGCCATATGCGCTACAGTGATAGACGAGGCAATATCACCCAACTGCATAGAGTCAACAATTCCCGAGCTATCAATGCTAGCTTCATTCACCTAATCTCCACCTGTCGATACCATACGTGAAATAGGTGAAGAGGGGTTAACGTTTGTAATACCTGACAAAGGAAAAACACACAGGGGATTAACGATTGAAGCACCAACGAGAGGCGGTGCGAGGAAATCATTTAGAGTTGAAAGCGAATCAATCGCGCCGGGGAGGTTGTCGACAAGAGGCATAGGGGAGGTCAAAGATGAAGGCGACACTGGTTTGAGAGCGATGATCGAAGCAGAAGCTGATGGTGTTAGCGACTCCGAAATTGAAAAAATATGGCCAGATCTGGTAAACGACGCAACTAGCCTAGGTTTGTCTTTATGATTTTTGGCTATCGGAGACGCGCAGAATTAGGAAGAGAAGGACGGAGCATGTGAGGAGAGAGAAGACGGTGAAGAATAGGGGTCGCCATGTGAAGGAAGACATTATTTTCAGATTTCCAATTTCCATTTATTTTTGCACGTTAATTAAAATATAAAAAATTTCAATTTCCATTTATTTAATTTTAAGTCAAAATTAAAAGTTTACTAACTTTATTCTAACTTAACTAGAATTTAAAATAACGTTAGAAACCATTTTTATTCACATTAGATTCAATGTTCAATTATTTAACCCATTTTACTTATAAAACTTATTTTAAAATATTTAAAATCAGTTAAATATTCTAAATTCGGATGACCGAAAAATTGGGTTGTTACATACTTCCCCCCTTTAAAAAATTTCGTCCTCGAAATTATTAAGCAAGAAAATACAAAAAATCTATTAAATTTCAAAACCAATTAGTTGAAATGGATACCAATTCTTTTAAGTGTTTAACTTTCCAAAATCAATTAGCTGCAACTTTTTATAAAATGTTTTCTAAGTATTAAAATTCATTTATAGTTATTAACTAATGCCATTCTAAAAAAAATCAACTATTATCATTTCATTTTGTTACTCAAAAATCAAAACTTTTAGCTATCAATTTTTTTTCCTAATTTCTCAAAAAGTATCTAACCTCTTAAATTTTCAAAAAAAATCGCTAGTCTTCTTTGCGTGGTTCGATCCAAAAAATTACAATATATATATCACAAATACACATCTCATCTTCGAGGATGAGGCATGATGTAGGGAAAAGTGTAAAAGTACAATATGTAATCCAAGATACGTACCTTATATATATTATTAGCGAGCATATACGGCTAATATAGCACGAAAGCGAGCTCCAAATACGAAGCAACACCGTCCGCACCTACTATACACCCAACAAACAAATGAGAAACATATATATGGAAATAAATCACAATACTCCTCTTCTTTGGACATTCTACCCTTAACATCTTTCAAATACTTCTCTTTTGGATGGTCTATTCATAACTTATCATCTCCCAAGGTCAGCTGATCCTATTGTGGGCCCACCAATAACCTACCTATATACAAACATATATTCATTTCTTTGTGTATTCATAATTTTAGTCTTACCTATGACAAAGCCCAACATACTGGAATTTTGAAAAAAAATAAGCTGGGGCTAATAGCTAATGTATAAGGTGCGACCCAATATCAGTCTCATCTTGTATTCTAATATCTGAGACATTTTACTTAGGGATCCCTTCCCAAAATTATCTTTGAAAACCTTTTCAAAATGATTTAAACCCTTTAAATCAAACTCAAATAAGGAAAATATGCAATCTCTATGCTTTACTCAAAATCACCTTGCTATGTTATATATACACACACACACACTTTATCCAAATCTTAGTTGATGAAAGCCTTTAACTTTTGAAAGTCCCCCTTTCGAATCTATTGAAAGTGCCCCTTTCTAAACCATTAAAAACATCCCTTTAAAAACAATTGAAAGTACCTCTTTCTAAACCAAGTAAAACCCTTTCTTTAATCTAGGACGAAAGGCCAAAGCTTTCCTTTTGAAACCATTCTCAAAACCCATTTGAAACCATTGTAAATCCTTCCTTTCGAAAGCTTTAAAATCTTAGACACGTTTCTTTTAAAACTTTTAAACTTGCATTTCAAAACCCTTGAAAAACATTTCCTTTTAATCCTTTTGAAACAACCTGAAAAACCATACCTTTTGACTACTTCGAAACCATTGGGAAACCACTCCTTCGAAAGTATACTTTAAAACCTCTTGAAAGCATCAAATCTAAAACTTTTGAAAGCACTTGGGTTCAATTTAAAACATGTGGAAAAACACCTTTCGAAATCATTCAAATCATCTCTTTTGAAACCATTTGGGTTATACTTCAATTGAGCAAAAGGGTCATTAAAACCATTTAAGTCAAAAGCCTATCTTTCGAAAGTATTACTAAGTAAAGAAGTGATGGTGTCAAAACCATCCCTTCGAAAGCATTGGAGAAGTTTTCAAATTTTAGAAAAAAAGTACCCCTTCGAAACCCTCTGGGTCAAAAGGTAAATAGGCGGCAATAAAAGGTTTTAACTTAGTCAATAGCAGTTATTTAAAACAAAGGCGCAACCCAATCGAAACCATTTCCTTTAAATCCATTTGACATAGTCGAAAGCCAACTAAGTCGAAAGCAAGCAAACACATTTTTTAGAACAAAGTAAATCCTCAACCCCTTCGAAACCTCTAGTTTCAATCCACTACCTTTCGCCTACATCCAATTCACTACGTACCAGTTCCCTGATAACATGTGCATTGGTTTCGATTGTATCGGAGGCGAGGATAAAGAGGCGGAACCTGGTGCCGAAAGCATCGAAACGGTGAAAAACCTATTTATTTGTCATTTAAAACTATTTCTTTTGTACCTAACCTGCCTTGTTTGTCTAAATCTAATTGGCTGACATTTTACTTTTTCAAAGGTACTGCCAATTTGTAGAAATAACAAATTTGAATTATTTGCAAAGAGTCCCTTCTCCTTTAAAATATATAGAACATTTAAGTCACATACCTTAAATAATTCTATATATCCATCAAAACACTTAGGGAAATTCTACAATAATTCTAGAAAATCTCTTTTAATGTGTTTTCTAACATACAAAAATTTCAGAGTCAACCATAAATAATATATCAAAACATATCATAAAATCAATATGAACATGTATGAATCATCAACAAGTATATATAATTATTCTATCATTCAAAAACATGGAAAACCATTGCAAAACATTTCGGATTTCTCCTTAAAACTGAAAATAAAACAAGTGAGAGATGTAAACATTATTCACCTTAGTTTTAGAGATTAAGGATGTGAGATTTGAATGAATTTGATGTTGATTAAGCTTTCCCTTTAGCTTTTCTTTACTTCTTCCCCTTTCTCTTGTTAATGGTGGTCGGCCTTGAATTTTTAAATTTTGAACAAATGAAAATGAACTTGTATGAGTATACACGGCTAAGGGATGTAAATATAGGAATTTTCTCTTTTAGCCCTCCTATATTTCATTTTAAATCTTCTTTAATTCACTGGTTAAATGACACTGCTACCGCTTAATTAAATCAAATCTCAATCCCTTAATCAACACATTATTTTATTTTATTTAACTAATTAAATATCCTAAATAATGTTATCAAAAATATGGGGTGTTACAGACACCCCTCCTTAAAGAATTTCATCCTCGAAATCATGATAAGCGTACAACAATTCAAACAAAGAGATAAAACATACCATCAAACAAGTCAAGATAAGCATCTCTAATCCTACTCTCAACCTCCCAAGTATAGTCCCAATCATCATCACTTCGTTGGACCTTAACTAATCTGAGCGTCTTGGTTCTAAGCCGCTTCTCATCTCTCATAACAATGCGAACTGACTTTCTAATTATAGTCAAGTCTGGTTCTATCACCAAGTCATCTAGCACATTTAGTGCAATAGCGGTCTTTGGGTTTATAACACACTTTTTGAGATGAGGAACATGGAAAACATCATGAACTCCTTCCAAACAGCTTGGTAACTCAACTTTATATGCGAGTTTCTCGATCCTCTCCACAATACGAAAAGGTCCAACGAATCTCGGTGCCAACTTTCTCGATTTTCCAAACCTGATCACACCCTTCGTTGTGACACCTTAATAAATACCCGATCTCCAACTGAGAACTTTAAGTCTTTTCGTCTCTTATCTAGCCTAGACTGAGCCTTCTTCATTTTAACCTGAATGACCTCAATCTTTTCTACAGCTTCTATAACTAAATCTGGACCAAGAACTAACATATCCTCGGTCTCCAACCAACAAACGGGAGATTTTCATGGCCTTTTATACAAATCTTCAAACGGTGTCATAACAATACTAGTCTGATAACTATTGTTATACGAAAACTCGACTAAATATAGATGGTCCTCCCATAATCCCCTGAAATATAACACACAAGCACTTAACAAATCCTCTAAGGTTTTGTTAATTCCCAAAACTTCTTGTAGAATCTCTTAGAAATCGCTAGTGAGTAAAGAATCCTTATCACTAACAATACTACTATGAACTCCACGCAGTCAACCACATTCTTCATAAACAACTTCGCCAAAACAGGTGCCGTCCTAGTTGACTTAACTGGAATGAAATGGGCACTCTTGGTCAATCTGTCCATTATGACGCATATACTTTCATTTCCTCTGTTCAACCTTGGAAACTCTCAATGAAATCCATAAAAATAGAATCTCACTTCCACACCGGAATATCTTCGGTTGAAGCAATCCACTTGGCTTCTAGTGTTCAGCCTTTGCCTGTTGACAATTCAAACACTGCTTTATACATAAGCCAATAACCTACTTCATACCTTCCCAAAAGAAACTTCAATTCATATCTTGATACATCTTAGTTCCTTCCGGATTAATAGATAACTTCGAATGATGACATTCCTCCAAAACTTCTTTCTTTAGTTTCCTAGACTTGGAACACATAATCTTCCTTTCTTTCTCAACCACCCATTTTGGTCAAGATCGAAGTCCATCGAGACTGAAGTACTTTAAGACATCGCTCTCGGTTCCTTCCCTTAACTTCCTAAACCGTTCAGCTAATATTGGACCCTCCTCCTGTTTAGAAGCAATCTTTTTAATCATCACTGGTCGAGCTTCCAAACAAGATAATTTAAAAGCCTCTCCACTAGACCCAACCTCGGATCTCCATTGCACTATGTAATCTACCAATGCTTCGAAATCTTTCTACTTAGAAATCATCGCCAACACTACATTCTAATGTTTCTTACTAAGTGCATCTGCAACTTTATTTCCTTTCCCTGACATGTACTCAATCCCAAAATCATAAGTGGCAATAAACTCTAACCACCTTTTGCTATCTCATGTTCAGCTCCTTCTGAAAGAACAAATACTTCAGCGACTTGTATATAATTCAAACCTCTCTCCCAATAGGTAATGTCTCCACACCTTCAATACAAACATCACTTTACCTATCTGCATCAGCACAACTCCTAATATTGTTCCACACGCATCTGCATAAACCACCAAATCCTGATTCCCTTCTGGATTAACCAATATAGGTGCATGGGTCAATAAGTGTTTCAAATTCTAGAATGCGTCCTCACACTTATCGATCCACACAAACTTCATATCCTTTCTCATTAGCTTGGTCAACGGTGCTTCTATCCGCGAAAAATCCTTAATAAATTAATGGTAATAACCAACCAATCTAAGGAAACTCTTTATTTCTGTCACCATCTCGGGTTTCTTCCAACTATTCACTGTTTCGATCTTAGTTGTATCTATGATGACCCTTTCGTTGTGACTACATGACCAAGAAACTTTACTTCCTCCTTCTAGAAATGACACTTCAGAAACTTCGTCTTCAGCCAATGCTGCCTCGGCATCTCAAGCACAACTCGAAGATGAACTTCATGATCTCTTTCATCCGTAGAGTATATTAAGATATCATTTATGAAAACCAACATGAACCTATCCAAGTGCCCTCGGAAAACCCGGTTCATCAGATCCACAAAGAATGCTGGCACATTAGTCAACCTGAATGGCATAACTAACCATTCGTAAGGTTCATATCTGGTCCTAAACGCCACCAAAGGGATGCTATCCTCTGCTACCCTGAGCCGATGGAAACCCTTTGCTGAATCCAACTAGGAAAATACCTTTTCTCCACTCTGGTCGAAAAACTCATCAATTCTCGACGATGGATATCGATTCTTTATCGTCCTCTCATTCAACTTACGATAATCGATATATAACCGCAACGATCCGTCCGGCTTCTTTGCAAACACTACGGCTTCTCCCTAAGGCGAACTACTCAGACTGGTAAAACTCTTGCTTTCTACATCCACCAACTACACCTTCACCTCATCTCTGTAGGGGTCATCCTGATTGGTGGCCTACTCACTGGTTCTGCTCCCGAAACCAAATCTATCCAGTACTCAATGGCTCGTTTCGGTGGCAATCCAACTACTGGCTCAAAGACATCCACGAGTTCGCTAACCATGAAAACTCGATTCATCTCATCTTCTAATTCCATAACACCCAATAAAGCATTCACCTCACCACTAGAACCTTCTCCTATATTAATTATCTGATCGTTACAATTAGGGTGTCTAAGTATTACTTTCCTATCTTGGTAAAATATCCTTGCATCGTACCCACTTAACTAATCCATACTAAGAATAATCCCGAACCCCTTAAAATCAAACACATATAAACCCCAAAAAAAGCATGACCTAACAAATCAAACTCTAACTGATTACATCTTAACCCTAGAGTTTCATACCCTCCTATTGGATTCGCAACCCGTAAGGAAGTAACTAAATATGTGGGTTCTAGATTAAGCTTATCTATCAAATAACTAGATAAATGAATGCGATGCACCAATATCAAATAGAATGCTAACATACATACCATGGATCTGAAGCGTACCTCTCAAAACTGCCTTTCCTTTCTCCCGAGCTGTCAGCTTAGAAGCAGCAGCATCCAATGCATACACCTTGCTCTTTCCATCCTTAGAGGGCTGCTTGCACTGGTTCTTATAGTGGTCTAACTGATCGCAGTTGAAGCACGTGACATTCTTCTTCCTGATCACTTTCTTAGCCTTCCCGGTACGACACTCATTGGCGAAATGCCTCTTCTTGTAGTACTTAAAATAGACCACCTCGGATTTTCCTCTCTTAACTGTTCCACCCTTTTTAGCGCCCTTCTTGTGAAAGAACTTCCTCTTTTGACCTTGCCCACCCTCCTTCTTTCGTCTTATTCTTCTCCTGACAAATGAGCATCTCTTCGTATCTTAAAGCCATCTCCACAACCACATTACAGGGATCTCTAATATGTGGTATTGTTGCCCTGGCCAACTGAGGCTTCAATCCCTTAATAAACTTTTCATTCCTCTTCATCACTGTATCAACAGCGGCATAAATGTTTGTACCAAAATTGGGCACAACACTTTTCGAATGTGTCTAAAGAGATAAAATGATGAAAGTAAATGTAAAATGAGGTAGATCTAAAAAACACACCAATTAACAGCTAAGAAAATGAGCAGAAACACACGAATTTAGAGCGGTTCGGCGAATTGCCTACGTCTACTATAACATGGTTGATGTTTATTGAGTTTCACTTGCTGATTACAAGAAGTTACAATAATACAACAGTAGTCTAGAAGTGATTCCAGCAGAATGTCAGCGTAGAGAAGCCAAAAGTCCCTTTTCTAGTAGATCCAGGGTCACTATTTATAGGCGTAGGCAGCAAATATCTAGCCCAGATCTCGAAAGACTTTTTCTCTCACATGGGCAGGCCCATGGGATTGAGTTCAGGTGATTTTGACTCGATTGGGAGCGATAAAATTGAGTTCGTATTGATCATTGAATGGTCCTTTGAGGTTGAAATTTGTCAGGTACATTCTTGGAGTTGTACGCAAGCTCCTGTGAAAATTTAATGACATTTGGACTTGTAGATCTCGAGTATCGATGCAAGTTTGAACTTTCAATGTGTTGTCGAATTCGCATCGCTCTCATTCGCATCGCTTCTATTCGTATCGCTTTTAGGCACTTGATGACCAATGACGTGGCGCTATCTTTTAATATCGATCCACATTTCATGCGGAGTGACCGAATCATCCATCTTTACGTGTCTCCTTCGTATTACTCTCATTCAGATGCTTCGTACCCATGTCGTTCGTGTCCATTGATATGGCATGTATCCATCAATTGCTACGTTGTTCATATCGATATTTGAAATTTTTTCGTATCGATAGCCTCTACCCCAATTCAAATTAATATAGACATTGAGTTCGTATTGATAGCTTTTAGATATTGCCGCTTATCACTTGTGGGTGGTGATCAATACGAACCGTGCATTAGTGGAAGCAATACGAAATGTCACAGATGAGGGATACGAAGGGGAGTAAATGTAATGGACACGAAGTGGTGCCTCTTCCATGGATATGAACTAGCGCTCTCTTAATGGATATGAACCAGAGGTGTTTCACTTGAGACTTTTTGGATACGAATTTGCATGAATACGAACAAGGTTTCCTGGATGGATTTGAATGGAATCAATACGAAGGAGGTGGCCCGATGGATACGAATGTGAGCACTGCTTGATTTGCATCGATCATATCTTAAGTATACAAATTTTGATTGATTTTGAAATTTGGAATGCTGGCTTTCATAGATTTACTTATCATGTCGTATGATTGTAGCTCGTTCTAGACTCGTATAGAATTCACTAGTATCCATAGCGAATGCGTGTACAACCCGTCTTTGGGACGGACTGTCTTCGGTTTCCAGTTAAGTTTTGGTGTCACGGCCTTGCCAAAAGGAGGGATAACATTTCCCCTCCCCCCAAAGTACATCCTATGTGAACATGACATGCTTTGAAAAGCTGCATTCTTTATTCTAAAAAAGTTCAATCTGATTTGTTTAATAGTCGTCTTTTCATCAAGATACGCAACATTTGACTATTTCTAGCATTATAAATGTTGAATTGTTGACTTCCAATGATCATGCAGTGTTTTGTTGTAACTATGGGTTAAGTGCTAGCAATTTGTTGTTTGTTGTTCTAGTTGTCATTAGGCAAGCATTCCATTCTTGTCAATTTTGAAAATCAAATGTTTGTTCGTCATGCATGCACGTATGTTAACCTGACTCCTGTTCACGTTTGCACGTTCATATGTCATTGTCAAGTTCTTTTGTTCTTGTTTGGATCGAGTTTCGTATCGATCCTCTCTTGGATCGATGTGAATTTCGGGTTGCAACAACGATTGATGGTTGTTTTAGGCCACTCCTTCATATCGATCCTCTCCTGGATCGATTTGAGATGTTGGAATGCATGCTTTGTATCGATGGCTATCGATACGAAATGGATAGTCCTTGAAGATGCTTCGTTTTGATGGATGCGAAATAAAGGTCCTCCCTTCGATGGTTCCAAAGTGTTAGACTATGGATCGCTCCGGGCTGATGGTTATGAATCAGTGTCTTCATATTGATGCAAGCGATCGTCCTAGGTTTGTTTGCACAACATCTTTCGTATCGGTAAAATTTTGACCGTTCAATCGGTTTTGGCTAATGATACGAAGCATTTTCTACCTTGGTTACTAAATCATATATATACCATTTGTACTTAGCCAAATTTCCTTACTTGCTCTTGCTTTTTACCTTTGATTCGCATTGGTTGAAAACTCGAGAGAAAAAAGAACTACAGAAGTCTTCACTTCCAAAACACTCAGTTCTTAATCCTTGATCCAATTCATTCGAACTAGGTAATTAATTAATTAAATCCATCTAAAAATGATGAGACTTAAAGCTCGATGCCATTCCATCCAAGGTCGTGGTCAATTCCGGCGTCGGTGATGTCGGAATTGGGCTGGAGTGAGGTTGAGGAAGTAGTGATGGAGTTCTTGGAGGAATGAGGAAGGAGAAGAGCTATCGATCGAGGTGGTGGAGCCATTCATGTCAATACAAGGTATGGATGACAGCTACTTTGTGTCAATCTGAAAGGTTGGAGTTCATATCAATTTGGAATGATCGATACGAAGTTGCTTGCCTTAGATCGCTATGAAGTGGAGCGGTCTGGAGTGATCGATACAAAGCCAAGGCTTCAAGATCGATACGAAGGTATCGATCTGAACGATTGATATGAAGTTCATAGCTCTGTACCGATACGAATGCAGGCTTTGGTGGAACAATCCAAGTTGAACTTTAATGGATGCGAACTAGTGGCCTTTTGCATTTTCGAACATTCGACTCCGACGAGCTTTAGCCTCGCATATCTAGACTTGACTATTAAACTGCATATCTGACTATCCTTCGAAGCTCGTCGATGGAACTATAACTTGAAAACATCTAATTAACCTTAACTTGAATTGATCTCCAAAGTCTGGACGACATGGTTGTGACGGCCAGCGATGACGGTCACTCCGGTTGAATTCTGAAGTCTGGTCGTTCGAACACCTTCTACATCTTGTAGTATTTTATTAATTATATGCAGCATTGCATTGTAGTACATTCATGCACTTCACATTGGGGGAAAGATGGGATTATTGTCACTTAACGATGGTTTTTATTAACAATAAGAGGCTCAAAGTTCACCCACTTTGGTAAAAGAGATGCTGGCCATCACGCTCGAAGTCATAAGTCCAGCTCTCGACAAGCTACCCGGAGCAATCTTTATTTGGAATCCATAAGATTTTGTACCATATAATGTCTCCGAAGATATGTTGGGGAGAATTTACTTGAGGCACGGGCTATGGTGGGATGATGTCCTACTCCTAGGGCCGAACGATAGGCCACATTCCCCTCCGGAAGGGTGCATCGCTTTCAATCGATTTTGTTGCACAGCCAGGATGCTTCCACCATTCAACCAGTATATTCGAGAGGTGTTGTCTTATTTAGGGATTGCCCCATCATAGTTACATCTGAACGGGTACACTCTTCCGAACAGCTTATTCATCATCTTCATGGAGCACCTTTTTCGACCCTAGACTCCAGAGGAAGTCAGATTCTTATTCAATGTAAAGAGCCAGGGAGATAATCCCTCTTTCACATTCATAGAGAGAGCCAGAAACTGCTAAATCGTGATTGGAACTTGGACCATACTTAGCTACTTCAAAACTGAGTAGCTCTATGTTCGATGTCTACCAGGGTTCCCTGGACGGTGGCTAGTTAGACGTAACTGCTGCATTTTCTCTGGCGATTAACAAGATAGTTGTAATCAACGTCGGGTCTAACATATTTTTTCTTTTATAGCTACAATTCCACGACCTGAAGGTGCTTGATTTAAGGAAATAGTGTGAATTCTTCAAGAAGTGCCTGGCGAGATTAGAGAGATCGACTCGGTGCTTGCGGATGAAAATCTGAGGGTTGTCAGGCTGATTGACAGAGACTAGAGTATATGGCTTGAAGGATCTCTTAGGGTAGCCCCGACAAGATGGGTTAGGCATAGGACGCCTGGAGTTGTAATCGCCGAGCAGGGTGGTGAAGAGGATACACTCACCGAAGATGAAACTGTAGCCGGGACCTCAAATAGTCCTCGACACTTAAAAGGGAAAGAGGAAAGGGAAGGCGGTTGCTCACAAGCTTCACAAGTCGTCAAGATGGAAATTCGTGGTCATGTCTCTGCCAGCCACGGTCTTATAATTTTGGAGGATCCTCCCCCACAAATGGAAAATCCCTTCGAAGGACTCGCTGAGATTCCAATTCCATACTATGTGTCGCTCCAACAAGATACCAGATAAGAAGGGCTTCAAAGCGCTTTAGATTTAGACGAGTCACTTCCTTCGAGTATGGCCGATACAACCGGTTGGTCGGAGGATTTGCACATGCATACATACACTTCACGGCACTGCACGATTTCCAATAAAATGCTATTCATTTCTAGAGATTACCAACCCTGCTTCCCTTTTTATTTTTACAGATACGATGATGAGATAAGAATCTATGCTTGGTAGCCTTCATTCTGCACACCATTCGTCTAGTTTATATCATGAGTCTCACAGACAAGAGGCCGATAGAGACCACAATCGTAGCTACTCTAGTCAAGAGAGGAAGCATTCCGAAAGAGAAAGGGACAAAGAGAGAGAATATAGGCATCGCTCCTGATCACGCTCTCCACCACCTCGAGGCCAGCACAACCCTCTGGTTCTGGTAAACAACCCCTGGAACCTCCGCGTTAAATACCACCTTGTCAAGCACCAAGGCCCGACCCACAGCGTAGGAGGACTGAAACCAAAATTCTCATCATTACTGAATAAGCCATCACAGAACCCACCAGGGAGGGGCTTATTAGAATCGCTAGGCAAAAAAAGATTTTCCAAATATCTACTTTGATGGCTTCATCTTTCCCCCGCACTTAAAGAGAATTCTTGTCGAGGTAGAACAAACAATGCATGACTACATTCATGACGTTTATGGCCAATACCGGGAATAAATGAAGACTGTAGACAAAGTATCAGCGGTGGCCTTTGAGTGGGCGAAGACAGTCAAAAAATTAGTGTCTGATCTCACTCAAAAGGACCGCATAATCCAGATGCTTAACGTTGAAAATGAGTCCATAAGAAATTCAGAGACAGAGGCTAATAAAAGGGCTGATGAGGCAACTCGTAGGATGGAAGAAATAAGGAAAACAGACTTAGCCCTAGTTGAGGAGATGGGACATCGGACCACCACAGTTGTGGGCGAAAGAGATGGGGCGCTTAAAGAGCTTGAAGAGCTTAAAGCCAATCTTGCTGAAATCGTCAAAGAGAAAGACGATGCAAACAAAGCCGCCCAGGAAGCATGTGAACAGGCTGTGGTTCTTAGGGATGAAAGGGATGCGGCAACGCTTAAAGTTCAAGAAGCCAAAACCAGGGTTGAGAATGAAGTGAAAGCGACGGAGACCAGGTTGGAGGTTGACATTGAAGATTTTCTTATTACATACAATGCCAATGCTTTGAAGCATCGAAATCTAACCTGGCTCGAAAACTATCCATCACAACTATACAGTGCTTGGTGTCGCCTGGTGGAAGATGAAAAAGTAGAGCACCAAGCTGAATCTATCGATTAATTTCAATTGGAGAATCAAGTGTTGAGTGAGTATGAAAGAATAGTTCTTCACAACGTCACTATCACATTTGAGATGGAGAGACTCGGTACTCAGCATTCAGAAGCTGGAGAGGGTTCTGGCGTTGAGCATTATGACGCGGGCTTCGAAATTCTTATGCCAAACCTGCCTGAATCCACTCCTGCGGTTGCCCTCAATCTGTGCCTGCATACAATCCTGATCAACCACAGTTGTCTCTAGCTTGCGAGCATCTCTTTAAAGTTGCTCCGCCAACCTCGAACCAATTTGAGGAAGGTACTCTGAACATTTCTTGCACTTATTCAAAGTCAGGAGTGTTGTTCGAAGTAATCACTAACGATTTTTTCTTATCTCAATTCAGGAGCTGCTCCGGCCGTGCCCCCTACAGCCAAGAGTCGCATCACGAGAGGAGGCCCTTATAACAGAGGCGACCATAACAATGGCCACTACACCAACTGATGGAGTGTAGGGGAGCATTTTTTCTTTTGATGAGAAAATGATGGAGGAACTTCTTGGTCATCGAATCGACCCTTTTGCCGACCTACTATTTGTCATGAGCGGAGGCGCACATGTGATTTGCTCCTCGGGCTCAACTGCCATTATTCTCGAGGACGCCCAAACAATCCATGATGAGGAGATAATAGTTGAGATCAACGTCGAGATGGAAGCAGTTGCATGGGCCGGTAGTATTGGAAGTGGGATGGTGGCCCCTAGTCTAGTTCCTCTGCAAATGATTTCTCCCGATGATAGTATGGTCGACACCGGTGTACCTCTCTCATCTTCTTACGTCGATCCTATTCCTTTGACTCTGCCTTTAGAAAGTATTTCAATTCATGTAAGTTCGGAGGAAGAGGTTACCATAATTCCCACGATCAGAGATCTACCGCCAAAAAGCAAGGGCTCGAAGAGGCATCCGAGCGGTAGTTCTAATGGGTCTACGTCAAAGAAGAAGAAGATGAGAGAATAAACATGTCTTCCTGCCCCATTGTTGGTAGACAGATAGGAATTTCTTTTTTTTCCTGTCAGACATATATAGATGCTGGTTCGGTCCCTACTAGTAGGATTATATAGGATACTTTTGTACTTATCCTTCTTTTTCAAAGAATTGTTGAAATAAAATTTCATTTTGTCCTCAGCACAGTTTTGTGTTTATTTTCTTAAGTATTTCAGCGCTCGAATTTCCAATCGATGTACTTGTGAAGTTTAAGTCTCTGAATCGGACCTAAGTTCAATCGTTGAATCCTAAAACCATGGCCTCGGGTCATAACCGAATGTTAAGTCGGGTTCCAATACCATACTTTCTCGATCAGGAGCTGGTACTTAAGTTTTTCCCCCAATCCTGGGGATAAATTGAAATGCTCGGTCGGTAGTCGCTTTTCGCCTTCAATAAATCAAGCTTAATTTTTTTGCAATGAAGTGGAAACAAGACAAGTTCGAGTGGTCAGGTCACACTTGTTCATTTATTGTTAATTGCATCCACACTCTGGTGGTGGTACTTGTACGTTGGTGGTCGGTCATGCCCACTGGTTTAGAAACCACGCTCTGGGGACTTAATTCACTTTATGGGGGGTCAGTCACACCCGTTTGATATTTAGAGTTTCGTCCACACTCTGGGGACTTAGATTAATTCGTGGGTGGTCAGTCACAACCCATTTGCGTTTATACTCTAGCCCACACTCTGGGAACACGGAGTTGTCTCATGGGTGGTCATTTCATACCATGTTTGTGTTTATACTCCAGTTCACACTCTGAAAATTTGGAGTTGGTCGGTGGATGGCTGGTTACACCCATTTTTATATTTATACTCTAATTCACGCTCTGGGAATTTGAAGTTGCTTAACAGACTATCGATCACATCCATTGTGAGTTTTAAGATTTCGTTCGCACTCTAGGAACGGTAGATGTATCAGGATCATGGATGGTCGGATCACATCCATCTTGAGTTAACAAGCGAGATCGTTAGATGGACGGGTCCATCCTCCTTGAACTTGGTTTAAATACGGGCGAAGTCGTTAGGTGGATGGATCCACCCTCTTCGAAACTGCATTTGTAAGTTTATACTTCAGTTTGCACTCCGGGAATCTGGAGTTAGTTAGAGGATTGTCGTGTATAATCCTTTTTTAACTTCAGTGTGACGGCTTGCCCCCGAGCTCGGGTTTCACTTAGCGAGTGGCCGGTCTTTCTATTTGAATAAATCCCACCGTAGGGTGGAACTTAGCTCTCCGTGCATTGTGATGGTTGTACGATGCATTTTAAAAACTACTACTCTAGCTCGAAGTGATTACATTATATTGCTAAAATAAGAAAATATGGCAAAGTCAATTGCCTTATTACAAATTCAAATTTCAAAATACATAACAAAATTGTAAATGAAGTAGACCGAATGAATAAATAAAGCCTGTTATGTGTAGTAGTGACAAAGACTCTCGCTGTTCCAGACTCTCGGCAGAGTGAGACCATCAACGATCGATAATTTTAACGTGTCATCTCCAAGTCTTCGTTCGATAACGTATGACCCTTCCCACAGTGGTTCATATATGAAGGAATCAGGTAAGTTCTCTTAATGATGAGATCGTCGAGTTCAAAGGTTCGGAGTCGGACCTTAGAATTGTATAATCAGGAGACTCAACTTCGGTATTTGGCTGCCCTCAAATCAGCCTCTTCTCGCTTCTCATCCAATAAGTCTAGAGGTTCGGTAAATAATATATCATTCATCTTCGAATAATAATATGTCACACGATGAGAATGTACTTCCATCTCGACTGGAATAACGGCTTCTGAACCTAGGAAAAAGAAAATAGAGTGTGGCCAGTCGTGGACTTACCGGTTATCCATAAGCCCATAGGGGCATAGGAATTTCATCGACCCATTTGCCCCTGATCTTTTCTGGTCGTTTCTTCAGAATAGACTTTATAACTTTATTAACAGCTTCAACCTGCCCATTCGCTTGAGGGTGTACAACTACAGAGAACTTCTTCTGGATGTGGAGTCCTTGATAGAAATTCTTAAATTCAATACTGTCGAATCGGGCTCTATTATCAGTGATGATGGTATGTAGGAGACCAAATCGACAGATAATTTTGTGTACAACAAAGTTGATCACTTTCTTTGTTGTGATAGTAGCATGGGGCTCAGCTTCCGCCCATTTGGTAATGTAATCAACTACAACGATGGCGTACTTCGTACCACCTTTATCTAGAGGTAGAAAACCAATAATATCGATGCCCCATACTGCGAACAGCCAGAGATTGACCATCTAAGTTATTTCGATAGGTGGGGCTCTTGGAATCCGAGCATGTTTCTGACATCTGTCACATGGCGTAATCCGATGCGTCGCGATTTACAATCGGCCAATAGTATCCATACTAGAGCACTTTCTTGGTAAGAGCTTGCCCCGGTGCTATCGGCACATTCTCCTTTGTGTACAAAATGCAATACTCGTTGGATTTCATCGTGGGTGATACACTGGAGTAAAGGAACAGAGTATCCTCTCTTATACATGACTCCATTATGAATGGTGAACCGTGAATTCTTTCGAAGAACTTGTCTTTTTTCATTCCTGTGCTCTGGTAGGGTCCCATGCTCGAGATAATTTCTGAATGGAGTCATTCATCACTCCTTATCGGGAATGACTTCAAATACCCAGTCTGTCTCCACCTAATCAATGCTCGGGGAAGATAATGTAATGTGCACGTAAATGTGCATATTTTCACCACCATATTTCATCAATTTGAATTAAATAAATGATCATATTGGGTATTTTAACTTGTTTTAACCAAACTCTCTATTAATTTTAAATTGTCGCATATCCATCTTCATATAGGGGAAAAATGGTCATTTGTGTGCATATATTTCTTTGAGAAAAATTAGTTGGAAATTTATATATATATATATATATATTTGTAGGAATTTGATCTCAAATATGAGTAGTTTCATGAATGAATATGCATGCACAAAGAAGATACAAAAGAACGAAGATGAAAATAATTCAAAGTGAAGAACATGGAGGACCCCACTTGCCCACCTACCTTAACGTACAAATTAGAGGCTAATGCACATGTTTATGAAATGAATGGCTTCATGTACACTTAAATGATGATTAGTAGAAGCTAATGATTACTTGGCCTCCACACTTTCTCAAGGGTATTTTGGGCATTACCCAAATTATGGATTAGGGTTTCATGCTTGTATAAATAACTCATTATGTTCATGTAAACCTCCTCTCTTCCTTAGTCTCCTCTTAGTTAGTTTTAGGCTCAAAATAAAACCAAGCTCTCTTCTTTCTTTTCATGGCCACTTAGCCATTTCTCTTTATGTAATTTTTTTATGCAACTTCAATACATGTTCTTTTCCTTTTTATGCTTATTTACTTTCATGTTGTAGTGTAGATTTATTTTTCATGTAAATAGAATAGTTTTTCTTTATCTTTCTTTTTTTCATTTTCTTTTTCTCTCATGTTGCAAGCTACATTGTTGTTGTAATGACAAATATGAGAGGCTAAACCCTTCAATTTAGGGGGTAATGAAGCTCTCTAATTACGTAGCTTCAGCTATTTGTTAATTCATGCTCTCCTTTTGTGCTTAATGATGATGATGGAAATGGTTTACTAGTTGTTTTTGCTTTGATTTTGATAGCCTATATTGTTGACACCAAATAAGCTATGCTTAAACAATCACTAACACTAATTGCCTCTTCCTCAAAATATGATTATGACAAAAGAAAGTGTTTTTAAATTAAAATTTGATGGTCTATATTTCTAATCAATAGTTAATAGGCCATACTTAAAATAGATTTCATTTTCATTTTCTTTATCAAGTTTCATGAAAGTTGGTAAGTGCTTTAAGGGATGTGTTATAGCTTGATGGCTTATGTTGGCTAATCAATAACACAAATATGTCATACTTATGATAAACACATCAATAAAGCACTAATGACCATAAAAGAGAGATCATGATTTAATATGCGTTGAACTACATGATCTAAAGAGTGGATATATTCTCTAAATTGTCACTTAACTCTTATATTTGCTTCTCTTTTCTTTTAGTTAGTTAGTTAATTCTCTAGCTGAACTTTCCATCGACTTTGGTTTAATTTGATTGAATAGAATTTTAAAATCATTAATTCCCTGCGGATCGACCTGTATTCGCCACGTACTACAAGTGTACGCCGTGCGCTTGCGGTAAATTTTATTACAAAAATATTCGACGGTTTTCTAATTCGATAGGAGTTCCGCCGTCAAACAAGTTTTTGGCGCCATTGATGGGGATTTGATTTGATTTTGATTTCCTATTCTTCGAATTATTTGTGTTTGATTTTAGTGTGTGCGCGCTTGTTTTTTGTGTGTTGTGTTTCAAAAAAAAATTGTATGCTTGTTTGGTTTTTATGTGCATTTGTTTGTGTTCTTGTTTGTTTTGCATTTTCATTTGCATTTCAATATTAAAAAAAAAAGAACGCACGAATTCTAAAAAAAATTATTCACATTTGCATTTTAAATTTTACATTTACATCTTTCTCTTTCTTTTTTTATATATACATTACTAAAAAAAAAAATCTGCACGGTGCATTTCCGTTCACTGTGCACATCACTTGAAGTCCAAACAACTTTCTCCATCTCCTACCCAATAATTGCGTGCCTCTGGCCACTATCTTCACTCACCAATTCACACTTCACCAGTCAACCCATATACAAACTGCAACTCCCTCATTTCTTTGCCAACAACCAACTCCGTACATATAAATACCATCCCACCAGTTCAACAATAACCTCTGACCAGCGACACATACCATCTCGACCAGACCACCACCTACATCATCCACAGCAACCACCTCCACACTACACCACTACCCCAACATTACACCAAACATTGGCATATATCATAATCGCCAAGCAAGTTTCAAAACTGCCTGCTCTTCCTTGCTACACCAAACCATTTTATACAACCTGTCACAGAGCCATTCCACTTAACTACACACACCTCATCAATTCCAGTTCATCAAACAAACCACCAGCACCTTGTATCACTACAAACAACTACCATCCATTACCCAAACAAACTCCTGTCAACTGCAACTAAATAACTTACATCCTTCAACAGCTTCAAACCCTTAAACTTCCATCCATCATCTCAAGACCACATCACAACATACCATTGTTGCCACTGTTTCAACTGCTTCTGTTGATAAAAATTGTCTAATGTATGACTAATCACTCCAAGGCATGAAGAAATCATTGTCTTTCAAGAATGTTTTCCCCTTCTTTATCACAGCGGGTAGAACGAAAACCTTCTCTCAGGATACAATGGAGATTAATCCAAGCAAGTTGTGATTACTTGCTCAGATCAGAAGAAACTCTCAGAAGTTTTCAGACGAGTTTGATATAGAAGAAAAAGAAACCGGTTCTTCTCTGGGTTGATGGAATGCTTAGTTATATAGGGAGTGATGTGTCTTTTTGAATGGTCGCGACCGTTAGAAAACGGTTGTTACCGTTGCCCCTCAACCCCCACCTTGGGGGGTTGCCACCCCCTAGACCCCCCTCCGTAGGGGATCTTATTTGAAAAAACATTCAACATCCATAACAACCACCATCCTCAAGTTCAACATTCACTTCATATTACACCAACTCAACATCAATATTTTCCTATTTCAACACTGCAACTACAATTATTTCAGCAGCATCCTCATACACAACACAGTCACCATCAGGCCTCAACATCACACTGCCCAGCTCATATCCCAAGCCACGAAAGCTACGAAATCCAGACCTCCTACCCCTGACCAAACCCAAAATCATCTTAATTTCTATACAATACCACTGGCATCACCATACAAATATCACTGCACTTCATATGATACCATGCAACAAACATACCTCGGTCAAAATCCCCAATCTCCAAATTGCAACTTACCTCTTACACGCGAGCACCGACCAAATTAGCAACCGAAACAACCCAACAGTTCGCCGTCATCGAAACCCGCTCGCCCTTCAAACTTCGACTACGCTTCATTACTCACGACCCAATCGCTTCACCTCGAACAAATCGCCATCAACCTCGGCCTCATCCAATCGAATCGAACCACCACAATCACCACTCACTGGAAATCCATGACCGAATTCATCACTCCCCCACGAACCCACGCCTGAAGCAATTGCAAACCATCGAAGCCATTCTCAAGTCGCCCATTTCCTCACACTCCGACGAACAAAAACCGTGACCTCCTTCAAATCACCCACTGCAACTCGACAACCAGCTCTTCAAATCACAAGACAGCACCCCTTGCTAGCTCCATAATATTTGATTTCGTTTTCAAATTGTTTGTGATTTTGATTTTTGTATTCTCGGTTTGCCTTTTTTTCCACTTTCTTTCTGTGAATTTGATTTGGGTGATTACGAAATGTTTAAATGAACTTGGGTTTGTGGAAAAAAAAACGGAATGTATAAGTAAATGTAGGAAGTTTGGGCCGGACCCTAGATAAAAAGAAACAAACAAAAGAAAAAGAAAAGAGAGAAGAATTTCTATTTTTTTAGTTTACTTTCTAAAAAGGAAAAAAAAAAGAAAGTTGTTTTGTTTTGTTCACTTCATAATAGAAAAAAACAAATAGGCTTCTTTCCTTGGTTCAATTTGAATTGGTTAGATTTTGAATTGTTTTGAGTATTTGCTTCTATTTGTTTAGTCTTCCTTCTCTTAAAAAAAAACAACAACTGTATATATCTTGTTCATTTGTTTTGTTTATTTTGTTTCGTTTATTCTGTTTTCTATTTGTTTTAGTCAAAAAAATGGGGTTTGAATTTGTGTTGTTTTCGTTTTAATTTATTTTATGTTTCAACCTTATATATAAAAAAATTTGTATATAGTTTGTGTTTAATTTCTTTTCAGGTTTCCGAAGCAGATAAGGAATAATAAGCTGCTTGCTTAAAAAAAATTGCTGTTTTGACCTCTAGTTTTTATTTGCCTTGCATTATTGGTTGTTGCATTTTATAAAATAAAATATAAAAAATTCAAAAACCTAAAACAAAAATCCATTCGTAGTTGCATTGTTAATACACGTTTAATTTTTGTTTTGCATTTCATCTTAGAATTTGTTAATAATAATGGTTAGACATCGATAACACTTTATTGTATATTGACAAGTTGTCTTCTTTGAACAATTTAATTTCTCAGTATCTAGGCTACAATAGAGTAATAACCATTTATAAATATTACGGTGATTCGTAAATATTATAGTGGTTTCTCTCAAGGTACTTAAACCTTCGGCTGCATTGCTACGGTGATTCGTAGCGCACCGATATCTCCTGCCCGTTACTTGGCTGAGAACTATCTTGTTGATCTAAGACAAAGTATGATTATACAATTTTGGATTAACTTAGGATAAATCATTTGTAATTAATCATTGCATTCATTTAGTTGCATTAGTTCATGCATATTTTAAAAAAATCAAAATCCAAAACTAAAAAAAATTGTAAATATTCCTCTTCTTTTTCTTTGAAATTTTTAAATCCTTTTTCTCTGAAATTGCAAAAAAAAATTCCAAAAAATTTAGAAAAACCAAAATCCAAAAAAAATTATAAAACCCTCTCAAAAATTTGAAAAAACAAAACAAAAATCAATTTTCCTTTTGAAAAATAAATTTTATTTGTAAATATTTTCCCATTATAAAAAAACGAAAAAAACAACTTCTTGAAAATGTCCGAGTTTCCTTTTCCTTACTCACGTGAATATAGTTGTGAAAATCAATATAATCCATATAATTTCATTCCAAATTCGTATGGATATTTTTACGACAACTATTCTTTAAACAATTCGAATTTTGAACCACAAAATTTTCAAATGACAAACATATCTCGAAAATAACATTTCGTCTTTGCTTGAAATCTCGACATAACAAAATCAAATGATAAATGAATTGTGTAATTCATATTTGTGCAACGACTCAAGTCAAAAATTTCAAGGTACTCAAAATTTGAATTCAATTCAAAATTCAAGCAAGTACGATTATAACCCATGCCAATTCAATTTCGAACTCCTAATTGAATTTCAAACTTAACATGAAAATGAGAACAACTTTTCAAACGGATTTGACAATGGGAATAATCTTAACCATGTTACGAGTGAAATTTTTTGTTCTCAACAAAGCCAAATCGAAAATTCTCAAGTCAATAATTATAAGTTGGATTTTGTTGAACGAATTTACGATGATCACGCAGATTCGTTGTTTGAAACATATATGAAACAACGTGAAAAGAAAAATCAAATCCCAACGTATGACAAGTCATAGAATAATCCATATTTTACCCAAATCGACGATTTTCAAATAACAACTTTTGAAATTGAAGATGGCAAACTTAATGAAGTTGTTGAAAAAACGGTAATTGGATTGGATTTGAATTCTTTCGAGGGTGAGAAACTTGATTTAAGATTCGATCTTCCTTTTCTCGATTTTGAAATTTTGAATACAACAACTTTGGATTTTGAGCTTGAGATACGCAATGAGTTGTTGATAATCCAATAAAGAAAGACGAATTCAATAAATACGATTTCTTTGGAATTTTCGAAAATGAGTTGTTAAATTTGAAGGGAAAGATTTACATCACCATTTTGATTTTGAAATTGATAATTTTGATGAAGTTTTCAACTATAAGTTTGAACTTCAACTTGGTGAAAATAAACTTGAACTTCAATCAATTGTTTTATCAACCCCAAAAATCATTGAAAACAAAACAACTCGTTCAATTTTTAATAAAACAAAATTCTTTTTTCCTAATCGACAATCAACTTCGAAATCTTTTACGATTTAGATTTTTGTGCTTAAGCTGTGTCTCACACATTTGACGAGGCAAATGAACGGTCTTTAGAAGACCATTTCATTTACTTTTTGACTGTATACTTTCTCATCGCTTGTAAATAATAATCTTTCATGCAAATATAGGGTTTTTGTTTATTTGTCTCCTTCCACTTGGGTTGACTGTGGGGTCACAGTGGAAATCAAGTGTGGGGGGAGACTGTCTTCATTTTCAAATTTTCATGATTTATTTTTACTTTTTATTTGCAAAAAAACAAAAAAAATGTCCAAAAAACAATTTTATTTAAACGCTTTTTATTTATTTTTAAAGAAACACTATAGGATAAATATATGGTTTTGGCTTATTAAATTGAAAATTTTGAAAGTTTATTTATCTTAAAAAAAATAAAAATGAAGTTTGATTACAAATAACGATGGTTTAACTAGTATATAGGAAGATTCATACGTGTTAATTGTGAAATACATCGTAATTGAAAATCTTTTTAAAAAAAGTGGTCGATTTAAAGTATAGATATAACATTTTTTTTTCTTCTAAATTAAATGGTGCTAAGATGATTTAGCAACACTCTCTCTCTCTTAGAAAAAAAATAAAAAAATAATAACATCCAAAGTATTCACTCTCATTTAAAAGTCCTCACAGTTAAGCATGGGTGAATTAATTGGAATCTTTGATTATGTGCTTTCATACTCATTTAAAATTCCTCACGGTTATGTATGTATGGAACACATGTAAAAAAAAGAAAAAAAAAGAGCAGACTTAATAAAAACCACCTATGGTCGATAGGTGTATGCACGAAAGTGTGCACACTCGCCATGCTCTGTACTCCCCTCACATAAGCCCGTAAGGCTGTGCATGGGTGGTATATCTATCCTCAGTTTACCTGAGCTAGGTGTGTAATATTTCTTGCAAATAATGAGAGAGCAAGCAATTTGAATCCTATCCCTATTTTTACTTATTCGGTTTGATTTGTTATTGAAAGAAATGAAAATACCACTTTGATAAAATTTGATAATCAACTAAGGATCCATTTCATAGTTACACTGTGTTATTAACCAAAACAACGAGTTAAACTATAGTCTATTTGTTATGATAACTTGATTTTTGTTGGAAACTTTGACGAGTAAGTGACATAAATTTCCAAGATAATAACCAAAACCTATATTTAACTTATTCGTGTCAATGTAAAAATAAATTCTTCATTTGTAAATATTTTCAAAAACTTGCATTCATCTCTTTGCAAATAAATCTTGCATTTTGTAAGTATTTTCATCCTACATTTGGATTTTGTGGGTAGTATCCGCTGAAAACCCTCACGAGACAAAATTCATCCTATTGGGGACACCCAGAGGTTTAACGGCTTGTTGCATACGCTCAATGCAATCGTGCTCCCTACGAAAATGGATTTATCTTAGTTTTTCTTTATTCGATGACAAATAAAAAGATAAGTGTGGGGGTTTTAATATGCACGTAAATGTGCATATTTTTACCACCATATTTAATCTATTTAAATTAAATAAATGATCATATTGGGTATTTTAATTTGTTTTAACCAAAATGCATATTAATTCCAAATTGTCACATATCCATCTTCATATAGGGGCAAAATGGTCATTTGTGTGCATATATTTCTTTGAGAAAAGTTAATTGAAAATTTATATATATTTATTGGAATTTGATCTCAAATATGAGTGGTTTCACGAAGGAATATGCATGCACAAAGAAGATACAAAAAAATGAAGATGAATATAATTCAAAGTGAAGAACGTGGAGGACCCCACTTACCCGCCCACCTTAATGTACAAACTAGAGGCTAATGCACATGCTTATGATATTAATGACTTCATGTACACTTAAATGATGGTTAGTAGACGATAATGATTACTTGGCCTCCACACTTTCTCAAGGGTATTTTGGGCATTACCCAAATTATGGATTAGGTTTCATGCTTGTATAAATAACCCGTTATGTTCATATAACCCTCCTCTTTTCCTTAGTCTTTCTTTAGTTAGTTTTAGGCTCAAAATAAAACAAAGCTCTCTTCTTTCTTTTCATGGCTATTTAGTCATTTCTCTTTATGTAATTTTTTATGCAACTTCAATACATGTTCTTTTCCTTTTCATGCTTATTTACATTCATGTTGTAGTGTAGATTTATTTTTCATGCAAGCAGAATAGTTTTTCTTTATCTTGCTTTCTTTTTCCTTTTCTTTTTCTCTCATGTTGGAAGCTACATTTGTTGTTTTAATAAAAAATATGAGAGGCTAAACCCCTTCAATTTAGGGGCTAATGAAGCTCCCTAATTATGTAGCTTCAATTATTTGTTACTTCGTGCTCTCTTTTTGTGCTTAATGATGATGATAGAAATGGTTTACTAGTTGTTTTTTGCTTTGATTTTAATAGCCTATATTGTTGACACCAAATAGGCTATGCTTAAACAATCACCAACACTAATTGCCACTTCATCAAAATATGACTATGACAAAAGAAAGTGATTCTAAATTAAAATTTGATGGTCTATATTTCTGATCGATAGTTAATAGGCCATACTTAAAATAGATTTCATTTTCATTTTCTTTGTCAAGTTTCATGAAAGTTAACAAGTGCTTTAAAGGACGTGTTATAGTTTGATGGCTTATGTTGGCTAATCAATAGCACAAATATTCCATATTTATGATAAGCACATCAATTAAAGCATTAATGACCATAAAAGAGAGATCGTGATTTCATATGTGTTGAATTACATGATCTAAAGAGTGGATTTATTCTCTAAATTGTCACTTAATTCTTATATTTGCTTCTCTTTTCTTTTAGTTAGTTAGTTAATTCTCTAGCTAAATTTTCCATCGACTTTGGTTTAATTTGATTGAATAGAATTTTAAAATCATCAATTCCCTACGGATCGACCCGTATTCGCCACGTACTAAAGTTTACGCCGTGCGCTTGCGGTAAATTCTATTACAAAAATTTTCGTCGGTTTTCTAATTCGATAGAAATTCCACCGTTAAACATAATGTCTCTATGAGTACGAGTCCCATTTGCTGTGCCTGACCGGTAATGGCTAAATTTGCCAAGGAATCGGCTTTCTAATTGTATTCTCGGGGTATACAATAGATGGCGTAATAATCGAACTGATTCAATATTTCCTGAACCCGAGCAAGATAACTAGCTAGCCTTTGGTCTTTGGCCTGGTACCCCCCCCCCCCCCCCGAACTTAACACACGATTAATTGTGAATCATGGTAAATCTCCACAATTACAGTTCTTAAATATCTGGCAAGCCTTAATTCGGCGAGCAGGGCTTCGTATTCGGCCTCGTTGTTGGTTACACGTAAATCGAACTTTAAAGCAGAGCATATATATCAGCCTTCAGGAGTTTCTAATACAACTCTAGCGCCTGAGCAATGGTCGTTTGATGCACCACCAATATGTAGCTTCCAAACATATTTGGGAGATACACTAGTTTCGGGAAAGTCCTCTGGGATAGTGAATTCAGCAATGAAGTCTGCCAGGACTTGTCCTTGAATAGCTCTCCTTGGATTGTAAGTGATGTCGAAATGACTCAGCTCGATATTCCACTTGAGTAGCCTTCCAAATGTCTCAGGCCGCTTAAGGACCTATCGTAACGGCTGGTCGGTGTATATAATGATATGATGAGCTTGAGAATACGAACAGAGGTTCCTTGAGGAAATAACAAGACAGTAAGACAACTTTTCCATCTTCGAACAATTTCTCTTTGCTCCGGTCAGTCGTTTGCTAGTGTAATTGATTGGCCTTATATCCGGTCCTCCTTGTGAATTAAGGCAGCACTAATTGCATTTTCTAACATTGCCAAGTAGATACAATCTTTCATGATCAATGGGCTTTGATAGAATGTGTGGGGTGGACAGATGTTTAACCAGTGCTCAGAATACGCCCTCACATTCCCTAGTACGTTTAAAATTATGTTTCCCTTTTCTGATTAGATCGAAAAGGATGATGCATTTTTCGGTGGATTTTGAAATAAACCTGCCTGCTCAGTCCTGCTATTTTCCCATTGAGACTCTGAATTTGCTTAATAGTCCTTGGAGTCTCAAGATTTCTGATTGTCCAGATCTTCTCGGGATTGGCTTCGATTCCTCGAACATTGTCGATAAATCCAAGGAATTTTCCAGATGCGACCCCAAAGTGACACTTCAACGGGTTGAGTTTCATTCTGTACTCTTGGAGGATGTTGAACATCATTTCCAAGTCTTTGATATGATTGGTGGAGAATCGCGATTTCATAAGCATGTCATCCACATATACCTCCATGATTTTTCCGATTTGATTAGCGAGCATTCGATTAACTAGCCATTGGTAGGTTGCTCCAGCAATATTGAGTCCGAATGGCATAATTTTATAGCAGTAAAGTCCCAGATTGATGATGAAGCCAGTATGCTTCTGGTCGAGCAAGTGATCGATTCAGGGAAGTTGAAAACTGCTTTTAGGGCAAGCTTTACTCAAGTCTGAGTAGTCAACGCATGTTCTCCATTTCCCATTGGGTTTCCTGGCAAGCACAGGATTGGACACCCATTTCGGGTATAACGCATATCAGGTAAACTCGTTCGACCTGAGTTTATCTACCTCTTCTTTAAGTGCAGCAGATTTCCTTGGATCCATACCATGCTTTTTTTGCTTGATCGGAACATGCCGTAGGTAAATATTCAATGTATGGCTCACGATGTCCAGGGAGTTCCCACACATGTCTAAATGTCTCCAAGCAAACACATCGAGGTTTGCGTGGAGAAATTCAACCAATTCCTCCTTCATCTGTTGGCTTAGCTGAGATCCGATCTTTATCATTCGTCATTATCAACGATCGAAATGTCGATCGTCGGCTCCGCTGAGGAAGCCTGACTATATTTCACTTCGTCTTCACTTTCGGTGTCTCCCGGGTCAAGATCCCTTGGGAATTGGTTGGGGTGCCCGAGCCTTGGCTCAGGCGTTAACTGTCAATTTCCGCAAAGCGGATGTAGAGAGTTTCCTCTATGCCCTTTCCTTTTCTTTTTGCTGCGCCTCCCACAACTCAACAACATAACAGGCTCGTCCAACATCCTGGTCTCCCTGAATGACTCCAACTCCATTGTTGGTAGGGAATTTCAAAGTTAGACACTAAGGGGCAGTAGCATCCCTGAACTCAGCTAGGGCCGGTCTGCCCTAGAAAGCGATGCACGAGGAGTCTATATCCAACACAATAAAATGTGACATCCGGACAGTCCAGCCTACTCCAACTCCCAACTCCACTGGTAGCTCCACTATCCCAGTCGGTATAGTCGCACTTCCATTGAAGCTACGAATATGAGACTGACAAGGCTTTAAATATTTCTCTTCCATCTTTGTCTGATCATAAGCTCACTTAAACAGTCTGTTTACTGAACTTCCACTGTCTACTAAGATCCTCTTCATCCAAGCAGAACCTATTTGAGCCGAAATGACAAGTGGATCAATGGTTGGGGCTTTAACTCTGTCTGCATCCCTTTTTCGAAATACGATGTCATCTATCATGTTTTCTGTTGTTTGGCCAGAGCCCTGTCAACATTTGAAGCTCACATGCCTAATAGAGTTGGCATATGACTCCATTACTCTCCAACTCCAATCTGCTGGATGAGGACCACCACTAACAATATTAATCACCAACGTCCCGCCGGTACAAGCGGGTTCCTCCGATCTAGCTTGATTTGGTATTTGGTTTTGATTCGATGGGCCCACACCTCCAGACTGTGGCACCTGAACAACTGGTCCAACTTTCTTTCTCGGATCAACTTCTTGATAATATCATGTAAATGATGACGCTCGTTCATATTGTGGCCATAATTATCGTGAAACCTACAAAACTTCCCCGTTTGAATCTGTTTTTCCGACGACTGTTTCGGAGCAGGTTTCTTATATTGGATAGTATTGCAGGTCTATAAATACGTCTCTTTAAAGGGGTATAAGTGTCAAACATGGAAGATCTTCGTCTTGGCCCACGATTCTGATCATGTTTCCTACCTTGATTTCATTGCCTTTCTGTTGATCCCGTTGATTCTATATATTTAACTGCACCTTTTCAGAACTTTCCCTGGTTTGTTTAACAACGACATTGCTTTGGATTCCTTTCATATTGGGCCCTGTGTCATCCTTTTTCCTATACTGTTTCACATCCTTCCTTCTCAAGAAATAAGATATCTTGGAATAGAAACGATCCAATGACGCAGGGGGTTTTCCAACCAACCAGTTGCCAAATTCGAAATCGGGATCGATCCCCTCAGTCAGTGCCATCAGAATTTATTTGTCATTAGGATTACTGATCTCGACGCAAGCAGCATGAAACCTCTCCATATAACATCTGAGTGTCTGGGAGCTTGAGTGACGCTAGACAAGGTATTAACATCTTTCGGCCTCGTGACATGCATGTGAAACTGTTCAACAAACTTCGTTGCTAACTGGTTGAAACATGAGATAGATTGGGTGGTAGATGAGTAAACCACACAGTCGCTATGCCCCCTAGGGTGATCGGAAAACTTCGGCATTTGACCGCATCATTTTCCCGTGCGGCATTCGTTAACCATTCATACTTTAAAATATGTTGGATAGGGTCAGTGCTCCCTTCATAAACATGTAGAGTTTGTATTCTGAATCGTCGAGGCGGTTCAGCGTAAAGGATATCATTGCTGAAAGGGATATTACTTTGGAAGATTCCCCAGTTGTCATTGGTGAGGCCTCGAATTTCACGGATCATCTGATAGATCATTGTCGTGATGTCTGGCATCTAAACATTTTAGGCACGCTGAGCCAAGGTGTGGTCGGGTTCCACAATGCGAGGATGGGTCGGTCGCGGTCGACGGTCCATATCTCGCCTCCTTGGTTCTAGGTCTTCAAGAAAATAAGGCTCAGTAATATACTCATGTTGGCGATGGTTCGGATCCATTCGGTTTTGGGCATCAGCTCCCAACTCAGTAGCAGCAGTGGAAGCGCAGTTGTCAGTAGCATGGGAACGGTACTTCCTCAGGAAGAGGGTCCGGTTTGATGGCTAGTTGATGGGCCAGCTCTCAGTTGCTCAAGATTCAATGTGCGCTGATGTCCAGTAGGCTGTGTATAGCTTCCATCCAGCTGTGGGCGCGTGGATCTGTGATTGTAATAAGAAGAAGTTGAACTTTCAATGGATGAGTGGGAAGCTTGAGCCCTTCTGGATCTCGTTCATCTTTCATGGTTCAGCCGATTGGTCAACTTCACATTGGTATGGAGTTGCTGAGTAAGCTGCTGGCTGCTTTGAGTCAGGTCTAGCATCAGCAGTGGGAACTCTTCCTTGGTGACAATGCCTTGTAGATCTGAAGGTCCGACCGCATTCTGGTCGGTAGGAGGAAGTGATGTAGGGTTCTGCCTATCTCGTCCTTTTGGATCTACAACTGTTGAAGTAGTCCTAGTGTTGACCGTGGTGGATGTTGAAGTTCTCTCCTAGACTTGGTATAAATCTGAATAGGATGGAAGAACTTCTAGGCTTGAAATCTGGATCTACTCCTTAGATTCTTGCAATCTAATATCGATAGTAGATCCAATAAGTAGGAGAAAAGCTGGGTTTTCTCAGTGAAAGCACCAAAGTGTTTATACCGAAATTGGGCACAACACTCTTCAGATGTGTTTAAAGAGATAAATGAGGAAAGTAAATGTAAAGTGAAGTAGATCTAATAAACACACCAATCATTAGATAAGAAAATGCGTAGAAATACACGAATTTAGAGTGGTTTAGCGAATTGCCTACATCCACTATAAAATGATTGATGTTTATTAAGTTTCACGCGCTGATTACAAGAAGTTACAATAGTACAACAATTGTATAGAAGTGATTCCGGCAGAATGTCAGTGTAGAGAAGCCAAAAGTCCCTTTTCTGTAGGTCCAGGTTCACTATTTATAGGCGTAGGCAGCAAATATCTCGCCTAGATCTCGGAAGACTTCTTCTCTCACGTGAGCGAGCCCATGGGATCCAGTTCCGGTGATTTCGACTTGACCCGGGAGCGATACGAATTGAGTTCATATCGATCTATAAATGGTCCTTTAAGGCTGAAATTTGTCAGGTGCATTCTTGGGGTTGTATACAAGCTCCTATGAAAATTTGCTGACATTTGGACTTGTAGATGTCGAGTTATGATCGATGCAAGTTTGAACTTTCAATGTGCTGACGAATTCGCATCGCTCATATTTGCATCGCTTCTATTCGTATCGCTTTTAGTCACGTGATGACCAATGAAGTGCGTTATCTTTTAGGATCGATCCACATTTCATGCCGAGTGATCGTATCATCCATTTTTACGTGTCTCCTTCGTACCGCTCTCATTCGGGTGCTTTGTACCTATGTCGTTCATGTCCATTGATATGGCTTCGTTTGTATCCATCAATTGCTACGTTGTTCATATTGATATTTGAGATCATTTCGTATCGATAGCCTCTACCCCAATTCGTATCGATATAGACATCGAATTCGTATCGATACCTTTTAGGTGTTGCCTCTCATCGCTTGTGGGTGGTGATCGATACGAGCCGTGCATTAGTGGAAGCGATACGAAATGTCACTAGGTGAGGGATATGAACCGGAGTAGATGTGATGGATACGAAGTGTTGCCTCTTCCATGGATATGAACTAGCGCTCTCTTGATGCATATGAACTAGAGGTGTTTTACTTGAAACTTTATGGATACGAATTCGCAAGGTTACGTACGAGGTATCCTGGATGTATTCGAATGGAATCGATACGAAGGAGGTGGTCTGATGGATACGAATGAGAGCATTGCTTGATTTGCATCGATCATATCTTGAGCATACGAACTCCGATTGATTTGAAATTTGGAATTTTGACTTTCATAGCTTTGATTGTCATGTCATATCGATTGTAGCTCAATCCGGACTCGGACACAATTCACTAGTACTCATAGTGAATGCGTCTACAACAGGTCTTTGGGACGGACCGTCTTCGGTTTCCATTTAACTTCTTGGTGTCATGGCCGTGCCAAAAGGTGAGATAACAATAAAAATATAGAGCCAACTCTTCAAACCTACTGGCATACTCCAGAATAGTCATCTCTCCTTGTTCTAGCTCAACAAACTTCCTAATCAAAATAGACTGCGCCATCACTGACATGAACCTTTCCTATAACCTCCTCCTGAACTCTGCCCATGTCATAGTCTCCTCATCCACTACCACAGTCACACCATTCCACCAGAACCAAGCAGCTTCCTGAAGCTGTCTTAATGCCAACCTCCTCTTCTGCCCATTATTGAGCCTCAAGTCTGCAAAAATCCTTTCACAGTGCAACATCTAGTTTTCTACCTCGATAGCATCCTTGGTTCTAATAAACGGCTTCTCTTCGAGCTTAGTGCAATCTCCACTCAACTTAGCATAGTCATTGACAACTGGAGCTCCTGGAACTCCTCCCCCTACTACTCCAGCAGCAACACCCGCTTGCATCATGTTCATGAAAAACTGATACGCAGCTTCCATTCCAACTTGTGGGACTCCAACACCCACACTCTACTTGTGCCTGGCCTTGGGTTCTATTAGGTCCGGCATTCCTATCTATGCCTCCCCTTCCTGGGTTAACTATTCCTCTTCGATCATCCATATCTGCATCCAAATCTCATGAGATATAGAAAAATGACCTGACAAAGATAGGAGAGTAGAGATAAAGCGTATACTTATATATAACACATACAAGTATATTATTATAGTGTTATCCCATATCCCGATCTTACTCTAATTCACTAGGATTATGTTTTCAAAACCATTTTTAGTTAAAGATTTTTCATAAACCTATTCTTTAATACCAAGTTGTAATGTCCCATTTCTAGAGGCCAAAAGCGAAGCGCTACAAATACTGTAGTCATCTATAGTATTAACTTTTGGTGACAAAATACGGAGATATTAATGGTATCCACAATATCAGAAGCACTTGAATATGAATAAAATCATAGATTAAAAATAAATAGATTTTCTTGATTGCATTTCAACATAATAATTCATATCTACGTTACAAAATCCTAAAACGTTTCCTAGATAATGATCAAATATAATTTACAATAATACGCAAAGAGTGACATATGACGATGCCCCCATGGTTGATTGAAGAAATAAAGTTAAATCTGATTTAATACACATCGGAAATAAACAAAGTAATTTATACTCCTAATTAGCTACCCGTCGGCCATGTGCTCGTCTTAGGAAGCTTTATTCGCCAAAAAAACAAAAATCTGAAAACCTTAACCCTTAGTCTTCTCAAATCAATTTCGAGCACCCGAGAGTTTAAGGGGAAACAAAAACTTCGAGTGAGACATAAACCCTGGTGTGAATAATACTGTTCATCTTTGTTATTTTATGTTAAGTGAGACCACGTTGCTTAGCAAAACAGGTTTCCCCTCACTAACATTCCTTTCAAATATTTCCTTTGTGAATCTTTTCCTGCAACCAAAACTGGTTAAAATTTCCAAAGCATTATTATGTAAACATATATATCAGGTAATAAATAAACTACATGTTCGAACTTCATAGTTTTGTTTGGCTAACAATTAACCTTTGGCTGACTTAGGCCTACTACACAACATTTCAAAATATATCTAACATCTGTTAGACACTACTCCACTTCTGGATGTTCTGTCCTCAACTATTTGTTAAATACTTCTCTTATGGACGGTCTGTCCTTTACTTATCATCTCCCAGGATCACTTGATCCTAATTGTTTTGAGGGTTCACCAATACCTATTTGTATACAAACATATAATCCTTTCTGTGTGTATTGATAATTTTAGTCTCACCCATGACAAAGCCCTACATACTGGAATTTTGGATAAAATCAGCTGGGGCTAATAGCTAACGTGTAGGGCGCGACCATATACTAGTCTCATCCGGTATTCTAATATCAGAGTCATTTTACTTAGGGAATCCTTTCCAAAATTTTCCTTGAAAACCTTTTTAAAATGATTTAAAACCTTTAAATCAAACTCAAATGAGGAAAATATGTAATCTATATGCTTTACTCAAAATCACCTTGCCATGTTATATATATACTACCCAAATCTTAGTTGATGAAAATATTTAGTTTTAGAAAGTCCCACTTTCGAATCTATTGAAAGTACCCATTTATAAACGATTGAAAATATCCTTTTCGAAACCATTGAAAGTGTCTCTTTCTAAACCAAGTAAAACCCTTTCTTTAATCTAGGCCGAAAGGCCAAAACCTTCCTTTTGAAACCATTCTCAAAACCCTTTCGAAACAATTGTAAATCCTTCCTTTCAAAAGCTTTGAAACCGTAGACATCTTTCTTTTAAAACCTTTAAACATTTTCTTTCGGAAACCTTGGAAAACTTTCATTTTAATCCTTTCGAAACAATTAAAAAAAACCTACCTTTCGACACCTTCAAAACTATTGGGGAACCATCCTTTTCGAAACCTTGCTTTAAAACCTTTTGAAAGCACTTGGGTTCAATTTAAAACATGTGGAAAAACACCTTTCGAAATCATTTAATCATCTCTTTCGAAATCATTTGGGTTATACTTCAATTGAGAAAAAGGGTCATTAAGACAATTTAAGTCGAAAGCCTATCTTTCGAAAGCATTCCTAAGTAAAGAAGTGATGGTGTCGAAACCATCCATTTGAAAGCATTAGAGAAGTGGCCAAATTTTAGAAAACAAATTACCCCTTCGAAATCCTCTGAGTCGAAAAGTAAAAAGGCTGAAGCAAAAGATTTTGACTTAGTCGAAAGCAGTTATTTAAAAGAAATGCGTAATCCAGTCGAAACCATTTCCTTTAAACTTGTTTGACCTAGTCGAAAGCTACTTAGTCGAAAGCAAGCGGGCACATTTTTTGAAAAACAAAGTAAAGCCTTTACCCTTTTGGAACCCTCGGTTTTAACCCACTACCTTTCGTGAACATCTAATTCACTATGTACCAATTTCCTGATACCATGAGCATTGGTTCTGACGTTTGTCGAAGGCGAGGGTAGAGAGGTAGAATCTGGTACCGAAAGCATTGAAACAATGAAAAACCTATTTATTTATCCTTTTAAACTATTCTTTTGTACCTAACCTACCATGTTTGTCTAAATCTGGTGGTTTCCATTTTACTTTTTCAAAAGTGCTGCTAATTTCTAGAAATAACAAATTTGAATTATTTGCAAAGAGCCCCTTCTCCTATAATAATATATAAAACATTTAAATCTCATACCTTAAATAATTTTATACATCCATCAAAACACCTAGGAAAATTCTACAAAAATTCCATAAAAACTCCTTTAATATGTTTTCTAACATGTAATAATTTCAGATCCAAACCTTTTATTATTTAATCGTAAATAATATATAATCCAAAGTAACATTTTCTTTACTAGAAAATTCAAATAAATTCCACAAAAATTCAGAAAATTCTAAAAAATGAAACCCATCCCTAGAATATAATTTATAGTCGATATAAAAATTTACAAGGCGCTTAGATGTCATTTTATAGGATTTTCATACCAAAACATATCATAAAATCAATACGAACATGTATAAATCATCAACAAGTATATATAATCATTCCATCATTCAAAATCAAGGCAAAACATTGCAAAACATTTCATATTTCTCCTTAAAAGCAAAAAAATGAGAGATGTAAACATTATTCACCTTAGTTTTAGAGATTAAGGATGTGAGATTTGAATGAATTTGATGTTGATTAATATTTTCCTTTAGCTTTTCTTTATCTTTGTAACGACCCGTAATTTTCGTTAATTAAATTTGTCATTTTAATAATATTTACGTAAATTTAATTTGCAAGAAATGAAGATTTTATAATTAATAATGAAGCAAATGCTGAGAATGAAATGAAACCATGGGAATATAAGGCTAAGTATTTACAGTTGAAACAAAACGACGAATAAATTGAAGTGATGTAAATTGTTATACTAGGCTAAGAGTTGCTTATAAGAGAACAAAGGTAAGTAGTGAATTTAGTTAATGAATTAATAATATTAAATAGTAAATTGAATTAAATCAATGTCCGGTACAAATTGAAATATTGTTTGGAATGAAAGCTTATAAATTGTAAGCATTTAATTTACAAACGAAATCAATGTATTAATTTAGTTGTAACTGAATGTAAATTAATGAAATTATGTAATAATTGATAAATGATGGCATTCATGAATGAAATAAGATTTGTAAGTAATAAAGGAATAATTGAAATAAACATTTACCAATGATATAGTAAATTGATTTATATAGACTTAATAAAAGATTTGAATTGAATCAATCTATTTAGTCGAAACTAATTAATTGGTACGCAAATTATAAATGAGTTTATAGTAAGAAATTATACTACCGTGAATTGGAATTAAGATGAAATTGAAAAATTCAAGTATGTGATGCAAATATATCATATATAGCAGTGGAATAAAAAAATTAGTGTTGTTATAACCTGGTTGGTAGGTAACAAACTTATAGCTGTATTTAAAAGAAAATAGGTGACAATGAATATAGATTGTTCATTTATTTGGTGTGTTAAATAAATTTTGGTATTCAATCGCAATAAATATAAATAATTAATTGAAACTGTTGTAAGGTCAAAATTTATGGAATATAATAAGTTGGGGGATAGATTTCATTAAAGGTAATTTATTTATTATGTTAATGTAAATTAAAATAATTAGAGGTACGTAAATGATGATTAATACCATGTTTGGAAGTTGTAATTTAGAGGATATTAAGAATTAGGATTTGAATTTTGAATTTTTTTGCAATACAAATAAAGAAAATGTTACGTTATTGCTAACTAAGGGAATCATTAATTAATTGAATGAAAGTTAAATCAGAGGAATTAATGGAGATTAATTTACGTTGGATATTTAGGGTAGTGACTAATTTTGGTAATCCATTTGCAATTAATGACAATAGTGTTGATATAAGCTAATAAGTTAAATGTCAATGCAATACCAATTAATGGATTGAATGTGATTATGAAATTGGAATTAATAAATGCAGTAAATAGTTCAGGGCAAATAAATTTATGGAACAAATGTTAAGATCTTAACTGATGGAAATTAATAATTGAAGATAATGTAAATTCCATTTATAATATGACTATGGGTGAATGAAAAGATTGTAAATCAAGATTTGTTTATTTATATGAATATAAAGAATTAAGGTAATTGAGTTTTTGCAATTAAGTAAAAATTAAACATTTATTTTTACGTTAATTGAAAATTTAGTTGAAATTGAAATTTTTTTATGTATGTTAATTTCATCCATTTGGCTATAATGGATTGAATAATAAGAATGAAGATTTAATTCAATGAAATTTTTGGAAACTTAATTTGATAATTTCTAAATTGAATAAAAATGAAAATTTGACACTGAAATGGGAAGTTAATCAACTTTAAATAGACCTTTAAATTGTTTAAAACATTGTAATTTGATTGAGACATATAAAGGTAATAAAATTTGTCAAATTTAAGATTTAAAAAAAAATGGATTTTATCAATAAATTTTTAATTTAATTAATATAAAATTAGCAATTTTGGCCACTAACTCGTATTCCGACGAAACCAGTTTCATCGGATCCGTAACGGTGAATTATAATAGTGTTTCAAGTTTCATAACGACCAGACTTTTCGTTTGATCGTACCGACTCGAAACGCCTTGAAATTTATGCAATTTAAATCAATCTAAATCAATTTGGAAAAATTGAATTTAGCATAGCTTCTTCATACGATGGAATTTGGACGTGAAACTTTTTCCATCGCGTTTAAAATATTTTTAAACATATATTTTGATATATGGATTGACCCATTTTCGTTCCGGAGTAGAAACGGGCTTTTCGGGCCATAGATTGTTCAGCACGTTTATTTATCTGGTCCATCTACTCTATTTCAACCCTACCTATAAATACCGGTTATAAACCCTAATTTCTCCTCATTCTCATTTGTCTGTACGTACCTTCTTTCTCAGCTCCTCATCCCAATGGCAGACAAAGCCTAATTCTGAAATTTCAAAAAAAAAATTCAATTTCAAAAAAACAAAAAAACAAAAAAAACAAAAAAAAATTTGCGGATCTGCAGCAGCTTCTGGTCGCGCTTCGGGTTTCAGAGGAGAAAACCCTAGAGCAACTTCGGGTCAGAAAGAAAATGACTCGGCTCGCTCCAGCTCGTTTTGGCGAAAACTCCAAGCAAGCATCGGGGTATTGAGGCGGCGCACCGAAGTCGACCCAGGACCAGAATTTTTCCATTTTTCAAATTTTCATAACTTTTGCATACGAGCTCGGATTCATGCGCGGTTTGTTTTGCTGGGATCGTATCGGAATTTCTGACATTTTGGCACTGGTTTGGATGAATTTGGAGACTGTCCAATTTTTGGGTTTAAATTGGATTTAAATTCGATTTAAATTCAAAAGGTGAGTGTTTTAACCCACTCACAACTTCTAAAATTTCTTATGTTTGTTAAATTGATTTTATATATGAGTAGAAATTTATTTATGACTATTTGGCATGTTTTATTCACTATCTCTGTTAAATCGCATTTATTTAATTTAACTGTTAATTAATTTATTTATTGCATATAAGTTGACAGTTAGAATTTATTTATTTGTATATTAACTGCCAGTCATAGTTATGTTAAATTTTTATTTCATATTAACTGCCAGTTAAATTTACATTTAATTTTGCATATAAACTGCTAGTTTAACAGTTGTAAAATTTATTATTGAATATAAACTGTTAGTTAATACATATTATTTATTACCTGTATAATTTATATGCTCTATATCGATAATTGTTTAAATTAGATGATGCTTGCAAATAATGGTTGATGATTGATATTTGGATGAATGGATGCTATATTTATATTGTATAAACTGCAAGTCATCATGCCATTTTCATTTCATTCGGGATTGCGGCTTGAAATGATATACAACCGCATTTTTATTTTAAATTGCGAATTGAAATGATAAACATCCATATCACTTGACCATAGGGTAAAAAATATTATACAGGCACCGCGGTATATATATATATATATAATATTTTGAAATGATTTTCTATGGTTTTGTAAAGTTATATATATATGGTTTATGGGATATTGATTTGGTTATTGATAAAGGTTATTATATATATAGTAATTTCCGGTTTTTAAGCTTTGTATAAATTTGATTTGAAGTTTAGAATAAAGTTTGATTTTAAGATCAAAGACGATTAAGCATTTATTTAAAATTTAATTTCTGGAGTTTCTTTGACTTAAATGAGAATAAGGTTGGAAGATGAATATTAAGTTAAATTGGAGTTAAATAAAAAGTTAGAATTTTTAAAGGATATGATTTTATAACTTGATTTTGTGTAGAGTGATCTAAATGAATATCAGGTTGATTTAAATGAATATATCAAGTTTAATAAATTGAAAGATTTTCCAAGTATGTGAAGTTGAAGGTTTTACTTAAATTATATTGAATTCATTAAGTAAACATTTCAAGTCTAAATAACAAGTAATTGAATATGATATATACGGGTTTGTCAAATGAGTTTGTTTTTGAAATGGTGAAATATTTAAAGCTTTGAAACATAAGAATTAAGAATGGTATTTGGAAGTTTAAATCGATATTTGGAATTGATTTGTGAAATGTAAAGAAGCTATTTTTGTTTTATAAAAGAAATTTAATATTTAACCATTTGAGAGATGGAAATTTGTTTCAAAGTTATGATTTTCAAGGTAGTATAATTTGGAAATATTATATTCCAGAGTTCTAATTTCTAAATATTTTACTTTGAAAACCCTATGAGTTTGGAAAGAATATATATTGGAAAAGAAAATGACATTATATTGGTTTGGGCCTAAATGATATCGTATTGATTCGGGGTTTTAAAAATATAAATGATATCGTATTTATATGGGTTTAAAATGGATATTTTATTCTGGTTTTAAAGTATAATTATTTTAAATGACCGCGGTGTTATAATAACGTTTGGTTGTTGAAGAGACCGGGATCAGAAGTTGTCATACTCTCTGCCAACTTCGAAAACCACTTTAACAACCGTGTACGCGGTGGAGATTCCAGAATGAAGTAGGATGGTGGCGGCGTTTCCTTTGAGGTAAATACGTGGACCCAACTCCCGTGAGTTGGCATAAGGTGGCTAAAACAGGAGCGATTCTCGGGCCAATGAGGTCATTCCTCTGATCGAACGCACTCCTTCGATATTATACTCTGACTTTTGGATTGATTCGGTGGCCACTTTTGATTTTTGATTTGGGGGTGTTGTTCGAGGTGGGCGGTAGCTGCGCTCTGCACGTTTCCATCAGCCCGGATAGCAATTGGTATATCTACCCTAGCATTGCCTAGTTGTGCCGTGTCACCTACCCTATCGTGCCTTGTATGAGTTTGGATTTCTCCCGTAGCCCGTGTGGTATCCTCTGGTGGCTTCCCGATCAGGAGGGACTATGATATTGGATGGACTACTGGGACTATTACGTGTTAAGGGCTATATGGGTAACCCCTTAATGCTAAGAAAAAGTAAGTTTATTTTACAATTAGACACTATTATAATAGCGCAATATACTACATAGTAAATAGTTTAACGGATCCTTAAGAGATGTAAATCCCGAGCATCTCTTGAGTTACTGCACTCATATTTATTCCTGTTAATTTAACTCACATAAGATCTTTTAGTTCTGACTCGAGTGTTTTTGTTTTTCAAATTCGCTCGGGTCAGTCCGAGCGTTTCAAGATTTGAAGACTTTATTTCTAGAGGACGAAGACGAAGATTTCATTATTATTATTATATTATATGGTTCCACTACACACTGTATTCCGCTGCATTGGTATTTATTGGTATGTGAACTCTGATATTTATTGTATAAAGAAGAATCAAATGTTTTGTAAACAGTTTTATGAACTGTATATTTATTATTATATTTTATCCTTCCGCTGTGAGATTCTGTTTAGTTTTTTTCTCTTCTCTATTTTTCTTATTTACCCCATAACAATCCGCCCTTCCGTATGGTTTGAATTGGCAAGTGTGTCGACTTAAAGCGTGCAAAAAGGCGGGATGTTACATCTGGTATCAGAGCTTTGGTTTAGCGATAAACCTTAGCTTTGTGGGGTTTGACTCTTTACTAATAGGGTCGTAATACCCTATGGGAGTCGCTGAGTGTATATATATGACAGAGCGTATTTGTTAGTGTTATAAAAAGATTTAATATTGTGTTAATCTGTTCCGTTTTGTATTTATAAATTCTAGTTGGTGCATGGGACGCTGTGACATCAATAGAGATCTCTAAACACTTAATAGGACATACAGATATAATATTTGTTTTGATATAGGTGAATGAAATAATTTTGCCTATTATATTTTCTATATATGAAATAAAGTTATTTTTTTATAAATAAGATATATATTTGGTTGCAATATATTGGTTGTTAGGTAATAAAATTTATAAATAATAGGTGAAATTAGATGGAAAATAAAATTGGAAATTTAGAACTTAAGTTCCGGGGTTTTGAAAATTCTTTCAATTGATTTTGGAATATAATAATAATACTATTAGAAGTATTTTCTGATATAAATATTTCAATATAATTTGAAAGAATTGTTTAAAAAGAAATTTTGAAAAGAAATAAGTTATGTACTCCCCTCTCTGTCGCTTGAAAATAATTTCAGGTGCACGCATCATCAACTTTCATTTTCGAGTTTCGAAGTGGGAAGGCCGCCGTAGTAGTTTTACTACAGATTTATTTTGATAAACAAAAGTGAATTTTTAATTTTTTTTAAATATAATTGGGTTTATAAGTTGTAAGTATATATATTTACCTATTATTTTTAAAATAATTTGAAATTTAACCCGATATTTAGTTCTTAAGTTTCCACAAATAAATAGTTTCAATTATTCTAGTGAAATGGAATCTAAGTAATTAATAATTGAAATTCTAAATGAAATAAGAGGTTTAATGCTAGGTTATTAATGGTATTAATGAAATTTAAAATTGTAACCTATGAAATAAAGGATATAATTACTGAACTTTAATTAAATAAGGGATTTAATGATAGGTTATGAATGAAATTAAATGAAATTTGAAATTGTAACCTATGAAATAAAGGATATAATTACTGAACATTAATTAAAAATAAAATTGAGTAAAACTTGCATAACTTTCAATTACATTCTTAAAAAGCATATATATAACTTACCAAATATTAAAAGTTGAAATGTTAATAAGAAATGTAATAGATATTATACAAGTAATAAATTTGAGGTAATGAAGGTAATTAATGAAATTCTTTAATAAATAAGGATTTGATGTTGTAATTGTTGTAAACTTAAGTTATAAATAGATGATGATAAATTTAAGTAAATAAAATGGAATGCTATTATAATGAAATATGATAAAGAGTGAGTATTGTAAGTAGGCAACTAGAAACTTAAGTATATGGTTGAAGCTATTATGAATAAAATAAGTAGAAAAGATGGATGCAGTAAATATATATTTGTAGACATAAATTAATGATTAATGTGATAAGAAATTGATATGCACATGAATACTATAAACAAATAAAGCTATGCAATATGAAAGGAAAAGAGAAAAATGAATTATATATATAAGTATGAGTGCAAACAAGTGTAATAAACACTAAATTAATGAATGGAAATAAAAGTTGTAAGAAATAAATGTAAAGTAAAAAGATAAACCATATATGAAATAAAAGGAGAAATAAAACAACAAAGGTATGAAATGAAATTAAGAATAAGTAAAGTTGATTGTTGTTTGGATTTGTTGTTGTTTTGGGTTATGGTAGTTTAGGTAAGATACTTTAAATTTGGTGGGATGGATGAATAATGTAACAACACAGTTTTTCGCATCAATTACTAATCGATATTTAGACGATTAATATTGTTGCAAATTACCGTTTGAAGTTTTAAATTTGAATTAAAATTCTTTTATAAATGGTTAAAAGGAATTGTGGCCTTTAAAAATTAAATTGTGGCCCATGTTTTTATCGTGGCCGTGAAAATTAACTAAGGCATATAGCCGTCCCCTTTTCTTTGTTTCGTTGATTCATAAAACCCTTAAAAATAAATCGAACAAAATTTTAATGGCGGCTTCGTTCTCTTTTTTTATTTCCAATTCAACCCGTCCCCCTCTCCCTCCATTCGTTCGCGTGCCCTAACCACCGAGCAAACAAAAATGGCGGCCACTCCTTTCACGTATTCCCCTTTTCGAAATTAGGGCTTTGGCAGTCGGCTTCTTCAATTCTTCATGGTCGCGCCTCTGTTGATCGAATCAGTGATCATTCGCGTATGGCCTTGCTCGATCGATCCTTCATGCTCGTTGCGGCTGCTTCTATATTCGTCGACAAGGTGAGTAATCCACTCACATCTAATTCAATCTTCAATTTTTGAATTTGTCACTTTCTTTGCTCGGTCGTTCGATTATTGTTGGATGTTGATGATACCTCTGACTTAATCAAATTCGTGTAATTTGCTTCTCACGGATCCAATTTTGAACTGGTCGATTTTTGACTTTTGTTCGTTACAGTAGTATTTTTCCCTGTATATCGGCTTGGGCTCCGATTATACTTCAGTTGTTTAAAAATTGATTTTTTTTGTGATGATTGCCACTGGTTGATTTCGAATTGGTCGTTGTGATGATTTTCTCGGCTAAGATAATTTGATTTTTGGGTATACTTTGCAATGACCTGTACTTATTTCTGCTTGGGCTACATTTGACTTGTTTGATGTTGCACATCGTTTTTGGTTTGATTCGAACTCTTTGTCACTCACGGCTTTGATGCATAGTTGTTCGAACTTGCAACAATGTTTTGATTCGAACTTTATTACTTTGATATCGGCTTACACTATTTGCATAGCCACTTATACTTGCTGTAGCATGCTTGAACTTGGCTGCATTATCCACATGAGATCATTCAACTTTGCTGTGCACACTCTTGTGTTGCGGTGTTCATTCATACCTTGGTTTCACTGCCCTGTACACTTATGTCATTATTCTGTAGTGATGCAGTGTTCATTCATACATTAGTTTCACGGCACCATACACTTATATAATTTTGAAATTTTTGATTTATTGTTTTGACCTTACACATTTGAGTTTAACTGTGCACTGCTTAGAGTCCGGTTGCATGGTCTGATCCATAACTTAGTCACTGAATATCCATTCCCTTCGGTCTGCATTTGGTGGTTGCATTCCTTAGTGCTCGAGTCTGATATTTTTATAGCTGGCACTGACTTGTTTCATGTTGCATTAATACATTATGATTTGGTCGAGGCTTGATAACATTTCTGGTACCCTGTTTCACTAGTACATATGCATTCCAGTTTCTTGTAGTTTGTACTGGTACCCTGTTTCACTGGTACATATGTAAGGTTGCATTCATGTGTTCATTAATCTAAAGCTTGTATGCAAATGTTTGCCATGCATTTGTAATTGACTAGCTGTTGCTTGTTTTTTATGCTGCATGACCTTGTTGTTCAATTTGCTTTGACCACTTTGGTTCTGACTTGATGCTAAACTTTGGCATTGTTTTGCTATGTTCGAATATATATATACTTGCTGTTGTTTGAGACAGCTATCCACTTCATTTCATTTGTTCTTCATTTCTGAGGCTATACTGTTGTTGGCAATTGGTTTTATGTAGTCTACTACACCACTGTTAAGTTTTGAACTTGAATCTCATGTATGCTGTGCATTTCATATCATATTGATTGAGTTGCTGCCATTAACTGTTGGCACTGACTTCATCATGGGTTGCACCATTGTTGTTTCACTGCTTCGCTGGTTACCTCTTACTCGGTTTGTGTTTCACTGTGCAGTCTTATACATTGCTGCATTTGTTTTGATTGTTGCATCTACAGTTTTTGGTCGCAGTTGCCCTTGTTGTTTTGTATTGCATTGACGCAAATGGATTGTCTTCTGACTACACTTGAGTTGAATCCAGCTTAAACGCTTGGGTTTGACCTTGTGTTCGGTTGTGAATTTTCATTGTGTACATCATCACCGTTGTGGCAAGGCAGTGCACGCAAGCGTGAACTGCAGCCACACGGTATTGTTTTTATTGATATTCTAATTGCTTTTGATTTATGGATCTTTTGTGTATTTCCATATGTCGTAGTGGCGAGGCAGTACACGCGTGCGTGTACTGCAGCCCTACCCGCGTTGACATTTTAATTGATGTTTTCAATTACTAGATTGTTTTCTTTGTCCAATTCAATATTTTCTAAATTATCTTCATTGATATTCTTTTCACTCATCCTTGTTGATGATTTGAATCTGTTGATTTGTGGTTTAACACCGTTATGTGTTATATTTACCGTTATCCGGTTTCTTTATTTAAGAATCAGATAGGTAAATTTATTGTGACTATCGCCTATTTGATTATTTAATTATTATTGCTTCTGTGCATTAATAACTGAGTTTGAATTAGACTGACCCGTGTATTATTTTCTTTTGAATTTAATACTCGGGTCAGACCCGAGTTATTACAGGTTGTAGATATTCTGCTTTGGGTTGCTGCTAGAGCTATGAAGTCCTTTCATATCTTTTGGAGTAGTCATCATTTATAGTAGTCAGTGTAGTTGTATAGGAAGATATGTATTCATGTATATTATATACGTTGATGTACTTGTATATGTAACTTCCAGAGTCGACTGTTGTAGTTGTATCACATGTACCGTGTCAAATGTATTGTAACTGATATCAATTATTATATATATGAGACTTTCTGTTTTATCCGTGTTCCGCATTTATATTATGTGTTATTATTTTATATTTTTGTCCTAGACTATTGTAGCCACTGTGTAGTAGCTTTGAGTTTGCATCGGCATGTCGAATTTCCTCCTGAAATGAAATGCACGTTTTTACTATCTGACATATCGGTGCTCGCACAAAGCAATTACACGGATGGTCGCTCCTCAACAGCCTTGTTCTCCGTACTAGTTGACAGCACTACACCGTAGTGTTCTTGGCTAGCGTGGGTATAGAGGTGGGGCGTCACAGCTTGGTATCAGAGCTTGGGGTTTAGGATGAATATAAAACATAACTAGATGGAACATGTGTTACAACTTTTTGTCGATGTTTTATCTCTCATCTTTGCGTATGATTATCTTTGACTGTTAGGTATGAATTCCTAACGCTTATTCATATGCATTTGATTTTGATTTCGTGGAAGTATTTTGGCTTCTACCTCCGTTTACTTTACGTACTCAAGTTGGGTTTTTGATGGTGATGACCATTAATTGTTGACTTCGACATTGGCTTGATTTTTACTTTTGTTGAAGTCATTTATGCATTTATGCTCGTTTTGCTTTGTTTTTCCAATTGTTAGTCGATTCCTCTTTACCGATTAGTTGTTATCACCTTTGTCGACTTTGATAACTTCTATTTCTGGAATTTTTGGGTATTTCCACTTTGATGGATTTGGAATCGATTACTTTGGATTCTATTCACGTCTTCTTATGTGAATTCTTGTGATTGATTTTTTCCACAATCATTTTTGTGATTTGTCACTTTAAAAATATAAAGGTTTCAATACTAGTAGTAAATATCAAAACTCTTTTAACAAAATGATTTCAACCCTGTTTCCAATACCAAACTTGTTTTTAAAACCGTTTTCCAATCTACTAGTATATACAAATCTTTATTTCACTCGTATGAGAAATCTAATTAAATGGCTTAGTAAAACAAGTGGTATAAAACGCTTGCGTTTGCTTCGTCGGTTAATTCTTGGACTTGTTCGATTGAGCCTCTAGTGACAATTTTATTAGTGAAGATTTACAGTTTGTTCGTAAATATTTAAGTTAAGCAAGTGGTTATGGGACATGAAGCTGAACTTTTATATTTACTAGCTTAGTGTAATTGACACTTCTCGTTGATCATGACGATCACTTTTATGATTTAGACTAGCAATTGTGCGATGTATCTTTGTCTGCGAGGTTAGTCTAGACACCACTTGTGTGATTTCGACTCATACATATCTCTTTGTCTGCACGGTTAGACTAGACCTCATCTGTGTGATTTCGACTCACACATCTCTCTTTGTTTGCGAGGATAGACTAGACACCACTTGTGTGATTCCACTCACACATACCTTTTTGATTTTTGGTTAGTCTAGACCTCATCTGTGTGATTCCACTCACACAGACTTTTTATCTGTGAGGTTAGGCTAGACACCACTTGTGTGATTCCATTCACACATACCTTTTTGCTTTTTGGTTAGCCTATACCTCAATCAGTGTGATTTCGCTCACACATACCATTTTGTTTGCGAGGTTAGACTAGACACCACTTGTGTGATTCCATTCACACATACCTTTCTAATTTTTGGTTAGTCTAGACCTCATCTGTGTGATTCCACTCACACATACCTTTTTATCTGTAAGGTTAGGCTAGACACCACTTGTGTGATTCCATTCACACATACCTTTTTGCTTTTTGGTTAGCCTATACCTCAATCAGTGTGATTTCGACTCACACATCTGGGGTAGCGCCCCATGGTCTTCGGACCGTCATGTGATAGGCCTCTTTCTCTTTCCCTTTTTATGGTTTTCTGGATTTCTTGTGTTGATTTCTGGAATTTATGTTTCAACTACTTTCATGACTTTCATTGTTATGATTTTCTAGCTTTTGAGCATTGGTGAATCTAGTGTTATTGACTTGTTATGAGTACAAGTTTTGGGTATGACACCCTTTTGGATCTTTGAGAAGATTCTTGTGATATCGATTTATCTCTTGTTGATCTTCTTTTACATAGCGTTTCACTTTGCATTGCACGTGTTGGTGATTTTCATGCTCGCGTGTAGGAGAGATTCCGTGCTCCCGTTCTCGCTTTGCGTTACACGTGTTGATGATTTTTCATGCTCATGTGTAGGTGAGATTTCGTGCTCCCGTTCTCGCTTTGCGTTACACGTGTTGATGAGTTTTCATACTCGCGTGTAGGTGAGTTTTCATACTCCCATTTGAGTTTTCAAACTCCCATTTGAGTTTTCATACTCCCATTCGAGTTTCCATACTCCCATTCGAGTTTTCATACTCCCATTCGAGTTTTCATACTCCTATTCGAGTTTCCATACTCCCATTCGAGTTTTCATACTCTCCTTTTGTGACTTCTGGATTTCTTGTGTAGTCTTCTGGAATTTGTGCTTCACCAATTTTCGTGATTTCTATTGATATGTTTTATCAATTTTTGTGCATTGGTGAATTCGTGTGTCATTGACTTGTTATGAATACAAGTTTAGGGTATGATACCCCTTTCTATCTTTGAGAAGATTCTTGTGACATTTTTTACGAATGAAAATTCATTGGTATTATATTTTGATGCCAATTGCTACTGATGTTGCTGTTTTAATCACGTGTTTTAAAAATTTATTGTTTTCCAAATTGTTTCGAAATAAAAATCAAAATTATTTTCAAAAACTTTAACAGTTTACGCTTTCAAAAGAATGAGGAAGCGATTTAAACGTTTTAGCAAAATCGAGGACTATGACCCCTTTCTTTTACTGATTCGTTTAATTCCGGACTTATCCGTTTGAGAACGTGAAATGTTATTTTTAAAATACACAATTTTGCACTTTCAAGAAAACGATGAAGTGAATTAAACGATTTAGTAAAAATCGTGGTTATGGAACATGTGCGTTTACTATTTCGGTTAATTCCGGACTTGTTAATTGAATATTTGTGTTCTGATTATCGTTTTTGATAATCAGATATTTGTGATTTCTGATTATCGTTTGTGATAATTAGAGATTTGAGATTTAATTATCGTTTGAGATAATTAAATATTTTTCGATTTGATTATCGTTTTTGATAATCTAGTTGTTTCTGATTATCGTTTTTGATAATCGGATATTTGATGTTTCTGATTATCGTTTGAGATAATTAAATATTTTTCGATTTAATTATCGTTTGAGATAATTAAATATTTTTCGATTTGATTATCGCTTGAGATAATTAAATATTTGTTGATTTGGTTATCGTTTGAGATAATTAAATACTTTTCGATCTGATTATCGTTTTTGATAATCGAATATTTGTGTTTCTGATTATCGTTTGTGATAATCAGATATTTGAGATTTCTGATTCTCGTTTTGGATAATTAGATATTTTCAATTTTGCGATTGGCGAATTTTGTTTTCTAATTACCTTTGTTGATAATTAGATTTTGCTGTTTTCTAATTATCTAATTGATAATTGAATATTGCTGATAATTGCATTTATCCAGTTTTGTGTTTTCTGAATATCTATTTGATAAATAGATTTTGCTGAGAATTTGTGAATTTCTTTTATGAAATTAAAAGATGGTTTTGTGATTGTATTGCCCATTGAGTGCTTTAAGAATTCTGGTCGATGCGCTTGATCAACGTTATCGATAGGAATCTCTTAGACGCTTTGATGAGACAATCAGACACAGTAAATTGAATTGGAAAATGTAAATTTTTCTGAAACAGATAATTACATAAAGTAAATTGTAAATTTTGAAAGTTTTAGCTTTTCGGGAGAGATAATTCCTTTCCGATACTTCTATTCTTGCGATCCCGAAGGGAACCAAGACTTTATCTTTTGAACCAATGCTAATCGTATTGGGTTGCATGCCATTCTCTTGCAAAAGGGGACGTGCTGTCCTTTGTGTTTTTAAATCATTAATGCCTATTGAGACTAGATACGCCACTCATGATCTAGTGCTCGTGGCTGTCGATTTTGCTCTTAAAGATGTGGCATCATTATTTTTGGGTGAGAAATTTGTTCTCTACCTTGATCATGAATCTTGAGAATTCATCGAGCAAACAAGTTCAAGCTTACTCTTTTATGCTCTTATGGTTGTTACCTTTTGTCCATTTATTCTTTATGATTGCGAGGACGCAATTTCTTTAAGGAGGGGAGTCTGTAACAACACAGTTTTTTGCATCAATTACTAATCGATATTTAGACGATTAATATTGTTGCAAATTACCTTTTGAAGTTTTAAATTTGAATTAAAATTCTTTTATAAATGGTTAAAAGGAATTGTGGGCTTTAAAAATTAAATTGTGGCCCATGTTTTTATCGTGGCCGTGAAAATTAACTAAGGCATATAGCCATCCCTTTTTCTTTGTTTCGTTGATTCATAAAACCCTTAAAAATAAATCGAACAAAAGTTTAATGGCGGCTTCGTTCTCTTTTTTTATTTCCAATTCAACCCGTCCCCCTCTCCCTCCATTCGTTCGCGTGCCCTAACCACCGAGCAAACAAAAGTGGCGGCCACTCCTTTCGCGCATTCCCCTTTTCGAAATTAGGGCTTCGGCAGTCGGCTTCTTCAATTCTTCGTGGTCGCGCCTCTGTTGATCGAATCAGTGATCATTCGCGTATGGCCTTGCTCGATCGATCCTTCGTGCTCGTTGCGGCTGCTTCTATATTCGTCGACAAGGTGAGTAATCCACTCACATCTAATTCAATCTTCAATTTTTGAATTTGTCACTTTCTTTGCTCGGTCGTTCGATTATTGTTGGATGTTGATGATACCTCTGACTTAATCAAATTCGTGTAATTTGCTTCTTACGGCTCCAATTTTGAACTGGTCGATTTTTGACTTTTGTTTGTTACAGTAGTATTTTTCCCTGTATATCGGCTTGGGCTCCGATTATACTTCAGTTGTTTAAAAATTGATTTTTTTTGTGATGATTGCCACTGGTTGATTTTGAATTGGTCGTTGTGATGATTTTCTCGGCTAAGATAATTTGATTTTTGGGTATACTTTGCAATGACCTGTACTTATTTCTGCTTGGGCTACATTTGACTTGTTTGATGTTGCACATCGTTTTTGGTTTGATTCGAACTCTTTGTCACTCACGGCTTTGATGCATAGTTGTTCGAACTTGCAACTATGTTTTGATTCGAACTTTATTACTTTGATATCGGCTTACACTATTTGCATAGCCACTTATACTTGCTGTAGCATGCTTGAACTTGGCTGCATTATCCACATGAGATCATTCGACTTTGCTGTGCACACTCTTGTGTTGCGGTGTTCATTCATACCTTCGTTTCACTGCCCTGTACACTTATGTCATTATTCTGTAGTGATGCAGTGTTCATTCATACATTAGTTTCACGGCACCATACACTTATATAATTTTGAAATTTTTGATTTATTGTTTTGACCTTACACATTTGAGTTTAACTGTGCACTGCTTAGAGTCCGGTTGCATGGTCTGATCCATAACTTAGTCACTGAATATTCATTCCCTTCGGTCTGCATTTGGTGGTTGCATTCCTTAGTGCTCGAGTCTGATATTTTTGTAGCTGGCACTGACTTGTTTCATGTTGCATTAATACATTATGATTTGGTCGAGGCTTGATAACATTTCTGGTACCCTGTTTCACTGGTACATATGCATTCCAGTTTCTTGTAGTTTGTACTGGTACCCTGTTTCACTGGTACATATGTAAGGTTGCATTCATGTGTTCATTAATCTGAAGCTTGTATGCAAATGTTTGCCATGCATTTGTAATTGACTAGCTGTTGCTTGTTTTTTATGCTGCATGACCTTGTTGTTCAATTTTAGCTTTGACCACTTTGGTTCTGACTTGATGCTAAACTTTGGCATTGTTTTGCTATGTTCGAATATATATATACTTGCTGTTGTTTGAGACAGCTATCCACTTCATTTCATTTGTTCTTCATTTCTGAGGCTATACTATTGTTGGCAATTGGTTTTATGTAGTCTGCTACACCACTGTTAAGTTTTGAACTTGAATCTCATGTATGTTGTGCATTTCATATCATATTGATTGAGTTGCTGCCATTAACTGTTGGCACTGACTTCATCATGGGTTGCACCATTGTTGTTTCACTGCTTCGCTGGTTACCTCTTACTCGGTTTGTGTTTCACTGTGCAGTCTTATACATTGCTGCATTTGTTTTGATTGTTGCATCTACAGTTTTTGGTCGCAGTTGCCCTTGTTGTTTTGTATTGCATTGACGCAAATGGATTGTCTTCTAACTACACTTGAGTTGAATCCAGCTTAAACGCTCGGGTTTGACATTGTGTACATCATCACCGTTGTGGCAAGGCAGTGCACGCAAGCGTGAACTGAAGCCACACGGTATTGTTTTTATTGATATTCTAATTGCTTTTGATTTATGGATCTTTTGTGTATTTCCATATGCCGTAGTGGCGAGGCAGTACACGCGTGCGTGTACTGCAGCCCTACCTGCGTTGACATTTTAATTGATGTTTTCAATTACTAGATTGTTTCCTTTGTCCAATTCAATATTTTCTAAATTATCTTCATTGATATTCTTTTCACTCATCCTTGTTGATGATTTGAATCTGCTGATTTGTGGTTTAACACCGTTATGTGTTATATTTACCGTTATCCGGTTTCTTTATTTAAGAATCGGATAGGTAAATTTATTGTGACTATCGCCTATTTGATTATTTAATTATTATTGCTTCTGTGCATTAATAACTGAGTTTGAATTAGACTGACCCGTGTATTATTTTCTTTTGAATTTAATACTCGGGTCAGACCCGAGTTATTACTGGTTGTAGATATTCTGCTTTGGGTTGCTGCTAGAGCTATGAAGTCCTTTCATATCTTTTGGAGTAGTCATCATTTATAGTAGTCAGTGTAGTTGTATAGGAAGATATGTATTCATGTATATTATATACGTTGATGTACTTGTATATGTAACTTCCAGAGTCGACTGTTGTAGTTGTATCACATGTACCGTGTCAAATGTATTATAACTGATATCAGTTATTATATATATGAGACTTTCTGTTTTATCTGTGTTCCGCATTTATATTATCTGTGTTATTATTTTATATTTTTGTCCTAGACTATTATAGCCACTGTGTAGTAGCTTTGAGTTTGCATCGGCATGTCGGATTTCCTCCTGAAATGAAATGCACGTTTTTACTATCTGACATATCGGTGCTCGCACAAAGCAATTACACGGATGGTCGCTCCTCAACAGCCTTATTGTCGGTGCTAGTTGACAGCACTACACCGTAGTGTTCTTGGCTAGCGTGGGTATAGAGGTGGGGCGTCACAAATAATCTATTTTGTTTCATCTAAGACTGTTGAGTAAATGATGCGCTAGTGGTTCATTCTTCATTCCATACAATTTAAAAAATTTGAACCCGAACAACTATTTGTTTGTTTGATTGAATGGTTGCTTTGTATCGGTTGTGTATGCTGTTTGTTGAAATTGATGGTTGTTGTATTGATTTGTTGTTAGTGATTGAAACCACTTAAATATTTCACTTTATATAAATTGTTAACCCTTTGGATTTTATAAGTGAAATGCAGGTTATGGAAGCAATTGCTACTACTTTTGGTTCCATAAATTAAGCGTAAATTGCCCGACAAATAGGTACGTTTCAGATAACAGTTTATAGCGCTATTTATATATTTTCCCGTGTTGGGATATTATATTTTGGATATTATATGTGATATTTTAATATATTTGATATTATATTTTCTCCCGAGCCTCCCCGTACAAAGGAGACTCTGCCAAAATTTTCCGTAAATTTTGGACTTAGAAAATATTTTAAAAATGTTTTCCAAACTTTATTAGTTTGAGTATAATAAAAAAAATTAATGATTATAAATTAGCATATTTTATCTAAATTAATTTTGTAAATTTATCTGTTTATAAATTTAACATTTAATATGATATTGATTTCTTAATTCTTCTTTTCCCTTCTTTTTCCTTTTCGGGGACGAAAAGTTTTGAGTGAGGGAGAGCGTAACGACCCGTAATTTTCGTTAATTAAATTTGTCATTTTAATAATATTTACGTAAATTTAATTTACAAGAAATGAAGATTTTATAATTAATAATGAAGCAAATGATGAGAATGAAATGAAACCATGGGAATATAAGGCTAAGTATTTACAGTTGAAACAAAACGACGAATAAATTGAAGTGATGTAAATTGTTATACTAGGCTAAGAGTTGCTTATAAGAGAACAAAGGTAAGTAGTGAATTTAGTTAATGAATTAATAATATTAAATAGTAAATTGAATTAAATCAATTTACTATACAAATTGAAATATTGTTTGGAATGAAAGCTTATAAATTGTAAGCATTTAATTTACAAACGAAATCAATGTATTAATTTAGTTGTAACTGAATGTAAATTAATGAAATTATGTAATAATTGATAAATGATGGCATTCATGAATGAAATAAGATTTGTAAGTAATAAAGGAATAATTGAAATAAACATTTACCAATGATATAGTAAATTGATTTATATAGACTTAATAAAAGATTTGAATTGAATCAATCTATTTAGTCGAAACTAATTAATTGGTACGCAAATTATAAATGGGTTTATAGTAAGAAATTATACTACCGTGAATTGGAATTAAGATGAAATTGAAAAATTCAAGTATGTGATGCAAATATATCATATATAGCAGTGGAATAAAAAAATTAGTGTTATTATAACCTGGTTGGTAGGTAACAAACTTATAACTGAATTTAAAAGAAAATAGGTGACAATGAATATAGATTGTTCATTTATTTGGTGTGTTAAATAAATTTTGGTATTCAATCGCAATAAATATAAATAATTAATTGAAACTGTTGTAAGGTCAAAATTTATGGCATATAACAAGTTGGGGGATAGATTTCATTAAAGGTAATTTATTTATTATGTTAATGTAAATTAAAATAATTAGAGGTACGTAAATGATGATTAATACCATGTTTGGAAGTTGTAATTTAGAGGATATTAAGAATTAGGATTTGAATTTTGAATTTTTTTGCAATACAAATAAAGAAAATGTTGCGTTATTGCTAACTGAGGGAATCATTAATTAATTGAATGAAAGTTAAATCAATGGAATTAATGGAGATTAATTTACGTTAGTTATTTAGGGTAGTGACTAATTTTGGTAATCCATTTGCAATTAATGACAATAGTGTTGATATAAGCTAATAAGTTAAATGTCAATGCAATACCAATTAATGGATTGAATGTGATTATGAAATTGGAATTAATAAATGCAGTAAATAGTTCAGGGCAAATAAATTTATGGAACAAATGTTAAAATCTTAACTGATGGAAATTAATAATTGAAGATAATGTAAATTCCATTTATAATATGACTATGGGTGAATGAAAAGATTGTAAATCAAGATTTGTTTATTTATATGAATATAAAGAATTAAGGTAATTGAGTTTTTGCAATTAAGTAAAAATTAAACATTTATTTTTACGTTAATTGAAAATTTAGTTGAAATTGAAAAATATTTATGTATGTTAATTTCATCCATTTGGCTATAATGGATTGAATAATAAGAATGAAGATTTAATTCAATGAAATTTTTGGAAACTTAATTTGATAATTTCTAAATTGAATAAAAATGAAAATTTGACACTGAAATGGGAAGTTAATCAACTTTAAATAGACCTTTAAATTGTTTAAAACATTGTAATTTGATTGAGACATATAAAGGTAATAAAATTTGTCAAATTTAAGATTTTTTAAAAAAATGGATTTTATTAATAAATTTTTAATTTATTTAATTAATAAAATTAGCAATTTTGGCCACTAACTCGTATTCCGACGAAACCAGTTTCATCGGATCCGTAACGGTGAATTATAATAGTGTTTCAAGTTTCATAACGACCAGACTTTTCGTTTGATCGTACCGACTCGAAACGCCTTGAAATTTATGCAATTTAAATCAATCTAAATCAATTTGGAAAAATTGAATTTAGCATAGCTTCTCCATACGATGGAATTTGGACGTGAAACTTTTTCCATCACGTTTAAAATATTTTTAAACATATATTTTGATATATGGGTTGACCCATTTTCGTTCCGGAGTAGAAACTGGCTTTTCGGGCCATAGATTGTTCAGCACGTTTATTTATCTAGTCCATCTACTCTATTTCAACCTTACCTATAAATACCCTGTTATAAACCCTAATTTCTCCTCATTCTCATTTGCTTGTACGTACCTTCTTTCTCAGCTCCTCATCCCAATGGCAGACAAAGCCTAATTCTCAAATTTCAAAAAAAAAAAAAAATTCAATTTCAAAAAAAAAAACAAATTTTTTTTTTTGCGGATCTGCAGCAGCTTCTGGTCGCGCTTCGGGTTTCAGAGGAGAAAACCCTAGAGCAACTTCGGGTCAGGAAGAAAATGACTCGGGTCGCTCCGGGTCATTTTGGAGAAAACTCCAAGCAAGCATCGGGGTATTGAGGCGGCGCACCGAAGTCGACCCAGGACCAGAATTTTTCCATTTTTCATAACTTTTGCATACGAGCTCGGATTCACGCGCGGTTTGTTTTGCTGGGACCATATTGGAATTTCTGACATTTTGGCACTGGTTTGGATGAATTTGGAGACTGTCCAATTTTTGGGTTTAAATTGGATTTAAATTCGATTTAAATTCAAAAGGTGAGTGTTTTAACCCACTCACAACTTCTAAAATTTCTTATGTTTGTTAAATTGATTTTAGATATGAGTAGAAATTTATTTATGACTGTTTGGCATGTTTTATTCACTATCTCTGTTAAATCGCATTTATTTAATTTAACTGTTAATTAATTTATATATTGCATATAAGTTGACAGTTAGAATTTATTTATTTGCATATTAACTGCCAGTCATAGTTATGTTAGATTTTTATTTCATATTAACTGCCAGTTAAATTTACATTTATTTTTGCATATAAACTGCTAGTTTAACCGTTGTAAAATTTATTATTGAATATAAACTGTTAGTTAATACATGTTATTTATTACCTGTATAATTTATATGCTCTATATCGATGATTGTTTGAATTGGATGATGATTGCAAATAATGGTTGATGATTGATATTTAGATGAATGGATGCTATATTTATATTGTATAAACTGCAAGTCATCATGCCATTTTCATTTCATTCGGGCTTACGGTTTGAAATGATATACAACCGCATTTTTGTTTTAAATTGCGGATTGAAATGATAAACATCCATATCACTTGACCATAGGGTAGAAAATATTATACAGGCACCGCGATATATATATATATATATATATATATAATATTTTGAAATGATTTTCTATGGTTTTGTAAAGTTATATATATATGGTTTATGGGATATTGATTTGGTTATTGATAAAGGTTATTATATATATAGTAATTTCCGGTTTTTAAGCTTAGTATAAATTTGATTTGAAGTTTAGAATAAAGTTTGATTTTAAGATCAAATACGATTAAGCATTTATTTAAAATTTAATTTCTGGAGTTTCTTTGACTTAAATGAGAATAAGGTTGGAAGATGAATATTAAGTTAAATTGGAGTTAAATAAAAAGTTAGAATTTTTAAGGATATGATTTTATAACTTGATTTTGTGTAGAGTGATCTAAATGAATATCAGGTCTATTTAAATGAATATATCAAGTTTAATAAATTGAAAGATTTTCCAAGTATGTAAAGTTGAAGGTTTTACTTAAATTATATTGAATTCATTAAGTAAACATTTCAAGTCTAAATAATAAGTAATTGAATATGATATATACGGGTTTGTCAAATGAGTTTGTTTTTGAAATGGTGAAATATTTAAAGCTTTGAAACAAAGAATTAAGAATGGTATTTGGAAGTTTAAATCGATATTTGGAATTGATTTATGAAATGTAAAGAAGCAATTTTTGTTTTATAAAAGAAATTTAATATTTAACCATTTGAGAGATGGAAATTTGTTTCAAAGTTATGATTTTCAAGGTAGTATAATTTGGAAATATTATATTCTAGAGTTTTGATTTCTAAATATTTTACTTTGAAAACCCTATGAGTTTGGAAAGAATATATATTGGAAAATAAAATGACATTATATTGGTTTGGGCCTAAATAATATCGTATTGATTTGGGGTTTTAAAAATATAAATGATATCGTATTTATATGGGTTTAAAATGGATATTTTATTCTGGTTTTAAAGTATAATTATTTTAAATGACCGCGGTGTTATAATAACGTTTGGTTGTTGAAGAGACCGGGATCGGAAGTTGTCATACTCTCTGCCAACTCCGAAAACCACTTTAACAATCGTGTACGAGGTGGAGATTCCAGAATGAAGTAGGATGGTGGCGGCGTTTCCTTTGAGGTAAATACGTGGACCCAACTCCCGTGAGTTGGCATAAGGTGGCTAAAACAGGAGCGATTCTCGGGCCAATGAGGTCATTCCTCTGATCGAACGCACTCCTTCGATATTATACTCTGACTTTTGGATTGATTCGGTGGCCACTTTTGATTTTTGATTTGGGGGTGTTGTTCGAGGTGGGCGGTAGCTGCGCACTGCGCGTTTCCATCAGCCCGGATAGCAATTGGTATATCTACCCTGGCATTGCCTAGTTGTGCCGCGTCACCTACCCTATCGCGCCTTGTACGAGTTTGGATTTCTCCCGTAGCCCGTGTGGTATCCTCTGGTGGCTTCCCGATCAGGAGGGACTATGATATTGGATGGACTACTGGGACTATTACGTGTTAAGGGCTATATGGGTAACCCCTTAATGCTAAGAAAAAGTAAGTTTATTTTACAATTAGACACTATTATAATAGCGCAATATACTACATAGTAAATAGTTTAACGGATCCTTAGGAGATGTAAATCCCGAGCATCTCTTGAGTTACTGCACTCATATTTATTCCTGTTAATTTAACTCACATAAGATCTTTTAGTTATGACTCGAGTGTTTTTGTTTTTCAAATTCGCTCGGGTCAGTCCGAGCGTTTCAGGATTTGAAGACTTTATTTCTAGAGGACGAAGACGAAGATTTCATCATCATCATTATTATTATATTATATGGTTCCACTACACACTGTATTCCGCTGCATTGGTATTTATTGGTATGTGAACTCTGATATTTATTGTATAAAGAAGAATCAAATGTTTTGTAAACAGTTTTATGAACTGTATATTTATTATTATATTTTATCCTTCCGCTGTGAGATTCTGTTTAGTTTTTTTTCTCTTCTCTATTTTTCTTATTTACCCCATAACAATCCGCCCTTCCGTATGGTTTGAATTGGCAAGTGTGTCGACTTAAAGCTTGCGAAAAGGCGGGATGTTACAATCTTCTTACCCTTTCTATTGTTAACGGTGGCTGGCCTTGAGTTTTAAAATTTTAAACAAGTGAAAATGAATGTCTAGGGGTATACACGCCTAAGGGATATAGATATAGGAATGACCTCTTTCCTATTTTACCACTCCTATATTTCATTTTAATTGCATGGCTACCTCATATTTAAATCAAATCTTAATCTCCTAATCAACACGTTATCTTATTTAATTTAACTAATTAAATATCCTAAATAATGTTATCAAAAATATGGGGTGTTACAGATACCCCTTCATGTCTTGTTTAATGCTCGACATCTCAATTTATTGCGAAGTCTGGCTTCACCCATATGCTTTAGACACTTGATAACCTTTACATATATTGAAGCTCATTATCTTCCTTTAACATTAATGTTCGATATACCCATACTTGGTTATAATAGTCCAACATCCCTCCTTCCATTATAGGAGTTTGTTATCTTCACTCTATGAAACTACTTCTATATCAATTAGCTCGATACTATTTCTTTAGGTTTTGAAGTCTTGACTTCCTTTTTTCCTTCAAATTCGATACCCTTATGGTTTTATTTCTTCATATTTGCTATCTTATTATAGTGGTACTATCTTTCATTACTTGCATAGTAGTCAGAAAACATATGGAAACACTTGCCCCCTCCTTGTATAAAAGTGGCTTATTTATACTTCGGTGTAAAACATATTATTTTCTCATCTTCCAACTTTTGGTGAGATTTTCTCTTTAATCCCATGTTCCTGAAAAACATAAAATAATCGACGATAGTTTTCATTATCAACATTATATTAAATTTTAAACGATCCCTCTCGGATCTGGTAGAGATATGAATTAGTTTGTCCTCTTCTTTATACAAAGAAGCCTTCGTGTTTTAATGTAAAGTTAAGCATTTGAGAAAACCAGAAATTTGCTCGATAAGAAAACCATAATATCATCTAAAATGAATTCCACAGATTCTTTTGATAAGAAGTCCTAAAATTCAATCCATTAATCCTTAAGTTTTTTAGTAAGAAGGCTAGGAATCCATTGGCATTACTTTAATAGAAGATTAGAAATTCATCTAACAATAATATTACTTGAATAGAAGATCATAAATCAATCTGGCAATAATATCACTTGAGTAGAAGGTAAGAACTCCATTTGGCAATAATATTACTAGATCAGAAATCTACTCAGCAATTGTATTATTTGAATAGAAGACCAGAAATCCATCTGGCAATAGTATTACTTGAATAAAAGATCAAAAATCCACTTGTTAATAATATCATAATTTTATCTAAATAGAAGGCCAGAAACCAACCTTGGTAATAATACCATAATTTCATTTTGAATGAAAGACCAGAAAGTCATCTATTAATAGTTCCATAATTTGATCCGAATAAAAGACTATAAACCCATCTGGCAATGGTACCATAATTTTATTTGAATAGAAGATCAGAAACCAATCCGATAATAATATGATAATTTTATTTGAATAGAATACCATCAACTTGCCTTGTAATAACTAGTAGGAGACCAGAAATCTCAATAGTAACAGAAGTTCCCTCAATTCACTAGGAATTTAAGTTCCATCTTAGGAATGAAAGATTAAGAATTAACTCAAGTATCGAATTCTTAAGAATGAAGACTTAGGTTGACTTAAGATTTGGAACTTCTTGGATGCTCATATTGTCGAAATCTCAAATAGTTTTCAACAGTTCCCTTGAAGGTTTCTTTAACTTTTCTTTAGTGAATGTTCTTCCTCAAGAAGACTGCTTTGACCCATCTTTAGGGCAAATTTGAATTTGCTTGATTGATTTCTTTTGACTCTTATCACTTGTTAACCCTAAAATCTACAAGAAGGCAGAAGTATGAAAGAAGGATGATACAATTGAATTTTTGATGAAGAGACAGTCCAAGTCATCATGAAGGACTTAAAAAGGATGTTCAGAAAGTCCAATTACTCAAACAGTGCAAAAGCCTTCGACCTAGATAAAAACAAACAGAACCTCTCACCACAATCAACCTTTCGACACAGATGAACAAGAAATCATGAATTTAGAACTCCTTTCGAAAGCAACCGATGGTGATCTCTCAACTGCAGATCAAAACCTTCGAAACTAAAGGTTTTACACCAGAGCGACCTTTTCGAAAGCATAGCAAGCCTTTCGAACTAGTAAAGACACATCTAGGATACCTTTTGACAGCGTCGAAAGGTTCTATGAAGAAAGCAACACTCAGAAGTCAATAAAGAGTGAAAAGCGACCTAAAGACAACATCGAAGAAAAGCACAACTCTCGAAAACATTCAAGTGAAGACAAACCCTTCGGCGGGGTCGAAAGGTTCACAAAAGATGTAAAAGGCAAACCTTTCAATGAAGTCGAATGGTTAATGAAAGCATAAGAGTGGCAAACCTTTTGACAAAGGCGGAAGGCTCATGATGGCATATGAAGGACAAACCTTTCAGCAGGGACAGAAGATTCATAACAAGGTAAACTGGGAAATCTTTCGATGAGGTCAAAGGGTTCATAACAACATGAGGGAGGCAAATCTTTCGAAAGGTTTGAATAGTTCACATAGCTTGCAAATAACATACCTTTAGGCAAGGTGGAAAATAGGGAAGTAAAAGAAATAGACCAAAAAGCACAAGAGACTCCTAACCTTTCGACACAATCAAAAGGTTCATAACCTTTCAAGGAATTCGAAAGATTTGAGACAGCATATAAAAGGTGACCTTTCGACTCAGTCGGAAGCATGAAGTCGAAAGTCGAAAGGTGGGCCACCTGCATCTATAAATAAGACCCAAGGGCTCCAGTTTTGGGGGATGAATTCTAGATACTCAATTCATTTTCTTTTCTCCACTCTCATTGAGATAATTCTACTTGCAAAACCCTAAATTGAATTGGGGAGATCGTCAATTTCTTGTAGCTCATTTTGGATATGAATAAATGGGAGATGGTTCGTTCATGATGAATATTGACAATAAGGAGAATCATCAAGATCATTAGCTAGTAATGATCAGTTGCACATGATTTCAACCTTTTTCTCATAATCTTTTTTTATCTAGACTATATATAAGATTGACATAGACATTTCCCATTGGAACACATTATCATTGAAATCCAAACTTAATGTGGAAAGATAAGCAATGATGGTGTGTTTCACATGCTAAATGCATGGATATGAGAATAACTAAATTGATCCTATATAAGAAAAGTGAACGGGTTAAAGATGTAAACCGGGGATGCTTGGAAAGAAGGGAAACCTTTCGACTTAGTCGAAAGGTATACTTCCTAAGGGAATCCTTGATTATATATCTTATAACCGCTCATGATGGGTTTAATTCGAAGGGAATTTACTTCCTTATGCATTAGAAAACTCTTCAAATTGATTCCATAGAAAGAAAATGGACATCAAAGGGGCCAAAAGCAGTTATGCTTGGCAAATGAACTATGTATCTCTTTACAACAATGTCGAGATGTTTCACACATTACCTTTCGACACGATTAAAAAGGAATTGGTAGACATCAACCATGAATGCTTTTGACTCTAAAGGGAGATGGCACTCATCAAGTTATTAATTTCTAGAAGTTCAGTAATTGGAAAATCCTTGTCATGCCTTTCAACAAAGTTGAAAGTTTTGGTAACTTACTTCTGTTTCAACCTAGTCGAAAGGTTGGAATGATCTCATTAACAATCATATGACCAGATTGAAAGGTTGAGCAATTTGCTTCTATTCCAACCTACTCAAAAGGTTGGAGTGATCATGTTAGAAACCTTTTCAAAAGGTTGAAAGTTGAGTTATTTCCATCTACATTAGCTTAGATGGACGGTTGGGATGGCCATGCCTATAACCTTTCACCAAGATCAAAAGGTTTGACAATCTAGCATCTCATCAGCCTGATTAAGGGGTTGGGGAAATCTCATTAACCTTGTCGAAAGTTCGAAATCATCTCCACCACGTGATTGTCTCCAAACAAAAATACCATATTAAAACGTTGAGAACGTTGACAAGTTGTCTTGTTAACATCACTATTTGGATGATGATTTAGACTTTGATTTCTTCCGTCATTACTATCTCTGGTAGTGATTTAGGCTTTGATTTATCTCTCTCTGGCCTCTTATCACCTTGTATGTGATGATTAGGCTTGATCTCCTTATTACTTTATATGCAGTGATTTAGGCCACTCAGTGCATTTGGTTAGCTCTCTTAAGCAGAACCAAAGTCTTACCCATCTTTTCTTTAGGAGGTGCTTTTGTTAAACCTTACAAGTGGAACTGAAAGCTGGTCCGGTGCTTTGATCAGACCATCTTAGGTGGGGCCAAAGGCTTACTCTATCCTTCCTCTAGGTGGCGCTCTGACCAGGTCATATAGGCATGACCAAAGGCTTGCGATGCTCTGTTCGGGCTATCATAGGCGGGACCAAAAGCTTACTCTAACCTCCCTCCAAGAGATGCTTTGACCAAACCCTTGTGGCGGGATCAAAGGATTTATTTCACCCTTTATTACATTATTGATAATGATTTAGGCTTTTCCTTTTAGTTTCCTCCTTTTATTTGATTATCGATTCCGTAGACATATGTCAATTCCTTTATTCATCCATTATTGAAATGAAAGACCTTAAATGCTCAGCATTCCAAGTTCTCACTATTACGTCGCCAACAAGTCAGCATAATTGATATGTACCTAATGGAATTGCCTCATGAATAACAAGTGGCCCTTCCCAATTTGGTCCGAGTGGTCCGTCCATCGGATATATGGAATTCACCGTGACTTTTTGGAGAACCAAATCTCCTTTCTGAAATGACCTTCCTTTAACTTTGATGTTATAACACCTTGTTATCCTTTGTTTTGTATTCTCCCATTCATATGGCTTCTTCATCACTTAATTCATTGATTAAATCTAAGGATTCCTTAATTCTTGATTATAATTAGATATATGTTCAATTTTTTGATGAGATGGAACTTCAAATTCGATTGGAAGCATTTCTTCGCATTCCTATGTTAAAGAAAATGGAGCGTGTCCTGTTATGGTCTTAGTAGAAGTTCTATATGCCTAGAGCAACAACATTAGTTCTTTTATCCAGTTCCTTTTTGCTTTGTCTAGTCATCTCTTAAGGATAGTTTTAGTAGTTTTGTTGGCAACTTCAACTGCTTCATTAGCCATAAACTGAGCTACGGATGAAAAGCTTTTACTATTCCATTCTTGTTGCAGAAGCTAGTAAATTATTCACTTTCAAATTGATTTTCTTTATCAGATAATATCTTATATGGCATTCCAAACCAAGTGACTATGTATTTAATCACAAATTTTAACACTTTTAATGATGTTATATTCGATAATAGTTTTGCTTTTACCCATCTGTTGACATAATCGATGACCACTATTGGAAACTTAGCTCCACCTTTAGATATAGGCAATAGTTTAATTAAATCGATTCCTCATACTGCAAAGGGCCATGGACTTGAAATTGGGGTTAATTCAATTAAGGGCATATGTGGAATTATTGAAATTTCTGACACTTCTCACATTTCTTTACATGATTTACTGCATCATAACTCATTTGGGGACAAAAGAAATCTTATCTCATATGACCTTTTTGGCTAACTTTATTCCATTAGAATGATCTCCACAAAATGTTTAATGTGCTTTTATCAACAGCTTTAAGCCATTTTCTGGACTAACAGACCTCGGGTAGGGGAGTGAATATCTTTTCTTATAAAGTGTTAGGTTCATTATGGTAAAAGTTGGAGCATGGTGCCTTCTCTTTCTAGTCTCTCGTTTATCTTTTGGTAGTTTCGCTTCCACCAAGCACTTAACAATGGGTGCCATCCAGTTATTTTCATATCGACTATTAATTTTTATATGAATGGTTGTTTATTGGTATTCTTCATTATAATTTCTTGATTCATTTTCTTTATTGGCTCATTCAAGGGCTTGGGGTCTAGTCAACACCATAGACTCATTCTTTGGTTCGGAGACTCTTTCCTCTATATTAGGACTTGGTTGGAAGCTAACTCGCACTGTGACGACCCGGAAATTTTAACAAAGTAAATTGGAATAATTAATCGATTTTAAATATTTAAAAGTTAATTTTAACTTAAAATTCCAGATATCAATATTTACGTGATAATTAAATCATTGAATTATATGGTATAAATATTGAATTTAATAATTGAAACTCGGGTAAAATTGTTGAATCTGTAATTTCTAAGTCTGTTTAAATAATTTGAAGGCTTATAAAATTTATAATGATGATACTGAAGATAATAGAATGGTTGGAAATTTAATTTAAAGATAATTTGTTCAGCTTTAATAATATATCGTTTAAATTTGAATTTAAAAATAGCCTTCCGAGGCATAGTCTCGGAATTCGACGGAACCAGTTCCATTGGATCCGTAATAGTTAGTTATTATCGGATTTCAATTTTCATAGCAATGGGGGTTGTCGTTTGACCCTGGCAGCTCGAAACGCTTAGAACTATTTTAATCGATTTAATTTAAAACTGGTCGTTTTCTTCTGTAACTCACGCATATGATCGAATTAGGCTCCAAAACACGTTCCATCGTGTTCAGAACGTGGGTAAAACCTTGTAATCGCCCCGCGGCATTTCTTAAGAGGAGTTCGGAAATTTATATGATAATTAACGGGACCTTTAGGGAGTTTTATAATATAATATAAATTTAAGTCAAAACAGGAAGAGATATTTATAGTAGCGTACTCGAGAAGCCATATGCCCAAAAGACATTTATTCTTCGTCCTCTCTCTCTATTCTATACGCAGAAGCGAAATCAATCTCAATAAAAAAAGGAATGGAGATTCCTTTCCTCCCTCTTTCTCGGATTAAAATCTCATTCGTTCATAAAATAAAAAAAATAAAAAAAATATATGGGAAAATGGCGACCGAGTTGGTATCCACGGCCGCAGAGTCAATCGAGTCAGGAAGAGGGGGGTGATGTATTCCTCTGGAGCAATCGCAAATGACTCGCGATGTTGGCAAGCGGAGATGGAGTCGTATGGGGCGAATCGTGGGGCACGGGGTGGGATTCGCGGCGCATATGGGGAGGAGACAGTCGCGAGCTCAAAGCTTTGGAGGGATGATGTTCAAGCTTGTGTTCTCGAACGAAACGGCGTTCTGGTAAGGTCGTTCGCATTGGCGAGGCGATCGCGTGAACTTAGGATTGAAGCGATTGGGTTGCGAGATTTGTTCGATGGGAAAGGCAGCGGGCGAGGCGCTGTGGTGTACGATTTGGGAATGTATCTTCGGTCTGGATGTCGGTTGTAGGGCTTCCTGTATTCTTCGAGACGTAAAGATTTTTTTCTGAAATTAAAAATTTATTTTATAATTAGTAGTTGAAGAAAGATATATAGATATAGATCTAGATAGCTAATAAAGTTTTAATCTATTCATACGAGGTTCAAATCAATGAAATCAAGTCGAGTTTGGCTCATAGCGATGAAGGGAATCGAATTGGCAAATTTAAAGAAATTTAAAGGTGAGTGAATCTCACTCTGTTGGGTTTTTATTTAAAGTTAAATGATTAAATTTAAATAATTAGATGGATGATTGAATTGTGGATGTGTACTGATGATTTGATGATTTAGTTTTTGGTTGTTCTCGAGTTAATTGTGATTGACTCGAAGTAGTTGGGGTTTAAAATTATTTTACAATTAAGTCATAAATACGAAAATGTTTCCATTGTTAGTAAAAGCTTAATGAATTGTGATTCAATCAAATTTGAAGGCAATTAAAATGTATAATTAATTAACTTAATTAATTAATGATTCGAGTTGATTAATTTAGTAATTAAGGGTTTTGAATAAATTAATGAAGTTTAAGTCAATTAATTAGGTTTGATTAATTTAAAATAATCAATGGATAGTTTGTTAGATAATCGCTGAAGGTAATTAATAAAATAAAATTACTTTGTGAAATTTATCAAGAGATTTATTAAGATAGTTAAGTAAAGAGTAAATAATGTATGAATGAAGTAGAATGAAGATAGTTAATTACTATTTTGGGATTTATCGAAATGATTAATACTGTGGTTTGAATTAATGAAATTAAATTTGATTATGATAAATTAAATTAAAAATTGAAATCCTTAATTTATATAATTAATGATGAAATCAAAGATTGACTAATTAAGATTGATTAACACATAAGAGAGACTTATGAAGTTAAGTAATATAAGTTATTACGGATTACTGTAATTAAAACAGTGAATAAATTCTTGAGGTAATTAAGATTTCTATTGATTGTGTTTAAGGAGAATTATATCGTGATAATTAAGTAAAGATAATTACTTGAATGCAATCGAAAGACAATTAAATCCAATGTGATTGATTAAGATGAAAATGAAGGATTGATTAATTAATTAATGTGAGATCAATTAATATTTAATGAAGGAACGTAAGTGGATGGTATTAGTAATTCCATCAGGATTAATTTAATTAATTTGGAAGTGATTAAGTTTTGCTTATGAATGATTGGATGGTATTGAATGCTTTGGATGAATTGATATCTCTGATGTGAAATATTGTGTATTTTCATTTGGATAATTTGGAAGTGTGGCATGAGTTGCGAAGAGGCCGGGGTCGGGTATTGGGAAATACCCGAAACCATTTCGAATTTTTATAAATTTGTGAAATCAATATGATGAAATGAAGAGATTTAAGTGAATCAATTTATTATATCTAAGTTTGGTACTTAGAGAATTATATGTGAAATAGATGTTGTCTATAGAAAATTGTGAATTGGTTAAATTGATATAAGTTACCCGGGTTTTATATAAGTTGTTTGCTTTGGTTTTCCATGTTGGTTGGGTTTACTCACGCTGGTTTCCAGCCTGACCCGGGTGTTACTTTGGTGTAATGCTCGGGTCAGACCGAGTATTACAGATTTTCAGGTAGGGACGTTCTGGAGCTCAGGAGATGAGCTGGATGGCAAGTACGTATAGAGTATTTCCGCTGCAGTATATTATTATATATAAGCGAGACATGATTTGTATATGATCAGTGACCGTATATATGTGAAAACTCTGATGTATATAAAATGTAATCGATAGATATAGTATTCTTCTGTAAATTATTATTATTTATTATTATACTTTATCCGCTGCGAATGTGAGTTGTTGATTATTTCTGTTCTTCTTCTTCTATCTCTTTCTTCTTTTCCATAACTATCTGGAATTTGCGGGAGTGAAAATTTCGGGTCGTTACACGCACAATTGGAGTTTTCAGTCACAAACTAGCCAACTTAGTCAAAGAATCGGCTTGGGAATTCTTCCCTCTTGGAACTTGATGTATTGATAAATCTTCAAATTGGGTCAACATCTTTAGCACCTTTTTTACGTAAAGGACCAATTTGGCATCTTTCATTTAATAATTTTGGTTTAACTGATTTACCATTAGTCGGGAGTCATTGGAGATCTCGATCCCTAGAATTTTAATTTTAGGGCTAAGGTGAGTCCTATCCACCATCAATTCATATTCTGCCACATTATTAGTTGTGGGAAATCCTAATTTTATTGTATAATGCAACCAGTGTCCATCAGAGGTAATGATCATGTATCCTACACCAGCCTCTTGTTCATTTGAGGCTCTATCACAAACACTTTCCGTTTGGGATTCAAATCCCTTTCCTTTTCTGACCGTTCTTTGATGAATCATGTGCATTCATTTACAAAGCCAACCAGAAATAGTCCTTTAATTGCCATTTAGGGGTGGAATTCGATATCATATTGGCTAAGCTCTATTCTCCACTTCACTATTCTTCCTGATGCCTCAGATTTACCGAAGTCTTATTTAAGGGGAAAGTTAGTTAGGACTTTGATTGGACGTGCTTAAAAATAGGCCCTTAGCTTCTGAGCGGTGAGCATCAAACAGCATGACAACTTTTCTATAACCGAATATCGAATTTTCGTATCCTTGTTCCTTTTGCTAATATAGTATAATGGAAGCCGGGTTTCATTCTCTTTCTTTATTAAAATAGAGCTCACTTCATGCTTAGAAACTACCATGTAGAGATAAAGATTCTCTCCTTCTGCTGGCCTGGATAGGATTGGAGGCTTTTTAAGATGATCTTTCAGCTCTTTAAAGGCCTTCTTGCAATCCTTCCCCCATTCAAAGATTTTCTTCTTCATTAAAGAATTGTATGCATTTATCAATGGCTTTAGGGTTGAATCGGTTCAAAAATGCCACTCTCCCATTAAAGCTCATCACATCTTTTCTTGTCTTTGGTTTTGCCATATCCCTGTTCGCTTTAATTTGGTTAGAATTGGCGTCTATTTTTGTAGCGTTGATAATATATCCCAAGAACTTCCCAGATTGTACTCCAAAGGAGCACTTTGGTGGATTTAATTTCATTTTTTATCTTCTTAGCACTTCAAACATTTCTTCAAAATCCTTTAGGTAATTATTTTCTTCATGGTATTTTACAAGCATATCATATATATATATATGTATATGTATATATATCCATGTTTCATCCAATTTGTTCCTTAAATATTCTATTTACTAGTCTTTAACATGTGGCACCTACATTCTTATGCCCATAAGGAAATACTTTATAGCAGTAGATTCCCCAATCTGCTATGAAACTCATGTGTTTTTCATCTGGCTTTAAAATGGGATTTGGTTTTACCCTAAGTACGCATCCATGAAGGATACTAGTTTTTGCCCACTTGTGGCATCAACCAGTTGATCCATTCGAGGCAAAGGGAAATTATCTTTGGGGCATACCTTACTCAAATCAATATAGTCAATGCATGTTCTCCATTTTCTATTGGACTTTTTGACTAACCTGGAATTGGCCAACCATTTTGGATATTAAAATTCTTTAATGAATCCATTTTCAAGTTGTCTTTTGACTTCATTCAACACATTAGCTCGAACCTTATCGAACTGTCTTTTCTTTTCTCACATTGGACTAATCTTGGATCTGTGTTTAGGCTATAGGTCATGATTGTTGGATCTATTCCAACCATGCCAGAATGGGTCAAGGAAAATACATTCTTGCTACATCGAAGAAATCAAATAAGCCCCCATGTGCTTGTCGCCTAACTCCTTTCCAATCTTCATTATTTTTATTGGAATAAGCGAATCGAGGTTTAACTCTTCTAGGTCTTCGGTTGGCTTTATCATTTCTTGCTCATTAATGCAATCTAGTTCAGTAACAATTTCTTTACCATCTACTTCATTTTCCACCAATTTTGCATCTTTTCATTTTCTTTTCCTCTCAGCAAAGTTGAATCTTCTTAGTACATTCTCGGGCTTATCAAATACTATTGTTTTCTCGTTTGCCTTGGATAGCCAATTTGAAGGGCTATTATCCCAGGGCTTTTTAATTTCAATTTTTCCAGTTTATTTTCCTCTGAGTCGTAACAAGAAACACCGTCTCTTTTAAATTGCTCGAATGTAGAAAAATAGGACTCCCAAAAGCTACCTTATTGTTCCCAACCATTCTTAGTCAGGAATTTGACTATTAGATATTTTGGTGAAACAAACGCAACTACTCCATCTAGGGCTGGTCTTCCAAAGAAATCATTGTAGTAGGAAGGTTAGTACATTATCATGAACAAGGTATCGAAAGTTCTTGAATGTGGTGGAATTCCCATCTGCACCAGGAGCTTGATTTGTCCTATTGGTGTAGACCCTTTTGTTGTTGAAACCAAAGACAGGTTCAAAGCTTGGTTCCAATTTATCCTCTATAATTCCCATTTGATCGAGAGCATGCTTAAAGAAGATGTTCACCGTGCTTTTAGTATACACTAAGATCTTTGTTACTAAAAAAAGCCCAATATGCAAAGTTATCAACAATGGATCATTATGAAAGTGACGACCCCTCTCAACTCCTGTAGGGTTATTGTTAAGTTGGGCATCTAAAGGTAATATTTGTGATTTTTAAGCGGTGGCTTCTCCTAAATAGAAAGATTCCTTTTTTGCCTCCCTTGCGTATCTACTTTTGGCTCCTTTGTTGCTTCCAATGAGGTAGGGACCTCCATCGATGACATCTATACGGTTGATCAGAGGAATAAAGTCCAGTTGGGATTCATTTTCTATGAAATTTATAGTGTTGCTTAGGGGCCTCTGATTGTTCCCTTCAAGATGGAGGTCATTTGATTTTCTTTGACAAATTCATTCAAGGATCTAGATTTAATCATATTCGACCAAAACATGACACTCGTTAGTCTTATGCCTATTCACCTCATGATAAGCACGATAATCTCCCCCTTCTTCAGTACTGGATTGCTCCTTGCCTTATAGGAAGTAGGAAAGCCACATAGTTAAATTTAGTTATCTCCTCCCATCTCCCTCTTTTATTTCATCCCATCTCGGCTTTTTGTTGGGGTGGTCATAGCTCGATTTTCCTCCATCCTTCTTTGATTAGGATTTCTTCTTACCATGGTATATTTCATCCATACAGATAAACTTATTATCCTAGAAATGAAAATCTTGAAGATCCCTATATCCATCAATGTAGAGTTCCTTTCAAAAGAGGGTTTGTTCAATTAACCCTGCCATTAATTTTTCTCTGTTAGTTTTGTTTTTTGCCTTTAGTGCCCTAGTATTTAACCTTCTCAAACACTTGTTGTTCAATTCTCCTAGCCTTTGTTTGACATTTTCCAACACCCTAGAGCCAATATTGGGATCTTTGCATATGCAGAATAATGCTAAGAATCCATAAGAAAACTATCCCCAGAGCAAATAGTTTTCTATCTATTGTGTTTGTACCATTTGGCGGTTTCTCCTTGAAAAGTCATAGGAAAAAGTTTGCAACGTATTGATCCAGATGCATTATGCAAATTCATTTGGCTTTCAAAAGCCAAAAGATGGTCATCAGGGTCAGTGGTTCCATAATACTTCAATGAATGGATTTTTGATATGTGATTGAACTCTAACGAATATTATATCTCCTGTGAATGGAGCCTCATGAGGATTATTGTTTACTTTAGGGTCAAGGGTACTTTTACCTTTAAGATCAAGCATGTCTTTCACTATTTTATTAGCCACGTCTTTCAAGTATGATTCGTTGTCAGGATAATACCTTTAGGTGGGCTTATATTTTTTGCTTGAAGTTGAACTGTTTGACTGCTTGGAAGATCTTCTTATTCTCTTTTCTTTGCCTTCCCTTGAGATTCAACTTAATTTCATGGTCTTTCGAGTTGGTGAATACATTGTCGGTCTTTCTTTTTGAGTTTCTTTCATTCTTTGAGGACCCTTAATGATTTTTCCCTTATTTTTTTGTTGAATAATGAGGTATCTAGACACCTCCTTTGGAGATTCTACCTCCTCTCCCCTTTAATAAGCTTTTTAGAAGATCTTTGGGAAAGAACCTTTTCAAGGAGTTCCTACATTATTGCAAGTTGTTGAGTTAGGCACTGAATAATCTTAGCTTTGATGTTTTTGGCTTCACCGGTGTTGAAGATTTTTCATGCTCCTTATTTTATGAATTAAAGTTTGGAGTGATATTTTCCTCCATGTTTATTTGTTGCACAATCCCTTCATTTGGAAAATTTATCTTCTTAGCTCTTATCATTTTCCTACAATAAAACCTTGCATAATTAGTTTTTAAACTAGGAAATAATGATATGGAGGTCAAGCCCTCTTTTTGGCACTAAAATATTAACCTAAAATTTGTTCTAACACCCATGATGATAGAGTTAAAGGTATTCCCTAGGGGAAATTCTGTAATTTGTTACATATATCTAACTCGTTGACCAATCTTGTTCGAAATAAAGGCGTTTTATTTCTATTATATACTTGATATAATGTGGTTATATTAATTATCTAATTCAATTAAAAGTATATTTAATAGAAAATCCATAATTGATATGTTTTGTGATAATAGTTATAGAGTATTGTAATACTGAGTAGTTTATCACAATGAAAACAAATATACCATTTTAATTATTTATAGTCAAGATGATCTAGACTGGATAACAACACATTCATTGAGATTAGAGCATGTAACGCTCTCCAAATATTGGGCAGTGTATTACTCATGACCGCTGGGGGTACCAAGGGGTTGCGTATCAATAAATATTGGATAACTATGGAATGAATCAATAGAATGTTTTTTGTTGGTTAATATAACTAAGGTCAAGCAGAGAATATCGATGTGACTAAATTACACAGTTCTCTCAACTTGAGAATACATAAATCTTCAATGTAGAAGCTCCGCTTCGATTGTAGTTAAATCATGGCATGAACTATATCGAATGAATATAGTTGGATCGAGTGGAAGCATTGGAATTGAAGCATTATTTAAGAGAAGATTCATCTCCTCGGTTTTATGAAGTTAGTATCATGGTCAACTGAAGTCAACTCAAAGTCAAAGTCCCTTGCCAGAGCATTTCGATTAATAATAACTGTTATTATTGAAATATGGACTTTGTGTTTGGATATAAAGTTGAATGTGGACGACATATGAATTTTTACCATTACCAAATTCCATAAGCCTTTTGACGAAGAGAATTAATGTAAATGATTATCACTATCGGGTACCGCTTATATTAAGTAAAAATTGTATCTTATGAAAAGACATGTAAGCGATAAAATCAACCAAATGTCACGCCTTCTGCTAAGTGACGTATGAACATTAATATCCGAATAGTTCGATATTATTCGCTGATTGAATTTATATCTTTTAGTCGTACAACCGTAATGATGAATTTTTTGAAAAACCATACAATTTAACTAATTTATAAAATGTTGTAGTTTGATTAAATTGATCGATATTTGAGAAATATTAATTATCATTTATTTTGATGTTTGGAAGTTGTTTATAATTATTTTAATGCATTTATAAAAGTTATGTTTACACGTATTGATATACGGTATCAATGTAATTAAAAGAAAATTGCATAAAATGATTTATGAAGAACTTATATCATTTGATGACAGTATTTGTGGAAAATTAGTGTCAGTTGATGACATATCTTGTGTAAAGAAAGGATTGGAGAGAGAAGAACAATTAAGCGAATTAATTAGGGAAATTTTAATTAAAGAACAGGAAAGATTTTATTCTTTTAAATAAAACATATTCTCAAATTCATTCTGTACGTACAGTTCATTCTTTCTCTCCTACTAACTTTTCATGGAAGAAAATAAAAATAAAAATTTCAAAATATTTTCAACTCCAAATAAAGTATCAGATTAGAAAAAAAAGGGTGGTTCATCCATCTCTTGCAAGGATACGATGACGATTTTGTAAATCTGAGGAGATATTATCATCAAGGGTGCATTCTCTTAACAGTATCTCAAGGTAATAATTTTAATTTTATTTATTCATCATTCACCTTGTTTATATAGTTTTGATCCATTACATATTTCATCTTATCTGAATATTTGTTTACTTGATCACATAAATTAGATCCCTTTTTGCTCCATCTTAATTATTTATATATGTTTACCATGTTATTTTGTTTTGGATCTGTCTTATGATACATTTTGATTGCTTACCTATACATATTGTCATTGTTAAATCTACATCATATGATTCCATATTTAATTAATTATTCATATTGCCTATGTAGAATGTAACGACCCTGGATTTTTGGTCTCGTTTATTTTAATATATATTTAATTTAATTATATAAAAAGTAGTTTGTCCATCTTAAAATGAATATGATTTTGGAAATAACTGCCATTTGTTCATATGGATTGGTATTTTAAAAAGGAAATTGAACTCTGGGAATTTAAAATTAAAAATCTCTTGATAATATTTATAATAAAATTTATCTTATATAATTTAATTAAAATACTTTACTTTGTTTAAATTTAGTATAAAAATAATACGTATAAATAATAATGTTTGAAAATTCTAAAATAAAAGTTTATTAACAATATTTTTAATAAAATTTATCTTATATGATTAAATTAAAATGTTTTACATTGCTAACATTTGATAAATAAATACACATGGATGATAGTGTTTAAAATAAGATCAAAGTCTTAAAATATAATAGACGATAATGTTCAATATAAAATATTAATATTAATGTAAGTCAAAAATATAAATATAAATAAATAAGTGAACTCATGAATCTAAGTTAATATTTATAGCAAAAATACAAATGAAAATAATTATAAAAATGAGTATAATTGTAAATATAACTTATGAACCTAATTCAAATATTAATGGCTAAAATATAAAATAGAAATAAATGTAAAGCAAGAATTTATTAATTAAAAATATACATTCAACATAACTTTAAGAATATGCAAACAAGCTAAAATAAAAATAAAGTATAAAGGTAAAACTGACACATTTATGCATAAAACAGAATATGTGTGTTATAGTTCAAACTAGAAGCAATAAAGCAAATATTTATAAATAAGTAGCTTCATATACAAGCCAAACTTTGACCTGCAGATTGTACACTTACATACAAATATTTTAAGCAGCCGAACATAATTATACTTATGTAACTAATAGAGGAACCAAGTACTAATTACTATCATCTCAGCACATTATTTTGTCAATTCAAATGTATACAAATCTGTACATCTCTAATATAAAAGTCTGCCCATATCAAAACAAATAACTACACCAGAAAGCACCTTCCTTCACACATGTATCATCTTCTATATATATGTTTACATCTGATCTTTTTAGTTCGTTCAAAAATAATGAGAAACTTGGTTAACCTGTGGAAATTAAAAGAAGAAAAAGGAGAAGCAAGCTCAGGGTTTAAGTTCAAAACTGCACTTCATAACAAAATTCAAAACAGTTTCAAGACTTCAAATTTAAAAGCAATGAACGGTCTTTGGTCAGGAATTGTGCAAGTGAGTAAACTTACTGTTTTCAAATTTAAACTTGTATATTTTAACCTACAAATGGTATGTGCTCTGATGTCTGTTTTAAACAAGTAGTTCTGAGTACTTTCTGTTGCTCTGGAAATTTATATGGTTGTTCTTCAGTATTTCGTGATTTTGACCAAAGTAAAGCAGAGAAATTTGTAAATAATTCTTCATATAAAAATGTTTTAAACTTAGGTATTGATGCTAATTTAAGTTGTTTATCCAAAATCAAACGTCTGAAATCTTGCTTGAAGTTTTACAATATTTTATAAATACTGTTTATTCAAGTTACAGGTAAAAAGAAATTAAATGTCAAAATTCGAATGTTTCAATTTGTGGATTTGATCACATACTTTGATTACATATATAAAGTTAGGATTTTCAAACCGAAAACAATGATTTTTAATTCTATACTGATGGTGCAGTTCCAAAATAAACAAAAATTTCATTTTTGTCAAAATCGATTGATCCAATTAATTTTAATTGTTGTAATTTGTTATGAAGCAAGCTTGAGGATGATTTAACACAAGAAAAATGCCAAAAAAAATTCGAATTCATAGATTTTGAGGTTGAGATAAAAGTAGGGTTTTGTTCATAGGATTTTCAATGCTCTGTAAATTTTCGGTTGCGGCACCATATGTTGATCGAGTGGGTCGCGCGTCAAGGAGGAGGTTGAGGAAGGTCTGGACACGGCATAAGCGAAGTGGTTTCGCCTCCGGTGGTCAAGGTTGGTGGGCCGAGAGGGGTATTGTTCGGTGCGTTCATGGCTCGTATTCGAGTTTCAGGAAAAATTTTGATTTCGACTTGTATTTGAAAATCTGGGTTTTGTGTCCGAGTGCATGGTCGAATTGGGGTTTGCTGGAAGTAGCGCGAGTTGCCAGAGGCGCGGCGAACCACCGCACGATGGCGTTGAATGTGGGCTGTCGTATCTGTGTCGCGTGAGTGTCGCTTCGTGTCGTACTCGGGTGGATGGCGAGTGTGCTTCGAGTTCGATCGCGAGCCAAATGTTGAAACCCGATGTTTAATTTATATTTAAGCTTTTAACAAACTTATTGTATAAAAAAAATTAAAAGAAGAAGAAGAAGGAGTTTCAGGGGAGGACTCGGGGGAGCTTGCGTGTAACCCGGAGTTACACTCGAGTCTAAGTAGGGAAGTCTCGGGCCTTTGTAAACTGCAGTAAGGTATTTTCAACGTGAAGCTAAGTGAAATTTTTCATCAAGTTTAATATTGAAATCCTAATGACTGTTAAATAGTTTTAAGTTAGAATCTTGATACATGTTTTTAATTATTTCCGCTAATACTTAGCGATGTTTAAGCCTTTGATTTTTATTTAATCATGTAATCAATTTAGTCAAGTATATAGTTAAATAATTACGTAAAGTTAGATTTGAAACTGATTAACATTTAAGTTCGCAGTTAGTAGTATTTTGATTCTCAAAATTTAAAGAAAATTTCCTTAAATAGTTAATTGAGTTGAATAATTAATGGTAATTATTTTAGAAGGTAATTAAGAATGATTAACAATTTGATTTTAATTAGACTTTAGATTGCGTAACTATTACGTGATAAGTAAATAGTAATTGACTACTTGAGTAAATAAATAAATGACTAGTAGTTAAGTAATTAAGAATAATTAAAGTATAATTAGTTATGGATTATAAGTAACTAATAATTGAAATCAATTGCTTAAATTAATTAATGAGTGAATTAATAGTTAATTAATCAAGTAATTTAATTATGAATTAATAGTTAATTAATAAAGTAACTTGATTAAGAATTACTTATTGATTAATTAAGTAATTAGCAGATAATAATTGGATAATTAAGTTTTATTAATAAATAATTAAAGATATTAATTAATGAATAAGGAATAGTAATTAAAATTAAACAACTTGATTTTAAAGTAATTAATTAAATAAAAATAAATAAATAATTGAAAAATTAAGATTTAATAGTTGATTAAGAAATGATTGATTCGATAATTTGAAATGTAATAGGTAATTAATGATTAATTAAACAAAGTTAAGTGGTTTACTCTCAGGTAATTAATTCTAAATTGAATTAATTACAAATAAGACTTAAAGATGACTTCTTACGGATTGTTATGTTGAATATCTGATTGTGATATTTATTTGATCATATTTTGTGATGCTCTGTGATATGCTGTGTTATATCTATGATGCTTGTATATGTTTTATCTGGGATAAATGCTATGTTAATTCAGTATGTTGAATTTAAACTATTTAAGTTAATTAGACAACTTGGCCTTTAAAATGGCGTTTGGATTTCGATGAGACCGGGATCGGGTATCCAATTGATATTCCGAAAACCACATCGATCCAATTTAAACGTTAGGTCGTGAATTCTGAAATGAAGATCGAGATGGTGTTTTCATAATGCAAGGGTTATCGTCGTTGACTGTGAGGGTGATTCCAAAATGAGTGTGACGAGATAATGACTTCGGTTTCGTTCGAACCCGGAACGAACTTGTATGGATTGAATGCTTTCAGCACATCATCAGGCGGACGATGAGCATTCTAAGTGATATGTCCTGTAAAGGTAATCGCAGCCTCAAGCCTCATCAACCGGGAATGGCTAAAACAGGGGAGATGCAGCAAGGTTAGGTGGGTCATGCCTAAGTAGGATAAGATATTCCCCTGTCTAGATGTCCCTTTTTATTTTGGCTGTGTGGGCGGTTGCTAGCTACAACCGCTGGGTTTGTCTTGTTCGGGACTGTTCAGTAAGGAATGGTTCCGGCCTTGTGTTGTAGGGGTTCGGGAGTGATCCTCGGTACGGTGATCTAGGCCCCGTACTGTGACGGACGGTACCCCAGTAGCCCTGCCATTGTTGGAAACCCATTTTCCCTACGAGACCCTACGGTTTTGATTTGTATTACCTACTTTTATGGCTAGTAGCTGGAATTTAATCATGTAACAATTTCGGCTATTTTCTATTTACTTGAAAACCCTAGACACTATTATAATATCACTGGATTTTCTATGAAATGTTTTGGTTAGAGTAAGGTAAAAACTTACATGTATTTATTTGTGGGGAGTCTTACGTGATACCTTTATTTTCAAATGTTTTTCAAAGTTAAACCACTTTAAACCGTTTACTCATACTAGACCCATGTCTGACCTGGAGTTTATATTTTGTTTTCGTAAACTCTTGGGTACTCAAATTTTTATGAGTAGCCAAGTGATAGGTTTTGGACTTTGATTTCTGGAGGAGCTTCGAGCAGAAGTTTCCAGACGTATGTAGCTATCTATCTAGTTCCGCTGTGTTAGTTGATGTATACTGTATCTCTGATGTATATAGTGATAGATGTATGTATGACTGTCATATGTTTTGATATTGTATAACTCTGATATATGTAAAACTATGTAATATTTATGTGATATATTATATTTTGTTCCGTTCCGCTGTGAGATTCTGATATTGTTGTTCTTTCTTTCTCTTTCTTTTCTATTTCTATCCCTTTCTTTCTTAATGATGATACATCTTTCTAGTAGTAGAAGGGCGGGTCGTCGCAGTTGGTATCAGAGCTAGGTTGGTGATAACCTTGGCTCCGGTGAAAATTACTCATAGTATAGAGTCTGTAGTACTATAAAATGAGTTTGAGTGTATTAATAGACATGAGCGCGTATTTGTTAATGAATATAAAATAGTTTTTATATTGTGTTGACTTATCTGTTGAGTGTTTATGGATTCTGGTCGATGTGTGGGACGCCATTTCATCGATAGGGATTTATAAACTCTTAAACAAGGTAAACCGACACAGTATTATTTTTTAAACAGGGTAAATGAAACAATTTTACCCAAAATTATATTTTGACATAAAAGAAATATTTTTCTGAAATTATTATAGATATATTTGGATGTTTGGTTGTTAATACTACAATCAAACAAAAATTTAAATTTGAGTGGTTTATGACCAAATAAAATTATCTAAGTATGATTTTAATAAAAAAGGAATATAATTAAAATTTGATTAAACTAGAATTTAAGTCCCGGAAATTTGAAAGGTGTTTAAATGAATTGGGAGCTTAAAAATCTTGGAAATGTTTGAAATGTTTTTCCAAAGATTTGACGGCAATAATGGAGTATTGTTTTGGAAAATATTGTTAAATGGAAATTGTTTTGGGAAGAATTTGTGGAAGTAAGGAAGCACTGAACTCACTTCAGTTGCTGGAAAATAATCCTGATGATGATGGCCACATCATCAGTATCCATTTTCGAGTTTCTAAGTGATGGATTACTACCAGGATAGTTGGGCATTATATTGTTTGGGCTTGATCGGTATACAAGTGTTTTAGAAATTTCAAAAGGGAAAATTTGTTTTGGTGAAAACAAGTGTTTGAAATTTGAAGATTTGATTTGATATACCAAGTGGGTATGTGTAGTTATCATTTCAAAATGGTTTTGGAAATGAAAACCGGGCAATTGAATTCTAAGAAATTCTATTTAAATAATGTGAAGAGTTTTGAATGAATCAACTATGGGACTTATAAAGTAAAGTTGATATTGATAATTAGAAATTGGGAATTTTAATCCAGGAATTAAAATTTAACTTAAGTAAATGAAAGTGAAGAAAATGTACTTGAATTTAACCTGAGATAAGTTAAATAAAACTGAAATTGAATTGGATATAAAATTGAAAGGTAAAATGATTGTAATTGTGAAATGAAAATTTATACCTTAAGATAGTAAGTGTTATATATAATCTGAAATTGTGATTATACGATGAAATGACTCAAATGAGTAATATAAACTTTCAAGTAAATAAATAAGTTTTGAGCTCATATATTGAGAAAGAAAATTTAAAAGAATGGTAAGTAGCTAGATTTAACTGAAGTTGAGTTGGAATAAAACTGAATTTGAATGAATTCAATCGAGTTACAACCAATATTGAATGGAATGAAATTCTTAAGTAAATAAGTAAGTATTGAATTGAATTAAAATAGAACTAGTGTGAGTTGTAAACAAATCTAATTCAAGCATAAACAGAATGACCTTTTTATAAATAAATTCAATAATGAATTGTTAATGTAAATTAAAATTTAAGAATGGATAAAAGAATAAACTAGTCAAATAAATTAGTAAATAGTTAGGATTTGATTAAAGGAAAATCAAATCAAAGATTTAAATGGAAGTTGGTGGAATAGAATAAACTTAAGTTGTTGGGTGGAACAGTATGAAGAAATTAAATGACTTGAGTAAATTGTGAGAAGGTTATTTAAAATATTGGTTGTCGAGTTTAACAAAATGGTTTGGAATCAAACCTTTTGAAATAAAACAAAATGCAGCGAAAGGATTGTGAATAAATAAAAATAGGACGGAATCAAGTGGAAATTGAGTTGGAATCAATTTAAAAATTGTTATAAAGCTTAAGTAGTTATTTATTCACAATAATATTGTCAAATTGCATAAGAAAATGAGTCGTTCGATGTAAATGAGATTAGATAAAATTCTATGAATTATTAGAAGCACAATAGGATGACTTTGAAATCAATTGGAATGAATATGAGTTTGTTTTGCTTAAATGAATTATATATAAGCAAGTGAGTTGTAAATCACTTAAACTGAAGAGAATGATTTGAGAATTGGTTGGAAGTAATTGTAATAAGTATTGAAACCTTACATATGTGCTTATGAAAATATGTAATGCTAAACAAAGGAAACTCTGCTAAAACTTTTCAAAATTTTGGAAACTAGAAATTAAGAAGAAAAAATTAGCAACAAAAAGAATTCAAGTTGGAGATTGAAATAAATTAGTGGATGAAACTAATTTAAAATAATGAAAGGAATCAGTTATAAATGGAAGATAGTCAATAAAATTCAATACTCAGAGTTGAAGATAAATTGAATTCACATGGAATTGGAAATTCAGATTTAAAATAAGAGGATATAAAGGCTAAAGTGGTAGAATAATAATATAAGAGTATATATAATGCTTAAGAAATGAATGGTGAAATTCTTAAGCAAATTTGATATTGAGAAAATTATTCCAAGTGGATAGAAATCAAAATAACGTGAATAAAAGAAAATTGATATAGTTGACAATCAATGGATATAAATACGTAGGATGAACGTATATTATTTTATTCGCATAGCAATTTGATCCAGTTTGGAGCACAGAATTTCGAGATAGTTATATCGATCCGAGTTAGGATTTTTCACTCGATTTTCGATGACGAACCATGAATATGGATTTTGATTGATTCTGGAGATTCTCTATCATAGTTATGGCTATGCAAGGAGAATGATAGTTTCTGATCAAGAAACCAGATCTGAGTCCGCACTAGGAAGTCGGATGGACGATACTAGTTTGAAAATGAAGTTGTGTGATCGAGCGAGCAAACGAATTTAATATTGCATACGAATGGTATATGTATATCATACGGGCTTGATTGAATATATATTGAAATTTTGTAAAGAAGTCAATAAAATTGGGAAAGAGTTGGTTCTGTAGCTTTCAGAATTGAATTGCCAGAACGGATGTCTGGAATTCGTAATGTATTCTATGTATCCCATTAAGGAAGTTTGTTCGTGATCCATCATTTGTTGCAGAACCAAGAGTTCAGGAAAATTTGGAAGTTGAGTCGAATCAAATTTGGCTGTAATCAGGAATCCAGTTCGGATTGTTGATCATCGAGAGACAACTCTGGATAGTTTTGGGAAAACTTATCCGGATTCGTGTTCGGATAGCTAGTGATGTTTGTTAGGATAGACTGTTTGATTCTTTGTTATTGTATAAATGATATCTATGTTTTAATAGATGGTATAACGGCTTTTAAATTATCTTTGTTTTAAATTTCGGGGACGAAATTCTTTTAATGGGGGAGGAATGTAACGACCTTGGATTATTTTCCCCGTTTATTTTAATATATATTTAATTTAATTATATAAAAAGTAGTTTGTCCATCTTAAAATGAATATGATTTTAAATAACTGCCATTTTTTAAAAAGGAAATTGAACTCTGGGAATTTAAAATTAAAAATCTCTTGATAATATTTATAATAAAATTTATCGTATATAATTTAATTAAAATACTTTACTTTGTTTATATTTAGTATAAAAATAATACATATAAATAATAATGTTTGAAAATTCTAAAATAAAAGTTTCTTAACAATATTTTTAATAAAATTTACCTTATATAATTAAATTAAAATGTTTTACATTGCTAACATTTGATAAATAAATACACATGGATGATAGTGTTTAAAATAAGATCAAAGTCTAAAAATATAAAATATGAAATTTATATAGACGATAATGTTAAATATATAATATTAATGTTAACGTAAGTCAAAAATATAAATATAAATAAATAAGTGAACTCATGAATCTAAGTTTAATTTATAGCAAAAATACAAATGAAAATAATTGTAAAAATGAGTATAATTGTAAATATAACTTATGAACCTAATTCAAATATTAATGGCTAAAACATAAAATAGAAATAAATGTAAAGCAAGAATTTATTAATTAAAAATATACATTCAACATAACTTTAAGAATATGTAAACAAGCTAAAATAAAAATAAAGTATAAAGGTAAAACTGACACATTTATGCATAAAACAAAATATGTATGTTATAGTTCAAACTAGAAGCAATAAAGCAAATATTTATAAATAAGTAGCTTCGTATACAAGCCAAACTTTGACCTGTAGATTGTACACTTACATGCAAATATTTTAAGCAGTCGAACATAATTATACTTATGTAAACTAATAGAGGAATCAAGTACTAATTACTATCATCTCAGCACATTATTTTCTCAATTCAAATGTATACAAATCTGTACATCTCTGATATAAAAGTCTGCCCATATCAAAACAAATAACTACACCAGAAAGCACCTTCCATCACGCATCTATCATCTTCTATATATATGTTTACATCTGATCTTTTTAGTTCGTTCAAAAATAATGATAAACTTGGTTAACCTGTGGAAATTAAAAGAAGAAAAAAGAGAAGCAAGCTCAGGGTTTAAGTTCAAAACTGCACTTCATAACAAAATTCAAAACAGTTTCAAGACTTCAAATTTAAAAGCAATGAACGGTCTTTGGTCAGGAATTGTGCAAGTGAGTAAACTTACTGTTTTCAAATTTAAACTTGTATATTTTAACCTACAAATGGTATGTGCTCTGATGTCTGTTTTAAACAAGTAGTTCTGAGTACTTTCTGTTGCTCTGGAAATTTATATGGTTGTTCTTCAGTATTTCGTGATTTTGACCAAAGTAAAGCAGAGAAATTTGTAAATAATTCTTCATATAAGAATGTTTTAAACTTAGGTATTGATGCTAATTTAAGTTGTTTATCCAAAATCAAACGTCTGAAATCTTGCTTGAAGATTTACAATATTTTATAAATACTGTTTATTCAAGTTACAGGTAAAAAGAAATTAAATGTCAAAATTCGAATGTTTCAATTTGTGGATTTGATCACATACTTTGATTACATATATAAAGTTAGGATTTTCAAACCGAAAACAATGATTTTTAATTCAATACTGATGGTGCAGTTCCAAAATAAACAAAAATTTCATTTTTGTCAAAATCGATTGATTCAATTAATTTTAATTGTTATAATTTGTTATGAAGCAAGCTTGAGGATGATTTAACACAAGAAAAATGCCAAAAAAATTTCGAATTCATTGATTTTGAGGTTGAGATAAAAGTAGGGTTTTGTTCATAGGATTTTCAATGCTCTGTAAATTTTTGGTTGCGGCACCATATGTTGATCGAGTGGGTCGCGCGTCAAGGAGGAGGTTGAGGAGGGTCTGGACACGGCATAAGCGAAGTGGTTTCGCCTCCGGTGGTCAAGGTTGGTGGGCCGAGAGGGGTTTTGTTCGGTGCGTCCGTGGCTCGTGTTCGAGTTTCAGGCAAAATTTTGATTTCGACTTGTATTTGAAAATCTGGGTTTTGTTTCCGAGTGTATGGTCGAATTGGGGTTTGCTGGAAGTAGCGCGAGTTGCTAGAGGCGCGGCGAACCACCGTGCACGTGCACGGTGACGTTGGAGGTGGGCTGTCGTATCTGTGTCGACGTGAGTGTCGCTTCGTGTCGTACTCGGGTAGATGGCGTGTGTGCTTCGAGTTCGATCGCGAGCCAATGTTGAAACCTGATGTTTAATTTATATTTAAGCTTTTAACAAACTTACTGTATAAAAAAAATTAAAAGAAGAAGAAGAAGGAGTTTCAGGGGAGGACTCGGGGGAGCTTGCGTGTAACCCGGAGTTACACTCGAGTCTAAGTTGGGAAGTCTCGGGCCTTTGTAAACTGCAGTAAGGTATTTTCAACGTGAAGCTAAGTGAAATTTTTCATCAAGTTTAATACTGAAATCCTAATGACTGCTAAATAGTTCTAAGTTAGAAGCTTGATACATGTTTTTAATTATTTTCGCTAATACTTAGCGATGTTTAAGCCCTTGATTTTTATTTAATCATGTAATCAATTTAGTCAAGTATATAGTTAAATAATTACGTAAAGTTAGATTTGAAACTGATTAACATTTAAGTTCGTAGTTAGTAGTATTTTGATTCTCAAAATTTAAAGAAAATTTCCTTAAAAAGTTAATTGAGTTGAATAATTAATGTTAATTATTTTAGAAGGTAATTAAGAATGATTAACAATTTGATTTTATTTAGAGTTTAGATTGCGTAACTATTACGTGATAAGTAAATAGTAATTGACTACTTGAGTAAATAAATAAATGACTAGTAGTTAAGTAATTAAGAATAATTAAAGTATAATTAGTGATGGATTATAAGTAATTAATAATTGAAATCAATTACTTAAATTAATTAATTAATGAATTAATAGTTAATTAATCAAGTAATTTAATTATGAATTAATAGTTAATTAATTAAGTAACTTGATTAAGAATTAATTATTGATTAATTAAGTAATTAGAAGATAATAATTGGATAATTAAGTTTTATTAATAAATAATTAAATATATTGTTAATGAATAAGGGATAGTAATTAAAATTAAACAACTTGATTTTAAAGTAATTAATTAAATAAATGAAAAAATTAATTAATTGAAAAATTAAGATTTAATAGTTGATTAAGAAATGATTAATTCGATAATTTGAAATGTAATAGGTAATTAATTGTTAATTAATGATTAATTAAACAGAGTTAAGTGGTTAATTCTCAGGTAATTAATTCTAAATTGAATTAATTACAAATAAGACTTAAAGATGACTGCTTACGGATTGTTATGTTGAATATCTAATTGTGATATTTATTTGATGATATTTTGTGATGCTCTGTGATATGCTGTGTTATATCTATGATGCTTGTATATGTTTTATCTGGGATAAATGCTATGTTAATTCAGTATGTTGAATTTAAACTGTTTAAGTTAATTAGACAACTTGGCCTTTAAAATGGCGTTTGGATTTCGATGAGATCGGGATCGGGTATCCAATTGATATTACGAAAACCACATTGATCCAATTTAAACGTTAGGTCGTGAATTCCGAAATGAAGATCGAGATGGTGTTTTCAGAATGCAAGGGTTATCGTCATTGACTCTGAGGGTGATTCCAAAATGAGTGTGACGAGATAATGCCTTCGGTTTCGTTCGAACCCGGAACGAACTTGTATGGATTGAATGCTTTTAGCACATCGTCAGGCGGACGATGAGCATTCTAAGTGATATGTCATGTAAAGGTAATCGCAGCCTCAAGCCTCATCAAACGGGAATGGCTAAAACAGGGGAGATGCAGCAAGGTTAGGTGGGTCATGCCCAAGTAGGACAAGATATTCCCCTGTCTAGATGTCCCTTTTTATTTCGGCTGTGTGGGCGGTTGCTAGCTACAACCGCGGGGTTTATCTTGTTCGAGACTGTTCAGTAAGGAATGGTTCCGGCCTTGTGTTGTAGGGGGTCGGGAGTGATCCTCGGTACGGTGATTTAGGCCCTGTACTGTGACGGACGGTACCCCAGTAGCCCTGCCATTGTTGGAAACCCATTTTCCCTACGAGACCCTACGGTTTTGATTTGTATTACCCACTTTTGTGGCTAGTAGCTGGAATTTAATCATGTAACAATTTTGGATATTTTCTATTTACTTGAAAACCCTAGACACTATTATAATATCACTGGATTTCCTATGAAATGTTTTGGTTAGCGTAAGGTAAAAACTTACCCGTATTTATTTGTGGGGAGTCTTACGTGATACCTTTATTTTCAAATGTTTTTCAAAGTTAAACCACTTTAAACCGTTTACTCATACCAGACCCATGTCTGACCCGAAGTTTATATTTTGTTTTCGTAAACTCTTGGGTACTCAAATTTTTATGAGTAGCCAAGTGATAGGTTTTGGACTTTGATTTCTAGAGGAGCTTGGAGCAGAAGTTTCCAGACGTATGTAGCTATCCATCTTGTTCCGCTGTGTTAGTTGATGTGTACTGTATCTCTGATGTATATAGTGATAGATGTATGTATGACTGTCATATGTATTGATATTGTATAACTCTGATATATGTAAAACTATGTAATATTTACGTGATATATTATATTTTGTTCCGTTCCGCTATGAGCTTCTGATATTGTTGTTCTTTCTTTCCCTTTCTTTTCTATTTCTATCCCTTTCTTTCTTAATGATGATACGTCTTTCTGGTAGTAGAAGGGCGGTGAAACCTTTGCAATATTTACATACGCATCTGATCTGTCCTATCTATTTTGTTGTTGTTTCAAATTTGTTGTTTAAAAGGAAAAACTATTTTTGACTAAAATCTAAGTCCTGGTTATGTAATACTTCTGTTATTGATTCAAATAGAAAACATATGTAGTTTATTTATGTCTGTATGTATGTTTTGTGTTCACTATTTTAAATCCAATCTTTTGGTTTTACATACTTCTATTTAAAGGTTAAGAAAAAAGGTTTTCTTATAATCATAACTGGACTTTATTGTAAAATGTAAAAAAAACCTTGTATTTCCTTCTAAATTAAAGTTAGATTTTAATTTGTTACTTTATATAAAGTATATACCAAGTTATAAATATTAACATGTAGATGTTGTATTAAGTTTAAATATTATTTACAATGATTTTTGTGTGTGTGTGTGTTAATTTGAATTAATATTTATAAGATGGACTTTTATGTAAAATCATAATTTTTTAATTTAAACCCTTTTAGTTTTGAAACTAGGTTCAAAATTGTTGTCTTTAATTTTGAACAATAAAACAATGAAACTTACTTTTAACACATTTATATGTATATGTCTATTGTAAGTGTGTATATATGTATGTATGTTTATATGTATGTATGTATGTATGTGTATTTTAAATAATACTATGGATAAAAAAGATACATATAAAGGAAACATCATCTTTGTACGTAATCTGATATACCGCACTTACATAATTTACAATAGAATACATTTGAACGTAGTTATATTTCAACCATGAGTAAACAGCAAGTTAATGATATTTGATGAATCAATCAATTTAATTAGAGAGAATGAAAGGTTTCTCTATATATATATATATATAATGCAAATTAAGCTCTCAACTGATTATCTATTTTTAGGAAAAGAAAATAAAGGTTTCCTTCCCTAAATTAACTATTATAAATAACTATTGGGTGTATTTGATACACTATATATTTAAATTAAATTAATTTAAAACTTCCACTTCCTTTTAACCAACTTTAAATAAAATAAGATTTTATGTAACGTTCTATTAGATTGCATCTAATATACCTTTAGACTTCATGGGCCTAGTTGGTCCAATTTTTTTTTCAAATCACATTTTTCATCCGCTATGGGCTGGCCTAGTTCCAACACATGATGCTATGCTAAACCAAAAATTGGTTTAGCACCCTATATACGACGTTATGTAGAGTGACATTACTTCAAGTCATGTTTTCAAAGGATACTTTAATTCCAGACGGTCTTTGATTCAGTTTGTCCAATCTGTTAGAAGAATTCATTTGTCCAAGAAAGAATTTTGACCATCTATGGACATACTACAATCCCTAATCCAACGAAATCCGGTTGTAAAATCCTGTAACAACCCAGTATTTCATGATTATTTTAATTATTTAAATTAAAACTCCTGATTTAAAAACTTTATTATATTTATTAAAATGAATAAATTTTTTTGCTTTAAGAGTATATTTTGATTTTTGTGTGAATTATAATTTCAAACCTGAATAAACAGGATATTTCCAAAAAAGTGGATTTTTGGTCAATCTGGTCAAACTTTGACTTTTAAATTTAAAATTTAAATATTTGAATTCTTGAATTTTATCTTTTATAATGAAAATAAATTTAATTTCAAGAATACTACCTTTTATTTCGTTGAAATCCGATTTATATTGTGAAAGTTGTGCTTTTTACAATATTGGGTGAAAATTGATTTATTTAATAAAATTTTCTATTTTAATTTATATAAATAATATTTTTATATTTCAAATCATGTTCTAATATGTGTTATATGACATGTTAGGCATACATTTTATTTTAAAACATTTTTAAAGTTATGTTACAATTTTTCCAAAGCTTAGTGTATTTATTTTCAATTTTTATAACCTAGTTTCTATTTTTAAGCTATTTTCTTAATTTAATTATATTTATTTAAAATTATATTTATTTATTTTATTCATTCATTATTTTTTTTGTTTTTATATTTTATTTATAATTATTTTATATGTATTTAAAAATGTAAAAATAATTTTGGAAATATGAAAAGTTTTGACCTTTTGTACACCTTGCCTTTTTACATTTCAACTTACCTTTTCACACCAAACATCACATGCATTCAATTGCTGGTCATATCTTCTTTGTTCAGCTGACTTCCTCATCACTTTTCATGAAAATTTTTGTTTCTCAACTCAAAAAAAATATTCGGCCATCATCCTTGCAAAAATTTTGGTAAAAAGTTCTTCTTTCTTTTCGCTTTTTATTGTTTTGTTGTGACTTTTGCACTTGCTCCGTCTTCTTTGTGTTAGGCCTGCCACCTCCATCACCTTGGCCGCCTCAACCACCACCTATTCCAGCCACCCTCCTCTCCACTGCCTTTCCTGAGCCGAGCCATCCTATGTTGAAGATCCACCTAAAATGCACAAAAACTTCACATATACAACCATAGCCGATCACTACTTGTTGCCACCACTCCACCATCATGCTTGGCCACAAACCTGAGCTTCAGACCTTGCCACATCTGTAGTTGACCCTCCAAGATCAGGCTGTGCTCAATCCATGCTTGGCCGAAGTCATTTAGGCCTTGTAATCCATGTTGTTGCTTATTGTTGCCTTGTTTTGTGAATTCAAGCACACATATGCCTTCATCTCCTTTGTATTGCTTTGGCTGACACCTACATGACCTCAACCTGACCTTAACCTGATCCAAAACCATCCTATTACAGTGCCTTTCCAGTCGATAGTTGATGCACAAGTGGTTGAATGCAAGTGCAAAAGTTTAGCTATGTATTGTACTTATATTTCTAGCTTTGTTTATGATAGTTGGTTTGAAATTTACGTATTGTACTTTGTTTTGTTTGTTATGAAACAAGGCTATTAGCTTTGGCTCTCCCACACTCGAATCATTGTCGTGCCATCATGCCTTTGTGGATCTCAGTTTTTGTACTTTGGTTTTTGTCTTCAGCTTATACTTGTGAGTTATTCTCACCAGACAATTTTATACTTATATGACTAGTAAACCGATCACATTTGAATCTATAAAATGCATCACCATGTTACACATGCTATGTTATGATCATATGATGTTCACCCATGCTTATTTACCTGTTATATCATATGTTACTATTATATAATGATATTCTGTTATTTGTATCAGCTTATCACACAACAAGTTCCCTTTAGATTAGAATCACTATGGGTTGAAATGATACAAACCCGAACGGACTTTAGAATAGGGAAAAATTGTTATGGGCTAAAATGATAGGCCTGGGCGATTTTTATTTATTTCATTTACTTGGGATTGCAGGTTTGAAATGATCAAACCCAGATTTTCCTTGTAAATTACGGATTGAAATGATATATTATCCGCATCACTTTACCTAGGCTAGAAAATGATATACAGACTCGTGGTTAAAATATATTTTTCTCAAATTTTAAAGTATTTTAGAAATGTAAATATTATAATATTTTGATTTAAACTTAATTAAAAATGATTTTTGTAAAGTATTATTGATTTTCTAAAAATTTATAGGTGAAATAAATTAATGGTAAAGTAGAAATTTGAAATATAAGTTATTTTGGAAATTTTGATTTGGTTATAAATGGAATTTAAATTAAGTAGGAAAATAAGATAAATAAATATAAAATTTGATTTAAAATGAACTTAAAATGATTTTTATAAAGTATTAATGATTTTTGAATAAATTAAGATATGAAATAAATGAATATTTAAGTTGAATTTTGGAATATAACTTAAATTGGAAATTTGTGAATTTTGTTTAAAAGTGAATTTTCAGTTAAGTAAATAAGATGAAAAATAAGATATTTGAAAATTTAAACTTAAGTGTCAAATTAAAATTTTAATTTAATGAATTGAAATTTAATGCTTAAATTTAACATGTTAATTATGGTTAAATTTTGATTTTTGAATGAATATTTAACTTTATAAATCATGAATGTAAGGGTTATTAAATGATTGTTTTAAAAGTGAAAATGTATGATTTCATAAGTTTAAAATGATTTCAATAAAAAATTAATTGTTTATGAAAGTATAGTGAATATTTGAAATTTAACTAACAGCATTTTTGAAATGCTATTATTTCTCATGTAAAGGATATTACAGCATTTGTAAATGCTGTAGTTGATAGAAATGAACTAAGTGACTGAAATGAACTAAGGGCTATTACGGCACTTGGTAAGTGTTTCAGTTGCTGGACTTAACTAAAGTTTTATTTGAAATCTAAACCTATTACAGCATTTTACATGCTGTCTTTTGTTAAATTGAATTGTTTTAAAACACAACTTTCCGTAGCATTTTCTAAGTGCTGTGAAAGTTGAATTTTCACTGTTTTAATAAATTTAAGTGAATAAATGAACTTTGAAAGGGCTAAAAATTTGGGAATTAAATATTTGATTTTAAATATAATGAATTCGAATTTTAATGGTTTAAATGAAGTAATTTGATTTGAAATATAAACCATTTTGAAATGTTACTTGGAAGGATGTTTAAATTAAATAAAATGTTTGTGGTTTTAGAAAGATATTATATTTTGATATTTGAAATGAATTTGAAATGATATTGAATTTCGAAATTGATATTTGATTTAGAAGTATAAAATAACATTTTTTGAATTTTAACCACGAGATGTATTTAATTTATAGTTTAACGGATCCTTAGAGGATGGACGGTCGTAGGCATCCTTTAAGTTACTTGTATCTTTATTACAGTTCACTTGAGTTGGTTTACATTATATAAGTATATATGTCCTGACTCGAGTGTTTTGTGTTTTACTTTATGCTCGGGTCAGCCTGAGTATTTACAGCTTAGCTTTGGATTTCTTTCCTGGAGCTAGGAATTGCTGGAGATTCTGTTTGTTTAGTTATCTGTTCCCTTTCAGTTTCAGTTGTTCTATTTCAGCTCTGGTATTTATATACTGCTATGTATTTGAAATTTCCATTGTATATGTTTTTCAGACTGATATTATGTATTATGTTTTTTGAGGGTTTGTTATAGTAGCTTCATGAACTACTATGGTATTTTAATTTCCGCTGCGAGTTATTCTGAAATTTCTGTGTCTGTGATTCTGTGATTGTTTTCATTTACTCTAAATTTATTTACAATGCAGTATTTCGAGCAATTCAAGTCCGACATGTGTGGATGCGGATGACTGAAAATATCGGGTTGTTACAGTTGGTATCAGAGCTTTGGTTTTAGGCAAACCTTAGCCTGTGGAGCAAAAACTCATTAGAGATAGGGTAGAAATACCCTAGAATGAGGGAAATCAATCTTAGAATCCTTTCTTTGTGTGAGAACGTATTTTTGAAGTATAAAATGATTTCCAAATGATTTTTAAAGGATTTTCAAAGATTATATTGGTATAAAATTTTCCTTGTTTTGAAATCAAGATTTTCTAAAATTCATCCCTTCGGTATCTACCTTGTTAGTAATCTCTTGGCTAGGATTCTTATCAATTAGGATTCCTTGAACTTTGGAATGGCTCCCGCTTGTTCTGAAATCTAGTCTTGTCATCTCTATTTTTATCCTTCTGATTTTGGGGAATTCCATTAATCCACTTTGAATGACCTCTATAAAGAGCGGTGATTTCATAAATTTTTGAATGATTTGTAAAGGGGTGAAACTCCTTTACAATTTGGCATTGATTCACCAAAGATGTATATATCCTCGGTTTACGATGCCATCTATCTCCTGCTCTACCTAGATTCTATCTATGGCGATCGAATGTCGATTTGCCTTAGATTTTCGAATTGATTATATTCATGAAGTCACGGTTGACCTGTTAAGCTCGCCCGCGATTCATATAGGCGTATCCATCTTCTATTGGGTAATTAAATTATCTTATCTTCATTCGAGCTTTTCTTCGAACCAAAATTCTATTTGATTTGAGTTCCTCTAAATTCGAATCTCTGTTTGTTTGAAATCTATTCTTGAATTATTCTTTGGAAATATGATTGGTTGTATGTTGAAATTGTGCATACATGAAATTATTATTTTGGTAAGGATGACCATATTTTGTATATAAAAGTGAAATGTTTTCGATAAGGATTTTATATCTTTTAAAAATGAAAATTTGAAGTTTTGAAAGGATTTGAAATTTTGAAAATTTACAAGAAATTTGATTTAAACAAAAAAATGTTTTGTAACTGAAGGGTTTGAATTTGAATTTCGAGGAATTGAACTCTGGTGTTTTGAAATATATTTTAGGATTTTGGAAAATATATAATAATAATATGATTTAAAGATATTTTTACGAATAAGAAATGTTTCAAATATATTCGAATGAATTCCAATGATTTCGAAGAGATTTCAAAGAAGTTTTAAGAAAATAAAAGTCCAGAACCCTCTTGTGTCGCTGGAAAATAATTTCGGTGATGAATGCATGCATCATCGACATTGATTTTCGAGTTTCTGAGTGAGGGAGAGGCCACTCTAGTAGCTTTGCTATGCGAGTGATTTTGTGAAACCAAATTTTGATTTCAGATTTTGAAGTATGGTTTGATGTTCGAAAGATATACATACATACATACATATATATATATATATATATATATATTAAATGATTTAAAATAAGTCGGTGTTCAATCCTCGAGATTCAGATTTGTTTTGGTATAACCTTATTTATTGGAATTGATTTACTGATTTGTTGGTGATTTCCAACTCTTGGATTTGAAAATATGATTTCTTCGACTATTTTGAAGGTTCGAGCACTTCCAAATCAAGTTTAACTTTTCAAAGCTAAGAAATTTTGAAAGGTATAAAGTATTTGATAAAGAATATAAGTTTAGTTTGGTATGATTAATGTATAAAGTAATATGATTTGTATAAGTATGAAACTGTTTGTTGAGTGAAATAAATAAGACTATTTTGAATTATTCTGGTATGAAATATAGATTTGAAATGTTCTGAATAAAGAGTATATATAGAATAATAATCTTTCCAATGGTAAATTGGATTTTTCATATAGAATAAATAGTTTGAAGGTTTTAAAAAGGAATGGTTTTAAACTTTGTTACCATTTTAGATATTTAATAATTGTGAAATGGTTTTGAATGATATAATCTTTATTTGATAGAGAATGTGAATTTAGAATGATAATTGATTCGGTAAGTGAATATTTGAAGTTGATATTTGTATGAAAGGATATTTGGTTTACAGTAATTTGAGTTTATTTTAAAATGATGGATTTATGAAATGAATATTTCAAAACTAAGTAATAAGGAAGTAAAATTTGAGACATATGAAATTATAAAATTTATTTTTGGAATATGGTATATTTAAGCTTTGGAATATATTAAAGATTGAATAGTTTATTTTATAGATCAAATCTTTATTTGAAATTTGATAATATTTGAAATGGTTTTGTTGGAAAACTAAATCGAATTGAAACTGATGCTTTGAATTGAATTAAAATTGGAAATTTTAGATTTGGGTTTAATTGAATAAATTTGTGAAATGTAAAGAATTAAAGGAAGGTTTTATGATTTCAAATGTATGATTTCGAAATGCTATGATTTCCAAAGTGTGATGATTTCAAGTATTTTGGTCTCGAAAGATTTATAACTTTGGAAGTATTATGATTTTTTTGAAAGTGAATATATGTTTGAAATGGAAGTGAATTTGTTTGACATAAATTTTGTTGATTTGGAAATTTGGATTATTTTCTAAATCTATTGTTTTAAGAAACTTCGAAACTGAATATATGTAATTAGGAAGAAATGATCTGGCGAAATCATATATGATTTTGAAACTGAATTAATATTGAAATGGTTTGAAATTGAGAACCTTGTTTATTTAAATACTTTGATTTGGGAGTTATTGAACTTATATAAAATTGATTTGTATAAGTATGAAGTGATTTGAAAACTATTGATTTGTAATGGTACTCAACTTGTAAATTGAAATCTTATATAATCGAAGTCTATATAAGTATGATTTGAAAATGGAATCTTATATATAATGGACTTTATATAAGTATGATATTTGAAAGTGATCTTGAAAGGTACTATATGATACATAATTTTGCAGTAAAGATATGGAAAGTGCCTTCTGCTTGATAACCGCTTTGTGGCCACACTGTGGATTTGTTCTATCGATATTATTCTCTTTAATTTGGGTTTTTCGGATATGATACTCGAGTGTCCATCGAATTCCATGGCGATCTCCATGGTCTTACGAGCGCTACTGCATAGCGCAACTACCTGGCTGAGATGGCCTAAGGGTACGAATTGTTTCCTGAGGGATCCAGGCGTAACCGTTGTGTATCCTGTAATCTATGTAGGTCGCATTAGTAGCGAAACTCCCTGGCTGAGACGGCCTAGGGGTACAGATTGTTTCCTGGGGGATCCAGGCGTAACCATTGTGTATCCTGCATTCTACTAGTCATCATGGCGTAACTCGTAGGGCTGAGAAAGCTTACGGATACAGATTGTTTCCTAGGGGATCAGGCGTAATCATTCAGTATCTACGATCCATGGTTAGACAAATGTTTGGTTTGGTTGATTTGATTGGATTGTACTTTCCATATCTGTTGTTTTTAAAAGGTTTTTCAAGTATTTTCATTGGGTGTTGAAACAAGTCTACTAAGTACTTGGAGAATTCTAGTTTTGCGCCTGATCAACGCATGGCTAGAGTCTGCAGGAATGAAAGTAAACTTGTTAAGACATCGAGTTATAAAATTATTTTGATAAAGTATATTACATAAAGGATATTTTGATCATTTATTTTACTTTCCTAAATAATTTAAAATGCTTTAAAATATTGTTTACTTCGAACTATCAAATTTGAACCAAATGACTATTTATCATGTTATAAATTGTTTAAAATGTTGTAAATATAAAATTTTAAATAGAAATTTATATGGTTCTAAAATAATGGTCCATCCTTGTGTTCCAACCTATTTTCCCTTCTAGCTATTCCTACCTTCTTCTTCTTTGAGGGTCCTTTCCGCAATTGTGGAATGAGTTGGTTCTTTGGGTTATCATCTGGATTTGCCAAGAAGCTGTCTGGAGTGCATGATGTATTCCATGTCTCACATCTTCTCTAATATCTTCGTAACTCATCTCTTATTTTTCAGCCTCCTATATAGTTTGGATATTTAGCTTAATCCGACTGTCGACAGTAAGCCACTTCGTATTGTCAGCAGAGGCATGAAGCAGCTAAGAAGGGAATTTGTTAGTCTGATCGAGGTACGATGGGGTACTAATGATCGAGATTGTACTTGGGAGACGGAGGAGAGCATTCGTGCTTTGAATCCGAAATTGTTTTTCCAGGTACTATTTGTTATCTATCTTGCTTTTCCTTATTTTCCTTGTACATTCTTTTCGAGGACGAAAAGATTTGAGTGGGGGAGAGTGTAACAACCCAGTATTTAGTGATTATTTTAATTGTTTGTTTTAATTATTTAAATTAAAACTCCTGATTTAAAAACTTTATTATATTTATTAAAAAGAATAAATTTTGTTATTTTAAGAGTATACTTTTATTTTTGTGTGAATTATAATTTCAAACCTGAATAAATAGGATATTTCCAAAAAATTGGATTTTTGATCAATCAAGTCAAACTTTGACTTTAAAATTTAAATATTTGAATTCTTAAATTTTATCTTTTATTATGAAAATAAATTTAATTTCAAGAATACTACTTTTCGTTTCATTAAAATCCGATTTATATTGTGAAAGTTATGTTTTTTACAATATTGGGTGAAAATTGATTTATTTAATAAAATTTTCTATTTTAATTCATATAAATAAATTTTTATTTGTTAAATCATGTTCTAATATGTGTTATATGACATTTTAGGCAAATATTTTATTTTAAAACATTTTCAAAGCAATGTTATAATTTTTCCAAAGCTTAGTGTATTTATTTTCAATTTTTATAACCTAGTTTCTAATTTTAAGCTATTTTCTTAATTTAATTATATTTATTTAAAATTATATTTATTTATTTTATTCATTCATTTTTTTTCTGTGTTTTTATTTTATTTATAATCATTTTATATGTATTTAAAAATGTAAAAATAATTTTGAAAATATGAAGAGTTTTGACCTTTCGTATACCTTGCCTTTTCACATTTCAACTTACCTTTTCACACCAAACATCACATGCATTCAATTGTTGGCCATTCAGCTGACTTCCTCATTATTTTTCATGAAAATTTTTGTTTCTCAACTCAAAAAAATATTCGGCCACCATCCTGGCAAAAATTTTGGTAAAAAACTTCTTCTTTCTTTTCACTTTTTATTGTTTTGTTGTGATTTTTGCACTTGCTCCATCTTCTTTGTGTTAGGCCTGCCACCTCCATCACCTTCGCCACCTCCACCACCACCTATTCCAGCCACCATACCCTCCTCTCCTCTGCCCTTCCTGAGCTGAGCCATCCTATGTTGAAGATCCACCTAAAAATGCACAAAAACTTCACAAATACAACCATAGCCGATCACTATTTGTTGCCACCACTCCACCATCATGCTTGGCCGACCAAACATCACCACCACAAACCTGAGCTTCAGACCTTGCCACATTTGTAGTTGACCCTCCAAGATCAGGTCGTGCCTCCATGCTTGGCCGAAGTCATTTAGGCCTTGTAATTCATGTTGTTGCTTGTTGTTGCCTTGTTTTGTGAACTCAAGCACACATATGCCTTCATCTCCTTTGTATTGCTTTGGCCGACCCCTACATGACCTCAACCTGACCTTAACCTGATCCAAAACCATTCTATTATAGTGCCTTTCCAGTCTATAGCTGAAGCACAAGTGGTTGAATGCAAGTGTAAAAGTTTATCTATGTATTGTACTTATATTTCTAGCTTTGTTTATGATAGTTTGGTTTGAAATTTACGTATTATACTTTGTTTTGTTTGTTATGAAACAAGGCTATTAGCTTTGACTCTCCCACACTCGAATCATTGTCGTGCTATCGTGCCTTTGTGGATCTCAGTTTGTGTACTTCGGTCATTGTCTTCAGCTTATACCTGTGAGTTATTCTCACCAGATAGTTTTATACTTATATGACTAGTAAACCGATCACATTTGAATCTGTAAAATACATCACCATTTTACACCTGCTATGTTATGATCATATGATGTTCACCCATGATTGTTTACCTGTTATATCATATGTTACTGTTATATAATGATATTCTATTATTTATATCAGCTTATCACACTGCAAGTTCCCTTTAGATTAGAATCGCTATGGGTTGAAATGATACATACCCGAACGGACTTTAGAATAGGGAAAAAATTTTATGGGCTAAAATGATAGGCCTGAGCGATTTTTATTTATTTCATATACTTGGGATTGCGGGTCTGAAATGATCAAACCCGGATTTTCTTTGTAAATTACGGATTGAAATGATATATTATCCGTATCACTTTACCTAGGCTAGAAAATGATATATAGACTCGTGGTTAAAATATATTTTTCTAAAATTTTTAAAGTATTTTAGAAATGTAACTATTATAATATTTTGATTTAAACTTAATTAAAAATGATTTTTGTAAAGTATTATTGATTTTCTAAAAATTTATAAGTGAAATAAATTAATGGTAAAGTAGACATTTGAAATATAAGTTTTTTTGGAAATTTTGATTCTATTATAAATGGAATTTAAATTAAGTAGGAAAGTATGATAAATAAATATAAAATTTGATTTAAAATGAATTTAAAATGATTTTTATAAAGTATTAATGATTTTTGAATAAATTAAGATGTGAAATAAATGAATATTTAAGTTGAATTTTGAAATATAACTTAAATTGGAAATTTGTGAATTTTGTTAAAAAGTGAATTTTAAGTTAAGTAAATAAGATGAAAAATAAGATATTTGAAAATTTAAACTTAAGTGTTAAGTTAAAAATTTAATTTAATGAATTGAAATTTAATGCTAGAATTTAATATGTGAATTATTATTAAATTTTGATTTTTGAATGAATATTTAACTTTATAAAATCATGAATATAAGGATTATTAAATGATTGTTTTAAAAGTGAAAATGTATGATTTCATAAGTTTAAAATGATTTAAATAAAAATTTAACTGTTTATGAAAGTATAGTGAATATTTGAAATTTAATTAACAGCATTTTTGAAATGCTATTATTTCTAATGTAAAGGATATTACAGCATTTGTAAATGCTGTAGTTGATAGAAATAAACTAAATGGCTAAAATGAACTAAGGGCTATTACAGCACTTGGTAAGTGCTGTAGTTGCTGGACTTAACTAAAGTTTTAATTGAAATCTAAACCTCAGCATTTTACATGCTGTCTTTTGTTAAATTGAATTGTTTCTAAACATAACTTTCCGTAGCATTTTCTAAGTGCTGCGAAAGTTGAATTTTCATTGTTTTAATAAATTTAAGTGAATAAATGAACTTTGAAAGGGCTAAAATTTTGGGAATTAAATATTTGATTTTAAATATAACGACTTCGAATTTTAATGGTTTAAATGAAGTAATTTGATTTGAAATATAAACCATTTTGAAATGATACTTGGAAGGATATTTAAATAAAATAAAATGAATGTGGTTTTGAAAAGATATTATATTTTGATATCTGAAATGAATTTGAAATGATATTGAATTTTGAAATTGATATTTGATTTAGAAGTATAAAATAACATTTTTTGAATTTTAACCACGAGATGTATTTAATCTATAGTTTAACGGATCCTTAGAGGATGGGCGGTCCTAAGAATCCTTTAAGTTACTTGTATCTTTATTACAGTTCACTTGAGTTGGTTTACATTAGATAAGTATATATGTCCTGACTCGAGTGTTTTGTGTTTTACTTTACGCTCGGGTCAGCCTGAGTATTTACAGCTTAGCTTTGGATTTCTTTACTGGAGCTAGGAATCGCTGGAGATTCTACTTGTCTAGTTATCTGTTCCCTTTCAGTTTCAGTTGTTCTATTTCAGCTCACGTATTTATAAACTGCTACGTATTTGAGATTTCCATTATATATGTTTTTTAGACTGATATTATGTATTATGTTTTTTGAGAGTTTGTTATAGTAGCTTCATGAACTGCTACGGTACTTTAATTTCCGCTGCGAGTTATTCTGATATTTCTGTGTCTGTGATTCTATGATTGTTTTAATTTGCTCCAAATTTATTTACAATGCAGTATTTTGAGCAATTCAAGTCCGACAAGTGTGGATGCGAATGGCTGAAAATATCGAGTTGTTACAAATCCACTGGACGATGTTACTTGAATAAAATCATGAAAACATTGATTTTTTAATCTATCAATACCGACCTACCGCGAATTAATCGGTCCCGGTCGTTATTGATCCATCTCGTCTAAAGGGAACAGTACTGTAACACCCAGTAAAATTAATAATAAAATAATTTAATTAATTATATGGCTAAAAATTAGAGATTCTGCAAATATCAAAATTTATCCACGGAAGTTGTGTCATTCCGTTTATGATGATTTTCTGATCAACTTTAATATATAACGTTTTATAATCGGAGCTCAAACGAAAAAACTATTAATGTTTGATATTTTAAATTTTGAAATAATTTAAATGAAATTCAAATTCAACTAATTAATGCTAAAATTTGGAATTTTGAAATTGATAGTAATTAGAAACTTGGGGATTAAATGTTAAAAGAAAACGTTAACGTTAAATGTTAAATAATAATTAAATGACAAGACGAAATACTCTTCCATTATTTGGCAACCGGTCGACTGCCTATCTAGGACCAGTCGACTGCTAGAGGTCTACGCCCTAGGTAGGAGCGGTCGACCGTTATAGTTGTGGTGGTTAGGATTTTCTCAGGCAGGAATGACCCATATTTTATTAGTTTAAAATGACTTAAATTCGACGGTTCCGGTGCTTTCCAGCCATTATAAATAAGGCTCGGGCCACCTCATTTTTATTTAAAAATTATTTTGAAATGTAGGCAGAGCTCTTTCAATCTCCTTCTTTCACATAATTTAGAAATTCTAAAGGTCTCAAGGATTTTAAGCGTTCAGTATTCAGTTTCTAATTTTATTCTCCTTAAATCCTTGAAATTCTAAATTTAATTTATATATAATCTAAATTTGTATATTTCTAATGATAGAGATCTGAAAAGTGATTAAAGCAGGCATAAACAAACTTAAGATGAAGATCTAGGAATCGTATGTGAGTGAATATATTACTTTTTCTCTTTTGGTAATTATATAGTATAACTTGGATTTGATATATGACCTGAGGGGATTTTTCTCATGAACATTGAACTAAAAAAACAAAATTCCCCCAAAGCGAAATGTCAATTCTTATGTTGTTAGAATCTCAATTATTCTATACTAAATTTAAGGAATTTGTGTATTTATTGCAATTTTGATGTTTTACACTTTATTCCACTTCTCACTCTTCCTTTTGAATCTGGTTAAGGGATTTTTAAAAAAAGTTTGGAAATGGTGTGTAAAGTACAGATTCTTCTAGTCATAGCTTATTTGCCTATTTTCATAATCTAAATATGAACCCTTTTTCAAGTTGTATATAGAACTAGAATAGAGTGTAAAAGTATTTGAATTGTAAATTCTATAGATGCTGATTCTACCACTAATATAAAATAAGTTTGATATGGATTCTATTTTCTTATGCAAGTCTATTTTATGGATGTGGTGAGGTATATTATAGTAATTTAGGTGAGTGGAAATTATGACTAAGTTATAGGGATGCGAGGTCAATCAAAAGCATGTGGACGTTTGCCCAGCTAATCTGGCTACCAACAGTGTGACTTTGGGGCTGATGCGAGACACTGCCGATCATAAGTACCTACTAAGGGCATGAGGTTAGTCCTAAATTCTGAAGGGTAAGCCTACCTAGTTAATCTGGCTACCAGTGCTTATAAATTGTTGGACTAATATGTGACTGCATGGTTTAGATTACGGTCATAGTACATAGGATCTGCTTTCGGATCACGGGTGGTTAATGGCTATTGTTGGGTCCAACTCCTCCATATTTAGGAAGTATTAAATGGTCGAAGTTAGCAGTTAGGTATGGTATATGATATCTCGGGAAGGGTACAATTCGGTTTTGAGGGATTAAGTGGCTATTATAGGACCCGCCTCTTCCATAAAGAAGTATTAAGTGGTCTAATGAGATTCTATGCAATGTCAGCTACATAGAACCAGAGAGCAATCTACCTTTGGGATATGTATTAGATGTAGGCATTAAGTGGTCAAAGTTTGTCTAGCTTCCATTGAAAAGGTATTAACTGGCTTGGCTACTGCCTCTCACATTGTTAGGACATGATTGCTAGTAGATGCATGAGACTGAGAAGGGTCTTTGGCCTATAGTTGAAGGTGGGTTATAGATTTGGATTGAAAATGTGTAAGTTATAGAATTAGACTGGAAGATCCTTAGGGCTTTCAATTGGAGGTATTTATATAGTACATAATTAGGATATGTAATACATATTTTTATCTAAATTATACTGCCCAGTGCTATTACGGATATGCTTGAGATTTTTGTTCACCTAACATTATTTTTTTATAGCCATCTTATTACAACACAGGTTAGAGAAACAATGCAGATCTAGGAGATGATGGTGGAGATGGAGTCTTGTAGCAACATCTATCTATTCATGTTTTTATATTTTGATGCACTTATTCAAACATGATGTTTTATATTATCAGATATTGTACTATGAATATTGTGGTATTATTTTATGTTTTTTATAAGGCTTGAATTTTTATAAAATGGGTATTTTTTGATATTATATTTTGTCCTTCCGCTGTGAGATTATGAAAGTTAGATGGATAGCTTTGTGTGTCTTTCTTTGTATCAATTTAGCAACTGGTAGCCAACTTTGGAATGGATCTAAGGTTTGATAGGCCTTTACTGGGTCAAAAATTAGGCCCGTTTCTAGGCGGATTGTTACACTTGATATCAAAGCTTAGGTTACCCAATTAATGGGATAGATGTACGTAAGAGTTTGTACCTTTTATTTTTGAAAGTATTTTTCAAAATCTCTACTACATATATGCATACATATTATTTTGAACATATGAAATACACTAGACAAATCTTTATTTTAGTGAATGATATTATCTTAAGAAATTATAACTAAAAGTTCAAACCTACAGATAGTTGATTATGGCTGAAAATTGTTTTTCTTAGAGTAGGAACCCCTCTACCCAAGAGATACCCACTATTCTATGGATGCTTGAATGGTTTGAGCAATACTTGAGACATGTATGGCAAGTTATCATTCATCAACATGTCGCACCAGTGGCACCCACTACCCCACCTGTTAAAGCAGCATCCCATCCTTAGACTTCCCCAAGTTATGCAAGGGCTTCCAGAATATGGATGGAATGGTGTATACAGGAGCTAAAGGTTTTGTGGAGATGAAATCTTGGGTTAATAATTGTGAGTGCATATTTCGGGAGCTCGGATGGGATGACCAAATTTATAGGAGAATGGTAGTGTATCATCTTAAAGGAGGTCTTAGATTGGTGAACTATTGTAGTTGAGGAGAATGCGAGAGTGTTATCAGTTAGGCTGAGTTTAGAAATTGCTTTGTACCACGATTCATGTCTATGGCTAAGGTGAATTTGCAATTGAAAATGTTTATACAGCATATGCGTTGAGACTCCACTCTAAAGGAGTATATTAGTAGGTTCATAGAATTAGCTAAGCTTGGAAAGAGTTTGATTGATACCCAATGAAGAAGGCCATGAAGTTTGTTAAAGGCCTGCATTCCCCACTTAGAGAATTACTCTTGACCCAAGTACTAACCGGCGCTATGTATGAGATGTTGATTGAGATGAATTTTCTTTAAATGGTAAACTTGGTGGAGAAGGAGAAAAGAAGGTGGGACCGATGCATAAATATGGAGGAGCTAAGAAGGGAAGATTTTGGGTAAATAAGAAGGCAAAATAAAAGTTCAAGAAGGAGGGTATAATATGTCGGAGATGTCAAAACAAAGGACACATCGCTAAGGACTATAGGGTCGGTTTGTTTAAGGAGGAGTTCAAGAGGAAGTGCTGTCACTACCATGAGGAGGGACAACTCCAGAATCGATGTCGGAAGCTTGGGAAGGAAGGGCATAGTAGGTAAGCCTATGCCATTGAGGCTATTCCAATCCCGAGTAGACCTCCTTAAGAGATCGAGGTAAGGCTTCAATGGAAGGGTGCAACTATTACTTCTAGGAATTGTGATGACTTGCATTTCAGAAGGTTTAATTCGACAATAAACAACACATATCCAACTCAAAACAATCCAGAACATAAATAGTTGATGGGGTTAATAAAGAAAATAAGAAAATAAGAAAACAAGAAAACAAATACAGAATCTCGCAGCGGAATGGCAAAATATAATAATCAAATAAACAGTTCAAAAGGCTATTTATACTATACATTTGATTAAAATTTTATATCTATAAGAGTTATATATACAGTAGAATAATACAATAATGCAGTAGAACAACATGATGCAGGAAAATAATACTAGTAATTATATACCAAATCTTCGTCTTCGTCCTATAAAACAAATGATATTCAACGCACTAAAATACTCAGGGCTTACCCAAGCATAAAATAAACAATACACTCGAGTCGGAACTAAAATATTCTTATGTATGTAAAATCAATATCACATATTGCATGAGTGTAATAGTGTCATAGATGTTTATGGAGTTTTACATCTCCTATCCAATGTACAACGTGCGTGCCATAACTCAGGATATATTATGGGATTTTCCATCTCATAAGGATTCGTCAAAATATCTATATGTAGTAGAATATGTTATATACCTAATCAAAAAAGAAATTCCTAACGTTAAGGCTTTACATCAATCCCCCTTAACGCGTTTTTAAGCATTGTCGTACAATTTAAATAGTTTAAGAATTAAAAAAGTTTGATATAAAATGGTTTGAGTATTGAAAATGATTATATAGTAAAATAATTTGGAAAATCAAAATAATTTAAATATTTAAAAGATAGATTTTAAACAGTTTATGTCAAAATAATTTATTTTTAAAAATAGTTTCAAATAAAATTATTTCTTTCCATTTCCTATAAATCCGGACCCAGATCCAAATACCGATTTAAATTTCAATTCAGTTCTTATTTGTAAACATTTCAATTTATATAAATTTCGATTTCGATTTCAAAATACCAATTTAAATCACTAAACTCAAATTAACTTCAAATTTCAAATTTTAGATTCAAATCTTTAAGTTAATTCCATTTCAAATATTTCAATTCCAATCCCAAATTATGGAATATCAATTTAAAATACTAACCAAGATAAATTTAAAAGTTCAAATAAAGGTTCAACTATTTAAAACTGTGACGCCCCACCTCTATACCCACGCTAGCCAAGGACACTACGGGGTAATGCCGTCAACTAGCACGGAGAATAAGGCTGTTGAGGAGCGACCATCCGTGTAATTGCCTTGTGCAAGCACCGATATGTCAGATATGTCAGTTATGAAAAAAGAAGAAAGTGATAGAAGAAAGAAGAAGAACAGAATCAACAACACCACACATTCGCAGCGGATAAAATATAATAATCAATAATATCAGTCTACAAAAGGGTATTATATCTGTTGATTACATTCTAATACGTCAGAGTTACACATTATATACATTTACTGAATATATACAATTATCATGACTCAGATTAACAATAATATAAACACATCGGAAATACTCTATACGCTCTTGCCATCCAGCTCGCCTCCTGAGCTCCAGAACGTAGCTACATGGAAATCTGTAATACTCGGACTGACCCGAGCATTACACCAAAGTAACACCCGGGTCAGGCTGGAAACCAGCGTGAGGAAACCCAACTAACATGGAATACCAAAGCAATCAACTTATATAAACCCGGGGTGACATATATCAATTTAATAAATTCGCGATTAGCTATAAACAACACTTATTCCATACATCGATTTTCTAAGTACCAAACTTAGATAAAATAATTCAATTCACTCAAATCATTCCAACCCATTGATTTCACAAATCAATTTATAACAATTCGAAGTGGTTTCGGGTATTTCCCAATACCCGACCCCGGTCTCTTCGAACTTATATTGTTCTAACCCAAGTTATTCAAATGAAATACACAACATTTCATATCGGAGATATCTACTTAATCAAAAACATTCAATACCATTCAATCATCCATAAGCAAAACTTAATCCCATCCAAATTAATTCAATTGATTCTATTGAATTTCAAATCTCAATCACTTAGATTCCTTCATTCTCCATTAATTAATTCCAAACAATTAATTAGCCAACCCTTCATAATTCATCTTAATTAATCACCCTGGATTAATTATTTTTCAGTTACACTCAAGTAATTATCTTTGTTCAATTACACAATATTAATTATTCTTAACCAAAAATCAATAAGTGGTCTTAATTGCTTCATAAATTAATTAAGCATATTATCTACATTAATCCTTAATTACTTATTAATTAATTTCTCAAAAGTCATTATTTATGGAATTGATTTAATTTTACCTAATCAATCTCTATTTACATCATTGATTATAAAAATTAATGATTTCTCATTTACATTTAGTTTATTTTAATCTAATTTAATTACCCATTTTATAATGGAAGCTTAAAGGAATTTTAAAACAAATTTATTTTTAAAAATCCAATTCAGTTTTCACTTGTACTTTGACATTCAAGTTGGTAAAACACTTAAAAAAATTCCTTTATTTGTTAGATTTAACCTTGATATAGAACTTGTTTTAAACCTCAGCTTTACAATTTAACTCCAGGGTTTAAATATCACTTTAATTTCTTTCCAATTCATTTTTATTTTATTTTAAAATTATTTCACTTTCAAAATTCCACCTTTATGTTCCTTTAAAAATCCAACTTTATATATTTTTCGATGACTCAGGGTACCGAAATATTCAAGCAAACCACATCATTCAATCTTCCAATTACCAATAATATCCACCACATAATATCAATCACTTCAATATATTTTATATACTACCATATATAATATAGCTCAACAAAACAAACCAATCATTCAACAAACTATTTAAGTTTAACCATTTAATTTAAATAGAAATTCAAAAATGTGAGGTTTACTCACCTTTGATTTTGCTGTTTGCAATCCATTCCAATTCGATTTTTGTCTTCTCAAATAAGACCTTGTATAAATATCATATAAATTAAATAACACTTGAATTTTAAAACAATAATTTATTATCATTCACTTATTTAATTTAACTTATAAATTGACTTAAATTCTTAAACTAAAAATCACCTTAAACATATAATTTAGTCCAGAAATTAAATAAGTTAATTGAAACAATTTAATAAAATTTGATTTAACAAATATTTTATTCGAATAAATTTCCCAAAGAAAATAGTAATTATTCCACTTCTTATGAAACCCATATACTAAAATTAATTTATAGTTTCCCAAAAATCTAATTTTATATAAATATTCAACATTTAAAAAATTTCTTTCTAGCCTCTATATATATGTACTACAATAAAATCAACAAAGTTGTTTTAAAATTTCTTTACTGTAAAAATAAATTTTCACATGTATATTTATTCATTAATTAAATTAAACAAATTTAAATCATACCTTGCTGCCTCAACCCTACTTGCGTATGCACCCAGGTCGGTCGCGACTAGAACGAGCCCCTACCATACGTCAGTCCTTCACGAATCCCAAAACCCTAGTTCAATCCGCACCCCAAGCCGAAAGCGCTCAGCCGTATCAAGTCGCGACCCCCCTTGCTTGCGTCGCCAACCGAAAATTGTCGCGACTGCCCCTTTTGCGCACGAGCAGGCCCATGCACGACCCTCCCCTCTCGCATCGCCGCCTCGCTCGCGAAGCTCCACCAGTTGAATGCGTTGCGGCTTACTTGAGCTCTCAACTGGATAGTCAAGCAAAATGTAGGAGCTTCGGGATTTGAATTCGACAAAAACCCTATCGCGGCCATTCGATGCCGTGGATCTCGAATTTGGGGAAAGAAAAGAAGTAAAATGGACAAGAAGATTGTTCGGCAACTTTTATTATATGTTGTCGAGTGGAATTCTTTTTTTTATGAATAGAATTCGATTTCTGCTCTAAGATAGAGAGGAAGACGAAAATAAATATCGGATTGGAAAATAGCTTGTTGAGTACGCTTGTTGACTTATAAAAATATCTTGTGTTGTTAAAATATCCTTACCAATTTTTTTTTCTTATATAAAACTTCCAAAATGCCTCATCGCTTGCTACTGAAAATTTTGAACTCCTCTTAAGGAATGCCGCTAAGCGATTATAAGGTTTTACCCGTGTTCCTAACACAATGGAACATGTTTCGGAGGCTAATTTGATTGTATGCGCGAGTTACGGAAGTAAATGATCAATTTTAAATTAAATCGATTCAAATAAATTCGAAGCGTTTTGAGCTGCCAGGATCAAACGACAACTTCGAATGCTACTAAAATTGAAATCCGATAATAACTAGCTATTACGATCCAATGGAACTGGTTTCGTAGAATTCTGAGACTGTGCCTCAGAAGGCTATTTTTAAATTTAATTTGAACGATATATTTTTAAAACTGAACAAAACACTTCCAAACTCAATTTCAACACTTTCACTACCTTCGGAGCTATCAATATCAATTTTATAAGCCTTCAAATTATTTTTAGCAGGCTTAAAATTACAGATTCAGCGTTTTACCCAATTTCAATTATATAAATTCAATATTTAAACTATATAATTCAATGATTTAATTATCAAGTAAATATTGATATCTTGAATTCAAGTTAACATTAATTTTAAAATATTTTAAATCAATTAACTATTCAAATTTAAATTGATAGAAATTCTGGGTCGTCACATTCCTCCCCCTTTAAAAGAATTTCGTCCCCGAAATTACTAGTTAGGAAGAATGGTCCAATACATGTTTATTGATATTTTTTTCCAAAACTCACAATTCAACATCCTACCAATATCTTTTATTAAAGACCCACTATTACCTTATCCAACTTCCCAAACCTTCTATAGTTTCAATCAATACCCTTTTTGCTCAATCATCTAAATTTCAGTTTAAAATCAAATTTTGAATTATCAAAAAAATTCAATATTTTTTTAACTCTCTAAATTTCCGAAATTTTTTGCCAGTGTCTCCTTTGCACGGCTAGCTCGGTACAACTACAAAAGGCCTCTACGGGCTCCCAAATTTCAAAAGAAAACAAAAGCCAAGTGGCTACATCAAAAACCCAATCCAATTTCATCTAGAAATTTAAATACGTACCTTTTTTATCGGGCAATACAAATTTATCTTTTGGAATCAAATCCAATTCCTTTTCCCTTTAATACCTGCATATCTTGTTTAGCAACAATATTCAATCGAAACTGTGACGACCCGCCCTTCTACTACCAGAAAGACGTATCATCATGAAGAAAGAAAGAGGTAGAAATAGAAAAGAAATAGAAAGAAAGAACAACAACAACAACAGAACTCACAGCGGAATGGAATAAAATATAATACATCACATAACAGTTCATAGTTTACATATATCAGAGTTATACAATATTTTACATTTGACAAATGTTATATATACATCAGTCACTACATACATCTCAAATATAACATACTCTAACTAACACAGCGGAACAAGATAGATATCTACACGCCGAAGCCTCCTGCTCCATTGCTCCTCCAGAATTCGTCAAAGCTAACCTGAATCCCTTGACTACCCGTAAAAATTTGGGTACCCGAGAGTTTATAGAAAACAAAAATAAACTTCGGGTCAGACATGGGTCTGGTATGAGTAAACAGTTTAAATTGTTTAACTTTGCAAAACTTTTGAAAATAAAGGTATCACGTAAGACTCCCCACAAATAAATATGGGTAAGTTTTTACCTTACGCTGACCAAATCATTTCATAGGAAATTCTGTGATATTATAATAGTGTCTAGGGTTTTCAAGTAAAATACAGAAATAGCTGAAATGCTTACATCTCACATTTCAACATAGTTGGGCACAATCAAATCGTACGGCGCTTATTGGAAATTGGATCCCATACAATGGCAGGGCTACTGGGGTACCGCCCGTCACAGTACGGGGCCTAGATCACCGTACCGAGGATTACTCCCTTCATCCCCTGCAACACAAGGCCGGAACCATTCCTTACTGAACAGTCCCGAACAAGATAAACCCCGTGGTTGGCGCGCCCAACCACCCACTAAGCCGAATAAAAAGGGACATCTAGACAAGGGAAATATCTTGTCCTGCTTGGGCATGACCCACCTAACCTTGCTGCATCTCCCCTGTTTTAGCCATTCCCGGTTGATGAGGCTTGAGGCTACGATTACCTTTAAAGAACATATTTCTTAGAATGCTCATCGTCCGCCTGACGATGTGCTGAAAGCATTCAATCCATACAAGTTCGTTCCGGGTTCGAACGAAACCGAAGGCATTATCTCGTTACACTCATTTTGGAATCACCCTCAGAGTCAACGACGACAATCCTTGCATTCTGAATCTTCATCTTCACTTCAGATTAACGACCTAACGTTAATTTGGAAATCGATGTGGTTTTCGGATGTTCCAAATGTGGAAACCCGATCCCGGTCTCATCAAAATCCAAAACGTGTCTTTTAGGGCCAAGTTGTTTAAGGTTTAAAACAATTCAATTATCCATATACATACAGATAGATAATTCACAGTATCACAATAGAACATCATCATAAACAGATAATCAATATTATCATCACAACAGATAATCCAAATTATCATCATGTTTAAATCAAACATGCATTTCATGTAGCATCGTTTATCTCAAACTAGAAATCTCAAATCATTTAAGACAAACTATATCATCCATCCATACATAAGCAATCATATCAGCTATAATTAATTTAAAATGAATTAAATTAATTACTTGCATCTCTAATTAATTTAAAATAAATTAAATTAATTACTTAACCATTATAATTCTTGCTTATATAACTATTAACCAATTATCAATCAATTAATAAATCCATTTCACTTAATCATACTTTGATTAATTAACATTAAATTCAAGTAATCATTCTTAATTAATCCCAAATTATTTATCTTATCCAAATCTAGAAATTAACCTTTAATTACATATATTACATTACTTCTTAATTTCACCAATTAATTTCTCTTTAATCTTTCATTATTAATTTCATTATTTAATGATTGCTAATTACATTTCATTCCATTATCCTATATTAAATTAATTACCTTAAGTAATTAAATCTTCAATTAAACTATATTTATTAATCATCCCTGATTAATACTACTCAGTAATCAATCACCTTTAATTACTCTTATCACATCACTTAATCACTTCTCAACTGATTTCCTTTATATCAATCCCTTGATTAAATTACACAAAGTAATTATACTCAAATTACTTCCATTATCAACCTTAATTAATTTCTTCTAGTCATTATCATCAATTACTTCTCCAAGTAATTATATTCATCATATCATCATATAATTATTTAAATCAATTAAACTTGATTAATTATCTTAAACAATTCATTGTAAACTTCATTAATTACAATAAATAATTTATTCCTCAATTACTTAAATACTTAATTAGCTTTCCTTAATCACTCAATTACTTAATCAATTTGTTTCACTTAATTTCTTAATTAACTATTCTTTAATCATTGATTAATGATCTTAATAAAACTTATTTATTTATTAATAACTAACCACTTACCTGAATTTTATTTATATTAAATTGCATACTTTCATTCATTAATTACTTTACGTAGTCAATCATACTGTATTAATTACTTAATCAAATCAGTTGATCCATCACCAGTTACAATTAAAAAGTAATTATTTTATTTACTTCTGAAATTATCAATTAAGATTAGATTTCAACATATTTAGCATTTTAACATTTGAGATCCTTATCAGTTTTAAAAATCAATTACAATGACTGACTATACTCAATTGTTAATTAACTTTGTACTAAATTAAAACAAATTCTGGATTAAAATAATAATTAAGAATTTAAAACACTTTAAAGCATTGATTAAATAATTTACTTGAATTAAAACTTTTGGACTTTAAATTTCAAACCCATGAAATCAGTGTTTGCAGTTTGAATAAGAATATTTGATAACACTTACTTTTTTTAAAACATAAACTAAACTGCAGGAACAAGGAAACCCGAGTTCCCCCTTGAGTTTACACGGTACTTCACCGAGTTCCAACGCTTCTTCCCCTGTTATACCCAGCACCTCTTCCTCTTCCTCTACTCTTTTTTTCTCTGAAGTTAAAAGTTTGAGCTAAACCAAATTACGACATCAGGAAAATCACTCACACACTCTCGACACTCGCACCCAACTCGAAGAAAACCCTCTAATTATTCGAGCACAACCCGAGTATCCCACGCCGACACGTCACCGACCCCTCCTCCTTGTCGTGCACGTGCACAGCAACACCAACGGACTCCGGCGAACCCCCACGACGCAGACACACCACAATCTCCTCCCACACTCGAAATCCAAAGTCGAAATTTTCCAGAAATGCCGAAACTAAAAATCGACAGTTCAACCCAAACAGAACTCGAAACCTCTCCGACAATATCACCTCGTCATCGCCGCCGCGACCACCGTAAGCCCCCAAAATCCTACCACACCACGACAACACTCCATCCTTCCTTCCCCCGAAGTTCCAAGCAGCTCGATCACGAATTTATGATGAACTGGGCACATTTACAGACAGGTCCAAATTTTGGGCTAAAACCCTAAATCAATCCCACTCCTTTAATTCACATGATATAAAAATTATCTGCTAATTTTTACGTGATCCTACATGTTTAAGCTTGCTTCAACTAAAATTTTAAACATAAAAATTTATTGAATCAACAGTTATTGACAAAAGTCAAATTCAGTCCCCTTTTAAACTGCTCCTTGAATTCTTATCTAAAAATCATTATTTTTATACTAAAAATCCTAACTTTGTTTGTTGAATCAAGATATGAAATAAGATTAACAAAATTAAATATTTGAATTTTGAACATATTGATTTCCATTTACTGATACCTGAGTTTGCAGTGTCTCAGTTTTCACTAACCACCTTCATCAATTATTCCAGTTCGTGATTACAGTTTAACAAGTGTTTAATTTATATTCTTAAGTATCAAATATTTGTATGAAGAAGAAGTATTTAAACTTGTCCCTGCTTTTACTTTGTTCTGAAATTAGAAACATTGAAGAACAAATCATATAAATTTCCAGTGCACAGAAATATTCACAGAGAAGTTTGCTTAAACTATAACAAGCACATAACATCCAAAAAGAAAACTCACAAATTAAATTTTGAAAATAGATTGTTTACTCACCAATAAAATCGGAGAACATTCCTTGTTTCTTTTCCCTTTTCTTTCTGTTTTCCTCTTTTGTATTTTCTTCTTCTTTTAGTTACTGTTTTACTCTTATATATTTCTCAGGTATGCTATGCTATGCTACTGATCAAATAAATGATGCATACGCATATATAAAGAAGATAAGAAAATGAATAGAGAAGGTTTTGACCTGGTAAGGTGTTATCTGCTACTGTTCCATTCTTGTTTTTATCAGGCAAGCTTCTCTCTTCTTCTTTTTTTATTATATACTGATATGATTCTTGAATTCACCCAAATGTTTGCTGAGATTCTAAAACATTAATTGCTAATGTACTATTGTCTACCCTTAATCCATCAATACATAGATATTTTGATCTCTTGCCTGCATAATCATTTGCAGGTTGCAATATATATTTACTTACTGACAGCATGTACAAAAAGATATACTATTCTTTGTTTTAAGTATGTTAATCAGATCTATTCACTGTGAATAAAGATTTGTTTTGCTGTGTGAAGATATTGTACGCAAACATACTTATGCAGGTAGATACTTGGCTTGTGTGTGAAGCTTGTTTATGAAGATATTTTATTTTTATAAACACTTGTCTTGTTACTTAGTTAGTTTACATGTTATAATTATGAATTGCTGTGTATATAGATATTTTGTTTGAAAACTTATACTTAGCAATTTATACGTTTGACTTGTTAGCTTAAAAGAATGTTCATCTGGCTTATTTTATTTTATACATAATTGAAATGACAAAGGTTGACTGAGATGAAAACAATCAAAAGCCATGTTTCTTCATATGTTTACATGATAAGATTATGCTTGGCTGTGTACATTTATTTGTATGTAAAAAAAAATACCTTTTTGCAGTTAGGAATTTAGCTTGTATAGGAAGACATGTTGTTGTGTATAAAGATTTTGTTGTATGAAAATCCACTTTGCAGGCAAACACTATCATGAATATGAAGATATTTATTTAGATATTTGCTTTGTTATTATGTTATACTTGTTTTATTTCATTTTATACTTAGTGTTTCATTTAACTCTTGTTTATATTTACATTTGTATCTTGACTTTGACCAGCAATATTTAAGTTATGTTCAATATGGTGACTTATATTAGCTTTGCACATATGTTTGTATTTGTATTTTAGGTAAAAATATTTAAATTAGGTTTATATGATATATTTGAATTTATATTTATCTTTATATTCATTTCTATTTGTATTTCACTATTATTATTTAAATTATATACACATGTTTAACTTACAATTTACATTTATATTTTATATTGCTGAAATTAGATTTTAATTTATACATTACATTCCTATGTATATTTCCAAATGTAAACAAAATACAGTATTTTAATTTAGTTACATAAGGTCAATATTATTAAAAGATTCTATTAAAATATCCAAGATCAAATTCCCTTTCTAAAATACAAATTTACATAAACAAATTGGCAATTATTCCAAAATCATGCTCATTTGAAAATAATTGGTTCATATTTTATTTAATCAGATTAAATATTTATTTAAAATAAACAAGGCCAAAATTCAGGGTCGTTACATTCTTCCCCCCTTAAAAGAATTTCGTCCCCAAAATTTAAAACAAAGATAATTTAAAAGCTGTTCTACCAACCATTCACACATACATGTCATTCCTACAACAACAAACAATCGAACAGTTTATCCTAACAAGCAACACTAGCTATCCGAACTCCCATCCGGATAAACTTTCCTAGAACTATCCAGAGTCTCCCAGATGCAATCACTGAGATTCTCGCTCCACTGCACTCGACAAGCTTCACTACTTACTCCCGAGTTGCCTCCCATCCTGATCAACAATCCGAACAGGATTCCTGACTACAGTCAAATTCCGCTTGACTTCCAAATCTCCTTGAACTACCAGTTCTACAACTAATGATGGATCCTAAACAAAATTCCAAGATGAGATGTATGGGATACATTTATGAATTCCATACATCCATTCTGGCAATTCAATCCTATAAGATACAACTCCAATTTAAGTTGAATTTTATATTCATACATAACTCGAGGTCTCAGCCTCCCATTCATTTTAAATTTACAATCAAATTTAATTAATTCACCATCCAACTTTATTTGACCAATTCTAATTTCATTTACATACTTAATTTACTAATTTATTTCATCTTAGTTTATTTCCACTCCCAATTTAATATTTGATTTTATCACAAAAATCACTTATTATAGTTCTTGAGTTTATTACTAGTTTGTAGTCCTGGTTTGGATACTTATTTCATTTTCCAAGTTCAAAATAATTGTATTTTAGCTTATAATTCCACCTTTAAATTTTAAACTTTATGAGCCCCAAATTTATTTATTCTCCACACTACATGTAACGATCCTGAATCGACCTTCGAAAATCGGCACCGAATACGACACTCGTATTCAAATGCCGCAGATCCAAACGTCGAATCTGGTTCGCCGGAGCTTATAACACATTAAGTAAATAACACAGCGGAAGAAATGAATAATATATCAATATACAACATTTGATACAATAACTGATACAACATGAATGATACAACAGGATGGTACAATAGATATCAACATTATCAGAGATACAAAGAATAGCAGCGGAAATAAAAGGATAACACTAGCAGCGGAACAAAATCTCCAAAATAGCCTTCAAGAAAGAACTCCAGCTGTAACTCCATCTCCAAAGCACCAATCCAGAAATAGCTCGAACTCCCAAATCAAGATGAAGAGAAGCAACTCGATCCAAATGCGATTGCCAAATCTTAAGGCTGAAAGCTATCGAATCTACACCTACCATTGATTATCTGAAAACCCCAACTCTAGACTGCCCGTGTGGGAAAATAGTGGGCACCCAGAGTTTAGGAAAGGAACAATAAACTCCAGGTCAGTCATGGGACTGGTATGAGCAAACAAAAACATTTGGTCTTTTTAAACAACAAAAGAATTTAAATTTGAAATCCGCAATGCTTTTTGGAAAATGAAACTACCATAAGGCCTCCCGCCACACACACAATGCAAACGCAGAATTGGAGGAGATTTCTCCTTATGACAGTCAAATATGCTTAATACGAGAAAGTTTTCTTTGATATTATTACTAGTGCATAGTGCAGAAAACCATTTCGAAAGTACAATATAAATCCTAGCCAGCATAGACATTCCGAACTATGCCTACTATAGCTACTATCCAAACAGTGGTGACCACCATAAGTGAATGGCAGGTAATACAACTAAAACCGTACAAGGCACGTATTGGATGAATGGATTCCCAACAAATGGTCAGGCTAAGGAACTTCCTACTGTCAATAGGATCGCCTCTGGCGGGACGTCCCGAGAACTAACGTTACGGTTAGATCTCTGCCAACACAAGGCCGGGTTACCTCTGTAACTAGGTAACTACTACACGAATATGCCATCCCCCGGTCCTTTGGGACCTTTATCCGAGGCGCCTCAAAGCAACAACCACACAGTAAATGAGATTGGAGCAACCACATAGGTTAAATACCAGGGCTCCATACCTGATACCACCCTTTACCAGAAGGGAATGACATACCCTAAAGGGAGCGACCCTCATAACCTTGCCGCATCTTTCCTGTTTCGACCATTTCCGGGGTGTGAGGTCCTGATGCAGTCTCATCCACAAAGCTACGCTTTGGCACAAAGCCATGCTTTGGGTCAACAGATGGCCAAAGCAATGATCACAAAGATAAATGATCAAACAAATGATCATATCACAAATGATCAACCAATGACCATCACACAGCAGCACTCAGCATGCCACATTACCAGATTGGGAATATCACTGATAAATATCAACTACATAACCTCTGAGCTCGTACGTCTCAGAGAAGGGTGTTAAGCTAAGAGAATAAATTCTCCGCCACCAAGCAGAAATGTATTTGATAGAGATCAGATAACATCTCAAAGTGTAATGTCGGACATACAACCATACAAGTCTGTTCCGGGTTCGAACAGAACCGAAGGCACTTCCGAAGAAGCCCTTGCAAATCCGGGTATCCACAATCCCGATCGGACTTCCCATCACTAAGGGAATCTCTATACCGTAGCTACTCGGTGCAGAGAAAATCGATAGGTTATCCTAACGTTCTCGAAGACACCCGGTCTTCAACACCGGTCTTCAAATGCAATCCATAACGTCGTATCACTATTCGGAATGGGCTATATGACATGAAGGTCCTCTCCCGGCTAAACCGAATAGTAAGCGCCATATTTTAAAACATATGGATATGGGATTTCAGTTAAGTCACAACTTAAAAATCCAAACTTTTCTTTTAAATGGTTAAACAAATTACCATTTTAAAATCTTTTTAAATAAAAAGATTTATTTCAAAACCTTTAATGGTTTAACAATTTCTACATTTAAATCTTTTAAACAAAAGATTATCTTAAGGATCCCCTTTAAATTCTATGACAAAGATCACCAATCTTAAATAAAGATTTATTTCTAGCCTTTCAAAACAATTCCACTTCAAATTGAATTAACTCATTGGTCTTTAAATAAAAGAGTCATTCCATAGCTTTCAAAATAATTTCCAAAGGTTCATTCATATTTTGGAAAATTATTTTTTTTTTTTTATTCAAACTTGAAATTCCTTATGAATTTGAGATTCATTACTTATGTGAAAGCTACTAGCATTTAAAAACAAACAGTTTTACTTCGGAAAACCCGATTTCAATTTCACTAGTTAAAGCCTTTCAAATATAAAATTCAAATTCCCAAACCAATAGGATTTAGTTTCAAATCTTGAATTTAAATTCAAATCAACTATTTAAATTTCAAAACTTAATCCATTTATTCGAAATAGCTTTTATTTTTGAAAACTTCCTTTTTAAAAGCCTTTTCCACTTTTAACCCAATTTCATTTTCCAAACCGTTTAAATTCAAAAATCCAAGATTTAAAACCATTTCAAAAATCTGTGACTTAACTGATTTCCACGTGCAATCCATATTTGTGTGTGTATAGTGTGGTCCAGGGGTTTAACACAATAGTGCATAATATCAATCAGCACAGATTCAAATACAGCAATATATTTGATAAGCGATATAAATTATAACGCTTATATTTGATAAGCGGTATGAACCATAACGCTTATTTTTCATTTACAGATCACAGGTACATATATCACAGAAAATAAATTACAGTAAACATAGTTCAAATCAAACAAAGTTTAAACAATTAGGGATATCAAGCAGTTCAATCATTCAATAGAATCCAATCATCTATAAACAATATCAATTAATTATCTGATTAATTCAAATCAGATTAGTCACTAATCTTAGTTAATAAATGTTAACTAATTACAACCTATTTAATTAATATTTCTTAATTGATTACTATAATTAATCACTTCTTAATTAATAATTTTTTTCTAAATTGCTTAATTTATTACATCTAGTAATTATCAATTTATTACTTCACTAAGTGATTACCATCCATTAATTAATTAATATTTACCAAAGCATCCAATGTTTAAATTAATTTCACTTGATTAATTAATCTAAACTTATTAAACTCACTAATTATATTATGTAATTAATTTCTTAATTACTTAATCAAGTTATCATTTACAAGATATTTTAAATCAATTTACTTAAATTTATTTTCAAATATCATTTTAAATTTAAGATTTTAAAATGAATCCAAATTATCTTTAACAAAATTTTACAACACATTTTTTTAAACCTTTCATTTCATAAGTTTAAGAAGCTCTCATTTAATAAAGAAGCTTAGAAGAATTTAAAACCAAATTCATATTTAAATTCAAATCAATTTGAATTATACTTTAAACATTTCAAATTTCTTAACACATTTTAAATTTTAAATCCTTCCTACATTTCAAAACTGAAATACTTATTTGAAATTTTAATCCAGATTGGTTTTCAGATTTAAAGACTCTACTTACATTTTAAACTATATTTTAAAGTTCAAAATTATTTAACCATTTCAAGTATTTAAAAGATTTAAATTTAAACTCAAAAAAAATTGAAGTTTACATTAAATTCCAGATTTAAAAATACAGATTTAAACTCATTTTAAAACTCCAATTCAAAATTTCAAACTTCCAATTCAATTGCAAAACTATATATGGATTTCACTTATAAGTTTTAAAACCCAATTTAAATTTAAAAACATAAATTATTTCAAATTTTAGACAATCAAATTTGAATTCATATTCAATTTCACATTTTCAAAACTCAGTCTAATTTCAACTTGCATTTTAATCTTTACATTTAAATTTAAAAACAGAAAACAGGGTTTTTTCTAGTTTTATTTAAAACCCAAAGTAAAATTTAAAAATTCAAATGATTTCAAACCCAAGATTTAAACTATTGAATTCTTATTTATGTTCAGGTTTAAGACATAGTTTAGATTTTAGTTTGCATTTAAAACTCTACTTCTAATATAATTTTTTTTTTTTTTAAAAAAAAAAACTGTAACAGGCTCTGCTTTTATACTAAAACCTGAAACATTTACCTACCCGAGCCTCACTTGTATTTACTTCGAGCTAATCACGAATCTACCCGATACAAAACACGAGAACCCAATTCCAGTTCCCCTTTCTTCTTCTCCCACGCATCATCACCCAGATCAAATCACGTGCACGTGCACATCATCCCGTCCATCTCCGACCCACCGTGCCATCTTCAACGTACCAACAACGATCATCTCACCTCAACAATCCCTCGAGATTGACAAATATGAGCAAGAATCAAAATCGAGCTTAATTCTCAAAACCTGGAACAGAAATGACCAAACTTCCACCAAACCTGTCAACGCCAATATCAAGCTCCTCCGGCCACCGTTAGTGCTGCAACTCCGGCCATCCCTCCGCCTACGTCTCCTCTTCCAACCCCCAAAACCTTATTGAACTCGATCGCTCCTATAGGTGGGGTCAGTAAATCAAACTGCCTAGCTAAAAACTAGGGTTACAGAAGAAAACCCCCTGCCATTGCTTCCACGATGAAAATCAACATCGTCCAGTATTTTTCTTGTCAACAACAATCACTCCTCTACCCACAAGTTGAACCCCGACCCTTCAATTTGCCGAGATCACTCAAAAACCCAATATCCCCATTTTTAGTTCAACACTAAACTGTGTGTTAAGTTCTAAACTAAAAATTATGATTTTAATTTTAAAAATCAAGTTTTAGGGTGATGTTTCAGATCTTAGGCCTGAAACAATATATTACATGGTTTTGAATTACACCATTTCAAAGTTTGATCAGCTTTTATAAGATTTCAGAGGCATTTCATAAATAGATATGTACAGTCCTATACATATACTTCTATATCTAAATATAACATGCATGCCTATTTATCAACTAATCAAGCAATTTCCTTTTCATCATACATCAATGTCAAACATATATCAAAGTGTAGAGGCAAAATTATGTAAGTTTGCTCACAACAACAAGAACAGATTCAAAGTAGAAGGTTTGCTCACCTTAAGATGATGAAGAAACAAAGAACAGGGAACAGAATGAAGGCAGAGAAAAATCTTGAGCCTGCCTGAATTTTCTTGGAATTTAGACCTGTAAGTTGTAAATACAGGTCCTTATATTTTTTTTTTTGTTGCACTCAATTTATTAAATACAAACAGTTTTAATTACTTACAAGTTTTGAATTCTTATGTACACAGAGAACCATTTCCCTGCATTTACAACCAGAGCTTGAAATTCCTTTACCTTTGAACTGAATTTTGTTTTCCTGCAACTTATTAATAATGTTGTTCAAATCTTTGTTTCATTACTGACAATAACATTTAATTCAAGTTTTAAAAAGAAGATTTTCACTTGCCTTTATAATTTATTTTCAGAGAAAAAAAAATCTTGCATTATCTCTGGCCCAAACTGGAGCTCTTCTTTTCTTCTTTTATAAAACAAATCTGCAGTTTAAATTGGTTTATTTCAACTTGATTTTCTTAATTTATTCAAGACAAAAGAAAAATAAATAAACTACTAACTTACAGGTTACTGTTTGTTTTAGCTTCAGATTTAAGGTTGTCTGATCTTCAAGTTTGCATTGTTTTACTGAGTTGCTTCTTTCTTTCTTTCTTTTTCCTGATTTTTCTCACTTTGTTGTTTGAGTTTCTGTTTTCAGGTTTATGATCTTTTTAGATTTGCAAAATCCTCTTGGTTGTATTTTACAGGTTTGAGGCTTATAATTTCGAAATCTTGGGAGCTGAAAGGTTTTTTAATTTTTTTATTCTATTATTTTATTTAAGCAATTAAATTGAATGCCATTTGTAACAAGATAATCATGAGATCTAACACTTGTACAAATTCAAACTCACATATGTATGTTTATTTTTTATACTCCATCTCTTTTTACTGTTTGTTTCAGATTTTGTGAGATAGGGTTTGATTGCATTTTTAAACTTGATTAATTAAAATAAAGAGTGATGATGCTATTTGGATATATATGCATATATGTAAGATCCTTATATCTTTAAAACATGTTATATTTGTTTGCATACCTATATACAATGTGTTTTAAGTCCTTATTTCATTTCACTTTGTAAACATGTTTTTCTATGTTTCAAGTTTTGTTTACTTCTTCACTTCCTTATGTAAATGTTTACATTTACAATTTTCAAAGAAAATCTTTTTATATCATATTTATTTTATAAATGAACACACCTCTTAATTCATCATTTGTATGTGTGTATATACATACAATGTTAAAAGAACTTTTTTTAGCCAATGTTTGCATTATATACATTATATCTTAATGAAATTTAAATGCCATTTACTTAAAAAAGAAATTACTTTAAATTTAATACTTTGGTATATTTACAAACAATATTCTCAATTGAAAATGTTCAATTCTCTACAACCAATATTATTTTAACTTTTATTTGAAATCTTTAAACCAATATTAACTTTAAGCTTAGTTCATTATATTTATTAATTATAATTCATTTGTATAATTAAATGAACATATATCTTTATTAAATTTGAAAAATTCAAATATACACAAAATTTTATTTACAATATATTTAAATTTTATTTACTTGTAATCAAATTTCTATTTAAAAATCTAAAATTTTAAGTTTATTCTGGAAATATCTAATTAATTCACAAATAACCCCACAATTAAATTTCAAAATTAAATTAATTATTGTATTATTTTGGCTAATATTTCAGGAATGTTACAGATTTCCCCCCTTAAAAGAATTTCGTCCTCGAAATTGCCAGAAAGACGAGAAAGAAAAGATAATAGATAAAGAAATTATTGATCGCATTAGATCGAAATATTTATTCTGCATTTGGTTTAGCAAATCAGAATATCGACAATATGAGAACAAACTCATATAATATTACAGAAAATATTTGGGTCCATCGATCTACGAATATGCAAGGGTATTGATTAGTTCGAAGGGATAACTAATCGTTCGTAGAATATACCGGATTCCCAGAGAATAAATAGATGGATTTAATTTTCAACAATTCCCAAATGCTAGATATGGATAACGAATTCAAGCCAGAATACTCAAAGTATATAGACTTTGATATACATGCTAAATTACAATGTTAAATTTGGTTTTAATCCGATATTATTTTATCGATACAATTCAAATTTATCCTTACATTTATTAATCAATTTAACTTAATTTAAAATTTCCAATTTATTTAATTTAAATTTTCAATTTCAAATTCATTAGAGTTTAGATCGGAAAGCTGATAAGAAATGGATGAAAATACGAAGTAAGAATCTTCTACAACGATTCGTAGGGTCACCATCACACCGAAACTTCTTTCTGGAGCAGCTACGAAGCAATCAAAAGAATACGAAATCGAATCAAAGGAGATTGATAGAGAAAAATTGTTTCCGCTATTGCAGGGTATTGACCATTTGTAGTGGTATTTCCTGTCCCCTATCTCGTTCTCTTCTCGCACTCATACTCACTATCAGTGGATGGTAAGAGAATTTACTGAGGCATTCGAACAGATATCTTAGGGATATACTCATTCTAGGATATACTTCACCCTATCTCTAATGAGTTACCTAATGTGTTATACTCCTGAGCTAAGGTTTTAACCATTAGCTCTGATACCAAATGTAACGGGACGAGCCAGTGGCGACCGGTAGGCTTTGCAACCATCCCAGACCCACCGTGGCATAACAATGGTACCCCAGACCTTGCTTTTACGGCCAGCCTTTCGACTGTCATGGCTTACGCCTAACCAACCCCTTATCACTAAGAGAGGACGTGTGGGGGTAAGAGTCCCCCGTTCGCCACCAAACCGCGAAGCGAGAACCCCCCATCACATTTCACTAAGATAAGCAAGTCTGGTCCGGGTTCGAACAGAACCGAAGGCACTTCCGAAGAAGCCCTTGCAAATCCGGGTATCCACAATCCCGATCGGACTTCCCATCACTAAGGGAATCTCTATACCGTAGCTACTCGGTGCAGAGAAAATCGATAGGTTATCCTAACGTTCTCGAAGACACCCGGTCTTCAACACCGGTCTTCAAATGCAATCCATAACGTCGTATCACTATTCGGAATGGGCTATATGACATGAAGGTCCTCTCCCGGCTAAACCGAATAGTAAGCGCCATATTTTAAAACATATGGATATGGGATTTCAGTTAAGTCACAACTTAAAAATCCAAACTTTTCTTTTAAATGGTTAAACAAATTACCATTTTAAAATCTTTTTAAATAAAAAGATTTATTTCAAAACCTTTAATGGTTTAACAATTTCTACATTTAAATCTTTTAAACAAAAGATTATCTTAAGGATCCCCTTTAAATTCTATGACAAAGATCACCAATCTTAAATAAAGATTTATTTCTAGCCTTTCAAAACAATTCCACTTCAAATTGAATTAACTCATTGGTCTTTAAATAAAAGAGTCATTCCATAGCTTTCAAAATAATTTCCAAAGGTTCATTCATATTTTGGAAAATTATTTTTTTTTTTTTATTCAAACTTGAAATTCCTTATGAATTTGAGATTCATTACTTATGTGAAAGCTACTAGCATTTAAAAACAAACAGTTTTACTTCGGAAAACCCGATTTCAATTTCACTAGTTAAAGCCTTTCAAATATAAAATTCAAATTCCCAAACCAATAGGATTTAGTTTCAAATCTTGAATTTAAATTCAAATCAACTATTTAAATTTCAAAACTTAATCCATTTATTCGAAATAGCTTTTATTTTTGAAAACTTCCTTTTTAAAAGCCTTTTCCACTTTTAACCCAATTTCATTTTCCAAACCGTTTAAATTCAAAAATCCAAGATTTAAAACCATTTCAAAAATCTGTGACTTAACTGATTTCCACGTGCAATCCATATTTGTGTGTGTATAGTGTGGTCCAGGGGTTTAACACAATAGTGCATAATATCAATCAGCACAGATTCAAATACAGCAATATATTTGATAAGCGATATAAATTATAACGCTTATATTTGATAAGCGGTATGAACCATAACGCTTATTTTTCATTTACAGATCACAGGTACATATATCACAGAAAATAAATTACAGTAAACATAGTTCAAATCAAACAAAGTTTAAACAATTAGGGATATCAAGCAGTTCAATCATTCAATAGAATCCAATCATCTATAAACAATATCAATTAATTATCTGATTAATTCAAATCAGATTAGTCACTAATCTTAGTTAATAAATGTTAACTAATTACAACCTATTTAATTAATATTTCTTAATTGATTACTATAATTAATCACTTCTTAATTAATAATTTTTTTCTAAATTGCTTAATTTATTACATCTAGTAATTATCAATTTATTACTTCACTAAGTGATTACCATCCATTAATTAATTAATATTTACCAAAGCATCCAATGTTTAAATTAATTTCACTTGATTAATTAATCTAAACTTATTAAACTCACTAATTATATTATGTAATTAATTTCTTAATTACTTAATCAAGTTATCATTTACAAGATATTTTAAATCAATTTACTTAAATTTATTTTCAAATATCATTTTAAATTTAAGATTTTAAAATGAATCCAAATTATCTTTAACAAAATTTTACAACACATTTTTTTAAACCTTTCATTTCATAAGTTTAAGAAGCTCTCATTTAATAAAGAAGCTTAGAAGAATTTAAAACCAAATTCATATTTAAATTCAAATCAATTTGAATTATACTTTAAACATTTCAAATTTCTTAACACATTTTAAATTTTAAATCCTTCCTACATTTCAAAACTGAAATACTTATTTGAAATTTTAATCCAGATTGGTTTTCAGATTTAAAGACTCTACTTACATTTTAAACTATATTTTAAAGTTCAAAATTATTTAACCATTTCAAGTATTTAAAAGATTTAAATTTAAACTCAAAAAAAATTGAAGTTTACATTAAATTCCAGATTTAAAAATACAGATTTAAACTCATTTTAAAACTCCAATTCAAAATTTCAAACTTCCAATTCAATTGCAAAACTATATATGGATTTCACTTATAAGTTTTAAAACCCAATTTAAATTTAAAAACATAAATTATTTCAAATTTTAGACAATCAAATTTGAATTCATATTCAATTTCACATTTTCAAAACTCAGTCTAATTTCAACTTGCATTTTAATCTTTACATTTAAATTTAAAAACAGAAAACAGGGTTTTTTCTAGTTTTATTTAAAACCCAAAGTAAAATTTAAAAATTCAAATGATTTCAAACCCAAGATTTAAACTATTGAATTCTTATTTATGTTCAGGTTTAAGACATAGTTTAGATTTTAGTTTGCATTTAAAACTCTACTTCTAATATAATTTTTTTTTTTTTAAAAAAAAAAAACTGTAACAGGCTCTGCTTTTATACTAAAACCTGAAACATTTACCTACCCGAGCCTCACTTGTATTTACTTCGAGCTAATCACGAATCTACCCGATACAAAACACGAGAACCCAATTCCAGTTCCCCTTTCTTCTTCTCCCACGCATCATCACCCAGATCAAATCACGTGCACGTGCACATCATCCCGTCCATCTCCGACCCACCGTGCCATCTTCAACGTACCAACAACGATCATCTCACCTCAACAATCCCTCGAGATTGACAAATATGAGCAAGAATCAAAATCGAGCTTAATTCTCAAAACCTGGAACAGAAATGACCAAACTTCCACCAAACCTGTCAACGCCAATATCAAGCTCCTCCGGCCACCGTTAGTGCTGCAACTCCGGCCATCCCTCCGCCTACGTCTCCTCTTCCAACCCCCAAAACCTTATTGAACTCGATCGCTCCTATAGGTGGGGTCAGTAAATCAAACTGCCTAGCTAAAAACTAGGGTTACAGAAGAAAACCCCCTGCCATTGCTTCCACGATGAAAATCAACATCGTCCAGTATTTTTCTTGTCAACAACAATCACTCCTCTACCCACAAGTTGAACCCCGACCCTTCAATTTGCCGAGATCACTCAAAAACCCAATATCCCCATTTTTAGTTCAACACTAAACTGTGTGTTAAGTTCTAAACTAAAAATTATGATTTTAATTTTAAAAATCAAGTTTTAGGGTGATGTTTCAGATCTTAGGCCTGAAACAATATATTACATGGTTTTGAATTACACCATTTCAAAGTTTGATCAGCTTTTATAAGATTTCAGAGGCATTTCATAAATAGATATGTACAGTCCTATACATATACTTCTATATCTAAATATAACATGCATGCCTATTTATCAACTAATCAAGCAATTTCCTTTTCATCATACATCAATGTCAAACATATATCAAAGTGTAGAGGCAAAATTATGTAAGTTTGCTCACAACAACAAGAACAGATTCAAAGTAGAAGGTTTGCTCACCTTAAGATGATGAAGAAACAAAGAACAGGGAACAGAATGAAGGCAGAGAAAAATCTTGAGCCTGCCTGAATTTTCTTGGAATTTAGACCTGTAAGTTGTAAATACAGGTCCTTATATTTTTTTTTTTGTTGCACTCAATTTATTAAATACAAACAGTTTTAATTACTTACAAGTTTTGAATTCTTATGTACACAGAGAACCATTTCCCTGCATTTACAACCAGAGCTTGAAATTCCTTTACCTTTGAACTGAATTTTGTTTTCCTGCAACTTATTAATAATGTTGTTCAAATCTTTGTTTCATTACTGACAATAACATTTAATTCAAGTTTTAAAAAGAAGATTTTCACTTGCCTTTATAATTTATTTTCAGAGAAAAAAAAATCTTGCATTATCTCTGGCCCAAACTGGAGCTCTTCTTTTCTTCTTTTATAAAACAAATCTGCAGTTTAAATTGGTTTATTTCAACTTGATTTTCTTAATTTATTCAAGACAAAAGAAAAATAAATAAACTACTAACTTACAGGTTACTGTTTGTTTTAGCTTCAGATTTAAGGTTGTCTGATCTTCAAGTTTGCATTGTTTTACTGAGTTGCTTCTTTCTTTCTTTCTTTTTCCTGATTTTTCTCACTTTGTTGTTTGAGTTTCTGTTTTCAGGTTTATGATCTTTTTAGATTTGCAAAATCCTCTTGGTTGTATTTTACAGGTTTGAGGCTTATAATTTCGAAATCTTGGGAGCTGAAAGGTTTTTTAATTTTTTTATTCTATTATTTTATTTAAGCAATTAAATTGAATGCCATTTGTAACAAGATAATCATGAGATCTAACACTTGTACAAATTCAAACTCACATATGTATGTTTATTTTTTATACTCCATCTCTTTTTACTGTTTGTTTCAGATTTTGTGAGATAGGGTTTGATTGCATTTTTAAACTTGATTAATTAAAATAAAGAGTGATGATGCTATTTGGATATATATGCATATATGTAAGATCCTTATATCTTTAAAACATGTTATATTTGTTTGCATACCTATATACAATGTGTTTTAAGTCCTTATTTCATTTCACTTTGTAAACATGTTTTTCTATGTTTCAAGTTTTGTTTACTTCTTCACTTCCTTATGTAAATGTTTACATTTACAATTTTCAAAGAAAATCTTTTTATATCATATTTATTTTATAAATGAACACACCTCTTAATTCATCATTTGTATGTGTGTATATACATACAATGTTAAAAGAACTTTTTTTAGCCAATGTTTGCATTATATACATTATATCTTAATGAAATTTAAATGCCATTTACTTAAAAAAGAAATTACTTTAAATTTAATACTTTGGTATATTTACAAACAATATTCTCAATTGAAAATGTTCAATTCTCTACAACCAATATTATTTTAACTTTTATTTGAAATCTTTAAACCAATATTAACTTTAAGCTTAGTTCATTATATTTATTAATTATAATTCATTTGTATAATTAAATGAACATATATCTTTATTAAATTTGAAAAATTCAAATATACACAAAATTTTATTTACAATATATTTAAATTTTATTTACTTGTAATCAAATTTCTATTTAAAAATCTAAAATTTTAAGTTTATTCTGGAAATATCTAATTAATTCACAAATAACCCCACAATTAAATTTCAAAATTAAATTAATTATTGTATTATTTTGGCTAATATTTCAGGAATGTTACACTACATCCATTTATTCTTAATCACATTTATTTTCATTTTAAACTTCAGATCTTACCTGTATCAAACAAGCATACTTTATTTCAAATATTTAAATTCTTTTGATAAGCCATCAGAGTTTATTTATGCAAATTTAATTTTTATCCAACTATTCTTTTTTTTTTTTTTTTTTTTTGAATAAAGATTTTATTTCATTCAACTTAAATCATCATTCAAGCTTTTGCTAAATAAACTCTCATTTTCCTTGAAGCTATGCTTCTATAAAGTTTAATCTTAAATTAATTTATTTTTTTCAATTTCATACTTAAATTTATTTCCAGCTTATTTGATACTCACCTAGATCAATCCCATTTATTATCTCATATCAAACTTCTACTTAACCAAATTAAATCTCATAAATATATTCAATCAACCAATTATTCCAAATTAGTTCTCTCCCATTTCCAATCCCATATTGGACTTTTATCTTCAAAAATTATCTTATTATTTTATCTGTGTTCATGTTTATTTTATAATTCAATTTTGGGTTTTTATTTCAAATACAAAACAATTCTGTTTTGGCATACTATTTAATTTCCCCATATTTTCTTTATAAGTCTCACATTCATATTTTCACATTTTACCCAATATAAGCTTGAATATATTCATATTTCATTTTAACTCAAGATTGAACACTCATCTATAGCCAAAAATATTCCTAATCAATGTGTTGCCAATTTTCTTTACAAGCTATCGGAATATATCTATTCCAATTCAATTTGCTTATCTTAACTTCCATCAATTTAAGCACCATACTATTCTCTTTACTCTACCAACCCATTTGGATTTGATTAAATAAGAACTTAATTTCATTTTAATATCATCTATATCCCAATTCATTTTATTCAAATCTTAAATTTGAATCCAATTATTAAGCTTAAGTAAATCTCAACCAAAATTTTATTTCTATTAGATTTTCACATCAAATTCATTTACATTTGTAAATTTGATGTACTTCATTAATTATTCACATCCTTATCATTATTATGTTTTTAATCATTAGTTTAATTCCAAAATTAAATTAAACTCCTAACTTAATTCAAAATAAATCCTCATTTTCAACTTCATTTTTAAATTTTAATTCCAAATTAAATTTCTTACTTCCTTGGTTATATAAGCCATTGTAAATCTTTACAATCCTATTTGTCTATAAACACTATCATCCAAATACTATAATTATATATATAATAATTACAGAAACAATTTTTTTTTTTAATATCAAAATAGATTTTGGATGAAATTATTTAATTCACCCACTTTTGAAAACAATATCATGTCAAATTATTCTATTCAAGTGTTTAGAAACCCCTTCGGTACAGTTGTGCAGACCGCACTGACGAAGGTTCATATACCACTCAATAAATCAATCAACATAATATAAAACCATTTTATATTCACTAACAAGTACGCACTCATATCTATTATTACGCTCAGACTCATTCTAGAGTACTACCGACTCTATCTCTAAGGAGTAATCTCCACTAGAGCCAAGGTTCTCACTTAACCTTTCAGCTCTGATACCAACTGTGACGACCCGCCCTTCTACTACCAGAAAGACGTATCATCATGAAGAAAGAAAGAGGTAGAAATAGAAAAGAAAGAGAAAGAAAGAACAACAACAACAACAGAACTCACAGCGGAATGGAATAAAATATAATACATCACATAACAGTTCATAGTTTACATATATCAGAGTTATACAATATTTTACATTTGACAAATGTTATATATACATCAGTCACTACATACATCTCAAATATAACATACTCTAACTAACACAGCGGAACAAGATAGATATCTACACGCCGAAGCCTCCTGCTCCATTGCTCCTCCAGAATTCGTCAAAGCTAACCTGAATCCCTTGACTACCCGTAAAAATTTGGGTACCCGAGAGTTTATAGAAAACAAAAATAAACTTCGGGTCAGACATGGGTCTGGTATGAGTAAACAGTTTAAATTGTTTAACTTTGCAAAACTTTTGAAAATAAAGGTATCACGTAAGACTCCCCACAAATAAATATGGGTAAGTTTTTACCTTACGCTGACCAAATCATTTCATAGGAAATTCTGTGATATTATAATAGTGTCTAGGGTTTTCAAGTAAAATACAGAAATAGCTGAAATGCTTACATCTCACATTTCAACATAGTTGGGCACAATCAAATCGTACGGCGCTTATTGGAAATTGGATCCCATACAATGGCAGGGCTACTGGGGTACCGCCCGTCACAGTACGGGGCCTAGATCACCGTACCGAGGATTACTCCCTTCATCCCCTGCAACACAAGACCGGAACCATTCCTTACTGAACAGTCCCGAACAAGATAAACCCCGTGGTTGGCGCGCCCAACCACCCACTAAGCCGAATAAAAAGGGACATCTAGACAAGGGAAATATCTTGTCCTGCTTGGGCATGACCCACCTAACCTTGCTGCATCTCCCCTGTTTTAGCCATTCCCGGTTGATGAGGCTTGAGGCTACGATTACCTTTAAAGAACATATTTCTTAGAATGCTCATCGTCCGCCTGACGATGTGCTGAAAGCATTCAATCCATACAAGTTCGTTCCGGGTTCGAACGAAACCGAAGGCATTATCTCGTTACACTCATTTTGGAATCACCCTCAGAGTCAACGACGACAATCCTTGCATTCTGAATCTTCATCTTCACTTCAGATTAACGACCTAACGTTAATTTGGAAATCGATGTGGTTTTCGGATGTTCCAAATGTGGAAACCCGATCCCGGTCTCATCAAAATCCAAAACGTGTCTTTTAGGGCCAAGTTGTTTAAGGTTTAAAACAATTCAATTATCCATATACATACAGATAGATAATTCACAGTATCACAATAGAACATCATCATAAACAGATAATCAATATTATCATCACAACAGATAATCCAAATTATCATCATGTTTAAATCAAACATGCATTTCATGTAGCATCGTTTATCTCAAACTAGAAATCTCAAATCATTTAAGACAAACTATATCATCCATCCATACATAAGCAATCATATCAGCTATAATTAATTTAAAATGAATTAAATTAATTACTTGCATCTCTAATTAATTTAAAATAAATTAAATTAATTACTTAACCATTATAATTCTTGCTTATATAACTATTAACCAATTATCAATCAATTAATAAATCCATTTCACTTAATCATACTTTGATTAATTAACATTAAATTCAAGTAATCATTCTTAATTAATCCCAAATTATTTATCTTATCCAAATCTAGAAATTAACCTTTAATTACATATATTACATTACTTCTTAATTTCACCAATTAATTTCTCTTTAATCTTTCATTATTAATTTCATTATTTAATGATTGCTAATTACATTTCATTCCATTATCCTATATTAAATTAATTACCTTAAGTAATTAAATCTTCAATTAAACTATATTTATTAATCATCCCTGATTAATACTACTCAGTAATCAATCACCTTTAATTACTCTTATCACATCACTTAATCACTTCTCAACTGATTTCCTTTATATCAATCCCTTGATTAAATTACACAAAGTAATTATACTCAAATTACTTCCATTATCAACCTTAATTAATTTCTTCTAGTCATTATCATCAATTACTTCTCCAAGTAATTATATTCATCATATCATCATATAATTATTTAAATCAATTAAACTTGATTAATTATCTTAAACAATTCATTGTAAACTTCATTAATTACAATAAATAATTTATTCCTCAATTACTTAAATACTTAATTAGCTTTCCTTAATCACTCAATTACTTAATCAATTTGTTTCACTTAATTTCTTAATTAACTATTCTTTAATCATTGATTAATGATCTTAATAAAACTTATTTATTTATTAATAACTAACCACTTACCTGAATTTTATTTATATTAAATTGCATACTTTCATTCATTAATTACTTTACGTAGTCAATCATACTGTATTAATTACTTAATCAAATCAGTTGATCCATCACCAGTTACAATTAAAAAGTAATTATTTTATTTACTTCTGAAATTATCAATTAAGATTAGATTTCAACATATTTAGCATTTTAACATTTGAGATCCTTATCAGTTTTAAAAATCAATTACAATGACTGACTATACTCAATTGTTAATTAACTTTGTACTAAATTAAAACAAATTCTGGATTAAAATAATAATTAAGAATTTAAAACACTTTAAAGCATTGATTAAATAATTTACTTGAATTAAAACTTTTGGACTTTAAATTTCAAACCCATGAAATCAGTGTTTGCAGTTTGAATAAGAATATTTGATAACACTTACTTTTTTTAAAACATAAACTAAACTGCAGGAACAAGGAAACCCGAGTTCCCCCTTAAGTTTACACGGTACTTCACCGAGTTCCAACGCTTCTTCCCCTGTTATACCCAGCACCTCTTCCTCTTCCTCTACTCTTTTTTTCTCTGAAGTTAAAAGTTTGAGCTAAACCAAATTACGACATCAGGAAAATCACTCACACACTCTCGACACTCGCACCCAACTCGAAGAAAACCCTCTAATTATTCGAGCACGACCCGAGTATCCCACGCCGACACGTCACCGACCCCTCCTCCTTGTCGTGCACGTGCACAGCAACACCAACGGACTCCGGCGAACCCCCACGACGCAGACACACCACAATCTCCTCCCACACTCGAAATCCAAAGTCGAAATTTTCCAGAAATGCCGAAACTAAAAATCGACAGTTCAACCCAAACAGAACTCGAAACCTCTCCGACAATATCACCTCATCATCGCCGCCGCGACCACCGTAAGCCCCCAAAATCCTACCACACCACGACAACACTCCATCCTTCCTTCCCCCGAAGTTCCAAGCAGCTCGATCACGAATTTATGATGAACTGGGCACATTTACAGACAGGTCCAAATTTTGGGCTAAAACCCTAAATCAATCCCACTCCTTTAATTCACATGATATAAAAATTATCTGCTAATTTTTACGTGATCCTACATGTTTAAGCTTGCTTCAACTAAAATTTTAAACATAAAAATTTATTGAATCAACAGTTATTGACAAAAGTCAAATTCAGTCCCCTTTTAAACTGCTCCTTGAATTCTTATCTAAAAATCATTATTTTTATACTAAAAATCCTAACTTTGTTTGTTGAATCAAGATATGAAATAAGATTAACAAAATTAAATATTTGAATTTTGAACATATTGATTTCCATTTACTGATACCTGAGTTTGCAGTGTCTCAGTTTTCACTAACCACCTTCATCAATTATTCCAGTTCGTGATTACAGTTTAACAAGTGTTTAATTTATATTCTTAAGTATCAAATATTTGTATGAAGAAGAAGTATTTAAACTTGTCCCTGCTTTTACTTTGTTCTGAAATTAGAAACATTGAAGAACAAATCATATAAATTTCCAGTGCACAGAAATATTCACAGAGAAGTTTGCTTAAACTATAACAAGCACATAACATCCAAAAAGAAAACTCACAAATTAAATTTTGAAAATAGATTGTTTACTCACCAATAAAATCGGAGAACATTCCTTGTTTCTTTTCCCTTTTCTTTCTGTTTTCCTCTTTTGTATTTTCTTCTTCTTTTAGTTACTGTTTTACTCTTATATATTTCTCAGGTATGCTATGCTATGCTACTGATCAAATAAATGATGCATACGCATATATAAAGAAGATAAGAAAATGAATAGAGAAGGTTTTGACCTGGTAAGGTGTTATCTGCTACTGTTCCATTCTTGTTTTTATCAGGCAAGCTTCTCTCTTCTTCTTTTTTTATTATATACTGATATGATTCTTGAATTCACCCAAATGTTTGCTGAGATTCTAAAACATTAATTGCTAATGTACTATTGTCTACCCTTAATCCATCAATACATAGATATTTTGATCTCTTGCCTGCATAATCATTTGCAGGTTGCAATATATATTTACTTACTGACAGCATGTACAAAAAGATATACTATTCTTTGTTTTAAGTATGTTAATCAGATCTATTCACTGTGAATAAAGATTTGTTTTGCTGTGTGAAGATATTGTACGCAAACATACTTATGCAGGTAGATACTTGGCTTGTGTGTGAAGCTTGTTTATGAAGATATTTTATTTTTATAAACACTTGTCTTGTTACTTAGTTAGTTTACATGTTATAATTATGAATTGCTGTGTATATAGATATTTTGTTTGAAAACTTATACTTAGCAATTTATACGTTTGACTTGTTAGCTTAAAAGAATGTTCATCTGGCTTATTTTATTTTATACATAATTGAAATGACAAAGGTTGACTGAGATGAAAACAATCAAAAGCCATGTTTCTTCATATGTTTACATGATAAGATTATGCTTGGCTGTGTACATTTATTCGTATGTAAAAAAAAATACCTTTTTGCAGTTAGGAATTTAGCTTGTATAGGAAGACATGTTGTTGTGTATAAAGATTTTGTTGTATGAAAATCCACTTTGCAGGCAAACACTATCATGAATATGAAGATATTTATTTAGATATTTGCTTTGTTATTATGTTATACTTGTTTTATTTCATTTTATACTTAGTGTTTCATTTAACTCTTGTTTATATTTACATTTGTATCTTGACTTTGACCAGCAATATTTAAGTTATGTTCAATATGGTGACTTATATTAGCTTTGCACATATGTTTGTATTTGTATTTTAGGTAAAAATATTTAAATTAGGTTTATATGATATATTTGCATTTATATTTATCTTTATATTCATTTCTATTTGTATTTCACTATTATTATTTAAATTATATACACATGTTTAACTAACAATTTACATTTATATTTTATATTGCTGAAATTAGATTTTAATTTATACATTACATTCCTATGTATATTTCCAAATGTAAACAAAATACAATATTTTAATTTAGTTACATAAGGTCAATATTATTAAAAGATTCTATTAAAATATCCAAGATCAAATTCCCTTTCTAAAATACAAATTTACATAAACAAATTGGCAATTATTCCAAAATCATGCTCATTTGAAAATAATTGGTTCATATTTTATTTAATCAGATTAAATATTTATTTAAAATAAACAAGGCCAAAATTCAGGGTCGTTACAGAAACTTTACAAATCATTTTATACATTCTCTTTATAGGTTTTCATATTTACTTTTATTCAAATTCGTTTTTCCCGTTGTAATATGAATTGAACTTATTTCAATTTTGAATATTAAATTTTTATTTTCCATTTATAACTGAGTCTTATTAGTTCCATCTACTAATCTATTTTAGTTTCATATTTAAAATCGTTTAATTGCCTAACAAAAAAATTCTCAAAAATTTTCAAAAATTTTCTAACTCCCAAAATTTTCGGAAAATTTTGGCAGAGTCTCCTTTGTACGGAGGAGCTTTTGCAATTTGACAAGAGATATAAATATATACATCGACCCACCCGGTCGGGAAAAGTAAAAACAGTTCATATTTCATATTTGTGTTGCGTAGGCGTACCTTTATTTAGCATTTTAAGCAAGCAGCTTATTAATTTTAGCAGTTAGTGCAATCCAAATCCAGCCAAACGGCCTTCAGGTACCAGTGCTTGCTCAATTTAAACATATAAGTACTATATATATGAAGTTTACAACATTTCTCTTACTTAAACAACTATAACACTTCAATTCTAAAAGAAATGCATTCAAAATAACTTCCACAAGCAATTTATATGTTTCCAAACCTAATTCAATTGTTTTCCACCGATTCATATATCATTCCATTCAATCTTATCGATTTACGACTCGACTACCATTCAATTAAATTTTTAATCCAAACAAGCTCGTATTCAATTCAATTGATTCAAAATCAATTTTTATTTGCCTCAATTAATTTATAGAATTTTAATTACTTTTGTTTACGTCAAACGACAACTATTTTTATGCAATTTCGACTATATTCGCTTAACATAGTATTTATTTTTAGTCTATAACTACTTCAAATTGCTTTTCAACTCATTCTGTAATTAATTCCACTTCATTTCTAATTTATTCACCAACCATTCATTGCATTTCATTTCATTTCCGCAATTGTTCCATTCAAAACAATTTATTAAGCTTTGCACATTCAATACTTATAAATTAATAACCATTTCCCAAAATTAATTCAATCCAAGTTTTTATTGAATGGGCTTTCACCCTTATTCGAAGCCAAGCTTCCATAAATTTTAAACTTAGGTGAATTTGCTTTAATTTATTCCAACATCAAACTTAAGTTTACTTCTATTTGATTCTCATTTAATCAAATTCCATTAAATTCAGTTAGCCCATCCATTTAAATTTTAACTTTAATTCATCTTCTGAATTTATCAAAATAATATCCAAGCATATACCTAACTCATTTATACTTCAAATTAATATACTACCAAATTTAAGTTCAGTCTGATAATCCAATTCCAATCACAACTTTGATTTAGTTTTTATTCAATCGAACTTCATCCATTTATTATTTAACTCAATCATCCCAATTTAAAATTTTTAATTTACTTACTTAATTCGTTATCAAATTTATTTTGTTAATATAAGGCCATTCTCAATTTATTTCTATTCACTTGGGTTCGTTTTGCAACTCAAACCATTTCTATTATAATCACTTCTCTTATATCCAATTTACTTGCAAATTTCATTAAATATTATTCAAATCACCTTTGAAATTTTATTTTTAATTCAAACCATCACATTTTTCAGTCCAACTCAAATTTTTTATTTTTTTATTTTACAACATCTCCTCTTATTTAATTCATTATCAAATCTAAGTCGGATTCTATTTAAAATTCGAATTCATCCCCAAACCCATTATCAACTTACAATCTATTTATTTCCCCAAGTTAAATTTTATTAATATACTCAATCAAGTAATTATTTAGCCAATTAGCTTACTTTCAACTTCTAAATCAATATTCGATTTTAATTACAAATTCACTTCATTAAAATTCCAATTTGGTTTTCCTTGATTTTCCAAAATTCCAACATCTTTATTTAAAATTTTTAGAAATGTTTCTAAATTCACATCATACTATTAAAATAGCCCTTTGTAAAAATACTTTTTATAACTCGCTGTCTCAACCAGTCCATCCTTGTTCTCATAGAAATTCAGTCATACGTTGATCAGGCGTAGGACTGAAAATCTATAAGTACTTGGTAAACCCGTTTTCAACACCCAGTGAAAATACTTGGAAAATAATTTTATTGAAAATATAGAAATTAGTTTTTGAAAATAGAGGAAATATCTTTGGAGAGCATGCTCTGGAAATCATCACCCCCATCCATGGTCGCAGCTACATTCCAGGGTTACGTTGCCATCGCAGCAAAAGTCCATGCAACTGCAGGCTCTCCACGGCCTCTCGATTACGCCATGGAACCCACAACAGATCACAGTTACTTCCACGGTTACGTTGTCGTCACAGCAAAAGTCCATGTAACTGCAGGCTCTCAGCGGCCTCTGATTTTCGCTGTCGAAATGAAACTTCTCCACTCCTACATAGGTCGCAGTCTACTGATATAAAATCAAACGCAGACTGTTGGCTCTCAGCAGCACACACGACTTTCACCATGTTATGTCATAGGTCGCAGTCTACCAATATAAAATTAAACGCAGACTGTTGGCTCTCAGCGGCACACACGACTTCCGCTATGGTATACACTACTCATAATCCCCAGGAACTAGTTTTGTCCGGACACCTCACAGGATCAACTTTAGAATCCCCCTTGGGGCTCAAGGCAGTACCACCCGGTGGTACTCCTGAGAAGTTGATTTCAAGGGAGCGCCTTTTTCCCCAGAGCCATCATCAAAACACTTTATACTATATACATATAGTTTCTTCCAAATCATACACCTAGTATGATCCCATACAAAGTTCCTTTACATAAGATCGATTATCCCAAAATCGATAATTCTCAACCTAGGCTTTCCAAATTCAATATTGATTTTACCCAAAAATCAAAAGCCTTTCCAAATTCGAAGGTTCCCAAAACCTTTTCTCAAATTCCTCATAAGATCCTTTATATATATATATATATATATATATATATATGAAATTTTCAAAACTTTGGATCTCTTCAATCTTCTATAAACTCCTTTTATACTTCAAACACCTTCAAAAATCCTTTTCTTCCAGCAATAGACTTAACAAGGAAAGATTTATCTTATATGACAAAGATATATAACTTTGTTTATTCAAAATCAAATATTCAAATTTGATTACTCTTTTCAATGTCAATTTCACTCAAATCCGTACGATGTATACATAACATCTGTACGCAATACCAATCTGATCGCTCACTCGATCACACAATTTCACTTCCGAATTAGTATCGTCCACCTGACTTCCTAGTGCGGACACAGATCTGGTTTCTTGATTAGAAACTGTCATTCTCCTTGCATAGCCATAACTATGATAGAGAATATCCAGAACCAATCAACAATCCATATCTAGGTTCGCCGTCGAAAATCGAGTGAAAAATCCCACTCGGATCAATAAACTATCTCAAAATTCTGTGTTCGAATCTGGATCAAATCACTATGCGAATAGAATAATATACGTACATCCTACGTATTTAATTTTATTGATTTTTAGCCAAATCAATTTCTCTTCCTATTTACAATTGCCTCAATTCCATTGAATTATCACTTCAATTCTTATCTCAGTTGGGTATTTAATCAATAACAGTTTGAACTCCGACCAGTTTATATTTAGAAAATAGCTTGAAATTTTTTAAACATAGCTAAATAGTTGAAAAATAATTATTAGTTTACAAAATATCTATATAATAGTTAACTAATTATAGAATAGTTGAAAATAGTTAAATAGTTTTAGAAATTTCGAATAATTGCAAAATAGTTGTGAAATAGAAATTACTTTGTGAAATAGTTGAAAAATAGCCATTAGTTTAGAAAACAGTTGAAAAATGGTTAAATAGCTCCAAAAATAATGGTAAAACAAATATAAAATAAGTTAGCTTTAAAAAGAAAGGTTGTATATATTTAATAGCTTGGAAAAATAAGTTTATATATTAAAACAATTTATATTGAAAATAGTCAAGAGTCAAACTGTTCACTACCCCAACAATTCAACTTAAATTTCCACTTCCATTTAAATTGACTCAATTTCAATTTGAATAACTTCAATTTTTATTGCAATTTATTTAAACCCAATTCAACTTCAATTCAATTGGTACAAATGGAATCTAAGTTTCAGCTTTAACCCATCTCTAATTATATAAATTCGAGTTGAATTTTCAAAGGTTGGTTTAACTCTTTAAACCAAATTAACTTTTATTTAAAGTTTCTAAACAATTTAAATTTCTGAGTCCAATTCTTCATTTCAAATTATCTTTACTTATATATTTCAAGATTCAAATAAGAGCTTAATACAATTTTATTTGTTTTCAAAATTTAATTTATTATTCAAATTTATCTTCCAGTTTGAAGCGAGTTCTTAAACAAGTTTATTTTACAATTCAATTATTCAAATTTATTTTATTTATACAATACCATTCTCAATTTAAATATTTTTATAACAATAGGATGATATCATCCAATTTATTTTAAAATGTCCATCCATTTTAAATTTTTAAATCTCAAACCCGTTTTGATATCACACAAATTTCCAATTCAAATCAACCATTTAACTTTCCAAGTTAAATTCCAATTTACTTAATCCAATCAGCCTTACTCAATTTGAATTCCCGCTTTCAACTTCGAAATTCTTTCCCTCTTATAAGTTCAAAACTTATATCACTTTGGGTTTTTACATCACACTTCACGGAAAAATCAAAACTCAACCTCTTAGAGTTTATTTCAAATTATCTTTGATACCATGTATATCCATACATATATACATATTTATTTCTTGGTCCTCCCAGCCATGTTTTAAAATTTTAAACCACCTTGGGTTTCAAACTCAAATCAAATTTTCAAACAACCCATTGTTTGCAACAAGTCCCAGTTATCAAAATAATACTTATTTATTATTATTATTTTGAAACAAAATTTTCAAATTCTGGAACCATATTTAAAATTTCATCTTCAATCAATTAGATTTTAATTTGGTTGTATTTCTATTTCTACTCAATTTAATTTCAGTTCGAGATTTCAATTTGGTTGTATTATATTACTTCTTAATTTAATTTCAATAATTTAACAACCAATCGCCTTAATATTTATTAGAATGAAATATTCCTTTATATATCAAAATATATTTTTATATAAAATCATTTAAAACCTTTATATAAGAAAATAACAAGTACGCGCTCATATATATATATATACACTCAACTCATTCTAGAGTACTTTGGACTCTATTTCATGAGTAATCCCCACCAGAGCCAAGGTTCTCGCTTAACCTTTCAGCTCTGATACCAAATGTAACGACCCGAAATTTTCGAAGCCGAAGATTCCAGATAGTTATGAAAAAAGAAGAAAGTGATAGAAGAAAGAAGAAGAACAGAATCAACAACACCTCACGTTCGCAGCGGATAAAAAATAATAATCAATAATATCAGTCTACAAAAGGGTATTATATCTGTTGATTACATTCTAATACATCAGAGTTACACATTATATACATTTACTGAATATATACAATTATCATGACTCAAATTAACAATAATATAAACACATCGGAAATACTCTATACGCTCTTGCCATCCAGCTCGCCTCCTGAGCTCCAGAACGTACCTACGTGGAAATCTGTAATACTCGGACTGACCCGAGCATTACACCAAAGTAACACCCGGGACAGGCTGGAAACCAGCGTGAGTAAACCCAACTAACATGGAATACCAGAGCAATCAACTTATATAAACCCGGGGTGACATATATCAATTTAACAAATTCGTGATTAGCTATAAACAACACTTATTCCACACATCGATTTTCTAAGTACCAAACTTAGATAAAATAATTCAATTCACCCATATCATTTCATTCCAACCCATTGATTTCATAAATCAATTTATAACAATTCGAAGTGGTTTCGGGTATTTCCCAATACCCGACCCCGGTCTCTTCGAACTCATATTGTTCTAACCCAAGTTATTCAAATGAAATACACAACATTTCATATCGGAGATATCTACTCATTCAAAAACATCTAATACCATTCAATCATCCATAAGCAAAACTTAATACCATCCAAATTAATTCATTTGATTCTATTGAATTTCAAATCTCAATCACTTAGATTCCTTCATTCTCCACTAATTAATTCCAAACAATTAATTAGCCAACCCTTCATAATTCATCTTAATTAATCACCCTGGATTAATTATTTTTCAATTACACTCAAGTAATTATCTTTGTTCAATTACACAATATTAATTATTCTTAACCAAAAATCAATAAGTGGTCTTAATTACTTCATAAATTAATTAAGCATATTATCTACATTAATCCTTAATTACTTATTAATTAATTTCTCAAAAGTCATTATTTATTGAATTGATTTAATTTTACCTAATCAATCTCTATTTACATCATTGATTATAAAAATTAATGATTTCTCATATACATTCAGTTTATTTTAATCTAATTTAATTACCCATTTTATAATGGAAGCTTAAAGGAATTTTAAAACAAATTTATTTTAAAAAATCCAATTCGGTTTTCACTTGTACTTTGACATTCAAGTTGGTAAAACACTTAAAAAAAAATTCCTTTATTTGTTAGATTTAACTTTGATATAGAACTTGTTTTAAACCTCAACTTTACAATTTAACTCCAGGGTTTAAATATCACTTTAATTTCTTTCCAATTCATTTTTATTTTATTTTAAAATTATTTCACTTTCAAAATTCCACCCTTATGTTCCTTTAAAAATCCAATTTTATATATTTTTCGATGACTCAGGGTACCGAAATATTCAAGCAAACCACATCATTCAATCTTCCAATTACCAATAATATCCACCACATAATATCAATCACTTCAATATATTTTATATACTACCATATATAATATAGCTCAACAAAACAAACCAATCATTCAACAAACTATTTAAGTTTAACCATTTAATTTAAATAGAAATTCAAAAACGTGAGGTTTACTCACCTTTGATTTTGCTGTTTGCAATCCATTCCAATTCGATTTTTGTCTTCTCAAATAAGACCTTGTATAAATATCATATAAATTAAATAACACTTGAATTTTAAAACAATAATTTATTATCATTCACTTATTTAATTTAGCTTATAAATTGACTTAAATTCTTAATCTAAAAATCACCTTAAACATATAATTTAGTCCAGAAATTAAATAAGTTAATTGAAACAGTTTAATAAAATTTGATTTAACAAATATTTTATTCGAATAAATTTCCCAAAGAAAATAGTAATTATTCCACTTCTTATGAAACCCATATACTAAAATTAATTTATAGTTTCCCAAAAATCTAATTTTATATAAATATTCAACATTTAAAAAAATTCTTTCTAGCCTCTATATACATGTACTACAATAAAATCAACAAAGTTGTTTTAAAATTTCTTTACTGTAAAAATAAAATTTCACATGTATATTTATTCATTAATTAAATTAAACAAATTTAAATCATACCTTGCTGCCTCAACCCTACTTGCGTATGCACCCAGGTCGGTCGCGACTAGAACGAGCCCCTACCATACGTCAGTCCTTCACGAATCCCAAAACCCTAGTTCAATCCGCACCCCAAGCCGAAAGCGCTCAGCCATATCAAGTCGCGACCCTCCTTGCTTGCATCGTCGACTGCCCCTTTTGCGCACGAGCAGGCCCATGCGCGACCCTCCCCTCTCGCATCGCCGCCTCGCTTGCGAAGCTTCACCAGTTGAATGCGTTGCGGCTTACTCGGGCTCTCAACTGGATAGTCAAGCAAAATGTAGGAGCTTCGGGATTTGAATTCGACAAAAACCCTAACGCGGCCATTCGATGCCGTGGATCTCGAATTTGGGGAAAGAAAAGAAGTAAAATGGACGAGAAGATTGTTCGGCTACTTTTATTATATGTTGTCGAGTGGAATTCTTTTTTTATGAATAGAATTCGATTTCTGCTCTAAGATAGAGAGGAAGACGAAAATAAATATCGGATTGGAAAATAGCTTGTTGAGTACGCTTGTTGACTTATAAAAATATCTTGTGTTGTTAAAATATCCTTACCAATTTTTTTTCTTATATAAAACTTCCAAAATGCCTCATCGCTTGCTACTGAAAATTTTGAACTCCTCTTAAGGAATGCCGCTAAGCGATTATAAGGTTTTACCCGTGTTCCGAACATAATGGAACATGTTTCGGAGGCTAATTTGATTGTATGCGCGAGTTACAGAAGTAAATGATCAATTTTAAATTAAATCAATTCAAATAAATTCGAAGCGTTTTGAGATGCCAGGGTCAAATGACAACTTCGAATGCTACTAAAATTGAAATCTGATAATAACTAGCTATTACGATCCAATGGAATTGGTTTCGTCGAATTCCGAGACTATGCCTCGGAAGGCTATTTTAAATTTAATTTGAACGATATATTTTTAAAACTGAACAAAACACTTCCAAACTCAATTTCAACACTTTCACTACCTTCAGAGCTATCAATATCCATTTTATAAGCCTTCAAATTATTTTTAGCAGGCTTAAAATGCCAGATTCAGCGTTTTATCCAATTTCAATTATATAAATTCAATATTTAAACTATATAATTCAATGATTTAATTATCAAGTAAATATTGATATCTTGAATTCAAGTTAACATTAATTTTAAAATATTTTAAATCAATTAACTATTCAAATTTAAATTGATAGAAATTCTGGGTCGTCACAGTCCAATGAATCGAAAAGCTGAGACAACGATGTAGTACAAACAGTACATCAGATGAATCGAAAAGCCGAGACATCAATGTAGTACAAACGGTACATCAGATGAATCAAAACACAAAACAATTCGAAACATCGACGCAGTACAAACGGTACGTCAGATGAACCGAAAAGCCGAGACAACGATATAGTACAAACGATACATCAGATGAATCGAAACACATTAAAAGTATATGAGCCGCTAGCCCACAAAGAAATGAGACGAAGCTCAATAGAATGAGGTACAATCCTCCACGTAGACAAAGAGACATCGCACATTGCTAGTTTAAACCATAAAATGATCATCATCAATCATCGAGAAGTGTCAATTACAGTAAGCTAGTAAATATATGAGTTTAGCCTCTTGTCCCATAACCGCTAGCATAACTTAAATATTTACGAACAAATTGTAGATCTCCACTAGAAAGTTTTTCACGAGAGATTCAATCGAACAAGTCCAAGAATTGACCGATGAAGTAAACCAAGCGTTTCATATCACTTGTTTTACTAAGTCGTTTAATTAGATTTCTCATACAAGTGAGGTAAAGGTTTGTATATACTTATAGATTGGGGAATGGTTTAAGAAACGAGCTTTGTAATAAAATAGTGTTGAAATCATTTTAATAGAAGGGTTTTGATATTTACTACTAGTATAAAAAAACCTTTATATTTTAAAGTGAAAAACCATAAAAATGATTGCAGAAACAATCAATCGTTAAAATCCACATACGAAGACGTGAATCAAATCCAAAGAAACCGATAAAGAATCCATCGAAATGGATATTCAAAAATCCCTAAAAAGGAGTCATCAAAGTCATAATAAATGGTAACAACAAATAGGATCTTCACAAATCGATTCAAATTGGAAATTCAATCCCAAAAGGCAAAGTGGGCTGAAACAGCAAATTCAATTGACTGAACAGAGATTTCAGTTGACTGAATCATGCCTGGAAACATTTTGTTTCCAGGTTCAGTCGACTGAATCATGCCTGGAAACTTTCTGTTTCCAGGTTCAGTCGACTGAAAGAGATTTCAGTCGACTGAACTGGGATTTCCAGTATTTTCAGCCTAAAAACGAAGATGCAATCTCTTTGCAAATGCAACCGGATGAGCAATGGGTGCTAAGGGTTTATGCCAATAGACGACCCGGCCCTATAAGCTCTTCGATGCATCACCAAAAGCATGAACAAGCATCAAAGCTATCATTTTTAAAGATTTAACTTCAAAACCCTAAAAATTGGAATATTCGCAAAGCCAATCCAAATCAAGAGCAAATGCATATGAAAAGGTGTTAGGAATTCATATCTAACAACCAAAGATAATTATTGTCATAGATGTGAGATAAAAATCTCACCTTTAACCCAAAAACTAAGAAGAAGGAGCTCAATTTGCAAGGAGAAGACCAACCAATCTTCACTTCAACTCAACAAGCTTCAATCTAAGATCAAAACAAGTATTTCTTAAATTTAGGTTTAGGAATTTCTGAGATTGAAGAGGGAAAGAGATAGAGAAGATGAAGAGGAGGCTTACCAATAGCTTATATTTGATTTTGGAGCAAGAATTCATGTTTGCAAGAAGAAACTAGGGCTTGGAATTTCTAATTCCTCTTCCTTTCCTCCATTTTCAGTTTTAGCTTGAGTTTGAGGAGTGGGAATGAATGAATGGAGAGGAGAGGGCTGAGTTAGGGTATTAAGTTAGCTAGTGGGCTGAACCCAAACCCAAAACCAATAGAAAACGTAGAAAAATTCGACTTACTCCAAACATATCGAAACTTATACTCAAAAATATCGCAAACGACGTTTTGAACTCAATGGAAGTGGTCTTGAGTCCCAATTTGACCGTTTGCAAAAAGTAGCCTTTCGGACGAAAATCCGACGAACGATAAAATATTTAAATAAAATATTCAAATATAAAAATCGATAATTATGCGGGTTGTTACAAAAACAATTTCAGTTTCCATCATTCAAATGATTTATCAATTATAACTTCAAATTTCAAATTCGATTTTTTTAAACAATTTCTATAAACAAATTTCTAAATTCAACATTTCAAAACTCAAATACAAAATTAATTCAATCTTTAGAAATTCAATTTATTTCTTTAAAACAAAAAATAGATTCAAATTCACGAATTTAAAACCATTTAATTTAACCAATCTGGTGTCCATATATAATTTTCTGTCCTTTGGCTAAGTGAACTGTCATTTCGATTTTTAATTTCAAGGATGAATATATATCATTTCAATCGAAAATAAATGTCATAGGTATATATCATTTTAACCTATTTCTTAATTTATTTGAAATATTATATACTATTAAATAATATATAGGGTGATAACAGGATATATATATATATATATATAATAAATAAACATTCAATCGTCCAAAATATCAACCAATAGTCATCCATCACAACCAACATCCAAAGCAGTTAATATATCACAATAGTTAACTAGTTATCAATGTCGGGTGTTTGACTAGCAATTTAATTTCAATTTCAAATTTAACGATCGATTTAAATTCCTATCGGTTTAATTTATATGTCAATTTATATGTCAATTAAATCACCAAACAATAATCAATAAAATAAATAACTTCACGATTTCTATTTAACTAACAGCAGAAATATTTTAGTATTTGTGAGCGAGCTTAATCACTCACCTTTATTTAAACTAATTTACTTCAAATTCAAATAATTACGAGTCCAATTCCATGTCATAGACGACGTCGATACGAATCCAATGCAACTTATTTCATTCGAAACAGGCCTGGAATGAAAAAAATATGACAAATTATCATTTGAATATAGTTAAACTTAATTTACAAAAATAATTAACAAATAAAAAGACAAAACCATTACCCTCTAACTTCCCTCCTCCCCTCAGCTTCGCAGGCATGCGTACGAGAACTTCGCTGCTTTTTTTTCAAATCACGCGCCCCAGCTGCCACTTCGACGAACACCGGCTGTCGTGCCTCACCTGCTGCGCCGCCGCCAACCCCAACTGCTACCTCGATGAATGCAACCCTATCATGCCTCCATGCGATGAAATTTAACAATGCAGGCGTACATCATGTAGAGCTCGTCGAGCTCTCCATTTTCTCTTTTAGTGGCATTTGATTTCGTTGAGTGAATTGAGAGAGATCAAGAGGATAAGATCGAGCAATTTCGACCATTAAATCGTTAGAGGGAAGCGGCTGAAATAATTTAGGGTTTGGTTTCGCGAAAAGAAAATATAGTGTGTCCTTATATATAAATTTCAGACCCATTTTATCCATGAAAATTTCGAACTCCAAACAAAGCGTGCCACATGGCATTCTATATGTTATACCCCCATTCCGAACATAATAGAATATATATCGCAAGGCAGTTACGTCATATTCAAAAGACAGCTTTTCAAATCAAATTATTTTAGTTAAATTCCTTTAATTAAATTCTACGCATTTTAAGCTCGCACAGCCCAACGATATGTCTGATCGCTACGAAAATTGAAATTCTATAATAATTCACTACTACGGATCCGATGAAACTGGTTTCGTCGGAATCCGAGACAGTGCCTAAAAAGACTATTTTTGCACGTTAATTAAAATGATAGCTTGCAAAATCAATTTAATCACTTTAAATTCAATTTTAAAAGTTAACTATCTTTATTTTGTTTAAATAAAATATAAATCAACTTTCGAAATTAATTTCATTCATATTAAATTCAGGATTCAATTATTTAAATAATTTCAATATTAAATTTAAACAATTTAATTATCCAATAAATATCTATAATTGAAATATAAGTTATTTAACTTATAAATTTAACTTTCAAAACGAATTCAAATAATAAAACAACTACTTCCATTTTGCAATAATTCAACACTAATGTAGTTAGTTATAGTTCGATATTATTTAATTTACTTCCTTACGTGAGTTACCATCCCTTGTCTTATTGAATTTTACTAGTTAATTTTTTTATTCAAGTCCATATTCAATAAAACACGTTAATAAATCATTATATTTTGTATTTGTAACCATTTTTGTTCAGTAATTATATTAAGTTAAATAATTTAAAATAGTTAAGATTTTGGGTCGTTACATGAACACTATTTGTTCCATATTTAATACTCAGGAGCATCATATTCATTCGTAGCTAGAAATTTAATTAACACCTTGAGTCTAAAATCCAAAACTTTCATCAATCCAATAGTAGCATCAAATTGGGTGGTTGACACATCTTTCTTCAATTTGCAAAGACCTTAGTTGTGGACATATATAACATCGATTTTATAGGTAACGTGTGTGTTCTTAATTTTGAGGTATATGGACTCATCTTAGGGATAGATTGATTATCTTACTATGGGGCTACAGTAAATTGTGATAGGAGGGTTGTATGGTTGGGACGTTGTAAGAGGTGAGATATAGATGTTCACTGTACATCCTAAAATTCAATCAAGTTAAACTATTTATATTCGCTGAGCATATCCCAAGATGAGTTCTCATCCATACCCATAGTTCGAGAATTTCCCAACATCTTTGAAGAAGTCTTGGGTCTCCCACACTAAAGGGAGATTGAGTTTAGAATTAATTCGGAGAATGAAGATAGACGCGTTTCTCTACCATTAAGGCACATGACCCTTAAAAAAAGGCGAGAGTAGGATAAGAAAATCTTAAAGCTGTTAAAGAAAGGATTTTTCTCATCGAAATATTTTGTAATGGGGATCTCCTATTGTTTTTGCCACTAAGGTGGACGGCTTATTAATGCTATGCGTTTATTATAAAGAACATAACAAGTTAACTAAGAAGAAAAGTTATTCCTTAGCTAGATAAGATGTCTTTTTGATCCCCTTCTAGAGGCCAAAATATTTTCCCAATTGGATTTAGCTGCTAGGTTCATCGGTTGAAGATAGCAAGTAGAAGACCGCATTTAGCACACTGGATGGACTATATGAATGGGAGATGGTGCATTTTGGAATAACAAATGCACCTGCATCCTTTGTAGATAAACCGAGTAGAGTATTTAGGGGAGATCTAAATAGGTTTATCGTAGTGTTGGTAAATGACATCTTAAAATTCTCTAAATGTGAAGGTGAGCATGAAAATCACTTAAGGGAGATACTGAGGACTTTGAGAAGACACAATTTTGAAGCTAAATACTCAAAGTGTCTCTTTTAGAAGAAGAAGAAGGTGAGATTCTTTAGACACATTATTTCCAAAAAGGGATTATATGCTGAACCTACAAAAGTGGAAGCTATTAAAGAGTGAAAGATTCCAAAAAATGCCATGGAAGTTAAGAAATTTCTCAAGTTAGCAGGTTATTATAGGAAACTTATAATGGATGTTGCAAAGATAACAGTCCCACTAACTTTCTTAACTAAGAAGAATCAAGTTTTTGCAGGGGATTAGAAATACACGGAAGTGTTTGCGAAGTTAAAAGGATAACTAGTGCACTAGTACTTACCACTCCTGATGAAATGAAGCCTTTCACAGTTTACATCAATGCATATGGCACATGTTTAGGAACTATTCTTATGCAAGAAGGAGTGATTGCTTATGCTAATACACAATTGAAAGATCATGAGAAGAGATGCCCAACTCATGGCTTAGAGTTAGCGACTATCATTTTTTCCTTAAAGATGTGCATGCACTATCTTTTAGGGGAAAGGTTTAAGTTGTTCACCAAGATCAACCCACTCAGATACCTCTTTTCCCAAAAATATTTGAACATTAGACAATGGAGATGGATGGAATTTATAGCATCATATAACTTTGGGATACAACATACCATTGGAAAAATGAATGTCGTCGTCGATGCCCTTTGCCGGAGACATGCTACGTTAGGTGCTATATATGAGTCGAGGTAGTTGGAGCTTCTCTCGGATTTCACTCTAGAATTTTTAGTAGCAATGAAGGTTAGGCCGACATTTTTGGACCGCATTATACTAGGACAAAAGGAGGATATGACGATAATAGAGCTTTTGGAGAACCTAAGCAAAGGAGAGCATTTTCCCCATGTCAGTAGATATGCAGTTGACGAAAAGGAATGTTTGAGGAGAGATGGATACCGTTGTGTTCCTATAGTTAAGGATTTTTAGAACTTAGTAGAATGCCACTATTCTAGGATGAATGTGGCATAAAGATCGATCGAATAATGCTGGTGGAGGGATCATATCGGTTGACATATAACAAAGTGATGGATTCCCCGCAAGGTTAAATTGCCTTGGTGAGGGATCAGATGTGATCCCTCCATTTGGGTACTTAGCCATTTTTATCTCTACTAACTTGATTGTGAACTTTAGCATCTGATCCTATGGACTTGCATATATAAGTGAACCCGGTCCTTACCAAATGAACACGAACACACGAACAACTCCAAATAAGAAATTAGCATCATCATTTCCTTCAACAGCACAAGAATTAGAACTGGTTGCTCTAACCATAGCTAATAGTCTCCTTATAGATATCTTTCAACTCTGAATACAATATGAAACTTCCGAAGATAATTCCGGATCTCTTCCTTGGATTTGTGCAAAGCCAACAATAGAATATGGATTCAATCAAGCTGAGAGTCAAGGTTCTCGGTGAAAGCACCAAAATGTTTGCACCAAAAATTGGCACAAACTCCCAATAGAGATTTTGTAGATGAATGGATAAAGAATATTAAATGTAAACAGATAGATTATAACAATAAAGCAATAAGAAATAAGCAAATAACAGAGATGCAACAGTTTATAGTGGTTCGGCGTTGCTTGCTTACGTCCACTTTGAAGAGATGTCTTTATTAATCACTTTGTAAACTATGTACAAGAACGGCCGGATGAATAATCTATTGAGTAATTAACTAAGGCTATTGAGCATAAGTGTAACGACCCGCTGTTTTGAACCATTCGCATCCACACATGTCAGACTTGAATTGCTCAAAACAACATATTGTTAAATTTATATTCAGCAAAACTCATCATATTCGATAAATAAATCAATCACAGAATCAAAGACGCAGAGTATTACAACAATAAGCAGCAGAAAAAATAAATAGTAATTCCTGAAGCTACTATATAAACAACAGAGTTTGAAATAAAATACAATAGAATATCTTAAATACAATGTAGCCTCTAAAACAGACAGATGACAAGTCTGAACAAAACCACTGCATAGCTGAAAGCTAAATCGATATAGATGGATCTCCAAGTGAAGCTCTAACTCCAAAGGCGAGTCTCAAATGTTGTGACACTCAGTCTGACCCGAGCATAAAGCAAAACATGAAACACTCGAGTCAGGATTAACATTCTTATATAGTAAATTCAACTCAAATGAAATGTCAACTGAAATTAAAAGTAACTTAAAGGATGTTTGTGATTTCCATCCTCTAAGGATTCGTGGAACTATCTACTATGTAGTAATATACGCTATTATAATATGTCTATAGTAAATTAAACTATTAAAATAGCGTTAAGTCATTAGCCATATCCCCCTTAACACATTTTTATATAATGTCGTAGTCTATACAAATACTGTAAACTCCACTCGCAAGTACGTTATTAGGGAACACTCCATTGGTACGACACAAAACAAACTCGTAGAAGGCGCAATAGGGTATGCGACAAGGCACTCGAGGCAATGCCAGGGTAGATATACCGTTTTCATATTCGAAAAGATAGTAACGCATAGCAGCTGTTACCGCCCACCTCATGACACACTCCCAAATCAAAAGTGCACCTAATCAAATCACAAAAGCAATAGAATGGTATAGAAGGAATGTGCCCGATTAGAGGAATGACCTCACTTGGCCCGGCGTGGCTCCTGCTTTAGCCGCATCAAGCTGACTCACAGGAGTTAGGGATACTAAATACCATATAGAATCGTCACCAAACCATCCTACTTCATTATGGAATCTCCACCACATACACGGTTATTAAAGTGGTTTTCGGTATTGCCAGAGAGTATGACAATATGCGATCTCGGCCTCTTTAACAACCAGATGCTTATTTCACACCGTGGTCATTTAGTTTTAAATAGTTCATACTTCATATCAAAATATCATATTCATTTCAAAAACCATATCAATTTGATATCATTATTCACTTTAAAATAATATTCATTTCTAAAATCGCAACACTTTCAAATTTATATTACTTTCGAAATCCTAGCACCTCTGAAATCATAACACTTTCGAAATCAATAACACTTTTGAAATCAATAACACTTTTGGATTAAACAATTTAGATAACGAAAATAGTATATATATATATATATATATATATATATTAAGATAGTTATAAATTGAAATAGTTTATATATACAATAAATACTTTGTATAATAAAATTAGTTTCTTCTAATTTCGCAAATCGATTTAAATCATCTTAAATTCAAAAATTCAATTTAAATCAATTCCAGTTTAACCGTTTCAATTTAAAGTTCAAAGATTCAATTTTAAATATTCAAACATTTACAATATAAATTTCATTTATATTTCAACATTTAACTTTAAATTTATTCATATTGGAAATTATTCCCTTAACCATTTTTATAACAATTTGTTTAAATCCAAATTTATATATTAAATTAATATTAAATATTCAATCTCAATTTTATTCAAAATTGAGAATATTTATTTAATCATTTTTTATCAAATCAAGTTATAAATAAAGTTATAATCATATCGTTTCAAGATCTCAAAACTAATAAGTTTAAATCAATTCTTTCTTAAATTCAATTATTAACCAATTTAAAATCCAAGTCAAAAAATTAATTTATTTTTCCAATCTTTGTTATTAAACTTATAAATCTATTTTAAAATATTAATATAAATTTTTAAATAGACATTTTAAAACATATTATATACTAATCAAATTAAATTTTATTAAATTAAATCTTAATATTAATTATATTTTGTATTAAATCTTGTTTTATATATTTTTAAAATAATAAAACTATAAGAAAATCTTTAAATTTGTATTTTCAATCTAACTTATAAATTAATATTTTCTAAACATATAAATTTTAAAATCTAAATTTTTATACATATATAGAAATTATATTTTTAAATATTATACAAAACAATATCTATCAAACCCATACATTTCCTTTCAAACTTTGGAAATCATTTTCAAAATATAGACCAATAGTGTCCTATATAATTTTCTATCCTATTTTCAAGTGATACGGATACTCATCATTTCAATCCACAATTTTACGGGTATATATCATTTCAAATCGCAGTCTCAAAAATTCAATTCAATGAAAATCGCTTGGGTTTATCATTTCAACCCACAATGATTTTCTCATATTCTATAAGATCGTTCGCGTATGTATCATTTCAACCCATGAGAATTCTAACAAATAAGGAACTTGCAGAGTGAGAACAAATGTGATAATAATAATATTAACAACAGGCATATATCATTAGTAACAAATTTAAATATGTGCAATAGGATATGGTGTCATATGACAGGTGAACAGTTACAGATAATGGCATGTCATATACAACAATTATTAAATTAACAGTTAAATTTAGCAGCATATTTCAATGGTTGTTTCAAGTGAAATCAAATTTAATAAATATAAGGATGTTAATCGTGAGTGATTGCTCATCTTCGAGGCTAGAGAAATGAACGATGAAATAAGCTGCGAATTCCAAGCATAGATTTCAATGCATGACACGAATGAACGCGATTCGACGAGTAAAGCTGATGGTTTGAAATCGATGAAAAGAATTAGAATCAGCTAGATATGAACTGAACGAAATACCTGATATATATTTTTCAAAAATCAATTTAAAACATATATTAAAAATAAAATCCATATATGTTTTGAAGTCAATATTTAGCTTGACACCTATAAAATAAAATTTCTATTTATATATATATATATATATATATATATATTTGGAAACCAAACTAATGTATACTTGTATATATAAACTAACATGTATAAACATATATATATATATATATATATATAAACTTACATACATATTATACTTTAAGATCAGTATTTATTATAAAAAAAGTCCATATGAACTTACTTTATCGTAATATATACACACACACATAAAAGTATAAAAGGTTATTTTACTATAAAATCAATACTTCATTATATTCTATATATATAAATAACACATCGGGTCATTTATAAACATATAGAAACCTATATATACAACAGATTTCACGTAGCTTAATTAAACTTCATATAACTTATGTCACCCAACTTTATAAAAAGGAAATAGATCATATAACTTTTTTTTAAACCCATATATACCATATACCCTTTATAATGTATAATATATATTTATTGATTGAAAAAAAACTTTATAAATTTTTATACATACTTTCTATATGAACCCACTTACATACTTCATGCTATAAACATGTATATCGCTGTAAATATATATACACACCACTGTAAATATCTCTGATACTTCCTTACGTAACCATCTTATATAATATACACTGCAATTTTCGCATATACTATAACATATATATACTCTTGTGTAAGAGCATGTAGGCTGACAACTTTAAATATCTTTTATATATATATATATATATATATATATAAAATACTAATGAAAAGAAGAGATCTATAACAAGCATTATACACTTACATATATAGGTGTATATATATATATATATATGAATTAATGGCAGAATAAAAATACCTATATACATTTTCAAAAGCAAAAAGAAGAAGGCTGAGCATGCTAAAGGGGGTGACATGGAGGCAGGCAAGGCTGGGTTACTGCTACTTGAAGGGCGAAGCTATCGGGTCAGAGGAGGAGGAAGAAAGGTCTGGCATAGGTGAACATGGAGGCGCTAGGGTGGGTGGGCTGTGATGGTCGCTGAGCTCGGTGGTGGATGGATAATGGTTTCGGCTATGGGGTGCCTCTGTCGAAGTTGAGGCATGGGCTGCGGTTGCTTGGTTGGAGAGGATGGCTAGTGGATAAGGTAGGTGTACAGTTGATCTGATGGATTAAGGCATTGAGATGGCGGCACTGGGCGGTTGCTGCCTTGGTGATGACTGGCGAGCTGAGGCATGAGGCCGAAACAGTGGGGAAAAGTGCTCATGGCTGTTGCTGGGTGCTGACGTGGAGGGGATCAGCACTTGGTGTCAGGTGATGGTGGTTTTGGTAAGAAGGGTGACAGAAAAGGAAGGAGAAAAATAATGGCAGTAAAAAAACTAATGTATATATGTTTATATATTTAGATGAATGAAATAAAACCAAAGAAGTGAAGGGCAGAAAGAAAAGATTAAAACGAACCAGTTATATTATAAATGGAAGCTAGGGGAAGATGATGAGTTTCAAAAAGGTGAACGGCTGGCTACAGATAAGAATGCAACAGGCTTTAGCAATATATACCATTCATATATTTATCGTTTATTTCCTTCACAGAGGTATGAACAGAAAGTGACATCGAAAATATAAACCAGGAATAGTACTGGGAAATAGGGAATAGTGAAGGTCAGCAATAATAAATTTTGAGAATTTGAAAAGCAGTGACTATTGATTTACAGTGGAAAGAAAGGGTATGGAAAACTAAAAGGTCCTAATACGGAACTGATACGATTGATGGTTCACCGATTTCATCGTATCTCGAACTCCAGAATGCACAAATGAATATACTACGGAGATCGGCGTGACGAGACAAACAGAATGATACACAATATCAACGATGCGATCAAGTTATAAAAACTCAATTTTTCGCTATTGAAAATACTGTTAAAACGCCGAAAATAAGATAAACGAAGCAATAGCAGTCCAAATTTGGCAAAACGAAATATGACGTCTCACTCAGAAGGTGATAAAAAAATTTATTATATAAAAATATTTGCGTTTCAATAATATTCTATTTACATCAAATTTTTTTGATTTAAATTGAAGTAAAATTACACAACAAAACTGATTTCCATATTTTCGGATGAAAATTTACTGTTTGCTATGTTTGAATAGACGCATACCAAATATCAAGTTTTCATCTCGACATTTATATGTTTTAAATTTCAAAAATTCAATTAATTACGTTATAAAAATCTTTAAAATTTAAGGGTCGTTACAGTAAGGTACACTTGGTAGTTTATTTATCATCCTTGTACGATGAAAAAATTCTGAATCTGGACAAACCATTAGTTTTTTTGCTATGGATGTATGATGGATTATTTTATTGCATATAATGGTTGTACTGCTTTGTTTGCATATGATTACTATATATGTTGCGTTGCTTGCGCTATTGATTGGAACAACTAATATATTGCTATTTTTACATAATTTTAACTCTTCTGGATCATGTAAGTAAGATATAGGTTTATGGAAGCAATAGTTATTGCTTTTGGTTTTATAAATAGAGTTTTGTTTGCTCGACAAAAAGGTACGTTTTCAAATTACGGTTTTTGTAGCGGTATTTTTTTGTTTTTCCCATGGTTTGGGGTGCTTTGTTATTGAAATATGATATTTACAATGTAATTATTTATATTGTTATTTTTATGAAACTAGCCGCGCAAAGGAGATGCTGCCGAAATTTTTCATGAATTTAAGACTTAGAAATTTTTTCATGGAAGTTGAGTTATTTTCAAATTTATATTAAACTAAATATGTGAGCTTAATCATTTATAAATTGATTATTTTTAATAAAATATATCAAATTTGTTGAATCTTTCTTATTCTTTTTCGGGGACGAAAAGTTTTGAGTGGAAGAGACTGTAACGACCCGTATTTTAACCATTTCAAAATGTTAAATTAAATAATATTTTGAATAAAATTGTTAGAAAAAATATTTAAGATTGTATTGATACAAACTAAATTGTAATATATTAGCTGAGATTAATTTAAATGACTATTAATGACATATGTTTGCAATAAGGTGAGAATAACAACATAGGTAGTGTGTATTTAATGATATTGTTTGAATGAAATTGATAACTTTCTGAATGTAGATTTCCAATTGATTGGAATAATAAATGTTAACAAAGAACAATAAATGTTTTTTAATAAAGAAGAAATCATATGTTTATTCATTTGAAATATTTGGTAGCTGAAAGATTGATTGCAGGTGTAAGAAATCTGTTATTTAATAAAAAAATTAATAAATTTTGGTTTGTATAAAATAATTCCATAAATACGTTAAATTACTATAAATAGGAATTGAATTGTCTCGTTTCTTTTTTAAAATTTGATATTAATCGCAATTAATGTAATTGAAATCTTTTAAATAAAAGGAAAGAGAACATTAATTGTAATTAATGGACGTAATAATAGAAACATATGTTTGAATTAAAATAAAAGAGAAAGTTGAGGAAATAAAAAGGAAACATGTGTTTTAATTGCAAAGGGAATTTGATGTAATAAAAAGGAATATTTTTAATCAAATTAAAAGATTGTTTTGGAAAATAAAATAAAATGAATGTTTTCAGTTTGTAATTAAGTATAATTGTGTGAAAAGAGAAAAACTAAATTTTGAAACAACGTTTTACGGTTATTAAATAGAGGTTAGAGATGGTACAAAAATAATTTTAACACTTACCTTAAATTTTAAAATAAATTAAATATTTGAGTTCCTGATTATGCACTGAGAAAGATGTTGTTTTTAAATTTGGGTTTGGAGTCCCGAGCTAACTTTATTTATGTGTAGCGGTGGTCTCCATGTCGTTAATTGGTGTGTTTAAATTTTATTTTTTATGTGTTAATAAAAATTTAAATGAGTGAAAGTTGAGTATTTTAGGGGTTACTGAATTGATTGAGTGGAGAATATGTTTTAGAATTAGATCCCAAAATTTAGATAGTAGTGTATGGCAAGTCCTCTTTATTTGCTTTATATTATCTCATTTATGCTATTATATTCTCAATGTTGCATATTCTCTTAAATAATTACATAAATTTTTGTGGAGGACTTATTTTCATTTATTGTAAGTTAATTAAATCTTTAATGGGTGTCGATTTTGGTATGTTTGAGGTTAACAAAATTAATTGACCAAATAAATGTTTTTGAAATTTGAATTTCAAAAGTTTATTTATAGTGTAAAGTTGGTACGTTCATTCCCTTTCTATTAATAATTGCCACACACTTTTCATTGTTTCCTCATTTGTTTCATTACTCTTTTCCATTTACATTGTTTGAAGTTTTTTTCCATGTCGCAAACATGAATTACTTTTCATGTTTTTAATTCTTTCCTTCACCTCTTTTAATACTTGCCACTTTTAAAAAGACTATTCATATTTACTTTCTTCGAATACCTAGTTTGTTCATATGTAGTTTATACCTTTACATTCATATTTCAACTTCATTTCCTGAAGCTTTCAAAACAAAACATGACAATCATTTTTGTCCCTCCATCTTCATTTCCTTGGTATTAAATGACCTGCCACTTTATTTCTTCTTTTGCATTTTGAATAAATTTGAAGACTTGTCGAGATTTTGCGTTTCTATTTGGATTTTTAATTGGATTAAATCAAAGGTGAGTAATTAACCCACTCACGCAATACTAATTTTTCTTATGTTAGTTAAATTGAAATCATGAAGTGATAAAATTTTGTTGATTGTTGTTTGGCAATTTAAATTTACATTTAAATTAAAATTGATACTGATATTGGATTAAATTGAAATTTAAATTAATATTGAAATCAATTGCTAGTTAAACATCGACAGTTGATAACTAGTAACTATTATGATATGTTGGTTGATTTGGACGTTGATTGTAATTGAATGCCTATTGATGGACGATTGGATGTATGCCTGTTTATTTATTTTGACATATCACTATTATTATCCTATTTATTATTTGAAACCTTATAAATTGTCACTTGTAATAAATTGAAATGAACTAAGAAATGGGTTGAAATGATATACACCTTTGAGATTAAATATGGGTTGAAATGAGATATGTCCATCCATGTAATTAAACTGAAATTATGATCACTTGGCCATAGGATAGAAAATTATATACAGACACTGGATTTGGTTAAACTAAATGATTTCAAATCTTAACATTTGAATTGGTTTAAATGAAATTGCTTTAAAGAAAACAAAATTTTGATTTATAAAAATTAAATTACTTTCTAATTTGAGATTTGAAACTGTTTAAATGAAATTGCTTAAGAATTAATTTGAAACCTTAAGTTGAAATTGAGATATGATTTGAATTTATCGAAAGTGAATTATTTCAAAGGTTTAATGTTTAATTTGAACTTTGAATTTACTTTATTTAAAATGGTTTAAGTTGGTATTTCCAAGTTTGGACGTGAAATAGATTTAAACTAAATTGTTTTAAAACGAGAATGTGAATTAGGACTTTTGTGACGACCCTGAATTTTGAACATTTGAAATTGGAATATTTAATTGATTTTAAATATTCGAAAGTAAGTTTAGCTTGAATTTCAAATATTGTTATGAATTTGGCAATTAAAATTTTGAATTTAATAATGTAAAGTTGGGTAAAAGTTTGTATCTTCAATTTTAAGCTAATTAAAAATATTTTTAAGGCTTAGAAAATTTATATTGATAATACTGAAGATAATGGAAGCTTCAGAATTAAATATGAAAATGATTTGTTCAGTTTTTAATTTATATTATTTAAATTGATATTTTAAAACAGTTTTCTGAGGCACAGTCTCGGAATTCAACGAAACTTGTTCCATTAGATCTGTTATATTGTATTATTATCATATTTCAATTTCCGTAGCATTCAGAGTTGTCGTGTGATCGTATGATAAGAAAACACGCTGAAAATTATATCGAAATTTAATTTTATAGCTGGTTCAAAAAGCTATCTTCTCCATACAATCGAATTTGGACTCGGAACCTTTTCCATTGTGTTCAGAATATGGGTTTAACATTATAAACACCTGGCGACATGCCTCGATTGGAGATCGAGATTTTGAGTTGCGTAATTCAGGACAATTTGAATTTAAATTTAAATTTGAATATAATAATGCTTTACAAGACAAATTTTTTACATTTGTCTCATCTAACATTTGACAATTTTCTTTTAACACGTGTCCTTTGCAACATAACACGTGTTCGTTTGTTAAAAAGAAATTAGGGACAGTCATGCTTCTCTTTGAAAAAATAATGAAAATCGAATTTCAAATTTAATGGCCGAGCAAAGAATCACTCCTCTTCCCTTCTGAAAATTTTTGAACTAAATAAAATCAAGGGGCCGAGCCTTTCATTCAAATTTCAAAATAGAAATTAAATTCCTCTTTCAAAAAAAGAGAAAAAAGGGCTGCCTACTCGAAAGCGTAATGGGGGGAAGACATATTCATCTTAGTCGGTCGAGCATGAGGCTGCAAGCAAGGGGGAAGGGCATTCGATTTCAGTCTCGAGGTCGGCAATCAATTCGTCGATTATCGCAGGAATCATCGTGGGGCTGGAATTCGCGAGGGGGAGCTCGACTTCGCCATAGGGTTCGTTTGAAGGTCGTGAATCGAGTAGTGACGCAGGTTATGGAGATTCGCGATTTGGGTTTCACACGCTAGTGGCTAGAGGCATCGTTTGCGAGGAGGCGTCGAAGGATGATTCAGCCATAGGAGGAAGTGGCGGCGGCATGTGCAAGTTTGAACGATCGAGGTGGAGTTTGGGTTCGCCGATGAAAATTATCAGGCAATAAGGTAATCTCGACCCTTTTCGAATAAATTAATTTTTGTTAAATATTGAATCTATAATTAAGTTATTCTAATAACACGGATATATGTTGATTTCAGTTATATACGTGCAGATTTGGAAAATTTACATATAAAATTTTTTTAAAACAAAGGAAAATTTATTTTTACTGTAAGCTGTAAAATAAATTCTGTTATGAATAAAATATGTGTATATATATATATGTAGGTTAGAAAAATATATGATATATATATATATATTCACATACCAATTTCATTATTACAATTATTTTAACTACTAAGAGTAAATTATTAAAGAAAATTAGTTAAATTTAATTTACAATTAAATAAATTTGTTAAAAGGAATTTGTTTAAAAAAAATTAAAATATTTAGTTTAAAATTAAATTAATAGTTGTATTAAAATTATAACTGATAATAGATTATTCGATTTATTCGAATATTAATAAATTGTATAAATTATTTATACAAGGTCAAAATCATGGAGAAAACAATTTGGATTGTAAATGGGTTGCAGGCGTAGGCGAAAGTGAAATCTTCTCACTCAAATTTTAATAATTGAAAATTATTAGTTGATTGTTGAATTGTGATAGTTAAATTTAAATAGTTGATTTGTGTGCTTGGGTGATAAATTATTATCAGTTGTATTGGAATAGACCCTACGCCGCATAATAGCGGATGATATTATATTGAACTCATATACCACGATATTCCACCTCGAAGTGGGATTGGTATTATATATGTATTTGGAGTGATTGATTTCCCGCATTATATAGCGGATGAGACCCTATGCGCCGCACAATAGCGGATGATATTTTATAAATCCTATATATCGCGATATTCCACCTCGAAGTGGAATTGGTATTTAATTGTTGTACTAACGTCTGTGGATGTAGGGAAATAGGTTGGAGGGATCCAACTGGATTCCTCGGATAATGAATTTGTTGCATATGTTGTGTATTGATTATTTATAATCTCTGTATGATTATATTGTGATTGAAATCATTGGAGGCTAAAATTTAGCCGCATATATTTTTGGTATAGTAGGATACTAGAAATAGATAAAATTGGATTTTTGAAATTTAAGTAGAAAATTTATAATAAATTCATTTAAAAGTATTGGGTGAATTTAAAAGAAGAAATTTTACATTGATAAAATTTTATTTTTGAAAACTTATTGAATAAATTCCAAAATATTGGAAAAGGATTTTAGTAAACGAGTTTTGAGTAATATTGCTTAAGAGTTGAAGAATTTATTTAAAATTCGGATTTTTAAATAGTTTGGAAGAAATAAAGAGATTTGTTTTAAAAGAAAATAAATTTGGGAAATCGATTTGAAAATTTGATTTGGTATTTGGAAATCTTTGGGAAATCGATTCGGAAATTGATTTGGTGTTTGAAAATAAATCTTTGAATCAATTTGAAAATTTGATTTGGTATTTGAAAATCTTTGGGAAATCAATTTAGAAATTGATTTGGTGTTTGGAAATAAATTTTGGAAATAAAATAGAAATTTGATTTGATTTTTGAAAGTGAATATTTGGAAATCGATTTGGAATCGTATATCAGTTGATATTTGAAAATCTAAATTCACAATAGGAATTTATAAAGGAAAGGGAATTTTGTTTTAAAAATAAACATTGGGTTATTTTTTAAAAGCGTGGAAAGGAATTTACGGATTTGGAATGTAAATTAAAATAAATTGAGAAGGGTTTATTAATTGGTTTAAATGGACCATTTTGAAATGGAAAGCGTATTTTCCCTGGAAAGCCGAGTATATTTTCAAAGTAGCTTTGAAGTATAAAATAAAAGTTTTAAAGTTGATTTTAAAAGAATATTTTTGAGAAATTATTTCTTGAGTTGTTTTTAAATCTTTAAAGTGAAGATCTATTAAATTAATTATAAAAGTCATTATTTTAAAGATTTAATTGATATTTGATTTAGAAAAGGGTTATTTAAATATTTAAACTCTATCTACTAATTTTATTTTAAAATTAGATTGGACTTGAAGTTTTATATGAGATATTGGTATAATGTTTTCATAACCAATATTTAAATAAATGTTTTAAAATAGTTTTATCTAAATATTTCCAAGTATATTTTGTATAAGTGATTTAAATTATTTTAAAGTATTTGAACTCGACAGACTTTCAGTGGAAATGAATAATATCGAGAATCTTATTCCGCGAGTGAAAATTGATTTGAAATTTGTTTTCAAATGGTTGAAGTGTGAAAATATATCTTGCAAAGATATTTTGAAAATAAATAGCTGGGGAAAAATTATTTGAATTCTAGTGATTGTTGTGAATGTTGATTGATAGTTAAATAACCGACTATTAATATTGGCCTTTAAATGACATTTGAATTTCGATGCGACCAGGGGTTGGATTCCAAATAGATATTCGAAAACCACATCGAACCCTTATGATGAGGATGGATCTTTTGTTTAAAAAATCGAAGTGGAAATTTGTTGTGTTTTGTTTGAAATCTGAATGTAACACTTATTTTTTAAAATAAGCGCTCGTTATTCGGATTAGTCGGGAGAGGACTTTGTGTCATAAAACTCATTCCGAATAACGATATGACGAAATGGAATTGCATTTGAAGATGGTGTTGAAGACTGGTATTTTTGAAAGCAAAAGGATTACCTGTGGAATGTTTCTACACCGAGTTGCTCCGGTATAGAGATTGATCACCCTTTGTGATGGGGATTCCGGACGTGATTAGTGAATATCCGGATTTCAAGGGCTTCTTTTGAAGTGCCTTCGGTTCTGTTCGATCCCGGAACGGACTTGTATGGATGTGTGTCTGACGTTACACTTTGAGATGTAAAGCTAGTTTCTATCAAATACATTTCTGTTGGTGGCGGAGAATTTATTCTCTTAGCTTAACACCCTTCTCTGAGACGTACAAGCTTAGAGGTTATGTAGTTGGTGGTTACTAGTGATACATTCCCAATTTGGTAATGTGGCATACGAAGTGCTGCTGATCATTTGTTGATAGAAGCATGGCTTTTATGAAAAGCGTAGCTTTGTGGATGAGACTTCCTTTAGCCTCACAACCCGAAAATGGTCGAAACAGGAATATCGTGGCAAGGTTTTTAGGGGTCACGCCCCTAGGGTATGTCCTTTTTCTTCTGGATAAGAGGTGGTATCATGGTATGGAGCCCAGATATTTAACCTATGTGGTTGCTGCAAACTTATTGCTTTTTGGTTATTGGTGTAGAGCGCTCGGATAAAGGTCTGTAACGACCGAGGATGGCATACTTGTGTGGCAGTTACCAATGTTATAGCTTGGTTAAAGCGTGAGGGAACGTCGGCCTTGTGTTAGCAGAGATTCGGTTAGGTTCTCGAGGGCGTCCTTCCAGAGACGTATCCATTTCGGTGTAGGAAGTTAATTTTCCTGACCATTGCTGGAAATCCAAAGAAACAATACGTGCCTGTACGGTTTTAGTTGTATAACCTGCCATGGAATGTGGCGGTAATCTGCTATAGAACACGGTAGCTATAGTAGGCGTACGACGAAATATGGTATGCTGGCTAAGATTAATATTATACTTTCGAAATGTTTTCTGCACTATGCACTAATAATAATATCAAATGGTTTTCGCATATCAAGCATTTTTGACAGTCATAAGGAGAAATCTCCTCCAAGTGTTTGCTTGCATTGTGTGTGTGGCGATAGGCCTTATGGCAGTCTCATTTTTCAAAAGCATAGCAGATTTATTTTTATTTTCTTTGAGAAAATAACTGTTTTTAAGATCTCACACCAGTCCCATGACTGACTTGGAGTTTATTGTTCCCTTCCTAAACTCTGGGTGCCCACAATTTTCCACATGGGCAGCCTAGAGCCAGGTTATCATTATTCTAGAGTGAAATCAATCAAGAAGTCAGAAAAGATGATATGGAGATCTGGAGTTCAAGCTGGATGATGAGGCGTATCACTAATATATGCAATATTTGTTTTCCACTGTTGTGTTGTTGTACACTCTGACAATGTATGTAAAACTGATATAGTTCTTTGTTTTAAAGATATTCATTTATCTATTATATGTTGTTCCGCCGCGAAGTGTGAGAATTTGCTTATTGTTTCTGTTCTTCTTCTATCTTCTTTTCTCTTAAACCCTAACGGTTTGGTTTTTCGGCATTCGACTGTGCAGCATTGGTTACAATGGACGTATCTGTCGACTTTCGAAAGTCGTAAAATCGGGTCGTTACAACTTTTTGCCTTCGAATAGAACTGTTTAAATTGGATTTGAAATTAAGTTTTAAATTGTTAAATTAAGGTTGATTTAAATTGAATATTGAATATGAGGTTTGACTGAAATTGGAAGCCGGAAAATGGAAATCGTTATGATTTGGGATTTGAACCTTTATAAAGAAAGAAACAGTTTTAATATAAACTATTTTAATATATAAGCTATTTTAATTATCTAAACTATTTCAATATTAAAACTATTTTATATTCAAAACTATTTCCAAACCAAACTATTTCCAAATATTCTTTTGAGAGAAATGTGTGATCCTCTAAAGTAGAGAAGAACACACATGGGTGTGTATCACTGAAAACAAAGGTGCTGCCAAGATGCTTAGCAGGTAGCTAATTAATATACAAAAAGCAATGAAAAGGACCCAGGTACCACTCGATTGAACTCCGGCAAAGCCACTGACCGTAATTAGGTGTTAGAAGTTACCAAAAATGAAAAAGTAGCTCCACTTGGATGACATCGGAAGGCAGCTCCAACTAAGAAAGAGATGCTACAATGCAAACTCAGAAAATCCAGAATGAACTCCTCGCTGCAAATGGGAATGAACCCGACTGAAGTATGTTATTCTGTTGATGCGAAAGAACTGGAAAGAATGCCTCACTGCAATTGAGAATGATCCAGAATGAAGAGTGCCACATTGCAGATGCAGAAAAACTCCACTCTTGCGAGCGCGGAAGGTCCTGAATGAACATCTCGCTAAAATCCTGTCAATGGCAATCCTGAGAACCTGCAAATAGTAATCTAGCATCATTTCTAGACTAAACCTGTATCTGTACATGGAACTAAATAAAATTATAAAAGTAATACACATATATGTTTATAAATGCAATTTATATATGTATGTATGTATGTATGTATGTATGTATGTATGTATGTATGTATGTATGTATGTATGTATGTATGTATTAATGAAGCAAAAATAGTAATATTATATCTAAATTATAAGACGGAAAAGCAACAAAAATAAGAAGCAGACTAAAAAAGAATCCAAACTCATTATAAAACATCTTAACCAACACCAAAGATATACAAAAGAGATATAAAAAACAAAAGGTTAAAATCCTATAAACTAAAACAAATTTATCGTTATGCACCTTTAATCAAAAGGACATTATTATAATCAGTACAAACATCATTCAAATTAGAAAAAAAATGTTAATGTTATAATTATTAATGTTAAAAATATTATTTGTGTTTAAAAATCTTAATACTACTACTAACCTTATTAAGATATTTTTTGAAATGATTATTTTTAGCTAATCTATATTTAGGATTAGAGATCCAATAAAAACAAAATGATGATATTATAAAAACCAATTTATTAAAATGACTATTCTTATTATTAAAAAGTCTCTGGTTTCTCTCAAAATAAATATATCAACAAATTATAATGAATACAGTATCAAGTAAAATTCTATTTTTCTTTTTAAACTTAAATCTTACATTATTCCAATAATAATCACAATTGGTAACATTGATTGTTAGACTAAAGTTAAAGGTTTTGAGAGTATTATTCAGAATGTAGTAAATAGCATGCAATCATAATACACACGTTTAATATCTCCAAGACGCAGATTACAAAAAGCACATTTATTATCAATTTGCATATTTTTTCTTTTTAAAAATTCTATAGTATTATCTAGGTTTTTTACCCCGTAGAAACCAAAAGAAAACAGAACAACCTTGTGTATACAGGATGGTTCAAGATTTAACCAAAAAAGCTAGGACAAGAGATCGACAATGGTCAAACTATACGACTAAGACAACGACTGGGATCAACGAAGCCGAGAGATCAGCATTCCTTTAGTCCAGTCGACAGATGAATGTAAACACCTAGTGACTTGCCATCTAAATGTAATAACAACGATAAAAGGCTATGGAAACATCTCCAATTTCCAGACTCCAAAAAAACCCTTAGTGGTCGAATCGTCAGTGACCCATGCCTCTCCTTAAACCTTCAAACAAACCAGTTATTGAACACTACCAAAACTGTCAAGAGGTTGGCTCACGAAACGAACCAAGTCTATGGATCGATAGTGACCCATAGACCCATGCCAGATGGGTCACTAGCGACCCATAGGCCTTGGGTCACTAGCGAACTATGGTTTTGACTCATTTTGTGAGCCAAAGTCCCCCTAGGTCGCCTGTTACCTACTTACGAGCTGATAAAGATAGGTTTGGCTTAGAAGCTCTTCGATCTCTATAAATATCATCCCACCTTCAACATAAAGAGGATCGTCTCTGGGCTGGTTGCTGAAGCTTTGCTAGAATTATTCTTCACTCTCTATCTCCCTCACAACAATCTCTAGAGGAATAAACTATGATTTTCTAGGGTATTCCTACTCTAAAGATTCAATCTAGCTAGAAAATAATCAATGCCTTTGTAATCGAATAACTCTTGTAACAGCAATCAGTCTATAGTAAAACAATAAAGTAGACGTAGGCTTCATTAACAGCCGAACCACTATAAAATTTCTCTAACTTCTTCCTCTTACCGTTCTTTTTCTTTTCCTATTATATGTGATATTGCTCTATCAGAACAGGGCTGGTGCTTTCAAACTCAAACTAGGGTGTTGGTCCATTTTTTGTGTCAACATTTTGGTACTTTCACTAAGAAACTAACTCAGGATCCAGATCTAGCTATCTACTTTGGATCTCATAAGTCCAGAAGTTAGATCCCAGTCTTTGCTTAAAGAACTTACTGTTTCAAAGTCAAAGGCTCCTGGAAGAAGAAGAACTGCCTCTGGGAGATTCACAGGACCAGCTATAATTGCATATGGCGTTAGTTTATGGCAAGCTAAAATAAATGGTGCAAACCTAGGAAATCAAGCACCACTGTCCTCTAGTCAGCTTGAAATTGTCACTAGGGAATAATATGGCTGAAGTGATCAATCAAAGAATGGAAAATAGTCAAAAGGTTCTAACGGATAAGCTCAACGCTCTGATAACTCTACAATCAAACCCCGCTTCAAGGGCTATGCCTGAACCAGCAATTGCTATAGTACAAGAAAATTCCTCTATTTCCAGCCTTTATAGAAGAAACGGAAAGCAGCCACTAAGAAGGGTGACAACAGGATGTAACTTATAGGAGAATGAGAATATCCCACTCGATGCAAGGCAAACCGAATTTGAACTTGAATCAAGGGGACAAAACCCCATAGGAGGACATAGCTGCGAATCTCTCTGATTCGGAAGATGGAGAGTAGGGTAATCAGGTTGAAGAGGATGCCAATGCGTTCAATGATGCTAGAAAATCCTAGACAGCCCTAGTTAGGCCAAATGTAAGCCAACGGGGTCCCGTGGGAGTGGCTCTCCCAAAGACAGAAGAGCTTAGGCATCAAACCACATGCCAAGATTGTTTGTCGAACCAAACACTTGGTTCAGTGGCTGATTACTAACCCCAAAACCTCCGAACATCAGAGGCATACATAGCAGACATAGTCAAGCAATTGATGGACGAGAGTAAAAACCGAAAGAACGATGAATGGGGATCTGCCTCGAGTTGGACTCCTTTTACCAATGAAATCTTGAATGAAAAATATCCAGACAAATTCACCATGCTAACTATTCCCTCCTACGATGGAACTAAAGATCGAAAACCCTATTTATACAACTATAGCTGGTATATGGATGGAGAAAATTCCCCAGAGGTCGTACGCTGCCGATGCTTTCCTATTTTTCTGGAAGGAGTGGCATCTATGTGGTTCACTATATTCCCTCCAAGATCTATCTCTACCTTTGATTAACTTGCAACAAAATTCCTAGAACTGTTCAGGCTCCATACCGTGTAACCAAAGGACGTCATGTCCCTATCCGGGTTGGTCCAGGGAGGCAATGAAACATTGAAATCTTTCATGAACCGGTTCAATACCGTCGTAATGGAAGTAAGCAATCCTAATGAGGATATGTTTTCTATGGCGCTAGTCTGTGCTATTCACTCGAAACGCAGTATAGAAAATGAATTAAGATGAAGCAACCTACTGTTAGGAACGACTTCAATCGCAAGGCAAGCCAATACTTAAGATTAGAGCAAGCACCGGAGGTGGAAAGAAATGCTGCTAGTGTACAATAGATGAGCAACAGACAAAATGAGGTGGCGACAAACTAAAATACATGCAATGCTGGAACTGCTTAAGGGGTCACAGGAAAGAGCGTAAACCAGAAAAGAAGAAAAAACTTTGATAAGAGAAATAACATTGGTAATAACAAAAGATTTAGGAAGTTTAGAGAGGAAAAGTAAACCCCATTGAATGACACTTTGGATAATATTTATCTCGCAATGTAGGAGACTGAAGATTATAAGAAACCTCCCAGAAAAGAAGCAACCGAGCAACAAAAGCACTCAGGGAAATTCTTCTGCTTCCATAAGACACACGGACACAATACCAATGAATGCCGCCGCCTAAAGAATCTCATTGAGGAATTGATCCGAGACAACAAGCTTCAATAATAAGTGGAAAAGAGATAAAACCCAGCCAAGCTATGGTCCCTCAACCTCCTAGGGAGCAAAGGAATCAAGCTGGAACTAGCGGAGAAGGGTCAAAACATACTGAACAGATACTTATTATCAGAACAATATCTAGGGGACCACATCCGGTGCAAAGAAGTTTAGGAGAGATGGAGCGATATGTGAGTTCATTAAAGCACGCCTTGAAGGAATCGTGCTAGGCAATAGATGAAACTCCGATCAAGTAGAAAAAGGTTCCGAGCAACGACGTAGTGTTCTACAATCGAGACACTGAAGGGATTGAAGCTCCGACTCTAGAACCAATGGTGATGATAGTAGGAATCGGGCCTGCCGTATTCCGATGAGTGCTGGTTGACAGTGGCAGTTAAGTTAATATACTTTTCAAACGTACTTTTGACCAAATGAAAATTGGCATGAAGAGCGTGTATGCATGCCAAAAAAAGATTTAGGGGTTCACTGGAGAAACCAAACAACCGATGGTAAAAGTAGACCTACAGGTAGAGCTTGGAGAGGGCAAGTGAAGGGTCACCCTCATTCAGACCTTTGTAATCGTGGATGAAATGTCAGCATACAATTCATTCTTGGGAAGACTCGCACTAGACGAATTTAGAATAGCATTGGCCTAATGGTGCCTTATAATGAAGTTCCCTACTGATCATGGAGTAGGAATTGTGAAAGGATACCAAAGCATCGCCCGGGAGTGTTATATCATGAAACTGCACGAGTCGAGAAGAAAGGAAGAAGGGAAGGATGTGGGAAAAACACTCCACATCCATGAACCCTCCGAATAGAAATTATAGTGCCGCCCTTGGCTTGGGGACCATAGCCGATTTCACAAGGGTTTGGACCCTAGAAAGAAGAGCTGAGGGGAGGAACGGGTAGCATCGGCAGAATTGACGATGTCTGTTCCAGTCTATATGGATGACCCAATTCGGGTGATAAATATCGGGTCACGCCTTAGAAACAAGATGCGGTTGGAATTAACCAAATTTCTCCATGCCAACTTGGACGTATTTGCTTGGGCACACTCTTATATGTGTGTGATGTCACCAAAAATTGCCTGTCACGCACTCAATATCGACCCCAAATTTATACCAGTAAAGTAGAAATGGCGCAGCTTGGGTCCCTGAACGGTCCAAGGCATCGATGGAAGAAGTGGATAAATCGATGGCCAACGGTTTCATCCGAGGTGCAACTTACCCTGAATGGGTATCAAATCCAGTCCTAGTCAAGAAATCTAATGGAAAATGGTGAACCTATATTGATTTCTTGGATCTCGACAAAGCCTATCCGAAGAATAGCTTTCCACTCCCTAGAATTGGTCAACTGGTGGATGGAACAGCGGGACATATACTATTGTCTTATATGGATGCGTACTCGGGCTATAACCAGATCCTGATGCATGAACCAGACCAAGAGAACACTTTCTTCATCACCGATTTGGGACTATACTGCAACCGAGTGATGCCTTTTGATTTGAAAAATGTAGGGGAAACGTACCAAAGGCTAGTGAACACTATGTTCAAACGCCAGATTGGGAAGACTGTGGAAGTTTATGTGGACAATATGTTAGTCAAATCCTGAGTACTTGCTAATCATCTTCATAACCTCGCTGAATGTTCGAAATACTCCAAAAATATGGAATGAAGCTTAACCCACTCAAATGTCACTTCGAAGTAGCCTTGGGAAAATTCTTAGGATTCATCATAAGTGCCCAGGGGCATCGAAGTGTATCCGGAGCAAATAATAGCGCTATAGGAAGTCCAAGCCCCTAGAAACAAGAGAGAACTTCAAAGCTTGAATGGAAAGATCGCAGCACAGAGTTGATTCATCTCTAGAGCTACAGACAAGTGCATACCATTCTTCGATACACTGAAGAAGGGAAAGAAAAACTTCAAGTGGAGCGAAGCTTGTCAGACGACCTTCGAGGAATTGCTACGACATATGGAAAATCCCCTGATCTTATCTAAATCGATCAATGGAGAAGACTAATTCATTTATTGAGCAGCTTCCCCGCACGCGCTAAGTGCCGTTCTTATGTGGGAAGAGGCAAGAATCCAACGATCCGTGTATTATAATAGCAAACGATTCATTGGAGTTGAGAAGAAATACCTAAAACTACAAAAGCTAGCATATTGCCTCTTGATCGCATCCTGGAAATTACAACCTTACTTTTAGGCTCACCCAATCAAAGTGTTGACTGACCAACCCCAAAAGCAAATTTTGTACCGACCCGAAACTTCTGGGCGACTACTTAAGTGGAAGAGAGATATCGAGCACTACACCATAACCCATATCCTACGGGAGCAAAACACCAAGGCAGATTATCTGGCTAAGCTGGCAAGTTCGGCAGAAGCCCGGTCATTGGGACTGGTTCCGGTTGAAACGCTAACTAATCCAAGCATCGACGAAATGGACGTAGGCTGGATTTTGGTGACCACTGGCGAACCGGATACATGGATGACATCGATAAGAACTTTGAAGGAATCTTTCCAACTGACTGAAATCAACGGAATAAGATCCTCCAAAAGACGCCACGATTCATGATATGGAATGGAATACTTTGGCGAAGGGGATTCTCGACCCCTCTTCTAAAGTGTGTGACCAACGATGAAGAATGACGAATCCTAAAGGTGGTGCATAAAGGTGATTGCAGAGACCACTGAGGGGTAGAACCTAGCAAAGAAAATGCTTCAATATGGAAACTTCTGGCCAACAATAAATCATGACTCCGTAGATCACAACAGAAGATGCGACTGTTGTCATAGGATCAGCAATATTAAGAGAACTCCTTCAACGGAGCTGACATAGATGGTTAGCCCATGGCTATTTGCGATATGGGGGATCGATCTGATTGTTGTTCTTCCAATAGCGAAAGGAGGTGCCAAATGTTCTATAGTCGTCGTAGATTATTTCACAAAATGTGCCGAAGCGGAACTGCTAGAAACATCATTTGCAGGTTTGGCGTGCTGCAAAAGATCATCACTGACAACGAAACCCAATTCGAAAGTGTCAGGTTCAAATAATTCTGCAGGCACTTTTGAATTGGAAAAAGCTTTTCTATGGTGGCTTATCCATAAGCAAACGGGCATGTGGAAGCAATAAACAAGATCATCAAATCCACTATCAAAAAGTGACTAGCGAAAGTAAAAGGAAACTAGGTTGATGAGCTTCCACTCGCATTATGGGATTATAGAACTACACATAAAGCGGCAATTGGCCACACTCCGTTCGCACTAGCATATGGTTCAGAAGCAATGATTCTCATTAAATTAAAAGTCCCCTCCCACGAAAGGTAGAATTTTAATCAAGCACAAAACGAACAACTTCTACTTGAGTCGCTAGACATGGTTGATGAAAAAAGAGAAGCAATGTTGAGAATGGATGCCCACCGAAAAAGGGTTGCACGGCATTTCAACTCCAGAATTCAGAATAAGACCTTCGAAGTTGGAGATCTTCTGCTCAAGCAGGTTTACCCTATTCTCGGGGACTTCGGACCAAACTGGGAAGGACCATATGTCATCAATCAAAAGCTCAGGGATGAGACTTTCAAGCTGACAACCGTCAAAGGGGTCGGAATTCCCAAAACTTGGAATAGTGAATCGCTCCGCCGTTATTTCATTTAAAAAAGATTATTTTATGTATTTTCTATTTTTCAAGCAAATAAGCCATCATGGAAATGCCAGTGGCATTGTAAATAGGCAAATTATTTTTCCATGCTTTCCTCAATAAAGTTTTCTTCTTGAACCAACTAAGTTGTGTTCATAGTAATTACTCGCCAAGTCGGCGGAGGCAAATCCACTCCAACCATTGAATCGATGAAACTCGATCTTTGCCTTCTAAAAATTGGCACCGCTCTAGCAGCGTCGTGAGGGCTAAAAATAAAAAATCCTCATGTTACCCGAAGATAGGCAACGCCAAGGAGAGCCAAAACTCCTCAAATTGTCCGAAGATAGGAAACACCGAGGAGCACCAAAACCGAGACTCTTCGTGTTACCCGAAGAAAGGCAACATCGAGGAGTACCGAAACCAAAATTCATCACGTTTCCCGAAGATAGGCAATACCGAGGAGCACCAAAATAAGAACTCCCATGTTGCTCAAAAATAGGCAACACCGAGGAGCACCAAAACCGAAACTCGTCGTGTTGCCTGAAGTTTAGCAACACCAAGGAATACAGAAAACAAAACACCTCGTGTTGTCCTAAGATAGGAAACACCAAGGAGCACAAAAATAAAAACTCGTGTTTCCTAAATATAGGCAACACCGAGGAGCACTATAATCGAGACTCCTCGTGTTGCCCGAAGATAAGCAACATTTAGGAGTACCGAAATCAAAACTCCTCATGTGGCCCGAAGATAGGCAACACTGAGGAGCACCAAAATCAAAGCTCCTCGTGTTGCCCAAAGATAGGCAACACTAAGGAAAACAAATAACTCCTCGTGTTGTCCAAAGATAGGCAATATCGAGAAGAACCAAAATAAAAACTTCTCGTATTGCTCGAAGATAGGAAACACTGAGAAGCACCAAAACCAAGACTCCTTGTATTGCCCGAAGATAGGCAACACCAAGGAGTACCGAAGTCGAAAATCCTCATGTTGCCCAAAGAGCGGCAACACCAAGGAGCCCCAAAATAAAAACTCCTAGTGTTGCCCGAAGATAAGCAACAATGAGGAACACCAAAACCAAGATTTCTCATGTTGCTCAAAGATAGGCAACATCGGGGAGTATCGAAATCAAAACTCCTTGAGTTGCCCGAAGATAGGCAACACCGAGAAGCATAAAAATCAAAACTCCTCATGTTTCCCGAAGATAGGCAACATCAAGGAAAACCAATAACTCCTCGTGTAGCCCGAAGATAGGCAACACCAAGGACCACCAAAATTGAAACTCCTCGTATAGCCCGAAGATATGCAACGCCTAGGAACAACAAAACTCCTTGTTTCGCCGAAAGATAGGCAACACCGAGGAGCACCAAAACTGAAACTCCTCGTGGTGTTTGAAGATAGGCAACACCAAAGAGCGCCAAAATTCCTCGTGTTGTTTGAAGACAGGCAACACTGAGGAACAACTCCTCGTATTTCCTAAAGATAGGCAACACCAAGGAAGAAAAAAGCTGCATGAGCCACGCATCAAAATACCAACTCCTCGTGTTCCCCGAAGATAGGCAATATAGATGAATGCAAGAAACCATGCATTTCACTATCAGCATCAACCGCTCCCATAGCCGGGAGTGACAAACGCAATTCCAACAATATTGAAATGCTACGAACCAAATGAAAAGCCTCGACTATGGACACTTAAGGGTTTAAACTCATAAGAAGCTCGAGTTATGTCCTCAAGTTACAAAACTCCCAGAGATAAGAAATAAAAAAGGAGAATAAACTTGTAACTTAGCCAAATTTTCAATAAAGATTATTTAAACCCCAAGTTATCAACTACTTAAATTTTTTTGAAGTGAACTTCCCAATGAACTGGGTGCATACACCTGTACTAAGAAATAACCAAATAAATACAATAAGTTCGCAGGTTCTGTCACTCCATACAATACCAAGTTCTAAACAAAAAATTTCTAAAGTTTATCAACTTCCAAACAAAAATTTCTAACTTTTAGAACATTTTCTAAAATTTTGTGAATTTATAGACAAAATTCTCCAGGTGCTATTAATCTCTAAGTTCTATCACTTTGAATGAAGGACTTTGGCTATAACCACAGAACTAGAAAATTATGAAATGAAACAAGCAAAAGTACATAGAGCATATATGAATAGATAGATAAAAAAAATTGAAATATCATTGTATTGCTTGTGTTTTTCTGTATATTGGATCAAAATGTGGGGGCAGTATCCACACAACAATGGCCAACAAATAGAAAATACAGACTCTACGATCAGGACACAAAGTGCAGACTCTGCACTTGAACGGAATGACTCAAAAGAAGAAACAAAAAACAAGTCAGACTTCCTACAAGCTGTAAGCCAAAATAAAGTCCATCCTCACACCGGCCTCTCAATGCTTCTTGCCACCACTACACTTTCCACCCTTGGCTGGTAATTTCTACTTATTTTAGGAGAAGTTTCACTGTCAATAATATTAGAACACCTAGATGGTGATCTCCTCATTTTCCTTAGAAATCTTCTCAAAAGAGACTCCCTTCCCCTTGCGTTTTCTCGATTTTCGAGAGCTCTTGGAAGTCTTGATCGCCTCCACTCTTTCTGTGACGACCCAGAAATTCTGACATTTGAAATTGAAATATTTGGATGAATTTTTAATATTTAGAGGTTGATCTAACTTGAATTTCAAATATCAGAATCAGTTTGGCAATTTAATTATTGAATTTAATTTATTTAAGTTGGGTAAAAATTTGAATCTCCAATTTCAAGCCGATTGAAAATATTTTTAAGGCTTAGAAAATTTAGATTGATAATACTGAAGATAATGGAAGCTTCGAAATTGGATTTAAAAGTGATTTATTCAGTTTTGAAATTATATCGTTTAAATCGATATTTTAAAATAGCCTTCTGAGGCACAGTCCTGGAATTCAACGAAACTAATTCCATTAGATCCGTAATAGTGTTTAATTATCGGATTTCAATTTTCATAGCATTCGAAGTGATCGTTCGGTCGTACGATAAGCAAACGTGCTAAATTTTTTACTGAAAATTAATTTAACAACTAGGTTCAAAAAGTTAACTTCTCCATACGATCGAATTTGGATCCAGAACCTTTTCCATTATGTTCGTAATAGGCGTATGACATTATAAACGCTAGGCGGCATGCTTCGATTGGAGATCGAGATTACATGTTGCGTAATTATAACAATTTAAATTTGAATTTAAAAATATTGTATATACGTGTATTTCATATAATATTATCTCACAAGGAAAATTACACATCTCCATCTTTAAACCACGTGTTCATCTGTTTATACCACGCGTCTAAAATATAAAGAAGAAAAAATTATATGTCTCATTTAGGAAAAAACAACACAAATGAAAATATTTTCTTCATTCAAAATCAAAACAATAATGGCCGATATTTCCTCAAATAAAAAATCAAAAGCTCGTTGAATAGAAAATAAAATGGTCGCCTTCGTTTCCAAATTTCATCTTGCGTTCGAATAATCCGTCGCGACTTGTAGCTTGCCTCTGTCTAATGCTAATCAAGCTCGATAAATCGAATCGCGCTCATGTGGAGGTGCTTGGTAAGAATCGAAGACAAAGGGGCAGCGTCTTGTTGATCGCATGTGCGCGTTTGGGCGAAACGCGATTTCACAGTGGCGGCGCCTGGAAGTGCATTCCTGCGTGAGATAATGGATGGCAGTGGAGAGTCGGCTAGGGATTTGAATTGCGTTTTTAGGATTCTCGCTTCGGGTTCGAGAGGTAGCAACGGCACGGAGGCTCGTATTCAAGCAACGCAAGGTGAAGACGTTCGAGAGGCGCAGGTGGTGATGGCGTACGATCTGGATTCTCGTGATTATTTCGGTACAGTAAGGTATTTAGCTTTTTGAAATTTTCGATTTGATTTAATCTGAAAAAATATATATGCAGTTTGCAGTTTTTTATACATGTAGAGAAAAAAATTAAATTAAGTTGCAGTAAGTTTTTATAAAGACAGTGATATATAAATATGTATCTATATATATACGAGTTAAAGTAATTTTGTTAACAGTAAGGTATTCTTTTTTTAATTAATTTCTCAGTTAAATTTAATTTAAATATATATATTTTGATAATATAGAAGGAAAATTATTTACAGTAAAAGATGATTTGATTTACAGAAAAAGAGTTCTTAAATATAAGCCGAAATGATGATTAGTTGTTCAGTTTATTTTGAATATTAAAAAAATGTATTAAGATGATGAATTTGTTCAATTAATTTATTTAATTAATCTTAAGCTACGAAAAGATTTTTTAAAAAGGAAAATAATTAGTTTAATTTAATTGTTAAATGCTAATTGATTGTTTGATTTATTCGAATATTAATAAAATTGTATAAATTATTTATACAAGGTTTAATACAATGAAGAAAGCAAGCTAATTTGGATGGATTGCGAAATAAAAAGCAATGGTGAGATCTTCTCACTTAGTCGGATTTTCCGATTTAATTTTAAATAGTTAAATTGAAAAAATTTGATTGTATGCATGGATGTTAAATTATTATCAGTTGTATTGGTTTAGACCCTATGCGCCGCATAATAGCAGATGATATTATATCAAAACCTATATACCACGATATTCCACCTCGAAGTGGAATTGGTATTATATATGTATTTGGAGTGAATGATTTCCCGCATTATATGGCGGATGAAACCCTATGCGCCACATAATAGCGGATGATATTTTATAAGTCCCATATACCGCGATATTCCACATCGAAGTGGAATTGGTATTTAATTGTTGTGCTAATATTTATGGATGCAGGAAAATAGGTTGGAGGGATCCAACTGGATTCCTCAAATATTTGAATTTGTTACAATATTGTGCGTTGACTATTTATAATCTATGTGTGATTATATTTATGATTGAAATTGTTGAAGGCTATAATCTAGCCGAATATATTTTTGGTCCGTAGGATACCAAAAGTAAATAAAAATGGACTTTTTTTAAGAAAATTCAAGTTGAAAGTTATAATAAAATTTATTTTTGAAAATTGGATAAATTTAAAAGAAGGAATTTTAAAAGGATAAAGTTTTATTTTTGAATCCTATTGAATAAATTCCAAAATATGGACAAAAGGTTTAATAAATGGATTTCGAGTAATATTATTTAAAAGTTTAAAGAATTTATTTAAAATATGGATTTTAAATAATTTGGAACAGATAAAGAAATTTATTTTAAAAGGAAACAAATTAAGAAATCAAATTTGGAATTTGAAATGATTTTGGGAAATTAATTTGGAATTTGATTCGGTGTATGGAATAAATTTAGAAATCAATTTGGAAAATTTATTTGACGTTTAAAAACAAATCTTTGGGAAATCAATATGAAAATTGATTTGGTGTTTAAATGAAAATCAATTTGGTATTTAAAATAAATTTGGGAATCAATTTGAAAATTGATTGGCGTTGAAAGTGAATATTTGAGAATCGATTTGAAAATCGTATATCAGTGGATATTTGAAAATTTAAATTCACAATGGGAATTCTATAAAAGAAAGTGAAATTTGTTTTAAAGATAAATATTGTTTTATTTTTCAAAGTGTGGAAAGGAATTTACGGATTTGGAACATAAATTTAAAATAAACCCAGAAAGATTTATAAATTGATTTGAATGAACCATTTTAGAATGGAAGGTGTAGCCGAGTATGTTTTCAATATAGTTTATAAATATAAATTGAAGTTGTAAAGACGGTTTTAAGGAAAGAATATTTTGGAGAAATTATTTACTTAGGTTATTTTGAAAATCTTTAGAGTAAGGATTTATTTTAATTTATTATAGAAGTGATTATTTAAAGTTTTATTTGATAATTGTTTTAGAAATTGGATATTTAAATAATTATATCCTATCTACTAATTTTATTTTAAAATTAGTTTGGACTTGAATTTTTATATGAGATATTAGTATAATATTTTCATAACTAATGTTTTAAAATAAAGTGTTTTAAAATAGTTTTTTTATTCTGATTGTTCCAGGTATATATTTTGGATAAGTAATTTAAATTATTTTGAAGTATTTAAACTCGGCAAATTTTCAGTGGAATTAAATTAATATTTGGAAATTTATTCCACGTGAGGAAGGTGATTTGAAATTTGTTTTCAAAGGATTGAAGTGTGAAAATTGATTTGAAATTTGTTTTCAAAGGATCGAAATGTGGAAATTGATTTGAAATTTATTTTCAAAGTGTTGAAGTGTTAAAAATATATCTTACGAGATATTTTGAAAATAAATAATTGGAGGAAAATTATTTAAATCTGATGATTGTTGTGAATGTTGATTGATAGTTAAATAACCGACTATCAATATTGGCCTTTTAATGGCATTTGAATTTCGATGCGACCGGGGCTCGGATTCCAAATGGATATACAAAAACCACATCGAACCTTTGTGATTGTGATGGATCTTTTGTTTTAAAGATCAAAGTGGAAATTGTTGTGATTTGTTTGAAATCTGAATGTAACACTTATTTTTATAATAAGCGCTCATTATTCGGATTAGCCAGGAGAGGACTTTGTGTCATAAAACCATTCCAAATAATGATACGACGAAATAGGATTACATTTGAAGATGGTGTTGAAGACCGGGTATTTTCGAAAACGAAAGGATTACCTGTCGAATGTCTCTACACCGAATGGCCCCGGTATAGAGATTTGATCACCCTTTGTGATGGGATTCCGGACGTGATTAGTGAATATTCGGATTGCTAGGGCTTCTTTGAAGTGCCTTCGGTTCCGTTCGATCATGGAATGGACTTGAATAGATGTGTGTCTGACGTAACACTTTGAGATGCAAAGCTGGTTTTTATCAAATACATTTCTGTTGGTGGCGGAAAATTTATTCTCTTAGCTTAACACCCTTCTCCAAGATGTATAAGCTCAAGGTTATGTAGTTGATGGTTACTAGTGATACATTCCCAATTTGGTAATGTGGCATACGAAGTGATGCTGATCATTTGTTGATCGAAGCATGGCTTTTGTGAAAAGCATAGTTTTGTCGACAAGACTTCATCGAACCTCACAACCCAAAATGGTCGAAACAGGAACGTTGCAGCAAGACAATTTGGGGGTAGCGCCCTCAGGGTATGTCCATTTCCTTCTGGAAAAGGGTGGTATCATGGTATGGAGCCCAGATACTTAACTTATGTGGCTACTGCATATTTATTGCTTTATGGTTGTTGCTTTGTGGTTGAGGATCCTCGGATAAAGGTCAGTAATGACTATGGATGGCATACTCGTGGTAGTTACTCATGTTATAACTGTATTACAGCATGGGGTAACTCGACCTTGTATTGGCAGAGATCCGGTTAGGTTCTCGGGGCATCCCTCCAGAGGCGTACCCATGTGGCAGTAGGAAGTTCCTTAGCCTGACCATTTGTTGGAAATCCAAAGAAACAATACGCGACCTATAAGGTTTTAGTAGTATAACCTGCCATGGAATGTGGCGGTAACCTACTATTGAACATGGTAGCTATAGTAGGCATACAATAATGGTTGTATGCTGGCTAAGATTAATATTATACTTTCGAAATGTTTTCTGCACTATGCACTAATGATAGTATTAAAAAGATTTTGCGTATCAAGCATTTTTGACTATTATAAGGAGAAATCTCCTCCAATTCTGCGTTTGCATTGTGCGTGTGGCGGGAGGGATTATGGTAGTTTCATTTTCCAAAAGCATAGCGAATTTATTTTTATTTTCTTTGTGAAAATAACTGTTTTTAAGATCTCACACCAGCCCCATGACTGGCCTGGAGTTTATTGCTCCCTTTCTAAACCCTAGGTGTCCATAATTTTCCACACGGGCAGCCTAGAGTCAGGTTGTCAGTTATTCTGGAGCGAAGTCAGAAAAAGATGCTGTGAAGATCTGGAGTTCAAGCTGGATGGTGAACCGTATCACTTATACTATGTAGTATCCACTGGGTTTGGGTTGCTGAAAAGTAAATTTCCATGTAGTCAAGTTATAATGACTGCCAATGTTATATTGTGTCGTTTAAACTCTAATGTATGTATAAACAGATATAGTGTTTTTGTTTTAAAGATTATTCATTTATCTATTATATTTGTTCTACTGCGAAATGTGAGAATTGTTTCTGTTTCTTCTTCTTTCTTCTTCTTCTTTAACCTTAATGGTTCCGTTTTCCGGCATTCGATTGTGCGGCATTTGATACAGTGGACGTATTGATGTTGACATTCGGGCGTTGAAAAATTGGGTCGTTGCACTTTCCTTCTTAAGGGCAACCAAATCTTATGGAGTCTTCTATGGTTGCTCCGTCTTCTTCTCCTGCTCCTTAGCCTCAACTGCAGTTGCATCACCTTCTAGAGATGCTATAGGGTCGTCTAAGCCATGGAGCGCTGCAATTTTCTCGCCTCTAGCCCCGGTTGTGAGCTAGACGTGGATGTGAGAACTAGAGCAGGAATGGGTACAATCTCAGAGGATGTGAAAATGGCAGTAGGCATAGGCATCGAAGCAGTTGGCGCATCAACAGTAAGAGTGGATGGACATATAAGAAAAGGAAAGTATTAAACTCCTCTTGCTTATGTGGCGTCAGATGGAGGGTCTTGAATTCGATAGAAGCATGGACATTACCTGCACCAAAGGAAGGATCATGAACGACAACCTCGAACTCACCACCTTCGCTTTCTTTTGAGGGCTCCACCACATGAGGAATAACATCAAGCCCTGAACTCGTTGGCTGGCCGTGGAGCTGCTCCAATGGTCCACCTATGCCAGAGATAGAAGGCTTGGTAAGCGCATCAGAGGTGGTCAACAAGGTAACATCGATGGCCTCCCTCACTCGTTGAACCCAAAGGATCTCCTGGCCCTCATGTATCACCTTCTTGGACTCCTCATTGAGATAAGCCTCTCGCAACTCTTGATCTGACTAAACATGGCCGCTCTCAGCAAAGCATGATAAGATTTCCTTCCAAACAAGGGCAAGAGTGCTCGGATACTTTGGGCCGAGGTAGTTGAGGCTCCCCTGATGTAGCAAGGAGTTAACATAAAAGTTCAAGCTTGTTGCATCCAACTCCCCCATTTTCCAATCAAAAGCATATTGGAGGTCCAAATAATCTGTTGTAGCCGCAGCCTTCACAACCTCAGTTGCAGTTATTTAGGCACTGAGTTATGTGACCTGAGCCTGTAACTTTGCGATGGTCTCGACTTGGTCAAAAATCATTTTGTTGTGCCCCTCGATAATTAGATCATGATCGGCGGTTGTTTTCCATTGAGCTTCGATGATAACATCACAAGCGGTCACTTTTTTCAATTTAGCCTCTTCTGCGTGAGTCTTTTTACTTTCGTCTCTCCAAACAATCTCGACCTTCTCATGCATGTCCTTCAACTCCTTTATCTGGCTAGCGGTTTTCCTACTTTCCCGGAGCACTGTCTCCTTCTTCTCCTCCATCTGTTTAATTTTAGCATCCTGATCGGCCAACACCTTTTCAAAGTCATATTTCTCATTTTCGAAGGATAGGATCTCTTGGGAATTATTTCTATTGGTGTCTGCCGGCTACTTGCATTGCTTCTACCTTTCTCGGCTTACTCTAAGTCGTTTTGGATAGCTTGGAGATGCGGCATGAAGGAGTCCCTGCGAACAGGATGAAGGTCCATATCAAACTTAACCCTTCTTAAGAACCAACCTGGAAGCGCCGTCTCAAGCTTAAGGGGGCCCAAAGGAAGAGTGTAGCCCGATCTCCAGTGGGGATGAGATGCGCCAGGAGCAGCGGTAACAATGGAAGAAGACGAAATATGAGTTGGGGGAAGAATTGGGGCAGAAGTGATGGAACTTCATGGCCCATGGAAGTGTGTTTGAAGCGAGCTCTAAAGGATGGGAGCGATAGTCAAACTTTGATTTCTTTGACGGCTCATCTCTTTTCTAGTGAAATCTTCTTTTCTCATACCCGCCTCCGTGTGAACGAGCTCTATCTCTCTCCTCTTGGAGATGGGCTTCACCTTCGAGTTCTTTCCTCTGCCTGTACTCTTTTTCCATCTCCCTGACTTGATGACAGCGGAGGAGTGCTTTGGATACCACTGTGAATCGGAATAGTCCTTCAAGTCATCATAGAAGCCTCATCCTCTCGTCATACCTGGAATAAGGCAAACATGAAGGATCAAGAAGCATAATGTAAATAAAGAACATATATGAAGGAATGAAAGAATGGAAATAAGCATAATCCTAGTGCAATGTGTTGTGTATTTCTATTAGGGCCTAAGATGTCATCGCAAAAGAGAACGAACGGCTGTCGTAGGTTGGATCAGACTGACTTAGGTTGTTTTAGGTGGGACAGGACTAACTGATGGAGCGACATCACCTGAACCAAATGGCGTCGTGTCAAATTTGAAGTCTCCCTTCATGAGCGCGTCGAAGTCGAAAAACATGTAGTTAAAATCTTCGAAATTTGTCTAAATATCCCGATCGGAGAACATTGATGTCTTCCAGTTTCCAGGGGTTCACCTTTGTCACTCGTGTCAGGAAGGGGCGAACTCGAGAGAACATGACTCGTTCTCGAAGTATAGTTGCATGACTCCAAGCTTTCACCTTCAGACCTCGACGAGAAGTAATCGCTGGCTGTGGTTTCATCACTGCTTCCTTCAAACTCCCCCTCTTCTTTTTCTAAGTACATAGCGGCTTTGCCTTCTCTGTGCGCGGGCTTGTCTTCTGTTTCCTTTAGGATTGGAGTCATTCTAGTTGAACCGCTCAGACCAGTCATAGCAACTTCTTTCTCTTCATAGGCTTCGCTAAATGACCCTCTAGATGGACTACCTACCTCCTGACCTTCCTCAGAACCATGGAACGAAGAAGAGGATCATGTGTGAACTCTGGCTCGACCGGGATAGGGAACTTCAGAGCGACGGATTTACCCGTAGCCAATAGTTCGTATCGGCGCAAGCTCTCATCGGTTAACAAATCTTTAACGCACCTCTCCTTGGCATCAATGACCTTTAAAGTTTAGCAAACTTCTTCAAGAGTTACATCTCTGTTCGGCCTTGGGGTAACTGCAAAGGACACATAATTAGTTAGAAACTCCATTGCAACGTTTCATGGCTCGACAGATAGAAGAGAGAAGCTTACCTCCTGCGTCCACCGACGGTTGAACCCTTTGGAGCATCTAACGAAAAAGTATTGCGTCTTGAGCCATGATAAGTTGCTTTGCAAGCATAAGACGATCTTTCGATTCCTCTAGGCCTCGATTATAATCAAAGATGGACAATCATCTCTCCTTTTAAATGCAAGAAAATGCTGCAGCTTGTCAAAACTTGGACATTCAAGCAAGTAAGGATGGTGTAACCATTCAGGTGAAGCTAGAATAGGGATATTCTCAAGTTCAAGAGCATCTCACGTAGAAAATCATTGAAGGGAGGCATGGCCCCATTCAAACACATATATCTATGGTAAGCGGCGTACCCCGGGGGAGGTATTTGAGCAAATTCGCCTTCGCCGGCAAATGCACGTCCCCTTCTATAATTCCATGCTATGTACATATATTATGAAGAACCTTGGCGTAAACCACCGACGAAGCTCTTTTGGGTGGATTAAGAAGGACTCAAAAGCTGGGAGGCATGCGATTTGACCGTACTAAGCTTGCGAAGTGGATGATGAATCATCCTCGGAGAGCGCCAAGCTTCGCTCGCTTGACTTATGGCATGTAGATATCTGCTTCATTCTATATAACAGAACTCATGCCCGAAAATGTTTAGGTGAATCTATCCTATTTTCATAAGTTTCCCCTACCACGCTTAAATTCCCAAGCAGTATTAACTTGTGATTTGCATGTCGGATTTCAAGTACGAACTGGAGCAAGTGCTATATGGGATAAACTTGATGTTTGAAACACTACAAACGCCCTATCCCATGAAGATAGTTTGCTCGCAATGGATGGAGAAAAAACTTCCCGTGTAACTCCATTTTCTACTTTTATTTATACTCCTTATACACTTACCCGTTATAGGTCAATGACTGATAAAAGATCCATCGTCCAAAGCGGCATGGAAAACTCTTCTCACCACAGGGACACCGAGCCTGTAATAATCCAACAAGATAAGCACAGATTCTCTAAATCGACCGATGATATGTCATATGGTGGTGCCTGTAAAACTCGGCACGAGTCAATTCTGGTCTAAAGGATGAAGATAGCAGAACCTGTCAAGCACTGGGTCGAAGCTCGAATGTCGTTCTGGGGGACAACTCAAGACCCAATTTACTATCTTCCTCCTTTATATCGCAATCAACTCAAACTTCTCACAATCGACGTCACAAGCAAAGGGTTAACATCAAATAATTGTACCAACATAACAATTAATGAATCAATCATGCAAACTCACCTTAAACTGATCTAAAGGCACAAGAAGAATCATAAATCAAACTCAGTGGACTATGGAGTGGATCATTGGCTAGCTAACGATAGGTCGGCTACAATCCAATAGTGACCTAGGGTTTGGTTTCAAGCGAGATGATAGATCGGCTAGGGTTTCATAAGATAGACAAATGCTTGGATGGATCGGCGATAAGTGGATTCAAACAAAGTAATGGAGCAGATCGAGTTGATGCTTGGATTGCCTTTGTTGAATCGCTGGATGAGTTGGTCGCTTGAAGGAGTGGAGTAGCTCGGGTCGAATGAAGGAAAAGAGGGTCGGCTTGAGTATAAGTAGGCAAGAAGAACAGGCATAAATTTTTTGCTAAGTGATCAGGTTGCCAGCGACCCGACCCATTATGGGTCGCCAGCGAGCTAACCTAGCTTTATAATGGAAAAAATACATGCAGATTGGTTGTTGGTGATTCATCTCACATGGATCGCTAACGACCCACCAAAAAAAATGAAATGATGATGATAAAAGATGCATATATACATTCGAAGGAAAAGAAGAAATAAAGCTTTAACTATTCATCTCAAACGATCGATTAAAACCGTTCGTCGTTCCAAGGCATGCCAGGAAGCTACAAGAGGAAACGTGATATATTATGGAAAGTGATAGCAGTCAGAACCAAAGAAAGATGACCGATGACATTGGGCTAACATATTCGTAGAGCTTTAAAGCAATCGCTTAAATGCAATCACTTGGAAATCAACAAATGGATATTAAAAACGACAACTTCCAGAGCACGCCTTGTTTTAAACGAAGACGTACTTTTGGGGGCAAATGTTATCCAGGTTTTTAACCCCGTCGAAACAAATAGAAAATAGAACAACCTTGTGTAGACATGATGGTTCAGAACTTAACCAAAAAAGCTAAGACAAGGGATCGACAAGGGCCAAGCTATACGACTAGCCAATGACTGGGATCAACGAAGCCGAGAGATCAACATTCCTTTAGACCGGTTGGTGGCTTAATGTAAATAGCTAGTGACTTGCCATCAAAACGTAACAACAACGATAAAAGGCTATAGAAACATCTCCAATTCCAGACTCTAAAAAAACCCTAAGTGGTCAGATCGTCAGTGACCCATGCCTCTCCTCGAACCTTCAAACAAATTAGCTATTGAACACTACCAAAAATGGCAAGACGTTGGCCCGCAAGACGAACTAATCTATGGGTCTCCAGTGACCTACGATTTTGACTCGTTTTGCAACCCACGGTCCCCCTAGGTCGCCTGTTACTTAACTTCAAGATGATGAATACAGGCCTGGCCCAGAAACTCTCTGATCTTTATAAATACCATCCCACTTGCAACATAAAGAGGATCTTTGACCGGTTGCTTAAGCTCTATTGGAATTATTCTTCACTCTCTACCTCTCTCACGACAATCTCCAGAGGAATACACTGTGATTCTCTAGTGGATTCCTACTCTAAAGATTCAATCTAGCAAGGAAATGATCGAGGCTTTATAACCAAACAACTCTTATAACAGCAATCAGTCTATAGTAAAGCTATAAAGTGGACGTGTGCTCCATTAATAGCTGCACCACTATAAAAATTCTTTGTCTTCTTCCTCTTACTATTCTTTTTCTTTTCCGTTATCGGTGATATTGCTCTGTCAGAATAGGGCTGGTACTTTCAAACTCAAACCAGGGGTTGGTCCATTTTTTGGGTCAACATATAATATTTAGTTTTCCATGCATGATTAACCACATATGAATTTTAGATTTAGGAGGAGCATTTGTTTTCAAAATAAATTTAAAAGAGTTATTATCTACACCCGAGAAATTAAGAAATTTATAAAAAGAATTAGAAGTAAATTTCTTACACTTATCCCATTCCCAGGTAATATTATCATTTTCATTATCAATATTATATAAATTCAATCTAGCATAAAGAAAAGAAAGTTGCCTAAGAGTTGTATCTTCTAGAATTCTATTAAAATCGAAATTCCAGGGGAGGGTCATTTTCTGGAAGAAAAACATCTAAAATTAAAGCATTCTTAAAGTTATAAATTCCGTAAAGCTCTTTAAATTCTATCCTAAGAGGGATACAAAAATCCAACAATCATGACAAAAAGAAGTGTTATTTCCAGAATGAACTATTGTATTAGTACCATGGTTAAAAATCTCATGACATTTTAAAATTGATTTCTAAAAATTAGACAACATAGTAATAACTGTAGGTGTAATTTGGTATAAATTATTACTACCATTATAGTAATGTTTAGAAATAATTTCTTTCCGAATAGGATTATCATTTATATCCTTAATTTCCATAACCACTTCCTAATAAAGATAAATTCATGTTACGTAAGTCAATAACTCCTAAACTACCTTCCTTCTTCCATCAGTAATATTTCTACCATTTATGAAAGCGGATTGTGAACAATCAATTAGATCTTCCATCTTGTGTTAAGTCTATTAGCTAAAACTTTTGAAATAATTTTTAACACAGCAGTTAATTAAAAAAATAGATCTAAAATCTTTTAAATTATTAGCGCCAACTTTTTTATGTAATAAAATTACATTTGCAAAATTAAATCTTCCTAATTATAATCTTCCATTATAAAATTCATTAAACATGCTAATTAAATCAAAATTTAAAACATCCCAAAATATTTTGTAAAATAAAATAGGAAACGCATTTGGGCCCGGGCGTTTATCACTAGGCATGTCATTAATAGCCTTTAAATTTTCAATTTCAGAAAAAAGATTATCAAACTTAGAAAGGTCAACTCAAGAATCAATAGGATAAATGTCGTTCCATCTAATGTTGATTCTATGTCTATTCTTAGTATCAAATATATCTCGATAATAATCAGTAAATGCCATACTAAGAGCCCTTTGATTAACCAATTCTAGATTATTCACAAAAATAGAATTAATTGTGTTACTACGTTTTCTACAATTAGCCATATTTAAAAAAAATTGTATTATTATCACCGTCATTAATCCATTGAATTCTAGATATCTATTTCCATATAACTTCTTCTTTTTCTAAAATAGAACTATGCTCTTTTTGTAAATTAGCGAGAGCGTTACGTTCACCTAGATTTAGTTATTCGTTCCTCTATCTTATTTATTTTAAGAATTTCAGAAAGAATATTTTCCTTTTTAATTTCAATGATACCAAAAACATTCTTACTCTAAATTTTAAGAAAATTCCTAAGTCCTTTAAGTTTTAAAACAAATTTTTTTTTAGAGTTAATCATATTTCTGATATTATAAAAATTCATTGGAGTCCATTTTTTTAGTTAGATTTGAAAATTTAAATTCTAATAACCACATATTTTCGAATTTAAAAGTTTTATTAATAATTCTATAATGATAACACGTAAGAATTATAGGGCAATGATCACAATAAGTGTAAAACAAACCAGAAACTCTGCAAATAGAAAATTTATCCTCAATTTCTTCACTGATGAAAAATCTATCTAGAAGGGCCATGGAAGGGGACTCTATAGTATTACTCCAAGTGAATTCTTTATTAGTAAGAGAAATTTCAATCAAATTGGAATTAATAATAAGTTGGGCAAACTCTTCCATAGAAGAGAAATCACCTTCCCATGGTGAATGCTCTCCTAGAAAATGCGTAACATTAAAATCACAACCATAATCTAAGAACCAGAAGCCAATGATCTAAATTTAAGGCAATCATTCCATAGAACCCGGCGACCAATTTTTGAGTTTGGCCAATAAACATTAGATATATTTAAAGGGTAATCACAAAGGTTGATAAACATAATATGCAAAGAACGTTGTTTAGAAATACGTTGAAGAAGTTTAAAGGAATTTTCCCTCCACCCTATAAGCAAACCCCCAAAAGCTGCAACAGAAGGTAAACAACCCCAATTTCTAAAGTAAGAACCACCCAATATTTTGTAAAAATGAACATCCGGACACTCTATTTCAGTTTCCTGTGAGAGTGCAATATCAATAAAATAATCCTTAAAAACACTCTAATTTTATCGCATTTATTTAAATTGTGCAGACCTCTAATATTCCAACTAATAATCCTCATAAACCAATAGATCTAGCCCTCTTTAATTCTCTACTCTTAATAAAAGTAGAATCTAACTCAACATAAAAAGAAGCAATATCCCTAGCTAGCTGACAAAACTCAGTGGAAGACAAGCTACCTAGAGCATAAAAAGAATAAGTACTTTCTAAATCAAAAACCATACCAGAAACTGAATTCGTAGCGCCATTCATGACACTCGAATCAGGTAACTCGTCCGTCATCAAAGAATGATTATTGCGAATATTGTCACTATGACAAACAGTAACACTAAAAGGAGTAGACTTCCTATGCCTACCTCTCTTTGACGATGAAGATAAAACTGATGCAGTGATATTAATATTACAATTATTTCCATTATACACTATAAAATTTGATGCCCTCTGGACTACAACCTATATAGAAGAACCCCCAACATTAGAATCTGCACCTCTTTTACTAACAACACCAGAATTGCTACCTTCATCACTTAAAGAAACATCCTTGTCCAACCATTCACCGCCATAAGTAAATTCAACCATTTCATCTAATTTTTCCACCCTATTACAATTTTGATCACCATAAAATTCCAATCTGTTAGTACAATTATTCGATAATCTGTGCATGTCATCGTCCACAAAATCACACGCCAAATGCCTCTCAGATTGGATCATATCTTTATTATACATTAACCCACTCTCTACAACCACATCCTTATCTCCAAACAACTTGACATCATGATACACAAAACAAGCCACTCCATTAAAGTATCCATTCCTATTATCAGTTCTTTCATCATTGTAAACCAAACTAATAGGAAAAGAACTCCATATCATGTATATATCACTCTCAATATTTTAAAAATCCATTTGATCAGCAACGGTACTGGAGATCATATTACCATTAGTATTTTCAACTACATTCTTTATACCATTAGCAAGCATTTTCAATTCATAGTTCAAATTTGTTATATCCTTCTTTTTAGTTGACACAATGTCTGAAATCATGCACATATCGATATCTGAAGGATGCATCTCTGTGCCATCACTTTTACCACTGGAATTACTGTAAACACAGATATCCACCATTCCATCAACTATCACAGTATTAGTAAAACAATCAGCAGTATTATTTTTTGAAACATTCAATGAACAGCACATATCATTCATAATGCATTCAGCGGTCAGTGCTCCCATCTTTATGCCAACAAAGCTGGAAAACTCCATATATTAAGTTCATTTTTTTTTGAAATGGTACTTTATATACAAAAAATCATTGGGACAACATATCACATGTCAATAAACGTTCGAAAACAAGTTTCGAACTTGTGACCTCTTGCACCAAAGCTGAATCGATTAACCACTTGGACAATGGTGCTTGTCGTTCAATTTTCTTTTACTTTAACCATTAAGACATTTGGATACCTTAATCTGACATCTTTCCCAACCAGGCTATTTGATGAATCAAAATTGGTAATCTCCTTACCAGCATCATATTCCTTTAACATATCATAGCAACTATTAGGAGAAGAAGAAAAATCCTCATAAAAATATTACTTGAGGAAGAATCAACAGCCAATGACATAAAAGAAGAAGAGAATACAGAGGCACCATTAGTAAGCTTAAACTTATCTATATCTCCTAAAGAATGAACATTAGAAACACTATCAACCTCAGACCTGTTATCCACCAAATCATAACCAAAAGCAACATCTTGATTAAGATTAGATTCTTCATCATCTAGATACCTTAGGCATTCAAAATTGTTTGAGGTGACAAGCTCGAAATTCTCCAATTGATTAAATCTGGCTTTAAAGTTTTTATTTCGAGTGTGAATAAAATTGTTATTAAACACATTCACTTCAGAGACTACAGCATCCTCTATGCATCCGTTATCAAGTACTTTGTCCATGGTTTCCAGTGATTGAGAGATCATACTGAATTGTAAGACAATATGATCTAGAAGCACAGAATCAAAAGAAAATAATTCCTTTCTATTTTCACCAACAGTAAAATCCAAGTTATCATTGAAACCAGTAACTGTAACCCCAATACCATTATTCGAAATTGGCATCTCATTATTAACCCATTCACTACTGAGCAAAGAAGAAGCATAATCACCAAAGTATTCTTTAGGATCACTTTAACGACCCGAATTTTTCGTCGTTCGATTTGGAATATTTAAATGGTTTAAATATTTGAATTTGAAATTATATTTGAGTTAATAAGATTTAACACTAGAATTTCAAGCGATTTCTTAAATTTTCAAAATCATCGATTTAATCGACACGTTAAAATAGCGATCCGGGACACAGTCTCGGTATTCGACAAAACCAGTTCCATTGAATCCATAATAATGCATTATTATTGAATTTCAAATTCCGTAATGTTTGGGATTATCATTTGATCGTACGGAATAGAAACGCATTGAAATTAATATCGAAAATTCAATATAATAATTGGGTCCAAAATGCTATCTTCTGCATACGATCGAATTAGGACTCGGAACCTTTTCTATTACATTCGAAATAGGGATATAACATTATGAACGCTTAGCAGCCCACCTCAATAGGAGGTCAAGATTTCACAATATGAGATTCGAGATATTTAAAAACAAAATAAAAAATAAATATATATAAAATGGTTTAATCAATGAACAGTTGAGCCATGCACATTACATCCCTTCTCTGTTTTGTCCATGAAAAGAAGCTTCCTCATTCAAGTTTAAAAACGAGACCTTTCCCCCTTTCTCCCATTCAAACCAAACTCGGTAAAATAAAAAAATAAAAAAGAGAAGTGAAATCTCAAACTCTATTCATAAAGGAATCGAGGAGGACATCTTTGGTCTGAAACATGTCGCAATGGCGACGTCGACTCGGTCGCAAGCATGAGGGCAAGGGAGATGGTTGAGTGGTGTTCAAATGGATCTTAGGGAAGGTCGTTCATTTAAGCGAAGCTTGGAATCGGAGGTGTGAAGATTTGGCGGTTGCGACTGTAGGGCAAGCAAACGAAGTCGAGGAGGGGGTTTTCGTGTATTGGTTTGTCGCGATGAAGGGGCAATGGTGGTCGAAAAATGGTAGAGGCCAATCGTGTTTTGATGGTTGCGACATGGACTGTCGCACGAAGGACTGAAGGATGCATTGACTTAGGTTGTGCACATGGTGGCTGAAGTCGAGGGGATATCAGTGGCAGAGGTCGAGAATAGTCGAGCTATGGCAGTGTGGTCGTAAGCACAGCTAGAGTTTGGTCTGGGCATTGTTGTCGTGTGCTCAATTAGGCTTAGCGGCGTTGTAACCTTTTTGGAAGAAGGTAATGAGATTAATTTTCATAAAAGTTTAATAAAAGTAAATCGGTGAATATGAGGAAATAAAATTGTAACTTATTTAATTAATATAAAATTCATATGAGGTTCCAAAATGATGAAGCAAATCAAGTTTGGGTTCGAAGCGGCGGAATCTTAGAATTTATATGGATGTTGACAATTTTAAAAGCAAGGTGAGAAAATTCTCACTCTTTTGGAATTGCTAAATTTAATTTTCAATAGTTAAATTTAAAATTATTGGATTCTTGACAGAATTGATAAAATATAATTAATTGTTGGGTGTTATATACATAGTAATACTAGTATTTGGAGTGATATTCCCGCATAAAATAGCGGATAAGACCCTATATGTCCCGCATAATAGCGGACGACCAAATATACCATGGTATCCCTCTCGAAGTAGGATCGGTATTATTTTATGTTTTGTTAACATCCGTGGACGCAGGAAAATAGGTTGGAGGGATCCAACTGGATTTCTCAAATATATTGTTTATATTTCATATATAATGATATATTATTTGTGTAGAATAATCTATTATAGATTATTATAGTGATTGGAATTATTGGATGCTATTGTAGTATTGACCTAGATTTTGATAATTTAAATACTATAAATATATTTTTAAAATTTATGGAATTAAAGGGAATTTGATATAAAAAATATATTTTGGAATTGTAGTTATTTTAAAGAAATTGAATTAAAAAATTATATTTTATTTTTGGTTATACTTAACTATTGTGAATTATTAAATGGAAATTTTTTAAAATGAATTATATAAGAGAATTTATAAATGATATTCTGGAAAAAATAAAAAGGGGTAAAATCAATATTGAAAATAGATTGGAAGTATAAATGAAATTTATAAGAAATGATTTCATATAATGGAATTTTATAAATAAGATTTATTTTATGAACAGGTAAAACAAAGGGGTTATGAAATTTATAGACGATGTTTATAAATAAATGAATTCAATATCAGATGAAAATTGGGGAGATATGTAAACAGGGTTGAGAAAAATAGTAGATTCTATTTTTGAAATGGAAATGGTTAGGGAATCGAAAATAAATCAATATGTTGTGAAATCGGGAGGAAGTTATAAATTAAATTGGTTATCGAGATTTTAAAATATGTTTTTATTTTTAAGAGATTAAGTTCATTTCAAAAGGAAAATGTTATTGCTTAACTATGAAATTTTAAACTAGTTAGTATTGGAATACTTCGAAAAAATGGAATTTAAAATATTTAATATTTATTGAGATAAAAAATTTAACTTTTATAATCTGCTTTGTATATTGATTCGTTTTATTTTAAATGAGTTATTGATGGTTTAGTAAAAATGTTTAATATTTTAAATGATAACTTAAATATATTTTGTAAAATTAAAATAAAAAATAATAAAAAATTACTATTCTATAAAAATGCTCGTATATATGTAGTTTGAAATGATTGAAAATTTATTTATAAAATTCTCTCGAGATGTGTAAAAGGTTTTAATTTAAGGATGAGATTTTATAAGAGAAATCTTATAAGTCTAAAGACTTAAGGAAATTTCCAATGTTTAGATGCGATTGCTTGGGAAAGAATTTGAATTCGTTTAAAGAAGTTATAAATGGTTAGTTGGGATTATAAACAAGTATAATAGGTTTGGAAATCGTACTAAGTATTTATTAAAAATCCGGAGACTTATGAGATAAGTTATAAAATATTCCCAGTCTAATATCGAGATGATTTTGGAAATTATACACATAAATATTTTCCTAAGTATTGAAAAGAAGGTTTTGGAAATATTTTTAGTGGGAAATGATTTGGAATGGAAATATTTTCTAAGTGTTATAAAAAATGGAAGTTTGGAAATATTTCTAAGTGGTTGAAATGGTGAAATATCCTGTTATGGATACAAGTGTCGATATTGTTTCCAAAAACATCGAAAAATTAAAGGAGGTTGAGCATATATCTCAGTCAATATATTTTGAAGAAATTTTTTTGATGGTTTACAAAAATAAGGTGTAGTGTCTGCTTATGGATGTTTATTGATAGTTAAATAACCGACTATCAATATTGGCCAATTTCGTTAATCATTGCGAAGAGACCAGGATCGGATTTAATTATTCCAAAATCACTTCGATCCGATCTGAATGTAACGAATGAATACTGTGAAGATGATGAAGATGGTGATTTGGTTTGTCCAGACCCAGGGCAAATTGTATGGACGAATACTATCAGAACATCGTCATTGAAGGATGATGAGCTTTCTAAGTAGAATTGTTCTTAAAAGGTAACGCTTAGCCTCGAGCCTCATCAATCGGGAATGACAAAAATAAAGAAGATGCAACAAGGCTAAGTGGATCGCACCAAATTAGGGTATGTTAGCACTTTTTTATATGTCCTTGGAAACCTATTTACTATGGATAAGGTTATGCATGAAAGAAGGAGCGCTCGATGGTAAGGGTTGAAACACCCGGGTTAATAACGTATTCGGTCTATCCTGGTTAGGGGTAGGCTGGTCTTGTGTAGCAGGGGATCCCAGTAAGGTCCTTGGTACATTGTTCTAGAGGTGTACTATGATGGACGGTACCCCAGTGGCACAGTCATTCGTTGAATCCATTCTCCAATACGAGCTTACGGTTTTGTTTGTAGAACCTAGTATGCTGGAATTTAATTAATGTAACAATTTCAGCTATTTGAATAAGTATTTGTATTTGGACATTATTATAATATCACTGAATTTTCTATAAAATGTTTTGGATATCATAAGGTAAAAACCTGTCATATTTATGTGTGATGTGGTCTTACGAGATACATTTGTTTGTCAAAAGATTTGAGAACTCTAATAATTCAAATTGAGTGTGTTTCCTCGCATTGGTTTTCCAAACTGACTTGGGTGTTATTTTATTATAATGCTCTGGTCAGACCGAGTATTATAGATTCATGATAGAATGCTATAGAGGCCAGAAGGCGAGCTGGATGATAGAGACGTATCTCCGTACTTGATGCTATATGAGGACAAGTTATTATAACTATCTAGATTGATGTATTGATTTTTATACTCTGATGATTGTAAGTACATAAATTGTTGCAGATTCTTATGTGTAAAAATCTGTTATTGCATATGTTATATTTTGTTTCGCTGCAATAGTGAGATTCTGTGTTTGTTGTTCTATTTTCTTCTACCTTTTCTTCTTCACCATAAAGATTCCCATTCATTTTGAATCGAACTGTTGTTGAATTATGGTTGATTCAAGGGGTAAGGATTTACAGGCATTACACCACAAATTTTTTAGTATATTTCCTACTGATATTAACAGAGTTAATAAAATCAAAGTGTTTGAAAAAATCTTCCAATAAATCTTAGCCTTCTTTTCTTTGAATCCAAAGGTGTTCTGAAAGAATTATCTTCAATTTCATACATTTCAATACAAAGTGGAAACCATGGTCTATGTTAGAGAAGTTTCTACGGTCGCCAGATAATGATTTCAATTTCATCGAACAGTCGACCAATCTGTGACCGAACAATCCACAACCAAAACATCTAACAAGCTTCCTAAATCTTTCGCTAAATGTTGAAAATTTCCACATCGAAAGCGAAATCTTTCCCCTTTCCAGATTTGATCCATCTCCTTGATTTAGGTTTCTATTCAAGAAATCACGGAGGAGCAAGAGTTGAATTCTTGACCACTTGGGCATATGTACGTAAGGGTAGGGTTCGAATTCGATAGAGGAAGAAGCGCTGGAAAAATTTGAGGAATAAGGATGTATAAACGAGAAAGAGGAAGCCGAAAATTTTGGAGTAGAAAATGCCATTACGATAGCAGTTGTGAACATCCTCACTGTCTCCAAAAATATTTCCAAATATTAAAAATATTTTATATTCAAAAGTATTTCCAAATATTAAAACTATTTTAGTTATCCAAACCATTTTTAGTATTCAAACTATTTTAATTATTTAAAACCATTTTTAATATTCAAACTGTTTTAAAATGGAACTATTTAGATTTCAATCATTGATTTAAATACGAATGCTTTGATATGAAGGTATAAGCTATTTTGAACCCGAAATGATTTTGAAGTGAATCTGATATTTTGATATGAAATATGACTTGTTCTTGAAATGTAAAAGAACCAACCAATGTGAAAAATGACGTATGGTTGTTAAAGAGATTAGGGCGGAATATTGGTATACCCTCTGCCCATACCAAAACCATTTAACAGTTGTCTATGCAGTGATGATCCAGAATGAAGTGGTTGAATTGGCGAACAATTGCAGGATTTGAAGAAAAAGAACGATGACTCCAGCACTTGTGTCAATTTGAAGTGACTAAAACTGGACGGCTTATCAGGGCCAAGTAGGCTAGCTACCCCTAGCAGACACACTTCTTTGTATTGCTATATTGATTTTAACTTGATCAGTGCACTTCCATTTTATTTTGGGAGTGTTGGACGCGGTGGGGGATCGTGGCTATGATGCGTTACCACCGGCCCTACGACCCAAACTGGTAGCATCCTACCTTGGGCATTGCCTCGCGTACCTTGTCATACTTTTGTCCTCGTACCCAAAAGGTAGGTTGTCACACCATCAAACATAGATTAAATTCCATATGCGATCCACTGAGCCCCAATTTAATTTGTCTTCATTAATTAAAATACTTCAATTATTTATAAAAATATCATACACTTATCTCACCGGTATAATTATATTCTCAAAAAAAATTTAGAAAGGTTTTCTATTTTTCAAAATCATATTATGGTTAAAAACCATTGTTCTTGTAAACATTGTTTGTTATAAACCCAAACCATGTATCCTTCAATGTTAAATATGGAAAATGCTTCCACACCATTAAAAGTAAGGAATATTATTTATTAATTTCTTAAAATTTATTTCCATAACTGATCCAATTCATATGAAATCAGCATTTTATTAGCTCAAAACTTCCTTTCCAGAATCCAAGGTCTCCTTCAATTTTATTACTTTATCAAATTTGTTTTTGTGATTAATGATTTTTCACATTATGTGTGCACATTGTTTTCAGAACATAAAAGTGAAAGTTTTGGAATATTCAAGATTTTTTCTAAAAGAATTCAAATTTAAAGAAAAATATAAAAAATGATCACGGTAGTGAATTGGAAAACGAACAACTTACAATATATTGCACTAAAATGGGTATCAACCACAATTTTAATTTTCCAAGGACACCACAACAAAATAATGTCATAGAAAGAAAAAATAGAAATGTACAATAATGTGCTAGAACACTACTTTGTTGTAATGCTTTGACTTAGAATTTCTTAGCTGAAGTGGTATCTAATGCATATTATGTTTTAAATTGAGTATTAATAAGGCTATTAACGGAAAACGCCCTATATGAGCATTTCAACAGAAAAACCGAAAGAATCTCGTTTTATAGTCTTTTGGATAAAAATGTTTTATATTCAATGCAAAAGGTCAAGTAGTAAAATTAGACTCAAAATCCATTGAAGGTTTCTTTATTGGCCACTCGGAAAGAATAAAGCCTATAGAATTATAATAAAAGAACGAATATTATTGAATAGGCCTTAAATGTGTGTTTCGATTACAATTATAAATTTATTGAAGATGAACCGGAAGCTTCAACTATTACTCAACCAACAATCATTAAACAAAAAGTTTTAGGAAATAAAGAGATTGTTCAAAATAGCAACAATAATCAAATCAGGATAATAATTTAAAATCACCATTAAGGATTTTGAAACATCATCTAATCGAAAACATACTCTGTAATTCTTCTACAATTTTTTTTAATAAGAATACAACTAAATGAAATGGGTCGTACTGCTATTATATGCAATTTAGAAGCACAAAATCACAAAGAAACCGCAAAAGAAAAATATTATATATTATTTATACAAGAAGAGTTGATGAATGAGAATTAGTTCCAATACGTAATGTTTAAATTTTGTTGGAACTAAGTGCTATAACAAAATAAAATGATGAAAATGGTAAAATTATCATATCATTAGATCGTCCATGTGATGATCTCCCATGTAATTATTTTTATGTACCTTTATATATGCTTTTGGATTGTCTTTTGAATCACATTATAATAAAAATGAGTGCTCTCCTCTTTTAAGGATCACTCTTTCATAAATAAAAAAACTATCATAAATCAAGCTAGACTAGTTGCATAAGTGTGTAACCAAGAAATAGGAATTGAATACGATGAGACGTTTGCTCTTATAGCAAGATTCAAAGTAATACAAATTTTATTAGATTTTGGTTATCGCCATAATTTCAAACTTTAACAAATGGACAGTAAAAGTGTTTTCTAGGGTAATTTTATAAAAGAAAATATTTATGTACATTAGCTACTCATATCTAAGCATGAAAAAGACTCTAGTCACGTTTATAAGCTCAAAAAGGTGCTTTAGGCATTAAACAAGCATGACATGCTTGGTATGATAAGCTAAAAAAATTATCCTTTGACCTCGAATTTTAAAATTGATAAAGTTAGCTCTACCTTGTTTATTAAAAAGAATAAAAAAGATTTATCAATAGTACAAATATATGTGGACGGTATTATTTTGGATCTACAAATGAAAATTTATGTATAGAATTTGTCAAATATTATGAAAATGAATTTGAAAGGTCTCATATGGAATAATTTAACTATTTTTTAGGTTTACAAGTTGAACAACTAAATAAGGGTACTTTTATCTATCAAGAAAAATATATTAAAGATTTGGTTAAACAACCTGGAATGGAAAATACGACTTGTAAATTAACTCCAATGAGCATAAATTTGCATCAAGATCATGATGAAAGTAGAAAACGTATTAACCGACGATTATATTATAGTATGGTTGGATCACTACTTTACTTAACTACTAGCCATCCGGATATAATGATGAGTGTTTGTTTACATGATGGATTTCAAGCCAACCCTAAGGAATCACACTTGCGAATCATAAAAGGAATATTACGATACATCACCTAAACAAAGGATTACAGACTTTTCAACCCAAAAGATTGTCCTTTTGAGTTAAAATCCTATAACGATGTTGATTTTGGAGGCTACAAGATGGATAGAAAAAGCATGAGAGTCATGTCACTATTGGTCAGTGCTTAGTCTAAGTCTTTTATATATTGCAATAATAAGAGTACGATCAAGTTATCCAAAAATCTTGTTAATCACTCAAGAACAAAACATATTGAAATTAGACACCATATTTAATGTATATCATTTTGGATATTACTACCACAGAGAATAAAAGTGCATATAATTCTATCAAACAACCTTTTGAAGCTATGTATAATAAATTAAGAGAAGAACTAGGAACTTGTGATTTAAGTGATTTAAACTAAACTTACTATTTGTCCTATACAAAAAAAGGAACTTTAGAAAGTGGAGAAAAAACATTTTACTAATCGTATGTGTATACTTACAGCTCTTTTCTCTTGCTATTGATGTTGAAGGAAAGAAAAATGTGGAAATTTGAATACATCAACATAAGGAATATATAAATAAAGGGGAAGTTATAATTCGAGAGGAGAGGGGTTGGAGGTTGTTATATAAGTCGTATGGTTGTTATCATCAAAAACAGGGAGAACGTTTGGAGTACTACCATAGTACCTTAATGATGACAACTATATGAAAATTCTACTGCTGATTTTATTGAGTAATTTCAAGTGCAGTAGCACAAATAAAGACGTTGGATAATGATATCATAGAAGTTCAATAGACACGAATAAAAAATATATAATCTAGAATAACCATGCAAAGATATCTAATATATGTAACGACCCAGAGTTTAAGTCAATTGATTTTGAAATATTCAATTGGTTTTAAATATCAAATTATTATTTCTATAAGTCAAATGGCTTAAATTTTAAATATAGGGTTTTATTTGAATAGTAAATTTTTTAATTGGAATAGTAATTTAAAACAGTGGGATTATTTAAATAATTGAAATCTTGGTTTAAATGTGAAATAAAGTGATTTCGAAATCTTGTTTGGATTTAGTATAAATAAGAATGATGATCGTAGACTTTGGAATTAGAATTTAAAAGTAATTAAAAAGTGCTTGAAATTGTTTTAATAATAAGTCATTATAATTAATGTGTGAAACTATAATCCGGGGGAACTATCTTGGATTTTAACGAAACCAGTGTCATTAGATCCGTAATAATGAATTATTATATATCGACGAATTAACGATCAGACGTATCGTATGGTCCTATGAGTTCGAAACGCATACAAATTAATTATATAAATTTATACAATATGATTGGGTTTGAAAAGTTTACTTTTTCATATGATCAAATTTGGTCTCAAAACTAGTTATTTTGAGTTAGAAATGGGGGTATTTAGTATAGAACGCCAAGAAGCACGCCTTGATTGGAGTTTGAGAATTTTGAGCACATAAAATTAGATATTTTGAAAGAAATATTATACACACATCAATTCAAGGGCCATATCCACATCTATAGAGCCCATACTTTACCTATACCATTTATTTAAACCATACCTTCCCTTCCTTACATAACCTCAGCTAAACCAAGCAAAAAAAAATTGAAAATTTGAATCAAAATCATCTCCTCATCCAACGACCATGCTCTATCGGAGCTACTCAAGGCCAAATCAGGCGAAGTTATCAACTAGAGTTTTGTTCCTATCGAGATGACGAGTGCAATAAACAGTGGGATCGTCATGTTTAGTCACATAGCAGCTGCCGTTCATAGTTGAACGTCGAATCTACTTTCCAGAATTTCGGTGATTCTAAGCACTTTAGGTGATGGGGTATGAAGGGGAAATGTCAAGGAAGGCGATGCAAGGCACTGGTGACGTTTGGTGGCTAATGGTGAACTACAGTGGCGACTATGGTGTTTCGAAGTCGTGGTGTTTCTTGGAAAAATTCAGGCGATCGGCAGCATTAGACGAGGCATCACTATGCTGGGTGGCGAAGCTGGGTTAGGACTTCGATCTGACCATGGTGCGACGACATGCGATCGAGCATAATGACGGCGACGTGGAAGGGTACAGATGGAGAGGGAGGTCTGGAAAGATGTAGGATTTCATATTTTGGGAAGAAGGATTATATAAACATTAATATGGTAATTAGATTTTTTAGTTTAGGATTTAATGGTTTAAAATTAAAAATGATTAACTTATTATTTGAATAACTCTCTCATATGAGGTCCAAACAAGACGAAACTTTTTGCTTTGCACTAGTGGTGACGTAAGCTTCATGATAGAACTGGTTTGGCCAAATTCTACGCAAGTTAAAATTTAGGCTAAAATCGGATGTCGTTCGATTTTAGTTCCAAACCAGAGCGCATCGGCAACAAATGGAATTTCGATGAGTTAAACTCACCTTTTTAGTTAACCAGTATATTATATGATTGATAAAAAGTGTTGACTGTATATTGGATGATTTACTGTTTTATCTGTTGGTTTGGTTTTATTCCCGCCCCTAGAGTAGATGACCTTTTATATATACCGGCCTAGTAGTGGATGATCCATATTTAATGATTATATACTGTTTGTGATTATTGAATTGTTTTCAATAATGTTCCTATTATATGAATCATTGAATATCAAAACTGATTGTTTGACACTATTGGTTATGACGTTGTTATATGTTCAAAACTCAACCCTATAGTGATAGAAAATCAATAATCGATATTGCTTACACGTTGGGTAGCATTGGCCTCAAATTAGTATTTAAGAAAATATTATAAATTGCCATTTGAGTAAGAGTGGGTTTTGAAGACAAAAAATGATTTTAAATCTGAAACTGGGTTTTGATAACATTTTTTTAAAGGATTTAAATTCTTTTTACTCCAACCTTTTCATCTTTCTTTTCTAGGTTACTTATTTATCTTTAATACTGTTTAATATTTTATAGTGTTGTAATGATTAATTATTTATATTTAATGTTTTTTTAAAGTTATTTTTCAATATTTTAATCTTTTGAAAAGTTAATTGTTTAAATAATTAATGTGGCTTAAAATTATTAATAATGATTTATTAATAATGTTTTAGGAATAAATTATTATTATCTATAATAATGGTAAAAATTAATTATTATTGTTTATTTAATAATGTTTTGAAATTATTAATTATTATTTTTAAGATGTTTTGAAGTTAATAATTATTATTTATTTATAACGTTTATTGTTAATAATTATTATTATTATATAGTAGTATTTTAAAGTAAATGATTTTTATTTATTTATAAATGTTTTCGAGACTGATAAATAGAGTTTTATGAACGAACTTGTGTTTCATAAGAGGAGTTTTATAAAATGGACCAAAGATTTAAAAGAAGATTATTTACAAGGTAAAGGAGTTTTTAAATAGTTAGATATTTATAAACGAATTATAGAAATGGGTTTATAGATTTATAAGTGGAGTTTTATAGATTTATAAAGAGTTTATAAATGACTTGAGAAATGATCTAGAAATGTTTATAAAAGTTTTTAGAGATGCATGAATAGTTTGCAAACGATTTGAGATATTTATAACAGATTTATAAATGATTTTATAAAAAGGGAAGATCTCCTCGGTTTTGTGAATATACCTATACCATTAAGATAAATATATGGATATTCTTCCAAGAATTGAAAATATAGGGATTTGTAGGTATATCTTTGTAAAGGTATTCTTATACAGGTAATTTTAATTAACAAAAAGATTACTAAAGAGGTTAGGGGTTGCTTATCTGTTTAACCAATATGGTTTCTTTCCTTTGAAATAAATCCTTGATTTGGATGTGTGTTTGTGGATAGTAAAATAACCAACTATCAAACATGAACCCGAAATGTATCTTTAAAAATATCTAGGAGAAACACGTGGGTTATATAGCACGGTCATCTCTGATGATGCAGTACTGTACTTTCAATAAGCGCCATACGGACTTAGTTATTACCAACTATGCTGAAACGTGAGATGCTTGTATTTTAGCTATATTCATAATTTACTTTGACCTATAGACATTTTAAAAATATAAATGGAGTTTCTATAGAAAATGTTTTGGTTTCTCTCTTCCTTCTTCTTTTCCATTAACAATCGAATTTTCCAGCATTTGATTGCTCGGCATGCAATACAATGGACGTATTATTGTTGATTTGTGAGGGTTGAAAATCTCAGTCAGTACATGTAGTTAAAAAATCTACTGGACCACAACAATGTTGAAGGAATATTGAAGATGGAGAAATGGGTATAAAATTCAAATGTTTAATTATCGAGTCCTTGTCGAGTTCTATTAGTTTGTATTTATTAAAACCCTATGAACAATATCCGAATCACTCAAATTTTCACACAACATCCCAGATATCATAAAATATTTTCTAAAATTCACTGGATATTTTTAAGTGCCAAAAAGGTTTAAAAATAAAAATATAGTGAAATAAAATAAAATAGGTTACATATATAAACCCATAATTTTTACATACGTCGACCTGTTATTTACATGTCGACCTGTATAAAACCTATAGGTGACATGTATAAATGTGGCTAAGTTTATTGAAATTACTTTGGTCGACTTTGGGTATCCTACTTAGTTTCCTTAAGCGCGTTCCATACCCAACCCAAAGTTACTAAAATCCTAAGCCCATGACTCAATCTTTCTCTTATACCTAACCCTAAGTGCACATGATGGCCTATAGAATTTACTCTTGGTCGATATGTTTATTTATCTACCATATGATTTCGAAATTTAGGTCATGTCTCTCACTTAGTTGTTTTTATCTTCATTTAGGAACCTTCTTCATTTTTCCAATAGACACAACTACTCAAAACTCCTACAACACCTATATAAGGGATTTCTCTTTCCAATATCAAAATCAATTCTTACTTTTATATTTTTCATGTCTTTATTTATTACTATATATATTCACCGCTCTTCGAAATTTCCGAAGTAACATTCTCTGATCATTAATTTCCATATCCCCAGCATTCAAAACACTTCTATTTGTTATTTAATTCAAAGATATTTTCATGTGATTTATAGGAGTTTTTACTGAAAAGAAGACATCTATATAGTAATATCCAAAGAGTCTATAAATATACTTTTGTACAGAAGTAGAAATCTAGTTGTGGAGCATTGGGTAGTTTGTAACGTATTGTTCAATGGCGTAGATAAGGTCATTATAAACTTATTCCTCCCGTCAAGTGAGGTTGAGTCAGTGAAATTACAAAAAAGAAGTTACAGGACTAGACGTAGGATGAGAATCCGAACCAGCATAAAAATCCGGATATGATTGTTTTTGTTTAATTATTTAGTTACTTTTGCTTGTTATATTTTAGCTAGTTAACTTAATAACCTGGATAAAAAAAATTATAAATTAAATTGTTAATTAATTTAACACATATATCGATCTAACCCCTATACTTTCAATAAGTAATCCCAGATTCTTATTAAGTGTTATTGTGCTTTTACATGCTATTTACGTAACATTTCATCAAACTTTTAAAAAGGCCAAGACCTATTTCTTTCATGAGACCAAGAGTAGAGGAATAAAAACCTCATTTCTTTTATAGAAATGCATCGTGTACCCGGTTCTGTTAGACATCCACAACAAGTACATTGCCTTCTACTTCTTTTTCAAGGACCAATTTTGCTTACAACAAGTTATCCAACTATACGTTCCAACCCACTTACTTCAAGTTTCCAAAATTAATATTATTTTTCTTTGTTTTTTTCATATCGAATTCGTTTACAGTCATTCTAGAGAAAGTTAAAAACAATGCCACACGATGCATAGTCGCTTAACTTCTGGCCATCCCTATTCGGTTAGTTTCTTCTTATTAATGAAAGGTTGTTAATGGATCCCTTGATCCAAGCTAATTGCTCTATCCATTATGAATGCTCTCCTTTAGAAGTAGAGAAGTTGCACCACCAACCCCGCATAAGAAAGTTCTACCAAGGGTTGTGTAACCAATAAATTTCCATAGTCTTAGAGTTGAGTGGAAAAACCTCCACAAAGGAAAATAATGAATGTTGATTGATACCACATCCAAATTGGAGTTACTATAACACAAGATATCTTAGTTTGGTGATGGATCATTATATTTTTTCTAATCGGGACCACCATGGATATGCCACTTTGGTATTAAGAAGATAAGGCAATAAGCATTTTGAGATGTTCTATATGATGGTACAATATGAACACCCCAAACCATATATGAATCTAACATGTTATGAAGAAATAATGAATGGATTGTCCTTTTTCTCCCTAGTCTGTTCTTATTGATTGACCATAATCGATCAGAATGCCACCTTGGGACAGAACCTTAGACGATCATTAATAGAATTAATGGAGAGTGTCCGAGCGTACTACACAATGTTACAGGTTAAATGGTTTAAAGTTTAAAGAATTGAAAGGAGTTATGGATGGGATCATCCTTTTTCTCCCTAGTCAGTTTCGATGGATCAACCCCTATCCATGGATTATCAACCTTAATCTATCCAACCAATCTGTCCCACTGACCATAGGTATGGATCAAACTGGATCCATTTTATTAATCCGTAGGGATTGGTCACAACTACTCCATAGGGACATATCAGTGCCAATCCTAGGGGATGCATCATCATCGATCCATAGGGATGGATCAGCTTCGATCCATGGGGATGGACTACCATTGGTCCATATAGACCAAGTCAACGTTTTACTTAATCTTCAACCAGTTTTATGCATCTTGAATGGATATTTCTTGGATGAATTTCTGGGGATATTTAGAGTAAATAAATGCCTAGAGTAGATTCTTCTACACTAATAAATACATAAGGATATCAACAAAAAAGGGTTCCTTTGTGCTAGAAATCCATTTCGTCACCAAATTCTACAAAAAATCAAGCATGCAAAATCTAAAAATCAATATTCCTCTTATTGATTTAATAAATCTCAATAATAAAAGAAAAGGTAGATCCTGGTTAAAATTTTTGAAGAACCAATACAAAAACTATGTTATTTCTTCTGCTTTTCTCTCTTTTTCTTCTCTGCTTTGCATAATTTGTTGAGAGATCGGTAGATGATACTTTCTTATATTTTCTTATTGTTATCTGTCAATAATACATCATCAGATCATCGTTAGTAAAATTCCCTGACGAAAGGAAGATCCGTAAGAACACTTGGAAGATCCATTGAAGTAAGATTTTGAATTCACATCTAGTGACTTAGGTTCTTTTAGATATTGATATTAGGACGTTAGGCGATTTTTCAGACCAACAAGTTGAGGTAGACAAGGAAGAAGAAGAGTTAGAAGAGGAAGAAGATATTAAGGATGTGGGAGAAGAAAATGAAGAGAATGTCCACTCAAGCGTTTGGTCTATTAGGGATGATACGGAAGAAGATTTGTTACATATCGAAATCCTTTTTCCTTAGTACAAACATTTCATAAAATGGGAAGTTTCAGAAAATAGGAACATGATGAAGTACCTTGGCCTCCCTCCGCTCGCATTGAAAGTGATTGATCTTTGGAACCCAAGGATTAAGAAACTATGATCATTCCATTAGTCTTCTTCATAATGACCTTAATAAATTTACTCCAACTTCTCCAACATCAATGCTTGTGTGGATCCCCTCGTAAGAACTAATCTAGTTGAAACTCATCCACATGCAGGGTTTGACATCATATGATTTGAAAATTTTCATCCTACGGTTTGTTGTGCATGTAGAACTGCATCCACATACAGAACAACATTCATACAATTGCATGCACATACTCCACATCTTATTTGGATCTAAATAACTATTCTAATATTATTTCCTTAATGCGTTAGTCAAATGGAACATTTTGATTATAACAACGATCTTCGCTCTAGTATGCAAATCTCCTTCTCCACTAATAGGCCCTCCCAACCACTGTAATTATAATAATGGAATAAGGGATGAGTATAACGATCATCGTAGAGATTCTCATTCCCACACTTAATCCTATTGTTACACTTTCTAAAGGGTTATAGTTTCCATCATTCTAAACATGTCCATGATCCAGTCATTATTCAACTCATTCCAAGAAAATCCATTTCCTTGTCGATGCTTTACAACATGTCATGGTTGGCATGGCTCCCAAGAGCACTTTATGCCTAGCCTTTCCATTGGCTCAACCTTGACTCACACTTCTGCAAAGGTTTCTAATCTTCAAGGCAATGGTCCTTCGATTCAACCTTGATTCCTGCATTAGACCAAAACATCAATGGCCTTTTTTTCAATATCTAACCACTTCGTGCTTAATTCTTCAACCAATAGAGCTATGTCTTCTATATCCACGAATCTCTTTTTATATTTCACTCCATCTTTTTCCTATGGGCCATAATCTTCTCCCATCCTTAACCTCTTAGGTATATTGTTTGATTATAATATTGAATCATATCGAGAAAATGCTAATAAAACATTTACAGAATAATTTTAACTACTTGAGGAGAGTACTTCTCAAGGGGAAAGCTTTCCAAACAACTTAGCCTGTTCAAAAATACTAACGAGGTCCCTATTAAGAAAAAAGAAAATAAAAATTAAAATAATGACCTCTTGATTACTTGGTTTGACATGAGACTGAAGTACCAAAGGAAAATCTCTCCAAAATCACAACAATTTTACAAAGCCTAAGTTGAAATTAAAACACTACATACAAGCCGCTATAGTGGGAGTTGGATATAGTAAAATGTTGGCTTAAGGATTCCCACTTTACTAAGGATAATCTTGGTAAAGGGTGAATTGAATCTAAGATCGCTATAAACAAAATTTCCAAAGAAATCTCCATACCACAATTAGAGATTGAAAAGACCAAGAAAGCCATGAAAGGTCTCGAACTCCTAAACCAAAAATATTTATTAGTCTCTTCTCTTAAGGTCCTCAATATAGCTTTGAAATCCTCTCTTAAGACAGTCAATTCAAGTGGGCTCAAGCACAGGTAGAGCTTAAGAAAATAGTCAATATTGTAAAAGAGAATGATATTGACATATAAGGCTCAGAATGACCTTTTCAACTTTTATGAGATAGTATTCCATACTAAGAACCTGTGGTGGCTCCAAAGTTACGATACTATCATCTTTGATTTAGATGAAAAATTTATGAAAGATAAATATGAAAGAGCCAAGCATAAGTAATACATTTTTATGGAGTTTCACGTCCTTTTCAAATATTTTGATGCCTACTATAATAACCCATAGTTATGCATATTAATTAATTTTAATCGATCGTTTTAATTGAATTAACTAATAGACTTAAGTGAATGTTGTTTAAGATTAATGATTTAGGACAAGAGATTTACTCCATTGCATTCGTAATATCATTAATATATGTAAAACATACTAAGTTTGTTAAAACCTAATTATATTACGAAAATGAGGAGAAAGAAAAGATAAGGGAAATATGGTCTTTTCATCGGAATTGGCTTTATATTTCTTGAAATGGATCTATATCCTTCATTAATTCATTCCTTCATTTCCTCATCTTCTCTAAACAAGAAAACTAGGTTTTCTAAATTAAATTCTTCATAACTCCATGTCTCAACCAAATATCATAGAATAGATACCTAAATTCACTTTAAGAGATACTATACAAATCCTTATCTTTAGGTTCAAATTTTGAAGAAGTTTGGAATCAGATTTCAGTTATTAAAGAAGAGCTTTAAATAGGATTCATTAGAGCTTGAATTTCTTGACACTAGTGAGTAATATTTATACTTTATGATATATGATTATTTTCTATGTTAGAAATCATGATAAATACTCAAAGTTGATTAGGGCTTAAGTTATGAGCTTGAATTGGGGTTTTAGATATGAGAATTTTGTTAATAAGTGTTTTGAAAGAGTTGATTATTGAATTGAATATGATAATTAATTTGATATAAATTATGTTGTGTTAGATTTTATTGTTGGTTTTGGAATTGGTAAAATGGTTAATGATACTTGTAGTTGTTATTGTGATTAAAGTGTAGGTTGAGATGATTAATCAAGTGGTTGAACTTGAACAGTGGTGAAACTGTTTATTTTTTCAATATCACTCCTTAAGTGTGAAGTTTCACTCATCTGAATGTGGAATGATTCACAACAAGGGAGGGAATCTGTGTCAGGCGATGTTGGTGAAAATTGTCTCGATAACACGAAGCTGTGTGTTAGAGACTCTAAGGCAATGAAACTAAATCAATAATTGTAGGAATTCATGACATGCGATAGCTAGATTGAATAGAATTTTGTCACAGTAGTAGTGGAAGAAAGGGAGAGTATTTGGAGATATGAAAAAATAAATGAATGCCCAAAGTTCAATGGAGAAAATTAGGCTAAGTTCAGCCAACCGGTCAACTGATGGATCCAAATGATCGATTAGTTAAATCCTGATCAAACCCAACCACCTATAGTGCACTTTAGGAGGTTCTAAGTTAACTAGTGAGGAAGTCGACCTAATTTTTATATAGTCATTACTTTCCCTATATATTTAACTATTCAGGTGTTCATTAAAAGTTTGGTTGAAATTTCAGAATGTGATAGCTTTCACTTAAAACTTAGGACTGATGTGTAGTTTAGACCACTATTCATAATTTCTCAAGGTCTATAATCCACAAAGTTTTGGTGGATTTGGAGTACTTCAACTTTGAAGCTTGAGTAGAATCCACTTTGACACATGTTTAAAAATCAAAGGCTATGGGGAGTCCGGGAGGGATAATAGCAACGTTGGATGACAACGTGGTCATTAGGAATTCGTGTGATGCGTTTCAACTTATATGGTGACTTTTATGAAATCATTTGGCCTTTTTTAGATACAGATTATGATATTGGGATATACGATCATGATAATGCACATACAGAGCAAGTCCCATTAGATGTGACTTTAGGATTTGATATTTATTAAACAATTGTGGCATAGGGCCTTATAGGTCAATTTGTGTGTTAGGGCAACATTGATATGCAGATATAAAAATCTTTGTAACGGAAGATATGGACCTTGGTTGTAGCAAAGATTATAGGCCCCTGGTTACCTCTTTAGTCCTCATGATAAGTAAGTGGTAGTGGTTAGGAACGTGTACATCAATATGGGTTTGATATGATTATAGGTCACGGATGATGCATTGAAGCATTGTAGTATGAGTCTTACATTAGTGACCATGCTCGGTGGGTCTTGGCCTTACTGAAAGACCCGTAGCCCACTACCTATATATGTGATGTTTGAGTTATGATTAGTTTTACAAGGATTGGCATATGATTGTCTTATTGTATAGCATAACACTATAGTAGAAATGTGCTAACTTATTGAATGTAGGTGACGATGCAGGTTATGGAATGGTTTTTGTACCTTGACTATTACTATTTGATATTATTCATGATATATATTATTGGTAATCATGCAGATTAATGATATTTCATTTTCACTAGACTTAATGTGTGACCCTCTCTTTGTGATCTATTTTGTCATCGGTTCATTGAATGCTGACTAAAGATTGGGGTCTTGGCTAGTTGGAGGCAATTCATAAAGCCATAGCTATTTTACCGCTATGTTTATATCATCCAATTTTTAGGATATTTACATGTAGGCGATATATTCAGTTCGAGACATGTTGTAAAATGAGATGTAACGTACCATATGTACATTTATTACAATGACTAAATCTTATATCTCTTGGTATTATTTGGTTTAGTTTGTTACACATTTATATTGATTTTATATTCAATTCCTTATGTTATGAGATTATTTACTATAATGATGGTTGTGATAGATATGCTTTGTGTGGTTGCTGTTTTATATTTTACTCTTAATGGAACATCATCTATAAATTTATTTTGGGAAGTTGACTGCTTATGCACATGGATTCAGGATGTTAAGTAAGGCGGGTCATTACATTTGGTGAGAGACATGTTATGCATATTGCATTTAGGTACCCTCACTTTTGTTTCTAGTATTATATATTACCTTTCTAGTATTATATATTATCTTTTGGAAAGTTGCTAATGATTCCCATCTACAAGTAATTACATTCCAATCAAGCACCATTAGAGGCAATGTTGAGGCTTCAGATTTGTACATTCCAACATGGTTTTGGAGTTATTAACAAGCTACAATGCTGGGTACACCACCTCTAGTGGGGATCCCTACTACCTATTCTTAACACCTTATGCCTCTATAAGGATCCTACTCTTAGTCATGCTCTAATGGGCACTTATTATGGTAGTCTTGGAAAAATGGCATAGTCGAATTCCAATCTGGGAGAGGCCCTGAAAGGGGAAGACACCAAAGTTAAAGCGAGGCATAAGTACTAAGGAAAAGAAGGAGAAATAGGTCATAAATGGCCATGGTCAAGCTAAATACTGGGGGTAATTTGTAATAAAAGTCATTTGAAATGGCATGTGACTAGAGATTGCATTTTAACCTCCAGATAGAGAAATGCTACCACTGTGACCTATGATGATACCTCAAGAATAATTATTTTTCTTTATCAAAGAAAAAACAAGGGATTTAGGACTATGCCATCAGTCTACCATATTCATGAACATTCTGCATAAGCCCGGTAAGGAGAAAAACATTGTCATGGAAGGTGTTCTTTCCATTTATGATCTACATATACATGTTTTATTTTGATATGAGGACTTTTCATTCTTTTGTTTCTAGCCATCCCATTTATAGTTACCCTTAGTCCCCCATGTCATAGGGAAAACCTAAAGGGCAAGAAGGAAAGAAGATTTCTAAGATATTTGGGTTAAACTATAAGTGAGATCTATTTTATTTGTTATATGATCATGTTGTAATGACCGGGTGATTTTCGACCCTCGAAAATCGAAAGCTAATATGTTTCACTAAATAAAGTGTCGAGCAATCGAGTGCCAGAAATACCAGGTTGTTAGGGTTTAAGAAGAGAAGAGAGAAAAAAAAAGAAACGACCGCACAGAATCTCATAATCGCAGCGGAACAAAATATAATATACAATAACAGCATTTTATACAAAGGAAAGCTGTAACTGTTAATATACATTCAATTTATCAAAGTACAATCATCAACGGTAAATCTGAACGGTTATAATTACTTATCCTCAAATGCTGACTATGCAGCCTATAATACAAAGTGGAATATAATCAATACGTGCAATACGTCTCTGCCATCCAACTCGTCTCCTGAGCTCCAAAACGTCATAACCTGAAACTGTAATGCTCAGTCTGACCTGAGCATTACAATAAAGTAACAGCAGAGTCAGTCTGGAAACCATCGTGAGTAAACATACTTAAATTTGAAATACTTTAGTTATAAAATCTTTTGTAATCCAAAATAACTCGTACGACTAGCTTTCATCTTATAAAACCAAAAATACCTTTACAGAGAAACCAATGATATTATAATATTGTCTAAGTATAAATACTTACTAAAATAAAGAATTTGTTAAATTAATTAAATCAGCATATTAAACTCTAAAATCAAACCCGTAAAGTTTCGTAGTGATTTTCAAATCGAAGTGGTTCCGGATATCATTGATATCCGGCCCCGGTCTCTTTGAATCCAAGCAATAAATTTAAAAGGGGTAAATTGTTTAAAATAAACAATTTATATTTAGAGTGACAATATTCACATATAGAAATTTATTAAAGACGTTTATTTCAAATAAAACATATCATCATTTTAATCTAACTATTTTAACCCATCTGACCATTTGATGGCACATACAAGAATAATTTGAAATAAATATCAAATAGAAATAGGCCCAGATATAGATTGTTACTAATTTAACGATCAACAACAAATATGAAAACAATCCACACATTAAGATTTTATTAACTTTACTTAACCGAATACATTTATATTTTTATCCAAATTAATTACAAATTAAAGAAATCATGAACAATTTATTAATGGTTAATAAAATTAAACAACCAAATCTGTGCTAATTTTCTTAATTAACATAAGATTAAACAAATATAGAATTTAATAAATTACTCACTTATTATTATAAATAATTTAATTTTTTTACCCAAAATAAATTAAGCTTAAAACAATTGGAAGTAAAATTATAACGCAAAGTTCTTCATGTTGATTTGGCAATAGAATTAGAGTTAAAAGAAAAAAAAATAAGTTCCATCTTTTTTTTCTTCCTCTTTTTTTTCTTTTATTTTTTTCCTTTTTCCTTGCCCCATACCCAACCCAACCCTCTTCTCCCCCTTCTTATTTCTCTTTTCCATTTATTTCCATTCCTTTTTTTCCTCCCTCCTCTTCCCTTATTCTCGTGTGCACACCCTATGCATGTTCGCCTACGCACGACACCGACCACCCAAATCTCGATGCCGACCATCCACACACATCCCTTTCGGCCACCAAAACACACTCGACCACCAGAACGACACTAAATCTCCTAGGTTCGAAAATCGACCCTTCGACTCAAAAATTAGACAACCACCACACCTACAACAACTCTGTCGCGACGACCCAGGTCCCCATCATCCACCAAACTTTGCCTATAACCTCGCCATCATCTCCTCAACCTAACTCCCTCATGTGCACATCTATCTCTCCCCATCGATGTCGCCAACGCCTTGAACCCGATGACCAAATGCAAACATCGCTAAACCCTTAAACCATCTCGTCCACCACTCATGCACTACGAAAAACTCTGGTTCCATTTTTCTTGAACGCGCCACTTCCTGCACCTCCTCCCTACCCAGTTCCAAGTCAGGAAATCGAGTCGATGGCAGGAATTTCGAAAATTCCACAATTCCGTTCATCTCACTTTATCTCAACCCTCACGCAACTAAAAATTCCCAATATATTTCTAAAAATCACAAATTTCCATCCTCATCACAATCATATACTTTATTGATTAATAAGGATGTTTTGATTTTCACCCACTGCTAACATACTCGCAGCTTCAAAGGTTTTTCTCGGCCTCTACCCAATAGATTTGAATGAAACAAATTTTAAAACAAACTATATTCAGAAACACACATCTTTTGTTTTGAAATTATGTTTTAAAACTCAACAGGTGTTGAGATATTGATTTTTGAAGTGGGAGCTTACCAGTTTTTGATCTTAAACTAAAACATGTTTGGAGGACTTAAGAAGAAGAATAGTATATTTTAAATGCAGGTAAATTAGCCATTTCAATACACATTTACGTACACATATACACCTAACAGATACAAATTTATTTGAAGTTAGAATTAATGATTCGTTCGAAAATCACATTCACTTATCGGTATATAACATCCAGAAACAAAAATGAGGATTGTTTTACTCACTTGTTTTAACAGGGATGAACAACTGCTTGCTTAAGTTATTACTTTCTTGACTCCTTTACTGTTTAATGGCAGCTCTTATATTATTTTTTTGGTTAAACTAAGCTGGGGTACATGAACAAGGCAGTGATCTGTATATGTGTGTGTGTGTGTGTATAGTGGAAGTGTATAGTAGAAGCTAGGCCTGAGGCATTTGTGTACAGGTTCCCACTTTATTGATTTTATTTTCTGTTTTGCTTTTTGGCTGATTTGAATTTTTTTATATGACTTAATTTTGTTTCGACTTGATTACACGCTTGACTAGATATTTTATGGCTTGATTTGAAACCTTGTATGCTTGAATTAATTGCTTGCCATGATGATGTCTCCTTGCGTACATACATGTATACATCGTATAAATATATACATATACATATTTTTTTTTTTGTACACTAGTTTTGACCATATATGCATATACATATACTTATGTATATTTTGTCATTATATATATATTTACATATATTCAAATACACACATGGTGTACCAAATATCGATGTGTTTGTGTGTGGTATAGCCAAAAAGCACTATATTTTATAAACATATGCATATATATATATAAATGTATGTATGTATGTATCTCTGTGTGTGTGTATTCATAAGTTTGAAATTGCCATTTTGGAGTTTATACATTCATATATATATATACATATTTATTTTCATATACTATATTTTTTTGCAACCATATATATATAATTATATATATATAATCATCATAAAGCATGTGTGTATTTATATATGTATATATATATAAATGTATGGATATTTTATCTTAAGTTTCAAATGGTGGAGTTCATATACACTTCGATAAAATTTATCATATTTAGGCATTTATAATTTAAAATTGAACATAATTTTCAACAAATTTTATAAATTCAGATATTTCCAATATCAAAGAATGTTGTTTATTCAACATATAATAAATTATATTTCAATAATTGAAATCGGTTAATTACCCAATATCCGATGGCTAAAAATCCGAGTCGGTACATTCCTCGCCCTTAGAACATTCCTCCCCCTTAGAACTTTTCGTCCTCGAAAAGGAACGAAACAAGAATTTAATTTTGATGTATATAATTAAATTAATCATCTTTAAACATTTTAACTCCTAACACTTTTATTTTACATTTTTGAAACAATTTAAATTACATAGTATTACCCGGCTAGTTTTATATAAAAATACTTTTCATAACTTGATGTCATAACAATTCCATCCTTATTCTTACAGAAATTCAGTCATGCGTTGATCAGGCGTGAGACTGAAAATCTATAAGTGCTTAGTAGACCTGGTTTCAACACCCAGTGGAAATATTTGAAATATCACCTTTCAAAAATGTTGTGGAAAGTATCACCTCCCTTTCCTACCATGGATCGCAGTTAATCCAATGATTGTGTCGCCATCCCGGCGAAATCCATAAGAAAACTGTAGACATCTACACCTCTCGACTTATGCCATAGGAACACCATAGATCGAAACTACCACAAGGTTGCGCTGCTATCACAGAAAAACCGTTGGTAGTCTGTAGGCAATCGCTGCCCCTCGAATTACGCTACCAAATTAAACTTTACCACATAGATCGCAGACTAGACAAAAGTTGCGTCACTATCCCAGTGAAATCCAATGTAGACCGTAGGCACTCACTACCACATGAATTCCGGTATGGACCAAAACCACATAGATCGCAACCTACCGATGTTACATCGCTATCCCAGCAAAATCAAACGTAGATTGTAGGCAATCACTACCACCCGACTTAAGCTATGGAACTACGATAGATCCAGCTATATAAAGGTTACATTACCATCCCAGCAAAACCAATGTAACTATAGGTATCAGCACCACTCGACTTACGCTACCCAACAAATGATCATCAGGAACTCATTGAGTTTTATCCGAACGTCCTTTGAGATTCCAATTCTCATTGAACCCACCTTTTGGATTCCTAGGCAGAACCACCCAATGGATCTCCTACTATAAATTTCGACTTTCATGGGGTGCCTTTCCATATTCTTTTCTCAAAACATATCATACTATATACATAGCGCCTTTCAAAATCATACTCTTTATATGTATCATATATAAACTTTATAAAATTGATACCTTCAAAATCGATAATTTTCAAATTTGGTTTATCCAATTTCCAAAATTGACTATTTGCCAAAATCAAAAGCCATTAAAAATAAATGGGTTCCAAAACTATTTCAGTTTCATATACTTATAAGACCATTCCTTTCAACTCGAACAATTTTCAGATCAATAATTTCTGAGTCCACTTCATACTTATATAAATTCCATTTTATATTTCAAATATATATCAAAGATCATTTCTGCTTGGTTATAAATTCAATAAGGGAGTTTGAATATATAACTAACATCTATATTCTCATTAATGCAAAATCATTTTTTCCCTAAGTTCGATTACTTTACAAAGTTATATGTCACATTTCTTATTTCCTACAAAGTAAATTTCAGTTATAGTACTATCTAATCTGCATTTTAAAATCATCGTATTTCTCTCCAAATATTTCACTTCAAAGTCATCTTTGCCTTAATATTCTGATTTCGGTTCCAATTCAGAATTGCTTCGTATTTCCATTTGGGTTATAACTTCAATCTATCCTAATTTGTTTTTGAATCCATATTTGAATGTAAACGATTTCCACTTTGACCAGTTTGAATTTAGAAAAATAGCTTGAATAGTTTTAAACTAGTTAAATAATTAATATGATATTGTTTGAGCTTTTAAAAATATTTTGTATAGTAAATGGCTTGGAAAATCCAAAATAATCTAAATATTTAAGAAGATAGATTTTAAAGAGTTTATATATAAAATAATGTATTTGAAAATAATCAAACTGTTTCAATTCCTAATCTCCAATTCAAATCAATTTCAATTTCCACATTGGTAATTTAGTAATTAAAATTTTTCGTTCAAACCAATATAGAAGTGATTTTATATTAGATCGTATTTCCATAAAATATTTCGCAGCATTGATAGACTACCACACTAGTGAGTTCAAACATTGCATCCATTTATCCATAAGAAGTTTCAAAAAGGTCATAATATAGACGCCTTAACCACTACCTAGGGTTTAGCAAAGAACAGGGTCCTAGCATCCTTCATAAAAAATTCCTTAAGGACTTCCTACCAACTTGCCAAACCCGTCCATGCAATCCGTAACAAAGTGTCCCCACTTATAGCATCTGCCACAAAAGAACTCTACACTTCAATCTTTATGGATGACTTTTTCGTCTCCCATGGGGCGTTCCACAACTTTCTCTTTCTTCCATCTCTTGGTACAATCTCTAGCGATGTGTCCCGTCATTTTACAATGGTAGCAAATGGTTGATCTGTCTACTAGTACTATGGGTTTATGCTTCATCTTTCTCAACTTAGGGAAATGGTTTAGAAAATAATCTTTCTTTTGACACTTAAAGCATAAAATCTCAGAGCGAAACCGTTTGACCTCATCAATCTTTTACTTTAATCGTTTACTGTACTTAGCTACGTAGTGTCCTTTATTGTGACATCTATAGCATATGACATTATCATAAGGATCGGGTCCAGCCCTTTCCCTAACCCGTTTCTCATGTTCCAGTATTGCTTCTTCCCGTGCCTTACGTGCAGCTGCTCTCCGCTCCCTACATCTTGCCTTCCATTCTTCTCCTTTTGCCATGTCTTACCACTTGGACTATATTCTAGTAGGACTTCTTAACCTATAATTAAAACCTTGATTAGTCGAATTTAGCTTTATTCTTATTTCCAAATATATTTTTATTTATTCCCGGCTATTTTTATAATTTAATCCACTAATTTGATAATCTGGTTCAATTTAAATTTTCAAAATTCAAAACCCATTTTTATTTGAAAAATCTTTTTGAAATCATTTATACATACCTAACTCTTGTTTCAACTTTTTCTTTTACAATTTAATTCATTTAACTTCTACAGGTTGAATTTTAATTTCATCCTGAAACTTTTTTCCAGGTTATAAGTTCAAAAATTATTTTAACTTGCCCTGAGTTAATTTCCCATTTATTCTAGCCATTTAGACTAACTCAATTAAAAAAATTATATTCCAAATTTAAATTTCTTATTAATATCACTTTACACTTATAAGTTCAAAAACTTACTTTTCTTTTGGGTTATACTCCTCATTTCAAGGAGGATTCCAAAATTCAAACACCAGTATTTATTTCAAATCAACTTTGAAATCATACACACACATATCCCATTCACATATTAAGTCATGCTTTAAATTTTAAAACCATCCTTGGTTTTTATCCAAAATATATTCCTTTAAAGTTTTCAAAACAATTCTTGTTTTCAAAGCAAAATTCCCATATCGAGATATATTCTAATAATATTACTTATTATTCCTTCAACACTTTGAAACAATTCCAAATTTCTAGGGCTTAGATTCAAAACTTCCTAATTTAGATTCATTTTAATGTATAAGTCATATTTACAAGTTATACTTCTATAATTCCACTTCCTTAAAATATGTCACCATGTTTTATCATTGTTCAATTTTTAATAAACATCTTTTATTAAGACACAACAATATAATAATAAATATTATCATATTTAGAAATCAAACACACCATATACTCCATAATGATTTCCTAAAAAATTATTTCTAAAATATAATCAGGGTAAACTTATTTTATTATAACTAATTTGAAAAAAAACATTTCCGAATTTCCTGGAATTTTAATTCTGGTTTTAGGTCTATTTTTTAGCTTAACTCATTTGCATAGGTCGTTCTTACCCAAATTTATATTTGGTTATATACATTACCACTTAAATTTTATAATCGTGTTTGATTACAATAATTACAACAAATCACCTTAATACACTATAATAATTCAAAAAAAATCTTTTATGTCAAAATATACTTTTTTATATAAATATTTTCTTAAAAATCATTTTTTAAATCATTATAAAAGAAAATAACAAATACGTCCTCATATATAATACATCAACTCATTCTAGGGTACTACTGACCCCATATCTAATGAGTAATTCCACCAGAGCCAAGGTTCTCGCTTAATCTTATGCTCTTATACCACATGTAACGACCGGGTGATTTTCGACCCCCGAAAATCGACATTAATATGTTCACTGTATAGAGTGTCGAGCAATCAAGTGCCGAAAATACCAGCTTGTTAGGGTTTAAGAAGAAAAAGAAATAACAACACAGAATCTCATAATCGCAGCGGAACAAAATATAATACATAATCACAGCATTTTATATAAAGGAAAGTTGTAACTGTCAATACACATTCAAGTTACCAGAGTACAATCATCAATAATAAATCTAGACGGTTATAATAACTTGTCCTCAAATGCTGACTATGCAGTTTATAATACACAACGGAATATAATCAAATACATGCAATGCGTTTCTGCCATCCAGCTCGTCTCCTGAGCTTTAGAACATCATAACTTAAAATTATAATACTTAGTCTGACCTGAGTATTACAATAAAGTAACACCCAAGTCAGAAAGGAGACCAACATGAGTAAACACACTTAAATTTGAAATATTTTAGTTATAAAATCTTTTGAAATCCAAGGTAACACGTACGACGAGCTTTCATCTTATAAAACCAAAAATACCTTTACACAGAAACCGATGATATTATAATATTTCTAAGTATAAATACTTACTAAAATAACAAATTTGTTAAATTATTTAAGCTTCAACATATTAAACTCTAAAAATCAAACTCATAAAGGTTCTTAATGATTTTCAAAATGAAGTGGTTGCGGCTAACACTGATATCAAGCCTCGGTCTCTTCGATTCCAAGCAATAAATTTAAAAGGGGTAAATTGTTTAAAGTAAACAATTTATATTTAAAGTGGCAATATTCACATACGGAAATTTATTATAGACATTTTTTCAAATAAAACATATCATCATTTTAATCTAACTATTTTAACCCGACTGACCATTTGATGGCATGGACAAGAATAGTTTGAAATAAATATCCAGTAGAAATAGGCCAAGATATAGATTGTTACTCATTTAACGATCAATAACAAATATCAAAACAATTAACACAATAGGTTTTTATTAATTTTACTTAGCCGGATCCATTAATTTTTTTTATCCAAATTAACTATAAATTAAAGAAATCATGAACAATTTATTAATGGTTAATAAAATTAAACAACCAAATATATACTAATTTTATTAATTAACATAAGATTAAAAAAATTAAGAATTTAATAAATTATTCACTTTAATTATTATAAATAATTTTCATCAAAGACAACTTGATCAAGAAAGCAACAGAAATCAGATTCAAGAAAACAGAAAATCATCACAATAAATTTGAAAACAAGATTAGTGCCACGCCAAGATCCATCAGATAACACTCATCACCGGGATCTAGCTGCATCATACCTGTTTTTCATCAACTTCTTGAGGATTTTCTTGTTCAAGAACCATATCTGAAGCCTTCTCTTTAGTCCAGACAAAGACAGTACATCATGACAGATGATCGATCAGCAACCTCTGATAATGCTGCTTCAGAACAACAATCTGATGCGACAGCAAAGCTAATCAAATCTGTCACAAGCCCCCAGAGTCAACTTATTATAGTTCATCTTGATGAAAATAACTATCTGTTGTGGAAACTGCAGATTGAAACTGCTACGCAGGGTTATGGCCTTGAAGGTTTTCTTCTTGGCACAATACCAACTCCACCAAAATTCATCACTGTTCAAGAAAATAAAATAGTAAGCAATGAAGAATATGTCAAACATCACAGGCAAGATAGACTGATATGCTCATGGTTGTTGTCATCTATAAACACTAATCTTTTATCACATGTTATTGGATGCAAATCTGCTTGTGAAATTTGGTCAACAATTGAAAAAGGTTTCAATACTCAATCAGCGGCAAAAGTTATGTATCACAAGGGACAGTTTCAAAACATCAGAAAGGAAAATAACTCTATGAGAGAATATCTGTATAAAATCAAGACAATCTGTGATCTGCTTGAGGCTGTAGGCCACAAAGTATTTGATTCAGAACAGATCTTAACCATTCTAAATGGTTTAAGTGATGAATATGAAGCTGTGGTGGCAGTTATATCATCTCATAAGGTCTTACCATTTGTGGATGATGTTCATTCTATACTACGGGCTCATGTGGCCAGAATAGACAATAAAAGACCTCAAGAATCTGAGTTCACCATCAATTACACTACAAACACAAGAAACAAGAACTAGAACAACAACAAAAGTGATAAACAATCACAGAGAGGAGGACACTCCAATAGGTCAAGGGGAAGAGGCAGATACAACAACAACAATAGACCAAGATGTCAGATCTGTGAAAGAATTGGGCATACAACAGTAAAGTGCTATTTTAGATATTCAAATCAGAATAATAATAATTCAAGAAATGATAATCACAGTGTCAATGTGGCTCAAGCAGTCAAGCAGATAACAAAGATCACTGCTCAAGTGAAAATGGTCAATCAGAACATGTGCATGATGACTACTGGTATCCTGATTCAGGGGCAACTAATCATATAACAAACAACTTAGAAAACTTAAATCTTGGCAACAAGGAGTATAGAGGTAAACAGACTATTTGCATGGGTAGTGGTAAGTGTATCAAAATTTCTCATGTAGGAAATGCTTCTATTAAAGGGAAGAAACAATTATTTCTACATAACTTATTAAGAGTGCCAAAGATTAAAAAGAATCTTATAAGTGTATCTCAATTTGCTAATGGCAATAAGGTTTACTTTGAATTTTACCCTAAATACTATCTTGTTAGAGATATACTAACTAAAGATGTTTTATTGCAGGGTGATGCTGAAAAGGGATTATATAGATTTAGATCTGTCAACTGTACCAATTCTACAAAGGAGCAAAACTGTTGTAATCAGTGTGAAATGACTAATTGCAGTAGTGTATTTGATCTTTGGCATCGCAAACTTGGTCATCCTAGTGCTAAAATTGTTAAGCAAGTTCTTAATGAAAATTGCATATCTTATGATAATGTTTCTCTTCCTTATATATGCACACACTGTCAAATGGGGAAGAGTCACAGATTGCCACTTGATGACTCTTCAACCAAATATTGCAAACCTCTTGAACTTGTTGCTACTGACCTTTGGGGACCAGCATCAACATGTTCAGATTATGATTATAAATACTACATATCTTTTGTAGATTCTTATACAAGATACACTTGGATATATTTCTTAAAGAATAAATCTGACACACACAAAGTTGTATTGGATTTTATCACCATGGTTGAAAAAAAAACTTAGTTCACATGTTAAAGTTTTTCAATTAGATGGTGGAACATAATATAAATCTCTTAAGGACTACTTTAGCAAAAGGGAATAATTCATAGGACTACATGTTCCTATACATCTAAACAGAATGGCTTAGTTAAGAGAAAGCATAGGCATATAGTTGAGAATGGACTTAGCTTATTAGCTCATGCAAGCTTACCTCTAAAATTTTGGCCTGAAGCCTTCAACACTGCAGTCTATCTTATCAATAGACTGCCAACCAAAATTTTAGAGGGTATAACTCCCATTGAAAAATTACAAGGGGTAAAGCCAGATTATTATAGTTTAGAAACTTTTCGGTGCTTATGCTTTCCATATTTAAGACCTTATAACAACAATAAGCTAAACTTCATATCAAAACCATGTACATTTCTTGGATATACCACTACTCAAAAAGGATACAAATGTTTGGATGATAGTGGAAAACTTTTTATCGGTAGGTATGTTATATTTAATGAAAATATATTCCCTTTTAGAAACTCAGAAGTGAAAACAACAAGCAAGGTATATAATCCAAGCGTATTAATACCTGAATTACCTATATATTCTGAGATTGAGAATCAGGCAGAGGTGAAGAGGACTACTTGAAATCATCAAACCCATCCTGTAGTCTTTGTTTAGCAAAATTCAGATTGGATTGATGATTTCAGCCATGCCAGTCAGTCACCTGCAATTCCAACAAATGAAGAAAGTCAAAAAGCTCAAGATCAGCAAACAAATTCAAATGACAATACTAGTCATGATAATGCCAGCAGTTTAACCTCATACTGATTCTACAATCAAATCTGGTCACCCTATGATCACTAGGGCTAAAAGTGGCATCTTCAATCCAAAAGTATACTTTGCCAACACAAGTCTTGATGAACCATCAAGCTATGAGCAAGCTGCAAAGCATAGTAACTAGAGAGCAGCAAATGGATGAAGAGTATAATGCTCTTATAAAAAACAAGACATACAAGATAAAAAGAAATTCCGATGGAACTATCAGTAAATATAAGGAAAGACTTGTTGCCAAGAGTTATACCCAACAGTATGGGCTAGACTTTACTGAAACTTTTTCTCCAGTAGTCAAACCCTCTACCATAAGGCTCATACTCACAGTTGCACTCCGCAAAGGTTGGAGAATAAAGCAACTGGATGTCAATAATGCCTTTCTAAATGGCATATTAGAAGAAGAAATCTATATGATGCAACCACCTGGCTATGAACAAAATACAAACCTTGTGTGAAAATTAAACAAGGCAATATATGGCCTCAAGCAAGCACCAAGTGTATGTTTTGATAGGCTGAAATCAACTTTAATATCAATTGGATATCAACCGATCAAATCAGATACTTCATTGTTCATTAAAATTAGCCAGTTATCAACCATTTATATTCTAATTTATGTTGATGATCTTATAATTACAGGTAGCAATGAAGATGAAATCAATCAAATTATCTGCTATCTAGAAGAGCAATTTTCAATCAAAGATCTTGGAGACCTTAATTATTTTATGGGAATTGAAGTTCACAGAATAGCTAATTCAGAGATACCATTATGTCAAAGAAAATATATATCAGAACTACTAGCTAAAACAAAAATGGAAGATGCAAAACCCATGCCAACACAAATGATAAGCAATCAAAGTTTATCAAAAAGCAGGGAAGAAGCCATAAATAATACTAAATAATACAAAAGTGTTATAGGAGCATTGCAATATGCCACTATAACACGATTCGATATTGCATTCAGTGTTAATAAACTCTCTCAATTTATGCAGAATCCACTGGACGAGCACTGGAAGGCAGTCAAGAGGATTCTCAGATACTTAAAGGGAACAATAAATCATGGCTTATCTCTCAAAGCTTGCAAAAATTTTAATCTAACTGGATATACAGATGTTGATTGGGCAACAGATTTAGATGACAGAAAATAAGTTACTGGATATTGCATATTCATTGATAAAAACTTGATATCATGGTGTTCAAAAAAACAATCGACTATCTCAAGATCTAGTACATAAGCAGAGTATAGGAGTGTAGCTGGTGCCACAGCCGAGATAATGTGGTTGCAGTCAGTTTTGGGTGAATTAAAACTGAAACCATATATCAAGACGACAGTGTGGTGTGACAATCAAAGCACTGTCTATATGATAGCTAATCCTATACTACACTCTAGAACCAAGCATATCGAGATAGATCTACACTTCGTTCGAGATCAAGTCATTAAAGGAAACTTACAAGTTAACCAGTTACCTGCTACTTACCAGAGAGCAGATACACTCACCGAACCCTTACCGAGAACAAACTTCGTGAAGTTCAAATCTGAACTAGGAGTCATTGAAATTCAGCCATCTCTCAAGCTCAACAAACCAGTTTCTCATCAAATCAAAGAGCAAAAGAAGAAAGGACATCAAAGGAATCAACTTGCTCTCGATTCTAATCATATCAGATCCGAGCTAGGAGTCACTGAAAGTCAGCCCTCTCTCAAGCTCAAGATGCTAGTTTTTCACCAAATCGAAGAGCAGAAGAAGAAAGGACGTCAAAGAAATCAACTTGCTTTCGATTCTAAGCACAACTACCCAAATCTCCGAGAAACTCAAGAGAGAAACTCAAATCAGACATCCAGAGAGCATAGAAAGAAGGAGCAATGAGAATTTTATGAACTGTATCAACTCTTTAAGAGAATTGAATGATTTCGTCTCCCAAACTCTAACCCTAGAAATCGGGTTAGGGTTCGAAGGGGGGAAATAAATGAAGACAGAATACAATTGCACTCTTTTATCATCTGAAGCAAAGGCTTTCTACCATAGAGATCAACGAATTGCATCCAAACCGTGTATTGTTTTATTTGTCGCATATAGCTTATGGGTCGAATTATGTACAAGCCCAAAGCTTCAGTTTATAAATACTTTCAATTCTCAGATGTAATTAAGTATTCAATATATCTCTGCAATCATTCTTCAAGTATTGTAACAAAGAATTTACTATCAATAGAAATCAAGACAATATTCATCATTCTTCTTTCTTCTGATCTCATACATCTTCTGTTTTAAACTTTACATGAAAAGACAATATGTATATATGATATCAAGATAAATGTACATGGCAAATATAAAACAAAATTATGATAAAATACATTTCACCCAATTATAATGTGCCTACTCATCATGCATTCATCATGCAATGCAATGAAATTTTGCATATCAAGTAAATTATATTGTCATATGGTAGGACAAAGGGAGGAAAAATAAAAAGAAAAAAAAACTTAAGAACTGAATTATTACCTTCAAGTTCAACCATTGCCTTCTTAATGTCTGGGTTAAATTTAACTGGAAAGAATTAGATTTGTAAATTATACGACTTAATAGTATTTCATCTTTACCATATACATCTATTCTTATTCCAAAAATCACGGTTCAACTGTTAAAATGAAGAGTATGCCAAAGTTATGAAATAATGATTCAGGACTTGATAAGCTAGCAAACAATAAATACTTGTTTTCAACAAAGTCCATACTGTTAATTTGTTGCACTACTTCACCAACATGCACAGATTTATTGTGAATGCAAGCTTTTAACTTACATTTAATATAATCATTTGTATAATTAATTAGATTACAAGAATTAGACAAGGAAAATCACTGCTTTAATTAGGTGATCTAATTATCAACAGTTGGATTGTATCTTTGCACGATCGCTTGTAATATATTTAATATGGTATTACTGCGAGTTAAAATTACAATTAAATTTAAGTTGAGAAAAATACAATCTGGTGCAAAAATTAATTATATTTGTGCATTACAATGCAAATTGCAATACAGTATATAGTATCTTTGACTGACTTCTCGGCAATTTGTTCTTTGATTATATCAGATATATGATTTTTGAATCACATGAATCATCATTTTCCACTAAGTAAAATTAAAGGACAATTTTTCAAATCAAGCCTGAACAAAAAACATGTTTAAATTTTAGACCTGAATCGAAACTTATTATAAAAAACAGGCCTCGTTTTGCGCAAATATGGATTGCGCAAGTGTATTTTTGCTCAAAAAAAATTATACATGCGCAAATTTGGATTGCGCAAGTATTATTTTTCAAAAAAAAAATTTTTTTTTGTACTTGAGCATTTATGAAATGCGCAAATATAAATTTTGAATTTTTTTTTTACACTTGCGCATATTTGGATTGCGCAAGTATAAAAAACCGAAGGGATTTTTTTGTGCTTGAGCATTTATAGAATGCGCAAGTATAATTTTTGAAATTTTTTTTTTACACTTGCGCATATTTGGATTGCGCAAGTATAAAACACTGAGAAAATAAACGAGGCCTATTTTTACAATAAGTTTGAAATGATGCCTAATGTTGAAATAAAGTTTTTTGGAGGGCCTAATCTAAAAATTTGTCCAAAATTAAATAAAGATATTGAATCCAATAATAACACTTAGAATACTAAGAAACCACTGCAACATAAGTCAATGTTTCACTCTGCAAATTGTCCATCAAATTACCAAATGATTTTATTTTTTAAACTCAAGGATAACTGTGTAACTCAGTTTCTACTGTAACTGAGTAGCTCGGTTGCACACTTCAACTGAGTAACTCGGTTGCACACTACAACTAAGTGTGAAACTTAGTTTTCTAATATTTCTGAGATGGCCTAAATTATGAAAATGTGTGTTATACCTATAATTTACCTCCAAAGCTTGGATTCTCTCTAGCTCAGCGATGTATTGAAGTTTTCGAACAAGCAGCGCAAAATGCCTAAAATGATAAAATATAGGAAAAAATTAGAAATTTACTGAGAATAAAGTCAAATTTATATATTGTATCGCCCGAGTAAGTATTACAACTAGAAAGTACTAACAATTGAAGAAGTAGAATACAATATGCAGCTGAGTGTGCAACTTGTTTGTTAAGTGTGCAACTTAATTTGAATGACAAAGAAAATGAGGTTTAAGATGATAGATGGATTATTTAACTGAAACTTGGAACAACTACTCTTTTATCCTAATTAAAAATTTGTTAATTTTTCAATCAGATCTTTTCATTCGGAAAGTGGAAATAATTTGACTGTTATACTGCACAAAGATGAGCAAATTCAATTTATATCTACAAATGCTCTGCACATAGTGTTTTGTTTAAATTATTGAAAACCAACAATTCCTTTTGCATTGATTATAGCAAAAATAAATATTATATTTGTATCTATGGACATTTATTTGTAAGAACTAAAGTGTAAATCAGTATTGATATGGCATCATATTTATTAACCAACACATTTTTTGAAGTTACATGTAATTATCATAGAAAAGTTTAGCAGTCAAAACAAATAGTTTATAACCATGGAACTTATGCTTAAACCAAAGGAAATAATCAATGTGAGAAGAACAGTTGAACATTCGAGCAGGAAGAAAACTATGCAACTATAAAGACATAGGCAAATATATAGTCCAGTTGGAAAATAACATAGTAAAGTTAGTGTTAAATTGGAAAATTATTCTCCTGTATGCCTTAGGCCATGACTCAGGCTTATAGCCATGGGAACATATAGCCCAATTGGCTCAGGCCATGACTCAGGCTTATAGCCATGGGAACATTATTCTCCTCCTGTATTTATCTTTAAGAAGATCCAATTCATTTTCGTTAATATTTGAAAAAAAAAACAGATGCTTAGCTATCTTCCTTTCCTCATCACATAATTTAGTCATCCGCAAGCCATAGAACATGGCATGCCACCAATTGCGCAGCTATCAGTGTCTTAAGTCTCAACAAGACATTGATGGGAAAAAAGCCAACAATCAACTTTATTCTTTTAGTTGAACATATTTAGAGTAACCATTGTTAGAATTCCTAAAGGTAGAATGAATGAAATATCCTTTGGTCCCACATTGCCAAAAATCAAAATAGAAATGAAGTATATCAATAGCCTTCTCATGAGAAGGTTGGAGCCTAGAGGCATCCAAATGTATATTTCGTTGTGAGGAGGGAGACCGTTCGAAGGGATACGAATTAACTATAAATAAGGAGGAAAACTGATCACTTTCCTCACTAATTTTTTCTGATTCAAATCTTCTCTCTTCTAACTGCTGTTCTTATACATTCAAATCACAGAGTGATATACTCATTACATTCTCGAGCAGAATACGTCTGTTGTTATAATTTATTTACAACATTCATATTGTTATAATAATTACTACAGAATTCCAGTGTAGTGAAAATTTGAGTTATAAACTTATGCGACGAGTTTATAATTGATTATTCTCTGTTTTGGTATAATAATCTGAATGACAGGGGTAGCTGAGGCCATACGAGAGCTAAAATCTTTAGGCATCAAAGTTGAAATGCTTACTGGAGATAGCAATGCAACAGCCATGCAAGCAAACAGTCGGGTACTATTTATAATTAATATGATATATACACATATATTTATGTGTGCATGCTCCCTACGTAATATTAAAATGGAATAAAATAAAAACTACATAAGTACTAATGGTAATAAGTGTGAAATGAAACTGCAGGTCTGGATCCATTAATTAAATTGGAGAATGATAGTAACGGGCTACCAAAACCGTAGACCCACGAAACTTCTTTACTCATATCTACATCATTATCGTTACCATCATTACACTTTGTTACAAAATTTAGGATATATTGACAATGAAGCACAATTCAGAATAAGCAGCTAATTGGTTACTAACCCAATACTATCTTTCTTCTACTTTTAACTATCTGGCTTTAGAAAAAGAGTAAGGTACGAGACGAGTTTGTCCTAATTCAGAAAATATGAAGACATGTCTGAATGAAATGAAGTTTCAAAATTTATTAAGTTGACAACAAATAAACTAAAACATAAACACTTTACATGTAAGAAAACACATTCTTATTCAAAAAATAGGAATATATGTTTGAATGAACTGAAGTTTCTAAATTCATTAATTTGACAACACAAAAGTACAATTTTACATGAATCAAAACGTTTGTCACGGTTATTACCATTACTAAATTTGGTAATTTCCATACAGTTTGTAGATTTTATCTATTTATTACAAAATGGCATGTTTCAATAAATAAACAGATAAAATGCAAACAATCTTTACAGTTGAAATACCAGACTACAAAGGTTTCTATAGAAGGGTTCCAAAAGATTGGTCAAATCTACAATTGAGCTTTTCGATTTGTAAAGTTAAATTCTTATTATTGTTATATGTATGTATGTATGTATGTATGTATGTATGTCTGTATAACCGCACAACGGTGGAGAGAAAACGACCGTTCTAATAGGAAGTTTATTTTCTAAAAATTTTCCGTCTTCCATTCATCCAATCATGTCTTTCAGAAGGTAAAATATGTAATAGATCAAGTTTCTTTCCTTTGGCTCATCAAGTAAGTATTTTGGGTTCTTCATAAAATGAATGTCAATATTTATACACACATCAATTATGTTATATTATATATAAAATTCATTCATCTTTCCTCTTTCAGCAAAGAGATATTCCAATGTTTACTATTTTGTATGCTTAATCTTTTACCTATTATTGCCATGTCACAAGAATATACTTATTGATGTTATCAATAGCTGTAACTTATACAACATACTTTTTAGTTGCCAAGTCAAACTATTTTGTTTTTCATGATATTATTCATACACTGTGATGTAATTCATATATATATTAGTTCATATATTAATCAACAGATTTTAATAAATCATTAAATAAAATTAATTGATTAATGAGAACAGTCCAACAAAGATGCATATGAATACTTCATACATTTATTCTTCTTTTATATCTCTTATTATTGACAAGGATCATAACGTATATACTTGGTATATATTTGTGTTTCTCACTACTCTAGTTGTTATGAATTAATAAATGATATTTAATACTGCCTATTCATATTTTTAAATATGCTTATATTATGAAAGTAAACATGGTAAAGTCAGCACAACCTTTGATTATAATTCACCCCTTCTCTACCAATCAATACATAGAAGGGTCTTTCCATATTTTCAAGGGTAATTTTGCATTTTCAAGGAAATTAATGAATGCAATTAATGAGATTGGATCTAGAGCTATCCAAAGGATGTAAATAAGAAATTATAGTCACTTTTTATATACTGTATTTGGTTGTCTTTTACTATTTTGCAGTAATGTTTTTTCTTTCATTGTAACTACTATCAGATATGGGTTCTTGTTTTATGAAATGCATTGATTATATACCCACAAATAATATTTTGATACTTATGCATGTTTATTTCCACTTATAGTTGGTGATATGATAAACACAGCCAAACTTGAATTTAAAACTTTGGACTTACTGGGAGATAATTTTTTATCATGGATATTAGATGATGACATTCAATTACAATCTCAATGCTTAGAAAATGCCATTAAAATTGATAATAATAAGTCCCAATAGGATAAAATAAAGGCTCTTATATTTTTAAGATGTCATACCCATGACAAACTTAAAATAAAACATTTAACTAAAAAAGATCATCTTTACCTGAACTCGCTGAAGGAGCGTTATGACCACCAAAATATGGTCACACTTCTAAACACTAGACATGAGTGGTTGAACTTGAAGTTTCAAGTCTTTAAATCTATTAGGAAATACAAGCTACATTTAGAATTACTTCTAAACTAAAAATTTGAAAGGATTGTCTAGCAATACTAACCTGAAGTTAGATCATTTTTTTGAGGTTGATAAAGGAAACTTAATTAATAATGAAAATCTAAGTGCAATAATAAATGATATGGTCGAATTAATCAATAGTAGAAGCCTGAAGTCTGCTATGTGGATTTTATTTTATTTCAGTTCAATAAATCAATTGGAAGTTGGTGCTTGTATGTTTTTCCTTTCATAACTAATTGAAAAAATGTACCTATAATGTTGGCTTTAATCAGTAGTCTATTTTAAATTTTTGAAACTTGCTAGCATTTATTTATGCTTACAAATTTTAATAGTTGACTAACTATATTGTCTTTAATTCTTAAGATATGGACCATCAATATTTGAGTGATAATATATGCCTAGTAGATAGTGCAACTACTCATATGATTTTGAAAAACCAGAAGTTTTTCTTTGAACTATCTGAAAATACTTTAGCAAAAAAAATTCAACCATAGCATCTGCTAATATAATTGAAGGGTCCGGAAGAGCCCATATAGTATTATCAAATGGTACATATATCTTAATTCAAAACACATTATGCTAAAACAAATTTAAAAGAAATTTGTTCAGTTTTGAAGATATATAAATGAATAGCTACCATATTAGAACTATAATGAAAATGTCAAAGAACATCTTTGCGTTATTTCTAAAATTGAAAGCCAGAAGCTTATTTTAGAAAAATTGGATACAATTTCAACTATATTATATTTCACGAAATTTGGCATAATTGAATCTCATATTTAAACATGAGTCAGAAGCTCACAAATATCACTTGAATGCATCTTATCAATTGATAAAAGAATTATCCTCCTATTATTAATATGTATGGTGTATTTGCTAGTAGCAATATGATAATGGATCAAAATGAGAATCCAAAGATGATTATTATTTAACGTGACAATGTTCCTCAACATTGAGGGGTAGGATAAAGGGATAGAAGTTCATTTGGATCATCAATGTCATATATTTATTAACATGTATAATGATGCAAAATATTAAGTAACTTGAATAAATTATTAATAATATTCCTAGTAGACTTTCTCCAATACTTTTGAAGGATCAAAATGTATAAACCACATCTGAAATATGGTACAAAAGTTAGTTCGAAATACTTTTGAAGTAAGTAATAAAGATGCAAAATAAAAGAGGTGAGTGTTCTTGAAGAAACACTTAAGAGTGTTTTTGAAGAGACTAATAACATGATTGTCAAATTATCCTAGAAGTGGTTTAGGTACCTAAAACATGATAATTAAAGATATCTCAATAAATCATGTCTAGGACTGACAAGAAATAATCATCGATGATAAATTTATAAAAAATAAAGCGCTTATGTTTATAAATAAATTAAGGATCTTTAATTAAGGAAAAACATGACTGGCCATCATGAATCCTTTACTAATAGAGAAATATGGACATGTAGTCCGTAAAGTAGCAAAAGTATTTGAAATGCTTAATATACCCCAAAGGTATAAATATGGTTTAAATCATATTAAATGATGAAAGTATACAAATTCCCAAAGAATATAAATAACTTTGGTGGTTATAAAGAAGGCAAAGAACAAGGAGCATAAATTACAACCTACTTTTAAGTATTGATGTAATGAAAACCTTGATATAATTCATGATGAGTAGATTACTTTCTATTTTTAAGTATCGTTGTAATGAAACTCTTAATATCAATTGAAGTGATAGTTGGGATAGCAAATACTTATTAAAGTATACAAATTTCTAAAGAATATATATAACTTTTGTAGTTATAAAAATGCAAAAGACATGAAGTGTAGATTACAAATTTCTTCTAAGTATTGTTGTAATGAAAATCTTGATATACTTTAAGATAAGTAGATTACTTCCTGCTTTCTAGTAATGTTGTAATGAAATTTTTAATATTCATGAAAGATGTATAGTTGCAATGCACAAAACTAATTTGAAGCACAAAAATGAAAGCACATGAAGTGTTTTTCATAAAAGTAGCAAACAAAATGCATAAAATGCAAACCATATTTGGAAGAAACAATCTTAGAAAATTTGATTGTATCGAAGGAAACTATTAATAAATTGTATTATTAATGAGATTCGTATTTATAGATCCAGAAGTATCTATAACCAATTTGAGTTATCGAAAGATGAACATGAATTCTAAGGAAAATTTTAAATCAGGGGAAGCATCCATATGTATTTTATAATGCACTCTTTTTCTTAAATAATATTTTTTCCACTGGGTTTTTCTTAGTAAGGTTTTAATGAGGCATTATCTTGATCCAGAAGTATCAACTCTCTAGTAACACTTGAAAATAAGTTAAAATGCACTCTTTTTCCTTATTTAAGAATTTTTCCACTGGGTTTTGCTTATTAAGGTTTTAACGAGGCATTATTTTGATCTAGAAGAATCAAACGTCTTTTCAAGAAATAACATCTCAAATATGTTATTTAAGTTAAATTGTATTTTTATCCTTAATTAAGATTTTTCCCATAGGGTTTTTTTTATTAAGGTTTAAATGAGACATTTGATCCAGAAGTATCAGGCTTCATTTAAAGAAATAAGAAAATAAAATATGTCATTGTTCTCTTTTTCCTTCACTAAGATTTTTCCCATTGGATTTTTCTTGGTAAGGTTTTACTAAGGCATTGTTTTGATCCCGAAGTATCAAACCCTTTAGAAAGAATATCATTTTTAATATGATTTTACAAGTTGCACTCTTTTCCTCGTTCAAGGTTTTTTCCCATTGGGTTTTCCTAATAGAGGTTTTTATTGAGGCAATGGACAATATCTGGATCGACTGAATGAATAAATGCAAGCGATATAACAATGAGGGGGAGCAATCATCATACACATTACAAAATGGGACAATTTCAAGTTATCAGTGGATTCAGGATTTTGAAGATGCATGCTCAAGGGGGGGTGTTATAATATATGTAAACATAAACAGTGAATATGCTATATACTGTTTTGTATTTAGTCCTACATCATGGGATTAGTTCTATTCCAAGCTTCTAGGCCTTTATATAAAGGTGCTAATGTAATGAAAATGGATTACTAATCTCTAAATGAATAAAATTGTTCTCTCTCTAATGAATTTCGCTTTCTTTATTTTATAACAATTGCCAATTCATCACATTTATAACTATTATGAATACCAAACAGAACTGTTAAAAAATAGTTTATTTGGTGTAGTGGGGTGTGAGGCTTGAGGCTAGGTTTTTATCTTTTAGCGAATCCTACTTGGAATACTAACGCTACCCTCCAGCAATAATGCAATACCAGCATTCATCCGTACAAGTTGTTTATTATATAAACAAACCGAAGGCACTACCTCTACTGCATCTTTTTTTTGGAGTCAACCTCAAAATTAGTAGGAAGTAGCCCTCGCCCTTCAAAAAACTTCATCTTCGATTCCATCATCTTCAAGCTGTCCTAATTCAAATGCTTATGCTGGTTCGAACTGGATAACTCATGCTTTTCCGATCCCAGTCTCTCCAAACCAACCACTCGTTTCAAAACCGGTCAAGATTTGATAGTCGGTTATTTAACTATCGAATAAAGAAACAATCCAACCAGAGATTTAATTTCATATAGAAACCAACCATGATTAATCACTTAAGCAACCACTAAGCCTCTTTATTAATCCTTTCATTAATTAAAATCTCATTCCAAATATCTGTATTAAAGTACCATTTACCAAAGATATATTCACAAACCCTCTCTATCCTTTTCGATACCTGAAAAATATTGATATACTTATCTCAACTATATAAGTATACTCATAAAACATTTCTCTTTCGATGCTTGGAAAACTTTCCCATATATTTATATCAATATTATAAGTATATTCACAAAACAATACATTTCCCATGCTTAGAAAATATACCCACATACTTATTTCAATGGTATAAGTGTACTCACAAATCTTAAGAAAGATCTCATTTCCAAAACCATACTTAATTTGGTTAAAACATATGTCGTTTAAAGCTTTGGCAACAATAAGCCCAAAACACTTTTGGTGTAAGTAAATGGATTGTATAGAAATTAGACCAAATATACTTACAACCACTTTTCTATTTCAGACTTATAGTATCCCTTGATTAACAATGGAGTCAGACAAGTTAGCATACTATCCTAGCCTTGACTTCATTCTTAATTCCCAGGACAGGAAAAAGTTTTCCTACCATAGAATTTGGTGTCAGGTATGAAAATAATACTTTTCATGCCACTACAATTTAAAATGACCATTTATAGCAATGAATCTCATTCCTTTTATAAAAATCATTTTGATAAATCTCCTTTCTATTTATAAAACTTCTTTTATAATCTCCAATTTTATTTATAATTTTTTTTTTATAAATCTCTTTTCTACTTATAAAACTTCTTTAATAAATTCATTTCTATTTATGAATCCCATGCACATATCACAAATTTTGATTTTAAGATCGAACCAAATACTTTTCAAAAACAATCCTTTCATATATCATTCTAAGTTCATGAATGTAATTTATTTTCCAATTCATCAAAATGATATAAATTTTCCTTTCTATAAAACACCATTTAAAAATCTATTCTTTTATTCATTAAATAACATTTAAAATCTATTCTTTTATTTATAAAATACCATCTATAAATCTAAATGTCTATATAACATTTTATATAAATCATTTAACAAATATATATCCCAAAATATTTATATCCACTATTAAAATAGAACCACTTTATTACAAAAGATAAAATTTCCTTTTCTTTATAATAAACATCCATTATTATATTGCTTTTTTGTAAAATAAATACTTCTCAAAATACTTTTCTAAAACATTTACAAAAAAGTTAAAGTAAAATAAAGAATTTCAAAAACCATTTCTAAACTAAACACCATCAACAATCCCAAAAGTCGCATTTTAAAATCATTCTTCGAACCAAACCGATTTCAAATCCAGACGGGAAATAATAGTATTTCCAAAATACTATAATGAGGCTGATAGCTACTATAGCATTTAACCAATGCTACTAATACCTTTGTGACTAAAGAGGTTCAACTTTTAACATATATCGATGTCATAACCAATATGGCCAAGCTATCAAACTTTGACATTCAACGATTTATACAACGGGTATATAACTAAAATTTAAAAATCACAAAGGCGAGGAATCCGGATTTCTCTACAGAATTGCCTATATTTCATTTTATGTCATCCGCTTTTCAAAGCGAAAATTCAACCAAACCAAACCAATAAATCATTCAAGCATAAAAACAAAAATTTATATCTACCGTATATCATATAGTAATCATTCAAAAGTAAGTTAACTCACCAAAGTTCCAACTAATGCTTATGTGTTCTAGTTTGATCTAAAATCGAACAACATTCGATTTCAACCTAAATTTTCACTTACTCCAAACTTGATGGAATCTATTCCAAAGCGTAGATAATGCTCTTACAAGTGTAATGAAAGAGACCACGTCTCGATTGGACTTCATATTGAGAAGATATCGAATTTATAAGATTTTGAGATTAAAAAATTAATAAATTATGCTAATTACTTAATCAAATTTAATTACCCGCCTTATTTATTCTTCTCCTCAATTGATTTCCAAGTCATGCATAGATATGCACATCCAACTCATAAATTCGACCTTCTCTCCTTCATACCTCAATATCACGGCAAATTCTATTTTAACCCGAGTATTTACTTAGTAGCCCCCAAAAATTTAAAAAGACTGTAAAACTAAAAAATAACTTAGTAGCCTCCTACCATTTCCAAAACTACCATTTCCATCACAAAAAAAAAACAAAATGAACTACAACGCAAGGTGACTCCGTGGTTAGTGTCAATACCACATAGGCTTTCTGCGTGGATGTGTAGAAATTCACGCAATTATTTACGCAATTAAGCCAGAAACATAGTATACCGCCTGCATGAATTATCACCAATTCCCGTAATCGACAGCCTAGGACTGTATTTGCAAAAAATAAAAAAATTCAATTTTTTTTATTAGCTGTTGTGATTGCGTTAACAATTCATTCTTCTCTTCAAAATTCATCAGCTAGTAGTGAAAAATTGAATTTTTTCTTTGATCGTTTAGAAACTAGAGTTTTGAAAAAGTGGTGATTTAGATAGTAAGAAACGAATATAAGAAGATAATGGAATTGAGAAGAAAGAAAGTACACAACTTTCTAAGGGTATTTTAGTATTTAAAATTTTATTTATTTTAGGGGGGCTACTAAGTAATTATCTGTATTGAAATAGAATTTGCCCCATATCACACTCGACATCCTCCCCTTCATTGTAACCTAATGGTTCCCAATTTGACTTTCATAATTTGCATTTAACCACACTTTACCGCACATGCCCAAACGGCAACCATCTAACCTCTTTCGCGTGAGAAACCTATTGCCACAATTGCCCAAGCCTATCGTCGCCTATAACTCCGACAATCCAAAACCCTAGTTTTTCAACCCCCCGTCAAGCTCTGCCACCATCAACTACATCCCAATCCAAGGCCATGGACTCAAAGCTCTCTCTGCTACAAACACAACGAATTTAACAATTTTAATTTTAGCAAACCCTAGCTTCGAATTTTTATTTTTGAAAGTGGGAGCCTATTTTTTCTTTACTGTAAAAGAAAAAGGAGGGAAACTGAAAAGTAAAAGAAGGAAAAGGAAAAAGGAGAATAGTCTTATGTGAGGTGTTATTTATTTTATAATTCCAACACGTCGCTACATAGTATTTAGTTTATGTATGGACCGCGAATGACAAAAAAATGTGATCTTCACAACAATGTAACATGATCTCAAAACAATGATAAAATATACTAGTTATCCCATTCTATGAAATTTCAAAAATACCAAAGTTTGCCCTAAAATACATCAAAGGATAATTTAAATATTTTTCAAATTAAAATTTATGAAAAAATCATATAACTTCATTTAAAAATACGTCATTAAAAATCAAGTCATTTTCATTAATAATTGATTTTTTTTATTTATTATATTTGATTCAAGCTAGAATATTTAAATAAATTAAATATTCCTATTTGAAACATTAGAAATTACGGGTCAATACATGCATGGTAATAAAAGGATATATCATGTATAAACATAGCACAATACCCAAAATAACTTCAACACAATATACCATGTGATCTCATAAATATAATCACTCGTGAAACATGTAGGCAAAAAAAGAATCGATACACACATGAATTGGGCGAAATCAAATAAATACTTATAAAACTCATAACACTACGGACGAGCATAAAACATGTCCATAAAAGTCACAAAAAGTATGAACCACAATTCATACAAGATTCAAGAAGATTTCTATTGTCCTAATGGAAGTAAAGACTTCAAAGCCATAGGAGATATTTCAAGAAATGTATAACCTAAACGAATAATCAAAAGATTTGGAAACAAAGCTTACCACTTCAACTTATATCCCTAATGGAAGTAAAGACTTATAGTTGTTAAGCTCTTGGAGATATAAAAAAAATGTTGAATCCAATAAAACACAATTCATACAAAATACAGAAATCAATATCCAGGTCTACTATCTCGAATTACACAACACCATAACATTAATTTGACAACACTTAATTTTTCTATTTGCTAACACATATTTGAGTCATTGTTTAGTCACTGTAATAAATTTTGCGTATCATAGATGGTTACTAAAAAATAAACATTTATAATTTTAACTTTCCCAACGCTTTTTGTTGTTGGAAGCTGTGTTTGATTTGAAACGAATTGAAATGTCCTAGGGCATATCTGTAAATGAGTATTATTTCTTGCGCACAACCTTAATCGAACGCTTTCTCACTTCGGCCGTTATCGCACTTCATCGTATTTTCTATACCCCCTTCTGATTTTTCAATCTCTCCTCTGATTTTCTGTTCGCTCAATCTTTCATCCAAATTATTGATCAATCTCTGAGGCGGTTTCTGTTTCAAGTTGATTATACTTTTTACAGGTGTAATTCTTTGTAGTCTTTTAATTTTAATCGTTAAATGGTTCGACTTCATGTTTTCATCACTTTTTACCTAGATTCGATTAATTGTTGAAATAGATTATGGTGTCGTCTTCTGTTAATTTGATATCGACTGAAATATAATGTTGTTGCATCCCTCTCATTATCTCCAAAATCAGAAACACATACTTCATCAAACGCATCTTCCTCTTAGCATCGCGCTCACCAAATTTTCGCTCACTGTTTTCGAAACCCTCACATCAGATTTTGACGCGCCTCTTGCATCTGATCTCCTTCCTCCGTTACGCACTATCTCCTCTTTTCGCATCAGTAACCGACTAACCCTAATTCTAATTTCTACTGATTTGAATCTAGTTATTTAGATTTACTTAAATTGGTTATTGATTTGAATGGAGCTACTGATTTGAATGTAGCTACTGATTTTTGCTAATTTAAGTGAATTCAGTTCAATTGTGGCTGAAATGCTTTTTGGTTTAAGTAATATACCTTTTGAGATTGATTTATTTGAATATTTTGGTGAAATGGTAGCCTCATCATAGCTATTAATTTGGTATACAGGCTCATAACTTTGTCCCTTATCCCACCGGTTTCTACCCTAACCGTGGAGAGAACATTTTCTGCTATGAATATAGTGAAAAACGATCTACGTAATTGAATGAGAGTTGAATGGTTAAGTGATAGTTGTGTTACATACATCGAGAAAGATAGATTTAATCAAGTTAGCAATGATGCAGTTATCGATAGTTTTCCAAATATGAGAACTTGACGGGGACAACTTTCAATTATTAGAATCTACGATATGCTTGTTTAGTTTGAAAAGATCAAATCGTTTTTGTAATAGAATATTATTTATGGCTATTAATTGATTTGCGACGAGCTTCCTTTTATAGCCGTTTGAATAATTGACAATTTTTTTTTAGGGACAATCGCCCCCGACCCCCATGTTTTTCCATTTTGTGACGTCACCAACTTTAATTCCTGGCTACACCACTGCATAGGGTAGCAAGTTACTAGTTTGCTCGCAGGTAAAATATGAATTATAATTGTACACCTGAACAATAGGCATCCATGGTGAAACTCACAGTGCAAATAAGAACAAGTATTTAGTAAATTTTATTAAAGCAGTGAAATAAAAAAGTAGCCAATAACTTCAAAACAATAAAATAGAACGAAAAACGTTGTAGATAAGATCCGAAAACAGGAAACAAAAAAAAAAAAAGGTTTCTATGCTACAGGTGTTTCAAATTCAATCAAAAGCACCACTATATTTCTTCGCATTATAACAAAATTTTAGTTTACTACATGGAAAATTATCACAACTAAAGATTTTCAACCAATAAGTATCAAAACTTCCTGACAAAGTACTAAAGTAGCTAAAATTTTAATTTTAATTTTATTTTCCATGTTAGAGTTATTTGTTTTCGGCGATCATCTCTTAATAAACAGCGATCACTTATAGTTCTTGAACTCTGCTAACGTAGATAAAATTTTAAATTAGAATGACAGTATATATAGTTTTACGATTGTTTATGAGCAATTAGATTCATCTTCTATAGTGACGTGTATTTTATTTGTTTGATTTTTGGTTTAAATGAAATTTTACTCCTCCATAAGTAAAAACTGAAACAGGCATATTAAAAGATGAAATGCACTTTAGGTAGAATTGCTTCCATTCTGTAAGCTGGACATCATTATTCCTGCTGTTTTGATTTCCTTTATTTCCTGATAAATTATTACTTCGATATTGTTAACTCAGGATCTTTACTCAAGGTTCCACTAACCAACTCAATTTTCAGCTTCGTTTAAAATGAGTCTAAGATATGCCGGTCGAAGCATAATCCGGTCGTTAAACATTGTGTCGACGTCATTTCCACTTTCTTCCTGTCGATTAACTCAGATCAATCCTTCATCTCAGATGATCTCTATTTCTTGCAATTATTATAATAGCAATGTCGTTATGAGCAAAAATTTCTCAAGCTTGATTATTGGTAGCTTGACGGATACTCGATATCCAAAGAGGAAGCCTGGAACTAAACCTAGGCGTAAGAGGGCCAGTCTCAAACCTAAAGGTTATTTATTTGTTTATTTATTTTTTTGCCATATAAATTTTTGTATGTTTGTAATATTTCGTAGTGCTTAGAAAAGTATTTATTAAGGAAGGAGTAACTTTTGTTAGTGAGATAAGGCAGGCTGTAAATCTATGTGATGACCGATTTCAAGCATTAGGTCCATAACATTTACTTTGATTGGCTCTAAAATAAATCATGAAAAAAAACCATGATGACCGATTTACCTTCATAAACTTAACCACATAAAACTCGGTCATTATCAAGCTATGTCAAAACCATCTATATCTGTTGTATGTCACAAATGTATTTAAATGCCCACAATGTAGATGTGAAATTTTCAGATTGATCATCCGAGTTGAAATATGATTTGAATTTGCTTGCCGCTGAAGTTTTTGTTATCTGAATTCTGTAGTTTAGCTTTCCAGAACAAGTAGAATACAACAATCAGTTTGGAATGTGTTGGAAATTCATGCAATTGCCATCCTATGCTGAACAGTGGATCCAATTTTCATAAATTAGTGTCATCTTCATCTTAACCACGATCCTAGTAAAAAATATTGATGATATGAACATAAGTGAACAATCAACTATAAATGGACTTATTCATAAGGATGTACAAAATGATGCAAAAGCTGTCATGCAATTGCCACATCTGTCCTTCACTTCTACTTAGCCTGGGGACTGACAGTAAACTGTTTGCAAACTTGTTTAGAAATATGAACTATTTCAAATTTTATTTCCACTTTTTAACCTTTTAAATTATCTTAAACTAATATCGAATCGTCCATTGTCAATGGTGCCATCACACATGTGTTGGTGCAAGTTTGGTGTTATTTTCATTTGTGACACACCACATTATAGGCTGCGCGCTATACAATTTTGTAAATGATTCGCTAAACAATACGATATTTTCATTTCAACTGTAATTTTAATTGTCTTTCTACTTCTCAAGGTGTAAAGGACATAAACAAAATTATTTTCTTGTTTTCTTTAATAATATATCTTAAAGAATGCGATAAAAAAGTTGTATATTTAGATGAAATCATTCTATATGTTCATTTATATGACATTATTTTTCTTTTAAACACGTTATTTTTTGTATAAATTGGTGATAAGTTGATGATGTAAGATAAATTTCATACATTGTATCTAAGTCAAGGGGCTTTTGGCGCGCCGCAGGGGATTTTTTTTGTTTGCCGGGGGGGGGGGGGGTCATACATTGTGTTGTCTGCAATGTGTGCCTAGGTTTCAAGAGGTTTTTATTCTTGTGTCACAACTCACAAGGTGTTGATGGCTATAAAAGCATACATATGGCAACAATTTGGACCCCTTTCACAGTTAATGAAATTTCAAACGTTGACTATTTTGTTTGGCACTCACCTTAGCTGAGATATTAAGAGCTCAACTCAAAATATGAACTGCCGAGATGTAGGTCTGAGATCTCATCCAGATCTATTCACTCTATCGATAACCGAGCCGGATCTCTTTTTTCCCACCTTAAGAAAAATAAAACATAGATATCCCCTATATCGTTATAATTTTCTGAAAGGTAACTATCTCGGTTTCATATATGAAATTTATATAGAATCTTTGAAAAAGACTTTCTTCCATAAGAAAAAAGAACTTACTATCTTTGGGCTCCTAAGTGATAAAAGAAAGGATAAATACCAATTCCTATTACGGGTAAAAGGATACAGATTGAAACAAATAGTTCTCGTAGTTTAGAATCCACGAGATTTGAGTTTGAAATTCAATATTTGAAACTTGGCTCATGGTTGCAATTATTATACTTGTATTAGAAAAAACTTCAGCATGTTCATTATTAATGTCATATAAAAGGAGTTTATAGATATTGAAAAACCTTTTGATTTGTCAACTAATTCCATTTTTATTAGTTTGGCTTGATAATTTTTTTTAAACCATTCATAAATAAGTATAAATGGAAGCCAAGAAAAAAATGTTTAGAAAGGGGAATATGGAAGATATATAGTGATGCTATTTTCTTCTATTGTTTTCAAATATCTGCTTTTAAGTATTAGTGAATTTGGCTTTGTATTGACTGCTTAAAAAATACCAAACAACATGTGGCAATGAACACCATATCTGAAGATTCTCAATTTTTTGTTATTTATCCACAAATTTCTATACTATTATCATTACTCAAACATGCATGCACATGTACACCGAGTCATTAGCTTTTACTAACAATCACGACTTGAGATGAATTAACTGTCTCTCACAAATTAATTATGAGTAATAGCCAACACTGCTAGTAACATTGCTCAAATCATGGAATCCTGTTTCTGTTGTAGTACTACGAACACAATTGAAAGCATTTTCATTACTGTTAATGGTTCTTATTAATGTTAATCTGTATAATTGAGGTATGCTTTCAATGAAATATTATCCACACTCACTTGCAAGGTCATAAAAATCACTAGAACATTACACAGTAAGTTTGAACTAGAGGTTAATCGGAGCTAGATGTTTTTATTTATAAACTCTTGTATTTTGACTATAATCTTAAATGTGTATTTTATAACTATTGTATAAAATATACCTATGTCTAGTGGTTGAAATTCCTAGTTTGTCTAAATCTAGCATCTGGATTCGGAAATGATCAGGCATCAAGTCTCCTGCTAAGAAACTCCTAGGCAACCACACAGATGCTTAGATAAGGTGGTAAGCTCGCCAATCATATAGGTGGGGATTAGGAGGAACCTTAGGCGGTAAACCTGGCCTAGCGCCAATGTGTGGCTTGATGCCTAGAATAATTTTTACAATAGTGCTAACATGCCCTTTTGAATAACTCTTGCTGTGAATACTATAGAACTTCTATGTATAAATTATGTTTTTTTGTCTATCTGCCAGTAACAGGAATCACAGTTAATATATGCAGCTAATATAATTTTGTATACATTGTGTTATAATAACACTCACTTCACACCACCTGATTTAGTAATCAACTAAATCAAGTTATATTTTTTTATCTTAATAATAAATCTTGTGACAAGGAACGAATGACATTATAATACTAGTGCGTGAAAATTGGATGTGCTTCCCAGTTCTGTATGGTTTACAATTGCAGCTCTAAATCATCATATAATATTTTAGCTTACAAATATTATATATACCAGAAGTGAATGTATTCTAGGTATTCATAATAGTACAGAAGCCTTATTTCAAATGTGCAACGTCATTTGGTTCTTACGATGAAGAAAACTATAGTTGCTAATGTACAAAGGTACACATACAGAAGTTCACAACTGATATGTAGACATGAGTTGGAGTTAGCAGAAAGAGATATTCGAAGAAAACCAATATCTTACCTTTTGTAATTTTACAACTCTATACCAAAACAGCTTTTATCTATTAAATATGATATTCAGTTCTGGCAGAATAGCACAAATCCATTGCACATAACGATGTGCAACTGTATTAAATTTGAATTTCTTAGTCCAAATTTGAAATCTTTACATCTTTATGTAAATTTTATTAACATTCTGATGGGATACACAGGTCCCTATGCTTGGGTTCAATATGTACCTGGGGAACCCATACCAACAAGCCGCCCGAATAAAGGTAGCGTTAGAGGGAGAAAAGAAAAGAAGCGCATTGCTCAACGAAAAGCGTTTATATTGGTATGTCAATCAATATAAGGACTGAAAAGATGCATATTATTCTTGGTTTTTTAGTAGGATAGGTTAAATTTACATATTTGGTTTAATGTAAAGCGATAAAGATGAGCGGTGGGGTCGTTTTAAGTATTTAATTTAATGTTTGGTGATAAAAAAAATGAATGGTGGGTTTTTTGTTTGGATCCAGTAATTTGAGACATTTGCCTGTATTATTATTATTATTTTATAATTTAATAATATAAATAGTTATGTGTGTGTATACACACATGTAAAAGCGAATCCAAAAAATTCAAAAACAATAACTAGATACAAAAACTTTGTGCTCACAGACTCACATGTACAAAATAAAAGAAAACATTTACATCTAATTAGCCAACCACTAAACTTACCTATGTTATGAAAATTGCCCCGAAGCGCAAATTGTTAGTTTGTCGCATAATTTGTTGAGACATTTTGGACACTAAGGGATTGTGCTTAAGCGTGCGGAAGCAACAAAGCTTGTTTGTGCCATATTTGATGTTAAAAATGAAGTGAAATTATGGAAAAAAAGGTCTGGGGTTTTTTTCTGGGGGAGGGGGAGGGTGGGGTTGCTGCATCTGATGCTGAAATATGGGGTTGAAAATATGGATGATGCATCTAATGCTGAAGATGAACCCATATTTGATGATGATAATGATGATTATTTGACTTGGGTATTGCTGCTGGGGCAAGGGGAGTGGAGGAAGCTAGATATTCAAGTAAAAAAACATCAACAAGGAGAGGTTTCTCAACATTTGTTTAAGCTTCTTTACATCTTCACGAAATGAGACTGACGAGGAAGATGTTGAAGTTTATGTGTCTGATGATGTAGATATTGATTTGAAAAATATAATTGCCGAATCAGATTCAGATTTCTAGTTTTCAGTACTATGCACAGTTATCTTGGATTTTGACTTTTGAAGACTGTTATGTTTGAAATTTTATGCTTAGTATATTGGATGATATGTTTTGTAAAATCTCTAAAAATATCTTTGTTACCTATGTTTTAATAAAAAATATATAAAATATATTGAACTTTTTTAAATTACGTTATATATATATATATATATATATATAATTTATAAAAAAATTCTAACATGCGGGGTAAACTAAAAAAGCGCATGGTATTTGGTATGTCGTGCAGCATTAATAACTATGGTTATGCGTCCCTTGGTCAGTATCAAACGAAGTAGTCTGTCAGGTTTATAGCAGATAAATAATCCTTAGGTGAATGCTATAGAAGTTATAGACAAAATTTAATCTTGACTTGTGTGATTTACTTTGATTCATTGGTCAAACTATAGTACAGTGTAGTATATTCTGTTAAAGTTGTTATTTTGAAGTCCTTTTGGCATGGAAAATATGTCACATAAAATAGACTAGTCTCGTAGCGAACATATGTATGTAATTTGATGTTACAAACTTTTGCATCCAAAGAGCTAAGTACTCTTGTGCTACAATCGATGCAAAAGCTTGTGAAACCAAAACCATTAAACCATTCTTTAAGGCATATACCAGCTTTGATATTGTCGTATGTGAAACTTTTTACATACATAGATCTAATTTGATTAAAAAAACACCTAATATAAAGTTGCAATTCATTAACTTCCTCAACCACGTACGATGTAGTTGACTGATTTTATAAACCGTAGCTCTTGGAGAAACAATACTTAGGGTGCATTCTTAACAAAGTGAAAGAGGATTGGGAAAGGATAACTTGGAAGGAGTTGGAAAGGAGAATGATCATGAAAAGTAGATCGTGTTTTTAGAGTTATCATAACGCGTGCTATAGTGCAAAATAACGCATAGTGCAGGGTGTGTGCTATTTGTCTTGTAATAGCGCACGTGTCGTTTATAGCGCGCTATTTTGTCAAAGCCCAAAATATCGTGCTATTTTGTCCTTTTAGGTATGTATAGCGTATAAAGCCCAAAACTGGTCCAAAATATGTTTTTGAACTAGATCCATCGCAAGAGAAGGAATAGACTTGAACACGAAAGGCTTGTAGCCTTGCCTTTATCAAGTAGAATCAAATTTTGAAAAATCGTTTCAGGTGAAGGGATATGACAATTATATTTCTTTAAAAGATTTAGCGATTCAAATGAGTAGATGACCGATTTCATGAAATGAGATAATTCATACATAGGAGATGAGTTGGTTTTTGAGAATGATACAATGACTTGAGGTAATGTATCATGGATGTCGGGAGCTGGAGAAGAAGTACACAAGACTAGACGACACCAAACCAAGTTGAAATGAAAAGGAAAATTTTTGGCTTCTAATTCAAGGCCTATATATGTTGATGATGAAGAAGAGACTAACTTTGAAGGTGATTCGGAGGAAGACAACGTAGATTATGACCCAAAAGAAGAAATGTAGGATGATTTAGATAATGATGACAGTTGCAATTTGAATGACATTAGTGATCAGGCTTTAGAAACTTAGAAGTATAATATAATTTTAAAGTTTTGTTATTGTAGACTTGAATCATGTTTGACTTAGTTTATTTGAATCTTCTCATTGTAGATTCTATGATATTTTATTTTTGTATGACCTTCATATTTTTAATTTGTGACTTTTCATATTTTATATTTTTCTTGGTTCCTGTCAAGAGAAAATCTTATGCATTTTAAGCAAAATCATATTTTTCATGCATCTTTTTACAAAATTTATCTCATTACAGATTCACAGCTCACGAATAGAAGAATAAATTTCAAATCCTTTAAGACACAAATATGTTATATCTATCAATTATTTTGAAGGGACAATATGAAATAATCAACTTTTTTCTAATAGTTGCATTTTACATCAATTTTTTTAATACATGCATGAAGCATGGTGATGTTTGTATATGCACAAAATCTACAAAAAAATAACATTAAATTTTGAATAGGCATTATATATGCAAAATTTTAAAAAAAACGAACAAAATAGCGCGCGCTATATCGCATAACGCAAGCCTTGTGCTATTCGCTATTGACTACCTTGTGTGTTTTTATGCTTTAAAAGGAGGATTGAAAGGAGAATGGGTATTCGTGTTTTATTTGTTTAATTATAAATTTTATGTTATATAGCTTCTATTTTTTAAGTTTTTCCAAATCAATATTACTAAATTAAATAAAATAAGTGTTAATTAGTTATATATTATTAAAAATTATTTTAAGTCTTGGATTCGTGTGATATAACATTTTATAATTTTGCGTATAATTTTTTATGAAAATAAGTAATGTCTTTTAAAAATGCTTGTTGTTGACTAAAAATTTAGTGAACACCGGAGTTATACTAATGCGTTTGTATTAGTAAGAGTTACTTGCTAATATTAGGTTTAGAAATGGAAAACGAGGAATGAATGAGCAAAATAAAGTAAATAAAACAAGGTATAAAGTGGTTTGGTAGAAATTTGTCTACGTATACTATGAAGATCTCTTATTATGTTTACAAAAAATTACAAAATAATAATGAAAAATTAAAGCATCTAAGGCTACAATGGTACTAGACTTAAGAGTAGGGTTTTGCTTGCTCGGAATCAATTAACATTCAATCAATTTTCTATTCTGTTGATGTCGTATTGCGAGGGGTATCTACTGCAGCTGAAGTAGATCAATGCATAGCTGAGATTGTGCGCAAATAGATTAGAATCACTTTTGACCATAGATCTGGTCGTTTGAGTTGATGGAAATAGTTGAAAAGGTAGTTGGAATGTGTCTAATATGCATATCGGCTGTAATATCGTACTAAGCGCGTGCTTTATGTCGAGAAAGGTGACATGCTACATGAGTTGGTATGTTTTTGACAGACATGCCGTAGTAATAGGTGTACTAGGTTGTACTTTTCGACGTTTGATACACTTATCTAGGTTTGAAGAGAAGCTTCTTGCACAGTGGCAACCGGTTGCATGTCATCGAAGATTGTAAGGGCAATGTTGAAGATGATCAAGGAAAGAGCGGGAAGGGACAAGCTGAGTAGATCGTGTGGTGATGAGAAGGGCTGTATGCATGGTTGTTAATGGCGTATGATGCAAAAAGGCACAAAACCTCTCTGCAGCCTTGGCGCATGGTTATTAATGGCGCATGACCCAAAAAGGCACAAAAGCTCTCTGTAGCCTTGGCGCATGGCGCGAAAAATGGGGCGTGCCTTTTTAATTTGCTGCACATGAATTTTTTTTATTTATAAATTTAACATATAACAACAAATATAAAAAGTTCAATATTTTTTGCTAAAACATGTGTAACCACAGATTTAGGCATTTTATAAAAAGAAACATCATCAAATATAACATCATTAGCATACAATTTCAAGCATAATAGTTTTCAAAATCCAAAGTAATTATACATATTACTAATAAACTTGAAATCCAAATCCGATTCAGTAATTATATTTTCCAAATCAATGTTTGTAGTATCGTAATCATAAGCTTAAACATCTTTCTCATCCGTCTCATTTAGATTTGTTTCTTCTTCGTGAAGACGTAAAAGAGTTAGAGCATGTACTGAAAAGCCTCTCGATATGGAAGTTCTTCTACATGGATATCTAGCTTCCTCCACTCGTACTGCTCTGGCAGCAACACCTCATGTCAAGTCACTGTTATCGTCAAATATAAGTTCATCTTTAGCATCGAATCAGATGCATCATCTTAATTTTAAGCAGTTTAAAATGCAAAAAAATAAAGAATAAACAAAAAATAATAAAAATGTGCCATTTTACGCCGCGTGCCATTCAGTTGGCCTTTTCATGTGCGTTGCGCCACAAGTGAAAATCGCGCAAACGTCGTGCCGCGCCGTGCGCTATCGCGCACCATTGATAACTATGACTATATGTGGCCGGTCAAAGGCGGGCTGAGAAAGAGTCAAACCATAGATTGGTCGCTTTTGAGCCAGGGCATCAAACGAGTCATATGTTGTCGTTTTGAGCCGGGTTGAGCCAGACTGAAGAGTCCAGGCCGACCTATATGTGATTTGCTTGTTGAATTGGCTGGAATAAAATCAAATTGAATATGAGCTGGCTAGAATTGGGTAGGCCCAAGAAGTGGCAACGACGTTGATTTTGGGCCATGCTTAGAATTGTAGGCCGACTTATATCTTTAACGGCTTGAGTCTTTATGCAAATTGATCTGGAATAGGCTGGGCCTAAATGTGTTGGCCGGGTTTGTCTTCTACTTGTGAAAAAATTGAGCAACACTTGGATGAAGGGGGGGGGGGGGGGGTTTCGGGTGTTGGTGCAAAAACGCTTATCCTACGGAAGATATTCGTGTGTGTCAATCGGGCAACATGTTGGGGGTGTAAACGGGTCGAACCGGATCAAACAAAGGTGTGTCCATGTCGTGTCCTGTAAGTGATTTAGACAATAACGGACCGGACAAAGTTGAAGATGGATACATTCCATATGTTTTTTTTGGGTCTTGATTCGTGTTCTAAACTAGAATCGGATGGACACGGACTAGACGTTTTATAGCTTCAGATCAGCCGGACGTTGAACCCTTGTACAACATTAACACCCTAGCCGCAGGGGTCTTGGTACAACACCCAATACATTAGTACTAGTATTATTTTTTTATTTTTTTATATGAATATGTTTATTGGTTTTATTTTTGTATTTTTGCAAAAGATATTTGTTTTTACAAATTGTGTGTGTATATACATATTTCCAAATGTAAAGAATATTATTATTCATCATTTCTTATTAATTATAAAAATAATTAATTGGCAAATTAATTAAAATAGGTGCTCACGCCTGACGCATCATATGCAAAAGTAGCAAAAAATTGCTTTGTGGGAAAGGGGAATATTAGGGGTTTTTCCCCTTTCCCACGGCTGATGCGTCGGAAGCTGCAAGAACGATGGAAGATTACAATGCGTATGCGTTTAGAGTATTAGTCACAAGATCGATAAATCATACCTTTTATGGGACAAACGATTGCTATATGCTTGATGTATGTGTTACAAACCGTCTGTCAGAAGTACAGATACAGTAATTAAATAGAGTGGCAAATTGCTTCAGATAACAACGCCTGGAGGATGCCATATTAACTGATGGCATCAACGTCACGAACAAATTTACATATATGTCCACCAAAAAATTTGTAAAAGAAAAACCTATTGTATACTCTCGATGAACATAGCCATTTCATAGTGGACGTAGGTCATACGCCGAACCGCTTTAAATCTGTGTGTTTCTGTGCGATTTACTTGTTTATCAATTGGTATGTTTGTTAGATCTTCCCTTTTTTACATTTATATTCTTCATTTTATCTCTTCAAACACATCCGAAGAGTGTTGTGTCCAATTTTGATACAACCACTTAGATTGATCATCTATGGTTCACCTTTCCAAATTATGCTAGCACTTACATTTAACTTAAGCAAATTTTCAGATAAATTGCCTTGAACCATGACCTGTCCAAATTAGTAGATTAGTTATAGGTTATGTGCATATCAAAGATAATCCAAATTTTCTAGTTTCATCTCATTAACATGTCCTTCAACCAACTTCTTCTTGCTTTTTGTTAGTCTACTTCTGTTGTAATCAACCGCTTGCAGTTTGAATATCTGATACTCGCATTTTTCATTGCAGTAATTGATTTTTCTCATTTTCTATTCACTCTTTAATTTTCAATCTTAAATCTCTTAATAATATTTATCTTAACTGATCATGGCATACATCAATTTTATATGAATACAGTCTGAGAAGAAAAAGAGAAAAGCTCAATTTCGAGAGTCAAAAAAGAAGAAAGCTATGGAGATGATAGAGAGAAAGATGGCTGCTGTGGCAAGAGATAAAGCTTGGGCTGAAAGGCTAGTTGTATTGCAGAAGCTCGAAGCAGAGAAAATGGCTGCAAAAGCTTGAATAAACCATACATCTGGCATAGAGGTAAAATTGCTGTTAGTTTGCTTCAAAGCTCTATTTTTTTTTCTCTTTCAGAGCATAAAACTTGGTACCATGGAGTGGAACTCAGCTTCAAATACCAAATTGACTTCATTATCATTCACTTTTTATCAGTTGTGTGCTGTCATAATCTCATTTTTATTGAATAACCAAATACACCTTAGCCGTAGCTTTTCTCACTGTTTATGTTTCTACTTGTTCGAATAACACCAGTGGGAACCCGTCACCTCATTCATGTTGATGCCAGCCTAATTAGTTATATGTTGTCAAAAAATAAGCTATATGTTGCTACAGCATAAATTTTCCATTATCCTTTTTTCAGATATGGGCATAAAAAAAAAAGCTATATGTCGCTGCAGCTTAATTTTTTCATTATCTTTTTCTCATATATGGGCATATCTTAATGACCTCATAAATAACTGCATTTCGAAGTTGGAAAACAATGATTTTCATTGAAAATGCAAGAAATCTTTGAATCTTGAAATTACCAATGTATGTTTGCTTCAAAACCTACAGTTCAGGTTGGATGGTTTAACTACTATTGTTGGGTTTTTTTTTCTCCCCTTCCTCCATGTGCAATTTAGGCCCATCAAAATGTACAATAGCCCTTTAACCCAACTCCCACAACCTGATTTTAACCCAGTTGGGTCATACCCATCTTTTACTATTTTACGATGGGTCAAAACCCATTCAACCCACCTAAAAAGTAAATTGGCCCTATTGATACCTAATCCGCTTCAAAACCCTAAATTTAATTCACTATCCCAAATACTATTTTCTCGTTGCCGAATTTTCTTTGAAATTCAACCAATTATATACATCTTGAAGACGATTACATCTTCCATTTGAGAATTACTGAAGGAGCTGAAGCTGAAAACAAAAAAATTACTAACATATTAAAATTCAGTTAAATCTATTAACAACTGAACATTTTAATTGAATTATGAACTATTAATAGATTTAATTGAACTTTGATCTGTTCGTAAGTTTTTCGATTAAGAATCTAAACACATCCTATTATACAAACTTAATGATTAATTTATCACTAATTTGTATATATATCATGTATTTGTTTGAAAAATCACATGCTTTATTACGCAATAAATTAGTATTTGATATTTTATTGATACAATAACAATTCAATTAAGATTATAAACATGGACATTCTTCTAATGTTTTATTCAGTTTATACCATATGTGAAGGGGAAAAAAAATGCAATCAGCTACATTGCTAATGACAAGTTCAAATGGACATGAGCAGCAAGCAACATAGATTTCCAAGTATAAACAGACTTTAACATTCACAGCATACAAAATTGATGCCCCAATCAATATGATTCTCTGTTCTCAAACTCTGTTCCTAATAGGTCAGGAGCAGATCTGGTCAGCTTACATCCAACATAAGCATAACAGAACACCAGTGGTTTGCTTGTGTATGCCATTTGTCCCCAACAGAACCTATGCAAGTTTCTAATAAATACAGACAATTATAACGTTTGAATGCAGATGCAGTTAGAAACTTAAGATTCCCATCATCTCAATCCAAATAACATCACAATATAAAAATAAAATCAGAATGTAGTATTATATATTAGTTATTTTAATATTATTATACATCGTAAGGTAAGTAAAAGCCAATATCTTATATTTCAACCAAAGTATAGGAATAACAAAATAAACCACATGAAAAATTTCAAAGAGTTCCACTATGTTAACTAACATAATTTAGAAAATTACTCAGCATGATTAAAGAATAGTTTGCATGTCCTTCTCATTCAATTACTTATATTTCTTCAAGTTTGTGCCATTTTTTAGTTTGGTTAAGTCGTGCTTCACTTAATTATTTACCGGTATATAAATTACCCACTATGAATAAAATAATTAATTGTTCACATATTTGTGGAATACAATGTACTCAGCAAAACAGAATACAAGAACAAGTTGGATGACATATTTGTAACACCATTTTGATTCAATTCTATATTCTCTAATCATATTTCGTTGCAATTAAGTCCTAAAGGAGTAGACTTAGCGTATAATATAACGACAAAAATCAATTAAGGTTCTAGAAAATATCAAATTGCACCACCATGCAAAATCCTTATCAATATTTGCTTCAGTTCACACATCTGGTTTCTAATCGAAGTTTAATTGTGTAAAAGTCAAACTAGCTAGTTAATGATCAAGAGTCCACGACATATGATATATTTTAAGCTATGGTTGAAACTAACGACAGACACACACATTGTGGAGACAAATATTATCAATTTTTAACCGATTGTTAGCTCATTCCAATTCTTCATATAAATCAATTCATGGAAGTTATGATACCTTTTTCTGTCTTATATTGCATATGCATTGGTAAGCACAAAATATATGCATCTTTAAGGAGTCCCTTGGTCATGAAAGGGAAAGAAGAAAAATTTCGTAGTGCTAAGATCTTTGCAGAATTATTTTGCATTGCTCCATATTGTTTCAGATCTATCTGTATATTTTTTTTGGTGAAACAGGACAAACTGGTTGTAATTTAACTGTTTATTATAATTGGACTGCATCAGACTAAGATTCCTGTCAGTTGAGATTTTTTAACTTTATAGTAAAACTGAACCGCTACAAACTGGTTGCAATTTAACTGCACGTGCAAATTTAACTGCATGAGTAATTTAACTGTTACAAATTTAACTGCATAACAAATTACTCTTTTTAGTTGAACTGCATGAGAAATTGAACTGTACATGTGTTTAACTGCATGTGTAATCGAACAGTATAACAAGTTAAATATCAAATTAGTCTTTTGTTATTGTATATGTGTTTAGCTGCATAACAAATTACAATTTTGTTATTGTATATGTGTTTAGCTGCATGACAAATTACTCTTTTGTTATTTTATGTGATTAACTGCATGAGTAGTTGATCTGTTACAAGGTGCATGGTTGAGATTTTTTTTATAGTTAAATGACTCTTTTTAGTCTTAGACATGAGCCATACTGTTACAAATTGTATAGTTAATCTCTTTTGAAATTGAATATCCCATCAAATTATTTATCAACATTGAGATTAGTTTGTTATAATTTGAAACAGTGCACTATTTTCTATGCTTTTCCAAGGCTCATGTTCCCTGTTAATTCATGGCCTATGTTGGTTCATGACAACTCATATTTAGTTTTACACAAATGATGGATGTTATTCATTCTGTGTTGAAAGAATTGTAGATTACACTTTCTTGTTCTATGCAGGTTGTGAAAAGGGACCATCCTAGTGGATTATGAAGATGCAACACACCTTAAGCTTGTAGTTTGTTATGCATATGTTTAAAGACTTTGTAATATATGCATCGAGACTTGCTTGGTGTAGTTCATGTTTGAGAACATATTAATTGTTTCTGTTTTTGATCGTTGCTCCATGCTATTTGTTTTAGAACATATTTTGTGTAGTTTCAAGAGTTCTTTATGTTATCTGTTTCAGTTTTTATTTGCTGCAATTTATATGATTGTGAGATTAATGAAGATGTTATTTTTAGAATTCGAGCGGGATGAGTGAAATGATGTCTGACAGATTGCTCCACAATAGCTCAAAGGAAAGCTCTACAGAACGGCAATTAGACCTGTGATGTTGTATGGTGTAGAATATTGGTTTACTAAAAGACAACACATCCAGGAGATATGTGTAGCAGAGATGTGTGTGCTACGATAGAGCTGTGGTCATACAAGACGAGATCGAACTAGGAATTATGATATACGTAACAAACTTGGAGTAGCATTAATTGAAGAAAAGCTAGTCCAACACTGCTTTATATGGTTTGGACATCTTCAACGGAGGCCTCTTGAGCCACCTGTGTGCGTTGGAATTATAAGCCGCATCAAATGCTTAAAGATAGGTAGGGGTCGATCGAGGTTGACATGGAAGTAGTAAAAAAAGACTTGAAGGATTGAGTATGACCGAAGAGCTGGTGTCGGACAGACATGTAAGCGATTCGCGTGTCAGAACCATGGGCTAGGAGTATTTTACTTAGGGTTGGTTAAGGGTAGTGTTATAAGGTTACATAACTAGTGAATAAGAACAATAGATGTAGTGTTTTGTCTTTGGTCCTTATCACTATTAATACTATTATTACTATAACTATTATTATTATTATCATGGTTTTTTTTAATTTCTTTATCTATTTTGATTTATTGTTTTATTTATTTATTATTATTATTTGTTTAATTATTTTACTTTTTTTAATCTTTATTTCTATTTTCATCTTTTTTATATATATCTAACATTGTTATTATTACTTTTAGATTGATTTTGTCATTTGGATTTGGGTTCATCTATAACCAATCTCAACTTGTTTGGAAACAATGTCTTAGTTGTTATTGCTACAATTTATATGATAGTTGATAAAAAAATATTATATGCAGTGCAGTTTGTCTGTTGGTGCAGTGCTTTTGTATTTGGTTGTGCCTTTCGTATTTGATATTTTTCAAGTTATTTTTGTATGTTTTATTAAGTGGGTAAAATGGGTTGATCGTTATATAAGATGACTTTGGTTAGGATGTTCCATTCAAAAAAAAAAAAAAGTAGGCGGGTCGGGCCAATATTGAGCAAACCCATATTGATCCGATCCAATCCATTTGATATGTCTTCCATTTTCTAGAACTCTTGTAATGTCATTGATTGTTCATGAATGACAGCATGTTGTATTATAGTTTCATTGTATTTTTCTTTATTACGGTAAAAGTATATTTGCTTCCGAAACAGTTATCAAATCTGGTAACTTATATTATTTTTTAAGAATGTATCTATTAATTCAACAATTGGTTTAATATCCATGATGTCATGTTGAATCAAAAATTGGTCTAGCGCCTCACCTATAATGTTATTTATAGCGATTTTACTTCGGCGGTTCACCCTGGTTTCATGTTTTTCATCATTATGCTGTAGAAATTTGATAACTCCTGGGCTATAGGGGTTCGACATCCTCTAAACTGTAAAGATACGATATCTCCTTATCGCTAGGCGTTCGTCATCCCTATCATTATTTAGAAGTCTTATACTCTCCTTAAGTTATGTGTTCGAAATTACTTCTCACTTTCGGTTGCTTGATATTCTTCAAATTGTTGATACACGACATCTCTTAGGTTGTACATGCACGTCATCCCTTAGGTTGTAGATGCACACCATCTATGATAAAGCTTATCCTTCCCTTGATGTTCGTCATCATATGGAGGTTCGATATTATAACATTCCGTATCTGGAGGCCAAAAACTAAGCGCTACAGATGCCGCATGCATCTATAGCATTAACTTCTCATGACAAAATACGATAATGTTAATGGTATACATAATATCAGAATCATTTGAATATGAACAAAATCACATATTTCAAAAAACAATAATTTATATCTTCTCAGACAATGATCAAATATAATTTACAATAATACACCAAGAGCGACATATGACGATGCCCTCTTAGTTGATCAAAGCAATATAGTCGTATCTGACTTCATGGACGGCGGATACAAACAAAGTAATCTGCACTCGTAATTAGCTATCTGTCAGCCACATGCTCGTCTCCCGAAGCTTTATTCATCAAAATAACAAAACCTGAAAACCTCAACCCTCAACCGACTTAAATCAATTTCGAGTATCCGAGATTTTAAGTGGAAACAAAAACTTCGAGCCAGACATAAAGCCTGGTGTGAATAATACTGTTCATCTCTGTTATTTTATGTTAAGTGGACCATGCTTCTTAGCAGAATGGGTTTCCCCTCGCTAACATTCCTTTCAAATATATCTTTTGCAAATCTTTTCCTGCAACCAAAACTGATTAAAACATGTAAAACATTATTATGTCAACATACATATTAGGTAATAAATGAACTATCTGTTTGAACTTTATAGTTTTGTTTGGCTAACTATAACCTTTGGCTGTCTCGAGCGTACCAGACAACATATCAATATTTATCTAACATTTGTTAGACGCTTCTCTTCTTTAGGACGTTTTGTCCTTAACTATCTGTTAAATACTTCTCTTTTGGACGGTCTGTCCATGACTTATCATCTCCTAGGGTCACCTGATCCTAATGATTTTGTGGGCTCACTAATAACCTATCTATATACAAACATATATTCATTTCTTTATGTATTCATAATTTTAGTCTTACTTGTGACAAAGCCGTGCACAGTGGAAATTTGGACAAAATAAGCTTGAGGCTAATAGCTAATGTATATGGTGCAACCCTATATAGGTCTTATATGGCATTCTAATATCTGAGTCATTTTACATAGAGATGCCTTCTCAAAAAATTTCTTAAAAACCTTTTCAAAATGATTTAAAACCTTTAAATCAAACTCAAATAAGGAAATATATAATCTCTATGCTTTATTCATAATCGCCTTGATATGTTGCACACACACATACACACTTCATCCAAATCTTAGTTAATGAAAACCTTTAACTTTTGAAAGTCCCCCTTTCGAATCTATTGAAAGTATCCCTTTCTAAACCATTGAAAGTGTCTCCTTCAAAACAATTGAAAGTACCTCTTTCTAAACCAAGTAAAACCATTTCTATAATCTAGACCAAAAGGCCAAAACTTTCCTTTTGAAACCATTCTCAAAACCCATTCGAAACCATTGTAAATCCTTCCTTTCGAAAGCTTTAAAATCTTAGACATTTTTCTTTTAAAACCTTTAAACATTGCATTTCAAAACCCTTGGAAAACATTTCCTTTTAATCCTTTCGAAACAACCAGAAAAACCATACCTTTCGACTCCTTCGAAACCATGGGGAAACCATTCCTTCGAAACCTTACTTTAAAACCTCTTGAAATCATCAAATCTAATTTTTTTGAAAGCACTTGGGTTCAATTTAAAACATGTGGGAAAACAACTTTCGAAATCATTTAAATCATCTATTTCGAAACCATTTGGGTTATACTTCAATTGAGCAAACGTGCCATTAAAACCATTTAGGTCGAAAGCCTATATTTCAAAAGCATTCCTAAGTAAAGAAGTGATGGTGTCGAAACCATCCATTCGAAAGCATTGGAGAAGTGATCAAATTTTAGAAAAAAAAGTACCCCTTCGAAACCCTCTGAGTCAAAAGTAAATAGGCGGCAACAAAATGTTTTGACTTAGACGAAAGCAGTTATTTAAAACAAAGGCGCAACACAATCGAACCCATTTCCTTTAAATCCATTTGACCTAGTCGAAAGCCAGCTAAGGTCGACGGCTACTTAGTCGAAAGTAAGCAGGCACATTTTTTTTTAAAAAAGTAAAGCCTCAACCCCTTCAAAATCCCTGGTTTCGACCTACTATCTTTCGCCTACATCCAATTCACTACGTACCAGTTCCCTAATAACACGTGCATTGGTTTCGGCTGTATCAAAGGCGAGGGTAAAGAGGTAGAACTTGGTGCCGAAAGCATCAAAACAGTGAAAAACCTATTTATTTGTCCTTTTAACTATTTGTTTTGTATCTAACCTGCCTTATTTGTCTAAATCTAATTGGTTGCCATTTTACTTTCTCAAAAGTGCTGCCAATTTTCAAAAATAACAAATTCGAATTATTTATAAAGAGCCCCTTCTCCTTTAAAATATATAAAACATTTAAGTCTCATACCTTAAATAATTTTATATATCCATCAAAACACTTAGCGAAATTTTACAAAAATTCCAGAATATCTCATTTAATATGTTTTCTAAGATACAAAAATTTCAGACTTAAACCTTTTATTATTTAGTCTTAAATAATATATCAAAACATATCATAAAATCAATATAAACATACATGAATCATCAAAAAGTATATATAATTATTCCATCATTCAAAAATATGGCAAACCTTTGCAAAACATTTCGGATTTCTCCTTAAAACCGAAAACAAAACAAGTGAGTGATGTAAACATTATTCACCTTAGCTTTAGAGATTAAGGATGTGAGATTTGAATGAATTTGATGTTCATTAAGCTTTTCCTTTAACTTTTCTTGATCGTTTTCCCATTTCTCTTATTAACGGTGACCGACCTTGATTTTAAAATTTTGAACAAATGAAAATGAATGTGTAGGAGTATACACGGCTAAGGAATATAGATATAGGAATGTTCTCTCACTATGCCACAAAGTGAATCAAATAACAGTGATCACACTACATAAGGTGGATTTTCTGTTATACCACTTTTTCACACAACACATGACAAAATCATATGTTGTCTAAAGATTTCTTGAATCGTTCATATGTTGTCTAAATAGCCGGTGAAATCTCTATGTATAAGCTTGCTATTCAAACAACTTTTTATTTGTCGTCTGATTGAAATTATCAAAAATTTGGTTTTGCCTTGTATCAACTTTTTTGTTTCCCTCTCAATATTTTGCTCATTATTTCGCTGGCCACGTTATTTCCCTCTCTCTCACTCTCAAAATCGTTTGTTTCCCTCTCACTCTTAAAACATATTCCAGCGGATAAATTGAAAATGGTGATTCAACGCCTCCCTCTTCCCCTTCCCTCTTTCGTCTGATCGCATCTCCTCCTTTCACCTCCATTTGCTCTGAACATCTCGCTTCCCTTCACCTCGGCAGAACCCTAAACCCTATTCATCCCGTCTTCGAGCCGTCTTCTAGAATTAGTGTTTCCTAATCAAAATTTCCCACTTCCCTTTATCGGTTTTGATGGCAATTAAAGTGGCGGAACTTTTGCTAGACTTGTTCCAATTGGATAATTCGATTTATATATTATAAGATTTCTTCCCTTTTGTTAGACTTTTGATTTTGCTTGAACTTGAATGATTATCAAGCGATGATGATAATGGGTTATTTATATAGGAATTGATTTCCTATATTTTTGAATATATGCTTCGATTTGCTTTGATTCTGTTTTCTTTGATTGTGCTTTGCTATGGTTTGATGGTGCTTTGCTTTGATTTCTGTTTGCTTTGATTTCTATTTGCTAATTCGATTGTGTTGCCATATGTAATCGTGGTTGTTCAAGGCTTGTCAAGGCAGTGCCAGTGCTAACTTGTAACTAGTGCCTGATATAACATGAATTGATTTCTGCCTTTTGATGCATTGACTAAATTTTTGATCCCTATGTATATGTATAAATATATACGTACATATGTATATATGTACATGCTCACTTTGATGATATATCCTTGCTGCCTTTAATATTCTGGTTATCCCTTGATGCCTTTGTACATGTTCATTTGTTGAACCATCTTCTTTGTTGACTGCACTTATTCATGTTTGCACTTGTATGCATTGATGTGTTGATGCTCGACTTTGTGTAAACATTTTGGAGTGCAAGTGTGCATTTTCATGTATATACATACATATGTATGTATATATGTGTTAATGTTCTTATACTTGCTTCAGCACTTGTTTTTACACTTAAGTTTGAATTTTTTGATAATTTCTGAAATGCTTTTCTTGTTCTTTCTTTGCAATTTAAATTGAATTTGTGTGTTATCTGCACTTGCACTTCATTGTTTTGTTAGGTGCCCTTTCTTGTTTTGTTTCCCTTTGCTCGTTTGGGTGCCATGCTTGGTGTTTTGCGGGTTGGAGCATCTTTCTAGAATTTCATGTATATACATACACATGTGTTCAGTTCTTGTATCTCTTAACCATATTTTGAATTGCTTTGAGCTGCTTTTAAATTGTTCATGTGTTCATTTATGTACATACATATGTGCTTTGAGCTAATTTTGAATACATGTATATACATATGTTGTGTATATACAAGTATATATGTATATACATGTAAAATCTCTAAACCATATTTTGAATTATTTTCAATTGTATCATGCATATACCTATATATGTATATACCTATGCATGTATATGCCTATCCATGTTATATTACTCGAGCTTTGAAGCTTATTGTTTTGTTTGCTTGTGCTTGTACCAGTACGTTGTTGGCTAAAACTCATATTGTTTTCCATGTGAATGTGCCTTGATTCTGTATATTCACATGTATTTGTTCTGGTGCACTTCACTCTTGTTGCCTTTTACTGTGTATCCATTCTTGACCTTGTGTGTTGTTAGTGTTGAGATCTGCATATGTATATGCAGCTTTGTGCATGCCATGCATTTTTGAAATGGTTTTGACTTTTGTTGTTTTCTTATTGTCATTGTTTTGCTGCTTGAATCATGTTGAACTCAATTTTTCGATCTCTTATGCATGCTCATTGCTACATATACACTGCGGTTGTGCTACTTTCCATGTATATACATATTTATGTATGTATACATGTGTGATATGTTGGCCTTTGTTAGTGAATGGTTGTGTGCATTGTTGGAGGACCTGAGTGACATTGGTTACATTGTGTGCACTAGTAATTCAGGCTTGAGTGTGCATTTTCCTAGCTGCACTTGTATATTTCTGGTAGAAGCACTTGAGTGTGCACCCGAGTTTGATTTTCTGGTTTTCTTTTCAGGTTTGTATATTTCTAGTTTGATTTTCTAGTTTGAGTTGCATTTCCTTGTGCACCTGAGTTGAGCCCGATGAGGCTTAGGCTTGACCTTAGGCACATTTGCACTGTGTTGAGCTTTCGGCCTTGACCTTTGCAATAATCCGTGAGATTTAATCGATGTCCGACCTTGTGATATTCATAGTGATACATTGTGCATATCATAAGTTGTCCTTGAACATACATATTTGTCGGGCCATGTCTAAGACATGAAGAGAAAACAAACCCATAAACTGAGGCAATATTAATATTCAAATTTTATTTTATTTTTGCAACTTAAGTTTGTTTCGTTTTTCATTTTAGGTTTGACAGGTAAAAGAGATGGCTGGACACAAGCTGGAGCAAGTTAATGAAGATCAATATCAAAAATAAATTCGAGTGAGTGTAAGTGAGTGCTAGTAAAAAAATGTTATATATGAGAGTGTAGAGAAAAGTTGTATATATGAAAGCGATAGTGAAGGCTGTATTGTATTTGAAAATGTAAGTATAGTAGAAGTTGTATTGTATTTGAATTTGATTTGAAATAAAATATTTGTTTCAATAAAATTGTGATTCATTATTTCATTTTGCAAATATAACATAAGTGAAATTGATATGCATATCGGTCAATATTTATATGTTGTTTAATATAAAATTTTAGAAATGATACTATAACATCAGACAACGTATGGTTTTTTTCTTTTGATGTGTTAGTGCATATCAGACGATGGTGCATATCTGTGGTCTGATATGCAATGAGACCGCACATAAATAGACGATAGATAGATACTCATTCAGACAACGGAGCATACCTATCGTCTGATTTGTTTTTTCTCATAGCGTCTTTCCTATTTTACCCCTCCTATATTTCATTTTAAATCTACTTTAATTCATTGGTTAAATGACACGGCTACCCCTTAATTAAATCGAATCTCAATCCTTTAATTAACATATTATTTTATTCAATTTAACTAATTAAATATCCAAAATAATGTTATAAAAAATATGGGGTGTTACAGACTCCTTTCCTTAAAGAATTTCATCATCGTAATTACGATAAGGCATACAACAATTCAAACAAAGAGATAAAACATACCATCAAACAAGCCAATATAAGCATCTCTAATCCCGCTCTCAACCTCCCAGGTACAGTCCCTATCATCGTCACTTCGCTGGACCTTGACTAATCTAACCATCTTGGTTCTAAGCCTCTTCTCATCTCTCTCAACAATGCAAACTGGCTTTCTAATTATAGTCAAGTCCTGTTCTACCACTAAGTCATATAACACATTCAGTGCAATAGTAGTCTCAGGTCTCTAAAACGTTTTATGAAATGAGGAACATGGAAAACATTGTGAACTCCTGCCAAACAGCTTGGTAACTCAACTCTATATGCGAGTTTCCCGATCGTCTCCACAATATGAAAAGGTCCAACAAATCTCGGTGCCAACTTTTTCGATTTCCCAAATCTGATCATACCCTTCATCGGCGACATCTTAATAAATACCCGATCTCCAACTGAGAACTCTAAGTCTTTCGGTCTCTTATCTTCATAACTCTTCTGCCTAGACCGAGCCTCCTTCATTCTAGCCTAAATGATCTCAATCTTTTCGACAGCTTCTCTAACTAAATCTGGATCAAGAACCAACCTATCCCTGGTCTCCAACCAACAAATAGGAGATTTGCATGGCCTTCTATACAAAGTTCAAATGGTTCCATTCCAATACTAGCTTGATAACCATTGTTATACAAAAACTCGACTAAATGTAGATGGTCTTCTCATGATCCTCGAAATCTAATACACAAGCACTTAAAAAATCTTCTAAGATTTTGTTAACTCTTTCCGTTTGCCCATCATTCTACGGATGGTAAGCGGTACTCCTCTTGAGCTGGGTTTCTAAAAATTCCTGTAGACTCTTCTACAACTAGCTAGTGAATAAGGAATCCCTATCACTAACAATACTACTAGGAACTCCATGCAGTCTACCCACATTCTTCATAAACAACTTCGGCAAAACATGTGCCTTCCTAGTTGACTTAACTGGAATGAAATAGGCACTCTTGGTCAATCTGTCCACTATGATGCATATACTTTCATTAGCGAAATGCCCCTTATTGTCGTACTTAAAACAGACCACCTCATATTTTTCTCTCTTAGCTGCTCCACCCTTCTGAGCACCCTTCTTATGAAAGAACTTCATCTTCTGACCTTGCCCACCTTGGACTTCTTTCGCCTTATTCTTGTCCTGACAAATGAGCATCTCTTTGTGTCACAAAGCCATCTCCACAACCACATCACAGGGATCTTTAATATGCGGTAATGTTGCCCAGGCCAACTCAGGCTTCAATCCTCTAATAAACTTCTCATTCCTCTTCATCACTGTATCAACAACAACATAAACATATCGAGCTAACTCTTCAAACCTACTGGCATACTCCAGAATAGTCATCTCTCCCTGTTCAAGCTCAACAAACTTCCTAATCAAAACAGACTGCGCCATTACTAACATGAACCTTTCCTGTAACCTCCCCTTAAACTTTGCCCATGTCATAGTCTCCTCATCCAATACCATAGTCACACTATTCCACAAGAACAAAGCAGCTTCCTGAAGCTGTCTTGATACCAACCTCCTCTTCTGCTCATCATTGAGCCTTAAGTCTGCAAAAATCCTTTCATAGTGCAATAACTAGTTTTCCACCTCGATAGCATTCTCGGTTCCGTTAAATGGCTTCCTTCCGAGCTTAGTGCAACCTCCACTCAACTTAGCATAGTAGTTAACAACTGGAGCTCAAGGAACTCCTTCCTCCACTGCGCCAGCAGTAACACCCGCTTGCCCCATGTTCACGAAAAATTGATACACGGCTTCCATTCCAACTTGCGGACTCCAGTACCTACACTCTACCTATGCCTGATCTTGGGTTCTATTAGGTCCGGCATTCCCATCGGTGCCTCCCATTCCTGGGTTAACTCTTCCTCTTCTACCATCCATATCTATATCCAAATCCCATGAGGCACAGAAAAATGACCTAACAAAGATAGGAGACTGGAGATAAAGTGTATACTTATATATAGCAAATACAAGTATGTTACAATAGTGTTATCCCATATCCCTACTTTACTCTAATTCATTAAGATTATGTTTTCAAAACCATTTTTAGTTAAAGTTTATTTCATAAACCTATGCTCTGATACCAAGTTGTAACATCCCATATCTAGAGGCCAAAAGCTAAGCGCTACAGATGCTACAGTCATCTATAGTATTAACTTCTAGTGACAAAATACAGTAATGTTAATGGTATCCATAATATCAAAAGCACTTGAATATGAATAAAATCATAGATTTCAAAAAACAACATTTTCTTGATTACATTTTAAAATAATAATTCATATCCAAGTCACAAAATCCCAAAACATTTTCCAGACAATGATCAAATATAATTTACAATAATATGCTAAGAATGATATATGAAGATGCCCCCTTAGTTGATCAAAGTAATAAAATCAAATCTGAGTTAATACACAGCAAAAATAAACAAAGTAATCCATATTCCTAATTAGCTATCCGTCAGCCACGTGCTTGTCTCAGGAAGCTTTACTCGCCAAAACAACAAAACCTAAAAACCTCAACCCTCAGCCTACTCAAATCAATTGTGAGCACCCGAGAGTTTAAAGGGAAACAAAAAATTCGAGTCAGACATAAATCCTGGCGTGAATAATAATGTTCATCTCTGTTATTTTATGTTAAGTGAGACCACGTTGCTTAGCGGAATGGGTTTCCCCTCACTAACATTCCTTTCAGATATATCCTTTGCAAATCTTTTTCTGCAACCAAAACTGGTTAAAATTTGCAAAGCATTATTATGTAAACATACATATCAGGTAATAAATGAACTATATGTTCGAACTTTATAGTTTTGTTTGGCTAACTATTAATCTTTGGCTGACTCTGGCCTATCAGATAACATATCAAAATTTATCTAACATCTATTAGACACTCCTCTTCTACTAGATGATCTGTCCTTAACTATTTGTTAAATACTTCTCTTCTGGATGGTCTGTCCTTAACTTATCATCTCCTAGAGTCACCTGATCCTAATGGTTTTGCTGGTTCACCAATACCTATCTGCATACAAACATATATTCCTTTCTATATGTATACATAATTTTAGTTTTACCCATGACAAAGCCCTACACACTGGAATTTTGAACAAAATTAGTTGGGGGCAAATAGCTAATGTATAGCGCGCAAACTTATACCAGTCCCATCTGGTATTCTAATATCCAAGTTATTTTACTTAGGGATTCCTTCCCAAACCATGAAAACCTTTTTAAAATGATTTAAAACCTTTAAATCAAACTCAAACAAGAAAATATGTAATTTCTACACGTTACTCAGAATCACATTGCCATGCTATATATGTAATTTACTCAAATCATAGTTGATGAATACATTTAACTTTTGGAAGTCTCCCTTTCGAATCTATTGAAAGTATCCCTTTATAAACCGTTGAAAGTATTCCTTTCGAAATAATTGAAAGCACCTCTTTCTAAACCAAGTAAAACCCTTTCTTTATTCTAGGCCAAAAGGCCAAAAGCTTCCTTTCGAAACCACTCTCAAAACCCTTTCGAAACTATTGTAAATCCTTCCTTTCGAAAGCTTTAAAACCTTAGACATCTCTCTTTTAAAACCTTTAAACATCGCCTTTCGATACCCTTGGAAAACCTTTCATTTTAATCCTTTTGAAACAACCAGAAAAAACATACCTTTCGACTCCTTCAAAACCATTGGGGAACCACCCACTTCGAAAGCTTACTTTCAAACCTTTCAAAAGCACTTGGGTTCAATTTAAAACATGTGGAAAATTACCTTTCGAAATCATTTAAATCGTCTCTTTCGAAACCATTTGGGTTATACTTCAATTGAGCAAAAGGGTCATTAAAACAATATAAGTTGAAAGCCTATGTTTCGAAAGCATTCCTAAGTAAAGAAGTGATGGTTTCAAAACCATCCCTTCGAAAGCATGGGAGAAGTGGCCAAATTTTAGAAAAAAAATTACCCCTTCAAAACCCTCTGAGTCGAAAGGTAAACAGGCGACAACAAATGATTTTGACTTAGTCGACAGCAGTTATTTAAAGCAAAGGCGCAATCCAATCGAAACCATTTCCTTTAAATCCGTTTGACCTAGTTGAAAGCTACAATAAATTATTATAATTTATAAAAATGGTAAAGATTAACTATGACTTTTTATTTAATAACATTTTGAAATTATGAATTATTATTTTTAAGATGTTTTAAAATTAATAATTTTCTATATTTATAATGTTTATTGTTAATAATTATTATTATAGAATGATGTTTTTAAGTAAAATACTTTTAGTTGTTTATAAATATTTCCAAGACCCATAAATAGACTTGAAAGACTTATATTTTTTAAATTGATTTGAATACTTGAGGGAAGATTGTATACAAGGAGAATGAGTTTATAAATGGTTAGATATTTATAAACGAATTTTAGAAATAGGTTTATAAATTTATAAAAGGAGTTTTATAAATGGCTTTTTTGGATTTATAAAGGGTTTATAAATGATTTTGGAATGTAAAAAGAATTTATAAGTGACTGAATTTTTATGAAGGGATTATAAATGGTTTATTAGAGATTTATAAAATGGTTTACAAATGATTTTGGAGAATTTAAGGAATTTATAAATGATTCGAGAATCAAAATAAAAGAAAATCTTTCCCAATTTTGTAAATATACTTAAACCATAGAGATGAGTATATGAGTGCACTTTCTAAGATGCAAGGTGTAATAGATGTGAATATGCTGAATCATGAGTTTTGATTCATGACAAGCTTCAACGATCAACGAAGGGATTAGACGATCAAAGCGACAAAAAAGAGAAATCTATACACACGTGGTGAACTACAAAGGAAACTAGACTTCAAACCCGAATATGCTATAAAAATCTTTATTGATTGAGTCGTAGTTATAGTTTATAATTGTTAAAATCACTCCTCAAGTAGTTTACACACACTATATAGAAGTTTTAAATATATATACACACACACACAAAAAATCGTGTGCATAAGTGCTCACTGTGCAAAAAAGCACAGTTCAGTCGACTGGACTGAATTCACTAGTCGACTGAATCTGTGTTCTTTGCACAAACATGTACATGTGCACACCACTTTGAATATTTAGTCAACTAGATATTTTTGACCAGTCGACTGGCCGTACGCAACTTCCATATTTCCTGAAGGGTTGCTTCTCTTTGCGAAGAGTAGCGATCCAATTCGAAGAGTTACGGATGCAACTCTTGATTGAAACTCTTCGTGAACAGTAGCAAACTTATATACATATATATAGATCTAAATCCATGATTTTAATCATCCAATTAACTTCAATCTATTCTATTCTCTGATCTATATTTCTTGACTATATTTCTGCATTCTAAAAGCTTTCTAATCAAAGATATATTGCTTGAACCTTAGAGTTAATTATTATATACTTTGATTCAAAGCAATATCTTCTTTTCTAATCTTTATACACACAATATATACTTGAGGATTTGATTATAGGAAGGGTGTACTATCAAAGACAAATCAGTGTTATCAAGAACACAAAGCGTTAACAACTTTATCGAAGTTATAGAAGTCCTGTTAGTTTGTATCTGGCGGAAAAGTCCTCTTCGGCTGCTGAGGCAGAAAAATCCTGCTCGACTGCTCAGGTGTTGTATACCTATTCCTCCAGGTTAAGTGAGGGGTTATTGAGTGAAATTCCAGAGGGAAGTCTGGGACTGGACGTAGAACGGGAAGTTCTAACCAATATAAAAACTCCTGGTGTGCTTATTCTTATTTACTTTACTATTGTTATCTGTTTCCGCATTTAGATTATAATACATTCCATATTACACGATCCTAAGTATTAGCTATACAACATACGTACTTTCAATTGGTATCAGATCACGATCATCTAATAACCGTTACACAGTTATTTGATATATTCTAGTAATATGGAAAATAATGCTAACAACAGTTATATAGAAGGCCAATCCAATGCACGACCACCACTATTCAATGGCATGAATTACACTTATTGGGCTACACGTATGAGAATTTATATGCAAGCAAATGGTTTTAATTCATGGAATACCACACAATCTAAATATCATATACCCACAACTAAATATTCTATATGGTCAAACACATAAAAATTAGATGTTACTGTAAATGCTAAAGCTACGGATATGTTGTTTTACGCATTGGACAAGAATTAGTTTAATTGTGTTAGCGTGTGCAGTACTGCATACGAATTATGGAAAACACTAAAAATAACTCATGAAGCTACTAACAAGGTTAAACAAAACTGGATATCTATGCTTAAAAATCAATTTCAAAATTTTAGAATGAAAGAAAATGAGTCCATTAATGATATGTATTCCAAATTCCAAGATATTTATCATTCATTATCAGGACTAGGAGAAATTTTTTCTGATTTTGGTATAGTATCAAAAATCCTAAACTCTTTAATGGATGAATGGGAAAGAAAGGTCTTAGCTACTGAAGAAGCAAACGATCTTTCCACTATGAACCAAAAGAGTTAATAGGAAATCTAATGTCATATGAAGTGAATTTGCAGGCAGAGAAAGTTCAAGCATAGGATAAAAAGAATCTAGCATTTCAAGCAGAAAAGATGATTCAGATACAGATGAAGAGGATATGGCACTTATTGCAAAAAAATTCAATTGTTTTTTGAAATTCATAAAGAATAACAAGTTCAGGAGTAACAAAAGTAACTCCAACAACAATACTGATAGCAATAAATCACCATCTTCAGTCATGGAATGCTATGAATGTCATAAGAAGGGCCATATGAAGAGAGATTGTCCAAAACGTAAAAAGAACAAATTCAAGAAGGACAAATTTAGAAAGAAAACTTTTTCAGTCACTTGGGACGAATCAGACTCATCAGATAGTGATAGTGACAACGACAATGAACAAGCTAATGTATGTTTCATGACCACAAAAGACGATGTAAGTGATTTAAGTTTTGATGGTTTAGTAGAAATTAATTCAGAATTAATAGATTTAGTAAAACAGATTAAAAAGAAGAATAAGAAATTAATAGAAAAACTGAATAGATCAGAATTAGAAGTGAGTATGCTAAAAGATGAGAAGAAAATTCTAAAAGAGGAACTTGAGAATACTCAAGAATCTAATTCTAATTTAACTTCCCAAATATCTATGATTACTCAAGAATTAGAAATTCAAAAAAAATATGAATGATGATCTATCAGTAGATATTAAAGATTTAAAATCTGGCTATGAAGTTTTAGAATTAGAATATTCTAGTCTCAAAACAAAATTAGGAAATACTTTTAAAAATATTTCTAATTTTAATAAAGGAAGAGAGAATCTTTTTAAAATTATAGAAAATTCTCAATCTACCTTAAATAAATCAGGACTAGGATATAAAAAATTATTTAAACCAGAATTTGGAAAAGGTTTGAATAACATTAAAAATAGGTTTAAAAGGATATTAAATCAACAGTTTCTAAGGAAATTAAAACTATAAAAATATGGATTCCTAAAACAAATAATAATTTGATTAGAAATAAATATATTAAATCATTCATGGAAACTGTTCATTATAATGATAATTATATTTTTAAAGGGAACTCTGTACCCTATTGGGTTTGGCTTCCTAAGATTTAACCCTTAGGACCCTAACGGAGGAAGTGGGTACTGTAACAACCCTGAATTTTGAACAATGTAAAAATGAAAATATTTAGTTAATTTTAAATATTCGAATGATGATTGACTTGAATTTCAAATTTTCAGGATAAATTGACGATTAAATTTTAAAATTTAATCTATAAAAAGTTGAATAAAAATTTAAATTTGGCTTTGGTGTTGAAATTGAATATTGAATTTGTATTTTAAATTCAAACTAATGACTTAGAAAAATAATTTGGATAAAAGAATTATTATTTATGTAAATTTATAAGTGGATGGTTAGTTTTAAATAACATTTTTCTTTTCTTTAAAATAAAAAGGAATAAAATTTTAATCAAAACAAAATAAATAAATAAATACACTTAGTTAAAATTCAAACAACAAAGTTTACAAAACAAAGTAAAGAAAATAATTATACAAAACAAATTGAATTTGAAAAGGGAATTTTTTTTTACCTAATACACAACTGTTTATTCTTTTCACCAGCATGTTATTTCCCGTTACACACGCCTTCAACCACGCCCAAAATCACGCCATAACTCACGCACCCTTCCTTTCATAAGCATGGCCGAAGTCTTCTTCGAAAATCAGAAAAAATAATAATAAATCAAACGAAAGAAAAAAATTAATGGCGGCCTCGCGAGTTTCTTCTTCGTCCCAAAAAATTAGGGCTTGCTCGACTCTCCTTTTCGCTCGTGTGCTCCTCATTCGACAAAGGTGAGTACTTTTAGTAACTCACATCTAATTCAAGCGTTTTTCATGATTGCTTGCTTGTTTAAATTCGCGATTTTTGGATTGCTTGATTTATTGATCCTCACGGTTTTGAAAGCATCGACTCTTTGTTGACTTCGGTCCTTTTTGATTTGTTAAAATTAGTTGCTGTGATGTAGTTTTCTTGGTTCATTTGTTCGAATTTCTGGAAACTTAATTCTGTGATCATTACTTTGATCATTTGTTGACCCAAAGCATGGCTTTGTACCAAAGCGTGGCTTTGTGGACGAGACTTCGTCGGACCTCACACCCCGGAATGGTCGAAACAGGAAAGATGCAGCAAGGTTATTGGGGGTAGCACCTCTTAGGGTATGTGCATTTCTTTCTGGATAGAAGTGGTATCATGGTATGGAGCCCAGATACTTAACTTATGTTGATATCGCAGATATGTATATGTATTATTTTGTGATTTGTTGCTGGGGCCCCGGTTAAAGGTTGTTTACAACCGGGAGATGGCATACTCGTGTCAGTAGTTACCCAGTTAGGGGTAACCCGACCTTGTGTTGGCAGAGATCCGGTTAGGTTCTCGGGGACGTCCTTCCAGAGGCGTTCTCATGTGGCAATGGGAAGTTACTTGGCCTGACCATTTGTTGGAAATCCAAAGAAACAATACGATCTTGTACGGTATTAGTTGTAGAACCTATCATTCACTTATGGTGGCGCCCCACTGTTTGGATGGTAGCTATAGTAGGCATAAGTGCGGAATGCCTATGCTGGCTAAGATTTATATCTTTACTTTCGAAATATTTTCTATACTATGCACTAGTAATAATATCAAATGTTCTTTTTAATGCATATCAAGCATGTTTGACTATCATAAGAAGAAATCTCCTCCAATTCTGCGTTTGCATTGTGTGTGGGGGGAGGTCTTATGGTAGTTTCATTTCTAAAAGCATTGCGAATTAACTTTAAAATCTTTTGTTGATTGTTTTAAAAGACAACTGTTTACTTTTTGTTTCTCACACCAGTCCCACGACTGATCCGAAGTTTATTGTTTCTTTCCTAAACTCTGGGTGCTCAAAATTTTCTACACGAGCAGTCTAGAGTTGGGTTTTTTCAGATAGTCAGGTTTAGTAGATTATCTAGAGTTAGTTCAGTCTTTGGACCACACCAGTCTTACTTAGCTTGGTGCATCGTTATTAGGAGTTCGAGCTATTGCTGGATTGGTTCTTGGAGTTGGGAGTTGCAGTTTTGGAGTTCTCTTTTGAAGACTACCTTAGAGTTATATTGTTCCGCTGCTAGATGTTATCTATTTTTCTTTTCCGCTGCTATTTTACTGTATCATATCTCTGATGTATATTGATATCTATTGGATCATCTGTTGTATCAGATATTGTATCAAAGCTGTATATCAATGTATTATTTTTTTTATTCCGCTGTGTTGTTTACTTAATGTTGTTATAAGCTCCGGCGAATCGGATTTGAACGATCGAATCTACGGCATTCGAATACGATTTGAAGTATGGATGCCGATTTTCGAGCGCGAAAAATTCGTAGTCGTTACAGGTACAAATATTATTCTTTGTTTTTTGCAGGTACCACTTAAAAAGAGAGGAAAATGGATATTGGACAGCGGCTGCTCTAAACACATGACTGGCAATAAAGATATGCTAACCAACATTATCTATCCGAATGGAGGATCAGTCACATTTGGAGATAACTCCAAAAGCTATATCATCGGCAAAGGCAATGTCAGCAGCAACGATACCCCTAATTTACCTCTCATTACTGAAGTTTTATTAGTTAAAAATTTAAAACATAATTTACTAAGTATAAGTCAGTATGCGATAAAGGTTTTAATATATCGTTTTCAGAAAATAAATGCAATAGTACTAATAAAAATCAAGAGTTAATCTTTGAAGGAATACGAGATAGAGATATTTATATTTTAAATATGATTATAAATAATAACTTTAATATGTGTCTGGTAGCAAAAGAAAATGATTCTTGGCTATGGCACAAACGATTTTTTCATATAAATATTAAAACTAATAATAAATTAGCCAAAAATAAACTAGTAAAGGGTTTACCCGATATAAAATTCAAAATTGACAACATCTGTGATGCATGTCAATTAGGAAAATTTACAAAATCTTCTTTTAAATCTAAGAAAGTAATATTTACAGAACAACCACTTGAACTATTACATATGGATCTTTTTGGACCTACTCAGATTCAATCGATCACCTACTCAACACCGGAATATAAACTGGTACATAAGTGGTAAAGCTCATACCGCAAGCTACGTTCATCTCGCCATCAACTAAAGAGAAGATCGACAATATTCATCACTACCAACAACAAGAAATGGACCTACAACATGAATTATATTTCGAACAAAAAGTAACGGCAAGACGCCTAATTTTTTTGGAACAAAGTAGTTAAATTTTGCAACTCTAAACCGATAGATGCACATGAACCATTACCAAAGCCATGTTCATCGCTCGACCCATCAGCTGGATGTTAAAATCCGTGGGATCCTTCTCCACCATACTTTCCTTGAACTCCAAACTCATGGGATCGCAAATTCGATCAATCACCAGCGAACATGTCATCAAAGAAGGATGATAAGGAGAAATCTAAGACTCCAAAGAAATCACCTTCAAAATAAATATATAAATATAATTTTCAATTGGTATTATATTTTGTAAAATCATTGTTATATTATGTTATGAAATCATCATATAAATTAAACTTAGTTGCATTGCAATATAAAGCAAGCAAAAGTCACTGACAGAAGTCAGTTGACTGGACCAAAATGTCCAGTCGACTAAACTCTTTTCCAGAGCAAAAAGCTTCAAGAAGAGGGTTCAATCGACTGAGCTTTTTAGTTCAGTCAACTGAACGATGTAACAGAGACACAAAAACCCTAGGTTATAAACCATTCGCATGCATTTTCTTTCATAAATTCATTTCAAACTCAAAATGTTCAAAGCCCTAAAACATTCCAAAGCATTCCTAAATTAAAAATTCACCAAATCATTCAACATCATGGCTCCTTGACCTTAGAAAAGACAACGAAGATCAACCTCAACCTCTCTAGAACCAATGGATATGCAAATTGGTCAATGTACGATCATGTAGCGATTGAACGGTGGAACAAAATGAAGGAATCAAGATTTTCTAGAAGGGTCTTTTGTGGTTTACCCTAACTTCAATGCATATGGAATTCAATATTTGGCAAGAAGAAGTGGTTTGGAATCGCTATTAGACCACAATCGGAACAAGGTAAAAATTAATCACACTATGGTGAAATTATTTCTTGCTAATCTCAATCTAGATCATTAAACTCCACGGAATAGAGATAATTGTGTTTGGAGTCTAGTTTATGGACGACAAGTATTTTTCTCTTTAGCAAGAATAGGACACATACTTCACATTTTGGTAGATGGAATACCATTAGAAGACTTGAATTGTGATATCAATATTCAAGACAAGATAAGCCATCGTTTCCTTAAAGATAATATGAGAGAACTGAAATTTATTTCACTATGACCGACAACAAAAATTTTGCATTGTGCCTTAATGAAAACAATACTTCCAAGAACCGGATCATATGAATTGGTATACCCGAAGAACTATAGAGCATTGTTCGCTATATATGGAAATGTTCAAATAAATTGGTCGAAACTTATTCTTGATGAACTTCTAGTCTTCAATCAAGGGAAACAAAATATAATCTACTATGGAGAATACATTATGAGATTGCTTATGGACCTTCAAGTGCCAATACCTGACTCAGACACTTCAATTGTAAAAACTCTTAATAGTCGGATGATAAGCCTCATGAAATTACCGTCAAGACCCCTCTGTATCATGGCATTCCAAGATTGGCAAAACCGTTCCTAAGAACATCAAGAAGAAGCACCGCCGCAAAGATAAGGCGATAAAATTCGAACCACTACACCTTCCCAAGGAACACGTGAAGCAATCGATCTTATAGCTTGCAATCATGTGACATTAGATTCACGTGTCAAACTTCTCGACAAGAAAATTGATAAGAAGTTCAATAAGATAAAGAGCTTCTTTGGCATATTATGGGAAACTATCTCTGTCACCGCTAGTTCATCTACCTCATCCGGAAAACAACTTGCACCGGAATTTATGTGGACAATATCGGATGAGGAAACAAAAAGTGATATGGACAAAGATAAGGGGAAGAGACCAATGATTCCTGGAGATAACGAAGAAGAAGAATCCAATGAATGATAGGAATAATGGAAGTGAAAATTTGGTTTTTTTTTGGTAAGTTTTCTTTTGTGAAAAACTATGATATGCTTTATGATGTTATGTCTGTAACGTTGTGACCAAATGTTTGTGCTTTCATGATGTTTATATTCGTAAAATAATGTCTGTGATGTGATATGTTCGTGAATGTTTGTATGATAATTTTATGTTCATATCTGTAATGGTTCGTAATGTCTCATTCTATAAATATTCGTTAGTACTCTGTGATTATTGAATTAAGTATTCCTTTTTGTCGATGATAAAGGGGGAGAAATTTGTGCACTAACTTTTTATGCAGGAATATAAAAGTTGCCACACATTCAAGGGGAGGAATATATAATCTAAGTTATAAATTTCCATATATAAAGAATCGTCAAAATCGGTTGTCATTAATCCAAACGGGGGAGAATGTTGAATCATAAGTTTTGATTCATGACAAGGTTCAACAATCAACGAAGAGATTAGACGATCAAAGCGGCAAAAAAAGAGAAACCTATACACACGTGGTGAACTACAAAGGAAACTAGACTTCAAACCTGAGTACGCTATAAAAACATTTATTATTTGAGTCGTAGTTATAGTTTATAATTGTTAAAATCACTCCTCAAGTAGTTTACACACACTATACAAAAGTTTTAAGTACACACACATACAAAAAATAGTGTGCATAAGTGCTCACTATGCAAAAAAGCACAGTTCAGTCGACTGGACTGAATTCACCAGTCGACTGAATCTGTATTCTTTGCATAGACATGCACACGTGCACACCACTTTGAATATTCAGTCCACTTGATATTTTTGACCAGTCGGCTGACCGTACACAACTTCCATATTTCTTGAAGGGTTGCTTCTCTTTGCGAAGAGTAACAATCCAATTCGAAGAGTTACAGATGCAACTCTTGACTGAAACTCTTCATGAACAGTAGCAACCTTATATACTATATATATAGATCTAAATCCATGGTTTTAATCATCCAATTTACTTCAATCTATTCTATTCTCTTATCTATATTTCTTAACTATATTTCTACATTCTAAAAGCTTTCTAATCAAAGATATATTGCTTGAATCTTAGAGTTAATAATTATATACTTCGATTCAAAGCAATATCTTCCTTTCTAATCTTCACACACGCAATATATACTTGAGGATTTGATTATAGGAAGGGTGTACTATCAAAGACAAATTAGTGTTATCAGAACACAAAGCGTCAATAACTTTATCGAAATTGTAGAAGTCCTGTTAGTTTGTATCAGGCAGAAAAGTTCTCTTCGGCCGCTGAGGCGGAAAAATCCTGTTCGACTGTTTAAGTGTTGTATACCTGTTCCTCCAGGTTAAGTGAGGGGTTATTGAGTGAAATTCCTAAGGGAAGTCTGGGGCTGGACATAGAATGGTAAGTTCGAACTAGAAAAAAATAAATCCTGGTGTGCTTATTCTTATTTACTTTACTATTATTATCTATTTCCGCATTTAGATTATAATACATTCCATATTACACGATCCTAAGTATTAGCTATATGGCATACGTACTTTCAGAATATGCTCATACCATTGAGATAAGTATATGAATAGTTGCTAGTACTGAAAATATAGGGATTTGTGGATATACATTTGTAAAAGTATTTTTGTACAAGTAATTTACAATGTGTTTTTAAATGAATGATAGATTTATTAAAGGAGGCTAGTGGTTGCTTATGTGCTTTACCTATGTTATTTATCTCCATGGAATAAATCTCTATTTGAATATGTGTTTGTTGATAGTTAAATAACCAGCTATCAAACCTTGGCCTAAATATGTAATTCTTCTTAATTCTAGTGGTATGGAAATATTCCTTACTTAACATCGAATGATATTAACTTGAAAAATATCTAGAAGAAACACGGGAATTATATGGTACAATTACCATCGATGGTGCTATACTATATGTATAAAATTGTTCTTTCGTATAGGACAATTGATGAGGAGATCTGTCCAATTAAATGGTCAGGAGGTGATCCCCGCTCTTGTATATTGTTTGATTATTTCCTAAAGAACCATTATTGAGCATTTTTGAAATTTGATGATTTGTTATAGAAGTGCTAGGGAAGCGGAAAAGTGTACTCATAAGAGATAGCTCAAAGACGTTAACCACTTTGAAACTATACACCGTTCTATAAAGGAGTTTTCGTGATATATGGAGATGCTGGAATTCATGTGCGGTTCCGAGACCCATTGGTGCATGGAAATCTATATGAGATTCCAAGATCTATTTAAGATATGGGAGTCCTGGCATGATTCCAATACCCATTGGTGTGTGGGAATCCAGGTGGGATTCCATAATCTATTTGGTGGTGGTGCATGAGCAGAAACGCCGGACGTAGCCTCATCGGCGGTAAGGATTAAAACCAGAGATAAGAGGCATGACCGTAGGATTGGCAAACCCATAGGGTGCAGTTAGCTCCACCTAGACATTATTTACAGTTATTGTGTATGCATGTGGCAATGCATTTGGTCTTAGCAAGACCAGCTATATTTTTTCTTTGGTGCATCACTGGGGATGGATACTGCTTCAGAAGGATATCTTTAATCCTTGCGCAGGAGGAAAGTTCTCGAAGTACTGAGGGAACCTCCATGAAATCCTACACAAGTAGTGAACGAGCCTTTTTAGTTTTTGATTATATACCTAGTATTATTGTGATGTACACTCACAAGCATTACAGCTACTTAAAGTAAAACTTGTTCGTGTTTATGCACGATATGGTCTTACATGATACTTTTGATTTCAAAGATTTTTATAACATTAAAATATAGTTGGATGTGTTTTCTGACGCCGATTTTTTGGACAGACTCGGTGTTAGTTTGTTATAATTCTCAGTTTAGACCCAACATATTTGTAGATTTTAATTGGATGCATTAGAGTTACAGAAGGCGAGTTGGAAGCCTAAAGACATATTTACATAGATGATTATTTTTCTACTGCATTCATTGTTATATTTATCAGCAATTGTAAGTACAAGTTGTTATAACTGTCAGGTCTGAAATAGATAAATATACTCTGGTTGATGTATGTATATAATATATTTCAGTTTGACTTTTGTGTAATGATTTATTGTATATTATAGATTATTCGTTCCGCTATGAGATTATGTGTTGTTTAGTTTTCTTCTTATCTTCTTTCTTCTTTCTTTCCCCATAACAATCGATTTTTCCGGCTTTTGACTTCTTGGCACGCAATACAGTGGACGTCTTGGTGTCGATTTTCAAGGGTTGAAAAGTCCATGTTGTTACAATTCGATTTTAGTTCAATTGGGACCGCTTCGACGACCACTGGAATTTTTGTGAGTTATACTCACCTTTTTATATAATTAGTATGATATATAATAGAAAAAATTTACAGTTTGTGTTTAGATGAATTATTTGTTGGTTTAGTTAAATTTACACTTTTTAAAAGCGAATGTCATTTAAATTGAAATTACAGGAAATTTTGTAGAGAAATCCGAATTTCTTATCATTCCGATTTTTAGTTCCAGATACATCCCATTGATTTTATTTCAATTTTATACCTGTTATGTAGATTGTTAAATGTCAAAATTTAGTAGTTTGGCCACATTGCTAGAGGCACTGACATTATGTTGAAAGTTGAACATTTTTAGAAAAAAAGGTAGTAATAGCATTAGTTAAGTAATATAGTAATTAATGGCCTAGTTATAGTATTTTAAAATACTATAAATTATTGTTTTGACTTGTAAATGGTTTTGATTTGGAGAATGATTTTTAAATATGATTTTTGGAAATTTCCATGATATTTTATTTAAGATAGTTTTTGAACTTCTCTATTTTATTTCAACCTTTTTATCTGTCTTTCTAAACAAATGGAAATGTATTTAATTATGTTGGAAAGTATTTATTTTTACAGAAAATTTATTATAACAAAGATCGTTTATATTAAAAGAAAATAAAGGGGTTTATCCTTTATTTTAAAATGATTCATTTTGTAAAGAAGTTGGAAATATTTTGAAATAAATATTTGTGAATATTCATATAAAAATGTTGTATAAGAGGATTGGTTTATAGTAATATTTTATAAATAAAAGAAATTTTTGTAAATTGTGTTTTATAAACAAAAGAATGATTTTATAAATGATATTATATAAAAAATAAAATAATATCATTTTGATAAACTGGAATAATTAATTCCATTTGTGAATTTATATTGATATAGGAAATGCTCATTTTACGAAAGCATTTGGTTTATTTTAGAAGCGAGGATTTATGTTATGGTTATAAGATTTATAAATAAAGAGTTTCGATCTATAAAGGGTTTTCATAAGGGAGTTTTATTAAAGGAATTTTATAATTATACATTTGAAGATTTACCAAAGTAGTTCATAATTATGTTTAGAGATTTGTAAAAGGAGTTTTATAAATAGAAACGAGTTTAATAAAATGAGTTTTATAAATAGAAATGAGATATATAAAAGGAGTTTTATAAAGGAATTTTATAAAATGGAATTCATAAAAGAATGAGACCAATTTTCATAAATGATCATTTCAACTTATGGTGGTATGAAAATTGTTCTTTTCATACTTAACATGAAATTTGAGGTATGGAAACTTGTCTCTAACTTTAGAATTAAAAATGTATGTCGAGGCAAGGGTAGTTTTCTAACTTATTCGATTTCATTGTTAACCATGAGATAGTATTATTTAAAATCGAAAAGTGGTGGTAATTATATTTTTTTATTATTTTCATATAATCCATTTACTTACATCAAAGGTGTCTTGGGTTTATGGTTATCAATATTTAAATGGCATTTGTTTTAACCCAATTAAATATGGTTTCAGAAATAAAATATTTCTTAAGATTTGTGAAAATACTTATACGTTTGAAATAAGTATATGAGTACATTTCCTAAGTATTGAAAATGTGGTGTTTCGTGAACATACTTGTATGATTAATATAAGTATATGGAAAAGTTTTTTGAGTATTAAAAGGATGAAATGTTTTATGAATATGTTTATATCGTCAAGATATATATATATATATATATATATATATATATATGAATATTTTCTATGTATATAAAGGAATAGAGGAGACTTGTGAATATATATTTGTAAAAGTATTTGACACAAGTAGTTACAAGGTGTTTTTAATTAATGATATGAATAATGAAAGAGGTTTGATGATTGCTTTCTACTAAACCGTGCTTGGTTCAATTCTCTATTTGAATTGTTTGTGCTGAACCATGCTATGTGGGTCGCATCCGTTAGGATATTTTGTCATCACTTTTTCTAAAGTATTAGTTTTGGATTTTGTTGTACATGAGAGCTCTCGGGAAAAGTGTGCAAAGCCACCGGGGTTGTGAAATATTCGGTATTGTCCAATAAATGGTAGGTTGGTCTTGCCACGTAGGGGATCCATGCGAGGCCCTCGATATATTTTATCTAAAGGTGTACTATGACAGGCTCATTGATTGAATACATTCTCCAATAAGTTTCTTTTGGACTCGGTCGCATAATTATTATTCTGGAATTTAATTTGTGTAACAATTTCGGCTATAATTCAATATTTATTCTAAACCCTAGACTTTATTATTATGTCAAAAGATTTTCTATGAAATGGTTTGGTTATCATAGGGAAAAAAGCCATCCATGTTTATGTGTGGCATGACCTTATGCGATATATTTATTTTGAAGAGTTTTATAACATTAAAATCCATTTGAGGCATGTTTCTCATGTCGGTATACCAGATTGATCCCGGTGTTATTTTCTTGCAATGCTTGGGCTAGATCGAGCATATTTTCAGATTTAGCATGGATGTTATGGTGCGTCAGGGACAAGATGCCTCCAAGACATATTCGCATGTATTTTATTTCCGTCACATTAATTGGTGGTATTTATCAGCAATTGCGAGAACATGTTGTTATAATTGTCCAGGCCGATGATAGACGAGTATGATCTGATTAATGTATGTATACACTTTTATCTTATAAAGATCTATTGTATATTATATATTACTCGTTGCATTATGAGATCCCGTTCCATCATTACTTTTGTTTTTCCCGAACACTCTTTCGGCACTTGCATGCTCGACATGTGAATATCGTGGACGCATTAGTGTCGACTTTTAAGGGTCGAAAAGGTAGATCGTTGCATATTTCCATTCCCTCCTTTAAAACTTTCTTTATTTTATACCAAATAAATCTCATCAAATAATCTTTCTCTCTTTATTATCTACGGCCAATCATAGCATCATATGGTCCTTAAAATTTCCAAAATCCCTTAACATTTAATATATTTAAATCTATTTTAAACATTATATCGATATCGTATATCGATACGCATGTTTATAACATTTATACACACACATTATTATATACTAATGGTATTCAAATAAATCAAATAGAATTTTAATAATGAATATTACATATATATCAATTAATGTGATTTTTAAAAAATACCCACTTAGTTTTATTCTATTAAAATAAAGTTTGAACATTCTATCGACATCGTACATTAGTATGCACATTTATAACTTTTATATACATACTTTTCTAAATACTAATGGTATCCAAAAAAATCAAATAAATTTAATAATTAATATTTCATAATATTAATTAAATTAATTAATTTATAAAATTATAAATTAATTAAATCGTGTGGTTATTTGGAGTACTCATCATTACTGTTGTGCGATTCAAAGGTTTAAATTAAATTAGTGATTAATATCAAAAAATTCAAATATTAACATTCATACATCACCTTTGCTAGTGTCGTGACATTTTGGCTGAATTTATCGCATATACATCTTTTTGATAAAATCTAATTTTACTTATTATAAGCGGTACGTAGTAGTAACGATTATTTACACCGATTCACTATACCAAAATTATATAACATTAGGATTAAGAAAGTTGGCTTTTGTTAAAATTCCAATATCGTCCACAGTCAACTTGGTAAGTCCAAACATAAAATCCTCAGTTCAATAATAACAGTTATTATAATTGTATTGCCCTGGTAAGAAACTTTGACTTTAAGTTGACTAAAGTTGATCGTAACATTAACCTCATATAATTTAGGAGAAGAATTCTATAATGAATAGTGTTTCACCTCCAATGTTTCAACTTAGACCCAACTATAGTCGTTCAATGGATGATATGCCATGATTTAACTATAATGTGTCCACATTGAAGTTACACAGTATTCTTAAGTTTATGAAACTATATGACATCGTTACTTCGAGATTCTCTATTTGGCCATATGTTAAAGAATAGAGAATTCTCAAGTGACCCATTTCAAAATTATTCAATAACTATCAGTGCATAACCTCTTGGTGTCTCCAACGGCCATTAGTAATACACTACTCAACATTTGGAGAGTGTTTGTAACTGTCGGGAATTTCAGACGCTTCATATTTAAATATATGAATTATTTAAATTTTAGATTTAATGTGATCAAAATGATTTAATAACCATATCAACCCTATTTATAACAATAACTAATGATAAGAAACTTATTTTTGAAATTAATTTACAAAAATTAATTTTTTTCAAATAAATATCGGTAATATGACCGAAAACCGTTTTATCGATAAATGGTGCCAAAACACATGAAATTATCATCCTAAGGAACTGCTTCAGATTTTGATGAAATTAGTGTCATCGGGGTTGGAATAATAAGGCGATGCATGTCGACAAGTTTCCTGGCGATTCGATGTTCCGTGTGATCGTGCAAGCTCGAAATGCATGGCGGTTTATTTGAGAAATATAATAATAATAATAATAATAATATACTTTTATTATATAAACAACGATACCCATTCAACAACTCTATCATTTTTCGTCTTTCCTTTTATATTTTCTTCCTTTAGTAACAAAAATCCTCAACCGCCACTTAAATTGTTCAGGGAGCTACAAGCAACATTAGAGCTTAGCATTGGATTCGACGGACATAGGGGAGAGAGGGCTTCGAATCAGTACAGAAGATGGTGGTTAAGGTGACACTTGACCATGTGCGATTTTTTGTAGGTCGTGCTAGGGTTTGAGTTCATCAGAGTTAGAGGCAGAGTTAAGCCAAGGCGATGATGACGTCGGGCTTCTTATGCAAGGATGAGTGAATGGGAGTCGTTAGGGGCGATGCGTCTTTGAGAAACACTACATTGGGTTTGTCATGAGTGATGAGAAGGTTGGAAATTTATGGAGTTGTGTGGAGGTCAAATTAATGGCATGGTTGAACCAGGGATATCAAGAGAAGTCGATTCATAATGGTTAGGGAAGGTGTGGTCATATACAACAAATCACGACCATGCACTGTAGCACGTGAGTCCAGTAGGTTGTAAGGAGGAGGATGGTGCCGATCCTGACATGGTTTAGTCGGGAGTAAAGCTCGCACAATGAGGAGTCAGATGCAATTGATGGTGGCGATTTTGTTGACAAAGCAAGGAGAGAAGGTCGCAAGCATTGGGTTGTTATGCACGTGCATATCTCTATACACATGGAGTAGTTCGATTTGGGGGAAAGAAGGATTCAGGTAATAATTAGTTAATTAATGTAATTTATTAAAGTTTTTATCCTAAATATTATAAAATCAACAACTTTTGCATACAAAGTCTAATAGAGACCCTCTTCATCCTTGCACTCGTACGGGAATTGTCGACGTCTTGGTTAGGCTTGGACTTGGGTGAGTTAGTTCACCATTAATTTGTGTTTGTTTTGTATATAATGTTTGTTGTGTTTAATATAAATTAAAATAGATGAAATGTAAGTTATTACTTTTGGACCTCTCATTGCTTACAACATATATGTAGTATACATTCTCTAATAGCCCTCTTAAATAATGACATGACCGATACTTGCTGTTTACATGTTTGACAGTGTTTGTAAATGTTCAAAGCGAAGTAGTCACTATAAAATCACTTTGAAATCCCTCGTTGTTAACATATGTTTAATTGGTTAAAATGTGAATATACTGTGGAAATATATATCTAGTTATTTACTAACACGTTTTGGTGTGTTTCTGACATAAAAATATTAGTTTGGAAAATTATAGAAATTATGAATTGAAGTTGTGATAGTTAGAGGTGAATAGGTCGCTATGAATGCAGTTTTAAATTGTTTTATGTTCAATGATTTTTAAAGTTAACTTTAAGGACATCCTAGGGCTTCTTTGCATTTTTAATAAATAATATAAGTTTATTTATTATTGGAAAAATATGCAAATTTACATTTTTTTAATAATTACCTATGAATTTTTAAAGTAAAGGGTTTAAATTATAAAATATGTTTTTATGGATTTTAAATAAAATATAAAATAAGTATTTTTAAGCAAATTTAATATAGATATTTCAAACCATAGTTTAGGTGTTTTTAAAGAATTTTTAAATACATATCATTTTTAGAAAATTTGTTAAACTTTATTACAACAAATATCAGCTTATGTAATATAATATCTTTTTAATTTTTTTAGCATTAAGTATGTTATCTTATAAATGAATTAGTACACATATAAACATATACATCACTCAAAAAAGGTTTTTAGTAAATATATATTAGTTTTCAAAAGAAAGTTAACTTTTTATAAATGTAGTAAAGGAAGTTTGGATTTCAACACTTAAGTTAAAAAAATTATGTTTGGAAGTTAAATAAAAGTCTGTTACCTTAACTAACAAGTACGAATATACTTTAATTTTTAAATTAACTGTTTTAAAGTTTGTAATAACTACAAGAAAATGATTTTGGGTTGCAGTAAATATTGTTTAAGTTATAATTGTTTTTAACCCTTATTAATTATACTTAAGGATATAATTGATATTTAATAATGAATGTTTAAAAGATAAATATAAGTTATTGGTTTTGGGTTGTAGTAAATAGTGTTTTAGAAACATTCATTTATAATACTTATAAGAATAACTAAATCCTTAAAAAGAAAGTTTTAAGATAACATTTAAAAGAGGGAATGTCTTAGGGTTGTTGTGACAATCTTTATGCGACACTTATCTTAAACCCTTATAAAATTAATAGATCTTTAAAAGAGAGTTTAAAGATAAGGGTTAGGTGTGAAGTATTTTGCGTATGTAGTGAATGTTGTTTTAGTAACATTTTTGTTTTTAACACTTGAATTATATTTTAAAGTGAAACAATATTATAAATATAATTAAACTTTTAATAATGGAATTTAAAGATGATAACAAGTATGGGGTCTTTTCAAATTAAGATAAAACGATTATATATTTAGTTTATAAAAGAGAAGGGGTTTATAGTAACAATGTTTGAGTAACATTTGTTTTTGTCCTCTTTGATTATATTTAAACCAGTTTAATCTTGTTATTGATTCGTGAATATACTTATAGCATTTGAAATAAGTATATGAATACTTTGAAGTATAGAAAGAGTATAAATGAATAGTAAATATGTGAATAGTAAAACACATGAATATTAAATATAAGTACATATATTTTATAATGGGAACTTTAATCTATATACAAGTTTAAATAAGTTAAGTTTAAATTAATATGAAGTTTAACTAACTAACGGAAGTTTAATTAAATAAACTGAGTTTAATTAAATGAATGAGTTTAATTAAATAAATTAGTTTAATTAAATGAACGATTTTAATTAATAAAGGTGCTTAATTAATAAAAGTTGTCTAGTTAAAAGAAGTTTTAATTAAAGAAAGAAGTGTTTAATTAAATGATGAAGTTTTAATTAGATGAAGATGCTTTATTAGATAAAGGAAATTTACCAATAAAAGAGGTTCTAATTAATGAAAGATTAATTGAATAAAAAATGGAATTTGTTTACGTGGCTTGATCTTGCTTTGTAATCATTCTTTGTGTGTTACTTGTATATGGAAAACATTCAATCATATATTTTGCATGAAAATCGACAAAGTAGACTTGTTTCTGTCCGTGATAGTTAAAAATTATGATTCCAGTAAGGCATAGAAGCAATATCCTCTAACCTGCCGAGCTTCACTCTTAATTGAGAGATAGAGGAAATCGTGAAGAACGAAAACGTGATAAGCATATGAGGCCTGGTTTCCATATGTGATCATTCTCATTGTTACTTAATATAACCAAACTAACTTGGGAAATTAGTCGATTCAGTCTTGGAGAGACAGGGATCAGTAAGTGTTTTACTTATCAAAAACTACCTCAAGACCGAGATACATGGTCAATCTCTTGAAAATGGATCTGTTCGAGAAGCTAGAATCTATTTGGGGTTCATGGTCTGTTCGAGTGATGATGGCTCATGTGTTACTAAACGTGACTTCACCATCGGTGTATGATTAAATTCAGAGTATAATGCATGATCCCGAGTGTAGCTAACCCAAGGAGGTACATCAACTCAATATCTAGGGTATGCTTATGAATATGTTACATGCGAGGAGTTGTTGATACCTTGTTCATGTTGTTCATGAAAGCTTTTGGATTTTGGGACAATTGCGTTTAACTTATCGTATATTCTACCTGGAGATATATGATGCTTGGAAGGTGTTTTTTGATCCTTGTCATAGAGATTAGTCTTGGTTTACTGAGGATTTTTTCAAGGAAAATCCATTATGCGAACCTGCCCTAGCGGTTTTGTTTGTATACATATAAATATGTTGTAGCATGACAAATGAAAGAATCACAACTATTTTATGATTTATATACTTCACCCTAAACATTATCTATTATATCGCAATATGCACCTATTAGATGGTTCAGTCTTTTGAGGGGATAAACATTATGACAGTCTCAAAATGCGTCGTTATATATCGTACACATATTTCTTAAGTTTCTTACTCTAGAATCATGTCTGACACATGGCTTTGTTTTCCCTATATACCTTGTGTGCTCTTCCGAGCAGTCTAAGAAAATGATGTTTTCATTAACGTTCATCGAGCTCTTGGAGAGGAATTGGATGTTTAGCTGCCATAGTATTCTTATTTCCACTATATTATATATATATATCAACAAATGTAAGGATTGGTTGTTATAACTATCCAGGTAGATAGTAGTACTCTGATTAGTAATTCTGAAATACTTTATATACCACAATAATGTTTGAACCAAAAAAGGCACAAATACAATGATTGAATAGAGAAATAAAAATGAAGAAATAAAATGAAAAAACTAGAAAGAAATGAACACACAAGGATAAATAGTGGTTCGATGTACTCTAGCCTATGTTCACTCTAAAGATTTTATTTATTTATACTGCAGATTAAAAGTACAGTTTGTTCGGATTAGTATAAAACCGTGGAGTTATGAAAAAATGGAAGAGTGTAGGCAAGTAAGAAGAGAAAAATATTCCTAGAATGAACCATGCCTTTCGTATTTATAGGGGTAGATGATCAAATATCTGACTGATATTTCTCCTGTAGATCGTCTCCACAAAGACGAAGTCCTCCAAAAAAATCTCAATTCCAGATTCTCTAGGGTTAGGGATTGGTGCCGATCCCTTTAGGGGAGGGGATCAGTACCGATCCCTTCTATGTAATGTAGGGTTGTGACTTCTTGTGTTGGCACATCTTGTTGTTCACTTCGTGTTTCCATGGTTGTTTTGCATAGTTGCGTATGTGTTATTGGGTTTAAATTATGAATCTATTGAATAATGGAGTTGCTAACTCTGGTGGTCATGGAGGTTGAAAGATAATTTCATAGAATTATAGGAAGAGAACTTAAAACAGGCTCTTGGCATCATCGATAGTGAGTGAAAGGAGTGGGGGACACTTTGGATGAAGATTTTAAGGATCAGTTCCGATCGCCTAAGGAACGGATTGGTACCTATGGTACATTAGTAGGATTCAACACTTAAGCTAGTCTTTCCTTAAGTGTGGGATCGACGATAATCTCTCACCTATTAATTTTCTTCCATAGGTGAGGGATCGATGATGATCCATCACCTAGGGATATTTCGACTTTTGAATTTCTTTGGATAATTTGCCTTCACTTTACGGTCTTGATTGTACTTGAGTTGTGTTTGCTTGGAGCCTGGCCTGAGAATTTGAGTGTTTACTTGGGACTTTACCTGAGATTTTATAAAATTTCCATGTTCTGAGTTTTCCTTCATTTGCATGGGGTCAAACCCGAGATTTATGAGTGTTTGCTCCAAGTCATTAGGGATTGGTACCGATCCAAGTCCAAGGATCGGTATAGAGATGCACTTGGGGTTTTTATGGATTGCTTCGGCTCTGGCTCAGGGATTTCTCAAGTCTATTATGCTTCGAGTCTGACCTGAGAATTTTGGAGTTTTACTTTGTGTCGGCCCTTCCAAAAACTTGAACCTTTGAAATTTTCAACTTTTTCGACCGTTTTTTATTTCTTTTTTCTTGCCTTATGATATTCCTAAAGTCCTTGGGTCATTTCTCCTTCATTCGCTCATATGATTCTATTGTCTAAATGAGTTTGAATACTGCTTGGTCAAAAGGCGGTATAACACTTGCCCCCTAAAGCATGCCTTGCGAATGAAAGATATGCTTTGTTTAAGAACAATCATGAAGCCAATATTCGATAGTTGATCTCTCTAGTTGCTTCAATTTTGATGAATCGTCTAATTCCTTTGGACTCTTTTGTTAACCATGGGTTATTCCAGACCTATTATAGTCTAAAACTCTAGATTCAGCCTAATACAGTCCATACAACATCAGTATTCAAATTTCATTCAAATTTATTACATCACATATCAAAACCTTTTCGTGCTCATCCAAGATTAGTGCCATTATCACATAAGTACAAGCAAATCATGTCATTTTGATCTAAGTTGTATCCATTCCTAGGTTTGATCCCTCCGAATGTTAGTTGAATTCATGGCCATTCAGATTCTATAATTAAATTCACGAACACCCCAGATCGTTAGTTGAGGTTGTGGTCGTTTAGGATCGGTAATTAAATCTGTGGTCTCTCCTGACCATTTATCTAATCCATGGCTGCTCAAGGTCGATAATCCAATCTATGGCCTTTCGGGGCCTACAATCCTATCCATGATTGTTTGGGGTCGATAATTGGGTTCATGGTCCCTTCAGACTGACTTATGGTGTCTCTAGAACCTTGGTAAGCCTAATCCGCTCGCTCTTCGACGAGGGGACTTATCGATAAGCGAGCCATCAAGTCGCTCTCCGGCAAAGTGACATGCTTCTTGCACTTCGATCCCAACTCTCTGGTCGGGACTTAACATGATAGAATTCCATGGTCTCTTCGAGCCTCTGGTAACCCAATAGCTCTCTCTTCAACGAGGGGACTCAACAACAAGTAAGCCCATCCACCCACACTCCAGCGAGGTGACTTACTCCTTGCACTCCAATTCTATCTCCCCAAACTGAATATAATGTGATCAATATTCATCGTCTCTCTGAACCCTTGCTGAGACCAATCCGCTTGCTCTTTGGAGAGATGACTCAATGACCAGTAAGACCATCCGCTTACTTTTCAACAAGATGACTTACTCGTTGCACTCCGGTTCCGTCTCTCCAGACGGAACATAACACGATCAATATCATATGAGACCATCCAGTTTCTCTTTCAAAAGGAAACTCCTACCTTGCATACTAGTCCTATGGGATTTAAAGTGATAAATATCGTACAATCCATCCACTCGCTCTCTGACGAGGGGATTTGCACCTTGCACACTGGTCCCACCCTTTTGGATAGGACTTTAAGTGATTAATATTCAATCATCACATATAATGTGTATTTAATAAACAAGGTTCGTATAATGGAATCAAGTTCAAACATAAAAACTAAATTCAAAAGAGTTGCCTCACTAGGCATTACAGACTAGTATCCATCTTAGAGCATGCCTAGGGACCATTCAAGATCCTATGCACGAGTAAGTATCTAGGCTATATTATAGCATGGTTTATTGGAAAAGGGAAATATAGTGTGAGAATCAGACCTTATTCTCTGCCATGCCCATTAAGATATGATTATCCTTGACCTTATCCAATGTCGTTTCAATTTACTGTGGTCGATGGCTGCTCTTGTTTCGCCTCCCCAGTATGGTTCCTTATATATTACAAATATTGGTTATCTTTGACATGTTCCTCTATCAAATCTCGTAAGTGTCTGCAAACATTTGTGCTATGCCCGTCCAACTCAAGGAATAGGCAGTACTTTCCAGACATCCTTTCATGCTCTATGGATTCTCTTCTTACCGGCTTTCAATAGGGGAGTTGCCCTCGGGTATTCAGATAAATCCGCTCAAGGATTTCATTAAAGTCTATATAAGAAGAGAATTTTGGTTCCCTCCTTTGTCGCTTTGATCCGTCGAAGCCTTCATCCACCTTTTGCTTTCCATTGTCCTTGCTAGATCCCGATCCTTCGCCATCTAGAGCAATAACCTCTTCCTTATCAGCTTCAGCATCCTTTTATCATAGAAACCTTTCGGCCTCGTAATAAAACTCTACAAGATCCCTTGGAGGATCCTGTTCCAATGCAATCTTGAAATTAGTTCTCGAGGCTATCCCTAAAACTGCCAGGATCAAAACTATCGGTGGGTCCAGCTTGTCAACCGATGTTGCCGCTACATTGAATCTTATCAAAAAAATCCCAAGGGTTTCTCTGGCCCTCTGCTTCATACTTGCAAGTGTCATAACATTCTTGGGTCATGAAATATGGACTTAGAATTGCTTCATAAACCTATTCACTAACTCGACCCATATGCTAATAGAACCATTCTCTAGTTGCCTAAACCATTATGCCACCAAACTATAAGATATAAAAGGAAACACTATCCTATGAGTTCCTCAGATGCCCCTATCACCTCCATGTGTCGGATGAATCTCATCAAATGAACCGGTGGGTCTAACTTTTCCATTATAGTCTCCAATGTTGGTAGCTTAAAATCTGGAGGATTCCTAGCATATCGAATATTCAGAATGAATAGACTCCTACTCACATCTTCCATGCTCTAGTTGGGTAGTCCACCTCTTATAACTCATCTCACCAATTCAGCAAGACTATCATTGTTATCCAAATGAACTCGAAGTTTACACTTCTAGCTTGCCGCCCGAGTCCACGTGGGAATTCTGGCACGTACTCCTTCGATCGTGCTTCTGCATTTTGATTCACATTAGTATGCCCAGCATCATTTTCGAGATGCGTATCATTTCCACTAAGGTTAACCTGATCCATGCCTCCGAGTGCTTGGGGTTCAGTACCTACTTTGATATGAGGGAATCAGTATCGATCCATAATGTTGGCTTGGGGTTGGCCCACGGTCATTCTACTCTTCCTCCTGGCCTACTAGTTCCTACTTTATGCCTCTGATTTTGATTCTCATCTACTCTGGCAGTTCTTGCTTTTCCCATCCTTCTAATTAAGCTTTCTATCATCTCCTCCTGGCAAGTAATCATCCTTGTTTGCATCTCATTCATCATGACCTCCATATCATCCCTTGTTATGTAGATGAATGTGTGACTAGCACCCGATGACGCCTCCTGGCTGCCCCTTGTTGATTTTAAATAGTAGTATCCCTTTTAGCTGATTATCTAGCCATTGAGAATCTTTTCAAGTTTCAAATCAAGGAGTTTAAGTGTGTTCTCAGTGAAAACATGAAAATGTTTAAACCAGAAATGACACAAACACCCAAACGATTGAGTAGAAAAATAAAAGCGAAGAAATGAAATGCAAAAAACTAGAAAAAAATGAACACACAGAGATTTGATGGTGGTTTAGTGTACTCTAGTCTGCATCCACTCCAAAGATTTTGTTTATTTATACTACAGATTATAAGTACAGTTTACTTGGATTTGTATAAATCTATGGATTTATGAAAAAATGATAGAGTGTAGGAAAGGAAGAAGATAATAGATCCCTAGAATGAACCATGCCTTCTGTATTTATAAGGGTGGACGACCAAATATCTTGCTGACATTTCTCTTACAGATCCTCTCTACGAAGACGAAGTCCTAAAAAATCTCCACCTCAGATTCTCTAGGGTTGGGGATCGGTACCAATCCCTCTAAGGGTAGGAGGTTTGTATGAATCCTTATATACGTAGTATAAGGTCTTACGACTTCTTTTTGGCTCGTCTTATTGTTGGCATTGTTTTTTCAATGTTGTTTTACTTAGGTACCTAGGCGTTTTTGGGTCCAAATGATGAATCTACGGAAGAATAAAGTTGCTAACTCTAGTTCTTATGGAGATTGACAGAGAATTTCATAGAATCATAGGAAGGGAACTTGAAACAGGCTTTTGGCATCATCAATGGTAGGTGGAAGGATTGGGGGCCAATTTGGTTGAAGATTTAAGGATCGATACCGATCGCCTCACCTAAATGTGGGATTGGTCATGATCATGATCCCTCACTATAAATCTTCAACCAAATCTTCAACCAAAGGCGAGATAACAAGTAGCTTTGTGTATTAAGTTTTATATTATGTTATCATTCGTTATGAATTTCTGATGTTTTTATTCTCCTTTTTCTTATTCAATTTTCTTTTCTTCTTTTTGTTTACCCTAACATTCTGTCTTTCGATACTTGGGTGCTCGGTACATGAACACCGTGGATTTATTAGATCCGACATTAGAGGGTCAAAAAGGCACTCATTACATATGGTATCAGAGCTGCAGGTTAAGCGAGAACCTTGGCTTTGGTGAAGAAAAACTCATCAAGAGAAACAGTAATGAATGCCCTAGCATGAGTTGAGTATATTATACGTATGAGAGAGCATTTGTATTTGATAAACATATACCTTTAAGGTACTTCCAACAATGGAAATTAAAGCTCTTATATAAGGTAACTTAGGTAAGTATAAGTTGATTGTGTATTTCAATTAATGCAAGGATTAATGGTGTGTAACGACCCGTAAAGTTCGACCATTTGAAATTGTTTGTTTAATAGGATTCTGTAATTTATTTTAGTTGAAAGAATAAAGGTGGTAGATAAATATTAAAATGAAGGCTTGAATAAATTATATAGAAGTGACTTAGAAACCTATTTAAAGACATTTGAATAAAATTCAAATGAATTAAGTAGAGAAAGAAAGAAAAATTCTTACCTGGACATAAAATTTAATATGGGAATATTAAACCAATTTAATGCAATAAAAGATTGTGAACGATAAATTGAATAGATTAAGAAACCCTGTTATTGCAAGTCAATAAATTTGTAAACCCTAATGAACATCTCAAAATTTATAAATTTATTGAAATTTAAGACATAGCATAAGCGTAGAACTATAGGTATGATGACAAACTTTTATAAATTGGCTAATTAAGGGTCAGCAAATTTATTTGGAAATCAAACTCAATTAAGGGTAAGTAATTATGATGGATTGATCGCATAAACGTTACTAATTTTTATCATAGTAACGGAAGTGCAGATGGAAGGCAACTGTAGAAATTTAAGTACGTATTAACAATTGAAAGGGACTGTCGATTGAATGGAGTACTTTAGGTTGTCTTACTAAATTTAGAATTTAACATAAGACAAATAGAAATAAATCAATAAACGTATAGATTTTAAGTTTATTATGATGAATTATTTTAGTGATATGACTTAGAATAAATGAAATAATTTGGGTTAATTGGTATTTAATGGAATTAAAGGTTGCAATATTCATAGGTAAGGATTTAGATGAAATAGATTGATGTATGAAATTTAATTGGATAAATGGCAATTAATTCCTTTAATTTGTGCAATTAATATATGTTAATTGATAACGATAAAAAGTTGATTTTTTTAGTGTAACCAACGTAAAATATTATCATAGCATGATACTTGGTTTGAATAGAAGGATTTGATTTAATGTGCAAATTTTGTTCTAAGTATTGAATAAAATTGGGAAGCAATTTTTTTTATGATAATAACGTTAGTATTGGTTAATAAATAGATTTCAATGCAGTAACCAAATAAATGGAATAAGATGAGTATATATTGCATAGAAATGAAATGTAAATTGTCACATTTGGTTGGAGCTAATTTTTAGAAACATATAAATGTTGAATCAGTAAATATTAAATTCCATTTAATATAAGAATTCAAAGGTGGAAGATTTACATTTGGATTGGAAATTTGATAGTTATTAATTAAAAGTGACCATTGAATAAATTTATGCAAACGTGATATAATGTAAATAGATGGGGATCAACTTTTATTTATGTGGTTAAGGGAATTTAATTTCTATAGTATGATAATCGAAATTAATGGAAGTTGGAATAGCTAATTTATATGTTAGTTGAAATTAGCTAGAATGTGTAGATATTGAATGATAGTAAAAAAAAAATTTAAGGGATATAAAAGTTTCAATTATACATGGAAATTCATACTCGCCATAAAAGGTTAATTGAGACCAAAGAAGTAGTATAGGAATCTAACCTTCTTTATAAATTTGGATTTATTGCAATAGTTAATTTCATAAAATAAAGGTAAAGCTAATTCAAATTTAACTGGACCATTGTTGGTATAACTTTAGAAGCAAGATTTATTTATGATTTGAGTATTTAATTCAACAAGTGGTATTTACGACAAATGAAATAGAATTGAACGTAAAATATTACGTTATTAAATGGAAATGGAATTTGTAAACATTGAGTGAAATCTTAAACTAATGTTAGTATTCGTCGTATTTACAACAATAACTTTGAATAATAGAAAGGAAGTGAATATAATAAATTAATCAAATTTATAGTGTTGAATACAATTGGATTGGAATTAATAAATAGTTAAGAAAAATAAGGGTTATTAATAATTTGGAATTTAATTATGGTAAAAAGGCTAATTGCAATCAAGATCATGAGTTGAAATGGAAATCCAATTATTTATTTAGTTAGATTTTGTTGAGAGTATAAGGGTATAAGTTTTAATAAATGGGTTTTAGAATAAAATTTTAAATTTCCTAATAATAAGAAAGTGCGGATATTAACGCTGCAAATTAATATACTTATACATTTTAATTCAAATTCAAGCGTGTTAAATCAATTGGAACTGATTGAATTATCTTAGTAATGAAATTTGGCTAATAATAGAAGTTGAAAAATAAAGTTTGTTTTTATGATTTATTTAATTTATTTAATAAATATTAAAAATAGCCATTTTTGTCACGGACTCGGATTTCGACGAAACCAGTTTCATCGGATCCGTAACGTTAAATTATAATAATGTTTCAATTTTCGTAGCGATCGGACTTGTCGTTTGATCGTACGGACTCGAAACGCCTTGAAATTTACGCATTTTGAAATCAATGTGAAATTTTGTTTTTTTTTAGCATAACTTCTTCATACGATCGAATTTGGTCGCGAAACTTTTTCCATCGCGTTCAGAATATTTTAAAACACCTATTTGGATATATAGTTTTAACAAATTTGGCTCCGGAGGCATAGCGGGCTTTTTGGACCATGGTTTGTCACGCACGTTCGCGTATCCAGTCTAGCTACCCTACCTCTAGCCTATCTATAAATATACAGCTATAAACCCTAGCTCCTTTCTTTTTCATTTGCTGTACGTTCATTTCTTCACTCTTTTCTCTTCCCCAAATGTATACATCTCAGATCCAATTCAGATCTATCCACAGTTCAAAATCAAAAGTCAAAACTCAAAAATTTCAGAAAATTCCAGAAAAAATATATGTTGATGTTTTCGATACGCGTAATCTACTGGTGAAATTCGTTTTTCAATTGGAGCTGTCGTTCATCCAGAATAAATTCAAACAGCCCCAAAACCGTTCATCATCGCCGTAACAAAAGTTGTCGGATCGGAAAAACATTTCTGGGTTTTGGAGAGGGAATCGAGGGGATCGCATCTATGTAGTTTGTTTCGAGTTTCAACGGTTGGATTGGTGGGAATTTTCGATTAGGGTTGGTGATAATTGGCGGCGGCTGTGTTGCGTGCGTTCTGTTCTGGAAGGAGGCGTGCGCATTTATTTTGGTGATGTGTCACATGGTATATTGTGAGTGAAATATGTGTCGTTTATTTATTTGAATTCAATCATCATTTTTCGCCATAACTTTCTCATACGAAGTCGGATTCACACGAAATTTCTTTTGTTAGGATCGTAATTTAATTCCGGACTCGATGACGCTGGTTTTGACGAATTCTGAGACGGGCGAATTTTTGGGTTTAAATCGGGTTTAAATTCGATTTAAATTCAAAAGGTGAGTGTTTTAACTCACTCACAACTACTAGAAGCTTTTATGTTTGTTAAATAAATTTTAGAAATGAATAGAAATTTATTTATGAGCTTTTGGCATGTTATTTCATTCATATCTGTAGAATTGCATTTTATTGAATTTGACTGTTAATTTAATTGTTTTATTGCGTGTTAATTGGCTGTTAGAAATTATTGTTTGCATATGAACTGCTAGTTAACAGTTATGTCAGTTATCACTGAATATAAATTGTTAGATTAATAGTTGATAAATATAATTTGAAATAAAACTGCCAATTATTACCTGTTGTATATTACCAAACATATATTGTTGTTGATTGATATTGCTTGATGTTTGTGATTGGATGATGGATGTGTTATTGAATGGATGTTTTATTTGATATCATTAAACTGCAAGTTAGTATGCATTTTTTTTTTCATTTCATTCGGGATTGCGGTTTGAAATGATATACAACCGCAGTTTTATTTTTAAATTGCGGATTGAAATGATAAATATCCGTATCACTTGACCATAGGATAGAAAACTATATACAGGCACCGCGGTCTATATATAACTATTTTTAATGAGATTTCTATGGTTTGGATGGAATACGGTTTATAAAAATCTTAAATTTTATACTGAATAAATATTTTCTTCCATATTTATATACATATGAAGTTGAAAAATTTGAAATAAAAAGGTGTATAAATCTCTTTATTAAAATGGAAGAAAATTTAGAAAATGGAGTTTGATAATTTATATCCTATGTTTAAATGTTAAGTTGGAAATTTTAAGATAGTATATTTACAATTGGATTTTTCCCAAAATAAATTGAAATGAATATTCTAGTATAATTTGAATTGGAAAATATATATATTTTATTACTAGAAATTGAAGTCTTATTATTTATGGATTTTATGTGAATGGTCAAGATTAATTAATAGAATATTGATTTTGAAAGGATAAAAATCCAACTTTAGTTGAAATATTAATGCTCAAAAATGGATATAAATATATATAAAATTGAAATGGTTTTGGGACTTGAAGTAATATTTTGGATTTTGGTTTAACTTTAAAACAAGAAATATTTGGAAAGCCATGTCATTTATTCTTTATAAAACAACAGTAAAGTTAAACCTTTTTAATTCGCATACCGTTGAATATCCAAACCATTTAGTTTTGAAAATAATGGTTTTAAAATACTATGGATTTTCGAAGAATTATGTTGAAAGTTACAAACAAAATATTGGTTACATGGGATATTAAATAATAAAAAGTGACATAATTTTTGGAAAGGAAAATTTTATTTGGGAAACGATATCATTGATTTGGGCTTTTATAAAATAATATGAAAATAAATTGTTTGTGTCTTTAAAGAAGAAATGATATCGTAATATTATGGTTTTGAAAGGGATTATATTCTGGTTTTAAAGTATAAACTGTTTTTAAATAACCGCGGTGTTATAATAACGATTGGTTGGCAAAGAGACCGGGATCGGATATGGACATACTCTCTGTCGATACCGAAAACCACTTTGACTAACCGTGTACGCGGTGGAGATTCCAGAATGAAGTAGGTGGTGGCGACGTTTCCTGTAAGGTAAATACGTGGACCCAACTCCCGTGAGTTGGCATAAGGTGGCTAAAACAGGAGCGATTCTCAGGCCAATGAGGTCATTCCTCTGATCGGACGCTCCTCTTCGATATTATACTTTGACTTGGATTTGATTCAGTGGCCACTTCTATATTTTGATTTTGGGGAGTTAGTCCGAGGTGGGCGGTAACTGCGGCTACGCGTTTCCACCAGCCTGGATAGCAATTGGTATATCTACCCGGGCATTGCCTAGTTGTGCCGTGTCACCTACCATATCGAGCCTTTACTACGAGTTTCTATTTGTGTCGTACCTATGGAGTATCCTCTGGTAGCTTCCCGATCAGGAGGTATTACGGTACTGTATAGACTATTGGCATTTTACGTGTTAAGGTGGAAAATGTAAAGCCTTAACGCTATTTAAAAGTAAGTTTATTTTACAATTAGACACTATTATAATAGCGCAATATACTACATAGTAAATAGTTTAACGGATCCTTAGGAGATGTAAATCCCGAGCATCTCTTGAGTTACTGTACCCATATTTATTTCTGTTTATTTAACTCACATAAGATTTTCTAGTCTGACTCGAGTGTTTTTGTCTTTTCAAATTCGCTCGGGTCAGTCCGAGCGTTTCAGGATAGCAGATTTTAGCTTTGGAGGACGAAGACGAAGAATCAGTATTATTTTATATATAGTATTACACCACACTCTTTCTATTCCGCTGCATTGCTTATATTGGTATGTGTAACTCTGATATTTAATGTAAAAGAAGAATCAAGCTTTTGTAAACTGTTTATGATCTGTATATTTGTTATTATATTTTATCCTTCCGCTGTGAGATTCTATTTTCGTTTTATTTCTTCTCTATTTTTCTTATTTACCCCATAACAATCCGCCCTTGCGTATGCTTTGAATTGGCACGTGTGTCGGTTTAAAGTGTGCGAAAAGGCGGGATGTTACAGTTGGTATTAGAGCTTTGGTTTAGCGATAAACCTTGGCTTTGTGGGGTTTGACTCTTTGTTAATAGGGTAGAAATATCCTATGGGAGTCCTTGAGTGTATATATATGAGAGAGCGTATTTGTTAGTATTAATGAAAAGATTTTTATATTGTGTTAATCTGTTCCGCTCTGTATTTATAAATTCTGGTTGATGCATGGGACGCTATGTCATCAATAGGGATTTCTAAACACTTAATAGGACAGACCGACATAATATCCGTTTTAATATAGGTGAATGAAATAATTTTGCCTATTATATTTTCTATATATAAAAATAGTTTTATAAAGATATATATATATATATTTGGTTGCTATAGATTGGGTGTTAGAAAATAAAAATATCTATAATAACTGAAGCTAAGTTGAAATTATGATAAATCAAATTGGAGATTTTAGAACTTAAGTCCGGGATTTTCCAAACATGTTTTCAAAGAATTTATGAAAAATAATGGTTCGGTTTATAAGTATTTTCTTATATAAATATTTCGTATAAATTGGAAGAATTGTTTTAAGGAAGATTTTGGAAAAGAATTAAATTCTGTACTTTCCTCTCTGTCGCTGGAAAATAAATTCGGTGATGACGGCCGCATCATCGACTTTCATTTTCGAGTTTCGAAGGGGAAAGGCCACTGTAGTAAATTCTACTGCAGATTTATTTTGAAATTTTCTAAAAATTTTCTTTTATTGTTCTAAATATAATTAGAGATATAAAAGTTGCAAGAAATTAATTATCTATTATTTTGAAATAGGTTAAAATTTGACCCGGTACTTAATTCTAAATTTTTCCGTTAATTAATTGTTAAAATTTGTTAGTGAAATATTAAGTAAGAAAGTTAATGCTAGGTATAAGGGAAGTAAAAGTTTTTAACTGATAAATAATGGAAAAGATTTATTGAAGAATGAATGAATTAAAAGAATGGAGATTTAACTTGTATAGGTTCAATTGCATTTTCCTTAACATAAATAACTTACCCAAATATAAAAGTTGAAGTGTTAAATGAGAAACTGGAATTGAATATTTTACAAGTAGGAATTTAGGAAAAATGAAGTATTCAATAAATTACTGTTATAATAAGAATTTAATGGTATAAACTTAGGTTATAATTGAAATTTTACTGAAAAAGGGTTAAGAATTATTAATAGATGATATGAACCTAAGTATATAAAATGAAATTCAAAATAAGAATTGATTGTATGATTATTGACTTAAGTATGTTTTAATCTTCCCTATTCTAATATAATGGAAAGTATGAAAAATTGAAATGACTACAATTAATAGTTAATGAATAAATAAAAACTTCCACTTATAAGAATGAATGTTAGCAGATTTGGAATTTAAGGGAAATCTTACAAGTGAAGAGTAAGGAAATGAAGATATTCAAAATATTTGTTGTTATTAATGAGAATTTATTTTATAAACTTAAGTAATAAAAAGGAAATACAAATATAATGAATTTTGTGATAGTTGGAAAATAAAACTTGTAAGAAACAAAGAAATTCCTCCATAAATGAAGGAAAGAAAATCAAACCACTGAATTATGAAATAAATATATAATAAGCTATTGTGGTGTTGATTTGAATTGTTTGGTTGATGTATGGTTGTTGGGTAAGGAATTTTGGAGTTGTTGGAGGAACAATAATCTATCTCTATTCCATCTAAGACTGTTGAGTAACGGATGCACTCGATAGTTATTTCTCACTCCGTAAAATTTCAGAATTTGAACCCGAACAACTAATGGTTGTTGATTGAATGATTGTTGTTTGTGGTGTGTGCTGTTTGTTAAAATGTATGGTTGTTGCATTTGATTTGGATATGAATGATTGAATCTACCCAAACATTTCACTGTAATATAGATATTTAACTTTTAGATTATATAAGTGAATACAGGGGTTGGAAGCAACTGCTACTGCTTTTGGTTCCAAAATAATAAGCGTATTGCCCGACAAATAGGTACGTTTTCGGATTACGATTAAAGCGCTATTTATATATTTTCCCGTGTGGGATATTTTATTTTGGATATATATGTAATATATTTGTATATTTGGATATTATATTTTCTCCAGAGTCCCTCCGTACAAAGGAGACTCTGCCAAAAATTTTCGTAAATTTTGGACTTAGAATTTTGTTAAAGATATTTTTCCAACTTTAATAATTCAAGTATTAAAAGACATAATGATTATAAAACAAGTGTATTTCATTAAAGGAAATTAATTTAGTAAATTATTGTTATAAGTTAATATTTGAAATTAGATATACTGTTTTATTCTTCCTTCTCCCTTCCTTTTCCTTTTCGGGGACGAAAAGTTTTGAGTGGGGGAGAGTGTAACGACCCGTAAAGTTCGACCATTTGAAATTGTTTGTTTAATAGGATTCTGTAATTTATTTTAGTTGAAAGAATAAAGGTGGTAGATAAATATTAAAATGAAGGCTAGAATAAATTATATAGAAGTGACTTAGAAACCTATTTAAAGACATTTGAATAAAATTCAAATGAATTAAGTAGAGAAAGAAAGAAAAATTCTTACCTGGACATAAAATTTAATATGGGAATATTAAACCAATTTAATGCAATAAAAGATTGTGAACGATAAATTGAATAGATTAAGAAACCCTGTTATTGCAAGTCAATAAATTTGTAAACCCTAATGAACATCTCAAAATTTATAAATTTATTGAAATTTAAGACATAGCATAAGCGTAGAACTATAGGTATGATGACAAACTTTTATAAATTGGCTAATTAAGGGTCAGCAAATTTATTTGGAAATCAAACTCAATTAAGGGTAAGTAATTATGATGGATTGATCGCATAAACGTTACTAATTTTTATCATAGTAACGGAAGTGCAGATGGAAGGCAACTGTAGAAATTTAAGTACGTATTAACAATTGAAAGGGACTGTCGATTGAATGGAGTACTTTAGGTTGTCTTACTAAATTTAGAATTTAACATAAGACAAATAGAAATAAATCAATAAACGTATAGATTTTAAGTTTATTATGATGAATTATTTTAGTGATATGACTTAGAATAAATGAAATAATTTGGGTTAATTGGTATTTAATGGAATTAAAGGTTGCAATATTCATAGGTAAGGATTTAGATGAAATAGATTGATGTATGAAATTTAATTGGATAAATGGCAATTAATTCCTTTAATTTGTGCAATTAATATATGTTAATTGATAACGATAAAAAGTTGATTTTTTTAGTGTAACCAACGTAAAATATTATCATAGCATGATACTTGGTTTGAATAGAAGGATTTGATTTAATGTGCAAATTTTGTTCTAAGTGTTGAATAAAATTGGGAAGCAATTTTTTTTATGATAATAACGTTAGTATTGGTTAATAAATAGATTTCAATGCAGTAACCAAATAAATGGAATAAGATGAGTATATATTGCATAGAAATGAAATGTAAATTGTCACATTTGGTTGGAGCTAATTTTTAGAAACATATAAATGTTGAATCAGTAAATATTAAATTCCATTTAATATAAGAATTCAAAGGTGGAAGATTTACATTTGGATTGGAAATTTGATAGTTATTAATTAAAAGTGACCATTGAATAAATTTATGCAAACGTGATATAATGTAAATAGATGGGGATCAACTTTTATTTATGTGGTTAAGGGAATTTAATTTCTATAGTATGATAATCGAAATTAATGGAAGTTGGAATAGCTAATTTATATGTTAGTTGAAATTAGCTAGAATGTGTAGATATTGAATGATAGTAAAAAAAAAATTTAAGGGATATAAAAGTTTCAATTATACATGGAAATTCATACTCGCCATAAAAGGTTAATTGAGACCAAAGAAGTAGTATAGGAATCTAACCTTCTTTATAAATTTGGATTTATTGCAATAGTTAATTTCATAAAATAAAGGTAAAGCTAATTCAAATTTAACTGGACCATTGTTGGTATAACTTTAGAAGCAAGATTTATTTATGATTTGAGTATTTAATTCAACAAGTGGTATTTACGACAAATGAAATAGAATTGAACGTAAAATATTACGTTATTAAATGGAAATGGAATTTGTAAACATTGAGTGAAATCTTAAACTAATGTTAGTATTCGTCGTATTTACAACAATAACTTTGAATAATAGAAAGGAAGTGAATATAATAAATTAATCAAATTTATAGTGTTGAATGCAATTGGATTGGAATTAATAAATAGTTAAGAAAAATAAGGGTTATTAATAATTTGGAATTTAATTATGGTAAAAAGGCTAATTGCAATCAAGATCATGAGTTGAAATGGAAATCCAATTATTTATTTAGTTAAATTTTGTTGAGAGTATAAGGGTATAAGTTTTAATAAATGGGTTTTAGAATAAAATTTTAAATTTCCTAATAATAAGAAAGTGCGGATATTAACGCTGCAAATTAATATACTTATACATTTTAATTCAAATTCAAGCGTGTTAAATCAATTGGAACTGATTGAATTATCTTAGTAATGAAATTTGGCTAATAATAGAAGTTGAAAAATAAAGTTTGTTTTTATGATTTATTTAATTTATTTAATAAATATTAAAAATAGCCATTTTTGTCACGGACTCGGATTTCGATGAAACCAGTTTCATCGGATCCGTAACGTTAAATTATAATAATGTTTCAATTTTCGTAGCGATCGGACTTGTCGTTTGATCGTACGGACTCGAAACGCCTTGAAATTTACGCATTTTGAAATCAATGTGAAATTTTGTTTTTTTTAGCATAACTTCTTCATACGATCGAATTTGGTCGCGAAACTTTTTCCATCGCGTTCAGAATATTTTAAAACACCTATTTGGATATATAGTTTTAACAAATTTGGCTCCGGAGGCATAGCGGGCTTTTTGGACCATGGTTTGTCACGCACGTTCGCGTATCCAGTCTAGCTACCCTACCTCTAGCCTATCTATAAATATACAGCTATAAACCCTAGCTCCTTTCTTTTTCATTTGCTGTACGTTCATTTCTTCACTCTTTTCTCTTCCCCAAATGTATACATCTCAGATCCAATTCAGATCTATCCACAGTTCAAAATCAAAAGTCAAAACTCAAAAATTTCAGAAAATTCCAGAAAAAATATATGTTGATGTTTTCGATACGCGTAATCTACTGGTGAAATTCGTTTTTCAATTGGAGCTGTCGTTCATCCAGAATAAATTCAAACAGCCCCAAAACCGTTCATCATCGCCGTAACAAAAGTTGTCGGATCGGAAAAACATTTCTGGGTTTTGGAGAGGGAACCGAGGGGATCGCATCTATGTAGTTTGTTTCGAGTTTCAACGGTTGGATTGGTGGGAATTTTCGATTAGGGTTGGTGATAATTGGCGGCGGCTGTGTTGCGTGCGTTCTGTTCTGGAAGGAGGCGTGCGCATTTATTTTGGTGATGTGTCACATGGTATATTGTGAGTGAAATATGTGTCGTTTATTTATTTGAATTCAATCATCATTTTTCGCCATAACTTTCTCATACGAAGTCGGATTCACACGAAATTTCTTTTGTTAGGATCGTAATTTAATTCCGGACTCGATGACGCTGGTTTGGACGAATTCTGAGACGGGCGAATTTTTGGGTTTAAATCGGGTTTAAATTCGATTTAAATTCAAAAGGTGAGTGTTTTAACTCACTCACAACTACTAGAAGCTTTTATGTTTGTTAAATAAATTTTAGAAATGAATAGAAATTTATTTATGAGCTTTTGGCATGTTATTTCATTCATATCTGTAGAATTGCATTTTATTGAATTTGACTGTTAATTTAATTGTTTTATTGCGTGTTAATTGGCTGTTAGAAATTATTGTTTGCATATGAACTGCTAGTTAACAGTTATGTCAGTTATCACTGAATATAAATTGTTAGATTAATAGTTGATAAATATAATTTGAAATAAAACTGCCAATTATTACCTGTTGTATATTACCAAACATATATTGTTGTTGATTGATATTGCTTGATGTTTGTGATTGGATGATGGATGTGTTATTGAATGGATGTTTTATTTGATATCATTAAACTGCAAGTTAGTATGCATTGTTTTTTTCATTTCATTCGGGATTGCGGTTTGAAATGATATACAACCGCAGTTTTATTTTTAAATTGCGGATTGAAATGATAAATATCCGTATCACTTGACCATAGGATAGAAAACTATATACAGGCACCGCGGTCTATATATAACTATTTTTAATGAGATTTCTATGGTTTGGATGGAATACGGTTTATAAAAATCTTAAATTTTATACTGAATAAATATTTTCTTCCATATTTATATACATATGAAGTTGAAAAATTTGAAATAAAAAGGTGTATAAATCTCTTTATTAAAATGGAAGAAAATTTAGAAAATGGAGTTTGATAATTTATATCCTATGTTTAAATGTTAAGTTGGAAATTTTAAGATAGTATATTTACAATTGGATTTTTCCCAAAATAAATTGAAATGAATATTCTAGTATAATTTGAATTGGAAAATATATATATTTTATTACTAGAAATTGAAGTCTTATTATTTATGGATTTTATGTGAATGGTCAAGATTAATTAATAGAATATTGATTTTGAAAGGATAAAAATCCAACTTTAGTTGAAATATTAATGCTCAAAAATGGATATAAATATATATAAAATTGAAATGGTTTTGGGACTTGAAGTAATATTTTGGATTTTGGTTTAACTTTAAAACAAGAAATATTTGGAAAGCCATGTCATTTATTCTTTATAAAACAACAGTAAAGTTAAACCTTTTTAATTCGCATACCGTTGAATATCCAAACCATTTAGTTTTGAAAATAATGGTTTTAAAATACTATGGATTTTCGAAGAATTATGTTGAAAGTTACAAACAAAATATTGGTTACATGGGATATTAAATAATAAAAAGTGACATAATTTTTGGAAAGGAAAATTTTATTTGGGAAACGATATCATTGATTTGGGCTTTTATAAAATAATATGAAAATAAATTGTTTGTGTCTTTAAAGAAGAAATGATATCGTAATATTATGGTTTTGAAAGGGATTATATTCTGGTTTTAAAGTATAAACTGTTTTTAAATAACCGCGGTGTTATAATAACGATTGGTTGGCAAAGAGACCGGGATCGGATATGGACATACTCTCTGTCGATACCGAAAACCACTTTGACTAACCGTGTACGCGGTGGAGATTCCAGAATGAAGTAGGTGGTGGCGACGTTTCCTGTAAGGTAAATACGTGGACCCAACTCCCGTGAGTTGGCATAAGGTGGCTAAAACAGGAGCGATTCTCAGGCCAATGAGGTCATTCCTCTGATCGGACGCTCCTCTTCGATATTATACTTTGACTTGGATTTGATTCAGTGGCCACTTCTATATTTTGATTTTGGGGAGTTAGTCCGAGGTGGGCGGTAACTGCGGCTACGCGTTTCCACCAGCCTGGATAGCAATTGGTATATCTACCCGGGCATTGCCTAGTTGTGCCGTGTCACCTACCATATCGAGCCTTTACTACGAGTTTCTATTTGTGTCGTACCTATGGAGTATCCTCTGGTAGCTTCCCGATCAGGAGGTATTACGGTACTGTATAGACTATTGGCATTTTACGTGTTAAGGTGGAAAATGTAAAGCCTTAACGCTATTTAAAAGTAAGTTTATTTTACAATTAGACACTATTATAATAGCGCAATATACTACATAGTAAATAGTTTAACGGATCCTTAGGAGATGTAAATCCCGAGCATCTCTTGAGTTACTGTACTCATATTTATTTCTGTTTATTTAATTCACATAAGATTTTCTAGTCTGACTCGAGTGTTTTTGTCTTTTCAAATTCGCTCGGGTCAGTCCGAGCGTTTCAGGATAGCAGATTTTAGCTTTGGAGGACGAAGACGAAGAATCAGTATTATTTTATATATAGTATTACACCACACTCTTTCTATTCCGTTGCATTGCTTATATTGGTATGTGTAACTCTGATATTTAATGTAAAAGAAGAATCAAGCTTTTGTTAACTGTTTATGATCTGTATATTTGTTATTATATTTTATCCTTCCGCTGTGAGATTCTATTTTCATTTTATTTCTTCTCTATTTTTCTTATTTACCCCATAACAATCCGCCCTTGCGTATGCTTTGAATTGGCACGTGTGTCGGTTTAAAGTGTGCGAAATGCGGGATGTTACATGGTGTTCATTCGTTACTCCTAATGAATTAGTTTAGCCATATTTGGCTAGTTTATAAGCATTTCTATTCTTTATAGAATTATTTGACATGCCCGAATAGTTCATGAGCATTATTATCATTTGTAGTATTATTAGCTTAATATGGCTTAGCTAATTTATGGGCATTGTTATCATTTGTTAATTGATTAGTTGTGCGAGGCCAATTAATAACTATTGACTATTTGTTTGTAGATTTTTGATTTGTATTCAACTAATTTAAAAGAAATTTATCTTTTTACTATATAGGTTAGGTAGATAGAAATTTATAGGAATATTGAAACCAACACCCTGTTGATTAATTTTCACATTTTGAATATAAGGCGTTCAATGATAATGTTGGTTTAAAAGTTAACTTTAATAAAATATGTTGATCATAGTCTAAAATGAGAAGTTAGGATATTTTGGAATAAATAATTGTGAAATGATTTTATACAAGAAAGTTAATTTATATAAAACGGTTTATGAAAATGTTCTTTATAAATAAAATGGACTAAATCGAGGATTTGAGAACAAAAATCCCTGTGTTTTGAAAATTGTTTTCCAAGGATTTTGAGAAAGTAGTATAGTATTATTTAAAAGTATTTATGAATAGAAATATTTTAAAAAGTATTTTAAAGGAGATAAGAAGTATTAAATTAAATTTGTTACTAGAAAATAATTTTAGTGATGACTTCAGCATCATTGGTGTTTATTTTCGAGTTTCTTGGTGTTTATTTTCGAGTTTCAAAGTAGGGGATGCTACTGTAGAAGTTTATTATGAGTTGTTTTGGTAAAACATCTTTTTGATTTAAATGTCACAAGTTTGATTTGATATACAAAAGTAATAAGTATATATATTATTATTTCAAAATGATTTGAAATGAAACTAGGTGTTTAGTTCTAAAGTTTTCTATTAAGTTATTTTACGGGCATATGTGTCATATGCATTTTGACAATTTGCATAACGACTGGCCTTTTCGATTTTGAAAAGTTGACACTAATGCATCCACGGTATTCACTTGTCGAGCAACCAAGTGTCGAAAAGATAGATTGTTAGGGTGAAAGATTGAAAAAACCATACATAATCTTATGTCGTGACGAGTAATATATAATATACAACAAATCTTTACAAAAGAAAACTATAACCTTTCATCACCTTGGACAGTTATAACAACATGTCCTCACAAATACTGATAAATATAAAACAAGAAATGCAGTGGAAATGAAATATACATGAATACATCTTGGAGGCATCCAACTCGCCTCCCGAAGCTCCAAAACATCCAAAGCTAAATCTGGAAATAAATATGGTCTGAATTGAGCATTATAAGAAAATAATACCCGGATCATTCCGGTAACCGGCGTTAAAAACTGAATCATATGAATCTTTAATGATATAAAACCTTTGAAAATTTAAGCCATCTTGTATGACCACGCCACACATAAACACTTACGGGTTTTCACCTTACGATAACCAAACCATTTTACTAGAAAATCTAGCAATATTATAATATTGTGTGAGGTTTAAAATAAGCATATAACATATCTAGAATGCATGCATCTCATGTTCCAACACTACTAATCTATAAGGCACTTGTTGGAGAATTAATTCCATACAATATTAAGGTAAGGGACTACCTTCCATAATGTACATCTCCAGATATAATGTACTGATGTCGCAAAACAATTGTCACTCTACTAACATAGAACTGGCTTACCCCTTCTCGAATTATACCAAAGATGATCATCACCCCGACTACCAACTTGACATACTATTCCATGGCCACAAGCATACATAACCCGAAAATATAGATTTAGATACAATTGATGAGCATACTATAATAGGAGCAACCCACTTAGGCCTGCTACATCTACCATGTTTTAGCCATTCGCGGGTTGTGAGGCTTGAGTTAACATTTAACTTTTAGCAAATCCACTTGGAATGCTAACACTGCCTTTTAGGCAACAATGCAATACGAGCATTCATCCATACTGGTTATTTTAGGACTGAACATACCAAAGGTGTAACCACCCGTAAATTTACCACTTTGAAAATGGAATATTTAATTTATTTATATACTCAAATGTAGAATTTCAAACCTAAACAATCAAGTTTTATATGATAAATAAGAATGGTAAACTTACTTTTAATATTGAATAAAGATTTTGGATTTTCATTGTAAATTTGACAAAAATCGGATTCTAATAAAGAAGATAAATGTAACAGCCCATAAATCCGTACCCCTTGAGTCAACACTATTCTACAACAATCAACTCAAGTTGCACGGAAATACGAACCATTTGGGTTTAAGAAGAAGAGGTAGAAGAGGAGAAAACAAAATCAACATCAGAATCTAACCATCGCAGCGGGATAGACTATAATAGGTAGTAAATAATCTTTACTCAAAATCAAATATATCGGTTTACATATATTACATCATCAGAGTACATCAGTCACAACTCACATCAATAACATACAAATGAATACATAGCAACTCAATACAGCGGACTATATATGTATATATATATATATATATATATATATATATAAACAAGTACGAGAGTATGTGTCGTCATCCAGCTCGTCTCCTGAGCTTCATAGCATCATATCCTGTATTCTATAATACTCGGTCTGACCCGAGCATTACAGTTAAATAATACCCGAGTCAGTCTAGAATACCAGCGTGAGAAAATCACACCCAATTGATTATTAAAGTTTCAAAAATTCTTTGAAAACAAAAGCATATCGTAAGACCACGCCACAAATAAACATGTCGGGTTTTTACCTTACGATAGCTAAAACAATTTTTTTATAGAAATCCTCTGATATTATAATAGGGTCTATATACAAATACTTATAAAATAGCCAAAATTGTTACATCTATTAAATTCCAGCTACTAGCCACAGAGTGGGTAATACAAACAAAACTCGTACAAGGCTCGTAGGGAGAATGGATTTCCAACTAATGACTAGGCACCGGGGTACCACCTGTCGTAGTACGGGGCCTAGATCACCGTACTGAGGATTACTCCCTTCATCCCCTGCAAACAAGGCCGGAACCATTCCTTACTGAACAGTCCCGAACAAGATAAACCCCATGGTTGGCGCGACCAACCACCCACTAAGCCGAAATATATAAAAAGGGACATCTAGACAGGGGAAATATCTTGTCCTGCTTGGGCATGACCCACCTAACCTTGCTGCATATCCCCTGATTTTCAGTCATTCCCGGTTGCTGAGGCTTGAGGCTAAGCGTTACCTTTAGAACGTATTCCTTAGAATGCCCATCGTCCACCTGACGATGTTTCGCAAGCATTCATCCATACAAGTCCGTCCCGGGTTCGAACGGAACCGAAGGCACTATTCCTACTACCTCCATTTTGGAAATATCCTCAGGATTAGTAGCGACTAGCCCTTGCACTTCACTGCTCCATCTTCGACTCCGAACACGTTTTACGAAACGTACAAACTGGATCGAAGTGGTTTTTGAGAATAAATCTCGATCCCGGTCTCTTCGAAACGATCAACGCTTTGATAGTCGGTTATTTAACTATCAATTTCTATTCACAAACATCTATCAAACAATAAATAATTTCCCAAATTATTTATTACCTTCCAAAATATCTTTATAAGATATATTTCTAATTTTCATCCCTTGAAACCAGTTTCAAAACCATTCTTCTTTCCAGCATAAACTTTCCTCAAATATTTTCTATCTCCTCTGAAATCACCAAGTACAAAACTGGATTTAAAAATAATTTAAAACACTTTATTTTGAAATATATACCTTCAAAATATTTAAATTAACACTAATTTCAATAATTTGTTAAAAACACATATTAAATGAATATTTGAAAAATAAGGTTACTTAATAAATATAAAACCAGATTTATACTTTTAAAAACAAAATTTTAAGGCATTCTTTGAATATTTACTACTATAATAGGTAAAGAGAAATACTTACTTAAGAACTTAAATATTAGAAATAAGAAATTTTTCACACTTGCTTTTTAAACAACTTTTATTCTTTTAACTTATATTTAAAAATTTACTTTGAAAACGTACTTGGTTATCCAGGGAGAATTCCAACTTCAATCACCTAAATCAATTTCCTAAATTGATTTCCAATTTATTTCCTATTAATTCGGAATCTATTAATTTTAGATTCCATTTCTTGATTTCAATTTAAAAATACTTTAACTAAAAATTTAAATTTTTAGATTTCTCAATTACTTCTTAATTCTTTAAAATAAATTTAAACTTTAAAATAATTCTTTATTTCTTTAATTGATATAACTTAAGTTTACAATTCATCAATTTCATTTTGTTCAAAATTCCATTTCTCTTCATACTCGAAGTTATTTATTATTATTTTCATATTACTTCTATTTCTTTTCAATTCATTCTTAATTTATTCAAACTTTCTATAATTATTTCACTTACAAATTCATTTCTTTTATTTTCTTTCCAACAATCCAATTATATATTTTTGGGAATTCAACCATAACATTTAATATTCCAATATAACTCATTATAGAATATCATTATTCACAGCAGAGAATATTAAATAATTAAAATAAATGTTGAGGGGTCCAGTTGGATCCCTCCAACCTGTTTTCCCTGCATCCACAGACGTTAGCACAATATAATATACCAATTCCAAAATATACCATACTATAGCACATCAATCAATTCAACCATCCAGACAATTATTTAAATTTAATCATTTAAATCTGAATTTAACTAAGTGAGATTAACTCACCTTTGCATTTGTTTTGCAATCCACTTCCATTCCGACTTGTTCTTTCAAGATTTTAAACCTTGAATACACATTAGATGGTTTTTATTAATATTCGAATCAAACGAAATATTAAATTTCATTTGATAAATTTAATTAACCAATGATTGATTTTAAACCAGTAATTTAATCTTAACTAATAATTTCCCTTTTTTTAACTATATATATACATATATATATATTTATAAGCTAATTTATAGATTTCAACTCCTTAACATTTTAAAATTCCTAGGTATTCTCCAAAATTATTCAAATAAAATTCCTCTTCAACCTATATTTTAATTGGAAAAAAAAACAGAAATTTTGTTTTTAACTTTACCTAAAACTATATATATCTACTAATATCACACTTCCCTTTACTGTTATTCCTATCCCCTTTTTCTTTTCTCTCTTTTTTTTAACAAAACAACTCTAAATAAAATTACAAATCGAATGCTCAAAATCAAAACAACATACCTCACTGCCCAGAAAATCACCAATGCTGCTGCTCACGAAATTGCCCACTTTCCACAGCCTATACCCTAATATCGAATCCCTAGTCGCGACTGTCGCCGCCTCGTCACTCGCGTAACCTCTTTTTGATGCTCGCGACTGTCGATGCATGCGCACACCACAAGTCTCGATCTCGACCTCAGATTCGCAACCATCAGTTGAGGCGCCCCCCCAACCCTCTTATCCAAGCTCCGTCGCTACTCCGCGTTCCACGACCACATCGACATCTTCCCACTCGAGCGCGAGTACGAACACCCACGAATTAGTCGCCGTGCCGGTCCTTTACCATACTTGATTTTGATTTTGATTTTTTTTATGAGGATTCGATTTGAACAAATGAAGAGAGAACACGATTTCGAATGAGGGCTTGCAATTCAGCTTCGACTTTGAACTGGTTCGAAGAAAGGAGGGTTCGCGATTTATTTGCAGGGCCATTCTCTTTTTTTTTTTTTTATAGAAGAGAACAAACATTATTTTGCTTCTCTTGGTTGCGTGATTTTAAAAGGATAATGGAGGGGGTACAAGGCTTCCCTTAGAAGCTATTTTTATTTTATTATTTCTTTTTGTATTATTATTAGTAATATCATTTGTTTAATATCATCATCATTATTATTATTATTATCTTTGAGCATTTTGATTGTTGATCGAATGGCTAAGAATTCCAGATTAAATACTTTATCCAATTTCTAATTATTCAATCCTATTATTTAATTATCAAATAAATAGCGATATTCGTAATTTAAGTTAAAATTTGCTCTATTGAATATTTAAAATTAATTAAATATTCCGATTTTAAATGCTTGAAAATTCTGGGTCGTCACAATAAATATTCATGAAATTTGTTTAAAGGTTAAATAATTCCTTTTAAATATATATAATCGATGTCAAACTCATTTGATAATAATATTAATTTAATTTATAATGGTTTGATAAATATATAAACTTGTTGTATAAAATTGACAAATTTCATCGCATATCGATAAATCGATGTCGTATTTTTATAAGAAGATTTAGATATTGTTTTATATTATTTTATAAGATAAATATGCTTGTTTTGATTAACTTTATTAATAGTTGGCTTGGAACGCAATCTTTTGGTCCGACTACAAACTTACCAAAATACCCTTTACTCATATATTATTTAATTATTATCTATTATTCAACATACAAGTATCTGAAAAAAATCGGCAAAAACCTAATTAAAGTAGATGTTATTCCTATTATTTTTAGCCTATTATTTCTAGGCTAGGCTGAAACTATTCAAACTTAGTTAAAATGGTTAAGTTTCTTTACAAATTCAAACTATCCGTCCATGCTAAGGATAGGATCTAACAAGTATATATAGTTTAAACAAATAAACATCATTTACAAATTCGTTGTTTATTAGTTAATAATATTAAAAAAAATTCAAACTGGCAAAATTAATTGTTGCAACTTAGAAATAAAAATTTAAATTAACAACACATGATTTCAACGTAAAAACATGGCTAAATATTTTGCAAATCATTTTCTCTTGAATCTATTTATCATATATAAATTATAGAAGAACAGTTCATGCGAAAAGCACATGCCATCATTACGCACGAAGCGCGTGCCGTAACGCTCGTTTAAAGATAATAAGAAATTTATTTTAAAGTCTGGTTTGCATAGGTAAATAGTTTAACAAAAACGTCAAAATGTGACCGTAAAACATTGTGTCGAAAATCAACATTTTATCGATTAAAAGTTGTCACAACGTTGTCGCACCTTTGTTAACATGTTTTAACATATATGTTACACATTTTAATAATTAAGCATGTTTACTTTTACTAAATAAGATTAGAAAACTTCTAGAAGTCATTAGTAAAATTAAGTAAGAATTAACAAAAGTAAGAAAATGTAAACATCAAATCAATATCACATCAAAACCAACATAATTATTATTTACTTAGCTTAGTTCTTAAGGGATTAAGACATAAAGTAAGAAGTGAAAGGATGATGTTAATTTTTGAAAAAGTGAAGTTTTCTCTAGGTTGAAGTAAGGTTAGTTTGGTAATTTGGTAAGAGGTTATTTTGGTAAATTACCATTTTTTTCTTTTTCTATAAATACCGACTTCCTTCTTCACTTTCATTCACATTTCTTCTTCTTCTTTTCTCAAGCTTCTTCATCTTCTTCCTCTTCTCTTTAATGGCTTCTAAGGCATAAGAAAAAATTAGAAATAGATAATGTCAAAATATTTACAAAGTATCCAAAAGAAATAAATGTTCATCCTCTTCAAATCAGACTCATTTTTCTCTCCATATTTTACCTCTTTTCTCTCGGCCATAAGTTCTTCAAAATCGAACCAAATACAAATTTTATTTTTCAAATCTTTTATTTTTCTAGTGGCTACAACTTTCATGTTGACCACTTATCTCAATCTAAATTTAACTATGTCAAAAATACACTTCTTTCAAGTGCATTTTCTGGCCCACTTTTTAAGCCAGAGAATAAGCCATTTTGGTTTGATCAAAACTTGATCATAAAAGATCCATATTAAGTAATACTTTTCCTGAAACCATATAAAATTCCAGTGTCTACAATTTTTATGTTGATCATCTTTTCCAGTTTTGAGATATGCTATACCTGAAACTCAATTCTTTAAAGTGCATTTCCGGGCTTCATTTTTGTCAATCTGACAATACCTCTTTTTATTCTATCATATCTTCCTCAAAAATAAACAAAAAATCATGTGATTCTTTTTCTCAAATTCAAGAGAAAAGAATTTCAACAACTTTTCAGTTATCAAAATTTTCAAATTTTCCGATTAAGAGAGTCAAAAACAAGAGAGAAGATGACCTATTTTTCGGGTCTAATTTTGAGAATTCAAGTTCAAAGCTCTACCGCTTCTTCTCTATATTTTCGGCCAACCTCCATCTTAAGTCTCGGCCAAGCAATTGGAAGGAAGATGGTATTGTTTGCTAGTATTTAATGGAGTAGGAATTAATTAGTGAAGTGTTGGTTGATTAGAATGTTGGTACGAAGTTAATCGCTTTGGTTTATGTTGAGAGACTCTATTTAGCATCTCTATTTATATATATACGTGTTTGAGTTGTGTTATGATTGCTATGGATGCTTATATATGCTTTGATCATCGAGTATTGATGGTTTGATATGATTGTTAAATGGTTTTACCAAGTCACGCTAATACATGTCGATAAGCACAAAGAAAATTACTTTGATTTTGAAAATGAAATGGTGTATATGGAATGCTTAAACCTTTTGGAAATAGTTTTAAAATGAGTTAGAAATGTTTTATAAACATTTAAATATGTTTAAAGAAATAAAGGAAGAAAATCAAGATTTTATCCTGTATATTTTAAATATGTCCAAAATAATTTTCCAGAAAAATCGCGCTTTTGCAGTAAAGTGACCAAAGTTTAAAACTGATATTTAAATGTTTTAAAAATATGGAATAAATTGTAAAAATATTTTAAAACGTTTTAAAAGATATATTAGTTGAAAATATTGATTTCTAAGTGATATAAAAGTCGTTTTGAAGAATATAGCTTTTAAAACGCTATTTGTAACACTTTTCGCAATGCTCTTCATAGCAGTTTGAAATAACTTTTGAAATGCGGTTTTAAACTTAACAATTCATTCTTGTATATTTTGTGAATGATTTTAAAAGAATAATTAAGTCATTTAAAGATGATTTGGAAGTTTTACTAAGAGTTTGAATAAAAGGGAAAGAGGAATTATTTATAGTACTTGAACAATAAGTGAAGAAGATTGAATATAATAACAAATTGAGTAATGTGGAAACGACTAGTATATTTGTCCCGCCTATGAGATCTGGGAAGACAAAATGAGGTGTTTAACTAAGGTTAGGAATGGAGCAACCAGTGCCCTGAACTTACCTGGCCTGTATTCTCTCTTCTTAGGCGACGGATGGAACATATCGAAAGGAAATTATAATTAAGTTTTTTCTAAGATAAAAGAAAAAAAATAAATTCTTTGAATTTATTATTAATGGTCTACATATAAGTTTTATAAAATTGATATTTTATAACTAAAAGTAATGCAATTATAAAAGTGTTTTATAAATATTAGAAATGGGATTATGACCAAATTTATATATCGGTTTGTAATTGAAATTTAGAAAAGAATTTACAATGGATTTTATAAATAATAAGATTTGAAAGGAATGAATTTGTAAATAAGAGTTTTATAAGTAATTAAATTATAATTGGATTTTGACTTATAAGTGAGATTGAAATGAAATTTGTTAGTAAAGAAATTTTGTATATGGAAGTTTATAAAATATAGATGGAATTTATAAACACCGTTTTGTAAATCTGAAATCAATTTAAATTGATAAGTTAAATGTGAAAGTTTATTAAAGGAATTATATTCGTGATTTTGGACAGTGAATAATCCTTTAAATTAAATGGATGTTTTGGAAAGTGATATTATAGAAAGGGAATATTTTCCCTAAGTTAAAAGTTAAGAAACAAAATCTTTGATTAAGATTTAATAATGATTTGGAAAGGTTTTCCTAAGTAAAAAAGAAAATGATTTGGAATTATTCTAGGATTTAAGAAAGGTTTAAATAAACCAAATGATTTGATAAATGAGGCTTAATGATTCCTTATACTCTTGAAAAGAAAATGGAATAAATTGAAAAGAATATATCTAATAAAGATATTTTATGAAAGATGAAGTAAATGATTGATGATTGATATCCACATATGAACTTAACATCTTTTAAATCGAATTGACTTCGAAGGAACCAGGGTCGGATTTGGATAATTCCTATTCGAAAACACTTCGAACCAATGTATACGTTCGAATATGAAGACATGTTGAAGATGATGATTATTGAAGACCGTGGATCTTCATAGCACGAGGACTGCTTGTTGACATGCTCTGGGTAGCTCCCATTATAGAGTTATTTATAGCAGTGGTCTCCTCGTTGTGGAGATTTTCCGGATTGCAAGGACTACTCGCTACTAGTGGTAGTAGGAGAGTGCCTTTGGTTTGTCCTGTTCTTAGGCAACTTGTATGGACGTTTGTATGACATTGCATTTCTAATGATTGCATACATTGGTTTTTACAAACGTACATCAGTGGTGGCAGAGAAGGCAACTTCTCTTAGCTTAACACCCTCCTTGAGATGTACGAGCTCAAGGGTTGTATTTTTGTGGAAGCCAATTAGTAGTTTATGGAAATGGCAATGTGGCATTCAAAGATATGATATGCGCTATGTGAAAAAGTAATCATTACCTCAAGCCTTATCAAACCGGAAATGACTGAAACAGGATTAGATGCAGCAAGGCTAAATGGGTCATTCCTAAGTAGGGTATGGTCATCCCCTTCTAGATATATTTCTTCCCGCTATGACATTCGGGATGTAAATTAATGTGGTTTGTATGCTGTGAGAATCCTCAGATAACGGTCAGTAACGACCGGGGGATGACATATTCGATACTATCTGGTTAAAGAGGCAGACCGGTCTTACGTTGGTAGAGGTTTCTTTGTGCTGTTCCTCAGGGCATCCATCTAGAGGTGTACCAATTTTGGAAGGTAGATCCTTCACCTAGTCATTTGTATGGAAATCCTTTCTCCAATAAGAATCTACGGTTTTGTTTGTAGAGCCTAGTATGCTGGATTTTAATATTGGTAACAATTTCGGCTAAGATTAATAAGTTTATTTGCAAATGGTTTCAAAGAGATGTCATTGAAAATAATATCAAATATTTGATATAAAAGTGTTTAAGTTATCATAAGGTAAAAACCCGTCCGCGTTTATGTATAGGCGTGGTCTTATGAGATACTCTTTATTTTCAAAGGATTTTATCCAAAGGCTAATATATGACACTGTCATCTATTATTGAGTTTTTCTCACGCTGGTTTATCAAGCCTGATCCGGGTATTTTTAATACTCGGGTCAGATCTGAGTAGTTTTAGGTTTAGTCGAAGATGGTTGGAGTTTCCAGAGGAGAGCTGAAGATATTCATCTACGTATGACATATTCTATTATCCGTTGTGCTTTGTTAGTTTTTGTTTGATGTCTGTCAGTAATTGTAAGGACATATGTTTATAACCGTCCAAGCTGAATTTAGGTTAGACATTGATATATGTATTTAAAAAAATTCCGCTGTAAAGATTATTATTGAAATAGTATATGTTATTCCGTTCGTGTGAGATTCTGTTCTGTCTTTATTTTCTTTCTACCCTTAATGATCTGCTTAATCGTGCAATTTGAGTTGGACATGTGTAATTTATTGTCGATTCAAAGGCTATGAAAAAAATGGGCCATTACAGAAGGTAATACTTCTACTACATTCTCAGAAATAGTAGTAGGTATTCCTTGCACTTCAAAGATCTCTGTCTTCGGTTTGGTCATCTTCAAGATGTCTTCAATTCGAACACTTATGCTTGTTCGAAATGGTTTTCGGATAATATACCTGATTTCGGTCTCTCCAAACCGGAAAATGATAGTTTGCAAAACTGACCAACATCAAATAACAAGTTATTTATTTATCAAATAAACAAAACAATTGTGTCATAGATTTACTTTCACATGGATACCAAGCATAAACAACCACTAAGTTCTTTAATTAATCCTATCATTAATTAAAACCACTTTGTAAATACTAGTATCGAAAGACCTTTACAAAGATTATTCACCAATCCACTCTACTTTTTTCAATACTTGATAAGTATTCATATACTTATCTCGCTGGCATAAGTATATTCACGAGCCACTACACTTCCAATACTTAGAAAATGTAACTATATACTTATCTCAATGGTATAAGTATAAAAATCTTTAAGAAAGATTTCATTTCCAAAACCATATTTAACTAAGCCAGAACAAATGTCATTTAAAACAATGGTAATATAAACCCAAACCACATTCCTTCTGGTGTAGATCAAATATACTTACCACCACTTTCCGATTTTAAACAATATTATCCATCGATTAAAAATGAAATTGGACAGGTTGGAATACTATCCTTGCCTCGACATACGTTCGTAATTCTCAAGATAGAGACTGGTTTTCATACCTCGGAATTTGGTGTTAAATATAAAAAGTACATTTTCCACACCACCATAACTTTAAAATGATCATTTATAGGAATCAAATCCCATTTCCTTTTTAAAAAACTCATTTTTACAAATCTATTTTCTATTTATAAAACTCCTTCTATAAATCTCTTCCCTATTTATAAAAATGATTTTTAAAAATTTCTAAATATAGTTATAAAATTCCTTATATAAATCTCTTAGTAGAAATCTCATGTACTTATTACAAATCTCCAATTTCAAAATAGAACTAAATACTTTCCATAAAAAGGACCATTGCATATATCATTATAAGTTCACAGATGCGATTTATTTTCCAACTTACCAAATTGATGTTAAAATTTTCTTTTTATACAGCATCATTTGTAAATCTATCCTTTTATTAAAAAACACCACTTATAAATCCATTCCTTATACACAACATTTTATATAAAACGTTTCATAAAATATTTATTCCAAAATCTTATTTTAACGAAGAATCACTTTATTATAAAAGATAAATTTCCTTTTTCTATAAAATAAACATCTTTTATTATATTTATTTTCTACAAAATAAATAATTTTACAAAATACTTTTAAAAAATTCCATACATATTAAAGAAGATTAATTAAAAGGTTCGGGTAAGAAGTTTAAAACCCATTTTTAAATAAATATCATAGAAAATCCAAAATTCACATTTAAAATCATTCTCCAAATCCGAATCATTTTCCAAATCAAAACAGCGAACCATAGTATTTCAAAATCTTAAAATAAGGCCAATAGCTACCGTAGCACTTAACCAATGCAACTACCACTTTTATTACTAAAAATTTTCAACTTTTAAAATATATTAATGTCTTATCTAATATGGTGATTCTATCAAACTTGACATCCAAAATTTATACAACATGTATATAACTTAAATTAAAATTAATAATAATGAGGAATCTGTATAGTTCCATATAATTCCCTATATTTCATTTTATATTTCATTTACTTTTCAAAATGGAAATCCAACCAAACCAATAAATCATTCAAAGCAAGATATTAATTTATATCTATTATATATTATTATACTGTTCAATCAGAGGTTAGTTAACTTACCAAAATTCCAACGGAGACTTAAGCATTCCATTTCGATATAAAATCAAACAACATTCTATTTTGGTTAAAAAAAATTCCCTTGCTCCAAACTTGATGAAATTCAATTAGTGCATAGATATCGCTTCTATGAGTGCAATGCCAAAGACCACATCTCGATTGGACCTCGTATGAAGAAGTTATTCAATTTATAAGTTTTTGAGATTAATTAATTACACTAATTACATGTTAATTTTTAATTACCTACTCAAACCCCTTCTTTCCCAAATCAAAACACTGTCGCCTCATGCCTATACACGCATGATCACACTCCGTGCACGCACGCTCTAGATCCTTCAATGCTTCATGATTCTTTACTCCGATTTCACCGATGAATCACACTTCACCTCCTCTTCGCATCCCATGCGACTACCACTCCTCTGACGTTCCCCTCTAAATCACGACTTAGGGATAGCTCCTCTCAACCTTGATCAAAATCCACCAAAATCCCGATGTCATCTCCCCTACGCACGATGAACTCAAAGCAACCAACCCCATGACTTGACGTCGTCTAAAACTCTCGAAAACCCTAACCCTAGTTTCGCCCAATCATGTAAATCATGGCCAATGTTGACCGCATCCCTATTCTTACCAAGATTCGGAGCTCTCTTCCTAATGAATTTCACGAATCCGATTTTATATTTATCAAGTCTAGATTTTAGTTTTGATTTATAAAGACAAATGTTTGATTTTTCTTTTATTGTAAAATAAGAAACAAGGGAAAATAAAAGAAAGAGAGGGAAAGAAGAAAGTAAAGAATAGTCTTAGGGTTAAGTGTTGTTTATTTTGAAATTTTCGACACTTCGCTACATATAATTCTGTTCGAATATGAACCGCAAATGATAAAAAATGTACGATTGAGCACAAAAATGCGACATGATCTCAAAACAAAAATAAATATAATGGTTATCATATTCTAAGAAATTTCAAAACATTTGCTGAAAAATATGTCAAATATAATTAAATATTTTCCAAATTAAAATTATGGAAAAATCCTATAAATTAAAACAAAAATACGTCACTAAAAATCGAGTTGGTTTATAAATGATTCATTTTCTTAAAATTTATTAAATTTGAACCAAACTTGAATATTTAAATAAATTGAATATTCTCATTCGAAAAGTTAAAGATTTTGGATCGTTACAATCTTCTCCCTTAGAATAATTTCATCCCCTAACTTCCGAATGGAAGGAAAATGACTTCACAACTTTAAGCTTTTAAAGTCAATTTATTTAAAATGAGTTATTAAACTTATAAAGTTCCTTAAGTTACAGAAATTTTTGGCAGCACCTCATTTGCATGGCTCAATTGAAAAAACTGCAACTCCCCACAACTAGCCCAAATCAATAGAAGAAGACAAAAGCCCAAAAGTGGCCTTCCATAACCATTGCATAAAATCATCGACAATGATATAAACTTATGATATACCTTATAGAGTGTGTATGGAACACAAGAAACACACCGTTAAGTGATAAACACATACTAATTTATCGAGTAATCAAACTCTACTTATAAAACCAAAAGAAACTAGCAAGCCTTTGCTTCCGTGTACCTACATCTTAATTACAAGTGCATCAAATCATATAAATTTGCATTCTAATGAAATAAGCATACAGTATATTAAAGCCTATACAATGTACATATGTCACCCGTGTGCAATATCTAGTTGATCACTCGCTCGGTCACATAAATTTTACTTTCAAACTAGTATCACTCACTCGACTTTCTTTTATGGACTCTAACCAGGTTCCTTAATTAGAAATCTTCGTTCTCCTTAAAAAGCCATATATTATGATAGAAAACTTCAAAATCATATCAAGAATCCATTTCAAGTGTTTTCCATCAAGAATCGTGTAAAAAAAATCCTTGTTTGGACCAGTGTAAATCGTCTCGAAATCATGTACTTGAATCTGAATCAAGGATAGTTATGCGAATAAAGTGATCTACATACAACCTACATGTTTATTCCTTTGGCTTCTTAACTAAACCAATTAATTTTCATTTTAACTCATATACATTTTCACCTAAGGTATATGTCCTTTAATACTAAAATCATTTATAAGCCATTTCATGAAACATTATCTTTATTTTAAAACCATTCCATACTTGAGTTCATATTCTTATAACACTCTTCTACATCCTAAGAGTATGTACAAAACATCATACTTGTTCTACTAAACCAGGATGTTCAACGCATATACAAAATTGCTTCAACTTTCTATGTTCTCCAATTTATAAGCTAAAAAATTTATTTTATTATAATTTCACCAAACAACTAGCTTCAATTTCAATACCAATTTTGAAGTTTTTGATAATCCAAAATCATCAAAAATTCTATTTCATTCCAATAAATGAAATTTCCATACAACATAAGACAATGAGATGCACAAACCAAAGTATCCAAATGCATAGGATACACAAGTTTGATTTTTAAAGTAAACTTTAGAACCAAGCACCAGTTATATTCAAATCATTTTGAAATAATGATATACATATCTTCTTTTGTAGATCAAATCATACTTTTAGGATTTTTAAATCAAGATCCGTTTTATCGAATCGACTCCATAGCAAATTAGTATGCTAACATCCCCCACTTAGAAACTCAAAAATAAACGATGATGATGCTGCAAACATCACCGGAATTATTTTGCAGCATCAGAAGTGAGTTCGTTGCTTTCTATCACCTTTAAAATCCACTTAAAGTATTTCCATTCATAAACATTTGCAAATAAAACTATTATTATTTGGCCCAAAACTTTAGAAAATAATTTTTAGAAACATTGGGATTTAAGTTTTCAAATTCTCAGCTTTAAATCCTTTTTATTTACAAAATATATTTATCTATTTACATTTTCTTATATTAAATCATTTCACAAATGTATATCATTCTTCAGATTATAATAAATAACTTTATTAAAGTTAATTTTTAACCCAACCCAACTTTATCATCGAACACCTTATAATCAAACTGCGATGCTGATTTCATAAGGTGTTCGCATTTAATTTAATCAAACAATAAGTGCTCATAAACTGACCAAGCACAAGTAATCAAACAATAATGATAATAATTGAATGTTCTCATTTCACAACAAATAAACACAGCACAGATAACTATATTTTTTTTTTATGAAAATTATCCTTTTATATATGAAATATAATCTTGGTTAAATCATTTCATTTACCAAAATTCAAAACAATAGTGTCGGTTTGCTTTGTTCAAGAGTTTACAAATCCCTACTGTTATAGTTTTTCCTTCTATACCAATCAACATTCATAAACCACTCGATAGAACAATCAACACAATATAGAATAATTTTTATAGCATCAACAGATACGCACTCTCATACACACGCACACTCAAACTCATTCTAGGGTATTAATTGCCCTATCTCTAATGAGTCTACCCCACCAAAGCCTATGTGTTCGCTCGACCTAAGCTCTGATACCATACTGTAATGATCGACATTTTCGACCCCTAAAAATCGATACCAATCCATCCACGGTACTCACATGTCGAGCATCCAAGTGCCAGAAAGATAGATTGTTGGGATAAAAGAGCTAAAAGACAAAATAGAATATCACATCGTGACGTGTAATATATAATATACAATAAATCTTTAAAATGTCATAATACATCAATTAGAGTAAATTAAACGTTCATCAGCCTAGATAATTATAACAACCTGTCGCCACAAATGCTGATAAATACAAAACAACAAATACAGCGGAAATAAAATATATGTGAATACATCTTGAAGGCATCCCTCCAAAGAATCCAAAGGCAAATCTGGAAATATATTCGACTTGACCCAAGAATTATAAGAAAATAACGACCGGATTAGCCTGATAAAACAGCATGGGAAACTCAAATCATATGGATCTTTAATGTTATAAAATCTTTCAAAAATTAAGGTATCACGTACGACCACGTCGCACATAAAAACAGATGGGTTTTTACCTGACAGTAACCAAGCAATTTTATTAGAAAATCCAGTGATATTATAATAACGTTAAGGGTTAAAAATAAATATATAACATACTGGAATGCTTGCACCTCAGTTTCCAACGTATTTAGGTACAACTAAGCGCGTAAGGCATTTATTGGAGAATGGATTCCATACAATGACAAGGTATTAGGCTACCTTCTGTATAGTACATCTCTAGATAAATTGTACCGAGGTTGGAAATCATTTGCCCCTCTGCAAAATAAAACCAGTCTACCCCTTTCTGGATGGCATTGAATAAGATCACCACCCTAGCCGCCAACTTGATATATTGTTTAATGGCCACAAGCATACATAATCAGAGAATATTGATCTAGATACAAGCGATGACCATGCCATAATGAAAGCGGCCCACTTAGCCCTGCCGTATTTACCATGTTTTATCCATTTTAGAGTTGTGAGGCTTGATTTTAAATTTTATCTTTTAGAAAATCCCATTTGGAATGCTAATATTGTCTTTTAGGCAACAACGTAGTGTCAGCATTCATCCATACATGTTTCGAGACAGAACAAACTAAAGGCGCGACTTCTAATACATCCTTAGGATTAGTGGCAAGTAGCCCTTGCACTACAAAGAACCCTGTATTTGCTTTCATCATCTTCAAGATGTCTCCAATCCGAATGCTTGTGCTGGTTTGAATAGGTTTTCAGATAATATATCCAATCTCGGAATCTTCGAACTGACAAACAATAGTTTACAGAACTGGCTAAAATCTGATAGTCGATAGTTTAGCTATTAAATAAAAAAATAATCAAATCAAAAATTTATTTTCACATTGAAACCAAGCATGGTTAAGTCCATAAGAAACCACTAAGCCTCTTTGATTAACCTTGTCATTAATTAAACACTTTGTAAATACTTGTATCGAAATACCTTTATGAAGATATATATTCACATACCCCCTCTACTCTTTTCATTACTTGGAAAAGTATTCATATATTTGTTTCACCAGTATAAGTATATTCACAAACCACTAAACTTCTAACACCGAGAAAAAGGTAACCATATACTTACCTTAACAATATAATTATATTCACAAATTCTTAAAGAAAGATTTCATTTCTAAAACCATAGTTAACCAGGGAAAAACAAATGTCATTGAAATATTGCTACTGTAAAGCCAAACTACTTTCCTTTTGGTGTAAGTAAACAGATTGTAAGGAAATTGGACCAAATATACTTACCACCATGTTACGATTTCAAACAGTACCATTCCTCGATTAAAAATGAAATTGAACAATTTAGAAAACTATCCTCGCCACGACACAAATTCATAGTTCTCACGATAAATACTAGTTTCCATACCTCGAAATTTGATATAGGTATGAAAAGAACACTTTCGATACCACCATAACTTTGAAATGATCTCAAATCCTATTTCCTTTTTATAAAAGTACTTTTGTAAATCTCTTTTCTGTTTATAAACCTTCTTTTATAATTCTCTTCTCTATTTATAAAGCACCATTTTATAAATCTCCAAATATAATTATAAAAATCCTTTTATAAATCTCTTAATATAAATCTCATATGCTTATTACCAATCTCTAATTTCAAGATAGGACAAAATACTTTCCTTAAAAACAAATATTCCATATGTCACCATAAATTAACATATGTGATTTATTTTTCAGTTTACCAAATTGATATTAAATTTTCCTTTTATAAAACATCATTTGTAAATCTATCCTTTTTAAAATAAAGACCATTTAAAAATTTATTTCTTTTTAGACAATAATTTATATAAAATGTTTCACAAAAATTTTGTGCCTATATCTTCTTTCTAAACGAAATCACTCTATTATAATTGATAAATTTCCCTTTTTTCTTTAAAATAAACATCCATCGTTATATTAATTTTTCTGTAAAATAAATACTTCACTAAATACTTTCAAAACATTTCCATATATATTGGAAAAGACTAATTAAAAGGTTGATGTAAAATGGAGAATTTGAAAACCTATTTTTAAATATAATATTACAGAAAACCCAAAAGTCGGAATTCAAATCTTCTCTAAATGAAAACCACTTTCAAATCAAAATAGCAAACCCTCGTATTTCAAAACACTAAAATGGGGCCAAGAGCTCATAGCACTTAACCAATGCTGCTGCTATCTTTATTACTAAAAAGGTTCAACTTTTAACATATATCAATGCTATTCCGATATGGTAAACTACCAAACTTGACATCCACAATTTATACAATATGCATACACCATAAATTAAAAATTAATAGTAATGAAGAATCTAGATTACTCCATAAAAATCACTGTACTTCATTTTATATATCATTTGCTTTTGAAAATGGAAATTCAACCAAACCAAACCAATAAATCATTTAAACATAAAAGCATTAATTTATACTATTATATATCAATATGCTATTCAATTAGAGGTGAATTAACTCAACAAAATTCTTGAAGATACTTAAGCATTCCATTTGAATTTGAAAAATCGAACAGCGTTCGATTTTGGCTCAAAATTTCACTTACACCAAACTTGAGAAAAAAACTCTAGTACATAAATATTGTTTATATGAGTGCAAGACTAAAGACCACATCTTGATTGGACCTCATATAAAGAATTTGTTCAATTTATAAATTTTTGTGATTAAATAATTAATTAAATAAACTAATTACATTTTAATTTTTAATTACCCACTTAAACTCTTTCCCTAAATCAAAAAACTGTTGCCTCATGCTTGTACATGCACAATCACACCCCATGCACCTGTGCTCTAACTCCTTTGTTGCTACATGATTCCTCAATCTGACTTCAGTGGCGAATCACTTATCACCTCCTCTCCACATCCTATACCACCGACTCTCCTATGATGTCCCCTTTTAAACCTTGACCTGAGGATTGCTCCTTTTGACCTCAGAATAATGTGCCCCTAACTGATGATCGAACTCCACCAAAATCCTGATGCCGACTCCACTTCGCACGATAAACTCATAGCAACCAACACCAAGACCTATCGTCACCTAACACTCCCATATACCCTAACCCTATTTTTTCCAATCATGTTGATCGCAGCCAACATCAATCACACTCCCTCATCTCACGAGGATTCAAAACTTCTTCTTCACGAATCTCAAGTATCCAATTTTATAATTTATCGTCAAGTATATATTTTAGTTTTGATTTATAAAGAGGATAGGTTAAATTTTCTTTTACTATAAAATGAGAAAGAAGGAAAAACAAAAGAAAGAGAGGGAAAGGAAAAGGTGAAGGGTAGTCTTAGGGTTAAATGTTGTTTATTTTGCAATTTTGACGCTTTCTATATATAATTTCATTCACATATGAACCGCGAATGATAAAAATAAAAATATAATCACATAAAAAAGCGAAATGGTCTCTAAACAATAATAAAATACACCATTTATCTTATTTGTGAAGTTTCAAAGATACCAACGTTTGCCAAAAAAATATGTTAAACAGTAATTTAAATATTTTTCAAATTAAAAAACTTTGTAAAAATCCTACAGATTAAAATAAAAATGTTCCATTAAAAATCAAGTCATTTTATAAATAATTGATTTCCTTATAATTTATTAAATTTGGATCAAATGAATATTTAAACAAATTGAATACTCCTATTCGAAATGTTAAATTTTTTGGAATGTTGCATCCTTCCACCCTTAAAAAGAATTTCATACCCAAAATTTCCGAAGGAATAGAAATGTCTTTACATATTTAAGCTTTTATAGTCAATTTATTTAAATGAGTTGCTAAACTTATAAAGTTCCTTAAGTTATGGAAAATTTCGACAACACCACCTTTGTGCGACTCAATCGGAAAAAATATAGCTCGCCATAACCGGCCCAAATCAACAAAAGAAAATAAAAGCCCAAAATTGGCCTCCATAACCATGGCATTAAATCATCAACAACAATATATATGTAACGTCCTAGAATTTTTGACGTTTCGAATGAGAATATTTAATTTATTTAGATATTCAGGATTGATTCTTAATAAATAATAAGAAAATAATTTTTTATCATAATGACTTGATTATTATCGACGTATTTCAAATTCAATTTAATTTATTTTTCCATAATTTTTAATTCATAAAATATTTAAATAGTCGTTTAACGATTTTGCAGCGAACAATGGTAATTTTAGATTTTAATAGAATAAGCTAACCGGTGTATATTATTGTTGTTTTGGGATTATATCCACATTTAGTGCACGATCGTATTTTTGTTTTGTCATTCGCGGTTCGTACGCAAACCAAATGGTGTGTAGCAAGGCGCTGTAAATATTCAAAAAGATCAAACACCAAATTTTCTTTTCAATACTCTAACTTATTTTTTAGTCTTTCACTTTTCTTTTTAAATTACCACCTGTAAAACAAAAGAAGAAAAAAGTAGGCCACTTTAAATTCAAAAATCAATATTAGTTCGAATACTCAACTAGAAATATCAAAACAAGGATCTTTGAGATTGGTAACTGGCTCTATGTTTTTATATGTGTTTCGATTGATTCCATGGTGATTTGGGAGAGGCGACAGTTTGGACGTTGTGTTCGGGCAACTATGGTTTAGATTCTTGAGGGATTTAGGCAACTTTAGGTCGAATTGATAGTGGCAACAGATTTCTCTTCGAAAGGAGCTTCATTTGGCATAATATGGTACTGTTGCGAGTCCCGATTTATAGAGGTTGTGGACTTGCTTATTTTGGTGGAGGTGGGGTTGTCGTCGTGTAAGAAAATGACTGCAATTGATCGATTTAGTATAGCGTAGTTCGCATGTTGATTGTGCAAAGGAGCGGCTATGATGGGTCCGACTAGGATAAGGTAGGAGTTTGAATGGGGAAGAAAGTACTTGCAATAATTAATTGTAATTTAGAATGCAGTTAAGTATTTTATTACATTTTTAAAATAAAAGACTTATAAAATTAATATCTCTCTCATCGTGGCCCAATTGAAGGGAGATTTTTAGCAATGCGCTCGCAATGGTGATAGATACGCAATGGAATTTGTATTTTTGAGTTTGGAGATGGTGGAATTTTGGACTAAAATCTAACATTCTATTTAGTTCAAAAACCTAAATGCCTAAGTGTCCACTGGAAATTCAATGAGTTAAACCCACTATTTGGATAATTAATATAGTATATAGAAGATAAAATTTACTGTTTTATATTGGACAAATTATTGGTTTGGTTCTGTTAAAAGTTCGCTTTTGAAATGCGTATGTTATTTAAATTGAAATATAGGGAAAATTTATAGAGAAATACGAACTCTCATTATTGTGATTTTTAATCCCATTGTATACCTATTGATTTTGTTTCAATTATATAAACTTGTTATATAGATTTTTAAATGCCAAAATTTGATAATTTGGCCATATTAGATGTGACATTAAAATATGTTAAAAGTTGAACCTTTTAGTGGAAAATGTAGTAATAGCATTGGTTATGTGATATAGTAACCATTGGTCTTGTTATAATATTTTGAAAAACATTATTAATTGTCGTTTCGATCTGAAATGGTTTCGATTTGGATAAATGATTTTTATTCTGACTTTTTTAGATTTTCTATGATATTTTACATAAAAATAGATTTGTACTTCTTTATTTTACATCAACTTCTTTACTCTTCTTTTGTATTATATATATATATACATACACATATATTCGTAAATATTTTAAAATTATTTCGAAAAGTATCTATCCTTATAAAAAGTTATGTTAGTAATGAATGTTTATTTGAAATGAGATAAACGGGATTATCTTTTTTTTAAAGGAACTTTGTGTTTAAAAGAAGGGGGAAATATTTTAGGAATAAATATTTATGAAAAATTATATGAAAATGTTGAAATAAAAGAACAGGTTCATAAATGATATTTTATAAATTGAAGGGAGTGATTTACAAATGCTATATTATATATAAAAGAGTAAGTTCATAAATGGCATCTTATAAAAGGGATTATTGTCATTTTGATAAATAGGAGTAACAAATCATAATATGAATTTATTGCAATATTTGGAATGATCGTGTGATGGAAAGAATATGAGTTTTATAATTACATTTGAAGTTTTGTTTTACATAAAAGAATTTTGTAATTATATTTAGAAATTTATAAAAGGAGTTTTTATAATTGAATTTGGAGTTTTATAAATAGAGCTGCAAATAAATTTAGGGGTTTATAAAATGAGTTTTATAAATGATATTTTGCAGAAGAAGTTTTATAAAAGAGTTTTATAAACTGTATAAAAATGTTTACAAAGGAGTTTATTAAATAAGCTTGGAGATTTATAAAAGGAGGTTTATAATTATCTTTAGAGATTTATAAAGGGAATTTTATAATTTATAAATAATATTTTTATAAAAAGGAGTTGTCAAAAATAAGGTGTATTATAAATGCATTTTATAAAGAAGGGACTTATAAAAAACTAAGACCCGATTTCCATAAATGATTGATTATAATTACGGTGGTATGGAAAATGTTCTTTTCGTACTTAACACCAAATTCTGAGGTATGAAAACTCGTCTCTATCATAAGAGGTGTATCGAGGCAAGTTTTGTTTTTTTGACTTGTGCGATCTCATTGTTAATTGAAGGATAGCATCATTTAAAATCGAGGAGTGGTAGTAAGTATGTTTGGTCTAATTTCTATACGATCTACTTACTTTCACCGAAAAGGAAAGTGTTTGGGTTTATTGTTATCAAAGGCTTAATGACATTTTTTAAACCCAATTAAGTGTCATTTCGGAAATTAAATCATTCTTAATATTTGTGAATATATTTATACCATTGAGATAAGTATATGAGTACATTTTAAGTATTGAAAATTTAGTGCTAATGTAAAAATTTCATCTATGATTCAATATTTATTTTAAACTCTAGACATTATTATAATCTCACAAGATTTCCCAGGAAATTGTTTGGCCACAATAAGTTAAAAACGCATTTGTGTTTATGTGCGTTATGGTCTTAAGAGATATATTTTGAAAGGTTTTATAACATTAAAAATCAATTTGAACCGTGTTTCTCACGCAGGTTTACCGAACTAATCCGGATGATATTTTCTTACACTACTCGTTTCAGACAGAGCATATTTTCAGATCCTGTTATTGTAATGACTCGGAATTTCACTGCTTTGATTTACAAATATTTAATTAATTTTTAATTTTCAAGTGATATGTTTTATAATCAAAATAAAACTCTTTTAAATGAAAAATAAACGGCGATATAGATTTCAAATTTAGTTTACAAAAATACATAGTTCGATGAAAAACAGAAAATGTGACTGAAAACCATTTTCCAAATTTTCGACGTTTCATCGTATAAAGGTTATTTGAAATATTATATACTCATTTGTAAATGTATATTAACATATATGCAAAGATTATGAATATATATTAGTAAATTGGTTAGGGTTAAGTAAAATTAAATTAAGTTATATATATATATATAAATGTCACATCAGAGGAGACATAATTAGACTTAATGGCAACTAAAGGACATTTAGCCATCTTTTCATGTTTTACATGACAACGCATGGTGAGGTGGCTTGAGGAGGAGGAAAGAAAAGTATGAGGGGTAGTTTGGTAACTAAACAAGTTAACATAATATATAAACTAATTTTCCTAATTTTTATTTCACTTTCTCTTTCTCATTTCCATTTGCAAAACTTTCCTAGGCTTGGAAATAAAAATACCATGGCTTCTCTATTTAGTTTTTTGGTTTTAAAGTTTTAAAAATCAAATTCTTACTTCAATACTTAGTTTTAAATCACTTGTTTTAGGTTCCACTTTCTCCATTTTTACCCAAAATTCGGGAGACTAGAACGTCTTCTAAAATGCTCCAAACAATGGTTTTCATTTTTGCAAACCATGTCAAATTTTAGTGGCTACAATTTTTATGTAGATCACGTTTTCAAATATTGGGTCTAGCTAAGTCAAAATCTTGTTTATTTGCAAAGTGTTTTTGGACTCAAAGATCCAAGTCCAAAATGGTCCTTCTTATTCCAGCCATATTTACGTCAAAAGTAATGGAAATTGAGTGTTTATTTTTTTTTAAATTGTAGAGGAAAGAATTTTATAAAACATTCAGTTTAACCACTTTACCAAAATTTAAGAATTACATGTCTAAAAATCGAGGGGAAGTTGACCTATTTTTGAGAAGATTTTGTGATCTTCCATGCTTTCCGAATTCCAAAACATTTCAAGGTTTTAAAAGATTTCGGTGAGTAAATTTCTTAACTTTTTGGGAAATTATTTACGTTTATATGTATGGTTTTTATATGGTTTTATTGGTGATGTTGTTGTTTGGATTATGGTATGGTTTAGATGTATATTTATGTGCTAATTTGTGGTTTAGCATTAGAACTTTGAATTGATGATTAAAATGTTGTTTTTGTTATAAAGCTGTGATCTTTGTCTTGTGATTGGAAGTGCTATGGAAAGATAGTAAGTAAGTTAGTAAATGGAAAAGTTGACGAGCAAGGTCAGCATTTGAAATGTGTTGTGTTCGACATAACGAGCCTTTGAGTTTAAATTGATTTCTTTTTTAAAGAAAAGGTTTTGTAATGGTTTTCTTTCAAAACCTTATACTTAGTTCATAAAGTAATACTATGTTAAAAGTAAGTTTTTTCAATTTATTTGAGATGCAACATGTTTTGAATTATGCGTATCCATATCGATAGTCACTATGAAAGCAGTTTAGCTTAAAGATCTGATTTTTGGAAAATGCGGTTTTTAAACTTAGAAGTGTTTTGTAAAAGTTCTACAAACTTAATAATGAGATATGAAAGAGTTAATTAGGAGTTTAATGATTATTTTTAATTAATTAAGTTTTAACGATTAATTAATATTAAAAAAGGTTTATTAACTTTAATTAATCGAAGATTAGTATTGATTAATTACCTTTTAAAGTTAAAATTTATTTTAATTAAATATTAATTAAGTTAGATTAATTTACGAGTGAAGTATATGATTTATTTTATTTAATTATTAATTAAATATAAGTTTAATTATTTTTTATTTAATTAGTCAAGTGTTTAATTATTTTTAATTATAAATTAGTTATGATAATTTAAATAAATTATTTAATTAAGGTTTAATTTATTATTCAAGTCTTAATCAAAAAATTACTTTATTAATTGATTAAGTTTAATTAATAGTTCATTATCAATAAAGGTTTTAAATTATTATTTAATGATTAATAAAGGATTAATTAAGGGATTAATTTATAAATAAATTATTTATTAAAGGTTTAATTATTTATTAATTTATAATTAAATTAAGTTCAAAATTAATAAATATTAATTTTGATTTAATAAGAGTTTATCTTGTAGTTACTCATTTTAAAAGGATATTTTAAGTTTAATCCTTGTTTCCCAAGAATCAAATTGCTTTTAAGGTACTTCTTTTCAAAGATGGTTTGAATACAAGGAATTCAAATGTCGATATCATTGAGCAGAAAAAATACTGTGAATGAACTATAATGTGAGTGGTTGTATTTAAGTGGACATCTATTAGCAGAATAAAACCCTATTCTGCCATAAATTTATTGTTTGATTGTGTGGACATTTGATAGCAAAATAAATCCATGTTCTGCTATAAATTGATTGAATTATTTAGATATCCATTTAGTAGGACAAATCACCATCTTTCTATTATATTATTTGGACATGTTTATACTGGTTAGTTTATATTGACAAGTTATTTCCTGATCCAAACATGAAGTGTATTTTCATATAAGTTGACTTACATAAATAATTTTTTGAATGACTTGAAAATTAAATTGAAACTAAATGGTAACTTAAATTAGTACCATTCGAATTGCTAACCCTCCTTTTGAATTTATGAAGTATGATTTTGAATTAACTTTATTTCTTTTATTATTTTGGGGGTTTAAAGTTTATAAATGATTTTCACGTTATATAATTATTTTATAAAGGTATTTATCATAATAAATTATTTTAATAAAAAGGGTTTTACTGAATAAAAGGGTTTATTTAAGTGATTTAAAAACAAGATTTTGTAAATGATATTTTGTAATGTCAAAGATATTTTATAAAGAAAATTTTATAAAGAGTTTTATACATGAAAGAGGTTTTATAAATAATTATACTGAATTTTAAAGGAAGTTTAAATCTATTTTGAAGACTTATAAGGAGGGTTGAAATATGAAGTAAACTTATAAAAAAAAATTTGTACGGGATAAGTGAATGAGTATTATAATGTGAATGATTTTTGTAGTAAGTGATGTTTTGGAAAGGAAATTTTTTATCCATTTAATATGGAATTTGAGAAAAAGGATTTTTCCGATCATTTTTGTTAAACACCTATATATTTGAGATAAGTAAAAGTGTTTTCCAAGTATAAAAGGGATGTAGAGACTTTTGGGAATAATGTTTTAAAAAGATCTTTTGATCAAGTTTTGCAAAGTTTTTAAATTAATTAAAGATTAATTAATAAAGGCTTAGTAGATCCCACATGGAATCAAATCAATGTTGAATGATTATTTATTTGATAGTCAAATAACCAACTTTCAAAACGTGGACCAAACGTAACTTTGGAAATATATAGGAGAAATATGTGTGTTATATGTCATAATCATCCCCAATGAAGTTGTACCGTGCGTATAAACCTTGTTTCATTCATCTAGGATAAATGATAAGAAAATCTGTCCACTAACGGTTAGGAGGTGAACTCCGCTCTTGTCTTTGTCTGTTTATTTTCTAAAGAACCAGGGTTGAGTTTACCAGAAATTATCGAAAGTTGTTTCGAAGTGAACGGGATCGGATATGTTATCCGAAAACCACTTTGATCCAACTCAAGCATTTCGAACTAAGGACACCATCAAGAATATGGAATCGAAGACGGAACATTGAACTGGAAGGGCTGCTTGCTACTAGTCCTAAGGGTGATTCCAAAATGGATGTAGTAGAAGTAGTGCCTTCAGTTTGTCCTTATCCTGGACAAGTTGTATGGATGAATGCTGGCACTGCATTACTGCTTGGAAGGCAGTGTTAACATTCCAAGTTGGATTGCTATTCAAAAGGTAAGCGTAGCCTCAAACCTCATCAACCGTAAATGACTAAAATCTAAGGAGATGTAGCAAGGCTAAGTTGGTTGCTCCTATTAGGGCGTGTCATTACCTTTCGAGATACATCTACATATTTATGGATTGATTGTGCATGAGATCTCAAAAAAAAGGGTTACAGAGAAACCTGGGAGATGACATATTTGGTACTAACCAGTCAAGGGTAGGATGGTCTTATGTTGGCATTGGATCCCGACGACATCCTCGGTACATTTTCTAGACGTATACCGTGATGGTGGTACCCCGGTGCCTTGTCATAATATGGAATCCATTCTTCAATAAGCGCTGTACAGTTTTGATTATGCCAAACATGTTGAAATGTGAGATGCAAGCATTTCAGCTATTTTCATACTTTACTTTGACCTCTAGATATTATTATAATATCATCGTATTTTCTATAAAAAGTTTTTTTGTTATCGTAAGGTTAAAACTCATCCGTGTTTATGTGCAGCATGGTCTTACGTGATACCTTTGATTTTAAAAGGATTTTAAACATAACAATTTAGTTGTTTGAGTTTACTCACACCAGACCCATGTCTGACCCGAATGTTTTATTTTGTTTCTCTAAAACTCTTAGGTGCTCAAATTTTTATAGGTAGCCAGTAGTTCAGGTTTCCCACGGATGCATCTGGAGGAGCTTGGAGCAGGAGGTTTCATCGATAGCTAGTTATTATCTGTTTCCACTATATCATATGTATCTTGTATCAGTTAGATAAGGACAAGATGATGTAACTGTCCAAGGGTAGAATTTGTATCAGTATGACTCTGATGTATCATTTTTGAAATGATTCTATAAAGTATCATATTGATTAATATATGTTATTCCATTGTGTTGTGAGACTCTGTGATTTTTTAGCTTCTTCTATCTTCTATCTCTTTTCTTTTCTCTAACAATATGTCTTTCCGATACTTTGTTGTTCGGCACGTGAACATATTAGTGTCGAATTCTAAGGTTTGAAAAGGCAGATCATTACATATGCTATCAGAGCGCAAGGTTAAGCGATAACCTTGTCCCTGGTGGGGTAAACTCATTTGAGATTGGGTAAGTGGCACCCTTGAATGAGTATGAGTGTATTATATAAGAGCGCGCACTTTTTAGTGAAATAAAATATTTTATATTGTGTTGATTTATCTTTTGAGTGGCTTAAGAACTCTGATCGAGACGTATGATGCCAAGATGTCGACTGGGATCCTTAAACACTTGAATAAGGCAACTGACACGGTACTGTTTTGAAATTGGGTAAATGAAATAATTTTATGTAGCAATTTATTTTGTATATAAAGAATGATTTCAAAAATAGTACAGTATTTTGATGTATTGTTGTTAGGAGATAATAATATTATGTTGTTATCATTTAGGATTCATTTAGTCATGCTCATCGAGTTGAGCATTGACTATTGTTAGTGTGTATATGTAGCTTTCCTTTTCAAGATTTAGGTTAGGTAAGTGGAAATAAGGAAGATACTGAGGTGAACACTTGTGAATTAAGTTCCATAATTTGAAATCTAGAATATTCGAAATAAATATTTGGAAAATATTTTATAAAAGTTAATCTTATAAAATGAATTTAAGAACGTATCTTTTAATAAAAAGGAGAATTTAAGTTGAAACCTGAGGACTAAAATCCCAGGACTTTTGAAAAATATATTTCAAGGATTAGAAAAATAATAATAGTATTATTTGAAAATATTTTTGGTTTAGGTAAACGACTTTGGGAATGAAAAGCTTAAGCAAAAAGCGTTTCTTTGGATTAGTTTGGGAGAATGAATCTTGATTGTTTTGTGATGATCCGAATAATCTTCTAAGTGATGATTGGATGTTTGCCTAGAAGAACGTTGTGGTGCACTTAGCAAATTATTCTCTTTATCATTATACAATCGAAACAAGTTTAGCCTGAACGAACCCAAAGCAAGTTGGTGGCAAATGTTTTGTTAGAAACATGGATTTTTGAAATAAAGTAATATTCTTAAGTTAACTAGTTCGAGTGGATCGAAAATAACTTAAAATTGGGAAAGGGAAGTGTCCGGATGGTAAGCACTTCTCTTGAGTATTACCCTTCTTGGTAAGGTGATATATATGATACTATTTGGTAGTACCTGGTTCCTTAGTATCATTTTGGAGTTACTCAAACTATATATATATACATAAATTTTCTGTGATTAATATATATATATATATATATATATATATATATATGTATATAATTTTCATTTCAAAAAGTTATTTAAATAAGGCTGTGTATTTGGCTCTTGATTTTTCTCAGGAAAATAAATGCAAATTGGAATAGTTGGATCAAATATGGGAATATACTCTTAGGATATAGTGGAGTAGTGTAATGAATAGGATTTTTAACCCTCAAAAATCGACATTAGTACATCCACTTTATCACACGCCGAACAATCGAATGTCGGAAAACCTGATTGTTAGGGGAAAAGAAAGAAGGAACGCTACAAATAAACTGCATTTGACAGCAAAATAGAACAGTGTTTTAACCATACATGCAGTCATTTGCGATTTAACATATTAACAAAATCTAATAATCGCTATCTAATATCTTCCCTCTAAATAAATTAACATTTATTTCCATGGCTACCATTTATCATTTTACTTCCCTCCAAAATAAAGCAAGAACTTTAATGGAATACTTCTCAATTATCATTCGCTTTCAGCTCCCTTCGCTCATTCTAATCATCCACATGAAAACTCTAAATCATTTTCAGCCTCCATAAGAAGCCCCAATCCAAAACCGCAAATCCTTTCAGCCTCTGCAAGAAACCCTAAATGAAAACCCTAAATTCTTATCAATTTACTTCGCTTTTTGTATTCTTTTTCGACCTCTTCGTGCATTATTCCGCCTTTGCACAATAACCACTCTCTCCACACTATCTCAGCCTTTCGACATAAAATTCCTTCTTTTGCTCATTATCATCCTCCGCTAGAGGATCCACCACTACCTTTGGTGGCTGTCTAAGTTAGTAACATCACCTTAACATTCTTAGGTACATTGATATTCGATTTTCCTTCCCATGTTACAATTGCTTTGGACATAGTAAACTACATCCGTATCTATAAAATTATTGTTACAAAATATGCATTGGGGGAGTTTAAATGTTCAATCATGACATATTTAGTGACCATAAATATATTCTTTAGGTCAGCTAAAAGGAATGTTTTTGGTTATAGAATGCCTCATATGAATTGGATAGTTGTGTATTACTGATTGCAAAAGTGTACACTTGTGAAAATGGTTTATTCTTTTTAGTTTATTCTTGATGTCTTATTTCCTATCTTTATTTGTGAATGAGTAAATGCAGTGACATTATTAGCTGAGTAGGGTAGGGTAGGTAACTAGATAGCTTTGCCAAGCTATAGTTAGAAGTAGTAATAATGGTGACATAATAGGATATTAAGTGATGCAGACAAATAAACTAAGCAATAAGGAGATGCATTTTTTACTCCTCACTTGCGAAGAATTCTCCATCCTGCACATTTTAGTCAGTCTTTGAGTTCGATGGATGCAGTAAAAAAACCTGTATCTAGGCTATATCTCATGGTTTCTATTTTCTATGGTATCAGGTGGGGAACGCTAATGACGCACAGGCAGTATGTCTTTAGCCAAGCTCGTACATGGCTTGTGTAACCTGTAGTAGAATCTATGGCATTATAATTTTTTGGTTTTCCATCCATAAAATATTCCATGCACAACCAGTCTTTGTATTGCTTGACATTCCTGTAAACAAAAATAAAAAATATCTTTATAAAGAGTAATGTTTATTTACTAGCATTACAGGATCACCATTTATATTGTATTTATAAAAAATGTCTTTATAAAGAACAACAACGACAGCCTGAGCAACTGTACCGGCAGTTTCATATTTGAAATACAAATTGAGTAATGGGGTGGAAATTTTCTGACACTGTACTTAGTTGCATAAGTGGAGATTGCAGTTTTAACAACTACCTCAATTTTCATTACCCATTTTCTTTATACTGGCATAGTCATATATATTTTGTTGCTTCCGAACACGTATGAAAGATAATGTGAATTATAAACAAGATATCAGTCATTCCAAAAAAAAGAAAGAACTCTGTAGTCTTTATATCCTTTTTTTACTCTCTACTTGGTTATTCAATATTATGTTGGGTATTAGATATCACTAGTCTCTAGTCTGTCTCAATCATGCAGGCACAATGAACCAAAATGTTTAATTTTCTCCAACATGGTATATGGGACTAATTGGTTAACCATCAGAGTTACGATGGCTTAACTATGTATTTTGGTCAACCGAAGCATGAACGCACCTTATTCGCTTAATCTGCAGCTTCTGGATGATGAAGTAAGTCTTCTTTTATTCCTTTTTACATTTCCAAATTTCCACCTACATAAATCTACAGCAATTCTATAATACTTAACCAGTTTGGATCATGATCTACCTGTTTTTAGAAAATATTTTTGTTCATTTAAATGATGGGAATGACTCCAATTATTTTTAATGAAAATCTTATTCAAACTTAAGGCCTAAACTCATTAGTTTTGATTGAATCCTGAAATATTTAGTATGTGCAACATGTTTTGTTCGTGGCAAGTAATCAGTATTTTCATACAAAACACAAAATATAATGCTTTAATGTTCTGTATATATCCGTAGTTTAATTGTTTGACATTAAGTACTTCGACTATTAATCTTGAAATTATTTACCATAATGTATCAAGTCAAATTATTGATATCTGGTCAAACTGAAATGATATTTTTGAGGAGATATTTTCTAGTGGATAATTTCAAAGTTTCTTCCAAGCCATTTTCACAAACACACATATACATATGCATATACATACATACACAACATTTTGTCTTCAAACAAATTGTCAGTCTAGACTGAGTATCTGTAAAAAAATTACCCAGATTTAAATTTATGTTATTTTTCTGTTGACTTTGTATTTTTCTTTATTTTGTACTGTATATAGTTACATTTCAGTTTGTTTACTAATGTGTATTTCAGTCCAAAGTTCTGTTACTGCTTCATTATAATGCGACAAAGAAGGTTTTAGTACAAACTGCTACTCACTTCATTTGGGCTTTAGTTCAGTTCAACTTTACTGCAAATGTATGACAAATTAAATATCATTTCAGTTCTTCTTTCTTGACCTTGTTTCATTTTTTGCACAATGTGACCAGTAGCTTTGCCTTATTGCTCTACGCCAGTATGCTTCTAGTATTTGTATAATCACCAAACTGCATTTTACCCTCTGTCCAAAAAGGTAATATATCTCAAAAGTGTCCAATCTAAATTAGCGAGATTACCACTATAAGAAAATATATCTTTAATGGCGTAGCTATACATCGTTGTAGTACGAGCTGCTAAGAATTGGACAAAGGCAGGCTGATTTTTACTAAGGCGGGTTGATTTTTCCTTTGCCCGCCTTATTTTTCCCTATTTCTGAAATCTTCCTTACACCAAAACAAATGAACAAAATCCCTAGTCCTTTTATTAAATTGATTTACATTTATCCTATTCAATTCCATCTTCGTTTTCCACTTGATTCATTTTCTTCTAGAAAATCCTAAACCTAAATCTCATCAAATTCCACTTTGATGAAGATGACATCTTTCAGAACCGATTGAGTCACTTTCACAAATTTTAATAGGATTACACTTAAGAAAAGAGATGGCAGCGATAACCTAGATTAAAGCGATTACCTCTACCTTAGTGGTTGCTCGATTCCTTTCATATTAAAGGTGCGAACCCCTCACTCTTTGATTTAAAGGTACTGTTTTTCAAGTTTAGCTGTAATAAAGCGGTAAATTAGCGACTTAGAAACTAAGACTTGAATATTATTAGCATACTCATAGTAATAATAATAAAAACTAATCAACAAGATGTATCAACATAAACTAATATACATAATTTATATAAACTTGACATAGCAAGTTTTTCTGTTTGATTTCGGTAAATAAGATTTCATTGCTTCCTGATCCTTAATATGTATCTATATACTTAATCGAATATGTGAAGATTGAATGCTTCCAATTTAACGGAGTGAACTCATTTAGAGAAAACTATCAACCTTTAAATTAGGTTGAGACTAAGCAGATCATCACTTTTGTCAGTAGTTTTCGGTCACCTAGTTTGTGTTGTTAGTATATGTTCATGAATTTTTATTAAAATTTTGGTTGTAACAAAATGTTTATGGGATAAATTTATGCACTGATTTTTAGTTGTAAATTGGTTATTACTATGCTTGAGTACTGTATAATTTATATAGATGTAAATTATGGGATATGTTGTCCCAATGATTTGTTGTATATAAAGTACCATTTCAAAAAAAAAAAATGTCTTTTCCATTTTGGTATTTTTGTTTAAACAACGTGTAGATTTGTACTGTATTCCACAAGACTTGGTTGTGATGGTTCATTTGTTTGGGGGTGAATTATCTTTTATTTTGAGCTGTTAATTAAGATTTTACAACTACTGTGACGCGTACTAATTTCTTATTCTTTACCATTTCTAATCATCCAAGCAAACCTGTTGCAAGTGTTAAGACAATTGCAATACATGTTTGAGAGCCTTATTAGTCATTTTTAATGATTTTAAAGTGATGTAAGGCTGCCAGATTGAGACTTCTATGTGAAATTTATACTTTTGAATGATTCTTGTTCGTAAGCCATGGCCTCTATTTTTTTCGTGTGAATAAGTATGTAATTTTTTTGTACTTTACAGGCTTCTGGCTACTTTCAACAAACATTGTGGTTCTTTTCTCTCTCTTTTCAGGACATTAATATTGATATATTGGGTGATGAGGATGAAAAGGGCAAAGTTAATGATGTAGCTTTCTTGGCTCTACTCAAGTTAAAGGTAGAACATTGTTTGTGTACATCTTACTTGCTGTTTGGAAGCAAGATATTCTAAACCAGATTCAAAAGGTAAATCGCATTGTCTAAACATTAAATCAAATCTGGATTTCAGTTCTAAATTATACATTTAATAGATTCGTGTTTCAATAAATTATATGTACTAGCATGCTATAAATACCAGGAAGTAAGATCAAATCGTCAAATGTAAAGAGAAAAGTGTACAATTCTTACTTCATTTCTAACCTAAACTCATTCATCCCATTATGTTATGTGGAATAGCTACACATGTTGCTAATATAGTATGCTAAACTGCAAAATGAATTTTTTTCCAAACCTTTAAAATTTTATACTCATTAGCACTTTATAATTTTTAACTGAATTAATAAAATAGTTTAACAAAGAGATGTGTGCATGCCTGCTTGCTAAGAAGTGGTTATTGCCAGTCCTCACAAAATTGTACGAAGAATAAGAAACGTTCAATATAGAGAAACTAACAATCAATATCTAATGAATGACATTTAGTGATTCAACAGAGAAAAATTCCTATGTAATTACCGTTAAATAGCTCTTCCGGCTTTATGTCATTCTTAATGTCTTTTCCATGCTTAGACAACAGTGGTGTCAGTATCTTTTACAATTATTTTTATTACCTATTATTATGTGGATGCAAAGAGGCTTGTCTTAAGGTGATTCAATGACTCATTACTCCAAAGTGACATGAAACTATGGCCATTCAAAGTAATTGCAGGCCTAGGGGACAAACACAAGATTGCTGTTCAGTATAAAAGTGAAGGATATGATGGTTATCTATTGGATTTCTCTTGAGCATGTTGCTTCCCAAATGGATCGAAGCCATTAAGTTAAACCTTGTTCAGGTTAGTAACTTCTTTCACAAACCACACAAAGGAGTATGTGTACATTTTTATATATGATATGAATCTGTTCTTGTATTGATCGTGTAAATACATATTGAATTGGGTATGCGAGAAAGCACTAATTATGTAAAGGAGGTGCTGTCGAAAGTTTATGAGATCTTATAAGTCCATAAAAATTAAGGAAATTTAATAGAAATTTAACTAAGTTGAATTTTTATCAAATTAAATAAGTTAACAAAAATTAATAAACTTTTACAAAAAATAAATATGTTAAGCAAGTTTTATGAAAATCAATCACATTTGTAAAAATTAAACACATTTATAAAAACTAAGGCTTTATACAAATTTAACTATGTTGGAATTTTTTTAATAAATATGAACTAAATTTATTAAAATTTAACCAAGTTAACTAAGTTTATAAAAAATAACAAAGTTAACAAACTTTTTATAAAAATTGAATAATCTACAAATTAAGTAAGTTTATAAAACTTCAATAATTTTATAAAAATTAACTAAATTATGTAAAAAAATCAACTAAGCTAACCAAGTTTTATAAAAATTTAATAATTTTCTAAATATTAATTTTTTTATAAAAGTAAATAAATTTATAAAAATTAACTAAGATTTATATACATGTAAATCATTTAACTAAATTTTACAAAAATTAAATAAATCTACAAAAATTAACCTAATTTACAAAAAATGGACTAATTTTATAAAATTTAACTAATTTTTACAAAAGTTAAGCAAGTTTGTAAAAAGAATCAAGTTTATAAAAATAAATAAGTTTATAAAAAGGGGCGGCTATTGAGAAACAAAATTAAACACAAGATCCGACACAACAAATATGGTTCGTTAGATCTTTTTATCTTTTCATGGGAGGTGGAAATCAGATGACAATCTAATGGTTGAGATCTATTGTGTCTACAATTTTCGTCCCAATAGAATTTTTTTTAACAAAATTAATTGAGTTTTAGAAAAATAACTAGCTTATAAAAATAACTAAGTTGTTAAAATTAACCAAGTTTTATAAACATTTGATTAAATAAACTTAATCTGTAAAATTTAACTAAGTTTTAAAAAAATTAATCGATTTTTATAAAATAAATGAGTTTATAAAAGTTAGCTATGTTTAACAGAAATTTAACTATATATTAACTAAGTTTCTAGAGAATTCATTAAGTTTCACACATATTTAGCTATGTTAACTAATTTTTTAAAAATTTACTAGTTTTTATAAAAATAAACCAAGTTTTATAAAAATTAAATAAGTTCATAAAAGTTAGTATTATTAGGAATAATAAAAACAACAATATTATCTATAAGAAAATTGTATATTTATTATTAAAAAATACAATATTGACTAAGTTTATAGAATTAACTTGATTAGTATAGTTTCCATACAACCGGACATTAACAGAAACAAATACAAAAGGATACAAAGAACTACAAAGTAAACAACTATGCCATGAAATGGTACAATAATGAATAAACAGGTTGGTAAAAAAAAAACAAAACCGACAATCACCAATGTCCCAGTGGTTAAGTGATTCGACTTTGGTGCGAGAGGTCACAAGTACGAAACTTGCATAGCGTGATTCAAATATTTATTGACACATGATTTATGGTTTGTTGTTCCAGTGAAATGTTGTATTTAAGTACCATTTCAAAAAAACAAAACCACTATAAAGTTGTTCATCCACATTTAAACAAGCTATCACTACCTGTCTCGGTTAGAATAACTCCTAGTTCCTCCCTGCAAGCTCTGCATGTCCATGAGATCACCTTCAAGTTCTATCGCAATCATGTAAATGAGTTACTAACATGATACAACATGTTTGATCGCAATCTCACATGATATGTAAAATCTTGGTCTAAGATGGCAATGCTATGTTTTGTGTTAAATTTTGGATATTATGATACATGTCAAGCCTTTTTAAGGAAATACGATTATGTATTTTCTTATCTAGATAGATGTATATAATATTTATGTTTATACCCAATAATCAAGGCATAGCCGGCTTACTCAATAGTGCACGTTAAATAACTCAAGTCAGCAATGACTGCATGAATTGGGTTATATAGCTGCATATGCATTTGTGGTTCCAAACATACTACTTATGGCTATGGGGTTTCTTCCTATTGCGGGGGAAAATGGCATATTATGCATGACTCACAAATTCTATTCCTGCCCAATGTACAATTCGGTAACCTGGTGTGTCTGACTATCTGATATGTTTTAATTTAAATCATTTACCTGACTCCTAACATTTTGCAGTAATCTGGATCATTCATGTGCAATGATATCCGAAAGCACTACACGCTTGAGACACCATTTTCCTGACAATGTCATCCATTTCCAGTAGTAGAATTCTTCTTTATTTGATTATCGGTACTTAAATCTAGGAGTGTTACGGTTGCAGTAACTATCGTTGTATCTCTAAACATAATCGTTGTTGATGGTTATAAAGATTTTTTTACTGTTGCCATAGCCATTGAAGGTTAACCATCAAAAAATTTCAATTTGAATTTATTTACGCATATTATCAATTATTGAAACACCCCATAGTATACCCAAAAGAGCACACTAAAAGACATGGTGCATTGTAGGTATAGCTAAAAACTTACAGAGACTAAGATTCACAAGATAGTAATAGCTAAAAACAGCGAAAACAATTTAAATAATAACTTACTTAGAACAAAGCTTCATAATTACTTTAAAAACCAAATAAGTCGCCACATACCAAATACATCGCACATGTCTTATGAAATCAAAGAAAACTATAGTCTTAAAAATCAGAGTACAACTATTCCCCAACATGTGCCAGTACAAGTAAAGAACAAAGAGATGAAATAAAAGAAGTGGAAGTACATAGTGGAATCTCCTTCAAAGAAACCTCCAATCAACTACAACCTACTGTCATCTTCCTTGATTTCCTATAGGGGAAAACGGGGAAAATAGAGGAGTGGGTTAAACTAAAAGTCTGGTGAATGATAGTAAATACTAGAATCTTTAAGTAAAGGTAATGAGACTTACAATAGTTCTAGTATATAAAAAGAAACAAAGGAAATAGAAAGAAAGATAGAGCTGGAAATAAATACGATTTAACTATTGCTAAATTAATACGATTGGATAACTTCGATTGTTTGCACTTGTATTTAATATCTGCTTTGATTAGGCTGAATTCCTAGTCCTATAATTAGGCTATAATCCTAATTCTACCCTTTGATCGGCCTGCTACTCCATAGACCTTACTACGGACTATATGCTATATAGCTCCATACATAGAAATGGTGTCAACGAATAACACACAAAGTATCTACTGTGGACTAGACGTTATATAACTCCCTACACAGAAGGCAATGGTGCCTAAGAAAGGCACACATACTAAGAGCTTGAAAGTCATAACAATTACTGAGCACTCGAATGGAAATCGCACGTGTAACCGCCACCATGCTCATATTACCTGTTGTTCCACCTATTGGGACTTCTTATTACCTCAAGCTCCAGCATAAGCATGCCCCTGATCCTACTTCAGGCTAATGTGAGATCAACATGTCCATAGAAAATTGGGGAAATGCTGTTGGTATTGGCCGGTCATCCGAACAATATCTAGTTGCGCCCCTTGTCCAAATCCCCATGATTTGGACTTCTAGCATAAGCATGCCCCTCGTCTCACTTCAGGATTATGTGAAACACCATGTCCATAAAAATAATAGAGGAATGCTATTTGGTACAGGTCCTACTTTAATTCTTGCTTATTAACTTAGATAAATTATTTAAATAGGCCTTTACTTTTGTTCTTGCTATCTGTCTCCTCTATTTGGTACAGGTCCTACTTTAATTCTTGCTTATTAACTTAGATAAATTATTTAAATAGGCCTTTACTTTTGTTCTTGCTATCTGTGCTTATTAATTTATCCTAAGTCTTAAAATAAGCTTCATTCTGTTCTTTTTTTCTTATTATAACCTACGTTATAATTTAGCTTATTTACTTAACCCAAATGTCTAAGTGTAAAAAAACAAGCTCCTATCATCTTATACTCTGTTTTAGTTATAATTCTAAGTTATAACTAGGCCAATTATCTTTAATTAGTCCAATCCTAACATTAAAATCGTAATTAGGCTCAATTTCAATTTTAATTCCGTTTTTATTACAGTCTTTACAATTTACGTCTTCTCTACTGTTATTTCCGTATTCATATAATTTGAATCCATGTTTGTGTTTAATCTATTCTAATCCACACACGAAGAAGAAGGAGAAATAAAAGAAAACCGAAAATAGAAGAAAATCCAAAGCGTAGGAAAAAGATGTAAATAACGCATAAATAATAGTAAATAAATTAAAATACTGTAAATAAACTGTTAATAAATGAAAAAACTATAATTAACAAAAATAAACTTAAATAACTTAAAATAATAGCTAAAAGAAATAGACTGAAAATAATTCTAAAAACTGTAAATAAACTACTAAAAAGGTTATTCCAAAAATCGTAGTAAAACTACAACTATTGGAAATCATATTGCTTAAAATTACTTAAGGAAATCTAAAAATAATTACAATCACTCACCTATGGTCCTAAGCTCTTTCCTTTTTGGTCTTCCTAGATCCACTTGAGGGTATTAAAATATTTTCATTAAAAAGATTCTCTCCTTGGAAAATTATTCCTTTTAGGGTCCTTCTTGAAAAGGTGAACCCAAGCGGAGAAAATCTAAAATGAGAAAATGTGTTAGGCCTAGGGTCATATTTATAGGGGTAGAAGTGGATATAAGGCCGATGGATTTGGAGATTGAATAGGATGCAACCACGTCATGGGCTGAATAGGAGCCGTCGGATGGAAGCACGAAGGGACCAGATGAGGCTAAAGAATGAAAAATACGTGTTTGAAAACCCTTGAAACGAAGAAAATTTTCTTCGTTCAATACCTGTAGGCGGGTCGACAGGGCGGTCGACTGCCCCTTCCCCTAGGGTCAACCTTTCAGTAGACCTAGCGCATTTTGTTTTATTTCTACTTTTTTTTCATTTGTCTTCTTTCTTGTTCGCTTTGTATCTTGCTCATATTAACTTAGATTCTGACGTTCTATATATGAAAATTGACTAGAAAATTACCGCGAACACAATGGTACATCTCCCGTAGTTCAATTATGATAATTTCACAAAGTTATTTTATCATTTAATTAATTGGTTAATTAATTATTATAATTTAATTTTTCAGGTTTTTATATTATCCCCTCCTTAAGGGATTTCGTCCTCGAAATCTCTAAGGATAAAAGAATGAACTAAATGTTTTCATCCAACTTATACAACCAACTACTCAACCATTACTCATTCATTCATTGTCCTTAAGTTTTTCTAATGCAATTTATGATACTTATGAAATTAGTGTTGTGTAAGTGTCCCTAACTAATGAAAAAGATTAGGCAGTCTTCTGATTCAATTGACCTCCTTTTATGCAATCATGTCCATGCTATGTATTCAAATGAATGCAAAATTCCTAATGGTAACTGATAGTTCTATATGCGTGGTTCAAAAATCATCCAAATGCAATAATCAAGTGATAATCATCCATTTATAGCAATCATGGAAAATAAAATAAAATGCGTACACATCCATATGCATATGCTTTATTGTCCTAGTTAGGCCGATCCCTAGGAGATAATAGTGCATAGTGTAAGTGTATGCGTCCATTAACATCTACTAGCAAACACTTACAACCACTTACAACCACTTGCATACATCATCCACAAAATGTTCTAATAACATGTTTACATCAAATCCTACCATCCATAGGTTAACTCCTAAGTTCTACCATTCCAAAGGATAACAAAAAAACTTATTCAAAACAAAGATGGAAAATAGGAAATTCGAAGAATTACTATCAAAGAAATGCGGATATGAGATACGAATTTTCTCCAAATCAAATTTAGTCTTCTCCAAAGTCTTTTAACCTCTGTAGACTCTATCCAATACAAAAGCGACTTGCGCGATCTTCCATAAAGAGCTTCGAAAGGTGTCACTCTAATGCTAGCTTGAAAACTACTATCATGTGAGAATTCCACTAAAGGAAGATGCTTTTCCCAGGTTCCTTCAAAATAAAAATACACGTACTCAACCATATGTGCCTTACAATCTTTACTAATTTCACTTTACTGTTCTTCTTTAGCCTGCTCACATGAATCAACATTCCTAGGTTCTCACTAGTGCCCTATATGCTTTGCAGGAAACTCTATTATTACTTTCCAAAGTAATTACTGCCGTCTCCTTTATAGCCTTACACCTCTTCCGTCACTCCTTATGGAATGATTCCTATCTATTCCACTTTTAAGAATTTGGTATAGTTCCATTTTAAAATTTAATGTTTCTAAATTTTTAAAACATAAAATCTCAAAACCTTTGTCTTTAAACGTATTATCTTTAAGTTTCTATTAAATTCAAAAATACTAGGTTACTTAAAATCTTATCTTTCTAGACTTGCATCTTCACAGCGTTTTGAATTTACACTATTTTCGAAACCTAGAGGGAAAAACTTTCAAATTCTAAGTCCCAAAACTTATTCCCCGTTTTCTTCTAAAGACCTTTTTTGTTTTCTATAAAAAAATTAATTCTCAAATTTCTCTTTATTAAGTTTTCCAAACACTTATTTACTTTTTCATCAAACCATTTTCTTTTAGAATATCTTTAAAATATCCTTATGTGTTTTCAAAGCATTTCTGATTGCAACTAACGATCTCATACCTTAATGTATTGGAACTTCTCGCTCTTATGGGAAATTACTAACGCTAAAATCTTCAATGAACCTTTTAAAAGAGGATTTCATGTTTATATGAAATTATAGGGAACTTATTTTATATTTTTTGAAACAAGCTATACAAAATATGGTGCTTTCCATACCTTGTACATCTCTTTCACGTATTCCTTATAACTTACACAAAACATTTTTATTGGTTTCATAGAAAATTATATCATTATTCTTTTCATTCCAATAGATTAAAGTGAGTTTAATTTATATTCTCTTACGATAGAAATTTTCTAATGTCTAACTTACTCTTTTTTTCTTTAGAAAAACTCATCTTCAAAATAGCTTTAATATATCCATAACCGGAAAACATTTTCTTATACTTACTTAAACAATAAGTGTATTCATAAATCATATTTATTCCTATTCTTATAATTATCTTTTAAAAATACATTTTCATTTAGGTTCAAAACAGATGTTGTGTAAAATACCATTACTACAACCCAAAGATACTAGTGTTTTGATTTAATTAAAAATAAATACTAATAAACCTTACCTACTATGTAAAACATTTCCCTTGGGAGTCACTTACTATAACAGTAGCGTTACAGTCTATGCTCCCTTTATTTTCATGAAAACATCTATTACAACAGCAAATGTTGTAATCTGCATTTTCGATACTTAATACATTTTAGGTTTTTATATTTAAAATCCCTGTTTACCTACAAAGAAACTAGTGAGCTATATACGTTCTATAATTCTTCAAAAAGAATTTCACTTTTAACAAAATTTATATCATATGAAAACCAATTTAAATTTCTTACCATATTCCCAAAAACCCAGAATTTAATTTTTTTATAAAATATATTGACAATTCTTCTTTTCAATTCTAACAATTTCATTTTATTGGGTTAGAGATAAAGTGGATTTTCCTACTTACTACTCTAGGAGTATCCTTTCTAAACCTTGGAAATCTCATTTCCTTACTTAAAAGACTTTTGTTCCGATGCTCATATTTATTCTAAGGTGCTACCGTTAAATCCACTTATATGAAACAATTATGATTTCTGCAATTATCTACACATGGGCTTTCTTCTTTCTTTATCAACTGAATCTATTGTACATCTCCAATCTTTGCCTACATCTCTTTGGATTTTCACAATCCGAAACTAGATGTACAAAACCATTTCTCAAACTCTTTCCATGTGTAGACCTTCTCTATGCCCCAAGAAACACACTTTCTTATGCCAATAGTGATATTTCGAGAACTTCTCTTTCAACTGAAGAATGGAAGTGTATGAAGAAACTCCTCTAGATGAATAACATGCTCCTCCTTACTCTTGGAAAACACCAAAATGTCGTCCATGAATACAACCATAAACTTATTTAGGACTTTTCTAAAGACGCGGCTCATCAAATCTACGAAGTAGGCTGCGGCATTGGTTAGCCCAAAAGACATAACCAACCACTAGAACAATCCATCTGGTGTCCTAAATGCGGTCTTATCTATGCTGCCATTGGCGACCCTAAGCTGATGGAATCTCGTGGCTAAATTAAGCTAGGAAAATACCGAAGAGCCAATTAACTGGTCAAAAAGATCATCAATCCTAGGGAGTAGATATTGATTCTTCTTTGTGAGCTTATTTAATTATCTATAATCAACGTGAAGTCGAAGGGAGCCATCCGCCTTAGTAGCAAAGATGACTGGTGCTTCCAACTCCGATATGCTCCATCTTATGAAACCCTTCTCTAAAAGCTCGCAGATTTGCTTACTTAATTCCTTCCTCTTCCTAGGTGTCATGTGCCTCACAAGTAATGCTATTGGCTTAGAATTCTCAGTTAAATAAATTCTGAAGTCACTCTATCTCTTAGGGAGTTGTCCCCTAACCTCCTCAAAGACTTCTGGAAAATCTCTTACGATAGGAACTAAATCTAGCTCTGCTAAAGTTGAATCGAGGAATATAGGAAACTCAACATGGCTGACCCTTACGGGTCGTAAGAAACCTCGAGGGTCCTACCGCTGCGTGTCTTTAGTCAAGACTATCCTCTCGCAGTTTAATACAACTCCATATATGGACAGCCAATCCATCACCAAAATCATCCCACACCCCGAAAATCCTCATACATAAGCGTCACAATCAAACTCTATGCTAAGGATAATTCAGACCCCTACAAACCATAGACAAGTGTGCCGATCCTCTTATGGGGTTTGAAACAACAACGAGGTCTACTATTAAAGAGATGTCTAAGTGTAAACAATCTACCAAAGAACTGGAGATGAAAGAGTGTGATGCTCTAGGATCGAAAAGAGTCCGAATGGGAAAATTAGAAATAGAAACTAAATTTTCCTACCTCAATCCAGTCCACTGCTAGAAGTTGTTGCATCCAAAGCCTGAATCTATGCTGCAGGTGCACTCGCTCCCTGCCTCATCTTCTGAGGACAAAACTTACTAAGATGACCGGGTTGTCCATAGCTGTAACAATTCTTCAACTTCTCTCTCTTGCAATCTTTTACGTAGTGAGCAACCATTCTACAGCGTTTTACATTTTCCACTTTTCTTGATTCTCTTCTAAGGGACTCCTCGTTTCCTCTTATCCTTATCCTCCTTCCACCATGGCTCCTTAGAGCTTTCTAATCTAGGAACTTCTTTAAGCTCTTCCTTTGGTTGCCAAAAGATGTATGCCGAACTCTCTGTCAGTCCTTCAAATCTAAAAGCCTAAACCTTCGCTCCATATCCTCCAACCTAGCTTGGGTCTTCTCGAAATCCTCTATGCCAAAAAACGTTATGCCTTCTATACTAGTGAAGTCCTTGTATAGCTTAGAAAAATCGACTGGTGTAGGTGGATTAAAGGGATTCCCACCTACCGGTGTAGTATTGGGCGCTTGCCTATGCATCTCTGGTACCGTAGCTCTATGGAGCCAGTTGACCAAACTATGCAAATAAAAAAAGAAACTTAGGCTTGAAAAAATCGAAAGAAGGTTGAACTGGACTTTCAGGGGATCTCTATAAAAAATCTTTTATACTTGAAAACTATTTCTAAGAGTTCTCTTTCAAAAATACTTTTAAAACAATTTATTTTGGAAAAATACCTTACATTTAAAATAAATTTTTAGGAATCCTGTAACCTTAGGCTATGATACCAAATGAAACACCCTACACCCCTTAGTATATCCAAAATAGCACACTAAAAGGCATGGTGCGTTGTAGGTATAGCTAAAAACTTACGGAGACTAAGATTCACAAGACAGAAATAGGTAAAAACAACGGAAACAATTTAAATAATAACTTATTTAGAACAGAACTTCATAATTGTTTTAAAAACCAAATAAGTCACCAAATACCAAATAAATCACATGTCAAAATACTATACATACATGTCTTATAAATCAAAGAAACCATAGTCTCAAAAATCAAAATACAACTATTCCCCAACACGTTCTAGTACAAGTAAAGAATAAAAAGCTGAAATAAAAGAAGTGGAAGTACATAGTGGAATCTCCTTCAAAGAAACCTCCAAGCAATTGCAACCTACTGTCCTCTTCCTTGATTGCCTATGGGGGGAAAAGGGGAAAATAGAGGAGTGGGTTAGACTAAAAGTCTGGTGAATGATAGTTAATACTAGAATCTTTATGTAAAGTAAAGGTAATAGGCTTTACAACAGTTCTAGTATATAAAAATAAACAAAGGACACAAAAAGAAAGATAGAGCTGGAAATAAATTTGATTTAACTATTGCTAAATTAATACGATTTGGTAACTTTCATTGTTTGCACTCGTCTTTGATATGCTTTGTTTAGGCTGAATTCCTAATCCTATAATTAGGCTGAAATCATAATTCTACCCTTTGATCGGCTTGCTACTCTATATACCTTACTGCGGACTAGACGCTATATAGCTCCCTACATAGAAATGGTGTCTACGAATGACACACAAAGTATCTACTGTGGACTAGACGTTATATAGCTCCCTACATAGAAGGCAATGGTGCCTATGAAAGACACACATACTAAGAGCTTGGAACTCATAACGATTACTGAGCACCCGAATGGAAGTCACATGTGTAACTGCTACCATGCTCATATTACCTGTTGTTCCACCTATTGGGTCTTCTTATAACCTTAAGCTCCAGCATAAGCGTGCCCCTCATCCCACTTCAGGCTAATGTGAGATCACCGTTTCCATAGAAAATAGGGGTAATGCTATTGGTACTGGCCCATCATCCAAACAATATCTAGTTGCGCCCCTTACCCAAGTCCCCATGATTTGGGCTTCTACTTATTGACGATTACTAACATTATTAGCATAAGCGTGCCCCTTGTCTCACTTCAGGATTATGTGAAACACCGTGTCCATAGAAATAATAGGGGAATGCTATTTGGTATAGATCCAACTTTAATTCTTGCTTATTAACTTAGATATTTATTTAAATAAATCTTTACTTTTGTTCTTTCTGTCTGTGCTTATTAATTTATGCTAAGTCTTAAAATAAGCTTCATTCTGTTCTTTTTTTCTTATTATAATCTATGTTATAATTTAGCTTATTTACTTAATCCAAAAGTCTAAGTGTAAAAAAACAAGCTCCTTTCATCTTATACTCTTTTTTAGTTATAACTCTAAGTTATAACTAGGCCAACTATCTTTAATTAGTCCAATTCTAACATTAATATCGTAATTATGCTCAATTTTAGTCTTAATTCCATTTTTATCACAGTCTTTACAATTTACATCTTCTATACCATTATTTCAGTATTCCTATAATTTAATCCATATTCGCGTTTAATCTATTCTAATCCATATGCGGAGAAGAAGGAGAAATAAAAGAAAACTGAAAATAGAAAATCCAAAACGTAGGAAAAAGATGTAAATACCACATAAATAGCAGTAAATAAATTAAAATACTGTAAATAAATTGTAAATAAATGGAAAATCTATATATGTGTAAGTATTTGATTGTAGAATAGTATTTATGTGACAATACTGTCATGCATGTTGTAAATTTATATTCTTACCATGTAAAAGTTTATACTGTATATTTCATGAACTTGGCTTTTACACGAAAATATGAATCAAAACCTTTTTGTTTCTCATTTTGTTTTATCAGATTTAGATGACCGATTGGACTCTAACCTTATAGTTTTGTGTTTTATTAGAGTCGGATTTGATAGCCGGGTAACTAGATTTTGTGTTTCATTTTTGTGTATCGTATGGGCCTAATTTAAGCAAATTTTATACAGTCAATTATGTTGCATCTAGCAAAAATGTCCTCATTTCATTACAGTGGCATAATAAGCAATGGTTTTCAGTCAGTATAAGCATCATATTCATAATAAGTAGATGTGGAACCTATTTCTCATTTATAAAAATCATCTACTTTTGGACGTAACACTACAACAAATTGAAGTATTTTGTGCAGAAGTAGGCATGGTAACTCTAACCATCAATGCTGGCTAAGACCGAAAAGTATGACTATTATCCATAATTCTCATCAACTTATTGCTTCTCATCCTAGCTCTAATTGGTTGTCAAAACCATTACTACTTTAACTGTTTCCTCCAGAGTATTCAAAAATATGGATACAGATTATTCTGATGTTCTTCCCTTCCATGCACGACAGGCATGTATATGCCTTATTATAATTGTTCACCTTACTTAATTATTCTATCGGTAGTGATAATGAGAGGATTTGCGTTGTTTTTAGGAAAACAAGCTTGGGAATTTGTTCTTCAAAGTGGCTGGAACACCTGAATTTGTGAAAAGCACTGTTTACCAGGTAATTTTTGTTTATAATCAGATGTAATTTTTATTAATGATGGCTTAATTAGAAGTTATTGCTATTTAACTAGTATTATCTATAAAACCATCATAAAACATTAAGGAAAGGAAATTTGTTACACTTTTATCCAAAATTATGATATATTCATTGACATTATTGTTGGTGGTACCTCCATGAAGTTGCAGTTTGTAATTTATTAAATGTTTTATAGTGCTTTGTAAATTTTATTATAGTAGGCATTTTTAATGGTTTATAGTATAAATAAGGTATTTTTGTATTATGGATTGCATGCTCTCTAGAGTTTTTTTAGACAATATACGTATCATATTCTTTTCTTCTTTTTTTTAATATGAAAAGATAAAGACAAAATGAAACTAAAATAGTATTATTATTGTTACCTGGAAGTTTGACCAGGCAACTAGACAGTCAGCACCAGGGACGTTCGGCATTTCAAAGGTGTGCTCGGCATCAGAAGAGCGCTCGGCATCAGAAGAACGTCCGACATCTAGGAGAACTCGGTATCGAGGAACGTTCGGTATTGAATACCATTCGGCCAAAGGGAGACGCTCGGCAAAAGAACATTCAGAGGTTAAAGGTTGCTCGGCCTCCCAGGCACATCCGGCAAGCCTAGATCGTTCGGCATCCTAGTTTGGTTCGACGTGGCACCTTCGGCGAGCCTAGATCGTTCGGCATCCTAGCTTGGTTCGGCGTGGCACGTTCGGAGAGCCTAGATCGTTCGGCATCCTAGCTTGGTTCGGCGTGGCACGTTCGGCGAGCCTATATCGTTTGGCACCTAGCTTGGTTCGGCGTGGCACGTTCGGCGAGCCTAGATCTTTCGGCATCCTAGCTTGGTTCGGCGTGGCACGTTTGGCCAAGCCTATATCGTTCGGCATAAGAACATTGTTCGGCACAAATGCCTTGGCTCAGCATCTTACTGCTCGGCCTCCTTAGTTCAGCACGCAGAGCTAGCACTATTTGGACCAAGATATTCAGCTACCAGGACCACCAGGGAAGTCCAACCCACCTTCGCCTATAAATAGAGGGGCAGGGGCACAGAAAAAGGGAGGAGATTTCAGAGAACACTGGGGAGACTCTGCCATTTTCGAGACTCAGTCCACACTTTTTTTTTACTTTGCAATTGTATTCAAGTAACAAAAAACGGATTGTATCTGTAATCAACTATCAAGGAAATCAACTTCAAAGTGGATGTAGGCAGCTACACCGAACCACTATAAATTTGGTGTTCTTACTTTCTGCATTTAAGTTTCTATTCTCTTCTCTATTATAATTTGTTTTCTTCATTATTCCCTCTACACAATCTTTCTAAGGGTGTTACTGACCAATTTTGGTGCTAACTTTTTGGTGCTTTCACTGAGAGTTGAATTCTCAGGCTATTAGGATCTACTTTGTAGCTACTGGATTGCATAAGTCCCCCAAAGGAGATCCATAATCATTCGTAAGGCATCTGTTGATTCTACTCAGAGTTATAGCCAACAGCTTTACCATCGGAAGACCACGAACTAGATCAGCCTCTTAAAATGCAGATGTCCACGAAACTGCTAGTGTGCAACAACTTGGACCTAACAATCAGCAAGCAATTCGAGGTGCAGGGCCCTCCAACCAAAACCAAGCAGAAGTTATTTCCCGAGAAGAATCCAATGACTTGATAAGAGAACTTAAAGAAAGTAGAAGGCAACTTGCTGAGCAAATGCAAGCCAATGCTGACCTCATGACTCAGCTTACTCAGCAGCAGCATCAGAATGCTGGAGGTAGCCCTGCCCCTTACTTTAAAGATGATAGTTCGACCTCTGCTGATGAACATCCTAGGCGTAGACGCCGTAAGGATGAAGATGCACATACAGGTGCTACTGATCGATCTACTAGAAACCAAGACCCAAATCGGACGGGACATCAACCTGCACGGTCCCGTGGAACGGAACCCAACCTTCCATCTTCCATACAAACCCCAGATTTGATAGCTATGGTCAGGCAGTTGATGAAAGAGAACCAGGGTTTAAATAATGAAGACTGGGGAGTGTCTAAGAGTCATACTCCCTTCATGGATACCATGTTACAGGCTAAATACCCAAGAAAGTTCAGCATTCCCACCATTCCAGCCTATGAGGGGAAGACCGATCCTAGACAACATGTGATGAGGTATGGATGGATGATGGATTCTACAAGAGCCAATGACGCGACCAAATGTAGGTGCTTCCCAATTACTCTGTCTGGAATTGCCACCATGTGGTTTACTCGACTCCCCCACGATCTATATCCAGCTTCAACGAATTAGCAATGAAATTCATAGAACAATTTAGGATACACACCACTCCTCCTAAGGACGTGATGTCCTTATCAAGTGTGATCCAAGCTCTAGGAGAGTCACTGAAAGCATAATTGCAGAGATTTCATGTTGCTGCTACTGAAGTGGGCAATCCTAACGACCATGCAATTTTGATGGCAGTGATGCATGGAGTGGATCCCGATTCGAAATTTGGAGATTGGTTGGCGGGAAAGCCCCTAGCTACACTGGAGCATTTTTATTCGAAAGCTCACCAGTTCATAAGAAGGGAAGAACCTCGGTGGACAAGGAAAGACAAGGCACCAGGGCCCGTTCAGGAATCTGTAAAGAGTAACATCGCCGTGAAAACAACCGGCGATAACCCCAGAAAGACTCAAGCCAACGCCCAGAACAAGCCCGTGCAGTCTAGAGGATCCGGAGGTGGGAATCCTAGAAAGAAAAAAGAAACAGGGAGATGGAAGTCAAGGATCCCGACCTACAACGAATACACTCTATTGAATGCATCTCTTGAGAACATCTACTTATCAACCTGCAACACTTTTCAGTATAGAAAGCCACGCCCGAAGGAATCGACAAAGGAACAGAAGCGGACTGGGTAGTATTACCGCTTTCACGAGTCTTATGGTCACAGCACAGAGAAGTGTAGACACATTCATGACGCTATAAAAAAGCTAATTATACAGAAGAAGCTACAGGAAATTGTCAAAGACCCACAGGATGGGAGGCAAGAGACATCGAACCCTGGGCGAGGTCCAGTCCCACACCAACTAGAACAACCTACTCGAACTATGGGTAGATTGGTTATTAACACGATTGCTGGCGGACCTCACCCTACGGATAAGAATTGGCAGGAGATGGAGTGATATGCTAACTCTTTGAGACATGCGGATTATGAGTGTTGTTCGAATGTGGAGGATGGAACTCCCTCAAAACAGCAGCGCACGATGAATGATGACATCGTAATCAGGAACAGAGATGCGGATAAGGTAAAGGGCCCTATTATCGACCCAATGGTCATATCCACGACCATCGGACCGACGTTCATGAAGAGAATTCTAATTGATTGCGGAAGTTCCGTTAACATCATCTTCCGGAAGGTGTACGACCAAATGAAGCTGGAAACCAAGGATTTGAAACCATCCAAAGCCAGAATCCATGGCTTTAACGGGGTGGCAACTGAAGCAATGGGATATGTGGAGTTACCAGTCGAACTGGGACAAGGTGAATGCAGGAGAGTGCAAATCCTACCATTCATAGTGCTGGATGTTGATTCCCCATACAACGTGTTTCTGGGACGTCCAGCCCTGGCAGAATTCAGGGCAGCTTTGGTCCCATGATGTTTGGCGTTAAAATTTCCCACAGACAACGGAGTAGGAGTAGTGCACAGTGACCAGGAAACCGGCCGTGCATGCTATGTGGCTGAGCTGAGAGAAGCACAGCGTAGGGAGAAAGGAAAGGTTGCGGATAGCTCTGTTCGCATTCAAGTGTACATGAAGCCATTAATTCCATAAGCATGTGCATTAGCCTCTAATTTGTACATTAAGGTGGTAGGTAGGTGGGGTCCTCCATGTTCTTCACTTTGAATTATTTCCATCTGCATTCCTTTGTATTCATTTTGTGCATGCATTTTCCTTCATGAACCCACTTGTAATTGAGTGTAATTTCCTACAAAATAATATAAAAATTTCCAATTAAATTTTCTCAAATTAATATATGCACAGAAATGACCATTTTGCCCCTGGATGAAGATGAGTATGTGACAATTTCAAATAATATGAATTTTGGTTTAAAAAAGTTAAAATACCCAATATGACCATTTATTTAATTTAAAAGAATAAACATGATGGTAAAAATATGCACATTTACGTGAACATCAAATACCCCACACTTATCTTTTTATTCGTCCTCGAATAAACTAAAACTAAGGTAAATCCGTTTTCGTAGGGAGCACGATTGCATTGAGCATATGTAATAAGCCGTTAAATCTCTATGTGTCCCCAGTAGGACGAGTGCTATCTCGTGAGGGTTTTCGACGGATGCTACCCACAAAATCCAAATGCAGGATGAAAATATTTACAAAATGTAAGATTTATTTACAAAGAGATGACTGTGAGTTTTTGAAAATATTTACAAATGAAGGATTTATTTTTAAATTGACACGAAAAGTTAAATATAGTTTTTGGTCATTATCTTGAAATTTAAGTTATTTACTCGTCAATATTTCCAGTAGAAACGAAGTTATCATAACAAATAGACTATAGTTTAACTCGTTGTTTTGGTTAATAACACAGTGTAACTATGAAATGGATCCTTATTTGATTATCAAAGTTTATCAAAGTGGTATTTTCATTTATTTTCAATAACAAATCAATTCAAATAACTAAAAATAGTGCTAGAATTTCAATTGCTTGCTCTCTCATTATTTGCAAGAAAAATTACACACATAGCTCAGGTAAACTGAGGCCAGATATACCACCCATGCACTGCCTTTCGGGCATATGTGAGGGAGTACAGAGCATGGCGAGTGCACACACTTTCGTGCATACACCTATCGACCGTAGGTGGTTTTTATTATGTTTGTTTTTTTACATGTGTTCCATACATGCATAACCGTGAGGACTTTTAAATGAGTATGAAAGCACATAATCAAAGATTTCAAGTAATTCACTCATGCATAACCGTGAGGACTTTTAAATGAGAGTGAATACTTGGATATTATTATTTTTTATTTTTTTATTTTTTAAGAGAGAGAGAAAGTTTTGCAAAATCATCTTAACACCATTTAACTTAGAAGACAAAAAAATGTTATATCCTTTACTTTAAATCAGCCACTTTTTAAAACAAAGATTTTCAATTAGGATGTACTTCATAATTAACACGTATGAATCTTCCTATATAATAGTTAAACCATTATTATACGTAATCAAACTTCATTTTTATTTTTATTTAAGACAAATAAACTTTCAAAAATTTCAATTTAATAAGCCAAAACCATATATTTATCCTATAGTGTTTCTTTAAAAATAAATCAAAATGCTTAAAAAAAATTCTTCTTTTGTTTTTTAAATTTTTAATTTTTTTTTGTTTTTGGAAGAAAAATGAAAAATTAATCCTGAAAAATCAAAAAGAAGATGAGTCTCCCCCCTACACTTAATTTTGACTGTGTCCCCACAGTCAACCCAAGTGGAAGGAAAAAAATGACCAACATTTACATGAAAACTAACAATATTTACACTAGATCAGAAAGTATATCGTCAAAAAGTAAATGAAACGGTCTTTCAAAAACCGATTCATTTGTCTCGTCAAGTGTGTGAGACACAGCTTAAGCGCGAAAAACCAAACCTTTAAAGATTTTAAAGTTGAATGTTGATTTGGAAAAACGGATTTTGTTTTATCAAAAGTTGAATGAGTTGTTTTATTTTCAATGATTTTCGGGATTGATAAAACAATTGCTTGAAATTTATTTTCACCAAATTCAAGTTTATCATCGATTTCAAAATCGAAATGGTGATTCAAATCGTCCCCTACAGAATTTAGCAACTCATTTTCAAAAAGTCCATAAAAACTCATGTTCGTTAAATTCGACTTCCTTTGTTGGATTATCAACAACTTCATCATGTAAATCGAGTTTAAAATCATATTCAAATTTTCAGAGAAAGGAAGATCGAAGTTTAAATCGAGTTTCGTACCCTCAAAAGAATTGAAATCCAACTTAGTTACCCTATTTTCAACAACTTGATTAAAATCGTCGTTATCAATTTCAAAAGTTGTTATTTGAAAATCATTGATTTGGGTAAAAGATGGATTATTGTTTGAATCGTCACTCGTTGAAATTTGATGTTGTTTCTCACGAAAATTTTCCAATGTTTTAATCAACAAATTCGTGTGTTCATCGTAAATTTCATTCATTTGCTCAACAAAGTCAAATTTGTAATTATTAACTTGAAATTTTTTGATTTGAACTTGTTGAGAACAAGAATTATCAATTTCGATAAACGGTAGATTATTATTTGATTCTTCGCAATTTGATATTTGACTATGATTTTCACGAAAAGTTTTGTATCTTTCAAGTAATAAATCCCCGTTATCTTTTTCCATTTGGTCAATAAAATTAAATTCATGATTATTAATTTGAAAATTTTCATTTCGAATTTGCTGATAACCAAAGTTTTCAATCGTATCATTATTGAAACTATTTCTATTGCCAAAATTATTTGAAAATTGGTTCACATTTTCGTCTTGATTTTGAAATTCGTCTTGAAACTCGAAATTGAATTAGCATGGGTTACACTCGAAATCATTTGAATTTTGAAGTGAATTCAAATTTTGATTATTTTGAAAACCTTGATTCGAGTTATATCATAAATATGAATTGCACAACTTATTTATCTCTTGATTTTGTTGCGCAGAGAGTTTAAGTAACGACGAAATGCTATTTTCAAGAGTTGAGGGTTAGTCATCGTTTTGAAAATTTTGTTGTTCGAAATTTGAATTATTTACACAAAAGTTGCTGTTAAAATATCCATACGAATTTGGAGTGAACTCATATGGATTATATTGATTTTCACAGTTAGATTCAAGTGAGTAAGAAAAAGGAAACTCGAAAATTTTCAAGATTTCTTTTTTCGGTTTTTTTTTATAAAGAAAATATTTACAAGTAGAATTTATTTTTCAAAATGGAAAATTGATTTTTGTTTGGTTTTTGAATTTTGAATTTTCTTTTGGCTTTTGAAAAGATTTTATAATTTTTTTTTGGATTTTTGTTTTTCTAATTTTTCTGGATTTTTGAAAATTTCAAAGGAAAAGGATTTAAAAATTTCAAAGAAAAAGAAAAGGAATATTTACAAAAATTTTAGTTTTGGATTTTGATTTTTTTTAAATATGCATGAACTAATGCAACTAAATGAATGCAATGGTTAATTATAAATGATTTATCCTAAGTTAACACAAAATTGTATAGTCACACACTGTCTTAAATCAACAAAAATATTTCTCAACAGGTAACGTGCAGGGGTTATCGGTGCACCATGAATCACCGTGGCAATGCAACTGAAGGTTTAAGTACCTTCAGAGGAACAACCACTATAATATTTACGAATCACCGTAATATTTACAAATGGTTATTACTCTGCCGTGGCCTAGACACCAAGAAATTAAATTGTTCAAAGAAGACAAATTGTCAATATACAGTTAAGTGTTATCGATGTTTAATTGTTTTTATTAATCTAAATCTAAGATGAAATGCGAAGCAGAAATTAAAAGTGAATTAACAATGTAACTAAGAATGATTTTTTTTACAATTTTTTTTATAGAATGCACGCAAACAACAATGCAATTCAAATATTACAGATGAAAACAACAAAAAAAATTAAAGCAAGCTAGCGGAGCAATTTTTTTTGGCAAGCTGTTCTTCACCTTCTGAAATCTGCTTTGGCAACCTAAAATAAAAACAAGATGTATATACAGTTTTTTTTACATAAAAGAAAAAACTAAAATAAATGAAAAACAAAACAATTGAAATCAAATGAAACCAAGCAAAACAAATGAAAGAAAAAGCAGAAAAAATAAAACTTGTATGTTTTTTTTAATAAAAGAAAGAGAATTTACAAAAGAACAAAAGAAACTTGGCCCAAACAAATCTAACCGGCCCAAATTACCACCAAATAATAGAATTCAACCACCAAAGTACCACGCCCCTTTTAAAAAAAAAAAAATAATAAAATCTTGCCTCTCTTTTTTGTGTGAGAAGAGAAATGCAAGTTAAAGCAATAAACTTTGAATCAACCAATTAAATAACCAAATCAACTCGTGAGCCCACAAGCCCAAAACCCTCTTTAACAATTACAAATAAATAGAACTTTCAACATTTCTTCCCCTGTAGAAATAAAGCCAATACTCCCTTAACCAAAATAATCGCGATTCCTGCTAAAAAAAATCCAAAATCAATCGCGATTCAAAAGCGAACAATTCAGTCGAAATCCCTCTTGTTCAGTTCAAGAACTGAGAATAAACGGATAAAGGAAGTCGCGAGTTCTACAAGATTTTGAAGGGGGATGCTGTTTTGGGGATTTACCGTTGGGTTACAAATTGAAGGTCGTGATGGAAGGTTGTACGAAGTTTTAGATGTCGAATTGTGGAGTGCGACTTCGATTTCTCGGCGGAGTTGTTGGCGATTGGTGGTTCGACGTGGCTGGTCGAAGGCATTTCGAGTTTGGGCAGCGAATCTATCGCGATTGGATTGACGTTTTTTTATGTTTGTGAACAGAACTGTTTAATGGCCGGTGTTGTAGGTGTTGATGTGAAGAAGCAGTTCGATGAAGTGTGGTCTCTGTCTGTCACTGATGATGTGGTTTGAGGAGGTGGATGGACTGTTCGTAGGCGATAGGGTTGCGCGAAGTCGCGGTTGAATTTTGGGACGAGGCTATTGTGCGATTCCGGTCGCGCGGGGGGTTGAGGTGGATGTGGGCGTAAGATTGGTTCGCGAGATGGTCTTGATTGAGGAAGGTTCAGGGATCGTTCTGCAGAACAGTCGTTTGTGCAGGCCGGAGTGTGAAAGTAGACGGTTGAATGGTTGATATGGAGGAGGTGAATGGTGTTTGTAACTGCGGATTGATGTGGTATAGAGTGCAGGGTGGACAGAGAGGGGTTGCAGTTGATATTTGTGAAGGCACTTTGAAGAGGCAGTGGCCAGATGAGTTTGTTGCTGTTATGTATTGAGTTGAAGTGTGGTAGTAGAGATAGGGAGGCAGTGGAAACAACAAAATGATGGGAAGTGTGGTTTATTTGACAGTATGGATAATGGGAAGTGGGTGATGGTTTGTACTGTTGAACTTCACTGTGGTTGTTGGGTGGTTTGTTGTAATGCAGTGAGGTTGCAGTAATCGAGGAGGATGGCGAATGAGCTGTAGTGACAGGAAATTTGATACCGGAGTGTTTATAAAAGAAGAAAAGATGGATGGTAAATGCAGTTTTTTTTTATTGAGCAACAGTTGTAAGTCGTGGAGTTGTAGGGATGGCAGAAATGTTGGCCTGTAGAGATGATAGAGAAGTTGGAAGTGCTTATAGGGGATGGATTGATTTATGATTATGGAGGAGGATGGTGGCACAATGGTAACAGGCAGTTCAGGATTGTTGTATTGTTGTGGGGATGGTGATGTAAGCAATGGGCAATAGTGATGTTTGAAGAGGTGCGATACTTGTATGGTGGATTTAAACCAAGTAGACCACGAGATGTTGTACGTGTATGTTCGACGATGGATTTTCTATCGGTTTAGAAAACCATCGAATGAATTTTGAAATAAAAATAACCGCAAGCGCACGGTGTACGAATGTAGCACGTGGCGAATATGGGTCGATCCACAGGGAATTGTTGATTTAAATTTCCTACTCAATCAAATTAACCCAAAATTGAGAGTGTGTTTAGCTAGAAAATGAGAAAATGAACTAACTAACAAAAAGAAAAGAAATGCAAACATGAGAGTTAAATGAAAATTTAGAGAATAAATCCACTCTCTAGATCATGTAGTTCAACACATGAAATCATGATCTCTCTTTTATGGTCATTAGTGTTTTAATTGATATGTTTATTATAAGTATGGCATATTTGAGCTATTGATCAGCCAACATAAGCCATCAAACTATAACACACCCCTTAAAACACTTACTAACTTTCCTAAAAATTGATAAAGAAAATGAGAATGAAATCTATTTGAAGTATGACCTATTAACTATTGATTAGAAACATAGACCATCAAATTTTAATTTCAAACCACTTTCTTATGCCATAATCATATATTGATGAAGAGGCATTTGTGTTAGTGATTGTTTAAGCATAGCCTATTTGGTGTCAACAATATAGACTATCAAATTCAAAGCAAAAACAACAAATAAAACCACTTCTATCATCATCATTAAGCACAAAAAGAGAGCATAAATTAACAAAACGTTGAAGCTACATTAATTAGAGAGCTTCATTACCCCTAAATTGAAGGGGTTTAGATTCTCATATTTGTCATTTTATTAACAAATGTAGCTAACAACATGAAAGAAAAATGAAGAGGAAAAAGAGAGCAAAAATGAAAAGATAAGCTAATTAACTTGCATAAAAGAAAAGAGATCTATACTACAACATAAAAAAGAGGCATGTAAAAGGAAAGAGCGTGTATTAATAACATAAAAAAAGGAAAATTACATGAAAATAAAAATGGCTAAGTAGCCATGGAAAGAGAAAGAGAGCTTTCTTTTATTTGATCTAAACTAATGAAGAGGAAGAGGAAGAGGAAGAGAGGAGGCCTAAGAGAGATTAAGAGAAGAGATGAGGATGGAGGCTACATGAAACATAAGGGGTTATTTATGCAAGCATGAAACCCTAATCCATAATTTGGGAATGATCAAACTACCCTTGAGAAAGTGTGGAGGCCAAGTAATCACTAGCTTCTACTAATCGTCATTTAAGTGTACATGAAGCCATTAATTCCATAAGCATGTGCATTAGCCTCTAATTTGTACATTAAGGTGGTGGGTAGGTGGGGTCCTCCATGTTCTTCACTTTGAATTATTTCCATCTTCATTCCTTTGTATTCATTTTGTGCATGCATTTTCCTTCATGAACCCACTTGTAATTGAGTGTAATTTCCTACAAAATAATATAAAAATTTCCAATTAAATTTTCTCAAATTAATATATGCACAAAAATGACCATTTTGCCCCTGGATGAAGATGAGTATGTGACAATTTCAAATAATATGAATTTTGGTTTAGAAAAGTTAAAATACCCAACATGATCATTTATTTAATTTAAAAAGAGTAAATATGATGGTAAAAATATGCAAATTTACGTGCACATTAGTGTACTTAGCTGTCTCCCAGCATGCTATCAGCACAGCCTTGATCCGCGAGGAAGACCGAGTGCAAAGGCCAGTTTACCATGTTGGTAAACGCCTGATGGGGGCGGAAAGGAATTATCCAAAGATCGAGAAACTAGCCTATTTCTTGGTGATTGCATCACGCAAGCTTCGTCCCTACTTTCAGGCACATCCAATTGGTGTTTACACCGACCAACGCTTGCGACAGGTACTCCAACGACCGGAAACTTCCGGAAGGATATTAAAATGGAACATTGAGTTGAGTCAGTTCGACATTACCTACCTGCCGCGAAGGGCCATACAAGGACAAGCACTAGCTGACTTTATTGCTGAATTCACTGTGCCAGATGAATCGAGCTGTCACAGGGTCATACCCCCCGTTCGTTGGAAGATGTACACCGATGGGGCATCTAACAACCATCGCTCGGGGGCAGGTCAGTCATCGTAACTCCTGAAGACCGATCGATCTGCTACGCTTTGAAGCTTGAGTTTGTAGCAACAAATAACGAAGCCGAATATGAAGCATTGATTGCTGGCTTGAGACTTGTTATCGAACTGGAAGTGAAGTCAATCGAAATCTTCTGTGATTCAGAGCTGGTGGTATATCAGGTGCGGGGGGACTATCAAGCAAAGGGACAGAGACTGGCTCCTTACGTTGCTCGGGTTCAAGAGCTACTGGCGACTGTCGAATATTACGACATCTCGCATGACCCACGTGAACAAAATAGAGAAGTTGATTCGTTGGCGAAGTTCGCAAGCACTGGCGATGCACATCAAATGGGATTGTTCCCTGTTGAGACTCTCCATGCTCCAAGTATAGACATAATGGAGATAGATTTCATGTTAGAAACCGAACCTGAAAAGGAATCGTGGTTGGCCCCAATCAAACAATACATGCTACAAGGAGATTTGCCTGAAAAGAGGAGCGAAAGACGCCAAGTCCTTCGTAAGGCTTCACGTTATGTAGTACATGGCGGAATAATGTATCGGAGGGGATTCTCGACCCCTTACTCCGGTGCGTGGCCCATGATGAGATAAACCTAGTATTAAAGGAAGTCCACGAGGGAGAGTGCGGTGACCATACTGGGGGGCAAACATTGGCAAAGAAGATCCTCCTCTATGGATACTATTGGCCAACCGTGAATTGGGACGCCGCAGACTACGTAAGGAGATATGACAAATGCCAAATATACGCCAGAATTCTAAGAGCTCCGTCGACGGAACACACACAAATGGTTAGTCCATGGCCATTTGCAATGTGGGGAATCGACCTAATTGGTTCTTTACCCATAGCCAAAGGAGGCGCGAAATATGCAATAGCTACAGTCGATTACTTTACCAAATGGGCAGAGGCAGAGCCTATGGCCACGATCACCACCAAGAAAGTCATTAATTTCGTTGTACGAAATATCATATGCCGTTTTGGCCTTCCACAGTCCATCATAACAGACAATGGAACTCAATTTGAAAGCAAGGAGTTCAAAGAATTTTGTCAGAAATATGGAGAAAAGATTTACAGCAGTTGCTCATCCAAAGGCAAATGGTCGGGTAGAAGCCGTAAACAAGATAATCAAGTCCATATTGAAAAAGCGTTTGGAAAAGGCTAGAGGTAGGTGGGTAGATGAACTCCCCACGGCGCTTTGGGCTTATAGAACTACCCACAAAACCGCGACTGGCCACACTCCATTCGCATTGGCATATGGCACAGAAGCTATCATACCCGTGGAACATGAAGTTCCATCACATCAGGTAACTTATTACGATCCTGCGTTGAACCAGGATCTCTTATTGGAATCATTGGACTTCATTGATGAGAAACGCGAAGAAGCTGATTTGAGAGCGGCCTCATACCGACGTCGAGTCGCCAGATATTATAACGAAAAAGTCCAACCGAGAATCTTTGATGTGGGAGATCTGGTTTTGAAACGAGTCTTTCCAACCCCATCTCACATGAATCCCGCATGGGAAGGCCCATACGTCATCGAACAGAGGCTTGGAGAAGGAACTTTCAAGCTAGCGATCGTCGATGGTGTGACACTCCCCCGAGCATGGAACAGCGAGCACTTGCGGCGTTACTACACTTAGTTTGTTTCCTTTATGCAGTAATTGCATTTATTTCCAATACGTTTTCATTTCTAGTTCTTGGCATGTAATAGGACAATTCTGCTTGCTTTCATTAATAAAGGCTTGAAGCCATCTTTTCCATGAATGACTAATGTTTTTGCGTATGATATCCCTGTGGCAAGCAATTAAAATTATGTTATTCTGGCTGGTGTACGAGCGCTCATAAACGACTCAAAACCTCCAAGTCCCAGGAGTGCGGACTGGAGTACTGTAAGTCCCTAGAGTGCGGACTCGAGTATAAACGACTCAATATCTCCAAGTCTCCGGTGTAACGACCCAGAATTTTATTAAATTAAAATTTGAATATTTAATTTATTTTAAATATTTAAAAGTGAATTTATAAGTCAAATAAATTTTTATTTGAATTTTTGGATTTAATTGGATAATTAAATCGATAATTTAATACGTTAAATTATGGAAATAATTGAAAATAGAGTTAAAAATGATTGAAAATAATTTGTAAAATTTTATTTAATCATACTGGAGTTATAGAAATATTTTAGAACTTTTAAAATCGAATTAAAAGTTAATTTGTGAAAATTGAATATTTTAATATTTAATAATCGACTGTAAAATAGTCAATTTTTGGACAGTCTCAGAATTGAACGAAACCAGTTTCATTGGATCCGTAATAGTTAGTTATTACCGGATTTCAAATTTCGTGTCAATCGGAGCTATCGTTTGATCGTGGCAGCTCGAAACGCATCGATTTATTTTTAATTTAAATTTGGCGAGTCAAAATAGCCATTTTTCAAAAAGTCTCGGAATTCGACGAAACCAGTTTCATCGGATCCGTAATGTGATATTATTGTAAGGTTTCAAATTTCAAGTCGATTGGATTTACCGTTTGTCCGGTACAAATTAAAACGCCTAGAAATCGACTTAAATCGGTTTAATTCAAATTGAGCGTTTTCAGCCATAACTCGCACATACTTCCGAATTAGCTTCCGAAACCTGTTCCATTGTGTCCGGAACGCGGGATAAACCCTAGGTACGCTGGTTACGGCGTCTAAATCGGAGTTCGGAAAATCCGGGATGAATAGTGTCGCTCGTTCTCTTATAAATAGACATGAGCCTTCATAATTTGCTAAAATATCAAAACCTAACCCTAATTTCATAAGCTAGCCGCCACTTTTGAATGAAGGGCCAGAAATCATTCTCATTCATCTCTCAATCTCTCCCAATCTACAAAGAATTAGAAGAAGTTGTTAACTACAAAGATGAAGAGCACGAGATGAGCTTTAATTTCATACGGAGTTGATCGAAAATGGTGCAAAGGAGGAGGAGCTAGGTGAGGCCGTTCCCATCAGTTTGCGCACGCGTTTCAAGGCAACAGGGCAGGCCGAGCTTCCAAAGGTTGAGGCCGAACACGTGTCTCGTGTAGACGAAGGGCATGGAGCAACCTGATCGAAGTTTCGTCGAGTGGTCGCGATGCAAAATCAAACCCTAGTTGATCTATGTTGGGTTCGGCTTGCGTGTTTGCTCCTGGAGGTGAATACGTGAGTTGAGGGAGATGAAGGAGAGGCCTTGGATGCAGATCTCACGGCCAGGATTTGCTGTGGTATAAAGATAGTTAAATAAATGTTGTAAAAGTTTATATAAATCGTGTACAAACTTGTAAAATTCATATCTTTTTCATACGAGGTCGAAAAAATGCAAACTCAGTTGCGTTGGAATCGTATGGACGAGCACTACGCGATGGAGTTGGTTTGAAGTCGTTTGGAGTTAGTGAGAATTTCGGGTAAAATTAAACGCGCGTTTAATTTTATTCGAAATTAAAGCTAAAACGGAAATTAAAACCAAGGTGAGAACTTCTCACTCAATCGAATAGATTTCGATTTTATTTTAAATAGTTAGATTTAAAATATTTGAATGCATGTTTGAATGAAGACTGTAAATTATTGATTGTTAAAATAGACATTATGCGCCGTTAGTAAGCGGATGTTATTTAATATAAACATATACCGCGAATATTTCATAAACAGTGAAATTGGTATTATATATAATATCAATATATATATATTGGCATATATATATATTGGAGTTGATTGATTTCCCGCATTTTTTGTTTAGCGGATGAGACCCTATTACGCCGTTATTAAGCGGATAATATTTAATAAGAACATGTACCGCGATAATTTCGTACTGGAGCGAAATTGGTATTGTGCTAATGTTTTTGGATGCAGGAAACAGGTTGGAGGGATCCAACTGGATTCCTCAACAGTATTTATTTGATTATGGATATTTTGATATTCGTTGATTATCATATACGATATGTGATATCGTTGTTGTCGTGATTGACTATTTGGTGTGTAGCATCATTGGACCCAGATTTTGGGATTTTAAAATGTTTTTAAAGTGATTTTTGAAAAGATAAAATATCTTTGGAATTGATCCATTTCAAATAAATAAACGTTATAATTTTTAATGTTATAAAAATTTTGATTTTTAAGAAATATAGTTAAAAGCTGATTTTTGAAAATAAGGAATTAATGACTTTATAAAAGAGTTTAAATTGGGATTCTGAACTTGTTATAAAAAGTTAAATATAGGATTTATAAAATTTAATTATTTTATAAATCAGAATGGTGAAGTTTTTTTAAAAGGAAATTAAAGACGTTTTAAAGAATAATATAGATTGATTTATATTAAAGGATTTACAAATGAATATTTGTAAATTAAAACGTTGGGATTATAAAATGAGATTTTATAAGTGTTTGAATGAATTGAAAATGAATTTCATTAAAGAATGAAATCAATAGAATTATAAATGGTGAAGTTGTAAACGAAATTTATAAACAGTAGATTTATAAATTTTATGAAGTTATTTGAAGAATAGATTGGGTTAAATAAATGAATCTTATAAGTTATAAGATTTATAATTATGAAACTCTAAGGAATGATTTTGTGAAATAATCGTTTATAAGTAGTTAACTTATAATATGAACTTTTAATCTAAAATTGAGTTATAAACTGGAATAGGTTAATAAAGGAATTTGTAAAAGGAAGTTTTTATATATAAATAGAAATAGAATTTATAAACGTTGTTTTATAAATCCGCAAACGACTTATTTTGATAAGTTAATTGTTATAACCTATTAATGGAGTTATATTCACGTTGTAAACAGTGAATAATCCTTTAAGTTAAAAAGAATAGAAATAATGGAATTTGTGAACATAGTATATTCACGTCTTTGAATAGTGAATAAGACGTTAAAGAAATGTTTTGAATGTGATATTTTAAATAGAATTAAAACGATCTAACGATGTTTTAAAAGGTGTTGAGATTCGAAACCATAGATTTCAACATTCATTGTTGAAATAGATGTTTCGTGAAATAAAAGGAAATGGTGGACTATAACACTGTTGTTATAGTAAATGATTTCCGAAAGGAAATGTTTAGAATAATATTGGGATTTATATATCTATTTTAATTTCGAATCCATATACTAGTGATTTTGGGTTGTCGTAACGATGTTTTACGCAACATTCGTTTTGGCCCAAGTAAATATGTTTAAGAGAATGATTTTCTTAAAGAATGAATTATATACTTAATTCGCTTTAAGTATATTGAATATTTTCTAAGTGTTGAAAATAAAAGGAATTTGTGAATTACTTATGAATAAATAAGTATGGAAATGTTTTCCAATATGAAGTGAATAATTAGAATTTATCTTTTTGGAGGATAAATGGAAATGAATTATTGAAATCGTATATGCACGAATATTTTGAAATATAAATTCATTATGGAATTTATATGTGAAAAGTGAAATTGGTTAAAAATAAATATTGATTTATTTTTGAAGTGTTGAAACTATATATCTAGTAAAGATATCTTGGAAAATAAATAATTTGGAAAATTATTTGGAATCTGGTGATGTGTGCATATCCATTGATAGTTCAATAGCCGACTATCAATATTTCCCTTTGAATGGGTATTTGATGTGATTTGATTGAATTTGAATGCACACTTATTTTTGAATAAGCGCTCACTATTCGGGTTAACCGGGAAAGGACCATGGGGTCGTATAACCCACTCCGAATATGTGATACGTCGTTGTGAATTGCATTTGAAGATCGGTGTTGAAGACCGGTATTTGCGAAAGCGATAGGATGAACTATCGATTGACTCTGCACCGAGTAGCTACGGTATTGAGTTCTCCATATGTGATGGTAAATCCGATCAGGATTGTGAATATCCGGATTGCAAGGACTTCTTTGTAAGTGCCTTCGGTTCTGTTCGAGCCCGGAACAGACTTGTATGGATTGTATGCCTGACATTACAAGTGGAGATATAAAGCCGATTTCTTTCAAATATATTTCTGTTGGTGGCGGAGAATTTATTCTTTGCTTAACACCCTTCTTTGAGACGTACGAGCTCAAAGGTTATATAGTTGAAGTTATCAGCGATATATTCCCAATTTGGTAATGTGACATGCTGAGTGATGCTGAAATGATCATTGTGTTGATTATTGTGATAGGATCATTTATTTGATCGTCTATCTTAGTGATCATTGTGTTGATCATTTATTGACCCAAAGCATGGCTTTTGTATAAAGTATGTTTTTGTGGACGTGACTTCGTCGAGCCTCACATCCCGGAAATGGTCAAAACAGGAAAGAAGCAGCAAGGTTATGAGGGGTAGCACCCTTTAGGATGTGTCCATTTCCTTCTGGAAAAGGGTGGTATCATGGTATGGAGCCCAGATACTTACTCATGTTGAAAACACTTTGTTATGATTGTGTGAATTGATTAGAGAGCGCTCTCGGAAAAAGGTCCCAAAGGACCGGGGGATGGCATATTCGGTCAGTTGTTGCTCAGTTAGGAGTAACCCGGCCTTGTGTTGGTAGAGATCCGGTTTGGTTCTCGGGGATGTCCATCCAGAGGCATTCTCATGTGGCAATGGGAAGTTCCTTGGCCTGACCATTTGTTGGAAATCCAAAGAAACAATACGTGACTTGTACGGTATTAGTTGTAGAACCTGCCATTTAATATGGTAGCTATTAGTAGGCATAATATAATGGTACCTATGCTGGCTAAGATTTATATTCTACTTTCGAAATGAATTTTTCCTACACTATGCACTAATAATAATATCAAATGCTCTTTTTAAATGCGTATCAAGCATGTTTGACTATCATAAGGAGAAATCTTCTCCAAGTCTGCGTTTGCATTGTGTGTGTGGCAGGAGGTCTTATGGTAGTCTCATTTTTAAAAGCATTGCGAATTGACTTAAAAATATTCCTATTTTGATTTTAAAGATTAAAAAAAAAACTGTTTTGAGTTCTCACACCAGTCACATGACTGACTTGGAGTTTATTGTTTTCCTTCCTAAACTCTGGGTGCCCACCAATTTCCACACGGGCAGTTAAGAGTTAGGTTTATCAGGATATTCTGGATATTCTGGAGTTGCTGGAGGCAAGCTGGATGGCATGGCGTATTACTAGTATATAGTATTTCTTTTTCCGCTGCACTGTTTGTTGTTGTATGATGTTGTATACTCTGATGATATGATGTAATGAAATGTGATGTAATGTAATAACTGATATAGTTCTTTGTTTAAAGATTATTCATTTATTATTATATGTTGTTCCGCTGCGAATTGTGAGATTCAAATGTTGTTCTTTTTGTTTCCTTTCTGTCCGTTCTATTTTCAAATTCTCCTTTTCTATTTTTAAAATTCTTCTATCTTCTGTTTTTTTAAATTCTCTGTTTTCTAAAAATTGTCTATCTTCTTTTCCCTCTATTTTTCTTTTTCTTTCTTCTTCTTTCCTATCTTCTTTCTTCTTTTCTTTTTCTTAAAAACCCTCAGTGTTCGGTTTTCCGTCGTTCGATTTCTCGGCAGTCGATAAAGTGAGTGTCGATGTCGGATTTTCGGAAGACGAAGAATCGTGTCCTGACAATGTGGTATCAGAGCTCTGATGGTTAAGCGAGAACCATGGTTCTGTAGGGTATAATTCATTAGAGATAGAGTCAGCAGTACTCTAGAATGAGTTTGAGTGTAATAATAGCTATGAGAGCGTATTTGTTAGTGAATATGAATTTGTTTTATATTGTGATGATTGGTTTATTGAGTGGTATATGAACCTTCGTCAGCGTGGTCCGCAAGACTATGCCGAAGGGGTTTCTAAACACTTGAATAGAACAATTCGACACGATATTGTTTTTAAAATTGGGTAAATGAAATAATTTTACCTTGATTATATTTTTATATATAAAGGAATAATTTTTCAGAATTATTAAAGTATGTATAAGTTGATTGTTAAGTTGTTTGAATAATCTAAATAAAAGAAGAATTGTATAAGTAAAAGAATTATAAGCATTGAATTATAATTAAAGTGAATTACAATTGTGAAATAAACTTATATATATAAGAAGTTAATATATTTATGAATGTGAGTTGTAAATAAAGGTGAATTTAAAGTTAAATGGAATATAACTTAAGTGTTGTTGAATTAAGTTGATTTTGGTATCGAAGTAAATAATCAAGTGGATTAAATGAATATGAACTTGAGTTATGTAATAGAATTCAACTTTGTAATTGAATTGAATGAATGGATTGAATGTTAAAACAATTGAATGTAATTTAAGTTGATAAGGAATAATTAATGAAAGTATTAATTCATTAAAATCTAATGTTACTGAAAGTTAAATAAAATTGAATGAAAATCAATTTGATTAATTCAATTGAAAGTGATGGTGTTAAACCAAGATGAATATAAGCAAAAGAAATTTGGTTATAATTAATATACTTTGGTTGCTATATGGATGTTGTTTAATTGTATGTAATTCATTAAGTGTTAATGAAATTGAAAGCTATGAAATTGAATTCAAATTAGAAGTAAATAAATTTGAATAGAATTGAATGTGAATTGGATTTAATTAGTAAATATAAACTAATTGAATTGAGAATGAATGTTAGTAAATCCAATGTAAATAAATCAAATGTGATTTGAAATTGAAAACCATTTCATTGTATATAAATGAGAATATGAATGAATATTATTGGTTATGGATTATAGTTGATTGATGGTTGAATATATATTGCATTTGTTGTTTAGTTGCATTTGCTATGTGACATATATATAGTTATTATGTTGCTATATGTTGTATATTGAGATTATTTGCATATGTGCATGTTCTCATGTTGTTTGTTGAGTTTAGTAGGTGCGGATCGCGTTTGCTTCGCATTTGGAGTTCGCTTTAGCGCTATATTAGCCGTATATGCTTGCTAATAAAATATAAGGTACATATCTCGGATTAAATATCGCACTTTTATACTTTTTTCCCTTCGGGATGCCTCATTACTTGATGAGATGTATATTTGTGATATATATATACTGTCATTTTTTTTTCGGATCGAGCCGCGCAAAGGAGACATGGCGAATTTTTCCGGAAATTTAAGGCGTTAGAAAAAATTTGAGAAAATTGGGAAAATTTTTGAAAACTTTAACTTTGAATTTGGAATTGAAAGTTAAACAATAGTAATTGTTTTTGAAAACATAACTAAGTATGATTTGAAAACTTAGTAAAGATTTGAAAGAAGTTTAATTATAAATTTTGGGAAAATTAATAGATTCTGTAACTTTTCTTACTTATAATTTCGAGGACGAAATTCTTTTAAGGGGGAAAGATTGTAACGACCCAGAATTTTATTAAATTAAAATTTGAATATTTAATTTATTTTAAATATTTAAAAGTGAATTTATAAGTCAAATAAATTTTTATTTGAATTTTTGGATTTAATTGGATAATTAAATCGATAATTTAATACGTTAAATTATGGAAATAATTGAAAATAGAGTTAAAAATGATTGAAAATAATTTGTAAAATTTTATTTAATCATACTGGAGTTATAGAAATATTTTAGAACTTTTAAAATCGAATTAAAAGTTAATTTGTGAAAATTGAATATTTTAATATTTAATAATCGACTGTAAAATAGTCAATTTTTGGACAGTCTCAGAATTGAACGAAACCAGTTTCATTGGATCCGTAATAGTTAGTTATTACCGGATTTCAAATTTCGTGTCAATCGGAGCTATCGTTTGATCGTGGCAGCTCGAAACGCATCGATTTATTTTTAATTTAAATTTGGCGAGTCAAAATAGCCATTTTTCAAAAAGTCTCGGAATTCGACGAAACCAGTTTCATCGGATCCGTAATGTGATATTATTGTAAGGTTTCAAATTTCAAGTCGATTGGATTTACCGTTTGTCCGGTACAAATTAAAACGCCTAGAAATCGACTTAAATCGGTTTAATTCAAATTGAGCGTTTTCAGCCATAACTCGCACATACTTCCGAATTAGCTTCCGAAACCTGTTCCATTGTGTCCGGAACGCGGGATAAACCCTAGGTACGCTGGTTACGGCGTCTAAATCGGAGTTCGGAAAATCCGGGATGAATAGTGTCGCTCGTTCTCTTATAAATAGACATGAGCCTTCATAATTTGCTAAAATATCAAAACCTAACCCTAATTTCATAAGCTAGCCGCCACTTTTGAATGAAGGGCCAGAAATCATTCTCATTCATCTCTCAATCTCTCCCAATCTACAAAGAATTAGAAGAAGTTGTTAACTACAAAGATGAAGAGCACGAGATGAGCTTTAATTTCATACGGAGTTGATCGAAAATGGTGCAAAGGAGGAGGAGCTAGGTGAGGCCGTTCCCATCAGTTTGCGCACGCGTTTCAAGGCAACAGGGCAGGCCGAGCTTCCAAAGGTTGAGGCCGAACACGTGTCTCGTGTAGACGAAGGGCATGGAGCAACCTGATCGAAGTTTCGTCGAGTGGTCGCGATGCAAAATCAAACCCTAGTTGATCTATGTTGGGTTCGGCTTGCGTGTTTGCTCCTGGAGGTGAATACGTGAGTTGAGGGAGATGAAGGAGAGGCCTTGGATGCAGATCTCACGGCCAGGATTTGCTGTGGTATAAAGATAGTTAAATAAATGTTGTAAAAGTTTATATAAATCGTGTACAAACTTGTAAAATTCATATCTTTTTCATACGAGGTCGAAAAAATGCAAACTCAGTTGCGTTGGAATCGTATGGACGAGCACTACGCGATGGAGTTTGTTTGAAGTCGTTTGGAGTTAGTGAGAATTTCGGGTAAAATTAAACGCGCGTTTAATTTTATTCGAAATTAAAGCTAAAACGGAAATTAAAACCAAGGTGAGAACTTCTCACTCAATCGAATAGATTTCGATTTTATTTTAAATAGTTAGATTTAAAATATTTGAATGCATGTTTGAATGAAGACTGTAAATTATTGATTGTTAAAATAGACATTATGCGCCGTTAGTAAGCGGATGTTATTTAATATAAACATATACCGCGAATATTTCATAAACAGTGAAATTGGTATTATATATAATATCAATATATATATATTGGCATATATATATATTGGAGTTGATTGATTTCCCGCATTTTTTGTTTAGCGGATGAGACCCTATTACGCCGTTATTAAGCGGATAATATTTAATAAGAACATGTACCGCGATAATTTCGTACTGGAGCGAAATTGGTATTGTGCTAATGTTTTTGGATGCAGGAAACAGGTTGGAGGGATCCAACTGGATTCCTCAACAGTATTTATTTGATTATGGATATTTTGATATTCGTTGATTATCATATACGATATGTGATATCGTTGTTGTCGTGATTGACTATTTGGTGTGTAGCATCATTGGACCCAGATTTTGGGATTTTAAAATGTTTTTAAAGTGATTTTTGAAAAGATAAAATATCTTTGGAATTGATCCATTTCAAATAAATAAACGTTATAATTTTTAATGTTATAAAAATTTTGATTTTTAAGAAATATAGTTAAAAGCTGATTTTTGAAAATAAGGAATTAATGACTTTATAAAAGAGTTTAAATTGGGATTCTGAACTTGTTATAAAAAGTTAAATATAGGATTTATAAAATTTAATTATTTTATAAATCAGAATGGTGAAGTTTTTTTAAAAGGAAATTAAAGACGTTTTAAAGAATAATATAGATTGATTTATATTAAAGGATTTACAAATGAATATTTGTAAATTAAAACGTTGGGATTATAAAATGAGATTTTATAAGTGTTTGAATGAATTGAAAATGAATTTCATTAAAGAATGAAATCAATAGAATTATAAATGGTGAAGTTGTAAACGAAATTTATAAACAGTAGATTTATAAATTTTATGAAGTTATTTGAAGAATAGATTGGGTTAAATAAATGAATCTTATAAGTTATAAGATTTATAATTATGAAACTCTAAGGAATGATTTTGTGAAATAATCGTTTATAAGTAGTTAACTTATAATATGAACTTTTAATCTAAAATTGAGTTATAAACTGGAATAGGTTAATAAAGGAATTTGTAAAAGGAAGTTTTTATATATAAATAGAAATAGAATTTATAAACGTTGTTTTATAAATCCGCAAACGACTTATTTTGATAAGTTAATTGTTATAACCTATTAATGGAGTTATATTCACGTTGTAAACAGTGAATAATCCTTTAAGTTAAAAAGAATAGAAATAATGGAATTTGTGAACATAGTATATTCACGTCTTTGAATAGTGAATAAGACGTTAAAGAAATGTTTTGAATGTGATATTTTAAATAGAATTAAAACGATCTAACGATGTTTTAAAAGGTGTTGAGATTCGAAACCATAGATTTCAACATTCATTGTTGAAATAGATGTTTCGTGAAATAAAAGGAAATGGTGGACTATAACACTGTTGTTATAGTAAATGATTTCCGAAAGGAAATGTTTAGAATAATATTGGGATTTATATATCTATTTTAATTTCGAATCCATATACTAGTGATTTTGGGTTGTCGTAACGATGTTTTACGCAACATTCGTTTTGGCCCAAGTAAATATGTTTAAGAGAATGATTTTCTTAAAGAATGAATTATATACTTAATTCGCTTTAAGTATATTGAATATTTTCTAAGTGTTGAAAATAAAAGGAATTTGTGAATTACTTATGAATAAATAAGTATGGAAATGTTTTCCAATATGAAGTGAATAATTAGAATTTATCTTTTTGGAGGATAAATGGAAATGAATTATTGAAATCGTATATGCACGAATATTTTGAAATATAAATTCATTATGGAATTTATATGTGAAAAGTGAAATTGGTTAAAAATAAATATTGATTTATTTTTGAAGTGTTGAAACTATATATCTAGTAAAGATATCTTGGAAAATAAATAATTTGGAAAATTATTTGGAATCTGGTGATGTGTGCATATCCATTGATAGTTCAATAGCCGACTATCAATATTTCCCTTTGAATGGGTATTTGATGTGATTTGATTGAATTTGAATGCACACTTATTTTTGAATAAGCGCTCACTATTCGGGTTAACCGGGAAAGGACCATGGGGTCGTATAACCCACTCCGAATATGTGATACGTCGTTGTGAATTGCATTTGAAGATCGGTGTTGAAGACCGGTATTTGCGAAAGCGATAGGATGAACTATCGATTGACTCTGCACCGAGTAGCTACGGTATTGAGTTCTCCATATGTGATGGTAAATCCGATCAGGATTGTGAATATCCGGATTGCAAGGACTTCTTTGTAAGTGCCTTCGGTTCTGTTCGAGCCCGGAACAGACTTGTATGGATTGTATGCCTGACATTACAAGTGGAGATATAAAGCCGATTTCTTTCAAATATATTTCTGTTGGTGGCGGAGAATTTATTCTTTGCTTAACACCCTTCTTTGAGACGTACGAGCTCAAAGGTTATATAGTTGAAGTTATCAGCGATATATTCCCAATTTGGTAATGTGACATGCTGAGTGATGCTGAAATGATCATTGTGTTGATTATTGTGATAGGATCATTTATTTGATCGTCTATCTTAGTGATCATTGTGTTGATCATTTATTGACCCAAAGCATGGCTTTTGTATAAAGTATGTTTTTGTGGACGTGACTTCGTCGAGCCTCACATCCCGGAAATGGTCAAAACAGGAAAGAAGCAGCAAGGTTATGAGGGGTAGCACCCTTTAGGATGTGTCCATTTCCTTCTGGAAAAGGGTGGTATCATGGTATGGAGCCCAGATACTTACTCATGTTGAAAACACTTTGTTATGATTGTGTGAATTGATTAGAGAGCGCTCTCGGAAAAAGGTCCCAAAGGACCGGGGGATGGCATATTCGGTCAGTTGTTGCTCAGTTAGGAGTAACCCGGCCTTGTGTTGGTAGAGATCCGGTTTGGTTCTCGGGGATGTCCATCCAGAGGCATTCTCATGTGGCAATGGGAAGTTCCTTGGCCTGACCATTTGTTGGAAATCCAAAGAAACAATACGTGACTTGTACGGTATTAGTTGTAGAACCTGCCATTTAATATGGTAGCTATTAGTAGGCATAATATAATGGTACCTATGCTGGCTAAGATTTATATTCTACTTTCGAAATGAATTTTTCCTACACTATGCACTAATAATAATATCAAATGCTCTTTTTAAATGCGTATCAAGCATGTTTGACTATCATAAGGAGAAATCTTCTCCAAGTCTGCGTTTGCATTGTGTGTGTGGCAGGAGGTCTTATGGTAGTCTCATTTTTAAAAGCATTGCGAATTGACTTAAAAATATTCCTATTTTGATTTTAAAGATTAAAAAAAAAACTGTTTTGAGTTCTCACACCAGTCACATGACTGACTTGGAGTTTATTGTTTTCCTTCCTAAACTCTGGGTGCCCACCAATTTCCACACGGGCAGTTAAGAGTTAGGTTTATCAGGATATTCTGGATATTCTGGAGTTGCTGGAGGCAAGCTGGATGGCATGGCGTATTACTAGTATATAGTATTTCTTTTTCCGCTGCACTGTTTGTTGTTGTATGATGTTGTATACTCTGATGATATGATGTAATGAAATGTGATGTAATGTAATAACTGATATAGTTCTTTGTTTAAAGATTATTCATTTATTATTATATGTTGTTCCGCTGCGAATTGTGAGATTCAAATGTTGTTCTTTTTGTTTCCTTTCTGTCCGTTCTATTTTCAAATTCTCCTTTTCTATTTTTAAAATTCTTCTATCTTCTGTTTTTTTAAATTCTCTGTTTTCTAAAAATTGTCTATCTTCTTTTCCCTCTATTTTTCTTTTTCTTTCTTCTTCTTTCCTATCTTCTTTCTTCTTTTCTTTTTCTTAAAAACCCTCAGTGTTCGGTTTTCCGTCGTTCGATTTCTCGGCAGTCGATAAAGTGAGTGTCGATGTCGGATTTTCGGAAGACGAAGAATCGTGTCCTGACAATGTAGTGCGGACTGGAGTACTCTAAGTCTCCGGAGTGCGGACTCGAGTATAAATGACTCAAAATCTCGAAGTCCTCGGAGTGCGGACTGGAGTACTCTAAGTCCCCAGAGTGCAGACTCGAGTATAAATGACTAAAAATCTCCAAGTCCCAGAGTGCGGACTGGAGTACTCTAAGTCCCCGGAGTGCGGACTCAAGTATAAATGACTCAAAATCTCCAAGTCCCCGAAGTGCGGACTGGAGTACTCTAAGTCTCCGGAGTGCGGACTCGAGTATAAACGACTAAAAATCTCCAAGTCCCCAGAGTGCGGACTGGAGTACTCTAAGTCCCCGGAGTGTGGACTCGAGTATAAATGATTCCAAACCTCCAAGTCCCCGGAGTGCGGACTGGAGTACTCTAAGTCCTCGGAGTGCGGACTTGAGTATAAACGTCTCAAAATCTCCAAGTCCCCGGAGTGCAGACTGGAGTACTCTAAGTCCCCAAAGTGCGGACTCGAGTATAAACGATTCAAAATCTCCAAGTCCCCGGAGCACGGACTGGAGTACTCTAAGTCCTCGGAGTGCGGACTCGAGTATAAACGATTCAAAATCTCCAAGTTCTCGGAGTGCGGACTGGAGTACTCTAAGTCTACGGAGTGCGGACTTGAGTATAAACATCTCAAAATCTCCAAGTCCCCGGAGTGTGGACTGGAGTACTCTAAGTCCCCGAAGTGCGGGCTCGAGTATAAACGATTCAAAATCTCCAAGTCCCCGGAGTGCGGACTGGAGTACTCTAAGTCCCCGAAGTGCGGACTTGAGTATAAACGTCTCATAATCTCCAAGTCCCTGGAGTGCGGACTGGAGTACTCTAAGTCCCCAGAGTGCGAACTCGAATATAAACAATTCCAAACCTCCAAGTCCCCGGAGTGCAGACTGGAGTACTCTAAGTCCCCGGAGTGCGGACTTGAGTATAAACGTCTCAAAATCTCCAAGTCCTCGGAGTGCGGACTGGAGTACTCTAAGTCCCCAGAGTGCAGACACGAATATAAACGATTTCAAACCTCCAAGTCCCTGGAGTGCGGACTGGAGTACTCGATGTCCCCGGACCGCGAACTCGAGTATAAATGTTTCCAAACCTCCAAGCCCCCGTAGTGCGGACTGGAGTACTCTAGGTCCCCGAAGTGCGGACTTGAATATAAACGAATAAAAATCTCCAAGTCCCCGGAGTGCGGACTAGAGTACTCGAAGTCCCCGGAGCGCGAACTCGGGTGCAAATGGTAAAAATTCTCCAAGTCCCCAAAATGCAGACTGGAATATTCTAAGTCCCCATTTTACGGATTAAAAAATGTTCTGAGTGCTTGAAGCATGGAAGGAAAACGGATAACTCTCAGAGAATCAACGGGCTATGTGAAGACAAACAAAGAAGTCTATGTTACGCACAACAGCATGAATTCGAATCATAATAAAAAAGAAAACCGAATAATAAGAATCTTTTGAAAAGACAGAAAAGGAAACTAAACTTTATTCAGGAAAAGTTTTCTGCTACAAGCACTCCAAAATTCGGAGTCAACGGTCTATCTACATAAATTACAGAAAAACTATTACACGACTCAGATTGACTCTCGTTGAACGAGGACAGTGGTCACTTCTTGTGCTTCTTCGACTTCTTCCCGGACGGCTCTTCCCTAGAGCGTTTACCCTTGGAACCTTTCCTTGATGGAGGAGTAACAACTAAAGAAGTAGGGGGAACATCCAAGGGCTTGGACCGACCAGGAAGGATGACCTTCAATGGTTGTTCAAGGGATCGTCCAGGTCCACTTCACGCGGCTCAACCTTGACCTTGACTGTATCTCTCTTCTCTTTCTCGAGCCGCTCCCTCATGCTCAATTCAGATGTATGCTCAGAGGCGCCTGTGACTTCTACTTCATAACTCCCAGAGGAGGAACCGGACTTGCCTTCGTCAAGCGCCCCGATCACTTGAGCATCTGGCCCAGGAGCTTCACCAGCATGAGCAGTCTCACTAGTCTTTTCCACCTCCTTGGCGACATCGTTCCTCAGCGTGGGATCGGGATCAGAACGACCTGCACAAAATCAGAAAAGATGAGCATTAGAATGCAATAGTACTTCACAAAGAATGACGAATTTCAAAACCTCAAAGTTAAAGGTTATCTACTAGGCTCTGGCATACTCTCTACCGTCAAAGGGGTTTCGCCCTCCGGGATAGGAGACAAAACATGAACTCCCAGGCCTGAGGCTTCCGGATCGTAGCCAATGTGCCGTTCAAAAGGATCAAGTATCGGCCGACTGGCCGGCTGGGTAGGCACATGAACAGGAGGCTCGACCCCAGATGGGCCGGCAACAACTTCTTTCCCTTTTCTAGAGGGGGAGCCTTTGCAATAGAGGGCCTTGACCGCCGATAGGTCCGAAGGCTCATTTCCCTTCAGAAATTATTTTATCAAAGCCTCCTCATCAACCTCCTCGACACTGTGCTTGGCCTTTGCGATCTGAATTAAGGTCTCCCACGCCTCGAGCAATGATTCAAGATAGCCATCGCCCAAAAGAGTTAAGTCACGGTGCATGAGCACGCGAGCGTTGAATTTGGCAATGAGCGGGTCGAACGCGGTTTTGATCTCTTCTCTACCTTCTTCCCTGGCTGCCTCAAGACAGGAGTCGATATCCGTCAATGCCAACTTCTTGCCCTCTTCACAGGCCTTGCTCTTTAACATCTCAACCCTGGAAAGCTCGCCCTCGAGTTTTTCTTTTAAAAATCGGGTGGCGACAATCTCGTCACAGTATCGCTGCGACTCTTCTTGGGCAGCCGTTTTCTCCTCTTTCTCTCTGCGGAGAAGCTCCTCAAGTTCCTTGACCCGGGCGTAGAACGCATCCTTCTCCTTTTGAACGGAGTCCTTCTCCAAGGCCAGAGCCCCACATCGTTGAACCGCCTCGTCAAGCTCTTTCTTATGAGTTGATTCCAAGCGAGTGACGGCCTCAGCAGTATCCCTGGCACTCCGATGGGCGACCTCGAGTTCAGACTTATAAGTGGCGATTTCTTCATCTTGGGCCTTAATGATGTCTCTATCGTGAATACTCAAGCTTCAAACGATCTATCTCATGCTGGCGTTCCACAGAGACTTCGGAAAGTTTCTCAGCTAAGTGAACGAATGCGTCATGTTGAACATAGTTGTCATTCATACAGGCAAGAGCGCTCTGTTTAACATGACCGGGAATAGGATGAATCACCGGAAGGAATTTCAGGCCATCGAAGCAGATTCTCGAAAATTTTTCTTTAAGCTCAGCCAGCTTCTCTAACACTGTTGGGTCTGTCGCAGGAGCAGGGGGACGGCTTTGAAAGTTCACCCCTCCTGTGAGAACATCGGGACTGTCGAGTAGAAGAGGAGTCAGAGTGTTGGTCCCGGGAAGCGTCGGGTTGCAACCTCTTACGGCCGTGCTTGTCTTTGTTGTGCTCCACATGAGACGAAGTATCCTGGTGGTGCTTTGGCTGATAGTAAGTTTTCCTCCGTGATGAGGAGTCCCGGGAATGATATTCTTTGTCGCCATCACCATCTCTATCTCGATGTCTCTCGGGACCCAAGTCCCGTTCGAACGGATGAAAAATAGAAGAACCACGGAGACGATCGAATCCGTGTGAATGCCCCATGTCACCTGCACGAAATTCAAATAACAGCGAATTAGCAAAAAGACGTGTGACGACGAAAATCTAAGTGCGAAATGAAGTGCAAGTGTTCGTGTGTGTCCTAGTGTTTCCCCCCGACGGACCAGTAGCCTTGCTAACAGGGGTTTCCTCTCCCTGACTTTGGGTGGGAATGCCCACGTCGCCTCTGATGGGCAAGTGGAACTTGAATGCCTCCTGATCGCCAAAGTCGTAGTTGAGCAGATCATCGGGGATGGAGAGATTCGACATGCCCTTTAAAGAACTTTCCACATGCTGTGAAGAAGCCTCTTTCTCTGCCGGGATGAGCATAACTTTGGAAGTTCCGCCAACCTTCTCCTTCCTTATCTTATATGCCAACTTAATTTTCCCCTTTGAAGGGGAAGATAACGTCTCAATATCATGCACTTCGACGGGCGTATACTGAGTAACACCCACATTCTCACCTTGTGTTTCAGGAGCCTCGCTCTCTTTAATCTCCCCCTCTTCCTGTACATCAGGGGTATGGCGTGATGACGATTCAGCTAGTTTTTTCCCTTTACCGGATGCGGGCTTGGGAAAAGAGACGCCCTCACAAAGGCTAATCCGACGACCTTCTGCTAACAATCCGAACCCCGATAATGACTCATTTGAAATGAGGGTTTGGATGTCCTTCTCCTCGGCAGGAAGAGCTCTAATGGCGTTGACGGCCTCAGAATACCCTCGGCCCTCAGGACGTGGATTGATACCTGAAAAAATGAAACAGGAAGTCAGAAAAGGCATAGCTCCGATCGAGCGCGAATGTCAACTCAGGGAAAAGACTTAATGCCTTCAACCCATCTCCTCGCGAAACCAGGAGGGCAATGCACATAGAACCATTCCTGTTTGTACAGGGCAAATTTGCTACATGCTCCGGTCAAAATCTGGCATTTGTGGTGCGGTTCGAGGAACACGAAAAAGGGGCTGTCTCTCCGCTTCTTGAGCATATAAATATATCTAATGTCGCCTGGAGTTAGAGACCTAGAAAAGACGGTCATGAAAAGGAGGTAGGCCCCATAAATGAATGGGCGATGTCTATGTATTGCAACATGTCCCGAAGAAGTAAATTGTATAGAGGCACGCTGCCCATCTAGCACATAAACTTATTGCAGGCGGTATATCCAACCGGGCGCAGGTGTGGACGATCATGCCTCGACGGAACCAACACATCGGCAAAGTGGATGCCGTGAATAGAGCATATTCGCCGAAGTACGTCTTCGTTAATCTTTGAAGCCTGTGAATCAATCGGATTATCTAAGAGGATAGATGACTCCAGGGCATCAGGAGCTTGATTATGAGCGGGGGAGGTCGATGGGTTAGAAGTGTCTGTGTCCCTTTGTTTGGAAGACGGCCCGGGTCTGTCCGAGATTGTGGCGGAACTGGATTTTTTAGACATCTCCAATAAATAGTGAATTCGGCTAAGCACCTGTGTGAACTATACTTGAAAAACGATCGATGTCAGAATTAACAACACGAATAATCCCCCCACTTGGTGTGTGAACTAGTGCAATAAATCGTGTATAAGCATTAAAAATTTAGAAGTCGTAAGATTACTGATATAACACTAAGCTTAAAATCGTCGCCTTCGAAGACCATCATCGCTGACCATCTCCAAAAGCCTTCCTTAGGGCGATCATAGTTTCAGGTTCAGAAAGCTTTAAAGGAAGTTATCCAATTACGTCAAGTAAAGTTCAGATTTATGGCTAATGGAAATAGGAGGTTATTAGTCCAAATCAGTTCGATATGCTAGAATATTAGAGCCGTTGTCCTTGTTTTACGATGGTTCGACATGTTTGGTTCGGCATTTAAGTGTGGTTCGGCTATGCATTGTTCGGCACGTTCGTTCTGCATTTACATATTGTTTAGCTATGCATTGTTCGGCACGTTTGGTTCGACATTCATGATCGTTCGGTCTACTGGTTGTTCCCTTAATTGACAAACGAGGAAGTTATTGTTCGGCCAAGATATCGATCGGCCAAAATACTGTTTGGCCAAGATATCGCTCGGCTATAACTCTGTTCGGCCAAGATGTCATTCGGCTAAAACGCTGTCTGGCTAGGATATTGACCGACATCTTGTCCTTTCCCCACTTCCCTTCGATTTTCCTCCTCCAACCTCGTTCGGCATGAGGAGATCATGCCGAACCACTACAATGACGACCCATACCACTGGGTCTCACCACCAATGCCACGCACCTCCAACTAACTCCCACCTCCGAGCGCTTCTACCAACCACTTTTCTCCTCTCCATTCCACCCGCCTTGGAATCACCTAAGGTCGAATCAAGTCCTAGCCTCGGGGCACGATCAAGACCCATCTCGTCTCCCTCATCCTAGTACCTCCTACATCCTATCATCTGTCTAACTCCAGTTTGTAGTTTTAAATGAACATGTGTGAAAATTCTTACCAAGAGGAATGATAGGAGCTTGCGGAGGGATTGTAGGAAGGACGAACTGGATTCGAGGACGGAAGGGATGATTGAAACTTAAAGGAAATAAGTTGCGTGCTCTTGGAAAATCACGGGAAAGAAGTGAAAAAGGGAAAAAGAAGTAGATTACCGGGTTTTATAGGAGAAGAGAAGAAGTCGAAACGACTCTGACCAGTAGAACCGGTCAAAGCACGAGATACGCTCGGCATAGAGGAACGTTCAGCACGGGTCATCTTGTTCGACATTTGAGTGTCGTTCGGTCTCGGCATTACACCAACTCATAGTTCAAAGCACATCATGTTCGACCACACGATGTACTTTGGGGGGCAAAATGTTACCTGGAAGTTTGACCAGGCAACTAGACAGTCAGCACCAGGGACATTCGGCATTTTAGAGGTGTTCTCGGCATCAGAAGAACGTCCGACATCTAGGAGCACCCGGTATCGAGGGACATTCGGTATTGAATACCGTTCGGCCAAAGGGAGACGCTCGGCAAAAGAACATTCAGACATTAAAGGTTGCTCGGCCTCCCAGGCACATCCGGCGAGCCTAGATTGTTCGACATCCTAGCTTGGTTCGACATGGCACGTTCGGCGAGCCTAAATCGTTCGGCATCCTAGTTTGGTAAGGCGTGGCACGTTTGGCGAGCCTAGATCGTTCGGCATCCTAGTTTGGTTCGGCGTGGCACGTTTGGCGAGCCTAGATCGTTAGGCATCTTAGTTTGGTTCGGCGTGGCACATTCGGCGAGCCTAGATCGTTCGGCATCCTAGCTTGGTTCGGCATGGCACGTTCGGCGAGCCTATATCGTTCGGCATCCTAGCTTGGTTCGGCGTGGCACGTTCGACGAGCCTAGATCGTTCGGCATCCTTGCTTGGTTCGGCGTGGCAAATTCGGCGAAGCCTATATCGTTCGGCATAAGAACATTGTTCGGCACAAATGCCTTGGCTCAGCATCTTACTGCTCGGCCTCCTTGGTTCAGCGGGCAGAGCTAGCACTATTTGGACCAAGATATTCAGCTACCAGGACCACCAGAACCCACCTTCGCCTATAAATAGAGGGGCAGGGGCACAGAAAAAGGGAGGAGATTTCAGAGAACACTGGGGAGACTCTGCCATTTTCAAGACTCAATCCAAACTTATTTCTTTTATTTTGCAATTGTATTCAAGTAACAAAAAAGGGGTTGTATCTATAATCAACTATCAAGGAAATCAATGGAAATTAACTTCAAAGTGGATGTAGGCAGTTACGCCGAACCACTATAAATTTGGTGTTCTTACTTTCTGCATTTAAGTTTCTATTCTCTTCTCTGTTTTGATTTGTTTTCTTCATTATTCCCTCTATATAATTTTTCTAAGGGCGTTAGTGACCAATTTTGGTGCTAACAATTATATGATTCTAGATTGGTGTATAGATGCAAATACAGAACCACCTTTTAATTTACATTACTCCATTTTCTTTCCTTTGTAAAGTTCCAATAATTGTAGTTGAAAGTTATGATAACTCTGTTTTTTTAGCAGGAACGGTTAAACTATTTTTTAAAAGTGGATATATCTTTGGAGGACAAGAAAATTATTTCCGGAACCATCGGACTTATATTATATACAGCAACTAAGATGGAACTTGGACAAGATAATTATTATCTTTATTTCTAGATTGGTGTATAGATAATAACATGGAGTCCAAGACTCTAAAATCACATAAGTGGTACAATAGATAACTGATAATACAATACACATTGAATTATATACTGATCAAATACAAATGCTACAAGTTTATATTGTAACTGACTTTGCAATTAGTAATAGCAAAAAACAAGTTTAAAGAAAAGTTTCAAGCTCATTCTTTCACATATTTGTTTTATAAAGCTTAAAATAACTTGAGAACCGTCAACTTAATGTTTCCATCTTTTAATCCTAATCAAGTACGTATAACAAAGAACTTTCCTTTATGTGTGGATAGATATATTTGATGGAAAAAAATAGTAATATACCACAGCAAGTTATGGATTCGAAGTTACTTTTGATTCCATAACTACATTTTGGTTTGTATGCTTGTATGTATTACTACTTTTGGTCACTAGTTGCTGCTTGTTCTACATTGAAATATTATGAACTTATTATCTATTTTGATGTAAGAATATTGCATATGTTTATTATGTAATGTTTCATGTTGATTGTAAGACGTGTGATTAATGTAATATGTTGGTTATAAAATGTGTGATTAATATAATATATGTTTGTTATGAAATATATGTGTTTATATAAACTATGGTATACATAAATTATGGCTGCATATAGAATTGTAACCTGTTATATATTGGTTAGGAATTGAGCAAAATACGACGGTGTTTTATAAAATGCTATGAAAATATTTAGCAGCGTTACTAAATCGCTATAGAAAAGATTAACAGCGTTTTCGAAACGCTATAGAAAGTTTTAGCAGCTTTTACGAAACTCTATAGAAATGACATAAAATAGGACCCAAGCATTTCAGAAAACGCTGTAAATAAACATCATAGCAATAAAAGAAACGCAGTAAAAAGAAATCACAGCAATGAAAAGAATGTTGTAAAAAGTTAACATGACATATTATAACCGCTATTGAATATGTCAACAAAAACGTTGTAAAACGTATTTATGACATAAAAAACGATATAGATACGTGGATTCTACATTGTTTTCTGTCTTGCTATGGTATATGTCTGACCTATAATGGCATTTTAATATACAACGTTGGTTTTTATAGCGTTTTTAAAGCGCTATGATAGGAACATTTTTTTCTAGTGGAAGAAGATAAGAAGAAAACTCAACATCATAGAATCTCATAGTGGAACAAATAATCTATAATATACCATAAGTTTTTACACAAAAGAAAACTGTAATATGTATATATATATATATACACACACAAGCATCAACCTGAGTATACTAACTTATTTAAGTCTGCACGGTTATAACAACCCGTCCTTACAATTGATGATAAACACAATAATGAATACAGCAAAAAATAACCATCTACATGAATACCTCTCTGGGTCCCCAACTTGCCTTCTGAAGCTCCAAAGCATTATAACCAATCTGTAAGATGCTCAGTTTGACTCGAGCATTATAATAAGACAACACCCGAGTCGGTTTGGAAAACCAGCATAAGAAAAACACACCCATATGTATTTTAAAGTTATATAAAACCTTTGAAATCAGAAGTATCTTGTAAGATCACATCGCACATAAACACGGATAGATTTTTACCTTACGGTAACCAAAATGTTTTCTATATAAAATCCATTTATATTATAACAATGTCTAGGGGTCAAAGTAAAATATAAATATAGCTGAAATGCTTGTATCTCATTTTTCAGCATAGTTGAGTACAACTAAGTCTGTACGGCGCTTATTGGAGAATGGATTCCATACAGTGATTGGGGTACCGCGCGTCATGGTACACCTCTAGAACAATGTATCGAGATCGTACCTATCGACCCCTGCCAACATGGGACCTATCTACCCCTTACTGGATAGTACCAAATTTGTCATTCCCCTGGTTGTTCCCAACCTTTTACCGGGCTCAGATGCACAATAAATCTAGAAATATAAATGGTCATCTGCAAAGGTGATGACATCCTTAATAGGTGCGACCCACATGTTAGAAAATCAAATCTACGGTTTCGATGACAACAACTATACAATGGAAATCGAATATGCATATATATTTCTATTTACAGGTAATTGCTAAAGTAACATCACTAGAGAGACAAGAACAAGGATGAAAGAACGTTACAAGAGACTACAAGTCGATAGGATCAATAGAGCAATGACACAGAAGCACAAAAACAACATGCACAGGGATCAGACGTCTGCTTTCCCTAGCCAGACGTCTGAAGAAATCCTCTGGATTATAAACCAGACAGGATTATACGTCTGTAACTGAACACATATTTTGAAATTCAAATAACAATTGCTGCACTTGAAAAGACATTCGCTTCTCTTCGCTGCAACTCTTCATCATCATCAGAAGCGAGCATAGAACACTTGTTAATGCATGCGACTACTCAAGGAATCTCTCTACCGCTATAAATAACATCAAGAATAAAAGAGAAGAACTTACCTTACTTACCTACGCTCTTTACTCTTATACTCTAATATATTCTTGAACTCTAGCAATCATATACTTGTATTTCACTCTTCCATATATTCAAGAACCCTCAATATATATATATATATATATATATATATATATATATATATATATATATATATTGGAAGCATTTGTACTTAATAGTCAATATCCATGTTATAGAACACATACTTGACAAGAACAAGCTATTTTAACCAAGCCAATTCTTTCGGGCAAAGTGAGGGTGTTTTTTGATAGTCAAATTCCGAATGGGAGCTTCGGGACTGGACGTAGGATGGGAGGTCCGAACCAGTATAAAATCCTAGTGTGTTTAGTCTATATTTTACTAGATTAATTTTATATTAGTTGCATCATATAGTTAGTTATATATACTTGCATATACTACACGATCCATCACATAGACTTTCAATTGGTATCAAATCAAGGTTTGATCAAAGTACGGTAACACGTTTTTGAATCATTTTAATATGGCAAGTATTTTTCAAGAAGGACAATCCATAGCACGACCCCCACTTTTTAATGGCTCTAACTATGCATATTGGTCAACACATATGAGAATTTATGGAAGCAAATGGTCTAGAAATTTGGTCAGCCACTCAAGATAACTATGGAGCACCTACTACTGCTATGAACATATGGGCCAATGCATAAAAAACATCAGCTTCTAATAATGACAAAGCCTTGAATGTTTGGCGTACGTTACATGTCATGTTATGTAACACTGCATTTGATATTTGGCGTACTTTACAAGTCACACACGAAGGCACAAACAAAGTTAAACAAACCAAGATTTCAATTTTACAAAATCACTTCTCATCATTTAAAATAAAACAAAATGAATCTATAGTAGATATGTACTCTAGATTTCAAACCATTCAACATGATTTAATGGCACTTGGAGCAAAATTAACAAATTTTGATTTAGTATCTACAATACTCAATTCTTTAACTCCAGAGTGGAAAAGAAAAGTATTAGCTATAATGACCTCTCAGCACTCTTAGTTGAAGAATTGATAGGAACTTCAATGTCCTATGAAGCTAATTTGCAGGCACGAAAAGAATTAAATTCGAAAAAGAACAACATTACATTCCCAGCAACAAATGAAGAATCCGACTTAGACGAAGAAGAAATTGTATTTATTGCCAAAAATTACAACAAATTCAAGAAGTTTAGGAACATGACTAGATTTCAGAAAGGAGGAAAATCGAGCTGAACGAATCAAACGTCAATCAAATGCTATGAATGTGATCAATTTGGACATATGAAGAAAGACCGCCCCAAGCTCAATAATGATCAAAATAAGAACAAAATTGAAAAGTTCAAAAAGAAGAAGGCTTTCAAAGTAACATGGGATGACTCGGATTCTTCATCATCTGAAAGCGATAGCGATAGTGACGGAGAACAAGCTAATGTGTGTTTTATGTCACAAACTAATAAGGTATGTCCCGAACTTAGCTATGACGAATTATTAGAACTTAGCATGGAATTAGATGATAAATTTAGACAAATTAAATAATTTAACAAAGAACATATAGCCAAAATGAATAGATTTGAACGTGAAGTAGGAATGTTACAAGATGAAAAAATTATCTTAGAAGAAGAACCAGAATTATCTAAAGAAAAAATTAAAAATAATTTGGTAGAAAGTGAGGCTATTGCTAATGATTTTGATAAAACTAGAATAGTAATAATTTGTTAGAAGAAAATGTCAACTTGAAGAGCAATATTGAAATATTGAAAATTGAAAATATAGAATTAAGAGAAAAATTAGATAAAATTACAAATAATATTTCAAAATTTAAAAAAGGAAAATAAGATTTGGAAAATCTTATCAAAACTTCAAAACCATCAGGTAATAGAAATGGAAAAGAATTTAAAAATACTTCAAAAGGAAATGATGCTAAGAATTATAGTTATAAAAAGACTAAAAGTTTACCTAAGTTTAATATGAGTACCAAAAATATGAAAATTTGGATTCCTAAGATGAATAATAATTTGATTAAACAAAAACATATTAATAATTTCTTAGAGAATGTAGTCTATAATAAAAATTATATTTATAAAGGTGCCAAACCCTTTGGGTATGGCTACCTTCTTCTAACATCTAGGACCCTAACAAAGTACATGGGTACCAATTAAAATATCTTTTATTTTGCAGGTACCCAAAATAAAAAATAAGGAGAAATGGATACTAGATAGCGGATGCTCCAAGCATATGACCGGAAAGTCAAAAATGTTATCAAATATAACATACATCGATGGTGGAATGGTAACCTTTGGAGATAATTCAAAAGGATATGTAGTAGGCATTGGAGAAGTCATCAACTCTAGTATTTCTGTAACGACCCAGAATTTCAGTTAATTAAAATTTGTATATTTAATTGATTTTAGAGATTAATAAGTGAAATTAAACAGTCGAATACATTTTATTTCGAATATCGGGATTTAATTGAATAATTAAAACGATAATTTAATAGTTGAAATCATAGAAATAATTGGAAATTGGGTTAAATATGATTAAAATTGATTTGTAAAATTTTATTATATCATATTGGAGTTAGAATGATGTTATAGAACTTTTAAAATCGAATTAAAAGTTAATTTGTGAAAATTGAATATTTTAATTTTTAATTGATGAGCTAAAATAGCCATTTTTCAAACAGTCTCGGATTTCGACGAAACCGGTTTCATCGGATCCGTAATGTTATATTATTGTATGGTTTCAAAATTCGAGTCAATCGGATTTACGGTTTATCCGGGGAAAGCCAAAAGCATAGAAATTGGTTTAAATCGATTTAATTTAAAATCAATCTTTTATTGCTGTAACTCGCACAGATGATCGAATTAGCCTCTGAAACATGTTCCATTATGTTCGAAACGCGGGGTAAACCTTAGAAACGCCAACCGGCACGCTTCGTTTGGAGTTCGGAAAATTTCGGATGAATAGTAATTCGTGAATTTTCTATAAAAGCACCTTTAACATTCACTTTTGCAAAATAAATTAAACCCTAGGGTTTTAAAACAGACCGCCGCTTCTATTATAACCAATGGCCGAAACCTTCATCTCTTCCTCCCTTATTTTCTTGAAATCCACCAAGTAATTCGAGAAACTTTCTAAACGAAAGTTGTAGAGCACAGCACGAACTAGATATCCAACGGTGGAGATTGAAAATAGGCGAGTAGATCGTGAGATAAAGGGCCGCGTTCACGTGCGTTTCGTGCACGTTTTTCAACATCAGGGGCTGACCGAGCTTTGAGCAAATCAAGGCGATGGTGGCTCACGTCGTGGGCTTCGGAGGGCCGTAGTTCGATCGTCTTCAAGGCGAGTAGTTTGGTCGTGATAATTAGGGGAAGACGGCGGCTTGGGTTCGGTTTCACTGAGGGTTCGCGTTGTGGAAGAAAGCATCACGTGCGGCCTTGATTTCCTAGTTGAAACGAACAACCGTGATTGGCAGAAGGTTTAATAATAAAAGAAAATTGAAATTAACTTTATTTAAAATCGTGTAATGTTTAAAATATGTATCTTTTTGATACGAGGTCGGATTGTGACGAAACGAATTGCGTTGGGTTCGTTTTGTCGAGCACTACGCTATGGAACTGGATTGGAGTCATTTGGAGATAGTTTGAATTGCGGGTAAAATTAAACTCGTGTTTAATTTTATTCGAAATAAAAGCTGAAAACGAAATTGAAATCAAGGTGAGAATTTCTTACTCAATCGAATAGTTTCGATTTAAAATTTAAATAGTTAGATTTAAAATTGTTGATTTTATGCCTGGATGATGATTATTATCTATTGATTGTTAAAATAGACATTATACGCCGTTATTAAGCGGATGGTACTTATTAAAAATATATACCACGAATATTTCACTGCAGGGTGAAATTGGTATTATTTATGTACTTGGAGTTGATTTCCCGCATTATATAGCAGATGAGACCCTATTGCGCCGTATAATAGCGGATAATATTTTATAAATCCCATATACCGTGATATTCCGTATTGGAACAGAATTGGTATTGTGCTAATGTCTGTGAATGCAGAGAAACAGGTTGGAGGGATCCAATTGGATTCCTCACCAGTATTTATTTGATTACAGATATTGTGATGTTTGTTGATTATCATATCGATATATGATATTTGGATGTCGTGATTGACTATTTGGTGCCGTTGCATCATCGGATCCATTTTTGAAGTTTTAAAATAATGATTTTGGTTTTTTAAAGAATTTTTAAAGTGATTTTTGAAAGTATACGTTTTATTAAATTTTGAATTGTTAAAATAAATAAACATTTTAATTTTATTGTTATAAAAGTTATATTTTTTGGAAAATAATACTTAAGTATAATTTTGGAGTTATATAAGTTTTAAATAACGTTTTGTAAATTATTAAAAGGATTGGTTTATTTAAATTGAGATTTTTGAATTATTATAAATGGTTTATATAAAAGATTTATAAAATTGATATTTATAAATTAAAAATATAGGAATTATAAAACGAGTTTTTTGTAAGTGTTAAAATGAAGAATGATTGGATTTCTTAAGTGGATGAAATTTATAGATTTATAAATCGTGAAGTTATAAAACGAATAAATTTTTGTAAAATAAAGGATTTATAAGTAATTAACTTGTACAATAAATTTTTGGTATAAAATTGAGTTATAAATTGAAGTGGTTAATAAATGAGATTTATAAACCGAAGTTTTATAAATAGAAATGGAATTTATAAACATTATTATAAATCCGAAATCAATCGAATTTGATAAATTTAATATATAGAAGGTTATTAAAGGAGATATATTCGCGATTTCGGATAGCGGATTATCCTTGAAATAAAATGTGTAGAAAATATTGAATTTGGTTAGTGAAGTATATTCACGATTTTGGACAGTGAATATATTCTAAAGAAAATAGATATGTTTTTGGGAAAGTGATATTATAAAATGAATTTAGTTGTTTTAAAGATGTTTAAAAATGTATTGACTATCGAAACGATAGATTTCAACATTTATTGTTGAAATAGACGTTTTCGAGAAATAAAAGGAAATGGTGGACTATAACACCGTTGTTATAGTAAATGATTTCCGAAAGGAAATGTTTATATAGTTTGGGATTTATATATCTATCTTAATTTCAAATCCCTATACTAGTGATTTTGGGTCGTCGTAACGATGTTTTACGCAACATTCGTTTTGACTCAAATAAATGTGTTTAAGCGCACATTTTCTTTAAAGAAAGAAATATATACTTAATTTCGATTTAAGTATATTGAATATTTTCCAAGTGTCGAAAATAAATAGATTTGTGAATTGCTTATTATTAAATAAGTATGGAAATGTTTTCCAATATGAAGTGAATATTTTAAGATTTTATCCTTTAAAGATAAATTGAAAATGAATATTAGAAATCGATTTGGAAATCGTATATTCATAGATATTTTGGAAGTGTAAATTCACTATGGAATTTATAAAAGAAAGGGAAATTTGTTTAAAAATAAACGTTGATTTATTTTTTTGAAGTGTGGGAATAAATTTACGGATTTTGAACGTAAATATAAAGTAAATCGGTAAGGATTTATTTAATTGGTTTAAATGAACCATGTTGAAATGAAAGTATTTCCACGTAAGGAAAATGGTTGAAATTTGTTTTCAAAAGTGGTAAAGGTGAAAATTGATTTGAAAATTTGTTTTCAAATGGTTGAAGTGTGGAAATTATATATCTAATAAAGATATTTTGGAAAGTAAATAATTTGGGAAATTATCTGAAATCTGGTGATGTTGAGCATACCTATTGATAGTTAGAAAATTCGACTATAAATATTTACCTTCACATAGGTATTTATTGTGATTGCTTGAATTTAAATGCCACACTTATTTTCCAAATAAGCGCTCGTTACTCGGGTTAGCAGGGAAAGGACCTTGGGGTCATATAACCCATTCCGAATATGTGTTACATCGTTATGGATTGCATTTGATGACCGGTGTTGAAGACCGGATATTTGTGAAAATGGAAGGATTACCGTCGAATGACTCTGCATCGGCTGATCTCCGATATAGAGGTTTTATCGCCCTTAGTGACGGGAAGTTCGGTCGTGATTAGTGAATATCCGGATTGCAAGGGCTTCTTTGGAAGTGCCTTCGGTTCTGTTCGAGCCGGAACAGACTTGTATGGATTGTGTGTCTGACATTATAATTTGAGATGTAAAGCTGGTTTCTATCAAATATATTTCTGTTGGTGGCGAAGAATTTATTCTCTTAGCTTAACACCCTTCTCTGAGACGTACGAGCTCAGAGGTTATGTAGTTGATGGTTACTAGTGATACATTCCCAAATTGGTAATGTGGCATACAAAGTGCTGTTGAGCATTTGATGATCAAAGCACAGCTTTTGTATAAAGCGTGGCTTTGTGGACGAGACTTCGTCGGACCTCACACCCCGGAAATGGTCAAAACAGGAAGGATGCGGCAAGGTTATCGGGGGTAGCGCCCTTTAGTGTATGTCATTCCTTCTGGATAGAGGTGGTATCATGGTATGGAGCCCAAATATTTAACCTATGTTGTTGCTGCAAATTTATTACTTTGTGGTTGTTGGAATCGAGGATCCTCGGATATAGATCGGTTACGATCGAGGAATGACATATTCGTGTCAGTAGTTACCTAGTTTGAAAGGTAAATCGGCCTTGTGTTGGCAGAGATCCGGTTAGGTTCTCGAGGCGTCTTTCCAGAGGCGTTTCCATGTGGCAATGGGAAGTTCCTTGGCCTGACCATTTGTTGGAAATCCAAAGAAACAATTCGAACCTTATACGGTTTTAGTTGTAGAACCTGCCATTTAATATGGTAGCTATAGTAGGCATACTATAATGGTACGTATGCTGGCTAAGATTTATACTCTACTTTCGAAATGTTTTCTACACTATGCACTAATAATAATATCAAAAATGATTTGATTTTACGTATTAAGCATCTTTGACTGTCATAAGGAGAAATCTCCTCCAAGTCTGCGTTTGCATTGTGTGTGCGCCGGGAGGCCTTATGGTAGTTTCATTTTTAAAAACATTTCGAATTGACTTTAAAAATTATCTTGTTTTTTGTTTTTTTAAAGAACCGTTTTAAGTTCTCACACCAGTCCCATGACTGACTCGGAGTTTATTGTTTTCTTTTCTAAACTCTGGGTGCCCACCAATTTCCACACGGGCGGTCAAGAGTCGGGTTTATCGGGATATTCTGGAATTTAGGAGTTGTTGGAGGCAAGCTGGATGGCATGGCATATTCACTAGTATATAGTATTTCTTTTCCGTTGTTTGTTGTTATTTGTTGTTGTACACTCTAATGATGTAATGTAATATGATGTAATGTAATAACTGATATAGTTCTTTGTTTAAAGATTATTCATTTATTTATTATATATTATTCCGTTGCGATTGCGAGATTCTGATATTGTTCTGTTGTTTTCTTTTTCTTTCTCTTTTCTTCTACTTTTTCTTCTTCTTTAACCATAACGGTACAGTTTTCCGGCATTCGATTGCTCGACAGTTGATACAGTGGACGTATTGATGTCGGTTTTCGAGCGACGAAAATTCATTTCGTTACAATTTCTAGTTCTCATATTATTACAAATGTTTTATTTGTAGAAAATCTAAAACACAACTTAATAAGTATTAGTCAATTATGAGATAAAGGTTTTCAAATAAATTTTGAAAAAAGATAGATGTAATATTTTTGATAAAACAAACAACTTATATTTGAAGGTTTTAGAAACAAAACTATTTATGTATTAAACATGAATATAAGTAAAAATTCAAATTTATGTTTAGCCGCCAAACATGATGATCCATGGTTATGACATAAACGATTTTGTCATATCAATTTTAAATTTATTAATAAATTAGCAAAATATGAGCTAGTTAGAGGTTTACCTAAAATAAATTACAAAGTAGAAAATTTATGTGATGATTATCAAATTGGAAAATTAAAGAAAAGCTCTTTTAAATCTAAAAATAACATTTCTACAAAACAACCATTAGAATTATTACATTTAGATTTATTTGGTCCAACGTAAATACGATCTAAATCACAACAAATATGTTTTCAAAATAGTTGATAATTTTTCAAGATATACGGACTTTGTTTTTAAAACATAAAAGTGATATCTTTGGTATGTTTAAATATTTGCTAAAAGAATTAAAACACAAACGGACTTGAAAATTAAAAATATTCGAAGTGATCACGGTGGAGAATTTGAAAATGATCTTTTGACTAATTTTTGCAATAAGAAAGGAATAAGTCATAATTTTTCTTTTCCTCGCACAGCTCAACAGAATGGTGTAGTAGATAGAAAAAATCGTACATTACAAGAATGTGCACGAACACTACTGAATAGTAGTGGTCTACTGAAACACTTTTGGGCTGAAGCTATTGCCATAGCTTGTTATGTGTTAAATCGAGTAATCATACGTCCTATGACTAAACAAACTTGTTTTGAAACCTCTTTTGGAAGAAAACCTAAAGTATCATACTTTAAAACTTTCGGATCAAAATGTTTTATATAAAATACAAAAGTTAATTTAGGAAAATTTGATCCAGAGGCCGATGAAGGAATCTTTCTTGGATATTCAGATCGAAGCAAAGCATATAGAATTTTTAATAAACGAAATAATACTATTGAAGAAAGTTTACATGTTTCGTTTCACGAAAATTTTGTTAATCATCATACTAATGATGATGAAGAAATAATTCCAATAACAAATACAACAGACTCTATTAATAATGATACAAATGTGCAAATTTATACTTCGATATCATCCCCTAGAATTCTTAAGGATCATCCAAAAGATAATATCATTGGAGATCTAAATTCTAGAGTAACTAGAAATCAACTTAATCAAATAAGCCATATAGCATTTGTGTCAAATTTTGAACCAAAAAATTATTAAGAAGCTTCAAACGATAATTTTTGGATAATAGCTATGCAAGAATAATTAAATCAATTTGAACGTAATAATGTTTGGGAATTAGTACCAAAACCTGAAGATCAATCGTTTATAGGAACAAAATGGGTATTTAAAAACAAAGCAGATGAAAACAGAAATATTGTTAGAAATAAAGCACGTTTAGTTGCTCTAGGCTATAATCAAGAAGAAGGTATTGACTATGATGAAACCTTTGCTCCAGTAGCAAGATTGGAGGCTATTTGTACATTACTCGCCTTTGCAACTCATCAATTTCAAATGGATGTCAAAAGTGCTTTTTAAATGGTTTTATTAAAGAAAAATGTATATGTAGAACAACCCCCATTATTTGTTCACGAAAAATAACCCGACCATGTTTTTAAGTTACACAAAGCATTATATGGATTAAAACAAGCCCTTCGTGTATGGTACGAACGTCTTAAAAATCACTTAATTACATGTGGTTTTTCAAATAAGCAAAATCGATACAAATTTATCAAACGAGAAAATAACGATACTTTAGTAGTACAAATTTACGTTGACGATATTATATTGGGTTCAACCAACAAAAATCTATGTGATCAATTTTCAAATATTATGAAAAATGAATTTAAAATGTCATATATGGGGGAATTAAATTTCTTCTTAGGTTTACAAATAAAACAACTTGAAAATGGCATTTTTATTCATCAAGAAAAATATTGTAATGATATATTACATTGTTTTAAAATGGATAAAACTTCGAGCAAACCAACACCAATGAGTACTACTGTTCACTTAGAAAAGGATGATAACGGAAAAGATTTTGATGAAAAAATATATCATAGCATGATTGGTTCTTTACTCTATTTGACGGCTAGTCGACCCAATATTATGATGAGTGTATGTCTTTGTGCTCGATTTCAAGCAAAACCAAAAGAATCTCATCTAAGAGCTATTAAACGTATTTTATGGTGTCTATCTAGTACTAGAGATTATGGTTTGTTTTAGCCTAAAGGATCATCGTTTGAACTAGTTTCATATAGCAATGCGGATTTCGGTGGATGTAGAACAGATCGTAAGAGTACTAGTGGAACATGTCATTTTATCGGACAATCATTAGTTTCATGGTTTAGCAAAAAGGAAAATTGTGTTTCTTTGTCTACTTGCGAAGCCGAATATATCTCAGTAGCTCTAGCACATGAGCAAGTGATATACATGCAACAAACACTTACGAATTTCGGTAAAATTATCAATAAATCTCCAATATATTGTGATAACACGAGTGCAATAAATTTCTCAAAAAACCCTGTCAATCACTCGTGAACTAAGCATATAGATATATGACATTATTTTTTACGAGACAATGTTGAAAAAGGAACTATTTCATTAGAATACGTAAATATTGAAAATCAAATAGCAGACATCTTTACAAAACCACTAAATGAACAAACTTTTATTAAACTCCGACGTGATTTAGGGATTTGTTCTCTTCATGATCAGCTCGCTTAATAATCACTCCTTCATTTAGGCTAGATTAGCCATTATTTTTTCTATCCACAAACTGTAATTAATAAATTCTGCACTTTTGGTTTTTAATTAGTCTGTTTTTTACAAATTTTCTACAAATAATTTTTAAACTTATATATAAACAGTTATACAACAAGAAAAAATATATACACAATTCATTTTTTTTCAAGAAACAAAATATAGTCATGTCTTTTGAAAATTCTTATATATCCAACTCGACGCCTACAATGGAAAGCTCGGCCGATACACTACGACGGCTTTCTACACCCACACCATATCAGGAACCGACGTATACGTGGTCCTCATATCACACGGATTCACTCCCGATAGCAAGAGGACCAAACGATCTTTATTTGTTTCTCTTAACACAAAGGAGAAAATTGATGAAATTCATCACTATCAAAAACAACAAATAGATCTACAATGAGAACTATATTTTGAACATAAAGTTACAGCACGTCGGCTAAGCTTTTTGGAACAAGTAGCTATGAAGTTTTGTACGTCACGGAAGAAAGATGTCCATGAACCACTTCCGAAGCCTTGCAGTTCCTTGGATCCCTCTTTCTTCTACCATACCCCTACGGACCCTTCACCAAGACGATTCTCTGGCTCCCCGAGAACCCACGAACGTGGAAATATATGGTCTCCACTTAAACCATGGAGGGATAACAAGTCAGAAGATCGTAAAACTCCATCGCCATCTAAATAGATTATATTGTTATTGTATGTGTGTTTATGTTTATTTGTTATTTTGTTTCACACAAATAATACTATATTTCGTTTTAAAAAAATAGAGAATCAAGAAATAAGAAAAACCATTAAATTTTAGGCTATTTTTAGAAAAATTGCCTATTTCAAACGTCTAGATATGGACCTCAAACGTTTGATACTCTGATATACCTCGAATTTTTCAGCACCGTGCATATGTCAAACGTCTGTTATACCCCCAGACGTCTGAAAATTTGCTCTACATCTTAGAAATTGAAATCAGACTATTTCAAACGTCCGAACTTCGATCCAAACGTCTGAGTTATGTCTCTGCCACCAAGTTTTAAAAACTTGACCTATTTCAGACATCTGATATTTTACCCAGACGTCTGGAAAAACTCTTTGACTATCAATTTTTTAAAATTCGATCAAACCAGACGTCTAGTAGATAAACCAGACGTCTTAAGTTATCTACTGTATTCAAATTAGGGCAAACCAGACGTCTGATTTCGCTTCTAGACGTCTGAAATTCAATCGACACTTTAAAATCATCCAGATAACGTCATTTTTTTAACTTTCATTTCTATTTTCAAGTACAAATTATCTACAGGCGATTTTTCCTCTTTACTCCAAAAGAAAAATCATTTTATCTTACACTCGTTCGATCAAGATGCCTTCTAGAACTAAAAATCATAAAATATCCAAACGAAAACAAGACCAATCAACATCATCCTCAAATCCTCAAGTATGCTCGAATGATCAAATCGAAAGATGGATGAATAGAGCACCACACTCAATCAAGAGATATGATGATATACAAAAGAAGAAGCTTCACACAGGTCCATTGTATAACCTACTTAAATTTCCAATGTATGATTTAGATGAAATGTGTGAGAATGCCAGACGAGAAACATTGATATCGTTCACTCCCAATGACATCCAATTGATCAATTGACAATATTTCTTTTTTACGCAAATTTGGATAGCACTTCAGTATGGAACACTGAAGATGAAGACAATTGGCTATGGTCTAGCGTGTATGGCAACATGATTAGACTCACTCCTGGCATAATAGGTAGAACTCTAGGATGTTCTGACACGGGCGAAGATTCATACAATATTCCCAATATGCGCTTCAAACCAAGGAATCGTATAACACATCAAATTTTGGAGGACGAAATGCCAAAATTGCCTCTAAATATCTACATCCAAAAGCTCGAGTTCTTACTCGAATGATAATCAATACCATCGTTCCACGTATGGAAAGTCATGAGCAAATAACCGAATTAGAGCACAAAGCCTTATATGCCCTATTTAGTGGAACAAGGGTGAATTGGGCCAAATTTATCTTTGACAAGCTCAAACATTTTTTGACTCGATCATGGCCATCAGTTATATACCCCACATATATTATGAGACTTCTACGTGCTCACAACATCCCCTCATACCTATCAACTTTTGAAGAAATCTTTCCAAAATATGCTTCCACCAAGTTTTTCTCATTGATGCACTTACCGGAGATTCCCCTGGAATTTATGTCTTTTGAAGATTGGACGCACAATCGTCAAACCAGACAAGTTGAACCTCCACCTCAACCATAAATTGAACCATCACAAGAGGAGGAAAAACATCATGAGACAACTCCTCCTCTTGCACCATTTGACTATCCAAGCCAAGATGAGATTGTGGAGACTCGAACAGAAATAAATCCAAATGAAAGCGTTTGAGATCCCACCCTTAAAAATCAACATATATTGTCTCAAAACCAAAAAGTTTTAGCCAAGCAAATTGATAGCTTTGAATCTTCTTTTGCCACAGGCCTAGCAACAGTTGAAGAATCACTTTCAAATGTCCTATCAATTCTCAAAGAAGTACTTCAACGGGTTCATGGTCCAACACCTCCTTTTGAAGATTGGACAACCCCAATACCTTCTCCCCCCGTAAAACATTCCAAACTTTCTAAGGATGAACCTCTAAAACAAGCTTCGACATCTCCTACAAAGCCTAGCTCTTCCCAAAAAGAAGAAACAGGAGATGATCAAGAAAAAGCTTCTCCAAAGGAATCATAGATTTTAGGATTTTCGAATTTCAACTCTTATATAATTGGCAAAATCTATTAATTTAATCAATTTCGAACTATTAATGAAATTTTCTTTTGTGTGTTATCTTTGACGATTGGCTAAAATTTTATAATTCTTTTTGATAATGCCAAAGGGGGAGAAATATAAGTATAATTATAAAACATTAGAAATAAGCACATATTCAGGGGGAGATTTATAAATTAAATACAAGTACATTGTATAGTTTTCATCATCAAAAAGGGGGGAGATTGTTGGGAAATCAAATCTACGATTTCGATTACAACAACTATACAATGGAAATCGAATCTACGATTTCCATTCATACTAGTCCGTTCTGGATCTGAACAAAACCGAAGGCACTATTCCTACTAAATCCATTTTTGAATCACCTTGGGATTAGTAGCGATTAGCCCTTGCACTTCACATCTCTGTCTTGATTTCATGCAATTCACGATGCTTTCACTTTGAAACGCATCATTGGATCGAAGTGGTTTTCGGTTAACATATCCAATCCAAGTCTCTTTGAAATAATGTTTGATCATTTTCGATAAACACCACCCCGGTTCTTTAGGAAATAAATAATCAAAGATAAGACCAGAGATCATCTCCTAACTGTTAGTAGATAGATTTCCTCATCATTGCCCTATATGCAAAGTACAGCATCATCGGAGATGACTGTGCCATGCAACTCATGTGTTTCTCCTAGATATTTCCAAAGTTACGTTTAGGTCCCTTTTCGATAGTCGGTTATTTAATTATCGAATAACAAAATTTAATCAGGATTTTATTTCATTTGGAAAATAAACATTTGTTTAGTATATAAGCAATCACTAGCCTCCTTTAATAAGTCTTTATCTATACAATTACATTGTAAGTTACTTATATATAAACACCTATTAAAGATATACTCACAAAGCCATACATTTCAACATTTAGAAATGCCATATACTTATCCTAACAGTATAAGTATATCCAAAAAATTTAGAATTTTTTTTATTTGATTCTCAAATCATTTATAATTCCCCTTACAATTCCCCAAAATCGTTTATAAACCATTTTATATATCTTTGAAAACATTAACAATCCCTTTACCAAAAATTCAGCCACTTATAAACTTCCTGTACATTTCAAAATCATTTACAACCCTTTATGAACCCATTCACCATTTATAAAACTTCTTTTACAAGTCTCTAAACCCGCTTCTAAAATTCGTTTATAGATATCTATCCATTAGTAAACTCTTTCATATTGCAAATAATCCTTCCTTCAGTCTACAAACCATTTTATAAACTCCCTTATAAGATCAAAGCCTTTCAACTCTATCTAAGGGTCTCAGAAAACATTTTAAAAATAATTAAAATCATTTACTTTAAAACATCATTGTATAATAATAATTATTAACCATAAACATTATAATTAATGTAAATCATTAACATTAAAAAACACCTTCAAATAATAATTAATAATTCCAACATATTGTTTAAGGAATAATAATAATTTATTTCAAAACGCTTATTAATAAATCCTTATTTCTTTTTCCAAACTATAATAATTCTTAAATGATTAAATTTATTAACCTTTTTTATAAATTCTTGAAACATATGAACTACCAACAAATAACTTTTAAACAATATAAAATAATTAAATAACTTTAAAATAATATTAATATTATTATATAACTTTAATTTTTTTAATATAATTATATAACTTTAAAAGAATATTATTATAATTTAATAACCTTGAATTAATATTATTATAACTGAATAACTTAAAAATAGTATTAGTATAATTAATTAACTTAAAAACAATATTAATATATTTAATTAGATAATTCTTAAAAATATTTCTAAAACCCAATTTCGGATTTTAGAATCGTTTCTTGTCTCAAAAATAATTTTCGATTCAAACGGCAATTTATAGTGTTTTTAAAATACTAATTTAAGGTTAATAGCTACCCAACACTTAACCAATATCAATATCGATTTTCTAACACTACTAGGTTTAGTTTTCATCATATAACAATGGTATAACCACAGTGTCCACAACCAGGTTCATTTTTCAATAGTCCATGTAATAGAAATATTATTGAAATAATTCAACGGTAGTGAAGAATCCCGTTGGATCCCTCTAACCTATTTCCCCATGCATCGCAAATGTAATATAATCATAAAATATAAATCAACCGCTTTGTGGAAGGATTCGTATACAAAGGGTCATCCACTCTTACACGCGAACGTAATAGGGTCTCATCCACTCCAATCTGTGGGAATATATCTGAACCAACTAATAATATAAGAATTCATGCAAATAGTCATTTAACAATTTTTATCAACTATATATCATACTAGTTAACCAAAAAGTTGAGCTTAACTCACCGAAATTTTCTATCGTTGCCGAGGCGTTCCAGTTTGGAACTAAAATTGAACGACGTCTGATTTTAGCCTAAAATTCAATAGTCTCCAAATCCATCCAAACTAGTTCTATTGCAAAGCTTTCGTTGATATAAGCGCAACAAAAAAAATTCCGTTTCGATGGACCTCGTTTGAAGGAGTTATGAATTTTATAAGTTATCGGATAATTTAAATTTAAAATTAAACAAGTCGACCATAATTATAAGATCACCCCTCCATCATCTTCCTCCTCCACTCAAAACAAACATGCACAGCATATCACCTAACCCATTCCAGCGTGCACAAAAATCAACTAACATGGAGCAATAGTCGACAAAATCAATTTCCATCTTCGCCAACAGCTTTCTCCCGCCGAACCTGACTCGTCTAGCACCACCATGACACATCTGCCTACCCTAGGAAAAATGCAACCTGATGGTCCTCATCGCTGCTCGAAAATGTCGCACACCCTGTTTTAAGGCCGTATGCTCCAAAAATCATGCCTACGAAACCCTTCGACATGCCGACCCAAATATGATATCCAAAACACGAATCGATGATTAAATCAACCAAATCACTAACCTTAGTTTACAGCCCCTAACATGAGATCACCCAAACCATGATCGAGCACCACCTAACCTATATCAACATGAAGCTCTCATCGAATCATGATATTTAAAGCTTGTTTCATATATTTTTTATTGAGTAGATTTTGAGATATTAATTTTTGAATTCCAAACCTTTTTCTTTCTCTCTTAACCGGCATCATTTAATTAAGGGAGGGAAGATGGGAAATATCGTAGAGGATGTGGGCATAGGTATGGGTCTTGTTTGGAGGGAAGATAGCTTTTTGAATCCAATTATTGTATTAAATTTTTAATATTAATTTCTACGTGTTTCGTCCTTGCATAGCCAAACGGTACATCTGATTGCCATTAAATTTGACTGCATATTATAATTTATTATTGTGGATCCAAAAAAACTGGTTTCGTCAAAATCCAAGATAGTGGCCCGGAAGGCTATTTTCACTTGTTAATTTAAACGAGTTATTTGCAAAGTTAGTTAAATCACTTTTAAATCCAATAAAATAGTTTTATCACCTTCATTCATATTAATAGAAATTAAATAAGCCTTTAAATCATTTTTATCCAACTTAAAACACAAGATTCAATTATTTAAATGATTTTCAATTATTAAATTCAACAATTAATTATCCAATAAATCGTTATATTTGAAATTTAAGTTATTTAACCTATAAAACTAACTTTTTAATATTTAAAATTAATTAAACATTATAGTTCCAAATAACTAAAATTCTACATCGTTACATTCTTCCCTCTTAAAAGAATTTCGTCTTTGAAATTGCCAAGGTATGAAAAATTCCCAAACCAGTTACCTTTTAAAACAAATTAATTGAAATAACTTACCAAATCCCTTTAAACCTTTAACTTCCTAAGAATTAATTGTTGAAACTTTGTTATTACTTTTACTGTAACGATCGCGATTTTTCGTTGCCGAAAAATCGAACCGTTAGGGTTTTAGAAGAAGAAAGAGGTAGAAGAAGAAAGAAAAGAAAGAGAAGAGAAAACAGAAAAACAAGTAACAGAACGAGAAACAATAACAGAATCTCACAGTCGCAGCGGAACAACATATAATAGATAAATGAATATCATTAAAACAAAGAACTATACATTTTATACATTACATTACATCAATCAGAGTGTACGACAACAACAGCGGAAAGAAATACTATATACAATAGATAATAGACTACGCTATCCAAGCTCGCCTCCAACATCTGCACAGCAACTCCCGAATCCAGAATAACCTGACAACCTAACTCTAGACTGCCCGTGTGGAAAATAGTGGGCACCCAGAGTTTAGGAAAGGAACAATAAACTCCAGGTCAGTCATGGGACTGGTGTGAGAACTCAAAACAGTTTATCTTTAAACACGCAACAAGAAAGTTTAAATTTTGAAATCCGCAATGCTTTTTGGAAAATGAAACTACCATAAGGCCTCCCGGCACACACACAATGCAAACGCACACATGGGGGAGATTTCTCCTTATGATAGTCAAACATGCTTACTACGAGAAAATTCTTTGATATTATTACTAGTGCATAGTGGAAAATATTTCGAAAGTAGAATATAAATCCTAGCCAGCATAGGTACCATGATACTATGCCTACTATAGCTGCCATGTTAAATGGCAGGTTCTACAACTAAAACCGTACAGGGCGCGTATTGGATGAATGGATTTCCAACAAATGGTCAGGCTAAGGAACTTCCTACTGCCACATGGGATCGCCTCTGGCGGGACGTCCCGAGAACTAACGTTACGGTTAGATCTCTGCCAACACAAGGCCGGGTTACCTCTGTAACTAGGTAACTACTACACGAATATGTCATCCCCCGGTCCTTTGGGACCTTTATCCGAGCGCTCGATACCAACAACACCACACAGAAATAGATATAGTGTTTCCACATGAGTAAATATCTGGGCTCCATACCATGATACCACCCTTTTCCAGAAGGAAATGACATACCCTAAAGGGCGCGACCCTCATAACCTTGCCGCATATTCCCGTTTCGACCATTTCCGGGGAGTGAGGTCCTGACGAAGTCTCGTCCACAAAGCTACGCTTTGTACAACAAAGCCATGCTTTGGGTCCACAGATGACCAAAGCAATAATCACAAAGATAAATGATCAAATAAATGATCATATCACAAATGACCAACCAAAGATCATCACACAGCAGCACTCAGCATGCCACATTACCAGATTGGGAAATATCGCTGATAACCTTCAACTACATAACCTCTGAGCTCGTACGTCTCAGAGAAGGGTGTTAAGCTAAGAGAATAAATTCTCCGCCACCAACAGAAATGTATTTGAAAGAAATCTGCTCTATCTCTCAAAATGTAATGTCAGACACGTAACCATACAAGTCTGTTCCGGGTTCGAACAGAACCGAAGGCACTTCCAAAGAAGCCCTTGCAATCCGGGTATTCACAATCCCGATAAAATTTCCCATCACAAAGGAAATCTCCATATCGTAGCTAACGATGCGGAGACAATCGATAGGTCATCCTATCGTTTTCACAAATACCCGGTCTTCACACCGGTCTTCAAATGCTATCCATAACGACGTATCACATATTCGGAATGGGATATACGACACAAAGGTCCTCTCCCGGCTAAACCGAATAGCGAGCGCTTATTTTAAAAATAAGTGTAGCATTCAATTTCAAACAATCACAACAATTACCATCCAAGGGTAAATACTGATAGTCGGTTATTTAACTATCAATAAAGATGCGCCACATCATCAGATTCCAAATAATTTTTTCCAAAATTATTAAATCCCAAAATATCTTTACAAGATATATATATATATATATACACCATCTACAAATAATTGCCCCAGTTATTTGCTTCACCAAATTATCTTCACGATAAAATTTCCACACTAAATCAATTGAAAAACCAATTTTCAATTTACCTTTACCATTTGAAAACCAATTTTCAAATTACATTAACCATTTGCAAACCAATTTCAAATCACCTTAACCATTTGAAAACTAATTTCAAATCACCTTAACCATTTGAAAACTAATTTCAAATCACCTTAACCATATATACCTTTTGAAACAAATTTCAAACCACCAAATAAATCTTTACCGATTTATTTTAACTTACGTTCCAAATTCGTAAATTATATTTTCAAATTTAAAAATAAATCAACATTTATTTTTAAACAAATTTCCCTTCATATATATAAATTCCAAAGTGGATTTAAATTCCAAGCATCTACTAGCATACGATTCCCAAATCGATTTCAAGTTATTTGCTTTCAATTACCTTAAAGGTGAATTCACAAAAACCGTTCCATTTCATATTAGAAAACCATTCCCATGCTTATTTTAAAAATAAGTAATTCACAAATTTATTTATTTTCAACGATTTGAAAATATTCCATATACTTAAATCACAGTTAAGTATTTACTCCATTCTCTTTAAGAAAACATTCCCTTATTCACATTTATTTGGGTTAAAAACGAATGTTGCGTAAAACATCGTTACGACAACCCAAAAACACTAGTATATGGATTTGAAATTAAAAATAGATATATAAATCCAATACTATACAAATTATCCCCTTCTGTTTCTCGAAAACTTCTATTTCAACAATCAATGTTGAAATCTATGTTTTCAATACTCAATACATTTTAAAACACCTTTAATTCGTTTTAAATTCCATTTAAAACATTCCTTTCCCAAAAACAAACCCATTTTATTTAATAATCTATTCAATATTCAAAATAGTGAATATAGCCCACTTAACAAATTCCCATATTTCAATTTATCAAATTCGATGAATTTCAAATTTATAAACATAGTTTATAAATTCCACTTCTATTATAAACCCCAATTTTATAAATTCCTTTATTAATCCGATGCAATTTACATAACCCAATTTCATACCCAAAAGCCATATTGTAAGTTAAATACTTATAATATTATTTATTTACCAAATCGTTCCTTTGAACTTCACCGATTTAAAATCTTATCACTTACAAGGTTTCTTTATGGTTTATAATAATTTCAACTAATGAAATCTTCATTTATTAACAATTTCTATAAAATTCCCCTTTTTAATGCCCAAATCCATTTCTATAAGTTAATAACTTATAAACTTAAAATTTTTCCAATAACCATTCGTTTTATAAATTTCACATTTATTAATCTATAAATCCTAGTGAAATTCATGTTATACATCAACTTAACACTTTATAAATTTATTCTATAACTTCAATAATTTTTATTTAAAAACATCCATTTATAAAATCCTTTATATAAACCATTAATAATAATAACTCCCCAAAAAACCAAATTTAACTATTTTATAAAAACCTATTATTGTTAAAAATTTCTTTTAAGTTATATTTTATAAAAATATAAATTTTTAAAACATAAAATTTTATCCATCTATTTATTTTAAAATTTAATCAATTCAAAATTTTAATAAACCATATTCCTTGAAAAATCGATTTAAAACCCCTTTTTAAATTCAAAACCGTTATTTTTAACTTAAAATTTTTGAATCCGATAATGCAACAGCATCATATGGTCAATTACGGGAACTAACAACATATGTCGATATGAACATCAACAATAACACAATATCAATAATCAAATAAATATGTGAGGAATCCAGTTGGATCCCTCCAACCTGTTTCCCTGCAACCACAGACGTTAGCACAATACCAATTCCACTTCGAGGTGGAATATCGCGGTATATGGGATTTTATAAAATATCCGCTTAATAACGGCGCAATAGGGTCTCATCCGCTATACGAGGCGGGAAATCAAATCCGATATATACATATACCAATATATATATATCGCTATATATAGTATATATCCTACTATATCTACTAGCACAATCAAACAGCAATCATCAATCAACATTAACTACTTAAAATTTTAAACAAAACCTTTCGATTGAGTGAGGAGTTCTCACCTTGATTTTATTTCCGGTTTCGGCGTTCGTTTCGAATAAAATTAAACGAACGTTTAATTTTACCCGAAATTCAAACGAGCTCCAATCGACTCCAAACCAGTTGCACTGCGAAGAGCACGACGATACGAAGCCAACGCAAAAAACCTCGTCCGAATCCGACCTCGCATGCAAAAGTTATCACGTTTCAAACGCTGAACAATTAGATTTACAATTTAAATTACATTTTAAAAGAAATAAAGCACAACCTCTTCACGCGGGCCCCCCCCTCTCTCATCCTCTACCCGTGCGCACGGTACCTCACTCCCCAGGCCGCTTCTCCTACCAGGTCTTGGAAAAAAACACACGACACTTTGAACCCACCAAAGACCATTTAGGGTTTGACATTGTCTCCTCCACGCCGAGCTATACAACGATCAGGACGTACCATTGCGACCGCCTACACAAGAGCCATGCTCGGCTGGAATGGCACTGAGCTCGGCCCTATGTCCTTCTCGAAAAACGTGAACCAAGTCGTGGCCTTTGAGGCATGATTCCCCTCCATCCGTTGCTCCAATCGCGATCATAGCCGTTGGATTCGTAGATCTAAATGTGCTCTTCGATTTTCGTTTAGAAAGTTTGTTGAAATTGTCGACGGATTGGTGTGGATTTGAGGTGGAAGGGGCGACATTTTCTGGCCTTTGAATCATTAGGGCCGGCCATAACATGATGAGCAAGGGTTTTGGTGAAAATTTGCGTTTATAACCACATACAATTATGATTTAAATAATAAAATTCCCAAATTGACACTTTTGCAAACGAACTCCAAACGACGCGTGCCGCCAGGCGATCCTAAGGTTTTTCCACATTCCGGACACAATGGAATAGGTTTCGGAAGCTAATTCTATCGTATGTGTGAGATACGGCAATAAACAGTCGATTTAAATTTAAACCGATTTAAGCGATTTCTAGGCGTTTTGGCTTGTACCGGACAAACGACAAATCCGATCGACTTGAAATTTGAAATCTTGCAATAATATCACATTACGGATCCGATGAAACTGGTTTCGTCGAAATCCGAGACCGTTTGAAAAATGGCTATTTTAACTCGCCGAATTAAAATTAAAACGATATCGATGCGTTTCGAGCTGCCACGGTCAAACGACAACTCCGATTGCTACGAAAATTGAAATCCGATAATAACTAACTATTACGGATACAATGAAACTCGTTTCGTTCAATTCCGAGACTGTTCAAAAATTGGCTATTTTACAGTCGATAATTAAATATTAAAATATTCAATTTTCACAAATTAACTCCAAATTCAGTTTTACAAGTTCTAAAATATTTCTATAACTTTAATATGATAAAACAAAATTTTCCAAACCATTTTCAATCATATTTAACCCAATATTTAATTATTTTTGGAATTTCACTATTAAATAAATCGATTTAATTGCAAAATTAAATCCAAAATTCAAAATAAAATTTATTCGACTCCAAAAATTCACTTATTAATATTTAAAATTAATTAAATATTCAAATTTACATTATTAAAAATTCTGGGTCGTTACAATCTTCCCCCCTTAAAAGAATTTCGTCCTCGAAATTGCAAGTTAAGGAGAATAATTCATAATCCGTTTATTATTTTTCCAAAACTAATAGTTTTATCAACCTTCTAACACCAATCTTTTTATTAAGGATTTACTATCATTTCAATTAGCTTTCCCAATTCAATTATAGGTTTCAAACAACATTGTTTACTCAACAATTCAAATTTAAATTTAAATTCAAATTTCAAACTTTCAAAATTTCTCAAAATTTCTCTAACTCCCTAAATTTTCGAAAAATTTCGCCAGAGTCTCCTTTGCGCGGCTAGATCGGTACGACTACAAAACGGCTCTACGGCCCCTCAGAATCAAAAAGAAAAGAGAAAGCCAAGTGGCTGGAGAAGGAAATCATCAATTCTCATACTAAAAGTGAAATACGTACCTTTTTGTTGAGCAATTCAATTTAACTTCATAACCAAAATCCCAATTCCATTATATACCTGTATATCATACTAGTAATAGTATCCAATTCCAACATCAACATTCCAATCATTTTGCCAATTCAATTACAAAATTTCCAATACATGCTTCTTATACATTTTTGGTTTATTATTGAAGTTGCATATTCAATTCATTCGTTTCAATTAGTTACATTCACTAATTAAATTCACATTGGTTCATATTCAGCCCAAATCAAATTCAATTCTATTCAAATTCATTTACTTTACATTCAATTTGAGTTCAATTACATAGCTTCCAATTGCGCTAGTTCAATTTCATTAACACTTAATGAATTTACATACAATCAACCAACAAGCAAATAACGACCAATGTACATTCAATACAACCAAATTTATTTATTTTACTTACATTCAATTTGGTTCAACTGTTTTAATTCCAATTGGTTTAGCATTCAATTGTTTTTCATCCAATTATTCAACTAACTTCAATGAATTTACACTTACATACATCGTTTCATATCAACTTACTTACATTCGATTGATTAACATTCAATCCATTCTTTAATTCAATTGCTAGTTCTTTTTACAAATAAAATTGAATTTCATTTATATAACTTAAGTTCACATCTTTAACAATTTCATTTACTCACTTTATTCATTTATTTTGATATTAACATCAATTCTTTCAACATTACTTAACTTGCATTCCATTTCAACTTTATTTACATCATTTAATTCACTTGATTATTTAACTTTGGTGCAAAGATTGATTTTTTTATTCAACTTTGCTTAAGTTATACTTCATTAAACATCATTTGTTAATTAAACTTAAGTTTTACTTATCAATTCAATTCGGATTTTAAATTCCAAAGTAAATCCTATTTAACTTTTACTTAAGCCAAATTCATATCAATATTCAAATTCATATTCCATTTTACTTAACTTAATTGTTTAACCACTTCAATAACTGGTTTCACTTACATCTTCCATACTATAAGTTATACAATTTATTATTCAACTTCCAACATTTATTATAAGTCCAAAACCTTTTTCACGTATATTTAACAATTTCAAATTGAATTTTAATTTCAAATTGATTTATTACAACAAAACTTCAATTTTAAATTCATTTTTGTAGCAAATCCATCACATAGAAACTCGAAAATGATACTGATGATGCTGCAGTCATCACCCTTATTATTTCCCAGTGACAATAGTGAAATAAATGCTAAATATTCTTTCAAAAATTTCCTTTCTATTCATAAATCACTTTTATAACCCTTTTACTTATATAATTTTTTTACTTCTTATATACATACATGATTATCTTACAATTGTAAATCATTATCAATTATAATTTCAACTTATGATTCATTGGTTTATACCATTATTCTTTTTACAATAGTTGCTTTTATTAGCTCATTCAAACAACTTTTAATTATTTTATATGTATATATATCATTTACAACAACCAAGCAATCAATTATATACACACTTCAATAATTCCTGAAAAATTATTTTCTTTTTATATATAAAATATAATCGAGGTAAAATTATTTCATTTACCCAATTTAAAACAATATTGTGTCGAATTGTTCTATTCAAGTGTTTAGGAACCCCTTCGATTCAGTTTTCGAGGCTGCGCCGACGAAGGTTCATATACCACTCAATAAACCAAACATCACAATATAAAACAATTTTATACTCACTAACAAATACGCACTCATATCTATTATTACACTCACACTCATTCTAGAGTACTGCTGACTCTATCTCTAATGAGTAACACCCAACAGAGCAGGTTGTCGCTTAACCATATGCTCTGATACCAAATGTAACGATCGCGATTTTTCGTTGCCGAAAAATCGAACCGTTAGGGTTTTAGAAGAAGAAAGAGGTAGAAGAAGAAAGAAAAGAAAGAGAAGAGAAAACAGAAAAACAAGTAACAGAACGAGAAACAATAACAGAATCTCACAGTCGCAGCGGAACAACATATAATAGATAAATGAATATCATTAAAACAAAGAACTATACATTTTATACATTACATTACATCAATCAGAGTGTACGACAACAACAGCGGAAAGAAATACTATATACAATAGATAATAGACTACGCTATCCAAGCTCGCCTCCAACATCTGCACAGCAACTCCCGAATCCAGAATAACCTGACAACCTAACTCTAGACTGCCCGTGTGGAAAATAGTGGGCACCCAGAGTTTAGGAAAGGAACAATAAACTCCAGGTCAGTCATGGGACTGGTGTGAGAACTCAAAACAGTTTATCTTTAAACACGCAACAAGAAAGTTTAAATTTTGAAATCCGCAATGCTTTTTGGAAAATGAAACTACCATAAGGCCTCCCGGCACACACACAATGCAAACGCACACATGGGGGAGATTTCTCCTTATGATAGTCAAACATGCTTACTACGAGAAAATTCTTTGATATTATTACTAGTGCATAGTGGAAAATATTTCGAAAGTAGAATATAAATCCTAGCCAGCATAGGTACCATGATACTATGCCTACTATAGCTGCCATGTTAAATGGCAGGTTCTACAACTAAAACCGTACAGGGCGCGTATTGGATGAATGGATTTCCAACAAATGGTCAGGCTAAGGAACTTCCTACTGCCACATGGGATCGCCTCTGGCGGGACGTCCCGAGAACTAACGTTACGGTTAGATCTCTGCCAACACAAGGCCGGGTTACCTCTGTAACTAGGTAACTACTACACGAATATGTCATCCCCCGGTCCTTTGGGACCTTTATCCGAGCGCTCGATACCAACAACACCACACAGAAATAGATATAGTGTTTCCACATGAGTAAATATCTGGGCTCCATACCATGATACCACCCTTTTCCAGAAGGAAATGACATACCCTAAAGGGCGCGACCCTCATAACCTTGCCGCATATTCCCGTTTCGACCATTTCCGGGGAGTGAGGTCCTGACGAAGTCTCGTCCACAAAGCTACGCTTTGTACAACAAAGCCATGCTTTGGGTCCACAGATGACCAAAGCAATAATCACAAAGATAAATGATCAAATAAATGATCATATCACAAATGACCAACCAAAGATCATCACACAGCAGCACTCAGCATGCCACATTACCAGATTGGGAAATATCGCTGATAACCTTCAACTACATAACCTCTGAGCTCGTACGTCTCAGAGAAGGGTGTTAAGCTAAGAGAATAAATTCTCCGCCACCAACAGAAATGTATTTGAAAGAAATCTGCTCTATCTCTCAAAATGTAATGTCAGACACGTAACCATACAAGTCTGTTCCGGGTTCGAACAGAACCGAAGGCACTTCCAAAGAAGCCCTTGCAATCCGGGTATTCACAATCCCGATAAAATTTCCCATCACAAAGGAAATCTCCATATCGTAGCTAACGATGCGGAGACAATCGATAGGTCATCCTATCGTTTTCACAAATACCCGGTCTTCACACCGGTCTTCAAATGCTATCCATAACGACGTATCACATATTCGGAATGGGATATACGACACAAAGGTCCTCTCCCGGCTAAACCGAATAGCGAGCGCTTATTTTAAAAATAAGTGTAGCATTCAATTTCAAACAATCACAACAATTACCATCCAAGGGTAAATACTGATAGTCGGTTATTTAACTATCAATAAAGATGCGCCACATCATCAGATTCCAAATAATTTTTTCCAAAATTATTAAATCCCAAAATATCTTTACAAGATATATATATATATATACACCATCTACAAATAATTGCCCCAGTTATTTGCTTCACCAAATTATCTTCACGATAAAATTTCCACACTAAATCAATTGAAAAACCAATTTTCAATTTACCTTTACCATTTGAAAACCAATTTTCAAATTACATTAACCATTTGCAAACCAATTTCAAATCACCTTAACCATTTGAAAACTAATTTCAAATCACCTTAACCATTTGAAAACTAATTTCAAATCACCTTAACCATATATACCTTTTGAAACAAATTTCAAACCACCAAATAAATCTTTACCGATTTATTTTAACTTACGTTCCAAATTCGTAAATTATATTTTCAAATTTAAAAATAAATCAACATTTATTTTTAAACAAATTTCCCTTCATATATATAAATTCCAAAGTGGATTTAAATTCCAAGCATCTACTAGCATACGATTCCCAAATCGATTTCAAGTTATTTGCTTTCAATTACCTTAAAGGTGAATTCACAAAAACCGTTCCATTTCATATTAGAAAACCATTCCCATGCTTATTTTAAAAATAAGTAATTCACAAATTTATTTATTTTCAACGATTTGAAAATATTCCATATACTTAAATCACAGTTAAGTATTTACTCCATTCTCTTTAAGAAAACATTCCCTTATTCACATTTATTTGGGTTAAAAACGAATGTTGCGTAAAACATCGTTACGACAACCCAAAAACACTAGTATATGGATTTGAAATTAAAAATAGATATATAAATCCAATACTATACAAATTATCCCCTTCTGTTTCTCGAAAACTTCTATTTCAACAATCAATGTTGAAATCTATGTTTTCAATACTCAATACATTTTAAAACACCTTTAATTCGTTTTAAATTCCATTTAAAACATTCCTTTCCCAAAAACAAACCCATTTTATTTAATAATCTATTCAATATTCAAAATAGTGAATATAGCCCACTTAACAAATTCCCATATTTCAATTTATCAAATTCGATGAATTTCAAATTTATAAACATAGTTTATAAATTCCACTTCTATTATAAACCCCAATTTTATAAATTCCTTTATTAATCCGATGCAATTTACATAACCCAATTTCATACCCAAAAGCCATATTGTAAGTTAAATACTTATAATATTATTTATTTACCAAATCGTTCCTTTGAACTTCACCGATTTAAAATCTTATCACTTACAAGGTTTCTTTATGGTTTATAATAATTTCAACTAATGAAATCTTCATTTATTAACAATTTCTATAAAATTCCCCTTTTTAATGCCCAAATCCATTTCTATAAGTTAATAACTTATAAACTTAAAATTTTTCCAATAACCATTCGTTTTATAAATTTCACATTTATTAATCTATAAATCCTAGTGAAATTCATGTTATACATCAACTTAACACTTTATAAATTTATTCTATAACTTCAATAATTTTTATTTAAAAACATCCATTTATAAAATCCTTTATATAAACCATTAATAATAATAACTCCCCAAAAAACCAAATTTAACTATTTTATAAAAACCTATTATTGTTAAAAATTTCTTTTAAGTTATATTTTATAAAAATATAAATTTTTAAAACATAAAATTTTATCCATCTATTTATTTTAAAATTTAATCAATTCAAAATTTTAATAAACCATATTCCTTGAAAAATCGATTTAAAACCCCTTTTTAAATTCAAAACCGTTATTTTTAACTTAAAATTTTTGAATCCGATAATGCAACAGCATCATATGGTCAATTACGGGAACTAACAACATATGTCGATATGAACATCAACAATAACACAATATCAATAATCAAATAAATATGTGAGGAATCCAGTTGGATCCCTCCAACCTGTTTCCCTGCAACCACAGACGTTAGCACAATACCAATTCCACTTCGAGGTGGAATATCGCGGTATATGGGATTTTATAAAATATCCGCTTAATAACGGCGCAATAGGGTCTCATCCGCTATACGAGGCGGGAAATCAAATCCGATATATACATATACCAATATATATATATCGCTATATATAGTATATATCCTACTATATCTACTAGCACAATCAAACAGCAATCATCAATCAACATTAACTACTTAAAATTTTAAACAAAACCTTTCGATTGAGTGAGGAGTTCTCACCTTGATTTTATTTCCGGTTTCGGCGTTCGTTTCGAATAAAATTAAACGAACGTTTAATTTTACCCGAAATTCAAACGAGCTCCAATCGACTCCAAACCAGTTGCACTGCGAAGAGCACGACGATACGAAGCCAACGCAAAAAACCTCGTCCGAATCCGACCTCGCATGCAAAAGTTATCACGTTTCAAACGCTGAACAATTAGATTTACAATTTAAATTACATTTTAAAAGAAATAAAGCACAACCTCTTCACGCGGGCCCCCCCCTCTCTCATCCTCTACCCGTGCGCACGGTACCTCACTCCCCAGGCCGCTTCTCCTACCAGGTCTTGGAAAAAAACACACGACACTTTGAACCCACCAAAGACCATTTAGGGTTTGACATTGTCTCCTCCACGCCGAGCTATACAACGATCAGGACGTACCATTGCGACCGCCTACACAAGAGCCATGCTCGGCTGGAATGGCACTGAGCTCGGCCCTATGTCCTTCTCGAAAAACGTGAACCAAGTCGTGGCCTTTGAGGCATGATTCCCCTCCATCCGTTGCTCCAATCGCGATCATAGCCGTTGGATTCGTAGATCTAAATGTGCTCTTCGATTTTCGTTTAGAAAGTTTGTTGAAATTGTCGACGGATTGGTGTGGATTTGAGGTGGAAGGGGCGACATTTTCTGGCCTTTGAATCATTAGGGCCGGCCATAACATGATGAGCAAGGGTTTTGGTGAAAATTTGCGTTTATAACCACATACAATTATGATTTAAATAATAAAATTCCCAAATTGACACTTTTGCAAACGAACTCCAAACGACGCGTGCCGCCAGGCGATCCTAAGGTTTTTCCACATTCCGGACACAATGGAATAGGTTTCGGAAGCTAATTCTATCGTATGTGTGAGATACGGCAATAAACAGTCGATTTAAATTTAAACCGATTTAAGCGATTTCTAGGCGTTTTGGCTTGTACCGGACAAACGACAAATCCGATCGACTTGAAATTTGAAATCTTGCAATAATATCACATTACGGATCCGATGAAACTGGTTTCGTCGAAATCCGAGACCGTTTGAAAAATGGCTATTTTAACTCGCCGAATTAAAATTAAAACGATATCGATGCGTTTCGAGCTGCCACGGTCAAACGACAACTCCGATTGCTACGAAAATTGAAATCCGATAATAACTAACTATTACGGATACAATGAAACTCGTTTCGTTCAATTCCGAGACTGTTCAAAAATTGGCTATTTTACAGTCGATAATTAAATATTAAAATATTCAATTTTCACAAATTAACTCCAAATTCAGTTTTACAAGTTCTAAAATATTTCTATAACTTTAATATGATAAAACAAAATTTTCCAAACCATTTTCAATCATATTTAACCCAATATTTAATTATTTTTGGAATTTCACTATTAAATAAATCGATTTAATTGCAAAATTAAATCCAAAATTCAAAATAAAATTTATTCGACTCCAAAAATTCACTTATTAATATTTAAAATTAATTAAATATTCAAATTTACATTATTAAAAATTCTGGGTCGTTACATTTACTAAGTTTCCGAATCCATTTATAGATTCCAATCAATATCATCTTATCTAATCATTTCAAATAATAACTCAAAAGCAAATTTTAGGAATTAAAAATTTTCTTCAAAATTTATAACACTTAAAATTTTTGGAAAATTTTGCCAGCGCCTTCTTTGTGCGGCTCGATCGAAACAACTATGGATCGCCACTCAAGACACAAACCAGCAAAAGAAAACCAAAGCCAAGTGGCTCAATCATAAAACCATCAAATTCAAACAACAATATAAACATGCACCATTTTGTTGGGCGGCCAAATTTTACTTATGTATTCAAGGGCATCAAATTAGCTCTTGCTTTTATATATCTTCATGTTATTTACCAATGATATCTAATCATATAATTCAAAATCATATTATTCTACAATTTCAGTTTTCAACATTTGCTTTACTAAATCTTGTACGATGTACATATATCATCCGTACACAATATCAAATCTGATCGCTCGCTCGAACATACAATTTCACTTTTGAATTAGTATCATTCACCCGACCACTCTAGTGCGGACTCAGATACGGTTCCTTGATTAGAAACCATTATTCTCCTTGTATAGTCATAAAGTATGATAGAAAACTCTAGAATTAAACAAAAATCCACATCAAGTGTTTGCCCTCGAGAATCGAGTGAAAAATTCTTATTCGGACCGATGTTAATTGTCTCGAAACCATGTACTCGAATCTGAATCAAATCATTATGCAAATAAAATAACATATGTACAACTTACGTATGTATTTAAATTTGATTTCTTAGCTATACAAAATTCCTTGTATTCACATTAATGTCATTCTCATTCCCTCAATCACATTGCTTTATTCACATCGATATATTTCTTAGTATATTCCTTTCAATACCAATATCACCCAAGAACCGTTTATGACATGTAATGAATATGAAATATCATTTGCGAAATGAAATGCGAAATTTGTTTATTAAACCGTGCTTTAAATTTTTTCCATATTCATGTGCTTCTGATTATTGATATGATTTTCACGGTAGCATTTTATCATCGAGAATTAATAACTATAGATGACTGCAACATCCGTAGCAGTTAGTTTTAAGCCTCAGAATGAGGAATGTTACATGGAGTGATGATGAAAATAATACGTTTACAAAATCATTTCTAGGTGAACTTATTTTAGTTTAGAAATTGGATTAAATAATCCGTAAGTGTTGAATTTGACCCAAAAATGTGCTTTCGAAAGTCCATACAAGCTTGAATTTACATTGTTTGGATATTGTCTAAGGACCGAGTTCACACCAAGATGTTAACACTATCGCATTTTTAATTATTTCCAAATTCAAATAGTAAGAAAACTAATTTATGAATGCTATAAAGTAAGAATAAATTAATACAACTGCAATGTTAATATTTATGGAAATTTTAAACATTTATTTGAAGTTAAAATTAATTAGAAAGTTGTATAAAAGTTGCACATTGGTTTGATCGATTAAGGAACTAGAATAAATAATTAAACAATTATTTAAATAGGAGTCAATTGGGCCATTGACCAAGCTCGGTCTATGCTAAGGATAGCCATACAATTCAAAATGGGGAGACCTGTTGTGGTCTTCAAGGACTAGAGAAAAGAGGAAGAAAGGGTGCAAATCTCTAATTATAAGTTAGATAACCTCTACACCTTTTTCGACAACACTCTTGTATCCATTAATACCATTGGCAAAGATTTTTTGCCTTGCAAACTGAAGTCGAGGAGGAGAACGTGAAAGTCCAGGAAGAAATTTTTATCTAACAACATGTTATGCACTTAGCATGACATTGATAGTGAAAGGTATTTTTCTAACATAAGCACATACACACACATATATATACATGCCTATATAGATACATACATATATATACACATATACATACATACATACATATATATATATATATATATATATTCATTATTGTTAATTGCTATATCAACGTTTTATTTTTGGTCACGTAAGTAATATTTAAATTTTTACGTAGTTTATTATATACAGAACTATTTTAAATATAAACATAATTTATATAAACGTATATATTAAATTATGCTTTTTCATTATAAAAATGGTTTTCAATTTTAATCAATATATATATATATATATATTATATGTTAGATAAGTTTTATGTAATATAATATAAATATATATGTTTTGGTTTTTAATATTTAAAAAAAATCATTCTGTTTTATGTTTTAGGCTAAAAAATTTTATGCACATACATAATTAATTTCCAAGAGAAAAATATTTTTTATTATTTAATTAGTTTTTGAGCTTACACAAAAAACATTATATATCATTACTATTGGATGAAAATACAAACAATATGATTCCACCGTGTCTTTCTCAAATTTCAAAAATACCCAGGAAAATATCATTTCATGACTACCTATCAAGAGAATCTTACCATCGATTTGTTGCTTCCACCATCATCCTCTTTTCAACCATCCATCGTTGGAATATCACCATCAATTTGCATCCAACACCATCAACAAAAACACTTGAAATAAAGGTATTGTAACCAACAAAGATTTTGCACTTATAACATACATCAATCATAAATTTTTTTTAAATAAAAAATAAATACATCTAGCTATGTTTTATACTTTTATAATATTCAAACATCAAATAAGTTTAAGATTTGATTTTTGAAATTTCCAAACTAATTTTATTTAAAAACTAAAAAAAATTAAATCATATTCTTTTGCTAGCAAAGAACACCATATATATAGTTTCTATATTTATAATATGTTTAACCGTTACACATATACACGAACACATAATTTTAAGTGGAAATTAGCCATAAGGGCCTCTTTAGCAAGTGCAACTAGTTTCTAGGGCACACAACTGAAATAATTACTTTTACGGACAAAATGCAAAATAATTAGTTTCTATGGCCTAAAAACCTATGAAATTATGTCCTTGAAAGTAACTGGAACACTGACTTTGTCCTCAAAAGTAATTATTCTGCTGACTTTGGCCTTGAAATTAATTTTTGTGAATGTGTGTTTTAGAAACTAATTGGACTGCAAAGTTTGTCCTTTTAGTTAAATGCCCCAATTTTATTGTAATACCTGTCGATATAAGTGTAAAAATAAAATTGACATGTAAGTTATATCAATTGACATTGTATTGAGATATTCATCACACTGACATTTTATTGATTATTATTCTACAAAAACACACACACACACACACACACACACACACACACATATATATATAATGTAGTAATGTTTGTATTGCAGATGTGAATACCATAAGATATTAAATATTAAATAAAAATAATTTTAAACTAAATTATCGACAAATATTATTTTAAACTTAACTAACAAATAAATATTTTAATTTAATTAAACAAACTAAAATATCATTCAAACACTTTCATTAGTTTATCACTTTTTCGAGAAATACGAGACATCTAAGTCATACTAAATTTAATCTGGTATAAATAAATTTTTATTCACATAAACACAAACAAGATCTTGTGCAATTTAATAAAAGGATTTTCTTTTTTAAGTTCGTTCCTTTTACCTCATGGCCAATACCTGATCCAACAATTGGAGCTATTAAGCACTTCAAATGAGGATGTACCATAAATGATGATATTTTTTGGAAGCTCCTTTACCGTTTAATGTAATATTTTGCTACCAAATTGTTTGATTAGGAACACTAAGAGCTATAAGAAATTGATCGAGTCTTGGTTGTGTCATTGTATTGAAAGTGGAATTCGACATAACTACGATGCAATTGTAAATTATTGTTAGATCCATTAGGCTAACACAACAATCTTCAAACTCGTGCATTCAATGTTAAAGAATTTAGAAAACCATTGAATTTCATTGCCCAGAAGTATGTCGAAGAATTCAGAGAAGCATCAAATGTCATTTGCCCAGGAGGTTTAGAGTAATGGTAGAAGATAGAGTTATTTTTCTTTTCATATTCCTTTATCTATCAGATAAATGCCACTAAATAAGCATAGGAAAAAACTATTGTTCAAAATTCAAAGAGGTGGCAAAATAAATAGTCAATCGGAGAATAATCAGTTCTTCAATGTAAATATAACTTCAATGAATCAAAATAAGAGAGCGACAACAGTCAGGCAACTGATGAGACATGTCACTTAATTTTACGTTGCTAGCCTAACATCTACAGTTCTTCTTCAAGTTTGCATTGTAAATACATTCTGACATGTGCATTAATTAGGGTTTTACTATCTATACATACCTAATTAACACTCTACACCCATTTATTATTCCATTCATCCAAACACTTCACACGCCCACCTACACACACCAAATTTATTTTTATTCCTTTTCCCCGCTCGCATCAAAAAATTCCTCTTTACTCGTTGGAGTAAAAGATCATAAATTACATTCAAGCATCACTTTAACGACTCTATTTTGTTGATTAGGAAGCATTTGGAACCGATTGTAGATGCAAAGCTTCTCCGTCTTTATTTATCTAATCGTCCAATTTTATTCGTCCATTCCAAGATAATCAAATCAGTAGTGATGGTTTTATAAAACTGAAATCATTTTTTTAATAAAAGTTAAGTTAAAGAATTAGTCGGACCTAAAAATTAAATTGAAATTAAGTACTACCTTGCATCAAAATAGTGATAAATGATAGAATAAATTTAACTCTCAAATTAATAAGATCACAACACACGTTAATTCAATTCATAACTCAAAAAGAAAACCCTACTTTTAATTCATCGGATTGCTTAAAACGTTAAAATTAGTCTACCTTACGCTATTAGTTTAGATATACTTCTCCATTAATTTAAGTTTTAAGTCGTTCTTTTAAATTTTGAGAATCGGGGTTTAGTTTCTTTTATAAGCTTTGATCTCTAATACCAAACTTTTTGATTATTTCTTCACTCAACTTCATATAGCCTACCACAATGGTTATTGTAATGTTTTTACAGAATTAATGCTCGGTGGTGTTAGGGATAATTTAAGTGTATGACTAGTTAGTCTCATGTTTCATCGCTCTTTTTTCTTTTAAGCCGCCCAATTATGGCAAACCCCTTTTTAACACCGCCTTAACATTCAAATTCGTTTCCCCTAAAATTCTAATTTATTACTCTCACTAAGATTTACACTATAAATCGACTTATCTCATCGTCTGTACTTCTCTCCAGATGCCATGGCTGATTCTGCCGAATCATGCGTATGTGCAGAAATGGACGAAAATAAAATGCGATTGCCAATCTCGCCTGACAAATTGGTGGATGTGGCATCTCCATATTCTATTTCATCTTCTCTATTCTGGAAGCTGCGATGAGCGATGACGAAGAATTTAAGAAAATATATCATTCTTACAAAGAGGTGTTAGAGACATCATGCAAATTAATTACGTTTAAGTTGTTTGGTAATTTTCAAAATTTGTCAATGCCATGCATTGTCTGCTTTTATACTTGTTATATGAATTATATGCATTGTTAACGCTTAGTTACAAATTTGCAGTATGAATTGATTACTAATTGTTTTGCTTATATGATACATACATAATCATGGGGATGAATTTTTTTTAGCGTGTGACTTTTAGGATAGGGAATTCAGTCTTGATCATGGCAATTTACTGAGGGTTTCTGTATTCCAAGCATCTTGGTTTTATGAAATCTAGAAAGAGAAATAGTTGTTGAGGGTAATTCGGTAGCTTACGTCTACTTAGATGCTTTTATTCAACAATTATACCGATAGCTGGTTCAATATTGATAATGTAGTCCAATGAAATATCAGTAGCAGGTTATATTTGTATAATAGCATACCCTTAAACTATCAAGGTTACATAAATTATTTGTATTTGAATATACGTCAGGTAAAATTACAAAGTTTACAATTCTATTATACATACACCAAATACTGAAAATTGCATTTTTAATCAAATATTTGATCTACAAACACAATAATCTAAAGGATAAGCATTTATTATACATGGATTGTTTAGGATTAGATTGAGTGGAAGGCCAATCCATATGAAACCTTAGCAATTATATTTAAGATGAGTACTTGCAGTACGTAGCTACGACATTTGTTTCCCTCATAACAATATTTACATTACTGCCATAATTTCCACATAATATTTGCAAAATTTCAATGAAAACATAGCTTACCCCATGATGAATTCTTAGGTCTGCCCTTGACACTTGTCGGGCCGTCAGAGGTAGATATGATTTTCTTAGAAAACCATTTTTCTTGACCCTATTTTGGATAAGCTTTTTTCTTAACACCACATTCAGTTTTAATTTCTGATTTCACATATTATGTTATTCTGAGACTCATATTGTCAATGATTAGTTGGAAATGGATCGTGTGAAAATGCAAGCATAGAGCAAGACGTTAGTCGATACTAAACATGCAATAGAGTGATTGCTCTTCAAGGTGACAAGAATGATGCACACTGTACTAGGAGTAATAATAGGTAAGTTATTGAAACACCAAATTACTTTGAACACTAGTATTTTACTTCTCCCCTAGAATTAAAGACATCTGCAAATGACACCAAATTACTTCGAACACCAAATGACAGGTTCAACTCTTGGTACAACATATATCCAAAACTCAATAGCTCGTTTCGATGGTAATCCTGTAACTGGCTTAAAGACATCTACAAATCTCTTGCTACGCAGACCTGACATAACTTTTCTATAACACCATGGCGCTTAACAAAGCACAAACACTCTCACTGGAATTTTCCACTGAGAAGATGATCTGGTTATGACTATTAGGGTGTCTCAATGATATTTTCTTATCCTAGAAAAATATCCTAGCCTCCTACTGCCCAACCAATCCATACCCAAAAATGATCCAGAAATCTAGGAAATAAAAAAAATATAGACTACATGCAAAATTATGGGCTAACAAATCAAATTCTAACTTATTACATCTCATCCCTAAAGTTGCATACCCTCCTATTGGATTCACAACCCTTAAGGAAGTAACAAGATATATGGGCTCTATACATAACCTATCAACCAAACATTGTGATATAAATGAATGTAATGCATCGGTATCAAATAGTACCCTAACTTGTATACTCTTAATCAAAAGCATGCCTTCCATCACATTTTCCCTTTCTCTGCTGTAGTAGGCCTAGAACAAGATGGTGTTCCTCTAGCAAAAACCTTCCCTCTGTCTGCCCTAACTGGCTCTGGACACTGATTCTTATATTGCCCAACTTGGTTGTAGTTAAAGCATTTCACATTCTTCTTTTCTATGGACATCTTCCCTTTTCCTGTCCGGCACTCATAGGCATAATGACCCTTCTTATCACACTTGAAGCATAATAAATCAGCCTCTGCCTTCTTGGTAGCCTCCCCTTTTGGGTTCCCTTATTCTTAAAGAATTTCCTCTTCTTTCCCTAAGGACCTAGGATTCAACTAGCTTCTCCCTAGCAAAAACATCAAGCATCTCTTCATGACGAATGACCATCTCCACCATCATATTACAAGGTTCTCGAATATGTCGTTGTCATTCTAACAACCTTAGGTCTCAGTCCTCGAATGAATCTCTCATTCCTTCTGACGTTAGTGTCTATAGTGGCATATCTATACCAAGATAGCTCATCAAACTTAGCAGCGTACTCGGTTACTGATATATCTCCCTAGACTAAATCCATAAACTTCCTCATCAACGCCGACCTTGCAACCTCAGATAAAAATATTTGGTCAAGCCTCCTTCTGAAATTAGCCCATGTCTGCTCTTCCTCCGAAGCTCCGACAGTCACACTATTACCAGTGAAGTACTACCCTTTGCAACCGCCTAGAGGCCAGCCTTCTCTTTTGCTCAACATCCAAACCTAGATCAGTAAAGATCCTCTCATAGTGCAATAGCCAATTCTCAACCTCCACGGCATCTTACGTTCCAACAAATGGCTTTCCACCCAGACTAGTGTAGTCTCTTTTTAGTCTAGCATAATTATATCCAATTGGAGCTACAGAATTTGCTCCTCCAACATTACCAGCTACCCCAGCTTGTAAAAGATTGGCTAACAATTGATACACCATCCTCGCATCTACTGGCAGATTTCCAGCACCTACATTAGCTTCACCATTTGGGTTAGCATTAGCTGGTCGAGATGGGTTTCTCTTAGTCTTAGGTCGAGCATTTCCGTTGGTTGTGGTGCTTCCTCCACCTAGATTTCCTCTTTCGTTTTCTGCTTCCATATCCTGTAACGATCCGATTTTTCGTTGCCGAAAAACCGAATAGTTATGGGTTTTAAAAAGAATTTAAGAAAAGAGAAGAGCAGAAGAAGAGAGAAGATAGAAAATAGAGAGAAAAGAAAATAGAAAATTTTAAAATAGAAAGAAAAGAGAAGAGAAAGAAAATAGAGAATAGAACAAAATTTTAAAATAGAACGGAACAGAAAACAACAGAACAACATCAGAATCTCACAATTCGCAGCGGAACAACATATAATAATAAATGAATAATCTTTAAACAAAGAACTATATCAGTTATTACATTTTATACTTTACATCATATCATCATCAGAGTGTACAACAACAAACAATGCAGCGGAAAAAGAAATACTATATAAACTAGTAATACGCCATGCCATCCATCTTGTCTCCAGCAATTCCAGAATATCCAGAATATCCTGATAAACCTTAACTCTTGACTGCCCGTGTGGAAATTGGTGGGCACCCAGAGTTTAGGAAGGAAAACAATAAACTCCAAGTCAGTCATGTGACTGGTGTGAGAACTCAAAACAGTTTATTTGTCTTTAAAATCAAAATAGAGGAATATTTTTAAATTCAATTCGCAATGCTTTTAAAAATGAGACTACCATAAGACCTCCCGCCACACACACAATGCAAACGCAGACTTGGGGAAGATTTCTTCTTATGTTAGTCAAAGATGCTTGATACGCATTAAAATCAAATCAATTTTGATATTATTATTAGTGCATAGTGTATAAAACGATTTCGAAAGTAGAATATAAATCTTAGCCAGCATAGGTACCATTATATTATGCCTACTATAGCTACCATATTAGATGGCAGGTTCTACAACTAAAACCGTACAAGTCATGTATTGTTTCTTTGGATTTCCAACAAATGGTCAGGCCAAGGAACTTCCCATTGCCACATGAGAATGCCTCTGGAAAGACATCCCCGAGAACCAAACCGGAACTCTACCAACACAAGGCCGGGTTACCCCTAACTGGGTAACTACTGACACGAGCACGCCATTCCCCGATCGTAAACGACCTTTCTCACGGGATCCCGATAACCAACAACCACAAAGTAATAAATTCGTAGTAACCACATAGGTTAAATATCTGGGCTCCATACCATGATACCACCTCTATCCAGAAGGAAATGTACATACCCTAAAGGGAGCTACCCCTCATAACCTTGCCGCATCTTTCCTGTTTTGACCATTTCCGGGGTGTGAGGCTCGACGAAGTCACGTCCACAAAAACATACTTTATACAAAAGCCATGCTTTGGGTCAACAAATGATCAACACAATGATTACCAAGATAGACGATCAAATAAATGATCCTATCACAATAATCAACACAATGATCATTTCAGCAACACTCAGCATGTCACATTACCAAATTGGGAATACATCGCTGATAACTTCAACTATATAACCTCTGAGCTCGTACGTCTCAGAGAAGGGTGTTAAGCTAAAAGAATAAATTCTCTGCCACTATAGAAATATATTTGAAAGAAATCGGCTTTACATCTCAACTTGTAATGTCAGACACACAATCCATACAAGTCTGTTCCGGGCTCGAACAGAACCGAAGGCACTTACAAAGAAGTCCTTGCAATCCGAATAATCTCAAATCACGTTCGGATTTCCCATAACATATGGAGATCTCAATACCAGGGATCAGCCAGTGCAGAGACAATCGACAAGAAACCCTTTCGCTTTCGAAAATATCCGGTCTTCAACACCGATCTTCGAATGCAATTCATAACGACGTATCACATATTCGGAATGGGTTATACGACCCCAAGGTCCTTTCCCGGTTAACCCGAATAGTGAGCGCTTATTTTTAAAAAAAATAAGTGTGGCATCCAATTTCAAACAATTCACAACAAATACCTATTTAAAGGTAAATATTGATAGTCGGTTATTGAACTATCAATAGATATGCCAACATCACCAGATTCCAAATAATTTTCCAAATTATTTATTTTCCAAAAATATCTTTACAAGCTATATATTTTTCACACTTCAAAAATAAATCAACATTTATTTTCAAACAAATCCCCTTTTCATTTATAAATTCCATAAGGAATTTACATTCCCAAAATATTTATGAATATACGATTTCCATTCAATTTTTAATATTCATTTTCAATTTATCTTCAAAAAGATAAATTCAAAATATTCACTTAATATTGGAAAAACATTTCCATACTTATTAAAAATAAGTAATTCACAGATGTTTTTATTTTCTATACTTAGAAAATATTTAATATACTCTAATCGAAATTAAGTATATATTTCATTCCTTACGGAAATCATTCACTTAAACATATTTATTTGGGTCAAAACGAATGTTGCGTAAAACATCGTCACGACAACCCAAAATCACTAGTATAGGGATTCGAAATTAAAATAGATATATAAATCCCAATACTATACAAAAAATTTCCTTTCGGAAATCATTTACTATAACAATAGTGTTATAGTCCATTATTTCCTTATATTTCTCGAAAACATCTATTTCAACAACAAATGTTGAAATCTATGGTTTCAAATCTCAGTAATTTTAAAACATCTTTAGATCGTTTTAATTCCATTTAAAACATCACATCCAAAATAATTTCTTTAACATAATATTCACTATTCAAAAACGTGAATATACTTGTTAATAAATTTCATCACTTCTATTCATTTTATTTTAAAGAATTATTCACTGTCTAAAACATGAATATAATTCCATAAATAAATTACAACAATTCCTTATCAAAATAAGTCGTTGCGGATTTATAAAACAATGTTTATAAATTCTATTTCTATTTATTTTATAACAGCTTTCTTTTATAAATTTCCTTTATAAATCTATTCAATTTCATATCTCAATGATATACTAAAATTTCATATTATAAGTTAAATACTTATAATTTATTTGTTTATAAAATCGTTCCTTTAAACTTCATAAATTTATAAATCTTATAACTTATAAGATTCTTTTATTTATCCACATCTATTTCCTAAACAACTTTATAAATTTTATTTATAAAATTCTATTTAGAACTTCACCGTTATAATTCTATAAGTTTCATTCATTAGTGAAATTCATTCACAATTCTTTCTAATACTTATAAAAGCTCGTTTTATAATTCCAATATTTTTAATTTATAAATATCAATTTATAAATCTTTTAATATAAAACAATTTATATTATTACTTTAAACATCTTTAAACTCTTTCATAATTTTCATCATTCTGATTTATAAAATAAAATTTTTATAAATCCTATCTTTAAACTTCTTATAATAAATTCAGAATTCCCAGTTCAAACTATTTTATAAAATCACTAATCCCATATTTTCAAAAATCAACTTTTAACTGTATTTCTCAAAAATCATAATTTTCATAATATTAAAATTATAACGTTTATTTATTTAAGATGAATCAATTTCAAAAATATTTTATAAACGTATATTTCCAAGAATCACTTTAGAAATAAAAATCGTTGTTTTAACTTCAAAAATTGGATCCGATGATGCAACACATCAATAGCCAATCACAACTTTCAAACATCATATATCATCCATGATAACAATCAAATATCACAATATATGAAATCAAATAAATATTTGTGAGGAATCCAGTTGGATCCCTCCAACCTGTTTCCCTGCATCCACAGACATTAGCACAATACCATTTCGTTTCAAGACGGAATATCGCGGTACATGGGATTTTATAAATATATATCCGCTTACTAACTGCGCAATAGGGTCTCATCCGCTAAAAGAAAATGCGGGAAATCAATCAACTGCAATATATACATATGCCAATATATATATATTGCTATATATAATATAATACCAATTCCACTTAGTGGTGGAATATCGCGGTATATGTGTGTAATAAATAACCTCCGCTTACTAACGGCGTATAGGGTCTATTCACATCCAATATATATATATATATATATATATATATATATATATATATATATATATATAACAATCATCATTCAATCATTCAATCAACACAGTTAAACAATTTTAAATCTAACTATTTAAAATTTAAATAAACAATAAAATTCCTTATGAGTGAGAAGTTCTCACCTTTATTCCCGTTTGCAATCCACTTCCAATTCAACTTGTTTTCTTCATTTATACCTTGTATAACAATTTTATACAATTTATTAATATTCGAACAGATCGAATAATAAATTTTCAATTGATAATCTCGATTCATCGATGATTTCATTTTAATAGTTAAATTAACTGATAGTTCTATTTAAACCAGTTTCTTCTTTAAATAAATTTATTTAACTAAAAATTAAATTTCCTTTTAAATTTATTTCTACTAATTCTTTTATTTTAAATTAATATCTTTTTAAATAAATTTGTTTTAACTAAAAATTTATACTTGAAACAAAATTTACTTTTCTTTTTTTTTTTTTTAAACCTTACTGTAAAAATTTAAATACTTATTACACATGATTATTTTTATCTAAACGAAATCAAAATAACTAGCAATTATACCTCACTGCAAAAATCATCAGCTCGAGCTCCCATCATCGCGCGCTGCCCTAGAAGCCATCGCCTCCACTACTACTCGCGAGCGCCCTGACATTGCGATCCTCACTGCGCCTCCACTGCTTGACTGCGCACGAACACCACGTCGCCCCCCATCATCTCACGCGCCACCAGAATCGCACGCGCTCCTCCACTGCATCGTGACACCCCTCTTACTCGTGCGCCGCCGCCTCTTCGAATCGCGACACCCCTCGTCGCCTTGAATCATCGCTTGCCTCGTGGCGCCGCCCTAGTTTCACGCGACTCGCTCCACAGTCGCCTCCAATCGTGAATTGGGTCGCGAATTACTGCTCGCGATTTACCCCCTTTCTTCCTATTTTTTTTTTTTAATTTGCAGAATTGTGAGAAGAGGGGAGGTGCGGCCATTAATTTGTTTTTTTCGTCCGATTTGAATAGGAGTTTTAAAAGTGAGGGAGGGAGAGCGAAAAATTGGCTTCGGCCATTATAAGTTTGAACGAAAGTATGGGTTTGAACTGATGAGGGAGAGGACGTGATATTTAAAAAGGCGAAGAACGTGGCTGCACGATCTTCATCGTGATATTAGGCATGACTTTAGGCGTAATTGAAGGGGAGAACAGTGTTTTGATTTCGAACAATTTAAATTCAAATTTTAATTTGAATTCGATTTTTATTTCAGCGCGTTTACATCTCGTGTGCTCACATATTAACTCAGAAAAATACGAAATTTGAAACCCGGCAATAATTCAATATTCCGGACCCAATGGAACTGGTTTCGTCGAATTCCGAGACTGTGCCTCGGACGGCTATTTTTGAATATCGATTCAAACTATTAAATTTCAAAACTGAACAATTCACTTTCAAATTCAATTCTGAAGCTTCTAAAATCTTCAATATTATCAATATGAATTTTACAAGCCTTTGAAATATTTTTAATCGGCTTAAAATTGAAGATTCAAATTTTTATTCAACTTACAAATAGATTAAATTCTATAATTTAATCGCTAAATTCATTCTGATAATTTGAAATTCAATTCAAACCATCATTCAAATATTTAAATTTAATCAAATATTTTCAATTTAAATTATTCAAAATTCTGGGTCGTTACATATCCTCTTTCTTGTAAATTTTCATACGAGCCTTAGTAGGATATAGAAGAATGATCTAAGAGAGAGGGGAACAAGAACTTATATATATATATATATATCTATATATCAAATACAAGCACGTTACAATAGCGTTAACCCAAACCCTGATCATATTTTTAATTCATTGGATTATGTTTCAAAAAGCTTTTAGGTTTAACTTTACTTTTAGGTTTTCATAAACCTATGATCTAGTACAAACTTGTAACATCCCCCTACTTGGAGGACCAAAACTAACAGCTACGGATGCTACATTCATCCATAGTTGTTAACCTTCGACGACCAAATATGACGGTGCTAGATACATTGATACACAGATCACAAGAATATGGAAAAAAAATAACAAATCAAAACACATTTCCACATCCATTCAAAACATTTCTTGTTCATTACATAATCCCATAATGTTAACCATGTTCAGAAAAAGACAATTACTACATATATACCAAGAGCCACATATGATGATACCCCTTTGGTTGATCAAAGTATATAGTAAGGCAATAAAACAAGTCTACCATTACATCCAAAATACAGAGCGGAAAAAAGATAATTCTAAATAACTAGGATGCCTCCCCCACGTCTCGGGAAGCTTTATTCGTCTAAGAAGAGGACCAAAAACCTTAAATCTCAAGCTACTCAAAATCAATTGAGTACTCGAGAGTTTAAGGGGAAAACCAAAACTTCGAGTCAGAGATAAAGACAGGTAAGAATAATAATCTAACATCTCAATCCATTTAGATATCAAATGAGACCAGGTCGCTTAGCAGAACAGGTTCTCCCCCTCACTAGTATCCTAAATCCTTTTTAAAACCATATATTGTGCTCTTGCAACCACAATGGTTAAAACATAGCATTTCAAAATATTAAGATGATATGCATTCATATTAAAACGTTCTAGATTTCTCATCCCCGGTTTAATTGACTACTTGTCATATTTATAGTTTCTAGGGTCATTGTTAACCTATTAGTTTTCATGGGCTTACTAATAACCTTTTCATAATTCATGGACTCCCTGTGCTATTTCATAGCTTCCATTGGTTTTCCCTTAACCTATTAGTGCCCCCAGTAATTTCTTTCTTGCCCTAATTTTCATGGGTTGAATAGGGACCTTTTGACATCAGTGAATAACATAATCTGGATATAGTTTTCATGGGTTCACTACAAACTAATCGGCCCCTGCCAACCATTCTTAAAACATAGTTTTCATGTGATCACTATGAACCTATGGATTACTTTAATAACTTACAAATCATAGTTTTCATGGACTTACTATGAATCTGTCGCCCAGACAACTTTAAGGTTTAGGCATCCTATATTCTGGTCTCCATGACTTCTTGGATGCAATTCTACTCAGGAGTTTAAGTCAATTTATATTCACTATTAGGTTAATCTAGTTGGTTCTTTTGCCTTTATCCCTAAAATACAGTTATGGGTCCTTTATCATGTGAATATATTTATACTTGAAGAAGCAAACATAATAACAAAAAAATACCACTCTTGTGGGTTTAATATCGATGAAATACTTTTCATATATAAAACGTGGTTAATCCATTTAACCTATAATTTTATCAAGGAAAGATTCTTCATAATATCATTTCACTAATCCTTTTTTTAGCCATGGGTTTTCCTTAAAAATGAGTTTGGGTTACAAAGCCTTTCGAAACCTTTGAAACCTTGCTTCCGACCTCATTGGACGACCTCCTTCGAAAGCATATAAATCTATCTTCAAAACATTAGGCTCCAACCTTTCAAACACTACAAAACCTTTCTTTTGAAACCTTTCTAATGTATTAAAGTATTAACATTTAACTTTAGAAGCATAGCTTTGGAACCAATTGAAAGTACCCATTTCGAAAACGTTGAAAGACCCCTTTTCAAAACCATTGCAACCATTGGAATTATACCTTTCAAGGTTTATAATTTATATCATTTTGAGTCAAAGTGAACATAAGCGAAAGTACCCCTTTCGAAACCTTTTTTATCATATAAAAGTATTTAGAGAAAATATGATGGAGTCGAAACCATCCTTTCATAAGCTTATACTCTATAAGTAAAAATGTTGAAGGTTAGGTTCGAAACCCTTTTCGAAACCATGCCTTCAGAACCATTAATCCCCTTTCGAAAGCTATGGAAAGCAGCTTTCGTTCAAAAACAAAGATTACCTTTTGAAAGCATTGATGTCTTCAATACTTTCGAATGGTATCAGGTTGCAGAAGTGTTTCGATTTGGTCGAAACTACCCCTTCCTAAAGCATTAACTTAAAAACTTACTAACTCCTTCGGAAGCTACTATTTTACAAAGGTAGTAGCTCTCATTCGAAAGCTTGTTTTAAAATAGCCTTTCACAAGTATTGGTTTCGACTCCTTCGAAACCTCTTTGTAACAGGCAAGTGCTTTTGTTTGAAAACAAAACAAAGGTATCAACACCTTCAAAAGCTGTGTTTCAACACCCTACCTTCTACCTTTCTTCAATTCACTGCATACCAAATAAGTGATACCATGTGTATTAATTTCGCCTAAGAAGATTTCGACTAGGTTGAAGGCGGAAGCTCAAGGTCGAAAGCTAATTCTAGGAGGCGGAACCTACTTTTTTGAGTAAAAGGATGTTTTTACCAAATAAAGTAAATTTTATTTTAACTAACCTGTCCACATGTAAACACTTGATTGGTTACCTTAAACTTTAAAATTATTTATAAATATTTGCCACATTTTCTCAGATCTAAAAACTGAATAACATTACCAAATAAGCCCTTCCAAATTAACATTAATTAAATCATCTAGGTCCTCCTTTCAAAATAATTTAATTTTCATAATAAATCTCTTAGTAAAATTCTCCAAAAAACACGGAAATTCACTTTTAGCATGTCATCTGACATATATAAATTTCAAACCCTAAATCCATCATATAACAACCGAAAATAATTTTAAACCAAATAACACATGTTTTCCTTAAAAATTCACAATTAATTCTCCACGGCTTGGAAAACTATAGAAATTGAAACCTAACTTCAAAATCATGTTTTTCATAACACATGATTTTTCCATGGCATTTAAAAATCATATCATACGGATTTTTCTTTAAAACCGTGCTTATCAAATGCAAACAACCTTGTCTGACTCTATCATTCATTTAAAATCAAGCATATCATCAAAAATCATAATTTTAATGTTAAATTCGAAACTCAATGATCATATAAAAACCAAAATAGAGATGTAGTGATTATTATTTACTTAGATTAGATAATGAAATTAGAGATTGATTGAGATTGATTCCCCCTAGCTTGATCCTAAGCTTTAAACTTGAATTTCTTTTCTTTTCTTCCTCCTAATGGCCGACTTGGTTTTAGCTTTCTTTTATTTTTTTTGCTTATAATAAAATGAAGATGAATGCCATAGGGATATGTGTATAGTAGGAAATATGGGCAGCAATTAACCTAATGCCCCTCATGATTTACTTTAACATCTAACCATTTATAAGCCCAATCATTTTAATTAGCACGACCACTAAACTTATTAATAAAACACAACCTCCTTAACACTCAACATTATTCTAATTAATTTTATCTAATTAAATCTGCTAAATATTATTATCAAAAATTAGGGGCGTTGCAAATAATGTAGGGTTCATATCATCCTAAAAAAACTATGGGATGTGTGATGGATAGTTCTTATCATTTTAAGTCAAATGGAATACATGTGATGGATAGTCCATAAAATTTAAAATGATTAAACCATATGCAATGGTAGTCAACATGGTGGGGCCTGGGTAATCCATGTAATAAATCCATGTGAGATGGATAGTCCATATAATTATGAATTGGTTTAAATATGATATGGGTTGACGGATTAAAATACGACGAATAGTCGGTTTGAATTATGATGGGTAGTCATTCGAAATTAAGATGGATGATTTAATGAACTAGATTAGGTAATCCAATATGTATCGCATGATTATAAACATTATCTTTTATGTTCTAACCAATGTGGTTACAAGAGCATAATATATGGTTTTTATGTTTTGATAAGATACTAGTGAGAGGAATAGCCGTTCCGCTCGACGGCGTGGTCTCACTAGATATCTATTCGGATCAAGATGGTAGGACATTATTCACACCAGATTGTCATCTGACCTAGAGTTTTTGTTTTTCCCTTAAACTCTCGGGTACTCATTTGAGTAAGTAGAGAGTAAGGGATTTCATGTTCCAATTAGGCGAACAAGCTTTTGAATACATGTAGGAGGTAGTCAAGCTATTAGGAGCTTTATCTATTTTCTCATTGTAGTTTTGTTTTGTCTATTTGTAACGACCCGCCTTTTGGACAGTTTAAACCGACGATCAAATACACATGTCGATTCCAAACCATTCAAAATGGCAGATAGTTATTGGGGTAAATAAGAAAAGAAAAGAAAGTGAAATAAAGGAAATGAAACAACACAGAATCTCGTAGTGGAACGATAAAATATAATAGTCAAATAAACAGTTCATGAAGCTGTTTACTATACTTTGACAATTATTTATACAACATTTATCAGAGTTATACATATACAACAGAACAATTTAAATAATGCAGCAGATAACATGATGCAAGGGTAATAATAGTAATAGTATACCAAATCTTCGTCTTCATCCTCCAGAATGGATCTTCAAAAATCTACAAAACTCAGGACTGACCCGAGCGTAATGAAAAGACAAAACACTCGAGTCAGGACTACAATATCCTTATGAAAGTTAAATCAATCGTAAATAAATATGAGTGTAACGGCGTCAGAGATGTTTACGGGGTTTGACATCTCATATCCAGTGTCAACGTGCGTGCAATAACTCAAGAGATGTTACGGGATTTTCCATCTCTTAAGGATCCGTTAAACTATCTACTATGTAGTAATGTACGCTAAGTAGATAATGCCTATCAGTAATATAAAGTAATAAAATAGTGTTAAGGCGTTACCATAATCCCCCTTAACACATTTTATAATGCCATAGTCTATACAGCACCGTATGCCCCACCGTAAACTGGTGGTTATCAGAGGGTACCCCATAGGTATAACACAAAACATAACGTAATGGTCGCGAATAGGATAATCAGTATGACAAGATACATGAGACGATACCAACTAGGATACTAGTAGTTGCATGATCCGGACTGATGTTGAGCATAGCCAGCAGCTACCCGAACACCGCGAAACAACACTCCCAAATCAAGGGGTGCACCCAAATGGAATCACAAATGTAATAGAAATGGTATCGAAGAAGCGTGTCTGCTAGAGGTGGCGAACCTCAATGGCCCGGCGCGGCTCCTGTTTTAGCCATGTCAAGGGTCATCCAATATCGTTCTCTTTCTTCAATCAATGCGTTCACCAAATCATCCACTTCATTCTGGATCAACACTCCGCGTATAATAGTTATTAAAGTGGTGTACGGTATCGACAGAGAGTATGTCCATATCCGATCCCGGTCTCTTTAATAACTACGTATTATTACACCGTTGGCTCTTTTACATTTCAAATCGATTCATAATTGATATCAAAATATCATATTCGCTTCAAAAATCAAATCCATTTCAAATATCATCGTATCTTTCAAAATATAAGGTTCCCTTTCAAAAATCATTTTTTTCGCATCAATGTCTCATTTCGATTTCAAAATCATTTCGAATTTCAAATTTAGGTTGCAACTTCATTTAACTCAATTCGTATTTAAATTCAAGATTTAAATATAAACATTTCACCCTATTAACCATTTTGAAATTTTTTAGAAAGTAGTTTTAAGTAGTCTAAAAGTAGTTTAAATAATTAAAATACTTAAAATACTTAAAATCTTTAAAATGGATTTAAAATAGATAAATTAGTTTAAAATAATTTAAATTGGGTTAAGTAGATTAAAAATAGATTAAAATAGTTTAAGTATTCAAAATGGTTTATATAACAGAGTAATTTGGAAAACAAATTAAAACAGCTTCAAAACCAATCCATTTCAATTATAACTTCCCAATTCAAATAAATTTCAATTTCCAATTTACTAATTCAATTTTGATTTCAATTCAATCAATGTCAATTTTTACTTCGAATTAATTCAATTTTTCATTCATCTTTAATTTATTCAATTTCAATTTATATCGATTCGGAGCTTGATTTCTCAAAATATCAATTTATAACACTTAACAAAAATTTCTGACAATATTCAAGTTTAAATCCAAATTCCAAATATGATTCAATTCCAAACTCGATTTCAAATATCATTTTTTTATATCACTTTTACTTTGTAATATTCAAAGCTCGAATTAAGGTTAAATCTTTAAACAAATCAATTTTCGACATTCAATCATATCCAATTTCAAAGTCTCAACTTAATTATTTAACAAAATTCCTTTAACCAAAATTTATTTCAACATTCCAAACTCAATTTTTTCGATGAATTCAATTTCCATAAATCGATTTCTATTTATAACTTTTAAATCAAAACATTTAAATAAATTTCAAATCGACGATTTCAAAAATTATTAATTTAGCCAATTCGGTGTCCGTATATAATTTTCTATCCTATGGCCAAGTAATTATTTATTTCAATTAAATGTCAAGGATGAATATATATCACTTAAATCAAATCACGGTGTCATATGTATGCATAACAGTATATATAAGCAAATAAACATCCAAACATTTAACTATCAACCAATAACATCCATCGACATACATCATCCAATAGGCAATACAATTCATGGCAATTTCATAGTTATCAATGTCAGGTAATTTAATCGCAATTCAATTTTAATTTCAATTTAACTGTTCAATTAAATTTTCAACAGTTAATTCAAATGACAATCTATATGACAATTAAATTTATCAAACAACGACAAATAAAATCATAACACTACACAATGTCAAATTTAACTAGCATAAAGATATTTAGTACGGTGTGAGCGTTATAAAACACTCACCTTGATTTCAATGTAGTTCCAACGTTTTATTTCGAATAAAATAAACGAGCTTTTAATTTTACCCGAAATTTTCCTCTAGCTCCAAATGATTCCAATCCTGCTCCATAGCGTAGAGCTCGTCGAAACGATTCCAACGCAAAAAGTTTCGCCGAATTCCGACCTCGTATGAAAAGGTTATGATAGTTCAAAGTTTATACGAATTTAATTACAACTTAATTCACATTTTTTTTATTTTAATTAACCTTTGTTAACCAGAGCCGTTGATCTGCTTCCAGAGAATCAAGGCCGCACGAAAGCTTCTCCCCTCCGTTCGTTCGTTCGCTCCAGGTAGCTCACGCAACACCGAACCCAACATCGTTCAAAACCCTAGTTGGCCGCACCCAATCCATCGACTTCCAGGACGATCAACATATACCACTTCGAAGCCCACTTCGAGCACGACCCTCGACCCAAGGATGATGCAGCTCGACCGCCTCCTTTTCACGAAAATCGAGGATGAACACGACGACTTTGAATGGGAATTGACAGCGATTGGTAGCTTCGTTTGCAATCACAACCGTTGAAGTTATAGAACTCACTGCCCTCTATAATTTTGTAGTTGTAACTTTTATGAATCGATCGATGGATTGCAAGAAAAAGGGGGAAAAACGATGGTGAATTTCGGCCATGGAAAAACAACGGCGGCTGGCTCCAAAACCCTAGCTATTTTTTTTAATATATAAAGGGGCTATTTATAGGAAATGACGAATACTAATCATCCGGCTTTTCCAAACTCCGAATTTCGCAAGGTAACTGACGTTCCTAGGGTTTATCCCGCGTTCCGGACATAATGGAATAGGTTTCGAAAGCCAATTCGTTCATCTGTGCGAGTTATGGCAATAAACGATCGATTTTAAATTAAAACGATTAAACGATTTCTTATGCGTTTGGCTCGTCCTGGACAAACGGTAAATCCGATTGACATGAAATTTGAAATCTTACAATAATATCACATTACGGATCTGATGAAACTGGTTTTGTCGAAATCCGAGACCGTTTGAGAAATGACTATTTTAACTCGCCACATTAATATTAAAACAATTTCAACGCGTTTCGAGCTGCCACGGTCAAACGACAACTCCGATTGCTACGAAAATTGAAATCCGATAATAACTAACTATTACGGATCCAATGGAACTAGTTTCGCCCAATTCTGAGACTGTTCAAAATTTGGTTATTTTCCAGTCGATAATTAAATATTAAAATATTCAATTTTCACAAATTTACTTTTATTTCGATTTTAAAAGTTCTACAACATCATTCTAACTTTAATATGTTAAAATAAAATTTTACAAATCATTTTTAATCATATTAAACTCGTTATCCAATTATCCAATAAATTCCAATTGTAAAATCTTGTTAACACTATTATAATCCCAATATAACTTACATTCACTTTGTAAACCAATTTGAATCATATTAAATCAAATTTCAATTATTCACACTGTTTTCATATATTAAATTTCAATATCAAATTAATCATATCAAATTCGGAATTTAATTATTCAAACATTTGTAATATTAAATTTAAACAATTTTTATTATTCTTGAATCACTATCTTTTGAGATATTCAAAACGAACTTAAAAATTTAACTTTTGAAACGAATTTAAAATTATAGAACAACCATTCCCATTATATGGTTATTCAATTCCCATTATTAAATTACTCAATAAATTCCAAGTATTAAATTTAAACAATTTCGATTATCCAATAATTCATTATCTTTTGAAATATTGAAATTGAACTTATAAGATTCAACTTTTAAAACCAATTCACAATTTAGAACACTATTTTCATTTTACAGTTATTCAATAAGTTTTATAATATTTAATTTAAACAATTTACCTGATCAATATTCTATATTTGATTTTAAATAGATTTTACTTATCAATCAATTACTCTATTATACCCAATGGATTCAACATTTATTATTATTCCAAACGACTTACAATTTTTTTCTAATACTAAATCACAAAATCTTATTAAATTAGCTATTTTAATTATCGAAAATTTATGGGTCATTACACTCTCCCCCACTCAAAACTTTTCGTCCCCGAAAAGGAAAAAGAAGAGAAAAGGAACTAAGTAAAGAATTCAACATTTGATATAATTTATTCAAAATTATCCACTTATAAAACAATGAAATTCCATTTATAAATTCATAACTACGCTTCCACTAAGTTACTCCAAACGGCTTCCTAACTTTAAAAGTTAGTAATCAAAACAAGTTACAAAAATTTTTAAAACTTGAAAAATTTTCTAACACCCGGATTTTACGGAAAATTTCGGCAGAGTCTCCTTTGCGCGGCTCGATCGGAAAAAAAATATAACGGTATATATATCACAAATATACATCTCATCAAGTGATGAGGCATCCCGCAGGGAAAAAGTGTAAAAATACGATATGTAATCCGAGATATGTATCTTATATATTGTTAGCGAGCATATACGGCTAATATAGCGCGAAAGCGAGCTCCAAATGCGAAGCAAGCGCAATCTGCACCTACTAAACACTCAATAACTAAGTTAGAACCATGCATATAAAGATAGATCGATATACTTAGCCTACACAACATATATATAACTTATTTAGCTTCAAAACTGAGATTCCAATTTCAGGACAGCAAACAAATCTTAGTTTTAGGTCACCTAAACGATAAAATTCGGCAACAGAATCTACAATTGTTGCATTCATTTTAGGCTTTTCGTAATGTCCAAAATCATCGAATTCGGACAATACGTTCAAAAATTATGGCCGTTTTACTTAGAGGATACGCCTCAGCCTGGGCAATGAATTGCACGGGTCAGCGACGTTCACCCACACTTTCGACCTTCTAAACGACATCAAAACACAAAACACTTAAAACAAAAGTTTTAGCTTAAGTTCTTAGCTTTCCATAAAGTGCAAGATCATCAAAATCCGATAAACCAGTCAAAATATATGGTGAAAATACTAAGGGTGTATACTACCGATTTTACTTATTTTTACACAGGACAGCGAGTAAGATTCAAGTTTTTAACCTAGTAGATGGAGGAATTTTCTCAAGTTATCCAAACAAAAGTTGTGCTATAATTTCTAAGATTTTCGAAAAGTCCAAGATCGTCGAATTTCGTTTAGCCATTTAAAAGTTATGGTTGTTTTCGTTTCAGCATATATTGGACAATTTTGGATTTTTCCCAAAATTTGCTTTTATTATTTCAAAGTGCAAACCATCAAAACTTCATATTTTCTAAAGAACAATCATAAACACAAAGTCATTTTATTTTCTTATTCATCAATGCAATAGGTTTACATTCAATTTGTTTCCGATTTATTCAAGTTTGTTTCATTCACATTTTAAATTCAAGTCAATTTGCTTCAATTTTAATTAAATTCAATTATATTTAATTTCACTTTGCTTAAAATTTGAATTTAACTTTTTTTTTTTAACATTTTATTCCGTTTATTCAATTCCATTAACACTAATGTATTCTACTTAATCAATTATCATCCATCTAACAACCAATGCATATCAAACATTAACATCCATCCAAAATCTACACTAAATCAATTATACATTTCCAAGTCAATTTTAATTTCATACACTTCCAAGTTTATTGACATTTAGTTATATTCAAATTTAATTAGTTTCCATTTACCAATTTTATATTTCATTAATTTTAAATTTTATTTACTCACTTAGATATATCATTCATTTTATAGCTTAAATTTCTTTTATATTTACAACTATCAATAGATCTTCACATTTTATTTTCACTCTCACACTTGTATATTATTCCTCTACTTATCCTTATTAGCATTTTAAACCTTTTAAGTATTTGGTAAGTTATAGTTATGCAAATAGAATGTAGTTAAACAACATACAACCTTTTTTCATTTAAAGTTGAATTTTCAATTAATTTATTCTTAAGTCATTACTTAAATTTCACTATAATTTAATTTCACATTTACATTCACATATAGTATTTCCATTTTATATTAACATAATTGTGAATCACCTTTAAATGTTAATTTAAATTCCAATTGTTTACTAACAATTTTATTTATATTTGCAAACCATTAATTTAATGCATATTTCATTATTCAAACCTATACTTGTATATTATCCAATTAACAATTCACATAACATTTTTGAACTTCTTAAATATTTTGGTAAGTTATATCTATGCTATAGAATGAAATTTAATACTATGCGAGTTTTACAGTTTCAATTTTATTTTAAGTTCATAATTTCCTAATTCTAAGGATTTCTACTTCAATTGATATTTTCACTTAGCTCTTAGGTTCATTTCTCATTTCACAATTCAGAAGTTCCTTAATGATTCAAGTCTAAATTCATTTCAATCATTTTAAAAAAATCATTAATTATTAAAGGACTTAAGAATTCCAATCCCGGTTTCATTTCAAATCAAGTTTTGAAATAATATATACTTATATAATTTATATCAAATCATACTATAGAGAATACAAAATAAAATAAAATTTGAATCAAAACAAGGTTTATACAAGCTATTAAGTGGTCTCCCCCACTCGGACTCTCGAAAATAAACGTCGATGATGCGTGCACTCATCACCGAAATTATTTTCTAGCGTCAAGAGAAAGGAATATAACACTTATCATTAAAAAAATCATTCGAAAACAATTTCAACTCAATTATGCTGTCATATAATACTCATATTATATTTTTCAAATTCTTGTAAGTCAATTTCAAACACCGGAATTTAAATTCCCAAATCCAAGTTAAAATTCATTTATATTCATTATCAATTCTGTTTACAAGATTTCATTTTCCTAAATCCGTTGTTATTTAATCAATTGTTGTAAATATTGACTGATCAAACAATAACGATAATAATCTAATATTATCATCTCCTAACAATCAATTCAATCAAAATGAGTAAATATTCAAATAATTCTTTTATATAAAATATATTCCAAAACGATATTGTGTTGGTTTGTCCTATTTGAGTGTTTAGAAATTCCTATCGATGCCTTGGCGTCCCAAGTATCGACCAGAATTCATAGATACTCAACGGAACAAAGTTAACACAATATAAAACCATTTTATATCAAAGAACAAGTACGCTCTCTCATGTACACTCAACACATTCATATAGTTTACCTCTATTTCAATGAGTTATTCCCCACTAGAGCCAAGGTTTATCGCTAAACCAAAGCTCTGATACCAACTGTAACGACCCGCCTTTTGGACAGTTTAAACCGACGATCAAATACACATGTCGATTCCAAACCATTCAAAATGGCAGATAGTTATTGGGGTAAATAATAAAAGAAAAGAAAGAGAAATAAAGGAAATGAAACAACACAGAATCTCACAGCGGAACGATAAAATATAATAGTCAAATAAACAGTTCATGAAGCTGTTTACTATACTTTGACCATTATTTATACAACATTTATCAGAGTTATACATATACAACAGAACAATTTAAATAATGCAGCAGACAACATGATGCAAGGGTAATAATAGTAATAGTATACCAAATCTTTGTCTTCATCCTCCAGAATGGATCTTCAAAAATCTGTAAAACTCAGGACTGACCCGAGCGTAATGAAAAGACAAAACACTCGAGTCAGGACTAAAATATCCTTATGAAAGTTAAATCAATCGTAAATAAATATGAGTGTAACGGCATCAGAGATGTTTACGGGGTTTGAGATCTCATATCCAGTGTCAATGTGCGTGCAATAACTCAAGAGATGTTACGGGATTTTCCATCTCTTAAGGATCCGTTAAACTATCTACTATGTAGTAATGTACACTAAGTAGATAATGCCTATCAGTAATATAAAGTATTAAAATAGCATTAAGGCGTTACCATAATCCCCCTTAACACATTTTATAATGCCATAGTCTATACAGCACCGTAAGCCCCACCGTAAACTGGTGGTTATCGGAGGGTACCCCATAGGTATAACACAAAACATAACGTAGTGGTCGCGAATAGGATAATCAGTATGACAAGGTACATGAGGCGATACCAATTAGGATACTAGTAGTTGCGTGATCCGGACTGATGTTGAGCATAGCCAGCAGCTACCCGAACACCGCGAAACAACACTCCCAAATCAAGGGGTGCACCCAAATCGAATCACAAATGTAATAGAAATGGTATCGAAGAAGCGTGTCCGCTAGAGGTGGCGAACCTCAATGGCCCGGGGCGGCTCCTGTTTTAGTCATGTCAAGGGTCATCCAATATCGTTCTCTTTCTTCAATCAATGTGTTCACCAAATCATCCACTTCATTCTGGATCAACACTCCGCGTATAATAGTTATTAAAATGGTGTACGGTATCGACAGAGAGTATGTCCATATCCGATCCCGATCTCTTTAATAACTACGTATTATTACACCGTTGGCTCTTTTACATTTCAAATCGATTCATAATTGATATCAAAATATCATATTCGCTTCAAAAATCAAATCCATTTCAAATATCATCGTATTTTTCAAAATATAAGGTTCCCTTTCAAAAATCATTTTTTCGCATCAATGTCTCATTTCGATTTCAAAATCATTTCGAATTTCAAATTTAGGTTGCAACTTCATTTAACTCAATTCGTATTTAAATTCAAGATTTAAATATAAACATTTCACCCTATTAACCATCTTGAAATTTTTTAGAAAGTAGTTTTAAGTAGTTTAAAAGTAGTTTAAATAATTAAAATACTTAAAATACTTAAAATCTTTAAAATGGATTTAAAATAGATAAATTAGTTTAAAATAATTTAAATTGGGTTAAGTAGATTAAAAATAAATTAAAATAGTTTAAGTATTCAAAATGGTTTATATAACAGAGTAATTTGGAAAACAAATTAAAACAGCTTCAAAACCAATCCATTTCAATTATAACTTCCCAATTCAAATAAATTTCAATTTCCAATTTACCGATTCAATTTCGATTTCAATTCAATCAATGTCAATTTTTACTTCGAATTAATTCAATTTTTCATTCATCTTTAATTTATTCAATTTCAATTTATATCGATTCGGAGCTTGATTTCTCAAAATATCAATTTATAACACTTAACAAAAATTTCCGACAATATTCAAGTTTAAATCCAAATTCCAAATATGATTCAATTCCAAACTCGATTTCAAATATCATTTTTTTATATCACTTTTACTTCGTAATATTCAAAGCTCGAATTAAGGTTAAATCTTTAAACAAATCAATTTTCGACATTCAGTCATATCCAATTTCAAATTTCAAAGTCTCAACTTAATTATTTAACAAAATTCCTTTAACCAAAATTTATTTCAACATTCCAAACTCAATTTTTTCGATGAATTCAATTTCCATAAATCAATTTCTATTTATAACTTTTAAATCAAAACATTTAAATAAATTTCAAATCGACGATTTCAAAAATTATTAATTTAGCCAATTCGGTGTCCGTATATAATTTTCTATCCTATGGCCAAGTAATTATTTATTTCAATTAAATGTCAAGGATGAATATATATCACTTAAATCAAATCACGGTGTCATATGTATGCGTAACAGTATATATAAGAAAATAAACATCCAAACATTTAACTATCAACCAATAACATCCATCGACATACATCATCCAATAGGCAATACAATTCATGGCAATTTCATAGTTATCAATGTCAGGTAATTTAATCGCAATTCAATTTTAATTTCAATTTAACTGTTCAATTAAATTTTCAACGGTTAATTCAAATGATAATCTATATGACAATTAAATTTATCAAACAACAACAAATAAAATCATAACACTTCACAATGTCAAATTTAACTAGCATAAAGATATTTAGTACGGTGTGAGCGTTATAAAACACTCACCTTGATTTCAATGTAGTTCCAGCGTTTTATTTCGAGTAAAATTAAATGAGCGTTTAATTTTACCCGAATTTTCTTCTAGCTCCAAACGATTCCAATCCAGCTCCATAGCGTAGAGCTCGTCGAAACGATTCCAACGCAAAATGTTTCACCGAATTCCGACCTCGTATGAAAAGGTTATGATAGTTCAAAGTTTATACGAATTTAATTACAACTTAATTCACATTTATTTTATTTTAATTAACCTTTGTTAACCAGAGCCGTTGATCTGCTTCCAGAGAATCAAGGCCGCACGAAAGCTTCTCCCCTCCGTTCGTTCGTTCGCTCCAAGTAGCTCACGCAACACCGAACCCAACATCGTTCAAAACCCTTGTTGGCCGCACCCAATCCATCGACTTCCAGGGCGATCAACATATACCACTTCGAAGCCCACTGCGAGCACGACCCTCGGCCCAAGGATGATGCAGCTCGGCCATCTCCTTTTCACAAAAATCGAGGATGAACACGACGACTTTGAACGGGAATTGACAGCGATTGGTAGCTTCGTTTCCAATCACAACCGTTGAAGTTATAGAACTCACTGCCCTCTATAATTTTGTAGTTGTAACTTTTATGAATCGATCGATGGATTGCAAGAAAAATGGAGAAAAACGAGGGTGAATTTCGGCCATGGAAAAACAATGGTGGATGGCTCCAAAACCCTAGCTAATTTTTTTTTAATGGATAAAGGGGCTATTTATAGGAAACGACGAATACTAATCATCCGGCTTTTCCAAACTCCGAATTTCGCGCGGTAACTAACGTTCCTAGAGTTTATCCCGTGTTCCGGACACAATGGAATAGGTTTCGAAAGCCAATTCGATCATCTGTGCGAGTTATGGCAATAAACGATCGATTTTAAATTAAAACGATTAAAAGATTTCCTATGCGTTTTGGCTCGCCCTGGACAAACGGTAAATCCGATTGACATGAAATTTGAAATCTTACAATAATATCACATTACGGATCTGATGAAACTGGTTTCGTCGAAATCCGAGACCGTTTGAAAAATGACTATTTTAACTCGCCATATTAATATTAAAACAATTTCAACGCGTTTCGAGCTGCCACGGTCAAACGATAACTCCGATTGCTACGAAAATTGAAATCCGATAATAACTAACTATTACAGATCCAATGGAACTAGTTTCGTCTAATTCTGAGACTGTTCAAAATTTGGCTATTTTCCAGTCGATAATTAAATATTAAAATATTCAATTTTCACAAATTTATTTTTAATTCGATTTTAAAAGTTCTACAACATCGTTCTAACTTTAATATGATAAAATAAAATTTTACAAATCATTTTTAATCATATTAAACTCGTTATCCAATTATCCAATAAATTCCAATTGTAAAATCTTGTTAACACTATTATAATCCCAATATAACTTACATTCACTTTGTAAACCAATTTGAATCATATTAAATCAAATTTCAATTATTCACACTGTTTTCATATATTAAATTTCAATATCAAATTAATCATATCAAATTCGAAATTTAATTATTCAAACATTTGTAATATTAAATTTAAACAATTTTTATTATTCTTGAATCACTATCTTTTGAGATATTCAAAACGAACTTAAAAATTTAACTTTTGAAACGAATTTAAAATTATAGAACAACCATTCCCATTATACGGTTATTCAATTCCCATTATTAAATTATTCAATAAATTCCAAGTATTAAATTTAAACAATTTCGATTATCTAATAATTCATTACCTTTTGAAATATTGAAATTGAACGTATAAGATTCAACTTTTAAAACCAATTCACAATTTAGAACACTATTTTCATTTTACAGTTATTCAATTATTCAATATGTTTTAAAATATTTAATTTAAACAATTTACCTGATCAATATTCTATATTTGATTTTAAATAGATTTTACTTATCAACCAATTACTCTATTATACCTAATGGATTCAACATTTATTATTATTCCAAACGACTTACAATTTTTTTCTAATACTAAATCACGAAATCTTATTAAATTAGCTATTTTAATTATCGAAAATTTACGGGTCATTACACTATTTGGATGTAATGGCAAAGTTGCATAATTGCATGCATCTGACTCCGATCAACCAAGAGGGCATCTTCTTATGTTGGTCTTGGAGTATTTTGCAATAATCATAATTTCTCTGAGTGTGGGCTTGTGAATGAGATTATATAAAGAATACGAAATACCATTTGTGAAATGAAATGTGAAATCTGGATATTAAACCATGCTTGAATTTTTTTTTTTTTACATATCATGTGCTTATGGTTATTGATACGATTAACATTGCAACATTTTGTCCTCGAGAATTAATAACTATGTATGAATATAGCATCCATAGCAGTTAGTTTTAGGCTTCAGAATGAGGAATGTAACATACAGTGATGAAGAAAAGAATATGTGTACAAATCAATTCTAGTTAAACTTATTTTAGATTAGAAATCATATTTAACCTAAATAATCTATGAGTGTTGAACTAGACCCAAAAATGTGCTTCGAACGTCCATACAGGCTTAAGTTTACATTCACTCACACATGTGTATATACATACATACATACATAGATATGTATATATACATATATATACACACATATGTATACATATTCATGTACATCAATATATCCATTATTATTAATTGCTACATCAACTTTTTATTTTTGGTCACATAAATAAAATTTGAACTTTTTACATAATTAATTATATACAAAACTATTTTAAATATAAACATAATATATATAGACATATATATTAAATTATGGTTTTTGGGTACAAAATGGTTTTCAATTTTAATCAAATTATATATATATATATATATATATTTGAAATAAGTTTTATTTAATATAATATAGTTATATATGTTTGGTTTTTCAACATTTAAAACAAATCATTCTATTTTATGTTTTAGGCTAAAAAATTGTATGCACATACATAATTAATTTCCAAGCGAAAATAAATTTTTTTAATTAATTAGTTTTCGGCCATACACAAAAAACACTATTGGATGAAAATTCAGTCAATATGATTCCACCATGTCTTTCTGAAATTTAAAAAATACCCTAGAAAGTATCCTTTCATGACCACCCATTAAGGAAATCTTACCATTGATTTGCAGCTTTCACCATCATCCTCTTTCCAACCGCCAATTGATAGAATTTCACAACTGATTTGCATCCAGCGCCACCAACAAAAATACTTGAAATAAAGGTGTTGTAACCACCAAAGATTTTGCACTTACGGCACACACTACTCATTAATCTTATTAAATAAAAAATAAATACATTTAGCTGTGTTTTATACTTCTATAATATTAAAATATCAAATAAGTTCGAAATTTGATTATTGAAAATTTCAAATAAATTTGTATTCGATCAAAATGAAAAAAAACTAATCCTATTCTTTTGCTAGCAGAGAACACTGTATGTATTGTATTTCATTTCGAATAATTCTTATATATATTCCAATTTTGAAAACTTAATTTTCTAAATTTAAATTTTAAAAGTTTAAAATTTAGTATATTAATTATAAGTACACACACAAATATATATATATATATACGTATGTATGTGTATGTTTAAATATAGTTTCCATATAAATTATTTTATAATATATTTAACGGTTACACATATATACGAACACATAATTTTAATGTAATCCTTGTTTATATAAGTATAAAATATAACCGTGACATGTAAATTATACCAATTGACATTGTATTGAAATATTCATCACACGGACATTTTATTGATTGTAGGACACAATAGTCGAATTTCCCATTATGGCCCTAGAATAGTTTATACATATATACACACACACGTATACATACTCATATATATATTACAGTAATGTTCGTATTGAAGATGTGAATACCACAAGATATTAAATATTAAATTAAAATGATTTTAAACTAAGTTATTAACAAATATTATTTTAAGTAAATTAAACAAATTAAAATATCATTCAACACTTTCATACATTTCATACTAAATTTGATCTAGCATAAATAAATTTTTGTTCACATAAACACAAAATAAGATCTTGTACAATTTAATAAAAGGATTTTCTTTTTAAATTCGTCCCTTTTACCCGGTGGTCAGTACTTGTTCCAACAGTTGGAGCTATCAAGCACTTCAAATGTGGATGGACCAAAAATGATGATATTTTTTGGAAGTGCCTTTACTATTTAATGTAATATTTTGTTTCCAAATTGTTTGATTAGGAACAATAAGAGCTATAAGAAATTGATTGAGTCTTGGATGTGACATTGTATTGAAAGTGGTATTCAACATAACTATGATGCGATCGTAAATTGTCGATCAATCCATAAGGTTAGCACAACAATCTTCAAACCCATGCACTCAAGGTTGAAGAATTTAAAAAAACTATCAAATGTCATTTTCCCAGGAGTATGTCGAAGAATTCACAGAAGCATCGAATGCCATTTGCCTAGGAGGTTTAGGGTAACTTTAGAAGATGGAGTTATTTTTCCTTTTCGTATTTATTTATCTATCAAATAAACGCCACTAAATAAGCATAGGCTAAAACTATTGTTTATAATTCAAAAAGGTGGGAAAATGTAAAGGGTGAAACAGTGAATAATCCGTTCTTCAATGTAAATATGAACTTCAATGAATCAAAATAGGAGAAAAGAAATTCAGGCAGGTGATGTGACATGTGCCTAATTTTCACCTAATTTTACGCTGTAAGCACAGCGTATACCGTTCTTCTTCAAGTTTGCATTGTAAATTGTAACGATCCCGGATTTAAATTGAGTTTAAATTGATAATTAATTTAATTTTTTGAATAAAATTGTGAAGAAATCGGTAATTAATATAAAATATTAGTTAAAAATATGAATTAATTGAAATTTAATTTGGATATTTGAATATAAATATGTATTAAAGAAATACAAGACAATTAATATAAGTTAAACAAATAAATCAAATAAATATACATAGTTCAAATTCAAACAATATTTTAATAAATTATATAAAATATAAGTGAATATCATAGCTAAAATTTTAACAAAACATAAGACAAATAACAAGACAACAAAAATATAAGATAAGTATAAAAGTATATTTGTACATAAGTTAAACTATAACCAATGACTAAAAACAAAAGTATGTATGAAAATGTATAAAACAAGAAAAGAAATATATAGTCAAGTATGCAAACAAAGACAACATATATTTTTCAAACATGATAAGTATGTAGACTGAACAAATGAAAAAATTTTTATATGTACCAGCTTATAAAACAAAGCAAAGACCTAGAAGAAAAACAAAAGCATAAAGGACATAAACAATAAATGTTAGCCACCAAAGTAATATCATCAGCCACCATAATATCATCTTAGCCACCAAAGCAAATATAATTAAGTAGAGACCTAAAGTACTTAACAATAAATGCAAATATTTTAGCACACAATATTATCTCATCCATCAAAACATTAATAAATACAGCACATTTTAATATATCACCTCAACTGAGTTAAAGTAGTTGCAGGCAAGAACAAAGTAAAGTAATCAATAACAATAGCTCTAGCACGATGTATAACACTTCAGCATGCTTAGTTTTGTACTAGAAAAATAGTTTATCACCCTGTACAATATGTCACCCTGTACATTTTTCTTGTTATATATCAAGTAAGTTTTCTTATATACATCACACTCTTCACCTTAGTTTCATTTCTAAAAGCTGAGAAAAATCTAAAGTAATATCATTTAAAACTAAAACAAAATTCAACAATACAAATTAGTGCAAATCAGAGAATCATAGAAGGGAACTTTAGCTTCCAGTTTCAAGTTTTGTTTCAAAGGAAAAACAAAGCTCTATCTTCATTCTACAAATTGGTGAGTAAACAAAATTACTTCAGATTTTAGTATAGATTGTGAGTATGATTTATATTGTTTTGCTTATAAATTTCTCTCAGTTTAATTCTGCATATATATACATATCAAAACTGTCTGAGACTCCCATTTTCCTTTCTCTGTTTAATCACAGAGTTGTATTAAACAAGAAAACATTCAATCCTTATCATCTAATTAGAATTATACTTTGGTTTCAAAACGAAATAGCTGTGTTTAAGTATGAATTATAAGTTAAAAATAGTTTCATGAAGCATGAGTACATTTAGTATGAAAAACTTAATTTTTACAGAGGAAATCTTAATTTTTGATAAATTTCGAGTGTCACAAATTTGAGATTCGATCATAGAATGTGAACCGGCATTAGAAGTTAGGAATTTTAAGCCAAGTTTGATGGTTTTTAAGTGAGTGGTTTGAGAGCAGTATGGAGTTGAACTGAAAATGGGTTTTCGTGAGTTTCTGGTGATCGGCTAACTTTCAGAGATTGAAACTTGACATGGTGGTAGTTGAAGCATCGTAGATCACAGGAAAAATATAAGGTAATTTTTTAATTCACAAGGTTGAAGATTTAAATTGATTTAGGGTTTAAGACTGCGTTTCGTAGGTGGTAGTCGCGAGTTATTTTCCTCTTTGATATTTCAATTCAGGCGATCGCAGGTGGGGGAATGTGGCGAGGAGGCCGTGATGCATCTCTGGTATGGATGGCGAGTGCTCCGGTGGCCTAGTTCATCGTCGGCGAAGTGATTGTGACCGAATGTTGTTCCAGACTTTCGACCAAGTATCAATATTTCGAATTACTCCCGAATTTTGATCTATGGGTTGTGATGTTAGCTGTCGAGGTTGAGGTTGATTTGCTAATGATCGTGGAGATGGTCGGAGGTTGGTGGTCTGACCGTGCACGTGCACGACGTTGATGTCGTGCCTGGAAATTTCTGGGTGTGGACGACTCGAGTTGATACTCGAGTAGGTGGAAGGCTTGTTTCATGAGTGCCCAGTAAATTTTAGTTTAAACTTAGTATTCAACTTAAAGAAAAAAAAGTTAAGAATCGGTAGTAGAAGAAGAAGAATAGTAGAAGAAAGAAGGAGCAGGGGGAAGACGCGAATTTGACTCGCGTAACTCGAGTATTTTACTCGGGGGTTTCCAGTGTTGGCTCGAAGCCAATATAGTACTGACTCGGGAATTAAAATTCAAGTTTAAAGAAAAGTTTAAATTAAAGTTTCAAAACAAAGGTCTAAATATAAATTCAAGTTCAGTTTTGAAATTTAGTTTGGAAATAGGTTTTACAAATTCAAATTGTTTTAATAACATAAAGGTTTAAGCAATTAAGTAGAATTAAAAGAATTTGAAAATTAAAAAACAAAATATAATTCAAAATTGTAAAGTAAGAAATTTAAACAAAGTTTAAATCAAATTGTAAACTTGAGTTTAAATCTATCTTTAAATTCCAAATTTTGAAAATTAAATAAAGTTTTATAACTTTAAATGTTTACATAAGTTAAATTTTTAAAGTAAATCTTTAAAAATGTTGAATTTAAAAGGAATTTGTTTTTAAACTCTTTTAAAATTCTTTCATAACAAAATATTACTTTAACATGTGAATTTAAAATGGATAATTTAATCATTTAATTAATTAACGACTTGGATTAATTAAATAAGTAATTGAAGGTTTAGATCATTAATTAAAGTAATTAATTTGAGAAAAATTTATTTATTAAAGGTTAATTTATCAGGATTGGGTAATAAATTCATAAATAATTAATTTAATTGGAAATAATTGAATTAATTAGGATTAAACGATTAATTAATCCTACTTATAAATTATTATTGAATGCTTGACCTTACCTATGAATAATTGTATTGTATGAGATGTCTTGAATTGTCCTATCTGATCTATGATATTTTGTTCTGTGGATTGAGCTGTGTATAATTTATTCATTTATTTACATTTGCATATTATATGTGAATCTGTGAATGGACGATAAGCTTTATAGTTTATATCGCTTATCAACTATATCTCGGTGTTTTGATCTATGTTGATTGAATGATGTTACACTCTTGTGTTGAACCCCTGGACCACACCATACACACACGAATACGGATTTCACGAGAAAATCGATTAAGTCACAGATTTTTGAAATAATTTTTAAATATACAATTTGAATTCAAACATTTTGGAAATGGATTGGGTTTAAAGTGAAAAGCTTTTAAAATGGAATTTCAAAGATGAAATTTATTTTGAATAACTTGATTAAGTTTTGGAATTTAAATAATTTGATTTAAATTCAATATTTGAATTGAATTCTATGATTTGAAATTAGGGATTAAAGATGTTATATTAGTTATATATGGGTTAAACCATTTTTTAAGTATTTTTTTTGGGAATTTGAATTAACCCAAAGATTGTAACTTGTATAAAGGAAATCGGGTTTTTCCAAAATAAAATTATAGTTTCTAAATGATAAAAAGCTTTCGTTTCAAATTGTATTAAAGGGATTCCAAGTTTAAACTGAAATAGATTTCCAAGTTATAAATGAATATTTGGAAATGAGTTTTGAAAATGAATATTTAGGAACGATTTGAAAGCTATAAGAAATATCTTTGATTTAAAGATTTAATGAACTAATCCAATTGAAATGGAATTGTTTTGAAATCCGGGAATGAATCTTTGTGGAAACTAGGTGAACTTTATGAAATAAATCTTTTGTTTAAAAGATTTGAAATGGTAATTGGTTTAAACCATTTGAAAGAAAGTGTTGAATTATTAAGTGTGACTTAATTGAAATCCCGCATCCATATGTTTTAAATGTTGCGCTCACTATTCAGTTTAGCCGGGAGAGGACCTTTGTGTCGTATAACCCATTTCGAATATGTGATACGTCGTTATGGATAGCATTTGAAGACCGGTGGTGAAGACCGGGTATTTGCGAGAGCGATAGGATGACCTATCGATTGTCTCCGGACTGATTCGCGTCGGTGTAGAGATTCCCTAAGTGATGGGAAATCCGATCGGGATTGTGAATACCCGGATTGCGAGGACTTCTTCGAAAGTGCCTTCGGTTCTGTTCAAACCCAGAACAGACTTGTGTGAATGGTATGTCTAGCATTACATTTGAGATATAAAGAAGATTTCTTTCAAATGCATTTCTGTTGGTGGCGGAGAATTTATTCTCTTAGCTTAACACCCTTCTCTAAGACGTACGGGCTCTGAGGTTATGTAGTTGAAGGTTATCAGTAATACATTTCCAACTTGGTAATGTGGCATGCTGAGTGCTGCTGATCATTTGTTGATCAAAGCCTGACTTTTGTAAAAGGCGTAGCTTTGTGGACGAGACTTGCTTATCTTAGTGAAATGTGATGGGTGGTTCTCGCTTTGCGTTAGGTGGCGAACGAGAGACTCTTACCCCTACACGTCCTCTTTACGGGGTTGGTTAGGCGGAGGCCGTGACAGTCGAAAGGCTGGCCGTAAAAGCAAGTTTGGGGTACCAGTGTGAGCCACGATGGGTCTTGGATGGTTGCAAAGCCTACCGGTCGCTGCTGACATCGGGTTCGTCACATTTGGTATCAGAGTTACGGTTAAACTTTAGCTCAGGAGTATAACACATTAAGTAGCTCATTAGAGATAGGGTGAGGTATACCCTAGAATGAGTAATCACTAAGATATCCGTTCGTATGCCTCAGTAAAATTCTCTTACTATCCACTGATAGTGAGTATGAGTGCAAGAAGAGGACGAGATAGGGGACAAGGGAATACGACTATAAATGGTCAATGCCCTGCGATAGTGGAAACAATTTTCTTCTCGATCTCCTTTGATTCGTCTTTCCAAAACCTGAACTCTTAAACTAATTTTTCTTTCATAATTCCAAACTCGCAGCATCTTACACTAACATCGTTTTTTTAAATCATTATACAAAAAGGTATAATTTTATATTTTTATATTATTTCTATAATTATGTTATAAAGGAAAGTGAAATTTTATTTTGTTTCATATTAGTATCTACCGTTTCTAAACAAATGAATGTATATATACATATATATTCACAAAAGATGATCATCTTTATAACGACATTTATACAACATACTGAGTGAGTGAGCAATTTCTTATTATCAAATTTTTTCAATGATTCTTTTCATTTTTATAATTTATTCTAGTATTTGGCTTGTTTCAAACATTTTTTTTGATGATTTTCATTTTTGTAATTTTTTTTTATGCATTTTAGGTTATGTTAATTTTGATGATATAAAAGTAATTTTGCATTCTTATCTAAACTTCTAAATCTAACCGATGCCTAATTAACTCAGCAGCATATATTCATGACTTACATAAATACCTCATAGAAATTAGTCGAAACTGATGCTTTTATTTACAGTGAAAATAGCTAAGTTCAAAGCCGCTCGTAAATGCTTCTACAATACGAAGGTATGGGGCCTTAAAGATTAAAAAAGAAAGTTTTAATAATTATTAAAAAAGAGTAGAAATGGATGTTTTTGGCAAGAAGGGAATTTAGTAATGATTGAATACCATCCTCTTATTTGAACATTAAAATGCAATGAAGTGGTTTATTTTGACTCATCGAGACGAAAAGTAAAATATACATCTAGGGGTTAGTAAATAGTTATTAGACTGAGTAGTATTTTCTTAACCTATATAAATAGAAAAAGGAGTACTAAAAGATAGTTATCAAAGTGCTCGCTCAGACGTCAGCGATGTTCAAGGCTTAGAAAAGCGCCTTAGGCTTTGAAAAGCCGAAAAATCGAAGCGTTTGAAAAAGCACGTTTTACTATAAATAGTTTTTTAGGAAAAAAAGGGCTTCGGCCCATAATCGAGCATAATTATGGGTTATTTGGTAGATTTCGATCCAATTAGGCCATAGGACATTGTCGACTTTGACTGTTTAGGGTATAAAAGTATCTCCACTCTTAAAACTTAGGTCCGCTACCGTTGACGAATTCTGCCTACTGCTACTATTGAATTCAAGATATTGCCTATCGCCTTCACCTGCTCACATCGTAGCATCAATCCTTGCTCTTGTTGAAAAGTGATGCTCAAGACATTAAAAAAAGTCCTAGATGCAAAAAAGCGCTAGGCGTAAGCCAGTGGCACTTTCTCCTTGACAACTATGGTCAAAGAAGAAAAAATATAATGACGAGATCTCGTATTGTTATTTCGATCCATATTTCGATGAGATTTGGACATTAGGACGAGATGAGTGTCAAAGAAAGTATGAAGAAGATTTTATATCCTGTCTCGTTTGATTGTGAAAATGAGATCTCGGACAAGATTAATATGCATTTTTATGTATAGTTACTCAATATCACATTAAATGTAAAATTTACATTGAAAATGAAGCAGACAAAATACATGTATTAAACCTATAGTTTCAACATTTACATAGATATTAAAAACATATATTAATATTGATACAAATAAATAAAACAATATAGTGCAAATTAAATAAAGTTGATTTATGCAAACAATTCATTATTAGGTTAAGGTTATCAGTTTTTGGTTTAAATTGTAAATCGTAAAGATTTTTTTTTTTGAATTGAATTTAAGCTGTAAACCGTAAATTTAAGGTAGTTGTATATTGATGTTTTTATACATATTAGTTGAAAAATCAAATCAGTCACATTTGTTTATACGTATGTCAAGAATTTATTATTGCTTTTATTTATCTTATAGAAATTTCATCATTGAAAAATGGGATTGCTCCATAGTAGTTGCTTTGAGGGATGCTTTACATCTTTTATTTATGAGAAAAGAATGAGCTATATTTATTAGGTTTCAACAATGTGTTTTTTTTCAAACTTCTTCACTACACGAACTTTTAATGCATGCATTTTTATGGTGAACACAACATGATAATGTTATGTTTTCCATTTATTTTGTGATTCCTTACCATAAATATTTAAAAAGCATTACTTCAAAAGAATTGAAACAAGTTGAACAGATGACAGTATAAAATGAATATATAATAGTCATCTTCAATTCCACCGTTCTCTTCTTTGTCTTCAATTTCCCTTTCTTTATTCACATCGCCCGTTGAGTAGCCATGACCATAACCATCTTCTTTCCCATCCTTTTCAACTAAAACCACCTTTCCGTTTCAACATATGAATAAATAATATTTAATTTACCACGCTTTTGATTTGTGGAATCTTGCAACTTGCTTCTTCTCAAGTTTTGAAACATTCATGTGCATCCATCTAACTAATGTCAAACGGTAAAGCGGGATTTTCTTGCTTACGTATCCATTCATCATCGCTATCCATGCCAGATAAACATATTTGATATAGGCCATCAATTTCCTTTCATTTTCCATGCCTAAGTTCAAATTGAAGAATGTATTTTACAAAAACTAAAGCACTAAGTCTTTTTTATTTTAGATAATTCCTTCGCTTTGTGTGAATCTAAAGTTTTGAATATAAGAAGTTTTGTTGGATGAACTAATATAGGAAGTGAAATAGTTTATTTTGCTTATACCCGATCAAACGTGCTCTAGTTACGCTCATAACTTGTTGAACAACATGTCATGCTGAAAATTTTTATTGCAAACCTTTGTAACCCATGACATTCACCATCATAGCTCTCCCACCTCAAAACTGTTGATTCTTATAATACAAAATTGTTATATACATAACTTTATATCGTAAAATGATAGCAAAAGTAGGCATGAGGATATTGCATAATGCTTACCAGGTTATTTAGTTTGATGACTATCAATAGCAATTAGTTTTTCCAAACTCTCCTTCTATCAATGAATACAAATCAAGTAGTCCATCAGGTTGGAGTCATTCTTTCTATAGTGTCGTATAGTCCTTTTTTAATCTTCAAATCCATTGCATATTTATTATTACGACAATATTTTGGATTCAAGAACTCCACCTCATGTAAAGATCTATCGCAGAGAGCATTCCATCGCTCATCGATGATTTCCCACATTTACCCGTATCTAGACTCCACACTTTGTAATTTTGATCTAGTTTTTTCTTTTTTTTGATCCATTACCTTATAAATATAACCCATTGCAGGTTTGCATCACCGTCTTTCAGTCTTAAAACTTTAACGGAAGGAATTGTACTTTCCTAGCAATATTGTATTCCATCTCACAAATTTTTTGTGGTTAAATTACTTTTCGACCTTTCTTTCTCCTATCTTTCTAGAACCGGATTATCCTCCCATTCACTTGAGGTAAACATTTTACTTAGCCACACACATTGTTCTAACACGCATTTTGATGTTAATTATTTAATTACAAATCTTGTCACTGTTGGCCTTTTTATACCGTCACCTTTCGTATACTTACGCATAAGATTTAAAAGCGAACTGCATTTTATAAATAATTTGTGTTACCTTTTCTTGCATGTCCAATTTTTTTAACTTCAACATGAGTAGGAAATTCTTTAATATCATTAAAGTGAGATCTAAGCAGCGAGCCGCACAAGGCAATCAAAATATTTTTCTTTTTTCCTTCACAACATCGCACCGGCTTTAACGTAAGTTGCAGTACCATCCACAACACATGAACTACATTTTCTTCTTTTACCACATTGACAAGAATATCATAATTATTTTTAGTATTTTCTGTAACTAAAGAGGCGTCAATGTATTTTAAAAATAGGACCATTTACCCAAAAATTTGTGACGCTTCCATGTTTTTCATCAGTTTACCCATCTCATATAATCGTAAAAGCCGTCTTCTTCCACCCTTATTTTTATATTTCTAGCTTTTTAACATTTTCTGCTTCATTAGAAAAATATTGTAAATCCTGTAATAACTATGAAGTTTTAACCCTATTCCATAACCATAAGTAGAAGTATCATTTGCCATAATGTTAAAGAAAGAGCTTTTTACTAATGCAAAAGACAACATTCACATAAAAAATTAGTAAATTTTTATGCAAACATCATCTCTATCCTCCTTTTTCTCTATAGCATTCAATGTCTTGTTTTTTGTACTTGCACAACAAGGCTTTGTTAACATCATCATTTAAATTATCTGCTTCGTCATCATTATTAAAGGGTGTTTTGTTTACTTTTTTCAATGCACTTTTGAATAATTCAACTATTTGTTCTGATACGTAGATACATGGTTATACGTTTTTGGAATTCGGAGCAAGGTGCTTTTTACGACTGTGAATTCTACTAGTTATTGTCTTTGACCAATAATTACTACGATCTATCATTTATTGTTCTCCTTAACAAGTTTGCAGTGATCCCAAGCAATCAAACTCTTTAGGATCCTATAAATCAATGTTGTCAAGGCGCTCGCTTAAACATCAAAATTTCCCAAATGTCAGCTTGGGGCTATTTTGCTAATTAAGGCTCTGCTCATGCCTTAGGCACCATAAATGCGAAGGGAGCGCTGAAGCGCTTTCGTTGGGCATTGAAAAAAGCATGTTTTTTCGACGATTAGAGGGATATATAATACTCTGAGGCTTCAATCAAAAATTAAGCCCAAATTTGATGCATTTAACCTAAACTTGATGTGGTACATGTAGACTTATATCACAACTCCGTAACGACCCAGAGTTTTGGTCGTTAGATTTTGAATGTTTAATTCATTTTAAATGTTAAATGTGGATTTCGAATTGATTTTAAAATAAGAATTTTGTTAAATCAATAAAATTTAGTTGTAATTTTCAATGTGGAAATTCAATTAAAATTTGAACAATAATTAAATATTAGAATCGGAATAATTTGTGAATTGGGATGTAAATAGTTATGAAAATGGTTTCTAAGGTTTATTTTACGTTAGTTTGATTTGAATTTTTCTATTAAAATTTAGATGGAATTTAAAGTCGATAAGTTGAGTTTGGAATTTTTATATTATTTTAATAATGGAATTTAATATAGTAATAATGCAAATAAACCTATTTTGATTCGGAATGAATCATAATGATTTCTAATGTGAATGTCAATTCTATACGATCTATAATTAAGTTAGTGAAATTTTAAAAGTGAAATTTTAAATGATTTCGACGATTTTGGAAATCGATCGAATTAATCGACGAGTTAAAATAGCCTTCCGGGGCACAGTCTCGGAATTTGACGAAACCAGTTCCATTGGATCCATAATAGTTAGTTATTATCGAATTTCAATTTTCGTAGCAATCGGAGTTGTCGTTTGAACGTGACAGCTCAAAACGCATATAAACTATTTTAATCGATTTAATTTAAAATTGATCATTTATTTCCGTAACTCGTGCATATGATCGAATTAGCCTCCGAAACACGTTCCATTGTGTTTGGAATATGGGTAAAACCATATAATCGTCTGGCGGCATGTTTAATTTGGAGTTCGATTGAAATCTTGTTGATTGGGGGAAAATATTAATAAACTAATATTAAATAACGTATATAAACATGTTGGCCGAAACCCTTGTGTTTTAGTAGCCGTCGCTTGCATTTGTAACCTATGATCGTCTTCGTCTTCACCGATGGCGACAAACACGAAACGGTAAGCAGCACTTCCGCCCCAAATTACATCCTCCACCAAACCCTTACCTATCATACCCAATCAGTCTCCTCCGTCAAATTCGCACCCAACGGCTCTCTCCTCGCCTCTTTCTCCGTCTTTGACGACCACGCCTTTCGCATTGGGACGTCAATTCCTCCACTCTTGTCAAAACCCTAAACGGACATACCAATTACGCTTTCTGCTGCGTTTCCAACCCTCGGTCAAATTTAATCGCCTCTGGTTCTGTTGATGAGATTGTTAGGGTTTTGGATGTGAGGAGTGGGAAGTGCTTAAGGGTATTACCTGCGCATTCTGAGTCGGTTACCGCTGTTGACTTCAATAGGGATGGGAGTATGATTGCTTCTGGGAGCTTTGATGGGTTTTGTAGGGTTTGGGATGCTGGGACTGGGCATTGTGTCAAGACTTTGATTGATGGTGATAGTCCACCGGTTTCCTTTGTTAGGTTCTCGCCTAATGGGAAGTTTGTGCTTGTTTCCACCCTTGATGGGACTTTGAATTCGACAAAACAGGCGACACCTGAATCGCAGTAACGAGCAGCCTGCTGTGGTGCTGATCTGGGATCATTCTGAGCAAGTAAAAATTTAGGTTGTTCGATTTAATCTAAAATTTGAACGCTCGTCGAAAATTCAAGGTGAGTTAATCTCACTCACATCTAGAATTTCATCTGTTTTAGATAGTTAATATTTAAATGATTGGTTGATTAGTTGAATATGATAATTATTATCAGATTGGAACGATATTTATTGTGTGCTAACGTGGATGCAGGGAAACAGGTTGGAGGGATCCAACTGGATTCCTCACAATACAGAAATTATTTGCATAATTGATGATGTATTTCATTTATATACTGTGATAGATTAATTTGAAAATTAAATTGTGTTGTGCTGTGATTGGATGAACACAATCTAGGAATTTAAAATATAAATAAAATAAATTGGGTTTAAAAGGAAATAAAAGAAATTTTTAAGTAAAGAATTTAAAAGAATTAAATTCTTAAATTGGTTTGGAATTTGAAGTATTTTTGAAATTGTGATTTAAAAGGAAATGTGAAATGAAAATTTATATACTGGGTTTATAAATGAAGTGGGATATTTATCGGGGATAAATGTTGAAAGTATAGGTTTTCGGTGGAAATTGCTATAAGAAGTGCAAATTGCTTAAAAATAATAGTAAGATTGTTTTTAAAGGATGGGAAATGTACTTTTTCCTAGAAATTTAGTATGTTTTAAAGGAAAGCTTTCAAAATAATAAATGGGAAATTCAAATGTGTTTTAGAATATTTTAGTAAGAAAATATTATTTTAATTGTTTAAAGTGTAAGTAAACATTTATTTAAGTAATTACGGTATTTAATTATATTAAAGGTAAAGCAGTATTAAGTTTTCAAAAGGAAATTTTAATATAAATATTTGATTTAATGACTTTATTTATTTAAATTTGGCTTAAATTACTTAGGAAACCTCTATATATTTCCTTAACTATTATTTTTAATTAAGTAATTTCTAGTAGCTTTATATTAAATATTTTAAGCATATATTTAGAAGATGGTTTTCCAGGAGATGGGAATGTGTTTAAAAATAAAAGAGTTTATTTTTAAACTGTGGAAAGGAATTACGAGATTTAAACGTAAATTTGAATTGAGGTAAATCCTGTGGGATTTATAAAAAGATTCTTTGGTTTATTCTGAAAATGGAAGTGAAGTTCCTTGAAAAGCCAAAAACGTTTCAACAGATTTTTTTTAAATTAAAAATCTAAGTTTTAAATTTGTTTTTGAAAGAATGTTTAAAGAAAGTATTGTTTAAGTTGTAAAAATTTTAAGAATAAATATTGAATAAATTAGTTATAGTAGTAATTATTTTAAAGGGGTTAATTGGTATATGCTTTAAAGAATATCATTAATATTTATATTTTATAAACTAGTTTTATTGTAAAGATAGTTTGGTTAAAGTTTTATTTGAAAAACTTGTATAGGTTTTCATAACTTTATTTTAAAATTTAGTATGACTTAACTTTATTTTGAAGAAAAATAGTTTATATATAAAGCAATTTTATTTGAAACATTTAAAAAGTATGTATATATTTCAAATAAAGTATGTGAATAGCTTTAATTTAAATTATTATAAATCTAAAGTATTTGGCTTGGATGTTTTCAGTGGAAATCAATATTTGAAAATTTATTCCATAAGGAGTGTGTGGTTTGAAACTATTTTCAAGGGATTGAAAATGGAAATATATCTTGTGAAGATATTTTGAGGTTAATAAATAATTTGAGAAATTATTTATTGTTTGATGGATGTTTGTGAATGTTAATTGATAGTTAAATAACCGAGTATCAATATTGGCCAATGCGCTGATCGTTTCGAAGAGACCAGGATTGAGATTTATTTCTCAAAAACCACTTAGACCCGATTTGTACGTTTTCGTGGGAAAAACGAGTTCGGAGTCGAAGATGGAGCAGTGAAGTACAAGGGCTAGTCGCTACTAATCCTGAGGATGATTCTAAAATGGATGTAGTAGGAGTAGTGCCTTCGGTTCCGTTCGAACCTGAGACAGACTTGTATGGATGAATGCTTTCGAAACATCGTCAGGTGGACGGTGGGCATTCTAAGTGAAACGTTCTAAAATGGTAACGCTTAGCCTCAAGCCTCATCAACCGGGAGTGACTGAAAATCAAGGGATATGCAGCAAGGCTATGTAGGTAGCACCCATTAGGGTGAGGTCACCCCTGTCTAGATGTCCCTTTTTATTCGGCTTAGTGGTGCGGTTGCTGATCCCAACCATGGGGTGATCTTACTCGGGATTATCCAGTAAGGGGTAGTCCCGGTCTTGTGTTGCAAGGGATTGGGAGTAATCCTCGGTACGGTGATCTAGGCCACGTACTGTGACAGGTGGTATCCTAGTGCCTAGTCATTAGTTGGAAATACATTATTCCTACGTGCCTTTTATGGATTTTGTTTGTATAACCCACTTTGTGGCTAGTAGCTGAAATTTAATCATGTAACAATTTCGGCTGTTTTAATAAGTATTTGTATATAGACCATATTATAATATCAGAGGATTTTGATAAGAAATGTTTTAGCTATCGTAAGGTAAAAACCCAACTTGTTTATTTGTGGCGTGGTCCTACGAGATGCTTTTGATTCCAAAGGATTTTGAAACTTTAATAATCAATATGGGCGTTTTTTTCTCACGCTGGTATTCCAAACTAACTCGGGTGTTATTTCATTATAATGCTCGGGTAAGACCGAGTATATATATATACAGGATAGGATGCTTGGAAGCTCGGGAGAGGAGCTGGAGTCCGAGACGTATTACCGTATTTTTTTATATCCGCTGCCGTGATTGTATGGAATTATCAGGCTGGTAATTATTGTTTGTTTGTGATACTATGATGATGTAATATATATATAAAAGATATAGTTTTCACTTGGTGTAAAAATCTAATATTATGTATTATATTTTGTTCCGCTGCGATTGTGAGATTTGCTATTGTTTAGTTCCTTCTTTCTTCTATCTTCTTCTTTTTCTTCAAACAATTTGCCTTTTCCGGCACCTGATCGTCGGCATATTATATTGTAGCATATTTTGTGTCGATTTTCGAGGATCGAGAGGGACGGGTCGTGACAGACTCGTTGAACAAATTCAATTTTAGTAACAACTTTAAAGTGAGATTTTTATGTGTTGAAATAGAAAAGTCATGCTTAGGGCGTCCATAAAAATGCTAGCTTGGCCTTGCATAACTTCATGTTATGATTTGGCCCGAGCTTCAAAACCATTCACATTACGGTGAAAAAAACACATTTGTAATGTTATTAAGATACAACACTTTTAAAATTTAATTTGTAAGAATCAAACTTTACACTAAAATTTAATCTGACTTCACAGGAAACGAGATTGGACCCTAGAATATAATTTGTTCAATTTTCGTCGGTGATCGAGGAACGTCGGCAATGTACATCAAATTATCAATGCTACGCTTATATATGCACTACCCAAAGCCATTTTCTCCCATCTCCCGACATAGTTCATTTTCTACCGACTTAAACTTAAAAAAAGGAAAAAAATGGAGAATAGATTTTGGATAAGAGGAATGAAAAATACCATTTTCTTAACTAATTTTTTTAAGGGAAGAATAAAATAATCGATTCTCCCCTTGTAAAATAAAATTATAAAGTTGCCCCTTTTATAATCAATTTTCTTCATCTTTTCTTTTCATCTCCATACAGTTTACCTCTTCATCCTGTAGCACTATACCTTAGTTATATTATTTTAGACATAATATTAATGTCTTTGGCGATCATGAAAGGTAGTGGACCTCCATCCAAATCATTGTTTTCCCACTCCATCTAAATCTTTATAAAAATAATAATATGAATATTGATTTTTTTTCTTATATTCAATATTTCAAAGATATATTTGAAAGATACTTAGGATCTTATATCTTGATCAACATACAAAATAAGGTATATAATTATCTATCTAATTGGAATTAATTTTCTTTATTTGTACAAACAACACCAATATCAACATTTAATTTATTTTTATCTTGAAACTATACAAATGTAAACAATGAAAATAGTTCTAAATAAAATGTAGGGTAATAGTTGAAAACTTTGTATAAAAGGTTTGGTATAGGTTATAAATTAAGCTTCTCGCCCTAGTAAATTTTCACTTTTATAAAAAATTCTCTTTTAACTTCTATTCCATTTAACCAAATTTCTTCTCATTTTAACAGTTGTAAAAAAACAAAAAGAAAATTATAACACAACGACTTATAAAAATTAAGAAAGAAAATATTTACCTTATGTGACTGTCTGGTAAGTCTTCTCTCTCTTTTCGGATTGTCTTTCTAGTTTGGGTTTTGTTCAACTCGAATCTCTTAAATACGATTTACTTGTATTGAATGTGGTCTTTAATTCTTCCTAAATGACCAGTTTCCTTCTTTTCACTTTCTAATTTGGTCTTTTGATGCTGATTTCTTTATCTCTTTACTGTATGTGACCTTTTGTATGGCTTGGATTTTCAAGCATCTTTACAGGTACTAGTAAGTTTCAAAAATAATGTAGTCAATGTTGAGGAATGCAACTTGTAGTTTTAAACATTTCCATTGACAATTTTGACCTGGATCTTGATTTCTTTAGTGGGTGTTAAATCAGGAGACACACAATTCAATTTTAATCACGATCACCATTCGATTCTACTCTTTGATAACAATGCATTGCAATCTTGGTTATCATTTTATTTTTGAATTACCTAGAGAACTAAGCTGAGATTTTAAACTCTAAGGAAATATGTGTTTGCCAATACATACTTCAGGTGTTTGTTATAGAGTTATCAGTTTCAGGTTTTGAACCCGTAATACTTGGTCTCGTCGTTTGGGCCATCAACTAACTGTACCAACCCAGTGTTGGCTTTGGCTATTGGTTGTAACTAAAGTGTACATATAGATAAAGTGCATATATAGATAAAAGTGCAATTGTTCGTATAATTATTTTGAGAGTGCACGGTATTTTTTTCAAATAGAGCACTCACCTTGATACCTTAATGGTTCGAACCCAAGACATTTAGAATTTTGATGTAAAATGCCTTACCACTTATCGCTTGAGGTAATGATCTTTTTCTTTGAAGTGTACTATTTTTAAAAGGTTATTGTATAATAATTCATTTATCAATTTTTACCTTTCAATTTGTTCCTCTGACTAAGACATTTTTAACCTAGAAGATTATTTTAAAAGCATTTTATCGGAAATACATTTTTATGTACTTAGGCCTATAAAATAGTTTTTGTAACGGCCCGATATTTTCAACCATTCGCATCCGCACATGTTGTACTTAAATTGTTCAAAATACCGCGTTGTAAATAAAATTTGGCAAATCTCAAAATATACAGTAAATAAATAATCACAGAATCACAGACACAGATATCAGAAAACTCGCAGCGGAATTTAAAAATACTTAGTGGTTCATGAAGCCACTATAAATAGTCTCAATCAAATAAAAATTACATAGTCTTTAATCCAAATATAGTTTTAAATCATCAGTAGAACAATCCAAATGTCCACTGGTCTTGATTTCAAAATTTAGATAAAGAACTGGAAGGGAAGTTTGCCAGTGGGTTGAAAGTGACCTACAGAAATCCTAGCTCTACGATGAAACTGAACTGCAACTCAGGCTGACCCTAGCGTAAAATAAAACATGAACACTCGAGTCAGGACATACATACTTATACAGTGTAAAATAATTCAAGTGTACTATAATATAGAGCAAATAACTTAAAGGATGCTTGGGACCTCCCATCCTCTAAGGATTCGTTAAACTATTTACTATATAGTAATAATTTCGCTATTATAATAGTGTCCATATTAAAATAATCTTACTTTTAAATAGTGTTAAGGAGTGACCCAATATTCCCCTTAACACGTAATAGTCCCAGTAATCCATCCAATATCATAGTCCCTCCTGATCAAGAAGCCACCAGAGGATACCACACCGGGCTACGGGAGAAAACAAAACTCGTACAAGGCTCGCTACGGTAGGTGACACGGCACAACTAGGCAATGCCAGGGTAGATATACCAATTACGCTTCCGGACCGATGGTAACGCGTAGCGCGCAGCTACCGCCCACCTCGATCAACACTCCCAAATCAAAGGTGCGCACCAATACAACCACAAAAGTAATAGAATGGCATACGAAGAAGTGCGTTCGATCAGAGGTGCTACCTCATTAATCCGTCGATCGCTCATGTTTTAGCCACCTTATGCCAACTCACGGGAGTCAGGTCTACGTATTTACCTTAAAGGAAACGTCTCCACCATCCTACTTCATTCTGGAATCTCCACCGCGTACACGGTTGTCAAAGTGGTTTTCGGTATCGACAGAGAGTATGCCAGATATCCGATCCCGGTCTCTTTAACAACCAAACGTTATTATAACCCGCAGTTACAACTTTTAAAAATGGTATTTATACTTTAAAAATCAAAATAAATTTCAAATACATTTCAATATCATAATATCATTTCAAACATCATTTATTTAAACATCCTTCATTTTATTTAATATAAAATACTATTTAAATCTATTCAATTTATTTAGGAATTAATTGCCTTTCAACTCACATTTAAAAGTTAAATTCTTCCATTTAAAACCATTTAAAGTCAATTCCTTATTTTTATTAATTACATATTAAATGCCAAAATTTAAGTCTTTTTCACAAAGATTATTAAATTTTATTAAAACAATCAAAAATTCAGTTTCCGTAGCACTTATAAAATGCTACCTAAAGTTATAGGTTAAACAGTTCATTTACAAAAGACAACATTTAAGTGCTGTAATAGATTTATTTGTTTCCAACTAAACTTTAGTTATCATTATCAACTATAGCACTTACAAAGTGCTATAATAGCTTTTAGTTCAAATTAGCCTTTAAGTTCATTTAAATTTAACTACAACATTTACAAATGCTGTAATATCCTTTATATTTAAAATTTCAAGGTTTAACTATGATTTCATAACTAAGTAAAATTTTCATATAAATCATATATTTTCACATTTTAAAGTCATAATTTCAATACTCATATTTTTATGAATTTATAAGTAAATTTTCATACAAAAATCAAATTTTATTATGAATTTCTTATTTAAATCCAAGTATTAAATTCCCATTTCTTTAATTAAATTATTAACTTAACAATTAAGTTTTAAATTCCCAAAATATAACTTATTATCAATTATTTTGCTTAACTAAAATCTCACTTTTAACAAAAATTCAGAATTTCCGAAAATAAGTTATATTTCAAAATTTTACTTAAACATTCATTTATTTAACATTTCGACTCATTCAAAAATCATTATAAATTTTATAAAAATCATTTAAATACATTTTAAACCATAATATTATAAATTTTTCATTTAAAATATCTTTAAAATATTTCAGAAAAATATTATATAAACCACGGGTCTGTAGATAGTTTTCTAGCCTAGGTCAAGTGATACAGATATATATCATTTAAATCTGCAATTTATAAAGAAAACCCGAGTTCTATCATTTCAAACCCATAATCCCAAGTTAAATAAAAAATAATCAGATAATTAAATAAATGAGTAAATAATTATCGTTCAGGCCTATCATTTCAGCCTGTAACGATTTCTATTCTACAGGGAACTTGCAGTGTAATTCAAACAGTAAATAATAATAAATAGTATAACTGCAAAATATAACAATAGATAATACAACTGATGATGTTTCAATTAAATAATGGGGTTTAACATCATAAGTTAATATCATAGGCAGATAAAATTAAATAAAATAAGTTTACAATTACACTTGTGATTAATTCACAAATATACAAGTATGTTTGTCTGGTGAGGAATACTCACCTGAATGCCGTCGAAGATTTGATTTAAAACGATGGTCACACTTGAAAAAAAGAAAACGTATGGAAGCACGATCAAACTGATGCAGAGGCTGCGACCAGATTTATATTTTTGGAAAGGAAACGAATTGATTAAAAAAATCAAAACTAAGAAAAAAAATTAACACGAAATTTCGAAATAAACTGGACGGATGGAATCAAATTTGACTCGACCACTCCACCACCTGGTTCAACCCAAAACAACGAAGTTCGCCCTGCCCAAATCTTAAGTAGATGAACGTATGCACGCACCATATATGTTTTTAATTCAACAATGCAAAGTGATGCACCCTCCACAGGCCTAGACTTAACTTGTACAAGTGACCAACCATATTCTCCGCTTGCATATCATTATTCTTCTTCTTTATTTATATATATTTTATTTCAAATGGGGACTCGTCTAGATGTTGTGTATCGTCCGAACAATTTGAAACAGAAGAAATATGAAATGCAGATGCCGATGAATGTAACTAGTAGGTGAAAATGCATACAAGATTGAAGAATTTTTATGACCAGTGATATACAATCCGTAGTTGCATTTTTGTCTTTATAAATTGTACTTTAGTAAATCAATGTAAATTGCTACATTAACAGTACTGCTATATAACATAAATGCATCTGTAAAATAATTGTTTTAGTACGTAATCTAGATGAGAGTAAAGATGAGGAAGGATGGAAAATAAAGAGAGAAAATTATCATATGTAAAGGTTAAAGATTATTATACGTACAGGTGGCCATCCTATCTTCTCATGCATTTCTTCCTTCTCCCTTTTTATATACTCACGTACAAACTTTTTTTTTTCTCATTTTATTTTTCAACGCATACGCGTTATAAACTTACTTATGCATTTCCTCTCTTCTTTCTTCCGTATTAACACTTCTTTTCTCTCTCTTTTTTATTATTTTTTTCTTGAAAACATACTCGCGTTGTAGACTACGAACTCCAACCTATAACCCATCTACCCTTCTTGTCATGCTCATGCAAAATATTTTGACTCAAAAGGCAGGACTCGACTACACTATGTGGGGGGTGCTTGGCCACGTATGGAAAAGAGGCTATGACAAGGTGGTGGAACAGTGGAAGAAAACAAAGGAACACGAAAGAAAGAAAGAAAAAAAAATGCAAGAAGAATAGAAAGAAAAGAAGAAGCAAGAGGAAAGGAAAACAACCATACCTGAAGAAGCTTGCGCAAGAACAAAGGCTGAAGCTAAAATGAGATGTAGAGAAAATATTGTGATGTGTCTAGTATTTATAGGGGAAATTTGCTTGGAACACACAAAATGAAAATAGGCCTAATTTATGGTATGCGACTTTTTTTTGTTTAGTCAGAAAACGAAATTATTTTTATTACCATTTCTCTTCGCATGCGATTTATTACCCGTAGAAGATGTGTTGAAAAATGGTGTAAAGGGAAAGGAATTTATTAGAAAAGAAACGGCTTTCACTAGAAATGGAATTTGAAAAGAATATATACGTGCGTTGATTGTGGTAAAAGATAGGCAAGAAATTAATGAGGATTTGAACGTTATTTTATTCAAAGTTTTATACCAAATTAAAACAAATGAATGTTATGGAAAGTGTAACGTTTGGCGAAAGCATTCTTTAACCGATTTATTTATTCATATATATATATATATATATATATATATATATATATATATATATTGCGGTATGAATTTTAAAATGCGTAGGACCCACGCAAAATATACCCCCAAATTAATACAAAAGTAACGTTTTTTAATTAATACGTTTTTCTATTTTATGTTATTTATTCCCTTAAATATCGTACCCTTATAAATGCGTAATTTTAACAGTTTATTAATACACTGAATTCTTAAAAGTTACTCCTTAACATGTTTACATTATTCTGATTTATTTACCATTTCCAATGAAATTTATTATTCAAAAAATATTACACATTTTTAAAGAAAGTAGATAATCCATTTCTTTATTTAAAATTCTCATTAGAGTTATCCTTAACAAAGTTAAAAATTTCAGAAACTTTCATTTTTATTATAGAATTTTGGGAAATGATTTACTCAAATTAAAATTTATATTATAATAAATTCCAAGGTTTTATAAATAAAAGAATAAAGTGCTTGTAATATTTTTCTCTCTCTTAGGAAATGAGAAAATAAAGAAGATGAGAAAAAGAGAAACTTGTACGTGAATTGCAAGGCAAAATATACGGCTAAACTAAAGGAATGAATGGCTAGAAAGGAACAAATGTTAGGAAAACTAAAAGACAAGAATTAAGGCAACCTTTCATTTCTTTCCCTAAAAACAGATAATTAATCTAGAGCTTAATTATGTATATGGAGAGAGAAACCTTTCATTCTTTCTCTAATTAAATTGATTGATCAATTAAATGTCCTTAACAAGCTATTTATTCATGGCATGGAATATAACTATGTCCAAATGTATTCTACAGTAAATTAGGTAAGTGCAATATTAGGTTGTGTACAAATATGATGTTTCCTTCATATATATCTTTATTGGTCATAGTATTATTAAAAACATATACGTATACGTATATATATAATAGACTTATATATATAAATGTGTTAAAATTAAGTTTCACTATTTTATGAGCCTAAAATTAAAGACAACAATTTTGAACCTAATCTCCAGATTAAAAGGGTTTAAGATTAAAAAGTTATGACTTTGCATACAAGTCCATCTTATAAATCTTAAGTCAAATTAACGCACACACATGTGTATATACAAATCATTGTAAATAATGTCTTAAACTTAATATAACATCTTTACGTTAAAATTTATAACTTAGTAAATTCTTTAATATTAAGCAATAAATTAAGGCCTAATGTTAATTTAAAAGGAAATAAAAGGAATCGTGATATTTTGTAATAAATCCAAGTTATTTTTATAAAGAAGCCCTCCTTTTTTTAACTTTAAACAAAAGTAGGCAAAACCAAAAGATTTGATTTAAATAATGAACACATGCAAACATTAATAAACTACATTTGTTTTCTATTTGAATCAATAACAGAAATATTACATTAATTAAGGCTTAAATTTAAATTACAATAAGTTTTTTTCCCCAAAACTTATTAACTTAAAATTTTAATTATTGAAAATTTTACCTTTTTAAAAAAAACACCATTTTCAAGTAAAACTTAATTAAAATATTTACAAAATTATGGGTTGTTACACTCTCCCCCACTCAAAACTTTCCGTCCCCGAAAAGGAAGGAGGTAGGAGAATAGAAACACCCTGAAAGAAAACTAAATTGAAACTCAAAATGGAATCATTGATTTAAACCATATAAATTCAATTTAAATTAATTAATATTCAATAATTGATTTAATCTATTTGATTTTTTACTGAAGTTAAATCAATCTTAACTATTTCCAAATTAATTATCTTATTATCCAATTATTTTGAAATTAACAATTTCAAAAATCATAAATTTGTGTAGTCATTTATAATAATCATCTTTTACTCAACAAATTTAATTCTTTTTTATTCCAGATTATTATTAAATATATTCTACTTAATATATCTTATCACACATATTCAGTAGATTACATTTATTATAACTATTCCAATTTATTTCTAAATTTCCTTTAACACCATTTGATATTGTATATTATTCAATTATTTTTTTATTCTATTTACCTCTATTTGTCTTTTTGTAACTGAAACTTTAAGTGTATAACATTTATTATAACCACTCAAATTTTATTTAAAAAAAATCCTTGTATACTGTACATTATCCAATTACATAGTTAATTTCTGAATGATTTAGGTAAGTTATATTGGCATGCAATTTAATATTATACAAGTAAAAAAATTTCCAATTCTATTATTCAAGTTTAAATATTCATTCAAAATTTGACTTTATTTCTCATTAGAATCACCTTTTAACGTAAATTTATGAATTAAATTTCCAATTAACTTCAAACACTTTAGAGATAAATAAATACATACATATAGTATATGTCAAATCAAATTTAAATCATATATCTATATATATTATAAATTAAGTCATATTTTAGAAATTCAAATCAATTAAATTTTTGAAGCAAAACTACAGCGTGGTCTCTTCACTTCGATACTCGAAAATGAATGTCGATGATGCTGCAGTCATCACCGAAATTATTTTCCAGCGAAAAAGAGAAGTGCACTAATTTTTAAAACTTTAAAATTCTTTAGAAACATATTTCTATTCGAAAATAATTTAAATAATAATATATCCTCTTAAGACTTTAAACACAAGGTTTGAAACTATCAGAAATTAAATTCTTAAATTCTTGTTTTAAATTCATTTCTGTTTCCAAATAAATTTATAACCATGTTTTATAATTATTTATATAAGACAAAACCAATGGTTTACAAAACCATAAATAAAATCAAACACTATTATCTCTAAACAACTAGTTAAATTCTGAAAATTATACTTATATATAATATTAGATTTTTCCCAAATATAGGAATAAATTTTTTCAAAACAAGTATAGAGATTCAAATTTGAAGGACTCAAATCAAAGAGAATTTTGATTTAAAGATAAGTTGGAATCAGAAGATCCGATGATTAAATAACAGAATAAGGAACCAGATAAGTTTATATAAATCACGGGCAACCTTAACCGGGTCAACCATGACTTAAAAAATAAGATCGATGTGGATTTTCTGGGGTAAATCTACATTCGATCTGAAGAGACAGAGTTCAGAATAACCAAAGATACTGGCATCTATACCGAGGATAAATATAAATCTCTGGTGAATCAATGCTAATTGTAAAGGAGTTTCACCCTTTATTAGAATATTGGCGAGACTGCCAATCCACTATAAAGATTATCCGAAAGTGGAGTTATGGGATACTCCAGAATCAAAAGAAAATGAATACTAAGGGACGCAAATAAACTTCGGAACCGCAGGGAACGTTCCAAAATTCGAAAAGGAAGAGATTCAAGCTCGAATGAAAGTGATTCTGCAAATCAAATTTACCATACATTCTAAGTTTTGCCTAGAGCCAAAGCTCTGATACCAAATGTAATGGCCCGATATTTTCAACCATTCGCATCCGCACATGTCGGACTTGAATTGTTCAACATACCACGTTGTAAATAAAATTTGGCAAATCACAAAATATGCAGTAAATAAATAATCACAGAATAACAGACACAGATATCAGAAAACTCGCAGCGCAATTTAAAAATACATAGTGGTTCATGAAGCCACTATAAATAGTCTCAATCAAATAAAAATTACATAGTCTTTAATCCAAATATAGTTTTAAATCATCAGTAGAACAATCCAAATATCCACTAGTATTGATTTCAAAATTTAGATAAAGAACTGGAAGGGAAGTTTGCCGGTGGGTTGATAGTGATCTACAGAAATCCTAGCTTTGGGATGAAACTGAACTGCAACTCAGGCTGACCCGAGCGTAAAATAAAACATGAACACTCGAGTCAGGACATACATACTTATACAGTGTAAAATAATTCAAGTGTACTGTAATATAGAGTAAATAACTTAAAGGATGCTTGGGACCGCCCATCCTCTAAGGATCCGTTAAACTATTTACTATATAGTAATAATTTCACTATTATAATAGTGTCTATATTAAAATAATCTTACTTTTAAATAGCGTTAAGGAGTGACCCAATATTCCCCTTAACACGTAATAGTCCCAGTAGTCCATCCAATATCATAGTCCCTCCTGATCGGGAAGCCATCAGAGGATACCACACGGGCTACGGGAGAAAACCTAATTCGTACAAGGCTCGCTACGGTAGGTGACACAGCACAACTAGGCAATGCCAGGGTAGATATACCAATTACGCTTCCGGATCAATGTTAACGCGTAGCGCGCAGCTACCGCCCACCTCGATCAACACTCCCAAAGCAAAGGTGCGCACCAATACAACCACAAAAGTAATAGAATGGCGTACGAAGAAGTTCGTCCGATCAGAGGTGCTACCTCATTAATCCGACGATCGCTCCTGTTTTAGCCACCTTATGCCAACTCATGGGAGTCGGGTCTACGTATTTACCTTAAAGGAAACGTCTCCACCATCCTACTTCATTCTGGAATCTCCACTGCGTACACGGTTGTCAAAGTGGTTTTCGGTATCGACAGAGAGTATGCCAGATATCCGATACCGGTCTCTTTAACAACCAAACGTTATTATAACCCGCGGTTACAACTTTTAAAAATGGTATTTATACTTTAAAAATCAAAATAAATTTCAAATACATTTCAATATCATAATATCATTTCAAACATCATTTATTTAAACATCAGTCATTTTATTTAATATAAAATACCATTTAAATCTATTCAGTTTATTTAGGAATTAATTGCCTTTCAACTCACATTTAAAAGTTAAATTCTTCCATTTAAAACCATTTAAAGTCAATTCCTTATTTTTATTAATTACATATTAAATTCCAAAATTTAAGCCTTTTTCCCAAAGATTATTAAATTTTATTAAAACAATCAAAAATTCAGTTTCTGTAGCACTTATAAAATGCTACCTAAAGTTATAGGTTAAACAGTTCATTTACAAAAGACAACATTTAAGTGCTGTAATAGATTTATTTATTTCCAACTAAACTTTAGTTGTCTTTATCAACTATAGCACTTACAAAGTGCTATAATAGCTTTTAGTTCAAATTAGCCTTTAAGTTCATTTAAATTTAACTACAACATTTACAAATGCTGTAATATCCTTTATATTTAAAATTTCAAGGTTTAACTATGATTTCATAACTAAGTAAATTTTTCATATAAATCATATATTTTCACATTATAAAGTCATAATTTCAATACTCATATTTTTACGAATTTATAAGTAAATTTTCATATAAAAATCAAACTTTATTATGAATTTCTGATTTAAATCCAAGTATTAAATTCCCATTTCTTTAATTAAATTATTAACTTAACAATTAAGTTTTAAATTCCCAAAATATAACTTATTATCAATTATTTACTTAACTAAAATCTCACTTTTAACAAAAATTCAGAATTTCCGAAAATAAGTTATATTTCAAAATTTTACTTAAACATTCATTTATTTAACATTTCGACTCATTCAAAAATCATTACAAATTTTATAAAAATAATTTAAATACATTTTAAACCAGAATATTATAAATTTTCCATTTAAAATATTTTTAAAACATTTTAGAAAAATACTATATAAACCATGGGTCTGTATATAGTTTTCTAGCCTAGGTCAAGTGATACGGATATATATCATTTAAATCCACAATTTATAAAGAAAACCCGGGTTCTATCATTTCAAACCCGTAATCCCAAGTTAAATAATAAATAATTAAATAATTAAATAAATGAATAAATAATTATCGTTCAGGCCTATCATTTCAGCCTGTAACGATTTTTATTCTACAGGGAACTTGTAGTGTGATTCAAACAGTAAATAATAATAAATAGTATAACTGCAAAATATAACAATAGATAATACAACTGCTGATGTGTCAATTAAATAATGGGGTTTAACATCATAAGTTTATATCACAGGCGGATAAAATTAAATAAAATAAGTTTACAATTACACTTGTGATTAATTCACAAATATACAAATATGTTTGTCTGGTGAGGAATACTCACCTGAATGCGGTCGAAGTTTTGATTTAAAACGATGGTCACACTTGAAAAAAAGAAAACATATGGAAGCACGATCAAACTAATGCGGAGGCTGCGACCAGATTTATATTTTTGAAAAGGAAACGAATTAATTAAAAAAATCAAAACTAAGAAAAAAAACTTTAACACGAAATTTCGAAATAAACTGGACAGATGGAATCAAATTTGACTCGACCACTCCACCACCTGGCTCAACCCAAAACAACGAAGTTCGCCCCGCCCAAATCTTAAGTAGATGAGTGTACGCGCGCACCCTATATGTTTTTAATTCAACAATGCAAAGTGATGCACCCTCCACAGGCCTAGACTTAACTTGTACAGGTGACCAATCATATTCTCCGCTTGCATATCATTATTCTTCTTCTTTATATATATTTTATTTCAAATGGGGACTCATCTAGATGTTGTGTATTGTTCCGAACAATTTGAAACAGAAGAAGTATGAAATGTAGATGCCGATGAATGTAACTAGTAGGTGAAAATGCATACAAGATTGAAGAATTTTTATGACCAGTGATATACAATCCGTAGTTGCATTTTTGTCTTTATAAATTGTACTTTAGTAAATCAATGTAAATTGCTACATTAACTGTACTTCTATATAATATAAATGCATTTGTAAATTACTTGTTTTAGTACGTAATCTAGGTGAGAGTAAAGATGAGGAAAGATGGAAAATAAAGAGAGAAAATTATCATATGTAAAGGTTAAAGATTATTATACGTACAAGTGGCCATCCTATATTCTCATGCATTTCTTCCTTCTCCCTTTTTATATACTCACGTACAAACTTTTTTTTTCTCATTCTATTTTTCAACGCATACGCGTTATAAACTTATGTATGCATTTCCTCTCTTCTTTCTTCCGTATTAACACTTCTTTTCTCTCTTTTTTTTTATTTTTTTTCTTGCAAACATACTCACGTTGCAGACTACGAACTCCAACCTATAACCCATCTACCCTTCTTGTCATGCTCATGCAAAATATTTTGACTCAAAAAGCAGGACTCGGCTACACTATGTGGGGGGTGCTTGGCCACGTATGGAAAAGAGGCTATGACAAGGTGGTGGAACAGTGGAAGAAAACAAAGGAACACGAAAGAAAGAAAGAAAAAAATGCAAGAAGAATAGAAAGAAAAGAAGAAGCAAGAGGAAAGGAAAACAGCCATACCTGAAGAAGCTTGCGCAAGAACAAAGGCTGAAGCTAAAATGAGATGTAGAGAAAATATTGTGATGTGTCTAGTATTTATAGGGGAAATTTGCTTGGAACACACGAAATGAAAATAGGCTTAATTTATGGTATGCGATTTTTTTTAGTCAGGAAACGAAATTATTTTTATTACCATTTCTCTTCGCATGTGATTTATTACCCGTAGAAGATGTGTTGAAAAATGGTGTAGAGGGAAAGGACTTTATCAGAAAAGAAACGGCTTTCACTAGAAACAGAATTTGAAAAGAATATGTACGTGCGTTGATTGTGGTAAAAGATAGGCAAGAAATTAATGAGGATTTGAACATTATTTTATTCAAAGTTTTATACCAAATTAAAACAAATGAATGTTATGGAAAGTGTAACGTTTGGCTAAAGCAATTCTTTAACTGATTTATTTATTCATATATATATTGCGGTATGAATTTTAAAATGCGTAGGATCCATGCAAAATATACCCCCAAATTAATACAAAAGTAACGTTTTTTAATTAATACGTTTTTCTATTTTATGTTATTTATTCCCTTAAATATCGTACCCTTATAAATGCGTAATTTTAACAGTTTGTTAATACACCGAATTCTTAAAAGTTACTCCTTAACATGTCTACATTATTCTGATTTATTTACCATTTTCAATGAAATTTATTATTCAAAAAATATTACACATTTTTAAAGAAAGTAGATAATCCAATTCTTTATTTAAAATTCCCATTAGAGTTATCCTTAACAAAGTTAAATTTTTTAGAAACTTTCATTTTTATTATAGAATTTTGGGAAATGATTTACTCAAATTAAAATTTATATTATAATAAATTCCAAGGTTTTATAAATAAAAGAATAAAGTGCTTGTAATATTTCTCTCTCTTAGGAAATGAGAAAATAAAGAAGATGAGAAAAAAAGAAACTTGTACGTGAATTGCAAGGCAAAATATACGGCTAAACTAAAGGAATGAATGGCTAGAAAGGAACAAATGTTAGGAAAACTAAAAGGCAAGAATTAAGGCAACCTTTCGTTTCTTTCCCTAAAAACAGGCAATTAATCTAGAGCTTAATTATGTATATGGAGAGAGAAACCTTTCATTCTTTCTCTAATCAAATTGATTGATTAATTAAATGTCCTTAACAAGCTATTTATTCATGGCATGGAATGTAACTATGTCCAAATGTATTCTACAGTAAATTATATAAGTGAAATATTAGATTGTGTACAAAGATGATGTTTCCTTCATATATATCTTTATTGGTCATAGTATTATTAAAAACATATACGTATACGTATATATATAATAGACTTATACATATAAATGTGTTAAAATTAAGTTTCACTATTTTATGAGCCTAAAATTAAAGACAACAATTTTGAACCTAATCTCCAGATTAAAATGGTTTAAGATTAAAAAGTTATGACTTTGCATACAAGTCCATCTTATAAATCTTAAGTCAAATTAACGCACACACATATGTATATACAAATAATTGTAAATAATGTCTTAAACTTAATACAACATCTTTATGTTAAAATTTATAACTTAGTAAATTCTTTAATATTAAGCAATAAATTAAGGTCTAACGTTAATTTAAAAGGAAATAAAAGGAATCGTGATATTTTGTAATAAATCCAAGTTATTTTTATAAAGAAGCCCCCTTTTTTAACTTTAAACAAAAGTAGGCAAAACCAAAAGATTGGATTTAAATAATGAACACATGCAAACATTAATAAAATACATTTGTTTTCTATTTGAATCAATAACAGAAATATTACATTAATTAAGGCATAAATTTAAATTACAATAATTTTTTTTCCCAAAACTTATTAACTTAAAATTTTAATTATTGAAAATTTTACTTTTTAAAAAAAAAACACTGTTTTCAAGTAAAACTTAATTAAAATATTTACAAAATTATGGGTTGTTACAGTTTTCTTTACTAGTTGTAATTTATGAAAGTCGTTTTTTTAAAAATAAGTGACAATAAGTAAACAACAGTGACCATCAATAGTTTATCTAATTCATTACTTTAAAAAGAGATTATTCTATTAAAAAGGTGTTTTTATACTCAGTGGGTGCTCTAATGGTTAACTAATTTTTAAGCAATAAAACAGAAAAGAAAATTTTACGTGATTTTTTTTTAAATAGCATTTGACAGTTACTAAAAAGTAAGCTCAAGGTAGAAGCTATTGAAAATTGACAGTCAAACTAAAACTGAGCGGATCCTTCCATTATTATTACATTCAAAAGTGATGAGCTTAAAAAACAAGATTCTAAATGGTATACAACTTATTATTTCATGGTTTTTAAGGCTGTGCTACATGACACCCAAGGGTGGACCGGGGAACGGGCTTAGCTGGGCTATAGCCTACATTTATTACAGTGAAAAGCGATGAGCTTAAAAATCAAACTCTAAATGAGGTTAAATATAAATGATATACAACTTCTTTCTTTATGGTGTTTTTAAAACTCTGGTTAACTGGTACACGACATCCAAAGACGGAGATGGGGATGAGTTCAGATGGAATGTAGTCTATCCAAAAAATGCGAGTTTCATAAAATATCGAGAATGCTTTAGCCTTTTTTTATATAAATGGCATCTCTACCTAAGAAATATCATATTTGGATCGTAAATGGATCAAATATGACTATAGAAGGTAAAATAATTGAAAAAAAATCTCTGTTTTCGTCTATATATAATCAAACTTCCTTACTTATTCTACCTTGGTTATTTTGAAGATCTTTCCAGTACTTTTCCATATGATATCTTGGTTAGTGCTAGACCAATTTCTATTTTTGGTTCTACCAATGAAGTTATCAAATGCTACGAAGACGTAACGATTCACATATTGATTTCACTATAACTGTGACATTTTTTCTATTTTCCAGGTTTATCTTCAGAAGTAACAAGTTCTACTATTTTTATAGAAGTATATTTATTGGAAAGATAGAAATTGGTAGGACCAAAGATAGAAATTGGTAGAACTTAATACTTTTGAAAATAAACTGAAAAATGGAAAACAAGCGTCGCGGTTATACTGAAGTCAAAATGTGAGTCCTTATGTTGGTGTAGCATTTGCGACAATTTCATTGGTAAAACCAAAGATGGAAATTGATTTAATCTTAACAAAGATATCATAATGGAAAAGTCTTTGAAAGATATTCTAAATAACTAGAATGAAATAAGGAAAGAAATTTGGTCATGTCTAGAAGAGAATAAGGAGTTCTTTCTAATTATTTTATCTTCCGCACTTAGATTTGATTCATTTAAAGAGATGAAGAAAGAAATTTTAGTGATGAAGCCCAAGGAAAAGTGAGTTGGTAAGTAGTTCTAGTTTAATTCGTTTTTATCACCCAGGACTATAATCATAACTGTAATAAGAGCCAGCTCATTGCTCATCATGTGTTATCATCTTATGATGCTGATTATGGTTCCAAATTTTAATTGCTCAGTGGAAACAAGTATGAGGTGTGTATTAATTTGGACTATGAACAACCTCGGTATTTAGTTAATATTCTAAATTCAAGTAATGGTGTAGTCTCTTTATTTAATAAAATAAAATATATGGAAATGTTGATTTGTGGAACCCCGCCACAAAAAGCTGAGGTCTCTATCAGAATCATCCATCTCTCATTAATGTCAATGTCTATCATTATATAATGCAACGAGTATTGAATTTGGATTTGGCTTTGATGCCAAAAGCAATGACTACAAGTTTATAAAATCCTTTTATTGCCGTCAAAACAAGCAAAACAATCCGGGTAGGGTATACACCTCGAGAACTGATTCTTAGAGAACTATACATAAAATGATGTTTTAGCTTTCCAATATATCGATTGTGATGTTGTTACATGCAAGAAAGGGACATGTTTTTGGAATGAGTACAGTCATCATGATGAAATTTCTCACATCTTGATTTCTTTTGATTTGTATAATGAAATATTTGAAACAATGCAGCTGCCTGGGTAACATGATATGGATCATTGCAATTATGCTTGTAATGCTTTAGATCTTATGAACAGAAAACTGTGTCACATAAAAGGCATTAATTTGGAAATATTTGAAAGCGATCACACATATTATAAATATGGACGTCGGATGAATGCGACATGAAAGAGACTTGAAAAAAAATGTAAATTTGAACCTATTCGCATTTGGAATGGAAGCTGCCTCCTGAAGTAGTTGGACTTTCAAAGAATAGAGTTTATCATTTTAGGCTATAGATACGGTGAACCATAATTGTCCAACTTTGATGCTTGAGAAGATGAGTATCTTGAGCTTTGAAGTCCCAAGCCTTTACTTCAAAGTCTGTTATAACAAAATTCAAAATCCTAATCCTATTCTTTTGGAGTTTATCTGTTATAACGAAAGCCTGGTATCACTTAAAAGTGAAGATGATGGTGCATATACATGAGGTTTTTTTAAAATCTGATATGAAAATAAATTAACAAGGTGAATTAGTATCATCTTGATGATTTTATGCTAAAGAATAATTTACTGTCTTTTGGTTCCTCAAGGATTAGAGATGATTGCAATATGTTTCAATATTCTTTCACAGTAAACCATCTTGTTTGTTTCTAAGATTCAGTTATAACTTTCTCATAAAGAAATTGCAAGTGCGCCATGTTAGTGTAATGCATTTTTTTCACTTGCTTAAGAGGGTTTTTTTAGCTTACTTGAAGGTTTTATGGTTATAAATCATTGCAGTGTGCTTAATTGTTCTTTTACAGTAAAGCGTCTTGCTTGATTCTTAGATTGTTCGGTTATAACTTTCTTATAGAGAAAACTGCAGTGCCACCATGTTAGTTTTATACTATTTTGTTTCACTTGCTTACTGTTCTTATTTCTACTTTCTTGAAGATTTTATCATTGTAGATCAACTGAACAAATATTGAGATGGATTCGTAGAATTCTGTTTCTTATGTAAATTGCAATCGTAATTGGTTGTTGAGGAGAAGATATAGGTACCATTTGTGGTTTTAAATTTAGGGTCTGTTCTTTACGAAGAGAGCTGAGAATCTGAGCGAAGCATTTGAGTGACGCATTCGAACGGAGAATGTTAAGTGAACAAAGAGTGTGTTTGTATGCCACGAGCTGAAAATTTGAGCGAAAATTTTGAAATGTATATATTTAAAAAAATTGATTTATATTTAATTAATTATTTTTTAGTGAATAGTATGTATCCATAATTTACAAAAATAAATTAATTAAATTTTAAAATTTTAAATTATTCGGATTCAGTTCAAAAACAACTCCATACTATAGTGCCCATTAATACGATCGCAATGCAATAACCTCGTTTCAAATGGACTTCATTTGGACATGCTATTAATTTTAGAAATTTAGAAATGTTTAAATTATTTAACAAATTAATTAATTAAATACCCCCATTCACAACCAACGCACCATTTTCCTTCGTTCCCACAATGGGTCATTTGCTCGTTGTCGCTTCAGACACGGGAACAGGGAAATTGGGACTGTCGAACGATATCTACTCCAATCGTAAATTGTAATTTTCTGATTCTTTAGGAATTGAAAAACCTTTGTTTTATTGCTTTATTTATCATTTCATTGAATATAATTGGTACATATAAGCAATATTTTGCAGCCGTTCTAACATTTAGTGTAGGAAAGTATCTTATAGCCCAAAATTAGAGGGGTCTAAATATTCTTTAGTCAATGTTGTATTAAATGGGAATCTGTGATATAATTAAGTATATAACAATTTTCAAACTGGAGTTCATTCAACTTAATAAATAACGAGCAGAGAGTTGCGCACTCACAAAGTCTGCATACTCTGTGTCACATATAAGCATTTTACATTTAATGTGCTTATGCCACCAATATTGTATGTACTTTAATAACTTTATCTGTCACCAATGGAAGGTGTCTTATAGCGCAAAAATTATAGGGGTCCAAATAATTTTTAGCCATCTTGGATTAAATGCGAATATGTGATATAATCAGGTACATAAAAAACTTCAAACTGGAATTTCAAATACAGATTCAACTTAATTCGTAATGAGTAGAGTCGTGACTCATGAAGTCTACCTACTATGAATCCTATATAAGTATTTAACACTTAATGTGTATGTCACCAATGTCATATGAACTCTAATAACTTTATCCAACACGTCACCTAATAACTTTATCTATCACTGCTACACATTCAACTATGTGTTATTTTCAAGGTTACAAAGGCTTACACTTGACCTTAGATCTACACTGATAGAGTTAGGGGTACAACCAAGAGGTAATTGTGTAATTTATTATGGATTATCTAACTTTATAATTAATTTTGTTCATAATAGAAGTGTTTGATTCTGTTGTATACATGTAACATTGTGAAATAAATAATTAAGTAATAATTTAAAGCATATTAATTGGAAAATCCTTAAATAATATGTTTTATGATAATAATTGTCGAGCGTTGTAATCATGAGATTTTTTTTACAATATTGAATATATACTATTTTAAATATTCTTAGTCAAGATGTTTCGAGAAAGGATACCGATACTCCATTGATACCATAGTACATAATGATCTCTAAATGTTGGGCAGTGTATTACTCATTGCTGCCGGAGGCATTAAGAGGTTACATACTAGTTATTGTGTAACTATGAAATGAACCATCCTAGAGTTTCCTATTGGTCGATAACAACAAGATCAAACAAGAAATCTCAGTGTAATAATATTATATAGTTTTTTTGAGTTGAGAATACCGTTGAACTTTAGCGTGAATACTGCATTTTAATTATAGTCCTCTTATGACCATGTGATCATCGAGCAACTATAGTTGCATCTGAGTTAAAACATTGAAAAAGATGCACCATTCGATAGAGAATCTGTCTCCTTAATCGTATGAGGTTAGTATCATGGTCAATTGTAATTAACTCAAAGTTAGAAATTCTAGTCAGAGTAGAACGATTAATAATATCATTGAACCAGAGATTTCGTATATGGACTAACCAAGTTGAATGTGGATAATATTGAAGTTCTGACCAATACTAAACTTCATGTATCCAAAAATGATATAGTGTTGACGACGAGGTCTTGTATAAACAGTTGTAACTAAAAGGTACCGCTCCGATGATATCTTTATTAATGTTGGCTTGGAAGCGCAAACTTTTGGTCCGACTATGAATTTTCCAAAATACGCTTTAATTATATATAATTTAATGATTACCTATTATTTTTGGCGTATTATTTCTAGGCTGGACTGGAACAATTCAAACTAAGTTAAAATGGTTAAATTTTCTTGAAAATTCAAACTATTCCTCTACGCTTAAGAATAGGAGCTAACAAATAAATATCATTTAAACAAATAAATTTCATTTATAAATTTGCTGTTTATTATACATGATTTCAATGTAAAAAGATGACCTAATATTTTTGCAAATCACTTTTTTTTGTGTGTTAATCATATGTATATAAGTTGTATAAGAACAATTCATGCGCAAAGCACATGTGATCATCACGCGCGACGCGCGTGCCATAGCGCTCGAATAAATAATGAATTCAGCCAAACTGACACACCACTAGATAAGTTAATGTGTTAACACTAGTATTTTGAAATGATCAAATATTAATCGCTAACTGAATTCACACCACGAGTTGCAAAATTGAAATCATTCACATTAATTAAATTAAATAATATTTAATAAATATTAGTCATTGTTTTTTTGAAAGGTACTTATATCCAACATATCACTGGGACAACATATCACATGTCATTAAATGTTCGAATCACGCTATGCAAGTTTCGAACTTGTGACCTCTCGCACCAAAGTCAAATCACTTAACCACCGAAACAAGGTGTTTGTCAACATTAATTATTGTTGTATTTGATTTTTGGGATTTATTTACTAAGTTAGCCTCTACAAAATGTTCTAGGTGTGTTTGGTAATTAACATGATGCATATATAAAAGTTATATATTGCATATCAATATAATTGATATCGATATATATGTTTAAATTATATATTTAAAAATGGAATTAACCGCGCTTGCGATTTAAGTGTTTTAGGTCCAATTTGGGTCCTTTAGTGGTCGACCATAAGGCTCTGGTTGAGAGTTTATTTTCTACCGGTTTTGATTGGTTTTGGACGGCTCTATAATTTATGTGTTATCATAACCCTTGCTTATAAAAAAAATTCCATATCAGTTGATGTTAATTATAAAAACAGTGAAAACCGACGTATTGTAATTTTGATGGCAATTCCCAAGTCTTGAAGTTGAGTGTTTTGAGGGGTTATAACCTTTTTTCAAGTATAACCCCACTAATTATATTATAGAATCAATCTTCATAAAACTAAAGAATAAATATAAAATATATATGTAACGTTACTTTAGTAAAAAACTCTCAGAACTGGTATATTTTAAACTTTTAAGCCTGTATTAATCGGTTATAACAGTTCATATAAACCAATCAAAACCGCTACGATCATTTACGATCAAAAGCATTACTCTTAAGACCTCTCATAACTAGTACTACAAAACTCCCAAATGAAGCTTAAGGGGATGAAGAAAGAAGTCTTGGGGTTGTACTTGGCAAGAGGAAATAGTGGAAGATCTTTTCCACTTGATCCACTATATAAGCAACCCAAAGCCCCCACATTTTTCTCCACTCTCTACCATCTTTGGCAGCTACTACCTTTAGCCCTCCTCACAATACCAAAACCCCATTAACCCCAAAACATCAAACAGTTTGATTTAAGCGGAGATACTTCGACCCCATCAACTATGTGTAGGGATCTAGGAGATCTAAGAGACTTCCCGAATCGGCGTGTGATTTTAAGGTTACACTTCTATAAGGTATATTATGATTTGTATGTATATTATTATGTATACTATAATAGCCTATACACATATTATTACATTGTTTAATTTATAATTTAGTTTCATAATTAATAATTAAATGCATTTATTCATGTTAGCACAATAATGTCATACATACGTACATATACAATATTTTAGTTAAATTGCTCTCGATAATTAAAAAGTATTTAGGTCGAAATATATTTATATTTGTTATATATATAATTTATAAAACTACTAAAAGAACAATTTCAATTAAATGTCAATATACATGCATACATACACACACACAAAAACACACACACACACACACACATATATATATTAATGAAAGTATTTTATGTATAAACAAACACACATACATACATAATTCATATTATTTATTTATATTCAAAATGTTTTTTAAATAAATACAAATATATATATATATATATATATATATATAATAAAAAATTATTTTTGGCCACACATATATTTATTTTTATTTTAGTATTACTTAGTCAAATATAAGATGTTTTATAATTTTGAATTAATATCTTAAATTAAGATTTGAATGGCCACATATATATTTATTTTATTGTAATATTACTTCGTCAAATATAAGATGTTTTACAGTTTTGAATTAATATCTTAAATTAAGATTTGAACTCAAGTATTTGTTTATCTAGTTAAAAATTAGATATTTTATTTAAAATTAAAATTTGAAAAATCATGACTTGGTAAATTATATAAGATTTTGTAAAAAAAAAAAAAAATTCAAATACATCGCAATTAGCAGTAGGTAATGTTGGCCTAGCTTTCAATCCATCGCAACTTGTAGTTGCTTTAACTTATATGTTCGCGAATAGGCTGCAATTGCAGTTTTATACTAAGGTTATAATATAACCAGTGTTCCATTTTTCAAAATTATGTGTTTGATTCGACCTTACGTTATGTGTAGGTATATTGTTATTTGGAAAGTTTTGGCATATATCCTTATAATTATAAAAATTAAATTTTAGGTCCGTCCCAATTTCTTTTTATATAATATCAATCCACATTTTTAGAAAAATAGGTGTAATTCATGGGGTATTTGAGTAATTTTATCAATTTTAACATGTGCTCATGTTATTTTTTTAATGAATCATAATTGCATGCAATACACGCTTTGACGGCTACTCTTTAATTTGAAAATGAGAGATGTAAAAGAGAGTTTCCAAAAGAGAGGCATGTATAAAATACTTTCCAAAAGGAAGGGATGTAAAACAAACATGGTTCAAAAAGAGCGATGTGTCCATAATTTCCACTTGTTATTTTGTATCCCTAAAGCATGAATTTCATCTTCAATCTCTGCCAAATAATGTCATGTCTTCCTACTATTTGTTGCCACTACATCTGCTCAGCACCGACCAGTTTAACGGTAATTTTACTACACCGGGTTAATGTTACTATGTCCAGTACAGATATATTATGTTATTGTGTCATCCACATATTATGTGGGCTATGGTTGAGTTAGAGTAATTTAAGTTGTTGGTTGGATTTTATCCTCTTGATTTTCCAGTTCTTCTTCGGTGTGAAATTTGAACTAAAGGTATCGCTCTTGTTTAGTAGCTTCAAATTTCATCACATCTTGATTTAACCTTTTCTTATTTCTTACATTGTATTTTCAATTTTCGCTAACCGATCAATTTCGCAATTACCTACACTTGTGTTTGTTTTATCCCCAAGATTTCAACTTCTCGTGGTTCCTACCTTTTTTCCTATTGATACAACTGTCAGAATGAATCCTGTTTAGTTTTTATATGGCAAATGTATACCAAGCTAGCAAGTTCACTCTTCAATTTTCTTGATTGATTCCCAAACTTTGAATTATCCTCAACTGCCATGTATATGGAAACATATATAGGCAATTAATTTTACCGCATGCTGACTGATGCCCATTTCCTCTTATAGCAGATGCAACTGCCCTATATATTCATATGCTTGTCAAAAGCCATCCATATATACCAAGCTAGCTTGTTCACTCTTCAATTTGGTTGATTGATTCCTAAAACTTTAATTGTTCTTAATTACTGCATATATACTTAAACATATATAGGCAACTAATTTTAATTGTTCAAAAAGAGGGAAGTGTCCATGATATGCTGATTCATGTCTACGTTTTTATTATACATGTATGATGCCATCAATTTTTATTTTGTCAAATTGTGAACTTAGCTATTATATATTTTGGGTAATAAATTATTATCATGCATTCATTCACATAATAATTCCTCACTCAATGCTATTCATTCCTTAACTTAATTTGCATATCCACGTTACATCTGCACTGTCTATACTTGTGCTCCCCTATCCTTCCCTTAATTTCAAAGTTGTAAATTTTATATTCATTGGTGCTATTTTTTCATGTTCCTTCCTATCTCAGCATATGTAATGTTCTATTTTTCTTCAAAATCCTTCATCGTCATTCATTAGCATATATATATTTTACAAAATGTTGTTTGTATGCTTAAATGTGATCTATTTTTTAATAGCCATGTCATTGAGTAATTTATATTCATATATAATTTTGTGTTTATCAAAATTTTAATTGAAATAAAATTGACTTTTAAACTTTCACTCTTTTTTTATACCAAAAACGAAACATATTAAACTAATGGCAAGGAGAGTTCTGGAGCCAATTTTAACTTCCTTTTCCTGTTCAACTTTGGTTTCCCAAATAAGTAATAGAGAGAGGGAGGGAGGACAAATCTGTATGATGGTCTGGTTAAGGATTGATGTAATAAACAGAGTGGTTTATCAGATCAATTAATGGGGCACAAGAACATTGAAAAATTAATGTATATTTATTAGCATATCTCATTACTGTATTGACACCGAGATTCCCAACAACGGTGTAAACACTTTGATTTTTTTAGTACTATATACATGTTGTGTTATCCGTATATACTTTATTAATAGTTTATGATAAACATTTGATTTACCTGGATTTTGAAAAGAAAACTCTTTTGTGCTTAAAAGATAATGAAATCATGATAAAAATATTCGGACCCACAAAAGATTTCTAGGGTCATTCAATTATGTTTTGGATACCAGACATATTTGATTGACCTTCATACCTCTTGGAAATGGTTACACAAAGAAGATATGTTCTGTATTCAATCAATATACTAATCTTGCCTAAATAATTGGCTTTGATCAGCTTAAGTAGTCAGCTTCTTTTGAAACACTGGGAACTTGGCATCTTTTGAGGAAAAAAAGTTGGTCTGCTGCTAATATGAAATCAGATTCAGCACGAACTACATGAAACCAGTGTAATAAATTCATTTTCATATCAACTAAGACTCACCATCCTTTACCAACTACACTGAATTGTGGGCACTTTTTCTCAGACAAAAACGATATCAAGGTTAACGTAATATTTTGGTAAGATCTGAACTTTGAATAGTTTATCTAACTACCTTTATTGTGTAAATAAATCTGCATAATCTGGGCCCATTTCACCAAAACACATAGAAAATTAATTGCGGAATATTTTGATTCATCTTATCAATTTGAATTTCTCGAAATATTGTAACTTCCTTCCACGTAGTTATGTGTGTTTAGACAATATCTCAAACGAAAAAGACCTTAATTTTATATTTTTCATTTCTTAGTTTTATGCGCTTGAACAAATACACACTAGCATTGTCGACTGATGCAGACTTGTAGAGTATTAACGCTGAAATGTAGAACAAGTACTTCAAAAAAGATGTAGGGTTGGTGAACAAGGCATAAGGCGATACACCGAAAGTGTTGTGCTAATTCCTTCCTAAAAGAAGGGGAAGATCCAAGCAAGAGAGTAGAAGAGGAGGCTACTGAATAGATTTGCACGTCTGCTGCAAACTGACTGTATCACATGGCTCGGCTTAGGATGAGTCTGAAACTAGAATTGCAGTTACAATTGAGTGGCTGAAACTAGAATGTGGATGTGTGTTTTCGGACTTGTTCAATCTTTGATACTTTGATGAACAGGGGCAATGCTAAGCTATAGAATGCAATGTCTCAGACTAAACCGATGTAGAATATTAATCTAAAAATAAAGCTGATACTGAGGCTAGTTGTTATGGATAGAACTCTGCTTCTGAATATGAAAATTTGAATCTGAGATTGTAGTTTAGTTTAGTTAAAGGACCCACTAAATTTAGAAATTGGGGTAGAAAAGAACTGCAATATTGGGGCTTGATAGAGGTAGAAAGTATGGCAGAAAGTTTGAACCAAGGTGCAGTCATAGCATCGTTGCAAGCGACATGTTGCATTCGACGGAAACTGAAAAAGGGAATGGCATTCTGCTACACATACTGAAATAGTGGTGCTGCCTGGCAAGTGCTGCTGCCTGGCAAGTGTTGCTGCCAAGTGATCTGTTTGGGATGAATGAAGCTATGTCCTTGCTTTGCAAATTGAATAGGTTAGTATCATTGAGAACAGGCCTGGCCCAAGGGCAAGGCCCATGAGGCATTTGAATTGGGCAACCTTCTTGATAGGGAAAAATGAGGAGAAGAAGAACTTTATTCAAGCTTTATATTAATTGGTGCAATATATTTGTTTAATAAAACTGGTTGGCTGAGTGGATAAGTTGTTTAAAGTGAAGCAGCAAGTGCCAGGTTCAATTCCCATTGGTATAAGAATTTTCAGTCGTTTTGCTTTCTTTTTTGCATTTTCTTCTTAGCATATTACTTTGCCTAGGGCAACCGTTTTGCTTTCTTTTTTGCATTTTCTTCTTAACATTTTACTTTGCCTAGGGCAACCCAGCCCATTGGGCCGGCCCTGCTTGAGAACCCATTTATTTTATACTTTGCTTAGTGGTAAAAGTGAATTATTAATATTTGGCTATTGAGTTTGAATTGTAGCAACTAGCAACACAGATGAGACATCAACGTCCATCCTTTGCTCTAAATGATGTTAGTAATAAAATATCTACTTTGGTATTCTGGTAGGGCTATCTATTGATATTCGAAAAATTCGAAATCCGCTTGCATTCTTATCTGAAAAGCGGATGAATATCTAATATCCAGAAAAAAAAATGCGAATGCGGATACAAAGACATCCGCATTCGAAACTTATCCGTCTAGTTGTGTCAAAACTATAGTTTTAAATTATGTGTATTTTGATACAATAAAAAATATTCATTTATTGTTTTTACTAAGTTACTACTTTATATTGTATACATCCAGTGCTTACTAACCGTTCAAAACTATTCATTATCACAATGTTTGTTATTTTTAACACTTCTATAATCAATGAACTTGAAAAAAATTGTGTTAAGTTAAAATTTTCATTTATATTTCTTGATTTTTAGGTCATGGGCAGATATGATAATTATCCGGTATCCGCCCGTATCCGCGGATACGGACATCCGAAAATTATATCGAATGCAGATGCGGATATGACGCTATCCACATCCGAATGTATTTGATTTGCTATACGTAATTTGGCTATTGCATTTGCTACACGTGAGTATAATTGATAAGATATGGATTACGATGTTGGTGTATCACTAGTAACTAACCGTTCGTAGAATATATTTCCCGAATTTGGATTACGATGTTGCTAAACTTCAACTTGTTTTCAATCTATTTCCAGAAGAAATGAGGAGAGAAAGATTGTGATTTTGATATGGTTTACTCTGTAAACCAGAGTTTAGATGAAACTGTGTTTTTCATAGTTTCCAGTAAACAAGAAAAATTACAAACTTGCTTTGATTTATTACTGAAAATATAGTTCAGGGTTAAACAATATTTTTTAAACTAGTTTACAATCATTTTCATAAGAAAAGAGGGGAGAGAGAGATTTGGATTTTGATATGGTTTACTTTGTAAACCTGATACTTAAATGTCACTCAGTTTCCAGTAAAAGAAAAACTATATGGTCTTGCTTCAATTGGTTACTGGAACACAATGCAGTGTCACAACATACTTTAACTTGTTTTAAAATTCATCTTTCAGAAGGAATAAGGGGAAGAATTTCTAGTTTTGGCCTGGTTTACACTGTAAACCATAGTGCTATAGGAAACAGAGAACAGAAGAAAGGAAACAACATTTCCAAGCAAAGAAAAAAAACACAAGCATAACAATTCATTCACATACAAAAGCTATTCACATTCATGCAGACATTCAAACACAAATAATTGAATAAAGCATAGGTTTACTCACCTCTTTTTTTTCAGAAGTTCCTGACAGTTTTTCAAACTAAGATGAAGCCTGCGACTCTTTTTTTCCTTTTCCTACTTTAAGTTTTTTTTTTGAAGTTTAGATCTACAGGTTATAAATGAAATTATTTACTTATTCTTGATTGTATTCATTTACTCAATTCATTAATAACAGTAATTTGTTTTAAAATTACTTACAGTTTGAATGTATATAACAGAGAAGCCTCTTTTTTTCTGCAACTTTAAAACCAGAAGTAGATTAATTCTTCGATCCTGATTTCCCTGCAAATGATTGTTATTGTATTAAATTCTTCCTTCATTAGAGATTTTAATTTCAAGTTCAAATTTCAAAAAGAAGGTTACTTGCCTTTAAATTATTTCCAAAAATTACTGCCCTTGCACTGCCAAAAACCTGAAGCACTTGTTTAAAGCTAATCTTCAGTTTTAAACTTTGTTTGTGTTAAAACTTGGTTTTAAAATCATAATCTCATTAACTATAAAATTTTAAAAACTTACCTGAGAGATGTAACACACTACATCCTAAAGCTTTAAGATGATTCAGAGATTTTTGTTCTTTTGAATTGAATAGAAGAAGGGCTGACAGTTTCTTTTTTTCTAAATTTTTTTCTTTCTTGAGTGTTGGAGTTTGAGATTGCAAAATCTTTTGGTTGTTGAACTTCAGAGATTTGGCAGCTTAATAAATCTGAAATTGGAAGCTGAAAGGTTTTCTCAAATTTTTAATTTGATTATTTTACTAAAGTAATGATGTTTCATGCCATTTGTTAAAATATAATCATGAGATTTCAATTTTGCTAATTTCTTCACTCCATCTCCCATGTGAATGTATGTTTACATTTGTGATTTGTTACAAGGCAAAAGAATTTTACAAACTTTAATTTTATATTATATACACTTTATAAACAAATGTATTCCTTTATTCATTTGTGTGTGTGTGTGTGTGTGTGTATATACGCACAATGTTAAAAGAATTTAACCAATATTTACATTACATATATTACATCTTAAGGATTTTAAATGCTACTTATTTTTAAACATTTATTTTAAATTTAAATTCAAACTTCAATTTTTAAAATTGAAATATAAATATTTATGTTATTTATACATTCACACTTATCCTGAACAAATTCAAATTAAATTTCAATATGTATTCAATATTGCTCATATATACAATGTACATATATGTATTAATTTTAAATTTAAATGACCTTTTAAACATTCATTATTACAATATTTTAAACTCAAAATAAAATTAGAATTTATTTATATATTATTATCACTTATTTTTATTTGTTTTAGACTTTTTTCAATTTATTTTCAAATTAAATTCCAAGGGTTTTTAATATATTATTAATTTATATTGATAAATTTTTTTTGGGATGCTACAGATATCCCCTCCTTAAGAAAATTTCGTCCCCGAAATTTGCTAGGAGACGACAAAGAATGGATAGATACACAAAGATAGAGAATCGACTCACAAATCAAGCCGATTATCTATTCTGTATTTGGCTTACCAAATCAGAATATCACTAACAGATACGATAACAAACTCATTCAATACTATACAAGATACTTGGGTCACCAGATCTACGAAATATACATGGGTATTGTTAGTTCGAAGGGATAACTAACCGTTCGCAGAATATATCGTGACCCAAATGATAGATAAATGGATTTAATCTTTCGAAATTCTCAAATACTAGATATGGATTCCAAACTTAAGTCGGAACACCCCAAATTATATATCTTGTCCCTCTTCGGACTTTGATCCTCACAAGAAATTACAGTAGAATTTCATATTTTTGGTTTAATCGAAATTGTTTTATCGATACAATTTATTTAACTTTATATTTTAGGTAACCAGTTTATTTCAAATCAAATTTCAATTTTCTCTAAAGTTAAGAACGAAAAGCTGATAGAAATTTGACCAAGAGAATACGAAATAGAGACCTATCTACGATTCGTAGGGCCACCATCACACCGAAGCTTCTTCCTCAAGCTGCTACAAAGCAATCAAAGAAATTGGAAAGATGAATCAAAGGAGATTGATAAAGAGAGTTATTTACACTGTTGTGACAGGGCATTGACCATTTGTAGTTGTATTTTCCTGTCCCCTATCTCGTCCTCTTCTTGCATTCATACTTACTATCAGTGGATAGTAAGAGAATTTACTGAGGCATTCGAACGAATATCTTATGGATTACTCATTCTAGGGTATACTTCGCCCTATCTCTAATGAGTCACTTAATGTGTTATACTCCTGAGATAAAGTTTTTAACCTTCAGCTCTGATACCATTGTAACGATCCTGACTCGACCTTCGAAAATCGGCACCGAATACGACACCCGTATTCAAATGCCGCAGATCCAAACGTCGAACCTGGTTCGCCGGAGCTTATAACACATTAAGTACAACACGGTAGAAAAAATGAAATAATACATTTGATGCAATAATAGATATAAAATGGTACAACAGAATGATACAATAGATATCAATACTATCAGAGATACAAGAAATATCAGCGGGAAGAATATCTTCAGTAGAACGTATCTCCAAATCAAATGCTCCAATCCAAAGCTAGCTCGAACTTCCGATCAAGTTGCACAAAGCTAAGCTAGGTCAGTCGTCAAGGACTGAAGAAGATCCCAAAGATTGAAAGCTACCAATCCAAAGACTTCGAAGGCTATCGAATCTACACCTATTACTTGATTATTGGAAAACCCAACTCTAGACTGCTCGTGTGGAAAATAGTGGGCACCCAGAGTTTAGGAAAGGAACAATAAACTCCAGGTCAGTCGTGGGACTGGTGTGAGCAAACAAAAACAGTTTTATCTTTAAATAAACAAAAGAATTTAGATTGAAATCCGCAATGCTTTTTGAAAAATGAAACTACCATAAGGCCTCCCGGCACACACACAATGCAATCGCACACGTACGGGAGATTTTTCCTTTTGATAGTCAAACATGCTTACTACACAAAAATCCTTTTTGATATTATTATTAGTGCATAGTGGAAAACCATTCAAAAGTATAATATTGATCTTAGCCAGCATAGGTACCATTATACTACGCCTACTATAGCTACCACCTGAGGTGGCAGGTAATACAACTACAATCGTAAAAGGCTCGTATTGGATGAATGGATTTCCAACAAATGGTCGGACTAAGGAACTTCCTATTGCCACATGGGAACACCTCTGGAGTGACACTCCAAGAACCTACCTGGCTCTCTACTAATACAAGGCTGGCTACCCTCATTCTCAGGGAGTAAAACCTAAGATATACCACCCCCGGTCGTTTGCGACCTTTATCCAAGGGCCCTCTACACCAACAACATCACACCGTAATTAATATACTACAGTGTCCACATGAGTAAATATCTGGGCTCCATACCATGATACCACCCTTTTCCAGAAGGAATGGTCATACTCTAGGGGAGCTACCCCAGAAACCTTGCTGCATCTTTCCTGTTTCGACCATTACCGGTTTGTGAGGCTCGATGAGGTCTCGTCCATAAAGCTATGCTTTTCACAAAGCCATGCTTTGATCAAAAATGATCAGTAGCACTTCGTATGCCACATTACCAAATTGGGAATGTATCACTGGTAACCATCAACTACATAACCTCTGAGATCGTATGTCTCAGAGAAGGGTGTTAAGCTAAGAGAATAAATCTCCACCACCGACCAGAAATGTATTTGAAAGAAACTGGTTTTACATCTCAAAGTGTAATGTCAGACACACATTCATACAAGTCTGTTCTGGGTTTGAACAAAACCGAAGGCACTTTCGAAGAAGCCCTTGCAAATTCGGGTATTCACAATCCCGATCGGACTTCCCATCACTTAGGGAATCTCTGTACCGGCGCGACTCAGTGCAGAGACAATCGACGAGGTTATCCTTTCGTTCTCGAAAATACCCGATCTTCACCACCCGTCTTCAAATGCTATCCATAACGATGTATCATTATTCGGAATGGGTTATATGACATAAGGTCCACTCCCCGCTAAACCGAATAATGAGCGCAATATTTAAAAACATATGGATATGGGATTTCAGTTAAGTCACAACTTTAAAATTCAAAACTTTCTTTCAAATGGTTTAACCCAATTACCATTTCAAATCTATAACAAACAGATTTATTTTACAAAGTTCACCCAGTTCCACAAAGATCTATTTACTAATTTAAAACAATTTCCATTTTAATTGGATTATGTCATTTAATCTTTAAATCCAATATTTTACTCATATCTTTCAAAACCGTTTCCAAAGATTCATTCATAACTTGGAAAACCATTTCAATTCGAACTTGAAATTCCTTTAATACAAATTGGAAATTCATTTCTTATATGAAAGCTTTTATCATTTGAAAACGAACAGTTTTCTTTTTGGAAAAATCCAATTTCAATTATACGAGTTAAAGTTTTTCAAACTTGGGTTAAATTTAATTCCCAAAACAACACTTTAAAAAAAAGTTTAAAAACCCATATAAACTTATATGACCTTTTACATCATAAATTCTCAAAATAGAATTCAATTTCAAATATTGAATTCAAATTTAAATTAAAATTCAAAACCAAATTAAGTTATTCAAAAATAACTTTTATCTGTGAAATCCCTTTTCAAAAGCTTTTTCCACTTTAAATCCGATCCATTTCCAAAACCATTTAGATTCAAAAATTCAATTTTTAAAATTATTTTAAAAAATCTGTGACTTAACCAATTTCCACGTGCAATCCATATTTGTGTGTGTCTAGTGTATTCCTGGGGGTTTTACACAATAGTGCACAACATCAATCATCACAGATTCAATCATATCAATATTGATAAGGGGTATAACCCATAGCACTTATCTTTTCGTTCACAGATTCATAGATAAAGTAAATTTATCAATCACAAAGATTCATCATTACGATTCAATGTGGGTTTCGGGTAAACAACTGGAATTCGACTCCTTGTCGCATCGAAATTCAAATGCCATTTTACGGGCAAAAGGGTTTTTCACATACATATAGGAACAAATCACAAATCACAGTTCATCACAAAGCAATCACAGTACCACAACAGAAATATCAATCCAGTACAGAATATTTGATGATATTCAATCATCTTCGATTAAGGTTATTGTGATTAAAGTGAATTAACCATACAATTATCTTTATTAATTATTGTAAATCAATGTTTAATTTTACTTTATTATGAATTAATGAAGTCTTAATCAAGTTTATTAATTAATTATTCCTTTAAAAATTATCTTAATTTCATTAGTTCTTAATTGTTAACTGATTAAGTTTAATTGCCCTTGTTAATTGACTATTCTTTAATTGATTAACTATTAGTTATGAAATCATTGCAAAACAGTAATTGTTAATTACTATTTCTCATTATAAATAAATTTGTTTAAAGTTAACATTTGGATATTTGATTTACTTCTATTTTTTTAAGTTAAATTTTAAAACAACTTTTATTCGAAAGAAAATATGAATTTGAAAAAAAATCATTGAATCCCACTAATTTCAAAAAAAAAACATTTCAATATTATTTACTCCATCCTCCATTAACAATTCCTTTACTTTGTAAAGAATGTATCCAGAAAATTATTTAAGTTAAGTTTCCAAAATTTAGTTAGAAACTGGATTTTGTTGTTTTTCATGTCCAACCCGAGGCTCCCCCGGGTTGTCCCCAAGACAAACATCCCCCGACTTCGAGTTTTACCCAAATTAGCCCGCGTAAATTCCTTTTTACAAAAATTTGTTTAAGTTTTAAAATCAACCCGATACGACCCCCAACCAACACGAGTCCGTCTTCGAGTTTCTACGTAGATTTACCCGAGTAGTACTTCGAGTTGCCTCCCTTCTCCCCCAAACCCATCACAACTGACACCACAGCCACCATGTGCACGTGCACAGCCAAAATCGTCGCCGTTGGTCGGAGCTGCAACCATCCACGAGTCGAAATCCATGCCCCAAAACCCCACAAACACCCAGAATTTGAATTAATTTCGAAAACCAGAATCGCGTCATCTCGACCCAACAACTCATCAGGAACATCATCGGAAGACTGTCTCGCGCCACCTCCTCTGACCGTTAGCAGTCACCAAACTTTGACCCAAACTCCATCAACGTGTGACGCATCGATTTGCACCATTGTCACGCAGTCCGATCACCCGTTGATGGCACAGCATCATCTTTTCGAACGTGAACGAAAATGGGTCACTAAACCCTATTTGATCTCTATTTTACAATCCAAAGATTTATAAATTTATCTAGTGTTTTTTTAGTGATCTATAATGCTCAAACTATCTGCGACGTCGAACTCTTGGCCCACAATTACTTTGATCACTAGAATTTGTCAAATATTCATTTTTCAGACCATCCCAAAAATCTCAGCGTAAAGTTAATGAAAAATTTGAATTTTAGTTTCTAAAATCATTACTTTCAGAGGGGATTCAGATTGCACTACTGAATTTTTAATTCATGATAATCGAATTTTTGCCAAAAGTTAAGTGGTGCCTGCATTTCATACTTTCCAAAAAAATATATGTATAACTTGCTTTAATTCATTACTGACATATAATACAAGTTTAAAAACAAAACTTCAACTTGTTTTCAATCTATTTCCAGAAGAAATGAGGAGAGAAAGATTGGGATTTTGATATGGTTTACTCTGTAAACCAGAGTTTAGATGAAACTGTGTTTTTTATAGTTTCCAGTAAACAAGAAAAATTACAAACTTGCTTTGATTTATTACTGAAAATATAGTTCAGGGTTAAACAATATTTTTTTTAACTTGTTTGCAATCATTTTCATAAGAAAAGAGGGGAGAGAGAGATTTGGGTTTTGATATGGTTTACTTTGTAAACCTGACACTTAAATGTCACTCAGTTTCCAGTAAAAGAAAAACTATATGGTCTTGCTTCAATTTGTTACTGGGACACAATGCAGTGTCACAACATACTTTAACTTGTTTTAAAATTCATCTTTCATAAGGAATAAGGGGAAGAGTTTCTAGTTTTGGCCTGGTTTACGCTGTAAACCATAGTGTTACAGGAAACAGAGAACAGAAGAAAGGAAACAACATTTCCAGGCAAAGGAAAAAAACACAAGTATAAAAATTCATTCACATACAAAAGCTATTCACATTCATGCAGGCATTCAAACACAAATAATTGAATAAAGAATAGGTTTACTCACCTCTCTTTTTTCAGAAGTTCCTGACAGCTCTTCAAACTGAGATGAAGCCTACAACTCTTTTTTTCCTTTCCCTACTTTAAGTTTTTTTTGAAGTTTAGATCTGCAGGTTATAAATGAAAATCTTTACTTATTCTTGGTTGTATTCATTTACTCAATTCATTAATAATAGTAATTTTTTTTAAATTGCTTACAGTTTGAATGTATATAACAGAGAAACCTCTTTTTTTCTGCAACTTTAAAACCAGAAGTAGGATGGTGATTAACTTTATACATAATCTTTATTTGATAATAGAACTAGTTTAAATTTATCCTTAGCTTACAGGTTGTTGAAGAAAAACGCCCGCTTCAAGAGAAGGAAAAATAATCAATAGTAGTTTGCCTAGGTTGATAGAGTTTCTAGTGCTTTCTAGTGCCATCTTATTTTGCTACTAGTCTTTGTACCTGTAAAAATTGCTAATATGAAGGTAATTTATTGAATATTATTTGGTGTATCAAACATGATGTTAATTTTATTGTATTACGGAAAAAAAATTAATTCTAAAATATAACATGTTGATTGTTTTTTAAGTATGCATTAATGTGGTTAAAAATATATAGTAGTGCGGCAGATGTGGTTAATGTTTTAATTCATTTCTTATGATTGTTCAATTTTTCACACCTTTTGGTTTTGTAGAATTTTAATTATGTTAGGATAACATTTTCATAGTGTGTAAGAAATGTCGTTGGGTACATTATTTACGTTAAAAGTTGTCACAAATACATAAAAGATTTATAGAAGAAAATAAAGTAAAGATATTAAATAATAAGTAAGAAGAAAATGATACACGATAACTATAGTGGTTCGGTTAAATGTTGGTCTCCGTTCGTTTGAACTTTGTGATTTTGCAAAGCTTTTACAATGTGATTTTATGGTTCGATGGTCCATGGATCAATAATGACCTATGATATAAAAATGATAATACAAAATTTTAGAATGGAGAAAAGAACTTAGAAATATAGTCCATCACCCTCTATTTACAGAAGAAGATCATCGGATTTGTTTCTTCTATGTTCATGGGGCTATTTGAGTAATTTTACTAATTTTAGTATATGCCCATGTTAATATTTTCATTACTCATGACTCAAAATCGCATGTAACACACTCTTGTCGTCTACACTTAAATTTGAAAATGAAAGGTGTAAAAGAGAAATTTCAAAAATGGAGGGATGTACAAAATTGTTTCAAAATGGAGGGATGTAAAATAAATAAGGCTTTCAATAATTTCCACTCGTTATTTTGTTACCCTAAAGCATGAATTTCATCTTCATTCCCAGCCAAATATTGTCATGTTTTCTTATTATTTACCGCCATTACCATCTCCACAGCACCGATCGCTGGGTCAATCTTACTTTTTCCAGTATAGATATATTATGCTGCTATGCCATTCACATATCATGTGGTCTATGGCCAAGTCAAAGCAATTTGAATTGTTTGGATTTTCCCCTTTTTCATCTTGATTTTCCCCTTCTTCCGTGTAAAATTAGAATTAATGGCATTGCTTTTATTTAGTAGCTTAAAATTTCATCATATGTAGATTTACCTTTTCTTATTTCTTTCATTGCATTTTCAATTTTCGCTAACCGATCAATTTCACAACTGCCTGATGTTATTTATGTTTTCTCCTTTGGATTTAAACTTCTGGTAGTTCCTACCTTTTTTCCCATTGATGGAACTATCAAAATAAATCCAGATTATTTTTTATATGGAAAATGAGTTGGATTATTTTAGAGTAGCATATTTCTTTGGAGTTAAAAGTAAATTAGGTAATGATGAAAGCTTTTATACTTCGAAATTATCCCTTAGTTCAAATTTGAATTTATATATACATTATAACATGATTTCAATTGTAGCAGCACTTCTTGTGTGTTCTTCATATATGCTTGACCAGCGGTAGCTTCTAGTGCAATATGCGAGCAGCCTGTCTTGTATGAACGAGGTTCTCCGTTATACATTTAGAGCCAACCATCGACAGTTTGAAAGCTGCTGCTTGTCACATATCCTGGCCCAACAAATAAAAGAAGCACCTAAAATCCATCCATATATACCAAGCTAGCATGTTCACTCTTCAATTTGCCCAATTGATTCCCAAAACTTTGAATTATCCTTAACTAGCATGTATACTGAAACATATATAGGCAATTAATTTTATTGCATGATGATTGATGTCCATTTACTTTAATAGTAGATGCAACTACCCTTTATATTCATATGCTTTCCAAATCCATCTATATATACCAAGCAAGCTTGTTCACTCTCTAATTTGGTTAATTGATTCCCAAAATTTTAATTGTTCCTAACTACTATAAATATTGAAACATATATAAGCAATTAACTTTATTGCATGCTGATTGATGCCCATTTACTTTATTAGCAGATGCAACTGCCCTATATATGCATATGCCTACTACTTGTATGTTTTAATTATATATGTATGATGTGATCAATTTCTATTTTGTCAAATTGTGAACTTGCCTATTATATCTTTTGGCTAATAAATTATTATCATGCATTCATTCATATATTAATTCCCCACTCGGTGCTTTTCATTCCTTATCTTAATTTGTTGATCCATCATCGCATCTACACTGTCTACGTTGTTAGAATTCTCAAAAATAGTGAACGAGATATATCCCACGTCGCCAAAAATAAGTCCATTTTCTTGTTTATATAGTGTACTCTCAATCTCTGTATTGGCCCTTAGGGTCAGGTAATTTTGTGCGAGGGGGAGAACCTATATGGCTATGGACTAATACGCGCACGCCACCGCCCATCCGACCGACCGAACCAGGTCAAGTGCGGGTGCAATAAAATTGGGTTTTGTCATATATTTTTGCTACCTAAAAATGGATAGATTTTAAAACAGAAGTGTGTTTAAATAGATACGGATTTTCCAACGGTTGTGACCTTTGCAAACTAATGAAGAGATGCAAATTTTCAAATGACCATTACAACGAACAACAACAGTTCTGAACTGTTGCAAACGAATGGACGCGACTGCTGCGAACAGTAACACTTTTTGGCATTGCAAATGAACGGACACAACTGTTGCGAAAAGTAACACTTTTTGGCGTTGCAAACGAACAGATGCGGCTGTTGCAAACAGCAACAGTTTTTGGCGTTGCAAATGAAAGGGAGTGTCTGTTGCGAACAGTAACAATTTTTGGCGTTGCAAATAAGAGGATGCTACTTTTCTCAACGGGTGTAGCTATTAGGAATTCGGCTATAAATAAGGAGGAAATCTGATCACTTTCCTCGCTCAATTTAAAAACCGAGTTATCTCTTCTTTATCTTCATTTCTTAAAATCATAATTAGTCCCATCGCACAGAAGATCATACACATCACGAACTCGAGAAGCTTACATCTGTTGTACCTTATGAGACTTTGAATAAAGTCTTAAGGAAATCGTTACGACAAGCCTCAGACAAAATTTCCTTCTTCAACCGGTTAGATTTCTAGTTGATTTATATATATACATATATATATCATTTTTGTTTCTATGTTGTACTATTTCCTTAAATAGTATAATGTTTGATCTATCTCTATAGTTATTATTACTATAGTTGTTAGTTTGTTGTTATAATTAATTGCGACATACTTATTGCTAAAAATAGCTAATACAGAATTCCAAAGTAGTGGAATCTGATTTGTAAACTTGTGAGACGAGTTTATTATTAATTAGTCTCTGTTTTGGTATATAGACGTATAACATCTTAAGATTTTAATGTTTTCACTTCAATCGAAATGGCAACGGTTGAACTATCAACAAAGGCTACTACTCACAACAGGCATGATCCATTCAAAGGAGATGGTGATGACTTCATAACATGGAAAAATCAAATGCTGATTTATCTCACCACTCTAGGGCTGCAGAAGTGCGTCGAGGAGGATGAACCAAACCTAAAGACGAACAAACTAGAGAAAAAGATGCAGCTGTTTTTTTAGAATTGACTAATGGAAGCATTCAGACTTCCTGTGTCGAAACTGCTTTCTGAATTGTCTGCATAAGTACTATATAAAGTATATCAGCCACACCAAACAGCAAAATCCTTATAGACTGCACTTGCAAATAAGTACAAAACGCAAAGTGTCAGTTTGAAGAAGTTCATCGTAGATATGTCTGTGGACTACAAAATGGTTGACTCCAAATCCGTAACTACTCAAGTGCAAGAACTCCAACTCATAATTCATGAACTTGAAGCAGAAAGACATAAAGTTGGAGAATCCTTCCTTGTAGAAGCGATAATAGGAAAATTATCACCATCCTCGAAAGACTGCCGCAATTATCTGAAACATAAGAAAAAGGATATTTCCTTAGAAGATTTTATTGTTAGACTAAAAATTGAGGTTGATAAACGCGGAGTGACAAAACAAAGCAAAGAGGAATTTGTGGCAGAAGGGTCAAAGAACAAAGGTCATTTCAAGAAAAACAAGAAGAAAAAATTCCCGCATAAGAGAAAAGCTCTTGAAAACAAACCCAAAGACAACCAACGAACTAAGAAGTTTAATGGCGAGTGTTTGTTTTGTGGAAAAATAGGACACGCTGCTAGAGATTGCAAACACAAGAGGAACGCAACTCAGAGGCAAATAGGATGGATAACATGGAAGTAGACGAGTTTAACTTTTCAGCAGTTATATCTGAATGCAATTTGGTTCAGAACCCTAACCAATGGTGGGTGGACACAGGCGCTACTCATCATGTTTTCTCTGACAAATCCATGTTTTCTACATACCAGAAATTCGATCAGGAAGAAAAACTCTATATAGGTAATTCTGCAGTTTCCATGATTGAAGACAGTGACACGATAATCCTCAAGTTTACTTCTGAAAAAACTGTCAAGTTGAATAACGTGCTCCACATTCCAGAAATACGCAAGAATCTCATCTCTGGTCCAGTGCTATCAAAGAAAGGATTCAAAATGGTCTTCAAGTCAGAAAAGATGGTTCTGTCCGAAGCTGGAATGCATATAGGAAGGGGATATTTATGTGATGGCCTATTAAAGCAAATATAGCCGTTGCCGGCAATAAAACTACGTATTCTGATTATGCTATTAATAAAATTGAAGTTTCTTATTTGCTTGAGCACGAAATTTTACTATGGCATGATAATTTAGGACACATAAATTTTTGAAAAATGAAAAAACTATTAAACTTAGGATTAATTTCGAAATTCCAAATAGAAAAAACTACAAATGTGAGACATGCATAGAAGCAAAAATGGTCAAAAAACCATTTCATAATAATTGATAGAAGCACCAAACCACTAGGTTTGGTTCATACTGATTTATGTGATTTCAAAACCTAGAAGAAGTGGGAAAAGGTACTTTATTACCATTATTGACGATTATACACGATATTTCTTTGTATATCTTCTAAACAGAAAGGATGAAGCAATTACATCGTTTATGAAGTACAAAGCTGAGGTAGAAAATTAGTTAAATAAAAAGATCAAGATATTGAATCTGATCGAGGTGGAGAATACGAATAACCATTTGAACAATTATGTGTCGAAAATGGTATAATTCATCAAACAACAACACCATATTCACCACAACAAAATGGTATAGCTGAGAGAAAGAATAGAACATTAACAGATATGATTAACGCGATGCTCTTAACTTCTGGCTTACCGACGAACTTATGGGGGGAAGCCTTAAATATGTCTAATCATATACTAAACAAGGTTCCTTACAATAAAACAGAACTAATTCCATATGAGTTATGGAAAGGACACATACCAAGTTTTAAATACTTCAAAGTGTTGGAGTGCTTGGCAAAAGTTCTAGTTCCACCTCCTAAGAAAGTCAAATTTGGACCAAAAACAGTAGATTGTTACTATTTAGGGCCAGCCCAAAATAGTAATGCCTACATATTTTTGGTATTCAAGTCTGATATAACTGATATTCATGTCAATACAATCATGGAATTAAGAGATGCCTCATTCTTTGAAGATGCATTTCCCGACAAAAGAAATGAAGGATATGATATCCCCAAAAGGACAAGAGAAGAATTGAGTAAATCATTAGAAGATGATACTCATCGTGAAACTGAGAAAGTTGAACCAAGAAGAAGCGCAAGGGCATTCCAAAACATTTGGTTCGGAATTGTTAACATATACGTTAGAACACGAACCTCAAATGTGTAAGGAAGCAATTTCATCTTTTGAATCCTCATGTTGGAAAGAAGCAATCCAAAGTGAAATTGATTCAATTTTGAGTAATAAAACTTGGGAAATAGTTGATCTTCCATCTAGAATAAAACTAATTGGTTGTAAATGGATCTTTAAAAAGAAGATAAAACCAAATGGCTCCATCGACAAATATAAAGCAAGATTGGTAGCCAAAGGATATCGTCAAAAAGAAGGTGTAGACTTCTTCGATACCTATTCACCAGTAACACGAATAACCTCTAGAAGAATGTTAATAGCAATTGCATCCATCTACAATCTATAGATTCATCAAATGGATGTAAAGACAACATTTTTAAATGGAAATATCGATGAGGAGATTTACATGGAGCAACCTGATGGTTTTATATCCAAAGGGAATGAAAACAAATTATGTAGATTAGTCAAATCATTATACGGATTAAAACAAGCTCCATAACAATGGCATGCAAAATTTAATAGTTTATGATGAAAAATGGTTTTTGTATAAATGAATGTGATAAATGTGTTTATTACAAAAAAATTGGACAATCATACGTGATGATTTGTCTATACGTAGACGATATGCTAATCGTCGGTCCAAATACTAAGGTAATAGAGACCACTAAGCAGATGTTAATCAACAATTTCGATATGAAAGACTTAAGAGTTGTAGATGTTATTTTGGAAATCAAAATAATAAGAACACCTAATGGAATTGAATTATATCAGTCATATTATGTAGAAAAAGTGATTGAAAATTTTCAAAATTTTAGAGTTAAAGAAGTACGAACGCTGTATAATCCATCGAAAGTACAACATAAAAGCACTAATGAGAGTGTAATGCAACTGGAATACTCTCGTATAATAGGATGTCTTATGCATCTCATGATTTGCACAAGACCAGATATAGCTTATGCAGTAAGTCGATTAAATAGGTATACAAGCAACCCAGGGAAGGAACACTAAAAAGCTCTAATGATAGTACTTGAATATTTAAAAAATACCACGAACTATTCCTTACATCATGAAAAATACCCTACACGCTTAGAAATATAAAATGATGCAAACTGGATTGCTGATTCAGAGAAATCGAAATCAACGAGTGGTTATGTATTTATCTTAGCAGGGGCAATAGTGTCATGGAAATCTACTAACCAAACATGCATAGCTCGATCCACTATGGAATCGGAGTTCATCACTTTAAATAAAGCATGCGAAGAAGAAAAATGGCTTCGTCGCTTTTTAGAAGATAATTCATTTTGGCCTAAACCTGTACCAGCCATATGCATACACTGTGATAACCAAGCTGCATTAGCAGAGCGCAAAACTTTGTGTATAATGGAAAGTCACGACACATTCATCGGCGCCATAACACAGTTAGGTAGTTACTCTCAAATGGAACTATCTCCATAGATTATGTTCGAACAAATAATAACCTAACGGATCCATTTTCTAAAGGTTTATCAAGGTAGAAAATTAACTGTGCATCGAGGGTAATGGGTTTAAAATCCTAAACCAACAAGAGTTATCTTATACGGAAACCTATCCTAGCAACTGGAGATTCCACGGACTAGAATCAATAGGCAAACCAGTTTTGAATAACTCAAGACGTAATGCATTTGTTTGGACTTAGTCCTACTCCATTCCTATGGTGCACAATATAAATGCATGCCTACAGAAGTATTAAAAGGATAAACTATGTTTTTTAATGATGATCATATCTTGAAAATAACAAATGGGGTATATGTAGGATACTCTTAATGGTTATGATCACTTGTGTTTGTGTGAGCTGGGTCGGCTCCATGAGAATATTAAAGGCTTTTATTCTCTATAAACACTCGCACAACCAAAAATTGTTCAAGACCAAAATGAACACAACCAAGAGATTGGATGTGAAGGGAAATAATGCTTGTAAAGCTTATTGTCTGGTTATACAATAACGGCTAACGGTTCAACATGAAATAATTCACCGATTAGCCAAGTATATACGACAAGTTTTAACTAGAAAAGTTCAAAGTGAAATATCTACTTACCATCGATATAGCATTATTTTCATATGAACTATGTGATATTACACTTTGTGTGGGGGAGAAATATATCGCATTCATGTGGGGGATTGTTAGAATTCTCAAAAATAGCGAATGAGATATATCCCACATCGCCAAAAATAAGTCCATTTTCTTGTTTACATAGTGTACTCTCAATCCCTATATTGGCCCTTAGGGTCAGGTAATTTTTTGCGAAGGGGAGGGCCTATATAGCCATAGACTAACACGCGCCACCGCCCGCCCGACCGACCGACCGGGTCGGGTGCGGGTCCAATAAAATTAGGCTGTGTATAACCTACATATGTTCTCCCCTTTCCTTCCTTTAATTTCAAAGTTTCTTCTATTTCTCATGTTTATTAACTTTTATATCCGCTGGTGCTATTTTTTCATGCTTCGTCCTACTCAGCATATGTAACGTATTATTGTTCTTTAAAATCCTTAGCCATCATTATTTAACATACATATGCATACATACTTATACATACAAATATTAAATATACATACATCCATGTATATGTGTGTGTATATTAAAAATATTGTTTGTTTGCTTGGATGTGATCTATTTTTTCAACAGACCATGTCATTAAGTAATTTATATTCATACATAATTTTGTGGAATTATTATAGCTGCATTAGGATTCTAAGTTAAATTGTTAGACTGAAAAATCCATGTTACCGAGACCTCTGTGATCTGATGAAAATAGGAATTCATGCTGTTTAGATTCCAAGTATTTAATTTCCATCAAAATTTTAATTGAAAATAAAATTGATTTTTAAACTTTGCCCCTTTGTTTTAATCAATATAAAAACGGAACATATTAAATTAACGGGAAGGAGAGTTTTTTAGCCAATTTTAACTTCCTTTTTACATTAGTTTGTAATCCTTATTATCTTAAATTTCCTTTCCCTATTTAACTTTCATTTCCCAAATAAGTATTCATATTTAGAGGAGGGGACAAATCTGTATGATGGGTCTGGTTAAGGACTGATGTAATAAAAAAAGTACAGAACAATTTCTGGGGCATAAGAACATTGAAAAATTAGAATATATGCATCAGTAAATATTATTATTTGTATTAACACTGAGATGACAGATGAGAGGTGCAATGATTGATTCCAAACAATAGTGTAAACAATTTGATTTTTTTTATTTATAATATTATATATGTTGTGACGAGGTGGAGCCTTGGTGCAACGGTTAGGTCATCCACATGAGGATCTGGGCACCCATACTTGATTTTGGAAATAACCTCTTCGCAATGCGAGGGAAAGGCTGTGTACATTATCGACCTCTCCAGAGCCTTCAATCATGCGGGAGCCTCTTGCACTGGATTCTACCTTTATTATATATGTTGTGATATCGGTATGAATTTTCTTAATATTTTATGATAAGCAATTTGTTTACTTAGGATATGAAAAGGAAACTCTTATGTGTTCTAAAAGATAACGAAATCATAACACTTGTCTTTGTAGTTCTTGGTTCGGGTATTCGCATCATATAACCACGACCTGATATCCTTTATAACGGAGATAAGTATTAGGGTAAGCGGTCGCGCACTCATTTTATCTTTCTAGAAACTAAGGTTTGGCGAAATCTTCTGAGATAATCGATTCTTTCCAAATCGATGCTTTCACTTCAAAAATTAATGAGTAATGGCTGCTTGGCTGCTTCAGAAGTCAATTGAGCATTGGAGAATTGGTCTTCGATGGCAGTTCATATTCCAAGTTCTCTCCTTTTTTCATTTAGACTTTGATTTGTGGCTCTGATTTTTGAGAAAGTCTCTAGTGGAGCCTGGTTCTGCACTTCGACATGACTGAAGATGAGAGGATGGTTCCGCTCTTTGACATGACCAGAGATGGTCTTTACTTTAAGATCATCTCTGAATCTTGTGAGTTTCTAGCTGACAAGGCTTTGGTAAGGATATCCGCCCTTCGGTAAGTCCAAGGTATGTGACCGACTTGCAGTTTTCCTTAGAGTATTTGTTCTCAAACGAAGTATATGTCAATTTCAATATGCTTTGTTCTAGAATGTAAAACTGGATTTGCTGACATGTATACCATACTCTTATTGTCACACCATAATGTTGGTTTGAGTTTAATTTTGACTTTTAGCTCACCAAGCAAAGGTTGTATCCACATTATTTCAGCTATTTCACTAGCCACACTCCTATATTCTACTTCGGTATTAAATCTAGATATAGTTGACTTCTTTTTGAACACCATGATTCTAGATTATCCTCAATGTAATTGCAGCATCCTAAAACTGATTTTCTATCATCGTGATATGTTGCCCAATTAGCATCAGTAAATCCAGCCACATTGAGATTTTTTCATGTCTTTAGTGATAAGCCATATGTAGCAGTCCCTTTTAGCTACCTTAAAGATTTTTTTTACTGCTTTCCAATGCTCACTTAGTGGCTCCTGTATAAATTGAGACACTTTATTAACACTGAACGATATGTCAAGTCTAGTTATGGTAGCATATTGCAATGCCCCACAACATAACATGTCTGCTTTCTTGGTAGATCAGGTATTGACATTCTTGGGTTGTATACTTTCTTGGTTGTTTTCATATCTGAGTTGCTAAATGGGAATACATGTTCATCAAACATAACATGTCTGCTAGTAAATTTTTTACACCGTTATCCAGACATTTGTATCCTTTTTGATTAGTTGAATATCATAAGAAAGTACATGGTTTTGATCTGAAAAACAGTTTATTATTGTTGTACTATCTTAAATGAGGGAAACATAGACATCTGAAGGTCTTTAAGCTATGATAATTAGGTTTTACTCCGAATAATTTTTTACAGGAATCGCTTCTTTCAACATTCTTGTTGGTAATCTATTAATTAAATACACCACTATATTGAATAAGTCAGGCCAAAATTTTAATGGTAGAGATGCCTGAGCTAAAAGAGTAAGGCTTGACTCCACAATATGTCTAGTTTTCTCTCAATCAAACCATTTTGCTCAGATGTGTAGGGACATGTAGTTCTATGAACTATTCCCTTCTTATTAAAGAAATTGTTAAGAGTTTTGTATTAAGTATCCCCATCAGTCTGTATAACCTTGACTTGAAACCCATTTTGTTTTACAACTAATGGTATAAAATGTAGTATAGTATTATTTGTTTCAGACTTAGCTCTCAAAAAAAATCCAAGTATGTCTAGAATATGCATCGATAAAGGATATGTAGTACCTGTAACCATAATCTGAACATGCTGGGGATGGACCCTAAAGATTCGTAGCAACTAATTCCAATGGATTTGAATACATAGTAAGAGATAACAGGTACAAACATATGGTATAAAAAATTTCTCAAAAATAATTTTTCTTTCACTAAGTACTTGTTTAACAATATTTGCATTTGGATGCCCAAGTTTGTAATCCCGTGGATCAAATGTACATTTTTTTTATTTAAGTTACCTTAGATAGATTACAACTTTTTTTTACAATATTGGTGGAGCTAACAAGATTGAATCTATAAAGGCCTTTGTCTGCATCACCCTACAAAAGAGTTTCCTTAGTTGGTATGTCTTTAACTAAGTAGCACTTTGGAAAAAAATTCAAAGTAGACATTGTTATTTTTAGCAAATTGAAAGATACTGATAAGATTCTTTTTTTACCTTTGGTAATCTCTATAATCTATTTAGAAATTATAATCTTGCACCTTTGAAATATTTCTTTACCGGTAATTGTAATTCGAATACACACATCGTTGCCTATGCAAATTGACTTACCTTTGTACTCTTTATTTTCAAGATTAAGATTGTCAAGATTGCTTGTTAAATGATTAGTTGCTCTGGAATCGGGATACCATGTTCCATCTTGAATATGTTCTAGTTTTTTTTAACTTGATTTTAGCTACTTTTTGATTGACAGTTAGAGTCTTGTTGCACTAGTGCCATATTTGCACTTAGACTGGCATTTCTCTGACTATTTGTGTTCTTCCCTGGAACATAGATTAAATTTAATCTCAAATAACATTTTGGGGATGTGTGGCCTATTTTTTCAAAAATTTGGCATCTTGTTCCATTATTGTTATTCCATCTTGCTTTTTCCCCTTGCTCTTGCTGATTTATACTACTTTGTAAATGTTAGTTTGACTTGTTGATGTACTAATTTCTACCCTTGTAAATTAATGCACAATTAATTGACATATATGGTTCAATAGGCTTCTTATAATCAATTCTTGTTTGATGTGCAAGAATAATTGAATGTACATCTTCTATTGATGGTGTGATTCTTTGGGATGATATAACAGCCACTACTACCTCATACTCTTCACTTAACCATTTAAAATGATTAGAACTTGTTCAGAATTTGACATTTTGTGTTCTGCTGCTTTAAGTAAGTCACATATTGTTATAATCCTTGTTAGATACTCTCCCATGGATAGGTTATCCTTTATGATACCGTCAAATTGTCTCTTATGATGCATGACGTAGGTAACAAATTGAGAAATGAATATTCTTTCTACTGTTGTCCAGATTCCATTAGAAGTTTTGCTTCCAATTACTTGAGGAGTAACTTGATGCTTATAGAAGATAACAACCATGAACATATTAAACAATCTTGCCTTTAATGTCTTGTGAAGTCTTCGTTGCTGACTATTTGTTTTTTTTTGTCAGTTATGAACATGGGTGGTATTGGAATGGTGCCATGGAGAAATCCTTCGAGACCATAGCCTTTGACAGCAGTTTCCACTTAAACTTTCCAAAGAAGATAATTATCTTATATAAGATGTTCAGTAATCAATTGACTTTGAAGGTTTACAGTAGTCTTTATGAGATTTTTAGTGGCAGTTTGATGCAGGTTGGATGAAGTATCTGAGGTGGTACAACTGTCATTATCTCCTACCATGATGACTTGAAAAATATGATCAGAATCTTGAGACTCGATAATTTACAATATCAAGAAAATTTAGATGGGTGATGATCAGCTTAGTTACTGCCAGTACTCAAATGAGGACACTTAGCTGATGAGTTGTTGGCAATTTAGAAACTATTTTACTGCTTGTTCGGACGACGGAAATTCTATCGGTTTAGAAAACCGTCGAACGAAATTAAATTAAAAATAATCGCAAGCGCACGGTGTACGAATGTAGCACGTGGCGAATACGGGTCGATCCGCAGGGAATTGATGATTTTAAAATTCTACTCAATCAAATTAACCAAAGTTGGAAGAGTGATTAACTAAAAAAAATGACAAAAACAAGCAAACGAAAATTGATAAAAATATGAGAGTGTTAAGACAATTTAGAGGCAATTTCCACTCTCTAGATCACATAAATCAACAATTTGAAGTTATGATCTCTCTTTTCTAGTCATTAGTGAATTAGTTGATGTGCTTATCATAAGTATGGTATATTTGTGCTATTAATTAGCTCAATATAAACCATCAAACTATAACACAACCACTAATACACTTTTAAATTTCATAAAATATGACAACAAAGTTGAAAGCAAAATTTATTTTAAGCATGGCCTATTAACCATTAATTAGAAATATAAGCCATCAAATTTCAATTTCAACAATCACTTCTTTGCCATAATCATATGTAGATGAAGAGGCAATTTGTGTTTTGTTTGTTTAAGCATAGCATATTTGTTATAAACAACATAGACTATCAAATTCAAAGCTAAACAACATCATTAAACCACTTCAATCATTCTCATAAGCATAAAAAGAGAGCATAAACATCAAATTAAGTTGAAGCTACATGATTAGAGAGCTTCATTACCCCTAAATTGAAGGGGTTTAGCCTCTCATATTTGTTATCATATGAACAAATGTAGCTTGCAACATGAGAGAAAAAGAAAAGGAAAAGAGAGCAAAGTGAAATGGAAAACTATTCTAATTGCATAAAGGAAAATCTACACTACTTGCATAAAAGGAAATGAACATGTAATTAAAAAGAAACAATAATTAACATTGCATAAAAAAAAGAATTACATAAGAGAAGACATGGCTAAGTAGCCATGGAAAGAAAGAGAGATTTGATTTATTTTCTAAACTAAAACTAACTAGAGGAAGAGGTAGATCTACATGAAACATAAGGGGTATTTATACAAGTGTTAAAACCCTAATTCATTTTTTTGGGGAATGCCCAAAATGCCCCTTAGGAAGTGTGGAGGCCAAGTTATCATTAACATATCTTAATCCCCCATTAAGTGTACATGAAGCCATTAAGTCCAAAAGCATATGCATTAGTCTTTAATTTGTACATTAAGGTAGGTGGGTAGGTGGGGTCCTCCATGATCTTCACTTTGAATTATTTCCATCTTCATTCCTTTATTTTCATGTTGTGCATGCATGTGTCTTCATGAAACCACTCCTATTTGAGACCAAATTCCTACAAAAATATATACAAATTTTCAATTAACTTTTCTCAAAGAAATATATGCACATAAATGACCGTTTTGCCCATATATGAAGATGAATATGTGACAATTTGGAATAATTTAAATTTTTGGTTTGAACAAGTTAAAATACCCGATATGATCATTTATTTAATTCAAATAGAATAAATATGGTGGTAAAAATATGCATATTTACGTGCACATCACTGCTTCTTGATGATTTGCAGCTATTGGTATCATTTTTGCTTCAAATTACATGCAAAATATTCTATAAAATTATTTCTGGAAGCAGTACCTTCTGGGCTTCCCATATTCTTTACTTTCTCTTCTTGTACTCTAACTTTTATTGTCAAAGAAGCCCTTTTTGGTTTTGTGCTTGCATCATTTTGTCATTAATAGGGTTCACGAAATACAGGTACAGTAGTGATCAAACCATCGCATGTCGTCACCCCAATGGCCAAAGCGACCTTTAAACTTACGCAAACTAAAAAACTTTTGCGCTTGTGACCCAAGCATCTAAGCGCCAACACTACATGCCATCATTATCCCCCATCATATGCCTTTTACTAGAGTGACCACATGTATTTTTTATTCTTCTGTTAATTTGGAATTACAGTTAAGGATGAATGAGATCTAGTTGAATAAGGGAAGGACAGGGACAGAAATGAATGAATGGATAAGTGTAAGTATTAGCTTAGGTATTAAATAGAAAGTGTGGTCAAATTAGAAAATCCTTATTTATTTTATTTCCTTTCAAATAATTCCGAACCCTTAACCATTTTATTTTCTATCTTCGATTAACATTCCACTTGAGACATTAAATCCAAATTCTATTTATATTTATAGTTTGTTTTCTTTTATTAAAAATATTACTTTTCAAGTTTCAGTAATTACAAATAATTGTTTTATTACCAAAATAAATTTCAAAGTTCTACAAATATTATTTATTTTATGAAATAAATTTTCAAAACTTTTTAGATTTTTAGCACCCAGTTCAAATTCCAATTTTGAGTTTTAAATCAATGTTATTCTTTTGATGTTAAATAAAATCCAAAAATTCAATTATTAAACTAAATTTGATAAAATATTAATTAGATTCCCAATTCATTTTGAAATATTTAATTTGTTTTATCTTCGAACAGGGATGTTATAATTAATGATGTAGAAAGATAATCTAATAAAATATTTAGGGTTCACAAAATCATACCTTGATTGTTTCAACGCAAAAAATGTTGTTACTCTTCAAACACGTCAATTGAAACACAATTTTCGATTAATTCTCGCATGAGAAGAAATTGATTTCTAAAAAAGAAGATAGGGAGAGTTTTGAGTTTTCTTGATAGAAATTTGATAAAGTAAGAATGAAGAGAGCAAGAAGAGGGCTACTATATTACCGGATCTAGAATTATGGATGTAATTTGAAATGGCGGTAATATAATATACAAACATAAAAGGCAATTCATCAAAAAGTACCAATAATATCATCTGCATTACAATACTGTAGCTCTTTCAAATTGCACATGTCTAATCTAGTAAAAAAATAACGACGATAATTGAAATGTCATAGTATGTTTTCCACATTAAACAAAACATATGCAATTTCAAATTGCGTTTGTATAATTTTACAAAAACAAAGTACATGCGACAATAAAAGTGTCATCTATATTTTTGGGCCAACATGGCGCTAAGTCGACCAAAACTGGCCTTTATCTATAATTAGTGTGAAAATTGGCCTATTTGTATAAAAGTTTTAAAAAGAGGCTAAATCGAATTTTTCCCCAGATATGCATCACACCAACAATTTATTGACTACAGGATCCTACAGTCAAATTTTCCATATACTATAAGAATAATTAACACACACATATATTATTATGATGATCGTATTATGAACATGAATATACATTAAAATATAAAATTAAAATAGATTGATAAATTAATTTTATATTATATTATTTATAAATATTATTTTAAACTTAACAAGCAAATAAATATTCTAAATAAGTTAAACAAATTAAAACATTATTCAAACATTTTATTAACTAAATACTAAATTCTATTTGATTTATTCACATAAATAAAACATAAGATCTTGTGTAATTTAACAAAAAAAATTCTTGTGGAATTGGTATTTTTTCAAATAGAGCACTCACCTTGATACCTTGATGGTTTGAACCTATGACATTTAGAATTTTAATGTAGAACGTCTTGCTGCGTATCGCTTGAGGTAATGATCTTTTATTTTTGAAGTGTACAATTTTAAAAGGTTATTGTATAATAATTCACTTATCAATTTTTACCTTTCAATTTGTTCTTTCGACTAAGACATTTTTAATCTAGTAGATCACTTTTAAAAGCATTATGTGGTAAATACATTTTTATGTACTTAGGGCTATAAAATAGTGTCCATTACTGGTTGTAATTTATGAGAAAGTCGTTTTTTAAAAATAAGCAACAATAAGTAAATAATAATGACCATCGATAGTTTATCTAATTCTTTACTTTAAAAAGAGATTATCCTATTAGAAAGGTGTTTTTATAATCAGTGGGTGCTCTAATAGTTAACTAATTTTAAGCAATAAAATGGAAAAGAAAATTTTACGTGATATATTTTAAAGGACATTTGACAGTTACTAAAAAATAAGCTCAAGGTAGAAGCTATTGAAAATTGACAGTCGAACTAATATTGTGCGGATCCTTCCATTATTATTACATTCAAAAGTGATGAGCTTGAAAAACAAGATTCTAAATGATATACAACTTATTATTTTATAATGTTTAAGGCTGTGCTACATGACACCCAAGGGTGGACCAGGGAACGGGCTTAGCTGGGTTGTAGCCTACATTTTTACAGTGAAAAGCGATGAGCTTATAAAATCAAACTCAAAATGAGGTTAAATATAAATGATATACAACTTATTTCTTTATGGTGTTTTTAAAACTCTCGTTATTTGGTACATGACACCCAAAGATGGAGATGGGGATGAGTTCATATGGAATGTAGTCTATCCAAAAAATACGAGTTTCATAAAAAACCGAGAATGTTTTAGCATTTTTTTTACATAAATGGTATCTCTACCTAAGAAATATCATAATTGGATCGTAAATGGATCAAATCTGACTATAGAAGGTAAAATACTTGAAAATACTCTTTGTTTTCGTCTCTATATAATCAAACTTCTTTACATATTCTACCCTGGTTATTTAGAAGATCTTTCCATTACTTTTCCATCTGATATCGTTGTTAGTGCCTGATCAATTTCTGTTTTTGGTTCTACCAATGAAGTTATCAAATGCTACGGAGGCGTAACGATTCACATATTGATTTCTCTATATTTGCGACACTTGTTTTCTATTTTATAGATTTATCTTTAAAAGCGACAAGTTCTACTTTTTTTATAAAAGTATATTTATTGGAAAGATAGAAATTGGTAGGACCAAAGATAAAAATTGGTAGAACTTAATGCTTTTGAAGATAAACCTGAAAAATGGATAACAAGCGTCGTGGTTATACCGAAGTCAATATGTGAGTCGTTATATTAGTGTAGCATTTGCTACAATTTCATTGGTAAGACCAAAGATAGAAATTGATCTAGTCTTAACAAAGATATCATAATGGAAAAGTATTTGAAAGATCTTCTAAATAACTAGGATAAAATAAGGAAAGAAGCTTGGTCATATCTAGAAGAAAATAAGAAGTTCTTTCTAATTATTTTATCTTCCGCACTTAGATTTGATTCATTTGAAGAGGTGAAGAAAGAAATTTTATTAATGAAGCCCAAGGAAAAGTGAGTTGGTAAGTAGTTCTAGTTTAAGTTGTTTTTATCACTCAACACTATAATCATAACAGTAATAAGAGCCATCTCCTTGCTCATCATGTGTTATCATCTTATGATGCTAATTATGATTCTAAATTTTAATTGCTCAGTGGAAACAAGTATGAGGTGTGTATTAATTTGGATTACGAACAACCTCAGTATTCAGTTAATATTCTAAATTCAAGCATGTTATTTTTCAAGTATAACCGTCAGTCCCCTTGGAGAACTATAGTGTGCGTTCACACGATAAAGTATCCGAGTGTTCCGTACTATCCATAATTTATGTGGGAGTTGATCGGTCGAAGTCTCGCTGATTCGGAGTTAAAACAAAGGAGTTATTGCAGTCTGAAAAAAATAGCGCTTTTGCGCTAGGTGGAGTTCAATATGCAGATGTGGTAGCCTGTTATTTTCTAAGTGCAACTGTCAGTCCCCGTGGAGAACTACAGCGTGCTTCACACGACGAAGTACCCAGTGTTGCGTAATTTAGGTGAAAGTTAATCGATCGAAATCTCGCTTGATTCCGAGTTGGAATGAAGGAGTTATTGCAGTCCGAACAAAAAAAATAGCGGCTTCTGCACTAGGCGAAGTTCAAATATGGGGATGTGGTAGCCTGTTATTTTCTAAGTACAACTGTCAGTCCCCTTGGAGAACTACAGTATGCGTTCACACGATGAAGTATCCGAGTGTTCCATACTGCCCGTAAATTAGGTTAGAGTTGATGGGTCGAAGCCTCGTCTGATTCTGAGTTAGAACGAAGAAGTTGTTGCAGTCTGAACAAAAACATAGCGACTTCTACACTAGACGGAATTCAAATATGGGGATGTGGTAGCCTGTTATTTTATAAATACAACTGTCAGTCTCCATGAAAAATTATAATGTATGTTCAAAATTCTTATTTTTCAAATTTATATTAAACTTTAATATTTTTAATAAATGGGTAAATGGGTTACCCATTTATAACCCTTCAAACAATGGGTCAACCAAACCCATAACCCAATTTATGATATTCATAAGTGGGTTGATCCAACCCATTTATAAGTAGAGTAAATGGGTTGGACCAAATTTTGACATGTTTATGCAAATGGTAATCAGAAATCACATTTTGACAACGATTCCACATTTGAATCTGATTCCTATAATAGAAGAATATTAATTTATTGTAATTAATGTGTGAAGAATTATAATGTATTAAAATTTAAAAAACGAGGATGTAAAACATTGGATCTTCAAAATTCACATCTAGCTAGGTCACTCGTTCTTTTCCCACTAACAATTATACCATTATATCAATTCAATATGTAGACCACAAAACTAAATCACATACAATGACAATGTCTTTCTCTCTTGAATCATTCATCTTTTTCACGTTGCTTTCATCTTCTTTCTTGTATAACATTGCTAATGCTGTATCACCGAATCTACAGACCTACATAATCCAAGCTCGTGCAGCGGTACTAGATCACTGCTGGGTAATTAGAAATCACATTTTAAAGCAGCATTAAAGACTATTGTTTCACTGTGATTGATGAGGTACGAAATATACTGTACTGCTAATTATGCTGAGTTAGCTGGTAGTCAGTGTTACCCTTGCAGAAAAAATATCTAACTTTTATTATCGAAATGTTTCATAATATTTTTAACCATGTTTATAAAGTTAATTAAGGTGGGTGCCTCCATTGAATTGGGATTGCATTAAAATTGTAGCTTTGATTTGACTTTAAGATGACTTGGGCTAAGATCTTCACAATGTTATTTGGCGCAGCCAAAATTGAAGCAACTAGCATAGGCTGCATTTTGTAAATGGGTTTTCTCACGCATGATTCACATAGGCAATTTGAAAACGTATTTGTGTCCTTTATTTTGTTAATCTTATACAAAAGGGTAACCTACTAGTTGCAAGACATGACATGGTCTCCTTCAGTCTTGTTTTATGCATAGCACATTCAATATTGCTTGTAAAATTAGGTGAATGCATATATTTTTGCTTGATTATAGTAGGACGGTGATTAACTTTATACATAATCTTTATTTGATAATAGAACTAGTTTAAATTTATCCTTTGCTTGCAGGTTGTCGAAGAAAAACGACCGCTTCAAGAGATGGAAAAATCATTAGTAGTTTGCCTAGGTTGATAGAGTTTCTAGTGCTTTTATGGTGCCATCTTATTTTGCTACTAGTCTTTGTACCTGTAAAAATTGCTAATATGAAGTGTTTGGTAATTTATTGAATATTATTTGGTGTATCAAACATGATGTTAACTTTATTGTGTTACGGAAAAAATTTAGTTGTAAAATATACCATTATGATTGTTTTCTTTAGAATGTAGCAATGTGGTTAAAAATATATAGTAATGCATCAAATGTGGTTAATATTTTAGTTCATTTGTTATTATTGTTTAATTTTTCACAGCATTTGGTTTCTAGAATTTTAATTAACATCATTTTTCATAGTGTGTAAGAAATGTCATTGGGTATATTGTTTACGTTAAGAGTTGTCACAAATACATAAAAGATGTATAGAAGAAAATAAAGTAAAGAATTAAATAAAAAGCAAGAAAAAAACGATACACGATAAATATAATGGTTCGGTTAAATGTTAGTCTACGTCGTTGTAGCTTTGTTTGTGATTTTGCAAAGCTTTTACAACGTGATTTTATGGTTTGATGGTCTATGGATCGATAATGACCCGTACAACAATAGTACAAAAATTTAGAATGGAAAAAAAGAACATCGAAATAGTCCATCATCCTCTATTTATGGATGAAGACCATCGGATTTGTTTCTTTTATGTTCATAGGGATATTTGAGTAATTTTACTAATCTTAACATATGATCAAGTTATTATTTTTATTACTCATGACTCAAAATCGCATGCAACACACTCTTGTCAGCTACTCTCCACTTTGAAAATGAGAGGTGTAAAAGAGAAATTTAAAAAATGGAGGAATGCAAAAAATAGTTTCAAAATGGAGGGATGTAAAACAAATAATGTTTTCTATAATTTCCACTCGTAGTTTTGTTACCCTAAAGCTTGAATTTCATCTTCAATCTCAGCCAAATAATGTCATGTATTCATATTATTTTCCGCTACTACATCTGCATAGCACTGACCATTGGGTCAATCTTATTAAGTCCACTATAGATATATATTATGCTGTTGTGCCATTCGCATATCATGTGGGATGTGACAGAGTTAGAGCAATTTAAATTGTTTGGATTTTCTCCTTTGGATTTTTCTCCTCTTAATTTTACACTTCTTCCATGTAAAATTAAAATTAAAGGCATTGCTCTTATTTAGTAGCTTAAAATTTCATCATATTTAGATTTGCCTTTTCTTATTTCTTATATTGCATTTTCAATTTTCGCTACCCGATCAATTTTGCAATTACCTACTGTTGTAGTTGTTTTCTCCTTTGGATTTCTACTTTCGGTGGTTCCTACCTTTTTTTCCCATTGATGGAACTATCAAAATAAATCCAGTTTAGTTCCTATTTTCTACTGCAATATGTGAACAACCTACCTTATATGAACGAGGTTCTTCATTATAAACTTGGAGCCAACAACCTACAGCTTGAAAGCTGTTGCTTCACATATCCTAGCCAAACAAATAAAAGAAGCACCTAAAATCCATCCATCCATCCATATATACCAAGCTAGCATGTTCGCTCTTAAATTTGATCAATTTTGTAACAACCCAGGATTTCGCAATTATTTTATTATCGTTATTAGACGATTAATATTGTTGGCAAATTGCTCTTTGGAGTTTTAATCAGACAAATTCTTTTATAAAATTTGTTAAAAAGGATTTATGGGCTTTAAAATAATCGTGGCCCATGTGTATTTGGGGCCGTGAAAATTTTCAACGCAAATACCCGATCCCCCTCTCCATTTTTATTCGTTCGAAAACCTAAACGAAATAAACGAGAAAATAATAATGGCGGCTCTTTATTGTTCGTTCGCTCGTCTTCAAAAATTAGGGCTTGTTGAAAATTCGAAGACGCCGACTTGTTCAGCGGTTCTTGCTTGTTAGTCAATGATCTTCTTGTAGCTTGCTTCGGCAATCAACTCTTCTTCAATTCGAACCCGACTCGTTCAATTTGCATGGAAATAGGTGAGTGATTCTTTTCACTCACATCTGCTTCAATCTCAGGATTATTAGGGTTTGAATTCCTATATTCTACTCGTTGGATTTGTGATTTGATTTATCTCGACATTGTTCGATTTTGTTCGATGTTGATGATTTTTGACTTGCGTTGACTTCTTGATTTTCAAGACTCTGACTTGATTTTGAACGGCATGTTGTTTTGGCTTGATTTATCTGGACTTGTTAGTTCATGATTACACGGCTTTAAACTGAATTGTGTATCCATCACGACCTGTTTTCTGTTTGATTTCAACCTTCATGGTTAAACTTGCTACTGTTGGGTTTCTGACTTGTTCGATTTTTGAAGATCCACGACTTTTATTTGATTTGGAAGTGGTAAAACATGCTGTTTTGAGTACATGTTGGTTTTGTTACATCGGGGCTGCTTCGTGATATCTTCATGTTGTCGCCAGACTTGTTTAAGTGAAATTCACCACTGATGCACTGATTTCGTACATTTTATACTTGAGTCTAATCCCTGCGTTGGTGTTCATTACGTAGTTGGGTTCTTTTTGTTCATGTACTTGTACATTTGGATTTGTTTTTTTTGAATTTTCACGTGAGTATTTGTCTTGAAGTTGATTTGAACCTTGTCGTGGGTTGCCCTGTGATTATATATATTAATAGCCATAGTTGTTGGTTGTGTTGGCAATGACTCTTATGTGCATCTTTCCTTGAGTGATGTTGTGAGTGCCTGTACTTTCCTGTACATGTTTGCACAATGTTTACTGCACTTGAATCAGCTCTAGCCTTGAACCTGACTCTGTTGCATTGATAATACATGCGTCATTAACTTGTCCTTGTAACTCGTCTGGTTTATTGAATTTCATTTTCATCAGGATACATCCACTATATTCGAATGCGACCTGTATTGTGGATACTTTTGGATGTCACTGATGTGTGATATCACTTCAGTTTGGTTCAGACATGGTGATCTAGTATCACTGATTTTGAGTTGTTTGAGTTGTAATATTGAACCCTGTAACATGATGGGTTAGGAGGCACTTCTTGCTGTCATGTTGCATTTCATATATATGTGTACTGCTGCATTGATTTGGAACTGCTGCCATATCATTCTTTTGTACACTTCCTTGACCACTTCGACTCTGACAGGGTGCTTTCACCTTCGTTCTGCTGTTCCATGCTTTTGTGATATGTTTGCTTCAATCTGCTCGTAGCCTTATAGGCTATATTCTGGTTCATTGGGCTTTGATTTTGATGTGAACCTATTACCTACTTGGTTTGGTTCCTTCTTGACTTCGGCTTTGGCTTAGGTTGCTCTGTAGCATATGCCTATATGTTGTATGTCACTGCATTTATGCACACAGTTTAGTTGTAATTGAGTTAATGTGATATTTCATGGCCATTGATGCTTGAGTCTCCATTTGAAATCTCCTTTGTCTTTGTTTGACCATATTGATAGTAATTGGTCTGGACATTGTTGTATTCTGACTTATACATTGATTTGTACATTGAGTTGAATCCAGCTTAAACGCTCGGGTTTGACCTTGTGCTCGTTTGTGAATTTTCACCGAGCTTTTGTGTAATTCATCATATACTGTAGTGGCGAGGCAGTACACGCGTCCGTGTACTGCAGCCACACGGATTGGCATTTTCAATCGATATTTTAATTACTTGAATTGTTTTGTGTATTCAATTCAATATTTGAAATTGCATTTGATTTGGTTTAATTTGATGATTTCGTTGATATCTAATTATTTTTTTGAAAATTAGATTATGAGTTTCTAATTATTTATTTAATAATTAGATTTTGTTGTTAATTGTCGTTTAGGAAATTCTACTGTTTTCCAAATTATCATCATTGATAATCTTTTCTTATATCTTTGTTGATATTTTGAATCTGCTGATTTGTTGTTTAACACTATTAAGTGTTATATTTACCGTTATCCGATTTCTCTATTAAAGGATCGGATAGACGAGAATTATTGTGGCTATCGTCTATTCATTATTTAATTATTATTGCTTCTGTGCACTAATAACTGAGTTTGAATTAGACTGACCCGTGTATTATTTTCTTTTGAATTTAATACTCGGGTCAGATCGAGTATTTACATGTTGTTGATATCTTACTTTGGGTTGCTGCTAGAGCTATGAAGTCTTTTCATACTTTTTGGAGTAGTCGTTGTCTTAGTATAGGATGTTGTATATTCATGTATATCATTTAATGTACTTGTATATGTAACTTCCAGAGTCGACAGTTGTAGTATTGTATCACATGTATTGTAACTGACATCAGTTATTAAATATATGAGACTTTTGATTATCTGTGTTCCTCACTTAGCTTGTCTGTGTTATTATTATATATATCGTCCTAAACTATTATGAACCATCGTAGTTCGTTTTATACTGGAATTGGGTATGTCGATGGGAGTAAATAAATAAGAGATGAAAATTAAAAATATATACCACTCCTATCGAGGTAACCAATACTAGTGTAAGGCCTAACTATGGATGGCCGCTCCTATCCAGCCTTATTCTTCGTGATAACAGACAGTATTTAATTTAATAATCTTTGTTATTGTGAGCATAAAGGTGGGGCGTCACAAATTTATTCCCAAACTTTGAATTATCCTTAACTGGCATGTATACCGAAACAAATATAGGCAATTAATTTTATTGCACGCTGATTGATGTCCATTTACTTTAATGGCAAATGCAACTGCCTATATATTCAGATGCTTGCCAAATCCATCTGTATATACCAAGCAAGCTTGTTCACTCTTCAATTTGGTTAATTGATTCCCAAAGTTTAATTGTTCCCAACTACTATACATATTGAAACATATATAGGCAATTAATTTTATTGCATGTTGATTGATGCCCATTTACTTTATTAGCAGACGCAACTGCCCTATATATGCATATGCCCGCTTCTTGTATGTTTTAATTATACATATATCAATTTTAATTTTGTCAAATTGTGAACTTGCCTATTATATTTTTAGGTAATAAATTATTATCATTCATTCGTTCACATATTAATTCCGCACTCGGCGCTTTTGATTCCCTAACTTAATTTTCTGATCCATCATTGCATATGCACTGTCTACATATGTGCTCCCCTTTCCTTCTCTTAATTTCAAATTTTCTTCTATTTCTCATATTTATTAACTTTTATATCCATTAGTGCTATTTTTTCATGATCCGTCTTACCTAGCATATGTAATGTAGTATTGTTCTTCAAAACCCTTCGCCATCATTCTTTAGCATACATATGCATATGCATACATACTTATACGTACATATACATGCATATATGAAAATATACATACATTCATGTATATATGTGTGTGTATTAAAAATGTTGTTTGTATGCTTGGATGTGATCTATTTTTTTAATAGACCACGTCACTAAGTAATTTATATTCATGTATAGTTTTATGCAATTATTATAGCTGCTTAGGATTCTAAGTTAAATGGTTAGACTGAAAAATCTGTAACGGCCTGCCTTTTCGCACGCTTTAAATCGACACACGTGCCAATTCAAACCGTTCGGAAGGGCGGATTGTTATGGGGTAAATAAGAAAAACGAGAAAAAAATAAAACAAAACAGAATCTCACAGCGGAAGGATAAAATATAATAATCAAATATACAGTTTATAAAGCTGTTTTAAAATATTCGATTATACTTATGCAACATACATCAGAGTTACACATACCATATAACAATGCAGCGGAACACTATGAGTGTAGTGGAATAATAATAACAAAAATAATAGAAATCTCTGTCTTCGTCCTCCAGAGCTAAGGTCTTCGAAATCCTGAAACGCTCGGACTGACCGAGCAAATTGAAAAGAAAAAACACCCGAGTCAGAACTAAAAGATCTTATGTAAGTTAAATCAATAGGAATAAACATGAGTGCAGTAACTCAAGAAATGCTTGGGATTCACATCTCTTAAGGGTCCGTTAAACTATTTACTACGTAGTACATTTCGCTATTATAATAGTGTCTAGTTGTAAAATAAACTTACTTTTAAATAGCGTTAAGGCTTTAAATTGTACACCTTAACACGTAAAATGCCAATAGTCTATACAGTATCGTAATACCACCTGATCGGGAAGCTACCAGAGGATACTCCATAGGTACGACACAAATAGAAACTCGTAGAAAGCGCGCTAGGGTAGGTGACACGGCACAATTAGGCAATACCAAGGTAGATATACCAATTACGCATCCGAGCTGGTGGTAACGCATAGCCGCAGCTACCGCCCACCTCGAACAACACCCCCAAAACCAAAAATCAAAAGTGGTCACCGAATCAATCCAAAAGTCAGAGTATAATATCGAAGGAGTGCGTCCGATCAGTGGAATGACATCATTGGCCCGAGAATCGCTCCTGTTTTAGCCACCTTATGCCAACTCATGGTGTAATGACCCGGGATTTTCGATCCCGAAATTCCCAGATAGTTAGAGAAAAGAAGAAAGAGATAGAAGAAGAACAGAAAGAAACACACAATCTCACATTCGCAGAAGAGAAAACTGTATCTATCAATTTACATCGATATATCAGAGTTACAACGATTTTATACAACATTGGACAGATAAAATTTAACATGTCACAAATATATACAACAATATATCACAGTGAAAAATACTCCATACGTTCCAGCCATCCAGCTCGCCCTCTGAGCTCCATAACGTCCTTACCTAAAAATCTGTAATACTCGGTCTGACCCGAGCATTACATTAAAGTAACACCCGGGTCAGGCTGGAAACCAGCATGAGTAAACCCATCTAACATGGAATACAAAAACATACAACATATATAAACCCGGGTAACTTGTATCAATTTACAACTTCACAAGCTGTAATAAACATTACTTATTTCACACATCAATTTCTAAGTGCCAAACTTAGATTAAATGGTCCAATTTACTTAAATCATTCCATATCAGCTTATTGATTTCACATATCAAATTTATATAGAATCGAAGTGGTTTCGGGTATTTACTAATACCCGACTCGGGCTCTTCAAACCTAATGTCATCTTAAATTAAATTATCCAAGTGAATACGATTCAACTTTTAAATACAGGATGTCACAGTAATTTATCATCAATAGAAAACCACATCATCACAGTTTAAATTAAACATATCTTATCACATAGCATCATGAACACATATTAGGGATAACAATTAGTCAAAGCCTTCCCATATCATTCTATTGATCCCTTAAATTAATTTCACAAATTAATTTATCATTAACCAAATATAGTAATTAACCTTTAATTACCTCATTGATTAATTATTAACCTTAATTATTAATCACCCTTGATTAATAACATCCAGTAATTAACTACCCTTAATTACTTCATTGAATAAATCAATCCTTAATTTATTTTCAAATTAATCCCTTGATTAATCCCATCAACTATCCTTAATTACTTTATTTCAAAAATTAATTACCCTTAATTAATATCTCAATTAATCCCCTGATTAATTTCATAGGAATTTAATCCAAATTACTTTCATCATCAACATCTTTAATTACATCCAGAAATTACCGTTAATTACTTCCTTAAGTAATTACACTTCTATTAATTACATTAAGTAATTATTTATCAATCATCAAGTGTTTTAAATTAATTAAACTTAATTAATTAATCTAAATCTATCACATTCCTAATTAATTACATTAAGTAATTAAACAAAAACAATTTTACAAGTGATTATTATTAATTAATTAATCTTAATTAATTATCAAAATTTATCACATTAATTAATTATTAAATAATCTTAAGTTAATGACCTTTATTAACAATTCTTTAATTTCATTATTAAGAAATTTATCCAGATTAACCATCATTAATTACAAATTAATCAATTACTAATTATTAAATTAATTAATTAATTGTTAACTTCAACTTAATTAATCCCATATCACTCGATTAATTAATCTTTAATCATTAAATAAACTTAGTTAACAATCCCTAATTATAGATTAATTAATTTTAATTAAGTAATCCTAAAACTTTAATTAATCAATTTAAAAACCCTTAATTATTTAATTAATCCTCTATATTATTCATTAATTAAATAATAAATTATCCAACTTAATTACTTAATGAATCCAAATAATTGAATTTTATTTATCTCTAAGATAATCATTTTTTTACTTAGTTGAGCATTTAAAAACAATTTATTTTCAAATTTACTTTAAATTCCTTTTAAACTTCATTTAAAATTAAGATACGAATTAACTTAAACAAGGTTTTCTATTTTTTTTTTTAAAAATAATTCAAAACCTTTTTATCTCATATGTTAAAAGAAACATCCACTTTATAAATTAGTTTAAATAATTTAAATCCCGATTTTAATTTTAATTTCCAAATCAATTTAAAAATACACTTAAACAATCCAAACTGTTTAAATTATTTTAAATTTAAAAATTTTCATTTATTTTAAAAACTGAAACTCAACCCACCTTTCCAGATTTTATATCTAGAATTTAAACTTATTTTGAATTTCTGTTTCACAATTTAAAACTTATAGTTTAAATTCTAAATCAATATGCTTTTATGCTTAAAAGTTTAAAACCAAACAAAAAATTTAAAATTTAAATCATTTTAAAAACCAAGATTCAAACTATTAAGATTCAGATTCAATCCAAGTTTAAACTTAGTTCAACTTTTAGTTTATATTTCAACTTACCTTTTTAAAACTTTTAAAAACAAAACAGAACAGGTTCTGTTTTATTTTAAAACCTGGAACAATACATTACTCGAGCCTCTCCTAAATTTCTTCAAGACAAAACCCTTTCTGCTTCGAGTTGAAACTCGAATTTCCCGAGACTCACGCGAGGGACCAAAAACCTAAAGCCAACATTCATCAGCACATCCCAAATGCCCTGTGCACATGCACCCACAACGTAGCCTTCACCGATCATCTCTGATGATCTCCACAAGTCGCCGACCAACCACAAATCCGAACACGATCATCGCATCGCCACCCTAGACTCAAATTTCGAAATCAAGCTTCTCACTCAAACCTGGAACAGGCCGAACCACCTTAGTTTAAAACCTGTCAACGCCTCCCCTCCACTGCTCCAACCATCGTCGCTTCTATAACTCCGACGAAGGCCTTGTCAACCCATCATCTACTGTTACCCAAAATATGGTTGAACTCGATCAACTAATAATTCCGAAATGATCGATTAAAAGAAACCCAGTAAAACTAGGGTTCCTAATTAAAAACTCCAATCACCGCCACCTCACTGAAATGCAACTACATCAAATAATTTTCTCAACATCCCCGATAACTCCACCACCCCCAGGTGAAATCACGACACCTCCAGACAAATGAGGCAGTAGCAATGCTTTAAAATACAAAATGCAGAGAATAGTGAACCGCACTTTGTATATAGCATTAAAAAATTTGATTTTGTTTCTAAAAATCATGATTTAGTATGATGATATGATTTATAACTCTGAATCCATGAATTTCTAAATTTGAATTTTCTCCAATTAAATATTTAATCCTCTGTTTATAATTCCAGAGTCGTTTCCATTTTTCTTAAGTACAATTTTAGTATGAAGTTTATAGTGAAACAAACATATTTTGTTTAAGTCTTAAACCAAAACGTAGATTAAATTAAGAGACAATAGTTTTTGAAACAACCAGAAGTTTGAAATCAAAGAATCAGTAATGCTACAGGTAAAACAAGCATGCACACCCATATATGTCGATACATATATTCACAGCAGATATTATACAATACACATTCATTATAATTTTAACTTGCATGCCACCCAAATTTTTAACTACTTAAATTTTTAAAAGTTGAGTTACTCACCTGTGTTTTGAAGACAGGGAACAGGCCTTTGAAACTTGAATTGCTTTGTTGAAATTTTACTTATTATTTGATTAAATCATGCTTTGATTTGGTTTCCAGTTTGATTTTGAAAACATACTTCTGATTGAATCTTCCTTTGCTTCCAGATTTTGAAAACTTGACCGCCTTAATTTAAAAACTGGAAAGCTTGAATTGCAGAGAGGGTCTTAAGATTTGATTCTCTTAAAACTGAAGTGCAGATTTCTGATTAGCTTTGATTGATATTTGAGAAGATTATAGGTTGATAAAATCTGGTTTTAAGTTTCAGATCTTTGAGTTTAAACAGGTTTTGAGTTACTTAAAAATTTTGAGATGATCTAAATGCTTTGATCTTTTAGATCTGGTTTTCAGTTTTAGAAGAGAAGAAGAAAATTGTCTTTGAATACAAAAGATTTTTGCTAATTTTGAAAGGCAATGCCACATGTTAAGTTGCATGTTAACATTATTACATTTGTTTAAATGTTTATTAAGAGTTATTAAACTTGTCTTTTATGCAATTATTTAAAATATTAATAACAGCTTTTATATTTATTTTCTATAAATAAATACTTTTTTTTAATTTATGTAGATAAATTCCTTTTAAGAAAATATTATAAAACAAATCCTATTCTAATAAAATCTTATTCATGTGTTATATATCAAAAATATTTGAGTTCAAATTTTAAATCCAAATTCAAAATTCAAATTTAATTTAAAATCCAACTTAAAAATCAATTCAAATAAAAATATACATACATACATATATATATGTATATATATATATATTGATTCAACAAACATATTATTAAATTTATGTTGAAAATAATAAGTTTTTGTCTATTTTAAATAATCATATTAGGAGATTATTAAATAATTATTTTCCAGATATGAATATTGATCTTTAAATTTATTTTTTTCATTCTTAACAATCAGTATTTAAATAGATAAAATTAGTATTTCTATTAACTAACCCAGTTAATTATCAATTAGCAGATACTAAAAATTCAGGTTATCACATTCCTTCCCCCTTTGAATCTTTTCGTCCTCGAAAAGGAACGAAGCCAGAGTTTATTATAATGCTTATTTATTTTTTTAAATTATTCTTTGATACACTTTTCAAACATTTTTAAAATCTACATAATATTATAAAATAACTTTTATAATTTTCATAACTTGATGTTTCAATAAGTCCGTCTTCGTTCTCACAGAAATTCGGTCATACGTTGATCAGGCGTAAGATTGAAAATCTACAAGTGCTTGGCAGACCCATTTTCAACATCCAGTGAAAATACTTTGAAAATAATTTTATTGAAAATATAGAAAACAATTTTTGAAAATAGAGGATATATCTTGAGTGAGAATGCTCTGGAAATCATCACCCCCATCCATGGTCACAGTTACATTCCAGGGTTACGTTGCCGTCACAGCAAAAGTTCATGTAACTGCAGGCTCACCGCGGCCTCTCGATTATGCCATGGAACCCACACAACAGATCACAGTTACATCCAGGGTTACGTTGCCATCGCAGCAAAAGTCCATGTAACTGCAGGCTCTCAGCGGCCTCTGATTTTCGCTGTCGAAATGAAACTTCTCCACTCCAACATAGGTCGCAGTCTGCCGATATAAAATCAAACGCAGACTGTTGGCTCTCAGCGGCACACACGACTTTCGCTATGTTATACCATAGGTCGCCAGTCTACCGATATAAAATCAAACGTAGACCTTGGCTCTCAGCGACACACACGACTTCCGCTATGGTAACCTCTACTCAAAATCCCCAGGAACTAGTTTTGTCCGGACTCCTCACAGGATCAACTTTAGAACCCCCTTTTGGGGCTCAAGGCAGCACCACCCGGTGGTACTCCTGAGAAGTTCACTTCAAGGGAGCGCCTTTTTCCCCAGAGCCATCATCAAAACATTTTATACTATACATATATAGCATCTTCAAATCATACACCTAGGATGATCTCATACAAAAGCTTCTTTACACAAAATCGATTATCCCAAAATCGATAATTCTCAAACTAGGCTTTCCAAATTCAATAATAATTTTACCCAAAAATCAAAAGCCTTTCCAAAACCAAAGGTTCCCAAAACCTTTTCCAAAATCCTCATATGATCCTTTATATATAGAGATATATATAAAATCCTTGATAAAAATCTTTGGATCATTATAAACTTGTATAAAAATCCTTTTATACTTCAAACGCTTTCAAAACAAATCCTTTTTCTTTTGGCAAAAGATTCTTCAAGGGGAGTTTTATCTTATAAAACAAAGATATTTACTTTGTTTACTCAAAATCAGATATTCAAATTTGATTACTCCTTTCAATACCATTTTCATTCAAATCCGTACGATGTACACATATCATCCGTACGCATTACCAATCTGATCGCTCACTCGATCACACAATTTCATTTCCAAACTAGTATCGTCCACCCGACTTCCTAGTGCGGACACAGATCCGGTTCCTTGATCAGAAACCGTCATTCTCCTTGCATCGTCATAACTATGATAGAGAATATCCAGAACCAATCAACAATCCATATCCAGGTTCGCCGTCGAAAATCGAGTGAAAAATCTCAACTCGGATCGACATACTATCTTGAAATTCTGTTCTTGAATCTGGATCAAATCACTATGCAAATAGAATGACATACGTACATCCTACGTATTTATCTCTATTGATTATTAGCCAAATCAATTCCCTTTCTATTCACATTCACTTTTATTTTCATTTACTTACTCATAATTGCTTCAATCCATTTGGATTATCACCTCTATTCTTATCTCGATTGGGTATTTAACCATTAACAGTTTGAACTCCGACCAGTTTATTTAGAAAATAGCTTGAAAATTTTAAAAATAGATAAGTAGTTGGAAAATAATTACTAGTTTGTAAAATAGGCGTAAAATAGTTTAGAAAATAGCTAAAATAATTATAGAAATTTTAGATAGTTGCAAAATAATAGTAAGATAGTAATTAGTTTATAAAATAGTTGAAATATAGTAATTAGTTTATAAAATAGTTGGAAAATTGTTAAACAGTATCAAAAATAATTGTAAAACAAGTATAAGATAATTTGGCTTTTAAAAGAAAGGTTGTATATACAATGAATAGCTTGGAAAAATAGGTTTATGTTAAAACAATTTATATTAAAAATAGTCCAGAGCCAAAACTGTTCACTTCCCAATCTTCATTCTCAATCAATTCAATTTAAATTTCCTCTTCCATTTAAATTGTCCCAATTCAATTTTAAATAATTCCAATTTCCATTGGACTTGATTTATTCCAAATTCAAGTTTAAGTAATTCTCTATTCCTTTTTAAATCAAATTCTATTTGATTTTAAACATATTCAACTTTAATTACAATTCCAAATTATTCAAATAAATTTGGACTACTTTCAAATTGAATCCACTTCAATTTCAAATTAATCGTTTCAAATTAATCCAATTCAAATTTTCCATTTGAATTTTATACTTATACATCTTCAATCACCATTTCAATTAAGTCAAATCAAACTCAATTTGTACTAATTCAAATTTCAAATCCAAATTATCTCGAATTATATAAATTCGAGTTAATACTTCAAATGTTGATTTAATTCCTTTAAATCAATTTTCCTTTAAAGTTTTTAAACAATTCAATTCTGAGTCCAAATTTCAAAATTCTATTTTAAAACATCCATCAAATTCCAAATTCCAGATCTCAAACCCATTTGAGATCACACAAACTCCCCGTTCAGATTAACCATTTAACTTCCCAAGTTAAATTCCAATTTCATCTTGAAATTTCCAAATCAGGTTGATCATTCCAACTTATCTAATCTCTTCCAAGTTAAACTCAATTCACTTAATTCAGTCAACTTTACCTAGTTTTAACTTCTATTTTCAAATTTTGAACATCTCATAAAAAAAATCTTCCCTCTTAATAAGTTCAAAAACTTATCACTTTGGGTAACATATCTCATTCCAGATTTAAAAATCAACATTTAGAGTTTATTTCAACCAACTTTGATATTATGTATATCCATACATATACTTATTTACTTCTTGGCTTGCCAAGCCAAATTTTAAAATTTAAACCACCTTTGATTTCAATTCAAACAAATTATCTTTAAAATTTTCAAACATTTCTTATCTTTAAAATAAGATCATTATTCAAAGTAGTTTGAATAATATTATTTCCTTTAACATTTTAAAACCAATTCAAAAAATTTAAACTTAGAATTCAGGACTTCACAATTTGAAACCTACTTTTATTTATATCCTTTCACATTTACAAATTATTTTCTTTTTAAATGGTTACTTCCTTCAAACATTTTATTGTTTATTGAAAAACAATCATCTCATTATTAAACACAATATCCATTCTATTTTCTGGTTTGAAACCAATTCTAATTCATCTTAGCCTGAAATACTTCTCCAAATCAAGATTTCAATTTTAGTTTGAATCCATTTCAAACTTATCTTTAATTTAATTTCTATTTGGTTGTAATTCTATTACCACTTAATTCTTACTATTACTTTTAATTTAATTAATACTACAACCAATTTCCTTAATATAACAGATAATCTATTTCTTATATAAGATTCATTTACTTTTGAAATCATTTAAAAACCTTTATATAGGGAAATAACAAGTACGCTCTCTCATACACACACACACACACACACACTCAACTCACTCTAGGGTACCACTTACCCTATCCTTAATGAGTAATCCCACCAGAGCCAAGGTTCTCGCTTAACCTTCTGCCCTGATACCAAATGTAACGACCTGGGATTTTCGATCCCGAAATTCCCAGATAGTTAGAGAAAAGAAGAAACAGATAGAAGAAGAACAGAAAAAAACACACAATCTCACATTCGCAGCGGATAAAATATAATATAAAATAATAATACTTATACCAAAGAAAACTGTATCTATCAATTTACATTGATATATCAGAGTTACAACGATTTTATACAACATTGGACAGATAAAATTTAACATGTCACAAATATATACAATAATATATCACAGTGAAAAGTACTCCATACGTTCTAGCCATCCAGCTCGCCCCCTAAGCTCCATAACGCCCTTACCTGAAAATCTATAATACTCGGTCTGACCCGACCATTACACTAAAGTAACACCCGGGTCAGGCTGGAAACCAGCGGGAGTAAACCCATCTAACATGGAATACAAAAACATACAACTTATATAAATCCGGGTAACTTGTATCAATTTACAACTTCACAAGCTGTAATAAACATTACTTATTTCACACATCAATTTCTAAGTGCCAAACTTAGATTAAATGGTCTAATTTACTTAAATCATTCCATATCAGCTTATTGATTTCACATATCAAATTTATATAGAATCGAAGTGGTTTCGGGTATTTACTAATACCCGACTCCGGGCTCTTCGAACCCAATGTCATCTTAACTTAAATTATCCATGTGAATATGATTCAACTTTTAAATACAGGATGTCATAGTAATTTATCATCAATAGAAAACCACATCATCACAGTTTAAATTAAACATATCTTATCACATAGCATCATGAACACATATTAGGGATAACAATTAATCAAAGCCTTCCCATATCATTCTATTGATCCCTTAAATTAATTTCACAAATTAATTTATCATTAACCAAATATAGTAATTAACCTTTAATTACCTCATTAATTAATTATTAACCTTAATTATTAACCACCCTTGATTAATAACATCCAGTAATTAACTACCCTTAATTACTTCATTGAATAAATCAATCCTTAATTTATTTTCTAATTAATCCCTTGATTAATCCCATCAACTATCCTTAAATAATTTATTTCAAAAATTAATTACCTTTAATTAATATCTCAATTAATCCCCTGATTAATTTCATAGGAATTTAATCCAAATTACTTTCATCATCAACATCTTTAATTACATCCAGTAATTACTATTAATTACTTCCTTAAGTAATTACACTTCTATTAATTACATTAAGTAATTATTTATCAATCATCAAGTGTTTTAAATTAATTAAATTTATTTGATTAATCTAAATCTATCACATTCCTAATTAATTACATTAAGTAATTAAACAAAAACAATTTAACAAGTGATTATTATTAATTAATTAATCTTAATTAATTATAAAGTTTATCACATTAATTAATTGTTAAATAATCTTAAGTTAATGGCCTTTATTAACAATTCTTTAATTTCATTATAAGAAATTTACCCAGATTAACCATCATTAATTACAAATTAATCAATTACTAATTATTAAATTAATTAATTAATTGTTAACTTCAACTTAATTAATCCCATATCACTCGATTAATTAATCTTAGTTAACAATCCCTAATTACAGATTAATTAACTTTAATTAAGTAATCCTAAAACTTTAATTAATCAATTTAAAAACTCTTAATTACTTAATTAATCCTTTATACTATTCATTAATTAAATAATAAATTATCCAACTTAATTATTTAATGAATCCAAATAATTAAATTTTATTTATCTCTAAGATAATCATTTTTTTACTTAATTAAGCATTTAAAAACAATTTATTTTCAAATTTACTTTAAATTCCATTTAAACTTTATTTAAAATTAAGATACGAATTAACTTAAACAAGGTTTTCTTTTAAAAAAAAAATAATTCAAAACCTTTTTATCTCATATGTTAAAAGAAACATCCACTCCATAAATTAGTTTAAAGAATTTAAATCCCGATTTTAATTTAAATTTCCAAATCAATTTTAAAATACACTTAAACAAACCAAATTGTTTAAATTATTTTAAATTTAAAAATTTCCATTTATTTTAAAAACTGAAACTCAACCCACCTTTCCAGATTTTAAATCTAGAATTTAAACTTATTTTGAATTTCTGTTTCACAATTTAAAACTTACTGTTTAAATCTAAATCAATATGCTTTTATGCTTTAAAGTTTAAAACCAAACAAAAAATTTAAAATTTAAATCATTTTAAAAACCAAGATTCAAACTATTAAGATTCAGATTCAATCCAAGTTTAAACTTAGTTCAGCTTTTAGTTTATATTTAAACTTCCCTTTTTAAAACTTTTAAAAACAAAACAGAATAGGTTCTGTTTTATTTTAAAACCTGGAACAATACATTACTCAAGCCTCTCCTAAATTTTTCGAGACAAAACCCTTTCTGCTTCGAGTTGAAACTCGAATTTCCCGAGACTCACGCGAGGGACCAAAAACCTAAAACCAACATTCATCAGCACATCCCAAATGCCCTGTGCACATGCACCCACGACGCAGCCTTCACCGATCATCTCTGATGATCTCCACAAGTCGTCGATCAACCACAAATCCGAACACGATAATTTTGAAATCAAGCTTCTCACTCAAACCTGGAACAGACCGAACCACCTTAATTTAAAACCTGTCAACGCCTCCCCTCCACTGCTCCAACTATCGTCGCTTCTGTAACTCCAGCGAAGGCCTTGTCAACCCATCATCTACTGTTACCCAAAATATGGTTGAACTCAATCAACTAATAATTCCGAAATGATCGATTAAAAGAAACCCAGTAAAACTAGGGTTCCTAATTCAAAACTTCAATCACCGCCACCTCACTGAAATGCAACTCCATCAAATAATTTTCTCAACATCCCCGATAACTCCACCACCCCCAGTTGCAATCACGACACCTCCAGACAAATGTGGCAGCAGCAATGCTTTAAAATACAAAATGCAGAGAATAGTGAACTGCACTTTATAAATAGCATTAAAAATTTTGATTTTGTTTTTAAAAATCATGATTTAGTATGATGACATGATTTATAACTCTAAGTCCATGAATTTCTAAATTTGATTTTTCTCCAATTAAATGTTTAATCCTCTGTTTATAATTCCAGAGTCATTTCCATATATATTTTTTAGTACAATTTTAGTATGAAGTTTATAGTGAAACAAACATATTTTGTTTAAGTCTTAAACCCAAACGAAGATTAAATTAAGAGACAATAGTTTTTGAAACAAGCCGAAGTTTGAAATCAAAAAATCAGTAATGCTACAGGTAAAACAAGCATGCACGCCCATATATGTCGATACATATATTCACAGCAGATATTATACAATACACATTCATTATAATTTAACTTGCATGCCACCCAAATTTTTAACTACTTAAATTTTTAAAAGTTGAGTTACTCACCTGTGTTTTGAAGACAGGGAACAGGCCTTTGAAACTTGAATTGCTTTGTTGAAATTTTACTTATTATTTGATTAAATCATGCTTTGATTTGGTTTCCATTTTGATTTTGAAAACATACTTCTGATTGAATCTTCCTTTGCTTCCAGATTTTGAAAACTTGACCGCCTTAATTTAAAAACTGGAAAGCTTGAATTGCAGAGAGGGTCTTAAGACTTGATTCTCTTAAAACTGAAGTGTAGATTTCTGATTAGCTTTGATTGATATTTGAGAAGATTATAGGTTGATAAAATCTGGTTTTAAGTTTCAGATCTTTGAGTAACAGGTTTTGAGTTACTTAAAAATTTTGAGATGATCTAAATGCTTTGATCTTTTAGCTCTGGTTTTAAGTTTTAGAAGAGAAGAAGAAAAATGTCTTTGAATACAAAAGATTTTTGCTAAGTTTGAAAGGCAATGCCACTTGTTAAGTTGCATGTTAACATTATTACATTTGTTTTAATGTTTATTAAGGGTTATTACACTTGTCTTTTATGCAATTATTTAAAATATTTAATAAAAGCTTTTATATTTATTTTCTATAAATAAATACTTTTTTTTAATTTATGTAGATAAATTCCTTTTAAGAAAATATTATAAAACAAATCCTATTCTAATAAAATCTTGTTCATGTGTTATATATCCAAAATATTTTAAGATATATATTCTTTGAGTTCAAATTTTAAATCCAAATTCAAAATTCAAATTTAATTTAAAGTCCAACTTAAAAATCAATTCAAATATATATATATATATATATATATATATATATTGATTCAACAAACATATTATTAAATTTAGGTTGAAAATAATAAGTTTTTGTCTGTTTTAAATAATCATATTAGGAGATTATTAAATAATTATTTTCCAGATATGAATATTGATCTTTAAATTTATTTGTTTCATTCTTAACAATCAGTATTTAAATAGATAAATTAGTATTTCTATTAACTAACCAAGTTAATTATCAATTAGCAAATACTAAAAATTCAGGTTATCACACATGGGAGTCGGGTCCACGTATTTACCTTAAAGGAAACGTCGCCACCATCCTACTTCATTCTGGAATCTCCACTGCGAAAACGGTTGTTAAAGTGGTTTTCGGAGTTGGCAGAGAGTATGACAACTTCCGATCCCAGTCTCTTGAACAACCAATCGTTATTATAACACCGCGGTTTTTCAAAATAATTTATACTTTAAAGCCAGAATATATTATCTCTTTCAAACCATATAAATACGATATCATTTATATTTTTAAAACCCAAATCAATATGATATCATTTTTATTTAATAAATTTCTCTTTCCCAAAATCATAATATTTTTCAAATACATATACCTTGAAACCATAGCTTTGAAACACAACTTTTAATACTTAATGATTCAAATACTATATTACTTTATAAAATAAACAGCTTCTTCAAATCTCATAATAAATTCCCAATATCAATCTGAACCTCCAATTAAACCATTTTAATTCCCATATATTTCAAAGCTTAAGTATTCTACATTTCAAAACTTTATAGTTCATGTATTTCAATCTTTAAAAATTCCACTATTTCAAAAAAAAGATTCTTTGATAATTTAATATATATCATATCCAAATTTCTATTGTTTAAATTTGAGATATTTACTTAATAAAACAAATATTATTTAAATAAAACCCTTAAACCTCAATAATAGGATATTCTTTTCATTAAATTAACTTGATAATATTCTTTGAATAAATTTGATATTCGTTTAAATCCTCAAATCAAAAATCAAGTTATAAGACCATACCCATTAAATCTTAATTTATTTACATTTCAAAAAAAATCGAGGAAAATTCTTAAATACTTTAATTCAAATCATATTCATATTTATCTTCAACCTTACTTTTATTTGAGTTATTATAAACTCTATATACAATAGAATTTCAAATATATTCTTAACCATACTATATAAACGAAATCAACTTTATTATTTAGCTTATTTTAAATTTGAAACAAATTTATACATAGCTAAATTCAAAAAAATTACTATATATATATACATATATATCAAATTTTAATATTTATTAAACCGTATTCTTTCCAAAACCATAGAAAATCATTTCAAAAATAATTATATATATATATATATATACCGCGGTGCCTGTATATAATTTTCTATCCTATGGTCAAGTGATACAGATATTTATCATCTCAATCCGCAATTTAAAATAAAAAAGCGGTTGTATGTTATTTCAAAGTGCAATCCTGAATGCAATAAAATGCATAATAACTTGCTGTTTATAACAATATAAAATACGGCATGCTTTCATTCAGTATCAACCATCAACCATTTATCACAAGCATCATCCAAATTCAAACAATACATCAATATAGACCAGGTGATAATAACAGGTATCAACTATCAGTGTATATTCGAAGTAAATTATAACTGTTTACTGGCTGTTTTAAATGCAATAGATAAATAGAAAACAATTTAACTGGCAGTTTTATATTCAAAAATAAATAAATTTAACTGGCAGTAATATGCAATATTAAATTAAATAACAAGTAAATTAAATGAATTGCCAAATTAACTGAGATAATGATGAAATATATGCCAAACAGCTATAGTTAGGTTTCTAAGCACATCATAAATTAATTTAACAAACATAAGAAATCTTAAAAGTTGTGAGTGGGTTAAAACACTCACCTTTGGGATTTGAATTGAATTTAAATCTAATTTAAACCCAAAAATTTGACGGCCTCAGAATTCATCCAAACAAGCGTAAAAATGTTTGAAATTTTATAACGATCCTAACAAAAAAAATCGCGCGTGAAACGGAGTCCGTATGAGAAAGTTACACGTGTTGAATCGCTTGAAAACAAAATTAAATTTAAACAAAACAAAACAAACATACCTAACTAATATATGCCATGTCATCCCCCTTCCTTACTCTCTCTCTCTCTCACGCGTTTGAAGCTTCCCAGCCACGCGACCTTTGACCGAAACTCCCTGCCTTTGACCGTACGCCACCCTCACCTGAGGCGTTGATTGACCAAGCCACCGCCACCATCACTCTCCTCTGCTCCGGCTGCACGTGCTCATCCAAGTCCAGCCCCTTCTTGTCGCGGCCGGCCGCTGCCTCGTTCTAGGGTTTCCGAACCCTAATACCCGAATTTCGGCCACCACACAAAAAATCACGCCATGTAACCACCACCATTCAACTCCAAATTCAATTTCCCACAAAACCCATATCTTGATTTCTCTGATTGAGGCCAAAATCGAAAACCCCCAAATCGACGTCATGGGTTACGTGATTTAGAACTTTGACCATGATTTCCCGCTGATTCGAGCAATAATTGAAAAAACAGAAGCTACGCATAGATTTGTATCAATGAGATCTTTGATTCTATAATTTTTTTGAAATTTTTCGAAGAGTTTGAATTTTCATTTGATTTTTGAATTTTGAAATTGGATCTAGGGTTTGTATCCACTGGGGGAAGAGGAGGAGCTGATGAAATTTTATGCGTAGACAAATGAGAATAGGCGAAGGCTAGGGTTTAGTAGAGTATTTATATATAAAGTTGAAATAAAATATATGGATCGGGTTGATAGATATGCGTGCTAACGCTAACGTGGCCCAAAAATCACGTTCTGACCCCGGAACGAATTGGGTAAACCCATATATCAAAATAGGTGTTTTAAAATATTTTAAACGCAAAAGAACAGGTTTTACGTCCAAATTCCATTGTATGCAGAAGTTATGCTAAAATCAATATTTTCAAACTGATTTCAATTTATTTCAATTGATTTCAATTAAATTGATTTCAAGGCGTTTCAAGCCCATACGATCAAACGAAAAGTCCAATCGATACGAAACTTGAAATCCTATAATAATTCACTGTTACGGATCTGATGAAACTTGTTTCGTCGAAATCCGAGTCAGTGGCCAAAATGGCTGTTTTTACATTAATTAAATAAATTTAAAATAAAATAATTAAATCAAATTTCAAATTTAAATTCTGAAATTTGCAATCTTTATCACTTTATACTTCTCAAACATTTACATCGATTTAACAATTTTTAAATGTCAATTTATTAAAGGTTAATCAATAAAATCTTCAATTTCATAAAATTTAAAATTATAGATACATTTCCAACATTTCCGTTAAATTGAATTAACCCATAAATATTCCATTCATAATTTCAAATAGAAGGGTTTACCATTGGATTTCAAATTATTGCATAAATATTTTCAAATTTCAACTTATTTTTTAAATTAACGTAATAGTTAAATATTTGATTTCATTCATTTGTAATAAATCCAATTATTATAAATTAAATAAATTAACTCACTATTTAAAATTCAAATTCTATAATTCATAAATTGGCCATTCATTCAATTTATTAATTATTGACTTTAATTAGCAAAGTCTATATCTAGGCACATTTAATATTTCCCAAATAAATCCACTTTATAACATTTAAATTAAATTCCTTTCATGTACCTGTCATCTATAATTCATTACGTATTATTACATCAATTTATATAACCTTTAATCCATTCCCAATTCTACCAATTCCATCAAATTAGAACTTCACAATTTGCTTACATAAATTTGGATTGTACTACACTTATTGTATTTTTGCCAAATAGATACATTAATTTCAATTAAATATTCTTTATAACTTATTTCTTGGTTTCATACTTTTTATTTCCCAAATTTCTATCTTGTATTAAGTTTACGTTTCTATTTTAATTTATATTCAATTATAACCTAACAGTCGTTTCAATCAATTGGATTGTATTGAATTTGGTTATCCATCAACTGTCATTTACACTACTACCTTAATTTACACAGTTACTATTAGAAAATCTTATTGCATTGATTAATTTAATGTTTGCATTAAAATTACTTTTTTTTTAATTTTTATGCTCAAGAGCAACAATTAACAATTTCCATTATTATACAAATTTGAATCTCATTCTAGTTATTCTTTATTAATAATTCACACAATATTATAACTTCGTACAAGACATCCAATTACTATTTATTATTATAACTTTACAATCTATATAAATTCATTGATTGATTTACTATTTTCCTTTGTTTCCTTACATTCAATTCTTAGCTTAGTATGGCAATTTATAGTACTCCATTTAATCGACATTTCATTTCGATTATTAATACCTAGCTTAAATTTCTACGGTTGCATTTCATTTACACTTACGTTACTATATAAATAATTAGTAACGTGTATATCAGTAACACATTATATCACTTACCATTTAAATGAGTTTGATTTCTAATAAATTAATTGACCAATTAATTAGGCAATTTATACAATTTGTTATCATACCCATAAATTTACACTTATAACTAAGTCCTACATTTGAATTTATTTATTGAATTGAGATGTTCATTCAAGTTTATAAATTATTAACTTGCATTAACATAATTCCCTAATTTGTTCCTATTGCTGTCAACAATCCTTTATTACATTAAATCAATCTAATACTTTCCTTAAATTTCTCATATTCAATTTATATCTAGTAAAAAAAATTTCATTACTCAATTCATTTGAATTTATGCAAATTACTATAAGTAGGTTTTAATTACCATTGCTATATATTAATTTAGCGTTCATTCCAATATTAATTTATCACCTTTATTATTTCTACTAAAATTTAATTACAAAATCCTATTAAATTAACAAATTAAATTGTCGAAATTTACGGGTCTTTACAAAATCCATGTTACTAAGATCTCTGTGATCTGATGAAAATAGGAATTCATGCTGTTTAGGTTCCAAGTATTTAATTTCCATCAAAATTTTAGTTGAAAATAAAATTGACTTTTAAACTTTCCCTCTTTGTTTTGATAGATATCAAAAACGGAACATATTAAATTAATGGGAAGGAGAGTTTTGGAGCCAATTTCAACTTCCTTTTTACTTTAGTTTGTTATCCATATTATTTTAAATTTCCTTTTCCTATTTAACTTTCGTTTCCCTAAATAAATATTCATATCTAGAGGGGAGGGGGACAAATCTGAATAGTGTGGTTTTTAGTCTACGAAACCAGACCCTTGCTACTTGTTTAAGGCCATATATTGCCTTATCTAATTTGCACACATAATTCAAATTTTGGTTATATCCTATTGTTGTTACATATAGATTTCTTCTTACAATATCACAATTAGAAATGCATTGTTGACATTTAATTGTCTGATATTCCGCTGTTTACATAAAGCGATATTAAGAATCACTCTAATAGTTATTGGCTTAACCACTGGGAAGAATATTTCATTGAAGTCAAATTCATATTGTTGTGTGTATCCTTTGGCTACAAATCTAGCTTTATATCTGACTGTTTTTACATTTGGGATCTTCTTTGCCTATCAGTCCATTGGCAGCCAATAATATTTTTATTATTTAGACGACTAACCTATTCCCATTTTTATTTTAATAAGATTATTGTATTCTTCATCCATAGCAGCTTTTCAATTTTTGTCCTTTATAGCTTGTTCAAAAGTTTCTAGCTCTTCTGTTGCTTTGGCTGTAGCATAAAGTTTTGGTTTGAATACTCCACTTTTTGATCTTGTGATCATAGGATGACCTGATCTCACTTGATATTCCTTTGTGTTTATTGGATCAAAATTGTCCTTGAATTGATTTTGTTGAATGTATGTAGACTCATCACTAACTTGTTGAGTTTGATCATTGTGCATGTAGGAGACTGATTGAGATAGCTGAAATCATCTGCTAGTTCATGACTTGACTGATTAAGCATTGCAAGTTGTGAAACATTAGCTCTTGTAGTCCTTTCAGTCTCCTTTAGTTGCCAAGCATAAGAATATACAGGTAGATTGGATATTGACATTTTTGGGCTGTATACTTTCTTGGTTGTTTTCATATCTGAGTTGCTGAATGGGAATACATGTTCATCGAACACAACATGTCTGCTAATAAAACTTTACACGTTATTAAGACATTTGCATGCTTTTTGATTAGCTGAATGTCATAAGAAAGTATATGGCTTTGGTCTGAAATTCAGTTTATTATTATTGTACTATCTTAAATGAGGAAAACATAGACATCTAAAGGTCTTTAAGTTAAGATAATTAGGTTTTACTCCAAATAACTTTTTTATAGGAGTTACATCTTTCAACATTCTTATTGGTAATCTATTAATTAAATACACTGCTATATTGAATGAGTTAGGCCAAAATTTTAATGGTAGAGATGCTTGAGCTAAAAGAGTAAGATCCGACTCCACAATATGCATAGTTTTCTCCCAATCATATCTTTTTTGCTCAGATGTGTAGGGACATGTAGTTCTATGATCTATTCCCTTCTTATTAAAGAAATTGGTAAGAGTTTTGTATTCAGTATCCCCATCAGTCTGTATAACATTGAATAGAAACCCATTTTTTTTCAACTAATGACACAAAATGCAGTACAGCATTAAATGTTTCAAACTTAGCTTTTAAAAAATAAACCAAGTATGTCTTGGATATGCATGGATAAAGGATATGTAGTACCTGTAACCATAATCTGAACATATTAGGGATGGACCCTAAAGATTTATAGCATTCCAATGGATTTGAATGGATAGTAAGAGATAATAGGTTCAAACATATGGTATAAAAATATTCTCAAAAGCAATTTTGCTTTCACTAAGTACTTGTTTAACAATATTTGCATTTGGGTGCCCAAGTTTGTAATGCCATGGATCAAGTGCTTTTATTTTTTTATTTGAGTAACCTTAAATAGATTACAACTTTTTTGTTTTTTTACATTATTGGTGGAGTTAACAAGATTGAATCTATAAAGGCCTTTGTGACGACCCGCAAATCCGTACCCTTTGAGTCGGCAATAATCCACACTTGTCCGACCCAAAAAGCACAGACTGACGAAAAGTCAAGAGAAAGAAAAGAAAAAGGAAGAAGAGAAGAGAAGAAAGAGAGAAGATAGAACCAAAAAACAATACAGAGTCTCACATCACGGCGGAAAACATATAATATCATACAATGATTGTTTGCGTAAAAAATGGCCGCAAACACCCAAAGTCGTGAAAGCACCAGTGTATGAATATAAGTCAGCAATATTCAAACACAAATCACAGATCTCAGCAAATAACTCAAAGATGTTTGTACAAAATGGGCAAACAGCTCCAAGTTGTATGATTTAGTTGATTTTATGTTGTTCGTAGTGATCTAGGTGGTTTATGCAAATATGTGAAAAGCAAGGACCAAACTGTAAAAGACACACAGATTTATAGTGGTTCGGCCAAAGTGTGCCTACGTCCACTTTATATGTTATTCTCCTTTTTCAATCCGATTACAAGTACAGAGCTTGTAGTACAAGTATATGAAAGTTGTTTGAAAGTTCCTTCCAGGTTTGAGCTCTCAAACTTGTCCCCATTGTTGTACCCCTGCCCCTCTATTTATAGAGTGAGGTAGGGGGCAGGGGTCTTGGAAGTATATAGCTGCTGGTGGGCCCGGGCTGAAGCAATCTGGACTGGCAATTGTCTGGTTCGGTGAGGCTTCATTCGGTTTGGAATGGGTGGTGTTGGACCGGTGAAGGAGTGGAATGGAGGTCCATTCGGCATTGAGGTAGGTGGCTGGTCCGGTAGTGGAGTGGATCCGGTAGTGGTATTGGTCCGGTGGTGATCTTGGTTCGGCTGTAGAGGGATAAGGCATGTTGGTTCGGTATTGGAGGGCTTGGGCCGAATGAAACTTGGGGCCGAATGAAGCTTGGGGCCGAATGATCTTGGGGCCGAATGAAGCTTGGGGCCGAATGTTCCTGGGGCCGAATGAGCCTCTGCACTGAGAATGTTGGATGGACTTCTAGGCTAGTGTTGAGCCTTGCTTCCAATCGATTTTCAATCCCGGCATCCATTATTCCTTGCTAATTTGTCGATATTCCAGTTTTGACCAAAAAATGGGATAACACTTTGCCCCCCAAAACATGCCTTGTGATAACAAGGTGTGTTTTGAATAGTTCCGAATCCAATATCCAAGGTCCATAGCCATATCGGTAGAGTAGATCATCCTTGACTGCTCCGAGTCGATATCCAATTCCAAATCCAATAACCAAAGCTTGAGCAAATTCCATGTCCATCCGAACTCGACAGCCGAGCCTCAAATCATCCTTATCCAATAGCCAATAACCGAATCCAGGACCTCTCTGGGTCGATATCCAAACCCATAACCTCTCCGGGCTCTTGCCAAGCGCAATCCACACCTGACGGCCATGATCCCGTGTCCCTGGATGTTGAGCTAACCTCTCCGGGTTCTTGCCATGCGTAATCCACACTTGACGATTTTGATCCAGTGTCCCTGGACTTTGAGCTAACCTCTCCGGGTTCTTGCCATGCCTAATCCACACATGACGACCTTGGTCCAGTGTCCCTGGATGTTGTACAATGCCATGGCTTAAGTCCTAAGCCGAATCCTGGTCTCTCCGGACCCTTGCCGAGCATAGTCCATACTCGACGACCTGAAAATAACGATTGATAATATAGGGCCTAAGTCCTAGGCCGAATCCTGGTCACTCCGGACCCTTGCCGAGCATAGTCCATACTCGACGACCTGAATGAGTCAATTTACCACGTTCGGGCAAAGCGACTCACCCCTTGCCAGGCATAATCCATACCCGACGACCGTTTATCAAAAGTCAGATAAAAATCCAATTAAAATCCAACTCAAAATCCAAGTCCAAAATCCAAATCGAGAATCCAAATCCAAAATCCAAATCCAGAATCCAAATCCAAAATCCAAATCCATAATCATAAAAACAGAAATCCAAACTAACATCCAAAACCGAAAACAATTGTCCAAAGGAAAATCCAAATCAAAAAGCGAGGAAAGCCAGGAGCTCAATCCAAGCTCCAAAACCGAAAACCAAAAAGAAAAAAGCAGTGTCCAATCCAAAAGCAAAAGATAAATTTCACAAACCATAGCATCGCAGCCCATTATCATTCAGAGCATGCCTAGGGGCTATCTCCGTCCCCGTACATGTGTAAATGACTTGGTTGCTTGCCAACAGTTTGCTACTTATTTTATGTTAACCTGGTCAAGGGACGATCAACCGACCATCATTCCTGGGCCTCCCACCATCGTAGCTTGAGGTAGGCGGCAGCTGCTCCTGCCTCGCCGTTGCATTCCGAGGTCCAACATATTGCGGCAGTTGTCCATTCCTTACATGTTCCTCAATTATGTCCTTTAAGTGCCTGCAGCTGTTGGTGTCGTGTCCATCCAAATCATGGAAGAGGCAGTGCCTTCCTGATGTCCTTTCCCGTTCTGTTGGTTCTCTCCTAGCCGGCCTCCGGTAGTGAAGGCGATTTCGAGTATCCAGGTATATCCGTTCCAGTGTTTCGTTCAATCCCGTGTATGTGGAAAACTTTGGATCCTTCCATTGCTTCCTAGCATTTCCAGAATCATCGTCCAACTTCCTTTTTCCTTTGTTTTTATCCGAACCATTGCTGGATGGTCCTCCCCCTTCAACTGCATTAACCTTTTTCAATTTTAAATCCGTACTCGCATCTTCTTGTCGAAGGAACCTTTCTGCCTCATGAAAGAATTCGTCGAGATTCCGTGGGGGATCTCGTATCAGAGATACCTTGAAATCCGAGTTCTCCCTGACTCCTGATACTGCTGCCATTAAAACCATCGATGGATCGGGCCGATCCACCGAAGCAACTGCGGCACTGAATCGAGTTAGAAAAGCTCTAAGCGATTCATCCATCCTTTGCCTTACCGATGTCAATGTCATCACGTTCTTCGGTCTCTTGACATGAACCCGAAACTGTCCCAGAAACCTTTCCACCAATTCCCTCCAAGTCCCGATAGATCCTTCTTCCAGCTGCCTGAACCACATCGCAGCTAAGTCCGTCAAGTACAAAGGGAAGCATCGGGCCATCACCTCCTCTGATGCCCCCAGCACCTCCATGTGTCTAGTGTATCTCATCAAGTGATCCGTAGGGTCTTCCTTGCCATTGTATACCTCCACGCTAGGTAGCTTGAACTTAGGTGGGTTCTGAGCCATCCTTATTTCCCGAGTGAACGGACTCCTGTTTACTCCTTCCAAGTCTCCGTTGGTCAAACCACCTCGCACAGTCTTCCTGATTATATCTACCAATCCACCGTTGTCTGTCGGGGGTTGCCCCCGAGGGAACTCCGGTACATACTCTTCGTGTGGCTCGTTAGCAGCAACGTTGGTTCTAGCCTGTTGAACTCCTTCCAAAGGTTCTCCTGTGTTGAATCCCGTGGGCCTGCCCCCAAGCCCTTGTTGATTGCTACCTGGCTCCGTATCTTGTCCTTCGTTGGGTTCCATAACCCTAGCTTCTTGTCCTGCATCCATAGCCGTTGTAGCTGCTCCTAAATTCTGCATCCCTGCAGCTCTCATTTGCTCCAAGAAAGTTTGCATCATTTCCTGTTGACTTTTCAGCAACCTCTCTTGCAGTGAATTTGTTATGGCTTCCATTTCATCCCGGGTTATGTAGATCGAAGCCGGTCCTTCCTCACCTCCGGAGGATGCTTGTTGACTTCCTCCTTGTTGGCTTCTCTCAGCCCTTAGCCTTCTACTGTTTTGCCTAGTCATCGTCTTCCAAATCTAAACCTCTATCCGATGTAGCGGGAGCTGGTTCCTCTCAGTGAAAGCACCAAAATGTTTGCGTAAAAAATGGCCGCAAACACCCAAAGTCGTGAAAGCACCAGTGTATGAATATAAGTCAGCAATATTCAAACACAAATCACAGATCTCAGCAAATAACTCAAAGATGTTTGTACAAAATGGGCAAACAGCTCCAAGTTGTATGATTTAGTTGATTTTATGTTGTTCGTAGTGATCTAGGTGGTTTATGCAAATATGTGAAAAGCAAGGACCAAACTGTAAAAGACACACAGATTTATAGTGGTTCGGCCAAAGTGTGCCTACGTCCACTTTATATGTTATTCTCCTTTTTCAATCCGATTACAAGTACAGAGCTTGTAGTACAAGTATATGAAAGTTGTTTGAAAGTTCCTTCCAGGTTTGAGCTCTCAAACTTGTCCCCATTGTTGTACCCCTGCCCCTCTATTTATAGAGTGAGGTAGGGGGCAGGGGTCTTGGAAGTATATAGCTGCTGGTGGGCCCGGGCTGAAGCAATCTGGACTGGCAATTGTCTGGTTCGGTGAGGCTTCATTCGGTTTGGAATGGGTGGTGTTGGACCGGTGAAGGAGTGGAATGGAGGTCCATTCGGCATTGAGGTAGGTGGCTGGTCCGGTAGTGGAGTGGATCCGGTAGTGGTATTGGTCCGGTGGTGATCTTGGTTCGGCTGTAGAGGGATAAGGCATGTTGGTTCGGTATTGGAGGGCTTGGGCCGAATGAAACTTGGGGCCGAATGAAGCTTGGGGCCGAATGATCTTGGGGCCGAATGAAGCTTGGGGCCGAATGTTCCTGGGGCCGAATGAGCCTCTGCACTGAGAATGTTGGATGGACTTCTAGGCTAGTGTTGAGCCTTGCTTCCAATCGATTTTCAATCCCGGCATCCATTATTCCTTGCTAATTTGTCGATATTCCAGTTTTGACCAAAAAATGGGATAACAATGATCTTTACAAAATAGAAACTGTATATATATACACATCAATCAGAGTTCAACAATCAATCAATAGTTATCAGATTGAACAGTTATAATAACCTGTCCTCACAAATGCCGGTAATATAAAATAACAACTAAACACAGTGGATAATCAATAATCAAAACAAGTACGTGTATATGAAAAGGAAGATCTCCAGCTTTCCTGCTGAAGCTCCAAAGGCATCAAATTTAGACTTGTAAATATGCTCGGTCCTACCCGAGCATTGAAAGGGAAGAATGCCCGGATCAGTCTGGTAAACCAGCGTGGGAAACACACTCAACTGAATTTTATTAAATTACCAAACTTTTCCTTTATCAAAACAGAAATATCTCGTAAGACAAGTCCACACATAATCACGGACATATTTTTATCTTACGATAATTAAAACATTTCTTTCATATCAAATCCTCTTATATTATACTAGTGTCTAGTATACAAATAATATTAATCATAGTCGAAATGGCTACCCATATTGCATTTCGAGGCTACTCATTACGCCTTTACAAACAAAATCGCAGCTCGTAGTGGGTTTTGGATTTCCATACAAATGACCAAGAGAAGGGACTACCTTCTGGCAGTACATCTCTAGAAGAATGTACCGAGGACCATCACAAAGGATCCTCTAACAACACAAGACTGGCCCACCTTTATAACTAGATGGTACCGAATATATCATCCTCCGGTCGTTACCGACCTTTACCGAGGGCCCTCTAGCATACAAACCACAATAATCAGATACACGACGTCATAGCGTGCAAAGATATATCTAGAAAAGGAAGATCATATCCTACTTGGGAATGACCCACTTAGCCTTGCTGCATCTAACCCTGTTTTGGTCATTTCCGGTTGATGAGCCCTGACGAGGTAACGATTACCTTTCACAATCACATATCACATCACTTAAAATGTCGCATGGCCATTTCCGTTGACTACTAATTACCTTCCACAAAAATACAACCCTTAAGCTCATACGTCTCAAGGAGGGTGTTATGCTAAGAGAAGTTGCCTTCTCCGCCACCACTGATGTATGTTTGTAAAAACCAATGTACGTAATCTTAAGAAATGCAATGTCAGAAAAACATCCATACAAGTTGTCCAGGAACAGGACAAACAGAAGGTACTTTCCTACCACATCCTGTCGGGAAATCCCTAGGATTAGTAGCGAATAGTCGTCGCATTGGATATTTCATAATGAAGAGACCACTGCTACTAGATGTATATTGGGATTTTAACCCCAAATGATCAACAAGCAGTCCCCCACTATGAAAAACCGGAATAACAATATCATCATAAGCAACATGTACAATCGTCGCATATATGTTGGTCCGAAGTGGTTTTCAGATAAATCTGATCTGGTCTCTTCGCACCAACAACGCAAAAGTGTTTCTCTACCTCACACAGAAACTAAGTCTCATAGGCTTATCACGTCTCCAACTTTCAACTTGCTATCCTCCAGGCCAAGAAGGAAGCTCAATAGATTGGAGTAATACTCCGCACTATACCAATCAACGTCCTCAACGCAAATGATAATCAAGCGTACACAGAAGGCTACGTACTAAGTGTACGACTAAATAGTTCCCACACCAAGTCAAGGAACCAAAATTTGGCCAAGTCTGACAGTCGGTTATTTAACTATCAAAGTAAACAAACAAATATTCAGCACCATAACAATCGTTGGGCCCTTTTAATTAATCTTTTATTAATTAAACCATTGGCCAAATATCACCTCAAATTATTTTAAAAACATATATTCTTAAAACAATTCAACTTTTCCATATTGGAAAACATTTCCATATACCTACTTAATAATAAGTAATTCACAAATCAATTTTTTTTTCAACACTTAGAAAATATTGCACATACTTAAATCAGGATTAAGTATATATTTTATTCTACTAGGAAAACGTACTTTTAAAACACTTTTATTTGGGTCAAAACGAATGTTGTGTAAAACATCGTTACAACAACCCAAAATCAATAGTATAGGGATTTGAAAATAAGATAAATACATAAACCCCAATGCTATACAAAAATATTTCCTTTCGAAAATCATTTACTATAGCAACAGTGTTATAGTCCATCATTTCCTTTACTTCTTGAAAACGTCTATTACAACAATGAACGTTGAAACCTATGGTTTCGATCCTTAACACATTTTAAAACAACTTTAAACCATTTCACTCCATTTTAAACTATCGCTTTCCAAAACATTTCTTGTAAAGACCCGTAAATCCGTACTCCTTGAATAGACACTAATCTCCATTGATTGATTCAAGATGAACGAAAATACGAACCCTTAGGGGTTTAAGAAAAATTTAGGAAAAGAAAAAGAGAGAAGAAGACATAGAAGAGATAAGAAGGTAGAAAATATAGAACAGAAAGGAAACAGAAATTAGAGAGAATAGAAAATGGAGGGGAAAGAAAAATAGAAAATGGAACACATAGAACGGAATAGAAAGCAACAGAACAACATCAGAATCTCACAATTCGCAGCAAAACAACATATAATAAATAAATGAATAATCTTTAAACAAAGAACTATATCAGTTATTACATTACATCACATTTCATTACATCATATCATCAGAGTGTACAACAACAACAACAAACAGTGCAGCAGAAAAAGAAATACTATATAACTAGTAATACGTCATGCCATCCAGCTTGCCTCCAGCAACTCCAGAATATCCAGAATATCTTGATAAACCTAACTCTTAACTTCCCGTGTGGAAATTGGTGTGCACCCAGAGTTTAGGAAGGAAAACAATAAACTCCAAGTCAGTCATGTGACTGGTGTGAGAATTCAAAACAGTTTATTTATCTTTAAAATCAAAATAGAGGAATATTTTTAAAGTCAATTCGCAATGCTTTTAAAAATGAGACTACCATAAGGCCTCCCGCACACACACACATGCAAACGCAGAATCGGAGGAGATTTCTCCTTATGATAGCCAAAGATGCTTGATACGCATTTAAAAGAACATTTTATATTATTACTAGTGCATAGTGTAGGAAAAATTCATTTCGAAAGTAGAATATAAATCTTAGCCAACATACGACCATTATCGTATGCCTACTATAGCTAACTATGTTCAATAGCAGGTTACCGCCACATTCCATAGCAGGTTATACAACTAAAACCGTACAAGTCTCGTATTGTTTCTTTGGATTTCCAACGAATGATCAGGCCAAGGAACTTCCCATTGCCATATGAGAATGCCTCTGGATGGACATCCCCGAGAACCAAACCGGATCTCTACCAACACAAGGCCGGGTTACCCCTAACGGAGTAACAACTGACCGAATATGCCATCCCCCGGTCCTGTGGGACCTTTATCCGAGCGCTCGCAATCAATTCACACAATCATAACAAAGTGTTTTCAACATGAGTAAGTATCTGGGCTCCATACCATGATACCACCCTTTTCCAGAAGGAAATGGACACATCCTAAAGGGCGCTACCCCTCATAACCTTGCCGCATCTTTCCTGTTTTGACCATTCACGGGGTGTGAGGCTCGACGAAGTCACGTCCACAAAAACATACTTTATACAAAAGCCATGCTTTGGGTCAACAAATGATCATAGAAATGATCACAAAGATAGACGATCAAATAAACAATCCTATCACAAATAATCAACAAAATGATCATTTCAGCATCACTCAGCATGTCACATTACCAAAATGGGAATATATCGCTGATAACATTCAACTACATAACCTCTAAGCTCGTACGTCTCAGAGAAGGGTGTTAAGCTAAAAGAATAAATTCTCCGCCACCAACAGAAATATATTTGAAAGAAATCGGCTTTATATCTCAACTTGTAATGTCAGACATACAATCCATACAAGTCTGTTCCGGGCTCGAACAAAACCGAAGGCACTTCTTACGAAGCCCTTGCAATCCGGGTATTCACAATCCCGATCGAATTTCCCATCACTTAAGGAATCTCTATACCAGGAGCTACCCAGTGCAGAAACAATCGATAGGTCATCCTATCGCTTTTGCAAATACTCGGTCTTCAACACCGATCTTCAAATGCAATTCACAACGACGTATCACATATTCGGAATGGGTTATACGACCCCATGGTCCTTTCCCGGTTAACCCGAATAGTAAGCGCTTATTCAAAAATAAGTGTGGCATTCACATTCAAACAAATCACATCAATTACCCATTCAAAGGGAAATATTGATAGTCGGTTATTGAACTATCAATTGATATGCATACATCACCAGTTTCCAAATAATTTTCCAAATTATTTATTTCACAAAATATCTTTACAAGATATAAAATTTCACACTTCAAAAATAAATCAATATTTATTTTTAAACAAATTCTCCTTTTCATTCATAAATTCCATAGTGAATTTTCATTCTAAAATATTCATGAATATTCGATTTCAATTATTCATTTCAATTTATCTTCAAAAGGATAAATTCTCAAAGTATTCACTTTATATTGGAAAAACATTTCCATACTTATTTATTCATAAGTAATTCACAGATTTTATTTATTTTCAACACTTAGAAAATATTCAATATACTTCAATCGAAATTAAGTATATATTTCATTCTTTAAGGAAATCATTCTCTTAAAACATATTTATTTGGGCCAAAACGAATGTTGCGTAAAACATCGTTACGACAACCCAAAATCACTAGTATAGGGATTCGAATTTTAAGATAGATATATAAATCCCAATACTATACAAAACATTTCCTTTCGGAAATCATTTACTATAACAACAGTGTTATAGTCCACCATTTACTTTTATTTCTCGAAAACATCTATTTCAACAATAAATGTTGAAATCTATGGTTTCGAATCTCAACACATTTTAAAACATCGTTAGATCGTTTTTAATTCAATTTAAAATATCACATTCTAAACATTTTCTTTAACATATTATTCACTATTCAAAAACGTGAACATACTTGTTAACAAATTTCATCACTTCTATTCATTTTATTTCAAAGGATTATTCACAGTCAAAAATGTGAATATAACTCCATTAATAGGTTTCAACAATTTACTTATCAAAATAAGTTGTTTGCGAATTTATAAAACAACGTTTATAAATCCCATTTCTAATTATTTTATAACAACTTCCTTTTATAAATTTTCTTTATTAACCTATTCGATTTATAACTCAATTATAAAACAAAAGTTCACATTATAAGTTAAATACTTATAATTTATTCGTTTACAAAAATCGTTCCCTTGAACTTCATAATTATAAATCTTATAACTTATAAGATTCAATGATTTATTCAACTATTCTTTTAATAACTTTATAAAATTTATAAATCTTACTATTTATAAATTTCATTTATAACTTCACCATTTAAATTCTATAAATTTCATTCTTTAATGAAATTCATTTTCAGTTCATTCAAACACTTATAAAAACTCGTTTTATAATGTCTATATTTCAATTTATAAATATCCATTTATAAATCTCTTAATATAAATCAATTTATATTATTCTTTAAAACGTCTTTAATCTCCTTTATTATTTCACCATTTCGATTCATAAAATAATTAAATTTTATAAAATCCTATATTTAAACTTTTCACAATAAATTCTAAAATCCCGATTAAACTATTTTATAAAATCGTTAGCATCATATTCTCAAAAATCAGTTTTTAACTATTTTTCTCAAAAATCATAATTTTTATAACTTTAAAAATTATAACGTTTATTTATTTAAAATGGATCAATTCAAAAAATTATTTTATAAAACGTATACTTTTCAAAAATCACTTTAAACATCATTTTAAAGTTTCAAAATTGGGTCCAATGATGCTACATACCAAATAGTCAATCACGACAACAACGATATCATATATCGATATGATAATCCATCAAATATCAAAATATCTGAAATCAAATAAAAACTGTTGAGGAATCCAGTTGGATCCCTCCAACCTGTTTCCTGCATCACAAACATTAGCACAATACCAATTTCGCTCCAGTACGAAATTATCGCGGTATATGGGATTTAAAATATTATCCGCTTAATAACGGCGCAATAGGGTCTCATCCGCTAAACAAAAAATGCGGGAAATCAATAACTCCAATATATACATATGCCAATATATATATATATTGCTATTATATATAATACCAATTTCACTGTTTATGAAATATTCGCGGTATATGTTTTTATTAAATAACATCCGCTTACTAACGGCGTATAATGTCTATTTTAACAATCAATAAATATTAATCATTATTCAAACATGCATTCAAATATTTTAAATCTAACTATTTAAAATAAAATCGAAACTGATTTGATTGAGTGAGAAGTTCTCACCTTGGTTTTAAATTCCGTTTTAGCGATTTATTTCGAATAAAATTAAACAGACGTTTAATTTTACCCAAAATTCTCACTAACTCCAAACGACTCCAAACTAACTCCATCATGTAGTGCTCGTCCATACGATTCCAACGCAACTGGTTTCGCGCGTTTTCGACCTCGTATGAAAAAGTTATGAATTTTTTGAAGTTACACGATTTTATAACTTAAATTTACAACACAAACTTTAAAAGTATAAACCTAAACTCATCACAGCCACATGATCCTTCCCCATTGAATCCAGGCCGTCCCCCCCCCCCTTCATCTTCTTCACGTTCCTTTTCTACAGATCAAGGCCGCACCACCCAACCCATCAACAAGCAACTAGGGTTTTGATTTGCACCATCAATACTCAACTAAACCTCATCAAACCACTGCCATGTCGAAGCCCTTCGCGAGAGCTACCTCCACCACCAACCACCTGAAGTTCGGCCTGCTCTAGACTCCTCGAAATGCGTGCGAAATCTGCAGGTTTCGGCCCCAATTGCTCCCTCCACGTCGCTCCAAACACGATCATCACCGTATGGATCTCTAGCTCTCGCCTTGCTCTACAATGTTGCTGTTGAACACTTCGCGTGAATGTCAACGGATTGTGAGTGATTGAGGGAAGAAAGGGATTAAATTCTGGCCATTCATAGCAAGGGTGGCGGCTAGGGTTTATATTAGGTTTTTATTTTTATTTTTCTAAATTATGAAGGCAAGGGTCTCTATTTATAGAAGAAAATCAAACACTATTCATCCGGAAATTCCGAACTCCGATTTACGCGCCGTAACCAACGTTTTTAGGGTTTACCCCGCGTTCCGGACACAATGGAATAGGTTTCGAAGGCTAATTCGGACATATGTGCGAGTTATGGCTATAAACGTTCAATTTAAATTAAACCGATTTAAGCGATTTTCTAGGCGTTTTAATTTGTACCGGACAAACGGTAAATCCGATTGACATGAAATTTGAAACCTTACAATAATATCACATTACGGATCCGATGAAACTGGTTTCGTCGAAATCCGAGACTTTTTGAAAAATGGCTATTTTAACTCGCCAAATTAATATTAAAAATAAATCGATGCGTTTCGAGCTGTCACACTCAAACGATAACTCCGATTGACACGAAAATTGAAATCCGGTAATAACTAACTATTACGGATCCAACGGAACTGGTTTCGTTCAATTCTGAGACTGTTCAAAAATTGACTATTTTACAGTCGATAATTAAATATTAAAATATTCAATTTTCACAAATTAACTTTTAATTCGATTTTAAAAGTTCTAAAATATCATTCTAACTTCAATATGATAAAATAAAATTTCCCAAATCATTTTCAATCATATTTAACTCAATTTTTAATTATTTCCATAATTTAACATATTAAATTATCGATTTAATTATTCAATTAAATCCAATAATTCAAATAAAAATTTATTCGACTTATAAATTCACTTATTAATATTTAAAATTAATTAAATATTCAAATTTTAATTAATAAAAATTCTGGGTCGTTACAATCTTCCCCCCTTAAAAGAATTTCGTCCTCGAAATTATTAAGTAAGAAAAGTTACAGAATCTATCAACTTTCCCAAAATTCATAATTAAATTTCTTACAATAACTTACTAAGTTTTCAAATCATACTTAGTTATCTTTTCAAAAACAACTACTATTGTTTAGCTTTCCATTCTAAATCAAAGTTAATAGTTTTCAAAATTTTCCAAATTTTCTCAAATTTTTTCTAATGCCTTAAATTTCCGGAAAAATTCGCCATAGTCTCCTTTGCGCGGCTCGATCCGAAAAAAAAATGACAGTATATATATCACAAATATACATCTCATCAAGTAATGAGGCATCCCGCAGGGAAAAAATGTAAAAGTATGATATTTAATCCGAGATATGTACCTTATATTTTATTAGCGAGCATATACGGCTAATATAGCGCGAAAGCGAGCTCCAAATGCGAAGCAAACGCAATCCGCACCTACTAATCACTCAACAAACAACATGAGAATCATGTATATAGATAATAGTATCGATATACAACATATAGCAACATAGCAAATGAAACAAACATCAACCAACTATCATCCAACTAACATCCATAACCAATAAATATTCATTTATATTCTCATTAATATTCAATGAAATGGTTTTTCAACTCAAATCATATTTGATTTATTAACAGTGGATGTTTTTACTAACATTCATTCTCAATTAGTTTATATTCACTAATTCATATTCAAGTTGGTTCACTTTCAATTCAAATTCATTTCATTTCAAATTTATTTACTTTCAATTTGAATTCTATTTCATAGCTTCCAATTTCACTAATTTACTTTCATTTACACTTAATGAATTTTATACAATCAACTAACAACCATATAACAATCAATGTATATTAATTACAACCAAATTCCTTTGCTTATATTCATTTTGGTTCAACTCCTTAAATTAAATTGACTTCCATTCAATTTATTAAAATTTTCAACTTCCAATAACATTAGATTTTAATGAATTAACACTTATATCCATTATTCCATATCCAATTTATTCACATTTAATTAACATTCAATTCATTCATCCAATTCAATTACAAAAGTTGAATTTCACTTACATAACTCAAGTTCACATCCATTTTACAACTCATATTCATAAATATATTCATATAGTTTCATTTCTTATATATATAAGTTTATTTCACAATTGTAAATCACTTTAATTATAATTCAATTCTTATAATTCTTTACTTATACAATTATTCTTTTTGCTTATACAATTATTATTTAGATTATTCAAACATCTAAACAATCAACTTATATACACTTTAATAATTCTGAAAAATTATTTCTTTATATATAAAATATACTCAAGTAAAATTATTTCATTTACCCAATTTAAAACAATACTGTGTCGAATTGTTCTATTTAAATGTTTAGAAACCCCTTCGGCATAGTCTTGCGGACCACGCTGACGAAAGTTCATATGCCACTCAATAAACCAATCATCACAATATAAAACAATTTTATATTCACTAACAAATACGCTCTCATAGCTATTATTACACTCAACTCATTCTAGAGTACTGCTGACTCTATCTCTAATGAGTAATACCCAACAGAACCATGGTTGTCGCTTAACCATATGCTCTGATACCAACTGTAAAGACCCGTAAATCCGTACTCCTTGAATAGACACTAATCTCCATTGATTAATTCAAGATGAACGAAAATACGAACCCTTAGGGGTTTAAGAAAAATTTAGGAAAAGAAAAAGAGAGAAGAAGACATAGAAGAGATAATAAGAGATAAGAAGGTAGAAAATATAGAACAGAAAGGAAACAGAAATTAGAGAGAATAGAAAATGGAGGGGAAAGAAAAATAGAAAATGGAACACATAGAACGGAATAGAAAGCAACAGAACAACATCAGAATCTCACAATTCGCAGCGGAACAACATATAATAAATAAATGAATAATCTTTAAACAAAGAACTATATCAGTTATTACATTACATAACATTTCATTACATCATATCATCAGAATGTACAACAACAACAACAAACAGTGCAGCGGAAAAAGAAATACTATATAACTAGTAATACGTCATGCCATCCAGCTTGCCTCCAGCAACTCCAGAATATCCAGAATATCTTGATAAACCTAACTCTTAACTGCCCGTGTGGAAATTGGTGTGCACCCAGAGTTTAGGAAGGAAAACAATAAACTCCAAGTCAGTCATGTGACTGGTGTGAGAACTCAAAACAGTTTATTTATCTTTAAAATCAAAATAGAGGAATATTTTTAAAGTCAATTCGCAATGCTTTTAAAAATGAGACTACCATAAGGCCTCCCGCACACACACACATGCAAACGCAGAATCGGAGGAGATTTCTCCTTATGATAGCCAAAGATGCTTGATACGCATTTAAAAGAACATTTTATATTATTACTAGTGCATAGTGTAGGAAAAATTCATTTCGAAAGTAGAATATAAATCTTAGCCAACATACGACCATTATCGTATGCCTACTATAGCTAACTATGTTCAATAGCAGGTTACCGCCACATTCCATAGCAGGTTATACAACTAAAACCGTACAAGTCTCGTATTGTTTCTTTGGATTTCCAACGAATGATCAGGCCAAGGAACTTCCCATTGCCACATGAGAATGCCTCTGGATGGACATCCCCGAGAACCAAACCGGATCTCTACCAACACAAGGCCGGGTTACCCCTAACGGAGTAACAACTGACCGAATATGCCATCCCCCGGTCCTGTGGGACCTTTATCCGAGCGCTCGCAATCAATTCACACAATCATAACAAAGTGTTTTCAACATGAGTAAGTATCTGGGCTCCATACCATGATACCACCCTTTTCCAGAAGGAAATGGACACATCCTAAAGGGCGCTACCCCTCATAACCTTGCCGCATCTTTCCTGTTTTGACCATTCACGGGGTGTGAGGCTCGACGAAGTCACGTCCACAAAAACATACTTTATACAAAAGCCATGCTTTGGGTCAACAAATGATCATAGAAATGATCACAAAGATAGACGATCAAATAAACAATCCTATCACAAATAATCAACAAAATGATCATTTCAGCATCACTCAGCATGTCACATTACCAAAATGGGAATATATCGCTGATAACATTCAACTACATAACCTCTAAGCTCGTACGTCTCAGAGAAGGGTGTTAAGCTAAAAGAATAAATTCTCCGCCACCAACAGAAATATATTTGAAAGAAATCGGCTTTATATCTCAACTTGTAATGTCAGACATACAATCCATACAAGTCTGTTCCGGGCTCGAACAAAACCGAAGGCACTTCTTACGAAGCCCTTGCAATCCGGGTATTCACAATCCCGATCAAATTTCCCATCACTTAAGGAATCTCTATACCAGGAGCTACCCAGTGCAGAAACAATCGATAGGTCATCCTATCGCTTTTGCAAATACTCGGTCTTCAACACCGATCTTCAAATGCAATTCACAACGACGTATCACATATTCGGAATGGGTTATACGACCCCATGGTCCTTTCCCGGTTAACCCGAATAGTAAGCGCTTATTCAAAAATAAGTGTGGCATTCACATTCAAACAAATCACATCAATTACCCATTCAAAGGGAAATATTGATAGTCGGTTATTGAACTATCAATTGATATGCATACATCACCAGTTTCCAAATAATTTTCCAAATTATTTATTTCACAAAATATCTTTACAAGATATAAAATTTCACACTTCAAAAATAAATCAATATTTATTTTTAAACAAATTCTCCTTTTCATTCATAAATTCCATAGTGAATTTTCATTCTAAAATATTCATGAATATTCGATTTCAATTATTCATTTCAATTTATCTTCAAAAGGATAAATTCTCAAAGTATTCACTTTATATTGGAAAAACATTTCCATACTTATTTATTCATAAGTAATTCACAGATTTTATTTATTTTCAACACTTAGAAAATATTCAATATACTTCAATCGAAATTAAGTATATATTTCATTCTTTAAGGAAATCATTCTCTTAAAACATATTTATTTGGGCCAAAACGAATGTTGCGTAAAACATCGTTACGACAACCCAAAATCACTAGTATAGGGATTCGAATTTTAAGATAGATATATAAATCCCAATACTATACAAAACATTTCCTTTCGGAAATCATTTACTATAACAACAGTGTTATAGTCCACCATTTACTTTTATTTCTCGAAAACATCTATTTCAACAATAAATGTTGAAATCTATGGTTTCGAATCTCAACACATTTTAAAACATCGTTAGATCGTTTTTAATTCAATTTAAAATATCACATTCTAAACATTTTCTTTAACATATTATTCACTATTCAAAAACGTGAACATACTTGTTAACAAATTTCATCACTTCTATTCATTTTATTTCAAAGGATTATTCACAGTCAAAAATGTGAATATAACTCCATTAATAGGTTTCAACAATTTACTTATCAAAATAAGTTGTTTGCGAATTTATAAAACAACGTTTATAAATCCCATTTCTAATTATTTTATAACAACTTCCTTTTATAAATTTTCTTTATTAACCTATTCGATTTATAACTCAATTATAAAACAAAAGTTCACATTATAAGTTAAATACTTATAATTTATTCGTTTACAAAAATCGTTCCCTTGAACTTCATAATTATAAATCTTATAACTTATAAGATTCAATGATTTATTCAACTATTCTTTTAATAACTTTATAAAATTTATAAATCTTACTATTTATAAATTTCATTTATAACTTCACCATTTAAATTCTATAAATTTCATTCTTATAACTTCACCATTTAAATTCTATAAATTTCATTCTTTAATGAAATTCATTTTCACTTCATTCAAACACTTATAAAAACTCGTTTTATAATGTCTATATTTCAATTTATAAATATCCATTTATAAATCTCTTAATATAAATCAATTTATATTATTCTTTAAAACGTCTTTAATCTCCTTTATTATTTCACCATTTCGATTCATAAAATAATTAAATTTTATAAAATCCTATATTTAAACTTTTCACAATAAATTCTAAAATCCCGATTAAACTATTTTATAAAATCGTTAGCATCATATTCTCAAAAATCAGTTTTTAACTATTTTTCTCAAAAATCATAATTTTTATAACTTTAAAAATTATAACGTTTATTTATTTAAAATGGATCAATTCAAAAAATTATTTTATAAAACGTATACTTTTCAAAAATCACTTTAAACATCATTTTAAAGTTTCAAAATTGGGTCCAATGATGCTACATACCAAATAGTCAATCACGACAACAACGATATCATATATCGATATGATAATCCATCAAATATCAAAATATCTGAAATCAAATAAAAACTGTTGAGAAATCCAGTTGGATCCCTCCAACCTGTTTCCTGCATCACAAACATTAGCACAATACCAATTTCGCTCCAGTACGAAATTATCGCGGTATATGGGATTTAAAATATTATCCGCTTAATAACGGCGCAATAGGGGCTCATCCGCTAAACAAAAAAATGCGGGAAATCAATAACTCCAATATATACATATGCCAATATATATATATTGCTATTATATATAATACCAATTTCACTGTTTATGAAATATTCGCGGTATATGTTTTTAATAAATAACATCCGCTTACTAACGGCGTAAATGTCTATTTTAACAATCAATAAATATTAATCATTATTCAAACATGCATTCAAATATTTTAAATCTAACTATTTAAAATAAAATCGAAACTGATTCGATTGAGTGGGAAGTTCTCACCTTGGTTTTAAATTCCGTTTTAGCGATTTATTTCGAATAAAATTAAACGGACGTTTAATTTTACCCAAAATTCTCACTAATTCCAAACGACTCCAAACCAACTCCATCGCGTAGTGCTCGTCCATACGATTCCAACGCAACTAGTTTCGCGCGTTTTCGACCTCGTATGAAAAGGTTATGAATTTTTTGAAGTTACACGATTTTATAACTTAAATTTACAACACAAACTTTAAAAGTATAAACCTAAACTCATCACAGCCACATGATCCTTCCCCATTGAATCCAGGCCGTCCCCCCCCCCTTCATCTTCTTCACGTTCCTTTTCTACAGATCAAGGCCGCACCACCCAACCCATCAACAAGCAACTAGGGTTTTGATTTGCACCATCAATACTCAACTAAACCTCATCAAACCACTGCCATGTCGAAGCCCTTCGCGAGAGCTACCTCCACCACCAACCACCTGAAGTCCGGCCTGCTCTAGACTCCTCGAAATGCGTGCGAAATCTGCAGGTTTCGGCCCCAATTGCTCCCTCCACGTCGCTCCAAACACGATCATCACCGTATGGATCTCTAGCTCTCGCCTTGCTCTACAATGTTGCTGTTGAACACTTCGCGTGAATGTCAACGGATTGTGAGTGATTGAGGGAAGAAAGGGATTAAATTCTGGCCATTCATAGAAAGGGTGGCGGCTAGGGTTTATATTAGGTTTTTATTTTTATTTTTCTAAATTATGAAGGCAAGGGTCTCTATTTATAGAAGAAAATCAAACACTATTCATCCGGAAATTCCGAACTCCGATTTACGCGCCGTAACCAACGTTTTTAGGGTTTACCCCGCGTTCCGGACACAATGGAACAGGTTTCGAAAGCTAATTCGGACATATGTGCGAGTTATGGCTATAAACGTTCAATTTAAATTAAACCGATTTAAGCGATTTTCTAGGCGTTTTAATTTGTACCGGACAAACGGTAAATCCGATTGACATGAAATTTGAAACCTTACAATAATATCACATTACGGATCCGATGAAACTGGTTTCGTCGAAATCCGAGACTTTTTGAAAAATGGCTATTTTAACTCGCCAAATTAATATTAAAAATAAATCGATGCGTTTCGAGCTGCCACACTCAAACGATAACTCCGATTGACACGAAAATTGAAATCCGGTAATAACTAACTATTACGGATCCAACGGAACTGGTTTCGTTCAATTCTGAGACTGTTCAAAAATTGACTATTTTACAGTCGATAATTGAATATTAAAATATTCAATTTTCACAAATTAACTTTTAATTCGATTTTAAAAGTTCTAAAATATCATTCTAACTTCAATATGATAAAATAAAATTTCTCAAATCATTTTCAATCATATTTAACTCAATTTTTAATTATTTCCATAATTTAACATATTAAATTATCGATTTAATTATTCAATTAAATCCAATAATTCAAATAAAAATTTATTCGACTTATAAATTCACTTATTAATATTTAAAATTAATTAAATATTCAAATTTTAATTAATAAAAATTCTGGGTCGTTACATTTCTTTAATATATTGTTCACTGTCCAAAATCGTGAATATAAATCGTTTACCAAATTTAATATTATTTCAACATTTAATTTAAAGGATAATTCACTGTCAAAAATCGTGAATATAATTCTCTAACCAAATTCAACACTTATACATATTTAATTAAAGGATTATCCACTGTCCACAATCTCGGATATAATTCCTTTAATATACTTCTATATTTAACTTATCAAATTCAATCAATTTTGAATTTATAAATCAATGTTTATAAATTCCATTTACATATTATAAAAACTATCATATACAAAATTCCTTTATAAATCAATTCCATTTAATAACTTAATTACATGCCAAAAATCCAATTATATGTTAATTACTTATGATCTCTTTATTTTACAACATCCTTCCTTTTATAACTTCACGAATCTTATTTACTTATAAAATCCATTTATAACTCTATTTTAACAATTTTTATTTATAAAAATTCAATTTTATAAATCTTATAAATAAACCATTTATAATAATTCAAAATCTCACTTAAAACTATTTTACAAAAAAATCAACTTTATATTTTAAAAATCACATTTCAATTATATTTCGCAAAAACCATAATTTTTATAACATAAAATTTGTAACTTTTATTTATTCAAAATAAATTCAATTCCTTTACATTTCAAAAATCAATAAAACGTTTATTTCCAAAATCACTTTTAAAATCCTTTTAAATTTGGAAATCATCATTTAAAACATTTTTAAAATATAAAAATAGACCCAATGCTGCAACAGCACTAAATACATCAATCAGGACATTCATAACATCATATATCATATGATAACAGCATATATCACAATATCCGTAAATAAATCGATACTAGTGAGGAATCCAATTGGATCCCTCAAACCTGTCACCTACGACAAATATACATATTAGAATATATGTACAATGTCCGCTTCAACGCAGACGCGCGTACAAAGGGTCATCCGCTCATACACGGGAACGTATAGGATCATCTTCTCCATTAGTCAGGTATATATCCAAAAACCAATCAATATATCATATATCATCCAAAAAATCATCATAAATAATATTTATTTCTCACTTATAAAGAAATATCAGTGAGTCAGAAAGAGTGGGTTGTACTCACATTGATTGTGGTCGTTGCGATAGCGATTTATTCCGATTAAAATTAAACGAGCATTTAATTTCAACCAAAATTTTCACTAGCTCAAATAAATCCCAATCCAGTTCCATAATGTAGTGCTCGTCAATACGGACCCAACGCAATTCGTTTCGTTAGAAATGGACCTCTTATGAAAAAGTTACAATGTTTTAAAGTTTATACGAATTTAATATAATATAATTTACTATTAATTTTTTTTATTTTAAACCTTTATCCATCATGGCCATTCGATTTCAACCCTAGAATCAAGGTCGTTGCCTTCTTCTTCTCTACCCAGTAAAACATGCGTACGTGAACCCATGAAGCCGCCTACTTTGATCAATTATCGAACCATTATCGATCAGTTACGTGATGATCCATCGCCACAAATCGAAAGGCCTTGCCGAACTCCACCCACGGCCATGGGTCCAGTCATGCTCGATCGTCCCACTACCTCGTTGTTTGATCTTGAATGCACACCTTCGAATGCAAATCGCCGTTGATTCGCTTCGTTGTTAATGATCATCTCCGTATGGATTGAACGATCTCGTCACACTCTACAATTTCTTAGTTCAAAGCATTTTGAATCGATTTTTGGATTGGAAGATATTAAGGAGGGAAAGAGGATGATTTTATGGACATTGAATTGTTTGTGGCGGCTTGCCCTAGCTAGTTAGGGTTTGGTGAAAAATGAATAAAATGTTGGCCTTTTATAGAAAATTTTATGCGACACTATTCATCCGAAAATTTTCCAAACTCGAAACGAAGCGTGCCGCTTGGCGTTTGTAATGTATTACTCATGTTTCGAATGCAATGGAATATATATCGGAAGCCAATTAGATCGTATTTGAAAGATAGGTTTTCGAATTGACTTATTTAAATTTAAAATTCACTTAAACTGATTTCTACGCGTTTTAGCTTGCCCCGGACAAATCGTGAATCTGATTGACACGAAATTTGAAATCTTACAATAATATAACATTAGGATCCAAGGAAAACGGTTTCATCAAAATCCGAGACTGTTTGAAAAATGGCTATTTTCACTCGTTAATTAAATATTAAAATATTCAATTTTTACAAATTAACTTTTAATTCGATTTTAAAAGTTCTATAACATCATTCTAATTCAAATAATATTTAATTCAACTTTATACAACATTTTTATTCACATTAAATCCAATTTTCAATTATTTCAGCAATTTCAAATATTAAATTAACAATTTAATTATCCAACTAAATCGTTATATTCGAAATATTATTTATTCAGTGTATACACTTAACTTTTAAATATTTAAAACCCAATTAAATGTATGAACATCAAATTTCAATCATTCAGTATTCGTATATTTAATTAATTTTAAATATTTATAAGTTAAATTTATAAGTTGAATAAATAATATTTCGAATATAGTGATTTAATTGGATAATTAAATTGTTAATTTAATATTTGAAATTGCTGGAATAATTGAAAATTGGATTTAATATGAATAAAAATGTTGTATAAAGTTGAATTAAATCTTATTTGAATTAGAATGATGTTACAGAACTTTTAAAATCCAATTAAAAGTTAATTTGTAAAAATTGAATATTTTAATATTTAATTAACGAGTGAAAATAGCCACTTTTAAAACAGTCCCAGATTTCGACGAAACTAATTTCATTGGATCCGTAATTTTTTATTATTATAAGATTTCAAATTTCGTGTCAATCGGATTTACGGTTTGTCCGGGGCAAGCTAAAACGCGTAGAAATCGGTTTAAGTGAATTTTAAATTTAAATAAGTCGATTCGAAAACCTATCTTTCAAATACGATTGAATTGGATTCCGATATATATTCCATTGCGTTCGGAATATGGGTAATACATTATAAGCGCCAGGCGGCTCGTTTCGTTTTGAGTTTGGAAAATTTTCGGATGAATAGTGTCGCGTAAAATTTTCTATAAAAGGGCAACATTTTATTCATTTTTCACCGAACCCTAACTAGCTAGGGCAAGCCGCCACAAACAATTCCAATAGAGAAAATCATCCTCTTTCCCTCCTTAATATCTTCCAATCCAAAAATCGATTCAAAATGCTTTCAACTAAGAAATTGTAGAGTGTGACGAGATCGTTCAATCCATACGGAGATGACCGTAAACAACGAAGCGAATCAACGTCGATTTCCATTCAAAGGCATGCGTTCAACTTGAACAACGAGGCAATGGGACGACCGAGCATGACCGGACCCATGGTCGTGGGTGGAGTTCGGCAAGGCCTTTCGATTTTGTGGCGATGGATCATCGCCTAGCTAATCGATAATGGCTCGATAATTGATCAAAGAAGGCGGCTTCATGGGTTCATGTACGCGTGTTTTACTGGGCAGAAAAGAAGAAGGAAACGGCCTTGATTCTAGGGTTGAAATCGAATGGCTAGGATGGATAAAGGTTAAAAAAATGGTAAATTATATTATATTAAATTCGTATAAACTTTAAAACATTGTAACTTTTTCATACGAGGTCTGTTTCTGACGAAACAAATTGCCTTAGGTACGTATTGACGAGCACTACATTATGTAGCTGGATTAGGATTTATTTAAGCTAGTGAATATTTTGGTTGAAATTAAACGCTCGTTTAATTTTAATCGGAATAAATCGCTATCGCAACGACTACAATAAATGTGAGTATAACTCACTCTTTATGACTCACTGATATTTTTATATAAGTGAGAAATAAATATTATTTATGATGATTGATGATTGTTTGGATGATATATGATATATTGATTGGTATTTGGATATATACCTGCCTAGTGGAGTAGATGACCCTGTATGTTCCCGTGTATTAGCGGATGACCCTTTGTACGCGTGTCTACCTTGAAGTGGACATTGAACACATATTCTAATATATATTTGTTGCAGGTGAAAGGTTGGAGGGATCCAATTGGATTCCACACCAATGTTGATTTATTTATAGATAATTGTGATATATGCTGTTATCGTATGATATATGATGTTATGGATGCCGTGATTGATGTATTTAGTGTTGTTGCAGCATTTGGCCTATTTTTATATTTAAAAAAATGTTTTAAGTAATGATTTCCAAATTTAAAAGGACCTTAAAAGTGATTTTGGAAATAAAAGTTTTATTGATTTTTGAAATGTAAAGGAATTGAATTTATTTTGAATAAATAAAAGTTATAATTTTTATGTTATAAGAATTATGATTTTTGCGAAGTATAATTGAAATGTGATTTTTAAAATTTAAACTTGATTGTTTTGTAAAATAGTTTTAAGTGAGATTTTGAATTATTATAAATGGTTTATTTATAACATTTATAAAATTGAATTTTTATAAATAAAAAGTGTTAAAATAGAGTTATAAATGGATTTTATAAGTAAATAAGATTCGTGAAGTTATAAAAAGAAGGATGTTGCAAAATAAAGAGATTATAAGTAATTAACTTATAATTGGATTTTTGGCATGTAATTAAGTTATTAAATGGAATTGATTTATAAAGGAATTTTGTATATGAAAGTTTTTATAATATATAAATGGAATTTATAAACATTGATTTATAAATTCAAAATTGATTGAATTTGATAAGTTAAATGTAGAAGTATATTAAAGGAATTATATCCACGATTTTGGACAATGGATAGTCCTCTAATTAAATATGTAGAAGTGTTGAATTTGGTTAGAGAATTATATTCACGATTTTCGACAGTGAATTATCCTTCAAATTAAATGTTGAAATAATATTAAATTCGGTAAACGATTTATATTCACGATTTTGGACAATAAATAATATATTAAAGAAATGTTTTGGAAACTGATATTTTAAAATGGAGTTAAATGGTTTAAAGCTGTTTTAAAATGTGTTAAGGATCGAAACCATAGATTTCAACATTCATTGTTGAAATAGATGCTTTCGAGAAGTAAAGGAAATGATGGACTATAACATTGTTGCTATTGTAAATGACTTTCTGAAGGAAATGTTTTTGTATAGTACTGGGGTTTATGTATTTATCTTATTTTCGAGTCCCTATACTATTGATTTTGGGTTGTCGTAACGATGTTTTACACAACATTCGTTTTGATCCAAATAAAAGTGTTTTAAAAGTACGTTTTCCTTGTAGAATAAAATATATATTTAATCCTAATTTAAGTATATGCAATATTTTCGAAGTGTTGAAAATAAATTGATTTGTGAATTACTTATTACTAAATAAGTATATGGAAATGTTTTCCAATATAGAGAAGTTGAAATGTTTTGAGAATGTATCTTTTTAAAGATAATTTGAGGTGAATATTTGGAAAATGGTTTAATTAATAAAAGAAAAGGGCCCAGTGATTGTTATGGTGCTAAATGTTTGTTTGCTTTGATAATTAAATAACTGACTATCAGACTTGGCCAAATTTTGGTTCCTCGACTTGATGTGGGAACTGTTTAGTCGTACACTTAGTACGTAGCCTTCTGTGTAGGCTTGATTATCTTTGTGTTGGTATAATGCGGAGTATTACTCCAATCTATCGAGCTTCCTTCTTGGCCCGAAGGATAGCAAGTTTAAAGTTGGAGACGTGATAAGTCTATGAGACTTAGTTTCTGTGCGAGGTTGTGAAATGCTTTTGCATTGTTGGTGCGAAGAGACCGAGATCGGGTTTATCTAAAAACCACTTTGGACCAACGTATATGCGACGATTGTGCGGGTTGCTTGTAATGATATTGTTATTCCGGATTTTCATGGTGGAGGACTGCTTGTTGATCGTTTGGGGTTAAAATCCCAATATACATCCAGTACAAGTGGTCTCTTCATGAAATATCCAATGTGAGGACTATTCGTTACTAATCCTAGGGATTTCCCGACAGGATGTGGTAGGAAAGTACCTTCGGTTTGTCCTGTTCCTGGACAACTTGTATGGATGTTTGTCTGACATTGCATTTCTTAAGATTACATACATTGGTTTTTACAAACGTACATTAGTGGTCGCGGAGAAGGCAAATTCTCTTAGCTTAACACCCTCCCTGAGACGTATGAGCTTAAGGGTTGTATTTTTGTGAAAGGCAATTAGTAGCCAATGGAAATGGCCATGTGGCATTCTAAGTGCCATGATATATGATTGTGAAAGATAATCATTACCTCGTCAGGCCTCGTCAACCGAAATGACCAAAAAAGGGTTAGATGCTGCAAGGCTAAGTGGGTCATTCCCAAGTAGGATATGATTATGCTTTTCTAGATATATCTTTGCACGCTATGAAGTCGTATATCTGATTATTGTGGTTTGTATGCCAGAGGGCCCTCGGTAAAGGTCGGTAATGATCGGAGAATGATATATTCGGTACTATCCAGTTATAGAGGTGGGCCGGTCTTGGTTGGTAGAGGTTCCTTTGTGATGGTCCTCGATACATTCTTCTAGAGATGTACTGCTGGAAGGTAGTCCCTTCACCTGGTCATTTGTATGGAAATCCAAAACCCACTACGAGCTGCGATTTTGTTTGTAAAGTCGTAATGAATAGCCTTGAAATGCTATATGGGTAACCATTTCGACTATGATTAATATTATTTATATACTAGACACTAGTATAATATAAGAGGATTTGCTACGAAAGAAATGTTTTAGTTATCGTAACGTAAAAACATGTCCGTGTTTATATGTGGACTTGTCTTACGAGATACTTTTGTTTTGATAAAGGAAAAGTTTGAAAATTTAATAAAACTCAGTTGAGTGTGTTTCTCATGCTGGTTTACCAGACTGAACCGCGCGTTCTTTCCTTTCAATGCTCGGGTCAGACCGAGTATATTTACAGGTCTAGATTTGATGTCTTTGGAGCTTCAGTAGGAGAGCTGGAGATCTTCATTTTCGTATACACGTACTTATTTTGATTATTGATTATCCACTGTGTTTAGTTGTTGTTTTATATTATCGGCATTTGTGAGGACAGATAATTATAACTGTTCAAGCTGATAACTATTGATTGATTGTTGAATATAGTTTCTATTTTGTAAAGATCATTGATACGATATTATATGTTTTCCGCTGCGATGTGAGACTCTGTATTGTTTGTTGGTTCTATCTTCTCTCTTTCTTCTCTTCTTCATTCTTCTTTTCTTTCTCTTGACTTTCCGTCATTCTGTGCTTTTTGGATCGGACATGTGTGGATTATGGTCGATTCAAAGGGTACAGATTTACGGGTCGTCACAGCCTTTGTCAACAGCACCCTACGAAAGAGTTTCCTTAGTTAGTATGTCTTTAACTAAGGAGCACTTGGGAAAAAATTTCAAAGTAGACATTGTTATCTTTAGCAAATTGAGAGATACTGATAAGATTGTTTTTTTATCTTTGGTGCTCTCTATAAACTATTTAGAAATTACTATCCTACATCTTTGAAATATTTCTTTACCGACAATAGTAATTCTAATACACTCATCGTTGCCTATGCAAATTGACTATTTACATTTGTACTCTTTATTTTCAAGATCCATCTAATCCAGTCCATCTAGTGTCCTTTTCGGGAGCTCGAGGAAATGCATCTCAGGTACATTTAAGATTAACAAGATTGCTTGTTAAATGATTAGTTGCTCCGGAATCAGGATACCATGTTCCATCTTGAATATGTTCTAGTTTTTTGTAACTTGATTTCAGCTACTTTTTGATTGACCGTTTGAGTCTTGTTGCACTAGTGCCATATTTGCACTTAGACTGACATTTCTCTGACTGTTTGTGTTCTTCCCTGGCACATAGATTAAATTTAATCTTAAATAACATTTTGGAGATGTGTGACCTACTTTTTCACAAATTTGGCATCTTGTTCCGTTGTTGTTATTCCATCTTGCTTTGCCCCTTGCTCTTGCTGACTGTTTACCTCATTGTTAATGTTAATCTGACTTGTTGATGTACTAATTTCTACCCTTGTAAATTGATGCATAATTAATTGACATATCTGGTTCAATAAGCTTCTTATAATCAATTCTTGCTTAATGTGCAAGTAGAACTGAACGTACATCTTCTGTTGATGCTGTAATTCTTTGAGATGATATAACAGCCACTAATACCTCATACTCTTCACTTAACCATTTAAAATGATTAGAAATTGTTCCAAATTTGAAATTTTATGTCTTTCTGCTTCAAGTAAGTCATGTATCGTTATAATCCTTGTTAGATACTCTCCCATGGATAGGTTATCCTTTATGATACCGTGCAATTGTCTCTTATGATGCATGACTTTGGCAACAAATTGAGAATTGAATACTCTTTCTACCGTTGTCCAGATTCCATTAGAAGTTTTGCTTCCAATTACTTGAGGCAGTAACTTGATGCTTATAGAAGATAACAGCCATGAATAGATTAAGCTATCTTGCCTTTAATGTCTTATGAATCCTTCATTGCTAACTATTTTGTTTTTTTGGTCAGTTACGAACATGGGTGGTATTGGAATGGTGCCAAGGTGAAATCCTTCGAGACCATAGCCTCTAACAACAGTTTCCACTTAAACTTTCCAAAGAAGATAATTATCCTCTACAAGATGTGCAGTAATCAATTGACTTTTAGGGCTTACAATAGTTTTTATGAGATTTTCAGTGGCAACTTGATGTGGGTTGGATGAAGTATCTGAAGTGGTAGAGATGTCATTATCTCCTGCCATGATGACTTGAAAAATATGATCAGAATCTTGAAACTGAATGATTTACAATGTCAAGAATATTTAGATGGGTGGTGATCAACTTAGTTACTACCAGTACTCAAAAAATAGAATATATTTGATGAATGGGAAGGAGAGTTTTGGGGTCAATTCTAACTTCCTTTTTTCTTTAGTTTGTTATCCATATTATTTTAAATTTCCTTTTCCTATTTAAATTTTGTTTCCCCAAATAAGTATTCCTATGTAGAGGGGGGAATCTACATGATGGGTCTGGTTAAGGACTGATGTAATAAAAAATGTTCAGATCAATTTCCGGGGGCATAAGAACAATGAAAAATCAGAGTATATTTATCAGTAAATATCATTATTGTATTAACACTGAGATGACAAATGAGAGCTGCAATGATCGATTCCAAACGACCATGTAATTTTTATTTTTAATATTATGTATGTTGTGATGAGGTGGAGCCTTGGCGCAATGGTTAGGTCACCCCATAGTGATCTGGGCGTCCATGTTCGAGTCAGGAAACAGCCTTTTCACAATGTGGAGGAAATGCTGCGTACATTACGACCTCTCCAGAGCCTGCTATCATGTGGGAGCCTTGTGCACTGGGTTATATCTTTATTATATATGTTATGATATTTGTATGTATTTTCTTAATAGTTTATTATAAGCAATTTATTTACCTATGTTTTGAAAAGAAAACTCTTATGTGCTCTAAAGGATAACGAAATCATAACAAAAAATTTCAGATCCATATAAGATCTTCAAGGTCATTCAAATATGTTTTGGATACGGGACATGTTTGGCTTACCTAAGGACCTCTTGGAAAAGAAAAGAAAATGTGTTTTGAAGTCAATCTACACATATTAATCTTCCTTAAATAATTGGCTTTGATCAGCTTAGGAAGTAAGCTTCTTTTGAAACACTAAGAACTTGGCATCTTTTAAAGAAAAAAAGTTTGTGACTGCTGCTAATATGCAGTTGTGTTCAGCACGAACTACATGAAACCAATGGGGTAAATTCGATGTCATATAAGACTGACTATCCTTTACTAATTACGCTGAACTGTGGAGACTTTTACTTGGACAAAAATGGTATTAAGATTAACATAATAGTTTAGTAAGGTTTGAACTTTGAATAGTTTATCTACCTATTTTTATTGTGTAAATAAATTTGCACAATCTAGGTCCATTTCACCAAAAAAGACACAAAAATAATTGCTGAATATTTTCGTTCATTTTATCACTTTGAATATGTCAAAATATTGTACTTCCTTCCACGTAGTTAGTGTATTTAGGCATTATCTCGAACAGAAACCACCTTAATTTTATGTTTGTCATTTTTTAGTGTTATGCATTTGAACAAACACAAGCTAGTACTGTCGACTGATGTACAGTATTAACACTAAGATGTAGAACGAGTATTCCGAAGAAGAAGTAGAATAAGTGAAAAAGGCAGAAGGTAATACACCGGAACTGTTGTGTTAATCCCTTACTGTAACGACCCTCTTTCATTCCATATAAAGACGCATCATTAAGAAGAAAGAAAAGGATAGAAAGGAGAAAAGATAGAAAAGAAAGAACCAACAACATCAGAATCCCACAATGTAACGAATAAAATTATATTATATCACATAAGATATTACATAATATCATATACATCAGAGTTATATAGCTAATACAAAACAAACTAGACAGTTATAAACACCTGTCTAGTTATTACAACTCAAGTATATCACAGAGAAATAGATACAATACTAGCACAGCAGAACCACTATATATCTACACGCTGAAGCCTCCTGCTCCATATCTCCTCCAGAACTCCTCAAAGCTAACCTTAATCCCTCGACTACTCATACATAATATGAGTACCCAAGAGTTTAATAAAACAAAAAATAAACACTTGGGTCAGACATGGGTCTGGTGTGAGTAAACGAGTTAAAGTTGCTTAACTTTGAAAATCCTTTGAAAACAAAGGTATCACGTAAGACTCCCCACAAATAAACATGGGTAAGCTTTTAGCTTACGCTAACCAAAACATTTGATATGAAATCCAGTGATATTATAATAGGGTCTAGGGTTTTCAAGTAAATAGAAAATAGCTGAAATTGTTACATTCATTAAAATCCAGCTACTAGACACAATAGTGGGTAATACAATCAAAACCGTACGGGCACGTAGGAAGAATGGGTTTCCATCAATGGCAAGGCTACTGGGGTAACGCCCATCACAGTACGTGGCCTAGATCACCGTACCGAGGACCCACCCTAAATCCCCTGCAACACAAGGTCGGAACCCTGGATAGTCCCGAATAAGACAACCCTGGTAGTTGTCATGATCAACCTCCCACACAGCCGAAATAAAGGAGACCTCTAGACATGGGTAAATCTCGTCCTACTTGGGTGCTACGCACTTATCCTTGCCGCACCTCCCCTGTTTTAGCCATTCCCGGTTGATGAGGCTTGAGGCTACGATTACCTTTATAGAACACATCTATCTTAGAATGCTCATCGTCCACCTGACGATATTCTGAAAGCATTCAATTCATACAAGTTCATTCCTGGTTCGAACGAAACCGATGGCATTATCTCGCTATACTCATTTTGAAATCACCCTCAGAGTTAACGACAATCGCCTTTGCACTCTGCATCTTCATCTGAATCTGAAAGTACTACCCCGTTAAACTCGTATTGGAATCACCCTTAGAGTTTTAACGACAATAGTCCTTACACCTTTAGTCTTCACTCTTTCACTTGAGATTCACGACCTAACGTTTAATTTAGATTGATGTGGTTTTCGGAATTCCAAATTTGAAAACCCGATCTCGGTCTCATTGAATCCAAAATGCCATCTTAATGTCCAAGTGATTTAAGTTTAACAGTTTAATTCAATTTAAAACATTGAATTCACACAGCATCACTCACAGATAAATATCACACATTTATCACCGATATATCTAATATCATATCACAGAATATCACAACATATCGTCCAATAAATATCAATCATTTCAGCTATTCTACAAACAATCATCCACAAACAGGCATCATTAACCCTTTTATAATTAATTTAATTAACTTAAATCAAATTAATTACTTGAGAATTAAACAATTAATCCTTCTTAAACAATCATTAATTAATTACAATTAATTAACCAATCACTCTTTAATCACCTTCATAATCCAATTAATTAATCTTCAATCATAGACTAATTATCCTTAAATTATTCCTTAATTAATTAATCATCCTTGATTAATTATTCCTTAATTACATTAAGTAATTAGCCTTTAAATTAATTACACAAATTAATTAATCTTTAATTATTAATTAATCTTAATTAATTTTTAATTAATTAATTAACTATAATTAATGATATTAATCCTTAATTAATTAAATTAATTAATTATACTTTAATCATTTCATTGGTTAATTATCCTTTTAATCAATCACATTTATTAATCAATTAAACAATTAATTGTTCATTAATTAATGATCCTCTAATTACTTATTTAATTAATTACCCTTTTAATTACATTTAATAGTTAATTATAAACTTAATTACATTTATTAATCAAGCCTGATTAATCGCAATCAGTAATTAACTTCCCTTAATTACTTCATTAATTAAACCGACTCCTTGATTAATTACCTTAATTAATCCTTTAATTACACTGAGTAATTATCACTTAATTACTTCCCCTAAGTAATTACCCTTTAATTAATATCCATCAAGTAATTTCCTTAATTAATTACATCTTGTAACTATTCATTAATTACTTCACCAAGTAATTGCACTTCATTAATTAAGTAATTATACTTAATCTCATCATTAAGTAATTCTCTTTAATTAATTAATCCAAATTAATTAACTAAAATTAACCACAATAACTTAATTAATTACACTGAGTAATTAATTTCTTTAATTACTTTATTAAGTAATTATCTTTAATAATTCTTCTTAGCATTAAGTAATTAACTTCTTAATTACTTATTACTTAATTTATTTCTTAAATAATTAACCTAGATTAAACAATCCTTAATAAAGTAATTAATTACACTTAATTAATTACACAAATTAATTTATCTTAACTTAATTACCCAAATTAATTATTAAAGTTAATTAAGCAATTATACTTTAATTACCTTTATACACAAAACTTTATTAAATTAAGGTAACCCAAACATTTCATTAAACTCTTATCTCCCATATTAAATTAAATTTAAATTTAAAAGCTTGCGTTTAGTTAACACAAGATCATCATATTTAATTTATTCAAGTAAAATATTTTTACCTTAATCACATTTCAATTACACCAACAACATGTTATTTGAAAACATATAGAGATTTATTTCATAATTTAACCCAAGAAAGATTCATAACCAAAACTATTTTTAAACAAAAGTTTAAATTTTGAAAATCCAAATTTTAAAACTAAAATTCTTTTAAAACATCATACTCTAAGTCAAATATTCATTCATTATAAAACTAGCAAAACACTTTGTTTTAAAAAAATTCAACTTGCCGTAATTACGTTTATTTTTGAAAATTCATTTATACAGTTTAAAATCTGTACAATACTTTGAATTCTGGAAACAAGCTCTGTTAAAATTTTTCTTTACTTTAAATCTCATTCAGTTTGAAAACAAGTCAAGATTTAAATCCTGGAACCAAACTTACACGAGACAAACACACGCAACCATCTCCTCAAAGACTCCGAGTCGCACGCCCATAAACGCGATAACAAACCCGAGCCCAGACCCTTCTTCTTCACCAACCAACCCAAATGCATGGAATCTACCTCGTGCACGTGCATGACGTTACTAGACAACGGTGATCATCACTGTAGCCACCTACAAGTCAACACTGACCTTGACGACCCCTATGGCCACATCAAACGGCGAACCCTCCATTGATTCGAAAACGAGCTTCAGCACCCATCAGGAAGAATAAGTTTGAATGACCAAATTGCTAATCGCCGATGATCTCGATGACCAGAAACCACGGCTTCACTTCCAGAGCAGCTTCGCACTTCAACATCGCGATCCCCCGCCATGAGCTCGAACACAATGCGCCAAAGACGTCGAGAAAACCACAGCAATCATGTCGATCCAATAGAGAAATAAAACCATACATTGCCATACACTGATCACCACGGCCATCAATGACATCCACACCATTTTTCCCGTGTCCCCCGACACCATGGCCACCTCCATACCGAAGCTCGACCACCCCTTCGACGTCGATCAACGTCGACCAAAGGCCAAAATTCAAACCATTTTCGAATTCACGTCACATACTCAGTTAAAAATTACAAAATTTACTTTAAAATTCATGATTCGCCCACACGAATCAAGTTCTAAAATCCAAAGATTAAATTATTGACACTGAATATTTTTCTAAATTTTGATTTTACTGTAAATCTTAAATTTACAGAATTTATGTTAAATATAAATACTTAAACTTATTTTTAATAACAAGATTTCACTGTTACAATCCATTTCCTTTCAATGATCAAGGATTAATAGTGATTAATTTGGAAGATAGGAATTTTTTATAAATCTGGAACATGAACAAAAACAGAGCTTAAATTTTGCATATCTACAGACATTCACAGTCACACTGCTATATATATATGCATTCATCTTCAAATCAAACATGCAAACATTGATATCATGTCTACTATAACATTCATTTCACAGAAAAATCATATGATAGGTTAAAACTGTTTTTAAAAGGTGTTTACTCACCAGAACTAGAAAAACAAAGAACATCATCAAATTTGTTTTCCAAGAACTTGATTTTTTTGAATTGTCATTGTTTCGAAGCTACTGTTGAGTTGATTTTGTTGCTATTGTATTAATTTTTGAAAATTGAATTTTCTGAAATCTTGCTTGTTGAATTGGTTCTTTGCATTGATTTTCAGATTTCAGTTTCCAGGTTGAATACTTTGAATCTGAAGTTGTAAATGGCTTCAGATTTTATTACAGTTTTGAATTTTGCTTTTGGTTTTCTGTTTCTATATTTTTTTTGGATGAAGAAAACTAAAGAAGATTTTGAGCTGAAGAAAACAAATAGATTTTTTTTTCTTTTAAACATTAATTATAAACAAAAAATTTCTTTTAAAAAAAGTGAGGCCACTTGTATTACAAATATCTTGCATATATTCAGGTATTTACAAATGTCCAAACTTTTATTATTATGTATACAAGTGTATTCCTCATAAATTCCTAAGTTGCCAAGTGTTTTAGATTTAATTATGATACTAATTACTTAATATTACAAATGATTTAAATCTTTGTTGAATACTTTCTTAAATACTTATGTTTAATGTAAATCATGAAATGTATTTATCTTTATGTTTTATTTATATTTTAAAATCCATTTTCCAATAATATGTTTAAAAGAAAGAAAATTAAAAAGAAATGAACTTTTATTTAAATTTTATTAAAAGTTTAAACTTAAGTTGTTATATCTAACATTGATATTATATATAAAAACTAAATTTATTTTCAAAAACCAATTTAAAAGAAAACAAATTAAGCTTTTATAATAATATACTATTTTTAAGCTATTATACTTTTAACAAAATAAATTTTCTTTAAGTGTTTCGAAAATATAAGATTAATTTTAAATAGCTTTTGAAAAGGATTTCATATTAAATTCAGTCAAAAACTTTCAAATCACCATATATTCATATATATATATATATTACAAATTTTGAAAACGCATTTCCTACTTAAGTTTAACCAATACTTTTCTATTTACAATATATATACAAATATATATATACATTATAAATAGAAACATTTTAAATATTACCTTCAGAAATTATTTGAATTTTTAAAAAGAACTTCAAATCACAATATATATACATATATATTATAATTTGAAAACATTTTTATTGAATTTAAACTGAAACCAATTTCCCTTTTACAATGTATACACATATATTCATTACAAGTAGAATATTTTTATTAACTTAGAAAGATTAATTATTATCAATTATACATATATATATATATTAACTTTTGAAAAGAATAAAAAAATTCAAATTAAATTATTATTATTATTAAGTTTTGAAAAGATAACATTTGTTAAATTAGATTAATTATTAGTTTTGAAAATATAACATTTGGTTAAATTAGATTATTAAATCAATATTACACATTTAAAAATAATTAAAAATGGAAATTATCAAATAAGTATTGCCCAAAATTCCGAGACATCACACTTACTAAAAGACGAAGAAGATCCAAACAAGTGAGTAGAAGAGGAGAAGACTACTGAACAGATTTGGGTATCTGCTACAAACTGACTGCATCACATGGCTCGGTTTAGGGTGATACTGAAACTAGAATTGCAGCTACAATTAGGTGGCTAAAACTAGAGTGTGGATGTGTGTCTCGGGGATTGTTCAATCTTGATACTATGTGATACACTTGCCAAGCTGAGCTTTAGAATACAATGTCTCGGATTAAACCAATGCATAATATTAATCTACAAATAAGCCTGAAACCGAGGCTAGTTATTATGGCTAGAACTATGCTGCTGAATATGCAAAATACAAATTTGAATCTGTACTTGCAAATTAGTTTAGTTAAAGGAACCACCAAATTTAGAAACCGAGGTTGGATTGAACTGCAATACTGGGCATGATAGAGGCAAAACTTCTGAAACTAAGCTTCGAAAAATGTAATTATGTACTATAGCTATGATTCGTTAAGAGATCAAATGCATGACTAGTGTTTGGTGATAGAATGCTGAAATTCTGAAACTTGTTACTAGTGAGATGCTGAGACTGACTAAAAATAATTCTTGGTGATAGAATGGGGGCATGATATAGTTTCGTGCATGCATAGTGGAGGCAGAAAAGTTTGAACCAAGGTGCAGTGATAGCATCGTTGTAAGTGATATGTGGCATTCGATGGGAAACTGAAAAAGAAAATGCCCATTACAAGCTATATAAAAGTGCCCATTGTAAGCAACCAGAATAGGTTAGCATCATTGAGGACCCATTTATTTTATACCTTTGTATGATTAGTGGTAAAATCGAATTATAATATTTGGCTATAAAGTTTGAGTTATAGCAGATGAAACATCAACATCCTCCCTTTGCTAAAAGAGATGAAAAAATAAAATTATTTTAACCATTGGATGAGGTTACTAATTTTGGCTTTTATATTTCTTATTGATAAGATCATAACTGTAACTATTGATGTATGAAAAATTCGTACAGTAAACATATGTTTGATGAAGGATGTTTTTTGCAGCTTAGTACTACAATGTTTTTACACTGATTACTGATTTGGAAGGGTTTTCTTAACATTCCAGCTATGCATAGAGCTTGAAAGTGGTGATAACGACTAAGGTGTCTGTCATTGGAGCCACAAACAGGTTATGGTCCTAATATTATATCATATCATATCTCTGCCTTAATGAATATATTACCACTATCCGAGCAAGGTGTCTGTCATTTGAGTATCATCAAAACAATTTTACATCGTTTAGAAATAAGGAAAGGATGAACAAAAAGAAATAAATCATAAAATCTATAATAAAAATGGATAGCAAGAGTGATACATCATTCAAATAAAGCCCTAATTATGATGTCTTAAAGGGTTCAAACCCATGATCTCTAGAACCTCTGCTTAAAGCGCCACACTTATAATAACCTGAGATAAAGGTACTTGACATCATAAAATCTATAATTGTTTTTAAAAGTCAATATGATAATTATAATTAATTGATTTTTTGTATTGTTGAAATAATTTTATGGTTAACCAGAAAATTAAAAATAACGATTAACGCGGTTCTCATGGTCTTACCAATTGAACTTAAAACTTTTCACCTTGCACCAACAAGGTTTGCCTCATAGTTCGACCTTCGAAAATATGATTTATAGCATAAATATATTTAGAGAACAAGAATTTGTGCATTAGGTAAAATATTACCCAAATGTCTATATATTGTCTTCCTTTACGTCAGGTAAAATGTTTAGTTATTCATGATTCGGATTCATTTTAAAAAGAAGATGGAGTTATCATGATTCATGGGGACTGCACACTAAAATCTTGAGCACATAGGTTAATTATACGTCATTCTAACAACCAATTCTTCTATTTTCTACAGACATTTACCAAGGAACGCCTTGATATCCTCCTATTCCGCTAATTACACAAGCGGTACTTTCTTGATGATCATTTACATTCAAAACACATAACCAATGAAAAGGTGTTGTTATGAACAAGTGTAGTTGTGGTATTATACCAAATTTGTGTAAACGGATTGAAATCATTGATTAATGCAGAGATATTCGCATGTTGCTAGAATTCCTCCTACACATCCTATTTTCAGATTAGTTTAGGGTATGAATTTGTTGTTGAAGATGGAAGAAGTGGGAAAAAGATGGAAGAAGAGAGGTGGAATGTATAATCCCTCATCTAGGAAAATAAGAGATTATACTCAGTTAAATATAGGATTCTCTTAGGAAGGTTGGACCCTTTGGGCACCCAAAGCTTTTCTTTGATGTGAGGAGGGATGTGACGCCCCCCTCTATACTCATACAGCCAAGGACACTACAGAGTAATGCCGTCGACTAGCGCGAAGAATAAGGCTGTTGAGGAGCGACCATCCGTGTAATTGCTTTGTGCGAGCACCGATATGTCAGATAGAATAACATGCATTTCATTTCAAGGGAAATCCATCATACCAATACAAACTCAAAGCTACTACACAGTGGCTATGTGGTCTTCGAAAATAAATATAGAAATAAATATAACATAAACCAGTCACAAGAAGTTCATATCTCAAAGGCGGAAACAGATATGAATATAACACATAAAAGTATACACCAGAGTAGTGGTCTAACAGGATCCACAATATCACAAAAAAATAGATACAAGTGCTACCCAAACGAATAGGTATACATCATGGAGTCTATATCTCAAATGTATACAACAAAATCAACTACTAATCTAAGTAGTTAGCCAAAAATCAGGCGACAGTCGCTGATAGGAAATCAAGCAGAAGCACCTGTAATAACTCAATGTGACCCGAGTATTATTTAATAAGAAAATAATAAATGGATCAGTCTAGCTATAAATATCATATAAAAATGAGATAGAATAAGAGATATGACAAGTACGTATGATAACAATAATGTTGTACTGTGATAAGTATGCAATTAAAATAAAGCAGAGATGAATCGATATCACAAGAATCTTCTCATAGATCAAAAAGAATGTCATATACTTTATTTTATTCAGCAAACCACTAATATTGACATCATATCGATGCCAATCATAAAAATTGGTGAAACACAAATTCTGGAAACCATCAATCAGAAATCTAGAAATTACAAAACGGGGGAGGCCTATCACAAAGCGGGAGCATGAAAGCTCACCAACACGTGTATCATAAAACGGAATGCTATTCCATGGTTGCTAACCATTAACTTCGAGCCGGTGCAACGATGTAGTATAATAACAGTACGCTCGAGGGACCTGAAACTCAAATAGTTTGGAACATTGATGCAGTACAATAACGGTATGTCCAATGAACCGAAACTCCTATAATTTGGAACATCAACGCAGTACAATAACGGTACGTCCAATGGACCTAATAAAACTGGAACAGCGATGTAGTACAATAGGTACATCCATTGACCCAAACAAGCCGGAACATCGATGTAGTACAATAACGGTACATCCGATGAATCGACGGTATAAATGAACGTGCGTCGCTCGCCCATAAAAATAAGACGAAACTCCAAAGAATACATGGGTCGTTAGCCTATAAAAGATATGAGACAAAGCTCAATAAAATGAGGTACAGTTCCCTAAGCGGACAAAGAGACACAGCATATCGCCAGTCTAAATCATCAAAATGATTATCATCGATCAATAAGAAGTGTTAATTACACTAAGCTAGTAAATAAATGAGTTTAGCTTCATGTACCATAACCACTGGCTAAACTTAAATACTTACGAACAAATTGTAGATCTCCACTCGAAAGTTGTCACAAGAGTTTCAATCGAACAAGTCCAAAAACTAACCGACGAAGTAAACGCAAGCGTTTCATACCACATTTTTTACTAAGTCGTTTAATTAGATTTCTCAAACGAATGAGGTAAAGATTTGTGTGTAATAATAGATTGGAAAACGGTTTTAGTAAATGAGCTTTGATACTAAAAATAGCATTGAAATCATCCTTGTAAAAGAGTTTGAATATGTGCTACTAGTATAGAAACCTTTGTATTTTAAAGTGATAAATCATAAAAATAATTGTAGAAACAATCAATCACTACAATTCACATATGAAGACGTTAAGTAATTCCAAAGAAATCGATACCAAATCCATCAAAATGGATATTCCCAAAAATTCTGTGACGACCCGGAATTTTCGAGCATTTAAAATCAGAATATTTAATTGATTTTAAATATTCAATAGAGTAATTTTAACTTGAATTACGAATATTAAAATTTATTTGATAATTTAATTATTAAATTAAATAAGTTGAAGTTGGGTAAATTGTTGAATCGTCAGTTTTTAGCCTATTAAAAATAATTTGAAGGCTTATAAAATTTATATTGATAATACTGAAGATAATAAAAGTTTTAAAATTAAATTTAACAGTGATTTGTTCAGTTTTGAAATTTTATCGTTTTAAACTGAATTTAAAAATAGCCTTCTGAGGGACAGTCTCAGAATTCGACGAAACCAGTTCCATTGGATCCGTAATATTGTATTATTATCGAGTTTCAAATTTCGTAGCATTTGTAATTGTTGTGTGAGCACACGATAAGTAAAGGCGCTAAATTTATGTCGAAATTTAAATTTAGAATATATATATTTATACCAGTCAGTTTCAGTTGAAATTTATTTCACCTCATACCCTTTTATTTTCATTTCCAAATTACTGTATCAGTACGGTCTTTTCATTCCTTCTTCAACATGCCTATTCCTATCTCTTTAAGCCGGGTTTCAGAAGGAAACAAATATACTGAATGAAACCCTCATCCCTCCCTCCTCTCAAATTTATTCGTCGCCTCTTCCAATTTCTTTCAGCTCAAAGTATAAAGGCACCATCGTATTCGAATCGAATTCGAATTTGTTTAGGTGAGGGTTTCGCTCATGATTAGGGCTTGGGGGGTTGCGACCGTTTCGAGAGCAAGACGAGGCGGCGGTAGAGCTAGGGTTCGCATCAGACATTAGGATTTCTCGACCTGGCTTGGGACTGCGTCATAGCTCGGAGGTTATGCTTTTGTTCATCACGAGGTCAGAGCGACGGCGATTGCATGGCGTAGTACTCGATCGATTTTGGCTGTGGGTCTCGAAGTTCGGGAGGTCTTCAGAGGGGTTCATTTGGGCACCGACGAGTTAGCAGTGGATCTAGTTGAGCAGTTTGGTAAGCAGGTTGTTTTTATTTAAGCTATGAATATTTTGTATATTTATATATATTTGTTAAATATATATATATATATATAAATAATAAATACATATGACAGTCAGGTTTTAGAAGAAAATAAATGGAATTGGATCAGCTGTATATGTATGTAGAACAGCAAGGTCTGGATAGTTTTAATTTTAAGATTTTAGGAAATTAGAAATATTTAGAATGTCTAAAGTTTATATATGTGAAAAAAAAAATAAAAAAAAATTAGATCTATAAATTATTTTTATAAAGTATATATATGATTTTGAAATATATGGGAATTCATAAATATTTAAGGAATTTATAAAAGTAGATCTTTAAAATCTATAATTTATTTTATTAGTAGTTTCAGAAAGGAAAATTTATAGTTTAATTAAATCGTTGGCCAATTAAAATTTTTACTTGGAAACAGATTATTAAATTTATTCAAATATTAATAGAACATCTAATCATTTTACAAGTTTGGAAAAATCGTGGAAAAACAAGTTGAGATAGGATGGATTACAACAAAAAGCAAAGGTGAGTTAATCTCACTCGGCTGAATTTAAATTTAAATTTAAATGATTAAATTTAATTAATTGTTTGAATGGTTGAATTGATTGGTGTGCTATAGTATGATATATTTTGTAATTGGCATTTAATATTGTGCTAATGTCTGCGGATGCAGGGAATACAGGTTGGAGGGATCCAAATGGATCCCTCAACATTTATTTAAATTATTTAATACCCTCTGTTGTGATTATTTGATATTCTATGATGAATTATATTGAAATATTGAATGTTATGGTTTGATTGGATATAATTGGGTGTGATGAATTACCAAAATATATAAATTAGATTTTGGAAAGATAACAAAAGAAGAGAAATTTGTATATAAAATAATTATAGGAATTTGAATAAACTTAAAAATGAATTGGAAAAGAAATAAAGTGACTTAAAAATTTCTAATAAATAAATCTTGAGTATAGAAAGGGTAATTTTAAATAAACAGAAGATTAATGAATTTTAAACTTCAGTATTATTATTTTAAAAGAACAAAACATTTATTTAAAATTTAAGATTTAAATTATTGAAAAGAATAAAGAAGAAATTGGAAAAAGCTAAAATTCGTATATTTCAGTTAAAAAGATTTAAAATCAAACGAGAAATAATAATAATAATAAAGTCCATAATTAACAAACTTTGAAATGAATTAAGAAAGTAAAGATATTTATTTCAAATGGAGAAAATTGGAAATCAATTTGGGAAATTGATTTAAGTGATTGAAGTTGAAATTTTTCTCTGGATAACCAAGTACGTTTTTAAAGTAAATTTTTAAATAGAAGTTAAAAATTTTAAAGTTGTTTTTAAAAAGCAAGTTTTGGAAAATTTATTATTTCTAATATTTAAATTCTAAAGTAAGTATTTTCTTAAATCTATTATGGTAGTAGTTACTTAAAAAGTGACTTAGTATTTTGTGTTTAAAAGTGAAAATCTAGTTTTATATTTTATTAAGTAACTTTATTTTGAAATATTCATATATTATGTATTTTTAACAAATTATTGAAGTGATTTAACTTAAATGTTTTAAAGTATATTTCAAAGTAAAGTGTTTTAAATTATTTTAAAAATCTAGTTTCGTGCTTAGTGATTTCAGTGGAGATAGAAAATATTTGGGAAAATTTATTCTGAAAAGAAAGATGTTTTGAAACTGTTTTCAAAGATTTGAAAATAGAAATATATCTTGTGAAGATATTTTTGAGGTTGATAAATAATTTGGGAAATTATTTATTGGTTGATGGTTGTTTGTGAATAGTTATTTGATAGTTAAATAACGAACTATCAATATTGGACAAATGCGTTGATTATTTCGAAGAGACCGGGATCGAGATTTATTTCTCGAAAACCATTTCGATCCGGTTTGTACGTTTTCGTGGAAAAAGATTTTGGATTCGAAGATGGAGCAGTGAAGTGCAAGGGCTAGTCGCTACTAATCCTAAGGATATTTCCAAAATGGATGTAGTAGGGGTAGTGCCTTCGGTCTGGTTCGAACCCGGGACGGACTTGTATGGATGAATGCTTTCGGAACATCGTCAGGTGGACAATGGGCATTCTAAGGGATATGTTCTAAAAAGGTAATGCTTAGCCTCAAGCCTCATCAACCGGGCATGACTGAAAATCAGGGGTTTTGCAGCAAGGTTAGGTGGGTAGCACCCAAGCAGGGTGAGGTCATCCCTGTCTAGATGTCCCTTTTATTTCGGCTTAGTGGGCGGTTGTTGATCCCAACCACGGGGTGATCTCACTTGGGATTATCCAGTAAGGGGTAGTTCCGGTCTTGTGTTGCAGGGGAGCGGGCGTACTCCTCGGTACTGTGATCTAGGCCACGTACTGTGACAGGTGGTACCCTAGTGCCTAGTCATTAGTTGGAAATCCATTCTCCCTACGAGCCTTTTACGAGTTTTGTTTGTATTGCCCACTATGTGTCTAGTAGCTGGAATTTAATGAATGAAACAATTTTGGCTATTTTATAAGTATTTGTATATAGACCCTATTATAATATCAGAGGATTTCTATAAAAATTGTTTTAGCCATCGTAAGGTAAAAACCCGACATGTTTATTTGTAGCGTGGTCTTATGAGATGCTTTTGTTTTCAAAAGATTTATGAAACTTTAATAATCAACTGAGTGTGATTTTCTCACGCTGGTATTCCAGACTGAGTCGGGTGTTATTTAACTGTAATGCTCGGGTCAGACCGAGTATTATAGGATACAGGACATGATGTTGTGGAGCTCAGGAGATGAGCTGGATAACGATACGTACTTTCGTACTTGTTTTATATATATATTCCGCTGTGTTGAGTTGCTGTGTATCCATATATATATTATTGATGTTGAGCTGTGATTGATGTACTCTGATGATGTAATATATAAACAAATATATTTGATTTTTGAGTAAAGATTATTTATTATCTATTATATTTTATTTCGCTGCGATGGTTAGATTCTGATGTTGGTTTCTATTTTCTTCTTCTACCTCTTCTTCTTTAACCCAAATGGTTCGTATTTCTGCACAACTTGGGTTGATTTAGGTAGAATAGTGTTAACTCAAGGGGTATGGATCTGCGGGCTGTTACACTTGGTATCAGAGCATAGGTTGGTGATAACCTTGGCTCTGGTGGGAATTACTCATAAAATAGAGTCTATAGTACTCTAGAATGAGTTTGAGCGTATTAATAGTTATGAGCGCGTATTTGTTAGTGAATATAAATTGTTTTAATATTATGTTGATTGGTTTATTGAGTGGCATATGAACCTTCGTCGGCACAGTCTGGACAACTGTACGAAGGGGTTTCTAAACACTTGAATAGAACAGTTTGACAAGGTATTGTTTTTAAATGAGGGTGAATGAAATAATTTTACCCAAAAATATATTTTGATATAAAGAAAAGTTTTTGTAAACTATTTTAGCTAATATATGGTTGCTTGGATGTTAGAAATGATAATATTAAATTATTAACATCGTTGTGCAAAAAAAATTACTAGAAATTGAAAATATAACCAAAGTTTAAGGGAACAAATTCACTATAAAATGAAATTTATAAATATGAATTATAAATGTAAATTATAAATTGAAATACAATCAAATGGAAATTTGTATAAGCATAGAATATACAATGAATCATAGTTAAAATTGATTTAAGCAGGATTTGGAAATTTAAATCCCGGAGATTTGAAAGTATTTTGAAGATAAATAATAGCATTATTGTGTTGGAGGTATTTATGAAAGGAAATGTGTTTTGAAGGGATTTTGAAAGTGATATAGCGTTGAAATCACTTGGATTATTGGGAAATAATTCTGATGATGACGGCCGCATCATCAGTATTCATTTTCGAATTTCTAAGTGACAGATTCTGCCAAAAATTGATTTGTTCAGACAAGCTAGTTGTTTTTGAAAATTTTTGAAAATTTCAAAGGAAATTTGTTGAGGGTAAAACCAGGATTGGTTTAACTTTTGATAAATGTGATTTGAGATGTTGAATATTTCAAAATGATTTGAAACCAAAGCCGAGAGTATAAAAATCCTGATGAGATAGTTGTAAGCTTATAAATTAAGATAATTTTAAAATCAAGAAGAAATATAAGCTTTGAATGTTGGAAATTTAAATTTAAAGTGAAGGTTATAAATGAAATTAACTTGGATTAGGGAATAAAATTTAACTGGATTGAAATAAATTGAATAGGCTGAAAATAATATCGGGTTGTATTCGAATTAAGTTGAAATCGAATTTAGTTAAATAAATCTGTGTTAAAATAAAATTGAATTGGAATAAAAGTTCAATTGAGTTATTGAATGGAATGCATTGGAATAACTTATAAAAGAACTAGAAACGCATGGAATAAAAATACGCTTGAGCTATAAATAAGCGTGGATCTTGAGTTAAAAATAAAAGATGAATATATTCAAGCCTAGAATGAATGGAAATGTGTAAAATAATAAGTTGTGACTTATAAAATTAAAAAAAAGTGGGATAGAAAAACCCAAAAATTAATATTTTGATGGATTGGAAAATGAAACAAAAAAACCAAACTTGAATTACAAAATAAATTGAACTTAAGAAATTTAATGAAGAGATTTTGAGATTAAAATCAAGTTCTGGATTATAAATTGGGAAAAAAACTATTTAGATAATAAACTAGACAATGAAATATGTAATGAGAACCCAATGTAGTTAAATAAAAGCTGAATTATGAGTTAAAAATGAAGTTTGAAAATAAAACTCAAGTTATAAATGAAATTCGACTTAAATTGTTGATGAAGTAAATGTAATTGAATTGTGAGTTCATAAAAGTAGATGGTAAATTGAAAATGGATAGTAGAATCAGAATTTGAGCTATTAATTAACATTCATCTTAAGTGTTAACAAATTTAATGTAATTGGAAATGTGTCGAAAAAAATGAATTTGGATTAAAATAGTAATAGTTTGAATTGCAAATAAAATCCAAATAAGTGGAAATAAATTGGAAATGGCCATGTACTCAATTGAATGAGCTGAATCTGAAAGGTTAAATTTTATAATAACTAATCAAAAGAAATTGTAGATTTAAAATGAGATTTAACTGAGATAGAACTAAGTTGAATGGAAGAGAAAAATTTACTCGTAAGATGAAATGAGCTTAAGTATAAAATTGAAATAAATTAACTTAAGCTAAATGAATGGAGGAGAGTTGAATTGAAATCAACTTAAACAAAGTTTAATGATATTGGGTTGGATTTAAATCAAGTGAAAATAAATTTGAATCGAAATAGAATTCGATGAGTTATAAATAATATTTAAGGAAATGAAAATTCATAATGGATTGAGTGGATAAACTAATTATATTGAATAAATAAATGGATAGAATAAATAAGAATCAAATGAAAGATGGAAGTAGAACTTATTATAAAAAGAAATGGAAATGAACTTAAGCTATTGACTTAAGTAAGTGTTGAATAAAAGCCGAACTCAAAATGAAGTGTGGTTTAAATGAGTTGAGAAATAATAATTGAATGGAATAGCCTGGATTGTTTTCGAGCTAAATAAAATAGTTGGAATAAACAAATATGGAATGAAATGTAAATGAATGGATCGTGAATAATATTGGAAAGGGATAAAATTTAAATAGAATGTGTCGAACTAGATCAAATGGTTGTGAATGAATTTTAAATAGAGAGAATTAAATAATAAATTGAGTTGGAATCAATTTAAAACGGTCATCGTCTTAAGTGGTTATTTACTTGAATGAATATTACCAATTTGCATGAGGAAAATTTTTCGTTGGACGAAAATAGAAGGAAATAAAATTCTATGAATCATTGCATGTAAATAAAATTGATTTTTAAATCAATTGGAATAATATGGGTTTGTTGAAAATTAAAAATGAATTGAATGTAAGCAATTGCGTTTTAAACCATTTAAATTGAATGAAGTTGTATACGAATAGATTGTAAACCATTCAAATATAATGAAAATGGTTATAAACTAATTGAAAACAGTTGAATTGGTATGAACACTATAAAAATTGCTTATGGAAAATGTTTGGTGTACATTTCTTTTAGAATTCATGTGTTTCACTATTGCAAATAAGTGAAATATTGTTAAACTTCATATATTTGGCACTTACATGTTTAAATTGAGTAAGTACAGGTACCGAGAAGCCGTGTGGCTGGATTTTGGGCACGCTAACTGCTAAATAAGTAAGTTGTTTGCTTAACAATGCTAAATAAGGTATGCCTACGCAATAAAAATAGGAAATATGAACCGTTTTTGGTTTTTCCGACCGTGTGGGTCGATATATATATATATTTATATCTTTTGTCAAATTGCAAAAGCTCCTCTATACAAAGAAGACTCTGCCAAAATTTTCCCGAAATTTTGGGAGCTAGAATTTTTTTGAAAATTTTGGAAAAATTTGTTAACAACAAAATGGTTTCAAACTGGAAATTGAAATAAATTAGTAAATGAAACTAATTTTAAATAATGACATGAATTAGTTATAAATGGCAAATAAAATTCAAATATTCAAAGTTAAAGATAAATTGAATTCATATGAAAATGGAAGAATCAATTTGAATAGAATTAGATATAAACTAAAGTGGTAAAGTGGGAATAAATATAAGAAGCATATAAAATGCTTATACTAACTTAAGAAGGAATGGTGAATTCTTAAATGAAAAATTGATACTATTAATATAATCTAAGTCAATATTTGAATGAATGGATATTGGCATTTTGTGAGAAAGTCAATAAAAAGTTTTTGGAATGTTGTGAATGGATATTAGTGTTAAGCAGGGTATGCAGGTAATATAAAGGGAAAAGAGAATTGATTTTGATTTCAGAAGATAAATTTGAAATGCTCGACAAAAAGGTATGAGTTTAAATTTCGGTATGAAATTTGTTTGATCGAGCCACTTAGCCTTTTGTTTTCTTTTGGGATTTGGAGCCCGTAGAGGCCTTTTGTAGTTGTACCGAGCTAGCCGTGCAAAGGAGACGCTGGCAAAAAATTTCGGAAATTTGGAGAGTTAGAAAATTTTTGAGAAAATTTTAAACTTGGTTTTGCATTATAATTTGAATAGTTGAATAAGTAAAGTTATTTGGGAACTATGGAAAAGCTTGGAAAGTTAATAAGAATAATAATGGGTCCTTTATAAAAAGATAGTTGGTAAGATGTTGAGTTGTTTGAAACTGTTTGGATTTGGGGAAAATAATAAACGGGTATTGACCATTCTTCCTAACTAGTAATTTCCGGGACGAAATTCTTTTAAGGGGGGAGGAATGTGACGATCCGGAATTTTCGAGCATTTAAAATCGGAGTATTTAGTTGATTTTAAATATTCAACAGAGTAATTTTAACTTGAATTACGAATATTAAAATTTATTTGATAATTTAATTATTAAATTAAATAAGTTGAAGTTGGGTAAATTGTTGAATCTTCAGTTTTAAGCCTATTAAAAATAATTTAAAGGCTTATAAAATTTATATTGATAATACTGAAGATAATAAAAGTTTTAAAATTAAATTTGACAGTGATTTTTTCAGTTTTGAAATTTTATCGTTTTAAATTGAATTTAAAAATAGCCTTCTAAGGGACAGTCTCTGAATTCGACGAAACCCGTTCCATTGGATCCGTAATATTGTATTATTATCAGGTTTTAAATTTCGTAGCATTTGTAGTTGTTGTGTGAGACACGGTAAGTAAACGCACTAAATTTATGTCGAAATTTAAATTTAGAATATATATATATATATATATATATATATATATATATATATATATATATATATATATATATATATATATATATATATATATTATACCGGTCAGTTTCAGTTGAAATTTATTTCACCTCATACCCTTTTATTTTCATTTCCAAATTACTGTATCAGTACGGTCTCCTCATTCCTTCTTCAACACGCCTATTCCTATCTCTTTAAGCCGGGTTTCAGAAGAAGAAAAAAATATGTTGAACGAAACCTCATGCCTCTCTCCTCTCAAATTTATTCGTCGCCTCTTCCTATTTCTTTCAGCTCAAAGTATAAAGGTAGCATCGTATTCGAATCGAATTCGAATTTGTTTAGGTGAGGGTTTTGCTCGCGATTAGGGCTTGGGGGGGTTGCACCATTTCGAGAGAAAGGCGAGGCAGCGGTAGAGCTTGGGTTCGCGTCAGACATTAGGATTTCTCGACCTCGCATGGGACTGCGTCATAGCTCGGAGGTCATGCTTTTGTTCATCGCGAGGGCAGAGCGACGACGATTGCGTGGCGTAGGACTCGATCGATTTTGGCTGTGGGTCTCGAAGTTCGGGAGGTCTTCGGAGGGGTTCATTTGGGTACCGACGAGTTAGCAGTGGATCTAGTTGAGCAGTTTGGTAAGCAGGTTGTTTTTATTTAAGCTATGAATAATTTGTATATGTATATATATTTGTTAAAAATATATATATAAATAATAAACACATATGACAGTAAGGTTTTAAAAGAAAATAAATGGAATTGGATCAGCTGTATATGTATGTAGAACAGCAAGGTCTGGATAGTTTTAATTTTAAGATTTTAGGAAATTAGAAATATTTAGAATGTCTAAAGTTAATATATGTGAAAAAAGAAAATAAAAAAAATTAGATCTATAAATTATTTTTATAAAGTATATATATGATTTTGAAATATATGGGAATTCATAAATATTTGAGGAATTTATAAAAGTAGATCTTTAAAATCTATAATTTATTTTATTAGTTGTTTCAGAAAGGAAAATTAATAGTTTAATTAAATCATTGGTCAATTAAATTTTTTACTTGGAAACGGATTATTAAATCTATTCAAATATTAATAGAACATCTAATCATTTTACAAGGTCAGAAAAATCATGGAAAAACAAGTTGAGATAGGATGGATTGCAACGAAAAGCAAAGGTGAGTTAATCTCACTCAGCTGAATTTAAATTTAAATTTAAATGATTAAATTTAATTAATTGTTTGAATGGTTGAATTGATTGGTGTGCTATAGTATGGTAAATTTTGGAATCGGCATTTTATATTGTGCTAATGTCTGTGGATGCAGGGAATACAAGTTGGAGGGATCCAACTGGATCCCTCAACATTTATTTAAATTATTTAATACCCTCTGTTACGATTATTTGATATTCTATGATGAATTATATTGGAATATTGAATGCTATGGTTCGATTGGATATAACTGGGTATGATGAATTACCAAAAATATATAAATTAGATTTTGGAAAGATAATAAAAGAAATGAAATTTGTAAGTAAAATAATTATAGAAATTTGAATAAATTTAAAAATGAATTGGAAAAGAAATAAAGTGACTTAAAAATTTCTAATAAATAAACCTTGAGTATAGAAAGGGTGATTTTGAATAAATAGAAGATTAATGAATTTTAAACTTCAGTGTTATTATTTCAAAAGAACAGAACATTTATTTAAAATTTAAGATTTAAATTATTGAAAAGAATAAAGAAGAAATTGGAAAATGCTGAAATTCGTATATTTCAGTTAAAAAGATTTAAAATCAAACGGGAAATAATAATAATAATAATAATAATAATAATAATAATAATAATAATAATAATAATAATAATAATAATAATAAAGTCCATAATTAATGAACTTTGAAATGAATTAAGAAAGTAAATATATTTATTTCAAATGGAGTAAATTGGAAATCAATTTGGGAAATTGATTTAAGTGATTGAAATTGGAATTTTTCTCTGGATAATCAAGTACGTTTTTAAAGTAAATTTTTAAATATAAGTTAAAAGTTTTAAGGTTGTTTTTAAAAAGCAAGTTTTGGAAAATTTATGATTTCTAATATTTAAATTCTAAAGTAAGTATTTTCTCAAATCTATTATGGTAGTATTTACTTAAAAAGTGACTTAGTATTTTGTTTTTAAAAGTGAAAATCTAGTTTTATATTTTTTTAAGTAACTTTATTTTCAAATATTCATATAGTATGTATTTTTAACAAATTATTGAAGTATTTTAACTTAAATGTTTTAAAGTACATTTCAAAGTAAAGTGTTTTAAATTATATTAAAATCTAGTTTTGTGCTTGGTGATTTCAGTGGAGATAGAAAATATTTGGGAAAGTTTATTTTGAAAAGAAAGATGTTTTGAAACTGTTTTCAAAGAGTTGAAAATAGAAATATAACTTGTGAAGATATTTTTGAGGTTAATAAATAATTTGACTAATTATTTATTGGTTGATGGTTGTTTGTGAATATTTATTTGATAGTTAAATAACCGACTATCAATATTGGACAAATGCATTAATCGTTTCGAAGAGACCGGGATCGAGATTTATTTCTCGAAAACCACTTCGAACGGTTTGTACGTTTTCGTGGAAAACGATTTTGGATTCGAAGGTGGAGCAGTGAAGTGTCAGGGCTAGTCGCTACTAATCCTGAGGATGTTTCCAAAATGGATGTAGTAGGGGTAGTGCCTTCGGTTCCGTTCGAACCCGGGACAGACTTGTATGGATGAATGCTTTCGGAACATCGTCAGGTGGACGATGGGCATTCTAAGGGATATGTTCTAAAAAGGTAACTCTTAGCCTCAAGCCACATCAACCGGGAATGACTGAAAATCAGGGGTTATGCAGCAAGGCTAGATGGGTAGCACCCAAGCAGGGTGAGGTCATCCCTGTCTAAATGTCCCTTTTATTTCGGCTTAGTGGGCGGTTGATCCCAACCGCGGGGTGATCTCACTCGGGATTATCCAGTAAGGGGTAGTCCCGGTCTTGTGTTGCAGGGGAGCGGGCGTACTTCTCGGTAATGTGATCTAGGCCACGTACTATTACAGGTGGTACCCCAGTGCCTAGTCATTAGTTAGAAATCCATTCTCCCTACGAGCCTTTTACGAGTTTTGTTTGCATTACCCACTTTGTGGCTAGTAGCTGGAATTTAATGAATGTAACAATTTCGGCTATTTTATAAGTATTTGTATATAGACCCTATTATAATATCAGAGGATTTCTTTAAAATTGTTTTAGCTATCGTTAGGTAAAAACCCGACATGTTTGTTTGTCGCGTTGTCTTACGAGATGCTTTTGTTTTCAAAAGATTTTTGAAACTTTAATAGTCAATTGAGTGTGATTTTCTCACGCTGGTATTCCAAACTGACTCGGGTGTTATTCAACTGTAATGCTCGGGTCAGACCGAGTATTATAGGATATAAGACATGATGCTGTGGAGCTCAGGAGATGAGCTGGATGACGATACGTACTTTCGTACTTGTTTTATATATATATTCCGCGGTGTTGAGTTGTTGTGTATCCAGATGTGCGTTATTGTTGTTGAGTTGTGATTGATGTACTCTGATGATGTAATATATAAACAGATATATTTGATTTTTGAGTAAAGATTATTTATTATTTATTATATTTTATTTTGCTGCGATGGTTAGATTCTGATGTTGTTTTCAATTTTCTTCTACTACCTCTTCTTCTTTAACCCAAATGGTTCGTATTTCTGTACAGCTTGAGTTGATTTAGGTAGAATAGTGTTAACTCAAGGGGTACGGATTTGCGGGCTGTTACAAATCCATAAAAAGAAGTCATCAAAATCGATAAAAGTGATAACAGCTAATCGGATCGACCAAAATCGGTTAACATTTGAAATTTAAATCAAAAGTAAGGTGAATAGGCAAAACTGGGCATTTCCAGACGTCTAAAGGGTTGTTCCAGATGTCTGGATTTGTTTTCTGGAAATTTTCCAAAAAACCATCTAGGCGTCTGAAGACATAAATCAGACGTCTGGAAGACAATCCAGACGTCTGGTTTTGGTTTCTAGAAATATTCCAGAAAACCAACCAGGCGTTTGAATTCTAAGATCAGATGTCCGACCTCCTTTCAGACGTCTGAAGTGATAATTCAGACGTCTGAAATTAGTCACTGCCCTTTTCATTTTTATTTTCTGGAGAGAATTATTTTCTCCAGAATGCAAAATCAGACGTCTGGCATTGATCTCCAGACGTCTGAACACCTCATCTGGGCAAATATTTGCCTAGGCCATGATGGCCAAATCGATGTTGGGAGTGATCGAGCGATCAGCGACAACTAAGGATTTACGCCAAGCGACAACCCGGCCTTATAGCTCTTCGATACACCCCAAACAATATATCCAATCATCCATTGAAGGATTTTCATAAAATTGGACTTTAAATCCAAAAATTGGTAAATCGCCATATCAAATCAAATCAAAAGCAAATGATCATGAACAAATGTTAGGAATTCATACCCAACAACAAAGATAGATATAGACAAAGATGTGAGATAAAAATCTTACCTTTTCACAAAAACAAGGAAGAAGAAGCTTGAAAACAAAGGAGGATCAACCGCTCTTCAATCTCAACTCTTGAAGCTTCAAACTAAGATTAAAAGCAATAATTTCCCAAATTTGGTTATAGGAAATTTCAGAAATTAGAGAGAGATTGAGATGGAGAAGAAGAAGGGGATACTTACCTAAGCTTCTCTTTGAATTTGGAGCTAAAACTTGGATTTTCTAAAGAAACTATTGTTTAGGATTTTAATTTCCCATCTCCACCACCATTTTTGCTAAAGCTTAAGTTGTAGGAAATATTATGAAGTAATGAAGAGGAGTGGAGGGGAGTTGATATGTTTTAATGAGCTGAACCAAACCCAAAGCCCTAAGTGAAAAGGTCGAAATTTTAGATAGTTTCAAACATATAGATGTTTATACTCAACAAGGTCGCAAACGCCATTTTGAACCAATGGAAGTGGTCTCCAGTTCTAATTCGACTGTTTGCAAAATGTAGCCTTTCGGACTATAGTTCGACTAACGATGCTATATTTAAATATACAACCGTAAAATATGCGGGTTGTTACGGACTCCCCTCCTTAAAGAAATTGCGTCCTCGCAATACTTAATAAGAAAATAAAGAGTAACAGCCATTAAAGCACATCAACACAAAAGAAAATTTGGAATAAGAAGTTCACCATAAAGAGCATGAAAGAGTAAGTCTGAACGTGTTTGCTCGATGAATTCTCAGGATTCCCAAGAGCAATCCTCAGGATTTGAGAACCATTGAACTTTCACAAGAGAAACATCTTTATTTCGAAAGCGCTCAACCTCCGAGGCAATGATGAGAATAGGATGTTGCTCATAAGTCAAATCTGGTGAAACTTCAATTTCCTCAATAACACCAGGCTCAAGAGTAAAATTGGAATACCCAAGGCATTTCCGTTGTTGACGGACGTGGAAAACGTCATGAATAGTAGAAAATTTAGTCGGGGTAACGATGTAGTACAATAATGGTACGCCCGAGAAACTAGAAACTCGAATAATTTGAAATAATAGCGTAGTACAATAACGGTACGCCAGATGAATCAAAGCTCAAATAATTCGGAACATTGACTAGTACAAACGGTACGTCAAATGAACCGAAGTTCAAAATAATTCGGAACATTGACGCAGTACAAACAGTATGTCAAATGAACCGAAGTTTAAATAATTTGGAACACCGACGCAGTACAAACGGTACGTCCAATGAACCGAAGTTCAAATAATACGAAACACCGACGGAGTACAAACGGTACGTCCAATGAACCGAAGTTCAAATAATTCGGAACATTGACGTAGTACAAATGGTATGTCAAATGAACCGAAGTTCAAATAATTAGGAACATTGACGCAGTACAAACGGTATGTCAAATGAACCGAAGTTCAAATAATTCGGAACATTAACGCAGTACAAAAGGTACGTTAAATGAACTGAAAAGTCGGGACATCGATGTAGTACAATAATGGTACATCCGATGAACCAAACACCATAAAAGAACATCGGACGCTAGTCCATAAAAGAAATGAGACGAAGCTCAATGAAGCAAGGTACATCGAAACATCCGACGAACTTGGTAAAAAGATCATTCTATTCGGACATCATCAAAGAAACAACCACCTGTTTCTTACGACTAAGTGCATCAGCAACACAAATTCCCTTTCAGGGAGTATAAAGAATATCAAGATCATAAGATGCAAGGAACTCGAGCCAACGTTGTCGACGCAAGTTAAGTTCCTTATGAGAAAATACACATTTCAAAGATTTATGATCGGAGTGGGGAACGAATTTCTCCCCTAAAAATAAATGATGATGCCAAACTCTAAAAGCGATAACAATAGCCGTGAGCACTAGATCATGAATGGCATACCTAGTCTCGATAGGCTTTAATTGTTAAAAGCATAAGTGATGGCATGTCCCTTATGCAAGAGAACGGCACCTAAACCAATACGACTCATGTCGGTACAAACAAAAAAGCCTTGATTCCCCTCGGAAATCACAAGGATAGAAGTATTGAAAAGAAAGAGTTCTTTTAATTGATCCTCTTTCCCGAAAAGCTAAAATTTTCAAAATTGCAATTAACTTTATGTAATCATCTTTATAAACAAATTTACTTATTCCAATCAATTTACTGTTTCTGATTGTCTCATCAAAGCGTTTAGGAGATTCTTATCGATAACGTTGATCAAGCGCATCGACCAGAATTCTTAAAGCACTCAATGGGCAAAGCAACACAAAATCATCTTCTATATGATAAAAATATCTCTAAAAAACACTTTACGAATATTCTCTGCTCGTTTTAAGAACAAAAATCTAATTATACTTATAAATAAATCTTATGAAAAATATTTGCAAAATTTTAAGTTGTTGTTTTCATCCAAAATCAATAAATACAAGAATACTCTCATCGAAATATTCATAGAATACTCGATTTATAAAATGGATGAAATAAGCTGGACAAACTGAATGACATAACAAGTCATTTATAAGAGTCATAACGAGTGCAGAATGCGGTAATTGGAATGCTAACTTCCGTAACTCATAGCAAATGAAAACCGGTGGCAAGGTCGAGATGAAAAGACCTCAACACCACTCAAAAGATTGCTTAGGTGATAATCCTAAGACAAACTCAAAAATATCGGAAAATTCACAACTACTTGAATGAGGAGAATAACATCCTCCCCAACAAGTGGGTCTAGAAAATAAAATGATGTCACCAAATTGGAATCGAAATCATTTTTAGAAAAATAGAAATCTGCTTAACATATTGAAAATGTCGAAGATGGATAATACACATGGGACATAGGATATGGACTTCACAATGATTAAGCCAATCCTTTCACAAAATCAATTCCGAAGCTTAAGTAACGCATAATATGCAAATCGGTTTGGAAATAAAAAATCACATAAAATAATCTTGACATCAAAACAAAGCAAATTGAGTGTTGCGGATCCACCAACCGGACTCGCAATTCTCAAAGAAGCCATCAAGCCCAAAATATTCAATGAAAAAGAATCAACAAGTTCTTTTGATACAATATAACGAGATGAACCCATATCAACAAGAACTCGAAAAAGATAATCACAAATGAAATGTCATCAAGGATTGAATGAGGAATACCTTGACTAAGAAAAGTGTTACTAGGAGCTTTTAGCTTTCCCTCACTCCTACTTTGTAGTTTAGGACATGCAGATAAGTAATGACCCGAGCCTTTGCAATAGCGGCAATAAAGGAGTTTCGGGAACTTAATTACATAATGGTCCGTGGAACCACAATTGTAGCAATGTTTATGACTAGAGGTAGGAGTCTTTGCTACCAAAGTTTCTTGTTACCCTTTCTTCTTGCTTTGAAGTATGGGGCATGTAGAAATATGATGACCTGAATTTTTGCAATAACAACAAAAGAGTGGCTCGGACACTCCTTTGCATAGTGGTCCTTAGAATTACAATTGTAGCATCCTCCACAATTAGGGATTGGAGTCTTTGCTGCCAAAGTAGTTTGCTTCACCTTCTTATTGGGATAAGGGCTTTTGAACTTAATATGCCTCTTCTCGAAAATCCCAATATCACTATCACTTCATTTACCAACCTCTTCATGTAGAAGAGTGATATCCACAAGCTGATTGAAAGGAACTTCAAGTTTCAGAGGTAAAACCATTTCGGGGTTCTTACTCAAAGCACAGATAAACCTTGATTCTTTACAAGATCCAAAAGTTGTTGGGCAGACATGAATACGCCATCCAGAGAAGGACTACTGGATTGACCAGCGCTAGGACTTCCAGAACTAGCCATCTCTTCTTCTTTAAGAAAGAAAGAAAGAAGAGGAAAAGGTTATTCATAGAATGAATATCAAATAATGATGATAGATAAAACAAGGCATCGCAAAAGGAAATTGCATAAGATGGTACGAAGATTCGAATTAAATCCTAAGGCACGACTCCTAAGATGGACTTAGGACGATGATCCCTGCTAGATTATTCTACATTGTTCCGAAGTTTGGCTCCGATACCAAGTTGTGACGCCCCACCTCTATACTCACACTAGCTAAGGACACTACGGGTAATGCCGTCGACTAGCGCGAAGAATAAGGCTGTTGAGGAGCGACCATCCGTGTAATTGCTTTGTGCGAGCACCGATATGCAGATAGAATAACATGCATTTCATTTCAAGGGAAATCCGTCGTACCGATACAAACTCAAAGCAACAGTGGCTATATGGTCTTCGGAAAGAAATATAGAAATAAACATAACATAAACCAGTCACAAGAAGTTCGGATCTCAAAGGCGGAAACAGATATGAATATAACACATAAAAGTGTACACCAGAGTATTGGTCTAACAAGATCCATAATATCACAAAAGAATAGTTACAAGTGCTACCCAAAAGAATAAGTATACATCATAGAGTCTATATCTAAAATGTATACAACAAAATCAACTACTAATCTAAGTAGTTAGTAAAAAATCAGGCGACAGTCCCTGATAGGAAATCAAGCAGAAGCACATGTATTATCTCGGTCCGACCCGAGTATTATTTAATAAGAAAATAATAAACGGATCAGTCTACCTATAAATATCAGATAAAAATGAGATAGAATAAGGGATATGAAAAATATGTATGATAACAATAATGTTGTACTATGATAAGTATGCAATTAAAAATCAAGCAGAGATTAATCAATATCACAAGAATCTTCTCATAGATAAAAAAGAATGTCGTATACTTTATTTTATTCACCAAACCACTAATATTGACATCATATCGATGCCAATCATAAAAATTGATGAAGCATAAATTTTAGAAACCATCAATTAAAAATCTAGAAATCACAAAAAGAGGGAGGCCTATCACAAAATGGGATCATGAAAGCTCACCAACATGTGTATCACAAAACGGAACGCTATTCCATGGTTGCTAACCATTAACTTCGAGTCGGTGCAATGACGTAGTATAATAACAGTACGTAAAAAAATCATTTCCACTTGATTTACTCAATGTTTGGACATAGTATTAAAACAAACATTGTTAGTTATAGCGTATACTCAAGATTCAATTTTTATTTAAGTTAAAATAACTTAAAATAACCTTGGGAAGCATGAAACTGAGAAAAACTTTTGATGAGTCAAAATTTGACCCTTTTTAATTGACGAATTCAGGCAAGTAAATTGAATTCTTATACTTCAATATGATTTTTAAAACAAAAATCATAATTTTTCGTTAGAGGATGACAGAGCAATTCTGGTTTGCACTATTTTGGGAATTTTGGGAAAATCTGTTGATGTAGTGGATCTGGAAGGTTGTAGTTCTTCCTAAAGGTGGAGGAATGATTGGTGAGTGGAGGAAAAATGGTAGGTGGATGGTCAGAATTCGGTGGCGACAGTGGTTGCTCGTTGTTATTTCTAAACCTAATTTTGACTGGGTCGAAGTTTTCGGTTAATTTGATTCCTCTGGTGCATCGAGTGTTGCAGAGTTCTGGGAATTGGAAGAGGGGATGTAGGCGAAGTTGTAGCCGAAAATGCTGGTGTTTCGGTGATCGGCATTAGGAGGACGAACCGTTGGCAGGTTTGGGGTTGGTTGCAGTCTCGAGTTCCAGGTTTGGTTTTATGAACTCGATTTTAATTTCGAGTTGCTGTGGGAATTTGGTTGATCGAGATCGAGTCTGGAGATGGTCATCGACGTGATGAAGCCTTCATAGATTGCTGGAGGTTGTCAGAGTCACGGTGCATTTGCACCGTGCATTTTGATTTTCTGATGAACTTCGTTTGTGCAGAGAAATGGAACTCGGGTTGGACTCGAGTTGTTCGAGTAGTTAACTCGAAGTAGATAGGGTAGTGGCTCGGGTAGATGCTTGTTACAGGTTTCAACCTGTCCTGTTTTAAAATTTTAAGAACTGAAATTAAAATTAAAAAGCAAGGTTTAAACTAAGTTTTTAAATCAAAGTTTAAATACAAATTTAAGTTTAGATTGAATCTTAGGTTGGAAATAATTAAGTTTTTAAATTCAACATTGTTTAATAACTTTAAGGTGTTTAAGTATTTAAGTATATTTGAATTTAAAAAATGAAATTTAAATTGTAAAGGAAAGATTTAAACTAAGTTATATCAAATTTTGAAACCTGGACTTAAAATCTAAATTGGAAATCTAGATTCTGAAATAAAATAAAGTTTATAAATTTTAATGTTTAAATAAGTTTTAATGTTAAAATATACTTTTAAATATGTGAAATTGAAAGAGAATTTGATTATAACTCTTTTAAGTTTCTTTTGTAATAAAAGTATCACTTAAACATGTGAAGTCAAAAGTTTAAAAGTTGGTTTTAAACTTTATTCAGATAAATTGGTATCCATTTTAATAGTTTGAAAATTAAAATGAGAAACTTGAAAGAAATATTTTCTAACGTATTTGTGAGTGCCAAATGAAATCATTTATAAGAATAAGTTTATCTTAAAGTTAATTCACGATTAAGGATGAACTAATCAAGAAATTAATTACGAATTAATAATTGATTAATTAAGTAATTAGGGATAATTGCTTATTATGATTAATTAAGGATAATTAATCAAATGGAGATTAATTAAGGATTGATTTTAACAATTAATTAGATTAATTAATTAATGATAATCATTTATGAGATCGTGTAAGTGTAATTACTTTATAGTAAGTAATTAAAGGGTTAATTTCTTAAAATAATTAATTAAGGGGTTAATTAATTATGTAATTGGTTCGAAGGTTAATTTAACTAATATGATTAATTAAGAATAATGTAATTAATTAAGGTGATTGATTAATTAATTTATATCAAATGATTTGTAATTAATAAATCAGGATTGGATAATTAATTCATAAGTAATTAATTTTATTGGAAATAAATTGAATTAATTAAGATTAAACAATTAATTAAACCTTCTTATAAACGATTATTGAATGCTTGACCTTACTTATGAATGATTGTATTGTATGAGATGCCTTGAATTGATTGTCTTATCTGATCTGTGATATTTTGTTATGTGGATTGAGCTGTGTATAATTTATTCATTTATTTGTGATACATTTGTTATTAATCTGTGATCTGTGAATGAAAGATAAGCGTTATAGTTTATACCGCTTATCAACTATATTTATGTGTTTTGATCTGTGATGATTAATGACGTTGCACTATTGTGTTAAACCCCTGGACCACACCATACACACACAAATATGGATTTCATGAGGAAATCGATTAAGTCACATATTTTGAAATAATTTTTAAATAGACAATTTGAATTCAAACGGTTTGGAAATGGAATTTGGTTGAATGTGAAAAGCTTTTGAAATGAAATTTCAAAGTTATTTATTTTTGAATAACTTGATTAAACCGTGAAGTTTAAATAGTTTTATTTAAACTTAAATTCAAAATTTGAAACTGAATTCTATGATTTGAACTAGGTATTAAAGATGTCATACAAGTTATATATGGTTAAACCATTTTAAATGTATTGATTTGGGAACTCGAATTTGAATTCAAAGGCTTTAACTTGTGCAAATATAATTGGATTCTTCCGAAACGAAAACTGTTTGTTTTCAAATAATAAAAGCTCTCACATAAGAAATGAACTTCTGGTTTGTATCAAAAAGGATTTCAAGTCTAAAATGAAAATGATTTCCAAGATATGGAAACGGGTTTGAAAGCTATAAGCTAAATCTATGTAACTAAAGATTGGATGAATTAATCCTGAGCGAAATGGGAATTGTTTTGAAATCCGTAAATGGATCTTTGTGAAACTGTGTGAACTTTGTGAAATAAATCTTTTTGTTTAAAAGATTTGAAATGGTAATTTGTTTAACTATTCAAAAAGAAAGGTTCTGGCTTTTATAAGTTGTGACTTAACTGAAATCCCATATCCATATATTTTAAATATTATACTCATTATTTGGTTTAGCCGGGAGAGGACCTTGTGTTATATAACCCATTCTGAATAGTGATACGACGTTATGGATTGCATTTGAAGACCGATGGTGAAGACCGGGTATTTGTGAGAACGATAGGATAACCTATCGATTGACTCTACACCGAGTTGCTCCAGTATGGAGTTTCCCTAAGTGATGGTAAGTTCGATCGGGATTGTGAATTCCCGGATTTGCAAGGGCTTCTTCGGAAGTGCTTTCGGTTCTGTTCGAACCCAGAATAGACTTGTATGGTTGTACGTCTGACACTACACTTTGAGATATAAAACAGGTTTCTTTCAAATACATAATTGTTGGTGGCGGAGAATTTATTCTCTTAGCTTAATACCCTTCTCTGAGACGTACGAGCTCAGAGGTTATGTGGTTGAAGGTTATCAGTGATATATTCCCAATTTGGTAGTGTGGTATGCTGAGTGATGCTGTGTGTTGATGATCATTGGTTAATCATTTGTAATGACCCAGGATTTTTATTAATTAAAGTTTGAATATTTAATTAATTTTAAATATTAATAAGTGAATTTATAAGTCGAATAAATTTTATTTCGAATAATTGGATTTAATTGGATAATTAAATCAATAATTTAATATGTTAAATTATGGAAATAATTGAAAATTGAGTTAAATATGATTGTAAATGGGTTGTAAAATTTTATTTTATCATATTGGAGTTAGAACGATATTTTAGAACTTTTAAAAATCGAATTAAAAGTTTATTTGTGAAAATTGAATATTTTAATATTAAATCGACTAGTGAAAATAGTCAATTTTTGAACAGTCTCAGAATTGGACGAAACCAGTTCCATTGGATCCGTAATAGTTAGTTATTACCGGATTTTAATTTTCGTAGCAATCGGAGTTATCGTTTGATCGTGGCAGCTCGAAACGCATCGAATTATTTTTAATATTAATTTGGCGAGTTAAAATAGCCATTTTTCAAAAAGTCTCGGATTTCGACGAAACCAGTTTCATCGGATCCGTAATGTGATATTATTGTGTGGTTTCAAATTTCGTGTTAATTGGATTTACCGTTTGTCCGATACAAATTAAAACGCCGAGAAAATCGTTTAAATCGGTTTAATTTAAATTGAACATTTGTAGCCATATCTCGCACAGATGGCTGAATTAGCTTTCGAAACCTGTTCCATTGTGTCCGGAACGCGGGGTAAACCCTAGAAACGCTGGTTACGGCGCGTGAATCGGAGTTCGGAATTTCCGAAATGAATAGTGTTTCGTTCGTTTTCCTATAAATAGACCAACAATTCTAAAAAAAAATAACTAAAACCCTAATACGCAGCCGCCTCCATAGAAACCCACGGCCAGAAATCTCCCACGTTCTTCCCCTCCGATCTCTCAATCCATCAACAATCGTCAGAAACTCTCAACTACAATCTTGAAGAGCTCGATGAGATCTTTAATATCAACAGTCAAGATCGCGAATAGCTTCACGAATCAACGGGAATTTGTGTTCAAAGGCAGGCCGTTCGGCCTCGAACTGCGTGCACAATAGGCGACCGAGCTCAAGGGGGAGGTAGGCGTGGGTAGCTCTTGCAATGGGCTTCAATATGGAGGTGGTTTGATGAAGTTTCGTCGAGCGAGGAGATTGCAAAGTGGAACCCTAGTTTTGTGTTCATGGGTTTGTACGTGCGTGTGTTACAGGGAGCATATGCGTGAGTTAGAGGAAGAGGGGGAGGGGAGCGCACGGCTGTGATGTTGCTAGTGGGAATTTGAACGGCCCAGATTGGGTAGGAATAAAAATAAAAAGAAAATTGTATATTAAATTATATAAATATGTGTACAAACTTTGAAATGCTATAACTTTTACATACGAGGTCGAAAACGCGCGAAACCAGTTGCGTTGGAATCGTATGGACGAGCACTACGCGATGGAATTGGATTGGAGTCGTTTGGAGTTAGTGAGAATTTTGGATAAAAATTCGAAATAAATCGCTAAAACAAAATTAAAATCAAGGTGAGAACTTCTCACTCAATCGAATCAGTTTCGATTTTAATTTTAAATAGTTAGATTTAAAATATTTGAATGCATGTTTGAATGATGATTGTTATCTATTGATTGTTAAAATAGACATTATGCGCCGTTAATAAGCGGATGTTATTTATTAAAAACATATACCACGAATATTTCATAAACAGTGAAATTGGTATTATATATAATAGCAATATATATATATTGGCATATTTATATATTGGAGTTATTGATTTCCCGCATTTGTATAGCGGATGAGACCCTATTGCGCCGTTATTAAGCGGATAATATTTTAAATCCCATATACCGCGATAATTCCGTACTGGAGCGGAATTGGTATTGTGCTAATGTTTGTGTATGCAGGAAAACAGGTTGGAGGGATCCAACAAGATTCCTCAACAGTATTTATTTGATTTTGAATATTTTGATATTCGTTGATTATCATATCGATATATGATGTCGTTGTTGTCGTGATTGACTATTTGGTATGTAGCATCATTGGACCAAATTTGGAATTTTAAAATGATTTTTTAAAGTGATTTTTGAAAGTATACGTTATAAATATTTTGGAATTGATTCATATTAAATAAATAAACGTATAAATTTTAATGTTATAAAATAGTGTTAATCGGGATTTATTGAATTTATTATAAAGAGTTGAAAATATAGGATTTATAAAATTTGATTATTTTATGAATCAAAATGGTGAAATTTTAAAGGAGATCAAAGATGTTTTAAAATAATAGTATAAATTGATTTATATAAAAGATTTATAAAATGGATATTTGTAAATTAAAATATTGGAATTATAAAACGAGTTTTTATAAGTGTTAGAATGAATTGTGAATGAATTTCATAAATGAATGAAATTTATAGAATTATAAGCGGTAAAGTTATAAATGGAATTTTATAAGCAGTAGGTTTATAAAATTTATAAAGTTATTAAAAGAATGGTTTTGGATAAATAATTGAATTTTATAAGTTATAAGATTTAAAATTATGAAGTTTAAAGGAACGATTTTGTAAAATAATCGTTTTATAAGCATTTGACTTATAATATGAATTTCTAGTATATCATTGAGTTATAAATCGAATAGGTTAATAAAGGAGATTTATAAAAGGAAGTTGTTATAAAATAAATAGAAATGGAGTTTATAAACATTGTTTTATAAATCCGCAAACGACTTATTTTGATAAGAAAATTGTTGAAACCTATTAATGGAGTTATATTCACATTTTGACTGTGAATGACCCTTTGAAATAAAATGAATAGAAGTGATGAAATTGGTTAACATAGTATATTCACGTTTTTGAATAATGAATAATATGTTAAAGAAAATGTTTAGATTTGATGTTTTAAATAGGATTAAAACGATCTAATGATGTTTTAAAATGTGTTGAGATTCGAAACCATAGATTTCAACATTTATTGTTGAAGTAGACGTTTTTGAGAAATAGAAGGAAATGGTGGACTATAACACTGTTGTTATAGTAAATGATTTCCGAAAGGAAATGTTTTGTATAGTATTGGGATTTATATATCTATTTTAATTTTGAATCCCTATACTAGTGATTTTGGGTTGTCGTAACGATGTTTTACGCAACATTCGTTTTGGCCCAAATAAATATGTTTAAGAGCATGATTTCCTTAAAGAATGAAATATATACTTAATTTCGATTTAAGTATATTGAATATTTTCCAAGTTTTGAAAATAAATAGATTTGTGAATTACTTATTTTTAAATAAGTATGGAAATGTTTTCCAATATAAAGTGAATATTTGAGAATTTATCTTTTTGAAGATAAATTGAAAATGAATAATTGAATTCGTATATTCATAGATATTTTGAAATATAAATTCACTATGGAATTTATAAAAGAAAGTGGAATTTGTTAAAAATAAATATTGATTTATTTTTGAGGTATTGAAATTTTATATCTTGTAAAGATATTTTGGAAAATAAATAATTTGGAAAATTATTTGGAATCGGGTGATGTGGTGCATATCTATTGATAGTTCAATAACCGACTATCAATGTTTCCCTTTGAATGGGTATTTGATGTGATTTGTTTGAATTTGAATGCCACACTTATTTTTAAATAAGCGCTCACTATTCGGGTTAACCGGGAAAGGACCATGGGGTCGTATAACCCATTCCGAATATGTGATACGTCGTTATGAATTGCATTTGAAGACCGGTGTTAAAGACCGGATCTTTTTGAAAGCGAAAGGACAACTCGTCGATTGTCTTTGCACCGAGTAGCTACGGTATAGAGACTCCCTATGTGATGGGAAGTCCGGACGTGACTAGAGGTTATCCAGATTGCAAGGACTTCTTTGTAAGTGCCTTCGGTTCTGTTCGATCCCGGAACAGACTTGTATGGATTATGTCTGACGTTACAAATTGAGATATAAAGCAGATTTCTTTCAAATATATTTCTGTTGGTGGCGGAGAATTTATTCTCTTAGCTTAACGCCCTTAGAGGTTATGTAGTTGAATGTTATCAGCGATATATTCCCAATTTGGTAATGTGACATGCTGAGTGTTGCTGTAAATGATCATTGTGTTGATTATTTGTGATAGGATCATTTATTTGATCGTCTATCCTGGTGATCATTTCTATGATCATTTGTTGACCCAAAGCATGGCTTTTGTATAAAGTATGTCTTTGTGGACGTGACTTCGTCGAGCCTCACACCCCGGGAATGGTCAAAACAGGAAAGATGCAGCAAGGTTATGAGGGGTAGCGCCCTTTAGGATATGTACATTTCCTTCTGGAAAAGGGTGGTATCATGGTATGGAGCCCAGATACTTACTCATGTTGAAAACACTTTGTTATGATTGTGTGATGATGGTGACGAGCGCTCGGTTAAAGGTCCCAAAGGACCGGGGGATGGCATATTCGGTCAGTTGTTACTCAGTTAGGGGTAACCCGGCTTTGTGTTGGTAGAGATCCGGTTTGGTTCTCGGGGATGTCCATCCAGAGGCATTCTCATGTGGCAATGGGAAGTTCCTTGGCCTGATCATTCGTTGAAAATCCAAAGAAACAATACGAGACTTGTACGGTTTTAGTTGTATAACCTGCTATGGAATGTGGCGGTAACCTGCTATTGAACATAGTTAGCTATAGTAGGCATACGATAATGGTCGTATGTTGGCTAAGATTTATATTCTACCTTCGAAATATTTTCCTACACTATGCACTAGTAATAATATCAAATGTTCTTTTAAATGCGTTTCAAGCATCTTTGACTATCATAAGGAGAAATCTCCTCCGATTCTGCGTTTGCATTGTGTGTGTGTGCGGGAGGCCTTATGGTAGTCTCATTTTTAAAAGCATTGCGAATTGACTTTAAAAATATTCCTCTATTTTTGATTTTAAAGATAAATAAACTGTTTTGAGTTCTCACACCAGTCACATGACTGACTCGGAGTTTATTGTTTTCCTTCCTAAACTCTGGGTGCCCACCAATTTCCACACGGGCAGTCAAGAGTTAGGTTTATCAGGATATTCTGGAGTTGCAGGAGGCAAGCTGGATGGCATGGAGTAATTAATAGTATATAGTATTTCTTTTCCGCTGTTTGTTGTTGTACACTCTAATGATATGATGTAATGAAATGAAATGTGTTGTAATGTAATAACTGATATAGTTCTTTGTTTAAAGATTATTCATTTATTATATGTTGTTCCGCTGCGAATTGTGAGATTCTGTTATTGTTCTGTTTTTCTTCTGTTCCGTTCTATTTTCTATTTTCTTTTCTCTCTACTTTCTATCTTTCTCTCTCTTCTTCTCCCTCTTTCTTTTTCTTAAACATTGATAATTCGTATTTCTGTTCATCTTGAGTTAATCTATGGAGATTAGTGTATATTCAAGGAGTACGGATTTGCGGGTCTTCACAGGTGGTATCAGAGCATATGGTTAAGCAACAACCATGGTTCTGTTGGGTATTACTCATTAGAGATAGAGTCACTAGTACTCTAGAATGAGTTGAGTGTAATAATAGCTATGAGAGCGTATTTGTTAGTGAATATATAAAATTGTTTTATATTGTGATGATTGGTTTATTGAGTGGCATATGAACCTTCGTCAGCACGGTCTGTACAACTATGCCGAAGGGGTTTATAAACATTTGAATAGAACAATTCGACACAATATTGTTTTAGAATGGGTAAATGAAATAATTTTACCTTGAGTGTGTTTTTATATAAAGGAATAATTTTTCAGAATTATTAAAGTATATAAGTTGATTATTTAGTTGTTTGAAAAAAATTCAAATAAAAGAATAATTGTATAAGTAAAATGAATTATAAGAATTGAATTATAATTAAAGTGATTTACAATTGTGAAATAAACTTATATATATAAGAAGTGAAACTATATGAATATATTTATGAATATGAGTTGTAAATAAAAATGAATTTAAAGTTAAATGGAAATTTACTTTAGAATTTGGAATCTGAATTGATTTATAAATGGGAATTTAAGTTATGTAAAACCAAGTGATGTTTGTGAAATGAAATATAACTTAAGAGTTGTTGGATGAAGTTGATATTAGTATCAAAGTAAAATAATAAAGTGAAGTGATAAATATGAACTTAAGTTATATAAATAAAATTCAACTTTTGTAATTAAATTGAATTAATGGTTGAATATTAATCAATTAAATGTGAATAATTGATATGAAGTAATGAATGTAAGTGTTAATTCATTAAAATCTAATGTTATTGAAAGTTGAATAGTTGAATGAAAATCAATTTAATTAAACCAATTGAAAGTGATGGTGTTAAACCAAAATGAATGAATATAAGCAAAGGAATTTGGTTGTAATTAATATACTTTGGTTGATATATGATTGTTAGTTGATTGTATATAATTCATTAAGTGCTAATGAAATTGAGTTAATGAAATTGAAAGCTAAAGTAATTGAAATCCAATTGGAAGCTAAGTGAATCTTAAATAGAATTGAATTTGATTTGGAAGTGAACCAACTTGAATATGAATTAGTGAATATAAACTAATTGAAAATGAATGTTAGTTGGAGGATAGTTGGTTGATGTTTGCATTTGTTGCTTTTACGGCATTTGCTCTGTTGACATATGTAGTTATTATGTAGCTATATGTTGTATATCGATACTATTGTCTATATACATGTTTCTCATGTTGTTTGTTGAGTGTTTAGTAGGTGCGGCTCGCGTTTGCTTCGCATTTGGAGCTCGCTTTCGCGCTATATTAGCCGTATATGCTTGCTAATAAAATATAAGGTACATATCTCGGATTACATACCGTGCTTTTATACTTTTTCCCTGCGGGATGCCTCATTACTTGATGAGATGTATATTTGTGATATATATACTGTCATTTTTTTTCGGATCGAGCCGCGTAAAGGAGACTATGGCGAATTTTTCCGAAAATTTAACGCGTTAGAAAAAATTTGAGAAAATTGGGAAAATTTGTGAAAACTTTAACTTTGATTTGGAATTGAAAGTTAAACCATAGTAATTGTTTTTGAAAAGATAACTAAGTATGATTTGAAAACTTAGTAAAGTTTTGTAAGAAATTTAACTATGGATTTTGGGAAAGTTAATAGATTCTGTAACTTTTCTTACTTGATAATTTCGAGGACGAAATTCTTTTAAGGGGGGAAGATTGTAACGACCCAGGATTTTTATTAATTAAAATTTGAATATTTAATTAATTTTAAATATTAATAAGTGAATTTATAAGTCGAATAAATTTTATTTCGAATAATTGTATTTAATTGGATAATTAAATCAATAATTTAATATGTTAAATTATCGAAATAATTGAAAATTGAGTTAAATATGATTGTAAATGAGTTGTAAAATTTTATTTTATCATATTGGAGTTAGAACGATATTTTAGAACTTTTAAAAATCGAATTAAAAGTTTATTTGTGAAAATTGAATATTTTAATATTAAATAGACTAGTGAAAATAGTCAATTTTTGAACAGTCTTAGAATTGGACGAAACCAGTTCCATTGGATCCGTAACAGTTAGTTATTACCGGATTTCAATTTTCGTAGCAATCGGAGTTATCGTTTGATCGTGGCAGCTCGAAACGCATCGAATTATTTTTAATATTAATTTGGCGAGTTAAAATAGCCATTTTTCAAAAAGTCTCGGATTTCGACGAAACCAGTTTCATCGAATCCGTAATGTGATATTATTGTATGGTTTCAAATTTCGTGTTAATTGGATTTACCGTTTGTCCGGTACAAATTAAAACGCCTAGAAAATCGTTTAAATCGGTTTAATTTAAATTGAACGTTTGTAGCCATATCTCGCACAGATGGCCGAATTAGCTTTCGAAACCTGTTCCATTGTGTCCGGAACGCGGGGTAAACCCTAGAAACGCTGGTTACGGCGCGTGAATCTGTAACGTTTACGGATTTTCGTTGCCGAAAAACCGAATAGTTATGGGTTTTAAAAAGAAAATTTAAGAAAAGAAAAAGAAAGAAGAGAGAAGAGATAGGAAATAGAGGGAAAGAAGATAGACAATTTTTAGAAAACAGAGAATTAGAAAAACAGAAGATAGAAAATTTTAAAAATAGAACGGGACAGAAAACAACAGAACAACAACAGAATCTCACAATTCGCAGCGGAACAACATATAATAATAAATGAATAATCTTTAAACAAAGAACTATATCAGTTATTACATTACATCACATTTTATTACATCATATCATCACATCAGAGTGTACAACAACATACAACAACAAACAGTGCAGCGGAAAAAGAAATACTATATAAATAATATGCCATGCCATCCATCTTGCCTCCAGCAACTCCAGAATATCCAGAATATCCTGATAAACCCAACTCTTAACTGCCCGTGTGGAAATTGGTGGGCACCCAGAGTTTAGGAAGGAAAACAATAAACTCCAAGTCAGTCATGTGACTGGTGTGAGAACTCAAAACAGTTTATTTATCTTTAAAATCAAAATAGAGGAATATTTTTAATTCAATTCGCAATGCTTTTAAAAATGAGACTACCATAAGGCCTCCCGCACACACACACATGCAAACGCAGAATCGGAGGAGATTTCTCCTTATGATAGTCAAAGATGCTTGATACGCATTTAAAATAACATTTGATATTATTATTAGTGCATAGTGTAGAGAAAAATTCATTTCGAAAGTAGAATATAAATCTTAGCCAACATACGACCATTATCGTATGCCTACTATAGCTACCATCCAAACAGTGGTGACCACCATAAGTGAATAGCAGGTTCTACAACTAATACCGTACAAGTTTCGTATTGGGAATTGGATTTCCAACAAATGGTCAGGCCAAGGAACTTCCCATTGCCACTGAGAATGCCTCTGGATGGACATCCCCGAGAACCAAACCGGATCTCTACCAACACAAGGCCGGGTTACCCCTAACTGGGTAACAACTGACACGAGCACGCCATTCCCCGGTCCTTTAGGACCTTTTCAACCGAGCGCTCGATATCCAACATCACACCATAATAAATAGAGTGTTTTCAACATGAGTAAGTATCTGGGCTCCATACCATGATACCACCCTTTTCCAGAAGGAAATGCACATACCCTAAGGGGAGCTACAGCAACCCCTAATAACCTTGCCGCATCTTTCCTGTTTTGACCATTTCCGGGATGTGAGGCTCGACGAAGTCACGTCCACAAAAACATACTTTATACAAAAGCCATGCTTTGGGTCAACAAATGATCAACACAATGATCACTAGGATAGACGATCAAATAAACGATCCTATCACAAATAATCAACACAATGATCATTTCAGCATCACTCAGCATGTCACATTACCAAAATGGGATATATCGCTGATAACTTCAACTATATAACCTTTGAGCTCGTACGTCTCAAAGAAGGGTGTTAAGCAAAGAATAAATTCTCCGCCACCAACAGAAATATATTTGAAAGAAATCGGCTTTATATCTCAAATTGTAATGTCAGGCATACAATCCATACAAGTCTGTTCCGGGCTCGAACAAAACCGAAGGCACTTCTTACGAAGCCCTTGAAATACGGGTATTCACAATCCCGATCGAATTTCCCATCACTTAAGGAATCTCTATACCAGGAGCTACCCAGTGCAGAGACAATCGATAGGTCATCCTATCGCTTTCACAAATACTCGGTCTTCAACACCGATCTTCAAATGCAATTCATAACGACGTATCACATATTCGGAATGGGTTATACGACCCCATGGTCCTTTCCCGGTTAACCCGAATAGTGAGCGCTTATTCAAAAATAAGTGTGCATTCAAATTCAATCAATTCACATCAAATACCTATTTGAAGGTAAATATTGATAGTCGGTTATTGAACTATCAATAGATATGCCAACATCACCAGAATCCAAATAATTTTCCAAATTATTTATTTCCCAAAAATATCTTTAGAAGATATAACTTTCCATATTTCAAAAATAAATCAATATTTATTTTAAACCTATTTTCCCAATTCCTTTTATAAATTCCATATTGAATTTATATTTCCAAAATATTTATGAGTATATGATTTCAAATATCCATTTTTCAATTTATCTTCAAAAAGATAAATTCTCAACATATTCACTTTATATTGGAAAACATTTCTATACTTATTAAATAAGTAATTCACAATCTTTTATTTTCAACACTTAGAAAATATTCTATATACTTAAATCGAAATTAAGTATATATTTCTTTCTTTAAGGAAATCATTCACTTAACCGTATTTATTTGGGCCAAAACGATGTTGCGTAAAACATCGTTACGACAACCCAAAATCACTAGTATAGGGATTCGAAATAAAATAGATATATAAATCCCAATACTATACAAAACATTTCCTTTCGGAAATTATCTATTATAACAACAGTGTTATAATCTATTATTTCCTTCTATTTCTCGAAAACATCTATTTCAACAATAAATGTTGAAATCTATGATTTCGAATCTCAATATATTTTAAAACATCGTTAGATCGTTTTAATTCTGTTTAAAATATCACATTCCAAATAATTCTTTAACATAATATTCACTATACAAAAACGTGAATATATATTATTAATAAATTTCATTTCTTCTATTCCTTTTATTTTAAGGAATTATTCACTGTTTAAAACATGAATATAACTCCATTAATAAATTAGAACAATTTACTTATCAAAATAAGTCGTTTTGAATTTATAAAACAACGTTTATAAATTCTATTCTATTTATTTTATATCAACTTCCTTTTATAAATTTTCTTTATTAACCTATCTCAATTCATATCACAATGATATACTAGAAATTCATATTATAAGTCAAATACTTATAATTTATTTATTTACCAAATCATTCCTTTAAACTTCATAAATTTTATAATCTTATAACTTATAAGATTCATTCATTTATCCAAAATCATTCCTTTAATAACTTTATAAATTTTATAAACCTACTGCTTATAAAATTCTATTTATAACTTCACCGTTATAATTCTATAATTCCATTTCTATTTATGAAATTCATTTTCAATTTATCTTTAACACTTAGAAAAGTTCGTTTTACAAATTCTAATGTTTTTAATTTATAAATATCGTTTTATAAATCTTTTAATATAAAACAATTTATATTATTCTTTTAAAAACATCTTCAAAGTCTTTCATAAGTGATAATCCTATTTTTTTTAACTTTTTATAAAAAATCCCAGTTTAAATTATTTTATCAAATCATTAATCTCATATTCTCAAAAATCACTTTTAACTACATTCCTCAAAAATCATAATTTTTATAACATAAAAATTATAACGTTTATTTATTTGTAATAAATCAACTCCAAAAATATTTTATAAATGTATACTTTCAAAATCACTTTAGAATCCTTTATAAATAAAAATCGTTATTTTTAAACTTTCAAAATTGGATCCGATGATGCAACACATCAATAGTCAATCACGATTTTTCAATATCATATATCGATTTGATAAACAATCAAGCATCACAATATTTAAAATCAATAAATATTTGTGAGGAATCCAGTTGGATCCCTCCAACCTGTTTTCCTGCATCCACAGACATTAGCACAATACCATTCCGTTTCAAGACGGAATATCGCGGTATATGGGATTTTACAAATATATATATCCGCTTACTAACGGCGCAATAGGGTCTCATCCGCTAAAAGAAAATGCGGGAAATCAATCAACTGCAATATATACATATGCCAATATATATATATTGCTATATATATAATATAATACCAATTCCACTTCGAGGTGGAATATCGCGGTATATGTGTGTAATAAATAACCTCCGCTTACTAACGGCGTATAGGGTCTATTCACATCCAATATTTATATATATATATATAACAATCATCATTCAAGCATTCAATCAACACAGTCAATAAATTTTAAATCTAACTATTTAAAAATTTAAATAAACAACAGAAATTCCTTTTGAGTGAGAAGTTCTCACCTTTTATTCCTGTTTGCCATCCACTTCCAATTCAACTTGATTCCTTCATTTATACCTTGTATAAATATTATACACAATTTATTAATATTCGAAATAATCGAATAATAAATTTTCGTTTTGATTATTAAATTAATCAATGGTTTTGTTCTAAACCAATTCCTTTAATAATTTTATTCAACTACTATTTAATTTTAAAACTAAATTTTCTTCTTTAATAAATTTATTTTAACTAATTATTTCAATCTCAAGTTAATGATTTTTATTTTAATCTAGAAATTAAAGATTCAAACTGATTTTCTTTAATTAAATTTGTTTAACTAAAAAAAAAAAATTACATTTCTTTTAATAAACTTTCTTAACTAACTATTTATTTAAATTAATTTTCCCTTTGAAAATAATCCTAACTAGAAATTCTTAATCGAATTAAATTTCCTTTTTATAAATTAAATTAACTATCGATTTAGTTCTAAACAAATGATTTGAATTCTTAACAAATTTTCTTTTACAAAAATATTTTTCATTTGAAACTAAATTTATATTTAACTGATAATTTTTGTTTTAATAAATAAATTTAATTTTAAACATATCTTCTTTAATAAGTTCCTTTTTGATAAATTATTTTATAAAATAAATTTGAATTCTTAACAAAATTTTTTTCTTTAATAAATTAAATTAACTTACCCTTTAATTAATTTTATCCAACTAATTACTTCAATTTCAAGTTAATGATTTTTTTATTTTAATCATTACATATAGTTATTATTATTTCACCTTTCTAATATGTATATATATTAATTTAAAACTGCTTAAATTAAAACCTTACCTATATATATATATATATATATATATAAAGACAGATACATATATATATATTTAAATTAAATTTTTTTTTTTATTGAATAAACAAATAATAAAAAAAAAACAAATACCTCACTGCGATTGACTACAGCCATCACCAATCATCGAGCTCGCCGCTGCGTTCAACTGCTTCCCCCCCAATTCGATGACGCACCCCCATAGTCTCGCCTCCACGCACGAGCGCCTGCGCCCCCAAATCGACACAGCGCCACCCAATCCTTGTCGCATCGCCGCTGCCGCAACCACGCCCATCATCGCGCGCCACATCGAATTGCCGCGATGCCATGGTCGATTTGAGTTCCAGTAGTCGCCTCTCTTGACTCGCGTGACACCCAAATGCCCACTGCCCTTCAACTTGACAGCGCCCTCCTCCCTCACGCAAGCACGCGCGCGTTGCTTGTGTCGCCGTCGCGAGCGCCTCGTGTCGCCACCACTCGATTGCGTCGCGACTTCGATTTGAATTTTTTTTTTTTTTTTCTTTGGATCGGCTTCGGCATTGACTGTTTTTTCGTGAATAAGGTGATGAAAAGGGGAAAAAAAGAACAAACGTAATTGAAACAGTGAAGGGGAAGGACATGATTTCCTTACAGGCTTCGGCCATTAAATTTTTTTTCTTCTGATGTTTCGTTTGAATGGACGAGGAGAAGTAGGGGCTAGGTACTTAAAAACGAACGAAGTATGTTTGGCACGATTTATTTCGTGATATCAGGCGTGATCCTCTGCTTGAATTTAGGCGTAATAAATGGAAGCATGTTTGACCAATTTAAATTCAAATTTAAATTTGAATTCGATTTTTATTTCAGCGTGTTTACTCAACGTACGCTCACATATCAACTCCGATTGATACGAAATTTGAAATCCGGCAATAATTCAATATTCCGGACCCAATGGAACTGGTTTCGTCGAATTCCGAGACTGTGCCTCGGACAGCTATTTTTAAATATCGATTCGAACGATTAAATTCCAAAACTGAACAAAGCACTTTCAATTTAAATTCTGAAGCTACTATAACTTTCAGTATTATCAATACGAATTTTACAAGCCTTCGAAATATTTTTAATCGGCTTAAATTTGAAGATTCAAATTTTTATTCAACTCTCACTAGATTAAATTCTATAATTTAATCGCCAAATTCATTCTGATAACTTGAAATTCAATTCAACTCATCATTTAAATATTTAAAATAAATTAAATATTTGCAAATTAAATTATTTAAAATCCTGGGTCGTTACAATCTTTCCCCCTTAAAAGAATTTCGTCCCGAAATTACAAGTTAAGAAGAATGCCCTTTATCCCGTCTATTATTTTTCACAATCCAAATAGTTTTATCAACTCACTAACACAAATCTTTTTTACTAGTGATTCACTATCATTTCAACTAGCTTTTCAACTTCAATTATAGGTTTCAAACAATATTGTTTTACTAACCATTCAAATTTAAATTCAAATTCAAATTTCAAACTTTCAAATTTTTTCTCAAAATTTTTCTAACACCCTAAATTTTCGAAAAATTTCGCCTGCGTTTCCTTTGCGCGGCTCGATCGGTACGACTACAAAATGGCACCACGGCCCCTCAGAATCAAAAAGAAAAGAGAAAAGCCAAGTGGCTAGAGAAGAAAGTCATCAAATCTCATACTGAAATTGAAATACGTACCTTTTTGTCGAGCTATTCAATTTTTATCTTTGAAATCAAAATCTCAATTCCTTTATACACCTGTATAACCTGTATAATCTGCTAGTAGTAGCATCCAAATCCAACATTCAAACCAATTTTGCCAATTTTATTACAAAATTTCTAATATACGCTTCTTATATATTTTGACTTCACTATTGAAGTTATATATTTTATTTTCATTCAATCTCCCGACTTCAAATTCATTCGAATTCGATTCTCAATTTTAAATATTGAATTCTAACGATTAACTTTTATTTAGTAATTCACATTACTATATTGAATTAGTTTTATTCACTAATTCATTTCAATATTCAATTTATCTCAAATTTACTTAATTGCTCAATTCAATTTTTATTCACATTCCATATTCATTCTATTTGAAATGAATAAATTATCAAGTTATTTTACTTGAATTCAATCCATTTATTTCTTCAATTCCATATACTAATGATAATAATTCAATAGTATCACTTCCTAACAATCATGCAACCATATACTATAATAATTCATAGAAAATCATTTCTTTTTATACAAAAATAGTTTTGGGCAAAATTATTTTATAATATAAATCAATTTTATATTCACTAACAAATACACGCTCATATCTATTATTACACTCAAACTCATTCTAGAGTACTGCTGACTCTATCTCTAACGAGTAATACCCATCAGAACCATGGTTGTCGCTTAACCAACAGCTCTGATACCAACTGTAACGTTTACGGATTTTCGTTGCCGAAAAACCGAATAGTTATGGGTTTTAAAAAGAAAATTTAAGAAAAGAAAAAGAAAGAAGAGAGAAGAGATAGGAAATAGAGGGAAAGAAGATAGACAATTTTTAGAAAACAGAGAATTAGAAAAACAGAAGATAGAAAATTTTAAAAATAGAACGGGACAGAAAACAACAGAACAACAACAGAATCTCACAATTCGCAGCGGAACAACATATAATAATAAATGAATAATCTTTAAACAAAGAACTATATCAGTTATTACATTACATCACATTTTATTACATCATATCATCACATCAGAGTGTACAACAACATACAACAACAAACAGTGCAGCGGAAAAAGAAATACTATATAAATAATATGCCATGCCATCCATCTTGCCTCCAGCAACTCCAGAATATCCAGAATATCCTGATAAACCCAACTCTTAACTGCCCGTGTGGAAATTGGTGGGCACCCAGAGTTTAGGAAGGAAAACAATAAACTCCAAGTCAGTCATGTGACTGGTGTGAGAACTCAAAACAGTTTATTTATCTTTAAAATCAAAATAGAGGAATATTTTTAATTCAATTCGCAATGCTTTTAAAAATGAGACTACCATAAGGCCTCCCGCACACACACACATGCAAACGCAGAATCGGAGGAGATTTCTCCTTATGATAGTCAAAGATGCTTGATACGCATTTAAAATAACATTTGATATTATTATTAGTGCATAGTGTAGAGAAAAATTCATTTCGAAAGTAGAATATAAATCTTAGCCAACATACGACCATTATCGTATGCCTACTATAGCTACCATCCAAACAGTGGTGACCACCATAAGTGAATAGCAGGTTCTACAACTAATACCGTACAAGTTTCGTATTGGGAATTGGATTTCCAACAAATGGTCAGGCCAAGGAACTTCCCATTGCCACTGAGAATGCCTCTGGATGGACATCCCCGAGAACCAAACCGGATCTCTACCAACACAAGGCCGGGTTACCCTAACTGGGTAACAACTGACACGAGCACGCCATTCCCCGGTCCTTTAGGACCTTTTCAACCGAGCGCTCGATATCCAACATCACACCATAATAAATAGAGTGTTTTCAACATAAGTAAGTATCTGGGCTCCATACCATGATACCACCCTTTTCCAGAAGGAAATGCACATACCCTAAGGGGAGCTACAGCAACCCCTAATAACCTTGCCGCATCTTTCCTGTTTTGACCATTTCCGGGATGTGAGGCTCGACGAAGTCACGTCCACAAAAACATACTTTATACAAAAGCCATGCTTTGGGTCAACAAATGATCAACACAATGATCACTAGGATAGACGATCAAATAAACGATCCTATCACAAATAATCAACACAATGATCATTTCAGCATCACTCAGCATGTCACATTACCAAAATGGGATATATCGCTGATAACTTCAACTATATAACCTTTGAGCTCGTACGTCTCAAAGAAGGGTGTTAAGCAAAGAATAAATTCTCCGCCACCAACAGAAATATATTTGAAAGAAATCGGCTTTATATCTCAAATTGTAATGTCAGGCATACAATCCATACAAGTCTGTTCCGGGCTCGAACAAAACCGAAGGCACTTCTTACGAAGCCCTTGAAATACGGGTATTCACAATCCCGATCGAATTTCCCATCACTTAAGGAATCTCTATACCAGGAGCTACCCAGTGCAGAGACAATCGATAGGTCATCCTATCGCTTTCACAAATACTCGGTCTTCAACACCGATCTTCAAATGCAATTCATAACGACGTATCACATATTCGGAATGGGTTATACGACCCCATGGTCCTTTCCCGGTTAACCCGAATAGTGAGCGCTTATTCAAAAATAAGTGTGCATTCAAATTCAATCAATTCACATCAAATACCTATTTGAAGGTAAATATTGATAGTCGGTTATTGAACTATCAATAGATATGCCAACATCACCAGAATCCAAATAATTTTCCAAATTATTTATTTCCCAAAAATATCTTTAGAAGATATAACTTTCCATATTTCAAAAATAAATCAATATTTATTTTAAACCTATTTTCCCAATTCCTTTTATAAATTCCATATTGAATTTATATTTCCAAAATATTTATGAGTATATGATTTCAAATATCCATTTTTCAATTTATCTTCAAAAAGATAAATTCTCAACATATTCACTTTATATTGGAAAACATTTCTATACTTATTAAATAAGTAATTCACAATCTTTTATTTTCAACACTTAGAAAATATTCTATATACTTAAATCGAAATTAAGTATATATTTCTTTCTTTAAGGAAATCATTCACTTAACCGTATTTATTTGGGCCAAAACGATGTTGCGTAAAACATCGTTACGACAACCCAAAATCACTAGTATAGGGATTCGAAATAAAATAGATATATAAATCCCAATACTATACAAAACATTTCCTTTCGGAAATTATCTATTATAACAACAGTGTTATAATCTATTATTTCCTTCTATTTCTCGAAAACATCTATTTCAACAATAAATGTTGAAATCTATGATTTCGAATCTCAATATATTTTAAAACATCGTTAGATCGTTTTAATTCTGTTTAAAATATCACATTCCAAATAATTCTTTGACATAATATTCACTATACAAAAACGTGAATATATATTATTAATAAATTTCATTTCTTCTATTCCTTTTATTTTAAGGAATTATTCACTGTTTAAAACATGAATATAACTCCATTAATAAATTAGAACAATTTACTTATCAAAATAAGTCGTTTTGAATTTATAAAACAACGTTTATAAATTCTATTCTATTTATTTTATATCAACTTCCTTTTATAAATTTTCTTTATTAACCTATCTCAATTCATATCACAATGATATACTAGAAATTCATATTATAAGTCAAATACTTATAATTTATTTATTTACCAAATCATTCCTTTAAACTTCATAAATTTTATAATCTTATAACTTATAAGATTCATTCATTTATCCAAAATCATTCCTTTAATAACTTTATAAATTTTATAAACCTACTGCTTATAAAATTCTATTTATAACTTCACCGTTATAATTCTATAATTCCATTTCTATTTATGAAATTCATTTTCAATTTATCTTTAACACTTAGAAAAGTTCGTTTTACAAATTCTAATGTTTTTAATTTATAAATATCGTTTTATAAATCTTTTAATATAAAACAATTTATATTATTCTTTTAAAAACATCTTCAAAGTCTTTCATAAGTGATAATCCTATTTTTTTAACTTTTTATAAAAAATCCCAGTTTAAATTATTTTATCAAATCATTAATCTCATATTCTCAAAAATCACTTTTAACTACATTCCTCAAAAATCATAATTTTTATAACATAAAAATTATAACGTTTATTTATTTGTAATAAATCAACTCCAAAAATATTTTATAAATGTATACTTTCAAAATCACTTTAGAATCCTTTATAAATAAAAATCGTTATTTTTAAACTTTCAAAATTGGATCCGATGATGCAACACATCAATAGTCAATCACGATTTTTCAATATCATATATCGATTTGATAAACAATCAAGCATCACAATATTTAAAATCAATAAATATTTGTGAGGAATCCAGTTGGATCCCTCCAACCTGTTTTCCTGCATCCACAGACATTAGCACAATACCATTCCGTTTCAAGACGGAATATCGCGGTATATGGGATTTTACAAATATATATATCCGCTTACTAACGGCGCAATAGGGTCTCATCCGCTAAAAGAAAATGCGGGAAATCAATCAACTGCAATATATACATATGCCAATATATATATATTGCTATATATATAATATAATACCAATTCCACTTCGAGGTGGAATATCGCGGTATATGTGTGTAATAAATAACCTCCGCTTACTAACGGCGTATAGGGTCTATTCACATCCAATATTTATTTATATATATATATATATAACAATCATCATTCAAGCATTCAATCAACACAGTCAATAAATTTTAAATCTAACTATTTAAAAATTTAAATAAACAACAGAAATTCCTTTTGAGTGAGAAGTTCTCACCTTTTATTCCTATTTGCCATCCACTTCCAATTCAACTTGATTCCTTCATTTATACCTTGTATAAATATTATACACAATTTATTAATATTCGAAATAATCGAATAATAAATTTTCGTTTTGATTATTAAATTAATCAATGGTTTTGTTCTAAACCAATTCCTTTAATAATTTTATTCAACTACTATTTAATTTTAAAACTAAATTTTCTTCTTTAATAAATTTATTTTAACTAATTATTTCAATCTCAAGTTAATGATTTTTATTTTAATCTAGAAATTAAAGATTCAAACTGATTTTCTTTAATTAAATTTGTTTAACTAAAAAAAAAAAATTACATTTCTTTTAATAAACTTTCTTAACTAACTATTTATTTAAATTAATTTTCCCTTTGAAAATAATCCTAACTAGAAATTCTTAATCGAATTAAATTTCCTTTTTATAAATTAAATTAACTATCGATTTAGTTCTAAACAAATGATTTGAATTCTTAACAAATTTTCTTTTACAAAAATATTTTTCATTTGAAACTAAATTTATATTTAACTGATAATTTTTGTTTTAATAAATAAATTTAATTTTAAACATATCTTCTTTAATAAGTTCCTTTTTGATAAATTATTTTATAAAATAAATTTGAATTCTTAACAAAAATTTTTTCTTTAATAAATTAAATTAACTTACCCTTTAATTAATTTTATCCAACTAATTACTTCAATTTCAAGTTAATGATTTTTTTATTTTAATCATTACATATAGTTATTATTATTTCACCTTTCTAATATGTATATATATTAATTTAAAACTGCTTAAATTAAAACCTTACCTATATATATATATATATATATAAAGACAGGTACATATATATATATATATTTAAATTAAAATAATTTTTTTTTTTTTATTGAATAAACAAATAATAAAAAAAAAACAAATACCTCACTGCGATTGACTACAGCCATCACCAATCATCGAGCTCGCCGCTGCGTTCAACTGCTTCCCCCCCAATTCGATGACGCACCCCCATAGTCTCGCCTCCACGCACGAGCGCCTGCGCCCCCAAATCGACACAGCGCCACCCAATCCTTGTCGCATCGCCGCTGCCGCAACCACGCCCATCATCGCGCGCCACATCGAATTGCCGCGATGCCATGGTCGATTTGAGTTCCAGTAGTCGCCTCTCTTGACTCGCGTGACACCCAAATGCCCACTGCCCTTCAACTTGACAGCGCCCTCCTCCCTCACGCAAGCACGCGCGCGTTGCTTGTGTCGCCGTCGCGAGCGCCTCGTGTCGCCACCACTCGATTGCGTCGCGACTTCGATTTGAATTTTTTTTTTTTTTTTTCTTTGGATCGGCTTCGGCATTGACTGTTTTTTCGTGAATAAGGTGATGAAAAGGGGAAAAAAAGAACAAACGTAATTGAAACAGTGAAGGGGAAGGACATGATTTCCTTACAGGCTTCGGCCATTAAATTTTTTTTCTTCTGATGTTTCGTTTGAATGGACGAGGAGAAGTAGGGGCTAGGTACTTAAAAACGAACGAAGTATGTTTGGCACGATTTATTTCGTGATATCAGGCGTGATCCTCTGCTTGAATTTAGGCGTAATAAATGGAAGCATGTTTGACCAATTTAAATTCAAATTTAAATTTGAATTCGATTTTTATTTCAGTGTGTTTACTCAACGTACGCTCACATATCAACTCCGATTGATACGAAATTTGAAATCCGGCAATAATTCAATATTCCGGACCCAATGGAACTGGTTTCGTCGAATTCCGAGACTGTGCCTCGGACAGCTATTTTTAAATATCGATTCGAACGATTAAATTCCAAAACTGAACAAAGCACTTTCAATTTAAATTCTGAAGCTACTATAACTTTCAGTATTATCAATACGAATTTTACAAGCCTTCGAAATATTTTTAATCGGCTTAAATTTGAAGATTCAAATTTTTATTCAACTCTCACTAGATTAAATTCTATAATTTAATCGCCAAATTCATTCTGATAACTTGAAATTCAATTCAACTCATCATTTAAATATTTAAAATAAATTAAATATTTGCAAATTAAATTATTTAAAATCCTGGGTCGTTACAGAATCGGTGTTCGGAATTTCCGAAATGAATAGTGTTTCGTTCGTTTTCCGATAAATAGACCAACAATTCTAAAAAATAAAATAAAATAACTAAAACCCTAATACGCAGCCGCCTCCATAGAAACCCACGGCCAGAAATCTCCCACGTTCTTCCCCTCCGATCTCTCAATCCATCAACAACCGTCAGAAACTCTCAACTACAATCTTGAAGAGCTCGATGAGATCTTTAATATCAACAGTCAAGATCGCGAATAGCTTCACGAATCAACGGGAATTTGTGTTCAAAGGCAGGCCGTTCGGCCTCGAACTGCGTGCACAATAGGCGACCGAGCTCAAGGGGGAGGTAGGCGTGGGTAGCTCTTGCAATGGGCTTCAATATGGAGGTGGTTTGATGAAGTTTCGTCGAGCGAGGAGATTGCAAAGTGGAACCCTAGTTTTGTGTTCATGGGTTTGTACGTGCGTGTGTTACAGGGAGCATATGCGTGAGTTAGAGGAAGAGGGGGAGGGGCGCGCACGGCTGTGATGTTGCTAGTGGGAATTTGAACGGCCCAAATTGGGTAGGAATAAAAATAAAAAGAAAATTGTATATTAAATTATATAAATATGTGTACAAACTTTGAAATGCTATAACTTTTTCATACGAGGTCGAAAATGCGCGAAACCAGTTGCGTTGGAATCATATGGACGAGCACTACGCGATGGAATTGGATTGGAGTCGTTTGGAGTTAGTGAGAATTTTGGATAAAATTAAACGTCCGTTTAATTTTATTCGAAATAAATCGCTAAAACAAAATTAAAATCAAGGTGAGAACTTCTCACTCAATCGAATCAGTTTCGATTTTAATTTTAAATAGTTAGATTTGAAATATTTGAATGCATGTTTGAATGATGATTGTTATCTATTGATTGTTAAAATAGACATTATGCGCCGTTAGTAAGCGGATGTTATTTATTAAAAACATATACCGCGAATATTTCATAAACAGTGAAATTGGTATTATATATAATAGCAATATATATATATTGGCATATGTATATATTGGAGTTATTGATTTCCCGCATTTGTATAGAGGATGAGACCCTATTGCACCGTTATTAAGCGGATAATATTTTAAATCCCATATACCGCGATAATTCCGTACTGGAGCGGAATTGGTATTGTGCTAATGTTTGTGGATGCAGGAAAACAGGTTGGAGGGATCTAATAGGATTCCTCAACAGTATTTATTTGATTTTGAATATTTTGATATTCGTTGATTATCATATCGATATATGATGTCGTTGTTGTCGTGATTGACTATTTGGTATGTAGCATCATTGGACCAAATTTGGAATTTTAAAATGATTTTTTAAAGTGATTTTTGAAAGTATACGTTATAAATATTTTGGAATTGATTCATATTAAATAAATAAACGTATAAATTTTAATGTTATAAAATAGTGTTGATCGGGATTTATTGAATTTATTATAAAGAGTTGAAAATATAGGATTTATAAAATTTAATTATTTTATGAATCAAAATGGTGAAATTTTTAAGGAGATCAAAGATGTTTTAAAATAATAGTATAAATTGATTTATATAAAAGATTTATAAAATGGATATTTGTAAATTAAAATATTGGAATTATAAAACGAGTTTTTATAAGTGTTAGAATGAATTGTGAATGAATTTCATAAATGAATGAAATTTATAGAATTATAAGCGGTGAAGTTATAAATGGAATTTTATAAGCAGTAGGTTTATAAAATTTATAAAGTTATTAAAAGAATGGTTTTGGATAAATAATTGAATTTTATAAGTTATAAGATTTAAAATTATGAAGTTTAAAGGAACGATTTTGTAAAATAATCGTTTTATAAGCATTTGACTTATAATATGAATTTCTAGTATATCATTGAGTTATAAATCGAATAGGTTAATAAAGGAGATTTATAAAAGGAAGTTGTTATAAAATAAATAGAAATGGAGTTTATAAACATTGTTTTATAAATCCGCAAACGACTTATTTTGATAAGAAAATTGTTGAAACCTATTAATGGAGTTATATTCACATTTTGACTGTGAATGACCCTTTGAAATAAAATGAATAGAAGTGATGAAATTGGTTAACATAGTATATTCACGTTTTTGAATAGTGAATAATATGTTAAAGAAAATGTTTAGATTTGATGTTTTAAATAGAATTAAAACGATCTAACGATGTTTTAAAATGTGTTGAGATTCGAAACCATAGATTTCAACATTTATTGTTGAAGTAGACGTTTTCGAGAAATAGAAGGAAATGGTGGACTATAACACTGTTGTTATAGTAAATGATTTCCGAAAGGAAATGTTTTGTATAGTATTGGGATTTATATATCTATTTTAATTTTGAATCCCTATACTAGTGATTTTGGGTTGTCGTAACGATGTTTTACGCAACATTCGTTTTGGCCCAAATAAATATGTTTAAGAGCATGATTTCCTTAAAGAATGAAATATATACTTAATTTCGATTTAAGTATATTGAATATTTTCCAAGTGTTGAAAATAAATAGATTTGTGAATTACTTATTTTTAAATAAGTATGGAAATGTTTTCCAATATAAAGTGAATATTTGAGAATTTATCTTTTTGAAGATAAATTGAAAATGAATAATTGAATTCGTATATTCATAGATATTTTGAAATATAAATTCACTATGGAATTTATAAAAGAAATTGGAATTTGTTAAAAATAAATATTGATTTATTTTTGAGGTATTGAAATTTTATATCTTGTGAAGATATTTTGGAAAATAAATAATTTAGAAAATTATTTGGAATCTGGTGATGTTGTGCATATCCATTGATAGTTCAATAACCGACTACAATATTTCCCTTTGAATGGGTATTTGACATGATTTGTTTGAATTTGAATGCCACACTTATTTTTAAATAAGCGCTCACTATTCGGGTTAACCGGGAAAGGACCATGGGGTCGTAAAACCCATTCCGAATATGTGATACGTCGTTATGAATTGCATTTGAAGACCGGTGTTGAATACCGGATCTTTTTGAAAGCGAAAGGACAACTCGTCGATTGTCTTTGCACCGAGTAGCTACGGTATAGAGACTCCCTATGTGATGGGAAGTCCGGACGTGATTAGAGATTATCCGGATTGCAAGGACTTCTTTGTAAGTGCCTTCGGTTCTGTTCGATCCCGGAACAGACTTGTATGGATTATGTCTGACGTTACAAATTGAGATATAAAGCAGATTTCTTTCAAATATATTTTTGTTGGTGGCGGAGAATTTATTCTCTTAGCTTAACACCCTTAGAGGTTATGTAGTTGAATGTTATCAGCGATATATTCCCAATTTGGTAATGTGACATGCTGAGTGTTGCTGTAAATGATCATTATGTTGATTATTTGTGATAGGATCATTTATTTGATCGTCTATCCTGGTGATCATTTCTATGATCATTTGTTGACCCAAAGCATGGCTTTTGTATAAAGTATGTCTTTGTGGACGTGACTTCGTCGAGCCTCACACCCCGGGAATGGTCAAAACAGGAAAGATGCAGCAAGGTTATGAGGGGTAGCGCCCTTTAGGATATGTGCATTTCCTTCTGGAAAAGGGTGGTATCATGGTATGGAGCCCAGATACTTACTCATGTTGAAAACACTTTGTTATGATTGTGTGATGATGGTAACGAGCGCTCGGTTAAAGGTCCCAAAGGACCGGGGGATGGCATATTCGGTCAGTTGTTACTCAGTTAGGGGTAACCCGGCTTTGTGTTGGCAGAGATCCGGTTTGGTTCTCGGAGATGTCCATCCAGAGGCATTCTCATGTGGCAATGGGAAGTTCCTTGGCCTGATCATTCGTTGAAAATCCAAAGAAACAATACGAGACTTGTACGGTTTTAGTTGTATAACCTGCTATGGAATGTGGCGGTAACCTGCTATTGAACATAGTTAGCTATAGTAGGCATACGATAATGGTCGTATGTTGGCTAAGATTTATATTCTACCTTCGAAATATTTTCCTACACTATGCACTAGTAATAATATCAAATGTTCTTTTAAATGCGTTTCAAGCATCTTTGACTATCATAAGGAGAAATCTCCTCCGATTCTGCGTTTGCATTGTGTGTGTGTGCGGGAGGCCTTATGGTAGTCTCATTCTTAAAAGCATTGCGAATTGACTTTAAAAATATTCCTCTATTTTTGATTTTAAAGATAAATAAACTGTTTTGAGTTCTCACACCAGTCACATGACTGACTCGGAGTTTATTATTTTCCTTCCTAAACTCTGGGTGCCCACCAATTTCCACACGGGCAGTCAAGAGTTAGGTTTATCAGGATATTCTGGAGTTGCAGGAGGCAAGCTGGATGGCATGGAGTAATTAATAGTATATAGTATTTCTTTTCCGCTGTTTGTTGTTGTACACTCTGATGATATGATGTAATGAAATGAAATGTGTTGTAATGTAATAACTGATATAGTTCTTTGTTTAAAGATTATTCATTTATTATATGTTGTTCCGCTGCGAATTGTGAGATTCTGTTATTGTTCTGTTTTTCTTCTGTTCCGTTCTATTTTCTATTTTCTTTTCTCTCTACTTTCTATCTTTCTCTCTCTTCTTCTCCCTCTTTCTTTTTCTTAAACATTGATAATTCGTATTTCTGTTCATCTTGAGTTAATCTATGGAGATTAGTGTATATTCAAGGAGTACGGATTTGCGGGTCTTCACATCATTGGTGATCAAAGCATGGCTTTTGTATGAAGCACAATTTTGTGGACGAGACTGCATCCGGACCTCACAACCCGAAAATGGTCGAAATAGGAAAGATGCTGCAAGGTTATGAGGGTCGCGCCCTTTAGGTTGTGTCATTCCCTTCTGGTAAAGGGTGGTATCATGGTATGGAGCCCAGATATTTACCTATGTGGTGGGCTTCAATCTCATTTCTGTGTGGTTGTTGCTTTGTGGTTTAGAGGCGCCTCGGATAAAGGTCCCAAAGGACCTGGTGGTGGCATGCTTGAGAAGTAGTTACCTAGTTACAAAGGTAACCCGGCCTTGTGTTGGCAGAGATCCGGTTAGCTTCTCGGGACGACCCACCAGAGGCGTACCCATGGACAGTGGGAAGTTCCTTAGCCCGACCATTTGTTGGAAATCCATTCATCCAACATGCACAAAAAGACGGTTCTTCTTGCGAAGACACCCATGAGAATCAATGCTAAAATCTTGCAACGCCTCATCACAAGATCCAGACTCACAAAGCTGAATAAAATGCAACAAATCAGGATCACGCCGTTGGGCATCGGCAATACGATCCAATAAAATAGGTCGAGCTTCCAAACTAAATAATAGAATAGGAGAATCAGAAAATGAATCTCGATCACGAATTTCACAAAAAGATAGAGTTTCAAGAATATTCCATTCGGCAAGCATCATAGAAATAACAGCCGAATGTCTGACTAAGCGCATCAGCAACACGATTACCCTTACCAAGGGTATATTGGATATCAAAGTCATAAGAAGCAAGAAACTCGAGCCAACGCTGTTGTCTCATATTGAGTTCCTTCTGAGTGAACAAATACTTCAAAGATTTATGATCGGTATAGAGAATGAAGCGCTCGCCCAACAAATAATGTCGCCAAATCTTCAAGGCAAAGACAATGGCGGCTAACTCAAGATCATGAGTGGCATAGCGAACTTCATTCGAACGCAGTTGCCTAGAAGCATAAGCAACTACCCGATCCTTCTGCATAAGAACAGCACCGAGACCACTACCACAAGCATCGGTGTAGACAACAAGGTCATGATTCCCTTCGGGAACCACAAGAATAGGAGCATTAGTGAGAAGTTCCTTCAATGACAGAAAGGAAGCTTCACACTTGTCGGACCAATCAAAACGAATGCCTTTCCGAGTAAGGCAAGTGAGAGGAAGGACAACACGGGAAAAATCCTTGATGAACCGACGGTAATAACCCGCCAATCCAAGAAAACTGCGGATCTCATGAACATTCTCGGGCCTCTTCCAATCCTGGATGGCTTCGACCTTTGAGGGATCGACAGAAATGCCATCGGAAGATACAACATGGCCTAAGAACTTAACCTTATTCTCCCAAAAATGGCACTTGGAGAACTTGGCTTTAAGCTGATGACGACGGAGAGTACTCAAGACAATTCTCAAGTGATTAGCATGCTCAGCTTCAGACTTGGAATAAATAAGGATATCATCAATGAAGACAAGCACGAACTTATCGAGATATTCCCGGAATACCCGATTCATGAGATCGACAAAGAAAGCAGGAGCGTTCGTCAAACCGAACGGCATAACGAGCCACTCAAAAGAACCATAACGAGTGCAGAAAGCGGCAAGAGGTATGCTATCCTCCGCAACTCGTAACTGATGAAAACCTATGGCAAGGTCAAGCTGAGAAAAGACCTTAGCACCACTCAATAGATCGAACATATCATCGATCCTAGGCAATGGATACCTATTTCTAATGGTCAACTCGTTAAGATTGCGATAGTCAATGCAAAGCCTAAGAGTTCCATCAGACTTCTTCACAAAGACGACCGCGGATCCCCACGGAGAAAAACTAGACTGAATCAATTGCTTGGATTCAAGCTCTAAAGGTGCTTCTTGAGTTCCTCATTTTCCTTTGTAGACATCCTCATGGGAGGACGACTAACTGGCTGCGCGCCTGGAATGAGATCAATGCGGAACTCAATTGCCCGCTTGGGTGGTAAACCCGATACAGGCTCAAAAACATCTAAAAAGTCACAAGCAATAGGAATACGAGATATATCCTCATCATCTCGCAAATCAAGAGAATACAAAGCCATTTCGGAATTATCCACATCCTGAAGAACAAGAGATAACTGAGAAGGCGAATCAGGATGACAAAGATATAAAATTCTCTCGGAACAAATAATCCTGGCATCATATCTCACTAGCCAGTCCATACCAAAAATCATATCAAAACCCAAATGAGAAACAACGTGCAGATTCGCACGGAAAGAAAAGCCACATAAAACAATCTCAACATCAACATCACTATCACACTCCTTCTCGACAGCTTCGAGATGAAGTGCCGAATCAACCAATTCCTCGAAAGAAAGTTTAAGCTGGAGTAACAAGGACTTCTTAAGATATTTCTTAAGGCCAGAAACAAACTTCAAATTCTTCTTGTAAGAAGTGCTGATGAATTCAAGACCATACTGAGATAAAGCCTCGAACGATGCAACATACTCAGAAACAGAAGATTTCCCTTGCTTCAACTCAAGGAAGCGACGGGTCAATAAAACTTTTTCAGATTCAGGAACGAACTTGAGTTCAAATCGTCCCCGAAACTGAGTTCAAGAAAGAGTAGACTCATCAATCTCGGCTACAAGAAGCTCATACCAATCAAGAGCACGCTCTTGTAATAAGCTAGGAGTCACAAGAACTCGATCATGGTCAGAAAGATCCATGCGAGAGAAGATACGCTCGCACGTGCGAAACCAAGCTTGGACTTCAAGAACAGACTCGGAACCCTTAAACGGTTTTCCTCCAAGATGAGAAAAATCACTGCACTGACATGCAAAAGCAGACTTGCGAGGTGGAGACACTCGAGGAGGAACTTGAGGCTGAGTGCTCCTAAACAACTCCATAAACTGATCGGCAGACATATAAACGCCATCCGGATGTGAGCCACTAGATTGCCCAACATCCGAACGTCGACCTCGGCCTCTTCCAAACATAAGCTGAAAGTCAAGATAAGGAAAAGATTATTCACAAGGTAGATATTTCAATATGGGATACTACGGAATAATCCTAGACGTATTCCCAAATACTATCTAGCCTTGATGGGATAAAGAGACACGATGATTCAAAGATTTGTATCACTTGTACACTTTGATGTATCGTAATATGTGCATCTATTCTGTGTTTATCATATTTTGTTCTGAACTCAGCTCTGATACCACGCTGTGACGCCACACTCCGAGAGCCTCGTTAACAAAGAGTACTACATAGGTAATACTGTCGGCTAACGCGGACAATAGAGTATAATGGAAGCGACCATGTGTAATCTTACCTTAACTATTCACTAAATAAGTCGAAAAGTAGAATCCCATTAAAATTCGACCTATTCAATAAATATTTAAAGCAAAACTACAATGGCTATAGGATCTATCAGAAGAAAATATAACAACTCAAATGTAATTCACATTACAGAACAGTCGATCATAATATACACATAAACAGATATACAACAGAGTATACAAAATAATACATGTCAAGTGGTACAGGAGACCACAATATACAGATGAGACAAAAATATATAAATAAATAAATATCAGAGTTACAACAGATAAGGACCACAAAAGACGCTATAACAAAATGAAGCTAGCGAATAGTCCATGCGGAAGCAAAATAGGCTAACTCCCAAAAGTACCTAACCTCAGACCGAGTATAAAATACACGGGTCAGTCTAGATAACAAATCAGTTAGATAAACTGAACAATAATAAACCTGCAAGGTCATACAGTATAACAAATATCTCTAGAGGAGATAACACAATCATCAACAAGAGATGAATCATATAGAACAAGCCTCATATCATCGGCAACATATAGAAACAAAGGATACAAATATCCCAAAACAAGCCAAAAGGCAATAACAAATACCAATAAGGTATACAAGTTCCGCAAGGTAAACGCTACGCATCATGCGGCTCATAATGACCAACACCGAAGGGCGATACCAAGGAAATATACATATGAATGAAATATCAGAAAATTGCTCGAGCTCAGTACTGTACAAACAAGGATCCATGAGCCCGAAAGCTCCAAACCCAAGTATCACCCATGCGGCACATAAGGCCAACATCAGAGCGAAACTATATAGGGCAACAAACCCGAAGGCACACACCCAAAGGCAACATACCCGAAGGCAACAAACCCAATATCACTCATGCGGCACATAAGGCCAACATCGGAGCGATACTTTATAGGGCAACAAACCGTAGTGGTGAAGGTCAGAGACCCAGTACTGGACACCACTAACTGGCGGAATGTGTCACAACTCTCGAAAAGGAATCCGAAAAGTGTTAACGTATGTCCCATAACCACTCGTTCGCACTAAACGGTTTACTATCCGTCAGCCACTTTCACACTCAAAGCAGTACAAATTTACCTCGTATCATCGGTAAACTAAACCCGAAGGTCAAAACGATCAATTGAATAGGTCAGGGATTAATCGAAAGGATAAACGCACAGATTCATGGTCCGTGTTTTGCCCAACCATTTAATCACCCTTCCACTTCGCTCGAAGTGCGAAAGTGTGTGTTTTAAATAGAATTTATAAATAGGAGAAACGAGCTTTTAAATGCGATTCGAGAGATTATTTTATAAAACCCCATGGATGAAGTCAAGAGTAAGTTATCAAAGCCAATTATGCAATAACAACCACTAAAAAGCAACTTGAATCAATAAAATCCGGAAAACAAATCAAAATATACAAAAACAGGCAAAATAGGGCAAATAGAGCAGGTCGGTCGACCGGACTACAGGGCTCGGTCGGCCAGCCAGATGCAGAGAACCAATTATGGCTCGGGGCAGCAGGTCGGTCGACCGGAGCCTGCACTCGGTCGGCCGAACCTGATGAATTTGCAATTCCTGCCTTGTTTCAATGAAAATGCAAATTCATTCCAAATCCTAAACAATGGTACATGCATAATTGTTAGGAATTCATACCAACACCCATGATATCAAGAGAAATAGATGTGAGTTCAAAACTCACCTTTTTACACAAAACAAAGAAGATGAAGAAGCACAAATGCAAGGAATCAACCAACTTCACTCCACTTCAACACTACAAGCTTCAATCTAGAATCAAAGCAAGTATTTCCTAAGTTAGGGTTAGGAAATTTACTGAAATTGAAGAGGAGAAGAGATGGAGAAGATTGAGATGAACTTACCAATGGCTTCTCTATGAATTTGGAGCAAGAATCAAGTTACAAAGGAGAAACTAGGGCTTGCTAATTTCTATTTCTCTTTCTCTTCCACCATTTCAGTTTTTAAGCTTAAGTTTTAAGAAATGAATAAGTGAATGAGAGGAGTGGCTAAGCTAGAGTATTAGTTAAGCTAGTGGGCTGAACCCAAACCCAAACCCAAACCCAATAGAAAAAGTAGCCAAAATTTCACAAACTCCAAACATATCAAAGATTATACTCAAAAAGATCGCAAACGCCATTTTGGAACCAATGGAGGTAATTTCGAGTTCCAATTCGGCCATTTACAGAAAGTAACATTTTGGACCAAAATCCGACTAACGACGCTATATTTAAATTAAACATTTAAATATAAAATCGTTAAATATGCAGGTTGTTACAGTTTTGTTACTCATACCAGTCCCATGACTGACTCGGAGTTTATTGTTCCTTTCCTAAACTCTGGGTGCCCACAATTTTTCCACACAGACAGTCTAGAGTTGGGTTTTTCAAATAGTCAAGTGTATAGATTATCTGGAGTTAGTCCAGTCTTTGGATCAGGACGAGACTTGCTTGTCTAGGTGACATGTGATGTTGGTTCGAGCTAGCTTTGGATTGGAGAATTAGATTTGGGGATGCATTCTATTGAAGATATTGTTCCGTTGTTGGTATTATCATTATCTTTCGGCTGCTATTTCTTGTATCTCTAATAGCATTGACATTCATAGTATCATTCTGTTGTATCATATTATATCAGATGTTGTATTGGTCATTGTGATATATATTGATATTCTTTTCTTTCGCTGTATTGTACTTAATGGTGTTATAAGCTCCGGCGATCCAGATTCGACGTTTGGATCTGCGGCATTTGAATATGAGTGTTGTATTCGGTGCCGATTTTCGAAGGTCGAGTCAAGATCGCTACACAGTACAATAAAGGTACTTCCAATGAACCGAAACTCCTATAATTTGGAACATCGACGAGGTACAATAACGGTACGTCCAATAGACCTAATAAAACTGAAACAGCGATGTAGTACGATATCGGTACATCCATTGATCCAAACAAGCCGAAACATCGATGTAGTACAATAATGGTACATCCGATGAATCGACGGTATAAATGAATGTGCGTCGCTAGCCCATAAAAGTGAGACGAAACTCCAAAGAATACATGAGTCGTTAGCCTATAAAAGAAATGAGACGAAGCTCAATAAAATGAGGTACAGTCCCCTACGTGGACAAAGAGATACAGCATATCGCCAGTCTAAATCATCAAAATGATCATCGTCGATCAATAAGAAGTGTCAATTACACTAAGCTAGTAAATAAATGAGTTTAGCTTCATGTCCCAAAACCACTGGCTTGACTTAAATAATTACGAACAAATTGTAGATCTCCACTCGAAAGTTGTCACAAGAGTTTCAATCGAACAAGTCCAAAAACTAACCGACGAAGTAAATGCATGTGTTTCATACCACTTGTTTTACTAATCCGTTTAATTAGATTTCTCAAACGAATGAGGTAAAGGTTTGTGTGTACTAATAGATTGGAAAATGGTTTTAATAAACGAGTTTTGATACTAAAAATAGCGTTGAAATCATCTTTGTAAAAGAGTTTGAATATTTACTACTAGTATAGTAACCTTGGTATTTTAAAGTGACAAATCATAGAAATAATTATAGAAACAATCAATCACCATAATTCACATACAAAGACGTGAATTAATTCCAAAGAAATCGATATCAAATCCATCAAAATGGATATTCCCAAAAATCCATAAAAAGAAGTCATCAAAGCCGATAAAAGTGATAACAACTAATCGGATCGACCAAAATCGATTAACATTTGAAATTTAAATCAAAAGTAAGGTGAATAGGCAAAACTGGGCATTTCCAGACTTCTGAAGGGTTGTTCCAGATGTCTGGATTTGGTTTCTGAAAATATTCCAGAAAACCATCCAGGCGTCTGAAGACATAAATCAGACGTCCGATATCCTTTTAGATGTTTGGGAGACAATCCAGACGTCTGGTTTTGGTTTCTGAAAATATTCCAGAAAACCAACCAGGTGTCTGAATTCTAAGATCAGACGTCTGACCTCCTTTCAGACGTCTGAAGTGATAATTTAGACGTCTGAAATTAGTCACTGCCCTTTTTATTTTTATTTTCTGGTGAGAATCATTTTCTCCAGAGTGCAAAACCATACATCTGGCATTGATCTCCAGATGTCTGAACACCTCATTTGGGCAAATATTTGCCTAGGCCATGATGACCAAATCGATGTCCGGAGCGATCGAGTGAGCAGCGACAACTAAGGATTTACGCCAAGCGACAATCCGGCCTTATAGCTCTTCGATACACCCCAAACAACATATCCAATCATCCATTAAAGGATTTTCATAAAATTGGACTTTAAATCCAAAAAGTGGTAAATCATCATATCAAATCAAATTAAATCAAAAGTAAATGATCATGAACAAATGTTAGGAATTCATACCCAACAACAAAGATAGATATAGACAAAGATGTGAGATAAAAATCTAACCTTTTTTACAAAAACAAGGAGGAAGAAGCTTGAAAACAAAGGAGGACCAACCCCTCTTCAATCTCAACTCTAGAAGCTCCAAACTAAGATCAAAAGCAATAATTTCCCAAATTAGGTTATAGGAAATTTCAGAAATTGAAGAGAGATTGAGATGGAGAAGAAGAAGGAGATACTTACCTAAACTTCTCTTTGAATTTGGAGCTAAAACTTGGATTTGCTAAAGAAACTAGGGTTTAGGATTTTAATTTCCCATCTCCACCACCATTTTTCCTAAAGCTTAAGTTGCAGGAAATATTATGAAGTAATGAAGAGGAGTGTAGGGGAGTTCATATGTTTTAATGAGCTCAACCAAACCCAAAGCCCTAAGTGAAAAGGTCGAAATTTAAGCTAGCTCCAAACATATCGATGTTTATACTCAAAAAGGTCGCAAACGCCATTTTGAACTCAATGGGGGTGGTCTCGAGTTCTAATTCGACTGTTTGCGAAAAGTAGCTTTTCGGACTATAATCCGACTAACGATGCTATATTTAAATAAAATATTTAAATATACAATCGTAAAATATGCGGGTTGTTACAAGGAAAGTTATGCATTACCACCACACATGCGCCCCACCACCGTCCGTCCGACCGACCGGGTTAGGATCTAAAATGACAAATTAATTTTTGTTTACAGGCCGGATCCTGAATTTGAACAGATAGGTTTTGGCGGATCAATTGAACGAAGGTATCCAACCGTTTAGTAACATTTTCAAACGGTTACGAATAGGCGCGATCATTTGTAACGGTTTCAGACTGTTGGAAAGGATGTGACGCTTGACGAATGGACACTTCCTCACTACTATAAATAGTGATGCCCAAGAACCATCACATAATCACAATCCCTTTTCTATGTACCTCCTTCTTATTCCTCCAGATCTGCAATGCTCAAAAAGTGTTGCAGAACACTAACTTTCGCCGTAGTTTGCGACGCCTGTAGGGTATTTCAAATGCAGAAACATTGCAGATCTATTCTCTTCTACTTCATTCTATTCTCCACTAAATTGCATCATCAGAGATCAAATTTCAGTGTTCTCGGTCGGATCAAAATTGTACAACTTTTGAATCCGATGGCGCTATTTCAAGGCCTCATTTAACCTTGTAGCCGATAGTTCGTTAGCCCATTTGTACTTATTGGATTGAACTATTGTCTAAAAGAATCTACACAGTAGATCCTTAAAGTCAGAAGTATAACAATTATCATTTTCATATTTCTCGAATCATCAATACAATTATCCAACATCGATTTCCTCTGTAAATCAAAACACCAAATTCGGTTAAAAAACCAGTCTTCGTTTGTGGTATGCTTTTCAAAGGTGAATCCCTAGAAAATAGGAACCGATGATCTGTGTTATCCGTCACCAAACATGGTAAAGTATAAATGAAGTCCATATTGCGCAGATCATTCAATCTTGTAGCAGAATCACACTAATAATATGTGTACAAAGTTTTATGAGATTTATAGAATATACATTAAGCATAAGTTCATCTCCTGTCATATAACCACCACTCTGCAAAATCCAGATTATTCCGCCAGGAGAAAAAAACACAAATAGTTAGCTATGAGTTGTATTGAAAAATACAATGATCAAAGATACTTAATAATGAATGTTATTGTTCTGACACTATCTTTTCTACAACTTCATAGATTTTATCTACTTTTGCTTTTGATGAACCCTTAATCCCAGTCAGAGTCCATATATGTCAACCAAAATTAAAATTGTATCATAAGGGAAGATTATTTAAGATGTTAAGTTGTGGTTTAGTGGCAGCTTTCTTTGTATCTGGAGTTGCCCGTTTAAATTAGAGTCGCTGCTGCCTATCAAGTCGCCACCGATTAACTACCGTCAGAGTCTGGAGTGGCTGCTGCCTATTGAGTCAATGCCAACTAACCTCTATCAGAGTCTGAAGTCGTCACTGCCAGCCTGCTCCTGATTTGCAATATGGCTTTTCTTTCCTCCGCTGCCTACGTCGCTCAATAAATAAAAACTAGTGCCTTTGAATTTTGCGGGCCAAGGCCATAGCTTGTCTTGTTTTACTAAAAGGCCGGCCTCGTCGGTTATTTAATACTATACATATGAGTTTGATAGATGATGCTCTGCTAAGGTCAGGCATTATGGTAAAAATTTATTATTTTGGATTGCTGAATGCCAATGAACAGAGACCGATTCTTAGGCGATTGCTCTAGCAATAATTTCTTTTAACTTTTTGGCGCTGATCCATCAACTTTGGTAAGATTCATTGAAAACTGATTTAGCTTGCATAACTTTTGGCAAAACCAGCAACTATACTTGTAGTAGTTATCACATGATTCTATATCCTCCATTAGATATGAATTTATTTTACGTGGATCAGATAAATGAAGCTTCTATGGTTGTAGTAATAGAGAGATGAATTGCTAGTGCGAATGGTAGCATGTGCAATAGTACTGGATCCCCACATGGTAATCAGAAATTAGATTTTGAACCAGCATTGAAGACTGTTGTTTCATCTGTCATTGGTGAGGTACAAAATACTATATGACGAACTATGTTGAGTTAGTGGGTAGTCAATGTTATCCATGCAGAAAATATATTTAACTTTTATTACTGGAATGGCTCAAAACATTTTTATAAAGTTAATTAAGGTTGGTACCTCCATTGAATTGGGAATTTGCATAGGGAAAATTGTAGCTTTGATTTGAATTTATGATGACTTGGGCAAAAATCTTCACACTTTTATTTACTGCAGCTAAAATTGAAGCAACTAGCATAGGATGCATTTTGGATATGGTTTGTTTACGTATGAGTTACATAGGCCATTTGAAAATGTACTTCTATGGTCCTTCATTTTGTTAATCTTATACAAAAGGGTAACTTGTTAGTCGCAAGACATGACATGGTCTCCTTTAGTCTTGTTCTTTGCATAACACGTTTAATATTGCTTGTAAAATTTGGTGAATTCGTACATTTTTGCTTGATTATAGCAGGGCGGTGATTAACTTTATACTAATAATTATTTGACAATAGAACTAGTTTGAATTTATCTTTTTCTTATACGTTGTTAAAGAAAAACGACGGCTTCAAGGGAAGGAAAAATCATGAGTAGTAGCTTGCCTAGGTTGATAGACTTTCTAGTGCTTTTCTAGTGCTATCTAATTTTGCTACTAGTCTTTGTACTTGTAAAACTTGCTAATATGACGCGTTTGGTAATTTATTGAATATTATTTGGTGTATCAAACATGATGTTAAATTTATTGGGTTACAGAAAAAGATTTAATTGTAAAATATACCATTATGATTTTTTTAATGTGTAGTAATGTGGTTAAAAATATAATATAGCACTGCGTCAGATGTAGTTAATGTTTTAGTCCGGTGATATGCTGTTATGATTGTTCAATTTTTCACTGCATTTGGTTTTATAGAATTTTAATTATGTTAGGATACCATCATTTTTCATAGTGTTTAAGAAATGTTGTTGGGGATATATTTACATTAAAAGTTGGAATAAATATAAAAGATTTATAGAGGAGAATAAAATGAAGAAATAAAATAAAAAAGAAAATGATACACGATAATTGTAGTGGTTCGGTTAAATAATGGTCTACGTCCATTTGAACTTTGTTTGTGATTCTACAAAGCTTTTACAACATGATCTTATTGTTCAATAGTCTATGGATTGATAGTGACACATGAGAGTACAACAATAGTACAAAAATTTAGAATGTAAAAAAAAGAACGTTGAAATAGTGCCCATCACCCTCTATTTATATATGAGGATCACCAGATTTGTCCTTACTATGTTCTTTCCCATGTTCCCCACGTCCAGAGGAAATCGCCTTGAAAAGATTGGCCACAGCCATTTTAAGGAGACTCTCTCTAAACCTTGGAAACGTGGGGAAGAATACGGTAGAGACAATTCGGGTGATCTTCGTCTATAAATAGAGGAAGATGGGCGCTATTTTGAGATCATTTTTTCTTCGTTTTAAATTTCTGTACTATTGTTGTAATCTCATGGGTCGTTACTGATCCACACTACCGAACCATGAGATCACGTTGTAAAAGCTTTGTAGAATCGTAAACAAAGTTCAAGGGATGTAGGTTAATGTTTAGTTGAACCACTATAATTGTCATGTGTCGTTTTCTTTTTGTTTATCATTTAATTTATTCTCTTATAAAAACCTTTCGGGTGTTTGTGCCAAAAAATTTAGCATAAACATTTTGGTGATTTCACTGATAACGCGTCGATCTCTCGCTATTTCGATCTATTTCTACTTTTGAATTGCTTTAGTCCACAAAGTAGATGCGTCGGTTTCATCTCTATAATCCATGACTATATAGATTTTGGAAAATATATCATAGGATTAACTAAAGCAATAGGTCTGTGAATTACCAGGGAAAATTTTGCTGCCTTTAAACCTAATAATGAAGTTGAGAATGTTGGCTCTCAACATGTTGAAGAGGTTTCTCAACCCAACACTGCAGAAACTCAGAGTGCCTAAGATATTATTATTCGAATTGAGATGAATAAAATGTTGAAAGAAGTGAATGGGAAGTTGCTCACGACCCAAACAAGATGATGAAACAATGGAGTACTTGGCTTTGGTGACTCCATTATCTGAGGATTGTAGAAGGACCAATAAAGAGCTATCGCCTTTTGATTCAGAAGATGAAGGCAGTTCCTCATCATTCGATGAGAAACATAGAGTAGGGAAGGAAAAGATTAAATGGAATGATGTCGGGACCTCGGAGAGTAAGAAAAATTGGCCTAAAAGCGCAAATGCACTGATCGATACCGAACCATCTCAACGGATGGATACTGATCCCACTTCTCTCAGAATCAATGTGCGAGATGTCGATGTTTTGGATGGTGATGTTTCTGTTGGAGATAGTCCATTGTTGGATAGTCGAAATGCTGGAGTTCGAGCTGCGGCTGCTGATAATTTGCATGGAAATCATTGAAACTGACCATCTGAACAAACATCTCTCTGAAGACAGGATAGCCCAAGTACCACGGAACTAACCAAGACCATTTGTAGGGCCCTTACTCAGAGTAGGCCACAACTATCGCCGTTCAGTTGATCTCAATCAGAATTTTTTGGCAGATATGTTGAGAAGGCGGGTGAGTGAAAACCAACAAAGACATAACAATGATTGGGGTTCTTTTCCTTGTAGAAACCCATTCACAGAAGAGATATTGCGGAAGGCGTACCCAAGAAGGTTCACAATTCCATCCTACAGCGGGGAAATAGACCCAAGACAACATCTACTGAAATACGAGTGACATATGGACACAACAAGAGCAACAGATGTAGTTACATGCCGATGTTTTCCTGTATTTTTAGAAGGTGTTGCTATAATGTGGTTCACTCGACTTCCATTGAGATTCCTATCTATGTTTGATCGGTTGGCTAGAAAGTTTGTCAAAGTATTTTTCTTGCATACAACCCATCCAAAGGATGTAATATCATAATCAAACGTTTTTTAGAGTATTGGAGTGTAACAACCACCCTAAACCATTGGCACCCAATATACATAAAACAATGCGTTGTTGACATGCCCGGCTGATGTATGATGACCATCATGGGTTGGAAAATGAAGCAAAGCATCACAAAACCTATCGTATATCTCACAGCGTATGGAATAAAATATAATATACAACATAGATGTAAAACATGAGAGATTGTAATGACTAAGTGATCCAAATATCAACGTACAAGTCTACAGAATTATGCAATGAATAAAAGAATTTATACGAACAGAAATAAACCTTAATTATTGTTTCATAATAATAGTTGCAGTAAGCAAGCACTGTCGAGGCTCCACAATGCTGCACAGCGGAATAGGCGTAGTAATCCATGTATAACACGAGATGGCTCCATTCAGCTCATCCCCTACACAGCTACTGTGACATATCTAGGCATACTTTTTGGTCCACTCATCTAAGAGTACACAAGATAATAAGAAGCAAAACATAAAATCTCAGGTCAGATAATAGTGTGAGCGGTATATGAATCTCAACATTCTATATAAGTTGATTAGTAAAGAACAAGGATATACAAACTATATATGACATGTCCATGCAACCAAAGAGTTAGCACATAAACATAATATGTTACTCTACTAATACAGTAAAGGTACACTGCAACCAATTATGAAGACGGATGCTCAAGCATCCATATCCCTAATATGTATCTCCAATGACATCCCTAAAGTGATAGACTACGGAAGAGAACAATCAAAGGAAGCAAAGCATTCATCAAACAATCATCACTATCACTCGATGTGCTCTAGACATATGATAACTCATATGATCTATCCTCTATTAGGGACCACTAAAAATCTCGATTTTCAGTGTACGAGGTTTAGCTCAAAGCTGATACTAGAACCTTTCCACCGGTCCAAGGTGCATAGATCCTTTCAAAATGATCTGGGGCAGCTTTTCAAAGTAACCATGAGCGTCCTCACAATACCCCTACTTTCGAGTACATCAGAAAATACTCCAAGTATCAGTGATCCCTTAGCATGCGTATTCGAACCCCTTCCTTGCTCCATCTTGTCTCCATTATCCACGAGGAACCATTCCACGTTCCTCCATTCCACCATAGAACCATTTAAATGTTCTATCCGTGGGTCATCCTTTCTAGAACCCACCCTCTGTGGATAACTATTCTCACGGCTCCTTTCAACAACAAGCTGTCATGATCGGAATCTAACTCTTTTCAACATTGAGTTACCTTCACTGAAATCCCGAAGCTATCATCGTGCAACTACATTGCCACAAACTCTAAGCAAACAAACAGACGTCTGCAGCATACTTGCAGAGCCTCTGCATCTCTCCCTAGAGGTTTGACCTCGACCCCATCAAAGAAAACCTCTTGGTATCAATCAAAAGCCGTGGGTACCGAGTCAGGTACTTAGCAAATTTTGGCTAAAAAAATTTCCTTGCTTCTAGTATTCCATTTTTCAAGTGTTTTGATCCCGATCATTCCCTTTCAAAGCTTTCGGCATCAACTCCAAAGCTCTTGGTACAAACTCCAAATGCTCTTATTTCCATGTTGTAACAACCCCAATTTTTAAGTTTTGATTTGTGAGTATTTAAATTTTTTTAAATATTCAATCAATAGTTTTTAAATAAATCAAATAACCATCTTTCAATTAATAAGTAATTATAGGAAATTTATTTTTGAAATGTGATTTACAAAGAGCACTACATCGAAAAAGCCATTTTGGACAGTAGCTAAAGTTTATCCATGGCTAAATATTGTTTAGCATTAAAAAAAAGAAATTTTTGTACATTTGCTATGCATGATCTATGGTCATGGTTTATTTGTCGTGCATGATAACCGAGGACTAATATTAACACTACAGTCGTGGGTGCCATGGGCCCAGTTGCACGGAACCTTGGAATTTTACCAATTGGTCTTATTTTAATCCAACACTACTAGTGTTGATAATGTTGAGCTCCACGATTATATGACTAACTAGAATTTTGGATAAAAGATACAAGCAGACAACATAATAACATGACATAAAATGACAACAAATATCATAAGCAAAACTCAGATCAGATCAAAACAATGTATGACAAACACATGATATTAGTTTAAACAAATGAAAAACATATCTATTAATGATGTCTCACTAGTCGAATAATACGTAAGCATCTTTAAACTAACTATTCATATGAACTCCATTTTTTGTCTAAGGTGAAGCTATCCAAAAATAAAAGTTTTAGAAATTTAGATAATAAGATAGGTGTAGTCCATTCCTATAGTTTTTTCCACATCAACAAACTAACTAGAAAAACCATCACCCACTCTATATTTTATAATCAAGTTTATCCATTAAAATGCATTAAGGATGAAACAATATTACACCATATAGCAGCATTTAATGACAGAGGAAAAATGAACTAGTAGAGATACAGAATGTATCAGTTCAACAAATCATGCATCAACAATAAGAAAAAAGAAAAGCAGTCAAAATAATCATGAACAAGGAAATACAAGGGTTTATAAAGTGGTGCATGTTTAGCCACGTAGCGGTGAGGTTGCATTCCATTACAGAAATAGATATTGCAAATACTTAGGTTAACTTTTATTACTAATTTCTAAAAACATCCTACATACATAAAAAAATCCATTTTGAAATGGTTTGACGTTGCCTTTACAATTTAGTTGATGGGTATAAGGAATTGAATTTAAAAGTTAAAAAAAATACATCAAACAGAGGATTTTTCTTCTACTCCATCGAGAATTTTAGCAAATATTTTCAAACATTATACAATCTCATTACAATATTGAATAATTATAAGCTATGGAAATGTGCCTGCATAAAATTTAAGCCATACGCTTGTTATTTCAACTATAGTAGCAACAAATTGCTCAGGTTAAGTAGTTACTGTCAAGTGAAACATAGCAACTACTCATAGGTTTGTTGGAATTAACATCATATTGTTTTAGGGAGAAAGAGCCAACATTTCTAGGAATTTTCTTATACAAGGATAACCAACTACCCATAGGCTCAAGTTTAGCAACATCAAATTTTAAACAGAGTTGAAAATAGGTAAATAATAAGGATTACTTGAGGTTTCAGAGGAGAGGATTGTTCTTGAAGAAAGATTTTGGACCACTACCTATAACTCCATCAATACAATCGCCATTTACGTATTACCATTAAGTGTAGAAAAATAACATTTGCACGAGAATCCTCCACAACTGAAACACGACAATTGACTCAAGCGCTTTAGATACCAAGTCCAAACATCCAGCATCCACACCAAGACAAGTATCCGTACTCGAATCCAGTGGAGTGAACTCCTCGACAGGGTCTAGCCTAGGAGATGTACACATTAGTGGACACTTATAAAAAACTTTTTCATAATAACTTTTGAATCAGAGCATGTTAAAATTTGAACTGCAGTATGACTTTTGCTTCAGGTATTTGAGTATAAGAAAATTGAGGATTGAATCGAAATGATTGAATATTTTCTCAATTACATTATAGAGCTTGTTACAACAATCCGTATATATACTTTATCTCAGTGCAAAAAGAAAGAAATAAAAGCGCAGCAGTTATGGGCAAAAATATAAAGTGATATTCGGTCCAACATGCAAACAGAACACTTGTTTTTGTAGTTCTTGGTTCGGGTATTCCCATCATATAACCACAACCTGATATCCTTTATAGTGGAGATAAATATTAGGGTAACAGCCGCACACTCATTTTATCTCCCCCTTCACACTAGAAACTAGGGTTTGGCAAAATATTCTGAGATAATCGATTCTTTCCAAATCGATGCTTTCACTTCAAAAATTAACGAGTAATGGCTGCTTAGCTACTTCAGAAGTCAATTGAGCATCGGGGATTTGGTCTTCGATATCAGTTCGTATTCCAAGTTCTCTCCTTTTTTCTATTAGACTTTTATTTGTGCCTCTAGTTTTTAAGACGGTCTCTAGTGGAGCCTGGTTTTGCTCTTCGACATGACTGAAGATGAGAGCCAGGTTCTGCTCTTCGACGTGACAGGAGATGGACTTTACCTTAAGATCATCTCTGAATCTTGTGAGTTTCTGGCTGATTAGGCTTTGGTAATGCAATGACTCGAATTTTTGACACTATTATTTGGATAATTTTCTGGCTTAATTATTGATAATATACGTTTTTATCATTCAAAACAAATAATAAATTCTAGCCATTAACAGTTTGTCTATATATACATATAAAGTTTGGGAAGTCATGATATGAAAATCTAAAGTTTTATCCCTCAAAAATATTTAAAATGAAAGCTCCACCTTTCTTCTACGAGACAAAATTATATATATACATATATATACACACACATTTATATATATATATATATATATATATATATATGGGTGTATATTCTTAGCCTTGATGTTAAAATTTAAAATAAAATATATATTCATAAAAATATGATAAATTCATAAGTGGCTAATATTTTGTTTGTATGTAACATAAGTAAAAATTTATAGAAATGACTCGTGCCTTAAGTAAGAAGATACATATGTTGTATAAGTATGAATGTTGGAAAAGATAAAACCAGATCACATATGAATATAGTGTATGCATATTCAAAGATGAATGTATGCATGTAAACATACCAGGAAACATGATGCACATTCCCTCAAGCACATATCAAATCCTTTTTCAATTTTCAAATCAGGTTAGCAAAAACCTCAGATCACAGATAATAAGAAAAAAAAGTAAAATCAAAACTTACTATACTGAAAGGAAAACGACAGCCTATTCTCTCTGTATATACCTCTACCCTTGTCTCATTTTTTTCATTCGAACAAACTAAAGTAAAATGAAAACAATACTGTCATTACAACTTAAAGAAATCAAAACACTCAAAGTTCAGGCGGTCAAAACAAAAGCTAGCAGTTTCTCTTCAAAAACATTGCTCTGTCTCCAAGATAATTATCAGTGAGTAAAATAAAATCTTTTTTTACATTAATCTGTGAATATGTCTGGGTATAGAAGTAGCGGTGTTTTGATAAGTTTTGGTTCCACAAGAATACACGTATATATATGCACATGGATGTATATAAAGTTAGAACGAAGAAATTATTGTAGTCTGAACAAAAAAATAGCGGCTTCCGCATTAGGCGGAATTCAAATATGGGGATGCGTTAGCCTGTTATTTTCTAAGTACAACTTTCAGTCTCCATGAAAAATTATAATGTATGTTCAAAATTCTTATTTTTCAAATTTATATTAATAAATGGGTAAATCGATTACCTATTTATAAATGTTTTAAAAATGGGTCAATCCAACCCATAACCCATTTTATAATATTCATAAATGGATTGACCCAACCCATTTATAAGTAGGGTAAATGGGCTGGGTCAAATTTTGACAGGTCTATGCGAATGGTAATTGGAAATCACATTTTGACAACAATTCCACATTTGAATCCAGCTCCTATAATTAAAGAATATTAATTTATTGTAATTAATGTGTGAAGAATTATAATATAGTCAAATTTAAAAAAAAACTAGGATTTAAAAAACTGGATCTTCTAAATTCACAGCTAGCTAGGTCACTCGTTCTTTTCCCACTAACAATAATAAATTTATATAAATTCTATATATAGACTACAAAACTAAATCAGATACAATGACAATGTCTTTCTCTCTTGAATCATTCATCCTTTTTACGTTGCTTTCATCTTCTTTCTTATATAACATTGCTAATGTTGTATCACCTAATCTACATGCCTACATAATCCAAGCTCGTGTAGTGGTACTAGATCACTGTTGGGAAATTAAAAATCACATTTTGAAGCATCATTGAAGACTATTGTTTCACAGTCATTGATGAGGTACGAAATATACTGTACTGCTAACTATGTTGAGTTAGCTGGTAGTCAATGTTAACCTTGTAGAAAAAATACCTAACTTTTATTATCGAAATGTTTCAAAATATTTTTAATTGTGTTTATAAAGTTAATTTAGGTGGGTGCCTCCATTGAATTGGGATTGCATAGGGAAAATTGTAGCTTCGATTTGACTTTAAGATGGCTTGGGCTAAGATCTTCACACTGTTATTTGGCGCAGCCAAAATTGAAGCAATTAGCATAGGCTGCATTTTGTAAATGGATTTGTTCATGTATGATTCACATAGGCCATTTGAAAATGTATTTGTGTCCTTTATTTTGATAATCTTATGCAAAAGGGTAACCTGCTTGTGATAACCCGTATTTTTGTACATATGATAATTGGATATTTAACTGATTGTTACTATTGAGATACTGATTTTATTTGGTTGAACAAATAAAATTAAGATAACTAAAAATATCTGGATATATATAAATGGATTTGAAACTATAAAAAGTTGAACTAGAAATATCTAGAAATGATAAATCTTATGGTAAAAAATATATATACATAAATAAGATATATGAAAACTTTATAATGTTGAAACTATAAGTGTATACATATACAAGTATATAAGTGTGTGTGTGTGCGTATGTATGTATATATATGCCATGAGAAGTAGGATATTTGGAAGTTTGTAAAAACGTGGATACATTTATGTTTATCAAAAATTCACATAAGATATTTCTAATTATAATATATATATATATATATATATATATATTGTGATTAGGAAGCTATTGTTTTGATTTGAATATAATAATTTTCAAAAGCTATTTAAAGCAAAATTCTATATTTTCTAAACACTAAAAATGAATATTTGTGACAGCTTAAGATAGGATTTAATAAAAGGTTAATATATTTTCTTTAAAATATACATGAAATAAATATAAGTTATATATATAAAAATATTAAACATAAAAACATAAATTAATAAAATATAAGAAAATTTAAAAAATTGGCCTTGACATTTGTGAGCTAGGAGTAGCATGCATAGACAAGTGTCATTTATTTCTTTTAATTGAAAAAATAATATAAATAATATGTTAAAGACCTAGGCTATAGACACATTCATTTTTTTCAAACCAGACATTCTTTCTTCTCTAAAGAGAAAATCAAACTACATCCTAACACTTCAAGTTTTCAACCTGAGCAAGCAAAGTCAACAATCAAATTCAATCTTTAACAAGTAGGATCAAGATCAAGTTGCAGATCCAAATCATTTTCTAGATTTTCAAAAATAAGGCTCTGTTTCTCTGTAATCTGGTGAGTAAACAACCTTTTTAAACTAAAATCACTATTTAAATCTTGATGCATATGATTAATACTTGAAGTAAAGTTATGGAATATTGTTTGCGTGGATGAATGGATGTGATTACATGTATATGAATATGAAAAGGGCTGTGCATGTCTTTGTATATGTATATATATCTTCTTCTGTTTGAATTACAGGCACAAATCAACATAAATCAATTTATATTTTCTCAAAGAAGCATTGTTAGAATATGATCCCTAAAAGTAAAATGACTGTAACAATGTAATACAAAATTTTAAAATGGTTTCATGTATTTATATTAAGTAATTATTTCAAAAATAAGGAATTTACAGTAGTAATCAAATATAAGTCAAAAATCGAATGTTTGGGGTTCAAGTTTTGATCTTAGGAACAGATTCGCATTGGAAAATAATGATTTTTGATAATCAATTCATGATTTTTAAGTTTGTAAATATGGAAATCTCTCGAGTTGATCGGTTTTGGGTTATTCGTCGAATTTTGACGATCGACGAGGAATGGTTGGTTGTGTTTTAGGCTGGAGGTAGCTTGAAGGTTGGGGATCGAAGGAAAAATGGTGGTTGGATTTTTAGATGGTCGGAGTGTGGGTCGGCGATGATTAAGTGTTTTGCATGTTGTTTTGGTCGACGTTGTTCATCAAGCTCGTGCGATGTCAAGGGTGCACCAGAGGCGATCAAATAGGGGGGAATCGAAGCGTAGACAAGAGACGCAGCTCTGGACGAGGCGACATGGATTTTGGTGAATGGGATCGATGGGGCAAGGTACAATGGTTTTGGGTTCCTGGAAGTTGCTCGGTCACTCGATTTTGATTTCCAGTTAGTTTTGATGATATGGGTGGTCGAGAGGTTGGAGTAGATCGTCGGTGACCTATTGACGTCGGCGAGGTTGACCGGTGAGATGGTGAACTCGTGTGAACGTGCATGAGTTATCTCTTGTACCTAATGTTTGCTGTGTTGTGATGCATCAGGAAAGTAGAGGTTTTGCTCCGGGTTATTCTCGAGTTTTAACGTGTGGGATGTTAGATCGTAGATGGCTTGGGAATTTTGGGTTTTGACCCGGGAATTTTAGAAAATGTTTAACCCGGTTTTAAAATCAAAAGGAATGAAAAGTTTTAATAGAAAAAGGAAATGTTAACAAAGTTTCAAAGCTAGTTATTAAACAAGTTTTCAAAACAGAGAGTGTTGATCAAGTTTACAAACAAGTTTTTAAAATTTAAATCATAAAGTCAAATGTTTTCTTGGATTTAAAATGTTTTGATTTGGAATAATCATGTATTGGGTTAATTAATCAAATTAATTCCTAAGTGTTTTCAAATGAATCTAAATGATGAAATTAAGTAATTAATTAAGGTAGAATGGTTTATCTTAAACTAATTAAGGATAATTACTTAATGTAATTAATTAAAAGCTAATTACTTAATGTAATTAATTAAAGGATAATTAATTTATATGAGCAATTAAAGGTTAATTAATAAATGTAAGGATAATTAATTAATTTCAATAATTAATTAAATGGTTTAATTAATATTAATGAAGCAGGATTTAAAGGTAATTAATTTATTTGTGTTAATTAAATTAATTAGAATGGTGTGACCAGTTATCTTGCTTATGGATGATTAGATGGTATTGAATGTTTGGATTGTTTAATATCTCTAGTCTAATAATTTGTGATGTTCTGTGATATGATATGCTTGGATTGAATGGTGATAATGTGGGTTATCTATCTATGATGAATTGTGGTGAAAATACGACATTCTGAATTTAAAATTTAATTGTATTCACTTAAACAACTTGGCTTAAAGATGACGTTGGGTTCGAAGAGACCAGGGACGTGTATCAGCAAATACCCGAAACCACTTCGATTTGTAATCTATAATAATTCTTTATCGATTTGACTTTAGAATCAAATGGGCTGGAATGGAATATTTAAGTAACATGGCCATTTAAACTGAGCCAGTTCTTAGATATTATTTTGTAATAAGTGATTGACTATAACATAATAAGAACTCGTAGTGAGGTACTAGATACCCTGGGTTTTCAATAAAGTTTTATACATTAGTATTTCAATTTAAAAGAGTTTACTTACGCTGATTTCCAGCTTGACTCGGGTGTTACTTTAATGTAATGCTCGGGTCAAACCAGTATTACAGATTTTCAGGTTAGGATGTTCTAGAGCTCAGGAATCGAGCTGGATGGAAGGAACGTATGGGGTATATCCCACTGTGTATTGGAGTTGTATTGTTTGTATTCTAGGACAAGTTAATTTTAACTGTCCAGTCTATTTGTGTATGATTATACTCTGATGTATTGTAAGAAATTAACAATTGCAGCTTTTCTTGTATAAATGTTGTTATTTGTATATTATATTTTGATCCGCTACGAATGTGAGATTATGTGATGTTGTTTTCTGTTTCTTTTTTTGCCTCTTTTCTTCTTTACCCCTACAATCTGGAATTTCCAACGTTCGATTGCTCGGCAATTGTACAGCGAACGTGTTAGTGTCGAATTTTGAGGTCGAAATTTTCAGGTCGTTACATTTTGGTATCAGAGCAAGGATAATCGAGAACCTTGGCTCTGGTGGGGGTTACTCATTTGAATAATGGTCAATAGTACCCTAAAATGAGTTGAGTGTATTATATGTGAGGGCGTATTTGTTATTTTCTTATACAAAGATTCTAAAAACGGTTTTAAAAGTAGTTTTTATATAAGCTTATATTTTGATATATAAAGCAATAGTTTTTGTAATTATTATATATATTAAGGTAATTGGTTGTTGATTATTGAAATAAAATATAATAATAAGAATTAAGTGATAATAGAAATATAACCAAATCGGAATTGGATAATATGAACTATACAATAAGATAAGCTAGAAATAGATTCAAATTAGAAAATAAAATCTTGTAATTTGTAGAAATGTTTTCAGAATGTTGAATTAAGTTACCTGATTTTATTTTTCCAACAAATTATGAGATAATATGTAGTGAATTGGTCTCCAGATATGATAATCTTGGTTATTATCATAAAATGGTATTGGGTCTAATAATGGATGTTTATTTCTAATAAAATAAATGATTAAGCAGAATGGAATGTTTTAAGGAAGTAAACATTTAGGTAAGTATGACTTAAAAATTGAAAAGGATTTAAATTGTGGAGCTTTAAATCTAAGCCCAGAAAATTTAAATTGTTTCAAAATATTAAAAGATATAATAAATAATATTTTTAAATATAGGAATCTTTTTTTAAATCAATTGTTGTTTTAAAAAAAATCTTAAAGGAAATTGTTCTGAATTTAAAGCCAAGAATAGTTTAAATTTAAAGTATGATTTAAAGTGCAAAGGAAATAAATATGTATATATGTGGGACATACATAATATCAATGTTGATTGAAAGTAAACACTAAGTGTTGAGTTTTGAATTTTCCCCTGAAATGTGATGTAAAAACCCAAGGTGAAATAAGTTTTTGAACTTACAAGTGGGAAGAGATATTGATAAGAAGTTTAAAATTTGAAATGGGGAATTTAAATTAAGTAATGTTGACTAGATTAAGTAAATTAAGATTTAATTTAAGAGTAGCTAAATGTGTTGGTTTGAAAAGGAAGTTATGTGTGATCTAAAAACGGGTCTGTGATCAGGAAATTGGCAACGGATGTTATTGATTGGTGTTTGGATAATTTGGATGTTTATTTACCTTGGCTTATCCTGATGTCATAATATTGTTATTAATAATCTATGAAACTATGAATTTGATTGTTTTAAATGAATTAAGAAATTGATTGAGATAATATATATCCATTACTGAAATTAAATGGAAATAAAACATTAATTTGAAATTATTCAAATGATTTTGATTTTTAGAAATAAAATAGAAAATTATGGGAATTTAATCACCTTGAACTTAAGATTTAAATGTTGAAAATAAACTTGCAAACTAAAATTGTTAAAGAATTAGGTTGTTAAATTAAAAGTAAAGGTTAATTTGATTTTAGGGGATTAAATCAACATTTGAAAATGATAACAATCCTATTTTTAAATCAAATTTAAATTGGTAATAATTTAATTTTTGAAATTAAATTGTGAATTAATTTGGTACTTTCCAATTTTGGTAGATATTTATTTGTTTATTAATATAAAATGTATATAAATAGATTGTGATTCAAATTTGAATTTGAAATTCAAGAATAAATATCATAGAAAATAAATTGAATTTAAATTTATGTTTTAAAACTTATAATTTTCAAAAATATATATATTTAAAAGTTAAGAATCTATATTTTTAAAAGAAACTTGTGTATATATAATATATATAGATTAAAAGTATAAATTGTAAATAAAAATTTTGATTTTGGAAAATTAAAAATGTAAATTTTTATAAATAGATTGGATATTGAAAATTTAGATTCTAAAATAAATAATTTGTATTTGAATACTCTATGATTCAAAGCTAATAAAAATTTATCTTGGAATTATTACATACATATGTGTGTATATATTTTGAAATAAATACAAATCGACTGTATATTAATTTTCGAATTTGAAATTTAAAAATAAATGTTTTGAATTATATATTGGATTTGTTAATTCTGTATTTTGAAAAATTAAAGTATATATGTATATAAGATTTTTTATTTGTGTATAACTAGTTTTCAAATCATTTTTTTAAGTACAAAATATAAAACAAGAATGGATAAATGTTTTAACATATACATATGTAAATAAACATTTAAGATTTGATATGAATATATCTTTTGAAATATAAGTATAAGAATTAAAGCACACATGAGATAAATTAATTCACAAATTAATAAAGGATTTAAAATAAAATCTATAAATTAAATAAAACAAAGGGGTAAACTCAAATTTATAAATGAAAATGAAGTAAGGGTTTAAAATACAAAAATCTTTATTTGTGATATTTGTACAATAAGGGAATGCATTCATATTACAAGTGTTAGCATATTTTAACAAGTGGCAATGTAACAATTTTATTTTAATTAAAATTTATAAACATGCATAATGAAAAAATATAATAACCAGGATGTTTTCATTTTCAAAACTTCTCAAATCTGAGAAATCAAGTTTAAAGCGAAACAAATCTGAATAAAAATAACCAAACAAAAGAAAATCAAAATCAGTAGTCAAGCTATAGATCAAAACAAGAAAATCTGATCATCTCAGATCAAATAGATAAACCAGAAAACACAAACTTGAAAACCAGAAATTAAATAAACAATTTTTAAAACAAGAACCTGTTTTCAAGTTCAATCTGAAGCAAAAAAAACTTTATGATCAAAACACAAACCAGAGAAACAAATTCAACCGGAAGCAAAGAGATTCAACCTGAATCAAAGCAACTCAAAAAGATCCAAATCATCTTAATCATTTCCAGCCTTTCAGTTTCAAATTGCTTCCCAATTACATGATCAAAATTTTCAAAAACATTTCAAGCCTGGAAACAAAAGCTTCAATCAGTTTCAAAAAGCTTCAACCCGAGTTGATCCAGTTTGCAAAGAAACAAAGAATCCAGTTTTTAAATCAAAGACAAAATTCCAAATTCCAGGTTTCCTCTATTCTTCTTTGCCAGGTGAGAAAACATCGTTTTTTTAATAAAAAAAGCCTTAATATGTTACATTTTGATGGATATGATGAATGATGCTTTAGATTTGTTGCATGGATGTGAATGCTTTTGTATAGGTATAAATATGCATATATATATATATATATATGCCTGCACATATATTTGTAAGGCTCTGTTTAGTTACAGAAAAAAGAAATAAAACAAACAAAGTCAAAAATCAATTACTCTTTATCAAATCTTCTTTAGGTCATGATTTATAAATAAAATATGTTTGTAATAATAAGCTATAAGGTTTAAAAATATTTTCGAGGATGAACATGAAGAATATTTTAACAAAAAGAAGAATTACGGTAAAATTTAAACCATATCAAATTCTCGACTGGAATGGTTTGCTGATTCATATATATAATCTGAATCTCCTTTAAAAACTAGGACTTTTAAAATAAAAATCATAATTTCTAGTTTTGATTCGTAGTAGAATTTTCAAGATGAACAGAAAACCCATTTTCGTCATTATCCGTTGAACTACGACGTGTGGTGGATCGAATTTTCGATTGAGGGAAACTTGAGTACTGAAGATCACCAGAAAAATAACAGTAACATTTATAAATGATCAAGGAAGTGGTACGGCGTGATTCTAGGGTTTTAGACCAGTTTTGTTAGCAAGGTTTAACAAGGAAATCTCGTCGTCGACAATAGGTTGTAGCTAATCGCATGTGGCGGAAAGGAGAGAGGGGAGTCTGATGTTGCTCTGGCCAGAATGGCAAGATTTCAGGAGGTCAGGTCTTCGGCGTCGAGGCAAATTCTATGGAGGACGTCGGGTTCCAGGTTGAGAATGGGAAGCTCGATCTTGATTCCTGGTGCGTTTTGGAGAACTGGGTGGCCAACGGGTGTTGGACGGTCTTCGATGACCTGAAGGTAGCAACGGGGGTTGGTCGGAAGTGGCCTAGCCACCTATACACGTGCACGCGATATCATCAATCTCTGATGATATTGAGGTTTGAGGAAGAAGGGGGAACTCGAAGACGACATCGTGGAGTTTCATTGTTGTTTTGAGTGCATACGAGCATGTTCATGTATGTGTGTCATGTTTTAAATAGTTGTAAAATTTGAAAATGAAACAAAGTATAAGGAGGGAAGAAAATAGGGACTCCGGTTTTCACTCGGGAAATTTCGGATTTTACTCGAAGTTAGGTTCGAGTTCTCTAGAGGATGGCCTCGGGATTTAGAATATATCAGCCTTGAAATATTTTATTTTGTTTAACATTAAAATCTAAGTTTGAATTGGTTTAAAAGTTTTTTTGAATAAAATTATTTTATTTAACCAAGTTTAAAAAATGTTTTCAAAGTTTATTTTAAGTAAAGTTTGTAATTTTAAGGAGTTAATTATGAAAGATGTTTAATTTGTTAAATTAACTTTTAAAAATCTAAGTAATTTATTTTGTTAATGAAAATTAAGTACATGGTTTATTAAATAAATATTTTAATGATAATTAGGTAATTAATTAAGATAAAAGGGATCACCTTTTAATCTAATTAAAGGTTGATTGATTAATTAATGTTATTAATTAAAAATAATTAATTTATGATTAGGGGCTGGCTAGTCAAGTGATTAAAGGATAATTACTCAATTTGTGATTTATTAATTAAAGTGATTAGGTGTAATTATTTATTGTTATGAATTAAGGATAATCAATTGAATAATAATTAATTAAGTTAAGTAATTAAGGATGATTAATTAAATAATAATAAATTAAGGGTTAATTAATTATGTAATTAACTTAAAGTTTAATTTAATTAGTGAGACTAATTAAGGACTAATTTATTAATTAAAGGTAATTAATTAAGATGGATAATTAAGTATTAATTAATTAATTAAATAATTAATACTAAATGATTTGTAATTAATGAATCAGAATCGAGTAGTTGATTCATGAGTGATTAATTTAATTGAAAATTAAATTATTTTAGGATTAAACAATTAATTAATCATGTTTATAAATGATTATTGAATGATTTGATTGCTTATGAATGTCTGCATTGAATGGAATGCCTTGAATTGATGTCATCTCTGGACTATAATATCATGTTATGTGAATTCAGCTGTGTGTAATTTATTCATTTATTTATCTGTAATACATTTATCTGTGAATCTGTGAATGAAGATAGGCGCTATAGGATTATACCGCTTATCGATATTGTTGTGTTTGAATATGTGATGATTGATGATGTTGCACTATTGTAACGCCCCGAAAATTTTCGACTTTTGAAAATTCAACATCGACACTCACTTTATCGACTGCCGAGAAATCGAAGGCCGGAAACCCGGAATGTTATGGGTTTTAAAAAGAATTTAGGAAAAGAAAAAGAAAAGAAGAAGAGAAAAGATAGAAAATAGAAGAAAATAGGACGGAACAGAAAGGACACAACAAAGAATAGAAAATAACAGAACAACAGAATCTCACAATTCGCGGCGGAACATCATATAATAATAAATGAATAATCTTTAAACAAAGAACTATATCAGTTATTACATTTTATACATTACATTACATCATCTCATCATATCATCAGAGTGTACAACAACAAACAGTGCAGTGGAAAAAGAAATACTATATAAGTAATACGCCATGCCATCCAGCTTGCCTCCAGCAACTCCTGAATATCCAGAATATCCTGATAAACCTAACTCTTAACTGCCCGTGTGGAAATTGGTGGGCACCCAGAGTTTAGGAAGGAAAACAATAAACTCCGAGTCAGTCATGTGACTGGTGTGAGAACTCAAAACAGTTTGTTTATCTTTAAAATCAAAATAGAGGAATATTTTTAAATTCAATTCGCAATGCTTTTTAAAAATGAGACTACCATAAGGCCTCCCGCACACACACACATGCAAACGCAGAATCGAAGGAGATTTCTCCTTATGATAGTCAAAGATGCTTGATACGCATTTAAAAGAACATTTTATATTATTATTAGTGCAGAGTGTAGAGAAAAATTCATTTTGAAAGTAGAATATAAATCTTAGCCAACATACGACCATTATCGTATGCCTACTATAGCTACCATCCAAACAGTGTTGCGACACCATAAGTGAATGATAGGTCCTACAACTAATACCGTACAAGTTTCGTATTGGGAATTGGATTTCCAACAAATGGTCAGGCCAAGGAACTTCCCATTGCCACATGAGAATGCCTCTGGATGGACATCCCCGAGAACCAAACCGGATCTCTACCAACACAAGGCCGGGTTACCCCTAACTGAGTAACAACTGACCGAATATGCCATCCCCCGGTCCTTTGGGACCTTTATCCGAGAGCTCTCTAATCAATTCACACAATCATAATAATAAAGTGTTTCAACATGAGTAAGTATCTGGGCTCCATACCATGATACCACCCTTTTCCAGAAGGAAATGCACATATCCTAAAGGGCGCTACCCCTCATAACCTTGCTGCATCTTTCCTGTTTTGACCATTTCCGGGATGTGAGGCTCGACGAAGTCACGTCCACAAAAACATACTTTATACAAAAGCCATGCTTTGGGTCAACAAATGATCAACACAATGATCACCAAGATAGACGATCAAACAAATGATCCTATCTCAAATAATCAACACAATGATCATTTCAGCAACACTCAGCATGTCACATTACCAAATTGGGAATATATCGCTGATAACTTCAACTATATAACCTCTGAGCTCGTACGTCTCAGAGAAGGGTGTTAAGCTAAAAGAATAAATTCTCCGCCACCAACAGAAATATATTTGAAAGAAATCGGCTTTATATCTCAATTTGTAATGTCAGACATACAATCCATACAAGTCTGTTCCGGGATCGAACAAAACCGAAGGCACTTACAAAGAAGTCCTTGCAATCCGGATATCCACAATCCTGATCGGATTTCCCATCACTTATGGAATCTCTATACCAGGAGCTACCCAGTGCAGAGACAATCGACAGGTCATCCTATCGCTCTCGCAAATACCGGTCTTCAAATGCAATTCACAACGACGTATCACATATTCGGAATGGGTTATACGACCCCATGGTCCTTTCCCGGTTAACCCGAATAGTGAGCGCTTATTCAAAAATAAGTGTGGCATTCAAATTCAAACAAATCACATCAGATACCCATTCAAAGGGAAATATTGATAGTCGGTTATTGAACTATCAATTGATATGCACACATCACCAGATTCCAAATAATTTTCCAAATTATTTATTTTCCAAAATATCTTTACAAGATATATAATTTCAATACTTCAAAAATAAATCAATATTTATTTTTAACAAATTCCACTTTTTATTTATAAATTCCATAGTGAATTTATATTCTAAAATATCCATGAATATATGACTTCAATTCAATTTCTAATATTCATTTTCAATTTATCTTCAAAAAGATAAATTCTCAACATATTCACTTTATATTGGAAAACATTTCCATACTTATTAAATAAGTAATTCACAATCTTTTATTTTCAACACTTGGAAAATATTCAATATACTTAAATCGAATTAAGTATATATTTCATTCTTTAAGGAAATCATTCTCTTAAACATATTTATTTGGGCCAAAACGAATGTTGTGTAAAACATCGTTACGACAACCCAAAATCACTAGTATAGGGATTCGTAATTAAAATAGATATATAAATCCCAATACTATTCAAACATTTCCTTTCGGAAATCATTTACTATAACAACAGTGTTATAGTCTACCATTTCCTTTTATTTCTCGAAAACGTCTATTTCAACAATAAATGTTGAAATCTAGGGTTTCGAATCTTAACATGTTTAAAAACATCGTTAGATCGTTTTAATTCTATTTAAAATATCCCATTCTAAACATTTTCTTTAACGTGTTATTCACTATTCAAAACGTGAATATACTTCGTTAACAAATTTCATCTTTTCTATTCATTTTACTTTAAAGGATTATTCACTATCTAAAATGTGAATATAACTCCATAAATAAATTATAACAATTTACTTATCAAAATAAGTCGTTTGCGGATTTATAAAGCAACGTTTATAAATTCCATTCCTATTTATTTCATAACAACTTCCTTTTATAAATATCTTTATTAACCTATTCCAGTTTATAACTCAATTATAAACTAAAAGTTCATATTATAAGTTAAATACTTATAATTTATTCGTTTGCAAAAATCGTTCCTTTGAACTTCATAATTATAAATCTTATAACTTATAAGATTTGTTTATTTATCAAAACTCCATTCTTTCAATAACTTTATAAATTTTATAAACCTACTGTTTATAAAATTTCATTTATAACTTCACTGTTTATAATCCTGTAGATTTCATTCATTTACTAAATTCATCTTCACTTCATTCAAACACTTATAAAAACTCGTTTTATAATGTCTATATTTCAATTTATAAATATCCATTTATAAATCTCTTAATATAAATCAATTTATATTATTCTTTAAAACGTCTTTAAATTCCTTTAAAAACTTCATCATTTTTGATTTATAAAATAATCAAATTTTATAAATCCTATATTTAAACTTTTAATAATAAATTCAAAAATCCAGTTTAAACTATTTTATAAAATCATTAATTCATATTTCTCAAAAATCAGCTTTTAACTATATTTTCCAAAAATCATAATTTTTATAACATTAAAAATTATAACGTTTATTTATTTAAAATGGGTCAATTCCAAAAATATTTTATAAACATATTCTTTCAAAAATCACTTTGAAAATCCTTTCAAAATTCCAAATTTGGTCCAATGATGCTACACACCAAATAGTCAATCACGACTACAACGACATCATATATCAATATGATAATCCATCAAATATCAAAATATCTGAAATCAAATAAAAACTGTTGAGGAATCCAGTTGGATCCCTCCAACCTGTTTTCCCGCATCCAAAAACATTAGCACAATACCAATTTCGCTCCAGTACGAAATTATCGCGGTATATGTTTTTATTAAATATTATCCGCTTAATAACGGCGCAATAGGGTCTCATCCGCTAAAAAATACGGGAAATCAACAACTGCAATATATACATATGCCAATATATATATATTGATATTATATATAATACCAATTTCACTGTTTATGAAATATTCGCGGTATATGTTTTCATTAAATAACATCCGCTTACTAACGACGTATAATGTCTATTTTAACAATCAATAGATAACAATCATCATTCAAACATGCATTCAAATATTTTAAATCTAACTATTTAAAATAAAAATCGAAACTGATTCGATTGTGTGAGAAGTTCTCACCTTGATTTCAATTTCGTTTTAGCGATTTATTTCGAATAAAATTAAACGGACGTTTAATTTTATCCAAAATTCTCACTAACTCCAAACGACTCCAATCCAACTCCATCGCGTAGTGCTCGTCCATACGATTCCAACGCAACTGGTTTCGCGCGTTTTCGACCTCGTATGAAAAGATATGGGTTTTACAAGTTTTACACAAATTTATATAAACAAATTCAACATAAATTTTAATATTATAAACCTATTCAATTTATCACCGTAGATCCCCCAACCTGCAAATCACGGCCATCCATCATTTCCTTCCCCAATTCCATCTTCACGCACGCAAAAAGCTTCCAGGCAAAATACTTTCGGCCGAACCCATATAGTTGAAAACTAGGGTTGAATCTTGCAACTCCAACACTCGATCAAGATGCGCCATGTCGAAGCCCTCCACGACCTTCATACTCGGCCTGACCATGGTGGCACTCGGCCCCCCATAGTACACGAACGACGTGCATAAACTCGACGCCTTCATCTCCATTTTCCCGTTGATCCACTCAACTATTTTCGATCATGACCGTTCACATCGTAGATCTCACTACCCTCTACCACTTTCATGTTGAAAGATTGTTGAATCGTTGCACGGATTTGAAGATATTTGGGGATGAATATGGGAAGATTTCGGCCGTTCAAGATGAAGGTGGCGGCTGCGTTACAAATTAGGGTTTAGTTTTATATATATATATATATTTTTAATGAAGGGTGGGGCTATTTATAGAGTTTCGTTCGACACTATTCATCCGGAAATTCCGAACTCCGATTTACGCGCCGTAACCAGCGTTTCTAGGGTTTACCCCGCGTTCCGGACACAATGGAATAGGTTTCGGAAGCTAATTCGGACATCTGTGCGAGTTATGGCTAAAAACGTTCAATTTAAATTAAACCGATTTAAATCGATTCCTAGGCGTTTTAATTCGTACCGGACAAACGGTAAATCCAATTGACTTGAAATTTGAAACCTTACAATAATATCACATTACGGATCCGATGAAACTGGTTTCGTCGAAATCCGAGACTTTTTGAAAAATGGCTATTTTAGCTCGCCAAATTAAAATTAAAAACAATTCGATGCGTTTCGAGCTGCCACGATCAAACGATAGCTCCGATTGACACGAAAATTGAAATCCGGTAATAACTAACTATTACGGATCCAATGAAACTGGTTTCGTTCAATTCTGAGACTGTTCAAAAATTGACTATTTTCACTAGTCGATTTAAATATTAAAATATTCAATTTTCTCAAATTAACTTCTAAATCGATTTTAAAAGTTCTAAAATATCATTCTAACTCCCATATGATAAAATAAAATTTTACAAATCATTTTCAATCATATTTAACTCAATTTTCAATTATTTCCATAATTTAACGTATTAAATTATCGATTTAATTATCCAATTAAATCCAATAATTCAAATAAAAATTTATTCGACTTATAAATTCACTTATTACTATTTAAAATTAATTAAATATTCAAATTTTAATTATCAAAAATTCTGGGTCGTTACAATCTTCCCCACTTAAAAGAATTTCGTCCTCGAAATTATAAGTAAGAAAAGTTACAGAATCTATTAATTTTCCAAAAATTCATAGTTAAACTTCTTACAATAACTTTACTAAGTTTTCAAATCATACTTAATTATCTTTTCAAAAACAATTACTATTGTTTAACTTTCAACTTCAAATCAAAGTTTAAAGTTTTCAAAATTTTTCAATTTTCTCAAATTTTTTCTAACGCTTTAAATTTCCGGAAAAATTCGCCATAGTCTCCTTTGCGCGGCTCGATCCGAAAAAAAAATGACAGTATATATATCACAAATATACATCTCATCAAGTAATGAGGCATCCCGAAGGGAAAAAAGTATAAAAGTACGATATTTAATCCGAGATATGTACCTTATATTTTATTAGCAAGCATATACGGCTAATATAGCGCGAAAGCGAGCTCCAAATGCGAAGCAAACGCGATCCGCACCTACTAAACACTCAACAAACAACATGAGAACATGCACATATGTAAATAATCTCAATATACAACATATAGCAACATAACAACTTATATGTCAACATAGCACATGTAGTGAAACAACATATATTCATTCATATTCTCATTAATATTCAATGAAATAGGTTTTCACTCTAAATCATATTTGATTTATTTACATTGGATTTATCAACATTCATTCTCAATTTTTAATTAGTTTGCATTCACTAATTAAATCCAATTCACATTCAATTCTATTCAAATTTATTTACTTTCAATTTGAATTCAATTAATTTAGCTTTCAATTTCATTAATACTTAATGAATTATATACAATCAACTAATAATCATATAACAATCAATGTATAATAATTACAATCAAATTCCTTTGCTTACATTCATTTACTTTGCTTACAATTGGTTTAATTAATTGATTTTCATTCAATTATTCAACTTTCAAATAACATTAGATTTTAATGAATTAACACTCATATCCATTATTCCATATCAATTATTCACATTCAATTGATTAATATTCAATTCATTAATTCAATTCAATTACTACAGTTGAATTTCATTTATATAACTCAAGTTTATATTCATTTAATCCACTTGATTATTTACAACTCATATTCATAAATATATCCATATCTCATATATATATAAGTTTATTCACAATTGTAATTCACATTAATTATAATTCAATTCTTATAATTCTTTTACTTATACAATTATTCTTTTATTTAGATTATTCAAACACCTAACAATCAACTTATATACACTTTAATAATTCTGAAAAATTATTCCTTTATATATAAAAATATAATCAAGGTAAAATTATTTCATTTACCCACTTTAAAACAATATCGTGACGAATTGTTCTATTCAAGCATTTAGAAACCCCTTCGGCATAGTTGTACATACTGTGCTGAGGAAGGTTCATATGCCACTCAATAAACCAATCATCACAATATAAAACAATTTCATATTCACCAACAAATACGATCTCATAGCTATTATTACACTCAAACTCATTCTAGAGTACTACTGACTCTATCTCTAATGAGTAATACCCAACAGAACCATGGTTGTCGCTTAACCATCAGCTCTGATACCAAATGTAACGCCCCGAAAATTTTCGACTTTCGAAAATTCAACATCGACACTCACTTTATCGACTGCCGAGAAATCGAAGGCCGGAAACCCGGAATGTTATGGGTTTTAAAAAGAATTTAGGAAAAGAAAAAGAAAAGAAGAAGAGAAAAGATAGAAAATAGAAGAAAATAGGACGGAACAGAAAGGACACAACAAAGAATAGAAAATAACAGAACAACAGAATCTCACAATTCGCAGCGGAACATCATATAATAATAAATGAATAATCTTTAAACAAAGAACTATATCAGTTATTACATTTTATACATTACATTACATCATCTCATCATATCATCAGAGTGTACAACAACAAACAGTGCAGCGGAAAAAGAAATACTATATAAGTAATACGCCATGCCATCCAGCTTGCCTCCAGCAACTCCTGAATATCCAGAATATCCTGATAAACCTAACTCTTAACTGCCTGTGTGGAAATTGGTGGGCACCCAGAGTTTAGGAAGGAAAACAATAAACTCCGAGTCAGTCATGTGACTGGTGTGAGAACTCAAAACAGTTTGTTTATCTTTAAAATCAAAATAGAGGAATATTTTTAAATTCAATTCGCAATGCTTTTTAAAAATGAGACTACCATAAGGCCTCTCGCACACACACACATGCAAACGCAGAATCAGAGGAGATTTCTCCTTATGATAGTCAAAGATGCTTGATACGCATTTAAAAGAACATTTTATATTATTATTAGTGCATAGTGTAGAGAAAAATTCATTTCGAAAGTAGAATATAAATCTTAGCCAACATACGACCATTATCGTATGCCTACTATAGCTACCATCCAAACAGTGTTGCGACACCATAAGTGAATGATAGGTCCTACAACTAATACCGTACAAGTTTCGTATTGGGAATTGGATTTCCAACAAATGGTCAGGCCAAGGAACTTCCCACTGCCACATGAGAATGCCTCTGGATGGACATCCCCGAGAACCAAACCGGATCTCTACCAACACAAGGCCGGGTTACCCCTAACTGAGTAACAACTGACCGAATATGCCATCCCCCGGTCCTTTGGGACCTTTATCCGAGAGCTCTCTAATCAATTCACACAATCATAATAATAAAGTGTTTCAACATGAGTAAGTATCTGGGCTCCATACCATGATACCACCCTTTTCCATAAGGAAATGCACATATCCTAAAGGGCGCTACCCCTCATAACCTTGCTGCATCTTTCCTGTTTTGACCATTTCCGGGATGTGAGGCTCGACGAAGTCACGTCCACAAAAACATACTTTATACAAAAGCCATGCTTTGGGTCAACAAATGATCAACACAATGATCACCAAGATAGACGATCAAACAAATGATCCTATCTCAAATAATCAACACAATGATCATTTCAGCAACACTCAGCATGTCACATTACCAAATTGGGAATATATCGCTGATAACTTCAACTATATAACCTCTGAGCTCGTACGTCTCAGAGAAGGGTGTTAAGCTAAAAGAATAAATTCTCCGCCACCAACAGAAATATATTTGAAAGAAATCGGCTTTATATCTCAATTTGTAATGTCAGACATACAATCCATACAAGTCTGTTCCGGGATCGAACAAAACCGAAGGCACTTACAAAGAAGTCCTTGCAATCCGGATATCCACAATCCTGATCGGATTTCCCATCACTTATGGAATCTCTATACCAGGAGCTACCCAGTGCAGAGACAATCGACAGGTCATCCTATCGCTCTCGCAAATACCGGTCTTCAACACCGATCTTCAAATGCAATTCACAACGACGTATCACATATTCGGAATGGGTTATACGACCCCATGGTCCTTTCCCGGTTAACCCGAATAGTGAGCGCTTATTCAAAAATAAGTGTGGCATTCAAATTCAAACAAATCACATCAAATACCCATTCAAAGGGAAATATTGATAGTCGGTTATTGAACTATCAATTGATATGCACACATCACCAGATTCCAAATAATTTTCCAAATTATTTATTTTCCAAAATATCTTTACAAGATATATAATTTCAATACTTCAAAAATAAATCAATATTTATTTTTAACAAATTCCACTTTTTATTTATAAATTCCATAGTGAATTTATATTCTAAAATATCCATGAATATATGACTTCAATTCAATTTCTAATATTCATTTTCAATTTATCTTCAAAAAGATATATTCTCAACATATTCACTTTATATTGGAAAACATTTCCATACTTATTAAATAAGTAATTCACAATCTTTTATTTTCAACACTTGGAAAATATTCAATATACTTAAATCGAATTAAGTATATATTTCATTCCTTAAGGAAATCATTCTCTTAAACATATTTATTTGGGCCAAAACGAATGTTGTGTAAAACATCGTTACGACAACCCAAAATCACTAGTATAGGGATTCGTAATTAAAATAGATATATAAATCCCAATACTATTCAAACATTTCCTTTCGGAAATCATTTACTATAACAACAGTGTTATAGTCTACCATTTCCTTTTATTTCTCGAAAACGTCTATTTCAACAATAAATGTTGAAATCTAGGGTTTCGAATCTTAACATGTTTAAAAACATCGTTAGATCGTTTTAATTCTATTTAAAATATCCCATTCTAAATGTTTTCTTTAACATGTTATTCACTATTCAAAACGTGAATATACTTCGTTAACAAATTTCATCTTTTCTATTCATTTTACTTTAAAGGATTATTCACTATCTAAAATGTGAATATAACTCCATAAATAAATTATAACAATTTACTTATCAAAATAAGTCGTTTGTGGATTTATAAAGCAACGTTTATAAATTCCATTCCTATTTATTTCATAACAACTTCCTTTTATAAATATCTTTATTAACCTATTCCAGTTTATAACTCAATTATAAACTAAAAGTTCATATTATAAGTTAAATACTTATAATTTATTCGTTTGCAAAAATCATTCCTTTGAACTTCATAATTATAAATCTTATAACTTATCAGATTTGTTTATTTATCAAAACTCCATTCTTTCAATAACTTTATAAATTTTATAAACCTACTGTTTATAAAATTTCATTTATAACTTCACTGTTTATAATCCTGTAGATTTCATTCATTTACTAAATTCATCTTCACTTCATTCAAACACTTATAAAAACTCGTTTTATAATGTCTATATTTCAATTTATAAATATCCATTTATAAATCTCTTAATATAAATCAATTTATATTATTCTTTAAAACGTCTTTAAATTCCTTTAAAAACTTCATCATTTTTGATTTATAAAATAATCAAATTTTATAAATCCTATATTTAAACTTTTAATAATAAATTCAAAAATCTAGTTTAAACTATTTTATAAAATCATTAATTCATATTTCTCAAAAATCAGCTTTTAACTATATTTCCCAAAAATCATAATTTTTATAACATTAAAAATTATAACGTTTATTTATTTAAAATGGGTCAATTCCAAAAATATTTTATAAACATATTCTTTCAAAAATCACTTTGAAAATCCTTTCAAAATTCCAAATTTGGTCCAATGATGCTACACACCAAATAGTCAATCACGACTACAACGACATCATATATCAATATGATAATCCATCAAATATCAAAATATCTGAAATCAAATAAAAACTGTTGAGGAATCCAGTTGGATCCCTCCAACCTGTTTTCCCGCATCCAAAAACATTAGCACAATACCAATTTCGCTCCAGTACGAAATTATCGCGGTATATGTTTTTATTAAATATTATCCGCTTAATAGCGGCGCAATAGGGTCTCATCCGCTAAAAAATACGGAAAATCAACAACTGCAATATATACATATGCTAATATATATATATTGATATTATATATAATACCAATTTCACTGTTTATGAAATATTCGCGGTATATGTTTTCATTAAATAACATCCGCTTACTAACGACGTATAATGTCTATTTTAACAATCAATAGATAACAATCATCATTCAAACATGCATTCAAATATTTTAAATCTAACTATTTAAAATAAAAATCGAAACTGATTCGATTGTGTGAGAAGTTCTCACCTTGATTTCAATTTCGTTTTAGCGATTTATTTCGAATAAAATTAAACGGACGTTTAATTTTATCCAAAATTCTCACTAACTCCAAACGACTCCAATCCAACTCCATCGCGTAGTGCTCGTCCATACGATTCCAACGCAACTGGTTTCGCGCGTTTTCGACCTCGTATGAAAAAGATATGGGTTTTACAAGTTTTACACAAATTTATATAAACAAATTCAACATAAATTTTAATATTATAAACCTATTCAATTTATCACCGTAGATCCCCCAACCTGCAAATCACGGCCATCCATCATTTCCTTCCCCAATTCCATCTTCACGCACGCAAAAAGCTTCCAGGCAAAATACTTTCGGCCGAACCCATATAGTTGAAAACTAGGGTTGAATCTTGCAACTCCAACACTCGATCAAGATGCGCCATGTCGAAGCCCTCCACGACCTTCATACTCGGCCTGACCATGGTGGCACTCGGCCCCCCATAGTACACGAACGACGTGCATAAACTCGACGCCTTCATCTCCATTTTCCCGTTGATCCACTCAACTATTTTCGATCATGACCGTTCACATCGTAGATCTCACTACCCTCTACCACTTTCATGTTGAAAGATTGTTGAATCGTTGCACGGATTTGAAGATATTTGGGGATGAATATGGGAAGATTTCGGCCGTTCAAGATGAAGGTGGCGGCTGCGTTACAAATTAGGGTTTAGTTTTATATATATATATTTTTATTAATGAAGGGTGGGGCTATTTATAGAGTTTCGTTCGACACTATTCATCCGGAAATTCCGAACTCCGATTTACGCGCCGTAACCAGCGTTTCTAGGGTTTACCCCGCGTTCCGGACACAATGGAACAGGTTTCGGAAGCTAATTCGGACATCTGTGCGAGTTATGGCTAAAAACGTTCAATTTAAATTAAGCCGATTTAAATCGATTCCTAGGCGTTTTAATTCGTACCGGACAAACGGTAAATCCAATTGAGTTGAAATTTGAAACCTTACAATAATATCACATTACGGATCCGATGAAACTGGTTTCGTCGAAATCCGAGACTTTTTGAAAAATGGCTATTTTAGCTCGCCAAATTAAAATTAAAAACAATTCGATGCGTTTCGAGCTGCCACGATCAAACGATAGCTCCGATTGACACGAAAATTGAAATCCTGTAATAACTAACTATTACGGATCCAATGAAACTGGTTTCGTTCAATTCTGAGACTGTTCAAAAATTGACTATTTTCACTAGTCGATTTAAATATTAAAATATTCAATTTTCACAAATTAACTTCTAAATCGATTTTAAAAGTTCTAAAATATCATTCTTACTCCCATATGATAAAATAAAATTTTACAAATCATTTTCAATCATATTTAACTCAATTTTCAATTATTTCCATAATTTAACGTATTAAATTATCGATTTAATTATCCAATTAAATCCAATAATTCAAATAAAAATTTATTCGACTTATAAATTCACTTATTAATATTTAAAATTAATTAAATATTCAAATTTTAATTATCAAAAATTCTGGGTCGTTACAACTATTGTGTGAAACCCCTCGGACTACACCATACACACAAAATATGGATTGCACGAGGAAATTGGTAATGTCACAGATTTTTTAAATAATTTTAAAGATTGAATTTTGAATCCAAAATAGTTTTGGAAATGGAATTGGGTTAAATATGAAAAGCTCTTGAAAAGGAGTTTTAAAAGATAAAAGTTATTTTGGATAACTTGATAAAGTTTGAAATTTAAATAATTTGACGTGGATTTGAATTCAAGATTTGAAATTGAATTCTATGTTTATAAATTATGGTTTAAAAAAAGGTTATACAAGTTATAAATGTGTTTGTATGGGTTTTAAACCATTTTTTAAAATATTATTTTGGAAATTTGAATTTAACCCAAATTTTATACTTAAAGATCTTTAACTCGTGCAAATGTAATCGAATTTTTCCGAAACGAAAACTATTTGTTTTCAAATAATAATGGCTTTCATATGAAGAAAAGGATTTTCAATTTGTATTGAATGATTTCAAGTTTGAAATGGAATTGAAATTGTTTTAAAAACTATAATGAATTTATGTGAAAGATTGTTGAACCTTGTTTTGAAATTGAAAAGGATCTAAAAGGTGCATCTTTTGTATGAAAGTTTTGAAATAAAATTATCTTTGAAAGCTATGAATTGAGTTTTTGATTGACTGAGTTAATCCAATTTGAAATGAAATTGTTTTGAAAAAGCGTGAATAAATCTTTGTGAAAGATGGGTGAACTTTGTGAAGTAAATCTTTTTGTTTAAAAGATTGAAAATGGTAATTTGTTTTAAACCATTTGAAAGAAAAGTTTTGGGTAATAAGTTGTGACTTAACTGAAATCCCATTATCCATATGTTTTAAATATTGCGGTCATTATTCGGTTTAGCCGGGAGGGGACCTTATGTCATATAACCCGTTTCGAATAACGATACGACGTTATGGATAACATTTGAAGACCGATGGTGAAGACCAGGTGTCTTCGAGAACGATAGGATAACCTGTTGAATGACTCTGCACTGAGTTTCTCCGGTATAGAGATCTCCATATGTGATGGGGAGTCCGATCGGGATTGAGGATGCTTGGATTTGCAAGGTCTTCTTTGGAAGTGCCTTCGGTTTTGTTCGAACCCGAAACAAAATTGTATGTATGTGTGTCTGATATTACACTTTGAGATGTAAAACCGGTTTCTATCAAATACATTTCTGTTTGGTGGCGGAGAATTTATTCTCTTAGCTTAACACCCTTCTTTGAGATGTACGAGCTCAGAAGTTATGTAGTTGATGGTTACAAGTGATACATTTCCAATTTGGTAATGTGGCATACGAAGTGCTGCTGATCATTTGTTGATCAAAGCATGGCTTTGTGAAAAAGTGTAGCTTTATGGACCATACTGCATCGAGCCTCACAACCCGGTTATGGTCGAAATAGGAATCATGGCAGCAATGTTATTTGGGGGTAGTGCTCCTTGAGGGTGTGAAACGACCCGCAAATCCGTACCCCTTGAGTCAACACTATTCTACAATAATCAACTCAAGTTGTACAGAAATACGAACCATTTGGGTTAAAGAAGAAGAGGTAGAAGAAGAGAAAACAAAATCAACATCAGAATCTAACCATCGCAGCGGAATAAAATATAATAGACAATATATAATCTTTACCCAACCTCAAATATTTCTGTTTATATATTACATCATCAGAGTACATAAATCACTGATCACATCAATATCATACAATGAATACACAGCAACTCAATACAGCGGGATATATATATATATATATATATATATATAACAAGTACGACTATACGTATGGTCATCCAGCTCGACTCCTGAGCTCCACAGCAACATATCCTGTATCCTATAATACTCGGTCTGACCCGAGCATTACAGTTAAATAACACCCGAGTCAGTCTGGAATACCAGCGTGAGAAAATCACACCCAATTGATTATTAAAGTTTCAAAAATCCTTTGAAAAAAAAAACAAAAGCATCTCGTAAGACCACGCCACAAATAAACATGTCGGGTTTTTACCTTACGATAGCTAAAACAATTTTTTATAAAAATCCTCTGATATTATAATAGGGTCTATATACAAATACTTATAAAATAGCCGAAATTGTTACATCTATTAAATTCCAGCTACTAGCCACAAAAGTGGGTAATACAAACAAAACTCGTACAAGGCTCGTAGGGAAAATGGATTTCCAACAATGACTAGGCACTGGGGTACCACCTGTCACAGTACCTGGTCTAGATCAGCGTACCGAGGAGCCACCCTAACTCCCCTGCAACACAAGACCGGAACCATCCCTTACTGGACAGTCCCGAGCAAGATCACCCCGCGGTTGGGATCAGCAACCGCCCACTAAGCCGAAATAAAGGGACATCTAGACAGGGATGACCTCACCCTCCAGTGGGGGCTACCCACGAAGCCTTGCTGCATATCCCCTGATTTTCAGCCATTCCCATTTGATGAGGCTTGAGGCTAAACGTTACCTTTTAGAACGTTTCACTTAGAATGCCCATCGCCCACCTGACGATGTTTCGCAAGCATTCGTCCATACAAGTCCGTCCCGGGTTCGAACGGAACCGAAGGCACTATTCCTACTACATCCATTTTGGAAATATCCTCAGGATTAGTAGCGACTAGCCCTTGCACTTCACTGCTCCATCTTCGACTCCGAACACGTTTTTCGCACGAAACGTACAAACCGGATCGAAGTGGTTTTTCGAGAAATAAATCTCGATCCCGGTCTCTTCGAAACGATCAACGCATTGTCCAATATTGATAGTCGGTTATTTAACTATCAATTAATATTCACAAACATCCATCAAACAATAAATAATTTTCCAAATTACTTATTACCTTTCAAATATCTTTACAAGATATATTTCTATTTTCAACCCTTTGAAAACAGTTTTCAAAACCCTCATTCTTTTCAGAATCAACTTTCCCAAATATTTCTATCTCCTCTGAGATCACCAAGCACCAAAAACTAGTTTTTTTTAAAAATAATTTAAACACTTTACTTTGACATATATATACTTTTAAAACTTTTAAGTTAAAACTACCTTACTAATTTGTTAAAAATACATCTTATATGAATATTTGAAAATAAAGTTGCTTAATAAAATATAAAACTAGATTTTCACCTTTGAAACAAAATACTAAAATCACTTTTTAAATAATTATTACTAAAATAGATTTGAGAAAATAATTACTTTAGAATTTAAATATTAGAAATAATAAATTTTCCAAAACATACCCTTTTTAAAACAAATTTTAAACCATTAACTTATATTTAAAATTTACTTGGAAAACGTACTTGGTTATTCAGAAGAAATTTCCAAACTCAATCACTTAAATCAATTTTCCAAATTGATTTCTAATTTATTCCATTTGAACTAAATTTCTTTACTTACCAGTTTATTTCAAAATTCATTAATTATGAATTTTATTATTGTTTTCAATTTGATTTTAAATCCTTTATCTGAAATGTACAAATTTCAGGTTATTCCCAATTCCTTCTTTATTTTATTTTTTTTCCTTTTTTTTTTCTTTTCTTTTTCTTCTTAAATGATTTAAAATCCTAAATTTAAAATAAATGTTTTGTTCCTTTAAACAATAACATTGAAGTTAGAGTTCGTTAACTTTCTGTTTATTTCAACTTTTCTTCCCATACTCAAGATTTATTTATTAAAATTTTCAACACTTTATTTCCTATCCAGTTCATTTATAAATTTATTTAACCTTTCTATAATTATTTACTTATAATTTCATTTCTTTTATTTTCATTTCCAAACCCAAATTATATATTTGGTAATTCATTATTGCCCAATTATAACCATCAAGCCATAGCATTCAATATTTCCTCATAATTCATTACCGATATCAAATATTCAGAACAGAGAATATTAAATAATTAAATAAAGTTGAGGGGTCCAGTTGGATCCCACCAACCTGTTTTTCCCTGCATCCACAGATGTTAGCACAATATAGTACATCAATTTCCAAATATAACATACAATAGCACATCAACAACTCAACCATTCAAACAATTATTTAAATTTAATCATTTAAATTTAAATTTAAACTGAGTGAGATTAACTCACCTTTTGCTTTTGATTTGCAGTCTATTCCATCTTGACTTGTTTTCCATTGTTGTTTTCAGACCTTGTAAAAATATTAAATGTTCTATTAATATTCGATTCAATTAGAAAATTAAGTCCCCATTGGATAAATTAATTAACTCTATATTTTATCACCCTTAACAAAATTTAAATTTACTAATAATTTAATTCAAGCTAATACTTCCCTTTAATAATCTTTAATAGCTAAAGTTTATTAGATAGGTCAATCGTACACTTTTATCATTATCACCAAATCCCTTACATAATTTTCTTCCAAAACCTTATATCGATTACCCGTATATATGTGTTTTAAACTTTGGAACATTTAAAACTAAACAGTAAATATGAGTTATGTTATATGTATTTTAACTGCATATATATATTTTTATTTTTATTTTCTCTGTACATAATTTAAATCTCAACAACAATTTATTAAACTTCAAAATTAACTGCTTAACAAAAGAATACCTTACTGCGTACCATACGTGCCCTGCCATCGAACAAATCTCCCTCATCACTCGTAGGAGTCGCCAATGCCTTCACCTCTCCTCTGTTTCGTCCCACCTGCGAGCCACCACGCACGAACTTCCACACGCGAACCACTCGAGGTCGCTGTTGATCGCGAACCCATCGCGGCGGCTACTCCCACAGTAAACCCTAGTTTCCCCCTCACCAAAAACGACCTCACCTCTCGAAGAGCCGCCTCCACTAATGGCTGCACCCACTCACGCAACCCCGGCCTACTGCCGTGGCCTCCCACGCTACCACCACCGCCAATCGCCAACATCCTCTCGAGCTCGAAGGCCACCTGAGCTACAGCTGCTCCTCCCTTCGAACGCGAGCGTTAAACCATCAGCAAACGCAGCCCAAACAACCCCTTGCCAAACGACTTCTACTCAGTGCTCTTCCCATCGTCAACCCCCTTCCAATCCACGAAGCCTCGATTCGAATGACCAACCTTCAGCCGTACTCCTTTCCCCCCATCAATTCGCGTTGCCGACGCCAGGCCAAGCTCGAGTTCCTCTCGCGCGTGCGAGTACAAGTGCTCCTTCGATTTAATTCAGTTTGAGACGAAATCGATTCCTAATTTTCATCATTTTCATTTTTTTTTTTTTAACTGATCGAACAGAATGTAAAGGGTTCGGCCCCCTTTCTTTTATTTCGTTTTCTACTGCTTTTTTTTTTATATGAAGCTCCGCCCCCTTTTTCAACGCAACTTAAAGCTTCTCCATGAAGCTTCTTTTATTTATTTATTAATATAAATATTATTATTATTTTTAGTTCTAGCATTTTGGTAGTTGGTTGAACGACTAGGACTTGGGGAAAAGTATGTGATTAAACGGCAGGAAGATGGCGTATACCAGAAACTTGATTAACTAAATTTTAATTCATCAGATTATTACCCATTAAATTTTCAACGTGCTTATATATCGTACACTCACACACTAACACCGATCAATACGAAATTTGAAATCCGATAATAATACAATATTACGGACCCAATGGAACTGGTTTCGTCAAATTCCGAGACTGTGCCTCGGAATGCTATTTTTAAATTCAATTTAAACGATATAAATTTTAAAATTGAACAACCCACTGTTATTTCAATTTTACAACTTCTATTATCTCATTATTATAAATATAAATTTTATAAGCCTTCAAATAAGTTTTAACAGGTTTAAAATCCCAGTTTTCATATTTTACCCAATTTTAAATCATCTAATTCAATAATTAATTATCCAATAAGTATTCACACTTGGAATTCGAGTTAAACTTAACTTTTAAATATTTAAAATCAATTTAATATTCTAATTTTTAATACTTAGAAATTCCGGGTCGTCACATTCCTTCCCCCTTAAAAGAATTTCGTCCCCGAAATTACTAGTTAGGAAGAATGATCCAAAACCCGTTACCTTTCCAAAACCAAACAGTTTCTAACAATTCAATGTCTTACCAACTATCATTTATAAAAGACCCACTATTATTCTTATTACTTTTCCAAACCTTCCCCTAGTTTGCAAACAATCCTATTTGCCTAACCATTCAAGTTTTTAATCATAAAGCCAATTTTGAATTATCAAAATTTTCTCAAAAATTTTCTAACTTTCTAAATTTTCGAAAATTTTTGCCAGCGTCTCCTTTGCGCGGCTAGCTCGGCACAACTGCAAAAATGGCTCTACGGCCTCCCAAATCCAAAAAGAAAACAAAAAGGCCAAGTGGCTCAATCCAAATCCAAATCCCAATCAAATTTCATACCAAATTGAAATACATACCTTTTTGTCGAGCATTTCAACTTTTATCTTTTAAAATCAAAATCAATTCTCTTTTCCCTTTAGATTACCTGCATATCCTGCTTAGCACTAATATCCAATCACAACTTCCAAAACATTTTATCGACTTTCTTCAGTTAGAACTAATTCATGTCATTATTTTAATAAGTTTCATTTACTAACTTATTTCAATTTCCAATTTAAACCGTTTTGTCGTTAACAAAATTTTCCAAAATTTCCAAAATTTTCTAACTCCCAAAATTTCTGAAAATTTTTGGCAGAGTCCACTTTGTACGGAGGAGCTTTTGCAATTTGACAAAAGAGATAAATATATATACATCGACCCACACGGTCGGAAAAACCAAAAACAGTTCATATTCACTAACAAATACGCGCTCATATCTATTAATACGCTTAAACTCATTATAGAGTACCATAGACTCTATTTTAAATGAGTAATTCCCACCAGAGCCAAGGTTATCACCAACCAAAGCTCTGATACCAAGTGAAATGACCCGCAAATCCGTACCCCTTGAGTCAACACTATTCTACAATAATCAACTCAAGTTGTACAGAAATACGAACCATTTGGGTTAAAGAAGAAGAGGTAGAAGAAGAGAAAACAAAATCAACATCAGAATCTAACCATCGCAGCGGAATAAAATATAATAGACAATATATAATCTTTACCCAACCTCAAATATTTCTGTTTATATATTACATCATCAGAGTACATAAATCACTGATCACATCAATATCATACAATGAATACACAGCAACTCAATACAGCGGGATATATATATATATAACAAGTACGACTATACGTATGGTCATCCAGCTCGACTCCTGAGCTCCACAGCAACATATCCTGTATCCTATAATACTCGGTCTGACCCGAGCATTACAGTTAAATAACACCCGAGTCAGTCTGGAATACCAGCGTGAGAAAATCACACCCAATTGATTATTAAAGTTTCAAAAATCCTTTGAAAAAAAAAACAAAAGCATCTCGTAAGACCACGCCACAAATAAACATGTCGGGTTTTTACCTTACGATAGCTAAAACAATTTTTTTATAAAAATCCTCTGATATTATAATAGGGTCTATATACAAATACTTATAAAATAGCCGAAATTGTTACATCTATTAAATTCCAGCTACTAGCCACAAAAGTGGGTAATACAAACAAAACTCGTACAAGGCTCGTAGGGAAAATGGATTTCCAACAATGACTAGGCACTGGGGTACCACCTGTCACAGTACCTGGTCTAGATCAGCGTACCGAGGAGCCACCCTAACTCCCCTGCAACACAAGACCGGAACCATCCCTTACTGGACAGTCCCGAGCAAGATCACCCCGCGGTTGGGATCAGCAACCGCCCACTAAGCCGAAATAAAGGGACATCTAGACAGGGATGACCTCACCCTCCAGTGGGGGCTACCCACGAAGCCTTGCTGCATATCCCCTGATTTTCAGCCATTCCCATTTGATGAGGCTTGAGGCTAAACGTTACCTTTTAGAACGTTTCACTTAGAATGCCCATCGCCCACCTGACGATGTTTCGCAAGCATTCGTCCATACAAGTCCGTCCCGGGTTCGAACGGAACCGAAGGCACTATTCCTACTACATCCATTTTGGAAATATCCTCAGGATTAGTAGCGACTAGCCCTTGCACTTCACTGCTCCATCTTCGACTCCGAACACGTTTTTCGCACGAAACGTACAAACCGGATCGAAGTGGTTTTTCGAGAAATAAATCTCGATCCCGGTCTCTTCGAAACGATCAACGCATTGTCCAATATTGATAGTCGGTTATTTAACTATCAATTAATATTCACAAACATCCATCAAACAATAAATAATTTTCCAAATTACTTATTACCTTTCAAATATCTTTACAAGATATATTTCTATTTTCAACCCTTTGAAAACAGTTTTCAAAACCCTCATTCTTTTCAGAATCAACTTTCCCAAATATTTCTATCTCCTCTGAGATCACCAAGCACCAAAAACTAGTTTTTTTTAAAATAATTTAAACACTTTACTTTGACATATATATACTTTTAAAACTTTTAAGTTAAAACTACCTTACTAATTTGTTAAAAATACATCTTATATGAATATTTGAAAATAAAGTTGCTTAATAAAATATAAAACTAGATTTTCACCTTTGAAACAAAATACTAAAATCACTTTTTAAATAATTATTACTAAAATAGATTTGAGAAAATAATTACTTTAGAATTTAAATATTAGAAATAATAAATTTTCCAAAACATACCCTTTTTAAAACAAATTTCAAACCATTAACTTATATTTAAAATTTACTTGGAAAACGTACTTGGTTATTCAGAAGAAATTTCCAAACTCAATCACTTAAATCAATTTTCCAAATTGATTTCTAATTTATTCCATTTGAACTAAATTTCTTTACTTACCAGTTTATTTCAAAATTCATTAATTATGAATTTTATTATTGTTTTCAATTTGATTTTAAATCCTTTATCTGAAATGTACAAATTTCAGGTTATTCCCAATACCTTCTTTATTTTATTTTTTTTCCTTTTTTTTTCTTTTCTTTTTCTTCTTAAATGATTTAAAATCCTAAATTTAAAATAAATGTTTTGTTCCTTTAAACAATAACATTGAAGTTAGAGTTCGTTAACTTTCTGTTTATTTCAACTTTTCTTCCCATACTCAAGATTTATTTATTAAAATTTTCAACACTTTATTTCCTATCCAGTTCATTTATAAATTTATTTAACCTTTCTATAATTATTTACTTATAATTTCATTTCTTTTATTTTCATTTCCAAACCCAAATTATATATTTGGTAATTCATTATTGCCCAATTATAACCATCAAGCCATAGCATTCAATATTTCCTCATAATTCATTACCGATATCAAATATTCAGAACAGAGAATATTAAATAATTAAATAAAGTTGAGGGGTCCAGTTGGATCCCTCCAACCTGTTTTTCCCTGCATCCACAGATGTTAGCACAATATAGTACATCAATTTCCAAATATAACATACAATAGCACATCAACAACTCAACCATTCAAACAATTATTTAAATTTAATCATTTAAATTTAAATTTAAACTGAGTGAGATTAACTCACCTTTTGCTTTTGATTTGCAGTCTATTCCATCTTGACTTGTTTTCCATTGTTGTTTTCAGACCTTGTAAAAATATTAAATGTTCTATTAATATTCGATTCAATTAGAAAATTAAGTCCCCATTGGATAAATTAATTAACTCTATATTTTATCACCCTTAACAAAATTTAAATTTACTAATAATTTAATTCAAGCTAATACTTCCCTTTAATAATCTTTAATAGCTAAAGTTTATTAGATAGGTCAATCGTACACTTTTATCATTATCACCAAATCCCTTACATAATTTTCTTCCAAAACCTTATATCGATTACCCGTATATATGTGTTTTAAACTTTGGAACATTTAAAACTAAACAGTAAATATGAGTTATGTTATATGTATTTTAACTGCATATATATATTTTTATTTTTATTTTCTCTGTACATAATTTAAATCTCAACAACAATTTATTAAACTTCAAAATTAACTGCTTAACAAAAGAATACCTTACTGCGTACCATACGTGCCCTGCCATCGAACAAATCTCCCTCATCACTCGTAGGAGTCGCCAATGCCTTCACCTCTCCTCTGTTTCGTCCCACCTGCGAGCCACCACGCACGAACTTCCACACGCGAACCACTCGAGGTCGCTGTTGATCGCGAACCCATCGCGGCGGCTACTCCCACAGTAAACCCTAGTTTCCCCCTCACCAAAAACGACCTCACCTCTCGAAGAGCCGCCTCCACTAATGGCTGCACCCACTCACGCAACCCCGGCCTACTGCCGTGGCCTCCCACGCTACCACCACCGCCGATCGCCAACATCCTCTCGAGCTCGAAGGCCACCTGAGCTACAGCTGCTCCTCCCTTCGAACGCGAGCGTTAAACCATCAGCAAACGCAGCCCAAACAACCCCTTGCCAAACGACTTCTACTCAGTGCTCTTCCCATCGTCAACCCCCTTCCAATCCACGAAGCCTCGATTCGAATGACCAACCTTCAGCCGTACTCCTTTCCCCCCATCAATTCGCGTTGCCGACGCCAGGCCAAGCTCGAGTTCCTCTCGCGCGTGCGAGTACAAGTGCTCCTTCGATTTAATTCAGTTTGAGACGAAATCGATTCCTAATTTTCATCATTTTCATTTTTTTTTTTTTTTTTTTAACTGATCGAACAGAATGTAAAGGGTTCGGCCCCCTTTCTTTTATTTCGTTTTCTACTGCTTTTTTTTTTATATGAAGCTTCGCCCCCTTTTTCAACGCAACTTAAAGCTTCTCCATGAAGCTTCTTTTATTTATTTATTAATATAAATATTATTATTATTTTTAGTTCTAGCATTTTGGTAGTTGGTTGAACGACTAGGACTTGGGGAAAAGTATGTGATTAAACGGCAGGAAGATGGCGTATACCAGAAACTTGATTAACTAAATTTTAATTCATCATATTATTACCCATTAAATTTTCAACGTGCTTATATATCGTACACTCACACACTAACACCGATCAATACGAAATTTGAAATCCGATAATAATACAATATTACGGACCCAATGGAACTGGTTTCGTCAAATTCCGAGACTGTGTCTCGGAATGCTATTTTTAAATTCAATTTAAACGATATAAATTTTAAAATTGAACAACCCACTGTTATTTCAATTTTACAACGTCTATTATCTCATTATTATAAATATAAATTTTATAAGCCTTCAAATAAGTTTTAACAGATTTAAAATCCCAGTTTTCATATTTTACCCAATTTTAAATCATCTAATTCAATAATTAATTATCCAATAAGTATTCACACTTGGAATTCGAGTTAAACTTAACTTTTAAATATTTAAAATCAATTTAATATTCTAATTTTTAATACTTAGAAATTCCGGGTCGTCACAGGGTATGTCATTCCCTTCTGGATCAAAGGTTGTATCATGGTATGGAGCGAAGATATTTACCTATGTGGATGCTGCAAACTTATTGCTTTGTGGTTGTTGGTCGATAGGCACCTCGGATAAAGGTTGGTAACGACCGGGGGTGGCATACTCGTGTCAGTAGTTACCTAGTTACAAAGGTAACCCGACCTTGTGTAGCAGAGATCCGATTAGGTTCTCGGGGACGTCCCTCCAGAGGCGTTCCATTTTGTGTGGGAAGTTCCTTTGCCTGACCATTTGTTGGAAATCCAATCATCCAATGCGTGCCTTGTACGGTTTTAGTTGTAGAACCTGCCAGTTAACATGGTAGCTATAGTAGGCATACTATAATGGTACGTATGCTGGCTAAGATTAATAATATACTTGCAAATGTTTTCTACACTATGCACTTATAGTAATATCAAAAGAGTCTTCGCGTATCAAGCATTTTTGACTGTCATAAGGAGAAATCTCTTCCAAGTTTGCGCTTGCATTATGTGTGTGGCGGGAGGCCTTATGGCAGTTTCATTTTCCAAAAAGCATTGCGAGTTTCTTTAACAAATCTTTTGTTTTGCTTTTGATAAAGATAAACTGTTTTTGTTTGCTCATACCAGTCTCATGACTGACTTGGAGTTTATTGTTCCCTTCCTAAACTCTGGGTGCCCACAATTTTCCACACGGGCAGTCCAGTGTTGGGTTTTTCAGATAATCGAATAGTAAGAGTCGATTCGATTACATCCAACCCTTGGATTTCGCGACAGCATTTGTTCAAGGTGACTGACATTGCATAAGTCATCGTGTTGGGGGTTCGAGCTTATGGTTTGGGTATCACTGCTTTTGGATTGGAGTTTTCGAAGCTTTTGGATTAAGCTATTTGGTTTGGAGCATTGGAGCTTTGGCTATGAAGTTTCAGATATTTGATTCTGTCTCTCTTTCTCTCTTGGAGATCAAGTTGGAAATTTCTTTTCGCTGTATCATATTCCGCTCTGATATTTTTGGATCTATTATATCTCGTTGTAACAGATATTGTATCATTCCTATATCAAAGGTTGTATATCATTGTTATATGATATTATCAATTTCTTTCCGCTGTGTTGTTATACTTAATGTATTATAAGCTTCGGCGAATCGGATTCGACGTTTGGATCTGCGGCATTCGAATATAGGTGACGTATTCGGTGCCGATTTTCGAAGGTTGAGCCGGGGTCGTTATAATTGGTATCAGAGTTGAAGGTTGAAACTTAAGCTCAGGTGTAACACATTAGGTAACTCATTAGAGATTGGGTGAAGTATACCCTAGAATGAGTATATCCCTAAGATATCCGTTCGTATGCCCCAGTAAATTCTCTTACTATCCATTGGTAGTAAGTATGAGTGCAAGAAGAGGACGAGATAGGGGACATGGGAGTACCACTTCCAATGGTCGATACCCTGCAACAATGGAAGTAAATTTTCTCTATCGATCTCCTTTGATCTGATTTCAGTTCATTGATTGCTTTGTGGCAGCTCGAGGAAGAAGCTTTGGCGTGAGTACGACCTTGCGGATCGTTGTGGAAAACTCCTATTTCATATTTTCTTCATCGGATTCCTATCAGCTTTTCGTTTTAAACTTTAATGAATTTAAAATTCTATTTAAAATGAATTGGTAAAATAAAGTATGAAGATTTGTATCGATAAAACGATTTCGGTCAAAGCCAAAATTTGAAATTCTATTGTAATTTCTTGTGTAGATCGAAGTTCGATAAAGGACGAGTTTGCGTATACTTTAGGATATTCCAATCTGGATTGGGTATCCATTAGTTGTTCTCTTGGGTCCAGATATATTCTATGAATGGTTAGTTATCCCTTTGAACTAACTAGTGCCTTGCATATTTCGTAGATCTGGTGACCCGAGTATCCTGTGTAATATTGAACGAGTTTGTTCTCATATTGTTGATATTCTGATTCGGTAAACCAAATGCAGAATAGATATTCGGTTTGACCTGGAAAACTGTTTCTCTATCTTTTTGTATCCATCTTGTGTTGTCTCCTTGGCAAATTTCGGGGACGAAATTTTCTTAAAGGGGGAATCTGTAACATTTCTACTTTTAAATCAAATTTAAATTGGTAAGTAATTAATTTTTGAAATTAAATTGTGAATTAATTTGGTACTTTCCAAATTTGGTAGATATTTATTTGTTTATTAATATAAAATGTATATAAATAGATTGTGATTCAAAATTGGAAATTGAAATTCAAGAATAAATATCTTAGAAAATAAATTGAATTTAAATTTATGTTTTAAAATTTATAATTTTCAAAAAAAATTGTTTAAAGTTAAGAATATATATTTTTAAAAGAAACTTGTATATATAATATATATATAGATTAAAAGTTAAATTGTAAATAAAAATTTTGATTTTGGAAAATTCAAAATGTAAATTTTTATAAATAGATTGGATATTGAAAATTTAGATTCTAAAATAAATAATTTGAATTTGAATACTCTATGATTTAAAACTAATAAAATTTATCTTGGAATTATTATATACATATGTGTGTGTATTTTGAAATAAATACAAATTGATTGTATATTAATTTTTGAATTTGAAATTTAAAAACAAATGTTTTAGTTATATATTGGATTTGTTAACTCTGTATTTTGAAAATTAAAGTATATATGCATATAAAAAAATTATTTGTGTATAATTGGTTTTCAAATCATTTTTTAAGTACAAAATGTAAAACAAGAATGGGTAAATGTTTTAAATATACATATGTAAATAAACATTTAAGCTTTGATATGAATATATCTTTTGAAATATAAGTGTAAGAATCAAAGTACACATAAGATAAATTAATTCAAAAAATTAATAAAGGATTTAAAATAAAATCTATAAATTAAATAAAATAAAGGGGCAAACTCAAATTTATAAATAGAAATGAAGTAAGGGTTTAAAACACAAAAATCTTTGTTTGTGACATTTGTAAAATAAGGGAATGCATTCATATTACAAGTGTTAACATATTTTAACAAGTGGCAATATAACAACTTTCTTTTAATTAAAATTTATAAACATGCATAAAGAAAAATATAATAACCAGGATGTTTTCATTTTCAAAACTTCTCAAATCTGAGAAATCAAGTCTAAAGCAAAACAAATCTGAAAACAAATAACCAAACAAAAGAAAATCAAAATCAGTATTCAAGCTACAGGTCAAAATAAGAGAATCTGATCATCTCAGATCAAATAAACAAACCAGAAAAGTACACACTTGAAAAACAGAAATTAAATAAACAATTTTTAAAACTAGAACCTGTTTACAAGTTCAATCTGAAGTAAAACAAAGTTGATCAAAATACAAACCAGATAAACAAATTCAACCTGGAAGTAGAGAGATTCAACCTGAATCAAAGCAACTCAAAAAGATCCAGATCATCTTAATCATTTCCAGCCTTTCAGTTTCAAATTGCTTTCCAGTTACAAGATCAAATTTTTCAAAAACATTTCAAGCCTGGAAACAAAAGCTTCAATCAGTTTCAACAAGCTTCAACTTGAGTTGATCCAGTTTGCAAAGAAACAAAGAATCCAGTTTTCAAATCAAAGACAAAATTACAAATTCTAGGTTTCCTCTGTTCTTCTTTCCCAGGTGAGCAAACGTCATTTTTTTATTTTAAAAAAGCCTTAATATGTTACATTTTGATGGATATGAATGATGTTTTAGATTTGTTGCATGGATGCGAATGTGTTTGTATAGGTAAATATGCAGATATATATATATATATATATATATATATATATATATATGCATGCACATATATTTGTAAGGCTTTATTTAGTTACAGGAAAAAAAAATAAACAAAGTCAAAAATCAATTACTCTTTATCAAATCTTCTTTAGGTCATGATTTATAAATAAAATATGCTTGTAATAACATGCTATAAGGTTTAAAAATATTTTCGAGGATGAATATGAAGAATATTTTAACAAAAGAAGAATTACATTAAAATTTAAACCATATCAAATTCTCGACTGGAATGGTTTGTTGATTCATATATATAACCTGAATCTCCTTTAAAATCTAGGATTTTTAAAATAAAAATCATAATTTTTAGTTTTGATTCGTAGTATAATTTTCAAGATGAACAGAAAACCCATTTTCCTCATTATCCGTTGAACTACGACGTGTGGTGGATCGAATTTGCTGTTGAGGGAAGCTTGAGTACTGAAGATCACCAAAAAAATAACAGTAACATTTATATCAAGGAAGTGGTACGGTGTGATTCTAGGGTTTTAGACCAGTTTTGTTAGCAAGGTTTAACGAGGAAATCTCGTCGTCGACAGTAGGGGTTGTAGCCGATCGCATGTGGGGGGAAAGGAGAGAGGGGAGTCTGATGCTGCTTTGGCCAGAATGGAAGGATTTCAGAACGTTAGGTCTTCGGCGTCGAGGCAAATTCTATGGAGGACGTCGGGTTCCAGGTTGAGAATGGGAAGCTCGATCTTGATTCCTGGTGCATTTTGGAGAACTGGGTGGTCAACGGGTGTTGGACGGTCTTCGATGACCTGAAGGTGGCAACGGGATTGGTCGGAATTGGCCTAGCCACCTATACACGTGCACGCGATATCATCAATGTTTGATGATATTGAGGTTTGAGGAAGAATGGGGAACTCGAAGACGACATCGTGGAGTTTCGTTGCTGTTTTGAGTGCATATGAGCATGTTCATGTATGTGTGTCATGTTTTAAATAGTTGTAAAATTTGAAAATGAAACAAAGTATAAGAAGGGAAGAAAATAGGGACTCGGGTTTTCACTCGGGAAATTTGGGATTTTACTCGAAATTAGGTTCGAGTTCTCTAGGGGATGGCCTCGGGATTTAGAATATATCAGCCTTGAAATATTTTATTTTGCTTAACATTAAAATCTAAGTTTGAATTGGTTTAAAACTTTTTTTAAATAAAATTATTTTATTTAACCAAGTTTAAAAAATGTTTTCAAAGTTTATTTTAAATAAAGTTTGTCATTTTAAGGAGTTAATTATGAAAGATGTTTAATTTGTTAAATTTACTTTTAAAAATCTAAGTAATTTATTTTGTTAATGAAAATTAAGTACATGGTTTATTAAATAAAGATTTTAATGATAATTAGGTAATTAACTAAGATAAAAGCGATTATCTTTTAATCTCATTAAAGTCTTAAGTGATTTAAGATTAATTAAAGGTTGATTGATTAATTAAAGTTATTAATTAAAAATAATTAATTTATGATTAGGGGCTGACTAATCAGGTGATCAAAGGATAATTACTCAATTTGTGATTCATTGACTAAAGTGATTAGGGGTAATTATTTATTGTTATTAATTAAGGATAATCAATTGAATAATAATTAATTAAGTTAAGTAATTAAGGATGATTAATTAAATAATAATTAATTAAGGTTAATTAATTATGTAATTAACTTAAAGGTTAATTTAATTAATGAGATTAATTAAGGACTAATTTATTAATTAAAGGTAATTAATTAAGATGGGTAACTAATTATTAATTTATTAATTAATTAATACTAAATGATTTGTAATTAATGAATCAGGATTGAGTAATTGATTCATAAGTGATTAATTTAATTGAAAAATAAAATTAGTTTAGGATTAAACAATTAATTAATCATGTTTATAAATGATTATTGAATGATTGGATTGCTTATGAATGTCTGCATTGTATGAAATGCCTTGAATTGATTGTTATCTATGAACTGTAATATCCTGTTCTGTGAATTGAGCTATGTGTAATTTATTTATTTATCTGTAATATGTGAATATGTGAATGAAGATAAGCACTATAGGATTATGCCGCTTATCCATATTGTTGTGTTTGAATCTGTGATGATTGATGATGTTGCACTTTTGTGTAAAACCCCCTGGACTACACCATACACACACAAATATGGATTGCACGAGGAAATTGGTTAAGTCACAGATTTTTGAAATAATTTTAAAGATTGAATTTTGAATCAAAAATAGTTTTGGAAATGGAATTGGGTTAAATATGAAAACCTTTTGAAAAGGAGTTTTAGAAGATAAAAGTTATTTTGAATAACTTGATAAAGTTTGAAATTTAAATAATTTGATTTGAATTTAAGATTTGAAATTGAATTCTATGTTTAGAAATTATGGTTTAAAAATTGTTATACAAGTTATAAATGTGTTTATATGGGTTTTAAACCATTTTAAAAAATATAATTTTGGAAATTTGAATTTAACCCAAATTTTATACTTAAAGAGCTTTAACTAGTGCAAATGTAATCGGATTTTTCCGAAACGAAAACTATTTGTTTTCAAATAATAATGGCTTTCATATGAAGAAAAGATTTCCAATTTGTATTGAAAGATTTCAAGTTTGAAATGGAATTGAAATAGTTTTAAAAGCTATAATGAATTTTTGGGAAAGATTGTTGAACCTTGTTTTGAAATTGAGAAGGATCTAAAATGTGTATCTTTGGTATAAAAGATTTGAAATAGAATTGTCTTTGAAAGCTATAAATGAGTTTTTGATTGATTGAGTTAATCCAATTTGAAACGGAATTGTTTTGAAAAACCATGAATAAATCTTTGTGAAAGATGGGTGAACTTTGTGAAGTAAATCTTTTTGTTTAAAAGATTGAAAAAGGTAATTTGTTTTAAACCATTTGAAAGAAAAGTTTTGGGCAATAAGTTGTGACTTAATTGAAATCTTATTATCCATATGTTTTAAACATGGTGCTCATTATTCGGTTTAGCCGGGAGAGGACCTTGTGTCATATAACATATTCTAAATAATGATAGACGTTATGGATAACGTTTGAAGACCGGTGGTGAAGACCGGATGTCTTTGAGAACGATAGGATACCCTGTCGAATGACTCTGCACTGAGTTGCTCCAGTATAGAGATCTCTATATGTGATGGGGAGTCCGATCGGGATTGTGGATGCTTGGATTTGCAAGGGATTATTTGGAAGTGCCTTCGGTTCTGTTCGAACCCGGAATGGACTTATATGGTTGTGTGTCTGACATTACACTTTGAGATGTAAAACCGGTTTCTATCAAATACATTTCTGTTTGGTGGCGGAGAATTTATTCTCTTAGGTTAACACCCTTCTCTGAGATGTACGAGCTCAGAGGTTATGTAGTTGATGGTTACTAGTGATACATTCCTAATTTGGTAATGTGGCATACGAAGTGCTGCTGATCATTTGTTGATGAAAGCATGGCTTTGTGAAAAAATGTAGCTTTGTGGACGAGACTTCGTCGATACTCACAACCTAGTTATGGTCGAAACAGGAATCGTGGCAGCAAGGTTATTTGGGGGCAGCGCCCCCTGAGTGTATGTCATTCCCTTCTGGATCAAAGGTGGGATCATGGTATGGATCCCAGATATTTACTTATGTGGATGCTGCAAACTTATTGCTTTGTGGTTGTTGGTTGATGGGCGCCTCGGTTAAAGGTTGGTAACGACCGGGGGATGGCATACTCGTGTTAGTAGTTACCTAGTTACAGAGGTAACCCGGCCTTGTGTAGCAGAGATCCGGTTAGGTCCTTGGGGACGTCCCTCCAGAGGCGTTCCATTTTGTGTGGGAAGTTCCTTCGTTTGACCATTTGTTGGAAATTCAATCATCCAATACGAGCCTTGTATGGTTTTAGTTGTAGAACCTGCCATTTAACTTGGTAGCTATAATAGGCATACTATAATGGTACGTATGCTGGCTAAGATTAATATTATACTTGCAAATGTTTTATACACTATGCACTTATAATAATATCAAAAGAGTTTTCGCATATCAAGCATTTTTGACTGTCATAAGGAGAAATCTCCTCCAAGTTTGCGCTTGCATTGTGTGTGTGGCGGGAGGCCTTATGGCAGTTTCATTTTTCAAAAAGCATTGCGATTTTTTTTAAATCTTTTGTTTTGCTTTTGATAAAGATAAACTATTTTTGTTTGCTCATGCCAGTCTCATGACTGACCTGGAGTTTATTGTTCCCTTCCATAACTCTAGGTGCCCATAATTTTCCACACGGGCAGTCTAGAGTTGGGTTTTTCAGATAATCCAATAGTATGAGTAGATTTGATTGCATCCAGCCCTTGGATTTGACGATAGCATTTGTTCAAGGTGACTTACCTTGCTTAAGTCATCGTGTTGGGGGTTCGAGCTTATGTTTTGGATATAACTGCTTTTGGATTGGAGTCTTCAAAGCTTTTGGATTAACTCTTTGGTTTGGAGCATTGGAGTTTTGGCTATGAAGTTTCAGATATTGGATTATGTCTCTCTTTCTCTCTTGGAGATCAAGTTGGAAATTTCTTTCCGCTATGTCATATTCTTCTCTGATATTTTTGGATCTGTTGTATGTCGTTGTAACAGATATTGTATCATTCTTGTATCAAACGTTGTATACTAATGTTATATGATATTATTAATTTCTTTCCGCTGTGTTGTTGTACTTAATGTGTTATAAGATCCGGCGAATCAGATTCGACGTTTGGATCTGCGGCATTCGAATACGGACGACGTATTCAGTGCCGATTTTTGAAGGTCGAGTCGGGGTCATTATAAAAATTTAACTCGAATTTATAAAAATTCGGGATGGTTTAAAGTTGAGATAGGAATTGAAACCAGTCCAAATTGAATTTGATTTGAATAATTTGGAACTGTTATTGAAGATGAATAAGTTTAATTCAAATGGGAATTGATTTGATTCGGAATTGAATCAATTTAATGGGATGGAAATTGATTGGAAGTGGAGAATGAGAAATTGAACCAGTTTGGCTCTGAACTATTTTTTTCAAATAAATTATTTAGATATAAACTGTTTGAAATTTATTTCCTGGCTATACTATACAAATTTTCTTTTTAAAACCCAAACTATCTTGTACTTATTTTTCAACTACTCTAAAACTAATTTCTATTTTACAACAATTTTCATCTGTTTTACAAACTAAATACTATTTTACACCTATTTTGCAACTATCTAATTATTCTACAATAATTTAACTATTTTACGACTATTTTATAACTACTTAACTATTTAGAGCTACTTTACAACTAATAACTATTTTTTCAACCACTTAACTATTCTAAAATTTTCAAGCTATTTTCTAAATTCAAACTGGTTAGAGTGCAAACTGTTTATAATTAAATACCAATTGAGATAAGAATTGAAGCAATTGTGAATAAGTGAATAGATAAAAATGAAGATGAATAAAAAAAATTGATTTAGATAATAATCAATGAAGATAATTACATAGGATGTACGTATATTATTCTGTTCGCATAGTGATTTGATCCAGATTCGAGCATAGAATTTCGAGATAGTTATGTCGATCCGAGTTGGGATTTTTCACTCGATTTTCGACAGTGAACCCTGGAAATGGATTTTTGATCAATTATGGACAATTCTCTATCATAGTAATGGCTATTCAAGGAGAATGACGGTTTCTAGTCAAGAAACCAAACCTGAGTCCGCACTAGAAAGTCGGGTGGACGATACTAGTTCGGAAGTGAAATTGTATGATCGAGTGAGAGATCAAATTAATATTGTGCATGGATGATATATGTACATCGTACGTGCTTTAATGAAATAGATATTGAAATTTGTAAAGAAGTGTAAAAATAATTTTTGAAATAGGAAAATATATTTTGAAAATATATAATGAATAAAAGTGGAAGTTGGATATCTCTCTAATTGAAATTCACTTTAAAAGGAGTAAGCAAGGTGGTAAATAATTTTATAAATACGTCAAACTTGAATATTTGATTTGGCATAATAAAAGTTATATATATTTGTTTTGAATGATAAACTCTCCTTATTGGAATTATAACCAAAAGATGTGATCTTTGAAAGTATTTGAAGTATAAAAAGGGAATATATATAAGTATGAAGTGATTCCAAGATTTTTTTCAAGATTATATATATCTATATATATAAATGATTTTTATGAAAATGATTTTGGGAAAAAGGGTTTTTGGAACCCATGGATTTTGAAGGCTTTTGATTTTTGGAAAAAATCAATTTTGAAATTTGGAAAGCCAAGTTTGAGAATTATGGATTTTGTGTAAAGGAGATTTATATGTGATACATATAAAGAGCATGATTTGAAAGACACTATATGTGTATAGTATAAAATGTTTTGAGATTGGCTCTGGAGAAAAAAGGTGCTCCCATGGAATGAACTTCATAGGAGATCCACGAGATGGTTCTGCCTTGAGCCCTAAGGGGGGCTCTAAATTTAATCCTAGGAGGAAGTCCGAACTAACTGAAGTTCTTGAGGATTGTAGTCGAGGCAACGAAAGTCGAGGACGCTGATGTCTACAGAGACATTTGGGTTATGCCCTAACGACAGTATAACTCGATGTCACTACGATCTACTGCGCACAATTGCGGAAGTCGAGGGGCAGCGATTGCCTACGGTCTACGTTTGATTTCGTCGAGAGGGCGACGTAACATCGGTAGACAACGATCTATGAAGTCATAGCGAAGGTCGTGTGGCAGTGAGTGCCTATAGGCTACATTGGAACTCGACTGATGTAGTCTGCGATCTATGTGGTCTGTGTGGTGAAGTTTCATTTGGCAGCGAAATACGAGGGCGCTGATGCCTATAGTTACATGGGTTTTTGCCGTGATGGCGATGTAAAACCTGGGTGTAGCTGCGTTCTGTGGCTGGTTCTATGGTGTAATCGAGGGATGCGCAGTGCCTACAGTTTTCTATGATTTTTCCGGGATGGCGATGTAGTTATCGGGTTAACTACGACCATGGAGGGGGTGATGATTTCCAGAGCATTCTCACCAAAAATGTTTTCTATATTTTCAAAAATGTTTTCTATATTTTCACAAAAGTTTTTGAAGTATTTTCTCTGGGTGTTGAAAACGAGTTTACCAAGTACTTCTAGATTTTCAGTCCTACGCCTGATCAACGTATGACCGAATTTCTATGAGAACAGAGATGGACTTGTTGAGACATCAAGTTATAAAAAGTATTTTCATAAAGCTATTTTGGTAATATTATGTAGATTTTTAAAATGTTTTAAAAATTTAAATAAAAAAGAGTTTATCGTTAAAAATGCTGATAGAGTAATTTAACTAATAATTAACAGTATAACTTAAATTATAGCTTCGTTCCTCTTAGAGGATGAAAAGTTTTAAATGGGGAGGAATGCGATAACCCGAATTTTTGGACATCTGATAATTGGATAATTAACTGATTGTTACTATTGAGATACTGATTTTATTTGGTTGAACAAATAAAATTCTGATAATTAAAAATATCTGGATACATATAAATGGATTTGAAACTATAAAAAGTTAAATTAGAAATATATGGAAATGATAAATCTTATGGTAAATATATATATATATATATATATATATAAGATATATGCAAACTTTATAATGTTGAAACTATAAGTGTATACATATCCAAGTATATAAGTGTGTGTGTACAAATGTATATATATGCCATGAGAAGTAGAATACTTGAAAGTTTGTAAAAATGTGGATACATTTATATTTAGCAAAAATTCACATAAGATATTTCTAATTATAATATATATATATATATATATATATATATATATTGTGATTAGGAAGCTATTGTTTTGAGTTCAATATAATAATTTTCAAAGGCTATTCAAAGTAAGTTCTATATTTTATAAACATTATATATTAATATTTATGATAGCTTAAAATAGGGTTTAATAAAAGGATAATATATTTTCTTTAAAATATACATGAAATAAATATAAGTTATATATATAAAAATATTAAACAGAAAAACATAAATTAATAAAATATAAGAAAATTTAAAATATTGGCCTTGACATTTGTGAGCTAGGAGTAGCATGCATAGTGAAGTGTCATTTGTTTTTTTAACTGAAAAAATATAAATAATATGTTAAAGAACTAGGCTGTAGACATATTCATTTTTTTCAAATTAGACATTCTTTCTTCTGTAAGGAGAAAATCAAACTAAATCCAAACACTTCAAGTTTTCAACCTAAGCAAGCAAAGTCAAGAATCAAATTCAATCTTTAACAAGTAGGATCAAGATCAGGTTGCAGATCAAAATCAAGTTCCATATTTTCAAAAATAAGGCTCTGTTTCTTTGTAATCTGGTGAGTAAACAACCTTTTAAGAAATAAAATCTCTATTTAAATCTTGATGCATATGATTAATACTTGAAGTAAAGTTGTGGAATATTGTTTGCATGGATGAATGGATGTGATTACATGTATATGAATATTAAAAGGGTTGTGCATGTATGTGTATGTGTATATATATCTTCCTGTATTTGAATTACAGGCATAGATCAACATAAATAAACTTATATTTTCTCAAAGAAGCATTATTTGACTATGATCTCTAAAAGTAAAATGACCATAACAATGTAATACAAATTTTAAAAAAGGTTTCAGGTATTCATATTAAGTAATTATTTCACAAATAAGGAATTTACAGTAATAATCAAATATAAGTCAAAAATCGAATGTCTGGGTTTCAGGTTTTGATCTTAGGAACAGATTCGCATTGGAAAATAATGATTTTTGATAATCAATTCATGATTTCTAAGTTTGTAAATATGGAGATATCTCGAGTTGATCGGTTTTGGGTTATTCTTCGAAGTCTGACGATCGGTGAGGAATGGTTGGTCGTGTTTTGGGCTGGAGGTAGCTTGAAGGTTGGGGATCGAAGGAAATGGTGGTTGGATTTTTAGATGGTCGGAGTGGTGGGGCGGCTACAATTTAGGGTTTTGCATGCTGTTTTGGTCGACGTTGTTCCTCGAGCTCGTGCGACGTCAAGGGTGCACCGGAGGCGATCAGACGGGGGGAATCGAAGCATAGACAAGTGACGCAACTCTGGACGAGGTGGTGTGGATTCTGGTGGATGGGATCGACGGGCGAGGTAATTTCATCGAGGGTTTTGGGTTCCAGGAAGTTGCTTGATCACTCGATTTTGATTTCCAGTTAGTTTTGATGATCTGGATGGTCGAGAGGTTAGAGTAGGTCATCGATGACCTGTTGACGCTGGGGAGGTTGACCGGAGAGATGGCGAACTCATATGCACGTGCACGGGTTATCTCTTATACCTAACGTTTGCTGTGTTGGGACGCATTAGGAAAGCAGAGGTTTTTCTCGGTGTTGTTCTCGAGTTTTACCATATGGGAAGTTGGATCATAGATGGCTCGGGAATTTTGGGTTTTGACCTAGGAATTTTAGAAAATGTTTAACCAAGTTTAAAAAGCAAAAGGAATGAAAAGTTTTCAAAGAAAAAGGAAATGTTAACAAAGTTTCAAAGCTAAATATTAAACAAGTTTTCAAAACAAAGAGTGTTGATCTAGTTTTCAAACAATTTATCAAAATTTAAATCATAAAGTGAAATGTTTTCTTGGATTTAAAATGTTTTGATTTGGAATAATCATGTATCGGGTTAACTAATTAAATTAATTCCTAAATGTTTTTAAATGAATCTAAATGATGAAATTAAGTAATTAATTAAGATAGAATGGGTTATCTTAAACTAATTAAGGATAATTACTTAATGTAATTAATTAAAAGCTAATTACTTAACGTAATTAATTACTTAATGTAATTAATTAAAGGATAATTAATTTATATGAGAAATTAAAGGTTAATTAATAAATGTAAGGATAATTAATTAATTTCAATAATTAATTAAATGGTTTAATTAATATTAATCAAGCAGGATTTAAATGTAATTAATTTATTTGTGTTAATTAAATTAATTAGAATGGTGTGACCTGTTATCATGATTATGGATGATTAGATGGTATTGAATGTTTGGATTGTTTAATATCTCTAGTCTGATAATTTGTGATGTTCTGTGATAAGATATGCTTGGATTGAACGGTGGTAATGTGGGTTATCTATCTGTGATGAATTGTGGTGTAAATATGACATTCTGAATTTAAAATTTAACTGTATTCACTTGAACAACTTGGCTTAAAGATGACATTGGATTCGAAGAGAGCGGGGACGGGTATCAGGAAATACCCGAAACCACTTCGATTTGTAATCTACAATAATTCTTTGTGGATTTGAGTTTAGAATCAAATAGGCTGGAATGGAATATTTAAGTAACATGGCCATTTAAACTAAGCAACAGTTCTTAGATATTGTTTTGTAATAAGTGATTGACTATAAGATAAGAACTCGTAGTGAGGTACGAGCTACCCTGGGTTTTCAATAAAGTTTTATACCTTAGTATTTCAATTTAAAAGGGTTTACTCACGTTGGTTTCCAGCCTGACTCGGTGTTACTTTAATGTAATGGTCGAGTCAGACCGAGTATTACAGATTTTCAGGTTAGGACGTTCTGGAGCTCAAGAGTCGAGCTGGATGGCATAAACGTATGAAGTATATCCCGCTGTATGTTAGAGTTGTATTGTTTGTATTTCGAGACAAGTTAATTTTAATTGTCCAGTCTATTTGTGTATGATTATACTCTAATGTATTGTAAGAAATTAACAATTACAGATTTTCTTGTATAAATGCTATTATTTGTACATTATATTTTGATCCGCTGCGAATGTGAGATTCTGTGCTGTTGTTTTTAGTTTCTTATTATACCTCTTTTCTTCTTTACTCTAACAATCTGGAATTTCCGACATTCGATTACTAGGCACTTCTACAGTGAATGTATTAGTGTCGAATTTCAAGGTCGAAAATTTCGGGTCGTTACACTGCTAGTTGCAAGACATGACACGGTCTCCTTCAGTCTTGTTTTATGTATAGCACATTCAATATTGCTTGTAAAATTAGGTGAATGCGTATATTTTTGCCTGATTATAGTAGAATGGTGATTAACTTTATAAATAATCTTTATATGATAATAGAACTATTTTAAATTTATCCTTTGCTTATAGGTTGTTGAAGAAAAATGACCGCTTCAAGAGAAGGAAAAATCATTAGTAGTTTGCTTAGGTTGATAGAGTTTCTAGTGCTTTTCTAGTGCCATATTATTTTGCTGCCAGTCTTGTACCTGTAAAATTGCTAATATGAAGCGTTTAGTAATTTATTGAATATTATTTGGTGTATCAAACATGATGTTAACTTTATTGTGCTATGGAAAAATTTAACTGCAAAATATACCATTGTGATTGTTTTTTTAGTATGTAGTAATGTGGTTAAAAATATTTAGTAGTGCATCAGATGTGGTTAATACTTTAGTTCACTTGTTATGATTGTTCAATTTTTCACAGCATTTGGTTTCGTAGAATTTTAATTATGTTAGGATAACACCATTTTTCATAGTGTGTAAGAAATGTCGTTGGTATATTATTTACGTTAAAAGTTGTCACAAATACATAAAAGATTTATAGAAGAAAACAAAGCAAAGAATTAAATAAAAAGCGAGAAGAAAATGATACACGATAAATATAGTGGTTCGGTTAAATGTTGGTCTACGTCCGTTTTAACTTTGTTTGTGATTTTGCAAAGCTTTTACACTGTGATTTTATGGTTCGATGGTCTATGGATCGATAGTGACCCGTACAACAATAGTACAAAAATTTAAATTGGAAAAAAGAACTTTGAAATAGTCCATCATCCTCTATTTATAGAAGAAGATCATCATATTTGTTTCTTCTATGTTCATGGGGGTATTTGAGTAATTTAAAAATCTTAACATATGCTCATGTTATTATATTCATTACTCAAGACTCAAAATTTCATGCAACACACTCTTGTAAGCTACTCTTAACTTTGAAAATGAGGGGAGTAAAAGCGAAATTTAAAAAATGGAGGGATGCACAAAATAGTTTCAAAATGGAGGGATATAAAACAAATAAAGTTGTCTACAATTTCCACTCGTATTTTTTTTACCCTAAAGCATGAATTTCATCTTCAATCCCAGCCTAATAATGTCATGTGTTCTTATTATTTGCCTCCACTACATCTGCATGGCATCGACCACTAGGTCAATCATACTGTGTCCACTATAGATATATATTATGCTGTTGTGCCATTCACATATCACGTGGGCTGTGTCTGAGTTAGAGCAATTTAAACTGTTTGGATTTTCTCCTCTGGATTTTTCTCCTCTTGATTTTCCACTTCTTCCGTGTAAAATTAGAAGTAAAGCATTGCTCTTATTTAGTAGCCTAAAATTTCATCATATGTAGATTTTCCTTTTCTATTTCTTACACTACATTTTGAATTTTCGCTACCCGATCAATTTCGCAACTACCTACTGTTGTGTTTATTTTCTCCTTTGGATTTCAACTTTCGGTAGTTCCTACCTTTTTTCCCCGTTGATGGAACTATCAAAATATATCCAGTTTAGTTCCTACCTTCTAATGCAATATGTGAACAGCCTGCCTTGTAAGAACGAGGTTCTTCGTTATAAACTTGGAACTAACAACCGACAGCTTGAAAGCTGCTGCTTTTTATATATCCCGGCCAAACAAATTAAAGAAGAACCTAAAATCCATCCATATATATACCAAGATAGCATGTTCACTCTTCAATTTGCCCAATTGATTCCCAAACTTCGAATTATCCTTAACTGGCATGTACACCGAAACATATATAGGCAATTAATTTTATTGCATACTGATCGATGTCCATTTACTTTAATAGTAGATGCAACTGCCCTATATATTCATATGCTTGCCAAATCCATCTATATATACCAAACAAGCTTGTTCACTCGTTAATTTGGTTAATTGATTCCCAAATTTTAATTATTCCTAACTACTACATATATTGAAACATATATAGGCAGTTAACTTTATTGCATGTTGATTGATGCCCATTTACTTTATTAACAGATGCAACTACTCTATATATGCACATTCCTGCTTCTTGTATGTTTTAATTATACATGTATGATGTGATAAATTTCTATTTTGTCAAATTGTGAACTTGCCTATTATATCTTTTGGGTAATAAATTGTTATCATGCATTCATTCAAATATTAATTCCTCACTCGGCGCTTTTCATTCTTTAACTTAATTTTCTGACCATCATTGCATATGTACTGCCTACATATGTGCTTCCCTTCCCTTCCCTTAATTTCGAAGTTTCTTCAATTTATCATATTTATTAACTTTTATATCCGTTGGTGCTATTTTTTCATGCTCCGTCCTACTCAGCATATGTAATGTATTATTGTTCTTCAAAATCCTTCGTCATCATTCTTTAGCATACATATGCATATGCATACATACTAATACATACATATACAAGCGTATATGTAAATATATATACATTCATGTATATATGTGTGTGTATTAAAAATGTTGTTTGTATGCTTGGATGTGATCTATTTTTTCAATAGACCATGTCATTAAGTAATTTATATTCATATATAATTTTTTGGAATTATTATAGCTGCATTAGGATTCTAAGTTAAATTGTTAGGCCGAAAAATCCATGTTACCGAGATCTCTATGATATGGTGAAAATATAAATTCACGTTGTTTAGGTTCCAAGTATTTAAATTCCACTAAAATTTTAATTGAAAATAAAATTGACTTTTAAAATTTCCCTCTTTGTTTTAATCAATATAAAAAACGGAACATATTAAATTAATGGAAAGGAGAGGTATGGAGCCAGTTTTAACTTCCTTTTTACTTTAGTTTGTTATCCATCTTATTTTAAATTTCCTTTTCCTATTTAACTTTCGTTTCCCTAAATAAGTATTCATATTTAGGGGGGACAAATCAGTATGATGGGTCTGGTTAAGGACTGATGCAATAAACAAAGTACAGAACAAGTTCTGGGGCATAAGAACATTGAAAAATTAGAGTATAGGCAGTAGTAAATATCATTATTGTATTAACACTGAGATGACAAATGAGAGGTGCAACGATCAATTCAAACAATAGTGTAAACAATTTGATTTTTTATTTATAATATTATATATATTGTGATGAGGTAGAGCCTTGGCGCAATGGTTAGGTCACCCGCATGGTGATCTGGGCGCCCATGTTTGAGTATGAAAATAGCCTCTTCGCAATGCGAGGGAAATGCTGCGTACATTATCAACTTCTCCAGAGCCCACTATCATGTCGGAGCCTCGTGCACTGGGTTCTACCTTTGTTATATATGTTGTGATATCGGTATGAATTTTCTTAATAGTTTATGATAAGCAATTTGTTTACCTGGGTTATGAAAAGAAAACTCTTATGTGTTCTAAAAGATAACGAAATCATAACACTTGCCTTTGTAGTTCTTGGTTCAGGTATTCGCATCATATAACCACTACCTGATATCCTTTATAACGGAGATAAGTATTAGGGTAAGAAGTCGCACACTTATTTTATCTTTCTAGAAACTAAGGTTTGGCAAAATCTTTTGAGATAATTGATTTCCAAATCGATGCTTTCACTTTAAAAATTAACGAGTAATGGCTGCTTTAGAATTCAATCGAGCATTGGAGATTTGGGCTTCGATGGAAGTTCGTATTCCAAGTTCTCTCCTTTTTTCATTTAGACTTTGATTTGCAGATCTGGTGCTTGGGATAGTCACTAGTGGGGCCTGGTTCTGCTCTTCGACATGACTGAAGACGAGAGCCTAGTTCCGCTCTTCGACATGACTGGAGATGGTCTTTACCTTAAGATCATCTTCGAATCTTGTGAGTTTCTGGCCAATAAGGCTTTGGTAAGGATATTCGCCCTTCGGTAAGTCCTAGATATGTGACTGACTTGCGGCTGTCCTTTGAGAATTTATTCTCAAACGAAGTATATGTCAATTTCAATATGCTTTGTCCTAGAATGTAAAACTGGATTTGTTGACATGTATACCGTACTCTTATTGTCACACCATAATGTTGGTTTGAGTTCAATTTTGACATTTAGCTCACCAAGCAAAGATTATATCCACATTATTTCAGCGATTGCACTAGCCACACTCCTATATTCTACATAGGTACTAAATTTAGATATAGTTGACTGTTTTTTTTAAACACCATGATTCTAGATTATCCTCAATGTAAATGCAGTATCCTGAAAGTGATTTTCTATCATCAGGATATGTTGCCCAATCAGCATCATCAAATCCAGTCACATTGAGATTTTTTCGTGTCTTTAGTGATAGGCCACATGCAGCAGTCCCTTTTAGGTACCTTAAAGATCCTTTTTACAGCTTTCCAATGCTCACTTGGTGGCTCCTGTATAAATTGAGACACTTTGTTAACAGTGAACGATATGTCAAGTCTAGTTATGGTAGCATATTGAAATGCCCCACAACGCTTCTATATTATTCGACATTAAATATTGGTTGTCCATTGTTTTTGGAAAGCTATTGATTGCATATCATGGGTGTTGGTTGAGGATTAACTTCATCCGTTTTTAACTTGTGTAGAATTTCATTGATGTACTTTATCTGGCTTATAATTATTTCTGAACTTGATTTCCTAATTACTTCTATGCTTAGAAAGTAATTTGGATTTTCAAGATCTTTAACAAAAAACTGGTTTTCCAGATGCTAAATAAGGCTATTGATTGCAGCTTCATCCTAACATGTTATAATTAAATCATCAACATATATTATAATATATACGACAGATTTTTTATTGATTTTAATAAATAAAGAATTGTCTAATTAGCGGACTGATAACCAAATCTAACTAGTTTGGTTTTTAGTATATCAAACCAGACCCTTGCTGCTTGTTTAAGGCCATATATTGCCTTATCTAATTTGCACACATAATTCAAATTTTGGTTATATCCCTATGGTTGTTCCATGTAGATTTCTTCTTACAATATCACATTTAGAAATGCATTGTTGACATCAAGTTGCCTGATATTCCACTGTTTATATAGAGCAATAGTAAGAATCACTCTAATAGTTATTGGCTTGATCACTGGGAAGAATGTTTCATTGAAGTCAAATTCATATTGTTGTGTGTATTCTATGGCTGCAGGTCTAGCTTCATATCTGACTGTTTTTCCATTTGGTTCTTCTTTGCTTATCGGTCTATTGGTAGCCAATAATATTTTTGTTATTTGGAGGACTGACCAATTCCCATTTTTTATTTTTAATAAGAGCATTGTATTCTTCATCCATAACAGCTTCTCAATTTTTGTCCTTTGTAGCTTGTTCAAAAGTTTCTGGCTCTTCTATTGCTTTGGCTGTAGCATAAAGTTTTGGTTTGAATACTCCACTTTTTGATCTTGCGATCATAGGGTGACTTGATCACACTTGAGATTCCTTTGTGTTTATTGGATCGAAATTGTTCCTGAATTGATTTTGTTGAATGTCTGTAGACTCATCACTAACCTGTTGAGTTTGATCATTTGTGCATGTAGGAGACTGATTGAGATAGCTGGGATCATCTGCTAGTTCATGACTTGACTGATCAAGCATTGAAAGTTGTGAATCATTAGCTCTTGTAGTCCATTCAGTCTCCTTTTGTCGCCGAGCATAAGAATATGCAGGTAGATCGGGTATTAACATTCTTGGGTTGTATACTTTCTTGGTTGTTTTCATATCTGAGTTGCCACATGGGAATACATGTTCATCAAACACAACATGTTTGCTAATAATTTTTTTTACACCATTATCAAGACATTTGTATCCTTTTTGATTAGTTGAATATCGTAAGAAAGTACATGGTTTTGATCGAAATCCAGTTTATTATCGTTGTACTATCTTAAATGAGGAAAACATAGACATCCAAATGTCTTTAAGCTATGATAATTAGATTTTACTCCAAATAACTTTTTTATAGGACTTACTTCTTTCAGCATTCTTGTTGGTAATCTATTAATTAAATACACCGCTATATTGAACGAGACCATAGCCTCTAATAGCAGTTTCCACTTAAACTTTCCAAAGAAGATAATTATTCTCTACAAGATGTGCAGTAATCAATTGACTTTCAGGGCTTACAATAGTTTTTATGAGATTTTCAGTGGCAACTTGATGTGGGTTGGATGAAGTATCTAAGGTGGTAGAGCTGTCATTATCTCCTGCTATGATGGCTTGAAAAATATGATCAGAATCTAGAGACTCGGTGATTTACAATGTCAAGAAAATTTAGATGGGTGGTGATCAGCTTAGTTACTGCCAGTACTAAAATGAGGACACTTGGCTGATGAGTTCTTGGCGAGGTAATAACTATTTTACTGCTTCTTGATGATTTTTAGCTATTGGTATCATTTTTGCTTCAAATTACATGGAAAATATTCTATAAAATTATTTCTAGGAGTAGTACCTTCTGGGCTTCTCCTTATGCTTTGCGTTCTCTTCTTGTACTCTAACTTTTATTGTTAGAGCAGCCCTTTTTAGTTTTGTGCTTGCATCATTTTGTCATTAATAGGGTTCATGAAATACAGGTATAATAGCGATCAAACCATCGCATGTCGTCACCCCAATAGCCAAAGCAACCTTTAAACCGACGCAAACTAGAAAAACCTTCGCGCTTGTGATCCAAGCATCTAGATGCCAACACCACATGTCACCATCATCCCCTATCACATGCCTTTTACTAGAGTGACCACATGTATTTTTTATTCTTCTGTTAATTTGGAATTATAGTTAAGGATGAATGAGATCTAATTAAATAAGGGAAGGACAAGGACGAAAATGAATGAATGGATAAGTGTAAGTATTAGCTTAGGTATTAAATAGAAAGTGTAGTCAAACTAGAAAATCCTTATTTATTTTATTTCCTTTCAAATAATTCTGAACCCTTAACCATTTTATCACCCATCATTATTCTATCTCCAATTAAAATTCCACTTGAGGCATCAAATCCAAATTTTATTTATATTTATTATTATTTGTTTTCTTTTATTAAAATATTATTTTCAATTTTCAATAATTATAAATAATTGTTTTATTTCTAAAGTAAATTTCAAATTTCGACAAATATTATTTATTTTATCGAAATAAATTTTCAAAACTTTTTAGATTTCTAAGACACAATTCAAATTCCAATTTTGAATTTTAAATCAATGTTATTCTTTTGATGTTAAATAAAATCCAAAAATTCAACTTATTAAATTAAATTTGATAAAATATTTAATTAGATTCCCAGTTCATTTTGAAATATTTAATTTATTTTATCTTCGAACAGGGATGTTATAATTAATGAAGTAGAAGATAATCTAATAAAAAACTTAGGGTTCACAAAATCATATCTTGCAACTAGCTTGTATTTTCTGATAAAAAACGCAAGTTAGCTTATGTTTTTCAAAATTTCAAAAAATTAATTTTTTTTTTCAAAATTAGAAAGTGCAACTTATCTTGCATTTTATGTCAGAAAAGTGTTTGATACTTTGAATTTTCTATTTTTCAAAAACAGGAACAAAATTTACACAGTTATTTCAGTAGAGATTTCTTTTTATAACATCATAAAAAAGGGGCATATCGCTATTATTATTTAATGTTTTTGCTTTCAATTTTTTGATTAGGAACAATAAGAGCTATTAGAAATTGACCGTGCTATACATGCGTCATTGTCTTTAAAGTGGAATTTGGCACAATTATGATGCAGTTGTAAATTGTCGTTCCTTCGCAAAGGCTAACACAACAATCTTCAAACCCACGTTAGAGCATTCTTCGAGTAATTTCAAAATGGAAATGTGGATATATAAGTTAAGAAAAGTGTACGATAACTTGAATTATATATTTTTTAAAAACAGGAACAAAATTTACATATTTATTTTAGTAGAGATTTCTTTTTATAACACCATAAAAAAGGGACCTCTCGCTATTTTTTATTTGACGTTACAAGCCTACGTTAGAGAATTTTTGAGTTTGCATTGTAAATACTTTCCGAAGTGTTTTGATTTAATGACCTCTTAAGCAGCCCAAGCCCAATTTTCGCAAAACCCTTTTTGCCAGCCGCCTTATTGTCCAAATTTATTTCCCCTGAAACTGTAATGTATTACACTCGCTAAATCATAAATCGTACTCCCTCTCTTCTTATCGTCTACTTTTTTCTCTAGACGCCACGGCTGATTTCATGGACTCTTGATACGTCTAGATATGGACGAAAACAAAACGTGATCGCCGATCTTGTCTGAGAAACCTACGGATGTGGCATCTCCATTTGCTATTTGTCATCTGTTCTGGTGGCTGTGAAGAACGATGATGAAGAATTTAAGAACATAGATCAATCTCATGGAGAGTTGTTAGAGAAATCGTGGAAGCTAACTTCATGTAAGCGTCTAGTAATTTTGATAATTTGTCAACACTGCGTTGATAGCTTTTCTACTTATCATCATATAAATAAGATGTGCTGCTAATGTTGAGTTACAAAATTACAGCAAGAATTGATCATTAATTGTTTTTATTATCCGATATCATTAATTAATATAACCATAAGGATGGAAATTTTATAATGAGTGAAGTTTAGGATAGTGAAACCAGTCTCCGTCCATGATTGGTTTGAAAACAACTTGTTGTCTTGCGTGATTTTACTACTCTCTTTCTCTCTCATTCTATTTGACAGATAAAATTGATATTACAAAACAAAAACTCATTTTCAAACTAAATACTATTCAGAGAAATAGGCCCTAGTTTTTAGAATCTGGACAAAGAAATATTTTTTGGTGTTAATTCAATAACTTGCTCCTACTCGGATGCCTTGTTCAATCACCACTCCAATTATATATGCATAATAACATGCTCTTAAATTATAAAGGTAACTTAGTATTTTGCTATACATCTAGCAAAATTACAAAGTTTACGATTATATCAAACATTGAAAATTGCATTTTAATTCAAACATGCGAGCTACAAACACAATAATCAAAAGGATAGATATGAGATTGAAGTTATATTAACAACAGAAGTCGGTTCTTGTCATAATTGACCGGATCAATTTTTGAGATATCGAGTAAACCGATGCTGTTGAGTTTTTTTATCCGTCGGTCTTATTAATTATAAACCAGCCAAAACCAATGTAGTGTAATTATAGCTGTTTTTTCATAACCCTTCAACTTGACGCTTTAAGGAGGTTCTCAAGTTTTATTCCAATTGCACCCTTATAAGTATACTCCATTTCGGTTATTTTATCTCTCCAACTCATATGTTATTTACTTTAATAAAAAAAACATTTTTATGTTTTTTTTAAAGATTTGAACATTTTACTTGTTTTAATTATAATATTATTATATTTTATTACTTAATATATCTCAACACACTAATCTCTCTTTTCCAATGCGTGCGCTTGTGTCCTCAAAACCCAAACTCTTAAACTAATTTTTCTTTTATAATTCCATACTCGCACCATCTTACACTAATATCGTTTTTTAAATCATTATACAAAAAGGTATATTTTTATATTCTATTCTATAATTATGTTATACAGGAAAGTGAAATTTTATTTTATTTCAAATCAGCATCTACTGTTTCAAAACAAATGAATGTGTGTGTATATATATATATTCACAAAAGACGATCATCTTTATAACGACATTTATACAACATACTGAGGGAGTGAGCAATTTCTTATTATCAATTTTTTTCAATGATTCTTTTTATTTTTACAATTTATTCTAGTATTTGGCTTGTTTCAAACATTTTTGTTGATGATTTTCATTTTTATAATGTTTTTTTATGCATTTTGGGTTATGTTAATTTTGATGATATACAAGTAATTTTGCATTCTTATCTAAACTTCTAAGTCTAACTGATGCCTAATTAACTCAGCAGCATATATCCATAAATTACATAAATACCTCACAAAAATTAGTCGAAACTGATGCTCTTATTTGCAGTGAAAATAGCTAAGCTCAAAGCCGCTCGTCAATGCTTCTACAATACTAAGGTATGGGGCCTTAAAATTAAAAAAGAAAGTTTTAAGAATCATTAAAAAATAATTGAAATGGATGTTTTTGGGAAGAAGGGAATTTAGTAATGATTGAATACCATCCTCTTATTTGAACATTAAAATGCAATGAAGTTGTTTATTTTGACTCATCGAGACAAAAAATAAAATATACTTCTAAGGGTTAGTAAATAGTTATTAGACTGAGTGGTTTCTTCTTAACCTATAAAAATAGAAAAATGAGTGTCAAAGGACATAGTTATCAAAGCGCTCGTTTAGACGTCAGCGATGTTCAAGGCTTAGAAAAAGCACCTTATGCTTTGAAAAGCCGAAAAATCGAAGCTTTTGAAAAAGCACGTTTTACTATTGAATAGTTTAAAAAAAAAATAAAGGGCATCACTCACAATCGAGCCCAATTATGTGTTATTTGGCAGATTTCGATCCAATTAGGCCATAGGACATTGTCGACGTCGACTATTCAAGGTATAAAAGTATTTCCACTCTCAAAACTTAGATTCGCTGCCGTTGATGAATTCTGCCTACCGCTGCCGTTGAATTCAAGCTACTGTCTATCGCCTTCACCTGCTTACATCGAAGCATCAATCCCTGCTCTTGTTGAAAAGTGATGCTCAAGACGTCTAAAAAAGCCCTAAATGCAAAAATGCGCTAGGCGTAACCCTGTGGCACTTTCGCCTTGACAACTATGGTCAAAGAAGAAAAAACATAATTTTGACGAGATCTCAGATTGTTATTTCGATTCATATTTCGATGAGATTTCAATATTCAGGACGAGATGAGTGTCAAAGAAAGTATGAACGAGATTTTATATCTTGTCTTATTTGAGTGTGAAAATGAGATCTCAAATAAGATCTCAGATGAGATACATGAAGTTTAAAATCATGGATAATATACTGAAGTTCAAGAGTCATGTTTTGGATATATGAGATTTTAATATTTCATGTACATAATTAACATGCTTTTTTATGTCTTGTTACTCAATATCACATTAAATGTAAAATTTACATTCAAAATGAAGCTGGCAAAATACATGTATTGAACTCTACAGTTTCAATGTTTACATAGATATTCAAAACATGTATTAATATTGATACAGGAAAATAAAACAATATAGTGCAAATTAAATAAAGTTGATTTATGCAAACAATTCATTATTAGGTTAAGGTTATCAGTTTTGGATTTAAATTGTAAGTCGTAAATATATATTTTTTGAATTGAATTTAAGTTCTAACCATAAATTTAAGGTTTTTATATATATACATGTTTTGAATTTATACATATTAGTTAAAAAATTATATCAGTCACATTTGTTTATACATATGTCAAGAATTGATTATTGTTTTTATTTATCTTATAGAAATTTCATCATTGAAAATTGGGATCGCTCCATAGTAGCTGCTTTGCGGGATGCTTTACATCTTTTATTTATGAGAAAGGAAAGAGCTATATTTATTAGGTTTCAACAATGTGTTTTTTTTTCAAACTTCTTCAATACACAAACGTTTAATGCATGCATTTTTATAGTGAACACAACATGATAATGTTATAATTTTCATTTATTTTGCGATTCCTTACCATAAATATTTAAAAACCATTACTTCAAAAGAGTTGAAACAAGTTGAACAGACGACAAAGTATAAAATGAATATATAATAGTCATCTTCAATTCCACCGTTCTCTCCTTTGTCTTCAATTTCCATTTCTTTATTCTTATCGTTCGTTGAGTAGCCATGACCATAACCATCTTCTTTCCATCCTCTTCAACTAAAGCCTCCTTTCCGTTTCAACATATGAATAAATAATATCTAATTTACCACGCTTTTGATTTGTGGAATCTTGCAACTTGCTTCTTCTTAAGTTTGAAACATTCATGTGCATCCATCTTACTAGTGTTAATTGGTAAAACGGGATTTTCTTGCTCACATATCCATTCATCATCGCTATCCATGTCAGATAAATATATTTGATATAGGCCATCAATTTCCTTTCTTTTTCCATGCATAAGTTCAAATTGAAGAATGTATTTTACAAAAACTAAAGCACTAAGTCTTTTTTATTTTAGATTATTCCTTCGCTTTGTGTGAATCTGAAGTTTTGAATATAAGAAGTTGTGATGGATGAACTAATATAAAAAGTGAAATAATTTATTTTGCTTATACTCGATCAAACGTGCTCTAGTTACGCTCATAACTTGTTGAACAACATGTCGTGCTGAAAACTTTTATTGCAAACCTTTGTAACCCATGACATTCACCACCATAGCTCTCCCATCTCAAAACTGTTGATTCATATAATACAAAATTGTTATATACATAACTTTATATCGTAAAATGATAGAAAAAGTAGGCATGAGGATATTGCATAATGCTTACCAGGTTATTTAGTTTGACGATAGCCATTAGCTTTTTCAAACTCTCCTATCAATGAATACAAATCAAGTAGTCCATCAGGTCGTAGTCAATCTTTCTATAGTGTCGTATAGTCCTTTTTTTAATCTTGACATCCATTGCATATTTATTATTACATCAATATTTTGGATTCAAGAACTCCACCTCATGTAAAGATCTATCGCATAGAGCATTCTATCGCTCATCAATGATTCCCCACACTTTCTCATATCTAGACTCCACACTTTGTAATTTTGATCTAGTTTTTTCTTTTGTTTGATCCATTACCTTATAAATATAGCCCATTGCAGGTTTGTATCACCATCTGCCAATCTAAAAACTTTAACGGAAGGAATTATACTTTTCTAGCAATATTTTATTCCATCTCAAAAATTCTATTCCGTTTAACCAAATTGCTTCTCCTTTTAACAATTGTAAAAAAACCAAAAGGAAAATTATAACACGATGAATTATACAAATTAAGAAAGAAAATGTTTACCTTATGCGACTGCCTGGAAAGTCTTCTCTCTCTTTTAGGATTGTTTTTATGTTTTGGGTTTTGTTCAACGCGAATCTCTTAAATATGATTTACTTGTATTGATTGTGGTCTTTAATTCTGCCTAAATGACCAGTTTCATTCTTTTCACTTTCTAATTTGGTCTTTTGATGTTGATTTCTTTATCTCTTTATTGGATGTGACCTTTAGTTTGGCTTGGATTTTCAAGCATCCTTACAGGTACTAGTAAGTTTCAAAAATAATGTAATCAATGTTGAGGAGTGCAACTTGTAGTTTTAAACATTTCCACTGATAATTTTGACCTAGATCTTGATTTCTTTACTGGGTGTTAAATCAGGAGACACACAATTCAATTTTAATCACGATCACCATACAATTCAACTCTTTGATAATAATGCATTGCAATCTTGGTTATTGGTTTTATTTTTGAATTACGTAGAGAATTAAGCTGAGATTATAAACTCTAAGGAAGTTTGTGTTTGCCAATACATACTTCAGGTGTTTGTTATAGAGTTGTCAGTTTCAGGTTTTGAACTCGTAATATTTGGTCCCGCCGTCTGGACCGTCAACCAACTGTACCAACCCTGTGTTGACTTTGGTTATTGGTTGTAACTAAAGTGTATATATAGATAAAGTGCATATATATAGAGCAAAGTGTAGTTGTGCGTATAATATTTTGAGAGCGCGTGGTATTTTTTTCCAAATAGATCACTCACCTTGATACCTTGATGGTTCGAACCCAAGACATTTAGAATTTTAATGTAGAACGCCTTACTGCTTATCGCTTGAGGTAATGATCTTTTATTTTTGAAGTGTACTATTTTTAAAAGGTTATTGTATAATAATTCATTTATCAATTTTTACCTTTCAATATGTTCTTCCAACTAAGACATTTCTAACCTAGAAGATCACTCTTAAAAGCATTATATGGGAAATATATTTTTATGTCCTTAGGCCTATAAAATAGTTTTATTTACTAGTTGTAATTTATGAGAAAGTCGTTTTAAAAAAATAAGTAATAATAAGTAAACAATAGTCACCATCGATAGTTTATCTAATTCTTTACTTTAAAAGAGATTATTCTATTAGGTGTTTTTATAATCAGTGGGTGCTCTAATGGTTAACTAATTTTTAAGCAATAAAACGGAAAAGAAAATTTTACATGATTTATTTTAAAGGACATTTGTCGGTTACTAAAAAGTAAGCTCAAGGTAGAAGCTTTTGAAAATTGACAGTCGAACTAAAATTAAGCGGATCCTTCCATTATTATTACATTCAAAAGTGATGAGCTTAAAAAACAAGATTCTTATTAATATACAACTTATTATTTCATGGTGTTTAAGGCTGTGCTATGCTACATGACACCCAAGGGTGGATCAGGGAACGGGCTTAGCTAGGTTTTAGCCTACATTTTTTACAGTGAAAAGCGATGAGCTTAAAACATCAAACTCTAAATGTGGTTAAATATAAATGATATACAACTTATTTCTTTATGGTGTTTTTAAAACTCTGGTTAACTGGTACATGACACCCAAAGACGGAGGTGGGGATGAGTTCAGATGGAGTGTAGTCTATCAAAAAAATACGAGTTTCATAAAATACCAAGAATGCTTTAGTATTTTTTTATATAAATGGTATCTCTACCTAAGAAATATCATATTTGGATCGTAAATGTATCAAATCTGACTATAGAAGGTAAAATAATTGTAAAGACCTCTTTGTTTTCATCTATATATATTCAAACATTTTTACTTATTCTACCCTGGTTATTTAGAAGATCTTTCCAGTACTTTTCTATATGATATTTCGGTTAATGCTAGACCAATTTTTATTTTTGGCTCTACGAATGAAGTTATCAAATGCTACGAAGGTGTAACGATTCAAATATTGATTTTATAATAACCGCGACACTTGTTTTCTATTTTCTACGTTTATCTTCGGAAGCAATAAGTTCTACTATTTTTATAGAAGTATATCTGTTAGAAAGAAAGAAATTGATAGGACCAAAGATAGAAATTGGTATAACTTAATACTTTCGAAGATAAACCTTAAATATGGAAAATAAGCATCGCGGTTATACCGAAGTCTATATGTAAGTCGTTATGTTGGTATAGCATTTGCGACAATTTCATTGGTAAACCAAAGATAGAAATTGATCTAGTCCTAACAAAGATATCATAACGGAAAAGTATTTGAAAGATTTTCTAAATAACTAGGATAAAATAAAGAAATAAGTTTGGTCATATTTAGAAGAAAATAAGGAGTTCTTTCTAATTATTTTATCTTCCGCACGTAAATTTGATCCATTTGAAGAGGCGAAGAAAGAAATTTTATTAAGAAGCGCAAGAAAAAGCGAGTTGGTAAGTAGTTCTAGTTTAAGTTGTTTTTATTACCCAACACTATAATTATAATAGTAACAAGAGTCGTCTCCTTGCTCATCATGTGTTATCATCTTATGATGTTGATTATGATTCCAAATTTTATTTGCTCAGTGGAAACAAGTATGAGTCTTGCTTTAATTTGGATTACGAATAGCCCGGTATTCAGTTAATATTCTAAATTCAAGTAATGGTGCAGTCTCTTTACTAAATAAAATAAAATATATAGAAATGTTGATTTGTGGAACCCTGCCACAAAATAGCTGAGGTCTCTATCAGAATTATCCATCTCTCATTAATGTCAACGTCTATCGTTATATAATGCAATGAGTATCGAATTTGGTTTCCGCTTTGATGCCAAAAGCAATGACTACAAGTTTATAAAAATCCTTTTATTGCCGTTAAAACAAGCAAAACAATCCGAGTAAGCTATACAACCCGAGAACTGATTCTTAGAGAACTATACATAAAGACGATGTTTTACCTTTCCAATATATCGATTGTGATGTTACATGCAAGAAAAGGACATGCTTTTGGACTTATATAATTTGGTTTCTCGCATCTTGATTTCTTTTGATTTATATAATGAAATATTTGAAATAATGCAGCTGTTTGGGTAACGTGATTTGGATCATTGCGATCATGCTTATAATGCTTTAGATTTCATGAACGACAAACTGTGTCACTTAAAAGGCATTAATTTGGAAATATTTAAAAGCGATCACACATATTTAAATATGGAGTTGGATGAATACGGCTTGAAAGAGACTTGGGAAAAATGTAAATTTGAACCTACTGGCATTTGGAATGGAAGCTGCCTCCTGAAAAGCCTTTACCTTCAAAGTCTGTTATAACAAAATTCAAAATCCTAATCCTATTCTTTTGGAGTTTGTCTGTTATAACCAAAGCCTGGTTTCACTTAAAACTGAAGATGATGGTGCATATACATGAGTTTTTTTTAAATCTGATATGAAAATACACTAACTAGGTGAATTAATATCATCTTGTTGATTTTATGCTAAAGAATAGTTTACTGTCTTTTGGTTCCTCAAGGCTTAGAGATGATTGCAATATGTTTCATTGTTCTTTCACAGTAAACCATCTTGTTTGTTTCTAAGATTCAGTTATAACTTTCTCATACAGAAATTGCAAGGGCGCCATGTTAGTGTAATGCATTTTTTTCACTTGCTTAAGAGGGTTTTTTTAGCTTACTTGAAGGTTTTATGGTTATAGATGGTTGCAGTGTGCTTAATTGTTCTTTTACAGTAAAGCGTCTTGCTTGATTCTTAGATTGTTCGGTTATAACTTCCTTATAGAGAAAACTGCAGTGCCACCATGTTAGTTTTATACATATTTTGTTTCACTTGCTTACTGTTCTTATTGCAACTTGTTTGAAGATTTTATCATTACAGATCAACTGAACAAATATTGAGATGGATGCGTAGAATTCAGTTTCTTGTGTATATTGCAATAGTAATTGGTTGCTGAGGAGAAGATATAGGTACCGTTTGTGGTTTTAAATTTAGGGTCTCTCCTTTACGAAGAGAGCTGAGAATCTGAGCGGAGCATTTGAGTGACGCATTCGAACGGATAACGTTGAGTGAACAAAGAGTGCGTTTGTATGCTGCGAGGTGAAAATCTGAGCGAAATATCTGAAATGTATATATTTAAAAAAATTGATTTATGTTTAATTAATTATTTTTTAGTGAATAATATATATCCATAATTTACAAAAATAAATAAATAAATAAATTAAATTGTTCAGATTCAGTTCAAAAACAACTCCATGCTATAGTACCCACTAATACGATCGCAATGCAAAAACCTTGTTTCAAATGAACTTCATTTGGACATGCTATTAATTTTAGAAATTTAGAAATTTTTAAATTTAAATTACTTAACATTATTAATCAATTAAATAGCCCCCTTCACAACCAATGCACCATTTTTCTTCGTTCCCGTAATGGGTCATTTGCTCGTTGTCGCTTGAGACACAGGAACAGGGAATTTGGATTGTCGAATGATATCCTACTCCAATCGTAAATTGTAATTTTCTAATGCTTTAAGAATTTAAAAACCTTTGTTTAATTGCTTTATTTATCATGTTCATTGTGTATAACCGGTACATGTAAGCAATTATTTTGCAGCCATTTTAAGATTTAAGTGTAGGAAGTATCTTATAGCCCAAAAACTAGAGGGGTCTAAATATTCTTTAGTCAATGTTGTATTAAATGGGAATCTGTGATATAATTAAGTATATGACAAACTTCAAACTGGAGTTCATTCAACTTAATAAACAATGAGTAGAGAGTTACGCACTCACAAAGTCTGCATACTTTGAATCATATATAAGCATTTAAACCTTAATGTGCTTATGCCACCAATGTTGTATGAACTCTAATAATTTTATCTGTCACCAATTGAAGGTGTCTTATAGCCCAAAAATTATAGGGGTCCAAATAATTTTTAGCCATCTTGGATTAAATGCAAATTTGTGATATAATAAAGTACATAAAAACCTTCAAACTGGAATTTCAAATATGAATTCAACTTAATTCATAATGAGTAGAGTCGTGACTGATGAAGTCTACCTACTTTGAATCGTATATAAGTATTTAACACTTAATGTGCTTATGTCACTAATGTCATATGAACTTAATAACTTTATCCAACACGTCAGCTAATAACTTTATCTATCACTGCTACACATTCAACAATGTGTTATTTTCAAGGTTACAAAGGCTTACACTTGACCTTAGATCTACACTGGTAGAGTTAGGGGTACAACCAAGAGGTAATTGTGTAATTTATTGTGGATTATCTAACTTTATAATTAATTTTGTTCATAATCTGTTGTATACTTGTAACATTGTGAAATAAAATAATTAAGTAATAATTTAAAACATATCGATTGGAAAATCCTTAAATAATATGTTATATGATAATAATTGTCGAGCGTTGTAATCATGATAAATTTTTACAGTATTGAATATATACTATTTTAAATATTTTTAGTCAAGATGTTTCGAGAAAGGATACCGATACTTTCATTGAGACCATAGTACATAATGCTCTCTAAATGTTGGGCAGTGTATTACTCATCACTGCCGAGAGCTCTCTAAATGACCTGTTTTGTAGTAGTGTTGGTCGATAATAGCAAGATCAAACAAGAAATCTATGTAACGATATTATACAGTTTTTTTGAGTTGAGAATGTCGTTAAACTTCAGCATGAATACTGCATTTTAATTATAGTCCTCGAGCAACTATAGTTGCATCTGAATTGAAACATTGAAAGTGATGCACCATTCGATACAGAATCAGTCTTCTTAATTGTACGAGGTTAGTATCATGGTCAACTGTAATCAACTCAAAGTTAAAAATTCTAGTCAGAGTAGAACGATTAATAATATCATTGAGCCATAGATTTTGTATATGGACTAACCAAGTTGAATGTGGATAATATTGAAGTTTTGACCAATACTAAACTACATATATCCTAAAATGATAGTGTTGACAAAGAGGTCTTGTATAAACAGTTGTAACTAAAAGGTACCGCTCCGATGATATCTTTATTAATAGTTGGCTTGGAAGCGCAAACTTTTGGTCCGGCTACGAATTTCTAAAATACGCTTTACTCATATATAATTTAATGATCATCTATTATTTTTAGCGTATTATTTCTAGGCTGGACTGGAACTATTCAAACTAAGTTAAAACAGTTAATATTTTTTGAAAATTCGAACCATTCCTCCACGCTTAAGAATAGGATGTAACAAATAAATGTCATTTAAATAAATAAATTTCATTTATAAATTCATTGTTTATTAATTAATAACATAAATAAAATTCAAACTAAAAAAAATTAAATGTTGCAACTTCGAAATAAAATTTTTTAACCAACTATAAATGATTTCAACGTAAAAACATGACCAAATATTTTTGCAAATCATTTTTTCTTGAATGTGTTAATCATATGTATATAAGCTGTAGAAGAACAATTCATGCGCAAAGCACATGTCATCATCTTGCGCGACGCGCGTGCCATAGCGCTCGAATAGACAATGAATTCAGCTAAACTGACACACTACTAGACAAGTTAATGTGTGAACACTAGTATTTTGTAATGATCAAATATTAATCGCTAACTGAATTCACACTATGAGTTGCACAACCGAATTCACTCATAATAATTAAATTAACTAATATTTAATAAATATTAGTCATTGTTTTTTGAAAGGTACTTATATGCAACATATCACTGGGACAACATATCACATGTCAAAATGTTCGAATCACGCTATGCAAGTTTCGAACTTGTGACCTTTCGTATCAAAGTCGAATCACTTAACCACTGGAACATGGTGTTTGTCAATATTAGTTATTGTTGTGTTTGATATTTAGGATTTATTTACTAAGTTAGCCTCTAGAAAATGTTCTAGGTGCATTTGGTAATTAACAAGATGCATATATAAAAGTTATATATTGCATATTAATATAATGGATGTTGATATATATATTTAAATTATATTTAAAAACGGAATTAACCGCGCTTGCGATTGAAGCGTTTTAAGTTCAGTTTGGGTCCTTTAGTGGCCGACCATGAGGCTCTGGTTGAGAGTTTATTTTCTTCCGGTTTTGATTGGTTTTGGACGGCTCTGTGATTTGTGTTATCATAACCCTTATAAAAAAGTTTCCAAGTCGATTGTTGTTAGTTATAAAACAGTGAAAACCGACGTAGTGTAATTTTGATGGCAATTCCCAAGTCATGAAATTGAGTGTTTTGAGGGGTTACAACTTTTTTCAAGTATACCCCACTAATTATATTATAGAATCAATCTTCATAAAACTAAAGAATAAATATAAGAATATATATGTAACGTTACATTAGTGAAAAACTCTCAAAACTAGTGTATTTTAAACTTGTAAGCGTGTATTAATCGTTTATAGCAGTTCATGTAAACCAATCAAAAACGCTATGATCATTTACGGTCAAAAGCGTTACTCTTAAGACCTCTCATAACTAGTACTACAAAACTTCCAAACGAAGTTTAAGGGGATGAAGAAAGAAGTCTTGGGGTTGGACTTGGAAAGAGGAAATAGTGGAAGATCTTTTCCACTTGATGCACTATATAAGCAACCCAAAACCCCGCATTTTTCTCCACTCTCTTCCATCTTTGGTCGCTGCCACCTTCAGAACTCCTCACAATAGCCAAATCCCCATTAAACCCAAAACATCAAACAATTTGATTCAAGCGGAGATACTTCGACCCCATCAACTATGTGTAGGGATCTTGGAAATCTAAGAGACTTTCAATGTGATCTTAAGGTTACACTTCTATAAGGTATATTCTGATTCGTATGTATATTACTCCGTATACTATAATAGCCTATACATATATTATTACAATGTTTAATTTATAATTCAATTTCATAACTAATAATTAAATGCGTTTATTCATGTTAGCACAATAATACCATACATACATATACAATATTTCAGTTAAGTTGCTCTCGATAATTTAAAAAATATTCAGGTCGAAATATATTTATATTTGTTATATATATATATATATAATTTATAAAATTACTAAAAGAACAATTTCAATTAAATGTCAATACACATATATATATAATTAAAAATTATTTTTTGCCACACATATATTTATTTTTATTGTAATATTACAGTCAAATACAAGATGTTTTACAATTTTGAATTTATATCTTAAATTAAGATTTGAATGGCCATATATATATTTTATTGTGATATTACTTGGTCAAATATAAGATGATTTACAATTTTGAATTAATATCTTAAATTAAGATTTGAATTCAAGTATTTGTTTATCCAGTTAAAAATTAGATATTTTATTTAAAATTAAAATTTGAAAAATCATGACTTGGTAAATTATATACGATTTTGTAAAATTTTATTTATTATTTTTTGAAATACATCGCAATTAGCAGTAGGTAGTGTTGGCCTAGCTTTCAATCCATCGCAACTTGCAGTTACTTTAACAGGTAGTGTTGGCCTAGCTTTCAATCCGTCGCAACTTGTAGTTACTTTAACTTATATATTCTCGAATAGGCTGCAGTTGCAGTTTTATACTAATGTCATAATATAATCAGTGTTCCATTTTTCAAAATTATGTGTTTGATTCGACCTTACATTGTGTGTAGGTATATTGTTATTTGGAAAGTTTTGGCATACATCCTTATAATTATAAAAATTAAATTTCAGGTCCATCTCAATTTCTTTTTATATAATATCAATCCATATTGTATTTGAGTAATTTTACCAATTTTAACATGTGCTCATGTTATTTTTTTAATAAATCATAACCGCATGCAATACACGTTTTGACGGCTATTCTTAAATTTGAAAATGATAGATGTAAAAGCGAGTTTTCAAAAGAGAGGGATGTATAAAATAGTTTCCAAAAGGAAGGGATGTAAAACAAACAAGGTTCAAAAAGAGATATGTGTGCATAATTTCCACTAGTTATTTTGTATCCCTAAAGCATGAATTTCATCTTCAATCTCTGCTAAACAATGTCATGTCTTTCTATTATTTGTTACCACTACATCTGCTCCGCGCCGACCAGTTTAACGGTAATTTTACTACACTGGGCTAATCTTACTATGTCCAGTAAAGATATATTATGCTGTTGTGCCATCATCATATTATGTGGGCTATGGTTGAGTTAGAGTAATTTAAGTTGTTGGTTGGATTTTCTCATCTGGATTTTTCTCCTCTTAATTTTCCACTTCTTCTTGGTGTGAAATTTGAATTAAACGCATTGCTCTTATTTTGTAGCTTCAAATTGCATCATATATTGATTTAACCTTTTCTTATTTCCAACATTGTATTTTCAACTTGTGCTAACCGATCAATTTCGCGGTTACCTACCCTTGTGTTTGTTTTATCCTCTAGATTTCAACTTCTCGTAGTTCCTACCTTTTTTCCTATTGATACAACTGTCAGAATGAATCCTGTTTAGTTTTTATATGGCAAATGTATACCAAGCTAGTATGTTCACTCTTCAATTTGCTCGATTGATTCCCAAACTTTGAATTATCCTCAACTGCCATGTATATTGAAACATATACATGCAATTAATTTTACCGCATGCTGATTGATGCCCATTTCCTCTAATAGCAGATGCAACTGCCCTATATATTCATATGCTTGTCAAAGCCAATCCATATATACCAAGCTAGCTTGTTCACTCTTCAATTTTGTTGATTGATTCCTAAAATTTTAATTGTTCTTAACTACTGTATATATACTGAAACATATAGGCAACTAAAATTAATTGTGCAACAAGAGGGATGTGTCCATGATATGCTGATTCATGTCTACGTTTTTACTATACATGTATGATGCCATAGATTTTTATTTTGTCAACTTGTGAACTTAGCAAATTTTGGGTAATAAATTATTATCATGCATTCATTTACATAATAATTCCTCACTCGGTGCTAATCATTCCTTAACTTAATTTGCAGATCCACGTTGCATCTGCACTTTCTATATATATGTGCTCCCCTATCCTTCCCTTAATTTCAAAGTTGTAAATTTTATATTTATTGGTGCTATTTTTTCATGTTCCTTTCTACCTCAGCATATGTAATGTTTTGTTTTTCTTCAGTCCTTCATCGACATTCTTTAGCATATACATATTTTACAAAATGTTGTTTGTATGCTTAAATGTGATCTATTTATTTTTAACAGGCCATGTCATTAAGTAATTATATTCATATATAATTTTGTGTGTATCAAAATTTTAATTGAAATAAAATAACTTTTTACTTTCACTCTTTTTTTAATATCAAAAACGGAACATGTTAAACTAATGGCAAGGAGAGTTCTGGAGCTAATTTTAACTTCCTTTTCCTATTCAACTTAGGTTTCCCAAATAAGTATTAGAGAGAGGGAGGGAGGACAAATCTGTATGATGGTTTGGTTAAGGACTGATGTAATAAACAGAGTGGTTTATCAGATCAATTAATGGGGCACAAGAACATTGAAAAATTAATGTACATCTATCAGCATATCTCATTACTGTATTGACACCTAGATTCCCAACAATGGTGTAAACACTTTGATTTTTTTTTTAATGCTATATATATGTTATGTTATCCGTATATACTTTCTTAATAGTTTATAATAAACATTTGATTTTACCTGGATTTTGAAAAGAAAACTCTTTTGTGCTCTAAAAGATAACGAAATCATGACAAAAATATTCGGACCCATACAAGATCTCCAGGGTCATTCAATTTTGTTTGGGATGCTAGACATATTTGATTGGCCTTCATACCTCTTGGAAAAGGTTACACAAAGAAGATATGTTCTGTATTCAATCAATACATACTAATCTTGCCTAAATAATTGGCTCTAATCAGCTTAGGTAGTCAGCTTCTTTTGAAACACTGGGAACTTGGCATCTTTCGAAGAAGAAAAGTTTGCGTCTGCTGCTAACATGCAATTAGATTCAGCACGAACTACATGAAACCAATGGGATAAATTCATTTTCATATCAACTATGACTCACCATCCTTTATCAACTACACTGAATTGTGGAGACTTTTTCTTGGACAAAAACGATATTAAGGTTAACATAATAGTTTGGTAAGATTTGAACTTTGAATAGTTTATCTAACTACCTTTATTGTGTAAATATATTTGCACAATCTGGGCCCGTTTCACCAAAACACACAAAAATAATTGCTGAATATTTTGATTCATCTTATCAATTTGAATTTGTCGAAATATTGTAACTTCCTTCCACGTTGTTATGTGTATTTAGACAATATCTCAAATGAAAAAACCTTAATTTTATATTTGTCGTTTCTTAGTTTTATGCGCTTGAACAAACACACACTAGCATTGTCGACTGATGTAGACTTGTAGAGTATTAACGCTGAAATGCAGAACAAGTACTTCAAACAAGATGTAGAGTAGGTGAACAAGGCATAAGGCGATACACCGAAAGTCTTGTGTTAATTCCTTACTAAAAGAAGGGGAAGATCCAAGCAAGAGAGTAGAAGAGGAGGCTACTGAATAGATTTGCACATCTGCTGCAAACTGACTGTATCACATGGTTCGGCTTAGGATGAGTCTGAAACTAGAATTGCAGTTACAATTGGGTGGCTGAAACTAGAATGTAGATGTGTGTTTTGGGACCTGTTCAATCTTTGATACTTTGATGAACAGGGGCAACACTAAGCTTTAGAATGCACTGTCTCAGACTAAACCGATCTAGAATATTAATCTAAAAATAAGCCTGATAACGAGGCTAGTTATTATAGCTAGAACTTTGCTTCTGAATATGCAAATCTGAATCTGCGATTGTAGTTTAGTTTAGTTAAAGGAACCACCAAATTTAGAAACTGAGGTAGAAATGAACTGCAATATTGGGGCTTGATAGAGGTAGAAAATTCTAAAGCTAAGCTTCAGAAAATACAGCTGTGTATTGTAGCTGTGATTAGTTAAGGTATACCATGCTTGATAAGTGTTTGATGATAGAATGCTAAAGTTATGGAATTCTGAAACTTGTTACTATTGAGATGCTGAGATTGACTAAAAAATTATTGGCGATAAAATGTGGACATGACAGTAATAGCATCGTTGTAAGCGACCTGTTGCATTCGACGGAAACTGAAAAAGGGAATGGCATTCTGCTACACATACTGAAATAGTGGTGCTGCTTGGCAAGTGTTGCTGCCGAGTGATCTGTTTGGGATGAATGAAGCTGTACAAAAGTGTTCCTTACTTTGCAAACTGAATAGGTTAGTATCATTGAGAACCCATTTATTTTATACTGTGCTTAGTGGTAAAAGTGAATTATTAATATTTGGCTATAGAGTTTGAATTGTAGCAACTAGCAACACAGATGAGACATCAACGTCCTTCCTCTGCTCTAAATAACGTTAGTAATAAAATATCTACTTCGGTATTCGGGTAGGGCTATCTATCGATATCCAAAAAATACGAAATCCGTCTGCATTCTTATCTGAAAAGCGGATAAATTTCTAATATCCGGAAAAAGAAATGTGAATGCGGATACAAAGACATCCGCATTCGAAAATTATTCATCCGGTTATGTCAAAAATATAGTTTTAAATTATGTGTATTTTAATACAATAAAAAATATTCATTTATTGTTTGTATTAAGTTAGTAGTTTATATTATATGCATATAGTGCTTATTAACCGTTCATTATATGCATATAGTGCTTATTAACTCATCTTAAAGATAGATAATCATGCATAACATGTTCTCCTCTTGTAATCAACGAGTAAGCATAACTAATATAATGTGATTAATAGGTAACAGTATATTATGATAAACTAACCCAATATACAAATGTAGGGGTAATATAAATATCATAATATAAGCATATCCTAGAATACACAATAACAATATCAGCCAACAACTATACTATGTATCAGCTACAATCAAACGACGTACGATGAATAGTGTGTGTATCAATATTCATCATTGCTGATGAGTGAAGTCCGAAGTGGACATTAACCGCGATTCATTGACCCCTATGCATGGTCCAAAATCAATAGAGTCAGTGCATAATTGTACTATAGACCCCAAGCTGCATCCAGTGTGATGGAACTCGTGTAGATCTCACCGCACTCATATCAAGCATAAGTTATATATGACATTCTCTAGATATTTGACACCTATATATATCTCGCTATAATCCAATGATTCACATTGAGAGTCCAAAATAAATAGATTCACACCATAATCGTACCACAGACCATGAGTCGAATTTTATTTGATTGAACTGATCATGTAGATCTTACCGTACCTCATACCGAGCATAAGTGACATATGACATACTCAATATATTTGAAACCTGTGTGGATCTCACCGTACCCCATATTGAGCATAAATGACAAACGATACACCCGTAGGTGTTCGTTATCATCTCCCCCTTAGTTATCATGAATTTCTTAGTAAATTCACATCATGCCTCTACAAAAGAGAACGACGGACGTGTTCCATATAATACGCTATCGAGATCACAAAGGAACATAGATGTGTGCGTATGTGTTTGTATATACAACGTCACGTCAAATATGCTTACCATAAACGAAGATTGATATCTCGTCATCGTCTGTCTATACAGATAGCCTGTATAATAAGACCAACAATATATACAGCCACTAATGTAAGGCCAATACAAGGCATGGTCACTAATGCAAGACAATACCATTAGTCAAAACATATCTTCCCCAAGGTTGAAACCAAGGTATGGATCGTGTAATGTATATGCAAGTATATGTGACTATATGATGTAACTAATATAAAATTAATCTAGTAAAATATAGACTAAGCACATCAGGATTTTATACTGGTTCAGACCTCCCGTCTTACGTACAGTCCCAAAGCTCCCCTTTGGAATTCAACTATCAAACAATCTCTCTTCGCCCGGAGGAATAGGCTTGGTTATAATAAATTGTTCTTATATAACATTGCTAATGATGTATCACCTAATCTACAGACCTACATAATCCAAGCTCGTGCAGTAGTACTAGATCATTGCTGGGTAATCAGAAATCACATTTTAAAGCAGCATTGAAGACTATCTAACTACATTGATGAGGTACGAAAAATACTGTACTACTAACTACATTAAGTTAGCAGGTAGTCAATGTCACCCTTACAGAAAATCTAACTTTTATTACTCAAATGTTTCAAAATATTTTTAACCGTTTTATTAAAGTTAATTAAGGTGGGTGCCTCCAGTGAATTGGGAAATTGTATAGGGCAAATTGTATCTTTGATTTGAATTTAAGTTGACTTGGGCTAAGATCTTCACAATATTATTTAGTGCAACCAAAATTGAAGCAACTAGCATAGGCTGCATTTTGTAAATGGGTTTTTCATGCAGAATTCTGTGACGCCGCACCTTTATGTTCACAATAACAAAGGTTATTATAAGGAATAACGTCTGCTATTGCGAAGAATAAGGCTTGTTAGAAGCGACCATCCGTAAGTTATGTCTTAGACGAGTATTGATTACATCGATAGGAGTTGTGTAAATTACTCCCAAAGATATAAATTCAATCCAAATCTAAAACGAAACTACGGTGGCTTAATAAAAATTCAGAAAAACTCATAATAACAAAAACACTAATAAGTATAATCACATCAAAACAGAAATATCAGATATATAGCGGAAGACAAGTCTAGATACATGCTACAACAATCGATAGTTCACGTAAACCGAATGAACATTTACATGTCATCAACATACATGAGACGAGGGTCAATGCACCAAAAAGAAACACCTCGAAGCTAGACAAACGATAAAGTGAAATCTCAGAAGCTGAAGCAGCAACTGAATCAGAGATAACGATTATCCTGAAATGACTCGGTCTGGCTCGAGTATTATTTAAAAGAAAATAATAAACGGATCAGTCTAATTTAAACTTCAAAAATAAGTGTATGATAAACATCACTTAAGCAAATATTTATAATTTCGAATGAGATTATAAACATAAATGATCAACATAGTTCATTTAAAGAGATCTCAATTTAAACTCCATCAAAATCCCATAATCTCGAATGAGACTATTCAATAAAAATAATCACCATAGTTTAAATGAAGAAATCTCAATTTAAACTCCATCAAAATCAGCTTTTAAATTCCCAATTGAATTCAAAATGGCAATACGCAAACTTATAATCTCGGATGAGACTATACACAAAGTTATAATCTCGGATGAGACTATACACAAAGTTATAATCTCGGGTGAGACTATACAACATAGTAATCAGCATAGTTTAAATGAAGAAATCCCATTAAACAACATCAAAATCAACGTCCAAATTCACAATTGAATTCAAATCAGAAATTCACAAAATCTCGAAATCAATAATAGATAACTAGAAAATCAACATAAAAGTGGATCGATCCAGCATATGGTGAGTCTAAGCTACGTCGTACGTGCATCAACATATGGTCGAAGCCTATCAAGTACTGTCATCATAATTTTAGCGCCCAACAAATGACCCGAAGGTCCAACATATGACCCGAAGGTCTAGTACTGGTATTTGACCCGAAGGTCCATCATATGACCCGAAGGTCCAGCGTAGTGGCTCGAAAGCCCAACAAAATCATCGAACAACAGTAAATATTTCAATTAACGAGTCCGGAATTAACCGAAATGGTAAAATTATGGTTCCATACTCTGCACTTTTGCTAAATCGTTTAATTCTCTTCATCGTCTCCTTGAAAGTGCAAAATTGTGTATTTTATATAAATACATTTTACGTTCTCAAACGGACAAGTCCGGAATTAACCGAATCAGTATAAGTAAGAGTTCATAGTTCTTAATTTCGCTGAAACGTTTAAATCCATTCCTCATTCTTTTGAAAGCGTAAACTGTAAAAATTTTGGAAACAATTTTATTTTAAAACGATTTTGAAAACACGTGATTAAAACAGCAACATCTGTAGCAATTTCGACAAAGAAATTACGCTTCACAAAACACCGTAAAAACGGATACTAAATCAGCGTTGCGGAATAACCGCTTAAAAATTCACCTTAAATTAACGGTTACTGATGTTAAAATAACAGTAATTTTTATTCGTCAAAAATGTCGTCAAAACAACACACTTTAAAATATAATACCGAAGTAAAAATTCCGTTATAAAAATAACGGCAACAAAATACGTTTTTAAAACCAAACATTGGTTCAACGTAAATTAACCGGTAGGTGGCACTACTATAAATTCAACAAAATGTTGCACTGCCCACTTACACATGAGCTTTGTTCATTTTGTACGTAACCCATAAGCAATTTTTTTTTTCACAAAAATAATGAACCCGTTCATGTTCCAGTTTGCATGCATACCACTAAATATTACCACTTACACTATTATGAATGACTACCATTTATCTTTTCCTTAATTCATAACAGCTTAGCATATAATTATAGTTCGAATGGATGGTTAACTTGTTAAACTAACTTTTTGAAGTAGAAACAGAATTGCACAATCTCTTTAAAAGCTCGAACAAAATAATATGGCTTTAGCGTATGCTGGCTTCGCTTACATGAGAAAATTCAAACAAAGTGTATAGAGGTAAAAGTATCAAAATAATTACGAACTTAGACAAATTACGTATAAATCAAAATAAAGAGAAACGTTTACAAATTATGGCAGCCAAAACTCAAAGTAGGCGATTAAAAGTGTTGAAGCAGGAAGTAAAAAAACTGGGCTTACACATGTGAACCATGATAAAGATCAATACTTGCTTGCACATTAGCCTGGGTAACAAAATTTTCATGCAAATGATGAAGTAAAGGCAACTGGATTCTCTACAATCCTTCATACATACAAGAAATAAAAGTGGTCTGGGCATGCATTACACGCAAGCTAAAAGCTAAAGTGAAAAATGGTCCCTACTCATATGTTTATCACACATGAACTGAAACATAGTACCTACCCTTGCATTTACTCTACTGTGTATACATGGAAACACCCCCTCCCCCCATAGCACACGTGCACGAAAATGGTGTCTATAAATGCAATGTTTTCTTTTCTTTATACCAGAATGCCTGTAAAAATTCTATGCATGGGAATGCAATACTTTTATATACAGGAATGCACGTAATCATGTAGGTTTGGAAATGCAATACCCTTGTATACAAGAATGCACGGAAAATAAGTGCCTGTAAATGCAATTCCATTTTATACTAGAATACACGAAAAATTTAAAGGCGTGAGAATGCTTTATGTGAAAGAGGATTGCCACCGCAAATTCAATGAATCAAAGGACCATAATACTTGAAGATGGTCAACAGATTTCAACATGAAGTGCTACACAATTGACATAAATGCTTGCGAATGAAGAAGGTCTGGCACATACACATTTTGTACGCAAAAATATTCAATAAATCATGAACGTGAGTATTTAAACTCACCTTAACACGTTCAAAGCAATAAGCACCAGAGATTCAAGTGGCAAAAACGACAGCCATTAATGAAATTTCCACTGCAACAAAAGCTTTTAAAACAAAATGAAATAATGTTGCAGGTATATTTTCTTTTCTCACTAATATGAATAAGTTGAATAAGTTATGCAATCTGACAACTCGGGTACAATGCATTAAATTGGAACGTGTTGGCCAATATTTAAGTACAGAGCATTGAAAGCTATACGTGCGCAAGATAAGAAAAGGTTTGGTAAAAAGACTTCGTTCTTTTCATTTGAGAACTGATTAACTAAACTATAGGTGTGCTATTCATTATTGAACACACGTGTATTACAACCTGGACACATTTTTGAACTCACTGGAAAAAAAATGTAACCTGGGCCTGCATTTCTACAAGCTACACGTGTATGCCTTTAATTTCCCGGACCATATTTTTTGCATATATAATTTTTTTATAACTTGAACTTGTTTTTGTGAAATGCACGCACTGACTCACATATGCAACATGAATACTAAACAACATATTCTAAGGCCACATTGTTATATATGCACGAAGACACAAAGACATGCAGACTCAACTATAAATTTGCATCATATTTTTCTTTCCAAATTTTAAATTTAAAATTTCTATAAAAAAAATCTATTCCGACCGTAACTCAAAAATCACGACCGTTACAGACTTTCCCCTTTATAAAAATTGCGTCCCCCCATTTCCATACTATAAGCAGTCAATAACTTAAATAATTCATCCCTACAAAGATTCAAAATAGAAAAGATGGATAAGAATGCTCACCCCCACCCGAAGAGGAGAGAAAACCAGGATAAGAACGCTCGATGAATTCTTTGGTTTCCCAAGTACAATCTTTGGGGTTTGCGGACCATTGAATCTTCACGAGCGGGACTTCTTTGTTCCGAATGCGTTTAACCTCCGTAGCTAGCACACGAATAGGATTTTGCACTATAGACAAGTCGGGTGAGATCTCAAGATCTTGCAACATAGGAGGATCAATAACGGAATCCGAATCTCGAAGACATCGACGAAGCTGAGATATATGAAATACGTCGTGAATTCTCGAAAACTGAACAGGTAATGTTACACGATAAGCAACTGGGCCAATGCGTTCCGTAATAGGAAATGGTCCAATATAACGAGGAGCCAATTTCCCGGAGCTACTAAAACGCACCACACCCTTCATCGGGGAAACACAAATGAATACAAGATCGCCAACAGAAAATTCCAAAGGCTTTCTACGATGATCGGCATAATATTTCTGCCTATTCTGAGCCTCCTTCATTCTCTGTGATAATATCAATCCTCACAGAAGAATCGCGAATATAATCGGGGCCGAGAACTAACTTTTCCCCCGATTCTAACCAACAAAAAGGTGATTGACACGGCCTTCCGTAAAGTGCTTCGAAAAGAGCCTTACCGATACTAGATTGAAAACTGTTATTATAAGAGAATTCAACAAGAGATAAGTGGTCTTCCCAACTACCACCAAAATCAAGAATGCAAGCTCGAAGAAGATCTTTTCCAAAACTTGATTCACCCTTTCAGTCTGACCATCAGACTATGGATGATAAGCTGTATTGAGATTGAGCTTAGTGCCTAAAGCTTTCTGAAGACTCCGCCAGAAACCACTAGTAAAATGCGGATCTCTGTCACTAACAATAGAACTAGGCACTTCATGAAGTCGAACGACTTCCTTAATAAACAGCTTATCCAACAAAGGAGTAGTGCGATTGGACTTGATAGGAATAAATGGGCTGATTTAGTCAATCTGTCAACAATCACCCAAATACTAGTATGGCCCGACCTCGAACGAGGTAGACCATCAATGAAGTCCATGAAGATCTGATCTCATTTCCACAATGGAATCTCAAAAGGCTGCAAAAGACCACTGGGACACTGGTGTTCTTCTTTAACAAGTTGACAAGTCATGCAACGACTTGCGTAACTTGCAATATCACGCTTCATACCTTCCCAATAGTATACGCGTTTCATATCAGCGTATATCTTACTACTACCCGGATGGATAGTATATTTAGAACGATGACAGTGCTCAAGAATGTCATTTCTAAGATTAGAAACATTAGGCACGACCAACCTACCCTTCTTCCAAATACAACCATGAGTATCAATATCAGAATCCTTTAGATCATCACTTCGGGATTCCGATTCACAACTCTGAATAAGATAAGCAATATGTGGATCTTGTTTCTGGGCATCGGCAACACGATCCAACAAACTAGGACGAGCTTCCATGCTAAATAAAAGCACGGGATAATTAGAAACTGAAGGACGGTCTCTAATATCACAAAGAGATAAAGCTTCCAAAATATTCCATTCTGCTAGCATCATGGAAACAACCTGCTGCTTGCAACTAAGCACATCAGCAACTCGATTACCCTTACCAGGGGTATACTAAATATCGAAATCATATGAAGCAAGAAATTCGAGCCAACGCTGTTGTCTCATATTAAGTTCCTTCTGAGTGAATAGATACTTCAGAGATTTGTGATTAGTGAAGCGAACAAAACGCTCGCCTAACAGATAATGTCACCAAATATTTAGAGCATGAAAACGGTACTGAAACCAATACGGCTAGCATTGGTACAAATAATGAAGTTCTGGTTCCTTTCGGGAATCACGATAAGAGTATCAGAAAAGAGTTCTTTCAAATAATCTTCTTTCCTGAAAAGCTAAAACTTTCAAAATTACAATTATCTTTATGAAATCATTTTCTAGAAAATTTTCTTTTTATAGGTCAATTTATTGTGTCAAATTGTCTCATCAAAGTGTTTAGGAGATTTTTATCGATAACGTTGATCAAGCGCATCGACCAGAATTCTTAAAACACTCAATGGGCAATACAATCACAAAATCATCTTCTATATGATAAACACAAATCCTATTTTACTTGTAAATAAATCTTATGAAAAAGATTTTTAAATTTTTAAATTGATGTTTTCATCCAAAATCAAAAATATATAAATGGAGTCATCGAGATATTCGTAGAATACTCGATTCACAAAATGGATGAAATAAGCTTGGAAAACTGAATGACATAATAAATCATTCACAAGAATCATAACGAGCGGAGAATGCGGTAAGTGGAATGCTAACTTCCGCGACTCGTGGCCAATGAAAACTGGTAGCAAGATCGAGTTGGGAGAAGAGATAGAACGAATAAATCGTTTGGCTTCAAATTCAAATAATTGTTGCTTGATTTCCTCATTTTCCTCAGCAGACATCCTCGTGGAAGGACAGCTGACAGGATGAGCATCAGAGATAAGATCAATATGGAGCTCAATTGCTCCATTCGACAGCAAACATGAAATAGGCTCAAAGACATTAGAAAATCACAAACCATAGGAATATTAGCTATGACATCCTCCGATTCGAAGGAAGAAATGAAAACATTCGAAGCATGTTCGAAATATAATAGATAACTGCTCGATAGCATCGGGATGCTTTAGATATAAAGTTCTTTCGGGACATAGGATTGAACTTCATAACCGACAAGCCAATCCATTTCCAAAATCATATCAAAACCAGGATGATCCATAACACGCAAATTCGCATGAAAGGAAAAAGCACAAAGAATAATCTCAACATCAACACACAATAACCCAAGAGTAACGGGTCCGCCAATAGGATTTACGATCCTCAAAAGGGTCGCAAAGACTAACAACATCCAAAGGAATAACATCAACAAGCTCCTTCGACACGAATGAATGTGATGCATCCGTATCGAAAAGAACTCAAAATAGAACAGCTACGAAGTGAAATAAAACCTTATACAAATCTAAGATTGAAAAGGAATTTAACAAATGGAATACTACAGGGATATGAAATTTATCCCTAGACATATTCCAACTCGTTGGAGAGGATAAAAGTTTAAGAACAACGAAGGAATCGATTAGAAAGGCACGAACAAAACCCTCGAATAGTTGCAACACATGTTCCTTTCTGCTTTTGTTATGTGTTTATTATAATTTGTTCTGAATCTCAGCTCTGATACCAAGATGTGACGCCCCACCTCTATGCTCACAAAAACAAAGGTTATTATAAGAAATAACGTCTGCTATTGCGAAGAATAAGGCTTGTTAGAAGCGATCATCCGTAAGTCATGCCTTAAACGAGTATTGATTACATCGATAGGAGTTTTGTAAATTACTCTCAAAGATATAAATACAATCCAAATCTAAAACGAAACTACGGTGGCTTAAGAAAAATTCAGAACAACTCATAATAACAACAACACTAATAAGTATAATCACATCAGAACAGAAATATCAGGTATATAGCGGAAGACAAGTCTGGATACATGCTACAACAATCGATAGTTCACATAAACCAAACGAACATTTACATGTCATCAACATATATGAGACGAGAGTCAATGCACCAAAAAGAAACACCTCGAAGCTAGACAAACGATGAAGTGAAATCCCAAAAGCTGAAGCAGCAACTGAATCAGAGATAACGATTATCCTGAAATGATTCGGTCTGACCCGAGTATTATTTAAAAGAAAATAATAAACGGATCAGTTTAATTTAAACTTCAGAAATAAGTGTATGATAAACATCACTTAAGAAAATATTTATACTCTCGAATGAGATTATAAACATAAATGATCAACATAGTTCAATTAAAGAGATCTCAATTTAAACTCCATCAAAAATCAATAATCTCGAATGAGACTATTCAATAAAAATAATCACCATAGTTTAAATGAAGAAATCTCAAGTTAAGCTCCATCAAAATCAGCTTTTAAATTCCCAATTGAATTCAAAACGGCCATACGCAAACTTATAATCTCGGATGAGACTATACACAAAATTATAATCTCAAATGAGACTATACACAAAGTTATAATTGAGACTATACAACATAGTAATCAGCATAGTTTAAAGGAAGAAATCCCATTAAACAACATCAAAATCAACTTCCAAATTCACAATTGAGTTCAAATCAAAAATTCACAAAGTCTAGAAATCGGTAATAGATAAATAGAAAATCAACATAAAAGTGGATCGATCCCAGCAACTGAATCAGAGATAACGATTATCCCGAAATGATTCGGTCTGACCCGAGTATTATTTAAAAGAAAATAATAAACGGATCAGTGTAATTTAAACTTCAGAAATAAGTGTATGATAAACATCACTTAAGTAAATATTTATAATCTCGAATGAGATTATAAACATAAATGATCAACATAGTTCAATTAAAGAGATCTCAATTTAACTCCATCAAAAATCAATAATCTCGAATGAGACTATTCAATAAAAATAATCACCATAGTTTAAATGAAGAAATCTCAGTTTAAACTCCATCAAAATCAGCTTTTAAATTCCCAATTGAATTCAAAACGGCAATACGCAAACTTATAATCTCGGATGAGACTATACACAAAATTATTGTAACAGCCCCAAATCCGTACCACTTGAGTCAACACTATTCTTTCTAAATCAACTCAAGTTGTAGAGAAATACGAACCATTTTGGATTTTAAGAAGAAGAGGTAGAAGAAAAAAATAGAAAACAACAACAGAATCTAACCTCGCAGCGGAATAAAATATAATAGATAATAAATATTCTTTACGCAAACATCAAATATCTTTGTTTATATATTACATCATCAGAGTACATCAATCACAGCTCAACATCAATGTCATACAAATGAATACACAACAACTCAACACAGCGGAAATATATATATATATATACAAGTACGTGAGTACGTATCGTCATCCAGTTCGTCTCCTGAGCTCCACAGCATCAAAACCTATATCATATAATACTCGGTCTGACCCGAGCATTACAGTTAAATAATATCCGAGTCAGTCTGGAATACCAGCGTGAGAAAATCACACCCAATTGATTATTAAAATTTTAAAAATCCTTTGAAAACAAAATCATCTCGTAAGACCACTCCACAAATAAACATGTCAGGTTTTTACCTTACGATAGCTAAAACAATTTTTATAGAAATCCTCTGATATTATAATAGGGTCTATATACAAATACTTATAAAATAGCCGAAATTGTTACATTATTAAATTCCAGCTACTAGCCACAGAGTGGGTAATACAAACAAAACTCGTACAAGGCTCGTAGGGAGAATGGATTTCCAACTAATGACTAGGCACTGGGGTACCACATGTCACAGTACGGGGCCTAGATCACCGTACCGAGGAGTACGCCCGCTCCCCTACAACACAAGGCCGGGACTACCCCTTACTGGATAATCCCGAGTGAGATCACCCCGCGGTTGGGATCGGCAACCATCCACTAAGCCGAAAATAAAAAGGGACATCTAGACTGGAATGACCTCACCTTGCTTGGGTGCTACCCACCTAGCCTTGCTGCATAACCCTTGATTTTCAGTCATTCCCATTTGATGAGGCTTGAGGCTAAGCGTTACCTTTTTAGAATAATATCCCTTAGAATGCCCATCGTCCACCTGACGACGTTTCGCAAGCATTCATCCATACAAGTCCGTCCCGGGTTCGAACGGAAACGAAGGCACTATTCCTACTAGATCCATTTTGGAAATTTCCTCAGGATTAGTAGCGACTAGCCCTTGCACTTCATTGCTCCATCTTCGAATCCAAAATCGTTTTCACGAAACGTACAAACCGGATCGAAGTGGTTTTCGAGAAATAAATCTCGATCCCGGTCTCTTCGAAACGATCAACGCATTTGGCCAATATTGATAGTCGGTTATTTAACTATCAATTTATGGTCACAAACATCCATCAAACAATAAATGATTTCCCAAATTATTTATTAATCCCAAAAATATCCTCACAAGATAAAATTTCCAATTTCAATCCATTTTGGAAACAGTTTCAAACCAGTTTCCTCTCACAGAATACTTTTTGCAATTATTTATTTCCACTGAAACGCCAAGTATAAAATACTTTAGATTTTAAATAATTTTAAATCACGTTATTATAAAATATACTTTATAATATTAAAATTAAAACTACTTTAATACTTTGTTAAAAATGTATGCTTAGGAATACTTTAAAATGACCACTTTATAAAATATAACTACATTAATAGTTTTGAAAACATTTGCTTTAGAAGCTAAACATTTAGAAATAATAAATTTCTAAACATGCTTTTAAAACAACATTAAACCTTTAACTTATGTTTAAAATTTCTTTGAAAACCATACTTGGCTATCCAGAGAAATATTCTGCGCTTTCACATCCTTTTAAAAATAAATCTCCATTTATTTTAAAATTTTTTACCATTCCTTTAATAAATTCACACCTTGAATTTATATTTCCAAATCCACTTCACCTTTATAAACCCAGTTTATAAATTTCAATATCTCACTTTTCTTTAATTTCAATTCCAAACACTTAAGTAAACTTACAATTTATTTCTAACTTACTTCGCTTTGAAATAAATTCCTTCCTTTACTCCATTTATTTCAAAATTTATTAACTTTAAGATTTTTATTTCTTTATTATGATTTAAACTCTTTAAGTGAAAATACCAATTCAGATTCCCAAATTTCTTCTGTATCTTTTAACTTCAAACTGCATATTTTAAAATAAATTATTTATCCTTTATTCTTTTAATGATATCACTTAAGCTTTAAAATTTATCATTTCTCTGATTATTCAAATTCCATCGTTTCGTACTTAGAATTTAATTATTCGAATATTAAGAAGAATCACTTTTATTTTCCCTTCCATTCATTTTTTTATTTTTATTCAAATTCTCTATAGTTATTTTACTTAACATTTTACTCTTTTATTTCATTTCAAAAATCTAATTCTATAGATTCTAATAACTCAGTATACCAAATATTCAATCCAACCATATCATCCAATACATCAATTATCAATAAAATTTTCACAGAATATCAAATATTCATAACAGAGGATATCAACAATGCTAAATAATTTTGAGGAATCCTGTTGGATCCCTCCAACCTGTTTTCCCTGCATCCACAGAATGTTAGCACAATATATAATACCAATTTCGAATATATACTATACTATACAGCACATCAATCAATTCATCCATTTAAACATTTATATAAATTTAATCATTTAAATTTAAATTTAAATTAACTGAGTGAGATTAACTCACCTTTGATTATTGAAATCCCAATCCAAATCTCGAATTGTTTTCTTCGTGATCTTTTAACCTTGTATAAATATTCATATGATTAATATTTGAACTAAGCGAAAAATTAATTTCCATTTAATAGAATTTTATTTAATCTAATAATTTAAATTTAAACTAGTCTTTTTATAAAAATCTTTTTAGTAACCAGAATAAATTAAATAAGCTAATTAATTACCAAATCATTATTTTATTTCTAACAACTTCCTTTTAATAAAAATGCTTTCGACTAAAATAATTTGATAAGCTTATTAAATCAATTTATCTAGAAATACTACCCAAGTTTATCGTTGATGCAGCAGCACATTTCTTCAAATCAAGTGCCTATTCCTTTGTCTTCGATGCCAACTGCCAGCGCATGGTGTTTCCTGAAATCTTCACCTCTGCTCGAAGTCGTGCTCACCTCCAAGCCCTAGGTCATCGATCTGCTTGCCTGCCTTCGGCCACAACTCACACGACCTCACCAAACACCCTCCACAAACGCCGCTCGAACCCAAGTCGCTCCTTGAAGATCACGCAGCAGCATCCTTCCTAATCGCGACCGCAAATTCGTGACTCCCTTCAACCCATCACCCAGTCTCGAGCATCACGACGCCAACTCAAGCTTGCGACGCCACACTTCGCGCCAAAACCCTCCACGACTTGTAACCATGCTCGCGCGATTCACGGCGGCTTCCCTAGAAATTTCGAAACCCTCTTCCTCTTTCGCGACTTCGACTTCGTCCGGCTCCAATCTCCTAAGAACTCGAGCAAATTGGAATAGGGCGGCCATGATTCGAAGCGGCCGTGCTTTTTTTTTTTTAAACGAACGAGAGCAAGTTATTTTGTTTCGTGAATTTTGATTTTGAAAGAAGGGGGCTCGGTTCTTTTTTTATTTAGAGAAGGGTATTGCGTGATTATAAAAAAAACATGTCGGCCTGGCTTCTAGAAGAAGCCGCGAGTAATACATATTCTTTTTTTCTTTTTTTTTATATGAAGGCATTAGCTTCTGATGGAAGACAGGGCACTGGATGAGAATGAACGTCGGCTAGTGGAGGTGACTTATATGAGAATATACAATGATTTAAATTAAATTTTCGATGAAAATCTTCAACGCGTTTTTATATCGTATGCTCACACAATAAGCCCAAAAACTACGAAAATTGAAATCCGATAATAATTCAATATTACGGATCCAATGGAACTGGTTTCGTCGAATTCCGAGACTGTGCCTCGGAAGGCTATTTTTAAATTCAATTCAAAAAAAATGAAATTTCAAAAATGAACAAATCACTGTTAAATTCAATTTTAAAACTTCTATTATCTTCCGCACTATCAATATAAAGTCTACGAACCTTCAAATTATTTTTAACAGGCTTAAAACTCCAAATTCCATATTTCACCCAACTTCAAATCATTTAATTCAATAATTCAATTATCAAATAAATTGTGATATTCGTAATTCAAGTTAAAATTACTCTATTGAATAGTTAAAATCAATTAAATATCCTTATTTTAAATGCTCGAAAATTCTGGGTCGTCACATTCCTCCCCCCTTAAAAGAATTTCGTCCCCGAAATTACTAATTAGGAAGAATGATCCAATACCCGTTTTATTATTTTTTCTTCAAAACCAAACAATTTCATCAACTTACCATAACATGTCTTTCATTATAGACCCCCTATCATTCTTATTAACTTCCCACTCTCCCAAAGTTTCAAACTATATTATTCGTTCACCATTCAAATTTCAGTTTAAACTAAATCTTGAATTATCAAAATTTTCTCAAAATTTTTCTAACTCCCTAAATTCTCGAAAAATTTCGCCAGCATCTCCTTTGCGCGGCTAGCTCGGTACAACTACAAAATGACTCTACGGCCTCCCAAAACCAAAAAGAAAACAAAAACCCAAGTGGCTCAATCCAAAATCCCAATCAAATTTCATACCAAATTTAAATACATACCTTTTTGTCGAGCATCTCAAATTTATCTTCTTGAAACCAAAAACCAATTCACTTTTCCCTTTTATAATACCTGCATATCTGCTTAGCACTAATATCCAATCACAACATTCCAAAAACACTTTATCGACTTTCTTACCAAATGTCAATATTCATTCAAATATCAACTTAGAATATATTTGCAATATTCAATTTCCAATTAAGAATTGATCATTGCCTTATTAAGTTAGTATAAGCATTTATATGCTTTTTTGTTTGTTTTCACTTTACCACTTTAGTTAATATCTATTTCTATTCAAATTGATTTCCGCATTACATATGAATTTCATTTATTTTCAACTTTGGACTTTTAATTTTATCTTTCATTTATAACTAATTTATGTCATTTCTTTAATTAGATTCATTTACTAACTTATTTTAGTTTCCAATTCTAAATAGTTTTGTCGTTAACAAAAAATTCCAAAAATTTTCTAACTCCCAAAATTTCTGAAAAATTTTGGCAGAGTCCCCTTTATACGGAGGATCTTTTGCAATTTGACAAAAGAGATAAATATATATACATCGAACCACACGGTCGGAAAAACCAAAAACAGTTCATATTTCCTATTTTAATTGTGTAGGCGTACTTTACTTAGCATTTTTAAGCAAGCAGCTTGTAACGACCCGTTAAATTAGTAATATTAAATGAATTGAATTAATATAATTTCTAATCTAATTGAGAATAAATGTAGAAATTTGGTATAGTAGTTGTAATTTAGTGTAACAATAAAAATTTATAACAATAGATTTGGATAATGTAGATTGTCACAATTTGATTTAAAGTTAAATATAAGAAACTGATATAAGGGTTGAATTAGTGAGTATCAATAAAAAGATTAAGTAGAATGGAATTCATTTAATATAAAATAAATAGTGGAAGACTTGCATTGGATTGTAAAATGGATAGTAACTAAATAAAAGGTGACCGCTGAATAAATCAATGCAATAAGTGTTGATAAGGAGATTTAATGAATGTTGTCAATAATAAATGGACTTAAGATAGTAATAAAATTTGTTTTGCCTATGTAAATTTTATGTATTGATAAGCTATAATTAAATTTGAAATTTGGTAGTAAATAGGGGATAAGTTGACTAAGGTAATTAGTAATTTAATAAATGAATGCATAGTAAGTAAGTAGAAATGTATGCATAAAAATATTTTCATATATGGGATAATTACAAAAGTTTACCCATTTATCTAATGTATATAATTGAATCTAAATTTAGGGCAACATTTTGTTATTGATGGTATAAGTGAATTTGAATAAAAGGGTAAAAATTATGTAGATTTAACATGTATTGAGTATATAGCTAAGAAGGGCATTCGATGTAAATGAATCTAAATTAATGTGTCTAGTCAATAAAGGAGAACTTTAAGGGAATAAATATAAATGAATGTATTTGGGGAATGGAGTCCTTTTATATGTTGAATAGTATAACGTTGTTATTAAGAATGAACGTTACTTTAGTAATTATTAATATGGTAACGGAAGAGTGTATAAATTTTATAGTAACGTAAAAACGTATTGTAAGATAATAATTAAGTGTAGACTTATAAAATATATTTATGACAACAAATTTTGTAAGTTATTTATTCTATTAGTTGTTAAGTTTTATTTATGTGTAAGTTAACAATATTACAATTCAATTGAATACAGTAATTTATGCAAACAAAAGATGAACATTTGGAAGTATTACTGTAGTGATATATATATAAGAAACGGTAACTTTGTAGTTGGGGAATAATTGATTTATTTGTGAGTTGTAATCAAATAGAGTCAAATTTATTAGAATTTATTGCAATTTAGGGGATTAATTGCAGTAACCTTTGAAGATTTATTCACTAAAATAATTGACGATGGAAATTATATGTAAATTTGCTTTTAGTTAATATAAAATATCCAGAGGGCTAGAAATGACACAAATCTACTAGTTTAGAAATTTACAATAAAAAGTGGTAAGTAATTTTTCTAAATATTTAGATAGTAGGAAGATGTAGATTTAGATGGAATTTATTATTTAACTATTTCATAAGTTGAGATCTAAGTTTAGAATTGAGATTTTTAATGTATAGATATTGAGCCAATGTTAGTTTCATTAAATTGACATCAATAACCTTGAATAATAGAAAGAAAGTGAATTTGATAAATTTAATCAAACTTATAATGTTGAATTTATTAAAATTGGAATTAATATTGAAGTTAAGAATTTACATTTGAATTGATGAATAGAACGACTATTGACACTTAAATTGTTTAGAATTGGAGTAAATAGTTAAGAAAATTTAAAGGGAGAAAATTCGGTCAATTTTTGAATTTAGATGTAAAAATTGGATTTTTATAATTTATTTAATTTATTTAATGAATATTAAAAATAGCCATTTTGGCCACAGACTCGGATTTCGACGAAACCAGTTTCATCGGATCCGTATCGGTGAATTATTATAGGGTTTCAAGTTTCGTATCGATCGGACTTGTCGTTTGATCGTACGGGCGTGAAACGCCTTGAAATCAATTTTAATAAAATCAATTTGAAATCAATTTGGAAATTTTGTTTTCAGCATAACTTCTTCATACGATCAAATTTGGACGTGAAACTTTTTCCATCGCGTTCAGAATATCTTAAAATACCTATTTGGATATATAGATTTAATAAATTCGGTTCCGGAGGCATAGCGGGCTTTTTGGGCCATAGTTTGTTTCGTACGTTCACTTATCCGATCCATCTACGCTATATCTAGTCTACCTATATAAACACGGTTATAAACCCTAGCCACTCCTTATTTTCATTTTCTATACATACATCTCCTTCTCACCTCCTCATTCTAATGGCAGAAAAAAAAACCTAATTCCCAAATTCCAAAAAAAAAAAAAAATTCAAATTTAAAAAAAAAAAAAAAAAAATTGCGGATCTGCAGCAGCTTCTGGTCGCGCTTCGGGTTTCAGGGGAGAAAACCCTAGAGTAACTTCGGGTCAGGAAGAAAATGACCCGGGTCGCTCCGGGTCGTTTTGGCGAAAACTCCAAGCAGGCACCGGGGAATTGAGGCGGCGCACCGAAGTCGAATCCGAAGTCGACCCAGGACCAGAATTTTCCATTTTTCAATTTTTCATAACTTTTGCATACGAGCTCGGATTCACGCGCGGTTTGTTTTGCTGGGATCGTATCGGAATTTTTGACGTTTTGACGCTGGTTTGGACGAATTCCGAGAAGGGCGAATTTTTGGGTTTAAATCGAATTTAAATCGATTTAAATTCAAAAGGAGAGTGTTTTAACCCACTCACAACTACTAGAAGCTTTTATGTTTGTTAAATTAATTTTAGAAATGAATAGAAATTTATTTATGAGTATTTGGCATGTTTATTTCAATCATATTTGTTGAATTGCATTTATTAAATTTAACTGTAAATTTAATTTATTTATTGCGTATTAATTGATAGTTAGAATTTATTTGTTTGCCTATAAACTACTAGTTAACAGTTATATATATTATTACTGAATATAAACTGTTAGACTAATAGTTGTTAAATTTAATCTGAATAAAATTGCCAGTCATTACCTGTTATATATTATCAAGTATAAATTGTTATTGATTGGTATTGCTTGATGATTGTGATTGGATGATGGGTGATGTTGATGGATGTTTTATTGTATATCATTAAATTGCAAATTATCATGCATATTTCCATTCATTCGGGATTGTGGTTTGAAATGATATACAACCGCAAAATTTTATATCTTTTAAATTGCGGATTGAAATGATAAATATCCGTATCACTTGACCATAGGATAGAAAATTATATACAGGCACCGCGGTCTATATATAACTATTTTAATGTGATTTCTATGGTTTGGATGGAATACGGTTTATAATAATCTTAAATTTTATATTGTATAAATATTATTCTTCCATATATATACATATGAAGTTGGAAATTTTGAAATTAAAAGGTGTATAAATCTCTTTATTAAAAATGGAAAAAAAATTAAGAAAATGGGGTTTGATAATTTATATCATATGTTTAAATGTTAAGTTTGGAAATTTTAAGATATGATATTTATAATTGGATTTTTCCCAAGATAAATTGAAATGAATATTCTAGTACAATTTGAATTGAAAAAACTATATATATTTTATTACTAGAAATTGGAGTTTTTATCTATTTATGGATTTTATGTGAATATTCAAGACTAATTAATAGAACATTCGATTTGCTGAAAGAATAAAATCCAACTTTAGTTTGAAATATTAATACTCCAAATGGATATACGTATATATATAAATTGAAGTGGTTTTGGAACTTGAGAGAGATAATACAAATTTTGGTTTAGACTTTAATAAAGAAATGTATTTGTAAAGCCATGAGAACTATTTTCTTTACAAAGTAACATTTAAGTTAAACCCTTTTAATTCATATACCGTTGAATATCCAAACCATTCAAGTTTTAAAAGTTATGGTTTTAAATTATGAATTTCGAAATATTATGCTTTGAAAGGATATTTGGCTTTCAGACGTTATAAATTTTAAAGCATTTGGATTTTTGAAAAGGTTTATATTTGGGATAAAGGATATCATATTGTTTTGGGTTTTAAAATGATATCGTATTCATAATTTTAAAATGGAAATGTTTATTCTGGTTTTAAAGTATGAGCTATTTTTAAATGACCGCGGTGTTATAATAACGATGGGTTGGCAAAGAGACCGGGATCGGATATGGACATACTCTCTGTCGATACCGAAAACCACTTTGACTAACCATGTATGCGATGGAGATTCCAGAATGAAGTAGGTGGTGGCGACGTTTCCTGTAAGGTAAATACGTGGACCCGACTCCCGTGAGTTGGCATAAGGTGGCTAAAACAGGAGCGATTCTCAGGCCAATGAGGTCATTCCTCTGATTGGACCCTCCTCTTCGATATTATACTTTGACTTGGATTGATTCAGTGGCCACTTCTATATATTGATTTTGGGGAGTTAGTCCGAGGTGGGCGGTAACTGCGGCTACGCGTTTCCACCAGCCTGGATAGCAATTGGTATATCTACCCTGGCATTGCCTAGTTGTGTCGTGTCACCTACCGTACCGAGCCTTTACTACGAGTCTCTATTTGTGTCGTACCTATGGAGTATCCTCTGGTTGCCTCCCGATCAGGAGGTATTACGGTACTGTATAGACTATTGGCATTTTACGTGTTAAGGTGGAAAATGTAAAGCGTTAACGCTATTTAAAAGTAAGTTTATTTTATAAATAAACACTATTATAATAGCGCAATATACTACATAGTAAATAGTTTAACGGATCCTTAGGAGATGTAAATCCCGAACATCTCTTGAGTTACTGTACTCATATTTATTTCTGTTAATTTAACTCACATAAGATCTTTTAGTCTGACTCGAGTGTTTTTGTCTTTTCAAATTCGCTCGGGTCAGTCCGAGCATTTCAGGATCGAAGACTTTAGCTTTGAAGGACGAAGACGAAGGAGTCGTATTATTATTATCTATAGTATTGCACCACACTCATACTGTTCCGCTGCATTGATTGTATTGGTATGTGTAACTCTGATATTTATTGTATAAAGCAAATCAAGTGTTTGTAAACTGTTTTGAACTGTATATTTATTATTATATTTTATCCTTCCGCTGTGAGATTCTGTTTTGTTTTTATTTCTTCTCTGTTTTTCTTATTTACCCCATAACAATCCGCCCTTGCGTATGCTTTGAATTGGCACGTGTGTCGGTTTAAAGTGTGCGAAAAGGCGAAATGTTACACAGCTTATTATTTTTAGCAACTCGCGCAACCAAATCCAGTCACACGGCTTCCAGATACCTGTACTTACTCAATTTAAACATGTAAGTGCCGAATATATGCATTTTAACTATATTTCACTTAGTTGCAATGGTTAAAACATAGGAATTCTAAAGAAATGCACATCCAACATTTTCCGTAAGCAATTTATATAGTTTCCATGCCAATTCAACTGTTTCAATTAATTTATAAACCATTTTCATTCAATCTGAATGGTTTTCAATCCATTTGTATACCACTTCATCAATTTCATTCCATTTAAATGGTTTGTACTTCATTTCTTACATTTAATTTATTATCAAGCAATCTGAACCCATATTTAATTCAATTGCTCTCAAAGTCAATTTTATTTTATCCTTATCAACACATAGAATTTTAATTACTTCCATTTACATCCAAAGACCATTTATTCCATGCAATTCGACGAGATTTATGTGAATAATTAAGTATTTATGTTTATAATCACTTTAAATGGATTTCAACTCAATTTATACTTAATTCTATTCCATTTCGGATTTATTCACAATCCAGATATTCTCATTTTCATTGCATTTAAAGTTGAATCCATTCACTTACATTTTATTTTATTAACCAAGCTAGTTTATTTAAAACCATTAACAATTTAGGTTCCTCTTCGTTACCAATTAAATTTTATTCACAGTCCACTCATTTATACTTTATTTCTTATCCACATTCATTTAAATCCATTCTATTAAACTTGAAACATTCTATTTTCTTATTGTCTCAAGTTATTTCAACTCCTTAATAATATTAAATGGTTTACAATTATTTATTCTAGAATTTCATTCCAATAATATTATTTATAACTCATCGAATTTTATTTGATTAAAAATTTATTTTCTCTTGATTTAAAACCAATCCAATATTATTAATCTTAATTTTAAGTTGAATTCAATTCAACTCCTTTCCATCTTTTAGCTTAAGTTTATTCACTCCGATTTATACTTAAGCTCATTCTCATTTTGCAAATCAAGTCCTCTTTTCAATTTAACTTGATTCTATTTTAATCCAATCTCATTTCAAACTACACATTTATTCGATCAATTATTATACGTTTTAACTTTTTAGATTCAGCTCATTCAATTTATTACTTGGCTAATTTCCAAGTTATCTTCACTTATTTGGATTTTATTTGCACATTCAAACCATTGCTATTTTAATCCATTTACATTTTTATCCGATACACTTCAATTATATTTAATTTGTTAATACTTCAAGCTAAATTTTCAATTTATAACTCAAGTTTTTTAAATGCACTATCCATTTTCAATTTACCATCCAATTCTATGAACTCACAATTTAATTCCATTTACTTATTTACAATTCAAGTCGAATTCAATTCATAGCTTGAGTTTTATTTCCAATTTTCATTATTAGCTTACAATTCAGCTTCTATTTAATTACATTGAACTCCATTTACACATTTCATTAACTAATTTATTATCAATTAGTTCTTCCCTTATTTATAATCCAACACTTGAATTTTTATTCCAAATATCACTTCATTTTATCTTCTTAAGTTCAATATACTTTATAATTCAAGTTTGGATTTTCTTTTCATTTTCCAATTCATCAAAATATTAAATTTGGGCTTTGTATTCCATTTTAAATTTTATAGGTCACAACTTATTATTTTCACCCATTTCCATTCATTTTAGGCTTAAATATGTTCATCTTTTATTTCAACTCAAGCCTTCTATTTATTTATATCCCAAACATCTTTTATTGCTATGGATTTAATCCCCTTATATGTTATTCTGATTTATTTATTTAAATTCTCATTTCTTATCCAATTTTATTTTTCATTTATCCAGGTAAGAATTTAATTCCATTCATTAATTCAATTGAATTCTTATTCCAATTCAATTTTATTTTAACTCAGTTTTCTTCAACTCAATTCGATTCCAACTTGATTCGAATACAATTGGATATTATTTTCAGCCTATCCAATTAATGTCAATCCAGTCAAATTTTTTATTTCCCATCCAAGTTAATTTCATTTTAACCTTTCTCTTTAAATTTAAATTCCAACATTCAAAGCTTATATTCCCTTCCTGATTTAAAAATCATCTCAATTTATAAGCTTACAACCTATCTCATCAGGATTTCAAACACTCGGTTTTTGGTTTCAAAACATTTTGAAATCTCCAACATCTCAAAATCACACTTCTCAAAAATTTAAATCAATTCTGGTTTTTTTTATCCCCAACAAATTTCCTTTTAGATTTTCAAAAACAACTAGCTTTCTGAACAAATCAATTTGGTAGCAATCCGTCACTTAGAAATTCGAAAATGAATACTGACGATGCGGCCGTCATCATCAGAATTATTTTCCAATAATCCAAGTGATTTCAACGCTATTTAACTTTCAAAATTCATTTAAAACAGATTTCCATTCAGAAATATCTCCAAAACAACAATACTATTATTTATCTCCAAAACACCTCGATAAATATTTCCAAATCTCCGGGATTTTAAATTTCTAAAGCCTGCTTAAATAAATTTTAACCGTAATTCATTTTCATAGTTTCTCATTTTATTATAATTCAATTTAGAATTTACATTTATAATTCATATTTATAAATTTCATTTCATAATTGAATTTATCTTCTCAATCTTTGAATATATTTACAATTTCTAGTTAAATTTTTCACTTAACAATGATAATAATTTAATATCATCATTTCTAACATCCAAGCAACCATATATTAGCTAAATAGTTTTCAAAAACTATTCTTTATATCAAAATATGTTTTTAGGTAAAATTATTTCATTTACCCTTATTTAAAACAATATTGTGTCAATTGTTCTATTCAAGTGTTTAGAAACCCCTTCGATACAGTTGTACAGACTGTGTCGACGAAGATTCATATGCCACTCAATAAATCAATCAACACAATATTAAAACAATTTATATTCACTAACAAATACGCGCTCATATCTATAAATATGCTCAAACTCATTCTAGAGTACTGCGGACTCTAATTTAAATGAGTAGTTCCCACCAGAGCCAAGGTTATCACCAACCTAAGCTCTGATACCAACTGTAACAGCCCGCAAATCCGTACCCCTTGAGTCAACAATATTCTATCTAAATCAACTCAAGTTGTAGAGAAATACGAACCATTTTGGATTTTAAGAAGAAGAGGTAGAAGAAGAAAAATAGAAAACAACAACAGAATCTAACCTCGCAGCGGAATAAAATATAATAAATAATAAATATTCTTTACTCAAACATCAAATATCTTTGTTTATATATTACATCATCAGAGTACATCAATCACAGCTCAACATCAATGTCATACAAATGAATACACAACAACTCAACACAGCGGAAATATATATATATACAAGTACGTGAGTACGTATCGTCATCCAGTTCGTCTCCTAAGCTCCACAGCATCAAAACCTGTATCCTATAATTCTCGGTCTGACCCGAGCATTACAGTTAAATAATACCCGAGTCAGTCTGGAATACCAGCGTGAGAAAATCACACCCAATTGATTATTAAAGTTTCAAAAATCCTTTGAAAACAAAAGCATCGCGTAAGACCACGCCACAAATAAACATGTCGGGTTTTTACCTTACGATAGCTAAAACAATTTTTATAGAAATCCTCTGATATTATAATAGGGTCTATATACAAATACTTATAAAATAGCCGAAATTGTTACATTATTAAATTCCAGCTACTAGCCACGGAGTGGGTGATACAAACAAAACTCATACAAGGCTCGTAGGGAGAATGGATTTCCAACCAATGACTAGGCACTGGGGTACCACCTGTCACAGTAGGGGCCTAGATCACCGTACCGAGGAGTACGCCCGCTCCCCTACAACACAAGGCCGGGACTATCCCTTACTAGATAATCCCGATTGAGATCACCCTGCGGTTGGCATCAGCAACTGTCCACTAAGCCAAAAATAAAAAGGGACATCTAGACTGGAATGACCTCACCCTACTTGGATGCTACCCACCTAGCCTTGCTGCATAACCCCTGATTTTCAGTCATTCCCATTTGATGAGGCTTGAGGCTAAGCGTTACCTTTTTAGAACAATATCTGTTAGAATGCCCATCGTCCACCTGATGATGTTTCGCAAGCATTCATCCATACAAGTCCATCTCGGGTTCGAACGGAACCGAAGGCACTATTCCTACTACATCCATTTTGGAAATATCCTCAGGATTAGTAGCGACTAGCCCTTGCACTTCATTGCTTCATCTTCGAATCCAAAATCGTTTTCACGAAACGTACAAACCGGATCGAAGTGGTTTTTGAGAAATAAATCTCGATCCCGGTCTCTTCGAAACGATCAACGCATTTGACCAATATTGATAGTCGGTTATTTAACTATCAATTTATGTTCACAAACATCCATCAAACAATAAATGATTTCCCAAATTATTTATTAATCCCAAAAATATCCTCACAAGATAAAATTTTCAATTTCAATCCATTTTGGAAACAGTTTCAAACCAGTTTCCTCTCACAGAATACTTTTTGCAATTATTTATTTCCACTGAAACGCCAAGTATAAAATACTTTAGATTTTAAATAATTTTAAATCACGTTATTATAAAATATACTTTATAATATTAAAATTAAAACTACTTTAATGCTTTGTTAAAAATGTATGCTTAAGAATACTTTAAACAAGACCACTTTATAAAATATAACTACATTAATAGTTTTGAAAACATTTGCTTTAGAAGCTAAACATTTAGAAATAATAAATTTCTAAACATGCTTTTAAAACAACATTAAACCTTTAACTTATGTTTAAAATTTCTTTGAAAAACATACTTGCTATCCAGAGAAATACTCTGCGCTTTCACATCCTTTTAAAAATAAATCTCCATTTATTTTTAACAATTTTACCATTCCTTTAATAAATTCATACCTTGAATTTATATTTCCAAATCCACTTCACCTTTATAAACCCAGTTTATAAATTTCAAAATCTCACTTTTCTTTAATTTCAATTCCAAACACTTAAGTAAACTTACAATTTATTTCTAACTTACTTCGCTTTGAAATAAATTCCTTCCTTTACTCCATTTATTTCAAAATTTATTAACTTTAAGATTTTTATTTCTTTATTATGATTTAAACTCTTTAACTGAAAATACCAATTCAGATTCCCAAATTTCTTCTGTATCTTTTAACTTCAAACTGCATATTTTAAAATAATTCTTTATCCTTTATTCTTTTAATGATATCACTTAAGCTTTAAAATTTATCATTTCTCTGATTATTCAAATTTCATCGTTTCATACTTAGAATTTAATTATTCGAATATTAAAAAGAATTACTTTTATTTTCCCTTCCATTCATTTTTTTATTTTTATTCAAATTCTCTATAGTTATTTTACTTAACATTTTACTCTTTTATTTCATTTCAAGAATCTAATTCTATAGATTCTAATAACTCAGTATACCAAATATTCAATCCAACCATATCATCCAATACATCAATTATCAATAAAATTTTCACAGAATATCAAATATTCATAACAGAGGATATCAACAATGCTAAATAATTTTGAGGAATCCTGTTGGATCCCTCCAACCTGTATTCCCTGCATCCACAGAATGTTAGCACAATATATAATACCAATTTCGAATATATACTATACTATACAGCACATCAATCAATTCATCCATTCAAACATTTATATAAATTTAATCATTTAAATTTAAATTTAAATTAACCGAGTGAGATTAACTCGCCTTTGATTATTGAAATCCCAATCCAAATCTCGAATTGTTTTCTTTGCGATCTTTTAACCTTGTATAAATATTCATATGATTAATATTTAAACTAAGCGAAAAATTAATTTCCATTTAATAGAATTTTATTTAATCTAATAATTTAAATTTAAACTAATCTTTTTATAAAAATCTTTTTAGTAACCGGAATAAATTAAATAAGCTAATTAATTACCAAATCATTATTTTATTTCTAACAACTTCCTTTTAATAAAAATGCTTTCGACTAAAATAATTTGATAAGCTTATTAAATCAATTTATCTAGAAATACTACCCAAGTTTATCGTTGATGCAGCAGCACATTTCTTCAAATCAAGTGCCTATTCCTTTGTCTTCGATGCCAACTGCCAGCGCATGGTGTTTCCTGAAATCTTCACCTCTGCTCGAAGTCGCGCTCACCTCCAAGCCCTAGGTCATCGACCTGCTTGCCTGCCTTCGGCCACAACTCACGCGACCTCACCAAACACCCTCCACAAACGCCGCTCGAACCCAAGTCGCTCCTTGAAGATCATGCAGCAGCATCCTTCCTAATCGCGACCTCAAATTCGCGACTCCCTTCAACCCATCAACCAGTGTCGAGCATCGCGACGCCAACTCAAGCTTGCGACGCCACACTTCGCGCCAAAACCCTCCACGACTTGTAACCGTGCTCGTGCGATTCACAGCGGCTTCCCCAGAAATTTCGAAACCCTCTTCCTCTTTCGCGATTTCGACTTCGTCCGGCTCCAATCTCCTAAGAACTCGAGCAAATCGGAATAGGGCGGCCATGATTCGAAGCGGCCGTGTTTTTTTTTTAAACGAACGAGAGCAAGTTATTTTGTTTCGTGAATTTTGATTTTGAAAGAAGGGGGCTCGGTTCTTTTTTTTTTATTTAGAGAAGGGTATTGCATGATTATAAAAAAAAAATGTCGGCCTGGCTTCTAGAAGAAGCCGCGAGTAATACATTTTCTTTTTTTCTTTTTTTTATATGAAGGCATTAGCTTCTGAAGGAAGACAGGGTACTGGATGAGAATGAACGTCGGCTAGTGAAGGTGGCTTATATGAGAATATACAATGATTTAAATTAAATTTTCGATGAAAATCTTCAACGCGTTTTTATATCGTATGCTCACACAACAAGCCCAAAAACTACGAAAATTGAAATCCGATAATAATTCAATATTACGGATCCAATGGAACTGGTTTCGTCGAATTCCGAGACTGTGCCTCGGAAGGCTATTTTTAAATTCAATTCAAAAAAGATAAAATTTCAAAACTGAACAAATCACTGTTAAATTCAATTTTAAAACTTCTATTATCTTCCGCACTATCAATATAAAGTCTACGAACCTTCAAATTATTTTTAACAGGCTTAAAACTCCAGATTCCACATTTCACCCAACTTCAAATCATTTAATTCAATAATTCAATTATCAAATAAATTGTGATATTCATAATTCAAGTTAAAATTACTCTATTAATAGTTAAAATCAATTAAATATCCTTATTTTAAATTCTCGAAAATTCCGGGTCGTCACAATTATAATCTCGGATGAGACTATACACAAAGTTATAATCTCGGGTGAGACTATACAACATAGTAATCAACATAGTTTAAATGAAGAAATCCCATTAAACAACATCAAAATCAACTTCCAAATTCACAATTGAATTCAAATCAGAAATTCACAAAACCTAGAAATCAATAATAGATAACTAGAAAATCAACATAAAAGTGGATCGATCCCAGCAACTGAATCAGAGATAACGATTATCCTGAAATGATTCGGTCTGACTCGAGTATTATTTAAAAGAAAATAATAAACGGATCAGTTTAATTTAAACTTCAGAAATAAGTGTATGATAAACATCACTTAAGCAAATATTTATAATCTCGAATGAGATTATAAACATAAATGATCAACATAGTTCAATTAAAGAGATCTCAATTTAAACTCCATCACAAATCAATAATCTCGAATGAGACTATTCAATAAAAATAATCACCATAGTTTAAATGAAGAAATCTCAGTTTAAACTCCATCAAAATCAGCTTTTAAATTCCCAATTGAATTCAAAACGGCAATACACAAACTTATAATCTCGGATGAGACTATACACAGAATTATAATCTCGGATGAGACTATACACAAAGTGATAATCTCGGGTGAGACTATACAACATAGTAATCAGCATAGTTTAAAGAAAGAAATCCCATTAAACAACATCAAAATCAACTTCCAAATTCACAATTGAATTCAAATCAGAAATTCACAAAATCTAGAAATCAATAATAGACAACTAGAAAATCAACATAAAAGTGGATCGATCCCAGCAACTGAATCAGAGATAACGATTATCCTGAAATGATTCGGTCTGACCCGAGTATTATTTAAAAGAAAATAATAAACGGATTAGTTTAATTTAAACTTCAGAAATAAGTGTATGATAAACATCACTTAAGCAAATATTTATAATCTCGAATGAGATTATAAACATAAATGATCAACATAGTTCAGTTAAAGGGATCTCATTTTAAACTCCATCAAAAATCAATAATCTCGAATGAGACTATTCAATAAAAATAATCACCATAGTTTAAATGAAGAAATCTCAATTTAAACTCCATCAAAATCAGCTTTTAAATTCCCAATTGAATTCAAACGGCAATACGCAAACTTATAATCTCGGATGAGACTATACACAAAATTATAATCTCAGATGAGACTATACTCAAAGTTATAATCTCGGGTGAGACTATACAACATAGTAATCAGCATAGTTTAAAGGAAGAAATCCCATTAAACAACATCAAAATCAACTTTCAAATTCGCAATTGAATTCAAATCAGAAATTCACAAAATCTAGAAATCAATAATAGATAACTAGAAAATCAACATAAAAGTGGATCGATCCCAGCAACTGAATCAGAGATAACGATTATCCTGAAATGATTCGGTCTGACCCGAGTATTATTTAAAAGAAAATAATAAACGGATCAGTTTAATTTAAACTTCAGAAATAAGTGTATGATAATCATCACTTAAGCAAATATTTATACTCTCGAATGAGATTATAAACATAAATGATCAACATAGTTCAATTAAAGAGATCTCAATTTAAACTCCATCAAAAATCAATAATCTCGAATGAGACTATTCAATAAAAATAATCACCATAGTTTAGACGAAGAAATCTCAATTTAAACTCCATCAAAATTAGCTTTTAAATTCCCAATTGAATTCAAAACGGCAATACGCAAACTTATAATCTCGGATGAGACTATACACAAAATTATAATATCGGATGAGACTATACACAAAGTTATAATCTCGGGTGAGACTATACAACATAGTAATCAACATAGTTTAAAGGAAGAAATCCCATTAAACAACATCAAAATCAACTTTCAAATTCACAAAACCTAGAAATCAATAATAGATAACTAGAAAATCAACATAAAAGTGGACCGATCCCAGCAACTGAACAGAGATAATGATTATCCTGAAATGATTCGGTCTGACCCGAGTATTATTTAAAAGAAAATAATAAACGGATCAATTTAATTTAAACTTCAGAACTAAGTGTATGATAAACATCACTTAAGCAAATATTTATACTCTCGAATGAGATTATAAACATAAATGATAAACATAGTTCAATTAAAGAGATCTCAATTTAAACTCCATCAAAAATCAATAATCTCGAATGAGACTATTCAATAAAAATAATCACCATAGTTTAAATGAAGAAATCTCAATTTAAACTCCATCAAAATCAGCTTTTAAATTCCCAATTGAATTCAAAACCGAATACGCAAACTTGTAATCTCGGATGAGACTATACACAAAATTATAATCTCTGATGAGACTATACTCAAAGTTATAATCTCGGGTGAGACTATACAACATAGTAATCAGCATAATTTAAAGGAAGAAATCCGATTAAACAACATCAAAATAAACTTTCATATTCGCAATTGAATTCAAATCAGAAATTCACAAAATCTAGAAATCAATAATAGATAACTAGAAAATCAACATAAAAGTGGATCGATCCCAGCAACTGAATCAGAGATAACGATTATCCTGAAATAATTCGGTCTGACCCGAGTATTATTTAAAAGAAAATAATAAACGGATCAGTTTAATTTAAACTTCAAAAATAAGTGTATGATAAACATCACTTAAGCAAATATTTATAATCTTGAATGAGATTATAAACATAAATGATCAACATAGTTCAATTAAAGAGATCTCAATTTAAACTCCATCAAAAATCAATAATCTCGAATGAGACTATTCAATAAAAATAATCACCATAGTTTAAATGAAGAAATCTCAATTTAAACTCCATCAAAATCAGCTTTTAAATTCCCAATTGAATTCAAAACGGCAATACGCAAACTTATAATCTCGGAAGAGATTATGCACAAAATTATAATCTCGGATGAGACTATACACAAAGTTATAATCTCGGGTGAGACTATACAACATAGTAATTAGCATAGTTTAAAGGAAGAAATTCCATTAAACAACATCAAAATCAACTTCCAAATTCACAATTGAATTCAAATCAGAAATTCACAAAATCTAGAAATCAATAATAAATAACTAGAAAATCAACATAACAGTGGATCGATAACCAGCAACTGAATCAGAGATAACGATTATCTTGAAATGATTCGGTCTGACCCGAGTATTATTTAAAAGAAAATAATAAATGGATCAGTTTAATTTAAACTTCAGAAATAAGTGTACGATAAACATCACTTAGGCAAATATTTATAATCTCGAATGAGATTATAAACATAAATGATCAACATAGTTCAATTAAAGAGATCTCAATTTAAACTCCATCAAAAATCAACAATCTCGAATGAGACTATACAATAAAAATAATCACCATAGTTTAAATGAAGAAATCTCAGTTTAAACTCCATCAAAATCAGCTTTTAAATTCCCAATTGAATTCAAAACGGCAATACGCAAACTTATAATCTCGGATGAGACTATACACAGAATTATAATCTCGGATGAGACTATACACAAAGTTATAATCTCGGGTGAGACTATACAACATAGTAATCAGCATAGTTTAAAGGAAGAAATCCCATTAAACAACATCAAAATCAACTTCCAAATACACAATTGAATTCAAATCAGAAATTCACAAAATCTAGAAATCAATAATAGACAACTAGAAAATCAACATAAAAGTGGATCGATCCCAGCAACTGAATCAGAGATAACGATTATCCTGAAATGATTCGGTCTGACCCGAGTATTATTTAAAAGAAAATAATAAACGGATCAGTTTAATTTAAACTTCAGAAATAAGTGTATGATAAACATCACTTAAGCAAATATTTATAATCTCGAATGAGATTATAAACATAAATGATCAACATAGTTCAATTAAAGAGATCTCAATTTAAACTCCATCAAAAATCAATAATCTCGAATGAGACTATTCAATAAAAATAATCACCATAGTTTAAATGAAGAAATCTCAATTGAAACTCCATCAAAATCAGCTTTTAAATTCCCAATTGAATTGAAATGGCAATACACAAACTTATAATCTCGGATGAGACTATACACAAAATTATAATCTCAGATGAGACTATACTCAAAGTTATAATCTCGGGTGAGACTATACAACATAGTAATCAGCATAGTTTAAAGGAAGAAATCCCATTAAACAACATCAAAATCAACTTTCAAATTCGCAATTGAATTCAAATCAGAAATTCACAAAATCTAGAAATCAATAATAGATAACTAGAAAATCAACATAAAAGTGGATCGATCCCAGCAACTGAATCAGAGATAACGATTATCCTGAAATGATTCGGTCTGACCCGAGTATTATTTAAAAGAAAATAATAAACGGATCAGTTTAATTTAAACTTCAGAAATAAGTGTTTGATAAACATCACTTAAGCAAATATTTATAATCTCGAATGAGATTATAAACATAAATGATCAACATAGTTCAATTAAAGAGATCTCAATTTAAACTCCATCAAAAATCAATAATCTCGAATGAGACTATTCAATAAAAATAATCACCATAGTTTAAATGAAGAAATCTCAATATAAACTCCATCAAAATCAGCTTTTAAATTCCCAATTGAATTCAAAACCGCAATACACAAACTTATAATCTCGGATGAGACTATACACAAAATTATAATATCGGATGAGACTATACACAAAGTTATAATCTCGGGTGAGGCTATACAACATAGTTATCAACATAGTTTAAAGGAAGAAATCCCATTAAACAACATCAAAATCAACTTCCAAATTCACAATTGAATTCAAATCTGAAATTCACAAAATCTAGAAATCAATAATAGATAACTAGAAAATCAACATAAAAGTGGATCGATCCCAACAACTGAATCAGAGATAACGATTATCCTGAAATGATTCGGTCCGACCCGAGTATTATTTAAAAGAAAATAATAAACGGATCGGTCTAATTTAAACTTCGGAAATAAGTGTATGATAAACATCACTTAAGCAAATATTTATAATCTCGAATGAGATTATAAACATAAATGATCAACATAGTTCAATTAAAGAGATCTCAATTTAAACTCTATCAAAAATCAATAATCTCTTGAGACTATTCAATAAAAATAATCACCATAGTTTAAATGAAGAAAATCTCAATTTAAACTCCATCAAAATCAACTTTTAAATTCCCGATTGAATTCAAAACGGCAATACGCAAACTTATAATCTCGGATGAGACTATACACAAAATTATAATCTCGGATGAGACTATACACAAAGTTATAATTTCGGGTGAGACTATCAACATAGTAATCAGCATAGTTTAAATGAAGAAATCCCATTAAACAACATCAAAATCAACTTCCAAATTCACAATTGAATTCAAATCAGAAATTCACAAAATCTAGAAATCAATAATAGATAACTAGAAAATCAACATAAAAGTGGATCGATCCCAGCAACTGAATCAGAGATAACGATTATCCTGAAATGATTCGGTCTGACCCGAGTATTATTTAAAAGAAACTAATAAACTGATCAGTTTAATTTAAACTTCAGAAATAAGTGTATGATAAACATCACTTAAGCAAATATTTATAATCTCGAATGAGATTATAAACATAAATGATCAACATAGTTCAATTAAAGAGATCTCAATTTAAACTCCATTAAAAATCAATAATCTCATGAGACTATTCAATAAAAATAACCACCATAGTTTAAATGAAGAAATCTCAATTTAAACTCCATCAAAATCAGCTTTTAAATTCCCAATTGAATTCAAAACGGCAATACGCAAACTTATAATCTCGGATGAGACTATACACAAAATTATAATATCGGATGAGACTATACACAAAATTATAATATCGGATGAGACTATACACAAAGCTATAATCTCGGGTGAGACTATACAACATAGTAATCAGCATAGTTAAAGGAAGAAATCCCATTAAACAACATCAAAATCAACTTCCAAATTCACAATTGAATTCAAATCGGAAATTCACAAAATCTAGAAATCAATAATAGATAAGTAGAAAATCAACATAAAAGTGGATCGATCCCAGCAACTGAATCAGAGATAACGATTATCCTGAAATGATTCGGTCTAACCCGAGTATTATTTAAAAGAAAATAATAAACGGATCAATTTAATTTAAACTTCAGAAATAAGTGTATGATAAACATCACTTAAGAAAATATTTATAATCTCGAATGAGATTATAAACATAAATGATCAACATAGTTCAATTAAAAAGATCTCAATTTAAACTCCATCAAAAATCAATAATCTCGAATGTGACTATTCAATAAAAATAATCACCATAGTTTAAATGAAGAAATCTCAATTTAAACTCCATCAAAATCAGCTTTTAAATTCCCAATTGAATTCAAAACGGCAATACGCAAACTTATAATCTCGGATGAGACTATACACAAAATTATAATCTCGGATGAGACTATACACAAAGTTATAATCTCAGGTGAGACTATACAACATAGTAATCAGCATAGTTTAAAGGAAGAAATCCCATTAAACAACATCAAAATCAACTTCCAAATTCACAATTGAATTCAAATCAGAAATTCACAAAATCTAGAAATCAATAATAGATAACTAGAAAATCAACATAAAAGTGGATCGATCCTAGCATATGGCGAGTCTAAGTTACGCCGCACGTGCATCAACATATGGCCGAAGCCTACCAAGTACTGTTATCATAATTTTGGCGTCCAACAAATGACCCGAAGGTCCAACATATGACCCGAAGGTCTAGTACTAGTATTTGACCCGAAGGTCCATCATATGAGCCGAAGGTCCAACATAGTGGCTTGAAAGTCCAACAAAATCATCAAAATCATCAAACAACAGCAAATATTTCAATTAACGAGTCCGGAATTAATCGAAATGGTAAAATATGGTTTCATACTCCGCACTTTTGCTAAATCGTTTAATTCTCTTCATCGTCTCCTTGAAAGTGCAAAATTTTGTATTTTATATAAATACATTTTACGTTCTCAAATGGACAAGTTCGGAATTAACCGAATCAGTAAAAGTAAGGGTTCATAGTCCTTAATTTTGCTGAAACGTTTAAATCGATTTCTTATTCTTTTGAAAGCGTAAACTGTAAAAATTTTGAAAACAATTTTATGTTAAAACGATTTTGAACACGTGATTAAAACAACAACATTTCAACAAAGAAATTGCGTTTCATAAAACAGCGTAAAAACGGATATCAAATCAGCGTTGCGGAAGAACCGCTTAAAAATTCACCTTAAATTGACAGTTACTGACGTTAAAATAACAGTAATTTTTTTTCGTCAAAACAACACATTTCAAAATATAATATCGAAGTAAAAATTCCGTTATAAAAATAACGGCAACAAAATACGTTTTTAAAACCAAGCATCGGTTCAACGTAAATTAACCGGTACGTGGCACATTCAACAAAATGTTGCACTACCCACTTACACATGAGCTTTGTTCATTTTGTACGTAACCCATAAACAAATTTTTTTTTTCACAAAAATAATGAACCCGTCCATGTTCCAGTTTGCATGCATACCACTAAATATTACCACTTACACTATTATGAATGACTACCATTTATCTTTTCCTTAATTCATAACAGCTTAGCATATAATTACAGTTCGAGTGGATGGTTAACTTGTTAAACTAACTTTTTGAAGTAGAAGTAGAATTGCACAATCTCTTTAAAAGCTCAAACAAAATAATATGGCTTTAGCATGTGCTGGCTTCGCTTACATGAGAAAATTCAAACAAAGTGTATAGAGGTAAAAGCATCAAAATAATTAAAAACTTAGACAAATTACGTATAAATCAAAATGAAGAGAAACATTTACAAATTATGGCCACCAAAACTCAAAGCAGGTGATTAAAAGTGTTGAAGCAGGAAGTAAAAAACTGGGCTTACACGTATGAACCAAGATAAAGATCAATACTTGCATGCACGCTAGCCTGGGTAACAAAATTTTCATGCAAATGATGAAGTAAAGGCAACTGGATTCTCTACAATCCTTCATACATACAAGAAATAAAAGTGGTCTGGGCATGCATTACACGCAAGCTAAAAGCTGAAGTGGAAAATGGCCTCTACTCATATGTTTATCACATATGAACCGAAACATAATACATACCCCTGCATTTACTCTACTGTGTATACATGGAAACATCCCCCTATAGCACAAGTGCACGAAAATGGTGTCTATAAATGCAATGTTTTCTTTTCTTTATACTAGAATGCCTGTAAGAATTCTATGCATGGGAATGCAATACTTTTATATACAGGAATGCACGTAATCGTATATGTTTGGAAATGCAATACCCTTGTATACAAGAATGCACGGAAAATAAGTGCCTGTAAATGCAATTCCATTTTATACCAGAATACACGAAAAATTTAAAGGCGTGGGAATGCTTTATGTGAAAGAGGATTGCCACCGCAAATTCAATGAATCAAAGGACCATAATACTTGAAGATGGTCAACAGATTTCAACATGAAGTGCTACACAATTGACATAAATGCTTGCGAATGAAGAAGGTCTGGCACATACACGTTTTGTAAGCAAAAATATTCAATAAATCATGAACGTGAGTATTTAAACTCACCTTAACACGTTCAAAGCAATAAGCACCAGAGATTCAAGTGGCAAAAATGACAGCCATTAATGAAATTTCCACTGCAACTAAAGCTTTTAAAACCAAGGTTCCACATTCCGTCCGGCGCGCCGGAACTCCGGCCATCTCGGCCCGGTTCCGGCGACAACCGGAACGGAATCACCAAAAAATCCCGTTCCGTCATCAGGGAAGAAAAAAAAAATCAAATTCAGGTTAAAAAAAAATCACGATCTCAACTTTAAATCAATTGAAGTAAAAAAAAATCAATTCGTCAGTAGAAAAAAAAAACAGTAAAGTAAAAACTGAAAAAAGCAAAACAACTTTAAAGCATTTCATTCATAAATCAAGTCAATCAATTCAAGTTTAAATTTTGCTCAAAAAATCAGACAACAAATCACGATCTCAACTTTCAAACTTGCAAAGGAATCAAATATTTGGCTATAAAAACGTAACAATCTAGAACAATAAACAGAAAAAAAAAACTCACTAATTTCAGAGCCGTGAGCAACCAACTGGAAGAAGTATTTGATAACTGGAATTCGCAGCCGTGTGGAAAGCTTCGATCATATTAAACGCGCGACTTGAAGCATGTACTCTTTTTTTTTTTTTCCTTTTCCCTTTTCGCGTCTGGATTTTGATTTTTGAAAACGTGAATGAACAGCCGGCTTCGAGCGGCAAACAGTTAGGGCAAATGACTTGGGGATGAAATTATAAAGTAGGTTGGGATTTAATTAGGCTGTTGATCGGCTTCAATGGAATCAACAGCCAATATAAAGTGGGTTGGGCTTTAACAAATCATTTATTGTTGGTTTATTTTCTTTCTGCTTATGAAAGCACATGACACATGCTTCCAATATGAAATTAGTAAATGGTTTATTTTCTTTCAATTAAGGACTACGCATGACATGTATTGTACTAATGAGAATCCACAATAGTGTTTTTACAATTATCTCAACTAGAAGGCCTTTGCTTAGGATGTAGACTTTTTTGTATAAAAAGACCTGCTTCCATGTTTGCCTGTAGTTGTTGTTAAATTTGTGTTATAGAAGGAAGACCTTGGTAATGCTGTCCATCATATGACGATAACTTTTTTATCCGAATTTCCTAATTATGTTGAAATGATATATTTTAAAAACGATGGTTGCCTCATTTATAGTGATTTGTGCATGCATCACAGTACAAAGTTATCAAACAACATAATGATACTTACTCCAAATTTTGAGATGTGTATGGTTGCACATTGACGTGCGATGGTTGGAGCACACAAAATAGAAAAAAAATCATAAATTTTCTTGTGTACTCCACTCAAGAAACCGTCTTTCTTTAAATCTGTAGACGCCACTGATAAATTTCAAAGTGCTAAGTATATTTATGGTTTAATGGATAATGTCGTTAATTTTATTGGAGAAGATGAAATTGTGCAAATAGTAATTGACAATAGAGCAAATTATAAAGCTGCTGGTCAATTACTAATGAAAAAAAAAGACAACTATATTGAACACCATGTGCAGCACATTGCATCGATTTGATTTTAGCGGATATTTCAAAAGAAGCCGAGGTAAAAATTATTGTGTCAAATTGCCAGTCAATAACAGGATTCATATACAATCATGGTTAGCTACTTACAATTTGATAACATGATGATGACATTTCTAAATTCAAAACAAATGCAGCACTATGCCTTTTTACCTTATTGTAATCGAACGCAAAATGAAGATAACGATGAGCACAATTCGTATGATGCTCAAAGAAATAGTTTTTGGCATTAAAGTTTTTATGTTGTATGTTTTGTATCTTCTATATAATTTGAATGAATTGCAAGCTTTGTATATTTATTGACATATTTACAAGAAAGTACCGAAATTTGTAAACCGGAATTAAACCGGAATTTCCGAAAATTCCGAAACGGAACCGAAAATTTAAAATTTCCCAAAGACCGGAACGGAAACGGAAAACGGAACTTTGAACCTTGTTTAAAACAAAATGAAATAATGTTGCAGGTATATTTTCTTTTCTCACTAATATGAATAAGTTGAATAAGTTATGCAATCTGACAACTCGGGTACAATGCATTAAATTGAGAACGTGTTGGCCAATATTTAAGTACAGAGCATTGAAAGCTATATGTGCGCAAGATAAGAAAAGGACTTGGAAAAAAGACTTTGTGCTTTTCATTTGAGAACCGATTAACTAAACTATAGGTGTGCTATTCATTATTGAACACACGTGTATTACAACCAGGACACATTTTTGAACTCATTGGGAAACAAAAATATGTAACCTGGGCCTGCATTTCTACAAGCTACACACGTGTATGCCTTTAATTTCCAGGACCATATTTTTCGCATATGTAAAAAAATTTATAACTTGAACTTGTTTTGTGAAATGCACGCACTGACTCACATAGGCAACATGAATACTAAACAACATATTCTAAGGCTACATTATTATATATGCACGAAGACACAAAGACATGCAGACTCAACTATAAATTTGCATCACATTTTTCTTTCCAAATTTAAAATTTAAAATTTCTATAAAAAAATCTATTCCGACCGTAACTCAAAAATCACGGTCGTTACAGATTCACATAGGCAATTTGAAAAAGTATGCGTCCTTTGTTTTGTTAATCTTGTACAAAAGGGTAACCTGTTAGTTGCAAGACATGACATGGTCTCCTTCAGTCTTATTTTATGCATAGCACATTCAATACTGCTTGTAATGTTGTTCGATGGTCTATGGATCGATAATGACCCGTGATACGAGAACGATAGTACAAAAATTTAGAATGGAAAAAAAGAACTTCGAAATAGAGTCTATCACCCTCTATTTATGGACGAAGATCATCAGATTTGTTTCTTGTATGTTCATGGAGATTTTGAGTAATTTTACTAATCTTAATATATGCTCATGTTATTATTTTCATTATGCGGGACTCAAAATCGCATGCAGCACACTCTTGTCAGCTACTTTTAACTCTGAAAATGAGAGGTGTAAAAGAGAAATTTAAAAAAATGGAGGGATGCACAAAATAGTGTTAAAATGGAGGGATGTAAAACAAATAAGGTTGTCTATAATTTTCGCACATTATTTTGTTACCCTAAAGCATGAATTTTATCTTCAATCCTAGCCAAATAATGTCATGTTTTCTTATTATTTGCCGTCACTACATCTGCACAACACCGACCACTGGGTCAATCTTACTGTGTCCAGTATAGATATATTATGCTGTTATGCGATTCACATATCATGTGGGTTGTGACTGAGTTAGAGCAATTCAAATTTTTTGGATTTTCCCCTCTGGATTTTTCTCCTTTTGATTTTCCACTTCTTCCGTGTAAAATTAGAATTAAAGGCATTGCTCTTATTTAGTAGCTTAAAATTTCATCACATGTGGATTTGCCTTTTCTTATTTCTTACATTGCATTTTCAATTTTCGCTAACCGACCCATTTCGCAACTGCCTACCATTGTGTTTGTTTTCTCCTTTGGATTTCAACTTCCGGTGGTTCCTATCTTTTTTTTTCTCCATTGATGGAACTATCAAAATAAATCCAGTTTAGTTTTTATACAGCAAATGAATTGGATTATTTTGGAGTACCATATTTCTTTGGATTTAAAAGTAAATTAGGTAATGCTGAAATATTTTATACTTTGGAATTATGCCTTGGTTCAAATTTGAATTTAAATATACATTATAACATGATCTCAATTGCAGCAGCATGCCCTGTGTGTTCTTCATATATGCCTGAGCAGTGGTAGCTTCTAGAGCAATATGTGAACAACCTGCCTTGTATGAACGAGGTTCTCCATTATAAACTTGGAGCCAACAACCAACAGTTTTAAAGCTACTGCTTTTTACATATCCTGGTCAAACAAATAAAGAAGTACCTAAAATCCATCCATATATACCAAGCTAGCATGTTCACTCTTCAATTTGCTCAATTGATTCCCAAACTTTGAATTATCCTTAACTACCGTGTATTACCAAAACATATATAGGCAATTTATTTTATTACATGCTGATTGATGCCCATTTACTTTAATAGTATATGCAACTGCCCTATATATTCATATGCTTGCCAAATCCATCTATGTATGCCAAGCTAGCTTGTTCACTCTTCAATTTGGTTAATTGATTCCCAAAATTTTAATTGTTCTTAACTACTATACATATTGAAACATATATAGGCAATTAATTTTATTGCATGCTGGTTAATGCCCATTTACTTTATTAGCAGATGCAACTGCCCTATATATGCATATCTTGCTTCTTTTATGATCTCTGCCGCCAGATAATTAAAATCTGTCTATGTTTCGATCATACATGTATAATGTGATCAATTTCTATTTTGTCAAATTGTGAACTTGTCTAATCTTTTTGGTAATAAATTATTATCACGCATTCATTCACATATTAGTTCCTCACTCCGTGCTTTTCATTCCTTAAATTAATTTGCTGATCCATCATTGCATCTGCACTGTCTATATATGTGCTCCCCTTTCCTTCCCTTAATTTCAAAGTTGCTTCTATTTCTCATATTTGTTAACTTTTATATCTACTGGTGCTATTTTTTCATGCTCCGTCCTACTCAACATATGTAATGTATTAATTTTCTTCAAAATCCTTCACCGTCATTCTTTAGCACACATATACATACACATACATAGATACATACATACGTGTGTGTATATATTAAAAATGGTGTTTGTATGCTTGGATGTGTTCTATTTTTTCAATAGACCATGTCAGTAAGTAATTTATATTCATATATAATTTTCTGGAATTATTATAGCTGCATCAGGATTCTAAGTTAAATTGTCAGACTGAAAATCCATGTTACTGAGATCTCTATGATCTGATGAAAATAGGAATTCATGCTGCTTAGGTTCCAAGTATTTAATTTCTATCAAAATTTTAATTGAAAATAAAATTGACTTTAAACTTTCTCTCCTTGTTTTAATCAATATCAAAAACGGAACATATTAAATAAACGGGAAGGAGAGTTTTGGAGCCAATTTTTACTTCCGTTTTACTTTAGTTTGTTATTATTTTAAATTTCCTTTTCCTATTCAACTTTCATTTTCCCCAAATAAGTACTCATATTTAGAGAGAGAGGGAGGGAGGGAGGGAGGGAGGGAGGGACAAATCTGTATGATGGTCTGGTTAAGGACTGATGTAATAAACAAAGTAGTTTATCAGATCAATTTCTGTGGCATAAGAACATTGAAAAGTTAATGTATATTTATCAGTATATCTCATTACTATCTTAACACTGAGATGACAGATGAGAGTTGCAATGATCGATTCCCAACAGCAGTGTAAACACTTTGATTTTTTTTAAATAATATTATATATGTTGTGATATCGGTATGCTTTTTCATAATAGTTTATGATAAGCATTTGGTTTACCGGGGTCTTGAAAAGAAAACTCTTATGTGTTCTAAAAGATAATGAAATCATAACAAAAGTATTCGGATCCATACAAGATCGCCAGGGTCATTCAATTATGTTTTGGATATATGGGACATGTTTGACAGACCATCGTACCTCTTGGAAAAGGAAAGAAGATATGTTCTGAAGTCAATCTATACATATTAATCTTTCCTAACTAATTGGTTTTGATCAGCTTAGGAAGTAAGCTTCTTTTGAAATGCTAAGAACTTGGCACCTTTTGAAATAATAATAACAATAATAAGTTTTTTCCTGCTGCTAATATGCAGTTATGTTCAGCACAAACTACATGAAACCAATGGAGTAAATTCATTTTCATGTCATATAAGACTCACTATCCTTTACCAACTATGCTGAATCGTGGAGAGTTTCTCTTAGACAAAAACAATAGTAAGATTAACATAATAGTTTGGTAAGGTTTGAACTTTGAATAGTTTATCTACCTGCCTTTATTGTATAAATAAATTTGCACAATCTAGGTCCATTTCACCAAAACAGACACAAAAATAATTGCCGAATATTTTCATTCACTTTATCACTTTGAACGTGTCAAAATATTGTACTTCCTTCCATGTAGTTATGTGTATTTAGGCATTATCTCAAATGAAAACAACCCTAATTTTATGTTTATTATTTTTTGTTTTATGCACTTGAAGAAACACACGCTAGTACTGTCGACTGATGTAGAGTATTACTGCTAAATTGCAGAGCAAGTACTCCGAAGAAGATGTAGAATAGGTGAAAAAGGCAAAATTCAATACACCGGAAGTGTTGTGTTAATTCCTCACTAAAAGACGAAGAAGATCGAAATAAGCGAGCAGAAGAGGAGGCTACTCAATAGATTGGGCATCTGCTACAAACTGACTGCATCACGTGGCTCGGCTTAGGGTGAGACTGAAACTAGAATTGCAGTTATAATTGGGTGGCTGAAACTAGAGTGTGGATGTGTGTCTTTGGGCTTGTTCAGTCTTGATACTATTAGATACACAGGCAAAGCTGAGCTTCAGAATACACTGTCTCAGACTAAACCAATGCAGAGTATTAATCTACAAATAAGCCAGAAACTGTGGCTAGCTTTTATGGCTAGAACTGTGCTGCTTAACATGCAAAAATACAAATCTGAATCTAGGCTTTTAGCTTAGTTGAGTTAAAGGAACCGCCAAATTTAGAAACCGAGGTTGGAATGAACTGCAATATCGGGCATAATAGAGGTAAAAATTCTAAAACTAGGCTTCAGAAAATGTAGTTGTGTACCGTAGCTATAATTATTTAAGGGATAAAATGCTAGATTAGTGTTTGGTGATAGAATGCTGGAGTTGTGAAATTCTTATAGCGAGATGCTGAGACTGACTAAAAAATTCTTGGTGATAGAATGTGGACATGACAGAGTTTTGTGCTTGCATAGAGGAGGCAGAAAAGTTTGAACCAAGGTGCAGTGATAGCATGGTTGTAAGCGACCTGTTGCATTCAGCGGGAAACTGAAAAAGTGAATGGCATTCTGCTACACATACCAAAAGTCTGAAATAGAGCTGCTGCTTGAATAAGTGTTGCTATAGGGTGATCTGTTTGGGATGGATGAAGCTGTATAAAATTGTTCATTGCAAGCAACCTGAATAGGTTAGCACCATTGAGGACCCATTTATTTTTTACCATAGTATGAATAGTGGTAAAATTGAATTATAATAATTGGCTATAAAGTTTGAGTTATAGCAGATGAAACATCAATATCCTCCCTTTGCTAAAAGAGATGCAAAAATAAAATTATTTTAACCGTTGGACGAGGTTACTAATTTTGGCTTTTATATTTCTTGTTGACAAGATCATAACAGTGACTATTGATGTATGAAAAATTCAAACAGTAAACATATGTTTGATGAAGGATTTTGTTTTGTAGTTTAGTACTACGTTTTTACATTGATTACTGATTTGGAAGGGTTTTGTTAACATTCCAGCTGTGCACAGAGCTTGAAGGTGGTGATAATGATTAAGATGTCTGTCGTCGAAGTCACAAAGAGGTGATGGTCCTAATATTATATCATATCATATCTCTGCCTTAATGAATATGTTACCACCATCCGGGCAAGGTGTCTGTCATTTGAGTATCATCAAAACAATTTACGTAGTTTAGAAATATAGAAAGGATGAACAAAAAGAAATAAATCATAAAATCTAATAAAAATGGATATCAATAGTGATACATCATTCAAATAAAGCACTAATTATGACGTCTTAAAGGGTTCAAACCCATGATCTCTAGAACCTCTGCTTAAAGCGCCACACTTATAACAACTTGAGATAAAGGTACTTAACATCATAAAATCTATAATTGTTTTTAAAAGTCAATATGATAATTATAATAAATTGATTTTTTGTATTGTTGAAATAATTTTATGGTTAATCAGAAACATAAAAATAATGATTAACACGGTTCTCACGGTCTTACCGATTGAACTAAAAACTTTTCACCTTGCACCAACACAGTTTGCCTCATAGTTCGATCTTCGAAAATATGATTTATAGCATAAATGTATTTAGAGAACAAGAATTTGTGCATTAGGTAAAAGATTACCCAAATGCCTAGGTTAATTATACATCATTCTAACAACCAATTCTATTTTCTACAGACATCTACCAAGGAACGCCTTGATATCCTCCTATTCCACTAATTACGCAAGCGGTACTTTCTTGATGATCATTTACATTCAAAACACATAACCAATGAAAAGGTGTTGTTATGAATAGGTGTAGTTGTGGTATTATCCCAAATTTGTCTAAACGAATTGAAATCATTGCTTAATGCAGAGATATTCTCCCGTTGCTAGAATTCCTCCTGCACATCCTATTTTCAGATTAGTTTTGGGTATGGATTTGTTTTTGAAGATGAAAGAAGTGGGAAGAAGACGGAATAAGAGAGGTGGAATGTATAGTCCCACATCTAGGAAATAAAAGATTACACTCAGTTAAATATAGGATTCTCTAAGGAAGATTGGGCTCTTTGGGTATCCAAAGCTTTGTTTTGATGTGAGGAGGGATGTTATGCATCGCCACCACGCACGCCGCCGCCGTCCGATCGACCGGGTTAGGATCTAAAATAACAAATTAATTTCTGTTAACAGGCTGTATCCTGAATTTGAATGGATAGGTTTTGGCGTTTAGTAACAGTTTCAAACTGTTATGAATAGGCACGATCGTTTGTAACAGTTTCGGACTGTTGGAAAGGATGTGACGCTTGACAAATAGACACTTCATCACTACTATAAATAGTGACGCTTGACAAATAGACATCTTCTTTTAGTAAAAGGCCAGCCTTGTCGGTTATTTAATACTATACATGTGAGTTTGATAGATGATGCTCTGCTAACGCCTGGCATATATGGTAAAAATTTATTATTTTGGATTGCTGAATGCCAATGAACAGAGATTGATTCTTAGGTGATTGCTCTAGCAATAATTTCTTTTAACTTTTTGGCGCTGATCCATCAGCTTTGGTAAGATTCATTGAAAACTGATTTAGCTTGCATAACTTTTGGCAAAACCAGCAACTATACTTGTAGTAGTTATCACATGATTCTATATCCTCCATTAGATATGAATTTATACATGGATAAGATGAATGAAGCTTCTATGGTAGTAGTGACAAAGAGATGAATTGCTAGTGCTAATGGTAGCATGTGCAATAGTACTGGATCACCACCTGGTAATCAGAAATTAGATTTTGAACCAGCATTGAAGATTGTTGTTTCATCTGTCATTGATGAGGTACATAATACTATACGACGAACTATGTTGAGTTAGTGGGTAGTCAATGTTATCCATGTAGAAAATATATTTAACTTTTATTACTGGAATGTCTCAAAACATTTTTAACCATTTTTATAAAGTTAATTAAGGTAGGTGCCTCCATTGGATTGGGAAATTGCATAGGGCAAATTGTAGCTTTGATTTGAATTTAAGATGACTTGGGCTAAAATCTTCACACTTTTATTTATTGCAGCTAAAATTGAAGCAACTAGCATATGATGCATTTTGGACATGTGTTTGTTTACGTATGAGTCACATAGGCCATTTGAAAATGTACTTCTGTTGTCCTTCGTTTTGTTAATCTTGTACAAAAGGGTAACTTGTTAGTTGGAAGACATGACATGGTCTCCTTCAGTAATGTTCTTTGCATAACACATTTAATATTGCTTGTAAAATTAGGTGAATGTGTACATTTTTGCTTGATTATAGCAGGATGGTGATTAACTTTATACCTAACAATTATTTGATAATTGAACTAGTTTGAATTTATATTTTGTTTACAGGTTGTGAAGAAAAATGACGGCTTCAAGAGAAGGAAAAATCATGAGTAGTAGCTGGCCTAGGTTGATAGAGTTTCTAGTGCTTTTCTAGTGCTATCTTATTTTGCTACTGGTCTTTGTACTTGTAAAACTAGCTAATATGAAGCGTTTGGTAATTTATTGAATATTATTTGGTGTATCAAACATGATGTTAACTTTATTGCGTTAAAGAAAAAAATTAATTGTAAAATATACGATTGTGCTTGTTTTTTTTAATATGTAGTAACGTGGTTAAAAATATAGCAGTGTGTCAGATGTAGTTAATGTTTTAGTTCAGTGATATGTTGTTATGATTGTTCAATTTTTCACTGCATTTGGTTTCATAGAATTTTAATTATGTTAGGATACCATTTTTCATAGTGTTTAAGAAATGTTGTTGGGGATGTATTTACATTAAAAGTTGGCATAAATACAAAAGATTGAGAGGAGAATAAAGTGTAGAAATTAAATAAAAAAAGAAAACGATGCGCGATAATTATAATGGTCCAACTAAATACTGGTCTGCGTCCACTTGAACTTTGTTTGTGATTCTAAAAAGCTTTTACAACGTGATTTTATGGTTAGGGTTGTCAATGGGTCGGGTTTGGATCAGGTCAAATCGGGTTCGGGTTGATTTTAAATGGGTCGGGTTAAATCGTTTATTAAATGGGTCATAAAAACTCAACCCGAACCCGACCCGTTTATAAACGGGTTGACCCGACCCGTGTAACCCGATTATAAACGGGTCGGGTCGTAAATGGGTCGGGTCAACCCGTCTAAGGTGTAAACGGTTCGTAAACGGGTCGGGTCAACCCGTATAAGGTATAATTGGGTCGTAAACGGGTCAGAACGGGTCGTAAACGGGTCGGGTCAACCCGTATATGTATAAACAGGTTGTTAACGGGTCAATTTCGGGTTAGCAGGTCAACTCGAAACCCACCAACTTAAACGGGTCAAATTCAGGTTGACCCGAAAATGACCCGCCAACTTAAACGGGTCGCATTAACCTGCTAATTTTCGTGTGGGTTTCGGGTCGTGTAGGAAATTGATAGCCCTACTTATGGTTCGATAGTCTATGGATTGATAATGACCCCTGAGAGTACAACAATGATACAAAAATTTAGAATGTAAAAAAAAGAACGTTGAAATAGTGCCCATCACCCTCTATTTATAGACGACGATCACCGGATTTGTCTCTACCATGATCTTTTCCATGTTCCCCACGTCTAGAGGAATTCGCCTTGAAAAGATTGGTTATAGCCTTTTTAAGGCGACTCCCTCTGGACCTTGGAAACGTGGGGAAGAAAATGGTAGGGACAATTCCGGTGATCTTCGTTTATAAATAGAGGAAGATGGGCGCTATTTTGAGATCATTGTTTCTGCATTTTAAATTTCTGTACTATTGTTGTAATTTCATGGGTCCTTACCGATCCAGACTGCCGAACTATAAGATCACGTTGTAAATTCTTTGTAGAATCGTAAATAAAGTTCAAGGGGATGTAGGTCAGTGTTTAGTCGAGCCACTATAATTGTCATGTGTCGTTTTCTTTTTGTTTTTCATTTAATTTATTCTCTTATATAAATCTTTTGGGTGTGTGCCAAAATTTTTGGCATAAACATTTTGGTAATTTCACTGATAACGCATCGATCTCTTGGTATTTTGATCTATTTTCTACTTTTCAATTGTTTAGTCATAAAGTAGATCCGTCGGTTTCATTTCTATAATCCACGACTATATAGATTTTGGCAATCTATCATAGGATTAACTAAAGTAATGGGTATGCGAAATACCAGGGAAAAATTTGCTGCCTTTAAAACCCCTAATGAAGTTGAGAATGTTGGCTCTCAACATGTTGAAGAGGTTGCTCAACCCAACACTGCCGAAAATCTGAGTGCCTCAGATATTATTACTCGGATTGAGATGAATAAAATGATGAAAGAAGTGAATGGGAAGTTGCTCATGACCCAAACGAGATGATGAAACAATGGAGTATTTGGCTTTGCTGACTCAATTATTCAAGGATTGTAGAAGGACCGATAAAGAGCTATCGCCTTTTGATTCTGAAGATGAAGATAGTTCCTCATCATTCTATGAGAAACAAAGAGAAGGGAAGCAAAAAATCAAATGAAATAATGCCGAGACCTCGGAGAGTAAAGAAAATAGGCCTAGAAGCGCAAATGCACCAATCGGTACCGAACCATCTCAGCGGATGGGTACAGATCCCACTTCTCTAGGAATCAATGTTGGAGATGTCGATGTTTTGGACGGTGATGTTTCTGTTGAAGATAGTCCATTGTTGGATAGTCGAAATGCTGGAGCTCGAGCTGCGGTTGTTGATAATTTGTAGTCTAACTTTTATTGTCAGAGCGACCCTTTTTTGTTTTGTGCTTGCATCATTTTGTCATTAACAAGGCTCAGGAAATACAGATATAATAGTGATCAAACCATCGCATGTTGCCACTCCAATAGCCAAACCGACCTTTAAACTGCCGCAAACTAAAAAAATCTTCGCGTTTGTGACTCAAGCATCTAGGCGCCAATACCACATTTCACCGTCATCCCCCATCACATACCTTTTACTGGAGTGACCGCATGTATTTTTTGTTCTTCTGTGAATTTGGAATTACAGTTAAGGATGAACGAGATCTAGTTGAATAAGGAAAGGACAAGGATAAAAATGAATGAATGAATAAGTGTAAATATTAGCTTAGGTATTAAATAGAAAGTGTGGTCAAATTAGAAAATCCTTATTTATTTTATTTCCTTTCAAATAATTCCAAACCCTTAACTATTTTATTATCCAACCATTATTCTATCTCCGATTAAAATTCCACTTGAGGCATATAATCCAAATTTTATTTATATTTAGAATTTTTTTTCTTTTGTTAAAATATTACTTTTCAACTTTCAATAATTATAAATAATTGTTATATGTCCAAAATAAATTTCAAAGTTCTACAAATATTATTTATTTTATTGGAATAAATTTTCAAAACATTTTAGAATTTTATGACACAATTCAAAATTCAATTTTGAATTTTAAATCAATATTATTCTTTTGATGTTAAATAAAATCCAAAAATTCAACTTATTAAATTAAATTCGATAAAATATTTAATTAGATTCTCAACTCATTTTAAAGTATTTAATTTATTTTATCTTCGAACGGGGATGTTACAATTAATGAAATAGAAAGATAATCTAATAAAATTTTAGGTTTTACAAAATCATACCTTGATTGTTACAATGCGAAAAAATGTTGTTATCCTTCAAACATGTCAGTTGAAACACAAGTTTTGATTAATTCTCGCACAAGAGGAAATTGATTTCTAAAAAAGAAGAGCGGGAGTGTTTTGAGTTTTCTTGATAGAAACTTGATAAAGTAAGAAAGAAGAGAGCAAGAAGGGGGCTACTATATTAGTGGATCTAGAATTATGGATGTAATTTGAAATAGCAGTAAAATAATATACAAACATAAAAGGCAATTTATCAAAAAGCACAAATAATGTCTTCCATATTACAATACTGTAGCTCTTTCAAATTGCACGTGTCTGATCTAGTAAATAAAATAACGATGCAAATTGAAAAGTCGCAGTATGTTTTCCACATTAAACAAAACATTTGCAATTTCAAATTGCGTTTGTATAATTTTATAAAAACAAAATACATGCGATAGTAAAAGTGTCATCTATATTTTTGGGCCAATATGGTGCTAAGTTGGCCAAAACTGGCCTTTATCTATTATTAGTTTGAAAAATGGCTTATTTGTATAAAAGTTTTAAAAGAGGGCTAAACCAAATTTTTTTCCCCGGATATTCATCACACTGACAATTTATTGACTACAGGATCCTACTATCAAATTTTCCACATTACATAAGAATAATTTACACACACGCGTATATTATTGTAATGATCGTATTATGAACATGAATATACATTAAAATATAAAATTAAAATAAGTTGATAAATTAATTTTATATTATATTGTTTATAAATATTATTTTAAACTTAACAAACAAATAAATATTTTAAATAAGTCAAACAAATTAAAATATTATTTAAACACTTCTGTTAATTAAATACTAAATTGTATTTAATTTATTCACATAAAAAAACATAAGATCTTGTCCAATCTAACAATTTTTTTCATGCGGAATTAGTCGTTTCAATCACACTGCCAATGCGCTTGATCTCATAGTTTGATCTATCAAGCACTTCAAATTGAAAGGGATAAGGAAGGATGTTACTATTTGGAAGTGCCATTTTTGTTTTTTCTTTCAATTTTTTTGATTAGAAACAGTTATTAGAAATTGGCCGTGTTATAGATGTGTCATTGTCTTTAAAGTGGAATTCGTCATAGAAATGATGCAGTTGTAAATTGTAGTTCTTTCGCATTGGCTAACACAACAATCTTCAAACCCGTATACTTGGGTCGAAGAATTTAGAGAAGCACCAAATGCCACTTTCCTAGGAGCTCGTTTAAGAATTTAGAGAAGAGCAAAACGCCATTTTTCTAGGAGTTTTAAAGAACTATTGGAAGAAGGGTTATTTTTTTCTTCGTTGCAACTCTCTACTAGATAAATGCCAATAAATAAGCATATGAAGAACTGTTTTTCTGAATTCAAGAGGTGGTTAAATATAAATGGTCAAACATGAGAATGATCGATTCTTCAATATAAATATAACTTCGATGAATGAGAACAAAGGAGCGACAACAGTCAAGTAGATAATAGAACATGTCTTTTGAGTTAAAGTAAGCTGAATGAATTGGACAAAAAGAAAAGAAAACAACGAAGGTCTGACCGGTGCTCATCTATGCTAACTTGAACGGAAACGCACAATAAAAGTGCCAATTCTAGTGGAAATGTGGATATATAAATTAAGAAGAGGAACAAAATGTTTTATTGTTATTCAATGATTTTAATTTAAAAGTCAAACTACATTAATTTTTATTTGCAAGTTATTATTTAAAATTAAGTGACTAGAATTCACAAGTAATTTCAAAGGGATGTGCATTAATTTGAAAGGCTTTGCACAAAAGATTTAACTTTCTCATGGTGTTACAAGAAAATCTATGTAGCAATAAGTTTGTAAATTCGGTACCTTTCTAAATTAGAAAGCACAATACTGATAGATCTTTCGCTTTTCAAAATTTAAAAAAAAAAATCAAATCAGTAACCGCAACTAGCTTGCACTTTCGCGTGATCGCCGATCTCGTCTGAGAAACCTACGGATGTGGCGTCTCCATATGCTATTTGTCATCTTTTCTAGTGGCTTTGAAGAATGGCGACGAAGAATTTAAGAACATAGATCAATCTCATGGAGAGTTGTTAGAGAAATCATGGAAGCTAAATTCATGTAAGCGTCTAGTAATTTTGATAATTTGTTGATACTGCGTAGATAGCTTTTCTACTTATTATATAAATAAGATGTGTTGTTAATGTTGAGTTACAAAATTACAGTAAGAATTGGTTGTTAGTTGTTTTGATTATCCGATATCATTAATTAATATAACCATAAGGGTGGAATTTTTTTATAGTGATTGAATTTTAGGATAGAGAAACCAGTCTCCGTCCATGTTTGGTTTGAAAACAACTTGTTGTCTTGCATGATTTTACTACTCTATTTCTCTCTCATGCTATTTGACAGATAAAATTGAAATTACAAAACAAAAAATCGTTTTCAAACTAAATAATATTTAGATAAATAGGCCTTAGTTTTTAAAATCCGGACAAAAATAGTTTTCGATGATAATTCGGTAGCTTACACTGACTCGGATGCTCTTGTTCAATTACCATTCCGATTAATAAAGCTTGCTTCTTCTAAAGTTTTGAAACATTCATGTGCATCCATCTAACTAGTGTCAACTAGTAAAGCGAGATTTTCTTGCTCAAATGTCCATTCATCATCGCTATACATGTTAGATAAACATATTTGATATAGGCCATCAATTTTCTTTCCTTTTCCATGCCTAAGTTCAAATTGAAGATTGTATTTTACAAAAACTAAAGCATTAAGTCTTTTTTATTTTAGATAATTCCTTCACTTTGTGTGAATCTAAAGTTTTGAATATAAGAAGTTTTGATGTATGAACTAATATAAAAAGTGAAGCAATTTATTATGCTTATACCCGATCAAACATGTTCTAGTTACGCTCATAACTTGTTGAACAACATGTCATGCTGAAAACTTTTATAGAAAACCTTTGTAACCCATGACATTCACCACCATAGCTCTTCCACCTCAAAACTGTTGATTCATATAATACAAAATTGTTATATATGTAACTTTATACCGTAAAACGATAGCAAAAGTTGGCATGAGGATATTTCATAATGTTTACTTGGTTATTTAGTTTGACGACTATCAATAGCCATTAGCTTTTCCAAACTCTCCTTCTATCGATGAATACAAATCAAGTAGTCCATCAGGTTGGAGTCATTCTTTCTATAGTGTCGTATAGTCCTTTTTTAGTCTTAAAATCCATTGCATGTTTATTATACAATAATATTTTGGATTCAAGAACTCCACCTCATGTAAAGATCTATGGCATAGACCATTCCATCACTCATCAATGATTTCCCACACTTCCTCATATCTAGACTCCACACTTTGTACTTTTGATCTAGTTTTTTCTTTTGTTTGATCCATTACCTTATAAATATATCCCATTGCAGGTTTGCATCACCGTCTGCTAGTTTAAGAACTTTAAGGGAAGGAATTGTACTTTTCAAGCAATATTTTATTCCATCTCACAAATTCTTTATGGTCAAATTACCTTTCGACCTTTCTTTCTTCTATCTTTCTAGAACCGAATTATCCTTCCGTTCACTTCAGTTAAACATTTTACTTAGACCCACACATTATTTTAACAGGCTTTTTGATGTTAATTATTTTGTTACAAATCTTGTCACTGTTGGCCTTCTTATATCGTCACCTTTCGTATACTTACGCATAAAATTTAAATTCCAACTATGTTTTATAAATAGTTTGCGTTACCTTTTCTTGCATGTCCAAAAGTTTTAACTTCAACATGAGTAGGCAACTCTTTAATATGATTAAAGTGAGATATAAGCTGTGAGCTGCACAAGGCAATCAAAATATTTTCCTTTTTTCCTTCATAACATCTCATTGACTTTAATGTAAGTTGCAATACCATCCACAACACATGAACTATATTTTCTTCTTTTACCACATCGATAAGCATATCACAAATTTTTTACTATTTTCTGTAACTAAATAGGCGTCAATTGATTTTAAAAACAGGACCATTTACCCAAAAATTTGTGAAGCTTCTATGTTTTTCATCGGTTTACCCATCTCATATAATCGTAAAATCCATCTTCTTCCACCTTTTTTTATATTTCTAGCTTTTTAACATTTTCTGCTTCATTAGAAAAATATTGTAAATCCCGTGATAACTAAGAAGCTTTAACCCTTTTCCATAACCATAAGTAGAAGTATTGTTTGCCATAATGTTAAAGAAAGAGCTTTTGACTAAATTAAAAGACAACATTCACATAAAAAATTAGTAAATTTTTACGCAAACATCATCTCCATCCTCCTTTTTCTACATAGCATTCAATGTCTTGTTTTTTATACTTGCACAACAAAAGCTTTTTGACATCATCATTTAAATGATCTGCTTCGTTATCATTATTAAAGGGTGTTTCGTTTACTTTTTTCTATGCACTTTTGATTAATTCAACTATTTGTTCTGATACGTAGATACATGGTTATACATTTTTGGAATTCGAAGCAAGGTGTTCTTTATGATTGTGAATTCCACTAGTTATTGTCTTTGACCAATAATTACAGTGATTTATAATTTTATTATTCTACTGAACAAGTTTTCAGTGATCCCAAGCAATCAAACTCTTTAGGATCCTATAAATCAGTTTTGTCGACGCGCTTACTCGGACATCAAAATGTCTCAAGTGTCAGCTTGGGGCTATTTTGCTTGTTAAGGCTCTGCTCATGCTTTAGGCGCCATAAATGCGAGGGAAGCGCTGAAGCGCTCGCCTCAGGCATTGAAAAAAGCATGTTTTTTCAACGATTTGAGGGTTATATAATACTCTGAGGCTTTAACCCAAAATTAAGCCCAAATTTGGCACATTTAACCTAAACATGACGTGGTACATATAGACTTATATCACATACTCGTTCAATAATTTCAATTTTAGCAACAATTTTAAAGTGAGATTTTTATGCATTCAAACAGAAGAGTCATGCTTAGGGCGTCCATAAAAGCGCTAGCTTGGCCATGCATTTTCTGTCGATAATAACAAATTAACAACATTAATATGTTTATTTTGACAATTTTGTACCAAATAAATATAAAAATGCATAACTTCATGTTACAAGAATCAGTGCCCAGAGCCAGTTAGAGAGGATAAAGGAAAGGTCTTTACTTTGGGATTAGCTAGGCTTACTGCAGCCGATAAAGGAAAGACTGTGATGGAAGGTACGCTTTTGATTCAGAGTATTTCAGTTAGAGCACTTTTTGATACTGGTGCATTAAATTCATTTACATCTCAATGTTTTGTTGATAGATTATGCCTAGAATCCGCCTACTTTGTTACTTCTTTAAGGGTTGCGAATCTTATAGGAGGATATGCAACTCTAGGGTTAAGATGTGACCAGTTAGAACTTGATTTATTAGGTCATAAATTTGCATGTAGTTTGTATGTTATTGATTTCGTAGATTTTGGGATCATTTTGGGAATGGATTGGTTGAGTCGGTATGAGGCTAGAATATTATTTCATGGTAGACAGATATCACTGAGACACCCTTATAGTCATAACAGAGTGATATTCTTAGTAGAGAATACTAACCGGAGTGTTAGTGTTTTCCTTAACATTATGGAGGTAGGAGATGAGTTACGTCAGGTTCAGATAGCAAAAGAGTTTGCATATGTTTTTGAGCTACACTGGATTACCCCCTAAAAGAGCTATTGAGTTCAGAATAGATCTCGTACCCAGAGCGAAATCTGTGAGTGAACTCCCTAGCAGAATGACACCGGCTGAGATAAAGTAATTGAAGGTGCAACTAGTGGATCTAGAAGGAAAGAACTTTATCAAATCTATTCGCCTTAGGGAGCCGCAGCGGTGTTCGTGAAGAAACCAGATGGGTCGTTAAGAATGGTCATTGACTATCGTAAGCTGAATGAAAGGACAATTAAGTGTTCTTTTCCCAGAATAGATGATCTATTCGATCAGTTGAATGGAGCCACAGTGTTCTCCCAGTTAAACTTAGCGATAGGTTTCCATCAGTTAAGAATGGCAGAGGACGGTATTCCTTTGACAGCATTTCGAACTCGATATGGTTCATATGAGTGGTTGGTGATGCCGTTTGGATTGACGAATGCGCCTACTTTCTTCTTAGATTTGACGAACCGATTTTTTCGAGAGTACTTGGATAGGTTTTTTTCTGGTGTTCATAGATGACATTCTAGTATACTCTAAGGATTAAAGGTGAGCTTGAAGTTCATCTTAGAGTGGTGCTTGAGACGTTGAGGCAGAATCAGCTAAAGGCAAAGTTTATCAAGTGTCATTTTTGAAAAAAAGAGGTTAAGTTTCTTGGTAACATGGTTTTAGAGAAAGGATTGTCGGGTGATCCGAATAAGCTCGAGGATATTAATAATTAGAAGAGAATGGGGATGGTGATTTAGATCAAAAGTTTTGTTGGACTTGCTGGCTACTACCGGAGATTCATTTTAAGGATTTCATGCGGATAGCAGCACCCTTAACTAAGCTAACCAGAAAGGAGGTGAAGTTTGTTTGCTCCGACAAGTGTGAGGAAGCATTCCTCAAGTTAAAGCATCTGTTGACTAATGCACCCATGTTTGTAGTTCTATACGGAAACCAAGGCTTGATTGTATATACCGATGCATGTGGAACCGGATTAGGAGCAGTATTGATGAAGAATGGTAAGGTTATTGCCTACGCATCCCGGCAGCTTAGACTGCATGAAGTAAGATATCCTACTCATGATTTAGAGTTGGAAGCTATGATTTTTGCATTGAAAATCTGGAGATATTAACTCTTAGGAGAGAGGTTTGGGCTTTATACCGATCATAAGTCTTTACGATATTTATTCTCTTGAAAGAAGTTGAATGGGAGACAGCTGAGGTGAATGGAGTTTCTGGCTGCATATGATTTTGGTATAGAGTATTCACCAAGAAAAGGTAATGAGGTGGTAGATACTCTTAGTAGAAAATATCAGAATGTGGTGTTAGCTATGTTGGCAGAGAGGAAAGATTTGGAAGCTTTGGCCAGTTGTGGAGAGCAATTAAGATCAACTGCTGGTTCTAGCCAGAGTACCGCCAGGTTGTCTTATTTGGAAGTTCGACTTGTAGGATCGATTTCACCCTAGAGGGGGGTGAATAGGTTGATACTATTAATTATAAAAAACTATTGCAGAAGTTTATAAAATATTTTCAATACAGATATAACAGAATAATAGTATCGCAGATAATAGCAGAATAATAAATGCAGAAATAGAATAATACAAAATTTACCCAGCTTCGGAAAAACCCTACCTACGTACTGCCCCCAAGGTTTCTACTAGAAATTAAGCCGTCAGACGCTTGCACACGTAAACTCGCGACACTCGCTATCGACTAGCCTTAACTCTACGCTCAAAACCCTGTCACAACTCTGCCACTGAGTTGCGAATTCTTGAACTATACCACCGTTGTTCGTCCCCTAGTCACACGACTAGAAATTACACAAGCTTAAAAGTAAATTACAAAATTAAAAGCAATTAAATAACGAAAACCTATTTTATAATCTAAACCCTATATAATTAATAACCAAGGCCGGCCCAAACAAATAAGTGATAAGAAAATCCCTTTCTCCTTTTTATCTATGTCGGCCCATTCCTTTGTAACGATGTCTTCCTATTTTCTTATGCTCCAATACTTTTTTCCTCTTCAATAAATTAGGGATTTGGATAATATTTGAAGCCGTCGACTTTTGTTGATTGATTGAATAAATGATTACGCATTGCTTTCTCTGTCGATCGACCGTCTCCTTGAGTTGCACACGGCTGCTTCTCGATCGAGTTCAATCTCGACTTTGGTATGTAATTTATGTCTTTTGCTCCTTCTGGTTAGCTTGCTTGAACTCGATCGTGATTCGAATTGGATGATTTGTTCTTTGTTGCTTAGACTCGAATGATTAATTTTGGCTGATGATGACCGGGTTTTATAGGATTGGAATTCCTATATTTGCATTCATATACATTTGTTTGAATTCATTAATTGATTTCTCTCGGTCATTGATTTTCTTATGAACGATAGTGATGATTTCTGAATTTGTCACTTCGTATATTTGATTATTTCTGACTTATTTGGCCACCATGGTGTTGAATTCTTTGACGATGTTCTTGACTTCGGCCAGTGATTTGAATTTGTAAAATTTTTGACTTTGTTAATTCATTATCTTGGTTACCACGGCTTTGTGAATTTTAACTTGGACTTCGGCTATTTGAGACTGTTGTAAACACTATTTGATTCTCGTTTGAAATCACCTGTGACCTTATTTTTTGTTCGAACTTTATGCTATTACTTAGGCCATTTTTGAAATTCACTGCTTGATTATTTCTGTGTGTCTTTTGTCTTTGTTCGACCGTTGAACTTCTTATGCCAGTTTGGTGAATTTCTAATCACTTCAGCTTTGAATTTCTCTGACCAGTGGAATAATTGACAGTTGTTGTGATTGTGTGCATTTGGTAGAGATGTTGTATGGTTTTACTTGAATCTTGTGTTCTTCGTGATTCACCTAACTTTTTCTTCGCTTGATATTGTGATAATGTTGTTTCTCTGTTTGACATTGTTTTGCATTCTTCGGATTGTTGGTTCCACTCTTGTTTATGTAAAGTTTGGTCATACTACATACATATGTAGTTCGCTGCTTGACTTCGTATTCTTTGTCTTTGATCAAAACTGCATATATGTATTTATGTGTTCAAGCCTGTGACCATTCATGTTTTTTGCATTAGGTAGATGTCATGTTGAACTGTCTGGTTGCATCTGTAGTTTGAATTAGACATCATGTTGTTACGTTCTGTTGTCTGGTGGAATTTGATCTTAATGTTGTACTTGAATGTGTTCATTTGTCTGCATTTGCATTGTCCACTTTTGGCTTCTAATTGAATTTTTCCATTACAATACTTCGGCACTGTCATTGTTGCATTATGTTGTACCTGTTTTTGCTGCCTTCATGTACATGCCTTAAAGTCTATTGTAGATGTAGTTCTAGCCACTGTGTACATTGTTTGGTTTTCCTGTATTCGCATGCTTGAAGTCGTAGGGTTGCATGTGGTCTTGTTGAAGTCCAGTTTCATCTAAATCTGTACATTCATGTTGTGTCTGTTCTTCGTTTCACTGGTGCATTGGTTCGAGTCTGGTTCTATTGGTGGCTTCACTTTAGTATTGTTGCATTTTCCACTTTGTTTCACTGTTTCATACATGTTGACTTCGTATATTTGTCATGGTGCATTCGTACTTGAAGTACTTGTCGACTTTTGTTTTCACTTAAACCTGGTTTGTATTTGGTTGAGGTGCACTGTGTTTCCAATCTTTGTTGAACATGATTGCATCTTTGAATCTGGTCCGGCCTTGATTTCTTTGTAGTCTGGTTGGACTTGAGACTGTAGCATTCATGTGTACATTACTTGTGCATGTTACTTTTCATTTTTGTTTTCACTTGAACTTCATCTTGATTTTTGGAATTGCACCTGTGTTGAATCCAGCTTATAGCTCGGGTTTGACATTGTGCTTGTGTCGTGACTTTATTTGTATTGCACTTGAGTTGAACCCGGCATTTCATTTGGGTTTGACCTGTGCTCACCTGTCCTTGTAATTTTATCAAGTGTATATATCGGTGTGCATGGACTTGTGCCATGTAAAGTGATACACTGTGCATGTCACAAGTTGTTCATGTATGATGAATTCAAATTCAAATGATGACGAACAACCCAAATAACTGAGGCAAATAATATTTTCAAAATCACATTTTATTTTACATTGTAAAATTATTTTATTTTCAATTTTACTGCATCAGTGTGTATTTTTGCAGATTGATCAGATGCTGGATTCAATCTGGAATGAAGTTGAAGATCAATTTTGAGTGAACGAGTGATATACAGTGAGATGCATATGTAAATGATAATCATGATGTGATTGAAATTGTATTATCATTGAAATTGTATATATATAGTGAGAGCTTGAATTTGTACTATTCAAAATTGTAATAAATATTTGTTTAAATAAAATATCCGTGTGAATTTAAATTATGTGTTATTTATTTTATTCAGCAAATATTTATTTAATCTGTGAAAATAAAATAGTACATTAACAAATACATTTAAAGGAATATATATATATATGTTTATTATCATCAAACAAAAATCATATATTTGCATACTCAACAGTCTCCCCCTTTCGATGATAACAAACATATATTTAAGATTTTGAATTTATTAAATGTATTTGATTATTCAATTTGCTCCCCATATTTAAATTCTCCCTTTCTACACAAAGCTTCCCTTCATATATGCATGTAAGTAAAAATATGCAAATGAACCTAGATGCAAATAGAAAATATTTGACCTTTATTTGTCAAAATCTTAATTTCTCTTCCCCTTTTGTTATCAACAAAAGGGTAATAGTGTTAGAAAAATAGAGATAAAGTGATAGACATTAATACAACATTAAAACTCAATCGAATATAAATATTAAATTTCAATAAAAAATCAAACAAAAATCATCAATACTCTGTTTGAAGCATATTCCACTTTGGAGTGATATGAATGATGTCATCATATAAAACCATACAGTCGTGTCTACTTGTGGTATATTTATTTTAGGAATTTGAATATCTACTAACCATGCATAACCGTTAGGACTTTTAAATGAGATTAGTTGTATTTCCAATTTTTTTAAAATGAATTCAAATATCTTCTAACCGTGTATGACCATGAGGACTTTTAAATGGGATTAGAATCAACTTGTCTATTTAATTAATCAATTTTAATATGTGTTCCATACATGCATAACCGTGAGGACTTTTAAATGAGCATGGAAGCACATAAAAATTCCAAGTAATTCACCTATGCATAACCGTGAGGACTTTTAAATGAGAGTGAATCCTTTGGAAATTTTTTATAAAATAAAATGAAAAACGTATGATTACTGTTTAAAGTACCATATATTGATAAACTATATTGAATTTTGATGAGTGATGGTCATTAGAAATATGATAGAAATAGAGATGTTCATTGAATTTTTACCAACAAAAAGTTTTTATAACTCTAGTTCAAATTTCTAAAGAAATTTACTAAATATACCGTCTTAAGTCATAATATATGATTAATATTAACACTCATCACTTTTTCAATCACTATTTATCTTTTCGATAATTAGTAAGGAGTCAGACTTGTCAATATAGTCATTTAAAATCACATTCAAAAATAATTATCAAATTTTTTAAAAATGACTAATATGAAACAAGGTCAAAAATGAATTTCTGGAAGGAATTTTATAAGAAAATTTATGCTATTTGAAAAATATGCAGATATTTTCTTTGAGAAACGATGCAATTACTGAATGTTTCAACGTAAATCATGTTCCACTAGAAATTTTTTTATCGACTAGATTACTAGTGTAATTTAATCTGAATTTTTCTTTAACTCGAGATTATCATTAACTGAATGTCGTAGATTAGACCGTGAAATTTGCAATGGTTCTTGAAATCCTTGTTTTTTAAATTTTTAAATGAAATTCTTTTGGATTTTAATTGAAGCCATGCCAGTAAACAAAATCGTGAATATAATGTCAGCCGTAAATAACCAAATGTATTATCATACACCATCATTAATCATTAAAACATCATCAATAGTCCACACAAATTGTTCAAAGATGTTTGGTTAATAAATTTGAATAAGTCAGATTAATCATCAACATTCATTTCTTTATCACATAACTGGCTGAATTAATTCAAATCGGATATGGTGTAGATTATCACATTAATATATCCTCCAAGATGAATATACCATTACTTCTTTTACCTTTACGATATTTTTTCGTTGTTGTCCATTGTGATTCTGTCACCTTTGTACCGGCTAAGGGACTTTGCTTTGTCGCCCATTATGTCCCTGGAGCAGCCAGAATCCAAGTAACACTATTGTTGTTCCTTATCCTGCCACCATACCTACACAATGAAAGATTTTTGTAACCTATTTGTTTTTATAGGTCCATGTTTGTTAGTGGCAACAGATTTTAAAAATAATTTTGTGGAGACCAAAAACTATTTATGTATGCTCCTTTCGGCACCCTATTTGTTTGACATTGAGGGATTTTATATTTGTGCCTTTTGGAACCCAAATTGGTATGGTTTTCACGTGTTTGGGTCTATACCAACAAATATTGTGATTGTGCCCAAATTTTCCACAAATTGTGCACTTGAATTTGACTTGATTAATTTTGCTTCTATCAAGTTTAGAGTGAGTATACCCAAGTCCTTGTCTATCATTATTAACAGCATGTTTTTCTATTAGCATATTTAGTGATTTTTCACTTTTGGAAAAGTTTCCTAAAGTTGTAGACAATTTTTGGATTTGTATTTTGAGAGATTCATTTTCGTTTGATAATTGTGTGCACTTTTTAGTAGTGTTTTCTCTCCTAGTATTTTCACTTTTTTTCAAAATCAGAATTTCATTTTCAAGCAATTTAATTTTAATTTTTGATTTTTTAATCTCTTCTTCAAATGTTGGACACTTATCACACTTAGGGATCCTACTTTGATAGTTTTTAACTAATTGATCAAGTTGTTTACTTAAATCTATCAAAGTATCTTTTTGTGATTCAAGTTTGGCGTACTTCTTCCTAAGTCGTTCAAAACAGCCATTTACTTCGTGGAAATGTATAAGTAATTCCGAGTGAGTGAGTTTTGATACCTCGCTTGGCTCATCATCATCGCTACCAGTTATATTACCTCGAAGACACATATCTGATTTCTCACTCTCACTGCTAGTACTTTTATTATCTTCATCACTTCTATTCCACATAACTACAAAATTTCTCCTTTTTGATTTATTTTCTAAGCCGTGTCGATTCTGAGGACAATTTGGCTTGATGTGTCCGAGTTTGTTGCACTTATGACAGATGATTTCTTGCTGTTCTGCACTATCTAGAACTTTGATTATTCTTCTTTTTAATTTTTAATTTAGAGCTAGATTTCTGTATTTGCGGTTCCACTTTTTGAATTTCTCCATTAATAGTGCCAGCTCCGTTTCTCCATCATCATTGTTATCATCATCACTTTCAGTTGTTCCTTTGAGAGCTATTGATTTCTTTCGAGTATCTCCTCCTTCACCTTCTTCCTTGAATTTCATTTCTAGCTCATAAGTGGTGAGATTTATGATGAGTTCTTCAACTTTGATTTGTTTTAAATCTTTCTATTCTTAAATGGCAGTCACTTTTGCTTCAAAACTTCGTGGAAGGACTCTGAGGATTTTTTGGACTATATCCAGTTCCGTGTATGATTTTCCAAGAGCTTTTGATTTTTATACAATGTTGTAAAGCCGTCCGTAATCTCTTTGATATTTTCTTCCTCGGCCATTGTAAAATTCTCGTATTTGCTACTCAGCATGGCAAGGCGAGATTCCTTGACTAGAGATGTTCCTTCATGAGTCACTTCTAGTGTGTGCTATATTTCCTGTGCAGTTAGACAATGTGAGACACGATTAAATTCAATACGATCCAATGAACAAATAATAGAATTCATAGCTTTAGCATTAGCATTCTGCAACTTATTTTCTAGATCTGTCGATTGATCAAATGATTTTTCACTTTCTTGATCATTTACAACTATAGTGGATGCTCTATAACCTATATTAACTATATTCCAAACATCAATGTTTTTCATAAAAGATTTCATTCCATTTTTCCAGTAAGCATATTCACCATTGAACATGGTGGTCTAACTACAGACTGACCCTCAGAAAAGAAGTGTTAAAAGAAGCCATTTTAAAAATTCAAAATTTTAAAACAAAAATTTTGTTTTTGAAATATCATATTTTTTAAAACAAAAATGGTTTTTGTACTAGCTCTGATACCACTTGTAGGATCGATTTCACCCTAGAAGGGGGTGAATAGGGTGATACTATTAATCATAAAAAACTATTGCGGAAGTTTATAAAATATTTTCAACACAGATGTAACAGAATAATAGCAGCGCAGGTAATAGCAAGATAATAAATGCAGAAATAGAACAACACAGAATTTACCCAGCTTCGGCAAAACCCTGCCTACGTGCTGCCCGAAGGTTTCTACTAGAAATTAGGCCGTCAGATGCTTGCGCACGTAAACTCACGACACCCTCTATCGACTAGCCTTAACTCTACGCTCAAAACCCTGTCACAACTCAGCCATTGAGTTGCGAATTCTCAAACTACACCACCGTAGCTCATCCCCTAGTCACACGACTAGAAATTACACAACTTTAAAAGTAAATTACAAAATTAAAAGCAATTAAATAACAAAAACCTATTACGCGACTAGAAATTACAGAAGTTTAAAAGTAAATTACAAAATTAAAAGCAATTAAATAACAAAAACGTATTTTATAATCTAAAGCCCTATATAATTAATAACCAAGGCCGGCCCAAACAAATAAGTGACAAGAAAATCCCTTTCTCCTTTTTATCTTTGTCGGCATGTTCCTTTGTAATGCTGTCTTCCTCTTTTCTTATGCTCCAATATTTTTTTCCTCTTCAATAAATTGGGGCTTTGGATAATATTTGAAACCGCCGACTTTTATTGATTGATCGAATAAGTGATTACGCATTACTTGCTCTGTCGATCGACCGTCACCTTGAGTTGCACACGGCTGCTTCTCGATCGAGTTCAATCTCGACTTCGGTATGTAATTTATGCCTTTTGCTCTTTCTGGTTAGCTTGCTTGAACTTGATCGTGATTCGAGTTGGATGGTTTGTTCTTTGTTGCTTGTACTCGAATGATTAATTTTGGCTAATGATGATCGGGTTTTATAGGATTGGAATTCCTATATTTTCATTCGTATACATTTGTTTGAATTCATCAATTGATTTCTCTCGGTCATTGATTTTCGTATGAACGATAGTGATGATTTCTGACTTTGTTACTTCGTATATTTGATTACTTCTGACTTTGCTTGGCCACCACGGTGTTGAATTCTTTGACGATGTTCTTGACTTCGGCTAGTGATTTGAATTTGTATAATTTTTTACTTTGTTAATTCATTATCTTGGTTACCACGACTTTGTGAATTATAACTTGGACTTCGACCATTTAGGACTGTTATAAACATTATCTGATTCTCGTTTGAAATCCCTTGCGACCTTATTTTTGGTTCAAACTTTATGCTATGACTTCGGCCATTTTTGATCTGCTTGATTATTTCTGTGTGTCTTTTGTCTTTGTTCGACTGTTCAACTACTTATGCCAGTTTGGTGAATTTCTAATCACTTCGGCTTGAATTTCTCTGACCAGTTGAATAATTGACTGTTGTTGTGATTGTGTACATTTGGTAGAGATATTGTATGGTTTTACTTGAATCTTGTGCTCTTCATGATTCACCTGACTTTTGCTTCACTTGATATTGTGATAATGTTGTTTCACTATTTGACATTGTTTTGCATTCTTCGGATTGTTGGTTCCACTCTTGTTTATGTAAAGTTTGGTCATACTACATACATATGTAGTTCGCTGCTTGACTTTGTATTCTTTGTCTTTGATCAAAACTGCATATATGTATTTGTGTGTTCATGCCTGTGACCATTCATGTTGTTTGCATTAGGTTGATGTCATGTTGAACTGTTCGCTTGCAACTGTAGTTTGAATTAGACTTCATGTTGTTACGTTCTGTTGTCTGATGCCATTTGATCTTGATGTTGTACTTCACTGTGTTCATTTATCTGCACTTGCATTGTCCACTTTTGGCTTCGACTTGAATTTTTCCATTACCTGACTTTGGGACTGTCATTGTTGCATTATGTTGTACCTATTTTTGCTGCCTTCATGTACATGCCTCGAAGTCTAGGGTAGATATAGTTCTGGCCAATGTATACATTGTTTGGTTTTCCTGTATTTGCATGCTTGAAATTGTAGGGTTGCATGTGGACTTGTTGAAGTCCAATTTCATCTAAATATGCTCATTCATGTTGTGTCTGTTCTTCATTTCACTGGTGCATTGGTTCGAGTCTGGTTCTATTGGTAGCTTCACTTTTGTATTGTTGCATTGTCCACTTCATTTCACTGTTGCATACATTTTGACTTCATATATTTGTCACAGTGCATTCGTACTTGAAGTACTTATCAACTTTTGGTTTCACTTAAACTTGGTTTGTATTGGGTTGAGGTGCACTGTGTTTCCAGTCTTTGTTGTACATGATTGCATCTTTGAATCTAGTCTGGCCTTGATTTCTTTGTAGTCTGGTAGGACTTGAGACTGTAGCATTCATGTGTACATTACTTGTGTATGTCACTTTTCATTTTTGTTTTCTGTTGAAGTTCATCTTGATTTTTGGAATTGCACCTGTGTTGAATCCAGCTTATAGCTCGGGTTTGACCTTGTGCTCATGTCGTGGCTTTATTTGTATTGCACTGGAGTTGAACCCGACGTTTCATTTGGGTTTGACCTGTGCTCACCCGTCCCTGTAATTTAATCAAGTGTATATATCGGTGTGCACGGTCGTGTGGCATGTACAATGATACACTGTGCATGTCACAAGCTGTTCGTGTATGATGAATTCAAACTTAAATGATGACAAGCAACCCAAACAAATTAGGCAAATAATATTTTCAAAATCACATTTTATTTTACATTGCAAAAATATTTTATTTTCAATTTTACCGCGTCGGTTTATTTTTGCTTATTGCTCAAATGCTGGATTCAATCTGGAATGAAGTTGAAGATCAATTTTGAGTGAACAAGTGAAATGTAGTGAGATGCATATGTAAATGATAATTGTGATGTGACTGAAATTGTATTGTGATTGAAACTGTATATGTATGTAGTGAGAGCTTGAATTTGTACTATTCAAAATTGTAATAAATATTTGTTTGAATAAAATATCTGTTTGAACTTAAATTCTGTGTTATTTATTTTATTCAGCAAATATTTATTTAATCTGTGAAAATAAAATAGTACGTTAACAAATACATTTAAATGAATATATACATATATATATATATATATATGTTTATTATCATCAAACAAAAATCGTATATTCGCATATTCAACACGACCAGTATTGATTGAGAGAATTGTTTATAAGCAGAAAGGGAATCTAGTACTAGCTGATTGGATCAGGAGACTTGAGGTTGGAATAAAGATCCATGATTTAAGGGATTTTAGCCTTGACCAAAAAGGATGGCTAAGAAAGAAGGACGGTTATGTCTACCGGATGTGGAGAATTTGAGGAAGGATGGCCTTGAAGAATGTCATCGGTCTAAGTTTATGATTCATCCTAGAGGAAACAAGATGTACCAGGATATGAAGAGGAAATTTTGTTGGAAAGGCATGAAGAGGGATGTTGGCTTGTGGGTTAGACAGTGTGCAAATTGTCAACATGTGAAAGTTGAATATCAGAAGCCTGGGGGGTTGATTCATCCTTTAGAGATTCCAGTTTGGAAATGTGATTCGATGTCCATGGATTTTACAGACGGGTTGCCAAGGTCAAGTAGAGGTAATGAAAGTATATGGGTTATAGTGGATAGTTTGACCAAGAGTGCACATTTCATTCCAATTAAGTCGACTAGGATGGCACCTGTTTTAGCTAAGTTTTTCATGAAGAACATAGTTAGACTGCATGGAGTTTCTAGTAGTATAGTCAGTGATGGAGATGCTTTATTCACTAGTGAATTATGGAAGAGTCTATAGAAAATGTAGGTTATAAAGTTTAATAAGAGTACAACATATCACCCTTAAACAGATGGGCAAACAGAGATAGTCAATAAAACTCGAGGATTTATTGAGAGCTTGTGTATTGGACTTTGGTGGATCTTGGGAAGATCACCTACATTTGGTTGATTTTTCCTATAATAATAGTAATCAGGCTAGTATAGGAATGGTGCCGAGCTTTGTATAGAAGGCTATGAAAATCACCAGCATGTTGGTTAGAGACTGGAGATAGATTTGTCCTAGGTCCGGATTTAGTCAGAGAGGCGTTAGAGAAGATTGAGTTATTTCAAGATAGGACGAGGGAAGCTCAGTCTAGATAGAAGAGTTACGTAGACAAGAGGTGTAAAGACCTAGAATTATCAGTTGGAGAAAAGGTTTTCACTAAATATCACCAATGTAGGGTGTGGCATGATTTGGAAAATCAGGGAAGTTATCCCCGAGATATGTTGGTGCAATCCAGAATTAAGAAAGGATTGGAGAGCTCACATACATAATAGAGTTGTCGAGCAGTTGGTAGGGGTCCATATTGCATATCATGTGTCCCATGTTCATAAATATATGCATGATCCAGAGACTACCATTCCTTCCATAGGGTCTGGTGACCTAGTGGCAGAGCTTAATTTGACTATTATTAGACATCCAGTTCGGGTAGTAGCCAGAAAAGAGAAAAGATTGAGGAACAAGACAGTCAAGGTGGTAAACTTTCGGTGAAGCACCAACGAGAAGGACTGTACTTGGAAAACAGAAGGCATGATTAGAGATACTTATCCAAATTTGCTTTGACTTGGAAGACAGAGGACATGATTAGAGATACTTATCATGTTGCTTTGAGGGTATGTCTATATTAGATTTATATAGATTGTTACTAGTCAGTTAGACTAGTATGATTGTAGGAGTTGTTAGAGATGATTACTAAGTTTAGTGTTTAGTCCTTACTGAATTTCGAGGACGAAAATTTAAGGAGTGAGCCTGTAACATCTTTAATTTTTTATAACATTATCCAGGAAATTTAATTCGATAAATTAAATAGAATAATGATGATAAGGAGATTGAGATTTGACTAAATTATATAATAACGCCATGCTAGTTAACATAATAAGTGGGCTTTAATTTGGTTCAAAGGCTAATTTAGTTCCACATGGGCGTATTAGTAAAATAGCCTCCTTATTGTTTCATTTGGATATTACCTTTTTTCCATTCGCGTATCATTTTGTCATGGTCATAAAATCTAAAACCTAAATCAAAGCCGGCAATTACCAAGGAAGAAGAAGGGGAGTCTTAATCTAAAGCTAAGAGTCAAGCTAGGAAGGATGAATCAACATCAAATCACAAGTTCCTTATCAAGTTTAAGGTGAATAATAATTTATTCCGTCTACTTTTGGTTTCTATAATCTTATGGTTTTAGATTTATGTTTTATTTCATTTCTATGAAATTTTTAGATGATATGCAAAAGTTATGAACTGTTTGATTTAAACAATTACCTTATATATATAATTCATATGGTTTTAAAGGTAAAATCACGAGATATTGGTTTTGAAATGTCATGGAAAAATTTTATGTTAAGAAAAACATAATTTTGGAGATAGATCTTAATTTTTTTAAAAAATTTAGGCATTGGAAATTTTATCATGATTTTTTGAAGGAAATTATGATACGATTGAGTTAAATATTTATTTTGTAAATTTCAGGGAGAAATTAGGTCCAAATTTTTTGTATGTTTGATTAAACGATTAATTCGAATTTCAGTGATTTTTGTTGATTTTTCCCAGTTGATTTATTTGGGGAAAAGAATTATTTTAAAGGAAGGGCTATTCTGAAAATGTTGGTTTTAGGTTACAGAGAAGTTTTAACGTTTAAATCTTTTAATTTAAGATCTGATCAAGTGCAGCAGTTTTAGAAGTAAACTAAAAAGTTTTATGGCTGCCAATCAGTGTATTACAATTAGGCAAGTTGTTAAACAGAAATAACTAAAAGTTGCTATAATTCAGCCTTTAAATCATAAAAGGTGTTTAGCCTTTACTAGAAGGTACCTTTTGACTCTTTGGATTCCGCTCCATTATATTCGAAACCACCTTTGTCGAAACCTTCATAATCGAAACCAATACACATGGTATTGTTTTGGAAGGTATGTAATGGATTGGAGGATAGGCGGAAGCATTAGTGTCGAAGGGAAAGCTTCCGATGGGGTCAAAACCCTGCTTTGTTTTCATAAGTTAAAATCCTTGCCTTATTTTACTAAAAAGCTTTTGACTTAGTCGAAATGTTTGTTTTTGAAAGGATGTAGTTTAGCTTTCAAAGAAGGTAACTATCTAGTTTCTTCTTAACCTATATGAACAGAAAAAAAGAGTGTGTAAAAGAAGAAAAATATATGTTTTCTGATGAGATCTTGGATTGAAATTTCAATCCATATTTCGATGAGATTTGAATCTTTCGAACGAGATGAGTGTCAAAGAAGGCATAAATGAGACTTGATGTCTCATCTTGTTTGAGTATGAAAATGAGATCATAAAGATCTTAGACGAGATATGAAATTTAAAATCATGGATAATATATCGAAGTTCAAGAGTTTTGTTGGATATATGAGATTTTAATATTTTATGTACACAATTAATTATACTTTTTAAGTATAGTTATTCAAACATTAAATTAAAATTTACATTAAAAATGAAGCCGACTATATGTGTATATATATATATATATATTAAATTTTATAGTTTCAACATTTTTATAAATATCAAAATCATATGTTAATTTGATGCGAATAAATAAAACAATAGTGTACAAATTAAATGTCATTAACTTATGCAAACAACTCAGTATTAAGTTAAGGTTAGCAATTTTGGATTTAGATTGTAAATCATATTGATTTTTTTTTAAATTTAATTTAAATCGTATACTGTAGATTTGAGGATTTTATATATCGAGTTTAGAATTTATACATGTTAGTTAAAAAATCGTATCACTCTCATTTGTTTATGCATATATCAAGAATTATTATTGTTTTTATTTATCTTATAGAATTTCATTATTAAAAATTGGGATTGCTCCATAGTAGCTGTTTTGATGGATGATATACATCTTTATTTATGAGAAGAAATAGCTATATTTATTAGGTTCCAATGATTTTTTCCAAATTTTTTTAAAAGAACCTACTTTCGAAGAGTGGGAATCTAGGAGGGTCCGCCTCCACCCAACCTTCTTTTATCTGGGCTCTTGCGGTGGCAATTTTCGATCCTTCAAAGTTATCTCTTTTGATAGGATTATTGCATGCCTTCGTGAATAATGCCTTCGTGAATAGTAGGCTGCCCAAGTGAAGCTGCTAGAGCTCGAACCCTCTCCCTCGTCCGTTTTCCAAACTTCTTCAATACACAATTGGTCCTGTCGTCTGGACCATCTACCAATTGTACCGACCCTGTTGGCTTTGATTATTAGTTGTAACTAGAGTAAAGTGTATATCTTTACTACTAATAAAGAAAATTCGATGACTAAAATTTCCACGTTGTCTTTTTGAAATTCCAAAATTACCCTTATCCATCAACGAAAATCCACCATTAGTTTGTAACATCCACCACCATCCTTTCTCGATGACCCATCAATGGAATTTTATTACCAATTTGTCATCGACACCACCAACAAAACAACTTGAAATAAAAACGTTGTGATTATCAAAACTTTTGCACTTATTGCACATAGCCGCTCTAGCTATTAGATGCACGTACCTGCAGTTTATACTAGTATAGATAAAGTGCATACATAGAGCAAAGTGCAATTGTAATTTTATTATTTTGAGAGGTATTTTTTCAAGTAGAACACTCATTTTATACCTTGATTGTTCGAATCCAAGACCTTTAGAATCATAATGTATAAACAACTTACTGCTTATCGCTTGAGGTAATGATCTTTTATTTTTGAATTGTACTATTTTTAAAAGGTTATTGTATATTAATTCATTTATCAATTTTTACCTTTCAATTTATTCTTTAGACCATGACATTTTTTTTAACATAGAAGATCGTTTTTAGAAGCATTTTGTATAAGAAATGCCTTTTTATGTACTTAGGTCCATTAAAAAGTTTTATTTACGAATTGTAATTTTTGAAAGTCATTTTTCAAAAATAAGTAACAATAAGTAAACAATAGTCGACTGTCAATTGTTAATCTGCTTCTTTACTTTTAAAGAAGATTATTATATTAAAAAGGTATTTTTATAACCAACGGCTCTAATGGTTAACTAATTTTTAAGCAATAAAATCGAAAAGAAAATTTTACGTGATTTACTTTAACAACATTCGATACTTACTAAAAAATAAGTTTAAGATAGAAGCAATTGAAAATTGACGGTCGAAATTAAAACTAAAATTTAGTGGATCCTATAGCTATTTTTTCGCATTCAAAACTGGTGAGCTTAAAAAAACAAGATTCTAAACGAGGTTAAATATAAATGGTATAGAATTTATTATTTTATGGTGTTTAAGAATGTGGTACATGACATCCGAGGGCGGACCAGGGAGCAGGTTCAACTGGGTTGTAGCCTTTTTTTTTTACAGTCATACGATGAGCTTAAAAAAACAAACTCTAAATGAGGTTAAATATAAATGATGTAGAACTTATTTCTTTATGACGTTTTTAGGACTGGTTAACTGGTATATGACACCCAAAGACAGAGACAGGAATGAGCTCATATGGAGTATAGCCTATCCAGAAAATATGAGTTTCATTAAAATACTAAGAACACTTAAACATTTTTTATATAAATGGTATTTCTACCTAAGGAAAATCAGATTTGGATCGTAAATGGTGGATACATAAAACATTAATTATCACTTTACACAAGCTTAGAAAAAGCACTTTTGAGAAATATGTTGTTTGAATTATGACCACATTTTAGCTTAGCTTGACATTTTGTTAAGATATATGAACCTTTTAATCTAAAGGTCGTGCTTAATCGTGTTACTTATATAGATCAATATATGCACTTTAGCGTATTGTTTAAAATTCGTCTTCGAGCAAGCTTTAGCCTAGGTTTTTAACTAGAGTAGAAGACAATCTAATTAGTATGTACCACAATCTATCATTTAAGTATTTATAGAAAATTTAAGAACTGAATTTGGGACAAATAATGACAATTAATAAATGGAAAACGATTTCCTATTGTGATGAGTTGAAGAAACAATAAACTAATGTCATTTTTTTGCCTCTAATTTAATTAGATTAAATGGAAAATAACATCATTTTAATTTTTTCGACATCTAATTAGTACGAATTGGAGTCAGAGCATACTTATATAAAAAACAGACCACCACTTGGTGGACATATCAAAGCTAAAAGCATATATTATATTAGAATACCGAATACAAATACATTTTTGAAGAAGATTTTAAAAACATTTTGATTTCATATATATCAACTAGTCAACCAAAAAATCACGAAATACCTAAAATTATAAAGAATTTTTAAAATTCAAATTAAAACATTTTAAATTATTACAAATCAAAATTATATGAGAAGAGAAACCCAAACTGAAAAATGTTTGCATCGCAAGTAAGTAAAATTGTTGATGCCACAATCAACCATGGATATTTAGCTTGCAAAATAATCATAATTTAAATTAGTTGAATTAGTTATCCAATCGGTATGGACCGCAGAGATCCATTAAAAATCACGATAATTGGATTTCTAAAATTTTAATTCGATCTTATCTAGTTTTTAAATTGAATTGGTTTGATCCATCTATTTTTGAAAAGTTTTGGATTGTATTGGATTTACTGAATAACCAGTCCATGTGCACCCTTAGTAATTATACATTAGAAGATGAGAACCGAGCTACTATATTTATTTTCCTAATAATGATATCCATATTACTATCATCATTTCCACATGTCATATGCAAAATTCCCAATGAAAATTTAGCGCACCCCTTGATGAATTCCTGGGTCTGCTCTTAACATCTATCGAGCCATGTCAGTGTTAAACATCTTTCCTAAGCTCATTTTAGATTAGCTTTTTCTTAACACCAATTCTAGTTTTATTTTTTGAATTCACATCTTATATTATTCCAAAGCTCATATTGTCAATGATCCTATGGAAATCGTTCAAGCATACCAAACATACAGTAGAGCAATTGCTCTTCAAGGTGACAAGAACGATGCAAACTATACTAGGAGTAATGATAGGTAAGTTATTGAAACATAGAATTACTTCGAACACTAGTCTTTTACTTCTCCCTTGTAAATTAAACATGCACCATTGAACATTTTGACTGCTAAAATACAATTGGGTAAGCGTTAAATCTACAATTGAGTAATCTCTTCTCTTACTCCCTTCCTATGGCTTCTGAGATCAAAGGCAAAAAACAGCCATTTGTTAACTGTCTAATAGTACACAACAACAAAATAGCCATCTAAATTAAAATCTTGAAGTTGTAATCGCGAAAGATAGTGGTGTTGTCGAAATAGATTAGATTGACATGATATAAACTCTATTATGCTATTACAAATAAAATATCTTTACAAGAGAAGAATATACACACACGCACATAGAGAGCCCACACGTAGAGCAAAATTTACCAATAAAGTAACATGTAAAAGCAAATACGAAAACAGTTGAAACCAACTCTTTCACAATAGGTATAACATGATAGGAACATTTGCCACAGTGGGTCATTAAATCAGCATCGATTATACCAAAGCAAATATAATATAACCCGACAATAAGAATCTCAATAGAAACTGTTATAACAAACCATTATCCACCATCAAAATTACCAACAAACAAATAACATATAGTGTGAACAAACAACTTAAGTTGCATAATGTTGCAGACTGAACAAAAATGATATAAGCTCAAAGCCAAAACATAGAAGCAACTTCAACTAAAATATATAGATATATATTTTCAACTTTATTTGATTATCAACATCGTAACCCTACCTAATCAAACTCAAGCGTTATAGCCAATTTATGAATACAACCTTCAATTTGTTAAGAAACTAGAACTATTTTCTAACTAATTTTTCTTGGGCTTTATTAATAAAACTTTTTACCTTTATCTCTTTCAATGAATCTAATCTGACTGCAGAAGATATAATAAGTTAAAAGAACTCCCCGTTTTTGTCTATACATAACTAAACTTCTTTGCTTATTCTACGTTGGTTGTTTAGATTATCTTTCTAGTACTTTCCATAATGATATCTTTGTTAAGGATAGACCAATTTCTATCTTTGGTTCTATCGAAAAAACTGTTAAATGCTACAAATGTGTAACAACTCACATGTCGACTTCATAATAACCACGACACTTGTTTTCCATTCTTTCGATTTATCTTCAGAAGAAATATGCTTTTACAGAAGTACATTGATTGGAAAGGTAGAAATTGGTAAAGTGTATTGTTTTTGAAGATAAACATGAATAATAGTAAAAAGTGTCACGATTATACTAAAGTCAATATGCGAGTCGTATGTTTTCGTAGCATTCTCGACAATTTCATTGGTAGAACCAAATCTAGAAATTGGTCTAGTTTTAATAAAGATATCATTATGAGAAACTACTTGAAAGATATTCCAAATAATTGGGATAGAATATGCAAAGAAGTTTAATCAAGTGTGTTTGTGTGTATGTATATGAAATAAGGAGTTCTTTTCAATTATTTTATATTATGTAGTCAGATTTGATTCATTTGAAGAAGTGAAGAAAAATGTTTTATTAATAAGGTTCAATGAAAAGTAAGCTAGTAAGTTGTTCTAGTTTCCTAAGGAATTAAAGGTTGTATCCACAAATTGGTTACAACATCTGAGTTTGACTATGCAGGACTACTTTGTTGCTAATCAAATAAACATGGAAAATATATCTATATAGTTTAGTTTAAGTTTCTTTTATCACCCAACACTATAATGATGATGATAATTGAGTTGTCCCCTTGCTCATCATATGTTATCATCTTATGATGCCGATTATGATTCCAAATTTTGCTTGCTCGGTGGAAACAAGTATGAGGTTTAAAGTAATTTGGATTACGAATAACCTTGGTATCAGTTAATGGGATGTTTATTTTAAAGACATGTAATGGTATAATCTCATTATTAAATAAAATATATGCAAATGTTGCTTTGTAGAACCATGCCACAAAACAGTCGAGGCCTCTACCAGAATCATCCATCTACTATTAGTGTCAATGTCATCGTTATATAATGCAATGGGTATCGAATTTGGATGTGGCTTTGATGTCAAAAGCATTGACTACAAGTTTGTAAAAATCCTTTACTGCCATCAAAATAAGCATAACAATTTGGTTGAGGTATACAACCTGAGGTTCTATTCTTAGGGAACTATTCATAAAGATGATTTTTCGGCTTTCCAACATATCGATTGCGATGTAACAACATGCAAGAAATGGACATGTTTTTGGACTGAATACACTCATCATGATGAAATTTCTCCTATCCTGATTTTTGTTGATTTGAATAATGAACTATTTGAAATAATGCCACTGCCTAAGGAACGTGATCCGGAACAATGCAGTTATGCTTATAATGCTTTGCATCTTATGAACGGCAAAATGTGTTATATAGAAGGTTGAAAGCAATCACACATATTTTGAATTATGGAATTTGTCCATTATAATGAAAGCTTAGTTCCACTTAAAAGAGAAGATGGATGGCGCATATACATGAGGTTTTTTTTAAATTTGATACATAAATACATTAACAAGGTGAATTCGTATCATCTTTATGATTTTATGCTATAGATTAATTTACTGTGTTTTGGTTCCTCAAGGACTAGATATGATTGCAATAAGTTTCATTGTCCTTTTGCAAGGGCACCGTGTTAGTCTAATGCATTTGTTCACTTAATTAAGAGGGCATTTTTTTAGCATACTTGATGGTTTAATGGTTACATAAGATTGCTCTACGCTTAATTGTTTACAGTAAAGCATCTTGCTTGTTTCTTAGATTCTTCATTTATAATTTCTAATAGAGAAAACTGCAATGCCACCATGTTAGTTTAATACATATTTTGTTTCACTGGCTTATATATCTTATTGCAACTTGCTTGAGGGTTTTATCCTTATGATCATTGAATAAATATTGAGATGGATGCATGGAATTCAGTTTCTTGAGTACATTGAAATCGTACTTGGTTGTAGAGGAGATGATATAAAAAAGTTGTTCGTAGTTTTGAATTTAGGATCCATTCTTTACGAAGCGAGCTGAGAATCTGAACGGGGCATTTGAGTAGGGAATTCTAGCGCAGAATGTTGGGTGAACATAGAATGCATTTATGTGCTGCGAGCAGAGAACATGAGTGGAGTATTTGCAACATATATATTTAAAATAAATTTGATTTATAATTAATTAATTATTTTTTTACTGAATAACATATATCGATAATTTGCAAAAATAAATAAATAAATTAATTAAATTATAAAATTTTAAATTGTTTGGATTCGGTTCAAACCAACTTCATAATATAGTGCACTTCGATACAATCACAATGGATAAAACCTTATTTCAAACGGATCTCATTTGCATAATTTATTAATGTTAAAATTTTATGAAAGTTTAAATTTAAATTGCTTAACATTATGATTAACTAAACAGCCCCCTTCGCAACCCAACGCATCATTTTTCTCCATCCGACAACATGTCATTTGCCTTTGCTTGTTGGATGCGGGAATAGGGAAATTTGGAGCGCCGGACGATACCTTACTCCATTTATAAATCATAAATTGTAATTTTCTAATGCTTTAGGGATTGAAAAACCTCGGTTTTTTGCTTTATTTATCATGCTCATTGAATATAACCAGAACATGTAAGCAATCATTTTGCCGCTATTCTAAGATTTAAGTGTAGGAAGGCGTCTTGTAGCCTAAAAATCATGGGGATTCAAATATTATGCAACGATCCTGTTTTTAAATCAAATTTAATTTAATAATTAATATAAAAATTTGGAGTAAATTTGAATTAGTTTTTAAAATTTTCAAAACAAATGAATATTGTGTTTGTCTATTTATATATCTATATGTATAGAATGGATTATAATCCAAAACTGAATTTGAATTTGAATTTAAAATTTTAAAAAAATCTTAGTAAAATGATTGGATTTGAAAATAGTGTATATATATATGTAATTTATTTAATGTGTAATTAGTTTTAAGACATTTTCTTTTAAATAGTATATAATAATATAAAGTAATTGTCTTTATAAAAATAGGAAATGTAATTTTAAAAACAATATAAAATATAGAAAAGACAAGTGTTTAGTTTATAATACATAAGTTGCAAGTGTTAACTAATGAAGCATGAAATGTACAAGTGTCATGTTTGTTTGTTTTTTTTGAGAAAATTAATAAAAATAGAAATCAAGATTACATAAACCATTTCAACTTCTTTTTATCATTTCTTTATCACTTTCAAACTTTAAAAATCGGAGAAAAAAAATCAAAAGCCTATGAAACCAGAAAATTAAAAAAAATCAAAACTAGAAAATCGTCAAAGAAGCAAAACCTGAAAATTAAACACCTTTTATAATTCAAAGTTTAAAGCCTGGAAATCATCTCAAGCCATCAAGTGATTAAACAAGAATTCAAACTCAAGTGTGTAAATAAATTAAGAAAAGTAAGGATCATCTTGGAAACTAAAAAAAAATCAAAGCTTTCAAGATCAAAGAACCACAATCAGTTTAAAGATCAAGCATACTTCCAGTTTTCAAAATAATCAACTTCTAGTTTTGTTTACAAGTTCTCTGTTTTCTTCAATTATCAGGTGAGTAAACTCTTTAAAATCTGGATTTGAATCTGTTATTTGAAAATAGGTTTAAAGTAAATTGAAAAATTGCTTACATGTGTATAAATCTATGTGTATATATATAGATGTGGATGTGCATGTCTAAGAACAGACATCTGTCTCTATTTCTACTTTCTAGGTTTTCAAAACCTATTCAAAACCCAATTACTTCCCCTCTGATTCAAGAATATGCCTCAATTCAAGTATCATAATCTCTCGAATTACTTACCTCACCAGATTCGACATTATAAACTATGATTTTTAAAATAAAATTCCAGATTTATAGTTCGATATGGTGTGAGAAATAGTGAGATGAACGGAATCACGTTTTTCACCAAATTTTGGCGAATAATGAGTCTATTGCTGTCGAGATCGGAACTGTAGCATGCTGGGAGGTCAGAGAGTTTGAAAAAATTGATCAGAAAAATTCTTGACCAATGTGGATGATGAACGAGATCAATTTGGGGTTTCAACCCATGTTTTGGTCATAACTGAAAATCCGATTGCCATGGCTTCATCGGAGCACCGGAGTCGATCGCACCAGTACCAATCGAAACGAGGGGAATAGGCATAGCTCTGGCCAGAATTTCATGACCTCTGATGATCGGAGGAGGAAGTACGAGGTGTTCTTGGTGATCGAAGTTTCGTTCCAGTTGGTGATGAATAACAAAATCTTGAGTACGTCGACGTTGTGGGTTTCTGGGTCCTCTGGTGGCCAGGGAAAGTTGTCGTTGACCTGTAGATGGTCGTAGCATCGATCGAAGATGGCTGGAATGTCTATGCATGTGCATGGTATCGAGGTTGTAACAGAAATTTAGGTTTGGGGAAGAAGGCTATAGACTCGAAGGGGTCTTCGGGAAGACTGGGTGCAGGCTCGAGTTTTGATTCGAGTAATTGTTGAGTTGCACTGGGTATTATAAGCTTAAACAAAAATTCTATGTTTTAAGATGCAATTTGGGGTTCACTTGGAAGAGACTCGATGTAAACTGGCATTTTCCTCTGGTGATGCTCGGGTTGGCCTCAGGGAGGTTTTAAAACAGTTTTCAAATTTTAAAATTAATTTAAGCTTAAACAAGTTTTTAACTTATTCTTTAAAAATAATTATTTTATTCTAAAAGAGGATGAGTAAATGTTTAAGCTAATTATTTTAAGATAATTAAGCATATTTTAATTATGTAATTATTATTTATAAAATAAATTCTTAATCTATTTAAAATAAATAATGTAACTAAAAGCAAATTAAAATGGAATACTGATTTTTAATTCTTAATTTACCTTAATCTCTTATGTTAATGATGATTAATTATGAGAGCTATTAATTAAAGATTTTGATAATAATCAAATGATTAATTAAGATAAATGATTTATAATTACTTAAATTAATTAAAATAACTAAATTAAAGGTTGATTAACTATTAATTTAAGGTTAATTAATTTATAATTAACAATTAATTAATTAATGTAATTAATTAAGTAATATTTAATTAATAAAAGTGATTAAGATTAATTAATTAGTAATTAAGGACTAATTGATTTATAATTAAGAATAATTAATCATTAATTAAAGATAATTAATGAAAATAATTATGTGATTAATTAATTATAATCACACAGTTAATTCATCTTTATTGTAGATGATTGATTATTATTGAATGCTTTGTATTCTTTGATATCTCTAATATGTGATTGTGATACCATGTGATATGAAATGGCTTTGTGCTGAGCTGTGACATCTGTGAATATATTATTGTGTGAATGTGAAAACCCTTGGCCCATAAAACGACCTTTGAATTTTGGTGCGACAGGAAGTCGGATTCCAATTGGTTATCCGAAACCCACATCGAACCTTAATGGTGAATCTTTGTGTTTGATATATCCATGTGTTTTTAAATTAAATGCTCACTATTCAGTTTAGCCAGGAGAGGACTTTGTGCCATATAACCCATTCCGAATAGTGGTACGACGAAATGATAACATTTGAAGATGGTGGTGAAGACCGGGTGTCTTCAAGAACGATAGGGAAACCTATCGAATGACTCTGCACTGAGTTGCTACGGTATTGAGATCTCCATATGTGATGAGGAGTCCGATCGAGATTGTGGATGCTCGGATTGCAAGGTCTTCTTTGGAAGTGCCTTCGCTTCCGTTCGAACCTGAAACGGACTTGTATGGTTGTATGTCTGACATTACACTTTGAGACATAAAATTAATTTCTTTCAAATTCGTTTCTGTTGGTGGCGGAGAATTTATTCTCTTAGCTTAACACCCTTTTCTGAGACGTACGAGCTCAGAGGTTATGTAGTTAAGGGTTATCAGTGATATACTCCCAATTTGGTAGTGTGGCATGCTGAGTGCTACTGATCATTTGTTGATCGAAGCATGGCTTTTGTGAAAAGCGTAGCTTTGTGGACGAGACTTCGTTGGACCTCACAACTCGGAAATGGTTGAAATAGAAAGGATGCGGCCTGTTATTGGGGTAGCGCCCCTAAGGGTATGTGCATTTCCTTCTGTATAAAAGGTGATAGCATGGTATGGAGCCTAGATATTTAACCTATGTGGTTGTTGGAATTTGTTGGTGTCGATGCCTCAGATAATGGTCGGCGACAACCGGGGGATGGCATACTCGTGTAGCAGTTACCTAGTTATAGAGGTAACCATGTCCTTGTGTTGGTAGAGAGCTGGTTAAGTTCTTGGGGCGTCCCTCCAGAGGCGTACCCATTTGGCGTACGAAGTTACTTAGCCTGACCATTTATTGGAAATCCAAAGAAACAATACGAGCCCTGTACGGTTTTAGTTGTATAACCTACCATGCAGTGTGGCAGTAACCTGCCATAAAACATGGTAGCTATAGTAGGCATACTACGAAATGTGTGCTGCCTAAGATTAATATTATACTTTCGAAATGTTTTTCTACATTATGCACGAATAATAATATCAAAAAGATTTTTCTCGTATCAAGCATGTTTGACTATCATAAGAAGAAATCTCCTCCAATTGTGTGATTGCATTATGTGTGTGGCGGGTGGCGATATGGTTGTTTCATTTTCCAAAAGCAAATCGGATTTCTTTTAAAATTGTTTTTGTAAAAACAACTGTTTTGTTTACTCATACCAGTCCCAAGGCTGACCTAGAGTTTATTGTTTCATTCCTAAACTCTAGGTGCCCATAATTTTCCACATAGGCATCCTAGAAGCAAGTTATTCGTGTTTTGGAGCTAGCTTGGACTTAGAAGTCTTTTGGAAGTTGTCAAATTTTGGAAAGTTTTTGGTTTGAAGATCTTTTGAAGCCTTTTTGAATCTAAAAGCTCGGAGTCTTGGAAACCTATTGAAGTCAAAGTATGTCGGAAACCTTTTTGAAGTCTCCGTTGTCCTCCACTGTGATGTCAATGTTTCGTTGTATCATGTGTATAACACTATGGTGTTGGTGATCCATGTTGTAATGAATATTGTATCAGTGTTGTATCTGCGTTGTTCATCAACGATAATTCATTTTTTTTCGATGTTTATATTCATCTAATGTTATTATAAGCTCCACCGAACTGGAGTTCAACGCTTGAATCTCCGGTAGTCGGATACAAGTGAGGTATTTGATGTCGATTTTCACTCGCTGGATTTTGGGTTGTGACGATGGTATCAGAGCTAAAGGTTGAGTAAGAACTTTAGCTACGGAGTATAACACATTAGGTGTCTCATTAGAGATAGGGTGAAGAATTCCCTAGAATGAGTATAAACCAAGAGACTGATACCCTAAAATTTCTCTGTCAATTTCTTTAAACGGTTGATATTCCCTAAGATATCTCGTCCGTATACCTGAATCAAGTTTTCTTGCTATTTACAGATAGTGAGAATGAGCGGGAGAAGAGGACGAGCTAGGGGACGGGGAAATACCAATACAACTAGTCCAGTCCCTGCAGCAACAGAAGCGGCTATTCCCACTCAACCTCACCCGAATCTGACTGATGTATATAGAAGTTTTTTCAGACTTGGTGGAAATCCATTCCTTGGCAAGGAGTCTATTATCGAAGCACAAGCCTGAATTCGATCGTGTGAAGGAATTTTTAGAGGTCTGAAGTTGGAGGATGACCAGATGAGATTGATAGCTTCTTGGCAACTCCAAGAGGAAGCTCTAGCCTGGCGGGAGACTGTTACAGTGGATGAGCCGGAAGATGAGTTCACTTGGAGTCGATTCAAAGAGGTGTTTGAGCAGCGATATATGCCGTCTGCTGGTATCTCCAGAATGTACCCGGAGTTCACGTTCTTGAAGCAAGAAAGTTTATTGTTTGAGGAATATTTGAACAAATTCAACGAATTATCTCGATTTGGTCCGAAGTTGGTGAACACACCTTTGAAGAAGAATGAAAGATTTATTCGAGGAATGGATAAGAAGTCCCATGAAAGGATGACAACCCACGTAAAATAATCTTTTTCTGATTTGATCGATATGGGTCATAGATATGCTACCCTAGATATGTAGGAAGTTTCGAAGGAGAAAGGAAATGCAAGCAATCCGAACTGGAAGAAAAGAAAGTTCGGAGGGAAGAAACTGCATCAAGGCAAGGAGAAGAAGAACAATCAGGAAAACATGGCAAAGAATATTACTTGTTACAATTGTCAGGAGAAGGCCATTACTCAAGTAGATGCGAGAATCCAAAGAAACAAGTAAAGAAACAACAACCCATGAAGATGAGTCAGGGAGCCAGAGAATGCTATTATTGTCACAAGCCTGGACATGTAGTTAAAAATTGCCCAGTAATGAAGCAAGCTCAGGTAACGAAGGTGTATGCGATAAAAGATGACCCCTCAACTTCAAGGGCGGATAAAGGAAAAGGAGTTCTAGAAGGTAACCTTCTCATTTATGATAGAATTGTTAGAGTTTTGCTCGACACAGGTGCAACACATAGCTTTATCTCCAAACACACCGTAAACAAATTAAAACTTATACCTGAATTTCTCGACGAGCCCATTTGCGTGAATACCCCAGTTGGTGGCCCTACGAACCTTTGTCTACGATGTAGAGAAGTTCTTATCTCGTATTCTTATCATCAACTTCCTATCAGTCTTTTTGTCCTCGATTTTAATGAATTTTAAATCTTACTCGGAATGGACTGGCTAACGAAATACGAAGCCAAATTAGATTGTAACAATCGAATAATTTCGATCAGAACCAAATTTAGAAATTTTATTGAAATCTCTTGTGAGGATCCGAGTCCTAAGAGAGATAAGCTGATGTATACTTTGGGATATTCCGAACCTAGTCTGGAATCTATACCTATTGTCCGGGAATTTCCAAACGTATTCGAAGAAGTTAAATCTTTACCTCCACATAGAGAAATTGAATTCAAAATTGACCTAGTTCCCAATGCTCGTCCTGTTGTACATGCAAGCCTCGGGATGGCACCCACGGAAAGAATAGAACTAGTCAATCAAACCCAAGATTTGCTAGAAAAAGAATTAATACGTCCTAGTGTTTGCCAAGTCTGACGGATCCTTGAGATTGTGTGTGGACTACCGTGATCTCAATAAACTAATTCTCCAAAAGTCTTCCCCAGAATCGGTGATCTGTTCGATCAGCTGCACGGCGCCCGATTCTTTTCAACAATGGATCTAGCTCAAGGATTCCATCAACTAAGAATTGCTAAAGGCTGTATTCATTTAACTGCTTTCAAAGGGGCAAACACATTCTACGAACGGTTAGTCATGCCTTTCGGACTAACCAATGCTCCCGCATACTTCATAAACTTAATGACCTGTGTATTTCGAGAAGTGTTGAATAAATTCGTTCTTGGGTTTACTGACGATATTCTGATCTACTCAAAAACTGAAGAGGAGCATGATGAGCACTTGAGAAATGTTTTGGAGATTTTGAAGAAGAAAAATTTATTTGCCAAATTTTCTAAATGTCATTTTCGGGTCAAGGAAGTTAGATTTCTCGGGTACATTATTGATGAAGAGGGAATTTCTATAGTTCTTGACAAGATTTCCGCTACTCTAGACTGGAAACAACCCACTACTCCGAAACACGTCAGAAGTTTTCTAGGTTTAGCGGGATACCACAGAAAATTTGTCCAGGATTTCTCCAAGTTGGCCAGTCCGTTAACTAAGCTGACAATGAAGAATGCTAAGTTCGATTGGACTCCGAAGTGCCAAGAAGCATTCCAAGAGTTGAAGAGGAGATTGACTACTGCTCCCGTTCTCGCTATTATTAACAAGAACAAGGCTTATCCGTTTACACAGACGCTTATGGTGATGGTGTGGGTGCTGTGCAAATGCAAAATTATAGAGTAATTGCCTAAGCGTGTAGATAATTACGCCCACATGAGAACAACTACCCAACCCACGATCTTGAACTTCTAGTTGTTATCTTTGCCTTAAAAATCTGGCGTCATTATCTTCTGGGTAAAAATCTCTTTTAACCTCCCTAAGAATTTAAAAGTATAAGTTAACTTAATATTTATACTTAATAAATCCTTCTGTTTTAGGTGAAAAATTCAAATTATTCACCAACCACAAATCTATGAAATATCTCTTCACCCAGAAAGATTTAAATCTGAGGCAATAAAATTGGTTAGAATTTCTAGCGTCATACGACCTAGATATTCAGTATAGACCCGGAAAAGCCAACGTAGTAGCTGATGCTTTGAGTAGAAGACATGTTGTTCTTGCTTATTTGGTTGTCACTCCTACTCTTCTTGAGAAGATCGCTAGTAAGCAGAAAGAATACGAGTTTATTCGAGCAATTTATAAAAGAATATGTCAAGGTGGAGATTCCAGTTTTGGAATCAATAATAAAGGAATTATAAGACTGAAAGGCAGGTTGTGTATCCCAGATATCTCAGACTTAAAACGTGAAGTTTTGGACGAGTGTCACAAGTCCAAACTTAGTATCCATCCAGGAGTTAACAAGATGTATCGAGATATCAAAAGAACTTTATGGTGGAAAACAATGAAAAGGGTTTTATCTATCTATGTCAGTCATTGTGCAACTTGTCAGCAAACTAAAAGTGATCAGACGAAAATGGCAGATTTACTCCAACCATTGGAGGTGCCTAAGTGGAAATGGGATCAAGTTTCTATGGATTTCATAGACGGGTCGCCACGCACTCGGAAGGGGAATGAAGCATTTTGGGTTATTGTGGACCGTCTGACCAAGACCGCCCACTTTATCCTAGTAAAATCTACCTGAATAACAGCAAGTTTGGCAGAATTATATATAAAAGAAAACATTCATCTCCATGGAATACCCAGTACTATAGTGAGTGATCATGACCCGATATTCACTAGCAGATTTTGGGAGGCATTTCAAGCCACACTTGGAACTAAATTGAACTTCAGTACTCCTTACCATCCGTAGTCTGATGGGCAAACTGAAAGGATAAACCGAATCTTAGAAGACCTTTTGCATGTTTGTATACTTGACTTTGGCGGTTCATGGGAGGACCATTCCCATCTAGTTAAATTCTCATATAACAATAGCTATCTGGCCAGTATCGAAAATGGCTCCTTTCGAGGCATTATATATTCGTCCGTGTCGATCACCTGCATGCTGGATCGAGTCAGGTGATAGACTCGTCCTTGGACTAGATATGATAAAGGAAACTACTGAAAAACTTGATTTTATTCGGAAGAAACTGAAAATTGCCCAAAGTCGTCAAAAAAGTTATGCTGACCGTAGGAGAAGAGCTCTAGAGTTTCAAGTTGGAGATTTTGTTTTCTTAAAAGTGTCTCCAATGCGTGGGGTGTTGAGGTTTGGAAAGACTGATAAGCCGGCACCATGATATATTGGTCCTTTTCCTATACTGGAGAGGATCGGCCCTCTGACATATCAAATGCAGATACCCAGCTGGTTATCTGGCGTAAACGATGTGTTTCACGTTTCTCACCTTTGGAAATATATGCACGATCCAGACTATATTATTGAGGAGGCTGCTCAGCAGGATTTGGATATCACACCAAATCTGGTAGTAAAAAGAGAACCATTAAAAATAATTGATCGAGATGAAAAGCAGCCGAGGAATAAAATTGTCAAACTGGTTAAAGTGCAATGGAGTGGTGATCTGAATTACTGCACCTAGGAAATAGAGGATAGCATGCAGAAGTCCTACACTAATTACGGAGTGGATATTCCGGCTTGATTGGTAAGCCATTTCTCTATATATTTTTTGTGTTCTTATATTCTTTTTTTGTCTCTCTCTCTTTCAAATTTTGAGGACGAAATTTTCTTAAGGAGGAAATTTATAATGATCCTGTTTTTAAATCAAATTTAATTTAATAATAAGTACAAAAATTGGGAGTAAATTTGAATTAATTTTTGAAATTTTCAAAACAAATGAATATTGTGTTTGTCTATTTATATATCTATATATATAGAATGGATTATAATTCAAAATCGAATTTGAATTTGAATTTAAAATTAAAAAAGTCTTAGCAAAATGATTGGATTTAAAAATATTATATATATATATGTAATTTATTTAACGTGTAATTATTTTTAAGACATTTTCTTTTAAATAGTATATAATAATACAAAGTAATTATCTTTATAAAAATAGGAAATGTAATTTTAAAAACAATATATATATAAAAAAGTCAAGTGTTAAGTTTATAATACATAAGTTAACAAGTATTAACTAATGAAGCATGAAATTTACAAGTGTCATGTTTGTTTTTTTTTTTTGAGAAAATTAATAAAAATAGAAATCAAGATTATATAAACCATTTCAACTTCTTTTTCTCATTTCTTTATCACTTTCAAACTTTAAAAATCTGAGAAAAAATCAAAATCCTATGAAACCAGAAAATTAAAAATAAAACTAGAAAATCATCATAGAAGCAAAACCTGGAAATTAAACACCTTTCATAATTCAAAGTCTAAAGCCTGGAAATCATCTCAAGCCATTAAGTGATTAAACAAGGATTCAAACTCAAGTCTGTACACAAGTTAAGCAAAGTAAGGATCGTCTCAGTAACCAAACAAAATCAAAGCTTTCAAGATCAAAGAACCACAATCAGTTTAAAGATCAAGCAAGCTTTCAATTTTCAAAATAATCAACTTCTAGTTTTGTTTACAAGTTCTCTGTTTTCTTCAGGTATCAGGTGAGTAAACTCTTTAAAATCTGGATTTGAATCTGTTGTTTGGAAACACGTTTAAAGTAAATTGAAAAATTGCTTGCATGTGTATAAATCTGTGTGTGTATATAAATGTGCATGTCTGAGAACAGACATATGTCTCTATCTCTAGTTTCCAGGTTTTCAAAACCTGTTCAAAACCCAATTATTTCTCCTCTGATTCATTTTAGAATTTGGGATCTAAAGGAAATATGTTTATTAAATCAAGATCTAACTTTAAAAAATAATTTTGAGATAAAATGATGAAAATTAGTCAGGGAAAATGATATACGGTAGAAATTCAAGAATATATCTCAATTCAAGTATCATAATCTCTCCATTTACTTGCCTCACTAGATTCAACATTATAAACCATGATTTTTAAAATAAAATTCCATATTTATAGTTTGATATGGTGTGAGAAATAGTGAGATGAACAGAATCATGTTTTTCACCAAATTCTAGCGAATAACGAGTCTTTGGCCATCGAGATCGAAACTGTTGCTTGTTGGGAGGTCGGAGAGTTTAACAAAATTGATCGAAAAAATTCCTGATCAATGTGGATGATGAACGAGATCAATTTAGGGTTTCAACCCATTTTTCGGTCATAGCTAGAAATCCGATTGCCGCGGCTTCATGAGAGCACTGGAGTCGATCGCACCAGCGCCAATCGAAACAAGGGAAGTAGGCCTAAATTCCTCGGGTGATGCTCGGGGAGGCCTCGAGGAAGTTTTGAAACAGTTTTCAAATTTTAAAATTAATTTAAGTTTAAATAAGTTTTTAACTTACTCTTTAAAAATTGTTGTTTTATTTTAAAAAGGGAATGAGTAAAGGTTTAAGCTAATTATTTTTTAGATAATTAAGTATATTTTAATTATTTAATTACTATTTATAAAATAAATTCTTAATTTTAAAAAATAAATAATGTAATTAAAAGCTAATTAAGATGGAATATTGATTTTTAATTCTTAATTAACCTTAATCTCTTATGTTAATGATGATTAATTATGAGAGTTATTAATTAAAGATTTTGATTAATTAAATGATTACTTAAGATAAATGATTTATAATTACTTAATTAATTAAAGAATAATTAATTAAAGGTTAATTAATTATTAATTTAAGATTAATTAATTTATAATTAAGGATTAATTAATTAATGTAATTAATTAAGTAATATTTAATTAATAAAAGTGATTAAAATTAATTAATTAGTAATTAAGGACTAATTAATTAATAATAAAGAATAATTAATCATTAATTAAAGATAATTAATGAAAATAATTATGTGATTAATTAATTATAATTACAAAGTTAATTCATCTTAATTGTAGACGATTGATTATTATTGAATGCTTTGTATTGATTGATATCTCTGATATGTGATTGTGATACCATGTGATATGAAATTGCTTTATGATGAGTTGTGACATCTGTGAATATAATACTGCGTGAATGTGAAAATCCTTGGCCCGTAAAACGGCATCTGAATTTCGATGCGATAGGGAGTCGGATTCCATTTGGTTATCCGAAACCGACATCGAACCTTAATGGTGAATCTTTAGGATTGATATATCCACGTGTTTTTAAATTAAGCGCTCACTATTTGGTTTAGCCGGGAGAGGACTTTGTGTCATATAACCCATTCTGAATAGTGATACGACGAAATGGATAGCATTTAAAGACGGCGGTGAAGACCGTGTGTCTTCAAGAACGATAGGAAACCTACCGAATGACTCTGCATTGAGTTGCTCTGGTATAGAGATCTCTATATGTGATGGGGAGTCCGATCGGAATTGTGGATACCCGGATTGCAAGGGCTTCTTTGGAAGTGCCTTCGGTTCCGTTCGAACCTGGAACGGACTTGTATGGTTATATGTCTGACATTACACTTTGAGATATAAAACTATTTCTTTCAAATACATTTCTGTTGGTGGCGGAGAATTTATTCTCTTAGCTTAACACCCTTCTCTGATACGTACGAGCTCGGAGGTTATGTAGTTGAGGGTTATCAGTGATATACTCCCAATTTGGTAGTGTGGCATACTGAGTGCTGCTGATCATTTGTTGATCGCAGCATGGCTTTTGTGAAAAGCGTAGCTTTGTGGATGAGACTTCGTCGAACCTCACAATCCGGAAATGGTCAAAATAGGAAGGATGCGGCAACATTATTGAGGGTAATTCCCCTTAGGATATGTGCATTTCCTTCTGAATAAAAGGTGGTATCATGGTATGGACCCCAGATATTTAACCTATGTGGTTGTTGGAATTTGTTGGTATCGAGGCTTCGGATAAAGATCGATGATGACCGGAGGATGGCATACTCGTGTAGTAGTTACCTAGTTACAGAGGTAACCCGACCTTGTGTTGGCGGAAAGCTGGTTAAGTTCCCGAGGCATCCCTCCAGAGGCGAACCCATTCGATGTAGGAAGTTCTTTAGCCGGACCATTTGTTGGAAATCCAAAGAAACAATACGAGCCCTATACGGTTTTAGTTGTATAACCAACCATGCAGTGTGGTGGTAACCAGCCACAAAACATGGTAGCTATAATAGGCATACTATGAAATGTGTATGCTGGCTAAGATTAATATTATACTTTCGAAATGTTTTTCTACACTATGCACTAATAATAATATCAAAAATAATTTTTTCGTATCAAACATGTTTAACTATCATAAGAAGAAATCTCCTCCAATTGTGTGATTGCACTGTGCATGTGGCGGGAGGTCTTATGGTAGTTTTATTTTCCAAAAGCATATTGGATTTCTTTTAAAATTGTTTTTGTACAAACAACTATTTTGTTTACTCATACCGGTCCCATGACCGACCCGAAGTTTGTTATTCCCTTCCTAAACTCTAGGTGTCCAGAATTTTCCACATGGGCAGCCTAGAAGCAGGTTATCCATGTTTTGGAGATAGCTTGGATTTAGAAGTCTTTTGGAAGCTGTCAGATTTTGGAAAGCTTTTGGTTTGAAGATCTTTTGAAGCCTTTTTGAATCTAAAAGGCTTGGAGTCTTGGAAACCTATCGAAGTCAAAGTATGTTGGAAACCTTTTTGAAGTCTTTGTTGTTCTCCATTGTGATGTCATTGTTTTGTTGTATCATGTGTATAATACTCTGGTGTTGGCGATCAATGTTGTAATGAATATTGTATCAGTGTTGTGTATGTGTTGTTCATTAATGATAAGTCATTTTTTTTCCGTTGTTAAATTCATCTAATGTTGTTATAAGCTCTATCGAACTGGAGTTCAATGCTTGAATCTCTGGAAGTCGAATACAAGTGAGGTATATGATGTCGATTTTCAATCGCTGGATTTCAGATCGTGACATATTCTTTAGTCATGTTGTATTAAATCTGAGTCTGTGATATAAATTAAGGAGCTCATAGTCGAAATTCACCTTTTGCTATTAAAAATTTGTTTTTTATCTTTCTACTTTGTTCTTCTAGTTTATTATATTGTAGAATTGTCCTTTGTAACTGTAGTAGCAGTAATTATCATTATATTTTATTATTTAATTTAATTTACTAAACCGTACTTCAAGATGGGACTTAAAGTTTAGGCCAAGAATGTAAAGCATTGCAATTTAGCTAAGAGTTAAAATTATGTTATCCAGCAATTGTGCAATATATTGTAAATGAACTGGCAATTTATGCAAATCTAGGCTAAGTGATTATTGTAAGCTGTGGATATGAAATTATTTCAATCAATTAATGGGCCTAAGACCATATAACTAACCTACATATTACTAAACTATGAACATACAAATCTATTTGAATTATCTGACCAACAATTCCAATTATTATCCATGGATAACTAGGATTAATAATATTTCGACTAAAGGCATTATTGAACCAATTTGGTTGAATTAGAAATTTATTTTATTAAAAGTTATATGAGAATTGATATGTAATGGAACACCGATCGAAGCAGAAGATTGTGTAAATACCCTTAAGCTTTTCCCTAATATTTTGTTGTTTCTTCCGTTAGTTTCTTAGTCTTTTGGAAATGAGCCAAAAATGTTTATTAAAGATAATAACGTGGCAAGATTGTCATGTTAGGTTCTTGTTATTTTGTAAGCTTGTCTATAATTTCCACTTGTTATTCTGTATCCCTAAAAAATGAATTTCATCTTCAATATCAGCTAAATAAGGTCATGTTTTCTTATTTTTTTGCTGCCACTACATCTGCACATCACCGACCAATTTAAAAGTAATTTTTCTGCACTGGGTCAATCTTACTGTGTCTGGTATAAATGTATTATGTTGTTGTGCCATTCACATATCACGTGAGCTGTGGCTGAGTTAGAGCAATTTAAATTGTTTGGATTTTCTCCTTTGGATTTTTCTCCTCTTGATTTTTCCACTTCTTCATTGTTAAATTAGAATTAAAGGTATTGCTCTTATTTAGTAGCTTAAAATTTCATTATACATAGATTTACCTTTTCTTATTTTTTACATTGCATTTTCAATTTTGGTAACCGATCATTTTCGCAACTACTTACTGTTATGTTTGTTTTCCCCTTTGGATTTCAATTTCTGGTAGTTCCTTCCTTTTTTCCCATTGATGGAATATCAAAATAAATCCTGTTTAGTTTATATGGCAAATGGTGGATTATTTTGAAGCAGCATATTTCTTTGGATTTAAAAGTAAATTTGGTGATGCTGAAAGATTTTATACTTGAGAATTATGCGTTGGTTCAAATTTGAATTTAAGTATACATTATAACATGATCTCAATTGCAGCAGCATGTCCTGTGTGTTCATATATGCATGACCAGTGGTAGCTTCTAGTGCAATATGTAAGCAGCCTGCCTTGTATGAACGAGGTTCTCCATTATAAACTTGGAGCCAACCACCGATAGCTTTAAAGCTGCTGCTTATCACATATCCTGGCCAAACAAAGAAAAGAAGCACCCTAAATCCATCCATATATACCAAGCTAGCATGTTCACTCTTCAATTTGCTCAATTGATTCCCAAATTTTGACTTATCCTTAACTGGCATGAATACTGAAACATATATAGGGAACTAATTTTATTGCATGCTAATTGATGCCCATTTACTTTAATAGCAGATGCAACTGCCCTATATATTCATATGCTCACCAAATCCATCCATATATACCAAGCTAGCTTGTTCACTCTTTGATTTGGTTAATTGATTCCCAAAATTTTAATTGTTCTTAACTACTATATATACTGAAACATATATAGGCAATTGATTTTATTCCATGCTGATTGATGTCCATTTACTTTATTCACAGATGCAACTGCCCTGTATATACATATGCTTGCTTCTTTTTTGATCTCTGCTGCTAGGTAATTAAAATCTGTCTACGTTTTAATTATACGTGTATGAGGTCCTTTAATTTTATTTTGTCAAATTTTGAACTTTCCTATTATATATTTTGGGTACTAAATTATTATCGTGCATTCAATCACACGTTAATTCCTCACTTAGTGTTATTCATTCCTCAACATAATTTGCTGATCCATCATTGCATCTGCACTGTCTATATATGTGCTTCCCTTTCCTTTCTTAATTTCAAAGTTGCTTCCATTTCTCATCTTTATTAAATTTTATATTCATCGGTGCTATTTTTTCATACTCCTTCCTACCTCAGATATGTAGTTTTTTATTTTTCTTTAAAATCCTTTAGTGTAACGTTTCTGGATTTTAGCCAAGTTTAATTTGATAATTAATTTAATTTTTGAAATTAAATTGTGAATTAAATTGGTATTTTCCAAGTTAAATAGGTATTTGTTTGTTTATTAATATAAATGTATATAAGAATGATTTTTAAATAGAATTCATAATAGGAAATCCAGAAATAAATATTTTGAATAATATATTTATTTTTAAACTTAGTTATGGATTAATTTGAAAATGTGGGAATAAGAATATATATGTATATAAGATTTTTAAATAAAGGACTTGATTTGGAAATCTAAATATTTTATAAATAAATTATAATTTGGAATTTAAATTTGAAATTCTAATATATATATATATATGTTGAAAATAAAGATGTGACAACCCGGAATTTTTAAGCATTTGAAATTGAAATATTTAATTGATGTTAAATGTTTAAAAGTTAATTTTTAACTCGAATTCAAATATCACCATTTATTGGTAATTTAATTATTAAATTAAATGATTTGAAGTTGGGTAAAATGTTAAATCTAGAGTTATAAGCTCATTAAAAATATTTTAAAAGCTTGTAAAATTTATATTGATAGAACTGAAGATAGCAAAAGTGTTAAAATTGAATTTGGAAGTGTTTAGTTGAGTTTTGAAAATATATCGTTTAAATTGATATTCAAAAATAGCATTCCGAGGCACAGTCTCGAAGTTCGATGAAACCAGTTCCATTGGATCCGTAATATTGTATTATTATCGGATTTCAATTTTCGTAGTGTTTGGAGTGATCGTTTGGCCGTACGATAAGTAAAGGCGCTGAAATTAAATCGAAATTTAATATAATTACTAGGTTTAAAAAGCTATCTTCTCCATACGATTGAATTAGGACTCGAAACCATTTCCATTGCGTTTGGAATAGGGGTTTAACATTATAAACGCCTAGCGGCATGCCCTGATAGGAGTTCGAGATATTTAGTTGCGTGAAACGAGAAGTTTTAAAATTTTGAATAATATAATATATTTACATTGATTTACATCGTTCACATCAATGTTTTTTCCCTTCTTTTCAGAACTTTTATGTTCCTTTTCAAACACGCTATCCAGTGTCCTTATCGTACCGCTGCCCTGTCTTCCTTTGAAAGCAATTCGATCTTTTGAAGATAAATATTAATCGAACGAATCAGTTCGATTTCAAAAAAAAATGGTCGAAGCTTGAAACTTGAAATCGATCCTCAGATGAATTCTATCGTTCAAATAATAAGCAATGGCCGATGCTTCGAATCGAAGTCGCGAGTCCTTACCTCCTCTTCAATTCATCTATTCAGCACTCCTACCCTCTATACGACAGTGCCGTACGAATAAGGGTTCGTGATCATTCCTATGCAAGACCTCGCGACCTTGGATGGCGAACAAAGTTTGAGATGGTAGCTCAAATGGATCCACGTACACTAGACGTCGGGCCGCTATCAACACGAGTCGGCTGGATCACGAGTTGGAGTCGCGATGTCAACAGACACTACGAAGCAGCGTGAGGATGTCGACATCGAAGAAAAGGCTTGTAGATGGGTTCGTCGACTTTGTAGTAGGATGTGGCGGCACGATGGGGTAGCGGGATCTTGGGTTCGTAGTAAGCATTGAGGGACAGTGTCGACAGCTGGTTGTGTGAGTAATCTTCGATCTGTATATGTATATATGCATATCGGTTTTGGTCTTAAATTTTAGAGGTGAACTCTAAACATTTATTTTTATTACTGAAGAAATAAAATAGAAGTATACTTTGTTTACAAACTGTTTAAAAGAACAGAAAATGTACATTGTAGGGAGGTATATCTGCTTTTGATTTTCGATTGAATTTAAATACATATATGCAGATTTGAAACCAGATAATATGTATACCATCCCGTTGGAAATTGGAATAGAGTTTAATTAAAACTTCAGAAGGGTTGGTATAATAACACTGAAGCATATAAATGCAGTTTTTCAATTTACATATAATCATATGGAGAGGAAATAATAATATAGTAAAGTGTAAAATAATTCTGTTTTAAATTTAATAAATACACATCTACACATTTTGAATTCACTAGTTTAACTTTAAAGTAATATACTTGTTTAGTTAGCTTATTTAAAATTTATTTTAGTTACTAGAGGGTTATTCAAAAGGAAATTAGTTTGAAATTTAAACTATTCATTAACATAAATCATTAGTTAAATTAAATTATTAAATGATGATTGATTGTTCAGATGTTAATAAAATCATCTAATATTTATTCAAGGATCTTAAATCATGAAGAATCAAGTCAGTTGGAATGGATTGCAATTACCAAAATCAAAGGTGAGTTAATCTCACTCATCTAGGTGTTAATTTAAATTTAAATGGTTAAATTTAAATAATTGGTAGAACGATTGAATTGATTTAATGTGCTATATTATATATGGTAGTATATATATAGTATATATTGGAGTGATTGATTTCCCGCGTTATATATCGGATGAGACCCTATGTGCCGCATAATAGAGGAGGATATTATATAAATCACATATACCGCGACATTCCACCTCGAAGTGGAACTGGTATTGTGCTAACATCTGTGGATGCAGGGAAACAGATTGGAGGGATCCAACTGGATTCCTCAAAATTATTTAGATTGTTTAACATTCTGTGTTATGAATATTTGATATTATGTGATGAATACTATTGATAATTAGAATATTGAATGCTATGGTTTGCTTGAATATATTTCGATACACTGAGTTATCAAAATATATAGAATTGGATTTTTGAAAAGAAAATAAAAGAGTGAATTTTTAAGTAAATAATTATAGAGAATTTGAATAAATTTAAGAATGAATTGAAAAAAAAGTGATTTTAAAATTCTAATAAATAAGTTCCGAATATGAAAAAGGGGATTTTGAAAAAACAGAGAAATAATGAATTTTAAACTTATGTGATACTATATCAAGAAACAAAGAATTTATTTTAAAATTCACGGTTTGAATTTATTTAAAAGGACAAAGAAGGAATTTGGGGAAATCTGAAATTGGTGTTTTCAATTAAAAAGGATTTTAAGTCATAATTAAGGAATAAAATTTGAAGTTAATGGATTTGGGATAAATGGAGCAAGTAAGGAAATTTATTTAAAAGTGAAGTAAATTGGAAATCAATTTGGTAATTGATTTATGTGTGTAAAATCGGGATTTTTAAAAGAGAAGTGAGACTTGAAATTTATAAACTGGGTTTATAAAGGTGAAGTAATATATCAGTGAATGTTTGAAGAATAAATTCACGATGGTAATATATTAAAGAAATGGGAAATTTTGTTTAAAAATAAATAATGATTTATTTTTAAAGGATGCGAAGAGAAGTATATTTCCCTGAATAGCCAAGTATGTTTTCAAAGTAAATTTTTAAATATAAGTTAAAGGCTTTAATGTTGTTTTAAAAAGCATGTTTTAGAAAATTTATTATTTCTGAATGTTTAAATTCTAAAGTAAATATTTTTCACATCTATCACCGTAGTAATTATTTAAAGATGACTTGGTATTTTGTTTTAAAAAGAGAAAATCTAGTTTTATATTTTATAAAGTAACCTTATTTTCAAATATTCCTATAGTATAAATATTTATAAAGTATTGAAGTAGTTTTCAATTTAAATGTTAAAGTATATTTTATAATAAAGTGTTTTTAAATTATTTTAAAAATCTAAAGTTTATATGCTTGGTGTTTTCGGTGGAAATAAATATTTGGGAATTCATTCAATGATAAGAGCGTGGTTTGAAATCTATTTTCAAAAGGGTTCAAAATAGAAATATATCTTGTGAAGATATTTTGAGGTTAATAAATAATTCAGGAGAAAGTATTTATGTTTGATGGTTGTTGTGAATGTTAATTGATAGTTAAATAATTGACTATCAATATTTGGCCAATGCGCCGATCATTTCGAAGAAACAAGGATCAGGATTAATTTCTCGAAAACCACTTTGATCCGGTTTGTACGTTTTCGTGAGGAAGACGAGTTTGGATTCGAAGATGGAGCAGTGAAGTGTAAGGGCTAGTCGCTACTAATTCTGAGGATGATTCCAAAATGGATGTAGTAGGAGTAGTGCCTTCGGTTCCGTTCGAACCCGGTACGGACTTGTATGGATGAATGCTTTCGGAACATCGTCAGGTGGACGATGGGCATTCTAAGTGAAACGTTCTAAAAGGTAATGCTTATCCTCAAGCCTCACCAACCGGGAATGGTAGAAAATCAGGGTTATGCAGCAAGGCTAGGTGGGTAGCACCCATTAGGATGAGGTCATCCCTGTCTAGATGTCCCTTTTTATTCGGCTTAGTGGTGCGGTTGCCTGATCAACGTATGACCGAATTTCTATGAGAACAAAGATGGACTTGTTGAGACATCGAGTTATAAAAAGTATTTTCATAAAGCTATTTTGGTAATATTATGTAGATTTTTAAAATGTTTTAAAAAAATTAAATAAAAAAAGTTTATAATTAAAATTGCTGAAAGAGTAATTTAACTAATAATTAACAGTATAACTTAAATTATAGCTTCGTTCCTTTTAGAGGATGAAAAGTTTTAAAAGGGGAAGGAATGTGATAACCCGAATTTTTGGACATCTGATAATTGGATAATTAACTGATTGTTACTATTGAGATACTGATTTTATTTGGTTGAACAAATAAAATTCTGATAACTAAAAATATCTGGATACATATAAATGGATTTGAAACTATAAAAAGTTGAATTAGAAATATCTGGAAATGATAATTGTTATGGTAAATATATATATATATATATATATATATATATATATAAGATATATGCAAACTTTATAATGTTGAAACTATAAGTGTATACATATCCAAGTATATAAGTGTGTGCGTGCATGTATATATATGCCATGAGAAGTAGAATACTTGGAAGTTTGTAAAAATGTGGATACATTTATATTTAGCAAAAATTCACATGAGATATTTCTAATTATAATATATATATGTGTGTGTGTGTGTGTGTGTGTGTGTGTGAGTGTGTGTGTATTGTGATTAGGAAGCTATTGTTTTGAGTTCAGTATAATAATTTTCAAAAGCTATTCAAAGTAAATTCTATATTTTCTAAACATTATAAATGAATATTTATGATAGCTTAAAATAGGATTTAATAAAAGGTTAATATATTTTCTTTCAAAAATACATGAAATGAATATAAGTTATATATATAAAAATATTAAACATAAAAACATAAATTAATAAAATATAAGAAAATTTAAAATATTGGCCTTGACATTTGTGAGCTAGGAGTAGCATGCATAGAGAAGTGTCATTTGTTTCTTTTAATTGAAAAAAAATATAAATAATATGTTAAAGAACAAGGCTGTAGACATATTCATTTTTTTCAAATCAGACATTCTTTCTTCTATAAGGAGAAAATCAAACTAAATCCAAACACTTCAAGTTTTCAACCTAAGCAAGCAAAGTCAAGAATCAAATTCAATCTTTAACAAGTAGGATCAAGATCAGGTTGCAGATCAAAATCAAGTTCCATATTTTCAAAAATAAGGCTCTGTTTCTCTGTAATTTGGTGAGTAGACAACTTTTTAAGAAATAAAATCTCTGTTTAAATCTTGATGCATATGATTAATACTTGAAGTAAAGTTGTGGAATATAGTTTGCATGGATGAATGGATGTGATTACATGTATATGAATATTAAAAGGGCTGTGCATGTCTGTGTATGTGTGTATATATCTTCCTGCATTTGAATTACAGGCATAGATCAACATAAATAAACTTATATTTTCCCAAAGAAGCATTATTTGACTATGATCTCTAAAAGTAAAATGACCGTAACATGTAATACAAATTTTAAAAATGGTTTCAGGTATTTATATTAAGTAATTATTTCAAAAATAAGGAATTTACAGTAATAATCAAATATAAGTCAAAAATCGAATGTCTGGGTTTCAAGTTTTGATCTTAGGAACAGATTCGCATTGGAAAATAATGATTTTTGATAATCAATTCATGATTTCTAAGTTTGTAAATATGGAGATATCTCGAGTTGATCGGTTTTGGGTTATTCGTCGAATTCTGACGATCAGTGAGGAATGGTTGGTCGTGTTTTGGGCTGGAGGTAGCTTGAAGGTTGGGGATCGAAGGAAAACAGGTGGTTGGATTTTTAGATGGTCGGAGTGGTGGGGTGGCTACGATTTAGGGTTTTGCATGCTGTTTTGGTCGACGTTGTTCTTCGAGCTCGTGCGACGTCAAGGGTGCACCAAGGCGATCAGACATGGGGGAATCGAAGCGTAGACAAGAGACGTAGCTCTAGACGAGGTGGCGTGGATTCTGGTGGATGGGATCGACGGGGCGAGGTGATTTCATCGAGGGTTTTGGGTTCCAGAAAGTTGCTTGATCACTCGATTTTGATTTCCAGTTAGTTTTGATGATCTGGATGGTCGAGAGGTTAGAGTAGGTCATCGATGACCTGTTGACGATGGCGAGGTTGATCGGAGAGACGGTGAACTCGTGTGCACGTGCACGACTTATCTCTTGTACCTAACGTTCGCTGTGTTGGGATGCATTAGGAAAGTAGAGGTTTTTCTCGGGGTTGTTCTCGAGTTTTACCATACGGGAAGTTGGATCATAGATGGCTCGGGAATTTTGGGTTTTGACCCAGGAATTTTAGAACATGTTTAACCAAGTTTAAAAAGCAAAAGGAATGAAAAGTTTTCAAAGAAAAAGGAAATGTTAACAAAGTTTCAAAGCTAAATATTAAACAAGTTTTCAAAACAAAGAGTGTTGATCAAGTTTGCAAGTTATCAAAATTTAGATCATAAAGTGAAATGTTTTCTTGGATTTAAAATGTTTTGATTTGGAATAATCATGTATTGGGTTAACTAATTAAATTAATTCCTAAATGTTTTCAAATGAATCTGAATGATGAAATTAAGTAATTAATTAAGATAGAATGGGTTATCTTAAACTAATTAAGGATAATTAATTAATGTAATTAATTAAAAGCTAATTACTTAATGTAATTAATTAAAAGCTAATTACTTAATGTAATTAATTACTTAATGTAATTAATTAAAGGATGATTAATTTATATGAGCAATTAAAGGTTAATTAATAAATGTAAGGCTAATTAATTAATTTCAATAATTAATTAAATGGTTTGATTAATATTAATCAAGCAAGATTTAAAGGTAACTAATTTTTTGGTGTTAATTAAATTAATTAGAATGGTGTGACCTATTATCTTGATTATGGATGATTAGATGGTATTGAATGTTTGGATTGTTTAATAATTCTAGTCTGATAATTTGTGGTGTTCTCTAAAAAGATATGCTTGGATTGAACGGTGATAATGTGGGTTATCTATCTGTGATGAATTCTGGTGTAAATATGACATTCTGAATTTAAAATTTAACTGTATTCACTTGAACAACTTGGCTTAAAGATGACATTGGATTCGAAGAGATCGGGGATGGGTATCAGCAAATACCCGAAACCACTTCGATTTGTAATCTACAATAATTTTTTATGGATTTGAGTTTAGAATCAAATAGGATGGAATGGAATATTTAAGTAACATGGCTATTTAAACTAAGTAACAGTTCTTAGATATTGTTTTGTAATAAGTGATTGACTATAACATGAAAAGAACTCGTAGTGAGGTACGAGCTACCCTGGGGTTTCAATGAAGTTTTATACCTTAATATTTCAATTTAAAAGGGTTTACTCACGCTGGTTTCCAGCCTGACTCGGTGTTACTTTAATGTAATGCTCGGGTCAGACCGAGTATTACAGATTTTCAGGTTAGGACGTTCTGGTGCTCAAGAGTCGAGCTGGATGGCAGAAACGTATGAAGTATATCCCGTTGTATATTAGAGTTGTATTGTTTGTATTCCGAGACAAGTTAATTTAACTGTCCAGTCTATTTGTGTATGATTATACTCTGATGTATTGTAAGAAATTAACAATTACAGCTTTTCTTGTTTAAATGCTGCTATTTGTACATCATATTTTTATCCGCTGCAAATGTGAGATTCCGTGCTGTTGTTTTTAGTTTCTTCTTCTACCACTTTTCTTCTTTACTCTAACAATCGGGAATTTCCGGCGTTCGATTACTAGGCACTTCTACAGTGAACGTATTAGTGTCGAATTTCAAGGTCGAAAATTTCGGGTCGTTACTTTGCTAGTTGCAAGACATGACATGGTCTCCTTCAGTCTTGTTTTATGCATAGCACATTCAATATTGCTTGTAAAAATAAGTGAATGTGTATATTTTTGCTTGATTATAGTAGAATGGTGATTAACTTTATAAATAATCTTTATATGATAATAGAACTAGTTTAAATTTATCCTTTGCTTACAGGTTGTTGAAGAAAAATGACTGCTTCAAGAGAAGGAAAAATAATTAGTAGTTTGCTTAGGTTGATAGAGTTTCTAGTACTTTTCTAGTGCCATATTATTTTGCTGCAAGTCTTGTACCTGTAAAAAGTGCTAATATGGTGTTTGGTAATTTATTGAATATTATTTGGTGTATCAAGCATGATGTTAACTTTATTGTGCTATGGAAAAAATTTAATTGTAAAATATACCATTGTGATTGTTTTTTTAGTATGTAGTAATGTGGTTAAAAATATTTAGTAGTGCATCGGATGTGGTTAATACTTTAGTTCATTTGTTATGATTGTTCAACTTTTCACAGCATTTGGTTTCGTAGAATTTTAATTATGTTAGGATAACATCATTTTTCGTAGTGTGTAAGAAATGTCGTTGGTATATTGTTTACGCTAAAAGTTGTCACAAATATATAAAAGATTTATAGAAGAAAATAAAGCAAAGAATTAAATAAAAATCAAGAAGAAAATGATACACGATAAATATAGTGGTTCGGTTAAATGTTGGTCTACGTCCGTTTTAACTTTGTTTGTGATTTTGCAAAGCTTTTACACCGTGATTTTATGGTTGGATGGTCTATGGATCGATAGTGACCCGTACAACAATAGTACAAAAATTTAGAATGGAAAAAAAGAACTTCGAAATAGTCCATCATCCTCTATTTATAGAAGAAGATCATCATATTTATTTCTTCTATGTTCATGAGGGTATTTGAGTAATTTAAAAATCTTAACATATGCTCATGTTATTATATTCATTACTCAAGACTCAAAATTGCATGCAACACACTCTTGTAAGCTACTCTTAACTTTGAAAATGAGGGGAGTAAAAGCGAAATTTAAAAAATGAAGGGATGCACAAAATAGTTTCAAAATGGAGGGATATAAAACAAATAAAGTTGTCTACAATTTCTACTCGTATTTTTATTACCCTAAAGCATGAATTTCATCTTCAATGCCAGCCTAATAATGCCATGTGTTCTTATTATTTGCCTCCGCTACATCTGCATGGCATCGACCACTCGGTCAATCGTACCGTGTCCACTATAGATATATATTATGCTGTTATGCCATTCACATATCATGTGGGCTGTGGCTGAGTTAGAGCAATTTAAACTGTTTGGATTTTCTCCTCTGGATTTTTCTCCTCTTGATTTTCCGCTTCTTCCGTATAAAATTAGAAGTAAAGGCATTGCTCTTATTTAGTAGCTTAAAATTTCATCATATGTAGATTTGCCTTTTCTATTTCTTACACTACATTTTCAATTTTCGCTTCCCGATCAGTTTCACAACTACCAACTGTTGTGTTTATTTTCTCCTTTGGATTTCAACTTCCGGTAGTTCCTACCTTTTTTTCCCATTGATGGAACTATCAAAATAAATCCAGTTTAGTTCCTACCTTCTAATGCAATATGTGAACAGCCTGCCTTGTATGAACGAGGTCCTGGCTAAACAAATAAAAGAAGAACCTAAAATCCATCCATATATACCAAGCTAGCATGTTCACTCTTCAATTTGCCCAATTGATTCCCAAACTTTGAATTATCCTTAACTGGCATGTACACCGAAACATATATAGGCAATTAATTTTATTGCATACTGATTGATGTCTATTTACTTTAATACAGATGCAACTGCCCTATATATTCATATGCTTGCCAAATCCATCTATATATACCAAACAAGCTTGTTCACTCGTCAATTTGGTTAATTGATTCCCAAATTTTAATTATTCCTAACTACTACATATATTGAAACATATATAGGCAATTAACTTTATTGCATGTTGATTGATGCCCATTTACTTTATTAGCAGATCCAACTGCTCTATATATGCATATTCCTACTTCTTGTATGTTTTAATTATACATGTATGACTTGATAAATTTCTATTCTGTCAAATTGTGAACTTGCCTATTATATCTTTCGGGTAATAAATTATTATCATGCATTCATTCAAATATTAATTCCTCAGTCGGCGCTTTTCATTACTTAACTTAGTTTGCTGACCATCATTGCATATGCACTGCCTACATATGTGCTTCCCTTCCCTTCCCTTAATTTCGAAGTTTCTTCGATTTCTCATATTTATTAACTTTTATATCCGCTGGTGCTATTTTTTCATGCTCCGTCCTACTCAGCATATGTAATGTATTATTGTTCTTCAAAATTCTTCGTCATCGTTCTTTAGCATACATATGCATATGCATACATAGTTATACATACATATACACGCGTATATGTAAATATATATACATTCATGTATATATGTGTGTGTATTAAAAATGTTGTTTGTATGCTTGGATGTGATCTATTTTTTCAATAGACCATGTCATTAAGTAATTTATATTCATATATAATTTTCTGAAATTATCATAGCTGCATTAGGATTCTAAGTTAAATTGTTAGACTGAAAAATCCATGTTACCGAGATCTCTATGATCTGAGAAAATAGGAATTCATGCTGTTTAGGTTCCAAGTATTTAAATTCCATCAAAATTTTAATTGAAAATAAATTTGGCTTTTAAAATTTCCCTCTTTGTTTTAATCAATATAAAAAACGGAACATATTAAATTAATGGGAAGGAGAGTTATGGAACCAGTTTTAACTTCCTTTTTACTTTAGTTTGTTATCCATATTATTTTAAATTTCCTTTTCCTATTTAACTTTCGTTTCCCTAAATAAGTATTCATATTTAAGGGTGTATGATGGGTCTGGTTAAGGACTGATGTAATAAACAAAGTACAGAACAATTTCTAGGGCATAAGAACATTGAAAAATTAGAGTATAGGTAGTAATAAATATCATTATTGTATTAACACTGAGATGAAAATGAGAGGTGCAATGATCGATTCAAACAGTAGTGTAAACAATTTAATTTTTTATATAATATTATATATATTGTGATGAGGTAGAGCCTTGGCGCAACGGTTAGGTCACCCGCATGGTGATCTGGGCGCCCATGTTTGAGTATGGAAATAGCCTCTTCGCAATGCGAGGGAAATGCTGCGTACATTATCAACTTCTCCAGAGCCCACTATCATGTGGGAACTGGGTTCTACCTTTATTATATATGTTGTGATATCGGTATGAATTTTCTTAAAAGTTTATGATAAGCAATTTGTTTACCTGGGTTATAAAAAGAAAACTCTATGTGTTCTAAAAGATAAAGAAATCATAACACTTGCCTTTGTAGTTCTTGGTTCAGGTATTCGCATCATATAACCACAACCTCATATCCTTTATAACGGAGATAAGTATTAGGGTAAGAAGTCATAGCTTATTTTATCTTTCTAGAAACTAAGGTTTGGCAAAATCTTCTGAGATAATTGATTTCCAAATCGATGCTTTCACTTCAAAAATTAACGAGTAATGGTTGCTTGGCTTCTTCAGAATTCAATTGAGCATTGGAGATTTGGTCTTCGATGGCAGTTCGTATTCCATGTTCTCTCCTTTTTTCATTTAGACTTTGATTTGTGGCTCTGGTGTTTGAGATAGTCTCTAGTGGAGCCTGGTTCTGCTCTTCGACATGACTGAATACGAGAGCCTAGTTCCGCTCTTCGACATGACTGGAGATGGACTTTACCTTGAAATCATCTCCGAATCTTGTGAGTTTCTGGCCAACAAGGCTTTGGTAAGGATATCTGCCCTTCGGTAAGTCCTAGGTATGTGACTGACTTGCAGCTGTCCTTTGAGTATTTATTCTGAAACGAAGTATATGTCAATTTCAATATGCTTTGTCCTAGAATGTAAAACTGGATTTGCTGACATGTATATCGTACTCTTATTATGACACCATAATGTTGGTTTGAGTTCAATTTTGACATTTAGCTCACCAAGCAAAGATTATATCCACATTATTTCAGCGATTGCACTAGCCACACTCCTATATTCTACCTAGGTACTAAATTTTGATATAGTTGACTGCTTTTTTAAACACCATGATTCTAGATTATCCTCAATGTAAATGCAGTATCCTGAAAGTGATTTTCTGTCATCGTGATATGTTGCCCAATCAGCATCATCAAATCCAGTCACATTGTGATTTTTTCGTGTCTTTAGTGATAAGCCACATGTAGCAGTCCCTTTTAGGTACCTTAAAGATCCTTTTTTACAGCTTTCCAATGCTCACTTGGTGGCTCCTGTACAAATTGAGACACTTTGTTAACAGTGAACAATATGTCAAGTCTAGTTATGGTAGCATATTGCAATGCCCCACATGTAACGACCCAGAATTCCTGTAAATTGAAATTCGTATATTTAATTGATTTTTAAATATCAACAAGTAAAATTTGTAAGTCGAATAAATTTTATTTCGAATATCTAGATTTAATTGGATAATTAAATCGATAATTTAATATTGGAGATTACAGAAATAATTGGAAATTGGGTTTAATGTGACTAAGATTGATTTATAATGTTGTATTAAATCATATTGGAGTTAGAATGATGTTATAGAACTTTTAAAATTGAATTAAAAGTTAATTCGTAGAAACTGAATATTTTAATATTTAATTGATGAGTTAAAATAACCATTTTTCAAACAGTCTCGGATATCGACGAAACCAGTTTCATCGGATCCGTAATGTTGAATTACTGCATGGTTTCAAATTTCGTGTCAATCGGAGTTACGGTTTGTCTGAGGCAAGCTAAAACGCGTAGAAATTTGTTTAATCGATTTAATTTAAATTTGATCGTTTATTTCCGTAACTCACACATATGATCAAATTAGCCTCCGAACACGTTCCACTGTGTTCGGAACGTGGGTTAAACCCTAGAAACGTCAGTCGGCATGCTTCGTTTGGAGTTCGGAAATTTGAAGATGGATAGTATTTCGTAAATTTTCTATATAAGGACTTGTCTTCTTCACAATTGCAAAAACCCTAAAAGTGACAGGTCAGCCACCACTTATACTATCAATGGCCAGAAATTTTGTTCCGTTTCCCCTTAATCTCTCTCAATCCTCGCATCTATTCAAGAAACTTCCAACTGCATTATTGTAGAGCGTGAGGAGATCTACAGATCCATATGGTTTTGATTATCATCGGAGGAGGGCCGCGTTCACTAGAGGGCCACGTTCGCTACCAGCCACGCACATTTTTCCTAAGCCAAAGCACGACCGAGCTTCGGGCTATTCACGGTGGTGGTGTCGTTCGTGTAGTGCTTCGACGTGGTGGAGTTTGATCATCGAAAAGTAGAGCGTAGGTGTAACGATGGTTAGGGTTTCGAACGGCAATGAGGGGTTCAAGGGCGTGCGTGAGTTTTACTGGAGATGGAAGAGAAGGTGAAAGTAACGGCCTTGATTTTGTTTTGTAGGAACGTGTGGCCTGGATTGTCTCAGGTTTAAAAAATAAAATAAATATTGAAATTAATTGTCTTTTAAAACCGTTTAAACTTAAAAATGCTGTAACTCTTTCATACGAGGTCAAAAACAGATGAAACAAATTGTGTTAGGTTCATATTGACGAAAACTACGCGACGGAGCTGGATTGGAGTTGATTGGAGCTAGTGAAAATTTTGGGTAAAATTAAACCCGCGTTTAATTTTATTCGAAATAAACGCTAAAACCGCTATTGGAATCTGGTGAGAACTTCTCACTCAATCGAAATTGTTTCGATTTTAAATAGTTTGATTTAAAATTTCTTGATTGTGTGATTGAATGATAAATTATTATCTGTTGTTTTAAATAGACCCTATACGCCGTATATTAAGTGGATGTTATTTATTAAACACATATACCGCGATAATTCCACCGTGTGTGGAATTGGTATTATATATGTACTTGGAGTTGATTTTCCTGCATTATATAGCAGATGAGACCCTATTGCGCCGCATAATAGCGGATAATATTTTTTATGAACCCATATACTGCGATATTCCATATTGAAACGAGATTGGTATTGTGCTAACATCTGTGGATGCAGGGAAACAGGTTAGAGGGATCCAACTTGATTCCTCAACAGTATTGATTTATTTACAGATATTGTGATATATTCTATTATCATATGACATATGATGTTTTGGATGTCGTGATTGTTATATTTAGTGTTGTTGCAGCATTGGACCTATTTTGGAAAATTAAAAGGATTTTTAAAGTGATTTTTGAAAGTATACGTTTTATTAAATTTTGGAATTGATTCATTTTAAATAAATAAACGTTATAATTTTTATGTTATAAAAATTATGATTTTTGAGAAATATAGTTAAAATGTGATTTTTGAAATATGGAGTTAATGAATTTTACAAAATAGTTTAAATTGAGATTTTTGAAATTATTATAAACGGTTTATGTAAAAGGTTTATAAAATTGATATTTATAAATTAAAAATATAGGAATTATAAAACGAGTTTTTTATAAGTGTTAAAATGAAGTATAAATGGATTTTATAAAAGGATAGAATCTACGATTTGTGAAGTTATAAAATAAATAGATTTTTGTAAAATAAAAGATTTTTAAGTAATTTGCTTATAAATTGGATTTTGGCGTGTAAATGGGATATGGATAGAATTTGTTAATAAAGTGATTTTTAAGTTGACGTTGTTATAAAATACAAATGGAATTTATAAACATTGTTTTATAAATCCGAAACCGACTTATTTTGATAAGTTAATTATTATAGCTTATTAAAGGTGTTATATTCACGATTTTGGACGGTGGATAATCCTTTAAATTAAATATAAAGAAGTGTTGAATTTGGTAAATGATTTATATTCATGATTTTGGATAGTGGATAATATATAAAAGAAATGTTTTAGGAAGTGATCTTTTAAATAAAATTTAAACGATTTGAAGTTGTTTTAAAAATGTGTTAAGAATCGAAACCATAGATTTCAACATTCATTGTTGAAATAGACGTTTTCGAGAAACAAGGAAAAGATGGACTATAACACTGTTGTTATAGTAAATGATTTTCGAAAGGAAATGTTTTGTATAGTATTGGGATTTATATATCTATCTAAATTTCGAATCCCTATACTAGTGATTTTGGGTAGTCGTAACGGTGTTTTACGCAACATTCGTTTTGACCCAAATAAATGCGTTTAAGGGAATGTTCCTTAAAGAATGAAATATATACTTAATCGTGTTTTAAGTATATTGAATATTTTTTTAGTATTAAAAATAAGTAGATTTGTGAATTACTTATTGTTAAATAAGTATTTAAAAATGTTTTCCAATGTAGAAATTGAAATGGGTTGGAAAATATATCTTTTAAATTGAAGTGAATATTTGGCAAGTTATTTGATTTATGGAAGATTAATAACAAGGGCCTAGTGACTGTAATGGTGCTGGATATTTGTTTGTTGGCCTCGATAGTTAAATAACCGACTATTAATATTTACCTTTAAATGGGTATTTGATGTGATTTGTTTGAATTTGAATGCTACACTTATTTTGAAAATAAGAGCTCGTTATTCGGTTTGGCCGGGAGAGGACCTTTGTGTCATAAATCCCATTTCGAATAAGTGATATGTCATAATGGATAGCATTTGAAGACCGGTGTTGAAGATCGGATATTTTTGAAACGGAAGGATTACCATCGAATGACTCTGCATCGGCTGATCTCCGATATAGAGATTTTATCACCCTTTGTGATGGGAGGTCCGGTCGTGATTAGTGAATATCCGGATTGCAAGGGCTTCTTTAGAAGTGCCTTCGGTTCTGTTCGATCCCGGAACGTACTTGTATGGATGTGTGTCTGACATTACAATTTGAAATGTAAAGCTGGTTTCTATCAAATATATTTCTGTTGGTGGCAGAGAATTTATTCTCTTAGCTTAACACCCTTCTCTGAGACATATGGGCTGAGAGGTTATGTAGTTGATGGTTACTGGTGATACATTCCCAAATTGGTATTGTGGCATACGAAGTGTCGTTGAGCATTTGCTGATCAAAGCGTGGCTTTTATGAAAAGCGTAGCTTTGCGGACGAGACTTCATCGGACCTCACACCCCGGCAATGGTCAAAACAGGAAAGATGCGGCAAGGTTATTAGGGGATAGCGCCCCCTTAGTGTACGTCATTTCCTTCTCGATAGAGGTGGTATTATGGTATGGAGCCCTGATACTTAACCTATGTTGTTGCTGCAAACTTATTACTTTGTGGTTGTTGGTGAATCCGGGGATTTAGGTCGGTTACGACCGGGGGATGGCATATTCGTGTCAGTAGTTACCCAGCTAGGGGTAACCAGGCCTTGTGTTGGCAGAGATCCAGTTAGGTTCTCGGGGCATCCTTCCAGAGGCGTATCTATGTGGCAATGGGAAGTTCCTTGGCCTGACCATTTGTTGGAAATCCAAACTCCAATACGAAACCCTGTACAGTTTTAGTTGTAGAACCTACCATTTACTTATGGTGGTCACCAATATTTAGATGGTAGTAGTGCGAAATGTCTATGCTGGCTAAGATTTATATTATACTTTTGAAATGTTTTCTTACACTTTGCACTTATAGTAATAATATCAAAGAAATTTACGTATCATGCATATTTGACTATCATAAGGAGAAATGTCCTTCGATTCTGCGTTTGCATTGTGTGTGTGCGGGAGGCCTTATGGTAGTCTCATTTTCTAAAAGCATTGCGAATCTAATTTTAAAATATTTCTTTGTTGATTTTTAAAGAATAAACTGTTTTAAGTTCTCACACAAGTCCCATGACTGACCTGGAGTTTATTGTTCTCTTCCTAAACTCTGGGTGCCCATCATTTTCCACACGGGCAGTCTAGAGTTAGGTTATCAGGTTATTTTGGAATTCAGGAGTTGCTGTAGAGACCGGGAGCAAGATGGATGGCATGGCGTATCAAATAGTATATAGTATTTCTTTTCCTCTCTTTGTTGTTGTAAACTCTGATAATGTAATGTGATGTGATGTGATGAAATGTAATAACTGATATTGTTCTTTGTTTTAAAGATATTCATTTATCTATTATATGTTGTTCCGCTGCGGTTGTGAGATTCTGATATTGTTTCTCCTGCTTCTTCTTTCTTTCTTCTTCTATCTTCTACCTCTTCTTTAACCCTAACGGTACAGTTTTCCGGCCTTCAATTGCTCGGCAGTTGACATAGTGGACGTATTAATGTCGACTTTCGTGGACGAAATATCGCGTACGTTACACCACAACACTTCTATATTATTCGACATTAAACATGGTTGTCCATTGTTTTTGGAAAGCTATTGATTGCATATCATGGGTGTTGGTTGAGGATTAACTTCATCCGTTTTTAACTTGTGTAGAATTTCATTGATGTACTTTCTCTGACTTATAATTATTTCTGAACTTGATTTCCTAATTACTTCTATGCCTAGAAAGTAATTTGGATTTTCAAGATCTTTAACAAAAGACTGGTTTTCCAGATACTGAATAAGGCTATTGATTGCAGCTTCATCCTAACATGTTATAATTAAATCATCAACATATATTATAATATATATATAGCAGATTTTTTTTATTGATTTTAATAAATAAAGAATTGTCTAATTTAGCGGACTGACAACCCAATCTAACTAGTTTGGTTTTTGGTATATCAAACCAGACCCTTGCTGCTTGTTTAAGGCCATATATTGCCTTATCTAATTTGCACACATAATTCAAATTTTGGTTATATTCCTATGGTTGTTTCATATAGATTTCTTCTTACAATATCACATTCAAAAATGCATTGTTGACATCAAGTTGCCTGGTATTCCACTATTTATATAGAGCAATAGTAAGAATCGCTCTAATAGTTATTGGGTTGACCACTGGGGAGAATGTTTCACTGAAGTCAAATTCATACTGTTGTGTGTATTCTATGGCTGCAGGTCTAGCTTCATATCTGACTGTTTTTCCATTTGGGTTCTTCTTTGCTTATCGGTCTATTGGCAGCCAATAATATTTTTGTTATTTGGAGGACTGACTAATTCCCATTTTTATTTTTAATAAGAGCATTGTATTCTTCATCCATAACAGCTTCTCAATTTTTGTCCTTTGTAGCTTGTTCAAAAGTTTCTGGCTCTTCTATTGCTTTGGCTGTAGCATAAAGTTTTGGTTTGAATACTCCACTTTTTGATCTTGCGATCATAGGATGACCTGATCACACTTGAGATTCCTTTGTGTTTATTGGATCGGAATTGTTCCTGAATTGATTTTGTTGAATGTCTGTAGACTCATCACTAACTTGTTGAGTTTGATCATTTGTGCATGTAGGAGACTGATTGAGATAGCTGGGATCATCTGCTAGTTCATGACTTGACTGATCAAGCATTGAAAGTTGTGATTCATTAGCTATTGTAGTCCATTCAGTCTCCATTTGTCGCCGAGCATAAGAATATGTAGGTAGATCCGGTATTAACATTCTTGGGTTGTATACTTTCTGGGTTGTTTTCATATCTGAGTTGCTACATGGGAATACATGTTCATCAAACACAACATGTTTGCTAATAAATTTTTTTACACCATTATCAAGACATTTGTATCCTTTTTGATTAGTTGAATATCGTAAGAAAGTACATGGTTTTGATCGAAATCCAGTTTATTATCGTTGTACTGTCTTAAATGAGGAAAAAATAGACACCCAAAGGTCTTTAAGCTATGATAATTAGATTTTACTCCAAATAACTTTTTTATAGGACTTACTTCTTTCAGCATTCTTGTTGGTAATCTATTAATTAAATACACCGTTATATTGAACGAGACCATAGCCTCTGATAGCAGTTTCCACTTAAACTTTCCAAAGAAGATAATTATTCTCTACGAGATGTGCAGTAATCAATTGACTTTCAGGGCTTACAATAGTTTTTATGAGATCTTCAGTGGCAACTTGATGTGGGTTGGATGAAGTATCTAAGGTGGTAGAGCTGTCATTATCTCCTGCCATGATGGCTTGAAAAATATTATCATAATCTTGAGACTTAATGATTTACAATGTCAAGAAAATTTAGATGGGTGGTGATCAGCTTAGTTACTGCCAGTACTAAAATGAGGACACTTGGTTGATGAGTTCCTGGCGAGGTAATAACTATTTTACTGCTTCTTGATGATTTGTAGCTATTGGTATCATTTTTGCTTCAAATTACATGGAAAATATTCTATAAAATTATTTTTGGGAGCAGTACCTTCTGGGCTTCTCCTTATGCTTTGATTTCTCTTCTTGTACTCTAACTTTTATTGTTAGAGCAGCCCTTTTTAGTTTTGTGCTAGCATCATTTTGTCATTAATAGGGATCATGAAATACATGTGTAATAGCGATCAAACCATCGCATGTCGGTCACCCCAATAGCCAAAGCGAACTTTAAACTAACGCAAATTAAAAAAAAACCTTCGCGCTTGTGACCCAAGCATCTAGGCGCCAACACCACATGTCACTATCATCCATTACCACATGCCTTTTACTAGAGCGACCACATGTATTTTTTATTCTTCTGTTAGTTTGGAATTACAGTTAAGGATGAATGAGATCTAGTTAAATAAGGGAAGGATAAGGACGAAAATGAATGAATGGATAAGTGTAAGTATTAGCTTAGGTATTAAATAGAAAGTGTAGTCAAAATAGAAAATCCTTATTTATTTTATTTCCTTTCAAATAATTCCGAACCCTTAACCATTTTATCTCCAATTAAAATTCCACTTGAGGCATCAAATCCAAATTTTATTTATATTTATTATTATTTGTTTTCTTTTATTAAAATATTACTTTTCAATTTTCAATAATTATAAATAATTGTTTTATTTCTAATGTAAATTTCAAATTTCGACAAATATTATTTATTTTATCGAAATAAATTTTCAAAACTTTTTAGATTTTTAAGACACAATTCAAATTCCAATTTTGAATTTTAAATCAATGTTATTCTTTTGATGTTAAATAAAATCCAAAAATTCAAATTATTAAATTAAATTTGATAAAATATTTAATTAGATTTTCAATTCATTTTGAAATATTTAATTTATATATCTTCGAACATGGATGTTACAATTAACGAAGTAGAATGATAATCTAATAAAAAACTTAGGGCTCACAAAATCATACCTTGCAACTAGCTTGCATTTTTCTAATAAAAAGCGCAAGTTAGCTTACGCTTTTCAAAATTTCAAAAAATTAATTTTTTTTTCAAAATTAGAAAGTACAACTTGTCTTGCATTTTATGTCAGAAAAGTGTTTTGATACCTTAAATTTTCTATTTTTCAAAAAAAGGAACAAAATTTACACAGTTATTTTAGTAGAGATTTCTTTTTATAACATCATATAAAATGGGCCTATCGCTATTATTATTTAATGTTTTTGCTTTCAATTTTTTGATTAGGAACAATAAGAGCTATTAGAAATTGACCGTGCTATAGATGCGTCATTGTCTTTAAAGTGGAATTTGGCACAATTATGATGCAGTTGTAATTTGTCGTTCTTTCGCAAAGGCTAACACAACAATCTTCAAACCCACGTTAGAGCATTCTTCGAGTAATTTCAAAATGGAAATGTGGATATATAAGTTAAGAAAAGTGTATGATACATTGAATTTTATATTTCTAAAAAAAGGAACAAAATTTACATATTTATTTTAGTAGAGATTTCTTTTTATAACATCATAAAAAAGGGACCTCTCACTATTTTTTACTTGACCTTACAAGCCTACGTTAGAGCATTCTTTGAGTTTGCATTGTAAATACTTTCTGATGTGTTTTCATTTAATGACACATTTGTCCTCCTCTTAAGTAGCCCAAGCCCAATTTTCGCAAAACCCTTTTTGCCAGCCGCCTTATTGTCCAAATTTATTTCCCCTGAAATTGTAATGTATTACACTCGCTAAATCATCAATCGTACTCCCTCTCTTCTTATTGTCTACTTTTTTCTCTAGACGCCACGGATGATTTCATGGACTCTTGATACGTCCAGATATGGACGAAAACAAAACGTGATCGCCGATCTTGTCTGAGCAACCTACGGATGTGGCGTCTCCATATGCTATTTGTCATCTAGTATTTGGCTTGTTTCAAACATTTTTGTTGATGATTTTCATTTTTATAATGTTTTTTTATGCATTTTGGGTTATGTTAATTTTGATGATATACAAGTAATTTTGCATTCGTATCTAAACTTCTAAGTCTAACTGATGCCTAATTAACTCAACAGCATATATTCATAAATTACATAAATACCTCACAAAAATTAGTCGAAACTGATGCTCTTATTTACAGTGAAAATAGCTAAGCTCAAAGCCGCTCGTTAATGCTTCTACAATACTAAGGTATGGGGCCTTAAAGATTAAAAAAGAAAGTTTAAGAATTATTAAAAAAGAATTAAAATGGATGTTTTTGGGAAGAAGGGAATTTAGTAATGATTGAGTACCATCATCTTATTTGAACATTAAAATGCAATGAAGTTGTTTATTTTGACTCATCGAGACAAAAAATAAAATATACATCTAAGGGTTAGTAAATAGTTATTAGACTAAGTAGTTTCTTCTTAACCTATATAAATAGAAAAAAGAGTGTCAAAGGACATAGTTATCAAAGCGCTCGTCTAGACGTCAGCGATGTTCAAGGCTTAAAAAAAGCACCTTATGCTTTGAAAAGCCAAAAAATCGAAGCTTTTGAAAAAGCACATTTTACTGTTAAATAGTTTTTTTTTTTAAAATAAAGGGCTTCACCCACAATCGAGCCCAATTATGGGTTATTTGGCAGATTTCGATCCAATTAGGCCATAGGACATTGTCGACGTCGACTATTTAAGGTATAAAAGTATTTCCACTCTCAAAACTTAGATCCGCTGCCGTTGACGAACTCTGCCTACCGCTGCCGTTGAATTCAAGCTACTATCTATCGCCTTCACCTGCTTACATCGAAGCATCAATCCCTGCTCTTGTTGAAAAGTAATGCTCAAGACGTCTAAAAAAGCCCTAAATGCAAAAATGCGCTAGGCATAACCCTGTGGCACTTTCTCCTTGACAATAATGGTCAAAGAAGAAAAAACATAATTTTGACGAGATCTCGGATTGTTATTTCAATTCATATTTCGATGAGATTTCAATATTCAGGATGAGATGAGTGTCAAAGAAAGTATGAACGAGATTTTATATATCTTGTCTTATTTGAGTGTGAAAATGAGATCTCTGATAAGATCTCAGATGAGATACATGAAATTTAAAAAACATGGATAATATACCGAAGTTCAAGAGTCATGTTTTGGATATATGAGATTTTAATATTTCATGTACATAATTAATATACATTTTTACGTCTAGTTACTCAATATCACATTAAATGTAAAATACACATTCAAAATGAAGCTGGCAAAATACATGTATTAAACTTTATAGTTTCAACGTTTACATAGATATTCAAAACATATATTAATATTGATACAAATAAATAAAACAATATAGTGCAAATTAAATAAAGTTGATTTATGCAAACAATTCATTATTAGGTTAAGGTTATCAGTTTTGGATTTAAATTGTAAATCGTAAATATTTTTTTTTTGAATTGAATTTAAGTTGTAAACCGTAAATTTAAGTTTTATACATTGATGTTTAGAATTTATACATATTAGTTAAAAAATCATATCAGTCACATTTATTTATACATATGTCAAGAATTGATTATTGTTTTTATTTATCTTATAGAAATTTCATCATTGAAAATTGGGATCGCTCCATAGTAGTTGCTTTGAGGGATGCTTTACATCTTTTATTTATGAGAAAAGAAAGAGCTATATTTATTAGGTCTGAACAATGTGTTTTTTTTCAAACTACTTCAATACACAAACGTTTAATGCATGCATTTTTATGGTGAACACAACATGATAATGTTATGTTTTTCATTTATTTTGCGATTCCTTACCATAAATATTTAAAAAGCATTACTTCAAAAGAGTTGAAACAAGTTGAACAGACGACAAATATAAAATGAATATATAATAGTCATCTTCAATTCCACCGTTCTCTCCTTTGTCTTCAATTTCCATTTCTTTATTCTCATCGTCCGTTGAGTAGCCATGACCATAACCATCTTCTTTCCCATCCTCTTCAACTAAAGCCTCCTTTCCGTTTCAACATATGAATAAATAATATTTAATTTACCACGCTTTTGATTTGTGGAATCTTGCAACTTGCTTCTTCTTAAGTTTGAAACATTTATGTGCATCCAGCTAACTAGTGTTAATTAGTAAAACGGGATTTTCTTGCTCACATATCCATTCATCATTGCTATCCATGTCAGATAAATGTATTTGATATAGGCCATCAATTTCCTTTCTTTTTCCATGCATAAGTTCAAATTGAAGAATGTATTTTACAAAATCTAAAGCACTAAGTCTTCTTTATTTTAAATTATTCCTTCGCTTTGTGTGAATTTGAAGTTTTGAATATAAGAAGTGGTGATGGATGAACTAATATAAAAAGTGAAATAATTTATTTCGCTTATACTTGATCAAACGTGCTCTAGTTACGCTCATAACTTGTTGAACAACATGTCATGCTGAAAACTTTTATTGCAAACCTTTGTAACCCATGACATACACCACCATAGCTCTCCCACCTCAAAACTGTTGATTCATATAATACAAAATTGTTATATACATAACTTTATATCGTAAAATGATAGCAAAAGTAGGCATGAGGATATTGCATAATTCTTTCCAGGTTATTTAGTTTGAAGATGGCCATTAGCTTTTTCAAACTCTCCTATCAGTCAATCTTTCTATAGTGTCGTATGGTCCTTTTTTAATCTTGACATCCATTGCATATTTATTATTACATCAATATTTTGGATTCAAGAACTCCACCTCATGTAAAGATCTATCGCATAGAGCATTCCATCGCTCATTAATGATTCCCCTCACTTTCTTATATCTAGACTCCACACTTTGTAATTTTGATCTAGTTTTTTCTTTTGTTTGATCCATTACCTTATAAATATAACCCATTGCCTTATAAATATAACAGTGACTATTGATGTATGAAAAATTCACACAGTAAACATATGTTTGATGAAGGATTTTGTTTTGTAGTTTAGTACTACAATGTTTTTACATTGATTACTGATTTGGAAGGGTTTTGTTAACAATCCAGCTATGCACAGAGCTTGAAGGTGGTGATAACGATTAAGATGTCTGTCGTCGGAGTCACAAAGAGGTGATGGTCCTAATATTATATCATATCATATCTCTGCCTTAATGAATATGTTACCACTATCCGGGCAAGGTGTCTGTCATTTGAGTATCATCAAAATAATTTACGTAGTTTAGAAATATAGAAAGGATGAACAAAAATAAATAAATCATAAAATCTATAATAAAAATGGATATCAATAGTGATACATCATTCAAATAAAGCACTAATTATGACGTCTTAAAGGGTTCATACCCATGATCTCTAGTACCTCTGCTTAAAGCGCCACACTTATAACAACTTGAGATAAAGGTACTTAACATAATAAAATCTATAATTTTTTTTAAAAGTCAATATGATAATTATAATAAATTGATTTTTTGTATTGTTGAAATAATTTTATGGTTAATCAGAAAAATAAAAATAATGATTAACGCGGTTTTCACGGTCTTACCGATTGAACTTAAAACTTTTCACCTTGCACCAACACAGTTTGCCTTATAGTTCGATCTTCGAAAATATGATTTATAGCATAAATGTATTTAGAGAACAAGAATTTGTGCATTAGGAAAAAGACTACCCAAATTCCTATATATTATCTTCCTTTACATCGGGTTAAATGTTTAGTTATTCAAGATTCAGATTCATTTTAAAAAGAAGATGGAGTTATCATGATTCATGAGGACTGCACATTAAAATTTTGAGCACATAGGTTAATTATACATCATTCTAACAACCAATTCTATTTTCTACAGACATTTACCAAGGAATGCCTTGATATCCTCCTATTCCACTAATTACGCAAGCGGTACTTTCTTGATGATCATTTACATTCAAAACATATAACCTATGAAAAGGTGTTGTTATGAACAGGTGTAGTTGTGGTATTATCCCAAATTTGTCTAAACGAATTGAAATCATTGCTTAATGCAGAGATATTCGCCCGTTGCTATAATTCCTCCTGCACATCCTATTTTCAAATTAGTTTTGGGTATGGATTTGTTTTTGAAGATGAAAGAAGTGGGAAGAAGACGGAATAAGAGAGGTGGAATGTATAGTCCCACATCTAGGAAATAAAAGATTACACTCAGTTAAATATAGGATTCTCTAAGGAAGATTGGGCTCTTTGGGCATCCAAAACTTTGCTTTGATGTGAGAAGGAATGTTATGCATCATCACCACGCACGCCGCCGCCATCCGATCGACCGGGTTAGGATCTAAAATAACAAATTAATTTCTGTTAATAGGCTGGATCCTGAATTTGAACGGATAGGTTTTGGCGTTTAGTAACAGTTTCGGACTGTTGGAAAGGATGTGACGCTTGACAAATAGACACTTCATCACTACTATAAATAGTGACGCCCAGGAACCATCATATAATCACAATCTATTTTCTCTGTACCTTGTTCTTCTTCCTTAAGATTCGTGACGCTCAAAAAGTGTGGCAGAATACTGACTTTCGCCGCAGTTTGCGACGCCTATAGGGTGTTACAGACGCAGAAACATTGCAGATCAATTCTCTTCTTCTTCTTCATTCTATTCTCTACTAAATTGCATCATTAGATATCATATTTGAGTGTTCTTGGTCGGATCTAAATCAGACAACTTTTGAATCTGATTGCGCTATTTTAAGGATTCGTTGAACCTTGTAGTCGATAGTTAATTAACCCATTTGTACTTGTTGGGTTGAACTATTGTCTAAAAGAATCTACATAGTAGATCCTTAAAGTTAGAAGTACAACAGTTATCATTTTCATCTTTCTCTAATCATCAATACAATTATCCAACACCGATTTCCTCTGTAAATCAAAACACCATATTTGGTTAAAAAACTAGTCTTCATTTGTAGTATGCTTTTCAATAGAGAATCCCTAGAAAATAGGAACCCATGATCTGTGCCATCCATCATCCAACATGGTAAAGTATAAATGAAGTCCATATAGCGCAGATCATTCAATCTTGTAGCAAAATCACATTAATAATATATGTACAAAGTTTTATAAGATTTATAGAATATACAATAAGCATAAGTTCTTCTCCTGTCATATAACCACCACTCCGCAAAATCTAGATTATTCCGCCAGGAGAAAAAAACACAAATAGTTAGCTACGAGTTGTATCAAAAAATAAAATGATCAAAGATACTTAATTATGAACATTATTGTTCTGACCACTATCTTTTCTATAACTTCATAGATTTTATCTACTTTTGCTTTTGATAAACCCTTAATCCTAGTCAGAGTCCATATATGTCAACCAAAATTAAAATTATATCATAAGGAAAGATTATTTAAGATGTTAAGTTGTGGTTTAGTGACAACTTTCTTTGTATCTAGAGTTGCCCGTTTAAATTAGAATCGCTGCTGTCTATCAAGTCGCCACCGATTAACTACCGTCGGAGTCTGGAATGGCTGTTGCCTACCGAGTCAATGCCAACTAACCTCTATGGGAGTCTGGAGTCGCCGTTGCCAGCCTGCTCTTGATTTGCAATATGGATTTTCTTTCCTCCGCTGCCTACGTCGTTCAAAAAATAAAAAATAGCGCCTTTGAATTTTGCGGGCCAAGGCCATAGTTTATCTTCTTTTACTAAAAGGCCGGCCTTGTCCGTTATTTAATACTATACATGTGAGTTTGAAAGATGATGCTCTGCTAACGCCTGACATATATGCTAAAAATTTATTATTTTGGATTGCTGAATGCCAATGAACAGAGACTGATTCTTAGACGATTGCTTTAGCAATAATTTCTTTTAACTTTTTGGTGCTGATCCATCAGTTTTGGTAAGATTCATTGAAAACTGATTTAGCTTGCATAACTTTTGGCAAAACCAGCAACTATACTTGTAGTAGTTATCACATGATTCTATATCCTCCATTAGACATGAATTTATTTTACTTGGATCAGATGAATGAAGCTTCTATGGTAGTAGTAACAAAGAGATGAATTGCTAGTGCTAATGGTAGCATGTGCAATAGTACTGGATCACCACCTGGTAATCAAAAATTAGATTTTGAACCAGCATTGAAGATTGTTGTTTCATCTGTCATTGATGAGGTACATAATACTATACGACGAACTATGTTGAGTTAGTGGGTAGTCAATGTTATCCATGTAGAAAATATATTTAACTTTTATTACTGAAATGTCTCAAAACATTTTTAACCATTTTTATAAAGTTAATTAAGGTAGGTGCCTCCATTAAATTGGGAAATTGCATAGGGCAAATTGTAGCTTTGATTTGAATTTAAGATGACTTGGGCTAAAATCTTCACACTTTTATTTATTGCAGCTAAAATTGAAGCAACTAGCATATGATGCATTTTGGACATGGGTTTGTTTACGTATGAGTCACATAGGCCATTTGAAAATGTACTTATGTTGTCCTTCATTTTGTTAATCTTGTACAAAAGGGTAACTTGTTAGTTGCAAGACATGACATGGTCTCCTTCAGTATTGTTCTTTGCATAACACATTTAATATTGCTTGTAAAATTAGGTGAATGTGTACCTTTTTGCTTGATTATAGCAGGAGGTGATTAACTTTATACCTAATAATTATTTGATAATAGAACTAGTTTGAATTTATATTTTGTTTACAGGTTGTTGAAGAAAAACGACGGCTTCAAGAGAAGGAAAAATCATGAGTAGTAGCTGGCCTAGTTTGATAGAGTTTCTAGTGCTTTTCTAGTGCTATCTAATTTTGCTACTATTCTTTGTACTTGTAAAACTAGCTAATATAGAGCGTTTGGTAATTTATTGAATATTATTCGGTGTATCAAACATGATGTTAACTTTATTGCATTACAGAAAAAAAATTAATTGTAAAGTATACGATTGTGCTTGTTTTTTTAATATGTAGTAACGTGGTTAAAAATATAGCAGTGCGCCAGATGTAGTTAATGTTTTAGTTCAGTGATATGTTGTTATGATTGTTCAAATTTTCACTGCATTTGGTTTCATAGAATTTTAGTTATGTTAGGATACCATTTTTCATAGTGTTTAAGAAATGTTGTTGGGATGTATTTACATTAAAAGTTGGCATAAATTCAAAAGATTTAGAGAGGAGAATAAAGTATAGAAATTAAATAAAAAAAGAAAATGATACGCGATAATTATAATGGTTCAATTAAATACTGGTCTGCGTCCACTTGAACTTTGTTTGTGATTCTACAAAGCTTTTACAACGTGATCTTATGGTTAGGGTTGTCAATGGGTCGGGTTTGGATCAGGTCAAATCGGATTCGGGTTGATTTTAAATGGGTCGAGTCAACTTGTTTGTTAAACGGGTCATAAAAACTCAACCCGAACCCGACCCGTTTATAAACGGGTTGACCCGAGCCGTGTAACCCGATTATAAACGGGTCGGGTCGTAAATGGGTCGGGTCAACCCATATAAGGTGTAAACGGTTTGTAAACGGGTCGGGTCAACCCGTATAAGGTATAATTGGGTCGTAAATGGGTCGGAACGGGTCGTAAACGGGTCGGGTCAACCCGTATAGGTATAAACGCGTTGTTAACGGGTCAATTTCGGGTTAGCAGGTCAACTTGAAACCCACCAACTTAAACGGGTCAAATTTGGGTTGACCCGAAAATGGCCCGCCAACTTAAACGGGTCGGATTAACCTGCTAATTTTCGTGCGGGTTTCGGGTCGTCTAGGATATTGACAGCCCTACTTATGGTTCGATAGTCTATGGATTGATAATGACCCCTGAGAGTACAACAATGATAAAAAAATTTAGAATGTGAAAAAAAGAACGTTGAAATAGTGCCCATCACCCTCTATTTATGGACGACGATTACCGGATTTGTCTCTACCATGATCTTTTCCATGTTCCCCATGTCTAGAGGAATTCGCCTTGAAAAGTTTGGCCACAGCCTTTTTAAGGCGACTCCTTCTGGACCTTGGAAACGTGGGGAAGAAAATGGTAGGGACAATTCCGGTGATCTTCGTTTATAAATAGAGGAAGATGGGCGCTATTTTGAGATCATTTTTTCTGCATTTTAAATTTCTGTACTATTGTTGTAATTTCACGGTTCGTTACCGATCCAGACTACCAAACTATAAGATCACGTTGTAAAAGCTTTGTAAATCGTAAATAAAGTTCAAGGGGATGTAGGTCAGTGTTTAGTCGAACCATTATAATTGTCATGTGTCGTTTTCTTTTTGTTTTTCATTTAATTTATTCTCTTATATAAATCTTTTGGGTGTGTGCCAAAAATTTTGGCATAAACATTTTGGTAATTTCACTGATAACGCATCGATCTCTTGGTATTTTGATCTATTTTCTACTTTTGAATTGTTTAGTCATAAAGTAGATCCGTCGGTTTCATTTCTATAATTCACGACTATATAGATTTTGGCAATCTATCATAGGATTAACTAAAGTAATGGGTCTGCGAAATACCAGGGAAAAATTTGTTGCCTTTAAAACCCCTAATGAAGTTGAGAATGTTGGCTCTCAACATGTTGAAGAGGTTGCTCAACCCAACACTGCAGAAAATCTGAGTGCCTCAGATATTATTACTCGGATTGAGATGAATAAAATGATGAAAGAAGTGAATGGAAAGTTGCTCATGACCCAAACGAGATGATGAAACGATGGAGTATTTGGCTTTGGGGACTCAATTATTCGAGGATTGTAGAAGGACCAATAAAGAGCTATCGCCTTTTGATTCAGAAGACGAAGATAGTTCCTTATCATTCGATGAGAAACACAGAGAAGGGAAGCAAAAAATCAAATGGAATAATGCCGGGACCTCGGAGAGTAAAGAAAATAGGCCTAGAAGCGCAAATGCACTGATCGGTATCGAACCATCTCAGCGGATGGGTACAGATCCCACTTCTCTAGGAACCAATGTTGGAGATGTCGATGTTTTGGACGGTGATGTTTCTGTTGAAGATAGTCCATTGTTGGATAGTCGAAATGCTGGAGCTCGAGCTACGGCTGTTGATAATTTGTAGTCTAACTTTTATTGTCAGAGAGACACTTTTTTGTTTTGTGCTTGCATCATTTTTTCATTAACAAGGCTCAGGAAATACAGATATAATAGTGATCAAATCATCGCATGTTGCCACTCCAATAGCCAAACCGACCTTTAAACTACCGCAAACTAAAAAATCTTCGCTTTTGTGACTCAAGCATCTAGGCACCAATACCACACCTCACCGTCATCCCCCATCACATACCTTTTACTGGAGTGATCGCATGTATTTTTTGTTCTTCTGTGAATTTGGAATTACAGTTAAGGATGAATGAGATCTAGTTGAATAAGGAAAGGACAAGGATGAAAATGAATGAATAATTGTAAGTATTAGCTTAGGTATTAAATAGAAAGTGTGGTCAAATTAGAAAATCCTTATTTATTTTATTTCCTTTCAAATATTTCCAAACCCTTAACTATTTTGTTATCCAACCATTATTCTATCTCCGATTAAAATTCCACTTGAGGCATATAATCCAAATTTTATTTATATTTAGAATTTTTTTCCTTTCGTTAATATATTACTTTTCAACTTTCAATAATTAACAATAATTGTTATATGTCCAAAATAAATTTCAAAGTTCTACAAATATTATTTATTTTGTTGGAATAAATCTTCAAAACATTTTAGAATTTTATGACACAATTCAAAATTCAATTTTGAATTTTCAATCAATGTTATTCTTTTGATGTTAAATAAAATCCAAAAATTCAACTTATTAAATTAAATTCGATAAAATATTTAATTAGATTCTCAATTCATTTTAAAATATTTAATTTATTTTATCTTCGAACGGGGATGTTACAATTAATGAAATAGAAAGATAATCTAATAAAATTTTAGGTTTTACAAAATCATACCTTGATTGTTTCAATGTGAAAAAATGTTGTTATCCTTCAAACATGTTAGTTGAAACACAAGTTTTGATTAATTCTCGCACAAGAGGAAATTGATTTCTAAAAAAGAAGAGCGGGAGTGTTTTGAGTTTTCTTGATAGAAACTTGATAAAGTAAGAGAGAAGAGAGCAAGAAGGGGGCTACTATATTACTGGATCTAGAATTATGGATGTAATTTGAAATAGCAGTAAAATAATATACAAACATAAAAGGCAATTTATCAAAAAGCACCAATAATGTCTTCCATATTACAATACTGTAGCTCTTTCAAATTGCACGTGTCTGATCTAGTAAATAAAATAACGATGCAAATTGAAATGTCGCAGTATGTTTTCCACATTAAACAAAACATTTGCAATTTCAAATTGCATTTGTATAATTTTATAAAAACAAAATACATGCGATAGTAAAAGTGTCATCTATATTTTTGGGCCAATATGGTGCTAAGTTGGCCAAAACTGGCCTTTATCTATTATTAGTTTGAAAACTGGCTTATTTGTATAAAAGTTTTAAAAGGGGGCTAAACCAAATTTTTCCCCGGATATTCATCACACTAACAATTTATTGACTACAGGATCCTACTATCAAATTTTCCACATTACATAAGAATAATATACACACACGCGTATATAATTGTAATGATCATATTTGAACATGAATATACATTAAAATATAAAATTAAAATAAGTTGATAAATAATTTTATATTATATTATTTATAAATATTATTTTAAACTTAACAAACAAATAATATTTTAAATAAGTCAAACAAATTAAAATATTATTTAAACACTTCTTTTAATTAAATACTAAATTTTATTTAATTTGTTCACATAAAAAAACATAAGATCTTGTGCAATCTAGCCTTTTTTTCTTGCGGAATCAGTCGTTTCAATCACACTGCCAATGCTCACGATCTCATAGTTTGATCTATCAAGCACTTCAAATTGAAAGGGATAATGTAATATCCCTGAAATTTGCACAATATAAATCTAATAATCTGCGTTTAAATTTATATTGAATTGATAATTTTTGTTGATAAATTTGAATTGATTCTATTATCTTCTTTATTTAAATATTTAATTTGTGAATTTATTTTTAATAAGCTAATAAATTTATTTTCTAATTAATAATGTATATGTATTTACATATTTTAAATAGATAAGTTGTTAAATTAGTATAGCATAATTTTAATGTTTTGAAAATAGGAATTGTGATTTTTTTTTAACTTGAGATTTTTTGTAAAAAAATATAATATTTAATTAAATAACTATATGATTTTAAATATGTAAGATAAATATTTTATTGGTTTAAAATTTCATTTTAACTTAAGTTTGTATATTAAAATATGTTACAAAATATTTGTGTTATTCTTTTTAAATTATTAATTGATAATATTGATTTGTAAATTAATTTGAAATTTAAAATACAATTTAAAATGTGAACATGTATTCATGTAAGTTGTTGTAACCTCTTTTATAAATTTATTTTAATTATTTAAGGGTATCTTTTCCAAATGATTTATTAGTATGTTGTTTTATTTATATTAACAACTTGCTTTATTCTCTAGATATTATTTAAATACATAACTATATATAAGAACTAGTTAACTAAGTTTAAAACATTCATTGAGCTTAATTTTTCTTTAACAATTAATTAAGATAACAAAACATTTACAAAGACATGTGTAAGTTTATCAAAGCAAAGTTAAACATGTGTTAAATATTTAAAAGAGTAAATTAACAAGTGTCCATCCTTTATACAAGTGTCAAATTTTATCCTTTGTTTTTCTTTGTTTTTGATAAATCATAAATTTAATTTTTATAACATTGTATTCTTTCATTCCTGATTTTTCTCAGTTCCATTTCTTAACTAAAGAAACATTTCACACCAAAGTAATCCTCATTTTATTGAAAATCAGTAAACAAAAACTCCTCAAAATACAAATCTGCATCCTCCAAAACTAAATTTGCATCTGCAACCATCAAGCAAGCAAATTAAATCAATGCTATCTGCATGTTCTTGCTTACTGAAACAAAGGCCTGCATACATAAATTTTTCAAAGTTGATAGCATGTGAAAGCAAGGAAGTCTGCATTCATCTATTTCTTAAAATCTGGGAAAAGACTACTGCAATTTCAAGTTTGAAGCCTGCATGTAAGAACTGAAAGCATCATTTACAAACAAAGATTAAAAGCATTAAATCTGAGGGTCTGCATTTCTTTGCATCTAGAAGCAAGGGCCTGCATTTCATACATTTTCAAAATCTGGAACATGCAATTGAAATGGTGCTCTGCATTTTAGTCCAGGTGAGTAACTCATCTTTAAAAAAAACTGTTTAATAGGTAAGTTGTGCATGCTTTATAAATTACAAATGAATATATATGAAATTACCTGCAAGTATGTGTCTGTAAACAAGATGATGACTGGGCATGTGTGATTTTCAAAATTTCAAACTCATGTTTGATTCCTGAATTTTTCCTTTGACTTGTTTGCTGATTAGGACTTAAATTATTGAACAAATCATGTTTATTTTAGAATGGTGTAAGTTCAAATTTTATATGAATTACATATGATTGTCTGTAACCTGAAAAATCAAGTTACACAGAACCAATTTGCCTAGAGTAATATTCAAATGTTATAATTTAATATTTCAGGTTTATTAATAGAATCATTAAGTGAATTCAAGAATTTTAAAACAAAAATTTCAATTTGTAGTGCTATAAATAAAGTGCAGTTTCAAATTAACTATATTTTTCATTTTGGTCAAGTTCAGTTGATCCTTGCAATTGAATTGGTTGAATTTGTTTCTGGAGGTAGTTTATCTATCATAGATTATAGGAAAATTACTAAAGTGGATTGAAATTTTATTTTGGGGTTGTAATTGGGATTTAAGGTGTAGAACCCTAGTTTTACTGGGTTTATGGAAATTGGGTGTTGCGGCTTCAAAAGTGAATCGAGTTCAAAGATCTTTTGGGTAATGGTAGATGGTGTATTGATGAAGTTATCGTCGTGGTATGGATGGTGATGGTGACCGGAGATGGGAGATATTGTCGTTGACAGGTCAGGCATGGAAATGGAGTATATGTTCCAGGTTTTGGTTGTAAACTTGAATTCAAATTCAAGTTGAATTCAGAGGATATGGGGGTTTAAAGTTGAAGTGTAGTCACTAATCGATGGGGGATGGCCAGAGATGATGGTCAGAGGTGGCCTGAGATGGGTTAAGTGGTGCACAGGAAGGAGTTGTGCAGGTTTGTGGTGATTTTTGGTTGCAAAGTTTTTGTCTCGGGATGATCTCGGGTTAATTGAGGGGAAACTCGAAGTAAGTGTGGTACTGACTCGAAGTCAAATAGGGAGATTCGAGTGTATTGTTGTTTCAGGATTTAACAAAACAGAAACCTGGTTCTGTTTTAAGAAATTTAAAAAGTCAAGTTTAAATTTAATCTGGAAATTGAAATTAGGATTTAAACCTGAATCTAAAGATGAATTCAAATATTTTGAATTCTGATTTTGAAATAATTTGAATTAAGAAATTCAGGTTTGGTTTAAAATAAAATAAAATAAAAAGAAACGGGAAACCTATTTCCAGTTTTATAAAATTTGAAACAAATGCAAACTAATTTTAACTTAGGATTTTAAAACTGAATATAAATATGAATTCAAATAAGTTTGAATTCTGGTTTTTTTGAAATAATATAAATTCAGAAAAATTTCAAAGTTGGTTTTTAAATAAAACAGAAACTGTTTTCTATTTTTAAATGTAAAGGTAAAGTTTAAATTGCAAGTGGAGATTTAAACTGAGTTTTTAATCTGAAATTTGAATATGAATTCAAATTAGATTGTCTTAGATTTGAATTCAATTATGTGTTTTTAAATTTAAATTTGATTTCAAACTCACAAGTGTAAATGTATATGTGTTTTGCATTTGAATTGGAAGGTTAAATTTTAAATTAGAAATCCAAAGTGAATTCAAATCTGGGTTTTTAAATCTGGAATAAAATTCAAACTTCAGATTTTTAAAATAAAGGTTTTAATTTAAATTTCTTTTGAATGATTAAATGATTTGCATTTGCATTGAAGGTGTAGATTTAAGTTAAATCTAGAATGAATTTAAGAGTTGTATTCCAATTTTGAAACTTAAAAGAAAATTTTAAATTGATTTGAATTTAAATTGAATTTGTAATTTAAATTTGTTTTAACTTATTGAAAAGGTAGATGTTTTAATATATATGATAAAAAGTTTTGAATTGTTTTAAAATCTTATTTAAGATAAATTTGAGTCTTAAGTTTAAAATGAAGTTAAATAGAATTTAAAGTAAATTTAAAAACATTTTGTTTTTAAATGTATAATTAAATAAGAAGTGTTTATCTAAAAGATAAACAAAATTAAATGATTGGATTCATTTAATTATTAAGGTAATTAAGATGAAAATTAATGATTTAATTAATTAATAATGTGGATGTTTAATTAAGTAATTAATGATTTTTAAGTTAATTAATTAGATTTGAGATTAATTAATTAAGGTTAATTAATCTATAATTAAGGATGGTTAATTAAATTTTAATTAATGATTAAGATTTTAATTAATACTTAAATAATTAATAATTAGTTATTAATTAAGTTGTAATTAAATATTAATTAATTAATAATTAATAATGATTAATTATAAGCTAACTCTTAATTAAGTAATTAAGTAACGTTAATGAAGGTCATTAACTTAAGGTTATTTAACAATTAATTAATGTGATTAATTTTTGATAATTAATTAGATTAATTAATTAATAATAATCAATTGTTTAAGTTTAATTACTTAATAAAGTAATTAAAGAATTAGTTACTTGGTGTAATTAATTTGATTAATGTGATTAGTTTAGATTAATTAAGTTAAATTAATTTAAACATTTGTTGATTGTTTGATAATTACTTTATGTAATTTATGAATTTGTAATTACTTAAGGAAGTAATTAATTAATAATTACAGGATGTAATTAAAGATATTTGATATAGAAGTAAATTGGATTTAAATTACTTTGAAATTAATCGAGGGGATTAATTTAGATAATTAATTAAGAATAATTAATTATGGGAGGAGTAATTAAAGTAGTTAATTACTAGTATTATTAATCATGGGTGATTAATATTTATATGAGGATTAATTTCAGATTAATTACTTATGTAATTAATTTATATTTAGAGATTTATTAATTGTAGTCAGAAATCACTAATTAATTAGTTAATGATGTAATTTGGAATTGATTAATTAAGGTATAATTAATAATGAATAAATAATTAATGTAATTAATTTTAGCTAATCAATTAATTTAGTAATTACAAGTTAATTATTTGCAAAGGGTTTAAGTAATTAACTTGTGTGATTAACTTATAAGCTAATTACTTATTGTAATTAGAGGTAGTTAATCAATATTAATTAAAATATTAAGATGATGATTTATAAATTGATTTGAAATCAATAGATGGTTAAGCTAAGCGGAATTTTAATGATGAAGTAATTGATTTAATTTATTTTAAATTAATTAGAGATTGAGTAATTAATTTAATTCATTTTAAATTAATTATAGAAAGTGTGATCATTAGATCATTGCTTATGTTTGATGAATGGTATTGGTTGCCTGGTATGGTTTGTAATCTCTGTTATGAGATGAGTACTGTATGTGATATGGATACATTGGTTGCTTTTGGATGATAATATGGATTATCTGATTATGATATGAATTATTTGTTGATAATGATAAGATTGATTATCTATTGTGTTGTGAATTATCTATTTGTGTATATTTAGATAATGAATTGAATTGTTTTGAACTTAAAACAACTTGGACCTAAGAGACACGCTTTGGATTTCGATGAGACCGGGATCGGGTTTCCATATTTGGGATCCGAAAACCACATCGATCCCAAATTAAACTTTAGGTCGTTAATCCAAGTGGAGCGAGTGAAGACTCGAGGTGTAAGGGCTATACGTTAGTATAACTCTGTGGGTGATTCCGTAATGAGTTTGACGGAATAGTACTTATAGATTCGAGATGGTGATTCAGAGTGCAAGGGTTATTGTCGTTAACTCTGAGGGTGATTCCAAAATGAGTGCAACGAGATAATGCCTTCAGTTTCGTTCGAACCCGGAACGAACTTGTATGGATTGAATGCTTTCAGAACATCGTCAGGGGGACGATGAGCATTCTAAGTGATGTGTCCTATAAAGGTAATCGTAGCCTCAAGCCTCATCAACCGGGAATGGCTAAAACAGGGGAGGTGCAGCAAGGCTTCGTGGGTAGCCCCCACTTGAGAGTAAGATTTACCCCTGTCTAGAGGTCCCTTTATATTTCGGCTGTGTGTACGGTTGATCATGACAACCGTCGGGGTTGTCTTATTTAGAACTGTTCAGTAAGGAATGGGTCCGGCTTTGTGTTGCAGGGGATTGGGAGTAATCCTCGGTATGGTGATCTAGGCCACGTACTATGACGGGCGGTACCCCAGTAGCCCTGCCATTGTATGGAATCCAAAATCCAATAAGTGCCAACGGTTTTGATTGTATTACCCACTTTTGTGGCTAGTAGCTGGAATTTAATAATGTAACAATTTCGACTATTTCTTATTTATTTGAAAACCCTAGACCCTATTATAATATCATCAGATTTCCTATCAAATGTTTTGCTTAGCGTAAGGTAAAAACTTTTCCATGTTTATGTGTGGGAAGTCTTACGTGATACCTTTCTTTCAAAAGGTTTTGAAAATTAAGCAACTTTAACCTGTTACTCACACCAGACCCATGTCTGACCCAGAGTTATTTCTGTTTTTTCTTTAACTCTTGGGTACTCAAATTTTTATGAGTAGTCAAGGGAATTCAAGTTAGGATTTAGGTTAGCTTTGACGAATTGTGGAGGAGCATATGGAGCAGGAGGCTTCTACGTATAGTTATATAGTTCCGCTGTGTTGGTATCTCTGAGTGTTTCTGTATTGTGATTGAGTTGTAATAACTAGACAGGTGTTTATAACTGTCTAGTATGTGTTGTAGATGTCTTGTTAACTCTGATATTTGATGTATACTATGTTATACTTATGTTACTAATATAATATATTCGTTCCGCTGTTGAGATTCTTATGTTGTTTCTTCTTTCTTTTCTTTCTTTTCTCTTTTCTATCCCTTTCTTTCTTAAGGATGATACTGTTGAATATGCGCTTATATGATTTTTGTTTGATGATAATAAACATATATACATTCGTTTAAATGTATTTGATAATATACTATTTTATTTTTCACAGATTAAATAAATATTTGCAGAATAAAATAAATAACACGGAATTTGAATTCAAACGAATATTTTATTCAAACAAATATTTATTACAATTTTGAATAGTATACAAATTCAAGCTCTCACTATTCACTATACAACTTTGATACAAACTCAATTACATCACTATTTTACATCAGCACCTCACTACATATCACTCACACTCATATTTATCTTCAACTGCATTCCAGTTTGAATCCAGCATCTGAGCAATCTGCAAAAATATTCACTAACGCGGTAAAATTGAAAAAGCGATATTTTTGCAATATAAAATAAAAGATGGATTTTGAAAAATTGGTTTGCCTCAGTTATTTGGGTTGTTCGTCATCATTTAAATTTGAATTCATCATACACGAACAACTTGTGACATACACAGTGTATTACTGTATATGCCACAAGGCCGTGCACGCCGAAATATACACTTGATCGATTTACAGGGACAAGTGAGCACAGGTCAAACCCAAATACAGGATTCAACTCAAGTGCAATAAAACAATGTCATTCAGCACAAGGTCAAATCCTAGCCGGATTCAACTCAGGTGAAAATTAGAAAAATAAACAATGCAAAGGTCAAGTCACCACTCAACTCAGTGCATCAACCAAGTTAAGGCGACGTGAAGTCAGCAAACTGCAAGTACAATGCTCAATGCACAGTAATGCAATGCCACAGCAAACAATGGTTCAAAACATTATATCAAACAGCGGCAAAAGCATGTACATTGATGCACACATTCATCAACACACTCAAGTGACTCAACAATGCACAAGTGACAGCGAACATGACAGCAAGCTACAGTGCATAATGGTCAACACAGCTACAATGAAGCAGCAGTAGTTTGAAGCAACTAATCGACTCAAATCGAACTACAATAACCAGTGCAACAGGCCATAATGAAGACTGAATGAAATGCACAGCATGTATTATTGAATATGTGTTACAGTTGTGATGCAAGTACTAACCAGAATGAAATCCAATACAACTTCAACAGAGACTCAAGCAACCATTAACTGCAACAAGGTGATATGCAAACTACAACAGGCCAGAGGTGAAAGCAATACACGACTGAAGTGATGAAGTGAATGCAAACAACTCGGCAATCAAATAACAGTGAAGTCCAGGCCAAACCAACCAGAAGTTCAAAGCAGTAAGGAACATGAAGCAAACAACAACACGAAGGCAACATGATCAAAAGTTCAGAGCAGACATAACAGGTGAAGCATCACCAAATACTCAACTCAATGCATCAACAAAAGTCAAGACCGCAAATAAAATACAACTCACATGTATGCACCAGTAAACCATGCTTCACGATGAACTTGTGGTCATAAACACAGTGACATGCACAGATGTATTCAAGAACAGCATGAACAAGTCAATGACTACAAGCTAACACATTACAACTGACTCAAAGCACAAAAGTGCACAGCAACCATCAGGAGCTCAATGAAGACCACTAATATATGCAACATGAACATTTAAACCAGAATACACAATGGCAACCACAAAATGCATACAAACTCAAAGCAAGCCGAGAACAAACACCAAGTGCAACAGTATGAACAAAAGATCAAAGAAAAAGATGGTCAGAGCAGTAATATACAATGCATACATGAGTTAGTGCAGTAAACAGGTGAAAATGCAACAGTGGCAATGCAGTGACACATGATATACATGATGAAGCAACAGAACAACCAAATCAACTGCAGGAACTCAAAGTGTACATGGAATAATGCAACAGTATCGAGTACAATAAGCACAAGTCAATTACTACATAACAATAGTCAGTACCAACATGGACAGAAGGCAGTGAAACCCAAAGCATATGAAATGCAGACTAGAAGTGCAACTGTAATGGATACAAAAATGCTCAAGATTGCTAGAACAAAGCTACAGGAATGCAGACAGTGGCCGAAGCGAATTTACAAAATGTCGAAGCCCTGGAAGCATAACAAAGCCAAAAATCGTCACAGTCAATATTGAACAAGTCAAAATCGAAGCCGTGTCAACCAAGCATCAAAAATACGAAATTGACAAAGTCAGATAAATCTCAAACATTCAAGCATCATCAAGTGGCCGAGGTGATTCAGTAGACAAATTCAAATACGAAAATACGAACGCAAAAATAGGATTTCGAATCCTATAAATACCCAAAATCATCATCGGCATAACTGATCGAGTTCAAGAATCAACCAGCAAAGCAAAAGGAGGAAAATACATACCGAAAAAAAAGCAGAACGAATTCGATCCAAAATTGAAGAAGCCGTAAGCAAATCAAAAGCATCGAAGCCTACTATCGAACGAAATCGAGCGGCGCTTCAATTTTGCTCAACCCTAGTTTAAATCGCAAGGAGCAATAGCAAATTACCAGAAGCCCTAATTCGCAAAGAGGAACAAAGAGGGGCGGCCATTTTCTTTCTCGAAGAAAAAAATAATAGTAAAAGGAACGGGTTGAAGAAAATAAAGGGCAGGCCTTGTTTATGTTAAAAGGGTTTTTAAAAAATTATAAGAAGGGTTTAAATTTAAATAGGGTTTTGTTATTTTAATTTGTTTTTAATTTGTATTTTTCTTTTAAACCGTTTTTAATTTTCTAGTCGTGTGACTAGGGTACGAACTACGGTGTGTAGTTTGGGAATTCGCAACTCGGTGGTTGAGTTGTGGTCAGGGTTTTGAGCGTAGAGTTAGATTAGTCAATAGCGGGTATAGCGAGTTTACGTGTGTAAGCGAGGGACTATCTAATTTCTAGTAGAAACCTTGGGGGCAGCACGTAGGCAGGGTTTTGCCGAAGCTGGGTAAATTCTGTGTTGTTCTGTTTTATTCTGTTATTTATATTCTGCGATATCTGTGCTGCTATTCTGTGATCTGAATTGAAATTAATTGATAAGCTTCCGCGATTAATTTTTATAATTTACACTATCACCCTATTCACCCCCCCTCTAGGGTGAAATCGATCCTACAGATACGACTTTTTGTGGAGAAAAAGTCGGGTCATCTCACTTGGTATCAGAGCATTAGGTTGAGTGAATACCTAGGCTCTGGAGTGGTGTCTATCTTGAGAGAGCGTATTTGTATTTTCAATATATATATATATATATATTTATGGTTCTACCTATTTGTTGGTTTACCTATTCGGATTTTTCCAATATAAGTTATAAAGGTAGATGAGGTTGGAAGTGTATTTGTCGAGACTGTAGACCTAATACCGTCTCGAGTGAGTTCTGTTGTGATAAAAGACTTCATCGATCTCTGAAGGTAACCTGTAAAGGTTCGGAGTTCATCTTTGAAGTGCAGAATTGAGTTTTGATCTGTCGTTAGGGCAGAAGCAAGCAAGTGATGGTATCTTGATACCTTAGGAAGTAGTAGCTGCGTGATGAGATGCAGTGACTATGGATATTTCCAAAGATGTTTCTTTGGAACAAGAGTAAGAAGTGAGTCTGCCCGGTGATATGGCTGAGTTTAGCTGAGTATTCTGAGTTGATAGGGAGTCTTCTGGCTGAGTAGTTTTTCTGAAGTGGAATTCAGAAGCAGTAGAGTAGATCCGTTTCTCTGGTAAGTTGGCTAAGCCAGCATAAGCTCTTCTGTTTGGTAAAGAGAGAGCAGTTTTCTTTGGATTTAGGCTGAGTTGATCGCAAAAGTGACTTGCGATAGTATGTTCTCTTGTGTTTGTTGGAGATTGTCCGGATTTTTTTTCCAGGAATGGAACAGGTGGTTCGGTTAGTAGATGGATGGTTCCTTGAGATAGAAGTTGGTGAAGTAACTCTGGTTTCGGAGAAACATTTGAGTTTTCTTATGGATCTGTGGAACCATATTTCTGTGCTAGGTTGTCTAGTCTGTGCTTGTGTTCTTCGTTAGCATTTTCTTCTGTTTCGGATCAGAGTTGTGCAGTGGAAGCAGTTTGGAGGTGTTTCTGTTTTGTTTTCTTTTCCGGATAAGAAGAAGTTTGTTCTGTCTTCTGTTGTTGAGAAGTTGAGTGTGTGGTCTTAGTTTTGAGTGATCTTGAGGAGATCATTGGATTGTTATGATTCAGTCTGTTTTTAATGGAATCAGCATAGAGTTAAGCTGATCAGGATGGATGTTGGTAGCCTAGGATTGTCCGAAGAGTTTTTATGGATAAGAGACAGAGAAATTTGGATTCTGAAATCGGAGATTTGTTTGAGATAAGTTATTCTCTGATCCATGGAGCTATAAGATTTGGAGGGTTTGAAGCTAGCTCCGTAGTGTTTTGGTTTCTTCTATGATTGGTAAGATAAGTGTTTGGTTTTCTAGAGTTGAATTGGCAGTTTGGATAACTGGGATTCAGAGTGTTTCACGTATCTCCGAGGGAGTACGTGTTTGATATTTCTGGTTGTAGAACAGTAGTTCAGGATGGGTTGCTTGTGAGTTAGACTCGTTTGTGGTCTAATATTCTGTATAGAATTGTTGTTAGGAGCTCTATAATTTAATAGTATTGGTTGATTGGATTTTATAGAACGAGTATCCCGATATATATATATATATATATATATATATATATATATATATATATATATATATATATAGACACACACACACACACACACCGGGGAAACTCGTAAAGTTTTATCCAAAATTCTTTTGGATAGTTAGATTTGTTATGATTGTGTGAATTGGTTGCATTGATTGTTGGCATATGATTAACATATGCTATGTTTTAAAATAAAATCTTTTAATAGATTATTAAATTACCTTTGTTTTAAATTTCGGGGACGAAATTCTTTTAAGGGGGAAGGATTGTAATATCTCGGAAATTTGGACAATATAAATCTAATAATCTGTGTTTAAATTTATATTGAATTGATAATTTTTGTTGATAAATTTGAATTGATTCTATAATCTTCTTTATTTAAATATTTAATTTGTGAATTTATTTTTAATAAGCTAACGAATTTATTTTCTAATTAATAATGTATATGTATTTATATATTTTAAATAGATAAGTTGTTAAATTAGTATAGCATAATTTTAATGTTTTGAAAATAGGAATTGTGATTTTTTTAATTTAAGCTTTTAAATATATATATATATATATATATGTATATAATATTTAATTAAATAACTATATGATTTTAAATATGTAAGATAAATATTTTATTGGTTTAAAATTTCATTTTAACTTAAGTTTGTATATTAAAATATGTTACAAAATATTTGTGTTATTCTTTTTAAATTATTAATTGATAATATTGATTTGTAAATTAATTTGAAATTTAAAATACAATTTAAAATGTGAACATGTATTCATGTAAGTTGTTGTAACCTCTTTTATAAATTTATTTTAATTATTTAAGGGTATCTTTTTCAAACGATTTATTAGTATGTTGTTTTATTTATATTAACAACTTGCTTTATTCTTTAGAAATTATTTAAATACATAACTATGTATAAGAACTAGTTAACTAAGTTTAAAACATTCATTGAGCTTAATTTTTCTTTGACAATTAATTAAGATAACAAAACATTTACAAAGACATGTGTCAGTTTATCAAAGCATAGTTAAACATGTGTTAAATATTTAAAAGAGTAAATTAACAAGTGTCCATCCTTTTTACAAGTGTCAAATTTTATCCTTTGTTTTTCTTTGTTTTTGATAAATCATAAATTTAGTTTTTATAACATTGTATTCTTTCATTCCTGATTTTTCTCAGTTCCATTTCTTAACTAAAGAAACATTTCACACCAAAGTAATCCTCATTTTATTGAAAATCAGTAAACAAAAACTCCTCAAAATACAAATCTGCATCCTCCAAAACTAAATTTGCATCTGCAACCATCAAGCAAGCAAATTAAATCAATGCTATCTGCATGTTCTTGCTTACTGAAATAAAGGCCTGCATACATAAATTTTTCAAAGTTGATAGCATGTGAAAGCAAGGAAGTCTGCAGTCATCTATTTCTTAAAATCTGGGAAAAGACTACTGCAATTTCAAGTTTGAAGCCTGCATGTAAGAACTGAAAGCATCATTTACAAACAAAGATTAAAAGCATTAAATCTGATGGTCTGCATTTCTTTGCATCTAGAAGCGAGGGCCTGCATTTCATACATTTTCAAAATCTGGAACATGCAATTGAAATGGTGCTCTGCATTTTAGTCCAGGTGAGTAACTCATCTTTTAAAAAAAAAACTATTTAATAGGTAAGTTGTGCATGCTTTATAAATTACAAATGAATATATATGAAATTACCTGCAAGTATGTGTCTGTAAACAAGATGATGACTGGGCATGTGTGATTTTCAAAATTTCAAACTCATGTTTGATTCCTGAATTTTTCCTTTGACTTGTTTGCTGATTAGGACTTAAATTTTTGAACAAATCATGTTTATTTTAGAATGGTGTAAGTTCAAATTTTATATGAATTACATATGATTGTCTGTAACCTGAAAAATCAAGTTACACAGAACCAATTTGCCTAGAGTAAAATTCAAATGTTATAATTTAATGTTTCAGGTTTATTAATAGAATCATTAAGTGAATTCAAGAATTTTAAAACAAAAATTTCAATTTGTAGTGCTATAAATAAAGTGTAGTTTCAAATTAACTGTATTTTTCATTTTGGTCAAGTTCAGTTGATCCTTGCAATTGAATAGGTTGAATTTGTTTCTGGAGGTAGTTTATCTATCATAGATTATAGGAAAATTACTAAAGTGGATTGAAATTTTATTTTGGGGTTGTAATTGGGATTTAAGGTGTAGAACCCTAGTTTTACTGGGTTTAAGGAAATTGGGTGCTGCGGCTTCAAAAGTGAATCGAGTTCAAAGATCTTTTGGGTAATGGTAGATGGTGTATTGATGAAGTTATCGCCCGGAGTATGGATGGTGACGGTGACCGGAGATGGGAGATATTGTCGTTGATAGGTCAGGCATGGAAATGGAGTATATGTTCCAGGTTTTGGTTGTAAACTTGAATTCAAATTCAAGTTGAATTCAGGGGATCTAGGGGTTTAAAGTTGAAGTGTAGTCACTAATCGATAGGGGATGGCCAGAAATGGTGGTCAGAGGTGGCTTGAGATGGGTTAAGTGGTGCACAGGAAGGAGTTGTGCAGGTTTGTGGTGATTTTTGGTTGCAAGATTTTTGTCTCGAGATGATCTCGGGTTAATTGAGGGGAAACTCGAAGTAAATGTGGTACTGACTCGAAGTCAAATAGGGAGGTTCGAGTGTATTGGTGTTTCAGGATTTAACAAAACAAAAACCTGGTTCTGTTTTAAGAAATTTAAAAAGTCAAGTTTAAATTTAATCTGGAAATTGAAATTAGGATTTAAACCTGAATCTAAAGATGAATTCAAATAGTTTGAATTCTGATTTTGAAATAATTTGAATTAAGAAAATCAAGTTTGGTTTAAAATAAAATAAAAAGAAACAGGAAACAGGAAACCTGTTTCCAATTTTATAAAATTTGAAATAAATGCAAACTAAAATTTTAACTTAGGATTTTAAAACTGAATTTAAATATGAATTCAAATAAGTTTGAATTCTGTTTTTTTGAAATAATTTAAATTTAGAAAAATTTCAAAGTTGGTTTTTAAATAAAACAGAAACTGTTTTCTGTTTTTAAATGTAAAAGTAAAGTTTAAATTGCAAGTGGAGATTTAAACTGAGTTTTTAATCTGAAATTTGAATATGAATTCAAATTAGATTGTCTGAGATTTGAATTCAATTATGTTTTTTTAAATTCAAATTTGATTTCAAACTCACAACTGTAAATGCATATGTGTTTTGCATTTGAATTGGAAGGTTAAATTTTAAATTAGAAATCCAAAGTGAATTCAAACCTGGGTTTTTAAATCTGGAATAAAGTTCAAACTTCAGATTTTTAAAATAAAGGTTTTAATTTAAATTTCTTTTGAATGATTATATGATTTGCATTTGCATTGAAGGTGTAGATTTAAGTTAAATCTAGAATGAATTTAAGAGTTGTATTCCAATTTTGAATCTTAAAAGAAAATTTTAAATTGATTTGAATTTAAATTGAATTTGTAATTTAAATTTATTTTAACTTATTGATAAGGTAGATGTTTAAATATATATGATAAAAAGTTTTGAATTGTTTTAAAATCTTATTTAAGATAAATTTGAGTCTTAAGTTTAAAATGAAGTAAAATAGAATTTAAAGTAAATTTAAAAACATTTTGTTTTTAAATGTATAATTAAATAAGAAATGTTTATCTAAAAGATAAATAAAATTAAATGATTGGATTCATTTAATTCTTAAGGTAATTAAGATGAAAAGTAATTATTTAATTAGTTAATAATGTGGATGTTTAATTAAGTAATTAATGATTTTTAAGTTAATTAATTAGATTTGAGATTAATTAACTAAGGTTAATTAGTCTATAATTAAGGATGGTTAATTAAATTTTAATTAATGATTAAGATTTTAATTAATACTTAATTAATTAATAATTAGTGATTAATTAAGTTGTAATTAAATATTAATTAATTAATAATTAATAATGATTAATTATAAGCTAACTCTTAATTAAGTAATTAAGTAACGTTAATGAAGTTCATTAACTTAAGGTTATTTAACAATTAATTAATGTGATTAATTTTTGATAATTAATTAGATTAATTAATTAATAATAATCAATTGTTTAAGTTTAATTACTTAATAAAAGTAATTAAAGAATTAATTACTTGGTGTAATTAATTTGATTAATGTGGTTAGTTTAGATTAATTAAGTTAAATTAATTTAAACATTTGTTGATTGTTTGATAATTACTTTATGTAATTTATGAATTTGTAATTACTTAAGGAAGTAATTAATTAATAATTACAGGATGTAATTAAAGATATTTGATATAGAAGTAAATTGGATTTAAATTACTTTGAAATTAATCAAGGGGATTAATTTAGATAATTAATTAAGAATAATTAATTATGGAAGGAGTAATTAAAGTAGTTAATTACTAGTATTATTAATCATGGGTGATTAACATTTATATGAGGATTAATTTCAGATTAATTACTTATGTAATTAATTTATATTTAGAAATTTATTAATTGTAGTCGGAAATCATTAATTAATTAGTTAATGATGTAATTTGGAATTGATTAATTAAGGTATAATTAATAATGGATAAATAATTAATATAATTAATTTTAGTTAATCAATTAATTTAGTAATTACAAGTTAATTATTTGCAAAGGGTTTAAGTAATTAACTTGTGTGATTAACTTATAAGCTAATTACTTATTGTAATTAGAGATAGTTAATCAATATTAATTGAAATATTGAGATGATGATTTATAAATTGATTTGAAATCAATGGATGGTTAAGTTAAGCAGAATTTTAATGATGAAGTAATTAATTTAATTCATTTTAAATTAATTAGAGATTGAGTAATTAATTTAATTCATTTTAAATTAATTATAGAAAGTGTGATCATTAGATCATTGCTTATGTTTGATGAATGGTATTGGTTGCCTGGTATGGTTTGTAATCTCTGTTATGAGATGAGTAATGTATGTGATATGGATACATTGGTTGCTTTGGGATGATAATATGGATTATCTGATTATGATATGAATTATTTGTTGATAATGATAAGATTGATTATCTATTGTGTTGTGAATTATATATCTGTGTATATTTAGATAATGAATTGAATTGTTTTGAACTTAAAACAACTTGGACCTAAAAGACACGCTTTGGATTTCGATGAGACCGGGATCGGGTTTCCATATTTGGGATCCGAAAACCACATCGATCCCAAATTAAACGTTAGGTCGTTAATCCAAGTGGAGCGAGTGAAGACTCGAGGTGTAAGGGCTATACGTCAGTATAACTCTTTGGGTGATTCCGGAATGAGTTTGACGGAATAGTACTTATAGATTCGAGATGGTGATTCGGAGTGCAAGGGTTGTTGTCGTTAACTCTGAAGGTGATTCCAAAATGAGTGTAACGAGATAATGCCTTCGGTTTCGTTCGAACCCGGAACAAACTTGTATGGATTGAATGCTTTCAGAACATCGTCAGGTGGACGATGAGCATTCTAAGTGATGTGTCCTATAAAGGTAATCGTAGCCTCAAGCCTCATCAACCGGGAATGGCTAAAATAGGGGAGGTGCAGCAAGGCTCGTAGGTAGCCCCCACTTGAGAGTAAGATTTACCCCTGTCTAGAGGTCCCTTTATATTTCAGCTGTGTGGACGGTTGATCATGACAACCGTCGGGGTTGTCTTATTCGGAACTGTTCAGTAAGGAATTGGTCCGGCTTTGTGTTGCAGGGGATTGGGAGTAATCCTCGGTACGGTGATCTAGGCCACGTACTGTGACGGACGGTACCCCAGTAGCCCTGCCATTGTATGGAATCCAAAATCCAATAAGTGCCAACGGTTTTGATTGTATTACCCACTTTTGTGGCTAGTAGCTGGAATTTAATAATGTAACAATTTCGACTATTTCTTATTTATTTGAAAACCCTAGTCCCTATTATAACATCATCAGATTTCCTATCAAATGTTTTGTTTAGCGTAAGGTAAAAACTTTTCCATGTTTATGTGTGGGAAGTCTTACGTGATACCTTTCTTTCAAAAGGTTTTGAAAATTAAGCAACTTTAACCTGTTACTCACACCAGACCCATGTCTGACACGGAGTTATTTCTGTTTTTCTTTAACTCTTGGGTACTCAAATTTTTATGAGTAGTCAAGGGAATTCAGGTTAGGATTCAGGTTAGCTTTGAAGAATTGTGGAGGAGCATATGGAGCAGGAGGCTTCTACGTATAGTTATATAGTTCCACTGTGTTGGTATCTCTGAGTGTTTCTGTATTGTGATTGAGTTGTAATAACTAGACAAGTGTTTGTAACTGTCTAGTATGTGTTGTATATGTCTGTGTAACTCTGATATTTGATGTATACTATGTTATACTTATGTTACTAATATAATTTATTCGTTCCGCTGTTGAGATTCTTGTGTTGTTTCTTCTTTCTCTTCTTTCTTTTCTCTTTTCTATCCCTTTCTTTCTTAAGGATGATACGACTTTTTGTGGAGAAAAAGTCGGGTCGTCTCAGATAAGGAAGGATGTTACTGTTTGGAAGTGCCATTTTTGTTTTTGCTTTCAGTTTTTATGATTAGGAACATTTATTAGAAATTGGCCGTGTTATAGATGTGTCATTGTCTTTAAAGTGGAATTTGGCATAGAAATGATGCAGTTGTAAATTGTAGTTCTTTCGCATTGGCTAACACAACAATCTTCAACCCGTATACTTGGGTCGAAGAATTTAGAGAAGCACCAAATGCCACTTTCCTAGGAGCTCGTTTAAGAATTTAAAGAAGAGCAAAACGCCATTTTTCTAGGAGTTTTAAAGAACTATTGGAAGAAGGGTTATTTTTTTCTTCGTTTCCACTCACTATTAGATAAATGCCAATAAATAAGCATATGAAGAACTGGTTTTAAGAATTCAAGAAGTGGTTAAATATAAATGGTCAAACATGAGAATGATCGATTCTTCAATATAAATATAACTTCGATGAATGAGAACAAAGGAGCGACAACAGTCAAGTAGATAATAAAACATGTCTTTTGAGTTAAAGTAAGCTGAATGAATTGGACAAAAAGAAAAGAAAACAACGAAGGTCTGACCGGTGCTCATTCTATGCCAACTTGAACGGAAACGCACAATAAAAGTGCCAATTCTAGTGGAAATGTGGATATATAAATTAAGAAGAGGAACAAAATGTTTTATTGTTATTCAATGATTTTAATTTAAAAGTCAAACTACATTAATTTTTATTTGCAAGTTATTATTTAAAATTAAGTGACTAGAATTCACAAGTAATTTCAAAGGGATGTGCATTAATTTGAAAGGCTTTGCACAAAAGATTTAACTTTCTCATGGTGTTACAAGAAAATCTATGTAGCAATAAGTTTGTAAATTCGGTACCTTTCTAAATTAGAAAGCACAATACTGATAGATCTTGCGCTTTTCAAAATTTAAAAAAAAATTCAGATCAGTAACCACAACTAGCTTGCACTTTCGTGTGATCGTCGATCTCGTCTGAGAAACCTACGGATGTGGCGTCTCCATATGCTATTTGTCATCTTTTTGGGTGGCTGTGAAGAATGACGATGAAGAATTTAAGAAAATAGATCAATCTCATGGAGAGTTGTTAGAGAAATCATGGAAGCTAACTTCATGTAGGCGTATAGTAATTTTGATAATTTGTTAATACTGCGTAGATAGCTTTTCTACTTATTATATAAATAAGATGTGCTGTTAAAGTTGAGTTACAAAATTACAGTAAGAATTGGTTATTTGTTGTTTTGATTATCCGATATCATTAATTAATATAACCATAAGGGTGGATTTTTTTTATAGTGATTGAATTTTAGGATAGAACCAGTCTCCGTCCATGTTTGGTTTGAAAACAACTTGTTGTCTTGCATGATTTTACTACTCTCTTTCTCTCTCATGCTATTTGACAGATAAAATTAAAATTACAAAAAAAAAATCATTTTCAAACTAAATAATATTTAGAGAAATAGGCCCTAGTTTATAAAATCCGGACAGAAATAGTCTTTGATGATAATTCAGTAGCTTACAGCGACTCGGATGCTCTTGTTCAATTACCATTCCAATTAATAAAACTTGCTTCTTCTTAAGTTTTGAAACATTCATGTGCACCCATCTAACTAGTGTCAACTAGTAAAGCGAGATTTTCTTGCTAAAATATCCATTCATCATCGCTATACATGTCAGATAAACATAATTGATATAGGCCATCAATTTTCTTTCCTTTTCCATGCCTAAGTTCAAATTGAAGATTGTATTTTATAAAAACTAAAGCATTAAGTCTTTTTTATCTTAATTAATTCCTTCACCTTTATGTGAATCTAAAGTTTTGAATATAAGAAGTTGTGATGTATGAACTAATATAAGAAGTGTAGCAATTTATTATGCTTATACCCAATCAAACGTGTTCTAGTTACGCTCATAACTTGTTGAACAACATGTCATGCTGAAAACTTTTATTGCAAACCTTTGTAACCCATGACATTCACCACCATAGCTCTTCCACCTCAAAACTGTTGATTCATATAATACACAATTGTTATATACGTAACTTTATACCGTAAAACGATAACAAAAGTTGGCATGAGGATATTTCATAATGCTTATATACTTGGTTATTTAGTTTGACGACTATCAATAGCCATTAGCTTTTCCAAACTCTCCTTCTATCGATGAATACAAATCAAGTAGTCCATAAGGTTGGAGTCATTCTTTCTATAGTGTCGTATAGTCCTTTTTTAATCTTCAAATCCACTGCATGTTTATTATACAATAGTATTTTGGATTCAAGAACTCCATCTCATGTAAAGATCTATGGAATAGACCATTCCATCGCTCATCAATGATTTCCCACACTTCCTCATATCTAGACTCCACACTTTGTACTTTTGATCTAGTTTTTTCTTTTGTTTGATCCATTACCTTATAAATATATCCCATTGCAGGTTTGCATCTCCGTCTGCTAGTTTAAGAACATTAAGGGAAGGAATTGTACTTTTCAAACAATAATTTATTCCATCTCACAAATTTTTATGGTCAAATTACTTTTCAACCTTTCTTTCTTTATCTTTCTAGAACCAGATTATCCTCCCATTCACTTCAGGTAAACAGTTTACTTAGACACACACATTGTTCTAACATGCTTTTTGATGTTAATTATTTAGTTACAAATCTTGTCACCGTTGGCCTTCTTATATCGTCACCTTTCATATACTTACGCATAAAAATTAAATTCCAACTACGTTTTATAAATAGTTTGTGTTACCTTTTCTTGCATGTCCAAAAGTTTTAACTTCAACATGAGTAGGTAACTCTTTAATATGATTAAAGTGAGATCTAAGCAGTGAGCTGCACAAGACAATCAAAATATTTTCCTTTTTTCCTTCATAACATCTCATCGACTTTAATGTAATTTGCAATACCATCCACAATACATGAACTATATTTTCTTCTTTTACCATATCGATAAGCATATCACAAATTTTTTACTATTTTCTGTATCTAAAGAGGTGTCAATTGATTTTAAAAACAGGACCATTTACCCAAAAATTTGTGAAGCTTCTATGTTTTTCGTCAGTTTGCCCATCTGATATAATCGTAAAATCCATCTTCTTCCACCCTTTTTTTATATTTCTAGCATTTTAACATTTTCTGCTTCATTAGCAAAATTATTGTAAATCCTGTGATAACTAAGAAGCTTTTACCCTTTTCCATAACCATAAGTAGAAGTATTGTTTACCATAATGTTAAAGAAAGAGCTTTTTACTAAATTAAAAGACAACGTTCACATAAAAAATTAGTAAATTTTTATGTAAACATCATCTCCATCCTCCTTTTTCTACATAGCATTCAATGTCTCGTTTTTTGTACTTGCACAACAAAAGATTTTTGACATCATCATTTAAATTATCTGCTTTGGCATCATTATTAAAGGGTGTTTCGTTTACTTTTTTCTATGCACTTTTGATTAATTCAACTATTTGTTCTGATACGTAGATACATGGTTATACATTTTCGGAATTCGAAGTAAGGTGTTGTTTACGACTGTGAATTCCACTAGTTATTGTCTTTGACCAATAATTACAGTGATTTATCATTTTATTATTCTACTTAACAAGTTTGCAGTGATCCCAGACAATCAAACTCTTTAGGATCCTATAAATCAGTGTTGTCGACGCGCTTACTTGGACATCAAAATGTCTCAAGTGTCAGCTTGGGGCTATTTTTCTTGTTAAGGCTCTGCTCATGCTTTAGGCACCATAAATGCGAGGGAAGCGCTGAAGCGCTCGCCTTAGGCATTGACAAAAGCATGTTTTTTCGACGATTTGAGGGTTATATAATACTCTAAGGCTTCAACCCAAAATTAAGCCCAAATTTGGCGCATTTAACCTAAACATGACGTGGTACATATAGACTTATATCACATACTCGTTCAATAATTTCAATTTTACTAACAATTTTAAAGTGAGATTTCTATGCATTCAAACAGAAAAGTCATGCTTAGGGCGTCTACAAAAGCGCTAGCTTGGCCATGCACTTTTTGTCGATAACAACAAATTACAACATTAATATATTTATTTTGACAATTTTGTACCAAATAAATATAAAAATGCATAACTTCATGTTACAAGAATCAGTGCCCAGAGCCAGTTAGAGAGGACAAAGGAAAGGTCTTTAATATGGGATTAGCTAGGCTTACTGCAGCCGATAAAGGAAAGACTGTGATGGAAGGTACGCTTTTGATTCAGAGTATTTCAGTTAGAGCACTTTTTGATACTGGTGCATTACATTCGTTTATATCTCAATGTTTTGTTGATAGATTATGCCTAGAATCCACCTACTTTGTTACTTCTTTAAGGGTTGTGAATCTTATAGGAGGATATGCAACTCTAGGGTTAAGATGTGACCAGTTAGAACTTGATTTATTAGGTCATAAATTTGCATGCAGTTTTTATGTTATTGATTTCGTAGATTTTGTGATCATTTTGGGAATGGATTGGTTGAGTCGGTATGAGGCTAGAATGTTTTTTCATGATAGATAGATATCATTGAGACACCCTTATAGTCATAACAAAGTGATATTCTTAGTAGAGAATACTGACCGGAGTGTTAGTGTTTTCCTTAACATTATGGAGGTAGGAGATAAGTTAAGTCAGGTTCAGATAGCAAAAGAGTTTGCAGATGATTTTGAGCTAGCCACTGGATTACCCCCTAAAAGAGCTATTGAGTTCAGAATAGATCTCGTACCCAGAGCGAAACCTGTGAGTGAACTCCCTAGCAAAATGACACCGACTGAGATAAAGTAACTGAAGGTGCAACTAGTGGATCTAGAAGGAAAGAACTTTATCAAATCTGTTCGCCTTGGGGAGCTGTAGTGGTGTTCTTGAAGAAACCAGATGGGTCGTTAAGAATGGTCATTGACTATCGTAAGCTGAATGAAAGGACAATTAAGTGTTCTTTTCCTAGAATAGATGATCTATTCGATCAGTTGAATGGAGCCACAGTGTTCTCCCAGTAAAGCTTAGCGATAGGTTTCCATCAGTTAAGAATGGCAGAGGACGGTATTCCTTTGACATCATTTCGAACTCGATATGGTTCACATGAGTGGTTGGTGATGCCATTTGGATTGACAAATGCGCCTACTTTCTTCTTAGATTTGACGAACCGATTTTTTCGAGAGTACTTGGATAGGTTTTTTCTGGTGTTCATAGATGACATTCTAGTATACTCTAAGGATTAAAGGAGAGCTTGAAGTTCATCTTAGAGTGGTGCTTGAGACGTTGAGGCAGAATCAGCTATAGGCAAAGTTTATCAAGTGTCATTTTTGAAAGAAAGAGGTTAAGTTTCTTGGTCACATGGTTTAGAGAAAGGATTGTCGGGTGATCCGAATAAGCTCGAGGCTATTAATAATTGGAAGAGAATGGGGATAGTGATTTAGACCAAAAGTTTTGTTGGACTGCCTGGCTACTACCGGAGATTCATTAAGGATTTCATGCGGAAAACAGCACCCTTAACTAAGCTAACCAGAAAGGAGGTGAAGTTTGCTTGGTCCGACAAGTGTGAGGAAGCATTCCTCAAATTAAAGCATCTGTTGACTAATGCACCAATGTTTGTAGTTCTAGACGGAAACTAAGGGTTGATTGTATATACCGATGCATGTGGAACCAGATTAGGAGCAGTATTGATGAAGAATGGTAAGGTTATTGCCTACGCATCCCTGCAGAAATAGAATAATACAAAATTTACCCAGCTTCGGAAAAACCCTACCTACGTACTGCCCCAAGGTTTCTACTAGAAATTAAGCCGTCGGACGCTTGCACACGTAAACTCGCGACACCCGCTATCGACTTGCCTTAACTCGCTCAAAACCCTATCACAACTCTGCCACTGAGTTGCGAATTCTCGAACTACGCCACCGTAGCTCGTTCCCTAGTCAAACGACTAGAAATTACACAAGTTTAAAAGTAAATTACAAAGTTAAAAGCAATTAAATAACAAAAACCTATTTTATAATCTAAAGCCCTATATAATTAATAACCAATGCCGGCCCAAACAAATAAGTGATAAGAAAATCCCTTTCTCCTTTTTATCTATGTCGGCCCATTCCTTTGTAACGTTGTCTTCCTATTTTCTTATGCTCCAATACTTTTTTCCTCTTCAATAAATTAGGGCTTTGGATAATATTTGAAGCCGTCGACTTTTGTTGATTGGTCGACTAAATGATTACGCATTGCTTGCTCTGTCGATCGACCGTCTCCTTCAGTTGCACACGGCTGCTTCTTGATCGAGTTCAATCTCGACTTCGGTATGTAATTTATGCCCTTTTCTCCTTCTGCTTAGCTTGCTTGAACTCGATCGTGATTCGAGTTGGATGATTTGTTCTTTGTTGCTTGAACTCGAATGATTAATTTTGGCTGATGATGATCGGGTTTTATAGGATTGGAATTCCTATATTTGCGTTCATATACATTTGTTTGAATTCATCAATTAATTTCTCTCAGTCATTGATTTTCATATGAACGATAGTGATGATTTCTGAATTTGTCACTTCGTATATTTGATTATTTCTGACTTTCTTGGCCACCATGGTGTTGAATTCTTTGATGATGTTCTTGACTTCGGCCAGTGATTTGAATTTGTAAAATTTTCGACTTTGTTAATTCATTATCTTGGTTACCACGGCTTTGTGAATTTTAACTTGGACTTCGGCCATTTGAGACTGTTGTAAACATTATCTGATTCTCGTTTGAAATCCCCTGCGACCTTATTTTTGGTTCGAACTTTATGCTATTACTTAGGCCATTTTTGAAATTCATTACTTGATTATTTCTGTGTCTTTTGTCTTTGTTCGACCGTTGAACTACTTGTGCCAGTTTGGTGAATTTCTAATCACTTCAGCTTTGAATTTCTCTGACCAGTTGAATAATTGACTGTTGTTGTGATTGTGTACATTTGGTAGAGATGTTGTATGGTTTTACTTGAATCTTGTGTTCTTCGTGATTCACCTAACTTTTGCTTCGCTTGATATTGTGATAATGTTGTTTCACTATTTGACATTGTTTTGCATTCTTCGGATTGTTGGTTCCACTCTTGTTTATGTAAAGTTTGGTCATACTACATACATATGTAGTTGGCTGCTTGACTTCGTATTCTTTGTCTTTGATCAAAACTGCATATATATATATTTATGTGTTCAAGCCTGTGACCATTCATGTTTTTTGCATTGGGTTGATGTCATGTTGAACTATCCGGTCGCATCTGTAGTTTGAATTAGACTTCATGGTGTTACGTTCTATTGTCTAGTGGCATTTGATCTTAATGCTGTACTTGACTGTGTTCATTTGTCTGCATTTGCATTGTCCACTTTTGGCTTCGATTTGAATTTTTCCATTACCTTACTTCGGCACTGTCATTGTTGCATTATGTTGTACCTGCTTTTGCCGCCTTAATGTACATGCCTTGAAGTCTGTTGTAGATGTAGTTCTGTCCACTGTGTACATTGTTTGGTTTTCCTGTATTCGCATGCTTGAAGTCATAGGGTTGCATGTGGTCTTGTTGAAGTCCAGTTTCATCTAAATCTGTACATTCATGTTGTGTTCTGTTCTTTGTTTCACTGGTGCATTGGTTCGAGTCTGGTTCTATTGGTGGCTTCACTTTAGTATTGTTGCATTTTCCACTTCGTTTCACCGTTGCATACATGTTGACTTCGTATATTTGTCATGGTGCATTCGTACTTGAAGTACTTGTCGACTTTTGGTTTCACTTAAACCTGGTTTGTATTGGGTTGAGGTGCACTGTGTTTCCAGTCTTTGTTGAACATGATTGCATCTTTGAATCTGGTCCGGCCTTGATTTCTTTGTAGTCTGGTTGGACTTGAGACTGTAGCATTCATATGTACATTACTTGTGGATGTCACTTTTCGTTTTTGTTTTCACTTGAACTTCATCTTGATTTTTGGAATTGCACCTTTGTTGAATCCAGCTTATAGCTCAGGTTTGACCTTGTGCTCGTGTCGTGATTTTATTTGTATTGCACTTGAGTTGAACCCGGCGTTTCATTTGGGTTTGACCTGTGCTCACCTGTCCTTGTAATTTTATCAAGTGTATATATCGGTGTGCATGGCCTTGTGCCATGTACAGTGATACACTGTGCATGTCACAAGTTGTTCATGTATGATGAATTCAAATTTAAATGATGACGAACAACCCAAATCACCGAGGCAAATAATATTTTCAAAATCACATTTTATTTTACATTGTAAAAATATTTTATTTTCAATTTCACTGTGTCAGTGTGTATTTTTGCAGATTGATCAGATGCTGGATTCAATCTGGAATGAAGTTGAAGATCAATTTTGAGTGAACGAGTGATATGTAGTGAGATGCATATGTAAATGATAATCGTGATGTGATTGAAATTGTATTGTCATTGAAATTGTATATATATAGTGAGAGCTTGAATTTGTACTATTCAAAATTGTAATAAATATTTGTTAAAATATCCGTGTGAATTTAAATTCTGTGTTATTTATTTTATTCAGCAAATATTTATTTAATCTGTGAAAATAAAATAGTACATTAACAAATACATTTAAATGAATATATGTATATATGTTTATTATCATCAAACAAAAATCATATATTCGCATATTCAACAGTCTCCCCCTTTTGATGATAACAAACATATATTTAAGATTTTGAATTTATTAAATTTATTTGATTATTCAATTTGCTCCCCATATTTAAATTCTCCCTCTCTACACAAAGTTTCCCTTCATATATGCATGTAAGTAAAAATATGCAAATGAGCCTAGATGCAAATAGAAAATATTTGACCTTTATTTGTCAAAATCTTAACTTCTCTCTCCCCCTTTTGTTATTAGCAAAAGGGTAATAGTGTTAGAAAAATAGAGATAAAGTGATAGACATTAATACAACATTAAAACTCAATCGAATATAAATATTAAATTTCAATAAAAAATCAAACAAAAATCATAAATACTCTGTTTGAAGCATATTCCACTTTAGAGTGATATGGATGATGTCATCATATAAAGCCATACAGTCGTGTCTATTTGTGGTATATTTATTTCAGGAATTTGAATATCTACTAACCATGCATAACCGTTAGGACTTTTAAATGAAATTAGTTGTATTTCCATTTTTTTAAAATGAATTCAAATATCTTCTAACCACGTATAACCATGAGGACTTTTAAATGGGATTATAATCAACTTGTCTATTTAATTAATCAATTTTAATATGTGTTCCATACATGCATAACCGTGAGGACTTTTAAATGAGCATGGAAGCACATAAAAATTCCAAGTAATTCACCCATGCATAACCGTGAGGACTTTTAAATGAGAGTGAATACTTTGAATTTTATTTTTTAAATAAAATAAAAAACGTATGATTATCGTTTAAAGTACCATATATTGACAAACTATATTGAATTTTGATGAGTGATGGTCATTAGAAATATGATAGAAATAGAGATGTTCATTGAATTTTTACCAACAAAAAGTTTTTATATCTCTTGTTCAAATTTCTAAAGAAATTTACTAAATATACCGTCTCAAGTCATAATATATGATTAATATAAACACTTATCACTTTTTCAATCACTGTTTATCTTTTGAATAATTAGTAAGGAGTCAGACTAGTCAATATAGTCATTTAAAATCATATTCAACAATAATTATCAAGTTATCTAAAAACGACTAATCTGAAACAAGGTCAAAAATGAATTTCTGGAAGGGATTTTATAAGAAAATTTATGCTATTTGAAAAATATGCAGATATTTTCTTTGAAAAACGATACAATTACTGAATGTTTCAACATAAATCATATTCCACTAGAAATTTTTTTATCAACTAGATTACTAGTGTAATTTGTATCTAAATTTTTCTTTCACTCGAGATTATCATTAACTAATGTCATAGATTGAAATTTGCAATGATTTCTTGAAATCCTGGTTTTCTAACCTTTTAAATGAAATTCTTTTGGATTTTAATTGAAGCCGTGCCAGTAAACAAAATAGTGAATATAATGTCAGCCGTAAATAACCAAATGTATTATCATACACCATCATTAATCATTAAAACATCATCAATAGTCCACACAAATTGTTCAAATATGTTCGGTTAATAATTTTGAATAAGTCAGATTAATCATCAACATTCATTTGTTTATCGCATAACTGGCTGAATTAATTCAAATCAGATATGGTGTAGATTATCACATTAATATATCCTCCAAGATGAATATACCATTACTTCTTTTGCCTTTACGATATTTTTTCGTTGTTGTCCATTGTGATTCTGTCACCTTTGTACCAGGCTAAGGAACTTTGCTTTGTCGCCTATTATGTCCCTGGAGCAGCCAGAATCCAAGTAACACTATTGTTGTTCCTTAGCCTGCCACCATACCTACACAATGAAAGATTTTTGTGACCTATTTGTTTTTATATGTCCATGTTTGTTAGCGGCAACTGATTTTAAAAATAATTTTGTGGAGACCAAAAACTATTTACGTGTTCCATTCGGCACACAGATTTGTTTAACATTGAGGGATTTTATATTTGTGCCTTTTGGAACCCAAATTGTTATGGTTTTCATGTGTTGGGGTCTATACCAACAAATATTGTGATTGTGCCCAAATTTTCCATAAATTGTGCACTTGAATTTGACTTGATTAATTTTGCTTCTATCAAGTTCAGAGTGAGTATACCCAAGTCCTTGTCTATCATTATTAACAGTATGTTTTGCTATTAGCATATTTAGTTATTTTTCACTTTTGGAAAAGTTTCCTAAAGTTGTAGACAATTTTTGGATTTGTGTTTTGAGAGATTCATTATCATTTAATAATTGTGTGCACTTTTTAATAGATTTTTCTCTCCTAGTATTTTCACTTTCTTTTAAAATCAGAATTTCATTTTCAAGCAATTTAATTTTAATTTCTGATTTTTTAATCTCTTCTTCAAATGTTGGACACTTATCACACTTAGGAATCCTACTTTGATAGTTTTTAACTAATTGATCAATATGTTTTTTAAATCTATCAAAGTATCTTTTTGTGATTCAAGTTTGACGTACTTCTTCCTATGTCGTTCAAAACAGTCATTTACTTCGTGGAAATGTATAAGTAATTCCGAGTGAGTGAGTTTTGATACCTCGCTTGGCTCATCATCATCGCTATCAGTTATATTACCTCGAAGACACATATCTTCTTTCTCACTCTCACTGCTAGTACTTTTATTATCTTCATCACTTCTATTCCACGTAACTGCAAAACTTCTCCTTTTTGATTTATTTTCTAAGCCGTGTCGATTTTGAGGACAATTTGGCTTGATGTGTCCGGGTTTGTTGCACTTATGATAGATGATTTCTTGCTGTTCTGGGCTATCTAGAACTTTGATTATTCTGCTTTTTAATTTTTGATTTAGAGCTAGATTTCTGTATTTGCGGTTCCAAATTTTGAATTTCTTCATTAATAGTGCCAGCTCCGTTGCTCCATCATCATTGTTATCATCATCACTTTTAGTTGTTCCTTTGAGAGCTATTTATTTCTTTCGAGTATCTCCTCCTTCACCCCCTTCCTTGAATTTCATTTCTAGCTCATAAGTGGTGAGATTTATGATGAGTTCTTCAACTTTGATTTGTTTTAAATCTTTCTATTCTTAAATGGCAGTCACTTTTGCTTCAAAACTTCGTGGAAGGACTCTGAGGATTTTTTGGACTATATCTAATTCCATGTATGATTTTCCAAGAGCTTTTGATTTTTATACGATGTTGTAAAGCCGTCCGTAATCTCTTTGATATTTTCTTCCTTGGCCATTGTAAAATTCTTGTATTTTCTACTCAGCATGGCAAGGCGAGATTTCTTGAATTGAGATGTTCCTTCATGAGTCACTTCTAATGTGTGCTATACTTCCTGTGCAGTTAGACAATGAGACACGATTAAATTCAATACGATTCAATGAACAAATAATAGAATTCATAGCTTTAGCATTAGCATTCTGCAACTTATTTTCTAGATCTGTGGATTGATCAAATATTTTTTCAATTTCTTGATCATTTACAACTATAGTGGGTGCTCTATAACCTATCTTAACTATATTCCAAACATCAATAGTTTTCATAAAAAATTTCATTCCATTTTTCCAGTAAGCATATTCACCATTGAACATGGTGGTCTAACTACAGACTGACCCTCAGTAAAAACATTATTAAAGAAGCCATTTTAAAAATCCAAAATTTTAAAACAAAAATTTTGTTTTTGAAAAATCATATTTTTTAAAACAATAATGGCTTTTGTACTAGCTTTGATACCACTTGTAGGATCGATTTCACCCTAGAAGGGGGTGAATAGGGTGATACTATTAATCATAAAAAACTATTGCGGAAGTTTATAAAATATTTTCAACACAGATGTAATAGAATAATAGCAGCGTAGGTAATAGCAAAATAATAAATGCAGAAATAGAACAACACAGAATTTACCTAGCTTCGGCAAAACCCTGCCTACGTGCTGCCCAGAGGTTTCTACTAGAAATTAAGCCGTCGGATGCTTACACATGTAAACTCGCGACACCCTCTATCGACTAGCCTTAACTCTACGCTCAAAACCCTGTCAAAACTCAGCCATTGAATTGCGAATTCTCAAACTACACGACTGTAGCTCGTCCCCTAGTCACACGACTAGAAATTACCCTAGTTCAAAAGTAAATTACAAAATTAGAAGCAATTAAATAACAAAAACCTATTTTATAATCTAAAGCCCTATATAATTAACAACCAAGGCCGACCCAAACAAATAAGTGATAAGAAAATCCCTTTCTCCTTTTTATCTTTGTCAGCATGTTCCTTTGTAACGCTGTCTTCCTCTTTTCTTATGCTCCAATATTTTTTTCCTCTTCAATAAATTACGGATTTGGATAATATTTGAAGCAGCCGACTTTTATTGATTGATCGAATAAGTGATTACGCATTGCTTGCTCTGTCGATCGACTGTCACCTTGAGTTGCACATGGCTGCTTCTCGATTGAGTTCAATCTCGACTTCGGTATGTAATTTATGCCTTTTGCTCTTTTTGGTTAGCTTGCATGAACTCGATCGTGATTCGAGTTGGATGGTTTGTTCTTTGTTGCTTGAACTCAAATGATTAATTTTGGCTAATGATGATCGGGTTTTATAGGATTGGAATTCCTATATTTTTTTCGTATATTTTTGTTTGAATTCATCAATTGATTTCTCTCGGTCATTGATTTTCGTATGAACGATAGTGATGATTTCTGACTTTGTCACTTCGTATATTTGATTACTTCTGACTTTGCTTGGCCGCCATGGTGTTGAATTCTTTGACGATGTTCTTGACTTCGGCCAGTGATTTGAATTTGTATAATTTTTGACTTTGTTAATTCATTATCTTGGTTACCACGGCTTTGTGAATTATAACTTAGACTTCGACCATTTGAGACTGCTGTAAACATTATCTGATTCTCGTTTGAAATCCCCTGCGACCTTATTTTTGGTTCGAACTTTATGCTATGACTTCGGCCATTTTTGAAATTCACTGCTTGATTATTTCTGTGTGTCTTTTGTCTTTGTTCGACTGTTCAACTACTTATGCCAGTTTGGTGAATTTCTAATCACTTCGGCTTTGAATTTCTCTGACCAGTTGTATAATTGACTGTTGTTGTGATTGTGTACATTTGGTAGAGATGTTGTATGGTTTTACTTGAATCTTGTGTTCTTCATGATGCACCTGACTTTTGCTTCACTTGATATTGTGATAATGTTGTTTCACTGTTTGACATTGTTTTGCATTCTTCGGATTGTTGGTTCCACTCTTTTTTATGTAAAGTTTGGTCATACTACATACATATGTAGTTCGCTGCTTGACTTCGTATTCTTTGTCTTTGATCAGAACTGCATATATGTATTTGTGTGTTCATGCCTGTGACCATTCATGTTGTTTGCATTAGGTTGATGTCATGTTGAACTGTTCGGTTGCAACTGTAGTTTGAATTAGACTTCATGTTGTTATGTTCTGTTGTCTGGTGCCATTTGATCTTGATGTTGTACATCACTGTGTTCATTTATCTACACTTTCATTGTCCACTTTTGGCTTCGACTTGAATTTTTCCATTACCTGACTTCAGCGCTGTCATTGTTGCATTATGTTGTACCTGTTCTTGCTGCCTTCACATACATGCCTTGAAGTCTGGGGTAGATATAGTTCTGGCCACTGTATACATTGTTTGGTTTTCCTGTATTCGCATGCTTGAAGTCGTAGAGTTGCATGTGGTCTTGTTGAAGTCCAGTTTCATCTAAATCTGTACATTCATGTTGTGTTTGTTCTTCATTTCAATGGTGCACTGGTTCGAGTCTGGTTCTGTTGGTGGCTTCACTTTAGTATTGTTGCACTGTCCACTTCATTTCACTATTTCATACATGTTGACTTCATATATTTGTCACAGTGCATTCGTACTTGAAGTACTTGTCAACTCTTGGTTTCACTTAAACTTGGTTTGTATTGGGTTGAGGTGCAATGTGTTTCCAGTCTTTTTTGTACATGATTGCATCTTTGAATCTAGTCTGGCCTTGATTTCTTTGTAGTCTGTTTGGACTTGAGACAGTAGCATTCATGTGTACATTACTTGTGTATGTCACTTTTCATTTTTCTTTTCAATTGAACTTCATCTTGATTTTTGGAATTGCACCTGTGTTGAATCCAGCTTATAGCTCGGGTTTGACCTTGTGCTCGTGTCGTGACTTTATTTGTATTGCACTAGAGTTGAACCCGACGTTTCATTTGGGTTTGACCTGTGCTCACCTGTCCTTGTAATTTTATCAAGTGTATATATCGGTGTGCACGGTCTTGTGGCATGTACAGTGATACACTTTACATGTCACAAGCTATTCGTGTATAATGAATTCAAATTTAAATGATGACAAGCAACCCAAATAACTTAGGCAAATAATATTTTCAAAATCAAATTTTATTTTACATTGCAAAAATATTTTATTTTCAATTTTACTGCGTCAGTTTATTTTTGCAGATTGCTCTGGGATGAAGTTGAAGATCAATTTTGGGTGAATAAGTGATATGTAGTGAGACGCATATGTAAATGATAATTGTGATGTGATTGAAATTGTATTGTGATTGAAATTGTATATATATGTAGTGAGAGCTTGAATTTGTACTATTCAAAATTGCAATAAATATTTGTTTGAATAAAATATCTGTTTGAATTTAAATTCTATGTTATTTATTTTATTCAGTAAATATTTATTTAATCTTTGAAAATAAAATAGTACATTAACAAATACATTTAAATGAATATATAAATATATATATATGTTTGTTATCATAAAAAAAAATCATATATTCGCATATTTAACATGACCAGTATTGATAGAGAGAACTGTTTATAAGCAGAAAGGGAATCCAGTACTAGCTGAAAGGATCAGGAGACTTAAGGTTGGAATAAAGATCCATGATTTAAGGGATTTTAGCCTTGACCAAAAAGGATGGCTAAGAAAGAAGGGACGTGTGACGACCGCCCATGACTCCCGCACCAAAACAAGGGAATAGTGCGCTGAAAAGCGTGCCAGGTAGCCTTGGACGATAGTCAGGGTAAAATAAAACAGCAAACTCAATCGTACCACTCACAGCGCATGGATAAAATACAATAGGGAAATATGTAGTGAAGCTCCATAACAGAATGTCATCATATAAGCATCATAGTAGTTTTATACAAACATATGAATCGTCATACATCAAAGCCTCACTACATAACACTCAATCAGATACAACAGCGGAACACCCAGTACATATAGTAAGAAAACTAATATGCAAAGCCTCCTGCTCGTCTTCGTCATCATCAGCGTAGATCTCTAAGAACAGCACCTGTCACCTGCTACCTAGTCTGCCCATCCCAACATGGATGAACAGCCCAAGGTAATAAGAGGAGACATAAAACCTTGAGTCAGACAAAGTCTTAGTGAGCAGTAAATCAACTATCAAACATACCAAAAGAGCATAAGGGATATAAGGAATAGGAACCAAACCATCCCACTCCACCTCTTTCTACAGTGATAGCCCCCAGACACATACTAAGAAGAAGCAAGCATAACATAGCAGATAATTAAGGTAAAGCAATAATCACTCGAGCCAAGGACGATGTTTTCCAAATACAAACCCCCAAGGCCTAAACCAAGATCAGATAAGCACCCAGAAAACACCGCTCTTGAGACCGAATGATAATACAACCAAACATCCATGACTCTGGCTATCACTGTTATCCTTGCCTTGATTTCACCGTTAGTTGAATGACCACCTGTCAAGGGCTAATGGTAACCCCGGTTTTAGACATAACTTTGCACGTCATCATGACCCGTGCCTAAGCCGAACGCATCAGCCCAGAGTACTAGCACGTCATCGTGACCCGTGCTTGGAACGTCATCGTGACCCGTTCCAACGTACCCTTGCTTTGAGTATGCTAGAACCTTCAACAACGATGAGATCTTAGCCTCCTAGTCATCCTCCTTGACGACTCTTTCCATACTAACTCAAGCGCCTCTCAAGCTAACCATTATCCATCCCAACTCGGACTGCATCACTGAGTTATAACTTCGCACGTCGTCATGACCCGTGCTTGGAACGTCATCATGACCCGTCCCATCTCAACATATGCCTTGCCCCATCACATCATAGCAAAGTCCCATCTCAATATCATGCTTTGCCTTCTCGCATTATGGCAAGGTTCCACATCATCGAATCCATCCATATGAGCTTCCACATCCGCTTCATATGCTACAGGCAGCTTTCACCATTCAAGAGCCTTTCCACTTAGCTTTTGAATCACCATCGACCTTACTTGTCCAAGTCAAGTAATAGATCAACTAATCAATCAAATCAAACATTAATCCAAGCAATCAATCATTCAACAAGATCTACATAGAAAATCAAGTAATCAAACATGATCTAAATAGGCATTTATAATTACAATGGCAATTTCGTAAATAAATGAGCACAGATCTAACATACATGAATCATGGGTCTTTAGCATAGATCTAACAAATATAAATCATGGGTTTTGTCTCTACAACTAGATGAATGAACTTGCAAAGGTAAAACATCTTCATAAGTAATGGATCTATACTTGGATCTAAGGAAGAATGCATAAAATCACTATCTACAACACTCCAACAAACCACCAATCCAATACACTCCTTTGGGTCCGCGTGAGAGATAACTACCACTCACCAAATCACCCAAACACTTCAAAAACAATCAACTCCAGATCTGGACAGCGAAGATCAAGGCTTGATCCGGCAAAATCTCGCTTCAATCGATGAAATCTCACTCGAACGGATGAAGATCTTCAACTTTGGCCCTTGAATCTTTGATCTTGATCTTCGATCTTGGATGGATGTTAGAACTAGATTGGAATGGAGAAAAGAAGATGAAGAAATGTTGTAGTCGAGTTCCCAAAATGGCAGCACTTCGTCGCTTCAAAAACCGGTGCCAAAAAGTGAGCCAAAGCCCTCTATTTATAGGCTGAAATCTTAGGTCGTCCGCCCCTTAGGTCGTCCACGACCTAACTATCCCGACTTACGACCTAACTATCCAGACCTACGACCTAAAGCATACGCGACTCAACTCTCCAACGACCTAACCCTTACGCAAAATGCACGACCTAACACAAACAAGCCGTGTCCCTTTCTAGGTCGTCAGAACGACCTAACGACCCAACACATCCACGACCCACGACCTAACACAAACATCCTGCCTCAACATAGGTCGCCTACGACCTAAATACACACTGTGACCTATCTTAGGTCGCTTCCCGACCTAACTCCCTTAAGTCACCTACTATTAGGTCGCTAAACCCCTTAGGTCGCTCACTCTCTTAGGTCGCTAGCTTCTTAGGTCGGTCAAACCTATAGGTCGCTCAAATACCTAAGTCGCTCTAACCCGTTATCTACTAGGTCGTACTATCTTGAGTCGCTCCTCTATCTTAGGTCGCTCACCTCTTAGGTCGCTCATCCGGCCTAACTTCCACACGACCTAAATCCTATACGACTTAACTCCTACACGACCTAACTCTTAAGTCGCTCAACATACTTAAGCCGTTACATCTATAGGTCGCTCCACTCAACCTAACTCTCATACGGCCTAAGCTTCACACGAGCTAACTCTTCTAACCTGCTAACTCTTAGGTCGTTAACTCGTAATACTACTAGGTCGCTAACCCCTAACTCAAGCAACCACTTTAAGTCGTCTACGACTTAAGAACACTCTACGACCTAACCAAGAGCCGATCTAAGGACCCTATGCAACCGAGTTAACTTCCTTACGAGCTATCTTTTACACGACTTAGGCTATGGATGACGTAAACAACACTAACGACCTAATAATTCTACGATTATATCAACACGTAAAATACGGGTCGTTACATTCTCTCCCCCTTAGGAATTTCGCCCCCGAAATTCCAAACAAACAACAGCAATCAAAACTATTCCGCATGCCTACCATCCATAGCAATCAACAAACCATGCATCCAATTCTAGCCTAGCATGCAGAATTCTAAGATTAGAACAAGCTACAAATTCATGAGATGTCACGACACCTTAGGGCCATACCTCGAAGAGTCCAGGATGAGCTGCCTTCATCCTCTCTTCCTCCTCCCATGTACAGTCGTTAACATCATCACTCCATTGTACCTTGAGCAACGTAATCGTCTTCCTCCTAAGCTGTTTCGTGTCGGTTCCAACAACACGAAGTGGCTTACGAGGTCTCGAAACAACTGGATCAACCTCCAAGTCTTCACAGCTATCAGCAGAAACCACCGTAGTTAGGTCGTGCACATACTCCCGTAGATACGATACATGAAAAACATTGTGCACACCCGCCATCTTTTCCGGTAACTCCAACCTATAAGCGAGCTTTCCAATTCGCTCAATAATCGGAAATGGTCCAACAGATCTCGGAGTCAATTTTCCTTTCTTCCCGAATCTAATGACATTCTTCAGTGGAGAAATCTTCACAAAAACCATATCGCCTACGTCGAATTCCAAATCCTTACGACGATTATCGGCATAACTTTTCTGACGATCTTGGGCTGCTTTCATTCGTTGCCGAATGATCTCTATACAATCCGAAGTCTGTCGAATCATCTCTGGCCCAAGTATCAGCTTTTCTCCAGTTTCTAACCAACATGTCGGAGAGTTACACGGTCTCCCATATAATGCCTCATATGGTGCCATACCAATGCTCGACTGATAACTGTTATTATATGCAAACTCTACCAAATGAAGATGATCTTCCCATGATCCTCCGAAGTCCAGAACACAAGATCTAAGAAGATCTTCCAAAACTCGATTGACTCTCTCAGTCTGACCATCTATTTGCGGGTGATAAGCTGTACTCAAACACAACTCAGTTCCCAAAACTTCCTGGAAGCTCTTCCAAAATCCACTAGTGAACAATGGGTCTCGATCGCTCACTATACTCTTCGGAATACCATGGAATCGAACTATCCACTTAACATAAAGCTCAGCCAACTTCGATGCAATCCTAGTCGATGGAACAGGAATGAATCTTGCACTCTTAGTCAGACGATCTACGATGACCCAAATCCCTTCCTTCCCTGTCCTGGTTCTAGGTAGACCATCGATAAAATCCATCGACACTTGCTCCCACTTCCATGTAGGAACTTCTAATGGCTGAAGTAATCCACTGGGCTTCTTCTGCTCAGCTTTCACCAACTGGCAGTTCATACACTTGGAAATAAAATTTCCAACATCTTTCTTCATGCCTTCCCAGTAGTAAGTTCTCTTCATATCCTGATACATCTTATTTCCACCTGGATGAATTGTCAACTTCGAGTGATGACTTTCCCTCAGAACTTCATCTCTCAATCCATCTATATCGGGACCAACTAGTCGTCCTTGCTTTCGAAGCCAACCCTCTCGATCGACCTCGAATCCTTTATCCTTCTCTGGTTCCAATCCAGACTCAAAATCCTGGATAATCCTGACAAGCTTATCGTCTCGCTTTTGGCTCTCGCCAATCCTTTCCACAAGAGTAGGTCTTATCGATAAGTTTGCCAACATTTCAGGTTCCAATTCACATCTGGGCCTGAAATCAAATCCAGCCAAATACTCGAGACTCTTCCATTCCGAAAACATGGCTCCCAATCCTGCATGTCTTCGACTTAACGCATCTGCCACTGCGTTACCTTTTCCCGGAGTATAGGCTACACCAAAATCATACGATGCTAGAAACTCTAGCCACCGTTGCTGTCGAAGATTCAAATCCTTTTGGGAGAAAAGATACTTCAATGACTTATGATCCGTAAACAACTCGAATCGAACTCCCAATAGATAATGTCTCCACATCTTCAAAGCAAACACAATTGCCGCTAACTCCAAATCATGAGTCGGATAATTCCTTTCATGCGGCTTCAGTTGTCGACTTGCATACGCAACAACTTTACCCTTTTGCATTAGCACTGCTCCCAGTCCAGTACCACATGCATCGGTGTAAACCACCATCTCATCATTCCCATTTGGAATAGTCAAAACAGGAGCACTTGTCAGTCGCTCTTTTAGGATTACGAAAGCTTGCTCACACTTGTCATCCCATCTGAACACTTGGTTCTTCTTCGTTAATCCTGTTAATGGTGCAGCTATCTTGGAAAAATCTTTGATAAACTGACGATAATATCCTGCTAATCCAAGAAAACTTCTTATATCAGATGCATTCTTAGGTCTAACCCAATCCTGGATTGCTGCCACTTTAGCGGGATCAACCGCTATTCCATTTCCAGAGATAACATGGCCTAAGAACCTCACTTCACTCTTCCAGAAGTGACACTTCGAAAACTTAGCCTTCAGCTGATGTTTCCGTAAGATTTCCAAAACAATTCTCAAGTGTGTCTTGTGTTCTTCCTCAGTTCTGGAATAAATCAGAATATCATCCACGAACACAAGCACGAACTTATTCAACTGATCTCTGAACAACCTATTCATAAGATCCACAAAATATGCTGGTGCATTGGTCAATCCAAACGGCATTACCAGCCACTCATAAAACCCGGATGGTGTCCTGAAAGCAGTTTTCGGCACACTATCCTTCGCCACTCTCAACTGGTGAAATCCCGTTGTCAAATCCATCTGAGAAAACACCTTAGCCTCGTGGAGCTGATCAAAGAAGTCATCTATTCTCGGCAATGGATACTTGTTCTTCTTAGTCACCTTATTCAACTCACGATAATCCACACACAACCTCAATGATCCATCCGCTTTGGTTGCAAACACAACTGGTGCACCCCATTCGGACACACTACGCCGAATGAATCCCTTCCGTAAAAGGTCATCAACTTGCACCCTCAACTCTTGCTGCTCCCTAGGCGCCATCCGCCTAAGAGGCATCACAACAGGTCTGGCTCCCTCAACTAGATCGATATGAAACTCGATCTCCCTATGCGGCGGTAACCCTTTGACCTCGTCAAAGACGTCCTCAAATCCATTCACAATAGGCACCGACGACAGTCCATCCCGTGGAACAACCAGCGAATACATGAAGCTCATGAAGACGCCTTCCTCATGCTTACATCGTATCACAACCTTTCGCCCATCCACATTTTCGACTGTCACCTCCAGCCTCTCACAATCAATCCTTGCCGCATACTTCCTAAGCCAGTCCATACCCAAAATAATTCCGAACCCCGTAAAGTTCAGAACAAAGCAATCACAAACGAACGAGCAATCATGACTCGACACAACTAGGCCACGGCATATCACACACAAACATGACGAACCCCCAACTGGATTAGTCACAACCAATGGCCTATCAACAATATCCGGTTTCAAACCTAACCGGCCTACCAAATCATCACAAACAAAAGAATGCGACGCTCCAGTATCAAACAACACTCTAACTGGAACACCACAAATAGAAAGAGTACCTTGAACCACCACACTCTTCCCCTTCTCTTCAGCAATAGGAGCTTTTGAAGACGACGGCACAGCTCCCAAAGCATAAGCTTGCACAACCTGCCTATCTTTCCTCGGTTCTGGACAGTCCTTCTTGATATGTCCCAGCTTATCACAGTTGTGGCACTTCAACTGCACCTTTGGATTCTTGCAATCCCGGGAGAGATGACCCTTCTGTCGGCAGTTGTAGCAAGTCACTTCGCCTTTCAACTTCTTCTGGCCATCCTTTCCCTTCTGTTGCTGCTGCTTCCTCTTCTTATTTCCACCCTGCTGTGGCTTAGACCCTTCCTTGGTTACAGCAACAACAGAACCTTCCCTGGGAAACAAACTCTCATGCCTAAGAGCTTTTTCCACAAGCTTCTCAAACGGATCGTCCAAATGATCCACTAACTGCCTTCCAAGATAAGCGTCCAAACCGGTCACAAACTTCTCGTTCTTCTGGTAGGGAGAATCAATATACGATCTGGCATACTTGGACAAAGCTTCGAACTCAGAAATATACTCAAGAACTGGTCTCCCACCTTGCTTGAGCTCCACAAACCTCTTAAACAAAACATATTTCTGAGCCGTAGAGATGAACTTGGCTTCAAATCTGACTTGGAATTGCTCCCAAGTGATCCCTTCCTCTGGAGTATCGATGGTGATGGAATTCCACCAATCAGCAGCTCTTCCCTGAAGCTGTCTTGATGCAAGCTTCCTCTTGGTTGCATCCTCAATTCCCAAATCACCAAAAATCCTTCGACAAGCATCAATCCATCTCTGCACTTCAATGGTCGATTCCGTCCCCAAGAAAGCTTTTCCTCCAAGAGAAGTATAGTCCTTGCAAAGCTTAGCAAAATCCACTGGTCTTGGAGCTTGAACTTGAACCCCAACATCTACAGATGGCCCTGGAGCTGGTATCCTTCTCATGATCGAAGTCATCATCGCTTCGAACATAGTTCCATAATCAACAGCTTCTTCAGCAGCACGTCCTTCCCTTGCAGCTGGTCTCCCTCTTCGACTCATCCTTAACATCTGTAATAAGAATGATTAGAACACCTTAAGAAACAACTGCATAAGGAGTTCAAATCCATTTAAACTACTATATTATATATAGTAATCATCCATCAAAATACAATTACGTCTCTCATACGCAGTTACGTCAGCGAGCGTTGGCTAAAAATCGATTAACCAAAGCTCTGATACCAAATGTGACGACCGCCCATGACTCCCGCACCAAAACAAGGGAATAGTGCGCTGAAAAGCGTGCCAGGTAGCCATGGACGATAGTCAGGGTAAAATAAAACAGCAAACTCTATCGTACCACTCACAGCGCATGGATAAAATACAATAGGGAAATATGTAGTGAAGCTCCATAACAGAATATCATCATATAAGCATCATAGTAGTTTTATACAAACATATGAATCGTCATACATCAAAGCCTCACTACATAACACTCAATCAGATACAACAGCGGAACACCCAGTACATATAGTAAGAAAACTAATATGCAAAGCCTCTTGCTCGTCTTCGTCATCATCAGCGTAGATCTCTAAGAACAGCACCTGTCACCTGCTACCTAGTCTGCCCATCCCAACATGGATGAACAGCCCAAGGTAATAAGAGGAGACATAAAACCTTGAGTCAGACAAAGTCTTAGTGAGCAGTAAATCAACTATCAAACATACCAAAAGAGCATAAGGGATATAAGGAATAGGAACCAAACCATCCCACTCCACCTCTTTCTACAGTGATAGCCCCCAGACACATACTAAGAAGAAGCAAGCATAACATAGCAGATAATTAAGGTAAAGCAATAATCACTCGAGCCAAGGACGATGTTTTCCAAATACAAACCCCCAAGGCCTAAACCAAGATCAGATAAGCACCCAGAAAACACCGCTCTTGAGACCGAATGATAATACAACCAAACATCCATGACTCTGGCTATCACTGTTATCCTTGCCTTGATTTCACCGTTAGTTGAATGACCACCTGTCAAGGGCTAATGGTAACCCCGGTTTTAGACATAACTCTGCACGTCATCATGACCCGTGCCTAAGCCGAACGCATCAGCCCAGAGTACTAGCACGTCATCGTGACCCGTTCCAACGTACCCTTGCTTTGAGTATGCTAGAACCTTCAACAACGATGAGATCTTAGCCTCCTAGTCATCCTCCTTGACGACTCTTTCCATACTAGCTCAAGCGCCTCTCAAGCTAACCATTATCCATCCCAACTCGGACCGCATCACTGAGTTATAACTTCGCACGTCGTCATGACCCGTGCTTGGAACGTCATCATGACCCGTCCCATCTCAACATATGCCTTGCCCCATCACATCATAGCAAAGTCCCATCTCAATATCATGCTTTGCCTTCTCGCATTATGGCAAGGTTCCACATCATCGAATCCATCCATATGAGCTTCCACATCCGCTTCATATGCTACAGGCAGCTTTCACCATTCAAGAGCCTTTCCACTTAGCTTTTGAATCACCATCGACCTTACTTGTCCAAGTCAAGTAATAGATCAACTAATCAATCAAATCAAACATTAATCCAAGCAATCAATCATTCAACAAGATCTACATAGAAAATCAAGTAATCAAACATGATCTAAATAGGCATTTATAATTACAATGGCAATTTCGTAAATAAATGAGCATAGATCTAACATACATGAATCATGGGTCTTTAGCATAGATCTAACAAATATAAATCATGGGTTTTGTCTCTACAACTAGATGAATGAACTTGCAAAGGTAAACATCTTCATAAGTAATGGATCTACACTTGGATCTAAGGAAGAATGCATAAAATCACTATCTACAACACTCCAACAAACCACCAATCCAATACACTCCTTTGGGTCCGCGTGAGAGATAACTACCACTCACCAAATCACCCAAACACTTCAAAAACAATCAACTCCAGATCTGGACAGCGAAGATCAAGGCTTGATCCGGCAAAATCTCGCTTCAATCGATGAAATCTCACTCGAACGGATGAAGATCTTCAACTTTGGCCCTTGAATCTTTGATCTTGATCTTTGATCTTGGATGGATGTTAGAACTAGATTGGAATGGAGAAAATAAGATGAAGAAATGTTGTAGTCGAGTTCCCAAAATGGCAGCACTTCGTCGCTTCAAAAACCGGTGCCAAAAAGTGAGCCAAAGCCCTCTATTTATAGGCTGAAATCTTAGGTCGTCCGCCCCTTAGGTCATCCACGACCTAACTATCCCGACCTACGACCTAACTATCCAGACCTACGACCTAAAGCATACGCGACTCAACTCTCCAACGACCTAACCCTTACGCAAAATGCACGACCTAACACAAACAAGCCGTGTCCCTTTCTAGGTCGTCAGAACGACCTAACGACCCAACACATCCATGACCCACGACCTAACACAACATCCTGCCTCAACATAGGTCGCCTACGACCTAAATACACACTGTGACCTATCTTAGGTCGCTTCCCAACCTAACTCCCTTAAGTCACCTACTATTAGGTCGCTAAACCCCTTAGGTCGCTTACTCTCTTAGGTCGCTAGCTTCTTAGGTCGGTCAAACCTATAGGTCGCTCAAATACCTAAGTCGCTCTAACCCGTTATCTACTAGGTCGTACTATCTTGAGTCGCTCCTCTATCTTTGGTCGCTCATCCGGCCTACCTTCCACACGACCTAAATCCTATACGACTTAACTCCTACACGACCTAACTCTTAAGTCGCTCAACATACTTAAGCCGTTACATCTATAGGTCGCTCCACTCAACCTAACTCTCATACGGCCTAAGCTTCACACGAGCTAACTCTTCTAACCTGCTAACTCTTAGGTCGTTAACTCGTAATACTACTAGGTCGCTAACCCCTAACTCAAGCAACCACTTTAAGTCGTCTACGACTTAAGAACACTCTACGACCTAACCAAGAGCCGATCTAAGGACCCTATGCAACCGAGTTAACTTCCTTACGAGCTATCTTTTACACGACTTAGGCTATGGATGACGTAAACAACACTAACGACCTAATAATTCTACGATTATATCAACACGTAAAATACGGGTCATTACAGGATGGTTATGTCTACCGAATGTGGAGGATTTGAGGAAGGATGGCCTTGAAGTATGTCATCGATCTATGTTTATGATTCATCCTAGAGGAAACAAGATGTATCAGGATATGAAGAGGAAATTCTGTTGGAAAGGCATGAAGAGGGATGTTGGCTTGTGGGTTAGACAGTGTGCAAATTGTCAACATGTGAAAGTTGAATATCAAAAGCCCGGTGGATTGATTCATCCTTTAGAGATCTCAGTTTGGAAATGTGATTCGATATCCATGGATTTTACAGATGGGTTGCCAAGGTCAAGTAGAGGTAATAAAAGTATATGGGTTATAGTGGACAGTTTGACCAAGAGTGCCCATTTCATTCCAATTAAGTCGACTAGGACGACACCAGTTTTAGCTAAGTTTTTCATGAAGAACATAGTCAGACTGCATGGAATTTCTAGTAGTATAGTTAGTGATGGAGATGCTTTATTCACTAGTGAATTATGGAAGAGTCTATAGAAAATGTTGGTTATCAAGTTTAATATGAGTACAACATATCACCCTTAAACAGATGGGAAAACAGAGATAGTCAATAAAACTCGAGGATTTATTGAGAGCTTGTGTATTGGACTTTGGTGGATCTTGGGAAGATCACCTACATTTGGTTGATTTTTCCTATAATAATAGTAATCGGGCTAGTATAGGAATGGTGCCGAGCTTTGTATAGAAGGCTATGAAAATTACCAGCATGTTGGTTGGAGACTGGAGATAGATTTGTCCTAGGTCCGGATTTAGTCAGAGAGGCGTTAGAGAAGATTGAGTTATTTCGAGATAGGACGAGGGAAGCTCAGTCTAGATAGAAGAATTACGTTGACAAGAGGCATAAAGACCTAGAATTATCAGTTGGAGATAAGGTTTTCACTAAATATCACCAATGAAGGGTGTGGTATGATTTGGAAAATCAGGGAAGTTATCCCCGAGATATGTTGGTGCAATCCAGAATTAAGAAAGGATTGGAGAGCCCGCATACATAATATAGTTGTTGAGCAGTTTGGTAGGGGTCCATATTGCATATCATGTGTCCCATCTTCATAAATATATGCATGATCCAGAGACTACCATTCCTCCCATAGGGTTGGGTGACCTAGTGGCAGAGCTTAATTTGACTATTATTAGACAGCCAGTTCGGGTAGTAGCCAGAGAAGAGAAAAGATTGAGGAACAAGACAGTCAAGGTGGTAAAATTTCAGTGAAGCAACAACGAGAAGGACTGTACTTGGAAGATAGAGGACAGGATTAGAGATACTTATCCAAATTTGCTTTGACTTGGAAGAAAGAGGACATGATTAGAGATACTTATCATGTTGCTTTGAGGGTATGTCTATATTAGATTTATATAGATTGTTACTAGTCAGTTAGACTAGTATGATTGTAGGAGTTGTTAGAGATGATTACTAAGTTTACTGTTTAGTCCTTACTGAATTTCGAGGACGAAATTTTAAGGAGTGAGCCTGTAACATCTCTAATTTTTGATAACATTATTCAGAAAATTTAATTCGATAAATTAAATAGAATAATGATGATAAGGAGATTGAGATTTGAATAAATTATATAATAACGCTGTGCTGGTTAACATAATAAGTGGGCTTTAATTTGGTTTAAAGGCTAATTTAGTTCCACATGGGCGTATTAGTAAAATAGCCTCCTTATTGTTTCATCTGGATATTACCTTTTTTCCATTCGCGTATCATTTTCTCATGGTCACAAAATCTAAAACCAAAATCAAAGCCGGTAATTACCAAGGAAGAAGAAGGGGAGTCTTAATCTAAAGCAAAGAGTCAAGCTAGGAAGGATTAATCAACATCAAATCACAAGTTCCTTATCAAGTTTAAGGTGATAATAATTTATTCCATCTACTTTTGGTTTCTATAATCCTATGATTTCAGATTTATGTTTTATTTCATTTCTATGAAATTTTTAGATGATATGCAAAAATTATGAACTGTTTGATTTAAACAAATTACCTTATATATATAATTCATATGGTTTTAAACGTAAAATCACGAGATATTGGTTTTGAAATGTCATGGAAAAAATTTATGTTAAGAAAAACATAATTTTGGAGATAGATCTTAATTTTTTTTTTAAATTTAGGCATTGGAAATTTTATCATGAATTTTCGAAGGAAATTATGATACGATTGAGTTAAATATTTATTTTGTGAATTTCAGGAAGAAATTAGGTCCAAAATTTTTGTATGTTTGATTAAACGATTAATTCGAATTTCAGTGATTTTTGTCGATTTTTCCCAGTTGATTTATTTGGGGAAATAAATTATTTTAAAGGAAGGGCTATTCTGAAAATGTTGGTTTTAGGTTACGGAAAAGTTTTAACGTTTAAATCTTTTAATTTAAGATCTGAGCAAATGCAGCAGTTTTAGAAGTAAACTGAAAAGTTTTATGGTTGCCAATCAGTGTATTACAACTAGGCAAGTTGTTAAACATAAATAATTAAAAGTTGCTATAATTCGGCATTTAAATCCTAAAAGGTGTTTAGCCTTTACTAGAAGGTACCTTTTGACTCTTTGGATTCCGCTCCATTATATTTGAAACCATCTTTGTCGAAACCTTCATAATCGAAACCAATACACATGGTATTGTTTTGGAAGGTATGTAATGGATTGGAGCATAGGCGAAAGCATCAGTGTCGAAGGGAAAGCTTCCGATGGGATCAAAACTCTGCTTTGTTTTCATAAGTTAAAATCCTTGCCGTATTTTACTAAAAAGCTTTTGACTTAGTCGAAATGTTTGTTTTTGAAAGGATGTAGTTTAGCTTTCAAAGAAGGTAACTATCTAATTTCTTCTTAACCTATATGAACAGAAAAAAAGAGTGTTAAAAGAAGAAAAATATATGTTTTTTGATGAGATCTCGGATTGAAATTTCAATCCATATTTCGATGAGATTTGAATCTTTCGAATGAGATGAGTGTCAAAGAAGGCATAAATGTCTAGTTTGAGTATGAAAATGAGATCATAAAGATCTTAGACGAGATATATGAAATTTAAAATCATGGATAATATATCGAAGTTCAAGATTTTTTTGGATATACGAGATTTTAATATTTTATGTACACAATTAATTATACTTTTTAATATAGTTATTCAAACATTAAATGTAAAATTTACATTAAAAATAAAGCCGACTATATATATATATATGTATGTATGTATGTATGTATGTATATGTATATGTATATGTATATGTATATGTATATGTATATGTATATGTATATGTATATGTATATGTATATGTATATGTATATGTATATGTATATTAAATTTTATAGTTTCAACATTTTTATAAATATCAAAATCATATGTTAATTTGATCCGAATAAATAAAACAATAGTGTACAAATTAAATGTCATTAACTTATGAAAACAACTCAGTATTAGGTTAAGGTTAGCAATTTTGGATTTAGATTGTAAATCATATAGATTTTTTTTGAATTGAATTTAAACCGTATACTGTAGATTTAAGGATTTTATATATCGAGTTTAGAATTTATACATGTTTGTTAAAAAATCATATCACTCTCATTTGTTTATGCATATATCAAGAATTATTATTGTTTTTATTTATCTTATAGAATTTCATTATTAAAAATTGGGATTGCTCCATAGTAGTTGTTTTGATGGATGATATACATCTTTATTTATGAGAAGAAATAGCTATATTTATTAGGTTCCAACGATGATTTTTTCCAAACTTTTTTAGAAGAACCTACTTTCGAAGAGTGGGAATCTAGGAGGGTCCGCCTCCACCCAACCTTCTTTTATCTGGGCTCTTGCGGTGGCACTTTTCGATCCTTCAGAGTTATCTCTTTTGATGGGATTATTGCATGCCTTCGTGAATAATGCCTCCGTGAAAAACAGGCTGCTCAAGTGAAGCTACTAGAGCTCGAACCCTCTCCCTCGTCCGTTTTCCAAACTTCTTCAATACACAATTGGTCCTTTCATCTGGACCATCTACCAATTGTACCGACCCTGTTGGCTTTGATTATTAGTTGTAACTAGAGTAAAGTGTATATCTTTACTACTAATAAAGAAAATTCGATGACTAAAATTTCCACGGTGTCTTTTTGAAATTCCAAAATTACCTTTATCCATCAACGAAAATCCACCATTAGTTTGTAACATCCACCACCATCCTTTCTCAATGACCCATCAATGGAATTTTATTACCAATTTGCCATCGACACCACCAACAAAACAACTCGAAATAAAAACGTCGTGATTATCAAAACTTTTGACTTATTACACATATCCGCTCTAGCTATTAGATGCACGTACCTGCAGTTTATACTAGTATAGATAAAGTGAATACATAGAGCAAAGTGCAATTGTAATTTTATCATTATGAGAGGTATTTTATCAAGTAGAACACTCATTTTATACCTTAATGGTTCGAATCCAAGACCTTTAGAATCATAATGTATAAACAACTTACTGCTTATCGCTTGAGGTAATGATCTTTTATTTTTGAATTGTACTATTTTAAAAAGGTTATTGTATATTAATTCATTTATCAATTTTTACCTTTCAATTTATTCTTTAGACCATGACTTTTTTTTAACATAGAAGATCGTGGGCGGACTAGGCAACAGGTTCAACTGGGTTGTAGCCTACATTTTTTACAGTCAAACGATGAGCTTAAAAAAATCAAACTCTAAATGAGGTTAAATATAAATGATGTATAACTTATTTCTTTATGACGTTTTTAAGACTGGTTAACTGGTATATGACACCCAAAGACAGAGACAGGAATGAGCTCATATGGAGTATAGCCTATCCAGAAAATATGAGTTTCAGTAAAATACTAAGAACACTTAAACATTTTTTATATAAATGGTATTTCTACCTAAGGAAAATCAGATTTGGATCGTAAATGGTGGATACATAAAACATTAATTATCACTTTACACAAGCTTAGAAAAAGCACTTTTGAGAAATATGCTTTTTGAATTATGACCACAATTTAGCTTAGCTTGACATTTTGTTAAGATGTATGAACCTTTTAATCTAAAGGTCGTGCTTAATCGTGTTACTTATATAGATCAATATATGCACTTTAGCGTATTGTTTAAAATTCGTCTTCGAGCAAACTTTAGCCCTGGTTTTTAACTAGAGTAGAAGACAATCTAATTAGTACATACCACAATCTATCATTTAAGTATTTATAGCAAATTTAAGAACTGAATTTGGGCCAAATAATGACAATTAATAAATGGAAAATGATTTCCTATTGTGATGAGTTGAAGAAACAATAAATTAATGTCATTTTTTTGCCTCTAATTTAATTAGATTAAATGGAAAATAACATCATTTTAATTTTTTCGCCATCTAATTAGTACGAATTGGAGTCAAACCATACTTATAAAAAACAGACCACCACTTGGTGGACATATCAAAGCTAAAAGCATATATTATATTAGAATACCGAATACTAATACATTTTTAAAGAAGATTTTAAAAACATTTTAATTTCATATATATCAACTAGTCAACCAAAAAATCACGAAATACCTAAAATTATAAAGAATTTAAAATTCAAATTAAAACATTTTAAATTATTACAAATCAAAATTATATGAGAAGAGAAACCCAAACTGAAAAATGTTTGCATCGCAAGTAAGTAAAATTGTTGATGCCATAATCAACCATGGATATTTAGCTTGCAAAATAATCATAATTTAAATTAATTGAATTAGTTATCTAATCGGTATCGACCGCAGAGATCCATTAACAAATCACGATAACTGGATTTCTAAAATTTAAATTCGATCTTATCTGGTTTTTAAGTTGAATTGGTTTGATCCATCTATTTTTGAAAAGTTTTGGATTGTATTGGATTGACTGAATAACCAGTCCACGTGCACCCTTAGTAATTATACATTAGAAGATGAGAACCTGTCATACATAGCTACTATATTTATTTTCCTAATAATGATATCCATATTACTATCATCATTTCCACATGTCATATGCAAAATTCCCAATGAAAATTTAGCGCACCAATTGATGAATTCCTGGGTCTGCTCTTAACATCTATTGAGCCATGTCAGTGTTAAACATCTTTCCTAAGCTCATTTTAGATTAGCTTTTTCTTAACACCAATTCTATTTTTATTTTTTGAATTCACATCTTATATTATTCCAAGGCTCATATTGTCAATGATCCTATGGAAATCATTCAAGCATACCAAACATACAGTAGAGCAATTGCTCTTCAAGGTGACAAGAACGATGCAAACTATACTAGGAGTAATGATAGGTAACTTATTGAAACATAGAATTACTTCGAACACTAGTCTTTTACTTCTTCCTTGTAAATTAAACATGCACCATTGAACATTTTGACTGCTAAAATACAATTGAGTAAGCATTAAATCTACAATTGAGTAACCTCTTCTCTTACTCCCTTCCTACGGCTTCTGAGACCAAAGGCAAAAAACAGCCATTTGTTAACTGCCTAATAGTACACAACAACAAAATAGCCGTCTAAGTTAAAATCTTGAAGTTGTAATCGCGAAAGATAGTGGTGTTGTCGAAATAGATTAGATTGACATGATATAAACTCTATTATGCTACTACAAATAAAATATCTATAACAAGAGAAGAATATACACACACGCACACAGAGAGCCCACACGTAGAGAAAAATTTACCAATAAAGTAACATGTAAAAGAAAATACCAAAACAGTTGAAACCAACTCTTTCACAATAGGTGTAACATGATAGCAACATTTGCCATAGTGGGCCATTAAATCAGCATCGATTATATCAAAGCAAATATAATGCAACCCGACAATAAGAATCTCAATAGAAACTGTTATAACAAACCATTATCCACCATCAAAATTACCAACAAACAAATAACATATAGTGTGAACAAACAACTTAAATTGCATAATGTTGCAGACTGAGCAAAAATGATATAGGCTCAAAGCCAAAACATAGAAGCAACTTCAACTAAAATATATAGATATATTTTTCAACTTTATTTGATTATCAACACCGTAACCCTACCTAGTCAAACTCAAGCATTCTAGCTAATTTATGAATACAACCTTCAATTTGTTAAGAAACTAGAACTATTTTCTAACTAATTTTTCTTGGGCTTTATTAATAAAAGTTTTTACCTTTATCTCTTTAAATGAATCTAATCTGACTGCAGAAGATATAATAAGTTAAAAGAACTCCCCGTTTTTGTCTATACATAACTAAACTTCTTTGCTTATTCTACGTTGGTTGTTTAGATTATCTTTCTAGTACTTTCCATAACGATATCTTTGTTAAGGCTAGACCAATTTCTATCTTTGGTTCTATCGAAAAAACTGTTAAATGCTACAAATGTGTAACGACTCACATGTCGACTTCACAATAACCACGACACTTGTTTTCCCTTCTTTCGATTTATCTTCAGAAGAAATATGCTTTTACGAAGTACATTGATTGGAAAGGTATAAATTGGTAGAGCGTATTGTTTTTGAAGATAAACATGAAGAATAGGAAAAAGTGTCACGATTATACCAAAGTCAATATGCGAGTTGTAAGTTTTCGTAGCATTCTCGACAATTTCATTGGTAGAACCAAAGATAGAAATTGGTCTAGATTTAATAAAGATATCATTATGAGAAACTACTTGAAAGATATTCCAAATAATTGGGATAGAATATGCAAAGAAGTTTGATCAAGTGTGTGTGTGTGTATGTATACGAAATAAGGAGTTCTTTTCAATTATTTTATATTGTGTAATCAGATTTGATTCATTTGAAGAAGTGAAGTAAAATGTTTTATTAATAAGGTTCAATGAAAAGTAAGTTGGTAAGTTGTTCTAGTTTCCTAAGGAATTAAAGGTTGTATCCACAAATTGGTTACAACGTCTGAGTTTGACTATGCAGGACTACTTTGTTGCTAATCAAATAAAGATGGAAAATATATCTATATAGTTTAGTTTAAGTTTCTTTTATCAACCAACACTATAATGATAATGAAAATTGATTTGTCCCCTTGCTCATCATATGTTATCATCTTATGATGCCGATTATGATTCCAAATTTTGCTTGCTCGGTGGAAACAAGTATGAGGTTTAAAGTAATTTGGATTACGAATAACCTTGGTATCAGTTAATGAGATGTTTATTTTAAAGACATGTAATGGTATAATCTCATTATTAAATAAAATAAATGCAAATGTTGCTTTGTAGAACCGTGCCACAAAACAGTCGAGGCCTCTACCAGAATCATCCATCTACTATTAATGTCAATGTCATCGTTATATAATGCAATGAGTATCGAATTTGGATGTGGCTTTGATGTCAAAAGCAATGACTACAAATTTGTAAAAATCATTTACTGCCATCAAAATAAGCATAACAATTTGGTTGAGATATACAACCTGAGGTTCTATTCTTAGGGAACTATACATAAAGACGATTTTTCGGCTTTCCAACATATCGATTGCGATGTAACAACATGCAAGAAATGGACATGTTTTTGGACTGAATACACTCATCGTGATGAAATTTCTCCTATCCTGATTTTTGTTGATTTGAATAATGAACTATTTGAAATAATGCCACTGCCTAGGGAACGTGATCCGAAACTTTGCAGTTATGCTTATAATGCTTTGCATCTTATGAACGGCAAAATGTGTTATATAGAAGGTTGAAAGCAATCACACATATTTTGAATTATGGAATTTGTCCATTATAATGAAATCTTAGTTCCACTTAAAAGAGAAGATGGATGGCGCATATACATGAGGTTTTTTTTTAAATTTGATACATAAATATATTAACAAGGTGAATTCGTATCATCTTTATGACTTTATGCTATAGATTAATTTACTGTGTTTTGGTTCCTCAAGGACTAGAGATGATTGCAATAAGTTTCATTGTCCTTTTGCAAGAGCACCGTGTTAGTCTAATGCATTTGTTCACTTGCTTAAGAGGGCCTTTTTTTTAGCATACTTGATGGTTTAATGGTTACAGAAGATTGCACTACGCTTAATTGTTTACAATAAAGCATCTTGCTTGTTTCTTAGATTCTTCATTTATAATTTCTAATAGAGAAAACTGCAATGCCACCATGTTAGTTTAATACATATTTTGTTTCACTGGCTTATATATCTTATTGCAACTTGCTTGAAGGTTTTATCCTTATAGATTCATTGAATAAATATTGAGATGGATGCATGGAATTCAGTTTCTTGAGTACATTGAAATCGTACTTGGTTGTAGAGGAGATGATATAAAAAACCTGTTCGTAGTTTTGAATTTAGGATCCATTCTTTACGAAGCGAGTTGAGAATCTGAACGGGGCATTTGTGTAGGGAATTCTAGCGTAGAATGTTGGGTGAACACAGAATGCATTTACGTGCTGCGAGCAGAGAACATGATTGGAGTATTTGCAACATATATATTTTAAAATAAAATTGATTTATAATTAATTAATTATTTTTTTACTGAATAACATATATCGATAATTTGCAAAAATAAATTAATTAATTAGTTAAATTATAAAATTTTAAATTGTTTGGATTCGGTTCAAACCAATTCATAATATAGTGCACTTCGATACAATCACAATGGATAAAACCTTATTTCAAACGGATCTCATTTGCATAATTTATTAATGTTAAAATTTTATGTAAGTTTAAATTTAAATTGCTTTACATTATGATTAACTAAACAGCCCCCTTCGCAACCCAACGCATCATTTTTCTCCATTCCCACAACATGTCATTTGCCTTTGCTTGTTGGATGCGGGAATAGGGAAATTTGGAGTGCCGGACGATACCTTACTCCATTTATAAATCATAAATTGTAATTTTCTAATGCTTTAGGGATTGAAAAACCTTTGTTTTTTGCTTTATTTATCATGCTCATTAAATATAACCGGAACATGTAAGCAATCATTTTGCCGCTACTCTAAGATTTAAGTGTAGGAAGGCGTCTTGTAGCCCAAAAATCATGGGGGTTCAAATACTATGCAACGATCATGTTTTTAAATCAAATTTAATTTAATAATTAATATAAAAATTTGGAGTAAATTTGAATTAATTTTTAAAATTTTCAAAACAAATGAATATTGTGTTTGTCTATTTATATATCTATATGTATAGAATGGATTATAATCCAAAACTGAATTTGAATTTGAATTTAAAATTTTAAAAAAATCTTAGTAAAATGATTGGATTTGAAAATAGTGTATATATATATGTAATTTATTTAATGTGTAATTAGTTTTAAGACATTTTCTTTTAAATAGTATATAATAATATAAAGTAATTGTCTTTATAAAAATAGGAAGTGTAATTTTAAAACAATATATAACATAGAAAAGACAAGTGTTTAGTTTATAATACATAAGTTAACAAGTGTTAACTAATGAAGCATGAAATGTACAAGTGTCATGTTTGTTTTTCTTTTTATTGAGAAAATTAATAAAAATAGAAATCAAGATTATATAAACCATTTCAACTTCTTTTTCTCATTTCTTTATCACTTTCAAACTTTAAAAATCTGAGAAAAAAATCGAAAGCCTATGAAACCAGAAAATTAAAAGCAAATCAAAACCAGAAAATCATCAAAGAAGCAAAACCTGAAAATTAAACACCTTTTATAATTCAAAGTCTAAAGCCTGGAAATCATCTCAAGCCATCAAGTGATTAAACAAGAATTCAAACTCAAGTCTGTAAATAATTAAGCAAAGTAAGGATCATCTCGGCAACTAAAAAAATCAAAGCTTTCAAGATCAAAGAACCACAATCAGTTTAAAGATCAAGTAAGCTTCCATTTTTCAAAATAATCAACTTCTAGTTTTGTTTACAAGTTCTCTATTTTCTTCAATTATCAGGTGAGTAAACTCTTTAAAATCTGGATTTGAATCTGTTATTTGAAAATAGGTTTAAAGTAAATTGAAAAATTGCTTACATGTGTATAAATCTATGTGTATATATATAGATGTAGATGTGCATATCTGAGAACAGACATCTGTCTCTGTTTCTAGTTTCCAGGTTTTCAAAACCTATTCAAAACCCAATTACTTCCCCTCTGATTCATTTTAGATTTTGGGAACTAAAGGAAATATGTTTATTAAATCAAGATCTAACTTTAAAAAATAATTTAGAGATAAAATTGATGAAAATTGGTTAGGGAAGATGATATACAGTAGAAATTCAAGAATATGCCTTCATTCAAGTATCATAATCTCTCGATTTACTTACCTCACCAGATTCATCATTATAAACTATGATTTTTAAAATAAAATTCTAGATTTACAGTTCGATATGGTGTGAGAAATAGTGAGATGAACGAAATCACGTTTTTCACCAAATTCTAGCGAATGATGAGTCTATTGCTGTCGAGATGGGAACTGTAGCATGCTGAGAGGTCGGAGAGTTTGAAAAAATTGATCAGAAAAATTCTTGACCAATTTGGATGATGAATGAGATCAATTGGGGTCTCAACCCATGATTTGGTCATAATTGAAAACCGATTGCTATGGCTTCATCGGAGCACCGGAGTCGATCGCACCAGTGCCAATCGAAACGAGGGGAGTAGGCGTAGCTCTGGTCAGAATTTCATGACCTCTAATGATCAAAGGAGGAAGTACGAGGTGTTCTTGGTGATCGATGTTTCGTTCCAGTTGGTGATGAATAACAAAATCTTGAGTACGTCGAAGTTGTGGGTTTCTGGGTCCTTTGGTGGCCAGGGAAAGTTGTCGTTGACCTTTAGACGGTCGTAGCATCGATCGAAGATGGCTGGAATGCCTGTGCATGTGCATGGTATCGAGGTTGTATCAGAAATTTAGGTTTGGGGAAGAAGGCTATGGACTCGAAGGGGTCTTTGGGAAGACTGGGTGCAGGCTCGAGTTTTGATTCGAGTAATTGTTGAGTTGCACTGTGTATTATAAACTTAAACAAAAATTCTATGTTTTACGATGAAATTTGGGGTTTACTTGGAAGAGACTCGAAGTAAACTGGCATTTTCCTCTGGTGATGCTCGGGTTGGCCTCGGGGAGGTTTTAAAACGGTTTTCAAATTTTAAAATTAATTTAAGTTTAAACAAGTTTTTAACTTATTCTTTAAAAATAATCATTTTATTCTAAAAAGGGGATGAATAAATGTTTAAGCTAATTATTTTAAGATAATTAAGTATATTTTAATTATGTAATTATTATAAATAATGTAATTAAAAGCAAATTAAAATGGAATATTGATTTTTAATTCTTAATTTACCTTAATCTCTTATGTTAATGATGATTAATTATGAGAGCTATTAATTAAAAATTTTGATAATAATTAAATGATTAATTAAGATAAATGATTTATAATTACTTAATTAATTAAAAATAATTAATTAAAGGTTGATTAACTATTAATTTAAGGTTAATTCATTTATAATTAAGAATTAATTAATTAATGTAATTAATTAAGTAATATTTAATTAATAAAAGTGATTAAGATTAATTAATTAGTAATTAAGGACTAATTGATTTATAATTAAGAATAATTAATCATGAATAAAGATAGTTAACGAAAATAATTATGTGATTAATTAATTATAATCACACGGTTAATTCATCTTTATTGTAGATGATTGATTATTATTGAATGCTTTGAATTGTTTGATATCTCTGATATGTGATTGTGATACCATGTGATATGAAATTGCTTTGTGCTGAGCTGTGACATCTGTGAATATATTACTGTGTGAATGTGAAAACGCTTGGCCCATAAAACGACCTTTGAATTTTGGTGCGACAGGGAGTCGGATTCCAGTTGGTTATCCGAAATCCACATCGAGCCTTAATGGTGAATCTTTGTGTTTGATATATCCATGTGTTTTTAAATTAAATGCTCACTATTCGGTTTAGCCAGGAGAGGACTTTGTGTCATATAACCCATTCCGAATAGTGGTACGACGAAATGGATAACATTTGAATACGGTGGGGAAGACCGGGTGTCTTCAAGAATGATGGGGTAACCTATCAAATGACTCTGCACTGAATTGCTACGGTATAGACATCTCCATGTGTGATGGGCAGTCCGATCGGGATTGTGGATGCCCGGATTGCAAGGTTTCTTTGGAAGTGCCTTCGCTTCCGTTCGAACCCGAAACGAACTTGTATGTTTGTATGTCTGACATTACACTTTGAGACATAAAATTGATTTCTTTCAAATACGTTTCTGTTGGTGGTGGAGAATTTATTCTCTTAGCTTAACACCCTTCTCTGAGACGTACGAGCTTAGAGGTTATGTAGTTGAGGGTTATCAGTTATATACTCCCAATTTGGTAGTGTGGCATGCTGAGTGCTGCTGATCATTTGTTGATCGAAGCATGGCTTTTGTGAAAAGCGTAGCTTTGTGAGACTTCGTCGGACCTCACAACTTGAAAATGGTTGAAATAGGAAGGATGCGGCAACATTATTGGGGGTAGCGCCCCTAAGGGTATGTGCATTTCCTTCTGGATAAAAGGTGATATCATGGTATGGATCCCAGATATTTAACCTATGTGGTTGTTGGAATTTGTTGGTGTCGATGCCTCAGATAATGGTCGACGACGACCGGGGGATGGCATACTCGTGTAGTAGTTACCTACTTATATAGGTAACCCTATCCTTATGTTGGTAGAGAGCGTGTTCAGTTCTCGGGGCGTCCCTCCAGAGGCGTACCCATTCGGCGTAGGAAGTTACTTAGCCTGACCATTTGTTAGAAATCCAAAAAAACAATACGAGCCCTATACGGTTTTACTTGTATAACCTGCTATGCGGTGTGTCAGTAACCTGCCATAAAACATGGTAGCTATAGTAGGCATACTACGAAATGTGTGTTGCCTAAGATTAATATTATACTTTCGAAATGTTTTTCTACATTATGCACGAGTAATAATATCAATTTTTTTTTCTCGTCTCAAGCATGTTTGACTATCATAAGAAGAAATCTCCTCCAATTGTGCAATTGCATTATGTGTGTGGCGGGTGACGTTATGGTAGTTTCATTTTCCAAAAGCATATCGGATTTCTTTTAAAATTGTTTTTGCACAAACAACTGTTTTGTTTACTCATACCAGTCCTAAGACTGACCCAGAGTTTATTGTTTCATTCCTAAACTCTGGGTGTCCATAATTTCCACACAGGCAGCCTAGAAGCAGGTTATTCGTGTTTTGGAGCTAGCTTGGATTTAGAAGTCTTTTGTAAGTTGCCAAATTTTGGAAAGCTTTTGGTTTGAAGATCTTTTGAAGCCTTTTTGAATCTAAAAGGCTTGGAGTCTTGGAAACCTATTGAAGTCAAAGTATGTTGGAAACCTTTTTGAAGTCTCCGTTGTCCTCCGCTGTGATGTCACTGTTTCGTTGTATCATGTATATAACACTATGGTGTTGGTGATCAATGTTGTAATGAATATTGTATCAGTGTTGTATCTGCGTTGTTCATCAATGATAATTCATTTTGTTTCTGCGGTTCATATTCATCTAATGTTGTTATAATCTCCACCGAACTGGAGTTCAACGCTTGAATCTCCGACAGTCGGATACAAGTGAGGTATTTGATGTCGATTTTCACTCGTTGGATTTTGAGTTGTGATGGTGGTATCAGAGCTAAAGGTTGAGTAAGAACTTTAGCTACGGAGTATAACACATTAGGTGGCTCATTAGAGATAGGGTGAAGAAGTCCCTAGAATGAGTATAAACCAAGGGACCGATACCCTAAAATTTCTCTGTCAATTTCTTTAAACGGTTGATATTCCCTAAGATATCTCATCCGTATACCTAAATCAAGTTTTCTTACTATTTACAGATAGTTAGAATGAGCGGGAGATGAGGACGAGCTAGGGGATGGGGAAATACCAATACAACTGGTCCAGTCCCTGCAGCAACAGAAGCGGCTATCCCTACTCAACCTCACCCGAATCTGACTGATGCATATGGATGTTTTTTCAGACTTGGTGGAAAGCCGTTCACTGGCAAGGATTCTATTATCGAAGCACAAGCCTGGATTCGATCGTGTGAAGGGATTTTTAGAGGTATGAAGTTGGAGGAGGACCAGATGAGATTGATAACTTCTTGGCAACTCCAAGAGGAAGCTCTAGCCTGGCGGGAGACTGTTACAGTGGATGAGCCGGAAGATGAGTTCATTTGGAGTCCATTCAAAGAGGTGTTTGAGCAGCGATATATGTCGTCTACTGGTATCTCCAGAATGTACCCGAAGTTCACGTACTTGAAGCAAGGAAGTTTATCGTTTGAGAAATATTTGAACAAATTCAACGAATTATCTCGATTTGGTCCGAAGTTGGTGAACACACGTTTGAAGACGAATGAAAGATTTATTCGAGGAATGGATAAGAAGTCCCACGAAAGGATGACAACCCACGTAAAATAATCTTTTTCTGATTTGTTCGATATGGGTCATAGATATGCTACGGTGGATATGCAGGAAGTTCTGAAGGAGAAAGGAAATGCAAGCAATCCGAATTGGAAGAAAAGGAAGTTCGGAGGGAAGAAACCGTATCAAGGCAAGGAGAAGAAGAACAATCAGGAAAACCCGGCAAAGAATATTACTTGTTACAATTGTCAGGAGAAGGGCCGTTACTCAAGTAGATGCGAGAATCCAAAGAAACAAGTAAAGAAACAACAACCCATGAAGATGAGTCAGGGAGCCAAAGAATGCTATTATTGTCACAAGCCTGGACATGTAGTTAAAAATTGCCCAGTAATGAAGCAAGCTCAGGTAACGAAGGTGTATGCGATAAAAGATGACCCCTCAACTTCAAGGGAGGATAAAGGAAAAGGAGTTCTAGAAGATAACCTTCTCATTTATGATAGAATTGTTAGAGTTTTGCTCGACACAAGTGCAACGCATAGCTTTATCTCCCAACACACCGTAAACAAATTAAAACTTAAACCTGAATTTCTCGACGAGCCCATTTGCATGAATACCCCAGTTGGTGGCCCTGCGAACCTTTGTCTACGATTTAGAGAAGTTCTTATCTCATATTCTTATCATCAACTTCCTATCAGTCTTTTTGTCCTCGATTTTAATGAATTTGAAATCTTACTCGGAATGGACTGGCTAACGAAATACAAAGCCAAATTAGATTGTAACAATCGAATGATTTCGATCGGAACCAAATTTGGAAATTTTATTGAAATCTCTTGTAAGGATCTGAGTCCTAAGAGAGATAAGTTGATGTATACTTTGGGGTATCCCGAACTATAACGACCCAGAATTTTTAGAAATTAAAATTTGAATATTTAATTAATTTTAAATATTAATAAGTGAATTTATAAGTCAATTAAATTTTTATTTGAATTATTGGATTTAATTGGATAATTAAATCGATAATTTAATACGTTAAATTATGGAAATAATTGAAAATTGGGTTAAATATGATTGAAAACGATTTGTAAAATTTTATTTTATCATGTGGGAGTTAGAACGATATTTTAGAACTTTTAAAATCGAATTAAAAGTTTATTTGTGAAAATTGAATATTTTAATATTTAAATCGACTAGTGAAAATAGTCAATTTTTGAACAGTCTCAGAATTGAACGAAACCAGTTCCATTGGATCCGTAATAGTTAGTTATTACCGGATTTCAAATTTCGTGTCAATCGGAGCTATCGTTTGATCGTGGCAGCTCGAAACGCATCGAATTATTTTTAATTTAAATTTGGCGAGTAAAAATAGCCATTTTTCAAAAAGTCTCGGATTTCGACGAAACCAGTTTCATCGGATCCGTAATGTGATATTATTGTAAGGTTTCAAATTTCAAGTCAATTGGATTTACCGTTTGTCCGATACGAATTAAAACGCATAGAAAATCGCTTAAATCGGTTTAATTCAAATTGAGCGTTTATAGCCATAACTCGCACATACTTCCGAATTAGCTTCCGAAACCTGTTCCATTGTGTTCGGAACGCGGGGTAAACCTTAGAAATGCCAACCGGCACGCTTCGTTTGGAGTTCGGAAAATCTGGGTGAATAGTAAATTGGAAATTTTTCTATAAAAGCCCCTCAATATCACAATTTGCAAAAAAATAAAAGGCTAGGGTTTCTCATGTTCAGGCCGCCACCTTCATATAAAATCAAAGGCTGAAACAACATCATCTTCTCCCCTCAATTTCTCTAAATCTGTAGATAATTAGAAGAAGTGTTTAACATGAAAGTTGTAGAGCGTCTCGAGCTCGTTAGATCCATACGGAGATGATGGCGTGAAGTGGAGCAGGTGGAGGGCAGGATGGCCGCGTCCCCTGGTGGTTGCGCACGACTTTCAAGAGGCATCAGGAGGCCGAGCTCCTCCATGTTTGGGCCGAGCATAGTAGGGGTGATGCTCTTCGATATGGGAGTCATTGATCGTGTTCATGTCGCTCGAATAGGAAGCATGAATTAACCCTAATTTGGAAAGCTATGGGTTGAGCTTGCGTTTTGGAACCTGGAGATGTGAACGTGAAGAAGAGGAGAAGATAGGTGCGGCCCTGATGTTTCCAGGGTGAGATCCTACGGCTATGATAGTTGTAGGTTATAAAAATTTAATTAAATGTTGTAATTATTAAGTTATAAATTCGTGTAAGTTTAAAAAAATGCATAACTTTTTCATACGAGGTCGAAAACGCGCGAAACCAGTTGCGTTGGAATCGTATGGACGAGCACTACGCGATGGAGTTGGTTTGGAGTCGTTTGGAGTTATTGAGAATTTTGGGTAAAATTAAACGTCCGTTTAATTTTATTCGAAATAAATCGCTAAAAAGGAAAATAAAATCAAGGTGAGAACTTCTCACTCAATCGAATCAGTTTCGATTTTATTTTAAATAGTTAGATTTAAAATATTTGAATGCATGTTTGAATGTTGATTGATATCCATTGATTGTTAAAATAGACATTATACGCCGTTAGTAAGCGGATGTTATTTAATAAAAACATATACCTCGAATATTTCATAAACAGTGAAATTGGTATTATATATAATAGCAATATATATATATTGGCATATGTATATATTGGAGTTATTGATTTCCCGCATTTATTTGTTTAGCGGATGAGACCCTATTGCGCCGTTATTAAGCGGATAATATTTAATAAGAACATATACCGCGATAATTTCGTACTGGAGCGAAATTGGTATTGTGCTAATGTTTTTGGATGCAGGAAAACAGGTTGGAGGGATCCAACTGGATTCCTCAACAGTTTTTATTTGATTTCAGATATTTTGATATTTGATGGATTATCATATCGATATATGATGGATCGTGTAGTCGTGATTGACTATTTGGTGTGTAGCATCATCGGACCAAATTTGGAATTTTAAAATGATTTCAAAGTGATTTTTGAAAGTATACATTTATAAAATATTTTTGGAATTGATTCATTTTAAATAAATAAACGCTATAATTTTTAAAGTTATAAAAATTATGATTTTTGAGAAATATAGTTAAAAACTGATTTTTGAGAATATGATGCTATTGAGTTATAAAATAGTTTAATCGAGATATTTTAGGATTTATTGTGAAAAGTTTAAATATAGAATTCATGAAATTTAATTATTTTATAAATCAAAATGGTGAAATAATAAAGGAGATTAAAGTCGTTTTAAAAATATTAATATGAATTGATTTATATAAGAGATTTATAAATGGATATTTACAAATTGAGATATTGAAATTTTAAAACGAGTTTTTATAAGTGTTTGAATAAATTGAAAATGAATTTCATTAAAGTATGAAATTTATAGAACTATAAACGGTGAAGTTATAAATGAAATTTATAAATAGTAAGATGTATAAATTGTGAAGTTATTAAAAGAATAGTTTTGAATAAATCATTGAATCTTATAAGTTATAAGATTTATAATTATGAAGTTCAAAGAACGATTTTGTAAAAATAATCGTTTTATAAGTATTTGACTTATAATATGAACCTTTGTTTTATAATTGAGTTATAAATCGAATAGGTTAATAAAAGAATTTATAAAAAGGAAGTTTTTATAAATAAATAGAAATGGAATTTATAAACGTTGTTTTATAAATTCGCAAATGACTTATTTTGATAAGAAAATTGTTGAAACCTATTAAAGGAGTTATATTCACATTTTTGAATAGTGAATAATCCTTTAAAATAAATTGAATAGAAGTGATGAAATTGTTAACGAAGTTTATTCACATTTTTGAATAGTGAATAATATGTTAAAGAAATTGTTTTAGATATGATGTTTTAAATAGAATTAAAACTATCTAACGATGTTTTACGTAACATTCGTTTTGGCCCAAATAAATATGTTTAAGAGAATGATTTCCTGAAAGAATAAAATATATACTAAATTTCGATTTAGGTATATTGAATATTTTCTAAGTGTTGAAAATAAATAAAATTCGTGAATTACTTATTTAATAAGTATGGAAATGTTTTCCAATATAAAGTGAATACTTTGAGAATTTATCTTTTTGAAGATAAATTGAAATGAATAATTGAAAACGTATATGCATGAATATTTTGGAATATAAATTCACTATTGAATTTATAAATGAAAGTGGAATTGGTTTAAAAATAAATGTTGATTTATTTTTAAAGTGTGAAATTATATATCTAGTGAAGATATTTTGGAAAATAAATAATTTGGAAAATTATTTGGAAACTGGTGATGTGTGCATATCCAGTGATAGTTCAATAACCGACTATCAATAATTTCCCTTTGAATGGGTAATTGATGTGATTTGTTTGAATGTGAATGCTACACTTATTTTTGAATAAGCGCTCACTATTCGGGTTAACCGGGAAAGGACCATGGGGTCGTATAACCCATTCCGAATATGTGATACGTCGTTGTGAATTGCATTGAAGATCGGTGTTGAAGACCCGGTATTTGCGAGAGCGATAGGATGACCTGTCGATTTACTCTGCACCGAGTTGCTCCGGTATAGAGTTCTCCATATGTGATGGTGAATCCGATCAGGATTGTGAATATCCGGATTGCAAGGACTTCTTTGTAGGTGCCTTCGGTTTTGTTCGATCCCGGAACAAACTTGTATGGATTGTGTGTCTGACATTACAAGTTGAGATATAAAGCCGATTTCTTTCAAATATATTTCTGTTGGTGGAGAAGAATTTATTCTTTTAGCTTAAAACCCTTCTCTGAGACGTACGAGCTCAGAGGTTATATAGTTGAAGTTATCAGCGATATATTCCCAATTTGGTAATGTGACATGCTGAGTGTTGCTGTAAATGATCATTGTGTTGATTATTGTGATAGGATCATTTATTTGATCGTCTATCTTAGTGATCATTGTGTTGATCATTTGTTGACCCAAAGCATGGCTTTTGTATAAAGTATGTTTTTGTGGACGTGACTTCGTCGAACCTCACACCCCGGAAATGGTCAAAACAGGAAAGATGCGGCAAGGTTATGAGGGGTAGCACCCTTTAGGGTATGTACATTTCCTTCTGGATAGAGGTGGTATCATGGTATGGAGCCCAGATATTTAACCTATGTGGTTACTACGAATTTATTACTTTGTGGTTGTTGGTTTTCGGGATCCCGTGAGAAAGGTCGTTTACGATCGGGGAATGGCGTGCTCGTGTCAGTAGTTACCCAGTTAGGGGTAACCCGGCCTTGTGTTGGCAGAGTTCCGGTTTGGTTCTCGGGGATGTCTTTCCAGAGGCATTCTCATGTGGCAATGGGAAGTTCCTTGGCCTGACCATTTGTTGGAAATCCAATTCCCAATACGAAACTTGTACGGTATTAGTTGTAGAACCTGCCATTCACTTATGGTGGTCACCACTATTTGGATGGTAGCTATAGTAGGCATAGTTCGAAATGTCTATGCTGGCTAAGATTTATATTCTACTTTCGAAATGAATTTTTCTCTACACTATGCACTAGTAATAATATCAAATGTTATTTTAAATGCGTATCAAGCATCTTTGACTATCATAAGGAGAAATCTCCTCCGATTCTGCGTTTACATTGTGTGTGTGTGCGGGAGGCCTTATGGTAGTCTCATTTTTAAAAGCATTGCGAATTGATTAAAAATATTCCTCTATTTTGATTTTAAAGATAAATAAACTGTTTTGAGTTCTCACACCAGTCTTGTTAAGCATTGGGCTATGTGATGGGGGGTTCTCGCTTCGCGGTTAGGTGGCGAACGGGAGACTCTTACTCCCACACATCCTCTTTTAGGGGGTTGGTTAGGTGTAACCTGAGACAGTCGAGAGGCTGGCCGTAAAAGCAAGTTTGGGATACCAGTTGTTGCCACGGTGGGGCTGGGATGGTTGAAAAGCCTACCGGTTGTGACAGCATATATTCTATTCTCTTTTCTTCTATTTTAAAATTTTCTATCTTCTTTTCCCTATCCCTATTTTCTTTTCTCTCTTTCTCTTTTTCTTTTCTTTTTCTTAAAACCCTCAGTGTTCGGTTTTCCGTCGTTCGATTTCTCGGCAGTCGATAAAGTGAGTATCGATGTTGAATTTTCGGAAGACGAAGAATCGGGTCCTGACAATGTGGTATCAGAGCTTATGGTTAAGCGACAACCACGGTTCCGTTGAGTATTATTCATTAGAGATAGAGTCAGTAGTACTCTAGAATGAGTTTGAGTGTAATAATAGCTATGAGAGCGTATTTGTTAGTGAATATAAAATTGTGTTGTATTGTGTTGACTTATCGGTTGATTGTTTATAGATTCCGGTCGATCTAGTCTAGCTAACTATCGTAGATAGGGGTTTCTAAACTCTTAAACAAGATAATTCGACATAATATTGTTTTAAATTGGGTAAATGGAATAATTTTACCTTGATTATATTTTATATATAAAGGAATAATTTTTTGGAATTATTAAAGTGTATATAAGTTGATTGTATAGTTGTTTGAATAATCTAAATAAAAGAATAAATTGTATAAGCAAAAAGAATTATAAGAGTTAAATTATAATTAAAAGTGATTACAATTGTGAAATAAACTTATATATATAAGAAGTGAAACTATATGGATATATTTAGGAATTTAAGTTATGTAAAAACAAGTGATGTTTATAAATGGAAGTATAACTTAAAAGATGTTGAATGAAGTTGATATTAGTATCAAAGTAAAATAATAAAGTTAAGTGATAGATATGAACTTAAGTTATGTAAATGAAATTCAACTTTTGTAATTGAATTGAATTAATGGATTGAATATTAATCAATTGAATGTGAATTAAGTTGATATGAAATAATGAATATAAGTGTAATTCATTAAAATCTAATGTTATTAGAAAGTTGAATAATTGAATGAAAATCAATTAATTAAACCAATTGAAAGCAAAGTAATTTGGTTGTAATTATATATACATTGATTGTTATATGATTGTTAGTTGATTGTATATGAATTCGTGAATGTAAACTAAGTGAAAATGAATGTTAGTAAATTCCAACATTAATGAATCAAATATGATTAAATTGAAAACCCAATTCATTGAATATTAATGAGAATATAAATGAATATTGATTTAGTTATGGATGATAGTTGGTTGATGTTTGCATTTGTTGTTTAGTTGCATTTGTTATGTGACATATATAGTTATTATGTTGCTATATGTTGTATATCGATACTATTATCTATATGCATGATTCTTATGTTGTTTGTTGAGTGATTAGTAGGTGCGGATCGCGTTTGCTTCGCATTTGGAGCTCGCTTTTGCGCTATATTAGCCGTATATGCTTGCTAATAAAATATAAGGTACATATCTCGGATTAAATACAGTACTTTTACACTTTTTCCCTGCGGGATGCCTCATTACTTGATGAGATGTATATTTGTGATATATATATACTGTCATTTTTTTTCGGATCGAGCCGCGCAAAGGAGACTATGGCGAATTTTTCCGGAAATTTAAGGCGTTAGAAAAAATTTGAGAAAATTGGAAAATTTTGAAAACTTAAACTTTGATTTTGGAATTGAAAGTTAAACAATAGTAATTGTTTTTGAAAAGATAACTAAGTATGATTTGGAAAACTTAGTAAAGATTTGTAAGAAGTTTAATTATGGATTTTGGAAAGTTAATAGATTCTGTAACTTTTCTTACTTGTTAATTTCGAGGACGAAATTCTTTTAAGTGGGGAAGATTGTAACGACCCAGAATTTTTAGAAATTAAAATTTGAATATTTAATTAATTTTAAATATTAATAAGTGAATTTATAAGTCAAATAAATTTTTATTTGAATTATTGGATTTAATTGGATAATTAAATCGATAATTTAATACGTTAAATTATGGAAATAATTGAAAATTGGGTTAAATATGATTGAAAATGATTTGTAAAATTTTATTTTATCATGTGGGAGTTAGAACGATATTTTAGAACTTTTAAAATCGAATTAAAAGTTTATTTGTGAAAATTGAATATTTTAATATTTAAATCGACTAGTGAAAATAGTCAATTTTTGAACAGTCTCAGAATTGAACGAAACCAGTTCCATTGGATCCGTAATAGTTAGTTATTACCGGATTTCAAATTTCGTGTCAATCGGAGCTATCGTTTGATCGTGGCAGCTCGAAACGCATCGAATTATTTTTAATTTAAATTTGGCGAGTAAAAATAGCCATTTTTCAAAAGTCTCGGATTTCGACGAAACCAGTTTCATCGCATCCGTAATGTGATATTATTGTAAGGTTTCAAATTTCAAGTCAATTGGATTTACCGTTTGTCCGATACGAATTAAAACGCCTAGAAAATCGCTTAAATCGGTTTAATTCAAATTGAGCGTTTATAGCCATAACTCGCACATACTTCCGAATTAGCTTCCGAAACCTATTCCATTGTGTTCGGAACGCGGGGTAAACCTTAGAAACGCCAACCGGCACGCTTCGTTTGGAGTTCGGAAAATCCGGGTGAATAGTAAATTGGAAATTTTTCTATAAAAGCCCCTCAATATCACAATTTGCAAAAAAATAAAAGGCTAGGGTTTCTCATGTTCAGGCCACCACCTTCATATAAAATCAAAGGCTGAAACAACATCATCTTCTCCCCTCAATTTCTCTAAATCTGTAGATAATTAGAAGAAGTGTTTAACATGAAAGTTGTAGAGCGTCTCGAGCTCGTTAGATCCATACGGAGATGATGGCGTGAAGTGGAGCAGGTGGAGGGCAGGATGGCCGCGTCCCCTGGTGGTTGCGCACGACTTTCAAGAGGCATCAGGAGGCCGAGCTCCTCCATGTTTGGGCCGAGCATAGTAGGGGTGATGCTCTTCGATATGGGAGTCATTGATCGTGTTCATGTCGCTCGAATAGGAAGCATGAATTAACCCTAATTTGGAAAGCTATGGGTTGAGCTTGCGTTTTGGAACCTGGAGATGTGAACGTGAAGAAGAGGAGAAGATAGGTGCGGCCCTGATGTTTCCAGGGTGAGATCCTACGGCTATGATAGTTGTAGGTTATAAAAATTTAATTAAATGTTGTAATTATTAAGTTATAAATTCGTGTAAGTTTAAAAAAATGCATAACTTTTTCATACGAGGTCGAAAACGCGCGAAACCAGTTGCGTTGGAATCGTATGGACGAGCACTACGCGATGGAGTTGGTTTGGAGTCGTTTGGAGTTATTGAGAATTTTGGGTAAAATTAAACGTCCGTTTAATTTTATTCGAAATAAATCGCTAAAAAGGAAAATAAAATCAAGGTGAGAACTTCTCACTCAATCGAATCAGTTTCGATTTTATTTTAAATAGTTAGATTTAAAATATTTGAATGCATTTTTGAATGTTGATTGATATCCATTGATTGTTAAAATAGACATTATACGCCGTTAGTAAGCGGATGTTATTTAATAACAACATATACCTCGAATATTTCATAAACAGTGAAATTGGTATTATATATAATAGCAATATATATATATTGGCATATGTATATATTGGAGTTATTGATTTCCCGCATTTATTTGTTTAGCGGATGAGACCCTATTGCGCCGTTATTAAGCGGATAATATTTAATAAGAACATATACCGCGATAATTTCGTACTGGAGCGAAATTGGTATTGTGCTAATGTTTTTGGATGCAGGAAAACAGGTTGGAGGGATCCAACTGGATTCCTCAATAGTTTTTATTTGATTTCAGATATTTTGATATTTGATGGATTATCATATCGATATATGATGGATCGTGTAGTCGTGATTGACTATTTGGTGTGTAGCATCATTGGACCAAATTTGGAATTTTAAAATGATTTCAAAGTGATTTTTGAAAGTATACATTTATAAAATATTTTTGGAATTGATTCATTTTAAATAAATAAACGCTATAATTTTTAAAGTTATAAAAATTATGATTTTTGAGAAATATAGTTAAAAACTGATTTTTGAGAATATGATGCTATTGAGTTATAAAATAGTTTAATCGAGATATTTTAGGATTTATTGTGAAAAGTTTAAATATAGAATTCATGAAATTTAATTATTTTATAAATCAAAATGGTGAAATAATAAAGGAGATTAAAGTCGTTTTAAAAATATTAATATGAATTGATTTATATAAGAGATTTATAAATGGATATTTACAAATTGAGATATTGAAATTTTAAAACGAGTTTTTATAAGTGTTTGAATAAATTGAAAATGAATTTCATTAAAGTATGAAATTTATAGAATTATAAACGGTGAAGTTATAAATGAAATTTATAAATAGTAAGATGTATAAATTGTGAAGTTATTAAAAGAATAGTTTTGAATAAATCATTGAATCTTATAAGTTATAAGATTTATAATTATGAAGTTCAAAGAACGATTTTGTAAAAATAATCGTTTTATAAGTATTTGACTTATAATATGAACCTTTGTTTTATAATTGAGTTATAAATCGAATAGGTTAATAAAAGAATTTATAAAAAGGAAGTTTTTATAAATAAATAGAAATGGAATTTATAAACGTTGTTTTATAAATTCGCAAATGACTTATTTTGATAAGAAAATTGTTGAAACCTATTAAAGGAGTTATATTCACATTTTTGAATAGTGAATAATCCTTTAAAATAAATTGAATAGAAGTGATGAAATTGTTAACGAAGTTTATTCACATTTTTGAATAGTGAATAATATGTTAAAGAAATTGTTTTAGATATGATGTTTTAAATAGAATTAAAACTATCTAACGATGTTTTACGTAACATTCGTTTTGGCCCAAATAAATATGTTTAAGAGAATGATTTCCTGAAAGAATAAAATATATAATAAATTTCGATTTAGGTATATTGAATATTTTCTAAGTGTTGAAAATAAATAAAATTCGTGAATTACTTATTTAATAAGTATGGAAATGTTTTCCAATATAAAGTGAATACTTTGAGAATTTATCTTTTTGAAGATAAATTGAAATGAATAATTGAAAACGTATATGCATGAATATTTTGGAATATAAATTCACTATTGAATTTATAAATGAAAGTGGAATTGGTTTAAAAATAAATGTTGATTTATTTTTAAAGTGTGAAATTATATATTTAGTGAAGATATTTTGGAAAATAAATAATTTGGAAAATTATTTGGAAACTGGTGATGTGTGCATATCCAGTGATAGTTCAATAACCGACTATCAATAATTTCCCTTTGAATGGGTAATTGATGTGATTTGTTTGAATGTGAATGCTACACTTATTTTTGAATAAGCGCTCACTATTCGGGTTAACCGGGAAAGGACCATGGGGTCGTATAACCCATTCCGAATATGTGATACGTCGTTGTGAATTGCATTGAAGATCGGTGTTGAAGACCCGGTATTTGCGAGAGCGATAGGATGACCTGTCGATTTACTCTGCACCGAGTTGCTCCGGTATAGAGTTCTCCATATGTGATGGTGAATCCGATCAGGATTGTGAATATCCGGATTGCAAGGACTTCTTTGTAAGTGCCTTCGGTTTTGTTCGATCCCGGAACAAACTTGTATGGATTGTGTGTCTGACATTACAAGTTGAGATATAAAGCCGATTTCTTTCAAATATATTTCTGTTGGTGGCGAAGAATTTATTCTTTTAGCTTAACACCCTTCTCTGAGACGTACGAGCTCAGAGGTTATATAGTTGAAGTTATCAGCGATATATTCCCAATTTGGTAATGTGACATGCTGAGTGTTGCTGTAAATGATCATTGTGTTGATTATTGTGATAGGATCATTTATTTGATCGTCTATCTTAGTGATCATTGTGTTGATCATTTGTTGACCCAAAGCATGGCTTTTGTATAAAGTATGTTTTTGTGGACGTGACTTCGTCGAACCTCACACCCCGGAAATGGTCAAAACAGGAAAGATGCGGCAAGGTTATGAGGGGTAGCACCCTTTAGGGTATGTACATTTCCTTCTGGATAGAGGTGGTATCATGGTATAGAGCCCAGATATTTAACCTATGTGGTTACTACGAATTTATTACTTTGTGGTTGTTGGTTTTCGGGATCCCGTGAGAAAGGTCGTTTACGATCGGGGAATGGCGTGCTCGTGTCAGTAGTTACCCAGTTAGGGGTAACCCGGCCTTGTGTTGGCAGAGTTCCGGTTTGGTTCTCGGGGATGTCATTCCAGAGGCATTCTCATGTGGCAATGGGAAGTTCCTTGGCCTGACCATTTGTTGGAAATCCAATTCCCAATACGAAACTTGTACGGTATTAGTTGTAGAACCTGCCATTCACTTATGGTGGTCACCACTATTTGGATGGTAGCTATAGTAGGCATAGTTCGAAATGTCTATGCTGGCTAAGATTTATATTCTACTTTCGAAATGAATTTTTCTCTACACTATGCACTAGTAATAATATCAAATGTTATTTTAAATGCGTATCAAGCATCTTTGACTATCATAAGGAGAAATCTCCTCCGATTCTGCGTTTACATTGTGTGTGTGTGCGGGAGGCCTTATGGTAGTCTCATTTTTAAAAACATTGCGAATTGATTAAAAATATTCCTCTATTTTGATTTTAAAGATAAATAAACTGTTTTGAGTTCTCACACCAGTCTTGTTAAGCATTGGGCTATGTGATGGGGGGTTCTCGCTTCGCGGTTAGGTGGCGAACGGGAGACTCTTACTCCCACACATCCTCTTTTAGGGGGTTGGTTAGGTGTAACCTGAGACAGTCGAGAGGCTGGCCGTAAAAGCAAGTTTGGGATACCAGTTGTTGCCACGGTGGGGCTGGGATGGTTGAAAAGCCTACCGGTTGTGACAGCATATATTCTATTCTCTTTTCTTCTATTTTAAAATTTTCTATCTTCTTTTCCCTATCCCTATTTTCTTTTCTCTCTTTTTCTTTTTCTTTTCTTTTTCTTAAAACCCTCAGTGTTCGGTTTTCCGTCGTTCGATTTCTCGGCAGTCGATAAAGTGAGTATCGATGTTGAATTTTCGGAAGACGAAGAATCGGGTCCTGACAATGTGGTATCAGAGCTTATGGTTAAGCGACAACCATGGTTCTGTTGGGTATTATTCATTAGAGATAGAGTCAGTAGTACTCTAGAATGAGTTTGAGTGTAATAATAGCTATGAGAGCGTATTTGTTAGTGAATATAAAATTGTGTTGTATTGTGTTGACTTATCGGTTGATTGTTTATAGATTCCGGTCGATCTAGTCTAGCTAACTATCGTAGATAGGGGTTTCTAAACTCTTAAACAAGATAATTCGACATAATATTGTTTTAAATTGGGTAAATGGAATAATTTTACCTTGATTATATTTTATATATAAAGGAATAATTTTTTGGAATTATTAAAGTGTATATAAGTTGATTGTATAGTTGTTTGAATAATCTAAATAAAAGAATAAATTGTATAAGCAAAAAGAATTATAAGAGTTAAATTATAATTAAAAGTGATTACAATTGTGAAATAAACTTATATATATAAGAAGCGAAACTATATGGATATATTTAGGAATTTAAGTTATGTAAAAACAAGTGATGTTTATAAATGGAAGTATAACTTAAAAGATGTTGAATGAAGTTGATATTAGTATCAAAGTAAAATAATAAAGTTAAGTGATAGATATGAACTTAAGTTATGTAAATGAAATTCAACTTTTGTAATTGAATTGAATTAATGGATTGAATATTAATCAATTGAATGTGAATTAAGTTGATATGAAATAATGAATATAAGTGTAATTCATTAAAATCTAATGTTATTAGAAAGTTGAATAATTGAATGAAAATCAATTAATTAAACCAATTGAAAGCAAAGTAATTTGGTTGTAATTATATATACATTGATTGTTATATGATTGTTAGTTGATTGTATATGAATTCGTGAATGTAAACTAAGTGAAAATGAATGTTAGTAAATTCCAACATTAATGAATCAAATATGATTAAATTGAAAACCCAATTCATTGAATATTAATGAGAATATAAATGAATATTGATTTAGTTATGGATGATAGTTGGTTGATGTTTGCATTTGTTGTTTAGTTGCATTTGTTATGTGACATATATAGTTATTATGTTGCTATATGTTGTATATCGATACTATTATCTATATGCATGATTCTTATGTTGTTTGTTGAGTGATTAGTAGGTGCGGATCGCGTTTGCTTCGCATTTGGAGCTCGCTTTTGCGCTATATTAGCCGTATATGCTTGCTAATAAAATATAAGGTACATATCTCGGATTAAATACAGTACTTTTACACTTTTTCCCTGCGGGATGCCTCATTACTTGATGAGATGTATATTTGTGATATATATATACTGTCATTTTTTTTCGGATCGAGCCGCGCAAAGGAGACTATGGCGAATTTTTCCGGAAATTTAAGGCGTTAGAAAAAATTTGAGAAAATTGGAAAATTTTGAAAACTTAAACTTTGATTTTGGAATTGAAAGTTAAACAATAGTAATTGTTTTTGAAAAGATAACTAAGTATGATTTGGAAAACTTAGTAAAGATTTGTAAGAAGTTTAATTATGGATTTTGGAAAGTTAATAGATTCTGTAACTTTTCTTACTTGTTAATTTCGAGGACGAAATTCTTTTAAGTGGGGAAGATTGTAACGACCCAGAATTTTTAGAAATTAAAATTTGAATATTTAATTAATTTTAAATATTAATAAGTGAATTTATAAGTCAAATAAATTTTTATTTGAATTATTGGATTTAATTGGATAATTAAATCGATAATTTAATACGTTAAATTATGGAAATAATTGAAAATTGGGTTAAATATGATTGAAAATAATTTGTAAAATTTTATTTTATCATGTGGGAGTTAGAACGATATTTTAGAACTTTTAAAATCGAATTAAAAGTTTATTTGTGAAAATTGAATATTTTAATATTTAAATCGACTAGTGAAAATAGTCAATTTTTGAACAGTCTCAGAATTGAACGAAACCAGTTCCATTGGATTCGTAATAGTTAGTTATTACCGGATTTCAAATTTCGTGTCAATCGGAGCTATCGTTTGATCGTGGCAGCTCGAAACGCATCGAATTATTTTTAATTTAAATTTGGTGAGTAAAAATAGCCATTTTTCAAAAAGTCTCGGATTTCGACGAAACCAGTTTCATCGCATCCGTAATGTGATATTATTGTAAGGTTTCAAATTTCAAGTCAATTGGATTTACCGTTTGTCCGATACGAATTAAAACGCCTAGAAAATCGCTTAAATCGGTTTAATTCAAATTGAGCGTTTATAGCCATAACTCGCACATACTTCCGAATTAGCTTCCGAAACCTATTCCATTGTGTTCGGAACGCGGGGTAAACCTTAGAAACGCCAACCGGCACGCTTCGTTTGGAGTTCGGAAAATCCGGGTGAATAGTAAATTGGAAATTTTTCTATAAAAGCCCCTCAATATCACAATTTGCAAAAAAATAAAAGGCTAGGGTTTCTCATGTTCAGGCCGCCACCTTCATATAAAATCAAAGGCTGAAACAACATCATCTTCTCCCCTCAATTTCTCTAAATCTGTAGATAATTAGAAGAAGTGTTTAACATGAAAGTTGTAGAGCGTCTCGAGCTCGTTAGATCCATACGGAGATGATGGCGTGAAGTGGAGCAGGTGGAGGGCAGGATGGCCGCGTCCCCTGGTGGTTGCGCACGACTTTCAAGAGGCATCAGGAGGCCGAGCTCCTCCATGTTTGGGCCGAGCATAGTAGGGGTGATGCTCTTCGATATGGGAGTCATTGATCGTGTTCATGTCGCTCGAATAGGAAGCATGAATTAACCCTAATTTGGAAAGCTATGGGTTGAGCTTGCGTTTTGGAACCTGGAGATGTGAACGTGAAGAAGAGGAGAAGATAGGTGCGGCCCTGATGTTTCCAGGGTGAGATCCTACGGCTATGATAGTTGTAGGTTATAAAAATTTAATTAAATGTTGTAATTATTAAGTTATAAATTCGTGTAAGTTTAAAAAAATGCATAACTTTTTCATACGAGGTCGAAAACGCGCGAAACCAGTTGCGTTGGAATCGTATGGACGAGCACTACGCGATGGAGTTGGTTTGGAGTCGTTTGGAGTTATTGAGAATTTTGGGTAAAATTAAACGTCCGTTTAATTTTATTCGAAATAAATCGCTAAAAAGGAAAATAAAATCAAGGTGAGAACTTCTCACTCAATCGAATCAGTTTCGATTTTATTTTAAATAGTTAGATTTAAAATATTTGAATGCATGTTTGAATGTTGATTGATATCCATTGATTGTTAAAATAGACATTATACGCCGTTAGTAAGCGGATGTTATTTAATAAAAACATATACCTCGAATATTTCATAAACAGTGAAATTGGTATTATATATAATAGCAATATATATATTGGCATATGTATATATTGGAGTTATTGATTTCCCGCATTTATTTGTTTAGCGGATGAGACCCTATTGCGCCGTTATTAAGCGGATAATATTTAATAAGAACATATACCGCGATAATTTCGTACTGGAGCGAAATTGGTATTGTGCTAATGTTTTTGGATGCAGGAAAACAGGTTGGAGGGATCCAACTGGATTCCTCAACAGTTTTTATTTGATTTCAGATATTTTGATATTTGATGGATTATCATATCGATATATGATGGATCGTGTAGTCGTGATTGACTATTTGGTGTGTAGCATCATTGGACCAAATTTGGAATTTTAAAATGATTTCAAAGTGATTTTTGAAAGTATACATTTATAAAATATTTTTGGAATTGATTCATTTTAAATAAATAAACGCTATAATTTTTAAAGTTATAAAAATTATGATTTTTGAGAAATATAGTTAAAAACTGATTTTTGAGAATATGATGCTATTGAGTTATAAAATAGTTTAATCGAGATATTTTAGGATTTATTGTGAAAAGTTTAAATATAGAATTCATGAAATTTAATTATTTTATAAATCAAAATGGTGAAATAATAAAGGTGATTAAAGTCGTTTTAAAAATATTAATATGAATTGATTTATATAAGAGATTTATAAATGGATATTTACAAATTGAGATATTGAAATTTTAAAACGAGTTTTTATAAGTGTTTGAATAAATTGAAAATGAATTTCATTAAAGTATGAAATTTATAGAACTATAAACGGTGAAGTTATAAATGAAATTTATAAATAGTAAGATGTATAAATTGTGAAGTTATTAAAAGAATAGTTTTGAATAAATCATTGAATCTTATAAGTTATAAGATTTATAATTATGAAGTTCAAAGAACGATTTTGTAAAAATAATCGTTTTATAAGTATTTGACTTATAATATGAACCTTTGTTTTATAATTGAGTTATAAATCGAATAGGTTAATAAAAGAATTTATAAAAAGGAAGTTTTTATAAATAAATAGAAATGGAATTTATAAACGTTGTTTTATAAATTCGCAAATGACTTATTTTGATAAGAAAATTGTTGAAACCTATTAAAGGAGTTATATTCACATTTTTGAATAGTGAATAATCCTTTAAAATAAATTGAATAGAAGTGATGAAATTGTTAACGAAGTTTATTCACATTTTTGAATAGTGAATAATATGTTAAAGAAATTGTTTTAGATATGATGTTTTAAATAGAATTAAAACTATCTAACGATGTTTTACGTAACATTCGTTTTGGCCCAAATAAATATGTTTAAGAGAATGATTTCCTGAAAGAATAAAATATATACTAAATTTCGATTTAGGTATATTGAATATTTTCTAAGTGTTGAAAATAAATAAAATTCGTGAATTACTTATTTAATAAGTATGGAAATGTTTTCCAATATAAAGTGAATACTTTGAGAATTTATCTTTTTGAAGATAAATTGAAATGAATAATTGAAAACGTATATGCATGAATATTTTGGAATATAAATTCACTATTGAATTTATAAATGAAAGTGGAATTGGTTTAAAAATAAATGTTGATTTATTTTTAAAGTGTGAAATTATATATTTAGTGAAGATATTTTGGAAAATAAATAATTTGGAAAATTATTTGGAAACTGGTGATGTGTGCATATCCAGTGATAGTTCAATAACCGACTATCAATAATTTCCCTTTGAATGGGTAATTGATGTGATTTGTTTGAATGTGAATGCTACACTTATTTTTGAATAAGCGCTCACTATTCGGGTTAACCGGGAAAGGACCATGGGGTCGTATAACCCATTCCGAATATGTGATACGTCGTTGAGAATTGCATTGAAGATCGGTGTTGAAGACCCGGTATTTGCGAGAGCGATAGGATGACCTGTCGATTTACTCTGCACCGAGTTGCTCCGGTATAGAGTTCTCCATATGTGATGGTGAATCCGATCAGGATTGTGAATATCCGGATTGCAAGGACTTCTTTGTAAGTGCCTTCGGTTTTGTTCGATCCCGGAACAAACTTGTATGGATTGTGTGTCTGACATTACAAGTTGAGATATAAAGCCGATTTCTTTCAAATATATTTCTGTTGGTGGCGAAGAATTTATTCTTTTAGCTTAACACCCTTCTCTGAGACGTACGAGCTCAGAGGTTATATAGTTGAAGTTATCAGCGATATATTCCCAATTTGGTAATGTGACATGCTGAGTGTTGCTGTAAATGATCATTGTGTTGATTATTGTGATAGGATCATTTATTTGATCGTCTATCTTAGTGATCATTGTGTTGATCATTTGTTGACCCAAAGCATGGCTTTTGTATAAAGTATGTTTTTGTGGACGTGACTTCGTCGAACCTCACACCCCGGAAATGGTCAAAACAGGAAAGATGCGGCAAGGTTATGAGGGGTAGCACCCTTTAGGGTATGTACATTTCCTTCTGGATAGAGGTGGTATCATGGTATGGAGCCCAGATATTTAACCTATGTGGTTACTACGAATTTATTACTTTGTGGTTGTTGGTTTTCGGGATCCCGTGAGAAAGGTCGTTTACGATCGGGGAATGGCGTGCTCGTGTCAGTAGTTACCCAGTTAGGGGTAACCCGGCCTTGTGTTGGCAGAGTTCCGGTTTGGTTCTCGGGGATGTCTTTCCAGAGGCATTCTCATGTGGCAATGGGAAGTTCCTTGGCCTGACCATTTGTTGGAAATCCAATTCCCAATACGAAACTTGTACGGTATTAGTTGTAGAACCTGCCATTCACTTATGGTGGTCACCACTATTTGGATGGTAGCTATAGTAGGCATAGTTCGAAATGTCTATGCTGGCTAAGATTTATATTCTACTTTCGAAATGAATTTTTCTCTACACTATGCACTAGTAATAATATCAAATGTTATTTTAAATGCGTATCAAGCATCTTTGACTATCATAAGGAGAAATCTCCTCCGATTCTGCGTTTACATTGTGTGTGTGTGCGGGAGGCCTTATGGTAGTCTCATTTTTAAAAGCATTGCGAATTGATTAAAAATATTCCTCTATTTTGATTTTAAAGATAAATAAACTGTTTTGAGTTCTCACACCAGTCTTGTTAAGCATTGGGCTATGTGATGGGGGGTTCTCGCTTCGCGGTTAGGTGGCGAACGGGAGACTCTTACTTCCACACATCCTCTTTTAGGGGGTTGGTTAGGTGTAACCTGAGACAGTCGAGAGGCTGGCCGTAAAAGCAAGTTTGGGATACCAGTTGTTGCCACGGTGGGGCTGGGATGGTTGAAAAGCCTACCGGTTGTGACAGCATATATTCTATTCTCTTTTCTTCTATTTTAAAATTTTCTATCTTCTTTTCCCTATCCCTATTTTCTTTTCTCTCTTTTTCTTTTTCTTTTCTTTTTCTTAAAACCCTCAGTGTTCGGTTTTCCGTCGTTCGATTTCTCGGCAGTCGATAAAGTGAGTATCGATGTTGAATTTTCGAAAGACGAAGAATCGGGTCCTGACAATGTGGTATCAGAGCTTATGGTTAAGCGACAACCATGGTTCTGTTGGGTATTATTCATTAGAGATAGAGTCAGTAGTACTCTAGAATGAGTTTGAGTGTAATAATAGCTATGAGAGCGTATTTGTTAGTGAATATAAAATTGTGTTGTATTGTGTTGACTTATCGGTTGATTGTTTATAGATTCCGGTCGATCTAGTCTAGCTAACTATCGTAGATAGGGGTTTCTAAACTCTTAAACAAGATAATTCGACATAATATTGTTTTAAATTGGGTAAATGGAATAATTTTACCTTGATTATATTTTATATATAAAGGAATAATTTTTTGGAATTATTAAAGTGTATATAAGTTGATTGTATAGTTGTTTGAATAATCTAAATAAAAGAATAAATTGTATAAGCAAAAAGAATTATAAGAGTTAAATTATAATTAAAAGTGATTACAATTGTGAAATAAACTTATATATATAAGAAGTGAAACTATATGGATATATTTAGGAATTTAAGTTATGTAAAAACAAGTGATGTTTATAAATGGAAGTATAACTTAAAAGATGTTGAATGAAGTTGATATTAGTATCAAAGTAAAATAATAAAGTTAAGTGATAGATATGAACTTAAGTTATGTAAATGAAATTCAACTTTTGTAATTGAATTGAATTAATGGATTGAATATTAATCAATTGAATGTGAATTAAGTTGATATGAAATAATGAATATAAGTGTAATTCATTAAAATCTAATGTTATTAGAAAGTTGAATAATTGAATGAAAATCAATTAATTAAACCAATTGAAAGCAAAGTAATTTGGTTGTAATTATATATACATTGATTGTTATATGATTGTTAGTTGATTGTATATGAATTCGTGAATGTAAACTAAGTGAAAATGAATGTTAGTAAATTCCAACATTAATGAATCAAATATGATTAAATTGAAAACCCAATTCATTGAATATTAATGAGAATATAAATGAATATTGATTTAGTTATGGATGATAGTTGGTTGATGTTTGCATTTGTTGTTTAGTTGCATTTGTTATGTGACATATATAGTTATTATGTTGCTATATGTTGTATATCGATACTATTATCTATATGCATGATTCTTATGTTGTTTGTTGAGTGATTAGTAGGTGCGGATCGCGTTTGCTTCGCATTTGGAGCTCGCTTTTGCGCTATATTAGCCGTATATGCTTGCTAATAAAATATAAGGTACATATCTCGGATTAAATACAGTACTTTTACACTTTTTCCCTGCGGGATGCCTCATTACTTGATGAGATGTATATTTGTGATATATATATACTGTCATTTTTTTTCGGATCGAGCCGCGCAAAGGAGACTATGGCGAATTTTTCCGGAAATTTAAGGCGTTAGAAAAAATTTGAGAAAATTGGAAAATTTTGAAAACTTAAACTTTGATTTTGGAATTGAAAGTTAAACAATAGTAATTGTTTTTGAAAAGATAACTAAGTATGATTTGGAAAACTTAGTAAAGATTTGTAAGAAGTTTAATTATGGATTTTGGAAAGTTAATAGATTCTGTAACTTTTCTTACTTGTTAATTTCGAGGACGAAATTCTTTTAAGTGGGGAAGATTGTAACGACCCAGAATTTTTAGAAATTAAAATTTGAATATTTAATTAATTTTAAATATTAATAAGTGAATTTATAAGTCAAATAAATTTTTATTTGAATTATTGGATTTAATTGGATAATTAAATCGATAATTTAATACGTTAAATTATGGGAATAATTGAAAATTGGGTTAAATATGATTGAAAATGATTTGTAAAATTTTATTTTATCATGTGGGAGTTAGAACGATATTTTAGAACTTTTAAAATCGAATTAAAAGTTTATTTGTGAAAATTGAATATTTTAATATTTAAATCGACTAGTGAAAATAGTCAATTTTTGAACAGTCTCAGAATTGAACGAAACCAGTTCCATTGGATCCGTAATAGTTAGTTATTACCGGATTTCAAATTTCGTGTCAATCGGAGCTATCGTTTGATCGTGGCAGCTCGAAACGCATCGAATTATTTTTAATTTAAATTTGGCGAGTAAAAATAGCCATTTTTCAAAAAGTCTCGGATTTCGACGAAACCAGTTTCATCGCATCCGTAATGTGATATTATTGTAAGGTTTCAAATTTCAAGTCAATTGGATTTACCGTTTGTCCGATACGAATTAAAACGCCTAGAAAATCGCTTAAATCGGTTTAATTCAAATTGAGCGTTTATAGCCATAACTCGCACATACTTCCGAATTAGCTTCCGAAACCTATTCCATTGTGTTCGGAACGCGGGGTAAACCTTAGAAACGCCAACCGGCACGCTTCGTTTGGAGTTCGGAAAATCTGGGTGAATAGTAAATTGGAAATTTTTCTATAAAAGCCCCTCAATATCACAATTTGCAAAAAAATAAAAGGCTAGGGTTTCTCATGTTCAGGCCGCCACCTTCATATAAAATCAAAGGCTGAAACAACATCATCTTCTCCCCTCAATTTCTCTAAATCTGTAGATAATTAGAAGAAGTGTTTAACATGAAAGTTGTAGAGCGTCTCGAGCTCGTTAGATCCATACGGAGATGATGGCGTGAAGTGGAGCAGGTGGAGGGCAGGATGGCCGCGTCCCCTAGTGGTTGCGCACGACTTTCAAGAGGCATCAGGAGGCCGAGCTCCTCCATGTTTGGGCCGAGCATAGTAGGGGTGATGCTCTTCGATATGGGAGTCATTGATCGTGTTCATGTCGCTCGAATAGGAAGCATGAATTAACCCTAATTTGGAAAGCTATGGGTTGAGCTTGCGTTTTGGAACCTGGAGATGTGAACGTGAAGAAGAGGAGAAGATAGGTGCGGCCCTGATGTTTCCAGGGTGAGATCCTACGGCTATGATAGTTGTAGGTTATAAAAATTTAATTAAATGTTGTAATTATTAAGTTATAAATTCGTGTAAGTTTAAAAAAATGCATAACTTTTTCATACGAGGTCGAAAACGCGCGAAACCAGTTGCGTTGGAATCGTATGGACGAGCACTACGCGATGGAGTTGGTTTGGAGTCGTTTGGAGTTAGTGAGAATTTTGGGTAAAATTAAACGTCCGTTTAATTTTATTCGAAATAAATCGCTAAAAAGGAAAATAAAATCAAGGTGAGAACTTCTCACTCAATCGAATCAGTTTCGATTTTATTTTAAATAGTAAGATTTAAAATATTTGAATGCATGTTTGAATGTTGATTGATATCTATTGATTGTTAAAATAGACATTATACGCCGTTAGTAAGCGGATGTTATTTAATAAAAACATATACCTCGAATATTTCATAAACAGTGAAATTGGTATTATATATAATAGCAATATATATATATTAGCATATGTATATATTGGAGTTATTGATTTCCCGCATTTATTTGTTTAGCGGATGAGACCCTATTGCGCCGTTATTAAGCGGATAATATTTAATAAGAACATATACCGCGATAATTTCGTACTGGAGCGAAATTGGTATTGTGCTAATGTTTTTGGATGCAGGAAAATAGGTTGGAGGGATCCAACTGGATTCCTCAACAGTTTTTATTTGATTTCAGATATTTTGATATTTGGTGGATTATCATATCGATATATGATGGATCGTGTAGTCGTGATTGACTATTTGGTGTGTAGCATCATTGGACCAAATTTGGAATTTTAAAATGATTTCAAAGTGATTTTTGAAAGTATACATTTATAAAATATTTTTGGAATTGATTCATTTTAAATAAATAAACGCTATAATTTTTAAAGTTATAAAAATTATGATTTTTGAGAAATATAGTTAAAAACTGATTTTTGAGAATATGATGCTATTGAGTTATAAAATAGTTTAATCGAGATATTTTAGGATTTATTGTGAAAAGTTTAAATATAGAATTCATGAAATTTAATTATTTTATAAATCAAAATGGTGAAATAATAAAGGAGATTAAAGTCGTTTTAAAAATATTAATATGAATTGATTTATATAAGAGATTTATAAATGGATATTTATAAATTGAGATATTGAAATTTTAAAACGAGTTTTTATAAGTGTTTGAATAAATTGAAAATGAATTTCATTAAAGTATGAAATTTATAGAGCTATAAACGGTGAAGTTATAAATGAAATTTATAAATAGTAAGATGTATAAATTGTGAAGTTATTAAAAGAATAGTTTTGAATAAACCATTGAATCTTATAAGTTATAAGATTTATAATTATGAAGTTCAAAGAACGATTTTGTAAAAATAATCGTTTTATAAGTATTTGACTTATAATATGAACCTTTGTTTTATAATTGAGTTATAAATCGAATAGGTTAATAAAAGAATTTATAAAAAGGAAGTTTTTATAAATAAATAGAAATGGAATTTATAAACGTTGTTTTATAAATTCGCAAATGACTTATTTTGATAAGAAAATTGTTGAAACCTATTAAAGGAGTTATATTCACATTTTTGAATAGTGAATAATCCTTTAAAATAAATTGAATAAAAGTGATGAAATTGTTAACGAAGTTTATTCACATTTTTGAATAGTGAATAATATGTTAAAGAAATTGTTTTAGATATGATGTTTTAAATAGAATTAAAACTATCTAACGATGTTTTACGTAACATTCGTTTTGGCCCAAATAAATATGTTTAAGAGAATGATTTCCTGAAAGAATAAAATATATACTAAATTTTGATTTAAGTATATTGAATATTTTCTAAGTGTTGAAAATAAATAAAATTCGTGAATTACTTATTTAATAAGTATGGAAATGTTTTCCAATATAAAGTGAATACTTTGAGAATTTATCTTTTTGAAGATAAATTGAAATGAATAATTGAAAACGTATATGCATGAATATTTTGGAATATAAATTCACTATTGAATTTATAAATGAAAGTGGAATTGGTTTAAAAATAAATGTTGATTTATTTTTAAAGTGTGAAATTATATATCTAGTGAAGATATTTTGGAAAATAAATAATTTGGAAAATTATTTGGAAACTGGTGATGTGTGCATATCCAGTGATAGTTCAATAACCGACTATCAATAATTTCCCTTTGAATGGGTAATTGATGTGATTTGTTTGAATGTGAATGCTACACTTATTTTTGAATAAGCGCTCACTATTCGGGTTAACCGGGAAAGGACCATGGGGTCGTATAACCCATTCCGAATATGTGATACGTCGTTGAGAATTGCATTGAAGATCGGTGTTGAAGACCCGGTATTTGCGAGAGCGATAGGATGACCTGTCGATTTACTCTGCACCGAGTTGCTCCGGTATAGAGTTCTCCATATGTGATGGTGAATCCGATCAGGATTGTGAATATCCGGATTGCAAGGACTTCTTTGTAAGTGCCTTCGGTTTTGTTCGATCCCAGAACAAACTTGTATGGATTGTGTGTCTGGCATTACAAGTTGAGATATAAAGCCGATTTCTTTCAAATATATTTCTGTTGGTGGCGAAGAATTTATTCTTTTAGCTTAACACCCTTCTCTGAGACGTACGAGCTCAGAGGTTATATAGTTGAAGTTATCAGCGATATATTCCCAATTTGGTAATGTGACATGCTAAGTGTTGCTGTAAATGATCATTGTGTTGATTATTGTGATAGGATCATTTATTTGATCGTCTATCTTAGTGATCATTGTGTTGATCATTTGTTGACCCAAAGCATGGCTTTTGTATAAAGTATGTTTTTGTGGACGTGACTTCGTCGAACCTCACACCCCGGAAATGGTCAAAACAGGAAAGATGCGGCAAGGTTATGAGGGGTAGCACCCTTTAGGGTATGTACATTTCCTTCTGGATAGAGGTGGTATCATGGTATGGAGCCCAGATATTTAACCTATGTGGTTACTACGAATTTATTACTTTGTGGTTGTTGGTTTTCGGGATCCCGTGAGAAAGGTCGTTTACGATCGGGGAATGGCGTGCTCGTGTCAGTAGTTACCCAGTTAGGGGTAACCCGGCCTTGTGTTGGCAGAGTTCCGGTTTGGTTCTCGGGGATGTCTTTCCAGAGGCATTCTCATGTGGCAATGGGAAGTTCCTTGGCCTGACCATTTGTTGGAAATCCAATTCCCAATACGAAACTTGTACGGTATTAGTTGTAGAACCTGCCATTCACTTATGGTGGTCACCACTGTTTGGATGGTAGCTATAGTAGGCATAGTTCGAAATGTCTATGCTGGCTAAGATTTATATTCTACTTTCGAAATGAATTTTTCTCTACACTATGCACTAGTAATAATATCAAATGTTATTTTAAATGCGTATCAAGCATCTTTTACTATCATAAGGAGAAATCTCCTCCGATTCTGCGTTTACATTGTGTGTGTGTGCGGGAGGCCTTATGGTAGTCTCATTTTTAAAAGCATTGCAAATTGATTAAAAATATTCCTCTATTTTGATTTTAAAGATAAATAAACTGTTTTGAGTTCTCACACCAGTCACATGACTGACTTGGAGTTTATTGTTTTCCTTCCTAAACTCTGGGTGCCCACCAATTTCCACACGGGCAGTCAAGAGTTAGGTTTATCAGGATATTCTGGATATTCTGGAGTTGCTGGAGGCAAGATGGCTGGCATGGCGTATTACTAGTTTATATAGTATTTCTTTTTCCGCTGCACTGTTTGTTGTTGTTGTACACTCTGATGATATGATGTAATGTAATGTGATAAAATGTAATAACTGATATAGTTCTTGGTTTAAAGATTATTCATTTATTATTATATGTTGTTCCGCTGCGAATTGTGAGATTCTGATGTTGTTCTGTTGTTTTCTGTTCCGTCCTATTTTCTTCTATTTTTCTTTTCCATTCTATTTTCTCTATATTCTATTCTCTTTTCTTCTATTTTAAAATTTTCTATCTTCTTTTCCCTATTCCTATTTTCTTTTCTCTCTTTCTCTTTTTCTTTTCTTTTTCTTAAAACCCTCAGTGTTCGGTTTTCCGTCGTTCGATTTCTCGGCAGTCGATAAAGTGAGTATCGATGTTGAATTTTCGGAAGACGAAGAATCGGGTCCTGACACGAACCTAGTCTGGAATCTATACCTATTGTCCGGGAATTTCCAAACATATTCGTAGAAGTTAAATCTTTACCTCCATACAGAGAAATTGAATTCAGAATCGACTTAGTTCCCAATGCTCGTCCTGTTGTACATGCAAGCCTCAAGATGGCACCCAGGGAAAGAATAGAACTAGTCTATCAAACCCAAGATTTGCTAGAAAAAGAATTAATACGTCCCAGTGTTTGCCAAGTCTGATGAATCCTTGAGATTGTGTGTGGACTACCGCGATCTCAATAAACTAACTCTGAAAAATCCTTTCCCCCGAATCGATGATCTGTTCGATCAGCTGCACAGCGCTCGATTCTTTTCAAAGATGGATCTAGCCCAAGGATTCCATCAACTAAGAATTGCTAAAGCCTGTATTCATTTAACTGCTTTCAGGGGGCAAACACATTCTACGAATGGTTAGTCATGCCTTTTGGACTAACCAATGCTCCCGCATACTTCTTAGACTTAATGACCTGCGTATTTCGAGGAGTGTTGAATAAATTCGTTCTTGGGTTTATTGACGATATTCTGATCTACTCAAAAACTGAAGAGGAGCATGCTGAGCACTTGAGAAATGTTTTGGAGATGTTGAAGAAGAACAATTTATTTGCCAAATTTTCTAAATGTCATTTTTGGGTCAAGGAAGTTAGATTTCTCGGGCACATTGTTAATGAAGAGGGAATTTCTATAGTTCTTGACAAGATTTCTGCTATTCCAGACTGGAAACAACCCACTACTCCGAAACACGTCAGAAGTTTTCTGGGTTTAGCGGGATACTACAGAAAATTTGTCCAGGATTTCTCCAAGTTGGCTAATCCGTTGACTAAGCTGATAATGAAGAATGCTAAGTTCGATTGGACTCTGAAGTGCGAAGAAGCATTCCAAGAGTTGAAGAGGAGATTAACTACTACTCCCGTTCTCGCTATTATTAACAAGAATAAGGCTTATCCGTTTACATAGACGCTTATGGTGATGGTGTGGGTGCTGTGCAAATGCAAAATTAAAGAGTAATTGCCTAAGCGTGTAGACAATTACGCCCACATGAGAAAAGCTACCCAACCCACGATCTCGAACTTCTAGCTTTTATCTTTGCCTTAAAATTCTGGCGTCGTTATCTTCTGGGTAAAAATCTCTTTCAACCTTCCTAAGAATTTAAAAGTATAACATAACTTAATATTTATACTTAATAAATCCTTCTGTTTTAGGTGAAAAATTCAATATTCACCGACCACAAGTCTCTGAAATATCTCTTCACCCAGAAAGATTTAAATCTGAGGCAATAACATTGGTTAGAATTTCTAGCGTCATACGACCTAGATATTCAGTATAGACCCGGAAAAGCCAACGTAGTAGCTGATGCTTTGAGTAGAAGACATGATGTTCTCGCTTGTTTGGATGTCACTCCTACTCTTCTTGAGAAGATCGCTAGTAAGCAGAAAAAAATGAGTTTATTCGAGGAATTTATAAAAGAATATGTCAAGGTGGAGATTCCAGTTTTGGAATCAATAATAAAGGAATTATAAGACTGAAAGGCAGGTTGTGTATCCCAGATATCTCGGACTTAAAATGTGAAGTTTTGGACGAATGTCACAAGTCCAAACTTAGTACCCATCCAGGAGTTAATAAGATGTATCGAGATATCAAAAGAACTTTCTGGTGGAAAACAATGAAAAGGGTTTTATCTATCTATGTCAGTCATTGTGCAACTTGTCAATAAATTAAAAGTGATCAGACAAAAATGGCAGATTTACTCCAACCATTAGAGGTGCCTAAGTGGAAATGGAATCAAGTGTCTATGGATTTCATAGACGGGTCGCCATGCACTCGGAAGGGGAATGAAGCAATTTGGGTTATTGTGGACCGTCTGACCAAGACTGCCCACTTTATCCTAGTAAAATCTACCAGAATAGCGGCAAGTATGGCAGAGCTATATATAAAAGAAATCGTTCGTCTCCATGGAATACCCAGTAGTGTAGTGAGTGATCATGACCCGATCTTCACTAGCAAATTTAAGGAGGCATTTCAAGCCACACCTGGAACTAAATTGAACTTCAGTACTCCTTACCATCCACAGTATGATGGGAAGACTGAAAGGATAAACCGAATCTTAGAAGACCTTTTGTGTGTTTGTATACTTGACTTTGGCGGTTCATGGGAGGACCATTCACATCTGGTTGAATTCTCATATAACAATAACTATCTGGCCAGTATCGAAAATGGCTCCTTTCGAGGCATTATATATTCGTCCGTGTCGATCATCTGCATGCTGGATCGAGTTAGGTGATAGACTCGTCCTTGGACTAGATATGATAAAGGAAGCTACTGAAAAAGTTGATTTTATTCGGAAGAAACTGAAAATTGCCCAAAGTCGTCAGAAAAATTATGCTGACCGTAGGAGAAGAGCTCTAGAGTTTCAAGTTGGAGATTTTGTTTTCTTAAAAGTGCCTCAAATGGGTGTTGAGGTTTGGAAAGACTGATAAGCCGGCACCGTGATATATTGGTCCTTTTTCTACACTAGAGAGTATCGGCCCTCTGGCATATCGAGTGCAGCTGCCCAGCTAGTTATCTGGCGTACACGATGTGTTTCACGTTTCTCACCTTTAGAAATATATGCACGATCCAGACTACATTATTGAGGAGGCTGCTCAGCAGGATTTGGAAATCACACCAAATCTGGTAGTAAAAAGAGAACCGTTGAAAATAATTGATCGAGATGAAAAGTAGCCGAGGAATAAAATTGTGAAACCGGTTAAAGTGCAATGGAGTGGTGATCTGAATGACTGTACTTGAGAAATAGAGTATAGCATGCAGAAGTCCTACACCAATTACAGAGTGGATATTCCGGCTTGATTGGTAAGCCATTTCTCTATATTTTTTTGTGTTCTTAAATTCTTTTTTTTGTCTCTCTCTCTCTCTCTTTCAAATTTTGAGGATGAAATTTTCGTAAGGAGGAAATCTATAATGATCTTGTTTTTAAAACAAATTTAATTTAATAATTAGTACAAAAATTGGGAGTAAATTTGAATTAATTTTTAAAATTTTCAAAACAAATGAATATTGTGTTTGTCTATTTATATATCTATATATATATAGAATGGATTATAATTCAAAATTGAATTTGAATTTAAAATTAAAAAGTCTTAGTAAAATGATTGGATTTAAAAATATTATATATATATATATGTAATTTATTTGTTGTGTAATTATTTTTAAGACATTTTCTTTTAAATAGTATATAATAATATAAGTAATTATCTTTATCAAAATAGGAATTGTAATTTTAAAAATAATATATATATATATATATATGTATGTATGTATGTATAAAAGACAAGTGTTTAGTTTATAATACATAAGTTAACAAGTATTAACTAATGAAGCATGAAATTTACAAGTGTCATGTTTGTTTTTCTTCTTTTTTTGAGAAAATTAATAAAAATAGAAATCAAGATTTTATAAACCATTTCAACTTCTTTTTCTCATTTCTTTATCACTTTCAAACTTTAAAAATCTGAGGAAAAAATCAAAAGCCTACGAAACCAGAAAATTAAAAACAAATCAAAACCAGAAAATCATCAAAGAAGCAAAACCTAGAAATTAAACACCTTTCATAATCCAAAGTCTAAAGCCTGGAAATCATCTCAAGCCATCAAGTGATTAAACAAGGATTCAAACTCAAGTCTGTACACAAATTAAGCAAAGTAGGGATTGTCTCAGTAACTGAACAAAATCAAAGCTTTCAAGATCAAAGAACCACAATCAGTTTAAAGATTAAGAAAGCTTTCAATTTTCAAAATAATCAACTTCTAGTTTTGTTTACAAGTTCTCTGTTTTTTTCAAGTATCAGGTGAGTAAACTCTTTAAAATTTGGATTTGAATCTGTTGTTTGAAAAGAGGTTTAGAGTAAATTGAAAAATTTCTTGCATGTGTATAAATCTGTGTGTGTATATAGATGTGCATGTCTGAGAACAGACATATGTCTCTGTCTCTAGTTTCCAGGTTTTCAAAACCTGTTCGAAACCCAATTATTTCTCCTCTGATTCATTTTATAATTTGGGATCTATAGGAAATATGTTTATTAAATCAAGATCTAACTTTAAAAAATAATTTTGAGATAAAATGATGAAAATTAGTCAGGGAAAATGATATACGGTAGAAATTCAAGTACCATAATCTCTCCATTTACTTGCCTCGCTAGATTCAACATTGTAAACCATGATATTTAAACTAAAATTCCATATTTATAGTTCGACATGGTGTGAGAAATAGTGAGATGTACAAAATCATGTTTTTCACCAAATTCTAGCGAACGATGAGTCTTTGGCTGTCGAGATCGAAACTGTAGCTTGTTGGGAGGTCGGAGAGTTTAACAAAATTGATCAGAAAAATTCCCGATCAATGTGGATGATGAACGACATCAATTTAGGGTTTCAACCCATGTTTCGGTCATAGCTGGAAATCCGATTGTCGCGGCTTCATTAGAGCACTGGTGTCGATCGCACTAGTGCCAATTGAAACGAGGGAAATAGGCGTAGTTCTGGCCAGAATTTCGTGACCTCTAATAGTTGGAGGAGGAAGCATGAGGTGTTCTTGGTGATCGATGTTTCGTTCCAGTTGGTGATGAATAACAAAATCTTGAGTTCGTCGATGTTGTGGGTTTTTGGGTGCTCTGGTGGCCAAGGAAAGTTGTCGTTGACCTGTAGATGGTCGTAGCATCGATCGTAGATGGCTGGAATGCCTGTACACATGCACGGCGTCGAGGTTGCATCAGAAATTTGGATTTGGGGAAGAAGGCTATGGACTCGAAGGGTTCTTCGGGAAGACTCGGTGCAAGCTTGAGTTTTGATTCGTGTAATTGTTGAGTTGCATCGGGTATTATAAACTTAAACAAAAATTCTAAGTTTTAAGATGAAATTTAGGGTTAACTCGGAGGAGACTCGAAGTAAACAGGCATTTTCCTCTGGTGATGCTTGGGGAGGCCTCGAGGAAGTTTTGAAACAGTTTTCAAATTTTAAAATTAGTTTAAGTTTAAACAAGTTTTTAACTTACTCTTTAAAAATAATTGTTTTATTTTAAAAAGGGGATGAGTAAAGGTTTAAGCTAATTATTTTAGATAATTAAGTATATTTTAATTATGTAATTATTATTTATAAAATAAATTATTAATTTATTTAAAATAAACAATGTAATTAAAAGCAAATTAAGATGGAATATTGATTTTTAATCCTTAATTAACCTTAATCTCTTATGTTACTGATGATTAATTATGAGAGTTATTAATTAAAGATTTTGATAATGATTAAATAATTACTTAAGATAAATGATTTATAATTAATTAATTGATTAAAGAATAATTAATTAAAGGTTAATTTGTTATTAATTTAAGATTAATTAATTTATAATTAAGGATTAATTAATGTAATTAATTAAGTAATATTTAATTAATAAAGGTGATTAAATTAATTAATTAGTAATTAAGGACTAATTAATTAATAATTAAGAATAATTAATCATTAATTAAAGATAATTAATGAAAATAATAATGTGATTAATTAATTATAATTACACAGTCAATTCATCTGAATTGTAGACGATTGATTATTATTGCATGCTTTGTATTGATTGATATCTCTGATATATGATTGTGATACCATGTGATATGAAATTGCTTTGTGATGAGTTATGACATCTGTGAATATAATACTGTGTAAATGTGAAAATCCTTGGCCCGTAAAACGGCATTTGAATTTCGATGCGATAGGGAGCCGGATTCCAGTTGGTTATTCGAAACCGACATCGAACCTTAATGGTGAATCTTTAGGATTGATATATCCACGTGTTTTTAAATTAAGCACTCACTATTCGGTTTAGCCGGGAGAGGACTTTGTGTCATATAACCCATTCCGAATAGTGATACGACTAAATGGATAACATTTAAAGACGACGGTGAAGACCTTGTGTCTTCAAGAACGATAGGAAACCTATTGAATGACTCTGCACTGAGTTGCTCTGGTATAGAGATCTCTATATGTGATGGGGAGTCCGATCGGAATTGTGGATGCCGGGATTGCAAGGGCTCCTTTGGAAGTGCCATCGGTTCTGTTCGAACCTGGAACGGACTTGTATGGTTATATGTCTGACATTACACTTTGAGATATAAAACTAATTTCTTTCAAATACATTTCTGTTGGTAGCGGAGAATTTATTCTCTTAGCTTAACACCCTTCTCTGAGACGTACGAGCTCGGAGGTTATGTAGTTGAAGGTTATCAGTGATATACTCCCCATTTGGTAGTGTGGCATGCTGAGTGCTGCTGATCATTTGTTGATCGCAGCATGGCTTTTGTGAAAAGCGTAGCTTTGTGGATGAGACTTCGTCAGACCTCACAACCCGAAAATGGTCAAAACAGGAAGGATGCGGCAACATTATTAGGGGTAATGGCCCTTAGGATATGTGTATTTCCTTCTGAATAAAAGGTGGTATCATGGTATGGACGCCAGATATATAACCTTTGTGGTTGTTGGAATTTGTTGGTGTCGAGGCCTCGGATAAAGATCAATGACGACAGGAGGATGGCATACTCGTGTAGTAGTTACCTAGTTACAGAGGTAACCCGATCTTGTGTTGGCGGAAAGTTGGTTAAGTTCCCGAGGCATCCCTCCAGAGGAGAACCCATTCGGTGTAGGAAGTTCTTTAGCCGGACCATTTGTTGGAAATCCAAAGAAACAATACGAGCTCTATACGGTTTAGTTGTATAACGTGCTATGCAGTGTGGTGGTAACCTGCCATAAAACATGGTAGCTATAATAGGCATACTACGAAATGTGTGTGCTGGCTAAGATTAATATTATACTTTCGAAATGTTTATCTACACTATGCACTAATAATAATAATATCAATAAGAGTTTTTTCGTATCAAGTATGTTTGACTATCATAAGAAGAAATCTCCTCCAATTGTGTGATTGCACCATGTGTGTGGCGGGAGGTCTTACCTTAGTTTTATTTTCCAAAAGCATATTGGATTTCTTTTAAAATTGTTTTTGTACAAACAACTATTTGGTTTACTCATACCAGTCCCATGACCGACCCGAAGTTTATTATTTCCTTCCTAAACTCTAGGTGTCCAGAATTCTCCACACGGGCAGCCTAGAAGCAGGTTATCCATGTTTTGGAGATAGCTTGGATTTAGAAGTCTTTTGGAAGCTATCGGATTTTGGAAAGCTTTTGGTTTGAAGATCTTTTGAAGCCTTTTTGAATCTAAAAAGCTTGGAGTCTTGGAAACCTATCGAAGTCAAAATATGTTGGAAACCTTTTTGAAGTCTTTGTTGTTCTTCGTTGTGATGTCATGGTTTTGATGTATCATGTGTATAATACTCTAGTGTTGGTGATCAATGTTGTAATGAATATTGTATCAGTGTTGTGCATGCGTTGTTCATCAATGATAAGTCATTTTGTTTCCGTTGTTTATATTCAACTAATGTTGTTATAAGCTCCATCGAACTGAAGTTCAATGCTTGAATCTCTGGCAGTCGAATACAAGTGAGGTATATGTTGTCGATTTTCAATCATTGGATTTCAGATCGTGACATATTCTTTAGTCATGTTGTATTAAATATGAATCTGTGATATAAATTAAGGAGCTCATAGTTGAAATTCACTTTTTGCTATTAAAAATTTGTTTTTTATCGTGCTACTTTGTTCTTCTAGTTTATTATATTGTAGGATCGTCCTTTGTAACTGTAGTAACAGTAATTATCATTATATTTTATTATTTAATTGAATTTACTAAACCGTACTTTAAGAATTGACTTAAAGGTTAGGCCGGGAATGTAAAGCATTGCAATTTGGCTAAGAGTTAAAATTATGTTATCCAGCAATTGTTCAATATATTGTAAATGAACTGGAAATTTATACAGATCTAGGCTAAATGATTATTGTAAGTCCGTGGATATGAAATTATTTCAATCAATTAATGGGCCTAAGACCATATAGCTAACCTATATATTACTAAACCATGAACATACAAATCAATTTGAATTATCTGACCAACAATTCCAATTATTATCCATGAATAACTAGGATTAATAATATTTCGACTAAAGGCATTATTGAACCAATTTGGATGAATTAGAAATTTATTTTATTAAAAGTTATATGAGAATTGATATGTAATGGAACACCGATCGAAGCAGAAGATTGTGTAAATACCTTTTAGCTTTTCTCTAATTTTTGTTGTTTCTTCCATTAGTTTCTTAGTCTTTTGGAAATGAGCCAAAAATGTTTGTTAAAGATAATAACGTGGCAAGATTGTCATGTTAGGTTCTTGTTATTTTGTAAGGTTGTCTATAATTTCCACTTGTTATTCTGTATCCCTAAAAAATGAATTTCATCTTCAATATCAGCTAAATAAGGTCATGTTTTCTTATATTTTTGCTGCCACTACATCTGCACATCACCGACCAGTTTAAAGGTAATTTTACTGCATTGGGTCAATCTTACTGTGTTTGGTATAAATATATTATGTTGTTGTGCCATTCACATATCACATGAGCTGTGGCTGAGTTAGAGCAATTTAAATTGTTTGGATTTTCTCCTCTGGATTTTTCTCCTCTTGATTTTTCCACTTCTTCATTATTAAATTAGAATTAAAGGTATTGCTCTTATTTAGTAGCTTAAAATTTCATTATACATAGATTTACCTTTTCTTATTTTTTACATTGCATTTTCAATTTTTGTTAACCGATCATTTTCGCAACTACCTACTGTTATGTTTGTTTTCCCCTTTGGATTTCAACTTCTGGTAGTTCCTTCCTTTTTCCCCACTAATGGAATATCAAAATAAATCCTGTTTATTTTTATATGGCAAATGGATTGGATTATTTTGAAGCAGCATATTTCTTTGGATTTAAAAGTAAATTTAGTGATGCTGAAAGATTTTATACTTAGGAATTATGCATTGGTTCAAATTTTAATTTAAATATACATTATAACATGATCTCAATTGCAGCAGCATGTCAAGTGTGTTCATATATGCATGACCAGTGGTAGCTTATAGTGCAATATGTGAGCAGCCTGCCTTGTATGAACGAGGTTCTCCATTATAAACTTGGAGCCAACCACCGATAGCTTTAAAGCTGCTGCTTATCAAATATCCTAGCCAAACAAAGAAAAGAAGCACCCTAAATCCATCCATATATACCAAGCTAGCATGTTCACTCTTCAATTTGCTCAATTGATTCCCAAACTTTGACTTATCCTTAACTGGAATGAATACTGAAACATATATAGGCAATTAATTTTATTGCATGCTAATTGATGCCCGTTTACTTTAATAGCAGATGCAACTACCCTATATATTCATATGCTCACCAAATCCATCCATATATACCAAGCTAGCTTGTTCACTCTTTGACTTGGTTAATTGATTCCCAAAATTTTAATTATTCTTAACTACTATATATATATTGAAACATATATAGGCAATTGATTTTATTCCATGCTGATTGATGTCCATTTACTTTATTCACAGATGCAACTGCCCTATATATGCATATGCTTGCTTCCTTTTAGATCTCTGCTGCTAGATAATCAAAATCTGTCTACGTTTAATTATACGTGTATGATGTCCTTAAATTTTATTTTGTCAAATTTTGAACTTTCCTATTATATATTTTGGGTACTAAGTTATTATCATGCATTCAATCACATGTTAATTCCTCACTTAGTGTTATTCATTCCTTAACATAATTTGCTGATCCATCATTACATATGCACTGTCTATATATGTGCTTCCCTTTCCTTTCTTAATTTCAAAGTTGCTTCCATTTCTCATCTTTATTAAATTTTATATTCATTGGTGCTATTTTTTCATACTCCTTCCTACCTCAGATATATAATATTTTATTTTTCTTTAAAATCCTTTAGCGTAACGTTTCTGGATTTTAGCCAAGTTTAATTTGATAGTTAATTTAATTTTTGAAATTAAATTGTGAATTAAATTGGTATTTTCCAAGTTAAATAGTTATTTGTTTGTTTATTAATATAAACGTATACAAGAATGATTTTTAAATAGAATTTATAATTGGAAATCTAGAAATAAATATTTTGAATAATATACTTATTTTTAAACTTAATTATGGATTAATTTGAAAATGTGGGAATAAGAATGTATATATAAGATTTTTAAATAAAGGACTTGATTTGGAAATCTAAATATTTTATAAATAAATTATAATTTGGAATTTAAATTTGAAATTCTAATACATATATATTAAAAATAAAGATATGACATCCTGGAATTTTTGAGCATTTAAAATTGAAATATTTAATTGATTTTAGATGTTTAAAAGTTAAATTTTAACTTGAATTCAAATATCACCATTTATTGGGTAATTTAATTATTAAATTAAATAATTTGAAGTTGGGTAAAATGTTAAATCTAGAGTTATAAGCTCGTTAAAAACAGTTTAAAAGCTTGTAAAATTTATATTGATAGAACTGAAGATAGTAAAAGTGTTAAAATTGAATTTGGAAGTGTTTAGTTGAGTTTTGAAAATATATCGTTTAAATTGATATTCAAAAATAGCATTTCGAGGCACAGTCTCGAAATTCGATGAAACCAGTTCCACTGGATCCGTAATATTGTATTATTATCGGATTTCAATTTTCACAGTGTTTGGAGTGATCGTTTGGCCGTACGATAAGTAAAGGCGCTGAAATTAAATCCAAATTTAATATAATAACTAGGTTCAAAAAGCTATCGTCTCCATACGATTGAATTAGGACTCGAAACCATTTCCATTGCGTTTGGAATAGGGGTTTAACATTATAAATGCCTAGCGGCATGCCTCGATAGGAGTTCGAGATATTTAGTTGCATGAAACGAGAAGTTTTAAAATTTTGAATAATATAATATATTTACATTGATGTAACAACCCGGGGTTTTATAACAATTGATTATCGTCAAATGGCGATTAATTTGGTTATTAAATTGCAATTGAGATTCTAAATCAAGTTGAAATTCGTTTAAAAATTTGCTAAGTGTAGTTTGGGCATTTCAAATTCGGTTTATGTTGATAGCTAATAGCTGTTTGGAATTTTTTAAACCCTGTTTGAAATTCTTTTAATAATATGATAATGATATGCGGGCATTAAAAATTTAATTTATGGCCCACATCTCTTTTTATGTTTGGGACGTTACCGTTATCAAATGGCAAACCCGTCCCCCTCTCTTCATTCTTAACCCGTTCCTCCTTTTTATTTTTCTGATTGGAAAACCTAAAACCAACGAAACAAAAGAAAATGAAAATGGCGGCCCGTTCTTCTGTCGTTCGTTCTGAAACTAGGGCTTCATGATATCGAGGTCGCCATCTCCGGTAGCTCAATCGCATGGTGATTTGTGTCGCTTGCCTATCGATCGACGATTCTTCATTGCACTCACGGCTACTTCAATTTGTTGAGACAAAGGTGAGTGCGTTCCCACTCACATCTAATTCGATGTCATATGATTCTTCGTTTCTTCAGTTTCGTGGTTGTGAGTTTGGTTTGGAAATTGCTGTTTTCTTGCTCTGACTTCGGTCATTTCTCAACGATATTGTTTTGAATGGGTTGCGAACTTGAGATTAGGTTTACGATTCCATGACTTAATAGATATAAGAATTTGTAGTTTGTAATTTTGCAACCTTCGTTCTTTGCTTTCTGTGGATTTCTGATGACTTCGGCTCAAATTTGTTGATTCATCACAAATGTTCCAGCTAAACCAAATTTACAAAATTTAATGCTACATAAAACTAGCTCTTCAGTGGCATACTAGTTTCTCAATGACATATCAAAATAAGTAGTCAAACGGACTCTACTTGTTGAACCTGTGTTTTGAACGATCTCTTTTTTTTGCCCCCTATTTTCCTTGTTATTCGTCGATTTTCTTTTCATGGTTCCTCAAATCACTTGCATAAGTGACCCAAGGAAAATTCAGGAATTTCAACCAGTTGCCTTCAATTGATTGAAATCCACATTTCTAGTTATTCAACGGCTGCACATGGTACCTACTGCTTAGCGGGTCTCCAAACTGCCTCGCCATTGACTTGTGTTGAAGTTTTTCGAAAAGTTGAATTAAAAAAAAGATGGAAGTTGCAACATATAATTTAATCACGTATATATAACTAAAGGTTGTATAAAAAGGGTAGGACGATATTTGTAACAAAATAACTTTATCGTGCAGTACAATTAAATTGAAATCATTGTAGCATGCTGCTGTGTGCCTCTGCATTCTAGATGCTTCAATTGGTTTTGTTCATTGTTTTTGTTGCGTTTGAAACTGTAACTTGTTTGATTTTGGTCTCTGTGACTTTGGCACTATCACTGCTTCCATGTTGCCTCGAGTACATATGTATATATTATTTTCACTGGTGACGTTGGTTATCACGGTTTCGAATTTGCTGACTACGGCACTATCACTATTTTGATTCTTGTTTTGATGATTTTTGGATCGTTGTTGATCATTGGAATTTTGTAGTTGACGGTGGTTAGTGTGGTGCTTTTGTACTGTACCTTGAACTCTTGTGACATATCTGACTGCGGTTATTAAATTTTTTTTAAAGCTTGTAGCCTTTGTGCTTGTTATTGTGTTGCCCTATCTTGGGTACACATGCTTATTTCAACCTGCGAATATGTTTTTCTTTCTTTGACGTTTGTAACCGTTTTGTGCTTTCACCTGTGCACTTGCGAATTACTGTACGTGGCTATGTATGTGTTGCACTATTTCACTTCACTTGAATCTGTGTCCTTATAGTAGCCTTGCATTACTGGTTCATCACTTGTGTCCACTACCTCCAGGTTTGCATTTCAGTCACTTTGTTGCAGTTTCATGTTGTCTTCGAGTTCTTTCCTTTGTTCTTCGAGGCTTGTAGTTCACGTGTGTATTTGTATTTGCCGTCAATAGTTGGAGTTATGATGACATCTTATACTGTAGTGGCGAGGCAGTACACGCGAGCGTGTACTGCAGCCACACCATATTGATTTTATGGATATTTGAATCTTCATTAATTTTGGTTCGTTGATCTTTTGTGTACATCATCACTGTAGTGGCAAGGCAGTGCACGCAAGCGTGTACTGCGGCCACACGTTACTTCTTTTATTGATATTCTAATTGCTTTTGATTTATGGATCTTTTGCGTATTCCATATGCCGTAGTGGCGAGGCAGTACACGCGTGCGTGTACTGCAGCCTTACTCGTGTTGACCTTTTTATTTGATGTTTAAATTGTCTGAATTTGTTGATTTGTTGTTTAACACCGTTACGTGTTATATTTACCGTTATCCGATTTCCTTATTTAAGTATCGGATAGGTAAATTTATTGTGACTGTCGTCTAATTTTTATTTAATTATTATTGCTTCTGTGCACTAATAACTGAGTTTGAATTAGACTGACCCGTGTATTATTTTCTTTTGAATTTAATACTCGGGTCAGAACGAGTATTTACAGGTTGTTGATATCTTACTTTGGGTTGCTGTTAGAGCTATGAAGTCTTTTCATACTTTTGGAGTAGTCGTCATCATTTAAAGTAGTTAGTGTATTTGTATAGGAAGATATGTATTCATGTATATTATATACGATAATGTACTTGTATATGTAACTTCCTGTGCCAACAGTGGTAGTTGTATCATATGTATTGTATCATATGTATTGTATCATATGTATTGTAACCGACATCAGTTATATATATACGAGACTTTCTATTATATCTGTGTTTCGAGTTTACATTATCTGTGTTATTATTATATATATTGTCCTAAACTATTATGAACCATCGTAGTTCGTTTTATACTAGAATTGGGTATGTCGATGGGAGTAAATAAATATGAGATGAAAGATAAAAATATATACCACTCCTATCGAGGTAACTAATACTAGTGTAAGGCCTAACTACGGATGGCCGCTTCTATCCAGCCTTATTCTTCGTGATAACATACAGTATTTCTTTTAATACTCTTTGTTATTGCGAGCATAGAGGTGGGGCGTCACAATTGATTTACAGCGTTCACATCAATGTTTTTCCCTTCTTTTCAGAACTTTTATGTTCCTTTTCAAACACGCTATCTAGTGTCCTTATCGTACCGCTACCATGTCTTCCTTTGAAAGCAATTCGATCTTTTGAAGATAAATATTAATCAAACGAATCAGTTCGATTTCAAAAAAATGGCCAAAGCCTGAAACTTGAAATCGATCCTCAGATGAATTCTATCATTCAAATAATAAATAATGGACGATGCTTCGAACTGAAGTCGCGTGTCTTTCCCTCCTCTTCAATTCATCTAGTCAACACTCCTACCCTCTGTTCGACAGCGCCGTTCAAATAAGGGTTCGCGATCATTCCTATGCAAGATCTCGCGACCTTGGATGGCGAACAAAGTTTGAGATGGTAGCTCGAATGGATCCGCGTACACTAGATGTCGGGCCGCTATCAAGACGAGTTGGCTGGATCACGAGTTGGAGTCGCGATGTCAATAGACACTACGAAGCAGCATGAGGATGTCGACATCGAAGAAAAAGACTTGTAGCTGGATTCGTCGACTTTGCAGTAGGATGTGGCAGCACGATGGGGTAGCGGGGTCTTGGGTTCGTAGTATGCATTGAGGGACAGTGTTGACAGCTGGTTGTGTGAGTAATCTTCGATCTGTATATGTATATATGCATATCAGTTTTGGTCTTAAATTTTAGAGGTGAACTCTAAACATTTATTTTTATTACTGAAGAAATAAAATAGAAGTATACTTTGTTTATAAACTGTTTAAAAAAAACAGAAAATATAAACTGCAGGGAGGTATATCTGCTTTTGGTTTTCGATTGAATTTAAATACATATATGCATATTTGAAACCAGATAATATGTATACCATCCCGTTTGAAATTGGAATAGAGTTTAATTAAAACTTCAGATGAGTTGGTATAATAACACTGAAGCATATAAATGCAGTTTTTCAATTTACATATAATCAGATGTAGAGGAAATAATAATATAGTAAAGTGCAAAATAATTCAGTTTTAAATTTAATAAATATACATCTACACATTTTGAATTCACTAGTTTAACTTTAAAGTAATATACTTGTTTAGTTAACTTATTTAAAATTTATTTTAGTTACGAGAGGGTTATTCAAAAGGAAATTAGTTTGAAATTTAAACTATTCATTAAAATTTAAATCATTAGTTAAATTAAATTATTAAATGATGATTGATAGTTCGGATGTTAATAAAATCATCTAATATTTATTCAAGGATCTTAAATCATGAAGAATCAAGTCAGTTGGAATGGATTGTAATTACAAAAATCAAAGGTGAGTTAATCTCACTCATCTGGGTATTAAATTAAATTTAATTGGTTGAATAATTGAATTGATTTGATGTGCTATATTATATATGGTAGTATATATATAGTATATATTGGAGTGATTGATTTCCCGCATTATATAGCGGATGAGACCCTATGCGCCGCATAATAGCGGAGGATATTATATAAATCCCATATACCGCGATATTCCACCTCAAAGTGGAACTGGTACTGCGCTAACATCTGTGGATGTAGGGAAACAGGTTGGAGGGATCCAACTGGATTCCTCAAAATTATTTAGATTGTTTAATATTCTGTGTTATGAATATTTGATATTACGTGATGAATACTATTGATAATTAGGATATTGAATGCTATGGTTTGCTTGAATATATTTCGATACACTGAGTTATCAAAATATATAGAATTGGATTTTTGAAAAGAAAATAAAAGAGTGAATTTTTAAGTAAATAATTATAGAGAATTTAAACAAATTTAAGAATGAATTGGAAAAAAAATAAAAGTGATTTTGAAATTCTAATAAATAAGTTCCGAGTATGAAAATGGGATTTTGAATAAACAGAGAAATAATGAATTTTAAACTTAAGTGATGTTATATCAAGAAACAAAGAATTTATTTTAAAATTCACGGTTTGAATTTATTTAAAAGGACAAAGAAGGAATTTGGGAAATCTGAAATTGGTGTTTTCAATTAAAAAGGATTTTAAATCATAATTAAGGAATAAAATTTGAAGTTAATGGATTTGGAATAAATGGGTAAGTAAGGAAATTTATTTAAAAGTGAAGTAAATTGGAAATCAATTTAGGAATTGATTTAAGTGTGTAAAACTGAGATTTTTAAAAGAGAAGTGAGAGTTGAAATTTATAAACTGGGTTTATAAAGGTGAAGTAATATATCAGTGAATATTTGAAGAATAAATTCACGATGGGAATATATTAAAAAAATAGGAAATTTTGTTTAAAAATAAATAGTGATTTATTTTTAAAGGATGTGAAGAGAAGTATATTTCCCTGAATAGCCTAGTATGTTTTCAAAGTAAATTTTTAAATATAAGTTAAAAGCTTCAATGTTGTTTTAAAAAGCATGTTTTAGAAAATTTATTATTTCTGAATGTTTAGATTCTAAAGTAAATATTTTTCACATCTATCACCGTAGTAATTATTTAAACATGACTTGGTATTTTGTTTTAAAAAGAGAGAATCTAGTTTTATATTTTATAAAGTAAACTTATTTTCAAATAATCCTATAGCATATATTTTAATAAAGTATTGAAGTAGTTTTCAATTTAAATGTTAAAGTATATTTTATAATAAAGCGTTTTTAAATTATTTTAAAAATCTAAAGTTTTTGTGCTTGGTGTTTTCGGTGGAAATAAATATTTGGGAATTCATTCCATGATAAGAGCATGGTTTGAAATCTATTTTCAAAAGGGTTCAAAATAGAAATATATCTTGTGAAGATATTTTGAGGTTAATAAATAATTCAGGAGAAAGTATTTATGTTTGATGGTTGTTGTGAATGTTAATTGATAATGTAACAACCCGGGGTTTTTACCCAATTTATAATCATTGTTAAACGATTAATCTGTTGAGTGATTGCTAATTGAAGTTTTTAAATTCGGTTTAAATAATAATTCTTTTAAGTAATTGGTTAAAGGAATTATGCGGGCTTTAAATTGAATGTTGGGCCATGGGGATTTTGTGCCATGTTATCTCGAGTATACCTGTTTCCCCTCTTTTCATTTTTCATTGATTCGAACCCTAAAAAATAAACAGAGTGAACGGAAAAAAAAATTGAAAATGGCGGCCTCATGATTCTTTCGTTCGTCCCTCTTTCACAAATTAGGGCTTGTATAAAAATTGAGGATGCCGACCTTGGGTTGCTCGATCGAAGGCCCTTGCTTGTCGATCGACCAGAGTTGCTCGCAGCGTCGACTTTTTGTTCAGTGGCGATTTATCTGATGAAGTCCGTTGTCGACTTCGGCTGCGAATTGGAGTGGATTTGTGCTCTTCAAAAGGTGAGTAATTTTAATTACTCACATCCAGTTCAAGCATGGATTTGTAGGGTTTTGAACTCTGTGATTTTCATTCGTATGAAATGTGGTTGAATCATCTTTGCTGATTTTTGGTGACTTCGATCATTTGATTTTGTTTAGGTATGGATGATTTTTCTGACTTAACCAAATTTGTATATTTTATGGTTTCTGGGTTATCATGGTATTGATTTCTGATTTTTGTTTGCTTCCTTGATACTTACGGCTTTGAATTGCCTTACTCATCATTGTTTCGAATTTGCTAGTCCGACTTTGGCATTGACTTGCGTGCTGTCGGCCTTTGCATTTTATTGGCATTAATTGAAACTGCACTGTGCCTTGTTCTTGGTAGTAGCTGGTCTGGTTTCCATGATTATATCGAATAACTTGATTTTGTGATGTCTGTTTCATTGAGTTTGATGTTATACTTCACTGTGTATGTATATTTTCTTCTAGCCTCAGTTAGTTGACATTTTTACAACATCAAGCCTCTGACAGTGTTATGAAACACTGTTTTCTTATGATTTTCGAATCCTATGTTGTTATAAAATTTCACATCTTTGTTTCATGCTTTTGCACTACAACTTCATACAGTAGTTACGAAATTGCACTTGGGTGATAGTATATATACATTTGCATGTTTAAGTGGAGGATTCCAACTATGTCCTCACTGCATTGATGTTGTACATGTTGGTTCCCTGTCCTATTCCGTGTTAACTGCCTGTATCCTTCTCTAACCTGAATTAGTTTGCATACATATGCACGACATACATACATATGTACCTGTTATTGCATAAGGCACGTAGAAGCATTTTGACTTGCTTCTGTAATTGGTCTTGTTACTTGTTTAGACTAGTTCATTCGTTTGGCTGGGTTATATGTTTTGATATGTGCATAGCAGTGTGCTTGGTATCAATGCTCAGACATTGTTGCAGTTTGTTAAACAATGTTGCTACTGTCCATATTTGCATCTGTAGTCAAGCTTGCATACTTTGATCCTCTACATGCCTGTAGTGTTTCTTAGCTCTTGGGTGTAAATGTTTGCACACGTGTTATCTTCACTAGCATACTTGTTAATCATGTAATTCCTTGTATCACTTGAGTCATTTGAAGAATTACAGCTGTCTTGACCATTTGAGACAGTTTGCCTACCTATTTCATGTAGTCTTTGGGTTCAATGATCACTTTTGAATATGCTTGCTTCCTGACCTGTTGCACAATATTTGGCTATTGCTGTCCTATGCAATTACCTAGTTTTGTGTTCATTAATATAAAGTTGCTGCCGCATATTATCCAGTTTCATGTAGTGGTACTTGAGACTTGCCTTCATGTTCATGTATATAAGTTACTGCTGCACATTTTTTTCATGTAGTGGTACTAGTGCTTTGCTTAGTGCATTAGTTTGCATTATGAATTCTTGTTTGTTTAGTCCCATTTGCATTGCTTCTGGTCATATGCCATTGTGTATAGCTGCAGGTTGTATTTGTACCATTGTTGCAAGTATTCATATACATTTATGAGAGATGCACTTGTCTCTGTCGTTTGCCATTTTGAAATGCTACTTGTATATTTCATTTTGGTATACACCCTTGACCAGTTGTACTGTAGTGCCTTATGTTTGTCTTGTATTATTGCAGTATATATAAGTTTGATTCATATTTATGCCGTGCATTGAGCATTGATTTATATTTGGATTGCCTGACCACTTTATTTGCCTTTGTGGTCTGATTCCTTTATGTTGTAGCGTACCACTGCTTTGTGCTTTGGTGCTGCAGTTGCGTTGAGTCACTGACTTGACCTCTGCATTTTGTATTGATTGGGCTTTGCAGTCTTGATTGGCTGTTAATTTTTGGAGTTGCGATGACATCATATACTGTAGTGGCAAGGCAGTGCACGCAAGCGTGAACTGCAGCCACACGGTATTCATTGGGTACATCATCACTGTAGTGGCAAGGTAGTGCACGCAAGCGTGAACTGCAACCACACGGTATTGCTTTTATTGATATTTCCATTACTTTTGATCCATTGATCCTTTGCGTATTTTATATGCCGTATTGGCGAGGCAGTGCACGCGTGCGTGTACTGCAGCCAATCGGTTTTGATGTTGTTAAGTGACATTTCAATTATTAAATTGATTTGATTTAATTTAATCATTTTGTGTTAATTGCCTATTAGGCAATTCTGATGTTTTCTTTTAAATATATCTTCATTGATATTCTGTTCATTCATCTTTGTTGATATTTTGAATCTGCTGATTTGTTGTTTAACACTATTACGTGTTATATTTACCGTTATCCGATTCTCTTCTAGAAGGGTCAGATAGAGGGAATTTATTGTGACAGTCGTCTATTCATTATTTAATTATTATTGCTTCTGTGCACTAATAACTGAGTTTGAATTAGACTGACCCGTGTATTATTTTCTTGTGAATTTAATACTCGGGTCAGACCGAGTATTTACAGGTTGTTGATATCTTACTTTGGATTGCTGCTAGAGCTATGAAGTCTCTTCATATCTTTTGGAGTAGTTGTTGTCATTTTAATAGTCAGTGAATTTGTATAGGATGGTGTATATTCATGTATATTATTCACGATAATGTACTTGTATATGTAACTTCCAGAGTCGACAGTGTAGTTGTATCATATGTATTGTATCACATGTATATCAACTGACATCAGTTATATATATATATATGAGACTTTCTGTTATATTTGTGTTCCGCATTTACTTTATCTGTGTTAGTATTATATATATTGTCCTAAACTATTATGAACCATCGTAGTTCGTTTTATACTAGAATTGGGTATGTCGATGGGAGTAAATAAATAAGAGATGAAAAATAAAAATATATACCACTCCTATCGAGATAACCAATACTAGTGTAAGGCCTAACTACGGATGGCCGCTCCTATCCAGCCTTATTCTTCATAATAACAGACAGTATTTCCTTTAACACTCTTTATTATTGTGAGCATAGAGGTGGGGCGTCACAGTTGGTATCAGAGCTTGGGGTTTATGGACATAATGTAAAACATAACTTAGATGGAACATGTGCTACAACTATTAGTCGATGTTTTATATGTGCTTTGAGTCAAAACTAAAGTTTTGAAACTTTGATGAAATTTTTAAATAGCTTTATTTAAAAATAAAGGTTGATTTGAGTTTTGATGATTGATTGATTTGTGCTTTGTTTATCAAAGTGCGCAGCGAAAGCAGTGTGACTGCTTCGCTGAATACAGATGATAATTATTTTGATTTAAAAAATCAAAATATGAAATTGAAATAAATTTCATTTGTTGTTTACATAGCTGTGTTTATTTTGTTTTCTTTAAAAAAAATTCGAATCCGATTTGAGGATTCGAAGCGATTGCAGCTATGTGGTTTTGTTGAAATTTTTGCTGGTTTCCTTTGATGCTAATCACATGTTGATTAGATTTTTGCTGATTTAAAATATCTTCATTGAAGATATAATTGAATGATTTCTTTGTTCATTTTGTAGTGTACGTGCAAATTTGAGTTGCACGTTACTGCACTAATTTTACGTTGAACCGATGCTTGGTTATGAAACGTATTTTGTTGCCGTTATTATTATAACGGGAGTTTTACACCAATGTTATATTTTGAAGCGCGGTGTTTTGTTGACATTTTTGAATGAATGAAAATTCACTGGTATTTTATTTTGTTGCGAATTATTTTGATGAGATTTTGACGTTTAAAATTTACTGTCGCTTTGACTTCAGTAACCGTCAAATTTTAAAGTGGATTTTCAAGCGGTTATCCCGCAATGCTGATTTTGAGATCCGTTTCTACGGTGTTTTGAGAAGTACAATTTTCTTATTGAAATTGTCACTAATGTTGCTGTTTTTATCACGGATTTCAATTCATTTTAAAAAAATAAAATTGTTTTTCAAAAATTTTATAGTTTATGCTTTCAAAAGAATGAGGAAGCGATTTAAACGATTCAGCAAAATCGAGGACTATGAACCCTTTCTTTTACTGATTCGCTTAATTCCGGACTTGTTCGTTTGAGAATGTAAATTATTGCTTTTATGAAATAAATGAAATTTTTTTCAGAATTTTTATAGTTTGCGTTTTCAGAAGAATGAGAAAGTGACTTAAACGTTTCAGAAAAATCGAGGATTATAACCCCTTTCTTTTACTGATTCGCTTAATTCCGGACATGTCCGTTTGAGAATGTGAAATGTTATTTTTGGAATACATAATTTGCACTTTCAAGGAAACGATGAAGAGATTTAAACGATGTAGCAAAAGTGCGGAGTATGGAATCACACTTTTACTATTTCGGTTAATTCCGGACTCGTTAATTGAAACATTTGCTGTTTGATGATTTTGATGATTTTACACGTTCAAGGAAACGATGAAGAGAATCAAACGATTTAGTAAAACACGTGGTATAGGACATGTGCGTTTGCTATTTCGGTTAATTCCGGACTCGTTAATTGAATATATGATGATTTTCGTGTGCTTTCGAGCCACTATGTTGGACCTTCGGGTCATATGTTGGACCTTCGGGTCAATACCAGTACCGGACCTTCGGGTCATATGTTGGACCTTCGGGTCATATGTTGGGCGCCAAAAAAATTATGTTGGGTACTTGGTAGGCTTCGGCCATATGTTGATGCACGTGCGGCGTAGCTAAAACTCGCCATCTGATGGGATCGATCCAACCTTTTATGTTGATTTTCTAGTTATCTTAATTGATTCTAGATATTTGTTGCATCCAATTATCTGCAGGTAATTGGATATTTGTTGATATGAGTTCTGATTATCATTTTTGATAATCAGATATTCGTTGATTTGATTATCGTTTTTGATAATCGAATATTTGTTGATATGAGTTCTGATTATCGTTTTTGATAATCAGATATTTGTTGATTTGATTATCGTTTTTGATAATCGAATATTTGTTGATATGAGTTCTGATTATCGTTTTTGATAATCGGATATTTGTTGATTTGATTATTGTTTTTGATAATTGGATGTTTGTTGATTTGATTATCGTTTTTGATAATCGAATAATTGTTGATTTGATTATCGTTTTTGATAATCGAATATTTGTTGATATGAGTTCTGATTATCATTTTTGATAATCAGATATTTGTTGATTTGATTATCATTTTTGATAATCGAATATTTGTTGATATGAGTTCTGATTATCGTTTTTGATAATCAGATATTTGTTGATTTGATTATCGTTTTTGATAATCGAATATTTGTTGATATGAGTTCTGATTGTCGTTTTTGATAATCGGATATTTGTTGATTTGATTATCGTTTTTGATAATCGGATATTTGTTGATTTGATTATCGTTTTTGATAATCGAATAATTGTTGATTTGATTATCGTTTTTGATAATCGAATATATGTTGATATGAGTTCTGATTATCGTTTTTGATAATCGGATATTTGTTGATTTGATTATCGTTTTTGATAATCGAATATTTGTTGATTTGATTATCGTTTTTGATAATCGAATATTTGTTGATATGAGTTCTGATTATCATTTTTGATAATCAGATATTTGTTGATTTGATTATCGTTTTTGATAATCGAATATTTGTTGATATGAGTTCTGATTATCGTTTTTGATAATCGGATATTTGTTGATTTGATTATCGTTTTTGATAATCGAATATTTGTTGATTTGATTATCGTTTTTGATAATCGGATATTTGTTGATTTGATTATCGTTTTTGATAATCGAATATTTGTTGATTTGATTATCGTTTTTGATAATCGAATATTTGTTGATTTGATTATCGTTTTTGATAATCGAATAATTGTTGATTTGTTGATTTGATTATCGTTTTGATAATCCAATATTTGTTGAATTGATTATCGTTTTTGATAATCGAATAATTGTTGATTTGTTGATGTGATTATCGTTTTTGATAATCCAATATTTGTTGAATTGATTATCGTTTTTAATAATCGAATAATTGTTGATTTGTTGATTTGATGGTTTGAGATTTCTGATTATCGCTTGTGATAATTAGATATTTGAAATTTAGTTATCAATTGTGATAATTAAATATTCGTTGATTTGAGATATGATTATTGCTTGAGATAATTAAATATTTGTTGATCTGTTGATTTGACGAACTGAGATTTTTTATTATCGTTTTGATAATTAGGTAATTGCTGATTTTGCGGATTATAAGATTTTCTAGTCTCTAATTGATTCTGGATTATGTTGATTTTAATGAATTGCTGTTTTTCTAATTATCTTTGTTGATAACTAGATTTTGCTGTTTTCTAATTATCGTATCGATAATTAGATATTGATGTTTTGTGATTTCTGTTTTCTGATTATCTATTTGATAATTAGTTTTGTTGAGAATTGGTGAATTTCTTTTATGAAATTAAAAGATTTCTTTGATGTTTGAATTCTCTGCCTTCATTTTCTAGCTTAACCAGTTTATGTTAGAAAATTTATTGTTAGTGACGACCTTAATTATGAAAATTGCGGGGACGCAATTTTTATAAGGAGGGGAGTCTGTAACAACCCGGGGTTTTTACCCAATTTATAATCATTGTTAAACGATTAATCTGTTGACTGATTGCTAATTGAAGTTTTTAAATTCGGTTTAAATAATAATTCTTTTAAGTAATTGGTTAAAGGAATTATGCGGGCTTTAAATTGAATGTTGGGCCATGGGGATTTTGTGCCATGTTATCTCGAGTATACCTGTTTCCCCCCTTTTCATTTTTCATTGATTCGAACCCTAAAAAATAAACAGAGTGAACGGAAAAAGAAAAAAAATTGAAAATGGCGGCCTCGTGATTCTGTCGTTCGTCCCTCTTTCACAAATTAGGGCTTGTATAAAAATTGAGGATGCCGACCTTGGGTTGCTCGATCGAAGGCCCTTGCTTGTCGATCGACCAGAGTTGCTCGCGGCGTCGACTTTTTGTTCAGTGGCGATTTATCTGATGAAGTCCGTTGTCGACTTCGGCTGCGAATTGGAGTGGATTTGTGCTCTTCAAAAGGTGAGTAATTTTAATTACTCACATCCAGTTCAAGCATGGATTTGTAGGGTTTTGAACTCTGTGATTTTCATTCGTATGAAATGTGGTTGAATCATCTTTGCTGATTTTTGGTGACTTCGATCATTTGATTTTGTTTAGATATGGATGATTTTTCTGACTTAACCAAATTCGTATATTTTATGGTTTCTGGGTTATCATGGTATTGATTTTTGATTTTTGTTTGCTTCCTTGATACTTACGGCTTTGAATTGCCTTACTCATCATTGTTTCGAATTTGCTAGTCCGACTTTGGCATTGACTTGCGTGCCGTCGGCCTTTGCATTTTATTGGCATTAGTTGAAACTGCACTGTGCCTTGTTCTTGGTAGTAGCTGGTTTGGTTTCCTTGATTATATCGAATAACTTAATTTTGTGATGTCTGTTTCATTGAGTTTGATGTTGTACTTCACTGTGTATGTATATTTGCTTCTAGCCTCAGTTAGTTGACATTTTTACAACATCAAGCCTCTGACAGTGTTATGAAACACTATTTTCTTATGATTTTCGAATCCTATGTTGTTATAAAATTTCACATCTTTGTTTCATGCTTTTGCACTACAACTTCATGCAGTAGTTACGAAATTGCACTTGGGTGATAGTATATATACATTTGCATGCTTAAGTGGAGGATTCCAACTATGTCCTCACTGCATTGATGTTGTACATGTTGGTTCCCTGTCCTATTCCATGTTAACTGCCTACATCCTTCTCTAACCTGAATTAGTTTGCATACATATGCACGACATACAGACATATGTACCTGTTATTGCATAAGGCACGTAGAAGCATTTTGACTTGCTTCTGTAATTGGTCTTGTTACTTGTTTAGACTAGTTCATTCGTTTGGCTGGGTTATATGTTTTGATATGTGCATAGCAGTGTGCTTTGTATCAATGCTCAGACATTGTTGCAATTTGTTAAACAATGTTGCTACTGTCCATATTTGCATCTGTAGTCAAGCTTGCATACTTTGATCCTCTACATGCCTGTAGTGTTTCTTAGCTCTTGGGTGTAAATGTTTGCACACGTGTTATCTTCACTAGCATACTTGTTAATCATGTAATTCCTTGTATCACTTGAGTCATTTGAAGAATTACAGCTGTCTTGACCATTTGAGACAGTTTGCCTACCTATTTCATGTAGTCTTTGGGTTCAATGATCACTTTTGAATATGCTTGCTTCCTGACCTGTTGCACAATATTTGGCTATTGCTGTCCTATGCAGTTACCTAGTTTTGTGTTCATTAATATAAAGTTACTGCCGCATATTATCCAGTTTCATGTAGTGGTACTTGAGACTTGCCTTCATGTTCATGTATATAAGTTACTGCTGCACATTTTTTTCATGTAGTGGTACTAGTGCTTTGCTTAGTGCATTAGTTTGCATTATGAATTCTTGTTTGTTTAGTCCCATTTGCATTGCTTCTGGTCATATGCCATTGTGTATAGCTGCAGGTTGTATTTGTACCATTGTTGCAAGTATTCATATACATTTATGAGAGATGCACTTGTCTCTGTCGTTTGCCATTTTGAAATGCTACTTGTATATTTCATTTTGGTATACACCCTTGACCAGTTGTACTGTAGTGCCTTATGTTTGTCTTGTATTATTGCAGTATATATAAGTTTGATTCATATTTATGCCGTGCATTGAGCATTGATTTATATTTGGATTGCCTGACCACTTTATTTGCCTTTGTGGTCTGATTCCTTTATGTTGTAGCGTACCACTGCTTTGTGCTTTGGTGCTGCAGTTGCGTTGAGTCACTGACTTGACCTCTACATTTTGTATTGATTGGGCTTTGCAGTCTTGATTGGCTGTTAATTTTTGGAGTTGCGATGACATCATATACTGTAGTGGCAAGGCAGTGCACGCAAGCGTGAACTGCAGCCACACGGTATTCATTGGGTACATCATCACTGTAGTGGCAAGGCAGTGCACGCAAGCGTGAACTGCAACCACACGTTATTGCTTTTATTGATATTTCCATTACTTTTGATCCATTGATCCTTTGCGTATTTTATATGCCGTATTGGCGAGGCAGTGCACGCATGCGTGTATTGCAGCCAATCGGTTTTGATGTTGTTAAGTGACATTTCAATTATTAAATTGATTTGATTTAATTTAATCATTTTGTGTTAATTGCCTATTAGGCAATTCTGATGTTTTCTTTTAAATATATCTTCATTGATATTCTGTTCATTCATCTTTGTTGATATTTTGAATCTGCTGATTTGATGTTTAACACTATTACGTGTTATATTTACCGTTATCCGATTCTCTTCTAGAAGGGTCGGATAGACGGAATTTACTGTGACAGTCGTCTATTCATTATTTAATTATTATTGCTTCTGTGCACTAATAACTGAGTTTGAATTAGACTGACCCGTGTATTATTTTCTTTTGAATTTAATACTCGGGTCAGACCGAGTATTTACAGGTTGTTGATATCTTATTTTGGATTGCTGCTATAGCTATGAAGTCTCTTCATATCTTTTGGAGTAGTCATTGTCATTTTAGTAGTCAGTGAATTTATATAGGATGGTGTATATTCATGTATATTATTCACGATAATGTACTTGTATATGTAACTTCCAGAGTCGACAGTGTAGTTGTATCATATGTATTGTATCACATGTATATCAACTGACATCAGTTATATATATATGAGACTTTCTGTTATATTTGTGTTCCGCATTTACTTTATCTGTGTTAGTATTATATATATTGTCCTAAACTATAATGAACCATCGTAGTTCGTTTTATACTAGAATTGGGTATGTCGATGGGAGTAAATAAATAAGAGATGAAAAATAAAAATGTATACCACTCCTATCGAGATAACCAATACTAGTGTAAGGCCTAACTACGGATGGCCGCTCCTATCCAGCCTTATTCTTCATAATAACAGACAGTATTTCTTTTAACACTCTTTATTATTGTAAGCATAGAGGTGGGGCGTCACATATAGTTAAATAACCGACTATCAATATTTGGCCAATGCGCTGATCGTTTCGAAGAAACAAGGATCAGGATTAATTTCTCGAAAACCACTTCGATCCGGTTTGTACATTTTCGTGAGGAAGACGAGTTTGGATTCGTAGATGGAGCAGTGAAGTGCAAGGGCTAGTCGCTACTAATCCTGAGGATGATTCCAAAATGGATGTAGTAGGAGTGGTGCCTTCGGTTACGTTCGAACCCGGTACAGACTTGTATGGATGAATGCTTTCGGAACATCGTCAGGTGGACGATGGAATTCTAAGTGAAACGTTCTAGAAGGTAATGCTTAGCCTCAAGCCTCGCCAACTGAGAATGACTGAAAATCAGGGTTATGCAACAAGGCTGGGTGGGTAACGCCCATTAGGGTGAGGTCATCCTTGTCTAGATGTCCCTTTTTATTCGGCTTAGTGGTGCGGTTGCTGGTCCCAACCGTGGGGTGATCTTACTCGAGATTATCCAGTAAGGTGTAGTCTCGTTCTTGTGTTGCAGGGGATTGGAAGTAATTCTCAGTACGATGATCTAGGCCACGTATTGTGATAGGTGGTACCCCAGTGCCTAGTCATTAGTTGGAAATCCATTCTCCCTACGTACCTTTTATGGTTTTGTTTGTATTACCCAGGACTGTGGCTAGTAGCTGGAATTTAATTAATGTAACAATTTCAGATATTTTAATAAGTATTTGTAAATAGACCCTATTATAATATCAGAGGATTTTATAAGAAATGTTTTAGCTATCGTAAGGTAAAAACCCGACATGTTTATTTGTGGCGTGGTCTTACGAGATGCTTTTTTTCAAAGGATTTTTGAAACTTTGATAATCAATTTGAGTATGGTTTTCTCACGCTGGTTTTCCAGACTGACTCAGGTGTTATTTAACTATAATGCTCGGGTCAGACCGAGTATTATAGATTACAGGAAATGATGCTATGGAGCTGGATGGCGATACGTACTTCCCTATTTGTATGAAATATTCCGCTGTGTATTCAGCTTTGGAGGGACGAGATATTATAATCGTCCTGAGTTGTATTGCAGTTAGTATTGGACTCAGATGCTATACTCGGATGATGTAATGTATAGACAGATATATCTGTTGTTGTGTAAAGATCTATTATTGGCTATTATATTTTATACCGCTGTGATGGTTAGATTCTGTTGTTGTTTTCTATTTTCTTCTTCTACCTCTTCTTATTTAACCCTAACGGTTCGTATTTCCGTTCACCATGAATTGATATGTTGGAAAATAGCATTGACTCAAGGGGTACAGATTCTGCGGATTGTTACTGTGGTATCGGAGTTGAGGTTGGTGATAACCTTGGCTCTGGTGGGGATTACTCATTGAAAATAGAGTCCGTAGTGCTCTAGAATGAATTTGAGCGTATTAATAGATATGAACACGTATTTGTTAGTGAATATAAATTGTTTTAATATTGTGTTGATTTATTGGTTGAGTGGAATATAAATTATGATCGAGTAAGTTGGCCGCTATTCGAGAAGAGTTTATAAACACCTGACACGATAAATTGACACAGTATTGTTTTAAAGGTGGGTGAATGAAATAATTTTACCTAAAAATATTTTTGATATAAAAGAAATATTTTCTTAAATCGTTATATAACTTGAATGTTTAGATGATAATATTCTAAACAAATAAGATTATAAAAATTGGAATGACTTGAGTAATCAAAAGGGAATTTGTATGAGCATAAATTATACCAAAGAATTATAGTTAAAATTTGATTTAAATCAAATTGAAAATTTAAAACCCTGGAGATTTTGGGAGTGTTTTTCAAAGTGTTTTTAAGACAAATGATAGCATTATTGTTTTAGAAGTATTTCTGAAAGGAAATTGTTTCAAATAAATTTTGAGAAAGGAAATAGCATTGATCTCACTTCAGTCGCTGGAAAATAACTTCGATGATGACTGCAGTATCATCGATGTTCATTTTCAAGTATTCTAAGTAACGGATTGCTACCATATTGATTTGTTCAGAGGAACTAGTTTAGTTTTTGAAATTTCAAAGGAAATTTGTTGGGGATAAAAATCAGGATTGGTTTAAAAATTTGAGAAATGTGATTTTGAGATAATTTTAAAATGATTAGAACCAAAAGCCGGGTGTTTGAAATCCTGAATCCTTATTTGAATTAAAAATCCTGATGAGGTAAGTTATAAACTTGTAAAGTTGTGATGATTTTTAAATAAGGGAGGAAAATATGAGCTTTGAATGTTGGAATTAAAATTTAAAGTGAAAATGTGATTGCCTGTAAATGGATGGAGAAGTATGAATATTAACAAGTAAGTAACTTATAAAAATGTCAAAAGGGAATAAATACGCCGAAATAAAAGTGTTGGAATTTTGGAAAATGAAAGAAAATCCAAAGTAGAATTATAAAAAAATTGAACTTAGGAAAATTTAATGAAGTGATTTTTGTAATAAAATCGAATATTGACTTAAAAGTTGGAAGTAAACTAATTATCTAAATAAATTATTTGATAGAGTATGTTAATAAAATTTAACTCGGTTAAAATAAAATGGTTGGTAAGTTAATAATAAAATTTGAAAATAAACTCGAATTACAGATAGAATTCGACTTGGATTGATAATGAATCAAAATAAGTGTAAATGAATAATGGAATTGGATTATAATAGTGATGGTTTAAACTGTAAATAAGTCCAAGTGAGTAGAAATAAAATTGAAATGGTCTTATTATTAATAAAATAATTTCGGAGGTGAAATGAAAATGTGAAATAAATTTTAAAATGGATTAATTAATTAAATATTGCTCGAGATAAGATGAATTGGAAATAAGTCCATTGGGATTCAAGTAAATTAGTAAGTGGGACTAATTGGAGAAATTGTTAATTAAATATGGATTGTGATAATGTGAATAGAATTCAATATTCAAAATGAAAGGGAAATTGAATTCAAGTAAAATTGAAAATGAAAATCTGGATGAAATTGGGGAAAAGTATTGAGGTTTGAAATTAATTTGCAAATTGAAGCAAATTGAATCTATTTGAAATTTGAATCTGTAACGACCCAGAATTTTTATTAATTAAAATTTGGATATTTAATTAATTTTAAATATTAATAAGTGAATATATAAGTCAAATAAATTTTTATTTGAATAATTGGATTTAATTGAATAATTAAATCGATAATTTAATATGTTAAATTATGGAAATAACTGAAAATAGGGTTAAATATGATAGAAAATGATTTGTAAAATTTTATTTTATCATGTTGAAGTTAGAACGATTTTTTAGAACTTTTAAAATCGAATTAAAAGTTAATTTGTGAAAATTGAATATTTTAATATTAAAATCGACTAGTGAAAATAGTCAATTTTTGAACAGTCTCAGAATTGAACGAAACCAGTTTCATTGGATCCGTAATAGTTAGTTATTGCCGGATTTCAAATTTCGTGTCAATCGGAGCTATCGTTTGATCGTGGCAGCTCGAAACGCATCGAATTGTTTTTAATTTAAATTTGGCGAGTCAAAATACCCATTTTTCAAAAAGTCTCGGATTTCGATGAAACCAGTTTCATCGGATCCGTAATGTGATATTATTGTAAGGTTTCAAATTTCAAGTCAATTGGATTTACCGTTTGTCCGGTACAAATTAAAACGCCTAGAAATCGATTTAAATCGGTTTAATTTAAATTGAGCGTTTGTAGCCATAACTCGCACAGATGTCCGAATTAGCTTCCGAAACCTGTTCCATTGTGTCCGGAACGTGGGGTAAACCCTAGGTACGTCAGTTTCGGCGCGTAAATCGGAGTTCGGAATTTCCGGATGAATAGTGTTCGAAAATTCTCTATAAATAGCTCAAATTTCACAAATTAAAAGAAAAAAATATATTAGGGTTTCATCATCTTGTGGCCGCCAGTTTTAGGCATGAATGGTCGAAAATCACCCTCGTTTTTCTTCAATTATCTCTTCATCCACTCAACGATTCATGAAAGTTTCAACTAGAGTATTGTAGAGGGCAACACGAACTACAAGATCAACGGTGGAGATCGCGAATAGCTTCACGGATTGATGGGAAATCGAGTGCAAACATGGCCGTTCATCACACGTGCGCGCGCATCACGAGGAGGCCGAGTGCCACCATAGTCAGGCCGAGCATAGGGGGGGTTGAGTGCTTCGAGATGGCGGTGGTTTGATCGAGTTTCATCGAGTAATTGGTTTGCAAATTCAAACCCTAATCATGCTAATGGGTTCGAATGAAACGTGAGTGGTCTGTAGCTTGCATGAGTGAGTGGGAAGAAGGGGTGGATGGCAGAAATTCAAAGGAGCTAGATCCAATGGCCACGATTAGCTTAGGGTATTAAAAATTTTAATTTATGTTGTAATTTAGTTATAAAATCGTGTACAATCTTTAAAAATTCATAACTTTTTCATACGAGGTCGAAAACGCGCGAAACCAGTTGCGTTGGAATCGTATGGACGAGCACTACGCGATGGAGTTGGTTTGGAGTCGATCGGAGTCAGTGAGAATTTTGGGTAAAATTAAACGCGCGTTTAATTTTATTCGAAATAAATCGCTAAAACGGAATTTAAATCAAGGTGAGAACTTCTCACTCAATCGAATCAGTTTCGATTTTATTTTAAATAGTTAGATTTAAAATATTTGAATGCATGTTTGAATGATGATTGATATCTATTGATTGTTAAAAGTAGACATTATACGCCGTTATTAAGCGGATGTTATTTAATAAAAACATATACCGCGAATATTTCATAAACAGTGAAATTGGTATTATATATAATATCAATATATATATATTGGCATATGTATATATTGGAGTTATTGATTTCCCGCATTTTTTTGTTTAGCGGATGAGACCCTATTACGCCGTTATTAAGCGGATAATATTTAAATCCCATATACCGCGATAATTTCATACTGGAGCGAAATTGGTATTGTGCTAATGTTTGTGGATGCAGGAAAACAGGTTGGAGGGATCCAACTGGATTCCTCAACAGTATTTATTTGATTTCAGATATTTTGATATTTGATGGATTATCATATCGATATATGATATCGTTGTTGTCGTGATTGACTATTTGGTGTGTAGCATCATTGGACCCAGATTTTGGGATTTTAAAATAATTTTAAAGTGATTTTTGAAAATATACTTTATTTTTGGAATTGATCCATCATAAATAAATAACGATATAATTTTTAAAGTTGTAAAAATTATGATTTTTGAGAATATAGTTAAAAGCTGATTTTTGAGAAATATGAATTTATGATTTTATAAAATAGTTTAAACTGGGATTTTTGAATATATTATAAAGAGTTTAAATATAGGATTTATAAAATTTGATTATTTTATAAATCAAGAGAATGATGAAATTATAAAGGAGATTAAAGATGTTTTAAAATAATAGTATAAATTGATTTTATAAAGGATTTATAAATTGATATTTATAAGTTGAAACCTATTAATTGAGTTATGAATTGAATAGGTTAATAATGGAATTTATAAACGATGTTTTATAAATTCGCAAATGACTTATTTTGATAAGAAAATTGTTGGAACCTATTAAAGGAGTTATATTCACATTTTTGAATAGTGAATAATCCTTTGAATTAAAACGAATAAAAGGATGAGATTTCTTAATGAAGTTTATTCACATTTTTGAATAGTGAATAACACGTTAAAGAAAATGGTTTGAATGTGAATGTTTTAAATAGAATTAAAACGATCGAACAATGTTTTAAAATGTGTTGAGATTCGAAACCATAGATTTCAACATTCATTGTTGAAATAGACGTTTTCGAGAAATAAAAGGAAATAGTGGACTATAATACTGTTGTTATAGTAAATGATTTCCGAAAGGAAATGTTTTGTATAGTATTGGGATTTATATATCTATTTTAATTTCGAATCCCTATACTAGTGATTTTGGGTTGTCGTAACGATGTTTTACGTAACATTCGTTTTGGCCCAAATAAATATATTAAGAGAATGATTTCCTTAATAGAATGAAATATATACTTAATTCGATTTAAGTATATGGAATATTTTCCAAGTGTTGAAAATAAAAAGATTGTGAATTGCTTATTTAATAAGTATGGAAATGTTTTCCAATATGAAGTGAATAATTAGAATTTATCTTTTTGAAGATAAATTGAAATGAATAATTGAAATCATATGCATGAATATTTTGGAATATAAATTCACTATGGAATTTATATGTGAAAGTGGAATTTGTTTAAAAATAAATATTGATTTATTTTTGAAATGTGAAAATTATATATCTTGTAAAGATATTTTGGAAAATAAATAATTTGGAAAATTATTTGGAAAACTGATGATGTGTGCATATCAATTGATAGTTCAATAGCCGACTATCAATATTTCCCTTTGAATGGGTATATGATGTGATTTGATTGAATTTGAATGTCACACTTATTTTTGAATAAGCGCTCACTATTCGGGTTAACCGGGAAAGGACCATGGGGTCGTATAACCCACTCCGAATATGTGATACGTCGTTGTGAATTGCATTTGAAGATCGGTGTTGAAGACCTGTATTTGCGAGAGCGATAGGATGACCTATCGATTGTCTCTGCACTGGGTCGCTCCTGGTATAGAGATTCCATAAGTGATGGGAAATCCGATCAGGATTGTGAATATCCGGATTGCAAGGACTTCTTTGTAAGTGCCTTCGGTTCTGTTCGAGCCCGGAACAGACTTGTATGGATTGTATGTCTGACATTACAAGTTGAGATATAAAGCAGATTTCTTTCAAATATATTTCTGTTGGTGGCGGAGAATTTATTCTTTTAGCTTAACACCCTTCTCTGAGACGTACGTGCTCAGAGGTTATATAGTTGAATGTTATCAGCGATATATTCCCAATTTGGTAATGTGATATGCTGAGTGATGCTGAAATGATCATTGTATTGATTATTTGTGATAGGATCGTTTATTTGATCGTCTATCCTTATGATCATTGTGTTGATCATTTGTGACCCAAAGCATGGCTTTTGTATAAAGTATGTTTTTGTGGACGAAACTTCGTCGAGCCTCACATCCCGGAATGGTCAAAACAGGAAAGATGCGGCAAGGTTATGAGGGGTAGCTCCCTTTAGGGTATGTGCATTTCCTTCTGGAAAGGGTGGTATCATGGTATGGAGCCCAGATATTTACTCATGTTGAAACACTATATTTTATTACTGTGTGGTGTTGTTGGTGACGAGCGCTCGGTTAAAAGGTCCAATGGGACCGGGGGATGCCATACTCGTGTAGTAGTTACCTAGTGATAAAGGTAACCCGGCCTTGTGTTGGCAGAGAGCTGGTTAAGTTCTCGGGGACGTCCAGCCAGAGGCGTTTCCATGTGGCAATGGGAAGTTCCTTGGCCTGACCATTTGTTGGAAATCCAAAGAAACAATACGAGACTTGTACGGTATTAGTTGTATAACCTGCTATGGAATGTGGCGGTAACCTGCTATTGAACATGGTAGCTATAGTAGGCATAAGTGCGGAATGTCTATGCTGGCTAAGATTTATATCTTTATTTTTGAAATGATTTTCCTATACTATGCACTAATAATAATATCAAATGTTATTTTAAATGCGTATCAAGCATCTTTGACTATCATAAGGAGAAATCTCCTCCGATTCTGCGTTTGCATTGTGTGTGTGTGCGGGAGGCCTTATGGTAGTCTCATTTTTAAAAGCATTGCGAATTGACTTTAAAAATATTCCTCTATTTTGATTTTAAAGATAAATAAACTCTTTTGAGTTCTCACACCAGTCTTGTTAAGCTATTGGGCTATGTGATGGGGGGTTCTCGTTTCGCGGTTAGGTGGCGAACGGGAGACTCTTACTCCCACACATCCTCTTTTAGGGGGTTGGTTAGGTGTAACCTGAGACAGTCGAGAGGCTGGCCGTAAAAGCAAGGTCTGGGGTACCAGTGTAAGCCACGGTGGGGCTGGGATGGTTGAAAAGCCTACCGGTTGTGACCGCTCGAAAGCGTTACATTTGGTATCAGAGCATATGGTTAAGCGAAAACCATGGTTCTGTTGGGTATTACTCATTAGAGATAGAGTCAGCAGTACTCTAGATTGAGTTTGAGTGTAATAATAGCTATGAGAGCGTATTTGTTAGTGAATATAAAATTGTTTTGTATTGTGTTGACTTATCGGTTGATTGTTTATAGATTTCGGTCGATGTAGTCTAGCTAACTATCGTAGAAAGGGGTTTCTAAACTCTTAAACAAGATAAACCGACACGATATTGTTTTAAAATTGGGTAAATGAAATAATTTTATCTTGATTATATTTTATATATAAAGGAATAATTTTTCAGAATTATTAAAGTAAATATAAGTTGATTGTTTGGCTGTTTGAATAATCTAAATAAAAGAATAATTGTATAAGTAAAAAGAATTATGAGAATTGAATTATAATTAAAGTGATTTACAATTGTGAAATAAACTTATATATATAAGAAGTGAAACTATATGAATATATTTATGAATGTGAATTGTAAATAAAAAGTGATGTTTATAAAATGGAATATAACTTAAGTGTTGTTGAATGGAATTGATTTTGGTATCAAAGCAAATAATCAAGTGGATTAAATGAATATGAACTTGAGTTATATAAATGAAATTCAACTTTTATAATTGAATTGAATGAATGGCTTGAATGTTAATCAATTGAATGTGAATTAAGTTGATATGAAATAATGAATATAAGTGTTAATTCATTAAAATCTAATGTTATTGGAAGTTGAATAAATTGAATGAGAATGAATATAAGCAAAGGAATTTGGTTGTAATTAATATACTTTGGTTGTTATATGATTATTAGATTGATTGTATATAATTCATTAAGTATTAATGAAATTGGAAGCTATGAAATTGAATTCAAATTAGAAGTAAATAAATTTGAATAGAATTGAATGTGAATTGGATTTAAATTAGTAAATGTTAACTAATTGAAATATGAATGAAAGTTGATAAAATCCAATGTTGATAAATCAAATGTGATTTGAATTGAAAACCATTTCATTGAATATTAATGAGAATATAAATGAATATTTGTTGGTTATGGATGTTAGTTGGTTGATGGTTGAATATATATTGCATTTGTTGTTTTACTACATTTGCTATGTTGGCATATATAGTTATGTTGCTATATATTGTATATTGAGATTATTGTCTATATGCATGTTCTCATGTTGTTTGTTGAGTGATTAGTAGGTGCGGATCGCGTTTGCTTCGCATTTGGAGCTCGCTTTCGCGCTATATTAGCCGTATATGCTTGTAATAAAATAATAAGGTACATATCTCGGATTACATACCGTACTTTTACACTTTTTCCCTTCGGGATGCCTCATTACTTGATGAGATATATATTTGTGATATATATACTGTCATTTTTTTTCCGGATCAAGCCGCGCAAAGGAGACTATGGCGAATTTTTCCGGAAATTAAAGGCGTTAGAAAAAATTTGAGAAAATTGGAAAATTTTGAAAACTTTAACTTTGATTTTGGAAATGAAAGTTAAACAATAGTAGTTGTTTTTGAAAGGATAACTAAGTATGATTTGAAAACTTAGTAAAGTTATTATAAGAAGTTTAATTATGAATTTTGGAAAATTAATAAATTCTATAACTTTTCTTACTTGTAATTTCGAGGACGAAATTCTTTTAAGTGGGGAAGATTGTAACGACCCAGAATTTTTATTAATTAAAATTTGGATATTTAATTAATTTTAAATATTAATAAGTGAATATATAAGTCAAATAAATTTTTATTTGAATAATTGGATTTAATTGAATAATTAAATCGATAATTTAATATGTTAAATTATGGAAATAACTGAAAATAGGGTTAAATATGATAGAAAATGATTTGTAAAATTTTATTTTATCATGTTGAAGTTAGAACGATATTTTAGAACTTTTAAAATCGAATTAAAAGTTAATTTGTGAAAATTGAATATTTTAATATTAAAATCGACTAGTGAAAATAGTCAATTTTTGAACAGTCTCGGAATTGAACGAAACCAGTTTCATTGGATCCGTAATAGTTAGTTATTGCCGGATTTCAAATTTCGTGTCAATCGGAGCTATCGTTTGATCGTGGCAGCTCGAAACGCATCGAATTGTTTTTAATTTAAATTTGGCGAGTCAAAATAGCCATTTTTCAAAAAGTCTCGGATTTCGACGAAACCAGTTTCATCGAATCCGTAATGTGATATTATTGTAAGGTTTCAAATTTCAAGTCAATTGGATTTACCGTTTGTCCGGTACAAATTAAAACGCCTAGAAATCGATTTAAATCGGTTTAATTTAAATTGAGCGTTTGTAGCCATAACTCGCACAGATGTCCGAATTAGCTTCCGAAACCTGTTCCATTGTGTCCGGAACGTGGGGTAAACCCTAGGTACGTCAGTTTCGACGCGTAAATCGGAGTTCGGAATTTCCGGATGAATAGTGTTCGAAAAATCTCTATAAATAGCTCAAATTTCACAAATTAAAAGAAAAAAATATATTAGGGTTTCATCATCTTGTGGCCGCCAGTTTTAGGCATGAATGGCCGAAAATCACCCTCGTTTTTCTTCAATTATCTCTTCATCCACTCAACGATTCATGAAAGTTTCAACTAGAGTATTGTAGAGGGCAACACGAACTACAAGATCAACGGTGGAGATCGCGAATAGCTTCACGGATTGATGGGAAATCGAGTGCAAACGTGGCCGTTCATCACACGTGCGCGCGCATCACGAGGAGGCCGAGTGCCACCATAGTCAGGCCGAGCATAGGGGGGGTTGAGTGCTTCGAGATGGCAGTGGTTTGATCGAGTTTCATCGAGTAATTGGTTTGCAAATTCAAACCCTAATCATGCTAATGGGTTCGAATGAAACGTGAGTGGTCTGTAGCTTGCGTGAGTGAGTGGGAAGAAGGGGTGGACGGCAGAGATTCAAAGGAGCTAGATCCAACGGCCACGATTAGCTTAGGGTATTAAAATTTTTAATTTATGTTGTAATTTAGTTATAAAATCGTGTACAATCTTTAAAAATTCATAACTTTTTCATACGAGGTCGAAAACGCGCGAAACCAGTTGCGTTGGAATCGTATGGACGAGCACTACGCGATGGAGTTGGTTTGGAGTCGATCGGAGTCAGTGAGAATTTTGGGTAAAATTAAACGCGCGTTTAATTTTATTCGAAATAAATCGCTAAAACGGAATTTAAATCAAGGTGAGAACTTCTCACTCAATCGAATCAGTTTCGATTTTATTTTAAATAGTTAGATTTAAAATATTTGAATGCATGTTTGAATGATGATTGATATCTATTGATTGTTAAAAGTAGACATTATACGCCGTTATTAAGCGGATGTTATTTAATAAAAACATATACCGCGAATATTTCATAAACAGTGAAATTGGTATTATATATAATATCAATATATATATATTGGCATATGTATATATTGGAGTTATTGATTTCCCGCATTTTTTTGTTTAGCGGATGAGACCCTATTACGCCGTTATTAAGCGGATAATATTTAAATCCCATATACCGCGATAATTTCGTACTGGAGCGAAATTGGTATTGTGCTAATGTTTGTGGATGCAGGAAAACAGGTTGGAGGGATCTAATTGGATTCCTCAACAGTATTTATTTGATTTCAGATATTTTGATATTTGATGGATTATCATATCGATATATGATATCGTTGTTGTCGTGATTGACTATTTGGTGTGTAGCATCATTGGACCCAGATTTTGGGATTTTAAAATAATTTTAAAGTGATTTTTGAAAATATACTTTATTTTTGGAATTGATCCATCATAAATAAATAACGATATAATTTTTAAAGTTGTAAAAATTATGATTTTTGAGAATATAGTTAAAAGCTGATTTTTGAGAAATATGAATTTATGATTTTATAAAATAGTTTAAACTGGGATTTTTGAATATATTATAAAGAGTTTAAATATAGGATTTATAAAATTTGATTATTTTATAAATCAAGAGAATGATGAAATTATAAAGGAGATTAAAGATGTTTTAAAATAATAGTATAAATTGATTTTATAAAGGATTTATAAATTGATATTTATAAGTTGAAACCTATTAATTGAGTTATGAATTGAATAGGTTAATAATGGAATTTATAAACGATGTTTTATAAATTCGCAAATGACTTATTTTGATAAGAAAATTGTTGGAACCTATTAAAGGAGTTATATTCACATTTTTGAATAGTGAATAATCCTTTGAATTAAAACGAATAAAAGGATGAGATTTCTTAATGAAGTTTATTCACATTTTTGAATAGTGAATAACACGTTAAAGAAAATGGTTTGAATGTGAATGTTTTAAATAGAATTAAAACGATCGAACAATGTTTTAAAATGTGTTGAGATTCGAAACCATAGATTTCAACATTCATTGTTGAAATAGACGTTTTCGAGAAATAAAAGGAAATAGTGGACTATAATACTGTTGTTATAGTAAATGATTTCCGAAAGGAAATGTTTTGTATAGTATTGGGATTTATATATCTATTTTAATTTCGAATCCCTATACTAGTGATTTTGGGTTGTCGTAACGATGTTTTACGTAACATTCGTTTTCGCCCAAATAAATATATTAAGAGAATGATTTCCTTAATAGAATGAAATATATACTTAATTCGATTTAAGTATATGGAATATTTTCCAAGTGTTGAAAATAAAAAGATTGTGAATTGCTTATTTAATAAGTATGGAAATGTTTTCCAATATGAAGTGAATAATTAGAATTTATCGTTTTGAAGATAAATTGAAATGAATAATTGAAATCATATGCATGAATATTTTGGAATATAAATTCACTATGGAATTTATATGTGAAAGTGGAATTTGTTTAAAAATAAATATTGATTTATTTTTGAAGTGTGAAAATTATATATCTTGTAAAGATATTTTGGAAAATAAATAATTTGGAAAATTATTTGGAAAACTGATGATGTGTGCATATCAATTGATAGTTCAATAGCCGACTATCAATATTTCCCTTTGAATGGGTATATGATGTGATTTGATTGAATTTGAATGTCACACTTATTTTTGAATAAGCGCTCACTATTCGGGTTAACCGGGAAAGGACCATGGGGTCGTATAACCCACTCCGAATATGTGATACGTCGTTGTGAATTGCATTTGAAGATCGGTGTTGAAGACCGGTATTTGCGAGAGCGATAGGATGACCTATCGATTGTCTCTGCACTGGGTCGCTCCTGGTATAGAGATTCCATAAGTGATGGGAAATCCGATCAGGATTGTGAATATCCGGATTGCAAGGACTTCTTTGTAAGTGCCTTCGGTTCTGTTCGAGCCCGGAACAGACTTGTATGGATTGTATGTCTGACATTACAAGTTGAGATATAAAGCAGATTTCTTTCAAATATATTTCTGTTGGTGGCGGAGAATTTATTCTTTTAGCTTAACACCCTTCTCTGAGACGTACGTGCTCAGAGGTTATATAGTTGAATGTTATCAGCGATATATTCCCAATTTGGTAATGTGATATGCTGAGTGATGCTGAAATGATCATTGTATTGATTATTTGTGATAGGATCGTTTATTTGATCGTCTATCCTTATGATCATTGTGTTGATCATTTGTGACCCAAAGCATGGCTTTTGTATAAAGTATGTTTTTGTGGACGAAACTTCGTCGAGCCTCACATCCCGGAATGGTCAAAACAGGAAAGATGCGGCAAGGTTATGAGGGGTAGCTCCCTTTAGGGTATGTGCATTTCCTTCTGGAAAGGGTGGTATCATGGTATGGAGCCCAGATATTTACTCATGTTGAAACACTATATTTTATTACTGTGTGGTGTTGTTGGTGACGAGCGCTCGGTTAAAAGGTCCAATGGGACCGGGGGATGCCATACTCGTGTAGTAGTAACCTAGTGATAAAGGTAACCCGGCCTTGTGTTGGCAGAGAGCTGGTTAAGTTCTCGGGGACGTCCAGCCAGAGGCGTTTCCATGTGGCAATGGGAAGTTCCTTGGCCTGACCATTTGTTGGAAATCCAAAGAAACAATACGAGACTTGTACGGTATTAGTTGTATAACCTGCTATGGAATGTGGCGGTAACCTGCTATTGAACATGGTAGCTATAGTAGGCATAAGTGCGGAATGTCTATGCTGGCTAAGATTTATATCTTTATTTTTGAAATGATTTTCCTATACTATGCACTAATAATAATATCAAATGTTATTTTAAATGCGTATCAAGCATCTTTGACTATCATAAGGAGAAATCTCCTCCGATTCTGCGTTTGCATTGTGTGTGTGTGCGGGAGGCCTTATGGTAGTCTCATTTTTAAAAGCATTGCGAATTCACTTTAAAAATATTCCTCTATTTTGATTTTAAAGATAAATAAACTGTTTTGAGTTCTCACACCAGTCACATGACTGACTCGGAGTTTATTGTTTTCCTTCCTAAACTCTGGGTGCCCACCAATTTCTACACGGGCAGTTAAGAGTTAGGTTTATCAGGATATTCTGGATATTCCGGAGTTGCTGGAGGCAAGCTGGATGGCATGGCGTATTACTAGTATAAAGTATTTCTTTTCCGCTGTTTGTTGTTGTATGTTTTTGTACACTCTGATGATATGATGTGATGTAATGTAATGTAATAACTGATATAGTTCTTTGTTGAAAGATTTTTCATTTATTATTATATGTTGTTCCGCTGCGAATTGTGAGATTCTGATGTTGTTCTGTTTCTTTCTGTTCCGTTCTATTTTCTTCTATTTTCTTTCTGTTCTATTTTCTATTCTCTTTTTCTTCTATTTTAAAATTTTCTATCTTTTCTTTTTCCTTCTATCTTTTTCTCTCTTCTTCTTTCTTTTCTTGTTTTTAAAACCCATAACTATTCGGTTTTTCGGCAACGAAAATTCGAAAGCGTTACAGAATCCAAATTGATTAAATAAAAACCCAGTGGTAAAGTGAAAGTCCATTAAATAAAAGTTGGGTTAAATTAATTTGGAAAATGGTTATTGATATAAGCATGGAATGCTGTCAAGCTCAATGAAATGGTTTTAAAATGTAATCAATGCGGAGATAAGATGAAATGCAGATGTATGGTTGCTGAATAAACTAGAAATGGGATGGAATTTAAATTAAATTGAGTCGGAATCAATTTAAATTGGTTATAAGACTTAAGTAGCTATTTATTCACATGGATATCATCGAATTGCATAGAATGAATTGTCGTTTGACGTAAACGAAGGTAATTAAAATTCTATGAGTTGATAGAGATTTAATAAATTGACTTCAAGATCAATTGAAGTGAATATGAGTTTGTTTTGCTTAAAAATGAATTGAATGTAAGCAATTGAGTTTTAAACCATTTAAATTGAATGAATTTGTATACGACTTGGTTGTAAACAATTAAAATTAATGTCGGAACCCTATAGGTTGCTTATAAATATTGTTTAACCTGCATTGCTTATAGGAACTCGCATGTTTACTAGTTAAATATGTAAAATGTTGTTAAGTTACATGATTTTGGCACTTATATATTTGAATTGAGTAAGTACAGGTACCGGGAAGCTGTTTGGCTGGATTTGGACATGCTAATTGCTAAAATAATAAGCCGCTTGCTTAATAATGCTAAATAAAGGTACGCCTACGCAATAAAAATAGGAAATATGAACTGTTTTTGTTTTTCCAACCGTGTGGGTCGATGTATATATATTTATATCTCTTGTCAAATTGCAAAAGCTCCTCCGTACAATGGAGACTCTACCAAATTTTTCCGAAAATTTTGGGAGTTAGAATTTTTTTTAAAGATTTTTGAAAAAAAAATTCACTAGCAACAAAACGATTTCAAATTGGAAATTGAAATAAATTAATGGATGAAACTAATTTAAAATAATGATATGAATCAATTATAAATGGAAGATAAAATTCAAGTTGAAGATAAATTGAATTCATATGGAAATGGGTAAACTAATTCGAATAGAAGTAGATATAAAACTTCTGTAAGAAAATGTATAAAATGATTTTAAAAAGCTATGATTGGATATTATTGCTAAATAGGATATGCAGGTATTATAAAGGGAAAGGAAAATTGGTTTTGATTTCAAAAGATAAATTTGAATTGCTTGACAAAAAGGTATGTGTTTAAATTTTTGTATGAAATTTGATTGGGTTTTTTATCTAGCCACTTGGCCTTTTGTTTTCTTTTGGAATTTGAAAGCCGTAGAGGCATTTTGTAGTTGTACCGAGCTAGCCGCGCAAAGGAGACGCCCCCTAAATTTTTCAGAAATTTAGGGGGTTGGAAAATTTTTGAGAAATTTTGAAAATTTAAAACTTGGTTTTGAATTATAATTCGAATGGTTGAAAAAGTAAAGTTTTTTGGGAACTATGGAAAAGTTTGGAAAGTTAGTAAGATGGATAGTGTGTCTTTAATAAAGATTGTTTGGTTGTTGTTAAAAGATGTTTGGTTTTGGAAAAATAGTAAACGGGTATTGGACCATTCTTCCTAACTAGTAAATTCGGGGACGAAATTCTTTTGAGGGGGAGGAATGTGACAACCCGAAATTTTTGAGCATTTGAAATTGGAATATAAATTTTTGAGCATTTGAAGTTGGGTAAAATGTTAAATCTGGTGTTATAAGCTTGTTAAAAATATTTTAAAAGCTTGTAAAATTTATATTGATAGAACTGAAGATAGTAAAAGTGTTAAAATTGAATTTGGAAGTGTTTAGTTGAGTTTTGAAAATATATCTTTTATATAGATATTTAAAAATAGCCTTCCCAGGCACAGTCGTGAAATTCGACGAAACCAGTTCCATGGTTCCGTAATATTGTATTAATATCGCATTTCAATTTTCGTAGTGTTCGGAGTGATCGTTTGGCCGTACGATAAGTAAACACGCTGAAATTAAATTGAAATTTAATATAATAACTAGGTTCAAAAAGCTATCTTCTCCATACGATCGAATTAGGACTCGAAACCTTTTCCATTCCGTTTGGAATAGGGTTTAACATTATAAACGTCTTGCGGCATGCCTCGATAGGAGTTTGAGATATTTAGTTGCGTGAAACGAGAAGTTTTAAAATTTTGAATAATATAATATATTTATATTGATTTACAACGTTCACATCAATGTTTTTTCCTTTCTTTTCATAACTTTTATGTTCCTTTTCAAACACTCTATCCAGTGTCCTTATCGTACCGCTACCCTATCTTCCTTCGGAAGCAGTTCGTTCTTTTGAAGGTAAATATTAATCGAACGAATCAGTTTGATTTCAAAAATTAATAAAAAATGGCCGAAGATAGAAACTTGAAATCGATCCTCAGATGAATTCTATCGTTCAAATAATAAGCAACGGTCGATGCTTCGAATCGAAGTCTCGAGTCTTTCCCTCCTCTTCAATTCATGTAGTCAACACTCCTACCCTCTGTTCGACAGCGTCATTCGAATTAGGGTACGCGATCATTCCTATGCAAGATCTCGCGACCTTGGATGGCGAACGAAGTTTGAGATCGTAGCTCGAATGGATCCGCGTACATTAGATGTCGGGCCGCTATCAACACGAGTCGGCAGGATCGCGAATTAGAGTCGCGATGTCAACAGACACGATGAAGCAGCGTGAGGATGTCGACATCGAAGAGAAGGCTTGTAGCTGGGTTCGTCGACTGTGAAGTACGATGTGGCAACACGATGGGGTAGCCGGGTCTTGGTTTTGTAGTATGCATCGAGGGAGATTGTCGACAGCTGGTTGGGTGAGTAATCTTCGATCTATATATGTATATATGCATATCAGTTTTGCGTCTTAAATTTTAGAGGTGAACTCTAAACATTTATTTTTATTACTAAAGAAATAAAATAGAAGTATACTTTGTTTATAAACTGTTTAAAAAACAGAAAATATAAACTGCAGGGAGGTATATCTGCTTTTGGTTTTCGATTGAATTTAAATACATATATGCATATTTGAAACCAGATAATATGTATACCATCCCGTTTGAAATTGGAATAGAGTTTAATTAAAACTTCAGATGGGTTGGTATAATAACACTGAAGCATATAAACGTAGTTTTCCAATTTCTATATAATCAGATGCAGAGGAAATAATAATACACTAAAGTGTAAAATAATTCTGTTTTAAATTTAATAAATATACATCTACACATTTTGAATTCACTAGTTTAACTTTAAAGTAATATACTTGTTTAGTTAACTTATTTTAAATTTATTTTAGTTACTAGATGGTTATTCAAAAGGAAATTAGTTTGAAATTTAAACTATTCATTAAAATTTAAATCATTAGTTAAATTAAATTATTAAATGATGATTGATTGTTTGGATGTTAATAAAATCATCTAATATTTATTCAAGGATCTTAAATCATGAAGAATCAAGTCAGTCGGAATGGATTGCAATTACAAAAATCAAAGGTAAGTTAATCTCACTCATCTGGATGTTAATTTAAATTTAAATAGTTAAATTTAAATAATTGATTGAACGATTGAATTGATTTGATGTGCTATATTATATATGGTAGTGGGTATATATAGTATATATTGGAGTGATTGATTTCCCGCATTATATAGCGGATGAGACCCTATGCGCCGCATAATAGCGGAGGATATTACATAAATCCCATGTACCGCGATATTCCACGTCAAAGTGGAATTGGTATTGTGCTAACATATGTGGATGCAAGGAAACAAGTTGGAGGGATCCAACTGGATTCCTCAAAATTATTTAGATTTCTTAATATTCTGTGTTACGAATATTTGATATTCTGTGATGAATACTATTGATAATTGGAATATTGAATGCTATAGTTTGCTTGAATATATTTCGGTACACTGAGTTATCAAAATATATATAGAATTGGATTTTTGGAAAGAAAATAAAAGAGTGAATTTTTAAGTAAATAATTATAGAGAATTTGAATAAATTTAAGAATGAATTGGAAAAAAATAAAGTGATTTTAAAATTCTAATAAATAAGTTCCAAGTATGAAAAAGGGGATTTTGAATAAAAAGAGAAATAATGAATTTTAAACTTAAGTGATGTTATATCAAGAAACAAAGAATTTATTTTAAAATTCAAGGTTTGAATTTATTTAAAAGGACAAAGAAGGAAATTAGGGAAATCAGAAATTGGTGTTTTCAGTTAGAAAGGATTTTAAATCATAATTAAGGAATAAAATTTAAAGTTAATGGATTTGGAATAAATATAGTAAGTAAGGAAATTTATTTAAAAGTGAAGTAAATGGGAAATCAATTTGGGAATTGATTTAAGTGTGTAAAACTGGGATTTTAAAAAGAGAAGTGAGACGTGAAATTTATAAACTGGGTTTATAAAGGTGAAGTAATATATCATTGAATTTTTGAAGAATAAATTCACGATGGGAATATATTAAAGAAATGGGAAAATTTGTTTAAAAATAAATAGGGATTTATTTTTAAAGGATGTGAAGAGAAGTATACTTCCCTGAATAGCCAAGTACGTTTTCAAAGTAAATTTTTAAATATAAGTTAAAGGCTTTAATGTTGTTTTAAAAAGCAAGTTTTAGAAAATTTATTATTTCTAAATGTTTAAATTCTAAAGTAAATATTTTTCACATCTATTACCGTAGTAATTATTTAAAGATGACTTGGTATTTTGTTTTAAAAAGAGAAAATCTAGTTTTATATTTTATAAAGTAACCTCATTTCCAAATATTCCTATAGTATATATTTTAATAAAGTATTGAAGTAGTTTTCAATTTAAATGTTAAAGTATATTTTATAATAAAGCGTTTTTAAATTATTTTAAAAATATATTGTTTTTGTGCTTGGTGTTTTCGGTGGAAATAAATATTTGGGAATTCATTCCATGAGTTGAGCGTGGTTTGAAATCTGTTTTCAAAAGGGTTGAAAATAGAAATATATCTTTTGAAGATATTTTGAGGTTAATAAATAATTCAGGAGAAATTATTTATGTTTGATGGTTGTTGTGAATGTTAATTGATAGCTAAATAACCGACTATCAATATTTGGCCAATGTGTTGATCATTTCGAAGAGACCGGGATCGAGATTAACTTCTCGAAAACCACTTTGATCTGGTTTGTACGTTTTCGTGAGGAAGAAGTGTTTGGATTCGAAGATGGAGCAGTGAAGTGCAAGGGCTAGTCGCTACTAATCCTGAGGATGAGTCCAAAATGGATGTAGTAAGAGTAGTGTCTTCGGTTCCGTTCGAACCCGGGCCGACTTGTATGGATGAATGCTTTCGAAACATTGCTAGGTGGACGATGGGCATTCTATGTGACATGTTCTAAAAGGTAATGCTTAACCTCAAGCCTCAACAGCTGGGATGTGATGAATCATGTTTTAGATTTGTTGCATGGATGTGAATGTGTTTGTATAGGTAAATATGCAGATATATATATATATATATATATATATATATATATGCACATATATTTGTAAGGCTCTATTTAGTTACGGGAAAAAAACAAACAAAGTCAAAAATCAATTACTCTTTATCAAATCTTCTTTAGGTCGTGATTTATAAATAAAATATGTTTGTAATAACAAGCTATAAGGTTTAAAAATATTTTCGAGGATGAATATGAAGAATATTTTAACAAAAAGAAGAATTACATTAAAACTTAAACCATATCAAATTCTTGACGGGAATGGTTTGTTGATTCATATATATAACCTGAATCTCCTTTAAAACTAGGATTTTTAAAATAAAAATCATAATTTTTAGTTTTGATTCGTAGTAGAATTTTCAAGATGAACAGAAAACCCATTTTTGTCATTATCCGTTGAACTACGACGTGTGGTGGATCGAATTTTCTGTTGAGGGAAGCTTGAGTACTGAAGATCGCCAGAAAAATTACAGTAACATTTAAAATGATCAAGGAAGTGGTACGGTGTGATTCTAGGGTTTTAGACCAGTTTTGTTAGCAAGGTTTAACGAGAAAATCTCGTCGTCGACAGTAGGTTGTAGCCGATCGCATGTGGGGGAAAGGAGAGAGGGGAGTCTGATGTTGCTTTGGCCAGAATGGCAGAATTTCAGGAGGTCAGATTTTCGGCGTCGAGGCAAATTCTATGGAGGACGTTGGGTTCCAGGTTGAGAATGGGAAGCTCGATCTTGATTCCTGGTGCATTTTGGAGAACTGGGTGGTCAACGGGTGTTGGACGGTCTTCGATGACCTGAAGGTAGCAACGGGGTTAGTCGGAAGTGGCCTAGCCATCTATACACGTGCACACGATATCATCAATGTCTGATGGTATTGAGGTTTGAGGAAGAAGGGGAACTCGAAGACGACATCATGGAGTTTCGTTGCTATCTCGAGTGCATACTCGAGCATGTTCATGTATGTGTGTCATGTTTTAAATAGTTGTAAAATTTGAAAATGAAACAAAGTACAAGGAGGGAAGAAAATAGGGAGTCGGGTTTTCACTCGGGAAATTTGGGATTTTACTCGAAGTTAGGTTCGAGTTCTCTGGGGGATGGCCTCGGGATTTAGAATATATCAGCCTTGAAATATTTTATTTTGTTTAACATTAAAATCTAAGTTTGAATTGGTTTAAAAGTTTTTTTGAATAAAATTATTTTATTTAACCAAGTTCAAAAAATGTTTTCAAAGTTTATTTTAAATAAAGTTTGTAATTTTAAGGAGTTAATTATGAAAGATGTTTAATTTGTTAAATTTACTTTTAAAAATCTAAGTAATTTATTTTGTTAATGAAAATTAAGTACGTGGTTTATTAAATAAGGATTTTAATGATAATTAGGTAATTAATTAAGATAAAAGGGATTATCTTTTAATCTAATTAAAGTCTTAATTGATTTAAGATTAATTAAAGGTTGATTGATTAATTAATTTCATTAATTAAAAATAATTAATTTATGATTAGGGGCTGGCTAATCACGTGATTAAAGGATAATTACTCAATTTGTGATTCATTGATTAAAGTGATTAGGGGTAATTATTTATTGTTATTAATTAAGGATAATCAATTTAATAATAATTAATTAGGTTAAGTAATTAAGGATGATATATTAAATAATAATTAATTAAGGGTTAATTAATTATGTAATTTACTTAAAGGTTAATTTAATTAATGAGATTAATTAAGGACTAATTTATTAATTAAAGGTAATTAATTAAGATGGATAATTAAGTATTAATTTTTTAATTAATTAATACTAAATGATTTGTAATTAATGAATCAGGGTCGTTATAAAAATTTAACTCGAATTTATAAAAATTCGAGATGGTTTAAAGTTGAGCTAGGAATTGAAACTAGTCCAAATTGAATTTGATTTGAATAATTTGGAATTGTGATTGAAGTTGAATAAGTTTAACTCAAATGGGAATTGATTTGAATTGGAGTTGAATCAATTTAATGGGATGGAAATTGATTGGAAGTGGAGAATGGGAAATTGTAACGTCCCGGAAATTTTCGACTTTCGAAAATTCAACATCGATACTCACTTTATCGACTGCCGACAAATCGAAGGCCGGAAACCCGAAATGTTATGGTTTAAGAAAAAGAAAGAGAGAGAAGAAGAGAGAAAAGAAGATAATAGAGAAAAGAAAATAGAAAATAGAACAAAAAGAAAACAACAGAACAATAACAGAATCTCACAATTCGCAGCGGAACAACATATAATAATAAATGAATAATCTTTAAACAAATAACTATATCAGTTATTACATTACATCACATTTCATTACATCATATCATCAGAGTGTACAACAACAAACAGTGCAGCGGAAAAAGAAATACTATATAAGTAATACGCCATCCAGCTTGCCTCCAGCAACTCCTGAATATCCAGAATATCCTGATAAACCTTAACTCTTGACTGCCCGTGTGGAAATTGGTGGGCACCCAGAGTTTAGGAAGGAAAACAATAAACTCCGAGTCAGTCATGTGACTGGTGTGAGAACTCAAAACAGTTTATTTATCTTTAAAATCAAAATAGAGGAATATTTTTTAGAGTCAATTCGCAATGCTTTTAAAAATGAGACTACCATAAGACCTCCCGCCACACACACAATGCAAACGCAGACTTGGAGGAGATTTCTCCTTATGATAGTCAAAGATGCTTGATACGCATTTAAAAAGAACATTTGATATTATTATTAGTGCATAGTGTAGAGAAAATTCATTTCGAAAGTAGAATATAAATCTTAGCCAGCATAGGTACCATTATAGTATGCTTACTATAGCTACCATATTAAATGGCAGGTTCTACAACTAAAACCGTACAAGTCACGTATTGTTTCTTTGGATTTCCAACGAATGATCAGGCCAAGGAACTTCCCATTGCCACATGAGAATGCCTCTGGATGGACATCCCCGAGAACCAAACCGGATCTCTACCAACACAAGGCCGGGTTACCCCTAACTGAGTAACAACTGACCGAATATGCCATCCCCCGATCCTTTGGGACCTTTCAACCGAGCGCTCGTAATCAATTCACACAATCATAACAAAGTGTTTTCCACATGAGTAAGTATCTGGGCTCCATACCATGATACCACCCTTTTCCAGAAGGAAATGCACATATCCTAAAGGGCGCTACCCCTCATAACCTTGCTGCTTCTTTCCTGTTTTGACCATTCACGGGGTGTGAGGCTCGACGAAGTCACGTCCACAAAAACATACTTTATACAAAAGCCATGCTTTGGGTCAACAAATGATCATAGAAATGATCACCAAGATAGACGATCAAATAAACGATCCTATCACAAATAATCAACACAATGATCATTTACAGCAACACTCAGCATGTCACATTACCAAATTGGGAATATATCGCTGATAACCTTCAACTACATAACCTCTGAGCTCGTACGTCTCAGAGAAGGTGTTAAGCTAAAAGAATAAATTCTCCGCCACCAACAGAAATATATTTGAATGAAATCGGCTTTATATCTCAATTTGTAACGTCAGACATACAATCCATACAAGTCTGTTCCGGGATCGAACAAAACCGAAGGCACTTACAAAGAAGTCCTTGCAATCCGGATATTCACAATCCTGATCGGATTTCCCATCACTTAGGGAGTCTCTATACCGTTGCAACTCAGTGCAGAGACAATCGACAGGTCATCCTATCGCTCTTGCAAATACGGGGTCTTCAACACCGATCTTCAATGCGATTCATAACGACGTATCACATATTCAGAATGGGTTATACGACCCCATGGTCCTTTCCCGGTTAACCTGAATAGTGAGCGCTTATTCAAAAATAAGTGTGGCATTCAAATTCAATCAAATCACATCAAATACCCATTCAAAGGGAAATATTGATAGTCGGTTATTGAACTATCAATGGATATGCACAACATCACCAGATTCCAAATAATTTTCCAAATTATTTATTTTCCAAAAATATCTTTACTAGATATATAATTTCACACTTCAAAAATAAATCAATATTTATTTTTAAACTAATTCCACTTCCTTTTATAAATTCCATAGTGAATTTATATTTCACAATATTCATGCATATACGATTTCAATTATTCATTTCAATTTATCTTCAAAAAGATAAATTCCCAAAATATTCACTTTATATTGGAAAACATTTCCATACTTATTTATTCATAAGTAATTCACTGATTTTATTTATTTTCAACACTTAGAAAATATTCAATATACTTAAATCGAGATTAAGTATATATTTCATTCTTTAAGGAAATCATTCTCTTAAACATATTTATTTGGGCCAAAACGAATGTTGCGTAAAACATCGTTACGACAACCCAAAATCACTAGTATAGGGATTCGAAATTAAAATAGATATATAAATCCCAATACTATACAAAACATTTCCTTTCGGAAATCATTTACTATAACAACAGTGTTATAGTCCACTATTTCCTTTTATTTCTCGAAAACGTCTATTTCAACAATGAATGTTGAAATCTATGGTTTTGAATCTCAACACATTTTAAAACATCGTTAGATCGTTTTAATTCTATTTAAAACATCAAATCTAAACATTTTCTTTAACGTGTTATTCACTATTCAAAAATGTGAATAAACTTCGTTAACAATTTGATCCTTTTATTCATTTTATTTTAAAGGATTATTCACTGTCTAAAACGTGAATATAGCTCCATAAATAAGTTACAACAAATTTACTTATCAAAATAAGTCGTTTGTGAATTTATAAAACAACGTTTATAAATTCCATTTCTATTTATTTTATAACCACTTCCTTTATAAATTCCTTTATTAACCTATCTCAATTCATAACTCAATTATAAAACAAAAGTTCATATTATAAGTCAAATACTTATAATTTATTTGTTTACAAAAATCGTTCCTTTGAACTTCATAATTATAAATCTTATAACTTATAAGATTCAATTATTTATCAAAAACCATTATTTTAATAACTTTACAAATTTTATAAACCTACTGCTTATAAAATTCCATTTATAGCTTCACCGTTTATAATTCTGTAAATTTCATTCATTTCCGAATTTCATTCATAGATCATTCTAACACTTATAAAAAAAACTCGTTTTATAATTCAAAATATTCTAATTTATAAATATCCATTTTATAAATCTTTTATACAAATCAATTTGTATTATTATTCTAAAACGTCTTTAAACTTCTTTATAATTTCATCGTTTTGATTTATAAAATAATCAAAATTTATAAATCCTATATTTCAACTTTTTATAATAAATTCAAAAATCCCGATTAAACTCTTTTTATAAAGTTAATAACCCATATTTTCAAAAATCAGCCTTTTACTATATTTATCAAAATTTCATAATTTTTATAACATTAAAATTATGACGTTTATTTATTTAAAATGGATCAATTTCCAAACATATAGTATATTTTCAAAAATCACTTTAAAAATCATTTTAAAGTTCCAAAATTTGGTCCAATAATGCTACACACCAAATAGTCAATCACGACAACAACGATATCATATATCGATATGATAATCCATCAAATATCAAAATATCTGAAATCAAATAAATACTGTTGAGGAATCCAGTTGGATCCCTCCAACCTGTTTCCTGCATCCACAAACATTAGCACAATACCAATTTCGTTCCAGTACGAAATTATCGCGGTATACGGGATTTAATAATATTATCCGCTTAATAACGGCGCAATAGGGTCTCATCCGCTATACAAATGCGGGAAATCAATAACTCCAATATATACATATGCCAATATATATATATTGCTATTATATATAATACCAATTTCACTGTTTATGAAATATTCGCGGTATATGTTTTTATTAAATAACATCCGCTTACTAACGGCGCATAATGTTTAATTTAACAACCAATAGATAACAATCATCATTCAAACATGCATTCAAATATTTTAAATCTAACTATTTAAAATAAAATCGAAACTGATTCGATTGAGTGAGAAGTTCTCACCTTGATTTTATTTTCGTTTTAGCAATTTATTTCGAATAAAATTAAACGGACGTTTAATTTTACCCGAAATTCTCACTAACTCCAAACGACTCCAATCCAATTCCATCACGTAGTGCTCGTCCATACTATTCCAACGCAACTGGTTTCGCGCGTTTTCGACCTCGTATGAAAAAGTTATGATTTTATGAAGTTACATGATTTTTATATAAACAATTACAACAAAATTTTTATATTATAAACCCACACTTGATCTCAGCCGTAGGATCCACCTCCTTGCATCAAGACCGTTGCCATGCTTCTCTTCTTTCACGCGCAACCTACAGTATAGCCGAACCCATCCTTCAAATCTAGGGTTAAATAACGCGGCCTCCACGACGCATGAAAACACGATCAGGTACCTGCATCTCGAAGAGCACGACACGAGCTACTCTCGGCTATAACCATGGTGAACTCGGTCAACCCATGAGCATAGAAAAACGTGCGCAGCTGGCCACGAACGCAGGTGCTTTGACGAAGATCCGTAGCTCCAAATGCGATCTCCACCGTTGAAAACGTAGTTCTCATCGCCCTCTACCATATTGCAGTTGACACTTTTTGCTAATTCTCGATGGATTGAGAGAATTAGAGGGAAGAAAATGAATAAATTTCGGCCATTGATGGAAGTGAACGGCGGCTAGGGTTTTAGAATTAGGTTTATTTTTTTTTTCTAATTTCTGAAGGAAGGTGGTCTATTTATAGGAAATATCGAACACTATTCATTCCAATTTTCCAAACTCCGATTTACGCGCCGTAACCAGCGTTTCTAAGGTTTACCCCGTGTTCCGGACACAATGGAACATGTTTCGGAAGCTAATTCGGACATCTGTGCGAGTTATGGCAATAAACGTTCAATTTAAATTAAACCGATTTAATCGATTTTCTAGGCGTTTTAATTTGTACCGGACAAACGGTAAATCCAATTGACACGAAATTTGAAAACTTACAATAATATCACATTACGGATCCGATGAAACTGATTTCGTCGAAATCCGAGACTGTTTGAAAAATGGCTATTTTCACTCGCCAAATTAAAATTAAAAATAATTCGATGCGTTTCGAGCTGCCACGATCAAACGATAACTCCGATTGACACGAAAATTGAAATCCGGTAATAACTAACTATTACGGACCCAATGGAACTGGTTTCGTTCAATTCTGAGACTGTTCAAAAATTGACTATTTTCACTAGTCGTTAAATATTAAAATATTCAATTTTCACAAATAAACCTTTAATTCGATTTTAAAAGTTCTATAATATCGTTCTAACTTCAATATGATAAAATAAAATTTTACAAATCATTTTCAATCATATTTAACTCAATTTTCAATTATTTCCATAATTTAACATATTAAATTATCGATTTAATTATCCAATTAAATCCAATTATTCAAATTAAAATTTATTCGACTTATAAATTCACTTATTAATATTTAAAATTAATTAAATATTCAAATTTTAATTAAATAAAATTCTGGGTCGTTACAGAAATTGAACCGGTTTGGCTCTGAACTATTTTTTTTTCAAATAAATTATTTAATATAAACTGTTTGAAATTTATTTCCTAGCTATTTACTATACAAATTTTCTTTTTAAAACCCAAACTATCTTATACTTATTTTTCAACTACTCTAAAACTAATTTCTATTTTACAACAATTTTCATCAGTTTTACAAACTAAATACTATTCTACATCTATTTTGCAACTATCTAATTATTCTACAACAATTTAACTATTTTACAACTATTTTATAACTACTTAACTATTTACAACTATTTTACAACTAATAACTATTTTTTCAACCACTTAACTATTCTAAAAATTTCAAGCTATTTTCTAAATTCAAACTGGTTAGAGTGTAAACTGTTTATAATTAAATAGCAATTGAGATAAGAATTGAAGCAATTGTGAATAAGCGAATAGATCAAAATGAAGGTGAATAAAAATAAAATTGATTTAGTTAATAATCAACGAAGGTAAATACATAGGATGTACGTATATTATTCTATTCGCATAGTGATTTGATCCAGATTCGAGCATAGAATTTCGAGATAGTTATATCGATCCGAGTTGGGATTTTTCACTCGATTTTCGACGGCGAACCCTGGAAATGGATTTTCTATTGATTCTGGACAATTCTCTATCATAGTAATGGCTATTCAAGGAGAATGACGGTTTCTAGTCAAGAAACCAAATCTGAGTCCGTACTAGAAAGTCGGGTGGACGATACCACTTCGGAAGTGAAATTGTATGATCGAGTGAGCGATCGAATTTAATGTTGCGCATGGATGATATATGTACATCGTACGTGCTTTAATGAAATAGATATTGAAATTTGTAAAGAAGTGTAAAAATAAATTTTGAAATAGGAAAATATATTTTGAAAATATATAACGAATAAAGGTGGAAGTTGGATATCTCTCTAATTCAAATTCGCTTTAAAAGGAGTAAGTAAGGTGGTAAATAATTTTATAAAAGACATCAAACTTGAATATTTGATTTGGCATAATAAAAGTTATATATATTTGTTTTGAATGATAAACTCTCCTTATTGGAATTATAACCAAAAGATGTGATCTTTGAAAGTATTTGAAGTATAAAAAGGGAATTTTTATAAGTAAGAAGTGATTCCAAGATTTTTTTTCAAGATTATATATATTTATATATATAAATGATTTTTATGAAAATGATTTTGGGAAAAAGGATTTTTGGAACCCATGGATTTTGAAGGCTTTTGATTTTTTGGAAAAAAAATCAAATTTGAAATTTGGAAAGCCAAGTTTGAGAATTATGGATTTTGCGTAAAGGAGATTTATATGTGATACATATAAAGAGTATGATTTGAAAGACACTATATGTGTATAGTATAAAATGTTTTGAGATTGGCTCTGGAAAAAAAGGCGCTCCCATGGAATGAACTTCATAGGAGATCCACGGGGTGGTTCTGCCTTGATCCCTAAGGGGGGCTCTAAATTTAATCTTGGGAGGAAGTCCGAACTAACCGAAGTTCCTGAGGATTGTAGTCGAGGTAGCGAAAGTCGAGGACGCTGATGTATACAGAGACATTTGGGTTATGCCGTGACAATAGTTTAACTCGATGTCACTGCGATCTACTGCGCACCATTGCGGAAGTCGAGGGGCAGCGATTGCCTACGATCTACGTTTGATTTTTCCGGGAGGGCGACGTAACATCGGTAGACTATGATCTCTGAAGACATAGCGAAAGTCGTGTGGCAGTGAGTGCCTACAGGCTACATTGGAACTCGACTAATGTAGTCTGCGATCTATGTGGTCTGTGTGGTGAAGTTTCATTTGGCAGCGAAATTCGAGGGCGCTGATGCCTACAATTACATGGGTTTTTACCGTGATAGCGACGTAAAATCTGGGTGTAGCTGTGTTGTGTGGCTAGTTCCATGGTGTAATCGAGGGATGCGGAGTGCCTATAGTTTTCTATGGTTTTGCCGGGATGGCGATGTAATCATCGGATTAACTACGACCATGGAGGGGGTGATGATTTCTAGAGCATTCTCACCGAAAATATTTTCTATATTTTCAAAAATGTTTTCTATATTTTCACAAAAGTTTTCAAAGTATTTTCTCTGGGTGTTGGAAACAGGTTTACCAAGTACTTATAGATTTTCAGTCCTATGCCTGATGACTGAATTTCTATGACAACAAAGATGGACTTGTTGATACATCGAGTTATAAAAAGTATTTTCATAAAGCTATTTTGGTAATATTATGTGGATTTTTAAAATGTTTTAAAAAATTTAAATAAAAAAGATTTTATAGTAAAAAATGATGAAAGAGTAATTTAACTAATAATTAACAGTATAACTTAAATTATAGCTTCGTTCCTTTAAGAGGATGAAAAGTTTTAAAGGGGGAGGAATGTGATAACCCGAATTTTTGGACATCTGATAATTGGATAATTAAATGATTGTTACTATTGAGATACTGATTTTATTTGGTTGAACAAATAAAATTCTGATAACTAAAAATATCTGGATAAATATAAATGGATTTGAAACTATAAAAAGTTGAATTAGAAATATCTGGAAATGATAAATCTTATGGTAAATATATATATATATATATATATATATATATATATGTATGTATGTATGTATAAGATATATGCAAACTTTATAATGTTGAAACTATAAGTGTATACATATCCAAGTATATAAGTGTGTGTGTGTGTGTGTATGCCATGAGAAGTAGAATACTTGGAAGTTTTTAAAAATGTGGATACATTTATATATACCAAAAATTCACATAATATATTTCTAATTATAATATATATATATATATATATATATATATATATATTGTGATTAGGAAGCTATTGTTTTGAGTTTAATATAATAATTTTCAAAACTATTCAAAGTAAATTCTATATTTTCTAAACATTATAAATGAATATTTATGATAGCTTAAAATAGGATTTAATAAAAGGTTAATATATTTTCTTTAAAATATACATGAAATAAATATAAGTTATATATATAAAAATATTAAACATAAAAACATAAATTAATAAAATATAAGAAAATTTAAAATATTGGCCTTGACATTTGTGAGCTAGGAGTAGCATGCATAGAGAAGTGTCATTTGTTTCTTTTAATTGAAAAAAAAATATAAATAATATGTTAAAGAACTAGGTTGTAGACATATTTATTTTTTCAAATCAGACATTCTTTCTTCTGTAAGGAGAAAATCAAACTAAATCCAAGCACTTCAAGTTTTCAACCTAAGCAAGCAAAGTCAAGAATCAAATTCAATCTTTAACAAGTAGGATCAAGATCAGGTTGCAGATCAAAATCAAGTTCCATATTTTCAAAAATAAGGCTATGTTTCTCTATAATCTGGTGAGCAGACAACCTTTTAAGAAATAAAGTCTCTGAATCTTGATGCATATGATTAATACTTGAAGTAAAGTTGTGGAATATTGTTTGCATGGATGAATGGATGTGATTACATGTACATGAATATTAAAAGGGCCGTGCATGTCTGTGTATATGTATATATATCTTCCTGTATTTGAATTACAGGCATAGATCAACATAAATAAACTTATATTTTCTCAAAGAGGCATTATTTGACTATGATCTCTAAAAGTAAAATGACCGTAACAATGTAATACAAATTTTAAAAATGGTTTCAGGTATTTATATTAAGTAATTATTTCAAAAATAAGGAATTTACAGTAATAATCAAATATAAGTCAAAAATCGAATGTCTGGGTTTCAAGTTTTGATCTTAGGAACAGATTCGCATTGGAAAATAACGATTTTTGATAATCAATTAATGTTTTCTAAGTTTGTAAATATGGAGATATCTCGAGTTGATCGGTTATGGGTTATTCATCGAATTCTGACGATCCATGAGGAATGGTTGGTCGTGTTTTGGGCTGGAAGTAACTTAAAGGTTGGGGATCGAAGGAAAAAAGGTGGTTAGATTTTTAGATGGTCGGAGTGGTCGGGCGGCTACGATTTAGGGTTTGCATGCTGTTTTGGTCGACGTTGTTCCTCGAGCTCATGCGACGTCAAGGGTGCACCGGAGGCGATCAGACAGGGGGGAATCGAAGCGCATACAAGAGACGTAGCTCTGGACAAGGTGGCGTGGATTCTGGTGGATGGGATCGACGGGGCGAGGTGATTTCATCGAGGGTTTGGGTTCCAGAAAGTTGCTTGATCACTCGATTTTGATTTCCAGTTAGTTTTGATGATCAGGATGGTCGAGAGGTTAGAGTAGGTCATCGATGACCTGTTGAAGTCAGTGAGGTTGATCGGAGAGTCGGCGAACTCGTGTGCACGTGCACGAGTTATCTCTTGTACCTAACGTTTGCTGTGTTAGGATGCTTTAGGAAATTAGAGGTTTTTCTCGGGGTTGTTCTCGAGTTTTACCATATAGGAAGTTGGATCATAGATGGCTCGGGAATTTTTGCTTTTGACCCGGGAATTTAGAACATGTTTAACCAAGTTTAAAAAGCAAAAGGAATGAAAAGTTTTCAAAGAAAAAGGAAATGTTAACAAAGTTTCAAAGCTAAATATTAAACAAGTTTTCAAAACAAAGAGTGTATCAAGTTTTCAAACAAGTTATCAAAATTTAAATCATAAAGTGAAATGTTTTCTTGGATTTAAAATGTTTTGATTTGGAATAATCATGTATTGAGTTAACTAATTAAATTAATTCCTAAATGTTTTCAAATGAATCTAAATGATGAAATTAAGTAATTAATTAACATAGAATAGGCTATCTTAAACTAATTAAGGATAATTACTTAATGTAATTAATTAAAAGCTAATTACTTAATGTAATTAATTACTTAATGTAATTAATTAAAGGATAATTAATTTATATGAGCAATTAAAGGTTAATTAATAAATGTAAGGATAATTAATTAATTTCAGTAATTAATTAAATGGTTTAATTAATATTAATCAAGCAGGATTTAAAGTTAACTAATTTATTTGTGTTAATTAAATTAATTAGAATGGTGTGACCTATTATCTTGATTATGGATGATTAGATGGTATTGAATGTTTGGATTGTTTAATATCTCTAGTCCGATAATTTGTGATGTTCTGTGATAAGATATGCTTGGATTGAACGGTGATAATGTGGGTTATCTATCTGTGATGAATTGTGGTGTAAATATGACATTCTGAATTTAAAATTTAACTGTATTCACTTGAACAACTTGGCTTTAAGATGACATTGGATTCCAAGAGATCGGGGACGGGTATCAGCAACTACCCGAAACCACTTCGATTTATAATCTACAGTAATTCTTTATGGATTTGAGTTTAGAATCAAATAGGCTGGAATGGAATATTTAAGTAACATGGCCATTTAAACTAAGTAACAGTTTTTAGATATTGTTTTGTATTAAGTGATTGAGTATAACATGATAAGAACTCATAGTGAGGTACGAGCTACCTTGGGGTTTCAATAAAGTTTTATACCTTAGTATTTCAATTTAAAAGGGTTTACTCACGCTGGTTTCCAGCCTGACTCGGTGTTACTTTAATGTAATGCTCGGGTCAGACCGAGTATTACAGATTTTCAGGTTGGGACGTTCTAGAGCTCAAGAGTCAAGCTGGATGGCAGAAACGTATGAAGTATATCCCATTGTATATTAGAGTTGTATTGTTTGTATTCCGAGACAACTTAATTTTAACTGTCCAGTCTATTTGTGTATGATTATACTCTGATGTATTGTAAGAAATTAACAATTACAGCTTTTCTTGTATAAATGATGTCATTTGTACTTTATATTTTGATCCGCTGCGAATGTGAGATTTTGTGCTGTTGTTTTCAGTTTCTTCTTCTACCTCTTTTCTTCTTTACTCTAACAATCTAGAATTTCCGGCATTCGATTACTAGGCACTTCTACAGTGAACGTATTAGTGTCAAATTTCAAGGTCAAAAATTTCGGGTCGTTACACTGCTGGTTGCAAGACATGACATGGTCTCCTTCAGTCTTGTTTTATGCATAGCACATTCAATAATGCTTGTAAAATTAGGTGAATGCGTATATTTTTGCTTGATTATAGTAGAACGGTGATTAACTTTATAAATAATCTTTACATGATAATAGAACTAGTTTAAATTTATCCTTTTCTTACAGGTTGTTGAAGAAAAACGACCGCTTCAAGAGAAGGAAAAATCATTAGTAGTTTGCTTAGGTTGATAGAGTTTCTAGTGCTTTTCTAGTGCCATATTATTTTGCTGCTAGTCTTGTACCTGTAAAAATTCTAATATGAAGCGTTTGGTAATTTATTGAATATTATTTAGTGTATCAAACATGATGTTAACTTTATTGTGCTATGGAAAAAATTTAGTTGTAAAATATACCATTGTGATTTTTTTTTTTAGTATGTAGTAATGTGGTTAAAAATATTTAGTAGTGCATCAGATGTGGTTAATACTTTAGTTCATTTGTTATAATTGTTCAATTTTTCACAGCATTTGCTTTCGTAGAATTTTAATCATGTTAGGATAACATCATTTTTCGTAGTGTGTAAGAAATGTCGTTAGTATATTGTTTACATTAAAAGTTGTCACAAATACATAAAAGATTTATAGAAGAAAATAAAGCAAAGAATTAAATAAAAAGCAAGTAGAAAATGATACACGATAAATATCGTGGTTCGGTTAAATGTTGGTCTACGTCCGTTTTAACTTTATTTGTGATTTTGCAAAGCTTTTACACCGTGATTTTATGGTTCGATGGTCTATGGATCGATAATGACCCGTAAAACAATAGTACAAAAATTTAGAATGGAAAAAAAGAACTTCGAAATAGTCCATCATCCTCTATCTATAGAAGAAGATCATCATATTTGTTTCTTCTATGTTCATGGGGGTATTTGAGTAATTTAAAAATCTTAACATATGCTCATGTTGTTATATTCATTACTCAAGACTCAAAATTACATGCAACACACTCTTGTAAGCTATTCTTAACCTTGAAAATGAGAGTAAGAGAGAAATGTAAAAAATGGAGGGATGCACAAAATAGTTTCAAAATGGAGGGATATAAAACAAATAAAGTTGTCTATAATTTCCACTCGTATTTTTGTTACCCTAAAGCATGAATTTCGTCTTCAATCCCAGCCAAATAATGTCATGTGTTCTTATTATTTGCCTCCACTACATCTATATGGCATCGACCACTGGGTCAATCATACTGTGTCCACTATAGATATATATTATGCTATTGTGCCATTCACATATCATGTGGGCTGTGGTTGAGTTAGAGCAATTTAAACAGTTTGGATTTTCTCCTCTGGATTTTTCTCCTCTTGATTTTCCACTTCTTCTGTGTACAATTAGAAGTAAAGGCATTGCTCTTATTTAGTAGCTTAAAATTTCATCATATGTAGATTTGCCTTTTCTATTTCTTACACCGCATTTTCAATTTTCGCTACCCGATCAATTTCGCAACTACCAACTGTTGTGTTTATTTCTCCTTTGGATTTCAACTTTCGGTAGTTCCTACCTTTTTTTCCCATTGATGGAACTATCAAAATAAATCCAGTTTAATTCCTACCTTCTAATGCAATATGTGAACAGCCTGCCTTGTATGAACGAGGTTCTCCGTTATAAACTTGGAACCAACAACCGACAGCTTGAAAGCTGCTGCTTTTTACATATCCTATCCAAACAAATAAAAGAAGAACCTAAAATCCATCCATATATACCAAGCTAGCATGTTCACTATTCAATTTTCCCAATTGATTCCCAAACTTTGAATTATCCTTAACTGGCATGTACACCAAAACATATATAGGCAATTAATTTTATTGCATACTGATTGATGTCCATTTACTTTAATAGCAGATGCAACTGCCCTATATATTCATATGCTTGCCAAATCCATCTATATATACCAAACAAGCTTGTTCACTCGTCAATTTGGTTAATTGATTCCCAAATTTTAATTATTCATAACTACTACATATATTGAAACATATATAGGCAGTTAACTTTATTGCATGTTGATTGATGCCCATTTACTTTATTAGCAGATCCAACTGCTCTATATATGCATATTCCTGCTTCTTGTATGTTTTAATTATACATGTATGATGTGATAAATTTCTATTTTTTAAAATTGTGAACTTGCCTATTATATCTTTTGGGTAATAAATTATTATCATGCATTTATTCAAATATTAATTCCTCAGTCGGTGCTTTTCATTCCTTAACTTAGTTTGTGGACCATCATTGCATATGCACTGCCTACATATGTGATTCCCTTCCCTTCCCTTAATTTCGAAGTTTCTTCGATTTCTCATATTTATTAACTTTTATATCCGCTGGTGCTATTTTTTCATGCTCCGTCCTACTCAGCATATGTAATGTATTATTGTTCTTCAAAATCCTTCGTCGTCATTCTTTAGCATACATATGCATATGCATACATACTTATACATACATATACACGTGTATATGTAAATATATATACATTCATGTATATATGTGTGTGTATTAAAAATGTTGTTTGTATGCTTGGATGTGATCTATTTTTTCAATTGACCATGTCATTAAGTAATTTATATTCATATATAATTTTCTTGAATTATTATAGCTGCATTAGGATTCTAAGTTAAATTGTTAGACTGAAAAATCCATGTTACCGAGATCTCTATGATCTGATGAAAATAGGAATTCATGCTGTTTAGGTTCCAAGTATTTGAATTCCATCAAAATTTTAATTGAAAATAAAATTGATTTTTAAAATTTCCCTCTTTGTTTTAATCAATATAAAAAACGGAACATATTAAATTAATGTGAAGGAGAGTTATGGAGCCAGTTTTAACTTCCTTTTTACTTTAATTTGTTATCCATATTATTTCAAATTTTCTTTTCCTATTTAACTTTCGTTTCCCTAAATAAGTATTCATATTTAAGGGGGGACAAATCTGTATGATGGGCCTGGTTAAGGATTGATGTAATAAACAAAGTATATAACAATTTCTGGGGCATAAGAACATTGAAAAATTAGAGTATAGGCAGTAGTAAATATCATTATTGTATTAACACTGAGATGACAAATGAGAGGTGCAACGATCGATTCAAACAATAGTGTAAACAATTTGATTTTTTTATTTATAATATTATATATATTGTGATGAGGTAGAGCCTTGGCGCAACGGTTAGGTCACCCGCATGGTGATCTGGGCGCCCATGTTTGAGTATGGAAATAGCCTATTCGCAATGCGAGGGAAATACTGCGTACATTATCAACTTCTCCAGAGCCCACTATCATGCGGGAGCCTCGTGCACTGGGTTCTACCTTTATTATATATGTTGTGATATCGGTATGAATTTTCTTAATAGTTTATGATAAGCAATTTGTTTACCTGGGTTATGAAAAGAAAACTCTTATGTTTTCTAAAAGATAACGAAATCATAACACTTGCCTTTGTAGTTCTTGGTTCAGGTATTCGCATCATATAACCACAACCTCATATCCTTTATAACGGAGATAAGTATTAGGGTAAGAAGTTGCATACTTATTTTATCTTTCTAGAAACTAAGGTTTGGCAAAATCTTCTGAGATAATTGATTTCCAAATCGATGCTTTCACTTCAAAAATTAACGAGTAATGGCTGCTTGGCTGCTTCAGAATTCAATTAAGCATTAGAGATTTGGTCTTCGATGGCAGTTCGTATTCCAAGTTCTCTCCTTTTTTTTCATTTAGACTTTGATTTGTGGCTCTGGTGTTTGGGATAGTCTCTAGTGGAGCCTGGTTCCGCTCTTCGACATGACTGAAGACGAGAGCCTAGTTCCGCTCTTCGACATGTAACGACCCAGAATTCCTGTAATTTGAAATTCGTAAATTTAGTTGACTTTTAAATATTAACAAGTAAAATTTATAAGTCGAATAAATTTTATTTCGAATATCTAGATTTAATTGGATAATTAAATCGATAATTTAATATTGAAAATTACATAAATAATTGAAAATAGGGTTTAATGTGATTAAAATTGATTTATAAAGTTTTATTAAATCATATTGGAGTTAGAACGATGTTATAGAACTTTTAAAATTGAATTAAAAGTTAATTTGTAGAAATTGAATATTTTAATATTTAATTGACGAGTTAAAACAGCCATTTTTCAAACAGTCTCGGATTTCGACGAAACCAGTTTCATCGGATCTGTAATGCTGAATTATTGTATGGTTTCAAATTACGTGCCAATCGGACTTACGGTTTGTCTGGGGCAAGCTAAAACGCATAGAAATTTGTTTAATCGATTTAATTTAATTTTGATCGTTTATTTCCGTAACTCGCACATATGATCAAATTAGCCTTCGAAACACGTTTCATTATGTTCGGAACGTGGGTTAAACCCTAGAAACTTCAGTCGGCACGCTTTGTTTGGAGTTTGGAAATCTGGAGATGAATAGTGTTTCGTAAATTTTCTATATAAGGACTTGTCTTCTTCACAATTGCAAAATACCTAAAAGTGATAGGTCAGCCGCCACTTATACTATCAATGGCCAGAAATTTCGTTCCTTTTCCCCTCAATCCTCGCATTTATTCAAGAAACTTCCAACTGCATTATTGGTAGAGCGTGGGGAGATCTACAGATCCATACGGTTTTGATTATCATCGAAGGAGGGCCGCGTTCGCTACTAGTCACGCACGTTTTTCCTAAGACAAAGCATGACTGAGCGTCGAGCTATTCACGGTGGTGGTGTCGTTCGTGTAGTGCTTCGACGTGGTGGAGTTTGATCATCGAAAAGGAGAGCATAGGTGTCACGATGGTTAGGGTTTCGAACGGCAATGCAGGGTTCAAGGGCGTGCTTGAGTTTTACTAGAGATGGAAGAGAAGATGAAAGTAACGGCCTTGATTTCGTTATGTAGGAACGTGCGGCCTGGATTGTCTCAGGTTTAAAAAATAAAATAAATATTGAAATTAATTGTCTTTTAAAATCATTTAAACTTAAAAATACCGTAACTCTTTCATACGAGGTCGAAAACAGACGAAACGAATTGCGTTAGGTTCGTACTGACGAACACTACGCGATGGAGCTGGATTGGACTTGATTGGAGCTAATGAAAATTTTGGGTAAAATTAAACGCGCGTTTAATTTTATTCGAAATAAACGCTGAAACCGCTACTGGAATCTGGTGAGAACTTCTCACTCAATCGAAATTGTTTCGATTTAAATTTAAATAGTTTGATTTAAAATTGCTTGATTGTGTGATTGAATGATAAATTATTATCTGTTTTTTGAAATAGACCCTGTACGTCGTATATTAAGCGGATGTTATTTATTAAACACGTATACCGCGATAATTCCACCGTGTGTGGAATTGGTATTATATATGTACTTGGAGTTGATTTTCCCGCATTATATAGCGGATGAGACCATATTGCGCCGCATAATAGCAGATTATATTTTTTATGAACCCATATACCGTGAAATTCCGTATTGAAAGGGGATTGGTATTGTGCTAACATCTGTAGATGCAGGGAAACAGGTTGGAGGGATCCAACTGGATTCCTCAACAGTATTGATTTATTTACAGATATTGTGACATATTCTGTTATCATATGATGTTTTGGATGTCGTGATTGTTATATTTAGTGCTGTTGCAGCATTGGGCCTATTTTGGAAAATTAAAAGGATTTTTAAAGTGATTTTTGAAAGTATACGTTTTATTAAATTTTGGAATTGATTCATTTTAAATAAATAAACGTTATAATTTTTATGTTATAAAAATTATGATTTTTGAGAAATATAGTTAAAATGTGATTTTTGAAATATGGAGTTAATGAATTTTATAAAATAGTTTAAATTGAGATTTTTGAAATTATTATAAACGATTTATGTAAAAGGTTTATAAAATTGATATTTATAAATTAAAAATATTGGAATTATAAAACGGGTTTTTATAAGTGTTAAAATGAAGTATAAATGGATTTTATAAAAGGATAGAATCTACGATTTGTGAAGTTATAAAACAAATAAATTTTTGTAAAATAAAAGATTTTTAAGTAATTTGCTTATAAATTGGATTTTGACGTGTAAATGAGATATGGATAGAATTTGTTAATAAAGTGATTTTTAAGTTGAAGTTGCTGTAAAATATAAATGGAATTTATAAACATTGTTTTATAAATCCAAAATCGAATTATTTTGATAAGTTAATTATTATAGCTTATTAAAGGAGTTATATTCACGATTTTGGACGGTGGATAATCCCTTAAATTAAATATGAAGAAGTGTTGAATTTGGTAAATGATTTATATTCATGATTTTGGATAGTGGGTAATATATTAAAGAAATGTTTTAGGAAGTTATCTTTTAAATAAAATTTAAACGATTTGAAGTTGTTTCAAAAATGTGTTAAGAATCGAAGCCATAGATTTCAACATTCATTGTTGAAATAGACGTTTTCGAGAAACAAGGAAAAGATGGACTATAACACTGTTGTTATAGTAGATGATTTTCGAAAGGAAATGTTTTGTATAGTATTGGGATTTATATATCTATCTAAATTTCGAATCCCTATACTAGTGATTTTGGGTTGTCGTAACGGTGTTTTACGCAACATCCGTTTTGATCCAAATAAATGTGTTTAAGAGAATGTTTCCTTAAAGAATGAAATATATACTTAATCGTGTTTTAAGTATATTGAATATTTTCTAAGTATTAAAAATAAGTAGATTTGTGAATTACTTATTGTTAAATAAGTATTTGGAAATGTTTTCCAATGTAGAAATTGAAATGGGTTGGAAAATATATCTTTTCAAAGATAAATTGAAGTGGATATTTGGCAAGTTATTTAATTTATGGAAGATTAATAACAAGGGCCTAGTGATTGTAATGGTTCTGGATATTTGTTTGTTGGCCTTGATAGTTAAATAACCGACTATCAATATTTACCTTTAAATGGTTATTTGATGTGATTTGTTTGAATTTGAATGCTACACTTATTTTGAAAATAAGCGCTCGTTATTCAGTTTAGCCAGGAGAGGAACTTTGTGTCATAAATCCCATTCCGAATAAGTGATATGTCGTAATGGATAGCATTTGAAGACCGGTGTTGAAGACCGGATAATTTTGAAAACGGAAGGATTACCGTCGAATGACTCTGCATCGGCTGACCTCCGATATAGAGATTTTATCACCCTTTGTGATGGGAAGTCCGGTCGTGATTAGTGAATATCCGGATTGCAAGGGCTTTTTTGGAAGCGCCTTCGGTTCTGTTCGATCCTGGAATGGACTTGTATGGATGTGTGTCAGATATTACAATTTGAGATGTAAAGCTGGTTTCTATCAAATATATTTCTGTTGGTGGCGGGGAATTCATTCTCTTAGCTTAACACCCTTCTCTGAGACATACGAGCTCAGAGGTTATGCAGTTGATGGTTGCTAGTGATACATTCCCAACTTGGTAATGTGGCATACGAAGTGCTGTTGAGCATTTGTTGATCAAAGCGTGGCTTTTATGAAAAGCGTAGCTTTGCGAACGAGACTTTGTCGGACCTCACACCCCGGTAATGGTCAAAACAGGAAAGATGCGGCAAGGTTATTAGGGGATAGCGCCCCCTTAGTGTATGTGATTTCCTTCTTGATATAGGTGGTATTATGGTATGGAGCCCTGATACTTAACCTATGTTGTTGCTGCAAACTTATTACTTTGTGGTTGTTGATGAATCCCGGGATTTAGGTCGGTTACGACCGGGGGATGGCATATTCGTGTCAGTAGTTACCTAACTTGGGGTAACCCAGCCTTGTGTTGGCAGAGATCCGGTTAGGTTCTCGGGGCGTCCTTCCAGAGGCTACCTATGTGGCAATGGGAAGGTCCTTGACCCGACCATTTGTTGGAAATCCAAACTCCAATACGAAACTCTGTACGGTTTTAGTTGTAGAACCTATCATTTACTTATGGTGGTCACCACTGTTTAAATGGTAGTTATAGTAGGCATAAGTGCGAAATGTCTATGCTGGCTAAGATTTATATTGTACTTTCGAATTGTTTTCCTACACTTTGCACTTATAGTAATAATATCAAAGAAATTTATGTATCAAGCATATTTGACTATCATAAGGAGAAATCTCCTCCAATTCTGCGTTTGCATTGTATGTGTGTGCGGGAGGCCTTATGGTAGTCTCATTTTCTAAAAGCATTGCGAATCTAATTTTAAAATATTTCTTTGTTGATTTTTAAAGAATAAACTGTTTTAAGTTCTCACACCAGTCCCATGACTGACTTGTAGTTTATTGTTCTCTTCCTAAACTCTGGGTGCCCATCATTTTCCACTCGGGCAGTCTAGAGTTAGGTTATCAGGTTATTCTGGTATTCAGGAGTTGCTGTAGAGATTAGGAGCAAGCTGGATGGCATGTCGTATCAACTAGTATATAGTATTTCTTTTTCGCTGTTTGTTGTTGTAAACTCTGATAATGTAATGTGATGTGATGAAATGTAATAACTGATATAGTTCTTTGTTGTAAAGATATTCATTTATCTATTATATGTTGTAGCTCTGCGATTGTGAGATTCTAATATTGTTTCTGTTACTTCTTCTTTCATTCTTCTTCTATCTTCTACCTCTTTTTTAACCCTAACGGTACGGTTTTTCAGCCTTCGATTGCTCGGCAGTTGATACGGTAGACGTATTAATGTTGACTTTCGTGGACGAAAAATCGCGTACGTTACATTTGGTATCGAGCATATGGTTAAGTAACAACCTTGGCTCTGTTGGGAATTACTCATTAGAGATAGAGTCGACAGTACTCTAGAATGAGTTTGAGTGTAATAATAGATATGAGCGCGTATTTGTTAGTAAATATAAAAGTGTTTTATATTGTGTTTGCTTATCCGTTGAGTTGTTTGTGAATTCTGGTCGGTATGTGGGACGCCATATTATCGATAGGGATTTCTAAACTCTTAAACGAGATAAACCGAAATAGTCTCATTTGAAATTGGATAAATGAAATAATTTTACCTTGATTATATTTTATATATAAAGGAATAATTTTTCAGAATTATAAAGTGTATATAAATTGTATAGGCAAATGAATTATTGAGTATGGAATTATAATTAATGCGATTCACAATTGTAAAATAGTCTTATATATAAGAAGTGAAACTATATGAATATATTTATAAATATAAATTATAAACTGTGATTCATAAGTTGAAATGGAATTCCAGAGTACTATTTGAAAACAAATTTAAAGAATTTGAAATTTTGAGATTTGGGAAATTTATATTCTTTGAAGTTTGAAAATAATTTTCAAGGGTTTTGGAAAATTGTTTTGAAGGAAAGAAAGCAGTAAACTCTTTTCGGTCGCTAGAAAATAATTCGGATAATGATCACGAAATCATTGGTGTTCATTTTCGGGTTTCCAAAAGAGGGATTGCTGCCAAGTTGTTTCAAATGGAAGTTGTTTGGAAAAAATTGAGTTTGGTTTTGGAAATTCAGAAGATAATTTGAATAGATTTCAAAAATAATTTTTGAAAGATTGAAAAGACTCCGGAATGTTATATAAAATGTTTATGGAATAAAGGTGAATTTTAGAAGTCTAATAGACTAAATGATTGGAATACAATTATTAAGTTGGAAAATAAATTATGAATGAATAAACAAAATTTGCAAGTGCAAGAAAATGAAATTGAAATCCATTTCGAATTTGTAAGAAAATAGAATTTACTTTAGAATTGGAATCTGAATTGGATTTATAAGTAGAAATTTAAGTTAAGTTAAACAAATGATGTTTGAAATGGAATATAACTTAAGTAATGTTGAATGAAGTTGATTTTGGTATCGAAGTAAGATAATAAAGTGAATTAAATGGATATGAGCTTGAGTTATATAAATGAAATTCAACTTTATATGGTAAAATGAATTAGCAATTGAATTAATGAATGAATGGAATATAAGTCAATGAATGCAACTAAATTGATATGAAATAATGAATGTAAGTGTTGATTCATTAGAAGCTAATGAAGTTGGAAAAAAATTTGAATAATTGAAGAGAAGTCAATTTAATATCAACCAATTGGAATTAAAGGTGATAAACCAAATCGAATGCAAATTTAATAATTTGGTTATGTTGGTTATAATTGGTTGTTATATGATTGTTAGTTGATTATATAGAAATCCATATGAAATTGAATTAATGAAATTGAAAGCTATGTAATTTGAATTTTATTTGGAAGTGAACAAACTTGAATATGAATTAGTGAATGTAAACTAATTGAATATGAATAAATGAATGCTAGTAAATCCAACGCTAATGAATCAAATGTGATTAAATTGGAAAACCAATTCATTGAATATAATGAGAAGTGAATTTATATTGATTTGGTTATTGATTGATTGGATAGATTATGGATGTTAGTTGGATGATAGTTGGTTGATGGTTGAATTTATTGCTTTTGATTGCATATGCTATATTGGCATATATAGTTGTTGGTATATGTTGTATATTGATATTACTTTCATATATGCATGTTTCTCATTATTGTTGAGTGTTTAGTAGGTGCGAATTGCGTATTGCTTCGCATTTGGAGGTCGCATTCGCGCTATATTAGCCGTATTTGCTCGCTAATAATATATAAGGTACATATCTCGGATTACATATCATACTTTTACACTTTTTCCCTGTGGGATGCCTCATTACTTGATGAGATGTATATTTGTAATATATACTGCCATTTTTTTTGGATCGAGCCGCGCAAAGGAGACTATGGCGAAATTTTCTGAAAATTTAAGGCGTAGAATATTTTTGAGAAAATTGAATTTTTTTGAAAAGATAACTAAGTATGATTTGAAAACTTTGTAAAGATTGTGAGAAGTTTAACTATTAGATTTTGGGAAAGTTAAACACTCAAGTGAATTTGAAATCTAATTTGAATGGATGATTTTGAAAAGTTAATGGATTTCAAGACTTTTTCTTACTTGGTAATTTCGAGGACGAAATTCTTTTAAGGGGGGAAGTTTGTAACGACCCAGAATTCCTATAATTTGAAATTCGTATATTTAATTGATTTTTAAATATTAACAAGTAAAATTTAAAAGTCGAATAAATTTTATTTCGAATATCTAGATTTAATTGGATAATTAAATCAATAATTTAATATTGGAAATTACGGAAATAATTGAAAATAGGGTTTAATGTGATTAAAATTGATTTAGAAAGTTGTATTAAATCATACTGGAGTTAAAATGATGTTATAGAACTTCTAAAATCGAATTAAAAGTTAATTTGTAGAAATTGAATATTTTAATATTTAATTGACGAGTTAAAATAGCCATTTTTCAAACAGTCTCGGATTTCGACGAAACCAGTTCCATCGGATCCGTAATGTTGAATTGTTGTATGGTTTCAAATTTCGTGTCAATCGGACTTACGGTTTGTCCGGGGCAAGCTAAAACGCATAAAAATTTGTTTAATCGATTTAATTTAAATTTGATCGTTTATTTCCATAACTCGCACATATGATCAAATTAGCCTTCGAAACACGTTCCATTGTGTTCGGAATGCGGGTTAAACCATAGAGACGTCAGTCGGTACGCTTCATTTGGAGTTCGGAAATTTGGAGATGAATAGTGTTTCGTAAATTTTCTGTATAAGGACTTGTCTTCTTCACAATTGCAATAACCCTAAAAGTGACAGGTCAGCCGCCACTTATACTATCAATGGCCAGAAATTTTGTTCCTTTTCCCCTCAATCTCTCTCAATCCTCCCATCTATTCAAGAAACTTCCAACTGCATTATTGTAGAGCGTGAGGAGATCTACAGATCCATACATTTTTTATTATCATCGGAGGAAGGCCGCGTTCACTACCAGTCACGCACGTTTTCCTAAGCCAAAGCACGACCGAGCTTCGAGCTATTCACGGTGGTGGTGTCGTTCGTGTAGTGCTTCGACGTGGTGGAGTTTGATCATCGAAAAGGAGAGCGTAGGTGTCACGATGGTTAGGGTTTCGAACGACAATGAGGGTTCAAGGGCGTGCATGAGTTTTACTGAGATGGAAGAGAAGATGAAAGTAACGGCCTTGATTTCGTTCTGTAGGAACGTGCGGCCTGGATTGTCTCAGGTTTAAAAAATAAAATAAATTTTGAAATTAATTGTCTTTTAAAATCATTTAAACTTAAAAATGCTATAGCTCTTTCATACGAGGTCGAAAACAGATGAAACGAATTGCGTTAGGTTCGTAATGACGAACACTACGTGATGGAGCTGGATTGGAGTTGATTGGAGCTAGTGAAAATTTGGGGTAAAATTAAACGTGCGTTTAATTTTATTCGAAATAAACGCTGAAACTACTGTTGGAATCTGGTGAGAACTTCTCACTCAATCGAAATTGTTTCGATTTAAATTTTAAAAAGTTTGATTTAAAATTGCTTGATTGTGTGATTGAATGATAAATTATTATCTGTTGTTTTAAATAGACCCTATACGCGGTATATTAAGCGGATGTTATTTATTAAACACATATACTGCGATAATTCCACCGTGTGTGGAATTGGTATTATATATGTACTTGGAGTTGATTTTCCCGCATTATATAGCGGATGAGACCCTATTGCGCCGCATAATAGCGGATAATATTTTTTATGAACCCATATACCGCGATATTCCGTATTGAAACGGGATTGGTATTGTGCTAACATTCGTGGATGCAGGGAAATAGGTTGGAGGGATCCAACTGGATTCCTCAACAGTATTGATTTATTTACAAATATTGTGATATATTCTGTTATCATATGATATATGATGTTTTGGATGCCGTGATTGTTATATTAAGTGCTGTTACAGCATTGGGCCTATTTTGGAAAATTAAAAGGATTTTCAAAGTGATTTTTGAAAGTATACGTTTTATTAAATTTTGGAATTGATTCATTTTAAATAAATTACGTGGACAGTGGATAATCCTTTAAATTAAATATGAAGAAGTGTTGAATTTGGTAAATGATTTATATTCACGATTTTGGATAGTGGATAATATATTAAAGAAATGTTTTAGGAAGTGATCTTTTAAGTAAAATTTAAACGATTTGAAGTTGTTTTAAAAATGTGTTAAGAATCAAAACCATAGATTTCTACATTCGTTGTTGAAATAGACGTTTTCGAGAAACAAGGAAAAGATGGACTATAACACTGTTGTTATAGTAAATGATTTTCGAAAGGAAATGTTTTGTATAGTATTGGGATCTATATATCTATCTAAATTTCGAATCCCTATGCTAGTGATTTTGGGTTGTCGTAACGGTGTTTTACGCAACATTCGTTTTGACCCAAATAAATGTGTTTAAGAGAATGTTTCCTTAAAGAATGAAATATATACTTAATCGTGTTTCAAGTATATTGAATATTTTCTAAGTATTAAAAATAAGTAGATTTGTGAATTACTCATTGTTAAATAAGTATTTGAAAATGTTTTCCAATGTAGAAATTGAAATGGGTTGGAAAATATATCTTTTCAAAGATAAATTGAAGTGGATATTTGGCAAGTTATTTAATTTATGGAAGATTAATAACAAGGGCCTAGTGATTGTAATGGTGCTGGATATTTGTTTGTTGGCCTTGATAGTTAAATAACCGACTATCAATATTTACCTTTAAATGGGTATTTGATGTGATTTGTTTGAATTTGAATGCTGCACTTATTTTGAAAATAAGCGCTCGTTATTCAGTTTAGCCAGAAGAGGACCTTTGTGTCATAAATCCCATTCTAAATAAGTGATATGTTGTAATGGATAGCATTTGAAGAACGATGTTGAAGACCGGATATTTTTGAAAACTGAAGGATTACCGTCGAATGACTTTGCATCGATTGATCTCCGATATAGAGATTTTATCACCCTTTGTGATGGGAAGTCCAGTCGTGATTAGTGAATATCCGGATTGCAAGGGCTTCTTTGAAAGTGCCTACGGTTCTGTTCGATCCCGGAACGGACTTGTATGGATATGTGTCTGACATTACAATTTGAGATGTAAAGCTGGTTTCTATCAAATATATTTCTGTTGGTGGTAGAGAATTTATTCTCTTAGCTTAACACCCTTCTCTGAGACATAGGAGCTCAGAGGTTATGTAGTTGATGGTTACTAGTGATACATTCCCAAATTGGTAATGTGGCATACGAAGTGCTGTTGAGCATTTGTTTATCAAAGCGTGGCTTTTATGAAAAGCGTAGCTTTACGGCGAGACTTCGTCGGACCTCACACCCCAGTAATGGTCAAAATAGGAAAGATGCGGCAAGGTTATTAGGGGATAGCGCCCCCTTAGCGTATGTCATTTCCTTCTGGATAGAGGTGGTATTATGGTATGGAGCCCTGATACTTAACCTATGTTGTTGCTGCAAACTTATTACTTTGTGGTTGTTGGTGAATCCCTGGATTTAGGTCGGTTACGACCGGGGGATGGCATATTCGTGTTAGTAGTTACCCAGCTAGGGGTTACCCGGCCTTGTGTTGGCAGAGATCCGGTTAGCTTCTCGGGGCGTCCTTCCAGAGGCGTACCTATGTGGCAATGGGAAGTTCCCTGCCCTGATCATTTGTTGGAAATCCAAACTCCAATACGAAACCCTGTACGGTTTTAGTTGCAGAACCTGCCATTTACTTATGGTGGCCACCACTGTTTAGATAGTAGTTATAGTAAGCATAAGTGCGAAATGTCTATGCTGGCTAAGATTTATATTATACTTTCGAAATGTTTTCCTACGCTTTGCACTTATAGTAATAATATCAAAGAAATTTACGTATCAAGCATATTTGACTATCATAAGGAGAAATCTCCTTCGATTATGCGTTTGCATTGTGTGTGTGTGCGGGAGGCCTTATGGTAGTCTCATTTTCTAAAAGCATTGCGAATCTAATTTTAAAATATTTCTTTGTTGATTTTTAAAGAATAAACTATTTTAAGTTGTCACACCAGTCTCATGACTGACTTGGAGTTTATTGTTCTTTTCCTAAACTCTGAGTGCCCATCATTTTCCACATGGGCATTCTAGAGTTAGGTTATCAGGTTATTCTGGAATTCAGGAGTTGCTGTAGAGATCAGGAGCAAGCTGGATGGCATGGCGTATCAACTAGTATATAGTATTTCTTTTCCGCTGTTTGTTGTTGTAAACTTTGATAATGTAATGTGATGTGATGAAATGTAATAACTGATATAGTTCTTTGTTTTAAAGATATTCATTTATCTATTATATGTTGTTCCGCTGCGATTGTGAGATTTTGATATTGTTTCTGCTGCTTCTTCTTTCTTTCTTCTTCTATCTTCTATCTCTTCTTTAACCCTAACGGTACGGTTTTCCGGCCTTCGATTGCTCGGCAGTTGATACAGTGGACGTATTAATGTCGACTTTCGTGGACGAAAAATCGCGTACGTTACACCACAACACTTCTATATTATTCGACATTAAATATTGGTTGTCCATTGTTTTTGGAAAGCTATTGATTGCATATCATGGGTGTTGGTTGAGGATTAACTTCATCCGTTTTTAACTTGTGTAGAATTTCATTGATGTACTTTCTCTGGCTTATAATTATTTCTGAACTTGATTTCCTAATTACTACTATGCCTAGAAAGTAACTTGGACTTTCAAGATCTTTAACAAAAAACTGGTTTTCCAGATACTGAATAAGGCTATTGATTGCAGCTTCATCCTAACATGTTATAATTAAATCATCAACATATATTATAATATATACAACAGATTTTTTATTGATTTTAATAAATAAAGAATTGTCTAATTTAGTGGGCTGACAACCCAATCTAACTATTTTTGTTTTTAGTATATCAAACCAGACCCTTGCTGCTTGTTTAAGGCCATATATTGCCTTATCTAATTTGCACACATAATTCAAATTTTGCTTATATCCCTATGGTTGTTCCATATAGATTTCTTCTTACAATATCACATTCAGAATGCATTGTTGACATCAAGTTTCCTGATATTCCACTGTTTATATAGAGCAATAGTAAGAATCACTCTAATAGTTATTCGCTTGACCACTGGGGAGAATGTTTCATTGAAGACAAATTCATATTATTGTGTGTATTCTATGGCTGCAGGTCTAGCTTCATATCTGACTGTTTTTCCATTTGGGTTCTTCTTTGCTTATCGGTCTATTGGCAGGCAATAATATTTTTGTTATTTGGAGGACTGACCAATTCCCATTTTTTATTTTTAATAAGAGCATTGTATTCTTTATCCATAACAGCTTCTCAATTTTTGTCCTTTGTAGCTTGTTCAAAAGTTTCTGGCTCTTCTATTGCCTTGGCTGTAGCATAAAGTTTTGGTTTAAATACTCCACTTTTTGATCTTGTGATCATAGGACGACCTGATCACACTTGAGATTCCTTTGTGTTTATTGGATCGGAATTGTTCCTGAATTGAGTTTGTTGAATGTCTATAGACTCATCACTAACTTGTTGAGTTTGATCATTTGTGCATGTAGGAGACTGATTGAGATAGCTGGTATCATCGCTAGTTCATGACTTGACTGATCAAGCATTGAAAGTTGTGAATCATTAGTTCTTGTAGTCCATTCAGTCTCCTTTTGTCGCCAAGCATAAGAATATGCAGGTAGATCGGGTATTAACATTCTTGGGTTGTATACTTTCTTGGTTGTTTTCATATCTGAGTTGCTACATGGGAATACATGTTCATCAAACACAACATGTTTGCTAATAAATTTTTTACACATTATCAAGACATTTGTATCCTTTTTGATTATTTGAATATCGTAAGAAAGTACATGGTTTTGATCGAAATCCAGTTTATTATCGTTGTACTATCTTAAATGAGGAAAACATAGATATCCAAAGGTTTTTAAGCTATGATAATTAGATTTTACTCCAAATAACTTTTTTATAGGACTTACTTCTTTCAGCATTCTTGTTGGTAATCTATTAATTAAATACACTGCTATATTGAACGAGACCATAGCCTCTGACAGCAGTTTCCACTTAAACTTTCCAAAGACGATAATTATTCTCTACAAGATGTGTAATAATCAATTGACTTTCAGGGCTTACAATAGTTTTTATGAGATTTTCAGTGGCAACTTGATGTCGGTTGGATGAAGTATCTAAGGTGGTAGAGCTGTCATTATCTCCTGTCATGATGGCTTGAAAAATATGATCAAAATCTTGAGACTCAGTGATTTACAATGTCCAGAAAATTTAGATGGGTGGTGATCAGCTTAGTTACTGCCAGTACTAAAATGAGGACACTTGGCTGATGAGTTCTTGGCGAGGTAATAACTATTTTACTTCTTCTTGATGATTTGTAGTTATTGGTATCATTTTTGCTTCAAATTACATGGAAAATATTCTATAAAATTATTTTTGAGAGAAGTACCTTCTGAGCTTCTCCTTATGCTTTGCTTTCTCTTCTTGTACTCTAACTTTTATTGTTAGAGCAGCCCTTTTTAGTTTTGTGCTTGCATCATTTTGTCATTAATAGGGTTCATGAAATACAGGTATAATAGCGATCAAACCATCGCATGTCGTCACCCCAATAGCCAAAGCGACCTTTAAACCGACGCAAACTAAAAAAACCTTCCCGCTTGTGACCCAAGCATCTAGGCGCCAACACCACATGTCACCATCATCCCCTATCACATGCCTTTTACTAAAGCGACCACATGTATTTTTTATTCTTCTATTAGTTTGGAATTATGGTTAAGGATGAATGAGACCTAGTTAAATAAGGGAAGGACAAGGACGAAAATGAATGAATGGATAAGTGTAAGTATTAGATTAGGTATTAAATAGAAAGTGTAGTCAAATTAGAAAATCCTTATTTATTTTATTTCCTTTCAAATAATTCTGAACCCTTAACCATTTTATCACCAATTATTCTATCTCCAATTAAAATTCCACTTGAGGCATCAAATCCAAATTTTATTTATATTTATTATTATTTGTTTTCTTTTATTAAAATATTACTTTTCAATTTTCAATAATTACAAATAATTGTTTTATTTCTAAAGTAAATTTCAAATTTCGTCAAATATTATTTATTTTATCGAAATAAATTTTCTAAACTTTTTAGATTTTTAGGACACAATTCAAATTCCAATTTTGAATTTTAAATCAATGTTATTCTTTTGATGTTAAATAAAATCCAAAATTTCAACTTATTAAATTAAACATGATAAAATATTTAATTTGATTCCCAATTCATTTTGAAATATTTAATTTATATATCTTCGAAAAGGGATGTTACAATTAACGAAGTAGAAAGATAATCTAATAAAAAACTTAGGGTTCACAAAATCATACCTTGCAACTAGCTTGCATTTTTCTGATAAAAAGCGCAAGTTAGCTTACGTTTTTCAAAATTTCAAAAAATTAATTTTTTTTCAAAATTAGAAAGTGCAACTTGTCTTGCATTTTATGTCAGAAAAGTGTTTTGATACCTTGAATTTTCTATTTTTCAAAAACAGGAACAAAATTTACACAGTTATTTTAGTAGAGATTTCTTTTTATAACATCATAAAAAAGGGGTCTATCGCTATTATTATTTAATGTTTTTGCTTTCAATTTTTTGATTAGGAACAATAAGAGCTATTAGAAATTGACTATACTATAGATGCATCATTGTCTTTAAAGTGGAATTTGGCACAATTATGATGCAGTTGTAAATTGCAGTTCTTTCGCAACGGCTAACACAACAATCTTCAAACCCACGTTAGAGCATTCTTCGAGTAATTTCAAAATGGAAATGTGGATATATAAGTTAAGAAAAGTGTATGATACAACGAATTTTATATTTTTTAAAAACAAGAACAAAATTTACATATTTTTTTTAGTAGAGATTTCTTTTTATAACATCATAAAAAGGGACCTCTCGCTATTTTTTACTTGACCTTACAAGCCTACGTTAGAGTATTCTTCGAGTTTGCATTGTAAATACTTTCCGATGTGTTTTGATTTAATGACACACATTTCTCCTCCTCTTAAGTAGCCCAAGCCCAATTTTCGCAAAACCCTTTTTGCCAGCCGCCTTATTGTCCAAATTTATTTCCCCTGAAATTGTAATGTATTACACTTGCTGAATCATAAATCGTACTCCCTCTCTTCTTGTCGTCTACTTTTTTCTCTAGCCGCCACGGCTGATTTCATGGACTCTTGATACGTCCAGATATGGACGAAAACAAAACGTGATCGCCGATCTTGTTTGAGAAACCTACAGATGTGGCGTCTCCATATGCTATTTGTCATCTTTTCTAGTGGCTGGGAAGAACGACGATGAAGAATTTAAGAACATAGATCAATCTCATGGAGAGTTGTTAGAGAAATCATGGAAGCTAACTTCATGTAAGCGTCTAGTAATTTTGATAATTTGTCAATACTGCGTTGATAGCTTTTCTACTTATCATCATATAAATAAATGTGCTGCTAATGTTGAGTTACAAAACTACAGCAAGAATTGATTATTAATTGTTTTGATTATCCGATATCATCAATCAATATAACCATAATGTGACGACCCGAACCCGATATCCAATAAACGATATCAAATTCGTATCGCCGGAGCTTATAACAACATCAGATGAATATAAAACAGCGGAACATAATGAATATCATGCATACAACATAGGTACAACATCATAATATCCAATAATACATCAGAGTATATAATACATGCACCACAACTCCAAATAACATCATAATAATACATCAATGATCATATATCCAAATGTCTTCATAGGAATGTAAAGGTAACAATCTCCCAAAACCTAACTACCTGAGATCCAAAAAAACTTCTAGAATATCTCCAAAGCAAAAGCTCCGAAATACCGCTAACTCCAAAATATGAAAACCTGCTACTAGGCTGCCCGTGTAGAAATTTTGGGCACCTAGAGTTTAGAAAAGAAACAATAAACTCCGGGTCAGTCATGGGACTGGTGTGAGTAAACAAAAACAGTTGCTTTAAATAAACTAGATTTATAAAGGAAAAATTCGTTATGCTTTTTGGAAAATGAAACTACCATAAGACCTCCCGCCACACACACAATGCAATCGCACACTTGGAGGAGATTTCTTCTTATGATAGTCAAATATGCTTAATACGAGAAAATTTCTTTGATATTATTATTAGTGCATAGTGTAGAAAGCATTTCGAAAATAGAATATTAATCTTAGTCAGCATAGGTACCATTATATTATGCCTACTATAGCTGTCACCTGAGGTGGCAGGTTATACAAATTTAAATCGTAAAGGGTTCGTATTGTTTCTTTGGATTTTCCAACAAATGGTCAGGCTAAGGAACTTCCTACTGTCACATGGGTACGCCTCCGACGGGACGTCCCGAGAACCTACCCGGCTCTCTGCCAACACAAGGCCGGGTTACCTCTGTAACTAGGTAACTACTACTCGAGTATGCCACTCCCCGGTCCTTTGGGACCTTTGTCCAAGGGCCCTTTGTCACAAAGCAACAACCACACAGTAAATGAGATTGGAGCCACCACACAGGTAAATATCTGGGCTCCATACCATGACATTACCTTTCTCCAAAAGGAAATGACATAACCTAAAGGGCGCGACCCTCATAACCTTGCCGCATCTTTCCTGTTTCGACCATTTCCGGGTTGTAAGGTCCGATGAGGTCTCGTCCACAAAGCTATGCTTTACACTAAAGCTTTGCTTTGATCACAAATGATCAACTAATGATCATCAACACACAGCAGCACTTTGCATGCCACACTACCAATTTGGGAATATATTGCTGATAACCTTCAACTACATAACCTCTGAGCTCGTACGTCTCAGAGAAGGGTGTTAAGCTAATCGAATAAATTCTCCGCCACCAACATAGATGTATTTGAAAGAAATCGGCTTTATATCTCAGAGTGTAGTGTCAGACACACGACCATACAAGTCTGTTCCGGGTTCGAACAGAACCGAAGGCACTTCGTCCAATAAAGGAAGAAGCCCTTGCAATTCCGGGTATCCACAATCCCGATCGAATTTCCCATCACTTAGGGAATCTCTACACCGGAGCAACTCAGTTGTGACGATCCGAAATTTTCAAGCAATTAAAATTGGAATATTTAATTGATTTTAAATATTCAATAGTATAATTTTCAATTTAATTACGAATATCACAATTTATTTGATAATTAATTATCGAATTAAATAACTTGAATTTGAATAAAATGTTGAATCTAGGATTTTAAGCCTGTTAAAAATAATGTGAAGGCTTGAAAAAAATTTATATTGATAATATTGAAAATAATAGAAGTGATAAAACTGAAATTAACAGTGGATTGTTCAATTTTAAAATTTATATCGTTTAAATTGAATTTAAAAATAGCCTTCCGAGGCACAGTCTCGGAATTCGACGAAACCAATTCCATTTGGGTCCGTAATATTGAATTGTTATCGGATTTCAATTTTCATAGTGTTTGGAGTGGTTGGGTGAGCATACGATTAGTAAATGCACTGAAATTTGAATCGAGAATTTAAGATAATAACTGAAAGATATATATATATTTTATATATATTGTAATATCAACTTTTCACTTCAGCTGTACATCCTATCCTTTCACCGTACCATTCCTTCCCAAGCACGCATTTGTTCTCCCTCCTGTTTTCTTTGTTCACCTTCGTACAGACAAATAGGTGGCTCGAGAGTAAAAATGGCCTATTAAATTTTCGCTTCGCTTTTGCCTTTCAAAATAAATCCCCTTCTTCCTTTCAAAACCAAGATGAAATCTTTCCCCTCTGTCTTTCTTCGAACGGCAACTACTAAAAAAAACAAATTCAATCGAACGATCAAATAGAAAGGGCGTCGGCTCTATTCAAATCAAAGAGATCGAAATCATCGATTCGAACCTCGTTTCCCCTTTTCTCCCAATCCAGTTCGAGTATTGCCGTTCGAGATTTTTTTTTTGGGTTCGATGGCAGAAGTTTAAATCGCGAGCTTCGTTCGCGAGGCTGCTGATAGGAGGTGAAAGAGGTAATCGAAGGATGGTCTCGGTCGAAGCTCGCAATGGATTTCGTGGCGTGTGAGTAGCGATGGCATGGGGTTTTGGCTTTGGAGTGGAAGAGGCGACAACTGGAGCTTGGGTGAGATTTGAGTGCGGCGGCGACGGCAAAGAAGTGGCTCACAAGCGTGACAACGCGGCTCCAGCTAGGGTTTGTATTCGCGTAGGGTTTGAAGCAGTCGCGAGTAATGGGGTAGATTTCGATCTGCAGTAGAGATAGTTGATGGGAAGGGGCGATTCGTCTGTGTCGATGGTGTTCTTGTTCGTTCAGACGCGATGGAGGTTGAGAGTCAGTAAGGTATCGATTTCTTATTCCTGTTTTAATATAATTATATTAAGGGAAAATTACAGTAAGGTATAAAGTTGAATTTATATACTAAATCTGGGAATTTGTTAATTATAGGAATAAAGGAAATTTTGGAAATGATTTTACAGAAAATAGAAGTTATAAACTGAGAATATATATATTTAATTTAAAATAGTATTGATTATTTTTGTAACTAGTAAAAATATAATATAAAGTAAATATACCTATTCGCATTCCATTTGCATATGAAGATGACCTATTTGTTTAATTAAATCTAAATAGTTTTAATCACTAAGGGTAATTTATTTAAACGGAAATTAGTTAAGTTTAAATTTCTAGTTAATTAAATTTATTTAAAATAAAAATTTACAGTTCGATTTATTCAAATAATTAATAGACTGTATAATATTTATATTCAAGGTCGAAAAAACCGTGAAACCAAGCCAATTTGAAGTGGAGTGCAAATAAAATCGAAGGTGAGTTAATCTCACTCAGTTAATTTAAATTTAAATGTTTAAATTTAAATAATTGTTTGGATGGATGAATTGAGTGATGTGATTTAGTATGATATTTTAGAATTGGCATATTTTATTGTGCTAACATTTGTGGATGCAGGGAACAGGTTGGAGGGATCCAACTGGACCCCTCACATTTATTTAAATTATTCTATATTCTCTATTATGATTATTTGATATCTTATGATGAGATATAATAGTATATTGAATGTTATGGTTGATTGGATTTTTGGGTATAATGAATTACCAAATTATATGAATTGGATTGTTGAAAGAAATTAAAAAGAAGTAAATTTGTAAGCGAAATAATTATAGAAAGTTTGAATAAATTAAGAATGAATTGGAAAGAAATAAAAGTATTATGAAAATAGTAATAAATAACTTTGAATATGAAGAGAAATGGAATTTTGAAATAAAATGAAATTGATGAATTGTAAACTTAAGTCATATCAATTAAAGAAATAAAGAATTACTTTAAAATTCAAAATAAAGAAGTAATTGAGAAATCTAAAAATAAAATAAAAATCAAGAAATGAGATCTAAAATTTATAGATTCTGAATTTAAAGGGAATAAATTGGAAATCAATTTGGGAAATTGATTTCAGTGATTGAAGTTGATATTTTTCTCTGGATAACCAAGTACATTTTTAAAGTAAATTCTTAAATAAATTTAAAGGTTTTAAAATTTGTTGAAAAAAAGCAAGTTTTAGAAATTTATTATTTCTACTATTTCAATTCAAAGGTAAGTATTTCTTTCAAACCTATTATAGTAGTAATTACTTTAAAAGTGTCCTAGTATTTTGTTTTCAAAGGTGAAAATCTAGTTTTATATTCTATTAAGTAAATTTATTTTCAAATACTTATATAGTATGTATTTTTACAAAATATTGAAGTAATTTAACTTAAATGTTTAAAAGTATATTTTCAAAGTAAAGTGTTTTTAAATTATTTTAAAAATCTAGTTTTGTGCTTGGTAATTTCAGAGAAGAGAAATAAATATTTGGGAAAGTTTATTCTGAAAGAAAGATGGCTTTGAAAACTATTTTCAAAGGATTGGAAATAGAAGTATATCCTGTGAAGATATTTTTGGAAATTAATAAATAATTTAGGAAATTATTTATTTGTTGATGGTTGTTTGTGAATATTAATTGAAAGTTAAATCACCGACTATCAATATTGGACAAATACGTTGATCGTTTCGAAGAAACCGGGATCGAAAATTATTTCTCGAAAACCACTTTGATCCGATTTGTACGTTTCGTGCGAAAAACGTGTTTGGAGTCGAAGATGGAGCAGTGAAGTGCAAGGGCTAGTCGCTACTAATCCTGAGGATATTTCCAAAATGGATGTAGTAGGAATAGTGCCTTCGGTTCCGTTCGAACCCGGGACGGACTTGTATGGACGAATGCTTGCGAAACATCGTCAGGTGGACGATGGGCATTCTAAGTGAAAACGTTCTAAAGGTAACGCTTAGCCTCAAGCCTCATCAACCGGGAGTGACTGAAAATCAGGGGATATGCAGCAAGGTTAGGTGGGTCATGCCCAAGCAGGACAAGATAATTCCCCTGTCTAGATGTCCCTTATTTATTTCGGCTTAGTGGGTGGTTGGTCGCGCCAACCACGCGGTTTATCTTGTTCGGGACTATTCAGTGAGGAATGGTTCCGGCCTTGTGTTGCAGGGGATGAAGGGAGTAGTCCTCGGTACGGTGATCTAGGCCCCGTACTGTGACAGGTGGTACCCCAGTGCCTAGTCATTGTTGGAAATCCATTTTCCCTACGAGCCTTGTACGAGTTTTTTTTGTATTACCCACTTCGGTGGCTAGTAGCTGGAATTTAATAGATGTAACAATTTCGGCTATTTTATAAGTATTTGTATATAGACCCTATTATAATATCAGAGGATTTCTATAAAAATTGTTTTAGCTATCGTAAGGTAAAAACCCGACATGTTTATTTGTGGCGTGGTCTTACGAGATGCTTTTGTTTTCAAAGGATTTTAGAAAATTTAATAATCAATTGGGTGTGATTTTCTCACGCTGGTAATCCAGACTGACTCGGGTATTATTTAACTGTAATGCTCGGGTCAGACCGAGTATTATAGAATACAGGATATGATGCTGTGGAGCTCAGGAGACGAGCTGGATGACGATACGTATAGTCGTACTTGTTATATATATATTCCACTGTTTGAGTTGTTGTGTACCCATTGTATGTTATTGATGTGAGCTGTGACTGTTGCACTCTGATGATGTAATATATGTAAACAGAAATATTTGATGTTGAGTAAAGTTTATATATTATCTATTATATTTTTTTTCCGCCGCGATGGTTAGATTTTGATGTTGATTTTGTTTTCTCTTCTTCTATCTCTTCTTCTTAAACCCAAATCGTTCGTATTTCTGTACAACTTGAGTTGATTGTTGTAGAATAGTGTTGACTCAAGGGGTACGGATTTGCAGGCTATTACAGTTGGTATCAGAGCTTAGGTTGGTGATAACCTTGGCTCTGTTGGGAATTACTCAAATAGAGTCCGTAGTACTCTAGAATGAGTTTGAGCGTATTAATAGATATGAGCGCGTATTTGTTAGTGAATATAAAATGGTTTTATATTGTGTTGATTGGTTTATTGAGTGGTATATGAACCTTCGTCGGCACAGCCTCGAAAACTGTATCGAAGGGGTTTCTAAACACTTGAATAGAACAATCGACACGGTATTGTTTTCAATATGGGTAAATGAAATAATTTTACCCAAAAATATATTTTTGATATGAAGAAAGTTTTTGGTAAACTATATAGCTATTATATGGTTGCTTGGATGTTAGAAATGATAATATTAAAGTATTATCATTGTTAAATGAAAATTTGACTAGAAATTGAAAATAAACAAAGTTTACGGAAATAAATTCATGATAAAATGAAATTTGTAAATATGAATTATAAATGTAAAATTATAAATTGAAATATAATCAAACGAGAATTTGTATGAACATAAGCTATGCAAATGAATTATAAAAAAAAAATTGATTTAAGCAGGATTTGGAAAGTTAAATCTCGAAAATTTGGAAGTGTTTTGAAGATAAATGATAGCATTGTTTTGAAGATATTTCTGAATGGAAATCTGTTTTAAATTGATTTTGAAAGTAATATAGCATTGAAATCACTTGGATTATTGGAAAATAATTCTGATGATGACGGCCGCATCATCAGTATTCGTTTTCGAATTTCTAAGTGAAGTAATGCTACCAAATTGATTTTGTTTAGAAAAGCAAGTTGTTTTTGAAATTCCAAAGGAAATTTGTTGGGAATAAAACCAGGATTGGTTTAAAAAAATTGAGAAGTGTGATTTGGGATATTGGAGATTTCAAAATGATTTGAAGACAAAAGCCGAGTGTATAAAATTCTGATGAGATAAGTTGTAAGCTTATAAATTTAGATGATTTTTAAATCAGAAATGGAATATAAGCTTTGAATGTTGGAACTTAAATTTTAAAGAAAAGTTAAAAATGGAATTAACTTGGATTTGGAATAAAGATTTGATTGGATTGAGATTGAGATTGATTGAATAAGTTGAAATCGAATTGGATTAAATAAATCTGAGTTAAAATTAAATTGAAAATGGAATACAATGCCCAAAATAAATATTTTGATAAATTGAAAAATGAAATGAGGATCCAAACTTGAAGTATAAAATAAATATTGAACTTAAGAAAATTAAACGGAGTGATATTTTGAATAAAATTTAAAATGTTGGATTATGAATAATGGGAGAACTAATTGGAAATAAATTAGTTAATGAAATTGAATTGTGAGTTTATGATGAGGTTTGAAAATAAAACTCAAGTTATAATTAAATTCGACTTACATTGTCGATGAAGAAAATATAATGGAAAGTGTCCTTGCAATTAATTAATTGATTTGTGAACCAAATTGCAATGTAAGTTAATAAATTGGATGGTAAGTTAAAATGTAAATGGTGAAATCAGAACTTGAGTTATTAATTAAAATTTAACTTGAAGTGTTAACAAATTAAAAATAATTGGGAATGTATCGAAGAAAAAAATGGATCTGGATTTAAAATAGTAATGGTATGAATTGCAAATAAAATCCAAATATGTGGAAATAAATTGGATATGGCTCTGTAATAAATTGAGTCAAGCTGAGTATAAAAGAGAAAATATACTTGTAAGATGGAAATGAGCTTAAGTATAAAATTCGAATAAATTGAAGTAAATTGACTTAAGCTAAATGAATGGAGGAGAGTTGAATTGAATTTAACTGGAACCAAGTTTAATGATATTGGGTTGGATTGAAATTAAGTGAAAATAAATTGTTAATCAAAATAAAATTCGATGAGTATTAACTAATATTAATGGAATGAAATTCCAGAATAAATAATTGTAAACCATTTAAAATTATTAAGGGATTGAAATAACTTGAGACAATGAGGAAAATAGAATGTTTCAAGTTTATTAGAATGGTTTAAGTGAATGTGGATAAATTAATATTATTGAATAAATATAAATGGATGAAATAAATAAGAATCAAATGAAATGTGGTTAAATAAGTTGAGAAATGGTTATTAAATGCAATAGCTTGGATTATTTTTGAGCTAAATAAAGTAGTTCGGAAATAAACAAATATGGAATGAAATGTAAATAAATGAATTGTAAATAAAATTTAAATGGAATGTGTCGAGCTAAATAAATGATTGTGAATGGATTAAAATAAAGGGGAAGCTTAATTGGTAATGGAGATGAAGCCTAGATTGTTAATGGTTTTGAATGGACTAGTTTGGTCAATAAAATTTAAATGCAATAAAACTGAGAATATGTGGATTGTGAATAAATCCGAAATGGAATTGAACTAAGTGTAAGTTGAGTTGGAGTTAATTTAAATTGATTATAGAACTCAAGTGCTTATTTGTTCACATAAATCTCGTCGAATTTCATAGAATAAATTGTTATTGGATATAACTGGAAGTAATTAAATTCTATAAATGGATAGAAGTAAAATAAATTGATTTTGTAAGCAATTGAATTAAATGTGAGTTCAATTTGCTTAAGAATAAATTAAAAGTAAGCAATTGAATTCTAAACCATTCAAATTGATGGAATTGTATACGAATGAATCGAAAACCATCCGAATTGAGTGAAAATGGTTATAAATAAATTGGAACAGTTGAATTAGCATGGAAACTATATAAATTGCTTACAGAAAAATGTTTGGTATGAGTTTCTTTTAGAATTCATATGTTTTAACTATTATAAATAAGTGGAATATAGTTAAACTGCATATATTTGGCACTTACATGTTTAAATTGAGTAAGTACAGGTACCTGGAAGCCGTGAGGCTGGATTTGGTAGTGCTACTTGCTAAAAATAATAAGCTGCTTGCTTAAAATGCTAAATAAGGTACGCCTACGCAATAAAAATAGGAAATATGAACTGTTTTTGGTTTTTCCGACCGTGTGGGTCGATGTATATATATTTATCTCTTTTGGCAAATTGCAAAAGCTCCCCCGTACAAAGGGGACTCTGCCAAAAAATTTCAGAAATTTTGGGAGTTAGAAAATTTTTGAAAATTTTGGAAAATTTTGTTAACGACAAAACTATTTAGAATTGGAAACTAAAATAAGTTAGTAAATGAAACTAATTAAAGTAATGACTTAAATTAGTTATAAATGAAGGATAAAATTTAAAAGTTCAAAGTTGAAAATAAATGAAATACATATGTAATGTGGAAATCGATTTAAATGGAAATAGGTATAAACTAAAAGTGGTAAAGAGAAATAAAGATAAGAAACATATAAAATGTTTATACTAACTTAAGAAAGGAATGGTAAATTCTAGATTGGAAATTGATAATACAAATATAATCTAAGATAATATTAGAATGAATAGATATTGGCGTTTTGTGAGAAAATCGATAAATTGTTTTGGAATATTGTGATTGGATATTAGTGCTAAGCAGGTTATGCAGGTATTGTAAAAGGGGAAAAGTGAATTGGTTTTTGATTCAGAAGATAAATTTGAATTGCCCAACAATAAGGTATGTATTTAAATTTGGTATGAAAATTTATTGGGATTTGGATTTGGATTGAGCCACTTGGCTTTTCGTTTTCTTTTTGGATTTGGGAGGCCGTAGAGCCATTTTGTAGTCGTACCGAGCTAGCCGCGCAAAGGAGACGCTGGCGAAATTTTTCGAAAATTTAGGGAGTTAGAAAAATTTTGAGAAAATTTTGATAATTCAAAATTTGGTTTTAAATTGAAAACTTGAATGGTTAAACAAATGGTATGGTTTGGAACTAGAGAAAGGTTTGGGAGTTAGTAAGAAAGATAATGAGTCTTTTATATAAAAGATAATTGGTAAGATGTTGAATTGTTAGAAAACTGTTTGGTTTAGGGAAATAATAAACGGGTATTGGACCATTCTTCCTAATTAGTAATTTCGGGGACGAAATTCTTTTAAGGGGGGAGGAATGTGACGATCCGGAATTTTCAAGCAATTAAAATTGGAATATTTAATTGATTTTAAATATTCAATAGTATAATTTTCAATTGAATTACGAATATCACAATCTATTTGATAATTAATTATCGAATTAAATAACTTGAATTTGAATAAAATGTTGAATCTAGGATTTTAAGCCTGTTAAAAATAATGTGAAGGCTTGAAAAAAATTTATATTGATAATATTGAAAATAATAGAAGTGATAAAAGTGAAATTAACAGTGGATTGTTCAATTTTAAAATTTATATCGTTTAAATTGAATTTAAAAATAGCCTTCCGAGGCACAGTCTCGGAATTCGACGAAACCAATTCCATTTGGGTCCGTAATATTAAATTGTTATCGGATTTCAATTTTCATAGTGTTTGGAGTGGTTGGGTGAGCATACGATTGGTAAATGCACTGAAATTTGAATCGAGAATTTAAGATAATAACTGAAAGATATATATATATTTTATATATATTGTAATATCAACTTTTCACTTCAGCTGTACATCCTATCCTTTCACCGTACCATTCCTTCCCAAGCACGCATTTGTTCTCCCTCCTGTTTTCTTTGTTCACCTTCGTACAGACAAATAGGTGGCTCGAGAGTAAAAATGGCCTATTAAATTTTCGCTTCGCTTTTGCCTTTCAAAATAAATCCCCTTCTTCCTTTCAAAACCAAGATGAAATCTTTCCCCTCTGTCTTTCTTCGAACGGCAACTACTGAAAAAAAAAATTCAATCGAACGATCAAATAGAAAGGGCGTCGGCTCTATTCAAATCAAAGAGATCGAAATCATCGATTCGAACCTCGTTTCCCCTTTTCTCCCAATCCAGTTCGAGTATTGCCGTTCGAGATTTTTTTTGGGTTCGATGGCAGAAGTTTAAATCGCGAGCTTCGTTCACGAGGCTGCTGATAGGAGGTGAAAGAGGTAATCGAAGGATGGTCTCGGTCGAAGCTCGCAATGGATTTCGTGGCATGTGAGTAGCGATGGCATGGGGTTTTGGCTTTGGAGTGGAAGAGGCGACAACTGGAGCTTGGGTGAGATTTGAGTGCGGCGGCGACGGCAAAGAAGTGGCTCACAAGCTTGACAACGCGGCTCCAGCTAGGGTTTGTATTCGCGTAGGGTTTGAAGCAGTCGCGAGTAATGGGGTAGATTTCGATCTGGAGTAGAGATACTTGATGGGAAGGGGCGATTCGTCTGTGTCGATGGTGTTCTTGTTCGTTCAGACGCGATGGAGGTTGAGAGTCAGTAAGGTATCGATTTCTTATTCCTATTTTAATATAATTATATTAAGGACAAATTACAGTAAGGTATAAAGTTGAATTTATATACTAAATCTGGGAATTTGTTAATTATAGGAATAAAGGAAATTTTGGAAATGATTTTACAGAAAATAGAAGTTATAAACTGAGAATATATATATTTAATTTAAAATAGTATTGATTATTTTTGTAACTAGTAAAAATATAATATAAAGTAAATATACCTATTCGCATTCCATTTGCATATGGAGATGACCTATTTGTTTAATTAAATCTAAATAGTTTTAATCACTAAGGGTAATTTATTTAAACGGAAATTAGATAAGTTTAAATTTCTGGTTAATTAAATTTATTTAAAATAAAAATTTACAGTTCGATTTATTCAAATAATTAATAGACTGTATAATATTTATATTCAAGGTCGAAAAAACCGTGAAACCAAGCCAATTTGAAGTGGAGTGCAAATAAAATCGAAGGTGAGTTAATCTCACTCAGTTAATTTAAATTTAAATGTTTAAATTTAAATAATTGTTTGGATGGATGAATTGAGTGATGTGATTTAGTATGATATTTTAGAATTGGCATATTTTATTGTGCTAACATTTGTGGATGCAGGGAAACAGGTTGGAGGGATCCAACTGGACCCCTCACATTTATTTAAATTATTCTATATTCTCTGTTGTGATTATTTGATATCTTATGATGAGATATATTAGTATATTGAATGTTATGGTTGATTGGATTTTTGGGTATAATGAATTACCAAATTATATGAATTGGATTGTTGAAAGAAATTAAAACGAAGTAAATTTGTAAGCGAAATAATTATAGAAAGTTTGAATAAATTAAGAATGAATTGGAAAGAAATAAAAGTATTATGAAAATAGTAATAAATAACTTTGAATATGAAGAGAAATGGAATTTTGAAATAAAATGAAATTGATGAATTGTAAACTTAAGTCATATCAATTAAAGAAATAAAGAATTACTTTAAAATTCAAAATAAAGAAGTAATTGAGAAATCTAAAAAAAAAAATCAAGAAATGAGATCTAAAATTTATAGATTCTGAATTTAAAGGGAATAAATTGGAAATCAATTTGGGAAATTGATTTCAGTGATTGAAGTTGAGATTTTTCTCTAGATAACCAAGTACATTTTTAAAGTAAATTCTTAAATAAATTTAAAGGTTTTAAAATTTGTTGAAAAAAGCAAGTTTTAGAAATTTATTATTTCTACTATTTCAATTCAAAGGTAAGTATTTCTTTCAAACCTATTATAGTAGTAATTACTTTAAAAGTGTCCTAGTATTTTGTTTTCAAAGGTGAAAATCTAGTTTTATATTCTATTAAGTAAATTTATTTTCAAATACTTATATAGTATGTATTTTTACAAAATATTGAAGTAATTTAACTTAAATGTTTAAAAGTATATTTTCAAAGTAAAGTGTTTTTAAATTATTTTAAAAATCTAGTTTTGTGCTTGGTAATTTCAGAGAAGAGAAATAAATATTTGGGAAAGTTTATTCTGAAAGAAAGATGGTTTTGAAAACTGTTTTCAAAGGATTGGAAATAGAAGTATATCTTGTGAAGATATTTTTGGAAATTAATAAATAATTTGGGAAATTATTTATTTGTTGATGGTTGTTTGTGAATACTAATTGATAGTTAAATCACCGACTATCAATATTGGACAAATGCGTTGATCGTTTCGAAGAAACCGGGATCGAGAATTACTTCTCGAAAACCACTTTGATCTGATTTGTACGTTTCGTGCGAAAAACGTATTTGGAGTCGAAGATGGAGCAGTGAAGTGCAAGGGCTAGTCGCTACTAATCCTGAGGATATTTCCAAAATGGATGTAGTAGGAATAGTGCCTTCGGTTCCGTTCGAACCCGGGACGGACTTGTATGGACGAATGCTTGCGAAACATCGTCAGGTGGACGATGGGCATTCTAAGTGAAAACGTTCTAAAGGTAACGCTTAGCCTCAAGCCTCATCAACCGGGAATGACTGAAAATCAGGGGATATGCAGCAAGGTTAGGTGGGTCATGCCCAAGCAGGACAAGATAATTCCCCTGTCTAGATGTCCCTTATTTATTTCGGCTTAGTGGGTGGTTGGTCGCGCCAACCACGGGGTTTATCTTGTTCGGGACTATTCAGTAAGGAATGGTTCCGGCCTTGTGTTGCAGGGGATGAAGGGAGTAGTCCTCGGTACGGTGATCTAGGCCCCGTACTGTGACAGGTGGTACCCCAGTGCGTAGTCATTGTTGGAAATCCATTTTCCCTACGAGCCTTGTACGAGTTTTGTTTGTATTACCCACTTCGGTGGCTAGTAGCTGGAATTTAATAGATGTAACAATTTCGGCTATTTTATAAGTATTTGTATATAGACCCTATTATAATATCAGAGGATTTCTATAAAAATTGTTTTAGCTATCGTAAGGTAAAAACCCGACATGTTTATTTGTGGCGTGGTCTTACGAGATGCTTTTGTTTTCAAAGGATTTTAGAAGATTTAATAATCAATTGGGTGTGATTTTCTCACGCTGGTAATCCAGACTGACTCGGGTATTATTTAACTGTAATGCTCGGGTCAGACCGAGTATTATAGAATACAGGATATGATGCTGTGGAGCTCAGGAGACGAGCTGGATGACGATACGTATAGTCGTACTTGTTATATATATATATTCCGCTGTTTGAGTTGTTGTGTACCCATTGTATGTTATTGATGTGAGCTGTGACTGTTGTACTCTGATGATGTAATATATGTAACAGAAATATTTGATGTTGAGTAAAGTGTATATATTATCTATTATATTTTTTTTCCGCCGCGATGGTTAGATTTTGATGTTGATTTTGTTTTCTCTTCTTCTATCTCTTCTTCTTAAACCCAAATCGTTCGTATTTCTATACAACTTGAGTTGATTGTTGTAGAATAGTGTTGACTCAAGGGGTACGGATTTGCGGGCTGTTACATCAGTGCACAGACAATCGATAGGTTATCCTATCGTTTTCGAAGACACCTGGTCTTCACCACCGGTCTTCAAATGCTATCCATTTCGACGTATCACTATTCGGAATAGGTTATACGACACAAAGGTCCTCTCCCGACTAAACCGAATAGTGAGCGGTTGATTTTCAAAACACGTAGATATATCAATCACAAAGATTCACATTCAGGATTCGATGTGGGTTTCGGATAACAAACTGAAATCCGACTCCCTGTCGCATCGAAATTTAAATTGTCGTTTTACGGCAAACAGGGTTTTCACATCACTACAGGACAAACCACAATCACAGTACAGTACATGGCAATTTATATCACATAGCATCACAAACAGAATAGAAATGTCAATATCGTGCACAGCTATAGTTAATTTATTTTCGAATGTAGTTTGAATAAATAATTTAAATCTTGATTAACTCGTTTTATTATTTCAAAATTAGTTATTCAAATTAACCGGTAGATCTGGTTTGTCGATTTTTATTTATTTGGTTTACCAATTCTTGATTTACAAATTTATTTGAGCACTTAATTGTTTATCAATTAATTGTATATCATTCTTAATTTCTTTACTCATTTATTAATAAATATTATTTACTTAAATTATCATTTTAAAAAAAATCTGCTTCATACTGTAAAAATTGATTTATTGTTACATTGAAAGTTTGATGTAAATTAACTCAAGTTCTTATTTTAAACTTAATTATTTAACTAAAGGGTTAATTTAAATTTTAAAACATTGTTAAATAATTCAACTTATGGTAAGTTTTTCGCTCACATAATTTAACAGTGGTAAACTTATAAATATAGAAATCTTTGTACTTTGAAATTTTGATCAGGCCTACCCATTATAAAATACCCGAGTAAACCATTCCTATCCCCCGAGCTAACTCACGTTTCTCTCGTCTTCTCCCCCGAGTTTCTCCACTTCTCCCTCGTCCCAGTTTCCTTTCTTCTTCCTGTCTCTCTTTCTTTTTTTTTCTTTTTTTTTAAAGCTAAGTTTTAAAACCCAGATCCAACACCTTTTGGAACGCGAGAAAAACCCGAAGCACATTATATAATTTCTCGAGTTCCAACTCGAGTTCCAAGTCATCACTTCCCCTGACACTCAAAACACTAACACCATCATCACCGTGCACGTGCACGGTGGTTCGCCGCCGCACCCATGGCCATCTCGACCTCCAGCAAGTTGCGTTTCATCCCATAACTCAAAATCAAAAACCAATTCGAAGCCATCGCCTCGACATTAAAATATAACCATTCGCTCGAAAAACTGCAGTCGACCAAACCCACTAAAACGCCTCGCCACCACCTCATAGACCACCAGAGACGCCGCGACCTTGGCCACATCACGCTAACCCCATGTTTTTCCCTTCCCCTCGATACCATGAAGCTCGATCAATTTGTGGTGACGAAATCACCACGTTAACCGAACACTGCAAAAACTCAGGTTAAACCCTAAGTTGAACTCGTCTCCAAAATTTACGCAATAAAAAAAAATTCGATAATTTTTCCATTACTAGTAACTGTAAATCTTACTTTATACCAAATCTTAGCATTTACGGTTGATTCAATCATCAGGAAACGATTGAAAAGCATATTTTGTTCCAGTATGAACTACGCCTAGAATACTTGCTTAAAAATCATCAAATAAAGTTTAAAAATCCTATCTTTATATGCTTATACAAATTATATAATCAAATCCATAACTTAAACTACTTGAAAAATTGATCTGATTTCTTTTTACTGTAAATTTTGAAAGTCCAGAGTCCACATATCACTGTCAAGCTTCAAAATAAAAATCAAGGCTATGATTTAGGTTTAAACAATTTATATTGTTTAAAATCTTAAGTTTACAATGTTCTATGTGAAGATATATTAATTTTTCTTCTACTGTGTTCTACTCTGTAACTAGAAATTTAGAAGAATGGACCCTAAAAAAAATTCATAACAACAGAACATACATAACTGCTTATTTGGAATACACAGCAAAGCACAATATTCCTGAATCAATTCCCAGTTTAAAATTTTTAAAGTAGTACGTTTACTCACTTTGCAAATGTTTGAAACAGAGGCTATATTGATTTCCTTTGAACTGCAGTTTGAATCTTTAGTATGTTGCTTTTAACTTGGATAAAAAAAAATGATGTTTGCATTTCTTTTTATTTTCTGTTCTTTGTTATATTTTTTTTTCAGTAAAGGGTTTGAATGAACTGGAGGTAACATGCTTATATAAAGAGGTTTGTACAGGGTAGGGGAGGTACTAACTGGGCAAAGTTTTCTTTTATTTTGTTTTCTTGCTTTGACAAATCAATTCTTTTTCTTTTCGGCTGATATGTTTTTGTTTGTGATAAGTCAGATTTTATTTGTGTTTGAATAGATGGCATTTAATGCCTTTGTTCCCATTTTAGTTTACATATATATGCTGTGGATTTTTCTTTTTTTTATAAGTACAATTTTGTTTTGTTCTTGAAGATATTTATCTTTGTTAGATCTTTTTGCATAAGCTTTATTTCCTTGTCTATATTTTAGTTTACAATCTTCTTGTCTGATTTATTTTGTTTTGCATACAACTCTTCATTTTATTGTTTGTATACTTATCCTATTGTTTGAATCTATGTATGTATTTATTTTTATTATCTCTAGTATTTATATATATACAATTTTTTTGTATTAACCCATATCATTACATAGAGAACATTTCAAATTTAAATACATATTAAATGAATTTCATAAGTATACTTTATAAATTCAAGAATTTAGACTTAAAAGAAATTGAAGTTCTATTAACACATATTCTTGTTTGTTATGCATATATATTTTTACTTTATTTATCATTCATTTAAAAACTTAAACTATCAAACATTTATTTACTTCCATATAACTTTATAATATTAATATTATCAATATTTTATTTTTCTTGAAATTTCACAATTTGAATTTAAAAGTTCAAATAAATCACAAATTTAAACACACAAATTCCCGGGATGTTACAATATCCCCTCCTTAAGAAAATTTCGTCCCCGAAATTGAAAGAGAGAAAAACAAACAAAGAATATACGAATTCGGAAAAAATAAAGAAAGGACTTACAGTTTAAGCCGAGATGTCTACTCCGCATTTGGGATATGATTTCTTCATGTTATCTTCAGTTTCCCAAGTACAGTCCTTTGGATCGCCACTCCATTGAACTTTGACCAATTTTACAACTTTGTTTCGCAATCGCTTTTCATCACGATCAATAATCTTTATTTTTTCCCTTCTTACAGCCAAGTTGGGAGTGATCTCAAGATCCTTCTGAGCTGCTTCCTCAATAATACTATATGGGTCGTGCACATACTTCCGAAGACTAGAAATGTGGAACACATCATGCACGCCAGACAACTAGCTAGGCAACAACACTCGATATGCTAGCGGACCGATCCTTTCCAGAATAGGAAAAGGACCAATATAACGCGGTGCTAGCTTCCCAGTTTTTCCAAATCTCAATACACCCCGCATTGGAGACACTTTCAGAAATACAGAATCTCCAACTTGAAATTCCAAATCTCTCCTTCGGCGGTCATATTAGCTTTTTTGGCGGCTCTGAGCAGTTAATAACTTCTTCCGTATAAAATCTACCTTTTCCGTGGCTTCTTTAATTATGTCCGGTCCAAGAACGAGTCTATCACCCGATTCGATCCAACATGCAGGTGATCGACACGGACGACCATATAAAGCTTCGAAAGGAGCCATTTCGATACTAGCCTGATTGCTGTTGTTATAGGAAAATTCGACCAGATGCAAATAGTCCTCCCAAGTGCCACCAAAGTCAAGAATTCAAGCGCGCAATAGGTCTTCTAAACTTCGATTAACCCTTTCTGTCTGCCCATCAGATTGTGGGTGATAAGCAGTGCTGAGGTTCAATTTGGTTCCCAAAGTGGCTTGGAATGCCTCCCAGGATCTACTAGTGAAGATCGGATCACGATCACTCACTATGCTGCTAGGAATACCGTGGAGACGAACAATTTCTTTTATATATAAATTAGCTAGACTTGCAGCCGTGCGGGTAGCTTTCACTGGCAAGAAGTAGGCTGTCTTAGTCAAACGGTCTACAATAACCCAAATTGCTTCATTGCCTTTTCGAGTACGAGGCAAACCATCGATGAAATCCATTGATACTTGGTCCCATTTCCACTTGGGTACCTCTAAAGGCTGAAGTAATCCCGCCACTTTCTTTTGATCGCTTTTGATTTGCTGACAAGTAGCACAGAGACTCACATAAATAGAGATATCTCTCTTCATCGTCTTCCACCAGAAAGTTCTTTTAATATCTCGATACATTTTATTGACTCCTGGATGGATGCAAAGTTTGGACTTGTGGCATTCGTCCAATACTTCACGTTTCAACTCTGGAATGTCAGGGACACAAATTCTTCCTTTCAATCTTAAAACATTATTGTTGTCTATCTCAAAACTAGTATTTTCTCCACGACGCATTTTCTCATAAATTTGATGAAGAAACTCATCTTCTTTCTGTTGGTTGGAAATCCTTTCAAGAAGAGTAGGAGTGATAACCAGATGAGCAAGAATAGCATGTTTCCTGCTCAAAGCGTCGGCAACTACATTGGCTTTTCCCGGCGTATACAGAATATCCAGGTCATAAGATGCCAGAAATTCTATCCAACGTTGTTGTCGCAGATTTAGTTCCTTCTGGGTAAAGAGATATTTCAAGGATTTATGGTCGGTGAATAATTCAAATTTTTCACCTAGAAAAAGGGGGTTCATTAAGTATATTGTTTAAGTTAAGTAAATTTCGTAAATTATTAAGAAAGCTGAAAAGATTCTTACCCAGAAGATAATGTCGCCATATCTTCAAAGCGAAGATAACAGCTAAGAGTTCCAAATCATGGGTGGGGTAATTTCTTTCATGAGGACGTAATTGTCTACTTGCATAGGCAATCACCTTCCCATTCTGCATTAATACTGCACCCAAACCATCACCGCAAGCATCGGTATAGACAGATAAACCTTGATTTCCGTTGATAATAGCGAGAACAGGAGCAGTGATCAACCTCTTTTTCAACTCCTGAAAAGCTTCATCACATTTCGAAGTCCAATTGAATTTTACATCTTTCATTTTAGCTTCGTTAAAGGGCTAGCTATCTTCGAAAAGTCTTGAACGAATTTCCGGTAATAGCCTGCTAAACCCAAAAAGCTTCGAACTTCCTTTGGTGTAGTGGGCTTTCTCCAATCAAGAATGGCAGAAATTTTTGCTAGGATCAACCGAAATCCCTTCTTCATTAACAATATGGCCGAGAAATTTGACTTCTCTGACCCAGAAGTGGCATTTGGAAAATTTTGCATATAGGATATTTGTAACAACCCGCATATTTATCGAGTTTACATTTAAATATTTTTATTTAAATATTAAATCGTTAATCGGATTTTGGTCCGAAAAACTACTTTTTGCAAACGGTCAAATTAGGACTCGAGACCACTTCCATTGAGTTCGAAATGTCGTTTACAACTTTTTAAGTATAAACATCGATAGGTTTGGAGTTAGTGAAATTTCACTAACTTTTCCCGCTTTGGACTTTGGGTTAGTTTAGCCTATTAAGCCCAAGTTCCAACCCTCTTCTCCTCACTCTTCATAAATTTCCTAACTAACTCAAGCTTTAGCATTAATGGTGAAGAGAATGGGAAATTAAAACTCCAAGCTCAAATTCAATTGCAACTCCATCATTCAACTCCAAATTCAAGTAGAAGATATTGGATTCAAGCTTTGGATTGCTTCTCCTTGCTTTCAAGCTTCATCTTCATAAATTTTAGTGCAAAGGTGAGATTTTTATCTCACAATTCTAGCCTATAACTATATTGGACTGTTGGGAATGATTCCCCATCACTTTAGCATGTGCATTTGCATTTGGTTTGGATTGGATTGGCGAAAAACTCCAATTTTTAGCGTTTTTGACAAAAAAACTGCAGTTAGGTCGCACTGCCTCGGAGTTAAGTCGTTTCTGGCCATCGCTAAGTCGTCCACGAGTTAAGCCTAAGTCGTAAGTCGCGCGCGTTGAAAAGTCACCGCCTTTGTATTTCTGTTCGCCTGTGTTGAGTCGTTCACGAGTTAGAGTGCTAAGTCGGCTGCGAGTTAAGAGTTAAGTCGTTCGTGTGTTATCTCGTAAGTCGTCTCCGACCTAAGCTCCAGTAAGTCGTTCGTGTGTTATCTCGTAAGTCGTCTCCGACCTAAGCTCCAGTAAGTCGTTCGCGTGTTATCTCGTAAGTCGTCTCCGACCTATGCTCCACTAGGTCGTAGGTCGTATCCGACCTAAGCCTCTCTAAGTCGCGAATTGTTAAGTCGGCTGTCCTTAAGTCGTTCGACCCCACTAAGTCGTAGGTCGCCTCCGACCTTACCCTTAGGTCGTATGACCTGTTTGTTAAGTCGGCTGTCCTTAAGTCGTTCGACCCCACTAAGTCGTAGGTCGCCTCCGACCTTACCCTTAGGTCGTATGACCTGTCATCCACTAGGTCGCGCCACTTAGGTCGTATCCCTTAGGCCGCGAACTCTTTAGGTCGTTAGACCTCATTTTGCTTTAGGTCGTAAGCCGCTTGTCTTCACTTAGGTCGTACCGTGACGGGGCGCTGCCCCGCACCCCGCCGGGGGCGCTGCCCCGCACCCCGCCGGGGGCGCTGCCCCCTGGACCCCCGCGACCTGACCGGGCAGGTCGAACCCCGTATAACTCTGCGTAGGCGATCTTATCTGAAGAACATTCAACCGAACTTCCTGAGCTGATTTCCTTGGATTTTTATCACATCTTCGAATGTGATCTTTGTGATTGATTGTTTCTACAATCGCTTCTGTGATTTGTCACTTTAAAATATGAAGGTTTCAATACTAGTAGTAAATATTTTCTTAAACCGTTTTCCAATCTATTAGTATATACAAGCCTTTACCTCACTCGGATGAGAAATCTAATTAAACGACTTAGTAAAACAAGTGGTATGAAACGCTTGCGTTCACTTCGTCGGTTAATTCTTGGACTTGTTCGATTGAACCCCTTGTGACAATTTTATTAGTGAAGATTTACAGTTTGTTCGTAAATATTTAAGTTAAGCAAGTGGTTATGGGACATGAAGCTAAACTTCTATATTTACTAGCTTAGTGTAATTGACACTTCTCGTTGATCTTGATGATCGCTTTATGAATTAGACTAGCAATTGCGCGATGTCTCTTTCATTGCAAGGTTAGACTAGACACCACTTGTGTGATTCCATTCACACATACCTTTCTGCTTTTTGGTTAGTCTTGACCTCATTCTGTGTGATTCCACTCACACATGTGGTGTAGCTCCCCATGGTCTTCGGACCATCATGTGATAGGCCTCTTTCCCTTTTTATGATTTCTGGATTTCTCGTGTTGATTTCTGGAATTTGTGTCATTGACTTGTTATGAGTACAAGTTTAGGGTATGATGCCCCCTTCGAATCTTTGAGAAGATTCTTGTGATATTGATTATCTCTTATTGATTGATCTTCTGTTGATCATTATTTACATACTTATAGCGGTATGTCGTTATGGATGTTTATGTTTATGCCATATCTTTTATGTTATATCATGTCATCTGATATTTATAGCTAGACTGATCCGTTTATTATTTTCTTAAATAATACTCGGATCAGACCGAGATGTTACAGGTGCTTCTGCTTGACTTCTTCCCAGGGATTCATCACTCTGACTTTTGGCTAACTGTTTAGATTAGCAGTTTTTGCTGTATACACTTGAGATATAGACTCATAGTTGTATTCTTTTGTATAGCACGTGTTGCTATTCTTTTGTATTATCGTGGATCTTATTGACCACTACTCTGATGTACACTTTCATGTGTTAGTTATATATTCATATCTTCTTCCGCCTTTGTGATATGGATATCTGTGACTGATTTGTGATATGATTATTTCTATGTTTGTTTCCGAAGATTATTTATAGCCACCGTGTGATAAGCTATTACATGGATGGTCGCTCCTCAACAGCCTTATTCTCCGTGCTAGTTGACAGCACTTCTCCGGAGTGTTCTTGGCTAGCGTGGGTATAGAGGTGGGGCGTCACAGCTTGGTATCAGAGCCAAACTTCGGAACAATGTAGAATAACTTAACAAGGATCATCGTCCTAGGTCTATCTTAGGAGTCATACCATAGGATTAATTTGAGTCTTCGTACCGACTCATCCTATTTCCTTTATGATTCCTTGTTTTATCTATCAAGATTGCTTGATGTTCATTGGTAAATAACCTTCTTCCTTCTCTTCTTTCTTTCTTTAAGGAAGAGAATGTCTAGACCAGGCCGTCCCAGAACTGGATCATCTGGTGCTGCTCCTCCGGATGGAGTTTTTATGACTGCTCAACAGCTTCTTGATTTAGTAACTAATGCTCAAGCAGCTGGAGCTAACCCGGAACCTACTCACCCAAAGTCGGGATTTGCACGCTTGTGCAGCGATTACACCAACTTGGGTGGGAAGCCCTTCAAAGGTTCGGAAAATATCATCGAGGTCCAGGCTTGGTTAAAATCATGCGATCGAATCTTTTCTCGCATGAATCTTATCGATCTCCACCGCGTTCAGGTGGCTTCCAGCATGCTCCAAGAGAGAGCATTGGACTGGTACGAACTCCTTATTTCAGAAATTAATGAAGCGGATCTCACCTGGGAGCAATTTCAGGGACGCTTCGAGTTAAAGTTTGTACCAGAAGCTGGGAAAGTAAGCTTGGCTCGACGTTTTATAGACCTTGTTCAAGGTCAATCCTCTGTGACTGATTACGTCGCAGCCTTCGAGTCGCTTTCCAAATATGGGGTTGAATACATCAACACCCCATTGAAGAAGAACCAGAGGTTCGTTTATGGCTTAAATAAGAGTCTTAAGAAGCCACTGCTCCTGAAACTAGAAGTCGCATTTGATCAACTCGTCGATATCGCTCTTCGTCTTGAAGAGGCTGATAGAGAGAGTGATGTTGAAGTGGAAGGCGCTAAACCAAACTTCAACAACAAGAAGAGGCCAAACAAATTCAAGGGTCCTTATCCCAACAAAAAGGGTAAGCAGGCAACCCCTGTGGCAAAGTATCCTTCTCCTAGTGGTGCGAGTTGCTTCAACTGTGGGTCTGGGGATCATTATGCGAATAAGTGCTCTAAGCCCAAATCTTGTCGCTATTGTAAGAGCCCAGATCACTTTATACATCAATGCCTCAAACGTAAAAGCAGGAATGAGGGAAAGTTAAATGTGGCTCAAGCCCCTGGCAACACATCTCGTGGCCAAGGTATTTCTCATTCCATTCTTGATGGTATTATTTTATTTCATGATCAACCTATTAGAGTTCTCTTTGATACGGGTGCATCCCATTCCTTTATATCAAAGGAACTGGTAGACACTTTTTCCTTAAGTGTTACTGCATTGATGACTTCTTTAAAAATTGCGAATCCTGTTGGTGGATCCGCAACTCTTAGTTTGCTTTGTAAAGATGTGGAGATTATTTTATGTGATTTTTCTTTCCTAGCCGATTTGCATGTCATGCGTTACTTAGGCTTTGGAATAATTTTGGGAATGGATTGGCTTAACCGTTATCAAGCCCATATCCTATGTCCTGAGCGGACTATTCATCTCCGACATCCACAATCTGTTAAACATATTTCTGTTAATCTTAAAGATTCAGAATCATGTTTGGTGGCATCTTTATATTCTTTAAATCCTCGTGATAACGATGATGATGATGAAGATGATATTATTTCTTGTATTCATGTTGTTCGTGAATTTTCCGACATATTCGAGCCCGTTTTAGGTTTACCACCTAAACGAGCAATTGAGTTCAGAATTAATCTTGTTTCTGGAGCTCAACCTATTACGTGTCCTCCTTATCGCATGTCCAATAAGGAAAATGAGGAGATGCGTAAACAATTATCTGAGTTGGAGACGAGGCAATTTATTCGCTCTAGTTCCTCGCCTTGGGGAGCTTCGGCTATTTTCGTAAAGAAATCCGATGGTACTCTGAGGCTCTGCGTTGATTATCGCAAGCTTAACGATCTTACTATTAAAAATAAATATCCTTTACCTCGGATTGATGATCTATTCGATCAGCTTAGTGGTGCTAAGGTCTTTTCACAATTGGACTTGGCTACCGGTTTCCATCAGCTTCGTATCGCTGAGGATAGCATTCCGTTGACATCATTCCGTACTCGATATGGATCTTATGAATGGCTTGTTATGCCATTTGGGTTAACGAATGCTCCAGCTTATTTCGTTGACCTCATGAATCGAGTTTTCAAAGATTTCCTCGATCGGTTTGTTCTCATATTCATTGATGATATTCTTGTGTATTCAAAAACCGAGGAGGAACATGAGAAACATCTTCGGATTGTATTGGAAACACTTAGGAGTAATCAATTAAAGGCGAAATTTTCTAAATGCCACTTTTGGCAATCTCGTGTGAAGTTTCTCGGTCATATTATTTCCGAATCCGGGATATCTGTGGATCCTTCAAAGATTGAAGCGATTCAAGATTGGAAGAGACCGGAGAGTGTGACAGAGATTCGTAGTTTTCTCGGATTGGCGGGCTATTACCGTCGTTTTATTAAAGACTTTTCTAAGATTGCCGTGCCTCTTACTGGCTTGACTAAGAAGGGAGTTAAATACATTTGGTCGGACAAATGTGAAGCCTCTTTTCAGAAATTGAAAGAACTCCTTTCCGATGCTCCTATTCTTGTTATTCCTGAGGGGAATCAAGATTTTGTTGTTTATACCGATGCTAGTCACGTTGGTTTGGGTGCCGTTCTTATGCAAAAAGAACGTGTTGTTGCTTATGCTTCTAGGCAATTGAAGCCGGCCGAGACTAGATATGCCACACATGATCTAGAGCTCGCGGCTATTGTTTTCGCCCTTCGAATGTGGCGTCATTATCTATTGGGAGAGAAATTTATTCTTTACACGGATCATAAGTCTTTGAAATATTTATTTTCTCAAAAAGAACTTAATTTACGTCAACAGCGTTGGCTCGAGTTTCTTGCACCTTATGATCTTGATATTCTTTATACCCCCGGTAAGGGTAATCGTGTCGCCGATGCTCTTAGCCGTAAGCAACAAGCAGTTGTTTCTATGATGATATCCGAATGGAACGATCTCGAGATCTTATCCACTTGTGAGATTCGAGAGCGCGTATCCGATTTATGCTCATCGCTTGTTTTATGTAGCCTTGAGGCTCATCCTTCTCTTTTAGACCGCATTCTTGAAGCTCAAGGGCTAGATTCTGAATTGGCTCTTCTTGGCAAAAATGTTAAGGATAAAATTGATATTGAAGGTTTGAAAGACTATGATATTGATTCTCGTGGCGGCATTCGAAAATTTGGTAGACTTATCGTACCAAATATTGGAGATCTTCGTAAAGATATTTTAGAAGATTCCCATTGTTCTAAATTCACCATTCATCCCGGTAGTAGTAAAATGTACGCTGATATGAAGCGACTTTATTATTGGGAGGGAATGAAATCTGATATTGCTAACTTTGTTAAGTGTTGCATGACTTGCCAACTTGTCAAGGCCGAACATCAAAGGCCTGGTGGGTTATTGCAACCTTTAGAAATTCCAATTTGGAAGTGGGATCAAATTTCCATGGACTTCATAGATGGCCTTCCCCGTTCTCGTTCGGGTCATGATAGCTTATGGGTGATTGTTGATAGACTTACTAAATCCGCCCATTTTATTCCGGTTCGGTCTAACCGAACCGTTCCTCTTTTGGCCAAACTATTTGTCAAGGAAATTGTAAAATTGCATGGAGTTCCTACTTCTATTGTTAGCGATCGTGATCCATTGTTTACTAGTGGATTTTGGAAGAGTCTTCAAAAAGCTTTAGGAACGAAGCTTAATTTTAGCACCGCTTATCACCCCCAGTCCGATGGACAAACCGAGCGTGTGAATCAAACTCTTGAAGATCTTCTTCGTGCTTGTGTGCTTGATTTTGGTGGAAGTTGGGAAGATCATATTTCACTTGTTGAATTTTCCTATAATAATAGCTTCCAATCTAGTATTGGTATGGCACCTTTCGAGGCACTCTACGGAAGGCCATGCCGATCTCCTTCTTGTTGGCTTGAGGCCGGTGAGAAGCTGGTTTTAGGTCCAGACTTTATTCGTGATTCCACGGAAAAGATTGAACTTATTCGACATAGGATGAAAGAAGCCCAGAGTAGACAAAAATCCTATGCCGATAATCGAAGAAGGAAATTAGAATTTTCTGTTGGGGATCCTGTTTTTATTCGTGTTTCACCTATGAAGGGTGTTGTACGTTTCAGTCGATCGGGGAAGTTAGCGCCTCGATATATTGGGCCATTTCCTATCACTGAACGTATTGGTTCCATGGCTTATCGCCTTGCATTGCCGGCTCAGTTTTCTGCTATACATGATGTATTTCACGTTTCTCAATTACGGAAATGCCTTCGGGATTCCGATTCTATTCTTGAGCCTGCTGTTGTGGAAGAAATTGAAGTTTCGCCGAATTTAACTTATGAGCAGCATCCTATTCGAATTATAGCTTCTGAGGTTAAACGACTTCGAAATAAAGATGTTCCACTAGTAAAGGTTCAATGGTCCTTAAATCCTAAGGATTGTTCTTGGGAATCCAGAGAATTCATCGAGCGTACACATCCGGACTTGCTTACTCCTGCCCTTTGAGGTGAACTTCTTATTTCAAATTTCTCTTGTGTTAATATGCTTTTATGGTTGTTACTTTTTATTTCCACCTTATATATATATTGCGAGGACGCAATTTCTTTAAGGAGGGGAGTCTGTAACAACCCGCATATTTATCGAGTTTACATTTAAATATTTTTATTTAAATATTAAATCGTTGATCGGATTTTGGTCCGAAAAACTACTTTTTGCAAACGGTCAAATTAGGACTCGAGACCACTTCCATTGAGTTCGAAATGTCGTTTACAACTTTTTAAGTATAAACATCGATAGGTTTGGAGTTAGTGAAATTTCACTAACTTTTCCCGCTTTGGACTTTGGGTTAGTTTAGCCTATTAAGCCCAAGTTCCAACCCTCTTCTCCTCACTCTTCATAAATTTCCTAACTAACTCAAGCTTTAGCATTAATGGTGAAGAGAATGGGAAATTAAAACTCCAAGCTCAAATTCAATTGCAACTCCATCATTCAACTCCAAATTCAAGTAGAAGATATTGGATTCAAGCTTTGGATTGCTTCTCCTTGCTTTCAAGCTTCATCTTCATAAATTTTAGTGCAAAGGTGAGATTTTTATCTCACAATTCTAGCCTATAACTATATTGGACTGTTGGGAATGATTCCCCATCACTTTAGCATGTGCATTTGCATTTGGTTTGGATTGGATTGGCGAAAAACTCCAATTTTTAGCGTTTTTGACAAAAAAACTGCAGTTAGGTCGCACTGCCTCGGAGTTAAGTCGTTTCTGGCCATCGCTAAGTCGTCCACGAGTTAAGCCTAAGTCGTAAGTCGCGCGCGTTGAAAAGTCACCGCCTTTGTATTTCTGTTCGCCTGTGTTGAGTCGTTCACGAGTTAGAGTGCTAAGTCGGCTGCGAGTTAAGAGTTAAGTCGTTCGTGTGTTATCTCGTAAGTCGTCTCCGACCTAAGCTCCAGTAAGTCGTTCGTGTGTTATCTCGTAAGTCGTCTCCGACCTAAGCTCCAGTAAGTCGTTCGCGTGTTATCTCGTAAGTCGTCTCCGACCTATGCTCCACTAGGTCGTAGGTCGTATCCGACCTAAGCCTCTCTAAGTCGCGAATTGTTAAGTCGGCTGTCCTTAAGTCGTTCGACCCCACTAAGTCGTAGGTCGCCTCCGACCTTACCCTTAGGTCGTATGACCTGTTTGTTAAGTCGGCTGTCCTTAAGTCGTTCGACCCCACTAAGTCGTAGGTCGCCTCCGACCTTACCCTTAGGTCGTATGACCTGTCATCCACTAGGTCGCGCCACTTAGGTCGTATCCCTTAGGCCGCGAACTCTTTAGGTCGTTAGACCTCATTTTGCTTTAGGTCGTAAGCCGCTTGTCTTCACTTAGGTCGTACCGTGACGGGGCGCTGCCCCGCACCCCGCCGGGGGCGCTGCCCCGCACCCCGCCGGGGGCGCTGCCCCCTGGACCCCCGCGACCTGACCGGGCAGGTCGAACCCCGTATAACTCTGCGTAGGCGATCTTATCTGAAGAACATTCAACCGAACTTCCTGAGCTGATTTCCTTGGATTTTTATCACATCTTCGAATGTGATCTTTGTGATTGATTGTTTCTACAATCGCTTCTGTGATTTGTCACTTTAAAATATGAAGGTTTCAATACTAGTAGTAAATATTTTCTTAAACCGTTTTCCAATCTATTAGTATATACAAGCCTTTACCTCACTCGGATGAGAAATCTAATTAAACGACTTAGTAAAACAAGTGGTATGAAACGCTTGCGTTCACTTCGTCGGTTAATTCTTGGACTTGTTCGATTGAACCCCTTGTGACAATTTTATTAGTGAAGATTTACAGTTTGTTCGTAAATATTTAAGTTAAGCAAGTGGTTATGGGACATGAAGCTAAACTTCTATATTTACTAGCTTAGTGTAATTGACACTTCTCGTTGATCTTGATGATCGCTTTATGAATTAGACTAGCAATTGCGCGATGTCTCTTTCATTGCAAGGTTAGACTAGACACCACTTGTGTGATTCCATTCACACATACCTTTCTGCTTTTTGGTTAGTCTTGACCTCATTCTGTGTGATTCCACTCACACATGTGGGGTAGCTCCCCATGGTCTTCGGACCGTCATGTGATAGGCCTCTTTCCCTTTTTATGATTTCTGGATTTCTCGTGTTGATTTCTGGAATTTGTGTCATTGACTTGTTATGAGTACAAGTTTAGGGTATGATGCCCCCTTCGAATCTTTGAGAAGATTCTTGTGATATTGATTATCTCTTATTGATTGATCTTCTGTTGATCATTATTTACATACTTATAGCGGTATGTCGTTATGGATGTTTATGTTTATGCCATATCTTTTATGTTATATCATGTCATCTGATATTTATAGCTAGACTGATCCGTTTATTATTTTCTTAAATAATACTCGGATCAGACCGAGATGTTACAGGTGCTTCTGCTTGACTTCTTCCCAGGGATTCATCACTCTGACTTTTGGCTAACTGTTTAGATTAGCAGTTTTTGCTGTATACACTTGAGATATAGACTCATAGTTGTATTCTTTTGTATAGCACGTGTTGCTATTCTTTTGTATTATCGTGGATCTTATTGACCACTACTCTGATGTACACTTTCATGTGTTAGTTATATATTCATATCTTCTTCCGCCTTTGTGATATGGATATCTGTGACTGATTTGTGATATGATTATTTCTATGTTTGTTTCCGAAGATTATTTATAGCCACCGTGTGATAAGCTATTACATGGATGGTCGCTCCTCAACAGCCTTATTCTCCGTGCTAGTTGACAGCACTTCTCCGGAGTGTTCTTGGCTAGCGTGGGTATAGAGGTGGGGCGTCACAATATTTCTCCTCAATATTTCCAAAATAATTCTAAGGTGTTCAGCATGCTCTTCTTCTGTCTTAGAATAGATCAAGATATCATCAGTAAACACGAGCACAAATTTATTCAAAACTTCCTGAAACACCCGAGTCATAAGATCTACGAAGTATGCTGGAGCATTGGTTAGCCCAAAAGGCATGACTAACCATTCGTAGAACATATTGGGACCCCTGAAAGCAGTTAAATGTACACAATCTTCGGCGATTCGCAGTTGATGGAATCCCTGGGCTAGATCCATCTTCGAAAAGAAACGAGCGCCGCATAATTGATCAAATAGATCATCAATTCTAGGTAGTGGAAATTTATTCTTGAGAGTCTGCTTCTTGAGATCGCGGTAATCTACACACAACCTCAAAGATCCATCCGATTTAGCGACGAACACAACGGCTGAGCCCCATTCAGAAACACTGGGTCGAATCAATCCTTTTGCTTGTAGATCCCTGGTCTGCTCGACTAATTCAACCTTTTCCCTGGGCGCCATCCTGCGACTAGCGTGAACTATAGGACGAGCATTAGGTACAAGGTCGATTCTGAATTCTATTTCTCGATGTGGAGATAGAGATTTCACTTCTCCGAACACGTCCGGAAAATCTCTAACTATTGGAATGGACTCCAAACTAGGTTCGGGATAACCCAAGTTATACATCAACCCTTCTCTTTTAGGACTAGGGTCCTCACAAGAAATTTCGATGAAATCTCCAAATTCGGTTTTAATAGAAATCAATCGATTGGTGCAATCCAATATGGCTTCATATTTCGCTAGCCAATCCATTCCGAGTAGGACTTCAAACTCGTTAAAATCAAGAACGAAGAGACTAGTAGGGAATTGATAACAAGAGTATGATATAGGAACATCTCTACAACGAAGACAAAGGTTCGCCGGACCTCCAACTGGATTCTTTACGCATATGGGCTCATCCACAAAATCGGGTTCAAGATTTAATTTATTAATAGCTTGCTGAGAGATAAAACTACGTGTAGCACCCATGTCAAATAGAACTCTAACAATGTTATCATAAATGGTGAGATTACCTTCCAAAACTCGCTTTCCTTTCTCTGCCTTGGAAGATGCAGGTTGGTCTTTGACGGCATACACTTTTGCTGTTTGAGCTTGCTTCATGGTTGGACAATCCTTAACTTCATGCCCCACTTTCTGACAGTAATAGCACTTCCTAGGATTTGCTTGAGCGGATTGGTCTCTCTTGGGCTTCTTGCAGCTATTTGAGTAGTGGCCTTTTTCCAAGCAATTATAACAAGTAACATTCTCAGCTGTACTACCCTGGATGTTCTTCTTTTTATCCTTGTTTTGCCACGGTTTCTTCCCTCCAAATTTTCGTTTCTTCCAATTTAGATTGCCCGAACTTCCTTTCTCTGCTGGGGCTTCTTGCGTATCAAGTGTGGCATATCGATACCCCATATCAACTAAATCTGAGAAAGACTCCTTAACATGGGCCGTCATTCTTTCGTGAAATTTCTTATTCATGCCACGAATGAATCGTTCATTCTTCTTTAAAGGCGTATTCAACAATTCGGGATCAAACGAGATAACTCATTAAATTTGTTCAGATATTCCTCGAATGATAAACTTCCCTGCTTCAGGTCCATAAATTCCTGGTACATCCGAGAAAGTCCAGCTGATGGCAAATATCGCTTCTCAAACACATCTTTGAATTTCTCCCAAGAAAACTCATCTTCTGGCCTATCTACCGTGATTGTCTCCCACCAAGCTGAGGCTTCATCCTGAAGTTGCCAAGAAGCTATGAGTCGCTTCTGATCGTCTTGCAATTTCATCCCTTTGAAGATTTTCTCACATGATCTTATCCATGCTTGAGCCTCAATAATTGACTCCCTACCGGTGAACGGCTTACCACCAAGCTTTGCGAATTTCTTGTATAAATCAGCCAAGTCCGGCTGATGCTGGATAGGTACTGCTGTTACCGCTGCTGGGGGAACTTGATTAGGTACTGTGGCACTTCCTTGACCCCTAATTCTTCCTCTGTGCCCGCTCATTCTTACTATCTGAAATTAGTAAGAAAATTGATTTAGATAAACAGATGAAATATCTTAAGGAATATCAGCGGTACAAAGAAATAGACTAATAAAATTTGGAGTTTCAGTCTTGGTTATACTCATTCTAGGGTATACTTCACCCCATCTCTAATGAGCCATCTGATGTGTTATACTCCGTAGCTAAAGTTCTCACTCAACCTTCAGCTCTGATACCACTTGTGACGACCCGAACCCGATATCCAATAAACGATATCAAATTTGTATCGCCGGAGCTTATAACAACATCAGATGAATATAAAACAGCGGAACATAATGAATATCATGCATACAACATAGGTACAACATCATAATATCCAATAATACATCAGAGTATATAATACATACACCACAACTCCAAATAACATCATAATAATACATCAATGATCATATATCCAAAAGTCTTCATAGGAATGTAAAGGTAACAATCTCCCAAAACCTAACTACCTGAGATCCAAAAAAACTTCTAGAATATCTCCAAAGCAAAAGCTCCAAAATACTGCTAACTCCAAAATATGAAAACCTGCTACTAGGCTGCCCGTGTAGAAATTTTGGGCACCCAGAGTTTAGAAAAGAAACAATAAACTCCGGGTCAGTCATGGGACTGGTGTGAGTAAACAAAAACAGTTGCTTTAAATAAACTAGATTTATAAAGGAAAAATTCGTTATGCTTTTTGGAAAATGAAACTACCATAAGACCTCCCGCCACACACACAATGCAATCGCACACTTGGAGGAAATTTCTTCTTATGATAGTCAAATATGCTTAATACGAGAAAATTTCTTTGATATTATTATTAGTGCATAGTGTAGAAAGCATTTCGAAAATAGAATATTAATCTTAGCCAGCATAGGTACCATTATATTATGCCTACTATAGCTATCACCTGAGGTGGCAGGTTATACAAATTTAAATCATAAAGGGTTCGTATTGTTTCTTTGGATTTTCCAACAAATGGTCAGCTAAGGAACTTCCTACTGTCACATGGGTACGCCTCTGGCGGGACGTCCCGAGAACCTACCCGGCTCTCTGCCAACACAAGGCCGGGTTACCTCTGTAACTAGGTAACTACTACTCGAGTATGCCACTCCCCGGTCCTTTGGGACCTTTATCCGAGGGCCCTCGGTCACAAAGCAACAACCACACGGTAAATGAGATTGGAGCCACCACACAGGTAAATATCTGGGATCCATACCATGACATTACCTTTTTCCAGAAGGAAATGACAAACCCTAAAGGGCGCGACCCTCATAACCTTGCCGCATCTTTCCTGTTTCGACCATTTCCGGGTTGTGAGGTCCGATGAGGTCTCGTCCACAAAGCTATGTTTTACACGAAAGCTTTGCTTTGATCACAAATGATCAACTAATGATCATCAACACACAGCAGCACTTAGCATGCCACACTAACAATTTGGGAATATATTGCTGATAACCTTCAACTACATAACCTTTGAGCTCGTACGTCTCAGAGAAGGGTGTTAAGCTAAGAGAATAAATTCTCCGCCACCAACAGAGATGTATTTGAAAGAAATCAGCTTTATATCTCAGAGTGTAGTGCCAGACACACGACCATACCAGTCTGTTTCGGGTTCGAACAGAACCGAAGGCACTTCGTCCAATAAAGGAAGAAGCCCTTGCAATTTCGGGTATCCACAATCCCGATCGGATTTCCCATCACTTAGGGAATCTCTACACCGAAGCAACTCAGTGCAGAGACAATCGATAGGTTATCCTATCGTTTTCGAAGACACCCGGTCTTCACCACCGGTCTTCAAATGCTATCCATTTCGACGTATCACTATTCGGAATGGGTTATACGACACAAAGGTCCTCTCCCGGCTAAACCGAATAGTGAGCGGTTGATTTTCAAAACACGTAGATATATCAATCACAAAGATTCACATTCAGGATTCGATGTGGGTTTCGGATAACAAACTGAAATCCGACTCCCTGTCGCATCGAAATTTAAATTGTCGTTTTACGGCAAACAGGGTTTTCACATCACTACAGGACAAACCACAATCACAGTACAGTACATGGCAATTTATATCACATAGCATCACAAACAGAATAGAAATGTCAATATCGTGCACAGCTATAGTTAATTTATTTTCGAATGTGGTTTGAATAAATAATTTAAATCTTGATTAACTCATTTTATTGTTTCAAAATTAGTTATTCAAATTAACCTCTAGATCTGGTTTGTCGATTTTTATTTATTTGGTTAACCAATTCTTGATTTACAAATTTATTTGAGCACTTAATTGTTTATTAATTAATTGTATATCATTCTTAATTTCTTTAAATCATTTATTAATACAAATTATTTACTTAAATTATCATTTTAAAAAAAATCTGCTTCATACTGTAAAAATTGATTTATTGTTACATTGAAAGTTTGATGTAAATTAACTCAAGTTCTTATTTTAAACTTAATTATTTAACTAAAGGGTTAATTTAAATTTTAAAACATTGTTAAATAATTCAACTTATGGTAAGTTTTTCGCTCACATAATTTAACAGTGGTAAACTTATAAATATAGAAATCTTCGTACTTTGAAATTTTGATCAGGCCTACCCGTTATAAAATACCCGAGTAAACCATTCCTTTCCCCCGAGCTAACTCACGTTTCTCTCGTCTTCTCCCCCGAGTTTCTCCACTTCTCCCTCGTCCCAGTTTCCTTTCTTCTTCCTGTCTCTCTTTCTTTTTTTTCCTTTTTTTTTTTAAAGCTAAGTTTTAAAACCAGATCCAACACCTTTTGGAACGCGAGAAAAACCCGAAGCACGTTGCATAATTTCTCGAGTTCCAACTCGAGTTCCAGGTCATCACTTCCCCTGACACTCAAAACACTGACACCATCACCACCGTGCACGTGCACGGTGGTTCGCCGTCGCACCCATGGCCATTTTGACCTCCAGCAAGTTGCGTTTCATCTCATAACTCAAAATCAAAAACCAATTCGAAGCCATCGCCTCGACATCAAAATATAACCATTCACTCGAAAAACTGCAGTCGACCAAACCCACTAAAACGCCTCGCCACCACCTCATAGACCACCAGAGACGCCGCGACCTTGGCCACATCACGCTAACCCCATGTTTTTCCCTTCCCCTCGATACCATGAAGCTCGATCAACTTGTGGTGACGAAATCACCACGTTAACCGAACACTTCAAAAACTCAGGTTAAACCCTAAGTTGAACTCGTCTCCAAAATTTACGCAATAAAAAAATTTTCGATAATTTTCCATTACTAGTAACTGTAAATCTTACTTTATACCAAATCTTAGCATTTACGGTTGATTCAATCATCAGGAAACGATTGAAAAGCATATTTTGTTCCAGTATGAACTACGCCTAGAATACTTGCTTAAAAATCATCAAATAAAGTTTAAAAATCCTATCTTTATATGCTTATACAAATTATATAATCAAATCCATAACTTAAACTACTTGAAAAATTCATCTGATTTCTTTTTACTGTAAATTTTGAAAGTCAAGAGTCCACACATATCAAATAAAAATCAAGGCTATGATTTAGGTTTAAACAATTTATATTGTTTAAAATCTTAAGTTTACAATGTTCTATATGAAGATATATTAATTTTTCTTCTACTGTGTTCTACTCTATAACTAGAAATTTAGAAGAATAGACCCTAAAAAAAATTTCAGAACAACAGAACATACAGAACTGCTTATTTGGAATACACAGCAAAGCACAATATTCCTGAATCAATTCCCAGTTTAAAATTTTTAAAGTAGTACGTTTACTCACTTTGCAAATGTTTGAAACAGAGGCTATATTGATTTCCTTTGAACTGCAGTTTGAATCCTCAGTATGTTGCTTTTAACTTGGATAAAAAAATGATGTTTGCTTTTCTTTTTATTTTATGTTCTTTGTTATATATTTTTTTCAGTAAAGGGTTTGAATGAACTGGAGGTAACATGCTTATATAAAGAGGTTTGTACAGGGTAGGGGAGGTACTAACTGGGCAAAGTTTTCTTTTATTTTGTTTTCTTGCTTTGACAAATCAATTCTTTTTTTTTTCGGCTGATATGTTTTTGTTTGTGCTAAGTCAGATTTTATTTGTGTTTGAATAGATGGCATTTAATGCCTTTGTTCCCATTTTAGTTTACATATATATGCTATGGATTTTTCTTTTTTTTATAAGTACAATTTTGTTTTGTTCTTGAAGATATTTATCTTTGTTAGATCTTTTTGCATAAGCTTTATTTCCTTGTCTATATTTTAGTTTACAATCTTCTTGTCTGATTTATTTTGTTTTGCATACAACTCCTCGTTTTATTGTTTGTATACTCATCCTATTGTTTGAATCTATGTATGTATTTATTTTTATTATCTCTAGTATTTATATATATACAATTTGTTTGTATTAACCCATATCATTACATAGAGAACATTTCAAATTTAAATACATATTAAATGAATTTCATAAGTATACTTTATAAATTCAAGAATTTAGACTTAAAAGAAATTGAAGTTCTATTAACACATATTCTTGTTTGTTATGCATATATATTTTTACTTTATTTATCACTCATTTAAAAACTTAAACTATCAAACATTTATTTACTTCCGTATAACTTTATAATATTAATATTATCAATATTTTATTTTTCTTGAAATTTCACAATTTGAATTTAAAAGTTCAAATAAATCACAAATTTAGACACACAAATTCCCGGGATGTTACACATAAGGATGGAAATTTTATAGTGAGTGAATTTTAGGATAGTGAAACCAGTCTCCGTCCATGTTTGGTTTGAAAGAAACTTGTTGTCTTGCGTGATTTTACTACTCTCTTTCTCTCTCATGCTATTTGACAGATAAAATTGATATTACAAAAAAAAAACTCATTTTCAAACTAAATACTATTCAGAGAAATAGGCCCTAGTTTTTAAAATCTGGACAAAGAAATATTTTTTGGTATTAATTCAATAACTTGCTCCTACTCGAATGCCTTCGTTCAATCACCACTCCAATTATATATACGTAATAACATGCTCTTAAATTATAAAGGTAACTTAGTATTTTGCTATAAATCAAGCAAAATTACAAAGTTTACGATTATATCAAACATTGAAAATTGCATTTTAATTCAAACATGCGAGCTACAAACACAATAATCAAAAGGATGGATATGTGATTGAAGTTATATTAACAACAGAAGCCGGTTCTTGTCAAAATTGAACGGATCAATTTTTGAGATGTCGAGTAAACCGTTGCTGTTGAGTTTTGTAAAGACCCGTAAATCCGTACTCCTTGAATAGACACTAATCTCCATTGATTAATTCAAGATGAACGAAAATACGAACCCTTAGGGGTTTAAGAAAAATTTAAGAAAAGAAAAGGTAGAAAAGAAGGTAAAAAGAAGATAGAGGGAAAAGGAAATAGAAAATTTTAAAATAAAACAGAAAGAGAATAGAGAACATAGAACAGGAAAATAAAGAAAAGATAGAAATAGAGAAGAGATAGAAAAACAGAACGGAACGGAAAGAAAAGAACAGAACAACATCAGAATCTCACAATTCGCAGCGGAACAACATATAATAATAAATGAATAATCTTTAAACAAAGAACTATATCAGTTATTACATTACATTTCATTACATCATATCATCAGAGTGTACAACAACAACAAACAGTGCAGCGGAAAAAGAATTACTATATAGTAGTATACGCCATGCCATCCAGCTTGCCTCCAGCAACTCCTGAATATCCAAAATATCCTGATAAACCTAACTCTTGACTGCCCGTGTGGAAATTGGTGGGCACCCAGAGTTTAGGAAGGAAAACAATAAACTCCAAGTCAGTCATGTGACTGGTGTGAGAACTCAAAACAGTTTATTTAACTTTAAAATCAAAATAGAGGAATATTTTTAAATTCAATTCGCAATGCTTTTAAAAATGAGACTACCATAAGGCCTCCCGCACACACACACAATGCAAACGCAGAATCGGAGGAGATTTCTCCTTATGATAGTCAAAGATGCTTGATACGCATTTAAAATAACATTTGATATTATTACTAGTGCATAGTGTAGTGGAAAATTCATTTCGAAAGTAGAATATAAATCTTAGCCAACATACGACCATTATCGTATGCCTACTATAGCTAACTATGTTCAATAGCAGGTTACCGCCGCATTCCATAGCAGGTTATACAACTAAAACCGTACAAGTTACGTATTGTTTCTTTGGATTTCCAACAAATGGTCAGGCCAAGGAACTTCCCATTGCCACATGAGAATGCCTCTGGAAAGACATCCCCGAGAACCAAACCGGAACTCTGCCAACACAAGGCCGGGTTACCCCTAACTGGGTAACTACTGACACGAGCACGCCATTCCCCGATCGTAAACGACCTTTCTCACGGGATCCCGAAAACCAACAACCACAAAGTAATAAATTCGTAGTAACCACATAGGTTAAATATCTGGGCTCCATACCATGATACCACCTCTATCCAGAAGGAAATGTACATACCCTAAAGGGTGCTACCCCTCATAACCTTGCCGCATCTTTCCTGTTTTGACCATTTCCGGGGTGTGAGGTTCGACGAAGTCACGTCCACAAAAACATACTTTATACAAAAGCCATGCTTTGGGTCAACAAATGATCAACACAATGATCACCAAGATAGACGATCAAATAAACGATCCTATCACAACAATCAACACAATGATCATTTCAGCATCACTCAGCATATCACATTACCAAATTGGGAATATATCGCTGATAACTTCAACTATATAACCTCTGAGCTCGTACGTCTCAGAGAAGGGTGTTAAGCTAAAAGAATAAATTCTCCGCCACCACAGAAATATATTTGAAAGAAATCGGCTTTATATCTCAACTTGTAATGTCAGACACACAATCCATACAAGTCTGTTCCGGGATCGAACAAAACCGAAGGCACTTACAAAGAAGTCCTTGCAATCCGGGTATTCACAATCCCGATCGAATTTCCCATCACTTAGGAGATCTCTATAACAGGAGCTACCCAGTGCAGAGACAATCGATAGGTCATCCTATCGCTTTCGCAAAAACTCGGTCTTCAACACCGATCTTCAATGCAATTCACAACGACGTATCACATATTCGGAATGGGTTATACGACCCCATGGTCCTTTCCCGGTTAACCCGACTAGTGAGCGCTTATTCAAAAATAAGTGTAGCATTCACATTCAAACAAATCACATCAATTACCCATTCAAAGGGAAATATTGATAGTCGGTTATTGAACTATCAATGGATATGCACACATCACCAGATTCCAAATAATTTTCCAAATTATTTATTTTCCAAAATATCTTCACTAGATATATAAATTCAAAACTTCAAAAATAAATCAATATTTATTTTTAGACAATTTCCACTTCCTTTATAAATTCCTTAGTGAATTTATAATTCCAAAATATCAATGAATATTCGATTTCAATTATTCATTTTCAATTTATCCTTTTCAATTTATCTTCAAAAAGATAAATTCTCAAAATATTCACTTTATATTGGAAAACATTTCCATACTTATTTATTCATAAGTAATTCACAAATTTTATTTATTTTCAACACTTAGAAAATATTCAATATACTTAAATCGAAATTAAGTATATATTTCATTCTTTAAGGAAATCATTCTCATAAACATATTTATTTGGGCCAAAACGAATGTTACGTAAAACATCGTTACGACAACCCAAAATCACTAGTATAGGGATTCGAAATTAAAATAGATATATAAATCCCAATACTATACAAAACATTTCCTTTCGGAAATCATTTACTATAACAACAGTGTTATAGTCCATCATCTCCTTTTATTTCTCGAAAACGTCTATTTCAACAATAAATGTTGAAATCTATGGTTTCGAATCTCAACACATTTTAAAACATTGTTCGATCGTTTTAATTCTATTTAAAACATCCAAATCCAAAACAATTTCTTTAACGTGTTATTCACTATTCAAAACGTGAATATACTTCATTAACAATTTCATCCTTTTATTCATTTTAATTCAAAGGATTATTCACTATTCAAAAATGTGAATATAACTCCATTTATAGGTTTCAACAAATTTTCTTGTCAAAAATAAGTCATTTGCGAATTTATAAAACAACGTTTATAAATTCCATTTCTATTTATTTATAAAAACTTCCTTTTTATAAGTTTCTTTATTAACCTATTCTAGTTTATAACTCAATTATAGACCAAAAATTCACATTATAAGTTAAATGCTTATAAAACGATTATTTTACAAAATCGTTCTTTTTAACTTCCCAAATTATAAATCTTATAACTTATAAGATTCATTCATTTATCCAAAATCATTATTTTAATAACTTAATAAATTTTATAAACCTACTGCTTATAAAATTCCATTTATAACTTCACCGTATAAAATTCTATAAATTCTATTCAATTATGAAATTCATTTTCACTTCATTCAAACACTTATAAAAACTCGTTTTAAAATGTCCATATTTCAATTTATAAATATCCATTTATAAATCTCTTAATATAAATCAATTTATATTATTCTTTTTAAACGTCTTTAAATTCCTTTAAAAACTTCTTCCTTTTGATTCATAGAATAATTAAATTTTATAAATCCTATATTTCAACTTTTCATAATAAATTCAAAAATTCCGATTTAACTATTTTATAAAATCATTAGCATCATATTCTCAAAAATCAGTTTTTAACTATATTTCTTAAAAATCATAATTTTTATAACTTTAAAAATTATAACGTTTATTTATTTAAAATGGATCTAATTCCAAACATAAAGTATATTTTCAAAAATCACTTTATAAATCATTTTAAAATTCCAAAACTTGGTCCAATGATGCTACATACCAAATAGTCAATCACGACAACAACGATATCATATATCGATATGATAATCCATCAAATATCAAAATATCTGAAATCAAATAAAAACTATTGAGGAATCCAGTTGGATCCCTCCAACCTGTTTTCCTGCATCCAAAAACATTAGCACAATACCAATTTCGCTCCAGTACGAAATTATCGCGGTATATGTTTTTAATAAATATTATTCGCTTAATAACGGCGTAATAGGGTCTCATCCGCTAAAAAATGCGGGGAATCAACAACTGCAATATATACATATGCCAATATATATATTGATATTATATATAATACCAATTTCACTGTTTATGAAATATTCGCGGTATATGTTTTTAATAAATAACATCCGCTTACTAACGGCGTATAATGTCTATTTTAACAATCAATAGATATCAATCAACATTCAAACATGCATTCAAATATTTTAAATCTAACTATTTAAAATAAAATCGAAACTGATTCGATTGAGTGAGAAGTTCTCACCTTGATTTTATTTTCCGTTTTAGCGATTTATTTCGAATAAAATTAAACGGACGTTTAATTTTACCCAAAATTCTCACTAACTCCAAATGACTCCAAACCAACTCCATCGCGTAGTGCTTGTCCATACGATTCCAACGCAACTGAGTTTGCATTTTTTCGACCTCGTATGAAAAAGTTATGAATTATTGAAGTTTGTACACGATTTTAATAACATTTTATAACATAAATTAAAAAAATAAAACCCACATCCATCATCCACCGTCCATTCCTTCTCAAGAAAATCTGAGCCGTCCCTACCCTTCTTCTCCCTCACGTTCACCCTACAGGTTGAGGCCGCAAACTTGAACCCATCACTCCATATTAGGTTTTAGAAATTCGACCTCATTTCTCGACGAAATCTCATCAAACCACCTTCATCTCGAAGCTCCTTCGACAAGCTATACTCGGCCCCAAGCTAGTGAAGCTCGGCCACCCCTGTAGCATGCAGTTCGAGGCCGAACTCCAGGCCTTTGAGCCCAATTTGCCGCCAATCCGAAGCTCCAAACACGATCATGACCGTTGGATAGATGGATCTTGGCATGCTCTTCAATCTTCTAGTTGAAACCTAAGGCTAATTGTCGACGGATGAGGAGATAATCGAGGTGGAAGTTGGGTGTTTTCTGGCCATACATTGCTAAAGTGGCGGCTGTGCATTTTGATTAGGGTTAGGGTTTCTTTTTTTATAAAATTATGAAGAGTGGTGGTGTATTTATAGAGTTTCGTTCGACACTATTCATCCGGAAATTCCGAACTCCGATTTACGCGCCGTAACCAGCGTTTCTAAGGTTTACCCCGCGTTCCGGACACAATGGAACAGGTTTCGGAAGCAAATTCGGAAGTATGTGCGAGTTATGGCTGTAAACGCTCAATTTAAATTAAACCGATTTAAGCGATTTTCTAGGCGTTTTAATTCGTATCGGACAAACGGTAAATCCAATTGACACGAAATTTGAAACCTTACAATAATATCACATTACGGATCCGATGAAACTGGTTTCGTCGAAATCCGAGACTTTTTGAAAAATGGCTATTTTCACTCGTCAAATTTAAATTAAAAATAAATCGATGCGTTTCGAGCTGCCACGATCAAACAGTAACTCTGATTGACACGAAATTTGAAATCCGGTAATAACTAACTATTACGGATCCAATGGAACTGGTTTCGTTCAATTCTGAGACTGTTCAAAAATTGACTATTTTCACTAGTCGATTTTAATATTAAAATATTCAATTTTCACAAATTAACTTTTAATTCGATTTTAAAAGTTCTAAAATATCGTTCTAACTTCAATATGATAAAATAAAATTTTACAAATCATTTTCAATCATATTTAACTATATTTTCAATTATTTCCATAATTTAACATATTAAATTATCGATTAAATTATCCAATTAAATCCAATAATTCAAATAAAAATTTATTTGACTTATAAATTCACTCATTAATATTTAAAATTAATTAAATATTCAAATTTTAATTTCTAAAAATTCTGGGTCGTTACATTTTTTATTCATCGGTATTTTAATTATAAACCAGCCAAAACCAATGTAGTGTAATTATAGCCGTTTTTCATAACCCTTCAACTTGACGCTTTGAGGAGGTTCTCAAGTTTTATTCCAATTGCACCCTTATAAGTATACTCCATTTCGGTTATTTTATCTCTCCAACTCATATGTTATTTACTTTAATAAAAAACATTTTTATGTTTTTTTAAAAGATTTGAAAATTTTACTTGTTTTAATTATAATATTATTATATTTTATTACTTAATATATCTCAACACACTCATCTCTCTTTTCCAATGCGCGCGCGTGTCCTCAATACCCGAACTCTTAAACTAATTTTTCTTTTATAATTCCAAACTCGCACCATCTTACACTAACATCTTTTTTTAAATCATTATACAAAAAAGTATATTTTTATATTTTTATATTCTATTCTATAATTATGTTATACAGGAAAGTGAAATTTTATTTTATTTCAAATTAGCATCTACTGTTTCAAAACAAATAAATGTGTGTGTATATATATATATTCACAAAAGATGATCATCTTTATAACGACATTTATACTACATACTGAGTGCGTGAGCAATTTCTTATTATCAAATTTTTTCAGTGGTTCTTTTTATTTTTACAATTTAATCTAGTATTTGGCTTGTTTCAAACATTTTTGTTGATGATTTTCATTTTTATAATGTTTTTTTTTATGCATTTTGGGTTATGTTAATTTTGATGATATACAAGTAATTTTGCTTTCTTATCTAAACTTCTAAGTCTAACTGATGCCTAATTAACTCAGCAGCATATATTCATAAATTACATAAATACCTCACAAAAATTAGTCGAAACGGATGCTCTTATTTACAGTAAAAATAGCTAAGCTCAAAGCCGCTCGTTAATGCTTCTACAATACTAAGGTATGAGGCCTTAAAGATTAAAAAAGAAAGTTTTAAGAATTATTAAAAAAGAATAGAAATGGATTTTTTTGGGAAGAAGGAAATTTAGTATTGATTGAATACCATCCTCTTATTTGAACATTAAAATGCAATGAAGTTGTTTATTTTGACTCATCCAGACAAAAAATAAAATATACATCTAGGGGTTAGTAAATAGTTATTAGACCAAGTAGTTTCTTCTTAACCTATATAAATAGAAAAAAGAGTGTCAAAGGACATAGTTATCAAAGCGCTCGTTTAGACGTCAGCGATGTTCAAGGCTTAGAAAAAGCACCTTATGCTTTGAAAAGCGAAAAAATCGAAGCTTTTAAAAAAGCACATTTTACTATTAAATGGATTTTTTTAAATAAAGGGCTTCACCCACAATCGAGCCCAATTATGGGTTATTTCGCAGATTTCGATCCAATTAGGCCATAGGACATTGTCGACATCGACTATTTAAGGTATAAAAGTATTTCCACTCTCAAAACTTAGATCTGCTGTCGTTGACGAACTCTGCCTACCGCTGCCGTTGAATTCAAGCTACTATCTATCGCCTTCACCTGCTTACATCGAAGCATCAATCCCTGCTCCTGTTGAAAAGTGATGCTCAAAGACGTCTAAAAAAGCCCTAAATGCAAAAATGCGCTAGGCGTAACCCTGTGGCACTTTCACCTTGACAACTATGGTCAAAGAAGAAAAAACATAATTTTGACGAGATATCGGATTGTTATTTCGATTGATATTTCGATGAGATTTCAATATTCAGGACAAGATGAGTGTCAAAGAAAGTATGAACGAGATTTTATATATCTTATCTTATTTGAGTGTGAAAATGAGATCTTAGATAAGATCTCAGATGAGATACATGAAATTTAAAATCATGGATAATATACTGAAGTTCAAGGGTCATGTTTTGGATATATGAGATTTTAGTATTTCATGTACATAATTAATATGCATTTTTACGTCTAGTTACTCAATATCACATTAAATGTAAAATTTACATTCAAAATGAAGCTGGCAAAATACATGTATTCAACTCTATAGTTTCAACGCTTACATAGATATTCAAAACATATATTAATATTGATACAAATAAATAAACAATATAGTGCAAATTAAATAAAGTTGATTTATGCAAACAATTCATTATTAGGTTAAGGTTATCAGTTTTGGATTTAAAATGTAAATCGTAAATTTTTTTTTTGACTTGAATTTAAGTTGTAAACCGTAAATTTAAGATTTTTATATGTTGATGTTTAGAATTTATACATATTAGTTAAAAAATCATATCAGTCACATTTGTTTATACATATGTCAAGAATTGATTATTGTTTTTATTTATCTTATAGAAATTTCATCATTGAAAATTGGGATCGCTCCATAGTAGTTGCTTTGAGGGATGCTTTACATCTTTTATTTATGAGAAAAGAAAGAGCTATATTTATTAGGTTTCAAAAATGTGTTTTTTTCAAACTACTTCAATCCACAAACGTTTAATGCATGCATTTTTATGGTGAACACAACATGATAATGTTATGTTTTTCATTTATTTTGCGATTCCTTACCATAAATATTTAAAAAGCATTACTTCAAAAGAGTAGAAACAAGTTGAACAGACGACAAAGTATAAAATGAATATATAATAGTCATCTTCAATTCCATCGTTCTCTCCTTTGTCTTCAATTTTCTTTATTCTCATTGTCCGTTGAGTAGCCATGACCATAACCATCTTCTTTCCCATCCTCTTCACTAAAGCCTCCTTTCTGTTTCAACATATGAATAAATAATGTTTAATTTACCACGCTTTTGATTTGTGGAATCTTGCAACTTGCTTCTTCTTAAGTTTGAAGCATTCATGTGCATCCATCTAACTAGTGTTAATTGGTAAAACGTGATTTTCTTGCTCACATATCCATTCATCATTGCTATCCATGTCAGATAAATATATTTGATATAGGCCATCAATTTCCTTTCTTTTTCCATGAATAAGTTCAAATTGAGGAATGTATTTTACAAAAACTAAAGCACTAAGTCTTTTTTATTTTAGATTATTCCTTCGCTTTGTGTGAATCTGAAGTTTTGAATATAAGAAGTTGTGATGGATGAACTAGTATAAAAAGTGAAATAATTTATTTTCTTATACTCGATCAAACGTGCTCTAGTTACGCTCATAACTTGTTGAACAACATGTCATGCTAAAAACTTTTATTGCAAACCTTTGTAACCCATGACATTCACCACCATAGCTCTCCCACCTCAAAACTGTTGATTCATATAATACAAAATTGTTATATACATAACTTTATATCGTAAAATGATAGCAAAAGTAGGCATGAGGATATCGCATAATGCTTACCAGGTTATTTAGTTTGACGATAGCCATTAGCTTTTTCAAACTCTCCTATCAATGAATACAAATCAAGTAGTCCATCAGGTCGAAGTCAATCTTTCTATAGTGTCGTATAGTCCTTTTTTTAATCTTGACATCCTTTGCATATTTATTATTACATCAATATTTTGGATTCAAGAACTCCACCTCATGTAAAGATCTATCGCATAGAGCATTCCATCGCTCATTAATGACTCCCCATACTTTCTCATATCTAGACTCCACACTTTGTAATTTTGATCTAGTTTCTTCTTTTGTTTGATCCATTACCTTATAAATATAACCCATTGCTGGTTTGTATCACCATCTGCCAGTCTAAAAACTTTAAAGGAAGGAATTATACTTTTCTAGCAACATTTTATTCCATCTCAAAAATTCTATTCCGTTTAACTAAATTGCTTCTCCTTTTAACAATTGTAAAAAAAACCAAAAGGAAAATTATAACACAATGAATTATACAAGTTAAGAAAGAAAATGTTTACCTTATGCGACTGCCTGGAAAGTCTTCTCTCTCTTTTCGGATCGTTTTTCTATTTTGGGTTTTGTTCAACTCGAATCTCTTAAATATGATTTACATGTATTGATTGTGGTCTTTAATTCTGCCTAAATGACCAGTTTCCTTCTTTTCACTTTCTAATTTGGTCATTTGATGTTGATTTCTTTATCTCTTTATTGGATGTGACCTTTTGTTTGGCTTGGATTTTCAAGCATCCTTATAGGTACTAGCAAGTTTCAAAAATAATGTAGTCAATGTTGAGTAGTGCCATTTGTAGTTTTAAACATTTCCACTGATAATTTTGACCTAGATCTTGATTTCTTTAGTTGGTGTTAAATCAGGAGACACACAATTCAATTTTAATCACGATCACCATACAATTCAACTCTTTGATAACAATGCATTGCAATCTTGGTTATTGGTTTTATTTTTGAATTACGTAGAGAACTAAGCAGAGATTATAAACTCTAAGGAAGTATGTGTTTTCCAATACATACTTCAGGTGTTTGTTATAGAGTTGTCAGTTTTAGGTTTTGAACTCGTAATATTTGGTCCCGCCGTCTGGACCGTCAACCAACTGTACCAACCCTGTGTTGACTTTGGTTATTGGTTGTAACTAAAGTGTACATATAGATAAAGTGCATATATATAGAGCAAAGTGCAATTGTGCGTATAATTATTTTTGAGAGTGCGTGGTATTTTTTCAAATAGATCACTCACCTTGATACCTTGATGGTTCGAACCCAAGACATTTAGAATTTTAACGTAGAACGTCTTACTGCTTATCGCTTGAGGTAATGATCTTTTATTTTTGAAGTGTACTATTTTTAAAAGGTTATTGTATAATAATTCATTTATCAATTTTTACCTTTCAATTTGTTCTTCCGACTAAGACATTTCTGACCTAGAAGATCACTCTTAAAAGCATTATATAGGAAATATATTTTTATGTACTTAGGCCTATAAAATAGTTTTCTTTACTAGTTGTAATTTATGAGAAAGTCGTTTAAAAAAAATAAGTAATAATACATAAACAATAGTCACCATCGATAGTTTATCTAATTCTTTACTTTAAAAGAGATTATTCTATTAGGTGTTTTTATAATCAGTGGGTGCTCTAATGGTTAACTAATTTTTAAGCAATAAAACGGAAAAGAAAATTTTACGTGATTTATTTTAAAGGACATTTGACAGTTACCAAAAAGTAAGCTCAAGGTAGAAAATTGACAGTCGAACTAAAATTAAGCGAATCCTTCCATTATTATTACATTCAAAAGTGATGAGCTTGAAAACCAAGATTCTAATTAATATACAACTTATTATTTCATAGTGTTTAAGACTGTGTTGTGCTACATGACACCCAAGGGTGGACCAGGGAACGGGCTTAGCTAGGTTTTAGCCTACATTTTTTACAGTGAAAAGCGATGAGCTTAAAACATCAAACTCTAAATGAGGTTAAATATAAATGATATACAACTTATTTCTTTATGGTGTTTTTAAAACTCTGGTTAACTGGTACATGACACCCAAAGACGGAGGTGGGGATGAGTTCAGATGGAGTGTAGTCTATAAAAAAATACGAGTTTCATAAAATACCAAGAATTCTTTAGTATTTTTTTATATAAATGGCATCTCTACCTAAGAAATATCATATTTGGATCGTAAATGGATCAAATCTGACTATAGAAGGTAAAATAATTGTGAAGACCTCTTTGTTTTCGTCTATATATAATCAAACTTTTTTACTTATTCTACTCTGGTTATTTAGAAGATCTTTCCAGTACTTCTCTATATGATATCATGGTTAATGCTAGATCAATTTCTATTTTTGGCTCTACCAATGAAGTTATCAAATGCTACGAAGGTGTAAGGATTCAAATATTGATTTTATAATAACCGCGACACTTGTTTTCTATTTTCTAGGTTTATCTTTGGAAGCAACAAGTTCTATTATTTTTATAGAAGTATATTTGTTAGAAAGATAGAAATTGATAGGACCAAAGATAGAAATTGGTAGAACTTAATACTTTTGAAGATAAACCTTAAATGTGGAAAATAAGCGTCAAGGTTATACTGAAGTCTATATGTAAGTCGTTATGTTGGTATAGCATTTGCGACAATTTCATTGGTAAAGCCAAAGATAGAAATTGATCTAGTCCTAATAAAGATATCATAACGGAAAAGTATTTGAAAGATCTTCTAAATAACTAGGATAAAATAAGGAAAGAAGTTTGGTCATATTTAGAAGAAAATAAAGAGTTCTTTCTAATTATTTTATCTTCTGCACGTAAATTTGATCGATTCGAAGAGGCGAAGAAAGAAATTTTATTAATGAAGCGCAAGAAAAAGCGAGTTGGTAAGTAGTTCTAGTTTAAGCTGTTTTTATTACCCAACACTATAATTATAACAGTAATAAGAATCGTCTCCTTGCTCATCATGTGTTATCATCTTATGATGCTGATTATGATTCCAAATTTTATTTGCTCGGTGCAAACAAGTGTGAGGCGTGTTTTAATTTGGATTACGAATAGCCTCGGTATTCAGTTAATATTCTAAATTCAAGTAATGGTGCAAACTCTTTATTAAATAAAATAAAATATATAGAAATGTTGATTTGTGGAACCCTGCCACAAAACAGCTGAGGTCTCTATCAGAATCATCCATCTCTTATTAATGTCAATGTCAATCGTTATATAATGCAATGAGTATCGAATTTGGATTCGGCTTTGATGCCAAAAGCAATGACTACAAGTTTATAAAAATCCTTTTATTGCCGTTAAAACAAGCAAAACAATCCGAGTAAGCTATACAACCCGAGAACCGATTCTTAGAGAACTATACATAAAGACGATGTTTTACCTTTTCAATATATCGATTGTGATGTTACATTCAAGAAAAGGACATGCTTTTGGACTGAATACACTCATCATGATGAAATTTCTCGCATCTTGATTTCTTTTGATTTGTATAATGAAATATTTGAAACAATGCAGCTGCCTGGGTAACGTGATTTGGATCATTGCGATCATGCTTACAATGCTTTAGATTTCATGAACGGCAAACTGTGTCACTTAAAAGGCATTAATTTGGAAATATTTGAAAGCGATCACATATTTTAAATATGGGCGTTGGATGAATATGGCTTGAAAGAGACTTGGGAAAAATGTAAATTTGAACCTACTGGCATTTGGAATGGAAGCTGCCTCCTGAAGTAGTTGGACTTTCAAAGCCTTTACCTTCAAAGTCTGTTATAACAAAATTCAAAATCCTAATCTTATTCTTTTGGAGTTTGTCTGTTATAACCAAAGCCTGGTTTGACTTAAAAGTGAAGATGATGGTGCATATACATGAGTTTTTTTTTAAATCTGATATGAAAATAGACTAACTAGGTGAATTAGTATCATCTTGTTGATTTTATGCTAAAGAATAGTTTACTGTCTTTTGGTTCCTCAAAGCTTAGAGATGATTGCAATATGTTTCATTGTTCTTTCACAGTAAACCATCTTGTTTGTTTCTAAGATTCAGTTATAACTTTCTCATATAGAAATTGCAAGGGCGCCATGTTAGTGTAATGCATTTTTCACTTGCTTAAGAGGGTTTTTTTAGCTTACTTGAAGGCTTTATGGTTATAGATGATTGCAGTGTGCTTAATTATTCTTTTACAGTAAAGCATCTTGCTTGATTCTTAGATTGTTCGGTTATAACTTTCTTATAGAGAAAACTGCAGTGCCACCATGTTAGTTTTATACATATTTTGTTTCACTTGCTTACTGTTCTTATTGCAACTTGCTTGAAGATTTTATCATTACAGATCAACTGAACAAATATTGAGATGGATGCGTAGAATTCAGTTTCTTGTGTATATTGCAATCGTAATCGTTTGCTGAGGAGAAGATATAGGTACCGTTTGTGGTTTTAAAATTGGGGTCTGTTCTTTACGAAGAGAGCTGAGAATCTGAGCGGAGCATTCGAGTGACGCATTCGAACGGATAACGTTGAGTGAACAAAGAGTGCATTTGTATGCTGCGAGGTGAAAATCTGAGCGAAATATTTGAAATGTATATATTTAAAAAAATTGATTTATGTTTAATTAATTATTTTTAGTGAATAATATATATCCATAATTTACAAAAATAAATAAATTAATTAATTAAATTGTAAAATTTTAAATTGTTCGGATTCAGTTCAAAAACAACTCCATGCTATAGTACCTATTAATACGATCGCAATGCAAAAACCTCGTTTCAAATGAAATTCATTTGGACATGCTATTAATTTTAGAAATTTATAAATGTTAAATTTAAATTACTTAACATTATTAATTAATTAAACAGCCCCCTTCACAACCAATGCACCATTTTCCTTCGTTCCCATAATGGGTCATTTACTCGTTGTCGCTTCAGACACGGGAACAGGGAATTTGGACTGTCGAACGATGTCCTACTTCAATCGTAAATTGTAATTTTCTAATGCTTTAAGAATTGAAAAACCTCTGTTTTATTGCTTTATTTATCATGTTCGTTGAGTATAACTGGTACATGTAAGCAATTATTTTGCAGCCATTTTAAGATTTAAGTGTAGGAAGTATCTTATAGTCCAAAAATTAGAGGGGTCAAAATATTCTTTAGTCAATGTTGTATTAAATGGGAATCTGTGATATAATTAAGATTATGACAAACTTCAAACTGGAGTTCATTCAATTTAATAAACAATGAGTAGAGAGTTACGCACTCACAAAGTCTGCATACTTTGAATCATATATAAGCATTTAAACCTTAATGTGCTTATGCCACCAATGTTGTATGAACTCTAATAACTTTATCTGTCATCAATTGAAGGTGTCTTATAGCCCAAAAATTATAGGGGTCCAAATAATTTTTAGCCATCTTGGATTAAATGCGAATTTGTGATATAATAAAGTACATAAAAAACTTCGAACTGGAATTTCAAATATGAATTCAACTTAATTCATAATGAGTAGAGTCGTGACTGATGAAGTCTACCTACTTTGAATCGTATATAAGTATTTAACACTTAATGTGCTTATGTCACTAATGTCATATGAACTTAATAACTTTATCCAACACGTCAGCTAATAACTTTATCTATCACTGCTACACATTCAACTATGTGTTATTTTCAAGGTTAAAAAGGCTTACACTTGACCTTAGATCTACACTGGTAGAGTTAGGGGTACAACCAAGTGGTAATTGTGTAATTTATTGTGGATTATCTAACTTTATAATTAATTTTGTTCATAATATGTTGTATACTTGTAACATTGTGAAATAAAATAATTAAGTAATAATTTAAAACATATCAATTGGAAAATCCTTAAATAATATGTTATATGATAATACTTGTCGAGCGTTGTAATCATGAGAAATTTTTACAATATTGAATATATACTATTTTAAATATTCTTAGTCAAGATGTTTTGAGAAAGGATACCGATACTTTCATTGAGACCATAGTACATAATGCTCTTTAAATGTTGGGCAGTGTATTACTCATCACTGCCAAGAGCATTAAGAGGTTACATACTAGTTATTGTGTAACTATGAAATGACTCGTCCTAGAGTTTCGCGTTGGTCGATAATAGCAAGATCAAACAAGGAATCTTTGTAATGATATTATACGGTTTTTTAAGTTGAGAATGCCATTAAACTTCAGCGTGAATACTGCATTTCAATTATATAGTCCTCGAGCAACTACAGTTGCATCTGAATTGAAACATTGAAAGTGATGCACCATTCGAAAGAGAATCTGTCTCCTTAATTGTACGAGGTTAGTATCATGGTCAACTGTAATCAACTCAAAGTTAAAAATTCTAATCAGAGTAGAAAGATTAATAATATCATTGAGCCATAGATTTCGTATATGGACTAACCAAGTTGAATGTGGATAATATTGGAGTTTTGACCAATACTAAACTACATATATCCTAAAATGATAGTGTTGACAAAGAGGTCTTGTATAAACAGTTGTAACTAAAAGGTACAGCTCCGATGATATCTTTATTAATAGTTAGCTTGGAAGCGTAAACTTTTGGTCCGGCTACGAATTTCCTAAAATATGCTTTACTCATATATAATTTAATGATCATATATTATTTTTAGCGTATTATTTCTAGGCTGGACTGGAACTATTCAAACTAAGTTAAAACAGTTAATATTTTTTGAAAATTCAAACCATTCCTCCATGCTTAAGAATATGATGTAACAAATAAGTATCATTTAAACAAATAAATATCATTTATAAATTCATTGTTTATTAATTAATAACATAAATAAAATTCAAACTAAAAAAATTAAATGTTGCAACTTAGAAATAAAAAATTTAAACCAACTATACATTATTTCAACGTAAAACCATGACCAAATATTTTTGCAAATCATTTTTTCTTGAATGTGTTAATCATATGTATATAAGTTGTAGAAGAACAATTCATGCGCAAAGCACATGTCATCATCACGCGCGACGCGCGTGCCATAGCGCTCGAATAAACAAGGAATTCAGCCAAACTGACACACCACTAGACAAGTTAATGTGTGAACACTAGTATTTTGAAATGATCAAATATTAATCGCTAACTGAATTCACACTACGAGTTACACAACTGAATTCACTCATAATAATTAAATTAACTAATATTTGATAAATATTAGTCATTGTTTTTTGAAAGGTACTTATATACAACATATCACTGGGACAACATATCACATGTCAATAAATGTTCGAATCACGCTATGTAAGTTTCGAACTTGTGACCTTTCGTATCAAAGTCAAATCACTTAACCACTGGAACACGGTGTTTGTCAATATTAGTTATTGTTGTATTTGATATTTAGGATTTATTTACTAAGTTAGCCTCTAGAAAATGTTCTAGGTGCATTTGGTAATTAACAAGATGCATATATAAAAGTTATATATTGCATATTAATATAATGGATATCGATATATATTTAAATTATATTTAAAAATGGAATTAACCGCGCTTGCGACTGAAGTGTTTTAAGTTCAATTTGGGTCCTTTAGTGGTCGACCACGAGGCTCTGGTTGAGAGTTTATTTTCTACCAGTTTTGATTGGTTTTGAACGGCTCTGTGATTCGTGTTATCATAACCCTTCCTTATAAAGAAATTTCCAAGTCGATTGTTGTTAGTTATAAAACAGTGAAAACCGACGTAGTGTAATTTTGATGGCAATTCCCAAGTCGTGAAATTGAGTGTTTTTAGGGGTTACAACCTTTTTTCAAGTATACCCTTACTAATTATATTATAGAATCAATCTTCAAAAAACTAAAGAATAAATATAAAAATATATATGTAACGACCCGGAATTTTGAGCAATATCAATTTAATAATCTTTGATAATAATTAAATTGATTTGATCATTTTACATTATAAATTGACAAGTTAAAATTATTTCAAAGGCTGAAAATAATAATTTGTTAATATCTATAAACATTTTTCTTAACAATATAAATTGGCAAGATTAAATTCTTTTGAAAATTTATAACATTTTAATTTGGAATATTTATTTTGGTAATTGGTAAGACTTATTTTATTTTCTATTTATAATATATATATTGACATATCTTGTAAATAGGGAATGTTTTATGTAGTAAGATTTTATATTCAAATTGTAATATATATGAATGTATATATTGTGATTTAAGATTTGTTTTAAAGTTTAATACGGTAATTAACAAACTTAATATTAAAAATGTTTTTTTCTATTTGAAATGTGTATATATATTTGTATAGGAAAATTATTAATTTAAATTTAACAAGAGTTTTTCACACTTTAATATATATAGTTTTGAAAATTTGAAATGTTAATTTGATTTAATATTTTTAATGATATTTGAAGTTTAAATTTTTTTTTATATAACAAAGTTAATTGCTTATTATTATAAACATATAGTTTAACTGGAGTTAGATAAGATTTAAATTTTAAATTTCATTTGCTTAATAACTTTTCATTTTAATTATTACACAAGATAAATTTGTTTTAAAATTTTAAGAGTTGAAATAAAATAGATGTTTCAAGCATATAAACATTTATTTGAATCAAAACATAAGTTACTTGAATTCACATGAATATTTATTAAAAATCTAAAAGCTTGTTTATATAAGATAAAAACATTTTACAATCATATAAATATTACATAATAAAATCAATAATTAAGCATTAAAATACAACACATACATATACACTTCATGCAAGGTTTAAAATAAATTATTAAAAGGAAATAACATTTAAAACATTAATTAAACATTAAAATAACATTTAAAAGAAAACATTAATAAAACAATAATAACACTTGTTAACCTTTTAATGTGGGTTAAGACAAGTGTAAGATCATTATGACTTTAAGTGACAAATGTCTTTTTTAATAATGAAATTTAAAATTTTGTTGTAAAATTAAAAGAGAAGTTTTATTCTTCAGCTGAAACATTTTCTTCAACTCAAACAAAAATACAAAAAAAAAACAAAGATCTGAAAAGAAGAATGAAAACTGCAAACCTGAAAATAAGAGAAAGAACAAATCTGAAGAAAAAAAAGAAGAATCCTGGGAAGTAATAAATCTGGGATTCAATAGATGCTGGATTTGCAAAATCGGGGGGGGGATGCAAGATTAAAATTCAATCATGCAGCAATAATTAATCAACATGCAGATTTATTCAAGAAATTCTGGAATCAACAAACAATAAAACCAAAATACAGTGAAATCAAAAGCCTGGAAGCAAACTGATTATGTCTTCTGCCATCAAATGTGAGTAAATGATTTGGTTTAAAAACAGTTTAATTCCTGCTTCAATATGTTATTGTGATGAATAATTTGTTGTTAATGGAATATATTTTTTTTGAATTGCATGATTGCGTATGTGGTTCGAATACCTGTGTTGTTAAAAATATATTACTGTGTATAAAAACAGTTTCAAAGTTTAGAATAAATTCAATAACTAACTTATGAATTCGAACTTGACTTAGAATTGTGAATTGAAGTTGTTGGTAATCAAGTAAGTTATCCTCTAAAATAATTATTAGTTTTTAAAGTAAGTTATTAGTCCTGAAATTTGAGTTTACAGTAAAACTTTTAATTTGGGTCAAATCTTTATTATTTCAATCTTAAGTTTTGATCTTATAACTAGATTACATATTGGAAATCATGATTTTTAATGAACATATCATGATTTTTAGATTATTTTTTAGTGTGAATTTAGGATTTTGTTGTTTTGGGCAAATTGAACGATTTACGGCAAACCATGGAAAATTGGACCTCGTCGTTGATCATGAAGGTGGAGGAGGCAACAGGGGTCATGCGAAAAATACATTTGGAATTTATTATTGAGTGAGATGGCCGATAATCGAGGGGATAGGGTTAACAACCTTTAAATGTCGATGGTGTTCTATGGGTTGTTGCATCATCATGGAGCTATCGGAGGCGAACGCGTGCATTGCCGTAGGTTCAGGGGGACGTGAGGGAGCTTCGGAGGAGACAGTGGGCCTTCTCGACGTTTGTGCTGCCGTGGAGGTTGGTTTTACTGGTGAGGGTGTTTCGAACTAATGGGTTCAAAGGTAAATTTTTGATTCTTGAGCGTAATTGTTTTTCTGGGTTGAGCGTTGAGATGGAGGGGTTGATCGTGACTTGTCGAGGAAGCAATGATGGTCGTTGGTGACTGGAAGAGCGGTGCACGTTGCACGTGTGCATAAGTGTGTCAGGAGAGGGAAGGAGTTTGTGAGGGAAGTGGATTTGCTCGGGTTTTTGTTCAGGGTGGTTCGAGTTTTACTCGAAGCAGGAAGAGAGGTGGGGAGACTCGGGGTAGATACGGGTTTTAGTGGAGTTTACTCTGGTAAACAACGGGGAATTTCAGTGGTTGCTCGGGTTCTTTTTGTTGTGAAGTTTTGTTGTTCTGGGTTTTAAAAGTTTTGTAAAAAAAATAACAGTAATGTTTTAAAAAACTTTAAGCAAAGGGAATTTGAGTTTTGCAGATAATTCAAGCCTTAAAACCAAAAATTAAACAAGTTTTATTTTTAAAACTAAATTTTGTTTCAAGTTAAAAGTTTTAAACAAGTTTATATATTTTAGAATATGCAAGTTTTAAAAATAAAAATAAGTGAATGTTTGAATAAAGTTTGTGTTAAATTTTTATTAAAGATCTTTGGAAAGGTTTTAAAGATTTAAAAGTTTAATTTAAAATGTGTTTAATTATAATTGATTTTTTTTAAAATGTTGTATTTTAATGATTAAGAATTGATAATCAATTGTAATAAAGATTTATCTTATGTAAATTGGAATTTTGATTTAATTAAAGATAATTAGATAATTAAATTATTATCCATTGAAAGGTTATTGGTTAATATAAATGATTTAATTAAGATAATTGTTTTTTTAACTAAGAATCTTTTTAAATAAGAAGTAAAGAATCATTTAATTTATTTTATATGATTAAGTTAAATAGTTAATTAAGTAATTAATTTGTGATTAATTAAGATAATCACTTTGGATTAATCTAATATAATTACTTAGGGAAGTAATTAAGTGGTTAATTACTTGAGGTAATTAAGTAAAGGATAATTACTTTATGGAAGTAATTAAGTAATGTGATTTAGAGTTAATCACTTGAGTTATTAATTAAAGAATTAATTAATAAAATTTATTTAAAAGTTAGGATTTGTTTAATTAATGGTTAATTAATAAAAGGATTAAGAGTAATTAATTTAGTAATTAATTACTTGTTAAATAATTAAGTAAAAAGAAATTTTAATTAATGAAGTAATCATTAATTAATGAAAATAATTGTAAATTAATAATTTAAGGATAATTAATTCATAACTAAGTTTTAATTACTAAATGTAATTAAAAGTAATTAATCAGAAGTGATTAATTAAAAGTAATTAATTAATGCGATTAATTAGAAGTAATTAATCAAGCGTATTTAAATAAAAAGTAATTAATCAAATATGATTAATTAGAAGAAATTAATCAGCTATGATTAAAGGATAATTAAGGAATAATTATCAGGATAATCAAAGAATAGTTAATCAAGTATGATTAATTTTAAAAGGTAATTAAGAGGTAATTACTTAGTATAATTTGGAAGAAATTAATCAGGATGATTAATTAATATGGGAATTAAGTAATAATTACTTAAAGCAATTAAGTGATAATTAATCAAGGAAGATTAATTGAAATGGATAATTAAGTGATGTTAGTTAATTAATTAATTTGTAATTAATTAATGAATAAGTAAGTTGAATTGATGATAATCCAAGTGATTAATTAAGAATTAATTTAATTAAGGAAGAATTAAATTAATTAAGTGTGGATCAAGCTTTATATGAATGATTGGTTGATAAGTATCATTGAATGAGTTAATGATATTGGTTGTTGTTGGATGACATTGATTGATGGGTGATGATGTAAATATGCTATATCTGAATGTGATATATATGCTGCTTTGTGATATATATAGATTCATGTGATAATAGATGCTTATCTATCTGTGTAATATGAATACATCCATTTATGTTAAGTGATATTTTCTGAAATATTTAATGCTTAAATCCCTTAAGTATAACTTGGACATTAAAATGGCGTTTGGTTTCGATGAGACCGGGATCGGGTTTCCATATTTGGATATCCGAAAACCACATCGATTCCAATTAAACGTAGGTCGTTAATCCAAGTTGGGCGAGTGAAGACTCGAGGTGTAAGGGCTATATGTCAGTATAACTTTGTGGGTGATTCCATAATGAGTTTGACGGAATAGTGTTTATAGGTTCGAGATGGTGATTCAGAGTGCAAGGGCTATGGTCGTTGACTCTGAGGGTGATTCCAAAATGAGTGCAACGAGATAGTGCCTTCGGTTTCGTTCGAACCCGGAACGGACTTGTATGGATTGAATGCTTTCAACACATCGTCAGGCGGACGATGAGAATTCTAAGATAGATGTTTTCTATAAATATAATCGCAGCCTCAAGCCTCATCAACCGGGAATGGCTAAAACAGGGGAGGTGCAGCAAGGCTTCGTGGGTCGCTCCCACTGGAGAGCGAGATACATCCCTGTCTAGATGTCCCTTTTTATTTCGGCTTTGTGGGAGGTAGGAACTGCAGCCAACTGCGGGGTGGTCTTGTTCGGGACTATTCAGTAAGGAATGGTCCCGGCCTTGTGTTGCAGGGGAGTGGGAGTACTCCTCGGTACGGTGATCTAGGCCACGTACTGTGACGGGCGGTACCCCAGTAGCCCTGCCATTGATGGAAACCCATTTTCCCAACGAGACCCTACGGTTTTGTTTGTATTACCCACTTTTGTGGCTAGTAGCTGGAATTTAATCATGTAACAATTTCGGCTATTTCATATTTATTTGAAAACCCTAGACACTATTATAATATCACTGAATTTCCTATCAAATGTTTTGGTTAGCGTAAGGTAAAAACTTTTCCATGATTATGTGTGGGAATTCTTACGTGATACCTTTCTTTTCAAAGGATTTTCTAAAGTTAAGCAATCTTAAACCGTTTACTCACACCAGACCCATGTCTGACCCGAGTGTTTATTTTCTGTTTTATTAAACTCTTGGGTACTCATATTATATATGAGTAGTCAAGTGATTCAGGTTATCCTTGACGAAATCTGGAGGAGATTTGGAGCAGGAGGCTTCAGCGTGTAGATATGTAGTTAGTGTTTCCGCTGTGTGTTATTCTGTGTTGATGTTCTTGTATTGTATATTAGACATAAATGTTATAACTGTCTAAATTTGAGTTGTTTAGTTGTGTACTCTAATGTATATGATATTATGTATATGTTCTATATTATATTTAAATCGTTCCGCTGTGAGATTCTGATGTGTTGTTTTCTCTTTCTTCTCTTTCTTTTCTTCTTCTATCCCTTTCTTTCTTAATTAGTGATGCGATTTTCTGGTGATAGAAAGTCGGGTCGCTACAGTTGGTATCAGAGCATTAGGTTGAGTGAATGCCTAGGCTCTGGAGTGGTGTCTATCTTGAGAGAGCGTACTTGTAATTTATATATATATATATATATATATATATATATATATATATATATATATATAACTACCTAATCTGTTGGGTTATCTGTTCGGATTTTCCAACATAGGATATAAAGGCAGATAAGGTAGGAGTGTGTGGAACACGACTACCACTAATGGAAGAGGTTTATATGTTGTGGTTGAAGATGTATCTGTCGAGATTGTAGACCTATTACCGTCTCGAATAAGCTTTGTAGATTGTAGAAAGGATTTCTTTGTGTCCAGAGGAGATGCAGGTAAGGGTATCTTGATAGCTTCAGGAAGGAATAGCTGTGTGATGAGATGCAGTTTCCATAGATGGTTCTGAAGATGTTTCTTTTGGAGCCAGATTTAGATGGTGTTGGAAGAGCAATTGATGTCTACTGCAATGAAGATTCGAATGTTTAGAGATTCTCTGGATCTCAAGTAAGGGTATCTTATCTATATTGAAGATTGAGACTAAGGTCAATGAGTTACCTCATTTCGGGCATGGTCTCATTTGTTTTCCCTTAAAAAGATAAGTGGTTGGTGTTTGGTTTGGAGCCGAGTTTCTTAAGAAGATGTCGACTCGTCTCAAGGATTTTTGGAAAAATTGAATGTTAGTTTTGTGTTTCAAGAAGCTTCTGGTTAAGAATGATCTTGTAGCTTAGCAGTATCATTGAAGTGAAGTTTGGAAGCAGCGGCATGGACCTATTTCTTCGATGATTCAGTAATCTTTGGGATTCTACTATCGGCAGACCAGGCAGATAGTGAAGCTTATCCTTTTCTTTGGGAGGCTCAGTAGAGCGAAATATCTGTTGGAAGTGATCTATCATTTTCTGATAGGTAAGCCATTCTTGAAGATTTATCTTGAATAGGAAAAGCAGTTCTAGTTGGGCAAATAGTTTTTTTTTGGAATCTGAACTGAGTAGGATCACAAAAGTGACTTGCGATTAGCTTTGAAATCTTTGAATATTCTTGGTTTGGTAATTGAGGCATCTCGAGTAGAGGTGAAAGCTATAAAGTAGTCGTAGATTTTCTAGATGTTTTTGAGGAAATTAGAAGTTGACCCAAATCGGAGATTGAGTTTTCTTATCAACTTGGAATTAAGGAGTAATTTTGATGGTTCAACCTTGTAGTGGGATGACTCTTGGAGCGGGAAGAGTTTGGTGAGGCAGCTCAAGATTCTTTGGAAAAGGATTGATCATCTTATTCTAAGTTGAGATTCTACTAAGATGTTTTAACCAAGAAGAATGGTCACTAAGATTTTATGAGTCGGATGAACAGTGTATGGAGAAAGATTGTGCTTGTGCTCTCCGATAACATTCTTATCTGCTCCAGATCAGAGTTGTGCAGCGGAAGCGAGATAGCGGTTATTCTGGTATGGGAGCAACCGGAAATTGCAATTTATCTGGATTAGAGGATTTCTACAGGAAATTCAAGTATGAAGGAATTTTTCGGATTTGGAAGGCAAGGTTGTCAAGTGCAACTGTTTGGTTATTCCATATAGGAGAGGTAGGTTTGAAAACCACTGATGCTTGTGGTATAGAGTAGTATTTGGATTTCAGAAAATTATTTTGGAAAGGGCCATTTTGTTGTGTAGGATCTGGATAATTGATTTGATTTTGGTCCAGTCTGTTGTATGAAATCAGCAACGGTTAGGCTGATCAGGAATATTGAAGGTGACTCAGGAGCATCTGAAGAGTTATGCAGTCAAGAATTGAGAAATTTTGGAATGTGCAGTTAGAGTTTGGATATTGACTTGGTTTTATCCGATCAAAGGAAATATAAGATTTGGTAAAACTGGAGAGTTCGCTCTGGAGGTATTTTGAGTTTTCTTGTGTTCTCTAGGGATTTGATTTTGATCTACAGGATTTAATTGCCAGTTGGGATAGCTGGAATTAATTGTATTTCACATATCACAGAGGAATATGTGTATGATTCTTTGAGTGATAGAATCAGCAGTTCAGAAGGATCTGGTAATTGAGATGGTTTTGAGTTTAGTCTGATATCTTGTTCAGATTTGAAGAATCGGATGAGGGAGTTCTTGGTTTTAATAGTGTAGTTACTTAAGGTTTGTAGAGCGAGTATTCCTGTATAGGTATTTGGAAAACTCTAGATAATATTAGTAAGTTCTATTCAGAATTTTTCTAGATAGATAAAATTGTTTGTTTGAATTGGTTGCTATGATTGGTAGTGTATGATTGATTGCGTGATTGCTGATTGAAATTTAAATTCTTTAGCTAGGGTTATTAAATTATCTTTGCTTTTAAATTTCGGGGACGAAATTCTTTTAAAGGGGGAGGAATGTAACGACCCGGAATTTTGAGCAATATCAATTTAATAATCTTTGATAATAATTAAATTGATTTGATCATTTTACATTATAAATTGACAAGTTAAAATTATTTCAAAGGCTGAAAATAATAATTTGTTAATATCTATAAACATTTTTCTTAACAATATAAATAGGCAAGATTAAATTCTTTTGAAAATTTATAACATTTTAATTTGGAATATTTATTTTGGTAATTGGTAAGACTTATTTTATTTTCTATTTATAATATATATATATTGACATATCTTGTAAATAGGGAATGTTTTCTGTAGTAAGATTTTATAATCAAATTGTAATATATATGAATGTATATATTGTGATTTGAGATTTGTTTTAAAGTTTAATATGGTAATTAAAAAACTTAATATTAAAAATGTTTTTTCTATTTGAAATGTGTATATATATTTGTATAGGAAAATTATTAATTTAAATTTAACAAGAGTTTTTCAAACTTTAATATATATAGTTTTGAAATTTTGAAATGTTAATTTGATTTAATATTTTTAATGATATTTGAAGTTTAAATTTTTTTTTATATAACAAAATTAATTGCTTATTATTATAAACATATAGTTTAACTGGAGTTAGATAAGATTTAAATTTTAAATTTCATTTGCTTAATATCTTTTCATTTTAATTCTTACACAAGATAAATTTGTTTTAAAATTTTGAGAGTTGAAATAAAATAGATGTTTCAAGCATATAAACATTTATTTGAATCAAAACATAAGTTACTTGAATTCACATGAATATTTATTAAAAATCTAAAAGCTTGTTTATATAAGATAAAAACATTTTACAATCATATAAATATTACATAATAAAATCAATAATTAAGCATTAAAATACAACACATACATATACACTTCATGCAAGGTTTAAAATAAATTATTAAAAGGAAATAACATTTAAAACATTAATTAAACATTAAAATAACATTGAAAAGAAAACATTAATAAAACAATAATAACACTTGTTAACCTTTTAATGTGGGTTAAGACAAGTGTAAGATCATTATGACCTTAAGTGACAAATGTCTTTTTCATTTATAACAATAAAATTTAAAATTTTGTTGTAAAATTAAAGGAGAAGTTTTATTCTTCAGCTGAAACATTTTCTTCAACTCAAACAAAAATACAAAAAAAAACAAAGATCTGAAAAGAAGAATGAAAACTGTAAACCTGAAAATAAGAGAAAGAACAAATATGAAAAAAAAAAGAATCCTAGGAAGTAATAAATCTGGGATTCAATAGATGCTAGATTTGCAAAATCGCGGGGGGGGGACGCAAGATTAAAATTCAATCATGCAGCAAGAATTAATCAACATGCAGATTTATTCAAGAAATTCTGGAATCAACAAACAATAAAACCAAAATACAGTGAAATCAAAAGCCTGGAAGCAAACTGGTTCTGTCTTCCGCCATCAAATGTGAGTAAATGATTTGGTTTAAAAACAGTTTAATTCCTGCTTCAATATGTTATTGTGATGAATAATTTGTTGTTAATGGAATATTTTTTTTTTTTGAATTGCATGATTGAGTATGTGGTTTGAATAAAGGTGTTGTTAAAAATATATTACTGTGTATAAAAACAGTTTTAAATTTTAGAATTAATTCAATAACTAACTTATGAATTCGTACTTGACTTAGAATTGTGAATTGAAGTTGTTGGTAATCAAGTAAGTTATCCTCTAAAATAATTATTAGTTTTTGAAGTAAGTTATTAGTCCTGAAATTTGAGTTTACAGTAAAACTTTTAATTTGGGTCAAATCTTTATTATTTCAATCTTAAGTTTTGATCTTATAACTAGATTACATATTGGAAATAATGATTTTTAATGAACATATCATGATTTTTAGATTAGTTTTTACTGTGAATTTAGGATTTTGCTGTTTTGGGCAAATTGAACGATTTACGGCAAACCATGGCGAATTGGACCTCGCCGTTGATCATGAAGGTGGAGGAGGCAACAGGGGTCATGCGAAAAATACATTTGGAATTTATTATTGAGTGATATGGCCGATAATCGAGGGGATAGGGTTAACAATCTTTAAATGCCGATGGTGTTCTATGGGTTGTTGCGTCATCATGGAGCTATCGGAGGCGAACGCGTGCATTGCCGTAGGTTCAGGGGGACGTGAGGGAGCTTCGGAGGAGACGGTGGGCCTTCTCGACGTTTGTGCTGCCATGGAGGTTGGTTTTACTGGTGAGGGTGTTTCGAACTAATGGGTTCGAAGGTAAATTTTTGATTCTTGAGCGTAATTGTTTTTCTGGGTTGAGCGTTGAGATGGAGGGGTTGATCGTGACTTGTCGAGGTCGCAATGATGGTCGTTGGTGACTGGAAGAGCGGTGCACGTTGCACGTGTGCATAAGTGTGTCAGGAGAGGGAAGGAGTTTGTGAGGGAAGTGGATTTGCTCGGGTTTTTGTTCAGGGTGGTTCGAGTTTTACTCGAAGCAGGAAGAGAGGTGGGGAGACTCGAGGTAGATACGGGTTTTAGTGGAGTTTACTCGGGTAAACAACGGGGAATTTCAGTGGTTGCTCGGGTTCTTTTTGTTGTGAAGTTTTGTTGTTCTGGGTTTTAAAAGTTTTGTAAAAAAATTAACAGTAATGTTTTAAAAAACTTTAAGCAAAGGGAATTTGAGTTTTGCAGATAATTCAAGCCTTAAAACCAAAAATTAAACAAGCTTTATTTTTAAAACTAAATTTTGTTTCAAGTTAAAAGTTTTAAACAAGATTATATATTTTGGAATATGCAAGTTTTAAAAATAAAAATAAGCGAATGTTTGAATAAAGTTTGTATTAAATTTTTATTAAAGATCTTTGGAAAGGTTTTAAAGATTTAAAAGTTTAATTTAAAATGTGTTTAATTATAATTGATTTTTTTTTTAAATGTTATATTTTAATTATTAAGAATTGATAATCAATTGTAATAAAGATTTATCTTATGTAAATTGGAATTTTGATTTAATTAAAGATAATTAAATTGGTAAAGATAATTAAGATAATTAAATTATTATCCATTGAAAGGTTATTGGTTAATATAAATGATTTAATTAAGATAATTGTTTTCTTAATTAAGAATCTTTTTAAATAAGAAGTTAATAATCATTTAATTTATTTTAAATGATTAAGTTAAATAGTTAATTAAGTAATTAATTTGTGATTAATTAAGATAATCACTTTGGATTAATCTAATATAATTACTTAGGGAAGTAATTAAGTGGTTAATTACTTGAAGTAATTAAGTAAAGGATAATTACTTTAAGGAAGTAATTAAGTAATGTGATTTAGAGTTAATCACTTGAGTTATTAATTAAAGAATTAATTAATAAAATTTATTTAAAAGTTAGGATTTGTTTAATTAATGGTTAATTAATAAAAGGATTAAGATTAATTAATTTAGTAATTAATTACTTGTTAAATAATTAAGTAAAAAGAAATTTTAATTAATGAAGTAATCATTAATTAATGAAAATAATTGTAAATTAATAATTTAAGGATAATTAATTCATAACTAAGTTTTAATTACTAAATGTGATTAAAAGTAATTAATCAGAAGTGATTAATTAAAAGTAATTAATTAATGCGATTAACTAGAAGTAATTAATCAAGGGTATTTAAATAAAAAGTAATTAATCAAATATGATTAATTAGAAGAAATTAATCAGGTATGATTAAAGGATAATTAAGGAATAATTATCAGGATAATCAAAGAATAGTTAATCAATTATGATTAATTTTAAAAGGCAATTAGGAGGTAATTACTTAGTATAATTTGGAAGAAATTAATCAGGATGATTAACTAATATGGGAATTAAGTAATAATTACTTTAAGCAATTAAGTGATAATTAATCAAGGAAGATTAATTGAAGTGGATAATTAAGTGATGTTAGTTAATTGATTAATTTGTAATTAATTAATGAATAAGTAAGTTGGATTGATGATAATCCAAGTTATTAATTAAGAATTAATTTAATTAAGGAAGAATTAAATTAATTAAGTGTGGAGCAAGCTTTATATGAATGATTGGTTGATAAGTATCATTGAAAGAGTTAATGATATTGGTTGTTGTTGGATGACATTGATTGATGGGTGATGATGTGAATATGCTATATCTGAATGTGATATATGCTGCTTTGTGATATATAAAGATGCATGTGATAATAGATGCTTATCTATCTGTGTAATATGAATACATCCATTTATGTTAAGTGATATCTTCTGAAATATTTAATGCTTAAATCCCTTAAGTATAACTTGGACATTAAAATGACGTTTGGTTTCGATGAGACTGGGATCGGGTTTCTGTATTTGGATATCCGAAAACCACATCGATTCCAATTAAACGTAGGTCTTTAATCCAAGTGGGGCGAGTGAAGACTCGAGGTGTAAGGTCTATACGTCAGTATAACTCTGTGGGTGATTCCATAATGAGTTTGACGGAATAGTGCCTATAGGTTCGAGATGGTGATTCAGAGTGCAAGGGCTATGGTCGTTGACTCTGAGGGTGATTCCAAAATGAGTGCAACGAGATAGTGCCTTCGGTTTCGTTCGAACCTGGAACGGACTTGTATGGATTGAATGCTTTCAGCACATCGTCAGGCGGACGATGAGCATTCTAAGATAGATGTGTTCTATAAAGGTAATCGCAGCCTCAAGCCTCATCAACCGGGAATGGCTAAAACAGGGGAGGTGCAGCAAGGCTTCGTGGGTCGCTCCTACTGGAGAGCGAGATACATCCCTGTCTAGATGTCCCTTTTTATTTCGGCTTTGTGGGCGGTTGGAACTACAACTAACTGTGGGGTGGTCTTGTTCGGGAGTGTTCAGTAAGGATTGGTCCCGGCCTTGTGTTGCAGGGGGTGGGAGTACTCCTCGGTACGGTGATCTAGGCCACGTACTGTGACGGGCGGTACCCCGGTAGCCCTGCCATTGATGGAAACCCATTTTCCCTACGTGACCCTACGGTTTTGTTTGTATTACCCACTTTTGTGGCTAGTAGCTGGAATTTAATCATGTAACAATTTCGGCTATTTCATATTTATTTGAAAACCCTTGACACTATTATAATATCACTGAATTTCCTATCAAATGTTTTGGTTAGTGTAAGGTAAAAACTTTTCCATGTTTATGTGTGGGAAGTCTTACGTGATACCTTTCTTTTCAAAGGATTTTCTAAAGTTAAGCAATCTTAAACCGTTTACTCCCACCAGACCCCTGTCTGACCCGAGTGTTTATTTTCTGTTTTATTAAACTCTTGGGTACTCATATTATATATGAGTAGTCAAGTGATTCAGGTTATCCTTGACGAAATCTGGAGGAGCTTTGGAGCAGGAGGCTTCAGCGTGTAAATATGTAGTTAGTGTTTCCGCTGTGTGTTATTCTGTGTTGATGTTCTTGTATTATATATTAGACATAAATGTTATAACTGTCTAAATTTGAGTTGTTTAGTTGTGTACTCTGATGTATATGGTATTATGTATATGTTTTATATTATATTTAAATCGTTCCGCTGTGAGATTCTGATGTGTTGTTTTCTCTTTCTTCTCTTTCTTTTCTTCTTATATCCATTTCTTTCTTAATTAGTGATGCGATTTTCTGGTGATAGAAAGTCGGGTCGCTACAATATATGTAACGTTACTTTAGTGAAAAACTCTCAAAACTAGTGTATTTTAAACTTGTAAGCGTGTATTAATCGGTTATAACAGTTCACGTAAACCAATCAAAACCGCTATGATCATTTACGGTCAAAAACGTTAATCTTAAGACCTTTCATCACTAGTACTACAAAACTCCCAAACGAAGCTTAAAGGGATGAAGAAAGAAGTCTTGGGGTTGTGCTTGGCAAGAGGAAATAGTGGAAGATCTTTTCCACTTGATCCACTATATAAGCAACCCAAAGCCCCCACATTTTTCTCCACTTTCTCCCATCTTTGGTCGCTGCTACCTTTAGCCTTCCTCACAATAGCCAAACCCCCATTAAACCCAAAACATCAAACAGTTTGATTCAAGCAGAGGTACTTCGACCCCATCAACTATGTATAGGGATCTAGGAAATCTAAGAGACTTTCAATGTGATTTTAAGGTTACACTTCTGTAAGGTATATTCTGATTCGTATGTATATTACTATGTATACTGTAATAGCCTATACATATATTATTACAATGTTTAATTTATAATTCAATTTCATAACTAATAATTAAATGCATTTATTCATGTTAGCACAATAATACCGTACATACATATACAATATTTCGGTTAAATTGCTCTCGATAATTTAAAAAATATTTAGGTCGAAATATATTTATATTTGTTATATATATATAATTTATAAATTACTAAAAGAACAATTTCAATTAAATGTCAATATACATACATACATGCATATATATACATATATATATAATTAAAAATTATTTTTGGCCACACATATTTATTTTTATTGTAATATTACTTAGTAAATACAAGATGTTTTACAATTTTGAATTAATATCTTAAATTAAGATTTGAATGGCCACATATATATTTTATTGTAATATTACTTGGTTAAATATAAGATGTTTTACAATTTTGAATTAATATCTTAAATTAGGATTTGAATTCAAGTATTTGTTTATCCAGTTAAAAATTAGATATTTTATTTAAAATTAAAATTTGAAAAATCATGACTTGGTAAATTATATACGATTTTGTAAAATTTTATTTATTATTTTTTAAAATACATCGCAATTAGCAGTAGGTAGTGTCGGCCTAGCTTTCAATCCATCGCAACTTGTAGTTACTTTAACAGGTAGTGTTGGCCTAGCTTTCAATCCATCACAACTTGTAGTTACTATAACTTATATATTCTCAAATAGGCTGCAGTTGCAGTTTTATACTATACAGGCAATAATCTGCATGCTGATTGATGTCCATTTCCTCTAATAGCAGATGCATCTGCCCTATATATTCATATGCTTGTCAAAGCCATCCATATATACACCAAGCTAGCTTGTTCACTCTTCAATTTGGTTGATTGATTCCTAAAATTTTAATTGTTCTTAACTACTGTATATATACTGAAACATATATATGCAATTAATTTTAATTGTGCAACAAGAGGGATGTGTCCATGATATGCTGATTCATGTCTACATTTTTATTATATATGTATGATGCCATAGATTTTTATTTTGTCAAATTGTGAACTTAGCTATTATATATTTTGGGTAGTTAATTATTATCATGCATTCATTTACATAATAATTCCTCACTCAGTGCCATTCATTCCTTAATTTGCAGATCCACGTTGCATCTGCACTGTCTATATATGTGCTCCCCTATCCTTCCCTTAATTTCAAAGTTGTAAATTTTATATTCATTGGTGCTATTTTTTCATGTTCCTTTCTACCTCAGCATATGTAATGTTTTGTTTTTCTTCAGAATCCTTCATCGACATTCATTAGCACATACATATTTTACAAAATGTTGTTTGTATGCTTAAATGTGATCTATTTTTTTTAACAGGCCATGTCATTAAGTAATTTATATTCATATATAATTTTGTGTTTATCAAAATTTTAATTGGAATAAAATTAACTTTTAAACTTTCACTCTTTTTTTTTATTATCAAAAACGGAACATGTTAAACTAATGGCAAGGAGAGTTCTGGAGCCAATTTTGACTTCCTTTTCCTATTCAACTTTGGTTTCCCAAATAAGTATTAGAGAGAGGGAGGGAGGACAAATCTGTATGATGGTTCGGTTAAGGACTGATGTAATAAGCAGAGTGGTTTATCAGATCAATTAATGGGGCACAAGAACATTGAAAAATTAATGTACATTTATCAGCATATCTCATTACTGCATTGACACTGAGATTCCCAACAACGGTGTAAACACTTTGATTTTTTTAATACCATATATATGTTGTGTTATCCGTATATGCTTTCTTATTAGTTTATGATAAACATTTGATTTACCCGGATTTTGAAAAGAAAACTCTTTGTGCTCTAAAAGATAACGAAATCATGACAAAAATATTCGGACCCATACAAGATCTCCAGGGTCATTCAATTATGTTTTGGATACTAGACATATTTGATTGACCTTCATACCTCTTGGAAAAGGTTACACAAAGAAGATATGTTCTGTATTCAATCAATACATAGTAATCTTGCCTAAATAATTGGCTTTGATCAGCTTAGGTAGTCAGCTTCTTTTGAAACACTGGGAACTTGGCATCTTTTGAGAAAAAAAAGTTTGCGTCTGCTAATATGCAATTAGATTCAGCAAGAACTACGTGAAACCAATGGGATAAATTCATTTTCACATCAACTAGGACTCACCACCAACTACGCTGAATTGTGGAGACTTTTTCTTGGACAAAAACAATATTAAGGTTAACATAATAGTTTGGTAAGATTTGAACTTTGAATAGTTTATCTAACTACCTTTATTGTGTAAATATATTTGCACAATCTGGGCCCATTTCACCAAAACACACAAAAATAATTGCTGAATATTTTGATTCATCTTATCAGTTTGAATTTGTCGAAATATTGTAACTTCCTTCCACATAGTTATGTGTTTTTAGACAATATCTCAAATGAAAAAGACCTTAATTTTATATTTGTCGTTTCTTAGTTTTATGCGCTTGAACAAACACACACTAGCATTGTCGACTGATGTAAACTTGTAGAGTATTAACATTGAAATGCAGATCCAAACATGATGTAGAGTAGGTGAACAAGGCATAAGGCGATACACCGAAAGTGTTGTGTTAATTCCTTACTAAAAGAAGGGGAAGATCCAAGCAAGAGAGTAGAAGAGGAGGCTACTGAATAGATTTGCACATCTGCTGCAAACTGACTGTATCACATGGCTCGGCTTAGGATGAGTCTGACTAGAATTGCAGTTACAATTGGGTGGCTGAAACTAGAATGTGGATGTGTGTTTTGGGACCTGTTCAATCTTTGATACTTTGATGAACAGGGGCAACACTAAGCTTTAGAATGCACTGTCTCAGATTAAACCGATGTAGAATATTAATCTAAAAATAAGCCTGATAACGAGGCTAGTTATTATGGCTAGAACTCTGCTTCTGAATATGCAAATCTGAATATGAGATTGTAGTTTAGTTTAGTTAAAGGAACCACCAAATTTAGAAACTGAGGTAGAAATAAACTGTAATATTGGGGCTTGATAGAGGTAGAAAATTCTAAAGCTAGGCTTAAGAAAATACAGCTGTGTATTGTAGCTGTGATTAGTTAAGGTATAACATGCTTGATAAGTGTTTGATGATAGAATGCTAAAGTTACGGAATTCTGAAACTTGTTACTATTGAGATGCTGAGATTGACTAAAAAATTCTTGGCGATAGAATGTGGACATGACAGTTCCGTGCGTGCATAGCAAAGTATGGCAGAAAGTTTGAACCAAGGTGCAGTCATAGCATCGTTGTAAGTGACCTGTTGCATTCGACGGAAACTGAAAAAGGGAATGGCATTCTGCTACAAATACTGAAATAGTGGTGCTGCTTGGTAAGTGTTGCTGCCGAGTGATCTGTTTGGGATAAATGAAGCTGTACAAAAGTGTTCCTTGCTTTGCAAACTGAATAGGTTGGTATCATTGAGAACCCATTTATTTTATTCTTTGCTTAGTGGTAAAAGTGAATTATTAATATTTGGCTATAGAGTTTGAATTATAGCAACTAGCAACGCAGATGAGACATCAACGTCCTTCCTCTGCTCTAAATGACGTTAGTAATAAAATATCTACTTCGGTATTCTGGTAGGGCTGTCTATCGATATCCAAAAAATACGAAATCCGTCTGCATTCTTATCTGAAAAGCGGATAAATTTCTAATATCCGGAAAAAGAAATGCGAATGCGGATACAAAGGCATCCGCATTCGAAAATTATTCGTCCGGTTATATCAAAATTATAGTTTTAAATTATGTGTATTTTAATACAATAAAAAATATTCATTTATTGTTTTTATTAAGTTAGTAGTATATATTATATGCATCTAGTGCTTATTAACCGTTCAAAACTATTCATTATCACAATAATTGCTTATTTTTAACACTTCTATAATCAATGAACTTGAAAAAAAATCATGTTAAGTTTAAAAATTCATTTATATTTGTTGATTTATTGATTGTTGGAAGATATGATAATTATTCGATATCCGTACGTATCCGTGGATACCGATATCCATAAATTATTTCGGATGCAGATGCGGATATGGCATTATCCGCATCTGAATGTATTTGACAGGCCTATATTCATGTATCTGTTCTTTAAAATAATGTTTTACATCTTTGGTACAATGTATGTATAACATGGATAACACTTTGCATTACATAATAATAAGATAAGGCAAGTTTCTTTATCATTAATTTGGGTATTGCATTTGCTATACGTGAGTATAATTGATAGGATATGCATTACGATGTTGGTGCATCACTGGTAACTTAAATACTTTACTATCTTCACAAAAATTAGCATATTATGTTACATGATGTTCATTGTATTGTTTTTACTTGTTTTGGACCATAATGATGTTGAAAGTAAGTTATTCGCCCTTTTAACTTTTAGGTATGTTTGAATCACTTGTAATGAATTTGCACTTTATCCAATGCTCATTTTTTTTTACAACTTCTTTGTGCCCATTTACCTGTATCAAATATAGCCCTATTTTGAGCAGCTGCATTTCAAATGTTGTCAGTGTAATTTTTTTTTGAGAAAAAAACAATGACAAAATTTCAAAAGTTGTTAGTGTTTTTTCTTAATTTTTTTAGTTGACTCATTTTGAAAAGGTGCCAACTAAACTGGAAAAAAAGAACACGGACTACATTTGAAATGTCATCGGTACACTCTGGCCAGCTCAGCGCCGAGCTGATCAAAACAGGACTATATTTGATATTAGTTTAAAAAAAGGTCATTTGCGTAATAAGTTTTAAAATGGAGCTACATTTGCATGATAAGTTTTAAAAAGGAGCTAAAATGCAAAAAATTCCTTTAAAATATGCAAAATCATAAAGCACTAATTGGGAAAATTCAATTCACAACGCATTCCATTCTTTTTATTTGAATAGCCAATATGATATAGGAATGCAATATAAGTCCAACACATTGCTGAAAATAAATTTGGTCTGATACCAAGTCACCTTAATGTCCTTTTTCTACAGCGATGGCTAAAGAATACGATGAATTTTACATTATTTTTATAATATTACATTTTTTAAGCATCTATCAAAACATATCATTCTCAATTTCTTTTGCAATGCAAATAATCGTTAACCAACGTCATTTTCCACAGCGATGAACTATTAAACAACGATAGTTCGATGGTTGATGGCTGTAGAAAACGGCGTTGGTTGGCAATTGTTCATCGTGCAAAATGAATTTATATGATGGCCGATTATTATGTGAAATGACTTTAATATTAGAAAACACACAAATTTTATTATACTTATTTTTTTTTCTTATTGTATTAAAAAGAGAAATAGTGCGTTTAGCAGCCCACTAAATTGCAAAAGCAAGAATTTTCTACGGGAATATGTAAGTGGTTTGCTAATCAATCAAACCACTGATGATATAGATAATGAAATTAACTATGTCTTACAAGGGAACTCGGTATTTACACTTTACGTGCCATTTGAAATAGAACATCGCAAGATAAATTTAGTGATATACAAGAATCATGAATTGAAGTTGTAATTGTTGTTTATCTGAAATTTTAATTTGTTATTGTAAATGTGGTCGGCCTTGTTGTTTATCTTAGCGTTGATGAAACCTTTTAAGGAAAAAAAGCAAAATTCTAGAATTGAATCTGGGTTCGTGGTCTAAGCTATCATGCTACTAACAACTTAATGACACTATCATTACAAATTATATTCATTGAAAACTATTCACATACAAACAATTTCTAGTTGTTGCATGTAAAAGTCTGTCCTTTGTAATAACTTCTGAGTTTCGAATACTGTAAATAACAGATTATCGTGGAAAATAGAAAAAAAACGAACTTTATACCAAGATATAACGATACAATCTTACAGTAGAATGATAATACACCGAATATACATAAACAAAATATAAAGAACTATATATAAGAAACTACACTAATGGAAGTAACTGATAATAAACATCCGTACAGAAAATCAAAATAGAATATTTGAAACAATAAGTCTCATATGCAAATAATGTTTGTCGTGTACTACAATATCAAATGTATGTGTGTACACACACATCTCCAAGTATCGTCTCCACCTCTAAAGCTTTAGCCTTTAACTTGTCACTATAACAACGTATCTCTAAAAGCACCTGAATCCCAAACCACTCAATCGAGTACCTGTGTGTCATGGCATAAACAGACAAAGACAAAACGCACGTCATACATAAAGCCCGTGTGAGAGGAACTATCTTAAAATACTTTATATCAAAATTGTATACGTATAAAAAAGGAACTACTAAGGTACAGTCGGTCCTCTCCATAAACATGGCTCGGGGATAATCCGGTCTGCCCATAAACAAGTAAAATTAACTCATCTCAGAGATAGATAATCATGCCATAACATGTTCTCCTCTTGTAATCAACGAGTAAGCATAACTAATAATGTGATTAATACGTAACGGTATGTTATGATAAACGTAACCCAATATACAAATGTAGGGGTAATATAAATATCATAATATAAGCATATCCTAGAATACACAATAACAATATTAGCCAACAACTATACTATGTATCAGCTACAATCAAATGATGTACGATGAATAGTGTGTATCAATATTCATCATTGCTGATGAGTGAAGTCCGAAGTGGACATTAACCGTGATTCAATTACCCCTATGCATGGTCCAAAATCAATAGAGTCAGTGCATAATTGTACTATAGACCCCAAGCTGCATCCAGTGTGATGGAACTCGTGTAGATCTCACCGCACCTCATATCAAGCATAAGTTATATACGACATTCTCTAGATATTTGACACCTATATAAATCTCGCTATAATCCAATGATTCACATTGAGAGTCTAAAATAAATAGATTCCATACATAATCGTACCACAGACCATGAGTCGTATTTTGTTTGATTGAACTCATGTAGATCTTACCGTACGTCATATCGAGCATAAGTGATGTATGACATACTCTAGATATTTAAAACCTGTATGGACCTCACCGTACCCCATATCGAGCATAAATGGTAAACGATACACTCGTAGGTGTTCGTTATCATTTCCTCCTTAGTTATCATGAATTTCTTAGTAAATTCACATCATGCCTCTACAAAAGGGAACGACGGACGTGTTCCATATAATGCGCTACCGAGATCTCAAAGGAACATAGATGTGTGTGTATGTGTTTGCATATACAACTACACGTCAAATATGCCTACCATAAACGAAGATTGATATCTCGTCATCGTCTATCTATACAGATGGCCTGTATAATAAGACCAACAATACGTACGGACACTAGTGTAAGGCCAATACAAGGTATGGTCGCTAATGTAAGACAATACCATTAATCAAAACATATCTTCCCCAAGGTTGAAACCAAGGTATGGATCATGTAATGTATATGCAAGTATATGTGACTAACTATATGATGTAACTAATATAAAATTAATCTAGTAAAATATAGACTAAGCACACCAGGATTTTATACTGGTTCAGACCTCCCGTCTTACGTCCAATCCCGAAGCCCCCTGGGAATTCAACTATCAAATACCCTCTCTTCGTCCGGAGGAATAGGCTTGGTTACAATAACTTGTTCTTATATAACATTGCTAACGATGTATCACCTAATCTAAAGACCTACATAATCCAAGCTCGTGCAGTAGTACTAGATCATTGCTGGGTAATCAGAAATCACATTTTAAAGCAGCATTGAAGATTATCTAATTACATTGATGAGGTATGAAAAATACTGTACTACTAACTACATTGAGTTAGCAGGTAGTCAATGTCACCCTTACAGAAAATCTAACTTTTATTACTCAAATGTTTCAAAATATTTTTAACCGTTTTATTAAAGTTAATTAAGGTGGGTGCCTCCAGTGAATTGGGAAATTGTATAGGGCAAATTGTATCTTTGATTTGAATTTAAGATGACCTGGGCTAAGATCTTCAAACTATTATTTAGCGCAGCCAAAATTGAAGCAACTAGCATAGGCTGCATTTTGTAAATGGGCTTTTTCACGTAGGATTCTTTGACGCCCCACCTCTATGCTCACAATAACAAAGATTATTATAAGGAATAACGTCTGCTATTGCGAAGAATAAGGCCTGTTAGAAGCGACCATCCGTAAGTTATGCCTTAGACGAGTATTGATTACATCGATAGGAGTTGTGTAAATTACTCCCAAAGATATAAATTCAGTCCAAATCTAAAACGAAACTACAGTGGCTTAAGAAAAATTCAGAACAACTCATAATAACAACAACACCGATAAGTATAATCACATCAAAACAGAAATATCAGATATATAGCGGAAGACAAGTCTAGATACATGCTACAACAATCGACAGTTCACATAAACCGAATGAACATTTACATGTCATCAACATACATGAGATGAGAGTCAATGCACCAAAAAGAAACACCTCGAAGCTAGACTAACGATAAAGTGAAATCCCAAAAGCTGAAGCAGCAACTGAATCAGAGATAACGATTATCCTGAAATGATTCAGTCCGACCCGAGTATTATTTAAAAGAAAATAATAAACAGATCAGTCTAATTTAAACTTCAGAAATAAATGTATGATAAACATCACTTAAGCAAATATTTATAATCTCGAATGAGATTATAAACATAAATGATCAACATAGTTCAATTAAAGAGATCTCAATTTAAACTCCATCAAAAATCAATAATCTCGAATGAGACTATTCAATAAAAATAATCACCATAGTTTAAATGAAGAAATCTCAATTTAAACTCCATCAAAATTAGCTTTTAAATTTCCAATTGAATTCAAAACGGCAATATGCAAACTTATAATCTCGGATGAGACTATACACAATTATAATCTCGGATGAGACTATACACAAAGTTATAATCTCGGGTGAGACTATACAACCTAGTAATCAACATAGTTTAAAGGAAGAAATCCCATTAAACAACATCAAAATCAACTTCCAAATTTACAATTGAATTCAAATTAGAAATTCACAAAATCTAGAAATCAAATAATAGATAACTAGAAAATCAACATAAAGTGGATCGATCCCAGCATATGGCGAGTCTAAGCTACTGTTGGTACTTTTCTATTGATTAGAAAAGCACAAATTTTAATAAATTCTGCAAGCGCACAGGCGTGTAGTATGCAGGTCGAACACAGGGAATTGTATTTTAAAACAATTAAAATCCATAGTTAAATATTAGGCGTGTTAAACGAATTCGACGGTGAATTTTGAACAGAAAATAAAAACAATAATATACTCCGAATCGTTTTCGAAACTAATCGAAATTGCAACCAAAATATAGAATTGTAAAAAAAATCAGAACATAAATTGAAATTGCGGAAAAGAAGATAACGGAGCAAACAACTGAAATAATTATTAACTAACTGAAAAGAGTGCAGAAAATAACTAAGAACAAGAATAAATAAATTGCTAAATCTAATCAACAATCCTACGTATTCTTTTCGAAAATAAAAGCAGTGCTGAATTTAAATCTAAACTTGAAGAAAAGTGATGAGGTAAGAGATCCTTTCAAGGTGTTGTATAATGCTGTATATATAGGATTTCAACCCCTAAAATCAGTCCATCTTTTTAGCAATAGGACCGGTTCTATTCTTAGTATTTGCCAAGATAATTGTACTGACTGGGTCCATTCCTTGAATTGGTGAAGAGTCAAGTTGCCACGTCATTGCTTGAAATACTTTTATATGTGAATTGGTCCAAATTCATACGTAAGCTACTTTTGAATGTGTCTCATTTTGCTTCATATCATGGCTATGTATTATGCTACTTTTTAGGAGGAACTGGTCCTTTGCTTGAATTGGTGAAAGAGAACATATATACGTCCACATCATTGCTTGAATTGGTCCATATTGCTTTGATTTATTTCAATGCTCAAAATGTTGCACTCTTTGCTGCGTGATTTTTTAACCAATGGACGGCATAACCGATTAATTTCAACGTTGCACTTTGGAATCAATAATATGCAAAACCACAACAAAATACCCGTATAATACCGCTTTATTAAAATAAAAATATATGAAATAAACGGTTTAAATTGCAGAGAAATACGTTCATCAAATACCCCCACACTAGAACTTTATTCGTCCTCGAATAAGCAAGAAAATAAAACTAACTAAATCCTTCTTCGTAGGATACACGATTGCATTGAGCGTATGCAACAAGCCGTTAAACCTCTAGGTGTCCCTAGTAGGACGAGTGGTGTCTCGTGAGGGTTTTCAGCGGATACTACCCACAAAATCCAAATGCAGTATGTGATGATTCTAATGTACTACATGAATGCAAAATTCAACACAAATGGAGACTCGATTTACTTCAAAATAGTTGCAACAAAATAATGTATATCAGTTTTAGTCAACTTCTTCAAATTTTTGGTTCTTCACTAATCACAAATTTCAATGTAACTCAAGTTTTCATACATTAGATTCTAGTTTGGCCAGTTGTTTCGGTCGATAACATAGTGCAGCCATGAAATAAATTCTTCACTGTTGATCACAGTTTTTTTTCAAAATGGTATTTTTCATTTCCATTTGTATAACAAGCCAAATCAACAAAGTCAAGAAGTGTTTGGGTTTCAAAGCTTAGTCTCTCTTTACTAGTTTTTTTTCTCTTTTTTTTTTTTTTACACCTATCCTTTGGACCAAGGTATACCACCCATGCACTGCCTCGCGGGCTTACGTGAGAGTTGGGACAGAGCTTGGCGGATTGTGCAAACCAACGCTGACTATGTCAGAAAAGGTCGGTAATCCTTAGGTGATTATTTATTTAATTTTTTATACACCTAACTAAGAATGCTGAGGCCAGATATACCATCCATGCACTGCCTTGCGGGCTTACGTGAGAAGAGTATAGAGCGTGGCGAGTGCACACACTTTCACAAGTGTGCACACCTATCGACTGTAGGTGTTTCTTATTAGTTTTTTTTTTGAGAAGAGCTAAAGAGTGTTATGCAAATCAACTTAGCACCACTTAACTTTAATGATTTGAGATGTCAACGCATGTACTTTAAATCTGCCATTTTTTTTTAAACAAAGACTACAGTTTAGAAAAGATTTCATAACCATCACCTATGAATCCCCCTATATACTAACCTCACTATTATCGCTTGTAATTCAACTTTTCATTATATTTTACATTTGAAATTAGTGATTCACAAAAATCTTCATCAATTGACTTCAACTGCTTACTTACTTTGTCTTGACTAATTAAAAATAAATCGAAGTCCTAAAAATATTGGGAAATGAAAAAAAAAATTGAAAAGAAATTTGAAAACAAATAATGAGATGATTTTTTTAAAAAATGATGCTACACTATGAAATATGAACAAACAGAATGAGATATGCGTCCCCCCCACACTGGAATGAGACAGTGTCCCAACTATCAAATAGAATGCAAATGCAAAATAGAAGAAAAAAAACTAAAAAAAATACAACCTGATATGTGCAAGATAGTGAGCGGCTCATGCCGAATAACTAGGTTCGTGAAGATCCACGAACTCATCGTCCTCGTGCTGTTCAAACTCTAGAAATGGCTTCAAGCGTTGTCCATTGACCTTTGAAATGGAACCGTCCCTAGGATTTTCAATTTCAACTACGCCATAAGGGTATACTGTTTTCACAATATATGGACCTGTCCAACGGGATCTCAATTTTCTCGGAAATAAATGAAGTCTGGAATTATATAAGAGAACTTTCTGACCTACTTCGAATGTCTTACGAAGTATAGATTTATCATGATAGAATTTGGTTTTCTCTTTATAAATCTTTGCATTTTCGTACGCTTCATTTCTTAGTTCTTCTAATTCTGACAATTGTAATTTACGATGCGATCCGGCTTTTTCCATGTCAAAATTAAGGTATTTGATTGCCCAAAGTGCGTGGTGCTCGAGCTCAACGGGTAAATGGCATGCTTTTCCAAAGACTAATCGGTATGGTGACATTCTTAGATTGGTTTTATAAGCTGTGCGAAATGCCCAAAGGGCGTCTATCAATTTAGATGACCAATCTTTTCTGTTGGAGTTAACCGTCTTTTCAAGAATTTGTTTAATTTGTCTATTGGAAATCTCGACTTGACCGTTGGTCTGTGGATGATATGGAGTAGATAGTTTATGAGTGATAGAATATTTCTTAAGAAGAGATTCAAAAGCACGATTACAAAAATGAGAACCATTATCACTTATAATGGCTCGAGGTGTGCCAAAACGGGAAAATATGTTTTCTTTCAAAAATTTGACAACAACTTTATTGTCATTCGTTTTGGTAGGAATGGCCTCAACCCATTTAGACACGTAATCTACTGCAAGTAGGATGTAGAGATTTCCAAAAGAATTAGGAAAAGGACCCATGAAATCGATGCCCCAAACATCAAAAATGTCGATGACAAGGATCAGATTTAGGGGCATCATGTCACGTTTGGAAATACGACCTGTTTGTTGACATCTAGCGCATTTGGAGCAAAATTCGTGGGCATCACGAAAAAGAGAAGGCCAATAAAAACCGCACTGTAACACCTTGGCAGCAGTTTTCTTCGCTCCAAAATGTCCTCCACATGCTTGATTATGTGAAAAAGAGAGGATGCTATGGAATTCATGTTCTGGGACACATCTGCGAATGATTTGATCGGTGCAATATTTGAAAAGATAAGGATCGTCCCAGTAAAAGTTTTGAACGTTGGAGAGAAATTTTTATTTATCTTGTTTTGACCAATGGGAAGGTGTTTCAGTTGTGACAAGATAATTTACGATGTCCGCGTACCATGGTGCACTAGAGAGTGAAAGAATTTGTTCATCGGGAAAATGATCATTGATTTGAGAGTTATCATAGTTTTCATGCACTATACGAGAAAGATGGTCATCTACGACATTTTCAGAACCATTTTTATCTCGTATTTCTAGGTCAAACTCTTGAAGAAGGAGAATCCAACGGATTAAGCGGGGTTTGGTATCCTTTTTCGTGAGTAAATACCGCATGGCGACATGATCGGTGTAACTATGACCTTAGAACCTATGAGATATGATCTAAACTTATCGAGGGCAAAGATAACTGCTAAAAACTCTTTTTCTGTGGTTGAGTAATTCAATTGAGCTTCGTTAAGAGTTTTGCTAGCATAATAGATGACTCGAGGAAGTTTATCGATTCGTTGACCTAAGATGGCTCCAATGGCATAATCAGAAGCGTCGCACATTAATTCGAAAGGCAAAGTCCAATTTGGAGGTTGGATGATAGGTGCAGTGGTCAAGATCGATTTGAGGGTTTCAAAAGACGGTTCACATTCATTGGAAAATTCAAATTTAACGTATTTAGCCAGAAGATTCGAAAGCGGTTTTGAAATTTTTGAAAAATCTTTAATGAACCTCCTATAGAATCCTGCATGGCCGAGAAATGAGTGAATGTCCTTAACGGACCATGGAGGAGGAAGGCCCACAATAAGATCGACTTTAGATTTGTCAACTTCTAGGCCATTTTTAGAGACAACATGACCTAAGACTATTCCTCGCTTAACCATAAAATGACATTTTTCCCAATTAAGAACAAGAGATTTCTCCTTACATCGCTTTAAGACACGTTCTAAACGAAGGAGGCATTGATCAAAAGATGACCCATAGATTGAAAAATCATCCATGAATATTTCTAAGAAATCTTCCACCATATCAGAAAATATACTCATCATACATCGTTGAAAGGTAGCGGGAGCATTACAAAGACCGAAGGGCATGCGACGATAAGCGAAAGTTCCGAAGGGACATGTGAACGTTGTTTTGTGTTGGTCCTCTAACACAATGGGAATTTGATTATAGCCGGAGTAACCATCAAGAAAACAATAGTATTCATGACCGGCTACGCGTTCGAGCATTTGATCAATGAAGGGAAGGGGAAAATGATCTTTTCTTGTTGCTGCATTGAGTTTTCGATAGTCGATGAAAACGCGCCATTTTGTTTTGACCTTTGTCGGAACAAATTCGTTATTCTCATTTGTTGTCACAGTGATTCCAGACTTCTTTGGTACAACTTATACCGGACTTACCCAAGTACTGTCAGAGATAGGGTAGATAATGTTATTGTCTAAACATTTGATGATTTCTTCCTTTACCACTTCTCTCATATTAGGGTTTAATCGCCTTTGAGCTTCGCGAGTGGTTTTAGCCTCGTCGACTAAATGTATTCGATGTTCAATAATTGATGGACTAATTCCCTTAATGTCAGCGATTACCCATCCTATTGCCTCTTTATTTTCCCTTAAAATTTTCAAAAGTTGTTCTTCTTGGTCCTTAATGAGATCGGATGCCAAGATTACAGGGAATTTTTCCTAAGAATCTAAGTATGCGTACTTAAGATCGTTTGGAAGAGGTTTGAGGTCTAATTTAGGGCGTACTTCTTTTGAGGTTTCAGTAGACATCAACTGATTAAATTCTAGTGAATTATGAAAAGAGCATAGCATATCATTTAATTCATAAATGTATTCATCTTCATTTAAATTGGAATTAAAATGATCTAGGCACATGTTAAGAGACTCCGTAGTATCACTAAAATCATTTTCTACAATTGTTTGGATCATGTCAACTTCTTCTGTTTCAAAATCCCTTGGTTGTCTGTTAAGATTGAAGATATTTAGTTCAATGGTTAGGTGCCCAAAGGAAATTCGGAGTTGACCATTCCTACAGTTTATGATAGCATTTGATGTTCCTAAAAACGGACGACCTAATATCAAAGGAATCTGACTATTGGGATTTGAGACAGGTGCAGTCTCTAGGACTATGAAATCAACTAGGAAATAGAATTGCTCGATTTGTATCAAAACATCTTCAACCGTGCCCAATGGTTTTTTGACAGATCGATCAGCTAGTTGAATTGTGATGTTTGTAGGTTTTAATTCCCCTAGTCCAAGTTGACAGTACACAGTATAAGGCAAAAGATTCACACTCGCTCCAAGATCGAGTAAGGCATAACTAATGTGAGTGTTACCGATTTTACAACCGATCGTAGGACAACCGGGGTCCTTATACTTGATTGGGGAGGGATTTGAAAGAACAGAGCTAGTGTTTGCAGTTAGAAATGCAGTCTTAGGAACGTTAGTGGCACGTTTTTGAGTACATAGCTCTTTCAGACATTTGGCATATTGAGGAATTTGCTCGATGGTATCAAGAAGTGGAATATTGACTCGAACTTGTTTGAAGATTTCAATAATTTGGTCAAAATTAGCGGGCTTCTTCTTTTTGTTGAGTCTATAGGGAAATGGAGCAATGGGTTTATAGACTCGTTCGGAAGTTTTTTCATTCGAAGAAGAAGGTGTTATATTAGAGGGTGAAGATAAGGGAGCTGGAATGTTGGGGTTGCCAACATCAGAAGGTGAAGAGTGGTCGGGATTGCCAACCTTAGATGAAGAATTAGAATCGTTTTGATTGACAACTGTGGTTGTCGACTGAGTTTCAGAATTTGGAACATGGGAAGATATAAGAAGGATGTCGGGGTTGCCGACATGGTTGTCCACCTTCTTTCCAGACCTTAATGTGGTGACAGCATTAACCGGATTTACATCTTCGTTCTCACAAAGATTTACTCCTCGAGAGTTATACTTTGGGTTCACTTCGGTTTGACTAGGCAATTTACCTTTCTCATTGATTTTCATGAGATCCTTCATCATTATCAACATTTGTTCATTTTGTTTGGTGATTTGCTCAATTCTTGCATCTTGGTTGGTGATTTGTTCATTTTGTTTAGAGAGTTGTTTTTCCAATCGAGCAATTTCTAGTGAAGGCTGAGAAGGTTGGGTTGATGGATTGAAATTAGGATGCCTGTATGGTTGATTCGAAGGTTGTGTTTGAGGAGCGGGTTGAGAATTTTGAGAATTAGAGGTTGGGGCTCGATAATTCGGATTTGGTATCATTGGATACATATATGATGGATTAGCCACGTTGTTAGGATTTGACCATGAAAAATTGGGATGATACTTCCAGTTAGGATTGTATGTGGATGAATAAGGACTATTTTGAGCTATAGCATTGATTTGGTCTTGTGTGTAGTAATGGGGCAGTCCTTCTCCTTCTTGATGAGTTTGGGTATCTATACGAAGATGTGATGGGTCAATGGCATGTACTCCTCTATTTGGAGCACGAATTGGAACACGAATTGTTTCCCATTACATATCCTTTTTCGAATATTCTTCTAGAAATTCCCAAGCTTCCTCGTCGGTTTTTGCCATGAATTCTCCTCCGCACATTGATTCAAGTTGGGATCTTGTTTGATAGTTAAGCCCTTCATAAACGATTTGGCACAAAACGTGCTTAGGGATTGCATGATGTGGGCAACTATATAACAATTGATTGAACCTTTTAAAGTATTTCGAAAAAGTTTCTCCTTCATTCTGAGAGAATTGATTGATTTCAGTTCGAATTTCAAGAGTTTTATGGAAAGGAAAAAACTTTTTCAAAAATATAGTAACGAAATTGTCCCAACTTTTAATTGAATTTTTAGGAAGAGAATTAAGCCATCTTTTCGCGCTTTCTAGAAGCGCGAATGGAATAAGCCTTAGCTTGATGGATTCATTAGAAAGTTGTTGCATTTTAGTTGTAGAAGCATATAACTCAAATTCACTAAGAAATTCATATGCATTTTCAGACCCAGTGAATTTTGGTACCCATTGGATAAAAGAATGTTTTAGCTCAAAATTATTTCCTTCGGCAGGTGGAAATGAAATAACCGAAGGTAGAACAGTCCGTGTTGGATAACATCGGTCTCTAAGGGATAATGGTTGGTTCTCATGAAATTCATTATTTACAACATGTGATTTAGGTGATAATTTCGGTGAATTGTGGTGTGAACTGTGTTGTGAACCGTGATTGCTCATATTTGTTTGATTTGAAATTTCCGTTGATTTGTTTAATGAAATATTTTGGCTTTCTAAACGGTTAAAATTATTTCTTGCCCAAACACGCATAAACAAATCAAGGTGTAACAGGCAAAAGTAAATTAAATCAGTTTTCAGTTGGGCACCTGTAGAGTTGAAAATTACTTACAGAGGTGTATGATAGCCCGTCCAATGCAGCTGAGTAGCGCTAGCGGATCAAACTCCAAAGTTTGTGGTTGCTATGTTGTTGCTACCTGTCAGATATCTAAGAGATGATAAGCTTAGAAAAAATTAAACTGCAACTGTGTATATATAAATGAAACGTGATTTTTGAAAAACGAGGAAAAAAAAGTAATTTTTTTTTGTTACGTGGAAACCAAAATAGACCAAAATAGCAATGCAACTAAATAACGTGTAGCAGCAGTAAGTTAACACACAAAAATGAAAGGAGAAGTTCACGTATATGTGACAGCTAGTAATGCTTAAAATGAGATTATATGTGATAGCATACACATGAACGTGAGAAACACAATTTAAACTAACGTAAGCTGGGTATGTGAACAGAAACCAACTAAATGAGATGCAACTCACATGCAAAATGTAACGGAAAAAGCAAATGCAACGAACGAACAAATGCGAATTTTTTTTTTAAGTAAAACGCTACTTTGGTGAAAGGAACTGAAAAACAAAAAAAAACGATTTTTTTTTCGAAAACTAATACAAAAACAAATAAATTAACACGAATAGACTTAAAAACGAAAAATCGAAAATTTCAAAATAGCAACTCCCCGGCAACGGCGCCAAAAACTTGTGGTACTTTTCTATTGATTAGAAAAGCACAAATTTTAATAAATTCTGCAAGCGCACAGGCGTGTAGTATGCAGGTCGAACACAGGGAATTGTATTTTAAAACAATTAAAATCCATAGTTAAATCTTAGGCGTGTTAAACGAATTCGACGGTGAATTTTGAACAGAAAATAAAAACAATAATATACTCCGAATCGTTTTCGAAACTAATCGAAATTGCAACCAAAATATAGAATTGTAAAAAAAATCAGAACAGAAATTGAAATTGCGGAAAAGAAGATAATGGAGCAAACAACTGAAATAATTATTAACTAACTGAAAAGAGTGCAGAAAATAACTAAGAACAAGAATAAATAAATTGCTAAATCTAATCAACAATCCTACGTATTCTGTTCGAAAATAAAAATAGTGCTGAATTTAAATCTAAACTTGAAGAAAAGTGATGAGGTAAGAGATCCTTTCAAGGTGTTGTATAATGCTGTATATATAGGCTTTCAACCCCTAAAATCAGTCCATCTTTTTAGCAATAGGACCGGTTCTATTCTTAGTATTTGCCAAGATAATTGTACTGACTGGGTCTATTCCTTGAATTGGTGAAGAGTCAAGTTGCCACGTCATTGCTTGAAATACTTTTATATGTGAATTGGTCCAAATTCATACGTAAGCTACTTTTGAATGTGTCCCATTTTGCTTCATATCATGGCTATGTATTACGCTACTTTTTAGGAGGAACTGGTCCTTTGCTTGAATTGGTGAAAGAGAACATATATACGTCCACATCATTGCTTGAATTGGTCCATATTGCTTTGATTTATTTCAATGCTCAAAATATTGCACTCTTTGCTGCGTGATTTTTGAACCAATGGGCGGCATAACCGATTAATTTCAACGTTGCACTTTGGAATCAATAATCTGCAAAACCACAACAAAATACCCGTATAATACCGCTTTATTAAAATAAAAATATATGAAATAAACGGTTTAAATTGCAGAGAAATACGTTCATCAGCTACGTCGCACGTGCGTCAACATATGGACGAAGCCTACCAAGTACTGTCATCATAATTTTGGCGCCCAACAAATGACCCGAAAGTCCAACATATGACCCGAAAGTCTAGTACTGGTATTTGACTCGAAGGTTCATCATATGACCCAAACTTCCAGCATAATGGCTCGAAAGCCCAACAAAATCATCAAAATCATCAAACAACAGCAAATATTTCAATTAGCGAGTCCGGAATTAACCGAAACGGTAAAAGTATGGTTCCATACTCCGCACTTTTGCCAAATCGTTTAATTCTCTTCATCGTTTCCTTGAAAGTGCAAAATTGTCTATTTTATATAAATAAATTTTACGTTCTTAAACGGACAAGTCCGGAATTAACCGAATCAGTAAAAGTAAGGGTTCATAGTCCTTAATTTTGCTGAAACATTTAAATCAATTCCTCATTCTTTTGAAGGCGTAAACTATAAAAATTTTGGAAACAATTTTATTTGAAAAAGATTTTGAAAACACGTGATTAAAACAACATCTATAGCAATTTCGACAAAGAAATTACGCTTCACAAAACACCGTAAAAACGGATACCAAATCAGCGTTGCGGAATAACCGCTTAAAAATTCACCTTAAATTAACGGCTACTGATGTTAAAATAACAGTAATTTTTATTCGTCAAAAATGTCGTCAAAACAACACACTTCAAAATATAATACCGAAGTAAAAATTCCGTTATAAAAATAATGGCAACAAAATACGTTTTTAAAACCAAACATCGGTTCAACATAAATTAACCAGTAGGTGGCACTACTATAAATTCAACAAAATGTTGCACTGCCCACTTACACATGAGCTTTGTTCATTTTGCACGCAACCCATAAACAATTTTTTTTTCATAAAAATAATGAGCCCGTCCATGTTCCAGTTTGCATGCGTACCACTAAATATTACCACTTATACTATTATCAATGACTACCATTTATCTTTTCCTTAATTCATACCAGCTTAGCATGTAATTATAGTTCGAATGGATGGTTAAGTTGTTAAACTAACTTTTTGAAGTAGAAGTAGAATTGCACAATCTCTTTAAAAGCTCGAACAAAATAATATGGCTTTAGCATGTGCTGGCTTCGCTTGCATGAGAAAATTCAAACAAAGTGTATAGAGGTAAAAGCATCAAAATAATTACGAACTTAGGCAAATTACGTATAAATCAAAATAAAGAGAAATGTTTGCAAATTATGGCAACCAAAACTCAAAACAGGTGATTAAAAGTGTTGAAGCAGGAAGTAAAAAAACCGGGCTTACACGTGTGAACCAAGATAAAGATCAATACTTGCATGCACACTAGCCTGGGTAAAAAAAATTCATGCAAATGATGAAAGGCAACTGGATTCTCTACAATCCTTCATACATACAAGAAATAAAAGTGGTCTGGGCATGCATTACACGCGAGCTAAAAGCTAAAGTGGAAAATGGTCTCTACTCATATGTTTGTCACATATGAACCGAAACATAATACCTACCCTTGCATTTACTCTACTGTGTATACATGGAAACACTCCCCCATAGCACACGTGCACGAAAATGGTGTCTATAAATGCAATGTTTTCTTTTCTTTACACCAGAATGCCTGTAAAAATTCTATGCATGGGAATGCACGTAATCATGTATGTTTGGAAATGCAGTACCCTTGTGTACAAGAATGCACGGAAAATAAGTGCATGTACATGCAATTCCATTTTATACCAGAATGCACAAAAAATTTATAGGCCTGGGAATGCTTTATGTGAAAGAGGATTGTCACCGCAAATTCAATGAATCAAAGGACCATAATACTTGAAGATGGTCACGCGTGCAACAGATTTCAACATGAAGTGCTACACAATTGACACAAATGCTTGCGAATGAAGAAGGTCTGGCACATACACATTTTGTACGCAAAAATATTCAATAAATTAGAAACGTGAGTATTTAAACTTACCTTAACACGTTCGAAGCAATAAGCATAGAGATTCAAGTGGCGAAAATGACAGCCATTAATGAATTTTCCACTACATCTAAAGCTTTTAAAACAAAATGAAATAATGTTGCAGGTATATTTTCTTTTCTCACTAATATGAATAAGTTGAATAAGTTATGCAATCTGACAACTCGGGTACAATGCATTAAATTGAGAACGTGTTGGCCAATATTTAAGTACAGAGCATCGAAAGCTATACGTGCGCAAGATAAGAAAAGGACTTGGGAAAAAGACTTCGTGCTTTTCATTTGAGAACTGATTAACTAAACTATAGGTGTGCTATTCATTATTGAACACACGTGTATTACAACCTAGACACATTTTTGAACTCACTGGAAAACAAAAATATGTAACATGGGCCTGCATTTCTACAAGCTACACACGTATATGCCTTTAATTTCCAGGACCATATTTTTCGCATATGTAAATTTTTTTATAACTTGAACTTGTTTTTGTGAAATGCACGCACTGACTCACATAGGCAACATGAATACTAAACAACATATTCTAAGGCCACATTATTATATATGCACGAAGACACAAAGACATGCAGACTCAACTATAAATTTGCATCATATTTTTCTTTCCAAATTTAAAATTTAAAATTTCTATAAAAAATTCTATTCCGACCGTAACTCAAAAATCACGGTCGTTACAGACTTTCCCCCTTATAAAAATTGCGTCCCCATAATTTCCATACTATAAGCAGTCAATAACGTAAATAATTCATCCCTACAAAGATTCAAAATAGAAAAGATGGATAAGAATGCTGACCCCCACCCGAAGAGGAGAGAAAACCATGGTAAGAACGCTTGATGAATTCTTTGGTTTTCCAAGTGCAATCTTTGGGGTTTGCGGACCATTGAATCTTCACGAGCGGGACTTGTTTGTTCCGAAGGCATTTAACCTCCGTAGCTAGCACACGAATAAGATTTTGCACTATAGACAAGTCCGGTGAGATCTCAAGATCTTGCAACATAGGAGGATCAATAACGGAATCCGAATCTCGAAGACATCGACGAAGCTGAGATATATGAAATACGTCGTGAATTCTCGAAAACTGAACAGGTAACGTTACACGATAAGCAACTAGGACAATGCGTTCCATAATAGGAAATGGTCCAATATAACGAGGAGCCAATTTCCCGGAGCTACTAAAACGCACCACACCCTTCATCAGGGAAACACGAATGAATACAAGATCGCCAACAGAAAATTCCAATGGCTTCCTACGATGATCGACATAAGATTTCTGCCTATTTTGAGCCTCCTTCATTCTCTGTGATAATATCAATCCTCAAAGAAGAATCACAAATATAATCGGGGCCGAGAGCTAACTTTTCCTCCGATTCTAACCAACAAGAAGGTGATCGACACGGCCTTCCGTAAAGAGCTTCAAAAGGAGCCATACCGATACTGGATTGAAAACTGTTATTATAAGAGAATTCAACAAGAGGCAGGTGGTCTTCCCAACTACCACCAAAATCAAGATTGCAAGATTGAAGAAGATCTTCCAAAACTTGATTCACCCTTTCAGTCTGACCATCAGACTGTGGATGATAAGCTGTACTGAGATTGAGCTTAGTGCCCAAAGCTTTCTGAAGACTCCGCCAGAAACCACTAGTAAAAAGCGGATCTCTGCCACTAACAATAGAACTAGACACTCCATGAAGTCAAACAACTTCCTTAATAAACAGCTTAGCCAACAAAGGAGCAGTCCGATTGGACTTGATAGGAATAAATTGGCTGATTTAGTCAACCTGTCAACAATCACCCAAATACTAGTATGGTCCGACCTCGAACGAGGTAGACCATCAATGAAGTCCATAGAGATCTGAGCTCATTTCCATAATGGAATCTCAAGAGGCTGCAAAAGACCACTGGGACGCTGGTGTTCTGCTTTAACAAGTTCACAAGTCATGCAACGACTTACATAACTTGCAATATCACGCTTCATATCTTTCCAATAGTATACGCGTTTCATATCAGCGTACATCTTACTACTACCCGGATGGATAATATACTTAGAACGACGACAGTCCTCAAGAATGTCATTTCTAAGATTAGAAACATTACGCACGACCAACCTACCCTTTTTCCGAATACAACCATGAATATCAATATCGAAATCCTTTAGATCATCACTTCGGGATTCAGATTCACGACTCTAAATAAGATAAGCAATATGTGGATCTTGTTTCTGGGCATCGGCAACACGATCCAACAACTAGGACGAGCTTTAATGCTAAATAAAAGCACGGGAGAATCAGAAACTGAAGGACGGTCTCTAATATCACAAAGAGACAAAGCTTCCAAAATATTCCATTCTGCTAGCATCATGGAAACAACAACCTGCTGCTTGCGACTAAGCGCATCAGCAACTCGATTACTCTTACCAGGGGTATACTGAATATCGAAATCATATGAAGCAAGAAATTCGAGCCAACGCTGTTGTCTCATATTAAGTTCCTTCTGAGTGAATAAATACTTCAGAGATTTGTGATTAGTGAAGCGAACAAAACGCTCGCCCAACAGATAATGTCGCCAAATCTTTAGAGCATGAGAACGGTACCGAAACCAATACGGCTAGCATTGGTACAAATAATGAAGTTCTGGTTTCCTTCGGGAATCACGAGGATAAGAGTATCGGAAAAGAGTTCTTTCAAATAATCTTCTTTCCTGAAAAGCTAAAACTATCAAAATTACAATTATCTTTATGAAATCATTTTCTAGAAAATTTTCTTTTTATAGGTCAATTTATTGTGTCAAATTGTCTCATCAAAGTGTTTAGGAGATTCCTATCGATAACGTTGATCAAACACATCGAGCAGAATTCTTAAAGCACTCAATGGGCAATACAATCACAAAATCATCTTATATATGATAAACACAAATCCAATTATACTTCTAAATAAATTTTATGAAAAAGATTTGCAAAATTTTTAAATTGATGTTTTCATCCAAAATCAAAAATATACAAATGGTGTCATCGAGATATTCGTAGAATACTCGATTCACAAAATGGATGAAATAAGCTGGGCAAAATGAATGACATAATAAGTCATTAATAAGAGTCATAACGAGTGCAGAATGCGGTAAGTGGAATGCTAACTTCCGCGACTCATAGCCAATGAAAACTGGTAGCAAGATCGAGTTGGGAGAAGAGCTAGAACGAATAAATCGTTTGGCTTCCAATTCAGGTAATTGTTGCTTGAGTTTCTCATTTTCCTTAGCAGACATCCTCGTGGAAGGACGGCTGACTTGAGCATCAGAGATAAGATCAATATGGAGCTCAATTGCTCTATTCGACAGCAAACATGAAATAGGCTCAAAGACATTAGAAAATCACAAACCACATGAATATTAGCTATGGCATCCTCCGATTCGAAGGGAGAAATGAAAACATTCGAAGCATGTTAGAAATATAATAGATAACTGTTCGATAGCATCGGGATGCTTGAGATATAAAGTTCTTTTGGGACATAGGATTGAACTTGATAACGGACGAGCCAATCCATTCCCAAAATCATATCAAAACCAAGATGATCCATAACACGCAGATTTGCATGAAAGGAAAAACCACAAAGAATAATCTTAACATCAACACATAATAACCCAAAAGTAACGGGTCCACCAATAGGATTTACGATCCTCAAAAGGGTCACAAAGACTAACAACATCCAAAGGAATAACATCAACAAGCTCCTTCGACACGAATGAATGTGATGCACCCGTATCGAAAAGAACTCAAAATAGAACAACCACGAAGTGAAATAAAACCTTATACAAATCTAAGATTGAAAAGGAATTTAACAAATGGAATACTACAGAGATATGAAATTTATCCCTAGACATATTCCAAATCGTTGGAGAGGATAAAAGTTTAAGAACAACAAAGGAATCGATTAGAAAGACACGAACAAAACCCTCGAATAGTTGTAACACATGTTCATTTCTGCTTCTGTTCTCTGTTTATTATAATTTGTTCTGAATCTCAGCTCTGATACCAAGATGTGACGCCCCACCTCTATGCTCACAATAACAAAGGTTATTATAAGGAATATCGTCTACTATTGCGAAGAATAAGGCTTGTTAGAAGCGACCATCCGTAGGCGAGTATTGATTACATCGATAGGATTTGTGTAAATTACTCCCAAAGATATAAATTCAGTCCAAATCTAAAACGAAACTACGGTGGCTTAAGAAAAATTCAGAACAACTCATAATAATAACACTGATAGGTATAATCACATCAGAACAGAAATGTCAGATATATAGCGGAAGACAAGTCTGGATACATGCTACAACAATCGATAGTTCACATAAACTGAATGAACATTTACATGTCATCAACATACATGAGACGAGAGTCAATGCACCAAAAAGAAACACCTCGAAGCTAGACTAACGATGAAGTGAAATCCCAAAAGCTGGAGCAGCAACTGAATCAGAGATAACGATTATCCTGAAATGATTCGGTCCGACCCGAGTATTATTTAAAAGAAAATAATAAACGGATCAGTCTAATTTAAACTTTAGAAATAAGTGTATGATAAACATCACTTAAGCAAATATTTATAATCTCGAATGAGATTATAAACATAAATGATCAACATAGTTCAATTAAAGAGATCTCAATTTAAACTCCATCAAAAATCAATAATCTCGAATGAGACTATTCAATAAAAATAATCACCATAGTTCAAATGAAGAAATCTCAATTTAAACTCCATCAAAATCAGCTTTTAAATTTCCAATTGAATTCAAAACGGCAATACGTAAACTTATAATCTCGGATGAGACTATACACGAAATTATAATCTCGGATGAGACTATATACAAAGTTATAATCTCGGGTGAGACTATACAACATAGTAATCAGCATAGTTTAAAGGAAGAAATCCCATTAAATAACATCAAAATCAACTTCCAAATTCACAATTGAATTCAAATCAGAAATTCACAAAATCTAGAAATCAATAATAGATAATTAGAAAATTAACATAAAGTGGATCGATCTCAGCATATGGCTAGTCTAAGCTACGTCGCACGTGCATCAACATATGGCCGAAGCCTACCGAGTACTGTCATCATAATTTTGGCGCCCAACAAATGACCCAAAGGTCTAGCACTGGTATTTGATCCGAAGGTCCATCATATGACCCGAAGGTCCAGCACGGTGGCTCGAAAGCTCAACAAAATCATCAAAATCATCAAACAACAGCAAATATTTCAATTAACGAGTCCGGAATTAACCGAAATGGTAAAAGTTGGTTCCATACTCCGCACTTTTACTAAATCGTTTAATTCTCTTCATCGTTTTCTTGAAAGTCTAAAATTGTGTATTTTATATAAATACATTTTACGTTCTCAAACGGACAAGTCCGGAATTAACCGAATCAGTAAAAGTAAGGTTCATAGTACTTAATTTTGCTGAAACGTTTAAATCGATTTCTCATTCTTTTGAAAGCGTAAACTGTAAAAAAATTGGAAACAATTTTATTTTAAAACGATTTTGAAAACAAGTGATTAAAACAGCAACATCTATAGCAATTTCGACAAAGAAATTGCGCTTCACAAAACACCGTAAAAACAGATACCAATTCAGCGTTGCGGAATAACCGCTTAAAAATTCACCTTAAATTAGACGTTGAAATAACAGTAATTTTTATTCGTCAAAAATGTCGTCAAAACAACACACTTCAAAATATAATACCGAAGTAAAAATTCCGTAACGGCAACAAAATACGTTTTTAAAACCAAACATCGGTTCAATGTAAATTAACCGGTAGGTGGCACTACTATAAATTTAACAAAATGTTGCACTGCCCACTTACACATGAGCTTTGTTCATTTTGTACGTAACCCATAAACAAACTTTTTTTCCACAAAAATAATGAACCCATCCATGTTCTAGTTTGCATGCATACCACTAAATATTACCACTTACACTATTATGAATGACTACCATTTATCTTTTCCTTAATTCATAACAGCTTAGCATATAATTATAGTTCGAATGGATGGTTAACTTGTTAAACTAACTTTTTGAAGTAGAAGTAGAATTGCACAATCTCTTTGAAAGCTCGAACAAAATAATATGGCTTTACCATGTGTTGGCTTCGCTTACATGAGAAAATTCAAACAAAGTGTATAGAGGTAAAAGCATCAAAATATTACGAACTTAGACAAATTACGTATAAATCAAAATAAAGAGAAATGTTTACAAATTATGGCAACCAAAACTCAAAGCAGGTGATTAAAAGTGTTGAAGCAGGAAGTAAAAAAATTGGGCTTACACGTGTGAACCAAGATAAAGAACAATACGTGCATGCACACTAGCCTGGGTAACAAAATTTTCATGCAAATGATGAAGTAAAGGCAACTGGATTCTCTACAATCCTTCATACATACAAGAAATAAAAGTGGTCCGGGCATGCATTACACGCAAGCTAAAAGCTAAAGTGGAAAATGGTTTCTACTCATATGTTTATCACATATGAACCGACACATAATACCTACCCTTGCATTTACTCTACTGTGTATACATGGAAACATCCCTCCCATAGCACACGTGCACGAAAATGGTGTCTATAAATGCAATGTTTTCTTTTCTTTATACTAGAATGCCTGTAAAAATTCTATGCATGGGAATGCAATACTTTTATATACAGGAATGCACGTAATCATGTATGTTTGGATATGCAATACCCTTGTATACAAGAATGCATGGAAAATAAGTGCATGTAAATGCAATTCCATTTTATACCAGAATGCACGAAAAATTTAAAGGCCTGGGAATGCTTTATATAAAAGAGGATTGCCACCGCAAATTCAATGAATCAAAGGACCATAATACTTGAAGATGGTCACGCGTGCAACAGATTTCAACATGAAGTGCTACACAATTGACATAAATGCTTGCGAATGAAGAAGGTATGGCACATACACATTTTGTATGCAAAAATATTCAATAAATTAGAAACGTGAGTATTTAAACCCACCTTAACACGTTCAAAGCAATAAGCACCAGAGATTCAAGTGGCAAAAACGACAGCCATTAATGAAATTTCCACTGCAACTAAAGCTTTTAAAACAAAATGAAATAATGTTGCAGGTATATTTTCTTTTCTCACTAATATGAATAAGTTGAATAAGTTATGCAATCTGACAACTCGGGTACAATGCATTAAATTGAGAACGTGTTGGCCAATATTTAAGTACAGAGCATCGAAAGCTATACGTGCGCAAGATAAGAAAAGGACTTGGGAAAAAGACTTCGTGCTTTTCGTTTGAGAACTGATTAACTAAACTATAGGTGTGCTATTCATTATCGAACACACGTGTATTACAACCTGGACACAATTTTGAACTCACTGGAAAACAATAATATGTAGCCTAGGCCTGCATTTCTACAAGCTACACACATGTATGCCTTTAATTTCCAAGACCATATTCTTCGCATATGTAAAAAAATTTATAACTTGAACTTGTTTTTGTGAAATGCACGCATCGACTCACATAGGCAACATGAATGCTAAACAACATATTCTAAGGCCACATTATTATATATGCACAAAGACGCAAAGGCATGCAGACTCAACTATAAATTTGCATCATATTTTTCTTTCCAAATTTAAAATTTAAAATTTCTATAAAAAAAAAATCTATTCCGACCGTAACTCAAAAATAACGGTCGTTACAGATTCACATAGGCCATTTGAAAAGGTATGTGTCCTTTGTTTTGTTAATCTTGTACAAAAGGGTAACCTGCTAGTTGCAAGACATGACATGGTCTCCTTCAGTCTTGTTGTGAGGACCCGCAAATCCGTACTCCTTGAATATACACTAATCTCCATAGATTAACTCAAGATGAACAGAAATACGAATTATCAATGTTTAAGAAAAAGAAAGAGAGAGAAGAAGAGAGAAAAGATAGAAAATAGAGAGAAAAGAAAATAGAACGGAACAGAAAACAACAGAACAACAACAGAATCTCACAATCGCAGCGGAACAACATATAATAAATAAATGAATAATCCTTAAACAAAGAACTATATCAGTTATTATATTTTATACATTACATTACATCAGAGTGTACAACAACAAACAATGCAGCGGAAAAAGAAATACTATATACTAATAATACGCCATGCCATCCAGCTTGCCTCCAGCAACTCCTGAATATCCTGATAAACCTTAACTCTTGACTGCCCGTGTGGAAATTGGTGGGCACCCAGAGTTTAGGAAGGAAAACAATAAACTCCGAGTCAGTCATGTGACTGGTGTGAGAACTCGAAACAGTTTATTTATCTTTTAAATCAAAATAGAGAAATATTTTTAAAGTCAATTCGCAATGCTTTTAAAAATGAGACTACCATAAGGCCTCCCGCACACACAAACAATGCAAACGCAGAATCGGAGGAAGTTTCTCCTTATGATAGTCAAAGATGCTTGATACGCATTTAAAAGAAACATTTGATATTATTATTAGTGCATAGTGTATAAAATAATTTCGAAAGTAGAATATAAATCTTAGCGCATAGACATTTCGAACTATGCCTACTATAGCTACCATCTAAACAGTGGTGACCACCATAAGTAAATGGCGGGTTCTACAACTAATACCGTACAAGGTTTCGTATTGGGAATTGAATTTCCAACGAATGATCAGGCCAAGGAACTTCCCATTGCCACATGAGAACGCCTCTGGAAGGACGTCCCCGAGAACCAAACTGGGTAACAAATGACACGATTATGCCATCCCCCGGTCCTTTGGGACCTTTAACCGAGCACTCGTCATCAACATCACACAATCATAAATAAAGTGTTTCAACATGAGTAAGCGTCTGGGCTCCATACCATGATACCACCCTTTCCAGAAGGAAATGCACATGCCCTAAAGGGAGCTACCCCTCATAACCTTGCCGCATCTTTCCTGTTTTGACCATTCCGGGGTGTGAGGCTCGACGAAGTCACGTACACAAAAACACACTTTATACAAAAGCCGTGCTTTGGGTCAACAAATGATCATAGAAATGATCACCAAGATAAACGATCAAACAAATGATCTTATCACAAATGATCAACACAATGATCATTTCACAACAACACTCAGCATGTCACATTACCAAATTGGGAATATATCGCTGATAACATTCAACTACGTAACCTCTGAGCTCGTACGTCTCAGAGAAGGGTGTTAAGCTAAGAGAATAAATTCTCCGCCACCAACAGAAATATATTTCAAAGAAATCGGCTTTATATTTCAATTTGTAATGTCAGACATACAATCCATACAAGTCTGTTCCGGGCTCGAACAGAATCGAAGGCACTTACAAAGAAGTCCTTGCAATCCGGATAATCTCTAATCACGTCCGGACTTCCCATCACATAGGGAGTCTCTATACCGTAGCTACTCGGTGCAAAGACAATCGACGAGTTGTCCTTTCGCTTTCGAAAATATCAGGTCTTCAACACCTGTCATCAATGCTATCCATTACGTCGTATCACTATTCGGAATGGGTAATCCGAATAACGAGCGCAATAATTTAAAAATAAGTGTAGCATTCAAATTCAGCAAATCACAGCAAATACCTTTCAAAGGTAAATATTGATATTCGGTTATTGAACTATTAATGGATATGCACAACATCACCAGATTCCAAATAATTTTCCAAATTATTTATTTCCCAAAAATATCTTTGCAAGATAAATAATTTTCACACTTCAAAAATAAATCAATATTTATTTTTAAACAAATTCCACTTCCTTTTATAAATTCCATAGTGAATTTACATTCCAAAATATTTATGAATATACGATTTCAATTTTTCATTTCCAATTTATCTTCAAAAAGGTAAATTCTCAAAACGTTTCATTTCACATTGGAAAAACATTTCCATACTTATTTATTCATAAGTAATTCACAAATTTTATTTATTTTCAACCTTTGGAAAATATTCAACAAACTTAAATTGAAATTAAGCATTTATTTCATTCTTTAAGGAAATCATTCTCTTAACCATATTTATTTGGGCCAAAACGAATGTTACGTAAAACATCGTTACGACAACCCAAAATCACTAGTATAGGGATTCGAAATCAAAATAGATATATAAATCCCAATACTATACAAAACATTTCCTTTCGGAAATCATTTACTATAACAACAGTGTTATAGTCTACCATTTCCTTCTATTTCTCGAAAACGTCTATTTCAACAATAAATGTTGAAATCTATGGTTTCGAATCTTAACACATTTTAAAACATCGTTAGATCGTTTTAATACTATTTAAAACATCACATCCAAAACATTTTCTTTAACATATTATTCACTTTTCAAAAACGTGAATATACCTTGTTAACCAATTTCATCCTTTCTATTCATTTTATTTTAAAGGATTATTCACTGTATAAAACGTGAATATAACTCCATTAATAAGCTACAACAATTTACTTATCAAAATAAGTCGTTTGCGAATTTATAAAACAATATTTATAAATTCCATTTCTATTTATTTTATACAATTTCCTTTATAAATCTTCTTTATTAATCTATTCAATTTATAACTCAATTATAAACCAAAGGTTCATATTATAAGTTAAATGCTTAAAAACGATTATTTTACAAAATCGTTCTTTTAAACTTCCCAAATTATAAATCTTATAACTTATAAGATTCATAAATTTACCCAAATCTATTCTTCAAATAACTTTACAAATTTTATAAACCTACTGCTTATAAAATTTCATTTATAACTTCACCGTTTATAATTCTATAAATTTCATTCATTTATGAAATTTATTCACAATTCATTCCAACACTTATAAAAACTCGTTTTATAATTCAAATATTCTAATTTATAAATTGTCAATTTATAAATCTTTTATACAAATCAATTTATACTATTATTTTAAAACATCTTTAAATTTCTTTGAAATTCCATCATTTCTGATTTATAAAATAATCAAATTTTATAAATCCTATATTTCAACTTTTTTATAATAAATTCAAAAGTCCCGATTAAACTATTTTATAAAATCATTAGCCTCATATTTTCAAAAATCAACCTTTAACTATATTTCTCAAAAAACCATAATTTTTATAACATTAAAATTATAACGTTTATTTATTTAAAATGAATCAATTCCAAACATATAGTATATTTTCAAAAATCACTTTAAAAACAATTTTAAAATTCCAAAATTTGGCCCAATGATGCTACATACCAAATAGTCAATCACGACAACAACGACATCATATATCGATATGATAATCCATCAAATATCAAAATATCTGAAATCAAATAAATACTGTTGAGGAATCCATTTGGATCCCTCCAACTAGTTTTCCTGCATCCACAAACATTAGCACAATACCAATTCCGCTCCAGTAAGAAATTATCGCGGTATATGGGATTTAAAATATTATCCGCTTAATAGACGGCGCAATAGGGTCTCATCCGCTATACAAATGCGGGAAATCAATAATTGCAATATATACATATGCCAATATATATATATATATATTGCTATTATATATAATACCAATTTCACTGTTTATGAAATATTCGCGGTATATGTTTTTAATAAATAACATCCACTTACTAACGGCGCATAATGTCTATTTTAACAATCAATAGATAACAATCATCATTCAAACATACATTCAAATATTTTAAATCTAACTATTTAAAATTAAAATCGAAACTGATTCGATTGAGTGAGAAGTTCTCACCTTAATTTCAATTTCGTTTTAGCGATTTATTTCGAATAAAATTAAACGGACGTTTAATTTTACCCGAAATTCTCACTAACTCCAAACAACTCCAATCCATTTCCATAGTGTAGTGCTCGTCCCTACGATTCCAACGCAACTGATTTCGCGCGTTTTCGACCTCGTATGAAAAAGTTATGAATTTTACAAGTTTATACGAATTTTTATAACTAAATTATACAATTTTCTTTAATAAAATTTAAACCTATCAATACAGGCCGTTCGATCTGCTCTCCCCCCCCCCCCCTCCCCATCAGGCCGCACACCCCTCATCTCTCCTACGCGTATCCTCTTCAGTAAGTGCCGAACCCAACATCCACACTTAAACCCTAATCTCGCGACCTAATACAAACACCTCCAGGCCGATCAACTAGTGCCAACTTGTAGCCCCCGATGAGCTCCACCTTTGGCCAGGAGAACACCAAGCTCGGTCGACTCTCCTTTGTGCAAAACGAAGATAAACGTGGCCCCTTTCCACTTGATTTCTGGCCACCCTGATCCACTAAATACGATCTCGACCGTTGAATAGGAAGGCCTCGTGATGATCTTCAACTTTGTAGTTGAACCTGAAGCTTGAAAACGTATGGATTTGGAGATTGGAGGGGAAGAACGAAACAATTTCTGGCCATCCATTGTTAGTGGCGGCGGCTGTAGAATTAGGGTTTTATTTTTATTTATTTTTTATTTGTGGAGAGGGTATGGTCTATTTATAGGAAATCGAACGACACTATTCATTCCGGAATTTTCAAACTTCGATTTACGCGCGATGACCAGCGTTTCGAGGGTTTATCCCGCGTTCCGGACACAATGGAACAGGTTTCGAAAGCTAATTCGGTCATCTGTGCGAGTTATGGCAATAAACGTTCAATTTAAATTAAACCGATTTAAACGATTTTCTAGGCGTTTTAGCTTGCACCGGACAAACGGTAAATCCGATTGACACGAAATTTTAAACCATACAATAATATCACATTACGGATCCGATGAAACTGGTTTCGTTGAAATCCTAGACATTTTGAAAAATGACTATTTTAACTTGCCAAATTAATATTAAAACAATTTCGATGCATTTCGAGCTGCCACGGTCAAACGATAACTCTGATTGCTACGAAAATTGAAATCCGGTAATAACTAACTATTACGGATCCAATGAAACTAGTTTCGTCCAATTCTGAGACTGTTCGAAAATTGGCTATTTTCACTAGTCGATTAAATATTAAAATATTCAATTTTCACAAATTAACTTTTAATTCGATTTTAAAAGTTCTAAAATATCATTCTAACTTCAATATGATATAATAAAATTTTACAAATCATTTTCAATCATATTTAACCCAATTTTCAATTATTTTCGTATTTTAACATATTAAATTATTGATTTAATTATCCAATTAAATCCAATTATTCGAAATAAAATTTATTCGACTTATAAATTTCACTTATTAATATTTAAAATTAATTAAATATTCAAATTTTAATTAATAAAAATCTTGGGTCATTACATACTTCCCCCCTTAAAAGAATTTCGTCCTCGAAATTATTAAGTAAGAAAAGTTACAGAATCTATTAACTTTCCCAAAATCCATAGTTAAACTTCTTACAATACTTTAATAAGTTTTCAAATCATACTTAGTTATCTTTTCAAAAACAATTACTATTGTTTAACTTTCAATTCCAAATCAAAGTAAAAGTTTTCAAAATTTTCCAAATTTTCTCAAATTTTTTCTAACGCCTTAAATTTTCGGAAAAATTCGCCATAGTCTCCTTTGCGCGGCTCGATCCGGAAAAAAAATGACAGTATATATATCACAAATATGCATCTCATCAAGTAATGAGGCATCCCGCAGGGAAAAATGTGTAGAAGTACGATATTTAATCCCAGATATGTACCTTATATTTATTTAGCGAGCATATACGGCTAATATAGCGCGAAAGCGAGCTCCAAATGCGAAGCAAACGCGATCCGCACCTACTAAACAGTCAACAAACAACATGAGAGTCATGTATATGGACAATAGTATCGATATACAACATATAGCAACATAATAACTATATATATCAACATAGCAAATGCAGTAAAAGCAATATGTTCAACCATCAACCAACTAACATCCAACTAACATCCATAACCAATAAATATTCATTCATATTCTCATTAATATTCAATGAATTGGGTTTTCAATTTAATCACATTTGATTCATTACAGTGGATGTTCTTACTATCATTCATTTTCAGTTAGTTTATATTCACTAATTTATATTCAAGTTGGTTCACTTCCAAATCAAATTCAATTCTATTTAAGATTTACTTAAGTTCCAATTGAATTTTAATTACTTTAGCTTCCAATTTCATTAATACTTAATGAATTATATACAATCAACTTATATACACTTTCATAATTCTGAAAAATTATTTCTTCATATATAAAATACAATCAAGTAAAATTATTCCATTTACCCAATTTAAAACAATACTGTGTCGAATTGTTCTATTCAAGTGTTTATAAACCCCTTCGGCATAGTAGTCGAGACCGTGCTGACGAAGGTTCATATGCCACTCAATAAACCAATCATCACAATATAAAACAATTTTATATATTCACTAACAAATGCGCTCTCATAGCTATTATTACTCTCAACTCATTCTAGAGTACTACTGACTCTATCTCTAATGAGTAATACCCAACAGAGCCATGGTTGTCGCTTAACCATATGCTCTGATACCACCTGTGAGGACCGCAAATCCGTACTCCTTGAATATACACTAATCTCTATAGATTAACTCAAGATGAACAGAAATACGAATTATCAATGTTTAAGAAAAAGAAAGAGAGAGAATAAGAGAGAAAAGATAGAAAATAGAGAGAAAAGAAAATAGAACGGAACAGAAAACAACAGAACAACAATAGAATCTCACAATCGCAGCGGAACAACATATAATAAATAAATGAATAATCCTTAAACAAAGAACTATATCAGTTATTACATTTTATACATTACATTACATTACGTCAGAGTGTACAACAACAAACAATGCAGCGGAAAAAGAAATACTATATACTAATAATACGCCATGCCATCCAGCTTGCCTCCAGCAACTCCTGAATATCCTGATAAACCTTAACTCTTGACTGCCCGTGTGGAAATTGGTGGGCACCCAGAGTTTAGGAAGGAAAACAATAAACTCCGAGTCAGTCATGTGACTGGTGTGAGAACTCAAAACAGTTTATTTATCTTTTAAATCAAAATAGAGGAATATTTTTAAAGTCAATTCGCAATGCTTTTAAAAATGAGACTACCATAAGGCCTCCCGCACACACACACAATGCAAACGCAAAATCGGAGGAGATTTCTCCTTATGATAGTCAAAGATGCTTGATACGCATTTAAAAGAAACATTTGATATTATTATTAGTGCATAGTGTATAAAATAATTTCGAAAGTAGAATATAAATCTTAGCCAGCATAGACATTTCGAACTATGCCTACTATAGCTACCATCTAAACAGTGGTGACCACCATAAGTAAATGGCAGGTTCTACAACTAATACCGTACAAGGTTTCGTATTGGGAATTGGATTTCCAACGAATGATCAGGCCAAGGAACTTCCCATTATCACATGAGAACGCCTCTGGAAGGACGTCCCCGAGAACCAAACCGGATCTCTGCCAACACAAGGCCGGGTTACCCCTAACTGGGTAACAACTGACACGAGTATGCTATCCCCCGGTCCTTTGGGACCTTTAACCGAGCGCTCGTTATCAATATCACACAATCATAAATAAAGTGTTTCAACATGAGTAAGCATCTGGGCTCCATACCATGATACCACCCTTTCCAGAAGGAAATGCACATGCCCTAAAGGGAGCTACCCCTCATAACCTTGCCGCATCTTTCCTGTTTTGACCATTCCGGGGTGTGAGGCTCGACGAAGTCACGTCCACAAAAACACACTTTATACAAAAGCCGTGCTTTGGGTCAACAAATGATCATAGAAATGATCACCAAGATAAACGATCAAACAAATGATCTTATCACAAATAATCAACACAATGATCATTTCACAGCAACACTCAGCATGTCACATTACCAAATTGGGAATATATCGCTGATAACATTCAACTACATAACCTCTGAGCTCGTACGTCTCAGAGAAGGGCGTTAAACTAAGAGAATAAATTCTCCGCCACCAACAGAAATATATTTGAAAGAAATCGGCTTTATATCTCAATTTGTAATGTCAGACATACAATCCATACAAGTCAGTTCCGGGCTCGAACAGAACCGAAGGCACTTACAAAGAAGTCCTTGCAATCCGGATAATCTCTAATCACGTCCGGACTTCCCATCACATAGGGAGTCTCTATACCGTAGCTACTCGGTGCAAAGACAATCGACGAGTTGTCCTTTCGCTTTCAAAAATATCCGGTCTTCAACACCGGTCATTAATGCTATCCATTACGTCGTATCACTATTCGGAATGGGTAATCCGAATAACGAGCTCAATAATTTAAAAATAAGTGTAGCATTCAAATTCAGCAAATCACAACAAATACCTTTCAAAGGTAAATATTGATAGTCGGTTATTGAACTATCAATGGATATGCACAACATCACCAGATTCCAAATAATTTTTCAAATTATTTATTTCCCAATAATATCTTTGCAAGATAAATAATTTTCACACTTCAAAAATAAATCAATATTTATTTTTAAACAAATTCCACTTCCTTTTATAAATTCTATAGTGAATTTACATTCCAAAATATTTATGAATATACGATTTCAATTATTCATTTCCAATTTATCTTCAAAAAGATAAATTCTCAAAACGTTTCATTTCACATTGGAAAAACATTTCCATACCTATTTATTCATAAGTAATTCACAAATTTTATTTATTTTCAACCTTTGGAAAATATTCAATATACTTAAATCGAAATTAAGCATATATTTCATTCTTTAAGGAAATCATTCTTTAACCATATTTATTTGGGCCAAAACGAATGTTACGTAAAACATCGTTACGACAACCCAAAATCACTAGTATAGGGATTCAAAATCAAAATAGATATATAAATCCCAATACTATACAAAACATTTCCTTTCGGAAATCATTTACTATAACAACAGTGTTATAGTCTACCATTTCCTTCTATTTCTCGAAAACGTCTATTTCAACAATAAATGTTGAAATCTATGGTTTCGAATCTTAACACATTTTAAAACATCGTTAGATCGTTTTAATACTATTTAAAACATCACATCCAAAACATTTTCTTTAACATATTATTCACTTTTCAAAAACGTGAATATACCTTGTTAACCAATTTCATCCTTTCTATTCATTTTATTTTAAAGGATTATTCACTGTATAAAACGTGAATATAACTCCATTAATAAGTTACAACAATTTACTTATCAAAATAAGTCGTTTGCGAATTTATAAAACAATATTTATAAATTCCATTTCTATTTATTTTATACAATTTCCTTTATAAATCTTCTTTATTAATCTATTCAATTTATAACTCAATTATAAACCAAAGGTTCATATTATAAGTTAAATGCTTAAAAAGGTTTATTTTACAAAATCGTTCTTTTAAACTTCCCAAATTATAAATCTTATAACTTATAAGATTCATAAATTTACCCAAATCTATTCTTCAAATAACTTTACAAATTTTATAAACCTACTGCTTATAAAATTTCATTTATAACTTCACCGTTTATAATTCTATAAATTTCATTCATTTATGAAATTTATTCACAATTCATTCCAACACTTATAAAAACTCATTTTATAATTCAAATATTCTAATTTATAAATTGTCAATTTATAAATCTTTTATATAAATCAATTTATACTATTATTTAAAACATCTTTAAATTTCTTTGAAATTCCATCATTTCTGATTTATAAAATAATCAAATTTTATAAATCCTATATTTCAACTTTTTTATGATAAATTCAAAAATCCCGATTAAACTATTTTATAAAATCATTAGCCTCGTATTTTCAAAAATCAACCTTTAACTATATTTCTCAAAAAACTATAATTTTTATAACATTAAAATTATAACGTTTATTTATTTAAAATGAATCAATTCCAAACATATAGTATATTTTCAAAAATCACTTTAAAAACCATTTTAAAATTCCAAAATTTGGCCCAATGATGCTACGTACCAAAAAGTCAATCACGACAACAACGACATCATATATCGATATGATAATCCATCAAATATCAAAATATCTGAAATCAAATAAATACTGTTGAGGAATCCAGTTGGATCCCTCCAACCTGTTTTCCTGCATCCACAAACATTAGCACAATACAATTCCGCTCCAGTACGAAATTATCGCGGTATATGGGATTTAAAATATTATCCGCTTAATAGACGGCGCAATAGGGTCTCATCCGCTATACAAATGCGGGAAATCAATAACTACAATACATACATATGCCAATATATATATATATATATATATATATATATTTCTATTATATATAATACCAATTTCACTATTTATGACATATTCGCGGTATATGTTTTTAATAAATAACATCCGTTTACTAACGACGCATAATGTCTATTTTAACAATCAATAGATAACAATCATCATTCAAACATACATTCAAATATTTTAAATCTAACTATTTAAAATTAAAATCGAAACCGATTCGATTGAGTGAGAAGTTCTCACCTTAATTTCAATTTCGTTTTAGCGATTTATTTCGAATAAAACTAAACGGACGTTTAATTTTACCCGAAATTCTCACTAACTCCAAACGACTCCAATCCAATTCTATAGCGTAGTGCTCGTCCCTACGATTGCAACGCAACTGGTTTCGCGCGTTTTCGACCTCGTATGAAAAAGTTATGAATTTTACAAGTTTATACGAATTTTTATAACTAAATTACTCAATTTTCTTTAATAAAATTTAAACCTATCAATACAGGCCGTTTGATCTGCTCTCCCCCCCATCAGGCCGCACACACCTCATCTCTCCCACGCGTATCCTCTTCAGTAAGTGCCGAACCCAACATCCACACTTAAACCCTAATCTCGCAACCTAATACAAACACCTCCAGGCCGATCAACTAGTGCCAACTTGTAGCCCCCGATGAGCTCCACCTTCGTCCAGGAGAACACCAAGCTCGGTCGACTCTCCTTTGTGCAAAACGAAGATAAACGTGGCCCCTTTCCACTTGATTTTTAGCCACCCCGATCCACTAAATACGATCTCGGCCGTTGAATAGGAAGGCCTCGTGATGATCTTCAACTTTGTAGTTGAACCTGAAGCTTGAAAACGTATGGATTTGGAGATTGGAGGGGAAGAACGAAACAAATTTCTGGCCATCCATTGTTAGTGGCGGCGACTGTAGAATTAGGGTTTTATTTTTTATTTTTATTTTATTTGTGGAGAGGGTATGGTCTATTTATAGGAAATCGAACGACACTATTCATTCCGGAATTTCCAAACTCCGATTTACGCTCGGTGACCAGCGTTTCTAGGGTTTATCCCGCGTTCCGGACACAATGGAACAGGTTTCGAAAGGTAATTCGGTCATCTGTGCGAGTTATGGCAATAAGCGTTCAATTTAAATTAAATCGATTTAAATGATTTTCTAGGCGTTTTAGCTTGCACCGGACAAACGGTAAATCCGATTGACACGAAATTTTATACCATACAATAATATCACATTACGGATCCGATGAAACTGGTTTCGTCGAAATCCGATACTTTTTGAAAAATGGCTATTTTAACTCGCCAAATTAATATTAAAACAATTTCGATGCTTTTCGAGCTGCCACGGTCAAACGATAACTCTGATTGCTACGAAAATTGAAATTCAGTAATAACTAACTATTACAGATCCAATGAAACTAGTTTCGTCCAATTCTGAGACTGTTCGAAAATTGGCTATTTTCACTAGTCGATTAAATATTAAAATATTCAATTTTCACAAATTAACTTTTAATTTGATTTTAAAAGTTCTAAAATATCATTCTAACTTCAATATGATATAATAAAATTTTACAAATCATTTTCAATCATATTTAACCCAATTTTCAATTATTTCCGTATTTTAACATATTAAATTATTGATTTAATTATCCAATTAAATCCAATTATTCGAAATAAAATTTATTCGACTTATAAATTTCACTTATTAATATTTAAAATTAATTAAATATTCAAATTTTAATTAATAAAAATCCTGGGTCGTTACACTTGTTTTATGCATAGCACATTCAATACTGCTTGTAATGTTGTTCGATGGTCTATGGATCGATAATGACCCGTGATACGAGAACGATAGTACAAAAAATTAGAACGGAAAATGTAACGACCCAGAATTTTTGATAATTAAAATTTTAATATTTAATTAATTTTAAATGTTAACAAGTGAATTTATAAGTCAAATAAATTTTTATTTTGAATTATTGGATTTAATTGGATAATTAAATCGATAATTTAATATGTTAAATTATGGAAATAATTGAAAATTGGTTTAAATATGATTGAAAATAATTTTTAAAATTTTATTTTATCATATGGAAGTTAGAATGATATTTTAGAACTTTTAAAATCGAATTAAAAGTTAATTTGTGAAAATTGAATATTTTAATATTTAAATCGACTAGTAAAAATAGTCAATTTTTGAACAGTCTCAGAATTGAACGAAACTAGTTCCATTGGATCCGTAATAGTTAGTTATTACCGGATTTCAATTTTCGTGTCAATCGGAGCTATCGTTTGATCGTGGCAGCTCGAAACGCATCGATTTGTTTTTAATTTAAATTTGACGAGTGAAAATAGCCATTTTTCAAAAAGTCTCGGATTTCGACGAAACTTGTTTCATCGGATCCGTAATGTGATATTATTATAAGGTTTCAAATTTCAAGTCAATTGGATTTACCGTTTGTCCGGTACGAATTAAAACGCCTAGAAATCGATTTAAATCGGTTTAAATTAAATTGAGCGTTTATAGCCATAACTCGCACAGATGTCCGAATTAGCTTCCGAAACCTGTTCCATTGTGTCCGGAACGCGGGATAAACCCCAGGTACGTCAGTTTCGGCGCGTAAATCGGAGTTCGGAATTTCCGGATGAATAGTGTCGTTCAAAACTCTATAAATAGACCACCACCATCACAAAATAAAAAAAAAAGAAATCTAAACCCTAAAAAAACTGCAGCCGGCCCTAAAGCATGAACGGCCAGAAATTCTCCTCTTTCTCCTCTCAATCTCTCTCAATCTACAAAGATTTAGCCAAGGTGTTCAACACGAAAGTCGTAGAGCTCGACGAGAGCTTCGATTCCGTACGGTGATGATCGGAAACAGAGCGACGATGTGGGAGATATGGGGCCGCGTTCTCTGAGACCTGCGCACGCATTTCAATGTGAAGGGGGAGGCCGAGTTGCATGGCCTTCAGGCCGAGCATGGGCGTGGGTGAGGGCTTCGCAACGGCGTGTCTTGATCGAGTTATAGTTGAGTGTGGTGGCTCGAATTCCTAACCCTAGTTCATGAGCCTATGGGTTATGTGTGTGCGTTGTTCCTGGAGCAAGAATCACGTTTGGGAGAGATGAGGGATGGGCGGCCAAGATCTGCAGGTGATGGATTGAAGGGCTGAGATGAGTTGTGGTTTAAAATTTAATAAAAAGTTGTAATTTGTTAATATAAATACGTGTAAACTTCAAAAATTCATAACTTTTTCACACGAGGTCGAAAAAATGCAAACTCAGTTGCGTTGGAATCGTATGGACGAGTACTACGCGATGGAGTTGATTTGGAGTCGTTTGGAGTTAGTGAGAATTTTGGGTAAAATTAAACGTCCGTTTAATTTTATTCGAAATAAAAGCTAAAACGGAATTTAAATCAAGGTGAGAACTTCTCACTCAATCGAATTAGTTTCGATTTTATTTTAAATAGTTAGATTTAAAATATTTGAATGCATGTTTGAATGATGATTGATATCTATTGATTGTTAAAATAGACATTATACGCCGTTAGTAAGCGGATGTTATTTAATAAAAACATATACCGCGAATATTTCATAAACAGTGAAATTGGTATTATATATAATATCAATATATATATATATTGGCATATGTATATATTGCAGTTGATTGATTTCCCGTATTTTTTAGCGGATGAGACCCTATTACGCCGTTATTATACGGATAATATTTATTAAGAACATATACCGCGATAATTTCGTACTGGAGCGAAATTGGTATTGTGCTAATGTTTGTGGATGCAGGAAAACAGGTTGGAGGGATCCAACTGGATTCCTCAACAGTTTTTATTTGATTTCAGATATTTTGATATTTGATGGATTATCATATCGATATATGATGGATCGTTGTAGTCGTGATTGACTATTTGGTGTGTAGCATCATTGGACCCAAATTTTGGGATTTTAAAAGGGTTTTTAAAGTGATTTTTGAAAAGATAAAATATTTTTGGAATTGATCCATTATAAATAAATGAACGTTATAATTTTTAAAGTTGTAAAAATTATAATTTTTGAGAAATACGGTTAAAAGCTGATTTTTGAGAAATATGAATTAATGACTTTATAAAATAGTTTAAACTGGATTTTTGAATTTATTATTAAAAGTTTAAATATAGGATTTATAAAATTTGATTATTTTATAAATCAAAATGATGAAATCATAAAGAAGGGTAAAGACGTTTAAAGAATAATAATAAATTGATTTATATTAAAGATTTATAAATCGATATTTATAAATTAATAAAATGTTGGAATTATAAAACGAGCTTTTATAAGTGTTGAATATGAATTGTGAATGAATTTCATAACTTAATGAAATTTATAGAATTATAAACTGTGAAGTTATAAATGGAATTTTTAAACAGTAGGTTTATAAAATTTGTGAAATTATCAAAAGAATGGATTTTTGCATAAATACATGAATCTTATAGGTTATAAGATTTTTAATTATGAAGTTTAAAAGAACGATTTTATAAAATAATCGTTTTATAAGCATTTGACTTATAATATGAACTTTTAGTTTATAATTGAGTTATAAACTGGAATAGGTTAATAAAGGAATTTATAAAAAGGAAGTTTTTATAAATAAATAGAAATGGAATTTATAAACGTTGTTTTATAAATTCGAAATGACTTATTTTGATAAGTAAATTATTATAACTTATGTATGGAAGTATATTCACGTTTTTAGACCGTGAATAATCCTTTGAAATAAAATGCATAGAATTGATGAAATTTGTTAACGTAGTATATTCACGTTTTTAAATAGTGAATAACACGTTAAAGAAAATGTTTTAGATGTGATGTTTTAAATAGAATTAAAACGATCTAACGATGTTTTTTTAAATATGTTGAGATTCGAAACCATAGATTTCAACATTTATTGTTGAAATAGATGTTTCGAGAAATAAAAGGAAATGGTGGACTATAACACTGTTGTTATAGTAAATGATTTTCGAATGGAAATGTTTTTGTATAGTATTGGGATTTATATATCTATCTTAATTTCGAATCCCTATACTAGTGATTTTGGGTTGTCGTAACGATGTTTTACGCAACATTCGTTTTGGCCCAAATAAATATGTTTAAGAGCATGATTTCCTTAAAGAATGAAATATATACTTAATTCGATTTAAGTATATGGAATATTTTCCAAGGTTGAAAATAAATAAAATTTGTGAATTACTTATGAATAAATAAGTATGGAAATGTCTTTCCAATGTGAAATGAAACGTTTTGAGAATTTATCTTTTTGAAGATAAATTGAAAATGGATAATTGAAATCGTATATGCATGGATATTTTGAAATATAAATTCATTATGGAATTTATATGAGAAAGTGGAATTTGTTTGAAAATAAATATTGATTTATTTTTGAAGTGTTGAAATTATATATCTTGTAAAGATATTTTTGGAAAGTAAATAATTTGGAAAATTATTTGGAATCTGGTGATGTGTGCATATCAATTGATAGTTCAATAACCGACTATCAATATTTCCCTTTGAATGGGTATTTGGATGTGATTTGATTGAATTTAAATGCCACACTTATTTTTGAATAAGCGCTCACTATTCGGGTTAACCGGGAAAGGACCATGGGGTCGTATAACACATTCCGAATATGTGATACGTCGTTGTGAATTGCATTTGAAGATCGGTGTTGAAGACCGGATATTTGTGAGAGCGATAGGATGACCTGTCGATTGACTCTGCACCGAGTTGCTCCGGTATAGAGTTCTCCCTAAGTGATGGGGAATCCGATCAGGATTGTGGATATCCGGATTGCAAGGACTTCTTTGTAAGTGCCTTCGGTTCTGTTCGAGCCCAGAACAGACTTGTATGGATTGTATGTCTGACATTACAAGTTGAGATATAAAGCCGATTTCTTTCAAATATATTTCTGTTGGTGGCGGAGAATTTATTCTTTTAGCTTAACACCCTTCTCTGAGACGTACGAGCTCAGAGGTTATATAGTTGAAGTTATCAGCGATATATTCCCAATTTGGTAATGTGACATGCTGAGTGTTGTTGAAATGATCATTGTGTTGATTATTTGTGATAGGATCATTTGTTTGATCGTCTATCTTGGTGATCATTTCTATGATCATTTGTTGACCCAAAGCACGGCTTTTGTATAAAGTATGTTTTTGTGGACGTGAATTCGTCGAGCCTCACACCCCGGAAATGGTCAAAACAGGAAAGATGCAGCAAGGTTATGAGGGGTAGCGCCCTTTAGGATATGTGCATTTCCTTCTGGAAAAGGGTGGTATCATGGTATGGAGCCCAGATACTTACTCATGTTGAAACACTTTATTATTATGATTGTGTGAATTGATTACGAGCGCTCGGTGATAAAGGTCCCAAAGGACCGGGGGATGGCATATTCGGTCAGTTGTTACTCAGTTAGGGGTAACCCGGCCTTGTGTTGGTAGAGATCCGGTTTGGTTCTCGGGGATGTCCATCCAGAGGCATTCTCATGTGGCAATGGGAAGTTCCTTGGCCTGACCATTTGTTGGAAATCCAAAGAAACAATACGAAACTTGTACGGTATTAGTTGTATAACCTGCTATGGAATGTGGCGGTAACCTGCTATTGAACATAGTTAGCTATAGTAGGCATACGATAATGGTCGTATGTTGGCTATGATTTATATTCTACTTTCGAAATGATTTCCCTCTACACTATGCACTAATAATAATATCAAATGTTATTTTAAATGCGTATCAAGCATCTTTGACTATCATAAGGAGAAATCTCCTCCGATTCTGCGTTTGCATGTGTGTGTGTGCGGGAGGCCTTATGGTAGTCTCATTTTTAAAAGCATTGCGAATTGAATTTAAAATATTCTTCTATTTTGATTTTAAAGTAAATAAATTGTTTTGAGTTCTCACACCAGTCTTGTTAAGCTTTTTGGGTTATGTGATGGGGGTTCTCGCTTCGCGGTTAGGTGGCGAACGGGAGACTCTTACTCCCACACTTCCTCTTTTAGGGGGTTGGTTAGGTGTAACCTGAGACAGTCGAGAGGCTGGCCGTAAAAGCAAGGTCTGGGGTACCAGTGTAAGCCACGGTGGGGCTGGGATGGTTGAAAAGCCTACCGGTTGTGACTGCTGTCGACGGTTGAAAAGCCTAGAACGTTACATTTGGTATCAGAGCATATGGTTAAGCGATAACCATGGTTCTGTTGGGTATTATTCATTAGAGATAGAGTCAGCAGTACTCTAGAATGAGTTTGAGTGTAATAATAGCTATGAGAGCGTATTTGTTAGTGAATATAAAATTGTTTTATATTGTGTTGACTTATCGGTTGATAGTTTATAGATTCCGGTCGATCTAGTCTAGCTAACTATCGTAGATAGGGGTTTCTAAACTCTTAAACAAGATAAACCAACACGATATTGTTTTAAATTGGGTAAATGGAATAATTTTACCTTGATTATATTTTATATATAAAGGAATAATTTTTCAGAATTATTAAAGTATATATAAGTTGATTGTTTAGTTGTTTGAATAATCTAAATAAAAGAATAATTGTATAAGGAAATAAATTATAAGAATTGAATTATAATTAAAGTGATCTACAATTGTGAAATAAACTTATATATATAAAAAGTGAAACTATATGAATATATTTATGAATATGAGTTGTAAATAAAAAAAAGTGAATTTAAAGTTAAATGGAATATGAACTTGAGTTATGTAATAGAATTCTACTTTTGTAATTGAATTGAATTAATGGATTGAATGTTAATCAATTGAATGTAAATTTAGTTGATATGGAATAATGAATGTAAGTGTTAATTCATTGAAATCTAATGTTATTGGGAGTTGAATAAATTGGAATGGAAATCAATTTAATGTTAAACCAAATGGAATTAAATGTGTTGAACCAAATTTAATGTAAAGTGAATAAATTTGGTTGTATTGATTAAACATTGGTTGTTAGTTGATTGTTGATTGATTGTATATAATTCATTAAGTGTTAATGAAATTGAAAGCTAAATCAATTGAAATTCAAATTAGAAGTAAATAAATTTGAATGGAATTGAATTCGATTTGGAAGTGAACCAACTCGAATATGAATTAGTGAATATAAACTAATTGAAAATGAATGTTAGTAAGAACATCCACTGTTAATGAATCAAATGTGATTAAACTGAGAAAACCAATTCATTGTATATTAATGAGAATATGAATGAGTATTTAGTTGGTTGATGGTTGAATATATATTGCATTTGCTATATTATGTAGTTGTTATGGAGATATATGTTGTATATTGAGATTATTGTCTATATGCATGATTCTCATGTTGTTTGTTGAGTGATTAGTAGGTGCGGATCGCGTTTGCTTCGCATTTGGAGCTCGCTTTCGCGCTATATTAGCCGTATATGCTCGCTAATAAAATATAAGGTACATATCTCGGATTAAATATCGTACTTTTATACTTTTTTCCCTTCGGGATGCCTCATTACTTGATGAGATGTATATTTGTGATATATATACTGTCATTTTTTTTTTGGATCGAGCCGCGCAAAGGAGACTATGGCGAATTCTTCCGGAAATTTAAGGCGTTAGAATTTTTTTTGAGAAAATTGGAAAATTTTTGAAAACTTTAACTTTGATTTTGGAATTGAAAGTTAAACAATAGTAGTTGTTTTTGAAAAGATAACTAAGTATGATTTGAAAACTTAGTAAAGATTTGTAAGAAGTTTAACTATGAATTTTAGAAAATTAATAGATTCTGTAACTTTTCTTACTTGTAATTTCGAGGACGAAATTCTTTTAAGGGGGAAAGATTGTAACAACCCAGAATTTTTGATAATTAAAATTTTAATATTTAATTAATTTTAAATGTTAACAAGTGAATTTATAAGTCAAATAAATTTTTATTTTGAATTATTGGATTTAATTGGATAATTAAATCGATAATTTAATATCTTAAATTATGGAAATAATTGAAAATTGGGTTAAATATGATTGAAAATAATTTGTAAAATTTTATTTTATCATATGGAAGTTAGAATGATATTTTAGAACTTTTAAAATCGAATTAAAAGTTAATTTGTGAAAATTGAATATTTTAATATTTAAATCGACTAGTAGAAATAGTCAATTTTTGAACAGTCTCAGAATTGAACGAAACCAGTTCCATTGGATCCGTAATAGTTAGTTATTACCGGATTTCAATTTTCGTGTCAATCGAAGCTATTGTTTGATCGTGGCAGCTCGAAACGCATCGATTTGTTTTTAATTTAAATTTGACGAGTGAAAATAGCCATTTTTCAAAAAGTCTCGGATTTCGACGAAACCAGTTTCATCGGATCCGTAATGTGATATTATTGTAAGGTTTCAAATTTCAAGTCAATTGGATTTACCGTTTGTCCGGTACGAATTAAAACGCCTAGAAATCGATTTAAATCGGTTTAAATTAAATTGAGCGTTTATAGCCATAACTCGCACAGATGTCCGATTTAGCTTTCGAAACCTGTTCCATTGTGTCCGGAACGCGGGATAAACCCTAGGTACGTCAGTTTCGGCGCGTAAATCGGAGTTCGGAATTTCCGGATGAATAGTGTCGTTCAAAACCCTATAAATAGACCACCACCATCACAAAATAAAAAAAAAGAAATCTAAACCCTAAAAAAACTGCAGCCGGCCCTAAAGCATGAACGGCCAGAAATTCTCCTCTTTCTCCTCTCAATCTCTCTCAATCTACAAAGATTTAGCCAAGGTGTTCAACACGAAAGTCGTAGAGCTCGACGAGAGCTTCGATTCCATACGGTGATGATCGGAAACGGAGCGACGATGGGGGAGATATGGGGCCGCGTTCTCTGAGACCTGCGCACGCATTTCAATGTGAAGGGGGAGGCCGAGTTGCATGGCCTTCAGGCCGAGCATGGGCGTGGGTGAGGGCTTCGCAACGGCGCGTCTTGATCGAGTTATAGTTGAGTGTGGTGGCTCGAATTCCTAACCCTAGTTCATGAGCCTATGGGTTATGTGCGTGCGTTGTTCCTGGAGCAAGAATCACGTTTGGGAGAGATGAGGGATGGGCGGCCAAGATCTGCAGGTGATGGATTGAAGGGCTGAGATGAGTTGTGGTTTAAAATTTAATAAAAAGTTGTAATTTGTTAATATAAATACGTGTAAACTTCAAAAATTCATAACTTTTTCATACGAGGTCGAAAAAATGCAAACTCAGTTGCGTTGGAATCGTATGGACGAGCACTACGCGATGGAGTTAGTTTGGAGTCGTTTGGAGTTAGTGAGAATTTTGGGTAAAATTAAACGTCCGTTTAATTTTATTCGAAATAAAAGCTAAAACGGAATTTAAATCAAGGTGAGAACTTCTCACTCAATCGAATTAGTTTCGATTTTATTTTAAATAGTTAGATTTAAAATATTTGAATGCATGTTTGAATGATGATTGATATCTATTGATTGTTAAAATAGACATTATATGCCATTAGTAAGCGGATGTTATTTAATAAAAACATATACTGCGAATATTTCATAAACAGTGAAATTGGTATTATATATAATATCAATATATATATATTGGCATATGTATATATTGCAGTTGATTGATTTCCCGTATTTTTTAGCGGATGAGACCCTATTACGCCGTTATTAAACGGATAATATTTATTAAGAACATATACCGCGATAATTTCGTACTGGAGCGAAATTGGTATTGTGCTAATGTTTGTGGATGCAGGAAAACAGGTTGGAGGGATCCAACTGGATTCCTCAACAGTTTTTATTTGATTTCAGATATTTTGATATTTGATGGATTATCATATCGATATATGATGGATCGTTGTAGTCGTGATTGACTATTTGGTGTGTAGCATCATTGGACCCAAATTTTGGGATTTTAAAAGGGTTTTTAAAGTGATTTTTGAAAAGATAAAATATTTTTGGAATTGATCCATTATAAATAAATGAACGTTATAATTTTTAAAGTTGTAAAAATTATAATTTTTGAGAAATACGGTTAAAAGCTGATTTTTGAGAAATATGAATTAATGACTTTATAAAATAGTTTAAACTGGATTTTTGAATTTATTATTAAAAGTTTAAATATAGGATTTATAAAATTTGATTATTTTATAAATCAAAATGATGAAATCATAAAGAAGGGTAAAGACGTTTAAAGAATAATAATAAATTGATTTATATTAAAGATTTATAAATCGATATTTATAAATTAATAAAACGTTGGAATTATAAAACGAGCTTTTATAAGTGTTGAATATGAATTGTGAATGAATTTTATAACTTAATGAAATTTATAGAATTATAAACTGTGAAGTTATAAATGGAATTTTTAAACAGTAGGTTTATAAAATTTGTGAAATTATCAAAAGAATGGATTTTTGCATAAATACATGAATCTTATAGGTTATAAGATTTTTAATTATGAAGTTTAAAAGAACGATTTTATAAAATAATCGTTTTATAAGCATTTGACTTATAATATGAACTTTTAGTTTATAATTGAGTTATAAACTGGAATAGGTTAATAAAGGAATTTATAAAAAGGAAGTTTTTATAAATAAATAGAAATGGAATTTATAAACGTTGTTTTATAAATTCGAAATGACTTATTTTGATAAGTAAATTATTATAACTTATGTATGGAGTTATATTCACGTTTTTAGACCGTGAATAATCCTTTGAAATAAAATGCATAGAATTGATGAAATTTGTTAACGTAGTATATTCACGTTTTTAAATAGTGAATAACACGTTAAAGAAAATGTTTTAGATGTGATGTTTTAAATAGAATTAAAACGATCTAACGATGTTTTTTTAAATATGTTGAGATTCGAAACCATAGATTTCAACATTTATTGTTGAAATAGATGTTTCGAGAAATAAAAGGAAATGGTGGACTATAACACTGTTGTTATAGTAAATGATTTCCGAATGGAAATGTTTTTGTATAGTATTGGGATTTATATATCTATCTTAATTTCGAATCCCTATACTAGTGATTTTGGGTTGTCGTAACGATGTTTTACGCAACATTCGTTTTGGCCCAAATAAATATGTTTAAGAGCATGATTTCCTTAAAGAATGAAATATATACTTAATTCGATTTAAGTATATGGAATATTTTCCAAGGTTGAAAATAAATAAAATTTGTGAATTACTTATGAATAAATAAGTATGGAAATGTTTTTCCAATGTGAAATGAAACGTTTTGAGAATTTATCTTTTTGAAGATAAATTGAAAATGGATAATTGAAATCGTATATGCATGGATATTTTGAAATATAAATTCATTATGGAATTTATATGAGAAAGTGGAATTTGTTTGAAAATAAATATTGATTTATTTTTGAAGTGTTGAAATTATATATCTTGTAAAGATATTTTTGGAAAGTAAATAATTTGGAAAATTATTTGGAATCTGGTGATGTGTGCATATCAATTGATAGTTCAATAACCGACTATCAATATTTCCCTTTGAATGGGTATTTGGATGTGATTTGATTGAATTTAAATGCCACACTTATTTTTGAATAAGCGCTCACTATTCGGGTTAACCGGGAAAGGACCATGGGGTCGTATAACCCATTCCGAATATGTGATACGTCGTTGTGAATTGCATTTGAAGATCGGTGTTGAAGACCGGATATTTGCGAGAGCGATAGGATGACCTGTCGATTGACTCTGCACCGAGTTGCTCCGGTATAGAGTTCTCCCTAAGTGATGGGGAATCCGATCAGGATTGTGGATATCCGGATTGCAAGGACTTCTTTGTAAGTGCCTTCGGTTCTGTTCGAGCCCGGAACAGACTTGTATGGATTGTATGTCTGACATTACAAGTTGAGATATAAAGCCGATTTCTTTCAAATATATTTCTGTTGGTGGCGGAGAATTTATTCTTTTAGCTTAACACCCTTCTCTTAGACGTACGAGCTCAGAGGTTATATAGTTGAAGTTATCAGCGATATATTCCCAATTTGGTAATGTGACATGCTGAGTGTTGCTGAAATGATCATTGTGTTGATTATTTGTGATAGGATCATTTGTTTGATCGTCTATCTTGGTGATCATTTCTATGATCATTTGTTGACCCAAAGCATGGCTTTTGTATAAAGTATGTTTTTGTGGACGTGAATTCGTCGAGCCTCACACCCCGGAAATGGTCAAAACAGGAAAGATGCAGCAAGGTTATGAGGGGTAGCGCCCTTTAGGATATGTGCATTTCCTTCTGGAAAAGGGTGGTGTCATGGTATGGAGCCCAGATACTTACTCATGTTGAAACACTTTATTATTATGATTGTGTGAATTGATTACGAGTGCTCGGTGATAAAGGTCCCAAAGGACCGGGGGATGGCATATTCGGTCAGTTGTTACTCAGTTAGGGGTAACCCGGCCTTGTGTTGGTAGAGATCCGGTTTGGTTCTCGGGGATGTCCATCTAGAGGCATTCTCATGTGGCAATGGGAAGTTCCTTGGCCTGACCATTTGTTCAAAATCCAAAGAAACAATACGAAACTTGTACGGTATTAGTTGTATAACCTGCTATGGAATGTGGCGGTAACCTGCTATTGAACATAGTTAGCTATAGTAGGCATACGATAATGGTCGTATGTTGGCTAAGATTTATATTCTACTTTCGAAATGATTTTCCTCTACACTATGCACTAATAATAATATCAAATGTTATTTTAAATGCGTATCAAGCATCTTTGACTATCATAAGGAGAAATCTCCTCCGATTCTGCGTTTGCATGTGTGTGTGTATGGGAGGCCTTATGGTAGTCTCATTTTTAAAAGCATTGCGAATTGAATTTAAAATATTCTTCTATTTTGATTTTAAAGTAAATAAATTGTTTTGAGTTCTCACACCAGTCACATGACTGACTTGGAGTTTATTGTTTTCCTTCGTAAACTCTGGGTGCCTTCCAATTTTCCACACGGGCAGTTAAGAGTTAGGTTTATCAGGATATTCTGGATATTCAGGAGTTGCTGGAGGCAAGCTGGATGGCATGGCGTATTACTAATTATATAGTATTTCTTTTTCCGCTGCACTGCTTGTTGTTGTTGTTGTTGTTGTATACTCTGATGATATGATGTAATGAAATGTATAAAATGTAATAACTGATATAGTTCTTTGTTTAAAGATTATTCATTTATTATTATATGTTGTTCCGCTGCGAATTGTGAGATTCTGATGTTGTTCTGTTGTTTTCTATTCCGTTTCCTTTCTTTCCCGTTCTATTTTAAAATTCTCTATGTTCTCTATTCTCTTTTCTTTCTATTTTTAAAATTTTCTATCTTCTGTTTTCTCTCCTCCCTATTCTCTATCTTCTATCTCTTCTATCTTTCTCTCTTCTTCTTTTCCTTTTCTTAAATTCTTTTTAAAACCCTAACTATTCGGTTTTTTGGCAACGAAAATCCTCGTACGTTATAGAAAAAAAGAACTTCGAAATAGAGTCCATCACCCTTTATTTATGGATGAAGATCATCGGATTTGTTTCTTCTATGTATATGGGGATTTTGAGTAATTTTACTAATCTTAATATATGCTCATGTTATTATTTTCATTACTTAGGACTCAAAATCGCATTCAACACACTCTTGTTAGCTACTTTTAACTCTGAAAATGAGAGGTGTAAAAGAGAAATTTCAAAAATGGAGGGATGCACAAAATAGTTTAAAAATGGAGGGATGTAAAAAAAGTAAGGTTGTCTATAATTTTCACACATTATTTTGTTACCCTAAAACATGAATTTTATCTTCAATCCTAGCCAAATAATGTCATGTTTTCTTATTATTTGCCGTCACTACATCTGCACAGCACCGACCACTGGGTCAATCTTACTATGTCCAGTATAGATATATTATGATGCTATGCCATTCACATATCATGTGGGCTGTGACTGAGTTAGAGCAATTTAAATTGTTTGGATTTTCCCCTCAGGATTTTTCTCCTTTTGATTTTCCACTTCTTCCGTGTAAAATTGGAATTAAAGGCATTGCTCTTATTTAGTAGCTTAAAATTTCATCATATGTGGATTTGCCTTTTCTTATTTCTTACGTTGCATTTTGCTAACCGACCCATTTCGCAACAGCCTACCATGGTGTTTGTTTTCTCCTTTGGATTTCAACTTCCGGTGGTTCCTACCTTTTTTCCCCCATTGATGGAACTATCAAAATAAATCCAATTTAGTTTTTATACGACAATGAATTGGATTATTTTGGAGTGCCATGTTTCTTTGGATTTAAAAGTAAATTAGGTAATGCTGAAATCTTTTATACTTGGGAATTATGCCTTAGTTCAAATTTGAATTTAAATATACATTATAATATGATCTCAATTGAAGCAGCATGTCCTGTGTGTTCTTCATATATGCCTGACCAGTGGTAGCTTCTAGTGCAATATGTGAACAGCCTTCCTTGTATGAACGAGGTTCTCCATTATAAACTTGGAGCCAACAACCGACAGCTTTAAAGCTACTGCTTTTTACATATCCTGGTCAAACAAATAAAGAAGTACCTAAAATCCATCCATATATACCAAGCTAGCATGTTCACTCTTCAATTTGCTCAATTGATTCCCAAACTTTGAATTATCCTTAACTACCATGTATTACCAAAACATATATAGGCAATTTATTTTATTACATGCTGATTGATGCCCATTTACTTTAATAGTATATGCAACTGCCCTATATATTCATATGCTTGCCAAATCCATCTATGTATACCAAGCTAGCTTGTTCACTCTTCAATTTGGTTAATTGATTCCCAAAATTTTAATTGTTCTTAACTACTATATATATTGAAACATATATAGGCAATTAATTTTATTGCATGCTGGTTAATGCCCATTTACTTTATTAGCAGATGCAACTACCCTATATATGCATATCTTGCTTCTTTTATGATCTCTGCCGCCAGATAATTAAAATCTGTCTTTGTTTCGATTATACATGTATGATGTGATCAATTTCTATTTTGTCAAATTGTGAACTTGTCTAATCTTTTTGGTAATAAATTATTATCACGCATTCATTCACATATTAATTCCTCACTCGGTGCTTTTCATTCCTTAAATTAATTTGCTGATCCATCATTGCATCTGCACTGTTTATATATGTGCTCCCCTTTCCTTCCCTTAATTTCAAAGTTGCTTCTATTTCTCATATTTGTTAACTTTTATATCCACTGGTGCTATTATTTCATGCTCCGTCCTACTCAACATATGTAGTGTATTAATTTTCTTCAAAATCCTTCACCGTCATTCTTTAGCGCACATATACGTACACATACATATATACATAGATACATACATACATATGTGTGTGTGTATTAAAAATGGTGTTTGTATGCTTGGATGTGTTCTATTTTTTCAATAGACCATGTCAGTAAGTAATTTATATTCATATATAATTTTCTGGAATTATTATAGCTGCATCAGGATTCTAAGTTAAATCGTTAGACTGAAAATCCATGTTACTGAGATCTCTATGATCTGATGAAAATAGGAATTCATGCTGCTTAGGTTCCAAGCATTTAATTTCTATCAAAATTTTAATTTGAAAATAAAATTGACTTTTAAACTCTCTCCTTGTTTTCATCAATATCAAAAATGGAACATATTAAATGAACGGGAAGGAGAGTTTTGGAGCCAATTTTTACTTCCGTTTTACTTTAATTTGTTATTATTTTAAATTTTCTTTTCCTATTCAACTTTCTTTTTCCCCAAATAAGTACTCATATTTAGAGAGAGAGAGGGGGGGGGGGAAATCTGTATGATGGTCTGGTTAAGGACTGATGTAATAAACAAAGTAGTTTATCAGATCAATTTCTGTGGCATAAGAACATTGAAAAGTTAATGTATATTTATCAGTATATCTCATTACTATCTTAACACTGAGATGACGGATGAGAGCTACAATGATCGATTCCCAACAGCAGTGTAAACACTTTGATTTTTTTTTAAAATAATATTATGTATGTTGTGATATCGGTATGCGTTTTCATAATAGTTTACGATAAGCATTTGGTTTACCTGGGTTTTGAAAAGAAAACTCTTATGTGTTCTAAAAGATAATGAAATCATAACAAAAATATTCGGATCCATACAAGATCTCCAGGGTCATTCAATTTTGTTTTGGATATACAGGACATGTTTGGTTGACCATCGTACCTCTTGGAAAAGGAAAGAAGATATGTTCTGAAGTCAATCTATACATATTAATCTTTCCTAAATAATTGGTTTGATCAGCTTAGGAAGTAAGCTTCTTTTGAAATGCTGAGAACTTGGCACCTTTTGAAAAAATAATAATAATAAGTTTTTTCCTGCTGCTAATATGCAGTTATGTTCAGCACAAACTACATGAAACCAATTGAGTAAATTCATTTTCATGTCATATAAGACTCACTATCCTTTACCAACTATGCTGAATCGTGGAGAGTTTTTCTCAGACAAAAACAAAGTAAGATTAACATAATAGTTTGGTAAGGTTTGAACTTTGAATAGTTTATCTACCTGCCTTTATTGTGTAAATAAATTTGCACAATCTAGGTCCATTTATCCAAAACAGACACAAAAATAATTGCTGAATATTTTCATTCACTTTATCACTTTGAATGTGTCAAAATATTGTACTTCCTTCCATGTAGTTATGTGTGTTTAGGCATTATCTCAAATGAAAACAACCCTAATTTTATGTTTATTATTTTTTGTTTTATGCACTTGAGGAAGCGCACGCTAGTACTGTCGACTGATGTAGAGTATTAATGCTAAATTGCAGAGCAAGTACTCCGAAGAAGATGTAGAATAGGTGAAAAAGGCAGAATGCAATACACCGGAAGTGTTGTGTTAATTCCTCACTAAAAGACGAAGAAGATCGAAATAAGTGAGCAGAAGAGGAGGCTACTCAATAGATTGGGCATCTGCTGCAAACTGACTGCATCACGTGGCTCGGCTTAGGGTGAGACTGAAACTAGAATTGCAGTTATAATTGGGTGGCTGAAACTAGAGTGTGGATGTGTGTCTTTGGGCTTGTTCAGTCTTGATACTATTAGATACACAGGCAAAGCTGAGCTTCAGAATACACTCTCAGACTAAACCAATGCAGAGTATTAACCTACAAATAAGCCTGAAACTGTGGCTAGCTTTTATGGCTATAACTGTGCTGCTTAATATGCAAAAATACAAATCTGAATCTAGGTGTGACGCCCCACCTCTATACCCACGCTAGCCAAGAACACTCCGGAGAAGTGCTGTCAACTAGCACGGAGAATAAGGCTGTTGAGGAGCGACCATCCATGTAATAGCTTATCACACGGTGGCTATAAATAATCTTCGGAAACAAACATAGAAATAATCATATCACAAATCAATCACAGATATCCATATCACAAAGGCGGAAGAAGATATGAATATATAACTAACACATGAAAGTGTACATCAGAGTAGTGGTCAATAAGATCCACGATAATACAAAAGAATAGCAACACGTGCTATACAAAAGAATACAACTATGAGTCTATATCTCAAGTGTATACAGCAAAAACTGCTAATCTAAACAGTTAGCCAAAAGTCAGAGTGATGAATCCCTGGGAAGAAGTCAAGCAGAAGCACCTGTAACATCTCGGTCTGATCCGAGTATTATTTAAGAAAATAATAAACGGATCAGTCTAGCTATAAATATCAGATGACATGATATAACATAAAAGATATGGCATAAACATAAACATCCATAACGACATACCGCTATAAGTATGTAAATAATGATCAACAGAAGATCAATCAATAAGAGATAATCAATATCACAAGAATCTTCTCAAAGATTCGAAGGGGGCATCATACCCTAAACTTGTACTCATAACAAGTCAATGACACAAATTCCAGAAATCAACACGAGAAATCCAGAAATCATAAAAAGGGAAAGAGGCCTATCACATGACGGTCCGAAGACCATGGGGAGCTACCCCACATGTGTGAGTGGAATCACACAGAATGAGGTCAAGACTAACCAAAAAGCAGAAAGGTATGTGTGAATGGAATCACACAAGTGGTGTCTAGTCTAACCTTGCAATGAAAGAGACATCGCGCAATTGCTAGTCTAATTCATAAAGCGATCATCAAGATCAACGAGAAGTGTCAATTACACTAAGCTAGTAAATATAGAAGTTTAGCTTCATGTCCCATAACCACTTGCTTAACTTAAATATTTACGAACAAACTGTAAATCTTCACTAATAAAATTGTCACAAGGGGTTCAATCGAACAAGTCCAAGAATTAACCGACGAAGTGAACGCAAGCGTTTCATACCACTTGTTTTACTAAGTCGTTTAATTAGATTTCTCATCCGAGTGAGGTAAAGGCTTGTATATACTAATAGATTGGAAAACGGTTTAAGAAAATATTTACTACTAGTATTGAAACCTTCATATTTTAAAGTGACAAATCACAGAAGCGATTGTAGAAACAATCAATCACAAAGATCACATTCGAAGATGTGATAAAAATCCAAGGAAATCAGCTCAGGAAGTTCGGTTGAATGTTCTTCAGATAAGATCGCCTACGCAGAGTTATACGGGGTTCGACCTAAAGCAAAATGAGGTCTAACGACCTAAAGAGTTCGCGGCTTAAGGGATACGACCTAAGTGGCGCGACCTAGTGGATGACAGGTCATACGACCTAAGGGTAAGGTCGGAGGCGACCTACGACTTAGTGGGGTCGAACGACTTAAGGACAGCCGACTTAACAAACAGGTCATACGACCTAAGGGTAAGGTCGGAGGCGACCTACGACTTAGTGGGGTCGAACGACTTAAGGACAGCCGACTTAACAATTCGCGACTTAGAGAGGCTTAGGTCGGATACGACCTACGACCTAGTGGAGCATAGGTCGGAGACGACTTACGAGATAACACGCGAACGACTTACTGGAGCTTAGGTCGGAGACGACTTACGAGATAACACACGAACGACTTAACTCTTAACTCGCAGCCGACTTAGCACTCTAACTCGTGAACGGCTCAACACAGGCGAACAGAAATACAAAGGCGGTGACTTTTCAACGCGCGCGACTTACGACTTAGGCTTAACTCGTGGACGACTTAGCGATGGCCAGAAACGACTTAAGGCCAGAACGACCTAACTCCGAGGCAGTGCGACCTAACTGCAGTTTTTTTTGTCAAAAACGCTAAAAATTGGAGTTTTTCGCCAATCCAATCCAAACCAAATGCAAATGCACATGCTAAAGTGATGGGGAATCATTCCCAACAGTCCAATATAGTTATAGGCTAGAATTGTGAGATAAAAATCTCACCTTTGCACTAAAATTTATGAAGATGAAGCTTGAAAGCAAGGAGAAGCAATCCAAAGCTTGAATCCAATATCTTCTACTTGAATTTGGAGTTGAATGATGGAGTTGCAATTGAATTTGAGCTTGGAGTTTTAATTTCCCATTCTCTTCACCATTAATGCTAAAGCTTGAGTTAGTTAGGAAATTTATGAAGAGTGAGGAGAAGAGGGTTGGAACTTGGGCTTAATAGGCTAAACTAACCCAAAGTCCAAAGCGGGAAAAGTTAGTGAAATTTCACTAACTCCAAACCTATCGATGTTTATACTTAAAAAGTTGTAAACGACATTTCGAACTCAATGGAAGTGGTCTCGTGTCCTAATTTGACCGTTTGCAAAAAGTAGTTTTTCGGACCAAAATCCGATTAACGATTTAATATTTAAATAAAAATATTTAAATGTAAACTCGATAAATATGCGGGTTGTTACAGACTCCCCTCCTTAAAGAAATTGCGTCCTCGCAATATATGTATAAGGTGGAAATAAAAAGTAACAACCATAAAAGCATATTAACACAAGAGAAATTTGAAATAAGAAGTTCACCTCAAAGGGCAGGAGTAAGCAAGTCCGGATGTGTACGCTCGATGAATTCTCTGGATTCCCAAGAACAATCCTTAGGATTTAAGGACCATTGAACCTTTACTAGTGGAACATCTTTATTTCGAAGTCGTTTAACCTCAGAAGCTATAATTCGAATAGGATGCTGCTCATAAGTTAAATTCGGCGAAACTTCAATTTCTTCCACAACAGCAGGCTCAAGAATAGAATCGGAATCCCGAAGGCATTTCCGTAATTGAGAAACGTGAAATACATCATGTATAGCAGAAAACTGAGCCGGCAATGCAAGGCGATAAGCCATGGAACCAATACGTTCAGTGATAGGAAATGGCCCAATATATCGAGGCGCTAACTTCCCCAATCGACTGAAACGTACAACACCCTTCATAGGTGAAACACGAATAAAAACAGGATCCCCAACAGAAAATTCTAATTTCCTTCTTCGATTATCGGCATAGGATTTTTGTCTACTCTGGGCTTCTTTCATCCTATGTCGAATAAGTTCAATCTTTTCCCTGGAATCACGAATAAAGTCTGGACCTAAAACCAGCTTCTCACCGGCCTCAAGCCAACAAAAAGGAGATCGGCATGGCCTTCCGTAGAGTGCCTCGAAAGGTGCCATACCAATACTAGATTGGAAGCTATTATTATAGGAAAATTCAACAAGTGAAATATGATCTTCCCAACTTCCACCAAAATCAAGCACACAAGCACGAAGAAGATCTTCAAGAGTTTGATTCACACGCTCGGTTTGTCCATCGGACTGGGGGTGATAAGCGGTGCTAAAATTAAGCTTCGTTCCTAAAGCTTTTTGAAGACTCTTCCAAAATCCACTAGTAAACAATGGATCACGATCGCTAACAATAGAAGTAGGAACTCCATGCAATTTTACAATTTCCTTGACAAATAGTTTGGCCAAAAGAGGAACGGTTCGGTTAGACCGAACCGGAATAAAATGGGCGGATTTAGTAAGTCTATCAACAATCACCCATAAGCTATCATGACCCGAACGAGAACGGGGAAGGCCATCTATAAAGTCCATGGAAATTTGATCCCACTTACAAATTGGAATTTCTAAAGGTTGCAATAACCCACCAGGCCTTTGATGTTCGGCCTTGACAAGTTGGAAAGTCATGCAACACTTAACAAAGTTAGCAATATCAGATTTCATTCCCTCCCAATAATAAAGTCGCTTCATATCAGCGTACATTTTACTACTACCGGGATGAATGGTGAATTTAGAACAATGGGAATCTTCTAAAATATCTTTACGAAGATCTCCAATATTTGGTACGATAAGTCTACCAAATTTTCGAATGCCGCCACGAGAATCAATATCATAGTCTTTCAAACCTTCAATATCAATTTTATCCTTAACATTTTTGCCAAGAAGAGCCAATTCAGAATCTAGCCCTTGAGCTTCAAGAATGCGGTCTAAAAGAGAAGGATGAGCCTCAAGGCTACATAAAACAAGCGATGAGCATAAATCGGATACGCGCTCTCGAATCTCACAAGTGGATAAGATCTCGAGATCGTTCCATTCGGATATCATCATAGAAACAACTGCTTGTTGCTTACGGCTAAGAGCATCGGCGACACGATTACCCTTACCGGGGGTATAAAGAATATCAAGATCATAAGGTGCAAGGAACTCGAGCCAACGCTGTTGACGTAAATTAAGTTCTTTTTGAGAAAATAAATATTTCAAAGACTTATGATCCGTGTAAAGAATAAATTTCTCTCCCAATAGATAATGACGCCACATTCGAAGGGCGAAAACAATAGCCGCGAGCTCTAGATCATGTGTGGCATATCTAGTCTCGGCCGGCTTCAATTGCCTAGAAGCATAAGCAACAACACGTTCTTTTTGCATAAGAACGGCACCCAAACCAACGTGACTAGCATCGGTATAAACAACAAAATCTTGATTCCCCTCGGGAATAACAAGAATAGGAGCATCGGAAAGGAGTTCTTTCAATTTCTGAAAAGAGGCTTCACATTTGTCCGACCAAATGTATTTAACTCCCTTCTTAGTCAAGCCAGTAAGAGGCACGGCAATCTTAGAAAAGTCTTTAATAAAACGACGGTAATAGCCCGCCAATCCGAGAAAACTACGAATCTCTGTCACACTCTCCGGTCTCTTCCAATCTTGAATCGCTTCAATCTTTGAAGGATCCACAGATATCCCGGATTCGGAAATAATATGACCGAGAAACTTCACACGAGATTGCCAAAAGTGGCATTTAGAAAATTTCGCCTTTAATTGATTACTCCTAAGTGTTTCCAATACAATCCGAAGATGTTTCTCATGTTCCTCCTCGGTTTTTGAATACACAAGAATATCATCAATGAATATGAGAACAAACCGATCGAGGAAATCTTTGAAAACTCGATTCATGAGGTCAACGAAATAAGCTGGAGCATTCGTTAACCCAAATGGCATAACAAGCCATTCATAAGATCCATATCGAGTACGGAATGATGTCAACGGAATGCTATCCTCAGCGATACGAAGCTGATGGAAACCGGTAGCCAAGTCCAATTGTGAAAAGACCTTAGCACCACTAAGCTGATCGAATAGATCATCAATCCGAGGTAAAGGATATTTATTTTTAATAGTAAGATCGTTAAGCTTGCGATAATCAACGCAGAGCCTCAGAGTACCATCGGATTTCTTTACGAAAATAGCCGAAGCTCCCCAAGGCGAGGAACTAGAGCGAATAAATTGCCTCGTCTCCAACTCAGATAATTGTTTACGCATCTCCTCATTTTCCTTATTGGACATGCGATAAGGAGGACGAGTAATAGGTTGAGCTCCAGAAACAAGATTAATTCTGAACTCAATTGCTCGTTTAGGTGGTAAACCTAAAACGGGCTCGAATATGTCGGAAAATTCACGAACAACATGAATACAAGAAATAATATCATCTTCATCATCATCATCGTTATCACGAGGATTTAAAGAATATAAAGATGCCACCAAACATGATTCTGAATCTTTAAGATTAACAGAAATATGTTTAACAGATTGTGGATGTCGGAGATGAATAGTCCGCTCAGGACATAAGATATGGGCTTGATAACGGTTAAGCCAATCCATTCCCAAAATTATTCCAAAGCCTAAGTAACGCATGACATGCAAATCGGCTAGGAAAGAAAAATCACATAAAATAATCTCCACATCTTTACAAAGCAAACTAAGAGTTGCGGATCCACCAACAGGATTCGCAATTTTTAAAGAAGTCATCAATGCAGTAACACTTAAGGAAAAAGTGTCTACCAGTTCCTTTGATATAAAGGAATGGGATGCACCCGTATCAAAGAGAACTCTAATAGGTTGATCATGAAATAAAATAATACCATCAAGAATGGAATGAGAAATACCTTGGCCACGAGATGTGTTGCCAGGGGCTTGAGCCACATTTAACTTTCCCTCATTCCTGCTTTTACGTTTGAGGCATTGATGTATAAAGTGATCTGGGCTCTTACAATAGCGACAAGATTTGGGCTTAGAGCACTTATTCGCATAATGATCCCCAGACCCACAGTTGAAGCAACTCGCACCACTAGGAGAAGGATACTTTGCCACAGGGGTTGCCTGCTTACCCTTTTTGTTGGGATAAGGACCCTTGAATTTGTTTGGCCTCTTCTTGTTGTTGAAGTTTGGTTTAGCGCCTTCCACTTCAACATCACTCTCTCTATCAGCCTCTTCAAGACGAAGAGCGATATCGACGAGTTGATCAAATGCGACTTCTAGTTTCAGGAGCAGTGGCTTCTTAAGATTCTTATTTAAGCCATAAACGAACCTCTGGTTCTTCTTCAATGGGGTGTTGATGTATTCAACCCCATATTTGGAAAGCGACTCGAAGGCTGCGACGTAATCAGTCACAGAGGATTGACCTTGAACAAGGTCTATAAAACGTCGAGCCAAGCTTACTTTCCCAGCTTCTGGTACAAACTTTAACTTGAAGCGTCCCTGAAATTGCTCCCAGGTGAGATCCGCTTCATTAATTTCTGAAATAAGGAGTTCGTACCAGTCCAATGCTCTCTCTTGGAGCATGCTGGAAGCCACCTGAACGCGGTGGAGATCGATAAGATTCATGCGAGAAAAGATTCGATCGCATGATTTTAACCAAGCCTGGACCTCGATGATATTTTCCGAACCTTTGAAGGGCTTCCCACCCAAGTTGGTGTAATCGCTGCACAAGCGTGTAAATCCCGACTTTGGGTGAGTAGGTTCCGGGTTAGCTCCAGCTGCTTGAGCATTAGTTACTAAATCAAGAAGCTGTTGAGCAGTCATAAAAACTCCATCCGGAGGAGCAGCACCAGATGATCCAGTTCTGGGACGGCCTGGTCTAGACATTCTCTTCCTTAAAGAAAGAAAGAAGAGAAGGAAGAAGGTTATTTACCAATGAACATCAAGCAATCTTGATAGATAAAACAAGGAATCATAAAGGAAATAGGATGAGTCGGTACGAAGACTCAAATTAATCCTATGGTATGACTCCTAAGATAGACCTAGGACGATGATCCTTGTTAAGTTATTCTACATTGTTCCGAAGTTTCGCTCTGATACCAAGCTGTGACGCCCCACCTCTATACCCACGCTAGCCAAGAACACTCCGGAGAAGTGCTGTCAACTAGCACGGAGAATAAGGCTGTTGAGGAGCGACCATCCATGTAATAGCTTATCACACGGTGGCTATAAATAATCTTCGGAAACAAACATAGAAATAATCATATCACAAATCAGTCACAGATATCCATATCACAAAGGCGGAAGAAGATATGAATATATAACTAACACATGAAAGTGTACATCAGAGTAGTGGTCAATAAGATCCACGATAATACAAAAGAATAGCAACACGTGCTATACAAAAGAATACAACTATGAGTCTATATCTCAAGTGTATACAGCAAAAACTGCTAATCTAAACAGTTAGCCAAAAGTCAGAGTGATGAATCCCTGGGAAGAAGTCAAGCAGAAGCACCTGTAACATCTCGGTCTGATCCGAGTATTATTTAAGAAAATAATAAACGGATCAGTCTAGCTATAAATATCAGATGACATGATATAACATAAAAGATATGGCATAAACATAAACATCCATAACGACATACCGCTATAAGTATGTAAATAATGATCAACAGAAGATCAATCAATAAGAGATAATCAATATCACAAGAATCTTCTCAAAGATTCGAAGGGGGCATCATACCCTAAACTTGTACTCATAACAAGTCAATGACACAAATTCCAGAAATCAACACGAGAAATCCAGAAATCATAAAAAGGGAAAGAGGCCTATCACATGACGGTCCGAAGACCATGGGGAGCTACCCCACATGTGTGAGTGGAATCACACAGAATGAGGTCAAGACTAACCAAAAAGCAGAAAGGTATGTGTGAATGGAATCACACAAGTGGTGTCTAGTCTAACCTTGCAATGAAAGAGACATCGCGCAATTGCTAGTCTAATTCATAAAGCGATCGTCAAGATCAACGAGAAGTGTCAATTACACTAAGCTAGTAAATATAGAAGTTTAGCTTCATGTCCCATAACCACTTGCTTAACTTAAATATTTACGAACAAACTGTAAATCTTCACTAATAAAATTGTCACAAGGGGTTCAATCGAACAAGTCCAAGAATTAACCGACGAAGTGAACGCAAGCGTTTCATACCACTTGTTTTACTAAGTCGTTTAATTAGATTTCTCATCCGAGTGAGGTAAAGGCTTGTATATACTAATAGATTGGAAAACGGTTTAAGAAAATATTTACTACTAGTATTGAAACCTTCATATTTTAAAGTGACAAATCACAGAAGCGATTGTAGAAACAATCAATCACAAAGATCACATTCGAAGATGTGATAAAAATCCAAGGAAATCAGCTCAGGAAGTTCGGTTGAATGTTCTTCAGATAAGATCGCCTACGCAGAGTTATACGGGGTTCGACCTAAAGCAAAATGAGGTCTAACGACCTAAAGAGTTCGCGGCTTAAGGGATACGACCTAAGTGGCGCGACCTAGTGGATGACAGGTCATACGACCTAAGGGTAAGGTCGGAGGCGACCTACGACTTAGTGGGGTCGAACGACTTAAGGACAGCCGACTTAACAAACAGGTCATACGACCTAAGGGTAAGGTCGGAGGCGACCTATGACTTAGTGGGGTCGAACGACTTAAGGACAGCCGACTTAACAATTCGCGACTTAGAGAGGCTTAGGTCGGATACGACCTACGACCTAGTGGAGCATAGGTCGGAGACGACTTACGAGATAACACGCGAACGACTTACTGGAGCTTAGGTCGGAGACGACTTACGAGATAACACACGAACGACTTAACTCTTAACTCGCAGCCGACTTAGCACTCTAACTCGTGAACGGCTCAACACAGGCGAACAGAAATACAAAGGCGGTGACTTTTCAACGCGCGCGACTTACGACTTAGGCTTAACTCGTGGACGACTTAGCGATGGCCAGAAACGACTTAAGGCCAGAACGACCTAACTCCGAGGCAGTGCGACCTAACTGCAGTTTTTTTTGTCAAAAACGCTAAAAATTGGAGTTTTTCGCCAATCCAATCCAAACCAAATGCAAATGCACATGCTAAAGTGATGGGGAATCATTCCCAACAGTCCAATATAGTTATAGGCTAGAATTGTGAGATAAAAATCTCACCTTTGCACTAAAATTTATGAAGATGAAGCTTGAAAGCAAGGAGAAGCAATCCAAAGCTTGAATCCAATATCTTCTACTTGAATTTGGAGTTGAATGATGGAGTTGCAATTGAATTTGAGCTTGGAGTTTTAATTTCCCATTCTCTTCACCATTAATGCTAAAGCTTGAGTTAGTTAGGAAATTTATGAAGAGTGAGGAGAAGAGGGTTGGAACTTGGGCTTAATAGGCTAAACTAACCCAAAGTCCAAAGCGGGAAAAGTTAGTGAAATTTCACTAACTCCAAACCTATCGATGTTTATACTTAAAAAGTTGTAAACGACATTTCGAACTCAATGGAAGTGGTCTCGAGTCCTAATTTGACCATTTGCAAAAAGTAGTTTTTCGGACCAAAATCCGATTAACGATTTAATATTTAAATAAAAATATTTAAATGTAAACTCGATAAATATGCGGGTTGTTACACTGGGCTTTTAGCTTAGTTTAGTTAAAGGAACCGCCAAATTTAGAAACCGAGGTTGGAATGAACTGCAATATCGGGCATAATAGAGGTAAAAATTTCTAAAACTAGGCTTCAGAAAATGTAGTTGTGTAATGTAGCTATAATTAGTTAAGGGATAAAATGCTAGATTAGTGTTTGGTGATAGAATGTTGGAGTTATGAAATTCTTATAGCGAGATGCTGAGACTGACTAAAACATTCTTGGTGATAGAATGTGGACATGACAGTTTTGTGCTTGCATAGCGGAGGCAGAAAAGTTTGAACCAAGGTGCAGTGATAGCATGGTTGTAAGCGACCAGTTGCATTCGGCGGGAAACTGCAAAAGTGAATGGCATTCTGCTACACATACCGAAAATCTGAAATAGAGCTGCTGCTTGAAAAGTGTTGCTATTGAGTGATCTGTTTGGGATGGATGAAGCTGTATACAAGTGTTCATTGCAAGCAACCTGAATAGGTTAGCATCATTGAGGACCCATTTATTTTTTACCTTAGTATGATTAGGGGTAAAATTGAATTATTAATATTTGGCTATAAAGTTTGAGTTAACAGAAGATGAAACATCTACATCCTCCCTTTGCTAAAAGAGATGCCAATAACAAAATAATTTTAACCGTTGGATGAGGTTACTAATTTTGGCTTTTATGAGAAGATCATAACAGTGACTTATGATGTATGAAAAATTCATAGAGTAAACATATTTGATGAAGGATTTTGTTTTGCAGATTAGTACTACAATGTTTCTACATTACTAATTTGGAAGGGCTTTCTTAACATTCCAGCTTTGCATAGGGCTTGAAGCGGTGATAACGACCAAGGTGTCTGTCATTGGAGCCACAAACAGGTGATGGTCCTAATATTATATCATATTATATCTCTGCCTTAATGAATATATTACCGCTATCCGAGCAAAGTGTCCATGTCATTTGAGTATCATCAAAACGAGTTGCGTGGTTTAGAAATAATGAAAAGATGAACAAAAAGAAATAAGTCATAAAATTTATAATAAAAATTGATAGCAAGAGTGATACTTCATTTAAATAGAGCACTCGTTATGATGTTTTAAGGGTTCAAACCCATGATCTTTAGAACCACTGCTTAAAGCATCGCATCTATAACAACCTTAGCTAAAGGTACTTGACATCATAAAATCTATAATGGTTTTTAAAAGTCAATATGATTTACTATAATTAGTTGATTTTTTGCATTTTTGAAATAATTTTAAGGTTAATCAAAAAATAAAAATAATGATTAACGCGGTTCTCATGGTCTTATCGGTTGAACCATTAATACTTTTGATCCTGCACCAACACGATTTGCCTCATAGTTCGATCTTCGAAAATATGATTTACAACATAATGTATCTAGAGAACAAGAATTTGTGCATTAGGTCAAAGATTACAGAAATGCCTGTATATTGTCTTCCTTTACATCAGGTAAAAAGTTTAGTTATTCATGATTCGGATTCATTTTAAAAAAAAGATGGAGTTATCATGATTCATGAGCATTGCACATCAAAATTTTGAGTACGTATTTTAATTATACATCATTCGAACAACCAATTCTTCTATTTTCTACAGACCTTTACCCAAGGAACGCTTTGATATCCTCTTATTCTACTAATTGCACAAGCAGTACTTATCTTTTCTTGATGAACATTTACATTCAAAACACATAACCAATGAAAAAGTGCTGTTATGAACAAGTGTAGTTGTGGTATTATTCCAAATTTGTATAAACTGATTGAAAACATTGCTTAATGCAGAGATATTCACCTGTTGCTAGAATTCCTCCTGCACATCCTACTTTCAGATTACTAATTTCCTCTGTAAATTAAGACACCATACACGGTTAAAAACTAGTCTTCATTTGCGGTATTTCTTTAGAGTTAGGTTTGTACTGTTTTCTTTCCATTCCTGCCCATAAGGATATGCATAACCTACCCAAAAAGAAATATTAGAAATCGAATTTCTGAGAAGCACATCAAAAGATTTACTTTTATTATTAAAGCATCTACTATTCCTTTCGTTCCATAAAACCCAAGAAACACTCATAGTTATGAAATCTGATAGAATTGTCTCAATTTTATTAGAAACCTATTTTCTATCTTCTTTCGAATACCAGAACTGACTAAAGAAATAAGGAGGGTGAATACGAAGCAGCTGAAAACATTTAATTCTAAGTAAGTAGGTGAAAGGGCATTGGAAATATAGATGATTGATAACTTCATCTCTGAAGTTGCAGAATAAACATTTCGACTCTATCCTTAAACCTTTATGGAACAAGAGAACTTTAGTATTCAGCTTATTGTTAATAGAAATACACATATGCATCTTCACTTTAGGTGGCACATACATCTTCCATAAAGCTTTGTTGTATTTCACCTTGATACCACCGAAATTTAGAAGTGAGTAAACTGAGCTAACACTGAACTTTCCATTCTTCTCCAAGTTCCAGCTAACATTATCCATATCTTTGTGAATGATTGTGCTCTCTAACATATTTATAAGCTTGCAATACTGAAAAAGCAGGTCTCCAACCAATATTCTGTTAAAACTAAGAATCCATTTCAACTCATTACAGTCATTATGGTAAAGATCACATATTCTATCATTTTGGTTCAGAGAAATGTTATAAAGATCAGGGAAAATGTTCTTCAGAGGAATATTATAAATCCAAGAAGTATGCCAAAAAAGAATTCTATCACCATTACCCGATTGCCAATGCAATCCAATTTTGAAGATAGATTCTAATTTGACAATTTCAGACTAGTATTTTGGACTTCGATGCAAGGAGAAAACATCAGTGTTAAAATTACCGGAGTAATATCTATTTTCAACCCAAGTTTTCCAAAATGTATTATTATTCTCAGAAATTTTCCAAAGCTAGTTACATAGAAGGGCACAATTAAATTCCTGCAGGTTTTTAATCCCTAAACCACCTTGATTTTTAGATTTGCACACAATCTCCCAAGCTGCTAATTTTTTTTATAAAACTCCCATTTCTACATCCTTTCCAAAGAAAATTCCTTCCAGTAGTATCTATTTTGTTGATGACCCATTTAGGAAATTTATAAAAGGACATCCAAAATACAGGCAATGAAGTGAGAACCGAATTTAATAAAGTCAGTCTTCCTGCTCTAGATAAAGTATGACATTTCCATCTTGCTAGTCTTTGCCTAATTTTATCAATCAATGGTAACCAATCTTCATGCTTCAGTGTTTTAGTTCTAATAACCATTCAGGATAAAGGAAAATTACCAGTCTTACAATTCAAAGTTGAAGCAATATCCTGGATATTAAAATTAGACCCACCCAGAGCCATAGTTAAACTTTTATTAAAATTGATTTTCAATCCTGACAGGTTCTCAAAACCATATAGTAAAAGCTTTAGTGTAATGATAAAATGAGGTTTGGGAGAGCTAAATATTATTGTATCATCAACATATTGCAATGAAGATATACCACCAATAACAAATGAATTAGCAAAAGATTCTAACCCATCATTTCTAACAGCAACTCTAATTAACCTTGCAAAAATGTCTACTGCGATGTTGAATAACAAAGGAAAAAGAGGATCTCCTTGTCTCAAACCCCTTTTAGACTTAATTTTTCTGCCTTCCACTCCATTCAACAAAATAGAAGAAACCCTACTATTCAGAAGCCTCCCTAATCCATCTACACCAAACACTACCAAAACCTCTTTCTTTTAATACTTCTAAAAGAAAATCTCAGTTTAAAGAATCAAAAGCCTTTGAAAAATCTAATTTCAGAATTACAGAAGGCAAATCTTCTTGTATGCAACAGTTTACCACTTCTTGCACCATAGCCACATTTTCCATAATATTTTCGTTTCTTGAAAAAGCAGATTGGCTATTGAGAATGAGAGAATCCATTAAGCCTCTAAGTCTGTTAGCTAAGACTTTGGTAATAATCTTAGTGATGCAGTTCAATAAACTGATTGGTCTGAAATCTTTAACATCATTAGCTCCCTCCTTTTTAGCCAGTAAAATAATAAAAGCATAGTTCATGTAACTAAAATCTAAATTTCCTATATAAAGATCATTGAAGAGGGAAACAATATCTAATTTAATGGTAGACCAATATCTTTGAAAGAAAAAATAGGGTAACCATCAGGTCCAGGAGCCTTATCTGCTGGAAGATCTTTAACCATTTGCCAAATTTCCTCTTCCGTAAATATTTGCTCTAAACAATTCAAGTCCACCTTCTCGTTGTCATCGAACATTAGATCTCAATCCACTGATGTAAACTTACCTTGAGCACTACCAAATAATTCTTTGTAATAATCAGAGAACTTATTAAAAAAAATTGGTCATATTTCTCAACTCCCTCAATAATGATATTATTTATGTAATTAGTTCTCCTTCTTTCATTGGCAATTTTATGAAAATATGTTGTGTTAGCATCCCCAATATTAAGCCAATTAACTCTAGATCTCTGTTTCCACATGATTTCCTCTTGATCTATAATTTTCATTAATTCCTTTTCCTTAAATTTGAGATCAGCATAATCTTCTTGAGATAAACATTCTGATTCCCTCTTTTTATTGAGATCCAAAATCTCCTCATTAAGTTTTAACTTCTTTTCTTTCAAATTACCAAAGTTGATTTTCTCCCATTGTTTGATACAATTCCTTAAAGATCTGAGCTTAAACTCTATATTCTTAGCAGAATTGTCCATACTGTTAAAACTGATCCATTTTTCTTTAACAAAATCATCAAAGTCATTCTCCAGACACCACATTTTCTCAAACCTAAAAATCTTCTTGAATTTCAACTCATCCTTGCAGTCTAATATTACTGAGCAGCGATCAGAAAGAATTCTAGCATTACCATATTGCACAGAAAAAGGAAATTTATCATCCCATTGTGAATTAATTAAAAATCTATCTAATCTGGCCATTATAGAAGTCTCCTGCCCATTGCTCCAAGTGTAGGCTCTATTGCACATAGGCAAATCAATTAAACTACATTCATCAACAAAACCACAAAATTTCTCCATTTCCGAGTAACTTTCTTCTCTCCCACTTCTTTCACCAATGAATCTAGTAACATTAAAATCTCCTCCAATGGCCTAAGGACCATTAACCTTTTTCAAAAAATCAAAACAGCAATCCCAGAATACCATTTTTATCACAAGGACCATAAACATTAGATATGAAGAAATAACTTCCTTCTTTCGCCCATTGCTCCAAGTGTAGGCTCTATTGCACATAGGCAAATCAATTAAACTACATTCATCAACAAAACCACAAAATTTCTCCATTTCCGAGTAACTTCCTTCTCTCCCACTTCTTTCACCAATGAATATAGTAACATTAAAATCTCCTCCAATGGCCTAAGGACCATTAACCTTTTTCAAAAAATCAAAACAGCAATCCCAGAATACCATTTTTATCACAAGGACCATAAACATTAGATATGAAGAAAAAACTTCCTTCTTTCCTATTCTCCAATTTAATGTGCAGAACATTCTCAAATTTAATGTGTAGAACATTAGATTTATAGAATATATACATTAAACATAAGTTCATCTCCTGTCATATAACCACTACTCTGCAAAATCCAGATTATTCCGCCAGGAGAAAAAAACACAAATAGTTAGCTATGAGTTGAATCAAAAAATACAATGATCAAAGATACCTAATTATGAACATTATTGTTCTGACCACTATCTTTTCTGCAGCTTCATAGATTTTATCTACTTTTGCTTCTGATAAACCCTTAATCCCAATCAGAGTCTATATATGTCAACCAAAATTATAATTGTATCATAAGGGAAGATTATTTAAGATGTTAAGTTGTAGTTTAGTGTCAGCTTTCTTTGTATCAGGAGTCGCCCGTTTAAATTAAAGTCGTTGCTGCCTATCAAGTCGCCGTCGATTAACTACTGTCAGAGTCTGGAATGGCTGCTGCCTATCGACTATCGGAGTCTGGAATCGTCGCTGCCAGCCTGCTTCTGATTTGCAATATGGCTTTTCTTTCCTCCGCTGCCTGCATCGCTCAATAAATAAAAACTAGTGCCTTTGAATTTTGCGGGCCAAAGCCATAGCTTGTCTTGTTTTACTAAAAGGTCGGCCTTGTCAGTTATTTAATACTGTACATGTGATTTTGATAGATGATGCTCTGCTAAGGCCTGGCATATATGGTAAAAATTTATAATTTTAGATTGTTGAATGCCAACGAACAGAGACTGACTCTTAGGCGCTTGCTCTAGCAATGATTTCTTTTAACTTTTTGTAGCTGATCCGTCAACTTTGGTAAGATTCATTGAAAACTGATTTAGCTTGTATAACTCTTGGCGAAATCAGGAAATATTTTGAGTTTTGCGTGCACATACTTATCAAAGGGCAAACAAATAAATATACATGCAGTAGTTTATCACAAAATTCTATATCCCTCATTAGGTATGAATTTATTTTGCTTGGATCAGATGAATGAAGCTTGTAGTGGTAGAGAGACGAATTGCTAGTGCGAATGTTAGCATGTGCAGTAGTACTGGATCACCGCTTGGCAATCAGAAATCACATTTTGAAGCAGCATTGAAGACTATTGTTTCATATGTCATTGATGAGGTATGAAATATATGTACGGCTAACTATGCTGAGTTAGCTGGTAGTCAATGTTACCCTTATAGAAAAAATATCAAACTTTTATCATCGAAATGTTTCAAAATATTTCTAACCGTGTTTATAAAGTTAATTAAGGTGGGTGCCTCCACTGAATTGGGAAATTGCATAGGGCAAATTGTAGCTTTGATTTGAATTTAAGATGACCTGGGCTAAGATCTTCACACTGTTATTTTTTGCAGCTAAAATTGAAGCGACTAGCATATGATGCATTTTGGAAATGGGTTTGTTCACGTATGAGTCACATAGGCCATTTGAAAAACAGAAGAAGTAATGTGGTCCTTCATTTTATTAATCTTGTACAAAAAGGTAACTTGTTAGCTGCAAGACATGACATGGTCTCCTTTAGTCTTGTTTTATGCATAGCACATTCAATATTGCTTGTAAAATTAGGTGAACGCGTACATTTTTGCTTGATTATAGTAGGACGGTGATTAACTTTATACATAATAATTATTTGATAATAGAACTAGTTTAAATTTATGCTTTGCTTACAGGTTGCTAAAGAAAAATGACCGCTTCAAGAGAAGGAAAAATCATGAGTAGTAGCTTGCCTAGGTTGATAGAGTTTCTAGTGCTATCTCATTTTTCTACTAGTCTTTGCACTTGTAAAACCTGCTAATATGAAGTGTTTGGTAATTTACTGAATATTATTTGGTGTATCAAACATGATGTTAACTTTATCGCGTTACGGAAAAAAATTAATTGTAAAATATACAGTTGAGCTTGTATTTTTTTAATATGTAGTAACATGGTTAAAAATATAATATAGCAGTGCGTCAGATGTAGTTAATGTTTTAGCTCAGTGATATGTTATGATTGTTCAATTTTTCACTGCATTTGGTTTCATAGAATTTTAATTATGTTAGGATACCATTTTTCATAGTGTTTAAGAAATGTTGTTGGGGATGTATTTACATTAAAAGTTGGCATAAATACAAAAGATTTATAGAGGAGAATAAAATGAAGAAATTAAATAAAAAAAGAAAACGATACGCTATAATTATTATGGTTCGGTTAAATACTGGTCTACGTCCACTTGAACTTTGTTTGTGATTCTACAAAGCTTTTACAACGTGATCTTATGGTTCGATGGTCTATGGACTGATAATGACCCCTGAGAGTACAACAATGGTACAAAAATTTAGAATGTAAAAAAAAGAACGTTGAAATAGTGCCCATCACCCTCTATTTATAGACGAAGATCACCGGACTTGCCTCTACCATGATCTTTTCCATGTTCCCCACGTCTAGAGGAATTCGCCTTGGAAAGATTGGCCACAGCCTTTTTAAGGCGACTCCCTCTGGACCTTGGAAACGTGAGGAAGAAAATGGTAGAGACAATTCCGGTGATCTTCGTTTACAAATAGAGGAAGATGGGCGCTATTTTGAAATTATTTTTTCTTCATTTTAAATTTTTGTACTATTGTTGCAATTTCATGGGTCATCAAGACTAACGAACTATAAGATCACATTGTAAAAGCTTTGTAGAATCGTAAAAAAAGTTCAAGGGGATGTAGGTCAGTATTTAGTCGAACCACTATAATTGTCATGTGTCATTTTCCTTTTGTTTTTCATTTAATCTATTCTCTTTATTCTCTTATATAAATCTTCTGGGTGTTTGTGCCAAAAAATTTGGCATAAACATTTTGGTAATTTCACTGATAACGCATCGATCTCTTGGTATTTTGATCTATTTTCTACTTTTGAATTGTTTAGTCCATAAAGTAGATTCGTCGGTTTCATTTCTATAATCCACGACTATATAGATTTTGGCAAATCTATTATAGGATTAACTAAAGTAATGGGTCCGCGAAATACCAGAGAAAAGTTTCCTGCCTTTAAAAACTCTAATGAAGTTGATAATGTTGGCTCTCAACATGTTGAAGAGGTTGCTCAAGCCAACACTGCAGAAAATCTGAGTGCCTCAGACATTATTACTCGGATTGAGATGAATAAAATGATGAAAGAGGTGAATGGGAAGTTGCTCATGACCCAAACGAGATGATGAAACGAAGGAGTATTTGGCTTTGGTGACTCAATTATTCGAGGATTGTAGAAGGACCAATAAAGAGCTATCACCTTTTGATTCAGAAGATGAAGATAGTTCCTCATCATTCAATGAGGAACACAGAGAAGGGAAGAAAAAAATTCAAATGGAATAATGCCAGGACCTCGGAGAGTAAAGAAAATAGGCCTGGAAACGCAAATGCACTAATCGGTACCGAACCATCTCAGCAGTGGGGTACTGATCCCACTTCTCTAGGAATCAATGTTAGAGATGTCGATGTTTTAGACGGTGATGTTTCTGTTGGAGATAGTCCATTGTTGGGTAGTCGAAATGCTGGAGTTCGAGTTGCGGCTGTTGATAATTTGTAGTCTAACTTTTATTGTCAGAGCGGCCCTATTTTGTTTTGTGCTTGCATCATTTTGTCATTAACAAGGCTCGGGAAATACAGATATAATAGTGATCAAACCATCGCATGTCGTCACTCCAATAGCCAAACCGACCTTTAAACTGACGCAAACTAAAAAAATCTTCGCGTTTGTGACTCAAGCATCTTCGCACCAATACCACATGTCACTGTCATCCCCCATCACATACCTTTTACTAGAGTGATCGCATGTATTTTTTGTTCTTCTGTGAATTTGGAATTACAGTTAAGGATGAACGAGATCTAGTTGAATAAGGAAAGGACAAGGATGAAAATGAATGAATGACTAAGTGTAAGTATTAGCTCAGGTATTAAATAGAAAGTGTGGTCAAATTAAAAAATCCTTGTTTATTTTATTTCCTTTCAAATAATTCCAAACCCTTAACTATTTTATTGTCCAACCATTATTCTATCTCCGATTAAATTCCACTTGAGGCATATAATCCAAATTTTATTTATATTTATAATTTTTTTCTTTTGTTAAAATATTACTTTTCAACTTTCAATAATTATAAATAATTGTTATATGTCCAAAATAAATTTCAAAGTTCTACAGATATTATTTATTTTATTCGAATAAATTTTCAAAACATTTTAGAATTTAAGACACAGTTCAAAATTCAATTTTGAATTTTAAATCAATGTTATTCTTTTGATGTTAAATAAAATCCAAAAATTCAACTTATTAAATTAAATTCGATAAAATATTTAATTAGATTCTCAATTCATTTTAAAATATTTAATTTATTTTATCTTTGAACGGGGATGTTACAATTAATGAAATAGAAAGATAATCTAATAAAATTTTAGGGTTCACAAAATCATACCTTGATTGTTTCAATGCAAAAAAATGTTATTATCCTTCAAACATGTCAGTTGAAACAAAAGTTTTAATTAGTTCTCACATAAGAGGAAATTGATTTCTAAAAAAGAAGAGTGGGAGAGTTTTGAGTTTTCTTGATAGAAACTTGATAAGTAAGAAAGAAGAGAGCAAGAAGGGGACTGCTATATTACCAGATCTAGAATTATGGATGTAATTTGAAATAGCAGTAATATAATATACAAACATAAAAGGTAATTTATCAAAAAGCACCAATAATGTCTTCCACATTACAATAATGTAGCTCTTTTAAATTGCACATATCTGATCTAGTAAATAAAATAACGATGCAAATTGAAATATCGCGGTATGTTTTCCACATTAAACAAAACATTTGCAATTTCAAATTGCGTCTGTATAATTTTATAAAAACAAAATACATGCGATAGTAGAAGTGTCATCTATATTTTTGGGCCAATATGGTGCTAAGTTGGCCAAAACTAGCCTTTATCTATTATTAGTTTGAAAACTAGCTTATTTATATAAAAGTTTTAAAAGGGGCTAAACCAAATTTTTCCCCAGATATTCATCAGACTGACAATTTATTAACTACAGGATCCTACTATCAAATTTTCCACATTAGATAAGAATAATATACACACACGCTTATATTATTGTAATGATCATATTTTGAACATGAATATACATTAAAATATAAAATTAAAATAAGTTGATAAATTAATTTTATATTATATTATTTATAAATATTATTTTAAACTTAACAAACAAATAAATATTTTAAATAAGTCAAACAAATTAAAATATTATTTAAACACTTTGGTTAATTAAATACTAAATTGTATTCAATTTATTCACATAAAAAACATAAGATCTTGTGCAATCTAACAAATTTTTTCTTGCGGAATTTGTCGTTTCAATCATACTGCCAATGCTCACGATCTCATATATCAAGCACTTCAAATTGAAAGGGATAAGGAAGGATGTTACTGTTTGGAAGTGCCATTGTTGTTTTTGCTTTCAATTTTTTTGATTAAGGATAGTTATTAGAAATTGGTCGTGTTATAGATGTGTCATTGTCTTTAAAGTGGAATTCGGCATAGAAATGATGCAGTTGTAAATTGTCATTCTTTCGCAATGGCTAACACAACTGTAACAACCCGGTATTTTATAATTATTTTAGTTGTTTATTTTAACTATCTAAACTGAAACTCTTGATTTAAAAATTTAATTATATTTCTTAAAATGAATAAATTTTGTTATTTTAAAAGTATATTTTGATTTTTGTGTGAATTATAATTTCAAACCTGAATAAGTTGTATATTTTCCAAAAGTGTGGATTTTGGTCAATCTGGTCAAACTTTGACTTTTAATTTTAAATTTTAAATGTTTGAATTTATCTTTTATTATGAAAATAAATTAAATTTCAAGAATACTACTTTTCTTTTCGTTGAAATTCGATTTATATAGTGAAAGTTATGCTTTTTACAATATTGTGCGTAAATTGATTTATTTAACAATATTATTTATTTTAACTTATATAAATAATATTTTATTCGTTATATCTTATTCTAATTTGTATATATATGTTATGTTACATATATTTTGTTCTTTTAAATAATTTTAAAAGTGATGTTTAAATTTTTCTAAAGTTTATTTTATTTATTTTCAACTTTTATAACATAGTTTCCATTTTCTTTGCTATTTTCTTCATTTAATTATATTTAATTAAAATTTTATTTATATATTTTATTTATGTATTTTATTTATTCAGTGTTTTTCTGTGTTTATATGCATTTTATATGTATTTTAAATTTCAAAAGAAATGGTGGAAATATGAAGAGTTTTGAGACCTTTTATATGCTAAGGTTTTTTTTATTCTTACCTTTCCATTTTCAACCACCACTTGCATTCAATTTTGGCCGACCCTTATCCTATCTTTAGCCATCTCATTTTCATTTTTCACGCAAGAGAAAAAGATTCTCATCTCCAAAAAAATTCGGCCATTACCTGAAGCAAGAAAGTTTGGTAAAAAAATTTCTTCTTTCTACTCATTTTCTTTTTTTTTTTCCTATTTCTTTGAACTTGCCTTCATCTTATAGGCTCAGCCTTGGTCCTCCTTCACTATGGCCACCACCACAACTAGCCACCACCACCTCCAGTCCATTCCCAAGTCTTAGTCGTGGCCATATGTGACCAGATCCAACACAAGTTTGCACAAACTTCACCTATTCCTACCAAGCTGAGCACTATATGGTTCCACCACATCAAACCTCCCCTTGGCCGACCCATACACCACCCCACCTCCCATAGCTCGACCTGCCACCACTGCCACATCACCCCTGACCCACCTGAAGACTGGCTGTGCCTGTCCATGCTTGGCCGTGACCTATATTTGCATTGAAAACATTGTTGTGTTGCTTTGTGTTGTTGTTACATGCACACAATCTTTGCTCCATCATTTTTCCCATGCTAGGCCAACCTGTTCAACCCTAAATCAGATCCAAACCCACTCCTTAGCCGTGTGTTTCTGATCTATAGCTGAAGCATAGGTGGTTGAAAGAAAGTGCAAAAAGTTTGGTGTTATTTGTTGTGCATATTCTTGCATTGTTTGATTTTATTTTGTTTTGAAACTTATGTTGTTTATATTTGTTTTGTTTGAATGTATTCAAGGAAATTAACTTTGGCTCTCCCAATCTCAATCATATTCGTGTTATCGTGCCTTCGTGCTTTTCGGGTCTTTGCTTGTGTGTCAGAATCTGTTTTCTCCAGCTTGTAGAAGTGAGTAATACTCACCAGAAAATTTATACTTATATAACTAGTAAACTGATCGCAATTGAATCTGTAAACCATATCATCGTGTCATAACTGCTATTGCTATGATTATATGATGTTCACCCATGCTTATTCACCTGTTATATCATATGTTACTGTTATTACGTTATTCTGTTTATTTATATCAGTTTATCACACTGCAAGTTCCCGATAGAATAGAATCACTATGGGTTGAAATGATACATACCCGAACGGACTTTAGAATAGGGAAAAATCGTTATAGGCTGAAATGATAGGCCTGAACGATTTTTATTTATGTCATTTTACTTGGGATTGCGGGTTTTGAAATGATAGAAACCTGGATTTTCCTTTTTTAAATTTGGGATTGAAATGATATATTATCTGTATCATTGGACTTAGGTTTGAAAATTTTATACAGACTGTGCTTAAAATATATTTTTCTACAATTTTAAAGTATTTTAGAAATGTAAATATTATAATATTTAGATTTTAAACTTAATAAAAATGATTTTGAAAATTATTATTGATTTTCTAAAAATTATAAGTGAAATAAATTAATGGTGGAAATATGAAGAGTTTTGAGACCTTTTATATGCTAAGTCTTTTTATATTCTTGCCTTTTCATTTTCAACCACCACTTGCATTCAATTTTGGCCGAACCTTATACTATCTTCAGCCATCTCATTTTCATTTTTCGCGCAAGAGAAAAAGTTTCTCATTTCCAAAAAAATTCGGCCATTACCTGAAGCAAGAAAGTTTGGTAAAAAAAATTCTTCTTTCTACTCCTTTTCTTCTTGTTTTTCCTATTTCTTTGCACTTGTCTTCATCTTATAGGCTCGGCCTTGCTCCTCCTTCACCATGGTTGCCTCCACCATCACCATAACTAGCCACCGCCACCTCCAGTCCATTCCCAAGTCATAGCCGTGGCCATATGTGACCATAGCCAACACAAGTTTGCACAAACTTCACCTATTCCTACCAAGTCGAGCACTATATGGTTCCACCACCTCAAACCTCCCCTTGGACGACCCATACACCACCCCACCACCCATAGCTTGACCTGCCACCACTTCCACGTCACCCTTGACCCACCTGAAGCCTGGCTGTGCCTGTCCATGCTTGGCCGTGACCTATATTTGCATTGAAAACATTGTTGTGTTGCTTTGTGTTGTTGTTACATGCACACAATCTTTGCTCCATCATTTTTCCCATGCTAGGCCGACCTGTTCAACCCACCCACTCCTTAGTCATGTGTTTCTGATCTATAGCTAAAGCATAAGTGGTTGAAAGCAAGTGAAAAAATTTGGTGTTATTTGTTGTGCATATTCTTGCATTGTTTGATTTTATTTTGTTTTGAAACTTATGTTGTTTATATTTGTTTTGTTTGAATGTATTCAAGGAAATTAACTTTGGCTCTCCCAATCTCAATCATACTCGTGTTGTCGTGCCTTCGTGCTTTTCGGGTCTTTGCTTGTGTGTCAGAATCTGTTTTCTCCAGCTTGTAGAAGTGAGTAATTCTCACCAGACAATTTATACTTATGTAACTAGTAAACCGATCGCAATTGAATCTGTAAACCATATCATCATATTATAACTACTATTGTTATGATCATATGATGTTCACCCATGCTTATTCACCGGTTATATCTTATGTTACTTTTATATTATGCTATTCTGTTTATTTATATCAGTTTATCACACTGCAAATTCCCTATAGAATAGAATCACTATGGGTTGAAATGATACATACCCGAACAGACTTTAGAATAGGAAAAAATCGTTATGGGCTGAAATGATAGGCTTGAACGATTTTTATTTATGTCATTTTACTTGGGATTGCCAGTTTTGAAATGATAAAAACCTGGATTTTCCTTTTGTAAATTTCGGATTGAAATGATATATTATCCGTGTCATTGGACTTAGGTTAGAAAATTTTATACAGACTTTGGTTAAAATATATTTTTCTATAATTTTAAAGTATTTTAGAAATGTAAATATTATAATATTTTGATTTTAAACTTAATAAAAATGATTTTGAAAAGTATTATTGATTTTCTGAAAATTTATAAGTGAAATAAATTAATGGTAAAGTTAGAAATTTGAAATATAAGTTATCTTGGAAATTTTGATTTGGTTATAAATGGAATTTAAATTAAGTAGGAAAATATGATAAATAAATATAAAATTTGATTTAAAATGAATTTTAAATGACTTTATAAAGTTTTAATGATTTTTTTATAAATTAAAAGATTGAATAAATGAATGTTTAAGTTGAATTTTGAAATATAACTTAGATTGGAAATTTGTGAGTTTTGTTTAAAAGTGAATTTTAAGTTATGTAAATAAAATGAAAAATAAGTTATATTTAGAAATTTAAACTTTGGTGTTAAGTTAAAAATTAAATTATAAAGAATTGAAATTGAATGTTGAATTATATAAGTAAATTTTTATTAAATTGATTTTTGAATGAAAATTTAACCTTATAAAATCATGAATATAAGGGTATTTAAATGATTGTTTTAAAAGTGAAAACATACGATTTTATAAGTTAAAATGATTTAAATAAAATTTAATTGTTTGTGAAATTATATTGAATATTTGAAATTTAATTAACAGCATTTTTGAAATGTTATTATTTCTAATGTAGAGGATATTACAGCATTTGTAAATGCTGTAATTGATAGAAATGAACTAAATGGCTAAAATGAACTAAGGCCGATTACAGCACTTTGGAAGTGCTGTAGTTGTTGGACTTAACTAAAGTTTTAATTGAAATCTAAACCTATTACAGCAATTTACATGCTGTCTTTTGCTAATTGTATTGGTTTTAAACATAACTTTACGTAGCATTTTCTGAGTGCTGTGAAAGTTGAATTTTCACTGTTTTAATAAATTTAAGTGAATAAATGAACTTTTAAAGGGCTAAAAGTTTGAGAATTAAATATTTAATTTTAAATATAATGACTTCAAATTTTAATGGTTTAAATGAAGTAATTTGATTTGAAATGTAAACCATTTTGAAATATGACTTGGAAGGATATTTAAATTAAATAAAATGAATGTGGTTTTGGAAAGATATGATATTTTGATATTTGAAATGAATTTGAAATGATATTGAATTTTGAAATTGATATTTGATTTAGAAGTATAAAATAACATTTTTGAAATTTTAACCACGGAAGGTATTTAATTTATAATTTAACTGATCCTTAAAGGATGGGCAATCCCAAGCATCCTTTAAGTTATTGTACATTACATTACAGTTCACTTGAGTTGGTTTACATTATATAAGTGTATTGTCCTGACTCGACTGTTTTGTGTTTTACTTTACGCTCGGGTCAGCCTGAGTATTTACAACTTAGCTTTGGATTTCTTTTTCTGGAGCTAGGAATCGTTGGGGATTCTACTTATCTCGTTATCTGTTCCCTTTTCAGTTCCAGTTGTTCTATTTCAGCTCTGGTATTTATAAACTGCTATGTATTTGAGATTTCTATTGTATATGTTTTCAGACTGTATTATATTTTTTTTGAGAGTTTGTTATAGTAGCTTCATGAACTACTATGGTATTTTTTAATTTCCGCTGCGAGTTATTTTGATATTTCTTGTTTGTAATTCTGTGATTGTATTTCATTTGCTCCAAATTTATTTACAATGCGGTATTTTGAGCAATTCAAGTCCGGCATGTGTGGACGCGAATGGCTAAAAATATCGGGTTGTTATAGTTGGTATCAGAGCTTTGGTTTTAGGCAAACCTTAGCATGCGGAGCAAAAACTCATTAGAGATAGGGTAGAAATACCCTAGAATGAGTGAAATCAACCTCAGAATCATTTCTTTGTGAGAGAACGTATTTTTAAAGTATAAAATGATTTCCAAATGATTTTTAAAGGAGTTTCAAAGGTTATTTTGGTATAAAAAAATTTATTATTTTGAAATCAAGATTTTCTAAACTTCGTCCCTTTGGTATCCAACTTATTAGTAATCTCTTGGCTAGGATTCTTATCAATTGGGATTCCTTGAACTTTGGAACGTCCCACTTGTTCTGAAATCCAGTCTGGTCTTCCCTATTTTATCCTTTCGATTTTGAGCATTCCATAATTCCACTTCGGAATGACCTCTATAAGATCGGCGATTCCGCAAATCTATGAATGATTTGCAAAGGGGTGAAACTCCCTTATATTTGGCATTGATTCACCGAAGATTTCTATATCCTCGGTTTACAATGTTATCTATCTCCTGCTCTAACCGGATTCTATCTCTGGCGATCGAATGTCGATTTGCCTTAGATTTTCAAATTGATTATATTCCTAAAGTCACGGTTGACTGGTTAAGGTCGTCCATGATTTGTATAGGCTTATCATCTTCTATTTGGTAATTAAATTATCTCATTTGCGTTTGAGCTTATCTTCGAACTAGAATTCTATTTGATTAGAGTTCCTCTAAATTCGAATCTCTGTTTGTTTTGAAATCCATCCATGAATCATTCTTTGGAAATTTGTGTTTGGTTGTATTTTGAAATTGTGCATACACTGAAATTATTATTTTGATAAGGATGGCCACATTTTATAAAAGTAAATATTTTCAATAAGAATTTTATATCTTTTCAAAATGAAAATTTGAAGCTTTGAAAGGATTATATATTTCTTTGAAAATTTGAAATTTCAAAAGGATTTGAAAATTTGAAAGTTTTATAAGAATTTGACTTATATAAAAATGATTTATAACTGAAGGGTTTTAAATTTGAATTACGAGATATCGAACTCCGGTGTTTTGAAATCGGTTTTAAGATTTTGGAAAGTATATAGTAATAATATAATTTAAAGATGTATCTCCGAATAAAAAGGTTTCAAATGTATTTGAACTAATCCCAATGATTTCGAAGTGATTTAAAGAAGTTTCAAGAAAATAAAAGTCCAGAACCTACTTATTTCACTATAAAATAAATTTTGGTGAGAATGTATGCATCGTCGACATTGATTTTCGAGTTTTTGAGTGGGGGAGAGGCCACTCTCGTAGCTTCGCTTTGCGAGTGATTTTGTGAAACCAAATTTTGATTTCAGATTTCGAAGTATGGTTTGATATTCGAAAGATATATGTATGTATGTATGTATGTATGTATGTATGTATATATATGTGTGTGTGTGTGTGTGTCTATTTGAAATGATTTAAAGTAAGCCGGTGTTCAGTCCTCGAGATTCAGATTTGTTTTGGTATAACCGTATCTTTTGGAATTGGTTTACTGATTTGTTGGTGATTTCCAACTCTTAGATTGAAAATATGATTTCTTCGACTATTTTGAAGGTTCGAGCACTTCCAAATCAAGGTTAACTTTTCAAGGCTAGGTAATTTTGAAAGGTATAGGGTATTTGATAAAGAATATAAGTTTAGTTTGGTATGATTAAAGTATAAAATAATATGATTTATATAAGTTTGAAACTGTTTGTTGAGTGAAATAAATAAGACCATGTTGAATTATACTGGTATGAAATATAGATTTGAAATGTTTTGAATAAAGTATATATATATAGAATAATAATCTTTCCAATGGTAAATTAGATTTTTCATATAGAAATAAATAGTTTGAAGGTTTTAAAAAGGGATGGTTTTAAACTTAGCAACCATTTTAGATATTTTGATGATTGGAATGGTTGGAAATTATTTAATCTTTATTTCGATAAAGAATGTGAATTTGAAATGATAATTGATTTTGATAAATGAATATTTGAAGTTTATATTTGTATGAAAGTATTTTTGGTTTTCTTGTAATTTGAGTTTATTAAAAAATAATGGATTCATGAAATGAATATTTCAAAACTAAGTAATAATGAAGTAAATTTGAGATATATGAAATTATAAAATTTACTTTTGAAATATGGTACATTCAAGCTTTGAAATATATTAAAGATTGAATAGTTTATTTTGTGGATCAAATCTTTATTTGAAATTCGATAATATTTGAAATGTTTTTGTTGCCAAACTAAATTGAATTGAAACTGATGGTTTGAATTGAATTAAAATTGGAAATTTTAGATTTCGGTTTGATTGAATATTTGTGAAACGTAAAGAATTAAAAGCATATTTTATGATTTCAAATGTATGATTTCGAAATGTTATGATTTTCAAAGTGTAATGATTTCAAGTATTTTGGTTTTGAAAGATTTATAACTTTGAAAGTATTATGATTTTTGAAAGTGAATATATGTTTGAAATGGAAATGAATTTGTTTGACATAAATTTTGTTGATTTGGAAATTTGGATTATTTTATAAATCTATTGTTTTAAGAAATTTTGGAAACTGAATATATGTAATTAGGAAGAAATGATTTGGCGAAATCGTATATGATTTTGAAACTGAATTGATATTGAAATGGTTTGAAATTGAGAACCTTGTTTATTTAAATACTTTATTTGGGAGTTATTGAACTTATATAAAATTGATTTGTATAAGTATGTAGTGATTTGAAACTATTGATTTGTAAAGGTACTCAATTTGTAAATTGAAATCTTATATAATCGAAGTCTATATAAGTGTGACTTGATATGCTATTGATTTGGAAAGTATTCGATTTGAAATGAAATCTTATATATAATGGACTTTATATAAGTATGATATTTGAAAGTGATTTGAAAGGTACTATATGATACATATTTTCGAAGTAAAGATATGGAAAGTGCCTTCTGCTTGATACCCGCTTTGTGGCCACAGTGTGGATTCATTCTATCGATATTATTTTCTTTGATTTGGGTTTTTCGGATATGATACTCGAGTGTCCATCGAATTCCACGGCGATCTCCATGGTCTTACGAGCGTGACTGCACAGCACAACTGCCTGGCTGAGATGGCCTAAAGGTACGGATTGTTTCTTAGGGGATCCAGGAGTAATCATTGTGTATCCTGCAATCTATGTAGGTCGCATTAGTAGCGAAACTACCTGGCTGAGACGACCTAGGGGTATGGATTATTTCCTGGTGGATCCAGGCGTAACCATTGTGTATCCTACATTCTACTAGTCATCATGGCGTAACTCGCAGGGCTGAGAAAGCTTACGGATATGGATTGTTTCCTGAGGAATCTAGGCGTAACCATTGTGTATCTGCGATCCATGGTCAGACAAATGTTTTGGTTTGGTTGATTTGTTTGGATTGTACTTTCCATATCTGTTTTTAAAAGGTTTTTCAAGTATTTTCACTAGGTGCTGAAACAAGTCTACTAAGTACTTGGAGAATTCTTGCTTTGCGCCTGATCAATGCGTGGCCAGAGTCTGCAGGAATGAATGTAAACTTGTTAAGACATCGAGTTATAAAAGTATTTTGATAAAGTATTGTATAAAGGATATTTTGATCATTTATTTCACCTGTCTAAATAATTTTAAATTATTTTAAATATTGTTTACTTCGAGCTAACAAATTTGAATCAAATGACTATTCATCATATTATAAAAAATTTAAAATATTATAAATACAAATTTTTTAAATTTAAATGTATATGGTTTTAAAATAATGGTCCATCCTTGTCTTTCAACCTATTTTCCCCTATAACTATTTCTACTTTCTTCCTCTTCGAGAGACCTTTCCGCATTGTGGAAAGAGTTGGTTCCTTATCTTATCGTCTGGATTTGCCAAAAAGCTTTCTGGAATACATGATGTATTCCATGTCTCACTTCTTCTCTGGTATCTTCATAACTCATCTCTTATTTTTCAGCCCTCTGCTTTTGATAGTTTGGATATTTAGCCTAATCAGACTGTCGAGAGTAAGCCACTTCGTATTGTCGACAGAGGTACGAAGCAGCCAAGAAGGAAATCTGTTAGTCTGATCAAAGTACAATGAAGTACTGATGATTGGAATTGTACCTGGGAGATGGAGGAGAGCATTCGTGCTTCGAATCCAAAATTGCTTTTCAAGGTACTATTTTTTGTCCATCTTGCTTTTCCTTATTTTCCTTGTTCGTTCTTTTCGAGGTCGAAAAGATTTGAGTGGGGAGAGTGTAACAACCCAGTATTTTGTAATTACTTTAATTGTTTATTTTAACTATTTAAATTGAAATTCTTGATATAAAAACTTTATTATATTTCTTAAAATGAATAAATTTTGTTATTTTAAAAGTATATTTTGATTTTTGTGTGAATTATAATTTCAAACCTGAATAAGTTGTATATTTTCCAAAAGTGTGGATTTTGGTCAATCTGGTCAAACTTTGGCTTTTAAATTTAAATGTTTGAATTTTATCTTTTATTATGAAAATAAATTATATTTCAAGAATACTGCTTTTCGTTTCGTTGAAATCCTATTTATATTGTGAAAGTTATGCTTTTTACAATATTGTGCGTAAATTGATTTATTTAACAATATTGTTTATTTTAACCTATATAAATAATATTTTATTTGTTATATATTATTCTAATTTGTATATATATATGTTATGTTACATATATTTTGGTCTTTTAAATAATTTAAAAGTGATGTTTAAATTTTTCTAAAGTTTATTTTAGTTATTTTCAATTTTTATAACATAGTTTCCATTTTCTTTTCTATTTTCTTCTTTTAATTATATTTAATTAAAATTTATTTATTTTATTCATTCATTGTTTTTCTGTGTTTTTAATTTATTTATATGCATTTTATATGTATTTTAAATTTCAAAAGAAATGGTGGAAATATGAAGAGTTTTGAGACCTTTTATATGCTAAGTCTTTTTATATTCTTGCCTTTTCATTTTCAACCACCACTTGCATTCAATTTTGGCCGAACCTTATCCTATCTTCAGCCATCTCATTTTCATTTTTCGTGCAAGAGAAAAAGTTTCTCATTTCCAAAAAAATGCCATTACCCGAAGCAAGAAAGTTTGGTAAAAAAATTCTTCTTTCTACTCCTTTTCTTCTTGTTTTTCCAATTCTTTGCACTTGTCTTCATCTTATAGGCTCGGCCTTGCTCCTCCTTCACCATGGTTGCCTCCACCATCACCATAACTAGCCACCGCCACCTCCAGTCCATTCCCAAGTCATAGCCGTGGCCATATGTGACCATATCCAACACAAGTTTGCACAAACTTCACCTATTCCTACCAAGCCGAGCACTATATGGTTCCACCACCTCAAACCTCCCCTTGGCCGACCCATACACCACCCCACCACCCATAGCTTGACCTGCCACCACTGCCACGTCACCCTTGACCCACCTGAAGCCTGGCTGTGCCTGTCCATGCTTGGCCGTGACCTATATTTTCATTGAAAACATTGTTGTGTTGCTTTGTGTTGTTGTTACATGCACACAATCTTTGCTCCATCATTTTTCCCATGCTAGGCCGACCTGTTCAACCCACCCACTCCTTAGTCGTGTGTTTCTGATCTATAGCTAAAGCATAGGTGGTTGAAAGCAAGTAAAAAAAGTTTGGTGTTATTTGTTGTGCATATTCTTGCATTGTTTGATTTTATTTTGTTTTGAAACTTATGTTGTTTATATTTGTTTTGTTTGAATGTATTCAAGGAAATTAACTTTGGCTCTCCCAATCTCAATCATACTCGTGTTGTCGTGCCTTCGTGATTTTCGGGTCTTTGCTTGTGTGTCAGAATCTGTTTTCTCCAGCTTGTAGAAGTGAGTAATTCTCACCAGACAATTTATACTTATATAACTAGTAAACTGATCGCAATTGAATCTGTAAACCATATCATCATGTCATAACTGCTATTGCTATGATTATATGATGTTCACCCATGCTTATTCACCTGTTATATCATATGTTACTGTTATTACGTTATTCTGTTTATTTATATCAGTTTATCACACTGCAAGTTCCCGATAGAATAGAATCACTATGGGTTGAAATGATACATACCCGAACGGACTTTAGAATAGGGAAAAATCGTTATAGGCTGAAATGATAGGCCTGAACGATTTTTATTTATGACATTTTACTTGGGATTGCGGGTTTTGAAATGATAGAAACCTGGATTTTCCTTTTTTAAATTTGGGATTGAAATGATATATTATCTGTATCATTGGACTTAGGTTTGAAAATTTTATACAGACTGTGCTTAAAATATAGTTTTCTACAATTTTAAAGTATTTTAGAAATGTAAATTTTATAATATTTAGATTTTAAACTTAATAAAAATGATTTTGAAAAGTATTATTGATTTTCTAAAAATTATAAGTGAAATAAATTAATGGTAAAGTTAGAAATTTGAAGTATAAGTTATCTTGGAAATTTTGATTTGGTTATAAACGGAATTTAAATTAAGTAGGAAAATATGATAAATAAATATAAAATTTGATTTTAAATGAATTTAAAATGATTTAATAAAGTGTTAATGATTTTTGTATAAACTAAAAGGTTAAATAAATGAATATTTAAGTTGAATGTTGAAATATAACTTAGATTGGAAATTTGTGAATTTTGTTTAAAAATGAATTTTAAGTTATGATAAAATGAAAAAATAAGTTATATGTAGAAATTTAGACTTAAGTATTAAGTTAAAATTTTAATTATAAATAATTGAAATTGAATGTTGAAATATATAAGTAAATTTTTATTAAATTGATTTTTGAATGAAAATTTAACCTTATAAAATCATGAATATAAGGGTATTTAAATGATTGTTTTAAAAGTGAAAACATAATATTTTATAATTTTAAAATGATTTAAATAAAATTTAATTGTTCGTGAAATTATATTGAATATTTGGAATTTAATTAACAGCATTTTTGAAATGTTATTATTTCTAACGTAAAGGATATTACAGCATTTGTAAATGCTGTAATTGATAGAAATGTACTAAATGGCTAAAATGAACTAATGGCTATTACATCACTTTGTAAGTGCTATAGTCTCTGGACTTAACCAAAGTTTTAACTGAAATCTAAACCTATTACAGCAATTTACATGCTATCTTTTGCTAATTGAATTGTTTTTAAACATAGCTTTACGTAGCATTTTCTAAATGCTATGAAAGTTGAATTTTCACTGTTTTAGTAAATTTAAGTGAATAAATGAACTTTAAAAGGGCTAAAATTTTGAGAATTAAATATTTGATTTTAAATATAATGACTTCAAATTTTAATGGTTTTAATGAAGTAATTTGATTTGAAATATAAACCATTTTGAAATGTGACTTGGAACGATATTTAAATTAAATAAAATGAATGTGGTTTTGGAAAGATATGATATTTTGATATTTGAAATGAATTTGAAATGATATTGAATTTTGAAATTGATGTTTGATTTAGAAGTATAAAATAACATTTTTGAAATTTTAACCACGGAAGGTATTTAATTTATAGTTTAACTGATCCTTAAAGGATGGGCGATCCCATGCATCCTTTAAGTTATTGTACATTACTACTACAGTTCACTTGAGTTGGTTTACATTATATAAGTATATATGTCCTGACTCGAGTGTTTTGTGTTTTACTTTACGCTCGAATCAGCTTGAGTATTTACAGCTTAGCTTTGGATTTCTTTTTCTGGAGCTAGGAATCGCTGAGGATTCTGCTTATCTCGTTATCCGTTCCCTTTCAGTTTCAGTTGTTCTATTTCAGCTTTGGTATTTATAAACTGCTATGTATTTGAGATTTCTATTGTATATGTTTTCAGACTGTATTATGTTTTTTTGAGAGTTTGTTATAGTAGCTTCATGAACTACTATGGTATTTTTTTTAATTTCTGTTGCGATTTATTCTGATATTTCTGTGTTTGTGATTCTGTAATTGTAGTTCATTTGCTCCAAATTTATTTAGAATACGGTATTTTGAGCAATTCAAGTCCGGCATGTGTGGACACGAATGGCTGAAAATATCGGGTTGTTACAACAACAATCTTCAAACCCGTATACTTGGGTTGAAGAATTTAGAGAAGCACCAAATGTCATTTTCCTAGGAGCTTGTTTAATAATTTAGAGAAGAGCAAAATGCCATTTTTCTAGAAGTTTTAAAGAACTATTGGAAGATAGGGTTATTTTTTTCTTCGTTGCCACTCTCTACTAGACAAATGCCAATAAATAAGCATATGAAGAACTGTTTTTCAGAATTCAAGAGGTGTTTAAATATAAATGGTCAAACACGACAATGATCGATTCTTCAATATAAATATTACTTCGATGAATGAGAACAAAGGAGCGACAGGAGTCAAGTAGATAATAGAACGTGTCTTTTGAGTTAAAGTAAGCTGAACTAATTAGATAAAAAGAAAACAAAACAACGAATGTCTGACTGGTGCTCATTCTATGCCAACTTGAACGGAAACTCACAATAAAAGTGCCAATTCTAGTGGAAATGTGGATATATAAATTAAGAAGAGGAATAAAATGTTTTATTGTTATTTAATGATTTTAATTTAAAAGTCAAACAACATTAATTTTTATTTGCAAGTTATTATGTAAAACTAAGTGACTAGAATTCACAAGTAATTTCAAAGGGATGTGCATTAATGTGAAAGGCTTTGCACAAAAGATTTCACTTTCTCATGGGGTTACAAGAAAAGTTTATGTAGCAATAAGTTCGTCAATTCGGTACCTTTCTAAATTAGTAACCGCAACTGCTTGCACTTTCGCGTGATCGTCGATCTCGTCTTAGAAACCTACATATGTGGCGTCTCCATATGCTATTTGTCATCTGTTCTGGTGGTTGTGAAGAATGACGATGAAGAATTTAAGAACATAGATCAATCTCATGGAGAGTTGTTAGAGAAATCATGGAAGCTAACTTCATGTAAGCGTCTAGTAATTTTGATAATTTGTTAATACTGCGTTGATAGCTTTTCTACTTATTATATAAATAAGATGTGCTGTTAATGTTGAGTTACGAAATTACAGTAAGAATTGGTTATTAATTGTTTTGATTATCCGATATCATTAATCAACATAACCATAAGGGTGGAACTTTTTATAGTGACTGAATTTTAGGATAGAGAAACCAGTCTCCGTCCATGTTTGGTTTGAAAACAACTTGTTGTCTTGCATGATTTTACTACTCTCTTTCTCTCTCATGCTATTTGACAGATAAAATTGAAATTACAAAAAAATCATTTTAAACTAAATACTATTTAGAGAAATAGGCCCTAGTTTTTAAAATTCGGACAGAAATAGTTTTTGGTCATAACTCAGTAGCTTACACCGACTCGGATGCTCTTGTTAAATTACCATTCCAATTAATAAAACTTGCTTCTTCTTAAGTTTTGAAACATTCCTGTGCATCCATCTAACTAGTGTCAACTAGTAAAGCGAGATTTTCTTGCTCAAATATCCATTCATCATCGCTATCCATGACGGATAAACATATTTGATATAGGACATCAATTTTCTTTCCTTTTCCATGCCTGAGTTCAAATTGAAGATTGTATTTTACAAAAACTAAAGCATTAAGTCTTTTTTATTTTAGATAATTCCTTCGCTTTTTGTGAATCTAAAGTTTTGAATATAAGAAGTTGTGATGTATGAACTAATATAAGAAGTTGTGATGTATGAACTAATATAAGAAGTGAAACAATTTATTATGCTTATACCCGATCAAACGTGTTCTAGTTACGCTCATAACTTGTTGAACAACATGTCATGCTGAAAACTTTTATTGCAAACCTTTGTAACCCATGACATTCACCACCATAGCTCTTCCACCTCAAAACTGTTGAATCATATAATACGAAATTGTTATATATGTAACTTTATACCGTAAAATGATAGAAAAAGTTGGCATGAGGATATTTCATAATGCTTACTAGGTTATTTAGTTTCACGACTATCAATAGCCATTAGCTTTTCCAAATTCTCCTTCTATCGATGAATTCAAATCAAGTAGTCCATCAGGTTAGAGTCATTCTTTCTATAGTGTCGTATAGTCCTTTTTTAATCTTCAAATCATTGCATGTTTATTATACAAAAATATTTTGGATTCATGAACTCCACCTCATGTAAAGATCTACGGCATAAAGCATTCCATCGGTCATCAATGTTTTCCCACACTTCCTCATATCTAGACTCCACACTTTGTAATTTTGATCTAGTTTTTTCATTTTTTGATCCATTACCTTATAAATATATCCCATTACAGGTTTGCATCACCGTCTGCTAGTCTAAGAACTTTAACTGAAGGAATTCTACTTTCAAGCAATATTTTATTCCATCTTACAAATTTTTTGTGGTCAAATTTCTTTTCGGCCTTTCTTTCTTCTATCTTTCTAGAACCAGATTATCCTCCCATTCACTTCAGGTAAACATTTTACTTAGACACACACATTGTTCTAACATGCTTTTTGATGTTAATTATTTAGTTATAAATCTTATCACTGTTGGCCTTCTTATATCGTCACCTTTCGTATACTTATGCATAAAATTTAAAAGCCAACTACGTTTTATAAATAATTTGCGTTACCTTTTCTTGCATGTCCAACAGTTTTAACTTCAACATGAGTAGGCAACTCTTTAATATGATTAAAGTGAGATCTAAGCAGTAAGCTGCACAAGGCAATCAAAATATTTTCCTTTTTTCCTTCATAACATCTCACCGACATTAATGTAAGTTGCAATACCATCCACAACACATGAACTACATTTTCTTCTTTTACCACATCGATAAGCATATCACAAATTTTTTACTATTTTCTGTAACAAAAGAGGCATCAATTGATTTTATAAACAGGACCATTTACCCAAAAATTTGTGAAGCTTCTATGTTTTTCATCAGTTTACCCATCTCATATAATCGTAAAATCCATCTTCTTCCATCCTTATTTTTATATTTCTAGTGTTTTAACATTTTCTGCTTCATTAGAAAATATTGTAAATCATGTGATAACTAAGAAGCTTTAATCCTATTCCATAACCATAAGTAGAAGTATTGTTTGCCATAATGTTAAAGAAAGAGCATTTTACTAAATTAAAAGGCAACATTCACATAAAAAATTAGTAAATTTTTATGTAAACATCATCTCCATCCTCCTTTTCCTACATAGCATTCAATGTCGCGTTTTTTGTACTTGCACAACAAAAGCTTTTTGACATCATCATTTAAATTATCTGCTTCGTCATCATTACTAAAGGGTGTTTCGTTTACTTTTTTCTATGCACTTTTGATTAATTCAACTATTTGTTCTGATACGTAGATACATGGTTATACATTTTTAGAACTCGAAGCAAGGTGTTGTTTACGACTGTGAATTCCACTAGTTATTGTCTTTGACCAGTAATTACAGTGATTTATCATTTTATTATTCTACTTAACAAGTTTGCAATGATCCTAAGCAATCAAACTCCTTAGGATCCTATAAATCAGTGTTGTCGACGTGCTCATTTAGATATCAAAATGTCCCAAGTGTCAGCTTAAGGCTATTTTGCTTGTTAAGGCTATGCTCATGCATTAGGCACCATAAATGCGAGGGAAGCGCTGAAGCGCTCGCCTCAGGCATTGAAAAAAGCATGTTTTTTCGACGATTTGAGGGTTATATAATACTCTGAGGCTTCAACCCAAATAAAGCCCAAATTTGGCGCATTTAACCTAAACATGATGTGGTACATGTAGACTTATATCACATACTCGTTCAACAAATTCAATTTTAGTAACAATTTTAAAGTGATATTTTTATGCGTTCAAACAGAAAAGTCGTGCTTAGGGCGTCTATAAAAGCGCTAGCTTGGCCATGCACTTTTTGTCGATAATAAAAAACTAACAACATTAATATATTTATTTTGACAATTTTGTACCAAATAAATATAAAAATGCATAACTTCATGTTACAAGAATTAGTGCCCAGTGCCAGTTAGAGAGGACAAAGGAAAGGTCTTTACTATGGGATTAGCTAGGCTTGCTGCAGCCAATAAAGGAAAGACTATGATGGAAGGTACGCTTTTGATTCAGAGTATTTCAGTTAGAGTACTTTTTGATACTGGTGCATTACATTCATTTATATCTCAATGTTTTGTTGATAGATTATGCCTAGAATCCACCTACTTTGTTACTTCTTTAAGGGCTGCGAATCTTATAGGAGGATATGCAACTCTTGGGTTAAGATGTGACCAGTTAGAACTTGATTTGTTAGGTCATAAATTTGCATGCAGTTTGTATGTTATTGATTTCATAGATTTTGGGATCATTTTGGGAATGGATTGGTTGAGTCGGTATGAGGCTAGAATATTTTTTCATGATAGATAGATATCACTGAGACACCCTTATAGTCATAACAGAGTGATATTCTCAGTAGAGAATACTGACCGGAGTGTTAGTGTTTTCCTTAACATTATGGAGGCAGGAGATGAGTTAAGTCAGGTTCAGGTAGCAAAAGAGTTTGCAGATGTTTTTAAGCTAGCCACTGGATTACCCCCTAAAAGAGCTATTGAGTTCAGAATAGATCTCGTACCCAGAGCGAAACCTGTGAGTGGACTTCCTAGCAGAATGACACCAACTGAGATTAAGTAATTGAAGGTGCAACTAGTGGATCTAGAAGGAAAGAATTTTATCAAACCTATTCGCCTTGAGGAGCGGAAGCGGTGTTCGTGAAGATACCAGATGGGTCGTTAAGAATGTGCATTGACTATCGTAAGCTGAATGAAAGGACAATTAAGTAAGTATTCTTTTTCCAGAATAGATGATCTGTTCGATCAGTTGAATGGAGCCACAGTGTTCTCCCAGTTGAACTTAGCGATAGGTCTCCATCAGTTAAGAATAGCATAGGACGGTATTCCTTTGACAGCATTTCGAACTCGATATGGCTCATTTGAGTGGTTGGTGATGGCGTTTGGATTGACGAATGCGTCTACTTTCTTCTTAGATTTGACGAACCGAGTTTTTCGAGAGTACTTGGATAGGTTTTTTCTGGTGTTCATATATGACATTCTAGTGTACTCTAAGGATTAAAGATGAGCTTGAAGTTCATCTTAGAGTGGTGCTTGAGACGTTGAGGCAAAATTAGCTAAAGGCAAAGTTTATCAAGTGTCATTTTTGAAAGAAAGAGGTTAAATTTCTTGGTCACATGGTTTTAAAAAAAGGATTGTCGGGTAATCCAAATAAGTTCGAGGCTATAAATAATTAGAAGAGAACGGGGACGGTGATTTAGATCAAAAGTTTTGTTGGACTTGCTGGCTACTACTGGAGATTCATTAAGGATTTCATGCGGATAGCAACACCCTTAACTAAGCTAATCAAAAAGGAGGTGAAGTTTGTTTGGTCCGACAAGTGTGAGGAAGCATTCCTCAAGTTAAAGCATCTGTTGACTAATGCACCCGTGTTTGTAGTTCTAGATAGAAACCAAGGATTGATTGTATATACCGATGCATGTGGAACCGGATTAGGAGCAGTATTGATGAAGAATGGTAAGGTTATTGCCTACGCATCCTGGCAGCATAGACCGCGTGAAGTAAGACATCCTACTCATGATTTGGAGTTGGAAGCTATGATTTTTGCATTGAAAATCTGCAGATATTAACTTTTAGGGGAGCGGTTTGGGCTTTATACTAATCATAAGTCTTTACGATATTTATTCTCTTGGAAGGAGTTGAATATGAGACAGCTGAGGTGGTTGGAGTTTTTGGCTGCTATGATTTTGGTACAGAGTATTCACCAGGATAAGGTAATGAGGTGGTAGATACTCTTAGTAGGAAACATCAGAATGTGGTGTTAGCTATGTTGGCAGAGAGGAAAGATTTGGAAGCTTTGGCCAGTTGTGGAGAGCTATTAAGATCAACTGCTGGTTCTAGCCAGAGTACCGCCAGGTTGTCTTATTTGGAAGTTCGACTTGTAGGATCGATTTCACCCTAGAGGGGGGTGAATAGGGTGATACTATTAATTATAAAAAATTATTGCGCAAGTTTATAATATTTTCAACACAGATATAACAAAATAATAGCAGCGCAGATAATAGCAGAATAATAAATGCAGAAATAGAACAATACAGAATTTACCCAGCTTCGGCAAAACCCTATCTACGTGCTGCCTCCAAGGTTTCTACTAGAAACTAAGCCGTCGTACGCTTACACACGTAAACTCGCGACACCCGTTATCGATTAGCCTAACTCGATGCTCAAAACCCTGCCACAACTCAGCCACCGAGTTGCGAATTCTCAAATTACACCACCGTAGCTCGTCCCCTAGTCACACGACTAGAAATTACACAAGTTTAAAAGTAAATTACAAAATTAAAAGCAATTAAATAACAAAAACCTATTTTATAACCTAAAGTCCTATATAATTAATAACCAAGGCCGGTCCAAACAAATAAGTGATAATAAAATCCCTTTCTTCTTTTTATCTATGTCGGCCCATTCCTTTGTAACGATGTCTTCCTATTTTCTTGTGCTCTAATACTTTCTTTCCTCTTTAATAAATTAGGGTTTTGGATAATATTTGAAGCCGCCGACTTTTGTTGATTGATCGAATAAATGATTACGCATTGCTTTCTCTATCGATCGACCGTCTCCTTGAGTTGCACGCGGCTGCTTCTCAATTGAGTTCAATCTCGAATTTGGTATGTAATTTATGCCTTTTGCTCCTTTTGGTTAGCTTGTTTTAACTCGATCGTGATTCGAGTTGGACGATTTGTTCTTTGTTGCTTAACTCGAATGATTAATTTTGGCTGATGATGATCGGGTTTTATAGGATTGAAATTCCTATATTTCGTTTATATACATTTGTTTGAATTCATTGATTGATTTCTCTCGGTCATTGATTTTCGTATGAACGATAGTGATGATTTCTGAATTTGCCACTTCGTATATTTGATTATTTCTGACTTCGCTTGGCCACTATGGTGTTGAATTCTTTGACGATGTTCTTGACTTCGGCCGGTGAATTGAATTTGTAAATTTTTTGACTTTGTTAATTCATTATCTTGGTTTCCACGGCTTTGTGAATTTTAACTTGGACTTCGACCATTTGAGATTGCTGTAAACATTATTTGATTCTCGTTTGAAATCCCCTGCGACCTTATTTTTGGTTCGAACTTTATTCTATTACTTAGGCCATTTTTGAAATTCACTGCTTGATTATTTTTGTGTGTGTCTTTTGTCTTTGTTCGACTGTTGAACTACTTATGCCAGTTTGGTGAATTTCTAATCACTTCAGCTTTGAATTTCTCTGACCGGTTGAATAATTGACCGTTGTTGTGATTGTGTACGTTTGGTAGAGATGTTGTATGGTTTTACTAGAATCTTGTGTTCTTCATGATTCATCTGACTTTTGTTTCACTTGATATTGTGATAATGTTGTTTCACTATTTGACATTATTTTGCATTCTTCGGATTGTTGGTTCCACTCTTGTTTATGTAAAGTTTGGTCATACTACATACATATGTAGTTCGCTGCTTGATTTCATATTCTTTGTCTTTGATCAAAACTGCATATACGTATTTATGTGTTCATGCCTGTGACCATTCATGTTTTTTGCATTGGGTTGATGTCATGTTGAACTGTTCGGTTGCCTCTGTAGTTTGAATTAGACTTCATGTTGTTACGTTCTGTTTTCTGGTGGCATTTGATCTTTGATGCTGTACTTGACTGTGTTCATTTGTCTGCACTTGCATTTTCCACATTTGGCTTCGAATTGAATTTTTCCGTTACCTTACTTTGGCACTGTCATTGTTGCATTATGTTGTACCTGTTTTTGTTGCCTTCATGTACATGCCTCGGAGTCTGGTGTAGATGTAGTTCTGGCCACTGTGTACATTGTTTGGTTTTCCTACATTCGCATGCTTGAAGTCATAGGGTTGCATGTGGTCTTGTTGAAGTCCAATTTCATCTAAATTTGTACATTCATGTTGTGTCTGTTCTTCGTTTCACTGGTGCATTTCTTCGAGTCTGGTTCTATTGGTGGCTTCATTTTAGTATTGTTGCATTGTCCACTTCATTTCACTGTTGCATACATGTTGACTTCGTATATTTTATCACGGTGCATTCGTACTTGAAGTACTTGTCGACTTTTGGTTTCACTTAAACCTGGTTTGTATTGGGTTGAGGTGCACTGTGTTTCCAGTCTTTATTGTACATGATTGCATCTTTGAATCTGGTCCGGCCTTGATTTCTTTGTAGTCTGGTTGGACTTGAGACTGTAGCATTCATGTGTACATTACTTGTGCATGTCACTTTTCATTTTTGTTTTCACTTGAACTTCATCTTGATTTTTGGAATTGCACATGTGTTGAATCCAGCTTATAACTCGGGTTTGACCTTGTGCTCGTGTCATGACTTTGTTTGTATTGCACTTGAGTTGAACCCGGCGTTTCATTTGGGTTTGACATGTGCTCACATGTCCTTGTAATTTTATCAAGTGTATATATCGGTGTGCATGGCCTTGTGGCATGTACAGTGGTACACTATGCATGTCACAAGCTGTTCGTGTATGATGAATTCAAATTTAAATGTTGACGAACAACCCAAATAACTGAGGCAAATAATATTTTCAAAATCACATTTTACATTGCAAAAATATTTTATTTTCAATTTTACTGCGTCAATGTGTATTTTTGCAGATTGCTCAGATGCCGGATTCAAACTGGAATGAAGTTGAAGATCAATTTTGAGTGAACGAGTAATATGTAGTGAGATGCATATGTAAATGATAATCGTGATGTGATTGAAATTGTATTGTCCTTGAAATTGTATATATATAGTGAGAGCTTGAATTTGTGCTATTCAAAATTGTAATAAATATTTGTTTAAATAAAATATCTGTTTGAATTTAAATTCCGTGTTGTTTATTTTATTCAGCAAATATTTATTTAATCTGTGAAAATAAAATAGTACATTAACAAATACATTTAAATGAATATATATATATATATATATATATATGTTTATTATCATCAAACAAAAATCATATATTCGCATATTGACAATATCCCTCTTTTGATGATAACAAAAATATATTTAAAATTTTGAATTTATTAAATGTATTTGATTATTTAATTTGCTCCCCCTATTTAAATGCTTCCTCTCTACACAAAGCTCCCCTTCATATATGCATGTAAGTAAAAATATGCAAATGAGCTTAGATGCAAATAGAAAATATTTGACCTTTATTTGTCAAAATCTTAAGTTTTTCTCTCCCCCTTTTGTTATCGGTAAAAGAGTAACTGTGTTAGAAAAATAAAGATAATGTATAGACATTAATACAACATTAAAACTCAATTGAATATAAATATTAAATTTCAATAAAAAATCAAACAAAAATCATAAATACTCTATTTGAAGCATATTCCACTTTAGAGTGATATGGATGATATCATCATATAAAACCATACAGTCGTGTCTACTTATGGTATATTTATTTCAGGAATTTGAATATCTATTAACCATGCATAACCGTTAGGACTTTTAAATGAGATTAGTAGTATTCTATTTTATTTTAAAATGAATTCAAATATCTTCTAACCACGCATAACCGTGAGGACTTTTAAATGGGATTAGAATCAACTTGTCTATTTAATTAACCAATTTTAATTGTGTTCCATACATGCATAACTGTGAGGACTTTTAAATGAGCATGGAAGCACATAAAAATTCCAAGTAATTCACCCATCCATAACCGTGAGGATTTTTAAATGAGAGTGAATACTTTGGATTTTTTTTAAAAAAATATAAAATGAAAAACGAATGATTCATGTTTAAAGTACCACATATCGACAAACTATATTGAATTTTGATGAGTGATGGTCATTAGAAATATGATAGAAATAGAGATGTTCTTGGAATTTTTACCAACAAAAAGTTTTTGTAACTCTTGTTCAAATTTCTAAAGAAATTTACTAAATATACCATCTTAAGTCATAATATAAGATTAATATTAACACTCGTCGCTTTTTCAATCACTATTTATCTTTTTGATAATTAGTAGGGAGTCAGATTAGTCAATATAGTCATTTAAAATCATATTCAAAAATAATTATCAAATTTTCTAAAAAAGACTAATCTGAAACAAGGTCAAAAATGATTTTCTAGAAAGGATTTTATAAGAAAATTTGTGCTATTTGAAAAATTATTTGAAATGAAAAATATGCAGATATTTTCTTTGAAAAACGATACAATTACTAAATGTTTCAACATAAATCACATTCCACTAGAAATTTTTTTATCAACAAGATTACCAGTGAATTTTTCATCTGAATTTTTCTTTCACTCGAGATTATCATTAACTGAATGCCATAGATCAGACCGTGAAATTTGCAACGATTTTTTGAAATCCTTGTTTTTTTAACTTTTTAAATGAAATTATTTTGGATTTTAATTGAAGCCGTGCCAGTAAGCAACCATCATTAATCATTAAAACATCATCAATAGTCCACACAAATTATTCAAAGATGTTTGGTTAACAATTTTGAATAAGTCAGATTAATCATCAACATTCATTTCTTTATCACATAACTGGCTGAATTAATTCAAATCAAATATGGTGCAGCTTATCACATTAATATATCGTCCAAGATGAATATATCATTACTTCTTTTACCTTTACGATATTTTTTCGTTGTTGTCCATTGTGATTCTGTCACCTTTGTACTAGGCGAAGGAACTTTGCTTTGTCGCCCGTTGTGTCCCTAGAGCATCCAGAATCCAAGTAACACTATTGTTGTTCCTTAGCCTGCCACCATACCTACACAATGAAAGATTTTTGTGACCTATTTGTTTTTATAGGTCCATGTTTGTTAGTGGCAACAGATTTTAAAAAATAATTTTGTGGAGACCCAAAACTATTTATGTGTGTTCCTTTCGGCACTCAGATTTGTTTAACTTTGAGGGATTTTATATTTGTGCCTTTTGGAACCCAAATTGGTATGGTTTTCATGTGTTTGGGTCTATACCAACAAATATTGTGATTGTGTCCAAATTTTCCACAAATTGTGCGCTTGAATTTGACTTGATTAATTTTGCCTCTATCAAGTTCAGAGTGAGTATACCCAAGACCTTATCTATCATTATTAACAGTTTATTTTGCTATTAGCATATGTAGTGATTTTTCACTTTTGGAAAAGTTTCTTAAAGTTGTAGACAATTTCTGGATTTGTGTTTTGAGAGATTCATTTTCGTTTAATAATTGCGTGCACTTTTTAATAGAGTTTTCTCTTCTAGTATTTTCACTTCTTTTAAAATCAGAATTTCATTTTCAAGCAATTTAATTTTAATTTCTGATTTTTTAATCTCTTCTTCAAATGTTGGACACTTATCACACTTAAGGATCCTACTTTGATAGTTTTTAACTAATTAATCAAATTGTTTATTTAAATCTATCAAAGTATCTTTTTGTGATTCAAGTTTGGCATATTTCTCCCTAAGTCATTCAAAACAGCCATTTACTTCGTGAAAATACATAAGTAATTCCGAGTGAGTGAGTTTTGATACCTTGCTTCGCTCATCATCATTGTTATCAGTTATATTACCTCAAAGACACATATCTGTTTTCTCACTCTCACTACTAGTACTTTTATTATCTTCATCAGTTGTATTCCACATGGCTGCAAAATTTCTCTTTTTTGATTTATTTTCTAAGCTGTGTCAATTCCGAGGACAATTTGGCTTGATATGTACGGGTTTGTTGCACTTATGACAGATGATTTCTTGTTGTTCAGGGCTATCTAGAACTTTGATTATTCTGCTTTTTAATTTTTGATTTAGAGCTAGATTTTCGTATTTGCAGTTCCACTTTTTGAATTTCTTCATTAATAGTACCAGCTCTGCTGCTCCATCATCATTGTTATCATCATCACTTTCAGTTGTTCCTTTGAGAGCTATTGATTTCTTTCGAGTATCTCCTCCTTCACCCTCTTTCTTGAATTTCATTTCTAGCTCATAAGTGGTGAGATTTCCAATGAGTTCTTCAACTTTGATTTGTTTTAAATCTTTTTATTCTTGAATGGCAGTCACTTTTGCTTCAAAACTTCGTGGAAGGACTCTGAAGATTTTTCGGACTATTTCCAATTCCGTGTATGATTTTCCAAGAGCTTTTGACTTTTATACAATGTTGTAAAGCCGTCCGTAATCTCTTTGATATTTTCTTCCTTCGCTATTGTAAAATTCTCGTATTTGCTACTCAGCATGGCAAGGCGAGATTCCTTGACTTGATATGTTCCTTCATGAGTCACTTCTAGTGTGTGCTATATTTCCTGCGCAGTTAAACAATGTGAGACACTATTAAATTCAATACGATCCAATGAACAAATAATAGAATTCATAGCTTAAGCATTAGCGTTATGCAACTTATTTTCTAGATCTGTCCATTAATTAAATGATTTTTCAATTTCTTGATCATTTACAACTATAGTGGGTGCTCTATAACCTGTCTCAACTATATTCCAAGAATCAATGGTTTTTAGAAAAAATTTCATTCTGTTTTTCCAGTAAGCATATTCACCATTGAACTTGGTAGTCTAACTACAGACTGACCCTCAGCAAAAACAGTATTAAAAGAAGCCATTTTAAAAATTCAAAATTTCAAAACAAAAATTTTGTTTTTGAAAAATCAAATTTTTAAAACAAAAATGGCTTTTGTACTAGCTCCGATACCACTTGTAGGATAAATTTCACCCTATAGGGGGGTGAATAGGATGATACTATTAATTATAAAAAATAATTGTGGAAGTTTATAAAATATTTTCAACATAGATATAACAGAATAATAGCAGCGCAGATAATGGCAAAACAATAAATGCAGAAATAAAACAACACAGAATTTACCCAGCTTTAGCAAAACCCTGCCTACGTGCTTCCGCTGAGGTTTCTACTAGAAATTAAGCCGTTAGACGCTTACACATGTAAACTCGCGACACCCTCTATCGACTAGCCTTAACTCTACGCTCAAAACCCTATCACAACTCAGCCACTGAGTTGAGAATTCTCAAACTACACCACCGTAGCTCGTCCCCTAGTCACACGACTAGAAATTATACAAGTGTAAAAGTAAATTACAAAATTAAAAGCAACTAAATAACAAAAAACTATTTTAAAGCCCTATATAATTAATAACCAAGGCCGGCCGAAACAAATAAGTGATAAGAAAATCCTTTTCTCCTTTTTATCTATGTCAGCATGTTCCTTTGTAACGATGTCTTCCCCTTTCTTATGCTCCAATATTTTCTTTCCTCTTCGATAAATTAGGGCTTTGGATAAAATTTGAAGCCGCCGACTTTTATTGATTGATCGAATAAGTGATTACGCATTGCTTGCTCTGTCGATCGATCGTCACCTTGAGTTACACACGGCTGCTTCTCGATCGAGTTCAATCTCGACTTCGGTATGTAATTTATGCCTTTTGCTCTTTCTAGTTAGCTTGCTTGAAGTCGATCGTGATTTGAGTTGGATGGTTTGTTCTTTGTTGCTTGAACTCGAATGATTAATTTTGGCTAATGATGATTGGGTTTTATAGGATTGGAAATCCTATATTTTCGTTCGTATACATTTGTTTGAATTCATCAATTGATTTCTCTCGGTCATTGATTTTCGTATGAACGATAGTGATGATTTCAGACTTTGTTACTTCGTATATTTGATTATCTGACTTTGCTTGGCCACCACGGTGTTGAATTCTTTGACGTTCTTGACTTCGGCCAGTGATTTGAATTAGTAAAATTTTTGACTTTGTTAATTCATTATCTTGGTTACCACGGCTTTGTGAATTTTAACATGGACTTCGACCATTTGAGACTGCTGCAAACATTATTTGATTCTCGTTTGAAATCCCCTGCGACCTTATTTTTGGTTCGAACTTTATGCTATGACTTTGGCCATTTTTGAAATTCATTGCTTGATTATTTCTATGTGTCTTTTGTCTTTGTTCGACTGTTGAACTACTTATGCCAGTTTGGTGAATTTATAATCACTTCGGCTTTGAATTTCTCTGACCAGTTGAATAATTGACTGTTGTTGTGATTGTGTACATTTGGTAGAGATGTTGTATGGTTTTACTTGAATCTTGTGTTCTTCATGATTCACCTGACTTTTGCTTCACTTGATATTGTGATAATGCTGTTTCACTGTTTGACATTGTTTTGCATTCTTCGGATTGTTGGTTCCACTCTTGTTTATGTAAAGTTTGGTCATACTGCATACATATGTAGTTCGCTGCTTGACTTCATATTCTTTGTCTTTGATCAAAACTGCATATATGTATTTGTGTGTTCATGCTTGTGACCATTCATGTTGTTTGCATTGGGTTGACATCATGTTGAACTGTTCGGTTGCATCTGTAGTTTGAATTAGACTTCATGTTGTTACGATCTGTTGTCTGGTGGCATTTGATCTTGATGTTGTACGTCACTGTGTTCATTTGTCTGCACTTTCATAGTCCACTTTTGGCTTTGACTTGAATTTTTCCATTACCTGACTTCAACACTGTCATTGTTGCATTATGTTACACCTATTTTTGCTGCCTTCATGTACATGCCTCAAAGTCTGGTGTAGATATAGTTCTGGCCACTATGTACATTGTTTGGTTTTCCTGTATTTGCATCCTTGAAGTCGTAGGGTTGCATGTGGTCTTGTTGAAGTCCAGTTTCATCTAAATCTGTACATTCATGTTGTGTCTATTCTTCGTTTCACTGGTGCATTGCTTCGAGTCTGCTTCTATTGGTGGCTTCACTTTAGTATTGTCTTGTCCACCTCGTTTCACCGTTTCATACATGTAGACTTCGTATATTTGTCACGGTGCATTCGAACTTGAAGTACTTGTCCACTTTTGGTTTCACTTAAACTTGGTTTGTATTGGGTTAAGGTGCACTATGTTTCCAGTCTTTGTTGTATATGATTGCATCTTTGAATCTAGTCTGGCCTTGATTTCTTTGTAGTCTGGTTGGACTTGAGACTGTAGCATTCGTGTGTACATTACTTGTGCATGTCACTTTTCATTTTTGTTTTCAATTGAACTTCATCTTGATTTTGGAATTGCACCTGCGTTGAATCCAGCTTATAGCTCGTGTTTGACCTTGTGCTCGTGTCGTGACTTTATTTGTATTGCACTTGAGTTGAGCCTGACGTCCCATTTGGATTTGACCTGTGCTCACCTGTCCCTGTAATTTTATCAAGTGTATATATCGGTGTGCACGGTCTTGTGACATGCACAGTGATACACTGTGCATGTCACAAGCTATTCGTGTAAGATGAATTCAAATCTAAATGATGACAACAACCCAAATAACTGAGGCAAATAATATTTTCAAAATCATATTTTATTTTACATTGTAAAAATATTTTATTTTCATTTTGCTGCGTCAGTGTATTTTTGCAGATTGCTCAGATGCTGGATTCAATCTGGAGTGAAGTTGAAGATCAATTTTGAGTGAACGAGTGATATGTAGTGAGATGCATATGTAAATGATAATTATGATGTGATTGAAATGTATATACGTGTAGTGAGAGTTTGAATTTGTACTATTCAAAATTATAATAAATATTTGTTTGAATAAAATATCTGTTTGAATTTAAATTCTATGTTATTTATTTTATTCAGCAAATATTTATTTAATCTGTGAAAATAAAATACTACATTAACAAATACATTTAAATAAATATATATATATATATATATATATATGTTTGTTATCATCAAACAAAAATCATATATTCGCATATTCAACACAATTAGTATTGATTGAGAGAATTTTTAATAAGCAGAAAGATGATCCAGTACTAGTTGAAAGGATCAGGAGACTTGAGGCTGAAATAAAGATCGATGATTTAAGGGATTTTAGCCTTGACCAAAAAGGATGGCTAAGAAAGAAGAGAGGTTATGTCTACCGAATGTGGAGGATTTGAGGAAGGATGCCCTTGAAGAATGTCATCGATCTAAGTTTATGATTCATCCTAGAGGAAGCAAGATGTATAAGGATATGAAGAGCAGCTTCTGTTGCAAAGGCATGAAGAGGGATGTTGGCTTGTGGGTTAGACAGTGTGCAAATTGTCAACATATGAAAGTTGAATATCAAAAGCCCGGTCGATTGATTCATCCTTTAGAGATTCTAGTTTGGAAATGTGATTCAATATCCATGGATTTTACAAACGGGTTGCCAAGGTCAAGTAGAGGTAATGAAAGTATATGGGTTATAGTGGATAGTTTGACCAAGAGTGCCTATTTCATTCTAATTAAGTCGACCAGGATGGCACCTGTTTTAGCTAAGTTTTTCATGAAGAACATAGTTAGACTGCATGGAGTTTCTAGTAGTATAGTCAGTGATGGAGATGCATCATTCATTAGTGAATTATGGAAGAGTCTACAGAAAATGTTGGTTACCAAGTTTAATATGAGTACAACATATCATCCTCAGACAGATGGGCAAACAAAGAGAGTCAATAAAATTCGAGGATTTATTGAGAGCTTGTGTATTGGACTTTGGTGGATCTTGGGAAGATCACCTACATTAGGTTGATTTTTCCTATAACAATAGTAATCAGGCTAGTATAGGAATGGTGCCGAGCTTTGTATAGAAGGCTATGAAAATAACCAACATGTTGGTTGGAGACTGGAGACAGATTTGTCCTAGGTCCGGATTTAGTCAGAGAGGCGTTAGAGAAGATTGAGTTATTTCGAGATAGGATGAGGGAAGCTCAGTCAAGATAGAAGAATTACGTAGACAAGAGGCGTAAAGACCTAGAATTATCAGTTGGAGATAAGGTTTTCACTAAATATCACCAATGAAGGGTGTGGTATGATTTGGAAAATCAGGGAAGTTATCCCCGAGATATGTTGGTCTAATCCAGAAGTAAGAAAGGATTGGAGAGCTCGCATACATAATAGAGTTGTCAAGCAGTTTGGTAGGTGTCCATATTGCATTTCAGGTGTCCCATCTTCATAAATATATGCATGATCCAGAGACTACCATTCCTCCCATAGGATTGGCTGACCTAGTGGCAGAGCCTAATTTGACTATTATTAGACAACCAGTTCGGGTAGTAGCCAGAGAAGAGAAAAGATTGAGGAACAAGACAGTCAAGGTGGTAAAATTTCAATGGAGCAACAACTAGAAGGACTGTACTTGGAAGACAGAGGATAGGATTAGAGATACTTATCCAAATTTTCTTTGACTATGAAGACAGAGGACATGATTAGAAATACTTATCCTGTTGCTTTAAGGGTATGTCTATATTAGATTTATATAGATTGTTACTAGTCAGTTAGATTAGTATGATTGTAGGAGTTGTTAGAGATGATTACTAAGTTTAGTGTTTAGTCCTTACTGAATTTTGAGGACAAAATTTTAAGGAGTGAGCCCGTAACATCTTTAATTTTTGATAACATTATTCAGTAAATTTAAGTCGATATATTAAATAGAATAACGATGATAAGGAGATTGAGATTTGAATAAATTATATAATAGCGCCATGCTGGTTAACATAATAAGTGGGCTTTAATTTGGTTTAAAGGCTAATTTAGTTCCATATGGGTGTATTAGTAAAATAGCCTCCTTATTTTTCCATCTAGATATACCTTTTTTTTCATTCGTGTTTCACTTTCTCATGGTCACAAAATCTAATGCCTAAATCAAAGTCGGCAATTACCAAGGAAGAAGAAGGGGAATCTTAATCTAAAGCTAAGAATCAAGCTAGGAAGGATTAATCGACATCAAATCACAAGTTCCTTATCAAGTTTAAGGTGAATAATAATTTATTCCATCTACTTTTGGTTTCTATAATCCTATGATTTCAGATTTATGTTCTATTTCATTTCTAGGAAATTTTAGATGATATGCAAAAGTAATGAACTATTTGATTTAAACAATTACCTTGTATATATTATTCGTATGGTTTTAAAGGTAAAACTGCGAGATATTGGTTTTGAAATGTCATGGAAAAAATTTATGTTAAGAAAAACATAATTTTGGAGATAGGCCTTAATTTTTAAAAAATTTCAAGCAGTGGAAATTTTATCATGAATTTTTGAAGGAAATTATGATACGATTGAGTTAAATAGTTATTTTGTGAATTTCAGGATGAAATTGGGTCCAAAATTTTTGTATGTTTGATTAAACAATTAATTCGAATTTCATTGATTTTTGTTGATTTTTCCCAGTTGATTTATTTGTGGAAATAAATTATTTTAAAGGAAGGGATTTTCTGAAAATGTTGGTTTTAGGTTACGGAAAAGTTTTAACATTTAAATATTTTAATTTAGGATCTGAGCGAATGCAGCAGTTTTAGAAGTAAACTGAAAAGTTTTATGGCAGCCAATCGGTGTATTACAACTAGGCAAGTTGTTAAACAGAAATAACGAAAAGTTGCTATAATTCGGCGTTTAAATCAGAAAAAGGTGTTTAGCCTTTACTAGAAGGTACCTTTTGACTCTTTGGGTTCCGCTCCATTATATTCGAAATCATCATAGTCGAAACCTTCATAAACGAAACCAATACACATGATATTGTTTTGGAAGGTATGTAATGGATTGGAGGATAGGCGGAAGCATTAGTGTCGAAGGGAAAGCTTCCGCTGGGGTCAAAACCCTACTTTGTTTTCATAAGTTAAAATCCTTGCCTTATTTTACCAAAAAGCTTTTGACTTAGTCGAAATGTTTGTTTTTAAAAGGATGTGGTTTAGCTTTCAAAGAAGGTAACTATCTAGTTTCTTCTTAACCTATATGAACAGAAAAAAAAGAGTGTGTAAAAGAAGAAAAATTAGGTCTCAGATTGAAATTTCAATCCATATTTCGATGAGATTTGAATCTTTCGAGCGAGATAGGTGTAAAAGAAGGCATAAATTAGACTTGATGTCTCGTCTCGTGTGAGAATGAAAATGAGATCATAAAGATCTTAGACGAGATATATGAAATTTAAAATCATGGATAATATATCGAAGTTTAAGAGTTTTGTTGGATATATGAGATTTTAATATTTTATGTACACAATTAATTATACTTTTAAGGTATAGTTATTCAATATCATGTTAAATGTAAAATTTACATTAAAAATGAAGCCGATTATATAAATTTTATAGTTTCAACATTTATATAAATATTAAAATCATATATTAATTTGATATGAATAAATAAAACAACATTGTACAAATTAAACGTCGTTAACTTATGCAAACAACTCAGTATTAGGTTAAGGTTAGCAATTTTGGATTTAGATTGTAAATCATACAGATTTTTTTTGAATTGAATTTAGATCGTATACCGTAGATTTAAGGATTTTATATATTGATGTTTAGAATTTATACATGTTACTTAAAAAATCATATCACCCTCATTGTTTATGCATATATCAAGAATTATTATTGTTTTTATTTATCTTATAGAATTTCATCATTGAAAATTGGGATCGCTCCATAGTAGTTGTTTAGATGTATGATATACATCTTTATTTATGAGAAGAAATAGCTATATTTATTAGGTTCCAACGATGATTTTTTCCAAACTTTCTTAAAAGAACCTACTTTCGAAGAGTGGGAATCTAGGAGGGTCCGCCTCCACCCAACCTTCTTTTACCTGGGCTCTTACGGGTGGAGCTTTTCGATCCTTCGGAGTTATCTCTTTTGATGGGATTATTGCACGCCTTCGTGAATAATGCCTCTATGAATAATAGGCTGCTCAAGTGAAGCTGCTAGAGCTCGAACCCTCTCCCTAGTCCGTTTTCCAAACTTCTTCAATACACAATTGGTCCTGTCATCCGGACCATCTACCAATTATACCGACCCTGTTGGCTTTGATTATAAGTTGTAACTAGAGTAAAGTATATACCTTTACTACTAATAAAGAAAATTCAATGACTAAAATTTCCACAGTGTCTTTTTGAAATTCCAAAAATACCCTTATCCATCAACGAAAATCCACATTAGTTTGTAACATCCACCACCATCCTTTCTCAACGACCCATCAGTGGAATTTTACTACCAATTTTCCACCGACACCACTAACAAAACAACTTGAAATAAAAACTATGTGATTATCAAAACTTTTGCACTTATTACACATATCCGCTCTAGCTATTAGATGCATGTACCTGCAATTTATACTAGTATAGATAAAGTGCATACATAGAGCAAAGTGAAATTGTAATTTTATTATTTTGAGTGGTATTTTTTGAAGTAGAGCACTCATTTTATACCTTGATGGTTTGAATCCAAGACCTTTAGAATCATAATGTATAAACAACTTACTGCTTATCGCTTGAGGTAATGATCTTTTATTTTTGAATTGTACTATTTTTAAAAGGTTATTGTATATTAATTCATTTATTAATTTTTACCTTTCAATTTATTCTCTAGACTACGACATAACATAGAAGATGATTTTTAGAAGCATTTTGTATAGGAAATGCCTTTTTATGTACTTAGGTCTATTAAAAAGTTTTATTTACGAATTGTAATTTTTGAGTCATTTTTCAAAAATAAGTGAAAATAAGTAAACAATAGTCAACTGTCAATTGTTAATCTGCTTCTTTACTTTTAAAGAAGATTATTATATTAAAATGGTATTTTTATAACCAACAGCTCTAATGGTTAACTAATTTTTAAGTAATCAAATCAAAAAGAAATTTTTACATGATTTACTTTAAGAACATTCGATAGTTACTAAAAAGATAAGTTTAAGATAGAAGCAATTAAAAATTGACGATCGAAATTAAAACTAAAATTTAGTGGATATAGCTATTTTTTACATTCAAAACTGATGAGCTTAAAAAAAACAAGATTTTGAACGAGGTTAAATATAATTAAAAACAAACTGGGTTGTAGCCTACATTTTTTACAGTCAAATGATGAGCTTAAAAAAATCAAACTCTAAATGAGGTTAAATATAAATGATGTAGAACTTATTTCTTTATGATGTTTTTAAGACTGGTTAACTGGTATATGACACCCAAAGACAGAGACAGGGATGAGCTCATACGGAGTGTATCCTATCCAGAAAATATGAGTTTCATTAAAATACAAAGAACACTTAAACACTTTTTATATAAATGGTATTTCTGCCTAAGGAATATCAGATTTGGATCGTAAATGGATGGATACATAAAACATTAGTTATCACTTTACACAAGCTTATAAAAAGCACTTCTTGAAATATGTTGTTTGAATTATGACCACATTTTAGCTTAGCTTGACATCTTTTTAAGATATATGAACCTTTTAATCTAAAGGCCGTGCTTAATCATGTTACTTATATCGATCAATATATGCACTTTAGAGTATACTTTAAAATTTGTCTTCAAGCAAACTTTAGCCCTGGTTTTTAACTAGAGTAGAAGACAATCTAAGTACGTACCATAATCTATCATTTAAGTATTTATAGCAAATTTAAGAACTGAATTTGGGACAGATAATGACAATTAATAAATGGAGAATGATTTTCTATTGTGATGAGTTGAAGAAACAATAAACTAATGTCATTTTTTGCCTCTAATTTAATTAGATTAAATGGAAAATAACATCATTTTAATTTTTTCGACATCTAATTAGCACGAATTGGAGTCTAACCAATCTTATATAAAAAACAGACCACCATTTGGTGGACTATCAAAGCTAAAAGCATATATTATATTGGAATACCGAATACAAAAACATTTTTGAAGAAGATTTAAAAAAAAATTCATATATATCAACTAGTCAACTAAAAAATCACGAAATACCTAAAATTATAATGAATTTTTAAAATCCAAATTGAAACATTTTAAATTATTACAAATCAAAATTATATGACAAGAGAAACCCAAACTAAAAAATGTCTGCATCGCAAGTAAGTAAAATTATTGATGCCACATCAACCATGGATATTTAGCTTGTAAAATAATCATAATTTAAATTAGTTGAATTGGTTATCTAATCGTATCGACCGCAGAGATCCATCAACAAATTACGATAATTGGATTTCTAAAATTTTAATTTGATCTTATCCAGTTTTTAAATTGAGTTGGTTTGATCCATCTATTTTTGAAAAGTTTTGGATTGTATTAGATTGACTGAATAACCAGTCCACGTGCACCCTTAGTAATTATACATTAGAAGATGAGAACCTGTCCTACGTAGCTACTATATTTATTTGCCTAATAATGATATCCATATTACTGTCATCATTTCCGCATGTCATATGCAAAATTCCCAATGAAAATTTAGCGCACCCCTTGATGAATTCTTGGGTCTGCTCTTACATCTATCGAGCCATGTCAGTGTTAAACATCTTTCCTAAGCTCATTTTAGATTAGCTTTTTCTTAACACCAATTCTAGTTTTATTTTTTGAATTCACATCTTATATTATTCCAAGGCTCATATTGTCAATGATCCTATGAAAATCGTTCAAGCATACCAAACATACAGTAGAGCAATTTCTCTTCAAGGTGACAGGAACGATGCAAACTATACTAGGAGTAATGATAGGTAAGTTATTGAAACATTGAATTATTTCGAACACTAGTATTTTACTTCTCCCTTGGAAATTAAACATGCACCATTGAACAATTTTGACTGTTAAAGTACAATTGAGTAGCATTTTAAATCTACAATTGAGTAACCTCTTCTCTTACTCCCTTCCTATGGCTTTTGAGACCAAAGGCAAAAAACAGCCATTTGTTAACTATCTAATAGTACACAACAACAAAATAACCGTCTAAGTTAAAATCTTGAAGTTGTAATTGCGAAAGATAGTGGTGCTGTCCAAATAGATTAGATTGACATGATATAAACTCTGCTATGCTACTACAAATAAAATATCTTTAACAAGAGAAGAATATATACACACGCACACAGAGAACCCACAACGTAGAGGAAAATTTACCAATAAAGTAATATGTAAAAGAAAATATGAAAATAGTTGAAACCAACTCTTTCACAATAGGTATAACATGATAGGATCATTTGCCACAGTGGGCCATTAAATCAGCATATGATTATACCAAAGCAAAAAAAATAACCCGGCAATAAGAATCTCAATAGAAATTGTTATAACAAACCATTATCCACCATCAAAATTACCAACAAACGAATAATATAGTGTGAACAAACAACTTAAATTGCATAATGTTGCAGACTGAACAAAAATGATATAGGCTCAAAGCCAAAACATAGAAGCAACTTCAACTAAAATATATAGATATATTTTTCAACTTTATTTGATTATCAATATCGTAACCCTACCTAATCAAACTCAAGCGTTATAGCCAATTTATGAATACAACCTTCAATTTGTTAAGAAACTAGAACTATTTACTAACTAATTTTTCTTGGGCTTTATTAATAAAACTTTTTTCCTTTACCTCTTTAAATGAATCAAATCTGACTGCATAAGATATAATAAATTAAAAGAACTCCCCCTTTTTATCTATACATAACTAAACTTCTTTGCTTATTCTACGTTGGTTGTTTAGATTATTTTTCTAGTACTTTTCCATAACGATATCTTTATTAAGGCTAGACCAATATCTATCTTTGGTTCTGTCAAAAAAACTATTAAATGCTACAAATGTGTAACGACTCACATGTCGACTTCATAATAACCACGACCTTATTTTCCATTCTTTCGATTATCTTCAGAAGAAATATGCTTTTACAGAAGTACATTAATTGGAAAGGTAGAAATTGGTAGAGCATATTGTTTTTGAAGATAAACATGAAGAATGGGAAAAAGTGTCACGAAAGCCAATATGCGAGTCGTATGTTTTCGTACATTCTCGACAATTTCATTGGTAGAACCAAAGACAGAAATTGGTCTAGTTTTAATAAAGATATCATTATGAGAAACTACATGAAAGATATTCCAAATAATTAGGATAGAATATGCAAAGAAGTTTGATCGTGTGTGTGTGTGTGTGTGTGTGTGTGTATATGTACATGAAATAAGGAGTTCTTTTCAATTATTTTATATTCTGTAGCCAGATTTGATTCATTTGAAGAAGTGAAGAAAAATGTTTTATTAATAAGGTTCAATGAAAAGTGAGTTGGTAAGTTGTTCTAGTTTCCTAAGGAATTAAAGGTCGTATCCACAAATTGGTTACAACGTCTGAGTTTGACTATGCATGACTACGTTGTTGTTAATCAAATAAAGATGGAAAATATATCTATATAGTTTAGTTTAATTTTCTTTTATCACCCAACACTATAATGATGACGATAATTGAGTTGTCCCCTTGCTCATCATGTGTTATCATCTTATGATGCCGATTATGATTCCAAATTTTGCTTGCTCGGTGGAAACAAGTATGAGGTGTATGGTAATTTGGATTATGAACAACCATGGTATCAGTTAATGATATATTTATTTTAAGTCATGTAATGGTATAATCTCATTATTAAATAAAATATATGCAAATGTTGCTTTGTAGAACCGTGCCACAAAACAGTCGAGGCTTCTACCAGAATCATCCATCTCCTATTACTGTCAATGTCTATCATTGTATAATGCAATGAGTATCGAATTTGGATGTGGATTTGATGTCAAAAGCAATGACTACAAGTTTGTAAAAATCCTTTATTTCCATCAAAATAAGCATAACAATTTGGTTGACGTATACAACCTGAGGTTCTATTCTTAGGGAATTATACATAAAGACGATTTTTCGGCTTTCCAATATATCGATTGCGATATAACTGTGACGCCCCACCTCTATACCCACGCTAGACAAGAACATTACGGTGAATGCTGTCGACTAGCACGGAGAATAAGGCTGTTGAGGAGCGACCATCCGTGTAATTGCTTTGTGCGAGCATCGATATGTCAGATAGTATAACATGCATTTCTTTATCAAGAAGGAAATCCGACATACCGACACAAACTCAAAGCTACTACACAGTGGCTATAATATCTTCGGAAACAAATACAGAAATAAACATAACATAAATCAGTCACAGATAATTCATATCACAAAGGCGGAAGAAGATATGAATATATAATTAACACATGAAAGTGTATATCAGAGTAGTGGTCAAAAAGATCCACAATAATACAAAAGAATAGCAACACGTGCTATACAAAAGAATACAACAATGAGTCTATATCTCAAGTGTATATAACAAAATAAACTACTAATTTAAGTAGTTTGCCAAAAGTCAGAGAAGTCAATCCTAGGGGAGAAGTCAAGCAGAAGCACCTGTAACATCTCGGTCTGACCCGAGTATTATTTAATAAGAAAATAATAAACGGATCAGTCTAACTATAAATATCATATGAAACGATATAGAATAAGAGATATGACTAAACACATAATAATCACAATGCCTAGCTGTGATATATATAAGTAATTGAAAATCAACGAGAGATTAATCAATATCACCAAATCTACACAAGAATCAAAGAAATGTCATACTCCTCATTTCGTTCACCAAACCACAATAAATGACATATTATATCAATGCCAATCACAAAAGTCAATGACACACAAATTCACCAATACACAAATATCGATATAGCTTATCGATGGAAATCACGAAAAATGGTGGAACACAAATTCTAGAAGTCATCTCAAGAAATCCAGAAATCACAAAAGTCAATGACGCACAAATTCACTAATACACAAATATCGATATAGCTTATCGATGGAAATCACGAAAATTGGTGAAACACAAATTCTAGAAATCATCTCAAGAAATCCAGAAATCACAAAGAGGGGGAGGCCTATCACAAACGGGAGCATAAAGCTCGCCAACACGTGTATCACAAACGGAACGCTAATTCCATGGTTGCTAACCATCACAAATTGAGCCGAAGCTCCACAAACGGCCCGAAGACCATGGGTTGCTACCCCACCAATTTGAGTCGAAACTCCACAAAACGGGGTTTAGTCTCCCTCGTAGACAAAGAGACATCGCACATTGCTAGTCTAAATCACAAAGATGATCGTCATGATCAACGAGAAGTGTCAATTACACTAAGCTAGTAAATATATGAGTTTAGCTTCATGTCCCATAACCACTTGCTTAACTTAAATATTTACGAACAAACTGTAGATCTCCACTATAAAATTGTCACAAGGGATTCAATCGAACAAGTCCAAGAATTAACCGACGAAGTAAACGCAAGCGTTTCATACCACTCGTTTTACTAAGTCGTTTAATTAAATTTCTCATACGAGTGAGGTAAAGGCTTGTATATACTAATAGATTGGAAAACGGTTTAAGAAACGAGCTTTGTACTAAAATAGAGTTGAAATCATTTGGAGAAAGAGTTTTGATATTTACTACTAGTATAGAAAACCTTTATATTTTTAAAGTGACAAAACACAAAGAAGATTGTAGGAACAATCAATCACTAAAATTCACATACGAAGATGTGAATAAAAATCCAACGAAACCGATAAAGAATCCATCAAAATGGATATTCAAAAATCCCTAAAAAGGAGTCATCAAGGTCATAACAAATGATAACAACACATAGGAAACAACACGAATCGATTAAAGTTGGAAATTCAAACAACTAGGCGAAATAGGCAAAAATGCAGCAGGTCGGTCGGCCGGCTACAGAGCTCGGTCGACCGGACCCTGTTCACAAAATTCCTCAGGAAGCAAGTCGGTCGGTTGAACACTGTACTCGGTCGACCGAACCTTAAACAGAGGAGTGCTTATGCACTTGGCAACAGGTCGGTCGGCCGGCTACAGAGCTCGGTCGACCGGACCTGTTGCCAGTCTCCTCCCAGTCCATCCAATTGAGGTCCAACCTCGACCAAATTGCATTCTCTCGAGCAACGGCACTAAGGGATTATGCCAATCAACTACCCGGCCCTATATGCTCCTCGATGCATCACCAAAAACATGTTCAAACATCAAAGCTATGATTTTTAAAGAATTGAACCCAAAACACTAAAAATTGGAATATTCACCAATTCCATCCAAACAAAAAACAATTGCACAAGAATAAGTGTTAGGAATTCATACCTAACAATTGAAGATAAATATAAGCATAGATGTGAGATAAAAATCTCACCTTTGAACCCAAACAAATGAAGATGAAGCTTGAAAGCAAAGGGAATCAACCACTCTTCAAATCCAACTCAAGAAGCTTGATTCTAAGCTAAAAAGAGAAACATTTCCCAAATTAGGTTTAGGAATTTTCTGAAATCAAAGAGAGAAAGAGTTGGAGAAGAAGAACAGAAGCTTACTAATGGGTTCTTCTATTAGTTTGGAGCTAAAGCTTGATTTGCAAAAGAAAACTAGGGCTTGGAGTTTTGATTTCCTCTTCCACTCTCCATTAACATAAAAGCTTAAGTATTAGGAAAATAGAAAAGAAGTGAATGAAGAGGAGAGGGTTGGAACTGAGTTAGGTGGGGTTAATGGGCTCAGCCCAAACCAAAGCCCTAAGTAAAAAGTAGCAAAAATCAACTTACTCCAAACATATCGAAGCTTATACTCAAAAAGGTCGCAAATGGCATTTTAAACTCAATGGGAGTGGTCCCGAGTCCTAATTCGACCGTATGCAAAAAGTAGCTTTTCGGACTAAATTCCGAGTATCGATAAAATATTTAAATAAAATATTTAAATATAAAAATCGACAAATATGCGGGTTGTTACAGACTCCCCTCCTTAAAGAAATTGCGTCCTCGCAATATTTAAGAAGAAGATATGTAGTAACAACCATAAAAGCAAATTCAACACAAAAGAAATTTGAAATAAGAAGTTCACCTCAAAGAGCACGAGAAAGTAAGTCCGGATGTGTTCGCTCGATGTACTCTCTAGATTCCCAAGAACAATCCTTAGGATTTGAAGACCATTGAACTTTAACAAGCGGAACATCTTTATTTCGAAGTCGTTTGACCTTCGAAGCTACAATTCGAATAGGATGCTGCTCATAAGTTAAATTAAGCGAAACTTCAATCTCTTCCACAACACCGGGCTCAAGAATAGAATCAGAATCTCGAAGGCATTTCCGTAATTGAGAAACGTGAAACACGTCATGAATAGCAGAAAATTGAGCCGGTAATAAAAGGCGATAAGCCATGGAACCAATAAGTTCAGTGATAGGAAATGGCCCAATATATCGAGGCGCCAATTTTCCCGATCGACTGAAACGTACAACACCTTTCATAGGTGAAACACGAATGAACATAAGATCTCCCACAGAAAATTCTAACTTCCTTCTTCGGTTATCGGCATAGGATTTTTGTCTACTCTGGGCTTCTTTCATTCTATGTCGAATAAGGTCAATTTTCTCTGTGGAATCCTGAATAAAATCTGGACCTAAAACCAGCTTCTCACCGGCCTCAAGCCAACAAGAAGGAGATCGGCATGGCCTTCCATAGAGTGCTTCGAAAGGTGCCATACCAATACTAGATTGGAAGCTATTATTATAGAAAAATTCAACAAGTGAAATATGATCTTCCCAACTTCCACCAAAATCAAGCACACAAGAACGAAGAAGATCTTTAAGAGTTTGATTCACACGCTCAGTTTGTCCATCGGACTGGGGATGATAAGCAGTGCTAAAATTAAGCTTCGTTCCCAAATCTTTTTGAAGACTCTTCCAAAATCCACTAGTAAACAATGGATCACGATCGCTAACAATAGAAGTAGGAACCCCATGCAATTTAACAATCTCTTTGATAAAGAGCTTGGCCAAAAGAGGAACGGTTCGGTTAGACCGAACGGGAATAAAATAGGCAGATTTAGTAAGCCTATCAACAATCACCCATAAGCTATCATGACCCGAACGAGAACGGGGAAGGCCATCTATAAAATCCATGGAAATTTGGTCCCACTTCCAAATTGGAATTTCTAAAGGTTGCAATAACCCACCGGGCCTTTGATGTTCGGCCTTAATGAGTTGGCAAGTCATGCAACGCTTAACGAAGTTAGCGATGTCAAGTTTCATTCCCTCCCAATAATAAAGTCGCTTCATATCCGCGTACATTTTACTACTACCGGGATGAATGGTAAATTTAGAACGATGTGAATCTTCTAAAATATCTTTACGAAGATCACTAATATTTGGCACGATAAGTCTACCAAATTTCCGAATGTCGCCACGAGAATCGATATCAAAGTCCTTCAAACCTTCAATATCAATCTTATCCTTAATATATTGGCCAAGAAGAGCCAATTCGGGATCTAGCCTTTGAGCTTCAAGAATGCGGTCTAAAAGAGAAGGATGAGCCACAAGGCTACATAAAACAAGAGATGAACATAAATCGGAAACACGGTCTCGAATTTCGCAAGTAGATAAAATCTCGAGATCGTTCCATTCGGATATCATCATAGAAACAACAGCTTGTTGTTTACGGCTAAGGGCATCGGCGACACGATTACCCTTACCGGGAGTATAAAGAATATCAAGATCATATGGTGCAAGAAATTCGAGCCAACGCTGTTGGCGCAAATTAAGTTCCTTTTGAGAGAATAAATACTTCAAGGATTTATGATCGGTATAAAGAACAAATTTCTCTCCTAAAAGATAATGACGCCAAATCCGAAGAGCAAAAACAATAGCCGCGACTAAATCATGAGTGGCATATCTAGTCTCCGCAGACTTCAATTGCCTAGAAGCATAAGCAATAACATGTTCTCTTTGCATAAGAACGGCACCCAAACCAACGCGACTAGCATCGGTATAAACAACGAAATCTTGATTCCCCTCGGGAATAACAAGAATAGGAGCATCAGAAAGAAGTTCCTTTAGTTTTTGAAAAGAAGTTTCACATTTGTCCGACCAAATGTATTTAATACCTTTCTTCGTTAAGCTAGTGAGAGGCACGGCAATCTTAGAAAAGTCTTTAATAAAACGACGGTAATAGCCTGCCAATCCGAGAAAACTACGAACCTTCCGTCACACTCTCCGGTCTCTTCCAATCTTGAATCGCTTCAATCTTTAAAGGATCCACGGAAATTCCGGATTCGGGAATAATATGACCGAGAAACTTCACACGAGATTGCCAAAAGTGGCATTTAGAAAAAATTTCTTTCAGTTGATTACCCCTAAGAGTTTCCAACACAATCCGAAGATGTTTTTCATGCTCCTCCTCGGTTTTAGAATACACAAGAATATCATCGATAAAGATGAGAACAAACCGGTCGAGAAAGTCTTTGAAAACTCTATTCATAAGGTCAACGAAATAGGCCGGAGCATTCGTTAGACCAAATGGCATAACAAGCCATTCATAAGATCCATAATGAGTACGGAACGATGTCAAAGGAATGCTATCCTCTGCAATACGAAGCTGATGAAATCCAGCAGCTAAGTCTAATTGTGGAAAGACTCTAGCACCAGTAAGTTGATCGAATAGATCTTCAATTCGAGGTAAAGGATATTTATTTTTGATAGTAAGATCATTAAGCTTGCAGTAGTCAACGCAAAGCCTAAGTGTACCATCAGATTTCTTCATAAAAATAGCTGAAGCTCCCCAAGGCGAGGAACTAAAGCGAATAAATTGCTTCGTCTCCAATTCAGATAATTGTTTACGCATCTCCTCGTTTTCTTTATTGGACACACGATAAGGAGGACGAGTGATAGGTTGAGCTCCAGGAATAAGATTAATTCTGAACTCAATTGCTCGCTTAGGTGGTAATCCTAAAACGGGCTCGAATATGTCGGAAAATTCACAAACGACGTGAATAAGAGAAATAATATCACCCTCATCATCATCATCTTCATCACGAGGGTTTAAAGAATATAAAGATGCAACCAAAGCGGAATCTGAATCTTTAAAAATAACAGAAACCTGGTTAACAGATAATGGATGTCGAAGGTAAATAGTCCGCTCAGGACATAGGATGTGAGCTTCATAACGATTAAGCCAATCCATTCCCAAAATCATTCCAAAGCCTAAATAACGCATGACATGCAAATCGGCTAGGAAAGGAAAATCACACAAAATAATCTCGACGTCTTTACACAATAAACTGATTGTTGCGGATCCACCAACCGGATTCGCAATTCTCAAAGAAGTCATTAAACACAAAACATCCAAAGAAAAAGTATCAACAAGTTCTTTTGATACAAAAGAATGGGACGCACCCGTATCAAAAAGAACTCGAATAGGATGATCACGAAATAAAATAATTCCATCCAGAATAGAATGAGAAATACCTTGGCCACAAGATGTGTTGCCAGGGGCTTGAGCAACATTTAACTTTCCCTCCTTCTTGCCCTGAAGCTTGGGGCATGAAGATATAACATAACCGGGAACTTTGCAGTAGCGACAAGAGAGAGACTTTGGGCACTTGTTTGCATAATGGTCCTTCGAACCACAATTATAGCATTCCCCACGACCAAAGGAAGAAGTCTTTGCCACGGAGGTTGCTTGCTTACCTTTCTTATTGGGATAAGGGCCTTTGAATTTGTTTGGCCTTTTCTTGTTGTTGAAGTTTGGTTTGGAACCCACCACTTCAACATCATTCTCCTTATCCGCCTCTTCAAGACGAAGAGCGATATCAATGAGTTGGTCGAAAGAAACTTCTAATTTTAGAAGTAACGGCTTCTTGAGATTTTTGTTTAAGCCATAGACGAACCTCTGATTTTTCTTCAATGGGGTGTTGATGTATTCAACCCCATATTTGGAGAGAGGTTCAAAAGACGCGACATAATCTGCCACGGAAGATTCCCCTTGAACAAGGTCTATAAAACGGCGAGCCAAAGTCACCTTCTCAGCTTCTGGTACGAATTTCAACTCGAAGCGTTCCCGGAATTGCTCCCAGGTGAGATCCGCTTCATTAATCTCAGAAATAAGAAGCTCGTACCAGTCCAATGCTCTTTCTCGGAGCATACTAGAGGCCACCTGAACTCGGTGAAGGTCAATAAGATTCATGCGAGAAAAGATTCGATCGCATGACCTTAGCCAAGCCTGTACTTCAATAATAGTTTCAGAACCTTTGAATGGCTCCCCACCCAAATTAGTGTAATCGCTACACAAGCGTGCAAATCCCGACTTTGGGTGAGTAGGTTCCGGGTTAGCTCCAACTACTTGAGCATTTGTCACTAAATCAAGAAGCTATAGAGCAGTCATAAAAACTCCATCCTGGGGTGGAGTGCTAGATGGCACGGCTCTGGGGCGGCCTAGTCTAGACATTTCTCTTCCTTTAGAAAGAAAGAAGAAAAAGGTTATTCACCAAATTGGATATCAAGCAATCTTGATAGATAAACAAAGAATCATAGGGAAAATAGGATGAATCGGTACGAAGACTCGAATTATCCTAAAGCACGACTCCTAAGATGGACTTAGGACGATGATCCTTGTTATAATATTTCATATTGTTTCGAAGTTTGGCTCTGATACCAAGTTGTGACGCCCCACCTCTATATCCACGCTAGATAAGAACATTACGGTGAATGCTGTCGACTAGCACGGAGAATAAGGCTGTTGAGGAGCGACCATCCATGTAATTGTTTTGTGCGAGCATCGATATGTCAGATAGTATAACATGCATTTCTTTATCAAGAGGGAAATCCGACATACCGACACAAACTCAAAGCTACTACACAGTGGCTATGATATCTTCGGAAACAAATATAGAAATAAACATAACATAAATCAGTCACAGATAATTCATATCACAAAGGCGGAAGAAGATATGAATATATAATTAACATATGGAAGTGTATATCAGAGTAGTGGTCAAAAAGATCCACAATAATACAAAAGAATAGCAACACGTGCTATACAAAAGAATACAACAATGAGTCTATATCTCAAGTGTATATAACAAAATAAACTACTAATTTAAGTAGTTTGCCAAAAGTCAGAGAAGTCAATCCCAGGGGAGAAGTCAAGCAGAAACACCTGTAACATCTCGGTCTGACCCGAGTATTATTTAATAAGAAAATAATAAACGGATCAGTCTAACTATAAATATCAGATGAAACAATATAGAATAAGAGATATGACTAAACACATAATAATCACAATGCCTAGCTGTGATATATATAAGTAATTGAAAATCAACGAGAGATTAATCAATATCACCAAATCTACACAAGAATCAAAGAAATGTCATACTCCTCATTTCGTTCACCAAACCACAATAAATGACATATTATATCAATGCCAATCACAAAAGTCAATGACACACAAATTCACCAATACACAAATATCGATATAGCTTATCGATGGAAATCACGAAAAATGGTGGAACACAAATTCTAGAAGTCATCTCAAGAAATCCAGAAATCACAAAAGTCAATGACACACAAATTCACCAATACACAAATATCGATATAGCTTATCGATGGAAATCACAAAAATTGGTGAAACACAAATTCTAGAAATCATCTCAAGAAATCCAGAAATCACAAAGAGGGGGAGGCCTATCACAAACGGGAGCATAAAGCTCGCCAACACGTGTATCACAAACAGAATGCTAATTCCATGGTTGCTAACCATCACAAATTGAGCCGAAGCTCCACAAACGGCCCGAAGACCATGGGTTGCTACCCCACCAATTTGAGTCGAAACTCCACAAAACGGGGTTTAGTCTCCCTCGCAGACAAAGAGACATCGCACATTGCTAGTCTAAATCACAAAGATGATCGTCATGATCAACGAGAAGTGTCAATTACACTACGCTAGTAAATATATGAGTTTAGCTTCATGTCCCATAACCACTTGCTTAACTTAAATATTTACGAACAAACTGTAGATCTCCACTATAAAATTGTCACAAGGGATTCAATCGAACAAGTCCAAGAATTAACCGACGAAGTAAATGCAAGCGTTTCATACCACTCGTTTTACTAAGTCGTTTAATTAGATTTCTCATACGAGTGAGGTAAAGGCTTGTATATACTAATAGATTGGAAAACGGTTTAAGAAACGAGCTTTGTACTAAAATAGAGTTGAAATCATTTGGAGAAAGAGTTTTGATATTTACTACTAGTATAGAAAACCTTTATATTTTTAAAGTGACAAAACACAAAGAAGATTGTAGGAACAATCAATCACTAAAATTCACATACGAAGATGTGAATAAAAATCCAACGAAACCGATAAAGAATCCATCAAAATGGATATTCAAAAATCCCTAAAAAGGAGTCATCAAGGTCATAACAAATGATAACAACACATAGGAAACAACACGAATCGATTAAAGTTGGAAATTCAAACAACTAGGCGAAATAGGCAAAAATGCAGCAGGTCGGTCGGCCGGCTACAGAGCTCGGTCGACCGGACCCTGTTCACAAAATTCCTCGAGAAGCAGGTCGATCGGACGAACACTATACTCGGTCGACCGAACCTTAAACAGGGGAGTGCTTATGCACTTGGCAGCAGGTCGGTCGGCCGGCTACAGAGCTCGGTCGACCGGACCTGTTGCCAGTCTCCTCCCAGTCCATCCAATTGAGGTCCAACCTCGACCAAATTGCATTCTCTCGAGCAACGGCACTAAGGGATTATTCCAATCAACTACCCGGCCCTATATGCTCCTCGATGCATCACCAAAAACATGTTCAAACATCAAAGCTACGATTTTTAAAGAATTGAACCCAAAACACTAAAAATTGGAATATTCACCAATTCAATCCAAACCAAAAACAATTGCACAAGAATAAGTGTTAGGAATTCATACCTAACAATCGAAGATAAATATAAGCATAGATGTGAGATAAAAATCTCACCTTTGAACCCAAACAAATGAAGATGAAGCTTGAAAGCAAAGGGAATCAACCACTCTTCAAATCCAACTCAAGAAGCTTGATTCTAAGCTAAAAAGAGAAACATTTTCCAAATTAGGTTTAGGAATTTTCTGAAATCAAAGAGAGAAAGAGTTGGAGAAGAATAAGAGAAGCTTACTAATGGGTTCTTCTATTAGTTTGGAGCTAGAGCTTGATTTGCAAAAGAAAACTAGGGCTTGGAGTTTTAATTTCCTCTTCCACTCTCCATTAACATAAAAGCTTGAGTATTAGAAAAATAGAAAAGAAGTGAATGAAGAGGAGAGGTTTGGAACTGAGTTAAGTGGGGTTAATGGGCTCAGCCCAAACCAAAGCCCTAAGTAAAAAGTAGCAAAAATCAACTTACTCCAAACATATCGAAGCTTATACTCAAAAAGGTCGCAAACGGCATTTTAAACTCAATGGGAGTGGTCCCGAGTCCTAATTCGACCGTATGCAAAAAGTAGCTTTTCGGACTAAATTCGGAGTATCGATAAAATATTTAAATAAAATATTTAAATATAAAAATCGACAAATATGCGGGTTGTTACAATAACAACATGCAAGAAATGGACATGTTTTTGGACTGAATACACTCATCATGAGGAAATTTCTCCCATCCGGATTTTTGTTGATTTGAATAATGAGCTATTTAAATAATGCCACTGCCTAGGGAACGTGATCTGGAACATTGCAGTTATGCTTATAATACTATGCACCTTATGAACGGCAAAATGTGTTCTATAGAAGGTTGAAAGCAATCACACATATTTTGAATCATGGAGTTTGTCCATTATAATGAAAGCTTAGTTCCACTTAAAAGAGAAGATGGATGGCGCATATACATGAGGTTTTTTTAATTTGATACATAAATACATTAACAAGGTGAATTCTTACCATCTTTATGATTTTATGCTATAGATTAATTTACTGTGTTTTGGTTCCTCAAGGACTAAAGATGATTGCAATAAGTTTCATTGTCCTTTTGCAATAAACCATCTTGTTTGTTTCTAAGATACATTTATAATTTTCTCATAGAGAAACCGCAAGGGCACCGTGTTACTCTAATGCATTTGTTCACTTGCTTAAGGGGGGATTTTTTTTAGCATACTTGATGGTTTTATGGTTACAGATGATTGCACTACGCTTAATTGTTTACACACTACACCAAAACAGTGATTTTGTAACATTTTATATTTCTCAATTTCTAACACTTTTAAGTGTTACAAACGGCTAACAGTAAAAAAGAATGAGAATACTAAGCAAAGTGTTAGCAAAAATAGAGAATTTTATTAATAATTTTTGCAACACAAATAGATGTTAGAATACTCGAGGAATCCGTAAATAAGTCATGATAGTTTGAAGTGTTTTGTAATTTTACAATAGATTTCGTTTCCCACACTTTCTTATTCACCGGCCACTTCTTTTTCTAATTTCTATCTTCCTTTCTTCTAGGTTTTCTAGAAAACAACATTGATTTGCTTGCGACAAATCATAGGCACGACGATGTAGTCCACGCAAACAATTCATTCTCAGAAGTCAATTTGAACTATGTTCGCAAATAATTCTAGAAATTAAAATCAATTTTAAACTCGAAATTGAAACAGCAGGTTGTTTGGGTTTAGAGAGTTGGATATTAGGGCTATGGAAATTGTGGGTGTTCGATTGTTCGATTGTGCTATGGAGTTGAATTCTGCTGTCGCGTGGTTCAGTGATGAAGCGACTGATGATGGTAATGGAAGCAGTCGATTTGGGATTCGTAGTTGTATTCGAATTGCGGTGGAGTTTGGTAGAGGTGTAGACAGATAGGTTTGCGGTGGTTCTAAGTGGAGATCGCGGTGATGATTTCGATGATTTTCATAGGAGGTCGAGGCTGTGAAATTGGTAGAATTGTGGGGGTATATTCAGGTGATAGTGATTGATGGTAAGTTCAGGGAGTGGCCTTGGTTGCAGTCGAGTGGAAGTTAGGGGTTTGGGATAGCAGTGATGGCCGCGATGTGGTTGATGAATTGCGTGGGTTTCGCTTTGTTTGAGGATGAAGTGTAGAGAACAAAGTGAATGGAGTAGGTACACATCCAATATACATTTTCCAACTACCTTGCCAATACCTGATGGTTAATATTCTATATTTCATTTTTATTTAAAATTTTGTATTCTTTTGTATTTGAATTGAAATTTGGATTATTTATTTCTGATTTACATGTAATTTCCATTTTGTTTTTGCCTAAGTTAACTAAATCACCTTTCCATTACTAATATCACTAACGCAAGATATTCACATAGAAATAAATGCATGTAGTATGTAAGGCAACTGAAATGAATTTAGGATGGAGAGTATTCATCTGTAGAAGAACTGAAGATGGTAAGGGAGATCAGAACAATACTAACAGTCAAAAACCATAGTTTACTCAAATCCTTTCAGAGAAGCTTTGGGCAGGTAGTGGGATAGGCAGTTTTGTGTACTATATATTAAAAGAAAAAGGTCGAAACAGCAATATTCATTTTGAAATTAAGGAAAACCATGCAACCCGCTAAGCAACGTGTTCTTGTTTCATCTCTAACTAAAATGCTAAGAGTTCATATATGTGTATACGAGAGACTTTTGACAAACCTTAAAGTTTTAAGATCCTAATGTGACTTCTTTCTATTTTGATTTCAGGTATTTATGTTTAGGGTTAAGGTTTTATTTTTTCTGATAATGACTAAATGAAATTATTATCTTCTGTGGTTTCGATTTTTCTTTAATGATAATGTACTGTGCTTTGAATCTTTAAATATTTGAATACTGGTTGTGTTTGTTCAAATATGAACGAATGTTTGAATTATCATGGATAGTCTAGTAGGATTCATGATTTTTTCTTATTTAAACATTTTGAAAACTCTAAAGAATCCCAAAACCCACATTTTTTGTCCCCCTACGTGCTGGCTAGTCTAGCAGCAGTACATTCTTTGGCTCCGTACGTGCTGCACCTCTCATTTTCAGACTAAATGCCAGTTGCAGCAACTCCTACAAGTTTTTATCCCCTACCGCAACAAGGGATGTTTCTTGCTCAAGCCTCACCATGGTTCCTACCAAAAAATCAGGTGCTATATGGATTTCAGCTTAACATAACAAATTTGAGTAAATGTATAGCAGCTCCTACAAGTTTTTATCCTCTCTTTCAGCTTGATGTAGCTTACCCATCTACATATTTATTCTCCGGATCCGCTGTTTCTTGCCCAGCCTAATGTTATACGAGCTTTTACTTCTTAGCATTAAGCTTATCATTTTGCATATCTGTTCCCATGGTTCTGAGCAATAAATGCGCCAATGCCAATGTAACCTTATGTGATGTTCTTATTGCTCAACATCAGTAGCTTCGGATCTCGCAGCAACTCATTTAATCTGCCAAAGCAGTTGCATACACTTATTTAGCCAATAAGCTTCCTGCATTGACTCACCAAGCAACAAGCTGCCCACTCGCCTTACACTTGCTCTGTCTTGCACTTGGCAGTGTAGTATAATATCTAATTTTCATCATTCAAAGCATGTTCATATATTATTATACTTCCGTTTTATCACTTTTTCTGGTCATCTGTGTGATGATCTTACATTATATATGACGTTACCCATCAGACTTATTGATGACTTTTGGCTTCTTTAGTTTAATAAAATATTGAGTACTCTCCTCGTAGTGAGGATCACTCTTTCATTAAAAGAACCTATCTAATTTGTCTTTTGATTCAGGGGCACAACAATTGAAGCCAGGTAGTCTTAAATTTGGAGCTAAAGTTGGATGGAATCATGATGTAGCATGTGTATGCTATTACAAAGTTTCCATAAGGTATTATTATGATCCCAAAACATGCTTATTTTATAGAAATGACATGTATAATATTTTTATTTCAATATTTTTATTTCATATAATACAAAATATGCCCTTTTTTCTTTTTATAGCATGACATGACGTGTATGGTATAGAAATCCAATCCAGATCAAATAAATAACATGGCATGCATACACCTTGTATGTCATAAAGAAAGCCTTATGTGCCATAATTTTTCAAAAATAGACTTTTTATGAAATACATAGTAAACTCTTGCAATTAACTATATGCCATTCTTTTTATACTTACGAACTTAACAAAATATTGATCTTCATTGCTTGTCATAAAATTGATGGCATTTTAACTGGTTAAGTGTTAGTGAGTCATTGCTTGTTCGTTTTGAGTATTTTTTGGAAAACTATATAAGTTGAGATTTTGATAAAATTTGGTTGCAAATGTGAAATTAATCTAGTTGCAAATTATGGTACGATTCTTGCTTTGCCTCGGGTGCATGGGAGAGGTCCTAAGTTTGATTCTTTGGGTATCCCTTTTTTATTTGTAACTTTTAATGTCATACCTCATTTTAGTGTACATAATCTTTAGCATTGAATGTTTATTACAGTGGTTGGTTAACAATCATGATGTTTAATGTTGAGCTAAGTTAACATGGCCTGACCATACATAAATATGAGGTCAAAACTTATACATTTTGTAAATGAATTAAAAATTTCAGCATTATACTTATTGTGTATCTCATATTTTGTTATATTTTCAATGTAGGGCAAAAAGTTGCTCAAACCATATGATATTTTACTGTCTTCAGAGGTTAAAAGCTGTCGGCAGTGAAGGTGATATTTTTTTAAGCACTTATGTCTTTTTTCTTTATCTTTGAACATTTAGTTATAACATGTGAATATAACTTATACTAGTGTGGACCCGTGCTATGCACATGGGTGTCATTATGAATCTTAGTTAAAAAAACTGTGATAAAATCACTTTCGTTTCTTACTTTCAATCATAATTGATTGGGACAATTTTAATAATGAGTATAATAATTCCCGTTTCCTCAAAAATAATAAGCATAACAATAAAGCATCATCGATCCTCCATTAACATAAACATTTTGTAAATTATGAATCAACCACTAACTAAGTGCACTTTATCTCTTATCAAAAAAGTTAATTAATCAATTACTGACACTTCCTACTGACACTTCCGATACCCCGCAGACCCAACACACTCTCCTACTTTCAATCTCCACTCGGTTTGGGTCCACATAAGTGGACTCAGCATCCGACCCGGCCCGACAAGCCTCCACTCTACTGCTCTTCACTTCCTTTCTTGACACCGTAAAAGGTCAATACTGATTATTTGAAATAACACACCATTATTGTTGTTGATAAAATTTTGTTGCTCTAAATATATAGATTGCTGTTGAGAATAATCCATCTTCATGTTTACTTCCTTTCTTGACAAACGATCGATCAATTTCAAGTATTATTGCATGAAGCGTTAAAATAGAAAATGCATCCAGTAAAGATTAGAAGAATGTGGCTTAAGTTTGGAAGTTTGGCGAGTTTATGTTGCTATGATGTGCACAGAAATGGTGAACGTGTTGAGCACTTGTGCACAGAAATGGCAGAAAAGTGTGAGGGGAGAATTGTTTTAGTGATATGTAGGCAAGGGAGTGTACTTACAGATTCACACACTAAAGTGTCAAGTTAGCCTGTGAAATATGAAATTTTCAGTAGAAGATTTTTCTTTTTAGGACAAATTTTTGTATTAAGCTTCAAGAAAGACTTATTACAACCATAAGCTTCGTTTTAAACTCATTACAAAAGTAAACTTGGTTTTCACCTCGGGAACAATTTGTTTTTGCGCATTTTATAAGTGCACAGGCACAAAACCAGGCATGGTGAAAACCATATTTATTTTTGAAATAAGTTTGAAAGGAAGTTTATAGCTGGAATAGGTTCCTTTCTTTTGGAGCCTTAATGCTAAAATTTGTCCTTTTAATATTGGAATTGCATCGTAGGTTCATCAGAGTATTAAACAATAAGTTTTTTTAATTTTTCCTTATGCAATAAAAATGTAGTTAGAAAATAGTACTTCCCATTCAATATAGATTATCAAAAGGTTGGATACAAGATGACTGAGAACTGTAAGAATTTCCATTTATAGGTGAGATTTTGATTATCAAAGGTCCACTATAGATAATTGGCTTTTAGAGAAAGCATGAAAACAGATTAACCTGTTTGTTGCTTCGTCCATGCTAAAGGGGGTGCGTCAATAGTATTAAATTTGTGAAACAGGTTGCACATTTGAAATAATCTCAAGTATTCTATATTTTATTTAGTTTATTGCATGGAAACAATAAATAGAATAAATGGGTTGTGGAGTTCTCAGCAATTACTGAAGAATAATTGCTCAAAATAGTGGTCGTTACCATATGTTAAGGGTAGCTGCTAAGCTAACAGCAAGGTTTTGTTATTCATCGACACACCGTTGTCCATTTCACTTACTTAACTAGTCTATTTCTTGTGTAGTTTTCCAATTTCCAATGTTTGTTTATGCTGGTTACACTCATTGCTGACTTAAATATGATATTATATTGCTGGTGGTGTATGAGTCTCTTATTATATATTATCCTGATCGAAGTTTGCTAGTTATGCATGCTTCAAAAGCCATTTTTAGTTCAACAAGTGCCAAGTAGGCTATTTTAATACTAGGTTGTATATGTTTATGCGTATATCCATACTTGGGTATGTGTATATGGGGATGTGTTTACGTTATTGATGTCAATAAATTGTTAGATGTCGATATCTAATACGGGAGATGATGTTGAAAGCCATTACTTTGGTCTATATATATTTTTGATTTAAATTTGGCTGTTTTGTGCATTACGATTTGTGATTTGTGCAGGAATAATATGATGGTGGTTAATGTAGGATTTGGCGAATTACAGCAAATATGAATAAATGACAGTAGTGGTGGGATCGAGATTCTAAGGGTTGAAAGGTTATTTGCTTTCACTAATAAGTGGATGCCTCTATTAATGACAAATCGTTCCTATTGTACAATGAAATTGGAGAACTCTATCTCTTCAATGGACCACATTCACACACAAAGTTGATCTTAGGCAATCTTTTGAATGCTGTAGTGACAAAGATATTGAGCTTTTATTCTGCCATATTACGAACTCTGATATAACTTAGGCCACATTCACACACACTCAGTCTTTAACCTTTTGATTTTTAAGGTATAAGTTTTTATCGAGCGTTTATATTAAATGCAGGAACTTTTTTTTTTTGAAAACCCAGGAGAATACGGCAGGCCGGTAAACTCATGAGGAGGGTATAGTAAATGCAGGAACTTGAAGAAGGATGCTTTGGATTGTTGTATTGGACGTTGAAGAATATTCAAAACCATTAGAGTTTGGAGTGGATGATCAGGAATGGTTAGGTTAACCGTAAGTTAAACTTTAAGTGTATTTTGAAATATATTTTTTGAAGCTTATGTTATAATAATATCCGAATATATGACATTGTGGTATTTTAGATACGTAAATAATTGTTTATGATATATTATACTACATTTGCAGAGCGTTTAAACTTTGCATTGAATGTGTATGATGAATTATTTATGATATGGAAACCATTATTTGCAGTGTGTTTATATTTAAACTTTGCGTTTAAGTTTTGTTATATATATATGTGTGTGTGTGTGTGTGTTAATAATCATTTTCCAACACTTATAAGTGTTACCGTGTATTTCTATACCAACACTTATAAGTGTTACCGTATATTTCGTTATCAACACTTACAAGCGTTACCGTATATTACTGCACCATCACTTATAAGTGTTACTTTATATTCCATTACCAACACTTATAAGCGTTACCACATATTTCTGTACCAACACTTATAAGTGTTACCGTATATTTTGTTACCAACACTTATAAGCGTTACCGTATATTTCTATACCAACACTTATAAGTGTTACCGTATATTTCGTTACCAACATTTATAAGTGTTACCGTATATTTCGTTACCAACACTTATAAGCGTTACCGTATATTTAGGTACCAACACTTATAAGTGTTAGTAATACGTATGTTTGTAACACTTATAAGTGTTACAAATTTGGTCGCTCCATTCTTCACAGTCCATTAGTAACACTTAAAAAGTGTTACTGAAATTATTTGTAACACTTATAAATGTTAGAATTTGCCTGTTTTGGTGTAGTGACAGTAAAGCATCTTGCTTGTTTCTTAGATTCTTCCGTTCTAACTTTCTAATAGAGAAAACTGCAATGCCACCATGTTAGTTTCATACATATTTTATTTCACTGGCTTATATATCTTATTGCAACTTACTTGAAGGTTTTATCCTTATAGACGCATTGAATAAATATTGAGATGGATGCAAGGAATTCAGTTTCTTGAGTACATTGCAAACGTACTTGGCTGTAGAGGAGATGATATAAAAGAAGCTGTTTGTGGTTTTGAATTTACGATCCATTCTTTACGAAGTGAGCTGAGAATCTGAACAGAGCATTTGAGTATGGAATTCTAGGGGAGAATGTTGGGTGATCATAGAATGCATTTATGTGCTGCGAGCAGAGAACTTGAGTGGAGTATTTGAAATATATATATTTTAAAATAAAATTGATTTATAATTAATTAATTATTTTTTACTGAATAACATATATCGATAATTTGCAAAAATAAATAAATTAATTAATTAAATTATAAAATTTTAAATTGTTTGGATTCGGTTCAAACCAACTTCATAATATAGTGCACTTCGATACAATCGCAATGGATAAAACCTTATTTCAAACGGATCTCATTTGCATAATTTATTAATGTTTAAATTTTATGAAAGTTTAAATTTAAATTGCTTAACATTATGATTAACTAAACAGCGCCCTTCACAACCCAACACATCATTTTTCTCCATTCCCACAACATGGCATTTGCCTTTGCTTGTTGGATGCAGGAATAGGGAAATTAGGAGTGTCGAACGATACCTTACTCCATTCATAAATCATAAACTGTAATTTTCTAATGCTTTAGGGATTGAAAAACCTCTGTTTTTTTTCTTTATTTATCATGCTCATTGAATATAACTAGAATATGTAAGCAATCATTTTGCCGCTATTCTAAGATTTAAGTGTAGGAAGGTGTCTTGTATCCCAAAAATCATGGGGGTTCAAATATTATGCAACGGTCCTGTTTTTAAATAAAATTTAATTTAATACGTAATATAAAAATTTAGAGTAAATTTGAATTAATTTTTAAAATTTTCAAAACAAATGAATATTGTGTTTGTCTATTTATATATCTATATGTATAGAATGGATTATAATCAAAATTAAATTTGAATTTAAAATGTGATGCCCCACCTCTATACCCACGCTAGCCAAGGACACTACAGGGTAATGCCGTCAACTAACACGGAGAATAAAGCTGGTTAGGAGTGACCATCTATAGCCTTGCTCTAACTATCTATTGAATACATCGACAATAGACATACCAAGCAGGTCGACATACCCAACGAATACTTAAAACAATACCATAGGTGGTTGGAGGATCTATCAGAACAGAATATAACAACTCAAATGTAATATACATCACAGAACAGTAGATCATCATATACACATATATTGATACATAACAGAGTTTACAAACTGATATAATAAAAAGGACTGCACAAAAAGCTTTAACAAAAAGGAACAACCTGAATAGTCCATGCGGAAGCAAAACAGGCTAAGTCCAAAAGTACATAACCTGAAACATCTCGGTCTGACCCGAGTATAAAATACACGGGTCAGTCTCGCTAAACAAAACAGTTAGATAAACTGAACAACAATAACCTGCAAGGTCACAATGTATAACAAATATCTCAAAAGAGATAACACAATCGTCTAACTAGAGATGAATCATATCATAACAAGCCTCGTATCATCGGCAACTCAGAGAAACAAAGGATAGGAATATCCCAAAACAAGCCATAAAGGCAAATAACAAATGCCAATGAAGGTAACACAAGTTCCACAAGGCAATCGCTACACAACATGCGGCTCAAAAAGACCAACACCGAAGGGCGATGCCAAGGGAATATACATATCAATGAAACATCAGAAAATTTGCTCGTGCTCAGTACTGTATAGACAAGGATTCATGAGCCCGAAGACTCCAAACCCAATATCACTCGAGGGCTCATAAAGACCTAACTCTGAAAGCGATACAATAGGGCAGCAAACCCGAAGGCACAAACCCGAAGGTACAAACCCGAAGGCAACATACCTGAAGGCAACATACCTGAAGGCAACAAACCTGAAGGTGCAAACCCGAAGGCAACACATCCGAAGGCAACAAACCGTAGTGGTGAAGGTCCGTAGGCCCAGTACTGGACACCACTAACTGGCAGAATGTGCCATAACTCTCAAAAAGGAATCCGAAAAGTGGTAACGTGAGTCCCATAACCACTCGTTCGCACTAAACGGTTTACTATCCGTTAGTTAATTTCACACTCAAAGCATTACAAAGTTCACCTCATTTCATTGGTAAACCAGACACAAAGGTCAAAACAATCAATCGAATAGGTCGGGGACTAATCGGAAAGATAAACGCATGGATTCATGGTCCGTGTTTTACCTAACCATTTAATCTCCCTTCCACTCCACTCGAAGTGCGAAATCGTGCGTGTTTAAATAGAATTTATAAATCGGAGAAACGAGCTTTTAATGCGATTTAGAGGGATTATTTATGAAAACCCATGAATGAAGTTAAAAATAAGTTATCAAAGCCAAAGATGCAATAACAACAACTAAGAACCAACTTGAATTGATAAAATTTGGAAACCCCTCAAAATGAGCAAAAACAGGCAAAACAGAAAATAGAAGCAGGTCGGTTGACCGGACTTCCTGAGTCGGTCGGCTAACCTGATCCAGAGGCCAAAAAAAATGCTCGGGGTAGCAGGTCAGTCGACCGGCCCAGCGGTTCGGTCGGCCGAACTGTAATTTTCTACAGTTCCTGCCCTTTTTCATCCAAGCACAAACTCTTCCAAAACACAACCGGTCGAGCAATGGACCTAAGGAGCCTTAGCCAATAGATACCCCGGCTCCATTAGCTCTCTGATTCGCCACCAAAAACATGTTCAAACATCAAAGTTAGGATCTTTAAAGAATTGAACACAAACACTAAAAATTTGGATATTCACCAATTCAATCCAAACCAAAAGCAAGTGCATATGAACAAGTATTAGGAATTCATACCCAACAATCAAAAATAGATATAAGCATAGATGAGAGACAAAAATATCACCTTACATCAATAATATCAAGAGAAGTAGATGTGAGTTCAAAACTCACCTTTTACTCAAAAACAAAGATGAGAAGCACAAACACAAGAAGGAGACTAACTACTCTTCACTTCACTCTGCAAGCTTCAATCTAAGAATAAAACACATATTTCCCAAATTAGGTTTAGGAAACCTCTGAAATTGAAGAGGAGAAGAGTTGGAGAAGATGAATTGGAAGCTTACCAACACCTTCTCTTTGATTTTGGAGCAAGAATTCAAGTTGCAAGAAGAAACTAGGTCTTGGAACTTCTAATTCCCATTCTCTTCCCCCATTTTCAGTTTTTAGCTTAAGTTTTATAAAATGAAATAAGTGAGTGGAGAGGAGAGGGACTGAGTTAGGGTTAATTAGTTAGTTAGTGGGCTGAACCCAATCCAAAACCCAACTAGACAATGTTGCAAAATTCAACTTACTCCAAACATTTCAAAGCTTAAACTCATAAAGATCGCAAACGTCATTTTGGAACCAATGGAGGTGGTTTCGAGTTCCAATTTGGTCGTTTGCAAAAAGTAACATTTCGGATCCAAAAATCTGACTAACGACACTATATTTAAATAAAACATTTAAATATAAAATCATTAAATATGCGGGTTGTTACATAAAATTTCAAAAAAAATCTTAGTAAAATGATTGGATTTAAAAATATTATATATATGTAATTTATTTAATGTGTAATGAGTTTTAAGACATTTTCTTTTAAATAGTATATAATAATATAAAGTAATTGTCTTTATAAAAATAGGAAATGTAATTTGAAAAACAATATAAAATATAGAAAAGACAAGCGTATAGTTTATAATACATAAGTTAACAAGTGTTAACTAATGAAGCATGAAATGTACAAGTGTCATGTTTGTTTTTCTTTTTTTTTGAGAAAATTAATAAAAATATAAATCAAGATTATATAAACCATTTCAACTTCTTTTTCCCATTTCTTTATCACTTTCAAACTTTAAAAATCTGAGAAAAAATCAAAAGCCTGTGAAACCAGAAAATTTAGAACAAATCAAAACCAGAAAATCATCAAAGAAGAAAAACCTAAAAATTAAACACCTTTTATAATTCAAAGTCTAAAGCCTGGAAATCATCTCAAGCCATCAAGTGATTAAACAAGGATTCAAACTCAAGTCTGTAAACAAATTAAGCAAAGTAAGGATCATCTCAGCAACTAAACAAAATCAAAGCTTTCAAGATCAAAGAACCACAATCAGTTTAAAGATCAAGCAAGCTTCCAGTTTTCAAAGTAATCAACTTCTGGTTTTGTTTACAAGTTCTCTGTTTTCTTCAATTATCAGGTGAGTAAACTCTTTAAAATCTGGATTTGAATCTGTTGTTTGAAAACAGGTTTAAAATAAATTGAAAAATTGCTTACATATGTATAAATCTGTGTGTATATATAGATGCGGCTGTGCATGTCTGAGAACAGACGTCTGTCTTTGTTTCTAGTTTCCAGGTTTTCAAAACCCAATTACTTCCCCTCTGATTCATTTTAGATTTAGGGATCTAAAGGAAATATGTTTATTAAATCAAGATCTAACTTTAAAAAATAATTTTGAGATAAAATTGATGAAAATTGGTCAGTGAAGATGATATACAATAGAAATTCAAGAATATGTCTCAATTCAAGTATCATAATCTCTTGATTTACTTACCTCACCAGATTCGACATTATAAACTATGATTTTTAAAATAAAATTCCAGATTTGTAGTTCGATATGGTGTGAGAAATAGTGAGATGAACGGAATCACGTTTTTTACCAAATTCTGGCGAACGATGAGTCTTTTACTGTCGAGATCGGAACTGTAGCTTGCTGGGAGGTCAGAGAGTTTGAAAAAATTGATCAGAAAATTCTTGATCAATGTGGATGATGAACGAGAACAATTTAGGGTTCCATCCCATGTTTTAGTCATAACTGATAATCCGATTGACATGGCTTCATCAGAGCACCGGAGTCGATCGCACCAGTGCCAATCGAAATGAAGGGAGTAGGCGTAGCTCTGGCCAGAATTTCATGACCTCCGATGATCGGAGGAGGAGGTACGAGGTGCTCTTGGTGATCGAAGTTTCTTTCCAGTTGGTGATGATTAACATAATCTTGAGTTCATCGACGTTGTGGGTTTCTTGGTCCTCTGGTGGCCAGGGAAGGTTGTCGTTGACCTGTAGATGGTCGTAGCATCGATCAAAGATGGATGGAATGCCTGTGCATATGCATGGTGTCGAGGTTGTATCAGAAAATTAGGTTTGAGGAAGAAGGTTATGGGCTCGAAGGGGTCTTCGGGAAGACTAGGTGCCGGCTCGAGTTTTGATTCGAGTAATTGTTGAGTTGCATCAGGTATTATAAACTTAAACAAAAATTCTATTTTTTAAGATGAAATTTGGGGTTAACTTGGAAGAGACTCGAAGTAAACTGGCATTTTCCTCGGGAGATGCTCGAGTTGGCCTCGGGGAGGTCTTAAAATAGTTTTCAAATTTTAAAATTAATTTATGTTTAAACAAGTTTTTAACTTATTCTTTAAAAATAATTATTTTATTCTAAAAAGGGGATGAGTAAAGGTTTAAGCTAATTATTTTAAGATAATTAAGTATATTTTAATCATATAATTATTATTTATAAAAAAAATTCTTAATTTATTTAAAATAAACAATGTAATTAAAAGCAAATTAAGATGGAATATTGATTTTTAATTCTTAATTTACCTTAATCTCTTAAGTTAATGATGATTAATTATGAGAGCTATTAATTAAAGATTTTGATAATAATTAAATGATTAATTAAGATAAATTATTTATAATTACTTAATTAATTAAAGAATAATTAATTAAAGGTTGATTAGTTATTAATTTAAGGTTAATTAATTTATAATTAAGAATTAATTAATTTAATTAATTAATAAAGTAATATTTAATTAATAAAAGTGATTAAGATTAATTAATTAGTAATTAAGGACTAATTAATTTATAACTAAGAATAATTAATCATTAATTAAAGATAATTAATGAAAATAATTATGTGATTAATTAATTATAATTGTATAGTTAATTCATCTTAATTGTAGATGATTTATTATTATAGAATGCTTTGTATTGATTGATATCTCTGATATGTGATTTGATACCATGTGATATGAAATTGCTTTGCGTTGAGCTGTGACATCTGTGAATAGATTACTGTGTGAGTGTGAAAACCCTTGGCCCATAAAACGACATTTGAATTTTGATGTGACAGGGAGTCGGATTCCAGTTGGTTATCCGAAACCCACATCGAACCTTAATGGTGAATCTTTGTGACTGATATATTCACATGTTTTTAAATTAAGTGCTCACTAATAGCCGGAAGAGGACTTTGTGTCGTATAACCCATTCCGAATAGTGATACGACGAAATGGATAACATTTGAAGACGGTGGTGAAGATCGGGTGTCTTCAAGAACGATAGGGTAACCTATCGAGTGACTCTGCACTGAGTTACTCCGGTATAGAGATCTCCATATGTGATGGGGAGTCCGATCGGGATTGTGGATGCCCAGATTGCAAGGTCTTCTTTGGAAGTGCCTTCGGTTCCTTTCAAACCCGAAACAGACTTGTATGGTTGTATGTTTGATATTACACTTTGAGACATAAAACTGATTTCTTTCATATACATTTCTATTGGGGGCGGAGAATTTATTCTCTTAGCTTAACACCCTTCTCTGAGATGTACAAGCTCAGAGGTTATGTAGTTAAGGGTTATCAGTGATATACTCCCAATTTGGTAGTGTGGTATGCTGAGTGTTGTTGATCATTTGTTGATCGAAGCATGGATTTTGTGAAAAGCATAGCTTTGTGGACGAGACTTCGTCGGACCTCACAACCCTGAAATAGTCGAAACAGGAAGGATATAGCAACATTATTAGGGGTAGCGCCCCTTAGGGTGTGTGCATTTCCTTCTGGATAAAAGGTGATATCATGGTATGGATCCCAAGTATTTAACCTACGTGGTTGTTGGAATTTGTTGGTGTCGATGCCCTAAATAAAGGTCGGCAACGACTGGGGGATGGCATACTCGTGTAGTAGTTACCTAGTTACAGAGGTAACCCGGGCCTTGTGTTGGCAGAGAGCTGGTTAAGTTCTCGGGGCGTCCCTCGAGAGGCGTACCCATTCGGTGTAGGAAGTTACTTAGCCTGACCATTTGTTGGAAATCCAAAGAAATAATACAAGCCCTGTACGGTTTTAGTTGTATAACCTGCCGTGCAGCGTGGTGGTAACCTGCCATAAAACATTGTAGCTATAGTAGGCATACTACGAAATGTGTATGCTAGCTAAGATTAATATTATACTTTCAAAATGTTTTTCTATATTATGCACTAATAATAATATCAAAAAGATTTTTCTCGTATCAAGCATGTTTGACTATCACAAGAAGAAATCTCCTCCAATTGTGCGATTGCATCGTATGTGTAGCGGGTGGCGTTATGGTAATTTCATTTTCCAAAAGCATATCGAATTTCTTTTAAAATTGTTTTTGTACAAACAACTGTTTTCTTTACTCATACCGGTCCCATGACTGACCCGGAGTTTATTGTTTCATTCCTAAACTTTGGGTGCCCATAATTTTCCACACAGGCAACCTAGAAGCAGGTTATCCGTGTTTTGAAGCTAGCTTGGATTTAGAAGTCTTTTGGAAGTTGTCGAATTTTGGAAAGCATTTGGTTTGAAGATCTTTTGAAGCCTTTTTGAATCTAAAAAGCTTGGAGTCTTGGAAACCTATTGAAGTCAAAGTATGTTGGAAACCTTTTTGAAGTCTCTGTTGTTCTCTGCTTGATGTCATTGTTTCGTTGTATCATGTGTATAACACTATGTCGTTGGTGATCCATGTTGTAATAAATATTGTATCAGTGTTGTATCTGCGTTGTTCATCAATGATAATTCATTTTGTTTCCACTGTTTATATTCATTTAATGTTGTTATAAGCTCCAACGAACTGGAGTTCAACGCTTGAATCACCGGCAGTCGGATACAAGTGAGGTATTTGATGTCGATTTTCAATCGCTGGATTTCGGGCTGTGACAGTGGTATCAGAGCTAAAGGTTGAGTAAGAACTTTAGCTACGGAGTATAACACATTATGTGGCTCATTAGAGATAGGGTGAAGAATTCCCTAGAATGAGTATAAACCGAGAGACCGGAACCCTAAAATTTCTTTGTTTATTCCTTTAAACTATTGATATTCCCTAAGATATCTCGTCCGTATACCTAAATCAAGTTTTCTTACCATTTACAAATAGTGAGAATGAGCGGAAGAAGAGGACGAGGTAGGGGACGGGGAAATACCAATAAAATTGGTTCAGTCCCTGCAGCAACAGAACCAGCTATTCCCACTCAACCTCGGTCGAATCTGACTGATCTATATAGAAGTTTTTTCAGACTTGGTGGAAAGCCGTTCACTGGCAAGGAGTCTATAATCGAAGCACAAGCCTGGATTTGATCATGTGAAGGAATTTTTAGAGGTCTGAAGTTGGAGGATGACCAGATGAGATTGATAGCTTCTTGGAATCTCCAAGAGGAAGCTCTAGCCTGGTGGGAGACTGTTACAGTGGATGAGCCAGAAGATGAGTTCACTTGGAGTCGATTCAAAGAGGTGTTTGAGCAGCGATATAAGTCGTCAGCTGGTATCTCTTGAATGTACCAGGAGTTCACGGACTTGATGCAAGGAAGTTTATCGTTTGAGGAATATTTGAAAAAATTCAATGAATTATCTTGATTTGGTCCGGAGGTTGTGAACACACCTTTGAAGAAGAATGAAAGATTTATTCGAGGAATGGATAAGAAGTACCATGAAAGGATGACAGCCCACGTAAAATAATTTTTTTCTGATTTGATCGATATGGGTTATAGATATGCTAATCTCGATATGTAGGAAGTTTCGAAGGAGAAACGAAATGCAAGCAATCCCAATTGGAAGAAAAGGAAGTTCGGAGGGAAGAAACCGTATAAAGGCAAGGAGAAGAAGAACAATCAGGAAAACCCGGCAAAGAATATTACTTGTTACAATTGTTAGGAGAAGGGTCATTACTCAAGTAGATGCGAGAATCCAAAGAAACAAGTAAAGAAAGAACAACCCATGAAGATGAGTCAGGGAGCCAAAGAATGCTATTTTTGTCACAAGCCCGGATATGTAGTTAAAAATTGCCCAGTAATGAAGCAAGCTCGGTTAACGAAGGTGTATGCGATAAAAGATGACCCCTCAACTTCAAGGGCGGATAAAGGAAAAGGAGTTCTAGAAGGTAACCTTCTCATTTATGATAGAATTGTTAGAGTTTTATTCGACACAGGTGCCACACATAGTTTTATCTCCCAACACACTGTAGTTAAAACTTAAACCTGAATTTCTCGACGAGCCCATTTGCGTGAATCCCCAGTTGGTGGCCCTACGAACCTTTGTCTACGATGTAGAGAAGTTCTTATCTCGTATTCTTGTCATCAATTTCCTATCAGTCTTTTTGTCCTCGATTTTAATGAATTTGAAATCTTACTCGTAATGGACTGGCTAACGAAATACAAAGCCAAATTAGATTGTAACAATCGAACGATTTCGATCAGAACCAACTTTGGAAATTTTATTGAAATCTCTTTTGAGGATCCAAGTCCTAAGAGAGATAAGCTGATGTATACTTTGGGGTATCCCAAACCTAGTCTGGAATCTATATCTATTGTTCGAGAATTTCCAAACGTATTCGAAGAAGTTAAATCTTTATCTCCACATAGAGAAATTGAATTCAGAATCGACTTAGTTCCCAATGCTCATCTTGTTGTCCATGCAAGTCTCAGGATGGCACCCAGGGAAAGAATAGAACTAGTCAATCAAACCTAAGATTTGCTAGAAAAAGGATTAATATGTCCTAGCGTTAGCCAAGTCTGACGGATCCTTGAGATTGTGTGTGGACTACCGTGATCTCAATAAACTAACTCTCAAAAATCCTTTACATAGAATCGATGGTCTGTTTGATCAGCTGCTTGGTGCTCGATTCTTTTCAAAGATGGATCTAGCTCAAGGATTCCATCAACTAAGAATTGCTTAAGACTGTATTCATTTAATTGCTTTTAGGGGTGCAGACACATTCTACGAATGGTTAGTCATGCCTTTCGGACTAACCAATGCTCCAGCATACTTCGTAGACTTAATGACCTGTGTATTTCGAGGAGTGTTAAATAAATTCGTTCTTGGGTTTATTGACGATATCCTGATCTACTCCAAAACTGAAGAGGAGCATGCTGAGCACTTGAGAATTGTTTTGGAGATATTGAAGAAGAGCAATTTATTCGCCAAATTTTCTAAGTGTCATTTTCGGGTCAAGGAAGTTAGATTTCTTGGGCATATTGTTAATGAAGCTGGAATTTCTGTAGTTCATGGCAAGATTTCCACTATTCTAAACCGAAAACAACCCACTACTCCGAATCAAGTCAGAAGTTTTCTGGGTTTAGTGGGATACCACAGAAAATTTGTCCAGGATTTCTCCAAGTTGGCCACTCCGTTGACTAAGCTGACAACGAAGAATGCTAAGTTCGATTGGACTCCGAAGAGAGAAGAAGCATTCCAGGAGTTGAAGAGGAGATTGACTACAGCTCCCGTTCTCGCTATTATTAACAAGAATAAGGCTTATCCGTTTACACAGACTCTTGTGGTGATGGTGTGGGTGCTGTGCTAATGCAAAATTGCAGAGTAATTGCCTAAGCGTGTAGACAATTACGACCACATGAGAAAAGCTACCCAACCCACAATCTCGAACTTCTAGCTATTATCTTTGCCTTAAAAAGCTGGCGTCATTATCTTCTGGGTAAAAATCGCTTTCAACCTTCCTAAGAATTTAAAAGTATAACTTATCTTAATATTTATACTTAATAAATCCTTCTTGTTTTAGGTGAAAAAATTGAATTATTCACCGACCACAAATCTCTGAAATATCTCTTCATCCAGAAAGATTAAATCTGAGGCAACAACATTGGTTCGAATTTCTAGCATCATACGACCCGGATATTCAGTATACACCCGAAAAAGCCAACGTAGTAGCTGATGTTTTAAGTGGAAGACATGCTATTCTCAATTATTTAGTTGTCACTCCTACTCTTCTTGAGAAGATTGCTAGTAAGCAGAAAGAAGACGAGTTTTTTCGGGGAATTTATAAAAGAATATGTCAAGGTGAAGATTCTAGTTTTGGAATCTATAATAAAGGAATTATAAGACTGAAAGGCAGGTTGTGTATCCCAAATATCCCGGATTTAAAATGTGAAGTTTTGGAAGAGTGTCACAAGTCCAAACATAGTAGCCATCCAGGAGTTAATAAGATGTATCGAGATATCAAAAGAACTTTCTGGTGGAAAACAATGAAAAGGGATTTATCTATCTATGTCATTCATTGTGCAACTTGTCAGCAAATTAAAAGTGATCAGACGAAAATGGCAAATTTACTCTTACTATTGGAGGTGCCTAAGTGGAAATGGGATCAAGTGTCTATGGATTTCATAGACGGTTTGCCACCCACTCGGACGGGGAATGAAGCAATTTGGGTTATTGCAGACCGTCTGACCAAGACTGCCCACTTTATCCCGGTAAAATCTACCCGAACAGCGGCAAGTTTAGCAGAGCTATATATAAAAGAAATCGCTCATCTCCATGGAATACCCAGTAGTATAGTGAGTGATCATGACCCGATCTTCACTAGCAGATTTTGGGAGGTATTTCAAGCCACACTTGGAACTAAATTGTACTTCAGTACTCCTTACCATCCGCAGTCTGATGGGCAGACTGAAAGGATAAACGGAAACTTAGAAGACCTTTTGTGTGTTTGTATAATTGACTTTGGCGGTTCATGGGAGGACCATTCACATCTGGTTGAATTCTCATATAATAATAGCTATATGGCAAGTATCGAAAATGGCTCCTTTCGAGGCATTATATGGTCGTCCATGTCGATCGCCTGCATGCTAGATCGAGTCAGCTGATAGACTCGTCCTTGGACAAGATATGATAAAGGAAGCTACTGAAAAAGTTGATTTTATTCGGAAGAAATTGAAAATTACTCAAAGTCGTCAGAAAATTTATGCTGACCGTAGGAGAAGAGCTCTAGAGTTTTAAGTTGGAGATTTTGTTTTTTTAAAAGTGTCTCCAATGCGTGGGGTATTGAGGTTTGGAAAGATTGGTAAGCTGGCACCGTGATATATTGGTCCTTTTTCTATACTAGAGAGGATCGGTCCTCTAGCATATCTAGTGTAGCTACCCAATTGGTTATCTAGCGTACACGATGTGTTTCACGTTTCTCATCTTTGGAAATATATGCACAATCCAGACTATATTATTGAGGTGGCTGCTCAGCAGGATTTGGAAATCATACCAAATCTGGTAGTAAAAAGAGAAACGTTGAAAATAATTGATCGAGATGAAAAGCAGCCGAGGAATAAAATTGTCAAACTGGTTAAAGTGCAATGGAGTGGTGATTCGAATGGATGTACTTGGGAAACAGAGGATAGCATGCAGAAGTCCTATCCCAATTGTAGACTGGATATTCCGACTTGATTGGTAAGCCATTTCTCTATATATTTTTGTGTTCTTATATTCTTTTTTTTGTCTTTCTCTCTTTCAAAATTTGAGGACGAAATTTTCTTAAGGGGGGAATCTGTAATGATCCTGTTTTTAAATCAAATTTAATTTAATAATTAGTACAAAAATTTGGAATAAATTTAAATTAATTTTTAAAATTTTCAAAAAAATGAATATTGTGTTTGTCTATTTATATATCTATATATATATAATGGATTATAATTCAAAATTGAATTTGAATTTAACATTAAAAAAGTCTTAGTAAAATGATTGGGTTTAAAAATATTATATATATCTAATTTATTTAATGTGTAACTATTTTTAAGACATTTTCTTTTGAATAGTATATAATAATATAAAGTAATTGTCTTTATAAAAATAGGAAATGTAATTTAAAAACAATATAATATATAAAAAAGACAAGTGTTTAGTTTATAATACATAAGTTAACAAGTGTTAACTAACGAAGCATGAAATTTACAAGTGTCACGTTTGTTTTTCTTTTTTTGAGAAAATTAATAAAAATAAAAATCAAGATTATATAAACCATTTCAACTTCTTTTCTCATTTCTTTATCACTTTCAAACTTTAAAAATCTAAGAAAAAATCAAAAAGCCTGTGAAACCAGAAAATTAAAAACAAATCAAAACTAGAAAATCGTCAAAGAAGCAAAACCTGGAAATTAAACACCTTTTATAATTCAAAGTCTAAAGCTTCGAAATCATCTCAAGCCATCAAATGATTAAACAAGAATTCAAACTCAAGTCTGTAAACAAATTAAGTAAAGCAAGGATCATCTTAATAACTAAAAAAAAATCAAAGCTTTCAAGATCAAAGAACCACGATCAGTCTAAAGATCAAGCAAGCTTCCAATTTTCAAAATAATCAACTTCCAGTTTTATTTACAAGTTCTCTGTTTTCTTCAAGTATCAGGTGAGTAAACTCTTTAAATATGGATTTGAATCTGTTATTTGAAAACAGGTTTAAAGTAAACTAAAAAATTGCTTGCATGTGTATAAATCTGTGTGTGTGTGTGTATAGATGTGGTTGTGCACGTCTGAGAACAGACATATATCTCTGTTTCTAGTTTCCAGGTTTTCAAAACCTGGTCAAAACCCAATTATTTCTCCTCTGATTCATTTTAGATTTTGGGATCTAAAGAAAATATGTTGATTAAATCAAGATCTAACTTTAAAAAATAATTTTGAGATAAAATGATGAAAATTGGTCAGGGAAGATGATGTACAGTAGAAATTCAAGAATATGTCTCAATTCAAGTATCACAATCTCTCCATTTACTTACCTCACTAGATTCAACATTATAAACCATGGTTTTTAAAATAAAATTCCAAATTTATAGTTCGATATGGTGTGAGAAAAGTGAGATGAACGGAATTATGTTTTTCTTCAAATTCTAGCGAACGATGAGTCTTTGGCTGTCGAGATCGGAACTGTAGCTTGCTGGGAGGTCGAAGAGTTTGAGAAAATTGATCAAAAAAATTCTTGATCAATGTGGATGATGAACGAGATCAATTTAGGGTTTCAACCCATTTTTGGTCATAGTTGGAAATCTGATTGTCGCGGCTTCATCAGAGCACCAGAGTCGATCGCACCATCGCCAATCGAAACGAGGGGAGTGGGCGTAGTTTTGGCCAGAATTTCGTGACCTCTGATGGTCGGAGGAGGAAGTACAAGGTGTTCTTGGTTTTCGAAGTTTCATTCCAGTTGGTGATAAATAACAAAATCTTGAGTTCGTCGACGTTGTGGGTTTCTGGGTGCTCTGGTGGCCAAGGAAAGTTGTCGTTGACCGGTAGACGGCCATAACATCAATCGTAGATGGCTGGAATGCCTATGCACATGCACGGTGTCAAGGTTGTATCAGAAATTTAGGTTTGGGGAAGAAGGCTATGGACTCGAAGGGTTCTTCGGGAAGACTGGGTGCAGGCTCGAGTTTTGATTCGAGTAATTGTTGAGTTGCATCGTGTATTATAAACTTAAACAAAAATTCTAAGTTTTAAAATGAAATTTGGGGTTAACTCGGGAGAGACTCGAAGTAAACAGACATTTTCCTCGGGTGATGCTTGGGGAAGCCTTGGGGAAGTTTTGAAACAGTTTTCAAATTTTAAAATTAATTTTAGTATAAACAAGTTTTTAACTTACTCTTTAAAAATAATTGTTTTATTTTAAAAAGGGGATGAGTAAAGGTTTAAGCTAATTATTTTTAGATAATTAAGTATATTTTAATTATGTAATTATTATTTATAAAATAAATCTTAATTTATTTAAAATAAATAATGTAATTAATAGCAATTTAAGATGGAATATTGATTTTTAATTCTTAATTAACCTTAATCTCTTATGTTAATGATGATTAATTATGAGAGTTATTAATTAAGGATTTTGATAATAATTAAATGATTAATTAAGATAAATGATTTATAATTACTTAATTAATTAAAGAATAATTAATTAAAGGTTAATTAATAATTAATTTAAGGTTAATTAATTTATAGTTAAGGATTAATTAATTAATGTATTAATTAAGTAATATTTAATTAATAAAAGTGATTTAAATTAATTAATTAGTAATTAAGGACTAATTAATTTATAATTAAGAATAATTAATCATTAATTAAAGATAATTAATGAAAATAATTATATGATTAATTAATTATAATCACACAATTAATTCATCTTAATTGTAGACGATTGGTTGTTGTTGAATGCTTTGCATTGATTGATATCTCTGATATGTGATTGTGATACCACGTGATATGAAATTGCTTTGTGATAAGATGTGACATCTGTGAATATAATACTGTGTGAATGTGAAAATCCTTGGCCCGTAAAACGACATTTGAATTTCGATGCGACAGGGAGTCGGATTCCAGTTGGTTATCCGAAACCGACATCGAACCTTAATAGTGAATCTTTGTGGTTGATATATCCACGTGTTTTTAAATTAAGCGCTCACTGTTCGGTTTAGCCAGGAGAGGAATTTGTGTCATATAACCCATTCTGAATAGTGATACGACGAAATGGATAGCATTTGAAGACGGTGGTGAAGACCATGTGTCTTCAAGAACGATAGGATACCTATCCAATGACTCTGCACTGAGTTGCTCTGGTATAGAGATCTCTATACGTGATGGGGAGTCCGATCGAAATTATGGATTCCCGGATTGCAAGGGCTTCTTTGGAAGTGCCTTCGGTTCCGTTTGAACACGGAACGGACTTGTATGGATGTATGTTTGACATTACACTTTGAGATATAAAACTGATTTCTTTCAAATACATTTTTGTTGGTGGCGGACAATTTATTCTCTTAGTTTAACACCCTTTTCTGAGACGTACGAGCTCGGAGGTTATGTAGTTGAGGGTTATCAGTGATATACTCCCAATTTGGTAGTGTAGCATGCTGAGTGCTGCTGATCATTTATTGATCGAAGCATGGCTTTTGTGAAAAGCGTAGCTTTGTGGATGAGACTTCATCGGACCTCATAACCCGAAAATGGTCGAAATAGGAAGGATGCGGCAACGTTATTAGGAGTAGTGCCCCTTAGGATATGTGCATTTCCATCTGGATAAAAGGTGGTATCATGGTATGGAGCCCAGATATTTAACCTACGTGGTTGTTGGAATTTGCTGGTGTCGAGGCCTCGGATAAAGGTCGATGACGACTGGAGGATGGCATACTCGTGTAGTAGTTACCTAGTTACAGAGGTAACCCGACCTTGTGTTGGCGGAGAGTTGGTTAAGTTCTCGAGGCATTCCTCTAAAGGTGAACCCATTCGGTGTAGGAAGTTCTTTAGCCTGACCATTTGTTGGAAATCCAAAGAAGCAATACGATCCTATACGGTTTTAGGTGTATAACCTGCCATGTAGTGTGGCAGTAACCTGCCAAAAACTGGTAGCTGTAATAGGCATACTATGAAATGTGTATGCTGCCTAAGATTAATATTATACTTTCAAAATGTTTTTCTACACTATGCACAAATAATAATATCAAAAAGAGTTTTCTCGTATCGAGCATGTTTGACTATCATAAGAAGAAATCTCCTCCAATTGTGTGATTGCGTTGTGTGTGGCGGGAGGTCTTATGGTAGTTTCATTTTCCAAAAGCATATTGGATTTCTTTTAAAATTGTTTTTGTACAAACAACTATTTTGTTTACTCATACCAGTCCCATGACTGACCCGGAGTTTATGGTTCCCTTCCTAAACTCTGGGTGCCCATAATTTTTCACACGGGCAGCCTAGAACCAGGTTGTCCATGTTTTGGAGATAGCTTGGATTTAGAAGTCTTTTGGAAGCTGTCGGATTTTAGAAAGCTTTTGGTTTGAAGATCTTTTGAAGCCTTTTTGAATCTAAATAGTTTGGAGCCTTGGAAACTTATCTAAGTCAAAGTATGTGGGAAACCGTTTTGAAGTCTTTGTTGTTCTCCGCTGTGATATCATTGTTTTGTTCTATCATGTGTGTAACACTCTGGTGTTGGTGATCAATGTTGTAATGAATATTGTATCAGTGTTGTATATGTGTTGTTCATCAATGATGAGTCATTTTGTTTCCGTTGTTTATATTCATCTAATGTTGTTATAAGCTCCACCGAACTGGAGTTCAATGCTTGAATCTCTGGCAGTCGAATATAAGTAAGGTATTTGATGTCGATTTTCAATCGCTGGATTTCAGATCGTGACATATTCTTTAGTCATGTTGTATTAAATCTGAATCTTTGATATAAATTAAGGAGTTCATAATTGAAATTCACTTTTTACTATTAAAAATTTGTTTTTTATCGTGGTACTTTGTTCTTTTAGTTTATTATATTGTAGGATTGTCCTTTGTAACAGTAGTAGCAGTTATTATCATTATATTTTATTATTAACTGAATTTACTAACCGTACTTTAAGAAGTGACTTAAAGGTTAGGCCAGGAATGTAAAGCATTGCAATTTGGCTAAGAGTTAAAACTATGTTATCCAGCAATTGTGCAATATATTGTAAATGAACTGGCAATTTATACAGATCTGGGCTAAATGCTTATTGTAAGCTGTGGATATGAAATTATTTCAATCAATTAATGGGCCTAAGACCATATAGCTAACCTAATATTACTAAACTATGAACATACAAATCAATTTGAATTATCGGACCAACAATTCCAATTATTATCCATGAATAACTGGGATTAATTATATTTCAACTAAAGGCATTATTGAACCAATTTGGATGAATTAGAAATTTATTTTATTAAAAGTTATATGAGAATTGAGATGTAATGGAACACCGATCGAAGCAGAAGATTGTGTAAATACCCTCAAGCTTTTCCCTAATATTTTGTTGTTTCTTCCATTAGTTTCTTAGTCTTTTGGAAATGAGCCAAAAATGTTTATTAAAGATAATAACGTGGCAAGATTGTCATGTTAGGCTCTTATTATTTTGTAATGTTGTCTATAATTTCCACTTGTTATTTTGTATCCCTAAAAAATGAATTTCATCTTCAATATCATCTAAATAATGTCATGTTTCCTTTTTTTGTTGCCATTACATCTGCACATCATCGACCAATTTAAAGGTAATTTTACGGCACTGGGTCAATCTTACTGTGTCTGGTATAGATATATTATGTTGTTATGCCATTCACATATCACGTGAGCGGTGGCTGAGTTAGAGCAATTTAAATTGTTTGGATTTTCTCCTCCGGATGGCTGAGTTAGAGCAATTTAAATTGTTTGGATTTTCTCCTCTGGATTTTTCTCCTCTTGTTTTTTCCACTTCTTCATTGTTAAATTATAATTAAAGGTATTGCTCTTATTTAGTAGCTTAAAATTTCATTATATGTAGATTTACCTTTTCTTATTTTTTACATTGCATTATCAAATTTTTCTAACCGATCATTTTCACAACTACCTACTATTATGTTTGTTTTTCCCTTTGGATTTCAACTTCTGATAGTTCCTTCTTTTTTTCCCATTGATGAAACTATCAAAATAAATCCAGTTTAGTTTTTATATGGCAAATGGATTGGATTATTTTGGAGTAGCATATTTCTTTGGATTTAAAAGTAAATTTGGTAATGCTGAAAGATTTTATACTTGGGGATTATGCGTTGGTTCAAATTTGAATTTAAATATACATTATAACACGATCTCAATTACAGCAGCATGTCCTGTGTGTTTGTGTATGCATGACCAGTGGTAGCTTTTAGTGCTATATGTGAGTAGCCTGCCTTGTATGAACGAGGTTCTCCGTTATAAACTTGGAGCCAACCACTGACAGCTTTAAAGCTACTGCTTATCACATATCCTGGCCAAACAAAGAAAAGAAGCACCCTAAATCCATCCATATATACCAAGCTAGCATGTTCACTCTTCAATTTGCTCAATTGATTCCTAAACTTTGACTTATCCTTAACTAGCATGTATACTGAAACATATATAGGCAATTAATTTTATTGCATGCTGATTGACTTTAATAGCAGATGCAATTGCCCTATATATTCATATGCTCACCAAATCCATCCATATATACCAAGCTAGCTCATTCACTCTTTGATTTGGTTAATTGATTCCGAAAATTTTAATTGTTCTTAACAAACATATATAGGCAATTGATTTTATTCCATGATGATTGATGTCCATTTACTTTATTCACGGATGCAAGTGCCTATATATGCATATGCTTGCTTCTTTTACGATCTCTGCTACTAGATAATTAAAATCTGTCTATGTTTTAATTATACATGTATGATGTCCTTAAATTTTATTTTGTCAAATTTTGAACTTTCCTACTATATATTTTGGGTACTAAATTATTATCGTGCATTCAATCACATGTTAATTCCTCACTTAGTGCTGTTCATTCCTTAACTTAATTTGCTGATCCATCATTGCATCTGCACTATTTATATATGTGCTTCCCTTTCCTTTCTTAATTTCAAAGTTGCTTCCATTTCTCATCTTTATTAAATTTTATATTCATTAGTGCTATTTTTTCATACTCCTTCCTACCTCAGATATGTAATGTTTTATTTTTCTTTAAAATCCTTTAATGCAACGTTCCCTGATTTTAGCCGTGTTTAATTTGATAATTAATTTAATTTTTGAAATTAAATTGGTATTTTCCAAGTTAAATAGGTATTTGTTTGTTTATTAATATAAATGTACATAAGAATGACTTTTAAATAGAATTTATAATTGGAAATTCAGAAATAAATATTTTGAATAATATGTTTATTTTTAAACTTAATTGTGGATTAATTTGAAAATGTGGGAATAAGAATATATATATATAAGCTTTTTAAATAAAGGACTTGATTTGGAAATCTAAATATTTTATAAATAAATTATAATTTGGAATTTAAATTTGAAATTCAAATACATATATGTTGAAAATAAAAATTAGGTAGATAAATAAATTATGATTGGAATAAAACATATTCTTATGAAAAGATATTTGTTTACTAATTTATAAATACAAATAGATTATATATTAATTTTTGAATTTGGAATTTAAAAATAACGGTTTTGAATATATACTGTGTTTGGAAAATCTATAATTTAATAATAGAGAAACTTGTTTTGTATATGATAATTTGAAATTTTTATTTTGGAATTTATATAAATAAATTTATAAAAGCTATTTAAAAAAAAGTAAAAATTAAATATATACATATTACATAATTTGTAATAACACAAGGTTTAAAATAAAATTTATAGATTGAGTTAAGTTAGGGTTTAAATATAAATAGGACTGTTTTAACAAGTGTAAGTGTTTTAAAAATATAATAATACATTTGTGACATTATTACATAAGTGAATGACAAGTGTTAACACTAATTAACAAGTGGCTTCATTAAAAACATATAAAATAAATGTAAAGAATAACCAGGCTGATTTTCTCCTCACTTCTCAAATCTGAAAGTAAATCAAACTTCATACTCAAATCAGCAAAAGCAAAATCATCTCAAGCTAATCCAAAATCAAAAAAGAAAAAGGAAATCTGAAACAAAATAAAATTACAAATCAAAGCCAGGAAGAAGAAAAATAATAAAGTAATCAACTCAAAGGTAAGAAAACTTAAATCAAAAATTCAAAAGCCTGAGCAAAGTGGAATCAAGCATTCAGTTCAACATCAGATAAGTTCAGCATTTCCAAGAAAAAAAATACATATACGAAGCGGTTTTAAATTCCAGGCTCTATCCGTCATAACAGGCTTTGTTCTCTGCTTCCAAACTACATGTGAGTAAACACTTGAAGTAAAATCCTTTAGTGTCAATATACCTGTGTTATGATGCTATAAATATGATTGCTTGCTTAGATATTTCATCAAGAATCTGGTTTGTATTGTTTAAATTTGAATGCATGCCTGTATATGTATGTTTTTATGTTCTTTGTGAATGTCAGGTGCAAGATCAACTACAAAATAATTCCTATCTTCCTAAATAATCAAAATTAGACTTTGGTTGCTGAAAAGAAAATGTTAATGACAGTATGATCTTGTTTTTAAAAATAATTTTAAGTGACTATATTTGGTTAATATCTGTAAAATTCATAATTACAGTGGAAATCGGGAAATGGGTTCAAACATGTTAATTTAAATATCTGATTATATAATCTGGAAAGTGAAGACAAATCATGAATTTAGTTATAAAGATTGTGATTTTTAGTTTGGGATTCGATGAGATTTTCGGTGTTGAACGTTTTTGGATATTTTGGCTACCCACGGCGATCGAAGGAGAAATGGAGCTTGGGGTCTGGCCTGAAGGTGGCCGGAAAAGGGAGAAGTAGGGTTTTTTGGTAAGTTTTGGAGGTCGGGGTTGCCGAGGTTGGTACGGCGACGGTGGCGCACCGGGATTTATCGCTTGTGGGGGAATCTTTACGTCGTGTCATGGAGTAGCTCAGGGAGGAAAGGTCATTATTCTAGTGGAGTGGTTCGTCGTCGGTCGATGATTTTGCCAATCGTATTCATCTCCAGTTGATCGAGATATTGATTTTGGGTTTACCATCGATTTTCGTTGTTTTGCTTCGTCGTGGTGTTTGTCGAGGTCGATTGGGGGTTGGCGAGGGCCGGAGGGATGATCGGCATCGAGTTTCCGGTCGTGCATGTGCACGGTGGTCGTCATGTGTATATGGGTTTTTGGGTTTGGGAAAGGAGAGTTTGGCCCAAAGTATTTCATGATTTCTCACGTGTTCGACTCGAAGTTGCGAAGTGGGGAAGCCTTGTTTTGGTTGCGTCGAGTTTGTGCGAGTGTTGTCTCGGGTTTTTAAGCATTTTGGCTCGAGAATGGTTTAACAAGCTCGATTAGTTTTTGATCAAGTGTCAGGTTTCATTTTAGAAGGAAGTGTTCTAGGATTTTAAAACCAAATGCTTGAGTTTACAAATGTTTCAAAAATTTTAAGCAAAGCTTTAACCAGTTTAAAATGTATAAAATGTTTTAAGTTTAGAAAAATGATGTCTTAGTTTAAGTGTTTAAGTGTTTAAAGTGTGAATTTTTAAAGTTTTAAATTTTTGTTTAAAAATATAGTTTGATTTTTATAAATGTTGTTTTAGTTGAATCAAGTATTTGGTCCATAAATGATTTCAAATAAAAATGTAATTGTTGAAATTGAGATGTGACTTAAGTGAAAGAATTAAACTTTTATAAATCAAAGGATGTTGATTTTTCATAAATCAATTTTCAAACTTTTATTTAAATTCAAATGACGAGTAAGAGTTTAATGAAATATATGAGTTATCTTAACTTAAATCAAGTTTTATTAACAATAGTGATTAAAGCATAATTACTTAATTAACTAAGATAAGTAATTTAGGTAATTAAATTAAGACAAATAAATTTGTGCAATTAATTAAGTGTAATTGATTACTTAATTGAGGATTGATTAGTCAAGGTTAATTAATTAGGGAATAATTAAGTAATAAGTAATTAAGAGGTTAATTACTTAATGTAAGAGGATTATTAAGGGTAATTACTTAATGTAGTAATTAAAGAAAATTAATTACTCAGTGTAATTAATTAAGTTAATATGATTAATTTTAGTTAACTAATTAAGTTAAATTAAAGAAAGTCACTTGATGATGGGTTAAGTATAATTGCTTAATGTAATTAATGAAGTGTATTTACTTAGTGAAGTAATTAATGGATAATCACTGGATGTAATTAAAAGGAAATTACTTGATGGAAAGTAATTAAAAGAATAATTACTTAGTGGAAGTAATTAAGTGTTAATTACTCAGTGTAATTAATTAGGGGATTAATTAGTGTAATTAATTAGAGGATTAAGCAGTTAATTGATTTTTGTAAGTAATTAAGGATAGTTAATTACTAAATGTGATTAATCAAGGATTAATGAATGTGATTAATTAAAAGATTAATTAATTGAATAAACAATTAAGGGATAATTACTTAAATGTAATTAAAGAATAACCAATCAAGGAAGATTTGTTAAGGTAGATAATTAGAGATAATTAATTAATTAATTTGTAATTAATTAATCTTAAGTAAGCAGGATTAAGGTAATCCAAGTAATAAAAAAATTGGTAATTGATTTAGTTAGAGATTAATTAAATTAATTAAGAATTTATCAATCTCACTTATGGATGTTTGAATTCTATTGATTGCTGAATTGTTTGATATTTTTGATATGTTATGCTTTGTGTTATGAATTGTTTTGGTGTAATCCATGATGAATGTAATTTATTTATCTATGATAAATTTACATTGTTTATCTATGAATTTGTGAATGGAGATAAGCGTTATTGGATTATATTGCTTATCGATATTGATGTGCTTGAATCTGTGATGATTGATGTTGTTGCACTATTGTATAAAACCCCTGGACTACACTATACACACATAAATATGGATTGCATGAGGAAATCTGTTAAGTCATAGATGTTTTGAATTTAAATATTATTTTCAAAAGTTGAATTTTGAATTCAAATGGTTTTGAAAATGGAATTGGGTTAAATATGAAAAGCTTTTGAAAAGGAGTTTTGAAGATAAAAGTTATTTTGAATAACTTGATAAAGATTTGAAATTTAAATAATTTGATCTGAATTTGAATTTAAGATTTGAAATTGAATTCTATATTTGGAAATTATGGTTTAAAAGGGTTATACAAGTTACAAATATGTTTATATGGGTTTTTAAACCAATTTAAAAGTATTGTTTTGGGAATTTAAATTCAACCCAAGTTATAATTGAAGGGCTCTAACTTGTGCAAATGTAATTGGATTTTTCCAAGACGAAAACTATTTGTTTTCAATTAATAATAGCTTTCGTATAAAGAAAGGATTTCGAATTTATGTTGAAAGGATTTCAAGTTTGAAATAAAAATAGTTTGAAAGCTATGAATTGAATCTTTGATGTAAAAATAGGATGAGTTAATCCAATTCGAAAGGGAAAGTGCTTTGAAAAGCTATGAATAAATCTTTGTGAAAGATTAGGGAACTTTGTGAAGTGGATCTTTTTGTTTAAAATATTTGTAAATGGTAATTTGTTTAACCATTTTGAAGAAAGGTTTTGGTTTTTAAGTTGTGACTTAACTAAGATCCCAATATCCATATGTTTTTAAATTGAGCGCTCATTATTCGATTTAGCCGGGAGAGGATCTTGTGTCATATAACCCATTCCGAATAATGATACGACGATATGATAGCATTTGAAGACCGTGACAAAGATCGGATATTTTCGAAAGCGAAAGGATAAGTTGTCGAATGTCTCTACACCAGCTGATCCCTGGTATAGATATTTGGTCATCCTTTGTGATGGGGAGTCTGGACGTGATTAGTGAATATCTGGATTTGCAAGGGCTTTTTTGTGAAGTGCCTTCGGTTCTGTTCGGACCCGGAACAGACTTGTATGGATGTGCGTCTGACGTTACACTTTGAGATGTAAAGCTGGTTTCTATCAAATACATTTCTATTGGTGGCGGGGAATTTATTCTCTTAGCTTAACACCTTTCTCTGAGACGTACGAGCTCAGAGGTTATGTAGTTGATGGTTACTAGTGATACGTTACCAATTTGGTAATGTGGCATACGAAGTGCTGCTGATCATTTGTTGATCGAAGCATGGCTTTTGTGAAAAGCGTAACTTTTTGGATGAGACTTTGTCGAGCCTCACAACCCGGAAATGGTTGAAACAAGAATGTTGCGGCAAGGTATTTAGCGGTTGTGCCCCTAGGGTATGTCCATTTCCTTCTGGATAAAAGTGATATCATGGTATGGAGCCCATATATTTAACTGTGTGGTTGTTGCTATTTGTTGGTGAATCCCGGGTTAAAGGTTGGTAACGACCGCGGATGGCTTACTTGTAGGTGTTACTTCCGGGCAGGGGTAGCCGGCCTTGTGTTGGTAGGGAACCATTTTGGTTCTTGGGGCCGTCCCTCCAAAAGCGTACAACTTGATAAGGAAGTTCCTTAGCCTGACCATTTGTTGGAAATCCAAAGAAACAATACGAGGCCTGTACGGTTTTAGTTGTATAACCTGCCATGGAATGTGGCGGTAACCTGCTATTGAACATGGTAGCTATAGTAGGCATATAATAATGGTTGTATGCTGGCTAAGGTTAATATTATGCTTTCGAAATGATTTTTGCACTATCCATTAATAATAATATCAAAAGGTTTATGCGTATCAAGCATGTTTGACTATCATAAGGAGAAATCTCCTCTAATTCTGCGTTTGCATTGTGTGTGTGACAGGAGGCCTTATGGTAGTTTCGTTTTCCAAAAAGCATTACGGATTTCTTTTACTTCTTTTGTTGTTTATTTTAAAGATAAACTGTTTTTTTTTTTGCTTATGCCAGTCCCATGACTGACCTGGAGTTTATTGTTCCCTTCCTAAACTCTGGGTGCCCACAATTTTCCACACGGACAGCCTAGAGTCAAGTTTAGTAGATTATCTAGAGTAGTTCAGTCTTTGGATTCTGATGACTGGCCTTGCTTAGTACAACGTGACGTGATTGGGAGTTCGAGCTATTTTTGGATTGGTGCTTTGGAGATGGAGATTGCGGATATTGGTGTTCCTACTTTGGAGTTTAAGTTTATGTTATTGTTCCGCTGCTGGTATTGTGTACCTTCCGCTGTGATTTGTAGTATCATATCTCTGATATATGTTGGGTAGTTGTATCATTGTTGTATATCATTGGATATTGTATTCATTGGTGTTATCTAATATTCATTTTCTTCCGCTGTGATGTTGTACTTAATGTGTTATAAGCTCCGGCAGAATCGGATTTCAATGGTCGAATCTACGGCATTCAAGTACAAGTAAAGTATGGGTGTCGATTTTCAAACGCCGAAATTCAGGTCGTGCATCTTGGTATCAGAGCTGAAGGTTGAAACTTTAGCTCAGGAGTATAACACATTAGGTAACTCATTAGAGATAGGGTGAAGTATACCTTAGAATGGGTATCCCTAAGATATCCATCCGTGTGCCTCGGTAAATTCTCTTGTTATCCACTGATAGTGAGTATGAGTGCAAGAAGAGGATGAGGCAAGGGATAGGGAAGTACCATTACAAATGGTTAATACCTGCAACAACAAGGAAACAACTCTTCTCAATCTCATTTGTTGATCATCCAATATCAATTCTTTGATGGCTTCGTGGTAGCTCGAGGGAGAAGCTTCGGTGTTGTGGTGGCCTTGCGAAGCTGGGTTATAGCCTACATTTTTCACAGTGAAAAGCGATGATCTTAAAAAATCAAACTCTAAATGAGGTTAAATATAAATGATATACAACTTATTTCTTTATGGTGTTTTTAAAACCTTGATTAACTGGTACATGACACCCAAAGACGGAGATGGGGATGAGTTTAGATGGAGTGTATTCTATCCAAAAAATACGAATTTCATAAAATACTGAGAATGCTTTAGCATTTTTTTTATATAAATGGTATCTCTACCTAAGAAATATCAAATTTGGATCATAAATGGATTAAATCTGACTATGGAAGGTAAAATAATTGAAAAAACTCTCTATTTTTGTCTATATATAATCAAGCTTCTTTACTTATTCTAACCTGGTTATTTAGAAGATCATTCCGGTACTATTCTGTATGATATCTTGGTTAATGCTAGACAAATTTATGTTTTTGGTTCTACCAATGAAGTTATCAAATGCTACGAAGGCGTAACGATTCACATATTGATTTCTCCATAACTGCAACTCTTGTTTTCTATTTTCTTGGTTTATCTTCAGTAGCAACAAGTTCTACTATTTTTATAGAAGTATATTTATTGGAAAGATAGAAATTGGTAGGACCAAAGATAGAAATTGGTAGAATTTAATACTTTTGAAGATAAACCTGAAATATGGAAAACAAGCGTCGCGGTTATACCGAAGTCAATATGTGAGTCGTTATGTTGGTGTAGCATTTGCGACAATTTCATTGGTAAAACCAAAGATAGAAGTTGATCTAGCCTTAACAAAGATACCATAATTGAAAAGTATTCGAAAGATCTTCTACATAACTAGGATAAAATAAGGAAAGAAGTATGGTCATATCTAGAAGAAAATAAGGAGTTCTTTCTAATTATTTTATCTTCCGCACTTAGATTTGATTCATTTGAAGAGGTGAAGAAATAAGTTTTATTAATGAAGCCCAAGGAAAAGTGAGTTGGTAAGTAGTTCTAGTTTAGATTGTTTTTATCACCCAACACTATAATCATAACAGTAATAAGAGCCGTCTCCTTGCTCATCATGTGTTATCATCTTATGATGCTGATTATGATTCCAAATTTTAATTGCTCGGTGGAAACAAGTATGAGGTGTGTATTAATTTGGATTACAAACAACTCGATATTCAGTTAATATTCTAAATTCAAGTAATGGTGTAGTCTCTTTATTAAATAAAATAAAATATATGGAAATGTTGATTTGTGGAACCCCGCCACAAAACAGCTGAGGTCTCTATCAGAATCATCCATCTCTCATTAATGTCAATGTCTATCATTATATAATGCAATGAGTATCGAATTTGGATTTGGCTTTGATGCCAAAAGCAACGAATACAAGTTTATAAAACTCCTTTTACTGCCGTCAAAACAAGCAAAAAAATTCAGGTAAGATATAAAACCCGAGAACTGATTCTTTGAGAACTATACATAAAGACGATGTTTTACCTTTCCAATATAGCAATTGTGATGTTGTTACATTCAAGAAAGGGACATGTTTTTGGACCGAGTGCACTCACCATTATGAAATTTCTTGCATCTTGTTTTCTTTTGATTTGTTAATGAAATATTTGAAACAATGCAGCTGCCTGGGTAACGTGATCTGGGTCATTACAGTTATGCTTATAATGCTTTATATCTCATTAATTTGTACAATGAAATATTTGAAACAATGCAGCTGCCAGGGTAATGTGATTTGGATCATTGCTGTTATGCTTATATTTGAAAGAGACGTGGAAAACATGTAAATTTGAACCTATTGGCATTTGGAATGGAAGCTACCTCCTGAAGTAGTTAGACTTTCAAAGAATGGAGTTTGTCAGTTTGGGCTATGGATACGGCGAACCATACTTGTCCAACTTTGATGCTCGAGAAGAGGAGTATCTTGAGCTTCGAAGTCCCAAGCCTTTACCTTCAAAGCCTGTTATAAAAAAATTCAAAATCCTAATCCTATTCTTGTGGAGTTTGTCTGTTATAACGAATGCCTGGATTCACTTAAAAGTGAAGATGATGGTGCATATACATGTGGTTTTTTTAAATCTGATATGAAAATACATTAACTCGGTGAATTAGTATCATCTTGATGATTTTATGCTGAAGAATAATTTACTGTCTTTTGGTTTCTCAAGGATTAGAGATGATTGCAATATGTTTCATTGTTCTTTCATAATAAACCATCTTGTTTACTTGAAGGTTTTATGGTTATAGATGATTGCAGTGTGCTTAATTGTTCTTTTACAGTAAAGCGTCTTGCTTGATTCTTAGATTGTTCGGTCATAACTTTCTTATAGAGAAAACACAGTGCCACCATGTTAGTTTTATACATATTTTGTTTCACTTGCTTACTGTTCTTATTGCAACTTGCTTGAAGATTTTATCATTACAGATCAACTGAACAAATATGGAGATGGATGTATGGAATTCATTTTCTTATGTACATTGCAATCGTAATTGGTTGTTGAGGAGAAGATATAGGTACCGTTTGTGGTTTTAAATTCAGGGTCTGTTCTTTACAAAGAGAGCTGAGAATCTAAGCGAAGCATTTGAGTGATGCATTCGAACGTAGAATGTTGAGTGAAAAAAGAGTGCGTTTGTGTGCTGCGAGCTGCAAATCTGGGCGAAATATTTGAAATGTACATATGTAAATAAATTGATTTATATTTAATTAATTATTTTTTAGTGAATAATATGTATCCAAATTAACAAAAATAAATTAATAAATTAATTAAACTGTAAAATTTTAAATTGTTCGGATTCAGTTCAAAAACAACTCCATACTATAGTACCCATTAATACGATCACAATGCAAAAACCTTGTTTTAAATGGACTTCATTCGGACATGCTATTAACTTTAGAAATTTATAAATGTTTAAATTTAAATAACTTAACATTATTAATTAATTAAATAGCCCCCTTCACAACCAACGCACCATTTTCCTTCATTCCTACAATGGGTCGTGTGCTCATTGTCGCTTCAGACGCCAAAAAAGGGAAATTTGGAATGTCGAACGATATCCTACTCCAATCGTAAATTGTAATTTTCTAATGCTTTAGGAATTAAAAAACCTCTGTTTTTTGCTTTATTTATCATGTTCATTGAATATAACTGGTACATGTAAGCAATCATTTTGCAGCCATTTTAATAATTAAGTGTAGGAATGTATCTTATATCCCAAAAATTAGAGGGGTCTAAATATTCTTTAGTCAGTGTTGTATTAAATGGGAATCTGTGATATAATTAAGTATATAACAAACTTCAAACTGAAGTTCATCCAACTTAATAAATAATGAGCAAAGAGTTGCGCACTCACAAAGTCTACATACTCTGAATCATATATAAGCTTTTAACACTTAATGTGCTTATGCCACCAATGTTGTATGAACTCTGATAACCAATGGAAGGTGTCTTATAGCCCAAAAATTACAGGGGTCCAAATAATTTTTAGCCATCTTGGATTAAATGCGAATTTGTGATATAATCAAGTACATAAAAATCTTTAAACTGGAATTTCAAATATGAATTCAACTTAATTCATAATGAGTAGAGTCGTGACTCATGAAGTCTACCTACTCTGAATCGTATATAAGTATTTAACACTTAATGTGCTTATGTCACCAATGTCATATGAACTCTAATAACTTTATCCAACACGTCATCTGATAACTTTATCTATCACTGCTACACATTTAAATATGTGTTATTTTCAAGGTTACAAAGGCTTACATTTGACCTTAGATCTACACTGATAGAGTTAAGGGTACTGCCAAGAGGTAATTGCGTAATTTGTTGGGGATTATCTAACTTTATAATTAATTTTTTTCATAATAGAAGTGTTTGATTCTGTTGTATACTTGTAACATTGTGAAATAAATAATTAAGTAATGATTTAAAACATATTAATTGGAAAATACTTAAATAATATGTTATATGATAATAATTGTCGAGCGTTGTAATTATGAGAATTTTTTTACAATATTGAATATATACTATTTTAAATGTTCGTACTCAAGATTTTTTGAGAAACGATACTGATATTTCCATTGAAACCATAATACATAATGCTCTCTAAATGTTGGACAGTGTATTACTCATAAATGCCCGGGGCATTAAGAGGTTACACAATAGTTATTGTGCAACTATGAAATAACTCATCCTAGAGTTTCCTGTTGGTCGATAGTACCAAGATCAAACAAGAAATCTCAGTGTAACGATTTTATACAGTTTTTTGAGTTGAGAATACAGTTGAACTTTAGCTTGAATACTATATCTTAATTATATTCCTCTTATGGCCGTGTGATCGTCGAGCAACTATAATTGCATCTGAATTGAAACATTGAAAGTAATGCACCATTCGATATAGAATCTGTCTCCTTAATTATATGAGGTTAGTATCATAGTCAATTGTAATCAACTCAAAGTTAAAAATTCTAGTCATAGTAGAGCGATTAACAATATCATTGAACCAAAGATTTTGTATATGGACTAACCAAGCTGAATGTGGATAATATTGGAGTTTTGACCAATACTAAACTCCATATATCCTAAAATGATATAGCGTTGACGAAGAGGTCTTGTATAAAAGTTGTAACTAAAAGGTGCTACTCCGATGATATATTTATTAATAATTGGCTTGGAAGCACAAACATTTGGTCCGCCTACGAATTTTCCAAAATACGCTTTACTCATGTATAATTTAATTATTACCTATTATTTTTAACGTATTATTTCTAGGCTGGACTGGAACTATTCAAACTAAGTTAAAACAGTTAAATTTTCTTGAAAATTCAAACTATTCCTCTACGCTTAAGAATAGGATCTAACAAATAAATATCATTTAAACAAATAAATTTCATTTAAACAGATAAATTTCATTTATAAGTTTGTTGTTTATTAATTAATAACATAAATAAAATTCAAACCAAGACCAACTATTTTTGCAAATCATTTTTTCTTGAATGTGTTAATCATATGTATATAAGTTGTAAAAGAACAATTCATGCGCAAAGCACATGTCGTCATCACGCGCGACGCGCATGCCATATCGCTCGAATAAATAATGAATTCAGCCAAACTGACACACCACTAGATACCTTAATATGCGAACACTAGTATTTTGAAATGATCAAATATTAATCGCTAACTGAATTCACACTATGAGTTGCACAATTGAATTCATTCACATTAATTAAATTAACTAATGTTTGATAAATATTAGTCGTTGTTTTTTGAAAGGTACTTATATACAACATATCACTGGGACAACATATCACATGTCAATAAATGTTCGAATCACGCTATGCAAGTTTCGAACTTGTGACCTCTCGCACCAAAGTCGAATCACTTAACCACTGGAACAAGGTGTTTGTCAATATTAGTTATTGTTGTATTTGATATTTGGGATTTATTTACTAAGTTAGCCTCTAGAAAATGTTCTAGGTGTGTTTGGTAATTAACAGGATGCATATATAAAAGTTATATATTGCATATCGATATAATTGTTATCGATATATATTCAAATTATATTTAAAAATGGAATTAACGGCGCTGCTATTTAAGTGTTTTAGGTTCGATTTGGGTCCTTCAGTGGTCGACCATAAGGCTCCGGTTGAGAGTTTATTTTCTACTGGTTTTGATTGGTTTTGGACGACTCTGTAATTTATGTGTTATCATAACCCTTGCTTATAAAATTTGTCCATATCGGTTGTTGTTAGTTATAAAAATAGTGAAAACTGACGCGATGTAATTTTGATGGCAACGCCTAAGTCATGAAATTGAGTGTTTTGAGGGGTTATAACCTTTTTCAAATATATCCCCATTAAATATATTATAGAATCAGTCTTCGTAAAACTAAAGAATAAATATAAGAATACATATGTAACGTTACTTTAGTGAAAAACTCTCAACACCGGTGTATTTTAAACTTTTAAGCCTGTATTAATCGGTTATAACAGTTCATGTAAACTAATCAAAACCGCTACGATCATTTACGGTTAAAAGCGTTACTCTTAAGACCTCTCATAACTAGTACTACAAAAATCCCAAACGAAGCTTAAGGGGATGAAGAAAAAAGTCTTGGGGTTGGACCTTGCAAGAGGAAATAGTAGAAGATCTTTTCCAATTGATCCACTATATAAGCAACCCAAAGCCCCCATATTTTTCTCCACTCTCTTCCATCTTTGGCCGCTACTAGCTTTTGCCCTCCTCATAATAGCCAAACCCCCATTAACCCCCAAAACATCAAATAGTTTGATTCAAGTGGAGATACTTCGACCCCATTAACTATATGTAGGGATCTAGGAGATCTAAGAGACTTCCCGAATCGACGTGTGATTTTAAGGTTACACTTCTATAAGGTAAATTCTGATTCGTATGTATATTATTATGTATACTATAATAGCCTATACATATATTATTACAATGTTTAATTTATAATTCAATTTCATAACTAATAATTAAATGCATTTATTCATGTTAGCACAATAATACCATACATACATACATATACAATATTTTAGTTAAATTGCTCTCGATAATTTAAAAAATATTTAGGTCGAAATATATTTATATTTGTTATATATATATAATTTGTGAAATTAGTAAAAGAACAATTTCAATTAAATGTCAATATGCATACATACATATACATATATATACACAGATACATACATACATAAACACGCACACACACATATCAATGAAAGTATTTTATGTATAAACAAACACACACACATACATAATTCATATTATTTATTTATATTCAAAATGTTTTATTAAATAAATACAAATACACATATATATATATATATTTAATTAAAAATTATTTTTTCCACACATATATTTATTTTTATTATAATATTATTTAGTCAAATATAAGATGTTTTACTATTTTGAATTAATATCTTAAATTAAGATTTGAATAGCCATATATATATTTATTTTATTGCAATATTACTTAGTCAAATATAAGATGTTTTACAATTTTGAATTAATATCTTAAATTAAGATTTGAACTCAAGTATTTGTTTATCCAGTTAAGATAGATATTTTATTTAAAATTAAAATTTGAAAAATCATGACTTCGTAAATTATATACGTTTTGTAAAATTTTATTTATTATTTTTTGAAATACATCGCAATTAGCAGTAGGTAGTGTTGGCTTAGCTTTCAATCCATCGCAACTTGAAGTTACTTTAACTTATATGTTCTCGAATAGGCTGTAGTTGCAGTTGTATACTAAGGTTATAATATAATCAATGTTCCATTTTTCAAAATTATGTGTTTGATTCGACCTTACATTGTGTGCAGGTATATTGTTATTTGGGAAGTTTTGGCATACATCCTTATAATTATAAAAATTAAATTTCAGGTCCATCCCAATTTCTATTTATATAGTATCAAACCATATTTATAGAAAAATAGGTGTAATTCATGGGGTATTTGAGTAATTTTATCGAATTTTAACATGTGCTCATGTTATTTTTTTAATAAATCATAATAGCATGCAATACACGCTTTGACGACTACTTTTAAATTTGAAAATGAGAGATGTAAAAGAGAGTTTCCAAAAGAGAGGGATGTATAAAATAGTTTCCAAAAGGAAGGGATGTAAAACAAACAAGGTTCAAAAAGTGGGATGTGTCCATAATTTCCACTTGTTATTTTGTATCCCTAAAGCATGAATTTCATCTTCAATCTCTGCAAAATAATGTCATGTCTTCCTATTATTTGTTTCCACTACATCTGCTCAACGTCGACCAGTTTAACGGTAATTTTACCGCACTGGGTTAATCTTACTATGTCCAGTATATATATATTATGTTGTTGTGTCATCACATATTATGCGGGCTATGGTTGAGTTAGTGTAATTCAAGTTGTTGGTTGGATTTTCACCTCTGGATTTTTCTCCTCTTGATTTTCCACTTCTTCTACGGTGAGAAATTTGAATCAAAGGTATTTCTCTTATTTAGTAGCTTCAAATTTCATCATATCTTGATTTAGCCTTTTCTTATTTCTTACATTGTATTTTCAATTTTGCTAACCGACCAATTTCGCAATTACCTACCCTTGTGTTTGTTTTTTCCTCTAGATTTCAACTTCTCGCATTTCCTACCTTTTTTTCTATTGATACAATTGTCAGAATGAATCCAGTTTAGTTATTATATGGCAAACGTGTGTCAGACCAAGAAAATTTAACATTTGAAAATGAAATATTTAATTGATTTTAAATATTGGAAGTTATTTCAAACTTGAATTTCAAATATAACTATGAATTTGGCAGTTTGGCTGTTGAATTTAATTCTAGAAATTTGGATAAAATGTTGAATCTTGATTTTTAAGCTGATTAAAGATATCTTCAAGACATAGAAAATTTATATTGAGAATACTGAGATAATGAAAGCTTCAGAATTGAATTTGGAAATGATTTGTTTAGTTTTGAAATTTTATCGTTTAAATCGATATTTAAAAAAATAGCCTTTCAAGGCACAGTCTCGGATTTTGATGAAACTAGTTCCATTGGATCTGTAATAGTATATTATTTTCGGATTTCAATCTTCGTAGCATTTGGAGTTGTCGTGTAATCGTACGGTAGATAAACACGCTGAAATTAAATCGAAAATTTAATATAATAGCTGGGTTCAAAAAGCTATCTTTTTCATATGATCGAATTAGGCCTCGAAACCTTTTCCATTGCGTCTGGAAAAGGAGTATAACCTTATGAACGTCTAGCGACATGTCTCAACTGGAGATCGAGATTTTGAGTTGTGAAATCGAGACGATTCAAATTTGAATTTAAATTTAAAAATTTAAAATATAATATAATTACATTTGATAATATGGCAAGCTTTTCTACACATTTTCTTTTTTCGAACACGTGGCTTCTCTTCTCTGTTCTTTTTACATGCGTATTCAAAGAAATAAAAAAATACGAACGAACGAATTTTGTCCTCCCCTTCCAGCCTTCTTCGTTCGAAATGAAATCGAAATAATGGCTAAGCTATGAATCGAAATCTACATCATATTTCACTTCCGTCTTTATTTCAAAAATTAACTTACTGCTTCCATTTCTCCTCTTGAGAAAATCAGAATTCCAATGAGCTTCAGAAATAATGGCCGAAAATCGAATCGTCCTCTTCTCTTCTTCATTCAAACGAATTGAACGAGGTCGAGTAAGTGAATTTGGGGATCGAGGAGTAAGGAGCAGCAGCTATTTTGGGAATCGTGTTCGAAGCTGTTCGAACCAGGGTTCACGTGTGATGGTGGGGGAGAACTGAAGGGTCATAAGGTGAATCGCGACTTTGCCTTGGGCGTGGGAAGCGGCGGCGTGGAGATTCTCGCGAGTGTAATCTCGACTGGGGATTCGTGGCAGCGATCGTTCAAGGCTTTCGAGCATCGAAATTTCAAATATGCAGTAAGGTATTAAATTGTTTGATTTTAAATTTAGTTTATATATATATATATATAAAGATTTTACAGTAAGGGAATTTTGTTTCATCATTTACAGAAAATTTATTTATTACAGTAAAATAGAAATATACATATATACACACATACATCTGACTTTGGAAAATATATTGGAATTTTTCAAATGTTAAAAAGGTTATTAAAAAATTAATTTTGAGATCTATAAAGACAAGGTTTGCAAATATAAGGATTTTAAATTTATGAACAGTAAATAAAATCAGACTTTTAAAACTTATGTAAATTATATTTTTATAAGCATATATAGGTAGTTTAAAGAAAATAATGTACTATTGGAAATTAATTTATTTAGTTAACCAATGTAATTATTTTAGTAACTAGAAAATATTTTATTTAAAATGGAAATTTAGTTTTAAAATTTAATTTTTAGTTAAATAAATTTATTTAAGGAAAAATTGGTTTGGATAAAACTATTAGTTAATTAAATTATTAAACAGTAATTGATTATTCGTTTTGTTTGAATATTATTGAAATTTTATAAAATTGTTATACAAAGTCTAAAAAATCATAGAGGATCAAGCCGGATTCAAAATGGGTTGCATGCGTAAGCAAAGGTGAGATCTTCTCACTCAAATATAAATTGAAATTTTAGTCATTGATCGATTGATTGGTTGAGGTAGTATGTATAATAGGATATATATATATATATATATATATATATATATATTTGGAGTGATTGATTTCCCGCATTATATAACAGATGAGACACTATGTGCCGCATAATAGCGGATGATTTTATATAATCACATATACCACGATATTCCATCTCGAAGTGGAATTGGTAAGTAATTGTTGTGCTAACATCTGTTGATGCAGTGAAACAGGTTGGAGGGATCAAACTGGATTCCTCGAATATTTGAATTTGTTTCAATATTGTATGTTGATTTATTTATAATCTTTGTGTAATTATATTTGTGATTGGAATCGTTGAAGGCTATAATTTAGCCGAATGTATTTTTGGTATCATAGGATACCAGAAATAAATAAAATTGATTTTTGAAATTTAAATAGAAAGTTTACAGTAAAATTAATTTTTTGAAAATTGGATAAATTTAAAAGATGGAATTTTAAAAAAGATATAGATTGATTTTTGTAACCTATTGAATAAACTTCCAAAATATGGCAAAAAAATGTTTAACAAATGGATTTTGAGTAATATTATTCAAAAGTTGAAGAATTTTATATAATTTGGAAGAGATAAAGGAATTTATTTTAAAAGAAAATAAAATTAAAAATCAATTTGGGATTTGATTTGGTGTTTGAAAATGAATATTTGGAAATCGATTGGAAATTTGTATATCAGTGGGTATTTGGAATTTAGATTCACAATGGAAATTTATAAAGGAAAGTGAAATTTGTTTTAAAAATAAATATTGGTTTACTTTTAAAAGTGTGGAAAGAAATTTACGGATTTGGAATGTAAATTTAAAATAAATCGAAAAAGATTTATTAATTGATTTAAATGGACCATTTTGAAATGGAAAGTGTATTTTCCTAGAAAGCCAAGTATGTTTTTAAAGTAGCTTTCAAATATAAATTAAAAGTTCTAAAGTTGGTTTTAAAAAGGATGTTTGTGGAGAAAATTATTTTCCTAAGTGTTTTTTAAATCTTTAAAGTAAAAATTTATTTAATCAGTTATAGAAGTCATTATTTAAACATTTATTGATATTTGATTTAGAAAATGATTATTTAAATAGTTATACTCTATCTTATAGTTTTATTTAAAAATTATTTTGGGCTTAAGATTTATATGAGATATGGGTATAAAATTTCATAACTAATATTTTAAAATAAAGTGTTTTAAAATAGTTTTGATTTTAAAGTATTCCCAAGTATATATCTTGGGCTAAGTGGTTATTTAAAAATTATTTTAAAAGTATTTGAACTCGGCAAATTTTCAGTGGAAAGGAATAAATATTTGGAAATATATTCCATGTGAGGAAAGTGATTTGAAATTTTTTTTCAAAGTGTTGAAGTGTTAAAGCTGTGACGCCCCACCTCTATACCCACGCTAGCCAAGAACACTCCGGAGTAGTGCTGTCAACTAGCACGGAGAATAAGGCTGTTGAGGAGCGACCATCCATGTAATTGCTTATCACACGGTGGCTATAAATAATCTTCGGAAACAAACATAGAAATAATCATATCACAAATCAGTCACAGATATCCATATCACAAATGCGGAAGAAGATATGAATATATAACTAACACATGAAAGTGTACATCAGAGTAGTGGTCAGTAAGATCCACGATAATACAAAAGATTAGCAACACGTGCTATACAAAAGAATACAACTATGAGTCTATCTCTCAAGTGTATACAACAAAAACTGCTAATCTAAACAGTTAGCCAAAAGTCAGAGTGATGAATCCCTGGGAAGAAGTCAAGCAGAAGCACCTGTAACATCTCGGTCTGACCCGAGTATTATTTAAGAAAATAATAAACGGGTCAGTCTAGCTATAAATATCAGATGACATGATATAACATAAAAGATATGGCATAAACATAAACATCCATAATGACATACCACTATAAGTATGTAAATAATGATCAACAGAAGATCAATCAATAAGAGATAGTCAATATCACAAGAATCTTCTCAAAGATTCGAAAAGGGCATCATACCCCAAACTTGTACTCATAACAAGTCAATGACATAAATTCTAGAAATCAATGCAAGAAGTCCAGAAATCATAGAAAAGAGAAAGAGGCCTATCACATGACGGTCCGAAGACCAAGGAGAGCTACCCCATATGTGTGAATGGAATCACACAGATTAAGGTCCAGACTAACCAAAAAGCAAAAAGTTATGTGTGAGTGGAATCACACAAGTGGTGTCTAGTCTAACCTCGCAACAAGAGACATCGCACAGTTGCTAGTCTAAACCATCAGAATGATCGTCATGATCAACGAGAAGTGTCAATTACACTAAGCTAGTAAATATAGAAGTTTAGCTTCATGTCCCATAACCACTTGCTTAACTTAAATATTTACGAACAAACTGTAAATCTTCACTAATAAAATTGTCACAAGAGGTTCAATCGAACAAGTCCAAGAATTAACTGACGAAGTGAACGCAAGCGTTTCATACCACTTGTTTTACTAAGTCGTTTAATTAGATTTCTCATCCGAGTGAGGTAAAGGTTTGTATATACTAATAGATTGGAAAACGGTTTAAGAAAAGAGCTTTGTTATTAAAAATAGAGTTGAAATTGTTTGTTAAAAGAGTTTTGATATTTACTACTAGTATTGAAACCTTTATATTATAAAGTGACAAAACACAGAAGCAATTGTAGAAACAATCAGTCACAAAAATCGCATACGGAGATGTGAATAAAATCCAAGGAAATCAGCTCAATGTTTTTCAGATAAGATCCCCTACAGAGGGGGGGTCCACGGGGGGGTGGCAACCCCCCAAGGTGGGGGTGCGGGGGCAACGCCACCGCTTACGGGGTTCGACATGCCCGGTCAGGTCGCGGGGGCCCAGGGGGCAGCGCCCCCGGCGGGGTGCGGGGCAGCGCCCCGTCCAAAACGGTACGACCTAAGTGAAGACAAGCGGCCTACGACCTAAAGCAAAATGAGATCTAACGACCTAAGGGTTCACGCGACCTAACACAATGGCCGAGCGACCTAACTGGAGTTAAGGGAGGCAAGCGACTTAAGCTCCAACGACCTACGACTCAAGCAAGCCGAGCGACCTAGTGCGGAGGGGACGAGCGACTTAAGGAAGGCGAATGACTTAACAAGGTTCGCGGGCTAAGGATGAGCGACCTAACAAGGTTCACGACCTAACGGAGACGAGGTCATGCGACCTAAAGTGGTTCGCGACCTAAAGGTGTTTGCGACCTAATAGGGTTCACGACCTAAAGGTGCACGACCTAAGGTCTTTCGACCTAGGGGTATATAGGTAACACGACCTAAAGATGTCGCGACCTAAGGGGCCAAGCGACCTAGTGGGTCATACGACCTAAAGGAAATAGGGTCCAATGACCTAAGGAAAACAAGGTCCAACGACCTAAAGGGATGGGAGTCATGCGACCTAAAGGAGTATGCGACCTAAAGAAGTGCGCGAGCTAAATGAAGGCGGAACAACTCAGGGTCTAACGACCTAGGGGGGGCGACCTAAGGTCTAACGACCTAAGACCGAGGAGACGTTTCCAACAGAGGGAACGACTTAAGGACCTAAGCCTAACGACCTACGACCTAAGGTCCCACGACCTAATGAGGCAGGCAAGGCCAAACGACCTATACGCGAACGACCTAAAGTCCAATGACCTACGACCTAAATCCGAGGCGACCTAAATCCGAGGCGACCTAAATCCGAGGCGAACGAAATATGCAGGCCTTGACTTTTCCACACGCGCGAGCTAATGATTCCGAGCGACCTATACCTGGGCAGAGCGACCTAAGCTCAGGAAGTTCACCAAACAACTAAAAATTGGAGTTTTTCGCCAATCCAATCCAAACCAAATGCAAATATACATGCTAAAGTGATGGGGAATCATTCCCAACAGTCCAATATAGTTATAGACTAGAATTGTGAGATAAAAATCTCACCTTTGCACTAAAGTTTATGAAGATGAAGCTTGAAAGCAAGGAGAAGCAATCCAAAGCTTGAATCTAATATCTTCTACTTGAATTTGGAGTTGAATGTTGGATTTGCAATTGAATTTGTGCTTGGAGTTTTAATTTACCATTCTTTTCACCATTAATGCCCAAGCTTGAGTTAGTTAGGAAATTTATGAAGAGTGAAGAGAAGGGGGTTGGAACTTGGGCTTAATAGGATAAACTAACCCAAAGTCCAAAGCGGGAAAAGTTAGTGAAATTTCGCTAACTCCAAACCTATCGATGTTTATACTTAAAAAATTTGTAAACGGCATTTCGAACTCAATGGAAGTGGTCTCGAGTCCTAATTTGACCGTTTGCAAAAAGTAGCTTTTCGGACCATTATCCGATTAACGACCTAATATTTAAATAAAATATTTAAATATTAAATCGATAAATATGCGGGTTGTTACAAAAATTATATCTTACAAAGATATGTTGAAAATAAATAATTGGGGGAAAATTATTTAAAATCTGGTGATTGTTGTGATTGTTGATTGATAGTTAAATAACCTACTATCAATATTGGTCTTTAAATGGCATTTGAATTTCAATGCGACTGGGGGTCGGATTGCAAATGGATATTCGAAAACCACATCGAATCTTTGTGATGGATCTTTTGTTTAAAAGATCAAAGTGGAAATTTGTTGTGATTTACTTGAAATCTGAATGTAACACTCATTTTTAAAATAAACGCTCGTTATTCGGATTAGCCGGGAGAGGACTTTGTGTCATAAAACTCATTCCGAATAATGATATGATGAAATGGGATTGCATTTGAAGATGGTGTTGAAGACCGTGTATTTTTGAAAATGAAAGGATTACCTGTCGAATGTATCTGCACTATGTTGCTCCGGTATAGAGATTTTATCACCTTTGTGATGGGGATTCCGGATGTGATTAGTGAATATCTATATTGCAAGGGCTTCTTTGAAGTGCCTTCGGTTCCATTCGACCCCGGAACGGACTTGTATGGATGTGTGTCTGACGTTACACTTTGAGATGTAAAGCTGGTTTCTATCAAATACATTTCCGTTGGTGGTGGAGAATTTATTCTCTTAGCTTAACACCCTTCTCCGAGACGCACGAGCTCAAAGGTTATGTAGTTGATGGTTACTAGCGATACATTTCCAATTCGGTAATGTGGCATACGAAGTGCTACTGATCATTTGTTGATCGAAGCATGGATTTTGTGAAGAGCGTAGCTTTCTGGACGAGACTTCATTGGACCTCACAGCTCGAAAATGGTCGAAACAGGAAGGATGCGGCAAGGTTATTTGGGGGTAGCGCCTCCTGAGGTATGTCCATTTCCTTCTGGAAAAGGGTGGTATCATGGTATGGAGCCCAGATACTTAACTTATGTGGTTGCTGCAAATTTATTACTTTGTGGTTGTTGCTTTGTGGTTGAGGACCTTGGATAAATGTCGCTAACGACCGGGGGATGGCATACTCGTGTAGTAGGTACCTTGTTATAGAGGTAACCTGGCCTTGTGTTGGCAGAGATCTGGTTAGGTTCTCGGGGCGTCCCTCCAGAGGCGTACCCATGTGGCCCAGTAAGTTCTTTAGCCTGACCATTTGTTGGAAAACCAATCACCAGTACGCGTCCTATACGGTTTTAGTTTTAGAACCTGCCATTTAACATGGTGGCTATAGTAGGCATACTATAATGGTACGTATGCTGGCTAAGATTAATATTATACTTGCAAATGTTTTCCACTATGCACTAATGGTAATATTAAAAAGATTTTGTGTATTAAACATATTTGACTATCATAAGGAGAAATCTCCTCCAATTGTGCGCTTGCATTGTGTGTGTACGGGGAGGCCTTATGGTAGTTTCATTTTTCAAAAGCATAGCAGATTTCTTTTCCTTTCTTTGTGAAAATAACTGTTTTTAAGATCTCACACCAGTCCCATGATTGACCTGGAGTTTATTGTTCCCTTTCTAAACTCTGGGTGCCCACAATTTTCCACTTGGGCGGTCTAGAGTTGGGATTTTCAGATAATCAAATAGTAGGTGTAGATTCGATAACATCCAGTCTTTAGATTTTTGGCAATCGCATTTGGATCAAGGTTGCTTAGTTCATCGTGATGGTGGTTCGAGCTTTTGGATTGGAGTCCTTAGAGCTTTGGAAATGGAGATGCATTCTATTGGATCCTCGCTTTCTCACTTGGAAATTCTATTGGAGTTATCTTTCCGTTGTCGATGGTTGCAAAGTCTAGACCATCCAGTTGTGTTATATTTCTACTGTTATCTTGTATCTCTGATGTTGATATCAATTGTATAAATGTGTTGTATCGATGTTGTATATCAATATAAATATTGTTTTTCTTCCGCTGTGTTGTTGTACTTAATGTGTTATAAGCTCCGGCACGAATCGGATTTCAAGGGTTGAATCTACGACATTCGAATACAAGTGAAGTACGAGTGTCGATTTTCGAACGCTGAAGTTCAGGTCATGACAGTTTGTGTTCTGCCTTGGCACATAAATTAAATTTTGATCAGAAATAACATTTTGGGGATGTGTGACCTATTTTTCGACAAATTTGGCATCTTATTCCTTTGTTATTCCATCTTGTTTTTCCCCTTCCTCTTGCTGACTGGTTACCTCTTTGTAAATGTTAATCTGATTTGTTGATGTACTAATTTCTACCCTTGTAAATTGATGCATAATTAGTTGACATATCTGGTTCAATAGGCTTCTTATAATCAATTCTTGTTTAATGTACAAGAAGAACTGAATGCACATCTTTTGTTGATGGTATGATGGAATGATGTAACAACCACTACTACCTCATACTCTTCACTTAAACCATTTAAAATGATTAGAAGTTGTTCAGAATTTGAAATTTTGTGTCCTCCTACTTCAAGTAAGTCACATATTGTTATAATCCTTGTTAGATACTCTCTCATGGATAGGTTATCCTTTATGATATCATGCAGTTGTCTCTTGTGATGCATGACTTTGGCAACAGATTGAGAATTGAATATTTTTCTACCGTTGTCCGGATTCCATTAGAAGTGTCGCTTCCAATTACTTGAGGCAGTAACTTGATGCTTATATAACATAACAGCCATGAACAGATTATACTACCTTGCCTTTAATGTCTTGTAAATTCTTTATTGCTAACTATTTTGTTTTTTCGGCCAGTTATGAACATTGGTGGCATTGGAATGGTGCCAAGGAGAAATCCTTCGAGACCATAGCCTCTAACAGCAGTTTCCACTTAAACTTTCCAAAGAAGTTAGTTACCCTCTACAAGATGTGCAATAATCAATTGACTTTCAAGGCTTACAATAGTTTTTATGAGGTTTTCAGTGGCAACTTGATGTGGGTTGGATGAAGTATCCGAGGTGGTAGAGCCGTCATTATCTCCTGCCATGATGACTTCAAAAATATGATCAGAGCCTTGAGACTCGGTGATTTAATGTCAAGAAAATTTAGATGGGTGGTGATCAGCTTAGTTACTGGCAGTACTCAAATGAGGACACTTAGCTGATGAGTTCTTGGTGATGCAATAACTATTTTACTACTTCTTGATGATTTGCAAGCTATTGGTATCATTTTTGCTTCAAATTACATAGAAAATATTCTATAAAATTATTTCCGAGAGCAGTGCCTTCTAGGCTTCTCCTTATTCTTTGCTTTCTCTTCTTGTAGTCTAACTTTTATTGTCAGAGCGGCCCTTTTTGGTTTTGTGCTTGCATCATTTTGTCATTAATAGGGTTCAGGAAATACATGTATAATAGTGATCAAACCATCGCATGTCATCACCACGATAGCCAAAGCGACCTTTAAATTGACACAAACTAAAAAAACCTTCGCGCTTGTGACCTAAGCATCTAGGCACCAAAACCACATGTCACCATCATCCCCATCGAATGCCTTTTAGTAGAGTGACCACATGTATTTTTTATTCTTCTGTGAATTTGGAATTACAGTTAAGGATGAATGAGATCTAGTTGAATAAGGGAAGGACAAGGACGAAAATGAATGAATGGATAAGTGTAAGTATTAGCTTAGGTATTAAATAGAAAGTATGGTCAAATTAGAAAATCCTTATTTATTTTATTTCCTTTCAAATAATTCCGAACCCTTAACCATTTTATTACCCAACCATTATTCTATCTCCGATTAGAATTCCACTTGAGGCATCAAATCCAAATTTTATTTATATTTATAGTTTGTTTTCTTTTATTGAAATATCACTTTTCAATTTTCAATAATTATAAATAATTGTTTTATTTCCAAAATAAATTTCAAAGTTCCACAAATATTATTTATTTTATCGAAATAAATTTTCAAAACTTTTTAGATTCTTAAGACACAATTCGAATTCCAATTTTGAATTTTAAATCAATATTATTCTTTTGATGTTAAATAAAATCCAAAAATTCAAATTATTAAATTAAATTTGATAAAATGTTTAATTAGATTCCCAATTCATTTTGAAATATTTAATTTATTTTATCTTCGAATAGGGATGTAACAATTAATGAAGGAGAAAGATAATCAAATAAAAAATTAGGGTTCACAAAATCATACCTTGATTGTTTCAATGCAAAAAAATTGTTGTTATCCTTCAAACACGTCAATTGAAACACAAGTTTTGATTAATTCTCGCACGAGAAGAAATTGATTTCTAAAAACGAAGAGAGGGAGAGTTTTGAGTTTTCTTGATAGAATTTGATAAAGTAAGAATGAAGAGAGCGAGAAGGGGGCTACTATATTACCGGATCCAGAATTATGGATGTAATTTGAATAGTTGTAATATAGTATACAAATATAAAAGGCAATTCATCAAAAAGCACCAATAATGTCTTCCACATTACAATACTGTAACTCTTTTAAATTGCACATGTCTAATCTAGTAAAAAAAAACAACGACGATAATTGAAATGTCGTAGTATTTTTTCCACATTAAACAAAACATATGCAATTTCAAATTGCGTTTATATAATTTTATAAAAACAAAATACATGCAACAATAAAAGTGTCATCTATATTTTTGGGCCAACATGGCTAAGTCGACCAAAACTGGTCTTTATCTATAATTAATTTGAAAACTGGCCTATTTGTATACAAGTTTTAAAAAGGGGCCAAATCGAATTTTTCTCCAGATATTCATCACACCGACAATTTATTGACTACAGGATCCTACAGTCAAATTTTCCACATACCATAAGAATAATTTACACACGCACATATATTATTATGATGATCGTATTATGAACATGAATATACATTAAAATATAAAATAAAAATAAATTGATAAATTAATTTTATATTATATTATTTGTAAATATTATTTTAAACTTAATAAGCAAATAAATATTTTAAATAAGTTAAACAAATTAAAATATTATTCAAACACTTTTATTAATTAAATACTATATTTTATTTTATTTATTCACATAAATAAAACATAAGATCTTGTGCAATCAAACAAATTTTTTTCTTGTGAAATTGGTTGTTTCTATCCTACTGCCAATGCTCACGATCTCATAGTTTGAGCTATTAAGCACTTCAAATTAGAAGGGATAATGAAGGATGTTACTGTTTGGAAGTGCCATTATTATTTAATGTTTTTGCTTTCAATTTTTTGATTAGAAACAATAAGAGCTATTAGAAATTGACCGTGCTATAGATGCGTCATTGTCTTTAAAGTGGAATTCGACACAACATGATGCAGTTTTAAATTGTCGTTCTTTCGCAAAGACTAACACAACAATCTTCAAACCCATATACCTGGGTTAAAAAATTTAGAGAAGCACCAAATACCATTTTCGTAGGAGCTTGTTCAAGAATTCAGAGAAGAGCAAAACACTATTTTTCTAGGAGTTTTAAAGAACTATTGGAAGATAGGGTCATTTTTTTTCGTTGTCTCTCTCTACCAAATATATGCCAATAAATAGGCATATGAAGAAACTATTTTTAAGAATTCAAAGAGGTAGTTAAATATAAATGGTCAAACATGAGAATGATCGATTCTTCAATATAAATATAACTTCGATGAATGAGAACAAAGGAACGACAATAGTCAAGTAGATAAATAAACGTGTCTTTTGAGTTAAGGTAAGCTGAATAAATTGGATAAAAAGAAAAGAAAACAACGAAGGTCTGACCGGTGTCTATCCTATGCCAACGTTGAACGGTAACGCGCAATAAAAGTTTCAATTCTAATGGAAATGTGGATATATAAGTTAAGAAAAGGAACAAAATGTTTTATTGTTATTCAATGATTTTATTTTAAAGGCCAAACCATGTTAATTTTTATTTGCAAGTTATTATTTAATACTAAGTGACTAGAATTTTCAAGTAATTTCAAAGGGATATGCATTAATTTGAAAGACTTTGCACAAAAGGTCTCTCTTTCTGATTATATTACAAGAAAAGTCCATGCAGGCAATAAGTTCGTAAATTCGGTACCTTTCTAAGCATAAAGCCCAATCCTGATAGATCTTGCGCTTTTCAAAAATTTCAAAAAAAATTCAAATCAGTAACCACAAGTAGCTTGCACTTTTCTGATAACAAGCGAAAGTTAGTTTACGATTTTCAAAATTTTAAAAAATTAATTAATTTTTTTCAAAATTAGAAAGCGCAACTTCTCTTGCATTTTATGCCAAAAAAGTGTATCGTATCTTGAATTTTGCTATTTTTTATTTGACGTTACAAGCCTAGGTTAGAGTTGCATTGTAAATACAATCCGTTGTGTTTTGATATGATGACGCATTTCTCCTCCGTTTAAGCAGCCGAAGCCCAATTTTCGCAAAACACTTTTTGCCAGCCGCCTTATTGTCCAAATTTATTTCCCCTAAAATTAAAATGTATTACTCTCGCCAAATCATAAATGTATTCCCTCTCTTCTTATCGTCTACTTTTTTCTGTAGACGCCATGGCTGATTTCATGGACTCTTGGTACGTCCAGATATGGACGAAAACAAAACGTGATCGCCGATCTCGTCTGAGAATCCTACGTATGTGGCTTCTCCATATGCTATTTGTCATCTGTTCTGGTGGCTGTGAAGAACGACGATGAAGAATTTCAGAACATAGATCAATCTCATGGAGAGTTGTTAGAGAAATCATGGAAGCTAATTTCATGTAAGCGTCTAGTAATTTTGATAATTTGTTAATACTGCGTTGATAGCTTTTCTACTTATTATATAAATAAGATGCGCTGTTAATGTTGAGTTACAAAATTACAGTAAGAATTGGTTATTAATTGTTTTGATTATCCGATATCATTAGTTAATATAACCATAAGGATGTAATTTTTATAGTGAGTGAATTTTAGGATAGAGAAACCAGTCTCCGTCCATGTTTGGTTTGAAAACTAACTTGTTGTCTTGCGTGATTTTACTACTCTCTTTCTCTCTCATGCTAATTGACATATAAAATTGAAATTACAAAACAAAAACTCATTTTCAAACTAAATACTATTTAGAGAAATAGGCCCTAGTTTTTAAAATCTGGACAGAAATATTTTTTGGTGTTAATTCAATAGCTTACACCAACTCGGATGCTTTTGTTCAATCACCACTCCAATTATATATGCATAATGACATGCTCTTAAATTATAAAGGTAACTTAGATTATTTGTATTTTGCTATACATCCAATAAAATTAGAAAGCTTACGATTATATCAAACATTGAAAATTGCATTTTAATTCAAACATGCGAGCTTCAAACACAATAATCAAAAGGATAGATATTCGATTGAAGTTATATTAATAATAGAAGCCGGTTCTTGTCATAATCGACCGGATCAATTTTTGAGATGTCAAGTAAACCGTTGCTGTTGAATTTTTTAATCCATTGGTCTTATTAGTTATAAACTAGCCAAAATCAATGTAGTGTAATTATAGCCGTTTTTCATAACCGTTCAACTTGACGCTCTGAGGAGGTTCTCAAGTTTTATTCCAATTGCACCCTTAAAAGTATACTCCATTTTGGTTATTTTATCTCTCCAACTCATATGTTATTTACTTTAAGAAAAAACATTTTCATGTTTTTTTTAAAGTTTTGAACATTTTACCTGTTTTAATTATAATATTATTATATTTTATTACTTAATATATCTCAACACACTCATCTCTCTTTTCCAATGCGCACGCACGTGTCCTCAAAACCCGAACTCTTAAACTAATTTTTCTTTTATAATTCCAAACTCGCAGCATCTTACACTAACGTCGTTTTTTTAAATCATTATACAAAAAAGTATATTTTTATTTTTTTATATTCTATTCTATAATTATGTTATACAGGAAAGTGAAATTTTATTTTATTTCAAATTAGCATCTACTGTTTCAAAACAAATGAATGTATGTATACATATATATTCACAAAAGATGATCATCTTTATAACGACATTTATACAATATACTGAGTGAGTGAGCAGTTTCTTATTATCAAAAAATTTCAATGATTCTTTTCATTTTTATAGTTTATTCTAGTATTTGGCTTGTTTCAAACATTTTTGTTGATGATTTTAATTTTTATAATGTTTTTTTTATGCATTTTGGGTTATGTTAATTTTGATGATATACAAGTTATTTTGCATTCTTATCTAAACTTCTAAATCTAACCGATGCCTAATTAACACAGCAACATATATTCATGAATTACATAAATACCTCACAAAAATTAGTCGAAACTGATGCTCTTATTTACAGTGAAAATAGCTAAGCTCAAAGCCGCTCGTCAATGCTTCTACAATTCTAAGGTATAGGGCCTTAAAGATTAAAAAAGAAAGTTTTAAGAATTATTAAAAAAAAATTGAAATGGATGTTTTGGGAAGATGAGAATTTAGTAATGATTGAATACCATCCTCTTATTTGAACGTTAATGAAGCTGTTATTTGAACGTTAATGAAGCTGTTTATTTTGACTAATCGAAACAAAAAGTAAATGTACATCTAAGGGTTAGTAAATAATTATTAGACTAAGTAGTTTCTTCTTAACCTATATAAATAGAAGAAAGAGTAGTTTATTAAATAGTCTTTTTAAGAAAATAAAGGGCTTCACTCACACTCGAGCCCAGTTACAGGTTATTTGGCAGATTTTGATCCAATTAGGCCATAGGACATTGTCGACATCTACTTTTAGGGTATAAAAATATCTCCACTCTGAAAACTTAGATCTGTTGCCGTTGACGAACTCCACCGACCGCTGCCATTGAATTCAAGCTGCCGCCTATCGCCTTCACCTGCTCACATCGAAGCATCAATACCTGCTCTTTTTGAAAAGTGATGCTCAAGACGTTTAGAGAAGCCCTAGATGCAAAAAAGCACTAGGCGTAAGCTCGTGGCACTTTCGCCTTGACAACTATGGTCAAAGAAGAAAAAATATAATTTTGGCGAGATCTCGGATTGTTATTTCAATCCATATTTCGATGAGATTTGAATATTCAGGACGGGATGAGTGTCCAAGAAAGTATGAACGAGATTTTATATATTGTCTCGTTTGAGTGTGAAAATGAGATCTCGGATAAGATCTCAGATGAGATACATGAAATTTAAAATCATGGATGATATACTGAAGTACAAGAGTTTTGTTTTGGATATATGAGATTTTAATATTTCATATACATAATTAATATGCATTTTTATGTATAGTTACTCAATATCACATAAAATGTAAAATTTAAATTCAAAATAAAGCTGACAAAATACATGTATTAAGCTCTATAGTTTCAACGTTCATATAGATATTCAAAACATATATTAATATTGATAAAAATAAATAAAACAATATAGTGCAAATTAAATAAAGTTGATTTATGCAAACAATTCATTATTAGGTTAAGGTTATCAGTTTTGGATTTAAATTGTAAATCATAAAGATTTTTTGTTTGAATTGAATTTAAATTGTAAACCGTAAATTTAAGGTTTTTATATATTGATGTTTAGAATTTATACATATTAGTTAAAAAATCATATCAGTCACATTTGTTTATACATATGTCAAGAATTGATTATTGTTTTTATTTATCTTATAGAAATTTCATCATTGAAAAATGAGATTGCTCCATAGTAGTTGCTTTGAGGGATGCTTTACATCTTTTATTTATGAGAAAAGAAAGAGCTATATTTATTAGGTTTCAACAATATGTTTTTTTCTCAAACTTCTTCAATACACAAACTTTTAATGCATGCATTTTATGGTGAACACAACATGACAATGTTATGTTTTCCATTTATTTTGCGATTCCTTACCATAAATATTTAAAAACATTACTTCAAAAGAATTGAAACAAGTTGAAAAGACGACAAAGTATAAAATGAATATATAATAGTCATCTTCAATTCCACCGTTCTCCTTTTTGTCTTCAATTTCCAATTTTTTATTCTCATCCTCCGTTGAGTAGCCGTGACCATAACCATCTTCTTTCCCATCCTCTTCAGCTAAAACCTCCTTTCCGTTTCAACATATGAATAAATAATGTTTAATTTACCACGCTTTTGATTTGTGGAATCTTACAACTTGCGTCTTCTTAAGTTTTGAAACATTCATGTGCATCCATCTAACTAGTGTCAAACGGTAAAGCGGGATTTTCTTGCTCACATATCCATTCATCATCGCTATCCATGTCAGATAAACATATTTGATATAGGCCATCAATTTCCTTTCTTTTTCCATGCCTGAGTTCAAATTGAAGAATGTATTTACAAAAACTAAAGCAAAGTCTTTTTTATTTTAGATAATTCCTTCGCATTATGCGAATCTAAAGTTTTGAATATAAGAAGTTTTCATGGATGAACAAATATAAGAAGTGAAATAATTTATTTTGCTTATACCCGATCAAACGTGCTCTAGTTACGCTCATAACTTGTTGAACAACATGTCATGCTGAAAACTTTTATTGCAAACCTTTGTAACCCATGACATTCACCACCATAGCTCTCCCATCTCAAAACTGTTGATTCATATAATACAAAATTGTTATATACATAACTTTATATCGTAAAATGATAGCAAAAGTAGGCATGAGGATATTGCATAATGCTTACCAGGTTAATTAGTTTGACGACTATCAATAGCAATTAGTTTTTCCAAACCCTCCTTCTATCAATGAATACAAATCAAGTAGTCCATCAGGTTGGAGTCATTCTTTCTGTAGTGTCGTATAGTCCTTTTTTAATCCTCACATCCATTGCATATTTATTATTACATCAATATTTTGGATTCAAAAACTCCACCTCATGTAAAGATCTATCGGGTTGAGCATTCCATCGCCCATCAATGATTTCTCACACTTCCTCATATCTAGACTCCACACTTTGTAATTTTGATCTAATTTTTTCTTTTGTTTGATCCATTACCTTATAAATATAACTCATTGCAGGTTTGCATCACCATCTGACAGTCTAAAAACTTTAACGGAAGGAATTGTACTTTTCTACCAATATTTTATTCCATCTTACAAATTCTATTCCGTTTAACCAAATTGCATTTCCTTTTAACAATTGTAAAAAAAACCAAAAGGAAAATTATAACACAATGAATTATACAAATTAAGAAAGAAAATGTTTACCTTATGCGACTGCTTGGTAAGTCTTCTCTCTCTTTTCAGATTGTTTTTCTGGTTTGGATTTTGTTTAACTCAAATCTCTTAAATATGATTTACTTGTATTGGTTGTGGTCTTTAATTCTTCCTAAATGACAAGTTTCCTTCTTTTTACTTTCTAATTTGGTCTTTTGATGCTAATTTCTTTCTCTTTATTGGATGTGACCTTTTGTATGGCTTGGATTTTCAAGCATCCTTACAGGTACCAGTAAGTCAAAAATAATGTAGTCAATGTTGAGTGCAACTTGTAGTTTTAAACATTTCCACTGATAATTTTGACCAGATCTTGATTTCTTTAGTGGGTTTAAAACCAGGAGATGCACCATTCAATTTTAATCACGATCACCACACAGTTCAACTTTTGATAACAGTGCATTGCAATCTTGGTTATTAGTTGTATTTTTGAATTACCTAGAGAACTAAGTTGAGATTATAAACTCTAAGTAAGTATGTGTTTGCCAATACATACTTCAGGTGTTTGTTACAAAGTTGTCAGTTTCAGATTTTGAACTCGTAATACTTGGTCCTGTCGTCTGGACCGTCAACCAACTGTACCAACCTTGTGTTGACTTTGGTTATTGGTTGCAACTAAAGTGTAACTATAGATAAAGTGCATATATAGAGCAAAGTGCAATTGTTCATATAATTATTTTGAGATGCGTGCTATTTTTTTTTTCAAATAGAGCACTCATCTTGATACCTTGATGGTTCGAACCCAAGACATTTAGAATTTTAATGTAGAACCCCTTGCTGCTTATCGCTTGAGGCATTGATCTTTTATTTTTGAAGTGCACTATTTTTAAAAGGTTATTGTATAATAATTCATTTATCAATTTTTACCTTTCAATTTGTTCTTCCGAGTAAGACATTTTTAACCTAGAAGATCACTTTTAAAAGCATTACATGGGAAATACATTTTTATGTACTTAGGCCTACAAAATAGTTTTTCTTTACTAGTTGTAATTTATGAGAAAGTCGTTTTTTAAAAATAAGTAACAATAAGTAAACAATAGTGACCATCGATAGTCTATCTAATTCTTTACTTTAAAAGAGATTATTCTACTAGAAAGGTGTTTTTATAATCAGTGGGTGCTCTAATGGTTAACTAATTTTAAGCAATAAAACCGAATAGAAAATTTTACGTGATTTATTTTAATGGAAATTTGACGGTTACTAAAAAGTAAGCTCAAGGTAGAAGCTATTGAAAAGTGAAAAGCTTAAAAAACCAAGAGCAATTCTTTACTTAAGCTCAACTTGACTTGTGCATATCCTTCCATTATTATGACATTCAAAAGTGATGAGCTTAAAATACAAGATTCTAAATGATATACAACTTATTATTTAATGGTGTTTAAGGCTCTATGCTACATGACACCCAAGGGTAGACTAGGGAACGAGCTTAGCTAGGTTTTAGCCTAGATTTTTTACCGTGAAAAGCGATGAGCTTAAAAAATCAAACTATAAATGAGGTTAAATATGAATGATATACAACTTATTTCTTTGTTGTGTTTTTAAAACTCTAGTTAACTGGTACATGACACCCAAAGACGGAGATGGGGATGAGTTCAGATGGAGTGTAGTCTATCAAAAAATTAAGAGTTTCATAAAATACCGAGAATGCTTTAGCATTTTTATTATATAAATGGTATCTCTACCTAAGGAATATCAGATTTGGATCGTAAATGGATCAAATCTGACTACAGAAGATAAAATAATTGAAAACAAACTAATTGGAAAGACCTTTCTGTTTTCGTCTATATATAATCAAACTTCTTTACTTATTCTACCCTGGTTATTTAGAAGATCTTTCCAGTACCTTTCCAATGATATCTTGGTTGATGCTAGACCAATTTCTATTTTTGGTTCTACCAATGAAGTTATCAAATGCTACTTTGGCGTATCGATTCACATATTGATTTTCATTATAATCGCGACACTTGTTTTCTATTTTCTAGGTTTATCTTCAGAAGCACAAGTTCTACTATTTTTATAGAAGTGTATTTATAAGAAAGATAGAAATTAGTAGAACCAAAGATAGAAATTGGTAGAACTTAATACTTTTGAAGATAAACCTAAAAAATGGAAAACAAGCGTCACAGTTGTACTGAAGTCAATATGTGAGTCGTTACGTTGGTGTAGCATTTGCAACAATCTCATTGGTAAAACCAAAGATGGAAATTGATCTAGTCCTAACAAAGATATCATAGTGGAAAAGCATTTGAAAGATCTTCTAAATAACTAGGATAAAACAAGAAAAGAAGTTTGGTTATATCTAGAGGAAAATAAAGAGTTCTTTCTAATTATTTTATCTTCCGCACTTAGAATTGATTTATTTGAAGAGGTGAAGAAAGAAATTTTATTAATGAAGCCCAAGAAAAAGTGAGTTGGTAAGTAGTTATAGTTTAAGTTGTTTTTGTCACCCAACGCTATAATCATAACAGTAGTAAGAGCTGTCTACTTGCTCATCATGTGTTATCATCTTATGATGCTGATTATGATTCCAAATTTTAATTGCTCAGTGGAAACAAATATGAGGTGTGTATTAATTTGGATTACGAACAACCTCAGTATTCAGTTAATATTCTAACTTCGAGTAATGGTGCAGTCTCTTTATTAAATAAAATAAAATATATAGACATGTTGATTTGTGGAACCCTGCCACAAAACAGCTGAGGTCTCTATCATAATCATCCATCTCTCATTAATGTCAATGTCTATCGTTATATATTGCAATGAGTATCAAATTTGGATTCGGCTTTGATGCCAAAAGCAATGACTACAAGTTTATAAAAATCCTTTTATTGCTATCAAAACAAGCAAAACAATCCGAGTAAGGTATGCAACCCGAGAATCGATTCTTAGAGAATTATACATAAAGACGATGTTTTACCTTTCCAATATATCGATTGTGATGTTACATGCAAGAAATGGACATGTTTTTGGACTGAATACACTCATCATGATGAAATTTCTCGCATCTTGATTTCTTTTGATTTGTATAATGAAATATTTGAAACAATGCAACTGCCTGGGTAACATGAAAGGCATTAATACTTTAGAATACACTCATCATTGCTGTTATGCTTATAATACTTTAGATCTCATTAACGACAAACTGTGTCACATAAAAGGCATTAATTTGGAAATATTTGAAAGCGATCGCACATAATTTTAAATATGGACGTTGGATGAATACGGCTTGAAAGAGACTTGGAAAAAAATGTAAATTTGAACCTACGCATTTGGAAAGGAAGCTGCCTCCTGAAGTAGTTTGACTTTCAAAGAATGGGGTTTGTCATTTTAAGCTATGGATACGGTGAACCATACTTGTCCAACTGTGATGCTTGAGAAGAGGAGTATCTTGAGCTTCAAAGTCCCAAGCCTTTATCTTCAAAGTCTGTTGTAACAAATTCAAAATCCTAACCCTATTCTTTTGGAGTTTGTCTGTTATTAGGAAAGCCTGGTTTCACTTAAAAGTGAAGATGATGGTGCATATATATGAGGTTTTTCTTTCAAATTTGATATGAAGATACATTAACTGGGTGAATTAGTATCATCTTGGTGATTTTATTCTAAAGAATAATTTGTTGTCTTTTGGTTCCTCAAGGATTAGAGATGATTGCAATATGTTTCATTGTTCTTTCACAGTAAACCATCTTGTTTGTTTCTAAGATTCAGTTATAACTTTCTCATAGAGAAATTGCAAGGGCGCCATGTTAGTATAAAGCATTTTTTTCACTTACTTAAGATGGGTTTTTAGCTTACTTGAAGGTTTTATGGTTATAGATGATTGCAGTGTGCTTAATTGTTCTTTTATAGTAAAGCATCTTGCTTGATTCTTAGATTGTTCGGTTATAACTTTCTTACAGAGAAAACTGCAGTGCCACCATGTTAGTTTTATACATATTTTGTTTTACGTGCTTACTATTCTTATTGCAACTTGCTTGAAGATTTTATCATTACAGATCAACTGAACAAATACTGAGATGAATGCGTAGAATTCAGTTTTTTGTGTATATTGCAATCGTAATTGGTTGTTGAGGAGAAGGTATTGGTATCGTTTGTGGTTTTAAATTTAGGGTCTGTTCTTTACGAAGAGAGCTGAGAATTTGAGCGGAGCATTTGAGTGACGCATACGAACGGAGAATGTTGAGTGAACAAAGAGTGCGTTTGTGTACTGCGAGGTGAAAATCTGAGCGAAATATTTGAAATGTTTATATTTAAAAAAATTGATTTATGTTTAATTAATTTTAGTGAATAATATGTATCCATAATTTACAAAAATAAATAAATTAAATTGTAAAATTTTAAATTGTTCGGATTCAGTTCAAAAACAACTCCATGCTACAGTACACATTTAATACGATCGCAATGCAAAAACCTCGTTTCAAATGAACCTCATTTGGATATGCTATTAATTTTAGAAATTTATAAGTGTTTAAATTTAAATTACTTAAATTATTAATTAATTAAATAGTCCCCTTCACAACCAACGCATCATTTTCCTTCGTTCCCACAATGGGTCGTTTGCTCGTTGTTACTTCAGACACAGGAACAGGTAATTTGGACTGTCAACGATATCCTACTTCGATTGTAAATTGTAATTTTCTAATGCTTTAGGAATTGAAAAACCTCTGTTTTATTGCTTTATTTATCATGTTCATTTAATATAACTGGTACATGTAAGCAATCATTTTGCAGCCATTTTAAGATTTAAGTGTAGGAAAGTATCTTATAGCCTAAAAATTAGAGGGGCCTAAATATTCTTTAGTCAATGTTGTATTAAATGGGAATCTGTGATATAATTAAGTATAAAACAAACTTCAAACGGGAGTTCATTCAACTTAATAACTAATGAGTAGAGAGTTGCGCACTCTTTCAACTTAATAACCAATGAGTAGAGAGTTGCGAACTCACAAAGTGCATACTCTGAATCATATATAAGCATTTAACACTTAATGTGCTTATGCCACCAATGTTGTATGAACTCTAATAACTTTATCTGTCACCAATGGAAGGTGTCTTATAGCCCAAAAATTATAGGGGTCCAAATAATTTTTGGCCATCTTGGATTAAATGCGAATTTGTGATATAATCAAGTACATAAAAAACTTCAAACTGGAATTTCAAATATGAATTCGACTTAATTCATAATGAGTAGAGTCGTGATTCATGAAGTCTACCTACTCTGAATCGTATATAAGTGTTTAACACTTAATGTGCCTATGTCACCAATGTCATATGAACTCTAATAACGTTATCCAACACGTCAGCTAATAACTTTATCTATCACTGCTACACATTCAACTATGTGTTATTTTCAAGGTTACAAAGGCTTACACTTGACCTTAGATCTACACTGATAGAGTTAGGGTACAACCAAGAGGTAACTGTGTAATTTATTATGGATTATCTAACTTTATAATTAATTTTGTTCATGATAGAAGTGTTTGATTCTGTTGTATACTTGTAACATTGTGAAATAAATAATTAAGTAATAATTTAAAACATATTAATTGGGAAATCCTTAAATAATATGTTATATGATAATAATTGTCGAGCGTTGAAATCATGAGATTTTTTTACAATATTGAATATATAGTATTTTAAGTATTCTTAATCAAGATGTTTCGAGAAATGATACCGATACTTTCATTGAGACCATAGTACATAACGACCTTTAAATGTTGGGCAGTGTATATCATCACTGCCGAGGGCATTAAGAGGTTACATACTAGTTATTGTGTAACTATGAAATGACTCATCCTATAGTTTTCTGTTGGTCGATAAGAGCAAGATCAAACTAGAAATCTCAGTGTAACAGTATTATACAGTTTTTTTGAGTTGAGAATGTCGTTAAACTTCAGCATGAATACTGCATTTTAATTATAGTCCTCTTATGACCGTGTGATCATCGAGCAACTTTGCATCTGAGTTGAAACATTGAAAGTGATGCACCATACGATAGAGAATCTGTCTTCTTAATTGTATGAGATTAGTATCATGATCAACTGTAATCAACTCAAAGTTAAAAATTCTAGTCAGAGTCGAACGATTAATAATGTCTTAAGCCAGAGATTTTGAATATGGACTAACCAAGTTGAATGTGGATAATATTGGAGTTTTGACATAAAGAGGTCTTGTATAAACAGTAGTAACTAAAAGGTACCACTCCGATGATATCTTTATTAATAGTTGGCTTGAAAGCGCAAACTTTTTGGTCTGACTACGAATTTTTCAAAACACGCTTTACTCGTATATAATTTAATGATCACCTATTAGTTTTAGCATATTATTTCTAGGCTGGACTGGAACGATTCAAACTAAGTTAAAACAGTTAAATTTTCTTGAAAGTTCAAACTATTTCTCCACGCTTAAGAATAGGATGTAACAAATAAATTTCATTTACAAATTCATTGTTTATTAATCAATAACATAAATAAAATTCAAACTAAAAAAAATTAAATGTTGCAACTTAAAAATAAAAACTTAAATCAACTATACATGATTTCAAAGTAAAAACATGACCAAATATTTTTGCGAATCATTTTTTCTTGAATGTGTTAATTATATGTATATAAGTTGTAGAAGAACAATTCATGCGCAAAGCACGTGTCGTCATCACACACGACGCGTGTGCCATAGCGCTCGAATAAATAACGAATTCAACCAAACTGACACACCACTAGATAAGTTAATGTATGAACACTAGTATTTTGAAATTGTCAAATATTAATCGCTATCTGAATTCACACTACGAGTTGCACAACTGAATTCATTCCCAATAATTAAATTAACTAATATTTAATAAATATTAGTCATTGTTTTTTTTGAAAGGTACTTATGTACAACATATCACTGGGACAACATATCACATGTCAATAAATGTTTGAATTACGCTATGAAAGATTCGAACTTGTGACCTCTCGCACCAAAGTCGAATCACTTAACCACTGGAACAAGGTGTTTGTCAATATTAGTTATTGTTGTATTTGATATTTGAGATTTCTTTATTAAGTTAGCCTCTAGAAAATGTTCTAGGCGCGTTTGGTAATTAACAGGATGCATATGTAAAAGTTATATATTACATATCAATATAATTGATATCGATATATATAAAATGGAATTAACCGCGCTTGCGATTTAAGCGTTATAGGTCCAATTTGGGTCCTTTAGTGGCCGACCATAAGGCTCTGGTTGAGAGTTTATTTTCTACCGGTTTTGATTGGTTTTGGACGGCTCTGTAATTTATGTGTTATCATAACCCTTATAATTTTTTTTCCACATCGGTTGTTGTTAGTTATAAAAACAGTGAAAACCGACGCAGTGTGATTTTGATGACATTTCCCAAGCCATGAAATTGAGTGTTTCGAGGGGTTACAACCTTTTTTCAAGTATACCCCCACAATTATATTATAGAACAATCTTCATAAAACTAAATAATAAATATAAGAATATATATGTAACGTTACTTTAGTGAAAAACTCTCAAAACTAGTGTATTTTAAATTTTTAAGCGTGTAAACCAATCAAAACCGCCACGATCATTTACGGTCAAAAGCGTTACTCTTAAGACCTCTCATAAGTAGTACTACAAAACTCCCAAACGAGGCTTAAGGGGAAGAAGAAAGAAGTCTTGGGGCTGGACTTGGCAAGAAGAAATAGTGGAAGATCTTTTCCACTTGATCCACTATATAAGCAACCCAAAGCCCCCACATTTTTCTCCACTCTTTTCCGTCTTTGGCCGCTGCTACCTTTAGCCCTCCTCACAATAGCCAAACCCCCATTAACCCCAAAACATCAAACAGTTTGATTCAAGCGGAGATACTTCGACCCCATCAACCATGTGTAGGGATCTAGGAAATCTAAGAAACTTTCCGAATGGACGTGTGATTTTAAGGTTACACTTCTATAAGGTATATTCTGATTCGTATGTATATTACATAATAATAGCCTATACATATATTATTACAATGTTTATTTATAATTCAATTTCATAACTAATAATTAAATGCATTTATTCATGTTAGCACAATAATACCATACATACATACATATAAAATATTTCAGTTAAATTGCTCTCGATAATTTAAAAAATATTTAGGTCGAAATATATTTATATTATATATATAATTTACAAAATTACTAAAAGAACAATTTCAATTAAATGTCAATATACATATACATATATGTGTGTATGTATGTATATATATATATAAAATTAAAAATTAATTTTGGACACACGTATATTTATTTTTATTGTACTATTACTTAGTCAAATATAAGATGTTTTACAATTTTGAATTAATATCTTAAATTAAGATTTGAATGGCCACATATATATTTATTTTATTGTAATATTACTTAGTCAAATATAAGATGTTTTACAATTCTGAATTAATATCTTAAATTAAGATTTGAATTCAAGCATTTGTTTATCCAGTTAAAAATTAGATATTTTATTAAAATTAAAATTTGAAAAATCACGACTATGTAAATTATATACGATTTTGTAAAAAAAAAAAAAAAATTGAAATACATCGCAATTAGCAGTAGGTAGTGTTGACCTAGCTTTCAATCCATCACAAATTGTAGTTACTTCAACTTATATATTCTCGAATAGGCTGCAGTTGCAGTTTTATACTAAGGTTATAATATAATCAGTGTTCCATTTTTCAAAATCATGTGTTTGATTCGACCTTGCGTTGTGTGTAGGTATATTGTTATTTGGAAAGTTTTGGCATACATCCTTATAATTATAAAAATTAAATTTTAGGTCCATCCCAATTTCTTTTTTGTATAATTTCAATCCATATTTTTAGAAAAATAGGTGTAATTCATGGGGTATTTGAGTAATTTTACCAATTTTAGCATGTGCTCATGTTATTTTTTTTATTAAACTATAACCGCATGCAATACACGCTTTGACGGCTACTCTTAAATTTGAAAATGAGAGACGTAAAAGAGAGTTTTCAAAAGAGAGGGATATATAAAATAGTTTTCAAAAGGAAGGGAGGTAAAACAAACAAGGTTCAAAGAGAGTGACGTGTCCATAATTTCCACTTGTTATTTTGTATCCCTAAAGCATGAATTTCATCTTCAATCTCTGCCAAATAATGTCATGTCTTCCTATTATTTGTTGCCACTACATCTGCTCAGCGCCGAAGTTTAACGGTAATTTTACCGCACTAGGTTAATCTTACTATGTCCAGTACAGATATATTATGCTGTTGTGCAATCCGCATATTATGTGGACTATGGTTGAGTTTTGTTGGTTGGATTTTCTCCGTTGGATTTTTCTCCTCTTGATTTTCCACTTCTTCGGTGTGAAATTTGAATTAAAGGTATTGCTCTTATTTAGTAGCTTCAAATTTCATCATATATTGATTTAACCTTTTCTTATTTCCAAACATTGTATTTTCAATTTTCGCTAACTGATCAATTTCGCAATTACCTACCCTTGTGTTTGTTTTGTCCTCTAGATTTCAACTTCTCGTAGTTCCTGCCTTTTTTCCTTTTGATACAACTGTCAGAATGAATCCTGTTTAGTTTTTTATATGGCAAATGTATACCAAGCTAGCATGTTCACTCTTCATTTTGCTCGATTGATCCCCAAACTTTGAATTATCCTCAACTGCCATGTATATTGAAACATATACAGGCAATAATTTTACTGCATGCTGATTGATGTCCATTTCCTCTAATAGCAGATGCATCTGCCCTATATATTCATATGCTTGTCAAAGCCATCCATATATACACCAAGCTAGCTTGTTCACTCTTCAATTTGGTTGATTGATTCCTAAAATTTTAATTGTTCTTAACTACTGTATATATACTGAAACATATATATGCAATTAATTTTAATTGTGCAACAAGAGGGATGTGTCCATGATATGCTGATTCATGTCTACATTTTTATTATATATGTATGATGCCATAGATTTTTATTTTGTCAAATTGTGAACTTAGCTAATATATATTTTGGGTAGTTAATTATTATCATGCATTCATTTACATAATAATTCCTCACTCAGTGCCATTCATTCCTTAATTTGCAGATCCACGTTGCATCTGCACTGTCTATATATGTGCTCCCCTATCCTTCCCTTAATTTCAAAGTTGTAAATTTTATATTCATTGGTGCTATTTTTTCATGTTCCTTTCTACCTCAGCATATGTAATGTTTTGTTTTTCTTCAGAATCCTTCATCGACATTCATTAGCACATACATATTTTACAAAATGTTGTTTGTATGCTTAAATGTGATCTATTTTTTTTAACAGGCCATGTCATTAAGTAATTTATATTCATATATAATTTTGTGTTTATCAAAATTTTAATTGGAATAAAATTAACTTTTAAACTTTCACTCTTTTTTTTTATTATCAAAAACGGAACATGTTAAACTAATGGCAAGGAGAGTTCTGGAGCCAATTTTGACTTCCTTTTCCTATTCAACTTTGGTTTCCCAAATAAGTATTAGAGAGAGGGAGGGAGGACAAATCTGTATGATGGTTCGGTTAAGGACTGATGTAATAAGCAGAGTGGTTTATCAGATCAATTAATGGGGCACAAGAACATTGAAAAATTAGTGTACATTTATCAGCATATCTCATTACTATATTGACACCTAGATTCCCAACAACGGTGTAGACACTTTGATTTTTTTAATGCTATATATATGTTGTGTTATCCGTATATACTTTCTTAATAGTTTATAATAAACATTTGATTTACCTGGATTTTGAAAAGAAAACTCTTTTGTGCTCTAAAAGATAACGAAATCATGACAAATATATTCGGACCCATACAAGATCTCCAGGGTCATTCAATTTTGTTTTGGATGCTAGACATATTTAATTGACCTTCATGCCTCTTGGAAAAGGTTACACAAAGAAGATATGTTCTGTACTCAATCAATACATACTAATCTTGCCTAAATAATTAGCTTTGTTCAGCGTAGGTAGTCAGCTTCTTTTGACACACTGCAAACTTGGCATCTTTTGAAGAAAAAAAGTTTGTGTCTGCTGCTAATATGCAATTAGATTCAGCACGAACTACATGAAACCAATGGGATAAATTCATTTTCATATCAACTAAGACTCACCATCCTTTATCAACTACACTGAATTGTGGAGACTTTTTCTTGGACAAAAACGATATTAAGGTTAACCTAATAGTTTGATAAGATTTGAACTTTGAATAGTTTATCTTAAACACACACAAAAATAATTGCTGAATATTTTGATTCATCTTATCAATTTGAATTTGTCATTTCTTAGTTTTTATGCGCTTGAACAAACACACACTAGCATTGTCGACTGATGTAGACTTGTAGAGTATTAACACTGAAATGCAGAACAAGTACTCCAAACAAGATGTAGAGTAGGTGAACAAGGCATAAGGCGATACACCGAAAGTGTTGTGTTAATTCCTTGCTAAAATAAGGGGAAGATCTAAGCAAGAGAGTAGAATAGGAGGCTACTGAATAGATTTGCACATCTGCTGCAAACTGACTGTATCACATGGCTCGGCTTAGGATGAGTCTGAAACTAGTATTGCAGTTACAATTGGGTGGCTGAAACTAGAATGTAGATGTGTGTTTGGGACCTGTTCAATCTTTGATACTTTGATGAACAGGGGCAACACTAAGCTTTAGAATGCACTGTCTCAGATTAAACCGATGTAGAATATTAATCTAAAAATAAGCCTGATAACGAGGCTAGTTATTATGGCTAGAACTCTGCTTCTGAATATGCAAATCTGAATATTAGATTGTAGTTTAGTTTAGTTAAAGGAACCACCAAATTTAGAAACTGAGGTAGAAATAAACTGTAATATTGGGGCTTGATAGAGGTAGAAAATTCTAAAGCTAAGCTTCAGAAAATGCAGCTGTGTATTGTAGCTGTGATTAGTTAAGGTATAACATGCTTGGTAAGTGTTTGATGATAGAATGCTTAAGTTACGGAATTCTGAAACTTGTTACTATTGAGATGCTGAGATTGACTAAAAAATTCTTGGCGATAGAATGTGGACATGACAGTTCCGTGCGTGCATAGCAAAGTAAGGCAGAAAGTTTGAACCAAGGTGCAGTCATAGCATCGTTGTAAGTGACCTGTTGCATTCGACGGAAACTGAAAAAGGGAATGGCATTCTGCTACACATACTGAAATAGTGGTGCTGCTTGGTAAGTGTTGCTGCCGAGTGATCTGTTTGGGATGAATGAAGCTGTACAAAAGTGTTCCTTGCTTTGCAAACTGAATAGGTTAGTATCATTGAGAACCCATTTATTTTATACTTTGCTTAGTGGTAAAAGTGAATTTTTAATATTTGGCTATGGAGTTTGAATTGTAGCAACTAGCAACACAGATGAGACATCAACGTCCTTCCTCTGCTCTAAATGACGTTAGTAATAAAATATCTACTTTGGTATTCTGGTAGGGCTGTCTATGGATATCCGAAAAATCCGAAATCTATCTGCATTCTTATCTGAAAAGCGGAAATGCGAATGCGGATACAAAGACATCCGCATTCGAAAATTATCCGTTCGGTTATGTCAAAATTATAGTTTTAAATTATGTGTATTAAAAAAATATTTATTTATTGTTTTTATTAAGTTAGTAGTATATATTATATGCGTCTAGTGGCTTATTAACCGTTCAAAAGTATTCATTATCACAATAATTGCTTATTTCAACACTTCTATAATCAATGAACTTGAAAAAAATCATGTTTAAGTTAAAAAAGTTATTTATATTTCTAGATTTATCGGTCGTTGGCCGATATGATAATTATCCGATATTCTTCCGTATCCGCGGATACGGACATCTGAAAATTATTTCGGATGCGGATATGACACTATCTGCATCCGAATGTATTTGACAGGCCTATATTCATGTATCTATTCTTTAAAATAATTTTTTACATCTTTAGTACAATGTATGTATAATATGGATTGGATAATACTTTGCATTACATAATAATATGATAAGGCAAATTTCTTTATCATTAATTTGGCTATTGCATTTGCTATACGTGAGTATAATTGATAGGATATGCATTACGATGTTGGTGCATCACTGGTAACTTAAATACTCTAGTATCTTCACAAAAATTAGCATATTATGTTACATGATGTTCATTGTATTGTTTTTACTTGTTATGGACCATAATGATGTTGAAAGTAAGTTATTCGCCCTTTTAACTTTAGGTATGTTTGAATCACTTGTAATGAATTTGCACTTTATCCAGTGCTCAATCCTGAAAAATATTCATAAACTAACATTAAGCATGATTCATTCTTTTCGTTGAACTTGTTGCATCTTAGGGAAAAAAAGGTAATTGAATTCTATGGGAGAAGCCTTTGCATGTACATATATATTAATGTAAAGAAAACTTGCTAAAAACTGAGATACTTGATGTGATGTATGCTCGATTTTAAATTTTAAAAAAGTAAATGTACCCGAATGAATGCCCGTGAAGGCATAAATGTGAGGCTAACATGAATATATTTCTTTCTGTATAAAGAGTTTTCCAAATCTTTATCACTAACCTATAAATAAAAGAACAAGTTAATTCCATTTAGCTAAAATATCCAAAGTTTATGCACACATGCCTCTTTTGAGTTCTTTGGTTGCAGATAAGTGCGGCAAAATGATAAGTGGTAAAGAATATTTGAGAAATGCGACAAAGGCTTGATGGCACACAAAATTATGTTAACCGTTGACGAGCATTACTCATTTTGGCTTTTATATTTCTTGTTGATAAGATCATTACAGTGACTTATGGTGTATGAAAAATTCCTAGAGTAAACATGTTTGATGAAGGATTTTGTGTTGTAGATTAGTACTACAATGTTTTTACACTGATTACTAATTTGGAAGGGTTTTCTTAACATTCTAGCTACGCATAGAGCTTGAAGGTGGTAATAACAACCAAGGTGTCTTATGTCATTGGAGCCACACACAGGTGATGGTCCTAATATTATATCATATCATATCTCTGCCTTAATGAATATATTATCACTATCCCAGCAAGGTGTCTATGTCATTCGAGTATATTTATTTAAGTCAGTTATTTTATAATGTACATGCGACAACTCTAGCAGATGATGCTCTGCTAAGACCTAGCAGATATAGTAAAAATATATTATTCTGGATTCCTGAATGCCAACGAACAGAGACTGATTCTTAGGCGCTTGCTCTAGCAATAACTACTTTAAACTTTCTGGGCTGATCCAGCAGTTTTGGTAAGATTAATTGAAAACTGATTTAGCTTGTATAACTTTCGGCAAAACCATTAACTATTTTGAGTTTTGTGTATACATACGTACCAAAGGGTAAACTATCAATAGACTTGTAGAGTTGTTGTAGTCACCACACGATTCCATTTCTTCCATTAGATATGAATTTATTTTACTTGGATCAGATGAATGAAGTTTCTATGGTTGTAGTGATAGAGAGACGAATTGCTAGTGCGAATGGTAATCAGAAATCACATTTTGACAACGATTCCGTATTTGAATCCTATTCCTATAATAGAAGAATATTAATTTATTGTAATTAATGTGTGAAGAATTATAATATAGTCAAATTTTAAAAAAACTAGGATTTAAAACACAGGATCTTCTAAATTCACAGCTAGCTAGGTCACTCGTTCTTTTCCCACTAACAATTATACCATTATATAAATTCTGTATGTAGACCACAAAACTAAATCACATACAATGACAATGTCTTTCTCTCTTGAATCATTCATCCTTTTCACGTTGCTTTCATCTTCTTTCTTGTATAACATTGCTAATGTTGTATCACCTAATTTACAGACCTACATAATCCAAGCTCATGCAATGGTACTAGATCACTGCTGGGTAATCAGAAATCACATTTTAAAGCAGCATTGAAGACTATTGTTTCATCTGTCATTGATGAGGTACGAAAAATACTGTACTACTAACAACATTGAGTTAGTGGGTAGTCAATGTTACCCTTACAGAAAATCTAACTTTTACTGCTCAAATGTTTCAAAATATTTTTAACCATTTCATTAAAGTTAATTAAGGCGGGTGCCTCCAGTGAATTGGGAAATTGTATAGGGCAAATTGTAGCTTTGATTTGAATTTAAGATGACTTGGGCTAAGATCTTCACACTATTATTTAGCGCAGCCAAAATTGAAGCAGCTAGCATAGGCTGCATTTTGTAAATGGGTTTGTTCACGTATGATTCACATCGGCCATTTGAAAATGTGTCTGTGTCCTTTGTTTTAAATCTTGTACAAAAGGGTAACCTGTTAGTTGCAAGACACTTCTCCTTCAGTCTTATTTTATGCATAGCACATTCAATATTGCTTGTAAAATTAGGTGAATGCGTATATTTTTGGTTGATTATACTAGGACGGTGATTAACTTTATACTTAATCTTTATTTGATAATAAAACTAATTTAAATTTATCCTTTGCTTACAGGTTGTTGAAGAAATACGACCGCTTCAAGAGAAGGAAAAATCATCAGTGGTAGTTTGCCAAGATTGATAAAGTTTCTAATGCTTTTCTAGTGCCATCTTATTTTGCTACTTGTCTCTGTACCTGTAAAAATTGCTAATATGAAGTGTTAGGTAATTTATTGAATATTATTTGGTGTATCAAAGATGACGTTAACTTTATTGTGTTACGGAAAAAAATTAATTGCAAAATATACCATTTTGAATTTTTTTAGTACGTAGTAATGTGGTTAAAAATATATAGTAGTGCGTCAGATGTGGTTAATGTTTTAGTTCATTTATTATGATTGTTCAATTTGTCACATCATTTTGGTTTCGTAGAATTTTAATTATGTTAGGGTAACATTTTTCATAGTGTGTAAGAAATGTCGTTGGGTATATATTGTTTACGTTAAAGTGGTCACAAATACATAAAAGATTTATAGAAGAAAATAAAGAAATTAAATAATAAGTAAGAAGAAAACGATACATGATAACTATAGTGGTTCAGTTAAATATTGGTCTACGTTCGTTTGAACTTTGTTGTGATTTTGCAAAGCTTTTACAACGTGATTTTATGGTTCGATGGTCTATGGATCAATAATGACCCGTGATAATGTAGCAATAGTACAAAAATTTAGAATGGAAAAAAAGAATTTCGAAATTTAAAAAAGGAGTAGCATATTTCTTTGGATTTAAAAGTAAATTAGGTAATGCTGAAAGCTTTTATACTTTGGAATTATATCTTAGTTCAAATTTTAATTTATATATCTTTCTTTAATAATAGTTGTAATACTTTCGGTGTCACACTTTTTTGTGTCAACGTGAACTACCAAAAATGCCCTTCTGTGGATATTATTAAATTTCTTAAAATTAGTATCTACAAGTAAACTCATTTTACAAATTCAAAAATCTCTCTCTACAAATATTAAAAAACCTTAATATCACATAAATATAGAATCTAATAATTAATTTTTTTACAAATTCAAAATGCACTCTACAAATATTATCAAATCTTAATCACTATAAAGTATATCAAACAAGTAAACTTCCTGTATAAATTCGTTCTTTATTAATTAATAACAGAAATAAAAATTCATACTAAAACAAAATAGATAGTGGAACTTAAATAAAAATTAAAAAAACTACACATGATTTCAACGTAAAATATGATTAAATATTTGTACTTTTTTTAATGTGTTGAAACATATACAATTCATAGAAAACAATTCATGCGCGAAGCACGTGCCGTAACGCTCGTACATTATAACACGATTTCAATTGCAGCAGCGTGTCCTGTGTGTTCTTCATATATGCTTGACCAGTGGTGGCTTCTAGTGCAATATGCGAGCATCCTGCCTTGTATGAACGAGGTTCTCCATTATAAACTTGGATCCAACCATCGACAGCTTGAAAGGTGCTGCTTTTCACGTATCCTGGCCCAACAAATAAAAGAAGCACCTAAAATCCATCCATATATACCAAGCTAGCATGTTCACTCTTCAATTTGCTCAATTGATTCCCATACTTTGAATTATCCTTAACTGGCATGTATACTGAAACATATATAGGCAATTAATTCTACTGCATGCTGATTAATGTCCACTTACTTTAATAGCAGATGCAGCTGCCCTATATATTCATATGCATGCCAAATCCATCTATATATACCAAGCAAGCTTGTCCACTCTCTAATTTGGTTAATTGATTCCCAAAATTTTAATTGTTCCTAACTAGTATAAATATTGAAACATATATAGGAAATTAACTTTATTGCATGTTGATTGATGCCCATTTACTTTATTAGCAAATGCAACTGCCTTATACATGCATATGCCTGATTCTTGTATGTTCTCTTCTGCTAGATAATTAAAATCTGTCTATGTTTTAATTATACATGTATGATGTGATCAATTTATATTTTGTAAAATTGTGAACTTGCCTATTATATCTTTTGGGTAATAAATTATTATCATGCATTCATTCACATATTAATTCCTCCCTCGGCGCTTTTCGTTCCTTAACTTAATTTGCTGATCCATCATTGCATCTGCATTGTCTACATATGTGCTCCCCTTTCCTTCCCTGAATTTCAAAGTTTCTTCTATTTCTCATATTTATTAACTTTTATATCCGTCGGTGCTATTTTTTCATGCTCCGTCTTACTCAGCATATGTAATGTATTATTGTTCTGCAAAATCCTTTGCTGTCATTCATTAGCATGCATATGCATATGCATACACATACATACTTTTACATACATATACATGCATACATATAAATATACATACATTCGTGTATATATGTGTGTGTATTAAAAATGTTGTTTGTATGCTTGGATGTGATCTATTTTTTCAATAGACCATGTCATTAAGCAACTTATATTCATATATAATTTTCTGGAATTATTATAGTTGCATTAGGATTCTAAGTTAAATTGTTAGACCGAAAAATCCATGTTACCGAGATCTCTCTGATCTGATGAAAATAGGAATTCATGTTGTTTAGGTTCGAAGTATTTAGTTTCCATCAAAATTTTAATTGAAAATAAAATTGACTTTTAAACCTTCCCTCTTTGTTTTAATCAATATCAAAAACGAAACATATTAAATTAATGGGAAGGAGGGTTTTGGAGCCAATTTTAACTTCCCTTTTACTTTAGTTTATTATCCATATTATTTTAAATTTCCTTTTCCTATTTAACTTTTGTTTCCCCAAATAAGTATTCATATTTAGAGGGGGAGGACAAATCTGTGTGATGGGTCTGGTTAAATTCTGATGTAACAAACAAAGTACAGAACAATTTCTGGTGCATAAAAACATTGAATATGTATCAGTAAATATCATTATTGTATCAACACTGAGATGACAGATGAGAGGTGCAATGATCGATTTCAAACAACAGTGTAAGCAATTTGATTTTGTATTTATAATATTATATATGCTGTGATGAGGTGGAGCATTGGCGCAATGGTTAGGTCACCCGCATGGTGATCTGGACGTCCATGTTTGAGTCTGGAAACAGCCTCTTTGCAATGCGAGGAAAAGGCTGCATACATTATCGACATCTCCAAAGTCCGCTATCATGCGGGAGCCTTGTGCACTGGGTTCAACCTTTATTTTATATGTTGTGATATCGATATGTATTTTCTTAGTAGTTTGTGATAAGCAATTTGTTTACTCGGTTATGAAAAGAAAACTCTTATGTGTTCTAAAAGATAACGAAATCATAACTCTTGTCTTTGTAGTTCTTGGTTCGGACACTCATTTTGTCTCCCCCCCTCCCCACATCTAGAAACTAGGGTTTGGCGAAATCTTCTGGGATAATCGATTCTTTCCAAATCGATGCTTTCACTTCAAAAATTAATGAGTAATGGCTGCTTGGCTACTTCAGAAGTCAATTGAGCATTGAAGATTTGGTCTTCGATGGCGGTTCGTATTCCAAGTTCTCTCCTTTTTTATTTGGACTTTGATTTGTGGCTCTGGTTTTTGAGTTAGTCTTTAGTGGAACCTGGTTCTGCTCTTCGACATGACTGAAAATGAGAGCCTGGTTCCGATATCCAACATGACTGGAGACAGTCTTTACCTTAAGATCATCTCTGAATCTTGTGAGTTTTTGGCCGACAAGGCATTGGTAAGGATATCCGCCATTTGGTAAGTCCTAGGTATGTGACTAACTTGCAGCTGTCCTTTGAGTATTTGTCCTCAAACGAAGCATATGTTAATTTTAATATGCTTTGTCCTAGAATGTAAAATTGGACTTTCTGACATGTATACCGTACTCTTATTGTCACACCATAATGTTGGTTTGAGTTCAGTTTTGACTTTTATCTCACAAAACAAAGATTGTATCCACATTATTTCGGCTATTGCACTAGCCACCCTCCTATATTCTACCTTGGTACTAAATCTAGATATAGTTGACTGCTTTTTTGAACACCATGATTCTAGATTATCCTCAATGTAAATGCAGTATCCTGAAACTGATTTTCTGTCATCATGATATGTTGCTCAATTAGCATCAGCAAATCCAGTCACCTTGAGATTTTCTGATGTCTTTAGTGATAAGCCATATGTAGCAGTCCCTTTTAAATACCTTAAAGATCCCTTTATAGATTTCCAATGCTCACTTAATGGCTCCTATATAAATTGAAACACTTTGTTAACACTAATGATATGTCAAGTCTAGTTATGGTAGCATATTGCAATGCCCCACAAGACTTCTATATTATTCGACATAATATTGGTTGTCCATTGTTTTTGGAAAGCTATTGATTGCATATCATGGGTGTTGGTTGAGGATTAACTTCATCCTTTTTTGACTTGTGTAGAATTTCATTGATGTACTTTCTCTGGCTTATAATTATTTCTGAACTTGATTTCCTAATTACTTCTATGCCTAAAAAGTAATTTAGATTTCCAAGATCTTTAATAGAAATCTGGTCTTTCAGATACTGAATAAGGCTATTGATTGCAGCTTCATCCTTACATGTAATAATTAAATCATCAACATATATTATAATATATACATCATGTTTTTTTATTGATTTTAATAAATAAAGAATTGTCTGATTTAGTGGACTGATAACCCAATCTGACTAGTGTGGTCTTTAGTCTATCAAACCAGACCCTTGCTGCTTGTTTAAGGCCATATATTGCCTTATCTAATTTGCACACATAATTCAAATTTTAGTTATATCCATGTGGTTGTTCCATATAGATTTCATCTTACAATATCAATTCAGAAATGCATTGTTGACATCAGGTTGTCTGATATTCCACTGTTTATATAGAGCAATGTAAGAATCACTCTAATAGTTGTTGGCTTGACCACTGGGGAGAATGTTTCATTGAAGTCAAATTCATATTGTTGTGTGTATTCTTTGGCTACAAGTCTAGCTTTATATTTGACAAATTTTCCATTTGGGTTCTTCTTTGCTTATCAGTCCATTGGCAGGCAATAATATTTTTGTTCTTTGGAGGACTGACCAATTCCCATGTTTTATTTTCAATAAGGGCATTGTATTCTTCATCCATAGCAGCTTTTCAAGTTTTGACTTTTATAGCTTGTTCAAAAGTTTCTGGCCCTTCTATTGCTTTGGCTGTAGCATAAAGTTTTGGTTTGAATACTCCACTTTTTGATCTTGTGATCATAGGATGACCCGATCTCACTTGAGATTCCTTTATGTTTATTGGATCAGAATTGTTCCTGAATTGATTTTGTTGAATGTTTGTAGACTCATCACTAACTTGTTGAGTTTGATCATTTGTGCATGTAGGAGACTAATTGAGATAGTTGGAATCATCTGTTGGTTCATGACTTGACTGATCAAGCATTGCAAGTTGTGAATCATTATCTCTTATAGTCCTTTCAGTCTTCTTTTGTTGCCAAGCACAGGAACATACAGGTAGATCGGGTATTGACATTCTTGGGCTGAATACTTTCTTGGTTGTTTTCATATCTGAGTTGCTGAATGGGAATACATGTTCATCAAACACAACATGTCTGCTAATAATTTTTTTTACACCATTATCAAGAATTTGTATCCTTTTTGATTAGTTGAATATCATAAGAAAGTACATGGTTTTGATCTGAAATCTAGTTTATTATTGTTGTACTATCTTAAACGAGGAAAACATAGACATCCAAAAGTCTTTAAGCTATGATAATTAGGTTCAACTCCAAATAACTTTTTTATAGGACTTACTTCTTTCAATATTCTTGTTGGTAATCTATTAATTAAATACATCGCTATATTGAACGAGTCAAGCCAAAATTTTAATGGTAGGGTTGCTTGAGCTAAAAGAGTAAGGCCTTACTCCACAATATGTATAGTTTTCTCTCAATCAAACCATTTTTCTTAGTGTAGGGACATGTAGTTCTATGAACTATTTCCTTCTTATTAAAGAAATTGGTAAGAGTTTTGTATTCAGTATCCCTATCAGTCTGTATAACCTTGACTTGAAACCCAGTTTGTTTTTTCAACTAATGATATAAAATGCGGTACAATATTATATGTTTCAGACTTAGATTTAAAAAATAAATCCAAGTATATCTAGGATATGCATCAATAAAGGATATGTAGTATCTGTAACCATAATCTGAACATACTGGGGATGGACCCTAAATATTTGTAGCAACTAATTCCAATGGATTTGAATACATAGTAAGAGATAATAGGTACTAACATATGGTATAAAAATATTCTCAAAGGTAATTTTGCTTTCACTAAGTACTTGTTTAACAATATTTGCATTTGGGTGCCCATGCTTGCAAAGCCACAGATCAAATGTGCTTTTATTTTTTCCTATTTGAGTAGCCTCGGATAGATTACAACTTTTTTGTTTTTTTTACAATATTGGTGGAGTTAACAAGATTGAATCAATATAGGTCTTTGTCTGCATCACCCTACAAAAGAGTTTCCTTAGTATGTCTTTAACTAAGGAGCACTTGGTAAAATATTCAAAGTAGACATTGTTATCTTTAGCAAATTGAGAGATACTGATAAGATTCTTTTTTATCTTTGGTACTCTCTACAAACTATTTAGAAATTACTATCTTGCACCTTTGAAATATTTCTTTACCGGCATGAGTAATTCTAATACACTCACCGTAGCCTATACAAGTTGACTGTTTACCTTTGTACTCTTTATTTTCAAGACTAAGACTGTAAAGATTGTTTGTTAAATGATTAGTTGCTCCGGAATCAGGATACCATGTTCCATCTTGAATATGTTCTAGTTTTTCGTAACTTGATTTCGGCTACTTTTTGATTGACCGTTTGAGTCTTGTTGCACTGGTGACATATTCACTCGGACTGGCATTTCTCTGACTGTTTGTGTCCTGCCCTGGCATATAGATTAAATTTAATCTGAAATAACATTTTGGGGATGTGTGACCTATTTTTTCACGAATTTGGCATCTTGTTCCGTTGTTGTTATTTCATATTGCTTTGCCCCTTCCTCTTGCTGACTGGTTACCTCTTTGTAAATGTTAATCTGATTTGTTGATGTACTAATTTCTACCCTTGTAAATTGATGCATAATTAATTGACATATCTAGTTCAATAGGCTTCTTATAATCAATTCTTGCTTAATGTGCAAGAAGAACTGAATGCACATCTTTTGTTGATGGTGTTATTCTTTGCGATGACATAACAACCACTACTACCTCATACTCTTCACTTAAACCCTTTAAATGATTAGAATTTGTCCAGAATTTGAAATTTTGTATCCTGCTGCTTCAAGTAAGTCACATATTGTTATAATTCTTGTTAGATACTCTCCCATGGATAGGTTATCCTTTATGATACCGTGCAATTGTCTCTTATGATGCATGACTTTGGCAACAGATTGAGAATTGAATATTCTTTCTACCGTTGTCCAGATTCCATTAGAAGTTTTGCTTCCAATTACTTTAGGCAGTAACTTGATGCTTATAGAAGATAACAATCATGAACAGATTAAACCATCTTGCCGTTAATGTCTTGTGAGTTATTCATTGCTAACTATTTTGTTTTTTTGTCAGTTATGAACATGGGTGGTATTGGAATGGTGCCAAGGAGAAATCCTTCGACACCATAGCCTCTAACAGCAGTTTCCACTTAAACCTTCCAAAGAAGATAATTATCCTCTACAAGATGTGCAGTAATTAATTGAATTTTAGGGCTTACAATAGTTTTTATGCGGTTTTCAGTGGCAAATTGATGTGGTTTGGATGAAGTATCTGAGGTGGTAGAGCTGTCATTATCTCCTGCCATGATGACTTGAAAAATATGATCAGAATCTTGAGACTCGGTGATTTACAATGTCAAGAAAATTTAGATGGGTGGTGATCAGCTTAGTTACTGCCAGTACTCAAACGAGGACACTTAGCTAATGAGTTCTTGGCGGGGTAATAACTATTTTACTACTTCTTGATGATTTGCAAGCTATTGGTATCATTTTTGCTTCAAATTACATGGAAAATATTCTATAAAATTATTTCTGAGAGCAGTGCCTTCTGGGCTTCTCCTTATTCTTTGCTTTCTCTTCTTGTAGTCTAACTTTTACTGTCACAGCAGCCCTTTTTTGGTTTTGTGTTTGCATCATTTTGTCATTAATAGGGTTCAGGAAATAAGGGTATAATAGTGATCACACCATCGCATGTCGTCACCCCAATAGCCAAAGCGACCTTTAAACTAAAAAAACCTTCGCGCTTGTGACCTATGCATCTAGGCGCCAACACCACATGTCACCATCATCCCCCATCACATGCCTTTTACTAGAGTGACCACATGTATTTTTTATTCTTTTGTGAATTTGGAAATAGAGTTAAGGATGAATGAGATCTAGTTGAATAAAGGAAGGACAAGGACGAAAAATGAATGAATGGATAAGTATAAGTATTAGCTTAGGTATTAAATAGAAAGTGTGGTCAAATTAGAGAATCCTCATTTATTTTATTTCCGAGCCCTTAACCATTTTATTACCCACTATTATTCTATCTCCGATTAAAATTCCACCTGAGGCATCAAATCCAAATTTTATTTATATTTATAGTTTGTTTTCTTTTATTAAAATATTACTTTTCAATTTTCAATAATTATAAATAATTGTTTTTTTCAAAATAACTTTCAAAGTTCCACAAATATTATTTATTTTATCGAAATAAATTTTCGAAACTTTTTAGATTTTTAAGACACAATTCAAATTCTGTAACAACCCGCATATTTATCGATTTTATATTTAAATATTTTATTTAAATATTTTATCGTTCGTTGGATTTTAGTCCGAAAAGCTACTTTTTGCAAACAGTCGAATTAGGACTCGAGACCGCCCCCATTGAGTTCAAAATGCCGATTGCGACCTTTTGAGTATAAGCTTCGATATGTTTGGAGAAAGTTGAATTTTGCAACTTTTCACTTAGGGTTTTGGTTTGGGCTGAGCCCACTTATGTATTCAGTCCCAACCCCTCTCCTCTTCATTCACTTCTTTTCTATTTTCCTAACACTCAAGCTCAAGCAAAAATGGGGGAAGAGAAAAAGAATTAGGAAATCCTAAGCCCTAGTTTCCATTAGCAAATCCATCTTCTTGCTCCAAACTCAAGTGAACCCATTGGTAAGCATCTCCTTCATTTTCTCCAACTCTTTCTCCATTCAATTTCAGAAAATTCCTAAACCTAATTTAGGAAATGTTTCTCTTTTAAGCTTAGATTCAAGCTTCTCGTGTTGAGATTGAAGTGTGGTTGATCTTCCTTCGTCTTCAAGCTTCTCATTCATTGTTTTCGAATTCAAAGGTGAGATTTTTAATCTCACATCTAAGTCTATGAATTATCTTCGATTGTTAGGTATGAATTCCTAACACTTATTCATGTGCATTTGATTTGGATTTGGATTGCTTTTGTGAATATTCCAATTTTTAGTGTTTTGGGTTCAATTCGTTAAAAATCCTAACTTTGATGTTTGAACATGTTTTTGGTGATGCATCGAGGAGCATATAGGGCCGGGTAGTCGATTGGCATAAACCCTTAGCGCCGTTGCTCGTGCGATTGCAATTTGATCAAGATTTGCACCTCATTTGAAATAGGGCATGGGAGTGCCAGCAACAGGTTCAGCCGACCGCGCCCCTGGGCCGGCCGACCGACCTGTAGAACGGGCACTTCCGGCCTCTGTTTGGAAGTGCAGGCAACAGGGCTCGGTCGACCGAGCTCAGGGTCTGGTCGACCGACCTGCTACCCCGTGCACTTCTGTTTTTGGTTCGGTCAACCGACTCAGGGAGTCCGGTCGACCGACCTGCTCCTATTTGCAAGTTTTGCCTATTTGCTTGAGAATTCCAACTTCAATCGATTCGTGTTGATTCCCTTTTGTTATTATCACTTATTATCGACTTTGATGACATTTTCTTAGTGATTTATGGGAATATCCATTTTGATGGATTCAGTATCGACTTCTTTGGATTTTATTCACGTCTTTGAATGTGAATCTTTATGGGTTGATTGTTTCTACAATCACTTCTATGATTTGTCACTTAAAAATATAAAGGTTTTCTATACTAGTAGTAAATATCAAAACTCTTTCCTCAAACGATTTCAATACTATTTTAATACCAAATTCGTTTATAAAATCGTTTTCCAATCTATTAGTATATACAAGCCTTTACCTCACTCGTATGAGAAATCTAATTAAACGACTTAGTAAAACAAGTGGTATGAAACACTTGCGTTTACTTCGTCGGTTAATTCTTGGACTTGTTCGATTGAATCTCTTGTGACAATTTTCTAGTGGAGACCTACAATTTGTTCGTAAATATTTAAGTTAAGCTAGTGGTTATGGGACATGATGCTAAGCTCATATATTTACTAGCTTACTGTAATCGACACTTCTCTTTGATCATGACGATCATTTATGGTTTAGACTAGCAATGTGCGATGTCTCAATGTGCGCAATGGGGGACTATACCCTGTCATGAGGAACTTAGGTTCACCAGGAGGAGCTTCGGCTCAATGTCCGCAATAGGGGACTATAACCTGTCATGAGGAACTTCGGTTCACCAGGAGGAGCTTCGGCTCAATGTCCGCAATGGGGGACTATACCCTGTCAGGAGGAACTTCGGTTCACCAGGAGGAGCTTCGGCTCAATGTCCGCAATGGGGGACTATACCCTGTTAGGAGGAGCTCTGGCTCATTTTTATGGATTGACCATCCTTTTCTTGTGATTTCTAGATTTCGTGTATTGAATTCTGGAATTTATGCTTCAATTATTTTCGTGATTTCTATTGATTTGATTTATCAATTATTGTGGCTTGGTGAATGAAATTAGGAGTATGACATTCCTTTTGATCCTTGAGTAGGTTATTGTGATATTGATTAATCTCTTGTTGATTTTCAATTACTTATATATCACAGCTTTGCGTTGTGATTATTATACGTTTAGTCGTATCTCTTATTCTATATCATTTCTTCTGATATTTATAGCTAGACTGATCCGTTTATTATTTTCTTCTTATAAATAATACTCGGGTCAGACTGAGATTTTACAGGTGCTTCTGCTTGACTCCTTATCGGACTTTCATCTGATCTTTTGGTTAACTACTTTAGTTTAGTAGTTTTTGTTGTATACATTTGGGATACAGACTCTATGATGTATACTTATTCTTTTGTCTAGCACTTGTATCTATTCTTTTTGATATTGTGGATCTTGTTGACCACTACTCTAATGTACACTTTCATGTGTAATATTCATATCTATTTCCGCCTTTGTGATATGAATTATCTGTGACTGATTTGTGTTATGTTTATTTCTATATTTGTTTCCGAAGACCTTTGTAGCCACTGTGTAATAGCTTTGAGTTTGTGTCGGTATGTCGGATTTCCTCTTGAGATGAAAAGTTATATTTTTATCCGGCATATCGGTACTCGCACAAAGCAATTGTCCAGATGGTCGCTCCTCAACAGCCTTATTCTCCGTGCTAGTCGACAGCATTACTCCGTAGTGTTCTTGTCTAGCGTGGGTATAGAGGTGGGGCGTCACAGCTTGGTATCAGAGCCAAACTTCGAAACAATGTAGAATAATTTAACAAGGATCATAGTCCTAAGTCCTTCTTAGGAGTCGTGCTTTAGGATTTAATTCGAGTGTTCGTACCGATTCATCCTATTTTCTTTATGATTCCTTGTTTATCTATCAAGATTGCTTGATATTCATTTTTGGAATAACCTTTTTCTTCTTCTTTATTTCTTTCTAAAGGAAGAGAAATGGTTAGTTCTAGCAGTCCTAGCGCTGGTCAATCCAGTAGCCCTTCTCTGGATGGCGCATTCATGTCTGCCCAACAACTTTTGGATCTTGTAAAGAATCAAGAGTTTATCTGTGCTTTGAGTAAGAACCCGTAAATGGTTCTACCTTTGAAACTTGAAGTTTCTTTCAATCAGCTTGTGGATGTTACTCTTCTTCATGGAGAGGTTAGTAAAGGAAGTGTTTGTGATATTGGGACTTCCAAGAAGAGGCATATTACGTTCAAGAGCCTTAACCCCAATAAGAGAGTGAAGCAAACTACTTCTGTAGCAAAGACTCCAATCCCTAATCATGGAGGATGCTTCAATTGTAATTCTAAGGACCACTATGCAAGGGAGTGCCCGAAACCTCTCTTTTGCCGTTATTGCAAAAGTTCGGGTCATCTTATATCTGCCTGCCTCATACTTCAAAGCAAGAAAAAGGTGGAACAAGAAACTTTGGTTGACAAGACTCCTACCCCAAGTCGTAAACAATGCTACAATTGTGATTCCACGGACCATTATGTAATTAAGTGCCCGAAACCCCTTTATTGTCGCTATTGCAAAGACTCGGGTCATCTTTTATCTGCATGTCCCAAACTTTTGAACAAGGACATGAGAAAGCTAAATATTGTGCAAGCCCCTAGAAACTCTTCTCTTAGTCAAGGTATTTTACATTCAATCCTTGATGGCATTGTTTTATTCCGTGAACTTTCTATTTGAGTTCTTTTTGATATGGCTCACTATTTTATATCAAAAGAACTTGTCGATTCTTTTTCTTTGAATATTTTGGGCTTGTTGACTTCTTTGAGGATTGCGAATCCAGATGGTAGATCTGCAACACTCAATTTGTCTTTATTGATGTCGAAATTATTTTATTTGGTTTTTCTTTCCGAGCCGATTTTTACTTAGGCTTCGGAATTGATTTTTGTAAGGATTGGCTTAATCGTTGTGAAGCCCATATCCTATTTTCTCGTGTGGACTATTCCTCTTCGACATTTTCAATCTGTTAAGCAGATTTCTATTTTTCCTTTATGATTTTGATTCCAACTTGATGGCATCATTTTATTCCTTAAGCCCACTTATAAGGAAAGTGTTGTTTCTCTTATCTAAATAGTTTGAGAAATTTTCCGGTATTTTTGAGCTTGTCTTAGGATTTATCACCTAAGTAATCTTTGTGTGGTGCTAAGGTCTTTTCAGTTTGACCTTACCACCGGTTTTCATTTGCTACGAGTTGCGGAAGTTAGCATTCCACTTACCGCATTCCGCACTTGTTATGATTCCTATGAATGACTTATTTTGTCATTCAGTTTGTCTAGCTTATTTCATCCATTTTATATATCAAATATTCTATGAATATTTCGATGAGACCATTCTTTTATTTATTGATTTTTGGATGAAAATGGAAATTTAAAATTTTGCAAAATCTTTTTCATAAGATTTATTTAGAAGTATAACCGGATTTTTGTTCTTAAAACGAACAAAGAATATTCTTAGAAGTTTTTGAGAAACTTACTTATCCTATAGAATACGATTTTTTGATTGTATTGCCCATTTGGTGTTTTAAGAATTTTGGTCGATGCGCTTGATCAACGTTATCGATAGGAATTTCCTAAACGCTTTGATGAGACAATCAGACATGATATATTGACTTGTAAAAATGTAAATTTTTGTAGAAAGATTATTACATAAAAATAAAAAAATGTAATTTTAAAAGTTTTAACTTTTCGGGAAAGAAGATTCTTTAAAAGAACTCTTTCTTTCGATACTCTTATTCTTGTGATTCCTGAAGGGGAACCAAGACTTTGCTATTTGAACCGATACTAGTCGTATTGGTTTGGATGCCATTCTCTTGCAAAGGAGAACGTGCTATCACTTGTGCTTCTAAATCATTATAGCCTATCGAGACTAGATATACCACTCATGATCTAGTGCTCGCGGTTATTGTTTCTACTTTTAGAGTTTTGCATCATCATTTTTAGGGGAGGAATTTGTTCTCCATCTCGATCATAAATCCTTGGAATATTTATTTTCTCATAAGGAACTTCATGTCAACTCGAGTTCCTGGTATCTTATGATCTTGATATTCTTTTTATTCCCGGAAGGGAAATCGTGTTGCCAATGCACTTTGTCGTAGGCAACAAGTGGTTGATTCTTTGATCATGTCTGAAGGGAATTATCTCTTTATCAAGTTCATCGAACGTTTTGATGTACTTTTTTTTTATTGAGTTTTATCTTATTCCTTTTATGGACTAGTGTCCGGTGTTCTTTTATAGTGTTCGGTTCATCGGATGTACTATTATTATACTACATCGATGTTCCGTCTTACCTGGATCAATGGATGTACCATTATGCTACATCGTTGTTCCGGTTTATCGGTTCATTGGACGTACCATTTTTGTACTACGTCGGTGTTCCAAATTATTCGAGTTTCTAGTTTCTCGGGCGTACCGTTTCTGTACTACGCCGTTGCACTGGCTTAATTTTCTGCAATTCTTGACGTTCTCCACGTCTTTTATCTATGGAAATGCTTTTATGTTTCCGGTTTTATTCTTGTGCCTGGTGATATTGTGGAAATTGAAGTTTCACCAGATTTGATTTATGAGCAACATTCCATTCGCATCATTACTTCGGAGGTTGAGCGCCTTCGGAATAAAGATGTTCCTTTTGTGATAGTTCAATGATTCTCAAATCCTAAGGATTGCTCTTGGGAATCCATAGAATTCATTGAGCGATCCCGTTCAGGCTTACTCTTTCATGCTCCTTATGGTGAACTTCCTATTTCAAATTTTCTTTTGTGTTGATATGCTTCTATGGTTGTTACTTCTTATTTTCTTCTTAAGTATTGCGAGGACACAATTTCTTTAAGGAGGGGAGTCTGTAACAACCTGCATATTTATCGATTTTATATTTAAATATTTTATCGTTCGTCGGATTTTAGTCCGAAAAGCTACTTTTTGCAAACAGTCGAATTAGGACTCGAGACCACCCCCATTGAGTTCAAAATGCCGATTGCGACCTTTTTGAGTATAAACTTCGATATGTTTGGAGAAAGTTGAATTTTGCTACTTTTCACTTAGGGTTTTGGTTTGGGCTGAGCCCACTTATGTATTCAGTCCCAACCCCTCTCCTCTTCATTCACTTCTTTTCTATTTTCCTAACACTCAAGCTCAAGCAAAAATGGGGAAAGAGAAAAAGAATTAGGAAATCCTAAGCCCTAGTTTCCATTAGCAAATCCATCTTCTTGCTCCAAACTCAAGTGAACCCATTGGTAAGCATCTCCTTCATCTTCTCCAACTCTTTCTCCATTCAATTTCAGAAAATTCCTAAACCTAATTTAGGAAATGTTTCTCTTTTAAGCTTAGATTCAAGCTTCTCGTGTTGAGATTGAAGTGTGGTTGATCTTCCTTCGTCTTCAAGCTTCTCATTCATTGTTTTCGGATTCAAAGGTGAGATTTTTAATCTCACATCTAAGTCTATGAATTATCTTCGATTGTTATGTATGAATTCCTAACACTTATTCATGTGCATTTGATTTTGATTTGGATTGCTTTTGTGAATATTCCAATTTTTAATGTTTTGGGTTCAATTCGTTAAAAATCCTAACTTTGATGTTTGAACATGTTTTTGGTGATGCATCGAGGAGCATATAGGGCCGGGTAGTCGATTGGCACAAACCCTTAGCGTCGTTGCTCGTGCGATTGCAATTTGATCGAGATTTGCACCTCATTTGAAATAGGGCATGGGAGTGCCAGCAACAGGTTCGGCCGACCGGGCCCCTGGGCCGGCCGACCGACCTGTAGAACGGGCACTTCCTGCCTCTGTTTGGAAGTGCAGGCAACAGGGCTCGGTCGACCGAGCTCAGGGTCCGGTCGACCGACCTGCTACCCCGTGCACTTCTGTTTTTGGTTCGATCAACCGACTCAGGAAGTCCGGTCGACCGACCTGCTCCTATTTGCAAGTTTTGCCTATTTGCTTGAGAATTCCAACTTCAATCGATTCGTGTTGATTCCCTTTTGTTATTATCACTTATTATCGACTTTGATGACATTTTCTTAGTGATTTATGGGAATATCCATTTTGATGGATTCGGTATCGACTTCTTTGGATTTTATTCACGTCTTTGAATGTGAATCTTTATGGGTTGATTGTTTCTACAATCACTTCTATGATTTGTCACTTAAAAATATAAAGGTTTTCTATACTAGTAGTAAATATCAAAACTCTTTCCTCAAACGATTTCAATACTATTTTAATACCAAATTCGTTTATAAAACCGTTTTCCAATCTATTAGTATATATAAGCCTTTACCTCACTTGTATGAGAAATCTAATTAAACGACTTAGTAAAACAAGTGGTATGAAACGCTTGCGTTTACTTCGTCGGTTAATTCTTGGACATGTTTGATTGAATCTCTTGTGACAATTTTCTAGTGGAGACCTACAATTTGTTCGTAAATATTTAAGTTAAGCTAGTGGTTATGGTACATGATTCTAAGCTCATATATTTACCAGCTTACTGTAATCGACACTTCTCTTTGGTCATGACGATCATTTATGGTTTAGACTAGCAATGTGCGATGTCTCAATGTCCTCAATGGGGGACTATACCCTGTCATGAGGAACTTCGGTTCACCAGGAGGAGCTTCGGCTCAATGTCCACAATGGGGGACTATACCCTGTCATGAGGAACTTCGGTTCACCAGGAGGAGCTTCGGCTCAATGTCCACAATGGGGGACTATACCCTGTCATAAGGAACTTCGGTTCACCAGGAGGAGCTTCGGCTCAATGTCCGCAATGGGGGATTATACCCTGTCATGAGGAACTTCGGTTCACCAGGAGGAGCTTCGGCTCAATGTCCGCAATGGGGGACTATACCCTGTCAGGAGGAGCTCTGGCTCATTTTTATGGATTGGCCATCCTTTTCTTGTGATTTTTGGATTTCGTGTGTTGAATTCTGGAATTTATGCTTCACCTATTTTCGTGATTTCTATTGATTTGATTTATCAATTATTGTGGCTTGGTGAATGAAATTAGGAGTATGACATTCCTTTTGATCCTTGTGTAGGTTATTGTGATATTGATTAATCTCTTGTTGATTTTCAATTACTTATATATCACAGCTTTGCGTTGTGATTATTATACGTTTAGTCGTATCTCTTATTCTATATCATTTCTTCTGATATCTATAGCTAGACTGATCCGTTTATTATTTTCTTATTATAAATAATACTCGGGTCAGACTGAGATTTTACAGGTGCTTCTGCTTGACTCCTTATCGGACTTTCATCTGATCTTTTGGTTAACTATTTTAGTTTAGTAGTTTTTGTTGTATACATTTGGGATACAGACTCTATGATGTATACTTATTCTTTTGTCTAGCACTTGTATCTATTCTTTTTGATATTGTGGATCTTGTTGACCACTACTCTGATGTACACTTTCATGTGTAATATTCATATCTATTTCCGCCTTTGTGATATGAATTATCTGTGACTGATTTGTGTTATGTTTATTTCTATATTTGTTTCCGAAGACCTTTGTAGCCACTGTGTAGTAGCTTTGAGTTTGTGTCGGTATGTCGGATTTCCTCTTGAGATGAAAAGTTATATTTTTATCCGGCATATCGGTACTCGCACAAAGCAATTATCCAGATGGTCGCTCCTCAACAGCCTTATTCTCCGTGCTAGTCGACATCATTACTCCGTAGTGTTCTTGTCTATCGTGGGTATAGAGGTGGGGCGTCACAAATTCCATTTTTGAATTTTAAATTAATGTTATTCTTTTGCTGTTAAATAAAATCCTAAAATTCAACCTATTAAATTAAATTCGACAAAATATTTAATTAGATTCCAAATTCATTTTGAAATATTTAATTTATTTTATTTTCGAATAGGGATGTTACAATTATGAGTAGAAAGATAATCTAGTAAAAAAATTAGGGTTCACAACATCATACCTTGATTGTTTCAATGCAAAAAAATTGTTGTTATCCTTCAAATATGTCAATCGAAACACAAGTTTTGATTAATTCTTGCACGAGAAGAAATTGATTTCTAAAAACGAAGAGTTTTGAGTTTTCTTGATAGAAATTTGATAAAGTAAGAATGAAGAGAGCGAGAAGGGGGCTACTATATTAGCGGATCCATAATTATGGATGTAATTTGAAATAGCGGTAGTATAATATACAAAAATAAAAGGCAATTCGTCAAAAAGCACCAATAATGTCTTCCACATTACAATACTGCAGCTCTTTCAAATTGCACATGTCTAATCTAGTAGAAAAAATAATGACGATAATTGAAATGTCATAGTATGTTTTCCACATTAAACAAAACATGTGCAATTTCAAATTGCGTTTGTATAATTTAAAAAAACAAAACACATGCGACAATAAAAGTGTCATCTATATTTTTGGGCCAACATGAAGCTAAGTCGACCAAAATCGGCCTTTATCTATAACTAGTTTGAAAACTGGCCTATTTGTATACAAGTTTTAAAAAGGGGCTAAATCAAATTTTGCCCTAGACATTCATCACACCGACAATTTATTGGCTACATGATCCTACAGTCAAAATTTTCACATACCATAAGAATAATTTAAACACACACACATATTATTATGATGATCGTATTATGAACATGAATATACGTTAAAATATGAAATTAAAATAAATTGATAAATAAATTTAAGCAAATAAATATTTTAAATGAGTTAAACAAATTAAAATATTATTCAAACACTTTTATTAATTAGTTACTAAATTTTATTTTATTTTTTCACACAAATAAAACATAAGATCTTGTGCAATCTAACAATTTTTTTTCTTGTGGAATTAGTCGTTTCTTTCCCACTATCAATGCTCACGATCTCATAGTTTGAGCTATCAAGCACTTCAAATTAGAAGGGATAATGAAGGATGTTAATATTTGGAAGTGCCATTATAATTTAATGTTTTTGCTTTCAATTTTTTGATTAGAAACAATAAGAGCTATTAGACATTGACCGTGGTAAGATGCATCATTGTCTTTAAAGTGGAATTCGGCACAACTATGATGTAGTTGTAAATTGTTGTTCTTTCGCAAAGGCTAACACAACCATCTTCAAACCCATATACTCGGGTTGAAGTATTTTGAGAAGCACCAAATGCCATTTTCGTAGGAGCTCGTTCAAGAATTTATAGAAGAGCAAAACACCATTTTTCTAGGAGTTTTAAAGAACTATTGGAAGATAGGGTTATTTTTTCGTTATCTCTCTCTACCGAATAAATTCCAATAAATAAGCATACGAAGAAACCGTTTTTAAGAATTCAAAGAGTAGTTAAATATAAATGGTCAAACATGAGAATGATCGATTCTTCAATATGAATATAACTTCGATGAATGAGAATAAAGGAACGACAACAGTTGAGTAGATAATAGAACGTGTCTTTTGAGTTAAGATAAGCTCAATAAATGGATAAAAAGAAAATAAAACAACGAAGGTCTGATCGGTGTCCATCCATGCCAACGTTAAACGACAACGCGCAATAAAAGTTCCAATTCTAGTGGAAATGTGGATATATAAGTTAAGAAAAGGAACAAAATGTTTTATTGCTATTCAATGATTTTATTTTAAAGGTCAAACCATATTAATTTTTATTTGCAAGTTATTATTTAAAACTAAGTGACTAGAAATTCCAAGTAATTTCAAAGGGATATGCATTAATTTGAAAGACTTTGCACAAAAGGTCTCCCTTTCTTATAGTGTTACAAGAAAAGTCCATGCAGGCAATAAGTTCGTAAATTCGGTACCTTTCTGAATCAGAACACGCAATCCTGATAGATCTTGCGCCTTTCAATATTTTCAAAAAAATTAAAATCGGTAACCGTAACTAGCTTGCACTTTTTTGATAAAAAGCACAAGTTAGCTTACAATTTTCAAAATTTTAAAAAATTAATTTTTTTTTTCAAAATTAGAAAGTGCAACTTGTCTTGCATTTTATGTCAGAAAAATGTACGATACCTTGAATTTTCTATTTTTTAAAAACAGGAACAAAATTTACGTATTTATTTTAGTAGAGATTTCTTTTTATAACAACATAAAAAAGGGACCGATCGCTATTTTTTATTTAACGTTAGATCATTCTTCGAGTTTGCATTGTAAATACATTCCCGATGTGTTTTGATTTGATGACGCATTTCTCCTCCATTTAAGCAGCCCAAGCCCAATTTTCGCAAAACCCTTTTTGCCAGCCGCCTTATTGTCCAAATTTATTTCCCCTAAAATTAAAATGTATTACTCTCACCAAATCATAAATCGTATTCCCTCTCTTCTTATCGTCTACTTTTTTTTGTAGACGCCACGGCTGATTTCATGGACTCTTGGGAAACGTGATTGCCGATCTCGTCTGATAAACCTACGGATGTGGCGTCTCCATATGCTATTTGTCATCTGTTCAGGTGGCTGTTAAGAACGACGATGAAGAATTTAAGAACATAGATCAATCTCATCGAGAGTTGTTAGAGAAATCATGGAAGCTAAGTTCATGTAAGCGTCTAGTAGTTTTGATAATTTGTTAGTACTGCATTGATAGCTTTTCTACTTATTATATAAATAAGATGCGCTGTTAATGTTGAGTTACAAAATTACAGCAAGAATTTGTTATTAATTGTTTTGATTATCCAATATCATTAGTTAATATAATCATAAGGATGGAATTTTTATAGTGAGTGAATTTTAGGATAGAGAAACCAGTCTCCGTCCATGCTTGGTTTGGAAACTAACTTGTTGTCTTGCGTGATTTTACTACTCTCTTTCTCTCTCATGCTATTTGACATATAAAATTGAAATTACAAAACAAAAACTCATTTTCAAACTAAATACTATTTAGAGAAATAGGCCATAGTTTTTAAAATCTGGATAGAGAAATATTTTTGGGTGTTAATTCAATAGCATACACCAACCCGGATGCTTTTGTTCAATCACCACTCCAATTATATATGCATAATGACATGCTCTTAAATTATAAAGGTAACTTAGATTATTAGTATTTTGCTATACATCAAGTAAAATTACAAAGTTTACGATTATATCAAACATTGAAAATTGCATTTTAATTCAAACATGCGAGCTTCAAACACAATAATCAAATGGATAGATATTCGATTGAAGTTATATTAACAATAGAAGCCGGTTCTTGTCATAATCGACCGGATCAATTTTTGAGATGTCAAGTAAACCGTAGCTGTTGAGTTTTTTAATCCATTGGTCTTATTAGTTATAAACTAGCCAAAATCAATGTAGTGTAATTATAGCCATTTTTCATAACCCTTCAACTTGATGCTTTGAGGAGGTTCTCAAGTTTTATTCCAATTGCACCCTTATAAGTATACTCCATTTTGGTTATTTTATCTCTCCAACTCATATGTTATTTACTTTAAGAAAAAACATTTTCATGTTTTTTTAAAGATTTGAACATTTTACCTGTTTTAATTATAATATTATTATTATATTTTATTACTTAACATATCTCAACACACTCATCTCTCTTTTCCAATGCGCACGCGTGTGTCCTCAAAACCCGAACTCTTAAACTAATTTTTCTTTTATAATTCCAAACTCGTAGCATCTTACACTAACGTCGTTTTTTAAAATCATTATGCAAAAAAGTATATTTTTATATTTTTATATTCTATTCTATAATTATGTTATAGAGGAAAGTGAAATTTTATTTTATTTCAAATTATTTACTGTTTCAAAACAAATGAATGTATGTATACATATATATGCACAAATGATGGTCATCTTTACAACGACATTTATACAACATACTGAGTGAGTGAGCTGTTTCTTATTATCAAAAATTTTCAATGATTCTTTTTATTTTTATAATTTATTATAGTATTTGGCTTGTTTTCAAACATTTTTGTTGATGATTTTAATTTTTATAATGTTTTTTTATGCACTTTGGGTTATGTTAATTTTGATGATATACAAGTTATTTTGCATTCTTATCTAAACTCCTAAATTTAACCGATGCCTAATTAACTCAGCAGCATATATTCATGAATTACTTAAATACCTCACAAAAATTAGTCGAAATTGATGCTCTTATTTACATGAAAATAGCTAAGCTCAAAGCCGCTCGTCAATGCTTCTATAATACTAAGGTATGGGTCCTTAAAGATTAAAAAAGAAAGTTTTAAGAATTATTAAAAAAGAATTGAAATGGATGTTTTGGGAAGACGAGAATTTAGTAATGATTGAATACCTTCCTCTTATTTGAACATTAATGAAGCTGTTTATTTTGACTAATCGAGACAAAAAGTAAAATGTACATCTAGGGGTTGGTAAATAGTTATTAGACCGAGTAGTTTCTTCTTAAACTATATAAATAGAAAAAAGAGCATCAAAGGACATAGTTATCAAAGCGCTCGCTTAGACGTCGGCGATGCTCAAGGCTTAGAAAAAGCGCCTTAGGCTTTGAAAAGCCGAAAAATCGAAGCGTTTGAAAAGGCACGTTGTACTATTAATTAGTTTTTTTAAGAAAATAAAGGCTTCTCCCACAATCGAGCCCAATTATGGGTTATTTGGCAGATTTTGATCCAATTAGGCCATAGGACATTGTCGACATCGACTTTTAGGGTATAAAAGTATCACCACTCTAAAAACTTAAATCTGCTGTCGTTGAAGAACTGTGCCGACCGCTACCATTGAATTCAAGCTACTGCCTATCGCCTTCACCTACTCACATCGAAGCATCAATCCTTGCTCTTGTTGAAAAGTGATGCTCAAGACGTTTAAAAAGCCCTAGACGCAAAAAAGCGCTAGGCGTAAGCCTGTGTCAATTTCGCCTTGACAGCTATGGTCAAAGAAGGAAAAAAATATAATTTTGACGAGATCTCGTATTGTTATTTCGATCCATATTTTGATGAGATTTGAATATTCAGGACGAGATGAGTGTCCAAGAAAGTATGAACGAGATTTTATATCTTGTCTCATTTGAGTGTGAAAATGAGATCTCGGATAAGATCTCAGATGAGATACATGAAATTTAAAATCATGGATAATATAATGAAATTCAAGAGTTTTGATTTGGATATATGAGTTTTTAATATTTCATGCACATAATTAATATGCATTTTTATGTGTAGTTACTCAATATCACATTAAATGTAAAATTTACATTCAGAATGAAGCTGAGAAAATACATGTATTAAACTCTAAAGTTTCAACGTTTACATAGATATTCAAAACATATATTAATATTGATACAAATAAATAAAACAATATAGTGCAAATTAAATAAAGTTGATTTATGCAAACAATTCATTATTAGGTTAAGGTTATCAGTTTTGGATTTAAATTGTACATCGTAAAGAGTTTTTGTTTGAATTGAATTTAAGTTGTAAACCGTAAATTTAAGATTTTTATATATTGATGTTTAGAATTTATACATATCAGTTAAAAAATCGTATCAGTCACATTCGTTTATACATATGTCAAGAATTGATTAATGTTTTTATTTATCTTATAGAAATTTCATCATTGAAAAATGAGATTGCTCCATAGTAGTAGCTTTGAGGGATGCTTTACATCTTTTATTTATGAGAAAAGAAAGAGCTATATTTATTAGGTTTCAACAATATGTTATTTTTCAAACTTCTTCAATACACAAACTTTTAATGCATGCATTTTTATGGTGAACACAACATGATAATGTTATGTTTTCCATTTATTTTGTGATTCCTTACCATAAATATTTAAAAAGCATTACTTCAAAAGAATTGAAACAAGTTGAACAGACGACAAAGTATAAAATGAATATATAATAGTCATCTTCAATTCCACCGTTCTTGTAACGATCCCGGATTTTAAATAAGTTTAAATTGATAATTAATTAATTTTTTGAACAAAAAAAATTGTGAGATAAATTGATTTATCGATTTGAGTTTCTCCAAATTCAAATAAAATATGTTATTTATTAATAAAGAGATAATTTCTTTTATAAATTGTTTTAATTTAATAATGAGTTATTTTTAAACAATGTTAATAATGTAATGCCTTTATAAATGGATTATTCTTAAATAGAAATGGTTATTTTAAATTTATTTATATATATGTATATACATGTATGTATTCTGAAAGAAAGCTATGGTTTGAAAAATTAAAATAAAGTCTTTCAATATTTTTTTAAAATAAAATAAATAGATAAATAAATTCAAAAGATATGTTAATTTAGGACTTCATTTATATTGCAAAGTCATAAGACAAGAAGAAAAATATACATTCAAGTATGTAAACAAATCAAATATGAACAAATAAAGATAATTATGAACAAACAAAATTTTATAACATTGACTAAAATAACTTTATATTTGTATATAGGGTATAAAAGCAAATCAGGCAAAGTAAAAGAGCGTTGCCTGTAGAATTTAGTATGCAAGGCAAGAATATAACAAAGTATATAAAAAAATATAATAAACCGAAATATATGAGATAGCTTGCAAATGGAAGCATAAAGGACTTTAGCAATTAATGTATACCATATCTGCCATACCTCTAATACATCTCAGCCCATAATGCAAGCATCTTCAGCCATGCCTATTGTACAAATTTTATACCCCGTAAACTTCTTTATTTATATCAACTTCTCCTCATTTCAGTTAGAGATGAGGAAAACTAAAATAAACACCATTTCATACTTAAACAAACTTCAATTTAAACATCAACAAACAAACAATAATTCAGCTCAAACCAGAGAAGAGAGTCAAATTGCAGGCTTCAGCTTACAATCTACAACCTATTTCAACATAAAGAAAGCCCTGTTCTTTTTCTTAAAATCAAGGTGAGTAAACATTTTTAATATAAAATCTTTTGATATTGGTTGATCTGTGTGATGATGTTATAATCATGTTTGTTGCTCAGATTTTTCATCTTTAATCTAATTTGTGCTGTACAAATTTGAATACATAATTGTATATGTATATTTTATGTTCTCTGTAAATAATCTGTTGCAAGATCAACTACAATAATTCAAATCTCCCTGTATAATCACAATTAGACATTGATTTCCGAAGAGAAGATGTTAACAACATTGTATTCTTGTTTTTAAAATAAATTTCAAGTGAAAGTATTTGGATAATACTTTGTAAAATATAAAAATTCAGTGGACATCCGAAAATGAATAAATTTCAAGATGTTGAAATTCGAATTCACTTAGATAGTCTTAATCGTATTATCAAATCATGAATTTTAATATAAAATTTGTGATTTTTAATTTTGTATTTAACATGAATTCGAAAATGGTTCGAAATTGGGTCCTTGGTCGTTTGACGTTGATCGGAGTTGAAGGGGTAGTCGAGTTTCCTCCTGGAGGTGGAGGAGTGACCAGGGGTTCATGGAAAAATGGTGCGGTGGTGATCAGACCACGGCAGCGACGGCGGCGTGAGATTTTTATTTCTAAACCTGGTTTTGGTAGGCTCTGTAATTTTGATCGTCGCGTTTCCTCTAGTTGATCGACCGCTATGGAATTTTGGGGGATGATGGAGGCGGTGCTGACGAAGCTTCGACCGGAGTTTTAGGTCCTCCAGTGGTAAGGTTGCGAGAACGAGCCACGTTTCCAGGTTGATGGCGAAGCCTGGTGACATTTCCAGGTTTGGGTTTTGACTCGAATTCGATTTCGAGTCCACCTGGAAGCGATCTAATGATCAAGTTGAAGTTAGGTGATGTTAGTGGATGGGGAATGATCGCCGTTGATGGTCGGAATCGCCCACAGCCTTTGTGCACGTGCACGTGCACTGATTACCGAGGGTCTAGGAATTTTGGTTGTTCGCCCAGGTGATATCAGTAGGTACTCGGGTAGATGATTTTTTGTTTACAGGTTTTAACCTGTCTGGGTTTCAAATTTAAGGTTTGATTTTTAATTTATAAATCAGGGTTTAAACTAAATTTTAAATCAACGTAATAATAATAAATTCAAGTTTTGTTCGAAAACTTAGTTTGTGAATAAATTAAGTTTCTACATTTAAATTGTTTAATAACTTAAAAGTGATTAAGTGGATTTGGATTTAAAATGAAATTTGATTTGTAAAGAAAGAATTTAAATAAAGTTAAAATCAAAATCTAAAAACCTGGACATGAATCCAAATATGGAAATCAAGATTTTGAAATAAAATAAGTTTCTAAATTTAAATGTTTAAATGAGTTTAAATTGTTAAAGTATACTTTAATAAGTGAACTTAAAGAAAATTTGACTCTAATTCTTTAAAGGTCCTTTATAACAAAATATTACTTTAACATGTAAAATTGAAGATTTTGAAAATCAGTTTAAACTTTAGTAAAGGTAAATTGGGATTCATTTTGAATCTTGGAATTTAAATTGAAATTTAAAAGTAAATTCGAAGATTAATGTTTCCAAACATATTTGTAATGATATTTAAATCACTACTGAGAATGAGTTTTAACTGAAGTGATGAAGATATAATGATGATTTGTAATTCATCCATTAGTAAGTTAATTAAAATGAATAATTTATTTATTTATTTATTTATTTAATGATTTGGATTAATTTAATAAGTAATTAAAGGTTTAAATTACTTAATTGAGGTTTAATTATTAATTAAGGAATAATTAATTTGTACATTAAGGATTATTAAATTAGATATTAATTTATGATTAAAGAAAAAATTGATTAATCAAGTGATTAAGCAATAAATTGATTTAAGGATAATATGATAAATTAATTTGGTAATTTATTTGAGAATTATTAATTCACTAAAGGTTAATTGATTTAATGAAAGTGATTAAAGATTAATTATTAATTAATGAGTAATCACTTAGTTATTGCAATAAGAATAATTAATGGGAAAGTCTACTTGACCACAATTTGGTGACACAATTGGTGACACAAGAGATCTCTACCATTAGATTGCCTCCTGAATTCCACCTTCCATGTAAAGACAAAAAGATCCGACCGTCTAGATATTTTGTGTTCTCATTTATGTCATCAATTTGTGTTCAAATAGCCGACCCCATAATTTACTAAGGATTAATTATTAACTAAGGGTTATTTAATGATTAATTAAAGGATAGTTTATTAAATGTTTTGAAATTAATTGATTATTAATTTGCCATGACCAGCAAATTATTCATAGAACTTAATTTGATTTAAATTAATCAAATAATTTAATTAATTCTACTTATGGATGTTTGGATTATATTGGATGTTGAATTGTTTGATATCCCTAATATGTAATGCTTTATAATATATCCTGATTTGGGTTGTGATCTGTAATTTATTTATCTGAGATAAATGTAAATTTATTATCTGTGATATATATATCTATGAATCTGTGTATGAAAGATAAGCGTTATAATTTATATCGCTTATCAAATATATTATTGTACTTGATCCGTGATGATTGAATGATGTTGCACCATTGTTTTAAACCCCTGGACTACACCATACACACACAAATATGGATTGCACGAGGAAATCGGCTAAGTCATAGATTTTTAACAATTTTAAAGATTGAATTCTTGAATCCAAAATAGTTTTGGAATTAGAATTGAGAGTTTTGAAAATAAGAGTTATTTTAAAATAACTTAATTTAAATAATTGGATATGAATTTGAATTTAATATTCGAAATTGAATTCAACGATTTGGAAATTATATTCTAAAATGATTATGAAAATTATGAAGGTGTTTATATGGGTTTTTAACCATTTAAAAAGTATAGTTTGGGAAATCTAAATTTAAATCCAATTTTTTTACTTGAATGGTTTTAACTAATGTAATTGTAATCAGTTTTTCCCAAAGCGAAACCTATTTGTTTCAAATAATAGTAGTTTTTATTTAAAGAAAGGATTTCCAAATTGTGTTGAAAGGTTTCAAGTTTGAAATAAAATTGAAATGTTTTGAAAGCTATTAAACGAGTCTTTGATGCAAAGACCGAATGAGTTAATTCAACTTGAGTTGGAATTGTTTTGAAAGGCTATGAATGAATCTTTGGAAACGTGTTTTGAATGCTATAAGTTAATCTTTGATTTAAAGGTTTAACGAGTTAATCCAATTGAAATGGAAATTGTTTTGAAATCCATGAATAGATCTTTGTGAACTGGGTGAACTTTGTGAACTGGGTGAACTTTGTGAAATGAATCTTTTGTTTAAAAGATTTGAAATGGCAATTTGTTTAAACCCTTTGAAAGAAAGTTTGGATATTAAGTTGTGACTTAACGGAAATCCCATATCCATATGTTTTCAAACTTTGCGCTCATTATTCGGTTTAGCCGGGAGAGGACCTTTGTGTTATATAACCCATTTCGAATAATGATACGACGATATGGATAGCATTTGAAGACCGGTGGTGAAGACCGGGTATTTGCGAGAGCGATAGGATGACCTATCGATTGTCTCTGCACTAAGTCGCGCCGGTATAGAGATTCCCTAAGTGATGGGAAGTCCGATCGGGATTGTGAATACCCGGATTGCAAGGGCTTCTTCAGAAGTGCCTTCGGTTCTGTTCGAACCCGGAACAGACTTGTATAGATTGTATGTATGACATTACATTTTGAGATATAAAGCAGATTTCTTTCAAATACATTTCTGTTGGTTGGTGGAGAATTTATTCTCTTAGCTTAACACCCTTCTCTGAGTCGTACGAGCTCAGAGGTTATGTAGTTGAAGGTTATCCCTAATATATTCCCAACTTGGTAATGTGGCATGCTGAATGCTGCTGATCATTTGTTGATCAAAGCGTGACTTTTGTGAAAAGCGTAGTTTTGTGGACGAGACTTCGTCGAACCTCACAACCCGGTAATGGTCAAAACAGAAAGAATGCAGCAAGGTTATTTGGGGATAGCGTCCCCTGAGGGTATGTTCATTTCCTTCTGGATAGAGGTGGCATCATGGTATGGAGCCCATATATTTAACCTATGTGGTTATTGCGAATTTATTACTTTGTGGTTGTTGGTTGTCGGGATCCCGAAATAAAGGTCGGTTACGACCGGGGGGTGGCATACTCGTGTCAGTAGTTACCTAGTTAGAGTTAACCCGGCCTTGTGTTGGCAGAGATCCGGTTAGGTTATTGGGACGTCCTTCCAGAGGCGTACCCATATGGCAATGGGAAGTTCCTTGGCCTGACCATTTGTTGGAAATCCAAAGAAACAATACGAGCCTTGTACGGTTTTAGTTGTATAGCCTGCCATGGAATGTGGCGGCAACCTGCTATTGAACATGGTAGCTATAGTAGGCATACGATAATGGTCGTATGTTGGCTAAGATTTATATTATACTTTCGAAATGTTTTCTGCACTTTGCACTTATAATAATAATATTGAAAAGAATCTACGTATCAAGCATGTTTAACTATCATAAGAAGAAATCTCCTCCAATTCTGCGATTGCATTGTGTGTGTGGCGGGAGGTCTTATGGCAGTTACATTTTCTAAAATCATTGCGGATGTATTTTAAAATATATCTTTGTTTGTTTTTAAAGATAAACTGTTTTTGTGAAGACCCGCAAATCTGTACTCCTTGAATAGACACTAATCTCCATTGATTAACTCAAGATGAATGGAAATACGAATTCTCAAGGTTTTAAGAAAAAGAAAAAAATAGAAGAAGAGAGAAAAAAATAGAACAGAAAGAAAACAACAGAACAATATCAGAATCTCCTTATCGCAGCGGAACAACATATAATAAATAAATGAATAATCTTTAAACAAAGAACTAAATCAGTAATTACATTACATTTCATTACATCGTCAGAGTGTACAACAATCAAACAACAACAAACAGCGGAAAAAGAAATACTATATACTAGATGATACGCCATGCCATCCATCTTGCCTCCAGCAACTCCCGAATTCCAAAATATCCTGATAAACCTTAACTCTTGACTGCCCGTGTGGAAATTGGTGGGCACCCAGAGTTTACGAAGGAAAACAATAAACTCCGAGTCAGTCATGTGACTGGTGTGAGAACTCAAAACAGTTTATCTTTAAAACAAAGAATAGGATAATTTTTAAAATAGATTCAAAATGCTTTTAAAAATGAGACTACCATAAGACCTCCCACCACACACACAATGCAAATGCAGACTTGGAGGAGATTTCTTCTTATGTTAGTCAAAGATGCTTACTACACAAAATCAAATCAATTTTGATATTATTATTAGTGCATAGTGTAGGAAAAAATTCATTTCGAAAATAAAGATATAAATCTTATCCAACATAGGTACCATTATATTATGCCTGCTATAGCTACCTCCTGAGGAAGCAGGTTCTACAACTAAAACCGTACAAGGCTCGTATTATTTCTTTGGATTTCCAACAAATGGTCAGGCCAAGGAACTTCCCATCACCACATGGAAACGCCTCTGGAATGACGTCCCGAGAACCAAACCGAATCTCTGCCAACACAAGGCCGGGTTACCCCTAACTGGGTAACTACTGACACGAATATGCCATCCCCCGATCGTAACCGATCTACATCCGAGGATCCTCGATTTCCAACAACCATAAAGTAATAAGTTTGCAGCAACAACATAGGTTAAATATCTGGGCTCCATACCATGATGCCACCTCTATCCAGAAGGAATGACATACACTAAAGGGCGTTACCCCTAATAACCTTGCTGCATCCTTCCTGTTTTGACCATTTCCGGGGTGTGAGGTCCGACGAAGTCTCGTCCACAAAGCCACGCTTTGGTACAAAGCCACGCTTTGGTACAAAGCCATGCTTTGGGTCAGCTAATGATCAAGTGATGATCACAAAGATAAATGATCAAACAAATGATCATATCACAAATGATCAACAATGATCATTTCACAGCAACACTCAGCATCTCACATTACCAAATTGGGAATATATCGCTGATAACCATCAACTACATAACCTCTGAGCTCGTACGTCTCAGAGAAGGGTGTTAAGCTAAAAGAATAAATTCTCCGCCACCAACAGAAATATATGTGAAAGAAATCAGCTTTATATCTCAATTTGTAATGTCAGACATACTATCCATACAAGTCTGTTCCGGGATCGAACAGAACCGAAGGCACTTACAAAGAAGTCCTTGCAATCCGGATATTCACTAATCACATCCGGACTTCCCATCACATATGGAATTTCTATACTGGGGCCATTCGGTGCAGAAACATTCGACGGTAATCCTTCCGTTTTCAAAAATATCCGGTCTTCAACACCGGTCTTCTAGTGCAATTCATAACGACGTATCACATATTCAGAATGGGTTATACGACCCCAAGGTCCTTTCCTGGTTAACCCGAACAGTGAGCGCTTATTCAAAAATAAGTGTGGCATTCAAATTCAAGCAAATCACAACAAATACCTTTTTAAAAGTAAATATTGATAGTCGGTTATTGAACTATCAATGGATACGCACAACATCACCAGGTTCCAAATAATTTTCCAAATTATTTATTTTCCAAAAATATCTTTACAAGATATATAATTTTCACACTTCAACTATTTGAAATCAATTTTCAAATCACTTTTCACCTTTACCACTTTTGAAAACAAATTTTAATCATTTTCCTTATGCGAAAATACTTTCATTTCAACATGGTTCATTTAAACCAATTAAATAAATCCTTAACGATTTACTTTATATTTACGTTCAAAATCCATAAATTAATTCTCACACTTCAAAAATAAATCAATATTTATTCTTAAACAATTTCCCCTTTCATTTATAAATTCCACAGTGAATTTAGATTCCAAAATATTTATGAATATACGATTTCAATTATTCATTTTCAATTTATCTTCAAAAAGATAAATTCTCAAAAACATTTCATTTCACATTGGAAAAACATTTCCATACTTATTTAATAATAAGTAATTCACAAATCTATTTATTTTCAACATTCAGAAAATATTCAATATACTTAAATCGAAATTAAGTATATATTTCATTCTTAAGGAAATCATTCTCTTAAACATATTTATTTGGGCCAAAACGAATGTTACGTAAAACATCGTTACGACAACCCAAAATCACTAGTATAGTGATTCGAAATTAAAATAGATATATAAATCCCAATACTATATAAAACATTTCCTTTCGGAAATCATTTACTATAACAACAGTGTTATAGTCCACCATTTCCTTCTATTTCTCGAAAACGTCTATTTCAACAATGAATGTTGAAATCTATGGTTTTGAATCTTAACACATTTTAAAAACATCATTAGATCGTTTTAATTCTATTTAAAACATCACATCCAAAACATTTCTTTAACATATTATTCACTATTCAAAAACGTGAATATACTTCGTTAACCAATTTCATCATTTCTATACATTTTATTTTAAAGGATTATTCACTGTCTAAAACATGAATATAACACCATTAATAAGCTATAACAATTTGCTTATCAAAATAAGTCGTTTGCGGATTTATAAAACAATGTTTATAAATTCCATTTCTATTTATTTTATAACAACTTCCTTTTATAAATCTCATTTATTAAGCTATTTCAATTTATAACTCAATTATATACCAAAAGTTCACATTATAAGATAAATACTTGTACTTTATTTGTTTACAAAATCGTTTCTTTAAACTTCCCAAATTATAAATCTTATAACTTATAAGATTCACTTATTTACCCAAATCTACTCTTTTAATAACTTTACAAATTTTATAAACCTACTGCTTATAAATTCCATTTATAATTTACCGTTTATAATTCTATAAATTTCATTCATTTATGAAATTCATTTACACTTCATTCTAACACTTATAAAAACTCGTTTTATAATTCAAATATTTTAATTTATAAATATCAATTTATAAATCTTTAATATAAATCAATTTATATTATTATTTTAAAACGTCTTTAAACTCCTTTATAATCTCATCATTTTCTTTGATTTATAAAATAATCAAATTTTATAAATCCTATATTTAAACTTTTTATAATAGATTCAAAAATCCCGATTGAAACTATTTTATAAAATCATTAACCCCATATTTTCAAAAATCAATTTTTAACTATATTTCTCAAAAGTCATAATTTTTATAACATTAACATTATAACGTTTATTTATTTAAAATGAATCAATTCCAAAAATATTTTATAAACGTCTACTTTCAAAAATCACTTTAAAATCCTTTTAAAATTCCCAAATTGGCCCAATGATGCTACACACCAAATAGTCAATCACGACAACAACGACATCATATATCGATATGATAATCAATCAAATATCAAAATATCTGAAATCAAATAAATATTGTTGAGAAATCCAGTTGGATCCCTCCAACCTGTCTTCCTGCATTCAAAGATGTTAGCACAATACCAATTCCGTTCCAGTACGGAATTATCGCGGTATATAGGATTTAAAATATTATCCGCTTAATAGACGGCGCAATAGGGTCTCATCCGCTATATAATGCGGGAAATCAACTCCAAGTACATAAATAATACCAATTTCACTATACTGTGAAATATTCGCGGTATATGTTTTTAATAAATAACATCCGCTTACTAACGGCGTATAATGTCTATTTTAACAATCAATAGATAACAATCATCATTCAAACATACATTCAAGAATTTTAAATATAACTATTTAAAACTAAAATCGAAACCGATTCGATTGAGTGAGAAGTTCTCACCTTGATTTCAATTTCGTTTTCAGCTTTTATTTCTAATAAAATTAAACGCGCGTTTAATTTTACCCGAAATTTTCGCTAGCTCCAAATGACTCCAATCCAATTCCATAGCGTAGTGATCGTCCATACAAACCCAACGCAACTTGTTTCGTCCAAAACGGACCTCGTATGAAAAAATACGTAAATTTAAAGTTTACACAAATTTATAACATAATTATTTACAACATTTTTTATATTTTCAACCTTGCTTCCATCGTGGCCGTGCATTTCGAAGTCAATGAATCAAGGCCGTAGAACGCAATGCTCCATCTTCCCCACGTTATTTCCAGCAATTGCCGTGCAACATGAACCCATAAATCACCAACTAGGTTTTGAAATCGCGCCTCGTACGATGCATCTGGAGACGATCAACCAACTTCATCGCGAAGCTCGCCACGAATGCCACCCACGACCAGAACCCGGTTGCGTGCGGCTACCCCCATGTCTCGAAAACTGTGAATGAATGCGCGCGTTCTAGTGGAAATTGCCATCTATCCACCGCATTAATTTTGATCATAACCGTTGGATAGGTAGTTCTCATTACGCTCTATAACTTCGTAGTTGAAGAATTTTCATATAGATTGATGGATTCTGAATTAATTGAGGAATAACGAGACTAAATTCTGGCCGTGTAGAGTATACTGGCGGCTAAGGTTGAAAAGAATTAGGGTTTTGCAAATTTATGAAGAAGGAGGTCCTTTTATAGAAAAATACGCGACACTATTCATCCTGGATTTTCCGAACTCCAAACGGAGTGTGCCGGTTGGCGTTCCTAAGGTTTATCCCGCGTTCCGAACACAATGGAATGTGTTTCGGGAGCTAATTCGATCATCTTTGCGAGTTATGGCAATAAACGTTCGATTTTAAATTAAATCGGTAAATCAAATTTCTAGGCGTTTTAGCTTGCACCGGACAAACGGTAAATCCGATTGATACGAAATTTGAAACCATACAATAATATAACATTACGGATTCAATAAAACTGGTTTCGTCGAAATCCGAGACTGTTTGAAAAATTGCTATTTTAACTCGCTAAATTAATATTAAAACAATTTCGATGCGTTTCGAGCTGCCATGGTCAAACGAAAACTCCAATTGCTACGAAAATTGAAATCCGATAATAACAAACTATTACGGATCCAATGGAACTAGTTTCGTCCAATTCTGAGACTGTTCGAAAATTGACTAATTTCACTAGTCGATTTAAATATTAAAATATTCAATTTTCACAAATTAACTTTTAGTTCGATTTTAAAAGTTCTATAACATCATCTAACTCCAAAATGATAAAATAAAATTTTACAAATCATTTTCAATCATATTTAACCCAATTTTCAATTATCTTTGTATTTTCACATATTAAATTATCGATTTAATTATTCAATTAAATCCAATTATTCGAAATAAAATTTATTCGACTTATAAATTTCACTTATTAATATTTAAAATTAATTAGATATACAAATTTTAATTAACAGAAATTCTGGGTCGTTACATACTTCCCCCCTTAAAAGAATTTCGTCCTCGAAATTATCAAGTAAGAAAAGTTACAGAATCTATTAACTTTCCCAAAATCCATAGTTAAACTTCTTACAAAATCTTTACTAAGTTTTCAAATCATACTTAGTTATCTTTTCAAAAACAACTACTATTGTTTAACTTTCAACTCCAAATCAAATTCATAGTTTTCACAAAATTTCCAATTTTTCTCAAATTTTTCTAACGCCTTAAATTTTCGGAAAAATTTGCCATAGTCTCCTTTACGCGGCTCGAAAAAAAAATGATAGTATATATATCACAAATATACATCTCATCAAGTGATGAGGCATCTCGCAGGGAAAAAAGTGTAAAAGTACGATATTTAATCTGAGATATGTACCTTATATTTTATTAGCGAGCTTATACGGCTAATATAGCGCGAAAGCGAGCTCCAAATGCGAAGCAAACGCGATCCGCACCTACTAAACACTCAACAAACAACATGAGAACATGTATATATGAAAATAATATCAATATACAACATATAGCAACGTAATAACTATATATGCCAACATAACATATGCAACAAAAGCAATATATTCAACCATCAACCAACTATCATCCAACTAACATCCATAACCAATAAATATTCATCCATATTCTTATTAATATTCAATGAAATGGGTTTTCAATTTAATCACATTTGATTCATTAACCTTGGATGTTTTTACTAACATTCATTTTCAATTAGTTTATATTCACTAATTCATATTCAAGTTGGTTCACTTCCAAATCAAATTCAATTCTATTTAAGATTCTCCAATTGATTTCAATTACTTTAGCTTCCAATTTCATTAACTCAATTTCATTAATACTTAATGAATTATATACAATCAACTAACTATCATACATCAACCAATGTATATTAATTGCAATCAAATTCCTTTGCTTTTCTTCATTCAATCAACTAATTTCATTAACTCCAAACGAAGCATGCCGGTTGGCGTTCCTAAGGTTTACCCCGCGTTCCGAACACAATGGAACGTGTTTCGGAAGCTAATTCGATCATCTGTGCAAGTTATGGCAATAAACGTTCGATTTTAAATTAAATCGGTAAATCAAATTTCTAGGCGTTTTAGCTTGCACCGGACAAACGGTAAATCCGATTGACACGAAATTTGAAACCATACAATAATATAACATTGCGGATCCGTTGAAACTAGTTTCGTTGAAATCCAAGACTGTTTGAAAAATGGCTATTTTAACTCGCTAAAATAATATTGAAACAATTTCGATGCGTTTCGAGCTGCCATGGTCAAACGAAAACTCCAATTGCTACGAAAATTTAAATCCGATAATAACAAACTATTACGGATCCAATGGAACTAGTTTCGTCCAATTCTGAGACTGTTCGAAAATTGACTAATTTCACTAGTCCATTTAAATATTAAAATATTCAATTTTTACAAATTAACTTTTAATTCGATTTCAAAAGTTCTATAACATCATCCTAACTCCAATATGATAAAATAAAATTTTACAAATCATTTTCAATCATATTTAACCCAATTTTCAATTATCTCTGTATTTTCACATATTAAATTATCGATTTAATTATTCAATTAAATCCAATTATTCGAAATAAAATTTATTCGACTTATAAATTTCACTTTTTAATATTTAAAATTAATTAAATATACAAATTTTAATTAACAGAAATTCTGGGTCGTTACGGTTTTTTACTCATACCAGTCCCACGACTGACTTGGAGTTTATTTTTTTTCTTTCCTAAACTCTATGTGCTCAAATTTTTTCCACACGGACAGTTTAGAGTTGAGTTTTTCAGATAATCAGGTTTAGTAGCTAGTTCTGGATTGATCTTTGGAGCTAGGGAGTGCAAGCATTGGAGTTCTCTTCTGAAGACTATTCTTTCTATTGGAGATCATAGTTATTGTTTCCGCTGCTATTTTTTTGTATCATATCTCTGATGTATATTGATATTCATTGTATATTGATCATTGTATCAGATATTGTATCAATGTATTATTCTTTTTCTTCCGTTGTGTTGTTTACTTAATTGTGTTATAAGCTCCGGCGACTCGGATTCGAACGATCGAATCTGCGGCATTCGAGTACGATGTAAAGTATGGATGTCGATTTTCGAACGCAAAAATGCGGAGCGTCACAGTTCTCTTCTTTGTCTTCAATTTTCATTTTTTTATTCTCATCGTCCGTTGAGTAGCCATGACCATAACCATCTTTTTTCCCATTCTCTTCAACTAAAACCTCCTTTCCGTTTCAACATGTGAATAAATAATGTTTAATTTACCACGCTTTTGATTTGTGGAATCTTGCAACTTGCTTCTTCTTAAGTTTTGAAACATTCATGTGCATCCATCTTGCCAGTGTCAAATGGTAAAGCGGGATTTTCTTGCTCACATATCCATTCATCATCGCTATCCGTGTCAGATAAACATATTTGATATAGGCCATCAATTTCCTTTCTTTTTCCATGCCTAAGTTCAAATTGAAGAATGTATTTTACAAAACTAAAGCATTAAGTCTTTTTTATTTTAGATAATTCCTTCGCTTTGTGTGAATCTAAAATTTTGAATATAAGAAGTTTTGATGGATGAACTAATATAAGAAGTGAAATAATTTTATTTTGCTTACACCCGATCAAACGTGCTCTAGTTACGCTCATAACTTGTTGAACAACATGTCATGCTGAAAACTTTTATTACAAACCTTTGTAACCCATGACATTCACCACCATAGCCCTCCCATCTCAAAACTGTTGATTCATATAATACAAACTTGTTATATACATAACTTTATATCGTAAAATGATAGCAAAAGAAGGCATGAGGATATTGCATAATGCTTACCAGGTTATTTAGTTTGACGACTATCAATAGCAGTTAGTTTTTCCAAACCCTCCTTCTATCAATAAATACAAATCAAGTAGTCCATCAGGTTGGAGTCATTCTTTCTATAGTGTCGTATAGTCCTTTTTTAATCTTCACATCCATTGCATATTTATTATTACATCAATATTTTGGATTCAAGAACTCCACCTCATGTAAAGATCTATCGCATTGAGCATTCCATCACTCATCAATGATTTCTCACAATTCCTCCTATCTAGACTCCACACTTTGTAATTTTAATCTAGTTTTTTCTTTTGTTTGATCCATTACCTTATAAATTTAACCCGTTGCAGGTTTGCATCACCATTTGCCAGTCTAAAAACTTTAACGGAAGGAGTTGTACTTTTATAGCAATATTTTATTCCATCTCACAAATTCTATTCTGTTTAACCAAAATGCATCTTCTTTTAACGATTGTAAAAAAAACCAAAAGGAAAATTATAACACAATGAATTATTCAAATTAAGAAAGAAAATGTTTACCTTATGCGACTGCCTAGTAAGTCTTCTCTCTCTTTTCAGATTGTTTTTCTGATTTGGGTTTTGTTCCACTCGAATCTCTTAAATATGATTTACTTGTATTGGTTGTGGTCTTTAATACTTCCTAAATGACCAGTTTCCTTCTTTTCACTTTCTAATTTGGTCTTTTGATGCTGATTTCTTTATCTCTTTATTGGATGTGACCTTTTGTATGGCTAGGATTTTCAAGCAACCTTACAGGTACCTGTAAGTTTCAAAAATAATATAATCAACGTTGAGGAGTGCAACTTGTAGTTTTAAACATTTTCACTGATAATTTTGACCAGACCTTGATTTCTTTAGTGGGTTTAAAATCAGGAGACACACCATTCAATTTTAATCACAAACACCACACAATTCAACTCTTTGATAACAGTGCATTACAAACTTGGTTATTAGTTGTATTTTTGAATTACCTAGAGAACTAAGCTGAGATTATAAACTCTAAGGAACTATGTGTTTGCCAATACATACTTCAGGTGTTTGTTATAGAGTTGTCGGTTTCAGGTTTTGAACTCGTAATACTTGGTCCTGTTGTCTGGACCGTCACCAACTGTACAAACCCCGTGTTGACTTTGGTTATTGGTTGTAACTAAATTGTAACTATAGATAAAGTGCATATATAGTGCAAAGTGCAATTGTTCGTATAATTATTTTGAGAGTATGCGGTATTTTTTTCAAATAAAGCACTCACCTTGATACCTTGATGGTTCGAACCCAAGACATTTAGAATTTTAATGTAGAACCCCTTACTGCTTATCGCATGAGGTAATGGTTTCACTTGAAAGTGAAGATGATGGTGCATATACATTAGTTTTTTTTAAATTTGATATGAAATTACATTAACTAGGTGAATTAGTATCATCTTGATGATTTTATTCTAAAGAATAATTTACTGTCTTTTGGTTCCTCAAGGATTAGAGATGATTGCAATATGTTTCATTGTTCTTTCACAGTAAACCATCTTGTTTGTTTCTAAGATTCAGTTATAACTTTCTCATAGAGAAATTGCAAGGATGCCATGTTAGTATAATGCAATTTTTTCACTTGCTTAAGAGGGTTTTTTTAGCTTACTTGAAGGTTTTATGGTTATAGATGATTACAGTGTGCTTAATTGTTCTTTTACAGTAAAGCATCCTGCTTGATTCTTAGATTGTTCGGTTATAACTTTCTTATAGAGAAAACTGCAGCTCCACCATCTTAGTTTTATACATATTTTGTTTCACATGCTTACTGTTCTTATTGCAACTTGCTTGAAGATTTTATTATTACAGATCAACTGAACAAATATTGAGATGGATGCGTAGAATTTAGTTTTTTGTGTATATTGCAATCATAATTGGTTGCTGAGGAGAAGATATAGGTATCATTTGTGGTTTTCAATTTAGGGTCTGCTCTTTACAAAGAGATCTGAGAATCTGAGCGGAGCATTTGAGTGACGCATTCGAACGGAGAATGTTGAGTGAACAAAGAGTGCGTTTGTGTGCTGCGAGGTGAAAATCTGAGCGAAATATTTGAAATGCATATATTAAAAAAAATTGATTTATATTTAATTAATTATTTTTATTGAATAATATGTATCCATAATTTACAAAAATAAATTAATTGAATTGTAAAATTTTAAATTGTTCGGATTCAGTTCAAAAACAACTCCATGCTATAGTACCCATTAATACGATCGCAATGCAAAAACCTCATTTCAAATGAACTTCATTTGGACATGCTATTAATTTTAGAAATTTAAAAATGTTTAAATTTAAATTATTTAACATTATTAATTAATTAAATAGCCCCCTTCACAACCAATGCACCATTTTCCTTCGTTCCCACAATGGGTCATTTGCTCGTTATCGCTTCAGACACGGGAAAAGGTAATTTGGACTGTCAAACGATATCCTACTTTGATCGTAAATTGTAATTTTCTAATGCTTTAGGAATTGAAAAACCTCTATTTTATTTCTTTATTTATCATGTTCATTTAATATAACTGGTACATGTAAGCAATTATTTTGCAGCCATTTTAAGATTTAAGTGTAGGGAAGTATCTTATAGCCCAAAAATTAGAGGGGTCTAAATATTCTTTAGTCAATGTTGTATTAAATGGGAATCTGTGATATAATTTAGTATACAACAAACTTCAAACTGGGGTTTATTCAACTTAATAACTAATGAACAGAGAGTTGCGCACTCACAAATTCTGCATACTCTGAATCATATGTAAGCATTTAACACTTAATGTGCTTATGCCACCAATGTTGTATGAACTTTAATAACTTTATCTGTCACCAATGGAAGGTGTCTTATAGCCCAAAAATTCTAAGGGTCCATATAATTTTTAGCCATCTTGGATTAAATGCGAATTTGTGATATAATCAAGTACATAAAAAACTTCAAACTGGAATTACAAATATGAATTCAACCTAATTCATAATGAGTAGAGTTGTGACTCATGAAGTCTACCTACTCTGAATCGTATATAAGTATTTAACACTTAATGTGCTTATGTCACCAATGTCATATGAACTCTAATGACTTAATCCAACACGTCAGCTAATAACTTCATCTATCACTGCTTCACATTCAACTATGTGTTATTTTCAAGGTTACACAGGCTTACACTTGACCTTAGATCTACATTGATAGAGTTAGGAGTACAACCAAGAGGTAATTGTGTAATTTATTGTGGATTATCTAACTTTATAATTAATTTTGTTCATGATAGAAGTGTTTGATTCTATTGTATACTTGTAACATTGTGAAATAAATAATTAAGTAATAATTTAAAACATATTAATTGGAAAATCCTTAAATAATATGTTATATGATAATAATTGTCGAGCGTTGTAATCTTGAGAAATTTTTGACAATATTGAATATATACTATTTTAAGTATTCTTAGTCAAGATGTTTCGAGAAAGGATACCATACCATAGTACATAATGCTCTTGAAATGTTGGACAGTGTATTACTCATCATTGCCGAGGGAATTAAGAGGTTACATACTAGTTATTGTGTAACTATGAAATGACTCATCCTAGAGTTTTCCGTTGGTCGATAATAGAAAATTCAAACAAGAAATCTCAGTGTAACAATATTATACAGTTTTTTTGAGTTGAGAATGCCTTCAAACTTCAACGCGAATATTGTATTTTAATTATAGTCGTCTTATGACCGTGTGATCATCGAGCAACTGTAGTTGCATCTGAGTTGAAACATTGAAAGTGATGCGCCATTCGATAGAGAATCTGTCTCCTTAATTGTATGAGGTTAGTATTATGGTCAACTGTAATCAACTCAAAGTTAAAAATTCTAGTCAGAGTAGAACGATTAATAATGTCATTAAGCCAGAGATTTTGTATATGGACTAACCAAGTTGAATGTGGATAATATTTGAGTTTTGACCAATACTAAACTCCATATATCCTAAAATGATATAGTGTTGACAAAGAGGTCTTGTATAAACAGTTGTAACTAAAAGGTACCGCTCAGATGATATCTTTATTAATAGTTGATTGGAAGCGCAAACTTTTGGTCCGAATACGAATTTATCAAAGTACGCTTTACTCATATATAATTTAATGATCATCTATTAGTTTTAGCGTATTATTTCTAGGCTGGAATGGAACTATTCAAACTAAGTTAAAACAGTTAAATTTTCTTGAAAATTCAAACTATTTCTCTACGCTTAAGAATATGATGTAACAAATAAATATCATTTAAACAAATAAGTTTCATTTACAAATTAATTGTTTATTGATTAATAACATAAATAATATTCAAACTAAACAAAATTAAATGTTGAAACTTCTAGAAATAAAAACTTAAATCAACTATACATGACTTCAACGTAAAAACATGACAAAATATTTTTGAAAATCATTTTTTCTTGAATGTGTTAATTATATGTATATAAGTTGTAGAAGAACAATTCATGCGCAAAGCACATGTCATCATCACGCACGACGCGTGTGCCATAGTGCTCGAATAAATAATGAATTCACCCAAACTGACACACCACTAGATAAGTTAATGTGTGAACACTAATATTTTGAAATGATCAATTATTAATCGCTAACTGAATTCGCACTACAAGTTGCACAACCGAATTCATTCACAATAATTAAATTAACTAATATTTAATAAATATTAGTCATTGTTTTTTTGAAAGGTACTTATATACAACATACCATTGGGACAACATATCACATGTCAATAAATGTTCGAATTATGCTATGAAAGTTTCGAACTTGTGACCTCTCGCACCAAAGTCGAATCACTTAACCACTGGAACAAGGTGTTTGTCAATATTAGTTATTGTTGTATTTGATATTTGGGATTTCTTTATTAAGTAAGCCTCTAGAAAATGTTCTAGGTGCGTTTTGGTAATTAACATGATGCATATGTAAAAGTTATATATTACATATCAATATAATTGATATCGATATATATTTAAATTATATTTAAAAATGGAATTAACCGCGCTTGCGATTTAAGTGTTATAAGTCCAATTTGGGTCCTTTAGTGGCCGACCATAAGGCTCTAGTTGAGAGTTTATTTTCTACCGGTTTTGATTGGTTTTGGATGGCTCTGTAATTTATGTGTTATCATAACCCTTCCTTAATTTTTTCCACATCGGTTGTTGTTAGTTATAAAAACAGTGAAAACCAACGCAGTGTAATTTTGATGACAATTCTCAAGTCATGAAATTGAGTGTTTCGAGGGGTTACAACCTTTTTTTCAAGTATACCTCCAATAATTATATTATAGAAGAATCTTTATAAAACTAAAGAATAAATATAAGAATATATATGTAACGTTACTTTAGTGCAAAACTTTCAAAACTAGTGTATTTTAAACTTTTAAGCGTGTATTAATTGGTTATAGCAGTTCATGTAAACCAATCAAAACCGCTACGATCATTTGCGGTCAAAAGCGTTACTCTTAAGACCTCTCATAACTAGTACTACAAAACTCCCAAACGAAGCTTAAGGGGATGAAGAAAGAAGCCTTGGGGTTGGACTTGGCAAGAGGAAATAGTGGAAGATCTTTTCCACTTGATCCACTATATAAGCAACCCAAAGCCTCCACATTTTTCTCCACTCTCTTCCGTCTTTGGCCGCTGCTATCTTTAGCCCTCCTCACAATAGCCAAACCCCCATTAACCCCAAAACATCAAACAGTTTGATTCAAGCGGAGATACTTCGACCCCATCAGCTATGTGTATGGATCTAGGAAATCTAAGAGACTTTTCGAATCGACGTGTGATTTTAAGGTTACACTTGTATAAGGTATATTCTGATTCGTATGTATATTATTATGTATAATATAATAACCTATACATATATTATTACAAAGTTTATTTATAATTCAATTTCATAACTAATAATTAAATGCATTTATTCATGTTAGCACAATAATACCATACATACATACATATACAATATTTCAGTTAAATTGCTCTCTATAGGTGGAACCCAATGCACGAGGCTCCCGCACGATAGCAGGCTCTGGAGAGGTCGATTGTACGCAGCCCTTCCCTTGCTTTACGAAGAGGCTGTTTCCTGACTCGAACCCTTGACGCTCAGATCACCAGTCGGGTGACCTTACCGTTGCATCAATTGCTCTCTATTATTTAAAAAATATTTAGGTCGAAATATATTTATATTTGTTATATATATAATTTATAAAATTACTAAAAGAACAATTTCAATTAAATGTCAATATACATATATATATATATATATTCAATTAAAAATTATTTTTGGCCACACATATATTTATTTTTATTGTAATATTACTTAGTCAAATATAAGATGTTTTAAAATTTTGAATTAATATCTTAAATTAAGATTTGAATGGCCACATACATATTTATTTTATTGTAATATTACTTAGTCAAATATAAGATATTTTACAATTTTGAATTAATATCTTAAATTAAGATTTGAATTCAAGCATTTGTTTATCCAGTTAAAAATTAGATATTTTATTAAAATTAAAATTTGAAAAATCATGACTTGGTAAATTATATACGATTTTGTGAAAGTTTTTTTTTTGAAATACATCGCATTTAGCAGTAGGTACTGTTGGCCTAGCTTTCAATCCATCGCAACTTGTAGTTTCTTTAACTTACATATTCTCGAATAGGCTGCAGCTACAGTTTTATACTAAGGTTATAATATAATCAGTGTTCATTTTTCAAAATTATGTGTTTGATTCGACCTTACGTTGTGTGTAGGTATATTCTTATTTGGGAAGTTTTGGCATACATCCTTATAATTATAAAAATTAAATTTCAGGTCCATCCCAATTTCTTTTTATATAATTTCAATCCATATTTTTAGAAAAATAGGTGTAATTCATGGGGTATTCGAGCAATTTTACCAATTTTAACATGTGCTCATGTTATTTTTTTTAATAAATCATAACCGCATGCAATACATGCTTTGACGGTTACTCTTAAATTTGAAAATGAGAGATGTAAAAGAGAGTTTCCAAAAGAGAGGGATGTATAAAATAGTTTCCAAAAGGAAGGGATGTAAAACAAACAAGGTTCAAAAAGAGGGATGTGTCCATAATTTCCACTTGTTATTTTGTATCCCTAAAGCATGAATTTCATCTTCAATCTCTGCCAAATAATGTCATGTCTTCCTATTATTTATTGCTACTACATCTGCTCAGCGCCGAAGTTTAACGGTAATTTTACCGCACTAGGTTAATCTTACTATGTCCAGTACAGATATATTATGCTGTTGTGCAATCCGCATATTATGTGGACTATGGTTGAGTTTTGTTGGTTGGATTTTCTCCTCTGGATTTTTCTCCTCTTGATTTTCCACTTCTTCGGTGTGAAATTTGAATTAAAGGTATTGCTCTTATTTAGTAGCTTCAAATTTCATCATATATTGATTTAACCTTTTCTTATTTCCAAACATTGTATTTTCAATTTTCGCTAACCGATCAATTTCGCAATTACCTACCCTTGTGTTTGTTTCGTCCTCTAGATTTCAACTTCTCGTAGTTGCTACCTTTTTTCCTATTGATACAACTGTCAGAATGAATCCTGTTTAGTTTTTATATGGCAAATGTATACCAAGCTAGCATGTTCACTCTTCATTTTGCTCGATTGATTCCCAAACTTTGAATTATCCTCAACTGCAATGTATATTAAAACCTATACAGGCAATTAATTTTACTGCATGCTGATTGATGCCCATTTCCTCTAATAGAAGATGCATCTGCCCTATATATTCATATGCTTGTCAAAGCCATACATATATACCAAGCTAGCTTGTTTACTCTTCAATTTGGTTGATTGATTCCTAAAATTTTAATTGTTCTTAACTACTGTATATATACTGAAACATATATAGGAAATTAATTTTAATTGTGCAAAAAGAGGGATGTGTCCATGATATGCTGATTCATGTCTACGTTTTTATTATACATGTAAGATGCCATAGATTTTTATTTTGTCAAACTGTGAACTTAGCTATTATATATTTTGGGTAATAAATTATTATCATGCATTCATTCACATAATAATTCCTCACTATGTGCTATTCATTCCTTAACTTAATTTGCAGATCCACGTTGCATCTGCACTGTCTATATATGTGCTCCCTTATCCTTCCCTTAATTTCAAATTTGTAAATTTTATGTTCATTGGTGCTATTTTTTCATGTTCCATTCTACGTCAGCATATGTAATGTTTTGTTTTTCTTTAAAATCCTTCATCGACATTCATTAGCATATACATATTTTACAAAATGTTGTTTGTATGCTTAAATGTGATCTATTTTTTTAATAGGCCATGTCATTAAGTAATTTATATTCATATATAATTTTGTGTTTATCAAAATTTCAATTGAAATAAAATTAAATTTTAAACTTTCACTCTTTTTTTTTATTATCAAAAACGGAACATGTTAAACTAATGGCAAGGAGAGTTCTGGAGCCAATTTTAACTTCCTTTTCCTATTCAACTTTGGTTTCCCAAATAAGTATTAGAGAGAGGGAGGGAGGACAAATCTGTATGATGGTTCGATTAAGGACTGATGTAATAAACAGAGTGGTTTATCAGATCAATTAATGGGGCACAAGAACATTGAAAAATTAATGTACATTTATCATCATATCTCATTACTATATTGACACCTAGATTCCCAACAACGGTGTAGACACTTTGATTTTTTTTTAATGCTATATATATGTTGTGTTATCCGTATATACTTTCTTAACAGTTTATAATAAACATTTGATTTACCTGGATTTTGAAAAGAAAACTCTTTTGTGCTCTAAAAGATAACGAAATCATGACAAAAATATTCGGACCCATACAAGATCTCCAGGGTCATTCAATTTTGTTTTGGATGCTAGACATATTAGATTGTCCTTTATACCTCTTGGAAAAGGTTACACAAAGAAGATATGTTCTGTATTCAATCAATACATACTAATCTTGCCTAAATAATTGGCTTTGATCAGCTTAGGTTGTCAGCTTCTTTTGAAACACTGGGAACTTGGGATCTTTTGAAAAAAAAAAATTGCGTCTGCTGCTAATATGCAATTAGATTTAGCACGAACTACATGAAACCAATGGGGTAAATTCATTTTCATATCTACTAAGACTCACCATCCTTTATCAACTACACTGAATTGTGGAGACTTTTTCTCCGACAAAAACGATATTAAGGTTAACATAATAGTTTGGTAAGATTTGAACTTTGAATAGTTTATCTTAAACGCACACAAAAATAATTGCTGAATATTTTGATTCATCTTATCAATTTGAATTTGTCAAAATATTGTAACTTCCTTCCACGTAGTTATGTGTGTTTACACAATATCTCAAATGAAAAAGACCTTAATTTTATATTTGTCATTTCTTAGTTTTATGCGCTTGAACAAACACACACTAGCATTGTCGACTGATGTAGACTTGTAGAGTATTAACACTGAAATGCAGAACAAGTACTCCAAACAAGATGTAGAGTAGGTGAACGAGGCATAAGGCGATACATTGAAAGTGTTGTATTAAATCCTTACTAAAAGAAGGGGAAGATCCAAGCAAGAGAGTAGAATAGGAGGCTACTGAATAGATTTGCACATCTGCTGCAAAACTGACTGTATCACATTGCTCGGCTTAGGATGAGTCTGAAACTAGAATTGCAGTTACAATTGGGTGGCTGAAACTAGAATGTAGATGTGTGTTTTGGGACCTGTTCAATCTTTGATACTTTGATGAACAGGGGCAACACAAAGCTTTAGAATGCACTGTCTCAGACTAAACCGATGTAGAATATTAATCTAAAAATAAGCCTGATAATGAGGCTAGTTATTATGGCTAGAACTCTGCTTCTGAATATGCATATCTGAATCTGAGATTGTAGTTTAGTTTAGTTAAAGGAACCACCAAATTTAGAAACTGAGGTAGAAATGAACTGCAATATTGGGGCTTGATAGAGGTAGAAAATTCTAAAGCTACGCTTCAGAAAATGCAGCTGTGTATTGTAGCTGTGATTAGTTAAGGTATAACATGATTGGTAAGTGTTTGATGATAGAATTCTAAAGTTATGGAATTCTGAAACTTGTTACTATTGAGATGCTGAGATTGACTAAAATTCTTGGCGATAGAATGTGGACATGACAGTTCCGTGCGTGCATAGCAAAGTAAGCTAGAAAGTTTGAACCAAGGTGCAGTCATAGCATCGTTGTAAGCGACCTGTTGCATTCGACGGAAACTGAAAAAGGGAATGGCATTCTATTACACATACCGAAATAGTGGTGCTGCTTGGTAAGTGTTGCTACCGAGTGATCTGTTTGGGATGAATGAAGCTGTACAAAAGTGTTCCTTGCTTTGCAAACTGAATAGGTTAGTATCATTAAGAACAGGCCCGGCCCAAGGCAAGGCCCGTGAGGCATTTGAATTGGGCATCCCCCTTGATAGGGCAACATGAGGAGAAGAAGAACTTTATTCAAGCTTTATATTAATTGGTACAATATATTTGTTTGATGAAACTTGTTGGTTGAGTGGATAAGTTGTTTAAAGTGAAGCAGCATGTGCCTGGTTCAATTCCCATCGGTATAAGAATTTTCAGTCGTTTTGCTTTCTTTTTTGCATTTTCTTCTTAGCATGTTACTTTGGCTAGGGCAACCGTTTTGCTTTCTTTTTTGCATTTTCTTCTTAACATTTTACTTTATCTAGGGCAACCCGGCCCATTGGGCCGGCCTTGATTGAGAACCCATTTATTTTATACTTTGTTTAGTGGTAAAAGTGAATTATTAATATTTGGCTATTGAGTTTGAATTGTAGCAACTAGCAAAACAGATGAGACATCAACGTCCTTCCTTTTCTCTAAATGATGTTAGTAATAAAATATCTACTTTGGTATTCTGGTAGGGCTGCTTATTGATATTCGAAAAATTCAAAATCTGCTTGCATTCTTATCTGAAAAGCGGATGAATATCTAATATCCAGAAAAAGAAATGCGAATGCGGATACAAAGACATCCGCATTCGAAAATTATCCTTCTGGTTATGTCAAAATTATAGTTTTAAATTATGTGTATTTTGATACAATAAAAAATATTCATTTATTGTTTTTATTAAGTTAGTAGTTTATATTATATGCATCTAGTGCTTATTAACCATTTAAAACTATTCATTATCACCATGTTTGTTATTTTTACACTTCTACAATCAATGAACTTGAAAAAAAATTATGTTAAGTTAAAATTTTCATTTATGTTTCTTGATTTATCGGTCATGGACAGATATGATAATTATCCGATATCCGTCCGTATCCGCAGATACGGATATCCAAAAATTATATCGAATGCGGATGCGGATATGACACTATCCGCATCCGAATGTATTTGATAGGCCTATATTCATGTATCTATTCTTTAAAATAATTTTTTACATCTTTGGTACAATGTAATTATAACTTGGATAATACTTTGCATTACATAATAATAAGATAAAGCAAGTTTCTTTACCAGTAATTTGGCTATTGCATTTGCTATACGTGAGTATAATTGATAAGATATGGATTACGATGTTGGTGTATCACCAGTAACTAACCGTTCATAGAATATATCATGACCCAAACGATAGATAAATGGATTTAATCTTTTGAAATTCTCAAATACTAGATATGTATTCCAAACTTAAGTGGGAACACCCCAAATTATATATCTTGTCCCTATTCGGACTTTGATCCTCACAAGAAATTACAGTAGAATTTCAAATTTTTGGTTTAATCGAAATTGTTTTATCGATACAATTTATTTAACTTTATATTTTAGGTAACCAATTTATTTCAAATCAAATTTCAATTTTTGCTAAAGTTAAGAACGAAAAGCTGATAGAAATTTGACCAAGAGAATACGAAATAAAGACTTATCTACGATTCGTTGGGCCACCGTCACACTGAAGCTTCTTCCTTAAGCTGCTACGAAGCAATCAAAGAAATTGGAAAGACGAATTAAAGGAGATTGATAAAGAGAGTTATTTCCACTGTTGTTACAGGGCATTGACCATTTATAGTGGTATTTCCCTGTCCCCTATCTCGTCTTCTTCTTGCACTCATACTTACTATCAGTGGATAGTAAGAGAATTTACTGAGGCATTCGAACGGATATCTTAGGGATTACTCATTCTAGGTTATACTTCACCCTATCTCTAATGAGTCACTTAATGTGTTATACTCCTGGGCTAAAGTTTTTAACCTTCAGCTCTGATACCCCTGTAATGATCCTGACCTGACCTTCGAAAATCGGCACCGAATACGACACTCGTATTCAAATGCCGCAGATCCAAACGTCGAACCTGGCTCGCCGGAGCTTATAACACATTAAGTACAACACAGTAGAAGAAATGAAATAATACATTTGATACAATAATAGATACAACATGGTACAACAGATTGATACAATAGATATCAATACTATCAGAGATACAAGAAATAGCAGTGGGAAGAATATCTTCAGTAGAACGTATCTCCAAATCAAATGCTCCAATCCTAAGCTAGCTCGAACTTCACATCAAGTTGCACAAAGCTAAGCAAGATTAGTCATCAAGGACTGAAGAATATCCCAAAGACTGAAGGCTACCAATCCAAAGACTTTGAAGGCTATCGAATCTACACCTATTACTTGATTATCTGAAAACCCAACTCTAGACTGCCCGTGCGAAAAATAATGGACACCCAGAGTTTATGAAAGGAACAATAAACTCTAGGTCAGTCGTGGGATTGGTGTGAGCAAACAAAAACAGTTTTATCTTTAACCAAACAAAAGAATTTAGATTGAAATCCGCAATGCTTTTTGGAAAACGAAACTACCATAAGGTCTCCCGGCACACACACAATGCAATCGCACACATGGGGGAGATTTCTCCTTATGATAGTCAAACATGCTTACTACACAAAAATCCTTTTTGATTTATTACTAGTGAATAGTGAAAAACCTTTAAAAAGTATAATATTGATCTTAACCAGCATATGTACCATTATAGTATGCCTACTATAGCTCCCACCTGAGGTGGCAGGTAATACAACTGCAATCCTAAAAGGCTAGTATTGGATGAATGGATTTCCAACAAATGGTCGGGCTAAGGAACTTCTTATTGCTACATGGGAACGTCTCTGGAGGGACGCCCAGAGAACCTACCCGGCTCTCTGCTAATACAAGGTCGGCTACCCCCATTCTTGGGGAGTAAAACCTAAGATATGCTACCCCCGGTCGTTTGCGACCTTTATCCGAGGGCCCTCTACACCAACAACATCACATGTAATAAATATACTACAGTGTCCACATGAGTAAGTATCTGGGCTCTATACCATGATACCACCCTTTTCCAGAAGGAATGGTCTTACCCTAGGGGAGCTACCCCAGAAACCTTGCCGCATCTTTCCTGTTTCGACCATTACCGGTTTGTTAGGCTCGATGAGGTCTCGTCCACAAAGCTATGCTTTTCACAAGGCCATGCTTTGATCAACAAATGATCAGTAGCACTTTGTATTCCACATTACCAAATTGGGAATGTTTCATTGGTAACCATCAACTACATAACCTCTGAGCTCGTACGTCTCAGAGAAGGTTGTTAAGCTAAGAGAATAAATCTCCGCCACCAATCAGAAATGTATTTGATAGAAACCGGTTTTACATCTCAAGTTGTAATGTCCGACACACATCCATACAAGTCTGTTCTGGGTTTGAACAGAACCGAAGGCACTTCCGAAGAAGCCCTTGCAAATTCTGGTATTCACAATCCCAATCGGACTTCCCATCACTTAGGGAATCTCTATACCGACACGACTCAGTGCAGAGACAATTGATGGGTTATCCTTTTGTTCTCGAAAATACCCGATCTTCACCACCAGTCTTGAAACGCTATCCATAACGACGTATCATTAATCGGAATGGGTTATATGTTACAAGGTCCTCTTCCGGCTAAAGTGAATAATTAGCGTAATATTTAAAAACATATGGATATGGGATTTCAGTTAAGTCACAACTTTAAAATTCAAAACTTTCTTTCAAATGGTTTAACCAATTACCATTTCAAATCTTTAGCAAATAGATTTATTTCACAAAGTTCACCCAGTTCCACAAAGATCTATTTACTGATTTCAAACAATTTCCATTTTAATTGGATTAATTCATTTAATCCTTAAATCCAAGATTTTACTCATAGCTTTCAAAACCGTTTCCAAAGATTCATTAATGACTTGGAAAACCATTTCAATTCAAACTTGAAATTCCTTTAATACAAATTGGAAATTCATTTCTTATATGAAAGCTTTTATCATTTGAAAACAAACAGTTTTCCTTTTGGAAAAATCCGATTTCAATTATACGAGTTAAAGTTTTTCAAACTTGGGTTAAATTTAATTCCCAAAACAACACTTTAAAAAAAAGTTAAAAAACCCATATAAACTTGTATGACCTTTTACATCATAAATTCTCAAAATAGAATTCAATTTCAAATATTGAATTCAAATTTAAATCAAAATTCAAAACTAAATTAAGTTATTCAAAAATAACTTTTATCTGTGAAATCCCTTTTCAAAAGCTTTTTCCACTTTAAATCCAATCCATTTCCAAAACCATTTAGATTCAAAAATTCAATTTTTAAAATTATTTTAAAAAATCCGCGACTTAACCAATTTCCACGTGCAATCCATATTTGTGTGTGTATAGTGTATTCCAAGGGATTTTACACAATTGTGCACAACATCAATCATAACAGATTCAATCATATCAATATTGATAAGCGGTATAACCCATTACACTTGTCTTCATTCACAGATTCGTAGATAAAGTAAATTTATCAATCACAAAGATTCATCATTACTATTCGATATGGGTTTCGGGTAACCAACTGGAATCCGACTCCCTGTCGCATCGAAATTCAAATGCCGTTTTACGGGAAAAAGGGTTTTTCACATACATATAGGAACAAATCACAAATCATAGTTCATCACAAAGCAATCACAGTATCACAATAGAAATATCAATCCAGTACAGAATATTGATGATAGTCAATCGTCTTCGATTAAAGTGATTGTGATTAAAGTGAATTAACCATACAATTATCTTTATTAATTATTTTAAATCAATGTTTAATTTTACATAATTATGAATTAAAGAAGTCTTAATCAACTTTATTAATTAATTATTCCTTTAAAAATTATCTTAATTTTATTAATTCTGAATTGTTAACTGATTAAGTTTAATTACCCTTGTTAATTGACTATTCTTTAATTGATTAACTATTAATTATGAAATCATTACAAAACATTAATTGTTAATTACTATTTCTTCATTATAAATAAATTTTGTTAAAATTAACATTTGGATATTTGATTTACTTCTAATTTTTTTATGTTAAATTTTAAAACAACTTTTATTTAAAAGAAAATATGAATTTGATAAAAAATCATTGAATCCCATTAATTTCAAAAAAAAAAAAAACATTTCAATATCATTTATTCCATCCTCCATTAACAATTACCTTTATTTTGTAAAGAATGTATCCAGAAAATTATTTAACTTAAGTTTCCAAAATTTAGTTAGAAACTGGATTTTGCTGTTTTCATGTCCAACCCGAGGCTCCCCCGAGTGGTCCCCGAGACAAACATCCCCTGGCTTCGAGTTTTGCCCAAATTTGCCCGAGTAAATTCCTTTTTGCAAAAAATTGTTTAAGTTTTAAAATCAACCCGATACAACCCCCAACCAACATGAGTCCATCTTCGAGTATCTATGTAGATTCACCCGAGTAGTATTTCAAGTGGCCTCCCCCAAACCCATCACAACTGACATCACAACCACCACGTGCACGTGCATGGCCAAAATCATCGCCGTTAATCGGAGCTGCAGCCACCCACGAGTCGACGTCCATCCCCTAAAACCCCACAAACACTCAGAATTCGAATTAATTTCGAAAACCAGAATCGTGTCATCTCGACCCAGCAACTCATCAGGAACATCATCGGAAAACTGTCTCGCGCCACCTCCTCTGACCGTTAGCGGTCACCAAACTTTGACCTAAACTCCATCAACGTGCGACGCATCGATTTGCACCATTGCCACGCAGTCCGATCACCCCTTGATGGCGCAGCATCATCTTTTCGAACATGAACGAAAATGGGCCACTAAACCCTAATTTGGTCTTGATTTTACAATCCATAGACTTATAAATTTATCTAGTATTTTTCCGGTGATCTATAATGCTCAAACTATCTGCGACGTCGAACTCATGTCAAATATTCATTTCAGATGATCCCAAAAATCTCCGTGAAAAGTTAATGAAAAACTTGAATTTTAGTTTCTAAAATCATTACTTTCAGAGGGGATTCAGATTGCACTACTGAATTTTAAATTCATGATAATCGAATTTTTGCCAAAAGTTAAGTGGTGCCTGCATTTCATACTTTCCAAAAAAACTATGTATAGCTTGCTTTAATTCATTACTGACATATAATGCAGGTTTAAAAACAAAACTTCAACTTGTTTTCAATCTTTTTCCAGAAGAAATGAAGGAGATAAAGATTGGGATTTTGATATGGTTTACTCTGTAAACCAAAGTTTAGATGAAACTGTATTTTTCATAGTTTCCAGTAAACAAGAAAAATTACAAACTTGCTTTGATTTATTACTGAAAATATAGTTCAGGGTTAAACAATATTTTTTTAAACTTGTTTACAATCATTTTCAGAAGCAAAGAGGGAAGAGTGAGATTTGGGTTTTGATATGGTTTGCTTTGTAAACCTGATACTTAAATGTCACTCAATTTCCAGTAAAAGAAAAACTATATGGTCTTGCTTCAATTGGTTACTAGAACACAATGCAGTGTCACAACATACTTTAACTTGTTTTAAAATTCATCTTTTAGAAAGAATAAGGGGAAGAATTTCTAGTTTTGGCCTGGTTTACACTGTAAACCATAGTGTTACAGGAAATAGAGAACAGAAGAAAGGAAACAACATTTCCAAGCAAAGAAAAAAAACACAAGCATAACAATTCATTCACATACAAAATCTATTCACATTCATGCAGGCATTCAAACACAAATAATTGAATAAAGCATAGGTTTACTCACCTCTTTTTTTCACAAGTTCCTGATAGTTTTTCGAACTGAGATGAAGCATGTAACTCTTTTTTTCCTTTTCCTACTTTAAGTTTTTTTTTGAAGTTTAGATCTGCAGGTTATAAATGAATTTTTTTACTTATTATTGGTTGTATTCATTTACTCAATTCATTAATAACAGTAATTTGTTTTAAAATTACTTACAGTTTGAATATATATAACAGAGAAGCCTCTTTTTTTTGCAACTTTAAAACCAGAAGTAGATTAATTCTTCGATCTTGATTTCCCTGCAAATGATTGATTACTATTGTATTAAATTCTTCCTTAATTAGAGATTTTAATTTCAAGTTCAAATTTCAAAAACAAGGTTACTTGCCTTTAAATTATTTCCAGAAATTACTGCCCTTGCACTACCAAAAACCTGAAGCACTTGTTTAAAGCTAATCTGCAGTTTTAAACTTTGTTTGTGTTAAAACTTGGTTTTAAAATCATAATCTCATTAACTATAAAATTTTAAAAACTTACCTGAAAGATGTAACACACTACATCCTAAAGCTTTAAGATGATTCAGAGATTTTTTTTCTTTTGAATTAAATTGAAGAAGGGCTGACAGTTTCTTTTTTTCTAAATTTTTTTCTTCCTTGAGTGTTGGAGTTTGAGATTGCAAAATCTTTTGGTTGCTGAACTTCAGAGATTTGGCAGCTTAATAAATTTGAAATTGGAAGCTGAAAGGTTTTCTGAAAATTTTAATTTGATTATTTTATTAAAGTAATGATATTTCATGCCATTTGTTAAAAATATAATCACGAGATTTCAATTTTGCTAATTTCTTCACTCCATCTCCCATGTGAATGTATGTTTACATTTGTGATTTGTTACAAGGCAAAAGAATTTTACAAACTTTAATTTTATATTATATACACTTTATAAATAAATGTATTCCTTTATTCATTTGTGTATATATATATGTACAGTGTTAAAAGAATTTAACCAATATTTACATTACATATATTACATCTTAAGGATTTTAAATGCTACTTGTTTTTAAAACATTTATTTTAAATTTAAATTCAAACTTCAATTTTTAAACTTGAAATATAAATATTTATGTTCATTTATACATTCACACTTATCTTGAACAAATTCATAGTAAATTTCAATATGTATTCAATATCACTCATATATGCAATGTACATATATGTATATAATTTTAAATTTAAATGACTTTTTAAACATTCATTATTACAATATTTTAAACTCAAAATAAAATTGGAATTTATTTATATATTATTATCACTTATTTTTATTTGTTTTAGATTTTTTCAATTTATTTTCAAATTAAATTCCAAGGGTTTTTAATATATTATTAATTTATATTGATAAATTTTTTTTGGGATGTTACAGCTATCCCCTCCTTAAGAAAATTTCGCCCCCGAAACTTGTCAGGGAGACAACAAAGAATGGATATATACACAAAGATAGAGAGTCGACTCACAAATCGAGCCGATTATCTATTCTTTATTTGGCTTACCAAATCAGTATATCACTAACAGATACGATAACAAACTCATTCCATACTATACAAGATACTTGGGTTACCAGATCTACGAAATATGCATGGGTATTGGTTAGTTCGAAGGGACAACTAACCGTTCCTAGAATATATCGTGACCCAAAGGATAGATAAATGGATTTAATCTTTCGAAATTCTCAAATACTAGATATGGATTCCAAACTTAAGTTGGAACACCCCAAATTATATATCTTGTCCCTGTTCGGACTTTGATCCTCACAAGAAATTATAGTAGAATTTCAAATTTTTGGATTAATCGAAATTGTTTTATCGATACAATTTATTTAACTTTATATTTCAGGTAACCAATTTATTTCAAATCAAATTTCAATTTTCGCTAAAGTTAAGAACGAAAAGCTGATAGAAATTTGACCAAGAGAATACGAAATAGAGACTTATCTATGATTCGTAGGGCCACCATCACACTGAAGCTTCTTCCTCAAGCTGCTACAAAGCATTCAAAGAAATTGGAAAGATGAATCAAAGGAGATTGATAAAGCGAGTTATTTCCACCGTTGTTACAAGGCATTGACCATTTGTAGTGGTATTTCCCTGTCCCCTATCTCGTCCTTTTCTTGCACTCATACTTACTATCAATGGATAGTAAGAGAATATACTGAGGCATTCGAATGGATATCTTAGGGATTACTCATTCTAGGGTATACTTCACCCTATCTCTAATGAGTCACTTAATGTGTTATACCCCCGAGCTAAAGTTTTTAACCTTCAGCTTGATACCACTGTAACGACCCTGACTCGACCTTCGAAAATCGGCACCGAATACGACACTCGTTTTCAAATGCCGCAAATCCAAACTTCGAACCTGGTTCGCTGGAGCTTAGAACCCATTAAGTACAACACAGCAAAAGAAATGAAATAATACATTTGATAAAATAATAGATACAACATGGTACAATAGAATGATACAATAGATATCAATACTGTCAGAGATACAAGAAATAGCAGCAGGAAGAATACCTTCAATAGAACGTATATCCAAATCAAATACTCCAATCCAAAGCTAGCTCGAACTTCATATCAAGTTGCACAAAGCTAAGCAAGGTCTGTCGTCAAGGACTGAAGAAGATCCCAAAGACTGTAAGCTACCAATCCAAAGACTTCGAAGGCTATCGAATCTACACCTATCACTTGATTATCTGAAAACCCAACTCTAGACTGCCCGTGTGGAAAATAGTGGGCGCCCAGAGTTTAGGAAAGGAACAATAAACTCCAGGTCAGTCAATGAGACTGGTGTGAGCAAACAAAAACAGTTTTATCTTTAAACAAACAAAAGAATTTAGATTGAAATCCGCAATGCTTTTTGGAAAATGAAACTACCATAAAGCCTCCCCACACACACACAATGCAATCACACACATGAGGGAGATTTCTCCTTATGATAGTCAAACATGCTTACTACACAAAAATCATTTTTGATATTATTACTAGTGCATAGTGGAAAACCATTCAAAAGTATAATATTGATTATAGCCAGCATATGTACCATTATATTATGCCTGCTATAACTACCACCTGAGGTGGCAGGTAATACAACTGCAATCGTAAAAGGCTCGTATTGGATGAATGGATTTCCAACAAATGGTCGGGCTAAGGGACTTCCTATTGCCACATGGGAATGCCTCTGGAGGGACGCTATCGAGAACCTACCTGGCTCTCTGCTAATACAAGGCCAGCTACCCCCTTCCCGGAGTAAAACCTAAGATATGCCACCCCCGGTCGTTTGCAACCTTTATCCGAGGGCCCTCTAGACCAACAACATCACACGGTAATAAATATACTACAGTGTCCACATGAGTAAGTATCTGGGCTCCATACCATGATACCACCCTTTTCCAGAAGGAATGGTCATACTCTAGGGGAGCTCCCCCAGATACCTTGCCGCATCTTTCCTGTTTCGACCATCACCGGTTTGTGAGGCTCGATGAGGTCTCGTCCACAAAGCTATGCTTTTCACAAAGCCATGCTTTGATCAAAAAATGATCGGCAGCACTTCGTATGTCACTTTACCAAATTGGGAATGTATCACTGGTAACCATCAACTACATAACCTCTGAGATCGTACGTCTCAGAGAAGGGTGTTAAGCTAAGAGAATAAATCTCCGCCACCAACCAGAAATGTATTTGATAGAAACTGGTTTTACATCTCAAAGTGTAATGTCAGACACACATCCATACAAGTCTGTTCTGGGTTTGAACAGAACTGAAGGCACTTTCGAAGAAGCCCTTGCAAATCTGGGTATTCACAATCCTGATTGAACTTCCCATCACTTAGGGAATCTCTATACCGGCACGACTCAGTGCAGAGACAATCGACGGGTTATTCTTTCGTTCTAGAAAATACCCGATCTTCATCAACAGTCTTCAAATGCTATCCATAACGATGAATCATTATTTGGAATGGGTTATATGACACAAGGTTCTCTCCCGGCTAAGCCGAACAATGAGCGCAATATTTAAAAACATTTGGATATGGGATTTCAGTTAAGTCACAACTTTAAAATTCAAAACTTTCTTTCAAATGGTTTAACTCAATTACCATTTCAAATCTTTAACAAGCAGATTTATTTCACAAAGTTCACCCAGTTACTCAAAGATCTATTTACTGATTTAAAACAATTTCCATTTTAATTGGATTACTTCATTTAATCTTTAAATCCAAGATTTTACTCATAGCTTTCAAAACCGTTTCTAAAAATTCATTCATAACTTGGAAAACCATTTCAATTCAAACTTGAAATTCCTTTAATACAAATCGAAAATTCATTTCTTATATAAAAGCTTTTATCATTTGAAAACAAACAGTTTTCTTTTTGGAAAAATCCAATTTCAATTATACGAGTTAAAGTTTTTCAAACTTGGGTTATATTTAATTCCCAAAACAAGACTTTAAAAAAAATTAAAAACCCATATAAACTTATATGACCTTTTACATCATAAATTCTCAAAATAGAATTCAATTTCAAATATTGAATTCAAATCTAAATCAAAATTCAAAACTAAATTAAGTTATTCAAATATAACTTTGATCTGTGAAATCCCTTTTCAAAAGCTTTTTCCACTTTAAATCCGCTCCATTTCCAAAACCATTTAGATTCAAAAATTCAATTTTAAAAATTATTTTAAAAAATCCATGACTTAACCAATTTCCACGTGCAATCCATATTTATGTGTGTATAGTGTATTCCAAGGGGTTTTACACAATAGTGCACAACATCAATCATCACAGATTCAATCATATCAATATTGATAAGGGATATAACCCATAACACTTATCTTTTTGTTCACAGATTCATAGATAAAGTAAATTTATCAATCACAAAGATTCATCATTACGATTCAATTTGGGTTTTGGGTAACCAAATGGAATCTGACTCTCTGTCGCATCGAAATTCAAATGCCATTTTACGGGCAAAAGGGTTTTTCACATACATATAGGAACAAATCAAAAATCATAGTTCATCATAAAGAAATCACAGTACCACAACAGAAATATCAATCCAGTACAGAATATTTGATGATAGTCAATCATCTTCGATTAAGGTGATTGTGATTAATTGAATTAACCATACAATTATCTTTATTAATTATTTTAAATCAATATTTAACTTTACTTAACTATGAATTAATGAAGTCTTAATCAACTTTATTAATTAATTATTCCTTTAAAAATTATCTTAATTTCATTAATTCTTAATTGTTAACTGATTAAGTTTAATTACCCTTGTTAATTGACTATTCTTTAATTGATTAACTATTAATTATGAAATCATTGCAAACCATTAATTGTTAATTACTATTTCTTCATTATAAATAAATTTGGTTAAAGTTAACATTTGGATATTTGATTTACTTCTATTTTTTTATGTTAAATTTTAAAACAACTTTTATTTAAAAGAAAATATGAATTTGAAAAAAAATCATTGAATCCCATTAATTTCAAAAAAAAAACATTTCAATATCATTTACTCCATCCTCCATTAACAACTACCTTTATTTTGTAAAGAATGTATCCAGGAAATTATTTAACTTAAGTTTCGAAAATTTAGTCAGAAACTGGATTTTGCTGTTTTTCATGTTCTACCCGAGGCTCCCCCGAGTGGTCCCCGAGACAAACATCCCCCGGCTTCGAGTTTTGCCCAAATTAGCCCGAGTAAATTCCCTTTTACAAAAATTTATTTGAGTTTTAAAATCAACCCGATATGACCCCCAACCAACACGAGCCCGTCTTCGAGTTTCTAAGCAGATTCACCCGAGTAGTTCTTCGAGTTGCCTCCCTTCTCCCCCAAACCCATCACAACTGACACCACAACCACCACGTGCACATGCATGGCCAAAATCGTCACCGTTGGTTGGAGCTGCAGCCATCCACAAGTCGACGTCTATCCCCCAAAACCCCACAAACACCTAGAATTCGAATTAATTAATTTCGAAAACCAGAATCGCATCATCTCGACCCAGCAACTCGTCAGGAACATCATCGGAAAACTATCTCGCGCCACCTCCTATGACCGTTAGCGGTCACCAAACTTTGACCCAAACTCCATCAATGTGCGACGCATCGATTAGCACCATTGTCATGTAGTCCGATCACCCGTTGATGGCACAACATCATCTTTTCGAACGTGAACAAAATTGGGTCACTAAACCCTAAATTGATCTCGATTTTACAATCCAAAGATTTATAAATTTATCTAGTATTTTTCTAGTGATCTATAATGCTCAAATTATCTACGACGTCGAACTCTAGGCCCACAGTTACTTTGACCACCAGAATTTGTCAAATATTCATTTTTCAGATCATCCCAAAAATCTCAGTGAAAAGTTAATGAAAAATTTGAATTTTAGTTTCTAAAATCATTACTTTCAGAGGAGATTCACATTGCACTACTGAATTTTTAATTCATGATAATCGATTTTTTTCCAAAAGTTAAGTGGTGCCTGCATTTCATACTTTCCAAAAAAAACTATGTATAACTTTCTTTAATTCATTACTGACATATAATACAGGTTTAAAAACAAAACTTCAACTTGTTTTCAATCTATTTCCAGAAGAAATGAGGGAGAGAAAGATTGGGATTTTGATATGGTTTACTTTGTAAACCAGAGTTTAGATGAAACTGTGTTTTTCATAGTTTCCAGTAAACAAGAAAAATTTCAAACTTGCTTTGATTTATTACTGAAAATATAGTTCAGGGTTAAACAATATTTTTTTAACTTGTTTACAATCATTTTCGGAAGCAAAAAGGGGAGAGAGAGAGAGATTTGGGTTTTGACATGGTTTACTTTGTAAACCTGATACTTAAATGTCACACAGTTTCCAGTAAAAGAAAAACTATATGGTCTTGCTTCAATTTGTTACTTGAACACAATGCGGTGTCACAACATACTTTAACTTGTTTTACAATTCATCTTTCAGAAGGAATAAGGGGAAGAGTTTCTAGTTTTGGCCTGGTTTACACTGTAAACCATAGTGTTATAGGAAACAGAGAATGGAAGTAAGGAAACAACATTTTCAAGCAAAGGAAAAAAACACAAGCATAACAATTCATTCACATACAAAAGCTATTCACATTCATGCAGGCAGTTAAACACAAATAATTGAATAAAGCATAGGTTTACTCACCTCTTTTTTTTTTCAGAAATTCCTGATAGCTTATCAAACTGATATGAAGCCTGCAACTCTTTTTTTCCTTTTCCTGCTTTAAATTTTTTTTTTGAAGTTTAGACCTGCAGGTTATAGATGAAAATCTTTACTTATTCTTGGCTGTATTCATTTACTCAATTCATTAATAACAGTAATTTTTTTTAAATTGCTTACAGCTTGAATGTATATAACAGAGAAGCCTCTTTTTTTCTGCAAATTTAAAACCAGAAGTAGATTAATTCTTCGATCTTGATTTCCTTGCAAATGATTGATTATTATTATATTAAATTCTTCCTTCATTAGAGATTTTAATTTCAAGTTCAAATTTCAAAAAGAAGGTTACTTGCCTTTAAATTATTTCCAAAAAAATACTGCCCTTGCACTACCAAAAACCTGAAGCACTTATTTAAAGCTAATCTGCAATTTTAAACTTTGTTTGTGTTAAAACTTGGCTTTAAAATCATAATCTCATTAACTATAAAATTCTAAAAACTTACCGGAGAGATGTAACACACTACAGCCTAAAGCTTTAAGATGTTTCAGAGATTTTTTTTTTCTTTTGAATTGAATTGAAGAAGGGTTGACAGTTTCTTTTTTTCTGAATTTTTTTCTTTCTTGAGTGTTGGAGTTTGAGATTACAAAATCTTTTGGTTGTTGAACTTCAGAGATTTGGCAGCTTAATAAATTTGAAATTGGAAGCTGAAAGGTTTTCTGAAATTTTTAATTTGATAATTTTATTAAAGTAATGATGCTTCATGCCATTTGTTAAAAATATAATAATGAGATTTCAGTTTTGCTAATTTCTTCACTCCATCTCCCATGTGAATGTATGTTTACATTTCTGATTTGTTACAAGGCAAAAGAATTTTACAGACTTTAATTTTATATTACATACACTTTATAAATAAATGCATTCCTTTATTCATTTGTGTGTGTGTGTGTGTGTGTATATATATGTACAATGTTAAAAGAATTTAACCAATATTTACATTACATATATTACATCTTAATGTTTTTAAATGCTACTTATTTTTAAAACATTTATTTTAGATTTAAATTCAAACTTCAATTTTTAAACTTGAAATATAAACATTTATGTCCATTTATACATTCACACTTATCTTGAACAAATTCAAATTAAATTTCATTATGTATTCAATATTACTCATATATGCAATGTACATATAAGTATATAATTTTAAATTTAAATGACTTTTCAAACATTCATTATTACAATATTTTAAACTCAAAATAAAATTGGAATTTATTTATATATTATTATCACTTATTTTTATTTGGTTTAGATTTTTTTCAATTTATATTCAAATTAAATTCCAAGGGTTTTAGATATATTATTAATTTATATTGATAAAAAAAATTTGGATGTTACAGAAGAATTATAATATAGTCAAATTTAAAAAAAAAACTAGGATTTAAAACACTGGATCTTCTAAATTCACAGCTAGCTAGGTCACTCGTTCTTTTCCCACTAACAATTATACCATTACATAAATTCTTTATGTAGACCACAAAACTAAATCACATACAATGACAATGTCTTTCTCCCTTGAATCATTCATCGTTTTCACGTTGCTTTCATCTTCTTTCTTGTATAACATTGCTAATGCTGTATCATCTAATCTATAGAACTACATAATCCAAGCTCGTGCAGTAGTACTAGATCACTGCTGGGTAATCAGAAATCACATTTTGAAGCAGTATTGAAGACTATTGTTTCACTTGTCATTGATGAGGTACGAAAAATACTGTACTACTAACTACATTGAGTTAGTAGGTAGTCAGTGTTACCCTTACAGAAAATCTAACTTTTATTACTCAAATGTTTCAAAATATTTTTAACCTTTTTATTAAAGTTAATTAAGGTGGGTGCCTCCAATGAATTGGGAAATTGTGTAGGGCAAATTGTAGCTTTGATTTGAACTTGGGCAAAGGTTTATACATTTTTATTTAGCGCAGCCAAAATTGAAGCAACTGGCATAGGCTGCCTTTTCTAAATAGGTTTGTTTACGTATGATTCACATAGGCCATTTGAAAAAGTATTTGTGTCCTTTACTTTGTTAATCTTGTACAAAAGGGTAACCTATTAGTTGCATGACAAGTCTCCTTCAGTCTTCTTTTATGCATAACACATTCAAAATTGCTTGAAAAATTAGGTGAATGCATATATTTTTGCTTGATTATAGTAGGACGGTGATTAACTTTATACATAATCTTTATTTGATAATAGAACTAATTTAAATTTATCCTTTTCTTATAGGTTGTTGAAGAAAAACGACCGCTTCAAGAGAAGGAAAAATCATCAATAGTAGTTTGCCTAGGTTGATAGAATTTCTAGTGCTTTTCTAGTGCCATCTTATTTTGCTACTAGTCTTTGTACTTGTAAAAATTGCTAATATGAAGTGTTAGGTAATTTATTGAATATTATTTGGTGTATCAAACATGATGTTAATTTTATTGTATTACGGAAAAAAATTAATTGTAAAATATAACATTGTGATTTTTTTTAGTATGTAGTAATGTGGTTAACAATATATAGTAGTGTGTCAGATGTGGTTAATGTTTTAATTCATTTCTTATGATTGTTCAATTTTTCACACCATTTGGTTTCGTAGAATTTTAATTACGTTAGCATAACATTTTTCATAGTGTGTAAGAAATGCCGTTGGGTATATTGTTTACGTTAAAAGTTGTCACAAATACATAAAAGATTTATAGAAGAAAATAAAGCAAAGAAATTAAATAATAAGTAAGAAGAAAATGATACACGATAACTATAGTGGTTCAGTTAAATGTTGGTCTCCGTTCGTTTGAACTTTGTGATTTTGCAAAGCTTTTACAATGTGATTTTATGGTTCGATGGTCTATGGATCAATAATGACCTATGATAGAAAAACGATAATACAAAAATTTAGAATGGAAAAAATAACTTCGAAATAGAGTCTATCACCCTCTATTTATAGAAGAAGATCATCATATTTGTTTCTTCTATGTTCATGGGGCTATTTGAGTTATTTTACTAATTTTAGTATATGCTCATGTTAATATTTTCATTACTCATGACTCAAAATCGCATGCAACACACTCTTGTCGGCTACATTTAAATTTGAAAATGAAAGGTGTAAAGAAGAAATTTCAAAAATGGAGGGATGTACAAAATTGTTTCAAAATGGAAGGATGTAAAATAAATAAGGCTTTCAATAATTTCCACTCGTTATTTTGTTACCCTAAAGCATGAATTTCATCTTCAATACCAGCCAAATAATGTCATGTTTTCTTATTATTTACCGCCATTACTATCTCCACAGCACCGATCACTAGGTCAATCTTACTATGTCCAGTATAGACATATTTGCTATGCCATTCACATATCATGTGGTCTGTGGCCGAGTTAGAGCAATTTGAATTGTTTGGATTTTCCCCATTTTCATCTTGATTTTCCACTTCTTCCGTGTAAAATTAGAATTAATGGCATTGCTCTTATTTAGTAGCTTAAAATTTCATCATATGTAGATTTACCTTTTCTTATTTCTTACATTGCATTTTCAATTTTCGCTAACCGATTAATTTCACAACTACCTGATGTTATGTATGTTTTCTCCTTTGGATTTAAACTTTCGGTAGTTCCTACCTTTTTTTCCCATTGATGGAACTATCAAAATAAATCCAGTTTATTTTTTATATGGCAAATGAGTTGGATTATTTTAGAGTAGCATATTTCTTTGGAGTTAAAAGTAAATTAGGTAATGATGAAAGCTTTTATACTTCGGAATTATCCCTTAGTTCAAATTTGAATTTATATACATTATAACATGATTTTAATTGCAGTAGCACGTCTTGTGTATTCTTCATATATGCTTGACCAGCGGTAGCTTCTAGTGCAATATGCGAGCAGCCTATCTTGTATGAACGAGGTTCTCCGTTATAAATTTGGAGCCAACCATCGACAGTTTGAAAGTTGTTGCTTGTCACATATCCTATCCCAGCAAATAATAGAAGCACCTAAAATCCATCCATATATACCAAGCTAGCATGTTCACTCTTCATTTTGCTCAATTGATTCCCAAAACTTTGAATTATCCTTAACTGGCATGTATACTGAAACATATATAGGCAATTAATTTTATTGCATGCTGATTGATGTCCATTTACTTTAATAGCAGATGCAACTGCCCTATATATTCATATGCTTGCCAAATCCATATATATATACCAAGCAAGCTTGTTCACTCTCTAATTTGGTTAATTGATTCCCAAAATTTTAATTGTTCCTAACTACTATAAATATTGAAACATATATATAGGCAATTAACTTTATTGCATGTTGATTGATGCCCATTTACTTTATTAGCGGATGCAACTGCCCTATATATGCATATGCCTGCTACTTGTATTTTTTAATTATATACGTATGATGTGATCAATTTATATTTTTCAAATTGTGAACTTGCCTATTATATCTTTTGGCTAATAAATTATTATCATGCATTCATTTACATATTAATTCCTCACTCGACGCTTTTCATTCCTTATCTTAATCTGTTGATCCATCATTGCATCTACACTGTCTACGTTGTTAGAATTCTCAAAAATAGTGAATAAGATATATCTCACGTCACCAAAAATAAGCCCATTTTCTTTTTTATATAGTGTACTCTCAATCCCTGTATTGGCCCTTAGGGTCAGGTAATTTTGTGCGAGGGGGAGAACCTATATGGCTATGGACTAATACGCGCACGCCACCGCCCGTCCGACCGACCGAACCGGGTCAAGTGCGGGTGCAATAAAATTGGGTTGTGTCATATATTTTTGCTACCTAAAAATGGATAGATTTTAAAACAGAAGTGTGTTTAAATAGATATAGACTTTCCAACGATTGTGACCATTGCAAACTAATGAAGAGATGCGAATTTTCAAATGACCATTACAGCGAACAACAACAGTTTTGAACTGTTGCAAACGAATGGATGCGACTGCTGCGAACAATACACTTTTTGGCATTGCAAACGAACGGACGCTACTGTTGCAAACAGTAACACTTTTTGGCGTTACAAACGAACAGACACGGCTGTTGCAAACAGCAACAGTTTTGACATTGCAAATGAAAGGGAGTGTCTGTTGCAAACAGCAACAATTTTTGGCGTTGCAAATAAGAGGATCCTACTTTTCTCAACGGGTGTGGCCATTAGGAATTCGGCTATAAATAAGGAGGAAACCTGATCACTTTCCTCACTCAATTTAAAAAACGAGTTATCTCTTCTTTATCTTCATTTCTTAAAATCATAATTAGTCCCATCACACAGAAGATCATACACATCACGAACTCGAGAAGCTTACATCTATTGTATCTTATGAGACTTTGAATAAAGTCTTAAGGAAATTGTTACGACAAGCCTCAGACGAAATTTTCTTCTTCAACCGGTTAGATTTCTAGTTGATATATATATATATATCGTTTTCGTTTCTACGTTATACTATTTCCTTCAATAGTATAATGTTTGATCTATCGCTATAGTTATTATTACTATAGTTGTTAGTTGGTTGTTATAATTAATTACAATATACTTATTGTTAAAAATAGCTAATACAGAATTCCAAAGTAATGGAAATCTGATTTGTAAACTTGTGAGACGAGTTTATTATTAATTAGTCTCTGTTTTATTATACTAGGCATATAACATCTTAAGATTTTAATGTTTTCACTTCAACCGAAACGGCAACAGTTGAACTATCAACAAAGGCTACTACTCACAACAGGCATGATCCATTCAAAGGAGATGGTGATGACTTCATAAAATTGCAAAATCAAATGCTGTTTTATCTCACCACTCTAGGGCTGCATAAGTTCATCGAGGAGGATGAACCAAACCTAAAGACGGACAAACTAGAGAAAAAGATGCAGGTGTTTTTTTTTCAGAATTGACTAATGGAAGCATTCAGACTTCCTGTGCCGAAACTACATTCTGAATTGTCTGCATAAAGTATTATAAAAAGTATATCAGGCACACCAAACAGCAAAATCCTTATAGACTGCACTTGCAAATAAGTACAAAACGCAAAATGTCAGTTTGAAGAAGTTCATCATAGATAAGTTTGTGGACTACAAAATGGTTGACTCCGAATATGTAACTACTCAAGTGCAAGAACTCCAGCTCATAATTCATGAACTTGAAGAAGAAAGACATAAAGTTGGAGAATCCTACCTTATAGAAGCGATAATAGGGAAATTATCACCATTTTCGAAAGACTGCCGCAATTATCTGAAACATAAGAAAAAGAAGATTTCCTTAGAAGATCTTATTGTCAGACGAAAAATTGAGGCTGATAAACGCGGAGTGACAAAACAAAGCAAAGAGGCATTTGTGGTAGAAGGGTCAAAGAACAAAGGCCATTTCAAGAAAAACAAGAAGAAAAAAAATTCCTGCATGAGAGAAAAGCACCTGAAAACAAACCCAAAGACAACCAATGAACCAAGAAGTTTAATGGCGAGTGTTGGTTTTGTGGAAAAATAGGACACGCTGCTAGAGATTGCAAACACAAGAGGAACGCAACTCAGAGGCAAATAGGATGGATAACATGGAAGTAGATGAGTTTAAATTTTCAGCAGTTATATCTGAATGCAATTTGGTTCAGAACCCTAACCAATGGTGGGTGGACACAGGCGCTACTCGTCATGTTTTCTCTGACAAATCCATGTTTTCTACATACCAGAAATTCGATCAGGAAGAAAAACTCAATATGGGTAATTCTGCAGTTTCCATGATCGAAGACAGTGACACAGTAATCCTCAAGTTTACTTCTGAAAAAACTGTCAAGTTGAATAACGTGCTCCACATTCCAAAAATATGCAAGAATCTCATCTCTGGTCCAGTGCTATCAAAGAAAGGATTCAAAATGGTCTTCGAGTCAGACAAGATGGTTCTGTCCAAAGCTGGAATGTATATAGGAAGGGGATATTTATGTGATGGCCTATTAAAGCAAATATAGTCGTTGCTGGCAATAAAACTACGTATTCTGATTATGCTATTAATAAAATTGAAGTTTCTTATTTGCTTGAGCATGAAATTTTACTATGGCATGATTGTTTAGGACACATAAATTTTTGAAAATGAAAAAATTATTAAACTTAGGATTAATTTCGAAATTCCAAATAGAAAAAACTACAAATGTGAGACATGCATAGAAGCAAAAATGGTCAAAAAACCATTTCATACAATTGATAGAAGCACCGAACCGCTAGGTTTGGTTCATACTGATTTATGTGATTTCAAATCACAACCTACAAGAAGTGGGAAAAGGTACTTTATTACCTTTATTGACGATTATACATGATATTTCTATGTATATCTTTAAATAGCAAGGATGAAGCAATTACATCGTTTATGAAGTACAAAGCTGAGGTAGTCAGTTAAATAAAAAGATCAAGATATTGAATCTGATCCAGGTGGAGAATATGAATAAACATTTGAACAATTCTGTGCCGAAAATGGTATAATTCATCAAACAACAACACCATATTCACCACAACAAAATGGTATAGCTGAGAGAAAGAATAGAACATTAAAAGATATGATTAACGCGATGCTCTTAACTTCTGGCCTACCGACGAACTTGTGGGGGGAAGCCTTAAATATGTCTAATCATATACTAAACAAGGTTCCTCACAATAAAACAGAAGTAATTCCATATGAGTTATGGAAAGGACACATACCAAGTTTTAAATACCTCAAAGTGTGGCGGTGCTTGGCAAAAGTTCTAGTTTCGCCTCCTAAGAAAGTCAAATTTGGACTAAAACAGTAGATTGTTACTATTTAGGGCCAGCCCAAAATAGTAATGCCTACATATTTTTGGTATTCAAGTCTGATATAACTAATATTCATGTAAATACAATCATGGAATTAAGCGATGCCTCATTCTTTGAAGATGTGTTTCCGCACAAAAGAAATGAAGGATATAAAGTCCCCAAAAGGACAAGAGAAGAATTGAGTAAATCATTAGAAGATGAAACTCATCGTGAAACTGAGAAAGTTGAACCAAGAAGAAGCGCAAGGGCAACAACTTCCAAAACATTTGGTTCGGAATTGTTAACATATATGTTAGAACACGAACCTCAAATGTACAAGGAAGCAATTTCATCTTTAGAATCCTTATGTTGGAAAGAAGCAATCCAAAGTGAAATTGATTCAATTTTGAGAATAAAACTTGGGAAATAGTTGATCTTCCACCTGGAATTAAACTAATTGGTTGTAAATGGATCTTCAAAAATAAGATAAAACCAAATGGCTACATCGACTAATATAAAGCAAGATTGGTAGCCAAAGGATATCGTCAAAAAGAAGGTGTAGACTCCTTCGATACCTATTCACCAATAACACGAATAACCTCTAGAAGAATGTTAATAGCAATTGCATCCATCTATAATCTATAGATTCATCAAATGGATGTAAAGACAACATTCTTAAATGGAAATATCGATGAGGAGATTTACATGGAGCAACCTAAGGGCTTTATATCCAAAGGGAATGACAACAAAGTATGTAGATTAGTCAAATCATTATACAGACTAAAACAAGCTCCATAACAATGGCACGCAAAATTTAATAGTGTCATGATGAAAAATGGTTTTTGTATAAATGAATGTGATAAATGTGTTTATTACAAAAAAATTGGACAACATACGTGATGATTTATCTATACGTAGACGATATGCTAATCGTCGGTCCAAATACTAAGGTAATAGAGACCACTAAGCAGATGTTAATCAACAATTTTGATATAAAAGACTTATGAGTTGCAGATGTTATTTTGGAAATCAACATAATAAGAACACATAATGGAATTGAATTATATCAGTCATATTATGTAGAAAAAGTGATTGAAATTTTTCAAAATTTTGGAGTTAAAGAAGTACGAACGCCGTATAATCCATCGAAAGTACAACATAAAAGCACTAATGAGAGTGTAATGCAACTGGAATACTCTCGTGTAATAAGATGTCTTATGCATCTCATGATTTGCACAAGACCAGATACAGCTTATGCAGTAAGTCGATTAAATAGGTATACAAGCAACCCGGGGAAGGAATACTAAAAAGCACTAATGATAGTACTTGAATATCTAAAAAATACCACAAACTATTCCTTACATTATGAAAAATATCCCACCGTCTTAGAAAGATATAATGATGCAAACTGGATTGCTGATTCAGAGAAATCGAAATCAACGAGTGGTTATGTATTTATCTTAGCAGAGGCAGTAGTGTCATGGAAATCTACTAAACAAACATGCATAGCTCGATCCACTATGGAATCGGAGTTCATCACTTTAGATAAGCAAGCAAAGAATAAAAATGGCTTCGTCACTTTTTAGAAGATATTTCATTTTGGCTTAAACCTGTACCAGCCATATGCATACACTGTGATAACCAAGCAGCATTAAGCAGAGCACAAAACTTCGTGTATAATGGAAAGTCACGACACATTCATCGACGCCATAACACAGTTAGGCAGTTACTCTCAAATGGAACTATCCCCATAGATTATGTTCGAACAAATGATAACCTAGCGGATCCATTTACTAAAGGTTTATCAAGGGAGAAAATTAACTGCGCATCGCGGGGAATGGATTTAAAAGCCTAAACCAACAAGAGTTATCTTATACGGAAACCTATCCTAGCAACTGGAGATTCCACGGACTAGACTCAATAGGCAAACCAGTTCTGAATAAATCAAGACGTAATGCATTTGTTTGGACTTAGTCCTACTCCATTTCTGTGGTGCACAATATAAATGCATGCCTACAGAAGTATTAAAAGGATAAACTATGTTTTTAATGATGATCATATCTTGAAAATAACAAATGGGGTATATGTAGGACTTTTAGTGGTTATGATCACCTATGTTTGTGTGAGCTGGGTCGGCTCCATGAGAATATTAAAGGCTTTTATTCTCTATAAACACTCGCAGAACCAAAAATTGTTCAAGACCAAAATGAACACAACCAAGAGATTGGATGTGAAGGGAAATAATGCTTGTAAAGCTTATTGTCTGGATATACAACAACAGCTAACGGTTCAAGATGAAATAATTCACCGATTAGCCAAGTATATATGACAAGTTTTAATTAGGAAAAGTTCAAAGTGAAATATCCACTTACCCTCGATATAGCATTATTTTCATATGAACTGTGTGATATTATACTTTGTGTGGGGGGAGAAATATATCGTCATTCATGTGAGGGATTATTAGAATTCTCAAAAATAGTGAATGAGATATATCCCACATCGCCAAAATAAGTCCATTTTCTTGTTTATATAGTGTACTCTCAATCCCTATATTGGCCCTTAGGTTCAGGTAATTTTGTGCAAGGGGGAGGGCCTATATGGCCATGGACTAACACGCACCACCGCCCGCCCGTCTGACCGACCGACCGGGTCGGGTGCGGGTCCAATAAAATTAGGCTGTGTATAACCTACATATGTGCTCACCTTTCCTTCCCTTAATTTCAAAGTTTCTTCTATTTCTCATGTTTATTAACTTTTATATCTGCTGGTGCTATTTTTTCATGCTTCATCCTACTCAGCATATGTAACGTATTATTGTTCTTTAAAATCCTTCGCCATCATTATTTAACATACATATGCATATGCATACATACAAATACCAAATATACATACATCCATGTATATATGTGTGTGTATTAAAAATATTGTTTGTTTGCTTGGATGTGATCTATTTTTTCAATAGACCATGTCATTAAGTAATTTATATTCATTCGTAATTTTCTGGAATTATTATAGCTGCATTAGGATTCTAAGTTAAATTGTTAGACTGAAAAATCCATGTTACCGAGATCTCTGTGATCTGATGAAAATAGGAATTCATGCTGTTTAGGTTCCAAGTATTTAATTTCCATCAAAATTTTAATTGAAAATAAAATTGACTTTTAAAATTTCCCCCTTTGTTTTAATAAATATAAAAAACAGAACATATTAAATTAACGGGAAGGAGAGTTTTGTAGCCAATTTTAACTTCCTTTTTACATTAGTTTGTAATGCTTATTATCTTAAGTTTCCTTTCCCTATTTCACTTTCAGTTCCCAAATAAGTATTCATATTTAGAGGAGGGGACAAATCTGTATGATGGGTCTGGTTAAGGACCGATGGAATAAAAATAGTACAGAATAATTTCTGGGGCATAAGAACATTGAAAAATTAGAATATATGCATCAGTAAATATTATTATTGTATTAACACTGAGATGACAGATGAGAGATGCGATGATTGATTCCAAACAATAGTGTAAACAATTTGATTTTTTTTATTTATAATATTATATATGTTGTGATGAGGTGGAGCCTTGGTGCAACGGTTAGGTCACCTGCATGGGGATCTGGGTTCCCATATTTGAGTTTGGAAATAGCCTCTTCACAATACGAGGGAAAGGCTGCGTACATTATCGACCTCTCCAGAGCCCACGGTCATGCGGGAGCCTCTTGCACTGGGTTCTACCTTTATTATATATGTTGTGATATCGGTATGAATTTTCTTAATAGTTTATGATGAACAATTTGTTTACTTGGGATATGAAAATAAAACTCTTATGTGTTCTAAAAGATAATAAAATCATAACACTTGCCTTTGTAGTTCTTGGTTCGGGTATTCGCATCATATAACCACAACCTGATATCCTTTATAACAGAGTTAAGTATTTGGGTAAGCGGTCGCACACTCATTTTATCTTTTTAGAAACTAAGGTTTGGCGAAATCTTCTGAGATATTCCATTCTTTCCAAATCGATGCTTTCACTTCAAAAATTAATGAGTAATGGCTGCTTGGCTGCTTCAGAAGTTAATTGAGCATTGGAGAATTGGTCTTCGATGGAAATTCATATTCCAAGTTCTCTCCTTTTTTTCATTTAGACTTTGATTTTTGGCTCTGACTTTTGAGATAGACTCTAGTGGAGCCTGGTTCTGCAGTTCGACATAACTGAAGATGAGAGGATGGTTCCGCCTTTCGACATGACTAGAGATGGTCTTTACCTTAAGATCATCTCTGAATCTTGTGTGTTTCTAGCTGAGAAGGCTTTGGTAAGGATATCCGCCCTTCGGTAAGTCCAAGGTATGTGACTGACTTGCAGTTTTCCTTAGAGTATTTGTTCTTAAACGAAGTATATGTCAATTTCAATATGCTTTGTTCTAGAATGTAAAACTGGATTTGCTGACATGTATACCATACTCTTATTGTCACACCATAATGTTGGTTTGAGTTTAATTTTGACTTTTAGCTCACCAAGCAAAGGTTGTATCCACATTATTTCAGCTATTTCACTAGCCACACTCCTATATTCTACCTCGGTACTAAATCTAGATATAGTTGACTTCTTTTTGAACACCATGATTCTAGATTATTCTCAATGTAAATGCAGCATCCTGAAACTGATTTTCTATCATCGTGATATGTTGCCCATCAGCATCAGCAAATCCAGTCACATTGAGATTTTTTCATGTCTTTAGTGATAAGCCATATGTAGCAGTCCCTTTTAGCTACCTTAAAGTTTTTTTTACTGCTTTCCAATGCTCACTTAGTGGCTCCTGCATAAATTGAGACACTTTGTTAACACTGAACGATATGTCAAGTCTAGTTATGGTAGCATATTGCAATGCCCCACAATATAACATGTCTGCTTTCTTGGTAGATCAGGTATTGACATTCTTGGGTTGTGTGACAACCCGGAATTTTCGAGCAATATCAATTTAATAATCTGCATTAAAAATGAAATTGATTTGATATATCTTTGTTAATTAGATCTGAATTGATACTTTTCTTTTAATAAATATTTAATTGGTAAATTTTATCTGTTAAAAATTAATTGATTGTTTTCTATTTATATATGTATATATTTGTATACATTGTAAATAGGGAAGCTTTGTTTTAAAATTTAACTAATAAATAATGTTTTCAAATTTATATATATACACTTTAGTGGATTGGGAATTATGTTTTATTTAATATAAGTTTTTCAAAGCTATTAAATAAATAAATATGTGATTTTAAATACATAAGGTAAATGTTAAAATTGTTTAAAGACTTGTTCTAGCTTAAGTTATTAACAAAAAGATTTGTTTTGTTTTCTTTTTAGTATAGCTTGACAAAAATATGGATTGAAAATTATATATGAGTTTTAATGCTATTTTATCAAATGGTACATTAATAAAATAAGCAGTTTATAACAAAAAGATAATTTCTTTTATAAATCATTTCACATTGATAAACGTGTTACTTTAAAATAATGTTAATAAATAAAAATACAAGACTATAAGATAAATTAGGAAAAATATAAAGTAAGTACATTGGCTAAATTTAATAACATAACAACTATAAAATTCATTTAAATTTCAAACAACAAAACAAAAGAAATAACATTCACATACATTTCAAAAATATAAAACAAGACAACATTACAATATGAATATAAAATCTGGCTGGTAAGAAGAAACAAACAAATAAATCTTCAAGTTTGTAAACTATCATAAGAAAAACTGCAGCATATATATAAGTTTAAAGCATCAAGACCAATATGTGATTGTACAAACAAAATCAAATAAGTGTGCAGGCTGAGATCAAAAAGACAATATAAATATATTAAGGACAATAACATTTAATGCTAGACTCAATGTTCTTATCTCATCCACCAAAATAAAAATAAGTATATTTGTAGGCTTGCATAAGTAATATACTCAAGTGTGATAGGAATGAGCCTGAAAGTAAAAGACAGTAACAAAAATATACTAGAATGTATAGGATAGGTATGAAAACAAGACAAGCATCAAGTGTTAGCTGCAATATTTCTCGTATCAGCCCCCAAAGCTAAGTGAATTATTCTCAGGTATGGTACAAGTGTACACAGTCTTGTACAATAATATACAACATTGAAATATAAAAATAGGTACCCTGTCTTCTTTCTTTTCCATATATCTTCATATCAGTTTCGAGTATAATCTGAAAAGCAAGATAAAAAAATAATTATATGTGGAGGCTTGCTAAGGAAGACAGTATTATGTATTCTTAAACAAACAAAAGCAGTTAATGTAAATCTTTCTGGCACACAATGTATTTCATATCAGCCTCCACCATAAAAAAATATCTCTGTTTTAAATTAGTACAAACAAGATTTATATGCTGTATTGTACAAGTATTGTCACAGTTGTATGAAACATAATAATATACCCTGTCTACCATCCTTTGTTATATATCCCTGTTTCTCATTTCAGTTCGAAAAACCAAAACTAGAATCTGAAGTAAAACTATGTCAAACTAAAACAAAGCTTCTACTTAAACATCAACCAAGATTTAATACCACTGAGAATCAAAGAAGAGTGTTAGCCTGTATTGTTCAAGCCTGTTGCTAAATGAAAGAGTCTCTGTTCTTTTTTTTCAAAGGTGAGTAACATTTTTTTATTCAATTATAACTTAAGTTAAAATGGCTGTATGTGTTCTCTGTGATAATATATATGGTAAACATACAAGTATATGTTTCTATGAATTATCTGAATGTAGATATATACATTGTGCACTGCTGTCAAATCTGAGAATCCCTGTTCTAGTTTTCAAGCTCAAACTTGGTTCAAAATTCATCTGATCTTGATCCAATCCATGTTAAGGCTTAAGCCTTAAAAAAAATTTGTTTGTTACATTATAAATTTTTGTTTAAAAATTTGTTTTAAGTAAACAAATTTGTGTTGTTACTGGAAAGGCTTAAACTACAGAACAATCTTCAAACATGTTAAAATTCGAGTTTATTAAATTACAAATTCATGAATATAAATTGAATTCGTATAAAAAAATATGATTTTTAAAACAAGAATCGTAATTTCTAGTGGAGGGAGTGAGGTGCACTTCGTGTTCGACTGTTTTGGGCATTTTTTAGTCGCCGTGGGCGATCGTGTTGATTGGGGAGGTCGAGACGTGGTCTGGAGGTGGAGGAGTGATCAAGGAGAAGGGGAAAAATGTTTCGAGGGTCGACCGATGATCACAGTGGCTGCGGGTGGCGTTTGAATTTTGGTGACCTAGTTTTGGAGGGTCGAGAACTTTTGATTCGTTCATCCTATTGGATGCATCGAGTGTCACGTGGGTTTGAGGAGAGGTAGAGGGGAGATGGACGAGGCTGTGGCCGGAGTTTTAGAGATGCCGGTGATGGGAAGTGCCTGGACGAGGGAGGTTTAGGTGATGGGTTTGGGTTCTGGAGGGAGCTGGATTGCTTGATTTAGTTGCTTCACGAATTCATGGGTGCTGGGTTGGTGAGAGCAATCGTTGGGAGATCGTCGTCGTGTTGATGTCCTCGGCCGAAGATTAGAGGTGGTCTGGTGTGCACGTGCACATGCACGTTGGTGGTCTGGGTTGTGTGGTTAGTGTTGCGACTTTTCTATTAATTATAAAAGCACAAATTTTAATAAATTCTGCAAGCGCACAGGCGTGTAGTATGCAGGTCGAACACAGGGAATTGTATTTTAAAACAATTAAAATCCATAGTTAAATCTTAGGCGTGTTAAACGAATTCGACGGTGAATTTTGAACAGAAAATAAAAAAAAATAATATACTCCGAATCGTTTTCGAAACTAATCGAAATTGCAACCAAAATATAGAATTGTAAAAAAATCAGAACATAAATTGAAATTGCGGAAAAGAAGATAACGGAGCAAACAACTGAAATAATTATTAACCAACTGAAAAGAGTGCAGAAAATAACTAAGAACAAGAATAAATAAATTGCTAAATCTAATCAACAATCCTACGTATTCTCTTCGAAAATAAAAACAGTGCTGAATTTAAATCTAAACTTGAAGAAAAGTGATGAGGTAAGAGAGATTTCAAGGTGTTGTATAATGCTGTATATATAGGCTTTCAACCCCTAAAATCAGTCCATCTTTTTAGCAATAGGACCGGTTCTATTCTTAGTATTTGCCAAGATAATTGTACTGACTGGGTCCATTCCTTGAATTGGTGAAGAGTCAAGTTGCCACGTCATTGCTTGAAATACTTTTATATGTGAATTGGTCCAAATTCATAAGTAAGCTACTTTTGAATGTGTCCCATTTTGCTTCATATCATGGCTATGTATTATGCTACTTTTTAGGAGGAACTGGTCCTTTGCTTGAATTGGTGAAAGAGAACATATATACGTCCACATCATTGCTTGAATTGGTCCATATTGCTTTGATTTATTTCAGTGCTCAAAATGTTGCACTCTTTGCTGCGTGATTTTTGAACCAATGGACGGCATAACCGATTAATTTCAACGTTGCACTTTGGAATCAATAATCTGCAAAACCACAACAAAATACCCGTATAATACCGCTTTATTAAAATAAAAATATATGAAATAAACGGTTTAAATTGCAGAGAAATACGTTCATCAAATACCCCCACACTAGAACTTTATTCGTCCTCGAATAAGCAAGAAAATAAAACTAACTAAATCCTTTTTCGTAGGAAACACGATTGCATTGAGCGTATGCAACAAGCCGTTAAACCTCTAGGTGTCCCTAGTAGGACGAGTGGTGTCTCGTGAGGGTTTTCAGCGGATACTACCCACAAAATCCAAATGCAGTATGTGATGATTCTAATGTACTACATGAATGCAAAATTCTACACAAATGGAGACTCGATTTACTTCAAAATAGTTGCAACAAAATAATGTATATCAGTTTTAGTCAACTTCTTCAAATTTTTGGTTCCTCACTAATCACAAATTTCAATGTAACTCAAGTTTTCATACATTAGATTCTAGTTTGGCCAGTTGTTTCGGTCGATAACATAGTGTAGCCATGAAATAAATTCTTCACTGTTGATCACAGTTTTTTTCAAAATGGTATTTTTCATTTCCATTTGTATAACAAGCCAAATCAACAAATTCAAGAAGTGTTTGGGTTTCAAAGCTTAGTCTCTCTTTACTAGTTTTTTGTCCTTCTTCTCTCTTTTTTTTTTACACATATCCTTTGGACCAAGGTATACCACCCATGCACTGCCTCGCGGGCTTACGTGAGAGTTGGGACAGAGCTTGGCGGATTGTGCAAACCGACGCTGACTATGTCAGAAAAGGTCGGTAATCCTTAGGTGATTATTTATTTAATTATTTATACACCTAACTCAGAATGCTGAGGCCAGATATACCATCCATGCACTGTCTTGCGGGCTTACGTGAGAAGAGTATAGAGCGTGGCGAGTGCACACACTTTCACAAGTGTGCACACCTATCGACTGTAGGTGTTTCTTATTAGTTTTTTTTTTGAGAAGAGCTAAAGAGTGTTATGCAAATCAACTTAGCACCACTTAACTTTAATGATTTGAGATGTCAACGCATGTACTTTAAATCTGCCATTTTTTTTAAACAAAGACTACAGTTTAGAAAAGATTTCATAACCATCACCTATGAATCCCCCTATATACTAACCTCACTATTATCGCTTGTAATTCAACTTTTCATTATATTTCACATTTGAAATTAGTGATTCACAAAAATCTTCATCAATTGACTTCAACTGCTTACTTACTTTGTCTTGACTAATTAAAAATAAATCGAAGTCCTAAAAATATTGGGAAATGAAAAAAAATTGAAAAGAAATTTGAAAACAAATAATGAGATGATTTTTTTTTAAAAAATGATGCTACACTATGAAGTATGAACAAACAGAATGAGATATGCGTCCCCCCACACTGGAATGAGACAGTGTCCAAACTGTCAAATAGAATGCAAATGCAAAATAGAAGAAAAAAACTAAAAAAAATACAACCTGATATGTGGAAGGTAGTGAGCGGCTCATGCCGAATAGCTAGGTTCGTGAAGATCCACGAACTCATCGTCCTCGTGCTGTTCAAACTCTAGAAATAGCTTCAAGCGTTGTCCATTGACCTTTGAAATGGAACCGTCCCTAGGATTTTCAATTTCAACTACGCCATAAGGGTATACTGTTTTCACAATATATGGACCTGTCCGACGGGATCTCAATTTTCCCGGAAATAAATGAAGTCTGGAATTATATAAGAGAACTTTCTGACCTACTTCGAATGTCTTACGAAGTATGGATTTATCATGATAGAATTTGGTTTTCTCTTTATAAATCTTTGCATTTTCGTACGCTTCATTTCTTAGTTCTTCTAATTCTGACAATTGTAATTTACGATGCGATCCGGCTTTTTCTATGTCAAAATTAAGGTATTTGATTGCCCAAAGTGCGCGGTGCTCGAGCACGGGTAAATGGCATGCTTTTCCAAAGACTAATCGGTATGGTGACATTCCTAGATTGGTTTTATAAGCTGTGCGAAATGCCCAAAGGGCGTCTGTCAATTTAGATGACCAATCTTTTCTGTTGGAGTTAACCGTCTTTTCAAGAATTTGTTTAATTTGTCTATTGGAAATCTCGACTTGACCATTGGTCTGTGGATGATATGGAGTAGATAGTTTATGAGTGATAGAATATTTCTTAAGAAGAGATTCAAAAGCATGATTACAAAAATGAGAACCGTTATCACTTATAATGGCTCGAGGTGTGCCAAAACGGGAAAATATGTTTTCTTTCAAAAATTTGACAACAACTTTATTGTCATTCGTGTTGGTAGGAATGGCCTCAACCCATTTAGACACGTAATCTACTGCAAGTAGGATGTAGAGATTTCCAAAAGAATTAGGGAAAGGACCCATGAAATCGATGCCCCAAACATCAAAAATTTCAATGACAAGGATCGGATTTAGGGGCATCATGTCACGTTTGGAAATACGACCTGTTTGTTGACATCTAGCGCATTTGGAGCAAAATTCGTAGGCATCACGAAAAAGAGAAGGCCAATAAAAACCGCACTGTAACACCTTGGCAGCAGTTTTCTTTGCTCTAAAATGTCATCCACATGCTTGATGATGTGAAAAAGAGAGGATGCTATGGAATTCATGTTCTGGGACACATCTGCGAATGATTTGATCGGTGCAATATTTGAAAAGATAAGGATCGTCCCAGTAAAAGTTTCGAACGTTGGAGAGAAATTTTTGTTTATCTTGTTTTGACCAATGGGAAGGTGTTTCATTTGTGACAAGATAATTTACGATGTCCGCGTACCATGGTGCACTAGAGAGTGAAAGAATTTGTTCATCGGGAAAATGATCGTTGATTTGAGAGTTATCATAGTTTTCATGCACTATACGAGAATGATGGTCAGCTACGACATTTTCAGAACCCTTTTTATCTCGTATTTCTAGGTCAAATTCTTGAAGAAGGAGAATCCAATGGATTAAGCGGGGTTTGGTATCCTTTTTGGTGAGTAAATACCGCAAGGCGGTATGATCGGTGTAAACTATGACCTTAGAACCTATGAGATATGATCTAAACTTATCGAGGGCAAAGATAACTGCTAAAAACTCTTTTTCTGTGGTTGAGTAATTCAATTGAGTTTCATTAAGAGTTTTGCTAGCATAATAGATGACTCGAGGAAGTTTATCGATTCGTTGACCTAAGATGGCTCCAATGGCATAATCAGAAGCGCCACACATTAATTCGAAATGCAAAGTCCAATTTGGAGGTTGGATGATAGGTGCAGTGGTCAAGATCGATTTGAGGGTTTCAAAAGACGTTTCACATTCATTGGAAAATTCAAATTTAACATCTTTATCCAGAAGATTCGAAAGAGGTTTTGAAATTTTTGAAAAATCTTTAATGAACCTCCTATAGAATCCTGCATGGCCGAGAAATGAGCGAATGTCCTTTACGGACCGTGGAGGAGGAAGGCCCACAATAAGATCAACTTTAGATTTGTCAACTTCTAGGCCATTTTTAGAGACAACATGACCTAAGACTATTCCTCGCTTAACCATAAAATGACATTTTTCCCAATTAAGAACAAGAGATTTCTCCTTACATCGCTTTAAGACACGTTCTAAACGAAGGAGGCATTGATCAAAAGATGACCCATAGATTGAAAAATCGTCCATGAATATTTCTAAGAAATCTTCCACCATATCAGAAAATATACTCATCATACATCGTTGAAAGGTAGCGGGAGCATTACAAAGACCGAAGGGCATGCGACGATAAGCGAAAGTTCCGAAGGGACATGTGAACATTGTTTTGTGTTGGTCCTCTAACGCAATGGGAATTTGATTATAGCCGGAGTAACCATCAAGAAAACAATAGTATTCATGACCGGCTAAGCGTTCGAGCATTTGATCAATGAAGGGAAGGGGAAAATGATCTTTTCTTGTTGCTGCATTGAGTTTTCGATAGTCAATGCAAATGCGCCATTTTGTTTTGACCTTTGTCGGAACAAGTTCATTATTCTCATTTGTTGTCACAGTGATTCCAGACTTCTTTGGTACAACTTGTACCGGACTTACCCAAGTACTGTCAGAGATAGGGTAGATAATGTTATTGTCTAAACATTTGATAATTTCTTCCTTTACCACTTCTCTCATATTAGGGTTTAATCGCCTTTGAGCTTCGCGAGTGGGTTTAGCCTCGTCGACTAAATGTATTCGATGTTCAATAATTGATGGACTAATTCCCTTAATGTCAGCGATTACCCATCCTATTGCCTCTTTATTTTCCCTTAAAATTTTCAAAAGTTTTTCTTCTTGGTCCTTAATGAGATCGGATGCCAAGATTACAGGGAATTTTTTCGAAGAATCTAAGTATGCGTACTTAAGATCGTTTGGAAGAGGTTTGGGTCTAATTTAGGGCGTGCTTCTTTTGAGGCTTCAGTAGACATCAACTGATTGAATTCTAGTGAATTATGAAAAGAGCATAGCATATCATTTAATTCATAAATGTATTCATCTTCATTTAAATTGGAATTAAAATGATCTAGGCACATGTTAAGAGACTCCGTAATATCACTAAAATCATTTTCGACAATTGTTTGGATCATGTCAACTTCTTCTGTTTCAAAATCCCTTGGTTGTCTGTTAAGATTGAAGATATTTAGTTCAATGGTTAGGTGCCCAAAGGAAAGTCGGAGTTGACCATTCCTACAGTTTATGATAGCATTTGATGTTGCTAAAAACGGACGACCTAATATCAAAGGAATCTGACTATTGGGATTTGAGACAGGTGCAGTCTCTAGGACTATGAAATCGACTAGGAAATAGAATTGCTCGATTTGTATCAAAACATCTTCAACCGTGCCTAATGGTTTTTTGACAGATCGATCAGCTAGTTGAATTGTGAGGTTTGTAGGTTTTAATTCCCCTAGTCCAAGTTGACAGTACACAGTATAAGGCAAAAGATTCACACTCGCTCCAAGATCGAGTAAGGCATGACTAATGTGAGTGTTACCGATTTTACAACCGATCGTAGGACAACCGGGGTCCTTATACTTGATTGGGGAGGGATTTGAAAGAACAGAGCTAGTGTTTGCAGTTAGAAATGCAGTCTTAGGAAGTTATTGGCACGTTTTTGAGTACATAGCTCTTTCAGACATTTGGCATATTGAGGAATTTGCTCGATGGTATCAAGAAGTGGAATATTGACTCGAACTTGTTTGAAGATTTCAAGAATTTGGTCAAAATTAGCGAGCTTCTTCTTTTGGTTGAGTCTATGGGGAAATGGAGCAATGGGTTTATAGACTCGTTCGGAAGTTTTTTCATTCGAAGAAGAAGGTGTTATATTAGAGGGTGAAGATAAGGGAGCTGGAATGTTGGGGTTGCCAACATCAGAAGGTGAAGAGTGGTCGGGATTGCCAACCTTAGATGAAGAATTAGAATCGTTTTGATTGACAACCGTGGTTGTCGACTGAGTTTCAGAATTTGGAACATGGGAAGATTTAAGAAGGATGTCGGGGTTGCCGACATGGTTGTCCACCTTCTTTCAGACCTTAATGTGGTGACAGCATTAACCGGATTTACATCTTCGTTCTCACAAAGATTTACTCCTCGAGAGTTATACTTTGGGTTCACTTCGGTTTGACTAGGCAATTTACCTTTCTCATTGATTTTCATGAGATCCTTCATCATTATCAACATTTGTTCATTTTGTTTGGTGATTTGCTCAATTCTTGCATCTTGGTTGGTGATTTGTTCATTTTGTTTAGGGAGTTGTTTTTCCAATCGAGCAATTTCTTGTGAAGGCTGAGAAGGTTGGGTTGATGGATTGAAATTAGGATGCCTGTATGGTTGATTCGAAGGTTTTGTTTGAGGAGCGGGTTGAGAATTTTGAGAATTAGAGGTTGGGGCTCGATAATTCGGATTTGGTATCATTGGATACATATGTGATGGATTAGCCACGTTGTTAGGATTTGACCATGAAAAATTGGGATGATGCTTCCACTTAGGATTGTATGTGGATGAATAAGGACTATTTTGAGCTATAGCATTGATTTGGTCTTGTGTGTAGTAATGGGGTAGTCCTTCTCCTTCTTGAGGAGTTTGGGTATCTATAGGAAGATGTGATGGGTCAATGGCATGTACTCCTCTATTTGGAGCACGAATTGGAACACGAATTGTTTCCCATTGCATATTCTTTTCCGAATACTCTTCTAAAAATTCCCAAGCTTCCTCGTCTGTTTTTGTCATGAATTCTCCTCCGCACATTGATTCGAGTTGGGATCTTGTTTGATAGTTAAGCCCTTCATAAACGATTTGGCACAAAACATGTTTAGGGATTGCATGATGTGGGCAACTATATAACAATTGATTGAACCTTTCAAAATATTTTGAAAAAGTTTCTCCTTCATTCTGAGAGAATTGGTTGATTTCAGTTCGAATTTTAAGAGTTTTGTGGAAAGGAAAAAACTTTTTCAAAAATATAGTAACGAAATTGTCCCAACTCTTAATTGAATTTTTAGGAAGAGAATTAAGCCATCTCTTCGCACTTTCTAGAAGTGCGAATGGAATAAGTCTTAGCTTGATGGATTCATTAGAAAGTTGTTGCATTTTAGTTGTAGAAGCATATAACTCAAATTCACTAAGAAATTCATATGCATTTTCAGACCCAGTGAATTTTGGTACCCCTTGGATAAAAGAATGTTTTAGCTCAAACTTATTTCCTTCGGCAGGTGGAAATAAAATAACCGAAGGTTGAACAGTCCGTGTTGAATAGCATCGGTCTCTAAGGGATAATGGTCGGTTCTCATGAAATTCATTATTTCCAACATGTGATTTAGGTGATAATTTCGGTGAACTGTGTTGTGAACTGTGTTGTGAACCGTGATTGCTCATATTTGTTTGATTTGAAATTTCCGTTGATTTGTTTAATGAAATATTTTGGCTTTCTAAACGGTTAAAATTATTTCTTGCCCAAACGCGCACAAACAAATCAAGGTGTAATAGGCAAAAGTAAATTAAATCAGTTTTCAGTTGGGCACCTGTAGAGTTGAAAATTACTTACAGAGGTGTATGATAGTCCGTCCAATGCAGCTGAGTAGCGCTAGCGAATGGTTGAGATTTACCGAGTTGGAGCTGTTTGTGTTGAAATAAATGTTTGCTATCTGAGTTGAAGTTTTCTCTGTGCAGGTGAATGCTCGTGAAAGGCACAAAACTAAGTTGCTGACAGAAAATATATGAAAACAGTCACATGCAGAAAATTTAAAACATGCCCAATAAAATAAAGTTAAGTAGAATGAATGTGTTGAATGCAAAATGAAACTGCTATGACACTGCTATGTTACGTGAGTAAACGAATGTATGCAAGCTCCTGTGTAGGAGATAGTTACGTGAATATGAAAACTAAACTAACTAATGCATGCAACAATGTGAAAGTGGAACTGCAAGTAACCAAACTAACGTACGTGAAAACAATGCAGTGAAAAAAAAATGTTTTTTTAATTAATTTATGCAAACTAACGTGAAAATGTGAAAGTGGAAGTGCAACTAAAAATGTGTACTGGCACACGTGAATAACTGTGAAGACGTGGGGATTATGCAGAAACGTAAAAGCAAGATTATGTGAGGTATGCGTGAAAATATGCAGAAACGTGATTCGTGATTGAAGGTTATGTAAGGTATGCGAAAGGAACTGAAAAACGAAAAAAAACGATTTTTTTTTTAAAACTAATGCAAAAAAATAAAATAAAATAAATTTACACGGCTAGACTTAAAAACGAAAAATCGAAAATCTCAAAATAGTAACTCCCCGGCAACGGCGCCAAAAACTTGCTGCGACTTTTCTATTGATTAGAAAAGCACAAATTTTAATAAATTCTGCAAGCGCACAGGCGTGTAGTATGCAGGTCGAACACAGGGAATTGTATTTTAGAACAATTAAAATCCATAGTTAAATCTTAGGCGTGTTAAACGAATTCGACGGTGAATTTTGAACAGAAAATAAAAACCAATAATATACTCCGAATCGTTTTCGAAACTAATCGAAATTGCAACCAAAATATAGAATTGTAAAAAAATAGAACAGAAATTGAAATTGCGGAAAAGAAGATAACGGAGCAAACAACTGAAATAATTATTAACTAACTGAAAAGAGTGCAGAAAATAACTAAGAACAAGAATAAATAAATTGCTAAATCTAATCAACAATCCTACGTATTCTCTTCGAAAATAAAAACAGTGCTGAATTTAAATCTAAACTTGAAGAAAAGTGATGAGGTAAGAGAGATTTCAAGGTGTTGTATAATGCTGTATATATAGGCTTTCAACCCCTAAAATCAGTCCATCTTTTTAGCAATAGGACCGGTTCTATTCTTAGTATTTGCCAAGATAATTGTACTGACTGGGTCCATTCCTTGAATTGGTGAAGAGTCAAGTTGCCACGTCATTGCTTGAAATACTTTTATATGTGAATTGGTCCAAATTCATACGTAAGCTACTTTTGAATGTGTCCCATTTTGCTTCATATCATGGCTATGTATTATGCTACTTTTTAGGAGGAACTGGTCCTTTGCTTGAATTGGTGAAAGAGAACATATATACGTCCACATCATTGCTTGAATTGGTCCATATTGCTTTGATTTATTTCAATGCTCAAAATGTTGCACTCTTTGCTGCGTGATTTTTGAACCAATGGACGGCATAACCGATTAATTTCAACGTTGCACTTTGGAATCAATAATCTGCAAAACCACAACAAAATACCCATATAATACCGCTTTATTAAAATAAAAATATATGAAATAAATGGTTTAAATTGCAGAGAAATACGTTCATCAGTTAGTTGGGGAAGAAGAAGTACAGGGGCTCGAGAACGCTTGGGTTACTTCGTGTGTTTACTCGAAGTAAACAAGGGGGGCTCGGGTTGTAGTTGTTCAGAGTTTTAACCTATAACAGTTTAACAGTTTTTTAAAACTTTTGTTTTAAAATTAAAATCAAAGTTAAACCTAGTTCTAAATCAAAGTTTAATAGTGAATTCAAGTTAGTTTTGAAACAGAGTTGGGAATAATAAAGTTCCATGATTTAAATTATTGTAATAACTTAAAAGTGCTTAATATTTAAGTGTATTCAAAAAGAGTTGAATTCAAAAATGAAATATAAATTGTTAAGGGATGATTTAAACAAAGTTAACTCCTAAATTGAAATCGGGACTTAAATTTGAAATTCTTGATTTGGAAATAAAATAAAGTTTTATAATTTAAATTGATTCAAATAAGTTTTAAGTGTTAAAACATGCTTTTAAACATATGAGTTTAAAAGGGTTTTGAAAAAAATTAGTTTTAAACTTTATTAAGGAAAAATTGGATTTATTTAGGAAGTAATTTGAAATAAATGTTTTCAAACATATTGGAAGTGAAAATTTAATCAAAAATAAAATTAGTCTACTTTAAATAATGAAGATTTAGAATTTATATTCATTAACCTTTAAGTTAGTTAAGTATGAATAATTAATTATTTATATTAATTAAATTAGTAATATAAGTTTAAATGTAGTAATTAAAGTTAAATAATGAATTAATTAACTAATATGTAATTAAGAACCATAGATTAGATTTTTATTTAAATTAATAAATTTGAATGGTTAATCAAACTTATAATTAATAATGATTAATATAAGTTAATTATTTAGAAAAATAATTAAACAAATTTTAATGAAGGTCATTAACTAGATTATTTCATAATTAATTAATATGATTAATTTTTACATAATTAATTAGATTAATTAATTTAATAATACTCATTGTAATAATTTAAATGTAATTATTTATTTGGAAAGTAATTAAGAAATTAATTACTTATTAATTGTGTAAATTGACTTAATTTGAGTTAATTAATTTGGATTAATCAATTTATATTTTGGAAGTAAATTACTTAGAGAAGTAATTGATGGATAATGATTGGATGTAATTAATTGGATGATGTTGTTAATGGAAGTAATTGGAGTATAATTACTAGTTTGAAATTAATCAAGGGATTAAGCTTGTTACTGAGGAGTGATTAATTAAGGACGGTTAAAAACTGTATGTTATAAATCAAGAAGGTTAATATATGTGATTTGAAGATTAGTATTCTTAATGTAATTAATAAAATAACAAGTGAAAAATGTAATTAGGAAATTGATTAATTTGGGAATAATAAATCAACAAGATAATTAAATGGTAATAAATCTATATAAATGTAATTAATTAATGGATTTATTCAAAGATTAATCTCTGTAAATGAATTAAAGGAAACTACTAGAATGCGGCAAAAGTTATTTAAATCAAAGATGATTAACTGGAATACATAAGTAGCCGATGATAAGATTAAATTAAGTTAATTAAATTAGTTTAATTAATTTAAGAAATCATTTGATGATTTGATATGTGAAATTACTTAGTGTAATTAATGGAGCATAATTACTTAAGGGAAGTAATTAGATGATAATTACTTGATGAAATTAATAAAAGATGATTTGTAAGTGAAGTAATTTGGGTAATTTCTTTTGTAATTAATCAAAGGATTAATTTATGGAAATAATTAATCATGGGATGATTAATAAGTAATTAAGGGTAATTAATTACTGGTTTGTTATTAATCAAGGGTGATTAATAATTGTGTTTAATTAAAGATTAATCACTTAATGTAATTTAAATAAAGCAATTTAATATAAACTGGAGATCATTAATTAATATAATTAATGATGTAATTGAAAATTGTTTAATTAAGGAATAATTAATGGGGAAGTAATTAAATGTTAATTGCTATGAATGATTTAGAATAATTCATTTGAGAAATTAATTAAAGACTAAATTACTTATTGAAATTAGAGGATGATTAATTAATTTGATTTATAATTAATCAATGGTGTATGAGCAGGATTTATGGAATGAGTAAATAATTTAATTTATTTTAAATTAATCAAAGATAGAAGTAGTTAATTTAATTCATTTTAAATTAATTATAGCTTGTGATTCATAAATCATTGCTTATGGATGATATTGATATTTCATTAATTGATTGTGATCTCAGATATGAGATGAGTAATATCTATGTGATATGGATGTATGGTTTAAGTATGATAATATTTAATTATCTGTTTGGATGATGATATTAATTATCTGTTTATGATGATAATGTGATTATCTATTATGAGATGTGAATTATATATCTGTGTAAATTGGTAATATTGAATTGACTGTTAAGATTAAGCAGACAACTTGGCCTTAAAAGATACGTTTTGGATTTCGATGAGACCGGGATCAGGTTTCCATATTTGAACATCCGAAAACCACATCGATTCAAATTAACGATAGGTCGTGAATCTGAAGTGAAGATGAAGATTCAGAGTGCAAGGATTATCGTTGTTAACTCTGAGGGTGATTCCCAAACGAGTGTAACGAGATGATGCCTTTGGTTTCGTTCGAACCCGGAACAAACTTGTATGGATTGAATGCTTTCAACACACCGTCAGGCGGGTGATGGGCATTCTAAGAGATATGTTATATAAAGGTAATCGTAGCCTCAAGCCTCATCAACCGGGAATGGCTAAAACAGGGGAGGTGCAGCAAGGTTAGGTGGGTCATGCCCAAGCAGAACAAGGTATACCCCTGTCTAGATGTCCCTTTTTATTCGGCTTTGTGGGCAGTTGGTCTGCAGCCAACTGCGGGGTTATCTTGTTCGGGACTGTTCAGTAAGGAATGGCTCCAGCCTTGTGTTGCAAGGGGTCGGGAGTGATCCTCGGTACGTTGATCTAGGCCACGTACTGTGACGGGCGGTACCCCAGTAGCCCTGCCATTGTATGGAATCCAAAATCTAATAAGTGCCAACGGTTTTGATTGTATTACCCACTTTTGTGGCTAGTAGCTGGAATTTAATCATGTAACAATTTCGGCTATTTTCTATTTACTTGAAAACCCTAGACCTATTATAATATCACTGGATTTCCTATCAAATGTTTTGGTTAGTGTAAGGTAAAAACTTTTCCATGTTTATGTGTGGGAAGTCTTACATGATACCTTTCTTTTCAAAGGATTTTCAAAATTAAGCAACTTTAACCTGTTACTCACACCAGACCCATGTCTGACCCGGAGTTTATTTTCTGTTTTCCTAAACTCTCGGGTACTCAAATTTTTACGAATAGCCAAGGGATTCAGGTTTGCTTCGACGAATTCTGGAGGAGCAATTGAGCAGGAGGCTTCAACGTTTGTAGATATAGTGTTCCGCTGTGTTGATATCTCTGTGATGTATTGTGTATTGAGTTGTATAACTAGACAGGTGTCTATAACTGTCTAGTATGTGATGTATTACCTGTATAACTCTGATTGATGTTATATATTATGTAAATACTTATGTAATTAATATAATTTATTCGTTCCGCTTTGAGATTCTGATGTTGTTTTTCTTTCTTCTCTATCTTCTCTATTTTCTCACCCCTTTCTTTCTTTAAGAACGATACATCTTCCTGGGCGTAGGAAGTCGGGTCGTTACAGGTTGTATACTTTCTTGGTTGTTTTCATATCTGAGTTACTAAATGGGAATACATGTTCATCAAACATATCATGTCTGCTAGTAAATTTTTTACGCCGTTATCCAGACATTTGTATCATTTTTGATTAGTTGAATATCGTAAGAAAGTACATGATTTTGATCTAAAAACAGTTTACTATTGTTATACAATCTTAAATGAGGAAAACATAGACATCCAAAGGTCTTTAAGCTATGATAATTAGGTTTTTGATGCAACCCACTATGTACGTAAGTCGCATGCCATAGGTCGGCCGTGACCTATGGAATTAGCGAGCCAACCAGGGGACGAATGCCTGGCCTTAAGCCGGCCGCGACCTAGCGAGTTAAGCCGTTCAACCAACCGAAGAAGCGACCTAGCGAGTCGCGCCAAAGCAATACTACCGCATTTCTTTAGGTCGTCAGCGTGCCACGACCTAACGAGCTATGACCTAAAGAGTTAGGTCGCTTGTATATGTTTAGTCGCTCCATTCTTATGTCGCTCCATGGTTAGGTCGCAAGATCTTATGTCGCAAATTCCTGAAGCTATGCATTTCCTTAAGTCGCTCAGGCCGCATTCTTCTTTAAGTCGCTCATACCTTAGGTCGCATGATGCCGCATTACCTTGAGTCGCTGAGTCCTTAAGTCGCGTAATGTTGTATTTTGTTAAGTCGCGTGATATATAACATGTTAGGTCGCGTGATGGGATATTTCCTTAAGTCGGCTATTGTTAAGTCGTATGTTGTTATGTCGTTAGGTCGTGTAATGTTCTTATGTCATAGGTCGTTGATGTTGTGGTGAATGTGTTGTAACCTGTATCTGTTAAGTCGTGTATATGTTAGCTCGTAGGTCGGCCACCTGTTAGGTCGCATGTTGTTAGGTCAGTCTACTAAGTTGTAAAGTGCTATAAATACGGGTGTGTTGGCATTGTAAAAGTTAGTTGATTCTGAATAAAAAATTTGTTTGTGTGACTTTTGCCACTTTTGTTGAAGTTGAGTGTGATCTCCTTCTTCTTCCATCTTCGGATATTCGAGTGCGCTCGAATCAACGAACTTGAAGCCGATTCACGGAATCTCATGCGCGAGATCAACGACGAAGAATCGTAGATCTTCTTACGTGGTATCGTGCGCGATCAACGTGTTGAAGATAGCTAAAATCCGGTATCTCGAGAGATCAATGGATTTGGGCATTTATCTTGTTTTACTTGACACGAATCATTTCGTGAGGAAGAAATTGTATCAGTTTGTATCAAACATTACTAGTACGTCAAAGTTTGTTAATCCGCCGTGTTTATTTGGTATCAGGGCTTGAAGAGCTAAGTAGAAGCTAATTGAGATCAAGGCCGAGTTAAGTCGAAGCCGAGCTAAGTTAGGTCGAAACCAAGTTAGGCCGAGCCGAGCTAAGTCCTAGTGCAAGCCGAGTTAAGTCAAACTTTATCAAAGTTAGATCGGAAAAGAGATTTTTGAAGAGCATGCCTCCGAGACGTGCTAATCGATTTCAAAATGTTGAAGATGTATATAGAAGACAAGAAGCTGAGCAGATGGGGCAGCGTATCAATGAAAAGTTCGATGAAGGTATTGGAAAGTTAGAGAAGTTGATGAGAGACATGAATCAAAGTCAAAGGAGAACTTCACCAGTTTCGCACCATAGTGGAAATAGAGTTTCACCTTCAGTTTCGAAAGAAAGAGACGTGCATGGTAGCAGAAATGTTGATGGTCAGAATTGACATCGACATACGTCAGATCTGGAGGAATTCAGTGATGGTGATAGTAGCTTTTGTCGAAACCATGGCCAAGGACGAAGTCGAAATAGACATTTCGAAGATGATCGACGATGGGAGTCGGGGATGAAAACAGAGATTCCAGAATTCAAAGGAGGAATGATAGCGGAAGAATTTCTGGACTGGTTATCAAATGTTGAAGAAATTTTTGACTTCAAGGAAGTACCCGAGCATCGTAGAGTTAAGTTGGTTGCTACACGATTGAGGGGAAGAGCTATGGCATGGTGGCAACAAACTAAACTTACACGGGAAAGAATGGGAAACTCGAAGAATGTTTCATGGGAAAAGATGAAGAAGTTGATGAAGGCTACTTTCTTGTCTTATAATTATCAGTCTCTTATGTATCAGCGCTTACAGAATTTGAGACAAGGGACAAAATCGGTAAATGGTTATGCAGATGAGTTTTATCAACTGATTGCTAGAAAAGATATCATGGAAACGGAGGAACAGTTGACATTTAGATTTTTTGGAGGATTGAGAATGCAAATTCAGGATATGGTAAATATGTTTGATTCAAGATCCGTTGCTGAAGCACACCAAAAGGCTCTAGCTCTGGAGAAGCAAGGTAGAAGAGGAGGTGGTGCGCTTACAAGTTCGATCAATCAGGTGAAAGGGGCTAGTAGCAATACTAACGTTTCCAAGGTTGTTAGTAAACTGGTTGTCAATGAAGTTGCTAAGACCAAGGTCAACAACAATGTTAAGTGTTATAATTGTCAGGAGTTTGATCATAAGAGCAATGAATGCCCGAGGCATAAGAAGCGAGCGATGGTTGCTGAGCTTAAGGATGAGGATGCAGAAATAGAATGTTCCAATTCACCATAAGTTGAGGAGGAAGAAGAATTACTGATGAGAGACGAGGGATATTCTTTAATGATGAGGAGATCTTGCTTGACGCCAAAGCAGGAAGATGAGACTAGCTGGTTGAGGAGTAATATTTTTCAGTCGACGTGCACTATTTTGGGAAAGGTTTGTAAGTTTGTTATCGATGCAGGAAGTTGTGATAACATCATCTCTACAGAAGCTGTAAAGAAGTTAGCGTTAAAGACAGAGAAGCATCCCAAACCCTACAAATTGGCTTGGCCGAGGAAAGGTGGGGAAGTGAAGGTTAGTCGAAGAGCTTGTGTAACTTTTTCCATCGGAAAGAAGTATAAGGATGAAATTTGGTGTGACGTGGTGGATATGGATGTATGTCATTTGTTATTGGAAAGACCGTGGCAATTTGATAGAGCCGTGCAACACGATGGTAGGACTAACTGCTATAGTTTCATGTTCAATGTCACTAGAATCACTTTAGTTCCTAAAAGGCGACAACAAAGTGAAAGCAAGTTGGAGGAAATCGAGGAACTAAAAACTCTGTTATCTTTGAAGGAGTTTGTCAAAGAAGTAGAGGATGGGCCTGAAGTATTTCTGTTGATTGGACATGAAAGTAGTGAAACGGTTGAAATTCCTAAGGAAGTTAAGCCAGTGTTGAAGGAATTTGAAGATGTATTTCCTGAAGAATTACCCAAAGAATTACCACAGTTGAGAGACATACAACACCAGATTGATCTTGTTTCGGGTGCTGTGTTACCACATAGACCACATTATAGAATGAGTCCAAAGGAGCATGAAGAGTTGAGAAGACAGTTGGAGGAGTTACTTGAACAAGGACGCGTACAAGAAAGTTTAAGTTCTTGTGCAGTACCAGCCTTGTTAGTGCCAAAGAAGGATGGAACTTGGAGAATGTGTATGGATAGTCGAGCACTAAAGAAGATTATAGTGAGGTACAGATTTCCGATGTCAAGATTGGACGATTTGTTAGATCAGTTGAGTGGAGCTGCTATCTTTTCAAAGATTGATTTGAAGAGTGGGTATCATCAGATTCGAATCCGACACGGGGATGAATGGAAGACAGCCTTCAAGACACGGGAGGGGTTGTATGAATGGCTGGTCATGCCATTTGGTCTTTCGAATGCACCTAGTACTTTTATGCGAGTGATGAATCAGATCTTTCGACCATTTATTGGAAAGTTCGTGGTGGTATACTTTGATGATATATTGATATACAGTGGAAGCATAGAAGAACATCTACAACACTTGCGGGAAGTGTTGATGATACTTCGTCAGGAGCAATTTTACGCGGCAACAAAGAAGTGCATGCTCATGACATACAGTATTTTGTTCTTGGGAATGTGTTTTCTAAGGAAGGTATTCATGTGGATCAAGGTAAAGTTGAAGCAATCAAGGATTGGCCCCAACCCAGGACTATAACTGAAGTGAGAAGTTTTCATGGTTTGGCATCATTCTACCGAAGGTTTATTCCACATTTCAGTAGCGTGATGGCACCAGTGACAGAACGAATGAAAGGAAAGCAGTTTGTGTGGACTAAAGAGGCCGATTCTGCTTTCTAACAGATCAAGACACTTTTGACTACTACGCCGATTCTTAGATACTCGGACTTTCAATTACTCTTTGAGCTGAATACTGATGCGTCTAAAGTTGGAATTGGTGGAGTGTTAAGTCAAAAGGGGCGTCCAATTTCTTATTTTAGCGAGAAACTTTCTGGAGCCAAGACAAGATAAAGTACCTATGACTTGGAGTTCTATGCTATTGTCCAAGCCATAAAGCATTGGAGACACTACTTGTTTTATAAAGAGTTCGTGTTGTATACTGACCATGAAGCATTGAAACATTTGCAGAGGCAGGATAAGATTGCAGCCAGACATGCTTCATGGATCGCATATTTGCAATAGTTTACAATTGTTGTAAAGCATAAGTCGGGAGTTACAAATCGTGTGGCAGATGCATTGAGTAGAAGAAATCAATTGTTGACTACGATGAGAGTTGAAGTGACGGGGTTTGATGTATTTCTAGAGTTGTTTGTTGAGGATCCTTACTTTGCTAAGATTGTAGATGAAGTCGAAAAAGGGAAGACGGATGAGTATGTGTTGGTAGATGGTTTTCTATTCAAAGGAAATCGGTTGTGTATACCAGAGCGCAGTTTGCGAATGAAGATTGTGAAGGAATTGCATGAAGAAGGTCATGTAGGAAGAGACCGTACCTTGCAGTTGATTTCTCAATCATATTTTTGGCCTTCCATGAGGAAAGAAGTTGAAAGATTTGTGCAGAGATGTCACATATGTCAAGTTTCCAAAGGGACAACTACGAATGCAGGATTGTATATGCCATTGCCCGTGCCTATTAGACCATGGGTTGATGTTAGCATGGATTTTGTTTTGGGTTTGCCAAGAACTCAACGAGCGAATGATTCTATATATGTTGTGGTGGATAGATTTTCGAAGATGGCATATTTCATAGCTTCTAAAAAGACCTCCGATGCAGTCCGTGTTGCTCAATTGTTCTTTAAAGAGGTTTATCGACTACATGGGCTACCTGAGACTATTTTTTCTGACCGTGATACTCGATTTCTAAGTCATTTTTGGTTGAGTTTGTGGAAGATGGTTGGAACTAAGCTGAATTTTAGTAGCGCCTATCATCCAGAAACGGATGGGCAAACAGAAGTGGTGAACAGATCTTTGGGAAACTTGTTGAGATGTCTTGTGAAGGATAATTTGAAGAGCTGCCATTACAGGAGTGTCACAGGATTGTTCATAAATGATTGCTTAAGTCAAATGAGAAGTATAAGCAACTGGCAGATAAGAAGCGAAGGAGTATGGACTTCAAAGAGGGTGATTTTATTTACGCGGCATTGACGAAAGATTGTTTTCCAGTTGGAACTTACAACAAATTGAAAGCTCGAAAGATTAGCCCAGTAGAAATCTTGAAGAAGATCAATGAGAATGCTTATCAGTTGAGATTTTCGGATCATATCCATACTACAGACGTTTTCAACGTCAAACACTTAATTACATATCATGGTGATAAGTGTGTCGAAGAAGAGGAGAGTGTTAATTCGGGGTCGAATTCTTTTCAACCAGGGGAGGATGATGCAGCGCACTATGTACGTAAGTCGCATGCCATAGGTCGGACGCGATCTATCGAATTAGCGAGTCAATCAGGGGACAAATGCCTGGCCTTAAGTCGGCCGCGACCTAGCGAGTTAAGCCGTTCAACAAACCGAAGAAACGACCTAGCGAGTCGTGCCAAAGCACTACTACCACATTTCTTTAGGTCGTCAGCGTGCCACGACCTAACGAGCTACGACCTAAAGAGTTAGGTCGCTTGTGTATGTTAAGTCGCTCCATGGTTAGGTCGCCAGATCTTATGTCGCAAATTCCTGAAGCTATGCATTTCCTTAAGTCTCTCATGCCGCATTCTTCTTTAAGTTGCTCATACCTTAGGTCGCATGATGCCGCATTACCTTGAGTCGTTGAGTCCTTAAGTCGCGTAATGTTGTATTTTGTTAAGTCGCGTGATATATAACATGTTAGGTCACGTGATGGGATATTTCCTTAGGTCGGCTATTGTTAAGTCGTATGTTGTTATGTCGTTAGGTCGCGTAGTGTTCTTATGTCGTAGGTCGTTGATGTTATGGTGAATGTGTTGTAACCTGTATCTGTTAAGTCGTGTATATGTTAGCTCGTAGGTCGGCCACCTGTTAGGTCGCATGTTGTTAGGGCGGTCTGTTGAGTTGTATAGTGCTATAAATACGGGTGTGTTGGCATTGTAAAAGTTAGTTGATTTTGAATAAAAAATTTGTATGTGTGCCTTTTTCCACTTTTGTTGAAGTTGAGTGTGATCTCCTTCTTCTTCCATCTTCGGATATTCGAGTGCGCTCGAATCAACGAACTTGAAGCCGATTCACGGAATCTCGTGCGTGAGATCAACGTCGAAGAATCGTGATCTTCTAACGTGGTATCGTGCGCGATCAACGTGTTGAAGATAGCTAGAATCCGGTACCTCGAGAGATCAACGGATTTGGGCATTTATCTTGTTTTACTTGACATGAATCATTTCGTGAGGAAGAAATTGTATCAATTTGTATCAAACATTACTAGTACGTCAAAGTTTGTTAATCCGCTGCGTCAGTTTTACTCCGAATAACTTTTTTATAGGAATCGCTTCTTTCAACATTCTTGTTGGTAATCTATTAATTAAATACACCGCTATATTGAATAGTCAGGCCAAAATTTTAATGGTAGAGATGCCTGAGCTAAAAGAGTAAGGATTCACTCCATAATATGTCTAGTTTTCTCTCAATCAAACCATTTTGCTCAGATGTGTAGGGACATGTAGTTCTATGAACTATTCCCTTCTTATTAAAGAAATTGTTAAGAGTTTTGTATTCAGTATCCCCATCAGTCTGTATAACCTTGACTTGAAACCCAGTTTGTTTTTCAACTAATGGTATAAAATGCAGTATAGTACTATTTGTTTCAGACTTAGCTCTTAAAAACTAAATCCAAGTATGTCTAGGATATGCATCGATAAAGGATATGTAGTACCTGTGACCATAATCTGAACATGCTGGGGATGGACCCTAAAGATTCATAGTGACTAATTCCAATGGATTTGAATACATAGTAAGAGATAATAAGTACAAACATATGGTTTAAAAAATTTCTCAAAAGTAATTTTTCTTTCACTAAGTACTTGTTTAACAATATTTGCATTTGGATGCCCAAGTTTGTAATGCCGCGGATCAAATGTACATTTTTTTAATTTAAGTTACCTTAGATAGATTACAACTTTTTTTTTACAATATTGGTGGAGTTAACAAGATTGAATCTATAAAGGCCTTTGTCTGCATCACCCTACAAAAGAGTTTCCTTAGTTGGTATGTCTTTAACTAAGTAGCATTTTGGAAAAAATCCAAAGTAGACATTGTTATTTTTAGCAAATTGAGAGATACTGATAAGATTCTTTTTATCTTTGGTAATCTCTATTAACTATTTAGAAATTATAACCTTGCACCTTTGAAATATTTCTTTACCGGTAATAGTAATTCTAATACACACATCGTTGCCTATGCAAATTGACTTACCTTTGTACTCTTTATTTTCAAGATTAAGATTGTCAAGATTGCTTGTTAAATGATTAGTTGCTCCGGAATCGGGATACCATGTTCCATCTTGAATATGTTCTAGTTTTTTGTAACTTGATTTCAACTACTTTTTGATTGACAGTTAGAGTCATGTTGCACTAGTGCCATATTTGCACTTAGACTGGCATTTCTTTGACTGTTTGTGTTCTGCCCTGGCACATAGATTAAATTTAATCTCAAATAACATTTTGGAGATGTGTGGCTTATTTTTTCACAAATTTGGCATCTTGTTCCATTATTGTTATTCCATCTTGCTTTTTCCCCTTGCTCTTGCTGATTGATACTACTTTGTAAATGTTAATCTGACTTGTTGATGTACTAATTTCTACCCTTGTAAATTAATGCACAATTAATTGACATATATGGTTCAATAGGCTTCTTATAATCAATTCTTATTTGATGTGCAAGAAGAATTGAATGTACATCTTCTGTTGATGGTGTGATTCTTTGGGATGATATAACAACCACTACTACCTCATACTCTTCACTTAACCATTTAAAATGATTAGAACTTGTTCAGAATTTGAAATTTTGTGTCCTGCTGCTTTAAGTAAGTCACATATTGTTATAATCCTTGTTAGATACTCTCCCATGGATAGGTTATCCTTTATAATACCGTGAAATTGTCTCTTATGATGCATGACTTAGGTAACAAATTGAGAATTGAATATTCTTTCTACCATTGTCTAGATTCCATTAGAAATTTTGCTTCCAATTACTTGAGGAGTAACTTGATACTTATAGAAGATAACAGCCATGAAAAGATTAAACAATCTTGCCTTAATGTCTTATGAAGTCTTCATTGCTAACTTTTTTTTTGTCAGTTATGAACACGGGTGGTATTGGAATGGTGCCAAGGAGAAATCCTTCGAGACCATAGCCTTTGACAGCAGTTTCCACTTAAACTTTCCAAAGAAGATAATTATCTTATATAAGTTCTGCGGTAATCAATTAAATTTCAAGGCTTACAATAGTCTTTATGAGATTTTCAGTGGCAACTTGATGCAGGTTGGATGAAGTATCTGAGGTGGTAGAGCTGTCATTATCTCCTACCATGATGACTTGAAAAATATGATCAAAATCTCGAGACTCGGTGATTTACAATGTCAAGAATATTTAGATGGGTGATGATCAGCTTAGCTACTGCCAGTACTCAAATGAGGACACTTAGCTAATGAGTTCTTGGTGATTTAGTAACTATTTTACTGCTTCTTGATGATTTGCAGCTATTGGTATCATTTTTGCTTCAAATTACATGGAAAATATTCTATAAAATTATTTCTGGAAGCAATAACTTCTAGGCTTCCCTTATTCTTTACTTTCTCTTCTTGTACTCTAACTTTTATTGTCAAAGCAGCCCTTTTTGGTTTTGTGCTTGCATAATTTTGTCATTAATAGGGTTCACGAAATATAGGTACAGTAGTGATCAAACCATCGCATGTCGTCACCCCAATATCCAAAGCAACCTTTAAACTTACACAAACTAAAAAACTTTCGTGCTTGTGACCCAAGCATCTAGGCGCCAACACTACATGTCACCATCGTCCCCCATCATATGCCTTTTACTATAGTGGCCACATGCATTTTTTATTCTTTTGTTAATTTGAAATTACAGTTAAGGATGAATGAGATCTAGTTGAATAAGGGAAGGACAAGGGCAAAAATGAATGAATGGATAAGTGTAAGTATTAGCTTAGGTATTAAATAGAAAGTGTGGTCAAATTAGAAAATCCTTATTTATTTTATTTCCTTTCAAACAATTCCGAACCCTTAACCATTTTATTACCCACCATTATTCTATCTCCGATTAACATTCCACTTGAGGCATCAAATCCAAATTCTATTTATATTTATAGTTTGTTTTCTTTTATTAAAAATATTACTTTTCAATTTTCAATAATTATAAATAATTGTTTTATTACCAAAATAAATTTCAAAGTTCTACAAATATTATTAATTTTATGAAATAAATTTTCACAACATTTTAGATTTTTAACACATAGTTCAAATTCCAATTTTGAATTTTAAATCAATGTTATTCTTTTGATGTTAAATAAAATCCAAAAATTCAACTTATTAAATTAAATTCGATAAAATATTTAATTAGATTCCCAATTCATTTTGAAATATTTAATTTATTTTATCTTCGAACAGGGATGCTACAATTAGTGATGTAGAATGATAATCTAATAAAAAATCTGGGTTCACAAAATCATACCTTGGTTGTTTCAATGCAAAAAATGTTGTTATCCTTAAAACACGTCAATTGAAATGCAATTTTTGATTAATTCTCGCATGAGAAGAAATTAATTTCTAAAAAAGAAGATAGGTAGAATTTTTGAGTTTTCTTGATAGAAACTTGATAAAGTAAGAATGAAGAGAGCGAGAAGATGATTCTCGCATGAGAAGAAATTGATTTCTAAAAAAGATGATAGGGAGAGTTTTGAGTTTTCTTGATAGAAATTTGATAAAGTAAGAATGAAAAGAGCGATAAGAGGGCTACTATATTACCGGATCCAGAATTATGGATGTAATTTGAAATAGCGGTAATATAATATACAAACATAAAAGGCAATTCATCAAAAAGCACCAATAATATCATCCGCATTACAATACTGTAGCTCTTTCAAATTGCACATGTCTAATGTAGTAAAAAAAATAACAACGATAATTGAAACGTCGTAGTATATTTTTCCACATTAAACAAAACATGTGCAATTTTAAATTGCGTTTGTATAATTTTACAAAAACAAAATACATGCGACAATAAAAGTGTCATCTATATTTTTGGGCCAACATGGCGCTAAGTCGACCAAAACTGGCCTTTATCTATAATTAGTTTGAAAATTGGCCTATTTGTATAAAAGTTTTAAAAAGAGGCTAAATCGAATTTTTCCCCAGATATGCATCACACCAACAATTTATTGACTACAGGATCCTACAGTCAAATTTTCCATATATTATAAGAATAATTTACACACACATATATTATTATGATGATCGTATTATGAACATGAATATACATTAAAATATAAAATTAAAATAGATTGATAAATTAATTTTATATATATTATTTATAAATATTATTTTAAACTTAACAAGCAAATAAATATTCTAAATAAGTTAAACAAATTAAAACATTATTCAAACATTTTATGAATTAAATACTAAATTCTATTTGATTTATTCACATAAATAAAACATAAGATCCTGTTTAATCTAATAAAAAATTTCTTGTGGAATTGGTATTTTTTCAAATAGAGCACTCACCTTGATACCTTGATGGTTTGAACCTATGACATTTAGAATTTTAATGTAGAACGTCTTGCTGCGTATCGCTTGAGGTAATGATCTTTTATTTTTGATGTGTACAATTTTAAAAGGTTATTGTATAATAGTTCATTTATCAGTTTTTACCTTTCAATTTGTTCTTTCGACTAAGACATTTTTAATCTAGTAGATCACTTTTAAATGCATTATGTGGTAAATACATTTTTATGTACTTAGGGCTATAAAATAGTTTCCATTACTAGTTGTAATTTATGAGAAAGTCGTTTTTTAAAAATAAGTAACAATAAGTAAATAATAGTGACCATCGATGGTTTATCTAATTCTTTACTTTAAAAAGAGATTATCCTACTAGAAAGGTGTTTTTATAATCAGTGGGTGCTCTAATGGTTAACTAATTTTAAGCAATAAAATGGAAACGAAAATTTTACGTGATTTATTCTAAAGGACATTTGACAGTTACTAAAAAATAAGCTCAAAGTAGAAGCTATTGAAAATTGACAGTCGAACTAATATTGTGCGGATCCTTCTATTATTATTACATTCAAAAGTAATGAGCTTGAAAAACAAGATTCTAAATGATATATAACTTATTATTTTATAATGTTTAAGGCTGTGCTACATGACACCCAAGGGTGGACCAGGGAACGGGCTTAGCTGGGTTGTAGCCTACATTTTTTATAGTGAAAAGCGATGAGCTTATAAAATCAAACTCAAAATGAGGTTAAATATAAATGATAGACAACTAATTTCTTTATGGTGTTTTTAAAACTCTGGTTATTTGGTACATGACACCCAAAGACGGAGGTGGGGATGAGTTCAGATGGAATGTAGTCTATCCAAAAAATACGAGTTTCATAAAAAACCGAGAATGCTTTAGCATTTTTTTACATAAATGATATCTCTACCTAAGAAATATCATAATTGGATCGTAAATGGATCAAATCTGACTATAGAAGGTAAAATAATTGAAAAAACTCTTTATTTTCGTCTCTATATAATCAAACTTCTTTACATATTCTACCCTGGTTATTTAGAAGATCTTTCCAGTACTTTTCCATCTGATATCGTTACCAGATCAATTTCTATTTTTTGGTTCTACCAATGAAGTTATCAAATGCTACAGAGGCGTAACGATGCACATATTGATTTCACTATAATTCCGACACTTGTTTTCTATTTTCTAGATTTATCTTCAAAAGCGACAAGTTCTACTATTTTTTATAGAAGTATATTTATTGGAAAGATAAAAATTGGTAGGACCAAAGATAAAAATTGGTAGAACTTAATGCTTTTGAAGATAAACCTGAAAAATGGATAACAAGTGTCGTGGTTATACAGAAGTCAATATGTGAGTCGTTATATTGGTGTAGCATTTGCTACAATTTCATTGGTAAGACCAAAGATAGAAATTGATCTAGTCTTAACAAAGATATCATAATGGGAAAGTATTTGAAAGATCTTCTAAATAACTAGGATAAAATAAGGAAAGAAGCTTGGTCATGTCTAGAAGAAAATAAGAAGTCTTTCTAATTATTTTATCTTCCGCGCTTAGATTTGATTAATTTGAAGAGGTGAAGAAACAAATTTTATTAATGAAGCCCAAGGAAAAGTGAGTTGGTAAGTAGTTCTAGTTTAAGTTATTTTTATCACCCAACACTATAGTCATAACAGTAATAAGAGCCATCTCCTTGCTCATCATGTTTTATCATCTTATGATGCTGATTATGATTCTAAATTTTAATTGCTCAGTGGAAACAAGTATGAGGTGGTATTAATTTGGATTACGAACCACCTCAGTATTCAGTTAATATTCTAAATTCAAGCATGTTATTTTTCAAGTATAACTGTCTGTCCCTTTGAAGAACTATAGTGTGCGTTCACACGATAAAGTATCCGAGTGTTCCGTACTATCCGTAATTTACGTGGGAGTTAATCGGTCGAAGTCTCGCTGATTCGGAGTTAAAACGAAAAAGTTATTGCAGTCTGAAAAAAATAGCGGCATTAGCGCTAGGTGGAATTCAATATGCAGATGTGGTAGCCTTTTATTTTCTAAGTGCAACTGTCAGTCCTCGTGGAGAACTACAACGTGCTTCACACGATGAAGTATCCGAGTATTGTGTAATTTAGGTGACAATTAATCGGTCGAAGTGTTGCTTGATTCCAAGTTGGAACAAAGGAGTTATTGCAGTCCGAACAAAAAAATAGCGGCTTCTGCACTAGGCGAAGTTCAAATATGGGGATGTGGTAGCCTGTTATTTTCTAAGTACAACTGTCAGTCCCCTTGGAGAACTACAATATGCGTTCACACGATGAAGTATCTGAGTGTTCCATACTGCCCGTAAATTAGGTTAGAGTTGATGGATCGAAGCCTCGTCTGATTCCGAGTTAGAACGAAGAAGTTGTTGCAGTCTGAACAAAAAAATAGCGACTTCTACACTAGATGGAATTCAAATATGGGGATGCGGTAGCCTGTTACTTTCTAAATACAACTGTCGGTCTCCATGAATTTTTTTAATGTATGTTCAAAATTCTTATTTTTCAAATTTATATTAAAATTTAATGTTTTTAATAAATGGGTAAATGGGTTACCTATTTATAACCCTTCAAACAATGGGTCAACCAAACCCATAACCCGATTTATGAGATTCATAAATGGGTTGATCCAACCCATTTATAAGTAGGGTAAATGGGTTGGGTCAAATTTTGACATGTTTATGCGAATGGTAATCAGAAATCACATTTTGACAACGATTCCACATTTGAATCTGATTCCTATAATAGAAGAGTGTTAATTTATTGTAATTAATGTGTGAAGAATTATAATTTATTCAAATTTAAAAAACAAGGATGTAAAACACTGGATCTTCAAAATTCACAGCTAGCTAGGTCACTCATTCTTTTCCCACTAACAATTATACCATTATATCAATTCAATATGTAGACCACAAAACTAAATCACATACAATGACAATGTCTTTCTCTCTTGAATCATTCATCTTTTTCACGTTGCTTTCATCTTCTTTCTTGTATAACATTGCTAATGCTGTATCACCTAATCTACAGACCTACATAATCCAAGCTCGTGTAGTGGTACTAGATCACTGTTGGGTAATCAGAAATCACATTTTGAAGCAGCATTGGAGACTATTGTTTCACTATCATTGATGAGGTACGAAATATATTGTACTGCTAACTATGCTGAGTTAGCTGGTAGTCAGTGTTACCTTTGCAGAAAAAATATCTAATTTTTATCATCGAAATGTTTCAAACTATTTATAACCGTGTTTATAAAATTAATTAAGGTGGGTGCCTCTATTGAATTGGGATTGCATTAAAGTTGTAGCTTTGATTTGACTTTAAGATGACTTGGGCTAAGATCTTCACACTGTTATTTGGCGCAGCCAAAATTGAAGCAACTAGCATAGGCTTCATTTTGTAAATGGGTTTTTTCACGCATGATTCACATAAGCAATTTGAAAACGTATTTTTGTCCTTTATTTTGTTAATCTTATACAAAAGGGTAACCTACTAGTTGCAAGACATGACACGGTCTCCTTCAGTCTTGTTTTATGCATAGCACATTCAATATTGCTTGTAAAATTAGGCGAATGCGTATATTTTTGCTTGATTATAGTAGGACGGTGATTAACTTTGTACATAATCTTTATTTGATAATAGAACTAGTTTAAATTTATCCTTTGCTTATAGGTTGTTGAAGTAAAACGACCGCTTCAAGAGATGGAAAAATCATTAGTAGTTTGCCTAGGTTGATAGAGTTTCTAGTGCTTTTATGGTGCCATCTTATTTTGCTACTAGTCTTTGTACCTGTAAAAATTGCTAATGTGAAGTTTTTGGTAACTTATTGAATATTATTTGGTGTATCAAACATGATGTTAGCTTTATTGTGTTACGGAAAAAATTTAGTTGTAAAATATACCATTATGATTGTTTTCTTTAGAATGTAGCAATGTGGTTAAAAATATATAGTAGTGCATCAAATGTGGTTAATATTTTAGTTCATTTGTTATGATTGTTCAATTTTTCACAGCATTTGGTTTCTAGAATTTTAATTATGTTAGGATAACATCATTTTCCATAGTGTGTAAGAATTGTCGTTGGGTATATTGTTTACGTTAAAAGTTGTCACAAATACATAAAAGATGTATAGAAGAAAATAAAGTAAAGAATTAAATAAAAAGCAAGAAAAAAACGATACACGATAAATATAGTGTGTAACGACCCAGAATTTTTAGAAATTAAAATTTGAATATTTAATTAATTTTAAATATTAATAAGTGAATTTATAAGTCAAATAAATTTTTATTTGAATTATTGGATTTAATTGAATAATTAAATCGATAATTTAATACGTTAAATTATGGAAATAATTGAAAATTGGGTTAAATATGATTGAAAATGATTTGTAAAATTTTATTTTATCATGTTGAAGTTAGAACGATATTTTAGAACTTTTAAAATCGAATTAAAAGTTTATTTGTGAAAATTGAATATTTTAATATTAAAATCGACTAGTAAAAATAGTCAATTTTTGAACAGTCTCAGAATTGAACGAAACCAGTTTCATTGGATCCGTAATAGTTAGTTATTATCGGATTTCAATTTTCGTGTCAATCGGAGTTACCGTTTGATCGTGGCAGCTCGAAACGCATCGAATTATTTTTAATTTAAATTTGGCGAGTCAAAATAGCCATTTTTCAAAAAGTCTCGGATTTCGACGAAACCAGTTTCATCGGATCCATAATGTGATATTATTGTAAGGTTTCAAATTTCAAGTCAATTGGATTTACCGTTTGTCCGGTACAAATTAAAACGCCTAGAAATCGAGTTAAATCGGTTTAATTCAAATTGAGCGTTTACAGCCATAACTCGCACATACTTCCGAATTAGCTTCCGAAACCTGTTCCATTGTGTCCGAAATGTGGGGTAAACCTTAGGAACGTCAATTTCGGCGCGTAAATCGGAGTTCGGAATTTCCGGATGAATAGTGTCGAACGAAATTCTATAAATAGCACCACTCTCTTCATAAATTTAGAAAAAATACTAAAACCCTAATTTATTAAACCCTAGCCGCCTCTAACATAACCTAAGGCCAGAATTGTCCCAAAATCATCCCTCAATCTCTCTCAATCCAGCAAGAATTAGCCAAAGTTGTTAACTACAACGTTGAAGAGCATGAAGAGAGCTTTCAATCCATACGGATATGATCGTAAATGGAGCATCGTAGGGGGAGAAAAAGGGGGCCGTTCGTGACTTGTCACGCATGCATTTCCAGGTACAGTAGCAGGCCGAGCTTCATGATGTTGGTGGTGGAGGTAGCTCTCGCGAAGGGCTTCGACATGGCGGTGATGTGATCGAGTATAGTCGAGAGATGATGATGCAATATTAAACCCTAAATGTTTGTAATGGGTTCGGCCTCTTCGTGTGTCCTGTAGAAGAAACGTGAGGGAGAGGGAGAGAAGGGGAACGGCCAAGATCAGTTTGCAGTGGATCCAGTGGCTAGGAGATTGTGTAGGTTGAAAATTATTAAAGTTAGTTGTAAATTTATAAGTATATGAATCATGTAACTTCAAAAATACATATCTTTTTCATACGAGGTCGAAAAAATGCAAACTCAGTTGCGTTGGAATCGTATGGACGAGCACTACGCGATGGAGTTGGTTTGGAGTCGTTTGGAGTTAGTGAGAATTTTGGGTAAAATTAAACGTCCGTTTAATTTTATTCGAAATAAATCGCTAAAACGGAAAATGAAATCAAGGTGAGAACTTCTCACTCAATCGAATCAGTTTCGATTTTATTTTAAATAGTTAGATTTAAAATATTTGAAAGCATGTTTGAATGTTGATTGATATCTATTGATTGTTAAAATAGACATTATACGCCGTTAGTAAGCGGATGTTATTTAATAAAAACATATACCGCGAATATTTCATAAACAGTGAAATTGGTATTATAAATAATATCAATATATATATATATTGGCATATGTATATATTGCAGTTGTTGATTTCCCATATTTTTTAGCGGATGAGACCCTATTGCGCCGTTATTAAGCGGATAATATGTAATAAGAACATATACCGCGATAATTTCGTACTGGAGCGAAATTGGTATTGTGCTAATGTTTTTGGATGCAGAAAAACAGGTTGGAGGGATCCAACTGGATTCCTCAACAGTATTTATTTGATTTCAGATATTTTGATATTTGATTGATTATCATATACGATATATGATATCGTTGTTGTCGTGATTGACTATTTGGTGTGTAGCATCATTGGACCGAATTTGGAGTTTTAAAATGATTTTTAAAGTGATTTTTGAAAATATACTATATTTTTAGAATTTGATCCATTATAAATAAATGAACGATATGATTTTTTTTAGTTATAAAATTATGGTTTTTGTGAAATATAGTTAAAAGCTGATTTTTGAGAAATATGAATTAATGATTTTATAAAATAGTTTAAATAGAGATTTTGGAATTTATTATAAAGAGTTTAAATATAGGATTTATAAAATTTGGTTATTTTATAAATCAAGAGAATGATGAAATTATAAAGGGAATTAAAATCGTTTTAAAAGAGTAATATAAATTTGATTTATATTAAGAGATTTATAAATGGATATTTATAAATTGGAATATTGACATTATAAAACGAGTTTTTATAAGTGTTTGAATGAAGTGAAAATGAATTTCATAAATAAATGAAATTTATAGAATTATAAACTGTGAAGTTATAAATGAAATTTATAAATAGTAAGATTTATAAATTTGGTGAAATTATTTGAAGAATAGATTGGTTAAATAAATGGATCTTATAAGTTATAAGATTTATAATTTGGAAAGTCTTAAAAAGAACGATTTTGTAAAATAATCGTTTTATAAGTAATTAACTTATAATATGAACTTTTAGTTTATAATTGAGTTATAAACTGGAATAGGTTAATAAAAGAATTTATAAAAAGGAAGCTTTTATAAATAAATAGAAATGGAATTTATAAACGTTGTTTTATAAATTCGTAAATGACTTATTTTGATAAGAAAATTGTTGAAACTTATTAATGGAGTTATATTCACGTTTTTGAACTGTGAATAATCCTTTAAAATGAAATGAATAAAAGGATGAAATTTGTTAACAAAGTATATTCACGTTTTTGGATAGTGAATAATATGTTAAAGAAATTGTTTTGAATGTGATGTTTTAAATAGAATTAAAATGATCTAACGATGTTTTAAAATGTGTTGAGATTCGAAATCATAGATTTCAACATCTATTGTTGAAATAGACGTTTTCGAGAAATAGAAGGAAATGGTGGACTATAACACTGTTGTTATAGTAAATGATTTCCGAAAGGAAATGTTTTGTATAGTATTGGGATTTATATATCTATTTTAATTTCGAATCCCTATACTAGTGATTTTGGGTTGTCGTAACAATGTTTTATGTAACATTCGTTTTGGCCCAAATAAATATGTTGAAGAGAATGATTTCCTTAAAGAATGAAATATATACTTAATTTCGATTTAAGTATATTGAATATTTTCCAAGTGTTGAAAATAAATAAAATTTGTGAATTACTTATTAAATAAGTATGGAATTGTTTTCCAATATGAAGTGATATTTATAATTTATCTTTTTGAAGATAAATTGAAAATGAATAATTGAAATCGAATATTCATTGATATTTTGGAATTATAAATTCACTAAGGAATTTATAAAGGAAGTGGAATTTGTCTAAAAATAAATATTGATTTATTTTTGAAGTGTGAAATAATATATCTGGTAAAGATATTTTGGAAAATAAATAATTTGGAAAATTATTTGGAAACTGGTGATGTGTGCATATCCAGTGATAGTTCAATAACCGACTATCAATATTTCCCTTTGAATGGGTAATTGATGTGATTTGTTTGAATGTGAATGCTACACTTATTTTTGAATAAGCGCTCACTATTCAGGTTAACCGGGAAAGGACCATAGGGTCGTATAACCCATTCCGAATATGTGATATGTCGTTGTGAATTGCATTGAAGATCGGTGTTGAAGACCCGGTATTTGCGAGAGCGATAGGATGACCTGTCGATTTACTCTGCACCGAGTTGCTCCGGTATAGAGTTCTCCCTAAGTGATGGGAAATCCGATCAGGATTGTGAATATCCGGATTGCAAGGACTTCTTTGTAAGTGCCTTCGGTTTTGTTCGAGCCCGGAACAGACTTGTATGGATTGTATGTCTGACATTACAAGTTGAGATATAAAGCCGATTTCTTTCAAATATATTTCTGTTGGTGGCGGAGAATTTATTCTTTTAGCTTAACACCCTTCTCTGAGACGTACGAGCTTAGAGGTTATATAGTTGAATGTTATCAGCGATATATTCCCAATTTGGTAATGTGATATGCTGAGTGATGCTGAAATGATCATTGTGTTGATTATTTGTGATAGGATCGTTTATTTGATCGTCTATCCTTGTGATCATTGTGTTGATCATTTGTTGACCCAAAGCATGGCTTTTGTATAAAGTATGTTTTTGTGGACGTGACTTCGTCGAGCCTCACACCCCGAAAATGGTCAAAACAGGAAAGATGCGGCAAGGTTATGAGGGGTAGCACCCTTTAGGGTATGTACGTTTCCTTCTGGATAGAGGTGGTATCATGGTATGGAGCCCAGATATTTAACCTATGTGGTTACTACGAATTTATTACTTTGTGGTTGTTGGTTTTCAGGATCCCGTGAGAAAGGTCGTTTACGATCGGGGAATGGCGTGCTCGTGTCAGTAGTTACCCAGTTAGGGGTAACCCGGCCTTGTGTTGGCAGAGTTCCGGTTTGGTTCTCGGGGATGTCTTTCCAGAGGCATTCTCATGTGGCAATGGGAAGTTCCTTGGCCTGACCATTTGTTGGAAATCCAAAGAAACAATACGAAACTTGTACGGTTTTAGTTGTAGAACCTGCTTCCTCAGGAAGTAGCTATAGTAGCCATAATATAATGGTACCTATGCTGGCTAAGATTTATATTCTACTTTCGAAATGAATTTCTTCTACACTATGCACTAATAATAATATCAAAATTGATTTGATTTTAATACGTATCAAGCATCTTTGACTATCATAAGGAGAAATCTTCTCCAAGTCTGCGTTTGCATTGTGTGTGTGGCAGGAGGTCTTATGGTAGTCTCATTTTTAAAAGCATTGCGAATTGAATTTAAAAATATTCCTCTATTTTGATTTTAAAGATAAATAAACTGTTTTTAGTTCTCGCACCAGTCACATGACTGACTCGGAGTTTATTGTTTTCCTTCCTAAACTCTGGGTGCCCACCAATTTTCACACGGGCAGTCAAGAGTTAGGTTTATCAGGATATTCTGGATATTCTGGAGTTGCTGGAGGCAAGCTGGATGGCATGGCGTATTACTAGTTTATATAGTATTTCTTTTTCCGCTGCACTGTTGTTGTTGTTGTTGTTGTACACTCTGATGATATGATGTAATGAAATGTGATGTAATGTAATAACTGATATAGTTCTTTGTTTAAAGATTATTCATTTATTATTATATGTTGTTCCGCTGTGAATTGTGAGATTCTGATGTTGTTCTTGTTTTCTGTTCCGTTCTACTTTCTCTATTTTCTTTCTGTTCTATTTTTCTTTTCTTTCTATTTTAAAAAATTAAAATTTTCTGTTTTCTTTTCCTCTCCATCTTTCTTCTTTTTCTCTTCTCTTTTCCTAAATTCTTTTTCTTAAAAACCCTCAGTGTTCGGTTTTCCGTCGTTCGATTTCTCGGCAGTCGATAAAGTGAGTGTCGATGTCGAATTTTCGAAAGACGAAGAATCGTGTCCTGACATAGTGGTTCGGTTAAATGTTAGTCTACGTCCGTTTTAGCTTTGTTTGTGATTTTGTAAAGCTTTTACAACGTGATTTTATGGTTTGATAGTCTATGGATCAATAATGACCCGTACAACAATAGTACAAAAATTTAGAATGGAAAAAAAGAACATCGAAATAGTCCATCATCCTCTATTTATGGACGAAGACCATCGAATTTGTTCCTTTTATGTTCATGGGGATATTTGAGTAAATTTACTAATCTTAACATATGCTCATGTTATTATTTTCATTACTCATGACTCAAAATCATATGCAACACACTCTTGTCAGCTACTCTTCACTTTGAAAATGAGAGGTGTAAAAGAGAAATTTAAAAAATGGAGGTATCCAAAAAATAGTTTCAAAATGGAGGGATGTAAAACAAATAAAGTTGTCTATAATTTCCACTCGTAATTTTGTTACCCTAAAGCTTGAATTTCATCTTCAATCCCAGCCAAATAATGTCATGTATTCATATTACTTTCCGCCACTACATCTGCATAGCACCGACCATTGGGTCAATCTTATTGAGTCCACTATAGATATATATTATGCTATTGTGCCATTCGCATATCATGTGGGATGTGACAGAGTTAGAGCAATTTAAATTGTTTGGATTTTCTCCTCTGGATTTTTCTCCTCTTGATTTTCCACTTCTTCCATGTAAAATTAGAATTAAAGGCATTGCTCTTATTTAGTAGCTTAAAATTTCATCATATGTAGATTTGACTTTTCTTATTTCTTATATTGCATTTTCAATTTTCGCTACCCGATCAATTTCGCAATTACCTACCGTTGTAGTTGTTTTCTCCTTTGGATTTCTACTTTCGGTAGTTCCTACCTTTTTTCCCATTGATGGAACTATCAAAATAAATCCAGTTTAGTTCCTACCTTCTAGTGCAATATGTGAACAACCTTCCTTATATGAACGAGGTTCTCCATTATAAACTTGGAGCCAACAACATACAGCTTGAAAGCTGCTGCTTTTCACATATCCTAGCTAAACAAATAAAGAAGCACCTAAAATCCATCCATCCATCCATATATATCAAGCTAGCATGTTCGCTCTTAAATTTTCTTAATTTATTCCCAAACTTTGAATTATCCTTAACTAGCATGTATACCTAAACAAATATAGGCAATTAATTTTATTGCACACTAATTGATGTCCATTTACTTTAATGGCAAATGCAACTGCCTATATATTCAGATGCTTGCCAAATCCATCTATATTATACCAAGCAAGCTTGTTCACTCTTCAATTTGGTTAATTGATTCCCAAATTTTAATTGTTCCTAACTACAATATATATTGAAACATATATAGCCAATTAATTTTATTGCATGTTGATTGATGCCCATTTACTTTATTAGCAGACGCAATTGCCCTATATATGCATATGCCTGCTTCTTGTATGTTTTAATTATACATATATCAATTTTAATTTTGTCAAATTATGAACTTGCCTATTATATTTTTGGTTAATAAATTATTATCATGCATTCGTTCACATATTAATTCCGCACTCGGCGCTTTTGATTCCCTAACTTAATTTTTTGATCCATCAATGCATATGCACTATCTACGTATGTGCTCCCCTTTCCTTCTCTTAATTTCAAATTTTCTTCTATTTCTCATATTTATTAACTTTTATATCCCTTAGTGCTATTTTTTCATGCTGCGCCCTACCTAGCATATGTAATGTAGTATTGTTCTTCAAAATCCTTCGCCATCATTCTTTAGCATACATATGCATATGCATACATACTTATACGTACATATACATGCATATATGAAAATATACATACATTCATGTATATATGTGTGTGTATTAAAAATGTTGTTTGTATGCATGGATGTGATCTAATTTTTTAATAGACCATGTCACTAAGTAATTTATATTCATGTACAGTTTTCTGCGATTATTATAGCGGCTTAGGATTCTAAGTTAAATTGTTAGACTGAAAATCTTAACGTCCCGCCTTTTCGCATGCTTTAAATCGACACGCGTGCCAATTCAAACCGTTCGGAAGGGCGGATTGTTATGGGGTAAATAAGAAAAACGAGAAAGAAATAAAACAAAACAGAATCTCACAGCGGAAGGATAAAATATAATAATCAAATATACAGTTTATAAAGCTGTTTTAAAATATTCGATTATACTTATACAACATACATCAGAGTTACACATACCATATAACAATGCAGCGGAACACTATGAGTGTAGTGGAATAATAATAATAAAAATAATAGAAATCTCCGTCTTCGTCCTCCAGAGCTAAGGTCTTCGAAATCCTGAAACGCTCAGACTGACCCGAGCGAATTGAAAAGACAAAACACTCGAGTCAGGACCAAAAGATCTTATGTAAGTTAAATCAACAAGAATAAATATGAGTGCAGTAACTCAAGAGATGCATGGGATTCACATCTCTTAAGGATCTGTTAAACTATTTACTATGTAGTATATTTCGCTATTATAATAGTGTCTAATTGTAAAATAAACTTACTTTTAAATAGTGTTAAGGCTTTACATTTTCCGCCTTAACACATAAAATGCAATAGTCTATACAGTACCGTAATACCTCCTGATCGGGAGGCTACCAGAGGATACTCCATAGGTACGACACAAATAGAAACTAGTAGAAGGCGCGCTAGGGTAGGTGACACAGCACAACTAGGCAATGCCAGGGTAGATATACAAATTACACATCCGGGTTGGTGGTAACGCGTAGCCGCAGTTGCCGCCCACCTCGAACAACACCCCCAAAATCAAAAATCAAAAGTGGCCACCGAATCAATCCAAAAGTCATAGTATAATATCGAAGGAGTGCGTCCGATCAGAGGAATGACCTCATTGGCTCGAGAATCGCTCCTGTTTTAGCCACCTTATGCCAAGTCACGGGAGTTGGGTCCACGTATTTACCTTAAAGGAAACGTCGCCGCCATCCTACTTCATTTTGGAATCTCCACCGCGTACACGGTTGTAACGATCCCGATTTGTAATTAAATTTAAATTGATAATTTAAGTGAATTTTGGAATAAAATTGTAGATTAATTTGAATTTTTAAAATAAAATAGGATATTTATTTATTTATTTAGACATTGATTTTACAATTTAATTAAGGATCTGAGATTTGTATATTTAACATCTTATAAATAGAGAATAACATCCTAAAATTTGTCAACATAAATTAATAATATATTTTAAACCTTTGGAATTTAATTTGAAAAAAAATGGAAAAAAAACTTAAACGTATCAAATAAGTAATAACTATATATGGATAAAATTCCACTTTCTTTTGAGTTTAGAAATCTTGAAATAAAAATATTTTGAAAGAGAAAAAAAATCATTTGAATTCAATATTTGTATATATGTAATACATACCTTCTTTAAAAAAAAATCACCTATTAATAAAATTAGTCTTTAAAAAAATCATTTCTTTCTTTAAATCGGTATAAGTAAAAATAATAGACATAAACGAATTTTTATTCAAGTGAATTGGAATTTGAAATTAAATTTAAATATAGATGTTAAAATTTTAAGTAGCATTTAAAAAGAATTAAGATGTAATGTATATATATAATTAAATATTGGTCAAAAAAACAATTTTCTTTCAACATTGTATAGATACATATGCTAATGGAATAAAATGTGTGTTCATTTATAAAATAAATATGACATAAAGAGGTTTATAAAAATTCTTTTGTCTTTAAAAATTTAAATGTAAGTACATATACATGAGTAGGAAAATGAACAAAATCTTGCTTTCATCATTGCTTTTTACAAATGGCATGAAATTGTCTTTATAAAAAAAATAAAATATTCAAATAAAAAAATTTAAAAACCTTTCAGCTCCCAAGATTTCGAAATTATAAGCCTCAAATCTCTAAAATACAAACAAGAAGATCTTGCAAATTTTAAAAACCATCAAACCAGAAAAACAGAAAATAAGAATGCTCTCTTCTTCAATCCAAAGTTTGTAAATCTGAAGAAAAAAACACACAAACAAAACTCAAGCTATGGTCTACAAATTCCAACTTTCAGGTAGTTTTAAACTTTATTGTTTACTGAAATTATGATTTTAAACTCAAGTTTTAATACAAATAAATTTAAAACTACATGTTAGACAATGCTTTAGGTTTTGGCCAAGAAAGCAGTGCAGTGATTTCTAAAACAAATTCAAGGCAAGTGGATTTTCCTTTTTAAGATTTTGAGTTAAATTTGTTAAACATGAATGAAAACAGGAATTTAACCAATTGAATCAATCAATTTATTTGCAGGAAAGTATAAGATCAAAGACTCAAAACAAATTGCTTTTTTTTTTTCAAAGTTCCAGGAAATAGCTCTCTGGTTTATTCAAAACAGTAAGTAAATTTTAAATTCTTGTTTTGATATTAATAAACTGAATAAAACAAGAGCATGTAATAGAGATTAAACAAAGTGTTATAATTTCAAGTTGTAGATTTAAATTTCAAAATCAAAGTAGGAAAAAGAAAAGAGTTATCCAGGCTTCATTTTCTGCTTTGGAAACTCTCTGGAAAAAAACAGGTGAGTAAACCTATGCTTGCTCTAATTTCCTTTATGTTTGGATTCTTATATGAATGCTTATATGAATGTGAATGGCTTTGCATGTGAATGAGTAGCCAAGCTTGTGTTTGATTTTCCTGGAAACATTTGTTTCCATGTCTCTGTCTTCCTGTAACATTTTAGTTACAGTGATATCTAAAATCTCTCTCCCCATTTCTTTTGGAAAAAAATTGAATTGAGAAACAAGTGAGTAGACTTTTATTTTTAAAAGCTTAGGCAAAAAATACATGATGCACATGAATCACTTCTATTGTTGACTTTAAACCTCAGTTCTTGGTCCTCTGTAAAAAAAACTAGAAGCATGAAACACCTCAAAATTTGATGATTGTGAATTAGGGTTGAAGTTAGTTAGTATTGCATGTTTGAAAATGTGTTTGTATAATTGTTTTAAGTTCTGGAACCTTTTTTTTATCATGAATGAAGAGGCTGGGTATTGATAAAATCAGACCAAGGATGAACTCCCAGGCTCACAGGCTATTGAAATTGTTTCAAAAATCATTCCCCATTTCTCTAAATCATTTCAGCCAATATTTTCTAAACAAAGAATGTTAGTTTCAACAGGATTCAACCCTTAAAAATAATTTAAACTTAAACCGTAATAAAGTTTTCAAGAAAATTTGGAATTGCAGGAAAAAGGCTCGAATATGATAAAATTCCAGTATCAAAATTTATTGATTTAGATTTATAATTCGAACCCATTTTGGAAACCATGATTTTTAAAACTAGAATCAGAATTTTTGATACAATATTGAGTTAGAAATTTGGAAATGACTGGAAATTGTTTTTGGGAAATTCCGTTCGACCTATGTGATCGGGGATGTCCGTGTTTCGTCTTGAGATGGGTGGGTGATCGAGAAGATGGGGAAAAGTGGTCGGAGAGGTGTCTGACTATCGTGGCGTCGATGGAGAATAGGTTTAGGCTCCTAGACCTAGTTTTAGTCCTGGTTGAAGAATGGGTCGCTGATGATCCTCGGCGTATAGAGTTGGACGAGGGTCTGGGGTTAGCTTCGTGGATCATCGGTGGTGATGTGGCCACGGTGGTGCGAGGTCAGGTGGTCGGCGTCGCGTGGTCAGGGTGGTTTCGGTCGGGCAGTTGTTTTCCAGTTCGAGGCTAACAGCTCGATTTTGATTTGAGGGGAGATGGGGCACTTCGATGAATGGAGATGGTTGCTGGGTTGGGGGTTGACGTGCGGCGATGTTCGCCAGTGGTCGAAATCGCCTCCGGTGCCGGTGCGCGTGCACGTGGATATGGTGGTGTGTCAGTGTGATGGGTTGGGGAGGACGAGGAGAACTCGAAGCACAGCACGGGGATATCGCGTGGGAACTCGAAAAAGGACTCGAGGGGTTTTAGCGTGGTGACGGTTAACTTAAAAACTTTAACAAATTTTGTGAAAATGTTTTCGCTCGGGTCAATTTTGGCCTCAACCTGAAGATAAGGGGATGATGGCTCGGGGTAAACCCAGAGCAAGTCTCGGGTGAGTGAAATGGAACAGTAACCCAGTTTTTGCCAATGTTTGAAAAACTCAAGTAAATTTATTTTGTGAATAATTTAATGATGACGGTAAATAGCATATGAAACAAATGGCGTTTTAAATTTATAATTTTAAAAAAAGTTGTTTTAAAGTTTGACTTAACAAAATTCATAAAAGTAAAATAAATGTTTAAATGTTAATTTATAAAAATGAAAGGATAATTAACCCTTAAGGCTTGCAATGATTTTACAATCAAGATTAATTAATTAAAGAATGGGAAATTTATAAAAATAATTAAAATTAATTAATTAACAATTAAGAATTAATAAATTAAAAGAATAAGTTGAAGGATAATTAATTAATTAAGCCAATTAAAATAATTCATAATTAAGTAGAATTAAACATTAATTTACAATGATTAATAAAGGCAATTATATGGTTAATTCACTTTAAATCACAATCACTTGAATCAACGACGATTGACCATCATCAAACTCTCTGTACTGGATTGATATTTTTGTTGTGATGCTGTGATTGCTTTGTGATGAATTGCAATTTATGATTTGTTCATATATGTTTGTGAAACCCCTTCTGCCCGTAAAACAGCATTTAAATTTCGATGCGACAGGAGTCGGATTCCAATGGGTTATCCGAAACCCACATCGAATCATATTAGTGAATCTTTGTGATTGATAAATTTATTTTACTTATGAATCTGTGAATAAAGATAAGCATTATGGGTTATACCGCTTATCGATATGATCGAATCTGTGATGATTAATGTTGTGCACTATTGTGTTGAACCCCTGGACCACACTTATACACACACAAATATGGATTGCACGAGGAAATGGGTTAAGTCACAGATTTTTGAAATATATTTAAAATTGTATTTTTTTTGAATCCAAATAGTTTTGGAATTAGAATTGAAGCTTTTGAGAATGGTTATTTTGGATAACTCGATTGAGTTTGAAATTTAAATAATTTGATTTGAATTTAATATTTGAAATTGAATTCTATGGTTTGGAAACTATAGGTTAAAAAGGTTATTAAACTTATAAATGGGTTTATATGGGTTTTTAAACCATTTTAAAAGCGTTGATTGGGAATTTAAATTCTAAACCCAAAGATTTTAACTTGCATAAATATAATTGAATTTTTCTGAAACGGAAACTATATGTTTTCAAATAATAAGAGCTTTCACATAAGAAATGAATTTCCAATTTGATATCAACTCTGAAATAAAAATAGTTTTCCAAGTTATAGATAAATCTTTGGAAACAAGCTTTGAAAGCTATAAATTAAATCTTTGATTTAAAGATTTAAATGAGTTAATCCAATCGAAATGGAAATTGTTTTGGGAATTTATAAATAGATCTTTGTGAAACTAGGTGAAACCTTGTGAAATAAATCTTTTTGTTTAAAGATTTAAAAGGGTAATTTGTTTAACCATTTGAAAGAAAAGTGTTGGATTTTATGAGTTGTGACTTAACTGAAATCCAATATCCATACGTTTTAAACTATTGCGCTCATTATTCGGTTTAGCCGGGAGAGGACCTTGTATCATATAGCCCATTCCGAATAGTGATACGACGATATGGATTGCATTTGAAGACCGGTGTTGAAGACCGGGTGTCTTCGAGAGCGTTAGGATAACCTATCGATTGTCTCTGCACCGAGTAGCTACGATTAGAGATTCCCTAAGTAATGGGAAGTCCGATCGGGATTGTGGATACTTGGATTTGCAAGGGCTTTTTCGGAAGTGCCTTCGGTTCTGTTCGAACCCGGAACAGACTTGTATGGTTGTATGTCTGACACTACACTTTGAGATATTAAACCGATCTCTATCAAAGACATTTCTGCTTGGTGGTAGAGAATTTATTCTCTTAGCTTAACACCCTTCTTTGAGACGTACGAGCTCAGAGGTTATGTAGTTGATATTTATCAGTGATATATTCCCAATTTGGTAGTGTGGCATGCTAAGTGCTGCTATGTGTTGATGATCATTTGTGATCAAAGCATGGCTTTTTATAAAGCGTAATTTTGTGGACGAGACTGCATCAGGACCTCACACCTAGAAAATGGTCGAAATAGGAAAGATGTGGCAAGGTTATAAGGGTCGCGCCCTTTAGGGTGTGTCATTCCCTTCTGGTAAAGGGTGGTATCATGGTATGGAGCCCAGATACTTACTCATGTAGATACTGCAGATCCATTACTTTGTGATTGCTTTGTGGTTTAGAGGCACCTCGGATAAAGGTCCCAAAGGACCGGGGGATGGCATGCTCGAGTAGTAGTTACCTAGTAATAGAGGTAACCCGACCTTGTGTTGGCAGAGATCCGGTTAGGTTCTCGGGACGTCCCGCCAGAGGCGATCCCATGTGGCAGTAGGAAGTTCCTTAGCCTGACCATTTGTTGGAAATTCAATCAGAACAATACGCGCTCTGTATGGTTTTAGTTGTATAACCTGCCATGGGATGTGGCGGTAACCTGCTATTGAACATGGTAGCTATAGTAGGCATAAATGCGAAATGCCTATGCTGGCTAGGATTTATATTATACTTTCGAAATGGTTTTCCACACTTTGCACTTATAATAATAATATCAAAGAAATTTTCTCGTATTAAGCATATTTGACTATCATAAGGAGAAATCTCCTCCCAGTCTGCATTTGCATTGTGTGTGTGCGGGAGGCCTTATGGTAGTTTCATTTTCTAAAAAGCATTGCGGATTTCAAATTTAAATTCTTTTGTTTGTTTTAAAAGACAAATGTTTTTGTTTGCTCATACCAGTCCCACGACTGACCTGGAGTTTATTGTTCATTTCCTAAACTCTGGGTGCCCACTATTTTCCCACATGGGCAGTCTAGAGTTGGGTTTTTCAGATAGTCAGGTCAAGTAGATTATCTGGAGCTAGTTCAGTCTTTGGATCACGACTGTACTTGCTTATCTTTGTGCATCATTATTGGGAGTTCGAGCTATTTTGGGATTGGCGCTTTGGAGATGGAGTTGTAGTACTGGAGTTCTTTCTTTGAAGACCACATTAGAGTTTTGTTCCGCTGCTAGTGTTATCTTTTCTTTCCGCTGCTATTATCTTGTATCATATCTCTGAATCAGGATCGCTACAGCGGTTGTTAAAGTGGTTTTCGGAGTTGGCAGAGAGTATGACAACTTCCGATCTCGGTTTCTTCAACAACCAATCGTTATTATAACAACGCGGTTTTTCAAAATAATTTATACTTTAAAACCAGAATATAATATCTCTTTCAAACCATATAAACACGGTATCATTTATATTTTTAAAACCCAAATCAATATGATATCATTTTTATTTTATAAATATCTCTTTCCCAAAATCATAATATTTTTCAAATATATATACCTTGAAACCATAGCTTTGAAATATAACTTTTAATACTTAATGGTTCAAATACTATATTAGTTTATAAAATAAACAGCTTCTTCAAATTTCACAATAAATTCCCAATATCAATCTGAACCTCCAAATAAACCATTTTAATTCCCATATATTTCAAAGCTTAAATATTTTATATTTCAGAACTTTATAGTTCATATATTTCAATCTTTAAATATTCCACTATTTCAAAAAAATATTCTTTGATAATTTAATATATATCAAATCCAAATTCCTATTATTTAAATTTGAAATATTTACTTAATAAAACAAATATTATTTAAGTAAAACCCTTAAACCTCAATAACAGGATATTCTTTTAATTAAATTAACTTGATAATATTCTTTAAACAAACTTGATATTCGTTTAAATCCTTAAATCAAAAATCAAGTTATAAGATCATACCCTTTAAATCTTAATTTATTTACATTTCAAAACAAATTTTTCGAGGAAAATTCTTAAATACTTTAATTCAAATCATATTCACATTTATCTTCAACCTTACTTTTATTTGAGTTATTATAAACTCTATATACAATAAAATTTCAAATATATTCTTAACCATATTATATAAATGAAATCAACTTCATTATTTAGCTTATTTTAAAATTCGAAACAAATTTATACATAGCTAAATTCAAAAAAATTAACTATATATATATCAAAATTTAATATTTATTAAACCGTATTCTTTCCAAAACCACATAAAATCATTTCAAATATATATATATATATATATATACCGCGGTGCATGTATATAATTTTCTATCTTATGGTCAAGTGATACAGATATTTATCATTTCAATCCGCAATTTAAAATAAAAATGCGGTTGTGTATCTTTTCAAACCGCAATCCCAAATGCAATAAAATGCATAATAACTTGCAGTTTATAACAATATAAAATACGGCATTCATTCATCCAATATCAACCATCAACCATTTATCACAAGCATCATCCAAATTCAAACAATACATCAATATACACCAGGTGATAATAACAGGTATCAACTATCAGTTTATATTCAAAATAAATTTTAACTGTTTACTGGCAGCTTTAAATGCAATTAATAAATAGATAATAATTTAACTGGCAGTTTTATATTCAAAAATAAATAAATTTAACTGGCAGTAATATGCAATATTAAATTAAATAACAAGTAAATTAAATGAATTGCCAAATTAACTGAGATAACGATGAAATATATGCCAAGCAGCTATAATTAAATTTCTAAGCACATCATAAATTAATTTAACAAACATAAGAAATCTTAGAAGTTTTGAGCGGCTTAAAACACTCACCTTTGGGATTTAAATTGAATTTAAACCCAATTTAAACCCAAAAATTTAACAGTCTCAGAATTCATCCAAACTAGCGTCAAAATGTCCGGAATTTTATTACGATCCTAATAAAAAAATCGCGCGTGAAACGGAGTCCGTATGAGAAAGTTACATGTGTTAAATCGCTTGAAAACAAAATTAAATTTAAAAAAAACAAAACAAGCATACCTAACTAATATATGCCACGTCATCCCCCATCCTTACTCTCTCTCTCTCATGCGTTTGAAGCTTCCCAGGCATGCGACCCTTGACCGAAACTCCTTGCCTTCGACCGTACACCGCCCTCACCTGAGGCGTTGATTGACCAAGTCACCACCACCATCACTCTCCTCTGCTTCGGCCGCACGTGCTCATCCAAGTCCGGCCCCTTCTTGTCGCGGCCAGCCGCTGCCTCATTCTAGGGTTTTCGAAGCCTAATACGCGAATTTCGGCCACCACCCAAAAAATCATGCCATGTAACCACCACCATTCAACTCTAAATTCAATTTCCCATGAAACCCATATCTTGATTTCACTGATTGAGGCCAAAATCGAAAACCCCCAAATCGACGTCATGGGTTACGTGATTTAGAACTTTGACCATGATTTTCCGCTGATTCGAGCAACAATTGCAAAAACAGAAGCTACGCGTAGATTTGTATCGATGAGATCTTTGATTCTATAATTTTTTCGAAATTTTTCGAAGAGTTTGAATTTTCATTTGATTTTTGAATTTTGAAATTGGATCTAGGGTTTGTATCCATTGGGGGAAGAGGAGGAGCTGATGAAATTTAACGTGCAGACAAATGAGAATAGGTGGAGGCTAGGGTTTATTAGGGTATTTATATATGAAGTTGAAATAAAATATATGGATCGGGTTGATAGATATAAGTGTTAACGCTAACATGACCCAAAAAGCCCGTTCTGACCCCAGAACGAAATTGGGTAAACCCATATATCAAAAAAGGTGTTTTAAGATATTTTAAATGCAATGGAACAGGTTTTACGTCCAAATTCCATCGTATGCAGAAGTTATGCTGAAATCAATATTTTCAAATTGATTTCAATTGAATTGATTTCAAGGCGATTCAAGCCCATACGATCAAACGACAAGTCCGATCGATATGAAACTTGAAATCCTATAATAATTCACTGTTACAGATCCGATGAAACTTGTTCGTCGAAATCCTAGTCAGTGGCCAAAATGGCTATTTTTACATTAATTAAATAAATTTAAAATAAAATAATTAAATCAAATTTCAAATTTAAATTCTGAAATTTGCAATCTTTATCACTTTATACTTCTCAAACATTTACATTGATTTGAAAATTTTTAAATGTCGATTTATTAAAGAATATTCAATATAAATCTTTGAATTTCATAAAATTCAAAATTATAGATAAATTTCCAACATTTCCATTAAATTGAATTAACCCATAAATATTCCATTCATAATTTCAAATAGAAGGGTTTACCATTGGATTTAAAATTATTACATAAATATTTCCAAATTTCTACTTAATTTTTAAATTAACGTAATAGTTAAATATTTGATTTCATTCATTTGCAATAAATCCAATTATTATAAATTAAATAAATTAACTCACTATTTAAAATTCAAATTCTATAATTAATAAATTGGCCTTTCATTCAATTTATTAATTATTGACTTTAATTAGCAAAGTCTATATCTAGGCACATTTAATATTTCCCAAATAAATCTACTTTATAACATTCAAATTAAATTCCTTTCATGTACCTGTCATCTATAATTCATTACATATTATTACATCAGTTTATATAACCTTTAATCCATTTCCAATTCTACCAATTCCAATAAATTAGAACTTCACAATTTGCTTACATAAATTTGGATTGTACTACACTTATTATATTTTTGCTAAATAGACACATTAATTTCAATTATATATTCTCTGTAACTTATTTCTTGGTTTCATACTTTTTATTTACCAAATTTCTATCTTGTATTAAGTTTACGTTTCTATTTTAATTTATATTCAATTATAACCTAACAGTCGTTTCAATCAATTGGATTGTATTGAATTTGTTATCCATCAACTGCCATTTACACTACTACCTTAATATACACGGTTACTATTAGAAAATCTTATTGCATTGGTTAATTTAATGTTTGCTTTAAAATTACTTTTTTTTTTCAAATTTTTGTGCTCAAGAGAAACAATTAACACTTTCCATTGTTATACAAATTTGAATCCCTTTCTAGTTATTCTTTATTAATAATTCACACAATATTATAACTTCGTACAAGACATCCGATTACTATTTATTATTATAACTTTACAATCTATATAAATTCATTGATTGATTTACTATTTGCCTTTGTTTCCTTATATTCAATTCTTGGCTTAGTATGACAATTTATAGTACTCCATTTAATCGACATTTCATTTCAATTGTTAATACTTAGCTTAAATTTCTTCGGTTGCGTTTCATTTACACTTCTGTTACTATATAAATAATTAGTAACGTTTATATCAATAACATATTATAATTACTTACCATTTAAATGAGTTTGATTTCTAATAAATTAATTGACCAATTAAGTAATATATACAAATTTGTTATCGTACCCATAAATTTACACTTATAACTCGGTCCTATATTTGAATTTATTTATTAAATTGAGATGTTCATTCAAGTTTATAAATTATTAACTTGCATTAACATAATTCACTAATTTGTTCCAATTACTGTCAACAATCCTTTATTACATTAAATCAATCTAATACTTTCCATAAATTTCTCATATTCAATTTATATCCAGGTAAAAATCTTTTCTCTACTCAATTCAATTGAATTTATGCAAATTACTATAAATAGGTTTTAATTACCATTGCTATATTTTAATTTAGCGTTCATTCCAATATTAATTTATCACCTTATTATTTCTACTAAAATTTAATTACAAAATCCTATTAAATTAACAAATTAAATTGTCGAAATTTACGGGTCGTTACACTCTCCCCCACTCAAAACTTTTCATCCCTGAAAAGGAAAAAGAAGGGGAAAGAAGAATTAAGAAATCTATATATCTTATTCAAAACATTAACTTTATAAAAAATTAAATTTACAACATTTGTTACTTTAATTAGAATATACAAATTTACAATCATTATATCTTTTAATACTTAAATTATTTAAGTTTGGAAAACATTTTCATAATATTTTTTAAGTTCCAAAATTTTCGAAATTTTTTGGCAGAGTCTCCTTTGTACGGAGAGGCACGGGAGAAAATATAATATCAAAAATAACAATATATAACATATATTTTCCAAAATAATATATATCCCATCGCGGGAAAAATATAAATATAATAGCGCTATAAACCATAATCCGAAAACGTAGCTATTTGTCGAGCAAAAACGCTTATATTATGAAACCAAATGCAGTAGCAATTACTTCCATAACCTGTATTTCACTTAAAAATCCTAGGGTGTTAATAATTATATAAAATGAAATATTTAGCGTTGTTTTCAAATACCAACAACCAATCAATACATATAACAATCACTTGCAACCAGGTATACAACCATCAAAATGAAACAACACAAATAAATCATTCATTCATCAAACAAAACAAATAGTTGTTCGGGTTCAAACTTTAAATTGTACGGAATGAAGAAAAACTACTAAGTGTACCCTTCACTCAACAGTCTTAGGTGAAACTAAATAGATTATTCATTCATCCAAACAATTTTAAAGTACCCTTACTCAAACAACCATAAACCAAAACAACAACAACGATTAGTTTATTTTTATTAATTCTACTCATTTTCATTTATTTAGGTCATGTAAGTTTCTTTTTATTGCATTCGATTTATGCATTTCTCAATTATATTCATTTATTTCTTACAGTTTCATTTATTTATTTATTTTGCTCTATTTCTATTATGTTAAATTTACAGATACTTTAATTTCAACTTAAGTTTATAACTCTATAACATCAATTTCTTATTTATAAGGTGATTCATTTTTTTTCCCTCTCAATATTATTTATCGTATTCATCTTTCCATTTATTTTATTATAAATAACTTCAATCCTTCTTAAACTTATTTCCATTTCTTTATAACTGTTCTAATATATTTAATAAGTGGCCCTTCAGTCATAACTTAGATTTATAACAATTATAACATTAGATTCTTATTAATAACAGCAATTTATTGAACTCTTCATTACATACCTTTACTTGTACAATTTCCATTACATTTCTTATTAAACATTTCAACTTTTATAATTGGTAAGTTATATATGTTAAAGAAAATGCAAATGAACTTATACATGTTTTGTCTTATCCTTTAATTAAATTTAATGTTCAATAATATTACTCTTTGTTTCATATGTTAAAAATTTCAAATTTCCTTTAATACCATTTATAACCTAGCATTAAATCTCTTATTTCATTTAGGGTTTCAATTATTAGTTAAATTCCGTTTCACTACATTAATTAAACTATTAATAAATGGAAACTTAAGAATTAAATACCGGGTTTAATTTCAAATTATTTTAAAATAATAGATAAATATACTTACAACTTATCTATATCCAAGTATATTTAAAACAAATTAAAAATTTATATTTGTCTATCAAAATCAATCTGCAGTAACACTACTACACTGGCCTTCACACTTCGAAACTCGAAAATGAACATCGATGATGCGTGCACTCATCACGGAAATTATTTTCCAATGACAGAGAGGGGAGTACAACTTTATCTTTCCTAAAATTTCTTTTAAAAAACATTTCTTTAAAATTATTGAAATACTTATATCAGAAAATACTTCTTAAATATTATTATTATATTCCAAAATCATTTGAAAGAAGTTTTTCAAAACCCCGGAACTTAAGTTCTAAAATTTCCAATTTGATTTATTTTATTTTCAATCTTATTTCACTGTTATTTATAAATTTCACTACCTAACAACCAATATATTGCAACCAAATATATATATATATATATATATATATATATCATTTAAAAATTTATTTTATATATAGAAAATATAATAGGCAAAATTATTTCATTCACCTATCTTAAAACAAATATTGTGTCGGTCTATCCTATTAAGTGTTTAGAAATCCCTATTGATGTCACCGCGTCCCATGCACCAACCAGAATTTATAAATACAAAACGGAACAGATTAACACAATAATAAAAACTTTTTATAACACTAACAAATACGCTCTCTCATATATATATACACTCAATGACTCCCATAAGGTATCACTACCCTATTAACAAAGAGTTAAACCCCACAAAGCTAAGGTTTATCGCTAAACCAAAGCTCTGATACTAGATGTATTTTCACACGCTTTAAATCGACACACGTGCCAATTCAAACCGTTCGGAAGGGCGGATTGTTATGGGGTAAATAAGAAAAACAAGAAAGAAATCAAACAAAACAGAATCTCACAACGGAAGGATAAAATATAATAATCAAATACACGGTGTATAAAGCTGTTTTAAAATTTTCGATTATACTTATACAACATACATCAGAGTTACACATACCATATAACAATGCAGCGGAACACTATGAGTGTAGTGGAATAATAATAATAAAAATAATAGAAATCTCCATCTTTGTCCTCCAGAGCTAAAGTCTTCGAAATCCTGAAACGCCAGGACTGACCCGAGCGAATTGAAAAGACAAAACACTCGAGTTAGAACTAAAAGATCTTATGTAAGTTAAATCAACAGGAATAAACATGAGTGCAGTAACTCAAGAGATGCTCGGGATTCACATCTCTTAAGGATCCGTTAAACTATTTATTATGTAGTATATTTCGCTATTATAATAGTGTCTAATTGTAAAATAAACTTACTTTTAAATAGCATTAAGGCTTTACATTTTCCACCTTAACACGTAAAATACCAATAGTCTATACAGTATCGTAATACCTCCTGATCAGGAGGCTACCAGAGGATACTCCATAGGTACGTGTAATATCTCGGAATTTCCAGGAATTAAAATGTGATAATCTCTTATTTAAATTATTTGAACTGATAAATTGTTATTTTCAAAAATAAATAACCAAGTAATAATAATATAATGTCTTAATTATGGTTATAAATTGGTTTTTAAAATAAGAATAATTATTTTGTTTGTATAAATAAATTCTAATTGACTTATTGTTTTCAAAATTGATATGTGTGTCTATATATATATATATATATATATATATATATATATATCTATGTATTTTAAATTGATTTTTAAATAGGATTAATTATTTATAAATAATAATGAGTTTATTTAAAAATTTATATTATATTTATTTAAATTGATTTTAGAGTTGGATTATTTTTAAATTTGACTTTGAATTGAATATAAATTAGAATTTAAGAATATACATACATCTTAAAATAAAATAATAATATAGTTTGAATTTTAAAATATATAGATAATTTTTTTAGTTAAAAATAAGATTTGTTTTTTATTATTCTTTTTATAGGAGTTTATCTATAGAAATTTGGAATTTTATTTATTTAATAAGAATAAATACAAGGCTTTTGAAATAGCATTTAAAATGAGTTTGCAATATTGTATATAATTTTATTTAAATTATATTTTGTTTCATTTATTTTGAAAGATTATATTTTATATAAATTTAGCAAACATTTATAAATTTATAAATGTATTTGTTAATTAGGAAAATAATTTAAAAAGCTTTTTAAAATTATTTTAGGATAAAAATTAAATAAATGTTGACAAGTGTTTAGTTCTAAATCATTTAGATAACATGTGTTAAACATTTAATCTAAGCTTAAGACAAGTGTCCATGTTTTTTTTTCTTTTAATTTAATAAAACTGAAATTTTGCCTATATAACACCATCTCTCTTCACTTTCCTTTCCTTTAAAATTTATATTCATTCCTAAGAGAAACTAGAATATCTATGAAATTTTCACTCTTCAACAGAAAAACCAGAAATCCTCAAAACCATGCTCAAATCAATGTCTTGTAAAATCTCTTAAGTTCAAATGCAGATCTGTAATGTTCTCAAATCTACCATCAATTCCTCAAACTCCACTCTCTGTTTACCAAACCTGAAACATCCCAGTTTAAATCAAATCTGCAAATTTTGTTCCCTGTAAAACTTTTTCTCAAATCAATTCCTCAAATTCAAGCACCATCCAGAAAATAAACTTGAAACCCTGTAAGCCAATACCATGATCTGAAATCATGCAAAAGTTCAAAACAAATTTCAATCCAGATCTACAGCATATTTTCAAAAATTCAAACATTTCCAGTTTTCATATGCATGCAAGAACTCCAGCTTTTTATATACCTCGGTCATTTCAAAATTTCAAGTATTTGCAAAAGTTCAAAACAACTTTCAATCCAGTTCTAAAATTCCCATGTCTGCATCACCTTTCAAATGCATGCAAGTTTTTAAAGGGGCAAACATGAAGCAATGCAGTTAAAACAAACAAAAGGGGATGAAGCTTTTCTGTTTCAAAAAGGGTTCAGTTTCAAGTTCAATGTTTTGGCAAATTTCTAGCTTATCATCACCTCTGCACTGCATTTAAAAAAGGTGAGTAAACAATTTACAAAAAAAATTTAACTAGTAATATTCTGTTGCATGAAAAGTTTGAGATGATGTTTATTTTATATACATAGAAGTTGCCTCTGTGTAGATATAATTATGCAATGGGTTTTGTTATGTTTGAAACTGTGTATGTTTGGTTCATTTTCCTCTCTGTTCCTTACTGTAAAGTTCGAGTTAAAAATCAAATCTTCAAGTTATTTCTATTTAAGTTAGGATTTTTGATTCAAGCAAAAAAGCTAGATTAAGTATAAACTAAGAACTAAAAATAAAACTAAGTTCTGGTATTGAAATTCATCTAGAAACAAATGATGCAGTAACAAATTAACATCAATGTTGAAATCAAATGTTGAATTTGGATAAAATAATTATATAAACTAAAGTACCACTGGGAATTATGAATTTTAGAAAGAAGATCACAATTTCTAAAATTAAATTGAGAGAGGAATTGGGGGTTTTCTAGAAACTGAATTTTGGTCAAATTCTGTTGATATATGCATCTGGGTTGCTCGAGATTCTTGATGGAGCTAGGGGTAGCATTGGAGAGCGTGGAAAAAATTGTTGAAGAGTTTGTAATCCACTGTGAAGGTTGAAATTGCTAGATTTTGATTTTAAACCTAGTTCTGTTCAAACTTTGGAATTTGGCTACTGCGTCTTCATTTTTGCATCGAGCTTGAAGGAATTTTGGGAGAAGGATGCGCGGTGGGTCAGCAACCTATGGCCGGAGTTGTAGGGGTAATCGTTGATCGGAGGCAATGGTTCAAAGAATTTTCTGGTGATGGATTAGGTCTCGAGTTCATCCTAGGTACTCGATTTTGAATCGAGGTATGTGTTGATGTTCTGTTGATCGTAGGTGATTGTAGGGTGGTAGAGTGACTTGGCGATAGGTTCGTCGTTGACCGGAGGTGGTTACAGCACTGGTGCAGGTGCACGAGATGATGGGTGTCAGTGGGTTGTGTTTTGTTTGGGTTGTTGGGTTCTAGGTCGGGGTAGAGGGTAAATGACTCGAAGGTGGCTTCATGTTTTAGGGTTTTTGTCTCGAGTTTTAACTCGAGTTAGTATGGTATGAAACCTGTAGTTTAAGTGTACAGGTTCTTGAATTTTAAATCCTAACTTTGAATTGAAAACTAAAAGAAAGAAAGGAGAGAAGATGTACTTTGTACTTGAATTCAAGTATACATGGGTTGAACCCAAGTTGAAATGTTTAACAAGATTTTTATTTAAAGTAAGTAAGTTTTAAAATTTAATTAATGAAGTTAAATTAAATTCTTGTAATTCATTTCTTTAAATTGATTTGTTTATATAAATGAATTTATATGAATGAATTTAAATGTTTAAGTTAAAAACCTTAATGTTATTTTCCAACTTATTTTGAAATATAAAAAGGGAAACTATAAGGAAATGTTTTATTTAAATTAGTTAATGAACAAGGATTTATAATTAACAATTAAAGGTTTAAGTAATTTATTAACTTGAAACTAATGATTGTTAATTAATAATTAAGGGTAGGTAATTAATGATTTCTTTATATTTCAAATTAATTAATGAATTAAGTTAAGTAAGTTTACAAGGTTAATTTAAGATAATGTTTTATCTTAAGAGATAATTAAGTGTTAATGAATAATAATTAATTGGTTAATTAAGAAATTTTAAGTTTAATTATTTAATTTGATTAATTATTTAAAAGGGGTTAATTAAGTAATTAATTAAGTATAATTATTAACTTAATTAACTAATAATTATGATGATTTAATTAATGACTAATGATTAATTAAATTTTAATTATTAATTAATTAAGTAATTAAACTAGTAATTAAGTTTTAATTGGATTTTCTTAATTAATAATTAAAAGGGTTATTAATCTATAATGCAAGTTAATTAAGAATTAATTAACTATTATTAAAGGTTAATTAATTGTAATTAAGGATTGATTAATTTTAATTATGAATTAATTAATTTGTAATTCAGGTTGTTAATTAATAATTAAGTTTTATTAATTAATGATTAAGAGATAATTAATTAGTTAATTAAGGTTAATTAATTATTTATAAAAGTAATTAGTGATTGATTACTTTGTATTAAAGGATCGATTAATAATTAAGGTTTATTAATTAATAGTTGAAGATAATTAATCTGTAACTAATGATTAATTTTATTAAAGAGTAATTAAGGAATGAATTACTCGATTATGATTTATGAGATGAGTATGATCAAGTAAGTTAACTAATTAAAGAAGTCACTTGATAAATGATTAAGTATGTTACTTAATAAGTTTTGATAAGAGTAATTACTTAAGAGAAGTAATTGTTGAATAAATTACAGGGGTAATTGAGATAAGTAAAATTACTTATTGGGAAGTAATTTTAAATGGATAATTACTTGGTAAAGCAATTAAGGGTTTATTACTTGGTGTAATAAATCAAAGAATTTATAAAAGCAATTAAAAGCAATTAAGAAGTAATTAAAAATAATTAATTACTGTTTATATTTATTAAAGTTGATTAATTGAAAGTAATTAATTTAAGCATGATTAATTAATGTAATTAATTAAGAAATAATGTAATTAATTATAGTAAATTAATTAATGGGGGTAATTAATTAAGGTTCATTAATTATTATGATTTATGAGAATAATTAAGGATTAATTACTTGATTAAGAGTTAATTAATCAAGGTTGATTAATTAAGATGATGATTAATTAATTGGTTTAATTAATGAATAAGTAAGCAATATTTATTGTGATGAAGGTAGTTAACTTAATTAATTTTAAATTAATTAAGAGATGAAGTAATTAATTTAATTCACTTTAAATTAATTAGAGATAGATATAGTTAACTTAATTCATTTTAAATTAATTATGTTGTGATTAAGTAAATCATTGCTTATATATGAATCGGTGACATTGATTGCCTTGAATGGATGTAATCTTAAGAATGAGATAAATAATGTTGTGTGGTATGAATGCTTGGCTGCATTGTGATGGTAATATAGATTATCTATTGAATGATGATATGGATTACCTATTTTGTTGTGGATCATCTGTTTGTTTTGATAATGTGATTATCAATTGTGACTTGTGAATTATCTATCTGTGTGTATATAGATAGTTGAATTGAATTGTTTAACTTTAAACAACTTGGACCTAAAAGATACATTTTGGATTTCGATGAGACCGAGATCGGGTTTCCATATTTGGATATCCGAAAACCACATCGATCCAAAGTAACGATAGGTCATGAATCTCAAGTGAAGATGAAGATTCAGAGTGCAAGGGTTATTGTCGTTAACTCTGAGGGTGATTCCAAAATAAGTGTAACGAGATAATGCCTTCGGTTTCGTTCAAACCCGAAACGAACTTGTATGGATTGAATGCTTTCAAAACATCGTCAGGTGGACGATGAGCATTCTAAGTGTTGTGTTCACTAAAGGTAATCATAGCCTCAAGCCTCATCAACCGGGAATGGCTAAAACATGGGAGGTGCAGCAAGGCTAAGTGGGTCATGCCCAAGTAGGAAGAGATTAATCCCAGTCTAGAGTCCCTTTATTTCGGCTGTGTGAGCGGTTGAATAGCGACATCCGCCAGGGTTGTCTTATTCGGAACTGTTCAGTAAGGAATGGTTCCGGCTTTGTGTTGCAGGGGAGCGGGCGTACTCCTCGGTACGGTGATCTAGGCCACGTACTGTGACGGGCGGTACCCCAGTAGCCCTGCCATTGTATGGAATCCAAAATCAAATAAGTGCCATCGAATTTGATTGTATTACCCACTTTTGTGGCTAGTAGCTGGAATTTAATAAATGTAACAATTTCGGCTATTTCATATTTATTTGAAAACCGTAGACCTATTATAATATCACTGAATTTCCTATCAAATGTTTTGGTTAGCATAAGGTAAAAACTTTTCCATGTTTATGTGTCGGAAGTCTTACGTGATACCTTTTCTTTCAAAAGGTTTTTTAAAAGTTAAGCAATTTTAACCGTTTAATCACACCAGAACCATGTCCGACCCGAAGTTTATTCTGTTTTTCTTAAACTCTTAGGTACTCAAATTTTTACGAGTAGCCAGAGGAATTCAGGTTGGCTTGACGAATTCTGAAGGAGCAATGGAGCAGGAGGCTTCTGCGTATAGCTATATAGTATTCCACTGTGTGTTCTCTGAGTCGGTTGTCTTTGTGTTGTATTTAGTTGTATAACTAGACAGGTGTTTATAACTATCTAGTATGTGTTGTTTTGAGCCGTGTATCTCTGATGTATATGATACTATGTAATATATTATGTGACTAATATAATTTATTTGTTCCGCTATTTAGATTCTGATATTGTTTCTTTCTTCTTCTCTGTCTTTTCTCTTTTCTATCCCTTTCTTTCTTAAAAATGGTGTGATTTTCTGTGGTGAGAAAGTCGGGTCGTTTCAGTACGACACAAATAGAAACTCGTAGAAGGCGCGCTAGGGTAGGTGACACGGCACAACTAGGCAATGTTAGGGTAGATATACCAATTACGCATCCGGGGTGGTGGTAACGCGTAGCCGCAGCTACCGCCCACCTCGAACAACACCCCCAAAATCAAAAATCAAAAGTGGCCACCAAATCAATCCAAAAGTCAGAGTATAATATCGAAGGAGTGCGTTCGATCAGAGGAATGACCTCAATGGCCCGAGAATCGCACCTGCTTTAGCCACCTTATGCCAACTCACGGGAGTCGGGTCCATGTATTTACCTTAAGGGAAATGCCGCCACCATCCTACTTCATTCTGGAATCTCCACCGCGTACACGGTTGTTAAAGTGGTTTTCGGAGTTGGCAGAGAGTATGATAACTTCCGATCCCGGTCTCTTCAACAACCAATCGTTATTATAACACCACGGTTTTTCAAAATAATTTATACTTTAAAACCAGAATATAATATCTTTTTCAAACCATATAAACACGATATCATTTATATTTTTAAAACCCAAATCAATATGATATCATTTTTATTTTATAAATATCTCTTTCCCAAAATAATAATATTTTTCAAATATATATACCTTGAAACCATAGCTTTGAAACATAACTTTTAATACTTAATGATTCAAATACTATATTACTTCATAAAATAAACAGCTTCTTCAAATTTCACAATAAATTCCCAATATCAATCTGAACCTCCAAATAAACCATTTTAATTCCCATATATTTCAAAGCTTAAATATTCTATATTTCAAGACTTTATAGTTCATATATTTCAATCTTTAAATATTCCACTATTTCAAAAAAAAGATTCTTTGATAATTTAATATATATCAAATCCAAATTCCTATTATTTAAATTTGAAATATTTACTTAATAAAACAAATATTATTTAAGTAAAACCCTTAAACCTCAATAAAAGGATATTCTTTTAATTAAATTACTTGATAATATTCTTCAAATAAATTTGATATTCGTTTAAATCCTCAAATCAAAAATCAAGTTATAAGATCATACCCTTTAAATCTTAATTTATTTACATTTCAAAACAAATTTTTCGAAGAAAATTCTTAAATACTTTGATTCAAATCATATTCACATTTATCTTCAACCTTACTTTTATTTGAGTTATTATAAATTCTATATACAATAGAATTTCAAATATATTCTTAATCATATTATATAAACGAAATCAACTTCATTATTTAGCTTATTTTAAAATTCGAAACAAATTCATACATAGCTAAATTCAAAAAAATTACTATATATATATATATATCAAAATTTAATATTTATTACACCGTATTATTTCCAAAACCATAGAAAATCATTTCAAAAATAATTATATATATATATATATATATATATATACCACGGTGCCTGTATATAATTTTCTATCCTATGGTTAAGTGATACGGATATTTATCATTTCAATCCGCAATTTAAAATAAAAATGCGGTTGTATATCATTTCAAACCGCAATCCCGAATGCAATAAAATGCATAATAACTTTCAGTTTATAACAATATAAAATACAACATTCATTCATCCAATATCAACCATCAACCATTTATCACAAGCATCATCCAAATTCAAACAATACATCAATATATACCAGGTGATAATAACAGGTATCAACTATCAGTTTATATTCGAAATAAATTATAACTGTTTACTGGCAGTTTTAAATGCAATAGATAAATAGATAACAATTTAACTGGCAGTTTTATATTCATAAATAAATAAATTTAACTGGCAGTAATATGCAATATTAAATTAAATAACAAGTAAATTAAATGAATTGCCAAATTAACTGAGATAATGATGAAATATATGTCAAACAACTATAATTAAATTTCTAAGCACATCATAAATTAATTTAATAAACATAAGAAATCTTAGAATTTGTGAGTGGGTTAAAACACTCACCTTTGGGATTTTAAACGAATTTAAATCCAATTTAAACCCAAAATTTGACGATATCAGAATTCATCCAAAAAGCGTCAAAATGTCTGGAATTTTATTACAATCCTAACAAAAAAATCGCGCGTGAAACGGAGTCCGTATGAGAAAGTTACACGTGTTGAATCGCTTGAAAACAAAATTAAATTTAAACAAAACAAAACAAACATACCTAACTAATATATGCCACGTCATCCCCCTTCCTTACACTCTCTTTCTCACACGTTTGAAGCTTCCCAGGCATGCGACCCTTGATCGAAACTCCCTGCCTTTGACCGTACGCCGCCCTCACCTAACGCCCTGATCGACCAAGCCACCGCCACAATTACTCTCCTCTGCTCTGGCCGCACGTGCTCATCCAAGTCCGGCCCCTTCTTGTCGCGGCCGGCCGCTGCCTCGTTCTAGGGTTTCCGAACACTAATACGCGAATTTCATCCACCACCCAAAAAATCATGCCATGTGACCACCACCATTCAACTCCAAATTCAATTTCCCATAAAACCCATATCTTGATTTCTCTGATTGAGGCCAAAATCGAAAACCCCCAAATCGACGTCATGGGTTACGTGATTTAGAACTTTGACCATGATTTCCCGCTGATTCGAGAAACAATTGAAAAAACAGAAGCTACGCGTAGATTTGTATCTACGAGATCTTCTATTCTATAATTTTTTCGAAATTTTTTGAAGAGTTTGAATTTTCATTTGATTTTTGAATTTTGAAATTGGATCTAGCGTTTGTATCCATTGGGGGAAGAGAAGGAGCTGATGAAATTTTACGCGCAGACAAATGAGAATAGGCAGAGGCTAGGGTTTAGTAGGGTATTTATATATAAAGTTGAAATAAAATATATGGATCGGGTTGATAGATATACGTGCTAACGCTAACGTGGCCCAAAAAGCCCGTTCTGACCCCGGAACGAAATCGGGTAAACCCATATATCAAAATATGCGTTTTAAAATATTTTGAACATAATGGAACAGGTTTTACATCCAAATTCCTTCGTATGCAGAAGTTATGTTGAAATCAATATTTTCAAATTGATTTCAATTGATTTCAATTAAATTGATTTCAAGGCGTTTCAAGCCCATACAATCAAACGACAAGTCTGATCGATACGAAACTTGAAATCCTATAATAATTCACTGTTACGGATCCGATGAAACTTGTTTCGTCGAAATCCGAGTCAGTGGCCAAAATGGCTATTTTTACATTAATTAAATAAATTTAAAATAAAATAATTAAATCAAATTTCAAATTTAAATTCTGAAATTTGCAATCTTTATCACTTTATACTTCTCAAACATTTACAATGATTTAACAATTTTTAAATGTCAATTTATTAAAGATTAATCAATATAAATCTTTAATTTCATAAAATTCAAAATTATAGATAAATTTCCAACATTTCCATTAAATTGAATTAACCTATAAATATTCCATTCATAATTTCAAATAGAAGGCTTTACCATTGGATATAAAATTATTACATAAATATTTCTAAATTTCAACTTAATTTTTAAATTAACGTAATAGTTAAATATTTGATTTCATTCATTTGCAATAAATCAAATTATTATAAATTAAATAAATTAACTCACTATTTAAAATTCAAATTCTATAATTTATAAATTGGCCTTTCATTCAATTTATTAATTATAGACTTTAATTAGCAAAGTCTATATCTAGGCACATTTAATATTTCCCAAATAAATCCACTTTATAACATTTAAATTAAATTCCTTTCATGTACCTGTCATCTATAATTCATTAAGTATTATTACATCAGTTTATATAACCTTTAATCCATTCCCAATTCTACCAATTCCAATAAATTAGAACTTCACAATTTGTTTACATAAATTTATATTCAATTATACTCAATTATAACCTAACAGTCGTTTCAATCAATTGGATTGTATTGAATTTGGTTATCCATCAACTGCCATTTACACTACTACCTTAATTTACACGGTTACTATTAGAAAATCTTATTGCATTGGTTAATTTAATGTTGGCTTTAAAATTACTTTTTTTTTAAAATTTTTATGCTCAAGAGCAACAATCAACACTTTCCATTATTATACAAATTTGAATCCCATTCTAGTTATTCTTTATTAATAATTCACACAATATTATAACTTCGTACAAGACATCCGATTACTATTTATTATTATAACTTTACAATCTATATAAATTCATTGATTGATTTACTATTTCCCTTTGTTTCCTTATATTCAATTCTTGGCTTAGTATGACAATTTATAGTACTCTAATCGACATTTCATTTCAATTGTTAATACTTAGCTTAAATTTCTACGGTTGCGTTTCATTTACACTTCCGTTACTATATAAATAATTAGTAACGTTTATATCAATAACACATTATAATTACTTACCGTTTAAATGAGTTTGATTTCTAATAAATTAATTGACCAATTAATTAAGTAATTTATACAAATTTGTTATCATACCCATAAATTTACACTTATAACTAAGTCCTATATTTGAATTTATTTATTAAATTGAAATGTTCATTCAAGTTTATAAATTATTAACTTGCATTAACATAATTCACTAATTTGTTCCAATTACTGTCAACAATCCTTTATTACCTTAAATCAATCTAACGTTTTCCTTAAATTTCTCATATTCAATTTGTATCTAGGTAAAAATCTTTTCACTACTCAATTCATTTGAATTTATGTGAATTACTATAAATAGGTTTTAATTACCATTGCTATATTTTAATTTAGAGTTCATTCCAATATTAATTTATCACCTTTATTATTTCTACTAAAAATTAATTACAAAATCCTATTAAATTAACAAATTAAATTGTCCAAATTTACGGGTCATTACAAAATCCATGTTACTGAGATCTCTGTGATCTGATGAAAATAGGAATTCATGCTGTTTATGTTCCAAGTATTTAATTTCCATCAAAATTTTAGTTGAAAATAAAATTGACTTTTAAACTTTCCCTCTTTGTTTTGATAGATATCAAAAACGGAACATATTAAATTAATGGGAAGGAGAGTTTTGGAGCAAATTTCAACTTCCTTTTTACTGTAGTTTGTTATCCATATTATTTTAAATTTCCTTTTCCTATTTAACTTTTGTTTCCCCAAATAAGTATTCATATCTAGGGGGAGGGGGACAAATCTATATAGTGTGGTTTTTAGTCTACGAAACTAGACCCTTACTGCTTGTTTAAGGCCATATATTGCCTTATCTAATTTGCACATATAATTCAAATTTTGGTTATATCCCTATGGTTGTTACATATAAATTTCTTCTTACAATATCACAATTAGAAATGCATTGTTGACATTTAGTTGTCTGATATTCCACTGTTTACATAAAGCGATATTAAGAATCACTCTAATAGTTATTGGCTTGACCACTGGGGAGAATGTTTCATTGAAGTCAAATTCATACTGTTGTGCGTATCCTTTGGCTACAAATCTAGCTTTATATCTGACTGTTTTTCCATTTGGGATCTTCTTTGCCTATCAGTCCATTGGCAGCCAATAATATTTTTATTATTTAGAGGACTAACCTATTCCCATGTTTTATTTTTAATAAGATCATTGTATTCTTCATCCATAGCAGCTTTTCAATTTTTGTCCTTTATAGCTTGTTCAAAAGTTTCTAGCTCTTCTGTTGCTTTGGCTGTAGCATAAAGTTTTGGTTTGAATACTCCACTTTTTGATCTTGTGATCATAGGATGACCTGATCTCACTTGATATTCCTTTGTGTTTATTGGATCAAAATTGTTCTTGAATTGATTTTGTTGAATGTATGTAGACTCATCACTAACTTGTTGAGTTTGATCATTGTGCATGTAGGAGACTGATTGAGATAGCTGGAATCATCTGCTAGTTCATGACTTGACTGATTAAGCATTGCAAGTTGTGAAACATTAGCTCTTGTAGTCCTTTCAGTCTCCTTTAGTTGCCAAGCATAAAAATATATAGGTAGATTGGGTATTGACATTCTTGGGTTGTATACTTTCTTGGTTGTTTTCATATCTGAGTTGCTGAATGGGAATACATGTTCATCGAACACAACATGTCTGCTAATAAAAATTTACACCATTATTAAGACATTTGCATGCTTTTTGATTAGCTGAATGTCATAAGAAAGTATATGGCTTTGATCTGAAATTCAGTTTATTATTATTGTACTGTCTTAAATGAGGAAAACATAGACATCCAAAGGTCTTTAAGTTAAGATAATTAGGTTTTACTCCAAATAACTATTTTATAGGAGTTACTTCTTTCAACATTCTTATTGGTAATCTATTAATTAAATACACTACTATATTGAATGAGTTAGGCCAAAATTTTAATGGTAGAGATGCTTGAGCTAAAAGAGTAAGGCCCGACTCCACAATATGCATAGTTTTCTCTTAATCAAATCTTTTTTGCTCAGATGTGTAAGGACATGTAGTTCTATGATCTATTCCCTTCTTATTAAAGAAATTAGTAAGAGTTTTGTATTCAGTATCCCCATCAGTCTGTATAACATTGAATTGAAACCCAGTTTTTTTTCAACTAATGACACAAAATGCAGTACAATATTAAATGTTTCAAACTTAGCTTTTAAAAAATAAACCAAGTATGTATTGGATATGCATCGATAAAGGATATGTAGTACCTGTAACCATAATCTGAATATATTGGGGATGGACCCTAAAGATTTATAGCAACTAATTCCAATGGATTTGAATAGATAGTAAGAGATAATGGGTACAAACATATGGTACAAAATTATTCTCAAAAGTAATTTTGCTTTCACTAAGTACTTGTTTAACAATATTTGCATTTAGGTGCCCAAATTTGTAATGCCACGGATCAAGTGTACTTTTATTTTTTTATTTGAGTAACCTTAAATAGATTACAACTTTTTTTTACAGTATTGGTGGAGTTAACAAGATTGAATCTATAAAGGCCTTTGTGACGACCTGCAAATCTGTACCCTTTGAATCGACAATAACCCACACTTGTCCGACCCAAAAAGCACAGACTGACGGAAAGTCAAGAGAAAGAAAAGAAGAAGAGAAGAGAAGAAAGAGAGAAGATAGAAACAAAAAACAATACAGAGTCTCACATTACAGCGGAAAACATATAATATCATACAATGATCTTTACAAAATAGAAACTATATATATACACATCAATCAGAGTTCAACAATCAATCAGTAGTTATCAGCTTGAACAGTTATAATAACCTGTCCTCACAAATGCCGATAATATAAAACAACAACTAAACATAGCGGATAATCAATAATCAAAACAAGTACGTGTATACGAAAATGAAGATCTCCAGCTCTTCTGCTGAAGCTCCAAAGGCATCAAATCTAGACCTGTAAATTGCTCGGTCCGACCCGAGCATTGAAAGGGAAGAATGCCTGGATCAGTCTGGTAAACCAGCGTGAGAAACACACTCAACTGAATTTTATTAAATTTCCAAAATTTTCCTTTATCAAAACAAAAGTATCTCATAAGACAAGTCCACACATAAACACGGACATGTTTTTATCTTACGATAACTAAAACATTTCTTTCATATCAAATCCTCTTATATTATACTGGTGTCTAGTATACAAATAATATTAATTATAGTCGAAATGGTTACCCATATTGCATTTCGAGGCTACTCATTACGCCTTTACAAACAAAAATCGCAGCTCGTAGTGGGTTTTGGATTTCCATACAAATGACCAAAAGAAGGGACTACCTTCTGGCAGTACATCTCTACAAGAATGTACCGAGGACCATCACAAAGGATCCTCTAACAACACAAGACTGACCCACCTTTATAACTAGATGGTACCGAATACATCATCCTCTGGTCGTTACCGACCTTTACCGAAGGCCCTCTAGCATACAAACCACAATAATCAGATACACGACGTCATAGCATGCAAAGATGTATCTAGAAATGGATGATCATATCCTATTTGGGAATGATCCACTTAGCCTTGCTGCATCTAACCCTGTTTTGGTCATTTCCGGTTGATGAGGCCTGACGAGGTAACGATTACCTTTCACAATCACATATCACATCACTTAGAATGTCGCACGGCCACTTCCGTTGACTACTAATTACCTTCCACAAAAATACAACCCTTAAGCTCATACGTCTCAAGGAGGGTGTTAAGATAAGAGAAGTTGTCTTCTCCGCCACCACTGATGTATGTTTGTAAAAACCAATGTACGTAATCTTAAGAAATGCAATGTCAGACAAACATCCATACAAGTTATCCAGGAACAGGACAAACCGAATGTACTTTCCTACCACATCCTGTCGGGAAATCCCTAGGATTAGTGTGACGCCCCGCCTCTATACCCACGCTAGCCAAGAACACTATGGTGTAGTGCTGTCAACTAGCGCGGAGAATAAGGCTGTTGAGGAGCGGCCATCAGTAGTTAGGCCTTACACTAGTATTGGTTATCTCGATAGGAGTGGTATATAAATATATATATTCTTTCATTTTTCATCTCTGATTTATTTTCTCCCATCGAAATTCCCCAATTCCAGTATAAAACGAACTACGATGGTTCATAATAGTTTAGAACAGTAAATATAAAATATTACACAGATAATATAATGCGGAACACAAATAAAACAGAAAGTCTCATATATACAATAACTGATGTCAGTTACAATACATTTGATACAATACATATGACACGGTACATATGATACAACTATAACAGTCGACTCGGGAAGTTACATATACAAGTACATTAACGTATATAATATACATGAATACATATCTTCCTATACAATTTTATAGACTACTACAAATGACGACGACTACTTCAAAAGATATGAAAGAACTTCATAGCTCTAGCAGCAACCCAAAGCAGAATATCTACAACCTGAAATACTCGGTCTGACCCGATTATTAAATTCAAAAGAAAATAATACTCGGGTCAGTCTAATTCAAACTCAGTTATTAGTGCACCGAAGCAATAATAATTAAATAATGAATAGACGATAGTCACAATAAATTTCATCTATCCGATCCTTAAATAAAAAAATCGGATAACGATAAATATAACACGTAGCAGTGTTAATCAACAAATCAACAAATTCAACCAAATCAGAATGAAATTTAGAATATTGAATTGAATAAACAAAATAGTTCAAACCATTGAAATATCAATTAAAATATTAATTCGAGTAGGGCTGCAGTACACGCACGCGTGCACTGCCTCGCCACTACAACATATGGAAATTCGCAACAAAAGCAATTAGAATATCAATAAAAGCCATACCGTGTGGCTGCAGTTCACGCTTGCGTGCACTGCCTTGCCACTACCGTGATGATGTACCAAATGAATACTGTGTGGCTGCAGTTCACGCTTGCGTGCACTGCCCTGCCACTACGGTGACAGGTACATAATGAAAATTCACAAACGAACACAAGGTCAAACACAAAATACTGTGTTCAACTCAAGGAAATTCAGAAACAAATCCAAATGTATTAATGCAATGCAAACTAACAAGGCCAAGACTGCAACCAAAAAAAGGCAACAAGAATGACTTGAAACAGTGCAACAGGTCAAGGGTGAGTATCAAACTGAAACAACGAAAGTGCAAGAGGTCAAGTCAGTGACTCAACGCAACGGCAACAATCAAGGGCAAACTGCAATAAAATTACAGCCACCACAAGTATGCAAGGGCAACTGCAAATTACATGGGGGATGACACTGTAAAATGAACCAAAGTTCGACTGAGAAATGAATAAGGCAAGCCGACATCAGTGACACAAGTACAAAGATTGACCAGAAATGCAACTCCTAGCAATGCATAAATATGAGTCAAACTCATATACACTGCAATAATACCAAAGAAACATGAAAATGCATAACAAGTATGCAACTACAAAAATAGGAGGAGGGTGAGGGCACCAAGGGTATGGCACCACACACACAAGCACAAGGGCAGGCTGCAACTAAGAACTGCAGTCACCCCATGAATACAACATGGAGAATGTGAAAGCACCAAGGAAAAATATAACAACACAGCTCACAACAGTGGTGAGGGAAAAAATCAATACAGTGCGCAACATAATGCAACAGTGGAAAGGGCTACAACTCAAAGTCCATGTGCAAATAAAAACAGGCAGTAACAAATTGCATAAACAAGCACAAGTGTATCTGCATATTAAATTATGCAAAAAAAACCAAAGTTGCAGTGAATCAACAAAAATCCTCAAAGTGAACAGAGTTTAAGCAACTGACAACATTTACAACTACAGGAAGACGGTGCATAAACAGGTATATACACATGTATGAATACATGTAGTAACCTCGAAACTCAAACTAGGCATGATATGAAAGCGAGCAGAGTTCAAATGGGCTAACAGAGACAACAACTAGTGTTGCAATCTCACACAATATAGGGATACACATCAACAATGAAATGGGGTCTGAGTGCCTAAAAGGTCAGAGACACTTGTAAATGCAGGCAGCACATTAATGAAGACTACACGAGCTAAATGCATCAGTGACACAAGTTCAAGAGAGGTGGCGACAAGTTCGACCCCGAAACTGCTATTAACAGCAGTTATAAAAATAGTGTGACAAAAGAAAATGAAGACACAATCATGCTTCAACCTGAGTCAGAGACCATATTCAAGCATCAACGTGGGTAAGTCAGTGAACAAAACAACAAACAAGTGTTCAACTGCAAAATACCAATATACTGCAAGTGCGACAGGTAAGAGATGGACACAGAGATGGTCAGAGCCGAAGCTCAGAAGGGCCGAGAAATCAAAGCCATAATCCAAAAATCAACATCCCCAAAATCAACTCAATGCAGAAAAGTATCAACAACGAACAAAAAAATCAAATCGAAGCCGAAGACTATGAAAACAGTAAAAGCAAACAAGGTCGAACAAAATTCGAATTAGATGTGAGCAATATAAATTACTCACCTGGTCTGCCAAATCGAAGGAGCCGAAGTAAATAGAAGATCATCGAAGTTGAAAGCCCTAATTGTTGAAGGTCGGCGAACTAACGAAGCTGCCATTGTTGATGCGCCCTAGCTTTTGCAGAGGAATGAAGAACGATCGAAGAAGAAGAACGAAAACGAGATGCCGCCATTTTCGTTCGATTGTTTTCGTTTTAGGGTTAATGAACGAATGAAAAATGGATAAAGGGGGATCGGGTTCGAATGAATGAAAATAAGAAACGGGGAGACCGGTTAAAAAAAATGAAAAATGAAACAAGTTAAAAAGGGGGACGGGTTTTTATCACGGCCTGTTTAACCTTTAAACAAACTTCGAACGAAATTTAACCGATTTAAAAATTCCAACTGCAATTAGCTTAGGAAAAGAAATCGTGCAAAGACGATAATTATTCGGTATGGAATATCGGGTTGTTACATTTAGTAGCGAATAGTCTTCGCATTGGATATTTCATAATGAAGAGACCACTACTACTGGATGTATATTGGGATTTTAAACCCAAACGATCAACAAGCAGTCCCTTACTATGAAAATCCAGAATAACAATATCATCACAAGCAACCTGCATAATCGTCGCATATATGTTGGTCCGAAGTGGTTTTCAGATAAATCTGATCCCGTTCTCTTCGCACCAACAACGCAAAAGTGTTTCTCAACCTCACATAGAAATTAAGTCTCATAGGCATATCACGTCTCCAACTTTCAACTTGTTATCCTTCGGGCCAAGAAGGAAGCTCTATAGATTGGAGTAATACTCCGCACTATACGAATCAACGTCCTCAACACAAATGATAATCAAGCCTACACAGAAGGCTACGTACTAAGTGTACGACTAAATAGTTCCCACATCAGGTCGAGGAACCAAAATTTGGCAAAGTCTGATAGTCGGTTATTTAACTATCAAAGCAAACAAACAAAAATTCAACACGATAACAATCACTGGGCCCTTTTAATTAATCTTTTATTAATTAAACTATTTGCCAAATATTCGCCTAAAATTATCTTTAAAAAGATATATTCTCAAAACATTTCAACTTTTCTGTATTGGAAAACATTTCCATATACCTATTTAATAATAAGTAATTCACAAATCAATCTATTTTCAACACTTAGAAAATATTGCATATACTTAAATCAGGATTAAGTATATATTTTATTCTATAAGGAAAACTTACTTTTAAAACACTTTTATTTGGGTCAAAACGAATGTTGTGTAAAACATCGTTACGACAACCCAAAATCAATAGTATACGGATTCGAAAATAAGATAAATCATAAACCCCAATGCTATACAAAAATATTTCCTTTCGAAAATCATTTATTATAGCAACAGTGTTATAGTCCATCATTTCCTTTACTTCTTGGAAACGTCTATTTCAACACTGAACGTTGAAATCTATGGTTTCAATCCTTAACACATCTTAAAACAACTTTAAACCATTTCACTCCATTTCAAAATATCGCTTTCCAAAACGTTTCTTTAATATATTATTCACTGTCCAAAACCGTTTACCAAATTTAATATTATTTCAACATATAATTTAAAGGATAATTCACTGTCAAAAATCGTGAATATAATACTCTAACCAAATTCAACACTTCTACATATTTAATTAAAGGATTATCCACTGTCCAAAACCGTGGATATAATTCCTTTAATATACTTCTATATTTAACTTATCAAATTCAATCAATTTTGAATTTATAAATCAATGTTTATAAATTCCATTTATATATTATAAAGACTTTCATATAAAAAATTCCTTTATAAATCAATTCCATTAAATAACTTAATTACATGCCAAAAATCCAATTATATGTTAATTACTTATAATCTCTTTATTTTACAACATCCTTCTTTTTATAACTTCACGAATCTTATTTACTTATAAAATCCATTTATAACTCTATTTTAACACTTTTATTTATAAAAATTCAATTTTATAAATCTTATAAATAAACCATTTATAATAATTCAAAATCTCACTTAAAACTATTTTACAAAAAAAGCAACTTTATATTTTAAAAATCACATTTCAATTATATTTCGCAAAAACCATAATTTTTATAACATAAAATTTATAACTTTTATTTATTCAAAATAAATTCAATTCCTTTACATTTCAAAAATCAATAAAACGTTTATTTCCAAAATCACTTTTAAAATCCTTTTAAATTTGGGAAATCATCACTTAAAACATTTTTAAAATATAAAAATAGGCCCAATGCTGCAACAGCACTAAATACATCAATCACGGCATCCATAACATCATATATCATATGATAACAGCATATATCACAATATCCGTAAATAAATCAATACTAGTGAGGAATCCAGTTGGATCCCTCCAACCTGTCACCTGCGACAAATATACATATTAGAATATGTGTACAATGTCCGCTTCAAGGCAGACGCGCGTACAAAGGGTCATCCGCTCATACACGGGAATGTATAGGATCATCTTCTATACTAGGCAGGTATATATCCAAATACCAATCAATATATCATATATCATCCAAAAAATCATCAATCATCATAAATAATATTTATTTCTCACTTATAAAGAAATATCAGTGAGTCAGAAAGAGTGAGTTGTACTCACATTGATTGTGGTCGTCGCGATAGCGATTTATTCCGATTAAAATTAAACGAGCATTTAATTTCAACCAAAATTTTCACTAGCTCAAATAAATCCCAATCCAGTTCCATAATGTAGTGCTCGTCAATACGGACCCAACGCAATTCGTTTCATTAGAAACGGACCTCATATGAAAAAGTTATAATGTTTTAAAATTTATACGAATTTAATATAATATAATTTACTATTTTTTTTTATTTTTATTTTAAACCTTTATCCATCATCGCCATTCGATTTCAACCCTAGAATCAAGGCCGTTGCCTTCTTCTTCTCTACCCAGTAAAACATGCATACGTGAACCCATGAAGCCGCCTTCTTTGATCAATTATCGGGCCATTATCGATCAGCTAGGCGATGATCCATCGCCACAAATCGAAAGTCCTTGCCGAACTCCACCCACGGCCATGGGTCCAGTCATGCTCGATTGTCCCACTGCCTCGTTGTTTGAGCTTGAATGCACACCTTCGAATGCAAATCGCCGTTGATTCGCTTCGTTGTTTATGATCATCTCCGTATGGATTGAACGATCTCGTCACACTCTATAATTTCTTAGTTCAAAGCATTTTGAATCGATTTTTGGATTGGAATATATTAAGGAGGGAAAGAGGATGATTTTCTGGCCATTGAATTGTTTGTGGTGGCTTGCCCTAGCTAGTTAGGGTTTGGTGAAAAATGTATAAAATGTTGGCCTTTTATAGAAAATTTTACGCGACACTATTCATCCGAAAATTTTCCAAACTCGAAACGAAGTGTGCCACCTGGCGTTTATAATGTATTACTCATGTTTCGAAGGCAATGGAATATATATCGGAAGCCAATTCGATCGTATTTGAAAGATAGGTTTTCGAATCGACTTATTTAAATTTAAAATTCACTTAAACCGATTTCTACGCGTTTTAGCATGCGCCGGACAAATCGTAAATCCGATTGACATGAAATTTGAAATATTACAAAAATATAACATTATGGATCCAATGAAACTGGTTTCATCAAAATTCGAGACTGTTTGAAAAATGGCTATTTTCACTCGTCAATTAAATATTAAAATATTCATTTTTTACAGATTAACTTTTAATTCGATTTTAAAAGTTCTATAATATCATTCTAATTCAAATAATATTTAATTCAACTTTATACAACATTTCTATTCATATTAAATCCAATTTTCAATTATTTCAGCAATTTCAAATATTAAATTAACAATTTAATTATCCAACTAAATCACTATATTCAAAATATTATTATTCAGCGTATACACTTAACTTTTAAGTATTTAAAATCCAATTAAATGTACGAATATCGAATTTCGGTCATCCGATATTCGTATATTTAATTAATTTTAAATATTTAAAAGTTAAGTTTATAAGCTGAATAAATAATATTTCGAATACAGTGATTTAACTGGATAATTAAATTGTTAATTTAATATTTGAAATTGCTGAAATAATTGAAAATTGGATTTAATATGAATAAAAATGTTGTATAAAGTTGAATTAAATCTTATTTGAATTAGAATGATGTTACAGAACTTTTAAAATCAAATTAAAAGTTAATTTGTAAAAATTGAATATTTTAATATTTAATTAACGTGTGAAAATAGCCATGTTTAAGACAGTCCCAGATTTCGATGAAACCAATTTCATTGGATCCGTAATTTTATATTATTATAAGATTTCAAATTTCGTATCAATCGGATTTACGGTTTGTCCGGGGCAAGCTAAAACGCATAGAAATCGGTTTAAGTGAATTTTAAATGTAAATAAGTTGATTCGAAAACCTATCTTTCAAATACGATTGAATTGAATTCCGATATATATTCCATTGCATTCGGAAGAGGGGTAATACATTATAAGCGTTAGGCGGCACGTTTCGTTTCGAGTTTGGAAAATTTTCGGATGAATAGTGTCGCGTAAAATTTTCAATAAAAGGCCAACATTTTATTCATTTTTCACCAAACCCTAACTAGCTAGGGCAAGCTGCCACAAACAATTCCAATAGCCATAAAATCATCCTTTTTCCCTCCTTAATATCTTCCAATCCAAAAATCGATTCAAATTGCTTTCAACTAAGAAATTGTAGAGTGTGACGAGATTGTTCAATCCATACGGAGATGACCGTAAACAACGAAGCGAATCAACGACGATTTGCATTCGAAGGCATGCGTTTAATCTTGAACAACGAGGTAGTGGGACAACCGAGATGACCGGACCCATGGTCGTGGGTGGAGTTTGGCAAGGCCTTTCGATTTTGTGGCGATGGATCATCGCCTAGCTGATCGATAATGGCTTGATAATTGATCAAAGAAGGCGGCTTCATGGGTTCACGTTCGCGTGTTTTACTGGGCAGAGAAAAAGAAGGCAACGGCCTTGATTCTAGGATTGAAATCGAATGGCCAGGATGGATAAAGGTTAAAATAAAAAAAATAGTAAATTATATTATATTAAATTCGTATAAACTTTAAAACATTATAACTTTTTCATATGAGGTCTATTTCTAACGAAATGAATTGCGTTAGGTCCGTATTGACGGGCACTACACTATGTAGCTGGATTGGGATTTATTTAAGCTAGCAAAAATTTTGGTTGAAATTAAATGCTTGTTTAATTTTAATCGGAATAAATCGCTATCGCGACGACTACAATCAATGTGAGTATAACTCTCTTTCTGACTTACTGATATTTTTATATAAGTGAGAAATAAATATTATTTATGATGATTGATGATTGTTTGGATGATATATGATATATTGATTGGTATTTGGATATATAACTGCCTAGTGGAGCAGATGACCCTGTATATTCCCGTGTATGAGCGGATGACCCTTTGTACGCGCTTCTGCCTTGAAGTGGACATTGTACACATATTCTAATATATATTTGTTACAGGTGAGAGGTTGGAGGGATCCAACTGGATTCCGCACCAATGTTGATTTATTTATAGATAATTGTGATATATGTTGTTATCATATGATATATGATGTTATGGATGCCGTGATTGATGTATTTAGTGTTGTTGCAGCATTGGGCATATTTTTATATTTTAAAAATGTTTTAAGTAATGATTTCCAAATTTAAAAGGATTTTAAAAGTGATTTTGAAGATAAACGTTTTATTGATTTTTGAAATGTAAAGGAATTGAATTTATTTTGAATAAATAAAAGTTATAATTTTTATGTTATAAAAATTATGATTTGTGCGAAATATAATTGAAATGTGATTTTTAAAATATAAAGTTGATTATTTTGTAAAATAGTTTTAAGTGAGATTTTTAATTATTATAAACGGTTTATTTATAAGATTTATAAATTTGAATTTTATAAATTAAAAGTGTTAAAATAGAGTTATAAATGGATTTTATAAGTAAATAAGATACATGAAGTTATAAAAAGAAGGATGTTGTAAAATAAAGAGATTATAAGTAATTAACTTATAATTGGATTTTTTGCATGTAATTAAGTTATTAAATGGAATTGATTTATAAAGGAATTTTGTATATGAAAGTTTTTATAATATATTAATGGAATTTATAAACATTAGTTTATAAATTCAAAATTGATTGAATTTGATAAGTTAAATATAGAAGTATATTAAAGGAATTATATCCATGATTTTGGACAATGGATAATCCTCTAATTAAATATGTAGGAGTGTTGAATTTGGTTAAAGAATTATATTCACAATTTTTGACAGTGAATTATCCTTTAAATTAAATCTTGAAATAATATTAAATCCGGTAAACGATTTATATTCACCATTTTGGACAATGAATAATATATTAAAGAAATGTTTTGGAAAGTGATATTTTAAAATGGAGTTAAATGGTTTAAAGCTATTTTAAAACGTGCTAAGGATTGAAACCATAGATTTCAACATTCCTTGTTGAAATAGACGTTTTCGAGAAGTAAAGGAAATGATGGACTATAACATTGTTGCTATTGTAAATGACTTTCGGAAGGAAATGTTTTTGTATAGTACCGGGGTTTATGTATTTATCTTATTTTCGAGTCCCTATACTATTGATTTTGGATTGTCATAACGATGTTTTACACAACATTTGTTTTGACCCAAATAAAAGTGTTTTAAAAGTATGTTTTCCTTGTAGAATAAAATATATACTTAATCGTGAATTAAGTATATGCAATATTTTCTAAGTGTTGAAAATAAATTGATTTGTGAATTACTTATTATTAAATAAGTATATGGAAATGTTTTCCAATATAGAAAAGTTGAAATGTTTTGAGAATATGTCTTTTTAAAGATAATTTGAGGTGAATATTTGGAAAATGGTTTAGTTAATAAAAGATTGATTAAAAGGGCCCAGTGATTGTTATGGTGCTGAATGTTTGTTTGCTTTGATAATTAAATAACCGACTATCAGACTTGCCAAAATTTTGGTTCCTCGACTTGATGTAGGAACTATTTAGTCGTACACTTAGTACGTAGCCTTCTGTATAGGCTTTGATTATCATTTGTGTTGGTATAGTGCGGAGTATTACTCCAATCTATCGAGCTTCCTTCTTGGCCCTTAGGATAGCAAGTTTAAAGTTGGAGACGTGATAAGTCTATGAGACTTAATTTCTGTGTGAGGTTGAGAACCGCTTTTTCGTTGTTGGTGCGAAGAGAACGAGATCAGATTTATCTAAAAACCACTTCGGACCAACGTATATGCGACGATTGTGCAGGTTGCTTGTGATGATATTGATATTCCGGATTTTCATAGTGGAGGACTGGTTGTTGATCGTTTGGGATTAAAATCCCAATATACATCCAGTAGAAGTGGTCTCTTCATTATGAAATATCCAATGCGAGGACTATTCGCTACTAATCCTAGGGATTTCCTGACCGGATGTGGTAGGAAAGTACCTTCGGTTTGTCCTGTTCCTAGACAACTTGTACGGATGTCTGTCTGACATTGCATTTCTTAAGATTACGTACATTGGTTTTACAAACGTACATCAGTGGTCGCGGAGAAGGCAATTTCTCTTAGCTTAACTCCCTCCTTGAGACGTAGGAGCTTAAGGGTTGTATTTTTGTGGAAGGCAATTAGTAGTCAACGGAAATGGCCATGTGGCATTCTAAGTGCCGTGATATATGATTGTGAAAGGTAATCGTTACCTCATCAGCCCTCATCAACCGGAAATGACCAAAACAGGGTTAGATGCTGCAAGGCTAAGTGGGTCATTCCTAAGTAGGATATGATTATCCTCTTCAAGATATATCTTTGCACGCTATGACATCGTATATCTGATTATTGTGGTTTGTATGCTAGAAGGCCCTCGGTAAAGGTCGGTAATGATCGGAGGATGATATATTCGTTACTATCTAGTTATAAAGGTGGGCTGGTCTTGTGTTGGTAGAGGTTCCTTTGTGATGGTCCTCGGTACATTCTTCTAGAGATGTACTACTGGAAGGTAGTCCCTTCACCTGGTCATTTATAGGGAAATCCAAAACCCACTACGAGCTGCGATTTTGTTTGTAAAATCATAATGAATAGCCTTGAAATGCTATATGGGTAACCATTTCGACTATGATTAATATTATTTGTATACCAGACACTAGTATAATATAAGAGGATTTGATACGAAGAAATGTTTTAGTTATCGTAATGTAAAAACATGTCCGTGTCTATGTGTGGACTTGTCTTACGAGATACTTTTGTTTTGATAAAGGAAAAGTTTGGTAATTTAATAAAACTCAGTTGAGTGTGTTTCTCACGCTGGTTTACCAGACTGATCCAGGCGTTCTTCCCTTTAAATGCTCGAGTCAGACCGAGTATATTTACAGGTCTAGATTTGATGTCTTTGAAGCTTCAGCAGGAGAGCTGGAGATCTTCATTTTCGTATACACGTACTTGTTTTGATTATTGATTATCCACTGTGTTTAGTTGTTCTTTTATATTATCGGCATTTGTGAGGACAGGTAATTATAACTGTTCAAGCTGATAACTATTGATTGATTGTTGAACTCTGATTGATGTATATATATAGTTTCTATTTTGTAAAGATCATTGATACGATATTATATGTTTTCCGCTGTGATGTGAGACTCTGTATTGTTTTTTGGTTTTATCTTCTCTCTTTCTTCTTTTCTCTTCTTCCTTGTTCTTTTCTTTCTCTTGACTTTCCGTCAGTCTGTACTTTTTGGATCAGACATGTGTGGATTATTGTCGATTCAAAGGGTACGAATTTACGGGTCGTCACAGCCTTTTTCAACATCACCCTACAAAAGAGTTTCCTTAGTTAGTATGTCTTTAACTAAGGAGCACTTGGGAAAAAAATTCAAAGTAGACATTGTTATCTTTAGAAAATTGAGAGATACTGATAAGACTGTTTTTTATCTTTGGTGCTCTCTATAAACTATTTAGAAATTACTATCGTACATCTTTGAAATATTTCTTGACCGACAATAGTAATTCTAATACACTCACCGTTGCCTATGCAAATTGACTATTTACATTTGTACTCTTTATTTTCAAGATTAAGATTGACAAGATTGCTTGTTAAATGATTAGTTGCTCCGGAATCAGGATACCATGTTCCGTCTTGAATTTGTTCTAGTTTTTTGTAACTTGATTTCAGCTACTTTTTGATTGACCGTTTGAGTCTTGTTGCACTAGTGCCATATTTGCACTTAGACTGGCATTTCTCTGACTGTTTGTGTTCTGCCCTGGCACATATATTAAATTTAATCTTAAATAACATTTTGGAGATGTGTGACCTACTTTTTCACAAATTTGGCATCTTGTTCCGTTGTTGTTATTCCATCTTGCTTTGCCCCTTGCTTTTGCTGACTGTTTACCTCATTATTAATGTTAATCTGACTTGTTGATGTACTAATTAATACCCTTGTAAATTGATGCATAATTAATTGACATATCTGGCTCAATAAGCTTCTTATAATCAATTCTTGCTTAATGTGCAAGTAGAACTGAATGTACATGTTTTATTGATGCTGTAATTCTTTTAGATGATATAACAGCCACTACTGCCTCATACTCTTCACTGAACCGTTTAAAATGATTAGAACTTGTTCAGAATTTGAAATTTTATGTCCTTCTGCTTCAAGTAAGTCACTTATCGTTATAATCCTTGTTAGATACTGTCCCATGGAAAGGTTATCCTTTATGATACCGTGCAATTATCTCTTATGATGCATGGCTTTGGAAACAAATTGAGAATTGAATACTCTTTCTACCGTTGCCCAGATTCCATTAGAAGTTTTGCTTCCAATTACTTGAGGCAGTAACTTGATGCTTATAGAAGATAACAGCCATGAACAAATTAAGCTATCTTGCCTTTGATGTCTTGTGAATCATTTATTGCTAACTATTTTGTTTTTTTGGTCAGTTACGAACATGGGTGGTATTGGAATGGTGCCAAGGTGAAATCCTTCAAGACTATAGCCTCTTACAGCAGTTTGCATTTAAACTTTCCAAAGAAGATAATTATCCTCTACAAGATGTGCAGTAATCAATTGACCTTTAGGGCTTACATAGTTTTTATGAGATTTTCAGTGGCAACTTGATGTGGGTTGGATGAAGTATCTGAAATGGTATAGATGTCATTATCTCCTGCCATGATGACTTGAAAAATACGATCAGAATTTTGAGACTGAATGATTTACAATGTCAAGAATATTTAGATGGGTGGTGATCAACTTAGTTACTACCAGTACTCAAAAAATAGAACATATTTAATGAATGTGAAGGAGAGTTTTGGGGTCAATTCAAACTTCCTTTTTGCTTTAGTTTGTTATCCATATTATTTTAAATTTTCTATTCCTATTTAAATTTTGTTTCCCTAAATAAGTATTTCTATGTAGAGGGGGGAATCTGCTGATGGGTCTGGTTAAGGACTGATGTAATAAAAAAAGTTCATATCAATTTCTGAGGCATAAGAACAATGAAAAATTAGAGTATATTTATCAGTAAATATCATTATTGTATTAACACTGAGATGACAAATGAGAGGTGCAATGATCGATTCCAAACGACCATGTAATTTTTATTTGTAATATTATATATGTTGTGATGAGGTGGAGCCTTGGCGCAACGGTTAGGTCACCCGCATAGTGATCTGGGCGTCCATGTTCGAGTCTGGAAACAGCCTTTTTTCAATGTGGAGGAAATGCTGCGTACATTACGACATCTCTAGAGCTTGCTATCATGTGGGAGCCTTGTGCACTGGGTTATACCTTTATTATATATGTTATGATATTTGTATGTATTTTCTTAATAGTTTATTATAAGCAATTTATTTACCTTTGTTTTGAAAAGAAAACTCTTATGTGCTCTAAAGGATAACGAAATCATAACAAAAAAATTCAGATCCATATAAGATCTTCAGGGTCATTCAAATATGTTTTGGATACGGGACATGTTTGGCTGACCTAAGGACCTCTTGGAAAAGAAAAGAAGAAGTGTTTTGAAGTCAATCTACACATATTAATCTTCCCTAAATAATTGGCTTTGATCAGCTTAGGAAGTAAGCTTCTTTTGAAATGCTAAGAACTTGGCATCTTTTAAAGAAAAAAAGTTTTTGACCGCCGCTAATATGTAGTTGTATTCATCACGAACTACATGAAACCAATGGGGTAAATTCGATGTCATATAAGACTGACTATCCTTTACCAATTACGCTGAACCGTGGAGACTTTTACTTGGAAAAAAATGGTATTAAGATCAACATAATAGTTTAGTAAGGTTTGAACTTTGAATAGTTTATCTACCTGCTTTTATTGTGTAAATAAATTTGCACAATCTAGGTCCATTTCACCAAAACAGACACAAAAATAATTGCTGAATATTTTCGTTCATTTTATCACTTTGAATATGTAAAAATATTGTACTTCCTTTCACGTAGTTATGTGTATTTAGGCATTATCTCCAACAGAAACCACCTTAATTTTATGTTTGTCATCTTTTGGTGTTATGCATTTGAACAAACACAAGCTAGTACTGACGACTGATGTAGAGTATTAACGCTAAGATGTAGAACGAGTATTCCGAAGAAGAAGTAGAATAGGTGAAAAAGGCAGAAGGTAATACACCAGAATTGTTGTGTTAATCCCTTACTGTAACGACCCCCTTTCATTCCATAGAAAGACGCATCATTAAGAAGAAAGAAAAGGATAGAAAAGTGAAAAGATAGAAAAGTGAAAAGATAGAAAAGAATGAACCAACAACATCCGAATCTCACAGCGGAACGAATAAAATTATATTATATCACATAAGATATTACATAGTATTGTATACATCAGAGTTATATAGCTAATACAAAACAAACTAGATAGTTATAAACACCCGTCTAGTTATTACAACTCAAGTATATCATAGAGAAACAGATACAATACTAGCACAACAGAATTATTATTTATCTACACGCTGAAGCCTCCTGCTCCATATCTCCTCCAGAACTCCTCAAAGCTAACCTTAATCCCTCAACTACTCATACATAATATGAGTACCCAAGAGTTTAATAAAACAGAAAATAAACCCTTGGGCTAGACATGGGTCTGGTGTGAGTAAACGAGTTAAAGTTGCTTAACTTTGAAAATCCTTTGAAAACAAAGGTATCACGTAAGACTCTCCACAAATAAACATGGGTAAGTTTTTACCTTACGCTAACTAAAACATTTGATATGAAATCCAGTGATATTATAATAGGGTCTAGGGTTTTCAAGTAAATAGAAAATAGCTGAAATTGTTACATTCATTAAATTCCAGCTACTAGACACAAAAGTGGGTAATACAATCAAAACCGTACGGGCACGTAGGAAGAATGGTTTTCCATCAATGGCAAGGCTACTGGGGTAACGCCCATCACAGTATGTGGCCTAGATCACCATACCGAGGATCTACCCTAAATCCCTTGCAACACAAGGCCGGAACCATTCCTTACTGGATAGTCCCGAATAAGACAACCCTGGTAGTTGTCATGATCAACCGCCCACACAGCCGAAATTAAAGGGACCTCTAGACAGGGGTAAATCTCGTCCTACTTAGGTGCTACCCACTTAGCCTTGCTACACCTCCCCTGTTTTAGCCATTCCCGGTTGATGAGGCTTGAGGCTACGATTACCTTTATAGAACACATGTATCTTAGAATGCTCATCGTCCACCTGACGATGTTCTGAAAGCATTCAATTCATACAAGTTCATTCCTGGTTCGAATGAAACCGAAGGCATTATCTCGCCATACTCATTTTGGAATCACCCTCAGAGTTAACGACAATAGCCCTTGCACTTTGAATCTTCATCTCGATCTGAAAGTACTACCCCGTTAAACTCGTATTGGAATCACCCTTAGAGTTTTAACGACAATAGTCCTTAGACCTTGAGTCTTCACTCTTTCATTTGAGATTCACGACCTAATGTTTAATTTGGATCGATGTGTTTTTCGGAATCCCAAATTTGAAAACCGATCCCAGTCTCATCGAATCGAAAATGCCATCCAAATGTCCAAGTGATTTAAGTTTAACAATTTAATTCAATTTAAAACATTGAATTCACACAGCATCATTCACAGATAAGTATCACACATTTATCACTGATATACCCAATATTATATCACAGAATATCACAACATATCATCCAATAGATATCAATCAATTCAGCTATTCTACAAACAATCATCCATAAACAGGCATCATTAACCCTTTTATAATTAGTTTAATCAACTTAAATTAAATTAATTACTTGAGAATTAAACAATTAATCCTTCTTAAACAAAACCAATCACTCTTTACTCACCTAATCCAACTAATTAATCTTCAATCACAGATTAACTATCCTTAAATTATTCCTTAATTGAATAATAATCCTTGATTAATTATTCCTTAATTACATTAAGTAATTAGCCTTTAAATTAATTACACAAATTAATTAATCTTTAATTATTAATTAATCTTAATTAATTTTTAATTAATTAATTATAATTAATGACATTAATCCTTAATTAATTAAATTAATTAATTATACTTTAATCACTTCATTGATTAATTATCCTTTTAATTAATCACATTAATTAATTAATTAAACAATTAATTATTCATTAATTGATGATCCTCTAATTACTTCATTAATTAATTACTCTTTTTGTTACATTTAATAATTAATTATAAACTTAATTACATTTATTAATCAAGCCAGATTAATCACAATCAGTAATTAACTTCCCTTAATTACTTCATTAATTAAAACGACTCCTTGATTAATTACCTTAATTAGTCCTTTAACTACACTGAGTAATTATCACTTAATTACTTCCCCTAAGTAATTATCCTTTAATTCCTATCCATCAAGTAATTTCCTTAATTAATTACATCTAGTAACTATTCATTAATTACTTCACTAAGTAATTACACTTCATTAATTAAGTAATTATACTTAATCTCATCATTAAGTAATTCTCTTAATTAATTAATCCAAATTAATTAACTAAAATTAACCACAATAACTTAATTAATTACACTGAGTAATTAATTTCTTTAATTACTTTATAAAGCAATTATCTTTAATAATTCTTCTTAGCATTAAGTAATTAACTTCTTAATTACTAATTACTTAATTTATTTCTTAGTTAATTAACCTAGATTAAACAATCCTTAATAAAGTAATTAATTACACTTAATTAATTACATAAATTAATTTATCTTAATTTAATTACCCAAATTAATTATTAAAGTTAATTAAGCAATTATACTTTAATTACCTTTATACATAAAACTTTATTAAATTAAGGTAACCCAAACATTTCATTAAACTCTTATCTCCCATATTAAATTAAATTTAAATTTAAAAGCTTGTGTTAATTAACATAAGATCATCATATTTAATTTATTTAAGTTAAATATTTTACCTTAATCACATTTCAATTACACCAACAACATGTTATTTGAAAACATATAGAGATTTATTTCATAATTTAACCCAAGCAAGATTTATAACCAAAATTATTTTTAAACAAAAGTTTAAATATTGAAAATCCATCATACTCTAAGTCAAATATTTATTCATTATAAAACTAGTAAAACACTTTGTTTAAAAAAATTCAACTTGCCGTAATTACATTTATTTTTGAAAATTCATTTATAGAGTTTAAAATCTGTACAGTACTTTGAATTCTGGAAACAACCTCTATTAAAATTTTGCTTTACTTTAAATTTCATTCAGTTTGAAAACAAGTCAAGATTTAAATCCAGGAACGAAACTTACACGAGACAAACACACGCAACCATCTCCTCAAAGACTCCGAGTCGCACACCCATAAACACGATAACAAACCCGAGCCCAGACCCTTCTTCTTCACCAATCAACCCAGATGCACAGAATCTACCTCGTGCACGTGCACGACGTTACTGGACAACGGTGATCATCACTGCAGCCACCTACAAGTCAACACTGACCTCAACGGCCCTACGGCCACATCAAACGGCGGACCCTCCATTGATTCGAAAACGAGCTTCAGCACCCGTCAGGAAGAATAAGTTTGAACGACCAAATTGCCAATCGCCAATGATCTCGATGACCAGAAACCACGGCCTCACTTCCAGAGCAGCTTCGCACTTCAACATCGCGATCCCCCGCCATGCGCTCGAACATGATGCGCCAAAGACGCTGAGAAAACCACAGTAATCATGTCGATCCAATAGAGCAATAAAACCATACATTGCCATACACCGATCACCACGGCCATCAATGAAATCCACACCATTTTTCCCGTGTCCCCTGACACCACGGCCACCTCCATGCTGAAGCTCGACCACCCCTTCGACGCTGATCAACGTCAATTGACCAAGGACCCAAATTCGAACCATTTTCGAATTCACGTCACATACTCAGTTAAAAATTACAAAATTTACTTTAAAATTCATGATTCACCCACACGAATCAAGTTCTAAAATCCGGAGATTAAATTATTGACTTGGATTTTTTTCTAAATTTTGATTTTACTGTAAATCTTAAATTTACAGAATTTTTGTTAAATATAAATACTTAAATTTATTTTTAATAACAATATTTCACTGTTACAATCCATTTCCTTTCAAGGATTAATAGTGATTAACTTGGAAGATAGGAATTTTTTATAAATCTGGAACATGAACAAAAATAGAGCTTAAATTTTGCATATCTACAGACATTCACAGTCACACTTCAATATATATATATGCATTCATCTTCAAATCAAACATGCAAACATTGATATCATGTTTACTGTAACATTCATTCACAGAACAATCATATGACGGGTTAAAACTGTTTTTAAAAGATGTTTACTCACCAGAACTAGAAAAACAAAGAACGCCATCAAATTTGTTTTCCAGAAACTTGATTTTTTGAACTACCATTGTTTTGAAGCTACTGTTGAGTTGAATTTGTTGCTGTTGGATTAATTGTTGAACATTGAATTTTCTGAAATCTTGCTTGTTGAATTGGTTCTTTGCATTGATTTCCAGATTTCAGTTTCCAGGTTGAATACTTTGAATCTGAAGTTGTAATGGCTTCAGATTTTATTACAGTTTTGAATTTTTCTTTTGGTTTTTTGTTTCTATATTTTTTTAGATGAATAAAAACTAAAGAAGATTTTGAGCAAAAGAAAATAAAAAGATTTTTTTTCTTTTAAACAATAATTATAAATAAAAAATTTCTTTTAAATAAAGTGAGGCCACTTGTATTACAAATATCTTACATATATTCAGGTATTTACATATGTCCAAACTTTTATTATTATGTATACAAGTGTATTCCTCATAAATTCCTAAGTTGCAAAGTGTTTTAGATTTGATTATGAAACTAATTACTTAATATTACAAATGATTTAAATCTTAGTTGAATACTTTCTTAAATACTTATGTTTAATGTAAATCATGAAATGTATTTATCTTTATGTTTTATTTATATTTTAAAATCCATTTTCCAAAGATATGTTTAAAAGAAAGAAAATTAAAAAGAAATAAACTTTTATTTAAATTTTATTAAAAGTTTAAACTTAAGTTATTATATCTAACATTGATATTATATATAAAAACTAAATTTATTTTCAAAAACCAATTTAAAAGAAAATGAATTAAGCTTTTATACTAATATACTATTTTTAAGCTATTATACTTTTAACAAAATAATTTTTCTTTAAGTGTTTCGAAAATATAAGATTAATTTTAAATAGTTTTTGAAAAGGATTTTATATTAAATTCAGTCAAAATCTTTCAAATCATCATATATTCATACACACACACACACACACACACACACATATATATATTACAAATTTTGAAAACGCGTTTCCTACTTAAGTTTAATCCAATACTTTTCTATTTACAATATATATACAAATATATATACATTATAAATAGAAACATTATAAATATTAGCTTCAGAAATTATTTGAATTTTAAAACCGAACTTCAAATCACAATATATATATAAACATATATATTATAATTTGAAAACATTTTTATTGAATTTAAATTGAAACCAATTTCCTTTTTACAATGTATACACATATATTCATTACAAGTAGAATATTTTTATTAACTTAGAAAGATTAATTATTGTCAATTATATTATATATATTAACTTTTGAAAAGAATAAAAAAATATCAAATTAAATTATTATTATTAAGTTTTGAAAAGATAACATTTGTTAAATCAGATTAATTATTAGTTTTGAAAATATAACATTTGCTTAAATTAGATTATTAAATCAATATTACACATTTAAAAATAATTAAAAATGGAAATTATTAAATAAGTATTGCCCAAAATTCCGAGACATCACACTTACTAAATGACGAAGAAGATCCAAACAAGTCAGTAGAAGAGGAGAAGACTACTGAACAGATTTGGGCATCTGCTACAAACTGACTGCATTACATGGCTCGGTTTAGGGTGACACTGAAACTAGAATTGCAGCTACAATTAGGTGGCTAAAACTAGAGTGTGGATGTGCGTCTCGGGGATTGTTCAATCTTGATACTATGTGATACACATGCCAAGCTGAACTTTAGAATACAATGTCTCGGATTAAACCAATGCATAATATTAATCTACAAATAAGCCTGAAACCGAGGCTAGTTATTATGGCTAGAACTATGCTGCTGAATATGCAAAATACAAATTTGAATCTGTACTTGTAGCTTAGTTTAGTTAAAGGAACCACCAAATTTAGAAACCGAGGTTGGATTGAACTACAATACTGGGCATGATAGAGGAAAAACTTCTGAAACTAAGCTTCGAAAAATATAGTTGTGTACTATAGCTATGAATCCTTAAGAGATCAAATGCATGACTAGTGTTTGGTAATAGAATGCTGAAATTCTGAAACTTTTGCTAGTGAGATGCTGAGACTGACTAAAAATAATTCTTGGTGATAGAATGGGGGCATGACACAGTTTCATGCATGCATAGTGGAGGCAGAAAAGTTTGAACCAAGGTGTAGTGATAGCATCGTTGTAAGTGATCTGTGGCATTCAATGGGAAACTGAAAAAGAAAATGCCCATTACAAGCTATATAAAAGTGCACATTGTAAGCAACCTGAATAGGTTAGCATCATTGAGGACCCATTTATTTTATACCTTAGTATGATTAGTGGTAAAATTGAATTATAATATTTGGCTATAAAGTTTGAGTTATAGCAGATGAAACATCAACACCCTCCCTTTGCTAAAAGAGATGCAAAAATAAAATTATTTTAACCGTTGGACGAGGTTACTAATTTTGGCTTTTATATTTCTTATTGATAAGATCATAAATGTAACTATTGATGTATGAAAAATTCGTATAGTTACATATGTTTGATGAAGGATTTTTTTTTTGCAGCTTAGTACTACAATGTTTTTACACTGATTTCTGATTTGGAAGGGTTTTCTTAACATTCCAGCTATGCATAGAGCTTGAAAGTGGTGATAACGACTAACGTGTCTGTCGTTGGAGCCACAAACAGGTTATGGTCCTAATATTATATCATATCATAGCTCTGCCTTAATGAATATATTACCACTATTCGAGCAAGGTGTATGTCATTTGAGTATCATCAAAACAATTTTACATCGTTTAGAAATAACGAAAGGATGAACAAAAAGAAATAAATCATAAAATCTACAATAAAAATGGATAGAAAGAGTGATACATCATTCAAATAAAGCCCTAATTATGATGTCTTAAAGGGTTCAAACCCATGATCTCTAGAACCTCTGCTTAAAGCGCCACACTTATAACAACCTGAGATAAAGGTACTTGACATCATAAAATCTATTATTGTTTTTAAAAGTCAATATGATAATTATAATTAATTGATTTTTTGTATTGTTGAAATAATTTTATGATTAATCAGAAAAATAAAAATAATGATTAACGCGGTTCTCATGGTCTTACCAATTGAACTTAAAACTTTTCACCTTGCACCAACACGGTTTGCCTCATAGTTCGACCTTCGAAAATATGATTTATAGCATAAATGCATTTAGATAACAAGAATTTGTGCATTAAGTAAAAGCTTACCCAAATGCCTATATATTGTCTTCCTTTACGTTAGGTAAAATGTTTAGTTATTCATGATTCAGATTCATTTTAAAAAGAAGATGGAGTTATCATGATTCATGGGGACTGCACACTAAAATTTTGAGCACATTGGTCAATTATACGTCATTCTAACAACCAATTCTTCTATTTTCTACAGACATTTACCAAGGAACGCCTTGATATCCTCCTATTCCACTAATTACACAAGCGGTACTTTCTTGATGATCATTTACATTCAAAAATCATAACCAGTGAAAAGGTGTTGTTATGAACAAGTGTTGTTGTGGTATTATAGCAATTTTGTCTAAACGGATTGAAATCATTGATTAATGTAGAGATATTCGCATGTTGCTAGAATTCCTCCTACACATCCTATTTTCAGATTAGTTTAGGGTATGAGTTTGTTTTTGAAGATGGAAGAAGTGGGAAAAAGATCGAAGAAGAGAGGTGGAATGTATAGTCCCACATCTAAGAAAATAAGAGATTATACTAAGTTAAATATGGGATTCTCTAAGGAAGGTTGGACCCTTTGGACACCCAAAGCTTTTCTTTGATGTGAGGAGGGATGTGACGCCCCACCTCTATACTCACACTAGCCAAGGACACTCGGAGTAATGCCGTCGACTAGCGCGAAGAATAAGGTTGTTGAGGAGTGACCATCCGTGTAATTGCTTTGTGCGAGCAACGATATGTCAGATAGAATAACATGCATTTCATTTCAAGGGAAATCCATCATACCGATACAAACTTAAAGCTACTACACAGTGGCTATATGGTCTTCGAAAACAAATATAGAAATAAACATAACATAAACCAGTCACAAGAAGTTCATATCTCAAAGGTGGAAACAGATATGAATATAACACATAAAAGTGTACACCATAGTAGTGGTCTAACAGGATCCACAATATCACAAAAGAATAGTTACAAGTGCTACCCAAAAGAATAGGTATACATCATGGAGTCTATATCTTAAATGTATACAACAAAATCAACTACTAATCTAAGTAGTTAGCCAAAAATCAGGCGACACTCCCTGATAGGAAATCAAGCAGAAGCACCTGTAATATCTCGGGGTGACCCGAGTATTATTTAATAAGAAAATAATAAATGTATCAGTCTAGCTATAAATATCAGATAAAAAATGAGATAGAATAAGAGATATGACAAATACGTATGATAACAATAATGTTCTACTGTGATAAGTATGCGATTAAAAATAAAGCAGAGATGAATCAATATCACAAGAATCTTCTCATAGATAAAAAAGAATGTCATATACTTTATTTTATTCACCAAACCACTAATATTGACATCATATCGATGCCAATCATAAAAATTGGTGAGACGCAAATTCTGGAAACCATCAATTAGAAATCTAGAAATTACAAAAACTGGGAGGCCTATACAAAGAGGGAGCATGAAAGCTCACCAACACGTGTATCAAAAAACGGAATGCTATTCCATGGTTGCTAACCATTAACTTCGAGCTGGTGCAACGATGTAGTATAATAACAGTACGCTCGAGGGACCTGAAATTCAAATAGTTTGGAACATCGACGCAGTACAATAATGGTACGTCCAATGAACCGAAACTCCTATAATTTGGAACATCAATGCAGTACAATAACGGTACGTCCAATAGACCTAATAAAACTAGAACAGCGATGTAGTACAATATTGGTACATCCATTGAACCAAACAAGCCGAAACATCGATGCAGTACAATAACGGTACATCCATGAATCGACAGTATTAATGAACGTGCGTCGCTAGCCCATAAAAATAAGTCGACACTCCAAAGAATACATGGGTCGTTAGCCTATAAAAGAAATGAGACAAAGCTCAATAAAATGAGGTATAGTCCCCTAAGTGGACAAAGAGACACATCATATCACCAGTCTAAATCATCAAAATGATTATCATCGATCAATAAGAAGTGTCAATTACACTAAGCTAGAAAATAAATGAGTTTAGCTTCATGTCCCATAACCACCGGCTTAACTTAAATACTTACGAACAAATTGTAGATCTCCACTTGAAAGGTGTCATAAGAGTTTCAATCGAACAAGTCAAAGCTAACCGACAAAGTAAACGCAAGCGTTTCATACCACTTGTTTTACTAAGCCGTTTAATTAGATTTCTCAAACGAATGAGGTAAAGGTTTGTGTGTAATAATAGATTGGAAAACAGTTTTAATAAACGAGCTTTGATACTAAAAATAGCATTGAAATCATCTTTGTAAAAGAGTTTGAATATTAGCCACTAGTATAGAAACCTTTGTATTTTAAAGTGACAAATCATAGAAATAATTGTAGAAACAATCAATCACCACAATTCACATATGAAGATGTTAATTAATTCTAAAGAAATCGATACCAAATCCATCAAAATGGATATTCGCAAAAATCCATAAAAAGAAGTCATCAAAGTCGATAAAAGTGATAACAACTAATCAGATCGACCAAAATCGATTAACATTTGAAATTTAAATCAAAAGCAAGATGAATAGGCAAAATTAGGCATTTCCAGACGTCTGAAGGGTTGTTCTAGATGTCTGGATTTGGTTTCTGGAAAGATTCCAGAAAACCATCCAGGCGTCTGAAGACATAAATCAGACGTTTGATATCCTTTCAGACGACTGGGAGACAATCCAGACGTCTGGTTTTGGTTTCTGGAGATATTCCAGAAAACATACCAGGCGTTTGAATTCTAAGATTAGACGTCTGGCCTCCTTTCAGACGTTTGAAATTAGTCACTGCCCTTTTTATTTTTATTTTTCTGGCGAGAATTATTTTCTCTAGAATGCAAAATCAGACGTCTGGCGTTGATCTCCAGACATCTGAACACCTCATCTGGGCAAATATTTGCCTAGGCCATGATAGCCAAATTGATGTCAGGAGCGATCGAGCGAGCAGTGACAACTAAGGATTTACGCCAAGCGACAACCCGGCCTTATAGCTCTTCGATACACCCCAAACAATATATCCAATCATCCATTGAAGGATTTTCATCAAATTGGACTTTAAATCCAAAAAATTGGTGAATCGCCATATCAAATCAAAAGTAAATGATCATGAACAAATGTTAGGAATTCATACCCAACAACAAAGATAGATATAGACAAAGATGTGAGATAAAAATCTCACCTTTTTCACAAAAACAAGGAAAAAGAAGCTTGAAAACAAAGGAGGATCAACCGCTCTTCAATCTCAACTCTAGAAGCTCCAAACTAAGATTAAAAACAATAATTTTCCAAATAAGGTTATAGGAAATTTTAGAAATTGGAGAGAGATTGAGATAGAGAAGAAGGGGATACTTACCTAAGCTTCTCTTTGAATTTGGAGCTAAAACTTGGATTTGCTAAAGAAACTAGGGTTTAGGATTTTAATTTTTCATCTCCACCACCATTTTTGCTAAAGCTTAAGTTGTAGGAAATATTATGAAGTAATGAAGAGGAGTGGAGGGGAGTTGATATGTTTTAATGAGCTGAACCAAACCCAAAGCCCTAAGTGAAAAGGTCGAAATTTTAGCTAGCTCCAAACATATCGATGTTTATACTCAAAAAGGTCGCAAACGCCATTTTGAACTCAATGGGAGTGGTCTCGAGTTCTAGTTCGACTATTTGCAAAAAGTAGCTTTTCGGACTATAATCCGACTAATGATGCTATATTTTAATATACAATCGTAAAATATGCGGGTTGTTACAGACTCCCCTCCTTAAAGAAATAGCGTCCTCGCAATACTTAATAAGAAAATAAAGAGTAACAGCCATTAAAGCACATCAACAAAAAAGAAAATTTGAAATAAGAAGTTCACCATAAAGACCATGAAAGAGTAAGTTCGAACGTGTTTGCTCAATGAATTCTCAGGATTCCCAAGAGCAATCCTTAGTATTCGAGAACCATTGAACTTTCATAAGAGAAACATCTTTATTTCGAAAGCGCTCAACCTCCGAGGCAATGATGAGAATAGGATGTTTCTCATAAGTCAAATCTGGTGAAACTTCAATTTCCTCAATAACACCGGGATCAAGAGTAAAATTGGAATACCCAAGGTATTTCCGTAGTTGACAGACGTCGAAAACGTCATGGATAGTAGAAAATTGAGCCGATGCAACAACGTAGTACAATAATGGTATGCCAAGAAACTAGAAACTCGAATAATGTGAAATAATGGCGTAATAAAATAACGGTACGCCATATGAACCAAAGCTCAAATAATTCGGAACACCGACGCAGTACAAATGGTACGTCACATGAACCGAAGTTCAAATAATTCGGAACATTGACGTAGTACAAACGGTACGTCAAATGATCCGAAGTTCAAATAATTCGGAACACCAACGCAGTTCAAACGGTACGTCAAATGAACCGAAGTTCAAATAATTAGGAACACCGACGTAGTACAAATAGTACGTTAAATGAACCGAAGTTCAAATAATTCGGAACATTGACCAGTACAAACGGTACGTCAAATGAACCGAAGTTCAAAATAATTCGGAATATTGACGCAGTACAAACGGTACATCAAATGAACCGAAGTTCAAATAATTCGAAACACCGACGCAGTACAAACCGTACGTCCAATGAACCGAAGTTCAAATAATTCGAAACACCGACACAGTACAAACGGTACGTCCAATGAACCGAAGTTCAAATAATTCGGAACATTGACGCAGTACAAACGGAATGTCAAATGAACCAAAGTTCAAATAATTAGGAACATTGACGCAGCACAAACGGTACGTCAAATGAACTGAAAAGTCGGGACAATGATGTAGTACAATAACGGTACATCTGATGAACTGAACACCATAAAAGAACATCGGAGCTAGTCGATAAAAGAAATGAGACGAAGCTCAATGAAGCGAGGTACATCGAAACGTCCGACGAACTTGGTAAAAAGATCATTCCATTCGGACATCATCAAAGAAACAACCACCTGTTGCTTACGACTAACTGCATCGGCAACGCTATTTCCCTTTCCGGGAGTATAAAGAATATCAAGATCACAAGATGTAAGGAACTCGAGCCAACGTTGTCGATGTAAATTAAGTTCCTTATGAGAAAATAAACATTTCAACGGAGTGGGGAACGAATTTCTCCCCCAAAAATAAATGATGATGCCAAACTCTAAAAGCGATAACAATAGCTGCGAGCACTAGATCATGAATGGCATACCTAGTCTCGATATGCTTTAATTGTTAAAAGCATAAGTGATAGCATGTCCCTTATGCAAGAGAACGGCACCTAAACCAATACGACTCATATCTGTACAAACAGAAAAGCCTTGATCCCTTTAGAAATCACAAGGATAGAAGTATCGAAAAGAAAGAGTTCTTTTAATTGATCCTCTTTCCCAAAAAGCTAAAACTTTAAAAATTGCAATTAACTTTATGTAATCATCTTTCTAAAAAAATTACTTATTCGAAGTCAATTTACTGTGTCTGATTGTCTCATCAAAATGTTTAGGAGATTCTTATCGATAACGTTGATCAGGCGCATCGACCAGAATTCTTAAAGCACTCAATGGGCAAAGCAACACAAAATCATCTTCTATATGATAAAAATATCTCTAGAAAACACTTTACGAATATTCTCTGCTCGTTTTAAGAACAAAAATCCAATTATACTTATAAATAAATCTTATGAAAAAGATTTGCAAAATTTTAAGTTGTTGTTTTCATCCAAAATCAATAAATACAAGAATGGTCTCATCGAAATATTCATAGAATACTCGATTTATAAAATGGATGAAATAAGCTAGACAAACTGAATGACATAATAAGTCATTCGTAAGAATCATAACGAGTGCAGAATGCGGTAAGTGGAATGCTAACTTCTGCAACTCATAGCAAATGAAAACCGGTGGCAAGGTCGAGCTGAAAAGACCTCAACACCACTCAAAAGATTGCTTAGGTGATAATCCTAAGACAAACTCAAAAATACCGGAAAATTCACAACTACTTGAATGAGGAGAATAACATCTTCCTCAACAAGTGGGTCTAGAAAATAAAATGATGTCACCAAATTGGAATCGAAATTATTTTTAGAAAAATAGAAATCTGCTTAACAGATTGAAAATGTCGAAGATGGATAATCCACACGGGACATAGGATACAAACTTCATAATTATTAACCCAATCCTTTCACAAAAATCAATTCCGAAGCCTAAGTAACGCATAATATGCAAATCGGTTTGGAAAGAAAAAATCACATAAAATAATCTTGACATCAAAACAAAGCAAATTGAGTGTTGCGGATCCAACAACCGGACTCGCAATTCTCAAAGAAGCCATCAAGCCCAAAATATTTAATGAAAAAGAATCAACAAGTTCTTTCGATACAAAATAATGAGATGAACTCATATCAACAAGAACTTGAAAAAGATAATCACAAATAAAATGTCATCAACGATTGAATGAGGAATACCTTGACTAAGAAAAGTGTCACTAGGAGCTTTTAGCTTTCCCTCTCTCCTACTTTGTAGTTTAGGACATGTAGATAAGTAATGACCCGAGCCTTTGCAATAGCGGCAATAAAGGGGTTTCAGGCACTTGATTACATAATGGTCTGTGGAACCACAATTGTAGCATTGTTTACGACTAGAGGTAGGAGTCTTTGCTAACGAAGTTTCTTGCTACCCTTTCTTCTTGCTTTGAAGTATAGGGCAGGCAGAAATATGATGACTTGAATTTTTGCAATAACGACAAAAGAGTGGCTCCGGACACTCCTTTGCATAGTGGTCCTTAGAATTACAATTGTAGCATCCTCCACAATTAGGGATTGGAGTCTTTGCTACCAAAGTAGTTTGCTTCACCTTCTTATTGGGATAAGGGCTTTTGAACTTAATATGCCTCTTCTCTGAAATCCCAATATCACTATCACTTCCTTTACCAACCTCTTCATGTCAAAGAGTGATATCCACAAGCTGATTGAAAGGAACATCAAGTTTCAGAGGTAAAACCATTTCGGGGTTCTTACTCAAAGCACAGATAAACCTTTGATTCTGTACAAGATCCAAAATTTGTTGGGCATACATGAATACGCCATCCAAAGAAGGACTACTGGATTGACCAGCGCTAGGACTGCCAGAACTAACCATCTCTTCTTCTTTAAGAAAGAAAGAAAGAAGAGGAAAAGGTTATTCACAGAATGAACATCAAACAATGATGATAGATAAAACAAGGCATCGCAAAAGAAAATAGGATAAGATGGTACGAAGATTCGAATTAAATCCTAAGGCATGACTCCTAAGATGGAACTTAGGACGATAATCCTTGCTAGATTATTCTACATTGTTCCGAAGTTTGGCTCCGATACCAAGCTATGACGCCCCATCTCTATACTCACACTAGCTAAGGACATTACGGAGTAGTGTCATCGACTAGCGTAAAGAATAAGGCTGTTGAGGAGCGACCATCCGTGTAATTGCTTTGTGCGAGCACTGTTATGTCAGATAGAATAACATGCATTTCATTTCAAGGGAAATCTGTCATACCGATACAAACTCAAAGCTACTACACAGTGGCTATGTGGTCTTCAGTAACAAATAAAGAAATAAACATAACATAAACCAGTCAGAAGAAGTTCATATCTCAAAGGCGAAAACAGATATGAATATAACACATAAAAGTGTACACCAGAGTAATGGTCTAACAAGATCCATAATATCACAAAAGAATAGTTACAAGTGCTACCTAAAAGAATAAGTATACATCATGGAGTCTACATCTCAAATGTATACAACAAAATCAACTACTAATCTAAGTAGTTAGCCAAAAATCAGATGACAGTCCTTGATAGGAAATCAAGCAGAAGCACCTGTATTATCTCGGTCTGACCCGAGTATTATTTAATAAGAAAATAATAAACGGATCAGTCTAGCTATAAATATCAAATAAAAATGAGATAGAATAAGGGATATGACAAATATGTATGATAACAATAATGTTGTACTGTGATAAGTATGCAATTAAAAATCAAGCAGAGATTAATCAATATCACAAGAATCTTCTCATAGATCAAAAAGAATGTCATATACTTTATTTTATTCACGAAACCACTAATATTGACATCATATCGATGCCAATCATAAAAATTGGTGACGCACAAATTCTAGAAACCATCAATTAAAAATCTAGAAATCACAAAAAGGGGGAGGCCTATCACAAAACGGGAGCATGAAAGCTCACCAACATGTGTATCACAAAACGGAACGCTATTCCATGGTTGCTAACCATTAACTTCGAGCCGGTGCAATGACGTAGTATAATAACAGTACGCCCGAGGGACCTGAAACTCAAATAGTTCGGAACATCGACACAGTATGTAACGATCCTAATTTTTGATTTAAATTTAAATTAATAATTAATGTGAATTTTGGATAAATTTTGAAATTATTTTGAATTTGAAGTATATATATGAGTAAATTTGGGTTTGACTTTAAAATTTGAATTTTGAATATTGAATTTGTATTTAAAATTTGAATAAAAGACTTAGAAAATGATTTGGGTAAAAACATTATTTATATTTATTTATGGGTAGTTAGTTTTATAATTATAAAAATATATTAATATAAATTAAATGTTGATAGTTAAACTTTAAAACATAGAAATAAAAAAACAAGTTATGCAACCAGAAAAGAAAAAAATAAACATGAACATAAAACAAGACATATATGTTTTGCTGTAAAATTCATATACAATGTACAAACAAATAAAAGAAACAAGTATAAGTATGAAAGGCTTGCATAGGAAGATAATAACACATTTCAAGTATGTAGATTAAAATATCTAAAAGCAAGACAAATATAATTAATGCCATTATCTTTAGCACACAAAAATATTATCTTATCAGCCGTAATCTTGTTTAATCAAACAAAGAAAATATCTTTGTCCTGTATTGTACAAACAAAATGATATCCCTGTAAACTCACATTGCATATATCAATCTTCATCAATTCGTTCATTTAAACTGGAGACCTCAAGTAAGTAATATCAACTTAAACTTAAACAAAAACTTCAGCTTAAACATTAAACAAATCAACAACAACCAGAGAATCAAAAAGAAGTTTCAGCAAGCAAATTTCGAAGTCTGTGTCAAGCAGAAGCTCTGTTCTTTCTTCTGGAGAACACATGTGAGTAACATTTTCTTTAAAATTTAAAGATATAAATCTGTTGCAAGCATATCTGTAACTAAGTATGGTGGTATATGTATATGACTTCTCTATGTACACTTGAATGTTGGAAGTATTTGTGTAGACTGATGATTATATTGTCCTCTGTCTACAATCCTAAATATAAGATTTGAGTTCAAAAAAATAATTTCCACTTGATTTACTCAATGTTTGGACATAGTATTAAAACAAACATTGTTAGTTATAGCGTATACTCAAGATTCAATTTTTATGTAAGTTAAAATAACTTAAAAATAACCCTAGGAGGCATGAAACTTAGCAAAACTTTTGATGAGTCAAAATTTGACCCTTTTTAATTTACGAATTCAGGCAAGTAAATTGAATCCGTATACTTCAATATGATTTTTAAAACAAAAATCATAATTTTTCGTTAGAGGATGACAGAGCAATTCTGGTTTGCACTATTTTGGGAATTTTGGGAAAATTTGTTGATGTGGTGGATCTGGAAGGTTGTAGTTCTTCCTGGAGGTGGATGAATGTTTGGTGAGTGGAGGAAAAATGGCAGGTGGATGGTCAGAATTCGGTGGCGACAGTGGTTGCTCGTTGTTATTTCTAAACCTAGTTTTGACTAGGTCGAAGTTTTGGGTCAGTTCGATTCCTCTAGTGCATCGAGTGTTGCAGAGTTCTGGGAATTGGAAGAGGGGATGTAGGCGAAGTTGTAGCCGGAGTTGCTGGTGTTTTGATGATCAGCATTGGGAGGACAACCGTTGACAGGTTTGGGGTTGGTTGCAGTCTTGAGTTCCAGGTTTGGTTTTATGAACTCGATTTTAATTTCGAGTTGCTGTGGGAATTTGGTTGATCGAGATCGAGTCTAGAGATGGTCGCCGACGTGATGAAGCCTTCATAGATGGCTAGAGGTTGTCAGAGTCACGGTGCATGTGCGCCGTGCATTTTTATTTTCTGATGAACTTTGTTTGTGCAGAGAAATGGAACTCGGGTTGGACTCGAGTTGTTCGAGTAGTTAACTCGAAGTAGATAGGGTAGTGGCTCGGGTAGATGCTTGTTACAGGTTTCAACCTGTCTAGTTTTGAAATTTTAAGAACTGAAATTAAAATTATAAAGCAAGGTTTAAACTAAGTTTTTAAATCAAAGTTTAAATATAAATTTAAGTTTAGATTGATTCTTAGGTTGGAAATAATTAAGTTTTTAAATTCAACATTGTTTAATAACTTTAAGGTGTTTAAGTATTTAAGTATATTTGAATTTAAAAATGAAATTTAAATTGTAAAGGAAAGATTTAAACAAAGTTAAATCAAATTTTGAAACCTGGACTTAAAATCTAAATTGGAAATCTAGATTTTGAAATAAAATAAAGTTTATAAATTTAAATGTTTAAATAAGTTTTAATGTTAAAATATACTTTTAAATATGTGAAATTGAAAGAGAATTTGATTATAACTCTTTTAAGTTTCTTTTGTAATAAAAGTATCACTTAAACATGTGAATTCAAAAGTTTAAAAGTTGGTTTTAAACTTTATTCAGATAAATTGGTATTCATTTTATAGTTTGAAAATTAAAATGAGAAACTTGAAAGAAATATTTTCTAACGTATTCGTGGGTGCCAAATGAAATCATTTATAAGAAGTTTATCTTAAAGTTAATTCAAGATTAAGGATGAACTAATTAAGATATTAGGGATAATTACTTATTATGATTAATTAAGGATAATTAATCAAATGGAGATTAATTAAGGATTGATTTTAACAATTAATTAGATTAATAAATTAATGATTAATGATAATCATTTATGAGAATATGTAAGTGTAATTACTTTATGGTAAGTAATTAAAGGGTTAATTTCTTAAAATAATTGATTAAGGGGTTAATTAATTATGTAATTGGTTTGAAGGTTAATTTAATTAATATGATTAATTAAGAATAATTTAATTAATTATGGTGATTGATTAATTAATTTATATCAAATGATTTGTAATTAATAAATCAGGATTGGATAATTAATTCATAAGTAATTAATTTAATTGGAAATAAATTGAATTAATTAAGAATAAACAATTAATTAATCTTGCTTATAAACGATTATTGAATGCTTGACCTTACTTATGAATGATTATATTGTATGAGATGCCTTGAATTGATTGTCCTATGTGATCTGTGATATTTTGTTCTGTGGATTGAGCTGTGTATAATTTATTCATTTATTTGTGATACATTTGTGATTAATCTGTGATCTGTGAATGAAAGATAAGCGTTATAGTTTATACCGCTTATCAACTATATTTGTGTGTTTTGATCTGTGATGATTGATGATGTTGCACTATTGTGTTAAACCCCTGCACAATACCATACACACACAAATATGGATTTCATGAGGAAATTTATTAAGTCACAGATTTTTGAAATAATTTTTAAATAGACAATTTGAATTCAAACGGTTTGGAAATGGAATCGGGTTGAATGTGAAAAGATTTTGAAATGAAATTTCAAAGTTAAAATTTATTTTTGAATAACTTGATTAAACCTTGAAGTTTAAATAATTTGATTTAAACTTAAATTCAAAATTTGAAACTGAATTCTATGATTTGAACTAGGGATTAAAGATGTCATACAAGTTATATATGGTTAAACCATTTTAAATGTATTGATTTGGGAACTTGAATTTAAATTCAAAGGCTTTAACTCGTGCAAATATAATTGGATTCTTCTGAAACGAAAACTATTTGTTTTCAAATAATAAAGCTCTCACATAAGAAATGAACTTCTAGTTTGTATCAAAAAGGGATTTCAAGTCTAAAATGAAAATGATTTCCAAGATATGGAAAAGGGCTTGAAAGCTATAAGCTAAATCTATGTAACTATAGATTGGATGAATTAATCCTAATCGAAATGGGAATTGTTTTGAAATCCGTAAATGGATCATTGTGAAACTTTGTAAACTTTGTGAAATAAATATTTTTGTTTAAAAGATTTGAATGGTAATTGTTTAACTATTCAAAAAGAAAGGTTCTGGATTTTATAAGTTGTGACTTAACTGAAATCCCATATCCATTTATTTTAAATATTGCGCTCATCATTCGGTTTAGCCGGGAGAGGACCTTGTGTCATATAACCCATTCCGAATAGTGATACGATGTTATGGATTGCATTCGAAGACCGGTGGTGAAGACCGGGTATTTGTGAGAATGATAGGATACGATTGACTCTGCACTGAGTTGCTCCGGTATAGAGTTTCTCTAAGTGATGGAAAGTCCGATCGGGATTGTGAATACTCGGATTTGCAAGGGCTTCTTCGGAAGTGCCTTCGGTTCTGTTCGAACTCGGAACAGACTTGTATGGTTGTATGTCTGACACTACACTTTGAGATATAAAAAAGATTTCTTTCAAATACATATCTGTTGGTGGTGGAGAATTTATTCTCTTAGCTTAACACCCTTATTTGAGATTTACGAGCTCAGAGGTTATGTAGTTGAAGATTATCAGTGATATATTCCCAATTTGGTGGTGTGGCATGCTGAGTGCTGCTGTGTGTTGATGATCATTGTTGATCATTTGTAATCAAAGCATGGCTTTTGTATGAAGCGCTGCTTTGTGGACGAGACTGCATCAGGACCTCGCAACCCGAAAATGGTCGAAACAGGAAAGATGCGGCAAGGTTATGAGGGTCGCGCCCTTTAGGGTGTGTCATTCCCTTATGATAAAGGGTGGTATCATGGTATGGAGCCCAGATATTTACCTATGTGGTGGGCTTCAATCTCATTTCTGTGTGGTTGTTGCTTTGTGGTTTAGAGGCGCCTCGGATAAAGGTCCCAAAGGACTAGGGGGTGGCATGCTCGAGAAGTAGTTACCTAGTTATAGAGGTAACCCGACCTTGTGTTGGCAGAGAGCTGGTTAGGTTCTCGGGACGTCCCACCAGAGGCGTACCCATGGACAGTGGGAAGTTCCTTAGCCCGACCATTTGTTGGAAATTCATTCATCCAACACGCGCCCTGTATGGTTTTAGTTGTATAACCTGCCATTTACTTATGGTGGCGCCCCACTGTTTAGATGGTAGCTATAGTAGGCATACGATACTGGTCGTATGTTGGCTAAGATTTATATTATACTTTTGAAATGTTTTCTACAAAATGCACTTATAATAATAATATCAAAGAAATTTTCTCGTATCAAGCATGTTTGACTATCATAAGGAGCAGTCTCCTCCAATTCTGTTTTTGCATGGAGTGCACGATGGGAGGCCTTATGGTAGTTTCATTTTATAAAAAGCATTGTGGATTTATTTTAAATTCTTCCGTTGATTATTTTAAAGGACCAAACTGTTTTGTTACTCTTACCAGCCCCATGATTGACTCGGAGTTTATTGTTCCTTTCCTAAACTCTGTATGCCCATAATTTTTCCACACAAACAGTCTTGAGTTGGGTTTTTCAGATAGTCAAGTGTATAGATTATCTGGAGTTAGTCTAGTCTTTGGATCAGGATGAGACTTGCTTGTCTAGGTGACACGTGATGTTGGTTCTAGCTTGCTTTGGATCGGAGCATTAGATTTGGGGATGCATTCTATTGAAGATATTATTCCGCTGTTGGTATTATAATTATCTTTCGGCTGCTATTTCTTGTATCTCTGATAGTATTGACATTCATTGTATCATTCTGTTGTATCATATTATATCAGATGTTGTATCGGTCATTGTGATATATATATATATTGATATTCTTTTCTTCTGTTGTATTGTACTTAATGTTGTTATAAGCTCCGGCGAACCAGATTCAACGTTTAGATCTGCGGCATTTGAATATGAGTGTCGTATTCGGTGCCGATTTTCGAAGGTCGAGTCAGGATCGCTACACAGTACAATAAAGGTACGTCCAATGAACCGAAACTCCTATAATTTGGAACATCGATGCAGTACAATAACGGTACATCCAATGGACCTAATAAAACAGGAACACCGATGTAGTACAATATCGGTACATCCATTGATCCAAACAAGCCGGAACATCGATGTAGTACAATAATGGTACATCCGATGAATTGACGGTATAAATGAACGTGCGTCGCTAGCTCATAAAAGTGAGACGAAACTCCAAAGAATAAATGGGTCGTTAGCCTATAAAAGAAATGATACGGAGCTCAATAAAATGAGGTACAGTCCCCTAAGTGGACAAAGAGACACAGCATATCGCCAGTCTAAATCATCAAAATGATCATCATCGATCGATAAGAAGTGTCAATTACACTAAGCTGGTAAATAAATGAGTTTAGCTTCATGTCCCATAACCATTGGCTTAACTTAAATACTTACGAACAAATTGTAGATCTCCACTCAAAAGTCGTCACAAGAGTTTCAATCGAACAAGTCCAAAAATTAACCGACGAAGTAAATGCATGTGTTTCATACCACTTGTTTTACTAAGCCGTTTAATTAGATTTCTCAAACGAATGAGGTAAAGGTTTGTGTGTACTAATAGATTGGAAAACGGTTTTAATAAACGAGCTTTGATACTAAAAATAGCGTTGAAATCATCTTTGTAAAAGAGTTTGAATATTTACTACTAGTATAGAAACCTTTGTATTTTAAAGTGACAAATCATAGAAATAATTGTAGAAACAATCAATCACCACAATTCACATACGAAGACGTGAATTAATTCCAAAGAAATCGATACCAAATCCATCAAAATGGATATTCTCAAAAATCCATAAAAAGAAGTCATCAAAGTCGATAAAAGTGATAACAACTAATCGGATCTACCAAAATCGATTAACATTTGAAATTTAAATCAAAAGTAAGATAAATAGGCAAAACTGGGCATTTCCATACGTCTGAAGGGTTGTTCTAGACGTCTGGATTTGGTTTTTGGAAATATTCCAGAAAACCATCCAGGCGTCTGAAGACATAAATCAGACGTCTGATATCCTTTCAGACGTCTGGGAGACAACCCAGACGTCTTGTTTTGGTTTTTGAAAATATTCCATAAAACCAACCAAGCGTCTGAATTCTAAGATCAGACGTCTGACCTCCTTTTAGATGTCTGAAATGATAATTCAGACGTCTGAAATTAGTCACTGCCCTTTTTATTTTTATTTTTTTAGCGAGAATTATTTTCTCCAGAATGCAAAACAAGACGTCTGGCATTGATCTCCAAACGTCTGAACACCTCATCTGGGCAAATATTTGCCTAGGCCATGATGGCCAAATCGATGTCGGGAGCGATCGAGCGAGCAGCGACAACTAAGGATTTACGCTAAGCGACAACCCGGCCTTATAGCTCTTCGATACACCCCAAACAACATATCCAATCATCCATTAAAGGATTTTCATAAAATTGGACTTTAAATCCAAAATGTGGAAAATCATCATATCAAATCAAATCAAAAGTAAATGATCATGACCAAACGTTAGGAATCCATACCCAACAACAAAGATAGACATAGACAAAGATGTGAGATAAAAATCTCAACTTTTTCACAAAAACAAGGAAGAAGAAGCTTGAAAACAAAGGAGGATCAACCGCTCTTCAATCTCAACTCTAGAAGCTCCAAAATAAGATCAAAAGCAATAATTTCCCAAATTAGGTTATAGGAAATTTCAGAAATTGAAGAGAGATTGAGATGGAGAAGAAGAAGGAGATACTTACCTAAGCTTCTCTTTTAATTTGGAGCTAAAACTTGGATTTGCTAAAGAAACTAGGGTTTAGGATTTTAATTTTCCATCCCCACCACCATTTTTGCTAAAGCTTAAGTTGTAGGAAATATTATGAAGTAATGAAGAGGAGTGGAGGGGAGTTGATATGTTTTAATGAGCTGAACCAAACCCAAAGCCCTAAGTGAAAAGGTCGAATTTTAGCTAGCTCCAAACATATCGATGTTTATACTCAAAAAGGTCGCAAATGCCATTTTGAACTCAATGGAAGTGGTCTCGAGTTCTGATTCGAATGTTTGCAAAATGTAGCTTTTCGGACTATAGTCCGAGTAACGATGCTATATTTAAATATACAATCGTAAAATATGCGGGTTGTTACAGACTCCCCTCCTTAAAGAAATAGCGTCCTCGCAATACTTAATAAGAAAATAAAGAGTAACAGCCATTAAATCACATCAACAAAAAAGAAAATTTGAAATAAGAAGTTCACCATAAAGAGCATGAAAGAGTAAGTCCGAACGTGTTTGCTCGATGAATTCTCAGGATTCCCAAGAGCAATCCTTAGGATTCGAGAACCATTGAACTTTCATAAGAGAAACATCTTTATTTCGAAAGCGCTCAACCCCCGAGGCAATGATGAGAATAGGATGTTTCTCATAAGTCAAATCTGGTGAAACTTCAATTTCCTTAATAACCCCGGGATCAAGAGTAAAATTGGAATACCCAAGGCATTTCCGTAGTTGACGGACGTCGAAAACGTCATGAATAGTAGAAAATTGAGCCGGTGCAACAACGTAGTACAACAATGGTACGCCCGAGAGAATAGAAACTCGAATAATGTGAAATAACGGCGTAGTACAATAACGGTACGCCAGATGAACCAAAGCTCAAATAATTCGGAACACCGACGCAGTACAAATGGTACGTCACATGAACCGAAGTTCAAATAATTCGGAACATTGACGCAGTACAAACGGTATGTCAAATGATCCGAAGTTCAAATAATTCGGAACACCGACGCAGTTCAAACGGTACGTCAAATGAACCGAAGTTCAAATAATTCGAAACACAGACGTAGTACAAACAATACGTCAAATGAACCAAAGTTCAAATAATTCGGAACATTGAACAGTACAACCGGTATGTCAAATGAACCGAAGTTCAAAATAATTCGAAACATTGACGCAGTACAAACGGTACGTCAAATGAACCAAAGTTCAAATAATTCGAAACACCGACGCAGTACAAACAGTACGTCCAATGAACCGAAGTTCAAATAATTTGAAACACCGACAGCAAGAATTATTTTCTCCAGAATTCAAAACCAGACATCTGGCATTGATCTCCAGACGTCTGAACACCTCATCTGGGCAAATATTTGCCTAGGCCATGATGGCCAAATCGATGTCGGGAGCGATCGAGCGAGCATCGACAACTAAGGATTTACGCCAAGCGACAACCCGGCCTTATAGCTCTTCGATACACCCCAAACAACATATCCGATCATCCATTAAAGGATTTTCATAAAATTGGACTTTAAATCCAAAATGTGGAAAATCATCATATCAAATCAAATCAGAAGTAAATGATCATAAGCAAATGTTAGGAATTCATACCCAACAACAAAGATAGATATAGACAAAGATGTGAGATAAAAATCTCACCATTTTCACAAAAACAAGGAGGAAGAAGCTTGAAAACAAAGGAGGATCAACCGCTCTTCAATCTCAACTCTTGAAGCTCCAAACTAAGATCAAAAGCAATAATTTCCCAAATTAGGTTATAGGAAATTTCAGAAATTGGAGAGAGATTGAGATAGAGAAGAAGAAGGGGATACTTACCTAAGCTTCTCTTTGAATTTGGAGCTAAAACTTGGATTTGCTAAAGAAACTAGGGTTTAGGATTTTAATTTTCCATCTCCACCACCATATTTGCTAAAGCTTAAGTTGTAGGAAATATTATGAAGTAATGAAGAGGAGTGTAGGGGAGTTGATATGTTTTAATGAGCTGAACCAAACCCAAAGCCTTAAGTGAAAAGGTCGAAATTTTAGCTAGCTCTAAACATATCGATGTTTATACTCAAAAAGGTCGCAAACGCCATTTTGAACTCAATGGGAGTGGTCTCGAGTTCTAGTTCGACTGTTTGCAAAAAGTAGCGTTTCGGACTATAATCCGACTAACGATGCTATATTTAAATAAAATATCTAAATATACAATCGTAAAATATGTGAGTTGTTACAAGTGAAGTTATGCATTACCACCATACATGCACCCCACCGCCGTCCGTCCGACCGACCGGGTTTGGATCTAAAATGACAAATTAATTTTTGTTTATAGGCCGGATCCTGAATTTGAACAGATAGGTTTCGGCGGGTCAATTGAATGAAGGGATGCATCCGTTTAGTAACAGTTTCAAACTGTTACGAATAGCTGCGATCGTTTGTAACGGTTTCGGACTGTTGGAAAGGATGTGACGCTTGACGAATGAACACTTCCTCACTACTATAAATAGTGATGCCCAAGAACCATCACATAATCACAATCTCTTTTCTACGTACCTTCTTCTTATTCCTCCAGATCTGCAACGCTCGGAAAGTGTTGCAGAACACTAACTTTCACCGTAGTTTGCGACGCCTGTAGGGTGTTTCAAACGCAGAAACATTGCAGATCAATTCTTTTCTTCTTCATTCTATTCTCTACTAAATTGCATCATCAGAGATCAAATTTCAGTGCTCTCGGTCGGATCAAAATTGTACAACTTTTGAACCCGATTGCGCTATTTCAAGGCTTCATTTAACCTTGTAGCCGATAGTTCGTTAGCCCATTTGTACTTATTGGGTTGAACTATTGTCTAAAAGAATCTACATAGTAGATCCTTAAAGTCAAAAGTACAACAATTATCATTTTCATATTTCTCGAATCATCAATACAATTATCCAACACTGATTTCCTCTGTAAATCAAAACACCAAATTCGGTTAAAAAACCAGTCTTCGTTTGTGGTATGCTTTTCAAAGGTGAATCCCTAGAAAATAGGAACCGATGATCTGTTCCATCCATCACCCAACATGGTAAAGTATAAATGAAGTCCATATAGCGCAGATCATTCAATCTTGTAGCAAAATCACATTAATAATATGTGTACAAAGTTTTATGAGATTTATAGAATATACATTAAGCATAAGTTCATCTCCTGTCATATAACCACCACTCTGCAAAATCTAGATTATTCCTCTAGGAGAAAAAAAAACACGAATAGTTAGCTATGAGTTGTATCAAAAAATACAATGATCAAAGATACTTAATTATGAACATTATTGTTCTGACACTATCTTTTCTACAACTTCTGACACTATCTTTTCTACAACTTCATTGATTTTATCTACTTTTGCTTTTGATAAACCCTTAATCCTAGGCAGAGTCCATATATGTCAACCAAAATTAAAATTGTATCAAAAGGGAAGATTATTTAAGATGTTAAGTTGTGGTTTAGTGACAGCTTTCTTTATATCTGGAGTTGCCCGTTTAAATTAGAGTCACTGTTGCCTATCAAGTCGCCACCGATAAACTACCGTCAGAGTCTGGAGTGGCTACTGCCTATTGAGTCAATGCCAACTAACCGCTATCAGAGTCTGAAGTCGCCGCTGCCAGCCTGCTCCTGATTTGCAATATGGCTTTTCTTTCCTCCGCTGCCTACGTTGCTCAATAAATAAAAACTAGTGCCTTTGAATTTTGCGGGACAAGGCCATAGCTTGTCTTGTTTTACTAAAAGGCCGGCCTCGTCGGTTATTTAATACTATACATGTGAGTTTGATAGATGATGCTCTGCTAAGGTCTGGCATATATGGTAAAAATTTATTATTTTGGATTGTTGGATGCCAATGAATAGAGATTGATTCTTAGGCAATTGCTCTAGCAATAATTTCTTTTAATTTTTGGCGCTGATCCATCAGCTTTGGCAAGATTCATTGAAAACTGATTTAGCTTGCATAACTTTTGGCAAAACCAGCAACTATACTTGTAGTAGTTATCACATGATTCTATATCCTCCATTAGATATGAATTTATTTTACATGGATCAGATAAATGAGGCTTCTATGGTTGTAGTGATAGAGAGATGAATTGCTAGTGCAAATGGTAGCATGTGCAATAGTACTGGATCCCCACATGGTAATCAGAAATTAGATTTTCAACCAGCAATGAAGACTTTTGTTTCATCTGTCATTGATGAGGTACAAAATACTATATGACGAACTATGTTGAGTTAGTGGGTAGTTAATGTTATCCATGCAGAAAATATATTTAACTTTTATTACTGGAATGTCTCAAAACATTTTTATAAAGTTAATTAAGGTTGGTGCGTCCATTGAATTGGGAATTTTCATAGGGAAAATTGTAGCTTTGATTTGAATTTATGATGACTTGGGCAAAAATCTTCACACTTTTATTTATTGCAGCTAAAATTGAAGCAACTAGCATAGGATGCATTTTGGACATGGTTTATTTACGTATGAGTTACATAGGCCATTTGAAAATGTACTTCTGTGGTCCTTCATTTTTTTAATCTTATACAAAAGGGTAACTTGTTATTTGCAAGACATGACATGGTCTCCTTTAGTCTTGTTATTTGCATAACACATTTAATATTGCTTGTAAAATTAGGTGAATGCGTACATTTTTGCTTGATTATAGCAGGACGGTGATTAACTTTATACCTAATAATTATTTGATAATAGAACTAGTTTGAATTTATCTTTTTCTTATACTTTGTTGAAGAAAAACGACGGCTTCAAGAGAAGGAAAAATCATGAGCAGTAGCTTGCCTAGGTTGATAGAGTTTCTAGTGCTTTTCTAGTGCTATCCAATTTTGCTACTAGTCTTTATACTTGTAAAACTTGCTAATGAAGCGTTTCGTAATTTATTGAATATTATTTGGTGTATCAAACATGATGTTAACTTTATTGGGTTACAGAAAAAGATTTAATTGTAAAATATACCATTGTGATTTTTTTAATATGTAGTAATGTGGTTAAAAATATAATATAGCACTGCGCCAGATGTAGTTAATGTTTTAGTTCGGTGATATGTTGTTATGATTGTTTAATTTTTCACTGCATTTGGTTTCATAGAATTTTAATTATGTTAGGATACCATCATTTTTCATAGTGCTTAAGAAATGTTGTTGGGGATATATTTACGTTAAAAGTTGGAATAAATACAAAAGATTTATAGAGGAGAATAAAATGAAGAAATTAAATAAAAAAGAAAACGATACACGATAATTATTGTGGTTCGGTTTAATACTGGTCTACGTCTATTTGAACTTTGTTTGTGATTCTACAAAGCTTTTACAACATGATCTTATTGTTCGATGGTCTATGGATTGATAGTGACACATGAGAGTACAACAATAGTACAACAATTTAGAATGTAAAAAAAAGAACGTTGAAATAATGCCCATCACCCTTTATTTATACATGAGGATCACCAGATTTGTCCTTACTATGTCCTTTCCCATGTTCCCCACGTCCAGAGGAAGTCGCCTTGAAAAGATTGGCCACAACCTTTTTATGGAGACTCTCTCTAGACCTTGGAAACGTGGGGAAGAATACGGTAGAGACAATTTTGGTGATCTTCGTCTATAAAAAGAGGAAGATGGGCGCTATTTTGAGATCATTTTTTCTTCATTTTAAATTTCTGTACTACTGTTGTAATCTCATGGGTCGTTACTGATCCAGACTATCGAACCATAAGATCACGTTGTAAAAGCTTTGTAGAATCGTAAACAAAGTTCAAGTGGATGTAGGTTAATGTTTGGTTGAACCACTATAATTGTCATGTGTCGTATTCTTTTTGTTTTGCATTTAATTTATTCTCTTATAAAAACCTTTAGGGTGTTTGTGCCAAAAAATTTAGCATAAATATTTTGGTGATTTCACTGATAACGCATCAATCTCTCACTATTTTGATCTATTTCTACTTTTGAATTGCTTTAGTCCACAAAGTATATCCATCGGTTTCATTTCTATGATCCATGACTATATAGATTTTGGCAAATATATCATAGGATTAACTAAAGTAATAGGTCCGTGAATTACCAGAGAAAATTTTGCTGCCTTTAAACCCACTAATGAAGTTGAGAATGTTGTCTCTCAACATGTTGAAGAGGTTGCTCAACCCAACACTACAGAAACTCAGAGTGCCCAAGATATTATTATTCGAATTGAGATGAATAAAATGATGAAAGAAGTGAATGGTAAGTTGCTCACGACCCAAACAAGATGAAGAAACAATGGAGTACTTGGCTTTGGTGATTCCATTATCTGAGGATTGTAGAAGGACCAATAAAGAGCTATCACCTTTTGTTTCAGAAGATGAAGGTAGTTCCTCATCATTCGATGAGAAACATAGAGTAAGGAAGGAAAAGATTAAATGGAATAATGTCAGGACCTCGGAGAGTAAGAAAAATAGGCCCAGAAGCGCAAACGCACCAATCGATACCGAACCGTCTCAATGGATGGGTACTGATCCCACTTCTCTCGGAATCAATATGGGAGATGTCGATGTTTTGGATGGTGATGTTTCTGTTGGAGATAGTCCATTGTTGGATAGTCGAAATGCTGGAGTTCGAGTTGGGGCTATTGATAATTTGCATGGAAATCGTTGAAGCTAACCATCTGAACGAACATCTCTCTGAAGAAAGGATAGCCCAAGTACCATGGAACTAACCAAGACCATTTGTAGGGCCTATACTCGGAGTAGGCCATAATTATTGCCGTTCAGTTGATCTGAATCAGAATTTTGGGAAGATATGTTGAGAAGGCGGGTGAGTGAAAACCAACAAAGACATAACAATGATTGGGGTTCTTTTCCTTGTAGAAACCCATTCGCAGAAGAGATATTGCGGAAGGCGTACCCAAGAAGGTTTACAATTCCATCCTACAGCGGGGGAAACAGACCCAAGACAACATCTACTGAAATACGAGTGACATATGGACACAACAAGAGCAACATATGTAGTTAGATGCCGATGTTTTCCAGTATTTTTAGAAGGTGTTGCTATAATGTGGTTCACTCGACTTCCATTGAGATTCCTATCTACGTTTGATCGGTTGGCTAGGAAGTTTGTCAAAGTATTTTGCTTGCATACAACCCATCCAAAGGATGTAATATCATTATCAAATGTTTTTTAGATTATTGGAGTGTAACAACCACCCTAAACCATCGGCACTCAATATACATAAAACAATGCGTTGTTGACATGCTCGGCCGATGTACGATGACCATCATAGGTTAGAAAATGAAGCAAAGCATCACAAAACCTGTCGTATATCTCACAACATATGGAATAAAATATAATATACAACATAGATATAAAACATGAGAGGTTGTAATAACTAAGTGATCCAAATATCAACGTACAAATCCATGGAATTTTGTAATGAATAAAAGAATTTATGCGAACAGAAATGAAACTTAATTATTGTTTCATAATAATAGTTGCAGTTAGCAAGCACTGTCGAGGCTCCGCAATGCTGCACAGCGGAATATGCATAGTAATCCATGTATAACACGAGATAGCTCCATCCAGCTCATCCCCTACACAGCTACTGCGACATATCTAGGCCTGCTTTTTAGTCCACTCATCTAAGAGTACACAAGATAATAAGAAGCAAAACATAAAATCTCAGGTCAGATAATAGTGTGAGCGGTATATGAATCTCAACATTCTATATAAGTTGATTAGTAAAGAACAAGGATATACAAACTATATCTGACATGTCCATGCAACCAAAGAGTTAGCACATAACGAATATAATGTGTTACTCTACTAATACAGTAAAGGTACACTGCAACCAATTATGAAGACGGATGCTCAGGCATCCATATCCCTAATATATATCTCCAGTGACATCCCTAAAGTGATAGACTACGGAAGAGAACAACCAAAGGAAGCAAAGCATTCATCAAACAATCATCACTATCACTCGATGTGCTTTATACATATGATAACTCATATGATCTACCCTCTATTAGGGACCACTAAAAATATCGATTTTCAGTGTATGGAGTTTAGCTCAAAGCCGATACTGGAACCTTTTCGCCGGTCCAAGGTACGTAGACCCTTTCAAAATGAACTGGGGTAGCCTTTCAAAGTAACCATGAGCGTCCTCACAATACCCCTACTTTCAAGTACATCAGAAAACACTCCAAGTATCAGTGATCCCTTAACATGCGTATTCGAACCCTTTCCTTGCTCCATCTTGTCTCCATTATCCACGAGGAACCATTCCACGTTCCTCCATTCCACCAAAGAACCATTTAAATGTTCTATCCGTGGGTCACCCTTTCTAGAATCCACCCTCTATGGATAACTATTCTCAAGGCTCCTTTCAACAACAAGCTGTCGTGATCGAAATCTAACTCTTTTCACCATCGAGTTACCTTCATTGAAGTCCCGAAGCTATCATCGTGCAACTACATTTCCATATACTCTAAGCAAACAAACAGACGTCTGCAGCATACTTGCAGAGCCTCTACATCTCTCCCTAGAGGTTTGACCTTGACGCCATCGAAGAAAACCTCTTGGTATCAATCAAAAGCCGTGGGCACCGAGTCAGGTACTTAGCCAATTTTGGCTAAAAAAATTTCCTTGCTTCTAGTATTCCATTTTTCAAGTGTTTTGATCCTGATCATTCCCTTTCAAACCTTTCGGCATCAACTCCAATGCTCTTGGTACAAACTCCAAATGCTCTTATTTCCATGTTGTAACGACCCAAACTTGTACGTTTTGATTTGTGAATATTTAATAAATTTTAAATATTCAATCAATAGTTTTTAAATAAATAAAATAACCCTATTTTAATTAATAAGTAATTATAGAAAATTTATTTTTGAAATGTGATTTACAAAAAGCACTACATTGGAAAAGCCATTTTGGATAGTAGCTAAAGTTTATCCATGGCTAAATATTGTTTAGAATTTAAAAAAAGAATTTTTTGTACATTTGCTATGCATGATCTATGGTCATGGTTTATTTGTCGTGCATGATAACCGAGGACCAATATTAACACTACAATCATGGGTGCCATAGACCCAGTTGCACGGAACCTTGGAATTTTAGGAATTGGTCTTATTTTAATCCAATACTACTAGTGTAGATAATGTTGAGCTCCCCGATAATATGACTAACTAGAATTTTGGATAAAAGATACAAGTAGACAACATAATAACATGACATAAAATGACAACAAATATCATAAGCAAAACTCATATCAGATCAAAAACAATGTATGGCAAACACATGATATAAGTTTAAACAAATGAAAAACATATCTATTAATGATGTCTCACTAGTCGAATAATACGTAAGCATCTTTAAACTAACTATTCATATGGACTCCATTTTTTGTCTAACGTGAAGCTATCCAAAAATAAAAGTTTTAGAAATTTAGATAACAAGATAGGTGTAGTCCATTCCTATAGTTTTTCCACATCAACAAACTAACTAGAAAAACCATCACCCTCTCTATATTTTATAATCAAGTTTATCCATTAAAATGCACTAAGGATGAAACAATATTACACCATATAACAGCATTTAATGACAGAGGAAAATGAACTAGTAGAGATACAGAATGTATCAGTTCAACAAATCATGCATCAACAATTAGAAAAAAGAAAAGCAGTCAAAATAATTATGAACAAGGAAATACAAGGGTTTATAAGTGGTGCATGTTTAGCCACGTAGCGGTGAGGTTGCATTCCATGACAGAAATAGATATTGCAAATACTTAGGTTAACTTTTATTACTAATTTCTAAAAACATCCTACATACATAAAAAAAATCCATTTTGAAATGGTTTAATGATACCTTTACAATTTAGTTGATGGGTATAAAAAATTGAATTTAAAAGTTAAAAAATACATCAAACAGAGGATTTTCCTTCTACTCCGCAGAGAATTTTCGCAAATATTTTCAAACATTATACAGTCTCATTACAATATTGAATAATTATAAGCTATGGAAACGTGCCTGCATAAAATTTAAGCCATATGCTTGTTATGTCAACTATAGTAGCAACAAATTGCTCAGGTTAAGTAGTTACTGTCAAGTGAAACATAACAACTACTCATAGGTTTGTCGAAATTAACATCATATTGTTTTAGGGAGAAAGAGCCAACATTTCTAGGCACTTTCTTATATAAGGATAACGAACTACCCATAGGCTCAGGTTTAGCAACATCAAATTTGAAAAAGAGTTGAAAATAGGTAAAATAATAGGGATTACTTGAGATTTCGGAGGAGAGGATTGTTCTTGAAGGAAAGATTTCGGACCACTACCTATAACTCCATCAATACAATCGCCATTCACATATTGCCATTAAGTGTAGAAAAATAACACTTGCACGAGAATCCTCCATAACTGAAACACGAACAATTGACTCAAGCGCTCTAGATACCAAGTCCGAACATCCAGCATCCACACCAAGACAAGTATCCGTACTCGAATCCAATGGAGTGAACTCCTCGACAGGGTCTAGCCTAGGAGATCTAGACATCAGTGGACACTTATAAAAAAACTTTTCACAATAACTTTTGAATCAGAGCATGTTAAAATTTGAACTGCAGTATGACTTTTGCTTCAGGTATTTGAGTATAAGAAAATTGAGGATTGAATCGAAATGACTAAATATTTTCTCAATTACATTACAGAGCTTGTTACAACAGTCTGTATATATACTTTATCTCAGTGCAAAAAAAGAAATAAAAGCGCAGCAGTTATGGGCAAAAATATAAAGTGATATTCGGTCCAACATGCAAACAGAACACTTGTCTTTGTAGTTCTTGGTTCGGGTATTCGTATCATATAACCACAACCTGATATCCTTTATAGTAGAGGTAAATATTAGGGTAAGCAGCCGCACACTCATTTTATCTCCCCCCTCACACTAGAAAATAGGGTTTGGCAAAATCTTCTAAGATAATCGATTCTTTCCAAATCGATGCTTTCACTTCAAAAATTAACGAGTAATGGCTGCTTAGCTACTTCATCAATTGAGCATCGGAGGTTTGGTCTTCGATAACAGCTCGTATTCCAAGTTCTCTCCTTTTTTCTATTAGACTTTTATTTGTGCCTCTAGTTTTTAAGACATTCTCTAGTGGAGCCTGGTTCTGCTCTTCGACATGACTGAAGATAAGAGTCAGGTTCTGCTCTTCGATATGACTGGAAATGGTCTTTACCTTCAGAACATCTCTGAATCTTGTGAGTTTCTGGCTGATGAGGCTTTGGTAACGTAATAACCCGAGATTTTTGACATTATTATTTGGATAATTTTCTGGCTTAATTATTGATAATATACGCTTTTATCATTCAAAACAAATAATAAAGTCTAGCCATTAACAGTTTGTCTATATATACATATATAGTTTGGGAAGTTATGATTTGAAAATCTAAAGTTTTATCTCTTAAAAATATTTAAAATAAAAGCTCCACCTTTCTTCTACAAGATAAAATTATATATATATATACACACACGTATATATACATTTATATATATGGGTGTATATGCTTAGCCTTGATGTTAAAATTTAAAATAAAATATATATTTATAAAAATATAATAAATTCACAAGTAGCTAATATTTTGTTTTGTATGTAACATAAGTAAAAATTTATAGGAATGACTCATGCCTTAAGTAAGAAGATACATATGTTTTATAAGTATGAATGTTGGTAAAGATAAAACCAGATCACATATGAATATAGTATATGCGTATTCAAAGATGTATGCAGCATGTAAACATACCAAGAAACATGATGCACATTCCCTTAAGCACATATTATATCAAATCTACTTTTCAAATTATCAAATCCTTTTTCAGTTTTCAAATCAGGTCAGCAAAAACCTCAGATCAAAGAAAAATACAAAATAAAAGTAAAATCAAAACTTACTATACAAAAAGGAAAACAGCAGCCTATTCTCTCTGTATATACCTCTACCCTTGTCTCATTTTTTTCATTCGAACAAACTAAAGTAAAATGAAAACAATACTGTCATTACTACTTAAAGAAATCAAAACACTCAAAGTTCAAAAGGTCAAAACAAAAGCTAGCAGTTTCTCTTCAAAAACATTGCTCTGTCTCCAAGATAATAATCGATGAGTAAAATAAAATCTCTTTTTACATTATGTCTGGGTATAGAAGCAGTGGTGTTTTGATAAGTTTTGGTTGCACAAGAATACATGTATATATATGTACATGGATGTATATAAAGTTAGAACGAAGAAGTTATTATAGTCTGAACAAAAAAATAGCGTCTTCTGCATTAGGAGGAATTCAGATATGGGGATGCGGTAACCTGTTATTTTCTAAGTACAACTCTCAGTCTCCATGAAAAATTATAATTTATGTTCAAAATTCTTATTTTTCAAATTTATATTAACAAATGGGTAAATCGGTTACCTATTTATAAATGTTTTAAAAATGGGTCAACCCAACCCATAACCTATTTTATAATGTTCATAAATGGATTGACCCAACCCATTTATAACTAGGGTAAATGGGTTGGGTCAAATCTTGACAGGTCTATGCGAATGGTAATTGGAAATCATATTTAGACAACGATTCCACATTTGAATCCTACTCCTATAATTGAAGAATATTAATTTATTGCAATTAATGTGTGAAGAATTATAATATAGTCAAATTTAAAAAAACTAGGATTTAAAACACTAGATCTTCTAAATTCACAACTAGCTACGTCATTCGTTCTTTTCCCACTAATAATAATTAATTTATATAAATTCTATATAGACCACAAAACTAAATCACATACAATGACAATGTCTTTCTCTCTTGAATCATTCATCATATTCACATTGCTTTCATCTTCTTTCTTGTATAACATTGCTAATGTTGTATCACCTAGTCTATAGACCTACATAATCCAAGCTCGTGTAGTGGTTCTAGATCACTATTGGGCAAATAAAAATCACATTTTGAAGCATCACAATCATTGATGAGGTACGAAATATACTGTACTGCTAACTATATTGAGTTAGCTGGTAGTCATTGTTACCCTTGTAGAAAAAATATCTAACTTTTATTATCGAAATGTTTCAAAGTATTTTTAATTATGTTTATAAAGTTAATGAAGGTGGGTGACTCCATTAAATTGGGATTGCATAGGGCAAACTGTAGCTTTGATTTGACTTTAAGATGGCTTGGGCTAAGATCTTCACACTGTTATTTGGCGCAGCCAAAATTGAAGCAATTAGCATAGGCTGCATTTTGTAGATGTATTTGTTCATGTATGATTCACATACGCCATTTTAAAACGATTTGTGTCCTTTATTTTGTTAATCTTGTGCAAAAGGGTAACCTGCTTGTGATAACCCGGATTTTTGGACATCTGATAATTGGATATTTAACCGATTGTTACTATTGAGATATTGATTTTATTTGGTTGGACAAATAAAATTAAGATAACTAAAATTATCTAGATATATATAAATGAATTTGAAACTATAAAAATTTGAATTAGAAATAGTAAAAAAAATATACATAAATAAGATATATGAAAATTTTATAATGTTGAAACTATAAGTGTATACATATACAAGTATATAAGTGTGTGTGTGTACATATGCCATGAGAAGTAGAATATTTGGAAGTTTGTAAAAATGTGGATGGTTTTATATTTATCAAAAATTCACATAAGATATTTCTAATTATAATATATATATATAGTGATTAGGAAGCTATTGTTTTGAGTTGAATATAATAATTTTCAAAAGCTATTTAAAGTAAATTCTATATTTTCTAAACACTAAAAATGAATATTTATGATAGCTTAAAATAGGATTTAATAAAAGGTTAATATATTTTCTTTAAAATATACATGAAATAAATATAAGTTATATATATAAAAATATTAAACATAAAAACATAAATTAATAAAATATAAGAAAATTTAAAATATTGGCCTTGACATTTGTGCGCTAGGAGTAGCATGCATAGACAAGTGTCATTTATTTCTTTTAATTGAAAAAATAATATAAATAATATGTTAAAGACCTAGACTGTAGACATATTCATTTTTTTCAAACCAGACATTCTTTCTTCTCTAAAGAGAAAATCAAACTAAATCCAAACACTTCAAGTTTTCAACCTGAGCAAGCAAAGTCAAGAATCAAATTCAATCTTTAACAAGTAGGATCAAGATCAGGTTGCAGATCAAAATCATGTTCTAGATTTCGAAAATAAGGCTCTGTTTCTCTGTAATCTGGTGAGTAAACAACCTTTTTAAAATAAAATATCTGTTTAAATCTTGATGCATGTGATTAATACTTGAAGTAAAGTTATGGAATATTGTTTGCATGGATGAATGGATATGATTGCACGTATATGAATATGAAAAGGGCTGTGCATGTCTTTGTAGATGTATATATATCTTCCTCTGTATGAATTACAGGCACAGATCAACATAAATCAATTTATATTTTCTCAAAGAAGCATTGTTAGACTATGATCTCTAAAAGTAAAATGATGTAATAATGTAATACAAATTTTTAAAATGGTTTCACGTATTTATATTAAGTAATTATTTCAAAAATAAGAAATTTATAGTAATAATCATATATAAGTCAAAAATCGAATGTCTGGGTTTCAAGTTTTGATCTTAGGACCAGATTCACATTGGAAAATAATGATTTTTTATAATCAATTCATGATTTTTACGTTTGTTAACATGGAGATATCTCGAGTTGGTCGGTTTTGGGTTATTCGTCGATTTTTAACGATTGACGAGGAATGGTTGGTCGTGTTTTAGCCTGGAGGTAGCTTGAAGGTTGGGGATCAGAGGAAAAATGGTGGTTGGATTTTTAGATGGTCGGAGTGTGGGTCGGCGATGATTAAGGGTTTTGCATGTTGTTTTGGTCCATGTTGTTCCTCAAGCTCGTGCGACCTCAAGGGTGCACCAGAGGCGATCAGACCAGGGGGAATCAAAGCATAGACAAGAGACGCAGCTCTAGACGAGGAGGCATGGATTTTGGTGAACGGGATCGATGGCGCAAGGTGCTTTCGTCAAGGGTTTTGGGTTCCAAGAAGTTGCTCGATCACTCGATTTTGATTTCCAGTTAGTTTTGATGATATGGGTAGTCGAGAGGTTGGGGTAGATCGTCGGTGACCTATTGACGTCGGCGAGGTTGACCGATGAGATGGCGAACTCGTGTGCATGTGCATGAGTTATCTCTTGTACCTAATGTTTGTTGTGTTGTGATGCATCAGGAAAGTAGAGGTTTTGCACGGGGTTATTTTGAGTTTTAGCGTGTGGGAAGTTAGATCGTAGATGGCTTGGGAATTTTGGGTTTTGACCCAGGAAATTTAGAAAATGTTTAACCCAGTTTTAAAATCAAAAGGAATGAAAAGTTTTCAAAGAAAAAGGAAATGTTAACAAAGTTTCAAAGCTAATTATTAAACAAGTTTTCAAAACAGAAAGTGTTGATCAAGTTTACAAACAAGTTTTCAAAATTTAAATCATAAAGTCAAATGTTTTCTTGGATTTAAAATGTTTTGATTTGGAATAATCATGTATTGGGTTAATTAATCAAATTAATTCCTAAGTGTTTTCAAATGAATCTAAGTGATGAAATTAAATTAATAATTAAGATAGAATGGTTTATCTTAAGCTAATTAAGGATAATTACTTAATGTAATTAATTAAAAGCTAATTACTTAATGTAATTAATTACTTAATGTAATTAACTAAAGGATAATTAATTTATATGAGCAATTAAAGGTTAATTAATAAATGTAAGGATAATTAATTAATTTCATTAATTAATTAAATGGTTTAATTAATATTACTGAAGCAGGATTTAAAGGTAATTAATTTATTTGTGTTAATTAAATTAATTAGAATGGTGTGACCAGTTAACTTGCTTATGGATGATTAGATGGTATTGAATGTTTGGATTGCTTAATATCTCTAGTCAGATAATTTGTGATGTTCTGTGATATGATAATCTTGGATTGAACGGTGATAATGTGGGTTATCTATCTGTGATGAATTGTGGTGTAAATATGACATTTTGAATTTAAAATTTAACCGTATTCACTTAAATAACTTGGCTTAAAGATGACATTGGGTTCGAAGAGACCAGGTACGGGTATCAGCAGATACCCGAAACCACTTCGATTTGTAATCTATAATAATTCTTTATCATTTTGATTTTAGAATCAAATAGGCTGGAATGGAATATTTAAGTAACATGGCCATTTAAACTGAGTACCAGTTCTTAGATATTATTTTGTAATAAGTGATTGACTATAACATAATAAGAACTTGTAGTGAGGTACTAGCTACCCTGGATTTTCAATAAAGTTTTAAACATTAGTATTTCAATTTAAAAGGGTTTACTTGCGCTGGTTTCCAGCTTGACTCGGTTGTTACTTTAATGTAATGCTCGGGTCAAACCAGTATTACAGATTTTTAGGTTAGGATGTTCTAGAGCTCAGGAATCGAGCTGGAAGGCAGGAACGTATGGGGTATATCCCGCTGTGGATTGGAGTTGTATTGTTTGTATTCTGGGACAAGTTAATTTTAACTATCCAGTCTATTTATATATGATTATGCTCTGATGTATTGTAAGAAATTAACAATTACAGCTTTTCTTGTATAAATGTTATTATTTGTATATTATATTTTGATCCGCTGTGAATATGAGATTCTGCGCTATTGTTTTCTATTTCTTCTTCTGCCTCTTTTCTTCTTTACCCAACAATATGGACTTTCCGATGTTCGATTGCTCGGCATTTGTACGGTGAACGTATTAGTGTCGAATTTCGAGGTCGAAAATTTTGGGTCGTTATATTTTGGTATCAGAGCAAGGATAAGCGAGAACCTTGGCTCTGGTGGGGGTTACTCATTTGAATAATGGTCAATAGTACCCTAAAATGAGTTGAGTGTATCATACATGAGAGCGTATTTGTTATTTTCTTATACAAAGATTCTAAAAACGGTTTTAAAAGTAGTTTTTATATAAGCTTATATTTTGATATATAAAGCAATAGTTTTTCTCATTATTATAAAAATGAAGGTAATTGGTTGTTGATTATTGAAATAAAATATAATAATGAGAATTAAGTGATAATAGAAATATAACCCAATCGAAATTGGATAATATGAACTATACAATAAGATAAGCTAGAAATAGATTCAAATTAGAAAATAAAATCTAGAAATTTGTAGAAACGTTTTCAGAATGCTGAATTAAGTTACCTGATTTTATTTTTCCAACAAATTATGAGATAATATGTAGTGAATTGGTCTCCAGATATGATAATCTTGGTTATTATCATAAAATGGTTATTGTGTCTAATAATGGGATGTTTATTTCTAATAAAATTAATGATTAAGCAGAATAGAATGTTTTAAGGAAGTAAACATTTAGGTGAGTATGACTTAAAAATTGAAAAGGATTTAAATTATGGAGCTTAAAATGTAAGCCCAGAAAATTTAAATTGTTTCAAAATATTAAAAGATATAATAAATAATATTTTTAAATATAGGAATCTCTTTTTAAATCAAGTGTTGTTTTAAAAAAAATCTTAAAGGAAATTGTTTTGAATTAAAAGCCAAGAATAGTTTAAATTTAAAGTGTGATTTGAAGTGCAAAGGAAATAAATATGTATATATGTGGGACATACATAATATCAATGTTGATTGAAAGTAAACACTAAGTGTTGAGTTTTGAATTTCCCCCTGAAATGTGATGTAAAAACCCAAGGTGAAATAAGTTTTTGAACTTACAAGTGGGAAGAGATATTGATAAGAAGTTTAAAATTTGAAGTAGAGAATTCAAATTGAGTAATGTTGACTACATTGAATAAATTAAGATTTAACTTAAGGTAGTTAAATATGTTGATTTGAAAAGGAAGTTATGTGTGATCTAAAAACGGGTATGAGATCAGGAAATTGATAAGGGATGTTATTGATTGGTGTTTGGATGATGTGGATGTTTATTTACCTTGGCTTATCCTGATATCATCATATTGTTATTAATAATCCATGAAACTATGAATTTGATTGTTTTAAATGAATTAAGAAATGGATTGAGATAATATATATCCATTACTGAAATTAAATGGAAATAAAACATTAATTTGAAATTATTTAAATGATTTTGTTTTTTAGAAGTAAAATAGAAAATTATGGTAATGTAATCACCTTGAACTTAAGATTTAAATGCTGAAAATAAATTTGCAAACTAAAATTGTTAAAGAATTAGGTTGTTAAATTAAAAGTAAAGGTTAATTTGATTTTAGGGGATTAAATCAACATTTGAAAATTGTAACATTCCTATTTTTAAATCAAATTTAAATTGGTAAGTAATTTAATTTTTGAAATTAAATTGTAAATTAATTTGGTACTTTCCAAATTTGGTAGATATTTATTTGTTTATAAATATATAAAATGTATATAAATAGATTTTGATTTAAAATTTGACTTTGAAATTCAAGAATAAATATCATAGAAAATAAATTGAATTTAAATTTATGTTTTAAAATTTATAATTTTCAAAATAAAATTGTTTAAAGTTAAGAATCTATATTTTTAAAGGAAACTTGTATATATAATATATATAGATTAAAAGTTTAAATTGTAAATAAAAATTTTGATTTTGGAAAATTCAAAATGTATATTTTTATAAATAGATTGGATATTGAAAATTTAGATTCTAAAATAAATAATTTGTATTTGAGTACTCTATGATTTAAAGCTAATAAAAACTTATCTTGGAATTATTACATACATATGTGTATATATATTTTGAAATAAATACAAATTTATTGTATATTTATTTTTGAATTTGAAATTTAAAAATAAATGTTTTGAATTATATATTGGATTTGTTAACTCTGTATTTTGAAAAATTAAAGTATATATGTATATAAGATTTTTTATTTGTGTATAATTGGTTTTGAAATCAATTTTTTAAGTACAAAATATAAAACAAGAATGGATAAATGTTTTAAAGTATACATATGTAAATAAACATTTAAGATTTGATATGAATATACCTTTTGAAATATAAGTATAAGAATTAAAGTACACATGAGATAAACTAATTCACAAATTAATAAAGGATTTAAAATAAAATCTATAAATTGAATAAAATAAAGGGGTAAACTCAAATTTATAAATAAAAATGAAGCAAGGGTTTAAAACACAAAAATCTTTGTTTGTGATATTTGTAAAATAAGGGAATGCATTCATATTACAAGTGTTAGCATATTTTGACAAGTGGCAACATAACAATTTTATTTTAATTTAATTTATAAACATGCAAAAAGAAAAAAATATAATAACTAGGATGTTTTCATTTTCAAAACTTCTCAAATCTGAGAAATCAAGTTTAAAGCAAAACAAATCTGAAAATAAATAACCAAACAAAAGAAAATCAAAATCAGTATTCAAGCTACAGATCAAAACAAGAAAATCTAATCATCTCAGATCAAATAAACAAACTAGAAAAGCACAGACTTGAAAACCAGAAATTAAATAAATAATTTTTAAAACAAGAACCTACTTTCAAGTTCAATCTGAAGCAAAACAAAAGTTTCTGATCAAAACACAAACCAGAGAAACAAATTCAACTGAAAGCAAAGAGACTCAACCTGAATCAAAGCAACTCAAAAAGATCCAGATCATCTTAATCATTTCCAGCCTTTCAGTTTCAAATTGCTTCCCAATTACATGATCAAAATTTTCAAAAACATTTCAAGCCTGGAAACAAAAGCTTCAATCGGTTTCAACAAGTTTCAACTTGAGTTGATCCAGTTTGCAAAGAAACAAAGAATCTAGCTTTCAAATCAAAGACAAAATTTCCAAATTCCAGGTTTCCTCTGTTCTTCTTTGCCAGGTGAGCAAACATCTTTTTTTTAAAAAGCCTTAATATGTTACATTTTGATGGATGTGATGATTGATGCTTTAGATTTGTTGCATGGATGTGAATGTGTTTGTATAGGTATATATGCAGATATATATATATATATATATATATATATATATATATATATATATATATATATATATTTGTAAGGCTCTGTTTAGTTACAGGAAAAAGAAAAAAAACAAAGTCAAAAATCAATTACTCTTTATCAAATCTTCTTTCGGTCATGATTTATAAATAAAATATGTTTGAAATAACAAGCTATAAGGTTTAAAAATATTTTCAAGGATGAATATGTAGAATATTTGAACAAAAAGAAGAATTACGGTAAAATTTAAACCATATCAAATTCTCGACTGGAATGGTTTGCTGATTCATATATATAACCTGAATCTCCTTTAGAAACTAGGTTATTTAAAATAAAAATCATAATTTTTAGTTTTGATTCGTAGTAGAATTTTCAAGATGAATAGAAAACCCATTTTCATCATTATTCGTTGAACTACGACGTGTGGTGTATGGAATTTTCTACTGAAGGAAGCTTGAGTACTGAAGATCACCAGAAAAATAACAGTAACATCTATAAATGATCAAGGAAGCGGTACATCGTGATTCTAGGTTTTAGACCAGTTTTGTTAGCAAGGTTTAATGAGGAAATCTCGTCGTCGACAGTAGGTTGTAGCCGATCGCATGTGGGGGAAAGGAGAGAGGGGAGTCTGATGTTGCTTTGGCCAGAATCACAGGATTTCAGGAGGCCAGATCTTCGGCGTCGAGGCAAATTCTATGGAGGACGTCGGGTTCTAGGTTGAGAATGGGAAGCTCGATCTTGATTCCTGGTGGATTTTGGTGAACTAGGTAGTCAATGTGTGTTGGACGGTCTTCGATGACCTGAAGGTAGCAACAGGGTTGGTCGGAAGTGGCCTAGCCACCAGTACACGTGCACGCGATATCATCAATGTCTGATGATATTAAGACTTGAGGAAGAAGGGGGAACTCAAAGACGACATCGTGGAGTTTCGTTGCTGTCTCGAGTGCATACTCGAGCATGTTTATGTACGCGTGTCATGCTTTAAACAGTTGTAAAATATGAAAATGAAACAAAGTATAAGAAGGAAGAAAATTGGGACTCGGGTTTTCACTCGGGAAATTTAGGATTTTACTCGAAGTTAGGTTCGAGTTCTCTAGGGTGTGGCCTCGTGATTTAAAATATGTCAGCCTTGAAATATTTTATTTTGTTTAACATTAAAATCTAAGTTTGAATTGGTTTAAAAGTTTTTTTGAATAAAATTATTTTATTCAACCAAGTTTAAAAAATATTTTCAAAGTTTATTTTAAGTAAATTTAGTAATTTTAAGGAGTTAATTATGAAAGATGTTTGTAACAACCCGCATATTTATCGATTTTATATTTAAATATTTCATCATTCATCGAATTTTGGTCCGAAAAGCTATTTTTGCAAACAGTCGAATTAGGACTCGAGACCCCTCCCATTGAGTTCAAAACGCCGTTTGCGATCTTTTTAAGTGTAAACTTTGATATGTTTGGAGTTAGTGAAATTTTGCTACTTTTTCACTTAGGGCTTTGGTTTGGGCTGAGCCCATTAACCCCACTTAACTCAGTTCCAACCCTCTCCTCTTCATTACTTCATTTCATATTCCTAACACTTTAATCTTTAAGCAACAATGGTGGAAGAGAGTGGAAATTAGAAATTTCAGGCCCTAGTTTCATTGCAAATCCAAGATCTAGCTCCAAATTCAAAGAGAACCCATTGGTAAGCATCTCCTTCTTCTTCTCCAACTCATTCTCCGTGCAATTTCAGAAATTTTCTATACCTAATTTGGGAAATATTTCTCTTTTAAGCTTAGAATCAAGCTTCTAGTGTTGAGATTGAAGTGTGGTTGATCTTCCCTTGTCTTCAAGCTTCTCATTCATTGTTTTTGGGTTCAAAGGTGAGATTTTTATCTCACATCTTAGTCTAAAACTATCTTCGATTGTTTGGTATGAATTCCTAACACTTACGTGTGCATTAGCTTTTGGTTTGGATTGATTTGGTGAATATTTCAATTTTTAGTGTTTTGGGTTCAATTCTTTAAAAATCATAACTTTGATGTTTTGATCATGTTTTTGGTGATGAACCAAAGAGCTTCTATGGCCGGGTAGTCGATTGGCGTAAACCCTTAGTGCCATTGCCCGACGGTTTGCAAATTGAGGGAGTTTGCACCTCTTTTGAAATAGGGTAGGAAGTGCAAGTATACAGGTTCGGCCGACCGAGCCCCTGGGCCGACCGACCGACCTATAGTCCAGGCACTTCCTGCCTCTGTTTTGGAAGTGCGGGTTACAGGCTTCGGCCGACCGAGCCCCTAGGCCGGTCGACCGACCTGGTGCCCGAGCACTTCCAACCTCTATTTCGGCCAACCGACTCAGGGAGTCCGGTTGACCGACTTGCTCCTATTTGCAAGTTTTGCCTATTTGCCTATTTGCTTGAGAATTCCAACTTCAATCGATTCGTGTTGATTCCCTTTTGTTATTATCACTTATTATCGACTTTGATGACATTTTCTTCGTGATTTATGGGAATATCCACTTTGATGGATTCAGTATCGGTCTCGTTGGATTTTATTCACTTCTTCGAATGTGAATTTTAGTGATTGATTGTTCCTACAATCTTCTTTGTGATTTGTCACTTTAAAAATATAAAGGTTTTCTATACTAGTAGTAAATATCAAAACTCTTTCTTCAAATGATTTCAACACTATTTTATTACAAAGCTCGTTTTCTCAAACTGATTTCCAATCTATTAGTATATATAGACCTTTACCTCACTCGTATGAGAAATTTAATTAAACGACTTAGTAAAACAAGTGGCATGAAACGCTTGCGTTTACTTCGCCGGTTAATTCTTGGACTTGTTCGATTGAAACCTTTGTGACAATTTTCTAGTGGAGATATACAATTTGTTCGTAAATATTTAAGTTAAGCTAGTGGTTATGGGACATGAAGCTAAGCTCATATATTTACTGGGTTACTGTAATTGACACTTCTCTGTGATCATGACGATCATTTTTATGTTTTAGACTAGCATTGTGCGATGTCTTTTGACTTAGTCCATTGGATGTCACGCTGTACGACGTCGATGCACCGAATTATTTGATTCATTGGATGTACCGTTTGCACTACATCAATGATATACTTTTGATACGTTGGATGTACCGTTTGCACTACATCAATGTCTTTGCTTTTGATACATTGGATGTACGGTTTGAACTACATCAATGTCTTTACTTTTGATTCATTGGATGTACCGTTTGCACTACATCAATGATATACTTTTGATACATTGGATGTACCGTTTGCACTACATCAATGTCTTTGCTTTTGATTCATTGGATGTACCGTTTGCACTACATCAATGATATGCTTTTGATACATTGGGTGTACCGTTTGCACTACATCAATGTCTTTGCTTTTGATTCATTGGATGCACCGTTTGCACTACATCAATGATATGCTTTTGATACATTGGGTGTACCGTTTGCACTACATCAATGTCTTTGCTTTTGATTCATTGGATGCACCGTTTGCACTACATCAATGATATGCTTTTGATACATTGGGTGTACCGTTTGCACTACATCAATGTCTTTGCTTTTGATTCATTGGATGTACCGTTTGCACTACATCAATGATATGCTTTTGATACATTGGATGTACTGTTTGCACTACATCAATGTCTTTGCTTTGTGATTCAATGGATGTACTGTTTGCACTACATCAATGTCTTGGCCATCCTTTTATTGTGATTTCTGGATTTCGTGTGTTGAATTCTGGAATTTATGTTTTACCAACTTTTACGACTGGCATTGATATATATGTCATTTACTGTGGCTTGGTGAATGAAATTAGGAGTATGACATTCCTTTTTTTATCTTTGAGAAGATCTTTGCGATATTGATTAATCTCTTATTGATTTTTCAATTACTTATTTATCACAGCTTGACATTGTGATTAATATACGTTTAGTCATATTTCTTATTCTATATCATTTTATCTGATATCTATAGCTAGACTGATCCGTTTATTATTTTCTTATTAAATAATACTCGGGTCAGACTGAGATATTACAGGTGCTTCCTCATGGCTGGCTTCCTATCTGGAACCATCTTCTGACTTTTGGCTAACTACTTTAGTTTAGTAGTTTTTGTTGTATGCATTTGAGAAATACACTTCTTGATGTATACATATTCTTTTGTCTAGCACTTGTATCTATTCTTTTGTGATGTTTTGGATCTTATTTGACCACTACTCTGATATGCACTTTCATGTGTTAGTTATATATTCATATCTTCTTCCGCCTTTGTGATATGAATTATCTGTGACTGATTTGTGTTATGTCTATTTCTATATTTGTTTCCGAAAACATAATAACCACTATGTAGTAGCTTTGAGTTTGTGTCGGTATGTCGGATGTTTATATCTTATCTGGCATATCGGTACTCGCACAAAGCAATTATACAGATGGTCGCTCCTCAACAGCCTTATTCTCCGTGCTAGTTGACGGCATTACACCGTAGTGTCCTTGGCTAGCGTGGGTATAGAGGTGGGGGGTCACATTTAATTTGTTAAATTTACTTTTAAAAATCTAAGTAATTTATTTTGTTAATGAAAATTAAGTACATGGTTCATTAAATAAAGATTTTTAATGATTATTAGATAATTAATTAAGATAGAAGGGATTATCTTTTAATCTAATTAAAGTCTTAAGTGATTTAAGACTACTTAAAGCTTGATTGATTAATTAATGTTATTAATTAAAAATAATTAATTTATGGTTAGGGGCTGGCTAATCAAGTGATTAAAGGATAATTACTCAATTTATGATTTATTGATTAAAGTAATTAGGGGTAATTATTTATTGTTATTAATTAAGGATAATCAATTGAATAATAATTAATTAAATTAAGTAATTAAGGATGATTAATTAAATAATTAATTAAGGGTTAATTAATTATGTAATTAACTTAAAGGTTAATTTAATTAATGAGATTAATTAACGACTAATTTATTAATTAAAGGTAATTAATTAAGATGGATAATTAAGTATTAATTAATTAATTAATATTAAATGATTTGTAATTAATGAATCAGGATCGAGTAATTTATTCATGAGTGAATAATTTAATTGAAAATTAAATTAAATTAATTTAGGATTAAACAATAAATTAATCCTGTTTATAAATGATTATTGAATGATTCGATTGCTTATGAATGTCTGCATTGTATGAAATGCCTTGAATTGATTGTTATCTCTGGACTATAATATCCCGTTCTGTGAATTGAGCTATGTGCAATTTATTTATTTATCCGTAATACATTTATCTGTGAATCTGTGAATGAAGATAAGCGCTATAGGATTATACCGCTTATCAATATTGTTATGTTTGAATATATGATGATTGATGATGTTGCACTATTGTGTAAAACCCCCTGGACTACACCATACACACAAAAATATAGATTGCCCGAGGAAATTGGTTAAGTCAAAGATTTTTAAAATAATTTTAAAGATTGAATTTTGAATACAAAATAGTTTTGGAAATGGAATTGGGTTAAATATGAAAAGCTCTTGAAAAGGAGTTCTAAAAGATAAAAGTTATTTTGAGTAACTTGATAAAGTTTGAAATTTAAATAATTTGATTTGAATTTGAATTTAATATTTGAAATTGAATTCTATGTTTATAAATTATTGTTTATACAAGTTTATACAAGTTATAAATGTGTTTATATGGGTTTTAAACCAGTTTTAAAAATATTATTTTGGAAATATGAATTTAACCCAAATTTTATACTTAAAGATCTTTAACTCGTGCTAATGTAATCGAATTTTTCCGAAACGAAAACTATTTGTTTTCAAATAATAATGGCTTTCATAAGAAGAAAAGGATTTCCAATTTGTATTAAAAAATATTCAAGTTTGAAATGGAATTGAAATTGTTTTAAAAGCTATAATGAACTTTTGTGAAAGATTGTTGAACCTTGTTTTTAAATGGAAAAGGATCTAAAAGGTGTATCTTTTGTATAAAAGATTTGAAATAGAATTATCTTTGAAAGCTATGAATTGAGTTTTTGATTGATTGAGTTAATCCAATTTGAAATGGAATTGTTTTGAAAAAGTGTAAATAAATCTTTGTGAAAGATGGGTTAACTTTGTGAAGTAAATCTTTTTGTTTAAAAGATTAAAAATGGTAATTTTTTTTAAACCACTTGAAAGAAAAGTTTTGGGTAATAAGTTGTGACTTAACTGAAATCCCATTATCTATATGTTTTAAATATTGCGCTCATTATTCGGTTTAGCCGAGAGAGGACCTTGTGTCATATAACCCGTTACGAATAATGATACGACGTTATGGATAACATTTGAAGACCGGGTGTCTTTGAGAATGATAGGATAACCTGTCGAATGACTCTGCACTGAGTTGCTCCAGTATAGAGATCTCCATATGTGATGGGGAGTCCGATCGGGATTGAGGATGCTTGGATTTGCAAGGGCTTCTTTGGAAGTGCCTTCGGTTCTGTTCGAACCCGGAACAGACTTGTATGGATGTGTGTCTGACATTACATTTTGAGATGTAAAACCGGTTTCTATCAAATACATTTCTGTTTGGTGGCGGAGAATTTATTCTCTTAGCTTAACACCCTTCTCTGAGACGTACGAGCTTAGAAGTTATGTAGTTGATGGTTACTAGTGATACATTCCCAATTTGGTAATGTGGCATACGAACTGCTGTTGATCATTTGTTGATCAAAGAATGGCTTTGTGAAAAAGCGTAGCTTTATGGACGAGACTTCGTCGAGCCTCACAACCCGGTTATGGTCGAAATAAGAATTGTGGCAGCAATGTTATTTGAGGGTAGTGCTCCCTGAGGGTATGTCATTCCCTTCTGGATCAAAGGTGGTATCATGGTATGGAGCCCAGATATTTACCTATGTGGATGCTGCAAACTTATTGCTTTGTGGTTGTTGATTGATAGGCACCTCGGATAAAGGTTGGTGGGGGGTGGCATACTCGTGTCAGTAGTTACCTAGTTATGAGGTAACACAGCCTTGTGTAGTAGAGATCCGGTTAGGTTCTCGGGGACGTCCCTCCAGAGGCGTTCCATTTTGTGTGGGAAGTTCCTTTGCCTGACCATTTGTTGGAAATCCAATCATCCAGTACGTGCCTTTTACAGTTTTAGTTGTAGAACCTGCCATTTCACATGGTAGCTATAGTAGGCATACTATAATGGTACGTATGCTGGCTAAGATTAATATTATACTTGCAAATGTTTTCTACACTATGCACTTATAGTAATATCAAAAGAGTTTTCGCGTATCAAGCATTTTTGACTGTCATAAGGAGAAAACTCCTCCAAGTTTGCGCTTGCATTGTGTGTGTGGCGGGAGGCCTTATGGCAGTTTCATTTTCCAAAAAGCTTTGCGAATTTCTTTAAAAAATCTTTTGTTTTTCTTTTGATAAAGATAAACTATTTTTGTTTGCTCATACAAGTTTCATGACTGACCTGAAGTTTATTGTTCCCTTCCAAAACTCTGGGTGCCCACAATTTTCCACACGGGCCGTCTAGAGTTGGGTTTTTCAGATAATCGAATAGTAGGAGTCGATTTGATTGCATCCCGCCCTTGGATTTGGCGATAGCATTTGTTCATGGTGACTGACCTTGCTTAAGTCATCGTGTTGGGGGTTTGAGCTTATGGTTTAGGTATTACTGCTTTTGGATTGGAGTCTTCGAAGCTTTTGGATTAAGCTATTTATTTTGGAACATTGGAGCTTTGGCTATAAAATTTTAGATATTGGATTCTGTCTCTCTTTCTCTCTTGGAGATCAAGTTGGAAATTCTTTGCGTTGTGTCATATTCTGCTCTGATATTTTTGGATCTATTATATCTCGTTGTAACAGATATTGTATCATTCTTATATCAAAGGTTGTATATCAATGTTATATGATATTATCAGTTTTTTTCCGTTGTGTTGTTATACTTAATGTATTATAAGCTTCGGCAAATCGGATTCGACGTTTGGATCTGCGACATTCGAATACGGGTGACGTATTCGGTGCCGATTTCGAAGTTCGAGTCAGGGTCGTTATAATTGGTATCAAAGCTGAAGGTTGAAACTTAAGCTCAGGTGTAACACATTAGGTAACTCATTAGAGATAGGGTAAAGCATACCCTAGAATGAGTGTATCCCTAAGATATCCATTCGTATGCCCCAGCAAATTCTCTTACTATCTACTGGTAGTAAGTACGAGTACGAGAAAAGGACGAGATAAGGGACAGGGGAGTACCACTTCCAATGGTCGATACCTTGCAACAACGGAAGTAAATTTTCTCTATCGATCTCCTTTGATCTAGTTTCAGTTCTTTGATTGCTTTGTGGCAGCTCGAGGGAGAAGCTTTGGCGTGATGACGGCCTTCCGGAACGGTGTGGAAAACTCCTATTTCGTATTTTCTTCATCGGATTCCTATCAGCTTTTCGTTTTAAACTTTAATGAATTTAAAATTCTATTTAAAATGAATTGGTAAAATAAATTATGAAGATTTGTATCGATAAAACGATTTCGTTCAAAGCCAAAATTTGAAATTCTATTGTAATTTCTTATGTAGATCGAAGTCCGATGAAGGACGAGTTTGCATGTACTTGGGGTATTCCAATCTGGATTAGGTATCCATTAGTTGTTCTCTTGGGTCCAGATATATTCTATGAATGGTTAGTTATCCCTTTGAACTAACCAGTGCCTTGCATATTTCGTAGATCTGGTGATCCGAGTATCTTGTCTAATATTGAAAGAGTTTGTTCTCATATTGTTGATATTCTGATTCGGTAAACCAAATGCAGAACAGATATTCAGTTTGACCTGGAAAACCGTTTCTCTATCTTTGTGTATCCATCTTGTGTTCTCCCTGGCAAATTTCGGGGACGAAATTTTCTTAAAGGGGGAATCTGTAACATTCCTATTTTGAAATCAAATTTAAATTGGTAAGTAATTTAATTTTGGAAATTAAATTGTGAATTAATTTGGTACTTTCCAAATTTGGTAGATATTTATTTGTTTATTAATATAAAATGTATATAAATAGATTGTGATTTAAAATTTGAATTTGAAATTCAAGAATAAATATCTTAGAAAATAAATTGAATTTAAATTTATGTTTTAAAATTTATAATTTTCAAAAAAATTGTTTAAAGTCAAGAATCTATATTTTTAAAAGAAACTTCTATATATAATATATATAGATTAAAAGTTAAATTGTAAATAAAAATTTTGATTTTGGAAAATTCAAAATGCAAATTTTTATAAATAGATTGGATATTGAAAATTTAGGTTCTAAAATAAATAATTTGAATTTGAATACTCTATGATTTAAAACTAATAAAAATTTATCTTGGAATTATTATATACATATATATGTGTATATATATTTTAAAATAAATACAAATTGATTGTATGTTAATTTTTGAATTTGAAATTTAAAAATAAATGCTTTAATTATATATTGGATTTGTAAACTCTGTATTTTGAAAAAATTAAAGTATATATGTATATAAGATTTTTTATTTGTGTATAATTGGTTTTCAAATCATTTTTTTAAGTACAAAATGTAAAACAAGAATGGATAAATGTTTTAAAATATACATATGTAAATAAACATTTAAGCTTTGATATGAATATATCTTTTGAAATATAAGTGTAACAATTAAAGTACACATGAGATAAATTAATTCACAAATTAATAAAGGATTTAAAATAAAATCTATAAATTAAATAAAATAAAGGGGCGAACTCAAATTTATAAATAGAAATGAAGTAAGGGTTTAAAACACAAAAATCTTTGTTTGTGACATTTGTAAAATAAGGGAATACATTCATATTACAAGTGTTAACATATTTTAACAAGTGGCAATATAACAACTTTTTTTTAATTAAAATTTATAAACATGCATAAAGAAAAATATAATAACCAAGATGTTTTCATTTTTAAAACTTCTCAAATCTGAGAAATCAAGTTTAAAGCAAAACAAATCTGAAAACAAATAACCAAACAAAAGAAAATCGAAATCATTATTCAAGCTACAGGTCAAAACAAGAAAATATGATCATCTTAGATCAAATAAACAAACCAGAAAAGTACAGACTCGAAAACCAGAAATTAAATAAAAAAATTTTAAAACCAGAACCTGTTTACAAGTTCAATCTGAAGCAAAACAAAGTTTCTGATCAAAATACAAACCAGATAAACAAATTCAACCTGGAAGCAAAGAGATTCTACTTGAATCAAAGCAACTCAAAAAGATCCTGATCATCTTAATCATTTCCAGCCTTTTAGTTTCAAATTGCTTCCCAGTTACAAGATCAAATTTTTCAAAAACATTTCAAGCCTGTAAACAAAAGCTTCAATCGGTTTCAACAAGCTTCAACCTGAGTTGATCTAGTTTGCAAAGAAACAAAGAATCCAGTTTTCAAATCAAAGACAAAATTTCCAAATTCCAGGTTTCCTCTGTTCTTCTTTGCCAGGTGACCAAACATCATTTTTTTTAAAAAGCCTTAATATGTTACATTTTGATGGATGTGATGAATGATGTTTTAGATTTGTTGCATGGATGTGAATGTTTTTGTATAGGTAAATATGCAGATATATATATATTCCTACACGTATATTTGTAAGGCTCTGTTTAGTTACAGGAAAAAAATGAACAAAGTCAAAAATCAATTACACTTTATCAAATCTTCTTTAGGTCATAATTAATAAATAAAATATGTTTGTAATAGCAAGCTATAACGTTTAAAAATATTTTCGAGGATGAATATGAAGAATATTTTAACAAAAAGAAGAAGTACATTAAAATTTAAACCACATCAAATTCTCGACTGGAGTGGTTTGTTGATTCATATATATAACCTGAATCTCCTTTAAAAACTAGGATTTTTAAAATAAAAATCATAATTTTTAGTGTTGATTCGTAGTAGAATTTTCAAGATGAATAGAAAACCCATTTTCATCATTATTCGTTGAACTACGACGTGTGGTGTATCGAATTTTCTACTGAAGGAAGCTTGAGTACTGAAGATCACCAGAAAAATAACAGTAACATCTATAAATGATCAAGGAAGTGGTACAGCGTGATTCTAGGTTTTAGACCAGTTTTGTTAGCAAGGTTTAATGAGGAAATCTCGTCGTCGACAGTAGGTTGTAGCCGATCGCATGTGGGGGAAAGGAGAGAGGGGAGTCTGATGTTGCTTTGGCCAGAATGGCAGGATTTCAGGAGGTCAGGTCTTCGGCGTCGAGGCAAATTCTATGGAGGACGTCGGGTTCCAAGTTGAGAATGGGAAGCTCGACCTTGATTCCTGGTGCATTTTGGAGAACTGGGTGGTCAACGGGTGTTGGACGGTCTTCGATGACCTGAAGGTAGCAACGGGGTTGGTCAGAAGTGGCCTAGCCACTTATACACATGCACGCGATATCATCAATATCTGATGATATTGAGCTTTGAGGAAGAAGGGGGAACTCGAAGATGACATCGTGGAGTTTCGTTGCTCTCTCGAGTGCATACTCGAGCATGTTCGTGTAAGTGTATCATGTTTTAACTAGTTGTAAAATTTGAAAATGAAACAAAGTATAAGGAGGGAAGAAAATAGGGACTCGGGTTTTCACTCGGGAAATTTGGGATTTTACTCGAAGTTAAGTTCGAGTTCTCTGGGGGATGGCCTCAGGATTTAGAATATATTAGCCTTGAAATATTTTATTTTGTTTAACATTAAAATCTAAGTTTGAATTGGTTAAAAAAATTTTTGAATAAAATTATTTTATTTAACCAAGTTTAAAAAATGTTTTCAAAGTTCATTTTAAATAAAGTTAGTAATTTTAAGGAGTTAATAAAGAAAGATGTTTAATTTGTTAAATTTACTTTTAAAAATCTAGGTAATTTATTTTGTTAATGAAAATTAAGTACATGGTTTATTAAATAAAGATTTTTAATGATAATTAGGTAATTAATTAAGATAAAAGGGATTATCTTTTAATCTAATTAAAGTCTTAAGTGATTTAAGATTAATTAAAGGTTGATTGATTAACTAATGTTATTAATTAAAAATAATTAATTTATGATTAGGGGCTCACTAATCAGGCGACTAAAGGATAATTACTCCATTTGTGATTCATTGATTAAAGTGATTAAGGGTAATTATTTATTGTTATTAATTAAGGATAATCAATTGAATAATAATTAATTAAGTTAAGTAATTAAGAATGATTAATTAAATAATAATTAATTAAGGGTCAATTAATTATGTAATTAACTTAAAGGTTAATTTAATTAATGAGATTAATTAAGGACTAATTTATTAATTAAAGGTAATTAGTTAAGATCGATAATTAAGTATTAATTAATTAATTAATTAATACTAATTGATTTGTAATTAATGAATCAGGATTGAGTAATTGATTCATGAGTGATTAATTTAATTGAAAATTAGATTAAATTAATTTAGGATTAAATAATTAATTAATCCTATTTATAAATGATTATTGAATGATTGGATTGCTTATGAATGTCTGCATTGTATGAAATGCCTTGAATTGATTGTTATCTATGGACTGTAATATCCTGTTCTGTGAATTGAGCTGTGTGTAATTTATTTATTTATCTATAATATATGAATCTGTGAATGAAGATAAGCACTATAGGATTATACCACTTATCCATATTGTTGTGTTTGAATCTGTGATGATTGATGATGCTGCACTTTTGTGTAAAACCCCCTGGACTACACCATACACACACAAATATGGATTGCATAAGGAAATTGGTTAAGTCACAAATTTTTGAAAAAAATTTAAAGATTGAATTTTGAATCAAAAATAGTTTTGGAAATGGAATTGGGTTAAATATGAAAACCTTTTGAAAAGGAGTTTTAAAAGACAAAAGTTATTTTGAATAACTTGATAAAGTTCGAAATTTAAATAATTTGATTCGAGTTTGAATTTAAGATTTGAAATTGAATTCAATGTTTAGAAATTATGGTTTAAAAAAAGGTTATACAAGATATAAATGTGCTTATATGGGTTTTAAACTATTTTTAAAAATATTATTTTGAAAATTTGAATTTAACCCTAATTTTATACTTAAAGAGCTTTAACTCGTGCAAATGTAATCGGATTTTTCCAAAACAAAAACTATTTGTTTTCAAATTATAATGGCTTTCATATAAAGAAAAGGATTTCCAATTTGTATTGAAAGATTTCAAGTTTGAAATGGAATTGAAATAGTTTTAAAAGCTATAATAAATTTTTGGGAAAGATTGTTGATCCTTGTTTTGAAATTGAAAAGGATCTAAAAGGTGTATCTTTTTTATAAATGATTTGAAATAGAATTGTCTTTGAAAGCTATGAATTGAATTTTTGATTGATTGAGTTAATTCAATTTGAAATGGAATTGTTTTGAAAAACCATGAATAAATCTTTGTGAAAGATGGATGAACTTTGTGAAGTAAATCTTTTTGTTTAAAAGATTGAAAATGGTAATTTGTTTTAAACCATTTGAAAGAAAAGTTTTGGGTAATAAGCTATGACTTAAATGAAATCCCATTATCCATATGTTTTAAATATTGCGCTCATTATTCGGTTTAGCCAGAAGAGGACCTTGTGTCGTATAACCTATTCTGAATAATGATACGGCGTTATGGATAGCATTTGAAGACCGGAGGTGAAGACTGGATGTCTTCGAGAACGATAAGATAGCCTGTCGAATGACTCTGCACTGAGATGCTCCGACATAGAGGTCTCCATATGTGATGGGGAGTCCGATCGGGATTGAGTACGCTCGGAATTGCAAGGGCTTCTTTGGAAGTGCCTTCGGTTATGTTCGAACCCGGAACAGACTTGCATGGAAGTGTGTCTGACATTACACTTTGAGATGTAAAACCAGTTTCTATCAAATACATTTCTGTTTGGTGGCGGAGAATTTATTCTCTTAGCTTAACACCCTTCTCTGAGACGTACGAGCTCAGAGGTTATGTAGTTGATGGTTATTAGTGGTACATTCCCAATTTGGTAATGTGGCATACGAAGTGCTGTAGATCATTTGTTGATCAAAGCATGGCTTTGTGAAAAAGTGTAGCTTTGTGGACGAGACTTCGTCGAGCCTCACAACCCGGTTATGGTCGAAAAAGGAATCGTGGCAGCAAGGTTATTTGGGGGTAGCGCCCCTTGAGGGTATGTCATTCCCTTCTGGATCAAAGGTGGTATCATGATATGGATCCCAGATATTTACCTATATGGATGCTGCAAACTTATTGCTTTGTGGTTGTTGGTTGATAGGCGCCTCGGATAAAGGTTGGTGACGACCGGGGGCGGCATACTCGTGTCAGTAGTTACCTAGTTACAGAGGTAACCCGGCCTTCTGTAGTAGAGATCCGGTTAGGTTCTCGGGGACGTCCCTCCAGAGGCGTTCCATTTTGTGTGGGAAGTTCCTTTGTTTTACCATTTGTTGGAAATCCAATCATCCAATATGAGCCTTGTACGGTTTTAATTGTAGAACCTGCCATTTAACATGGCAGTTATAGTAGGCATACTATAATGTTACATATGCTGGCTAAGATTAATATTATACTTGCAAATGTTTTATACATTATGCACTTATAATAATATCAAAAGAGTTTTCGCGTATCAAGCATTTTTGACTGTGATAAGGAGAAATCTCCTCCAAGTTTGCGCTTACATTGTGCGTGTGGCTGGAGGCCTTATGGCAGTTTCATTTTTCAAAATGCATTGCGAATTTCTTTAAAAAATCTTTTGTTTTCCTTTTGATAAAGATAAACCTTTTTTTTTTTGCTCATATCAGTCCCATGACCGACCTGGAGTTTATTGTTCCCTTCCTAAACTCTAGGTGCCCACAATTTTCCACACGGGCAGTCTAGAGTTGGGTTTTTCAGATAATTGAATAGTAGGAGTAGATTCGATTGCATCCAGCCCTTGGATTTGGCGATAGCATTTGTTCAAGGTGACTTACCTTACTTAAGTCATCGTGTTGGGGGTTCGAGCTTATGGTTTGTATATAACTGCTTTTAGATTGGAGTCTTCGAAGCTTTTGGATTAAGCTCTTTGGTTTGGAGAATTGGAGCATTGGCTATGAAGTTTCAGATATTGAATTCTGTCTCTCTTTCTCTCTTGGAGATGAAGTTGGAAATTTCTTTCCGCTATGTCATATTCTTCTCTGATATTTTTGGATCTGTTGTATATCGTTGTAACAGACATTGTATCATTCTTGTATCAAAGGTTGTATATCAATGTTATATGATATTATCAATTTCTTTCTGCTGTGTTGTTGTAATTAATGTGTTATAAGCTCCGACGAATCGGATTAGACATTTGGATCTCTGGCATTCGAATACGGGCGACGTATTCGGTGCCGATTTTCGAAGGTCGAGTCAGGGTCGTTATAAAAATTTAACTCGAATTTATAAAAATTCGAGATGGTTTAAAGTTGAGATAGGAATTGAAACTAGTCCAAATTGAATTTGATTTGAATAATTTGGAATTGTGATTGAAGTTGAATAAGTTTAATTCAAATGGGAATTGATTTGAATTGGAATTGAATCAATTTATTGGGATGGAAATTGATTGGAAGTGGAGAATGGGAAATTGAACCAATTTAGCTCTGAACTATTTTTTTTCAAATAAATTACTTTAATATAAACTGTTGAAATTTATTTCCTAGCTATTTACTATACAACTTTTCTTTTTAAAACCTAAACTATCTTATACATATGTTTCAACTACTCTAAAACTAATTTCTATTTTACAACAATTTTCATCTATTTTACAAACTAAATACTATTTTACATCTATTTTGCAACTATCTAATTATTCTACAACAGTTTAACTATTTTACTACTATTTTATAACTACTTAACTATTTATGGTTATTTTACAACTAATAACTACTTTTTCAACCACTTAACTATTTTAAAATTTTCAAGCTATTTTCGAAATTCAAATTGGTTAGAGTGCAAACTATTTATAATTCAATACCAATTGAGATAAGAATTGAAGCAATTATGAATAAGTGAATAGATCAAAATGAAGGTGAATAAAAAGAAAATTTATTTAGTTAATAATCAATGAAGATAAATACATAGGATGTACGTATATTATTCTATTCGCATAGTGATTTGATCCAGATTTGAGCACAGAATTTCGAGATAGTTATATCGATCCGAGTTGGGATTTTTCACTCGATTTTCGACGGCGAACCCTGAAAATGGATTTTTGATTGATTCTGGGCAATTCTCTATCATAGTAATGGCTATTCGAGGAAAATGACGGTTTCTGGTCAAGAAACCAAATCTGAGTCCGCACTAGAAGGTAGGATGGATATACTAGTTCGGAAGTGAATTTTATGATCGAGTGAGCGATCGAATTTAATATTGCGTATGGATGATATATGTACATCGTACGTGTTTTAATGAAATAGATATTGAAATTTGTAAAGAAGTGTAAAAATAATTTTTGAAATAGGAAAATATATTTCAAAAATATATAATGAATAAAAGTGGAAGTTGGATATCTCTCTAATTGAAATTCTCTTTAAAAGGAGTAAGTAAGGTGGTAAATAATTTTATAAAAGACATCAAACTTGAATATTTGATTTGGCATAATAAAAGTTATATATATTTGTTTTGAATGATAAACTCTCCTTATTGGAATTATAACCAAAAGATGCGATCTTTGAAAGTATTTGAAGTATAAAAAGGGAACTTATAGAAGTATGAAGTGATTCCAAGATTTTTTTTCAAGATTATATATATCTATATATATTAATCATTTTTATGAAAATGATTTTGGGAAAAAGGGTTTTTGGAACCCATGGATTTTGAAGGCTTTTGATTTTTTGGAAAAAATCAGTTTTGAAATTTGGAAAGCCAAGTTTGAGAATTATCGATTTTATGTAAAGGAGATTTATATGTGATACATATAAAGAGTATGATTTGAAAGAAACTATATGTGTATAGCATAAAATGTTTTCAGATTGGCTCTGAAGAAAAAAAGGTGCTCCAGTGGAATGAACTTCATAGGAGATCCACGGGGTGGTTCTGCCTTGAGCCCTAAGGGGGGCTCTAAATTTAATCTTGGGAGGAAGTCCGAATTAACTGAAGTTCCAGAGGATTGTAGTCGAGGTAGCGAAAGTCAAGGACACTGATGCCTATAGAGACATTTGGGTTATGTCGTGACGATAGCGTAACTCGATGTCACTGCGATCTACAACGCACCATTGCAGAAGTCGAGGGGCAGCGATTGCCTACGGTCTACGTTTGATTTCGCCGAAAGGGCGATGTAACATCGATAGATTGTGATCTATGAAGATATAGCGAAAGTCATGTGGCAGTGAGTGCCTATAAGCTACATTGGAACTCGGTAGATGTAGTCTGCGATCTATGTGGTCTGTGTGGTGAAGTTTCATTTGGAAACGAAATTCGAGGGCGCTGATGCTTATAGTTACATGGGTTTTTGCCGTGATGGCGACGTAAAACCTGGGTGTAGCTGCGTTCTGTGGCTGGTTCTATGGTGTAATCGAGGGATGCGGAATGCCTACAGTTTTCTATGGTTTTGCCGGGATGGCGATGTAATCATCGGGTTAACTACGACCATGGAGGGGGTGATGATTTCCAGAGCATTCTCACCAAAAATGTTTTCTATATTTTCAAAAATGTTTTCTATATTTTCACAAAAGTTTTCGAATTATTTTCTCTGGGTGTTGAAAACGGGTTTACCAAGTACTTATAGATTTTCAGTCCTACGCCCGATCAACGTATGACCGAATTTCTGTGAGAACAAAGATGGACTTATTGAGACATCGAGTTATATAAAGTATTTTCGTAAAACTATTTTGGTAATATTACGTAGATTTTAAAAAAAATTTAAAAATTTTAAATAAAAAAGAGTCTATAGTTAAAAATGCTAAAAGAGTAATTTAACTAATAATTAACAGTATAACTTAAATTATAGCTTCGTTCCTTTTAGAGGATGAAAAGTTTTAAAAGGGGGAGGAATGTGATAACCTGGATTTTTGGACATCTGATAATTGGATAATTAACCGATTATTACTATTGAGATACTAATTTTATTTGGTTGAACAAATAAAATTCTGATAACTAAAAATATCTGGATACATATAAATGGATTTGAAACTATAAAAAGTTGAATTAGAAATATCTGGAAATGACAAATCTTATGGTGTATATATATATATATAAGATATATGAAAACTCTGTAATGTTGAAATATAAGTGTATACATATCCAAGTATATAAGTGTGTGTATGTATATATGTATATATATGCCATGAGAAGTAGAATACTTGAAAGTTTGTAAAAATGTGGATACATTTATATTTAGCAAAAATTCACATAAGATATTTCTAATTATAATATATATATATATATATATATATTGTGATTAGGAAGCTATTGTTTTGAGTTCAATATAATAATTTTCAAAAGCTATTCAAAGTAAATTCTATATTTTCTAAACACTATAAATGAATATTTATGATAGCTTAAAATAGTATTTAATAAAAGGTCAATATATTTTCTTTAAAATATACAAGAAATAAATATAAGTTATATATATAAAAATATTAAACATAAAAACATAAATTAATAAAATATAAGAAAATTTGAAATATTGGCCTTGACATTTGTGAGCTAGGAGTAGCATATAGACAAGTGTCATTTGTTTCTTTTAATTGAAAAATATATATAAATAATATGTTAAAGTACTAAACTGTAGATATATTCATTTTTTTTCAAATCAGACATTCTTTCTTCTGTAAGGAGAAAATCAAACTAAATCCAAACACTTCAAGTTTTCAACCAAAGCAAGCAAAGTCAAGAATCAAATTCAATCTTTAACAAGTAAGATCAAGATTAGGTTGCAGATCAAAATCAAGTTCCATATTTTCAAAATTAAGGCTCTGTTTCTCTGTAATCTGTGAGTAAACAACCTTTTAAGAAATAAAATCTCTGTTTAAATCTTGATGCATATGATTAATACTTGAAGTAAAGTTGTGGAATATTGTTTGCATGGATGAATGGATGTGACTACATGTATATGAATATTAAAAGGGCTGTGCATGTTTGTGTATGTGTATATATGTCTTCCTATATTTGAATTACAAGCATAGATCCACAGAAATAAACTTATATTTTCTCAAAGAAGCATTGTTTGACTATGATCTCTAAAAGTAAAATGACTGTAATAATGTAATACAAATTTTAAAAATGGTTTCAGGTATTTATATTAAGTAATTATTTCAAAAATAAGGAATTGGCAGTAATAATCAAATATAAGTCAAAAATCGAATGTCCGGGTTTCAAGTTTTGATCTTGGGAACAGATTCGCATTGGAAAATAATGATTTTTGATAATCAATTCATGATTTCTAAGTTTGTAAATATGGAGATATCTCGAGTTGATCGGTTTTGGGTTATTCGTTGAATTCTGACGATCGGGGAGGAATGGTTGGTCGTGTTTTGGGCTTGAGGTAGCTTGAAGGTTAGGAATCGGAGGAAAAATGGTGGTTGGATTTTTAGATGGTCGGAGTGGTGGGGCGGCGATGATTTAGGGTTTTGCATGCTGTTTTGGTCAACGTTGTTCCTCGAGCTCGTGTGACGTCAAGGGTGCACCGAAGGCGATCAAACAGGGGGAATCGAAGCGTAGACAAGAGATGCATCTCTGGACGAGGTGGCGTGGATTCTGGTGGATGGGATCGACGGGGCGAGGTGATTTCATTGAGGGTTTTGGGTTCCAGGAAGTTGCTTGATCACTCAGTTTTGATTTCCAGTTAGTTTGGATGATCTGGATGGTCGAGAGGTTAGAGTAGGTCATCGATGACCTGTTGACGTCGGCGAGGTTGATCGGAGAGACAACAAACTTGTGTGCACGTGCACGAGTTATCTCTTGTACCTAACATTTGCTGTGTTGGGATGCATCAGGAAAGTAGAGGTTTTGCTCGGGGTTGTTCTCGAGTTTTACCATATGGAAGGTTGGATCATAGATGGATCAGGAATTTTGGGTTTTGACCCGAGAATTTTACAAAATGTTTAACCAAGTTTAAAAGGCAAAAGGAATGAAAAGTTTTCAAATAAAAAGGAAATGTTAACAAAGTTTCAAAGCTAAATATTAAACAAGTTTTCAAAACAAATATTGTTGATCAAGTTTTCAAACAAGTTATCAAAATTTAAATCATAAAGTCAAATGTTTTCTTGGATTTAAAATGTTTTGATTTGGAATAATCATGTATTGGGTTAACTAATTAAATTAATTCCTAAATGTTTTCAAATGAATCTAAATGATGAAATTAAGTAATTAATTAAAATAGAATGGTTTATCTTAAACTAATTAAGGATAATTATTTAATGTAATTAATTAAAAGCTAATTACTTAATGTAATTAATTACTTAATGTAATTAATTGAAGGATAATTAATTTATATGAGCAATTAAAGGTTAATTAATAAATGTAAGGATAATTAATTAATTTCAATAATTAATTAAATGGTTTAATTAATATTAATCAAGCAGGATCTAAAGGTAATTAATTTATTTGTGTTAATTAAATTAATTAGAATGGTGTGACCTGTTATCTTGATTATGGATGATTAGATGGTATTGAATGTTTGGATTGTTTAATATCTCTAGTCTGATAATTTGTGATGTTCTGTGATAAGATATGCTTGGATTGAACGGTGATAATGTGGGTTATCTTTCTGTGATGAATTGTGGTGTAAATATGACATTTTGAATTTAAAATTTAACTGTATTCACTTGAATAACTTGGCTTAAAGATGACATTGGATTCGAAGAGATTGGGGACGGGTATCAGCAAATACCCAAAACCACTTCGATTTGTAATCTACAATAATTATTTATGGATTTGAGTTTAGAATCAAATAGGCTGGAATGGAATATTTAAGTAACATATTTAAACTAAGTAACAATTCTTAGATATTGTTTTGGAATAAGTGATTGACTATAACATGATAAGAACTCATAGTGAGGTACGAGCTACCCTGGGTTTTTAATAAAGTTTTATACCTTAGTATTTAAATTTAAAAGGGTCTACTCATGCTGGTTTCCAGCCTAACTCGGTGTTACTTTAATGTAATGCTCGGGTCGGACCGAGTATTACAGATATTCAGGTTAGGACGTTCTGGAGCTCAAGAGTCGAGCTGGATGACAGAAACGTATGAAGTATATCCCGCTGTGTATTAGAGTTGTATTTTTTGTATTCCGAGATAAGTTAATTTTAACTGTCCAGTCTATTTATGTATGATTATACTCTGATGTATTGTAAGAAGTTAACAATTACAGTTTTTCTTATATAAATGCTATTATTTGTACATTATATTTTGATCCGCTGCGAATGTGAGATTCTGTGCTATTGTTTTTAGTTTCTTCTTCTACCTCTTTTCTTCTGTACCCTAACAATCTGGAATTTCCGGCGTTCGATTACTAGGCACTTCTACAGTGAACGTATTAGTGTCGAATTTCAAGGTCGAAAATTTTGGGTCGTTACACTGCTAGTTGCAAGACATGACATGGTCTCCTTCAGTCTTGTTTTATGCATAACACATTCAATATTGCCTGTAAAATTAGGTGAATGCGTATATTTTTGCTTGATTATAGTAGGACGGTGATTAACTTTATAAATAATATTTATATGATAATAGAACTAGTTTAAATTTATCCATTGCTTACAGGTTGTTGAAGAAAAATGACCGCTTCAAGAGAAGGAAAAATCATTAGTAGTTTGCTTAGGTTGATAGAGTTTCTAGTGATTTTCTAGTGCCATATTATTTTGCTGCTAGTCTTGTACCTGTAAAAATTGCTAATATGAAGCGTTTGGTAATTTATTGAATATTATTTGGTGTATCAAACATGATGTTAACATGCAGTAATGTGGTTAAAAATATTTAGTAGTGCATCAGATGTGGTTAATACTTTAGTTCATTTGTTATGAATGTTTAATTTTTACAGCATTTGGTTTCACAGAATTTTAATTATGTTAGGATAACATCATTTTTCATAGTATGTAAGAAATGTCGTTGGGTATATTGTTTACGTTAAAAGTTGTCACAAATACATAAAAGATTTATAGAAGAAAATAAAGTAAAGAATTAAATAAAAAGCAAGAAGAAAATGATACACGATAAATATAGTGGTTCGGTTATGTTATCCCGCTTTTTGGCAAAGCCGCGATACCAAAAGATTGATCGAAAGCGAAGGACAGTTCGCCTCAGAGGTTGATCGTACTTCCTTTCGCCATGGATATCACTGAATTTTATCTGAGTCCAGATTGAGCTACAGTTGATAGGACACGGCAAGAAAGACCACAGGAGTCAGCATTTCAAATTTCAAGTCAATCCGAGTTCGCATGCTCAAGCTATGATCGGTTCAAATTGGAGGGAACATGCTGGTTTCGAACCCATCATGATGGGCGTCTTCGAACCCATCGTCATGCGCCATTCGAAACCATCACCTTCGAACCGAAGGACATCGAACCCATCGGTTTCGAAACCATCAAAGCCTCACCTTCGACTCCATTACCTTCGACTCCCTCGTGTTCGAATCCATATGCCTCGTATCCATGGAGGGGTTGCAGAGCTCATGTGCATCCAAGGAACACAAGTTCGAAACCTTCACAGAAGCCATGCTTCGAACCCATCACAGAGGCCTTCTTCGAACCCATCTGTGATACCATCTTCGAAACCATCCTAGGTAGCTTCGTTCGAACCCACTGGGTCAACCAGCCACGATGACGTGTCTTCCATCGGTTCGAACGCGCCGAGATACATGGAGTCGAAGCGGTCAACACGGAGTGAAGTCCGGATCGAATCGAAGTTTGCGCTCCACGTCACCACGAAGCCGCGTGCCATGATGGATTCGAAACCATCGTTTCGAATACATGGGTTCGAACCAGACAGCTATGCCAAAAACCCAATTTCGAATCCAAGATATCTCCTAACCTATTGATCCAAATGCCATGAAATTTTCACTGAAGCTTGCGTACATGTTGAAGAATGTCCACGCCAAATTTCACCTCGATTGGATGGATTCTTGATCGGTTCGAATGGAGTTCGAACCGATACCAAAGTGGGCCCAAACTTCCTGAGACCGTGCATGTGGGCCCCCTCACGTGCCAGACGTGGTCTCCCGAGTTTTCAGCGAAATATCAGCAGCCTACGCCTATAAATAGAGCCCCAGGGCCAATAGAAAAGGGATCTTCTGACTCTGAGACGTCGAGACTCTGCCGGATCAAGATCTCCATCATCCTATATCATAACTTGATTGTTGATTTCGAATTTCCAGTTGTAACTTGCTGTTGATCGCTGTAACAACTTGTAATCATTGAAAGAGAATCAATAAAACATCAAAAAACTTCACAGTGGACGTAGGCAACACGCCGAACCACTATAAATCGCTTGTCTACGCATTTATTTTACTGTTGATTGGAGTTTTTGTTAGATAATATCTGTTTTGAACTTGCATTCTTGACTATTATCTCTTCAACGACTCCCGAAGAGGGTTGTGCCCAATTTTGACACAAACAGGTTAAATGTTGGTCTACGTCCGTTTTTACTTTGTTTGTGATTTTGCAAAGCTTTTACACCGTGATTTTATGGTTCGATGGTCTATGGATCGATAATGACCCGTACAACAATAGTACAAAAATTTAGAATGGAAAAAAAGAACTTCGTAACAGTCCATCATCCTCTATTTATAGAAGAAGATCATCAAATTTGTTTCTTCTATGTTCATGAGGGTATTTGAGTAATTTTTGAAATCTTAACGTATGCTCATGTTATTATATTCATTACTCAAGACTCAAAATTGCATGCAACACACTCTTGTAAGCTACTCTTAACTTTGAAAATGAGAGGAGTAAAAGAGAAATTTAAAAAATGGAGGGATGCACAAAATAGTTTCAAAGTGGAGGGATATAAAACAAATAAAGTTGTCTATAATTTCCACTTGTAATTTTGTTACCCTAAAGCATGAATTTCATCTTCAATCCCAGCCAAATAATGTCACGTGTTCTTATTATTTGCCTCCACTACATCTGCATGGCATCGACCACTGGGTCAATCGTACTGTGTCCACTATAGATATATATTATGCTGTTGTGCCATTCACATATCATGTGGGCTGTGGCTGAGCTAGAGCGATTTAAACTATTTGGATTTTCTCCTCTGGATTTTTCTCCTCTTGATTTTCCACTTCCTCCTTGTAAAATTAGAAGTAAAGGCATTGCTCTTATTTAGTAGCCTAAAATTTCATCATATGTAGATTTGCCTTTTCTACTTCTTACACTGCATTTTCAATTTTCGCTACCCGATCAATTTCGCAACTACCTACTGTTGTGTTTATTTTCTCCTTTGGATTTCAACTTTCGGTAGTTCCTACCTTTTTTCTCCATTGATGGAACTATTAAAATAAATCAAGTTTAGTTCCTACCTTCTAATGCAATATGTGAACAGCCTGCCTTGTATGAACGAGGTTCTCCGTTATAAACTTGGAACCAACAACCGACAGCTTGAAAGCTGCTGCTTTTTACATATCCTGGCCAAACAAATAAAAGAAGAACCTAAAATCCATCCATATATACCAAGCTAGCATGTTCACTCTTCAATTTGCCCAATTGATTCCCAAACTTTGAATTATCCTTAACTGGCATGTACACCGAAACATATATAGGCAATTAATTTTATTGCATACTGACTGATGTCCATTTACTTTAATAGCAGATGCAACTGCCCTATATATTCATATGCTTGCCAAATCCATCCATATACCAAACAAGCTTGTTCACTCGTCAATTTGGTTAATTGATTCACAAATTTTAATTGTTCCTAACTACTACATATATTGAAACATATATAGGAAATTAACTTTATTGCATGTTGATTGATGCCCATTTACTTTATTAGCAGATGCAACTGCCCAATATATGCATATTCCTGCTTCTTGTATGTTTTAATTATACATGTATGATGTGATAAATTTCTATTTTGTCAAATTGTGAACTTGCTTATTATATCTTTTGGGTAATAAATTATTATCATGCATTAATTCAAATATTAATTCCTCACTCGGCTCTTTTTGTTCCTTAACTTAATTCGTCGACCATCATTGCATATGCACTGCCTACACATGTGCTTCCCTTCCCTTAATTTCGAAGTTTCTTCGATTTCTCATATTTATTAACTTTTATATCCGCTGGTGCTATTTTTTCATGCTTCGTCCTACTCAGCATATGTAATGTATTATTGTTCTTCAAAATCCTTCGTCATCATTCTTTAGCATACTTATGCATATGCATACATACTTATACATACATATACACGCGTATATGTAAATATATATATACATTCATGTATATATGTGCGTGTATTAAAAATGTTGTTTGTATGCTTGGATGTGATCTATTTTTTCAATAGACCATGTCATTAAGTAATTTATATTCATATATAATTTTCTAGAATTATTATAGCTGCATTAGGATTCTAAGTTAAATTGTTAGAATGAAAAATCCATATTAGCGAGATCTCTATGATCTGATGAAAATAGTAATTCATGCCGTTTAGGTTCCAAGTATCTAATTTCCGTCAAAATTTTAATAGAAAATAAAATTGACTTTTAAAAGTTCCCTCTTTGTTTTAATCAATATAAAAAACGGAACATATTAAATTAATGGAAAGGAGAGTTATGGAGCCAATTTTAACTTCCTTTTTACTTTAGTTTGTTATCCATATTATTTTAAATTTCCTTTTCCTATTTAACTTTCGTTTCCCCAAATAAGTATTCATATTTAGAGGGGGGACAAATATGTATGATGGGTCTGGTTAAGGACTGATGTAATAAACAAAGTACAGAACAATTTCTGGGGCATAAGAACATTGAAAAATTAGAGTATAGGCAGCTGTAAATATAATTATTGTATTAAATCGAGATGACAAATGAGAGGTGCAACGATCGATTCAAATAATAGTGTAAACAATTTGATTTTTTTATTTATAATATTATATATATTGTGATGAGGTAGAGCCTTGGCGCAACGGTTAGGTCACCCGCATGGTGATCTGGGCGCCCATGTTTGAGTATGGAAATAGTCTCTTTGCAATGCGAGGGAAATACTGCGTACATTATCAACTTTTCCACAGCCCACTATCATGTGGTGGCCTCGTGCGCTGGGTTTTACCTTTATTATATATGTTGTGATATCGGTATGAATTTTCTTAATAGTTTATGATAAGCAATTTGTTTACCTGGGTTATGAAAAGAAAACTCTTATGTGTTCTAAAGGATAACGAAATCATAACACTTGCCTTTGTAGTTCTTGGTTCGAGTATTTGCATCATATAACCACAACCTGATATCCTTTATAACGGAGATAAGTATAAGGGTAAGAAGTTGCACACTCATTTTATCTTTCTAGAAACTAAGCTTTGGAAAAATCTTCTGAGATAATTGACTTCCAAATCGATGCTTTCACTTCAAAAATTAACGAGTAATGGCTGCTTGGCTGCTTCAGAAGTCAATTGATCATTGGAGATTTGGTCTTCTATGGTAGTTCGCATTCCAAGTTCTCTCCTTTTTTCATTTAGACTTTGATTTGTGGCTCTGGTGTTTGGGATAGTCTCTAGTGGAGCCTGGTTTTTCTCTTCAACATGACTGAAGACGAGAGCCTAGTTTCGCTCTTCGACATGACTGGAGATGGTCTTTACCTTAAGATCATCTCTGAATCTTGTGAGTTTCTGGCCAACAAGGCTTTGGTAAGGATATCCTCCCTTCGGTAAGTCCTAGGTATGTGACTGATTTGCAGCTGTCCTTTGAGTATTTATTCTCAAACGAAGTATATGTCAATTTCAATATGCTTTGTCCTAGAATGTAAAATTGGATTTGCTGACATGTATACCGTACTCTTATTGTCACACCATAATGTTGGTTTGAGTTCAATTTTGACATTTAGCTCACCAAGCAAAGATTATATGCACATTATTTCAGCGGTTGCACTAGCCACACTCCTATATTCTACCTAGGTACTAAATTTAGATATAGTTGACTGCTTTTTTAAACACCATGATTCTAGATCATCCTCAATGTAAATGTAGTATCCTGAAAGTGATTTTCTATCATCATGATATGTTGCTCAATCAGCATCATCAAATCCCGTCACATTGAGATTTTTTCATGTCTTCGGTGATAAGCCATATGTAGTAGTCCCTTTTAGGTACCTTAAAGATCCTTTTTACAGCTTTCCAATGCTCACTTGGTGGCTCCTGTATAAATTGAGACACTTTGTTAACATTGAACGATATGTCAAGTCTAGTTATGGTAGCATATTGCAATGCCCCACAGCACTTCTATATTATTCGACATTAAATATTGGTTGTCCATTGTTTTTGGAAAGCTATTGATTGCATATCATGGGTGTTGGTTGAGGATTAACTTCATCCGTTTTTAACTTGTGTAGAATTTCATTGATGTACTTTCTCTAACTTATAATTATTTTTGAACTTGATTTCCTAATTACTTCTATGCCTAGAAAGTAATTTGGATTTCAAAGTTCTTTAACAAAAATCTGGTTTTCCAGATACTAAATAAGGCCATTGATTGCAGCTTCATCCTTACATGTTATAATTAAATCATCAACATATATTATAATATATACAGTAGATTTTTTTTATTGATTTTAATAAATAAAGAATTGTCTAATTTAGTGGACTGACAACCCAATCTAACTAGTTTGGTTTTTAGTACATCAAACCAGACCCTTGCTGCTTGTTTAAGGCCATATATTGCCTTATCTAATTTGCACACATAATTCAAACTTTGGTTAAATCCTTATGGTTGTTCCATATAGATTTCTTCTTACAATATCACATTCAGAAATGCATTGTTGACATCAAGTTGCATGATATTCCACTGTTTATATAGAGCAATAGTAAGAATCACTCTAATAGTTATTGGCTTAACCACTGGGGAGAATGTTTCATTGAAGTCAAATTAATATTATTGTGTGTATTCTATGGCTACAGGTCTAGCTTCATATCTGACTATTTTTCCATTTGGGTTCTTCTTTGCTTATCAGTCTATTGGCAGCCAATAATATTTTTGTTATTTGGAGGACTGACCAATTCCCATTTTTTATTTTTAATAAGAGCATTGTATTCTTCATCCATAACAGCTTCTCAATTTTTGTCCTTTGTAGCTTGTTCAAAAGTTTCTGGCTCTTTTATTGCTTTGGCTGTAGCATAAAGTTTTGGTTTGAATACTTCACTTTTTGATCTTGTGATCATAAGATGACCTGATCATACTTGAAATTCCTTTGTGCTTATTGGATCGGAATTGTTCCAGAATTGATTTTGTTGAATGTCTGTAGACTCATCACTAACTTGTTGAGTTTGATCATTTGTGCATGTAGGAGACTGATTGCGATAGCTGCGATCATCTGCTAGTTCATGACTTGACTGATCAAGCATTGCAAGTTGTGAATCATCAGCTCTTGTAGTCCGTTCAGTCTCCTTTTGTCGCCAAGCATAAGAATATGCAGGTAGATCGGGTATTAACATTCTTGGGTTGTATACTTTCTTGGTTGTTTTCATATCTGAGTTGCTACATGGGAATATATGTTCATCAAACACAACATGTTTGCTAATAATTTTTTTTACACCATTATCAAGACATTTGTATCATTTTTGATTAGTTGAATATCGTAAGAAAATACATGGTTTTGATCGAAATCCAGTTTATTATCGCTGTACTATCTTAAATGAGGAAAACATAGACATCCAAAGGTCTTTAAGCTATGATAATTAGATTTTACTCCAAATAACTTTTTCTATAGGACTTACTTCTTACAACATTCTTGTTGGTAATCTATTAATTAAATACACCGCTATATTGAATGAGACCATAGCCTCTAACAGTAGTTTCCACTTAAACTTTCCAAAGAAGGTAATTATTCTCTACAAGATGTGCAGTAATCAATTGACTTTCAGGGCTTACAATAGTTTTTATGAGATTTTCAATGGCAACTTGATGTGGGTTGGATGAAGTATCTAAGGTGGTAGAGCTGTCATTATCTCCTGCCATGATGTCTTGAAAAATATGATCAGAATCTTGAGATTCAGTGATTTACAATGTCAAGAAAATTTAGATGGGTGGTGATCGGCTTAGTTACTGCCAGTACTAAAATGAGGACACTTGGCTGATGAGTTCTTGGCGAGGTAATAACTATTTTACTGCTTCTTGATGATTTGTAGCTATTGGTATCATTTTTGCTTCAAATTACATGGAAAATATTCTACAAAATTATTTTTGAGAGCAGTACCTTCTGGGCTTCTCCTTATGCTTTGCTTTCTCTTCTTGTACTCTAATTTTTATTGTTAGAGCAGCCCTTTTTAGTTTTGTGCTTGCATCATTTTGTCATTAATAGGGTTTATGAAATACAGGTATAATAGCGATCAAACCATCGCATGTCGTCACCCCAATAGCCAAAGTGACCTTCAAACCGACGCAAACTAAAAAAACCTTCGCGCTTGTGACCCAAGCATCTAGGCACCAACACCACATGTCACCATCATCCCCTATCACATGCCTTTTACTAGAGTGACCACATGTATTTTTTATTCTTCTGTTAATTTGGAATTACAGTTAAGGATGAATGAGATCTAGTTAAATAAGGGAAGGACAAGGACGAAAATGAATGAATGGATAAGTGTAAGTATTAGCTTAGGTTTTAGATAGAAAGTGTAGTCAAATTAGAAAATCCTTATTTATTTTACTTCCTTCGAAATAATTCCGAACCCTTAACCATTTTATCACCCACCATTATTCTATCTCCAATTAAAATTCCACTTGAGGCATCAAATCCAAATTTTATTTATATTTATCATTATCTGTTTTCTTTTATTAAAATATTACTTCTCAATTTTCAATAATTATAAATAATTGTTTTATTTCTAAAGTAAATTTCAAAGTTCGACAAATATTATTTATTTTATCGAAATAAATTTTCAAAACTTTTTAGATTTTTAAGACACAATTCAAATTCCAATTTTGAATTTTAAATCAATGTTATTCTTTTGATGTTAAATAAAATCCAAAAATTCAACTTATTAAATTAAATTTGATAAAATGTTTAATTAGATTCCCAATTCATTTTGAAATATTTAATTTATTTTATCTTCGAACATGGATGTTACAATTAATGAAGTAGAAAGATAATCTAATAAAAAAATTAGGGTTTACAAAATCATATCTTGCAACTAGCTTGCATTTTTCTGATAAAAAGCGCAAGTTAGCTTACGTTTTTCAAAATTTCAAAAAATTAAATTTTTTTTTCAAAATTAGAAAGTGCAACTTGTTTTGCATTTTATGTCAGAAAAGTGTTTGATATCTTGAATTTTCTATTTTTCAAAAACAGGAATAAAATTTACACAGTTATTTTAGTAGAGATTTCTTTTTATAACGTCGTAAAAAGGGGCCTATCACTATTGTTATTTAATGTTTTTGCTTTCAATTTTTTGATTAGTAACAATAAGAGCTATTAGAAATTGACCGTGCTATAGATGCGTCATTGTCTTTAAAGTGGAATTTGGCACAATTATGATGAGTTGTAAATTGTCGTTCTTTCTCAAAGGCTAACACAACAATCTTCAAACCCACGTTAGAGCATGCTTCGAGTAATTTCAAAATGGAAATGTGGATATATAAGTTAAGAAAAGTGTATGATACCTTGAATTTTATATTTTTTAAAAACAGGAACAAAATTTACATAATTTTAGTAGAGATTTCTTTTTATAACATCATAAAAAAGGGACCTCTCCGCTATTTTTTATTTGATGTTACAAGCCTACGTTAGAGCACTCTTCGTGTTTGCATTGTAAATACATTCCGATGTATTTTGATTTAATGACACATTTCTCCTCCACTTAAGCAGCCCAAGCCCAATTTTCGCAAAACCCTTTTTGCCAGCCGCCTTATTGTCCAAATTTATTTCCCCTGAAATTGTAATGTATTACACTCGCTAAATCATAAATCGTACTCCCTCTTTTCTTATTGTCTACTTTTTTCTCTAGACGCCACGGCTGATTTCATGGACTCTTGGTATGTCCAGATATGGACGAAAACAAACGTGATCGCCGATTTTGTCTGAGAAACCTACGGATGTGGCGTCTCCATATGCTATTTGTCATCTGTTCTGGTGGCTGTGAAGAACGACGATGAAGAATTTAAGAACATAGATCAATCTCATGGAGAGTTGCTAGAGAAATCATGGAAGCTAACTTCATGTAAGCGTCTAGTAATTTTGATAATTTGTCAATACTGCGTTGATAGCTTTTCTACTTATCATCATATAAATAAGGTATGCTGCTAATGTTGAGTTACAAAATTACAGCAAGAATTGATTATTAATTGTTTTGATTATCCGATATCATTAATTAATATAACCATAAGGATGGAAATTTTATAATGAGTGAATTTTAGGATAGTGAAACCAGTCTCCGTCCGTGTTTGGTTTGAAAACAACTTGTTGTCTTGCGTGATTTTACTACTCTCTTTCTCTCTCATGCTATTTGACAGATAAAATTGATATTACAAAAAAAAACTCATTTTCAAACTAAATACTATTCAGAGAAATAGGCCATAGTTTTTAAAATCTGGATAAAGAATTTTTTGGTGTTAATTCAATAACTTGCTCCTACTCGGATGCCTTTATTCAATCACCACTCCAATTATATATGCATAATAACATGCTCTTAAATTATAAAGGTAACCTAGTATTTTTCTATACATCAAGCAAAATTACAAAGTTTACGATAATATCAAACACTGAAAATTGCATTTTAATTCAAACATGCGAGCTACAAACACAATAATCAAAAGGATAGATATGTAATTGAAGTTATATTAACAACAGAAGCCGGTTCTTGTCATAATTGACCGGATCAATTTTTGAGATGTCGAGTAAACCGTTGCTGTTGAGTTTTTTTATCCATCGGTCTTATTAATTATAAACCAGCCAAGACCAATGTAGTGTAATTATAGTCGTTTTTCATAACCCTTCAACTTGACGCTTTGAGGAGGTTCTCAAGTTTTATTCCAATTGCACCCTTATAAGTATACTCCATTTCGGTTATTTTATCTCTCCAACTCATATGTTATTTACTTTAATAAAAAAAAATTCTGTTTTTTCTAAAGATTCGAACATTTTACTTGTTTTAATTATAATATTATTATATTTTATTACTTAATATATCTCAACACACTCATCTCTCTTTTCCAATGCGCGCGCGTGTGTCCTCAAAACTCGAACTCTTAAACTAATTTTTCTTTTATAATTCCAAACTCGCACCATCTTACACTAACATCGTTTTTTAATCATTATACAAAAAGTATATTTTTATATTCTATTCTATAGTTATGTTATACAGGAAAGTGAAATTTTATTTTATTTCAAATTAGTATCTACTATTTCAAAACAAATGAATGTATATATACATATATATTCACAAAAGATGATCATCTTTATAACGACATATTACAACATACTGGGCGAGTGAGCAATTTCTCATTATCAAATTTTTCCAGTGATTCTTTTTATTTATATAATTTATTCTAGTATATGGCTTGTTTCAAACATTTTTGTTAATGATTTTCATTTTTATAATGTTTTTTTATGCATTTTGGGTTATGTTAATTTTGATGATATACAAGTAATTTTGCATTCTTATCTAAACTTCTACTGATGCCTAATTAACTCAGCAGCATATATTCATGAATTACATAAATACCTCACAAAAATTAGTCCAAACTGATGCTCTTATTTACAGTGAAAATAGCTAAGCTCAAAGCCGCTCGTCAATGCTTCTACAATACTAAGGTATGGGGTCTTAAAGATTAAAAAAGAAAGTTTTAAGAATTATTAAAAAAGAATTGAAATGGATGTTTTTGGGAAGAAGGGAATTTAGTAATGATTGAATACCATCCTCTTATTTGAACATTAAAATGCAATGAAGTTGTTTATTTTGACTCATCGAGACAAAAAGTAAAATATACATCTAAGGGTTAGTAAATAGTTATTAGACTGAGTAGTTTCTTCTTAACCTATATAAATAGAAAAAAGAGAGTCAAAGGACATAGTTATCAAAGCGCTTGTTTAGACGTCAGCGATGTTCAAGGCTTAGAAAAAGCACCTTATGCTTTGAAAAGCCGAAAAATCGAAGCTTTTGAAAAAGCACGTTTTACTATTAAATATATTTTAAAAAAAAATAAAGGGCTGCACCCACAATCGAGCCCAATTATGGGTTATCTGGCAGATGTCGATCCAATTAGGCCATAGGACATTGTCGACATCAACTATTTAAGGTATAAAAGTATTTCCACTCTCAAAACTTAGATCCGCTGCCGTTGACGAACTCTGGCTACCGCTGCCGTTGAATTCAAGCTACCGTCTATCGCCTTCACCTGCTTACATCGAAGCATCAATCCCTGCTTTTGTTGAAAAGTGATGCTCAAGACGTCTAAAAAAGCCCTAGATGCAAAAATGCACTAGGCGTAACCCTGTGGCACTTTTGCCTTGACAACTATGGTCAAAGAAGAAAAGACATAATTTTGACGAGATCTCGGATTGTTATTTCGATTCATATTTCGATGAGATTTCAATATTCAGGACGAGATGAGTGTCAAAGAAAGTATGAACGAGATTTTATAGCTTGTCTTATTTGAGTGTGAAAATGAGATCTCAGATAAGATCTCAGATGAGATACATGAAATTTAAAATCATGGATAATATACTGAAGTTCAAGAGTCATGTTTTGGATATATGAGATTTTAATATTTCATGTACATAATTAACATGCATTTTTACGTCTAGTTACTCAATATCACATTAAATGTAAAATTTACATTCAAAATGAAGCTGGCAAATACATGTATTAAACTCTATAGTTTCAACGTTTACATAGATATTCAAAACATATATTAATATTGATACAATAAATAAAACAATATAGTGCAAATTAAATAAAGTTGATTTATGCAAACAATTCATTATTAGGTTAAGGTTATCAGTTTTGGATTTAAATTGTAAAGATTTTTTTTTTGAATTGAATTTAAGTTGTAAACCGTAAATTTAAGGTTTTTATATATTGATGTTTAGAATTTATACATATTAGTTAAAAAATCATATCAGTCACATTTGTTTATACATATGTCAAGAATTGATTATTGTTTTTATTTATCTCATAGAAATTTCATCATTGAAAATTGGGATCGCTCCATAGTAGTTGCTTTGAGGGATGCTTTACATCTTTTATTTATGAGAAAAGAAAGAGCTATATTTATTAGGTTTCAACAATGTGTTTTTTTCAAACTTCTTCAATACACAAACGTTTAATGCATGCATTTTTATGGTGAACACAACATGATAATGTTATGTTTTTCATTTATTTTGCGATTCCTTACCATAAATATTTAAAAAGCATTACTTCAAAAGAGTTGAAACAAGTTGAACAAACGGCAAAGTATAAAATGAATATATAATAGTCATCTTCAGTTCCACCGTTCTCTCCTTTGTCTTCAATTTCCATTTTTTTATTCTCATCGTCCGTTGAGTACCGTGACCATAACCATCTCTTTCCCATCCTCTTCAACTAAAACCTCATTTCCTTTTCAACATATGAATATATAATATTTAATCTACCACGCTTTTGATTTGTGGAATCTTGCAACTTGCTTCTTCTTAAGTTTGAAACATTCATGTGCATCCATCTAACTAGTGTTAATTGGTAAAACGGGATTTTCTTGCTCACATATCCATTCATCATCGCTATCCATGTCAGATAAATATATTTGATATAGGCCATCAATTTCCTTTCTTTTTCCATGCATAAGTTCAAATTGATGGATGTATTTTACAAAACTAAAGCACCAAGTCTTTTTTATTTTAGATTATTCCTTCGCTTTGTGTTAATCTGAAGTATTGAATATAAGAAGTTGTAATGGATGAACTAATATAAAAAGTGAAATAATTTATTTTTCTTATACTTTATCAAACGTGCTCTAGTTACGCTCATAACTTGTTGAACAACATGTCATGCTGAAAACTTTTATTGCAAACCTTTATAACCCATGGCATTCACCACCATAGCTCTCCCACCTCAAAACTGTTGATTCATATAATAGAAAATCGTTATATACATAACTTTATATTGTAAAATGATAGCAAAAGCAGGCATGAGAATATTGCATAATGCTTACCAGGTTATTTATTTTGACGACTATCAATAGCCAATAGCTTTTTCAAACTCTCCTATCAATGAATACAAATAAAGTAGTCCATCAGGTCGATAGTGTCGTATAGTCTTTTTAACCTTGACGTCCATTGCATATTTATTATTACATCAATATTTTGGATTCAAGAACTCCACCTCATGTAAAGATCTATCGCATAGAGTATTCCATCGCTCATCAATGATTTCCCACACTTTCTCATATCTAGACTCCACACTTTGTAATTTTGATTTAGTTTTTTCTTTTGTTTGATCCATTACCTTATAAATATAACCCAGTGCAGGTTTGCATCACCATCTTCCAGTCTAAAATCTTTAACGGAAGGAATTATACCTTTCTAGCAGTATTTTATTCCATCTCACAAATTCTATTCCGTTTAACCAAATTGCTTCTCCTTTTAACAATTGTAAAAAAACCAAAAGGAAACGTATAACACAATGAATTATACAAATTAGGAAAGAAAATGTTTACCTTATGCGACTGCCTGGTAAGTCTTCTCTCTCTTTTCGGATTGTTTTTCTGTTTTGGGTTTTGTTCAACTCGAATCTCTTAAATATTATTTACTTGTATTGATTGCGGTCTTTAATTCTGCCTAAATGACCAGTTTCCTTCTTTTCACTTTTTAATTTGGTCTTTTGATGTTGATTTCTTTATCTCTTTATTGGATGTGACCTTTTGTTTGGCTTGGATTTTCAAGCATCCTTACAGGTACTGGTAAGTTTCAAAAATAATGTAGTCAACGTTGAGGAGCGTAACTTGTAGTTTTAAACATTTCCACTGATAATTTTGACCTAGATCTTGATTTCTTTAGTGGGTGTTAAATCAGGAGACACACAATTCAATTTTAATCACGATCACCATACAATTCAACTCTTTGATAACAATGCATTGCAATCTTGGTTATTGGTTTTATTTTTGAATTACGTAGAGAACTAAGCTGAGATTATAAACTCTAAGGAAGTATGTGTTTGCCAATACATACTTCAGGTGTTTGTTATAGAGTTGTCAGTTTTAGGTTTTGAACTCGTAATATTTGGTCCCGCCGTCTAGATCGTCAACCAACTATACCAACCATGTGTTGACTTTGGTTATTGGTTGTATCTAAAGTGTACATATAAATAAAGTGCATATATATAGAGCAAAGTGCAATTGTTCGTATAATTATTTTGAGAGTGCGTGGTATTTTTTTTCAAATAGATCACTCACCTTGATACCTTGATGGTTCGAACCCAAAATATTTAGAATTTTGATGTAGAACGCCTTACTGCTTATCGCTTGAGGTAATGATCTTTTATTTTCGAAGTGTACTATTTTTAAAAGGTTATTGTATAATAATTCATTTATCAATTTGCACCTTTCAATTTGTTCTTCCGACCAAGACATTTCTAACCTAGAAGATCTCTTTTAAAAGCATTATATGGGAAATACATTTTTATGTACTTAGGCCTATAAAATAGTTTTCTTTACTAGTTGTAATTTATGAGAAAGTCATTTTTTAAAAATTAGCAATAATAAGTAAACAATAGTCACCATCGATAGTTTATCTAATTCTTTACTTTAAAAGAGATTATTCTATTAGGTGTTTTTATAATCAGTCGGTGCTCTAATGGTTAACTAATTTTTGAGCAATAAAACTGAAAAGAAAATTTACGTGATTTATTTTAAAGGACATTTGATAGTTACTAAAAAGTAAGCTCAAGGTAGAAGCTTTTGAAAATTGACAGTCGAACTAAAATTAAGCGGATCCTTCCATTATTATTACATTCAAAAGTGATGAGCTTAAAAAACAAGATTCTAAATAGTATACAACTTATTATTTCATGGTGTTTAAGGCTGTGCTGTGCTACATGACACCCAAGGGTGGACTAGGGAATGGGCTTAGCTAGGTTTTAGCCTACATTTTTTACAGTGAAAAGCGATGAGCTTAAAACATCAAACTCTAAATGAGGTTAAATATAAATGATATACAACTTATTTCTTTATGGTGTTTTTAAAACTCTGGTTAACTGGTACATGACACCCAAAGACGGAGGTGGGGATGAGTTTAGATGGAGTGTAGTCTATCAAAAAAATACGAGTTTCATAAACTACCAAGAATGCTTTAGTATTTTTTTATATAAATGGTATCTCTACCTAAGAAATATCATATTTGGATCGTAAATGGATCAAATCTGACTATATAAGGTAAAATAATTGTAAAGACCTCTTTGTTTTCGTCTATATATAATCAAACTTTTTTACTTATTGTACCCTGGTTATTTAGAAGATCTTTCCAGTACTTCTCTATATGAATCTTGGTTAATGCTAGACCAATTTCTATTTTTGGCTCCACCAATGATGTTATCAAATGCTACGAAGGTGTAACGATTCAAATATTGATTTTATAATAACCACGACACTTGTATTCTATTTTCTAGGTTTACCTTCAGAAGCAACAAGTTATACTATTTTTATAGAAGTATATTTGTTAGAAAGATAGAAATTGATAGGATGAAAGATAGAAATTGGTAGAACTTAATACTTTTGAAGATAAACCTTAAGTGTGGAAAATAAGCATCGCGGTTATACTGAAGTCTATATGTAAGTCATTATGTTGGTATAGCATTTGCGACAATTTCATTGGTAAAGCCAAAGATAGAAATAGATCTAGTCCTAACAAAGATATCATAACGGAAAAGTATTTGAAAGGTCTTCTAAATAACTAGGATAAAATAAGAAAAGAAGTTTGGTCATATCTAGAGGAAAATAAGGAGTTCTTTCTAATTATTTTATCTTCCGCACGTAAATTTGATCCATTTGAAGAGGCGAAGAAAGAAATTTTAGTAATGAAGCGCAAGAAAAAGTGAGTTGGTAAGTAGTTCTAGTTTAGGTTGTTTTTATTACCCAACACTATAATTATAATAGTAATAAGAGCCGTCTCCTTGCTCATCATGTGTTATCATCTTATGATGCTGATTATGATTCCAAATTTTATTTGCTCAGTGGAAACAAGTATGAGGCGTGTTTTAATTTGGATTACGAATAGCCTCGGTATTCAGTTAATATTCTAAATTCAAGTAATTGTGTAGTCTCTTTATTAAATAAAATAAAATATATAGAAATGTTGATTTGTGGAATCCTGCCGCAAAACAGCTGAGGTCTCTATCAGAATCATCCATCTCTCATTAATGTCAATGTCTATCGTTATATAATGCAATGAGGATCGAATTTGGATTCGGCTTTGATGCCAAAAGCAATGACTACAAGTTTATAAAAATCCTTTTATCGCCGTTAAAACAAGCAAAACAATCCGAGTAAGCTATACAACCTAAGAACTGATTCTTAGAGAACTATACATAAAGACGATGTTTTACCTTTCTAATATATCGATTGTGATGTTACATGCATGAAAAGGACATGCTTTTGGACTGAATACACTCATCGCGATGAAATTTCTCGCATCTTGATTTCTTTTGATTTGTATAATGAAATATTTGAAACAATGCAGTTGCGTGGGTAACGTGATTTGGATCATTGCGGTCGTGCTTATAATGCTTTAGATTTCATGAACGGCAAACTGTGTCACTTAAAAGGCATTAATTTGAAAATATTTGAAAGTGATCACACATATTTTAAATATGGACGTTGGATGAATACGGCTTGAAAGAGACTTGGGAAAAATGTAAATTTGAACCTACTGGCATTTGGAATGGAAGCTGCCTCCTGAAGTAGTTGGACTTTCAAAGCCTTTACCTTCAAAGTCTGTTATAACAAAATTCAAAATCCTAATCATATTCTTTTGGAGTTTGTCTGTTATAACCAAAGCCTGGTTTCACTTAAAAGTGAAGATGATGGTGCATATACATGAGTTTTTTTTTAAAATCTGATATGAAAATACACTAACTAGGTGAATTAGTATCATCTTGATGATTTTATGCTAAAGAATAGTTAACTATCTTTTGGTTCCTCAAGGCTTAGAGATGATTGCAATATGTTTCATTGTTCTTTCACTGTAAACCATCTTGTTTGTTTCTAAGATTCAGTTATAACTTTCTCATAGAGAAATTGCAAGGGCGCCTTGTTAGTGTAATGCATTTTTTTCACTTGCTTAAGAGGGTTTTTTAGCTTACTTGAAGGTTTTATGGTTATAGATGATTGCAGTGTGCTTAATTGTTCTTTTACAGTAAGCGTCTTGCTTGATTCTTATATTGTTCGGTTATAAGTTCTTATAGAGAAAACTGCAGTGCCACCATGTTAGTTTTATACATATATTTTTTTCTCTCACTTGCTTACTGTTCTTATTGCAACTTGCTTGAAGATTTTATCATTACAGATCAATTGAACAAATATTGAGATGGATGCGTAGAATTCAGTTTCTTGTGTATATTGCAATCGTAATTGGTTGCTGAGGAGAAGATATAGGTACCGTTTGTGGTTTTAAATTTAGGGTCTGTTCTTTATGAAGAGAGCTGAGAATCTGAGCGGAGCATTTGAGTGACACATTCGAACGGAGAACGTTGAGTGAACATAGAGTGTGTTTGTATGCTGCGAGGTGAAAATCCGAGCAAAATATTTGAAATGTATATATTTAAAAAAATGATTTATGTTTAATTAATTATTTTTAGTGAATAATATATATCCATAATTTACAAAAATAAATAAATTAATTAATTAAATTGTAAAATTTTAAATTGTTCGGATTCAGTTCAAAAACAACTCCATGCTATAGTACCCATTAATACGATCGCAATGCAAAAATCTTGTTTCAAATGAACTTCATTTGGACATGCTATTAATTTTAAAAATTTATAAAAGTTTAAATTTAAATTACTTAACATTATTAATTAATTAAATAGCCCCCTTCACAACCAATGCACCATTTTCCTTCGTTCCCACATTTGCTCGTCGCTTCAGACACAGGAACAGGGAATTTGGACTGTCGAACGATATCCTACTCCAACCGTAAATTGTAATTTTCTAGTGCTTTAAGAATTGAAAAACCTCTGTTTTATTGCTTTATTTATCATGTTCATTGAATATAACTAGTACATGTAAGCAATTATTTTGCAGCCATTTTAAGATTTAAGTGTAGGAAGTATCTTATAGCCCAAAAATTAGAGGGGTCTAAATATTCTTTAGTCAATGTTGTATTAAATGGGAATCTGTGATATAATTAAGTATATGACAAACTTCAAACTGGAGTTCATTCAACTTAATAAACAATGAGTAGAGAGTTACGCACTCACAAAGTCTGCATAATTTGAATCATGTATAAGCATTTAAACCTTAATGTGCTTATGCCACCAATGTTGTATGAACTCTAATAACTTTATCTGTCACCAATTGAAGGTGTCTTATAGCCCAAAAATTATAGGGGTCTAAATAATTTTTAGCCATCTTGGATTAAATGTGAATTTGTGATATAATAAAGTACATAAAAAATTTCAAACTGGAATTTCAAATATGAATTCAACTTAATTCATAATGAGTAGAGTCGTGACTGATAAAGTCTACCTACTTTGAATCGTATATAAGTATTTAACACTTAATGTGCTTATGTCACTATTTTCATATGAACTTAATAACTTTATCCAACACGTCAGCTAATAACTTTATCTATCACTGCTACACATGCAACTATGTGTTATTTTCAAGTTTACAAAGGCTTACACTTGACCTTAGATCTACACTAGTAGAGTTAGGGGTACAACCAAGAGGTAATTGTGTAATTTATTATGGATTATCTAACTTTATAATTAATTTTGTTCATAATTTGTTGTATACTTGTAACATTGTGAAATAAAATAATTAAGCAATAATTTAAAACATATTAATTGGAAAATCCTTAAATAATATGTTATATGATAATAATTGTCAAGCGTTGTAATCATGAGAAAATTTTACAATATTGAATATATACTATTTTAAATATTCTTAGTCAAGATGTTTCGAGAAAGGATACCGATACTTTCATTGAGACCATAGTACATAATGCTCTCTAAATGTTGGACAGTGTATTACTCATCATTGCCGAGAACATTAAGAGGTTACATACTAGTTATTGTGTAACTGTGAAATGACTCATCCTAGAGGTTCGCGTTGGTCGATAATAGCAAGATCAAACAAGAAATTTGTGTAACGATATTACGTAGTTTTTTTGAGTTGAGAATGCCGTTAAACTTCAGCGTGAATACTGCATTTTAATTATAGTCCTCGAGCAACTATAGTTGCATCCGAATTGAAACATTGAAAGTGATGCACCATTCGATAGAGAATCTGTCTCCTTAATTGTACGAGGTTAGTATCATGGTCAACTGTAATCAACTCAAAGTTAAAAATTCTAGTCAGAGTAGAACGATTAATAATATCATTGAGCCATAAATTTTTTATATGGACTAACCAAGTTGAATATGGATAATATTGGAGTTTTGACCAATACTAAACTACATATATCCTAAAATGATAGTGTTGACAAAGAGGTCTTGTATAAACAGTTGTAACTAAAAGGTACCGCTCCGATGATATCTTTGTTAATAGTTGGCTTGGAACACAAACTTTTGGTCCGACTACAAATTTCCAAAAATACGCTTTACTCATATATAATTCAATGATCATCTATTATTTTTAGCATATTATTTCTAGGCTGGACTGGAACTATTCAAACTAATTTAAAACAGTTATTATTTTTTGAAAATTCAAACTATTCCTCCACGCTTAAGAATAGGATGTAACAAATAAATATCATTTAAATAAATAAATTTCATTTATAAATTCATTGTTTATTAATTAATAACATAAATAAATTCAAACTAAAAAAATTAAATGTTGTAACTTAGAAATAAAAAATTTAAATCAACTATACATGATTTCAACGTAAAAACATGACCAAATATTTTTGCAAATCATTTTTTCTTGAATGTGTTAATCATATGTATATAAGTTGTAGATGAACAATTCATGTGCAAATCACATGTCATCATCACGCGCGACGCGCGTGCCATAGCGCTCGAATAAACATTGAATTCAGCCAAACTGACACACCACTAGACAAGTTAATGTGTGAACACTAGTATTTTGAAATGATCAAATATTAATCGCTAACTGAATTCACACTACGAGTTGCACAACTAAATTCACTCATAATAATTAAATTAACTAATATTAATAAATATTAGTCATTTTTTTTTGAAAGGTACTTATATACAACATATCACTGGGACAACATATCACATGTCAATAAATGTTCAAATCACACTATGCAAATTTCGAACTTGTGACCTTTCATATCAAAGTCGAATCACGTAACCACTGAAACACAGTGTTTTTCAATATTAGTTATTGTTGTATTTGATATTTAGGATTTATTTACTAAGTTAGCCTCTAGAAAATGTTCTAGGTGCGTTTGGTAATTAACAAGATGCATATATAAAAGTTATATATTGCATATTAATATGATGGATGTCGATATATATATTTAAATTATATTTTAAAATGGAATTAACCGTGCTTGCGATTGAAGGGTTTTAAGTTCAATTTGGGTCCTTAAGTGGCCGGCCATGAGGCTCTGGTTGAGAGTTTATTTTCTACCGGTTTTGATTGGTTTTGGACGGCTCTGTGATTTGTGTTATCATAACCCTTCCTTGTAAAAAAAATTCCACGTCGATTGTTGCAAGTCATAAAACAGTGAAAACCGGCGCAGTGTAATTTTGATGGAAATTCCCCAAGTCATGAAATTGAGTGTTTTGAGGGTTACAACCTTTTTTCAAGTATACCCCCACTAATTATATTATAGAATAAATATTCATAAACCTATAGAATAAATATAAGAATATATATGTAACGTTACTTTAGTGAAAAATTCTCAAAACTAGTGTATTTTAAACTTGTAAGCGTGTACTAATCGGTTATAACAGTTCACGTAAACCAATCGAAACCGCTATGATCATTTACGGTCAGAAGCGTTACTCTTAAGACCTCCCATAACTAGTACTACAAAACTTACAAACGAAGCTTAAGGGGATGAAGAAAGAAGTCTTGGGGTTGGACTTGGCAAGAGGAAATAATGGAAGATCTTTTCCACTTGATCCACTATATAAGCAACCCAAAGTCCCCACATTTTTCTCCACTCATCTTTGGCCGCTGCTACCTTTAGCCCTCCTCACAATAGCCAAACCCCATTAAACCCAAAACATCAAACAGTTTGATTCAAGAGGAGAAACTTCGACCCCATCAACTATGTGTAGGGATCTAGGAAATCTAAGAGACTTTCAATGTGATTTTAAGGTTACACTTCTATAAGGTATATTCTGATTCGTATGCATATTACTATGTATACTATAATAGCCTATACATATGTTATTACAATGTTTAATTTATGATTCAATTTCATAACTAATAATTAAATGCACTTATTCATGTTAGCACAATAATACCATACATACATACATATACAATATTTCGGTTAAATTGCTCTCGATAATCTAAAAAATATTTAGGTCGAAATATATTTATATTTGTTATATATATAATTTATAAAATTACTAAAAGAACAATTTCAATTAAATGTCAATATACATACATACATATATATATATTTAATTAAAAATTATTTTTGGCCACACATATATTTATGTTTATTGTAATATTACTTAGTCAAATATAAGATGTTTTACAATTTTGAATTAATATCTTAAATTAAGATTTGAATGGCCATATATATATTTTATTTTAATATTACTTGGTCAAATATAAGATGTTTTACAATTTTGAATTAATATCTTATATTAAGATTTGAATTCAGGTATTTGTTTATCCAGTTAAAAATTAGATATTTTATTTAAAATTAAAATTTGAAAAATCATGACGTGGTAAATTATATACGATTTTGTAAAATTTTATTTATTATTTTTTGAAATACATCGCAATTAGCAGTAGGTAGTGTCGGCCTAGCTTTCAATCCATCGCAACTTGTAGTTACTTTAACAGGTAGTGTTGGCCTAGCTTTCAATCCATTGCAACTGTAGTTACTTTAACCTATATATTCTCGAATAGGCTGCAGTTGCAGTTTTATACTAAGGTTATAATATAATCAGTGTTCCATTTTTCAAAATTATGTGTTTGATTCGACCTTACGTTGTGTGTAGCTATATTGTTATTTGGGAAGTTTTGGCATACATCCTTATAATTATAAAAATTAAATTTCAGGTCCATCCCAATTTCTTTTTATATAATATCAATCCATATTGTATTTGAGTAATTTTACAAATTTTAACATGTGCTCATGTTATTTTTTTAATAAATCATAACCGCATGCAATACACGCTTTGACGGCTACTCTTAAATTTGAAAATGATAGATGTAAAAGCGAGTTTTCAAAATAGAGGGATATATAAAATAGTTTCCAAAATGAAGGGATGTAAAACAAACAAGGTTCAAAAAGAGAGATGTGTGCATAATTTCCACTTGTTATTTTGTATCCCTAAAGCATGAATTTCATCTTCAATCTTTGCCAAATAATGTCATGTCTTCCTATTATTTGTTGCCACTACATCTGCTCAGCGTCGACCAGTTTAACTGTAATTTTACTACAATGGGTTAATCTTATTATCTCCAGTTCAGATATATTATGTTGTTATGCCATCATCATATTATGTGGGCTATGGTTGAGTTAGAGTAATTTAAGTTATTGGTTGGATTTTCTCCTCTGGATTTTTCTCCTCTTGATTTTCCACTTCTTCTTTGGTGTGAAATTTGAGTTAAAGGTATTGCTCTTATTTTGTAGCTTCAAATTATATCATATATTGATTTAACCTTTTCTTATTTCCAACATTGTATTTACAATTTTCGCTAACCGAACAATTTCGCAGTTACCTACCCTTGTGTTTGTTTAATCCTCTAGATTTCAACTTCTTGTAGTTCCTACCTTTTTTCCTATTGATACAACTGTCAGAATGAATCCTGTTTAGTTTTTATATGGAAAATGTATACAAAGATAGCATTTTCATTCTTCAATTTGCTCGATTGATTCCCAAACTTTGAATAATCCTTAACTGCCATGTATATTGAAACATATACATGCAATTAATTTTACTGCATGTTGATTGATGCCCATTTCCTCTAATAGCAGATGCATCTGCCCTATATATTCATATGCTTGTCAAAGCCAATCCATATATACCAAGCTAGCTTGTTCACTCTTCAATTTGGTTGATTGATTCCTAAAATTTTAATTGTTCTTAACTACTGTATATATACTGAAACATATATAGGCAATTAATTTTAATTGTGCAAAAAGAGGGATGTGTCCATGATATGCTGATTCATGTCTACGTTTTTATTATACATGTATGATTCCATAAATTTTTATTTTGTCAAATTGTGAACTTAGCTATTTTATATTTTGGGTAATAAATTATTATCATGCATTCATTCACATAATAATTCCTCACTCAGTGCTATTCTTTCCTTAATTTGCAGATCCACATTGCATCTGCACTGTCTATATATATGCTCCCCTATCCTTCCCTTAATTTCAAAGTTGTAAATTTTATATTCATTGGTGTTATTTTTTCATGTTCCTTCCTACCTCAGCATATGTAATGTTTTGTTTTTCTTCAAAATCCTTCATCGACATTCATTAGCATATACATATTTTACAAAATGTTGTTTGTATGCTTAAATGTAATCTAATTTTTTTAATAGGCCATGTCATTAAGTAATTTATATTCATATATAATTTTGTGTTTATCAAAATTTCAATTGAAATAAAATTGACTTTTAAACTTTCACTCTTTTTTTATATATCAAAAACGAACATATTAAACTAATGGGAAGGAGAGTTCTAGAGCCAATTTTAACTTCCTTTTCCTATTCAACTTTGGTTTCCCAAATAAATATTACAGATAGGGAGGGAGGAAAAATCTGTATGATGGTCTGGTTAAGGACTGATGTAATAAACAGAATAATTTATCAGATCAATTAATGAGGCACAAGAACATTGAAAAATTAATGTACATTTATCAGCACATCTCATTAATTGACACCTAGATTCCAAACAACGGTGTAGACACTTTGATTTTTTTAATGCTATATATATGTTGTGTTATCCGTATATGCTTTCTTAATAGTTTATGATAAACATTTGATTTACCTAGATTTTGAAAAGAAAACTCTTTGTGCTCTAAAAGATAACGAAATCATGGAAAAAATATTCGGGCCCATACAAGATCTCCAGGGTCATTCAATTATGTTTTGGATACTAGACATATTTTATTGACCTTCATACCTCTTGGAAAAGGTTACACAAAGAAGATATGTTCTGTATTCAATCAATACATACTAATCTTGCCTAAATAATTGGTTTTGATCAGCTTAGGCAGTCAGCTTCTTTTGAAACACTGGTAACTTGGCATCTTTTGAAGAAAAATAGTTTGCGTCTGCTGCTAACATGCAATTATATTCAGCATGAACTACATGAAACCAATGGGATAAATTCATTTTCATATCAACTAGGACTCACCACCAACTACACTGAATTGTGTAGACTTTTTCTTGGACAAAAATGATATTAAGGTTAACATAATAGTTTGGTAAGATTTGAACATTGAATAGTTTATCTAACTACCTTTATTGTGTAAATATATTTGCACAATCTGGGCCCATTTCACCAAAACACACAAAAACAATTGCTGAATATTTTGATTCATCTTATCAATTTGAATTTGTTGAAATATTGTAACTTCCTTCCATGTAGTTATGTGTATTTAGACGATATCTAAAATGAAAAAGACCTTAATTTTATAATTTTCGTTTCTTAGTTTTATGCGCTTGAACAAACACACGCTAGCATTGTCGACTGATGTAGACTTGTAGAGTATTAACACTGAAATGCAGAACAAGTACTTCAAACAAGATGTAGAGTAGGTGAACAAGGCATAAGGCGATACACCGAAAGTGTTGTGTTAATACCTTACTAAAAGAAGGGGAAGATCCAAGCAAGAGAGTAGAAGAGGAGGCTACTGAATAGATTTGCACATCTGCTGCAAACTGACTGTATCACATGGCTCGGCTTAGGATGAGTCTGAAACTAGAATTGCAGTTACAATTGGGTGGCTGAAACTAGAATGTAGATGTGTGTTTTGGGACCAATCTTTGATACTTTGATGAACAGGGGCAACATAAGCTTTAGAATGCACTATCTCATACTAAACCGATGTAGAATATTAATCTAAAAATAAGCATGATAATGAGGCTAGTTATTATGGCTAGAACTCTGCTTCTGAATATGCAAATCTGAATCTGCGATTGTATTTTAGTTTAATTAAAGGAACCACCAAATTTAGAAACTGAGGTAGAAATGAACTGCAATATTGGGGCTTGATAGAGGTAGAAAATTCTAAAGCTAAGCTTCAGAAAATACAGCTGTGTATTGTAGCTGTGATCAGTTAAGATATAACATGCTTCATAATTGTTTGATGATAGAATGCTAAAGTTGTGGAATTCTAAAACTTGTTACTATTGAGATGCTGAGATTGACTAAAAAATTCTTGGCGATAGAATGTGGACATGACAGTTTGGTGCATGCATAGCGAAGTAAGGCAGAAAGTTTGAACCAAGGTGCAGTCATAGCATCGTTGTAAGAGACCTTTTGCATTCGACTGAAACTGAAAAAGGGAATGGCATTCTGCTACACATACTGAAATAGTGGTGCTGCTTGGTAAGTGTTGCTGCCGAGTGATCTGTTTGGGATGAATGAAGCTGTACAAAAGTGTTCCTTGCTTTGAATTATTAATACTTGGCTATAGAGTTTGAATTGTAGCAACTAGCAACACAGATGAGACATCAATGTCCTTCCTCTGCTCTAAATGACGTTAGTAATAAAATATCTACTTCGGTATTCTGGTAGGGCAGTCTATAGATATCCGAAAAATACGAAATCCGTCTGCATTCTTATCTGAAAAGCGGATAAATTTCTAATATCCAGAAAAAGAAATGCGAATGCGGATACAAAGACATCCGTATTCGAAAATTATTCGTCCGATTATGTCAAAATTATAGTTTTAAATTATGTGTATTTTAATACAATAAAAAATATTCATTTATTGTTTTTATTAAGTAAGTAGTTTATATTATATGCATCTAGTGGTTATTAACCGTTCAAAACTATTCATTATCACAGTAATTGCTTATTTTTAACACTTCTATAATCAATGAACTTGAAAAAAAATCATGTTAAGTTAAAAAAATATTTATATTTCTTGATTTATCGGTTGTTGACAGATATGATAATTATCCGACATCCGTCCGTATCCGTGGATACGGATATTCGAAAACTATTTCGGATGCGGATGCGGATATGGCACTATCCGCATCCGTATGTATTTGAAAGGCCTATATTCATGTATCTATTCTTTAAAATATTGTTTTACATCTTTGGTACACTGTATGTATAACGTGGATAATACTTTGCATTACATAATAATAAGATAAGGCAAGTTTCTTTATCATTAATTTCGGTATTGCATTTGTTATACGTGAGTATAATTGATAGGATATGCATTAATGTTGGTGCATCACTGGTAACTTAAATACTCTAGCATCTTCACAAAAATTAGCATATTATGTTACATGATGTTCATTGTATTGTTTTTACTTGTTTTGGACCATAATGATGTTGAAAGTAAGTTATTTGCCCTTTTAACTTTTAGGTATGTTTGAATCACTTGTAATGAATTTGCACTTTATCCAATGCTCAATTTTTTTAACAACTTCTTCTTTGTGTCCATTTACCTGGATCAAATATAGCCCTGTTTTGACCAGCTGCATTTCAAATGTTGTCAGTGTAATTTTTTTTGAGAAAAAAAACAATGACAAAATTTCAAAATTTGTCAGTGTTTTTTCTTAATTTTTTTTAGTTGACTCATTTTGAAAAGGCGCCAACTAAACTAGAAAAAAAACATGGACGACATTTGAAATGTCGTCAGTACACTCTGGCCAGCTCAGCGCTGAGCTGATCAAAACAGGACTATATTTTATATTAGTTTAAAAAAAGGTCATTTGCGTAATAAGTTTTAAAATGGAGCTACATTTGCGTGATAAGTTTTAAAAAGGAGCTAAAATGCAAAAAAATCCTTTGAAATATACAAAATCATAAAGCAACTAATTGGGAAAATTCAATTCAGAACTCATTCCATTCTTTTTGTTTGAATAGTCAACATGATGTAGGAATGCAGTACAAGTCTAACACATTGCTGACAATAAATTTGGTCTGATACCAAGTCACCTTAGTGTCCTTTTTCTATAGCGATGGCTAAAGAATACGATGAAATTTTACATTATTTTTATAATATTACATTTTTTAAGCGTCTACCAAAACATATCATTCCCAATTTCTTTTGCAATGCAAATAATCGTCAACCAACGTCATTCTCCACAATGATCAACTATTAAACAACGATAGTTCGATGGTTGATGGCCGTAGAAAACGATGTTTGTTGGTAATTGTTCATCGTGCAAAATGAATTTGTATGATGGCCGATTATTATGTGAAATGACTTTAATATTAGAAAACACACAAATTTTATTATACTTATTGTTTTTTTCTTATTGTATTAAAAAGAGAAATAGTGCGTTTAGCAACCCACTAAATTGCAAAAGAAAGAATTTTCTACGGGAATATGTAAGCGGTTTGCTAGTCAATCAAAACACTGATGATATAGACAATGAAATTAACTATGTCCAGCAAGGGAACTCAGTATTTATACTTTACGTGCCATTTAAAATAGAGCATTGCAAGATAAATTTAGCGATGTACAAGAATCATGAATTGAAGTTGTAATTGTTGTTTATCTGAAATTTTAATTTGTTATTGTAAATGTGGTCGGCCTTGTTGTTTATCTTAGCGTTGATGAAACGTTTTAGGGAAAAAAAAGAAAAATTCTAGAATTGAACTTGGGTTCGTGGTCTAAGCTATCATGCTACTAACAACTTAACGACACTATCATTACAAATTATATTCATTGAAAACTATTCACATACAAAAAATTTCTAGTTGTTGCATGTAAAAGTCTGCCCTTTGTAACAACGTTGGAGTTTCGAATACTGTAAATAACATATTATCGTGGAAAATAGAAAAAAACAAACTTTATACCAAGATATAATGATATAATCTTACATTAGAATGATAACATATAATATACTGAATATACATAAATAGAATATAAAGAACTATATATAAGAGATTACACTAACGGAAGTAACTGATAAGTAAATATCCGTACAGAAAATCAAAATAGAATATTTGAAACAATAAGTCTCATATGCAAATAATGTTTGTCGTGTACTACAATATCAAATGTGTGTGTGTGTGTGCACACATCTCCAAGTATCGTCTCCACCTCCAAAGCTTCAGCCTTCAACTGTGTCACTCTAACAACGTATCTTTAAAAGCACCTGAATCCCAAACCACTCAATCGAGTACCTGTGTGTCATGGCATAAACAGACAAAGACAAAACGCACGTCATACATAAAGCCCGTGTGAGAGGAACTATCTTAAAATACTGTAAATCAAAATTGTATACGTATAAAACAGGAACTACTAAGGTACAGTCGGTCCTCTACATAAATGTGGCTTGGGGATAATCCGGTCTGCCCATAGACAAGTAAAATTAACTCATCTCAAAGATAGAGAATCATACCATAACATGTTCTCCTCTTGTAATCAACAAGTAAGCATAACTAATATAATGTGATTAATACGTAACAGTATATTATGATAAACGTAACCCAATATACAAATATAGGGGTAATATAAATATCATAATATAAGCATATCCTAGAATATACAATAACAATATCAGCCAACAACTATACTATCTATCAGCTACAATCAAACGATGTACGATGAATAGTGTGTGTATCAATATTCATCATTGCTGATGAGTGAAGTCCGAAGTGGACATTAACCACGATTCAATGACCCCTATGCATGATCCAAAATCAATAGAGTCAGTGCATAATTTACTATAGACCCCAAGCCACATCCAGTGTGATGGAACTCGTGTAGATCTCACTGCACCTCATATCAAGCATAAGTTATATATGACATTCTCTAGATATTTGACACCTATATAGGTCTCGCTATAATCCAATGATTCCCATTGAGAGTCCAAAATAAACAGATTCAGTACATAATCGTACCACATACCATGAGTCATATTTTGTTTGATTGAACTCATGTAGATCTTACCGTACCTTATATCGAGCATAAATGATACATGACATACTCTAGATATTTGAAATCTGTGTGGACCTCGCCGTACCCCATATCAAGCATAAATGATAAACGATACACCCGTAGATGTTCGTTATCATCTCCCCTTTAGTTATCATGAATTTTCTAGTAAATTCACATCATGCCTCTACAAAAGAGAACGACGGACGTGTTCCATATAATACGCTATCGAGATCACAAAGGAACATAGATGTGTGTGTGTGTTTGTATATACAATGTCACGTCAAATACGCCTACCATAAACGAAGATTGATATCTCGTCATCGTCTATCTACACAGATGGCATGTACAATAAGATCAACAATATGTACGGCCACTAGTGTAAGGCCAATACAAGCTATGGTCGCTAATGTAAGAAAATACCATTAATCAAAACATATCTTCCCCAAGGTTGAAACCAAGAGGTACAAACTTGCATACCACTTCCCCGAGGAGTCCAAAGTCTTCCCGAAGTCATACGTGAAAGTCTATAGGATGGATCATGTAATGTATATGCAAGTATATGTGACTAACTATATGATGTAACTAATATAAAATTAATCTAGTAAAATATAGACTAAGCTCAATATGATTTTATACTGGTTCGAACCTCCCGTCCTAAGTCCAGTCCCGAAGCTTCCCTTCGAAATTCGACTATCAGACACTCTCTCTTCGTCCGAAGGAATAGGCTTGGATACAATAACTTGTTCTTATATAACATTGCTAATGATGTATCACCTAATCTACAGACCTACATAATCCAAGCTCGTGCAGTAGTACTAGATCATTGCTGGGTAATCAGAAATCACATTTTAAAGCAGTATTGAAGACTATCTAACTACATTAATGAGGTACGAATAATACTGTACTACTAACTACATTGAGTTAGCGGGTAGTCAATGTCACCCTTACAGAAAATCTAACTTTTATTACTCAAATGTTTCAAAATATTTTTAACCGTTTTATTAAAGTTAATTAAGGTGAGTGCCTTCAGTGAATTGGGAAATTGTATAGGGCGAATTGTACCTTTGATTTGAATTTAAGATGACTTGGGCTAAGATCTTCACACTATTATTTAGCGCAGCCAAAATTGAAGCAACTAGCATAGGCTGCATTTTGTAAATGGGTTTTTTCACGTAGGATTCACGTAGGCCATTTGAAAAAGTATGCGTCCTTTGTTTTGTTAATCTTGTACAAAAGGGTAACCTGTTAGTTGCAAGACATGGCATGGTCTCCTTCAGTCTTGTTTTATGCATAGCACATTCAATACTGCTTGTAATGTTGTTCGATGGTCTATGGATCGATAATGAACCGTAATACGAGAACGATAGTACAAAAATTTAGAATGAAAAAAAGAACTTCGAAATGGAGTCCATCACCCTCTATTTATGGACGAAGATCATCAGATTTGTTTCTTCTATGTTTATGGGGATTTTGAGTAATTTTACTAATCTTAATATGTGCTCATGTTATTATTTTCATTACTTAGGATTCAAAATCGCATGCAACACACTCTTGTCAGCTACTTTTAACTCTGAAAATGAGAGGTGTAAAGAGAAATTTCAAAAATGGAGGGATGTAAAACAAATAAGGTTGTCTATAGTTTTCACACATTATTTTGTTACCCTAAAACATGAATTTCATCTTCAATCCTAGCCAAATAATGTCATGTTTTCTAATTATTAGCCGTCACTACATCTGCACAGCACCGACCACTGAGTCAATCTTACTGTGTCCTGTATAGATATATTATGCTGCTATGCCATTCACATATCATGTGGGCTGTGGCTGAGTTAGAGCAATTTAAATTGTTTGGATTTTCCCCTCTAGATTTTTCTCCTTTTGATTTTCCACTTCTTCCGTGTAAAATTAGAATTAAAGGCATTGCTCTTATTTAGTAGCTTAAAGTTTCATCATATGTGGATTTACCTTTTCTTATTTCTTATATTGCATTTTCAATTTTCGCTAACTGACCCATTTCGCAACTGCCTACCATTGTGTTTGTTTTCTCTTTTGGATTTCAACTTCCGGTGGTTCCTACCTTTTTTCCCCATTGATGGAACTGTCAAAATAAATCCCGTTTAGTTTTTATTTAGTTTTTATACGGCAAATGAATTGGATTATTTTGGAGTACCATATTTCTTTGGATTTAAAAGTAAATTAGGTAATGCTGAAATCTTTTATTCTTCGGAATTATGCCTTAGTTCAAATTTGAATTTAAATATACATTATAACATGATCTCAATTGCAGCAGCATGTCCTGTGTGTTCTTCATATATGCCTGATCAGTGGTAGCTTCTAGTGCAATATGTGAACAGCCTGCCTTGTATGAACGAAGTTCTCCATTATAAACTTGGAGCCAACAACCGACAGCTTTAAAGCTACTGCTTTTTAAATATCCTGGTCAAACAAATGAAGAAGTACGTAAAATCCATCCATATATACCAAGCTAGCATGTTCACTCTTCAATTTGCTCAGTTGATTTCCAAACTTTGAATTATCCTTAACTACATGTATTACCAAAACATATATAGGCAATTTATTTTATTACATGCTGATTGATGCCCATTTACTTTAATAGGATATGCAACTGCCCTATATATTCATATGCTTGCCAAATCCATCTATGTATACCAAGCTAGCTTGTTCACTCTTCAATTTGGTTAGTTGATTCCCAAAATTTTAATTGTTCTTAACTACTATATATATTGAAACATATATAGGAAATTAATTTTATTGCATGCTGGTTAATGCCCATTTACTTTATTAGCAGATGCAACTGCCCTATATATGCATATCTTGCTTCTTTTATGATCTCTGCCGCCAGATAATTAAAATATGTCTATGTTTCGATTGTACATGTATAATGTGATCAATTTCTATTTTGTCAAATTTTGAACTTGTCTAATCTTTTTGGTAATAAATTATTATCACGCATTCATTCACATATTAATTCCTCACTCGCTGCTTTTCATTCCTTAAATTAATTTGCTGATCCATCATTGCATCTGCACTGTCTATATATGTGCTCCCCTTTCCTTCCCTTAATTTTAAAGTTGCTTCTACTTCTCATATTTGTTAACTTTTATATCCACTGGTGCTATTTTTTCATGCTCCATCCTACTCAACATATGTAATGTATTAATTTTCTTCAAAATCCTTCACCGTCATTCTTTAGCACACATATACATACACATACATATGATACATACATACATATGTGTGTGTGTATATTAAAAATCATGTTTGTATGCTTGGATGTGTTCTATTTTTCAATAGACCATGTCATTAAGTAATTTATATTCATATATAATTTTCTAGAATTATTATAGCTGCATCAGGATTCTAAGTTAAATTGTAAGACTGAAAATCCATGTTACTGAGATCTCTATGGTCTGATGAAAATAGGAATTCATGCTACTTAGGTTCCAAGTATTTAATTTCTGTCAAAATTTTAATTGAAAATAAAATTGACTTTTAAACTTTCTCTCCTTGTTTTAATCAATATAAAAAACGGAACATATTAAATGAACGGGAAGGAGAGTTTTGGAGCCAATTTTTACTTCCGTTTTACTTTAGTTTGTTATTATTTTAAATTTCCTTTTCCTATTCAAATTTCATTTTCCCCAAATAAGTACTCATATTTAGAGAGAGGGGAGGGAGGGGGGGAACAAATCTGTATGATGGTCTGGTTAAGGACTGATGTAATAAACAAAGTAGTTTATCGGATCAATTTCTGTGGCATAAGAACTGTAACGACCCGTAAATTTTCGATAATTAAAATAGCTAATTTAATAAGTTTTCGTGATTTAGTGTTAGAAAAAAATTTGTAAGTCGTTTGAAATAATAATAATTAGAATGAATTGCAACAATAATTATCCAAGTAACGATAAATAAAAGCTACTTAGTGAATGCCTTTGAAACGAAAAGTTGAATAAGATAATAAATGTTGAATTCATTGGGTAAAATAGAGTAATTGATTGATAAGTAAAATCTATTGAAAATCAAATATGGAATATTGAACACGTAAAGTGTTTAAATTAAATATTTAAAACTTATTGAATGATTGAATAACTGTAAAATAAAGATAGTGTTCTAAATTGTGAATTGGTTTTAAAAGTTGATTCGTATAAATTCAATTTCAATATTTCAAAAGATAATGAATTATGGGATAATCGAAATTGTTTAAATTAAGTATTTGGAAATTATTGAACAATTTAATAATGGGGATTTCAATAACGGTATAATGGAAATAGTTGTTCTATAAATTTAACTCGTTTCAAAAGTTAAATTTTATTAGTTCGTTTGAATATTTCAAAGGATAGTGGTTTAAGAATAATCAAATTTGTTAAATTTAATATTACGAATGTTAGAATAAATTAAATTTCGAATTTGATATGATTAATTTGATATTGAAATTTAATATATGAAATAGAGTGAATATTTGAAATTTGATTTAATATGATTCAAATTGGTTTCCAAAATGAATGTAAGTCACATTTGGATTTTAATAGAGTTAATAAGATTTTAAAATTGGAATTTATTGGATAAATTGAGTAACGGGTTTAATATGATTAAAAATGATTTGTAAAATTTTATTTTATCATATTAGAGTTATAGTGATGTTATAGAACTTTTAAAACTGAATTTAAAATTTATTTGTGAAAATTGAATATTTTAATATTTAGTTATCGACTGAAAATAGCCAATTTTCGAACAGTCTCAGAATTGGACGAAACCAGTTCCATTGGATCCGAAATAGTTAGTTATTATCGAATTTCAATTTTCGTAGCAATCGGAGTTGTCGTTTGACCGTGGCAGCTCGAAACGCGTTGAAATTGTTTTAATATTAATTTGGCGAGTTAAAATAGTCATTTTTCAAACGGACTCGGATTTCGACGAAACTAGTTTCATCGGATCCGTAACATGATATTATTGTAAGATTTCAAATTTCATATCAATCGGATTTACCGTTTGTCCGGGGAGAGCCAAAACGCATAGAAATTCGTTTAAATCGATTTAATTCAAATTGATCGTTTACCGCTATAACTCTCACATATGATCGAATTAGCTTTCGAAACCTGTTCCATGGTGTCCGGAACGCGGGATAAACCCTAGGAACGTCAGTTACCGTGCGAAATTCAGAGTTTGGAAAAGCCGGATAAAAATTATTCGCCGTTTCCTATAAATAGACCATCCATCTCTTCACAAATAAAAAATATATATATAACTTAGGTTAAAAACAGCAGCCGCCTCTTATAAAATCAATGGCCGATAGCTTCTGGTCTTCCTCCTCTATTATTTGCAAATCCATCAATCTATATGAAAATTCTTCAACTACAAAATTGAAGATCGTAATGAGATCTTGAAGATGAACGGTTATGATCGTGATTCGATGCATGGATCAGCGGCAAATTGCTCCTCAACGTGGCACGTTCGTTCACGATTTTCGAGAGGGCGGAGCCACCGTGTGCATGCGGTCTTGGGCCGAAGGGTGGAGTCGCGTGGGGCTTCGCGGCAACGGTCTCTGATCATTCTGGAATCGTGTTTGGTGGCTTGCGTGATTAGGGTTTGGGGCGGCACGATTGGGTTCGTATACTGGGGAGTATGCGCGCGTTGGGGAAGAAAGTAACGAACGGGCCAGATCTCCGTCAAGCAAGATCATGCGGCTCTGGTTAGTTGGGTATAGAAAATTAAAGGAGATTGTAATTTAAACTATATTATAAATTCGTCAAAGTTTAAAATGTGATATCTTTTTGGTACGAGGTCGGATTGTGGCGAGACGAAGTGCGTTGGGATCGTATTCGCGAATGCTACGCGATGCAATTGGATTGGAATGGTTGGGAGCTAGAGAAAATTTTGGGTTAAATCGAACGTCGTTCGATTTGATTAAAATCGGAAAAATCAAGGTGAGTGTTTTATAACGCTCACACTGTACTAAATATCTTTATGCTAGTTAAATTGACATTATGAAGTGATATGAATTTTATTTGTCGTTGTTTGATATAAATTTAATTGTCATATAGCTTGTTATTTGAATTAACCGCTGAAAAATTTAATTGACAGTTAAATTGAAATTAAAATTGAATGGCGATTAAATTACCTGACATTGATAACTATGAAACTGCCATGAATTGTATTGTTTATTGGATGATGTATTTTGATGGATGCTATTGGTTGATAATTGAATGTTTGGATGTTTATTTGCTTATATATATCCTGTTATGCATACATATGATACTGTGATTTAATTTAAGTAATATATACTCATCCCTGACATTTAATTTAAATAAATAACTACTTGGCCATAGGATAGAAAATTTTATACGGACACCGAATTGGCTAAATTAATAATTATGAAATCGGCAATTTGAAACTATTTAAATGTTTTGATTTAAAAGTTATAAATAGAAATCGATTTATAGAAATTGAATTCATCGGAAATTTAGTTTGGAATGTTGAAATAAATTTTGGTTAAAGGAATTTTATTAAATAATTAAGTTGAGACTTTAAATTTGAAAATTGGATATGATTGAATGTCGAAAAATTGATTTGTTTAAAGATTTAACCTCAAATTCGAGCTTTGAATATTACTAAGTAAAAATGTTATAAAAAATGATATTTTGAGATCGAGCTTGGAATTGGATCATATTTGAAATTCGGTTTTAAACTTAAATATTGAGGGATAATTTTGTTAAGTGTTATAAATTTAATAAATTGAAAGTGAATATAAAATTGAAATTGAATTAATCGAAAGTGTATATAAAATTGAAATCGAATAAATTAAAGGTGAATGAAAAATTGAATTAATTCGAAATAAAATTTGACATTGTTTTGAATTGAAATCGAAATTGAATCGGTAGAATGGAAATTGAAATTGATTTGAATTGGGAAAGTTATAATTGAAATGGATTGATTTTGAAGCTGTTTTAATTTGTTTTCCAAATTACTCTGTTATATAAACCATTTTGAATACTTAAACTATTTTAATCTATTTTAAATCTACTTAACCCAATTTAAATTATTTTAAACTAATTTATCTATTTTAAATCCATTTTAAAGATTTTAAGTGTTTTAACTATTTTAATTATTTAAACTACTTTTAAACTACTTAAAACTATTTTTCTAAAATCCTAAGCTGGTCAATAAGGTGAAATGTTTATATTTAAATCTTGAATTTAAATATGAAATCTGATATTTTGAAAGATACGATGATATTTGAATGGATTTGATTTTTGAAGCGAATATGATATTTTGATATCAATTATGAATCGATTTGAAATGTAAAATAGCCAACGGTGTAATAATACGTAGTTATTAAAGAGACCGGGATCGGATATGGACATACTCTCTGTCGATACCGAAAACCACTTTAATAACTATTATACGCGGAGTGTTGATCCAGAATGAAGTGGATGGTTTGGTGAACGCGTTGACTGAAGAAAGAGAACGATTATTGGATGACCCCTGACATGACTAAAACAGGAGCCGCGCCGGGCCATTGAGGTTCGCCACCTCTAGCGGACACACTTCTTCGATACCATATCTATTACATTTGTGATGCGATTTGGGTGCACCCCTTGATTTGGGAGTGTTGTTTCGCGGTGTTGGGGTAGCTGCTGGCTATGCCCAATATCAGTCCGGATCACGCAACTACTAGTATCCTAGTTGGTATCGCCTCATGTACCTTGTCATACTGATTATCCTATTCGCGACCACTACGTTTTGATTTGTACCTTGAGTATATGGATTGCCCTCTGGTGACTTCCGGTTTTGGGGAAACTACGGTCTTGTATATGCTTTTGGGAATATAAAATGTGTTAAGGGGGATTATGGTAACGCCTTAACGCTATTTTGATACTTTATATTACTGATAGACATTATCTACTAAGCGTATATTACTACATAGTAGATAGTTTAACGGATCCTTGAGAGATGGAAAATCCCGTAACATCTCTTGAGTTATTGCACGCACGTTGACACTGGATATGAGATGTCAAACCCCGTAAACATCTCTGACGCCGTTACACTCATATTTATTTACGATTGATTTAACTTTCATAAGGATATTTTAGTCCTGACTCGAGTGTTTTGTCTTTTCATTACGCTCGGGTCAGTCCTGAGTTTCAGTTTAGGTTGAAGATCATTTCCTTGGAGGACGGAGACGAAGATTTGGTATATTATCTACTACTATTATATCATTCCATTCCGCTGCATTGTTGTATGATATTTGTTGTGTATGTAACTCTGATAAATGTTGTATAATAATAATCAAATGTATTCATTTAATTAACAGCTTCATGAACTGTTATTTTATTATTATACTTTAGCCTTCCGCTGTGAGATTCTGTGTTGTTTCATTTCCTTTATTTCCCTTCCTTTTCTTTTCTTAATTACCCCAATAACTATCTGCCCTTTTAATGGTTTGGAATCGACATGTGTATTTGATCGTCGGTTTAAACTGTCCAAAAAGGTGGGTCGTTACAGTTGGTATCAGAGCTTTTGTTTAGCGATAAACCTTGGCTCTAGTGGGGAATGACTCATTGAAATAGAGGTAACCTATATGAATGAGTTGAGTGTATATGAGAGAGCGTACTTGTTATTTGATATAAAATGGTTTTATATTGTGTTACTTTGTTCCGTTGAGTATTTATGGATTCTGGTCGATACTTGGGACGCCAAGGCGTCGATAGGAATTTCTAAACACTCGAATAGGACAAACCAACACAATATTGTTTTGGAATATATTTTATATAAAAGAATTATTCGAATATTTATTCATTTTGATTGAATTGATTGTTAGGAGATGATAATATTAGATGATTATCGTTATTATTTGATCAGTCAATATTTATAACAATTGATTAAATAACAATGGATTTAGGAAAATGAAATCTTATAAACACAATTGATAATGAATATAAATGAATTTTAACTTGGATTTGAGAACTTAAATTCCGGTGTTTGAAATTGACTTACAAGAATTTGAAAAATATAATACGAGTATTATATGATAGTATAATTGAGTTGAAATTGTTTTCGAAGGATTTTTTTATGATAAGTGTTATATTCCCTTCTCTTGACGATAGAAGATGATTTCGGTGATGAGTGCACGCATCATCGACGTTTATTTTCGAGAGTCCGAGTGGGGGAGACCACTTAATAGCTTGTCTAAACCTTGTTTGATTCAAATTTCATTTTATTTTGTATTCTCTATAGTATGATTTGATATATAAATTATATAAGTATATATTATTTCAGAACTTGATTTGAAATGAAACTGGGATTGAAATTCTTAAGTCCTTTAATAATTAATGATTTCTTTTAAATGATTGAAATGAATTTAGACTTGAATCATTAAGGAACTTCTGAATTGTGAAATGAGAAATGAACCTAAGAGCTAAGTGAAAATATCAATTGAAGTAGAAATCCTTAGAATTAGGAAATTATGAACTTAAAATAAAATTTAAACTGTAAAACTCGCATAGTATTAAATTTCATTCTATAGCATAGATATAACTTACCAAAATATTTAAGAAGTTCAAAAATGTTATATGAATTGTTAATTGGATAATATACAAGTATAGGTTTGAATAATAAAATATGCATTTAATTAATGGTTTGCAAATATAAATAAAATTGTTAGTAAATAATTAGAATTTAAATTAACATTTAAAGGTGATTCACAATTATGTTAATATAAAATGGAAATACTATATGTGAATGTAAATGTGAAATTAAATTATAGTGAAATTTAAGTAATGACTTAAGAATTAATTAATTGAAATTTCAACTTTAAATGAAAAGAAGTTGTATGTTGTTTAACTACATTCTATTTGCATAACTATAACTTACCAAATACTTAAAAGGTTTAAAATGCTAATAAGGATAAGTAGAGAAATAATATACCAATGTGAGAGTGAATAATAAAATGTGAAGATCTATTGATAGTTGTAAATATAAAAGAAATTTAAGCTGTAAAATGAATGATATATATAAGTGAATGAATAAAATTTAAAATTAGTGAAATATAAAATTGGTAAATGAAAACTAATAAAATTTGAATATAACTAGATTTCAATAAACTTGGAAGTGTATGAAATTAAAATTGACTTGGAAATGTATAATTGATTTAGTGTAGATTTTGGATGGATGTTAATGTTTGATATGCATTGGTTGTTAGATGGATGATAATTGAATAAGTAGAATTCGTTAGTGTTAATGGAATTGAATAAACGGAATAAAATTTTAAAATAATTAAATTCAGATTTGAGGCAAAATGAAATTAAATCTAATTGAATTCAATTTAAATTGAAGCAAATTGACTTGAATTTAAAATGAGAATTAAACAAACTTGAATAAATCGGAAACAAATTGAATGTAAACCTATTGCATGGATGAATAAGAAAATAAATGACTTTGTGTTTATGATTGTTATTTAGAAAATTTGAAGTTTTGATGGTTTGTACTTTGAAATAATAAAAGCAAATTTTTGAGAAAAATCCAAAATTGTCTAATATATGCTGAAACGAAAACAACCATAACTTTTAAATGGCTGAACGGAATTTGACGATCTTTGACTTTTCGAAAAGCATAGAAACTATAGCACAACTTTTATTTAGAGTGTCTTGAGAAATTACTTCGTCTACTAGGTTAAAAATTTGAATGTTACTCGCTGGCCTGTGTAAAATAAGTAAAAAAAAAAAATCTGTAGTATACACCCTTAGTATTTTCGCCATATATTTTGACTGGTTTATCGTATTTTGATGATCTTATACTTTCTGGAAAGCTAAGAACTTAAGCTAAAACTTTTGTTTTAAGTGTTTTGTGTTTTGAGGTCGTTTAGAAGGTCAAAACCGTGGGTGAACGTCGCTGGCCTGCGCAATTCATTGCCCAGGCTGAGGCGTATCCGCTAAGTAAAACGGCCGTAATTTTTGAATGAATGATCTGAAATCGATGATTTTGGACATTCCGGAAAGCCTGAAATGAATACAACAACTTTTGTTTAGATTCTGTTGCCGAATTTTATCGTTTGGTGACCTAAAACTTGGATTTGTTTGCTGTCCTAAAATTGGAATCTCAGTTTTGAAGCTAAATATGTTATATATATGTTGTGTAGGCTAAGTATATCGATCTATCTTTATATGCATGGTTCTAACTTAGTTATTGAGTGTTTAGTAGGTGCGGATTGCGCTTGCTTTGCATTTGGAGTGCGCTTTCGTGCTATATTAGCCGTATATGCTCGCTAACAATATATAAGGTACATATCTCGGATTACATATCGTATTTTTACACTTTTTCCCTGCGGGATGCCTCATCACTTGATGAGATGTATATTTGTGATATATATACTGTCATTTTTTTTTTTCGATCGAGCCGCGCAAAGGAGACTCTGCCGAAATTTTCCGAAAATCCGGGTGTTAGAAAAATTTTCAAGTTTTAAAATTTTTTATAACTTGTTTTGATTACTAACTTTTAAAGTTAGGAAGCCGTTTGGAGTAACTTAGTGGAAGCGTAGTTATGACTTTATAAATGGAATTTCATTGTTTTATAAGTGGATAACTTTGAATAAAATATATCTAATGTGAATTCAATACTTAGTTCTTTTCCCTTCTTTTTCCTTTTCGGGGACGAAAAGTTTTGAGTGGGGGAGAATGTAACGACCCGTAAATTTTCGATAATTAAAATAGCTAATTTAATAAGTTTTCGTGATTTAGTGTTAGAAAAAAATTTGTAAGTCGTTTGAAATAATAATAATTAGAATGAATTGCAACAATAATTATCCAAGTAACGATAAATAAAAGCTACTTAGTGAATGCCTTTGAAACGAAAAGTTGAATAAGATAATAAATGTTGAATTCATTGGGTAAAATAGAGTAATTGATTGATAAGTAAAATCTATTGAAAATCAAATATGGAATATTGAACACGTAAAGTGTTTAAATTAAATATTTAAAACTTATTGAATGATTGAATAACTGTAAAATAAAGATAGTGTTCTAAATTGTGAATTGGTTTTAAAAGTTGATTCGTATAAATTCAATTTCAATATTTCAAAAGATAATGAATTATGGGATAATCGAAATTGTTTAAATTAAGTATTTGGAAATTATTGAACAATTTAATAATGGGGATTTCAATAACGGTATAATGGAAATAGTTGTTCTATAAATTTAACTCGTTTCAAAAGTTAAATTTTATTAGTTCGTTTGAATATTTCAAAGGATAGTGGTTTAAGAATAATCAAATTTGTTAAATTTAATATTACGAATGTTAGAATAAATTAAATTTCGAATTTGATATGATTAATTTGATATTGAAATTTAATATATGAAATAGAGTGAATATTTGAAATTTGATTTAATATGATTCAAATTGGTTTCCAAAATGAATGTAAGTCACATTTGGATTTTAATAGAGTTAATAAGATTTTAAAATTGGAATTTATTGGATAAATTGAGTAACGGGTTTAATATGATTAAAAATGATTTGTAAAATTTTATTTTATCATATTAGAGTTATAGTGATGTTATAGAACTTTTAAAACTGAATTTAAAATTTATTTGTGAAAATTGAATATTTTAATATTTAGTTATCGACTGAAAATAGCCAATTTTCGAACAGTCTCAGAATTGGACGAAACCAGTTCCATTGGATCCGAAATAGTTAGTTATTATCGAATTTCAATTTTCGTAGCAATCGGAGTTGTCGTTTGACCGTGGCAGCTCGAAACGCGTTGAAATTGTTTTAATATTAATTTGGCGAGTTAAAATAGTCATTTTTCAAACGGACTCGGATTTCGACGAAACTAGTTTCATCGGATCCGTAACATGATATTATTGTAAGATTTCAAATTTCATATCAATCGGATTTACCGTTTGTCCGGGGAGAGCCAAAACGCATAGAAATTCGTTTAAATCGATTTAATTCAAATTGATCGTTTACCGCTATAACTCTCACATATGATCGAATTAGCTTTCGAAACCTGTTCCATGGTGTCCGGAACGCGGGATAAACCCTAGGAACGTCAGTTACCGTGCGAAATTCGGAGTTTGGAAAAGCCGGATAAAAATTATTCGCCGTTTCCTATAAATAGACCATCCATCTCTTCACAAATAAAAAATATATATATAACTTAGGTTAAAAACAGCAGCCGCCTCTTATAAAATCAATGGCCGATAGCTTCTGGTCTTCCTCCTCTATTATTTGCAAATCCATCAATCTATATGAAAATTCTTCAACTACAAAATTGAAGATCGTAATGAGATCTTGAAGATGAACGGTTATGATCGTGATTCGATGCATGGATCAGCGGCAAATTGCTCCTCAACGTGGCACGTTCGTTCACGATTTTCGAGAGGGCGGAGCCACCGTGTGCATGCGGTCTTGGGCCGAAGGGTGGAGTCGCGTGGGGCTTCGCGGCAACGGTCTCTGATCATTCTGGAATCGTGTTTGGTGGCTTGCGTGATTAGGGTTTGGGGCGGCACGATTGGGTTCGTATACTGGGGAGTATGCGCGCGTTGGGGAAGAAAGTAACGAACGGGCCAGATCTCCGTCAAGCAAGATCATGCGGCTCTGGTTAGTTGGGTATAGAAAATTAAAGGAGATTGTAATTTAAACTATATTATAAATTCGTCAAAGTTTAAAATGTGATATCTTTTTGGTACGAGGTCGGATTGTGGCGAGACGAAGTGCGTTGGGATCGTATTCGCGAATGCTACGCGATGCAATTGGATTGGAATGGTTGGGAGCTAGAGAAAATTTTGGGTTAAATCGAACGTCGTTCGATTTGATTAAAATCGGAAAAATCAAGGTGAGTGTTTTATAACGCTCACACTGTACTAAATATCTTTATGCTAGTTAAATTGACATTATGAAGTGATATGAATTTTATTTGTCGTTGTTTGATATAAATTTAATTGTCATATAGCTTGTTATTTGAATTAACCGCTGAAAAATTTAATTGACAGTTAAATTGAAATTAAAATTGAATGGCGATTAAATTACCTGACATTGATAACTATGAAACTGCCATGAATTGTATTGTTTATTGGATGATGTATTTTGATGGATGCTATTGGTTGATAATTGAATGTTTGGATGTTTATTTGCTTATATATATCCTGTTATGCATACATATGATACTGTGATTTAATTTAAGTAATATATACTCATCCCTGACATTTAATTTAAATAAATAACTACTTGGCCATAGGATAGAAAATTTTATACGGACACCGAATTGGCTAAATTAATAATTATGAAATCGGCAATTTGAAACTATTTAAATGTTTTGATTTAAAAGTTATAAATAGAAATCGATTTATAGAAATTGAATTCATCGGAAATTTAGTTTGGAATGTTGAAATAAATTTTGGTTAAAGGAATTTTATTAAATAATTAAGTTGAGACTTTAAATTTGAAAATTGGATATGATTGAATGTCGAAAAATTGATTTGTTTAAAGATTTAACCTCAAATTCGAGCTTTGAATATTACTAAGTAAAAATGTTATAAAAAATGATATTTTGAGATCGAGCTTGGAATTGGATCATATTTGAAATTCGGTTTTAAACTTAAATATTGAGGGATAATTTTGTTAAGTGTTATAAATTTAATAAATTGAAAGTGAATATAAAATTGAAATTGAATTAATCGAAAGTGTATATAAAATTGAAATCGAATAAATTAAAGGTGAATGAAAAATTGAATTAATTCGAAATAAAATTTGACATTGTTTTGAATTGAAATCGAAATTGAATCGGTAGAATGGAAATTGAAATTGATTTGAATTGGGAAAGTTATAATTGAAATGGATTGATTTTGAAGCTGTTTTAATTTGTTTTCCAAATTACTCTGTTATATAAACCATTTTGAATACTTAAACTATTTTAATCTATTTTAAATCTACTTAACCCAATTTAAATTATTTTAAACTAATTTATCTATTTTAAATCCATTTTAAAGATTTTAAGTGTTTTAACTATTTTAATTATTTAAACTACTTTTAAACTACTTAAAACTATTTTTCTAAAATCCTAAGCTGGTCAATAAGGTGAAATGTTTATATTTAAATCTTGAATTTAAATATGAAATCTGATATTTTGAAAGATACGATGATATTTGAATGGATTTGATTTTTGAAGCGAATATGATATTTTGATATCAATTATGAATCGATTTGAAATGTAAAATAGCCAACGGTGTAATAATACGTAGTTATTAAAGAGACCGGGATCGGATATGGACATACTCTCTGTCGATACCGAAAACCACTTTAATAACTATTATACGCGGAGTGTTGATCCAGAATGAAGTGGATGGTTTGGTGAACGCGTTGACTGAAGAAAGAGAACGATTATTGGATGACCCCTGACATGACTAAAACAGGAGCCGCGCCGGGCCATTGAGGTTCGCCACCTCTAGCGGACACACTTCTTCGATACCATATCTATTACATTTGTGATGCGATTTGGGTGCACCCCTTGATTTGGGAGTGTTGTTTCGCGGTGTTGGGGTAGCTGCTGGCTATGCCCAATATCAGTCCGGATCACGCAACTACTAGTATCCTAGTTGGTATCGCCTCATGTACCTTGTCATACTGATTATCCTATTCGCGACCACTACGTTTTGATTTGTACCTTGAGTATATGGATTGCCCTCTGGTGACTTCCGGTTTTGGGGAAACTACGGTCTTGTATATGCTTTTGGGAATATAAAATGTGTTAAGGGGGATTATGGTAACGCCTTAACGCTATTTTGATACTTTATATTACTGATAGACATTATCTACTAAGCGTATATTACTACATAGTAGATAGTTTAACGGATCCTTGAGAGATGGAAAATCCCGTAACATCTCTTGAGTTATTGCACGCACGTTGACACTGGATATGAGATGTCAAACCCCGTAAACATCTCTGACGCCGTTACACTCATATTTATTTACGATTGATTTAACTTTCATAAGGATATTTTAGTCCTGACTCGAGTGTTTTGTCTTTTCATTACGCTCGGGTCAGTCCTGAGTTTCAGTTTAGGTTGAAGATCATTTCCTTGGAGGACGGAGACGAAGATTTGGTATATTATCTACTACTATTATATCATTCCATTCCGCTGCATTGTTGTATGATATTTGTTGTGTATGTAACTCTGATAAATGTTGTATAATAATAATCAAATGTATTCATTTAATTAACAGCTTCATGAACTGTTATTTTATTATTATACTTTAGCCTTCCGCTGTGAGATTCTGTGTTGTTTCATTTCCTTTATTTCCCTTCCTTTTCTTTTCTTAATTACCCCAATAACTATCTGCCCTTTTAATGGTTTGGAATCGACATGTGTATTTGATCGTCGGTTTAAACTGTCCAAAAAGGTGGGTCGTTACAAGAACATTGAAAAGTTAATGTATATTTATCAGTATATCTCATTACTATCTTAACACTGAGATGACAAATGAGAGTTGCAATGATCGATTCCCAACAGCAATGTAAACACTTCGATTTTTTTAAATAATATTATATATGTTGTGATATCGGTATGCGTTTTCATAATAGTTTATGATAAGCATTTGGTTTACCTGGGTTTTGAAAAGAAAACTCATATGTGTTCTAAAAGATAATGAAATCATAACAAAAATATTCAGATCCATACAAGATCTCCAGGGTCATTCAATTATGTTTTGGATATATATGGGACATGTTTGGCTGACCATCGTACCACTTGGAAAAGGAAAGAAGATATGTTCTGAAGTCAATCTATACATATTAATCTTTCCTAAATAATTGGTTTTGATCAGCTTAGGAAGTAAGCTTCTTTTGAAATGCTGAGAACTTGGCGCCTCTTGAAAAAATAATAATAATAATAATAAGTTTTTTCCTGCTGCTAATATGCAGTTAGGTTCAACACAAACTACATGAAACCAATGGAGTAAATTCATTTTCATGTCATATAAGACACACTATCCTTTACCAACTATGCTGAATTGTGGAGAGTTTTTCTCAGACAAAAACCATAGTAAGATTAACATAATAGTTTGGTAAGGTTTAAACTTTGAATAGTTTATCTACCTGCCTTTATTGTGTAAATAAATTTGCACAATCTAGGTCCATTTTACCAAAACAGACACAAAAATAATTGCTGAATATTTTCATTCACTTTATCACTTTGAACGTTTCAAAATATTGTACTTCCTTCCATGTAGTTATGTGTATTTAGGAATTATCTCAAATGAAAACAACCCTAATTTTATGTTTATTATTTTTTGTTTTATGCACTAGAAGAAACATACGCTAGTACTGTCGACTGATGTAGAGTATTAATGCTAAATTGCAGAGTAAGTACTCCGAAGAAGATGTAGAATAGGTGAAAAAGGCAGAATGCAATACACCGGAAGTGCTGTGTTAATTCCTCACTAAAAGACGAAGAAGATCGAAATAAGTGAGCAGAAGAGGAGGCTACTCAATAGATTGGGCATCTGCTGCAAACTGACTGCATCACGTGGCTCGGCTTAGGGTGAGACTGAAACTAGAATTGCAGTTATAATTGGGTGGCTGAAACTAGAGTGTGGATGTGTGTCTTTGGTCTTGTTCAGTCTTGATACTATTAGATACACAGGCAAAGCTGAGCTTCAGAATACACTGTCTCAGACTAAACCAATGCAGAGTATTAATCTACAAATAAGCCTGAAACTGTAGCTAGCTTTTATGGCTAGAATTGTGCTGCTTAATATGAAAAAATACAAATCTGAATCTAGGCTTTTAGCTTAGTTTATTTAAAGGAACCGCCAAATTTAGAAACGACCAAATTTGGAATGAACTGCAATGTCTGGCATAATAGAGGTAAAAATTCTAAAACTAGGCTTCAAAAAATGTAGTTGTGTACCGTAGCTATAATTAGTTAAGGGATAAAATGCTAAATTAGTGTTTGGTGATAGAATGCTGGAGTTATGAAATTCTTATAGCGAGATGCTAGGACTGACTAAAAAATTCTTGGTCATAGAATGTGGACATGACAAAGTTTTGTGCTTGCATAGCAGAGGCAGAAAAGTTTGAACCAAGGTGCAGCGATGGCATGGTTGTAAGCAACCTGTTGCATTCAGCGGGAAACTGAAAAAGTGAATGGCATTCTGCTACACATACCAAAAGTCTGAAACAGAGCTGCTGCTTGAATAAGTGTTGCTACAGGGTGATTTGTTTGGGATGGATGAAGTTGTATAAAATTGTTCATTGCAGTATAATATTTTACCATAGTATGAATAGTGGTAAAATTGAATTATAATATTTGGCTATTAAGTTTGAGTTATAGCAGATGAAACATCAACATCCTCCCTTTGCTAAAAGAGATGCAAAAATAAAATTATTTTAACCGTTGGACGAGGTTACTAATTTTGGCTTTTATATTTCTTGTTTATAAGATCATAACAGTGACTATTGATGTATGAAAAATTCATACAATAAACATATGTTTGATGAAGGATTTTGTTTTGTAGTTTAGTACTACAATGTTTTTACATTGATTACTGATTTGGAAGGGTTTTGTTAACATTCCAGCTGTGCACAGAGCTTGAAGGTGGTGATAACGATTAAGATGCCTGTCGTGGAGTCACAAATAGGTGATGGTCCTAATATCATATCATATCATATCATATCATATCTCTGCCTTAATTAATATGTTACCGCTATCCGGGCAAGGTGTTTGTCATTTGAGTATCATCAAAACAATTTGCGTAGTTTAGAAATATAGAAAGGATGAACAAAAAGAAATAAATCGTAAAATCTATAATAAAAATGGATATCAATAGTGATACATAATTCAAATAAAGCACTAATTATGACGTCTTAAAGGGTTCAAACCCATGATCTCTATAACCTCCGCTTAAAGCGCCACACTTATAACAACTTGAGACAAAGGTACTTAACATCATAAAATCTATAATTGTTTTTAAAAGTCAATATGATAATTATAATAAGTTGATTTTTTGTATTGTTGAAATAATTTTATGGTTAATCAGAATAATAAAAATAATGATTAACGCTGTTCTCACGGTCTTACAGATTGAACTTAAAACTTTCCACCTTGCACCAACACAGTTTGCCTCATAGTTCGATCTTCGAAAATATGATTTATAGCATAAATGTATTTAGAGAACAAGAATTTGTGCATTAGGTAAAAGATTACCCAAATGCCCATATATCATCTTCCTTTACACCAGGTTAAATGTTTAGTTATTCTGATTCAGATTCATTTTAAAAAGATGGAGTTATCATGATTCATGAGGACTGCACATTAAAATTTTGAGCACATAGGTTAATTATACATCATTCTAGCAACCAATTCTATTTTCTACAGACATTTACCAAGGAACACCTTCATATCCTCCTATTCCACTAATTACGCAAGCGGTACTTTCTTGATGATCATTTACATTCAAAACACATAACCAATGAAAAGGTGTTGTTATGAACAGGTGTAGTTGTGGTATTATCCCAAATTTGTCTAAACGAATTGAAATCATTGCTTAATGCAGAGATATTCGCCTGTTGCTAGAATTCCTCCTGCACATCCTATTTTCAGATTAGTTTTGGGTATGGATTTGTTTTTGAAGATGAAAGAAGTGGGAAGAAGACGGAATAAGAGAGGTGTAATGTATAGTCCCACATCTAGGAAATAAAGATTACACTCAGTTAAATATAGGATTCTATAAGGAAGATTAGGCTCTTTGGGCATCCAAAGCTTTGCTTTGATGTGAGGAGAGATGTTATGCATCACCACCACGCGCACGCCACCACCGTCCGACCGACCGGGTGAGGATCTAAAATAACAAATTAATTTCTGTTAACAGGCTGGATCCTGAATTTGAACGGATAGGTTTTGGCGTTTAGTAACAGTTTCAAACTGTTACGAAGAGGCACGACCGTTTGTAACAGTTTTGGACTGTTGGAAAGGATGTGACGCTTGACAAATAGACACTTCATCACTACTATAAATAGTGACGCCCAGGAACCATCATATAATCACAATCTCTTTTCTCTGTATCTTGTTCTTCTTCCTTCAGATCTTTGACGCAGAAAAAGTGTGGCAGAATACCAACTTTCACCGCAGTTCGCGACGCCTGTAGGGTGTTACAGACGCAGAAACATTGCAGATCAATTCTCTTATTCTTCTTCATTCTATTCTCTACTGTATTGCATCATCAGATATTATATTTGAGTGTTCTTGGTCGGATCTAAATCGTACAACTTTTGAATTTGATTGTGCTATTTTAATGCTTCATTGAACCTTGTAGTCGATAGTTCATTAACCCATTTGTACTTGTCGGGTTGAACTATTGTCTAAAAGAATCTACATAATAGATCCTTAAAGTTAGAAGTACAACAGTTATCATTTTCATCTTTCTCGAATCATCAATACAATTATCCAACACCGATTTCCTCTGTAAATCAAAACATCATATTGGGTTAAAAAACTAGTCTTCATTTGCAGTATGCTTTTCAATAGTGAATCCCTAGAAAATAGGAACCCTTGATCTGTGCCATCCATCATCCAACATGGTAAAGTATAAATGAAGTCCATATAGCGCAGATCATTCAATCTTGTAGCAAAATCACATTAATAATATATGTACAAAGTTTTATAAGATTTATAGAATATACAATAAGCATAAGTTCTTCTCCTGTCATATAACCACCACTCTGCAAAATCTAGATTATTCCTCCAGGAGAAAAAACCACAAATTTTAGCTACGAGTTGTATCAAAAAATATAATTATCAAAGATACTTAATTATGAACATTATTGTTCTGACCAGTATCTTTTCTATAACTTCATAGATTTTATCTACTTTTGCTTTTGATAAACCCTTAATCCCAGTCAGAGTCCATATATGTCAACCAAAATTAAAATTGTATCATAAGGAAAGATTATTTAAGATGTTAAGTTGTGGTTTAGTGATAGCTTTCTTTGTATCTAGAGTTGCCCGTTTAAATTAGAGTCGCTGCTGCCTATCAAGTCGTAACCGATTAACTACCGTCGGAGTCTGGAATGGCTGCTGCCTATCGAGTCAATGCCAACTAACCGCTATCGGAGTCTGGAGTCACCGCTGCCAGCCTGCTCTTGATTTGCAATATCTCTTTTCTTTTGTAACAGCCCGCAAATCCGTACCCCTAGATTCAACACTATTCTACATCAATTAACTCAAGTGGAACAGAAACACGAACCATTAGGGTTAAAGAAGAAGAGATAGAAGAAGAAGAAACTAAACAATATCTTAATCTCATGGTCGCAACGGAATAAAATATAATAGTCAATAATAGATCTTTACAAAAAATGAAAACTGCAACGATCCCGGATTTTAATTGAGTTTAAATTGATAATTAAATTAATTTTTGAATAAAATTTGTGAAATGAATTGGTAATTGATATAAAATATCAGTTAAATTATGAATTACTGGAGAAATGTATTTAAATTAAATTTGAATTGGGATTTGCAAATAATGCAAAGAACAAAATATACTTACAAAATAATAAAAATAAATATGTATATAGACATACAAGACAGTAGGATATTGAAGTTAGAAACAAAGTTATAAACATCTATGTACAAAGCAAAGGAGATAGGCATTAGCTTATGAAACAAGACAAAGCATCTATGCAAGAAATCTTTAACCACCAAAAATAATATCATCTCAGCCGAATTAAAGCTTGCAAAGGCAAGTAAATATGTATGTGTAGTAGTAGGATAGAACAAGTAAAAGAAGTATCTTGGTACATATACAAAATAGGCAAAGTAAAGTAAAAAGAAAATTTAAAAATCATAAGGAAACAAAAAGTACTCATGCATTTAATGCTAGCATAAACAAGTCATTCGAAATGTTGAAAAATGTTTTCAGCCTCCATAAGGAAAAAGTCTTTGCTCTGGCTTATGTTGTACAAAACCCTATTTTATTACCCTGTTGTACAAGCAAACTCATGATCACCCTATACAAACAAATAACAAAGTCACCTGTAAACTTCTTTTATATATCAACCATATCATTCCAGTCTCGTTCACTATTATAACTGAGTGAAATCTGAAGCAATATCACCTTACATTTAAATAAACATCTCAGTAAAAATATCAAAACAATTAATCCAAAGCCTGAGATCAAGTGAAGACTTCAGCTAGCAACTTCAAACCAGGATTTTCAACTTTTCAAATTTCAAAAAGGTTTCAACTTCAATCTGAAAGCTCAGGTGAATTCAAACCATGATTTGGAAGGTGAGTAACAACCAGAAATCTAAACTTAAGTATATATATCTGGAAAGTGCTCTGTGTATATGCGTGTATCAGTGACTGTCTTCTTCTCTGTTTAGTGTCAGAGTACAACACAACAAAGAAGACTCAATTTCAAATTATCTAATCAGTATTAGACTTAGGATTCAGAAACAAATAGTTGTGTTTAGGTATGAATGATAATATAAAGATAGTTTCATGAAATAAAAATGTATGTATAATGGAAAAATCAAAATTTTACAGTGGAAACTTTAAAGTATGGAAATTTCGAATGTCACGAATTTTTGATTCAGGTATATAACTCCAATCCTCATAGTAAAATAGGATTTTTAAGCCTTGTTTGATGATTTCTAGTTTGGGGTTGAGTGCGCAGTTCTGGAATGAACGAAAAATGGAATTTTGGGGCTTCCTGGTGATCTAAGTATCTGAGAAGGTCGCGGTTCTCTGTGGTGAAGGAGGAGTGATCGGAGAGTCGGGGAAAAATAGTGGGATGGTGGCCAGATCTCGGTGGTGGAAGCGGCGAACATTTTGAGTTTCTAAACCTAGTTTTCGTGAGGTTAGGAATTTTAGTTCGTTCTTCGTTTGTGTTGGATCGAGTGCGAAGCTGTTCTGGAGAATGGTTGACGGGATGATGACGAGTCGTTGGCCGGAGTTGTAGACTAGCTGATGGTCGGAGCTTGGAGAATGGGGCGTTGATAGGTTTGGGACCTGTTGTAGATTGTGTTTCCAGGTTTAGGCACTCGAACTCGAATTTGATTTTCGAGGCGTAGACGAGGTCAAGGTGGTTGGAAAGGGGTCTGGAGGTGATGGTCGACGTGCTCGACGTTGTAGTGTCGCCTGAACTTGGTCGGAGGTACTGTACACGTGCACGAGCACGGTATTTTGGTTCTGGAATTTGGATTTTTGCCTTGTAATGGGTGGTAGGAGGGTGAACTCATGATTTACTCGAGTAAATTGTTTGGTTTACTCGAAGTTGAGGAGGGTTTGACTCGGAGTAGAAAAGTTTGTACTCGAGTCAATTTTGTTTGCTACAGGTTTTGTTATAAAACCTGTCTGTTTAATTTTTAAAACAGAAATTTAAATTTAAATACAAATTTTAAACAAAGTTTAAATCTAGTATGAAGTATAGTTTCAAAATGACTTTGAATCTTTAAAGTTTTAAATTATTTAAAAGAGGATTTTAGGTTTTAAAACAACCTGACAGTTTTCTAAATTTTAAAAAAATTTAATTTAAAATCTGGGAATTTTTGTTTAGCTTGGGTGGTTTCAGGATGTACTCGGGTTTTCTCGCGTTGGTCTCGAGTGTTTACTCGAAGCTTTCCAGTGTTGGTCTTGAAGCAAATAGCAGTGGCCTCGGGTAGTTTGGATTTTAGGTTTAATCCTGTCAGTATTTAACATTTTTAAACAAACGAAGCTTAAATGCAAAGCAAAAGATTTAAATAAGTTTTAAATCTAAACTTTTAACCTAATTCAAACCTAGTTTGAATTTCAGTTTAAAATAAAATAAAGTTTTTTAAATTTAAGATATTTTAACAACTTTAGAAGGGGTTTAAAAGGTTCGAATAGAAGAATAAAAGCTTTAAATAAAATATAAATCTGGATTCAAATCTAAATTTGAATCCTTATGTTGAAATAAAAGAAGTTTTTTTATTTCTTTATAAATAAAAATATTACTTCAACAAGTAATTAAAGGATTTGAAAATTTGTTTTAAACTTTATTAAAGATAAATTGGTGTTCATTTTAAAATCTTGAATTTAAAATAAAATTTAAAGATAAAATTGAAAATGGATGTTTTCAAATGTATTTGTAAATGGTAATAATGTGTTTGTCTTAAAGATGATAAATATTTAATGATTTGTAATTCACTTAATTTTAAGATAATTAAATGAATAATTAATTTATTTAATAAAGTAATGAAATGGATAATTACTTAAAGTAATCAAGGGTTTTAAATTTAAAGCTTTGGTTAATTAATTAATGAAAGTAATTAAGAAATAATTACTAATTAAGAAGTAATTAATTAATTATTGTAATCAATTAAGGATAATTAATTAAGAATTAATTATTAATTAATGATTAATTAAAGGATAATTAATTAAATATTTTGTAATTAATTGATTATTAATTTACCATGATTAGGAATTTATTTAAAGGCAAATGATTCTGGTTTAGATTAATCAGATATCTTAATTGGTCTCACTTATGGATGACTATATTTTATTGAATGTTGTGAATTGTTTGATATTCTCTGATATGTGATGCTTTGTGATATATCCTGATTTATGTTGTGATCTGTAATGTAATTAATTATATGTGATGTAATTTATTATCTGTGATATATATATATATATATATATATATATATATATATCTGTGTTATGTGAATGAACGATAAGCGTTATAGTTTATACCGCTTATCAACTATATTTCTGTATTTGAATCTGTGATGATGATGTTATTGCACTATTGTGTTAAACCCCTGGACCACACTTATGCACACACAAATATGGATTGCACATGGAAATCGGTTGAGTCACAGATTTTAGAAAATAATTCTTAAATCGAATTTTAGAATTCAAATGGTTTTGGAAACGGATTGGATTTAAAGTGAAAAGCTTTTGAAATGGAACTTCAAAGATGAAATTTATTTTGAATAACTTGATTAAGTTTTGGAATATAAATAATTTGATTTAAACTTAAATTCAAGATTTGAAATTGAATTCTATGTTTAGAAACTAGGGACTAAAGATGTTATACCAGTTATATATGGGTTAAACTATTTTAAAAGTATTAATTTGGGAATGTGAATATAATTTAAGAGCTTTAACTCGTGCAAACATAATTGGATCTTTCTGAACGAAAATTGTTTGTTTCCAAATAATAAAAGCTTTCACATAAGTAATGAACTTCCGATTTGTGTTAAAGGGATTTCAAGTTAAAATGAAAATGATTTTCCAAGTTATGGAAACTAGTTTGAAGGCTATAAGTTAAATCCTTAACTTGAAGATTGGATGAGTTAATCCTAATTGGAATGGAAATTGTTTTGAAATCTATGAACGGATCTTTGTGAAACTAGGTGAACTTAGTGAAATGAATCTTTTTGTTTAAAAAGATTGGAAATGGTAATTTGGTTAAACCATTTGGAACAAAAGTTTTGGGTAATAAGTTGTGACTTAACTGAGACCCCAATATCCACATGTTTCTTGTAAATATTGCGCTCACTATTTGGTTTAGCCGGGGGAGGACCTTTGTGTCATACAGCCCATTCCGAATATGTGATACGACGTTATGAATAGGATTTGAAGGCCGATGGTGAAGACTGGATATTTTCGAAAGCAAAAGGATAACTCGTCCAATGTCTCTACATCGACTGGTCTCCGGTATAGAGACTCCATATGTGATGGGAAGTCCGGACGTGATTAGGGATTATCCGGATTTGCAAGGGCTCCTTCGGAAGTCCCTTCGGTTCTGTTCGAACCTAGAACAGACTTGTATGGATTGTATGTCTGACACTACATTTTGAGATATAAAACAGATTTCTTTCAAATACATTTCTGTTGGTGGTGGAGAATTTATTCTCTTAGCTTAACACCCTTCTCTGAGACGTACGAGCTCCGAGGTTATGTAGTTGAAGGTTATCAGTAATATATTTCCGACTTGGTAATGTGGCATGCTGAGTGCTGCGATCATTTGTTGATCAAAGCGTGGATTTTGTGAAAAGCATATCTTTATGGACGAGACTTCGTCGAACCTCACAATCCAGTAATGATCAAAACAGGAAGAATGCAGCAAGGTTATTTGGGGATAGCGCCCCCTGAGGGTATGTTCATTTCCTTCTGGGTAGAGGTGGTATCATGGTATGGAGCCCAGATATTTAACTTATGTGGTTGCGGCAAATTTATTAATCTGTGGTTGTTGGTGAATCCCGGGATAAAGGTCGGTTACGACCGGGGGATGGCATACTCGTGTCAGCAGTTACCTAGTTTCAGAGGTAACCCGACCTTGTGTTGGCAGAGATCTGGTTAGGGTCTCAGGGCGTCCCTCTAGAGGCATATCCATGTGGCAATGAGAAGTTCCTTGGCCTAACCATTTGTTGGAAATCCAAAGAAACAATACGAGCCTTGTACGGTTTTAGTTGTATAACCTGCCATGGAATGTGGCGGTAACTTGCTATTGAACATGGTAGCTATAGTAGGCATACGGTAATGGTCGTATGTTGGCTAAGATTAATATTATACTTTCGAAATATTTTCTGCACTTTGCACTTATAGTAATAATATCAAAGAAATTCACGTATCAAACATGTTTGACTATCATAAGAAGAAATCTCCTCCAATTCTGCGATTGCATGGTGTGTGTGGCGGGAGGTCTTATGGTAGTTGCATTTTCCAAAAGCATATCGGATTTTCTTTTATAAATCTTGTTTTATTTAAAAGATAAACTGTTTTTGTTGCTCACACCAGTCCCAGGACTGACCTGGAGTTTATTGTTCCTTCCCTAAACTCTGGATGCCCACAAATTTCCACACGAGCAGTCTAGAGTTGGGTTTTTCAGATAGTCGGATTAGTAGGTTATCTGGATCTAGTTCAGTCTTTGGATATGGACTGCACTTGCTTATCTTTGTGTATCGTTATTGGGATTTTGAGCTATTTTTGGGTTGGTGCCTTGGAGTTGGAGTTCTCTTTTGAAGACTATCTTGAAGATATTGTTCCGCTGGTGTTATCTATTTTCTTTCCGCTGCTATTTCTTGTATCATATCTCTGATGTATATGGATATCTATTATCAGTTGTATCATTCTATTGTATCTGGATATTGTATCATATGTTGTATATGATATTGTTCTTTTTCTTCCGCTGTGTTGTAATACTTAATTGTGTTATAAGCTTCGGTGCACCAGATTTGACGTTTGGATCTGCGGCATTTGAATATGAGTGTCGTAGTCGGTGCCGATTTTCGAAGGTCGAGTCAGGATCGCTACAAAAACTATATCTGTTTCATACAATATATCATCAGAGTATCTTAAACAACAACATTTACCAGTCAGACAATTTCATACAATCACAACGGCGGATATATATAAGTATGGATAATACGTCTCGGACTCCAGCCCCTCTCCTGCTCCAAAGCATCCTGTCCTGAAACATATAATACTCGGTCTGACCCAAGCATTATAATGAAATAACACCCGAGTCAGTCTGGAATACCAGCTGATAATAATGCACCCAAATTGATTATTAAAGTTTCAAAAATCCTTTTGAAAACAAAAGCATCTCGTAAGACCACGCCACAAATAAACATGTCAGGTTCTTACCTTACGATAGCTAAAACACTTTTTATAGAAATCCTCTGATATTATAATAGGGTCTATATACAAATACTTATAAAATAGCCGAAATTGTTACATTCATTAAATTCCAGCTACTAGCCACAGAGTGGGTAATACAAACAAAACTCGTAAAATGCTCGTAGGGAGAATGGATTCCAACTAATAACTAGGCATTGTGGTACCACCTATCACAGTACCTGGTCTAGATCAGTGTACCGAGGACCACGCCCGATCCCTGCAACACAAGGCCCAAACTACCCCTTACTGGATAGTCCTGAGTAAGATCACCCCACGGTTGGGATCAGCAACCGCACCACTAAGTCCAAAAAAAGGGACATCTAAACAGGAATGACCTTACCCGGAAATGGGTGCTGCCCACCAAGCCTTGCTGCATATCCCCTGATTTTCAGTCATTCCCGAATGATGAGGCTTAAGGCTAAGCGTTACCTTTTAGAACGTTTCACTTAGAATGCCCATCGCCCACCTGACGATGTTCCAAAAGCATTCGTCCATACAAGTCCATCCCGGGTTCGAACGGAACCGAAGGCACTGCTCCTACTACATCCATTTTGAAAATATCCTCAGGATTAGTAGTGACTAGCCCTTTCACTTCACTGCTCCATCTTCGACTCCGAACTCGTTTTTCCCATGAAAACGTACAAACCGGATCAAAGTGGTTTTCGAGAATTAAATCTCGATCCCGGTCTCTTCGAAACGATCAACGCATTTGTCCAATATTGATAGTCGGTGATTTAACTATCAATTAACATTCACAAACATCCATCACATAATAAATAATTGCCCAATTATTTATTTCCTCAAAAATGTCCTTACGAGATATAAATCCATTTCAAAAACCCCTTTGAAACACTTTCAAACCCAATTTTCTCATGGAATAAATTCCCAAATCCTTAATTCCTTTGAAAACATCCAAGTATCAATATTTAAGGTTTAAAATAATTTAAATACTTTATCCTTCAAATACATTAAAACATTTATATTAAATCTACTTGCATACTTAATGTGACGCCCCACCTCTATACCCACGCTAGCCAAGAACACTATGGAGCAATGCTGTCAACTAGCGCGGAGAATAAGTCTGTTGAGGAGCGACCATCCGTGCAATTGCTTTGTGCGAGCACCGCTATGTCGGATAGTATAACATGCATTTGATTTCGGGAGGAAATCCGACACACCGATACAAACTCAAAGCTACTACACAGTGGCTATAATAATCTTCGGAAACAAATATAGAAATAAACATAACACAAACCAGTCAAAGACATCAATATCACAAAGGCGGAAAAAGATACGAATATATAACACATGAAAGTGTACATCAGAGTAGTGGTCAGAAAGATCCACAATAACCCAAAAGAATAGCAGCATGTGCTATACAAAGGAATAAGTATACATCATAGAGTCTATATCTCAAATGTTTACAACAAAAACTACTAATCTAAGTAGTTAGCCAAAAGTCAGAGTAATGAATCCCTGGGGAGAAGTCAAGCAGAAGCACCTATAACATCTCGGTTTGACCCGAGTATTATTTAATAAGAAAATAATAAATGGATCAGTCTAGCTATAAATATCAGATGACATGATATAGAATAAGAGACATTGCATAAACATATGATAACCATAATGGCATACTACTATAAGTATGTAATTGAAAATCAACATGAGATTAATCAATATCACAAGAATCTTCTCAAAGATCCAAAAAGGGTTATATACCCAAAACTTGTATTCACAACAAGTCAATGACACATGAATTCACCAATACACAAAAATTGATAAATCATATCAATGAAAATCACTAAAATTGGTTAAGCACAAATTCCGAAAATCAACGTACGAAATCCAGAAATCATAAAAAAGGAGGGAAGGCCTATCACACGAATGGGAGCATGAAAACTCACCAACATATGTATCACACGAACGAGATGCTATCTCATGGTAGCTAGCCACTAATTTTTGACACACGAACGGCCTGAAGACCGTGGGGTGCTACCCCACATGTGTGAGTCGAAATCACACTGAAACGGGGTCTAGACTCCCTCGCAGACAAAGAGACATCGCACAATTGCAAGTCTAAATCACAAAAAATGATCGTCATGATCATCAAGAAGTGTCAATTACACTATGCTAATAAATATATGAGTTTAGCCTCATGTCCCATTACCACTAGCTTAACTTAAATATTTATGAACAAACTGTAGATCTTCACTAGGAAATTGTCACAAAAAGGCTCAATCGAACAAGTCCAAGAATTAACCGACGAAGCAAACGCAAGCATTTCATACCACTTGTTTTACTAAGTCGTTTAATTAAATTTCTCATACGAGTGAGGTAAAGGTTCGTATATACTAATAGATTGGAAAACGGTTTAAGAAAAGAGCTTAGTAATAAAATAGTTTTGAAATCGCTTTGATGAAATTTTGATATTTACTACTAGTATTGAAACCTTTATATTTTTAAAGTGACAAATCACAAAAATGATTGTAAAACAATTAATCACCGAAATTCACATTCGAAGACGTGAATAAAATCCAAAGAAATTGATATCAAATCCATCAAAATGGATATTTCGAAAATTCCCAAAGAAAATGTCATCAAAGTCGATAATAAATGATAACAACAAAAGGGAAACAACACAAATCGATTAAAGTTGGAAATTCAACAAAATAGGCAATATAGGCAAAATTGGCAAATATGAGCAGGTCGTTCAACCGGACTTCCTAAGTCGGTTGACCGAACCAAAGATGGAAGTGCTTGGGTAGCAGGTCGGTCGACCGGACCCTGAGCTCGGTCGACCGGAGCCTGTAACCTGCACTTCCAAACCAAAGGCATGAAGTGCTCGGGTAGCAGGTCGGTCGACCGGACCCTGAGCTCGGTCGACCGGAGCCTGTTGCCAGCACTCCCATGCCTATCTAATAAATGCCATTCCCTTCCCAATTGCTATCGGTCGAGCAACGGCACTAAGTGTTTACGCCAATCGACTACCCGGCCATAGAAGCTCTTCGGTTCATCACCAAAAACATGATCAAGACATCAAAGCTATGATTTTTTTTAAAGAATTGAACCAAAAACACCAAAAATTGGAATATTCACCAAATCAATCCAAACCAAAAGCAATTGTACAAGAATAAGCATTAGGAATTCATACCTAACAATCGAAGATAGTTATTGACTAAGATGTGAGATAAAAATCTCACCTTTTCACAAAAGCAATGAAGAAGAAGCTTGAAAGCAAAGGGGGAATCAACCACTCTTCAACACAACCCAAATGAGCTTGAATCAATGCTAAAAAAGAAGAACATTCCCAAAGTTAAGTTTAGGAATTTCTGAAATTGATAAGAGAATGAGTTGGAGAAGAAGAAGAAGTGGCTTACCAAAGTTTCTTCTAGTAGTTAGGAGCTAGAGCTTGATTTGCAAAAGAAAACTAGGGCTTGAGTTTCAATTTCCCATTCCACTCTCCATTGTTATAAAAGCTTGAGTATTAGGAAATAGAAAGGAAGTAAATGAAGAGGAAATGGTTGGGACTGAGTTAATAAGTGGGGTTATAGGGCTCAGCACAAACCAAAGCCCTAAGTGAAAAGTGGCAAAATTCCACTAACTCCAAACATATCAAAGTTTACACTAAAAAAGATCGCAAACGGCGTTTTGAACTCAATGGAAGTGGTCCGGAGTCCTAATTCGACCATATGCAAAAAGTAGCTTTTCGGACTAAATTCCGAGTATCGCTAAAATATTTAAATATAAAATCGATAAATATGCGGGTTGTTACAGACTCCCCTTCTTAAAGAAATTGCATCCTCGCAATATTTAAGAAGAAGATATATAGTAACAACCATGAGAGCATATTCATCACAAAAGAAATTTGAAATAAAAGGTTCACCTTAAAGAGCACGGGAAAGTAAGTCTGGATGTGTTCGCTCGATGAACTCTCTAGATTCCCAAGAGAAATCTTTAGGATTTGAGGACCATTGAACTTTCACAAGCGGAACATCTTTATTTCGAAGGCGTTTAACCTCCGAAGCAATAATTCGGATAGGATGCTGCTCATAAGTTAAATTGGGTGAAACTTCAATTTCTTCCACAACACCAGGATCAATAATAGAATCGGAATCTTGAAGGCACTTCCTTAGTTGAGAAACGTGGAACACGTCATGAATAGAAGAAAACTGAGCTGGTAATAAAAGGCGATAAGCCATGGAACCAATACGTTCAGTGATAGGAAATGGCCCAATATATCGAGGCGCTAATTTTCCCGATCGACTGAAACATACAACACCTTTCATAGGTGAAACACGAATGAAAACAGAATCTCCCATAGAAAATTCTAACTTCCTTCTCCGGTTAAAGGCATAGGATTTTTGTCTACTCTGGGCTTCTTTCATCCTATGTCGAATAAGGTCAATTTTCTCTGTGGAATCTCGAATAAGATCTGGACCTAAAACCAGCTTCTCACCGGCCTCAAGCCAACAAGAAGGAGATCGGCATGGCCTTCCGTAAAGTGCCTCGAAAGGTGCCATACCAATACTAGATTGGAAGCTATTATTATAGGAAAATTCAACAAGAGAAATATGATCTTCCCTACTTCCACCGAAATCAAGCACACAAGCACGAAGAAGATCTTCAAGAGTTTGATTCACACGCTCGGTTTGTCCATCGGACTGGGGGTGATAAGCGGTGCTAAAATTAAGCTTCGTTCTTAAAGATTTTTGAAGACTCTTCCAAAATCCACTAGTAAACAATGGATCACGATCGCTAACAATAGAAGTAGGAACACCATGCAATTTAACGATTTCCTTGATAAAGAGTTTGGCCAAAAAAGGAACGGTTCGGTTAGACTGAACGGGAATAAAATGGGCGGATTTAGTAAATCTATCAACTATAACCCATAGGCTATCATGACCCGAACGAGAACGGGGAAGGACGTCAACAAAATCCATGAAAATTTGATCCCACTTCCAAATTGGAACGTCTAATGGTTGCAATAACCCACCTGGCCTTTGATGTTCGGCCTTGACAAGTTGGCAAGTCATGCAACACTTAACAAAGTTAGCAATATTATATTTCATTCCCTCCCAATAATAGACCCGCTTCATATCCGCGTACATTTTACTACTACCGGGATGAATGGTCAATTTAGAATGATGAGAATCTTCTAAAATATCTTTACGAAGATCACTAATATTTGGCACGATAAGTCTACCAAATTTCTGAATGCCACCACGAGAATCGATATCAAAGTCTTTCAAACCTTCAATATCAATTTTATCCTTAATATTTTGGCCAAGAAGAGCCAATTCGGGATCTAGCCTTTGAGCTTCAAGAATGCGGTCTAAAAGACAAGGATGAGCCTCAAGGCTACATAAAACAAGAGATGAACATAAATCGGAAACACGGTCTCGAATTTAACAAGCGGATAAAACCTAGAGATCATTCCATTTGGATATAATCATGGAAACAACCACTTGTTGCTTGCGACTAAGTGCGTCGGCAACTCGATTTCCCTTTCCGGGAGTATAAAGAATACCAAGATCATAAGATGCAAGGAATTCTAGCCAACGTTGTTGACGCAAATTAAGTTCCTTTTGAGAGAATAAATATTTCAAAGACTTATGATGGGTGTAGAGAATAAATTTTTCTCCCAATAGATAATGATGCCAAATTCGAAGGGCGAAAACGATAGCCGCAAGTTCTAAATCTTGAGAGGCATATTTAGTCTCAGCTGGCTTCAATTGCCTAGAAGCATAAGCAATAACACGTTCTTTTTGCATAAGAACGGCACCCAAACCAACGCGACTAGCATCAGTATAAACAATAAAATCTTGATTCCCCTTGGAAATAACAAGAATAGGAGCATCAGAAAGGAGTTCTTTTAGTTTCTGAAAAGAAGTTTCACATTTTTCTGACCAAATGTATTTAACACCTTTCTTAGTTAAGCTAGTGAGAGGCATGGAAATTTTTGAAAAGTCCTTGATAAAACGACGGTAATAACCCGCCAATCCAACGAAGCTACGGATTTCCGTAACACTCTTCGATCTCTTCCAATCTTGAATCGCTTCAATCTTTGAAGGATCTACGGAAATTCCGGATTCGGAAATAATATGACCGAGAAACTTCACACTAGATTGCCAAAAGTGGAATTTAGAAAATTTTGCTTTTAATTGATTACTCCTAAGAGTTTCCAACACAATCTAAAGATGTTTTTCATGCTCCTCCTCAGTTTTTGAATACACAAGAATATCATCAATAAAGATGAGAACAAATCGATCGAGAAAATCTTTGAAAACTCGATTCATGAGGTCAACGAAATAAACCGGAGCATTCGTTAAACCAAATGGCATAACAATCCATTCATAAGATCCATATCAAGTACGGAACGATGTCAAAGGAATGCTATCCTCTACAATACGAAGCTGATGAAAACCGGTTGCCAAGTCCAATTGTGGAAAGACTCTAGCAGCACTAAGTTGATCGAATAGGTCATCAATCCGAGGTAAAGGATATTTATTTTTGATAGTAAGATCATTAAGCCTGCGGTAGTTAATGCGAAACCTAAGTGTGCCATCGGATTTCTTCACAAAATTAGCCGAAGCTCCCCAAGACGAGGAACTAGAGCGAATAAATTGCTTCGTTTCCAAATCAGATAATTGTATGGGCATCTCCTCATTTTCTTTATTGGACAACCGATAAGGAGGACGAGTAATATGTTGAGCTCTAGGGGTAAGATTAATTCTGAACTCAATTGCTCGCTTAGGTGGTAATCCTAAAACGGGCTCAAATATGTCGGAAAATTCAGAACAACGTGAATAAGAGAAATGACGTCTTCCTCATCATCATTATCATCATCACGAGGATTTAAAGAATATAAAGATGCAGATAAAGTGAATTTCGAATCTTTGAGAATAATAGAAATCTGCTTAACATATTGAGGATGTCGAAGATGAATAGTCCGCTCAGGACATAGGATATGAGCTTCATAACGGTTAAGCCAATCCATTCTCAAAATCATTCCAAAGTCTAAATAACGCATGACATGCAAATCGGTTAGGAAAGAAAAATCGCATAAAATAATCTCGACATCCTTACACAATAAACTGAGTGCTGTGGATCCACCAACCGGATTCGCAATTCTCAAAGAAGTCATTAAAGCAACAACACTTAAAGAAAAATTATCAACAAGCTCTTTTGATATAAAAGAATAGGATGCTCTCGTATCAAAAAGAACTCGAATAGGTTGATCACGAAATTTAATAATACCATCCAGGATAGAATAAGATGTACCTTGACCATGAGATGTGTTTCCAGGGGCTTGAGAAACATTTAACTTTCCCTCCTTCTTGCCTTCAAGTTTGAGGCATTGATGTATATAATGATCCGGGCTCTTACAATAGCGACAACAACGGGGCTTTGAACACTTGTTCGCAAAATGGTCTCTAGACCCACAGTTGAAGCATTTCCCACTACTAGGAGAAGGAGCCTTTGCAGCAAGAGTTGCTTGCTTACCCTTTTTGTTGGGATAAGGACCTTTGAATTTGTTTGGCCTCTTCTTCTTGTTGTTGTTTTTGTTGAAGTTCGGTTTTACACCCACAACTTCAACATCGCTTTCCCTATCCGCCTCTTCAAGACGAAGAGCGATATCAATCGGTTGATCAAAAGAAACTTCTAATTTAAGAAGTAATGGCTTCTTGAGATTCTTGTTCAAGCCATACACAAATCTCTGATTTTTCTTCAAAGGGGTGTTAATGTATTCAACCCCGTACTTGGAAAGAGATTCGAAAGATGCGACATAGTCTGTCACAGAAGATTCACCTTGAACAATGTCAATAGAACGGCGAGCCAAAGTCACCTTCTCAGCTTCTGGCACAAATTTTAATTCAAAGCGTTCTCAGAATTTCTCTCAAGTGAGATCCGCTTCATTGATTTCAGAAATAAGAAGTTCATACCAGTACAATGCTCTTTCATGGAGCATACTAGAGGTCACCTGAACTCGGTGAAGATCAATGAGGTTCATGCGAGAAAAGATTCGATCGCATGTTCTTAACCAAGCTTGGACTTCAATAATAGTTTCAGAACCTTTGAATGGCTTCCCACCCAATTTGGTATAATCGTTGCACAAGTGTGCAAATCCAGACTTAGGATGAGTTGGTTCCGAGAACCAGCCGCTTGAGCATTCTTTACTAAATCAAGAAGCTGCTGGGCAGACATAAATACTCCATCTTGGGGAGTGGCGCTAGATTGACCGGCGCTGGGACGGCCTGGTCTAACCATTTCCCTTCCTTTACAAAGAAAGAAAAGGAGAAGAAAAAGGTTATTCACCAAGTGAATATTAAGCAATATTGGTAGATAAAACAAGGAATCATAAAGAAAATAGGATGGATCGGTACGAAGACTCGAATTAAATCCTAAAGCACAATTCCTAAGATGGACTTAGGACGATGATCCTTGCTAGATTATTCTACATTGTTTTGAAGTTTGGCTCTGATACCAAGCTGTGACGCCCCACCTTTATACCTACGCTAGCCAAGAACACTACGGAGCAATGCTGTTAACTAGCGCGGAGAATAAGGCTGTTGAGGAGTGACCATCCGTGCAATTGCTTTGTGCGAGCACCGCTATGTCGGATAGTATAACATGCATTTGATTTCGGAAGGAAATCCGACACACCGATACAAACTCAAAGCTACGACACAGTGGCTATAATAATCTTCGGAAACAAATATAGAAATAAACATAACACAAATCAGTCACAGATATCCATATCACAAAGGTGGAAAAAGATATGAATATATAACACATGAAAGTGTACGTCAGAGTAGTGGTCAGAAAGATCCACAATAACCCAAGAGAATAGCAACATGTGCTATACAAAGGAATAAGTATACATCATAGAGTCAATATCTAAAATGTTTACAACAAAAACTACTAATCTAAGTAGTTAGCCAAAAGTCAGAGTAATGAATCCCTGGGGAGAAGTCAATCAGAAGCACCTGTAACATCTCGGTCTGACCCGAGTATTATTTCATGAGAAAATAATAAACGGATCAGTCTAGCTATAAATATCAGATGACATGATATAGAATAAGAGACATGGTATAAACATATGATAACCATAATGACATACTACTATAAGTATGTAATTGAAAATCAACATGAGATTAATCAATATCACAAGAATCTTCTCAGAGATCCAAAAAGGGTTTCATACCCAAAACTTGTATTCACAACAAATCAATGACACACGAATTCACCAATGCACAAAAATTGATAAATCATATCAATGAAAATCACTAAAATTTGTTAAGCACAAATTCCAGAAATCAACACACGAAATCCATAAATCTTCAAAAAGGGGGAAGGCCTATCACACGAACGGGAGCATGAAAACTCACCCATATATGTATCACACGAACGAGATGCTATCTCATGGTAGCTAGACATTAATTTTTGACACACGAACGGGCCGAAGACCATGGGGTGCTACCCCACATATGTGAGTCGATATCACACTGAAACGGGGTCCAGTTTCCCTCGCAGACAAAGAGACATCGCACAATTGCTAGTCTAAATCACAAAAAATTATCGTCATGATCATCAAGAAGTGTCAATTACACTAAGCTAGTAAATATACGAGTTTACCTTATGTCCCATAACCACTAGCTTAACTTAAATATTTACAAACAAATTGTAGATCTTCACTAGGAAATTGTCACAAAAAGGCTCAATCGAACAAGTCCAAGAATTAACCAACGAAGCAAACGCAAGCGTTTCATACCACTTATTTTACTAAGTCGTTTAATTAGATTTCTCATACGAGTGAGGTAAAGGTTCGTATATACTAATAGATTGGAAAATGGTTTAAGAAAAGAGCTTAGTAATAAAATAGTTTTGAAATCGCTTTGATGAAAGAATTTTGATATTACTACTAGTATTGAAACCTTTATATTTTTGAAGTGACAAATCACAAAAATGATTGTAAAACAATCAATCACCGAAATTCACATTCGAAGACGTGAATAAAATCCAAAGAAATCGATATCAAATCCATCAAAATGGATATTTCGAAAATTCCCAAAGAAAATGTCATCAAAGTCGATAATAAATGATAACAACAAAAGGGAAACAACACGAATCAATTAAAGTTGGAAATTCAATAAAATAGGCAATATAGGGAAAACTGGCAAATAGGAGCAGGTCGGTCAACCGGACTCCCTGAGTCGGTTGACCGAACCATAGATGGAAGTGCTCGGGTAGCAGGTCGGTTGACCGGACACTGAGCTCGGTCGACCGGAACCTGTAACCTGCACTTCCAAACCAGAGGCAAGAAGTGCTCGGGTAGCAGGTCGGTCGACCGGACCCTGAGCTCGGTCGACCAGAGCCTGTTGCCAGCACTCCCATGCCTATCTAATAAATGTCATTCCCTTCCCAATTGCTATCGGTCGAGCAACGACACTAAGGGTTTACGCCAATCGACTACCCAGCCATAGAAGCTCTTCGGTTCATCACCAAAAACATGATCAAGACATCAAAGCTATAATTTTTTTAAAGAATTGAACCCAAAACACCAAAAATTGGAATATTCACTAAGTCAATCCGAACCAAAAGCAATTGTACAAGAATGAGCGTTAGGAATTCATACCTAACAATCGAAGATAGTTATAGACTAAGATGTGAGATAAAAATCTCACATTTTCACAAAAACAATGAAGAAGAAACTTGAAAGCAAAGGGAGAATCAACCACTCTTCAACACAACCCAAATGAGCTTGAATCTATGATAAAAAAGAAAAACATTCCCAAAGTTAGGTTTAGGAATTTCTGAAATTGATAAGAGAATGAGTTGGAGAAGAAGAAGAGGCTTACCAAAGTTTCTTTTATTAGTTTGGAGCTAGAGTTTGATTTGCAAAAAGGGCTTGAGTTTCAATTTCCCATTCCACTCTCCATTGTTATAAAAGCTTGAGTATTAGGAAAATAGAAAGGAAGTAAATTAAGAGGAGAGGGTTGGGACTGAGTTAATAAGTGGGGTTATAGGGCTCAGCCCAAACCAAAGCCCTAAGGCAAAATTCCACTAACTCCAAACATATCAAAGTTTATACTCAAAAAGATCGCAAATGGCGTTTTGAACTCAATGGAAGTGGTCCGGAGTCCTAATTCAACTGTATGCAAAAAATAGCTTTTCGGACTAAATTCCGAGTATCGATAAAATATTTAAATAAAATATTTAAATATAAAATCGATCAATATGCGGGTTGTTACACACTCCCCTCCTTAAAGAAATTGCATCCTCGCAATATTTAAGAAGAAGATATATAGTAATAACCATGAGAGCATATTCATCACAGAAGAAATTTGAAATAAAAGGTTCACCTTAAAGAGCACGGGAAAGTAAGTCCGGATGTGTTCGCTCGATGAACTCTCTAGATTCCCAAGAGAAATCTTTAGGATTTGAGGACCATTGAACTTTCACAAGCGGAACATCTTTAATTCGAAGGCGTTTAACCTCCGAAGCAATAATTCGAATGGGATGCTGCTCATAAGTTAAATTGGGTGAAACTTCAATTTCTTCCATAACACCGGGCTCAATAATAGAATCAGAATCTCGAAGGCACTTCCTTAGTTGAGAAACGTGAAACACGTCATGAATAGAAGAAAACTGAGCCGATAATAAAAGGCGATAATCCATGGAACCAATACGTTCAGTGATAGGAAATGTCCCGATATATCGAGGCGCTAATTTTCCCGATCGACTGAAACGTACAACACCTTTCATAGGTGAAACACGAATGAAAACAGAATCTCCCATAGAAAATTCTAACTTCCTTCTCCAGTTATCGGCATAGGATTTTTTTCTACTCTGGGCTTCTTTCATCCTATGTCGAATAAGGTCAATTTTCTCTGTGTAATCTCGAATAAGATCTGGACCTAAAACCAGCTTCTCACCGGCCTCAAGCCAACAAGAAGGAGATCGGCATGGCCTTCCGTAAAGAGCCTCGAAAGGTGCCATACCAATACTAGATTGGAAGCAATTATTATAGGAAAATTCAACAAGAGAAATATGATCTTCCCAACTTTCACCGAAATCAAGCACACAAGCACGAAGATCTTCAAGAGTTTGATTCACACGCTCGGTTTGTCCATCGGACTGGGGGTGATAAGCGGTGCTAAAATTAAGCTTCATTCTTAAAGCTTTTTGAAGACTCTTCCAAAATCCACTGGTAAACAATGGATCACGATCGCTAACAATAGAAGTAGGAACACCATGCAATTTAATGATTTCCTTGATAAAGAGTTTGGCCAAAAAAGGAACGGTTCGGTTAGACTGAACGGGAATAAAATGGGCGGATTTAGTAAATCTATCAACTATAACCCATAGGCTATCATGACCCGAACGAGAACGGGGAAGGCCGTCAACAAAATCCATGAAAATTTGATCCCACTTCCAAATTGGAACATCTAATGGTTGCAATAACCCACCGGGCCTTTGATGTTCGGCCTTGACAAGTTGGCAAGTCATGCAACACTTAACAAAGTTAGCAATATCAGATTTCATTCCCTCCCAATAATAAAGCCGCTTCATATCCGCGTACATTTTACTACTACCGGGATGAATGGTAAATTTAGAATGATGAGAATCTTCTAAAATATCTTTACGAAGATCACTAATATTTGGCACGATAAGTCTACCAAATTTCTGAATGCCGCCACGAGAATCGATATCAAAGTCTTTCAAACCTTCAATATCAATTTTATCCTTAATATTTTTGCCAAGAAGGGTCAATTCGGGATCTACCCTTTGAGCTTCAAGAATGCGGTCTAAAAGAGAAGGATGAGCCTCAAGGCTACATAAAACAAGAGATGAAAATAAATCGGAAACACGGTCTCGAATTTAACAAGCGGATAAAACCTAGAGATCATTCCATTCGGATATAATCATGGAAACAACCACTTGTTGCTTGCGACTAAGTGCATCGGCAACTCGATTTCCCTTTCCGAGAGTATAAAGAATATCAAGATCATAAGATGCAAGGAATTCTAGCCAACGCTATTGACGCAAATTAAGTTCCTTTTGAGAGAATAAATATTTCAAAGACTTATGATCGGTGTAGAGAATAAATTTTTCTCCCAATAGATAATGATGTCAAATTCGAAGGGCGAAAACGATAGCCGCAAGTTCTAAATCATGAGAGGCAAATATAGTCTCAGTTGGCTTCAATTGCCTAGAAGCATAAGCAATAACACGTTCTTTTTGCATAAGAACGGCACCTAAACCAACGCGACTAGCATCAGTATAAACAATAAAATCTTGATTCCCCTTGGGAATAAGAAGAATAGGAGCATCGGAAAGGAGTTCTTTTAATTTCTGAAAAGAAGTTTCACATTTGTCCGACCAAATGTATTAAACACCTTTCTTAGTTAAGCTAGTGAGAGGCACGACAATTTTTGAAAAGTCCTTGATAAAACAACGGCAATAACCCGCCAATCCAAGGAAGCTACGGATTTCCGTAACACTCTTCGGTCTCTTCCAATCTTGAATCGCTTCAATCTTTAAAGGATCTGCGGAAATTCCGGATTCGAAAATAATATGACCGAGAAACTTCACACTAGATTGCCAAAAGTGGCATTTAGAAAATTTTGCTTTTAATTGATTACTCCTAAGAGTTTCCAACATAATCCGAAGATGTTTTTCATGCTCCTCCTCGGTTTTTGAATACACAAGAATATCATCAATAAAGATGAGAACAAATCGATCGAGAAAATCTTTGAAAACTCGATTCATGAGGTCAACGAAATAAGCTGGAGCATTCGTTAAACCAAATGCCATAACAAGCCATTCATATGATCCATATCGAGTATGGAACGATGTCAAAGGAATGCTATCCTCTGCAATACGAAGCTGATGAAAACCGGTTGCCATGTCCAATTGTGGAAAGACTCTAGCAGTACTAAGTTGATCGAATAGGTCACCAATCCGAGGTAAAGGATATTTATTTTTGATAGTAAGATCAATAAGCTTGCGGTAGTCAACGCAAAGCCTAAGTGTGCCATCGGATTTCTTCACAAAAATAGCCGAAGCTCCCTAAGGCGAGGAACTAGAGCGAATAAATTGCTTCGTTTCCAAATCGGAAAATTGTATGGGCATCTTCTCATTTTCTTTATTGGACAACTGATAAGGAGGATGAGTAATATGTTGAGCTCCAAGAGTAAGATTAATTCTGAACTTAATTGCTCGCTTAGGTGGTAATCCTAAAACGGGCTCAAATATGTTGGAAAATTCACGAACAACATGAATAAGAGAAATGACGTCTTCCTCATCATCATTATCATCATCACGAGGATTTAAAGAATATAAAGATGCAGATAAAGTGAATTTCGAATCTTTGAGAATAATAGAAATCTGCTTAACATATTGAGGATGTCGAAAATGAATAGTCTGCTCAGGACATAGGATATGAGCTTCATAACGGTTAAGCCAATCCATTCCCAAAATCATTCCAAAGCCTAAATAACGCATGACATGCAAATCGGCTAGGAAATAAAAATCGCATAAAATAATCTCGACATCCTTACACAATAAACTGAGTGCTGCGGATCCACCAACCGGATTCGCAATTCTCAAAGAAGTCATTAAAGCAACAACACTTAAAGAAAAAGTATCAACAAGCTCTTCTGATATAAAAGAATGGGATGCTCCCGTATCAAAAAGAACTCGAATAGGTTGATCACGAAATTTAATAATACCATCCAGGATAGAATGAGATGTACCTTGACCACGAGATGTGTTTCCAGGGGCTTGAGCAACATTTAACTTTCCCTCCTTCTTGCCTTCAAGTTTGAGGCATTGATGTATATAATGATCCGGGCTCTTACAATAGCGACAACAACGGGGCTTTGAACACTTGTTCGCAAAATGGTCCCTAGACCCACAGTTGAAGCATTTCCCACTACTAGGAGAAGGAGCCTTTGCAGCAGGAGTTGGTTGCTTACCCTTTTTGTTGGGATAAGGACCTTTGAATTTGTTTGGCCTCTTCTTGTTGTTGTTGTTGTTGTTGAAGTTCGGTCTGACACCCACAACTTCAACATCGCTTTCCCTATCCGCCTCTTCAAGACGAAGAGCGATATCAATCAGTTGATCAAAAGAAACTTCTAATTTAAGAAGTGATGGCTTCTTGAGATTCTTGTTCAAGCCATACACAAATCTCTGATTTTTCTTCAAGGGGGTATTAATGTATTCAACCCCATACTTGGAAAGAGATTCGAAAGATGCGACATATTCTATCACAGAAGATTCACCTTGAATAAGGTCAATAGAACGGCGAGCCAAAGTCACCTTCTCAGCTTCTGGCACAAATTTTAATTCGAAGCGTTCTTAGAATTTCCCCCAAGTGAGATCCGCTTCATTGATTTCAGAAATAAGAAGTTCATACCAGTCCAATGCTCTTTCATGGAGCATACTAGAGGCCTCCTGAGCTCGGTGAAGATCAATGAGGTTCATGCGAGAAAAGATTCGATCGCATGTTCTTAACCAAGCTTGGACTTCAATAATAGTTTCAGAACCTTTGAATGGCTTCCTACCCAAGTTGGTATAATCGTTGCACAAGTGTGCAAATCCAGACTTAGGATGAGTTGGTTCCGAATTAGAACCAGCCGCTTGAGCATTCTTTACTAAATCAAGAAGCTGTTGGACAGACATAAAAACTCCATCTTGGGGAGTAGCACTAGATTGACCGGCGCTGGGACGGCCTGGTCTAACCATTTCCCTTCCTTTAGAAAGAAAGAAAGGAGAAGAAAAAGGTTATTCACCAAATGAATATTAAGCAATCTTGGTAGATAAAACAAGGAATCATAAAGAAAATAGGATGGATCGGTACGAAGACTCGAATTAAATCCTAAAGAACAATTCCTAAGATGGACTTAGGACGATGATCCTTGCTAGATTATTCTACATTGTTTCGAAGTTTGGCTCTGATACCAAGTTGTGACGCCCCACCTCTATACCTACGCTAGCCAAGAACACTACGGAGAAATGCTGTCAACTAGCGCGGAGAATAAGGCTGTTGAGGAGCGACCATCCGTGCAATTGCTTTGTGCGAGCACCGCTATGTCGGATAGTATAATATGCATTTGATTTCGGGAGGAAATCCGACACACCGATACAAACTCAAAGCTACTACACAGTGGCTATAACAATCTTCGGAAACAAATAATAGAAATAAACATAACACAAATCAGTCACAGACATCCATATCACAAAGGCGGAAAAAGATATGAATATATAACACATGAAAGTGTACATCAGAGTAGCGGTTAGAAAGATCCACAATAACCCAAGAGAATAGCAACATGTGCTATACAAAGGAATAAGTATACATCATAGAGTCTATATCTAAAATGTTTACAACAAAAACTACTAATCTAAGTAGTTAGCCAAAAATCAGAGTAATGAATCCCTGGGGAGAAGTCAAGCAGAAGCACCTGTAACATCTCAGTCTGACCCGAGTATTATTTCATAAGAAAATAATAAACGGATCAGTCTAGCTATAAATATCAGATGACATGATATAGAATAAGAGACATGGCATAAACATATGATAACCATAATGACATACTGCTATAAGTATGTAATTGAAAATCAACATGAGATTAATCAATATCACAAGAATCTTCTCAAAGTTCCAAAAAGGGTTTCATACCCAAAACTTGTATTCACAACAAATCAATGACACACGAATTCACCAATGCACAAAAATTGATAAATCATATCAATGAAAATCACTAAAATTGGTTATGCACAAATTCCATAAATCAACACACGAAATCCAGAAATCATAAAAAAGGGGGGAAGGCGTATCACACGAACGGGAGCATGAAAACTCACCAACATATGTATCACACGAACGAGATGCTATCTCATGGTAGATAGCCATTAATTTTTGACACACGAACGACCCGAAGACTATGGGGTGCTACCCCACATGTGTGAGTCGAAATCACACTGAAACGGGTTCTAGTTTCCCTCGCAGACAAAGAGACATCGCACAATTGCTAGTCTAAATCACAAAAAATTATCGTCATGATCATCAAGAAGTGTCAATTACACTAAGCTAGTAAATATATGAGTTTAGCCTCATGTCCCATAACCACTAGCTTAACTTAAATATTTACAAACAAACTGTAGATCTTCACTAGGAAATTGTCACAAAAAGGCTCAATCGAACAAGTCCAAGAATTAACCGACGAAGCAAACGCAAGCGTTTCACACCACTTGTTTTACTAAGTCATTTAATTAGATTTCTCATATGAGTGAGGTAAAGGTTCGTATATACTAATAGATTGGAAAATGGTTTAAGAAAAGAGCTTAGTAATAAAATAGTTTTGAAATCACTCTGATGAAAGAATTTTGATATTACTACTAGTATTGGAACCTTTATATTTTTAAAGTGACAAATCACAAAAATGATTGTAAAGCAATCAATCATCGAAATTCACATTCGAAGACGTGAATAAAATCCAAAGAAATCGATATCAAATCCATCAAAATGGATATTTCGAAAATTCCCAAAGAAAATGTCGTCAAAGTCGATAATAAATGATAACAACAAAAGGGAAACAACACGAATCGATTAAAGTTGGAAATTCAACAAAATAGGCAATATAGGCAAAACTGGCAAATAGGAGCAGGTCGGTCAATCGGGCTTCCTGAGTCGGTTGACCGAACCGAAGATGGAAGTGCTCGGGTAGCAGGTCGGTCGACCGGACACTGAGCTCGATCGACCGGAGCCTGTAACCTGCACTTCCATACCAGAGGCAAGAAGTGCTCGGGTAGCAAGTCGGTCGATCGGATCCTGAGCTCGGTCGACCGGAGCCTGTTGCCAGCACTCCCATGCCTATCTAAGAAATGCCATTCCCTTCCCAATTGCTATCGGTCAAGCAACGGCACTAAGGGTTTACGCCAATCGACTACCCGGCCATAGAAGCTCTTCGGTTCATCACCAAAAACATGATCAAGACATCAAAGCTATGATTTTTTTAAAGAATTGAACCCAAAACACCAAAAATTAGAATATTCACCAAATCAATCCAAACCAAAAGCAATTGTACAAGAATAAGCGTTAGGAATTCATACGTAACAATCGAAGATAGTTATAGACTAAGATGTGAGATAAAAATCTCACATTTTCACAAAAACAATGAAGAAGAAACTTGAAAGCAAAGGGAGAATCAACCACTCTTCAACACAACCCAAATGAGCTTGAATCTATGATAAAAAAGAAGAACATTCCCAAAGTTAGGTTTAGGAATTTCTGAAATTGATAAGAGAATGAGTTGGAGAAGAAGAAGAAGAGGCTTACCAAAGTTTCTTCTATTAGTTTGGAGCTAGAGTTTGATTTGCAAAAAGGGCTTGTGTTTCAATTTCCCATTCCACTCTCCATTGTTATAAAAGCTTGAGTATTAGGAAAATAGAAAGGAAGTAAATGAAGAGGAGAGGGTTGGGACTGAGTTAATAAGTGGAGTTATAGGGCTCAGCCCAAACCAAAGCCCTAAGTGAAAAGTGGCAAAATTCCACTAACTCCAAACATATCAAAGTTTATACTCAAAACGATCGCAAACGGCGTTTTGAACTCAATGGAAGTGGTCTGGAGCCCTAATTCGACCGTATGCAAAAGATAGCTTTTCGGACTAAATTCCGAGTATCGATAAAATATTTAAATAAAATATTTAAATATAAAATCGATAAATATGCGGGTTGTTACAGACTCCCCTCCTTAAAGAAATTGCGTCCTCGCGATATTTAAGAAGAAGATATATAGTAACAACCATGAGAGCATATTCATTACAAAGGAAATTTGAAATAAAAGGTTCACCTTAAAGAGCACGGGAAAGTAAGTCCGGATGTGTTCGCTAGATGAACTCTCTAGATTCCCAAGAGCAATCTTTAGGATTTGAGGACCATTGAACTTTCACAAGCTGAACATCTTTATTTCGAAGGCGTTTAACCTCCGAGCAATAATTCGAATAGGATGCTGCTCATAAGTTAAATTGGGTGAAACTTCAACTTCTTCCACAACACCGTGCTCAATAATAGAATCGGAATCTCGAAGTCACTTCCTTAGTTGAGAAACACGAAACACGTCATGAATGGAAGAAAACTGAGCCGGTAATAAAAGGCGCTAAGCCATGGAACCAATACGTTCAGTGATAGGAAATGGCCCGATATATCGAGGCGCTAATTTTCCCGATCGACTGAAACGTATAACACCTTTCATAGGTGAAACACGAATGAAAAAAAGAATCTCCCATAGAAAATTCTAACTTCCATCACACAATAAATAATTGCCCAATTATTTATTTCCTCAAAAATGTCTTTACGAGATATAAATCCATTTCAAAACCCCTTTGAAACACTTTTCAAACCCAATTTTCTCATGAAATAGATTTCCAAATCCTTACTTCCTCTAAAAACATCCAAGTATCAATATTTAAGGTTTAAAATAATTTAAATACTTTATCCTTCAAATACATTAAAACATTTATATTAAATCTACTTACATACTTAATTTAAAATATACATATACTTTTTAAAAATATTTCGAATAAAACTGCTTTATAAAATATAAACTATTATCTTTAAAATAAAGTTAAGTCATACTAAATTTTAAAATAAAGTTATGAAACTCTATACCATTTTAAAATAAACTTTAACTAATTATCTTTAAAATATAACCATTTTACAAACAAAAATATTAATATTATACCTTTAAAACATAATGCCATTTGTCTCTTGGATAATTATTACTATAACTAATTAGAAAATATTTACTTTTGAAATCTTTGCAACCTACATAAGAATTTTCTTAAACATTCCTTTGAAATCAGATTTAAAACCTTTATCTTTTACTTAGAAATCTACTTAAAACGTACTTGGCTTTCAGAGAAATTCACTTCCGTTTATAATAACCCAAAGAATTCTTCTATCAATCCAACACGATTTATTCCAAGTAAATTTACGTTCATCCCGTAAATTTCTTTCCATATTTAAAAATCGCTCCTTTATTATTATTGTTGTTAAAACACATTGCCATTTCCTACAAATCATTTTTAAAAAATATGTTTAAAATATCTAAAATAAGCTTCTAGAAATTATTTAATCTAAAATAATACTTAAGGAAATACATAAAGGTTTCCTAAGTACTTTAAGTCAAATTTAACTTTTAAAATAAAGTTATTAAGACAGATATTTATATTATATTCCCTTTTTGAAAACTTAATACTGCTTTACTTTTTAAAAATAATTAAATAATATAATTACTTAATCAAATATTTGCTTTCACTTAAAAACAATTTAAAATAATATTTCTTTCTAAAATATTCTAAACATACTTAAACTGCAAATTTATACTTTGAAAGCTTTCTTGAAAACAAAATAAAATTTCCAGGATAAAGCACACTTCCCATTCTTTAAAATAAATCTCGCTATTATTTTTTAACAATTCTTAATTCCCCTTTTAAACCACAAATTCAAACACTTCATATTTTCAACCAATCACTTGAATTTAATTCCTTTTAAATTCTTTATTTAAGAATTTCTTTAATTTTCCGTTAAACCCAATTTATTTACATTTAAATTTCTTGGCTGTGTTCACCAAATCAGAGCACAACACAATTAAATTTCCAATTTATCTATCACAATAATAAACAGAGCATAGCATAACATATCTAAAACAGTTTTATCACAGAATATAAATGTGATATATTACAGAATATAAATAAATTCCTATTTGTGAGGAATCCAGTTGGATCCCTCCAACCTGTTTTTCCCTGCATCCACAGATATCAGCACAACAATATATATCGATTCAATTCGATAATATTTATCATATTCAACCAATCAAGCAATCATTTAGATATTGACTATTTAAATTAACCAGTATTCCAGATGTGAGTGAGTTAAACTCACCTAGGATTTTCGACGAGCGTTCAAATTTAAATTAAATCGAACGGCGTTCGATTTAACCTAAATTTTTACTTGCTCGAAATGATTCCAGAACTACTCCACTGCGTAGTACACGTCTCTGCGATTCCGGTGTTTCTCGTTTCGTCGAAATCTGATAAAAAACGCGTGAGATATTAAATTTTAAATTTCGATCTATAATTTAAACAAATAATTAACTTTTTTTTTAATATTACCAAAAACAAATCACGGTCGTTCCCATCTTCTTCCCTCTCTTCATCTTCACGCATGCTACCCAGAAGAAAAACAGAACCCAAAACCGCTACTAGGGTTAGGAATCGCGGCCCCTACGACGCCCTGATCAACGATCAAACTCCACCCCAGCATCGCCCTAGCCTCCACGCGCTACCACCAGAAATCGCGACGAGCTCGGTTAACCTAAGACCTCGAAAAACGAGCACAAACTACATGCGAACGCAGCTGCTATTCTCCTCCTTTGGTCGACGAAAACCCATCTCCACAGTTGGATCTGAGCATCTCTTCGCCCTCTACGACATTCCAGTTGGAAGTTTTCGCGATTGCTTGATCGATTGATTGCAAATTGAAGGTGAAAGTCGATATGTTTCGGCCATTAGTTTAGAAGTGGCGGCCGAGAATGAAGGTAGGGTTTCGCCCCTAATTTCGTATATATATAAACGTTTAGTTATATTATTTTAATATTAAAACCATTATAAAGTAACTTTTTCAAACGAACTCCAAACAACGCATGCTGACAGGCGTTTCTAAGGTTTTACCTACGTTATGAACATAATGGAACGTGTTTCAGAAGCTAATTTGATTGTATGCGCGAGTAACGGAAATAAACGATCAATTTTAATTTAAACCGATTAAAGTATATTCTATGCGTTTTAAGCCGCCGGGGTCAAAAGACAACTCCGACTGCTATGAAAATTGAAATCCTATAATAACTAACTATTACGGATCCAATGGAACTAGTTTCATCAAATTTTGAGACTGTGTCCCAGAAGGCAATTTTAACTCATCGATTAATTCTAGCGATTTTCAAAATCGTCGAAATCACTTGAATCTTCACTTTTAAATATTTACTAATTGTATTATAACTCGTATAAAATTTATATTCACATTAAAAATCATTCTGATTCATTTCGAACCAAAATCTAATTATTGGCATTATTATATTATTAAATTTCATTATTAAATTAATATAAAATTCCAAATTCAATTTATCGACTTTTAATTCCATCCAGTGGTCCAATATTAAAATTCAATCCCAAATAGACTTAAAATAAATTTTAGAATCTAATTTTATCTCTATTTATACTTGGAATTACCGATTATTCCAATTCTAATATTAAATTATTATTATTCAAATTTCAATTAAATTACCGTATTTAAAAATTTAATCAATTTTATTAATTTAACCAAGTCTTTTATTTCAAAATTCAAATTATAACACATATTCAACATTTAAAATGAATTAAATGTTCAAATCTAGCGACCCAAAATTCTGGGTTGTTACATTCCTCCCTCTTATAAATATTTCGTCCCCGAAATTTGCTAAGGTAGAATAATGTTCCAAATTCAATAGCAAAATCTGCTTAGTGAAACCTCGATTTCACTTTGCTCAAATTCTTTAGTTACAAATCGAAACTGGTAGTTTCGATTCCAATTACAAAATCCTTTTTATTTTAATTGTTGTTTGAAATCACTTTGTCGTTAACAAAATGTTTTCAAAAATTTCAAAAAAATTTCTAACTCCCAAAATTTTCGAAAATTTTTGGCAGAGTCTCCCCTGTACGGACGAGCTTTTGCAATATCACAATAGACATAAATATATATACATCGACCCATACGGTCGGAAAAAACAAAAACAGTTCATATTTCCTATTTTTATTGCGTAGGCGTACCTTTTATTAGCATTTTAACAGCATACGGCTAATTTATGTTGCACACACACACTCCAATTAACTCTATCTACTGCCTCCCGTACCTGTACTTATACAAACACATCAGTTTTCAATAATATGAGAATTTAACAACATTCTATTCATTAAACAAGCCCAAACACGTCAATTACAAAATTTAAACAAGCAAACTTCATATTTTAACAATGTTAACCATATTTTATCAGTACTTCAAGGATTTAAATCACCATTTTACATTCCCTGACAAATCCAACTTCATTTTATTTCACTTGAATTATTTACATTCAATTTTACTATTCTCAATCCATATTCACATCAATATGATTACATGTGTATTACTTGCATCAATTTACTTCAGTTCAATTCCAATTTGATCCACAAGAAAAATTTACTTTCAATTTGTAGTATTTACATTCCTTTTATGATCCATTTTCATTCATGTGCAAAATCACTTAATAAAATTTCAATTTGCTTCTTTAAGTCAATTAAATTTTTGTTTACAACAAAACGTTCAATTTCTATGTAAATTTTAACGTCATCCAAGCAAGTAACCATCACTTAAGCTTATAACCATTAAAATTAATTCCAGTTAAAAAATTATTAATTTTATTCCATTCGGAATTATTCACAACCCAATATTCTTATTTCCTTGCAATTTTTAATTCAGTTTCTTATTCTCACTTCAAGTTCATCATTCAACTTAAGTTTAAATTAATATCATCCCATTCTGTATTATTTACAACTCATACATATTTAATTTATCACAATAATTAATTGAACCCATTTCACTTGCATTTCAATTTTATTATCTAACAAATTTTATTCAAGACCGCTTATAAAGTTTGACCAAAATATTTTTTCAATTTGCTTAAGTTCTTTCAATTTCACAATATTTCCATTTCTTCTTAAATCAAATTTTAATTCATTTTAAGTTGATGTTCGTCCAAATCAATTCCAATCCATTTACAAATTATAATTCAATTTGTTTATTTATTCAATCCATTTTGAAGTTATTTTATTAACAATGAGACCTCTTTAAATTATTCCACTTATTTGAATTTATTTATAATTCACACCATCACTATTATAATATAATTCCATTATTCATTCACACTCTCAGCTTTTATTGTCGAAATTAAATTCCATACTAGAACTGGGTTTTTATTTTTCTTTTCAAAATTCTCTTAACAAACCACCAAAATTTCATCCACGCCTATACAAATTTCATTTAATTTAAGTTTACACTATATTCATCTTCAAGCTTCTCTTTATTTAATTTCGCTTACGCTAAATCATTCTCAACAATTCCTTTGGATTTAGTTGAGTGAATTTTTTCTTCATACAATATCATTCTTTCAACTTAATTAAATTTCTTTTAATTCAATTCTTTTTTTTTCAAATTAAATTCAAGTCGACCTAAGTTTATTTAGCCAACTTGAATTCATTCCATTTCTTTTACTATTTCAAAAAAGAATTTAATTCTATTTAAAATTATTTGTAACACAACTGAATTTTGATTTTAATTCAATCCAAATTCAACTCAATTCCATTTAATCGAAGTTAAATCCAGTTCAATCCAATTTTAATTTTCCATATACAAGTTCAAAGCTTATTTACTAACTTAAGTTCATTTACATCTTTTATATTTTCTTCACCTTATTTCAGTTTACATTTCATTTAGGATTAAGTTTGAATTCACCATACCATTCAACTATTTCCCATTTGTGATTATAATTCCATTTCCCTATTTATAAGTTCACCCAATTATTTACTTCAAAGTTTATATTGCTCGTTTGAGTTATTTTCATCTTATAATCACAATTCCAGATTATCTATATTTATATCACTGAATTTCTTATGGACACAAATTTTCTATCACCTTAATCCTTTGCAAATTTTAAATCCACAATTTCAAATTATAAGTATAGCACTTACTAGCTTATGAGTACAATTTATTACACAATAACCCACAATTACAAAGTCATTTTACATTTCAATTTAACCCAAATCAATTTAATTCTAAGCCCAATTTATTTAACTTATCAAAGTTAAATTCAAACTTTTCTATTCACTTCAATATATTTCAATCACTTCCATTTACTCAAGTTAAATTTTTAATTTCCGGATTAAAATCTTCGTTTCCTTCTTATTAATATCAACTTCACGAAATAAGTCCAATAGTTGATTTATTTTAACTTTACACATTATTTAAATAGAATTTTCCAGAATTCTATTACCCGGTTTTATTTCAAAACCATCTTGAAATAATAAATAACCCATACTCTCCTGGTAATCAAATCAAACTTTCAGATTTCTAAAACAATCTGTTTTTACCAAAGCAATTTCCCTTTCTGAAACTTCTAAAACCACTTGTATATCCAACAAATCTAACAGATATCATACCCTATTACTATGGAAGCATTTCATCACTTAAGAAACTCGAAAATAAATTCTAATGATGTGGCCAGCATCATCAGGATTATTTTCCAACGACTGAAGCGAGTTTAGTGCTTCCTTACTTTCCCAAATTCATTCCAAAACAGTTTCCATTCAAAAATACTTCCCAAAATAATATTCCATTATTGCCTTCAAACACCATAGCAAACATTTCAAACTTTCTCAGGATTTTAAATTTCCAAACTTTTGTTTTCATTACATTTAAAATCCTTTCCAAAACTTATGGGATTTAAATTTTGGTTTAATTCAAATTTAGTTATTCTTCTTTTGTATAATTTATACTCATGGAATTTATTTGGTTATAACCATTTCAAATTTTAGATTAAATTTTAGATTCTTATTTGATCAAGATATCCACATCCAAACAATCAAATATATATAATAACTTCAAAAAATTATTTCTTTTATATCAAAATATAATTTTGGGCAAAATTATTTCATTTACCCCTTTAAAAACAATACTATGTCAGTTTATCTTGTTTAAGAGTTTAGAAACCCCTATCGATACGGTTGTACTTCCCGTACCGACCAGAATTCATAAACACTCAACCTATAAGTCAACACGGTATAAAAACATTTTATATTCACTAACAAGTACGCTCTCATATCTATTAATACACTCAACTCATTATAAAGTACTATTGACTCTGTTTAATGAGTAATTTCCCCACCAAAGCCTAGGTTGTCGCCAACCTAAGCTCTGATACCAAGTGTAATAGCCCGTAAATCCGTACCCCTAGAATCAACACTACTCTACATCAATTAACTTAAGTGGAACAGAAATACGAACCATTAGGGTTAAAGAAGAAGAGATAGAAGAAGAAGAAACTAAACAATATCAGAATCTCACAGTCGTAACGGAATAAAATATAATATTCAATAATAGATCTTTACACAAAATGAAAACTATATATGTTTCATACAATATATCATCAGAGTATCTCAAACAACAACATTTACCAGTCAGACAATTTCATACAATCATAGCAGCGGATATGTATATAAGTACGGATAATACGTCTCGGGCTCCAGCTCCTCTCCTGCTCCAAAGCATCCTGTCCTAAAACATATAATACTCAGTCTAACCCGAGCATTATAATGAAATAACACCCGAGTCAGTCTGGAATACCAGCTGATAATAATGCATCCAAATTGATTATTAAAGTTTCAAAAATACTTTCTAAAACAAAAGCATCTCGTAAGACCACGCCACAAATAAACATGTCGGGTTTTTACCTTACGATAGCTAAAACACTTTTTATAGAAATCCTCTGATATTATAATAGGATCTATATACAAATACTTATAAAATAGCCGAAATTGTTACATTCATTAAATTCCAGCTACTAGCCACAGAGTGGGCAATACAAACAAAACTCGTAAAAGGCTCGTAGGGAGAATGGATTCCAACTAATGACTAGTCACTGGGGTACCACCTGGATCAGTGTACCGAGGACCATGCCCGAACCCCTACAACACAAGGCCCAGACTACCCTTACTGGATAGTCCCAAGTAAGATCACCCCGCGGTAGGGATCAACAACCGCACCACTAAGCCGAAAAAAGGGATATCTAGACAGGAATGATCTTACCTGGAAATGGGCGCTGCCCACCAAGCCTTGCTGCATATCCCCTGATTTTCGGTCATTCCCGGTTGATGAGGCTTAAGGCTAAGCGTTACCTTTAGAACGTTTCACTTAGAATGCCCATCGCCCATGGCGATGTTTCGAAAGCATTCATCCATACAAGTCCGTCCCGGGTTCGAACGGAACCGAAGGCTCTACTCCTACTACATCCATTTTGGAAATATCCTCAGGATTAGTAGCGACTAGCCCTTGTACTTCACTGCTCCATCTTCGATTCCGAACTCGTTTTTCCCATGAAAACTTACAAACCGATCGAAGTGGTTTTCGAGAATTAAATCTCGATCTCGGTCTCTTTGAAACGATCAACACATTTGTCCAATATTGATAATCGGTGATTTAACTATCAATTAACATTCACAAACATCCATCACACAATAAATAATTGCCCAATTATTTATTTCCTCAAAAATGTCTGTACGAGATATAAATCCATTTCAAAAACCCCTTTGAAACACTTTTCAAACCCAATTTTCTCATGAAATAGATTCCCAAATCCTTACGTCCTCTGAAAACATCCAAGTATCAATATTTAAGGTTTAAAATAATTTAAATACTTTATCCTTCAAATACATTAAAACATTTATATTAAATCTACTTACATACTTAATTTAAAATATACATATACTTTTTAAAAATATTTCGAATAAAACTGCTTTATAAAATGTAAACTATTATCTTTAAAATAAAGTTAAGTCATACTAAATTTTAAAATAAAGTTATGAAACTCTATACCAATTTAAAATAAACTTTAACTAATTATCTTTAAAATATAACCATTTTACAAACAAAAATATTAATATTATACCTTTAAAACATAATGCCATTTGTCACTTGGATAATTATTACTATAACTAATTAGAAAATATTTACTTTTGAAATCTTTGCAACCTACATAAGAAATTTCTTAAACATTCCTTTGAAATCAGATTTAAAACCCTTATCTTTTACTTAGAAATCCACTTAAAACGTACTTGGCTTTCAGAGAAATTCACTTCCGTTTATAATAACCCAAAGAATTCTTCTATCAATCCAACACGATTTATCCCAATTAAATTTACGTTCATCCCGTAAATTTCTTTCCATATTTAAAAATAGCTCCTTTATTTTTTTTATTTTTTTTAAAACACATTGCCATTTCCTAGGAATCATTTTCAAAAATATGTTTAAATATCTAAAATAAGCTTCTAGAAATTACTTAATTGAAAATAATACTTAAGGAAATATATAAAGGTTTCCTAAGTACTTTAAGTCAAATTTAACTTTTAAAATAGAGTTATTAAGACAAATATTTATATTATATTCCCTTTCAAAAACTTAATACTACTTTACTTTTTAAAAATAATTAAATATCATAATTACTTAATCAAATATTTGCTTTCACTTAAAAACAATTTAAAATAATATTTCTTTCTAAAATATTCTAAACATACTTAAACTGCAAATTTATAATTTGAAAACTTTCTTGAAAACAAAATAAAATTTCCAAGAGAAAGCACGCTTCCCGTTCTTTAAAATAAATCTCGCTATTATTTTTAACAATTCACAATTCCCTTTTTAAACCACGAATTCAAACACTTCATATTTTTACTTGAATTTAATTCCTTTTAAATTCTTTATTTAAGAATTTATTTAATTTTCCTTTAAACCCAATTTATTTATATTTAAATTTCCAGGTTCTGTTCAGCAAATCAGAGCACAACACAATTAAATTTCTAATTTATCTATCACAGTAATAAACAGAGCATAGCATAACAGGATCTAAAACAATTTTATAACAGAATATAAATGTGATATATTACAGAATATAAATAAATTCCTATTTGTGAGGAATCCAGTTGGATCCCTCCAACTTATTTTTCCCTGCATCCACAGATATTAGCACAACAATATATATCAATTCAATTCGATAATAATTATCACATTCAACCAATCAAGCAATCATTTAGATATTGACTATTTAAATTAACCAGTATTCCAGATGTGATTGAGTTAAACTCACCTTGCGTTTTCGATGAGAGTTCAAATTTAAATTAAATCGAACGACGTTCGATTTAACCTAAATTTTTACTTGCTCGGAATGATTCCAGAACTGCTCCACTGCGTAGTACGCGTCTCTGTGATTCCGGCATTACTCGTTTCGTCGAAATCTGATAACAAACGCTTGAGATATTAAATTTTAAAGTTCGAACTATAACTTATACAAATAATTAACTTCTTTTTTTTGTATTAGCAAAAACATATCACAGCCATTCTTATCTTCTTCCCTCTCGTCATCTTCACACACGCTACCCAAAAGAAAAACCGAACCCAGAACCGCTACTAGGGTTAGGAATCGCAGCCCCTACGACGCCCTGATCAACGATGAAACTCCACCCAGCATCGCCCTAGCCTCCACGCGCTACCACCCGAAATCGCGGTGAGCTTGGTCAACCTAAGAACTCAAAAAATGAGCACAAACTACATGCGAACGCAGCCGCTATTCTCCTCCTTTGGTCGACGAAAACCCATCTCCACCGTTGGATCTGAGCATCTCTCCGCCCTCTACGACATTCTAGTTGGAAGTTTTCGCGATTGCTTGATGGATTGATCGCAAATTGAAGGTGAAAGTCGATATGTTTCGGCCATTAATTTAGAAGTGGCGGCCGAGAACGAAGATAGGGTTTCGACCCTAATTTTGTATGTATATAAACGTTTAGTTATATTATTTTAATATTAAAACCATTATAAAGCAACTTTTTCAAACGAACTCCAAACAACGCGTGCCGACAGGCGTTTTTAAGGTTTTACCTACGTTCTAAACACAATGGAATGTGTTTTAGAAGCTAATTTGATCGTATGCGCGAGTTACGGAAATAACGATCAATTTAATTTAAATTGATTAAAGTATTTTCTATGCGTTTTAAGCTGCCAGGGTCAAACGGCAACTCTGATTGCTACGAAAATTGAAATCCGATAACAACTAACTATTCCGGATCTAATGGAACTAGTTCCATCGAATTCCGAGACTGTGTCCCGGAAGGCTATTTTAACTCGTCGATTAATTCTAGCGATTTTCAAAATCGTCGACATCACTTGAAACTTCACTTTTAAAATTTTATTAACTCTATTATAACTCGTATAAAATTTATATTCACATTAAAAATCATTTTGATTCATTTGGAATCAAAATCTAATTATTGGCATTATTATATTATTAAATTTCATTATTAAATTAATATAAAATTCCAAATTCAATTTATCGACTTTTTATTCCATCCAATGGTCCAATATTAAAATTCAATCCCAACTAGACTTGAAATAAAATTTAGAATCTAATTTTATCTCTATTTACACTCAGAATTATCAATTATTCCAATTCTAGTATTAAATTATTAGTATTCAAATTTCAATTAAATTACCGTATTTAAAATTTTAATCAATTTTATTAATTTAACCAAAGTCTTTTATTTTAAAATTCAAATTATGACACATATTCAACATTTAAAATGAATTAAATGTTCAAATCTACCGACCTAAAATTCCGGGTTGTTACATCTTTCCACCGCTGCCCACGTCGCTCAATAAATAAAAACTAGTGCCTTTGAATTTTGCGGGCCAAGGCCATAGCTTGTCTTGTTTTACTAAAAGGCCGGCCTTGTCGGTTATTTAATACTATACGTGTGAGTTTGGTAGATGATGCTCTGCTAATGCCTGGCATATATGGTAAAAATTTATTATTTTGGATTGCTGAATGCCAATGGATAGAGACTGATTCTTAGGTGATTGCTCTAACAATAATTTCTTTTAACTTTTTGGCGCTGATCCATCGGCTTTGGTAAGATTCATTGAAAACTGATTTAGCTTGCATAACTTTTGGCAAAACCAACAACTATACTTGTAGTAGTTATCACATGATTCTATATCCTCCATTAGATATGAATTTATTTTACTTGGATCAGATGAATGAAGCTTCTATGGTAGTAGTGACAAAGAGATGAATTGCTAGTGAGAATGGTAGCATGTGCAATAGTACTGGATCACCACTTGGTAATCAGAAATTAGATTTTGAACCAGCATTGAAGATTGTTGTTTCATCTGTCATTGATGTGGTACAAAATACTATATGAAGAACTATGTTGAGTTAGTGGGTAGTCAATGTTTCCATGCAGAAAATATATTTAACTTTTATTACTGGAATGTCTCAAACATTTTTAACCATTTTTATAAAGTTAATGAAGGTAGGTGCCTCCAATGAATTGGGAAATTGCATAGGGCAAATTGTAGCTTTGATTTGAATTTAAGAAGACGTGGGATAAAATCTTCACACTTTTATTTGTTGCATCTAAAATTGAAGCAACTAGCATAGGATGCATTTTGGACATGGGTTTGTTTACGTATGAGTCACATAGGCCATTTGAAAATGTACTTCTACTGTCCTTCATTTTGTTAATCTTGTACAAAAGGGTAACTTGTTAGTTGCAAGACATGACATGGTCTCCTTCAGTATTGTTCTTTGCATAACACATTTAATATTGCTTGTAAAATTAGGTGAATGCGTACATTTTTGCTTGATTATAGCAGGATGGTGATTAACTTTATACCTAATAATTATTTGATAATAGAACTAGTTTGAATTTATATTTTTTTTATAGGTTGTTGAAGAAAAACGACGGCTTCAAGAGAAGGAAAAATCATGAGTAGTAGCTGGCCTAGGTTGATAGAGTTTCTAGTGCTTTTGTAGTGCTATGTAATTTTGCTACTAGTCTTTGTACTTGTAAAACTTGCTAATATGAAGCGTTTGGTAATTTATTGAATATTATTTGGTGTATCAAACATGATGTTAACTTTATTGCGTTACAGAAAAAATTTAATTGTAAAATATACGATTGTGCTTGTTTTTTTTAATATGCAGTAACGTGGTTAAAAATATAATATAGCAGTGCGTCAGACGTAGTTAATGTTTTAGTTCAGTGATATGTTGTTATGATTGTTCAATTTTCACTACATTTGGTTTCATTGAATTTTGATTATGTTAGGATACCATTTTTCATAGTATTTAAGAAATGTTGTTGGGGATGTATTTACATTAAAAGTTGGCATAAATACAAAAGATTTAGAGAGGAGAATAAAGTGAAGAAATTAAATAAAAAAGAAAACGCTACGCAATAATTATAATGGTTCAGTTAAATACTGGTCTGCGTCCACTTGAACTTTGTTTGTGATTCTACAAAGCTTTTACAACGTGATCTTATGGTTAGGGCTGTCAATGGGTCGGGTTTGGGTCAGGTCAAATCGGGTTCGGGTTGATTTTAAATGGGTCGGTTCAACCCGTTTATTAAACGGGTCACAAAAACTCAACCCGAACCCGACCCGTCTATAAACGTGTTGACCCGACCGACCCATGTAACCCGATTATAAATGGGTCGGGTCGGGTCGTAAATGGGTCGGGTCAACCCGTATAAGGTGTAAACCCTTCGTAAACGGGTCGGGTCAACCCGTATAATGTATAATTGGTTCGTAAACGGGTCGGAACGGGTCGTAAACGGGTCGGGTCAACCCGTATAACCCGTATAAGTATAAACGGGTTGTTAACGGGTCAATTTCGGGTTAGCGGGTCAACCCGAAACCCACCTGTTTATAAACGGGTCTATTTCGGGTTAGCAGGTCAACCCGAAACCCACATGTTTATAAACGGGTCAAATTCAGGTTGACCCAAAAATGACCTGCCAACTTAAACGGGTCAGGTAAACCTGCTAATTTTCGTGCGGGTTTCGGGTCGTGTAGGAAACTGACAGCCCTACTTATGGTTCGATAGTCTATGGATTGATAATGACCCCAGAGAGTACGACAATGATACAAAAATTTAGAATGTAAAAACAAGAACGTTGAAATAGTGCCCATCACCCTCTATTTATAGACAACGATCACCGAATTTGTCTCTACCATGATCTTTTCCATGTTCCTCACGTCTAGAGGAATTCGCCTTGAAAATATTGGCCACAGCCTTTTTAAGGCGACTCCCTCTGGACCTTGGAAACGTGGGGAAGAAAAAATGATAGGGACAATTCCGGTGATCTTCGTTTATAAATAGAGGAAGATGGGTGCTATTTTGAGATCATTTTTTCTACATTTTAAATTTCTATACTATTGTTGTATTTTCACGGGGTGTTACCGATCCAGACTACCGAACTATAAGATCACGTTGTAAAAGCTTTGTAGAATCGTAAATAAAGTTCAAGGGGATGTAGGTCAGTGTTTAGTCGAACCACTATAATTGTCATGTGTCATTTTTTTGTTTTTCATTTAATTTATTCTCTTATATAAATCTTTTGGGTGTTTGTGCCAAAAATTTTAGCATAAACATTTTGGTAATTTCACTGATAACGCATCGATCTCTTGGTATTTTGATCTATTTTCTACTTTTGAATTGTTTAGTCCATAAAGTAGATCCATCGGTTTCATTTCTATAATCCATGACTATATAGATTTTGGCAATCTATCATAGGATTAACTAAAGTAATGGGTCCACGAAATACCAGGGAAAAATTTGCTGCCTTTAAAACCCCTAATGAAGTTGAGAATGTTGGCTCTCAACATGTTGAAGAGGTTGCTCAACCCAATACTACAGAAAATCTGAGTGCCTCAGATATTATTACTCGGATTGAGATGAATAAAATGATGAAAGAAGTGAATGGGAAGTTGCTAATGACCCAAACGAGATGATGAAACGATGGAGTATTTGGCTTTGGTGACTCAATTATTCGAGGATTGTAGAAGGACCAACAAAGAGCTATCGCCTTTTTATTTAGAAGATGAAGATAGTTCCTCATCATTCGATGAGAAACACAGAGAAGGGAAGCAAAAAATCAAATGGAATAATGCCGGGACCTCGGAGAGTAAAGAAAATAGGCCTAGAAGCGCAAATGCACCGATCGGTACCGAACCATCTCAGCGGATGGGTACCGATCCCACTTCTCTAGGAATCGATGTTGGAGATGTCGATGTTTTGGACGGTGATGTTTCTGTTGAAGATAGTCCATTGTTGGATAGTCAAAATGCTGGAGCTCGAGCTGCGGCTGTTGATAATTTGTAGTCTAACTTTTATTGTCAGAGCGACCCTTTTTTGTTTTGTGCTTGCATCATTTTTTCATTAACAATGCTAAAAAACTACAGATATAATAGTGATCAAACCATCGCATGTCGTCACTCCAATAGCCAAACCGACCTTTAAACTGACACAAACTAAAAAAATCTTTGTGTTTGTGACTCAAGCATCTAGGCACCAATACCACATGTCACCGTCATCCCCCATCACATACCTTTACTAGAGTGACCGCATGTATTTTTTGTTCTTCTGTGAATTTGGAATGACAGTTAAGGATGAACGAGATCTAGTTGAATAAGGAAAGGACAAGGATGAAAATGAATGAATGAATAAGTGTAAGTATTAGCTTAGGTATTAAATAGAAAGTGTGGTCAAATTAGAAAATTCTTATTTATTTTATTTCCTTTCAAACAATTCCAAACCCTTAACTATTTTATTATCCAACCATTATTCTATCTCCGATTAAAATTCCACTTGGGGCGTATAATCCAAATTTTATTTATATTTATATTTTTTCTTTTGTTAAAATATTACTTTTCAACTTTAAATAATTATAAATAATTGTTATATGTCCAAAATAAATTTCAAGGTTCTACAAATATTATTTATTTTATTGGAATAAATTTTCAAAACATTTTAGAATTTTATGGCACAATTCAAAATTCAATTTTGAATTTTAAATCATGTTATTCTTTTGATGTTAAATAAAATCCAAAAATTCAACTTATTGAATTAAATTCGATAGAATATTTAATTAGATTCTCAATTCATTTTAAAATATTTAATTTATTTTATCTTCGAACGGGGATGTTACAATTGATGAAATAGAAAGATAATCTAATAAAATTTTAGGGTTCACAAAATCATACCTTGATTATTTCAATGCGAAAAAATGTTGTTATCCTTCAAACATGTCAGTTGAAACACAAGTTTTGATTAATTCTCGCACAAGAGGAAATTGATTTCTAAAAAAGAAGAGCGGGAGTGTTTTGAGTTTTCTTGATAGAAACTTGATAAAGTAAGAAAGAAGAGTGTAAGAAGGGGGCTACTATATTACCGGATCTAGAATTATGGATGTAATTTGAAATAACAGTAATATAATATACATACATAAAAGGCAATTTATCAAAAAGCACCAATAATGTCTTCCATATTACAATACTTTAGCTCTTTCAAATTGCACGTGTCTATCTAGTAAATAAAATAACGATGCAAATTGAAATGTCGCGGTATGTTTTCCACATTAAACAAAACATTTTCAATTTCAAATTGCGTTTGTATAATTTTATAAAAACAAAATACATGTGATAGTAAAAGTGTCATCTATATTTTTGGGCCAATATGGTGCTAAGTTGGCCAAAACTGGCCTTTATCTATTATTTGTTTGAAAACTAGCTTATTTGTATAAAAGTCTTAAAAGGGGGCTAAACCAAATTTTTCCCCGGATATTCATCACACTGACAATTTATTGACTACAGGATCCTACTATCAAATTTTCCACATTACATAAGAATAATTTACACACATGTGCATATTATTGTAATGATCATATTATGAACATGAATATACATTAAAATATAAAATTAAAATAAGTTGATAAATTAATTTTATATTATATTATTTATAAATATTATTTTAAACTTAACAAACAAATAAATATTTTAAATAAGTCAAACAAATTAAAATATTATTTAAACACTTCTGTTAATTAAATACTAAATTGTATTTAATTTATTCACATAAAAAAGCTTAAGATCTTGTGCAATCTAACAAATTTTTTCTTGCGGAATTAGTCGTTTCAATCACATTGCCAATGCTCACGATCTCATAGTTTGATCTATCAAGCACTTCAAATTGAAAGGGATAAGGAAGGATGTTACTGTTTGGAAGTGCCATTTTTGTCTTTGCTTTCAATTTTTTTGATTAGGAACAGTTATTAGAAATTGGTCGTGTTATAGACGTGTCATTGTCTTTAAAGTGGAATTCGGCATAGATATGATGCAGTTGTAAATTTTAGTTCTTTCACAATGGCTCATACAACAATCTTCAAACCCGTATACTTGGGTTGAAGAATTTAGAGAAGCACCAAATGCCATTTTCCTAGGAGCTCGTTTAAGAATTTAGAGAAGAGAAAAACACCATTTTTCTAGGAGTTTTAAAGAAATATTGGAAGAAGGGTTATTTTTTTCTTCGTTGCCACTCTCTACTAGGTAAATGCCGATAAATAAGCATATGAAGAACTGTTTTTCAGAATTCAAGAGGTGGTTAAATATAAATGGTCAAACATGAGAATGATCTATTCTTTAATATAAATATAACTTCAATGAATGAGAACAAAGGAGCGACAACAGTCAAGTAGATAATAGAACACGTCGTTTGAGTTAAAGTAAGCTGAATGAATTCGACAAAAAGAAAAGAAAAGAACGAAGGTCTGATCGGTGCTCATTCTATGCCAACTTGAACAGAAACGCATAATAAAAGTGCCAATTCTAGTGGAAATGTGGATATATAAATTAAGAAGAGGAACGAAATGTTTTATTGTTATTCAATGATTTTAACTTAAAAGTCAAACTAGATTAATTTTTATTTGCAAGTTATTATTTAAAATTAAGTGACTATAATTCACAAGTAATTTTAAAGGGATGTGCATTAATTTGAAAGACTTTGCACAAAAGGTTTCACTTTCTCCTGGTGTTACTAGAAAATCTATGTAGCAATAAGTTTGTAAATTCGGTACCTTTCTAAATTAGAAAGCACAATACTGATAGATCTTGCGCTTTTCAAAATTTAAAAAAAAATCAAATCAGTAACCGCAACTAGCTTGCACTTTCGCGTGATCGCCGATATCGTCTGAGAAACCTACGGATGTGGCGTCTCCATATGCCATTTGTCATCTTTTCTGGTGGCTGTGAAGAATGATGATGAATAATTTAAGAACATAGATCAATCTCATAGAGAGTTGTTAGAGAAATCATGGAAGCTAACTTCATGTAAGCGTCTAGTAATTTTGATAATTTGTTAATACTGCGTAGATAGGTTTCTACTTATTATATAAATAAGATGTGATGTTAATGTTGTGTTACAAAATTACAGTAAGAATTGGTTATTAGTTATTTTGATTATCCGATATCATTAATTAATATAACCATAAAGGTGGATTTTTTTTATAGTGATTGAATTTTAGGATAGAGAAACCAGTCTCTGTCCATGTTTGGTTTGGAAACAACTTGTTGTCTTGCATGATTTTACTACTCTCTTTCTCTCTCATGCTATTTGACAGATAAAATTGAAATTGCAAAAAAAAAAAAAATCATTTTCAAACTAAATACTATTTAGAGAAATAGGCCCTAGTTTTTAAAATCCGGGCAGAAATAGTTTTTGGTGATAATTCAATAGCTTACACTGACTCAGATGCTCTTGTTCAATTACCATTCCAATTAATAAAACTTGCTTCTTCTTAAGTTTTGAAACATTCATGTGCATCCATCTAACTTGTGTCAATTAGTAAAGCGAGATTTTCTTGCTCAAATATCCATTCATCGTCGCTATACATGTCGGATAAACATATTTGATATAGGCCATCAATTTTCTTTCCTTTTCCATGCATAAGTTCAAATTGAAGATTGTATTTTATAAAAACTAAAGCACTAAGTCTTTTGTATTTTAGATAATTCCTTCCCTTTGTGTGAATCTAAAGTTTTGAATATAAGAAGTTGTGATGTATGAACTAATATAAGAAGTGAAGCAATTTATTTTTCTTATACCCGATCAAATGTGTTCTAGTTACGCTCATAACTTGTTGAACAACATGTCATGCTGAAAAATTTATTGCAAACCTTTGTAACCCATGATATTCACCACCATAGCTCTTCCGCCTCAAAACCGTTGATTCATATGATACAAAATTGTTATATACGTAACTTTATATCGTAAAACGATAGCAAAAGTTGGCATGAGGATATTTCATAATGCTTACTTGGTTATTTAGTTTGACGACTATCAATAGCCGTTAGTTTTTCCAAACTCTCCTTGTATCGATGAATACAAATCAAGTAGTCCATCGGGTTGGAGTCATTCTTTCTATAGTGTCGTATAGTCCTTTTTTAATCTTCAAGTCCATTGCATGTTTATTATATAATAATATTTTGGATTCAAGAACTCCACCTCATGTAAATATCTATGGCATTGACCATTCCATCGCTCATCAATGATTTCCCACACTTCCTCATATCTAGACTCCACACTTTGTAATTTTGATCTAGTTTTTTCTTTTGTTTGATCCATTACCTTATAAATATATCCCATTGCAGGTTTGCATCACCGTCTGCTCATTTAAGAACTTTAACAGAAGGAATTGTACTTTTCAAGCAATATTTTATTCCATCTCACACATTCTTTATGGTCAAATTACTTTTCGACCTTTCTTTCTTCTATCTTTCTAGAACTGGATTATCCTCCCATTCACTTTAGGTAAACATTTTGCTTAGATACATACATTGTTCTAACTTGCTTTTTGATGTTAATTATTTAGTTACAAATCTTGTCACTGTTGGCCTTCTTATATCGTCACCTTTCGTATACTTACGCATAAAATTTAAATTCCAACAACGTTTTATAAATAGTTTGCGTTATCTTTTCTTCCATGTCCAAAAGTTTTAACTTCAACATGAGTAGGCAACTCTTTAATATGATTAAAGTGAGATCAAAGTAGTGAGCTGCACAAGGCAATCAAAATATTTTCCTTTTTTCCTTCATAACACCTCATCGACTTTAATGTAAGTTGCAATACCATCCACAACACATGAACTACATTTTCTTCTTTTACCACATTGATAAGCATATCAATTTTTTTTTACTATTTTCTGTAACTAAAGATGCATCAATTGATTTTAAAAACAGGACCATTTACCCAAAAATTTGTGAAGCTTCTATGTTTTTCATTAGTTTACCCATCTTATATAATCGTAAAATCCATCTTCTTCCACCCTTTTTTTTATATTTCTAGCTTTTTAACATTTTCTGCTTCATTAGAAAAATATTGCAAATCCTGTGATAATTAAGAAGCTTTAACCCTTTTCCATAACCATAAGTAGAAGTATTGTTTTCCATAATGTTAAAGAAAGAGCTTTTTACTAAATTAAAGGACAACATTCACATAAAAAATTAGTAAATTTTTATGTAAACATCATCTCCATTCTCCTTCTTCTACATAGCATTCAATGTCTCGTTTTTTTTACTTGCACAACAAAAGCTTTTTGACATCATCATTTAAATAATCTGCTTCTTCGTCATCATTAAAGGGTGTTTTGTTTATTTTTTCTATGACTTTTGATTAATTCAACTATTTGTTCTGATACGTAGATACATGGTTATACATTTTTTGGAATTCGAAGTAAGGTGTTGTTTACGAATGTGAATTCCACTAGTTATTATCTTTGACCAATAATTACAGTGATTTATCATTTTATTATTCTATTTAACAAGTTTGCAGTGATCCCAAGCAATCAAATTCTTTAGGATCCTATAAATTAGCGTTGTCGACGCGCTCACTCAGACATCAAAATGTCTCAAGTGTCAGCTTGGGGCTATTTTGCTTTTTAAGGCTCTGCTCATGCTTTTGCACCATAAATGCGAGGGAAACGCTGAAACGCTCGCTTCAGGCATTGAAAAAAGCATGTTTTTCGACGATTCGAGGGTTATATAATACTCTGAGGCTTCAACCCAAAATTAGGCCTAAATTTGGCGCATTTAACCTAAACATGACGTGGTACATGTAGACTTATATCACATACTCGTTCAACAAATTCAATTTTAGCAACAATTTTAAAGCGAGATTTTTATGCATTCAAATAGAAAAGTCATGCTTAGGGCGTCCATAAAAGCGCTAGCTTGGCCATACACTTTTTGTCGATAATAACAAATTAACAACATTAATATATTTATTTTGACAATGTTGTACCAAATAAATATAAAAATGCATAACTTCATGTTACAAGAATCAGTGCCCAGAGCCAGTTAAAGAAGACAAAGCAAAGGTCTTTACTGTGGGATTAGCTAGGCTTACTGCAGCCGATAAAGGAAAGACTGTGATGGAAGGTATGCTTTTGATTCGGAGTATTTTAGTTAGAGCACTTTTTGATACTGGTGCATTACATTCATTTATATCTCAATGTTTTGTTGATAGATTATGCCTAGAATCCACCTACTTTGTTACTTCTTTAAGGGTTGCGAATCATATAGGAGGATATGCAACTCTAGGGTTAAGATGTGACCAGTTAGAACTTGATTTCTTAGTTCATAAATTTGCATGCAGTTTGTATGTTATTGATTTCGTAGATTTTAGGATCATTTTGGAAATGGATTGGTTGAGTCGGTATGAGGCTAGAATATTTTTTCATGATAGACAGATATCACTGAGACACACTTATAGTCATAACAGAGTGATATTCTCAGTAGAGAATAATGACTGGAGTGTTAGTGTTTTCAGTGTTTTCCTTAACATTATGGAGGTAGGAGATGAGTTTAGTCAGGTTCAGGTAGCAAAAGAGTTTAGTAGATGTTTTTGAGCTAGCCACTAGATTACTCCCTAGAAGAGCTATTGAATTCAGAATAGATCTCGTACCCAGAGCGAAACCTGTGACTGAACTCCCTAGCAGAATGACACCAACTGAGATAAAGTAATTGAAGGTGCAACTAGTGGATCTAGAAGGAAAGAACTTTATCAAACTTGTTCGCCTTGGGGAGCCGCAGCGGTGTTCATGAAGAAACCAGATGGGTCGTTAAGAATGGTCATTGACTATCGTAAGCTGAATAAAAGGACAATTAAGTATTCTTTTCCCAGAATAGATGATCTGTTCGATCAGTTGAATGGAGCCACAGTGTTCTCCCTGTTAAACTTAGCGATAGGTTTCCACCAGTTAAGAATGGCAGACGATATTCCTTTGACACCATTTCGAACTCGATATGGTTCATGTGTGGTTGGTGATGCCGTTTGGATTGACGAATGCGCCTACTTTCTTCTTAGATTTGACGAACCGAGTTTTTCGATAGTACTTGGATAGATTTTTTCTGGTGTTCATAGATGACATTCTAGTATACTCTAAGGATTAAAGGTGAGCTTGAAGTTCATCTTAGAGTGGTGCTTGAGACGTTGAGGCTGAATCAGTTAAAGGAAAAGTTTATCAAGTGTCATTTTTGAAAGAAAGAGGTTAAGTTTCTTGGTCACATGGTTTTAGAGAAAGGATTGTCGGGCGATCCAAATAAGTTTGAGGCTATTAATAATTGGAAGAGAATGGGGATGGTGATTTCGATGAAAAGTTTTGTTGGACTTGCTGGCTACTATCGGAGATTCATTAAGGATTTCATGCGGATAGCAGCACCCTTAACCAAGCTAACCAGAAAGGAGGTAAAGTTTGTTTGGTTCGACAAGTTGAGGAAGCAATCCTCAAGTTAAAGCATCTGTTGACTAATGCACCCATGTTTGTAGTTCTAGACGGAAACCAAGGGTTGATTGTACATACCGATGCATGTGGAACCGGATTAGAAGCAATATTGATCAAAAATGGTAAGGTTATTGCCTACGCATCCCGGCAGCTTAGACTGCATGAAGTAAGACATTCTACTCATGATTTGGAGTTGGAAGCTATGATTTTTGCATTGAAAATCTGGAGATATTAACTCTTAGGGGATAGGTTTGGGCTTTATACTGATCATAAGTCTTTACGATATTTATTCTCTTGGAAGAAGTTGAATATGAAACAGCTGAGGTGGTTGGAGTTTTCGGCTGCATATGATTTTGGTATAGAGTATTCACCAGGAAAAGGTAATGAGGTGGTAGATAATCTTAGTAGAAAATATCAGAATATGGTGTTAGCTATGTTGGCAGAGAGGAATGATTTGGAAGCTTTGGCCAGTTGTGGAGAGTAATTAAGATCAACTGCTGGTTCTAGCCAGAGTACCGCCACGTTGTCTTATTTGGAAGTTCAACTTATATGATCGATTTTATCCTAGTGGGGGGTGAATAGGTTGATACTATTAATTATAAAAAATTATTGCGAAAGTTTATAAAATATTTCCAACACAGATATAACAGAATAATAGCAGCACAGATAATAGCAAAATAATAAACGCAGAAATAGAACAATACAAAATTTACCCAGCTTCGGAAAAACCCTACCTACGTGCTGCCCCCAAGGTTTCTACTAGAAATTAAGCCGTCGAACGCTTGCATACGTAAACTCGCGACACCCGCTATCGACTAGCCTTAACTCTACGCTCAAAACTCTGTCACAACTCAGCCACTGAGTTGTGAATTCTCGAACTACACCACCGTAGCTCGTCCCCTAGTCACACGACTAGAAATTACACAAGTTTAAAAGTAAATTACAAAATTAAAAGCAATTAAATAACAAAAACCTATTTTATAATCTAAAGCCCTATATAATTAATAACCAAGGCCGGCCCAAACAAATAAGTGATAAGAAAATCCCTTTCTCCTTTTTATCTATGTCGGCCCATTCCTTTGTAACGCTGTCATCCTATTTTCTTATGCTCCAATACTTTTTTTCCTCTTAAATAAATTAGGGCTTTGGATAATATTTGAAGCCGTTGACTTTTGTTGATTGATCGAATAAATGATTACAAAGTGCTTGCTCTATCGATCGACCGTCTCCTTGAGTTGCATACGACTGCTTCTCGATCAAGTTCAATCTCGACTTCGGTATGTAATTTATGCCTTTTTCTCCTTCTAGTTAGCTTGCTTGAACTCGATCGTGATTCAAGTTGGATGATTTGTTCTTTGTTGCTTGAACTCGAATGATTAATTTTGGCTGATGATGACCGGGTTTTATAGGATTGGAATTCCTATATTTTCATCCGTATACATTTGTTTGAATTCATCAATTGATTTCTCTCGGTCATTGATTTTCGTATGAACGATGGTGATGATTTCTGAATTTGTCACTTTGTATATTTGTTTATTTCTGACTTTTCTTGGCCACTATGGTGTTGAATTCTTTGACGATGTTCTTGACTTCGGCCAGTGATTTGAATTTGTAAAGTTTTTTACTTTTTTAATTCATTATCTTGGTTACCACTGCTTTGTGAATTTTAACTTGGACTTTGGCCATTTGAGACTGTTGTAAACATTATTTGATTTTCGTTTGAAATCCCCTGCGACCTTATTTTTAGTTCGAACTTTATGCTATTACTTAGGCCATTTTTGAAATTCACTGCTTGATTATTTCTGTGTGTCTTTTGTCTTTGTTCGACCGTTGAACTACTTATGCCAGTTTGATGAATTTCTAATCACTTCAGCTTTGAATTTCTCTGACTAATTGAATAATTGACTATTGTTGTGATTGTGTACATTTGGTAGAGATGTTGTATGGTTTTACTTGAATCTTGTGTTCTTCGTGATTCACCTGACTTTTGCTTCACTTGATATTGTGATCATGTTGTTTCACTTTTTGACATTGTTTTGCATTCTTTGGATTGTTGGTTCCACTCTGGTTTATGTAAAGTTTGGTCATACTACATACATACGTAGTTCGCTGCTTGACTTCGTATTCTTTGTCTTTGATCAAAACTGCATATATGTATTTATGTGTTCAAGCCTGTGACCATTCGTGTTTTTTTGCATTGGGTTGATGTCATGTTGAACTGTCCGGTTGCATCTGTAGTTTGAATTAGACTTCATGTTGTTACGTTCTGTTGTCTGGTGGCATTTGATCTTAATGTTGTACTCGACTGTGTTCATTTGTATGCATTTGCATTGCCCACTTTTGGCTTCGAATTGTATTTTTCCATTACCTTACTTTGACATTGTCATTGTTGCATTATGTTGTACCTGTTTTTGTTGCCTTCATGTACATGCCTTGAAGTCTATTGTAGATGTAGTTCTGGCCACTGTGTACATTTCTTGGTTTTCCTGTATTCGCATGCTTGAAGTCGTAGGGTTGCATGTGGTCTTATTGAAGTCTAGTTTCATCTAAATCTATACATTCATGTTGTGTCTGTTCTTTGTTTCACTGGTGCATTGGTTCGAGTCTGGTTCTATTGGTGGCTTCACTTTAGTATTGTTGCATTGTCCACTTCGTTTCACTGTTGCATACATGTTGACTTCATGTATTTGTCACGGTGCATTCGTACTTGAAGTACTTATCGACTTTTGGTTTCACTTAAACCTGGTTTGTATTGGGTTGAGGTGCACTGTGTTTCTAGTTTTTGTTGAACATGATTGCGTCTTTGAATCTGGTCTAGCCTTGATTTCTTTGTAGTCTGGTTGGACTTGAGACTGTAGCATTCATGTGTACATTACTTGTAAATGTCACTTTTCGTTTTTGTTTTCACTTGAACTTCATCTTGTTTTTTGGAATTGCACCTATGGTGAATCCAGCTTATAGCTCGGCTTTGACCTTGTGCTCATGTCGTGACTTTATTTGTATTGCACTTGAGTTAAACCCTGCGTTTCATTTGGGTTTGCCCTGTGCTCACCTGTCCTTGTAATTTTATCAAGTATATATATCAGTGTGCATGGCCTTATGCCATGTACAGTGATATACTGTGCATGTCACAAGCTGTTCATGTATGATGAATTCAAATTTAAATGATGACGAACAACCCAAATAACTGAGGAAAACAATATTTTTAAAATCACATTTTATTTTAATTGTAAAAATATTTTATTTTCAATTTTACCGCGTTAGTGTGTATTTTTGCAGATTGCTCAGATGCTGGATTCAATCTGGATGAAGTTGAAGATCAATTTTGAGTGAACGAGTGATATGTAGTGAGATGCATATGTAAATGATAATCGTGATGTGATTGAAATTGTATTGTCATTGAAATTGTATATATATAGTGAGAGCTTGAATTTGTACTATTCAAAATTGTAATAAATATTTATTTAAATAAAATATCTGTTTGAATTTAAATTCTGTGTTATTTATTTTATTCAGCAAATATTTATTTAATCTGTGAAAATAAAATAGTACATTAACAAATACATTTAGATGAATATATACATATATGTTTATTATCATCAAACAAAAATCACATATTCGCATATTGACAATCTCCCCCGTTTGATGATAACAAACATATATTTAAAATTTTGAATTTATTAAATGTATTTGATTATTTAATTTGCTCCCCCTATTTAAATGCTTCCTCTCTACAAAAAGCTCCCCTTCATATATGCATGTAAGTAAAAATATGCAAATGAGCCTAGATGCAAATAGAAAATATTTGACCTTTATTTGTCAAAATATTAACTTTTCTCTCCCCCTTTTGTTATCAGCAAAAGAGTAATAGTGTTGGAAAAATAGAGATAAAGTGATGGACATTAATACAACATTAAAACTCAATCGAATATAAATATTAAATTTCAATAAAAAATCAAATAAAAATCATAAATACTCTGTTTGAAGCATATTCCACTTTAGAGTGATATAGATGATGTCATCATATAATACCATACAGTCGTGTCTACTTGTGGTATATTTATTTCAGGAATTTGAATATCTACTAACCATGCATAACCGTTAGGACTTTTAAATGAGATTAGTAGTATTCCCATTTTTTTAAAAATGAATTCAAATATCTTCTAACCACGCATAACCGTGAGGACTTTTAAATGGGATTAGAATCAACTTGTCTATTTAATTAATCAGTTTTAATACGTGTTCCATACATGCATAACCATGAGGACTTTTAAATGAGCATGGAAGTGCAAAAAAATTCCAAGTAATTCATCCATGCGTAACCGTGAGGACTTTTAAATGAGAGTGAATACTTTGGATTTTTTTAAAATAAAATGAAAAACGAATGAATACTGTTTAAAGTACCTTATATTGACAAATTATATTGAATTTTGATGAGTGATGGTCATTAGAAATATGATAGAAATAGAGATGTTCATGGAATTTTTACCAACTAAAAGTTTTTATAACTCTTGTTTAAATTTCTAAAGAAATTGACTAAATATACCGTCTCAAGTCATAATATATGATTAATTAACACTCATCACTTTTTCAATCACTATTTATCTTTTCGATAATTAGTAAGGAGTCAGATTAGTCAATATAGTCATTTAAAATCATATTAAAAAATAATTAACAAATTTTCTAAAAATGACTAATATGAAAAAAGGTCAAAAATGAATTTCTGGAAGGGATTTTATAAGAAAATTTATGATATTTGAAAAATATGCAGATATTTTCTTTGAAAAACGATGCAATTACTGAATGTTTCAACATAAATCATGTTCCACTAGAATTTTTTTAATCAACTAGATTACTAGTGTAATTTGTATCTGAATTTTTCTTTCACTCGAGGTTATCATTAACTGAATGTCATAGATCAGACCGTGAAATTTGCAACGATTTCTTGAAATCCTTGTTTTTTAACTTTTTAAATGAAATTCTTTTGGATTTTAATTGAAGCCGTGCCAAAAAACAAAATCGTGAATATAATATACAAATTTTCAATTAATTTTTCTCAAATTAATATACGCACAAAAATGACCATTTTGCCCTTGGATGAAGATGAATATATGAAAATTTCAAATAACATGAATTTTGGTTTAAACAAGTTAAAATACCCAATATGATCATTTATTTAATTTAAAAAGAATAAATATGATGATAAAAATATGCACATTTACATGCACATCAAATACCGCCACACTTATCTTTTTATTCGTCCTCGAATAAAGGGAAACTAAGATAAATCCGTTTTCGTAGGAAGCATGATTGCATTGAGCGTATGCAACAAGCCGTTAAACTCTAGGTGTCCACAGTAGGACGAGTGTTGTCTTGTGAGGGTTTTCAGCGGATACTACCCACAAAATCCAAATGCATGATGAAAATATTTACAAAATGCAAGATTTATTTACAAAGAGATGAATGCAAATTTTTGAAAATATTTACAAATGAAGGATTTATTTTTAAATCGACACGAATAAGTTAAATATAGGTTTTGGTTATTATCTTGAAAATTTATGTCATTTACTCGTCAAAATTTCCAACAAAAATCAAGTTATCATAACAAATAGACAATAGTTTAACTTATTGTTTCGGTTGATAACAAAGTATAATTATAAAATGGATCCTTAGTTGATTATCAAAGTTTATCAAAGTGGTATTTTCATTTCTTTTCAATAACAAATCAAATCAAATAAGTAAAAATAGTGCTAGGATTTCAATTGCTTGCTCTCTCATTATTTGCAAGAAAAATTACACACCTAGCTCAGGTAAACCGAGGCCAGATATACCACCCATGCACTGCCTTTCGAGCTTATGTGAGGGGAGTACAGAGCATGGCGGGTGCACACACTTTCGTGCATACACCTATCGACCGTAAATGGTTTTTATTAATTCTGTTTTTTTACATGTGTTCCATACATGCATAACCGTGGGGACTTTTAACTGAGCATGAAAACACATAATCAAAGATTCCAAGTAATTCACCCATGCATAACCGTGAGGACTTTTAAATGAGAGTGAATACTTGGATGTTATTATTATTATTTTTATACATTTTTTTTTAAAAGAGAGAGAGTTTTGCAAAATCATATTAGCACCATTTAACTTAGAAGTCAAAAAAAATGTTATATCCTTTACTTTAAATCAACCACTTTTTTAAAACAAAGATTTTCAATTAGGATGTACTTCATAATTAACACATATGAATCTTCCTATATACTAGTTAAACCATTATTATTTGTAATTAAACTTCATTTTTACTTTTGTTAAGACCAATAAATTTTCAAAAATTTCAATTTAATAAACCAAAGCCGTATATTTATCTTATAGTGTTTCTTTTAAAAATAAATCGAAAGAAAATTTGTTTTTGGGATTTTTTTTGATTGATTTCTTTTTTATTTTAATGCAAAAATAAACCATGAAAAAAAATGAAGATGAGTCTCACCCCATACTTGATTTTGACTGTGTCCCCATAGTCAACCCAAATGGAAGGAGAAAAATAAAATAAAAATCATATATTTACATGAAAGATTATTATTTACAAGAGATGAGAAAGTATATAGTCAAAAAGTAAATGAAACGGTCTTCCAAAGACCAATTCATTTGTCTCGTCAAATGTGTGAGACACGGCTTAAGCACGAAAAACCAAATCGTAAAAGATTTTAAAGTTGATTGTCGATTTGGAAAAACAAATTTTGTTTTATTAAAAATTGAACGAGTTGTTTTGTTTTCAATGATTTTTGGGGTTGATAAAACAATTGATTGAAATTCACATTTATTTTCACCAAATTGAAATTCATGTTTGTCACTGAAAACTTCTTCCAAATTATCGATTTCAAAGTCAAAATGATGATCGAAATCTTCCCCATCAGAATTTAATGACTCGTTTTCGAAAAGTTCATAAAACTCGTATTTGTTAAATTCATCTTCCTTCATTGGATTACCAACAACTTCATCGCATATATCCATTTCAAAATCCAAAGTTGTTGTATTCAAATTTTCAGAAAAAGAAAGATCGAAATTTAAATCGAGTTTCTCACCCTTAAAAGAATTTAAATTCAATACAGTTACCATCTTTTCAACAACTTCGTTAAGATCATCATTTTCAGTTTCAAAAGTTGTTATTTGAAAATCATCGATTTGGGTAAAAGATGGATTATCACTTGACTCGTCACACGTTGAAATTTGATTTTGTTTTTCACGTTGTTTCATGTATGTTTCAAACAACAAAGCCGTGTGATCATCGTAAACTTCATTCATTTGCTCAACAAAATCCAATTTTTAGTTATAAACTTGAGAATTTTAAATTTGGATTTGTTGAGAACAAAAATTGTCAATTTCGATTAACGGTAGATTATTATTTGATTCTTCGCAAGTTGAGATTTGATTATGATTTTCACGAAAAGTTTTGTATTTTTCAAGTAATAAATCCCCGTTATCTTTTTCCATTTGGTCAACAAAATCAAATTCATGATTATTAATTTGAAAATTTTCATTTTGAATTTGTTGACAACAAAAGGTTTCAATCATATCGTTATTGAAACTATTCCCATTGCCAAAATTATTTGAAAATTTGTTCACATTTTCGTCTTGATTTTGAAATTCATTTTGAAGCTCGAAATTGAATTGGCAGGGGTCACACTCGAAATCATTTGAATTTTGAAGTGAATTCAAATTTTGATTATTTTGAAAACCTTGATTCGAGTTATAGCACAAATATGAATTGGACAACTCATTTATCTCTTGATTTTGTTCGTAGAGAGTTCAAGTAATGATGAAATGCTATTTTCAAGAGTTGAGGGTTGACCATTATTTTGAAAATTTGGTGGTTCAAAATTTGAATTGTCTAAACAAAAGTTGTTGTTAAAATATCCATACGAATTTGTAGTTAACTCATATGGATTATATTGATTTTCACAACTAAATTCAAGCGAGTAAGAAAAAGGAATCTCGGACATTTTCAAGAATTTTTTTTTTTGGCTTTTTTTTTATAAAGAAAAATATTTACAAGTACAATTTATTTTCAAAATGGAAAATTGATTTTTGTTTTGTTTTGGATTTTCAATTTTTTTTGGATTTTTTTAAGAGGTTTTATATATTTTTTGGATTTTGTTTTTTAAAGAAAAAGGAAAAAATTTCAAAGAAAAATAAAAGGAATATTTACAATTTTTTTAAGTTTTGGATTTTTGGATTTTTTTTTAAACATGCATGAACTAGTGCACCTAAATGAATGCAAGGGTTAATTACAAATGATTTATCCTATGTTAACCCAAAATTGTATAATCACAAATTGTCTTAAATCAACAAGATAGTTCTTAGCCAGGTAACAGACAGGATTTATCGGTGCACCACGAATCACCGTAGCCATGCAGCCGAAGGTTTAAGTACCTTCAGAGGAACAACCACTATAATATTTACGAATCACCGTAATATTTATAAATGGTTATTACTCTGCCGTAGCCTAGACACCAAGAAATTAAATTGTTCAAAGAAGACAACTTGTTAATATACAATTAAGTGTTATCGATGTCTAACCGTTATTATCAATCAAATTCTAGTATGAAATGCAAAACAGAAATTAAACGTGTATTAACAATGCAACTACGAATGGATTTTTGTTTTTGTTTTTGAATTTTTTTTAAATGCAAGCAAACAACAATGCAATAAATAAAAACAATAGATATAGCAAGTAAGCAGTTTTTGTTATGAGCAAGCTAGCAATTTATTTTTGTCAAGCAAAGCAAATCGTCCTATATGCTTTGACTACGTGCAAAGAAAAACGAGATATATACAAGGATTTTTTTTATTAACAAAGAGAACAAAATGAAAATCACAACAAATAAAGCTAAAACAATTGAAAACAGAACTAGAATTCAAACAATTTTTTTTAGGAAAACTTAAATAAATAAAATAAAAACCTAGATAATGAAAAAAACTAAACCACTATTCTTTCCGGTCCAACAAGAAACGAGAAAACGCACAAAACCAAATATAATCAAACTCCTCCCGTTCTCTCTAAAAAAATCACAATTCATTCCTACTTAAAATCAAATTCAGCTCCACTTAAAATCGAATTTAGTTCCACAGAAAGTCACATTCCCGTTCTCTCGATATTTGAATTTGGCTCCTCTTAAAATTGAGTTCGAGCTCAACTTAAAACTTTGGATTGATCGGGGATTAATTTGGGTCCTCAGATTCTTGCAACTTTTGTGGTTTTGAAATAAATTGCAGGCGATGAGGAGGCTGTTGAATTGGGATAGCCGCGATTAAACTGTAGGTGTCAATGTGAAAGAGGGCAGTTCGATTGTGGGTGATTTGGGGTTGCGGTGGGATTAGTGTTCGTGGATTTGGGGTGTTCGCATTGAGGTTGGTCAAGGCTTGTTGCTGAGGTTGAAGTCGCGAGTTTGAGGTGTGGTCGAAGTAAGTTATAGGGATAGTTTTGTTGGTAGTAGTTGGAAGTCAGGGGTGATATGACAGGGTTTTTGGCAGTGGTTTTCGATGGGAAGATGTTGTCACGCTGTGGCAGTTTGAGGCGAGGAGGTAGTTTGTATATGGTAAAGACTTTCTGTATGGTTTGCAATTTGACTGGGAGGTTGAAAATGGTTGAGACGCATGTGGAAATTGATTTGTGGTCGGGGTTTTGTAACTGCTTTGTTAGTTGATGGGTTGTTTTGTGAAGTGAAGCTTGGTGTTGATGTGTTGATAGTTGAGAATTGATGATAGTTGGGTAGGTTTGTTATTGTTTTGATGTGAATGTATAGAAGTGTTGAAGGTTTGGGGTCTAGTCAGACATGGTTGATGGCAATTGATGGTTGAAAGCAATGGGTAGGAGATTTGTTTGGTGATGTAGAGATGACTGACAGTTTGATGGGAAGAACTTGTGGCAGTTGAAGCTCAACTTGCTGTTTTGGGTAGAGGTGATGTCAGATTGAAATTGGGAGGTGATGGAAGTTGTAATTGGCAGTGTTAGAGATGTTGTAATGGTATTGAGCAGTGTAATATGGTGGCAAGGGTGATGACCTGGTTGATGATGGAGTGGCTTCTTGTGAAGGTGAAGTTTTGATATGGTTGCTGACAGTGAGTTGCACAGAGAAAGGGGGCTATTGGTCCAGGGTGGCTTGTCAGGTGACTGTTGCAGTTATTTGTATATGGTGGTTGAATCGATGGTTTGCAGTGCACTGTGGTTTGCAGTGGTATGATGGAAAAACAGGATGTGAATTGAAATCTGAGGGGAGGAGATGGTAGTTTCTTTGAGGAAGTGGAGAAGTGCAGTGATCAGGTGGTTAAATGATGAAGTGATGAGAAAAGAGTATATGGTCAGAGAAAAATGCAGAGAAGCAGTGGCAATGTAGAAATCAAATAGTGGATGGTGAAGGAAGGGGAGTGTAATGGTGCTGACAGAAGTGTTTGTGGCAGTTGGATGGGAAGGTGGAAGCAATGGTTTCAGGTCGGCGATGGTAAGGGCGAAGTGGAAGTAACAAGTTGATGTGCACGGATGAAGAAAATTCTGGTGATGTTAGAGGTTGTAACAGAAGCAAGTTGAAGTTTGTTAACAGAGGCTTGTTTATGAGGGGATGACAGTGCACAGGAATGTTTGCACAGTTTCAACTTGAAACAGAGAGTGTATATAATATTGCAATGAGAATTGTGAAATCAAATGTACACAACAGATTGTGAAATCAAAATGTAATGCAATCAGTGTAATCAAAGGTTTAAGAACAATGAAGATTGTGAATAACTGCATTTTTTAATATGGAAATGCAAAACAAACAACACAAACAAATGCACACAAAAACCAAACACACAAACAATATATATTTTTTTTAAAAAAACACAACAAAAACAAAAACAAACACACTAAAATCAAACACAACTAATTCGAAGAATAAAAAATTAAAATCAAAACTAACTCCCCGGTAACGACGCCAAAAACTTGTTCGTCGACAGAAATTCTATCGGTTTAGAAAACCGTCGAACGAATTTAAAAATAAAATTTACTGCAAGCGCACAGTGTACGAATGTAGCACGCGGCGAATACGGGTCGATCCGTAGGGAATTGATGATTTTAAAATTCTATTCAATCAAATTAACCAAACTTGAAAGTGTGATTAGCTAAAAACGTAAGAAACTAACAAAAACTAGCAAAAGAAAAATAGATAAAAATATGAGAGTTAAATGACAATTTAGAGGCAGTTTCCACTCTCTAAATCACATAAATCAACAAAATGAAGTTATGATCTCTCTTTTCTTGTCATTAGTGAATTAGTTGATGTGCTTATCATAAGTATGATATATTTGTGCTATTAATTAGCTTAATATAAACCATCAAACTATAACACAACCACTAATACACTTTTAAATCTCATAAAATATGACAACTAAGTTGAAAGAAAAATCTATTTTAAGCATGGCCTATTAACTATTAATTAGAAATATAAGCCATCAAATTTTAATTTCAACAATCACTTCTTTGACATAATCATATGTAGATGAATAGGCAATTTGTGTTATGTTTGTTTAAGCATAGCCTAATTGTTATGAGCAACATAGACTATCAAATTCAAAGCTAAACAACATCATTAAACCACTTCAAGTGTTTCCATTAAAGCACAAAAAGAGAGTATAAACATCAAAATGTTGCATCTACATACTAGAGAGCTTCATTACCCCTAAATTGTAGGGATTAAGCTCTCATATTTGTTATCAAATCAACAAGTGTAGAAAGCAACATGAAAGCAAAAAGAAAGGAAAATGAAAGCTAATGGAAAAGACAACTAATCTAATTGCATAAAGGTAAATCTACACTATTACATAAGAAGAGAAGAAGCGTGTAAATAAAAGAGAATTAACATTGCATAAAAGAAAAGAAAATTACATGAAATAAAATGGCTAAGTAGCCATGGAAAGAAAGAGAGCTTTGATTTATTTTCTAAACTAAAACTAACTAACTAACTAACTAAGAGAGAGATGGCTGCATGAAACATATGGGTATTTATACATGTATGAAACCCTAATTCATATTTTTGGGGAATGCCCAAAATGCCTCTTAGGAAGTGTGGAGGCCAAATAATCATTAACATGTCTTAATCCCCCATTAAGTGTACATGAAGCCATTAACTCCAAAAGCATGTGCATTAGCCTTTAATTTGTACGTTAAGGTAGGTGGGTAGGTGGGGTCCTCCATGTTCTTCACTTTGAATTATTTTCATCTTCATTCCTTTGTATTAATTTTGTGCATGCATATCTTCATGAAACCACTTCTATTTGAGATCAAATTCCTACAAAAAAATATATACAAATTTTCAATTATTTTTTCTCAAATTAATATACGCACAAAAATGACCATTTTGCCCTTGGATGAAGATGAATATGTGAAAATTTCAAATAATATGAATTTTGGTTTAAACAAGTTAAAATACCCAATATGATCATTTATTTAATTCAAAAAGAATAAATATGATGATAAAAATATGCACATTTACGTGCACATCAATGTCAGCCATAAATAACCAAATGTATTATCATACACCATCATTAATCATTAAAACATCATCAATAGTCCACACAAATTGTTCAAAGATGTTTGGTTAACAATTTTGAATAAGTCAAATTAATCATCAACATTCATTTCTTTATCACATAACTGGCTGAATTAATTCAAATCAGATATGGTGCAGATTATCACATTAATATATCGTCCAAGATGAATATACCATTACTTATTTTACCTTTACGATATCATTTCTTTGTTGTCCATTGTGATTCTGTCACCTTTGTACCAGGCTAAGGAACTTTGCTTTGTCGCCCTTTGTGTCCCTGGAGCAGCCAGAATCCAAGTAACACTATTGTTGTTCTTTAGCCTGCCACCATACCTACACAATGAAAGATTTTTGTGACCTATTTGTTTTTATAGGTCCATGTTTGGTAGTGGCAACAGATTTTAAAAAATAATTTTGTGGAGACCCAAAACTATTTATGTGTGTTTCTTTCGACACCCAGATTTGTTTAACATTGAGGGATTTTATATTTGTGCCTTTTGGAACCCAAATTGGTATGGTTTTCACGTGTTTGGGTCTATACCAACAAATATTGCGATTGTACCCAAATTTTCCACAAATTGTGCACTTGAATTTGACTTGATTAATTTTGCTTCTATCAAGTTCGGAGTGAGTATACCCAAGTCCTTGTCTATCATTATTAAGAGTTTGTTTTTCTATTAGCATATTTAGTGATTTTTTACTTTCGAAAAAGTTTTCTAAAGTTGTAGATAATTTTTGGACTTGTGTTTTGAGAGATTCATTTTCGTTTAATAATTGTGTGCACTTTTTAATAGAGTTTTCTCTCCTAGTATTTTCATTTCTTTTAAAATCAGAATTTCATTTTCAAGCAATTTAATTTTAATTTATGATTTTTTAATCTCTTCTTCAAATGTTGGACACTTATCACACTTAGGGATCTTACTTTGATAGTTTTTAACTAATTGATCAAGTTGTTTATTTAAATCTATCAAAGTATCTTTTTGTGATTCAAGTTTGGCTACTTCTCCCTAAGTCGTTCAAAACAGCCATTTACTTCGTGGAAATGTATAAGTAATTCCGAGCGAGTGAGTTTTGATACCTCGCTTGGCTCATCATCATCGCTATCAGTTATATTACCTCGAAGACACATATCTACTTTCTCACTCTCACTGCTAGTACTTTTATTATCTTAATCACTTGTATTCCACGTGACTGCAAAATTTCTCCTTTTTGATTTATTTTCTAAGCCGTGTCGATTCTGAGACAATTTGGCTTAATGTGTCCGTGTTTGTTGCACTTATGACAGATGATTTCTTGCTGTTTTGGGCTATCTAGAACTTTGATTATTCTGCTTTTTAATTATTGATTTAGAGCTGGATTTCCGTATTTGCGGTTCCACTTTTTGAATTTCTTCATTAATAGTGCCAGCTCCGTTGCTCCATCATCATTGTTATCATCATCACTTTCAGTTGTTCCTTTGAGAGCTATTGATTTCTTTCGAGTATCTCCTCCTTCTCCATCTTCCTTGAATTTCCTTTCTAGCTCATAAGTGGTGAGATTTCTGATGAATTCTTCAACTTTGATTTATTTTAAATCTTTCTATTCTTGAATGGCAGTCACTTTTGCTTCAAAACTTCGTGGAAGGACTCTGAGGATTTTTCGGAATATATCCAATTCTGTGTATGATTTTCCAATAGCTTTTGATTTTTATACGATAATGTGAAGCTGTCCGTAATCTCTTTGATACTTTCTTCCTTGGCTATTGTAAAATTCTCGTATTTGCTGCTCAACATGGCAAGGCGAGATTCCTTGACTTGAGATGTTCCTTCATGAGTCACTTCTAGTGTGTGCCATATTTCCTGCGCAGTTAGATAATGTGAGACATGATTAAATTCAATACGATCCAATGAACAAATAATAGAATTCATAGTTTTAGCATTAGCATTCTGCAACTTAATTTCTAGATCTGTCCATTGATCAAATGATTTTTCAGTTTCTTGATCATTTACAACTATAGTGGGTGCTCTATAACCTATCTCAACTATATTCCAAACATCAATGGTTTTCATAAAAAATTTCGTTCTATTTTTACAGTAAGCATATTTACCATTGAACATCGTGGTCTAACTACAGACTGACCCTCAGCAAAAACAGTATTAAAAGAAGCCATTTTAAAAATTCAAAATTTTAAAACAATTTTTTTTTGGAAAAATCATATTTTTTAAAACAAAAGTGGCTTTTGTACTAGCTCTGATACCACTTGTAGGATCGATTTCACCCTAGAAGGGGGTGAACAGGGTGATACTATTAATCATAAAAAATTATTGTGGAAGTTTATAAAATATTTTCAACACAGATGTAACAGAATAATAGCAGCGCATGTAATAGCAGAATAATAAATGTAGAAATAGAACAATACAGAATTTACCCAGCTTCGGCAAAACCCTTCCTACGTGCTGCCCCCGAGGTTTCTACTAGAAATTAAGCCATCAGACGCTTACACACGTAAACTCACGACACCCTCTATGACTAGCCTTAACTCTATGCTAAAAACCCTATAACAACGCAACCATTGAGCTGCGAATTCTCGAACTACACCACCGTAGCTTGTCCCCTAGTCACACGGCTAGAAATTACACAAGTTTAAAAGTAAATTACAAAATTAAAAGCAAGTAAACAACAAAAACCTATTTTATAATCTAAAGCCCTATACAATTAATAACCAAGGCCGGCCCAAACAAATAAGTGATAAGAAAATCCCTTTCTTCTTCTTTTCTTTGTCAGCCTGTTCCTTTGTAACGCTGTCTTCCTCTTTTCGTATGCTTTAATATTTTTTTCCTCTTCAATAAATTAGGGTTTTGGATAATATTTGAAGCCGCCGACTTTTATTGATTGATCGAATAAGTGATTACGCATTGCTTTCTCTGTGGATCTACCATCACTTTGAGTTGCACACGGCTGCTTCTTGATCGAGTTCAATCTCGACTTCGATATGTAATTTATGCCTTTTGCTCTTTCTGGTTAGCTTGCTTGAACTCGATCGTGATTCGAGTTGGATGGTTTGTTCTTTGTTGCTTGAACTCGAATGATTAATTTTGGCTAATGATGATCGGGTTTTATAAGATTAGAATTCCTATATTTCGTTCATATACATTTGTTTGAATTCATCAATTGATTTCTCTCGGTCATTGATTTTCGTATGAACGATAGTGATGATTTCTGACTTTGTCATTTCGTATATTTGATTATTTCTGACTTTGCTTGGCCACCACGGTGTTGAATTCTTTGACGATGTTCTTGACTTGGGCCAGTGATTTGAATTTGTAAAATTTTTGACTTTGTTAATTCATTATCTTGGTTACCACGGCTTTTTGAATTATAACATGGACTTCGACCATTTGAGACTGCTGTAAAAATTATTTGATTCTCGTTTGAAATCCACTGCGACCTTATTTTTGGTTCGAACTTTATGCTATGACTTTGGCCATTTTTGAAATTCATTGCTTGATTATTTCTGTGTATCTTTTGTCTTTGCTCAATTGTTGAACTACTTATGCCAATTTGGTGAATTTCTAATCACTTCGGCTTTGAATTTCTCTGACCAGTTGAATAATTGACTGTTGTTGTGATTGTGTACATTTGGTACATATGTTGTATGATTTTACTTGAATCTTGTGTTCTTCACGATTCACCTGACTTTTTCTTCACTTGATATTGTGATAATGTTGTTTCATTATTTGACATTGTTTTACATTCTTCGGATTGTTGGTTCCACTCTTGTTTATGTAAAGTTTGGTCATACTACATACATACGTAGTTCGCTGCTTGACTTCGTATTCTTTGTCTTTGATCAAAACTGCATATATGTATTTATGTGTTCAAGCCTGTGACCATTCGTGTTTTTTTGCATTGGGTTGATGTCATGTTGAACTGTCCGGTTGCATCTGTAGTTTGAATTAGACTTCATGTTGTTACGTTCTGTTGTCTGGTGCCATTTGATCTTGATGTTATACTTCACTGTGTTCATTTATCTGCACTTGCATTGTCCACTTTTGGCTTTGACTTGAATTTTTCCATTACCTGACTTCGACGCTGTCATTGTTGCATTATGTTGTACCTGTTTTTGCTGCCTTCATGTACATGCCTTGAAGTCTGGGGTAGATATAGTTCTGGCCACTGTGTACATTGTTTGGTTTTCCTGTATTCACATGCTTGAAGTCGTAGGGTTGCATGTGGTCTTGTTGAAGTCAAGTTTCATCTAAATATGTACATTCATGTTGTGTTTGTTCTTCATTTCACTGGTGCATTGCTTCGAGTCGGGTTGTAACGACCCGTATTTTACGTGTCGATATATCATAGGATTTGCAGGTCATTGGTGTTGTTTGTGTTAGCTATAGCCTAAGTCGTATGGAGAAGTTAACTCGAATAGAGGTTAACTCGTAGACGAGTTAACGTGTTGGATGTTAAGACATGACCGAGTCAACTAAGGCTTGAGTCGTGTTCGAGTTAGCTAAGGAGATAGGTCGTGCACGAGTTAGGTTTGAGCGACCTAGTGATATGAGCGAGTCAACATGGTAGTATGTGACCGAGTTAAAAGTTAGCTCGTATGACCGACCTAAGGGGCTAGCGAGTTATAGGGAAGACCGACCTTACGGGTTATGGGAGTTAGCTTAGGTCGTAGACAGCTTGGGTCGAAGGGAGCGACCTAAGGAAAACTGCCGAGTTAAGGCTTAGGAATGACCGACCTAGTGGTATGCGACCTATAGGAGTGGACGACCTAAGTTGGTATGTGTATGTTGTTGGGTCGTATGACCTGATGTGTCGTAAGTCGTGACTCGTATACGGGTTAGGTCATAAGTCGTAGCTCGGGTTGTTTTGTTAGGATGACATGTGTTTTAGGTCGTGTGGTGTCTTGAGTCGTATGTTGTTGACTCGGAATGGAGTTAGGTCGGCCTTGCCGAGTTAGAGGTAGGTCGTTAGGTCGGTAACGACCTAATAGCGAGCTCCGAGTTAAGGTTCTGGCCGATCTAAGAGAGAATTCAGCCTATAAATAGTGGAGTTTTTCTCACTTTTTGGCACCGGTTTTTGAAGCGACGAAGTGCTGCCATTTTGAAGACTTGTCTACAACATTTCTTCATCTTCTTTCTCTACTTCCAATCTAATTCTAACATCCATCCAAGATCGAAGATCGAGATCGAAGATCCAAGTGCCAAAGTTGAAGATCTTCATCCGTTCGAGCTAGATTTCATCGTTTCAAGCGAGATTTCGACGAATCGAGCTTGAATCCTTGCTGTCCAGATCTGGAGTTGATTGCTTTTAGGTTGTTTTGGTGATTTGGTGAGTGGTAGTTATCTCTCACGCGGATCCAAAGGAGTATATTGGATTGGTGGCATGTTTGGGTGTTAAAGTTAGAGATTTCATGCATTTTTCTTAGATCGAAGTCTAGATCCATGGTTTTTGAAGATGTTTACTTATGCAAGTTAGTTTAACAAGTATTAGAGACAAAACCCATGTTTTATATTTGATAGATCTATGCTAAAAACTATGGTTTCACATATGTTGGACTTTTGCTCACTTATTTACGAAATTGCCATTATAGTTGATATTGCTTATATTGCTTGTTAGATCTTGTTTGAATGATTGATATTTGAATGTATGATTGATTTGATTGTTTCCAAGTTAGCTAGTAGTTGATTTGGAACAAGAGGATGGAAGAGGATTCAAAAGCTATGGAAGAAGGCTCTTGAATGGTGAAAGCTGCTTAAGGCATATGTAGCGGATGTTGAAGCTCATATGTATAGATTGGATGATGTTGAGATGGGACTTTGCCATGATTTGATGAGGCAAACCATGTTGTTGAGATGAGACTTTGCTTTGATGCGATGAAGCGAAGTATGATGTGAGTTTTGGCTTAATCCAAGCAGGGATCATTCCAAGCATGTTGATAACTTGAAGGGTAGTTCAAGTTGGTTGATAATGGATTGTTCAAGAGGTAGCTTGAGCTTGTATGAGGATAGTCGTCAAGAAGGATGGCTAGGAGGCCTGGATCTCATCGTGGTTGAAGGTTCTAGCATGCTCAAAAGCAAGAGTACATGGGGCGCCCATAACGACTACAGGTAGGTAGTCGGGACACCCAAAAGACTACAGGTAGGTAGTTGAGTACTCTGGGCAAAGTAGATAAGTCCTAGGCACAAGGCAGTGTGCGGAGTTATGGTTAGAACCGGGGTTACCATTAGCCCTTGACAGGTGGTCATTCAACTAACGGTGAAATCAAGGCAAAGTTAACAGTGATAGCCAGAGTCATGGATGTTTGGTTGTATCATCATTCGGTCTCAAGAGCGGTGTTTTCTGGGTGCTTATCTGATCTTGGTTTAGGCCTTGGGGGTTTGTATTTGGAAAACATCGACCTTGACTCGAGTGATAATTACTTTACTTTAATTGCCTGCTGTGTTATGCCTGCTTCTCCTTAGTGTGTGTCTGGGGGCTATCACTGTAGAAAGAGGTGGAGTGGGATGGTTTGGTTCCTATTCCTTTTATCCTTTATGCTCTTTTGGTATGTTTGATAGTTAATTTACTGCTCACTAAGACTTTGTCTGACTCAAGGTTTTATGTCTCCTCTTATTACCTTGGGCTGTTCATCCATGTTTGGGATGGGCAGACTAGGTAGCAGGTGACAGGTGCTGTGCTAGGAGTTCTACGCTGAAGATGACGAAGACGAGCAGGAGGCTTTGCATATTAGTTTTCTTACTATATGTACTGGGTATCCGCTGCTGTATTTGGTTGAGTGATTTGTAGTGAGGCTTTCATGTATGGATTTGTGTAGATGATTGTATAAAACTACTGTGATGCTTATATGATGATGTTTCTGTTCTATGGAGCTTCACTATATTATATTTCTCTATTGTATTTTATCCATGCGCTGTGAGTTATGCGATAGAGATTCTTTTGTTTTGTTTTACCCTGACTATCGTCCATGGCTGCCTGGCACACCTTTCAGCGCATTATTTCCTTGTTTTGGTGCGAGAGTCATGGGCGGTCGTCACATTTGGTATCAGAGCTTTGGTTAATCAATTTTAGCCAACGCTCGCTGACGTAATTACGTAAGAGAGACGTAATTGTATTTTGATGGATGATTACTATATATAATATAGTAGTTAAGATGGATTTGAACTCCTTATGCAGTTGTTTCTTAAGGTGTTCTAATCATTCTTTTTACAGATATTAAGGATGAGTCAAAGAGGAAAACCAGCTGCTAGGGAAGGCCGTGCTACAGAAGGAGCTGCAGATTATGGGGCTATGTTCGAAGCAATGATGACTTCGATCATGAGGAGGATGCCCGTTCCAGGGCCTACTGTTGATGTTGGAGTTCAAGTCCAGGCTCCAAGACCGGTGGATTTTGCCAAGCTTTGCAAGGATTATACTTCTCTCGGAGGAAAAGCTTTCTTGGGAACGGAGTCGACTATTGAGGTGCAGAGATGGATTGAAGCATGTCGAAGGATTTTTGGTGATCTAGGGATTGAGGATGCAACCAAGAGGAAGCTTGCATCGAGACAGCTTCAGGGGAGAGCTGCGGATTGGTGGAATTCTATCACTATAGATACACCAGAAGAAGAGATTACTTGGGAGCAATTCCAAGTTAGATTTGAAGCTAAGTTCATCTCTACTGCTCAGAAATCGGTCTTGTTTAAGAGGTTTGTGGAGCTCAAGCAAGGTGGGAGGCCTGTTCTTGAGTATATTTCTGAGTTCGAAGCTTTGTCTAAGTATGCCAGATCGTATATTGATTCTCCCTACCAGAAGAACGAGAAGTTTGTGACTGGTCTGGATGCTTATCTGGGAAGGCAGTTAGTGGATCATCTGGATGATCCATTTGAGAAGCTTGTGGAGAAAGCTTTGAGGCATGAGAGTTTGTTCCCTAAGGAAAGTTCTGTTGTTGCTGTAACCAGGGAAGTATCTAAACCACAGCAGAGTGGCAACAGGAAGAGGAAGCAGCAGCAACAGAAGGGTAAGGATGGCCAGAAGAAGCCGAAGAGCGAAATGACTTGCTATAACTGCCAGCAGAAGGGCCATCTTTACAAAGATTGTAAGAATCCCAAGGTGCCGGGAAAGTGTTACAACTGTGATAAGCTGGGACATATCAAGAAGGACTGTCCAGAACCGAGGAAAGATAGGCAGGTTGTGCAAGCCTATGCTTTGGGGGCTGTTCCATCGTCTTCGAAAGCTCCTACTGCTGAGGAGAAGGGGAAGAGTGTGGTGGTTCAAGGTACTCTTTCTATTTGTGGTGTTCCAGTTAGAGTGTTGTTTGATACTGGAGCGTCGCATTCTTTTGTTTGTGATGAGTTGGTATGCCGGTTAGGTATGAAACCGGATATTGTTGATAGGCCATTGGTTGTGACTAATCCGGTTGGGGGTTCGTCATGTTTGTGTATGATATGCCGTGGTCTAGTTGTGTCGAGTCATGATTGCTCGTTTGTTTGTGATTGCTTTGTTCTGAACTTTGCGGGGTTCGGAATTATTTTGGGCATGGACTGGCTTAGGAAGTATGCGGCTAGGATTGATTGTGAGAGGCTTGAGGTGACAGTCGGAAATGTGGAAGGGCGAAAGGTTGTGATACGATGTAAGCATGAGGAAGGCGTCTTCATGAGCTTCATGTATTCGCTGGTTGTTCCACGGGATGGACTGTCATCAGTGCCTATTGTGAATGAGTTTGGTGATGTCTTTGAGGAAGTCAAAGGGTTACCGCCGCATAGGGAGATCGAGTTTCGTATCGATCTAATTGAGGGAGCCAGACCTGTTGTGATGCCTCTTAGGCGAATGGCACCGAGGGAGCAGCAAGAGCTGAAGGTGCAAGTTGATGACCTTTTGCGGAAAGGATTCATTCGGAGAAGTGTGTCCGAATGGGGTGCGCCCGTTGTGTTCGCAACCAAAGCGGATGGATCGTTGAGGTTGTGTGTTGATTATCGTGAGCTGAATAAGGTGACTAAGAAGAACAAGTATCCATTGCCGAGAATAGATGACTTGTTTGATCAGCTTCACGAGGCTAAGGTGTTTTCTCAGATGGATTTGGCAACGGGATTTCACCAGTTGAGAGTGGCAAAGGATAGTGTGCCGAAGACTGCTTTCAGAACACCATCCGGGTTTTATGAGTGGCTGGTAATGCCGTTTGGATTGACTAACGCGCCAGCATATTTTGTGGATCTTATGAATAGGGTATTCAGAGATCAGTTGAATAAGTTCGTGCTTGTGTTCGTGGATGATATTTTGATTTATTCCAGAACTGAGGAAGAGCACAAGACGCACTTGAGGATTGTTTTGGAAATCTTGCGGAAACATCAGCTGAAGGCTAAATTTTCGAAGTGTCACTTCTGGAAGAGTGAAGTGAGGTTCTTAGGCCATGTTATCTCTGGAAATGGCATAGCGGTTGATCCCGCTAAGGTGGCAGCAATCCAGGATTGGATTAGACCTAAGAATGCATCCGATGTGAGAAGTTTTCTTGGATTAGCAGGATATTATCGACGGTTTATCAAAGACTTTTCCAAGATAGCTGCACCGTTAACAGGGTTGACGAAGAAGAACCAAGTGTTCAGATGGGATGATAAGTGTGAGCAAGCTTTCGTAATCCTGAAAGAACGACTGACAAGTGCTCCTGTTTTGACTATTCCGAGTGGGAATGATGAGATGGTGGTTTACACCGATGCATGTGGCACTGGACTAGGAGCGGTGCTAATGCAGAAGGATAAAGTTGTTGCGTATGCTAGTCGACAACTGAAGCCGCATGAAAGGAATTATCCGACTCATGATTTGGAGTTAGCGGCGATTGTGTTTGCTTTGAAGATGTGGAGACATTATCTATTGGGAGTTAGATTCGAGTTGTTTACAGATCATAAGTCGTTGAAGTATCTTTTCTCCCAAAAGGATTTGAATCTTCGACAGCAACGGTGGCTAGAGTTCTTAGCATCGTATGATTTTGGTATAGCCTATACTCCGGGAAAAGGTAATGTAGTAGCTGATGCGTTAAGTCGAAGACATGCAGGATTAGGAGCCATGTTTTCGGAATGGAAGAGTCTTGAGTATTTGGCTGGATTTGATTTCAGGCCTAGATGTGAATTGGAACCTGAGATGTTGGCAAACTTATCGATAAGGCCTACTCTTGTGGAAAGAATTGGCGAGAGCCAAAGAAGAGATGATAAGCTTGTCAAGATTTTCCGTGATTTGGAATCTGGGTTGGACCCAGAGAAGGATAAGGGATTCGAGGTCGATCGAGAGGGTTGGCTTCGAAAGCAAGGACGACTAGTTGTTCCCGATATTGATGGATTGAGAGATGAAGTTCTGAGGGAAAGTCATCACTCGAAGTTGACAATTCATCCAGGCGGAAATAAGATGTATCGGGATATGAAAAGATCCTACTACTGGGAAGGTATGAAGAAGGATGTTGGAGATTTTATTTCCAAGTGTATGAATTGCCAGTTGGTGAAGGCTGAGCAGAAGAAGCCCAGTGGATTGCTTCAGCCATTGGAGGTTCCTACATGGAAGTGGGAGCAAGTGTCGATGGATTTTATTGATGGTCTACCTAGGACAAGAGCAGGGAATGAAGGGATTTGGGTCATTGTAGATCGTTTGACCAAGAGTGCAAGGTTCATTCCTGTTCGATCGACTAGGACTGCATCAAAGTTGGCTGAACTGTATGTGAAGTGGATAGTTCGTTTCCATGGTGTTCCGAAGAGTATAGTGAGCGATCGAGACCCATTGTTCACTAGTAGATTTTGGAAGAGCTTCCAGGAAGTTTTGGGAACTGAGTTGTGTTTGAGTACAACTTATCACCCTCAAACAGATGGTCAGACTGAGAGAGTCAACCGAGTTTTGGAAGATCTTCTTAGGGCATGTGTTTTGGACTTCGGAGGATCATGGGAAGATCACCTTCATTTGGTGGAGTTTGCTTATAATAACAGTTATCAGTCGAGTATTGGTATGGCACCATATGAAGCATTATATGGAAGACCGTGTAACTCTCCGACATGTTGGTTGGAAACGGGAGAAAAGCTGATGCTTGGGCCAGAGATGATTCGTCAAACTACGGATTGTATAGAGATCATTCGGCAACGAATGAGGGCAGCCCAGGATCGTCAGAAGAGTTATGCAGATAATCGTCGAAAGGATTTGGAATTCGATGTGGGTGATATGGTTTTTGTGAAGATTTCTCCATTGAAGAATGCTATAAGGTTTGGGAAGAAAGGAAAGTTGACTCCGAGATTTGTTGGACCATTCCCGATTATCGAGCGTATTGGAAAGCTCGCTTATAGATTGGAGTTACCGGAAAAGATGGCGGGTGTGCACAATGTTTTTCATGTAGCTTATCTACGGAAGTATGTGCACGACCCAAAGACAGTGGTTTCTGCTGATAGCTATGAAGATTTGGAGGTTGATCCAGTTGTTACAAGACCTCGTAAGCCGCTTCGTATTGTTGAAACTGATACGAAACAGCTTAGGAGGAAGACGATTATGTTACTCAAGATACAATGGAGTGAAGATGTCAACGATTGTACATGGGAGGAGGAAGAGAGGATGAAGGCAGCTCATCCAGAACTCTTCGAGGTATGACCCTAAGGTGTCGTGACATCTCATGAATTTGCATCTTGATTTCTATCTTAGAATTCTGCATGCTAGGCTAGAATTGGATGCATGGTTTGTTGATTGCTATGGATGGTAGGCATGCGGAATATCTTTGATTGCTGTTGTTTGCTTGGAATTTCGGGGGCGAAATTCCTAAGGAGGAGAGAATGTAACGACCCGTATTTTACGTGTCGATATATCATAGGATTTGCAGGTCATTGGTGTTGTTTGTGTTAGCTATAGCCTAAGTCGTATGGAGAAGTTAACTCGAATAGAGGTTAACTCGTAGACGAGTTAACGTGTTGGATGTTAAGACATGACCGAGTCAACTAAGGCTTGAGTCGTGTTCGAGTTAGCTAAGGAGATAGGTCGTGCACGAGTTAGGTTTGAGCGACCTAGTGATATGAGCGAGTCAACATGGTAGTATGTGACCGAGTTAAAAGTTAGCTCGTATGACCGACCTAAGGGGCTAGCGAGTTATAGGGAAGACCGACCTTACGGGTTATGGGAGTTAGCTTAGGTCGTAGACAGCTTGGGTCGAAGGGAGCGACCTAAGGAAAACTGCCGAGTTAAGGCTTAGGAATGACCGACCTAGTGGTATGCGACCTATAGGAGTGGACGACCTAAGTTGGTATGTGTATGTTGTTGGGTCGTATGACCTGATGTGTCGTAAGTCGTGACTCGTATACGGGTTAGGTCATAAGTCGTAGCTCGGGTTGTTTTGTTAGGATGACATGTGTTTTAGGTCGTGTGGTGTCTTGAGTCGTATGTTGTTGACTCGGAATGGAGTTAGGTCGGCCTTGCCGAGTTAGAGGTAGGTCGTTAGGTCGGTAACGACCTAATAGCGAGCTCCGAGTTAAGGTTCTGGCCGATCTAAGAGAGAATTCAGCCTATAAATAGTGGAGTTTTTCTCACTTTTTGGCACCGGTTTTTGAAGCGACGAAGTGCTGCCATTTTGAAGACTTGTCTACAACATTTCTTCATCTTCTTTCTCTACTTCCAATCTAATTCTAACATCCATCCAAGATCGAAGATCGAGATCGAAGATCCAAGTGCCAAAGTTGAAGATCTTCATCCGTTCGAGCTAGATTTCATCGTTTCAAGCGAGATTTCGACGAATCGAGCTTGAATCCTTGCTGTCCAGATCTGGAGTTGATTGCTTTTAGGTTGTTTTGGTGATTTGGTGAGTGGTAGTTATCTCTCACGCGGATCCAAAGGAGTATATTGGATTGGTGGCATGTTTGGGTGTTAAAGTTAGAGATTTCATGCATTTTTCTTAGATCGAAGTCTAGATCCATGGTTTTTGAAGATGTTTACTTATGCAAGTTAGTTTAACAAGTATTAGAGACAAAACCCATGTTTTATATTTGATAGATCTATGCTAAAAACTATGGTTTCACATATGTTGGACTTTTGCTCACTTATTTACGAAATTGCCATTATAGTTGATATTGCTTATATTGCTTGTTAGATCTTGTTTGAATGATTGATATTTGAATGTATGATTGATTTGATTGTTTCCAAGTTAGCTAGTAGTTGATTTGGAACAAGAGGATGGAAGAGGATTCAAAAGCTATGGAAGAAGGCTCTTGAATGGTGAAAGCTGCTTAAGGCATATGTAGCGGATGTTGAAGCTCATATGTATAGATTGGATGATGTTGAGATGGGACTTTGCCATGATTTGATGAGGCAAACCATGTTGTTGAGATGAGACTTTGCTTTGATGCGATGAAGCGAAGTATGATGTGAGTTTTGGCTTAATCCAAGCAGGGATCATTCCAAGCATGTTGATAACTTGAAGGGTAGTTCAAGTTGGTTGATAATGGATTGTTCAAGAGGTAGCTTGAGCTTGTATGAGGATAGTCGTCAAGAAGGATGGCTAGGAGGCCTGGATCTCATCGTGGTTGAAGGTTCTAGCATGCTCAAAAGCAAGAGTACATGGGGCGCCCATAACGACTACAGGTAGGTAGTCGGGACACCCAAAAGACTACAGGTAGGTAGTTGAGTACTCTGGGCAAAGTAGATAAGTCCTAGGCACAAGGCAGTGTGCGGAGTTATGGTTAGAACCGGGGTTACCATTAGCCCTTGACAGGTGGTCATTCAACTAACGGTGAAATCAAGGCAAAGTTAACAGTGATAGCCAGAGTCATGGATGTTTGGTTGTATCATCATTCGGTCTCAAGAGCGGTGTTTTCTGGGTGCTTATCTGATCTTGGTTTAGGCCTTGGGGGTTTGTATTTGGAAAACATCGACCTTGACTCGAGTGATAATTACTTTACTTTAATTGCCTGCTGTGTTATGCCTGCTTCTCCTTAGTGTGTGTCTGGGGGCTATCACTGTAGAAAGAGGTGGAGTGGGATGGTTTGGTTCCTATTCCTTTTATCCTTTATGCTCTTTTGGTATGTTTGATAGTTAATTTACTGCTCACTAAGACTTTGTCTGACTCAAGGTTTTATGTCTCCTCTTATTACCTTGGGCTGTTCATCCATGTTTGGGATGGGCAGACTAGGTAGCAGGTGACAGGTGCTGTGCTAGGAGTTCTACGCTGAAGATGACGAAGACGAGCAGGAGGCTTTGCATATTAGTTTTCTTACTATATGTACTGGGTATCCGCTGCTGTATTTGGTTGAGTGATTTGTAGTGAGGCTTTCATGTATGGATTTGTGTAGATGATTGTATAAAACTACTGTGATGCTTATATGATGATGTTTCTGTTCTATGGAGCTTCACTATATTATATTTCTCTATTGTATTTTATCCATGCGCTGTGAGTTATGCGATAGAGATTCTTTTGTTTTGTTTTACCCTGACTATCGTCCATGGCTGCCTGGCACACCTTTCAGCGCATTATTTCCTTGTTTTGGTGCGAGAGTCATGGGCGGTCGTCACAGTCGGGTTCTATTGGTGGCTTCACTTTAGTATTGTTGCATTGTCCACTTCGTTTTACTGTTGCATACATGTTGACTTCGTATATTTGTCATGGTGCATTCATACTTGAAGTACTCGTCAACTTTTGGTTTCACTTAAACTTGGTTTGTATTGGGTTGACGTGCACTGTGTTTCCAGTCTTTGTTGTATATGATTGCATCTTTGAATCTAGTCTGGCCTTGATTTCTTTGTAGTCTGGTTGGACTTGAGACTGTAGCATTCATGTGTACATTACTTGTGCATGTCACTTTTCATTTTTGTTTTCAATTGGGCTTCATCTTGATTTTTGGAATTGCACCTGGGTTGAATCCAGCTTATAGCTCGGGTTTGACCTTGTGCTCGTGTCGTGACTTTATTTGTATTGCACTTGAGTTGAACCCAACGTTTCATTTGGGTTTGACCTGTGCTCAACTGTCCCTGTAATTTTATCAAGTGTATATATCGGTGTGCATGGTCTTGTGGCATGTACAGTGATGCTGTGCATGTCACAAGCTGTTCGTGTATGATGAATTCAAATTTAAATGATAACAAACAACCCAAATAACTGAGACAAATAATATTTTCAAAAACACATTTTATTTTACATTGGAAAAATATTTTATTTTCAATTTTACTACGTTAGTTTATTTTTGCAGATTGCTCAAATGCTGGATTTAATCTGGAATGAAGTTGAAGATCAATTTTGAGTGAACAAGTGATATGTAGTGAGATGCATATGTAAATGATAATTGTGATGTGATTTAAATTGTATTGTGATTGAAATTGTATATATATGTAGTGAGAGCTTGAATTTATACTATTCAAAATTGTAATAAATATTTGTTTGAATAAAATATCTGTTTGAATTTAAATTCTGTGTTATTTATTTTATTCAGCAAATATTTATTTAATCTGTGAAACTAAAATAGTACATTAACAAATACATTTAAATGAATATATATGTTTATTATCATCAAACAAAAATCATATATTCGCATATTCAACACGACCAGTATTGATTGAGAGAATTGTTTATAATCCGAAAGAGAATCCAGTACTAGCAGAAAGGATCAAGAGACTTGAGGTTGGAATAAAGATCCATGATTTAAGGGATTTTATCCTTGACCAAAAAGGATGCCTAAGAAAGAAGGGACGGTTATGTCTACCGAATATGGAGGATTTAAGGAAGGATGGCCTTGAAGAATGTCATCGATCTAAGTTTATGATTCATCCTAGAGGAAACAAGATGTATCAGGATATGAAGAGGAACTTCTGTTGGAAAGGCATGAAGAGAGATGTTGGATTGTGGGTTAGACAGTGTGCAAATTGTCAACATATGAAAGTTGAATATCAGAATCCCGGTGGATTGATTCATCCTTTAGAGATTCCAGTTTGGAAATGAGATTCGATATCCATGGATTTTACAGACGGGTTGCCAAGGTCAAGTAGAGGTAATGAAAGTATATAGGTTATAGTGGATAGTTTGACCAAGAGTGCCTATTTCATTCCAATTAAGTCGACCAGGATGGCACCTGTTTTAGCTAAGTTTTTCATGAAGAACATAGTTAGACTGCATGGAGTTTCTAGTAGTATAGTCAGTGATGGAGATGCTTTATTCAGTCGTGAATTATGGAAGAGTCTATAGAAAATGTTGGTTACCAAGTTTAATATGAGTACAACATATCACCCTTAGACAGATGGGCAAACAGAGAGAGTCAATAAAAATCGAGGATTTATTGAGAGCTTGTGTACCGGACGTTGGTGGATCTTGTGAAGATCACCTACATTTGGTTGATTTTTCCTATAATAATAGGAATCAGGCTAGTATAGGAATGGTGCCGAGCTTTGTATAGAAGGCTATGAAAATCACCAGCATGTTGCTTGGAGATTGGAGACAGATTTGTCCTAGGTCCGAATTTAGTCAGAGAGGCGTTAGAGAAGATTGAGTTATTTCGAGATAGGACGAGGGAAGCTCAGTCTAGATAGAAGAATTACGTAGATAAGAGGCGTAATGACCTAGAACTATCAGTGGGAGATAAGGTTTTCACTAAATATCACCAATGAAGGGTGTGGTATGATTTGGAAAATCAGGGAAGTTATCCCCGAGATATGTTAGTGCAATCCACAATTAAGAAAGGATTGAAGAGCTCGCATACATAATAGAGTTGTCGAGCAGTTTGGTAGGGGTCCATATTGCATATCATGTGTCCCATCTTCATAAATATATGCATGATCCAGAGACTACCATTCCTCCCATAGGGTTGGGTGACCTAGTGGCAGAGCCTAATTTGACTATTATTAGACAGCCAGTTCGGGTAGTAGCCAGAGAAGAGAAAAGATTGAGGAACAAGACAATCAAGGTGTTAAAATTTCAGTGAAGCAACAATGAGAAAGACTGTACTTGGAAGACAGAGGACAGGATTAGAGATACTTATCCAAATTTGCTTTGACTTGGAAGACAGAGGGCATGATTAGAGATATTATCCTGTTGCTTTGAGGGTATGTCTATAAAACCTGGAAAATAAAGAAATGGTTGATATATTCAAGATAATTACGTATTTACAAAATACCGTCTCAATTCATCCTATTTCATCAGATCCGGGTTGTGATATGGTTCCGAAGGATGAACCAGATATGAACAGTTCCAATAAGATTTCATTCTTGAAAAAAAATCCATTTTTGGATTTATTTCATCTATTCCATAACCGGAACAAAGGGGGATACACGTTACACCACGATTTTGAATCAGAAGAGAGATTTCAAGAAATGGCAGATCTATTCACTCTAGGCCGACAATAAGTTCTTTCAAAATTGACTATTCGTTCCTCTCTTAGAAATGTTGCAGAAATGTCTGCGATCGAGTAAATAGCTCTACGAACGACCGGATCGGATCGAATCAGAAAATGGAAAGATTTGTACAAGTTATACGTTTCATCACCACTTTGTAGTTACTAGTCAGTTAGACTAGTATGATTGTAGGAGTTGTTAGAGATGATTACTAAGTTTAGTGTTTAGTCCTTACTGAATTTCGAGGACGAAAATTTAAGGAGAGAGCCTGTAACATCTCTAATTTTTGATAACATTATTCAGGAAATTTAATTCGATAAATTAAATAGAATAATGATGATAAGGAGATTAAGATTTGAATAAATTATATAATAACGCCATGCTGGTTAACATAATAAGTGGGCTTTAATTTGGTTTAAAGGCTAATTTAGTTCCATATGGGCGTATTAGTAAAATAGCCTCCTTATTGTTTCATCTGGGTATTACCTTTTTTTCCATTCGCGTTTCATTTTCTCATGGTCACAAAATCTAAAACCTAAATCAAAGCCGGCAATTACCAAGGAAGAAGAAGGGGAGTCTTAATCTAAAGCTAAGAATCAAGCTAGAAAGGATTAATCAACATCAAATCACAAATTCCTTATAAAGTTTAAGGTGAATAATAATTTATTCCATCTACTTTTGGTTTCTATAATCCTATGATTTCAGATTTATGTTTTATTTCATTTTTATGAAATTTTTAGATGAGATGCAAAGGTTATCAACTGTTTAATTTAAACAATTACCTTGTATGTGTAATTCATATGGTTTTAAAGGTAAAATCAAGAGATATTGGTTTTGAAATGTCATTGAAAAATTTTGTGTTAAGAAAAACATAATTTTGGAGATAGATCTTAATTTTTAAAAAAAATTAGGCAATGGAAATTTTATCATGAATTTTTGAAGGAAATTATGATGCGATTGAGTTAAATATTTATTTTGTGAATTTCAAGAAGAAATTGGGTCCAAAATATTTATGTTTGATTAAACGATTAATTCGAATTTCATTGATTTTCGTTGATTTTTCCCAGTTGATTAATTTGGGGAAATAAATTATTTTAAAGGAAGGGCTATTCTGAAAATGTTGGTTTAGGTTACGGAAATGTTTTAACGCTTAAATCTTTTAATTTAGGATCTGAGCAAATGCAGCAGTTTTAGAAGTAAATTGAAAAGTTTTATGGCTGCCAATCAGTGTATTACAACTAGGCAAGTTGTTAAAAAGAAATAACAAAAAGTTGCTATAATTCGGCCTTTAAATCAGAAAAAGGTGTTTAGCCTTTACTAGAAGGTACCTTTTGACTCTTTGGATTCCGCTCCATTATATTCGAAACCATCTTAGTCGAAACCTTCATAATCGAAACCAATACACATGGTATTGTTTTGGAAGGTATGTAATGGATTGGAGGATAGGCGGAAGCATTAGTGTCGAAGGGAAAGCTTCCGATGGGGTCAAAACCCTGCTTTGTTTTTGTAAGTTAAAATCCTTGCCTTATTTTACTAAAAGGCTTTTGACTTAGTCGAAATGTTTGTTTTTGGAAGGATGTAGTTTAGCTTTCAAAGAAGGTAACTATCTAGTTTCTTCTTAACCTATATGAACAGAAAAAAGAGCGTGTAAAAGGAGAAAAATATATGTTTTTTTATGAGATCTCAGATTGAAATTTCAATCCATATTTCGACGAGATTTGAATCTTTCGAACGAGACGAGTGTCAAAGAAGGCATAAATGAGACTTGATGTCTCGTCTCGTTTGAGTATGAAAATGAGATCATAAAGATCTTAGACGAGATATATGAAATTTAAAATCATGGATAATATATCGAAGTTCAAGAGTTTTGTTGGATATATGAGATTTTAATATTTTATGTACGCGATTAATTATACTTTTTAAGTATAGTTATTCAAACATTAAATGTAAAATTTACATTAAAAATGAAGCCGACTATATATATATATATATATATATATATATATTAAATTTTATAGTTTCAACATTTTTATAAATATCAAAATCATATGTTAATTTGATGCGAATAAATAAAACAATGTTGTACAAATTAAATGTCGTTAACTTATGCAAACAACTCAGTGTTAGGTTAAGGTTAGCAATTTTGGATTTAGATTGTAAATCATATAGATTTTTTTTTTGAACTGAATTTAAATCGTATAACGTAGATTTAAGGATTTTTTATATTGAGTTTAGAATTTATACATGTTAGTTAAAAAATCATTTCACTCTCAAGTGTTTATGCATATATCAAGAATTATTATTGTTTTTATTTGTCTTATAGAATTTCATCATTACAAATTGGGATTGCTCCATAGTAGTTGTTTTGATGGATGATATACATCTTTATTTATGAGAAGAAATAGCTATATTTATTAGGTTCCAACGATGATTTTTTCCAAACTTTTTTAAAAGAACCAACTTTCGAAGAGTGGGAATCTTGGAGGGTCTGCCTCCACCCAACCTTCTTTTATCCGGGCTCTTACGGTGGTACTTTTCGATCCTTCGGAGTTATCTCTTTTGATGGGATTATTGCACGCCTTCGTGAATAATGCTTCCGTGAATAACAGGCTGCTCAAGTGAAGCTGCTAGAGCTCGAACCCTCTCCCTCATCCGTTTTCCAAAGTTCTTCAATACACAATTGGTCCTATCATCCAGACCATTTACCAATTGTACCGACCCTGTTGGCTTTGATTATTAGTTGTAACTAGAGTAAAGTGTATATCTTTACTACTAATAAAGAAAATTCGGTGACTAAACTTTCCACGGTGTCCTTTTGAAATTCCAAAAATACCCTTATCCATTAACGAAAATCCACCATTAGTTTGTAACATCCACCACCGTCCTTTCTCAATGACCATCAATGGAATTTTATTACCAATTTTCCATCGACACCACCAACAATACAACTTGAAATAAAAACGTCGTGATTATCAAAACTTTTGCACTTATTACACATATCCGCTCTAGCTATTAGAAGCACGTACCTACAGTTTATACTAGTATAGATAAAGTGCATACATAGAGCAAAGTGCAATTGTAATTTTATTATTTTGAGAGGTATTTTTTCAAGTAGAACACTCATTTTATACCTTGATGGTTCGAATCCAAGACCTTTAGAATCATAATGTATAAACAACTTACTACCTATCGCTTGAGGTAATGATCTTTTATTTTTGAATTGTACTATTTTTAAAAGGATATCGTATATTAGTTCATTTATCAATTTTTACCTTTCAATTTATTCTTTGGACTATGACATTTTTTTTAACATAGAAGATCATTTTTAGAAGCATTTTGTATAAGAAATGCCTTTTTATGTACTTAGGTCCATTAAAAAGTTTTATTCACAAATTGTAATTTTTGAGAATGATTTTTCAAAAATAAGTGACAATAAATAAACAATAGTCGAATGTCAATTGTTAATCTGCTTCTTTACTTTTAAAGAAGATTATTATATTAAAAAGGTATTTTTATAACCAACGGCACTAATGGTTAACTAATTTTTAAGCAATAAAATCGAAAAGAAAATTTTACGTGATTTACTTTAACAACATTCGATAGTTACTAAAAACATAAGTTTAAGATAGAAGCAATTGAAAATTGACGGTCGAAATTAAAACTAAAATTTAGTGGATCCTATAGCTATTTTTGTACATTCAAAACTGACGAGCTTAAAAAAGCAAGATTCTGAATGAGCTTAAATATAAATGGTATACAATTTATTATTTTATGGTGTTTAAGAGTGTGGAACATGTCATCCGACACTACACCAGAAATGCCAATTAGGCAGTGCTTTTGGCCGTATCAAATGGAATTAGGCAGTGCTTTGGGCCGTATCAAATTTTGACGTGGTAAAAAATTTGATACGGCCCAAAGCCGTATCAAATTGATGAATTTGATACGGCTCAAAGCACTGCCTAATTCATGAATTTGATACGGCTCAAAGCATTTCCTAATTCATGAATTTGATACGGCTTTGGGTCGTATCAAATTATTGTATTAAAGTAAAAAAATGCATTGCTCTCTATTTTTCACATCACATGTTCCCTTCTTCTACATCGATGCCTACGGTCAACAGTCAATTAAAAATACAAATAAATGGACAAGCTTAGCACGTATAAAAATGAATATAGGATATACAATTATACAATGTTTAACACATATAAGAAAATCTATATAAGATATACAATTATACAATGTAACCATTCCTTGGAACAAAAAGGTAAAGATGCTGATAAGCATAAGATCATAAGAACTAGTGCTTCTTCTAATTGGACGTGCTTTAACTAAACCACGTAAATGTAATAGCATCTACCATCGGAGGGAAAGAAACCATCCTGTTATATTAAAATACATGAACAACAAAATCACAATACCAGATAAAAAGAAACACTCGAAAGAAAAAAGGCTTCATCATCTCTTCTAACTTGTTCAGTATCCATAATCGTGAGAGAATTCGGTAACACCCACCATGAGATTAACAACTTGATAGACAAGAAAGCCACCTCCTCCCACAACAATAATTACAAGCACCACAGTTATGGGATTCTTCAAAAGCTCATAGATAGGCTGTAAAATTGCGTACAGCACCCCAGAACTGACGGTCAAAATATACAGCCCATATCTCCTCATATTATCCTAAAACTCATAAAATACACAATAGAAAATAAAATTGCAACAGTATTGCAGTAAAATAAAACTAAAAACCAGCAATCCCCAACACAAGTGATTTAACCATCCCTAATGTCATAAAAAATGAAAACTAAGAAGCCGATTTTCAATTAAGATTAAAAAATTCACAACATACTTACAGCTTAGCCCTCTTCTCGCACGGCAGCTTACATACTTACATACTTACCGCCAATAATTCACAAATAACTCCAGTACCATAACAGTGGCTTCAGATACTTAGGGGATTCTGGCACGGCTGCGTCGAGCGCCTCCAACGCCACATCGCGACTTCCCAAGCAACAAGAATTATCGGCAGTGGGCGAATCATCTCAGGCTAGCATTTCAGATCCAGGCAAAACATTGGAAGTAGAAATCGCTACTTCATTCAAGGCCGATTGAATCGAGACTTCGTTCAAGGCAGGTCCAGGCAAAATGGTGACTATAGATCTATAGATGAGTTCAAGGAAGGTCCATACGAATCATCTCAGCCGAGCATTTCAGGTCCAAGCGAACTAGTAGAAGTAAAAATCGCGACTTCATTCAATGCAGATTGAATCTTGACTTCGTTCAAGGCAGGTCCAGGCGAAATAGTGGCTGCAGCTACCAATGGGCGAGCGAAATTGTAAGTTTAAGCGGGAATGGATTTGGGATTAAAGACTTGCCGTGGGAGTGGGAATGGATTTGGGATTTTGAGCATCTCCAGCGCGCATGAGTAAATTGATAAATGGAGGATATCACAGCTACAACCAAAACTAAAGCCTCATGGTTCTGGCCATCAAAGCCTAGAAGCAATAGAGCGATGCTCAGTGAAGTTCCACCAAGTAAAACCCATCTTTGAAGACGCACGACTTTATTTCTATTTTCATTTGATGGGTCCTGTTTTTGAATCGATGATATTCCTCAAGCCTTGGAATGAGATTTAGGGATTGTGAGCAGGGCGTGATTTAATTTAGGGATTGTGTAATTTAGGGATGGAGCGAAATGAAAATAGTGCGGGAAATGAAAACTAGCGCAAGGAAAATGTAGTGATCCGCGGCCTTTCAAACGTAGGGTTAGATTTTAGGTGTTGTGGGGGGTGTGGATCGCAGAGGCAATTTGATACGGCTTAGAGCCGTGTCAAATCTCCACTTCCTGGTGTGCCAAATTTGCTGTTTTGGTGTAGTGCGAGGGCGGACCAGGGAGTAGGTTCAACTGGGATGTAGCCTACATTTTTTACAGTCAAACGATGAGCTTAAAAAAATCAAACTCTAAATGAGATTAAATATAAATGATGTAGAACTTATTTCTTTATGACATTTTTAAGACTGGTTAACTGGTATATGACACCCAAAGACCGTGACAGGAATGAGCTCATATGGAGTATAGCCTATCCAGAAAATACGAGTTTCATTAAAATACCAAGAACACTTAAACATTTTTTACATAAATGGTATTTCTACCTAAGGAATATCAAATTTGGATCGTAAATGGTGGATACATAAAACATTAATTATCACTTTACACAAGCTTAGAAAAAGCACTTTTGAGAAATATGTTGTTTGAATTATGACCACATTTTAGATTAGCTTGACATTTTGTTAAGATATATGAACCTTTTAATCTAAAGGCCGTGCTTAATCGTGTTACTTATATCGATCAATATATGCACTTTAGCGTATTGTTTAAAATTCGTCTTCGAGCAAACTTTAGCCCTGGTTTTTAACTAGAGTAGAAGACAATCTAAGTACGTACCACAATCTATCATTTAAGTATTTATAGCAAATTTAAGAACTGAATTTGGGCCAGATAATGACAATTAATGAATGGAGAATGATTTCCTATTGTGATGAGTTGAAGAAACAATAAACTAATGTCATTTTTTTGCCTCTAATTTAATTAGATTAAATGGAAAATAACATCATTTTAATTTTTTCGACATCTAATAGCACGAATTGGAGTCTAACCATACTTATATAAAAAACAGAACACCACTTGGTGGACATATCAAAGCTTAAAGATATATTATATTGGAATACCGAATACAAATACATTTTTGAAGAAGATTTAGAAAAGCATTTTAATTTCATATATATCAACTAGTCAACCAAAAAATCACGAAATACCTAAAATTATAATTAATTTTTAAAATTAAAATTAAAACATTTTAAATTATTACAAATCAAAATTATATGAGAAGAGAAACCCAAACTGAAAAATGTTTGCATCGCAAGTAAGTAAAATTGTTGATGCCACAATCAACCATGGATATTTAGCTTGCAAAATAATCATAATTTAAATTAGTTGAATTAGTTATCTAATCGGTATCGACCGCAGAGATCCATCAACAAATCACGATAATTGGATTTCTAAAATTTTAATTCGATCTTATCGAGTTTTTAAATTGAATTGGTTTGATCCATCTATTTTTGAAAAGTTTTGTATTGTATTGGATTGACTGAATAACCAGTCCACGTGCACCCTTAGTAATTATACATTAGAAGATGTGAACCTGTCCTACGTAGCTACTATATTTATTTTTAGTGATGTCCATATTACTATCATCATTTCCGCATGTCATACGCAAAATTTCCAATGAAAATTTAGCGCACCCCTTGATGAATTCCTGGGTCTGCTCTTAACATCTATCGAGCCATGTTAGTGTTAAACATCTTTCCTAAACTCATTTTAGATTAGCTTTTTCTTAACACCAATTCTAGTTTTATTTTTTGAATTCACATCTTATATTATTCCAAGGCTCATATTGTCAATGATCCTATGGAAATCGTTCAAGCATACCAAATATACAGTAGAGCAATTGCTCTTCAAGGTGACAAGAACGATGCAAACTATACTAGGAGTAATGATAGGTAAGTCATTGAAACATCGAATTACTTCGAACACTAGTCTTTTACTTCTCCCTTGTAAATTAAAAATGCACCATTGAACATTTTGACTGCTAAAATACAATTGAGTAAGCATTAAATCTACAATTGGGTAACCTCTTCTCTTATTCCCTTCCTACGGCTTTTGAGACCAAAGGCAAAAAACAGCCTTCTGTTAACTGTCTAATAGTACACAACAACAAAATAGCCGTCTTAGTTAAAATCTTGAAGTTGTAATCGCGAAAGATAGTGGTCCTGTCGAAATAGATTAGATTGACATGATATAAACTCTACTATGCTACTACAAATAAAATATCTTTAACAAGAGAAGAATATACACACACGCACACAGAGAGCCCACAACGTAGAGCAAAATTTACTAATAAAGTAACATGTAAAAGCAAATACGAAAACAGTTGAAACCAACTCTTTCATAGGTATAACATGATAGGAACATTTGCCATAGTGGGCCATTAAATCAGCATCGATTATACCAAAGCAAAAAAATATAACCCGACAATAAGAATCTTAATAGAAACTGCTATAACAAATCATTATCCACCATCAAAATTACCAACAAACAAACAATATATAGTGTGAACTAACAACTTAAATTGCATAATGTTGCAGACTGAGCAAAAATGATATAGGCTCAAAGCCAAAACATAGAAGCAACTTCAACTAAAATATATAGATATATTTTTCAACTTTATTTGATTATCAACATCGTAACCCTACCTAATCAAACTCAAGCATTATAGCCAATTTATGAATACAACCTTCAATTTGTTAAGAAACTGGAACTATTTTCTAACTAATTTTTCTTGTGCTTTATTAATAAGACTTTTTACCTTTATCTCTTTAAATGAATCTAATCTGACTGCAGAAGATATAATAAGTTAAAAGAACTCCCCGTTTTTGCCTATACATAACTAAACTTCTTTGCTTATTCTACGTTGGTTGTTTAGATTATCTTTCTAGTACTTTCCATAACGATATCTTTGTTAAGGCTAGACCAATTTCTATCTTTGGTTCTATCGAAAAAACTGTTAAATGCTACAAATGTGTAACGACTCACATGTCGACTTCATAATAACCACGACACTTGTTTTCCATTCTTTCGATTTATCTTTAGAAGAAATATGCTTTTACAGAAGTACATTGATTGGAAAGGTAGAAATTGGTAGAGTGTATTGTTTTTGAAGATAAACATGAAGAATGGGAAAAAGTGTCACGATTATACTAAAGTCAATATGCGAGTCGTATGTTTTCCTAGCATTCTCGACAATTTCATTGGTAGAACCAAAGATAGAAATTGGTCTACTTTTAATAAAGATATCATTATAAGAAACTACTTGAAAGATATTCCAAATAATTGGGATAAAATATGCAAAGAAGTTTGATCATGTGTGTGTGTGTGTGTGTGTGTGTGTATGCATATGAAGTAAGGAGTTCTTTTCAATTATTTTATATTATGTAGTTAGATTTGATTCATTTGAAGAAGTGAAGAAAAATGTTTTATTAATAAGGTTAAATGAAAAGTAAGTTGGTAAGTTGTTCTAGTTTCCTAAGGAAATAAAGGTTGTATCCACAAATTGGTTACAACGTCTGAGTTTGACTATGCAGGACTACTTTGTTGCTAATCAAATAAAGATGGAAAATATATCTATATAGTATAGTTTAAGTTGCTTTTATCACCCAACGCTATAATGATGACGATAATTGAGCTATCCCTTGCTCATCATATGTTATCATCTTATGATGCCGATTACGATTCCAAATTTTGCTTGCTCAGTGGAAACAAGTATGAGGTGTATAATAATTTAGATTACGAATAACCTTCGTATCAGTTAATGAGATGTTCATTTTAAAGTCATGTAATGGTATAATCTCATTATTAAATAAAATATATGCAAATGTTGCTTTGTAGAACCGTGCCACAAAACAGTCGAGGCCTCTACCAGAATCATCCATCTCCTATTAACGTCAATGTCATCATTATATAATGCAATGAGTATCGAATTTGGATGTGGCTTTGATGTCAAAAGCAATGACTACAAGTTTGTAAAAATCCTTCATTTCCATCAAAATAAGCATTACAATTTGGTTAAGGTATACAACCTGAGGTTCTATTCTTAGGGAACTATACATAAAGACGATTTTTCGACTTTCCAATATATCGATTGCGATGTAACAACATGCAAGAAATGGACATGCTTTTGGACCGAATACACTCATCATTATGAAATTTCTCCTATCCTGATTTTTGTTGATTTGAATAATGAACTATTTGAAATAATGCCACTGCCTAAGAAACATGATCCGGAACATTGCAGTTATGCTTATAATGCTTTGCATCTTATGAACGGCAAAATGTGTTATATAGAAGGTTGAAAGCAATCACACATATTTTGAATTATGGAGTTTGTCCATTATAATGAAAGCTTAGTTCCACTTAAAAGAGAAGATGGATGGCGCATATACATGAGGTTTTTTTAAATTTGATACATAAATACATTAACAGGGTGAATTTGTATCATCTTTATGATTTTATGCTATAGATTAATTTACTGTGTTTTGGTTCCTCAAGGACTAGAGATGATTGCAATATGTTTCATTGTCCTTTTGCAATAAACCATCTTATTTGTTTCTAAGATACATTTATAATTTTCTCATAGAGAAACCGCAAGGGCACCGTGTTAGTCTAATGCATTTGTTCACTTGCTTAAGAGGGCATTTTTTAGCATACTTGATGGTTTAATGGTTACAGAAGATTGCACTACGCTTAATTGTTTACAGTAAAGCATCTTGCTTGTTTCTTAGATTCTTCATTTATAATTTCTAATAGAGAAAACTGCAATGCCACCATGTTAGTTTAATACATATTTTGTTTCACTGGCTTATATATCTTATTGCAACTTACTTGAAGGTTTTATCCTTATAGATTCATTGAATAAATATTGAGATGGATGCATGGAATTCAGTTTCTTGAGTACATCGCAATCGTACTTGGTTGTAGAGGAGATGATATAAAAGAAGCTGTTCACGGTTTTGAATTTAGGATCCATTCTGTATGAAGCGAGCTGAGAATCTGAACGGAGCATTTGAGTAGGGAATTCTAGCGTAGAATGTTGGGTGAACATAGAATGCATTTATGTGCTATGAGCAGAGAACATGAGTGGAGTATTTGAAATATATATTTTTTTAAATAAAATTAATTTATAATTAATTAATTATTTTTTTACTGAATAACATATATCGATAATTTGCAAAAATAAATAAATTAATCAAATAAATTATAAAATTTTAAGTTGTTTGGATTCGGTTCAAACCAACTTCATAATATAGTGCACTTCAATGCAATCGCAATGGATAAAACCTTATTTCAAATGGATCATATTTGAATAATTTACTAGTGTTAAAATTTTATGAAAGTTTAAATTTAAATTGCTTAACGTTATGATTAACTAAACAACCCCCTTCACAACCCAATGCATCATTTTTCTCCATTCCCACAACATGTCATTTGCCTTTGCTTGTTGGACGCAGGAATAAGGAAATTTGGAGTGCCAAACGATACCTTACTCCATTTATAAATCATAAATTGTAATTTTCTAATGCTTTAGGGATTGAAAAGCCCTTGGTTTTTGCTTTATTTATCATGCTCATTGAATATAACAGGAACATGTAAGCAATCATTTTGCCACTGTTCTAAGATTTAAGTGTAGGAAGGTGTCTTGTAGCCCAAAAATCATGGGGGTTCAAATATTATGCAACGATCCTGTTTTTAAATCAAATTTAATTTAATAATTAATATAAAAATTTGGAGTAAATTTGAATTAATTTTTAAAATTTTCAAAACAAATGAATATTGTGTTTGTCTATTTATATATCTATATGTATAGAATGGATTATAATTTAAAATTGAATTTGAAATTTGAATTTGAATTTAAAATTTAAAAAAAAATCTTAGTAAAATGATTGGATTTAAAAATATTATATATATGTAATTTATTTAATGTGTAATTAGTTTTAAGACATTTTCTTTCAAATAGTATATAATAATATAAAGTAATTGTCTTTATATAAATAGGAAATGTAATTTTAAAAACAATATAAAATATAGAAAAGACAAGTGTTTAGTTTATAATACATAAGTTAACAAGTGTTAACTAATGAAGCATGAAATGTACAAGGGTCATGTTTGTTTTTCTTTTTTTTGAGAAAATTAATAAATATAGAAATCAAGATTATATAAACCATTTCAACTTCTTTTTCTCACTTCTTTATCACTTTCAAACTTTAAAAATCCGAGAAAAAAATCAAAAGCCTGTGAAACCAGAAAATTAAAAAATCAAAGCCAGAAAATCATCAAAGAAGCAAAACCTGAAAATTAAACACCTTTTATGATTCAAAGTCTAACGCTTGGAAATCATCTCAAGCCATCAAGTGATTAAACAAGAATTCAAAGTCAAGTCTGTAAACAAATTAAGCAAAGTAAGGATCATCTCGGCAGCTAAAAAAAATCAAAGCTTTCAAGATCAAAGAACCACAAGCAGTTTAAAGATCAAGCAAGCTTCCAGTTTTCAAAATAATCAACTTCTAGTTTTGTTTACAAGTTCTCTGTTTTCCTCGATTATCAGGTGAGTAAACTCTTTAAAATATGGATCTGAATATGTTATTTGAAAATAGATTTAAAGTAAATTGAAAAATTGCTTACATGTGTATAAATCTGTGTGTGTATATATAGATGTGGCTGTGCATGTCTGAGAACATACATCTATCTCTGTTTCTAGTTTCCAGGTTTTCAAAACCTATTCAAAACCCAATTACTTCCCCTCTGATTCATTTTAGATTTTAGGATCTAAAGGAAATATGTTTATTAAATCAAGATCTAACTTTAAAAAATAATTTAGAGATAAAATTGATGAAAATTGGTCAGGGAAGATGATATACAGTAGAAATTCAAGAATATGCCTCAATTCAAGTATCATAATCTCTCGATTTACTTACCTCACCAAATTCGACATTATAAACTATGATTTTTAAAATAAAATTCCAGATTTATAGTTTGATATGGTGTGAGAAATAGTGAGATGAACAGAACCACGTTTTTCACCAAATTCTGGTGAATGATGGTCTATTGCTGTCGAGATCGGAACTGTAGCATGCTGGGAGGTCAGAGAGTTTGAAAAAATTGATCAGAAAAATTCTTGATCAATGTGGATGATGAACGAGATGAATTTGTGGTTTCAACCTATGTTTTGGTCATAACTGAAAATCCGATTGCCATGGCTTCATCGGAGCACCGGAGTCGATTGCACCTGTGCCAATCAAAACGAGGGGAGTAGGCGTAGCTCCGGCCAGAATTTCATGACCTCTAATGATTGGAGGAGGAAGTACGAGGTGTTCTTGGTGATCGAAGTTTCATTCCAGTTGGTGATGAATAACAAAATCTTGTGTACATCGACGTTGTGGGTTTCTAGGTCCTCTGGTAGCCAGGGAAAGTTGTCGTTGACCTTAGACGGTCGTAGCATCGATCGAAGATGGCTGGAAGGCCTGGGCATGTGCATGGTGTCGAGGTTGTATCAGAAATTTGGGTTTGGGGAAGAAGGCTATGGACTCGAAGGGGTCTTTGGGAAGACTGAGTGCAGGCTCGAGTTTTGATTCGAGTAATTGTTGAGTTGCACTAGGTATTATAAACTTAAACAAAAACTCTATGTTTTAAGATGAAATTTGGGGTTAACTTGGAAGAGACTCGAAAGTAAACTGGCATTTTCCTCTGGTGATGCTCGGGTTGGCCTCGGGGAGGTTTTAAAATAGTTTTCAAAATTTAAAATTAATTTAAGTTTAAGCAAGTTTTTAACTTATTCTTTAAAAATAATTATTTTATTCTAAAATGAGGATGAGTAATTGTTTAAGCTAATTATTTTAAGATAATTAAGTATATTTTAATTATGTAATTATTATTTATAAAATAAATTATTAATTTATTTAAAAAAATGTAATTAAAAGAAAATTAAAATGGAATATTGATTTTTAATTCTTAATTTACCATAATCTCTTATGCTAATGATGATTAATTATGAGAGCTATTAATTAAAGATTTTGATAATAATCAAATGATTAATTAAGATAAATGATTTATAATTATTTAATTAATTAAAGAATAATAATTAAAGACTGATTAACTATTAATTTATGGTTAACTAATTTATAATTAAGAATTAATTAATTAATGTAATTAATTAAGTAATATTTAATTAATAAAAGTGATTAAGATTAATTAATTAGTAATCAAGGACTAATTAATTTATAATTAAGAATAATTAATCATTAATTAAAGATAATTAATGAAAATAATTATGTGATTAATTAATTATAATCACACGGCTAATTCATCTTTTTTGTAGATGATTTATTATTATTGAATGCTTTGTATTGATTGATATCTCTGATATGTGATTGTGATACCATGTGATATGAAATTGCTTTGTGCTAAGTTCTGACATCTGTGAATATATTGCTGTATGAATGTGAAAATAATTGGCCCATAAAATGACATTTGAATTTTGGTGCGACAGGGAGTCGGATTCCAGTTGGTTATCCGAAACCCACATCAAACCTTAATGGTGAATCTTTGTGTTTGATATATCTTTTTAAACTAAACACTCATTATTCGGTTTAGCCGGGAGAGGACTTTGTGTCATATAACCCATTCTGAATAGTGATACGACGAAATGGATAACATTTGAAGACGGTGGTGAAGACCGAGTGTCTTCAAGAACAATAGGGTGACCTATCGAATGACTCTGCACTGAGTTTCTATGGTATAGAGATCTCCATGGGTGATGGGGAGTCCGATCGGGATTGTGGATGCCGGATTGCAGGGTCTTCTTTGGAAGTGCCTTCGCTTCTGTTCGAACCCGAAACGGACTAGTATGGCTGTATGTATGACATTACACTTCGAGACATAAAACTGATTTCTATCAAATACATTTCTGTTGGTGGCGGAGAATTTATTCTCTTAGCTTAACACCCTTCTTTGATACGTACGAGCTCAAAGGTTATATAGTTGAGGGTTATCAGTGATATACTCCCAATTTGGTAGTGTGGCATGCTGAGTGCTGCTGATCATTTGTTGGTCGAAGCATGGCTTTTGTGAAAAGCGTAGCTTTGCGGAAGGGACTTCGTTAGACCTCTCAACCCAGAAATAGTCAAAATAGGACGGATGCGGCAATGTTATTGGGGGTAGCGCCCCTTAGGGTATGTGCATTTCCTTCTAGATAAATGGTGATATCATGGTATGGAGCCTAGATATTTAACCTACGTGGTTGTTGGAATTTGTTGGTGTCGATGCCTCAGATAATGGTCGGTGACGACCGAAGGATGGCATACTCGTGTAGTAGTTACATAGTTATAGAGGTAACCCTGTCCTTATGTTGGCAGAGAGCTGGTTAAGTTCTCGGGGTGTCCCTCCAGAGGCGTACCCATTCGGCGTAGGAAGTTACTTAGCCTAACCATTTGTTGGAAATCCAAAGAAACAATACGAGCCCTGTACGATTTTAGTTGTATAACCTGCCATGCAGCGTAGCGGTAACCTACCATAAAACATAGTAGCTATAGTAGGCATACTACGAAATGTGTGCTGGCTAAGATTAATATTATACTTTCGAAATGTTTTTCTACATTATGCACTAATAATAATATCAAAAAGATTTTTCTTGTATCAATCATGTTTGACTATCATAAGAAGAAATCTCCTTCAATTGTGCGATTGCATTATGTGTGTGGCGGGTGGCGTTATGGTAGTTTCATTTTCCAAAAGCATATCAGATTTTTTTTAGAATTTTTTTTGTACAAATAACTGTTTTGTTTACTCATACCAGTCCCATGACCAGAGTTTATTGTTTCATTCCTAAACTCTGGGTGCCCATAATTTTCCACACAGGCATCCTAGAAGCAGGTTATTCGTATTTTGGAGCTAGATTTAGAAGTCTTTTGGAAGTTGTCGAATTTTGGAAAGCTTTTGGTTTGAAGATCTTTTGAAGCCTTTTTGAATCTAAAAAGCTTGGAGTCTTGGAAACCTATTGAAGTCAAAGTATGTTGGAAACCTTTTTGAAGTCTCTGTTGTCCTCCGTTGTGATGTCATTATTTCGTTGTATCATGTGTATAACACTATGGTGTTGGTGATCCAAGTTGTAATGAATATTGTATAAGTGTTGTACCTGCGTTGTTCATCAATGATAATTCATTTTGTTTTCGTTGTTTATATTCATCTAATGTTGTTATAAGCTCCGTCGAACTGGGTTCAACGCTTGAATCTCCGGTAGTCGGATACAAGTGAGGTATTTTATGTCGATTTTCAACCGCTGAATTTCGGTTGTGACGATAGTATCAGAGCTAAAGGTTTGAGTAAGAACTTTAGCTACGGAGTATAACACATTAGGTGGCTCATTAGAGATAGGGTGAAGAATTCCTTAGAATGAGTATAAACCAAGAGACCGATACCCTAAAATTTCTCTGCCAATTTCTTTAAACTGTTGATATTCCCTATGATATCTTGTCCGTATACCTAAATCAAATTTTCTTACTATTTACAGATAGTGAGAATGAGCGGGAGAAGGGGACGAGCTAGGCGACAGGGAAATACCAATACAACTAGTCCAATCCCTGTAGCAACAGAAGCAGCTATTCCCACTCAACCTCACCCGAATCTGACTGATGTATATAGAAGTTTTTTCAGACTTGGTGGAAAGCCGTTCACTGGCAAGGAGTCTATTATCGAAGCACAAGCCTGGATTCGATCGTGTGAAGGAATTTTTAGAGGTCTAAAGTTGGAGGATGACCAGATGAGATTGATAGCTTCATGGAAACTCCAAGAGGAAGCTCTAGCATGGTGGGAGACTGTTACAGTGGATGAGCTAGAAGATGAGTTCACTTGGAGTTGATTCAAGGAGGTGTTTGAGCAGCGATATATGCCATCTGCTGGTATCTCCAGAATGTACCAGGGTTCACGTACTTGAAGCAAGAAAGTTTATCGTTTAAGGAATATTTGAAAAAATTCAATGAATTATCTCGATTTGGTCCGGAGTTGGTGAACACAACTTTGAAGAAGAATGAAAGATTTATTCGAGGAATGGATAAGAAGTCCCACAAAAGGATGACAACCCACGTAAAATAATTTTTTTTTGATTTGATCGATATGGGTTATAATATGCTAACCCTGGATATGCAGGAAGTTACAAAGGAGAAAGAAAATGCAAGCAATTCGAATTGGAAGAAAAGGAAGTTCAGAGGGAAGAAACCGTATCAAGGCAAAGAGAAGAAGAACAATCAGGAAAATCCGGCAAAGAATATTACTTGTTATAATTGTCAGAAGAAGGGCCATTACTCAAGTAGATGCGAGAATCCAAAGAAACAAGTAAAGAAACAACAACCCATGAAGATGAGTCAGGGAGCCAGAGAATGCTATTATTGTCACAAGCCTGGACATGTAGTTAAAAATTGCCCAGTAATGAAGCAAGCTCAGGTAACGAAGGTGTATGCGATAAAAGATGACCCGTCAACTTCAAGGGCAGATAAAGGAAAAGGAGTTCTAGAAGGTAACCTTCTCATTTATGATAGAATTATTAGAGTTCTGTTCGACACAGGTGCAACACATAGCTTTATCTCCCAACGCACCGTAAACAAATTAAAACTTAAACCTGAATTTCTTGACGAGCCCATTTGCGTGAATACCCTAGTTGGTGGCCCTGTGAACCTTTGTCTCCGATGTAGAGAAGTTCTTATCTCGTATTCTTGTCATCAACATCCTATCAGTCTTTTTGTCCTCGATTTTAATGAATTTGAAATCTTACTCAGAATGGACTGGCTAATGAAATACGAAGACAAATTAGATTGTAACAATTGAATGATTTCGATCAGAACCAAATTTTGAAATTTATTGAAATCTCTTGTGAGGATCCGAGTCCTAAGAGAGATAAGCTGATTTATACTTTGGGGTATCCCGAACCTAGTCTGGAATCTATACCTATTGTCCGGGAATTTCGAAACGTATTCGAAGAAGTTAAATCTTTACTTCCACACAGGGAAATTTAATTCAGAATCGACTTAGTTCCCAATGCTCGTTTTGTTGTACATGCAAGCCTCAGGATGGCACCTAGGGAAAGAATAGAACTAGTCAATCAAACCCAAGATTTGCTAGAAAAAGGATTAATACATCCTAGTTTTTGCCAAGTCTGGTGGATCCTTGAGATTGTTTGTGGACTACCGCGATCTTAATAAACCAACTCTCAAAAATCCTTTACCCAGAATCGATGATCTGTTCGATCAGCTACACGGCGCTCGATTCTTTTCAAAGATGGATTTAGCTCAAGGATTCCATCAACTAAGAATTGCTAAAGGCTGTATTCATTTAACTGCTTTTAGGGGGGCAAACACATTCTACGAATGGTTAGTCATGCCTTTCGGACTAACCAATGCTCCCGCATACTTCGTAAACTTAATGACCTGTGTATTTCGAGGAGTGTTGAATACATTCGTTCTTGGGTTTATTGAAGATATTCTGATCTACTTAAAAACTGAAATGGAGCATGCTGAGCACTTGAGAATTTTTTTGGAGATGTTGAAGAAGATCAATTTATTCGCCAAATTTTCTAAATGTCATTTTCGGGTCAAGGAAGTTAGATTTCTCGGGCACATTGTTAATGAAGAGGGAATTTCTATAGTTCCTGACAAGATTTTCGCTACTCTAGACTGGAAATAACCCACTACTCCGAAACATGTCAGAAGTTTTTTGGGTTTAGCGGGATACTACAGAAAATTTGTCCAAGATTTCTCTAAGTTGGCCAGTCCGTTGACTAGGCTGACAATGAAGAATACTAAGTTTGATTGGACTCCGAAGTGCGAAGAAGCATTCCAAGAGTTGAAGAGGAGATTGACTACTGCTCCCATTCTCGCTATTATTAACAAGAATAAGGCTTATCAGTTTACACAGACGCTTATGGTCATGGTGTGGGTGCTATGCTAATGAAAAGTTATAGAGTAATTGCCTAAGCGTGTAGACAATTACGCCCACATGAGAAAAGCTACCCAACCAACGATCTCGAACTTTTAGCTGTTATCTTTGCCTTAAAAATCTGGCGTCATTATCTTCTAGGTAAAAATCTCTTTCAACCTTCCTAAGAATTTAAAAGTATAACTTAACTTATTATTTATACTTAATAAATCCTTATGTTTTAGGTGAAAAATTCAAATTATTCACCGACCACAAATCACTGAAATATCTCTTCACCCAAAAAGATTTAAATCTAAGGCAATAACATTGGTTAGAATTTCTAGCGTCATACGACCTAGATATTCAGTATACACCCGAAAAAGCCAACATAGTAGCTGATGCTTTGAGTAAAAGACATGTTGTTCTCGCTTATTTGGTTGTCACTCCTACTCTTCTTGAGAAGATCGCTAGTAAGCAGAAAGAAGACGAGTTTCTTCAGGGAATTTATAAAAATATGTCGAGGTGAAGATTCCAGTTTTGGAATCGAAAATAAAGGAATTATAAGACTGAAAGGCAGATTGTGTATCCCAGATATCTCGGACTTAAAACGTGAAGTTTTGGACGAGTGTCATAAGTCCAAACTTAGTATCCATCCAGGAGTTAATAAGATGTATCGAGATATCAAAAGAACTTTCTGGTGGAAAACAATGAAAAGAGTTTTATCTATCTATGTCAGTCATTGTGCAACTTGTCAGCAAATTAAAAGTGATCAGACGAAAATGGCAGATTTACTCAACCATTGGAGGTGCCTAAGTGGAAATGGGATCAAGTGTTTATGGATTTCATAGACGGGTCGCCACGCACTCGAAAGAGGAATTAAGCAATTTGGGTTATTGTGGACCGTCTGACCAACACTGACCACTTTATCCCAGTAAAATCTACCCGAATAGCGGCAAGTTTGGCAGAGCTATGTATAAAAGAAATCGTTCGTCTCCATGGAATACCCAGTAGTATAGTGAGTGATCATGACCCGATCTTCACTAGTAGATTTTAGGAGGCGTTTTAAGCTATACTTGGAACTAAATTGAACTTCAGTACTCCTTACCGTCCGCAGTCTGATGGGCAGACTGAAAGGATAAACCGAATCTTAGAAGACCTATTGCGTGTTTGTATACTTGACTTTGGCGGTTCATAGGAGGACCATTCACATCTGGTTGAATTCTCATATAACAATAGCTATTGGCTAGTATCAAAAATGGCTCCTTTCGAGGCATTATATGGTCGTCCGTGTCGATCACCTGCATGCTGGATCGAGTCAGGTGATAGACTCGTCCTTGGAATAGATATGATAAAGGAAGCTACTGAAAAGTTGATTTTATTCAGAAGAAAGTGAAAATTGCTCAAAGTCGTCAGAAAAGTTATGATGACCGTAGGAGAAGAGCTCTAGAGTTTCAAGTTGGAGATTTTGTTTTCTTAAATGTATCTCTAATGCATGGGGTGTTGAGGTTCGGAAAGACTGATAAGTTGGCACCGTAATATATTGGTCCTTTTCCTATACTGGAGAGGATCGGTCCTCTGGCATATCGAGTGCAGGTACCCAGCTTATCTGGCGTCCACGATATGTTTCACGTTTCTCACCTTTGGAAATATATGCACGATCCAGACTATATTATTGAGGAGGCTGCTCAGCAGGATTTGGAAATCACACCAAATCTGGTAGTAAAAAGAGAACCGTTGAAAATAATTGATCGAGATGAAAAGCAGCCGAGGAATAAAATTGTCAAATTTTGAGGACGAAATTTTCTTAAGGGGGAAATCTGTAATGATCCTGTTTTCAAATCAAATTTAATTTAATAATTAGTACAAAAATTGGGAGTAAATTTGAATTAATTTTTAAAATTTTCAAAACAAATGAATATTGTGTTTTTCTATTTATATATCTATATATATATAGAATGGATTATAATTCAAAATTAAATTTGAATTTAAAATTAAAAAAGTCTTAGTAAAATGATTGGATTTAAAAATATTATATATATATATGTAATTTATTTAATGTGTAATTATTTTTATGACATTTTCTTTTAAATAGTATATAATAATATAAAGTAATTGTCTTTATAAAAATAGGAAATGTAATTTTAAAAACAATATAATATATAAAAAAGACAAGTGTTTAGTTTATAATACATAAGTTAACAAGTGTTAACTAATGAAGCATGAAATTTACAAGTGTCATGTTCGTTTTTCTTTTTTTTTGAGAAAAATAATAAAAATAGAGATCAAGATTATATAAACCATTTCACTTCTTTTGCTCATTTCTTTATCACTTTCAAACTTTAAAAATCTAAGAAAAAAACTAAAAGCCTATGAAACCAGAAAATTAAAAACAAATCAAAACCATAAAATCATCAAAGAAGCAAAACCTTGAAATTAAACACCTTTTATAATTTAAAGTCTAAAGCCTGGAAATCATCTCAAGCCTTCAAGTGATTAAACAAAGATTCAAACTCAAGTCTGTACACAAATTAAGCAAAGTAAGGATCATCTCAGTAGCTAAACAAAATCAAATCTTTTAAGATCAAAGAACCATAATCAGTTTAAAGACCAAGCAAGCTTTCAATTTTCAAAATAATCAACGTCTAGTTTTGTTTACAAGTTCTCTGTTTTCTTCAAGTATCAGGTGAGTAAACTCTTTAAATTCTAGATTTGAATCTATTGTTTGAAAATAGGTTTAAAGTAAATTGAAAAATTGCTTGCATGTATATAAACCTGTGTGTGTATATAGATGTGGCTGTGCATGTCTAAGAACAGACATATGTCTCTGTTTCTAGTTTCCAGGTTTTCAAAACCTGTTCAAAACCCAATTACTTCTCCTCTGATTCATTTTATAATTTGGGATCTAAAGGAAATATGTTTATTAAATCAAGATCTAACTTTAAAAAATAATTTTGAGATAAAATGATGAAAATTGGACAGGGAAGATGATATACAGTAGAAATTCAAGAATATATATCAATTCAAGTATCATAATCTCTCCATTTACTTGCCTCACTAGATTCAACATTATAAACTATGATTTTTAAATAAAATTCCATATTTATAATTCGATATGGTGTGAGAAATACTGAGATGAACGGAATCATGTTTTTCACCAAATTCTAGCGAACGTTGAGTCTTTGGCTGTCGAGATCGGAACTGTAGCTTACTGGAAGGTCGGAGAGTTTAACAAAATTGATCAAAAAAATTCCTCATCAATGTGGATGATGAACGAGATCAATTTAGGGTTTCAACCCATGTTTCGGCCATAGCTGGAAATCCGATTGCCGCGGCTTCATCAGAGCACCGGAGTCGATCGCACCAGCGCCAATAGAAATGATGGGAGTAGGCGTAGTTCTGGCCAGAATTTCGTGACCTCTGATAGTCGGAGGAGGAAGTACGATGTGTTCTTGGTGATCGATGTTTCTTTCCAGTTGGTGATGAATAACAAAATCTTGAGTTCGTCGACGTTGTGGTTTTCTGAGTGCTCTAGTCGCCAGGGAAAGTTGTCATTGACCTGTAGACGGCTGTAGCATCGATCGTAGATGGCTGGAATGCCTGTGCACATGCACGGTGTCGAGGTTGTATCAGAAATTTGGATTTGGGGAAGAAGGCTATGGACTCAAAGGGTTCTTCGGGAAGACTGGGTGTAGGCTCGAGTTTTAATTCGAGTAATTGTTGAGTTGCATCGGGTATTATAAACTTAAACTAAATTTCTAAGTTTTAAGATGAAATTTGGTGTTAACTTGGGGGAGACTCGAAGTAAACAGGCATTTTCCTCGGGTAATGCTCGGGGAGGCCTCGGGGAAGTTTTGAAACAGTTTTCAAATTTTAAAATTAATTTAAGTTTAAACAAGTTTTTAACTTACTCTTTAAAAATAATTGTTTTATTTTAAAAAGATGATGAGTAAAGGTTTAAACTAATTATTTTTGGATAATTAAGTATATTTTAATTATGTAATTATTATTTATAAAATAAATTCTTAATTTGTTTTAAATAAATAATGCAATTAAAAGCAAATTAAGATGGAATGCATCAAAATCTTTAATTAATAACTCTGGAATATTGATTTTTAATTCTTAATTAACCTTAACCTCTTATGTTAATGATGATTAATTATGAGAGTTACTAATTAAAGATTTTGGTAATAATTAAATGATTACTTAAGATAAATGGTTTATGATTACTTAATTAATTAAATAATAATTACTTAGAGGTTAATTAATTATTAATTTAAGGTTAATTAATTTATAATTAAGGATTAATTAATTAATGTAATTAATTTAGTAATATTTAATTAATAAAAGTGATTAAAATTAATTAATTAATAATTAAGGACTAATTAATTAATAATTAAGAATAATTAATCATTATTTAAAGATAATTAATGAAAATAATTAAGTGATTAATTAATTATAATTACACAGTTAATTCATCTTAATTGTAGACGATTGATTATTATTGAATGCTTTGTATTGATTGATATCTCTGATATGTGATTGTAACACCATGTGATATGAAATTGCTTTGTGATGAGTTGTGACATCTGCGGATATAATGCTGTATGAATGTGAAAATCCTTGGCCCGTAAAACGGCATTTGAATTTCGATGCGATAGGGAGTCGGATTCCAGTTGGTTATCCGAAACCGACATCGAACCTTAGTGGTGAATCTTTAGGATTGATATATCCACGTGTTTTTAAATTAAGCACTCATAATTCGGTTTAGCCGGGAGAGGACTTTGTGTCATATAACCCATTTCGAATAGTGATACGACGAAATGGATAGCATTTGAAGACGGTGGTGAAGACCATGTGTCTTCAAGAACGATAGGAAACCTATCGAATGACTTTGCACTGAGTTGCTCTGGTATAGAGATCTCTATATGCGATGGGAAGTCCGATCGGAATTGTGGATGCCCAGATTGCAAGGGCTTCTTTGGAAGTGCCTTCGTTTCCGTTCGAACCTGGAACGGGCTTGTATGGTTGTATGTCTGACATTACACTTTGAGATATAAAACTAATTTCTTTCAAATACATTTCTGTTGGTGGTGGAGAATTTATTCTCTTAGCTTAGCACCCTTCTCTGAGACGTACGAGCTTGAAGGTTATGTAGTTGAGGGTTATCAGTGATATACTCCCAATTTGGTAGTGTGGCATGCTGAGTGCTGCTGTTCATTTGTTGATCGCAGCATGGCTTTTGCGAAAAGCGTAGCTTTGTGGATGAGACTTCGTCGGACCTCACAACCTGAAAATGATCGAAACAGGAAGGATGCGGCAACGTTATTCGGGGTAGTGCCCCTTAGGATATGTGCATTTCCTTCTGAATAAAAGGTGGTATCATGGTATGGACCCTAGATATTTGACCTATGTGGTTGTTGGAATTTGTTGGGTCAAGGCCTCGGATAAAGATCGATAACGACCGGAGGATGGCATACTCGTGTAGTAGTTAGCTAGTTACAGAGGTAACCCGACCTTGTGTTGGCGGAAAGCTGGTCAAGTTCTCGAGGCATCCCCCCCAGAGGAGAACCCATTCGGTGTAAGAAGTTCTTTAGCCGGACCATTTGTTGGAAATCCAAAGAAACAATACGAACCCTATACGGTTTTAGTTGTATAACCTGCCATGTAGTGTAGTGGTAATTTGCCATAAAACTTGGTAGCTATAATAGGCATACTACGAAATGTGTATGCTAGCTAAGATGAATATTATACTTTCGAAATGTTTTTCTACACTATGCACTAATAATAATATCAAAAAGAGTTTTTTCGTATCAAGCATGTTTGACTATCATAAGAAGAAATCTCCTCCAATTGTGTGATTACACCATGTGTGTGGCGGGAGGTCTTATGGTGGTTTCATTTTCCAAAAGCATATTGGATTTCTTTTAAAATTATTTTTGTAAAACAACTGTTTTGTTTACTCACACCAGTCCCATGACTGACCCGAAGTTTATTGTTCCCTTCCTAAACTCTGGGTGTCCATGATTTTCCACACGGGCGGCCTAGAAGCAGGTTATCCATGTTTTGGAGATAGCTTTGATTTAGAAGTCTTTTGGAAGCTGTCGGATTTTGGAAAGCTTTGGTTCGAAGATCTTTTGAAACCTTTTTGAATCTAAAAAGCTTGGAGTCTCGGAAACCCATCGAAGTCAAAGTATGTTGGAAACCTTTTTAAAGTCTTTGTTGTTTTCCGTTGTGATGACATTGTTTTGTAGTATCATGTGTATAATACTCTGGTGTTGGTGATCAATGTTGTATCAGTGTTGTATATGTGTTGTTCATCAATGATAAGTCATTTTGTTTCCGTTGTTTGTATTCATCAAATGTTGTTATAAACTCTATCGAACTGGAGTTCAATGCTTGAATCTCTGGCAATCGAATACAAGTGAGGTATATGATGTTGATTTTCAGTCGCTGGATTTCAGATCGTGACATATTCTTTCGTCATGTTGTATTAAATCTGAATCTGTGATATAATTTAAGGAGCTCATAGTTGAAATTCACCTTTTGCTATTAAAAATTTGTTTTTTATCGTGCTACTTTGTTCTTCTAGTTTATTATATTGTGGGATTGTCCTTTGTAACTGTAGCAGCAGTAATTATCATTATATTTTATTATTTAATTGAATTTACTAAACCGTACTTTAAGAAGTGACTTAAAGGTTAGGCCAGGAATGTAAAGCATTGCAATTTGGCTAAGAGTTAAAACTATGTTATCCAGTAATTGTGCAATATATTGTAAATGAACTGGCAATTTATACAGATCTAGGCTAAATGATTATTGTAAGCTGTGGATATGAAATTATTTCAATCAATTAATGGGCCTAAGACCATATAGCTAACCTACATATTACTAAACTATGAACATATAAATCAATTTGAATTATCTGACCAACAATTCCAATTATTATCCATGAATAACTAAGATTAATTATATTTCGACTAATAGCATTATTGAACCAATTTGGATGAATTATAAATTTATTTTATTAAAAGTTATATGAGAATTGAGATGTAATGGAACATCGATCGAAGTAGAAGATTGTGTAAATACCCTTAATCTTTTTCCTAATATTTTGTTGTTTCTTCCCTTAGTTTCTTAGTCTTTTGGAAATGAGCCAAAAATGTTTATTAAAGATAATAACATGGCAAGATTGTCATGTTAGGCTCTTGTTATTTTGTAAGGTTGTCTATAATTTCCACTTGTTATTTTGTATCCCTAAAAAATGAATTTCATCTTCAATATCAGCTAAATAAGGTCATGTTTTCTTATTTTTTTGCTGCCGCTACATCTGCACATCACAGACCTGTTTAAGGGTAATTTTACTGCACTGGGTCAATCTTACTGTGTTTGGTATAAATATATTATGTTGTTGTGCCATTCACATATCACGTGAGCTGTGGCTGAGTTAGAGCAATTTAAATTGTTTGGATTTTCTCCTCTGGATTTTTCTCCTCTTTATTTTTCCACTTCTTCATTGTTAAATTAGAATTAAAGGTATTGCTCTTATTTAGTAGCTTAAAATTTCATTATATATAGATTTACCTTTTCTTATTTTTACATTGCATTTTCGATTTTTTCTAACCGATCATTTTTGCAACTACCTACTGTTATGTTTGTTTTCCCCTTTGGATTTCAACTTCTGGTAGTTCCTTCCTTTTTTCCCATTGATGGAACTATCAAAATAAATCCAGTTTAGTTTTATATGGAAAATGGATTGGATTATTTTGAAGTAGCATATTTCTTTAGATTTAAAAGTAAATTTGGTGATGTTGAAAGATTTTATACTTGGGAATTATGCGTTGGTTCAAATTTGAATTTAAATATACATTATAACAAGATCTCAATTGCAGCAGCATGTCCTATGTGTTCGTATATGCATGACCAGTGGTAGCTTCTAGTGCAATATGTGAGCAGCCTGCCTTGTATGAATGAGGTTCTCCATTATAAACTTGGAGCCAACCACCGACAGCTTTAAAGTTGCTTCTTATTACATATCCTGGCCAAACAAAGAAAAGAAGCACCCTAAATCCATCCATATATACCGAGCTAGCATGTTAACTCTTCAATTTGCTCAATTGATTCCCAAACTTTGACTTATCCTTAACTGGCATGAATACTGAAACATATATAGGCAATTAATTTTATTGCATGCTAATTGATGCCCATTTACTTTAATAGCAGATGCAACTGCTCTATATATTCATATGCTTGCGAAATCCATCCATATATACCAAGCTAGCTGTTCACTCTTTGATTTGGTTAATTGATTCCCAATATTTTAATTGTTCTTAACTACTATATATACTGAAACATATATAGGCAATTGATTTTATTCCGTGCTGATTGATGTCCATTTACTTTATTCACAGATGCAACTGCCCTATATATGCATATGCTTGCTTCTTTTACGATCTCTGCTGCTAGATAATTAAAATCTGTCTACGTTTTAATTATACGTGTATGATGTCCTTAAATTTTATTTTGTCAAGTTTTGAACTTTCCTATTATATATTTTGGGTACTAAATTATTATCATGCATTCAATCACATGTTAATTCCTCACTTAGTGTTATTCATTCCTAAACATAATTTGCTGATCCATCATTGCATCTGCATTCTATATATGTGCTTCCCTTTCCTTTCTTAATTTCAAAGTTGCTTCCATTTCTCATCTTTATAAAATTTTATATTCATTGGTTCTATTTTTTCATACTCCTTCCTACCTTAGATATGTAATGTTTTATTTTTCTTTAAAATCCTTTAGTGTAACGTTCCTGGATTTTAGCCAAGTTTAGTTTGATAATTAATTTAATTTTTGAAATTAAATTGTGAATTAAATTATTATCTTCCAAGTTAAATAGTTATTTGTTTGTTTACTAATATAAATGTATATAAGAATGATTTTTAAATAGAATTTATAATTGGAAATCCAGAAATAAATATTTTGAATAATATATTTATTTTTAAACTTAATTGTGGATTAATTTGAAAATGTGGGTATAAGAGTACATAAATAAGATTTTTAAATAAAGGACTTGGTTTGGAAATCTAAATATTTTATAAATAAATTATAATTTGGAATTTAATTTTGAAATTCTAATACATATATGTTGAAAATAAAGATGTGACTACCCGGAATTTTTGAGCATTTGAAATTGGAATATTTAATTTATTTTAAATGATTAAAAGTTAATTTTTAACTTGAATTCAAATATCACCATTTAGGTAATTTAATTATTAAATTAAATAATTTGAAGTTGGGTAAAATGTTAAATCTGGAGTTCTAAGCTTGTTAAAAATATTTTAAAAGCTTTTAAAATTTATATTGATAGAACTGAAGATAGTAAAAGTGTTAAAATTGAATTTGGAAGTGTTTAGTTGAGTTTTGAAAATATATCGTTTAAATTGATATTTAAAAATAGTTCCGAGGCCCAATCTTGGAATTCGATGAAACTAGTTCCATTGGATCTGTAATATTGTATTATTATCGGATTTCAATTTTCACAGTGTTTGGAGTGATCGTTTGGCCATACGATAAGTAAACGCGCTGAAATTAAATCGAAATTTAATATAATAACTAGGATCAAAAAACTATCTTCTCTATACCATCGAATTAGGACTCGAAACCATCTCCATTGCGTATGGATTAAGGGTTTAACATTATAAACGCCTAGCGGCATGCCTCGATAGGAGTTCGAGATATTTAGCTGCGTGAAACGAAAAGTTTTAAAATTTTGAATAATATAATATATTTACATTGATTTACAGCGTTCACATCAATATTTTTTCCCTTCTTTTCAGAACTTTTATGTTCCTTTCCAAACACACTATCCAGTGTCCTTATCGTACCGCTACCCTATCTTCCTTTGAAAGCAATTCAATCTTTTGAAGATAAATATTAATCGAACGAATCAGTTCGATTTCAAAAAAATAAATGGCCGATGCCTGAAACTTGAAATCAATCCTCAGATGAATTCTATCGTTCAAATAATAATCAATGGCCGATGCTTAGAATCGAAGTTGCGAGTCTTTCCCTCCTCTTCAATTCATCTAGTCAACACTCCTACCCTCTGTTCGATAGTGCCGTTCGAATTAGGGTTCGCGATCATTCCTATGCAAGACCTCGCGACCTTGGATGGCAAGCAAAGTTTGAGATGGTAGCTCGAATGGATCCGCGTACACTAGATGTTAAGCCGCTATCAAGATGAGTTGGCAGGATCGCGAGTTGGAGTCGTGATGTCAACAGACACGACGAAGCAGCGTGAGGATGTCGGCGTCGAAGAGAAGGCTTGTAGCTGGGTTCGTCGACTTTGCAGTAGGATGTGGCAGCGCGATGGGGTAGCGGGGTCTTGGGTTCGTAATACGCATCGAGGGAGAGTGTTGACATCTGGTTGGGTGAGTAATCTTCGATCTGTATATGTATATATGCATATCGGTTTTGGTCTTAAATTTTAGAGGTGAACTCTAAACATTTATTTTTATTACTGAAGAAATAAAATAGAAGTACACATTGTTTATAAACTGTTAAAAAAACAGAAAATATATACTGCAGGGAGGTATATCTGCTTTTGGTTTTCGATTGAATTTAAATATATATATATATATATATATATATATGCAGATTTGAAACCAGATAATATGTATACCATCCCATTGGAAATTTGAATAGAGTTTAATTAAAACTTCAGGTGGGTTGGTATAATAACACTGAAGCATATAAATGCAGTTTTTCAATTTATATATAATCAGATGCAGAGGAAATAATAATATAGTAAAGTGTAAAATAATTCTGTTTTAAATTTAATAAATATACATCTACACATTTTGAATTCACTAGTTTAACTTTAAAGTAATATACTTGTTTAGTTAACTTATTTAAAATTTATTTTAGCTACTAGAGGGTTATTCGAAAGGAAATTAGTTTGAAATTTAAACTATTCATTAAAATTTAAATCATTAGTTAAATTAAATTACTAATTGATGATTGATTGTTCGGATGTTAATAAAATCATATAATATTTATTCAAGGATCTTGAATCATGAAGAATCAAGTCAGTTGGAGTGGATTGCAATTACAAAAATCAAAGGTGAGTTAATCTCACTCATCTGGGTGTTAATTTAAATTTAAATGGTTAAATTAAAATAATTGGTTGAACGATCGAATTGATTTGATGTGCTATATTATATGTGGTAGTATATATATATAGTATATATTGGAGTGATTGATTTCCCGCATTATATAGCCGATGAGACCCTATGCGCCGCATAATAGCGAAGGACATCATATAAATCCCATTTACCGCGATATTCCACCTCGAAGTGGAACTGGTATTGCGCCAACATCTGTGAATGCAGGGAAAGAGGTTGGAGGGATCCAACTGGATTCCTCAAAATTATTTAGATTGTTTAATATTCTGGGTTATGAATATTTGATATTATGTGATGAATACTATTGATGATTAGAATATTGTGTTGAATATGCTCTTATATATTTTTGTTTGATGATAATAAACATATATATATTCATTTAAATGTATTTGGTAATGTACTATTTTGTTTTTCATAGATTAAATAAATATTTGTTGAATAAAATAAATTACACAGAATTTGAATTTGAATTCAAACAGAACAAGTTACATAGATTTTGAATTCAAACAGAAATTTTATTCAAACAAATATTTATTACAATCTTGAATAGTACAAATTCAAGCTCTCACTATACATATACAATTTTGATTACATCACAATTACATCACAATTCAGTTTACATTAATAACCTCACTACATATCACTCACACTCGTATTTTGTCTTCAACTGCATTCCAGTTTGAATCCAGCATCTGAGCAATCTGCAAAAATATTCACTAACGCAGTAAAATTGAAAAAGAAATATTTTTGCAATATAAAATGAATTATGGTTTTTGAAAATACGATTTGCCTCAGTTATTTGGGTTGTTCGTCATAATTCACATTTGAATTCATCATACACGAACAATGTGACATGCACAGTGTGCCACTGTACATGCCACATGGCCGTGCACATCGATATACACTTGATAATGCTACAGGGACAAGTAAGCACAGGTCAAACCCAAATGAAAAGCCGGGTTCAACTCACGTGCAATCACGACACAAGCACAAGGTCAAACCCGAGTTTTGAAACTAGATTCAACACAAGGCGACATGACTTGAATGCAACGAAGACCAACAACAAAATGGACTGCAACAATCATGTATGCAGATCAGGTCCAGTGCCAACAAACAACAAGTCTCGACCAAAACAGTTGCAACATGGATATCACAAAACAAAACTCACTGGAATGAACAAGCATGCACATCAACCAACAGCTATATCAAAAGCAAGTGCAACAAAGAAATGCACACTGGAACTACAATCACGACAATATGCTTGAAGACCACAGCTCGACCAGGTAACAGCATAGAAAAATACCAAAGTATGGAGTGTGCAAGTGCAGACGACAGCAACTCAATGAACAAACTCAACAATGAAAGTTCAAGTCAGACCAACAGCAACGTGGAACTATGCAAGACCAGAGTAGTACAGTATGCACAAAACTGCCACAAGATACATCTAAAATGCAACAATACTTCTTAATGGAGGAAGAACAACAAGTCACAATGTCACAACAAGATCAAGTGACAATATAGGGCGGTATAGTTAAATGAAACAGGTCAAGCATATATAGATATCCAGTGACAAAGTGGATCAAAACGAATACAAAATGAAGTAGTGCAAGCATATGAAATGGCAACTCAGTGATATATGCAACATGAACAGATGAACATCAGTGCAGACAAGTAGGAATTCAAAAATGAAATGGAGAACATCATTGCAAGTGCAATAGGTAGAAGAAGATGCAGTGAAGCATGTACAAGGGCAGTACATATATGCAATCCAAACATGAAGCAATACCACAAATGCACAATTAAAGTCAACACAACAACAAGCCCAAATATACAGAAGTCAATGACGAGAAACAATGAGTACAACTACTGAAGCTCAAGAGGTGGTGTAAATACAACTCGAATGAATGAAATTTCATATGTACAGCAACCCAACAGCAATACTGCGACAACCAGAGTGCAACTACAGAGAGTATGCAACGTGTCCAGTTACAACTACAAGTTCAAGTGCGAAATCGAAAAATGCAGACAAACAGCTACATCAGAAGCAAACAACAACTCACATGTTTGAAACCAATCGAGTTCAACAGAGAAGAAAACATATGAACCAGCATAGGAAAAAGTTTAACAAAGGCAAACACACCGGTATCAAGTGATACAGAAGATGGACGAGGTTCGACAGTGCAGAAATCAAGCCGAAGTCAAAAATCAAGTGCATACAATTTTAAAAAAAATCAAAGTTGTGTCTTTGAAAAAGTCAGCAATGAAAAAGGGAAAGTTTTTACCTTTTTATTCAAGAAAAATCGTACGCGTAAAAATCAAAGTCGTGAGCATCAAGACAGAAAAAATATCAGGAAAGTCGTGTGCATCAGGAAAGTGAATTTCAGGAAAGTATCGAGTTAATTAGTGTATTCAAATTCATATAAATGCGAGTACCAAAGTATCATCATCGGCATGAATGAAAAATCAATCGAACTCAAGCAATCAAACCTAAAAGCAAAAGATACAAATAACATACCAGAAGAAAAGGCGAATTCAATTATCTCGAAGCAACCGAAGCCGAACCCTAATTTCACAAACAAATCAACAGAAGCAGCCGAGCGCGACTTCAAGCAAGCGGATCAATAGAGCATCAATATCAATCGACAAGAGCAACGAGATAAATTGGCATCCGAAACCCTAATTTTGATCGAAGGACAAAAGCCCTAAATTATGATCGAAGAAGCCGCCATTTTCCCAAAGGAAGAAAAAGGATCGGGTCGAAATAATAGAAAGGGGCCGGCCATTAATTTTTAGGGTCTTTAGTTTTAAAATAAGGATTTAGTTTTATAAGGGCTTTAGTTTTAAAATAAGGGTTTTATCTTATTCTTGTTTTAAATTTGTTTTTAAATTTTAAAACTCTTTTCAAACCGCTGTATTTGCTTGTCGTGTGACTAGGGGACAAGCTACGTGGCGTAGCTTGAGAATTCGCAACTCAGTGGCTAAGTTGTGACAGGGTTTTGAGCGTAGAGTTAGGTTAGTCAGTAGCGGGTGTCGCGAGTTTACGTGTGTAAGCGTGTGACTATCTAATTTCTAGTAGAAACCTTGGGGGCAGCACGTAGGCAGGTTTTTGTCGAAGCTGGGTAAATTCTGTGTCATTCTATTTCTGCATTTATTATTCTGCTTTTATCTGTGCTGCTACTATTCTGCGATCTGTGTTGAAATTATTTTATAAGCTTCCGCAATTAATTTTTATAATTAATACTATCACCCTATTCACCCTGCCTCTAAGGTGAAATCGATCCTACATATTGAATGCTATGGTTTGCTTGAATATATTTTGATGCACTGATTTATCAAAATATATAGAATTGGATTTTTGAAAAGAAAATAAAAGAGTGAATTTTTAAGTAAACAATTATAGAGAATTTGAATAAATTTAAGAATGAATTGGAAAAAAATAAAAGTGATTTTAAAATTCTAATAAATAAGTTCCGAGTATGAAAAAGGGGATTTTGAATAAACAGAGAAATAATGAATTTTAAACTTAAGTGATGTTATATCAAGAAACAAAAATTTATTTTAAAATTCAAGGTTTGAATTTATTTAAAAGGACAAAGAAGGAATTTGGGGAAATCTGAAATTGGTGTTTTCAGTTAAAAAGGATTTTAAATCATAATTAAGGAATACAATTTGAAGTTAATGGATTTGGAATAAATGGAGTAAGTAAGGAAATTTATTTAAAAGTGAAGTAAATTGGAAATCAATTTTGGAATTGATTTAAGTGTGTAAAACCGGGATTTTTAAAAGAGAAGTGAGACTTGAAATTTATAAACTGTGTTTATAAAGGTGAAGCAATATATCAGTGAATATTTGAAGAATAAATTCGCGATGGGAATATATTAAAGAAATTGGAAATTTTGTTTAAAAATAAATAGTGATTTATTTTTAAAGGATGTGAAGAGAAGTATATTTCCCTGAATAGCCAAGTACGTTTTCAAAGTAAATTTTTAAATATAAGTTAAAGGCGTTAATGTTGTTTTAAAAAGCATGTTTTAGAAAATTTATTATTTCTAAATGTTTAAATTCTAAAGTAAATATTTTTCACATCTATCACCGTAGTAATTATTTAAAGATGACTTAGTATTTTGTTTTAAAAAGAGAAAATCTAGTTTTATATTTTATAAAGTAACCTCATTTTCAAATATTCCTATTGTATATATTTTAATAAAGTATTGAAGTAGTTTTCAATTTAAATTTTAAAGTATATTTTATAATGAAGTGTTTCTAAATTATTTTAAAAATCTAAAGTTCTTGTGCTTGGTGTTTTCGGTGGAAATAAATATTTGGGAATTCATTCCATGAGAAGAGCATGGTTTGAAATCTATTTTCAAAAGGGTTGAAAATAGAAACATATCTTGTGAAGATATTTTGAGGTTAATAAATAATTTAGGAGAAATTATTTATGTTTGATGGTTGTTGTGAATGTTAATTGATAGTTAAATAACCGACTATCAATATTTGGCCAATGCGTTGATCGTTTCGAAGAGACAGGGTTCAGGATTAATTTCTCGAAAACCACTTCGATCCGGTTTGTACGTTTTCATGAGGAAGTCGAGTTTGGATTCGAAGATGGAGCAGTGAAGTGCAAGGGCTAGTCGCTCTAATCCTGAGGATGATTCCAAAATGGATGTAGTAGGAGTAGTGCCTTTAGTTCCGTTCGAACCCGGTAAAGATTTGTATGGATGAATGCTTTCGGAACATCGTTAGGTGGACGATGGGCATTCTAAGTGAAATTTTCTAAAAGGTAATGCTTAGCCTCAAGCCTCACCAACCGAGAATGACTGAAAATCAGGGGTTATGCAGCAAGGCTAGGTCGGTAGCGCCTATAAGGGTGAGGTCATCCCTGTCTAGATGTCCCTTTTTATTCAGCTTAGTGGTGCGGTTGCTGATCCCAACCGTGGGGTGATCTTACTCGAGATTATGCAGTAAGGGGTAGTCCCGGTCTTGGGTTGTAGGGGATTGGGAGTAATCCTCAGTACGATGATCTAGGCCACGTACTGTGACTGGTGGTACCCTAGTGCCTAGTCATTAGTTGGAAATCCATTCTCCCTATGTACCTTTTACAGTTTGGTTTGTATTACCCACGACTGTGGCTATTAGCTGGAATTTAATTAATGTAACAATTTTGGCTATTTTATAAGTATTTGTAAATAGATCTATCATAATATCAGAGGATTTTATAAAAAAATGTTTTAGCTATCGTAAGGTAAAAACACGACATGTTTATTTGTGGCGTGGTCTTACGAGATGCTTTTTTTCAAAGGATTTTTGAAACTTTAATAATCAATTTGAGTGTGGTTTCCTCACGCTTGGTTTTCCAGACTGACTCGGGTGTTATTTAACTATAATGCTCGGGTCAGACCAAGTATTATAGATTACAGGAAATGATGCTGTGGAGCTGGATGGCGATACGTACTTCCGTATTTGTATGAAATATTCCGCTGTGTATTCAGTTTTCGAGGGACGAGATATTATAATCGTACTGAGTTGTATTATTGTTAGTATTAGACTCTGATGCTATACTCTGATGATGTAATGTATAAACAGATATATTTGTTGTTGTGTAAAGATCTGTTATTGGCTATTATATTTTATTCCACTACGATGGTTAGATTCTGTTGTTGTTTTCTATTTTCTTCTTCTACCTCTTCTTCTTTAACCCTAACGGTTCGTATTTCCGTTCACCATGAATGATATGTTGGAAAATAGCGTTGAATCAAGGGGTACGAATTTTGTGGGCTATTACTGTGGTATCAGAACTTAGGTTGGTGATAACCTTGGCTCTGGCGGGGATTACTCATTGAAAATAGAGTCCGTAGTACTCTAGAATGAGTTTGAGTGTATTAATAGATATGAGCGCGTATTTGTTAGTGAATATAAATTGTTTTAATATTGTGTTGATTTATTAGTTGAGTGGAATATGAATTCTGATCGAGTAAGTTGGCCGCTATTCGAGAAGAGTTTATAAACACCTGACACGATAAACTGAGACAGTATTGTTTTAAAGGTGGGTGAATGAAATAATTTTACCCAAAAATATATTTTGATATAAAGGAAATATTTTCTTAAATCATTATATAACTTGGATATTTGGATGACAATATTTTAAAAAAATAAGATTATAAAAATTGGAGTGACTTGAGTAATCGAAAAGGGAATTTGTATGAGCATAAATTATACAAATGAATTATAGTTAAAAATTGATTTAAATCAAATTGAAAATCTAAAACCCCGGAGATTTTGGAAGTGTTTTTCGAAGTGTTTTGAAGAAAAATGATAGCATTATTTTTTTAGAAGTATTTCTGAAAGGAAAATGTTTCAAATAAATTTTGAGAAAGGAAATAGCATTGAGCTCACTTCAGTCGCTGCAAAATAACTTCGGTGATGACTGCAGCATCATCGATGTTCATTTTCGAGTATTCTAAGTGACAGATTGCTGCCATATTGATTTGTTCAAAAGAACTAGTTTTGTTTTTGAAATTCCAAAGGAAATTTGTTGGGGATAAAAACCAGGATTGGTTTAAAAATTTGAGAAATGTGATTTTAAGATAATTTTAAAATGATTAGAACCAAAAACCGTGTGTTTGGAATCCTGAATCCTTATTTGAATTGAAAATCCTAATGAGGTAAGTTACAAACTTGTAATGTTGAGATGATTTTTAAATAAGGGAGGAAAATATGAGCTTTGAATGTTGGAATTAAAATTTAAAGTGAAAATGTGATTGCCTGTAAATGGATGGAGAAGTATGAATATTAATTAGTGGGTAACTTATAAAAATGTATAAAAGGGAATAAATAAGTCGAAATAAAAGTGTTGGAATTTTCGAAAATGAAAGAAAATCCAAACTAGAATTATAAAAAAAATTAAACTCAGGAAAATTTAATGAAGTGGTTTTTGTAATAAAATCGAATATTGATTTAAAAGTTGAAAGTAAGCTAATTAGGTAAATAAATTATTTGATAGAGTATGTTAATAAAATTTAACTCCGTTAAAATAAAATGGATGGAAAGTTAATAATAAAATTTGGAAATAAACTCGAATTATAAATAAGTGTAAATGAATAATGGAATTGGATTATAATAGTGATGGTTTGAACTGTAAATAAGTCCAAGTGAGTAGAAATAAAACTGAAATGGTCTTGTTATTAATAAAATAATTTCGAAGGTGAAATGAAAATGTGAAATAAAGTTTAAAATGGATTAATTAATTAAACAGTGTTCGAGATAAGATGAATTGGAAATAAATCCATTGGGATTCAAATAAATTAATAAGTGGAACTAATTGGAAAAATGGTTAATTAAATATGGATTGTGATAATGTGAATAGAATTCAATATTCAAAATGAAAGGGAAATTGAATTCAAGTAAAATTGAAAATGAAAATCTGGACGAAATTGGGGAAAAGTATTGAGGTTTGAAATTAATTTGCAAATTGAAGCAAATTGAATCTACTTGAAATTTGAATCCAAATTGATTAAATAAAAACCAAGTGGTAAAGTGAAAGTCCATTAAGTGAATGTTGGGTTAAATTAATTTGGAAAATGGTTATTGATATAAGCATTGAATGCTGTCAAGCTCAATGTAATGGTTTTAAAATGAAACCAATGCGGAGATAAGATGAAATGCAAATGTATGGTTGGTGAATAAACTAGAAATGGGATGGAATTTAAATTAAATTGAGTCGGAATCAATTTAAACTGGTTATAAAACTTAAGTAGTTATTTATTCACATGGATATCATCGAATTGTATAGAATGAATTGTCGTTTGACGTAAAGGAAGGTAATGAAAATTTTATAAGTTGATAGAGATTTAATAAATTGATTTCAAGATTAACTGAAGTGAATATGGCCTTGTTTTGCTTAAAAATGAATTGAATGTAAGCAATGGAGTTTTAAACCATTTAAATTGAATGAGGTTGTATACGAATTGGTTGTAAAAAATTAAAATTAATGTCGGAACCCTATAAGTTGCTTATAAATATTGTTTAACCTGCTTTGCTTATAGGAACTCGTATGTTTACTAGTTAAATATGTAAAATGTTGATAAGTTACATGATTTTGGCATTTACGTATTTGCATTGAGTAAGTACAGGTACCGGGAAGCTGTTTGGCTGGATTTGGACACGCTAATTGCTAAAATAATAAGCCGTTTGCTTAAAAATGCTAAATAAAGGTACGTCTACGTAATAAAAATAGGAAATATGAACTGTTTTTGTTTTTCCGACCGTGTGGGTTGATGTATATATATTTATATCTCTTGTCAAATTGCAAAAGCTCCTCCGTACAATGGAGATTCTGCCAAAAAAATTCGAAAATTTTGGGAGTTCGAAATTTTTTTGAAACCTTTTGAAAAAAAAAATCATTAGCAACAAAACGATTTCAAATTGGAAATTGAAATAAATTAGTGGATGAAACTAATTTAAAATAATGATATGAATCAATTATAAATGGAAGATAAAATTCAATATTCAGAGTTGAAGATAAATTGAATTCATATGGAAATGAAAAACTAATTTGAATAGAAGTAGATATGAAAACTTCTGTAAGAAAATTTATAAAATGATTTTAAAAAGCTATGATTGAATATTATTGCTAAATATGATATGCAGGTATTATATGGGGAAAGGAAAATTGGTTTTGATTTCAGAAGATAAATTTGAATTGCTCGACAAAAAGGTATGTATTTAAATTTTTGTATGAAATTTGATTGGGTTTTCGATCTAGCCACTTGGCCTTTTGTTTTCTTTGGGAATTTGAACCCATAGAGGCATTTTGCAGTTGTACCGAGCTAGCCGCGCAAAGGAGACGCTGGCGAAATTTTTCAAAAATGTAGGGGGTTAGAAAATTTTTGAGAAATTTTGAAAATTTAAAACTTGATTTTGAATTATAATTTGAATGGTTGAAAAAGTAAAGTGATTTAGGAACTATGGGGTAAGTTTGGAAAGTTAGTAAGATGGATAGTGTGTCTTTAATAAAGATTGTTTGTTTGTTGTTAAAAGCTGTTTGGCTTTGGAAAAATAGTCAATGGGTATTGGACCATTCTTCCTAACTAGTAATTTTGGGGACGAAATTCTTTTAAAGGGGAGGAATTTGACAACCCGGAATTTTTGATCATTTCAAATTGGAATACTTAATTGATTTTAAATGTTTAAAAATTAATTTTTAACTTGAATTCAAATATCACCATTTATTGGGTAATTTAAATATTAAATTAAATAATTTGAAGTTGGATAAAATGTTAAATTTGGAGTTATAAGCTTGTTAAAAATATTTTAAAAAGCTTGTAAAATTTATATTGATAGAACTGAAAATAGTAAAAGTGTTAAAATTGAATTTGGAAGTGTTTTGTTGAGTTTTGAAAATATATTGTTTAAATCGATATTTAAAATAGCCTTCCGAGGCATAGTCTCGGAATTCGACAAAACTAATTCCATTGGATCCGTAATATTGTATTATTATCGCATTTCAATTTTCGCGTTGGAGTGACCGTTTGGCCGTACGATAAGTAAACGCGCTGAAATTAAATTGAAATTTAATATAATAACTAGGTTCAAAAAGCTATCTTCTCCATACGATCGAATTAGGACTCGAAACCTTTTCCATTGCGTTTGTAATAGGGTTTAACATTATAAATGTCTAGCAGCACGCCTCGATAGGAGTTCGAGATATTTAGTTGCGTGAAACGAGAAGTTTTAAAATTTTAAATAATATAATATATTTACATTGATTTACAGCATTCACATCAATGTTTTTTCCTTTCTTTTCAAAACTTTTATGTTCCTTTTCAAACACGCTATCCGATGTCCTTATCGTAGCGCTACCCTATCTTCCTTTGAAAGCAATTCAATCTTCTGAAGATAAATATTAATCGAACGAATCAGTTCAATTTCAAAATAAAAATAAAAAAAATGGCCGAAGCCAGAAACTTGAAATCGATCCTCAGATGAATTCTATCGTTCAAATAATAAGCAATGGCCGATGCTTCGAATCGAAGTCGCGAGTCTTTCCCTCCTCTTCAATTCATCTAGTCAACGCTCCTACCCCCTATTCGACAGCGCCGTTCGAATTAGGGTTCGCGATCATTCCTATGCAAGACCTCCCGACCTTGGATGGCAAACAAAGTTTGAGATGGTAGCTCGAATGGATCCGCGTACACTAGATGTTGGGCTGCTATCAAGACGAGTCGGTAGGATCGTGAGTTTGAGTCACGATGTCAACAGACACGACGAAGCAGCGTGAGGATGTCAACATCAAAGAGAAGGCTTGTAAATGGGTTCGTCGACTTTGCCGTAGGATGTGGCAGCGTGATGGGGTAGCGAGGTCTTGGGTTCGTAGTATGCATCGAGGGAGTGTGTCGAAAGCTGGTTGGGTGAGTAATCTTCGATCTGTATATGTATGTATGCATATCGGTTTTGGTTCTTAAATTTTAGAGGTGAATTCCAAACATTTATTTTTATTACTGAAGAAATAAAATAGAAGTATACTTTGTTTATAAACTGTTTAAAAAAAAAGAAAATATAAACTGCAGGGAGGTGTATCTGCTTTTGGTTTTCGATTGAATTTAAATATATATATATATATATATCTGTGTGTGTGTGTGTGTGTGTGTGTGTGTGTGTGTGTGCAGATTTGAAACCAGATAATATGTATACCATCCCATTGGAAATTTGAATAGAGTTTAATTAAAACTTCAGATGGGTTGGAATAACACTGAAGCATATAAATGCAGTTTTTTCAATTTATATATAATCAGATGCAGAGGAAATAATAATACAGTAAAGTGTAAAATAATTCTGTTTTAAATTTAATAAAGATACATCTACACATTTTGAATTCACTAGTTTAACTTTAAAGTAATATACTTGTTTAGTTAACTTATTTAAAATTTATTTTAGCTACTAGAGGGTTATTCAAAAGGAAATTAGTTTGAAATTTAAACTATTCATTAAAATTTAAATCATTAGTTAAATTAAACTATTAAATGATGATTGATTGTTCGGATGTTAATAAAATCATATAATATTTATTCAAGGATCTTGAATCATGAAGAATCAAGTCAGTTGGAATGGATTGCAATTACAAAAATCAAAGGTGAGTTAATCTCACTCATCTCGATGTTAATTTAAATTTAAATGGTTAAATTTAAATAATTGGTTGAACAATTGAATTGATTTGTTGTGCTACATTATATATGGTAGTATATATATGAATAATATATATTGGAGTGATTGATTTCCCCATTATATAGCGAATGAGACCCTATGCGCTGCATAATAGCGGAGGATATTATATAAATCCCATATACCGCGATATTCCACCTCGAAGTGGAAGTGGTATTGTGCTAACTTCTGTGGATGCAGGGAAACAGGTTGGAGTGATCCAACTGGATTCCTCAAAATTATTTAGATTGTTTAATATTCTATGTTATGAATATTTGATATTCTGTGATGAATACTATTGATAATTGGAATATTGAATGCTATGGTTTGCTTGAATATATTTCGGTACACTGAGTTATCAAAATATATAGAAATGGATTATTGAAAAGAAAATAAAAGAGTGAATTTTTAAGTAAATAATTATGGAGAATTTGAATAAATTTAAGAATGAATTGGAAAAAAATAAAAGTGATTTTCAATTCTAATAAATAAGTTTCGAGTATGAAAATGGGGATTTTGAATAAACAGAGAAATAATGAATTTTAAACTTAAGTGATGTTATATCAAGAAATAAAGAATTTATTTTAAAATTCAAGGTTTGAATTTATTTAAAAGGACAAAGAAGGAATTTGGGGAAATCTGAAATTGTTGTTTTCAATTAAAAAGGATTTTAAATCATAATTAAGGAACAAAATTTGAAGTTAATGGATTTGGAATAAATATAGTAAGTAAGGAAATTTATTTAAAAGTGAAGTAAATTGGAAATCAATTTGGGAATTGATTTAAGTGTGTAAAACTAGGATTTTCAAAAGAGAAGCGAGACTTGAAATTTATAAACTGGGTTTATAAAGGTGAAGTAATATATCATTGAATATATGAAGAATAAATTCACGATGGGAATATATTAAAGAAATGGGAAAATTTATTTAAAAATAAATAGTGATTTATTTTTAAAGGATGTGAAGAGAAGTATATTTTCCTGAATAGCCAAGTACGTTTTCAAAGTAAATTTTTAAATATAAGTTAAAGGCTTTAATGTTGTTTTAAAAAGCATGTTTTAGAAAATTTATTATTTCTAAATGTTTAAATTCTGCAGTAAATATTTTTCACATCTATTACCGTAGTAATTATTTAAAGATGACTTCGTATTTTGTTTTAAAAAGAGAAAATCTAGTTTTATATTTTATAAAGTAACCTCAATTTCAGATATTCCTATAGTATATATTTTAATAAAGTATTGAAGTAGTTTTCAATTTTAATGTTAAAGTATATTTTATAATAAAGAGTTTTTAAATTATTTTAAAAATCTAAATTTTTGGTGCTTGGTGTTTTTGGTGGAAATAAATATTTGGGAATTCATTCCACGAGAAGAGCGTGGTTTGAAATCTGTTTACAAAAGTGTTGAAAATAGAAATATATCTTGTGAAGATATTTTGAGGTTAATAAATAATTCAAGAGAAATTATTTATGTTTGATGGTTGTTGTGAATGTTAATTGATAGTTAAATAACTGACTATCAATATTTGGCCAATGCGTTGATCGTTTCGAAGAGACCGGGATCGGGATTAATTTCTCGAAAACCACTTTGATCCAGTTTGTACGTTTTCATGAGGAAGACGAGTTTGGATTCGAAGATGGAGCAGTGAAGTGCAAGGGCTAGTCGCTACTAATCCTGAGGATGATTCCAAAATGGATGTAGTAGGAGTAGTGTCTTCAGTTCCGTTCTAACCCAGGACGGACTTGTATGGATGAATGCTTTCGAAACATCGTCAGGTGGACGATGGGCATTCTAAGTGAAACGTTCTAAAAGGTAATGCTTAGCCTCAAGCCTCACCAACCGGGAATGACTGAAAATCAGGGGTTATGCAGCAAGGCTAGGTGGGTAGCGCCCATTAGGGTGAGGTCATCCCTGTCTAGATGTCCCTTTTTATTCAGCTTATTAGTGCGGTTGCTGATCCCAACCGTGGGGTGATCTTACTCGGGATTATCCAGTTATGGGTTGTTCCGGTCTTGTGTTGTAGAGGATTGGGAGTAATCCTCGGTAGGTGATCTAGGCCACGTACTATGACAGGTGGTACCCCAGTGCCCAGTCATTAGTTGGAAATCCATTCTCCCTACGTACCTTTTACGGTTTTGTTTGTATTACCCACGACTGTGGCTAGTAGCTGGAATTTAATTGATGTAACAATTTCGGCTATTTTAATAAGCCTGTTATAATATCAGAGGATTTTTTAAGAAATGTTTTAGCTATCGTAAGGTAAAAGCCCGACATGTTTATTTGTGGCGTGGTCTTACGAGATGCTTTTGTTTTTCAAAGGATTTTTGAAACTTTAATAATCAATTTGAGTGTGGTTTTCTCACGCTGGTTTTCAAGACTAACTCGGGTGTTATTTAACTATAATGCTCGGGTCAGACCGAGTATTATAGATTACAGGAAATGATGCCATGGAGTTGGATGGCGATACGTACTTCCGTATTTGTATGAAATATTCCGCTGTGTTTTCAGTTTTGAAGGTACGAGATATTATAATCGTTCTGAGTTGTATTATTGTTTGTATTGGACTCTAATGCTATACTCTGATGAAGCAATGTATAAACAGATATATTTGTTGTTGTGTAAAGATCAATTATTGGCTATTATATTTTATTCCGCTGTGATGGTTAGATTCTGTTGTTGTTTTCTATTTTCTTCTTCTACCTCTTCTCCTTTAACCCTAACGATTCGTATTTCTGTTCACCATTAATTGATATGTTGGAAAATAGCGTTGACTCAAGAGGTACGGATTTTGCGGTTTGTTACAAAAGATTTGAGGAATAAATAAATTATGATTGGAATAAAACTTATACTTATGAAAAGATATTTGTTTGCTCATTTATAAATACAAATTGATTTTATATTAATTTTTTAATTTGGAATTTTATAATAAAGGTTTTGAGTATATATTGTATTTGGTAAATGTATAATATAATGATAGAAAAACTTGTTTTGCATATGATAATTTGAAAATTTTATTTTGGAATTGATATAAATAAATTTACAAAAGCTATTTAAAAAAATTAAAAATTAAAAATATGCATATTACATAATTTCTAATAACACAAGGTTTAAAATAAAATTTATAAATTGAGTTAAGTTAGGGGTTTAAATATAAATAGGACTATTTTAACAAATGTAAGTGTTTTATAAATATATTAATACATTTATGACATTATTACATAAGTAAATGACAAGTGTTAACACTAATTAACAAGTGGCTTCATTAAAAACATATAAAGTAAATGTAAAGAATAAACAGGCTAATTTTCTCCTCACTTCTCAAATCTGAAAGTAAATCAAACTTCATACTCAAATCAGCAAAAGCAAAATCATCTCAAGTTAATCCAAAATCACAAAAGTAAAAGGAAATCTGAAACAAAATTAAATTACATATTAATGCCAACAAGAAGAAAAATAATAAAGCAAACAACTCAAAGGCAAGCAAACTTAAATCAAAAATTCAAAAACCTGAGCAAAGTGGAATCAAGCATTCAGTTCAACATCAAATAAGTTCGGCATTTCCAGGAAAAAAATATATATACGAAGCAATTTCAAATTCCAGGCTCTGTTCATCATGACAGGCTTTGTTCTCTGCTTCCAAACTACATGTGAGTAAACACTTAAAGTAAAATCCTTTAGTGTTAATAAACCTATGTGATGATGCTATAAATATGATTGCTTAGATATTTTATCTAGAATCTGGTTTTTATTGTGAAATTTGAACGCATGCCTGTATATGTATGTTTTTATGTTCTCTGTGAATGTCAGGTGTAAGATCAACTACAAAATGATTCCTATCTTCCTAAATAATCAAAATTAGACTTTGATTACTGAAAAGAAAATGTTCATGACAATATGATCTTGTTTTTAAAAATAATTTTAAGTGACTGTATTTGGTTAATATTCTGTAAAATTCATAATTACAGTGGAAATCAGGAAATGGGTAAAATTCAAACATGTTAATTTAAATATCTCATTATATAATCTGGAAAGTGAAGTCAAATCATGAATTTAGTTATAAATATTGTGATTTTTAGTTTGGGATTCGATGAGATTTTCGGTGTTGAACGTTTTTGGGTATTTTGGCTACCCACGGCGATCGGAGTGAACTAGAGCTTGGGGTTTGGCCTGAAGGTGGTCGGGGAGACGGGGGTCTCTAGAAAAATGGCGAAGGGTTTTAACGTTGGCCGTGGTGGTCGAAAAAGGAAGAAGTAGGGTTTTCTGGTAAGTTTTGGAGGTCGGGGTTGCCGAGGTTGGTACAGCGACGGTAGCGCACCGGGATGGATCGCTTGTGGGGGAATCTTTACATCGTGTCATGGAGCAGCTCAAGGAGGATGGGCCGTTATTCTAGTGGATTGGTTCGTCGTCGGCCGATGATTTTGCCAATCGTATTCATTTCCAGTTGATCGAGATATTGATCTTGGGTTTACCGTCGATTTTTGTTATTTTGCTTCGTCGTGGTGTTTGTCGAGGTCGAGTGTGGGTTGGCGAAGGACGGAGGGATGAATGGCGTCGAGTTTTCCGGTCGTGCATGTGCATGGTGGTCGTCATGTGTATCTGGGTTTTTGGGTTTGGGAAAGGAGAGTTTGGCCCAAAGTATTTCATGATTTCTCACGTGTTCGACTCGAAGTTGCGAAGTAGAGAAGCCTTGTTTTGGTTGCGTCGAGTTTGTGCGAGTGTTGTCTCGGGTTTTCAAGCGTTTTTGCTCGGGAATGGTTTGACAACCTCGATTTGTTTTTGATTAAGTGTCAGGTTTCATTTTAAAAGGAAGTGCTCTAGGATTTTAAAACCAAAGGCTTGAGTTTACAAATGTTTAAAAAAATTTAAGCAAAGCAAATTTTTAAGCAAAGCTTTAACCAGTTTTAAAATGTATAAAATATTTAAGTTTAGAAAAAAAATGTTTTAGTTTAAGTGTTTAAGTATGAATTATCAAATTTTTAAATTTTTGTTTAAAAGTATAGTTTGATTTTTATAAATATTGCTTTAGTTGAATCAAGTATTTGGTCCATAAATGATTTCAAATAAAAATGTAATTGTTGAAATTGAGATGTGACTTAAGTGAAAGAATTAAACTTTTAGAAGTAAAAGGATGTTGATTTTGTATAAATCAATTTTCAAACTTTTAACAAATGATGGGTAAGAGTTTAATGAAATATATGAGTTATCTTAACTTAAATCAAGTTTTATTAACAATAGTGATTAAAGCATAATTACTGAATTAACTAAGATAAGTCATTTAGGTAATTAAATTAAGATAAATAAATTTGTGTAATTAATTAAGTGTAATTAATTACTTAATTGAGTATTAATTAATCAAGGTTAATTAATTAAGGAATAATTAAGTAATAAGTAATTAAGAGGTTAATTACTTAATGTAAGAGGATTATTAAAGGTAATTACTTAATGTAGTAATTAAAGAAAATTAATTACTCATTGTAATTAACTAAGTTAATGTGATTAATTTTAGTTAATTAATTAAGTTAAATTAAAGAAAATCACTTGATGATGGGTTAAGTATAATTATTTAATGTAATTAATGAAGTGTAATTACTTAGTGAAGTAATTAATGGATAATCAATGGATGTAATTAAAAGGAAATTACTTAATGGAAAGTAATTAAAAGAATAATTACTTAGTGGAAGTAATTATGTGTTAATTACTCAGTGTAATTAATTAGGGGATTAATTAATGTAATTAATCAAGAAGTTAATTAATTTTTATAAGTAATTAAGGATAGTTAATTACTGAATGTGATTAATCAAGGATTAATGAATGTGATTAATTAAAGATTAATTATTAAATGTGATTAATTAAAAGAATAATTAATTGAATAAATAATTAAGGGATAATTACTTAAATGTAATTAAAGAATAATTAATCAAGGAAGATTTGTTAAGGTAGATAATTAGAGATAATTAATTAACTAATTTGTAATTAATTAATCTTAAGTAAGCAGGATTATGGTAATCCAAGTAATAAAGGAATTGGTAATTAATTTAATTAAAGATTAATTAAATTAATTAAGAATTTATCAATCGTACTTATGGATGTTTGAATTCTATTGATTGTTGAGTTGTATGATATTTCTGATAAGTGATGCTTTGGGCTATGAATTGTTTTGATGTAATCCGTGATGAATGTAATTTATTTATCTGTGATAAATTTACATTATTTATCTATAAATCTGTGAATGGAGATAAGCGTTATTGGGTTATACCGCTTATCGATATTGAAGTGCTTGTATCTGTGATGATTGATGTTGTTGCACTTTGTGTAAACCCCTGGACTACTATACACACACAAATATGGATTGCACGAGGAAATCGGTTAAGTCACAGATATTTTGAATTTAAATATTATTTTCAAAATTTTAATTTTGAATCTAAATGGTTTTGAAAATGGAATTGGGTTAAATATGAAAAGCTTTTGAAAAGGAATTTTGAAGATAAAAGTTATTTTGAATAACTTGATATAGATTTGAAATTTAAATAATTTGATTTGAATTTGAATTCAAGATTTGAAATCAAATTTTATATTTGGAATTTATGGTTTAAAAAGGTTAAACAAGTTACAAATATATTTATATGGGTTTTTAAACCATTTTAAAAGTATTGTCTTGGGAATTTAAATTCAACCCAAGTTATAATTGAAGGGCTTTAACTTGTGCAAATGTAATTGGATTTTTCCAAAACGAAAACTATTTGTTTTCAAGTAATAATAGCTTTCGTATCGAGAAATGATTTCCAATTTGTGTTGAAAGGATTTCAAGTTTGAAATGAAAATAGTTTGAAAGATATGAATTAAATCTTTGATTTAAAAATTGGATGAGTTAATCCAATTTGAAAGGGAAAGTGTTTTGAAAAGCTATGAATAAATTTTTGTGAAAGATTAGGGAACTTTGTGAAGTGAATCTTTTTGTTTAAAAGATTTGTAAATGGTAATTTGTTTAACCATTTTGAAGAAAGTTTTTGGGTTTTAAGTTGTGACTTAACTAAGATCCCAATATCCATATGTTTTTAAATTGAGCGCTCATTATTCGGTTTAGCCGGAAGAGGACCTTGTGTCATATAACCCATTCCGAATAATGATACGACGATATGGATTGCATTTGGAAACCAGTGGTGAAGATCGGATATTTTCGAAAGCGAAAGGATAACTCGTCGAATGTCTCTACACCGGTTGATCCCCTATATAGAGATTTGATCATCCTTTGTGATGGAGAGTCCGGACGTAGTTAATGAATATCCCAATTTACAAGGGCTTCTTTGTGAAGTGCCTTCGGTTCTGTTCGAACCCGAAACAGACTTGTATGGATGTGCGTCTGACATTACACTTTGAGATGTAAAGCCGGTTTCTATGAAATACATTTTTATTGGTGGCGGAGAATTTATTCTTTTAGCTTAACACCCTTCTCTGAGACGTACGAGCTCAGAGGTTATGTAGTTGATGGTTACTAGTAATACATTCCCAATTTGGTAATGTGGCATACGAAGTGCTGCTGATCATTTGTTAATCGAAGCATGACTTTTGTGAAAAACGTAACTTTGTGGATGAGACTTCATCGAGCCTCACAACCCGAAAATGGTTGAAACAGGAATGTTGCGGCAAGGTTTTTAGGGATTGCGCCCCTAGGGTATGTCCATTTCCTTCTGGATAAAAGTGATATCATGGTATGGAGCCCAGATATTTAACTGTGTGGTTGTTGCTATTTGTTGGTGAATCCCGGGATAAAGGTCGGTTATGACCAGGGATGGCTTACTTGTAGGTGTTACTTTCGGGCAGGGGTAACCCGACCTTGTGTTGGTAGGGAGCAGTTTTGGTTCTTGGGGGCGTCCCTCCAGAGGTGTACCATTTGACAAGGAAGTTCCTTAGCCTGACCATTTATTGAAAATCCAAAGAAACAATACGAGCCCTGTATGGTTTTAGTTGTATAATCTGCCATGGAATGTGACAGTAACCTGCTATTGAACATGGTAGTTATAGTAGGTATATAATAATGGTTGTATGCTGGCTAAGATTAATATTATACTTTTGAAATGATTTCTACAATATGCTAATAATATCAAAAGGTTTTTGCGTATCAAACATGTTTGACTATCATAAGGAGAAATCCCCTCCAATTCTGTGCTTGCATTGTGTGTGTGGCAGGAGGCCTTATGGTAGTTTCATTTTCCAAAAAGCATTGTGGATTTCTTTTACTTCTTTTGTTTTTTATTTTAAAGATAAACTATTTTTGTTTGCTTACACCAGTCTCATGACTGACCTTGAGTTTATTGTTCCCTTCCTAAACTCTGGATGCCCACAATTTTCCACACGGGCAGCCTAGAGTCAGGGTTAGTAAATTATCTAGAGCTAGTTCAGTCTTTGGATTCTGATGACTGACCTTGCTTAGTACAACATGACGTGATTGGGAGTTTGAGCTATTTCTGGATTGGTGCTTTGGAGATGGAGACTGCTGATATTGGAGTTCCTTCTTTGGAGTTTAAGTTTATGTCATTGTCCCGCTGTTGGTACTATGTATCTTCCATTGTGATTTGTAGTATCATATCTGTAACAACCCACATATTTATCGATTTTATATTTAAATATTTTATTTAAATATTTTATCGTTCGTCGGATTTTGGTCCGAAAAGCTACTTTTTGCAAACAGTCAAATTGGGACTCGAGACCACCCCCATTGAGTTCAAAATGACGTTTGCGACCTTTTTGAGTATAAACTTCGATATGTTTGGAGATAGTAGAATTTTGACCTTTTTCACTTAGGGCTTTAGTTTGGGCTGAACCCATTAGCCACTTACTAACTCAGTCCCAACCCTCTCCAACTCTTCATTACTTCATTTCTAATTCCTAACACTCAAGCTCAAGCAAAAATGGTGGAAGAGAATGGGAATTAGAAACTCCAAGCCCTAGTTCCTCTTGCTAGCTCAAGTTCTTGCTTCAAAATCAAAGAGAACCCATTAGTAAGCATCTCCTTCTTCTTCTCCAACTCATTCTCTCTTTGATTTCAGAAATTTCCTAAACCTAACTTAGGGAATGTTCTTCTTTTAAGCTTACATTCAAGCTTCTAGTGTTGAGATTGAAGTGTGGTTGATCTCCCATTGTCTTCAAGCTTCTCATTCCTTGTTTTTGGGTTCAAAGGTGAGATTTTTAATCTCACATCTTAGTCTATGATTATCTTCGATTGTTAGGTATGAATTCCTAACACTTATTCTTGTGCAATTGCTTTTGATTTGGATTGCTTTTTGAGAATATTCCAATTTTTAGTGTTTTGAGTTCAATTTGTTAAAAATCCTAACTTTGATGTTTGAACATGTTTTTGGTGGTGCATCGAGGAGCCAATAGGGCCGGGTAGCCGTTAGGCATAATTCCCTAGCGTCCGTGCTCGTTCGGTTGCGAATTGGAGGTTGCACATCAATTAAATGGGCATCAATTTGCAGAGCATCAGGTTTGGCCGACCGACCCCCTGGTTCGGTCGACCGACCTGCTAGTAAAAGTGCAGTTGCACTTCTCTGTTTCTGGTTCGGCCGACCGACCCCCCTGGTTCGGTCGACCGACCTGATGTCTCGAGAAATTTTCAAAACAGGGTCCGGTCGACCGAGCCCTGCAGCCGGTCGACCGACCTGTGCAATTTTGCCTATTTTCGCCTAATTGCTTGAATTTCCAACTCTAATCGATTTGTGTTGTTTCCCTATTTGTTTTATCATTTGTTATTGACTTTGATGACTTATTTTCTTTTGGAATTCTTGGAATATCCATTTCGATGGATTTGATATCGATTTCTTTGGATTTTATTCACGTCTTCGAATGTGAATTTTTATGTCCGATTGTTTCTACAATCACTTCTATGATTTGTCACTTTAAAATATAAAGGTTTTCTATACTAGTAGTAAATATCAAAACTCTTTCTTCAAATGATTTCAACACTATTTTATAACAAAGCTCGTTTTTTTAAACCGATTTCCAATCTATTAGTATATACAAACCTTTACCTCACTCGTATGAGAAATCTAATTAAACGACTTAGTAAAACGAGTGGTATGAAACGCTTGCGTTTACTTCGTCGGTTAATTCTTGGACTTGTTCGATTGAAACTCTTGTGACAATTTTCTAGTGGAGATCTACAATTTGTTCGTAAATATTTAAGTTATGCTAGTGGTTATGGGACATGAAGCTAAGCTCATATATTTACTAGCTTATTGTAATTGACACTTCTCGTTGATCATGACGATCATCTTTATGGTTTAGACTAGCAATGTGCGATGTCTCTTTGTTTGCGAGGTTAGGCTAGACACCACTTGTGCGATTCCATTCACACATACCTTTTCGGTTAGCCTAGACACCATTTGTGTGATTCCGTTCACACATACCTTTTTGCTTTTTGGTTAGGCTAGACACCACTTGTGCGATTCCATTCACACATAGGTGCGATTCCATTCACACATACCTTTCCGGTTAGCCTAGACACCATGTGTGATTCCGTTCACACATACCTTTTTGCTTTTTGGTTAGGCTAGACACCACTTGTGCGATTCCATTCACACATACCTTTTCGGTTAGCCTAGATACCATTTGTGTGATTCCGTTCACACATACATTTTTGCTTTTTAGTTAGGCTAGACACCACTTGTGCGATTCCATTCACATATACCTTTTCGGTTAGCCTAGACACCATTTGTGTGATTCCGTTCACACATACCTTTTTGCTTTTTGGTTAGGCTAGACACCACTTGTGCGATTCCATTCACACATACCTTTTCGGTTAGCCTAGACACCACTTGTGTGATTTAACTCACACATACCTTTTTGTGATTTCTGGATTTCGTGTGTTGATTTCTGGAATTTATATCATTGACTTGTTATGAGTACAGGTTTAAGGTATGATGCCCTCTTTGGATCTTTGAGAAGATTCTTGTGATATTGATTAATCTTTTGTTGATTATCATTTACATGCTTATAGTAGTATGCCATTATGGATATTATGTTTATGCCATATCTTGTATGTTATGTCATGTCATCTGATATTTAGAGCTAGACTGATCCGTTTATTATTTTCTTATGAAATAATACTCGGGTCAGACCGAGATGTTACAGGTGCTTCCGCTTGACTTCCTTCCGGGATTTGCTTCTCTGACTTTTGGTTAACTACTTTAGTTTAGTAGTTTTTGTTGTATACATTTGAGATACAGACCCTATGATGTATATTTACTCTTTTGTATAGCACGTGTTGCTATTCTTTTGTATTATCGTGGATCTTTTTGACCACTACTCTGATATACACTTTCATGTGTTAGTGTTATATTCATATCTATTTCTGCCTTTGTGATATGAATTGTCTGTGACTGATTTGTGTTATGTTTATTTCTATATTTGTTTTTGAAGACCTTTATAGCCACTGTGTAGTAGCTTTGAGTTTGTGTCGGTATGTCGGATTTCCTCTTGAGATGAAAAGTTATATTTTTATCCGGCATATCGGTACTGCACAAAGCAATTATACAGATGGTCGCTCCTCAACAGCCTTATTCTTCGTGCTAGTCGACAGCATTACACCGTAGTGTTCTTGGCTAGCGTGGGTATAGAGGTGGGGCGTCACAGCTTGGTATCAGAGCCAAACTTCGGAACAATGTAGAATAATATAACAAGGATCATCGTCCTAAGTCTTTCTTAGGAGTCGTGCTTTAGGATTTAATTCGAGTCTTCGTACCGATTCATCATATTTTCTTTATGATTCCTTGTTTTATCAATCAAGTTTGATTGAAATTTATTTTGAGAATAACTCTTTCCTCTTCTTTCTTTCTTTATTAAAGAAGAGAAATGGTTAGACCTGGCCGTCCCAGCGCCGGTCAATCTAGTGCTACTCCCCAAGATGGAGAATTTATGTCTGCCCAGCAGCTTCTTGATCTTGTAAAGAATCAAGAGTTTATCTATGCTTTGAGTAAGAACCCCGAAATGGTTCTACCTTTGAAACTTGAAGTTTCTTTCAATCAGCTTATGGATGTTACTCTTCTTCATGGAGAGGTTGGTAAAGGAAGTGTTTGTGATATTGGGACTTCCAAGAAGAGGCATATTAAGTTCAAGAGCCTTAATCCCAATAAGAGAGTGAAGCAAACTACTTTTGTAGCAAAGACTCCAATCCCTAATCGTGGAGGATGCTACAATTGTAATTCTAAGGAACACTATGCGAATATGTGTCCAAAACCCCATTCTTGTCGCTATTGCAAGAAACCGGGTCATCTTTTATCTGCATGTCCCAAACTTTTGAATAAGGACATGAGAAAGCTAAATATTGTGCAAACCCCTAGCAACACTTCTCTTGGCCAAGGTATTTTTTTTACTCAATCCTTGATGGCATTGTTTTGTTTCGTGATCTTCTTATTCGAGTTCTTTTTGATATGGGTTTCATCTCATTATTTTGATATCAAAAGAACTTGTCGATTCTTTTTCTTTGAAAATATTTATGGGCTTGGTGACTTCTTTGAGAGTTGCGAATCCGGATGGTAGATCCGCAACACTCAATTTGTCTTTATTGATGTCGAAATTATTTTATGGGATTTTTCTTTCCGAGCCGATATTTTTACTTAGGCTTCGGAATTGATTTTTTTGAAGGGATCGGCTTGATCATTGTGAAGCCCATATCCTATTTTTCGAGTGGACTATTCATCTTCGACATTTTCTATATATTAAGCAGATTTCTATTTTTTTCTTGTGATTTCGATTTCAAATTTTTGAAGGCATCATTTTATTCTTTAAGCCCTCAAGATGAGAAAAGTGTTATTTCTCTTATCTAAATAATTTGTGAAACTTTTCCGGTATTTTTGAATTTGTCTTAGGACTGTCACCTAGGCAATCTTTTGAGTAGTGTTAAGGTCTTTTCAGCTCGACCTTGCCACCGGTTTTCATTTGCTACGAGTTGCGGAAGTTAGCATTCCACTTACCGCATTCCGCACTCGTTATGATTCTTATGAATGACTTATTATGTCATTCGGTTTATCCAGCTTATTTCATCCATTTTATAAATCGAATATTCTATGAATATTTCGATGAGACCATTCTTGTATTTATTGATTTTGGATGAAAATAGTAATTTAAAATTTTGCAAATCTTTTTCATAAGATTTATTTATAAGTACATTTGGGTTTTGATTTTAAATGAGCAAAGAATATTCTCAAAACTTTTAGGAGATATTTTCATCATATAGAAGATGATTTTGTGATTGTATTGCCCGTTGAGTGCTTTAAGAATTTTGGTCGATGCGCTTGATCAACGTTATCGATAGGAATTTCCTAAACGCTTTGATGAGACAATCAAACACAGCAAAATTCACTTCAAATAAGTAAAATTTTCTAAAAAGATGATTACATAAGTTAATTGTAATTTTGAAAGTTTTAGTTTTTGGGAAAGAAGATTATTTGAAGGAATTCTTTTTCGATACTCTTAATCTTATGTTTTCCTGAAGGGGAACCAAGACTTTGCTATTTGTACCGATACTAGTCATATTGGTTTGTATGTCATTCTCTTGCAAAGGAGAACGTGCTATCACTTGTGCTTCTAAATCATTATAGCTTATCGAGACTAGATATGCCACTCATGATCTAGTGCTCGCGGCTATTGTTTTTACATTTGGAATTTGGCATCATCACATTTGGATGAGAAATTTGTTCTCTACCTCAACAATAAATCCTTGGAATATTTATTTTCTCATAAGGAACTTCATGTTGACTCGAGTTCCTGGAATCTTATGATCTTGATATTCTTTCTATTCCCGAAGGGGAAATCATGTTGCCAATGCGCTTTGTCGTAAGCAACAAGTGGTTGATTCTTTGATGTTGTCTGAATGGAATTATCTTTCTATCAAGTTCATCGGACGTTTTGGTATACTTCGTTTCATTGAGCTTTATCTCATTCCTTTTATGGACTAGTGTCCGGTGTTCTTTTATGCTTTTCGATTCATTGGATGTACAGTTTGTACTACATCAATGTTTTTGCTATTTGATTTGTTGGATGTACCGTATGTACTACATCAATGTCTTTGATTTGGTTCATTGGGCGTACCGTTTTTGTACAACGCTGATGTCCCAAATTATTTGAGTTTCTAGTTCTCGGGCGTACCGTTTCGGTACTACGCCGTTGCACCGGCTCAATTTTCTGCTATTCTTGACGTTCTTCACGTCTTTTATCTATGGAAATGCCTTAGGGATTCCGGTTTTTATTCTTGTGCCCGGTGTTGTTGAGGGGATTGAAGTTTCACCAAATTTGATTTTTGAGCAACATCCTATTCGAATTATTGCTTCGGAGCTCAAACGACTTCGAAATAAAGATGTTCTTCTTAGGAGAGTTCAATCGTTCTCAAATCCTAGGGATTACTCATGGGAATCTAGAGAATTCATTGAGCGATCCCGTTCTTGCAAACTCTTTCGTGCTCCTTATGGTGAACTTCTTATTTCAATTTTCTTTTGTGTTGATATGCTTTTATGGTTGTTACTTCTTATTTTCTTCTTAAGTATTGCGAGGACGCAATTTCTTTAAGGAGGGGAGTCTGTAACAACCCGCATATTTATCGATTTTATATTTAAATATTTTATTTAAATATTTTATCGTTCGTCGGATTTTGGTACGAAAAGCTACTTTTTGCAAACAGTCGAATTGGGACTCGAGACCACCCCCATTGAGTTCTAAATGACCTTTGCGACCTTTTTGAGTATAAACTTCGATATGTTTGGAGATAGTAGAATTTTGACCTTTTCACTTAGGGCTTTGGTTTGGGCTGAACCCATTAGCCACTTACTAACTCAGTCCCAACCATCTCCAACTCTTCATTACTTCATTTCTAATTCCTAACACTCAAGCTCAAGCAAAAATGGTGGAAGAGAATGGGAATTAGAAACTCCAAGCCCTAGTTCCTCTTGCTAGCTCAACTTCTTGCTCCAAAATCAAAGATAACCCATTAGTAAGCATCTCCTTCTTCTTCTCCAACTCATTCTCTCTTTGATTTCAGAAATTTCCTAAACCTAACATAGGGAATGTTATTCTTTTAAGCTTACATTCAAGCTTCTAGTGTTGAGATTGCAGTGTGGCTGATCTCCCCTTGTCTTCAAGCTTCTCATTCATTGTTTTTGGGTTCAAAGGTGAGATTTTCAATCTCACATCTTAGTCTATGATTATCTTCGATTGTTAGGTATGAATTCCTAACACTTATTCTTGTGCAATTGCTTTTGATTTGGATTGCTTTTTGAGAATATTCCAATTTTTAGTGTTTTGAGTTCAATTCGTTAAAAATCCTAACTTTGATGTTTGAACATGTTTTTGGTGGTGCATCGAGGAGCCAATAGGGCCGGGTAGCCGTTAGGCATAATTCCCTAGCGTCCGTGCTCGTTCGGTTGCGAATTGGAGGTTGCACATCAATTAAATGGGCATCAATTTGCAGAGCATCAGGTTCGGCCGACCGATCATCTGGTCTGGTCGACCGACCTACTAGTAAAAGTGCAGTTGCACTTCTCTGTTTCTGGTTTGGCCGACCGACCCCCCTGGTTCGGTCGACCGAGCTGATGTCCCGAGAAATTTTCAAAACAGGGTCCGGTCGACCGAGCCCTGCAGCCGGCCGACCGACCTGTGCAATTTTGTCTATTTTCGCCTAATTACTTGAATTTCCAACTCTAATCGATTTGTGTTATTTCCCTATTTGTTGTTATCATTTGTTATTGACTTTGATGACTTATTTTCTTTGGGAATTCTTGGAATATCCATTTCGATGGATTTGATATCGATTTCTTTGGATTTTATTCACGTCTTCGAATGTGAATTTTTATGCCCGATTGTTTCTACAATCACTTCTATGATTTGTCACTTTAAAATATAAAGGTTTTCTATACTAGTAGTAAATATCAAAACTCTTTCTTCAAATGATTTCAACACTATTTTATAACAAAGCTCATTTTTTTAAACCGATTTCCAATCTATTAGTATATACAAACCTTTACCTCACTCGTATGAGAAATCTAATTAAACGACTTAGTAAAACGAGTGGTATGAAACGCTTGCGTTTACTTCGTCGGTTAATTCTTGGACTTGTTCGATTGAAACTCTTGTGACAATTTTCTAGTGGAGATCTACAATTTGTTCGTAAATATTTAAGTTAAGCTAGTGGTTATGGGACATGAAGCTAAGTTCATATATTTACTAGCTTATTGTAATTGACACTTCTCGTTGATCATGACGATCATCTTTATGGTTTAGACTAGCAATGTGCGATGTCTCTTTCTTTGCGAGGTTAGGCTAGACACCACTTGTGCGATTCCATTCACACATACCTTTTCGGTTAGCCTAGACACCATTTGTGTGATTCCGTTCACACATACCTTTTTGCTTTTTGGTTAGGCTAGACACCACTTGTGCGATTCCATTCACACATACCTTTTCGGTTAGCCTAGACACCATTTGTGTGATTCCGTTCACACATACCTTTTTGCCTTTTGGTTAGGCTAGACACCACTTGTGCGATTCCATTCACACATACCTTTTCGGTTAGCTTAGACACCATTTGTGTGATTCCGTTCACACATACCTTTTTGCTTTTTGGTTAGGCTAGACACCACTTGTGCGATTCCATTCACACATACCTTTTCGGTTAGCCTAGACACCACTTGTGTGATTCCACTCACACATACCTTTTTGTGATTTTTGGATTTCGTGTGTTGATTTATGGAATTTATATCATTGACTTGTTATGAGTACAGGTTCAGGGTATGATGCCCTCTTTGGATCTTTGAGAAGATTCTTGTGATATTGATTAATCTTTTGTTGATTATCATTTACATGCTTATAGTAGTATGCCATTATGGATATTATGTTTGTGCCATATCTTGTATGTTATATCATGTCATCTGATATTTATAGCTAGACTGATCCGTTTATTATTTTCTTATGAAATAATACTCGGTTCAGACCGAGATGTTACAGGTGCTTCCGCTTGACTTCCTTCCGGGATTTGCTTCTCTGACTTTTGGTTAACTACTTTAGTTTAGTAGTTTTTGTTTTATACATTTGAGATACAGACCCTATGATGTATATTTACTCTTTTGTATAGCACGTGTTGCTATTCTTTTGTATTATCGTGGATCTTTTTTACCACTACTCTGATATACACTTTCATGTGTTAGTGTTATATTCATATCTATTTCCGCCTTTGTGATATGAATTGTCTGTGACTAATTTGTGTTATGTTTATTTCTATATTTGTTTCTGAAGACCTTTATAGCCACTATGTAGTAGCTTTGAGTTTGTGTCGGTATGTCGGATTTCCTCTTGAGATGAAAAGTTATATTTTTATCCGGCATATCGGTACTCGCGCAAAGCAATTATACAGATGGTCGCTCCTCAACAGCCTTATTCTCCGTGCTAGTCGACAGATTACACCGTAATGTTCTTGGCTAGCATGGGTATAGAGGTGGGGCGTCACAATATCTCTGATATATGTTGGGTAGTTCTATCATTGTTGTATATCATTGGATATTGTATTCATTGGTGTTATATGATATTCATTTTCTTCTTCTATGTTGTCATACTTAATGTGTTATAAGCTCCGACAGAATCGGATTTCAATGGTTGAATCTACGGCATTCGGGTACAAGTGAAGTATGGGTGTCGATTTTCGAACGGCGAAATTCGAGTCGAGACATCTTGGTATCAGGGCCCAAGGTTGAAACTTTATCTCAGGAGTATAATACATTAGGTAACTCAATAGAGATAGGATGAAGTATACCCTAGAATGGGTATCCCTAAGATATCCATCCGTGTGCCTCAGTAAATTCTCTTGTTATCCACTGATAGTGAGTATGAGTGCAAAAGGAGGATGAGGTAAGGGACAAGGGAGTACCATTACAAATGGTCAATACCTGCAACAACAAGAAACAACTCTTCTCAATCTCCTTTGTTGATCATTCAATATCAATTCTTTGATGGCTTCGTGGCAGCTCGAGGGAGAAGCTTCGGTGTTGTGGTGGCCTTGCGAAGCTGGTTTATAGCCTACATTTTTTATAGTGAAAAGTGATGATCTTAAAAATATAACTCTAAATGAGGTTAAATATAAATGATATACAACTTATTTCTTTATGGTGTTTTTAAAACTCTGGTTAACTGGTACATGACACCCAAAGACGGAGACAGGGATGAGTTTAGATGGAGTGTATTATGTCCAAAAAATACGAGTTTCATAAAATACCGAGAATGCTCTAGCAATTTTTTTTATAAATGGTATCTCTACCTAAGAAATATCAGATTTGGATCGTAAATGGATCAAATCTGACTATAGAAGGTAAAATAACTGAAAAAAACTCTTTGTTTTCGTCTATATATAATCAAACTTCATTACTTATTCTAACTTGGTTATTTAGAAGATCATTCCAGTACTTTTCTGTATGATATCTTGGTTAATGCTAGACCAATTTCTGTTTTTGGTTCTACCAATAAAGTTATCAAATGCTACGAAGGCATAACGATTCATATATTGATTTCACCATAACTGCAACACTTGTTTTCTACTTTATTGGTTTATCTTCAGAAGCAAAAATTTCTACTATTTTTGTAGAAGTACATTAATTAGAAAGATAGAAATTGGTAGGACCAAAGATAGAAATTCATAGAACTTAATACTTTTGAAGATAAACCTGAAAAATGAAAAACAAGCGTCGCGGTTATACTGAAGTCAATATGTGAGTCGTTATGTTGGTGTTGCATTTGCGACAATTTCATTGGTAAAACCAAAGATAAAAATTGATCTAGCCTTAACAAAGATATCATAATTGAAAAGTATTCGAAAGATCTTCTAAATAACTAGGATAAAATAAGGAAAGAAGTTTGGTCATATCTAGAAGAAAATAAGGAGTTTTTCCTAATTATTTTATCTTCCACACTTAGATTTGATTCATTCGAAGAGGTGAAGAAATAAATTTTATTAATGAAGCCCAAGGAAAAGTGAGTTGGTAAGTTGTTCTAATTTAAATTGTTTTTATCACCCAACACTATAATCATAACAGTAATAAGAGTCGTCTCCTTGCTCATCATGTGTTATCATCTTATGATGTTGATTACGATTCCAAATTTTAATTGCTTATTGGAAACAAGTATGAGGTGTGTATTAATTTGGATTACGAACAACTCGATATTCAGTTAATATTCTAAATTCAAGTAATGGTGTAGTCTCTTTATTAAATAAAATGTAATATATGGAAATGTTGATTTGTGGAACCCCGCCACAAAACAGCTGAGGTCTCTATCAGAATCATCCATCTCTTATTAATGTAAATGTCTATCATTATATAATGCAATGAGTATCGAATTTGGATTTGGCCTTGATGCCAAAAGCAATGACTATAAGTTTATAAAGCTCCTTTTACTGCTATCAGAACAAGCAAAACAATTCAGGTAAGGTATACAACCCGAGAACTGATTCTTAGAGAACAATACATAAAGACGATGTTTTACCTTTCCAATATAGCGATTGTGATGTTGTTACATGCAAGAAAGGGACATGTTTTTTGACCGAGTACACTCACCATTATGAAATTTCTTGCATCTTGTTTTCTTTTGATTTGTTAATGAAATATTTGAAATAATGTAGTTGCCTGGGTAACATGATCTGGGTCATTGCAGTTATGCTTATAATGCTTTATATCTCATTGATTTGTACAATGAAATATTTGAAACAATGCAGCTGCCTGGGTAACGTGATTTGGATCATTGCTATTATGCTTATATTTGAAAGAAATGTGGGAAAAAATGTAAATTTGAACCTATTGGCATTTGGATTGGAAGCTACCTCCTGAAGTAGTTGGACTTTCAAAGAATGGAGTTTGTCATTTTGGGCTATGGATACGGCATACCATACTTGTCCAACTTTGATGCCTGAGAAGAGGAGTATCTTGAGCTTCGAAGTCCCAAGCCTTTACCTTCAAAGCCTGTTATAACAAAATTCAAAATCCTAGTCCTATTCTTTTGGAGTTTGTCTACTATAACGAAAGCCTGGTTTCACTGAAAAGTGAAGATGATGGTGCATACACATGAGGTTTTTTAAAATCAGATATGAAAATATATTAAATCGGTGAATTAGTATCATCTTGATGATTTTATGTTGAGGAATAATTTACTGTCTTTTGGTTTCTCAAGGATTAGAGATGATTGCAATATGTTTCATTGTTCTTTCACAGTAAACCATCTTGTTTGTTTCTAAGATTCAATTACAACTTTCTCATAGAGAATTGCAAGGGCACCATGTTAGTGTAATGCATTTTTTTCACTTGCTTAAGAGGGTTTTTTTAGATTACTTGAAGGTTTTATGGTCATAGATGATTGTAGCGTGCTTAATTGTTCTTTTACAGCAAAGGTCTTGCTTGATTCTTAGATTGTTCGGTCATAAATTTCTTATAGAGAAAGAGCAGTGCCACCATGTTAGTTTTATACATATTTTGTTTCACTTGCTTATTGTTATTATTGCAACTTGCTTGAAGATTTTATCATTATATATCAACTGAACAAATATTGAGATGGATGCATGGAATTCATTTTCTTGTGTACATTGCAATCGTAATTGGTTGTTGAGGAGAAGATATAAGTACCGTTTGTGGTATTAAATTTAGGGTTTGTTCTTACGAAGAGAGCTGAGAATCTAAGCGAAGCATTTGAGTGACACATTCGAACGTAGAATGTTGAGTGAACAAAGAGTTCGTTTGTGTGCTGCAAGCTGAAAATCTGGGCGAAATATTTGAAATGTACATATGCAAAAAAATTGATTTATATTTAATTAATTATTTTTTAGTGAATAATATGTATCCAAATTGACAAAAATAATTAATAAATTAGTTAAATTGTAAAGTTTTAAATTTTTCGGATTCAGTTCAAAAATAACTCCATACTATAGTACACATTAATACGATCGCAATGCAAAAGCCCCGATTCAAATGGACTTCATTTGGACATGCTATTAATTTTAGAAGTTTAGAAATGTTTAAATTTAAATTACTTAACATTATTGATTAATTAAATAGCCCCCTTCACAACCAACGCACCATTTTCCTTCGTTCCCACAATGGGTCATTTGCTCGTTGTCGCTTCAGACACGGGAAAGGGGAAACTTGGACATGTTCATTGAATATAACTGGTACATGAATGCAATCATTTTGCAGCCGTTTTAACATTTAAGTGTAGGAAAGTATCTTATAGCCCAAAAATTAGAGGGGTCTAAATATTCTTTAGTCAATGTTGTATTAAATGGGAATCTATAATATAATTAAGTATGTAACAAACTTCAAACTGGAGTTCATTCAACTTAATAAATAATGAGTAGAGAGTTGCGCACTCACAAAGTCTGCATACTCTGAATCATATATAAGCATTTAACACTCAATGTGCTTATGCCACCAATGTTGTAAGAACTCTGATAACTTTATCTGACACCAATGGAAGGTGTCTTATAGCCTAAAAATTATAGGGGTCCAAATAATTTTTAGCCATCTTGGATTAAATGCAAATTTCTGATATAATCAAGTACATAAAAAACTTCAAACTGGAATTTCAAATATGAATTCAACTTAATTCATAGTGAGTAGAGTCGTGACTTATGAAGTCTACCTACTTTGAATCGTACATAATTATTTAACACTTAATATGTTTATGTCACCAATGTCATATGAACTCTAGTAACTTTATCCAACACATCACCTAATAACTTTATCTATCACTGCTACACATTCAAATATGTGTTATTTTCAAGGTTACAAAGGCTTACACTTGACCTTAGATCTACACTGATAGAGTTTGGGGTACAACCAAGAGGTAACTGCGTAATTTGTTAGGGATTATCTAACTTTATAATTAATTTTTTTCATAATAGAAGTATTTGATTCTGTTGTATACTTGTAACATTGTGAAATAAATAATTAAGTAATAATTCAAAACGTATTAATTGGAAAATCCTTAAATAATATGTTATATGATAACAATTGTCGAGCGATGTAATCATGAGATTTTTTTACAATATTGAATATATGCTATTTTAAATGTTCTTGGTCAAGATGTTTCGAGAAAGGATACCGATACTTCCATCGAGACCATAATACATAATGCTCTCTAAATGTTGGGCAGTGTATTACTCATCACTACCAGGGGCATTAAGAGGTTACATAATAGTTATTGTGCAACTATGAAATGACTCATCTTAGAGTTTCCTGTTGGTCGATAACAACAAGATTAAACAAGAAATTTCAGTGTAACGATTTTATACTGTTTTTTTGAGTTGAGAATATGTTGAACTTTAGCACGAATACTGCATTTTAATTATAGTCCTCTAATGACCGTGTGATCGCTGAGCAACTATAGTTGCATCTGAGTTGAAACATTGAAAGTGATGCACCATTCGTAGAGAATATGTCTCCTTAATTGTATGAGGTTAGTATCATGGCCAATTGTAATCAACTCAAAGTTAAAAATTCAAATCATAGTAGAACGATTAATAATATCATTGATCCAAAGATTTTGTGTATGGGCTAACCAAGTTGAATGTGGATAATACTAGAGTTTTGACCAATACTAAATTCCATATATCCTAAAATGATATAGTGTTGACGAAGAGGTCTTGTATAAACAGTTGTAACTAAAAGGTGCCGCTCCGATGACATATTTATTAATAATTGGTTTGGAAGCACAAACATTTGGTCCGACTATGGATTTCCCAAAGTATGCTTTACTCATATATAATTTAATGATTACCTATTATTTTTAGCATATTATTTCTAGGCTGGACTGGAACTATTCAAACAAAGTTAAAACAGTCAAATTTTCTTGAAAATTCAAACTATTCTTCCACGCTTAAGAATAGGATCTAACAAATAAATATCATGTAAACAAATAAATTTGATTTAAACAAATAAATTTCATTTATAAATTTGTTGTTTATTAATTAATAACATAAATAAAATTCAAATCAAGACCAAATATTTTTGCAAATCATTTTTTCTTGAATGTGTTAATCATATGTATATAAGTTGTAGAAGAACAATTCATGCGCAAAGCACATGTCATGATCACGCACGACGTGCGTGCCATATCGCTCGAATAAATAATGAATTCAGCCAAACTGACACACCACTAGATAACTTAATATGCGAGCACTAGTATTTTGAAATTATCAAATATTAATCGCTAACTGAATTCACACTATGAGTTTCATAATTGAATTCATTCACATTAATTAAATTAACTAATATTTAATAAATATTAGTCATTGCTTATTTGAAAGGTACTTATATACAACATATCACTGGAACAACATATCACATGTCAATAAATATTCGAATCACGCTATGCAAGTTTCGAACTTGTGACCTCTCGCACCAAAGTCGAATCACTTAACCAATGGAACATGGTGTTTGACAATATTAGTTATTGTTGTATTTGATATTTGGGATTTATTTACTAAGTTAGCCTCTAGAAAATGTTCTAGGTGAGTTTGGTAATTAACAGGATGCATATATAAAAGCTATATATTGCATATCAATACAATTGATATCGATATATATATTTAAATTACATTTAAAAATGGAATTAACGGCGCTTGCTATTTAAGGGTTTTAGGTTCAATTTGGGTCCTTTAGTGGCCAACCATAAGGCTCTGGTTAAGAGCTTATTTTCTACTGGTTTTGATTGGTTTTGGACAGCTCTGTAACTTATGTGTTATCGTAACCCTTGCTTATAAAACAATTTCTGCATCGGTTGTGTTAGTTATAAAAATAGTGAAAACTGACGCGGTGTAATTTTTATGGCAATTCCCAAGTCATGAAATTGAGTGTTTTGAGGGGTTATAACCTTTTTTTCAAATATAGCCCCATTAAATATATTACAGAGTCAGTCTTCATAAAACTAAAGAATAAATATAAGGATATATATGTAACGTTACTTTAGTGAAAAACTCTCAAAACTGGTGTATTTTAAAATTTTAAGCATGCATTAATCGGTTATAACAGTTCATGTAAACCAATCAAAACCGCTATGATCATTTACGGTTAAAAGCGTTACTCTTAAGACCACTCATAACTAGTACTACAAACCTCCCAAATGAAGCTTAAGGAGATGAAGAAAGAAGTCTTGGGGTTGGACCTTGCAAGAGGAAATAGTAGAAGATCTTTTCCAATTGATCCACTATATAAGCAACCCAAAGCCCCCACATTCTTCTCCACTCTCTTCCGTCTTTGGCCGCTGCTACCTTTAGCCCTCCTCACAATAGCCAAACCCCTGTTAACCCCAAAACATCAAATAGATTGATTCAAGCGGAGATACTTCGACCCCATCAACTATGTGTAGGGATCTAGGAGATCTAAGAGACTTCCTGAATCGACGTGTGATTTTAAAGTTACACTTCTATAAGGTAAATTTTGATTCGTATGTATATTATTATGTATACTATAATAGCCTATACATATATTATTACAATGTTTAATTTATAATTCAATATCATAACTAATAATTAAATGCATTTATTCATGTTAGCACAATAATACCATACCAACATACATATACAATATTTTAGTTAAATTGCTCTCGATAATATAAAAAATATTTAGGTCGAAATATATTTATATTTGTTATATATGTATAATTTGTGAAATTAGTAAAAGAAAAATTTTAATTAAATGTCAATATGCATACATACATATACATATATATATACATACATACATATATAAACACACACACACAGAGATATATATCAATGAAAGTATTTTATGTAAAAACAAACACACACACACATAATTCATATTATTTATTTATATTCAAAATGTGTTTTAAATAAATACAAATATATATATATATATATATATTTAACTAAAAATTATTTTTGGCCACACATATATTTATCTTTATTGTAATATCATTTAGTCAAATATAAGATGTTTTACTAGTTTGAATTAATATCTAAAATTAAGATTTGAATGGCCATATATATTTATTTTATTGTCATATTACTTAGTCAAATATAAGATGTTTTACAATTTTGAATTAATATCTTAAATTAAGATTTGAACTCAAGTATTTATATATCCAGTTAAGACAGGTACTTTATTTAAAATTAAAATTTGAAATATCATGACTTGGTAAATTATGTACGTTTTGTAAAATTTTATTTATTATTTTTTGAAATACATCGCAATTAGCAGTAGGTAGTGTAGGCTTAGCTTTCAATCCATCGCAACTTGTAGTTACTTTAACTTATATGTTCTTGAATAGGCTGTAGTTGTAGTTTTATACCATGGTTATAATATAATCAATGTTCCATTTTTCAAAATTATGTGTTTGATTCGACCTTACATTGTGTGCAGGTATATTATTATTTGGGAAGTTTTGGCATACATCCTCATAATTACAAAAATGAAATTTCAGGTCCATCCCAATTTCTTTTTATATAGTATCAATCCATATTTATAGAAAAATAGGTGTAATTCATGGGATATTTGAGTAATTTTAACAATTTTAACATGTGCTCATGTTATTTTTTAATAAATCATAATAGCATGCAATACACGCTTTGACGACTACTCTTAAATTTGAAAATGAGAGATGTAAAAGAGAGTTTCTAAAAGAGAGGGATGTGTAAAATAGTTTCCAAAAGGAAGGGATGTAAAACAAACAAGGGTTAAAAAGTGGGATGTGTCCATAATTTCCACTTGTTATTTGTATCCCTAAAGCATGAATTTCATCTTCAATCTCTGCAAAATAATGTCATGTCTTCCCATTATTTGTTGCCACTACATTTGCTTAACGCCGACCAGTTTAACGGTAATTTTACTGCACTGGGTTAATCTTATATGTCCAGTATAAATATATTGTGTTGTTGTGTCATCCACATATTATGTGGGCTACGGTTGAGTTAGAGCAATTCAAGTTTTTGGTTGGATTTTCTCCTCTGGATTTTTCTCCTCTTGATTTTCCACTTCTTCTACGGTGTGAAATTTGAATTAAAGGTATTGCCCTTATTTAGTAGCTTCAAATTTCATCATATCTTGATTTAACCTTTTCTTATTTCTTACATTGTATTTTCAATTTTCGCTAACCGACTAATTTTGCGATTACCTACCCTTGTGTTTGTTTTTTCCTCTAGATTTCAACTTCTCATAGTTTCTACCTTTTTTCCTATTGATACAATTGTCAGAATGAATCCTGTTTAGTTATTATATGGCAAATGTGTGACAGACCCAGAAAATTTAACATTTGAAAATGAAATATTTAATTGATTTTAAATATTGGAAGTTATTTTAAACTTGAATTTCAAATATAACTATGAATTTGGCAGTTTAGTTGTTGAATTTAATTATAGAAATTTGGGTAAAATGTTGAATCTTGATTTTTTAGCTGATTCAAAATATATTCAAGGCGTAGAAAATTTATATTGAGAATACTGAGATAATGGAAGCTTCAGAATTGAATTTGGAAATGATTTGTTCAATTTTGAAAATTTATCATTTAAATCGATATTTAAAAAAATAGCCTTTCGAGGCACTGTCTCGGATTTCGACGAAACCAGTTGCATTGGATCCATAATAGTGTATTATTATCGGATTTCAATTTTCGTAGCATTTGGAGTTGCCGTGTAATCGTACGGTAGATAAACGTGCTGAAATTAAATCGAAAATTCAATATAATAGCTGCGTTCAAAAAGCTATCTTCTCCATACGATCAAATTAGGCCTCAAAACTATTTCCATTGCATCCGGAATAGGAGTATAACCTTATGAATGCGTAGCGGCATGTCTCAATTGGAGATCGAGATTTTGAGTTGTGAAATCGAGACGATTGAAATTTGAATTTAAATTTAAAAATTTAAAATATAATATAATTACATTTGATAATGTGGCAAGCTTTTCTACATGTTTTCTTTTTTCGAACACTTGGCTTCTTTTCTCTGTTCTTTTTACATGCGTGTTCAAAGAAATAAAAATAATACGAACGAATGAATTTTGTCCTCCCCTTTCAGCCTTCTTCGTTCGAAATGAAATCGAAATAATGGCCGAGCTATGAATCGAAATCTACAACACATTTCACTTCCGTCTTTATTTCAAAAATTAACTTTCTATTTCCATTTCTCCTCTCGAGCAAATCAAAATTCCAACAAGCTTTAGAAATAATGGCCGGAAATTGAATCTTCCTCTTCTCTTCTTCATTCAAACGAATTGAACGAGGCCGAGTAAGTGAATTTGGGGATCGAGGAGTAAGGAACGGCAGCTATTTTGGGTTTCGTGTTCGAACCAGGGTTCACGTGTAATGGTGGGGGAGAACTGAAAGGTCATATGATGAATCGCGACTTCGCCTAGGGCGTGGGAAGTGGCGGCGCAGAGATTCTCGCGAGTGTAATCTCGACTGGGGATTCGTAGCGGCGATCGTTCGAGGGTTTCGAGCATCGAAATTTCAAATATGCAGCAAGGTATTAATTATTTAATTTTAAATTTAGTTTAAATATATATAGATATAAAGATTTTATTATTTACAGAAAATTTATTTGTTACAGTAAACAGAAATATATATATATACACCTGACTTTGGAAAATATATTGGAATTTTTAAAATGTTAAAAAGGTTATTAAAAATTTAATTTTGAGATCTATAAAGACAAGGTTTGCAAAAATAAGGATTTTAAATTTATGAACAGTAAATAAAATCAGACTTTTTAAAACTTATCTAAATTATATTTTTATAAGTATATATAGGTAGTTCAAAGAAAATAATATATTATTGGAAATTAATTTATTTATTTAACCTATGTAATTATTTTTGTAACTAGAAAATATATTATTTAAAAGGAAATTTAGTTTCAAAATTTACTTTTAGTCAAATAAATTTATTTAAGGAAAAATGGTTTAGATTAAACTATCGGTTAATTAAATTATTAAACGGTAATTGATTATTCGATTTGTTCGAATATTAATGAACTTTTATATAATTGTTATACAAAGTCTAAAAAAGCATAGAGCATCAAGCCGGATTCAAAATGGGTTGCATGCGTATGCAAAGTTGAGATCTTCTCATTGAAATTTAAATTGAAATTTTAGTTATTGATTGATTGATTGGTTGTGGTAGTATATATAATAGGATATACATATACATATACATATACATACATATATATATATTTGGAGGGATTGATTTCTCGCATTATATAGCAGATGAGACCCTATGCGCCGCATAATAGCGGATGATTTTATATAATCCCATATACCGTGATATTCCATCTCGAAGTGGAATTGGTAAGTAATTATTGTGCTAACATCTGTGGATGCAGGGAAATAGGTTGGAGGGATCCAACTGGATTCCACGAATATTCGAATTTGTTTCAATATTGTGTGTTGATTTATTTATAATCTGTGTGTAATTATATTTGTGAATGGAATCGTTGAAGGCTATAATTTAGCCGAATGTATTTTTGGTATCGTACGATACCAGAAATAAATAAAATTTGATTTTCGAAATTTAAGTAGAAAGTTTATAGTAATATTTATTTTTTGAATAAATTTAACAGATGGAATTTAAAAAAAAGATATAGATTGATTTTTGTAATCCTATTGAATAAAATTCCAAATTATGGAAAAAAGGTTTATTAAATGGATTTCGATTAATATTATTCAAAAGTTGAAGAATTTATTTAAAATACGAATTTTATATAATTTGGAAAAGGTAAAGGAATTTATTTTAAAGAAAATAAAATTAAAAATCAATTTGGGATTTGATTTGGTGTTTGAAAATGAATATTTGAAAATCAATTGGAAATTTGTATATCAGTGGGTATTTGGAATTTAGATTCGCAATGGAAATTTACAAAGGAAAGAGAAATTAGTTTTAAAAATAAATACCGGTTTATTTTTAAAAGTGTGGAAAGAAATTCATGGATTTGGAACGTAAATTTAAAATAAATCGAAGAGGATTTATTGATTGATTTAAATGGACCATTTTGAAATGGAAAGTGTATCTTCCCTGGAAAGCCAAGTATCTTTTTAAAGTAGCTTTCGAATATAAATTAAAAGTTCTAAAGTTGGTTTTAAAAAGGATGTTTGTGGAGAAAATTATTTTCCTAAGTTGTTTTTAAATCACTAAAGTAAAAATTTATTTAATCAGTTATAGAAGTGATTATTTAAAGATTTAATTGATATTTGATTTAGAAAATGGTTATTCAAATAGTTATACTCTATCTTATAATTTTTTTAAAAAATTATTTTGGGCTTAAGATTTATATGAGATATGGGTATAAAATTTCATAACTAATATTTTAATATAAAGTGTTTTAAAATAGTTTTCATTTTAAAGTATTCCCAAGTATATATCTTGGGATAAGAGATTATTTAAAAATTATTTTAAAAGTATTTGAACTCGGCAAATTTTCAGTGGAAAGGAATAAATATTTGGAAATATATTCCACGTGAGGAAAGTGATTTGAAATTTGTTTTCAAAGTGTTGAAGTGTTAAAATTAAGTATTGCAAAGATATGTTGAAAACAAATAATTGGGGGAAATTTATTTAAAATCTGGTGATTGTTGTGATTGTTGATTGATAGTTAAATACCGACTATCAATATTGGCCTTTAAATAACATTTGAATTTCGATGTGACCAGGGGTCGGATTCCAAATGGATATTCGAAAACCACATCGAATCTTTGTGATGGATCTTTTGTTTAAAAGATCAAAGTGGAAATTTGTTGTGATTTACTTGAAATCTGAATGTAACACTTATTTTTAAAATAAGCGCTCGTTTTTCGGATTAGCCGGGAAAGGACTTTATGTCATAAAACCCATTCCGAATAATGATACAATGAGATGGGATTGCATTTGAAGATGGTGTTGAAGACCTGGTATTTTTGAAAATGAAAGGATTACCTGTCGAATGTCTCTGCACTGGGTTGCTCCAGTATAGAGATTTTATCACCCTTTGCGATGGGGATTCCGTATGTGATTAGTGAATATCCGGATTGCAAGGGCTTCTTTGAAGTGCCTTCGGTTCCATTCGATCCCGGAACGGACTTGTATGGATGTGTGTCTGACGTTACACTTTGAGATGTAAAGCTGGTTTCTATCAAACATATTTCCGTTGGTTGCGGAGAATTTATTCTCTTAGCTTAACGCCCTTCTCCGAGACGTATGAGCTCAGAAGTTATGTAGTTGATGGTTACTAGTGATACATTCCCATTTTGGTAATGTTCCATACGAAGTGCTGCTGATTATTTGTAGATCGAAGCATGGCTTTTGTGAAAATCATAGCTTTGTGGACGAGACTTCGTCGGACCTCACAACCCGAAAATGGTCGAAACAGGAATGATGCGGCAAGGTTATTTGGGAGTAGCGCCTCTTGAGGTATGTCCATTTCCTTTTGAAAAAGGGTGGTATCATGATATGGATCCCATATAGTTAACCTATGTGGTTGCTGCAAATTTATTACTTTATGGTTCTTGCTTTGTGGTTGAGGATCCTCGGATAAAGGTCGCTAACGAGCGGGGGATGACATACTCGTGTAGTGGTTACCATGTTACAGAGGTAACCCAGCCTTATGTTGGCAGAGATCCGGTTAGGTTCTCGGGACGTCCCTCCAGAGGCGTACCCATGTGGCCCAGGAAGTTCCTTAGCCTGACCATTTGTTGAAAAACCAGTCACCAATACACGCCCTATACGGTTTTATTTTTAGAACCTGCCATTTAACATGGTAGCTATAATAGGCATAATATAATGGTACGTATGCTGGCTAAGATTAATATTATACTTGCAAATGTTTTCCACTGTGCACTGATGATAATATTAAAAAGATTTTGCGTATTAAGCATATTTGACTATCATAAGGATAAATCTCCTTCAATTGTACGCTTGCATTGTGTGTGTGAGGGAAGACCTTATGGTAGTTTCAATTTCCAAAAGCATAGCGGATTTCTTTTCCTTTCTTTGTAAAATAACTGTTTTTTAAGATCTCAAACCAATCCCATGACTGACCTGGAGTTTATTGTTCCCTTTCTAAACTCTGGGTGCCCACAATTTTCCACACGGGCGGCCTAGAGTTGGGATTTTCAGATAATCAAATAGTAAGTGTAGATTCAATAGCATTCAGTCTTTAGATTTTTGGCAATCGCATTTGGATCAAGGTTGCTTAGTTCATCGTGATGGTGGTTCGAGCTTTCGTATTGGAGTCCTTGGAGCTTTGGAAATGGAGATGCAATTGCATTCTATTCGATCCTTGCTTTCTCACTTGGAAATTCTATTGGAGTTATCTTTCCGCTGTAGATGGTTGCAAAGTCTAGACCATCCAGTTGTGTTATTTTTCCGCTGTTATCTTGTATCTCTGATGTTGATATCAAATGTATCGTTGTGTTTTATCAATGTTGTATATCAATATAAATATTGTTTTTCTTCCACTGTGTTGTTTTACTTAATGTGTTATAAGCTCCGGCACGAATCGGATTTCAAGGGTTGAATCAGCGACATTCGAATACAAGTGAAGTACGGGTGTCGATTTTGGAACGCTGAAATTCGGGTCGTGACAGTTTGTGTTCTGCCCTGGCACATAGATTAAATTTAATCAGAAATAATTTTGGGGATGTGTGACCTATTTTTCCACAAATTTGGCATCTTTTTCCGTTGTTGTTATTCCATCTTGTTTTTCCCTTTCCTCTTGCTGACTGGTTACCCCTTTGTAAATGTTAATCTGATTTGTTGATGTACTAATTTCTACCCTTGTAAAGTGATGCATAATTAATTGACATATCTGGTTCAATAGGCTTCTTATAATCAATTTTTGCTTAATGTGCAAGAAGAACTTAATGTACATCTTTTGTTGATGGTATGATTATTTGGAATGATATAAAACCACTACTACCTCATACTCTTCACTTAAACCATTTAAAATGATTAGAACTTGTTCAGAATTTGAAATTTTGTGTCCTACCTCTTCAAGTAAGTCACATATTGTTATAATTCTTGTTAAATACTCTCCCATGGATATGTTATCCTTTATGATACCATGCAATTGTCTCTTATGATGCATGGCTTTGGAAACAGATTGAGAATTGAATATTCCTTCCACTGTTGTCCAGATTCCATTAGAAGTTTTTCTTCCAATTAATTGAGACAGTAACTTGATGCTTCTAGAACATAACAACCTTGAACAGATTATACTATCTTGCCTTTAATGTCTTGTGAATTTTTCATTGCTAACTATTTTATTTTTTCAGTCAGTTATGAACATGAGTGGATTAGAATGGTGCCAAGGAGAAACCCTTCGAGACCATAGCCTCTAACAGCAGTTTCCACTTAAACTTTCCAAAGATGATAGTTATCCTCTACAAGATGTGCCGTAATCAATTGACTTTCAAGGCTTATAATAGTTTTTGTGAGATTTTCAGTGGCAACTCAATGTGGGTTGGATGAAGTATCTATGGTGGTAGAGCTGTCATTATCTCCTGCCATGATGACCTCAAAAATATGATCAGAGTCTTAAGACTCAGTGATTTACAATGTCAAGAAAATTTAGATGGGTGGTGATCAGCTTAATTACTGGCAGTACTCAAATGAGGACACTTAGCTGATGAGTTCTTGGTGAGGTAATAACTATTTTACTGCATCTTGATGATTTTCAAGCTATTGGTATCATTTTTGCTTCAAATTACATGGAAAATATTCTATAAAATTATTTCTGAGAGCAGTACCTTTTGGGCTTTTCCTTATTCTTTGCTTTCGCTTCTTGTAGTCTAACTTTTATTGTCAGAGCAGCCCTTTTTGGTTTTGTGCTTGCATCATTTTGTCATTAATAGGGTTCAGGAAATATAGGTATAATGGTGATCAAACCATCGCATGTTGTTACCCCAATAGCCAAAGTTACATTTAAATTGACACAAACTAGAAAAACCTTCATGCTTGTGACCTAAGCCTCTAGGCACCAACACCACATGTCGCCATCATCCCCATCACGTGCCTTTTACTAGAGTGACCACATGTATTTTTTATTCTTATATGAATTTGGAATTACAGTTAAGGATGAATGAGATCTAGTTGAATAAGGGAAGGACAATGACGAAAATAAATGAATGGATAAGTGTAAGTATTAGCTTAGGTATTAAATAGAAAGTGTGCTCAAATTAGAAAATCCTTATTTATTTTATTTCCTTTCAAATAATTTCGAACCCTTAATCATTTATTACCCAACCATTGTTCTATCTCCGATTAGAATTCCACTTGAGGCATCAAATCCAAATTTTATTTATATTTATGGTTTGTTTTCTTTTATTGAAATATTACTTTTCAATTTTCAATAAGTATAAATTATTGTTTTATTTCCAAAATAAATTTCAAATTTCCACAAATATTATTTATTTTATCGAAATAAATTTTTAAGACACAATTCGAATTCCAATTTTGAATTTTAAATTTATTATTTTGACGTTAAATAAAATCCGAAAGTTCAAATTATTAAATTCGATAAAATATTTAATTAGATTCCCAATTCATTTTGAAATATTTAATTTATTTTACCTTCGAATAGGGATGTAACAATTAATGAAGGAGAAAGATAATCCAATAAAAAATTAGGATTCACAAAATCATACCTTGATTGTTTCAATGCAAAAAAATTGCTGTTATCGTTCCAACACGTCAATTGAAACACAACTTTTGATTAGTTCTCGCACGAGAAGAAATTGATTTCTAAAAATGAAGAGAGGGAGAGTTTTGAGTTTTCTTGATAAAATTTGATGAAGTAAGAATAAAGAGAGCGAGAAGGGGGTAACTATATTACCGGATCTAGAATTATGGATGTAATTTGAAATAGCGGTAATATAATATACAAACATAAAAGGCAATTCATCAAAAAGCACCAATTATGTCTTCCATATTACAATACTGTAGCTCTTTCAAATTGGACATGTCTAATCTAGTAAAAAAAAAATAATAGCGATAATTGAAATGTCGTAGTATGTTTTCCACATTAAACAAAACATGTGCAATTTCAAATTACGTTTATATAATTATACAAAAACAAAATACATGCAACAATAAAAGTGTCATCTATATTTTTGGGCCAACATGGCTAAGTCGACCAAAACCGACCTTCATCTATAATTAGATTGAAAACTGGCCTATTTGTATACAAGTTTTAAAAATGGGCTAAATCGAATTTTTTCCCAGGTATTCATCACACCGACAATTAATTGATTACAGGATCCTACAGTCAAATTTGCCACATACCATAAGAATAATTTACACACATACATATATTATTATGGTGATCGTATTATGAATATGAATATACCTTAAAATATAAAATAAAAATAAACTGATAAATTAATTTTATATTATATTATTTGTAAATATTATTTTAAACATAATAAGCAAATAAATATTTTAAATAAGTTAAACAGATTAAAATATTATTCGAACACTTTTATTAATTAAATACTATATTTTATTATATTTATTCACATAAATAAAACATAAGATCTTGTGCAATCTAATTTTTTTTTCTTGTGAAATGGTCATTTCTATCCTACTGCCAATGCTCACAATCTCATAGTTTGAGCAATCAAGCACTTCAAATTAGAAGGGATAATGAAGGATGTTACTCTTTGGAAGTGCCATTATTATTTAATGTTTTTGCTTTCAATTTTTTGATTAGGAACAATAAGAGCTATTAGAAATTGACCGTGCTATAGATGCGTCATTGTCTTTAAAGTGGAATTCAACACAACTATGATGCAGTTGTAAATTGTCTTTCTTTCGCAAAGGCTAACACAACAATCTTCAAACCCATATAATTGTGTTGAAGAATTTAGAGAAGCACCAAATGCTATTTTTATAGGAGCTCGTTCAAGAATTTAGAGAAGAGCACAACACCATTTTTTAGGAGTTTTAAAGAACTATTGGAAGATAGGGTTATTTTTTTCATTGTCTCTCTCTACCAAATAAATGCCAATAAATAAGCATATGAAGAAACTGCTTTTAAGAATTCAAAGAGGTAGTTAAATATAAATGGTCAAACATGAGAATGATCGATTCTTCGATATAAATATAACTTCGATGAATGAGAACGAAGGAACGACAACAGTCAAGTAGATAACAGAACGTGTCTTTTGAGTTAAGGTAAGCTGAATAAATTGGATAAAAAGAAAAGAAAACAACGAAGGTCTGATCGGTGTCCATCCTATGCCAACGTTGAACGGCAACGCGCAATAAAAGTTTCAATTCTAGTGGAAATGTGGATATATAAGAAAAGGAACAAAATGTTTTATTGTTATTCAATGATTCTATTTTAAAGGTCAAACCATGTTAATTTTTATTTGCAAGTTACTATTTAATACTAAGTGACTAGAATTTCCAAGTAATTTCAAAGGAATGTGCATTAATTTGAAAGAATTTGCACAAAAGGTCTCTCTTTCTGATTGTGTTAAAAGAAAAGTCCATGCGGGCAATAAGTTCGTACGGTACCTTTCTAAATCATAAAGCGCAATCGTGATAGATTTTGCGCCTTTTAATATTTTCATAAAAAATTCAAATCAGTAACCGCAACTAGCTTGCACTTTTATGATAACAAGCGCAAGTTAGCTTACGAGTTTCAAAATTTTAAAAAATTAATTAATTTTTTTTCAAAATTAGAAAACGAACTTCTCTTGCATTTTATGCCAGAAAAGTGTATGATATCTTGAATTTTCTATTTTTTAAAAACAGGAACAAAATTTACATATTTATTTTAGTAGAGATTTCTTTTTATAACAACATAAAAAGGGACCAATTCCAATTTCTATTTTTTATTTGACGTTACAAGCCTAGGTTAGAGCATTCTTCGAGTTTGCATTGTAAACCCATTCCGTTGTGTTTTGATTTGATGAGGCATTTCTCCTCCGTTTAAGCAGTCCAAGCTAATTTTCGCAAAACCCTTTTTGCCAGCCGCCTTATTGTCCAAATTTATTTCCCCTAAAATTAAAATGTATTACTCTCGCCAAATCATAAATCGTATTCCCTCTCTTCTTATCGTCTAATTTTTTCTGTAAACGCCATGGCTGATTTCATGGACTCTTGGTACGCCCAGATATGGACGAAAACAAAACGTGATCGCCGATCTCGTTTGAGAATCATACGGATGTGGCGTCTCCATATGCTATTTGTCATCTGTTCTGGTTGCTGTGAAGAACGACGATGAAGAATTTAACAACATAGATCAATCTTATAATGTCATGTCTTTTCGCACGCTTTAAATCGACACACGTGCCAATTCAAACCATACAGAATAGCAGATTGTTATGGGGTAAATAAAAAAACAAGAAAGAAACAAACAACAGAATCTCATAGCGGAAGCATAAAATATAACAATCAAATATGCTATTCATGAAGCTGTTTTTCAAAATATTTAATTATACTTACAATATATATCAGAGTTATATATACCATAGAATATCAATAAGGAATCGGAATGCAGTTGTGTAGTGGAATAATATAATAGGTACTAGAAATAAAATCTTCGTCTTCGTCCTCCAGAGATAGAGTCTTCGAATTCTGAAATACTCAGGCTGACCCGAGCGAATTGAAAAGACAAAACACTCGAGTCAGAACTAAAAGATCTTATGTAAGTTAAATCAACAATAAATATGAGTGTAGTAACTTAAGAGATGCTCGAGATTCACATCTCCTAAGGATTCGTTAAACTGTTTACTATGTAGTAATATTTCGCTATTATAATAGTGTCTATTAGTAAAATAAACTTACTTTAAAATAGCATTAAGGAGTGACCCAATATTCTCCTTAACACATAATATGTTCCCATAGTCTATACAGTACCGTAATCTCCCCCGTACTAGGCGTCGTCAGAGGGCACTCCATAGGTATGGCACAAAACAAAATCGTATGAGGCGCGCTAGGGTAGGTGACACGGCACAACTAGGCAATGTCAGGGTAGATATACCAATTATGCTTCCGGGTCGGTGGTAACGCATAGCCGCAGCTACCGCCCACCTCGAGCCATACCACCAAATCCAAGAAACCAAAAGTGGCCACCGAAAAATCCAAAGTCAGAGTAGAATAGCGAAGGGATGTGTCCGATAAAAGGTGCTACCTTCTTAACCCGTTGATCGCTCCCGTTTTAGCCACCTTATGCCAACTCACGGGAGTTGGGTCCACGTATTTACCTCAAAGGAAACGCCGCCGCCAACCTACTTCATTCTGGAATCTCCACCGCGTACACGGTTGTTGAAGTGGTTTTCGGGGTTGGCAGAGAGTATGACAGCTTCCGCTCCTGGTCTCTTCAACAACCAAACGTTACTATAACACCGCGGTCTTTTCAAAATAGTTTATACTTTAAAACCAGAATAAAATATCTGTTTCAAAACCATATACTTACGATATCATTTCTATTTTAAAATCCAAATCAATATGATATCATTTTTATTTCAAATATATCTTTTTCAAAAATCATAGTACTTTCAAATATATATACCTTAAACCCATAGCTTCGAAACATAATTTTCAATACTTAAGTGGTTTAAAAATAAATTACTTTATATAATTAAATAGTTTCCTCACCTCCCCAAATCAATTCTAAATATAGAATTGAACCTCTAAATAAACCATTTCAATTCAATATATTTCAAAACTTTATTTATTTAATATTTCAAAACCAAATTTTTATAATTCAAATATATACCCAAGATCACTTTTACTATTATTTGGTTTGAAATATTTGTTTACTAAATCCAATATCCTTTATATAAAACTTTAATTTCAATAACGAAATATCCCTCCATTTATTCACTTAAATCACCTTAAACCCGAATTAAGTTATACAACCATATTCTCTTAAAATTTCAATTTCAATAAGATCTTAATTAAATAAAATCTCAAATCAGTTTCAAAACTGTTTTCTCAAATTTGATTTATAAAAATCAATAGAAACCCTATATTAGAATATAATTTAAGTAAATACATATCCATAATATATTTTAATAAAATCAACTTTTTATTTATTAACTTACTTCATACTTTAAACAATTTTATACATAGCTTAAAACCAAGAATTTAACTATATATAAAATAATCTTTATCAAATATCCGAAATAAATATCCCATAAAACCATATACATATTTCTTTACAAAACCTTAGAAAATTATTTCAAATTTTTTTTTATATATATATACACCGCGATGCCTGTATATAATTTTCTATCCTCTGGTCAAGTGATACAGATATTTATCATTCCAATCCATAATTTAAAATAAAAATTACGGTTATATATCATTTCAAACCGCAATCCCGAATGAAATGAAAATGCATAATAACTTGCAGTTTATAACAATATAAGTACCGCATCCATTCACCCAATGTCAACCATCAACCATTATCACAATCATCATCCAAATTCGAACAATACGTCAATATATAACAGGTGATAAATAACAGGTATTAACTATCAGGTTATTTACAACAATAAATTATCACTGTTTAACTGACAGTTTATATGAAATAAAATAAATAACAATTTAACTTGTAGTTAATATGCAATAATGAATTAAATAACAAGTTAATTAAATAAATGCAAATTAACTGAGATAACGATGAAATATATGCCAAACAGCTATAAATAAATTTCATATCACATCATAAATGAATTTAACAAATATAAGAAATCTTAGAAGTTGTGTTCCACTCACCTTTTGAATTTAAATTGAATTTAAATCCAATTTAAACCCAAAAATTGGATAGTCTCAGTGTAACAACCCGTATATTTGGACCATTTAAATTGACAATAATCCGTACATGTCAACTTAAATAAAACAAAACACGAATCATTATGGGATTATATATACATAAATGTAAATGAGAATCAATACAACATCACAGACACAGAACAGTCACAGAATGATGCAGCGGAAAATACATCGTCATAATAGCAGTTCATGAAGCTACTATATGAAATATAACAATGTCTAAACATAAAGTGACTGAAGGGAAATACATAAATGTCCAACAGACAAGAACAACAATACTGGAATAGAAATAGATGGATAAAGATAAATGCTAAGTCTTCAACATCTTCAACCAACCTTGATCAGCAAACTGGATAGCTTCAGACTGACCCGAGCATATATAAAAGAAACACTCGAGTCAGGACTCAAAATCTTATGCAGGATAATCAATTGCAGGAAATAAAGTCCATAACTCAAAGATGAATAAAATAACATCTCTAAGGATCCGATAAACTATCTATATATATATAATACGGTATGTAGGTAATGGCTAATCAGTAAAATAGAATATTAAAATAGCGTTAAGGCGTTACCATAATTCCCCTTAACACATTTTATAATGTCATAGTCTATACAGCACCGTAAGCCTCACCGTAAACAGTGGTTATCAGAGGGTACCCCATAGGTATAACACAAAACAAAACGTAGTGGTCGTGAATAGGATAATCAGTATGACAAGGTACATGAGGCAATACCAACTAGGATACTAGTAGTTGCGTGATCCGGACTGATGTTGAGCATAGTAGCTACTATCTCAACATCGCGAAACAACACTCCCAAATCAAGGGTGCACCCAAATCGAATCACAAAAGTAATAGATATGGTATCGAAGAAGCGTGTCCGCTAGAGGTGGCGATCCTCAATGGCCCGGCGCGGCTCCTGTTTTAGTCATGTCAGGGGTCATCCAATATCGTTCTCTTTCTTCAGTCAACACGTTCACCAAACCATCCACTTCATTCTGGATCAACACTTCGCGCATAATAGTTATTAAAGTGGTTTTCGGTATCGACAGAGAGTATGTCCATTCCCGATCCCGGTCTCTTTAATAACTACGTATTTATTACCCGATGGTCGGTTAAATTAACGTTTAAACAAATCAAAGTCCAAAAGTCAAGGTGTAAATTTGACTTTCAAAATTTGACATTTCACGATTCAATTTATTTTAGATATTTTACAACATATTTCGAATGCAATTTTTAGTTCAAACACTTGAGTTACAATTTAAAATTAAGTATTCAAGTTCGATTTAATAAGGTCTAAAAGTCGCTTATTAAATTTAGTTCATAATCAATGAATTCAATTTTACGCTAAACTTAGTTTAAATTATTAAATCAAATTCTATTCACTTCACTTCATGTTTACATCCACTATTATCATGAATTCGATTAAATCAATTTCATTAACTAAATTCCTTTTTATCCAACTTCATTTAATTTATTTACCAATTCAATTAAATTTCTAAACAAAAGTCCATTTCCATTTACAATGTCCTGATTTGATTAATTCGTTAAATTTAAAATCATTTTAAGTTTAAATAATCACTAAGTTATATCCATAAACTTTGGTCAGTTTTTGTATTCCTCCTAAGTCAAATTTTCTAAATTTCCAAGTAAAATTTACAACATGTTCCAAATCTATTTAATTAAAACCGAGTTTTAATCTAAACCTAACCCATTTAATAAATTTTTAAGTTATCAAATTCTAAACTTACTTGTTTCTAAATCTCATTTCAATAAATTTGCCAATTCATTTTTATTTAATTACGAAGGTTTATTAATCCGTTTCAATTTAATCCATTAATTTTACTTCAATCTAATCCATAAAATTTATTTTGATTAAATCCGTGAAATTTATTTCAGTTACATCCATTAAAACTGTTACCAAATTTCCAACCAAATTGTTAAGTTCATTCTTTAATTTAAATTATATTTCAATTTCGAAAATGGTTTTGTTGACCAATCGGGTTTCTTATTTTTATTTTCTATCCTAGGCCAAGTTGTTTAATTAGGTATTTATCATTTCAACCCAATATTATTCAATATAAAACAAAGCATAGCAAAGGGAACTTGCAGTGTGATAACTGGGATGGTGTCAAAGTAAATAAACAACCAATAACAACCATACATAACAATTTGACAATGTATTTAAATAATCCCGAAATAATCATATTAATTTACATTTGTTATTTATGCAAATTAATATAATTATTCTTAGAACCCACACCATCGTTTCATGCGGATTAAAGATTATTACGTTAGGGTTTTCACTTGGTGTCTATTATCAAATTACTACATCAATCATACGTTCAATGGTTCAAAGTGTAGTTAACGCTATTCTACGCGACGATTTATTTAACATTTAAAGGGATCAAGTTCAACATATATAATCCATTTTAAATTGTTGACTATCCTATATCAATTTCAATTTCATATTAAATTTCACTTATATTAACAACCAAATTCAACATCATATAATACTTTTAGTGTCACAACTATTTGTCGTAAACTAGCAATATTCAAATTTAACTTGCATAGCGATTTACAAATTTTTTTTTCAACAATTCAAACAATCAACAATTAACATCTAAATTAATATAAACAACAATTATCACTTGATTATCATAGCATAATAGATCGAGTCATGAATGAAATATTCACCTTGCGTGGTTAGAGAAGACGACGAAGCACGAAGACGAATAGATAAGAGACACGAACAAGCACGATGCAAAACGACACAAACTACAATTCAAACAATTAAATAAATCAACTATTTGTTTATTGCAATATATATCAACTGAATATATATATATATATAAACCATACCGAACAACGAAGCAAGATAGATTCGACAAGTCGGATGAAAGTCTAAGTCTCCGAAGCAGTAGCTGATACAAACACAGTAAAACACTGTATGTGAGCAAATTAGAATTTTCAAAGTATATACCGCTATACTAATATATAAAACACTCTAATCTCATTTGGTTATGCAGCCGATAAATGAGAAGCAAAACAAAGTCAGAGCACATGCTCCATATAACGGCATATGCAACCCACTGTTCATATTGGGAACAAATTCCTATTTATAAAGGCTAGCTATAGGAAGGAGGGTCTTCAAGTGACATATACATAACCTATATGAAAATCCTATATACTAATAGGTAGAGCCTATATGCATGCAACAACATTTGACATATAAATTTCCAACAGAGAATATACAAAGCATGTTCAAAGTGATATTGATGTATTGGCTATAGGTCTTAGGCAAAGTGAAGAGGGAATTGAAGGCAGTGGCTCGGGTGTTAGCAGCCAAGTCGGTGGGTGGGTCCGGGTTCGACAGGGTGGCTGCGGCGGGCGAAGGCTGGCGGGTCTGGACGAAGGCTGGCGGGTCTGGGTGAAGGCTGGTGGAGTCTGGGCGAAGCTGGCGGGGTCTGGACGAAGGCTGGCGGGTCTGGACGAAGCTGGCGGGGTCTGGGCGAAGGCTGGCGGGTCTGGACGAAGCTGGCGGGGTCTGGGCGAAGCTGGCGGATCTGGGCGAAGCTGGCGGGGTCTGGGCGAAGCTGGCGGGGTCTGGGCGAAGCTGGCGGGGTCTGGGCGAAGCTGGCGGGGTCTGGGCGAAGCTGGTGGGGTCTGGGCGAAGCTGGCGGGGTCTGGGCGAAGGCTGGCGGGTCTGGATGAAGCTGGCGGGGTCTGGACAAAGCTGGCGGGGTCTGGACGAAGCTGGCGGATCTGGGCGAAGGCTGGTGGGTTTCATTACTGGGGAACAAAACAAAATAGTAAAAGGAAGGTGAGGGAGGGGAAAGAGAATACGTACCACATAAATTAATTTGCCTCTGAACAAAAGAAGATAGCAGCTTTTTTATACAGAGATGCTTTGAAGTTTTAAACGAATGAAATATGAAATATCAAAAGTTTCCAAGTTATTGTTTTGGTAACCGCAATGGCTGTTGGCTTCCCAAGGCAGCTGAATAGTCAAAGACTCCTAGAATTCTGAACGTTGAAGAAAACGGGTACCGGTTTTTGTGCTACGTAACGGACCGATTTGTAATCCGTTAAACAATTATAGTTCGCAGCGCCGAACTCCGATTGACACAAACAAATATGCCATTTTGGTCAGCGCGACGAGACGAACACAACGGTATAAAAATATTTATGGTTTGACATTTTTTGCAAAGTGGTAACTCTTATTGAACCATTTGCACGAGCGAACATTTTAGCTAGCAATTAAAAGCGAAATTTGACGAAACGAATTACGTCGACATATTCAGAATATTTTTCTTATTCAGAAATGTGAAAAATATTTGAGTTCGGACGAAAGAGAATTTACATATATAATTTAAATCAATAGGCAAATGCGACGCACGAAATTTTCTTCAATAATTTTCAACGAAATTTGGCGTACGCCCATGTCTATCTAGATGCATTTCAAATGTGAAGTTTGAATAGAAACGGAATTTGTTCATGCAAATTTGAATTTCTACCCTAAATAAACGATTTTAAAATTTTAAACTGGGTCTAAATTTCAGGGTCGTTACATTCTCCCCCACTCAAAACTTTTCGTCCCCGAAAAGGAGCAGAGTAAAGAGTGGAAGAACAGAGCATAGGGTACGATGGACATAGAATTTATTATCGGATGAAATATAGAATATAGAATAGAGTTTACCTGTAACAAACAATTCTGCATTTGAATCCCGGATACTTTCCTCGGTTTCCCAAGTACAATCACGATCATCGGGACTCCATTGGACTTTAACTAGGCTAACAGATTTCCTTCTAAGCTGCTTCGTATCCCTATCAACAATACGAAGTGGTCTTCTTTCTATAGTCAAATCCGGCTCAATATCAACCTCATCTAACTGAGCAATAGGAATGGTCATGGATGGATCGTGTACAACCTTCCGAAGGTGTGAAACATGGAATACGTTGTGCACGCCCTCAAATTTCTCCGGCGGTGCAACTCTGTAGGCTAGCGTACCAATCCTCTCAGTGATAGTGAATGGTCCAACAAATCTAGGAGCGAGCTTCCCTCTACGACCAAATCGGATAACATTCTTCAAAGGTGATACTTTAAGAAAGACCTCATCTCCAACCTGGAATTTTAACTCTCTTCTACGCCTATCTGCATAGCTCTTCTGCCTATCCTGTGCGGTATTCATCTTCCTTCTGATCTCATTAACCTTCTCGGATGCTTCCATAATCATATCCGGGCCAAGAACTAATCGGTCACCAGGCTCAATCCAACAAGCTGGCGATTTGCATGGCCGTCCATATAAAGCTTCGAACGGTGCCATATCAATACTCGCCTGATTATAAAGATAGTTATATTTCAATTCAAATTTTTTTTTTTTTACTTATTCAAATTGAAATTTTTTGGATTACCTGATAGCTGTTATTATAAGTGAATTCAACCAAATGAAGGTGGTCTTCCCAAGATCCACCGAAATCAATAATGCAAGCTCGGAGCAGATCTTCCAAAATCTGATTTACCCTCTCGGTTTGGCCATCTGTTTGAGGATGATAAGCCGTACTCAGATTCAGTTTTGTGCCCAAGACGTCCTGAAATGCCTTCTAGAATTTACTAGTGAATAAAGGATCTCTATCACATACAATACTAGATGGAACTCCATGAAGTCTGACAATCTCTCTCATATAAATCTCGGCCAAACTCGAAGCAGTACGAGTGGTCTTAACAGGAATAAAGTGAGCAGATTTTGTCAACCTATCAACAATCACCCATATACTCTTGTTCCCTTTTCTGGTCCTCGGTAATCCGTCAACGAAGTCCATAGAAATTTGGTCCCATTTCCAACACGGAATCTCTAGGGGTTGAAGTAATCCTGCCGTCTTCCGGTGATCGGCCTTGACTTGCTGGCAAGTGGTGTAACGCCACGGAAATTTTCGACTTTCGAAAATTCAACATCGATACTCACTTTATCGACTGCCGAGAAATCGAAGGCCAAAAACCCGAAATGTTATGTTTTTTTTAAGAAAAGAAAAAGTAGAAAAGAAGAGAAGAAAAGAAGATAATAGATAAGGTAGAAGATGGAGGGAAAAGGAAATAGAAAATTTTAAAATAGAAGAAAAAGAGAATAGAGAACATAGATAGAAAATAGAACGGAACAGAAAAGAACAGAACAACATCAGAATCTCACAATTCGCAGCGGAACAACATATAATAATAAATGAATAATCTTTAAACAAAGAACTATCAGTTATTACATTTTATACATTACATTACATCATATCATCAGAGTGTACAACATCAACAACAACAAACAATGCAGCGGAAAAAGAAATACTATATAAACTAGTAATACGCCATGCCATCCAGCTTGCCTCCAGCAACTCCAGAATATCCAGAATATCCTGATAAACCTTACTCTTAACTGCCCGTGTGAAATTGGTGGGCACCCAGAGTTTAGGAAGGAAAACAATAAACTCCAAGTCAGTCATGAGACTGGTGTGAGAACTCAAAACAGCTTATTTATCTTTAAAATCAAAATAAAGGAATATTTTTAAATTCAATTCGCAATGCTTTTAAAAATGAGACTACCATAAGGCCTCCCGCACACACACACAATGCAAACGCAGAATCGGAGGAGATTTCTCCTTATGATAGTCAAAGATGCTTGATACGCATTTAAAATAACATTTGATATTATTACTAGTGCATAGTGTAGGGGAAAATTCATTTTGAAAGTAGAATATAAATCTTAGCCAACATACGACCATTATCGTATGCCTACTATAGCTACCGTCCAAACAGTGGTGACCACCATAAGTGAATGGCAGGTCCTACAACTAATACCGTACAAGTTTCGTATTGGGAATTGGATTTCCAACAAATGGTCAGGCCAAGGAACTTCCCATTGCCACATGAGAATGCCTCTGGAAAGACATCCCCGAGAACCAAACCGGAACTCTGCCAACACAAGGCCGGGTTACCCCTAACTGGGTAACTACTGACACGAGCACGCCATTCCCCGATCGTAAACGACCTTTCTCACGGGATCCCGAAAGCCAACAACCACAAAGTAATAAATTCGTAGTAACCACATAGGTTAAATATCTGGGCTCCATACCATGATACCACCTCTATCCAGAAGGAAATGTACATACCCTAAAGGATGCTACCCCTCATAACCTTGCCGCATCTTTCCTGTTTTGACCATTTCCGGGGTGTGAAGTTCGACGAAGTCACGTCCACAAAAACATACTTTATACAAAAGCCATGCTTTGGGTCAACAAATGATCAACACAATGATCACTAAGATAGACGATCAAATAAATGATCCTATCACAATAATCAACACAATGATCATTTCAGCATCACTCAGCATATCACATTACCAAATTGGGAATATATCGCTGATAACATTCAACTACATAACCTCTGAGCTCGTACGTCTCAGAGAAGGGTGTTAAGCTAAAAGAATAAATTCTCCGCCACCAACAGAAATATATTTGAAAGAAATCGGCTTTATATCTCAACTTGTAATGTCAGACATACAATCCATACAAGTCTGTTTCGGGATCGAACAAAACCGAAGGCACTTACAAAGAAGCCCTTGCAAATCCGGATATTCACAATCCTGATCGGATTCACCATCACATATGGAGAACTCTATACCGTAGCTACTCGGTGCAGAGTAAATAGACAGGTCATCCTATCGCTCTTGCAAATACCGGGTCTTCAACACCGATCTTCAATGCAATTATAACGACGTATCACATATTCGGAATGGGTTATACGACCCCATGGTCCTTTCCCGGTTAACCCGAATAGTGAGCGCTTATTTAAAAATAAGTGTGGCATTCACATTCAAACAAATCACATCAATTACCCATTCAAAAGGAAATATTGATAGTCGGTTACTGAACTATCACTGGACATGCACACATCACTAGTTTCCAAATAATTTTCCAAATTATTTATTTTCCAAAATATCTTCACTAGGTATATAATTTCAATACTTCAAAAATAAATTAATATTTATTTTTAACAAGTTCCACTTTTACATATAAATTCCATAATGAATTTATATTTCAAAATATCATGCATATACAATTTCAACTATCCATTTCAATTTATCTTCAAAAAGATAAATTCTAATTATTCACTTCATATTGGAAAACATTTCCATAATTATTAAATAAGTAATTCACAAATCTTTTTATTTTCAACCTTGGAAAATATTCAATATACTTAAATCAAATTAAGTATATAATTCATTCTTTAAGGAAATCATTCTCTTAAGCATATTTATTTGGGCCAAAACGAATGTTGCGTAAAACATCGTTACTACAACCCAAAATCACTAGTATAGGGATTCGAAATTAATAGATATATAAATCCCAATACTATACAAAACATTTCCTTTCGGAAATCATTTACTATAACAACAGTGTTATAGTCCACCATTTCCTTTTCATTTCTCGAAAACGTCTATTTCAACAATAAATGTTGAAATCTATGGTTTCGAATCTCAACACAATTAAAACTTCATTAGATCGTTTTAATTCTATTTAAAACATCACATTCAAAACAATTTCTTTAACATATTATTCACTATTCAAAAACGTGAATAAACTTCGTTAACAATTTCATCCTTTTATTCATTTTAATTCAAAGGATTATTCACTATTCAAAAATGTGAATATAACTCCATTAATAGGTTTCAGCAATTTACTTATCAAAATAAGTCATTTGCGAATTTATAAAACAACGTTTATAAACTCCATTTCTATTCATTTATAAAAACTTCCTTTTTATAAATTCCTTTATTGACCTATCCAATTCATATCTCAATGATATACTAAAAATTCATATTATAAGTCAAATGCTTATAAAACGATTATTTTACAAAGATCATTCTTTTAAACTTCCCAAATTATAAATCTTATAACTTATAAGATTCATTTATTTAACCAAATCTATTCTTCAATTTACTTCACAAATTTATAAATCTTACTATTTATAAATTTCATTTATAACTTCACCCTTTATAATTCTATAAATTTCATTCTTTAATGAAATTCATTTTCACTTCATTCAAATACTTATAAAAACTCGTTTTATAATTCAAATGTTTCAACTTATAAATATCAATTTATAAATCCTTTATAAAATCAATTTATACTATTATTTTAAAACATCTTTAATCTCCTTTATAATTTCACCATTCTCTTGATTTATAAAATAATCAAAGTTTATAAATCCTATATTTAAACTCTTTATAATATATTCAAAAATCCCAGTTTAAACTATTTTATAAAATCATAAATTCATATTTCTCAAAAATCAGCTTTTAACTATATTCTCAAAAATCATAATTTTTATAACTTTAAAAATTATATCGTTATTTATTTATGATGGATCAATTCCAAAAATAAAGTATATTTTCAAAAATCACTTTAAAATTATTTTAAAGTCCCAAAATCTTGGTCCAATGATGCTACATATCAAATAGTCAATCACGACAACAACGATATCATATATCAATATGAAAATCCATCAAATATCAAAATATCTGAAATCAAATAAAAACTGTTGAGGAATCCAGTTGGATCCCTCCAACCTGTTTTCCTGCATCCAAAAACATTAGCACAATACCAATTTCGCTCCAGTACGAAACTATCACGGTATATGTTCTTATTAAATATTATCCGCTTAATAACGGCGCAATAGGGTCTCATCCGCTAAACAATGCGGGGAATCAACAACTGCAATATATACATATGCCAATATATATATATTGATATTATTTATAATACCAATTTCACTGTTTATGAAATATTCGCGGTATATGTTTTTAATAAATAACATCCGCTTACTAACGGCGTATAATGTCTATTTTAACAATTAATAGATATCAATCAACATTCAAACATGCATTCAAATATTTTAAATCTAACTATTTAAAATAAAATCGAAACTGATTCGATTGAGTGAGAAGTTCTCACCTTGATTTTATTTCCGTTTTAGCGATTTATTGCGAATAAAATTAAACGAACGTTTAATTTTACCCAAAATTCTCACTAACTCCAAACGACTCCAAACCAACTCCATCGCGTAGTGCTCGTCCATACGATTCCAACGCAACTGGTTTCGTGCGTTTTCGACCTCGTATGAAAAAGTTATGAATTTTTAACTTTTACACGATTTTATAATTAAACTTACAACATTTACATATAAATTTCAACATACACAAACACTAGCCCTTGGATCCAACGTGCTTGAATCTCCACCATGCGTTCCACTCCCTCCCTCTTCTTCATCTCGTGCGTGCGTCCCCTGAAGAAGCCGAACCCATCAGCAATAATTAGGGTTTAATTATCCTACCACCAACAACGACGAGAATCCATCATACCGGCGCCATACGACTCGCCTTCGCACCCTCTACCACCGCCATGAGTATGGTGGCACTCGGCCCCACCTAGGCACGGAAAAAACGTGTGCAACCGCAGCCAAATACGAGCAGATTTTGGCCTCCACATGACTCCGTTTCAGATCTCCACCGTTGGATACATTCGTCTCGACGAGATCTACAAGTTTCTAGTTGAAGTCGAAGTCTATCGGAGAGTGGATGAAGAGATAATCGAGGAGAAACGAGAATGTTTCCTGGTCGTTAATTCTATGGTGGCGGCTGCAGTTTGTAATTAGGGTTTTAGTATTTTTTTTTTTTTTAAATTATGAAGGTTGTGGGTCTATTTATAGAGAATTTTCGAACACTATTCATCCGGAAATTCCGAACTCCGATTCACGCGCCGTAACTAGCGTTTCTAGGGTTTACCCCGCGTTCCGGACACAATGGAATAGGTTTCGGAAGCTAATTTGGACATCTGTGCGAGTTATGGCTATAAACGCTCAATTTGAATTAAACCGATTTAACTCGATTTCTAGGCGTTTTAATTTGTACCGGACAAACGGTAAATCCAATTGACTTGAAATTTGAAACCTTATAATAATATCACATTATGGATCCGATGAAACTGGTTTCGTCGAAATCCGAGACTTTTTGAAAAATGGCTATTTTAGCTCGTCAAATTTAAATTAAAAATAAATCGTTGCGTTTCGAGCTGCCACGCTCAAACGGTAACTCCGATTGACACGAAAATTGAAATCCGGTAATAACTAACTATTACGGATCCAATGGAACTGGTTTCGTTTAATTCTGAGACTGTTCAAAAATTGACTATTTTCACTAGTCGATTTTAATATTAAAATATTCAATTTTCACAAATTAACTTTTAATTCGATTTTAAAAGTTCTAAAATATTGTTCTAACTTCTATATGATCAAATAAAATTTTACAAATCATTTTCAATCATATTTAACTCAATTTTCAATTATTTCCATAATTTAACGTATTAAATTATCGATTTAATAATCCAATTAAATTCAATAATTCAAATAAAAATTTATTTGACTTATAAATTCACTTATTAATATTTAAAATTAATTAAATATTCAAATTTTAATTTCTAAAAATTCTGGGTCGTTACAATCTTCCCCCCTTAAAAGAATTTCGTCCTCGAAATTATCAAGTAAGAAAGGTTATAGAATTTATTAATTTTCCAAAAATTCATAGTTAAACTTCTTACAAATCTTTACTAAGTTTTCAAATCATACTTAGTTATCCTTTCAAAAACAACTACTATTGTTTAACTTTCAATTCCAAAATCAAAGTTTAAAGTTTTCAAAATTTTCCAATTTTTCTCAAAAATTTTCTAACGCCTTAAATTTTCGGAAAAATTCGCCATAGTCTCCTTTGCGCGGCTCGATCCGAAAAAAAAAATGACAGTATATATATCACAAATATACATCTCATCAAGTAATGAGGCATCCCGAAGGGAAAAAAGTGTAAAAGTACGATATTTAATCCGAGATATGTACCTTATATTTTATTAGCAAGCATATACGGCTAATATAGCGCGAAAGCGAGCTCCAAATGCGAAGCAAACGCGATCCGCACCTACTACACACTCAACAAACAACATGAGAACATGCATATATGACAATAGTATCAATATACAACATGTAGCAACATAATAACTATATATGCTAACATAGCAATTGAAACAAAACAATAAATGCAAACATCAACCAACTATCATTCATAACCAATGTATATTCATTCATATTCTCATTTATATACAATGAAATGGTTTTCAATTTAAATCACATTTGATTCATTCACAGTTGATGTTCTTACTAACATTCATTCTCAATTAGTTTATATTCACTAATTCATATTCAAGTTGGTTCACTTCCAATTCAAATTCAATTCCATTTAAGATTCATTTAACTTCCAATTGGATTTCAATTACTTTAGCTTTCAATTTTATTAAATCAATTTCGTTAACTCTTAACGAATTCATATACAATCAACTAACAATCATATAACAATCAATGTATATTTATTACAACCAAATTCATTTGCTTACAATTGGTTTAATTTAATTGATTTTCATTCAAACTTTCAACTTCTAATAACATTAGATTTTAATGAATTAACACTTATATTCATTATTTCATATCAATTATTCACATTTAATTGATTAATATTCAATCCATTAATTCAATTCAATTACAAAAGTTGAATTTCATTTACATAACTTAAGTTCATATCCACCACTTAACTTTATTAATTTACTTTGATACCGAAATCAACTTCATTCAACATTTCTTAAGTTATATTCCATTTAACTTTAAATTCATTTTTTATTTACAACTCATATTCATAAATATATCCATATAGTTTCACTTCTCATATATATAAGTTGATTTCACAATCGTAAATCACTTTAATTATAATTCAATTCTTATAATTCTTTTGCTTATACAATTATTCTTTTATTTAAATTATCCAAACAACTTAACAATCAACTTATATACACTTTAATAATTCTGAAAATTATTTCTTCATATACAAAATATACTCAAGGTAAAATTATTTCATTTACCCAATTTTAAACAATACTGTGTCGAATTGTTCTGCACAAGTGTTTAGAGATCCCTATCAACAACGTTAATTACTCGTATTAACCAGAATCTATATACCACTCAACAAACCAATCATCACAATATAAAACAATTTTTATATTCACTAACAAATACGCTCTCATAGCTATTATTACACTCAGACTCAATCTAGAGTACTACTGACTCCATCTCTAATGAGTAATACCCAACAGAACCATGGTTGTCGCTTAACCATAAGCTCTGATACCAGATGTAATGCCCCGGAAATTTTTGACTTTCGAAAGTAAAACATCGATACTCACTTTATCGACTGCCGAGAAATCGAAGGCCAAAAACCCGAAATGTTATGTTTTTTTTAAGAAAAGAAAAAGTAGAAAAGAAGAGAAGAAAAGAAGATAATAGATAAGGTAGAAGATGGAGGGAAAAGGAAATAGAAAATTTTAAAATAGAAGAAAAAGAGAATAGAGAACATAGATAGAAAATAGAACGGAACAGAAAAGAACAGAACAACATCAGAATCTCACAATTCGCAGTGGAACAACATATAATAATAAATGAATAATCTTTAAACAAAGAACTATCAGTTATTACATTTTATACATTACATTACATCATATCATCAGAGTGTACAACATCAACAACAACAAACAATGCAGCGGAAAAAGAAATACTATATAAATTAGTAATACGCCATGCCATCCAGCTTGCCTCCAGCAACTCCAGAATATCCAGAATATCCTGATAAACCTTACTCTTAACTGCCCGTGTGAAATTGGTGGGCACCCAGAGTTTAGGAAGGAAAACAATAAACTCCAAGTCAGTCATGAGACTGGTGTGAGAACTCAAAACAGCTTATTTATCTTTAAAATCAAAATAAAGGAATATTTTTAAATTCAATTCGCAATGCTTTTAAAAATGAGACTACCATAAGGCCTCCCGCACACACACACAATGCAAACGCAGAATCGGAGGAGATTTCTCCTTATGATAGTCAAAGATGCTTGATACGCATTTAAAATAACATTTGATATTATTACTAGTGCATAGTGTAGGGGAAAATTCATTTTGAAAGTAGAATATAAATCTTAGCCAACATACGACCATTATCGTATGCCTACTATAGCTACCATCCAAACAGTGGTGACCACCATAAGTGAATGGCAGGTCCTACAACTAATACCGTACAAGTTTCGTATTGGGAATTGGATTTCCAACAAATGGTCAAGCCAAGGAACTTCCCATTGCCACATGAGAATGCCTCTGGAAAGACATCCCCAAGAACCAAACCGGAACTCTGCCAACACAAGGCCGGGTTACCCCTAACTGGGTAACTACTGACACGAGCACGCCATTCCCCGATCGTAAACGACCTTTCTCACGGGATCCCGAAAGCCAACAACCACAAAGTAATAAATTTGTAGTAACCACATAGGTTAAATATCTGGGCTCCATACCATGATACCACCTCTATCCAGAAGGAAATGTACATACCCTAAAGGGTGCTACCCCTCATAACCTTGCCGCATCTTTCCTGTTTTGACCATTTCCGGGGTGTGAGGTTCGACGAAGTCACGTCCACAAAAACATACTTTATACAAAAGCCATGCTTTGGGTCAACAAATGATCAACACAATGATCACTAAGATAGACGATCAAATAAATGATCCTATCACAATAATCAACACAATGATCATTTCAGCATCACTCAGCATATCACATTACCAAATTGGGAATATATCGCTGATAACATTCAACTACATAACCTCTGAGCTCGTACGTCTCAGAGAAGGGTGTTAAGCTAAAAGAATAAATTCTTCGCCACCAACAGAAATATATTTGAAAGAAATCGGCTTTATATCTCAACTTGTAATGTCAGACATACAATCCATACAAGTCTGTTTCGGGATCGAACAAAACCGAAGGCACTTACAAAGAAGTCCTTGCAAATTCGGATATTCACAATCCTGATCGGATTCACCATCACATATGGAGAACTCTATACCGTAGCTACTCGGTGCAGAGTAAATAGACAGGTCATCCTATCGCTCTTGCAAATACCGGGTCTTCAACACCGATCTTCAATGCAATTATAACGACGTATCACATATTCGGAATGGGTTATACGACCCCATGGTCCTTTCCCGGTTAACCCGAATAGTGAGCGCTTATTTAAAAATAAGTGTGGCATTCACATTCAAACAAATCACATCAATTACCCATTCAAAGGGAAATATTGATAGTCGGTTATTGAACTATCACTGGACATGCACACATCACTAGTTTCCAAATAATTTTCCAAATTATTTATTTTCCAAAATATCTTCACTAGGTATATAATTTCAATACTTCAAAAATAAATTAATATTTATTTTTAACAAGTTCCACTTTTACATATAAATTCCATAATGAATTTATATTTCAAAATATCATGCATATACAATTTCAACTATCCATTTCAATTTATCTTCAAAAAGATAAATTCTAATTATTCACTTCATATTGGAAAACATTTCCATACTTATTAAATAAGTAATTCACAAATCTTTTTATTTTCAACCTTGGAAAATATTCAATATACTTAAATCAAATTAAGTATATAATTCATTCTTTAAGGAAATCATTCTCTTAAGCATATTTATTTGGGCCAAAACGAATGTTGCGTAAAACATCGTTACTACAACCCAAAATCACTAGTATAGGGATTCGAAATTAAAATAGATATATAAATCCCAATACTATACAAAACATTTGCTTTCGGAAATCATTTACTATAACAACAGTGTTATAGTCCACCATTTCCTTTTCATTTCTCGAAAACGTCTGTTTCAACAATAAATGTTGAAATCTATGGTTTCGAATCTCAACACAATTAAAACTTCGTTAGATCGTTTTAATTCTATTTAAAACATCACATTCAAAACAATTTCTTTAACATATTATTCACTATTCAAAAACGTGAATAAACTTCGTTAACAATTTCATCCTTTTATTCATTTTAATTCAAAGGATTATTCACTATTCAAAAATGTGAATATAACTCCATTAATAGGTTTCAGCAATTTACTTATCAAAATAAGTCATTTGCGAATTTATAAAACAACGTTTATAAACTCCATTTCTATTCATTTATAAAAACTTCCTTTTTATAAATTCCTTTATTAACCTATCTCAATTCATATCTCAATGATATACTAAAAATTCATATTATAAGTCAAATGCTTATAAAACGATTATTTTACAAAGATCATTCTTTTAAACTTCCCAAATTATAAATCTTATAACTTATAAGATTCATTTATTTAACCAAATCTATTCTTCAATTTACTTCACAAATTTATAAATCTTACTATTTATAAATTTCATTTATAACTTCACCCTTTATAATTCTATAAATTTCATTCTTTAATGAAATTCATTTTCACTTCATTCAAATACTTATAAAAACTCGTTTTATAATTCAAATGTTTCAATTTATAAATATCAATTTATAAATCCTTTATAAAATCAATTTATACTATTATTTTAAAACATCTTTAATCTCTTTTATAATTTCATCATTCTCTTGATTTATAAAATAATCAAATTTTATAAATCCTATATTTAAACTCTTTATAATATATTCAAAAATCCCAGTTTAAACTATTTTATAAAATCATAAATTCATATTTCTCAAAAATCAGCTTTTAACTATATTCTCAAAAATCATAATTTTTATAACTTTAAAAATTATATCGTTATTTATTTATGATGGATCAATTCCAAAAATAAAGTATATTTTCAAAAATCACTTTAAAATTATTTTAAAATCCCAAAATCTTGGTCCAATGATGCTACATATCAAATAGTCAATCACGACAACAACGATATCATATATCAATATGAAAATCCATCAAATATCAAAATATCTGAAATCAAATAAAAACTGTTGAGAAATCCAGTTGGATCCCTCCAACCTGTTTTCCTGCATCCAAAAACATTAGCACAATACCAATTTCGCTCCAGTACGAAACTATCGCGGTATATATTCTTATTAAATATTATCCGCTTAATAACGGCGCAATAGGGTCTCATCCGCTAAACAATGCGGGGAATCAACAACTGCAATATATACATATGCCAATATATATATATTGATATTATTTATAATACCAATTTCACTGTTTATGAAATATTCGCGGTATATGTTTTTAATAAATAACATCCGCTTACTAACGGCGTATAATGTCTATTTTAACAATTAATAGATATCAATCAACATTCAAACATGCATTCAAATATTTTAAATCTAACTATTTAAAATAAAATCGAAACTGATTCGATTGAGTGAGAAGTTCTCACCTTGATTTTATTTCCGTTTTAGCGATTTATTTCGAATAAAATTAAACGGACGTTTAATTTTACCCAAAATTCTCACTAACTCCAAACGACTCCAAACTAACTCCATCGCGTAGTGCTCGTCCATATGATTCCAACGCAACTGGTTTCGCGCGTTTTCGACCTCGTATGAAAAAGTTATGAATTTTTAACTTTTACACGATTTTATAATTAAACTTACAACATTTACATATAAATTTCAACATACACAAACACTAGCCCTTGGATCCAACGTGCTTGAATCTCCACCGTGCGTTCCACTCCCTCCCTCTTCTTCATCTCGTGCCTGCGTCCCCTGAAGAAGCCGAACCCATCAACAATAATTAGGGTTTAATTATCCTACCACCAACAACGACGAGAATCCATCATACCGGCGCCATACGACTCGCCTTCGCACCCTCTACCACCGCCATGAGTATGGTGGCACTCGGCCCCACCTAGGCACGGAAAAATGTGCGCAACCGCAGCCAAATACGAGCAGATTTTGGCCTCCACATGACTCCGTTTCAGATCTCCACCGTTGGATACATTCGTCTCGACGAGATCTACAAGCTTCTAGTTGAAGTCGAAGTCTATCGGAGAGTGGATGAAGAGATAATCGAGGAGAAACGAGAACGTTTCCTGGCCGTTAATTCTATGGTGGCGGCTGCAGTTTGTAATTAGGGTTTTAGTATTTTTTTTTTTAATTATGAAGGTTGTGGGTCTATTTATAGAGAATTTTCGAACACTATTCATCCGGAAATTCCGAACTCCGATTCACGCGCCGTAACTAGCGTTTCTAGGGTTTACCCCGCGTTCCGGACACAATGGAATAGGTTTCGGAAGCTAATTCGGACATCTGTGCGAGTTATGGCTATAAACGCTCAATTTGAATTAAACCGATTTAACTCGATTTCTAGGCGTTTTAATTTGTACCGGACAAACGGTAAATCCAATTGACTTGCAATTTGAAACCTTATAATAATATCACATTACGGATCCGATGAAACTGGTTTCGTCGAAATCCGAGACTTTTTGAAAAATGGCTATTTTAGCTCGTCAAATTTAATTAAAAATAAATCGATGCGTTTCGAGCTGCCACGCTCAAACGGTAACTCCGATTGACACGAAAATTGAAATCCGGTAATAACTAACTATTACGGATCCAATGGAACTGGTTTCGTTTAATTCTGAGACTGTTCAAAAATTGACTATTTTCACTAGTCGATTTTAATATTAAAATATTCAATTTTCACAAATTAACTTTTAATTCGATTTTAAAAGTTCTAAAATATTGTTCTAACTTCTATATGATCAAATAAAATTTTACAAATCATTTTCAATCATATTTAACTCAATTTTCAATTATTTCCATAATTTAACGTATTAAATTATCGATTTAATAATCCAATTAAATTCAATAATTCAAATAAAAATTTATTTGACTTATAAATTCACTTATTAATATTTAAAATTAATTAAATATTCAAATTTTAATTTCTAAAAATTCTGGGTCGTTACAAGTGGTGCATCTACTGACATATATGGAAATATCTCTCTTCATCCCACTCCACCAATATAAACGCTTCATATTTCGATACATCTTGGTGACACCGGGATGAAATGAAAGTGATGACTGATGGTTCTCTTTAAGCACTTCTTGTCTCAATCCATCAACATTAGGAACACAAATACGATTGTCAATCTTCAGAACTCCATTACCATCTATCTGCGCTCCCACTTTACTGTCAGCGTTTCCAACTCTACCAAGAACTAACTCCTTCATGCGATAGAGCAAGGTGTCCTCATATTGCTTAGCTTTGATGCGATCCATAAGAGATGGGGAGATAACAAGCTGAAATAGCATGCCTTCTACAAGATTACAACAAGACAATGCTTTGCTACGGCTCAAAGCATCAGCTACAACATTTGCTTTTCCAGGAGTATAATTGATGTCGAGATCATATGCAGCTAAGAATTCGAGCCATCGGACTTGTCTCTGATTCAAGTCTTTCTGAGAGAAAATGTACCGCAAGGACTTATGATCCGTGAATAATTCAAATTTTGTCCCCAAAAGATGGTGCCTTCATAGTTTCAAAGCGAATACAACTGCTAGAAGCTCTAAATCATGGGTCGCATAGTTTACTTCATGAGTTTTCAACTGACGGCCCGCATAAGCAATAACCTTTCCATTTTGCATAAGGACAGCGCCTAAACCTTCTCGACAAGCATCGGTATAGACAGTTAATCCTTGACTCCCGTCAATTACCGCAAGAACTGGGGCTGAAGTTAACTTACGCTTCAACTCATTAAAAGCTGATTCACACTTCTCACTCCAAATAAACTTGACATCCTTTCGAGTTAAAGCAGTGAGTGGGGCAGAAATCCGGGCAAAGCGCTCAATGAATCTGCGATAATAACCGGCTAGGCCCAAGAAGCTACGGATATCAGTAGGAGTTTTGGGAGTCTCCCAATCCTGTAGATAAGTTTTCAAATTAGAAAGGAATAAGATGGGTTGAATAGAATTAACGAATAGGATAGGACTTACATTGATTACGGCGATCTTAGCTGGATCGACCGAAATCCCGTTTTCAGAAACAATATGGCCAAGGAATCGTACTTCGTCTCGCCAGAAGTGGCATTTCGAAAACTTGGCTTTAAGCTGATGATTTCGAAGAGTTCCCAGAACATAAGCAAGATGTGTCTCATGCTCTTTCTCATCTTTGGAGAAGACAAGAATATCATCAATGAAGACAAGAACAAACTTGTTAAGGACATCACGGAAGACTCTATTCATTAAGTCGACGAAATAAGCAGGTGCGTTGGTCAAACCAAATGGCATAACCAACCATTCATAGAATCCATTCTCGGTACGGAAAGCTGTTTTATGAATACTATCTTCTGCTACTCTTAGTTGGTGGAACCCAGTGGCTAGATCAAGTTGTGAGAAAACTTTAGCTCCATGGAGCTGATCGAATAAATCATTGATGCGAGGCATCGGATAGCGGTTCTTGAGAGTGCGCTTGTTTAATTCTCGGTAATCAACACACATGCGAAGAGATCCATCTGATATGGTGACAAAGACGACTGCGGCGCCCCATTCAGAACAACTTCTCCTGATCAAACCCTTAGCAAATAGATCATCAATTTGGGTTTTAAGTTCAGCTTTTTCTTTAGGAGCCATCCTTCTGTGAGGGAGAACTACGGGAGTAGATCCGAGAATAAGGTCAATGCGGAAATTGATCTCTCGCTTTGGCGGTAGAGAGTCGACCTCTCCAAATACATCGGGAAATTTCTGAACAATAGGAGTAGTACTAAGGTCATCCGGGTGAGCATCAAGAGAGAATATGAAGCTTCCCGCATATTTCTGAGGTGATTTGCATTCGATGACAAGCGGTAGACCCTTGTCATTGACTAGAGAAACAGATCGAGCTTTGCAAGAAATAACAGCATCGAAATTTCTTAACCAATCAGCACCCAACAAAATGTCAAATGCTACGAAGCCAAGCACATAGAAATCCCAAGTGAATCGATATCTTCCATACAAGAGCACAACCCCTTTACAAATTCTACTGAGGTTGGCAAGTCCTCCAATAGGGTTGGAGACACATAAGGAAGTAGTAGCAAGAGTAGGTTCTAATTTGAGCTTATTACAAAGATCAATAGATATGAAGTTATGAGAAGCACCAGTATCGAATAATACCCGAACAGGTAAATTATGAAATGAAAAAGTACTCCGTAAGGTACCTTGGTCATCCTGAGCAGGTGATGGAGGTGGTGCAGGAGTGGTGACAGCATATACTCCTGATGGTGTGCCTTTCTTCCTCAATGGGCAATCTCTCTTGAAGTGACCTGGCTGGAGGCAGACATGGCATAAATTATTCCTCATCTGAGGAGGTGGTGGAATAGCAGCTCCGGTGGATGGACAGCTATTTGCATAATGACCCTTCTTATCGCATTTGAAGCAAGTGATATTAGCAAGGTCGATTGGGCTTTTCTGGGCATATCCCAATCCTGTAGTCTTTTGCCAAGCTTTCTTTTGTTGATCAAAGTTCATCTTCCTCTTTCCGAGCTGGCTGGAAGAGGACTGAGTAGGAGTGGCCTTGGTAGTGGGTCCCTTAGGCTTCGCCTCATATCGAAGAGCATAGTCAACAAGCTCTGTGAAAGTGCAGTGAATGTGGCCAGTAAGCAAGTCATAATACTCCGATCTAGCTCCCAAAATGAATTTCTCGTTCTTCAGAAGTGGGGTATCGATCAATCCCGGGCCAAACTTGGAGAGCTCGTTGAATTTCCTCTCGTACTCAGAAAAAGTCATACTGCCTTGCTTATGGTCCATAAAAGCTCTATAAAGTTGGGTTTTCCCAGCAGCTGGCATCCATTGTTCCGAGAAAGTATCCCTAATCAAAAGATAGACTAGATAAATAACATTCCAAGGATTGAAAGAAGAATTTAGACTATGAAATCCAAATAAATTTATACCTAAACTGGGCCCAAGTGATGGTGTTCTCCTCGATACGAGAAGTAACGGATTCCCACCAGTCTCGTGCGGCATCCCGAAGTTGCCAAGCAGCAAGCTGACGCTTCTGAGCATCAGTGTTCTCCAATCCAGAAAATATCATCTCTAAGCTTTTGAGCCATTGTTGAGCTTCAATAATATTCTCGGATCCAGAGAACTTAACACCACCAAGTTGTGTATACTCCTTACTAAGAGTGGTGAATTTGACTGGAGCTGGGGCGGCAGGTGCAGCCTGGGCAGGACCATTTCCCCTTCCTCCCCTGTTGTTTCTTCTGGCACTCATCCTGAAATACCAAAAGAATTTTTTTTTTTTTATAGAACCAAGGATAGAAAATCATAGAACTTTAAGGAAAGTCTAATCAACGAATCAATTAAGAAGTTTGAATTTGGAAGGATATGTATATTGAATTGATTCTCCTCATCCCCGGGTATTGCTACCCTATGTCTAATGAGTTTATATAACCCCAAACTAAGGTTTTTAGTGGAAACCAAAGCTCTGATACCAACTGTAACAACCCGCATATTTGGACCATTTAAATTGACAATAATCCATACATGTCAACTTAAATAATACAAAACACGAATCATTATGGGATTATATATACATAAATGTAAATGAGAATCAATACAACATCACAGACACAGAACAGTCACAGAATAATGCAGCGGAAAATACATCGTCATAATAGCAGTTCATGAAGCTACTATATGAAATACAACAATGTCTAAACATAAAGTGACTGAAGGGAAATACATAAATGTCCAACAGACAAGAACAACAATACTGGAATAGAAATAGACGGATAAAGATAAATGCTAAGTCTTCAACATCTTCAACCAACCTTGATCAGCAACCTGGATAGCTTCAGACTGACCCGAGCATATATAAAAGAAACACTCGAGTCAGGACTCAAAATCTTATGCAGGATAATCAATTGCAGGAAATAAAGTCCATAACTCAAAGATGAATAAAATAACATCTCTAAGGATCCAATAAACTATCTATATATATATAATACGGTATGTAGGTAATGTCTAATCAGTAAAATAGAATATTAAAATAGCGTTAAGGCGTTACCATAATTCCCCTTAACACATTTTATAATGTCATAGTCTATACAGCACCGTAAGCCCCACCGTAAACTAGTGGTTATCAGAGGGTACCCCATAGGTATAACACAAAACAAAACGTAGTGGTCGCGAATAGGATAATCAGTATGACAAGGTACATGAGGCAATACCAACTAGGATACTAGTAGTTGCGTGATCCGGACTGATGTTGAGCATAGTAGCTACTATCTCAACATCGCAAAACAACACTCCCAAATCAAGGGTGCACCTAAATCGAATCACAAAAGTAATAGATATGGTATCGAAGAAGCGTGTCCGCTAGAGGTGGCGATCCTCAGTGGCCCGGCGCGGCTCCTGTTTTAGTCATGTCAGGGGTCATCCAATATCGTTCTCTTTCTTCAGTCAACGCGTTCACCAAACCATCCACTTCATTCTGGATCAACACTTCGCGCATAATAGTTATTAAAGTGGTTTTCGGTATCGACAGAGAGTATGTCCATTCCCGATCCCGGTCTCTTTAATAACTACGTATTTATTACCCGATGGTCGGTTAAATTAACGTTTAAACAAATCAAAGTCCAAAAGTCAAGGTGCAAATTTGACTTCCAAAATTTGACATTTCACGATTCAATTTATTTTAGATATTTTACAACATATTTCGAATGCAATTTTTAGTTCAAACACTTGAGTTACAATTTAAAATTAAGTATTCAAGTTCGATTTAATAAGGTCTAAAAGTCGCTTATTGAATTTAGTTCATAATCAATGAATTCAATTTTACGCTAAACTTAGTTTAAATTATTAAATCAAATTCTATTCACTTCACTTCATGTTTACATCCACTATTATCATGAATTCGATTAAATCAATTTCATTAACTAAATTCCTTTTTATCCAACTTCATTTAATTTATTTACCAATTCAATTAAATTTCTAAACAAAAGTCCATTTCCATTTACAATGTCCTGATTTGATTAATTCGTTAAATTTAAAATCATTTTAAGTTTAAATAATCACTAAGTTATATCCATAAACTTTGGTCAGTTTTTGTATTCCTCCTACGTCAAATTTTCTAAATTTCCAAGTAAAATTTACAACATGTTCCAAATCTATTTAATTAAAACCGAGTTTTAATCTAAACCTAACCCATTTAATAAATTTTTAAGTTATCAAATTCTAAACTTACTTGTTTCTAAATCTCATTTCAATAAATTTGCCAATTCATTTTTATTTAATTACATAGGTTTATTAATCCGTTTCAATTTAATCCATTAATTTTACTTCAATCTAATCCATAAAATTTATTTTGATTAAATCCGTGAAATTTATTTCAGTTACATCCATTAAAACTGTTACCAAATTTCCAACCAAATTGTTAAGTTCATTCTTTAATTTAAATTATATTTCAATTTCGAAAATGGTTTTGTTGACCAATCGGGTTTCTTATTTTTATTTTCTATCCTAGGCCAAGTTGTATAATTAGGTATTTATCATTTCAACCCAATATTATTCAATATAAAACAAAGCATAGCAAAGGGAACTTGCAGTGTGATAACTGGGATGGTGTCAAAGTAAATAAACAAGCAATAACAATCATACATAACAATTTAACAATGTATTTAAATAATCCTGAAATAATCATATTAATTTACATTTGTTATTTATGCAATTTAATATAATTATTCCTAGAACCCACACCATCGTTTCATGCGGATTAAAGATTATTACGTTAGGGTTTTCACTTGGTGTCCATTATCAAATTACTACATCAATCATACGTTCAATGGTTCAAAGTGTAGTTAACGCTATTCTACGCAACGATTTATTTAACATTTAAAGGGATCAAGTTCAACATATATAATCCATTTTAAATTGTTGACTATCCTATATCAATTTCAATTTCATATTAAATTTCACTTATATTAACAACCAAATTCAACATCATATAATACTTTTAGTGTCACAACTATTTGTCGTAAACTAGCAATATTCAAATTTAACTTGCATAGCGATTTACAAAAAAAAATTTCAACAATTCAAACAATCAACAATTAACATCTAAATTAATATAAACAACAATTATCACTTGATTATCATAGCATAATAGATCGAGTCATGAATGAAATATTCACCTTGCGTGGTTAGAGAAGACGACGAAGCACGAAGACGAATAGATAAGAGACACGAACAAGCACGATGCAAAACGACACAAACTACAATTCAAACAATTAAATAAATCAACTATTTGTTTATTGCAATATATATCAATTGAATATATATATAAACCATACCGAACAACGAAGCAAGATAGATTCGACAAGTCGAATGAAAGTCTAAGTCTCCGAAGCAGTAGCTGATACAAACACAGTAAAACACTGTATGTGAGCAAATTAGAATTTTCAAAGTATATACCGCTATACTAATATATAAAACACTCTAATCTCATTTGGTTATGCAGCCGATAAATGAGAAGCAAAACAAAGTCAGAGCACATGCTCCATATAACGGCATATGCAACCCACTGTTCATATTGGGAACAAATTCCTATTGATAAAGGCTAGCTATAGGAAGGAGGGTCTTCAAGTGACATATACATAACCTATATGAAAATCCTATATACTAATAGGTAGAGCCTATATGCATGCAACAACATTTGACATATAAATTTCCAACAGAGAATATACAAAGCATGTTCAAAGTGATATTGATGTATTGGCTATAGGTCTTAGGCAAAGTGAAGAGGGAAGTGAAGGCAGTGGCACGGGTGTTAGCAGCCAAGTCGGTGGGTGGGTCCGGGTTCGACAGGGTGGCTGCGGCGGGCGAAGGCTGGCGGGTCTGGACGAAGGCTGGTGGGTCTGGGCGAAGGCTGGTGGAGTCTGGGCGAAGCTGGCGGGTCTGGACGAAGGCTGGCAGGTCTGGACGAAGCTGGCGGGGTCTGGACGAAGGCTGGCGGGTCTGGACGAAGCTGGCGGGGTCTGGGCGAAGGCTGGCGGGTCTGGACGAAGCTGGCGGGGTCTGGGCGAAGCTGGCGGGGTCTGGGCGAAGCTGGCGGATCTGGACGAAGGCTGGCGGGTCTGGGCGAAGCTGGCGGGGTCTGGGCGAAGCTGGCGGGGTCTGGGCGAAGCTGGCGGATCTGGACGAAGGCTGATGGGGTCTGGACGAAGCTGGCGGGGTCTGGGCAAAGGCTGGCGGGTCTGGATGAAGCTGGCGGGGTCTGGACAAAGCTGGCAGGGTCTGGACGAAGCTGGCGGATCTGGGCGAAGGCTGGTGGGTTTCATTACTGGGGAACAAAACAAAATTGTAAAAGGAAGGTGAGGGAGGGGAAAGAGAATACGTACCACATAAAAATTATTTGCCTCTGAACAAAAGAAGATAGCAGCTTGTTTATACAGAGATGCTTTGAAGTTTTAAACGAATGAAATATGAAATATCAAAAGTTTCCAAGTTATTGTTTTGGTAACCGCAATGGCTGTTGGCTTCCCAAGGCAGCTGAATAGTCAAAGACTACTAGAATTCTGAACGTTGAAGAAAACGGGTACCGGTTTTTGTGCTGCGTAACGGACCGATTTGTAATCCGTTAAACAATTATAGTTCGCAGCGCCGAACTCCGATTGACACAAACAAATATACCGTTTTGGTCAGCGCGACGAGACGAACACAACGGTATAAAAATATTTATGGTTTGACATTGTTTGCAAAGTGGTAACTCTTATTGAACCATTTGCACGAGCGAACATTTTAGCTAGCAATTAAAAGCGAAATTTGACGAAACGAATTGCGTCGACATATTCAGAATATTTTTCTTATTCAGAAATGTGAAAATATTTGAGTTCGGACGAAAGAGAATTTACATATATAATTTAAATCAATAGGCAAATGTGACGCACGAAATTTTCTTCAATAATTTTCAACGAAATTTGGCGTACGCCCATGTCTATCTAGACGCATTCCAAATGTGAAGTTTGAATAGAAACGGAATTTGTTCGTGCAAATTTGAATTTCTACCCTAAATAAACGATTTTAAAATTTTAAACTGGGTCTAAATTTCAGGGTCATTACACTCAGAATCCGCCAAACCAGTGCCAAGTCATCCGGAATTTTATTACGATCCTAATAAAAAAAATCGTATGTGAAATGGAGATCGTATGTTTAAGATATCATCGTTAAACGATTTGAAATCTAAATTAAAAATAAATAAAACAAATATAAAATAAATACGTACAGTCACCTTCACGTGACCGTCTCCCTGAATAACAAACCCTAAACTCGCGTACACGAGTTTGCAGCCGCCACCCAAACGTGAATATCACACGCCGCCTCGAGACCATCCACGACGATCGAAAAACGCGGCCACACTCCTCATGCCGACCCGACCCTATGGACTCCATCTCGAGCCACGCGCCGCTGCCGTTAGCCCCCCAGGCCGAGGCGTTTATCGGCTATTCACTATCACTTTGCAACGAATCTGATGATCATCTCGATACTCTAGCCATACAGATGTGTGCTGCGCGACGTCACCTTCGCAACGGCACAAGCCGATCGTCGATTAGCTTCAGATCTATCGTTGAATCAATCAATTTCCCATACGAACGGCCAGCGTTGATTTGCGATTTCAGGGAGCGCTGTATCGATTTGAAAAATGAATCACACCTGAAAATTACGCACTTCGAGAGCTTCAAACATATATTTTTTCTGAAATTTTCTGAGGACTTTGAATTTTTGACGTTGATTTTGAAATGGATTTGGATCTGGAATTTTGTCTTCCATTGAGGAGGAGGAATAGAATAAATTTACGTACAGACAAACGAGAATTAGGGAGGCTAGGGATTATAGCAAGATATTTATAGGCAAAGTTGAAATAGGATGGATCGGGTAAGATAGATTACGTGCTAACGACAAAGTGGCCCAAAAAGCCCGTTCTGTCCTCGGAACGAAATTGGATCAACCCATATATCAAAATAGATGTTTTAAAATATTTTAAATGCAATGGAAAAGGTTTTAGATTCAAATTGCATCGTATGGAGAAGTTATGTTAAAATCAATATTTTTCAAATTGATTTCAATTGATTTCAATTTATCGATTTCAAGGCGTGTCGAGTCCATACGATCAAACAACAAGTCTGATCGCTACGAAACTTGAAACCCTACGATAATTCACCGTTACGGATCCGATGAAACTGGTTTCGTCGAAATCCGAGTAAGTGGCCAAAATGGCTATTTTTCCATTAATTAAATAAATTAATAATTAATTAATTAAATCAGATTTTAAATTTTATCTCGATAATTGAAAATTTTCAACATTTTTAACTTCATAATCATTTACACGATTTAAATAAATTTAAATGTCAATTTAGAGAAGGTTAATTTATAAGTTTCAATATCAATCCTTAATTTCATTAAATTCACTAATTATAAATAAAATCCCCAAAATTCCATTTAGTTAAATAAATTAATTAGTATTCCATCCATTCCTGTCAAATAGATGGATTAAATATTGGATTCAAAACTATTACATAAATTTCTCATATTATCTTTATTTCAAATAACGTATTATTTAACTATATTCAATTTAATTTACTTGCAATTTTCTTCAATTATTAAATTTTATACTTCAATTAAATTAATAAATATCGCTTTCTATACTTTAATTTATATTAACAAAAGTTAAATTTGGATTTATAGAAATTGATGTACCAAAGTTTATTTACACATTAAATAAATAAACAACCTATGTAAATTTGCCCCCTATTTTCTCCTAATTGCATTTATAAGTCCGTTACCTATCAATCCAGACTATAATTCCATCTATAATGCTAATTTAGTTAGCCTTAACGTTATTACATTAAATCTACATTCAGTACCAATTAATATAGAATTTAATCCTAATTACTTACCATTTAATCCATTAATTATTGATTACCTTCAAAATTAAATAAAATTTGATTCTCAAATATTTGGTTTGTTTGCCATCTTTACTATGTCCATATTACTTAACTTCAAATTTACAATTTCACGCCTTAAATCCCTCACATGTTATATTATAAATAAAATTAACATTGGTTACATTTCACATTAATGTAACATTTATTTACATTTATCACAAACTTATTTCCAATTTCAACTAACAATTCAAATAAATAAATAGGCAACCTACCATAAACATTACCGTTACCTTTTTGTCACATAAATAAGCTTTTATTGCTTAAATCAATTTTGGCATTTATTTTCATACTACTAATTTCCTTCACTTATGTTCAAATTATAGCCAAACATGACATTTAAATTATTTTATATAAAATTGGAATTTCGTTCAAGTTTATTAATTATTAACCTTAATTAGCATTTATAACCTTGCATTCTCGTTATTATTTCATAGATATGATTCCCAATTATTACTTTAATCTATACTAACATTGATTCATTCAAATTGCACTTATTAGGTATTATTTCAACAATTTATTTAACTTTGAATCTATTCCCCAATTTTCACATTTCTATTGTTATATTAATTTGAACTCCATTCTATTTAATATTTTTATTGATAATTTGCAAATTCAACATTCCTATGTGATTCTTATATTAAACTTAAAACCAAGTATGACAATTTACATTATTTTAATTAATTGCAATATAAATTTTTAAATGGTAAATTTTAATTACCATTGATACATCTAATTTCTACATTCGCTCCCATATAAATTAATACGATTTTTATTTCTTTCTAAAGTTAAATTAAAATCTTGTTAATTTAATCCATTTTAAACATCGAATTTTTTACGGGTCATTACAAATCTCATGGAGAGTTGTTAGAGAAATCATGGAAGCTAACTTCATGTAAGCGTCTAGTAATTTTGATAATTTGTTAATACTGTGTTAATAGCTTTTCTACTTATTATATAAATAAAATGTGATGTTAATGTTGAGTTACAAAATTACAGTAATTATTGGTTATTAATTGCTTTGATTATCCGATATCATTAATTAATATAACAGTAAGGATGGAATTTTTATAGTGAGTGAATTTTAGGATAGAGAAACCAGTCTCCTCCATGTTTGGTTTGAAAACAACTTATTGTCTTGCGTGATTTTACTACTCTCTTTCTCTCTCATGCTATTTGATATATAAAATTGAAATTACAATCATTTTCAAACTAAATACTATTTAGAGAAATAGGCCCTAGTTTTTAAAATCTGGACAGAGAAATATTTTTTGGTGTTAATTCAATAGCTTACACCAACTTGAATGCTTTTGTTCAGTCACCACTCCAATTATATATGCATAATAACATGCTCTTAAATTATAAAGGTAATTTAGATTATTAGTATTTTGCTATACATCAAGTAAAATCACCAAGTTTACGGTTATATCAAACATTAAAAATTTCATTTTAATTCAAACATGCAAGCTTCAAACACAATAATCAAAAGGATAGATATTTGATTGAAGTTATATTAACAATAGAAGCCGGTTCTTGTCATAATCGACCGAATCAATTTTTGAGATGTCAAGTAAACCGTTGCTGTTGAGTTTTTTAATCCATCGGTCTTATTAGTTATAAACTAGCCAAAACCAATGTAGTGTAATTATAGCCGTTTCATAACCCTTCAACTTGACGCTTTGTGGAGGTTCTCAAGTTTTATTCCAATTGCACCCTTATAAGTATACTCCATTTTGGTTATTTTATCTCTCCAACTCATATGTTATTTACTTCAAGAAAAACATTTTCATGTTTTTTTTAAGATTTGAACATTTTACTTATTTTAATTATAATATTATTATATTTATTACTTCATATATCTCAACACACTCATCTCCCTTTTCCAATGTGTGCACGCGTGTGTCCTCAAAACCCGAAATCTCAAACTAATTTTTCTTTTATAATTCCAAACTCGCAACATCTTACACTAACGTGGTTTTTTTAATCATTATACAAAAAAAGTATATTTTTGTATTTTTATATTCTATTCTATAATTATGTTATACTGGAAAGTGAAATTTTATTTTATTTCAAATTAGTATCTACTGTTTCAAAACAAATGAATGTATATATACATATATATTCACAAAAGATGATCATCTTTATAACGACATTTATACAACATACTGAGTGAGTGAGTAGTTTCTTATTATTAAAAAATTTCAATGATTCTTTTCATTTTTATAATTTATTCTTGTATTTGGCTTGTTTCAAACATTTTTGTTGATGATTTCAGTTTTTATAATGTTTTTTTTATGCATTTTGGGTTATGTTAATTTTGATGTTATACAAGTTATTTTGCATTCGTATCTAAATTTCTAAATCTAACTGATGCCTAATTAACTCAGCAGCATATATTCATGAATTACATAAATACCTCACAAAAATTAGTCGAAACTGATGCTCTTATTTACAGTGAAAATAGCTAAGCTCAAAGCCGCTCGTCAATGCTTCTACAATACTAAGGTATGGGGCCTTAAACATTAAAAAAGAAAGTTTTAAGAATTATTAAAAAAGAATGGAAATGGATGTTTTGGGAAGATGAGAATTTAGTAATGATTGAATACCATCCTCTTATTTGAACATTAATGAAGTTGTTATTTGAACATTAATGAAACTGTTTATTTTGACTAATCGAGACAAAAGGTAAAATGTACATCTAGGGGTTAGTAAATAGTTATTAGACTGGGTAGTTTCTTCTTAACCTATATAAATAGAAAAAAGAGTGTCAAAGGACATAGTTATCAAAGCGCTCGCTTAGACGTTACCGATGTTCAAGGCTTAGAAAAAGTGCCTTAGGCTTTGAAAAGCCGAAAAATAGAAGCGTTTGAAAAAGCATGTTTTACTATTAAATAGTTTTTTTAAGAAAATAAAGGGCTTCACCCATAATCGAGCCCAATTACGTGTTATTTGGCAGATTTTGATCCAATTAGTCCATAGGACATTGTCGACATCGACTTTTAGGGTATAGAAGCATCTCCACTCTGAAAACTTAGATCTGCCGCCGTTGACGAACTCTGCCGATCACTGCCATTGAATTCAAGCTGCTGCCTATCGTCTTCACCTGCTCACATCAAAGCATCAATCCCTTCTCTTGTTGAAAAGTGATGCTTAAGACATTTAAAAAAGCCCTAGATGCAAAAAAGCGCTAGGCGTAAGCCCGTAGCACTTACGCCTTGAAAACTTTGGTCAAAGAAGAAAAATATATAATTTTGACAAGATCTCGGGTTGTTATTTCGATCCATATTTCGAAGAGATTTGAATATTCAGGACGGGATGAGTGTCCAAGAAAGTATGAATGAGATTTTATATCTTGTCTCGTTTAAGTGTGAAAATGAGATCTCGGATAAGATCTCAGGTGAGATACATGAAATTTAAAATCATGGATAATATACTGAAGTTCAAGAGTTTTGTTTTGGATATATGAGATTTTAATATTTCATGTACATAATTAATATGCATTTTTATGTATAGTTACTCTATATCACATTAAATGTAAAATTTACATTCAAAATGAAGCTGACAAAATACATGTATTAAACTCTATAGTTTCAACGTTCACATAGATATTCAAAACATATATTAATATTGATACAAATTTTAAAACAATATAGTGCAAATTAAATTAAGTTGATTTATGGAAACAATCCATTATTGGATTAAGGTTATCAGTTTTGGATTTGAATTGTAAATCGTAAAGATTTTTTTGTTTGAGTTGAATTTAAGTTGTAAACCGTAAATTTAAGGTTTTTATATATTGATGTTTAGAATTTATACATATTAGTTAAAAAATCATATCAGTCATATTTGTTTATACATATGTCAAGAATTGATTATTGTTTTTATTTATCTTATAGAAATTTCATCATTGAAAAATGAGATTGCTCCATAGTAGTTGCTTTGAGGGATGCTTTACATCTTTTATTTATGAGAAAAGAAAGAGCTATATCTATTAGGTTTCAACAATATGTTTTTTTTCAAACTTCTTCAATAGACAAACTTTTAATGCATGCATTTTTATGGTGAACACAACATGATAATGTTATGTTTTTCATTTATTTTGTGATTCCTTACCATAAATATTTAAAAAGCATTACTTCAGAAGAATTGAAACAAGTTGAAAAGACGACAAAGTATAAAATGAATATATAATAGTCATCTTCAATTCCACCGTTCTCTTTTTTGTCTTCAATTTTCAATTTTTTTACTCTCATCGTCCGTTGAGTAGCCTTGACCATAACCATCTTCTTTCCCATCCTCTTCAACTAAAACCTCCTTTCCGTTTCAACATATGAATAAATAATGTTTAATTTACCACGCTTTTGATTTGTGGAATCTTGCAACTTGCTTCTTCTTAAGTTTCGAAACATTCATGTGCATCCATCTAACTAGTGTCAAACGGTAAAGCGGGATTTTCTTGCTCACATATCCATTCATCATCACTATCCATGTCAAATAAACATATTTGATATAGGCCATCAATTTCCTTTCTTTTTCCATGCCTAAGTTCAAATTGAAGAATGTATTTTACAAAAACTAAAGCACTAAGTCTTTTTTATTTTAGATAATTCCTTAGCTTTGTGCGAATCTAAAGTTTTGAATATAAGAAGTTTTGATGGATGAACTAATATAAGAAGTGAAATAATTTATTTTGTTTATGCTCGATTAAACGTGCTCTAGTTACGTTCATAACTTTGTGAACAACATGTCATGCTGAAAACTTTTATTGCAAACCTTTGTAACCCATGACATTCACCACCATAGCTGTCCCACCTCAATACTGTTGATTGATATAATACAAAATTGTTATATACATAACTTTATATTGTAAAATGATAGCAAAAGTAGGCATAAGGATATTGCATAATGCTTACCAGGTTATTTAGTTTGACGGCTATCAATAGCAATTAGTTTTCCAAACCCTCCTTCAATCAATGAATACAAATCAAGTAGTCCATCAGGTTGGAGTCATTCTTTCTATAGTGTCGTATAGTCCTTTTTTAATCTTCACATCCACTGCATATTTATTATTACATCAATATTTTGGATTCAAGAACTCCACCTCATGTAAAGATCTATCACATTAAGCATTCCATCGCTCGTCAATGATTTCTCACACTTCCTCATATCTAGAGTCCACACTTTGTAATTTTGATCTAGTTTTTTCTTTTGTTTGATCCATTACCTTAGAAATATAACCCATTGCAGGTTTGCATCACCATCTGCCAGTCTAAAAACTTTAACGAAAGGAATTGTACGTTTCTAGCAATGTTTTATTCCATCTCACAAATTCTGTTCCATTTAACCAAATTGCATTTCCTTTTAACAATTGTAAAAAAACCAAAAGGAAAATTATAACACAATGAATTATACAAATTAAGAAAGAAAATGTTTACCTTATGCGACTGCCTGGTAAGTCTTCTCTCTTTTTTCAGATTGTTTTTCTTATTTGGATTTTGTTCAACTCGAATCTCTTAAATATGATTTACTTGTATTGGTTGTAGTCTTTAATTCTTCCTAAATGACCACTTTCCTTCTTTTCACTTTCTAATTTGGTCTTTTGATGCTGATTTCTTTATCTCTTTATTGGATGCGACCTTTTATATGGCTTGGAGTTTCAAGCATCCTTACAAGTACCAGTAAGTTTCAAAAATAATGTAGTCAATGTTGAGGAGTGCAACTTGTAGTTTTAAACATTTCCACTGATAAGTTTGACAGGATCTTGATTTCTTTAGTAGGTTTAAAATCAGGAGACACACCATTCAATTTTAATCACGATCACCACACAATTCAACTCTTTGATAACAGTGCATTGCAATCATGGTTACTAGTTGTATTTTTTAATTACCAGAGAACAAAGCTGAGATTATAAACTCTAAGAAAGTATGTGTTTGCCAATACATACTTCAGGTGTTTGTTATAGAGTTGTCAGTTTCAGGTTTTGAACTCGTAATACTTGGTCCTATCGTCTGGAGCGTCAATCAACTGTACCAACCTTGTGTTGACTTTGATTATTGGTTGTAACTAAAGTGTAACTATAAATAAAGTGAATATATTGAGAAAAGTGCAATTGTTCGTGTAATTATTTTGAGATACGTGGTATTTTTTTTCAAATAGAGCACTCACCATGATACCTTGATGGTTCGAACCCAAGACATTTATAATTTAAATGTAGAACTCCTTACTGCTTATCGCTTGAGGTATTGATCTTTTATTTTTGAAGTGTACTATTTTTAAAAGGTTATTGTATAGTAATTCATTTATCAATTTTTACCTTTCAATTTGTTCTTCCGAGTAAGACATTTTTAACCTAGAAGATCACTTTTAAAAGCATTATATGGGAAATATATTTTTATGTACTTAGGCCTATAAAATAGTTTTCTTTACTAGTTGTAATTTATGAGAAAGTCATTTTTTAAAAATAAGTAACAATAAGTAAACAATAGTGACCATCGATAGTTTATCTAATTCTTTACTTCAAAAGAGATTATTCTACTAGAAAGGTGTTTTTATAATCAATGGGTGCTCTAATGGTTAATTAATTTTTAAGCAATAAAACTGAAAAGAAAATTTTACGTGATTCATTTTAAAGGAAATTAGACGTTTACTAAAAAGTAAGCTCAAGGTAGAAGCTATTGAAAATTGACAGCCGAACTAAAATTGGGCGGATCCTTCTATTATTATTACATTCAAAAGTGATGAGCTTAAAAAACAAGATTCTAAATGACATACAACTTATTATTTCATGGTGTTTAAGGCTCTATGCTACATGACACCTAAGGGTAGATCACGGAACGGGCTTAGCTAGGTTTTAGCCTACATTTTTTACAGTGAAAAGCGATGAGCTTAAAAAATCAAACTCTAAATGAGGTTAAATATACCTGATATACAACCTATTTCTTTATTGTGTTTTTAAAACTCTAGTTAACTGGTACATGACACCCAAAGACGGAGACAGGGATGAGTTCAGATGGAATGTAGCCTATCAAAAAATACGAGTTTCATTCAATACCGAGAATGCTTTAGCATTTTGTTATATAAATGGTATCTCTACCTAAGGAATATCAGACTTGGATCGTAAATGGATCAAATCTGACTATAGAAGGTAAAATAATTGAAAACAAACTAATTGGAAAGACCTCTCTATTTTCGTCTATATATAATCAAACTTCTTTACTTATTCTACCCTGGTTATTTAGAAGATCTTTCCAGTACTTTTCCAATGATATCTTGGTTAATGCTAGACCAATTTCTATTTTTGGTTCTACCAATGAAGTTATCAAATGCTACGAAGGTGTGTATTAATTTGGGCTACGAACAACCTCGGTATTCAGTTAATATTCTAAATTCAAGTAATGGTGCAGTCGCTTTATTAAATAAAAATAAAATATATAGAAATGCTGGTTTGTGGAACCCTGCCACAAAACAGCCAAGGTCTCCATCATAATCATCCATCTCTCATTAATGTGAATGTCTACATTATATATTGCAATGAGTATCGAATTTGGATTCGGCTTTGATGCCAAAAGCAATGACTACAAGTTTATAAAAATCCATTTATTGCCGTCAAAACAAGCAAAACAATCCGAGTAAGGTATACAACCCGAGAACTGATTCTTAGAGAACTATACATAAAGACGATGTTTTACCTTTCCAATATATTGATTGTGATGTTATATGCAAGAAAGGGACATGTTTTTGGACTGAATACACTCATCATGATGAAATTTCTCACGTCTTGATTTCTTTTGATTTGTATAATGAAATATTTGAAACAATGCAGTTGCCCGGGTAACATGATTTGGATCATTGCAGTTATGCTTATAATGTTTTAGATCTCATTAACGGCAAACTATGTCACATAAAAGGCATTAATTTGGAAATATTTGAAAGAAATCACACATATTTTAAATATGGACGTTGGATGAATACAGCTTGAAAGAGACTTGGGAAAAAATGTAAACTTGAACCTACGCATTTGGAATGGAAGCTGCCTCCTGAAGTAGTTGGACTTTCAAAGAATGGAGTTTGTCATTTTAGGTTATGGATACGGTGAACCATACTTGACCAACTTTGATGCTCGAGAAGAAGAGTATCTTGAGCTTCAAAGTCCCAAGCCTTTACCTTCAAAGTCTGTTGTAATAAAATTCAAAATCCTAATCCTATTCTTTTGGAGTTTGTCTGTTATTACGAGAGCGAAAGCCAGGTTTCACTTAAAAGTGAAGATGATGGTGCATATAGATGAGTTTTTTTTTAAAAGTTTGATATGAAAATACATTAACTAGGTGAATTAGTATTATCGTGATGATTTTATTCTAAAGAATAATTTACTTATTTTGGTTCCTCAAGGATTAGAGATGATTGCAATATGTTTCATTGTTCTTTCATAGTAAACCATCTTGTTCATTTCTAAGATTCAGTTATAACTTTCTCATAGAGAAATTGCAAGGGCGCCATGTTAGTATAATGCATTTTTTTCACTTTCTTAAGAGGGTTTTTTTGCTTACTTGAAGGTTTTATGGTTATAGATGATTGTAGTGTTCTTAATTGTTCTTTTACAGTAAAGCATCTTGCTTGATTCTTAGATTGTTCGGCTATAACTTTCTTATAAGAAAACTGCAGTGCCACCATGTTAGTTTTATACATATTTTGTTTCACGTGCTTACTGTTCTTATTGCAACTTGCTTGAAGATTTTATCATTACAGATCAACTGAACAAATATTGAGATGGATGCCTAGAATTCAGTTTTTTGTGTATATTGCAATCGTAATTGGTTGTTGAGGAGAAGACGAAGATATCGTTTGTGGTTTTAAATTTAGGGTCTATTCTTTACGAAGAGAGCTGAGAATCTGAGCAGAGCATTTGAGTGACGCATTCAAACGGAGAATGTTGAGTGAACAAAGAGTGCGTTTGTGTGCTGCGAGGTGAAAATCTGAACGAAATATTTGAAATGTATATATTTAAAAAAATTGATTTATATTTAATTAATTATTTTTTAGTGAATAATATGTATCCATAATTTACAAAAATAAATTAATTGTAAAATTCTAAATTGTTCGGATTCAGTTCAAAAACAACTCCTGCTATAGTACCCATTAATACGATCGCAATGCAAAAACTCATTCAAATGAACTTCATTTGGACATGCTATTAATTTTAGAAATTTAGAAATGTTTAAATTTAAATTACTTAACATCATTAATTAATTAAATAGTACCCTTCACAACCAACACACCATTTTCCTTCGTTCCCACAATGGGACATTTGCTCGTTGTCACTTTAGACACAGGAACATGTAATTTGGACTGTCGAACGATATCCAACTCCAATCGTAAATTGTAACTTTCTAATGCTTTAGGAAGTGAAAAACCTCTGTTTTATTGCTTTATTTATCATGTTCATTTAACATAACTGGTACATGTAAGCAATCATTTTGCAGCCATTTTAAGATTTAAGTGTAGGAAAGTATCTTATAGGCCAAAAATTAGAGGGGCCAACATATTCTTTAGTCAATGTTGTATTAAATGGGAATCTGTGATATAATTAAGTATATAACAAACTTCAAACTGGAGTTCATTCAACTTAATAACTAATAAGCAGAGAGTTGCGCACTCACAAAGTCTACGTACTCTGAATCATATATAAGCATTTAACACTCAATGTGCTTATGCCACCAATGTTGTATGAACTATAATAACTTTATTTCTCACCAATGGAAGGTGCCTTATAGCCCAAAAAATTATAGGGGGCCAAACAATTTTTAGCCATCTTGGATTAAATGCAAATTTGTGATATAATCAAGTACATAAAAAAGTTCAAATTGGAATTTCAAATATGAATTCAACTTAATTCATAATGAGTAGAGTCGTGACTCATGAAGTCTACCTACTCTGAATCATATATAAATATTTAACACTTAATGTGCTTATGTCACCAATGTCATATGAACTCTAATAACTTTATCTAACACGTCAGCTAATAACTTTATCTATCACTGCTACACATTCAACTATTCAAGGTTACAAAGACTTACACTTGACCATAGATCTGCACTGATGGAGTTAGGGGTACAACCAAGAGGTAATTGTGTAACTTATTGTGGATTATCTAACTTTATAATTAATTTTGTTTATGATAGAAGTGTTTGATTTCGTTGTATACGTTAACATTGTGAAATAATTAATTAATTAATAATTTAAAACATATTAATTGGAAAATCCTTAAATAATATGTTATATGATAATAATTGTCGAGCGTTGTAATCATGAGAATTTTTTACAATATTGAACATATACTATTTTAAGTATTCTTCGTCAAGGCGTTTCGAGAAAGGATACCGATACTTTCATTGAGACCATAGTACATAATGCTCTTTAAATGTTGGGCAGTGTATACATATTAGTTATTGTGTAATTATGAAATGACTCATCCTAGAGTTTTCTGTTGGTCGATAATAGCAAGATCAAACAAGAAATCTTAGTGTAACAATATTATACGGTTTTTTTGAGTGGAGAATGCCGTTAAACTTAAGCGTGAATATTGCATTTTAATTATAGTCCTCTTATGACCGTGTGATCATCGAGCAACTATAGTTGCATCTGAGTTGAAACATTGAAAGTGATGCACCATTCGATAGGGAATCTGTCTCCTTAATTTTATGAGATTAGTATCATGGTCAATTGTAATCAACTCAAAGTTAAAAAAATAGAACGACTAATAATGTCATTGAGCCAGAGATTTTGAATATGGACTAATCAAGTTGAATGTGGATAATATTGAAATTTTGACCAACACTAAACTCCATACATCCTAAAATGATATGGTGTTGACAAAGAGGTCTTGTATAAACAGTTGTAACTAAAAGGTACCGCTCTGATGATATCTTTATTAAAAGTTGGCTTGGAAGCGCAAACTTTTGGTCCGACTACGAATTTCTCAAAATATGCTTTACTCATATATAATTTAATGATCATCTATTAGTTTTAGCGTATTATTTGTAGGATGGACTGGAGCTATTCAAACTAAGTTAAAACGGTTAAATTTTCTTGAAAATTCAAACTATTTCTCTACACTTAAGAATAGGATGTAACAAATAAATATCATTTGAAAAAATAAATTTCATTTACAAATTCATTGTTTATTAATTAACAACATAAATAAAATTCAAACTAAAAAAAATTAAATGCTGCAACTTAGAAATAAAAACTTAAATCAACTATACATGATTTCAACGTAAAAACATGACCAAATATTTTTGCAAATCATTTTTTCTTGAATGTGTTAATTATATGTATATAAGTTGTAAAAGAACAATTCAAGCGCAAAACAGATGTCATCATCACGCACGACACGTGTGCCATAGCGCTCGAATAAGTAACGAATTCAGTCAAACTGACAGACCATTAGATAAGTTAATGTGTGAACACTAGTATTTTGAAATGATCAAATATTAATCGCAAACTGAATTCACACTACTAGTTGCACAACTGAATTCATTCACAATAATTAAATTAACTAATATTTAATAAATATTAGTTATTGTTTTTTTGAAAGGTACTTATATACAACATACCACTGGACAACATATCACATATCAATAAATGTTCGAATTACGCTATGAAAGTTTCGAACTTGTGACCTCTTGCACCAAAGTCGAATCACTTAACCACTGGAACAAGGTGTTTGTCAATATTAGTTATTGTTGTATTTGATATTTGGGATTTCTTTATTAAGTTAGCTTCTAGAAAATGTTCTAGGTGCGTTTGGTAATTAACAGGATGCATACGTAAAAGTTATATATTACATATCAATATAATTGATATCGCTATATATTTAAATTATATTTAAAAGTGGAATTAACCGCGCTTGCGATTTAAGTGTTTTAGGTCCAATTTGGGTCCTTTAGTGGCCGACCATAAGGCTCTAGTTGAGAGTTTATTTTCTACCGGTTTTGATTGGCGTTGGACGGCTCTGTAATTTATGTGTTATCATAACCCTTTCTTATAAAAAATTCACATCGGTTGTTGTTAGTTATAAAAAAAGTGAAAACCAATGTAGTGTAATTTTGATGACAATTCCCAAGTCATGAAATTGAGTGTTTTGAGGGGTTACAATCTTTTTTCAAGTATACCCCCACTAATTATATTATAGAACAATCTTCATAAAACTAAAGAATAAATATAAGAATATATGTGCAACGTTACTTTAGTGAAAAACTCTCAAAACTAGTGTATTTAAACTTTTAAGCATGTATTAATCGGTTATAACAGTTCATGTAAACCAATCAAAACCGCTACGGCCATTTACGGTCAAAAGTGTTACTCTTAAGACCTCTCATAACTAGTACTACAAAACTCCCAAACGAAGCTTAAGGGGATGAAGAAAAAAGTCTTGAGGTTGGACTTGGCAAGAGGAAATAGTGGAAGATCTTTTCCACTTGATCCACTATATAAGCAAACCATAGCCCCCAACATTTTTCTCCACTCTCTTCTGTCTTTGGCCGCTGCTACGTTTAGCCGTCCTCACAATAGCCAAACCCCCATTAACCCGAAAACATCAAACAGTTTGATTCAAGCAGAGATACTTTGACCCCATCAATTATGTGTAGGGATCTAGGAAATCTAAGAGACTTTCCGAATCGACGTGTGATTTTAAGATTACACTTCTATAAGGTATATTCTGATTCCTATGTATATTATTATGTATACTATAATAGCCTATACATATATTACTACAATGTTTATATATAATTCAATTTCATAACTAATAATTAAATGCATTTAATTCATGTTAGCACAATAATACCATAATACATTTATATACAATATTTCAGTTAAATTGCTCTCGATAATTTAAAAAATATTTAGGTCGAAATATATTTATATTTGTTATATATATATATATATAATTACTAAAAGAACAATTTCAACTAAATGTCAATACACATACATATATATATGATTAAAAATTATTTTTGGACACACATATACTTATTTTTATTGTAATATTACTTAGTCAAATATAAGTTGTTTTACAATTTTGAACTAATATCTTAAATTAGATTTGAATGGCCACACATATATTTATTTTATTGTAATATTACTTAGTCAAATATAAGATGTTTTACAATTTTGAATTAATATCTTAAATTAAGATTTGAATTCAAGCATTTGTTTATCCAGTTAAAAATTAGATATTTTATTAAAATTAAATTTTGAAAAATCATGACTGGGTAAAATTATATACGATTTTGTAAATTTTTTTTTTTTTTTGAAATACATTGCAATTAGCAGTAGGTAGTGTTGGCCTAGCTTTCAATCCATCGCAAATTGTAGTTACTTCAACTTATATATTCTCGAATAGACTGCAGTTACAGTTTTATACTAAGGTTATAATATAATCAGTGTTCCATTTTTTAAAATTATGCGTTTGATTCGACCTTACGTTGTGTGTAGGTATATTGTTATTTGGGAAGTTTTGGCATACATCCTTATAATTATAATATTAAATTTCGGGTCCATCCCAATTTCTTTATGGGGATTTTAGGCTCAAGGAAAAAGTTGTAGAAAAATTTAGTTCTAGGGACAAGAAGTTTGCTTTTTAGACTGAAGAACACTTTTTAGTGTAAATCACAGAATGATAGTTGTAACTATCATTTTCTGTTTGCACTAACAAATGTCCTTCAGACTAAAATGCAAACTTGATATCCCTGAGACTAAATTTTTTCGCAACTTCTTCCCTACGCCTATTTTCATGTTTCTTTTTATGTAATTTCAATCCATATTTTTAGAAAAATAGGTGTAGTTCATGGGGTATTTGAGTAATTTTAACAATTTTAACATGTGCTCATGTTATTTTTTAATAAATCATAACCGCATGCAATTCACGCTTTGACGGCTACTCTTAAATTTGAAAATGAGAGATGTAAAAGAAAGTCTCCAAAAGAGAGGGATATATAAAATAGTTTCTAAAAGGAAGGGATGTAAAACAAACAAGGTTCAAAAAGAGTGATGTGTCCGTAATTTCCACTTGTTATTTTGTATCCCTAAAGTATGAATTTCATCTTCAATCTCTGCCAAATAATGTCATGTCTTCCTATTATTTGTTGCCACTACATCTGCTCAGCGGCGAAGTTTAACTATAATTTTACTGCACTAGGTTAATCTTACTATGTCTAGTACAGATATATTATGCTGTTGTGCCATCCGCATATTATGTGGGCTATGGTTGAGTTTTGTTGGTTGGATTTTCTCCTCTGGAATTTTTCTCCTCTTGATTTTCCACTTCTTCTTCGGTGTGAAATTTGAATTAAAGGTATTGCTCTTATTTAGTAGCTTCAAATTTCATCATATATTGATTTAACCTTTTCTTATTTCCATGCATTGTATTTTCAATTTTCGCTAACCGATTAATTTCGCAATTACCAACCCTTGTGTTTGTTTTGTCCTCTAGATTTCAACTTCTCGTAGTTCCTACCTTTTTTACTTTTGATACAACTGTCGGAATGAATCCTGTTTAATTTTTATATGGCAAATGTATACCAAGCTAGCATGTTCACTCTTCATTTTGCTCGATTGATTCCCAAACTTTGAATTATCCTCAACTGCCATGTATATTGAAACATATACAGGCAATTAATTTTACTGCATGCTGATTGATGCCCATTTCCTCTAATAGCAGATGCATCTGCCCTATATATTCATATGCTTGTCAAAGCCATCCATATATGCCAAGCTAGCTTGTTCACGCTTCAATTTGGTTGATTGATTCCTAAAATTTTAATTGTTCTTAACTACTGTATATATACTGAAACATATAGGCAATTAATTTTAATTGTGCAACAAGAGGGATGTGTCCATGATATGCTGATTCATGTCTACGTTTTTACTATACATGTATGATGCCATAGATTTTTATTTTGTCAAATTGTGAACTTAGCTATTATAAATTTTGGGTAATAAATTATTATCATGCATTCATTTACATAATAATTCCTCACTCAGTGCTATTCATTCCTTAACTTAATTTGCAGATCCACGTTGCATCTGCACTGTCTATATATGTTCTCCCCTATGCTTCCCTTAATTTCAAAGTTGTAAATTTTATATTCATTGGTGCTATTTTTTCATGTTCCTTTCTACCTCAGCATATGTAATGTTTTGTTTTTCTTCAGAATCCTTCATCGACATTCATTAGCATATATATATTTTACAAAATGTTGTTTTTATGCTTAAATGTGATCTATTTTTTTTTTAACAGGCCATGTCATTAAGTAATTTATATTCATATATAATTTTGTGTTTATCAAAACTTTAATTGAAATAAAATTAACTTTTAAACTTTCACTCTTTTTTTTAATATAAAAAACGGAACATGTTAAACTAATGGGAAAGAGAGTTCTGGAGCCAATTTTAACTTCCTTTTCCTATTCAACTTTGGTTTCCCAAATAAGTATTAGAGAGAGGGAAGGAGGACAAATCTGTATGATGGTTTGGTTAAGGACTGATGTAATAAATAGAGTGGTTTATCAGATCAATTAATGGGGCACAAGAACATTGAAAAATTAATGTACATTTATCAGCATATCTCATTACTGTATTGACACCTAGATTCCCAACAACGGTGTAAACACTTTGATTTTTTTTTAATGCTATATATATGTTATGTTATCCGTATATGCTTTCTTAATAGTTTATAATAAATATTTGATTTACCTAGATTTTGAAAAGAAAACTCTTTTGTGCTCTAAAAGATAACGAAATCATGACAAAAATATTCGGACCCATACAAGATCTCCAGGGTCATTCAATTTTGTTTTGGACGCTAGACATATTTGATTGACTTTCATACCTCTTGGAAAAGGTTACTGTTGGGTGTGTTTCAACCGGTCCAACACCACCGAACTGAATCCCTTCCTATGCATAGCCGAACCAGCCCACTACCGCTGCATTCACCTCCGAACCAGCACAAACCAAGCCACCGAATCAAACCCCTCCGAACCAAACACCAACTCACTCCCAAGCAACCACCGGTCCAGTTCCACGAACCACCGAACCACCCACCACCGGACCAAGCTATGCCCTCACCACCGGAACAACACACATACCACTCACTACCGAACCACCTGCTTCCGAACCAACCTACTTCTAATACCCAGCCGAACCAACCTCAACCCTCTACAACCGGACCAAGTCCACACCAACTCTCCATCGAACCAAGGCCTTGCCGAAACAACACTGCCAGGCAAGATTGCATCAGCCTAGGCCCACCAGCAGCTATATACATCCAAGACCCTTGCCCCCAACCTCACTCTATAAATATAGGGGCAGGGGTACAACAATGGCAGACAAGTTTGAGATCTCAAGCACGGATAGAACTTTCAAACAATTTTCAAATACTTGTAATCAAAGCTTTGTACTTGTAATCTGAAGAGAAAAGGAGAATAACATATAAAGTGGACGTAGGCACATTCTGGCCGAACCACTATAAATCTGTTTGTCTTTTACAGTTTAGTCCATCTATTTTATATATTTGCATAAATCACCCAAATCACTAAGAACAACACATAATCAACTAAATCATACGACTTGGAGGTGTTTGCCCATTTTTTGTGCAAACATTTTTGTTGCTTTCACTGAGAAAAGGAGCTCGAAGCTTCAGCTTCTTCCACTTAACACTTTTCCTATCAGCATCGTTCATTGCTTGGAAAACATGCCTCCCGGACGGAAGAAAGATGCTAACAAAGGAAAGAACATTGCAACTGGCAGTATCCCAGATCCAATGATCAGAGATCAAGACAATCGTCCGTTTCCAATAGCAAATGGAAATCAGGCAAATCCGACAGCCCCTGCTACGGAACAACCAATTACAAGGGCGGATCTGGACAGGGTTGTGGCTGAAGTAACTAACCGCTTCGCATCTCAACAAGAAGCCTTGGTGGATCAACTCATGTCACGCTTAAGGGATGTTGAAGAAACCAACCGCAACATTGAATCATGGGGCGAGTCCCGGTCTGGAGGATCTGGGAGACGACAAAGGTCTTTCTTCTTCGAAGAGGCTAACAACAGAAACAGCAATGGTAGGAGCCGAGCCCGGACTCAGCCCGAATTCCGACCTGAGGAATCACTTGGAACCGAACCCAACAAAGGAGGTACCAGGCAGGGGTCGGATGTAGCTGAGCCTGCCATGCTACCTAACCATGGAAACACCAATAGACGGGACCGAGCTGGAATCCAGCCCGAAGTTGGACCCGAGGAAGTGCTGAGAACAGAACCCAGCAGGGGAAGATCAAGGCAAGGGCCAACTGTGGCTGGCCCCAGCGTGCCCCTGGAAGACCAAGGGCCGTCATTGGAGAATGTTAGGAGTGATAGACGATATCATCCCTACAGGTCATCTGGACGGAATCAATCCCGTAGGGAAGAACCGAACTCATTTCTATCCGCTCCAAGTTCTGATGAAAGGATGGCACGATTGTTCAGAGAGTGCATCCAACGGGACCAAAGGGATCGGGGGATAGGCGCTAGGATAACCAGCCCCTTCACCTGCAATATCGAAACTGCCACCACCCCCCGGGAATGGAAAATGCCAACAATGGAACCTTACAGGGAACCTCTGACCCCGTTGTACACTTGCAGAGATACACACAGCGTATGCTCATGAGCGGAGCAACAGAGGGAGTATTGTGTAAATGCTTTCCACTATTCTTGGTAGATCTAGCTACCTCCTGGTTCTGCCATCTACCCCAAGGATCCATCAGCTCATGGGAAATGTTGAAAGAAAAGTTCATCAGCCAGTTCCGCATTCATGTGGAACAACCCAAGGACGCTTATTCCCTATCTAATATCAAACAGAAGCCCGGAGAGACAGTGCAACAATATCTAACCCGATTCAACGCCGCAGCGGCCGTAGTCCAAGTTGCCGACGAGAAACTTATCCTAATGGCCCTCTGCAGTGGTGTGCATCCGGATACTAAGTTTGTTAGGAGATTAACGAAAGAAAAGCTAGCTACCTTACCCGATTTCTTACACGAAGCCGGGAAATATATGAGACTTGAAGACGCTGCCATTGAAAGGCAGATAGGGCAACAAACCAAGTCAGCTCATGGCAACACACCCGCAGTAGCAAAGGACGTTCGAAGAAATGACTCCAGAGATAGTGCTGGGGACAAGAAGGGGGGAAAGTGCTTATATAGGACAGGACCTAGATTTGACTGTTACACTCCTTTAAATGAAACAATCGAAAACATCTTCTTGGCCACCCAAGACGAAGTTAGATACAAGCGCCCCCCGCACAAGAAGGAATCAGATAATGCAATTAAGTCTGGAAAGTTCTGCCACTTCCACGAATCTCATGGGCATGACACCAATGAATGCCATCATCTCCGGGACTTGATTGAAGAACACATCAGAAGGAAGAGACTAGAGCACTATACGAAAGGTCAGAACAGGACTTCAACTCCTGCCAATGAGAACCCAGGGCTACCCCTTCGGAAGTAGGCGGAGGAAATCGCAACACCAGCGGCTCCGGTCAAGAGAAGATAGTGGTCCTTACCATATCAGGAGGACCACACGTCGCCGACGGAAGCTGGGCAGAGATGGAGAGATACGGTAAGTCACTTAGAAACAATGAAGGCTACGTTAATTCTGTTACAGAAGAACGCCACCCGAAACGGAAAGAGAATGATGACATCACATTCAGTAGGCGTGATCTAGAGGGAAGGCAGTACCCTCACATGGATCCTATGGTCAGCTCTGCCTGGTTCGGTCCAGCCAAGGTTTTCCAAATTCTAGTAGACACTGGAAGCTCAGTAAATATCCTATTCAAGCATGCTTTCGACAAAATGAAGCTGTCAATGAAGGATGTGTCTCCCTACAGCAAACCGCTACATAATTTCACTGGAGATGCGAAGATGCCCCTCGGGCAACTGGACCTCTTTGTCGAAATAGGAAGTCATCCCCGCTCCGTTGTGCGAAAACAAACATTTGTGTAATAGAGAACCACTCAGCCTACAACGCTTTTTTGGGAAGACCAACCTTGTCTGACTTCCAAATTGTCCTAGCCCCGTGGTGCCTAAAGATGAAATTTCCAACGGATAATGGAATAGGAGAAATAGAGGGAGATCAAGACGCCGCTCGAGATTGCTATGTGACGGAACTTCGCAATAACCGCAGGAAGGATAAAGGGAAGGATACAGAGACTTCTCTCTGCAAGAAAAACTTGGAAGCATAGCAATTAAAGAAAGCCCCTCCTCTTCGATATACCAGCGATCCTTTCAACGAATCAGACCCCAGGGACAAGGAGGAGGAGGCCACCACCGAGCCTGCAGAGGCGATGGAATTTGTATCTGTAGACAAACACGACCCAAGTAGACTGCTGAGAGTCGGGTCTCAGTTAAGAGCAGAATTGAAGGATCAACTCGTCGATTTTCTTCGCCACAACTTGGATGTATTTGCATGGACGCACGCTGACATGACTGGAATCTCCCCAGACATAGCATGCCACGTACTGAACATCGATCCCACCAAGATGCCAGTAAAGTAGAGAAAGAGAAGCATGGGGGCAGAACGATCAGCAGCCCTCGAGTAAGAAGTAAAGAACCTACTTGCCAATAACTTCATACGAGAAGCCATCTACCCAGAATAGATCGCCAACCCGGTACTGGTAAAGAAGGCTAATGGGAAGTGGCGAACATGCATCGACTTCTCCAACCTAAATGACGCTTGCCCGAAGGACTGCTTCCCACTCCCTCGAATCGATAAACTCGTGGACAGCACAGCCGGACACGAACTCTTATCCTTTATGGACGCATACCCAGGATATAACCAGATCCCTATGCACGCCCCCGATCAAGACCACACTAGATTCATCACTGACCGGGGATTGTACTGCTACAGAGTAATGCCTTTTGGACTTAAAAACGCCGGAGCTACTTATCAGCGCCTCGTTAACTAGATGTTTGCGGAACTAGTAGGACGAACTATGGAAGTTTATGTGGATGACATGCTGGTAAAATCGAGGAAAGCCAATGATCATATAAACCACCTGGACGAGATGTTTCAAGTACTTCGCCAATATGGAATGAAGCTGAATCCTCTAAAGTTCTCCTTTGGAGTATCGTCGGGAAAGTTCTTGGGATTCATCGTCCATGCCAGGGGGATTGAAGCAAACCCCGAACAAGTCCGGGCCTTGCAAGATATCAAGATACCATCCACTCGAAGAGAGATGCAAAGCCTAAACGGGAAAGTAGCGCCCTAAGCAGGTTCATCTCTAAAGCGACCGACAAATGCATCCTTTTCTTCGAAGTTCTAAAGAAAGACAAAGGAAAGTTTGAATGGACTGACGAATGCTCGACAGCCTTCCTTAACCTAATCGAATACCTTCAGAGACCACCAGTACACTCAACTCCAAACGAAGGCGAAGAACTATACATATACCTTGCTGTATCGTCCCATGCTTTAAGCGCCACTTTGATGAGAGAAGACAACCGCGCGCAGCGGCCCGTATACTTTGTAAGCAAGAGATTTACAAGGGCAGAAGCCAGATACCCTAAACTTGAAAAGCTAGCATACTGTTTGCTAATCGCGTCACGGAAACTGCAATACTATTTCCAATCTCATTCCATCAGAGTTTTAACCGATCAACCGCTAAGGCAGGTACTCCATCGCCCCGACACTTCTGGGCGACTGCTCAAATGGTACATTGAACCGAGTCAATATTATATCACCTACCATCCTCGCACCGCCATCAAGGGACAAGCCATGGCCGATTTCATTGCCGAATTCACTACCAACGAAGGTAAAGATCGATCTGAAATAACAAAAGATATCTAGTGGAATCTCTTTGTAGATGGAGCATCAAACGAACAAGGCTCGGGGGCAGGTATTGTGATAATCACCCCCAGGGAAAGGAAGCTGCACTATGCCCTAAGGTTGGGATTCGCTGCCACCAACAACGACGCAGAATACGAAGCAGTGATAGCCGGATTAGAGCTTGCCCTAGAGATTGGAATTGGTTCTTTATGTCTCCATAGCGATTCTCAACTTATTGTAAATAAAATGCTGGGAGAATTCCAAACTCGAGGAGAACGACTCACAGCATATCTAAAGAAGACCAAGTTGCTACTCAATCGATTGGATCACTATTTAATCAAACATATTCCTCGATGAGAGAATCAGGAGGCCGACGAACTGGCAAAGCAAGCTAGCATGAAGGACGGCACAACCTTCGGAACAATAACCATCTCAAAGCAACTAGCCCCGAGTTTCGAACCAATGAATTTGATAGCTGCAATCGGAGAAGAAACTTGGATGACTCCCATCCGGAAATACTTACAAGATGGCACACTGCTCGACGGGCGTAACGAAGTCAAGAAAATCTTGAGGAAAGCTTCCCGCTACACAATACAAGAAGGCATCCTTTATCAGCGCGGCTTCTCTAACCCCTTATTAAGGTGTGTCCTGGAAGGGAAGCCGAGGAAGTCTTATCCAACATCCATCAAGGAAGTTGCGGAGATCACACTGGAGGGCAGTCTCTAGCAAAGAAGATACTCCGATATGGGTATTACTGGCCCACTTTAAACAAAGACGCCTTAGACTTCGTCAAAAGATGTGACAGATGTCAGAAATTTGCTAAGATTCCTCGACTACCAACAAATGAGATTACTCAAATGACCATCCCTTTGCCCTTTGCAGTATGGGGAATCGACTTGATTGGCGAACTGCCGATAGGCCGAGGCGGAGCCAAATATGCTATAGTGGCAGTCGACTATTTCACCAAATGGGTGGAAGAGGAACCTTTAAATAAAATATCTTCGGCAAAATTTATTAACTTCTTGATCAAAAATGTTCTATGCAGGTATGGGGTTCCGCTCAAAATCATATCGGACAATGGACTTCAGTTTGATAGCGAGGAGTTCACCGACTGGTGCCGAGAGCATGGAATTCACAAAAGCTTCTCATCTGTGGCTTATCCCCAGGCGAATGGACAAGTCGAAGCTGTCAACAAAATTCTCAAAAATCTGATCAAAAAGAAGCTTGCAAAGTCAAAAGGCGCTTGGGTGGATGAATTTCCTACGGCACTTAGGGCCTACTGCACGTCTTTCAGAACATCAACAGGGCATACTCCCTTCTCTTTGGCATACGGATCGGAGGCCATGCTCCCAGTTGAAACTGTAGTGCCCTCCCACCGTAGGATCCACTACAACCCAGAAGAGAATGAAGAACTCCTACACATGTCTTTGGACCTAATTGAAGAAAGAAGAAATGATGCGGCACTTAAAGCAGCAGCACGATACAACTCCAAGGTCAAGCACCGCAGCTTACGAGAAGGAGATCTTGTTCTCAAACGGATCTTCCCGCGCCCCGGAGCGCTAGATCCAATCTGGGACGGACCCTATGTAATTCATAAAGATTTCCACAACGGAGCTTATATTTTGTCAATAGTGGACGGAGAGGTGTTCCAGAGGGCATTGAACATCCAACACCTTCGTCGATTCTTTTCTTAACTTGTACTGCCCATATGAAGTGAATTAACGAAGAGAATCAATGGACGTAGGCATTTTCGTGCCGAACCACTTTAAAAATCTTGTCTCTTTTTAACTTGTTCGTTTATATCTTGGCTGCTTGTTAAGCTTTATCCTTTTCTGTTGAACAAAATCCTGTGCAACGACATTTCCATTCTGGACACTTCATGGCACAACCTCACCTAGACAAGACCTAACAGGTACTATACGAATCTATGCCCTCGTTAATGAGACACTTTTGCTCCAGCATTCCTCTTCTGCGGGTTAACTCATTGCTCGCGACGGCCCTTTAAGCCAACTATAATGAGACGATCATAAGCCACCGAGAAGGTCGACTATAGCCGAGGCAGCTCATTACGGTGTTTGGCTCGCCGGCGACTGTGAACCGATTATAAGCCCCAACATAGGGTGTGGCCAGCCAGGGGCAGTTCATAGTTGACGATCGGCACCCACGCTAGCCGGCCATAGTAAATCGAATAATACCCACGATTACGGGCCATAATGGCCCGGGTAGTTACTCCGCGCGATCTCAGCTCCGATGTGTCTAAAGTACGGCTGTGGTAAAAAAGAAAACTCCCCGCGGAGGGTAAGATGGGTGACGAATGTCTCCAAGACCCACAGCTAGGGAAAGTGACTACAAAACCCGTTTGCCACGAACTTAAGCACATCGGAGGCCTTCCGTGATTGGAAGTTTTACTATTCCTTATATTTCCATTTTATTTATAAAAACTTTCCTCCTATCCTCTATAACAACCCTTAAAGTACAGGACACCAAATAAGATGCACTCGCTAATGTGAATGAGAACTCTCAGCTGGATGACGGGTCACTCAACCCGTATTCGATAACACAAGACATTCAAAGCTACCACCTACAACTAAAAATCAAAAGGGCGGTACTTTCTTCTCTTGTATACAAATAAGTAACTCTGATATATTCACACATCACATTAACATTGCAAGACATGAAATTATACTTTAAGCAAGAACTTGGCATCAAACACAGTCGAATCACTAGCACATTCACAGCTATATTTCTTATGCAACACATCAACATAATAACATCATCCAAATATGACAGAATCAGCTTATGTTATAAAATTACATGTAAAAAATAAAATCGTTCATTGCAATGACATAATTAAAACGTGAAAGTACATTAATGTTTTGGAACTAGTATATACAGGAATGTCAAGTAAAACCAAAAATATCCGGATCAAGCCAAAATAGTCGGCAGCATCGGAATTTCATCTCTATCCTTCCGACCCCCCAAGATCTACTTGACCGCAAGATCAGAGCTCACAGCATGTTGACCAGAGGTCCCACTTATCCAATTCAGGAGAAGAATCTATTAGATACACGATAAGCAACCAAGCTATGAAAAGGCTAAAAGGGGAGACTTACCAACATCCGTTCCTTGGTCGTCGTCTCCCAACTGCACGCCTACCTCCTTGGCAGCAAGCAGCCGCATGCCCTCCTTCACCGCCACTTTCTCTTTCTTAGTAAACTAGGCCGTAACCACATCCATCCTGAAGGCCATACCACCCTCCTTATTCGCGTCAGCCTTGGCCTCTTCCAGAGCCTGAAGATAAATCTTGGCCATGATCCGGGGATAGTCATCCATCCAGGATAGGTTGCCCTGCTTCCAAGTACGGAAATACATATCCTGGAGCATCTCGTCCATCATCCCCTCGTTTTCCTCGAACTCCCTCATCCGGACTTCAGAAGCCAACAGCTTTGCAACAGCAGCATCCCTCTCCGATCGGTATCGCGAGCGGTCAGCCTGAAGGGATTTCCTCATCGCCTCCATCTCCTCCTTCAGCTTGGCTTGAGCAAGCTCCGCAGCTTCAAGCTTCCCGGATAACTCCTCTACTCGCTAGATGGCCTCCATTTTTCGCAGCTCGGCTCTGCTAGCCTCTTCCATAGTTTTCTTTAGCCGTCTGGAGGCAGCCTCGTGTTGAGAAATCTGGATGGCCGGATCGGCAAGTTGCTTAGCCTAGTCGGCAATCACTAGCCGCAATCTTATGTTGGCACTCCCAATTTCCTCCCCGGCCTTGACCAGTCGGGCGTGATGCCCCATCAACTTCCTGGTCTCCTCAGCCACCCGATCGATGTTTGCCTTGGCCTCATCCCCCATAGTCACAATCCGAGTGGTCAACAAGTCGAGATCCAAAGTCTTAGCCTCATCAAGCACCCTTACCATAGGATTGCGGGGTAGGAGGTGCTCACCGGTAACCTCATCGAAGGAAATATCATGAGAACTCGGTCCAGACCTGGATGACCCGCAAATGGGTTACAAACCAAGCCGGGACGATCAACATGAGTAACGGTAGGATTCTCTGATGGATGCGGAGATGGTATGGACTCAGTTTCCTCTCCCGTGATATCATGGATAGGCTGGTTGGGGGCTGAGGTCCAAGTGAAGGTTCGAACATGGACCGACTCCTCTTTCTCTTTTGAATATCCACTTCAATAACTCCGAGAAGAGGACGGTAGCCGACTACGTCCCCGGAACGGCTGGTCGAAGGTTTCGCTTTAGAAGAAGCTTTGAGGAGTTTGAATTGCTCGAGACGGTGCCGAATGTCTGATGTCTTGGCTGCCTTACCCGTTCTTGGAATAAAAACCAAGTGTTACAAGCATGCATGAGACTATAATCCAAGAAATATGTGAAGTTAAAAGAGAAGTCAAAAATTCACCTTGAACCGCCGGAGTTGCTCTAGCTGAAATGCTCTCAGAAGATGGACTGGCGCTAGTCCCGGCCTTACCAGTTTTCTTCGGTTTCTCCACCAAGGCCGACCCTTCCTCCAACCCCTCAAAAGCTTGGAGGAAAGCATCATCCGTCCACTCTTGAATCTCACCTGCTTTCCCCAAGGTCAAGGCACCAACGCCACTACCACTTTGTCCTTCGCCACCATTATCACCATCACCTTCTCCATCACCTCCGCTCTCCTCCTCGCCTCTTTCCTCCTCTCCACTTTCCTTCTCCGGAACATCTGGGCACGTGCTGGGAGAGGGTCCATCAGTTTTCTTGAGCTTCTTCCGCCCAACGACTGGAGGTATCGAGAAGGGTTTCCTCTTGTTGCTCTTTGTCCTGGCCCTTCCTTTGGATTTAGCAGCCCTTTCCTCAGTCGTATCCCTCTGCTTTACCACCGACTAATGTGGTAGAATCAAGTTGTGTCCCAGGAGAGTGGAATTCCTGATCAGGTAAGAAGCTGACCTATCCCTTCCCGAAATGGCTTCTATCTCCGCGGCCATCTGAACCAGGTGATCGTTCTCCACGACGGCAAAACCACCTGTCGCTAGCAGGAAATAAAAACACATGAGAAGAAGCATTTCAGTCAGAAAGGAGATTATAAATATGTTTCAACTTATAGCCAGAGGTGAAGCGGTGGATAGAAACGGAGTCATCCTGGACGAAGACCCATTCCTTCTTAAACATGGTGAACTTTGAATAAAAGTCCAGGACCGGCTTGAAGGACACGGCCGATTCCAAGCTGATGTATGAAGACCCCTTCTTGTAACCCCTCAAGTTATATAGGTACCGAATCTCCCGGTTGGAAGGTGGGCGCCCATACTTTCTTTGGAAAATCACGAATAGGCACACCAACATGGCGTAGGAGTTAGGCTGGAGCTGGAAAGGGGCCACCTTCAAATAGGTGACGAAACTAACTATCCAAGCATTGATTGGAGGAATGGCCCCACACATGCAGTGGTACCTACTATAAGCGAAGTATCCTTCAGGGGGATTATATGGCATGACCCCCTTCCCTGGCAACAACATGTGTGCTCTATCAATCCCAAAGGAACGGAAGATAACATCAAGCTGCTCTTCTTTGAGAGAGCTAGGAAAGCAGTCAGGCGGAGAATTCAGAAGCTCTTGAAGACCATACCCATCTACAAGCGATCTCGGGGTGGGTCCATGACGTTCCGGTCCTGGCTGAGCTGGGGGCACTACGGTGGACTCTCTTCTGTCCGTAGATTTCTTCTTATCCGATCGAGTTTCCACTTTATGAGACATTTATCTGCAAACACAAAGAAGTACGTTGTTAGAACAAGGGGTATAGAGATATAAACAAGCAAGTGTATACAGCCTGAAATTTCGTTCGTAATTCAAGACACCAAAATTCCATTCGGTAGTGTGAGCCAAAGGATCCATTCGGCCCTCGCACTCCCAAAACCCCCATTCGATAATTCAAGCCAAAGTGCCCATTCGGTACTCATCCTCCATAAATTTCATTCGGTAGTCCCAACATAAAAAATCGATCAGTAGAAGAAAACTCACCTGGTCCGGCAGTTGAGTCGATCCGGCAAGTGAGTTGATTCGGTGGTCGATTGGTTCGGCTATTTCAAGCAAACAAGTTTGGTTCGGTATTCAATTGATTCGGCTGATAAGGAATAACGAAAACTCTAGGCCCAAACTTATAGGCGAAATATAAATAACCGGACCAACTGGCTCGGCATACAAGGCCGGATGAGGATGTCCAAGCTAAAACAAGGCACGCCATATGCATACACATGCCCTACTTTGGAGGGCAAGTGTTGGGTGTGTTTCAACCGGTCCAACACCACCGAACCGAATCCCTTCCTATGCATAGCCGAACCAGCCCACTACCGCTTCATTCACCTCCGAACCAGCACAAACCAAGCCACCGAATCAAACCCCTCCGAACCAAACACCAACTCACTCCCAAGCTACCACCGGTCCAGTTCCACTAACCACCGAACCACCCACCACCGGACCAAGCTACGCCCTCACAACCGGACCAACACACATACCACTCACTACCGAACCACCTGCTACCGAACCAACCTACTTCCAATACCCAGCCGAACCAACCTCAACCCTCTACAACCGGACCAAGTCCACACCAACTCTCCACCGAACCAAGGCCTTGCCGAACCAACACTGCCAGGCCAGATTGCATCAGCCCAGGCCCACCAGCAGCTATATACGTCCAAGACCCCTGCCCCCAATCTCACTCTATAAATAGAGGGGTAGGGGTACAACAATGGCAGACAAGTTTGCGAGCTCAATCACGAATAGAACTTTCAAACAATTTTCAAATACTTGTAATCTGAAGAGAAAAGGAGAATAACATATAAAGTGGACGTAGGCACATTCTGGCCGAACCACTATAAATCTGTTTCGTTTACAGTTTAGTCCATCTATTTTATATATTTGCATAAATCACCCAAATTACTAAGAACAACACATAATCAACTAAATCATATGACTTGGAGATGTTTGCCCATTTTTTGTGCAAACAGTTACACAAAGAAGATACGTTCTGTACTCAATCAATACATACTAATCTTGCCTAAATAATTGGCTTTGATCAGCTTAGGTAGTCAGCTTCTTTTGAAACACTGGGAACTTGGCATCTTTTGAAGAAAAAGTTTGCGTCTGCTGCTAATATGCAATTAGATTCAGCACGAACTACTTGAGACCAATGGGATTAATTCATTTTCATATCAACTATGACTCACCATCCTTTATCAACTACACTGAATTGTGGAGACATTTTCTCGGACAAAAATATTAAGGTTAACATAATAGTTTGGTAAGATTTGAACTTTGAATAGTTTATCTTAAACACACACAAAAATAATTGCTGAATATTCTGATTCATCTTATCAATTTGAATTTTTCGAAATATTGTAACTTCCTTCCACGTAGTTATGTGTATTTAGACAATATCTCAAATGAAAAAGACCTTTATTTTATATTTGTCATTTCTTAGTTTTATGCGCTTGAACAAATACACACTAGCATTGTCGACTGATGCAGACTTGTAGAGTATTAACATTGAAATGCAGAACAAGTACTTCAAACAGGATGTAGAGTAGGTGAACAAGGCATAAGGCGATACATCGAAAGTGTTGTGTTAATTCCTTACTAAAAGAAGGGGAAGATCCAAGCAAGAGAGTAGAAGAGGAGGCCACTGAATAGATTTGCACATCTGTGGCAAACTGACTGTATCACATGGCTCGGCTTAGGATGAGTCTGAAACTAGAATTGCAGTTACAATTGGGTGGCTGAAACTAGAATGTGGATGTGTGTTTTGGGACTTGTTCAATCTTTGATACTTTGATGAACAGGGGCAACACTAAGCTTTAGAATGCACTGTCTCAGACTGAACCGACGTAGAATGTTAATCTAAAAATAAAGCTGATACCGAGGCTAGTTATTTTGGCTAGAACTCTGCTTCTGAATATGCAAATCTGAATCTGAGATTGTAGTTTAGTTTAGTTAAAGGAAACATTAAATTTAGAAACTGGGGTAGAAAAGAACTGCAATATTGGGGCTTGATAGAGGGAGAAAGTTCTGAATCTAAGCTTCAGAAAATGCAGCTGTGTATTGTAGCTGTGATTAGTTAAGGGATAACATGCTTGATAAATGTTGGATGATAGAATGCAGAAGTTATGAAATTTTGAAATTTGTTACTACTGAGATGCTGAGACTGACTAAGAAATTCTTGGCGATAGAATGTGGACATGACAGTTTCGTGTATGCATAGCAAAGTAAGGCAGAAAGTTTGAACCAAGGTGCGGTCATAGCATCGTTGTAAGCGACATGTTGCATTCGACGGAAGCTGAAAAAAAGAATGGCATTCTGCTACACATACTGAAATAATGGTGCTGCCTGGTAAGTGCTGCTGCCGAGTGATCTGTTTGGGATGAATGAAGTTGTAAAAAAGTGTTCCTTGCTTTGCAAACTGAATAGGTTAGTATCATTGAGAACATGCCCGGCCCAAGGCAAGGCCCATGATGCATTTGAATTGGGCATCCCCCTTGATGGGGCAACATGAGGAGAAGAAGAACTTTATTCAAGCTTTATATTAATTGGTACAATATATTTGTTTAATAAAACTGGTTGGTTGAGTGGATAAGTTGTTTAAAGTGAAGCAGCATGTGCCAGGTTCAATTCCCATCGGTGTAAGAATTTTCAGTCGTTTTGCTTTCTTTTTTGCATTTTCTTCTTAGCATATTACTTTGCCTAGGGCAACCGTTTTGCTTTCTTTTTTGCATTTTCTTCTTAACATTTTACTTTTTCTAGGGCAACCGGCCCATTGGGCCGGCCCTGATTGAGAACCCATTTATTTTATACTTTGCTTAGTGGTAAAAGTGAATTATTAATATTTGGCTACTGAGTTTGAATTGTAGCAACTAGAAAAACAGATGAGACATCAACGTCCTTCCTTTGCTCTAAATGATGTTAGTAATAAAATATCTACTTTGGTATTCTGGTAGGGCTGCTTATTGATATTCGAAAAATTCAAAATCTGCTTGCATTCTTATCTGAAAAGCGGACGAATATCTAATATCCAAAAAAAGAAATGCGAATGCGGATACAAAGACGTCCGCATTCGAAAATTATCTGTCTGGTTATGTCAAAATTATAGTTTTAAATTATGTGTATTTCGATACAATGAAAAATATTCATTTATTGTCTTTATTAAGTTAGTAGTTTATATTATATGCATCTAGTGCTTATTAACCGTTTAAAACTATTCATTATCACCATGTTTGTTATTTTTAACACTTCTACAATCAATGAACTTGAAAAAAAATTATGTTAAGTTAAAATTTTCATTTATGTTTCTTGATTTATCGGTCATGGGCAGATATGATAATTATCCGATATTCGTCTGTATCCATAGATACGGATATCCGAAAATTATATCGAATGCGGATGCGGATATGACACTATTCGCATCCGAATGTATTTGATGGGCTTATATTCATGTATCTATTCTTTAAAATAATTTTTTACATCTTTGGTACAATGTAAGTATAACTTGGATAATACTTTGCATTACATAATAATAAGATAAGGCAAGTTTCTTTACCAGTAATTTGGCTATTGCATTTGCTATACGTGAGTATAATTGATAAGATATGGATTACGATGTTGGTGTATCACTAGTGACTAACCGTTCATAGAATATATCGTGACCCAAACGATAGATAAATGGATTTAATCTTTCGAAATTCTCAAATACTAGATATGTATTCCAAACTTAAGTGGGAACACCCCAAATTATATATCTTGTCCCTATTCGGACTTTGATCCTCACAAGAAATTACAGTGGAATTTCAAATTTTTGGTTTAATCGAAATTGTTTTATCGATATAATTTATTTTACTTTATATTTTAGGTAACCAATTTATTTCAAATCAAATTCGCTAAAGTTAAAAACGAAAAGCTAATAGAAATTTGACCAAGAGAATACGAAATAAAGACTTATCTACGATTCGTAGGGCAACCATCACACTGAAGCTTCTTCCTCAAGCTGCTACGAAGCAATCAAAGAAATTGGAAAGATGAATTAAAGGAGATTGATAAAGAGAGTTATTTCCATTGTTGTTACAGGGCATTGGCCATTTATAGTGGTATTTCCCTGTCCCATATCTCGTCTTCTTCTTGCACTCATACTTACTATCAGTGGATAGTAAGAGAATTTACTGAGGCATTCGGACGGATATCTTAGGGATTACTCATTCTAGGGTATACTTCACCCTATCTCTAATGAGTCACTTAATGTGTTATACTCCTGAGCTAAAGTTTTTAACCTTCAGCTCTGATACCCCTGTAACGATCCTGACTCGACCTTCGAAAATCGACACCGAATACGACACTCATATTCAAATGCCGCAGATCCAAATGTCGAACCTGGTTCGCCGAGGCTTATAACACATTAAGTACAACACAGCAGAAGAAATGAAATAATACATTTGATACAATAATAGATACAGCATGGTACAATAGATTGATACAATAGATATCAATACTATCAGAGATACAAGAAATAGCAGTGGGAAGAATATCTTCAGTAGAACGTATCTCCAAATCAAATGCTCCAATCCAAAGCTAGCTCGAACTTCAGATCAAGTTGCGCAAAGCTAAACAAGGTTAGTTGTCAAGGACTGAAGAATATCCCAAAGACTGAAGGCTACCAATCCAAAGACTTCGAAGGCTATCGAATCTACACCTATTACTTGATTATCTGAAAACCTAACTCTAGACTGCCCATGTGGAAAATAATGAGCACCCAGAGTTTATGAAAGGAACAATAAACTCCAGGTCAGTCGTGGGACTGGTGTGAGCAAACAAAAACAGTTTTATCTTTAACCAAACAAAAGAATTTAGATTGAAATCCACAATGCTTTTTGGAAAATGAAATTACCATAAGGTCTCCTGGCACACACACAATGCAATCGCACACATGGGGGAGATTTCTCCTTATGATAGTCAAACATGCTTACTACACAAAAATCCTTTTTGATTTATTACTAGTGCATAGTGAAAAACCTTTAAAAAGTATAATATTGATCTTAGCCAGCATAGGTACCATTATACTATGCCTACTATAGCTCCCACCTGAGGTGGCAGGTAATACAACTGCAATCCTAAAAGGCTCGTATTGGATGAATGGATTTCCAACAAATGGTCGGGTTAAGGAACTTCATATTGCCACATGGGAACGCCTCTGGAGGGATGCCCCGAGAACCTACCCGTCTCTCTGCTAATACAAGGCCGGCTACCCCCATTCTTGGGGAGTAAAACCTAAGATATGCCACCCCCGGTCATTTGCGACCTTTATCCGAGGGCCCTCTACACCAACAACATCACACGTAATAAATATACTACAGTGTCCACATGAGTAAGTATCTGGGCTCTATACCATGATACCACCCTTTTCCAGAAGGAATGGTCATACCCTAGGGGGGCTACCCCTGAAACCTTGTCGCATCTTTCCTGTTTCGACCATTACCGGTTTATTAGGCTCGATGAGGTCTCGTCCACAAAGCTACGCTTTTCACAAAGCCATGCTTTGATCAACAAATGATCAGCAACACTTTGTATGCCACATTACCAAATTGGGAATGTTTCATTGGTAACCATCTACTACATAACCTATGAGCTCGTACGTCTCAGAGAAGGGTGTTAAGCTAAGAGAATAAATCTCCGCCACCAACCAGAAATGTATTTGACAGAAACCGGTTTTACATCTCAAAGTGTAAAGTCATACACACATCCATACAACTCTGTTATGGGTTTGAACAGAACCGAAGGCACTTCCGAAGAAGCCCTTGCAAATTTGGGTTTTCACAATCCCAATCGGGCTTCCCATCACTTAGGGAATCTCTATACCGGCGCGACTCAGTGCAGAGACAATTGATGGGTTATCCTTTTATTCTCGAAAATACCCGATCTTCACCACCAGTCCTGAAACGCTATCCATAACGACGTATCATTATTCGGAATGGGTTATATGACACAAGGTCCTCTTCCGGCTAAAGTGAATAATTAGCGTAATATTTAAAAACATATGGATATAGGATTTCAGTTAAGTCACAACTTTAAAATTCAAAACTTTCTTTCAAATGGTTTAACCCAATTACCATTTCAAATCTTCAACAAATAGATTTATTTCACAAAGTTCACCCAGTTCCACAAAGATCTATTTACTGATTTCAAACAATTTCTATTTTAATTGGATTAATTCATTTAATCCTTAAATCCAAGATTTTACTCATAGCTTTCAAAACCGTTTCCAAAGATTCATTCATGACTTGGAAAACCATTTCAATTCAAACTTGAAATTCCTTTAATACAAATTGGAAATTCATTTCTTATATGAAAGCTTTTATCATTTGAAAACAAACAGTTTTCCATTTGGAAAAATCCGATTTCAATTATACGAGTTAAAGTTTTTCAAACTTGGGTTAAATTTAATTCCCAAAACAACACTTTAAAAGAAAGTTTAAAAACCCATATAAACTTGTATGACCTTTTACATCATAAATTCTCAAAATAGAATTCAATTTCAAATATTGAATTCAAATTTAAATCAAAATTCAAAACTAAATTAAGTTATTCAAAAATAACTTTTATCTGTGAAATCCCTTTTCAAAAGCTTTTTTCACTTTAAATCCGATCCATTTCCAAAACCATTTAGATTCAAAAATTCAATTTTTAAAATTATTTTAAAAAATCTATGACTTAACCAATTTCCACGTGTAATCCATATTTGTGTGTGTATAGTGTATTCCAGAGGGTTTCACACAATAGTGCACAACATCAATCATAACAGACTCAATCATATCAATATTGATAAGCGGTATAACCCATAACACTTGTCTTCGTTCATAGATTCGTAGATAAAGTAAATTTATCAATCACAAAGATTCATCATTATGATTCGATGTGGGTTTCGGGTAACCAACTGGAATCCGACTCCCTGTCGCATCGAAAATTCAAATGCCGTTTTATGGGGAAAAAGGGTTTTTCACATACATATAGGAACAAATCACAGTATCACAATAGAAATATCAATCCAGTAAAGAATATTTGATGATAGTCAATCGTCTTCGATTAAAGTGATTGTGATTAAAGTGAATTAACCATACAATTATCTTTATTAATTATTTTAAATCAATGTTTAATTTTACTTAATTATGAATTAATGAAGTCTTAATCAACTTTATTAATTAATTATTCCTTTAAAAATTATCTTAATTTTATTAATTCTGAATTGTTAACTGATTAAGTTTAATTACCCTTGTTAATTGACTATTCTTTAATTGATTAACTATTAATTATGAAATCATTGCAAAACATTAATTGTTAATTACTATTTCTTCATTATAAATAAATTTAGTTGAAGTTAACATTTGGATATTTGATTTACTTCTTTTTTTTAAGTTAAATTTTAAAACAACTTTTATTTAAAAGAAAATATGAATTTGATAAAAAATCATTGAATCCCACTAATTTCAAAAAAAACATTTCAATATCATTTACTCCACCCTCCATTAACAATTACCTTTATTTTGTGAAGAATGTATCCAGAAAATTATTTAACTTAAGTTTCCAAAATTTAGTTAGAAACTGGATTTTGCTGTTTTCATGTCCAACCCGAGGCTCCCCCGAGTGGTCCCCGAGACAAACATCCCCTGGCTTCGAGTTTTGCCCAAATTAGCCCGAGTAAATTCCGTTTTGCAAAAAATTGTTTAAGTTTTAAAATCAACCCGATACGACCCCCAACCAACATGAGCCCGTCTTCGAGTATCTATGTAGATTCACCCGAGTAGTATTTCAAGTGGCCTCCACCAAACCCATCACAACTGACATCACAACCACCACGTGCACGTGCACGGCCAAAATCGACGCCGTTAGTCGGAGCTGCAGCCATCCACGAGTCGACGTCCATCCCCTAAAACCCCACAAACACTCAGAATTCGAATTAATTTCGAAAACCAAAATCGTGTCATCTCGACCCAGCAACTCATCAGGAACATCATCGGAAAACTGTCTCGCGCCACCTCCTCTGACCGTTAGCGGTCACCAAACTTTGACCTAAACTCCATCAACGTGCGATGCATCGATTTGCACCATTGCCACGCAGTCCGATCACCCCTTGATGGCGCAGCATCATCTTTTCGAGCATGAACGAAAATGGGTCACTAAAACCTAATTTGATCTCGATTTTACAATCCAAAGATTTATAAATTTATCTAGTATTTTTCTGGTGATCTATAATGCTCAAACTATCTGCGACGTCGAACTCTAGGCCATAATTACTTTGATCACCAGAATTTGTCAAATATTCATTTCAGATCATCCCAAAAATCTCAGTGAAAAGTTAATGAAAAATTTGAATTTTAGTTTCTAAAATCATTACTTTCAGAGGGGATTCAGATTGCACTACTGAATTTTAAATTCATGATAATCGAATTTTTGCCAAAAGTTAAGTGGTGCCTGCATTTCATACTTTCCAAAAAAATTATGTATAGCTTGCTTTAATTTATTACTGACATATAATACAGGTTTAAAAACAAAACTTCAACTTGTTTTCAATCTATTTCCAGAAGAAATGAAGGAGATAAAGATTGGGATTTTGATATGGTTTACTCTGTAAACCAGAGTTTAGATGAAACTGTGTTTTTCATAGTTTCCAGTAAACAAGAAAAATTACAAACTTGCTTTGATTTATTACTGAAAATATAGTTCAGGGTTAAACAATATTTTTTAACTTGTTTACAATCATTTTCAGAAGCAAAGAGGGAAGAGAGAGATTTGGGTTTTGATGTGGTTTGCTTTGTAAACCTGATACTTAAATGTCACTCAATTTCCAGTAAAGGAGAAACTATATGGTCTTTCTTCAATTGATTACTGGAACACAATGCAGTGTCACAACATACTTTAACTTGTTTTAAAATTCATCTTTCAGAAGGAATAAGGGGAAGAATTTCTAGTTTTGGCCTGGTTTACACTGTAAACCATAGTGTTACAGGAAATAGAGAACAGAAGAAAGGAAACAACATTTCCAAGCAAAGAAAAAAAACACAAGTATAACAATTCATTCACATACAAAAGCTATTCACATTCATGCAGGCATTCAAACACAAATAATTGAATAAAGCATAGGTTTACTCACCTCTTTTTTTCAGAAGTTCCTGATAGTTTTTCAAACTGAGATGAAGCATGCAACTCTTTTTTTTCCTTTTCCTGCTTTAAGTTTTTTTTTGAAGTTTAGATCTGCAGGTTATAAATGAATTTTTTTACTTATTATTGGTTGTATTCATTTACTCAATTCATTAATAACAGTGATTTGTTTTAAAATTACTTACAGTTTGAACGTATATAACAGAGAAGCCTCTTTTCTTCTGCAATTTTAAAACCAGAAGTAGATTAATTCTTCGATCTTGATTTCCCTGCAAATGATTGATTACTATTGTATTAAACTCTTCCTTCATTAGAGATTTTAATTTCAAGTTCAAATTTCAAAAACAAGGTTACTTGCCTTTAAATTATTTGCAGAAATTACTGCCCTTGCACTACCAAAAACCTGAAGCACTTGTTTAAAGCTAATCAGCAGTTTTAAACATTGTTTGTGTTAAAACTTGGTTTTAAAATCATAATCTCATTAACTATAAAATTTTAAAAACTTACCTGAGATATGTAACACACTACATCCTAAAGCTTTAAGATGATTCAGAGATTTTTTTTCTTTTGAATTGAATTGAAGAAGGGCTGACAGTTTCCTTTTTTCTAAAAAAATTTCTTTCTTACGCGTTGGAGTTTGAGATTGCAAAATATTTTGGTTGTTGAACTTCATAGATTTGGCAGCTTAATAAATTTGAAATTGGAAGCTGAAAGGTTTTCTGAAATTTTTAATTTGATTATTTTATTAAAGTAATCATATTTCATGCCATTTGTTAAAAATATAATCATGAGATTTCAATTTTGCTAATTTCTTCACTCCATCTCCCATGTGAATGTATGTTTACATTTGTGATTTGTTACAAGGCAAAAGAATTTTACAAACTTTAATTTTATATTATATACACTTTATAAATAAATGTATTCCTTTATTCATTTGTGTATATATATATGTACAATGTTAAAAGAATTTAACCAATATTTACATTACATATATTACATCTTAAGGATTTTAAATGCTACTTATTTTTAAAACATTTATTTTAAATTTAAATTCAAACTTCAAATTTTAAACTTGAAATATAAACATTTATGTTCATTTATACATTCACACTTATCTTGAACAAATTCAAAGTAAATTTCAATATGTATTCAATATTACTCATATATGCAATGTACATATATGTATATAATTTTAAATTTAAATGACTTTTTAAACATTCATTATTACAATATTTTAAACTCAAAATAAAATTGGAATTCATTTATATATTATTATCACTTATTTTTATTTGTTTTAGATTTTTTTCAATTTAGTTTCAAATTAAATTCCAAGAGTTTTTAATATATTATTGATTTATATTGATAAAAAAAATTTGGGATGTTGCAGCTATCCCCTCCTTAAGAAAATTTCACCCCCGAAACTTGTCAGGGAGACAACGAAGAATGGATATATACACAAAGATAGAGAGTCGACTCACAAATCAAGCCGATTATCTATTCTGTATTTGGCTTACCAAATCAGAATATCACTAACAGATACGATAACAAACTAATTCAATACTATACAAGACACTTGGGTCACCAGATCTACGAAATATGCATGGGTATTGGTTAGTTCGAAGGGACAACTAACCATTCGTAGAATATATCGTGACCCAACAGATAGATAAATGGATTTAATCTTTCGAAATACTCAAATACTAGATATGGATTCCAAACTTAAGTTGGAACACCCCAAATTATATATCTTGTCCCTGTTCGGACTTTGATCCTCACAAGAAATTACAGTAGAATTTCAAATTTTTGGATTAATCGAAATTGTTTTATCGATACAATTTATTTAACTTTATAATTTAGGTAACCAGTTTATTTCAAATCAAATTTCAATTTTCGCTAAAGTTAAGAACGAAAAGCTGATAGAAATTTGACCAAGAGAATACGAAATAGAGACTTATCTACGATTCATAGGGCCACCATCACACTGAAGCTTCTTCCTCAAGCTGCTACAAAGCAATCAAAGAAATTGGAAAGATGAATCAAAGGCGATTGATAAAGAGAGTTATTTCCACTGTTGTTACAGGGCATTGACCATTTGTAGTGGTATTTCCCTGTCCCCTATCTCGTCCTCTTCTTGCACTCATACTTACTATCAATGGATAGTAAGAGAATTTACTGAGGCATTCGAACGGATATCTTAGGGATTACTCATTCTAGGGTATACTTCACCCTATCTCTAATGAGTCACTTAATGTGTTATACTCCCGAGCTAAAGTTTTTAACCTTCAGCTCAGATACCACTGTAACGATCCTGACTCGACCTTCGAAAATCGGCACTGAATACGACACTCGTTTTCAAATGCCGCAGATCCAAACGTCGAACCCGGTTCGCCGGAGCTTAGAACACATTAAGTACAACACAGCGAAAGAAATGAAATAATACATTTGATAAAATAATAGATACAACATGGTACAATAAAATGATACAATAGATATCAATACTGTCAGAGATACAAGAAATAGCAGCAGGAAGAATATCTTCAATAGAACGTATATCCAAATCAAATACTCCAATCCAAAGCTAGCTCGAACTTCATATCAAGTTGCACAAAGCTAAGCAAGGTTTGTCGTCAAGGACTGAAGAAGATCCCAAAGACTGTAAGCTACCAATCCAAACACTTCGAAGGCTATCGAATCTACACCTATTACTTGATTATCTGAAAACCCAACTCTAGACTGCCCGTGTGGAAAATAGTAGGCACCCAGAGTTTAGGAAAGGAACAATAAACTCCAGGTCAGTCGTGAGACTGGTGTGAGAAAACAAAAACAGTTTTATCTTTAAACAAACAAAAGAATTTAGATTGAAATCCGCAATGCTTTTTGGAAAATGAAACTACCATAAGGCCTCCCGGCACACACACAATGCAATCACACACATGGGGGAGATTTCTCCTTATGATAGTCAAACATGCTTACTACGCAAAAATCATTTTTGATATTATTACTAGTGCATAGTGGAAAACCATTCAAAAGTATAATATTGATTATAGCCAGCATAGGTACCATTATACTATGCCTACTATAGCTACCACCTGAGGTGGCAGGTAATACAATTGCAATCGTAAAAGGCTCGTATTGGATGAATGGATTTCCAACAAATGGTCGGGCTAAGGAATTTCCTATTGCCACATGGGAATGCCTCTAGAGGGACGCTATCGAGAACCTACCTGGCTCTCTGCTAATACAAGGCCAGCTACCCCCTTTCCGGGGAGTAAAACCTAAGATATTTCACCCCCGGTCGTTTGCGACCTTTATCCGAGGGCCCTCTAGACCAACAACATAACACGATAATAAATATACTACAGTGTCCGCATGAGTAAGTAACTGGGCTCCATACCATGATACCACCCTTTTCCAGAAGGAATGGTCATACCCTAGGGGAGCTCCCCCAGACACCTTGCCGCATCTTTCCTGTTTCGACCATTACCGGTTTGTGAGGCTCGACGAGGTCTCTTCCACAAAGCTATGATTTTCACAAAGCCATGCTTTGATCAAAAAATGATCAGCAGCACTTCGTATGTCACATTACCAAATTGGGAATGTATCACTGGTAACCATCAACTACATAACCTCTAAGATCGTACGTCTCAGAGAAGGGTGTTAAGCTAAGAGAATAAATCTCCGCCACCAACCAGAAATGTATTTGATAGAAATTAGTTTTACATCTCAAAGTGTAATGTCAGACGCACATCCATACAAGTCTATTCTAGGTTTGAACAGAACCGAAGGCACTTCCGAAGAAGCCCTTGCAAATCTGGTTATTCACAATCCCGATTGAACTTCCCATCACTTAGGGAATCTCTATACCGACACGACTCAGTGCAGAGACAATCGACGGGTTATTCTTTCGTTCTAGAAAATACCCGATCTTCATCACCAGTCTTCAAATGTTATCCATAACGACGAATCATTATTCGGAATGGGTTATATGACAAAAGGTTCTCTCCCGGCTAAACCGAACAATGAGCGCAATATTTAAAAACATATGGATATGGGATTTCAGTTAAGTCACAACTTTAAAATTCAAAACTTTCTTTCAAATGGTTTGACTCAATTACCATTTCAAATCTTTAACAAACAGATTTATTTCACAAAGTTCACCCAGTTACATAAAGATCTATTTACTGATTTAAAACAATTTCCATTTTAATTGGATTACTTCATTTAATCTTTAAATCCAAGATTTTACTCATAGCTTTCAAAACCGTTTCCAAAGATTCATTCATAACTTGGAAAACCATTTCAATTCAAACTTGAAATTCCTTTAATACAAATCGGAAATTCATTTCTTATATAAAAGCTTTTATCATTTGAAAACAAACAGTTTTCTTTTTGGAAAAATCCAATTTCACTTATATGAGTTAAAGTTTTTCAAACTTGGGTTAAATTTAATTCCCAAAACAACACTTTAAAAAAAATTAAAAACCCATATAAACTTATATGACCTTTTACATCATAGATTCTCAAAATAGAATTCAAATTTAAATCAAAATTCAAAACTAAATTAAGTTATTCAAAAATAACTTTGATCTGTGAAATCCCTTTTCAAAAGCTTTTTCCACTTTAAATCCGATCCATTTCCAAAACCATTTAGATTCAAAAATTCAATTTTAAAAATTATTTTAAAAAATCCGTGATTTAACCAATTTCCACGTGCAATCCATATTTGTGTGTGTATAATGTATTCCAGAGGGTTTTACACAATAGTGCACAATATCAATCATCACAGATTCAATCATATCAATATTAATAAGGGATGTAACCGATAACACTTATCTTTTCATTCACAGATTCATAGATAAAGTAAATTTATTAATCACAAAGATTCATCATTACGATTCAATTTGGATTTTGGGTAACCAAATGGAATCCGACTCCCTGTCGCATCGAAATTCAAATGCCATTTTACGGGCAAAAGGGTTTTTCACATACATATAGGAACAAATCACAAATCATAGTTCATCACAAAGCAATCACAGTACCACAACAGAAATATCAATCCAGTACAGAATATTTGATGATAGTCAATCATCTTCGATTAAGGTGATTGAGATTTATTAAATTAACCATACAATTATCTTTATTAATTATTTTAAATCAATGTTTAATTTTACTTAATTATGAATTAATGAAGTCTTAATCAACTTTATTAATTAATTATTCCTTTAAAAATTATCTTAATTTCATTAATTCTTAATTGTTAACTGATTAAGTTTAATTACCCTTGTTAATTGACTATTCTTTAATTGATTAACTATTAATTATGAAATCATTGCAAAACATTAATTGTTAATTACTATTTCTTCATTATAAATAAATTTGGTTAAAGTTAACATTTAGATATTTGATTTACTTCTATTTTTTTAAGTTAAATTTTAAAACAACTTTTATTTAAAAGAAAATATGAATTTGAAAAAAAATCATTGAATCCCATTAATTTCAAAAAAAAACATTTCAATATCATTTACTCCATCCTCCATTAACAACTACCTTTATTTTGTAAAGAATGTATCCAGAAAATTATTTAACTTAAGTTTCCAAAATTTAGTCAGAAACTGGATTTTGCTGTTTTTCATGTCCTACCCAAGGCTCCCCCGAGTGGTCCCCGAGGCTCCCCCGAGTGGTCCCCGAGACAAACATCCCCCGGCTTCGAATTTTGCCCAAATTAGCCCGAGTAAATTCCTTTTTACAAAAATTTATTAAAGTTTTAAAATCAACCCGATATGACCCCCAACCAACACGAGCCCGTCTTCGAGTTTCTACGCAGATTCACCCGAGTAGTACTTCGAGTTGCCTCCCTTCTCCCCCAAACCCATCACAACTGACACCACAACCACCACGTGCACGTGCACGGCCAAAATCGTCACCGTTGGTTAGAGCTGCAGCCATCCACGAGCCGACGTCCATCCCCCAAAACCCCACAAACACCTAGAATTCGAATTAATTAATTTCGAAAACCAGAATCGCGTCATCTCGACCCAGCAACTCGTCAGGAACATCATCGGAAAACTGTCTCGCGCCACCTCCTATGACCGTTAGCTGTCACCAAACTTTGACCCAAACACCATCAACGTGCGACGCATCGATTAGCACCATTGTCACGTAGTCCGATCACCCGTTGATGGCACAACATCATCTTTTCGAACGTAAACAAAAATGGGTCACTAAACCCTAATTTGATCTCGATTTTACAATCCAAAGATTTATAAATTTACCTAGTATTTTTCTAGTGATCTATAATGCTCAAACTATCTACGACGTCGAACTCTAGGCCCACAATTACTTTGATCACCAGAATTTGTCAAATATTCGTTTTTCAGATCATCCCAAAAATCTCAGTGAAAAATTAATGAAAAATTTGAATTTTAGTTTCTAAAATCATTACTTTCAGAGGGGATTCATATTGCACTACTGAATTTTTAATTCATGATAATCGAATTTTTGCCAAAAGTAAAGTGGTGCCTGCATTTCATACTTTCCAAAAAAAACTATGTATAACTTGCTTTAATTCATTACTGCATATAATACAAGTTTAAAAACAAAACTTCAACTTGTTTTCAATCTATTTCCAGAAGAAATGAGGGAGAGAAAGATTGGGATATTGATATGGTCTACTCTGTAAACCAGAGTTTAGATGAAACTGTGTTTTTCATAGTTTCCAGTAAACAAGAAAAATTACAAACTTGCTTTGATTTATTACTGAAATTATAGTTTAGGGTTAAACAATATTTTTTTTAAACTTGTTTACAATTATTTTCGGAAGCAAAGAGGGGAGAGAGAGATTTGGGTTTTGTCATGGTATTGCTTTGTAAACCTGATACTTAAATGTCACTCTGTTTCCAGTAAAAGAAAAACTATATGGTCTTGCTTCAATTTGTTACTGAAACACAATGCTGTGTCACAACATACTTTAACTTGTTTTACAATTCATCTTTCAGAAGGAATAAGGGGAAGAGTTTCTAGTTTTGGCCTGGTTTACACTGTAAACCATAGTGTTATAGGAAACAGAGAACAGAAGTAAAAAAACAACATTTCCAAGCAAAGGAAAAAAACACAAGCATAACAATTCATTCACATACAAAAGCTATTCATATTCATGCAGGCATTCAAACACAAATAATTGAATAAAGCATAGGTTTACTCACCTCTCTTTTTTCAAAAGTTCCTGATAGCTTTTCAAACTGAGATGAAGCCTGCAACTCTTTTTTTCCTTTTCCTGCTTTAATTTTTTTTTTTTTGAAGTTTAGACCTGCAGGTTATAAATGAAAATCTTTACTTGTTCTTGGTTGTATTCATTTACTCAATTCATTAATAACGGTAATTTTTTTTAAAATTGCTTACAGCTTGAATGTATATAACAGAGAAGCCTCTTTTTTTCTGCAACTTTAAAACCAGAAGTAGATTAATTCTTTGATCTTGATTTCCTTGCAAATGATTGATTATTATTGTATTAAATTCTTCCTTCATTAGAGATTTTAATTTCAAGTTCAAATTTCAAAAAGAAGGTTACTTGCCTTTAAATTATTTCCAGAAATTACTGCCCTTGCACTGCCAAAAACCTGAAGCACTTGTTTAAATTTAATCTGCATGTTAAAACTTGGCGTTAAAATCATAATCTCATTAACTATAAAATTCTAAAAACTTACCTAAGAGATGTAACACACTACAGCCTAAAGCTTTAAGATGATTCGGAGATTTTTTTTCTTTTGAATTGAATTAAAGAAGGGTTGACAGTTTCTTTTTTCTGAATTTTTTTCTTTCTTGAGTGCTGGAGTTTGAGATTACAAAATCTTTTGGTTGTTGAACTTCAGAGATTTGGCAGCTTAATAAATTTGAAATTAGAAGCTGAAAGGTTTTCTAAAATTTGATTATTTTATTAAAGTAATGATGTTTCATGCCATTTGTTAAAAATATAATAATGAAATTTCAATTTTGCTAATTTCTTCACTCCGTCTCCCATGTGAATGTATGTTTACATTTGTGATTTGTTACAAGGCAAAAGAATTTTACAGACTTTAATTTTATATTGCATACACTTTATAAATAAATGTATTCCTTTACTCATTTGTTTGTGTGTGTATATATATATATGTACAATGTTAAAAGAATTTAACCAATATTTACATATTACGTCTTAATTTTTTTAAATGCTACTTATTTTTAAAACATTTATTTTAAATTTAAATTCAAACTTCAATTTTTAAACTTGAAATATAAACATTTATGTCCATTTATACATTCACACTTATCTTGAACAAATTCAAATTAAATTTCAATATGTATTCAATATTACTCATATATGCGATGTACATATAAGTATATAATTTTAAATTTAAATGACTTTTCAAACATTCATTATTACAATATTTTAAACTCAAAATAAAATTGGAATTTATTTATATATTATTGTCACTTATTTTTATTTGCTTTATATTTTTTTTCAATTTATATTCAAATTAAATTCCAAGGGTTTTAAATATATTATTAATTTATATTGATAAAAAAAAAATTGGATGTTACAGAAGAATTATAATATAGTCAAATTTAAAAAAAAACTAGGATTTAAAACACTGGATCTTCTAAATTCATGGCTAGCTAGGTCACTCGTTCTTTTCCCACTTACAATTATACCATTACATAAATTCTATATGTAGACCACAAAACTAAATCACATACAATGACAATGTCTTTCTCCCTTGAATCATTCATCGTTTTCACGTTGCTTTCATCTTCTTTCTTGTATAACATTGCTAATGTTGTATCATCTAATCTATAGAACTACATAATCCAAGCTCGTGCAGTAGTACTAGATCACTGCTGGGTAATCAGAAATCACATTTTGAAGCGGTATTGAAGACTATTGTTTCACTTGTCATTGATGAGGTACGAAAAATACTATACTACTAACTACATTGAGTTAGTAGGTAGTCAGTGTTACCCTTACAGAAAATCTAACTTTTATTACTCAAATGTTTCAAAATATTTTTAACCGTTTTATTAAAGTTAATTAAGGTGGGTTCCTCCAATGAATTGGGAAACTGTGTAGGGCAAATTGTAGCTCTGATTTGAACTTGGGAAAAGGTTTATACATTATTATTTAGCGCAGCCAAAATTGAAGCAACTGGCATAGGCATAGGTTTATACATAAATGGGTTTGTTTACGTATGATTCACATAGGCCATTTGAAGAAGTATTTGTGTCCTTTACTTTGTTAATCTTGTACAAAAGGGTAACCTATTAGTTGCATGACAAGTCTCCTTCAGTCTTCTTTTATGCATAGCACATTCAAAATTGCTTGAAAAATTAGGTGAATGCATATATTTTTGCTTGAAATAGTAGGATGGTGATTAACTTAATCTTTATTTGATAATAGAACTAGTTTAAATTTATCCTTTTCTTATAGGTTGTTGAAGAAAAACGACCTCTTCAAGAGAAGGAAAAATCATCAATTGTAGTTTGCCTAGGTTGATAGAGTTTCTAGTGCTTTTCTAGTGCCATCTTATTTTGCTACTAGTCTTTGTACCTATAAAAATTGCTAATATGAAGTGTTAGGTAATTTATTGAATATTATTTGGTGTATCAAACAAGATGTTAAATTTATTGTATTACGGAAAAAAATTAATTGTAAAACATAACATTGTGATTTTTTTAGTATGTAGTAATGTGGTTAAAAATATATAGTAGTGTGTCAGATGTGGTTAATGTTTTAACTCATTTCTTATGATTGTTCAATTTTTCACACCATTTGGTTTCGTAGAATTTTAATTATGTTAGGATAACATTTTTCATAGTGTGTAAGAAATGTCGTTGGGTATATTGTTTACGTTAAAAGTCGTCACAAATACATAAAAGATTTATAGAAGAAAATAAAGCAAAGAAATTAAATAATAAGTAAGAAGAAAATGATACACGATAACTATAGTGGTTCAGTTAAATGTTGGTCTCCGTTCGTTTGAACTTTGTGATTTTGCAAAGCTTTTACAATGTGATTTTATGGTTCGATGGTCTATGGATCAATAATGACCTATGATAGAAAAACGATAATACAAAAATTTAGAATGGAAAAAAGAACTTCGAAATAGAGTCCATCACCCTATATTTATAGAAGAAGATCATCAGATTTGTTTCTTCTATGTTCATGGGGCTATTTGAGCTATTTTACTAATTTTAGTATATGCTCATGTTAATATTTTCATTATCATGACTTAAAATCGCATGCAACACACTCTTGTCGGCTACACTTAAATTTGAAAATGAAAGGTGTAAAAGAGAAATTTCAAAAATGGAGGGATGTACAAAATTGTTTCAAAATGGAGGGATGTAAAATAAATAAGGCTTTGAATAATTTCCATTCGTTATTTTGTTTCCCTAAAGCATGAATTTCATCTTCAATCCCAGCCAAATAATGTAATGTTTTCTTATTATTTACCGCCATTACTATCTCCACAGCACCGATCACTAGGTCAATCTTACTGTGTCCAGTATAGATATATTTTCTATGCCATTCACATATCATGTGGTCTGTGGCCGAGTTAGAGCAATTTGAATTGTTTGGATTTTCCCCATTTTCATCTTGATTTTCCACTTCTTCCGTGTAAAATTAGAATTAATGGCATTGCTCTTATTTAGTAGCTTAAAATTTCATCATATGTAGATTTACCTTTTCTTATTTCTTGCATTGCATTTTCAATTTTTGCTAACCGATTAATTTCACAACTACCTAATGTTATGTATGTTTTCTCCTTTAAATTTAAACTTTCGGTAGTTCCTACCTTTTTTCCCATTGATGGAACTATCAAAATAAATCCAGTTTATTTTTTATACGGCAAATGAGTTGGATTATTTTAGAGTAGCATATTTCTTTGGAGTTAAAAGTAAATTAGGTAATGATGAAAGCTTTTATACTTCGGAATTATCCCTTAGTTCAAATTTGAATTTATATACATTATAACATGATTTTAATTGCAGTAGCACGTCTTGTGTGTTCTTCATATATGCTTGACCAGCGGTAGCAACTAGTGCAATATGCGAGCAGCCTATCTTGTATGAACGAGGTTCTCCGTTATAAATTTGGAGCCAACCATCGACAGTTTGAAAGTTGTTGCTTGTCACATATCCTGGCCCAGCAAATAATAGAAGCACCTAAAATCCATCGATATATACCAAGCTAGCACGTTCACTCTTCAATTTGCTCAACTGATTCCTAAAACTTTGAATTATCCTTAACTGGCATGTCATATATAGGAAATTAATTTTATTGCATGTTGATTGATGTCCATTTACTTTAATAGCAGATGCAACTGCCCTATATATTCATATGCTTGCCAATATCCATCTATATATACCAAGCAAGCTTGTTCACTCTATAATTTGGTTAATTGATTCCCAAAATTTTAATTGTTCCTAACTACTATAAATATTGAAACATATATATAGGCAATTAACTTTATTGCATGTTGATTGATGCCCATTTACTTTATTAGCAGATGCAACTGCCCTATATATGCATATGCCTGCTACTTGTATGTTTTAATTATAGATGTATGATGTGATCAATTTATATTTTGTCAAATTGTGAACTCGCCTATTATATCTTTTGGCTAATAAATTATTATCATGCATTCATTCACATATTAATTCCTCACTCGACGCTTTTCATTCCTTATCTTAATTTGTTGATCCATCATTGCATCTACACTGTCTACGTTGTTAGAATTCTCAGAAATAGTGAATAAGATATATCTCACGTCGCCAAAAATAAGCCCATTTTCTTGTTTATATAGTGTACTCTCAATCCCTGTATTGGCCCTTAGGGTTAGGTAATTTTGTGCGAGGGGGAGAACCTATATGGCTATGGACTAATACGCGCACGCCACCGCCCGTCCGACCGACCGAACCGGGTCAAGTGCGGGTGTAATAAAATTGGGTTGTGTCATATATTTTTGCTACTTAAAAATGGATAGATTTTAAAACAGAAGCGTGTTTAAATAGATACAGATTTTCCAACGATTGTGACTGTTGCAAACTAATGAAGAGATGCGAATTTTCAAATGACCATTACAGTGAACAACAACAGTTCTGAACTGTTGCAAACGAATGGATGCGACTGCTGCGAACAGTACACTTTTTGGCATTGCAAACGAACAGACGCGACTGTTGCGAACAGTAACACTTTTTGGCGTTACAAACGAACAGACGAGGCTGTTGCAAACAGCAACAGTTTTGACATTGCAAATGAAAGGGAGTGTTTGTTGCGAACAGTAACAATTTTTGGCGTTGCAAATAAGAGGATGCTACTTTTCTCAATGGGTGTAGCCATTAGGAATTCGGCTATAAATAAGGAGGAAACCTGATCACTTTCCTCACTCAGTTTAAAAAACGAGTTATCTCTTCTTTATCTTCATTTCTTAAAATCATAATTAGTCCCATCACACAGAAGATCATACACATCACGAACTCGAGAAGCTTACATCTGTTGTATCTTATGAGACTTTGAATAAAGTCTTAAGGAAATTGTTACGACAAGCCTCAGACGAAATTTTCTTCTTCAACCGGTTAGATTTCTAGTTGATTTATATATATATATCGTTTTCGTTTCTACGTTATACTATTTCCTTCAATAGTATAATGTTTGATCTATCTCTATAGTTATTATTACTATAGTTGTTAGTTTGTTGTTATAATTAATTACAACATACTTATTGTTAAAAATAGCTAATACAGAATTCCAAAGTAATGGAAATCTGATTTGTAAACTTGTGAGACGAGTTTATTATTAATTAGTCTCTGTTTTGGTATACTAGGCGTATAACATCTTAAGATTTTAATGTTTTCACTTCAACCGAAACGACAACAGTTGAACTATCAACAAAGGCTACTACTCACAACAGGCATGATCCATTCAAAGGAGATGGTGATGACTTCATAACATGGCAAAATCAAATGCTGTTTTATCTCACCACTCTAAGTCTGCATAAGTTCATCGAGGAGGATGAACCAAACCTAAACACGGACAAACTAGAGAAAAAGATGCAGGTGTTTTTTTTCCAGAATTGACTAATGGAAGCATTCAGACTTCCTATGCCGAAACTACATTCTGAATTGTCTGCATAAAGTACTATATAAAGTATATTAGCCACACCAAACAGCAAAATCCTTATAGACTACACTTGCAAATAAGTACAAAACGCAAAATGTCAGTTTGAAGAAGTTCATCGTAGATAAGTTTGTGGACTACAAGACTCCAAATCCGTAACTACTCAAGTGCAAGAACACCAACTCATAATTCATGAACTTGAAGCAGAAAGATATAAAGTTGGAGAATCCTTCCTTGTAGAAGCGATAATAGGGAAATTATCACCATCGTCGAAAGACTGCCACAATTATCTGAAACATAAGAAAAAGGAGATTTCCTTAGAAGATCTTATTGTCAGACTAAAAATTGAGGCTGATAAACACGGAGTGACAAAACAAAGCAAAGAGGCATTTGTGGCAGAAGGGTCAAAGAACAAAGGTCATTTCAAGAAAAACAAGAAGAAAAAATTCCCGCATAAGAGAAAAGCATCTGAAAACAAACCCAAAGACAACCAACGAACCAAGAAGTTTAATGGCGAGTGTTGGTTTTGTGGAAAAATAGGACACGCTGCTAGAGATTGCAAACACAAGAGGAACGCAATTCAGAGGCAAATAGGATGGATAACATGGAAGTAGACGAGTTTAACTTTTCAGCAGTTATATCTGAATGCAATTTGGTTCAGAGCCCTAACCAATGGTGGGTGGACACAGGCGCTACTCGTCATATTTTCTCTGACAAGTCCATGTTTTCTACATACCAGAAATTCGATCAGGAAGAAAAACTCTATATGGGTAATTCTGCAGTTTTCATGATCGAAGATAGTGACACAGTAATCCTCAAGTTTACTTCTGAAAAAACTGTCAAGTTGAATAACGTGCTCCACATTCCAGAAATACGCAAGAATCTCATCTCTGGTCCAGTGCTATCAAAGAAAGGATTCAAAATGGTCTTCGAGTCAGACAAGATGGTTCTGTCCAAAGCTGGAATGTATATAGGAAGGGGATATTTATGTGATGGCCTATTAAAGAAAATATAGTCGTTGTCCGCAATAAAACTACGTATTCTGATTATGCTATTAATAAAATTGAAGTTTCTTATTTGCTTGAGCACGAAATTGCACTATGGCATGATAGTTTAGGACACATAAATTTTTGAAAAATGAAAAAATTATTAAACTTAGGATTAATTTCGAAATTCCAAATAGAAAAAACTACAAATGTGAGACATGCATAGAAACAAAAATGGTCAAAAAACCATTTCATATAATTGATAGAAGCACCGAACCACTAGGTTTGGTTCATACTGATTTATGTGATTTCAAATCACAACCTACAAGAAGTGGGAAAAGGTACTTTATTACCTTTATTGACGATTATACATGATATTTCTATGTATATCTTTTAAATAGAAAGGATGAAGCAATTACATCGTTTATGAAGTACAAAGCTGAGGTAGTCAGTTAAATAAAAAGATCAAGATATTGAATCTGATCCAGGTGGAGAATATGAATAACCATTTGAACAATTCTATGCCGAAAATGGTATAATTCATCAAACAACAACACCATATTCACCACAACAAAATGGTATAGCTGAGAGAAAGAATAGAACATTAAAAGATATGATTAACACGATGCTCTTAACTTCTGGCCTACCGACGAACTTGTGGGGGGAAGCCTTAAATATGTCTAATCATATACTTAACAAGGTTCCTCACAATAAAATAGAAGTAATTCCATATGAGTTATGGAAAGGACACATACCAAGTTTTAAATACCTCAAAGTGTGGGGGTGCTTGGCAAAAGTTCTAGTTTCGGCTCCTAAGAAAGTCAAATTTGGACTAAAACAGTAGATCGTTACTATTTAGGACCAGCCCAAAATAGTAATGCCTACATATTTTTGGTATTCAAGTCTGATATAACTGATATTCATGTAAATACAATCATGGAATTAAGAGATGCCTCATTCTTTGAAGATGTGTTTCCGCACAAAAGAAATGAAGGATATAATGTCTCCAAAAGGGCAAGAGAAGAATTGAGTAAATCATTAGAAGAGAAACTCATCGTGAAACTGAGAAAGTTGAACCAAGAAGAAGCGCAAGGGCAACAACTTCCAAAACATTTGGTTTGGAATTGTTAACATATATGTTAGAACACAAACCTCAAATGTACAAGGAAGCAATTTCGTCTTCTGAATCCTCATGTTGGAAAGAAGCAATCCAAAGTGAAATTGATTCAATTTTGAGTAATAAAACTTGGGAAATAGTTGATCTTCCACCTGGAATAAAACTAATTGGTTGTAAATGGATCTTCAAAAAGAAGATAAAACAAAATGGCTACATCGACTAATATAAAGCAAGATTGGTAGCCAAAGGATATCGTCAAAAAGAATGTGTAGACTTCTTCGATACCTATTCACCAATAACACGAATAACCTCTAGAAGAATGTTAATAGCAATTGCATCCATCTATAATCTATAGATTCATCAAATGGATGTAAAGACAACATTCTTAAATGGAAATATCGATGAGGAGATTTACATGGAGCAACCTGAGGGCTTTATATCCAAAGGGAATGAAAACAAAGTATGTAGATTAGTCAAATCATTATACGACTAAAACAAGCTCCATAACAATGACACGCAAAATTTAATAGTGTCATGATGAAAAATGGTTTTTGTATAAATGAATGTGATAAATGTGTTTATTACAAAAAAATTGGACAATCATACGTGATGATTTGTCTATACGTAGACGATATGCTAATCGTCGGTCCAAATACTAAGGTAATAGAGACCACAAAGCAGATGTTGATCAACAATTTCGATATAAAAGACTTAGGAGTTGCAGATGTCATTTTGGAAATCAACATAGTAAGAAAACCTAATGGAATTGAATTATATCAGTCATATTATGTAGAAAAAGTGATTGAAATTTTTCAAAATTTTGGAGTTAAAGAAGTACGAACGCCGTATAATCCATCGAAAGTACAACATAAAAGCACTAATGAGAGTGTAATGCAACTGGAATACTCTCGTGTAATAAGATGTCTTATGCATCTCATAATTTGCACAAGACCAGATATAGCTTATGCAGTAAGTCGATTAAATAGGTATACAAGCAACCCGTGGAAGGAATACTGAAAAGCACTAATGGTAGTACTTGAATATTTAAAAAATACCACAAACTATTCTTTACATTATGAAAAATATCCAACCGTCTTAGAAAGATATAATGATGCAAACTGGATTGCTGATTCAGAGAAATCGAAATCAACGAGTGGTTACGTATTTATCTTAGCAGGGGCAGTAGTGTCATGGAAATCTACTAAACAAACATGCATAGCTCGATCTACTATGGAATCGGAGTTCATCACTTTAGATAAAGCAGGCGAAGAATAAAAATGGCTTCATCACTTTTTAGAAGATATTTCATTTTGGTCTAAACCTGTACCAGCCATATGCATACACTGTGATAACCAAGCAGCATTAAGCAAAGCGCAAAACTTTGTATATAATGGAAAGTCACGACACATTCATTGACGCCATAACACAGTTAGGCAGTTACTCTCAAATGGAACTATCTCCATAGATTATGTTCGAACAAATGATAACCTAGCAGATTCATTTACTTAAGGTTTATCAAGGGAGAAAATTAACCGCGCATTGAGGGGAATGGATTTAAAAGCCTAAACCAACAAGAGTTATCTTATACGGAAACCTATCCTAGCAACTGGAGATTCTATGGACTAGAATCAATCGGCAAACCAGTTCTGAATAACTCAAGACGTAATGCATTTGTTTGGACTTAGTCCTACTCCATTCCTATGGTGCACAATATAAATGCGTGCCTACAGAAGTATTAAAAGGATAAACTATGTTTTTTAATGATGATCATATCTTGAAAATAAAAAATGGGGTATATGTAGGATACTTTTAGTGGTTATGATCACCTATGTTTGTGTGAGCTGGGTCGGCTCCATGAGAATATTAAAGGCTTTTATTCTCTATAAACACTCGCAGAACCAAAAATTATTCAAGACTTGTCAGTCCAACAATACTCTTCGGCATTCTATCATATCTTCCTCAAAACTAATCTAAATCAAATGATTATTTTTTTAAATTCAAGGGAAAAGAATTTAAAACAACTTTTCAGTTAACAAGATCTTCAAATTTTGAGAGTAAGAGAGTCAAAAATAATAGAGAAGATGACCTATTTTTCGGATCTAATTTTGAGAATTCAAGTTCAAAGCTCTACCGCTTCTTCTCTATATTTTCGGCCAACCTCCATCTCAAGCCTTGGCCAAGCAATTGGAAGTAAGAGGGTGTTGTTTGCTAGTATTTAATGGAGTAGGAATTAAATAGCGAAGTGTTGGTCGATTAGAATATTGGTAGGAAGTTAATCGCTTTGGTTTATGGTGAGAAACTCTATTTAGCATCTCTATTCGTATATATACATGTTTGATGATGTGTTATGATTGCTATTTAGAATCTTCAATGAATGTTTATAAGATTCTTATGTTATGTTATGGATTATTGTGGGACGATTGGGACTATGATATACAATAAGATCATGCCCAGCCCACTACTCCTCATCCGATCAATATTCTTTTCTTCGTCTAACATCATCCCTTAATGATTCAACAATCTATTTTAAAACCAATTCCTACCTAATAGACGGAGTACATATGTGTCACTAAAGTACTCTATAGCATAAATAACAAATTTTAAACCATGGCAGTCAAAGATAAATGGTTCACTCTCTGATCGGATTCGACACCACAATTGATTTACGCACTTTATGAGGTTTTAAGGTCTAAACTATCTGTTATGACAATCCCAATTCAAAAGTAACAACTCAACCTTCATCATGGTCTACTCCCCTTTCTAAAAGCAGTGATATTTCGCACCAGGGACTGCTTTCAGTGCATAAGATTTAACTATTGGATCGTCTTTACACATTTCACAATCCATTAATCATTTCCTTTAGAAACAACTATTTAAAAAATTTGGATTTTCTTCCCATACTTTTAAAATAAAAGTAAAAGGGTTTATCAATCACGAATTCATTAATGACAAAATTTTAAAACATTCATTTGCCTTTCAAAATATTATTTTATAAAATCTATCTATTATATAAAAGCCACAAAATTAATTGCATCACTTTGAAATAAAATTTTAATCCCTTTACAAATGTCTTTCGCTTATTCTTATATAATATAAGCTAAATACAATATCCGTTCATAAAACCACTTATAAAATAATGCTATAGTTTCAACTTTCAAAACAAATTCCCTTTTCAACGGTTTCTTAAAAATATTCATTCTTATAAATTTTCCATTCCTAAAATTCAATTCTTCTACAAACTTCATCACCTCTTTATCAAGTGTATCCACCAAATTAATCCAAAAGATCTAGTATTTTCTCACTAGTTTCTAGCCACGCCTGCACCACTAAATATGATTCGGTCCTATGGTTTTCTACTCATACCGAGGAAAAATTTGCACATCTTTAGGAGATCAACAGATGGAGGTAGTCGGACATAGTCTTCCATTTATATAATAAGAGAAAGCACTGCGGGTTTGCACGGGTCTAGTTTATTGCTTATACATATCGATGGAACCAGAAGAGAATGTTTTTTCGTTGAAATAATCCTGGTCTCGATTTTAGTACCATTTAAGCTCTGGTTTCTGCCCAACCATTATTTATCTATCTCTATTCTAATTTCTATCTCGGTTATTTACCATCTTCTACTATCTAAAATTAGGATTCATTATCAACTCCTGGTTAGATAGTCAACTCAACTAGAATAGGAAATTATGTATACGTGTACACTCAATTCTTATATAATACACACACCTTTTTCTGCCCTCGGATTTAACATCCAAACCGATTTAACATCACGAAAACCGAAAAGAACAAACTGTTTGGAAATGATAACAAGAAATAAAACAGAATCTAAGTATATCTTTCTGAACTCACAGTAGAAGGAAACAACATACAATTTGAAATATCTTTAAAATTAAGTCTAATCCAAATATATAGTCATGTTTATACAACATACTCCAATCCAACTATCACATAATAGTGTCAAATGGATATATATAATATTTACAGTAGGAAATGTCATCATTATCCACACCTTCAACATCGCATATATAGTCCCGACTCCATACTTCGTCAACCTATTAATACATATTTAGAAAAAGGTGGAGAGAGTCACATATATGCCTATGTGAGTGTAATAAATGTGCTTTGTTACATACAACAATTATACCATAACATATTTTGGTTATCCATAATATCTAACATCATGTCTTAACCCGCTTTACCTGCGATCATAGAGTTAGTCCAATAATACTACTTGGTTGACATATGAATATAGGGTCACAACTCAACAAACAAACATTATGTGGATGATGGCATGGATTCCATCGTTCAAACACCATCGCACCAAAACACAAACATTGTATAATCCTTGACGCTGATATATGTTCAAACACCACACCCAACCTAACATTACATGGAAAGTGGCATGGATAACCTCATTCAATCACCGTCACGAAATCTCATACAGAAAATGATGTAGAGAACAATGTTCAGACAACGTCATGCCATATCAACAGCCATAAATCAAACAATATCCACCATTCAACAATACCACATACATTCCAAGTATCGATCAGCAAAGACATCGAATATATCCGTACACACATTCATATATTTACAGCCACTTATATATCCATTCTTTGATAGATTAACATCAAACACTAGCAAACAACATCACAAAAGACCTGTTGTAGTTAAACAAACACATTGGAATCCAAAATGGGTACAAACACTAATCTATACAAACCCTGCTAGGTTTAGGTTCAACCTGACTCCCAGCAGGTCCAACCAACTGACCGGTTGGCACCAACTAGTTTTTTGATTGGTGGTCTTTGCCAAGCATTACAGTGTTGTTAATATTATTTTTCTTTCTTTTTCGACTTCTAATCTCACGGTTTTTCAATTAAATCCCAACTTCTTATGTGATGTTTCTAGATGATTATACTTTCATTTAACATAGATTTTATATACATATAAGTCAAACTTTTTCCTTTTAACATTTTCTAACTGCAAATACGCCTTTATAAATATTTATAAATGATATTAAATTCAAAATAAATTACCTTTATTCTTTAAAATTGATATACTTCATTATTAAACATTATTTCCTACTTTTAAACGTCATATTACGTGTGTATAAATTATACATCATTTATAACATATAAACATACCATATTCTTCACTTTAGTTAGTATAACATATTTATAATTATATACGTACATACATACGTGTGTGTGTGTGTGTGCATATACAAATGTTTTTATTTACTGTTTAGTACGTATAAATTTCAGAAATCGACAAGCACGTTTGTCCAAGTGGTTAATTGATTCGGCTTTGATGCAGGATGTCACAAGTTCGAAACTTGCTTTCGAACGTTTATTTGACATGGGATATGTTGTCCCAATGATTTGTTGTATATAAAGTACCAGTTCAAAAAAAAATTCAGAAATCATTTTCATATATTTTAATCACTTATCTATCTACATGTATTAAAACATTCTACAACCAAATCATGTTCTCTTTTTCTATGTTCAAGCAATCCTCTTCTTCATAAATCAAATTGATAGTTCTAATACCCAAAGTAAATTTATTTATATCATATTTCATTATAATTATTATTTCATATCAGTAGCTATAAACCTAATGCTCTAAATTATCATTGCTAAGTCACGAAAATCATAATATTAAAGCAGTAGAACAAAATATGTTTCAAATTATATTAGCTTGCTCACTTTGCTTTATTTCAGCCCTAAACTAAAGATCCAAAGCTATAATCCATTACTAACCAAAAATAGAGTGCCTTCGAAATTTGTGTGTTCATGACTCTAATTTGTATCAGAGTATAGGCCTCCACTCGCTCTTCGATTTGGTACTTGAATTATTCATTTTAGTGAAGATTTGAGTCAGAAATCTTTGCTCGAATAGAATGTGGCTTTTCTGATTCTTCGAGACGAGGGGAAGAAGATGAAGTAACATACTGAATCGAAAGTTTCTTACTTGGATTCTAAATGGCCTACTTATAATTAAAGTGAAGTGCATGTTTAAACTAGGTTGGACCAAGCCCATTTCAAAATTTGAATTTTTGATTTAGTTTCGTCGATAACTCCATCATTCGGACTTCGATTGAACAAATAAATACAAGCGCGGATAAGAAAAACAAGACGGTCGTAATAGTATAAGTTTCGTCTCCAAATTAAATTATTTGTAAAATTACTATTTTGCCCCTATATTAAAAATTATTAAAATATCCCTGCATAGATTTACTTATCGAAATTACGAGTTATTACACTCATTTATTAGGGAGTTTGAGAATTTGTGCCAACTTTTTCTAGTGATCATCTGATAATCTTCGAAAACACCATCGGGTCTCTTAGATATTTGTAGGCCTAAGGAGGAAGGTGGACTTGGTATTAAATCCCTTAAAGATGTATGTCAAACTTACTCCTTCAATCATTAGGCTAGGTTCTTAAATAACAATTCACTTTGGGCCAATTTTCTCTCCTTTAGATATAGATGACAAGCTAGACCAGTTTGTAGTGGCCTTTCATCCTATTCTAATAAGACTTGAAAAATGGTGCAAACATCCAAATCGGCCTTTGATAATATTTTTAACACTTTCTTTGGTCAACGATGGGATAATGGAAAGTTTAATGTTAAAGAAACTTAGAATTTAATTCATCTCAGACGTAACCCGCAATTTCGGTATTAGTTGATTTAGGACAAAAGGCTACCTCCTTAAATCTTTATATTCATGTGGAAACTTTTACACGATGCTCTACCTCTAAATAATAATATTAAAAAAATCCATATTTTCGTCTCTAACATATAATGAAAATGGGAATCACTTGCTTGGACATAGGATTTGGGCATACTTTGATGGTCCAATGGAAATTATATGGCTTGGTGGTTCACTAAATGCCCATTCACTTTTTTGGCGGTCGCGCACAAGGGGAAAAACGCCGTCCATTTAATTTTAAAAATTGTTCTTTGTTTTATTTGTGGTATATTTATGTGCTAGAAATAAGATGAATAATGGGTATATTTTAATATCTCATATATATGAGGACATGATAATATAGATTTACAAGAATTGCTATCTTTGTTTTTAAGGCATATCCCTACAAAGGATCTAACAACGCTTATATTAATTCCTTTAGTCGAGACTTTCACATTGATTCATCTTAAATTTTTCCTGCGAATATCACTTGCCTTGTTTACTACTTACAAGTCGGTGGTTGACAACGCACTAAATAAACGCTAAGAAATGATTTTCCATTGCACGCAATAAGATCATTTCATGGATTTATTCACCACGTCAGTAAGAAACTTCCAAATATCTTTCAAACTTGGTATGGAACGACGAACAAGAGATATAATCAGAAGATATCTATTCCGCTTAAAGACTTTATTGCTTTCGCTTTTTTTCCTCTAAGTTTGTGATAACTAACATTGTCCCTCAACTAAAAAATAAAACTTTTTAATCTTCAGTCTGAATTTTTTTCAAAGTTTTACTTGTCCCTGATTCCATTTTTTTAAATACACACACAGATATATATATATATATATATATATATATATATATATATATATTTGTGTGTGCATGTTTATATTAGTTTATGCTTACTAGATTGTTTTCCGGATTTCAATATATTAGTTTATAAAATGTTCACGTGTAATGGTAGGACGAACATGTACGGCATCTCGAGGTCAGAAATAAGCTTACAATAATTTAGTTTTTTTTTGCTACAAACTAACATGATACCATAAGTTCTTGGTATTATCAAGAGTTGAGTATGTCTATTTCGAAGCCTGCAAATTCACACGTCAGTTTAAGAAGTCCTGGAACAACAGTAAAAAAGCTTACACCCAAAGTTTAGATCTAAGTGTTTTTAATAATACTTTTAAAAGCTTCTTAAAGGAATATAAGTATAATCATAGTTTCGAAAACTGAAGCATGAGTTGAACCGTGTGGTGAAAGTAAAAGGATTAAGTGGTTTAACTAGCCGGACCGTAAAAACCGCATTAATCATTACTTTTTATTTTTCGAATTTAAATATAAAATTATTTCAATTAATGTTAAATTTAACCAATTATAATTAATATATTGAACTTTAAAACAATTATTCTTGAACGTTTCATAACAAATATTAATTGAAATAATTCTATAACAATATTTTTAGCATAAATTAGAAATTCTCTTATTTTTTGAAATGAAAGTTTAATTCAATCATGATTCGTAAAAGGCAAGCTAATACAATGTATAATGTAGTTTAAAATTGATAAAATTATTCAATAATTTAGCGGCTAAGGTTAAGAAATTATTTATTAATTTGATTATGTGAAAAAATAAAAATTGAAGCTATATTTCTTTTCCTCAAATTCGAAAAACCATGCGGTTCAAAAAGATCTATTCAACGGATTTTTCAATATTTTAAGATTAGACCGCGAATCCATGCACACATAAGATTATCTCATTTTCATAGTACTCCAAGGTTAAAGGTTACCAGTGGTCAAACCGAGATTGGACTGGGTATTTAAAACAGTGAGTATGATAGAACAAATGATTCATAAAACTGTTATGCAGCAACAATGAACAGCCTTAATTAAAATGTAAATAAATCAACTCACCAGTGTTTTATGCACACCTGGTTATTTTTTACAAGCCGTTACATTAGGTAATATCCTGACAATCTAAACATGAAATAAAACTAAAGCCTTGATGTTCAATAAATGAATAGGGGATGCTTTTGACTCTTCACTATAACTTAGAAGCAAATTTTGATGCATTGCGTATTTGCACCATATGGTCGAAAACCTGAAGAAAAAGATCTAATAGATAAGCAAATGATATTTTGAGTGTATTGGTAAAATGATAAACTTACAGTAAAGGATACAAGATTAAAATGAAATCCAGGCAAAATCCAACCAAGATCCGTAGCAGAATATAAGCCCAAAATGAGATGTAGTAAAACAAAATAGGGATGCGATGGAAAGCAACTGAATAATAAGGAGTGACAACACAGGGTACAGATTAATGACTAAGGTTAATACAAGAGCATATTAATAACGATGTATACTAGCAATAAGCTATGAACAGTGGAAAAAAGGCTGCTTGAAAGTACAAATGAACCCTGTAATATATAAAAGGAAAAATCCATTCCTAAAAGAAGATCATGAATATTTTACATGCTATTCTATTATATATTAAAGTTCATGAAAGTATCGATTATATTTCTTGGCCTATTGGTTTCCTATATATTAAAAAAGGATTATCGTTTAAAACATAATAAACAATGATTAAACAAATAAATCTGTCGTGTCCTACCATTCTAATAACGCAAAAAATTAAGCTTCATAAAGAGCAATTTCAACTAAGGTTTGATATAAAATAGGAAAATTCAAATCCTAAAAGATTTGTTGTGTATAAAGTACCATTTCAAAAAAAACGTCAAGCATGTTTCCTACTGTTGTATATAAATAACACATCTACTAAGGAACTGAAACAAAAAAAAAAGTACAACTTGGTCGAGGAAAATGCAGTATAATGCAAATAATTATGTTTATTTACTGTACTTAAATATGTACTTATATTGCTACTAGTTATCAATACGTTAATGCATTATAAAAATATACTATAGTAACATATAAATATACTAAACATAAATAACCACCAAACACACTGTTATTCAACTAAATGTTTTATTGTACAGAAAGGCTTTACTAAAAATAATTAAATCCAACAGCATAAAAATAAGTTTCAAGCTATTGCTATCTTCAAGGTAGCTTAATGAACAAAGATAAGCATTAACATCCGAGACTTGTAAACCTTTTAAACATTTAATCGAACACATGGTCATTTTTAGACTAATTATTTGGATTAACACTATTTTGCGTTCGGGGTGCATCTACCTAAGAATTGAATTTCCATAAATTCAAAATAGGATACATGCAGTCCACCTCTAGAGTTTTCTTACATCAACAATCTAACTAGAAAAACCATCACCCATTGCACCTGTTGTTATTATCACGTTTATCCAATTAAAATATTTCAAGGAGAATGAAACAATACCACATCAAAAAATGATTTTAAGAATGAAAAATTAGAATTACCAGGATTACAGGATGTATTTCAACAATTATGCATCGTCCAAAAGTAAACAGAAAAGGTAGAGAACTTTAAAAGAAAATGGGATCAAGGAAAAGGGTATAAGAGTCATGCCTATAACAGAGCAGTAGTGTGGTTGCCTTCTAGTTGAACGTAGCGATATTGTGAAATAGGACTGCAATAAGCACATGGTATAGTGTGAGGCACGGTAAATGTTTACAAAATTAAAAGTGAGGAGAAACAACTGTTACTGAGAAGAAGTCACTGTCACAAAGGAGGAGCAGAATAGGAGAATAGGATGGTAGATCAGTAGAAAATGTATATTGCACCAGATTAAATATGATGTTAATGGTAGGAAATACAAAAGAATCTCATGCGATGAGAATAGCCCTAGACAAAATAGGTTCAACATGCAGGAAATATATCTTAATGTTTTTTTTTTTTTTTGAATTGGTACTTTATATACAACAAATCATTGAGACAACATATCCCGTGTCAAATAAACATTCGAAAGCAAGTTTCGAACTTAATGTTTATAATATGGAAAAGGATCATGAAAACTTCATGAATGAGTGTTTTAAAATAATGTGAAACCTTTCAAGCTTGTATGAATGATAAGAAGAATATGTTGAAATAGTTTAGAATTATTACTAATTCTAAACATAGGAAATTTAATCTTTTTCTAACATTTTGTCTTTGTGAAATACAAAAACGTGAACTTCGCAGCTTTATTTGGTACCAACTTAGATACGAGACTTGATCAAATCTTGCGGCAATCGGTAGCAACGGTAATACGGTCATGATATACTAAATGAAGAAATTAGAAAAGAGTGTGTATACTTAATTTCAAACTAAAAACATTATAAAATTATAGCAATTAAAATTTTCCCTAATGTTATATATTTTATCAGGATAGATCGTTCAACCATCAAATAAAACTTGATGGGACTATTTATTTAATGAAACGTGCTATATTTAATAGGATAGATCCTTTAAATACAACACATTTCATCAAATAAACGGTATATTCAAGTATTATTAGATGATTGAAAGATCCATTAAACAAAATATAAAATATTAAGCAAAAATCCATTTGATATGATTTTATAATGTTTTTAGTTTAAAAATAAAGTATACATACTCATTTTAATTTCTTCCTCTAAATATTCTGGCCGTGTTTATCACTGCTACTGAGTGCCACAAACATTGGATAAGTTTCATATCTAAGTTGGCACCGTTTTAAACAAATATGTGAAGTTTACGCTTTCTTGATTCACTTTGACAAAAATGTTAAGAAACAAAAAATCTCATTCCTATAATAAAATTAGCAACAAAGAAGGATTTTTATACTATTTCAAACATAAGAGTTAAATTTTGCGATAATAAATACAAATTGTTCCAACATATTCTTCTTATTATCCATATATGCTCGAACAGGTTTCACGTAATTTTAAAACACTCACCCAAAAGTTTCATAAAATGACCTCATAATCCTTTTATATTATAAACATTCAATTAAAATCTATTATGTGCATGTCGAACCCATTTTGTCCAGAGCCGTCTCTTATCGCATGAGATTCTTTTGCATTTTCTATTGGTACACAAAAGGTACAATATTCAGATTTTTTGTAACAACTAACCCACTCTACGGATTATGCAGATTGTAGCATTTTTGTTTCATTATATTGTGCTTTAAAATGTAAAAAAAAATAACAATCCACATAGAAATATTGTCCCTTTGTTGTTGACAGCTAATTTTCTTACACTGCCCAGACTCAACTCTAATTAGTGCTTCAACAACCTTATTATTTTGTAGATCTCAGTACACCCTTAGTGAATGGCTACAACTCAGCCGCCATGGTGTGAGAAGAAGTTAAGATTGGTGTAGTTATTTGTTCGCAAAGATGAATATGCACACCAAAATCGGTCATTATTACTAGGTATAGTTGGCTTCAATTTTGAACTTTACCTTCTCTAACTTAATGAGAGCTTTACTTAGAAACTCGTGGTTACTTCTTAGCTGGTCTAGATGTAAGAACCTGAAAGATTCATGTCCCTAAAATTTTGGATACTGCTACGAAACAAAATTGATGTTGTTGAAAGGTTCAAAAACTAAGATATTACTTTGATTCAAGATGTATAAGCAAATAACGTTTTCTCATGTGCCAAAAGTAATGTAGCAATTCACTGCTCTATATTGGATATATCAAATATGACGGCCATAAAAATTGTGCAAGAGGCATCATCAAGAGTGGATGTATAGTAATCAAGACTAAATCCTTGACCACGTACCACAAATATGAAACGCATTTACACAGATTATGAAGGTGCCATAGAGTTTTAATTACTTGTTCTTACCATGCATGACACACATGAGAAATTTATTAGACCTTAAAACAAAGTCTCATGGAGGAATGTGCCCTAGGTCCGTATCGTTTATGATAAGTGTGAAAATTAAGAAAGATGAAGTTTCAATGACACCCCTCTTTTGACGCACTCCTGCCATATTTTGAATTACACGACTTTAACTACTATGAAATTGTATAGATGCTTAATCTGCATTATGAAAATCATCTTTGATGAGATCGTTTTGAATCATCAACATAATAAGTCAATACTAACCGTTAAAAAGTTTACTTTATCAGTTGGTTTTAAACATCAAGTCTATCACTTTACGTGTATTTAAATAGTCTCAAATTTTGGGAAGATGAAAAAACATAATCATTACATTGAAAATTAAAATGAAACCAATAAAACTTTCAACAATCATTAAGAACATCAAATATTATGTGTGTGTGTGTGTGTGTGAAATTGTCTTTGGAGGATAAGTACTTTGACCATAGAATTGTAACTATATGAAAAATCATAATCGTTACATTGAAAATTAATACGAAAACAGTAATACATTCAACAATCTTTAAGAACATCAAATATTTTATATCCTATTACACATACGTACATACATATATAAATATATACTAGCATGTACATATTACAACTCTCAAAATATGTTGTAGTAATGTCCATAATTAGTTTTAATAATTTCTACAATGTTCTTGAATGTAGTAAAGAAGAACATCTACAATAATTTTTAACGACTCCACGATGTCATAAGAAAAAATAATCGTTTTACAACTATAGATGTGATAACATTATAAAAATCATTATTTCTATGTCTTGACAATATATTTTTCCTGCTTAAAAAGTATGATTTTATTGTGGTGCCATCTTGTTGAAAGAAAGACTTGCGAGCTTCAACAAATGTGGGAAAGAAGCAAGCATTCGTGGAAATAAAGGAAAATTTCTTTTGAAAAGAAAATTTCTTTTGATACATCTCACTACTTGTCTTTACGAGGTCAACTGATCGAAATCTATGTTAGCAAACATCCTTCACAATTTAGGAAACTCATTGCCAAGGATTTTGTCAACATTTCTCATAATGCAGTTATATCCACAGCTGTAAATTGACTAGTTTTCTTACAACATCTATAAAAACATTGCAAAAATATGGATTAAATGACATTTCAACTATATTTTATAAACATTATAAAAATCAACAAATTTAATAATAAAATATACAACATTTCATAATTATTGCAAACAGGTTTTATACAACATTATGTTACCAGTATAAACATGGTTTGCAAAATATTGTAGATATTCTTGTCCTCGGACCGTTTATATGGCATTGATCTAAAATTCACATGGACCGAAAAACATTGTAGATATAATTTCAGACAGAGTATCTTATTGTTGTTTAAACTACATGACTATACTAAAAGTATGTTGTAAAGCCATAGAAAAAGTAATGTTTATAAAGGATGTTAAAGTGATACATTACAACACCACTAGAGCTTTGCGGAACGTATTTTCATTTTGGGAAACGAGATGTAAACTGTAATTATGATTACAAATTCTACTAAATAAATTAAAAAATGCATTTTTATTTCACATAAGATACGATTATATCATCAAAAGAACAGTAATAGTAACACCAAAATACAAGTACATAACACAACAAAAAATTAATATCTTATATCTTGAACAATAAACGAGATGAGCATTTTTAAAAACAAAAGATGAGTTTCTTTTAGTATTATGGTCATGGATACTGTAATATAATTTACTCACTGAGATCCAAGTCAAACAAAAAAGTACATCCATCTCATCGTTGCTCCTGAATATCAAATATTTCTTCATTGGCGTAAAAATTCAAATATTTTTAACGCGAATAAAACGCCAAAGCTTATCAACTATACATAGTTCCATTAAAACTTATCAACTCCAACAAGAAAAAAAAGGAAAGGATGGCTGTTTAGTTTCTTATTTTCTCATATCCTTGTCTTCGATATAAATGGCTACAAGATTCATATCTGGTGGCATTTCAGACCATCAGATTTCATAACTAAAACCATGATTCAAGGGATTTGTGGACTTAATAAGCTTGTGATTTCTGTTTTGAGTGCAAAGGAATTGAATACATACGAGTATATAATTGTTCACAAATACTTCAGCTATTGATTGTAAAAGCTTACTGGTGTTTATCTAATCCTATCATGATTCCTTATAAAGAATCCATAATTATAGTATGTAAACCATGGAAAGTCATTTACTGATCTGTCATGAATACTTCTGTATGTTATATTATCTTTGACCTTATTTTATATCATTGCAATATAATCAGACAACTCCAGAATGGAATGATACTGCACTATAATCTAGCATGCGATTTGCATTATTTTTACTACTTCGATGCAAATATATTGATCACATCATAGCTCATACTAACAACATAAGCCCATGTAAGAATGAAGAACAATAAGATTACAAGTAACTTTTTAGTTATGTCTCGTATTAATTTTGATAATAATACAGTAAGAAAGGATACTTACAGGTAAATGCAAGCTTATAGAACTAAACAATGTAAACTGAATCTATAGATTTCAACAACCGTTATCGTCATTTGATCTTCAAAGCATCTTATAAGCACTCATTTCATTATGAAGAAGAAAAATGAAAAAAGATATGAATAAACATGGATACATAAAAAATTACAATAATTAACAAGTGATTTAATTAAAACAACTGCATATTACATGCTTCACAGTATATGTTTTCAATTTCTAATCGAGCTTTTGATTTAAAATTCAAGCATGCATTATGAAAAGAGCATTAATGAGGAAACACATGTTATCCTACATATGCATGAAGCATTATAATGCAAGCACGACATTATGTTATAGTTTTCGTTGATGTTAAATTTAAGCAAAAAATGTGTATAATTTCAAGAAAACACCATTTAAGTAAAGAATGAAAGCTTTAATGACTTTTAATTTAATAAGGAAATTATATAAGCATTTGTTACACGACCATCTACCATGAACATAGTAGCTAAGGCACAAGGCTTGAGCCTTGGGCTTTTTTGAGCCTTGGGCTTTTTTGAGCCTTGGGCTTTTATGTGTGCCTTTTATACAAGTTTGATCCACTATTTTACTAACAACAAATTAATTTTTAAACCAAATTTTAGAATTCATTCAACCATTTAAATATTAAATTAACTAAAATTTAAATTTTAAACCATATTATAAAGTTCATTTAACAATTTAAATTTTTTAATTATTTTGTAAACTAAAATTTGAATTTTGCAAAAAGTCGCTTCAATCTGCAAAAAGGCACACTCAAACTGAAAGAAAAAAGACGTAAACCTTGAGCCTCGCGTTTTTTTGAGCCTAGACGCACGTCTTAATAACTATGACTATGAACGATATTATTAACCCGAAGGGAACATATAGTTTGTTTATGATTTATTTTATTATGGACAACACATAAGAGAGGGGAATGAAATTCAATAGGTGATATAGCCAATTGACAACCTAGCAATGCTTATAAGCAAAAAATTTATGTAATTAACTTCCTTATTCTTGCAAATGTAAATTGGAATCTATGTTGTGATCCCAAATTGGATTAATATGAAAGAAGCATTGATGTACTTGCAGACAAGTTTTTTTTTAACCTCCATTTTTCACATACAAAATAAAATACACATGAAGGTCAAAAGGATAGTAAAGCTCTTATGTAAGTTATACTCTATTATAATTTACACTCTTTAAACATATCAAGCTTTAAATTGAATATTCTAATATAGTATCATTCCAACCATAGAGAAAGCTAACTTTTATGAGCAAGCAGGTAAGATCTAAAAAAGGATGAATCGGCAGTTTATTCAAGTAATGAATTGTGTTAGTTTGATACATAGGACCCAAAAAAATTGAAACGGATAACATGTACATAAATTTCATTCTTGCTAAGTCCACTCCATAATCAATTACAAGAAAATAAATAGTTTTACCATTAAAGCAAGAGCTCACGAGATTCCATGATCTAACACAACAAATAGAAAAGTAAAATATGATTAAACACGTGATTTGCATTACTTTTAGTACTTGTTTTTTGTTAATAGATGATCGATTGATATTTAAAAAAACAAATGATCATCATAATGTGAAATGAATTCAAAAACTGATATGATTGCTAAAAAATTATTTATGCAAATAGAATTAATCAAATGACTGGAAACAAGATTTAACGATGTAAATCAAAGACTGCAAATTCAATAGAATGAACTGTAGTTGTCTAATTAATCAGTAACATTATGAGCATTCTTCAAAATACTCTTAAATAAAATTTGCAACTCTGTCATATATAATACTTTTAGTTTTAGAAACTCTAGAGCAAAAAAAGAAACAAAGAAAACAATTATTACAATAATATTCAGTATGACTAAACCACCATACTATGCATATAGTAAACTTCTCTGTAGGCTCTGCATATTTTGAACTGATGTTATTACGTTAGCAATCAATATTTAAGTTTCTGAATTTCAAATTGTAACTTCTCACAATTCACGCAAGAAGCACGTTCTAACTTTACGATTTATTATATATTTCACGTGCACAACGCGTGATTTTATACTGTTTATTCTTTTTCATGTAGTGCATCGGTAGTTGATAATAATCATTGTTCTTTGCACGTGCATGTTCCATTGAATCTCAGTACGTATAAGGTACACTGAATATCTATTTGGCATACTGAGTTTCGTGGAAGCTCTATCATTTTCGTACAAGTTTAAGCCATGATCAATGAACAAGAGTAGATACAAAAAAAGAACAATTCTTTGTATGTGCCATACCTTGAATATACAAGATGAAATTGCATTGAAGAGCCATCTCTTTTATCACACACCTGGAATCATCATTCAAAATAATTCTGTAAAGCATAAAGACTTGATTACATCGATGATACATACTTAAAAAATGTATTTAAACATCAAATTTTCCAGGGATGTAAAGATGTATAACTAACAGCCAACTTTAGTTGAAGTTGACAATTATATTTCAAACAGTAATTAACACAAACACACTACTAACTACATGATTAGAACATGGAAGATGATGATAGAAATTGTGGAAACATCAGTAGTGAACAGTGGAGAGTAAAATATATACGAATCTCAGTCCTACCATCAGTCAATCATACATGAACCAATACAATTAACTAAAAATACACAACAATGAATGGTTCGAAGTGGCAATATGGTCAATCTACTAACTTAAACAGTGGATGATGATGATCTCCGTGGTTCATTTGTCTGGACATGATTTTGGTTATCGTAAGAACTGTGTGCGTAACAAAAATAGTCGAATTGACGGTTGTAGGTAGGAAAAACAGTTTTTCAAATAATTGAACTTTTGTGGGAAACTGGCAGTAGACTTAGGGCCTGAGGCGAAATGAATTTTCACACGCAGAGGATAAAATGGAGCGGCAATTAAGCGAGGATGATCGAGAAAGGAAAGAGCAAAGCAAACATTATAAATCAGATCGACTTACCTTCTGACAAAGAGCTCGGAATGTCCATCAAACCGCTGACATCTGCCGATGTTTCCAGATCAAGATCTAGAGGTAGTATCTACGCTAGAGGCATCGCCAGTGCATCCTTGCAATTCCTCGTAAATAATCAGGGATTGAAATTAGAGTCACATGAGATTGATAAAAGTAAGGCAAACTTTAGTAATAGGATCCAGTTCCTCTTGACTACAAGCTCGGAAGCAAGGAAAAAAACAGAGGAAAATCTCAGGCCGCCGCAATTTTTTTTAGGGTTTGCGTTGTTTGGTTACCGTACGTAGTTTTGATGTTTTCAAATACATAGACGGTGAAGAAGGGCTGCTTATTGTCCGGCCTAATGAAATTAGTATAAAGGCAAAAAAAACATGCTCCGTGTTTCATGTAATTTTATTTTGTTGAGTATATTAGCAAATGCCGTTGTACCTTTTGAGATTCCTTGACAGTCCATTTGATATACATTTGTATTTAATTTTTTTCTTTATAACTAAGAGACCATGTTAAAAAAATAAGATTGACCAAGTAATGTTCCATAATTTTCTAAAAGTCCGAAGTTTGAAAAATAAATAAAAATGAATGGTTGGAGTGGTGTACTTTCATGTATTGTATTGTCATGAATGTTTATAAAATGGAATTTTCAATATATATGCTATTTTACAAAAAAATATAATTATATATCCTTCGTGCGCTCAATGCGCTTATTTTGCGTTCAATTTGGTTTCTATTGAGAGCAAGTGAAACAAAAACATGTGGCAGATAGGATGCAAAATATGGTTTCCATTGATAACACTATAATTTTATAGATTATTACACAATATAGATAAATCCAACTTTAAAAAAAACTTCTTGTTCATAATAAATGTGTATGTGTACGTATGTGTGTATGTATGTATGCGCGTGCGCGTTACTTTTTACTCAAACAAACGAGTTGCAAACACATTAAGTACCAAGAAACAACCTCATTTCAAAATATCATATTGCTTCGTAAATCTTATTAGTTTGATTCTAGTTTAGTCTGGTATTCTATTTGTTACGAACTAGATAATAATTACAAGTGTTATGGTACGCGTTTTGCGCTTGATGATAGCATATACTTTGTGAATAAATTGATTTTTTTAACAAATTATATACGTTTAACATATTTAAGAATATTTTTTTTTTAAATATGTAACTATGTTTTTGCGTTGGAATCATGTGTAATCAATTTGAATTTCACTTCTAAGTTGAAACATTTTGTTTTCTTGTTAGGTCGAATTTTCGTTTCTGTTGTCAATTAATAAAGAGCGAAAACGTATAGAAAGTTTAATTGTTACACTACAAGGGGATTAACGATTTCCGACGGCTCAAAACCGTCGGCGACCGTCAGGTGCCATCGGCCGCCGTCGGAAAAAGCCGTCGGAATATACTGCATCGGGGAGCAGTATTTCCGACGGCTTTCGACAGAGGGTGTCGTACATGTTTCTGACGGCTTTCGACGGTTTTCGACGGTCGAAAACCGTCGGAAATAATCTGCTACAGGCCACCGGAAGCCGTCGGAAATTTTGACCTGTAAGCTGTCGGTAGCCGTCGGAAATCTGCTGTTTTTTTTTTTTAAATTTCGCTGCAGATATTGTCTTCCAACCATATTTTTCTTCCACACACTATTGTATCAATACTGCACAATCCAGTATATAATATTCTTACATAACCATTCCAACATTAGCAATAATCCTAACAATAAGTGTTCTACCATGTTATTAATACACAAATTCATCAACATCCTCGTACAATCACATCGTCTACCAAATGTATCAAACATAATTATACATAAATCAATAATTACCTACACCGTCTACCAAATCATTCAAAACTAAAACAAAACATACCTGAACGAGCAAGCAAGCAAGCAATGAATCAATCTCCTCCAGATCCACAGCCAGCTGAGGAAGGGAAGCGGCCACCAAACTGCTGCATATACTCTAGCAATTGTGTGGTCTGCATGGCCTATTGGCGGTTCTGGTCCTCCAGCTGGGACACCCTAGTCCGCAATTCTTCTATATCTACTAGATCACTCTGAGCTCTACTCCGCCGTTTCCTACTCTGACTACTGGCCTGCAATAATTGAAAAATAAATAAAATCCAAGTTTATTATTTTGAAAAGGTCAAAATATCATATTTGAAGTATTGTAAGAAAAAGTAAATTATTTACCGCTAGATTGTCAATCCGTATCATCGACCATGCTCTGCTGGATCCATAACGGACTCAAAAATAGCGTCCTCCTCATCGGTCGTCAGCTGATCTCTACCCGTATCAGCAAGGAGTTTCTACCGTTGCTCCATAAACTTCTCCTACATTAACAAATTAATAACATCATACCTTATTTCATTATAGTTTAACAAGCAAAATAATTACTAATACTGAATAGAATAAAATATGCTTACATGGCCTTTGCTGGATTTTTCGTCCTGCCATGTATACGAAACAGTCCCGTTTGGATTAACATGCTCGACAGCATGCGTACGGGTGAACACGTCCATATAGCAGACAGGACCATGTGCCTCGGCTTCCTGAAGTTGATTGTTACATACAATTATTATACATTTAAAATTATATAACATAAACTATTTACATTTATTATTCAGTAAATTTACCAACTCCTGCCGATACTGCTGAAACGACTTAGATCCTCCGCGATGAGTGACTGGATTCTTATTTCTGTTTGCAGAGTTTCTATCTGACTCTGCCTGTACATTCAAAATTTGATACATTATTTTTCGATCACGTCAAATTAATAAGTCAAAATAATTTAGTGTACTTGCCTTTGCCTCATCCGTCTTCCAGTATCTCAACCAAGCTTGTCATACACTCTCTTCCATCCACCGTGTTTTCTTACCAGATTTCTTCATCTTAGATATTGTGTCCCTGTAGTTCTTGTGCATCTTCTTCATCCAATATCCTCATGCCAGCATCATATCATCTGTCTGGATTTCTATCTCAGCTTGTGTTTCACGATAAAAAGTAAAAAAAAGATTACACTTTAAACGATAATTAAACAGTAGAAAAACGACAAAAACGAATTAAAAATGGAAAACAGAAAAATATACATACTAGGACATCCTGCCATATACACTTTATGATGTGAGGAGGGATGTTATCCCACTTCGGCCAGCACACACTCATCCTACTACGATAATAAGCTCTAGCGACATCCAGCACAACCTTCGAGGGAAGTAGGTCGAACCTCATGTTTTTAAATACGATATAGATAAGTACGTACGTATATGATAAAAAAAATAAGATGTTGAAAAAAATTTAATTCTTACCTATCTGCTCTAGGCACTAACGAAACTACTGGATGCTGTGGCTCTTGCGATGAGCCACTGCTATCGCCTCCTGGCGATCGGGAAGAACTCCTACCTCTATATGACATAATGATAAACCTGTGACATATATACACATCATTATATAAGAGAATGATAACATGATAATTAAATACATTTCATATGAAAATGACATCAACGGTATAAATTGCTTAATTAATGACTGAAATGGAAATAGGAATGGAAGTGTGCTATACCTGATTCATAATGGGTGTACTCTTCCGACGATAAGCAGATTTCATTGCATTTTTAATATAAATTGCTAAATAAATGACAAATGGAAATGACATAAAACATGTAAACAATGGTAAACGGATTTGGTTTCATAGTTACATCAATTTCATATTACATCAAGAATTCAACATAGTTACATCAATTGCAAAAAAAAACAGATTCAGATTTATATCAGTCATCATCGTCTTCTGATTCAGATTCGGTCTCATTTTCTACGATATTTTCCTCTGCACTGTCAAACGCTTCTACCAAAATATTTGATTCATCGATCAAAGGACCAAAATCTGTATGATCATCTGTAATTATTATTTCGTTATTTTGCTCAAGATCTGCCTGATAAGCTTGTTCGTCCGGAATATTCTTCCCATCGAATGTGAATCTGGCCTTTGTTTTAAAAACTGCAGACCAATCTGCTTTATCTCTTTCTAGAGACGGATAAGGAGCGTAATAAACTTGCAATGCTTGTTTGGCTAGTACAAAAGGATCATACTTGTGATAGTGTGATGTATGCTTTATTTCGATAAGATTATAATCTTTGTGCACATTAATTCCAGAACCTGAAACATTGCTAAACCAATTGCATCTATATAGAAACACCTCCTCCGCGGGTCGTGAGAAGTATGTCAGTTGCAAAATTTGTGTTAGAACGCCAAAAAAATCATTTAAGTGATTTTCTGGATCATCACTACCTTTAACAAGTACACCAGTATTATTTGTTAATTTTTCTGCACCGTATTCTTTGGTGTTAAATTTATATGCATTGACGAAATATATTGGATATATCTTGACCACTCTTTTTGGTCTCATCGCAAGATGTTTCAACCCTTCGTCAACAACACAATTTCTCGGCTCATAAACGTAATTTGAAAACCAACCGGAAAATTCTTTACTGAGATCTCTGTTCGGATGTTCATGTTCATAAACATTGTTTATATAAGCAAATTATTACATTAGGTTATATACGCGCATGCATTATAGAAAAGAATAAAACACAAATTATTATTTCAGATTACCTAACAAACGGTGCAACCTCAGCATAATTTAGAAGAATATAAGTGTGTGCTACACGAAGATCTCTATCGTCTAGCCATATTTCTACACATTTTCCAAAAGGCCGACCATGTTGTCTAAAAATAGATAATATTGCTTGAGAGAACTCTTGTTCGTCGCCTTCGTCATTTCGAGGAACACTTTCAAATGAAATATTCACATGGTCACTGAAATAGTGAGAGAAAAAGAATGAAGCTTCTTTTTCGATGTAAGATTTACATATCGAACCTTCAACTCGTGCTTTTTACTTCACTTTTTTCTTCAGATGATTCAAATATCTATGCAAAATTATTTTATATTAATTTAATCTTTCAAATGCACTTAAATTACGTGATAACATATTACATACCTCTCAAATGGATACATCCATCTATATTGGACATGACCTTGAAGTCGTGCTTTAGATGGAAGATGAACAGGTAAATGTTCCATTACATTAAAAAAACCTATCGGAAATATTTTCTCTAATTTGCAAAGCAATATAGAAATGTCCACTTCAAGTTTACGTAAACGATGCACTTTTAAAGTAGTCGAACAAAGCTCTTTGTAAAGCACACTAAGCTCCGTTACTACCTTCCAAACTTTTAACGGCAGTAGTTCTTTGAACATAACGAGAAATAAATTTTTCATCATTATGTGACAGTCGTGACTTTTCATTCCGCTCAATCTACCATTTTTAAAGTTAACATATCAGCGAAGATTTGATGATATCCCATCAGGAAATTTTAACCCTTCCACCCATTTTAACACAGCTTTAACTTGATTATTATCTAATTCGTAACATGCTTTGGGTTTTTTACTGTCATTTGGTTTCATATGAAGCTCAGGACGTTTGCGTAATTCTTCTATATCACGTCTTGATTTCAAATCATCATTCGTCTTCCCTTTCACATTCAAAATTGTGTTAAAAACATTATCAAATACATTTTTCTCATTGTGCATCACATCTATGTTATGACGAAGTAGAAGATGTTTCCAATATGGCAACTGTCAAAAAATAGTTTGTTTGCACCAGTTATGAACAACTGATTTGCCTTCAATTTCTGTTTGCTCGCCAGTTTTATATATCTTTGAATAGTCCCTGACAAGTTCATATATGTCTTCGCTTGACCATATCGTCGGTGGTTGTCTGGTTTCTACTCTATTAGCTAAAAAGTTTTTCTTATCTCCTCTGAAGGGATGATTTACATGGAGAAAATATCGATGACAGTCAAACCATGAAATTTTCTTACCATGAGGTAAAGAAAACGCTCGTGTTTCATCCATGCAATATGGACATGTTAGACGGCCGGTAGTACTCCATCCCGAAAGCATTGCATTAGCAGGAAAATCACTTATAGTCCACAACAAAGAAGCAAACATACGAAAAAATTTCTTCTTGGACACATCGTATGTTTCTACTTCTTCGTTCCACGGTATTTTTAACTCCTCAATCAACGGTTGTAAATATACATCGATTCCTTGTGTCGGATCGTCGGGGCCAGGAATGACAACAATAAGAAACATATATTGCGTTTTCATACACATCCATGGAGGTAAATTATACGGTGTGACGGTAATGAGCCATGATGAATATTTAGAACCAAATTGAGAAAACGGAGAAAAACCGTTCGTACATAATCCTAATCTAACATTTCGACTCTCCGCTGCAAAATTTGAATATGTTTTATCAAAATGCTTCAATGCTTCTCCATCAGCCGGATGTTTCAACGTACCCTCTTCCTCCGTTCTCACGCTATGCCATCTCATATTAGATGCAGTTACAGAGGATGCATATAATCTTTCAAGTCTTGGAGTTATGGGTAAGTAATGCATACGCTTGTACGGAACTTCCTTCCCCTTCTTTTTTCTTGGTTTGTATCTCTCCTGGTTACAAACTTTACTATTTCTAAGGTTTGCGTCTTCTTTCCAAAACAACATGCAACCTTTTAAACATGTATCTATTTTCTGATAAGGTAAACCAAAAGCCGACATAAGTTTTTTAACTTCATAGTGATTTTCACACATTAGGTTATCGGACGGCATATGTCTTTTTGCAGCTTGTACAACAGCCGTAAACCCAGCTTCAGTGATGTTGTATTTTGACTTCATCGCAATGTATTCTACGATTACTGACAGCTGAGTGCCGCTTTTACAACCATCCCAAATAGGTTTCTTAGCAGCGTCTAGTAAATCATAAAAAAAATTGCTTCAATATTTGGTTCTTCAACATTTCCATCATCGTCGTCAACTTCAACCATAGGAAACATTGATCATGCTGCATCTTCGACCATATTTTCTATACGGGTCGTCGAAACTATTTCGTTAACGACACTTTCAGACTCAACAGAAGTATTTGCTACAACTTCTCCATGCCGATCACAAACATAATACTCGGGTACGAAACCGTTTTGGCACAAATGAACTTTCACAATATCTGGTAATAAATACTTCAAATGTCTACACCTACTACACGGACAACGAATTTCTAGATCGTTTCCGTTATTACTTAAAGTGAATTCAACAAACACGTTTATACCATTATAAAAATCTTCTTTTATTAAGCCCCTCGGTCCTTTTCTTTGGTACATCCATCCCCTCCGATCAACAAAATAATCAATCATTTTTTGTATTTGACAAAATGAGATGTTCAAAATTTAATATTTATTTTCAAGAATAAAAATTTGAAAAAGATTATTATCATGGTCATATAATATTTGAATTTAAAGAACAACTTCACAAATTTAAAAAATATTTTCAAATAGGGCACATTTTATTTTTTAACGTATCGATATAAAAAATTGTAAATTTTTTTTCTTCCATTGGTCAGGCATCCTACTTCCCATTACAAACACAGTAAGCATTTACATTTCGTATATTACTTCGTCTTAAACGATTCAACAAAATTTCGGCAGCATTTCCCTTTTGTTCGCTGTATTGTATACAAATGCATGTATGCAGGAAACAAAAAAGAAAAGTTAGGCCGAAATTTTATGAACCGTTTGAGACGAAGTAGTATACAAAATGTAAATGCTTACTGTGTTCATAACTTGTCCAATACAAGGACAAATCCAACAAACATTATACCAGTTGAATATAAATGGTCGTTTTTCGAAAAAAAAGACTATTTATACAACGATCATGTACAACAATCGTCAGACGGGGCCAAAAACTCTCTAAGGGACATTCGTCAAAATTACATGCGCACATTTTACGAAAAAATACAGTTTTACTCACTGTTCACATTTACAAAAATATATATTAATTTAACACATTTATTCGACGTATTACATCAACTTAAGGCTCGTTCGACCTTTTTTTTTTTGCATAAGTCAATACACGCACAATATAATATTCCTTGCTCTTACATTCATTTTATCTTATTCCAACTAACACAATACAATGATAGCAGCGCTACACACATATACAATCGTACAATCAAGGCATACACAACGATTTACATATACACGAACAACCACAAATTATACATGTTTTTCGCAATTTCACGATAAAAGATGAAATAGGTATACCATGGAATGCTATAAGCTGTTATAACACTATTGGAAACAAATTCAATCAACAATTACCCTAATTTATCAACTTATACAAATCTAGAATTAGGGTAAAAACTGAATTTTTGGTGAAAATAAGAGATTATACCCGTGCTAGAGAGCAATAGACGTTGATTGCGCAGCCGGGGAGGATCTGAAAGCTCGAAATTGATGATTGAAAGGTTGGGGAAGAGATTGGGGGATTATTAACCTAAAATTTTCGTATGCAGAATGAAAAAGAAGAGGCTTGGCCTGGGGCTGTAAATCGCGAATTTCCGATGGCTTCCGACGGCCGCTGGCGACCCGTCGAAAGCCGTCGGAAATAAGCCATCGTGAGTCGTCGCCCTACCCTGCCGATTTTACGGCATTTTCTAGTAGTGTTAGATTATATATTTAAGTGATGCTAAGTTTGATAATATATATACAGGGGAGCGTATTGAATCTGTAAAAAAATATAGTTACTAAATCATATTTTTAAATGATTGTAATATTTGGTAATATCTATAGAGAGGCGTTTATAGAAGTTTACGCTGATAGCAAAAACAGAAAGAGAAAATCAATAAGAATATAAATTTTAATTATATTATTTTTTTCAATTTTTTTTGAATGATATATCACTTACCACTTAGGAATAAATTTATCATCCCAACCATAATCAATTTTAGGGGAATTTTTTATCATCATTTATTGATTTCTGTACATGTACACTATCTTTTGTTAAAGATGTTTTTGGAGATATATCCACTTTTTGAGTCGACCTTTGTTTATTAGAGCGACATCCATTGGTTGGCTGATAAATTGTGTTGTGTGCTGAAATTAATTTTTTAATATATAGAATAAATTAAGAATAAAGTGATGACTGACATGTACTTTTGAATATTTTTTATAAGAAGCATAATCTTTGTGTATATTTAAAAATAAAAAATAACATGGAAAAAGAATAAATTTTCATCAATCAGTTGATTTATGTCCGTAAATAACATGTAATCTTGAAATTATTTTGAGAATACACAGAGCAATGCACTTGAATAAACAATACAAGCAAATCCTAAAAAGTGCAAATTACCTTTTTAATGTAAAATAGTATTGAAGGTGTAGTCACGGAAATGGTTTTTTTCCTGAAAAATATGATTGAAATAGATTTAAAAATAAAAAATAATATGAGAAAAGAATAAATTTTCATCAAGCAGTTGATTTTATATATGTAAATAACATATAATCATGATATTATTTTGAAAATACAAAGAGCAGTGCACTTAAATAAACAATACAAACAAATTCTAAAAAGTGCAAATCACCTTTTTAATATAAAATAGAAATGTAGGAGTTGCAGTCCCCAAAATGATTTTTCGTGTGGAATAAGATTGAAATACATAAGTGCAAGATATAGCATTGTTTTAACGGTACAATTATAGTAACCTGAAGCTGTGATATCGGAGATTAACGATGACTAGCAAGAAGCGGGTCCAAAAAAAAGTGGTGCTGAGAGATTTAATGGAGATGACTGGAGAAAGAAGTGGAAAAGGAACAAGGGTGGAAAGAGACGTGAATATAGATGGATATAGTGAATGGCATTTGTAGTATTTGATAGATATTTTAACTCCGTTAATAAAATTTTTATACAATTTAATTTGTGTTATATTGAAATGGCCATATATCGTTCACTTTAACTCCGTTTAATCCACGGGTTTTTGCATTGGACTCGTAATTGCAAGTATAACAACTTGGTGTAATTTATTGATATCTTTGGACAAATATAAATTTATGGCATATTTAAATGGATTGGATTTAAATTACGTTATTTTAATTAATAACATCGTTTAAATGTATATACCTTAAATATTGATGTTTATTTAGCAAAATAAAATACAGGTGAGTTAAATTGGATTAAATATGGTAATTGGACATTTGTTTAGAGGGATAAAACGCCATTCCACTAATTAAATAAATTTGATATTTAATTAGCAGAATAAATCCCCATTATGTTATTTTATAGATTTGGACATTTGATTATATATCGCTAATTGATAAGCCACTTTGAATAAGTGATATGTTAACCAATAACGGTTAAGTGTTAAATTTATTTACATAGTCATTGATTATGTAAATATTAGTTACTAGCTTGGAAAATTAATTTGAATGATATGACATCTTGCTTAAGTACTATTGTCATCGTTAAGCTTCTTTCCAATTTGAAAAGTTAATTATTTATTTGAAGGTTATTTTAAGAATAATTATTTTTATCATAAGGTTAAAGATAATATTGGTAATAAGATTTAAAAGTAATAATTATTTATTGATAATGTTTTAAAGATAATCAATAAGTGTTTTTAATAATGATTAAGCTAATTAGTTTATAGGTATGATTCTTAAAAGTTATATCTTATAGTTATTTAAGATTATTTATAATTGTTACTTTAAAGTTATTTAATTTTTGTTTTAAAATATTTTAAATATAATTTAATTATTTATTCAATGTTAGTTAACTATACTTTAATTGTTCAATTTAAGTTATTTAATTGTATTTATGGGTTGATTAATTATCATATTAATATTAGTCAAAGTCAATTAATTATTGTTTTAATAAAGTTTTAAAGTTAATTAATTATTATACTAATATTGTTTTTAAGTTAACTCATTATTGCAATAATAATGTTTAAAATTATTTAATATGTTTTAATGAGATTTTAAGTTATGAGATTTAATTTCAATGAAAAAGAAGGATGGTTAAATAATAACTGATTATTTTAAGTTATATAACGTAATTTTGAATAATGTATGGTTTATTAAGGGAACTTATTGACTTAAAGTGTTTATTAAATAAGTTTTTTAAAATATGGGAAGAGTTTATAAATGGCTGTGAATATTTTTAAATGGATTTTATATCAGCTTTGAGATCTGAAAGGAGAAGTTTTATAAAGGGGGTTTGAGATTTGTTAAGGAAGTTTTAGAGATAGATTTGGAGATATTTATACAATGAAGAGATTTAGAGAAAAATGGTTTATTTTCATGGCGTATTTTGAGGGGTAGGGATTGCCTATAGTTAACGATGGATTCGTTGGGATAGTGACGTAACCATTTACTCGATCCATGATTGACATTGAACGATACTTTCCAAAATCTATTTTTAAGATTTTTCAAGTTTCTAAGTTTTGAAAGTGAAATGGTTTGTGAATATACTTATACCTTTGAGACAAGTATATGGTTATATTTTCTAAGTATCAAAATATAGTATCTTCTGAATATACTTATCCCATTGAGATAAGTATATGGAAGTGATTTCCAAAAGTATTGGAAATGTGATTTTAAAATAACGAAAGATAATTCAAGAGGCATGGTGGTTTTAATGGGAAATATTATCTCTGTTTGTATGTTTGATTATTTGATTGTTAAATAATCGACTATCAATCTTGACCTAAATATGTAGTTTTTCTTAAATTTTGTGGTACAAAAATATTTCATACTTAACACCGAATGATTTTAACTCTGGAAATATCAAGGGAAAATAAGGGAACTACATGGTACAGTTATCCTTGTTGGTGCTATACTATACGTTTAAACTCATTTTGTTCTTTCAAGACAAATGATAAGGAGGTTCGCCCACTTAAACGGTCAGGGGGGTGATCTTCGCTTTTATGTATTGTCCAGTCATTTCCTAAAGAACTGGCATTGAGCATTCTAGAAATCGGAGAATGGTTGTGGGGCACTCGGAAAGAAAAAGAGTACTCGTAACAGATGACTCGAACCTGTAACCACTCTAAAAACCATATATGGTTCTATGGAGGATATTCGTGATATATTGAGATATTGGGATCCATGGGTGATTCCGAAACACGTTGAGGTATGTGAATCCTTGTGTGATTCCAAGACTATATGAGATATGGGAATCTTTGTGCGATCCCGAGACCCATTGGGGTATTAGAATCCATGTGGGATTCCACAATCTATTTTTGGATGACGGTGCGTAAGCTGGAACACAGGATGTAACAACCCGGATTTTGGAGATTACCGTTAATATTAAATTATAATGCAAATAATAATTTAATATTGTGATTATAAATGAAATGGAGGAATGAAATGTGAGTTAATATTGTTTATTTTATATAAACAATGTTTTGATGAATAAAACTTGGGTTTTTAATTTATGTGAGTTAATTTATCTCATAAGATGTTATTTCAACATACTAATGGTTGGAATAAATATAAATGAGTGAAAATAAGATTATAATATTTTATTTGTGAAATTAGGTTGAAAATAAATGGTGTTAGTTATTTATTGAGTCAAAATAGGAAGTATTGGAATTTTCTTCCAATAATAGCCTTTTATAGTGGATAAAAAGGGTGAATGAGAAGAAAATGAATTTTTCGAAGTGTATTAATGATTAAAAATAGTGTTGTAATATTTTAAAAAGTGTTAAAACATTTAATACACTTATTTGAGTTAAGAAATAATTTTTATTTGACTCAGATTGTTTAAAATTGTGGTTTTTTGTCTAAAAGTAACAATATTGTCAAATATTGTGTAAATTAATAGTTTATTGGGAAAATAATATTTTTAAGTGTAAAAAGAAATATTATTGTGTTAATTAATTTCACCTTGTTGAAATATGAAGAATGCATTTTATCTCATGTAAAAAGAAGTTAATAGAGAAAGTTATGTTAAAAATGGTTTAAAACCTATGTGTATTAGCCTAAATAATTTTCTAAGTATGGGAATAGACTAATTTGGTATAGTAAACATTAAATAACCCAAATTCTAGAGTTTTCTAATGAAGTACGTTCCTTTTCTCTCAAAACTCATTACAGTAAAACCTAAATCAGAAAAGAAAAAGCTTCAAAGTACAAAACAATGGCTACCCACTTTAAAATTTAATCTTCCAAGCTCAATCTTTGCAAATTTAAAACCCTAATTCAAGTTAGAATCATAAAAGAAGGTAATATCCAACCTATTCTATCTTAGAATCCATCTAAAACCCTAGAATTGTTTACTGTAAATTTTGTTTTGATCAATTTCTTCTTTGCATGTATTTTTTTTTTCTATTTTAAGATGTTTAGGGCTCCAATCATATGCTAAAGGCTCAACCTTACTTGCAAATCCTTACTTATTCACTGAAAATCAATTGGTAAGTGTAAAAGCTTACAAATGCTAGCCAAAATTAAATTTTTGAGTTGAATTTTCGTATTAATAAGGTTATGTTTCGTCCTTGTTATTTTATGTTTTCTGTCGCCACATTGTTTTGGCCATAACTTTTACATTTCTTAACCAAATTGCATAATTTCGGATGTTATGGAAACCTTGTGATTTAGGCTATAATTTGATGTTTTGAGTTTTGAGTATCTTTGATGTTATATGGTGAAAATTCCATATCTTTGTGACTGTCCTGTCATTGACAGAGATTGTTTATATATTCACCTAGAAAGTAATTCGATCATAACTTTCTTGTTACCTATCGGAATTTAGAAATTTTCTAATTTCTGGAAACCTTATGATTTATGCTATAACTTTGATGTTTTGAGTTTTGAGTATTTTTTATGTTTATGTGGTGAAAATTCCGTATCTTTGTGACTATCTTGTCATTGACAGAAAGTGTTTATATATTCACCTGGAAAGTAATTTGATCATAACTTTCTTGTTACCTATCGGAATTTGGAAATTTTTAAAATGGAAACCTTAAGATTTAGGCTATAACTTTTATGGTTTAGTTTTGAGTATTTTTTATGTTTATATGGTGAAAAATCCATATCTTTGTGACTGTCCTGTCATTGACAGAGAGTGTTTATATATCCACCTGGAAAGTAATTTGATCATAACTTTCTTGTTACCTATCAAAATTTAGAAATTTTTGAAGTTATGGAAACCTTATGATTTAGGCTATAACTTGATGTTTTGATTTTAGAGTATTTTTTATGTTTATATGATGAAAATCCATATCTTTGTGACTGTCCTGTCATTGACAGAGAGTGTTTATATATTCACCTAAACAGTAATTTGATCATAACTTTCTTGTTACCTATCAGATTTACAAATTTTTGAAGTTATAGAAACCTGAAGATTTAGGATACAACTTTTATATTATAATTATTCTTATATTTTGTAGATTGCTATGTGAAAATATATTCTTTATAGCATGACCGAAATATACGTAGTGTTTAATTTCGTGTTTGATGATATTCCGACGATTTCTATGATTTCAGTCGCATTCTTTTTTTATTATAAAACTTGATGTTATTAGATGGAAATGATGTGCATGAATATATTATCTTAGATTTGAAGAAGTTTGAGAGTAAAGTTTTATTTAAATTCCATTTAAATTTAAATAACGGTTAATACCGATATGTGAGTATTTTGAGGGTTTTAAATGATTTTAATTTCAAATTAAAACTTAACATCAATATTGCCTCATTTCATCGGCCATCACAAAATGCATCTAGATTGGTTCGTCGTCGAATGTACTCAAAGAGTAATTCTCAAACCAATAATCTTCACCAAAATTTGGTTACTTCTAAAACAAAATTTACAGTAAACAATTCTAGAGTTTTAGATGGATTCTAAGATAGAATAGGTTGGAGATTACCTTCTTTTATTATTCTAACTTGAATCAGGCTTTTAAATTTGCAAAGATTGAGCTTGGAAGATTAAATTTTGAAGAGAGTAGCCATTGTTTTGTACTTTGGAGCCTTTTCTTTTCTGATTTAGGTTTTACTGTAATGAGTTTTAGTAGAAAATGAACGTATTTCATTAGAAAACTATAGAATTTTGGTTATTGGATGTTTACTATACTCAATTAGTCCATTCTCATACTTAGAAAATTATTTAGGCTAATATACATAGGTTTTAAACCATTTTTAACATAACTTTCTCCATTAACTTCTTTTACGTGAGACAAAATGCATTCTTCATATTTTAACAAGATGAACATGTTTAACACAATAATATTTTTTTACACTTAAAATATATTTTCCCAATAAACTATTAATTTATGTAATATTTGACAATATTGTTATTTTCAGACAAAAACCACAATTTTAAACAATTTGAGTCAAATAAAAATTATTTCTTAACTCAAATAAGTGTATTAAATGTTTTAACACTTTTTAAAATATTAAAACACTATTTTCAATCATTAATGCACTTCGAAAAATTCATTTTCTTCTCATTTGCCCTTTTATCCACTATAAAAGGCTGTTATTGGAATAAAATTCCAATACTTCCCATTTTGACTCAATACATAACTAACATCATTTATTTTCAACCCAATTTCACAAAAAAATATTCTAAGCTTATTTTCACTCATTTATATTTATTCCAACCATCAATATGTTGAAATAACATCTTATGAGATAAATTAAGTCACATAAATTAAAAACCCAAGTTTTATTCATCAAAACATTGTTTATATAAAATAAACAATATTAACTCACATTTCATTCGTCCAATTCATTTATAATCACAATATTAAATTATTATTTGCATTATAATTTAATATTAATGGTAATCTCCAAAATCCGGGTGGTTACACCGGACATAGCCTCATTAGTGGTAATGACTAAAACCAAAGATAGAAGGTATGGCCGGTAGGGTTGGTAAACCCATAAGATGTAGTCGGCTCCACCGAGATGTTACCTACAGTTTTTATGCATGCATGGGGTGATGCACTCGGTCATAGCGAATCCAGCTATGTTTTTCCTATGTCACATCACTAGGGATATATGCTGCTTTGGAAGGATATCTCTAATCCTTGTGCAGGAAAACCGTTTTCGAAGTACTGAGAACACCTCCATGGAAAATCCTACACAATTAGCGACCGTGCCTTATCAAGTTTTGATTATATATCTAATATTATTGTGATGTACACTCACAAACATCATAGCTACTTGATTATTATTATTTTCACCCATAGACACTATTATAATATCATTGATTTCTGATATAGGTTTGGTTATCGTAAGGTAAAACTTACCTATGCTTACGTGTGAATTGGTCTTACGAGATACCTTTGACGTTAAAGGTTTTACAAGATATAATAAATAAGGTTCCACTTGACTTGAGATTCTCACGCTGGTTTTACCAGACTGACCAAAGTGTTGTTTTCTATAATGCTTGGGTCAAACCGAATATATTTCCAGGTTTAGTTGGATGTTTGGAGCATGAGGAGGCGAGATGGAAACTTAGAGATGTATTCACATATATGTTTATTTTCCATTGCATTCACTGTTATATTTGTCTGCAATTGTGAGGGCAGTTTATTATAACTGTCTGTGTTGAAATAGGTTAGCATACTCTGATTGGTGTTTGTATACACACATATTATAGCTTTTTTTATGTAAAAATTTGTTATATATTATAGATCATTCATTCCGATGTGAGATTCTGTGTTGTTATTTTTCGTTTTGCCTTCTTTCTTCTTTCTTTTCCTCAACTATCCGCCTTTCCGTTCAATTTGGGTTGGACACGTATGGTTTATTGTCAGCTTAAACTATATGGAAAAGTGGGTCGCTACACAGATCTTGTCATTTATAATCTAATTCCAAGGTGGATCGCATGGTTTTCCCTAAACGACATCGTAAGTAATCCTATTAGAACACTTATGTAACGAGCCGAAAATTTTGACGATTTTTATAGGGTAATTAACTAAACTTTTCACGAAATTAAACAATAAAATTTAGCAATGAAAATTTGATATGCGTCTATTTAAACATATTAAATCATTGATTTTCATTGGTAAATATGTAAGTGTGTTCAGTTGTAAAATTTCATTTTTTAAATTTAAATCGGTTGAAATTGATGAAAATAAAATATTTTTGAAATCTGAATATTTTCGTATAGGTAAAATGTAAATTATTTTCTAAATGAGACGTCGTATTTCGTTTTTTCAAATTTGGACTGCTCTAGCTCCGTTTATCTTATTTTCAATGTTTTAGCAGCGGTTTTGGCAGCGAAATTCAAGTTTCGATAGGTGAGTCGTAACACTCATATCTATGTACCATTTTGTGTCGTTTCGTCGTGTTGATCTCTGTAGTATATTCATTTGTGCATTTTGATGTTCGGTACATGGTGAAATCTACGAAAAGATTGTTGTATCGGTACCCGTTTTGAGCCTTTTTGATTTTCATATGGCCATTCATTTATCCCAAAAGAAAACTAGTAGCCACTAGTTATTATTATTCGTATAATTCAATGGCATGGCTTTTGTTATTCCCTACGGTTCAATATATTTGCCGGTTCTTTCTTATGTCATTCACTCTCTTTCTTTCTCTCTCTCTCTCTTTTGTTCTGCTTCATAAAAAAAATATAAAATAATAATATAATTCGTATAGCTTTTATATTTTGTTTTGATCAAACCTATTCATCATTTCTTTTATTTCCAAAGTCTATATATATTAGAGATCATGCTCGCGTTCTTCACTTACTTTCTCAACCTCATCCTTCAACAAACCGCCTCCCTCCTGGCTGTCGCATCTCCTCCATCCGACAACAATGCCCAAATGCCAGCAGATCCGCAACCACCACTTCCTCTTCGCCCTCCAACCAACAGAAACCGCCTTTACTCCTTCCCAAGGTCGAACAACAGCCCATACAAATGCCACCCTAGCCTTCCAGACCCTTCGCCTTTCCACCGACCACCATTCCATCTTTCCACCACCCCAAGAACAACATTCGCCCCACTTCCCAGCAAGCCTCGATAGTAGAACCTCACCATATCCACTCTACCGAACGCCACCATACCAGTGTCGTTCCTCACCGATATGCCGACTCTCTCCTTCGTTGCCTTCATTTTCGAACCTGCCTCACCTTCCTGCTTATCGAAGCTTTACCAGCTTAACACCCTTGCCATCTTTATCAGCCACCGAACCCTGACCTTGCGGCAGCCTGGTAGCCCTTCGCCACGCCAACACCATACTCATCGAACCTGACAGCTTCATCCACACTCCAAGCCTTCGCCCTCCCAAACCCACGCACCGAGCAACCACCATTCCATTAGGCTATGTACTTGGTTCAGCCGCCCCTGCCACATCTAGACCTTGTCCCCACTACGGGCCAAAGCAATCTCCTCGTCAGCCGGCTTCTTTAGCTTTCCTCCTCGACCACGCACAGCTTCGCACCCACACAGATCCGACCAAGCAACTCCAAACCCGGCGTCCTTTTTCCATTGCAGCTACCTCTTTGTTTAAAATTATATATATGTTTATAATAATAATAATAAAGTATGTTTATGTATATATATATGTTTTCTAAATTATTTTGCATATTGGCTGCCTTGTTATATATATATGTTTATAATAATATTGATTTTAAAGTGTATATATATAAATGTTTATAATAATATTGATTTTAAAGAGTGTGTGTGTATGTATATATATACACACACATTTTATTTTGATATGTGTTTTAAATTGAATATTGGTTTTAAATTATACTATATAAAGGTTTATTATGAATATGTGAGTAAATGTTAGTTTTAAAAAAAAATTAGTATATATGGTTTTCATTAATCTCGAGTCCACCTTGCTTTGCTTTGGGATTATCGTTTAGATTTGGTTGATTTTAAGTTCATGATTCAATTCGTAGCCTGTTCGTTTTACATCTTCATAGCTTCGAAAGGTGAGCAACCACTCACGATTAACATTCTTATATTTAGTAAATTTAATTCATATGAAATGACGATTGAAATATGTTATTAAATATTTAATTGGTTAGAAATATTGTTGAACATGATATATTATTTATTGACATAAGATGACCATAACCTGTTGTAAATATATCATATTTAAATTATTAATTATGAACATATCGCCATTGATATGCCATGTTATTTTATGCTATTTATATTCTCACATTGCAAGTTCCCTGCCAGTTTAGAAAAATCCCTATGGGTTGAAATGATACATACACGAATGATCTTATAGATTAAGGAAATTCATTATGGGTTGAAATGATAAACCCAAGCGATTTTATTGATTTTGAAATTTTGGGATTGCGAGTTGAAATGATATATACCTATAAATTTAAATTATTGCGGATTGAAGTGATAAATATCCATATCACTTGACCATAAAATAAAAAACTATATACGAACACCGTCGGTCTATTTTTATATGATTTTTAGAATTTTGAAAAGGAAAATACCTGTGTTTTAATAAATAATGATTTTTAAGTAAGATATATATAGATTTTGTGGTAATATATATGTGCAAAATTTAGACTTTTTAAAATTATATGTTTTGGAAATTTTAAAATTATAAGTTAAGTTTTAAAAATTTAAATTTTAAATTTTACTTATAACTTTATTATTTTTTAAAATATATAAAATAAGATTTAAATAGATTAAATAAAAGGTTTAATTTAATTTAATTCAATAAAATTTAGTTTAACTGATATGTATATATATGTTTTAAAAATATTTATTTGAATTTATGTTAATATTTTAAAATAGATTTTGTGATAACTTTAATTAATTAAGGTTAGGAAGATAAGTTAAAGTTGACTTGAAATTTAAATTGGTTAATAATTGAATTTAAATAAAGATTGATTTGGAACTTATTGATTTTGGAATTTTAATGATATGTTTTATAACTTGATTTCGATTAAAAAGGACTAAATGAATATATATATTTTTTAAATAAAATTTAATTTAAATATTTAATTTTGATTTAAATTTGTAATTTAAGATTTTATTTAAGTGTTGTTAAAAATAATTAAGTGAATATTTTCGAATTTAAATAAAATTAAAGTTGAATTTTGAAATATAAATGAAATTCATCAAATTGAGTTATTGTAAAACCTATTGAATTGGAAGTTGTTTAAATTTGTAGTTCAAACCTCGATTTGAAATCAATATAAATTAAAATGGTTTTAATGAAAATTTGAATTGAACTTTTAACCTTTTTAATTGAAATTGTTGAACTGAGATTGATTTAGTTTGAATCTTGGAACTAAAGTAGATTTGAATTGATTTGTGAATTTGAAGGAAACGATTCTAGTTTGAAACTATTTTAATATATATAAACTATTTTTTAATTTATAAACTATTTTTAATATATAAACTATTTTAATATATAAACTATTTTCAATATATAAACTATTTTTAATATATATAAACTATTTTAATATATAAACTATTTTTAATATATAAACTATTTTTAATATACACAATATTTTTATATACAAACTATTTTAATGTATAACTATTCCAATATATAAACTATTTTCAATATTTAAAATGTTTAAGTTGGAACCGTTATGATTTAGACTTAATGGATTTAAATGCGGATATTTTGACATAATGGTTTAAACTATCTGTATTTATGATTTTTGGAAGTGAATATGATTTCAAAAGTGATAATGATTTCAGAAGAGGATATGATTTTTGAAAGTGATATGATTTTGAAATGAATATGATATTTTGATATGAATTATAAACTGGTTGAAATGAAATTTACCATGGTGTGAAATAAGCGTTTGGTTGTTAAAGAGACTAGGATCAAATATTGTTATACTCTCCACCAATACTGAAAACCATTTTAGCAACTATGCACATGATGGAGAATGTAGAACAAAGTAGGATGGTTTGGCGAACGTTTGTATGAGGTATGAGCGTAGCCCTGACTCCCTCGAGTCAGCTTGATGTGGTTAAAACAGGAGCTATACCGGAACAAGTGAGGCCGCTCCCCATATCTGGCACATTTCTTCGATACCATTCTATACTTTATGATTTGATTTGGTGCATCTTTGATTTGGCAGTGTGTCTCAAGGTGGGCGGTAGTAGCTGCTATGCGTTACCACCAGTCCGAGAGTGGAAAAAGTAGAATCCTACCATGGGCATTGCCTCGCTTGCCTTGTCACACGCATTATTGCGCCCTCTACGAGTTTGTTTTGTACCGTACCTATAGAGTGATCCTTGAGTATCCCACCAGTTTGGTGGAGTTTACGTATCTGTATAGACTAGGGAATATATAAAAATGTGTTAAGGGGGATATAAGTAATGCGTTAACGCTATTTTAATATTTTACTTTATTCCAGACATTATTTATGTGTACTATGTATGCAGATAGTTCAATGGATCCTTAAAGGATGGGAATCTCAAACATCCTTTATGTTATTTGCATTTCGCCTGGATATTTCACTTGAGTTGATTTGCTAGCATAAGAATGCTAATCCCGACTCGAGTGTTTTGTGTTTACTTTATACTCGGATCAGACTGAGTATTATAGCATTTGAGATTCACCTTTGGATCTTAAGACTCACCTTTCGATGCTCTCTATGTTTTCCTAGTTGAAGTCAAAGGCTAACTCGGCCGCTAGAGACTCTGCTCGACGATGGCCATTGAATTGCTCAGTTTTTATTGGCAGCTAGAATTTTATTTTAGGGTTAGATTTGCAAATGGAGAAAGTTGATGACTATTTATAAAAAATATCACGTGACTCTAATCATCCGTAAAAATTACAAACTTCAAACGAGGCATGTCGCCTAGCGTTCTATATATTATACCCCTATTTCAAACAAAATGGAATATGTATCGAGAGCCAATTCCATCATGTACAGAAGATAGCTTTTCAAAGTCAAATTATTTTAATTTAAATTTCTTTAATTAATTTTTTCGCGTTTCGAACTTGCACGACCAAACGATACATCCAATCGATACGAAACTTGAAATCTTACAATAATTCATTATTATGGATCCAATGAAACTGGTTTCGTCGAAATCCAAGACAGTGCCCAAAAAGACTATTTTACACATTAATCAAAACGAGAAATTCCATAATCTGTTTAATCACTTTTAAATTCAATTTTAAATTTCTTTTATCTTCCTTCTTATTTAAATAGAATGTAAATGAACTTTTGAAATCATTTTCATTCACGTTAAATTCAAGATTCAATTATTTAAATAATTCCGGTTATTAAATTAAATATAACAATTAAATTGTAAAATAAATCATTATATTTGAAATATAAGTTATTTAACTTATAAAATTTTCTTTTAAAACTAATTCAAACGATAAAACAACTACTTCCATTTTAGAGCAATTCTACATCATTCTACTTATTATATATTGAAAAAGTTATTCATTTCTTACCAAATGAATGTTTTCTTATTTCTGAAATTTATACTTATCAAAAATACAATTTCTTTCAAATAAACTTATGCTTTTGCTTTTAATAAATATTCATTCGATTCTTTATCAATTTAACATTGATTATTTTAATTTATTTTATCAATTATAAATATCATTTAATTTACTTTGTAATATAAATTATCATCTTTTATCTTACTTAATTTTGTTATTTAAAATTTAACTAAGTTCGTATCCAATAATTTACATTGATAAATCATTAAATTTTTATTCCTAACCATTTTGTTCAATAATTATATTAAATTTAATAATTTAAAATAGTTAAAATTACGGGTCGTTATAAGAGGTAAAACACGGTTTATTTAATTTTTAAAATTGTTCGTTGTTTCATTTGTTGGCATATTTAGTGTGCTAGAAATATGATTGATCATGACTATATTTTAATGTCTATACAAGACATAATAACATAGTTTTACGAGGATATTATCCTTAGTTAGGCATATCACTGCAAAAGACCCTACAACGCTTATATAATTCCTTTAGTCGGGACTTTCACATTGATTTATCTTAAAATTTCCATACATATACTACTTACATGGTTTATGTGACGCCCTACCTCTATGCTCACAATAAAAAAGGTTATTATAAGGAATAACGTCTGCTATTGCGAAGAATAAGGCTTGTTAAAAGCAACCATCCGTAAGTTATACCTTAGATGAGCATTGATTACATCGATAGGAGTTATGTAAATTACTCCCAACGATATATATTCAATCCAAATCTAAAACGAAACTACGGTGGCTTAAGGAAAATTCAGAACAACTCATAATAACAGTAACATAGATAAGTATAATCACATCAGAACAGAAATATCAAATATATAGCGGAAGATAAGTCTGGATACATTCAGCAACGATCGATAGTTCACATAAACCGAATATACATATACAAAGACATCAACATACATGAGACGAGATTCAATACACCCAAAAGTAACACCTCGAAGTCTAGATAAAAGATGATGTGAAATCCCAAAAGCTGAAGAAGCAACTGAATCAGAGATAGCGATTATCTTGAAATAACTCGGTCTGACCCGAGTATTATTTAAAAGAAAATAATAAATGGATTTGTCTAATTTAGTAGAAATGAATGCATCTTAAACATCATCAAAGCAAAATAATCATAGTCTCGAATGAGACTATTCAACATAAATAATCAACATAGTTTAAATGAAGAAATCTTATTAAACTCCATCAAAATCAACTTTCAAATTCATAATTGAACTCAAAACAGAAATTCACAAAATCTAAAAATCAAAATAAGATAACTAGAAAAATCAGCATAAAAATGGATCGATCCCAGCATATGGCGAGTCTAAGCTACACCGCACTTGCATCTCATATGGCCGAAGCCTACCAAGTACTGTCATCATAATTTTTGGCGCCCAACAAATGACCCGAAGGTCCAACATATGACCCGAAGGTCTAGTACTGGTAATTGACCCGAAGGTCCATCATAGTGGCTCGAAAGCCCAACAAAATCATCAAAATCATCAAACAACAATTCCACGACAAATATTTCAATTAACGAGTCCAAAATTAACCAAATTAGTAAAAGCATAGTTCCATATTCCGCATTTTTGCTAAATTGTTTAAATCTCTTCATCGTATCCTTGAAAGTGAAAATTTGTGTATTTTATATAAATAAAATTTACGTTCTCAAATGGACAAGTCCCGAATTAATCGGATCAGTTAAAGTAATGGTTCATAGTCCTTAATTTTGCTGAAGCGTTTAAATCGACTCTTCATTCTTTTGAAAGCATAAATGGTAAAATTTTATTTTAAAACAATTTTTAAAACACGTGATTAAAACAGCAACATCTATAGCAATTTCGACAAAGAAATTACGCTTCACAAAACACAAGTAATAACGGACATCAAATCAGCGTTTCGGGATAGCCGCTTGAAAATTAACTTTAAATTGACGGTTTTTGAAGTCAAATCAATAGTAATTTTTATTCGTCAAAAATATCATTAAAACAACACGCTTAAAAAATATATCACCGGAGTAAAAATTCGTTATAAAAATAACAGCAATAAAATACGTTTTAAAATCAAACACCGGTTCAAAGCAAATTAAACATTGGTATTTAAAACATTTTCGTGCAATTCAACTTGCACGTACATATTGAAAATGATGGTCTGGGCAATATTTTTGTATACTATGACATGCACAAATGAAAGAATATAAACAAAAAATAAATGAATGACCCGTCCATGCATCAAATGTGACGTTTCGAATTTTGCCCGCTCGAAAATCGACATCCATACTTCATATCGTATTCGAATGCCATAGATTCGACCGTTCAAATCCGATTCGCTGGAGCTTATAGCAACATTAAGTAATTAACACAGCGAAATAAAAGAATAATACATTGATATACAGCTTTGATACAATATCTGTTACAACAGATGATCCAATAGATATCAATATACATCAGAGATATGATACAATAAAATAGCAGCGGAAAAGAAAATAGATGACAACATCTAGCAGCGGAACAATATAACTCTAAGATAGTCTTCAAAAGAGAACTCCGAGAACTGCAACTCTATTTCCAAGAATCAATCCAGCACTAGCTCTAACCCCCAATAACGATGCACCAAGCTCAGTAAGACTGGTGCGATCCAAAGACTGAACTAACTCTAGATAATCCACTATATCTAACTATCTGAAAAACCCAACTCTAGACTGCTCGTGTAGAAAATAATGAGCACCCAGAGTTTAGGAAAGAAACAATAAACTCCAGATCAGTCGTGGGATTGGTGTGAGCAACAAAAACAGTTTATCTTTAAAAAACATTCAACAAAAGATTTTCAAAGTCAATTCGCAATGCTTTTTAAAAATGAGACTACCATAAGGCCTCCCGCACACACACACAATGCAAACGCAGAATCGGAGGAGATTTCTCCTTATGATAGTCAAAGATGCTTGATACGCATTAAAAGAAACATTTGATATTATTACTAGTGCATAGTGTAGGAAAAATTCATTTCGAAAATAAAGATATAAATCTTAGCCAACATACGACCATTATCGTATGCCTACTATAGCTAACCATGTTCAATAGCAGGTTACCGCCACATTCCATGGCAGGTTATACAACTAATACTGTACAAGGTTCGTATTGTTTCTTTGGATTTCCAACAAATGGTCAGGCCAAGGAACTTCCCATTGCCACATGAGAATGCCTCTGGAAGGACATCCCCGAGAACCAAACCGGATCTCTACCAACACAAGGCCGGGTTACCCCTAAATGAGTAACAACTGACCGAATATGCCATCCCCCGGTCCTTTGGGACCTTTCAACCGAGCGCTCGTAATCAATTCACACAATCATAAAAGGTTTTCAACATGAGTAAGTATCTGGGTTCCATACCATGATACCACCCTTTTCCAGAAGGAAATGCACATACCCTAAAGGGCGCTACCCCTCATAACCTTGCCGCATCTTTCCTGTTTTGACCATTTCCGGGGTGTGAGGCTCGACGAAGTCACGTCCACAAAAACATACTTTATACAAAAGCCATGCTTTGGGTCAACAAATGATCATAGAAATGATCACCAAGATAGACGATCAAATAAATGATCCTATCACAAATAATCAACACAATGATCATTTCACAGCAACACTCAGCATGTCACATTACCAAATTGGGAATATATTGCTAATAACCTTCAACTACATAACCTCTGAGCTCGTACGTCTCAGAGAAGGATGTTAAGCTAAGAGAATAAATTCTCCGCCACCAACAGAAATATATTTGAAAGGAATCAGCTTTATATCTCAACTTGTAATGTCAGACATACTATCCATACAAGTCTGTTCTGGGTTCGAACAGAACCGAAGGCACTTACAAAGAAGTCCTTGCAATCCGGGTATTCACAATCCTGATCGGATTTCCCATCACTTAGGGAGTCTCTATACCGGCGCGACTCGGTGCAGAAACAATCGATAGGTCATCCTATCGCTTTCGCAAATACCCGGTCTTCATCACCGGTCTTCAAATGCTATCCATAACGTCGAATCACATATTCAGAATGGGTTATACGACACAAAGGTCCTTTCCCGGTTAAACCGAATAGTGAGCACGATATTTCAAAAACAAATGGATAATGGGATTTCAATTAAGTCACAACTTATTACCCAAAACTTTTCTTCAAATGGCTTAACAAATTACCGTTTTCAATCTTTAAAAAAGATTCATTTTCACAACCTTTAACGGTTTAAACAATTTCCACATTTTTATCTTTTAAACAAAAGATTCATTCCCAGATTTTCCAAATCAATTTCCATTTCAATTTAGCTCGTTAAATCTTTAAATCAAGGATTTAACTTATAGCTTTCAAGACAATTTCATTTCGAATGGTTTAAACAAATCATCAATTTAAATCTGTTAAAAACAAACAGATTTAATTCATAGCTTTCAAAAAGAATTCATTCATAACTTAGGAAAATCATTTCTCTATTCAATCTTGAAATTCCCCTAATTAACTGGAATCTCAGTTCTTATCTAAAAGTGTTTATCGTTTGAAAACAACAGTTTTCATTTTGGAAATCTGATTCATTTATACGAGTTGAAATCCTTGGGTTAAATTCAAATTCCTAAAAATAATACTTTAAAAATGATTTAACTCGTAATGACTAGTATAATATCATTAATCCCTAGTTTCAAATTACAGAATTCAATTTGAATATTGAATTCAAATTTAAATTAAAGTATTTAAATTCCAACACTTAATCCAGTTATTCAAAATAAATTTCCATCTTTGAAATTCCATTTCAAAAGCTTTTCACTTCTATTCCAATTCCATTTCCAAAACATTTGAATTTAAAAATTCAAATTTTAAACTATTTCAAAAATCTGTGACTTAACCGATTTCCTCGTGAAATCCATAATTGTGTGTGTATGGTGTGGTCCAAGGGTCTAACACAATAAAAGTGCCACATCATCAATCATCACAGATCAAACACAGAAATATAGTTGATAAGCGATATAAACTATAACGCTCATCGTCCATTCACAGATAATATACAAATGTAAATAAATGAATAAATTATACACAGTCACAGAACAAAATATCACAGATCAGATAGGACAACCAATTCAAGGCATTTCATTCAATACAATCATTCATAAGTAAGGCCAAGTATTCAATAGTCATTTATAAGCAGGATTTATTAATTGTTTAATCCTAAGTAATTCGATTTATTCCCAATTAAATTAATTACTTATGAATTAATTATTCAATTCTGATTTATTAATTACAATTCATTTGATATAATTAGTTAATCAAACACTTTAATGAATTATTCTTAATTAACCAATTATTAAATTAACCTTTAAACCAATTATAAAATTAATTAACTTTTATTCATTAACTATTACTCAATTACTCAATTAATTAGTTGATTCTTAATTACTAATTATTAATTAATAACTTACTTACTGAAATGAATTAATTATTTAATTGTCACAAATTAATTTAATTATCAATTTAATAGCATACGTCCTGATTAAACACTTAAGTTAATTTTCATTAATTAGCTTCCAGTAATAAGTTAACGTTATTAAGATTTCAAATTTCTTTAACATATAATTTATTTTAATTAACAAATTTACAGTTACCAATTTAAATTTTCAAGTATAAATTGATAAATATCAATCTAACTAATTAATCACTAACTTTGTTATACAATGCTAAACCCAAAATTAATGCTGAACATTTACTTGGTAAAGGACCCGAGACATCTTCCTTTTTCTCGTGACTGTCTCGTGTTTGTTTTCTACCTTTCCCGTGTCTCTCCCATTCCCTTTCTTCCCCCCAGTTCTTCTTCTCTTTTTTTTTATTTTTAAATTTAAGTTGTAAACGAACTGCTGTAGCTACTCTCGTACGCGACTCGGAGAGAAACACAAGAACACTCGAAGCAACCTCACAATTGTCTCGAGCAACCCCCACGCGATAACCCAAAACCAAAATCGCGGCACTGATCACCACCGTGCACATGCACGGTGGTTCGCGTTGCCATCGGCGACTCGCGGCAAACCCCACGCATCACAAATTCCCTACTCAAACGAAATCAAAACCCAAAAGTTCGATTACAAGCCGAAAACAAATTTTTGACCTGCAGTTCGAACATGGCAACAAACCCCCACTGTCAAAACCCTTCGTGCGGCCACCACCATCACCGTAGGCGATAAAACTCCATCAGTACGTCGCTCACACCCCCCTCCAACTCCACCAAAAATGGCGCTTCACTCGGTTGTCCATTTAAGCCGCAATCTAATTTTTTACAGAGCATAAAAAATATGAATCTTAAACCCTATTTCAGATTCAAACTCAAAACTTATGAATTCGAAAATTTGTTTGACATTTTTCTAGTGTTAATGCGACTTAAATCTTGCTTCATTCCAAATTCCAGAAATTAAAATTCACTCAATCTTCCAAATTTGTCAAAAATCAGTAAAACTCCTTTTTAAAAACCGGTCTGAAAATCTTTGCATAAAAATCTTAATTTTCATGTTAAAAATCATAATTACTTGTATGAAATCTAAATATGTTATTGAATTTTCAAATTTAAACATTTGAATTTTAAACTTTGATTTCTTGTTTACCTGTAGTTGGATAATACAGTATTAACATCATGCTGTTAAACCTTAAACATGTTTGCAGGCCTTGTTAAAGCTAATCAAACTCAAATTAGCACAATACAAAGTTCAAATGGTAATATAAATAAATTTTTGTAAATTTATTTGCTTTTCTTTGTTCAAATCTTGAAATACTGATCAAGCACAAGCATGTAAGTTTCCAGTGCAACCAACATACACAGAACAGTATGTTTAAACTATATCAACACATACCTTAAAGAAGAAAATATGCAAGCTAAGTTGAAATTAGTTTGTTTACTCACTTGGAAGTATGAAGGCAGAGCCTCTTTTTCCTTTTAAAACTGTTCTTGAAACTTGTATTTGATTTACTACTTCAGGCTTGAAATTTTCCTTTGATAAATTATCTTGTTTTTTTTTTCATGAATAAACGCTTCAGCTTTTAGAAATGAAACTGAGGTGAAGAGGGTGGTGTATATGAAGAGAAGTTGACTGTGTGATGTACTAACTCTGTACAGGGTATTATATTGTTTTGTACACAATAGGTATGGCTGAAGATGACAGGGGAAAGTAATGTCTGGGTATATGCTTATCAGAGATTTTGTTAGCTGAAGTCTATTTTTTAACAATTCGAGTTGTCCTTTGCTTTGTTGACCATGCAAACTTTTTGTGGCTGATGAGAACACTTTGGGTGCTGCTATGATCTAGCTTTAGTGGCTAAAGATACTTGCATTTTTTATTTGCTTTGTTTATTCTTGCATATTTATTTTACTTTGTCTTGCTTACTTGTTTTTATTTGGTGGCTGCAACTTTATTTTGTTTATTAACTTGTATTTATATTTTGAATTTATATTTCTTTTTGCTTTGTTTTATCACTTTATATTTAAACTTTGTTTTGTTTGTACTTGTTTGCTTTTACTTTATGTTTCTATACTTAAACATATACTTGCTGTCCTGCTTCCTATTTTCTGGTTTACAGCCTACATACTTTTGCTTTGTTTTGTCTTTAGCATTTCAAAACACTACAGGCATATTTATTTGCCTACTATCTTGTATTTTTACTTCTATATTGCTTTGTACATTGCTTTACAATATATTTTATTTATCTTTCTTTTGTCTGCATAATTGTTTATTTTCAGTTTACACACTTATACTTTGTATTTTTTTTTCCTTTTCTTTTGCAAGTTAATTCATATATATGTTTTGTTCCATTGCTTTGTCTTATTACTTTATAGTATGAATAACTTCTATTTTAAGTTTAAATAATTATTGTTTTATATTTTTCTATATACACATACATGTATAGTATTTAAATTCAAATCAAATATATAAATCTATATATTTTTAAATTTACTCATATATGCTCAAATACATACATATATATATATATAATATTAAAGTTTAAATGATTTATACAGAATTTATCTGTATCTGGGGAAACTCGCTTAAATTTCCAATTAGCTATACAATTTAAATTAAAAAATTATATAAATTATCAATTTAAATTTATATAAAATTCGGGGTCGTTACATCAAATGTGATAGAAAATAGCCTAGCACTACAAAATATGTATGCATGCAAATGAAATGGAGTATACAAATATATAACCTGGGCACACAACTATATAACTATAATGCCTGGACTAATTTCGAAGCAAGTATGCAAATTTTCACGCAAAACTGATACATGCACGCAACTAAGATACATGCATGCAAGATCAAGATGACCTATCCACATACTTTTTCGTGCAGACTCTATTGCAAAATGTAGTTGATAAAACAGATGACTAGGCAATATTTTTGTATACAACATGTTGCACTCATGAATAGAAAATAGTTTGGACATACATTCGTGCATTACTTGCATAATTAAAGCACAAAAAAACACGATATGCAAGAATGAAGTAAAGTAAATATAGTATAAACTATCCTACTCATGTACCAAATGAACAGGCACGTACTAAATGACTTAGGCAAATTAACATGACCTGGCATAATTTTCTTTGGTATCTACTCTATAGTGTGAAAATACTAAGGTAATTAGAAATAAAATGGCCAAATAAAAATGACCTGGATTTAAATACTTCGTACACATGAATTTATAAAGGGTCAGAACTACAATTTTGTACAAAGAAATGAGATAAACAAAAAGTAATGCCAGGACATTTTCGTATATAACAAGTTTAGACGCATGGTTCACGCCCAGATTGAAACAAAGGTACCTGGGTGGCTACAATTTATGGACACACCCTACAACTCTTCCATGCACGCTACAAAGAAGAATAAATGTGATGGCCTATGCATTATAATTTGTTTTCATGCAAGAATGAAATAAATATCTGGGTAATACTATATATGCATACTCACTGAAACAAAATCCCTTGAACTAAATTTTAGTGCTTCACCTATTTGCGTGTAAAAGTGAGATAAAAATATCTTGGCCATATAGTTTTGCATGCTTCACACTTTCATTTTAAAGCTCAGTTTTGGAGACGCTCGTTATTCACGTACTTCCAAATTTGCTTACATAAACGTGGAGCCATAACACAGGATGCACACACAAAATGTAGTGCACATGATGCCTAGGAATAAATACGTGCACGCATGAAAATATATAAACGACTTAACAAAAAAAAGTTTCAAACCATTATATTCAACAAAAACAGGCAGCATAGATTTTAAATCAGATATGTGAGTTTAACACTCACCAAAAATTTGCTTCAAAATTTGTTAGCAACTGGAACCGCTTGGAGCAAATTTGAACTGCCATTAATGTGTTTGTAGAACTACTGAAAAATGAAACAAAAATGGAAGATGCAGGCTACTTTTCTTTTCACATATGTGAAAAATTCAAAAATGAAGTGTGCACCGGCAAGGCTTTGTACAAGTTCATTAAATGAAAACGTGCCTAAGTGAAGAACAAGGACACAGCTAGCATAAAAAAATGATGGCAGTAAAAAGTTTGTTCACTTTGCTTTTCAAAACTTATGACAGCAAGAAAAATGTTCATACTCTTTGTTTTTAAATTAGTGATGACAGCAAAGGAAAAAGCATTATATTTTCAACGTGCACCATTATGAAGTGTTTAACTTTGTTTTACAAACTTTAGTTTTACAGCAAAGTGTTCCCACTGACTTTTGCATGGACCACTATTCACATATACACGTGAATGCAAATGCAGTCTAATTCCAACGTACTACAACTGGAAAGTATGCAACTGACTTTGAAAATGATTTCACTTTTTTTTTCAAATCTCAAATTAAAATTTCTATTTTAAATTTTCATTTCGACGGTAATAAAATCATGGTTGTTACAGACTCCCCCCTTATAAAATTGTGTCCCCGCAATTTTCATACTAGATGCAGTCTATAACACAAATCATTCATCACAACAAAGATTAAAATAGAAAAGATGAGTTAAGAATGCTCACCCCCACCCGAAGAGGAGAGAAAACCGGGATAAGAACGCTCGATGAATTCTTTGGTTTGCCAAGTGCAATCTTTGGGGTTTGCGGACCATTGAATTTTCACAAGCGGAACTTCTTTATTCTGAAGGCATTTAACCTCCGAAGTTAACACACAGATAGGATTTTGCACCATAGACAGTCGGGTGAGATCTCAAGATCTTGCAACACGGAGGCTCAATAATAGAATCCGAATCTCGAAGGCATCGACGAAGCTGGGATACATGAAATACGTCATGAATTCTCAAAATCTAAATAGATAGCGATACACGATAAGCAACAAGGCCAATGCGTTCCGTAATAGGAAATGGTTCAATATACCGAGGAGCCAATTTCTCGGAGCTAGTAAAACGCACTACACCATCATCGGAGAAACACGAATGAACACGCGATCACCAATAGAAAATTCCAAAGGCTTCCTACGACAATCGGCACAATATTTATGCATATTTTGAGCCTCTTTCATTCTCTGTCTAATAATATCAATCTTTTCAGAAGATTCCCATATATAATCAGGGCTGAGAACTAACTTTTCCTCCGAATTCCAACCAACAAGATGGTGATCGACACAGCCTTCAGTAAAGGGCTTCGAAAGGAGCCATACCGATACTGGATTGAAAACTGCTGTTATAAGAAAATTCAACAAGAGATAAGTGGTCTTCCCAACTACCACCAAAATCAAGAATGCAAGCGCGAAGGAGATCTTCTAAGACTTGATTCACCCTTTCAGTTTGACCATCAGACTGTGGATGATAAGCTGTACCGAGATTGAGCTTAGTACCCAAAGCTTTCTGAAGGCTCTATCAGAAACCACTAGTAAAAAGCAGATCTCTGTAATAACCCGGATTTTCGGGCATCAGATAATTGAATAATTATCTAATATTAATGGAAAATACTGATTTATAAGTTGATAAATAATTCTGGTAACAAAAATATATATATTTGAGTAAGTAGTTATATATGTATAACTTGATTTGTAAATTGGATTTTAGAATTTAATTTGAATTTGAATTTGAATTTAAATTCAAAGTTTTGAGATTCAAAAGATGGATATTTTGCAATATTGGAATTTAAAGATATTTGGATATGCTTTTATTCATAATTTGTTTTATTACATTTTCTTCACATAAGAATAAATAAATTAAGTAAAACCTTTATTAACATTTAAAATAAAAAGAAAATAATACAAAGACAAGTGTTATCATAATAAAACTTAATATTAACATGTGTTAACTAATGAACTAAGGTTTATGACAAGTGGCATTTTTAGATTTAATTCTCTTTCATTTTTGTTAAACAATTTTCAGCCTAGAAACATATACTTTTCTCTATCTATTTCTTTTTCAAAAAAATAATTCAAAAGCTAAGAAACAAACAATCCCTCAAACAGAATTTGCCTCTAAAACCAGATAATAAATCAATCTAAACCCAGTAACTAATTATCAACAGCAAAACTGAAGCATCAAAGCTGCAAGTATTTCTTAAAATCTGGAAAATAAATGCCTGCATCTTACTTCAATCTGGAAATTTGTTTAAAGAAAGTCCAAGTTCCAATAGCATGCATGCAAGTTCAATCCAATTTTATCTAGCAACAACTTCAGATTTAAACTAGGCAAAGATTCAAGTTTATTCAAGATTGAGCAAGATCATAAATCAGGACAGATTTCATTTTTTTTCCAGAGCCTGTTCTTGTTCATCATCAAAACAGGTGAGTAATCTTAACCCATAAATCAGTTTTTAATTGTTGTACGTGTCATGATTGATGTGAATTTCGTGATACATGTTTAAATTTCTGTATGCATGCTTGTTTAAATATGGATACATGATTATATGCCTGTACATATTGGTATGCAAGTTGTGCTTAACTCTGTTATTTCCTAACAGACTCAATAAGAAGATTTTGAATTAAGTTTTCTTCATGTGATCCTTGTTGGGCTAAACAATCAAACAAATATTGATTGTTTTATACGTAATTAAGTTTTAAAATTTTATTTACAAGAAATAAGTTGAAAATCTTTCTGGAAATTGCTAAGAACAGTAAAAAATAAAATGAAATGAAGGTCAGGTAAAGAAAATTTAAAGTTTATACAATTAAACTTCAAGATAAAAATTCAGATAAAGCAAAGTAGTTGTAAATCAAATCTAGATCAAATCTGAAAAATAATGTGGTATGATGCTTGCATGTGTACAGGATGGATTGCATGTCAGTGTTTATATACATTCAGCGTTTTGTTCCAGATTTACACTCTGATCAAAATCATGATCTCATGATTCAAATCTTTGTCAAGGATTTGTATCCAAACAAAATATCATTGAGTAATACAAGTTTAAAGTTTAAATATTTTTTTTAAAAAAAAGAAAGAATCGGAAATGTCTCTGAAACACAAATACAACAGTACAAGTTGTATATAAGTATAAATTTGATTACCCAGATTCATTGATTAAAATTTATAAACTAATTACATTATCAAAAACTTGAATTTTAAAAACAAAAATTAGAATTTATAGTTTGAATTTGGTTGAGAATTTCTGGTTTAACAGGAAATCCTATTGTGGGTTTGAACCGTTGAGTTAGAAAGTTTGGGTAGCCATGTTTTTCTCTGGTGATTGAATGACGATCGTAGATGCAGGGAAAAATGGTGAGTAGTGAACTAAAGCAGTGTGGCGTTGGGAGTTTTGAATCAAAGATTATAACCCTAGTTTCCACTATTGATCAGTAATTTGATCACCGCGACCTATATAAGTGTTCGAGCTTGTCTTGATTCATGTTGGTGATTTTTGGAGTGGGGAGGAACTAGTAGCCGGAGGCGAATTCATTTTGGTGATCGGAGGTGAGTGATTCTTGATGATTTCATATTCGACATTTTGTTCCTGTTTTCGAGCTTGAAGCTAGATTTCGATTTTTGGTTTCTGCATGTCGTTTGATGATCGAGATTGTATTGGGAGGTGATTGTTGACTTGCGAGGAGGGTCGCGCACGGTCGGAGGTAGGTGGCTCGTCGGTACACGTGCACCGTGCACGTTGTGTTTCTGGAGAGAGAAGCTAGTTTGGGGAAGAAGGATTTTACCAGGAGTAGCTTATCTTATGCCTCGCGTTGGACTCGAAGTTGTAATAGTGGGGGTAGCTTGTTGGGTGTATCGAGTAATACCCTAACTTTGTCATGAATTTTACCTCGAGGAATTGAAGTATTGGCTGTGGAAGCATTTTGTTTGGTTTCCAGTTTACCCTGTTTAGTTTTTAAAACTAAATTGATTTCCAAAATTTTAAGTAAATTTAGATTTTAAGCAAGATTTAACATATTTAAATGTTTAAGTTAGAAATGATGTTTTTAACATATTTAAATTTTAGAAGTATGGATTTTAAAGTTATAAATCTTGTTTTGAAATAATCTGATAAATATTTCATTAAAGTAATTTTGTAATCAGTTATAAACATATTTCAACTTAAATATAATTGTTAAAATATAATTTTGGTTTAGGTAATTTAACTTGTGTCAAAGGAGGATGATTTTACATATCCTAGCTTTCGAATTTAATTTAATGAAAAATGAAAGTTAAGGGGTAATGTGATAAATTAATTTGAGTAATTGATTAAGTATAGGAGATCATTAAATCGAGGATATATTATTTAGGAATAATTTCTTAAGAAAAAATTTAAAAATAGTTAATGAAGGACATTAACTTAAGATTGTTTAAAAAAATTCATTTATGAGATTAATTTTAATAATTAATTTGATTAACAAATTGATAATAATCAAATGAGAAATTGTTTAAGTTTAATTACTTAATAAAAGTAATTAAGAAATTGGTTACTTAATTGGGTTAATGTGATTAGTTTAGATTAATTAAGTTTAATTAAACACTTGACGAATGATGAATAATTACTTAACGTAATTAATGGAAGTGTAATTACTTAAGGAAGTAATTAATGGCAATTACTGAATATAATTAGTGGAAGATGGAATTGTGGAAGTAGTTTGGATCAAATTATTTTGTATAATTAATCAAGGGATTAATTGGAGATAATTAAGGATTAATTAATTTATTTGATGAAGTAATTAAGGGTAGTTAATTACTGATGTTATTAATCAAGGATGATTTATATTTATGGTTAGAAATTGATTAATGAAATAATTAAAGGATAATTACCGTATTAGGTTAAGGATAATTAATTTATGAAATTAATTAAGGGTTGATTACTTAAATGTAATTAAAGAATAAATAGAACGATATTGGAGGTCTTTGATTAATTGTTATTCCTAATATGTGATTTGTGATGCTATGTGTTAAGATATGTTGATTTAAACTGTAATGATGTGGTTATCTATTGTTGATGAATTAGGTGACATTCTATATTTAAATTGAGTTGTATTTCACTTGAATAATTTAAGTTAAGTTGACAAATGGTTTCTAAGAGACCGGAGTCGGGTATTAGTAAATACCCGAAACCACTTTGGTTCTTTATAAATTGATATGTGAAATCAACAGGTTATTATGGAATGATTTAAGTGAATTTGATTAAATCTAAGTTATTGGTACTTAGAAATCGATGTGTGAAATAGTGATGTCTATAACAACTTGTGAAGTTGAAAATTGATATAAGTTACCCTGGGTTCATATATGTTGTATACTTTTGTATTCCATGATAGATGGGTTTACTCACGCTGGTTTCCAGCCTGACCCGGGTGTTACTTTGCTGTAATGCTCGGGTCAGACCGAGTATTACAGATTTTCAGGTAAGGACGTTCTGGAGCTCAGGAGGCGAGTTGGAGAGCAGGAACGTATGGAGAGCTTCTGATGTTAATATATTATAGTATTTGAAACAGATAGATTTATCTGTTCTGTAAGCTGTTGTAACTCTGATATATTAAAGTGTAGGATCGATTTCACCCTAGAGGGGGGGTGAATAGGGTGATAGTGTAAATTATAAAAATTAAACGCGGAAGCTTATCAATTAATTTCAATTCAGATCACAGAACAGCAGCACAGATATCGCAGAATATAAATAACAGAATAAAACAGAACAACACAGAATTTACCCAGCTTCGGCAAAACCCTGCCTACGTGCTGCCCCCAAGGTTTCTACTAGAAATTAGATAGTCCCTCGCTTACACACGTAAACTCGCTATACCCGCTATTGACTAATCTAACTTTACGCTCAAAACCCTGACCACAACTCAACCACTGAGTTGTGAATTCCCAAATTACACACCGTAGTTTGCCCCCTAGTCACACGACTAGAAAATTAAAAACGGTTTAAAAGAAAATATAAATTAAAAACAAATTAAAATAACAAAACCCTATTTAAAAAAAAAAAAAACAAAACCCAAATTAATAAACCAAAGGCCGGCCCCTTATTCTCTTCAACCCGTTCCTTTTATTATTATTTTTTTATTTTTCTCGTTCGTGAAAAAAATGGCCGCTCCTCAACTCATTTAGGGCTTTTGTTTGCTCCTTGCAATTCAAGCTAGGGTTGTACAGAAATGAAACGCCGCTCGATCTCGTTCGATAGTAGGCTTCGATGCTTTTGATTTGCTTACGGCTTCTTCAATTTTGGATCGAATTCGTTCTGCCTTTTTTCGGTATGTATTTTCCTTCTTTTGCTTTGCTGGTTGATTCTGAACTCGATAGATAATATTGCCGATGATGATTTTCTTATATAGGGTTTGTAACCCTAGATTTTCGTTCGCACAAAATATATTTGATTTTATCTCTGCCGATCGTTTATGCTTGGATGATTGCGATTTACCTTGACTAATTCATATGCGAATTATTCTTATTATTTCTTGGTTGACTTGGTTTAAAATCGACGGCTTTGAATTTATGTTCAATCATGGCTCCGTGAATTTCTCTGACTTGACTCGATGCCTTGAATTTGAGATGTTTGGTTATCACTTGCTTTGACTTGGTTACACGGCAATGTGAATCGCTTTATTGCCAAGGCTCTGACTTTGAATCGTGAATTCAACTTCTTTTACCTGATGACTTCGGCCATTTTGAATTTTTTTTTAAACTGCACTTTTGAATTTATGATATCATTTAGTTGACTTCGGTCACTTGAACTATTTTGATTTGGGAATTCATTGTACTGCTGGCTTCGGTCATGACTTGAGATTTCATGTGCTTGCAATTGTTTGTGATGTTGTACTTCACTTTTTCCTGGTCTTGTTTGTTGGTTTAGTGGTTTGCATTGAGCATTTTGTATGCTTGAAACTTTGGTTTTACAGTTGCACTTGGTTTTGTTGAGTTTGCACTGCTTCACTATATATGTAGGTTGCTGTGCACTTCTGTTTGCTGTCATGTTCTTGTGCTCGAGCTTGCATACTGTTATGTTGTTTGCAACAGTGTTTCATTTGCATAGCTGAACTTCACTGTTGCACTTGAGTTTTTGCTTCTGGCCTGCATGTAGTTTGCATATCACCTTGTTGCATTGTTGAGTCACTTGAGTGTGTTGATGGAAGATGTTGCACTGCTTCATTATGATTCACTTGATTCACCTGTGCACATTGTTGCTTGGTTCTCTGACCTTGTTGCTTCATTGCTTACTGTCATTTGTTTCTTCGCTTGTGCATACTGTACTTGATACTGTTGCATTGTTTTCTGGTCATTTGCACTTGCAGTTGGTTCATTTGCTTTGGCTTCTCTCTTAGAAGTAGCTTCAGTAGTTTCTGGTTCTTGTGCTACCTGTTCACTTGAGTCTGCTTCACCATTGAGCCTCAATGTAGCTGAAGTGGCTTCTGTGCATTTGCTTGATTTACTTAGACCATATATGTGTTTGTTGCAGTTTGCTGACTTCATGTCGCCTTAACTTTGGTTGATGCACTGGGTTGCAGTGTTTCATTTCTTGTGCCTGAGCTTGCATGCTTCATGTACACTGTGTCATTCTTTGCACTGTACATTTTACTGTCTTTTATTGTGGCATTTTGATCTGGTTCCATATTTGTGAGTTGTTCGGTGCACTGTTCATTTGCCTCTGGTTTAAACTATGCTTTGATTCATTTTCTTTGTCACTGAGTTTATTTGAATGGTCTGACTTGAACTCGATTCACTTGTGTTGAATCCAGTTTCAAAACTTGGATTTGACCTTGTGCTCGTGTCCTATTTTTGAATTTATTGCACCTGAGTTGAACCTGTCCATATATTTGGGTTTGACCTTGTGCTCACCTGTCCCTGCAGCATTATTAAGTGTATATATCGGTGTGCACGGCCTTGTGGCATATACAGTGATATACTGTGTATGTCACAAGCTGTTCGTGTATGATGAATTCAAATTTAAATGATGACGAACAACCCAAATAACTGAGGCAAATATTATTTTCAAAAATCATATTTTATTTTATTTTGCAAAAATATTTCTTTTTCAATTTTACTGCGTTAGTGAATTTTTTTTTGCAGATTTCTCAGATGCTGGATTCAAACTGGAATGAAGTTGAAGATAAATACGAGTGCGAGTGATATGTAGTGAGGTGAATTGTAAATGTGAAATGTGATGTAATTGTAATCAAAGTTGTATAGTTATAGTGAGAGCTTGAAATTGTACTATTCAAAGATGTAATAAATATTTGTTTGAATAAAATATTCGTTTGAATTCAAATTTCGTGTTATTTATTTTATTCTGCAAATATTTATTTAATCTGTGAAAAAATAAAATAGTATATTATCAAATACATTTAAACGAATGTATATATGTTTATTATCATCAAACAAAAATCATATAAGCGCATATTCAACAATCTCCCCCTTTTGATGATAACAAACATATATTTAAGATTTTGAATATGTTAAATGTATTTGATCATTGATATATTCTAATTGCTCCCCCTATTTAAATGTTTCCTCTCTACATGATGCTCCCCCTACATATATGCATACAAATAAAAATATGTAAATGATCCTAGATGCAAATAATAATCCTAGATGCAAATAGAAAATTATTTGACCTTTGCTTGATTTTATTTGACAAAATCTTAACTTTTCTCTCCCCCTTTTGTTATCAGCAAAAGAATAATAGTGTTAGGGAAAATAGAGATAAAGTAATTGATATTAATCCAACATTAAAACTCAATTGAATATAAATATTAAATTTCAAAAAAAATCAAACAAAAATCATAAATATTTTGTTAGGCGCATATTCCACTTTTAGAGTGATGGAAATGATGTCATCATATAAAACCATACAGTTGTGTCTATTTGTGGTATTTTTATATCAGGAATTTGAATATCTACTAACCATGCATAACCGTTAGGACTTTTAAATGAGATTAGTAGTATTCCAAATTTATTTTTAAGAAAAAATGAATTCAAGTATCTTCTAACCACGCATAACCGTGAGGACTTTTAAATGGGATTAGAATCAACTTGTTTATTTTAAGAAAAATCAACTTTTGATATGTGTTCCATACATACATAACCGTGAGGACTTTTAAATGAGCATGGAAGCACATAACAAATTCCAAGTAATTCACCCATGCATAACCGTGAGGACTTTTAAATGAGAGTGAATACTTTGGTATTTATTTATTGTTATTATATTTTTTTTATTTTATTATTATTATTATTATTTTTTAAAAAAAATGTAAAAATGAAAAACGAACGATTCCTGTTTAAAGTACCACATATCGACAAACTATATAGAATTTTGATGAGTGATGGTTGATAGAAATATGATAGGTATAGAGATGGTCATGGAATTTTTTACCAACAAAAAGTTTTATAACTCTTGTTTACATTTCTAAAGAAATTTTCTAATTATACTTTCTCGAGTTATAATATATAATCAATATCAACACTCATCACTTTTTCAATCACTATTTTTCTTTTCGATGATTTGTAGGGAGAAAAAAAATGTTAAATATTCAGCAAATTTCTAAAACACCTAGACTGAGTCGTAGTTTACAAAAACTATTTTCTGGTAGGGGTTTTGTAAAGATGTCTGCCAATTGAGAATCAGTTGAAATAAAATTTATGCAGATATTTTCTTTGGAAATATGATCTCTAATAAAATGATGTCTTACATCTATATGTTTTGTTCGCGAATGATGTACAGGATTATTTGTGAGATCAATTGCGCTTTTGCTATCACACATTAGTGGTACACGTTTAAAATTTAGGCCATAGTCATGCAAAGTTTGTATCATCCATAAGATTTGAGCAGAGCAACCGCTCAAAGCAATATACTCTGCCTCTGTTGTGGATAATGCAATACAATTTTGTTTTCTACTCGACCATGCAACTAATGAATGTCCTAACATAAAACATGCTCCACTAGTACTTTTTCTATCAACCAAATTTCCAGCATAATCAGCATCTGAAAAACCTTTCAATTCAAAATTATCATTTGATGGATACCAAAGACCAAATCGTGGGGTGTGCAATAAATATCTTATAATTCTTTTAACAGCTTTTAAATGAGATTCTTTTGGGTTAGATTGAAAACGCGCACATAAGCAGACAGAAAACATGATGTCAGGTCTAGAGGCGGTAAGATAAAGGAGTGATCCAATCATACCTCTGTACTGCTTTTGATCAACTGTCTTACCCTTTTCATCTTTGTCAAGTTTAAGTGTTGTACTCATGGGAGTTCTTGCTGGTTTAGCATCTTTCAATCCAAATTTGTTGACAAGTTCCCTAATATATTTTGTTTGAGAAATGAATGTGCCTTTATTGCTATGTTGGATTTGAAATCCTAAAAAGAATTTTAACTCTCCAACCAAGCTCATTTCAAATTTTTCCTGCATGACTTTTTCAAATTTCTCATACAATAACTTGTTAGTAGCACCATAAATGATGTCATCAACATATATTTGAACAATCAAAATATCATTGTTTTCATGCAACAGAAATAGTGTGGTATCCACACATCCCTTTTTGAACCCATTTTCAAGGAGATAAGAAGTAAGACATTCATACCAAGCTCTGGGAGCTTGTTTTAATCCATATAATGCCTTCTTTAGTTTGTATACATGGTTTGGATATTCATGACTTTCAAAACCTTCTGGTTGTTCAACAAACACATCTTCTTTTAAAACTCCGTTAAGAAAAGCACTCTTAATGTCCATTTGTCTTAGTTTAAATCCTTTGTAACAAGCAAAAGCTAACAATATTCTAATTGATTCTAGTCTATCTACAGGCGCAAAAGTTTCATCAAAGTCAACTCCTTCAATTTGATTGTATCCTTTAGCAACTAGTCTAGCTTTATTTCTAATTATATTTCCAGATTCATCATATTTATTTTTAAAAATCCATTTTGTTCCTATAACTGGATAATCCTTAGGTCTAGGTGCTAGACTCCAAACATTATTTCGTTCAAACTGATTTAGCTCTTCTTGCATGGCCATGAACCAGTTTTCATCATTAAGGGCTGAATCTATGATATTTGGTTCTATTTCTGAAATAAATCCATTATATAAGCACAGATCACATAGATTTTTAAAGGATGAACGAGTTTGTATACCTGCTATAGGGTTTCCAATTACCAATTCTGGTGGATGGTCTGTTTTGTATTTCAGCTTTTCTGGATCCAGATTTCTTCGGACTTCTTGAGTTGTGGTAGTTTCTCTAGCATCAGCAGTTTCTTTTGGTTTTTCGAACTCATCTTTTTCTTTCTCCTCTTCAACGTTGCTTTTGGATGTATCCTGTTCGTCAATGCCTTCATCAAATTTCACATTGATTGACTCTACGATTGTTTTAGTCTTTTTGTTGTAGACTCTATAAGCTTTGCTTCTCGAAGAGTAACCCATGAAGATGCCATCATCAGCCTTTGCTTCAAATTTTCCTAACTGATCACCTATATTAAGAATATAGCAAGGACATCCAAACACTTTGAAGTAAGCGATGTTTGGTTTTTTGTTGAACCATAACTCATAGGGGGTTTTGTTAAGAATCGGTCTGATGATAACTCTATTCATTACATAACATGCTGTATTTACAGCTTCTGCCCAGAGATGCAGAGGTAGTTCATATTCATTTAACATAGACCTAGCCAATTCTTGTAAGGTTCGATTCTTTCTCTCAACTACCCCATTTTGTTGTGGAGTACGTGGTGCAGAGAACTCATGTTTGATTCCGTTTTCATCACAGAAAGTTTCAAATTCATAATTTTCAAATTCTCCACCATGATCACTTCTTAACGAAACAATAGAGACTTCTTTTTCATTTTGCACAAATTTTGCGAATCTTGTGAAGTATGAAAAAGTTTATGATTTTTTAGCTAAGAAATATACCCATGTATATCTTGAGTAATCATCAACTAACACAAAGCAATATTTCTTACCTCCTAAGCTAGCAATGTCATTAGGTCCAAATAGATCCATATGAATTAGTTCAAGAACTCTAGAAGTGCTTACATTGTTTTTGGCATGAAACGATGATTTTCTAAGTTTTCCCAAAGTACATGCTTTACAGATGTTTTCAGTTTCAAACTCATGTGATGGCAACCCTCTTACCAAACTTTTCCTTTTTAATTTGTTTAATAAGTTCATACTAGCATGCCCTAAACGTCTATGCCATAAATTCACTTCTATATCCTTAGCTACCAAACATTTAGAGAGGATGAGATCATCAAAAGATAGAGAATATATATTACCTTTCCTTTTTCCTGAAAATAAGATTTCTTTTGATGATTTGTCAACAATTTTGCACATGTCAGAATCAAAGATAACATTCATACCTTTATCACATAGCTGGCTGATTGATATCAAATTGTGGTGCAGATTTTCAACATATAGAACGTCATTCAAGGTAAATGTATTGTTACCTACTTTACCTTTACCGACAATTTTACACTTGTCATTGTTCCCCATTGTGACTCTGCCACCTTTGTACTTTTCTAGGCTAAGGAACTTCGATTTATCGCCTGTCATGTGCCTGGAACAGCCAGAATCTAAGTACCATTGCTGTTGTTCCTTAGCCTGCCAGCATACCTACACGAGAAGAGAGTTTAGTGACCTATTTGCTTTTATAGGTCCATGATTGTTAGTAACAAAATATTTAGAATGATAATTTTGTGGATACCCAAAACTATTTATAATTGTTCCCTTCGGCACCCAAATTTGTTTAACTTTGAGAGATTTTATATTTGTGCCTTTTGTAACCCAAATCGGTATAGTTTTCATATGTTTGGGTCTATACCAACAATTATTGTGATTATGTCCAAATTTTTTACAAATTGTGCTCATAGAATTAACTTGATTAATATTGCTTTCAACAATTTTCGAATTATTATATCCAAGTCCTTGTCTAACCATATTAACAGTTTGCTTTCCTAATAGCATATTCAACGATTTTTCACTTTTTGAAAATTTATCTAAGGTCGTTGACAGTTGTTGGACTTGTGTTTTGAGAGATTCATTTTCGTTTAACAACTGTGTGCACTTTTTAATAGAATTCTCTCTCCTAGTATTTTCATTCTCTTTTAAAATCAGAATTTCATTTTCAAGTGATTTTATATTGATTTCCGATTTTTTAATTTCTTCTTCGAATGTTGGACACTTATCACACTTAGGGATTCTACATTGATAGTTCTTAACTAATTGATCAAGTTGTTTATTGCATTCTATCAAAGTATCCTTTTGAGATTCAAGTTTAGCATATTTTTCCCTAAGTCGTTCATAACAGCCATTTACTTCATGGAAATAAATTAGTAATTCAGAATGAGTAAGTTTTGATACCTCGCTTGGCTCGTCGTCATCACTGTCTGTAACTTCACCATGAAGGCACATATTTGCTTTTTCACTCTCACTCTCGGTGTTATCACTTTCATCTTCGTCAGTTTCATCCCAAGTAGCCGCAAAGCTTTTCTTCTTTAGTTTCTTTCCTTGATTTGATCGTTTTTGAGGACATTGTGGCTTGATATGGCCGGGTTTGTTGCATTTGTAACAGATGATTTTCTGATCTTCTGGGTTGTCTAGCGCTTTGCCTATTCTGCTTTTCAATTCATGATTTCGAGCTGGATTTCCGTATTTGCGATTCCACCTTTTGAATTTCTTTATTAGTAGCGCTAGCTCTGCTGCTCCATCATCATCGTCATCATTCTCATCATCACTTTCAGTTGTTCCTTTGAGAGCTATTGATTTCTTTCAAGTATCTCCACCTTCACGCTCTTCCTTGAATTTCATTTCTAGCTCATAAGTGGTGAGATTTCCGATGAGTTCTTCGACTTTGAGTTGTTTTAAATCTTTCGATTCTTGAATGGCAGTTACTTTTGCTTCAAAGCTTCGTGGAAGGACTCTGAGGATTTTACGGACTATTTCCAATTCGGTGTATGTTTTTCCGAGAGCTTTTGATTTGTATACGATGTTGGAAAGTCGTCCGTACATCTCTTTGACATTTTCTTCTTTCGCCATTGTAAAGTTCTCGTATTCGCTGCTTAGCATGGCAAGGCGAGATTCTTTGACTTGAGATGTTCCTTCGTGAGTCACTTCTAATATGTGCCATATTTCCTGCGCAGTTAGACAATGTGAGACACGATTAAATTCAAATTGATCTAATGAACAGATAATAGAATTCATAGCTTTGGCATTAGTATTCTGTAATTTATTTTCTAGTTCTGTCCATTGTTCCTTTGGTTTCTCTATTTCCTGATCATCTACAGTTATAGTTGGTATTCTATAACCTATCTCAACAATATCCCAAGCGTCAATGGTTTTCAAAAAAAATTTCATCCTATTTTTCCAAAAAGCATATTCACCATTGAACATTGGTGGTCTAACTATGGATTGACCTTCTGCAAAAGCATTATTAAAAGAAGCCATTTTAAAAATTCAAATTTTAAACAAAAACTGATTTTTAAAAAATAGAATTTTTTTTTAAAAACAAATGTTAGACTTCTATTCCTAGCTCTGATACCACTTGTAGGATCGATTTCACCCTAGAGGGGGGGGGTGAATAGGGTGATAGTGTAAATTATAAAAATTAAACGCGGAAGCTTATCAATTAATTTCAATTCAGATCATAGAACAGCAGCACAGATATCGCAGAATATAAATAACAGAATAAAACAGAACAACACAGAATTTACCCAGCTTCGGCAAAACCCTGCCTACGTGCTGCCCCCAAGGTTTCTACTAGAAATTAGATAGTCCCTCGCTTACACACGTAAACTCGCTATACCCGCTATTGACTAATCTAACTTTACGCTCAAAACCCTGACCACAACTCAACCACTGAGTTGTGAATTCCCAAATTACACACCGTAGTTTGCCCCCTAGTCACACGACTAGAAAATTAAAAACGGTTTAAAAGAAAATATAAATTAAAAACAAATTAAAATAACAAAACCCTATTTAAAAAAAAAAAAAACAAAACCCAAATTAATAAACCAAAGGCCGGCCCCTTATTCTCTTCAACCCGTTCCTTTTATTATTATTTTTTTATTTTTCTCGTTCGTGAAAAAAATGGCCGCTCCTCAACTCATTTAGGGCTTTTGTTTGCTCCTTGCAATTCAAGCTAGGGTTGTACAGAAATGAAACGCCGCTCGATCTCGTTCGATAGTAGGCTTCGATGCTTTTGATTTGCTTACGGCTTCTTCAATTTTGGATCGAATTCGTTCTGCCTTTTTTCGGTATGTATTTTCCTTCTTTTGCTTTGCTGGTTGATTCTGAACTCGATAGATAAGATTGCCGATGATGATTTTCTTATATAGGGTTTGTAACCCTAGATTTTCGTTCGCACAAAATATATTTGATTTTATCTCTGCCGATCGTTTATGCTTGGATGATTGCGATTTACCTTGACTAATTCATATGCGAATTATTCTTATTATTTCTTGGTTGACTTGGTTTAAAATCGACGGCTTTGAATTTATGTTCAATCATGGCTCCGTGAATTTCTCTGACTTGACTCGATGCCTTGAATTTGAGATGTTTGGTTATCACTTGCTTTGACTTGGTTACACGGCAATGTGAATCGCTTTATTGCCAAGGCTCTGACTTTGAATCGTGAATTCAACTTCTTTTACCTGATGACTTCGGCCATTTTGAATTTTTTTTAAACTGCACTTTTGAATTTATGATATCATTTAGTTGACTTCGGTCACTTGAACTATTTTGATTTGGGAATTCATTGTACTGCTGGCTTCGGTCATGACTTGAGATTTCATGTGCTTGCAATTGTTTGTGATGTTGTACTTCACTTTTTCCTGGTCTTGTTTGTTGGTTTAGTGGTTTGCATTGAGCATTTTGTATGCTTGAAACTTTGGTTTTACAGTTGCACTTGGTTTTGTTGAGTTTGCACTGCTTCACTATATATGTAGGTTGCTGTGCACTTCTGTTTGCTGTCATGTTCTTGTGCTCGAGCTTGCATACTGTTATGTTGTTTGCAACAGTGTTTCATTTGCATAGCTGAACTTCACTGTTGCACTTGAGTTTTTGCTTCTGGCCTGCATGTAGTTTGCATATCACCTTGTTGCATTGTTGAGTCACTTGAGTGTGTTGATGGAAGATGTTGCACTGCTTCATTATGATTCACTTGATTCACCTGTGCACATTGTTGCTTGGTTCTCTGACCTTGTTGCTTCATTGCTTACTGTCATTTGTTTCTTCGCTTGTGCATACTGTACTTGATACTGTTGCATTGTTTTCTGGTCATTTGCACTTGCAGTTGGTTCATTTGCTTTGGCTTCTCTCTTAGAAGTAGCTTCAGTAGTTTCTGGTTCTTGTGCTACCTGTTCACTTGAGTCTGCTTCACCATTGAGCCTCAATGTAGCTGAAGTGGCTTCTGTGCATTTGCTTGATTTACTTAGACCATATATGTGTTTGTTGCAGTTTGCTGACTTCATGTCGCCTTAACTTTGGTTGATGCACTGGGTTGCAGTGTTTCATTTCTTGTGCCCGAGCTTGCATGCTTCATGTACACTGTGTCATTCTTTGCACTGTACATTTTACTGTCTTTTATTGTGGCATTTTGATCTGGTTCCATATTTGTGAGTTGTTCGGTGCACTGTTCATTTGCCTCTGGTTTAAACTATGCTTTGATTCATTTTCTTTGTCACTGAGTTTATTTGAATGGTCTGACTTGAACTCGATTCACTTGTGTTGAATCCAGTTTCAAAACTTGGATTTGACCTTGTGCTCGTGTCCTATTTTTGAATTTATTGCACCTGAGTTGAACCTGTCCATATATTTGGGTTTGACCTTGTGCTCACCTGTCCCTGCAGCATTATTAAGTGTATATATCGGTGTGCACGGCCTTGTGGCATATACAGTGATATACTGTGTATGTCACAAGCTGTTCGTGTATGATGAATTCAAATTTAAATGATGACGAACAACCCAAATAACTGAGGCAAATATTATTTTCAAAAATCATATTTTATTTTATTTTGCAAAAATATTTCTTTTTCAATTTTACTGCGTTAGTGAATTTTTTTTTGCAGATTTCTCAGATGCTGGATTCAAACTGGAATGAAGTTGAAGATAAATACGAGTGTGAGTGATATGTAGTGAGGTGAATTGTAAATGTGAAATGTGATGTAATTGTAATCAAAGTTGTATAGTTATAGTGAGAGCTTGAAATTGTACTATTCAAAGATGTAATAAATATTTGTTTGAATAAAATATTCGTTTGAATTTAAATTTCGTGTTATTTATTTTATTCTGCAAATATTTATTTAATCTGTGAAAAAATAAAATAGTATATTATCAAATACATTTAAACGAATGTATATATGTTTATTATCGTCAAACAAAAATCATATAAGCGCATATTCAACATAAAGTGTAGTTTGACAAGTACAGTTTCCTTTGTATAACTATTATTTATGTGATATTATATTTTATCCGCTGCGAATGTGAGATTGTGTGTTTCTTTTCTGTTATCCTTCTATCTCTTTCTTCTTTCTCTTTCTTCTTTTTCACTAACTATCTGAAAATTTCGGGATCGAAATTTTCGGGTCGTTACATTTTGGTATCAGAGCAGAAGGTTAAGCGAGAACCTTGGCTCTGGTGGGATTACTCATTAAGGATAGGGTAATTGGTACCCTAGAATGAGTTGAGTGAATATATATATATATATATATATATATATATATATATATATATATGAGAGAACGTACTTGTTATTTTCTTATATAAAGATTTTAAATGGTTTTATATAAGATTATATTTTGATATTTAAAGCAATATATCTTTCTAATAAATATTAAGAAAATTGGATGTTAAATTATTAGAATTAAATTAGGAAGAAATATAATACAACCAAACTGAAATTAAATAAAGATAAGTTTGAAATGGATGGTTTTAGATATGGTAATCTTGGTTATAATCATACGTGATTGTTGTGTGTATAATAATAAGATGTGTATAAATGGGTAAATATAATGGAATATTCAAAAGAAGTAAACATTTAAGTAAAGTATGACTTATAAAATTGAAAATACCTAAATTGTGGAATTTTAAATCTAGGTCCATAAATTTGAAAAAAAAATTGTTTCAAAGTGCTAAAAGAATAAATAAGTATTATTTAAATAAAAAAAGAGACTTGTTGCAAACTATGGGTTGTTTGAAGATTGGACTTGAATTTAAAACCAAAGGTGGTTTAAAACTTAAGGTATATCTAGGTAAGCAAATTGATATGTAAGAGTTTAATTTTTTCTAATTAAGTTTAATTTATAGGTTAGGAAATCCCTCTAGAATTCAGACTTTGAGAGAAATGGCTAAGAGTGAAGAATGGAAGGCAAGGCGCAGAGAACGAAGAGCAGCTGCACGTAAGGAGCGGGAAATAGCAATTCAGGAGTATGAAAATCGGATTAAGGAAAGAAATGGACCAGGACCTTATGATAATGTCACTTGATATAGATGTTACAATAAGGGTCATTACGCAGCTAAGTGTGGTAAAACAAGGAAGGAATTAAAGGGTGTATTCCAACGTTTTCGCTCTAAGATATTATGCTTTAAGTGCCATAAGAAGGGACATTTCCTTAACCATTGTCCTGAAGTGAGGAAAGTGAAGCGTAAACCAATGGAATCGGTCAACGAGTCAACCATTTGCTATCATTGTAAAGGGCTGGGACATATTGCGAGAAATTGTCCCAAGAGACAGAAGAAGAAGATTAAGGTTGTGGAACATCCAGTTGGAAGCATGGAGGTCATCCAGATTGGTGAGAGAGTAGAAACTTTTTGTGGAAAATGCTATAAGTGGGGACATCCTGTTGAAAAGTGCATGTTTGGGCTTTGCCCATTGGAAGGAAGTCCATAAGAAGGATTCTGATAAAAAAATGCTAGGACTCTAAAACCTAGATGATGGTGTAAACATCTTAATTGTGACTTTGTAAGGCTTTTATTATGATGAATGGATGTAATGTTGAACTGCTAATGTGCAGTCTATCCATATATGAAGTATTTTGTGGCGGTATGATCTAATAAACCTTCTTTATTTGAGATGGAATCTGAAATTAATTCCAACTGAAATTTCAAAGGTTTGGTTTCAAAAATTGAATTTGAATTGGATAAATTTGAAATTAAGGACATGGAATTACTTTAAACTGAAATTTGAATAATTGAATTTGTAAATTAAAATTGTTTAAGAACTGGCTTCAATCTGGAAGATAGAATTGATTAATAATTTATAGTTTTAAAATAAAATTGTATTGAATTCTTATTTGAACCTTGAAATACATAAGTAAAGATAATTTAAAATGGAAATTTGAGAATTAATTCAACTTGAGTTGGGAATAAATCAAGTCCAACGGAAATTGGAGTTATTTAAAATTGGAATTGGGTCAATTTGAGTGGAAATGGAAATTTAAAATGAATTATTGAGAATGGAGATTGGAAATTGAACAGTTTGACTCTGGACTATTTTCAATATAAATTGTTTTAATATAAACTTATTTTTCCAAGTTATTTCATACATATAACCTTTCTTTCTTAAATATAAATTATTTTATACTTGTTTTACAATTATTTTTGGAGTTATTTAGCCATTTTTCAACTGTTTTCTAAACTAATTACTATTTTTCAACTATGTTACAAATTAATTATTATTTTACAACTATCTTGTAATTATCTAAAAGTTTTGAAAAACATTTAGCTATTCTCCAACTATTTTACAATTAATTAACTATTTTAAAGCTATTTTGCAAACTAATACCTATTTTTCAACTACTTATCTATTCTTAAATTTTTCAAGCTATTTTCTAATAATAACCTGGTCGGAGTTCAAACTGTCATTGATTAAATACCTAAGTGGGATAAGAATGGAAGTTATAATCCAAATGGGGATTAAGACAACTGTAAATAAGTGAATGAAAATTTAGGTGAATATGAATAGAAAGGAAATTGATTTGGCTAATAATCAATGAAAACAAATACGTAGGATGTACGTATATTATTCAATTCGCATAGTGATTTGATCCAGATTCGAGCACAGAATTTCGAGATAGTTATATCTATCCGAGTAGGATTTTTCACTCGATTTTCGACGGTGAACCTGGATATGGATTGTTGATTGGTTCTGGGTATTCTCTATCATAGTTAAGCTATGCAAGGAGAATGACGATTTCTGATCAAGAAACCAGATCTGTGTCCGCACTAGGAAGTCGGGTGGACGATACTAGTTCGGAAGTGAAATTGTGTGATCGAGTGAGCGATCAGATTGGTATGGCGTACGAATGATATGAGTACATCATACGGATTTGAATGGAATTGATATTGAAAGGAGTAATCAAATTTGGATATTTGATTTTGGATAAATAAAGTTATATATCTTTGACATATAAGATAAATTTTCCCTTGATGAATCTTTTGCCAGAAGAAAAGTGTTTTTGGAATTGTTTGAAGTATAAAAGGAGTTTTATACAAATTTGAATTGATCCAAAGATTTTTATCAAGAATTATATATATATATATATATATATATATATATATATATAAAGGATCATATGAGGATTTTGGAAAAAGGTTTGGGAACCTATGGATTTGGAAAGGCTTTTGATTTTTGTGTAAAATCAATATTATATTTGGAAAGCCTAGTTTGAGAATTATCGATTTTGGGATAATCGATTTTGTGTAAAGGAGCTTTGTATGAAATCATACTAGGTGTATGATTTAAAGATACTATATATATAGTATAAAATGTTTTGATGATGGCTCTGGGGGAAAATGCACTCCCTTGGAATGGACTTCTCAGGAGTACCACCGGGTGGTGCTGCCGTGATCCCAAGAGGGGTTCTAAAGTTGATACTGTGAGGAGTCCAGACAAACTAGTTCCTGAGGATTATTGGGTAGCGAAAGTCGAGGGCGCTGATGCCTACAGGGGCATTTGGGTTATGCTGTGACGACAGTGTAACTCGATGTCACTGCGATCTACTGTGGGGACCATAGCGAAAATCGTGTGGAGGATGAGTGTCAACGGTCTACACTTGATTTTGCCGGGAAGGCAACGCAACATCGGTAGACTGCGATCTATGGTCAAATGGAGTGGAGAATTTTCGTTCTTTTGGCAGCGAAATTCGAGGGCGCTGATGCCTACAGTTATATGGGTTTTTGCTGTGATAGCTACGTAACCCCAGTTGTAGATGCGATTTGTAGCGGGTTCCATGGTGTAATCGAGGGGCACGGAGGCCTACTGTTATCTATGGATTTTGTCGGGATGGCAACGTAACCATCGGGTTAACTGCGACCATGGATGGGGGTGATGATTTCCAGAGCACCCTCACCAAAGATATATCCTCTATTTTCAAAAACTGTTTTCTATATTTTCAATAAAATTATTTTCCAAATATTTTCACTGGATGTCAAAAATGAGTCTGCTAAGTATTTATAGATTTTCAGTCTTACGCCTGATCAACGTATGACCGAATTTCTATGAGAATGAGGACGGACTTATTGAAACATCGAGTTATAAAAAACTATTTTCATAAAAACTAATTTATAATACTATATAGATTTTAAAACTGTTTTAAATAATCAAAGAGAATTTATCTGATTACAAGCATTTTAATAAATCTGGGTTCGTTCCTTTTCGAGGACGAAAAGATTCTAAGGGGGAAGGAATGTAATAACCCAGATTTTCGGGCATCAGATAATTGAATAATTATCTAATATTAATGGAAAATACTGATTTATAAGTTGATAAATAATTCCGGTAACAAAAATATATATATTTGAGTAAGTAGTTATATATGTATAACTTGATTTGTAAATTGGATTTTAGAATTTAATTTGAATTTGAATTTAAATTCAAAGTTTTGAGATTCAAAAGATGGATATTTTGCAATATTGGAATTTAAAGTTATTTGGATATGCTTTTATTCATAATTTGTTTTATTACATTTCTTCATATAAGAATAAATAAATTAAGTAAAACCTTTATTAACATTTAAAATAAAAAGTAAATAATACAAAGACAAGTGTTATCATAATAAAACTTAATATTAACATGTGTTAACTAATGAACTAAGGTTTATGACAAGTGGCATTTTTAGATTTAATTCTCTTTTATTTTTGTTAAACAATTTTCAGCCTAGAAACATATACTTTTCTCTATCTGTTTCTTTTTCAAAAAAAAATATTCAAAAGCTAAGAAACAAATATGAACTCAAACAATCCCTCAAACAGAATTTGCCTCTAAAACCAGATAATAAATCAATCTAAACCCAGTAATTAATTATCAACAGCAAACCTGAAGCATCAAAGCTGCAAGTATTTCTTAAAATCTGGAAAATAAATGCCTGCATCTTACTTCAATCTGGAAATTTGTTTAAAGCAAGTCCAAGTTCCAATAGCACGCATGCAAGTTCAATCCAATTTTATCTAGCAACAACTCCAGATTTAAACTAGGCAAAGATTCAAGTTTATTCAAGATTGAGCAAGATCATAAATCAGGACAGATTTCATTTTTTTTCCAGAGCCTGTTCTTGTTCATCATCAAAACAGGTGAGTAATCTTAACCCATAAATCAGTTTTTAATTTTTGTGTGTCATGATTGATGTGAATTTCATGATACATGTTTAAATTTCTGTATGCATGCTTGATTAAATATGGATACATGATTATATGCCTTTACATATTGGTATGCAAGTTGTGCTTAACTCTGTTATTTCCTAACAGACTCAATAAGAAGATTTTGAATTAAGTTTCCTTCATGTGATCCTTGTTGGGCTAAACAATCAAACAAATATTGATTGTTTTGTACGTAATTAAGTTTTAAAATTTTATTTACAAGAAATAAGTTGAAAATCTTTCTGGAAATTGCTAAGAACAGTAAAAAAATAAAATGAAATGAAGGTCAGGTAAAGAAAATTTAAAGTTTATACAATTAAACTTCAAGATAAAAATTCAGATAAAGCAAAGTAGTTGTAAATCAAATCTAGATCAAATCTAAAAAATAATGTGGTATGATGCTTGCATGTGTACAGGATGGATTGCATGTCAGTGTTTATATACATTCAGCGTTTTGTTCCAGATTTACACTCTGATCAAAATCATGATCTCATGATTCAAATCTTTGTCAAGGATTTGGATCCAAACAAAATATCGTTGAGTAATACAAGTTTAAAATTTAAAAAAAAAGAAGAAGAAAGAATCGGAAATGTCTCTGAAACACAAATACAACAGAACAAGTTGTATATAAGTATAAATTTGATTACCCATATTCATTGATTAAAATTTATAAATTAATTAGATTATCAGAAACTTTAATTTTAAAAAAAATTAGAATTTATAGTTTGAATTTGGTTAAGAATTTCTGGTTTAACTGGAAATCCTATTGTGGGTTTGAACTGTCGAGTTAGAAAGTTTGGGTAGCCATGTTTTTCTCTGGTGATTGAATGACGATCGTAGATGCAGGGAAAAATGGCGAGTAGTGAACTAAAGCAGTGTGGCGTTGGGAGTTTTGAATCAAAGATTATAACCCTAGTTTCCACTATTGATCAGTAATTTGATCACCGCGACCTATATAAGTGTTCGAGCTTGTCTTGATTTATGTTGGTGATTTTTGGAGTGGGGAGGAACTAGTAGCCGGAGGTGAATTCATTCTGGTGATCGGAGGTGAGTGATTCTTGATGATTTCAGATTCAACATTTTGTTCCTGTTTTCGAGCTTGAAGCTAGATTTCGATTTTTGGTTTCTGCATGTCGTTTGATGATCGGGATTGTATTGGGAGGTGATTGTTGACTTGCGAGGAGGGTCGCGCACGGTCGGAGGTAGGTGGCTCGTCGGTACACGTGCACCGTGCATGTTGTGTTTCTGGAGAGAGAAGCTGGTTTGGGGAAGAAGGATTTTACCAGGAGTAGCTTATGTTATGCCTCGCGTTGGACTCGAAGTTGTAATAGTGGGGGAAGCTTGTTGGGTGTATCGAGTAATACCCTAACTTTGTCACGAGTTTTACCTCAAGGAATTGAAGTATTGGCCGTGGAAGCATTTTGTTTAGTTTCCAGTTTACCCTGTTTAGTTTTTAAAACCAAATTGATTTCCAAAATTTTAAGTAAATTTAGATTTTAAGCAAGATTTAACATATTTAAATGTTTAAGTTAGAAATGATGTTTTTAACATATTTAAATTTTAGAAGTATGGATTTTAAAGTTATAAATCTTGTTTTGAAATAATCTGATAAATATTTCATTGGAGTAATTTTGTAATCAGTTATAAACATATTTCAACTTAAATATAATTGTTAAAATATAATTTTGGTTTAGGTAATTTAACTTGTGTCAAAGGAGGAGGATTTTACATATCCTAGCTTTCGAATTTAATTTAATGAAAAATGAAAGTTAAGGGTTAATGTGATAAATTAATTTGAGTAATTGATTAAGTATAGGAGATCATTAAATCGAGGATAGATTATTTAGGAATAATTTCTTAAGAAAGAATTTAAAAATAGTTAATGAAGGACATTAATTTAAGATTGTTTAAAAAAATTCATTTATGAGATTAATTTCAATAATTAATTAGATTAACAAATTGATAATAATTAAATGAGAAATTGTTTAAGTTTAATTACTTAATAAAAGTAATTAAGAAATTGGTTACTTAATTGGGTTAATGTGATTAGTTTAGATTAATTAAGTTTAATTAAACACTTGACGGATGATGAATAATTACTTAATCTAATTAATGGAAGTGTAATTACTTAAGGAAGTAATTAATGGCAATTACTGAATATAATTAGTGGAAGATGGAATTATGGAAGTAGTTTGGATCAAATTATTTTGTATAATTAATCAAGGGATTAATTGGAGATAATTAAGGATTAATTAATTTATTTGATGAAGTAATTAAGGGTAGTTAATTACTGATGTTATTAATCAAGGATGATTTATATTTATGGTTAGAAATTGATTAATGAAATAATTAAAGGATAATTACCGTATTAGGTTAAGGATAATTAATTTATGAAATTAATTAAGGGTTGATTACTTAAATGTAATTAAAGAATAAATAGAACGATATTGGAGGTCTTTGATTAATTGTTATTCCTAATATGTGATTTGTGATGCTATGTGTTAAGATATGTTGATTTAAACTGTAATGATGTGGTTATCTATTGTTGATGAATTAAGTGACATTCTGTATTTAAATTGAGTTGTATTTCACTTGAATAATTTAAGTTAAGTTGACAAATGGTTTCGAAGAGACCGGAGTCGGTTATTAGTAAATACCTGAAACCACTTTGATTCTTTATAAATTGATATGTGAAATCAACAGGTTAGTATGGAATGATTTAAGTGAATTTGATTAAATCTAAGTTATTGGTACTTAGAAATCGATGTGTGAAATAGTGATGTCTATAACAACTTGTGAAGTTGAAAATTGATACAAGTTACCCTGGGTTCATATATGTTGTATACTTTTGTATTCCATGATAGATGTGTTTACTCACGCTGGTTTCCACCCTGACCCGGGTGTTACTTTGCTGTAATGCTCGGGTCAGACCGAGTATTACAGATTTTCAGGTAAGGACGTTCTGGAGCTCAGGAGGCGAGTTGGAGAGCAGGAACGTATGGAGAGCTTCTGATGTTAATATATTATAGTATTTGAAACAGATAGATTTATCTGTTCTGTAAGCTGTTGTAACTCTGATATATTAAAGTGTAGTTTGACAAGTACAGTTTCCTTTGTATAACTATTATTTATGTGATATTATATTTTATCCGCTGCGAATGTGAGATTGTGTGTTTCTTTTCTGTTATCCTTCTATCTCTTTCTTCTTTCTCTTTCTTCTTTTTCACTAACTATCTGAAAATTTCGGGATCGAAAATTTCGGGTCGTTACAATCTCTGTCACTAACAATGGAAGTAGGAGCTCCATGAAGTCGAACGACTTCTTTAATAAATAGCTTGGCCAACAGAGGAGCAGTCCGATTGGACTTGATAGGAATAAAATGGGCTGATTTGGTCAATCGATCAACAATCACCCAAACACTAGTATGGCCCGACCTGGAAGGAGGTAGACCATCAATGAAGTCCATAGAAATTTGATCCCATTTCCATCATGGAATCTCAAGAGGCTGCAAAAGACCACTAGGACGCTGGAGTTTTGCTTTAATAAGTTGACAAGTCATGCAACGACTCACATAACTTGCAACATCACGCTTCATACCCTCCCAAAAGTGTAAGCGTTTTATGTTAGCATACATCTTACTACTGCCTGGATGGATAGTATACTTAGAACGATGACAGTCCTCAAGAATGTCATTTCTAAGTTTAGAAACACTAGGCACAATCAACCTTCCCTTCTTCCGAATACAACCATGAATAACAATATCGAAATCCTTTAGATTATCACTTCGAGATTCCTATTTACAACTCTGAATAAGATAAGAAAGATCTGGATCTTGTTTCTAGGCATCGACAATATGATCCAATAAACTAGGACGAGCTTCCATGCTAAATAAATCACGAGAGAATCATAAACTATAGGACGGTCTCTAATATCACAATGGGATAAAGCTTCCAACATATTCCACTCTGCTAGCATCACGTAAACAACAACCTGCTGCTTGCGACTAAGCGCATCGGCAACTTGATTACCCTTACCAGGGGTATACTGAATATCGAGATCATATGAAGCAAGAAATTCGAGCCAACACTGTTGCCTCATATTAAGTTCCTTCTGAGTGAAGAGGTATTTCAGAGACTTGTGATTAGTGAAGAGAACAAAACACTTGCCCAATAAATAATGTCGCCAAATCTTTAGAGCAAATACTATAGCGGCTAACTCCAAATCATGGGTAGCGTAACGAATATCGTTAGGCTTTAGTTGTCTAGAAGCATAAGCAACTACTCTATCTTTTTGCATGAGAACAGCGCCGAGTCCATAACCACTGGCATCGGTATAAACAACAAGATTATGATTCCCTTTGGGAACCACTAAGATAGGTGCATGATTAAGGAGATCTTTCAACTTCATGAAAGAAATCTCACACTTATCCGACCAAATAAAAGGAACAGCTTTTCTCGCGAGAGTGGTAAGTGGTAAAGCGATACGAGAAAAGTCCTTAATGAATCGGCGATAATATCCCGCCAATCCAAGGAAACTATGGATCTCAGTAACGGTCTCGGGCCTCTTCCAATTATGAATAGATTTGATCTTGGAAGGATCGACAGAGATACCATCGGAAGAAACAATATGACCGAGAAACTTTAACTTATTCTCCCAGAAGTGACACTTGAAGAATTTGGATAAAGATGATGCTGACGAAGAGTGCTCAAAACAATCTCCAAATGCTGAATATGATCGGCTTCAGATTTGGGATAAATAAGAATATCATCAATGAAAACCAAAACGAACCTATCGAGATATTCCCGGAATATCCGATTCATAAGATCAACAAAATATGCTGGAGCGTTCTTCAAACCGAACGACATAACAAGCCATTCGTAAGAACCATAATGAGTGCGGAATGCGGTAAGTGGAATGCTATCTTCCACAACTCGTAACTGATGAAAATCGGTGGCAAGATCGAGTTGGGAGAAAAGCTTAGCGCCACTTAATTGATCGAACACGTCGTCGATCCTAGGTAATGGATATCTATTTTTGATAGTGAGCTTGTTAAGCTTGCGATAATCAATGCAAAGCCTAAGAGTACCATCTGGCTTCTTAACAAAGACAACGACGGCTCCCCAAGGAGATGAGCTAGAGCGAATAAATCACTTGGCTCCTAATTTAGATAATTGTTGCTTGAGTTCCTCATTTTCCTTAGCAGACATCCTCATAGGAGGATGACTGACAGGATGAGCACTAGAGATAAGATCAATACAGAACTCAATCGCCCTCTTCAGCGGCAAACATGAAATAGGCTCGAAGACATCAGAAAAATCACAAACAACTGGAATATTAGCTATGACATCCTTCGATTTGAAGGAAGAAATGAGAGCATTCGAAGTACGGTCCATGCTTCGATATATAATAGATAACTGCTCGATAGCATCGGGATGCTTGAGATATAAAGTTCTTTCGGGACATAGAATTTGAACTTCATAACGGACGAGCCAATCCATTCCCAAAATCATATCAAAACCAATTTGATCCATAATAAGCAGATTCGCACGAAAGGAAAAACCACGTAGAATAATCTCAACATCAACACACAATAAATCAAGAGTAGCTGATCCACCAGTAGGATTCACAATCCTCAAAGGGTCGCAAAGACTAACAACATCCAAAGGAATAACATCAACAAGCTCCTTTGACATGAATGAGTGTGATGCACCCGTATCGAAAAGAACTCTAATAGAATGGCCATGAAATAATAAAACCTTCCAAAACAGAAGGATCAATACCTTTGGGCTGAGAAGAATCACCAGAAGCTTTAGCAAGCTTTAGCAACATTAAGCCTCCCTGATTTGAAACCCTTAGGAGCAATAGGACAATCAGAGACCCAATGACCCTCTTTCTTGCAATAACGACAAATGCGAGGCATAGGACAACTACGAAGAAGATGATCCAGAGAACCACAATTATAGTACGCCCTCCGAATAGAAGATGCACTACTAGGCTGAGAACTAGAGGTAGCTTGCTTCTTCTTCTTGTTGGAAGAATTAGGCTTATGAAATGGAAACCTCTTTTTGTTGGGGTTCTTAGAAACCTCAACCTCATCACCACTATCATGTTCCTTTTCAGCAGCTTCAAGGCAAAGTGCCGAATCAACCAGTTCCTTAAAAGGAAGCTTAAGCTTAAGCAAAAGAACTTTCTTCAAATACTTCTTCAAACCATCAACAAATCGAAGATTCTTCTTATGCGGAGTGTTAATGAACTCAACTTCGTATTTGGATAAGGCCTCGAAAGATGCAACATAACCAGAAACAAAGGACTTTCCTTGTTTTAACTCAAGGAAACTACGAGCAAGATTGGCCTTTTCTGATTCAGGAACGAACTTAAGTTCAAAATGTTTCTTAAACTGAATCCACGAGAGAGAGGACTCATCAACTTCCGCAATCAAAAGCTCATACCAATCAAGCGCACGTTCTTGCAACATGCTAGATTCCATGAGAACGCGACGATGATCAGAAAGATCGATCCGAGAAAATATGCGCTCACAAGTGTTCAACCAAGTCTGAACCTCCAATACACTTTCCGATCCCTTGGAAGGCTTGCCTCCAAGGTAGGAATAGTCACTACACATGCGGGTGAAGGCAGACTTGTGAGTAGGAGCTGTGGGAGTAGCAATAGAAGGCCGAGTATCCCGAAATAGCTCCATAAACTGATCAGTTGACATATAGACTCCGTCCGAATGAGAACCACCAGACGGAGCTACAGCAGAACCCTTCCCTCTACCTCTTCCAACCATAGGCTGAGAGAACAAGAGAAGATAAGGATTAGTTAAAACTACACACGATTGATAAGAAATTTGACAAATGGAATACTACAGAATATGAGATTTATTCCTAGACATACTCCAACATCTTAAAGTGGAAAGAATAGATTAGAAAGGCATGAATAAAACCCTCAAATAGTTGTAACGCATGTTCCATTCTACTTCTGTTCTATGTTTATTATAATTTGTTCTGAACTTCAACTCTGATACCAAGCTATGACGCCCCACCTCTATGCTCACAATAACAAAGGTTATTATAAGGAACAACGTCTGCTATTGCGAAGAATAAGGCTTGTTAGAAGCGACCATCCATAAGTTATGCCTTAAATGAGTATTGATTACATCGATAGGAGTTGTGTAAATTACTGCCAACGATATATATTCAATCCAAATCTAAAACGAAACTACGATGGCTTAAGGAGAATTCAGAACAACTTATAATAACAGTAACACAGATAAGTATAATCACATCAGAACAGAAATATCAGATATATAGCGGAAGATAAGTCTGGATACATGCTACAACGATCGATAGTTCACATGAACCGAATATACATATACAAAGACATCAACATACATGAGACGAGAGTCAATACATCCAAAAGTAACACCTCAAAGTCTAGATTAAAAGATGATGTGAAATCCCAAAAGCTGAAGCAGCAACTGAATCAGAGATAGCGATTATCCTGAAATAACTTGGTCTGACCCGAGTATTATTTAAAAGAAAATAAATAATAAACGGATCAGTATAATTTAAACTTAGAAATGAATGCATCTTGAACAACATCAAAGCAAAATAATCATGGTCTCGAATGAGACTATTCAACATAAATAATCAACATAGTTTAAATGAAGAAATCTCATTAAACTCCATCAAAACCAACTTTCAAATTCATAATTGAATTCAAAATAGCAATTCACAAAATCTAGAAATCATAATAAGATAACTAGAAAATCAGCATAAAAGTGGATCTATCCCAGCATATGGCGAGTCTAAGCTACGCCGCACGTGCATCTCATATGGCCGAAGCCTACCAAGTACTGTCATCATAATTTTTGGCGCCCAACAAATGATAATTTGGTCCAACATATGACCCGAAGTTCTAGCACCGGTAATTGACCCGAAGGTCCATCATAGTGGCTCGAAAGCCCAACAAAATCATCAAAATCATCAAACAGCAATTCCACGGCAAATATTTCAATTAACGAGTCCGGAATTAACCGAATTAGTAAAAGCGTGGTTCCATATTCCGTATAATTGCAAATTCGTTTAGATCTCTTCACTGTTTCCCTGAAAGTGCAAAATTGTGTATTTTATATAAATAAAATTTACGTTCTCAAATGGACAAGTCCGGAATTAATCTGATCAGTAAAAGTAAGGGTTCGTAGTCCTTAATTTTGCTGAAGCGTTTAAATCGATTCCTCATTCTTTTGAAAGCGTAAACTGTAAAAAAAATTTATTTTAGAACGATTGTTAAAACACGTGATTAAAACAGCAACACCTATAGCAATTTCGACAAAGAAATTGCGCTTCACAAAACACCGTAAAAACGGATATCAAATCAGTATTTCGGGATATCCGCTTGAAAATTCACTTTAAATTGACTGTTACCGAAGTCAAATCAACAGTAATTTTTATTCGTCAAAAATCTCATTAAAACAACACGCTTAAAAAATATAGCACCTGAGTAAAAATCCGTTATAAAAATAACAGCAATACAATACGTTTTAAAACCAAACACCGGTTCAAAGCAAATTAAACACTGGTATTTAAAACATTTTCGTGCAATTCAACTTGCACGTACATGTTGAAAATGATGGTCTAGGCAATACTTTTGTATATTATGACATACACAAATGAAAGAATATAAACAAAAAAATAAATGAATCACCTGGCCATGCATCAAATGTGATAGAAAATAGCCTAGTACGACAAAATATGTATGCACGCAAGTGAAATGGAGTATACAAATATATTAACTTGGGCACGCAACTATATAATTATAATGCCTGGACTAATTTTGAAGCAAGTATACAAATTTTTACGCAAAACTGATACATGCATGCAACTAAGATACATGCACGCAAGATCAAGATGACCTGTCCAAATACTTTTTTGTGCAGACTCTATTGCAAAAATGTAGTTGATAAAACAGATGACTGGGCAATATTTTTGTATACAACATTTTGCACGCATGAATAGAAAATAGTTTGGACATACATTCGCGCATTACTTGCATAAGTAAAACACATAATAAACACGATATGCAAGAATGAAGTAAAGAAAATATAGTATAAACTAACCTACTCACGTACCAAATGAACAGGCACGTAACTAAATGACTCAGGCAAATTAACATGACCTGGCATAATTTTCTTTGGTATCTACTCTATAGTGTGCAAATACTAAGGTAATTAGAAATAAAATAGCCAAATAAAAATGACCTGGATTTAAATACTTTGCACACATGAATTTATAAACGGTCAGAACTTCAATTTTGTACAAAGAAATGAGATAAACAAAAAGTAATGCTTGGACATTTTCGTATATAACAAGTTTAGACGCATGGTTTCATGCCCAGATTGAAACAAAGGTACCTGGGTGGCTATAATTTATGGACACACCCTACAACTCTTCCATGCACACTACAAAGAAGAATAAATGTGATGGCATGTGCATTATTATTATTTTCATGCAAGAATGAAATAAATATCTGGGCAATACTATATATGCGTACTCACTGAAACAAAATCCCTTGAACTAAATTTTAGTGCTTCACCTATTTGCATGTAAAAGTGGGATAAAAATATCTTGGCCATATAGTTTTGCATGCTTCACACTTTCATTTTAAAGCTTAGTTTTGGAAACGCTCGTTATTCATGTACTTCCAAATTTTCTTACATAAACGTGGAGCCATAAAATAGGATGCACACACAAAATGTAGTACACATTATGCCTGGGAATAAATACGTGCACGCATGAAAATATATAAACGACTTAACAACAAAAAGTTTCAAACCATTATATTCCATAAAAACAGCATATCAAAAATAGGCAGCATAGATTTTAAATTAGATATGTGAGTTTAACACTCACCAAAAATTTGCTTCAAAATTTGTTAGCAACTGGAACCACTTGGAGCAAAATTGAACTGCCATTAATGTGTTTGTAGAACTACTAAAAAATGAAACAAAAATGGAAGATGTAGGCTACTTTTCTTTTCACGTATGTGAACAAGTCAAAAATGAAGTGTGCGCTGGCAAGGCTTTGTACAAGTTCATTAAATGAAAACGTGCCTAAGTGAAGAACAAGGACACGACTAGCATAAAAAAAAAATGATGGTAGTAAAACATGTGTTCACTTTGCTTTTCAAAACTTGTGACAACAAGAAAAATGTTCATACTCTTTGTTTTTAAATTAGTGATGACAGCAAAGGCAAAAGCATTATATTTTCAATGTGCACCATTATGAAGTGTTCAACTTTGTTTTACAAACTTTAGTTTTTACTGCAAAGTGTTCCCACTGACTTTTGGATGGACCACTATTCACATATACACGTGAATGAAAATGCAGTCTAATTCCAACGTGCTACAACTGGAAAGTATGCAACTGACTTTGAAAATGATTTCACTTTTTTTTTTCAAATCTCAAACTAAAATTTCTATTTTAAATTTTCATTTCGACGGTAATAAAATCACGGTTGTTACAGTTTACCACCTACATGTAGGGCTGTCAATGAGTACCCAAAAAATCCAAAATCCGTCCATATCCGTATTCGATAATTATCCGTTCGGTTTTTATCAAGACTATAGTTATTTTTTTATGTATTTTAGTACATAAAATGATTGTCATTTACTATTATATCCTGGTAAAAAAAATTATTATGTGTATAAAAATCTATTTTTAATGCTTAAAATTATTTTTCTTAGTGTATTTATTATTTCTATATATTTAGTACAAAAACGAATTTATAATAAATAAAAAATTTCTATTTATTTGTTTAGATTTATCTGTTGTGAACTGATCGAAGAATATCCGATATCCGTCTGCATTCGCGGATACGGATATCCGAAAATGATTTCGAATACGGATATGGATATAGCACCATCCACATTCAAAATTATCCGTTTATAGGCCTACTTACAGTTTAGTGGTTGAAAATGTATATTACTTACATGGTTTACCACTTACAGGCCAGTGATTGGAAACACATTAACAAACAATGAGAGAGGACTTCCTTTTGCATGAATAAGATCATTTATGGATTACTTCTTCATGGATTTATTCAGCGCATGAGCAGGAAACTTCCAAACATCTTTCAAAACGGTATGGAACGAGGAACAAGAGATATAATCAGAAGAGATTTATTCCGTCTATAAAGACTTTGTTACCCACACTTTATTTCATGAAATGTTAAGCGTGCTCACCTACATAAGAGCTCTGGATTATATATATTTGGGGTTGTATTTTGAGTTTCTGTATTAGACCTTTTTATTTATTAATTAATAAAAACACATACACTATCTGTGGTTTTTTTAGCTTCTTTTATACCATTGAAATGTACAATTACTAAGGGATGATTCTAAATCAGTTAGATCAAATCAAACGAAGGGGTGTTTAGTTTCCGTCCTATGAGAAATTTGGATGGATACGGACATAACGAGGTATAACTCGACACCTTCTGAATGAGCCTAGACCTGGCAAACTGGTCGGGTTGGGTCATAAATGGGTCGGGTAGAATTTTACCCGATCCATTCAAGACATAACTAAACCCAACCCGCTTGACCCATTTAATAAATGGGTTAACCCGACCCGATACATTTAGTAGAACGGTTAACCCGACTCGACCCATTTGACAAAAACTGCAACAAAACAATGGCAAAAACTACAGCAAGAACTGAAAATTACTCTATATTATTAATACTGCATTGACTATCAAAGAAACAAAAAAACTACATCCGAAGATAAAAATTTGAACTAGATAACACAAAAACTGGAAAATATTAGAAGATCCAATGTAGTATAATTACAAACTACAACATTTAAAAACTAAAAGATTCAGCATAGTATAATTTAGTTGACAAACTACATACAAAATCTGCATCAAATAACTGAAATAAACTAAAGCTAATACTACAAAAGTAGCAATATGTCATGTAAAAATAATAAAAATACAAAATATTTGAATGTTCTGCATCATAAAAGCAGTCTTATTGGCTTGAAGCCCTTATGCACAGCCTTGTAATCCTGAAGTAAACAACACAAATTATCATTTCACAAATGTTGTAACAGCAAAGCTAATTTTGTTCCTTATCTATTCTTTAATTAAACATATGGTTGATTATCAAATTATATTTCCTTTTTCTACCGTAATATCATATCAAATGTCATATCTTTTCACAGTGCTTTGGTGCTCGAAAAGAATATAAGAACATTTAAGCAGAATATAACAAAGAGATTATTTGAAATGATAAACAAACAAAAGGATTATGTCCCATGCATTTTTGTTAGATAAATTGCATAATTATCATGTGAAATGTTAATTGTTGGCATTGTGTTTTAGCAATAAAATTAGCAAATTCTGGTTTAGCATCAAGTTAAAACTAAACATATCAAGAAGCTAGTTTGCTTAAGTTTGATGATCAAAGTACTGAAAGTAAAGATGCAGTTGTTAAAGCTCAAGCATTTATCGTATGTTAGTCTAAATTTAAACGTTGAGCAATTAAACAGTTATCATTATCATATGTATAGGCATAAGATAATCTTGGTTAATAACTTAATACCTTTACTTTAGAATGGTGTTAAATGCACAAGGCATTCTTAGCTTGATTTGTGTACCCTATAGTAAATAGCAAAATACTGTACAACACCTATTCTATTATAATAGTAAAGAGGAAAATATATACAGACAACGTTAAACATATACAGCTAAGTCTTAAGATTTTGATCCAAAGATTGAAAGATGCAAAGCATATGCTTCATTATCTACTAATAGCATCTTTCATTTTTCTTTTATGCTACTTTACATGGGCCTTGGACTATACTATGGTTAGTTGGAACATACGACATACACTTGCTTTTTCATGACGAGTATTATAAGACAACATGAATTTTGATAATCTACAACATTTTAACGTCAAAGTTACATTCAAGGTGAACGATAAAAAACAATACACAAACTACCACCTGAAAATCATAAAACAATATTAGTTACAAAATGCTATGAATGGTAAAACACATGTTAAGTATTAATATCTATAAACATTAATTCACAGAAATGTCTGTAAGTATCACTAGAGAATTTAACTTTTGACAGTCATACACATCATTTATCCAAGTAATATAATATTGAGTAGAGCTTGAACTTTTTTAACAAATGTGTTAACTGACTCGAAGCTATTTCCAAAATTGAATTGTTGAATACAGTACAATCAAATCAAATAATAAACACAAATCGGTTTTCATCACACAACAGATATAGATAGATAGATAACTTGCCCACTGCTTGTAGCAATTAGAGCTTTGAATGAAACACCATATAAAGACATCAGTTGATTCCTTTGTTAACTCTTCCTTGTCTGTCAATATAGTACTGTTAAGAGCACGTAGACACCGAAATGATACGTTAGTTTACGTTAATTTAGGCGGCTTGTACAAGAAAAACAATATGGAATCATTGGGAAAATTAAAAATAAATAATATGAAAGTGGATGATCAAGTTCAAAATACATTAACCTGAGTTGGCGAAAATAATCTATGAAAAGATAATAAATATGCATGCAGTTATTGATTAGACCATGAATAGCATATAATTTTGAAGTTGTTAAAGAATCGAAACATTGCATCATTGCAAGTTGAATTCAATGTTACAGTTATAGTTACGGGTAACAAAAGCATGTAAGTCATAGTGCTGAAGATGCAGAAGTGTAACTGAAAAGCATGTACGCATAATTTTGAATTCAGCTAGTTAGATAACATGAAGAGCATAAATAAAAACCCATCTTCAACTTTTGGTTTCAATTTCATAATAATAGTCGCTGCTATGCTACTTTTTTACTGATTATTTTACAAAGTTATAGCATTATTATAACTGAAAACCTTAATGGGTTTTACACAAGCTCGTATCCTTCAATATGTTTAAAGCTGCTGCTTTGTTGATCATAATGTTTGATCCACTAAACTGACTTTAGGAAGACAAAAAGTTCATGAAAAATAAACCCATAAATAAAAGAAATTGTGTAACATGATTGGACTATGTCTTGCCTAAGTTCACAGAGTAAATAACCATTCTTATCTCCTTTAATATAATAAAATTGTTTTATCATACTCATAAATGTCTTTATTCATTGTATCCGGTCTACTAATGAAAGATAAGAAGAATGGATTTTTTTTATTACTCTATGATATACAAATGCTAACACTCTACTTCATAATCAACGAGTGGTAGTCCAAATTATTCCGTGACATGATAAAAAATGTAGACATAGTCCAAGATATAAACCGATCTACTGAGGAAAAGTCTTTATTCATGGTATCAAACAACTATTCTCCAAGACATAATGATAATATAAAAAAAGTATCAACAAAGCCAAACATTTGGGTTTTGCACTCTTCCCTCGTGTGGAAAATAAAATACAAAAACATGTTCGTTGATCAAAATCAAAGCGGGCACAATACATCTCCAGCAGAGAACTAAACAAGTCACAAAACTATAATTAATATCAACACAGATTATTATAATTAATACAACTATATTTTTTTAATTATAATTGCAGAATGTGAATTACATTATTACCAGAAATCAACACAGATTAAGCAGTCAGAATCCCCAAATCGATTGAATTGAACTGTAATACCACATAAACTAATCCAAATTACAGCGAAAATAGATCTAGAAAAGGAAGATAAACAAAACAAGAAAGGTGATTATGATTACCACTCAATATATTGCTCTCTAACATTATCTCGCTTTCTATTAGGACGTCGTTGCCATCTCAAAGTCGAACGGTTTCCAAACATTATAAATCGAAATGTAAATCGAACATTAGAGGAATCGTCTCCTTTTCTTTTACGGATTTGAATCGGCAGACAAAATTGAAAAGTAAAAACTAGGGTTAAATGGGTAAGCGGATTGGGTTTGGCTGGGGATATTTTATCTTTCTAGTAAACGGGCCGGGTAAAAAGTTAAAAGGAAAATAAACGGTTCAGATTCGACCCTTATAATATTAGGATTATTGGGTTGAGTAAAAGGGTTAGGGTCAGCTTTGACAGGCTTAAATAAGCCGTACAAAAGATAGATAATAGGAAAGTCACCCAACGACTCAGACGAATACGATTTCGTACATTTTTCTTGTTTTAATTCATGTCTTGAATGAAAATTAAATGACCACGGATGGATACTTTACGGTCTTGTACGTCAACGAACAGCGTACAAAATTTACAAGCCTGTAATTACTTACCAAATTTTTAGGTATCGGCCATGGATGAATTTTTTATCAAAAGATGTAAAATACAATAATGCAACCAGCTGCATGAATATTGTAAAAAAATATACGTTCTATTTTGTATCCATGACAAATTGTACAATTGTTAAAATTCCAAAATTATATTATTCTTAATGTGCATTTAACATTATCAACCTTCTTCGGAGTCCTCACTGCTATTTATATTAATTTATCATGTTATGTATACAATTTACATATATAGCTTATATTAATTATATATGATATTCATGTGTATGTATTATAATATTAATTTACAGAATATATAGAACATAGTTTACATAATATTCATTTTTTACACGTAATTTATATTACTTTATGTATACAGCCTATGTATATTAGTTATAATACATATATACATACATACATATATGCATGCTTATATATAAAGACACATATACATATGTGGGTAGTTTATATTTATTAGGCTGTTTTCCTGATTTCTATATTAATTCATCAATGTTCATGTGTAATGGTACGCCAACGCGAACACGTACAACATCCTGAAGTAAAAAATAATCTAACATTATTTTCAAAATTTTGCAGGATAACTCTATGGTATTAGCAATATTTTAAGCATGTTTCGAAGGTTACAAAATTCAGACGATAATTTCTCTAGTCCTGGGACATCAGTAAAAAGCTTGTACCAAAGCTTAGCTCTAAGTGTGATTAATATTTTATTTTCAAAGCTTATTCAAAAGAATATGACTAATAGAACAAAAGATTCAAGAAACTATTATGCAACAATAACACATAGCCTAAATTAAAATATAAATAAATCAACACAACGGTTTCTTATGCACGCCTGGTTATTTTTAACAAACAGTATATATTCTGCAATATCCTGACAATCCAAACATGAAATAAAACTTAGGCCTTGGTGTTCAATAAATGAATTGGGGATGCTTTTAATTCTTTACTCGAAGAAAATTTTAATGCATTATTGATTATTTATTTGCAACTTCTGGTTAAAAAACTAAAAACGATACTAAGAGATGAGCAATAAATATAACGAGTGTATTGCAAAAATGATAAACTTACAGAAAAGGATATAAGCTCAAAAGGAAATCCAAGCAAAATCCAACCAAGTTCCAAAGCTCAAAATGAAATGTAGTAAGACAAAAGAGAAATTCAAGCAAAATCCAACCAAGTTCCAAAGCTCAAAATGAAATAAATGCAGTAAAAAGAAGAAAAATTCAAGCAAAATCCAACCAAGTTCCAAAGCTCAAAATGAAAAGCAGTAAGACAAAAAAGATATTTGCATGAAGGTATAAAAACACATGCATATTCATATTTTATCACACAAGCACTTGCATGAATGCTCAAATTTAAGTATTACCTTCTAGTGAATCTTAACTGCCCTCAATTATGTAATGTGCACTTAATACTATTCTTTCAAATGGTACACAAAATCAGGAATTCACGAGAACATTAGTTTATGTAGTGTTAAGTTTCATCGGCTAAATTTTCTTGTAGCGTATGCGTGAGTGGGGGGTGTGTGCGTGTGAGTGAAATAGCATGGTATAATAGTGACATTTAATGGGTCAATAATAATTTGGCTTACATGCTTTACTTGAAGCCAAAATTTTGTCATGAGGGATCCAGCTATTTGAAGAAAATATCACATTACCATTTTACAAAACCTCGACTATTTCAGTTTTCTGTTGCTTGCTTTAATAGGATTTCATGGTATAAGAAAATATGGAGGATTGAAGGCATAACAACCGCACAAGACAATAATAGGGGGAGAAAATGAGAAAATCATTAAACAAAAAAAACTAAATAATTTTGCCTATTAAGACATATGCACGCATAATGTTCCATATGAAAAAAAATTACTGTGATTTCTAAGTTTAGTTCTAGTGATGAACCACCAAGAAAATCATTACACATTCAAAACTTCATGTTCAAACGGACTGAATATATGATATTATTGTTCATTTGATGAAGACCTACGAGATTGCATGGGTATGTGGTAATGCAAGTGCAAGCTAATCTTTGGCCAATCATAGTTGCTTATACATTGTCCAACCTATACATGATCAGAGGCCTTACAAGTAAGTGTCCTTGCACCAATATTACAACTTTTGGATCAAAAAGATATGACATCAGTCCTTGCTTACATAAGCCACCATTATAAGAATGCGTTTATATCGACATGAAGTGAACTAAACATTGAAATTTGAGAAGTAAAAAAAGAATATATGCAAAAAATTAAGCGATACATACAACCTTTGGTAGTTCTTTTTTTATTTTGCTATAAAAAGGCCTATGTGAAGTCACTATGCTCCACCCTCATTTTAGGTCATTTGTCTGATAAATGTGGTAAACATGTACCATATGTATCGAATTATTTCAACGTACCACTTATCTACTGAGAAACTCAGAAGTGGAGAACTTGAGCTCCAGCTATCAATTATATAATGTAACTATTGGTAAGAAAATGCTTAAATAAGTTTCTAATTCAATAAAGGAAAATATACAGTTTGAGTTGGTTAAACTTAAAACTCATCCCTCTCTTTTCCTACGTTATCTTTGAACCATGAAGATTGAAAACCAAAATTCTAGCCATAACAAACATGACCAGAGCTGGTTGTTGGGCAAGGCCCAATAGGTCACTGAATAGGGAACCCCCCTTCATGGAGAATATATCAAAGAAAGAAAAAACCCAATTCTGAAAATCTCAAATCGCGTTGCCTCCTCCTATGATTCTCCTCTACGATGACGGCAGTCTCCAACATCGCGACTCACTATGGTTGCTAACTCTCCTTCGACAGTCCTCAACATAGCAGTCTCCAACATCTCCAAGTCTCCAAATTCGATAGGATGCAAGCCTGCAGGCTGCAACAGGCAACAACGTGCTCAACATTCTCCTACGGTTTCGACAGTTCAACTCTGGTTACTAATTTGATTACAGTGATTAGCTGCCTGAAGCAATTTGATAAAAAGGTAATTAGTAATTTAATTGCATGAAGTGTATTGATAGTAGGTAACGATATTTAGAGCCGGTTAATGATTATTGTGTTTGCTAGTAAAAGAAACATGTACGATAGTAATAGAAACATGTATAACGGTAACATTATTTCCCCTAATTACGAATTTATTGTGTTTGCTATTTTGAATTTTTGATTAATACATCTTATGTTAGATTTAGTTTGATGATAAACGATAATTGATCAATATCAAAAGCATTGCATTGCTTGACTTATTAAATTGCAGTGCAATTATATGCTGATTTGTTGATTATCCAGATTAATACTTATTAGATTGATGATATTTTATTAGAAAAAATATAATTGAATTCATTTTTGTTAAATTCAATGGTTAATATTTTTATTATGTACATCAAATGAAATATATTCTTTATAATTCATGTACGGTGTTGAAACTTCACTTGTTCCATTGAATTGGAAATCTATAGGGAATATGACGAAGAATGAAGACAAAAATCGAGTTAGATTTCGTAAATAAAACTCCGGATTTTACAATAGAAAACTTAAGCAAAAGAAAGATGAACTTGCAAAATCCCTCGTTCAAAAATCTCAATCTTCAACTTCAAGTAGAATTGAAGAGATGGATGAAAACGAGCAGATTGAGACTCATGAAATGGATGAAGATGTTGATATTAATGAAGAAGCTATTGAAAATGAAGAAGGAAGTGTAACAAAAGAAGACATAGTTGGTAAATGAATGATTGGAAGGAAGGTATTGATGATTTGATTGTGCTTGATCTTGAAAAAGATGTTGATGTCAATTACGATCTGGGATTATAAGGAAGAATAGCCGATAGTAAAAGGATAATGCTAGTTAGACGAGGGCTAATCAAAATTGTGAAAGAAAATGCAGATTTTCCTAAAAATGAAATTGATGGTGGACATTTTTCTTTTAAACACTATTGTAGTTGTTATCCACGAGGAGAAGAGCATGAAAGAAAATGGCTAATCTACTCAAATGAAATAAACAGTCTTTTTTTTGTTGCAAGCTATTTAAAAACCACAAAAAAGGTTTAAATTAGAAGAAGAAGGAAGAGATGATGGGCATAACATTACATTCAAGTTAAGAGAGCATGAAATTAATCCAATACATAGCACAAATCTTATAAAATGGGTTGATTTGTACAAATCTTCAAAAAAGGCAAGAATTGATGGAAAAAATGGAATCTTTAATCGATCAAGAGAGACAACGTTGGTGCGTATAATTGGCATTGTGAAATCACTTCCTCGAAATAATTTACCATCTCCCGGTACTATGAAAGAATTTATGAAGAGAATAATGCACTTTTTCGCCAACTTGTGGAATTTGTAGCCGAATTAGATCCAATCATGGAAGAAATAAAGTAAACAATCGTTATCTTAGCCATAGCATTCAAAATAAATTAATACCTTTGTTGGCAAAAAAGAATAAAAAGACGATGCTTTCAAAAATATTAAAGGTGAAATATTATTCAATCATTCTTGATTGTACTCTGGATTTAAGTCACAAAAAACAAATGTCAATTATTATAAGATGCGTTGACATTAATGATGCTATCAACGTGGAGGAATTTTTTCTTGACTTTGTAGAGGTTGATGATACATGGGACTTGGTCTATTTAAAAAGCTTCAAAATATTCTAATTGATCTTAAACTTAATATTGATGATGTGAGGGGCCAAGGCTATGATAACAGATCAAATATGAAAGGTATGTTATATTTTATAACATGAATTTAGTAGTTTGGTATTATTATATTATATCATGTAATAAATAACTTAAATTTGATACTAGGTAAACATCAAAGGGCAAAAAAGACTTCTGAAAATCCAAGAGCAATTTATATTTCCTGTAAGTGTCATAGTTGAAATCTTGCTCTATGTGATATGGCACAATCATGCATGAAAGCTAGAAATTTTTTTGCGTATGTCCAAAAGATCTATATTTTGTTTTCTGGTTCAACTCAACGGTAGAAAATACTTAAACAACATGTAAAAGGTTCAACGCCAAAACCATTATCAACAACTCAATGCGTAAGTTATATAGAAAGCATGAAAGCGATAAGAACTTAACCGATGGAGTTTAGAGATGCTTTAATTGAAATTGCAAATAAGTATAGAGATGGTAGTATCATGAGGGTGGAAGCTAAATGTCTATGTCAAAACGCTTTAAAAGATTACGAGTTCTTGTTTACTTTATTTGTTTGGTACGCTATATTGGATAGTATTAATCGAGTTAACAAAATACTTCAACGTGAAGAAATGGAGAATGAAGACGCAATTACTAAAATAAAAGAGCTTATTGCATTTTTTGAGAAATTTATAGAAGATGGATTTGCAAGCATGATAAATGAAGCTAAAGAACTCGAATGAAGTTGGCATTGAACGTAAATTTGCTAAAAAAAGAATTGTTCATATAAATAAGCATTTTGATGAGTATATGGACATTGATGCTCATGAAAGTCAATCTCTGGAAGATAATCTTAGAACCACTTACTTTCTTCGTATAATAGACCAAGCTCTTTTTTCATTTAAGTATGGTTTGAACAACTTGAGCTTTATGAAAGGATTTTTGGATTTATGTTGAATGCAAAGTTCAAAACTATTTGAGACGACCCGACTTCCTATCTCTAGAAAGTCGCATCATCAATGAAGAAAGAAAGGGATAGAAGAAGGAAAGAAAGAGAAAGAAGAAACACAACAACATCAGAGAACTCACAGTGGAACGAATAAAATATAATATATCACATAAAATATTACACAATATCATAATACATCAGAGTGCACAACTTATTCAACACATATTAGACAGTTATAAATATCTGCCTAACTATACAACTCAAGTACAACAGATACAGATACCAAACAAACACAGCGGAACCATAATATATATCTACACGTGGAAGCCTCCTGCTCCATAACTCCTCCAGAATTCGTTAAGCAAACCTGAATCACTTGACTACTCATACATAATACGAGTACCCAAGAGTTTAATAAAACAGAAAATAAACACTCGGGTCAGACAGGGGTCTGGTGTGAGTAAACGGGTTAAAGTTGCTTAACTTTAGAAAAATCTTTGAACAGAAAAGGTATCACGTAAGACTTCCCACACATGAATATGGAAATTTTTTTACCTTACGCTAACCAAAACATTTGATAGGAAATCCAGTAATATTATAATAGTGTTTAGGGTTTTCAAATAAATAAGAAATAGCGGAAATTGTTACATTTATTAAATTCCAGCTACTAGCCACAAAAGTGGGTAATACAATCAAAACCATAGGGTCTCGTAGGAAGAATGGGTTTCCATCAATGGCAGGACTACTGGGGTACTGTGCATCACAGTACATGGCCTAGATCACCGTACCGAGGAGTACGCCCGCTCCCCTGCAACACAAGGCCGAAACCATTCCTTACTGAACAGTCCCGAACAAGACCACCCCGTAGTTGGCGCGACCAACCACACACTAAGCCAAAATAGAAAGGGACCTCTAGACAGGGGTAAATCTTGCTTTCCAATGGGAGCTACCCACGAAGCCTTGCTGCACCTCCCCTGTTTTAGCCATTCCCGGTTGATGAGGCTTGAGGCTGCGATTACCTATATAGAACACATCTATCTTGAATGCTCATCGTCCACCTGACGATGTTCTGAAAGCATTCAATCCATACAAGTTCGTTCTGGGTTCGAACGAAACCGAAGGCACTATCTCGTTGCACTCATTATCGGAATCGCCCTCAGAGTCAACGACCATAGCCCTTGCACTCTAAATCACCATCTCGAACCTATAAGTACTATTCCGTCAACTCATTACGTTATCACCCACAGAGTTATACTGACGTATAGTTCTTACACCTCGAGTCTTCACAAAGCTCCACTTGGATTCACGACCTAACGTTTAATTGGAATTGATGTGGTTTTCGGATATCCAAATATGGAAACCCGATCTCGGTCTCACCGAAACCAAACGCCATTTTAATGTCCAAGTGTACTTAAGGGTTTTAACAACTAAACTCATATTCAGGATGATGTATAAACAGATAAATGAATCACATTATCACAATAGATAATTCATAACAACATTCATCTCACAAAGCAGCATATCATATAACAGAGATATCCATATCATCAAACATCAACCAATATAAATCATCCAATATCAATCACTCAATATTGATCATCTAATATCAATCATTCAACCAATGTTAATCAATCATCCAAAGCAGAATTAATTAACTCTTAATCAAATGGATTACCCTTAATCCTCCTTTATTTATTTATTACAAATAAATAAATTAATCATCTTTTAATGATCTTCTTTAATTAATCTTCTTTGATTAATTATACTTTAGTCACATTCAAGTAATCAACCTTAACCATATTCAGTAATTAACCTTTAATTACTATCATTAATTACAATAATTAATGACCCTTTATTTAATTTCATTTATTAATCAATTATAATTAATTATATTAAACCTCAATTAATTACAATTAATTAATCCCACTTAAATAAATCACTTATATTAATCAACCTTGATTAGTATCATTAATTACATTAATTAATGATCCTTATTAATTAATAATTCCTTTAATTAATTAAATAATTAGCTTGTAATTAATCAACTCATTAATCATAATCAGTAATTAACAATTTGTAATTACTTATCTTAATTAATTAAATTCTTATTTAATTAAGTTAACCCTTGATTAATTAATCTAATTAATTAATCTTTAATTACTTTATTAAGTAATTATTAAACAATTAAATTAATAAATAAATCCTTAGTTAATTACCTTATTAATTAATTACATTTTAATTAATTACCCTTAGTAATTAATCTTAAATAAATCACATTTATTAACTAATTAATCACATTAATTAATTAACTAAAATAATTAAGTAATTAACTCTTAATTATTTAACAAGTAATTATCTCTAATTACTTTATTAATAACTCTTAATTACTCTCTTAATTAATTACTTAACAAGTAATTAATTCCATTATTAAATAATCCTTAACCCTTTAATTAATTAATTACTTCATAATTAATTTACTTTAAACAATTATATTAATCAATTCCTTAATCGATAACAACAAATGATTACCCAATAATCACTTCAACTAATTACTCATACGAGTAATTACCATTAATTACTTCCATAATTAATTACTTCCATTCTTAATTATATTCAACATTAACCATTGATTACTTCATTAAGTAATCACACTTAATTAATCCATAAATAAGGATATTAAAATTAAATAAACAATTAACTAATTATTTAAAATTAATTAAACAATTAATTAATTAACTTCTAATATTAAAGAAAAATCTTTAATAAATTAAGAAAACCATAAATCTTAATCAAACTTAACTTATTAACAAATCATATTAATTAAGTATTCTTAAGTTAACTATCCAAATAATTTAACTTTATTTATTTCCATGAATAAATTATTTGAATAATTTAAATCTTATTAATTCAAAGACAAATTATTAAACTTGGTTCACATAATCATAATAATAACCTTACTTGGAGATAAAGCATTTATAAATTATTTACAAATTTAAAACACTTTAAACTATCAAGTTTTAAACTACTTTAATTTCAATATAAATTGAAAATTTGTTATTAAAACACTACTTCAAACTTTAGCTTAAAACTTTGATTAATAATTAAATTCAAATTTCTCTTTTAAATTTGAATTTAAAACTTAATTAAGATAATTATTTTTAAAATCAAACATCTTAAAACATTTTTAAATTTGAAATATAAATCAAGTTTTCACTTTTAAACGTTTGGTTTACCTTCACTTTTAAACGACAAGTTTAACTTTGTAAACTTGTTTATTCCATAATGCTTGATTCCTAAATTATTCAACTCAAGTTTATATTGCAACTTAGCATTATACCTAACTACCAGAACAGCAACCAAAAACTCGAAGCAATCAATGATTCCACCCGAGACAACACCGAACAACCCAAACCCCATCACCATCGGGTTGCCCACGAAACACACGCGAGAACTCACCCAAGTAGATTCATCTTCCCCAAATCCAAACTTCCCAGACCCAAAACTATGCACACCATTAACACGGTGCACATGCACCTCCACCGCCGGCCACCAACGTTCATCGCGACGACCAACTACGGTCACAAAATCACATGCGAGCACCACCATAAACCCAGATCGAAGAAAAATAAATCGAATCGAAATTTCACTCTCGAGCACGAAAACTGCAGGAAGAACGACCACCAAAAACCCTCAACCCCGATCACTTCCTCTCCGTTAACCATCGCCAACCCCACCATCGAAACGCAACGTCACGAGCTTCCTCGTCCCCAAACGCGATCGAACTCGATCCCTAAACCAAGTCGCAAAAGCCATTACAGTTCGATAGTAACAACATAACTCTAAAACCCTATTCCATCCAAATTTTCTTGATTCACTCATTTGAAAAATTATTTTTCATTTTTCCTAAAATCTACAACTTAAGAACAAGCTACAATCCAAGTTTCAACCCAAATTATTATGCATACAATCCGCAGTTCATAAAAATCCCCAAAGCATTCAAACCAAAAATTCAACTTAATTACTCAATTAAAAATTATGATACAAACTCTAAAAATCATAACTTTCCTATTGTAATTCAATTATACATTCAAAACTAGAATTTGAAATCATAAATTTTTGCCCAATTTTTGATTTTCACTATAAATTTGAAAAATATGAATAACTAATTCATTTAAAACCCTATAACTATTTTTAGATGATAAACCACTTGATTACAAACAACTTCCATTAACAAATCACAGTCCAATTCGTGTTCAAAATCAAGTTATTGAGATTTCGAAGGATTTGAATTGTTTCTAATAAACACGGTATCCATTTTAAATTTTACAGGCAATTCAATATTTTAATTCAACATGCATTCCAATTTAAAACGAATTTTTCATATAACATCAATATAGATTAACACATGCATGGTAGTAAGAATTCAGATTAACTGTTTTTAGAAACATTTACTCACAAATTTTTAATTGCAGAGCAGCTTCATTTTTATTTTATCTTCCAAGCTAGAACAAATAATCTGAAGAAACTTGAATCCATGCATGCTTCTAATTTGATGTTGAACTGCAAGTTACTTGCTGTTGATGATTTGAACTGCAGTAAAACTTCATTCCATTAATAGATCTTGATCCCTTTGAAATTGCAGGTTTTAAATTTTCTGAAATAGATCATCTTTTTGAAATGCAGGTTTTACTTTTGAGAAGAACTTCATTTGAATTTAGAGATTTTACTTTTTGGTTTTAAATTTCAGATTTGAAAAACTTTTCTGGTTTTAATTTTAAATTATTTAAATTTAGAAATTTGATGATATTCTAATTTAAATTATATAAAGGATTTTTATGAGATTTACAATGATTTAAAAGGGGTTAAATAAATAAATGTTGAGTTAAAATTTTGGAATATAACTTGTTTAGAAATTCTATATTTTTGGAAAGGAAAAGATTTCAATACAGAAATAATAAATAATAAGTTATATTTGAAATTTGATGTTTAGCTAAAAGTCTACTACAGCATTTAATTGCTGTCTTTTGAAACTTGACTATTTTAAACCCATAACTTTAGATAGCATTTCCTAGATGCTGTAGAAGTGAAATTGATTTAAAATTGATTTATTTAAAATTTCATCTCTATTTTTGGGAATACGTTAAGATTTGGAATTTAAATATGAAATTGCTAATAAAGTAAGAAGTTGAGTTTGGAAAGTTTTAAAAGAAGAAAATTGATTTCTATTCTTTTGATAAAAGCAATAAATTCCAAATTAAATTGAATAAATTGAAATGGTATATTTTCAAAGGAAATGTTTTAAATCACGGATTTGAAATTAAAGGTATTTGAAATATATATATTGATTTGAAAAATATAAATACCATTTTTCAAACTATAACCACGGGTTATAATAACGTTTGGTTGGCAAAGAGACCGGGATCGGATATCTGGCATACTCTCTGTCGATACCGAAAACCACTTTGACTAACCGTGTACGCGGTGGAGATTCCAGAATGAAGTAGGATGGTGGTGACGGTTTCTTTAAGGTAAATACGTGGACCCGACTCCCGTGAGTTGGCATAAGGTGGCTAAAACAGGAGCGATTCTCGGATTAATGAGGTAGCACCTCTGATCGAACGCACTTCTTCGTATGCCATTCTATTACTCTTGTGATTGTTTTGGTGCGCACCTTTGATTTGGGAGTGTTGTTCGAGGTGGGCGGTAACTGCGGCTACGCGTTTCCACCGGTCCGGATAGCAATTTGTATATCTACCCTGGCATTGCCTAGTTGTGCCGTGTCACCTACCCTAGCGAGCCTACTACGAGTTTCTATTTGTGTCGTACCTATGGAGTATCCTCTGGTAGCTTCCCGATCAGGAGGTATTACGGTACTGTATAGACTATTGGCATTATTTGTGTTAAGGGGAATATTGGGTCACTCCTTAACGCTATTTAAAAGTAAGTTTATTTTATATATAGACACTATTATAATAGCGCAATATACTACATAGTAAATAGTTTAACGGATCCTTAGAGGATGGGCGATCCCAAGCATCCTTTAAGTTACTTGCTTTATATTACAGTACACTTGATTTAGCTTACATTATATAAGTATGTATGTCCTGACTCGAGTGTTTTGTTTATTTGTACGCTCGGGTCAGCCTGAGTTGCAGCTACAGCTTTCTTTCTGGAGCTAGGACCACTCATAGATCACTCTTGCTAGTTGGAAGCTTTTTCATCTTTATCTATTTTGTAATTCAAAGCATTAAAGACTTTATATTTGCTTATGGCTTAAAATTGTATCGAAGTTTATAAACAATGTATTTCTGTTTGGTAAAAGTTTCAGTGGCTTCATGAACCACTGTGATATTTTATATTCCGCTGTGAGATTCTGATATCTGTGTCTGTGATTCTGTGATTAATTATTTACTGCATATTCTGAGTTCTGCCAAATTTATTTTTTACAACGCGGTATTTTGAACAATTCAAGTCCGACATGTGCGGATGCGAATGGTTGAAAACACCGGGTCGTTACATATACCAACTCTCTCTCTCTCCAAGAACCATGCTACTACCAGGCTAACTACCAAAATCACTTTAGGAATCAAAACAATATGGAACTTGTTTGCGCAAAAAATGGGCAAACACCTCAAAGTCGTACGATTTAGTTGATTATATGTTGTTCTTAGCGATTTGGGTGATTTATGCAAATATGTAAAAAGCAGGGACTAAACTGTAAAAGACACACAGATTTATAGTGGTTCGGCCAGAACGTGCCTACGTCCACTTTATATGTTATTCTCCTTTTTCTCTTCAGTTTACAAGTACAAAGCTTTGTATACAAGTATATGAATGTTGTTTGAAAGTTCCTTCCGTGCTTGAGCTCTCAAACTTGTCTCCCATTGTTGTACCCCTGCCCCTCTATTTATAGAGTGAGGCTGGGGGCAGGGGTCCTGGATGTATATAGCTGCTGGTGGGCCTGGGCTGAAGCAATCTAGCCTGGCACATCTGGTTCGACGGAGCTAGGTTCGGTCGTAGCTGGGATGGTTGGACCGGTGGTAGGTTGAGTGGAGTGTTGGTCCGGTGGTAGGTTGAGTGGAGTGTTGGTTCGGTGGGACGTTGGTCCGGCAGTGGCTAAGTGGAGTTTGGTCTGGTGATGGAGGAGAGGGGATCTGGTTCGGTAGTTGTTGGAGGTGAGGCTTGGTTCGGTAGTGGTGTGGAGATGGAGTTGGTCCGGTGGTCTCCTTCTCCTGGATCGGTGGTAGGGATGCAGCTTGGCTCGGTAGTGGAGTTGGGAATGCCGAATGAACTATGCCGGACGAGATATGTGATGTACTACCGAATGGATCTTAAACCTTTGATACCGAATGGAATTTTATATTTGAGTCATGAGTGAAACCCCAGACTTATATACGCTTGCTTGCTTCTTCTTGGTTTGGTCGTGGTGGAAATGCACACAACATTGATATTCCAGTTTTGACCAAAAATGGGATAACACTTTGCCCCCCAAAACATGCCTTGCGATAGGAAGGCGTTTTTTGTAATGCCATGAGCTGGATGTTCATATCCTGTTGATGTCCTTGCGGTAGGAAGGAGAGTTTTGTAATGCCATGAGCTGGATGTTCATATCCCGTTGACAACCTGTAAAGAGCTTGATATTTTATATGGCCCCAAATGACGACCGTTCGGGATCGAGCTATTTGGGATGAAGCGCGACCGTTCATGGTCAAGCGCCTAACTTCAAATGACGACCGTTCGCGATCGAGTCATTTGAGGTGAAGTGCGACCGTTCGCGGTCAAGCGTCTAAATCCATGCGACGATCGTTCGAGATCGAGTCATTTGCGGTGGAATGTGATTGTTCACGGTCAAGCACTTTACTTCAAATGACGATCGTTCGGGATCGATCCATTCGAGGTAAAGTGCGACCGAGCCCGGTCAGAGGGCGGACCTCAAATGGCGACCGTTCGCGATCAAGCCACTTGGGGTGAAATGTGACCGTTCACGGCCGGTGCCGTTCGTGGCAAGAGATGAAATGGGACCGTTCGCGGTCAAGCGCCTTACTTCGGATGATGATCGTTCGAGATCAAGCCATTCGTGGTAAGGTGAGACTATTGGCGGTCAGGGGGTGGACCTCAAATGGCGACCTTTCGCGATCGATCCATTCGTGGAGAGATGAGTTGTGCCATTCGAGGCGAGTTTATGACTGTTCGAAGTCGGGTGCCGTTCGAGGCGAATTGTGACCGTTCGAGGTCGGGTGCCATTCGAGGCGAATAGTGACTGTTCGAAGTCGGGTGCCGTTCGAGGCGAGTTGTGATCGTTCGCGATCGGGTGCCGTTCAAGGCGAGTTGTGACCATTCGAGGCGGGAAAGTGTGCCCGGGAGGGCTTGGTATTATCGATGCCAGGGTCACGTTCGGGTGAGTTCCTGGATCGTTTATGTGCCTGTTGGAGGCGAATAAGTGTGTGCCCTGGGGGAGGGGACTTAATATTATCAGTGTCGGAGTTATTGTTTGGGGGAGTCTCCGAATCAAAGACTTCGGCAGTTCGCTGCCATGCAAGAGGTACTCGTGGACCGTTCGCGATCCAACGGGCATAAAAGTAAATTTGCAAATATCAAAGCAATAACCATACGAATTCCACAACTGGAATGTTCAAGTCAAGATCAAAGCAAGAGCAAGACGAGGATGTCAAAGCGTAAATTCTTACTATGGTGCGGTCAGTAGTCATTCAAAGCATGCCTATGGATCGTGCGCGATCGCTTACATGTGTAAATGATCTAACCGTGCTAGTGAGAGGTTTGCGACTTGTTCATCGCTTTCGACCTGCCCCTCGAGTTCAGGAGGGAATTTTACCTGCCCCCTGGATGAGCATTCATTCCTTACCAGGTTGCTCAGAGGCCCCTATCTCTCTCTCTGGGATTGGATCAACATGCTCCAAGTGTGGTGCCCCCCTGCAGGATCGATGCTTGATTAGCTTCTGAAGAACCCTCTTGATTTTACTCCATGTTCACATCTCTCTGGCCTTGGCCTTCTGCTTGATTGTCTTGCCATGACTATTCCAATCTGAATCTCTAAATTCTCAAGTTCGAATTCCAAGCGGTAGAATCCTTGAGTTCAATTCTCAATGAAAGCACCAAAAATGTTTGCGCAAAAAATGGGCAAACACCTCAAAGTCGTACGATTTAGTTGATTATATGTTGTTCTTAGCAATTTGGGTGATTTATGCAAATATGTAAAAAGCAGGGACTAAACTGTAAAAGACACACAGATTTATAGTGGTTCGGCCAGAACGTGCCTACGTCCACTTTATACGTTATTCTCCTTTTTCTCTTCAGTTTACAAGTACAAAGCTTTGTATACAAGTATATGAATGTTGTTTGAAAGTTCCTTCCGTATACAAGTATATGAATGGATTAAATCAAATTTAAAACAATATCAAATTATAACATATACAAACATATATATTACAATTTGAAAATCCAGCTTTATTTAAAACAAAAGATCTTCTATTCACAATATATATCAAATATATATATTATGAATAGAATTAAAATTTCATTAGCTTTGAAAAATAAATCTTATCAATATTTTAAATCGTCAAAAAGATATTGATCACAATTATCAGATTAAATATATATTAATCTTTAAAAAGAATAAATTTATCAGTTTGAATTAAAATTATAAAGAAAAATTATCAAACCAGTTAAATTATTTATATAGATTATTAAATTTATATTGCCCAAAATTCCGGGTCCTTACACTATTGGAGAAAAACAATTGAAAGAGGAAACTAGAAAGATTTTTGGAAGTTCTTTGGAAGATAATCAAGAGAGTGATGTATATCGAAAACAATTATATCTTGAACTTAGACAATTGAAAAGAATACTGCCCTCGGAAACAACGAAATAGATTAGTATTCGCGTTTTTGAAATCCTATCGTGATATGGGTGGATTTCCAAATGTATGGGTTGCATATCGAATTTTATTAACTGTACCGGTTACGGTTGCTTCAGCAAAAAGAAGCTTTTCTAAGTTGAAGTTGATAAAAACTTATCTTCGAACTACTATGTCACAGGAAAGACTAAATGGGTTGGCAATGATTTCAATCGAAAATGAATATTTGAATAGTTTTAAATATGATGACATAATTGAAGTATTTGCTTCCAAAAATTCAAGAAGTTGTTTTCGTTGAATGAGATTGATATGGTAAACATATTAAATTATGTATATGAAGTTAATGAAAAATATTTACAATGTTATAATATCATTTTTAATTTTTTTTCCTATGTAAAAGACCAAAAAAATTGTGCTCGCCTGGGGCAACCCATAGGCTAGAATCGTCCCTGAACATTACAACATATATTAATTTGCCATTATATTATAGTTTAACATGTACAAACTAATTAGGCTTCTCATTAGTTAGCAACGAAGAATTGGACATTGAAGAGGAAAAATGGTTAGCTACCATGCTAGTCAAATAGTAGAAGCTTGTTAATCGAGTAGTTGCATCACCAACAAATGATCATGCATTGATGATCTTCCATTCAACCAAGCCAAGATATCCAAATTCAACCATTTTTCAACTAATTTTTAATACAATTCGTAAAAATATAAAAAAATTTAACTAATTTTTTTAAGAAAGATTTTAATTTTATTGAATGTTTTACTTTTTGGACATCCAAATTTTCTATATTATAAAAGAAAAGGTCTCAAAATATGTAATAATGTAGGTATTTCACAAAATGTCAAACTCTTTTGAAACTTAGAAAAAAGTCAAAGTTAATGAAATAATATATAATTTCAAAATGCTTGAAAATTATACAAAAATTATTATGTTTTTAAATAATCAAAAGTTATATATTAGTCAAATTTTTCAAAAGAAATGTCAAATTTTCGAATAAGGAACAAAACTACATGTTCATAGCTTACTTGTATAAAATTTAATCAAACATTATTGTCCACACTAATGAACTAGTTTGTTACCCGTGCGTTGCACACGGTATGTTGTAGAAAAATAATATTTTAACTATTTTTGAAGAATATAATTTATTATGCAACATCTCATGAATTTGTTAAGATAAATGAATTATAAAATGAAATTACAATATTATAAATGTGTATTTTTTATGAGATTCGTATATTTTTATATTTGAATGAAAATTAAATTATCATGTTTGTTAATAAAAATGAGTTATATATTAATTTTTTTTTAGTATTCATTATTTATTAATCAAATAAATGAAAATAAGTATTCTTCATAAATTTTAAAATTAATATTTTTATAAAATTTCATAAATAAATATTCATATACATATATTCTGAATTTGACATTTAGCTTTTGATACACTTGGCTAAAAGATAAATGATGTATACATTAAATATCAAACATTGTTTGAGAGAATGTCGACTATTACTAAAAATAGAAGTGTAATACCAAAGATTCAATATATTTGTATGCATTTAAAGTTCCTACAGCGCATATTTATAAAAACATTTATTAACCATTAAAAGAAACATTAAGTGAAAATAAGATCTAAAACGTTACAAATCACATTGTTTCAAGCCTTACTATTTTAATTTTATAGTAAAAATTTTCAAAAAATATTTAACATTTATGTAAAAATAATAATAAAATATGACAGAAAAATATTTCTAATCAAAATATGGTATAATTTTTGCCCATTGATCAACTCATATTACGATATAAATAATCAAGCTGTAACTTTTTGTACAAAAACATACTAATTGGAAATATTTATTCTTTCTTCAATAATAAAAAATACAAATATTCATCAATTATCATTAATTGTAATGTTATTCTTCATAAAATATAATTTAATGATGATAAAGAGTCCATTTGATTTACCAATTTTAGGAAGAAAAAACATTATATATGTTTGTAATGATGTACCAATTTGGAAAGAATTTTTTTGTATATATTTGTGTGTAATGAAATAACAACTCTAGAAAGAAATAATTATGTATATATTTCTTTGTATTAAATAACTAATTTTAGAAAGAAAGAAATTTATAAACTTAAATGTTGAAAAATGTAAAAGTATTAAAGATAATTTTGTATATAATTATGAAAATATTAGATTATACGGACTTGAGTGAAAAAAAAGTTTTACCATTTATATTAGTACAAATGCGGTATACACATTGAATTATCATTTTTTATGATTTATTAAATCAATTAAGAAATGTTTGTTAATTGGATTCAGTTAAAAAGTTTAAATTCAAGATCAATTAATAAATTCAAAATGTGGAGTTGGATGTAAAATAATATAAGAAAATTTAGGAGAGATCCGTAAATAATTGTAAAAATTATTGAATGTTAGCATTTAAATGCAAAATGATAGGAGGTAATATTAGTAGAACATTGTATAATTTGTGGAAAATTAAAACTATATGGACTTGAATAAAAAATTAGTTTTATTATTTTTGTCAATATGAATGCAATACGCATATTGAATTGTTATTTTTCAAAATTTATTAGATCAACCAATGAATATTCGTTAATTGTTTATTTAAAAAGCTTAAATTTAAGACCATTTAACTAAATTTAATATATATATATATATATATATATATATATATGGGCTTAAATGTAAAAATAACAAAAAAACTTGCAAGAAATATGTAAATAATTGTAAAACTTAGTATTAAATTTTAATAGTAGAAAATTTTATGGTGAAATTGATCCTACAAGTGGTATCAGAGCCAGGAACAAAAGTCAAATTTTGTTTTTAAAATTTGTTATTTCAAAAACAAATTTTTGTTTTAAAAATTTGAATTTTTAAAATTGCTTCTTTTAATAATGCTTTTGCTGAGGGTCAGTCCATAGTTAGACCACCAATGTTCAATGGTGAATATGCTTACTGAAAAAATAGAATGAATTTTTTTCTAAAAACCATTGATGCTTGGAATATTGTTGAGACAGGCTATAGTACACCGGCTATATTGGTAGATAATCGGGAAATAGATAAACCGATGGATCAACAGACAGATCTTTAAAATAGACTATAGAATGCTAATGCTAAAGCTATGAATTATATTATTTGTTCATTGGATCAAACTGAATTTAATCGTGTCTCACATTGTCTAACCGTGCAGGAAATCTGGCACACACTTGAAGTGACTCACAAAGGAACATCTCAAGCCAAGGAATCTCGCCTTGCCATGCTTAGTAGCGAATACGAGAACTTCACAATGGCAAGGAAGAAAATGTCAGCGAGATGTATGGACGACTTTCCAATATCATATACAAATCAAAAGCTCTCAGAAAATCATATACAAAGTTGGAAATAGTCCGAAAAATCCTTAGAGTCCTTCCATGAAATTTTAAAGCCAAAGTCATGGTCATTAAAGAATTAAAGGATTTGAAACAGATTAAAGTCGAAGAACTCATCGAAAATCTCACCACTTACGAGTTAGAAATCAAATTCAAGGAAAAACGCAAAGGAGGCAATACACGAAAGAAATCAATAGCTCTCAAAGGAACAACAGAAAGTGCTGATAGTGATGATGATGATGGAGCAGCTGAATTGGTACTGATAATAAAGAAATTCAAAAAGTGGAATTGCAGATATAGAAATCCAGCTTTAAATCAAAAACTGAAAAGCAGAATAGTCAAACACTAGATAACTCAGAAGAACAGGAGATCATTTTCACAAGTGCAACAAACCCGGTCAGATCAAGCCCAATTTTCCTCAGAATCGATGCGGCCAAGAAAAGGAATCGAAAAGGAGAAGTTTTGCAACCACATGGAATAAAAGTGATGATAATAAAAGCATTAGCAGTGAGAGTGAAAAAGGAGATTTGTGTCTTCAAGGTTTATAACTGATAGCGATGATGACGAGCCAAGCAAGGTATCGAAACTTACTCACTCAGAATTACTTATATATTTTCACGAAGTAAGTGGCTGTTTTGAATGACTTAGGGAAAGTACGCTAAAATCGAATCACAAAGAGATAGTTTGATAATTAAATAAACAACTTGATCAATTGGTTAAAAACTATCGAACTAAGAGCCCTAAGTGTGATAAGTGTCCATCACTTAAAGAAGAAATTAAAAAATCAGAAATTAAAATCAAATGGCTTGAAAGTGAAATTCTTATTTTGAAAGAAAGTGAAAATACTAGGAGAGAAAATTCTATTAAAAAGTGCACACAATTATTAAACGAAAACGAATCACTCAAAACACAAGTCCAACAACTGTCAACGACTTTAGGAAAATTCTCTAAAGGATAAAAATCACTAAATATGCTACTAGAAAAACAAACATCCTATATTGATAGACAGGGACTTGGGTATACTTATTCCGAACATGCTAGAAAGAAATTAATCAAGTCAATTCAAAGTGCACGATTTGTGGAAAAACTGGACACAATCACAATATTTGCTGGTATAGACCCAAACACGTGAAAATCATTCCAATTTGGGTTCCAAAAGGCACGAATATAAAATCCCTTAAAGTTAAACAAATCTGGTGCCGAAAGGAACATATATAAATAGTTTTGGGTCTACTCAAACATATTTTTCAAAATCATTTGCCACTAACAACCATGGACCTACAAAAGCAAATAGGTCACAAAAATCATTTCTCGTATAGGTATAGTGGCAGGCTAAGGAACAACGACAATGTTACCTAGATTTTGGTTATTCCAGACACACAACAAGCATCAAATCAAAGTTCGTTAGCCTAGTACAAAGGTGGAAAAATCACATTGGGAAACAACAAAATATTATCGGTAAAGGTAAAATAGGTAACAGTATATCTACCTTGAACGATATATTAAATGTGATAATCTGCACCATAATCTGAATTTAATTCAGCCAGTTATGCGATAATGGTATTGATTTTGATTCTGCTTATGCAAAATTGTTGACCAATCATCTTTTCATCTTTGAACTAATTCATATAAATTTGCTTGGACTTATGATGGTGTTTGATGATTACTCATGATACATATGGATTTTTTTTCTGGATCTGACCCTATGCTCGCTATTTTTTTATTTGCACGGCTTCAATTCAATTCCATTTAAATGCCGTAAAAATGATTTTAAGGAAATTTGTTGCAACTTCATGGTCTGGTTTATAACATTCAACTAATGGTAAATTTGAGTCAACAAGAAATTCAGATGCAGATTACACTGGTAATCTAGTTGATAGAAAAAGTACTTGTGGTACGTGTTTTATGTTAGGACATTCGTTGGTTGCATGTCAAGCAGAAAACATAATTGTATTGTGTTATCCACCACATAGGCAGAGTATATTGCTCTAAGTGGTTGCTCAGCTCAAATTTTTTGGATGATACAAACTTTTCAAGACTATGGTCTATGTTTTAAACTAATACCACTAATGTATGACAGAAAAAGTGCAATTGATCTCATAAATAATCCTGTACATCACTCACAGACAAAACATATAGATGTTAGACATCATTTCGTTAGAGATCATATTTCGAAAGAAAATATTTGCATAAATTTCATTTCAACCGATTCTCGGCTGGCAGACATTTTTACAAAACCCCATCCAGAAAATAGATTTTGTCAACTTCATCTCAGTTTAGGCAATTTAGAAATTTGATTTTATATTTTTTATGACCTTAAATGCCTACATTAACTAATCCGACTCCCTACTGATTATCGAAAAGATAACTAGTGATTGAAAAATAATGAGTGTTGATATTAATCATATATTATAACTTGAGATAGTATATTTAGTAAATTTCTTTAGAAATTTAAAAAGAATTATAAAAACTTTTTGTTGGTAAAAATTCCATGACCATCTCTTATTCTATCATATTTCTAACGACCATCACCTATCAAAATCTAATATAGTATGTCAATATTTGGTATTTTAAACGGATATCATTCGTTTTTCAATTTATTATATTTTTTAGCAATAAAAATATCCAAAGTATCCACTCTCATTTAAAAGTCCTACGGTTATGCATGAGTGAATTGCTTGGAATTTTTGATTATGTGCTTTCATATTCATTTAAAAGTCCCCATGGTTATGCATGTATGGAATGCATATAAAAATTTATTAATTAAATAAACAAGTTGATTCTAATCCCATTTAAAAGTCCTCATGGTTATGCGTGGTTAGAAGATGCTTGAAATTCATTTTTTATAAAAATTGAAAATACTACTAATCTCATTTAAAAGTTCTAACGGTTATGCATGGTTAGTAGATATTCAAATTCCTGATATAAATATACCACAAATAGATAAAACTATATGGTTTTACGTGATGACATCATTCCTATCATTTTAAAGTGGAATATGCACCTAACAGAGTATTTATGATTTTTGTTTGATTTTTTTATTGAAATTTAATATTTATACCCGATTGAGTATTAATGTCTATTACTTTATCTCTATTTTGTTAACACTATTAGTCTTTTGCTGATAATAAAAGGGGGAGAGAAAAGTTAAGATTTTGGTAAATAAAGATCAAATATTTTATTTTGTATTTTCTATTTGCATCTAGGCTCATTTGCATATTTTTATTTATTTACATGCATATATGAAGGGGGAGTTTTGTGTAGAGAGGGAGCATTCAAATAGAGGGAGCAAATTGAATGATCAAATACATTTAATAAAATTCAAAATCTTAAATATATGTTTGTCATCATCAAAAGTGGGAGATTGTTGAATATACAAGTGTATGATTTTTGTTTGATGATAATAAACATATATATATATATATATATATTCATGTATTTGTTAATGTACTATTTTATTTTTTCACATAATTAAATAGATATTTGCAGAATAAAATAAATAACATAGAATTTAAATTCAAACAGATATTTTATTCAAACAAACATTTATTACAATTTTGAATAGTACAAATTTGAGCTCTCACTATATATATAAAATTTTCAATTACATTACAATTTCAATCACATCACATTTTTCACTACGCATACATTTGAACCTCACTATATTTCACTCATTCACTCGTATTTGATCTTCAACTCTATTCCAGATTGAATCCAGCATCTGAGTTATCTGCAAAATATACACTGACACATTAAAATTGAAAAAGAAATGTTTTTACAGTGTAAAATAAAATGTATTTCTGAAAATATTATTTGCCTCAGTTATTTGGGTTGTTCGTCATCATTTAATTTTGAATCCGTCAAACACGAACAAAATGTGACATGCGTACTGTATCACTGTACATGCCGTAAGGCCGTTACATCAATATACACTTGAAAAAATTGCAAGGACAGGTAAGCATAAGATCAAAACCAATCAAAACTGGGTTCAACTCAAGTGAAATAAAAATAAAGTCAAAACATGAGCACGAAGTCAAACCTGAGCTTTAAGATGGATTCAACTCAGGTGCATGCAATACAAATCAATGGGTCAAGTTTTTAATGCTCGAATAAGCCTCGATCGAAAAGTTAATTGTGTACACATGAAAACAATTCAACTCAACAATGAACATTTGAATCCAGACTACAATAATAATCAGAGGCAGTCAAGATCAAAACAACAAGCAAGTATGAATCAAAACTGGTCAGAAGCCATGGGCCATCAAAGTAGAGCTCGAACAATGCATAGCAACTATCCGATGCATATATAAGCTCGAATGAGCAAGTACACCAGGACTGCAGCTCTACACATAAGAGAATACAAGACTACATAGCCAATGGCATGAATTCACAAACAAAAAATGGAAACAATTCAATATGCAAGTGAAGCCACAAGCAGATTGCATAGAATAGATTCAAGTATACATGAGGAACAGAGCATGCACAAGTGACTGTGATCAAGTGGTGTAACCCGATGCTATGCCAGAAAATATAAAACATGCAGACCACAAATGTAACTTAAAGGCTCATAAACACATGACAATAAAGAATGAAAGCAACAAAACCAGAATGAACAAAGCCTCAACAGTACAACTCAATGCATAAACTTGTCGAGATCAGTAAACACAAAGATAACTTGCATATATGCGGTGCCAACCCGATCAATGAAGTACACACCTGGCAACTTATTCAAACTAGCTCGGAGCAACTACTAGACGCAAACCAAAGCTTCATAAACATCAACTTCAAGGAGATGTGCAAACAGTTTTGAACACGTCCAGGGTCACAAACATGTAACAGCAAACCAATAGTGAACAAGTCAATCAGGTTTTACAAGTTTCAAATCAAGTCAAATGCTCAAGTGTAAACTTCAGAATAAATCGGAGAGTAATACAGAAGAACAAAATCAAAGCACATCAGAAATTTCAAATTTGAACATGTTAAGTGCCAAAGCCAAATCCAATTGAACAAGGTAGTAGTTTAAAAAAAAAACCAAAGTCAAGTTTAAATGCCAACAATTCCTAAGCCGTGGTGATCAAGATAATAACAGGTTCGAATTGAACGAATCAAAGTATTGAATAAGTAAAAATTATCAAAAATCAAATTGGCCAAAGTCAACATCATAAAGAAAGGTTCATGAAGCCGTGATGAGCAAGCTATCATCAAAATATACGAATTTGAACAAGTCAGTACAAATCACTAGCATTGAATCATAATCGAATGGCCGAGCTAAAGTTATAGACAAATTCAAAATGAATTAATTCGAATGTAAAATAGAGGGAATCGATCCTTATTTAAACTGTATACATCATCGACATGAAATCATTTGAGTTCAAGCAATATCACAAAGCAAAGCATCAATCCAGAACTCAAATCAAGTCGAGTATAACATCAATCGAAAAGGGGACAAATAGACTGATTCAAAGCATCGTTCAATCTTGAGAAATTGAAGTAGCCGAAAGCAAATCAGAGATAGTGAGTCAATTTTTGAAGCAAAACAATGCAATATCCACTGTAATCGACCAACGTTCAAGCGGTGACTTCAAATTATCCAAAGCCCTAATTTATCGAAGAGGAACGTAAGTTTTTGCGCAAAAGAAAAGTGGCAGACAATTTCACAAAGGAATGAGCCGACATAAATAAAAGGAGAAAGGGAAATTTTTAATCACTTACTTATTTTTGGGCCGGATTGAATTCCTTTGGGCTTTAAATTATTTAAATTAGGGTTTCCTTATTTTAAACAGTTTTTAATTTTTATTTTGTTTTTAAATTTTTGTAAATTCTAGTCGTGTGACTAGGGGACATGGTGGCGTAGTTTGAGAATTCGCAACTCAGTGGCTGAGTTGTGGTAGAGTTTTGAGCGTAGAGTTAGGTTAGTCGATAGCGGGTGTCGCAAGTTTATGTGTGTAAGCGTTTGACTACTTAATTTCTAGTAGAAATCTTGGGGGCAGTACGTAGGCAGGGTTTTGCCGAAGCTGGGTAAATCTGCATTGTTCTATTTCTGTTCTACTATTATCTGTGCTGCCATTATTTTGCTATTATCAGTGCTGCAATTATTTTATATACTTCCACATAAATTTTTTTATAATTATCAGTATCACCCTATTCACGCCGCTGTAGGGTGAAATCGATCCTACAACCTGCCCCCAAGCGGATATACTGCATGCAACAAATTTATGCGCTGGGTCGGAAGTGTGCCACCTTTCAATCCATTCCTTCGTGAAGTGTTGCGGTATATTGGGATTGCTCCGGCACAGCTACACCCTAATATTCATGCGTTTATTCATGGAACTTGTGTCCTCTTTATGAGCACCTTCTTAAGCCTCCCTACTCCTGAGGATATTAGTTATATTTACCGCTTCAAGAGACGTTCCGACAATCCATCCTTCGTATTTCTTGAGCCATGTTCCAAATGACAAATCCCGATGGGCGCGTGGAGTTAATTTTCCAGTATAAGCAAGAGTGGTTTTATGTACGCTGCCCCTTGGTTTTGCGAGAAGATGGCTGGAAGGGAGTAAGTTTCATTTTTTGACTAATATTTGTCTAGGGCTTGAAATGCATCCTTTTTAAACTCCTTTTGACTCTTATAGGTATCTGCCCACGACCTAAAGTCATTGTATATTCTGATGCCATCGAGGCCATCCGACTATTCCTGTGAGAGACCGGGACATTAAATTTGTTATTTCCAATGAATTGTTTTTAACGTTTGGATTACTGGAGGGGGGTCGTCGAACTAGCCTTCCCATTGGCACCACTGTTGCTAGATCCGCTACGAAAAATGGCAAGGAGCAGGCTGGACCTTCAGTGCCCCCGACTAGAGGGGCCCCCGATACAACTGAGGAAGGTGAAATCAAAGAAACTAAGGTTCCAGAAGCGACTAACGAGAATATAGGTTCCGACTTAGCACTAGCAGTTGATGCACCTGGCATCGACGAACCGCCTCCCCTTTTAAAGAGGAAAACGAGCCTGGCCTATAAGATGAAAAAGAAAACAGTAGGCAGAACCTTAAAGGTTACAATAACTCCAGTTGAGAAAAAGTCATTTCCCCAAAATTTAGAGGGTTCATTAAAGGTCTATTTGACCTGACCATTCCTAACGACTTACTAAATTATGGCTTCACTGACCCTGAGGCTAAGGGACTTAATTTGTCCGTGAGAAGCGATGAAGGTGCTCGGGTTTGCCATTAAGGAGAGAAAACTCCAATATGTAAAGCAAAAAACACTGGTCCGTCGAGGGGAAGCACTAGGACATACACACAAATATTACATTGCACCTTACACTTGAATTTTAACCTTCACATGATTCTCACTAACTCATCCTCACTTGGTTTTCTATGCAGGTGATATGGGGCTTACTCACGGCATTGACCGCCTTCGCGGATCCTCTATCTTCTACCACTCCAGTCGGGATTCAGGATCAGGTAGACGACAAGACAGGGATGACAGCGGCGATAGAGATTATCGACCCAGAGAGTCGGCATCTTCTAGAGGAAGAACTTACAGCCATTCCTAATATCCAAAAAATCCTCCCCCTCAGTCAGAGTACAGTAGGAAGAAATCTACACCAAAGGGATCCCAATTAGAAACTTGCTGCGATCAACACTCTGGCTCGTTGAGCACCAAGCAATCCCGTAAGCCCCATAAGAAATCCATGACTCCGGCTAGGCAGACTTCCCCAGCTTCCACACACGACCTATCGACAACAGAAAAATTAGCTGAGCTTAAGGCCACATTCTCGAAGACCTACTTCGATGGATTGAAATTTATTCATGCGATTCATCCTACGCTCGGACATGTCAATCAAAGCACCATCACCGACAACAATGATGTTTAGATCCAGCATGATGCGTTCGTACATTTGGTGGAGAAAGTTTCAAAGGTTTCCATGGAATGTCAACAGGAAATTGATCGCTTGAAACTTGAAGTCATTCACGACAAAGATATCATCAAAGCCCAGGATGAAGAGCTATCCTCGTACAAATCTCAACTTGAGGCCGCCTAGAAAAAGGCCAAGGAAACGGCCAAGGCAGTTAGTCACTTGGAGGCTGCTCACAAGAAGGAAATAGATGAGGCAGTCCAACACAGTGGTGCTTTAGCTTTAGAGAAAGACTCTATGCAGAAAGAAAAATATATTCTCACTTGACGAGTTAAAGAAATGAAGGAGCTAATTGCTAAAGAGAAAGAAGTGAAACTGCCATGCAGGAAGAGTCACAACGATATTGCGATGAAATCGTCGCAACATGACTCCTAAAGAAAAAGCTCAATGAGGAACTTTCCTAGGTTGAAGCGCTAAAGGAGGCAGCTTGTGAAGTGGGTAAGAAAATAACACTCATAGAAGTCAACTCTCGTCTCGAGGCTGCTACTGAGGCCGGTAAAGAAGAAATTAAATGCTTATTTGATCCGCTCATTGCCTAGTATAATGTATGAGTTCTCATGCACCGCGACCTATCTTTTCTAGGTGAGAGTTACCTCGAATCATTGGCCGAAGCATGGGCTACTTTGATAAAAATTAAAAGAGTTGAGCTGGCGTCGAAGAGGTCGATGAAGAAGCTCTTATGAGGGAAGTGATTCGAGGAAACTAGCCTTCAGACTTATCTGCAGCAAAAGCCCTCTTCAGTAGAGACTCCTCGTCACCAAAGGGTAAGGACGATATTGTTGGCCCATCCAGCACTGAGTCTCCAGTTCCTCCTTCCGCTCAGCTGGCCGATAGCTCGTCACTCGATCCTCTTGAGCAGCATGTTGGTTATGACTCGGAGAAGCCCGGGCTTGATATTCACATTCTATCCCTTATTCTAGCGGACGAGACTCCCAAAACAGCTAATAGTCAACTGGAAGCCGGTATGTATTTTTTCGTTCTAGAGTTTAAAAAACCATCGCTTTTAGCGAGTAATAGATGTATTCTAACGTTTGTCTTTTATGACTTCATGTAGGCCATTCTGATCCCGAACCAATTCCAAGAAGTGATGTTGCCACAAAGAGGGAAAAGAAAATGGCAGAGGCACTTCACACTAGGGATACTCCTGGACCCGATACTTAAGTGATCGGGGGGCTAGATGAGGACAAACTTGAGAATCCCTCACCAGTAGATGAACATGACGAGGTCGAAATCACGAGAGCCTTCAAACATACTTCGAAGCTTAGCATGAAGGAGAAAATAAAGGGAGAGGAGAAAGGAAAGTCGAAGTTAAGATTGAACCTCATGTGGTGGAACTTGATGATCCTCTAAATAGGCCCCTGAAATTCATTCCCCCCGGCGGGACCACACCTCTAAAAGTCCATCTTCCTCCCTCAGATAGCACCTCACTAGGAAGCAAGGGGTCCAGGATAAAATGTTCGGCTGAGGAGCCTTTGGAGAAGCCAAAGAAGGAGAAAAAGTCAAAGAGGTAGCTATCATCTTGTCCTACTCGTTCATCCTGAATAAACCTAAATTATGTAGTTGTTTCTTTTTTCTCTTTTTTTTATGGTCGTTGTGGATAGGCTTTCGCTTCGGACTTCGGAGAAGGTTTAATGGAACTTAATTTCTGATTAGTACATAAAATTTTGTTTCTTTTGTATTCACAGACTTTCATCGTTTAGCTTATTACCTGACTTGTAATTGAAATTCAAAGTCTTATGGGTTGCGTAAGCTCCAGTCCGCTTCAGCATGACTTGAAGAATTTTGAATTATTTATACTTTAGTCCACCTTCAGAGACTTAGAGTACTCTAGTCTGCGATCCAGGGACTTAGAGATTTTTTGAATCGTTTATACTCTAGTCTGCACCACGGGGACTCAGAGTACTCTAGTCCACTCTATGGGGACTTAGAGACTTTTTGAATCGTTTATACTCTAGTCCGCACTGCGGGGACTTAGAGTATTCTAATCTGCGCTACGAGGACTTAGAGATTTTTTGAATCGTTTATACCCTAGTCTGCACTGCGGAGACTTAGAGTACTCTAGTTTGCGCTCTTGGGACTCAGAGATTTTTTGAATCGTTTATACTCTAGTCCGCACTCCAGGGACTTAGAGTGCTTTATTCCATGCTTTGGGGATCAGAGATTTTTTGAATCGTTTATACTCTAGTACACTCAGGGGACTCAGAGTACTCTAGTCCGCGCTCTGGGGACTTTGTGATTTTCTGAATCGTTTATGCTCTAGTCCACACTCCGGGGACTCAGAGTACTCTAGTCCGTGCTCCGGGGACTTAGAGATTTTTTGAATCGTTTATACTCTAGTCCGCACTCTAGAAACTTAGAGTACTCTAGCCACACTCTGAGGACTTAGAGATTTTTTGAGTCGTTTATACTCTAGTCCACACGCTGAGGACTTAGAATACTCCAGTCCACGCTTTGGGGACTTAGAGATTTTTTGAATCGTTTATACTCTAGTCCGCACTTTCGGGACTCGGAGTACTCTAGTCCATGCTCTAGGATTTTTTGATTCATTTATACTCTAATCCACACTCCGGTGACTTAGAGTGCTCTATTCCATGCTCCGAAGACTTAGAGATTTTTTGAATCATTTATACTCTAGTCTGCATTCCGGGGACTCAGAGTACTCTAGTCCGTGCTTCGAGGACTTAGAGATCTTTTGAACCATTATTCGATTGACTTTTAGTTTTGCATGTACGTTCGTATGCATGACAGATTAATGCAATTCTATTTCGCACGAAATTACAAAATACAAAACACTATTAGCTCATAGGAGAACTTCAAGCCTTTATTGATTGTAGAAAATAATGACAACTGAGTTGTCTTATTACATGTCGGTAATCGAGAACAACAAAAGAAACATTTACTGAAACAATTGCTACTAAAATGCAAAAGAAATGGATTAAGTATAATAACGATGCAAATGCTCGCTACTCCATGCTCTGGGGAGTGTCACGCCATCAACAGTCGCTAGGCTAAAGGTTCCTTCTCCAAGCTTCCATTCGATGACGTAAGGACCTTCCCACGTGGGATTCGTATGCGATGGGACCGAAAAAACACGCTTCAAAACTAGATCACCCACATCAAAGATTCTCGGTCGCATTTTTCATTATAATATCGAGCGACTCAGTGCCGATATGCAATCGCCCTTAAATCATCTTCTTCAGGTTTTTCGTCGACAAAGTCCAGCGATTCTAGTAAGGGATCTCGATTCTTGTTAAGATCATAAAGAGTCACCCGGTGAGAGGTAACTTCAAGTTCCATGGGTATAACAACTTCAGTATCGTATGCCAAGGTGGATGGAGTATGGCCAGTCGCGGACTTATGGGTGATTCTGTAAGCCCAGAGTGCTATCGAAAGCTCATCCACCCACTTCCCTATGGCCATCCCTAAACAATTTTTAATTCTGGACTTGATTATTTTATTTACGGCTTCAACTTGTCCATTGGCTTTAGGGTGAGCAACTGCAGCAAACCATTTCTCAATGCAATATTTTGGACAGAATTCCTTGAATTCCTTACTCTCAAATTGAGTTCCATTGTCCATAATGATAGTTTATGGAAGGCCAAAATTGCATATAATGTTTCGCACAACAAAATTAATGACCTTTTTGGTGGTGATCGTAGCTAAAGGATCCGCTTCTGTCCACTTAGTCAAATAATTGACCATGACAATTGCATATTTCGCACCACCTTTGAAGATCGGCAAGGAGCCAATTATATCAATCCCCCATATTGCAAATGGCCATGGAGTAACCATTTGCATGAGTTCCGTTGGTGGGGCTCTTCGGATTTTCGCATACTTTTGACATTAGTCGCATCTTCTACATAGTTCGCGGCATCTCGATTCACGGTCAACCAATAGTATCCATAGCAGAGGATCTTTTTGGCTAGCATCTTCCCTCCAATATCGTCGCTATATTCTCCTTCATGAACTTCTTTTAAGACCCACTTTATCTCATCGTGGGCGATGCGCCGAAGTAAGGGAACAAAGAATCCTTTGCGATTCATTATTCCATCCTGCATTATATACCATGAGGCCTTGCAAATGACTTGTCGTCTCTCGTTGTTTTTCTCAGGCAAAGTTCCATGTAGCAGGTATTCTTTGAACGGGGCCATCCACGACTTCCTTTCAGTTTTCGTCCCTAACACAAAATCTACTTCCGTTTCGTTTATACTCGAGGCATGTAAGGTTTCGATGGGAACCAAGCCCATCTGTTGTACATCACATGTACTTGTGAATTTTGCCAATGAATCAGCTTCCCTATTTTGTTAATGCGGATATGCGAAGTATCGTAATATTCAAGGTCCGCCAATAGTTCTTGAGCCCGAGCAAGGTATAGGGCAAGCCTTTGCCCATTTGTCTTATAGTCTCCCCGTACTTGGTACACCACCAATTGTGAGTCACAAAAGATTTCAACCAATTTTACTCCAAGTTCCTTGGTAAGTTTCAAGCCGACAATCAATGCTTCATATTCAGATTCGTTATTCGTAGCTGGGAAATCGAGTTTCAAAGCATAACAAATTGATCAGTTTTTGGGAGTTACTAGAATAACACCAGCTCCAGAACAACGGTCGTTGGATGCCCCATCGGTATATAGCTTCCATTGAATAACAGGGACTACATCACTACTGCTTGACTCGTTTGATATAGTAAATTCTGTAATGAAGTCTGCTAGCACTTGCCCTTGGATAGCCCTCCATGGCAGGTAAGTGATATCGAATGAACTCAGCTCAATGCTCCATTTGAGTAGCCTTCTAGAGGTTTCTGGTCGTTGGAGCACCTGCCGTAGAGGTTGATCGGTATAAACACTGACCAGATGTGCCTGAAAATATAAACGGAGCTTGCGTGATGCGATCACCAAGCAGTAGGCTAGCTTCTCAATCTTAGGATAATTTCTCTCTGCCCCTGTTAAACGTTTACTAACATAGTATACTGGCTTTTGGACTCGGTCCTCTTCGCGAACAAAGGCTGTACTGATGGCATATTGAGATACGACCAAGTAAACATACAACTACTCATGGTCTACAGGCTTTGACAGAACTGGGGGCCTCTCCAAGTATCTCACCAAAGCTCGAAATGCATCCTCATAGTCTAGCGTCCATTCAAAATTTCTCTTCCTTTTTCTTATCACATTAAAGAAAGGAATACACTTGTTGGTCACCCTGGATATAAATCGATTCAACACGGCGACTTTTCCATTCAGGCTTTGTACTTTCTTTATAGTCCTGGGTGCTTGTATGTCTTGAATAGCCTGCATCTTTTTTGGGTTGGCTTTGATCCCCTGTGCATTGACAATAAAACCCAAAAACTTTCCCGACGCAACACCGAAGGAACATTCTAGTGGATTGATTTTCATTCCGTAGTACTTGAGTATATCAAACATCTTCGTTAAGTCACGAATGTGATCGTTTGACTATCGTGACTTCATGAGCATGTCATACACATAGACTTCCATTGTTCTACCAATTTGGTCTTTAAACATCTGATTCACCAAACGTTGATAAGTTGCTCCTGCATTCTTCAACTCGAAAGGCATCACTACATAATAGTACTATCCAACATTTGTGACAAAACTAGCATGTTCGTGATTTGGAATATGCATCAGGATCTGACTGTATCCCGAATACGCATCCATAAATGATAATAATTTGTGTCATGCTATCAAGTCGACCAACTGATCAATTCTGGGTAAAGGGAAACTATCCTTAGGGCATGCCTTGTTCAGGTCTGAGTAATCAACACAGGTCCTCCACTTTCCATTCGCCTTTCTCACCATACAGGGCTAGATACCCATTCAGGATAGAGGGGCGTTGTGGACGACCCATTGGCCTTGAGTTTATCCACCTCCTCTCTGAGAGCAGTGGACCTCTCCGGGTCCATGCCTCTCCTTTTTGCTTCACTGGCACATACTTCGAGTCAACAACATATGACTTGCGATGGCGGAAGAAATCCCACACATATCAGAGTGGGTTCAAGCGAAAACATACGGATTCGCTCAGAGGAAATCAGTAAGATCCTCAATCATCGAGATATTGAGTTGTGATCCAATATTAGGCACACGTGACGTGTCATCATGGCTGAATAGAATGTTATTCATCAATTCAGCCAGTGCTGCTTTAGCCTCCTCGGGTTCTTCATTATCGTCTCTCGGATCTATTTCTTTATAGATCTGACCCTGTTGCTCGAGCCAAGGCTCGGGCATTACTTGTCAATTTTCAGCAACACGGATGTGGATAGAGTTGTCCACACCCTTTCCCTTCTCTCTTCGCTAGGCCTCTCTAACCTCTGCCACATAACATGCATGACCAGTCGCTTGATTTCCATGCACTACACCAACTCCTCTATCTGTTGGAAATTTCAAGGTTAAACACCACGGGGCCAAAGATGCCCTAAACTCCGCCAGGGCCGGTCAGCTCTAAAAAACATTATACGGGGAATCAACATCCAAAACAGTGAACGGTAAGATATGTACCCTCCTACGTTCACCTTCTCCTAACTCAACCAACAATTCAACAAAACCTATCGCATCTGTGGCTGCACCATTAAAGCCATGAATGCAGGCTTTAGATGATTTTAGATCCTTCACCTCCATCTTCAATTGGTCATACGCCTTTTTGAAGATAATATTAATAGAACTCGCGCAATCAATCGATATCCTTCTCACAAATGTCAGCCCAATCGTGGCTGAGATGACCATCGGGTCAATGGTAGGTGCCTCCACCTGATCGATATCCCTGCTCCTGAATACTATATCATCCAACATCATCCGCTTCTGTTTCACTGGGGTCCCATCTTCTATGTTCGAGCAGCATTCGAAATCCTCATGCTTTAGGTAACTAGCATAGCATTCCATTTCTTGCCAACTCTTGTCCTCCGGGTGAGGCCCTCCGACTATCGTGTTTATGACCAGTCTACCTCCAGTCAGAGCGGGTTCCTCAGGTCGATGTAGAGCCTGCCCACGATTGGGGTCGGATGTCACATGTCCGCCTTTCTACGAATTCTTAACAAACGTCTGTAACTTCTTCTGTCGAATCAGCTTTTCTATAGCATCGTGGAGGTGTCTATACTCTTCGGTATTGTGCCCGAAAGTCTCATGGAAGCGAAAATACTTCCCAGTCTGCTTTTGTTCCCTAGTGGATTCCTTTGGTCATGACTTTCGGTATTGGAATGTATTACAAGTTGATAAATAAATATTCTCCAGAGATGTGTTCAAAGGAGTGTATTCGTTATAGCTTGAGATAATTGGTTTCCACTTTCCCACTTCACACTTTCTTCTGGAATTTCCTTCTCCGGATCCTTTAGACTGCTCCAGCTTATTTTGAAAATTGACCCGGACCTTGCCAGAGTTGTCACCAGATTGTTTTATTGCAATGTTGCTTTGCACTGCTTCCTAGCTGGGCCCTGGTGCACTGCTTCGCCTTGTCCATCTGGCCTCTTCTCTTCTCATAAATTGATTCTCCTTTGAATAAAAATGTTCTAGGGTAGTCGGTGGTTTTCCTGCCATCCAATCACCAAACTCTGAGTTTGGATCTTCCCCTCGCATCACGACAATAAGTATAACATGGTCTTTCGGGTTGCTAAATTCGGTAGCAGCAATGTGAAATCTTTGCAAATATTACTTTAATGACTCCCCTAGAGCCTGGATCACACTGGATAAAAACATCACATCCTTTGGGCGAGTGGTATGGATCCTAAACTACTCCACAAATTTCATTGCTAACTCATCAAACCTAAAGATCGATAATGGGGGAAGTCTGGTGAACCATATGGTAGCGATTCCAGATAATGTTATTGGAAAACATCTGCACATATTTGAATCATTTTCCCTAGTCGAGTCCATCATCCACTCGTATCTCATTACATGATGTCGAGGATCATTCTTCCTTTCATAGGCAAGAATAATGGGCATATTGAACTTTCGAGGGTACTCATCCTGTAGGATTGTATCTATGAACGGTGTATGGCTTCTAGATACGCCCCAATCATCATTGGATAAGTCCTTATTTTCCCTCATCGGTTGTCTGACCATAGCTGATAAATCTGGGGTCTGGATGGGAGGTGGCAAGTTGGAATCCGTCAGGCATGATCGTTCTGGCTGGTGCCTCCTTGGTAAGTGATCTCCCAAATGCACATTCCAAGGACCCGCTTCGCTATGACCCTGGCGAGGTGGTGGACCAGCTTCCACCTGTGCTCCGGATCTTAAGTTTCCCACTCCTGTTTGAGTGCGATTTCCCAGGTGCAGGTAAGGGACTACGGTTCCAAGTAGGGAACCTGGACCATTTCTATTGGATTGTTCTGCTGCACCTCTTTGTGCCGTTTCAATCGTACGACATCTACACCTGTGATGTTCATCTAATGAAGCGGAGCTGTCAGATGTCGAGTAGGAAGAGGGGTTTCCTCCAACATTCTGATGCGGTTTCTGAGCAATCTGGGTCATGAGATTGGCGTTAGTTTGAATTTTCTCATTTAGCTGTCTCATGCTTTCCATGAGTTATCTCATCAGCTCACTGAACTCTTCCCTGGTGATAACTTCTGATTGGTTTAGGATGGTGGCAGTCCTTGCACCTAGATTAGCTTGTTGATTGCTGGGCCCCACTTGTTGGACGTTGGCGGTCTCGTTGACATCAGCATTATACGAGGCTTCTCCAATACGCGGTCTTCCCATATTAGAGTTATCCGTCGAAACTTTGAATAGAATCTATGAACTCTTAAGAGTGAACTTGGATCTCCTTTAGGGGATTTCTTCAATCTAGTAGCGACAAAGTAGATCCTAACAGGTAGATACTACCAGCCTGAGAATGCACTCTCTCAGTGAAAGCACCAAAATGTTAGCACCAAAATTGGTCACTAACACCCTTGAGTAGAGTTGTATAGAGAGATCAATGAAGAAAGTAAATTAAAATAGATAAAAAATGCTATTGAATGTAAAAAGAGCAACATAAAAGGAAGCACCATATTTAGTGGTTCGGCGTAATTGCCTTTTTGAATATCATCTTTTTTACGTTTCTAATTGCTTGAGTATAGATACAATCCATAAACAAACAACTTGAATGCAAGCTTGAATACAAGATAAGTGAGTACAAAAAATGGCAGAGTATCCATGGAGTTCCTAAAAAAAGGTCCCTTCAACTATACCCCTGCCTCTCTATTTATAGACGAAGATATGCTGGACTCCCTGTGCAGGCCCAAGACTAAGGTAGCTCGGCCCATAGTTGGAGGTTAAGTGGAACGAACAAGTCATGCCAATCCACGTCTACCGATCCACCAATGTCGATCCAGTGGTTGTCTCGTTGCTAACTCGAAGCAGACCCTCAAGGAAGTTGGGGCAAGCGGCAGTATGTCTCGAAGCATAGAAATGTTGATCGCATCACTCTGTTGTAAACCAAACAAATTGTCAACCTCTTCAAGGTGCACCGACCTAGATATACCAACCCACGCGTGCCGAACAACATCCGACCGAATGACAAATGCCAAATTGGGGTGTCTTAATAAATGACCCAAAGCAACTTCTCAAGGGATTCAAAGAAAATAGTGGTGTGACTCGAAGTGAAGACATGCCGATCGCCTCGCTTTTGGGTAGAACTGATAACCTATCAACTACCATTGTATGCATCGAACCAGATATGCCAAAATTATTATGACCGAACCTCGAGCGCTGAAACTGGACCGAACAAAACAGCTTAGCGATTCATGCATGGCCTTTCTTCCTTGATCGAGCGATATCTGCTGAAACACCTGGACCGAACGACACATGCCGATCTATCTAGACCGAATGATACATGGCCTTCCTTCCCTTTATGGTCAAACCACATGTGCCAAACTATGTTTAAAGGCCGAACCACCCACATAGACCGAGCCACTTAATCATGCCAAACCACAAATGTAGGCTGCACCACTCATAAAGGCCGAACTGATCACGTTACACCGCACCTTTACACCTCCATACCTCCTTTGTTTCAAATCTCATCTAGGCATAATCATAGCCTCTGGAACTATCAATTCGTAGCCTGGCCAATTAGCCAGGTAACACTCTATCAATGTTAAAGCAGATTAGCTAATATGTTTAGCCAAGCATAAAGAGTAAATTTTTATCTACTAAAAACATTATTGGTTAACAAAAAGAGTGAGTTTATCCCGCTAGAGTTCCATTTGTTGCTTTTGCGTTCTGATTCCAACTAAAACCAAACAACATTCGATTTTAGCGTTAAATTCTAATGGCTCCAAATTCAACCAATTCAATTCTATAGCATAACTATCGTCGATACAAACCCAATGCGACAGACCGTGTTCGGTTTGGACCTTGTATGGAGAAGATATACTATTTATAAAAAAATTATTTTAAATTATATTAATTAGTTTATATTTACAAAGCTTATTAGTTAAATACCCTCTAATAAAAGTTAAACTTTCTTCCTCATTAAGTCCTTCTGCCTAATCTTAGTAACTCACTCCACCATGACCGGACTTTGATCGCCCATAACTCCTTACCCAAGCCATCTTTCGGCGAACGGACAACACCATCCACCTTCACTTCACAAATGCTACATGCCCATGCCAATCACTTCACACCCAAGCCTCCATTATAAATTGCAACAACCAGGTTCCATTATGGTGATTATACATAGTGATTCAAAAACCATAAAATCATATAATCCAACTTGCGATTCAAATCAAATCACAACCCTATCGATCCAAATTTTAATTTGGATCGCAGATCTTAGAAATCGTACGGTTTATTTGTAGGTCAAAAATATCTATGCTCTAAACCAGATCGTGATTTCATTATAAAAAGTTGAATTGAATATTTTCTTAAAAATTGAAACGTCAGTTTATTCAAAATTAGGGAAAAAAACCATTATACTTTTGAAGATGAAGCATCGTACAGGTTAGAAATTGGAGAAGAATCTCCAGAAAATATATTTCGAGCATTATAAAAGTGAAGATCACAAACTAGCATCCAACAAAAAATTTCAAGGTAGAAAAGAAAAAAAGATAAAGCATCAGACTCAAACCCGGTGGAAGCATCAGAGAGAGGTAATTAAATTTTTCGTATTCTTTTTCCACTCTATTTTCTAATTTGTGTATCACTTTTGAATTTTCTCTCTTGTCTTTTTGCATTTTCTGGGCATAAGAAGGTAATGTGTGAACCGTTGCTACAGTAACTTAATACTATAGCACTGCTATCTACGTATATTCAACTTTATAGCTTTTGACTTCTATTTTTAGCTTTGTTTCATATTTTACTATGACTATATCCTAGACATAGAGCCATATTTGAACAAAAACTATAGTAGCACTAGTTACTAAAGTGTATGTAATTTCAAAAATTAAGCAATTCTTCCATATTGTTTAATGTATATACATATGTCATGCAAGTGGGACTGTGGAGATGTCATGCAAGTGGGACTGTGGAGTAATGTATTACAGCAAGTAACATATATTAGTTTAAATTGTTGATGTATTGATGTTGTACATATACAGTATGTTTCCATAGCTAAGAAATTATTGATATATTTATCCACTTACTGTTTTTTTCTTTCTATTGTTTGTAGATGCCTAGAGTGTTAGATATTACATGCGATCATTGTTAACCAGTTAACAAAGGAAACAAAGGAGTTAATAGATGCAATTATTGTTCAAAGAAGATAAGCGGAGGTGTTTTTAGCGTTACATATTGCTTCGCTCAAACATCCGATATTGTGAAAGCATGTACTAATGTGCTAGAGGAAGCAGCCATAATTTTTAAAAATTTGCTAAAAAAGATTAGATTAAATGATGAAGATGAGGCAGATGAACTCGACGGAGATGAAATTAAATCTTGCTATCATAATGAATTGAAGAAAAAAGGAAGAGATTACCTAATATTAGTTTAAGTGAACAAAAAACACTAAACGGTATGTGGAAGAAGGAAGATAGAGAGGATGTTTGTTTGAAAATTTATCGTCTAATTTATACAAATGCATTACCTTTATCCATAGTGAAGAGTCCCGACATTAGTAGTATGGTGGATAGCATTGCATCTTATGGAACGGTTTAAAACTTCCAAGTTATCATAAGATTCACAATACATACCAAATGAAAGAAGTGGAAAATGCGAAAGAGAAACTGGAAAAATACAAATTAGAATGGAAAAACACGATAATGTTTGTGTTTTAAAATTATATCAAAAAATATCTTTCTTGTTTCATTCTATAATCTATAATCTTATATTACTATATTTTTTGTTATGGGATGCACAATTATGTCAGATGGGTAGACCTATAGAAAGCATAAAAGCATCACTAATTTTTTAGCGAATAGTCCTAAAGGAACCATATTTTTGAAGTCTATCGACACTCCATCAATTGTTAATAATGCTAAAAAAAATTTGACATGCTTAAATCCATGGTTGAAGAAGTTGGAGAAGAAAATATGGTTTAAGTGGTCACAGATAGTGTGATTGCCTATGTAAAAGCAGGAGAAATGTTGATGAGGGAGAAAAGGCAGTTATTTTGGTCTCCATGTGCCGCACATTGCCAAGACTTGATATTAATGGATATTGATGAGTTGCCCTCTCATCTTGAAATTGTGAATTATGCAGAAAAAAGTGGCACGATTTATTTATAAACATAGTTGTCTTCTAAACCTTATGAGAAAGTAACAGTCACTAGATTTGCAGCACAATATTCAACTTTGAAAAGTGTATTGGAAACCAATGGGGACTGGGAAAAATGTTTACTTCTAGCGAATGGGAGGGTTGTCAATTTGGTAGAAAGATAAAGGGAATTGAGGTTCAAAATATTATTTTAGCTAAATAGGAATTCTAGGATGGCATAAAATATTGTTTGAAAAGTACTATTCCATTAGTTAAGATACTTCGATTAGTTGATGGAGATTCAAAACCCGCAATGGGTTATATTTATGAAGCTATAGACCAAGCCAAAGAAAAAATTGCATAAATTTTTGATAATGTTGAGTCTAGATATAAGATTTATGGGATATCACAAACAAAAGATGGAATGCGCAACTTCATAGGACTTTGCATGCGGTTGGATGTTTTTGAGTCCTAAGTATCAGTATGATGATAGATATTCCATGGATATGGAGGTGAAAAAAGGATTATATAACATAACTGAAAGAAGGGTTTAAAGTTAAAAAGAAAGTGCTTTTATTGATCCACAACTTGATATTTATTCCTTAAGAGAAGGCGAGTTTGGGATGGCAATGGCCGTTGCTAGTTGCACAACTAAACAATTTGGTAAGATTTATACTCAATTATTTTTTCAAATGTATTTGTTGTATATATCATATGTATTTATTTTATATATCATACAAATTTTTTGTATAACTTCGAATATGTGTCTAACGTTTATAAATGATCCAAATGAATAACTCTACGGTGGGAGAGCTATGGTGGTGAGTTCCCCGAGTCGTAAAAAGTTGATATAAGATTTTTGAGTTTGGCATGTAATTCAACCAGTTATGACCGTAATCGGAGTACATTTGATCAGGTATGAATATAAATGACGTAATATTTTAGTTTCTGGCCATCTTAAAATTCTAATATTGAAATACAACTATAGGATCATACTAAAATACGCAACTGTTTAGAGGAAAAAAACTCAATGCTTTGGTTTTTGTAAAGTGCACTCTTCAACTTGAGCATAGACATGAAAAAAGAAAGGAAGAAATTGGACTTGATCCTATATGCCTTTCAAATTTAGATTGTGACCATGAATGGATATGAAAACAAGAAGATCCGACCCAAACCATTGATACTAGTTGTATGGATGTGCATGGAAGTTTTAAAACTCAAGAAGAAGAGGCAAGGAGAAAAATTCCAAAGAAAAGGAAACATGGTAATTTTAAATTAAAGATACCTTAACTATATAACTTCTTAATTATGTTTACAATTTTGTTTTAGGAAATATTTTTTTTGTATTTATCATTTATTAGGTCAGCTGTGCCAGCCTGTGTATCACCATCACTGTCACTATGTATAGCCTTCTTTTGATCCCTTTTACACATTTCACACTTATTGCGCATATGACCCTTTTTATTGCAATAATAACAAATGATACTTTTTGACATACCTTTAACGTTAGCGACTTTATTCTTCGGACTTGTATCCTTCTTCGATTCCCTTGCTACCATAGCCTCATCTTGAACTAGTTTCACACATGACTCTTTTATTCTAAAATCCTCATTCAAAAGACTACTTCGAACAGTTTACAGTGAGATAATTCCATTAGCATTGGAATTACTCAATGAAACAACCTAAGTTTCCCAACATTTTGAAAGTGGACTCATCAATAAAATTGCATGTAACTCACATCAAATTTGACATTCATATTTGCCAATTCATTTATTACATCTTGAAATTTTTTCAAATGCTTTGCAAGAGACTTCTCTCCATCAAATCTCAGTTGGACCAACTTTCGAACAAGAAAAGCCTTATTTGTAGCAATATTCGACTCATTCAAAGATACATGCTTGTCTTATAAAGCCTTCATGGATTCACAACTTGCCATACAATGGAAGACTGTATCATCAAGATACCAATGAATCAACACATTGCCTTCTTATCCATCTTCTTCCATATTCCCTCCTCTACATCAGAGGCTTCTTCCCATCTCCATCAATCGGATCATGAAGATCATTGAGGTACAAAATCTTCCATCCTAAGCTTCCAAATACTCTAATTGTGACGCCCCACCCTGAGACCTACATTAGTAAAGAGAATTACTAAGTAATCCTGTCTACTAATGCAGAGAATAGGGCTGGTTAAGGGCGACCATCATAGTAATACGTTAGTTAAGAGCTAAGCATGTCAATTTTGTCTTGATTTTTTTTCTTTTCATCACCTCATAAGTGGTAGACACGCTTAGTCCCTAACTAATGCACACTATGGTGGATTCGGACCATTTCAGAAATAATGTAATATACATGCAGATAGAAGACATCAGTCACAGAACAGCAAACCCAGATCAGAGTATATATATATAAATACATACATCACCATACATCTCTATAATAATACATCATACGTAAGTAGCAAGGTCTACTGAATCACATATAAACCCATCCCACAAAATAATATACAATAAGATAATATAAAAGCAGACGACTCAAAACGACATCCAAGCCAAAATGATAAGTCCAACAAAAACGATCTAGCTGATCCAAGAAGTGAAGCAATCCAAACTAACCTGCAACTCGGTCTGACCCGAGTGAAAAGCACACGGGTCAGGCAAGCTAAACTTATCAATAGTAAGGATCTCAATAATAAGCGGAATAGTGAGAATCACTCCGTTGTTGCCAACGGAATGACTGTTATTCATCATATCATTTATAAGAAAGGGGACATCGGGGATTCATCTATCTATTTCAAAGGAATTCAATAAGTAACATGCATATGGTTTCTCTTAAGGACATCTCTAAGTAAAGTGGATAAGGGATGAGAACCATATAATAACTTCATAAGGAAACATCAAATCATCATAATCTATCATAAGAACTCATTAAGAGTTAAAGGAAATCATAATCGAAATCACCATATAGAATAATATGAATGTAGCCTATATCATACTAAGGCCATATTCGAATAACACATCACAAAAAGGTGAAATCGAACATAGAAAATTTCATAGAAAATTGCACGTGCTTTTCATCTTGACTAGTACTACTATTATTTGGTACCATACATCGTGATGACTTGGGGTCATTAACATCTTAGCATCGTGATCATCTTGATTGACTATAGTCGAATATCATGATGACACCCAAATCATAAAATCCGAGCAAACATCATGATGATTGGAATCTAGTAATGACATCAAGAACATCGTAATGATTCCAATCTTATACTCGGTTTGTAGTACTAATAACATCTTGAATGTGTCACAACATCTCGAATAGGAACCCAATGGGTGTTAATGTACGTCCCATACCATACATTCGCACCTATTAGTTTACTAATCGTCAGTCGATGCCACATTAGAAAACATTCACAAAAATCCAAATCAAGCGTACACCGCCTCGTCTCATTGGCGAGTGTAAAGCACCCAACTAATCGTGTCTCATACTTTGATGAGTTTAAAGTGACATCAAGACTTGTCTCATTTCATCGACAAGTAAAAGTCCATCTTAAACATCACAACCATCATCAATTCATCATAACAACCCGCCTCATGTCCTCGGCAGGTAAAAATATCATAAAATAGTACTTCAAAGCCGATTCGACAGTACAAGTCCGATATTAAGCGATGAGGCGAAAATACATGTCCCATACCACGTATTTTTGCCAAATCGTTTAATTCTCATTCTTATACATCGAAAATCATCTAATTAGGCTATATATATTTAGAATAATTTTATAGAGAAAACGGGATTTTTAAACAATTGTTAGAGATTTTTAAGTAAGTTTTATAAGGAAAAATCTATTTATCAAATAGATTATCTATTTATAAAATACTTTTTAAAAAATTAATAATTGCTTAAAACCCTTTAAAATGTATTAAAAACATTTATATAATTAACCATAATTTATATAAAAAATTCAGAAACTCATTCAAAACCAAAATCAATTAAAACCATCAAATTCTTCAAATGCCGATATTTATCGATATTTAGATTAAAATAGAATTTAAATAAAATTTAAATTCTAAAAATTTACAAAATCAAGCTAATCCATTATCGGATAATAATACTAAACAATCATCATCAAACTTATTCAAACAATATTTAAAATCATCGAAATTTGCAGTGAAACAGCTAACGAAAGCGCAAAAAAAGCGAGAATAATCTACCAAACAACCTAGTTTTTGGCTAACTTTGGACAATAATTTGGAGAACCAAAGCAACCCAGATTTTCACCAAATTTTTCTTCATTATATTATGACATGAGGTCTCTAAAATATCCAAAATTTGGAGCAATTCGCTGCAAAATGAAAGAGTTATGATTTTTCAAACATAACTCTTTTCAGCAAGCACAAAAAAACAAAATTTTTGGCTGTTTTGAAACAATGATTTTCTATAACAAAGCAACTCAAAATCACATGAAATTTTTTAGAAACATTTCATTGTCCAACTGGAGAAGCATATCCAAAATTGGGAGCAAATGGCTCTAAAGTGAAGAAGATATAATTTTGTTAACAAGGTGCATTTTCAGCCAACAAACAGAGATCGATTTCAACAAATAATTTTCAATAACAAAACAAATCAAAATTCGATCAAAATTTCCAAAAATATTTTCCATACCAACTACTACAGCTTATCCAAATTGGTAGCAATTGGTTTTAACATGAGAAAGATATGATTTTATGAATATGGTGTATTTTCGGCCTACACACAGGGATGAATATTTGGCCGAATTCAACAAACAAATTTCTATATCAAAACAAATCATAAATCAATGAAACTTTGCAGAAATGTTTTAAAATCTATCTACTTCAACATATCAAAAATTTGGAGGAGTTGGCAGTAAACAGAGAAAGATATGATTTTATGAACATGGTGCATTTTCGTCCATAAACAGAGATCAAATTTTTGGCCAATTTCAACCAATAATTTCCAATATCAAAACAAATCAAAATTGAACGAAAATTTCCATAATTGTTTCTCAGACCAACTACGACAACATATCGAAAATTGAGAGAAATTTGACGTAAATTGAAGTAGATATGATTTTTTGAATATAGCACAATTTCAGCCAACAAAAGAGAAAACTTGTTCAACAAATTGAACGTTTCAAGCAATACTTTGATAGCAAAATTTGATTTTTTTAGCTTTAGCTTGCTGTAAAAAACCCTTACCTTGCTTACCAAATTGTTTTAGGAAGATCTAGCAGAGATTTGATAGAAATTTACGATCTTTGGTGAAGATAGAAGCCCTAAGAACCTGTAGAAACTAGAAAATAGACATGCAAACCACAATAGAAGAGATTACATACAAACTCAATCTTAAAATTAGAATTTGTTGAAAAGATTATTGTTTTGGAAGTGATTACCTGTTGAAATCTCTTTATATTGATTAAAACAACAATTTAATTGAATAGAAAATGAGATTTGAGATTTAGATTTGGAAATAGAGAGGGTTTCTTAGTTTTTCTATTTTTAGTTTACTAGAGAAGGAGAAGTAAACGCACAGGTGAAATAAAATGAGGAAGAGAAACTTTTCTCTTCACTGGTTTGTGTTAATTAATGGGCTTTGGACCCAAAACTAAAGAAATTAGCCTAAGAAAATAAAGGAAAATCAATTTTATCACTAAAATACACAAATACACTATGTTGACAAATAAAACAACACATCTTCACCTAGTTTCAGCACAATAAAATTTATATGAACACATTTCTATGTTAAATAAAATATTTTACGACTAATAAAAAGATAATTTTATTATAAAAAAATATTTTTATTATCAAAAAAAAAAAATCTTATTTTTTAAATAAATAACCAATTTACACAAATATTTACACAAGACGCCACTTCTAACACCAAAATTTCACCAAAAATTATCTTGTTGCATAATAAAATGCAATAAATCACTCTAACATCATTTTCATAATCAAAACTTATTTTTAAACAAAATTTCATTTTTTATTTATTTATAATAAACGCATATTTAAACAAATACTTCCTTTAAAAATTATTAAAAGAAGCATTTGGGAATAATTATAAGAATTATTGCACTTTCACTAAATAAAATCATATTTCACTCATAATTCTCATAAACAACCAAAATAAAGTTTGCAAAACTTTATTTTCATATTTTATTTCCAAAATTCATTGTTTATTCCAATAAATAATTTAATTCTCCAATTTATTTTTAATTCATAATATTAAATTATAACAACCATTTTAATTTAATATTTACAGGTAATCGCCAAAACCAGGGTTGTTACACTAATTCTTTCCATCCAAAATAGCCATCTTTGAGAAAGAAATTACATCCGATATCTCAATAATTTTTCAAATCCAAAAATACTTTAAGCTTTGTGATGACCTTGCTTCACTACCCATCTGTAGTGAAAACTTTGCTTTGCGAAAGCTTTTCCCAGTAGATCTTCTATCATCCAAATCACAAAGAGATAAGTATGGATAGAAAATAAACGACATGAAATCAGAAATCAAGACACAAGAGATTCCACCCAACCACCCTCTTTATTGATTCACTAGAATTTGTTAACAACTAATCGAACAAAATAAAAGTAAACAGAATACAAATTGAACTAATAACCAAATTGAGAAAGGAAGTCTTAATCTCTATGGCTAAAATTATTGGACGAGAAGAACAAAGATGGAAGAAGAGAGACTTAGCAAAAAGATTTCCATACATTTTACACTTTCTCTTCCAGTCTCTATTCATAACATCAATTACTTAATGCCCAAGTTAATATTAGATGGAGAAAAATAAACTAACTAGCCAATTAGAGAGAGAAATAAGCATAATCAAATATGCCTATTAATTAAGGAATTCTCTTTTTTTCTTTTGCATATTTATTTCCTTCTATTTGTGATTTTGTATCACTAAAGTTTAATACATTTCGTACTAAGTATTCAATACAAATATATTTTCTCTACCGATGCAATTAGTTAACATGAAATATGATTATTAGTCTTCGTAAAAGAAAACAAAACTACTATTTACATAACACAACATGCAAAAGAGTAGATAATATTTACTAACAATTATTTATTACATCATTAAGTACATAATACAAAAAATGTACTCATGCATATGCACAATCTTGTAATATTATTAGTGACATACAAGCAGAAAAAAACATAGCGTTGGTATATTTTCACTAAAAAAAATCAACATGTATTATATGCATGCAATGTATATATAAATATAGTAAAAATCTGTGATTTAGAGTTTGAATTCCGTTTATATCCAAATTTTGAACTTTGCGATTTACGATTTGAATCCATTTTTGAAATCATTGATTGTATTCGTCATATCTACCTTTGCCTGATTGCACCTCACCAAAATTCGCACCTAGGTGCTAAATAACCTTATGAACTCGAATAAAATCACTTTCTAGCCTCCCATCATTTGAATTTTCCAAAACACCTAATTCTAGTTCACCCTCTTCCTAAAACAAAAGGTCGCTCACAACACAAGCTCGCTGATTGCAATTAATCTCGACCAAAATATGGATCTCACCATTTGCAAACCAAAGGTTCACTTTTATAATTTTTAGAGTTTTATTTCAATTGCCATAAGGAATTCCCTTTTTCTATATTTCAAAACGAAAATAAATAGAGTGGTATGTTCAGAGACAATGAAAAGGTGAAGAAGAGAAAATGTTGGGTGTTAGTACTTAGTAGTGTTGACTTATTTTTATTTAAATTTTTGGCATGTAGCTGCACAGATTTTCATTCGTGTATGAACAATGAATAACAAAACAAAAATACGGTCGCACTCAAAACTGCAAGGCGATCTCAAAACAATAAAAAAATACACTGGTTATTGAATTCTGTAAAATCACAAAAACTCTATCATTTGCCGATAAATCCTCAAGCAAATAAGTTAAATATTTTCCAAATTAAAAAGTACAGAAAAATCAAATAAATTAAATTAAAAATACGTTAATATAAATCGAGTCATAAAAATAATAATAAATTTTTTGATTATTTATTTGAACCATCTTTTACTGTAAATGAATTACAATTGAATTCACCGTTATTGTTCATTTATTTAAAATGAGTTAAATATGCTATTAAATCAACTAAATTCGATTAAAAATCCAGCTATTTGAAGCGCTATTCCAAATATAATTCCTCTAACTCAAATATTTTAATTAATCTCTATATTTGAATTCAAATCATTAACCTCAATTTTATCAATATGTTTAGATTTTCTTTTTGAGTTATTCAATTTTTTAAACCAATAATTTATTATTAAAATCGATTAAATATCCCAAAATCAAATGACCAAAATTTGGGGTCAATACATATACTTTTAGCGTAAAAATAGAAATTTATTATGCAATATAAGATAAGTTCAGTGAAATAAATAAACTATAAATTAGAATCTTAAGACTGTATTTTACTTTAATTTATGCCTGAAATTAATACTTTTACTTTAATTTATGCCTGAAATTAATACTATAGTGTGCATGAATTGATGCTATTTTTTGCCATAACTAAAACTGATACTGGTTCACATATAATGAAAAACCGATATAATTATACCTGAAACTGATACTAATAGTTTGCAAAAACTAATATTACATTTTGTAATACATGAAAATGATACGGGTAGCATGCAAAAACTGATACCACATTTTTACATGCCTGAAAATGATACTAATAGTATCAAAAGCCAATATTAAACAACTAATATTGAGTAAACTATTTGTAATATTGAGTGTTGAAAGTATTATCATCGAATAAAAAAACAAGAAAACTATTGTCACCACTACTAAATAAAATCAGTTAAAGAACTTTCGTTTCAGATTGTCAATTTATTCTAGTATAATAATTTTCTTTATAAAGCAAAAATCACAAAAAATAGATTTTTCAAAAATGTTACCTACAATATATAAAACTGATTCTCAAATATGTAATAAAACTAATGCTTAAATAGACTTCATTAAACATTTGATACTAACAAAACACTAATTCAACTCATTGATTGTTTGGTGCATATATCATATTTACTCTATAGCAAGTTCATTTTTCTATGTACTCAAACAAACAAAACTTAAAAAAAAAAAAAACTTTAAGCATTATGTGAAAAATGATACGAAGAAAAAATAAAAATGATACTTAAAGACTAATCCTCACAGAAATAAATACAGCTCTCAAATTCTCAAACTCAACATTGTCTCTTCTTCAAACAAATATTTTTTTAAAATTCAAAGTCCAAAAGAGTTAATAGAATTTCCATGGTTTATTTTCTGCTCTTCCAAGTGAAACCTAAATTGATGAAGCATTGAATCAAGTAACTAGCGATTCATTCCTTGGTCACTAGTTCAGAAAGCTCCCAACTTACTCTGCAAATAGATGTGAAATTATTTAGGTTTCGAAGAAGATATCTCATGCGTGCGGTTATGGTACTGTGAAAGGGAGAGAGCTTTGGAGTTGGAGACTGAACGATGGGTTTAATCTTTTACGACATCTAGAAGAAGAAGAAAGAGACTCAAACTCAGAATTAACATTTTGGTCCTCAAAGCAAAATTATCAGTGGACTTTCCTTAGTACTATAATATACCTCTAAATTTGTACTCCTAAGTATTTTCCTTCTTCTCAATTACATCGCCGTAACTTTACCCCGAATACAATTCGTCAAAAATTTGTACACATAATCTCCCTGCTTGCTAATTACGCCGATGTCCTCACCTTCGGCTACAAAATCCACCGCTTGACTTTCTCCTATTTGTAGCAACACTTTCTCCTATTCCAAGTCATGCATCCTAGCTCAAAAGCTAATAGCTATTATCTTCTACTTTATGTTGAGATTATGGGAATTGATATGATCTTTGTTTTGATTTTGTTAATCAGTATTGAAACAGAGATTTGAGATAAATGCAAAAATGCTTTATTACTTAATCAAATGAAATGATACAGCAGTATTTATTTATATACATGTTTTGATGGGCTTTATAATCTAGCCCATATCCATAAGAGAAAATGCAGAAATAAAGTGAACGGTAGAGATGAGCTCTGAATCAATGAACAGCAGAGATTGTGATGTCTTCATATAATACGCGGATCACTGACCACTTCAACACTTCTATTCGATATCTCGTATCCTCTTATTCCCCCCTTCGAACCCTAGCTCTCTCAGAGTTAGGGTTTGAGAGAAAATTTGTGATTTGCAGAAGAAATTAGGGATAGACTTGACGATTCGAGTCTCTGTAGAAGATTATTGAGTTGTGTTGAGCAAAATTTGAGTTCTTCTTTCTCAGTTTTCATTTTGAGTGAACCTGTCAACTTGAAGCTCTGAATTGAGTAGATCTGGACTGCAGCTTCGAGTTTTGGTCTGTCTTGGTTCGATTAAGGGAAGATTCGGTATTGTTTGATTCTGATCTGCTTTGCTCGACCGAGAGTTGATTTTCAGTAACTTTGAGGTCACTTCTGAATTTCAAAAAATTTCTTTTTGAAAGTGACTTCATCAGTGTATCTGCAATTTGGTAAGTGGCTGGTAAGTGGTTAATTTGTATATTGCCTTTGAGTACTTGCTCTCTGACGAAGTGTAGGTCTATTTCGATATGCTTAGTCCTTGAATGCATTATAGGGTTTGCAGTCATGTAAACTGCACTCTGATTATCACACCATAGGGTTGCTTTGATGTTTGTGTCGAGTCGTAGCTCTTTAATAATTGATTGTAGCCACATCACTTCTGCTGTTGCACTTGTTATGCTTCTGTATTCGGCCTCTGTTCTAGATCTAGAGATGGTTGACTGTTTTTTAGAACTCCATGATATTAAATTGTCTCCAACAAATATGCAGTATCCTGTAACTGATTTTCTATCATCAGGATCAATTCCCCAATCTGAGTCTGCATAGCCTGTTATGTTGAGATTTTTACTTGCTTTAAATGTCAGACCATGATTGATTGTTCCCTTTAGATATCTCAAAACTCTTTTTATAGCTTTCCAGTGTTCATCCAATGGATTCTGCATAAATTGAGAAAGTTTGTTAATACTGAAAGCAATATTAGGTCGTGTTATAGTGGCATATTGTAATGCCCCTATAACACTTCTATATTGTTTAATATTATCTATGACTTCTCCCCTGTTTTTTGAGAGATTTTGATGGCTGATCATGGGAGTAGTCATGGGTTTTGCATCTTCCATTTTTGTTCTTGAAAGTAGTTCTGATATGTATTTTTTCTGACTTAAGATGATCTCTGAATTTGATATTTTGTGCACTTCAATTCCCAGAAAATAATTGAGATGTCCTAAATCTTTAATTGAGAATTCTTTGTTCAAATAGTATATAACCTTGTTGATCTCATTCTGATTATTACCTGTAACAATTAAGTCATCAACATAGATTAGTATAAAAGTGATTAAAGATGAATCACCTTTGACAAACAAAGAGGTGTCTGATATGAGAGATTGATATCCTATTGACATTAGAGTTGATTTCAATCTGTCAAACCAGACCCTTGGGGCCTGCTTCAGCCCATATATGGCCTTGTTTAATTTGCATACAAGACTTGAGTCTTGTTCATATCCTGGTGGTTGTTTCATGTAGATTTCTTCTTCTAATTTGCCATTTAAGAAGGCATTATTAACATCCAACTGCCTTATAGTCCATCCTTTATGTAAGGCAATTGAGATGATAAGCCTTATGGTGGTGGGTTTGACTACTGGACTGAATGTCTCTGTGAAATCAAACCCATACTGTTGGGTATATCCCTTGGCAACCAGTCTTGCTTTGTATTTATTGATAGATCCATCAGGATTCCTTTTTATCTTATATGTCCATCTGCATCCTACAATATTTTTGTGTGCAAGTGGACATATAAGATTCCATGTTTTATTTTTCATAAGAGCATTGTACTCTTCATCCATTGCTGCTTTCCAGTTTTCATTTTTTGCAGCCTGATCAAATGTGAATGGTTCACTGGAATTTGTGTTGATCATGTATGCCTTGGGTTTAAAGATCCCACTTTTGGCTCTTGTGATCATTTGGTGGCTGGGTCTGACAGGGGTTTTATCCTGAGGTAACTCAGACCTTCTATTTTGATCAGTATTACTTTCTGAATGTTGATCTTCTCCATTTGTTGAATGTGCAGGTGAGTAGATGGCATGGCTGCGATCATCTTCACATTCTGTATTATGTTGAGTAGATGCAGATGGGTGTGCTTGATGATCATCAGCAGCCCTCCTCATTTCTGCTGTGCCCCTGTCTTCTGGTATTATTGGTAAATCAGGTATAAATATGTTTGGGTTATAAACTTTTGCTGTTGTGTTAACTCCAGCATTTTTGAAGGGAAAAACTTTTTCGTTGAATGCAACATGTCTGCTAATAAAGATTTTTCCACTATCATCAAGACACTTATACCCTTTTTGATTAGAAGTGTAACCTAAAAAAGTGCATTGTTTTGACCTGAAGTTTAATTTGTTACTGTTATAAGGTCTTAAATATGGGAAACATAGACATCCAAATATTTTTAAGCTATGATAATCTGGTTTTACCCCTTGTAACTTTTCAATGGGGGTTATACCATCTAGAGTTTTGGTTGGCAGTCTATTGATAAGGTAGACAGCAGTGCTAAAGGCCTCTGGCCAAAACTTCAGTGGTAGTTTTGCATGACTCAGTAGGCTAAGTCCTGTTTCAACCACATGTCTATGTTTCCTCTCTGCTAAGCCATTTTGTTCTGAAGTATAGGGACAAGTAAATCGATGAACTATACCTTTAACTCTAAAGTACTCCTTAAGAGACTTGTATTCAGTTCCACCATCTGATTGAATGGTTTTGACATGTGCATCAAACTGTTTTTCTACCATTGTAATAAAGTTTACTACAACATCATGTGTGTCTGATTTATTTTTCAGAAAGTATATCCAAGTGTGTCTTGTGTGTGCATCTACAAATGATATATAATATTTATACCCATAGTCAGAATATATTGGGGCAGGTCCCCAGAGGTCAGTGGCAATGAGTTCAAATGGTTTAGTGTATTCAGTTGTGGAATTACCAAATGGTAGTTTGTGACTTTTTCCCATTTGGCAGTGAGTGCATACATAGGGAACATATATATTATTACAGGAAATGTTATTTTCATTGAGAATCTGCTTAACTATTTTAGCATTAGGATGCCCAAGTCTATAGTGCCACAAATCAAAAATATTGTCATTGTTTTCTATTTCACAATGATTACAATAGCTTTTATCATCACTATGACATGCACAGTTCACAGATTTAAATCTGTACAATCCTCCTTCAGCATCACCCTGCAATAAAATATCTTTAGTTAGTATATCTCTAACAACACAGTGCTTAGGAAAGAATTCAAAGTAAACTTGGTTATCATTAGCAAATTGAGACACACTCATGAGATTTTTTTTGATTTTTGGAACTCTCAGTAAATTATGTAGGAATAATTGTTTCTTTCCTTTAGTAACTGCATTTCCTATATGTGAAATATTGATGCACTTACCATTCCCCATACAAATGGATTTTTTACCTTTGTACTCTCTATTGCCAAGATTTAAGTTTTCAAGATTATTGGTTATATGGTTGGTAGCCCCTGAGTCTGGATACCAGCAGTCATCATTTGATTGATTGTTTTCATTAGAATATGCTCTTTGTTATCAGATTGATTGCTGAAGCTTGCTTGAGCTATGTTGGCACTATAGTTTCCACTCTTTTGATTGTTGTTGTTCTGATTAGAGTACCTCAAATAGCATTTTATAGCAGTGTGACCAATCTTTTCACAAATTTGACATTTTGGTCTATTGTTGTTGTTGTATCTGCCCCTTCCTCTAGATCTATTTGAAAAACCTCCTCTCTGTGTTCCTCCTCTTTGTGTATTCTAATCTGTCTTGTTGTTGATTTGGGTTTTGTTTCTTGAAGCAGCTGTGTAATTGACTGTAAATTCTGACTCCTGTGGCCTTTTATTATCAATTCTTGCCTCATGAGATAGTAATATGGAGTAGACATCATCAAGTGAAGGCAAGTCCTTTTGTGATGCTATGACAGCAATAACTGATTCATACTCCTCATTCAATCCATTGAGGATGGTTAGAATGTGTTCTGAATCTGAGACTTTGTGGTTGGCTGCCCCCAGTGAGTCACATATTCCTTTGATTTTGAAGATGTATTCTCTCATTGAGCTGTTGTCTTTCTTTACATTGTGCAGCTGTCTTTTATAATACATCACCTTGGCAGCTGACTGTGTATTGAACACTTTTTCAATAGTTGTCCATATATCATTAGCAGTTTTGCATCCAATAACATGTGATAGTAGATTTGTGCTTATTGAAGATAGAAGCCAAGAACAAATTAGTCTATCTTGTCTATGATATTTGACATATTCTTCATTACTGATAACTTTCTTTTCTTGATCAGTTATACATTTGGGAGGAATGGGGATAGTTCCAAGAATATGGTCTTCCAGTCCATACCTGTGACGCCCCACCTCTATACCCACGCTAGCCAAGAACACTCCGGAGTAGTGCTGTCAACTAGCACGGAGAATAAGGCTGTTGAGGAGCGACCATCCATGTAATTGCTTATCACACGGTGGCTATAAATAATCTTCGGAAATAAACATAGAAATAATCATATCACAAATCAGTCACAGATATCCATATCACAAAGGCGGAAGAAGATATGAATATATAACTAACACATGAAAGTGTACATCAGAGTAGTGGTCAGTAAGATCCACGATAATACAAAAGAATAGCAACACGTGCTATACAAAAGAATACAAATATGAGTCTATATCTCAAGTGTATACAACAAAAACTGTTTATCTAAACAGTTAGCCAAAAGTCAGAGTGATGAATCCCTGGGAAGAAGTCAAGCAGAAGCACCTGTAACATCTCGGTCTGACCCGAGTATTATTTAAGGAAATAATAAACGGATCAGTCTAGCTATAAATATCAGATGACGTGATATAACATAAAAGATATGGCACAAACATAAACATCCATAACGACATACCACTATAAGTATGTAAATAATGATCAACAGAAGATCAATCAATAAGAGATAATCAATATCACAAGAATCTTCTCAAAGATTCGAAGAGCGCATCATACCCTAAACTTGTACTCATAACAAGTCAATGACATAAATTCCAGAAATCAACACGAGAAATCCAGAAATCATAAAAAGGGAAAGAGGCCTATCACATGACGGTCTGAAGACCAAGGGGAGCTACCCCGCATGTGTGAATGGAATCACACAGATTGAGGTCTAGACTAACCAAAAAGCAGAAAGGTATGTGTGAATGGAATCACACAAGTGGTGTCTAGTCTAACCTTGCAATGAAAGAGACATCGCGCAATTGCTGGTCTAATTCATAAAGCGATCATCAAGATCAACGAGAAGTGTCAATTACACTAAGCTAGTAAATATAGCAGTTTAGCTTCATGTCCCATAACCACTTGCTTAACTTAAATATTTACGAACAAACTGTAAATCTTCACTAATAAAATTGTCACAAGAGGTTCAATCAAACAAGTCCAAGAATTAACCGACGAAGTGAACGCAAGCGTTTCATACCACTTGTTTCACTAAGTCGTTTAATTAGATTTCTCATCCGAGTGAGGTAAAGGCTTGTATATACTAATAGATTGGAAAACGGTTTAAGAAAAGAGCTTTGTTATTAAAAATAGAGTTGAAATTGTTTGTTAAAAGAGTTTTGATTTTTACTACTAGTATTGAAACCTTTATATTATAAAGTGACAAAACACAGAAGCAATTGTAGAAACAATCAGTCACAAAGATCACATACGGAGATGTGAATAAAATCCAAGGAAATCAGCTCAATGTTTTTCAGATAAGATCCCCTACGGAGGGGGGTCCGGGGGGGGGTGGCAACCCCCCAAGGTGGGGGTGCGGGGGCAACGCCACCGCTTACGGGGTTCGACCTGCCCGGTCAGGTCGCGGGGGTCCAGGGGGCAGCGCCCCGACCAAAATGGTACGACCTAGTGAAGACAAAATGAGGTCTAACGACCTAAGGGGAATAGGGTCGAGCGACCTAATGGTCATGCGACCTAAGCTTAAAAAGGTGGGCGACTTAACAAAGTGGCCGAGCGACCTAACTGGAGCAAGTGGCCATAGGTCATGCGACCTAAAGGTAAGCGACCTATCACGGTCACGCGACTTAAGGGATAGGACCGACCGACCTAACGACCTAGGCAAGGTTGACCGACTTAATGGTTGCGAACTAAAAATACAACAGGGTCGAGCGACCTAGTGAGATGCGCGACCTAAGAAGGTACGCGAGCTAAGGGTGAGCGACCTAACAAGGTCGTGCGACCTAAGTGGTCACAATGCCAAGCGACCTAAGGACTTAAATACTCGCGACCTAGCGCGTGCATCGACCGACCGACCTAAGGGTTTAACACGCGAGCGACTTAAGGTTTTAACACACGAGCGACTTAAGGTTTTAACACGCGAGCGACCTAAAGTGATGCGCGACCTACGACCTAGCAGGATCGAGCGACCTAGAGCCGCCTTGTGATATAAGGTCGAAAACGACCTAATTTCGAGGCTAACGACCTAACGCTGCAGGGGGGATTTAAGGCCAGAAACGACCTACGACCTAAAGTGAAACGACCTAACTCCGAAGTGAAGATTCAAGGCAGTGCGACCTAGCGCGATAACACGCGAGCGACCTAAGGGTTAGGTCGCGAGCGACCTATACGCGAACGACCTAAAGTCCAACGACCTACGACCTAAATCCGAGGCGAACAAAATATGCAGGCCGTGACTTTTCCACGCACGCGAGCTAATGATTCCGAGCGACCTAACCTAGGCAGAGCGACCTAAGCTCAGGAAATTCACCAAACAACTAAAAAAATGGAGTTTTTCGCCAATCCAATCCAAATCAAATGCAAATGTACATGCTAAAGTGATGGGGAATCATTCCTAACAGTCCAATATAGTTATAGACTAGAATTGTGAGATAAAAATCTCACCTTTGCACTAAAGTTTATGAAGATGAAGCTTGAAAGCAAGGAGAAGCAATCCAAAGCTCGAATCCAATATCTTCTACTTGAATTTGGAGTTGAATGTTGGATTTGCAATTGAATTTATGCTTGGAGTTTTAATTTCCCATTCCCTCCACCATTAATGCCAAAGCTTGATTAGTTAGGAAATTTATGAAGAGTGAGGAGAAGAGGGTTGGAACTTGGGCTTAATAGGCTAAACTAACCCAAAGTCCAAAGCGGGAAAAGTTAGTGAAATTTCACTAACTCCAAACCTATCGATGTTTATACTTAAAAAGTTGTAAACGACATTTCGAACTCAATGGAAGTGGTCTCGAGTCCTAATTTGACCGTTTGCAAAAAGTAGCTTTTCGGACCAAAATCCGATTAACGAGTTAATATTTAAATACAAACTCGATAAATATGCGGGTTGTTACAGACTCCCCTCCTTAAAGAAATTGTGTCCTCGCAATATATATAAGATGGAAATAAAAAGTAACAACCATAAAAGCATATTAACACAAGAGGAATTTTGAAATAAGAAGTTCACCTCTAGGAGAAGGAGTAAGCAAGTCCGGATGTGTACGCTCGATGAATTCTCTGGATTCCCAAGAACAATCCTTAGGATTTGAGGACCATTGAACCTTCACAAGCGGAACATCTTTATTTCGAAGTCGTTTAACCTCAGAAGCTATAACTCGAATAGGATGCTGCTCATAAGTTAAATTCGGCGAAACTTCAATTTCTTCCACAACAGCAGGCTCAAGAATAGAATCGGAATCCCGAAGGCATTTCCGTAATTGAGAAACGTGAAATACATCATGCATAGCAGAAAACTGAGCCGGCAATGCAAGGCGATAAGCCATGGAACCAATACGTTCAGTGATAGGAAATGGCCCAATATATCGAGGCGCTAACTTTCCCGATCGACTGAAACGTACAACACCCTTCATAGGTGAAACACGAATAAAAACAGGATCCCCAACAGAAAATTCTAATTTCCTTCTTCGATTATCGGCATAGGATTTTTGTCTACTCTGGGCTTCTTTCATCCTATGTCGAATAAGTTCAATCTTTTCCGTGGAATCACGAATAAAGTCTGGACCTAAAACCAGCTTCTCACCGGCCTCACGCCAATAAGAAGGAGATCGGCATGGCCTTCCGTAGAGTGCCTCGAAAGGTGCCATACCAATACTAGATTGGAAGCTATTATTATAGGAAAATTCAACAAGTGAAATATGATCTTCCCAACTTCCACCAAAATCAAGCACACAAGCACGAAGAAGATCTTCAAGCGTTTGATTCACACGCTCGGTTTGTCCATCGGACTGGGGGTGATAAGCGGTGCTAAAATTAAGCTTCGTTCCTAAAGCTTTTTGAAGACTCTTCCAAAATCCACTAGTAAACAATGGATCACGATCGCTAACAATAGAAGTAGGAACTCCATGCAATTTTACAATTTCGTTGACAAATAGTTTGGCCAAAAGAGGAACGGTTCGGTTAGACCGAACCGGAATAAAATGGGCGGATTTAGTAAGTCTATCAACAATCACCCATAAGCTATCATGACCCGAACGAGAACGGGGAAGGCCATCTATAAAGTCCATGGAAATTTGATCCCACTTCCAAATTGGAATTTCTAAAGGTTGCAATAACCCACCAGGCCTTTGATGTTCGGCCTTGACAAGTTGGCAAGTCATGCAACACTTAACAAAGTTAGCAATATCAGATCTCATTCCCTCCCAATAATAAAGTCGCTTCATATCAGCGTACATTTTACTACTACCAGGATGAATGGTGAATTTAGAACGATGGGAATCTTCTAAAATATTTTTACGAAGATCTCCAATATTTGGTACGATAAGTCTACCAAATTTTCGAATGCCGCCATGAGAATCAATATCAAAGTCTTTCAAACCTTCAATATCAATTTTATCCTTAACATTTTTGCCAAGAAGAGCCAATTCAGAATCTAGCCCTTGAGCTTCAAGAATGCTGTCTAAAAGAGAAGGATGAGCCTCAAGGCTACATAAAACAAGCGATGAGCATAAATCGGATACGCGCTCTCGAATCTCACAAGTGGATAAGATCTCGAGATCGTTCCATTCGGATATCATCATAGAAACAACTGCTTGTTGCTTACGGCTAAGAGCATCGGCGACACGATTACCCTTACCGGGGGTATAAAGAATATCAAGATCATAAGGTGCGAGGAACTCGAGCCAACGCTGTTGACGTAAATTAAGTTCTTTTTGAGAAAATAAATATTTCAAAGACTTATGATCCGTGTAAAGAATAAATTTCTCTCCCAATAGATAATGACGCCACATTCGAAGGGCGAAAACAATAGCCGCGAGCTCTAGATCATGTGTGGCATATCTAGTCTCGGCCGGCTTCAATTGCCTAGAAGCATAAGCAACAACACGTTCTTTTTGCATAAGAACGGCACCCAAACCAACGTGACTAGCATCGGCATAAACAACAAAATCTTGATTCCCCTCGGGAATCACAAGAATAGGAGCATCGGAAAGGAGTTCTTTCAATTTCTGGAAAGAGGCTTCACATTTGTCCGACCAAATGTATTTAACTCCCTTCTTAGTCAAGCCAGTAAGAGGCACGGCAATCTTAGAAAAGTCTTTAATAAAACGGCGGTAATAGCCCGCCAATCCGAGAAAACTACGAATCTCTGTCACACTCTCCGGTCTCTTCCAATCTTGAATCGCTTCGATCTTTGAAGGATCCACGGATATCCCGGATTCGGAAATAATATGACCGAGAAACTTCACACGAGATTGCCAAAAGTGGCATTTAGAAAATTTCGCCTTTAATTGATTACTCCTAAGTGTTTCCAATACAATCCTAAGATGTTTCTCATGTTCCTCCTCGGTTTTTGAATACACTAGAATATCATCAATGAATATGAGAACAAACCGATCGAGGAAATCTTTGAAAACTCGATTCATGAGGTCAACGAAATAAGCTGGAGCATTCGTTAACCCAAATGGCATAACAAGCCACTCATAAGATCCATATCGAGTACGGAATGATGTCAAAGGAATGCTATCTTCAGCGATACGAAGCTGATGGAAACCGGTAGCCAAGTCCAATTGTGAAAAGACCTTAGCACCACTAAGCTGATCGAATAGATCATCAATCCGAGGTAAAGGATATTTATTTTTAATAGTAAGATCGTTAAGCTTGCGATAATCAACGCAGAGCCTCAGAGTACCATCGGATTTCTTTACGAAAATAGCCGAAGCTCCCCAAGGCGAGGAACTAGAGCGAATAAATTGCCTCGTCTCCAACTCAGATAATTGTTTACGCATCTCCTCATTTTCCTTATTGGACATGCGATAAGGAGGACGAGTAATAGGTTGAGCTCCAGAAACAAGATTAATTCTGAACTCAATTGCTCGTTTAGGTGGCAAACCTAAAACGGGCTCGAATATGTCGGAAAATTCACGAACAACATGAATACGAGAAATAATGTCATCTTCATCATCATCATCGTTATCACGAGGATTTAAAGAATATAAAGATGCCACCAAACAGGATTCTGAATCTTTAAGATTAACAGAAATCTGATTAACAGATAGTGGATGACGGAGATGAATAGCCCGTTCAGGACATAGGATATGGGCTTGATAACGGTTAAGCCAATCCATTCCCAAAATTATTCCAAAGCCTAAGTAACGCATGACATGCAAATCGGCTAGGAAAGAAAGATCGCAAAAAATAATCTCCACATCTTTACAAAGCAAACTAAGAGTTGCGGATCCACCAACAGGATTCGCAATTTTTAAAGAAGTCATCAATGCAGTAACACTTAAAGAAAAAGTGTCTACCAGTTCCTTTGATATAAAAGAATGGGATGCACCGGTATCAAAGAGAACTCTAATAGGTTGATCATGAAATAAAATAATACCATCAAGAATGGAATGAGAAATACCTTGGCCGCGAGATGTGTTGCCAGGGGCTTGAGCCACATTTAACTTTCCCTCATTCCTGCTTTTACGTTTGAGGCATTGATGTATAAAGTGATCTGGGCTCTTACAATAGCGACAAGATTTGGGCTTAGAGCACTTATTCGCATAATGATCCCCAGACCCACAGTTGAAGCAACTCGCACCACTAGGAGAAGGAGACTTTGCCGCAGGGGTTGCCTGCTTACCCTTTTTGTTGGGATAAGGACCCTTGAATTTGTTTGGCCTCTTCTTATTGTTGAAGTTTGGTTTAGCGCCTTCCACTTCAACATCACTCTCTCTATCAGCCTCTTCAAGACGAAGAGCGATATCGACGAGTTGATCAAATGCGACTTCTAGTTTCAGGAGCAGTGGCTTCTTAAGATTCTTATTTAAGCCATAAACGAACCTCTGGTTCTTCTTCAATGGGGTGTTGATGTATTCAACCCCATATTTGAAAAGCGACTCGAAGGCTGCGACGTAATCAGTCACAGAGGATTGACCTTGAACAAGGTCTATAAAACGTCGAGCCAAGGTTACTTTCCCAGCTTCTGGTACAAACTTTAACTCAAAGCGTCCCTGAAATTGCTCCCAGGTGAGATCCGCTTCATTAATTTCTGAAATAAGGAGTTCGTACCAGTCCAATGCTCCCTCCTGGAGCATGCTGGAAGCCACCTGAACGCGGTGGAGATCGATAAGGTTCATGCGAGAGAAGATTCGATCACACGATTTTAACCAAGCTTGGACCTCGATGATATTTTCCGAACCTTTGAAGGGCTTCCCACCCAAGTTGGTGTAATCGCTGCACAAGCGTGCAAATTCCGACTTTGGGTGAGTGGGCTCTGGGTTAGCTCCAGCTGCTTGAGCATTAGTCACTAAATCAAGAAGCTGTTGAGCAGTCATAAAAACTCCATCCGGAGGAGCAGCACCAGATGATCCAGTTCTGGGACGGCCTGGTCTAGACATTCTCTTCCTTAAAGAAAGAAAGAAGAGAAGGAAGAAGGTTATTCACCAATGAACACCAAGCAATCTTGATAGATAAAACAAGGAATCATAAAGGAAATAGGATGAATCGGTACGAAGACTCGAATTAATCCTATGGTATGACTCCTAAGATAGACTTAGGACGATGATCCTTGTTAAGTTATTCTACATTGTTCCGAAGTTTGGCTCTGATACCAAGCTGTGACGCCCCACCTCTATACCCACGCTAGCCAAGAACACTCCGGAGTAGTGCTGTCAACTAGCACGGAGAATAAGGCTGTTGAGGAGCGACCATCCATGTAATTGCTTATCACACGGTGGCTATAAATAATCTTCGGAAACAAACATAGAAATAATCATATCACAAATCAGTCACAGATATCCATATCACAAAGGCGGAAGAAGATATGAATATATAACTAACACATGAAAGTGTACATCAGAGTAGTGGTCAGTAAGATCCACGATAATACAAAAGAATAGCAACACGTGCTATACAAAAGAATACAAATATGAGTCTATATCTCAAGTGTATACAACAAAAACTGCTTATCTAAACAGTTAGCCAAAAGTCAGAGTGATGAATCCCTGGGAAGAAGTCAAGCAGAAGCACCTGTAACATCTCGGTCTGACCCGAGTATTATTTAAGGAAATAATAAACGGATCAGTCTAGCTATAAATATCAGATGACGTGATATAACATAAAAGATATGGCACAAACATAAACATCCATAACGACATACCACTATAAGTATGTAAATAATGATCAACAGAAGATCAATCAATAAGAGATAATCAATATCACAAGAATCTTCTCAAAGATTCGAAGAGCGCATCATACCCTAAACTTGTACTCATAACAAGTCGATGACATAAATTCCAGAAATCAACACGAGAAATCCAGAAATCATAAAAAGGGAAAGAGGCCTATCACATGACGGTCTGAAGACCAAGGGGAGCTACCCCGCATGTGTGAATGGAATCACACAGATTGAGGTCTAGACTAACCAAAAAGCAGAAAGGTATGTGTGAATGGAATCACACAAGTGGTGTCTAGTCTAACCTTGCAATGAAAGAGACATCGCGCAATTGCTGGTCTAATTCATAAAGCGATCATCAAGATCAACGAGAAGTGTCAATTACACTAAGCTAGTAAATATAGAAGTTTAGCTTCATGTCCCATAACCACTTGCTTAACTTAAATATTTACGAACAAACTGTAAATCTTCACTAATAAAATTGTCACAAGAGGTTCAATCAAACAAGTCCAAGAATTAACCGACGAAGTGAACGCAAGCGTTTCATACCACTTGTTTCACTAAGTCGTTTAATTAGATTTCTCATCCGAGTGAGGTAAAGGCTTGTATATACTAATAGATTGGAAAACGGTTTAAGAAAAGAGCTTTGTTATTAAAAATAGAGTTGAAATTGTTTGTTAAAAGAGTTTTGATATTTACTACTAGTATTGAAACCTTTATATTATAAAGTGACAAAACACAGAAGCAATTGTAGAAACAATCAGTCACAAAGATCACATACGGAGATGTGAATAAAATCCAAGGAAATCAGCTCAATGTTTTTCAGATAAGATCCCCTACGGAGGGGGGTCCAGGGGGGGTGGCAACCCCCCAAGGTGGGGGTGCGGGGGCAACGCCACCGCTTACGGGGTTCGACCTGCCCGGTCAGGTCGCGGGGGTCCAGAGGGCAGCGCCCCCGGCGGGGTGCGGGGCAGCGCCCCGACCAAAACGGTACGACCTAGTGAAGACAAAATGAGGTCTAACGACCTAAGGGGAATAGGGTCGAGCGACCTAATGGTCATGCGACCTAAGCTTAAAAAGGTGGGCGACTTAACAAAGTGGCCGAGCGACCTAACTGGAGCAAGTGGCCATAGGTCATGCGACCTAAAGGTAAGCGACCTATCACGGTCACGCGACTTAAGGGATAGGACCGACCGACCTAACGACCTAGGCAAGGTTGACCGACTTAATGGTTGCGAACTAAAAATACAACAGGGTCGAGCGACCTAGTGAGATGCGCGACCTAAGAAGGTACGCGAGCTAAGGGTGAGCGACCTAACAAGGTCGTGCGACCTAAGTGGTCACAATGCCAAGCGACCTAAGGACTTAAATACTCGCGACCTAGCGCGTGCATCGGCCGAGCGACCTAAGGGTTTAACACGCGAGCGACTTAAGGTTTTAACACACGAGCGACTTAAGGTTTTAACACGCGAGCGACCTAAAGTGATGCGCGACCTACGACCTAGCAGGATCGAGCGACCTAGAGCCGCCTTGTGATATAAGGTCGAAAACGACCTAATTCCGAGGCTAACGACCTAACGCTGCAGGGGGGATTTAAGGCCAGAAACGACCTACGACCTAAAGTGAAACGACCTAACTCCGAAGTGAAGATTCAAGGCAGTGCGACATAGCGCGATAACACGCGAGCGACCTAAGGGTTAGGTCGCGAGCGACCTATACGCGAACGACCTAAAGTCCAACGACCTACGACCTAAATCCGAGGCGAACAAAATATGCAGGCCGTGACTTTTCCACGCACGCGAGCTAATGATTCCGAGCGACCTAACCTAGGCAGAGCGACCTAAGCTCAGGAAATTCACCAAACAACTAAAAAAATGGAGTTTTTCGCCAATCCAATCCAAATCAAATGCAAATGTACATGCTAAAGTGATGGGGAATCATTCCTAACAGTCCAATACAGTTATAGACTAGAATTGTGAGATAAAAATCTCACCTTTGCACTAAAGTTTATGAAGATGAAGCTTGAAAGCAAGGAGAAGCAATCCAAAGCTCGAATCCAATATCTTCTACTTGAATTTGGAGTTGAATGTTGGATTTGCAATTGAATTTATGCTTGGAGTTTTAATTTCCCATTCCCTCCACCATTAATGCCAAAGCTTGATTAGTTAGGAAATTTATGAAGAGTGAGGAGAAGAGGGTTGGAACTTGGGCTTAATAGGCTAAACTAACCCAAAGTCCAAAGCGGGAAAAGTTAGTGAAATTTCACTAACTCCAAACCTATCGATGTTTATACTTAAAAAGTTGTAAACGACATTTCGAACTCAATGGAAGTGGTCTCGAGTCCTAATTTGACCGTTTGCAAAAAGTAGCTTTTCGGACCAAAATCCAATTAACGAGTTAATATTTAAATACAAACTCGATAAATATGCGGGTTGTTACAATACCCTTGAACTGCAGTCTCTATCTGCAATCTCCAGAGAAGAAAGTTATCCTCATTTAATTGAACTGTGACGAGATTACTTTGTGGGCTGATAACTGTCTTAATCAGTTTCTCTGCAGCAACACTTTGTTGATTACTGTTGCCTTCATTAGCAGAGCTACCCATGCTGGGTTGATTGTTGGATTCATCACCCATGATGATATCAGGAAAGCAAGATCCAATACAGAAAGAAAAGAAAGCAGGGCAACAAGAAAAAAAGATTTGATTTAATTCAGAAAAAACAAAAAAAGAGGTAAATCAAGAACTTCTCACGGTGAATTTTGATGCAACAGTATAACAGAGATGATGATCTCTCAGATCTGATGTGTTGTACTGGATGGCACCTTCTTTGTTTTGGGATGATTCTTGATTTCTTGATTTTTTTTGTTTTCTGAGTTTTCTGACTGATTTTCTTATGAGAATGCGTTGAAGAATCTTGATGCAGCCACTTATGTTTGCACGGCACTAGATTCAGCAATCTTCAGATGATGAACAGTTTTCTGATGAAGATAATCTCCCAAATGATGATTCAGACACTGATGGGTTTTTGATTAGTTGATCGAATGGCTGTTAAGCCTTTGTTTGCTCTTATACCATGTTGAGATTATGGGAATTGATATGATCTTTGTTTTGATTTTGTTAATCAGTATTGAAACAGAGATTTGAGATAAATGCAAAAATGCTTTATTACTTAATCAAATGAAATGATACAGCAGTATTTATTTATATACATGTTTTGATGGGCTTTATAATCTAGCCCATATTTATAAGAGAAAATGCAGAAATAAAGTGAACGGTAGAGATGAGCTCTGAATCAATGAACAGCAGAGATTGTGATGTCTTCATATAATACGCGGATCACTGACCACTTCAACGCTTCTATTCGATATCTCGTATCCTCTTATTCTTTATATTTCTATAGTTATTCATTCGGAGAACAAGTAGGAAATTTTTTAAATCAACTAGGTTCTTAATATCTTTTCCTGATGTTTGGAGAAAATTTTCGATTATCTTTCAATAGTGCGTTTCACAGAAGTTAACCAGTTTAAATTTGGATAACAATGCAGTAGTCTTTATTTTCTTTCTGGAATACTCCGTTGTGGTAGAAATATGAAAAGATAATGCAAATCGTTACTGCTGATGGAAATTAAAAGTCAACGGTTCCTTTGGTTCATCATTTTAAGCCTGTTTTGGATTTTAAATGTTTATTTTGATGAACATAGATTTAGTTTACATTTTTTCCAAATGTGTTTTGCTGTTGAAGTGTAAGGAGAAATATGTTTGTTATAACGAAGTGTTTACAACGTTTATCGATTGCATACGAAGTTTTTGAAGTACATTAAATATGTATGTAATATTGTTAAACTATTGTTTGACTATCGCATAACCTTCTCATTTTATAATTTCTTATTTGAATTCCAAATATTTTTTGGGTAGCCTTTACAATTCATTACTCTATGCATCATAACTACAGTATCATTCCATTTACACCACAGAGCTAAGTAGAAATCATTTTATATTTTCTTTTTTCCACACTTTCTCTTTTAAGACTCACTTGGTCTCTTTTGGAAATTCTTAGAGAGATACTCAAAATTTCAATTTTGTTTTGAAAAGAAGTCAGAGGTTTTTAAGGTATTACAAGGTAATATATTGAGGTGTTTGTTTTAGTGTTGGTAGAATGTTTAAGGAAAAGTATTTTGGATTGTATTTGTTGCAATCAAGCTCTTTTAACATGTAGATTTTTCATAATTTTCCATAGATGAACAATGTGATTTTTGAACAAAAATAATGAATGGATCTCATCCTTACGAGGGACACTAGTTATCTTTTACTCGCTTTTGATTTTTTTTCTTACAGTTGCTATAACATGTGTAATGATCCGATTTCTCCGCCGTTTAATTTTGAATATTTAAGTGGTTTTAAATATTAGATTTGGAATTTAAAATTGAGTAAACAGTTTTTAAAACTGATATTTCAACTGATATGTCAATTTCATAAATCGTCAATTTAATTGATGCGTTAAAATAGCGATCCGGGGAATAGTCTCGGATTTCGAGGGAACCAGTTCCATTGGATCCACAACAGTGTATTATTATCGGATTAAAATTTCATAGTGTTTGGAGTTATTGTTTGGTCGTACGGGATATAAACAGATTGAATTTAATATTGAAAATTTAATACAATTATTGGGTCCAAAAAGCATTTTTCTCCATACGATTGAATTAGGACTTGAAACCTTTCCCATTGTGTTCGGAATAGGGGTATAACATTATGAACGCCTAGCGGCATGCCTTGTTAGGGATTCGCAATTTTGAGTTGAGTAAATCGAGATATTTTGGAGATTTATTTAATTATATATATATATTTATTGACCAGTCAACTATTTTTTTCTTCTCAAATACACCACCTTTCTCCATTCAAACACGCTAAGTTTCCTCTCTTTCATTTCAATCAGATCGTGCCTTCTTCCTCTTTAAAATCACGATCGCGTTCTCAAATAAAATCGAATGAAACACGATTTTCCCCCACTTCTTTCTTTCAGTCAAACGAAGATGAAATTAAATATCGTATAAAAAATAAACCCAAAAAAATCAAAGAAAAATCAAATCAAATCAAATCGCATTCGCGTGCATGGGGTTGAAGACGGCATGTTCCTGGGTGGTTCGACTGGAGTTCTGGTGAGATGTTGCGAAGTCGTACTCGAGCACAAGCGATGGAGGAAGGATCGCGACTTTCGAGGAGTGGCAGAAGTATTTCGATGATGCGTAGTGTTCGATCGCGACTTCGATTTAGGTAGGGAAGAGCGGTCGCGACAACTGACAGCGCCGTGTTGAGGGCGGTTAGGGCAACGGAGTGTTGGGGGGTTATTCTTCAATTTAGGGATTCGACATCGACGTTTGTGCGTAGGCTAAGGAAGAGGGGTGTTAATGCTAGGCAGAGCTGTAGGCGAAGCAAGGAGGGACGCTATGAGTACGCGAGTTCTAATGCAATGGGCCGAGATCGACTTCATCATCATCGCATCATTTGTGAGTAAATTTTGCTCACAATTATGTTGAACTTTTTTCTTTCTGGGCATCTACTGTTGATTATTGTCAGATAGAAATGGTAAGGCTTTAGGGATCTTTTAAATTGAAAAATCCATTTGGAGATTTGGATAGCACAAATTTGGTATTGATTGGAAATATAAATTTCCATACGAAAATATTATTTTATATAAATTATCATTGAATATAATAAATAGTCTTGTATTATATGGAAAGAAACGACGTATATTTAAAGGTCAATATTTTCAAGAAATTTTGGAAAAGGAGTTAACTTTGGAAGTTTGAAGTGATTTGAAAATTTGTATACCAAAAGTGGTGAATTTATTCTATGAGAGTTGAAAAAACATGAAATTTTGTACAATAATATTTTCGAAATAATAATAAGTTTTAATGTAAACTATTTATTTTAGTGAATAGTTTGGATAAAAATAAAAATAAAGGTGAAACTGGGATTTTAGTTTAAATTGAACGCCTTTTCAATCTAATATAAAATTGGAACAGACTGCAAATAAAAAAAATCAAGGTGAGAATTTCTCAATCTTCTGGATTTCCACATTTAAATTTAAATGTCTAAATTTAAATTATTTGATGTTGATTGTATTGATAAATTTCATTTATCCGTTGAATGATTGTATTACTTATAATAGTATATATATTAGTAGTTGGAATGATATTCCTGTGATAAATGAGGATTACGGATCTTAAGGCTGGAATAACACTTGAGGGGGGAGTAAATAGTGTTTTATGGATTTTCTAAATCTTTTTGAAAATTTTGTAATTTAATCACCAATAGATGTAATTTACAGACACATATATAATCACGAAATCAGACACAAATTCAAATGCTAAATAAAAGCAGAAAGTGAAAGAACACACTAGAATTTTATACTGATTCGAAGTTACCCTACATCCAGTCCTGTATAATCGTATAGATTTCTTATCAAAATAATCTCCCAGATTACACCCACGGTTTCAAGGCTACGAGGTGCACCCTCCTGTATTCGAGTCCAGGGCAAACTCTCTTAATTTAACCAGGCTACAAGATCACCTAACTGATTTCCAAGGATACAATCACACCCAATGACTTCAAGGCTCAACCCCACCTTTTACTCAATAGTTTGATTTAAAAAAGATTCTATAACTCTGAATAGCACTGAGATCTTATGGAGAGAGTGGCAGAGAATCAAACAAGAAATAATCAAGTTTGATTCACTTGGTATTTCGATAGAGTATAGTTTAGGATTCTTTAGAATAAATATGGAGATGAAGAGGAGAGAAAATAAATGAAATCTAGTAAAAAAATTCATTTAGAACTTACTTGTATTTACAGTAGAGCAACAGCCATATCTATTCATGAATGGGTCCGACGAACATACATTTCTTTTGAAAATTGAAAATAACGGACACCATGTCGACATGGGGGTTGAGAGATGTCGACATGCTCAGCAAAATTGATGTTTTGATTTTCTTATTAAAATTGGTTTCTATAATTTGTTAAAACAATTTCTAAACTTTGTAAATATATTTGAATATAGTTTAAACATATAAAAGAGTTTAGAAAGTAATTTTTGATACACATAATCTTAATCTATAAAGTGATTTAAAATTTGAGTATATAAATATCTTAAAGCTAAATATTTAGAATAAGCGATGGTTTAAAAACAAGGACAATTTTGAAATCTAAAAATGATAAAAATAGTTTTGAGGCTAAAATATTTAAAACCAAGAGAGATGTCTTTTTGAAAAGAAAGTTTTGTAAACATTTTTTAAAAAACAAGAGATATATTTTTTAAAAACATTTTTATAAAATTAGTGGATATCAAAATAGGACCACTACATGTTCCACTAGGTATTGTCATGGGTTTCATCCCTCTAGGGTTCCATCCCTTTAACATGCTCGAAGAGGATTCCATTCCACGAATAAATTTCGAATAAAGATGTAAGTGCTTTCAAGAAGTTTTAACATAATTCTAGACTAACTACATTATCTTGTACTATTGAAATCTTGAACTCTTGTTATCTTGATACTCATGATTCTTCACTCTTGATATCTTCAGCATTGGATCTCTATACTGTACAGTCTTCATTCTTGGTACCTGCATGTTTATATTCTGCATATACATATATATCTAAACCTTAACGTTAGTATTTATATTTTATAAAAGTCCTAAGCTTGTTGTCATCAAAATCATCATCTCAAGGACTAACAATCTCCTCATTTTCGATGATGACAACATATACTTATAAAATATACTTCATCTTCACTATAACTCCCCCTAAAACTAATAAATTCCTCTTAATCTAAGCCTAACTACTCTAACTACTCTATTTTATACTTCTCTCCCTTTGTCATCAACAAAAACTAATTCTAAACTTATATATAGCTCCCCTTTAATCTAATAATATCTAAGCTAAGTACTAATAAGGAACAAAAATTTATTATATACGATGTTATATTTACATACACACACATATATATATATATATATATATATATCTGTGTGTGTGTATGCGTGTGTGGAACATAAACACACAAATATATTCAAGTACATAAATTATAGAATAACACTACTTACGAGAGTTTTTGACAATTGGAGATTTGTGAATCGAACAATTTGAATAATGAAAACAAAAATTTCCACGTTGTTCGACCAAATTCCCATCTTTATCAAAACAGACTTCGCCTACGCAGACCACGTTGTCGTATTCTTCCATAGGCGCTTCTTCCTCCTCTTCTTCTTCCTCTTCTTCTTCTTCCTCTTTGTTGTGCTCTAAGGTGTTATGCACTTGAATGTTGGGAGAATCTTCTTCAATCATAATAGGATTTGCGTGATTATCCATTAGGAAGTTTTGCAAATTTCGAAGAATTTTGCCTTGATTTTATTGTTATTTTGCCATCCTTATTTGCATAACTTGAAGTTCAGTCAACATTTGCATGGCATCCTTCATAAATTCTTCAATATTTATCACACTTGCAAGTGTAGTTCGTTGGAATGGACCAGAATGATGAGAAGGGAAAGAAAAGGTGTCATTTTGGTTTGATTTAGTGGAGGAGGCCATTAATTTTAATTTTCAGAAGTTTATTACAGAGAAAGAGAAGTGAGAAGACAAAAAAAATTTGAAATACATAGGTTTATATAACTACCAAACTGATTTTAGAGGGAAAATCAAATTTTAAAATTTTACCATTGTATGTCGACATGGGTGGTAGGGTTATGTCGATGTCCCTATGAAAAATTTGGTTTTCTTTTATATCTCCATTTATTAATAATATATGTTACTATATCTATTTTCTATATCTCAGTTATTGGACAAATGTATAGTTCTCTTCTTAATTTAGTAAATATACGTTGATTTAAGGGTTTGGTTAAAATATCATAAATTTGATTCTCGGAGTTGATAAATTCAGGGGAAATAATCACTTTACTTATATTATCTATGAGAAAATGATGTTTGATATCAATATGTTTAGTCCTATCATGATGAGTAGGATTTTTAGATAAATTTATTGCACTAGTATTATCACAATAAATTGGTGATTTTGAAATTGTTAATTCAAAATATTTTATGTTTTGTTGCATATAAATGACTTGAGAGCAAGCCAAAGCAACAGAGATATATTCTGCTTCAGTTATTGATAAAGAAACAACGTTTTTCTTTTTACTAAACCATGAAACTAGAGAATGCCCCAAAAAGCGACAAGTTCCACTTGTACTTTTTCGGTTAGATTTGCAACTTGCATAGTCAGCATCACAATAAGAGATTAAATCAAATGAATCATTTTTAGGGTAAAATAAACCATAGTCAAAAGTATGTTTAACATATCTTACGATACGTTTCACAACTTTTAAGTGAGTCTCTTTTGGTTGAGATTGGTATCTTGCGCAGAGACAAACACAATGCATGATATCAGGTCTACTTGCCGTGATATAGAGTAGTGATCCAATCATTCCCCTATATAGTTATTGATTTACATCTTTTGAATGACCTTCTTTATTTAAAGCTTCATTGGTTGTCATGGGAGTGGGTTTTCCACTCGCAGTAGTCATACCAAATTTACTAACTAGATACCTAGCATATTTTTCTTGACTAATAAAAATACCATTATCTAATTGTTTTATTTGTAAACCAAAGAAGATAGTAAGTTCACCCTTACGACTCATCTCAAACACTTTTGTCATTATTTTAGAAAATTCTTTATTCACTTCATGATTAGTTGAACCAAAAATAATATCATCAACATAAACTTGTACTAGTTGGATATCATTTTTATTTCTTTTAATGAAAAGAGTATTATCTACTTTACCAATTTGAAAATTTGATTATAATAAAAAAGATCTTAGTCTGTCATACCATGCTCTAGGAGCTTGTTTCAGACCATATAGAGCTTCTTAAGTTTGAAAGCATGGCTTGGAAATTTTTCATCTTTAAAAAAGGGAGGTTGTTCCATTTAGAAAAGCACAAGTTATTGTCGTGGGTTATTGCAAATCCATTTGGAAAAGCACTTTTAACATCCATTTGAAATTATTATAGTTTGCGAAAGCAAGTAAAATTCTAATGGCTTCTAATCTTGCTATGGGTGCAAATGTTTCATCAAAATCTATTCCTTCTTCTTGACAATAAACTTATGCGACTAATCGAGCTTTATTTCTAACGACCTTACCTAGTTCATTCATTTTATTTTTATAAACCCATTTAGTTCCTATTATAGTTTCATCCTTGGGTCTAGGAGGAAGTTCCCAAACATCATTTCTGGTGAATTGATTTGGTTCTTCTTGCATAGTCAGAATCCATGAATCATCAGACGATGCTTCCTATGAATTTTTAGGTTCAATAGACGATATAAAAGCTACATTACTCGTATTATTTAGTTGATTTATAGTTCTAACAATAGATTTAGTATCTCCTAGTATATTTTCTATAGGATGATATTTTAAAAGCATAACCTTTTTATTTGGATGAATAAGTTCATTATTTGTTTCAATTGATTCATTATTTAGGGTAGCAAAATTTTCTTCATCATTCATTTGTTCAACGTTATTGAAATTTTCATCAAACAAAACATGCATTGTTTCTTCAATGGTATTAGTTCTAAAATTGAAAACTCTGTATGCTTTACTTCTATTAGAATATCCAATAAAGATTTCTTTGTCGATTTTAGGATCAAATTTATCCAAATTGTCTTCTGTATTCAGAATAAAACATTTTCTTCCAAAGATTGTAGAATAAGATACCTTTGGTTTCTTCTTGTAAAGAAGTTCATAAGGTGTTTTATCAGTTAACAGTCTAATTAATATTCTATTCAAAATGTAGCAAGCTGTAGCGACTGCTTCAGCCCAAAAATGTTTTGGTAAATTAATATCTGAAAGCATTGTTCTAGCACACTCTTGAATCGTCCTATTTTTACGTTCTACCACTCTGTTTTATTGTGGAGCTCTTAAAAAGGAGAAATTATGAGTTATTCCCTTTTTATTGCAGAATCTCTCAAAAAATTTCATTTTCAAATTCCCCACCATGATCACTAGGAACAGTTATAATTTTTAAAGAAAGTTGGTTTTGCAGTCTTTTTGTAAAAAATTTAAATGAATCAAAAGTATCACTTTTATGTTTCACAAAAATTGTCCATGTAAACCTAGAATAATCTTCTACAATTATAAAGATATATTTATTGTGATTTATTGATTGAATTTGAGATGGACCAAACAAATCTAGATGAAGTAACTCAAGAGGTTTTGAAGTTGAAATAATATCTTTTAATTTGAATGAACTCTTCCTAAGTTTTCCTAATTTACAAGCATTGCATATACTATCTATTTCAAAATTCATTCTAGGGAGACCTCTTACTAGATCAAGTTTTGAAAGTCTAGATAAGAGTTTAAAATTCAAATGCCCAAATCTTTTATGCCAAATCCAAGGGTCACTTGTATTAGCTAAAAGACATAGGTTATCATTTGAGATTTTCATACTAAGAATATAAATATTTTTCTTCTTAATTCCTTAAAATATAATATTTGAATTATTATCTTCGATGTGACACTTATCTTTTTCAAGTTTAATTTTGTATCCTTTATCGCAAAGTTGAGTAATGTTAAGCAGATTGTGTTTCAGATTCTTAACTAATAAAACATTAGAAATAGTAGGAGTTTTAGAGTTATCGACATTGTCAATGCCAATCACATATCCTTTTGAGTTGTCTCCAAAATTAACCAATCCTCCATCTTTATATATAATATCATTTAGCATATCTGGATTATCAGTCATGTGTCTTTGAACATCCACTATCAAGTATCAACTTATTCTTCTTGATTTGCACAGTTTGTCCATTGAGTGTTGATTCTGCAAAGGCCATATAACATTTTTCTTTCTGCATAGAATACAAACTCGATAGATAACTTGATTTTCTATAATAACTATATGCAGACTTATGAGACAATGATGATTTGAACAGTTTTAATCTAGTGTTACAAAATCCCCAAAAATAGCCATTTAAATTATTATTATTTTCAAAATTCAGATTATGAAAACTTTGAAAACCAATGCTGATACCAAATGTGAGAAATGCAGATTACAGATCTTAAGGCTGGAATAACACTAGAGGGGGGTGAATAGTGTTTTATGGATTTTCTAAATCTTTTTGAAACTTATGTAATTTAATCACCAACAAATGCAATTCACAGATACAGATATAATCATAGAATCAGAAACAGATGTAAATACTAAATAGAAGCAGTAAAGGAAAGAACACACCAGGATTTTTACTGGTTCAGAGTTACCTTACATCCAGTCCCGTACAATCGTACAGATTTATTATCAAAATAATCTCCCAAATTACACCCTCGGTTTCAAGGCTATGAGGTACACCCTCCTATATTCGAGTCCAGGGCAAACTCTCTTGATTTAGCCAGGCTACAAGGTCACCTAATTGATTTCTGGGGCTACAGTCACACCCAATTGATTTTAAGGCTCAACCGCACCTTTTACTCAATAGTTTGATTTACAAAAAATTCTATAACTCTGAATATCACTGAGATCTTATGGAGAGAGTGGAATCACATAAGAGATAATCAAGTTTGATTCACTTGGTATTTCAGCAGAGTATAGTTTAGGATTCTTTACAACAAATGTGGAAGATGAAGAGGAGAGAAAATAAATGAAATCTAGTAAAAAAATTCATTTAGAACTTACTGGTATTTATAGTAGAGCAACAACCATATCTATTCGTGAAAGGATACGACGAATAGACACTTATTTTGAAAATTGAAATTTAAAATAACAGACAACATGTTGACATGGAGGGTTGAGGGATGTCGACATGCTCAAGGCAAAATTGTTGTTTTGATTTTCTTATTAAAATTGGTTTTTATAATTTTTCAAAACAATTTCTAAACCTAGTAAATATATTTAAACATAGTCTAAACATATAAAAGAGTTTAGAAAGTAACTTTAATATATATAACCTTAATCTATAAAGTGATTTAAAATCTGAGTATATAAATATCTTAAAGCTAAATATTTAAAATAAGAGATGGTTTAAAAACAAGGACAATTTTCAAATCAAAATATCAAAAATGATAAAAATAGTTTTGAGGCTAAAATATTTGAAACCAAGAGAGATGTCTTTTTGACAAAAAAGTTTTGAAAACATTTTTTTTAAAACAAGAGATATATTTTTGAAAAACATTTTTATAAATTTGTGGATATCAAAATAGGACCACTATATGTTCCACTAGAAATTGTCGTGGGTTCCATCCCACTGGGATTCTATCCCTTTAACAGGCTCGAAGTGGATTTCATTCCACGAATAAATTTCAAATAAAGATGTAAGTGCTTTCAAGAAGTTATAACATAATTCTAGACAAACTACATTTTCTTGTACTATTGAAATCTTGAACTCTTGTTATCTTGATACCGATGAGTCTTCAATCTTGATATATTCAATCTTGATCTCTATACTGTACAGTCTTCATTCTTGATATTTGCATGTTTATATTCTGTATATACATATATATATATATAAACCATAACATTAGTATTTATATTTTATAACAAGTCCTAAGGTTGTTGTCATCAAAACCATCATCTTAAGGACTAATAATTCCCACATATTTTAGCGGATAAAACCCTATGCGCCTCGCATAATAACGGATGACCCTATATACAGCGTATCCCCCTTGAAGTGGGATTGGTATTTTTCTTGTTGTCTAACACCTGTAGATGCAGAGAAACAGGTTGGAGGATCCACCTGGATTCCTCAAAAAATTTGTATTGATTGCATTTCGTATATTGTAATATATGACATGTTAGAATAATCTATTATAGTTTGTTGTTGTGATGTAAATTATTGAATGCTATGGTATCACTGGCCCGAATTTTGGTATTGTAAATACCATAAATATTATTTTTAAATTTGGAGAAATTAAAAAGGAATTTTGAATTAAAAAATAATATTTATATCAAAATATGGAACGTTTTTAAGAAATTGATTTGGATAGAAACAATAATTGATATTGGGTTGTTTTTAAATATTCGTAAAATATTTCAAATAGAGATTTTAAAATAAATTATATTAAGGATTTTTTTACGATGGATATTTAACGATATTTTCTGAAAAAATACGGAATGAAGTTGAAATCGATGTTAAAAATAGATTGGTAAAAAAGAATAAAATTTATAAGAAATTTAAATTTATAAAATGGAATTCTATAAGTGAGGTTAGTTTATAAGAGTGAAACTCAAAGGAGTATAATTTTTTTTTATAAACATTGTTATAAAAAAAGGGAAATCAATATCGAAAGATAATTGGATAATATAAAATTCATAGGGTGAATTTATTTTAGATGTGGAAATGGAAACGAGGAAAAATAGTGTATTCTATTTTTATAAGTGAAAATGGTTAAGGAATCGGAATGAAATCAATGTGCTGTTAATAAGGAGGTATTTATAAATCAAAAAATTTGGTTATTGAGATATAGAAATATATTTTTATTAATAAGTTAAATTTTATTTTAAATGGGAAAAATTTATTTATTAAACTATGTAATTTAAAGTCAGTTAGTGCTGAAATACATGAAAAGTTAATTTTTTTTAAAATACTTAATATTTATTTAACAAATCCTAAATTTTTAGAACCTGCTTTGAAAGGTGATGTTATAAAAAGCGTTTCAATATTTTAGATAATTCCTTGGACATATCTTAAAATTAAATTCTTATTATTCTTAAAAATACTCATTTTTATTTACATATATACATATATATTTATATAGAGTTTTGTAATGGTTTAAATTTATTTATAGAACTTCTCGAGAGTTGGGAAAGGGTTATTTAGTAGATGGGATTATAAAAGAATTCTTGAATGGAATTAGGAAAAAGTAAGAAAATTTTCAAAGTAATTAAATAGAAGTGAACTTTGAAATGAAATAAAATTCATAAAAGAAGTAGAAAGGGAGTTTGGAATTATAAGCAAGTATATTTGACTTTAGAAAATAGAAAAGAGAATTAATTAAAGAATTCCGAAACTTGTAGAATTTGTTATAAACTAGTCAAGGAATTTACAAATAAAATTGTAAATGATTTTGAGAAAATAGAAAGTAGGAAATAAATTGAATACTTCCAAAGTGTTGCACATAAAATGGATTTGGAAAAATATTCTAAGTATTGGAATGGTTGGAAATATCCCGTTGAGTATATATAATGATCTAAAATGGTTTTAAATGTTGGAATACTGGAAGTAGTTTGACTATATATCTTAGTAAAGATATTATTAAATAAATTTTTAAAGAACTATAAAACAAGGGCTAGTGTCTACTTATAGATGTTTTATTGATAGTTAAATAACAGACTATCAATATTGGTCGATTTCATTAATCGTTTCGAAGAGATCGGTATCGGGTTTAATTATTTGAAAACCACTTCGAACTGGTTTGGATATTACGAATGAAAACTGTGAAGATGATGTAGACGGTGATTCGGTTTGTCCAGAACCAGGACAACTTGTATGGACGAATGCTATCAGAACATCATCATTGGAGGACAAAGAGCATTCTAAGTAGAATTGTTTCTTGAAAGGTAACGCTTAGCCTCAAGCCTTATCAACCGAGAATGATTAAAACAGGGAAGATGCAGCAAGGCTAAGTTGGTCGCACCCAATTAGGGTATGTTGTCACTTTTCTAGATATCCTCGAAAACTTATATATATTATGGATATGGTTGTGCAAGAAAGAAGGAGCGCTCGATTTTTAAGAGTGGAAACACCCAGGGTGATAACATATTCGGTCTATCCAGGTTAGGGGTAGGCCGGTCTTGCGTAGCAGGAGATCCCAACGAGATCCTTGATACATTGTTCTAGAGGTGTACTGTGATGGGCGGTGCCCTAGTAGACCAGTCATTGTATGGAATCCATTCTCCAATAAACGCCGTACAGTTTTGATTATGCCCAACTATGCTGAAACGTGAGATGCAAGCATATCAATTATTTTCTATTCACTTTCTATAGACACTATTATAATATCAGACAATTTTGATAAAAATTGTTTTCGTTATTGTAAGGTAAAAACCAATCGTTGTTTATGTATGGCGCGGTCTTACGAGATACCTTTGTTTTTAAAGGATTTTGATAACATTAATAATTCAAATTGAGTGTGTTTTCTCATGCTGGTTTGCCAAACTGACTCAGGTGTTATTTTATTATAATACTCGGGTCAGGCCGAGTATTACAGATTCAGGATAGAATGCTATGGAGCTCAGGAGACGAGCTGGATGACCAAGATGTATTTTTTCATGCTTGATTTGTATTTCCGCTATGTTAGGACAAGTTATTATAACAGTCCATTTGATGTATTGAATTATTGTACTCTGATAGTGGCATGTATATTAATAGTACAATTCTTGTATTTAAAATCTGTTATTATATATTATATTTTGTTCCGCTGCGATTGTGAGATTATGTGTTGTTGTTTATTTTCTTCTAACGTTTTCTTCTTCACCCCGAATGAACTGGTATTTCCGGCACTCGACCGCTCGGCATTTTATACAGTGGACATATTAATATCGATTTTTTAGGGTCAAAAACGAAACGACCCGCCTTATTCTCCACAATAAGACGCATCATCTTTAAGAAAGAAAGGGATAGAAATGAGAAAAGATAGAGAAGAAAGAAGAAACAACACCAGAATCTAAACAGCGGAATGAATAAATTATATCAATCACATAATATATTACATTGTATCATATACATCAGAGTTACGCAGCTTAAACAACACATACTAGACAGTTATAAACATCTGTCTAGTTATACAACTCAATATACAATACAGACAAACGACTCAGAGAACACACAGCGGAATATTATATATCTACACGCTGAAGCCTCTTGCTCCAATGCTCCTTTAGAATTCGTCAAACCTAACCTGAACCCCTTGGCTACTCGTAAGAATTTGAGCACCCAACAGTTTAAGAAAAACAGAATAAACTCCGGGTCAGACATGGGTCTGGTGTGAGTAAACGGTTAAAGTTGCTTAACTTTAAAAAAACTTTTTGAAAGAAAAGGTATCACGTAAGACTCCCCACACATAAACATGGGTAAGTTTTTACCTTACGCTAACCAAAATATGTGATAGGAAATCTAGTGGTATTATAATATGGTCTAGGGTTTTCAAATAAAATACAGAAATCGCTGGAATGCTTACATCTCACGTTCCAACATAGTTGGGCACAATCAATACGTACGACACTTATTGGAGATTGGATTCCATACAATGGCAGGGCTACTGGGGTACCGTCCGTCATAGTACGTTGCCTAGATCATCGTACCGAGGATCCATCCTAAATCCCCTGCAACACAAGGTCGGAACCATCCCTTACTGGACAGTCCCAAACAAGACAACCCCGCGGTTGTAGCTAGCAACCGCCCACATGGCCGAATAAAAAGGGACTCCAGACAGGGGTTCATCTCATCCTACTTGGTCATGACCCACTTAGCCTTGCTGCACCTCCCCTATTTGAGCCATTCCTGGTTGACGAGGCTTGAGGCTACGATTATCTTTAGAGAACACATCTCTTGGAATGCTGATCATCCACCTGACGATGTTCTGAAAGCATTCAACCCATACAAGTTCGTTTCGAACGAAACCGAAGGCATTATATCGTCACACTCATTTTGGAATCACCCTTAGAGTTAACGACAATAACCCTTGCACTATGAATCTTCATCTTCACTTGAGATTCATGACCTGTCGTTAATTTGGATCGATGTGGTTTTCGGACATCCAAATCTGGAAACCCGATCCCGGTCTCATCGAAATCCAAGACGCCATCTTTTAGGTCCAAGTTGTTTTAAAGTTAAAACAATTCATTTCAAATCATTATCTATATTCACACAGGTAGATAATTCACAATGTCACAATAGATAATCTACATTAACATCACAAATAGATAATTCACATTATCATCATACCTCAACTAAAGCATCCATATCACACAACATCACTTATCTCAACCTGAGATATCAAACCATGCAAAGCATCCAATATCAATCAACATCAATAAGCAATGATTTATTAATCATTGTTCTATAATTAATTTAAAATGAATTAAATTAATTACTTCATCTCTAATTTATTTAAAATAAATTAGATTAATTACTTTCATCACAATAAATCTTGCTTACCTATTAATTAAACCAATTAATTAATCATTTTAATTAATCAACCTTGATTAATTATCCTTTAATTACATTAAGTAATTAATCCTGAATTAATTATACAAATTAATTATCTATAAACCATTAATTAATTAACCTTAATTACTTTATTAATTGTAAATAATTACATTAATCCTTAATCAATTACAATTAATTAATTACCTTATAATCACTTATTATTGATTAATTAATCTTAATTAATCATTCCTTAATTACTTTCATTAATTACATTAAATAGTAATTACCATCCTGTAATTACTTACCATAATTAATTAACTCCTTAATTAATTATATTAATCCTTTGATTAATTACACCAAGTAATTAAATCCTTAATTACCTCCCATTAAGTAATTCCCTTTAATTAATTACATCCTATAGTTATACATTAATTACTTACCTTAAGTAATTACACTTATCAATCTCATTAAGTAATTATACTTAATCAATCACCAAATGATTATCTTTAATTAATCAATCCATTTGATTAACCCAAATTAATCACACTTATTTGATTAATTATAATTGGGTAACTCATCCCTTAATTACCTCTTAAATAAATTAATTAATCTTTAATTATAGATTAATTAATTCTTAATTATTAATTGATAAACCTTAATTATCAATTAATAAAACTTAATGACAAACTAAGTAATCCTTAATTAACCAGTTAATCAATTCTTAATTACAATTAATTAAACCTAAATAATATTTAATTAATCCTTAATTCACTTTATTTAAGATTAATTATTGCTTAATTATTAATTAATAAAACTAATTATTAATTAATAAACTTAATTACAAATTAAGTACCTTTTCAATTACAAATTAATTAATTCAATTACAAATTAATCAACCTTAATTACTTAATTAATTAATTTCTAATCATTAATTAATTATCTCTAATTATCTAATTAATAATTTTTAGTTAAAAACTAATTATCCTCTAATTAATTAACTTATAACCCTTATTTAACAATTTTAAATAAATTTATTAATTAAATCAATTAATTATTCTTAATTAATTCCTTAATTAATTATAAATCATTATTAATTAAATTAATTAATCATATCTAATTTCCTTAATTAATTTAATTATTATCAAGATATTAAAGCTTTAATTATCTTTAAGATAAAACATTATCTTACTATTAACTTAAATAAAACATATATCTGAATAATTAACCTTTCCTAATTAAATCTTTAATTAAGTTTTAAAATATTCATTTAACTTGGTAAATTAAGGTTAACAAAACATAACATATTTTAAATGCTTTAACCATTAACAAGTAATAGTTTTAAAACTATTTCAATTTAAATTCAAAAACTTGTCTTTAAAATTCATTTCTACTTAAGTTTTAAAATAACTTTAAATTAAACAAATTTTAAATCTTCTTAATAAAATGTTAAAGAAAACGTTTATTTTTATAAAGAATAGAATTTTTAAAAACAAGATTCATTCCAAAAATTTACAACTTCCTTTATTTAAATTTTAAACTTTTTTTATAAAGACTTTTAAAAGACCTTTTTTTTTGAATTTTTTTTAAATCAAACTACTTCAGTTTGAATCCCAAGAACCACTCGAGCCATTCCAAGTTTCAATTCTTTCCTTAAATTTTCAAAGTTTAGTATAAATTTTAAATTTTAAAAACCCGTAACACTAAACTGTTAACAGGCCAAACAATACAAGCTACACGAGATTGCTCGAGATCCACTCCGAATACAACACCATTCCACCCGAGCATCTCTTCAAGACTAACACTAAACCCAACCAACTGACACAGCTCCTCCTCCCTGCACACATTTACCAGTGCCGGAGTCGCTTTCCTTCACCGACGAACCTTCCAGCATATCGAACATCAATGCTGCAATCCACTCCTGATCACCAAATCCCAAAACAAGGCTCGATTCATAATTTTAGCATTCCAGTTGAAAACTGGAATCAACTCCATGGCCAGAACCACACCGAAGTCGCATCTCCGATTAGACAACGCACCACCATGATTACACCAGCTAAGATCATTCACGAAGCCATCACCAGAGTTTCATTAAACTCGATCGACCAGAGGAAAAACACCGATCCTATTTCCACAGTTCAACCAAATTAGGTTTGAAAACCTAAATCACAACCTCAACTTCATCTCGACGATCTAGAGCACTTCCAGACATTTTTGTCCTACTTTTTGATCATACATCAACCTCCACCCAAGATCCAGATCACCATAAACCTTGTGATCATCAGATATCGCCTAAAAACCCATTTCTAGTTATTCCCAAAATTCACCATCAATACTTCATTAAAAATTGTGATTTTTGTCTTTAAAATCCTATCATTCTAAATGAATTCGAGTTATAATCCTGGAACAGCAATTTTCAAAGTTTAATTTTTATAAGATTTAAAGACTTCTACTGTCTTTCCACTTTTCCCAGATAAATTTCAATTGTTTAGCTCAAATTCATTTTTATGTTTTAAATTATGACTAAGCAAACATTTATTGTTTGCAGACTAAGTCACTACAGATATTAGAGGATGAGAAAATTAGAATTTGAACTAATTTAAAACTCTGTAATATGGAAACAGGGAAAACATGAGTTTAACTTGACATGCACACATCAATACATTCATACATGCAGATTCTACACTTATGTATACACATGCAGGCATCATCACCACAGAGATTTCATAAGCAACAATCTTGTATCTACTTAACTTTTTAAATTAAGAGTTTACTTACCTTTGGAAAGCAGAGGCTTTGAAAAGAATTGGAATTTTTGAAAACTGGAAGGCTTGCAAAATAGTTTGAACTTGAAAACTTGTATTGCTTGATTCCCAAAAAAACTGGAATGCTTGAAAAACTGGAACATGTTGATGATGGTTTAAACTTGATTACTGGTTGCATGCTTGAACTTTTGAAAACATGATGTTGCAGCTTATTGTTTGAGATGGTTATAGAAGGGTTTGTGAAAATGTTTCAGCCTTATTAATTTACAGATTGGAGGAATGCTTTTCAGGTTTTTTTGTGGAAAATATTACAGGCTTTAGTTTGAGAAGATTTGAATTTAAACAGAGAGGAATTTTGGCTTTCAGGCTTGGCTTTTGATTTGGGAAAAATGCTTCACAGGATTTATGTTTTGAGTTTGAGTACAGGCTTAAGAAAAAATGTTTTACAGGTTTGATATTTTGATCCGAGGAGTGTTTCAGGTTGTGGCCATTTTTCTTGCTTGAATATGCAAAGATAAGAAAAATGAATGAATGAAGAAGGTGGAAGTTTTTATATAGATTAAATTTTGGTTTAATTAAAATTTAAAGAAAATAAAAACAAGTAATGACACTTGTCTCTTACTTAGATTAATATGTTTACACTTGTTACTTAAATTCTTAATTTAATTACATTTGTCATTTTCATTTATATTTATCTTTAAAAGAATTTTAAAAGCTTTTTCTTATTAAATTCCTAATAAACAAATACATTTATAAATTAAGAATTACTTTTCTAATTTTAAATAAATAAAACTTTTAAAAGAAAATAAAATAAAAACCAATTATCTTTTAAATAAAAGCATATATAATATTGTAAACTCATTTTTAAATGCTAATTCAAAAAGATTTTCTATTTATTCCTATTAAATAAATACTTTTCCAAATTTCTATAAATAAATTACTTTTAAAGAGAATAATATAAAACAAATCTATTTTTAAATAAAAACTTTCTCCATATATTTTAAATCCAAACTATATTATTATTTTTATTTTAAAGATATATATATATATATATATATATATTCCTTTAAATTCAATTTTTAAATCCAAATTCAATTTCAATTTCAATTTAAAATCCAATTTAAAAATCAATTTAAATAAATATAGATATCAATTTTAAATAAACACGTTATTAAATGTAATAATTTATTCTATTTAAAATCAATTTAAATACACACATATATACATATTTAATTAAACACTTATTAAATTAGAAAACAACAAGTATTTAAAAAAATTATTTATACAATAACACAAACTAAATAACTATTCTTATTTAAAATCAATCTATAGTCATAATTTTAAAACATCTCATTATTAATTAATTGGTTATTTATATTTGAAAATAACAATTTTATCAATTTTAAACAATTTAATTAAGAGAATATCACATTTTAAATTCCTTGAAATTTCGGGATATCACATTCCTCTCCCCTTAAAAGAATTTAATCCTTGAAATTTAAACAAAAGATAACCCAAAAGTTTTTATTTATTATAACCAATCCAAGCATACATATCAACCAAACATAAACAATCAAACAACCATTTATCCCAACAAACAATTTCATCCAACAAACAATTCAATCAAACAAACACACTTTCTATCTGAACACAAATCCAGATAAGCTTCCTAAAATTATCCAGAGTTTCCCAGTTACAGATACTGGAATACTCATCTACTGAATCTAAACTAGCTACGCCACTAAGCTACTGAGCTCCTACTCATCTAGATCTACCATCTACACAAGCTATCAGATGATACTCAAGTCCGACTCAACAACCAAACCCTCACAGAACTAATGGTTCCAAAACCAGTGATGGATCATCCACGTACTCCCTCAGAGATACGTTAAATACCTTGAATCCTAGTCTTCCAAACTTGCAATTCAACCCTGAAAACCAAAACACCTATCCTTACAAAAACTCAGAAGAATCCAATATACCTTAGAGCTAACCTCACAATCTTATCAAATCTTATTGCTCCCTTTACCGGAGAAAACCTCAACAACAACGAAGTCTCCAACTTTGAATTCCAAATTCCTCCGTCTCTTAATGTCAAAACTCTTCTGTAAATCCTAGGCTGCCTTCATCCTTTCCGATTAGCTCAACCTTCGTTGATGCTTCTAGAAACAAACTGGATCAAAAACAATCCAACAAAAAGATCCTCTCAAGATCTACCCAAAATCAAGAACAAACTCTACTATCAACAGTAGAAAACAATTTCTCCTATCCGAAAAAGGCAGAACAGGATCACTCGCCAACTTGCCTTAGATCCTGAAAAACTCCAGTAGAAACTCTCTAATCCAAAACACTGCAACTTCCAGTTGCTTCCACTCTAGAATAGTTGCCACCATGCTTCCACTGCGCAATTCTGATCGAGAGCAGATGAGAATGCCGTTGATGAACACAGGCACAAGCTAGACATCACACTCCTAGAAACATGGTTCAATAGATCCACAAAGAGAAAACTCAGAAGTTCCAAAAATACTGAGTTGCCTCACGAAAACCTCTCTCTAGGAAACATCCCTCTACCCAGCTAAAATACCGGTAGCTCCATGAACCAAGTCGATACAGAACTCAATCTCTAATGCAAACAAACTTCTGACTTCCCTGAAGACATCCGAAAAAATCTCTGACAACACTATAACTCCTACATCTACTAGAGATGCCTCAAACCCAAGCAAAAGATTATCCAAGGGAATCAGTCAAACTATCGCAAGTCACTTTTGCGATCAACCCAGCCTAAATTCAAAGATACTATTCTCTCTTCACAAATAGAACAGCTTATCCTTGACTAATCCATCGAAGAAACATGTTCACTCTGGTGCTTCTGAACTCCACCTCTAGGAAACTGCAAAGCAAAGCCAAAAGATCTTCCTACTGGCGCACAAAACACTCCAAACTGCACTGCTGACACAGATGCCAAAGACTTTTATCCAAAGCTCATTGGTCCTCAAAATTAGATCAACCAATCCCCCACAGAACCTTGAGATGCGCAGACATCTCCTCAAGAGACTTGGGTCTCAAATCAAACACAAACATCCTGCTGAACCCAGCCTCAGCACTGAAGCAGACACACTTCCTTATACTAGCTCCAAAGAGTTTAAGAAGACACCACTCCACAGCCTAAGTATTCACTTAACCTACGCTCTGATACCAAGTGAAACGACCCGCCTTATTCTCCACAATAAGACGCATCATCTTTAAGAAAGAAAGGGATAGAAAAGAGAAAATATAGAGAAGAAAGAAGAAACAACATCAGAATCTAAACAGCGGAATGAATAAATTATATTAATCACATAATATATTACATTGTATCACATACATCAGAGTTAAACAGCTTTAACAACACATACTAGACAGTTATAAACACCTGTCTAGTTATACAACTCAATATACAATACAGACAAACGACTCAAAGAACACACAGCAGAATATTATATATCTTCACGCTGAAGCCTCCTGCTCCATTGCTCCTTCAGAATTCGTCAAACATAACCCGAATCCCTTGGCTACTCGTAAAAATTTGAGTACCCAAGAGTATAAGAAAAACATTATAAACTCCGGGTCAGACATGGGTCTGGTGTGAGTAAACGGTTAAAGTTGGTTAACTTTAAAAAAACCTACTGAAATAAAATGTATCACGTAAGACTCCCCACACATGAACATGGGTAAGTTTTTACTTTACGCTAACCAAAACATTTGATAGGAAATCCGGTGATATTATAATAGGGTCTAGGGTTTTCAAATAAAATACAGAAATAGTTGGAATGCTTACATCTCACGTTCCAACGTAGTTGGGCACAATCAATATGTACGGCACTTATTGGAGATTGGATTCCATACAATGGCAGGGCTACTGTGGTACCGCCTGTCACAGTACGTGGCCTAGATCACCTTACCGAGGATCCATCCTAAATCCCCTGCAACACAAGGTCGGAACCATCCCTTACTGGACAGTCCCAAACAAGACAACCCCGCGGTTGTAGCTAGCAACCGCTCACATGGCCGAATAAAAAGGGACTCCAGACAGGGGTTCATCTCATCCTACTTGGTCATGACCCACTTAGCCTTGCTGCACCTCCCCTATTTGAGCCATTCCTGGTTGATGAGGCTTGAGGCTACGATTATCTTTAGAGAACACATCTCTTGGAATGCTGATCATCCACCTGACGATGTTCTGAAAGCATTCAATCCATACAAGTTCGTTCCGGATTCGAACGAAACCGAAGGCATTATATCGTCACACTCATTTTGGAATCACCCTTAGAGTTAACGACAATAACCCTTGCACTATGAATCTTCATCTTCACTTGAGATTCATGACCTGTCGTTAATTTGGATCGATGTGGTTTTCGGACATCCAAATCTACATTATCATCACAAATAGATGATTCACATTATCATCATACTTCAACCAAAGCATCCATATCACACAGCATCACTTATCTCAACCTAGATATCAAACCATGCAAACCATCTAATATCAATCAACATCAATAAGCAATGATTTATTAATCATCATTCTATAATTAATTTAAAATGAATTAAATTAATTACTTCATCTCTAATTAATATAAAATAAAATAAATTAATTACTTTCATCACAGTAAATCTTGCTTACCTATTAATTAAACCAATTAATTAATCATTTTAATTAATCAACCTTGATTAATTATCCTTTAACTACATTAAGTAATTAATCCTTAATTAATTATACAAATTAATTATCTATAAACCATTAAGTAATTAACCTTAATTACTTTATTAACTGTAATTAATTACATTAATCCTTAATTAATTACAATTAATTAATTACCTTATAATCACTTATTATTGATTAATTAATCTTAATTAATCATTCCTTAATTACTTTCATTAATTGCATTAATTAATGACCATTAATTAATCACTTCCATTAATCAACTTTAATTAATCATAAACAGTAATTACCATCCTATAATTACTTACCTTAATTAATTAACTCCTTAATTAATTGTATTAATCCTTTGATCAATTACACCAAGTAATTAAATCCTTAATTACCTCCCATCAAGTAATTCCCTTTAATTAACTACATCCTGTAGTTATACATTAATTACTTACCTTAAGTGATTACACTTATCAATCTCATTAAGTAATTATACTTAATCAATCACCAAATGATTATCTTTAATTAATCAATCCATTTGATTAACCCAAATTAATCATACTTATTTGATTAATTATAATTGGGTAATTCATCCCTTAATTACCTCTTTAAATAAATTAATTAATCTTTAATTATAGATTAATTAATTCTTAATTGATAATTAATAAACCTTAATTATCAATTAATAAAACTTAACAAATTAATTAATCCTTAATTAATCAGTTAATCAATATTGAACCTAAATAATATTTAGTTAATTCTTAATTAACTTTATTTAAGATTAATTATTTCTTAATTAATTAATAAAGCTAACTATTAATTAATAAAACTTAATTACAAATTAAGAACCTTTTAATTACTAATTAATTAATTCAATTACTAAATATCAACCTTAATTACTTAATTAATTAATTTCTAATCATTATTTAATTATCTCTAATCTAATTAATAAGTTTTAATTATAAATTATTTAACCACAAATTAATTAACTTATAACCCTTAATTATTAATTTTAAATAAATTTATTAATTAAATCAATCAATTATTCTTAATTAGTTCCTTAATTAATTATTAATAATTATTAATTAAATTAATTAATCATATCTAGTTTACTTAATTAATTTAATTACCATCAAGATATTAAAGCTTTAATTATCTTTAAGATAAAACATTATCTTACTATTAACTTAATTAAAACATTTATCTTAATAATTAACCTTTCTAATTAAATCTTTAATTAAGTTTTAAAATACTCATTTAACTTGGTAAATAAGGTTAATAAAACATACATATTTTAATTGCTTTAACCGTTAACAAGTAATAGTTTTAAAACTATTTCAATTTAAATGCAAAAACTTGTCTTTAAAATTAATTTCTACTTAAGTTTTAAAATAATTTTAAATTAAACAAATTTTAAATCTTCTTAATAAAATGTTAAAGAAAACATTTATTTTTATAAAGAATTGAATTTTTAAAAACAAGATTCATTCCAAAAATTTACAACTTTCTTTATTTAAATTTTAAACCTGTTTTATAAAGACTTTTAAAAAACCTTTTTTTTGAAAATTTCTTCTAAATCAAACTACTTCAGTTTGAATCCCAAGAACCACTCGAGCCATACCAAGTTTCAATTCTTTCCTTAAATTTTCAAAGTTTAGTATAAATTTAAAAAACCTGTAACACTAAACTATTAACAGGCCAAACAATACAAGCTACATGAGATTACTCGAGATCCACTCCGAGCACAACACCATTCCACCCGAGCATCTCTTTGAGACTAACACTAAACCCATTCAACTGACACAACTCCTCCTCCCTGTGCACATATACCAGTGCCGGAGTCGCTTTCCATCACCGACGAACCTTCCAACATATCGAACATCAACGCTGCAATCCACTCCTGATCACCAAATACCAAAACAAGGCTCGATTTATAATTTTAGCATTCCATTTGAAAACTGGAATCAACTCCATGGCCAGAACCACATCGAAGTCGCATCTCTGATCACTAGACACCGCACCACCATGATTGCACCACCTAAGATCATTCACGAAGCCATCACCAGAGTTTCATTGAACTCGATCGACCAGAGGAAAAACACTGATCCTATTTCCACAGTTCAACCAAATTAGGTTTAAAAACCTAAATCACAACCTCAACTTCATCTCGACGATCTGGAGCACTTCTAGACATTTTTGTCCTATTTTTTAATCATACATCAACCTCCACCCAAGATCCCGATCACCATAAACCTTGTGATCATCAGATATCACCCAAAAACCCATATCCAGTTATTCCCAAAATTAGCCATCAATACTTCATTAAAAATTGTGATTTTTGTCTTTAAAATCCTATCTTTCTAAATGAATTCGAGTTATAATCCTGGAACAGCAATTTTCAAAGTTTAATTTTTACAAGATTTAAAGACTTCCACTGTCTTTCCATTTTTCCAAGATAAATTTCAATTGTTTAGCTCAAATTCATTTTTAAGTTTTAAATTATGACTAAGCAAACATTTATTGTTTGCAAACTAAGTCACTACAGATATTAGAGAATGAGAAAATTAGAATTTGAACTACTTTAAAACTCTGTAATATGGAAACAGGGAAGACATGAGTTTAACCTGACATGCACACATCAATACATTCATACATACAGATTCTACACTTATGTATACACATGCAAGCATAATCACCACAGAGATTTCATAAGCAACAATCCTGTATCTACTTAACTTTTTAAATTAAGAGTTTACTCACCTTTGAAAAGCAGAGGCTTTGAAAAGAATTGGAATTTTTGAAAACTGGAAGGCTTGCAAAACAGTTTGAACTTGAAAACTTGTATTGCTTGATTGCCAAAAAAACTGAAATGCTTGAAGAACTGGAACATGCTGATGATGGTTCAAACTTGATTACAGGTTGCATGCTTGAACTTTTGAAAACATGATGTTGTAGGCTTATTGTTTGAGATGGTTGCAGAAGGGTTTGTAGAAATGTTTCAGCCTTATTAATTTACAGGTTGGAGGAATGCTTTTCGGGTTGTTTTGAGGAAAATATTACAGGCTTTAGTTTGAGAAGATTTGAATTTAAACAGAGAGGAATTTTGGATTTCAGTCTTGGCTTTTGATTTGGGAAAAATGCTTCACAGGATTTATGTTTTGAGTTTGAGAATTTTACAGGCTTAAGAAAAAATGTTTTACAGGTTTGATATTTTGATCTGAGGAGCGTTTCAGGTTGTGGCCATTTTTTTCTTGCTTGAATATGCAAAGATAAGAAAAAAAATGAATGAAGAAGGTGGAAGATTTTATATAGATTAAATTTTGGTTTAATTAAAATTTAAATAAAATAAAAACAAGTAATGACACTTGTCTCTTACTTAGATTAATATGTTAACACTTGTAACTTAACTTCTTAATTTAATTACATTTGTCTTTTTCATTTATATTTATCTTTAAAATAATTTTAAAAGCGTTTTCTTATTAGATTCCTAATAAACAAATACATTTATAAATTAAGAAATACTTTTATAATTTTAAATAAATAAAACTTTAAAAATAAAATAAAATAAAAACCAATTATCTTTTAAATAAAATCATATAAAATATTGTAAACTCATTTTTAAATGCTAATTCAAAAAGCTTTTGTATTTATTCCTATTAAATAAATACTTTTCCAAATTTTTATAAATAAATTACTTTTAAATAGAATAATATAAGACAAATGTATTTTTAAATAAAAACTTTCTCCGTATATTTTAAATCCAAACAATATTATTATTTTTATTTTAAAGATATATATTCCTTTAAATTCAATTTTCAAATCCAAATTCAAATTCAATTTCAATTAACAATCAAATTTAAATATCAATTTAAATATATATATATATATATCAATTTTAAATAAACACATTATTAAATGTAATAATTTATTCTATTTAAAATCAATTTAAGTACACATATATATATACACATATTTAATTAAACACTTATTAAATTAGAAAACAATAAGTATATTAAAAATTTATTTATACAATAACACTAACTAAATAATTATTCTTATTTAAAATCAATCTATAATCATAATTTTAAAACATCTCATTATTAACTAACTGGTTATTTATATTTGAAAATAACAATTTTACCAATTTTAAACAATTTAATTAAAAGATTATCACATTTTAAATTCCTTGAAATTCCGGGATATCACAGAAAACCCCGATCCATTACAACATGACAGGATGAGTCCACCTTAATTCATTGTTCCTTATAGCCAATATATGGAGTCCACTTCAAAATAGAAATAAATTGAAGATGAGGTTTGAAGGTGAAGAATCCCCATGACAGAAGTACAACATTACAACTCAATAATTATACGTTCATATATCATTGCTTATTAAGTTCCCAAATAAATAGAATATGACCCTCCTCCTAATCTACTAGTTAAGGTTCAGAGGCACCATTTTCATATTAAGGTTCGCAGGCACCATTTTCATGTTAAGGTCCATCATTATCAACTTATTTGAGTAGTTTGAATCCACCTAAATTCTATGCAACAAATTGCATGAAAAATTTAATGATATCATGTTTGTTTGAGCAGTTTAAGTCCAACTAACTTGTGTCTAACAAGTTGCATAATTGTAAGTTTAATTGCCTATAAAAGACCCTTAAATTTAAATGTTTCTCACTAAACTTATATATTCAAACTATAATATGTATTTCAATATTTTAATATTTCTCGCATCAATTTTTTTGCTACAGTTGGTACTTTAATTAACAGCCAACCCTTAACACCTCAACCTATAATTCCTCTTTCATTAGGCTTTGGCAAGTATTTATTTTTATGTAACTTTTATATCTATCACATACTTTTATCCAACACTTTTATCCGTTAGTCCATAAATATTTTTTAATCAATCCACTTATGAATTAATAAATCAAAAAACTGTGATGATTGCTTTTGTTTTTTTCTTCTGAACATAAAAAACTTGAATGCGGTTGTTTTACAAATTGTAATTAATAGTTATGGATCGAACAAAAACTAAACGTTACATGGTAATTTTTCTAAACATATTGACCTGTATTATTTGTCTAGAAAATAAATATTGGAATGTACCTCTGAACTTATGGTTTTATGTCCAGGCTCTTTCATACAGTATAGGTTGTGCTTGCAATGGCGTTTACCATTCTGTACAGCATATCAACCTAACAACAGTAATACCTACGTAGATGCATTATCGAAAGATTTTTCAATAACTGTTTTGTGGCCCTATGAAGTTCAATCATCAGAAGCATTTAACTTTATACATGTATGCTTTTTTTTAATTATATATAGTGTGTGCAAGTAACAATATAATATACATTACTAACTTTGGTGTTACATTGCCGTTGTTTGTTAAAGCAAACAACGCATTTCAAAATTTCATGTTCAAGTATAAGCCGGGTATAAATATCAGTACATTACAATTGCGATAAGGTTTTGCAATTTATAACATGGAACCAGAATTCATATGCTGCAGAATTGGACAACATAACTATTTATTTGTTATGCATTTAAAATTTTCTACTATGGTTTTCTTACCAAACTAGTTACATTGTTTTGGTTCTGCACAAGTTTAAATATATCAATAAACAAAGCGGGGTTGTACTAAAATAAAAATAATTGCTATTTGTTACTTAATTCTGCAACTAAATACATGCAGTCTCTTATAAGTTTACGTACACTTCTTTTGTTCATAATTTGTTTACTGCTTGGTCTACTTCATAATCCTTTCGGTTCATTTGTTTAAGGTTTTTACTCCATTGAAAATCAACCCCATATCGGCTATCTAGTCAATCTTATGATCTTTAAAGCCTAACCAATTAGGTGCTCTGTGTTGTTAATGGCCAATAATAGCTAGCAAAATGACTTATACATTAACTCTGCTGACAATTTAACATAAGAAGCTAGAATTCCTAAGTAGACATTTCAAAACAAAGTTCAAGACTTGTGATTAGAATCATTTCACCCTCTTAAACGTCTTACAATCTCTTATAGTTTGATTTCACTTAATCAAGTAACAAAAATGACTAAGATACTAACTTGAGTGCTATGTCATCTTAACATGGGGTTAACCAACATGTACAATTTCAAAGCTAGCAGGCGTATTTCTAATCCAGCATTGCGACATTTTCCATTCAAACCATAGATAATTATCGATAATTACTGATGTTTTAGTCTATTGTTACTAACTTATCATAACACGTTAATCTTTTTAGGATTTTTTGCATTACTTGTCAATTATTATTGATAAAATAATAATAATACATCATGGTATTAATAATACAGAAAAGTATATATAATGGTGTGGGACGCAAACATATGGCATTGTGCTATTCTTTATACGGATAGTTAAATAATTTCTTGTTTACTTCAAAATTAATAAACGGGTCTAAATATGTTTGCCTAAGTGATATATCGTATGCACCGCACTCTCAATTAAAAAGGCAAAAAATCTGGTCCTTTTTAGGGATTTTGTTAGTAATGTAGAACATAGTTTCAAAGATCAAACCATAAATCGAACCGTGTTAGTGCAAGTCAAAGGTTTTAGTGATTCAAACAGTCAAACCGTGAGAATCATGTTAATGGTTATTTTCTATTTTTCTAATTTAAATGTTAATTTATTTTAGTCAATGTTAAAATTTAACCAATTATACTTATTATATTGATTGAAAATCCAAAGGACACAAGCATTAAAACAATCCATCATTTTCCACCCTTTCATTTTATACAAATCCTAGATGTGTGAATCTCGAAAATTGAAAATGACAAGTTGTTATAATATGTTAACATGAAACAAAATATAAAGTCTATTGATGCGTCCTGGATGAACGATAACGGAGAATTTGAATGGGGCATTTGAGTGAGAAAGTTGAATGAAAGGAGAATGCATTCGTGTGCTACCAGTGGAGATTCTGAGCCAAGTATTAGAGATTTATATTTAATTGTGGAGAACGTGAGCGGAGTATTGGAAATTTATATTTTAAGATAAAATTTATTTATATTTAATTAATTAATCATTTTCTTTTAACAATAATACGTGTCAATAATTTGAAAAATAAATAAACAAATTGTAAAAATATAGATTGCTCGGATTCAGTTCAAACCAACTCCATAATGTAGAGCATTTTGATTCGATTGCAATGCAAAACACCACGTCTCAAACGAATCTCAATTGCAAAAATCATTAATTTTAGAAATTTGCAAAAATTTAAATATTACTTAATTGAACATATTTTTAATACCAACTTACCTAATTTTTACATTCATCCCAATGGGGTAGTTGCCCTGTTACCCTTCCTCATACGTTCAATGCGTTGGGAACGATAACAAAGCAAAAATTTAATGCGGTCGGGACTATACAAATATGTGCATTTACCCATCATTCAAGCATCAATGTTTACACACTCTTTATTACGACAACTACCCCACAAGCCATAATTTCTATCGATTAATGTATATTATGGTGTGGATTTCATTTTAAATAAAGTTGCACCCAAGAACCATATACTATGAAAATCTCGATTGAGTTGGTGAATCATTGATCAAGCAACATAGTGTATAAGATTCCAACTACCTCAATATATTACACAAAAGTCCAACCTTAAACCATGTGTTTAAATATAGTCATAGTCTAGTGTCTAATTGTATGTTACAACTAAATATGCTAAATGTTAAGAAACCGAGCTCCAAGTTGCGCATTTTTTGATCCTGCATCTATCCAGCAATCCAACACTCTAACTAGTGCTCCATCAAGCTAATCCTACGTTGGATCGTAATACATACATACATATACTGAATGTAACGACCCGCCTTTCATTCCAGAGAAAGACGCATCATTAAGAAGAAAGAAATGGATAGAAAAGAGAAAAGATAGGAAAGAAAGAAACAAACACCATCAGAATCTCACAGCGGAATGAATAAATTATATTATATCACATAAAACATTACATAGTATCATATACATCAGAGTTATACAGCTAATACAACATAAACTAGATAGTTATAAACATCTGTCTAGCAGTTACAATTCAAGTACATCAGAGAAAATAGATACAACTCAAATACAGCGGAAGCACTATATATATCTACACACTGAAGCCTCCTGCTCCATATCTCCTTCGGAACTCATCAAAGCAATCCTGAAACACTTGACTACTCATATATAATATGAGTACCCAAGAGTTTAATAAAACAGAAAATAAACACTCGGGTCGGACATGGGTCTAGTGTGAGTAAACGGGTTTAAACTTGTTTAACTTTAGAAAATCTTTTTGGAAAAGGTATCACGTAAGACTTTCCACACATAAACATGGAAAAGTTTTTACCTTACGCTAACCAAAATATTTGATAGGAAATCCAGTGATATTATAATAATGTCTAGGGTTTTCAAAATAAAATACAGAAATAGCTGGAATGCTTACATCTCACGTTCCAACATAGTTGGGCACAATCAAAACTATACAAACACTTATTGGATTTTGGATTCCATCAATGGCAGGGCTATCGAGGTACCGCCCGTCACAGTACGTGGCCTAGATCATCGTATCGAGGAGTACGCCCGCTCCCCTGCAACACAAAGCCGGAACCATCCCTTACTGGACAGTCCCAAACAAGACCACCCCGCAGATTGGCCGTCGCCAACTACCACACAACCAAAATAAAAAGGGACCTCTAGAAAGGGGTAAATCTCGTCCTACTTGGGCATGACCCACTTAGCCTTGTTGCACCTCCTCTGTTTTAGCCATTCCCGGTTGATAAGGCTTGAGGCTATGATTACCTTTATAGGACACATCAACCTTAGAATGCTCATCGTCCACCTGACGATGTCCTGAAAGTATTCAATCCATACAAGTTCATTCCGGGTTCGAACGAAACCGAAGGCACTATCTCGTTGCACTCATTTTGGAATCACCCTCAGAGTCAACGACCATAGCCCTTGCACTGTGAATCACCATCTCGAACCTGTAAGTACTATTTCTGTCAAACTCATCACGGAATCACCCTCAGAGTTATACTGACGAATAGTCCTTACACCTCGAGTCGTCACTCTTCACTTGAGATTCATGACCTAACATTTAATTTGGATCGATGTGGTTTTCGGAATTCCAAATTTGAAAATTCGATCCCGGTCTCATCGAAATCCAAACACCATCTTAATGTCCAAGTGAATTTAGTTTGAACAATTAATTCAATTCATCATTATCTATTTCACACAGATAGATAAATTACATATCACAATAGATAATCACATTCATCATCATAAACAAATAACCCGTATCATAATCACAAACAGATAATCTTCACAAACAGATAATCATCATAAACAGGTAATCCATATTATCATACTTTAACTAAGCATCCATATCATATAGATATTACTCATCTCATTTCTGAGATCACAACCATCCAATGGAATATCAATATCATCCATAAGCAATGATTTATTAACTATCATCTATAATTAATTTAAAATGAATTAAATTAATTACTTCTACCTCTAATTAATTTAAAATAAATTAAATTAATTACCACATCTATAAATCTTGCTTATATATCCATTAATTAATTAACCCAGTTAATTAATCATTCTCTAAGTATTCAACTTGATTAAACACATTTGATTAATCATTATCTAATTACAATAAGTAATTAGTCTTTAATTAATTTCACAAAAATTAATCAACCTTAATCATTAGTAATTAACATTTAATTACTTCATTAATTAATTAACTATAATTAATTACATTTATCTTTAATTATTTACATTAATTAATCACTTAATTATTAATTATTACTTAATTAATCAATTCTTAATTACATCATTAATTATATTAATTAATGATCTCTAATTTATATTTAAATAAATTACTTTATTTAAAATTAATTACAATTAGTAACTAAATTAAAATACAATTATTAATCACCATTGATTAATATCAGTTCAGTAATTAACTCCCCTTAATTACTCATAACAAATTAATTATCCCATAATTAATCATCTTCATTAATTAATCCCTTGATTAATTACAAAAGTAATTACCCAAATTACTTAATTAAAAATCATCTTCACTAATTACATTCCAGTAATTATCATTTATTACTTCTCTATTAATCATGGTCCATTAATTACATTAAGTAATTACTCTTTATAAATCATCAAATGATTTACTTAAATTAATTAAATTAAATTAAACAAATCACATTATCAAAATTAATTACAATAAGTAATTAATCCCTTAATTACTTTTACCAAGTAATTATACTTAACCATTTACAATTTGATTATCTTCAATTAATTAATCTAATTAATTATCAGAATTAATCACATTAATTAATTACTTAATTAACCTTAGATAATTATCTTTATTAATTAACAACATTTCTTTAATTAATTACTTGAGAAAAATTATCTTAGATTAATCTTTATTAATCATCTCTAATAAAAAATTAATCTAAAACATTAATTAAAATTAAATAATTAAGACATTCCTTAATAAATTCTTTTATTATGTTAAATATTTCTAAGATAATTCATTCACCTTATTAATAAATTAACATTCAAATGTATTTAAAACAATACATTTCTAAATTAAATTCAAATTCCATTTTAAAAATTAAGATTTAAAAAAATGTTTAACTATTTAAACATTAATCCAAATTTAAATAAATTTATAATCCTTAAAATAAAAGTGAAAACATTCATTACTTATATAAGAAAAGTTTAAAACCAAATTACTTAATTTTATTAAAGAAATCAAGCTTTTTAAAATAAATTGATTATTTTACTTTTCAAACTAAAGTTAAACACATCATAACTTTAATTCAAATATTAGAGAAAAGAATTTTATCAAGTTTAAAACATTTGTTTGAAATTAAATACATTTTTTTAAATTCTACTTTAAAACATTTTAAACTTGATCAATATTTTAAAATTTACAAACTGATCAAAATTAAAATTCTGGATTCATAGTCAATATGAAAACCATATTGAAACTCGATTTTTAAACTTGATTTAAATCTTGCTTAAATTTAAAATTTTCATTTTTTTTTAACTTTGAATTCAAAAGTTCATTTGAATTTAGATTCAAACTTTGCATTTTAAAAACTCTGCTTAAATCCTGATTTTAAAATTCAAATTTCATTTAAACTTTCGAAAGTGCATACTGTCAGGTTTTATAACCTGAAACTAAAATAACCCGAGACCCCTCAAAATTTGCTTCGAGTTCACACATTATCTGCTTCGAGTAATCTACTCGTTCTACCCGAGTATAACTCGAGTCAAAATCCTGCACAACCCCAAAATAGTTCACCAGAACTTCAAATATGCACGGTGCATATGCACCATTGCTCAGTCCATCTCCAGCCACCATAGCCAACCTCACCGCGTCGCCGATCACCATCCAATACGATTGCAACCATCATAGTACTCACTGCAGCTCAAAATCAAATTCGAGATAGCCAAGCCAAACCTGGAAACTCGACACTGCCACAAAAGCCAAACCTGTCAACACTGCACTAACTCTCCTCCGATCATCTGAGATACCGCGACTCCGGCCAACGCTCCATCTACGCCTCCTCTTCCTAATCCCAAAGGCTTGCATCACTCGATGCAACAGAGAAACCAAAAAAATCTACAAAAACCCGCAACTTCAGAAACTTGGGTTACAAACCTGGAATGAACAACCACCGTCGCCATTTACCTCTAACCTTCCACCTGACAATTTTCCCCCACTCTCAAATCAATCCTCCACCTCCAGGAAGAACCACATTATCCCAATACCGCTAGACAATCAGATAAACCCAAAATTCCCAATTCTGTTCAATTAAGTAATACGAACTTCATAGTTGATTAAAAAATATGATATTTGTTTTAAAATTCATGATTTCAATCATGCATTCAAATTATAAAACTGTTTTAATAATTTAAGAAGATTTAGATTTGCTTATTTGAAAATTAACTTTCATTACAGTTTACAGTGGAAACAGATTTTAAATTAAATCTTAATTATGATTTATAAACTTAATCTATACTAAACAAACATCTTCCATTTACATAACAAATCCTACTGAGAATCAATTCAAGAGGTATTGTTTTTTTCTATTTAAAATCTTAGTTTTAAAACAAAACAGGTATGCAGATAGATTTCTGGCATCAGCTACACACATATATATATGTGTGTGTGTGTGTGTGTGTGTGTGTGTGTGTGTGTGTGTGTGTATACACAAAATTTCATTACAATACAATCACACAAACATGCTCATTTCACATGCAACAGATAATTTAAAGCAATTTTTAAATTGTGAAGTTATTCACAAAAAATGAAGGCACTGCAGTTCAAATCATAGCAATTTTGATTTATTTTTTTAAAACAGTTTGCATAAGAATCTGGAGTTCTATTTCTTGCTTAAGCATTGATTTTTAAAAAGGGAGAACTGTTTTTAAAATTGAAATTTATTCACTTATTATTGAAGAGGCAGAGAACCAACTCAGATGCATTCATATTTCCTGGAACCAGATTTGCATTTGCATTGATGATTCTGGGATTTTAATCTGCTTGTTGAAGTTGCTTTTCTTGTTGTTGTAGATTATTAAAACTACAGCAGAACTCCATTCTTCTTGCTTAGATTTGAATTGAAGTTGATCTTTTAATAGATTTTAGATTTGAGAATTAAATTTGTAGATCTGGTCTGCTGACTTGTATGAATTTGTTTACAGATTTTATATTGAAGTTGTTTTACAGAATTGGTTTTGAAATTTTGTTTTAAATCTGATTTCAGTTTCATTTGAAGAAAATTGTTTTGAACTAAATGAATTTGCAAGGTTTTCTTATCTAAAATAATCTTTTCAAAAATAAATTAACATGCCACTTGTTACTTATGTTTGTAAAGTAATTACAAGTGTCTTCTTTATAATTTGAATGCTTAACACATGTTCTTTTCAATATAAAAATAGATTTCTTAATTTTATAAATGTTTTTAAATTCTTCTTAAACAATTTCTAATTTAATTTAACATGTTTTAAATGTTTTATCTATATTTAGCCTTACATGATTACATATAAACTACTTTTATAAAATTACACATCTAAATGTAAATTTGAATATTATTTTAAAAAATATTTTTTTTTAAAACTAAATTTTCAAAAGAGAAAATTTAAAAAGAAAAAGAACATTGAATTTAATTTTATTCCAAAGTTTTCAATCCAAAATATTTTACTCTAATATAATTGAACTAAATATATTTGAAAAGGAAAAAAATTTAAAATAAAACAAAATAAACTTTTATTATAAAAGTACAAATTTTTAAACAAAATAAATATTTTACTTTAATTTCTTATGAAAATATAAGATAAACTTTTTAAAAAAAAATTTTGAAAAGTTTTCAATACTAATTTTAATCAATTTAATCAATTCATAATTTATATAAGTTTGAAAATATTCTTATTAAATTTAAATTTGAATTAAAAATCAAATTCTCTATTTACAATGTATACACATATATACATTATAAATAAAATATTCTTTAAATTAGCTTAGAAAGACAATTTTATCATTTAAATATTTTTAACTCTTGAAAAGAATAAAATTCTCAAATATAAAATTATCATTATTATAAATTTTGAAAAGAATATCATTTGTCAAACAAAATAATTATTAGTTTTTAAAAGATAATTTTTGTTTGAATTAGATTATTAAATCAACATTTCTCATTTTAAAATATTTATTGGTGAAATTATTAAATAAATATTGCCTAAATTTCCGGGACATCACATTCCTCCCCCCTTAAATGAATTTCGTCCCCGAAATTTAAAAGCAAAGGTAATTTAATAATCCCATGCATATTTTAAATTTTAAAATAGCAAACATATGCTATCAACCAAATACTAGCAACCATAGCAACCAATTCAAACAAACAATTCTAACTATCCAGACAAGATTCTGGATAGGATTCCCTAGAGTTTCCTAGGTATAAACACCGGAACACTCGCTCTACAGAATCTAAACTAGCTACACTACTCAGATCTAGAGCTCCTATGTGTCTAGATTTACAAATCTCAACAGGGAACTAGACCACTGACAAGTCCTGATCAACTTCCAAATCTCCCAGAACTACTGATTCTAAAACTAGTGATAGACCATGCACGCACTCCTTCAGAGATACGTGAAAAACATAACAAATTCCAGCCATCCGAACTGGAAATTCAATCCTGCAGACCAAACACTTATCCCTTAAGAGTAAACAGAAAGATCCAATCTCTTATCTACAAATCTCTCCTACCGATCCTGGGCTGCCTTCAACCTTCTAGATCAATCAATTCTTCACAGATGCTTCACGGAACAAATCTGGACAAAGAAATAAACGATCTCTAGATCCTACTCAACAAAATGGTTCTCCCAAGATCCATCAAAAACCATCACATAAACTCTACTACACAAACAACAGAAGACTTCAAACATACTACTCCTATTCAGAAAACAGAACAGATGCACAAGACAATCAAGCCTCCAGATCCAAAAATGAATTTTCTGTAGAAATTTTCTGATCTAAGACAAAACTCAAATTCCCAATGAATCAGGTGTTTCTTCTACTCGGAATAGCTGCCACCATGCTTCCACTGCATAACTCTGATTTGAGAATGCTGTTGATGAACACAAGTATAGACTTGATCAATCCATCCCGGAACATTTTTCATCAAATGCCATAAAATCTCGGTGACCTATTCGATTCGGTCACAAACACCACAGCGAAAATTCAACCAGAATTCTAGATCCGATCAATCTTGCCAGCTAAAACAGATCTCTTTCCCAAAGAACCTTCCTACTAAACTGAACCACTGGTAAAGCTCCAAGAACTAAGTCGATACAGAACTCAATCTCTCGATGTGGATGCAAATCTTAATTCCTTCGAAGATATCCAGAAAATACCAAACCACTTCGATAACTCTAACATCCTCTAGAGATGCTTCAATCCAAACAAAGATTACTAAGAGAACTTTCGAACCATTGCAAGTCACTTTTGCGATTCTACTCAGTTCAGATCCCCAAGAAACCGTTTTCTCTTCAACAATCAGAACAGCTAAGCCTTCTAACCAAAAGAAGAAACTAGTGGTCCACCTTCAACCACAAACATCTCACCCAGCTGAGCTTCCCAAAGAAATGGACAAACTTCACCATCTGCCCGGCCTACTGACAAAAGAATCACAAAAATTTCTGAACCATCGAAGAAACATGCCATTCTACCGCTTCCGGACTCCACCTCTAGGATATAGCTAAGCCAAGAGACTATCCTGATAGCACACACATCACCTCTAAGCTGCTACTGCTGCCAAAGACTTTCTTATCCAAAAGCTCATCGAATCACACAGCTACACCAGCCACTTCCACAATAGAGCCTTCAATAGACAGATATCCCTTAGGAAACTCGATCTCAAACTAAGCACAAATACTCTGCCAAACTGAGTCTCAAACTCAAATATAGACATAACTCCTTCCTAAAGTTGCCAAGATACCCTCGCTGGCTTCAGTACTCCCAACTGATCCAGGCTCAAGAAAAATCCATGAGTGCAACCAACCTTACATTCCAAAGATGAACTCCAAATCTTGAAAAGATTTCCTTCAGAGATCGGTGAAATCCTTCACACCAAACTGCAAAACTACACAAGATGCCCAAAAATGCCCTAGCAGATTCACTTCCAACCTCAAGCACTCGGACTCCAACCATTGGTAGTTGTGTTACACACACCACTACCCTATCTACCTCTAGAACTTATATTGGAAACCCGAACAGGTATCCCAATCAAATAGGTAGAAATATATATATATATATATATATATATATATATATATATATATATATATATATATATATATATATATATATATATATATATTCAAAATTACAAATACGCTCTCTCAAGACAGACACCACTCAGAGTCTAGGTATTCGCTCAACCAAGCGCTCTGATACCACAATGTAACGACCCGCCTTTCATTCTAGAGAAAGACGCATCATTAAGAAGAAAGAAAGGGATAGAAAAGAGAAAAGATAGGAAAGAAACAAACAAACAACATCAGAATCCCACAACGGAACAAACAAATTATATTATATCACATAAAACATTACATAATATCATATACATCAGAGTTATATAGCTAATACAATACAAACTAAACAGTTATAAACATCTGTCTAGCAGTTACAATTCAAGTACTCAGAGAAAACAGATACAACTCAAACACAGCGGAACCACTATATATATCTACACGCTGAAGCCTCCTGCTCCATATCTCCTCCAGAACTCGTCAAAGTAATCCTGAAACACTTGACTACTCATACATAATATGAGTACCCAAGAGTTTAATAAAACAGAAAATAAACACTCGGGTCAGACATGGGTCTGGTGTGAGTAAACGGGTTTAAAGTTGTTTAACTTTAGAAAATATTTTGTAAAGAAAAGGCATCACGTAAGACTTCCCACACATAAACATGGAAAAGTTTTTACCTTACGCTAACCAAAACATTTGATAGGAAATCCAGTGATATTATAATAGTGTCTAGGGTTTTCAAAATAAAATACAGAAATAGATGGAATGCTTACATCTCACGTTCCAACATAGTTGGGCACAATCAAAACTGTACAGGCACTTATTGGATTTTGGATTCCATCAATGGCAGGGCTATCGGGGTACCGCCCGTCACAGTACGTGGCCTAGATCACCGTAACCGAGGTGTAACGACCCGCCATCCATCTCCATAGAGTGACGCATCATTAATAAGAAAGAAAGGGATAGAAAAAGAGAAAGAAAGAGAAGAAATAAGAAACAACACATCAGAATCTAAACAGCGGAACTAATAAATTATATTAATAACATAAAATATTACATAGTTTACAACCACTATCAGAGTACACAGATAATACAACACATACTAGACAGTTATAAACACCTGTCTAGTATTTACAACATAATACAACTCAGAGACAATACAGAACACACAGCGGAATACTATATATCTAACGCAGAAGCCTCCTGCTCCATTGCTCCTTCACCGTTCGTCAAAGCTAACCTGAATCCCTTGGCTACTCGTAAAAATTTGAGTACCCAAGAGTTTAAGAAAAACAGAATAAACTCCGGGTCAGACATGGGTCTGGCGTGAGTAACAGGTTAAAGTTGCTTAACTTTGAAAAACCTTTGGAAAGAAAAAGGTATCACGTAAGACTTTCCACACATAAATATGGAAAAGTTTTTACCTTACGCTAACCAAAACATTTGATAGGAAATCCAGTGATATTATAAAAGGTCTAGGGTTTTCAAGTAAATATGAAATAACCGAAATTGTTACATTATTAAATTCCAGCTACTAGCCACAAAAGTGGGTAATACAATCAAAACCGTTGACACTCATTGGATTTTGGATTCCATACAATGGCAGGGCTACTGGCGTACCGCCCGTCACCATACGTGGCCTAAATCAACGTACCGAGGAGTACGCCCGCTCCCCTGCAACACAAGGCCGGAACCATTCCTTACTGAACAGTTCCGAACAAGACAACCCCGCAGTTGGTGCGCAATTCCAACTGCCCACTAAGCCGAATAAAAAGGGACCTCTAGACAGGGGAAAATCTTGCTCTCCAGTGGGAGCTACCCACGAAGCCTTGCTGCACCTCCCCTGTTTTAGCCATTCCCGGTTGATGAGGCTTGAGGCTACGATTACCTTTAGAGAACACATCTCTTAGAATGCTCATCGTCCACCTGACGATGTACTGAAAGCATTCAATCCATACAAGTTCGTTCTGGGTTCGAACGAAACCGAAGGCATTATCTTGTTACACTCGTTTTGGAATCACCCTCAGAGTTAACGACGATAACCCTTGCACTCTAAATCTCCATCTCAAGCCTATAAGTACTATTTCCATCAAACTCATCACGGAAGCACCCCAGAGTTATACTGACTAATAGTCCTTACACCTCGAGTCTTCACTCTTCACATAAGATTCACGACCTATCGTTAATTCGGATCGATGTGGTTTTCGGATATCCAAATATGGAAACCCGATCCCGGTCTCATCGAAATCCAAAGCGTGTCTTTTAGGTCCAAGTTGTTTTCGAGTTTAAAACAATTCAATTACATTATCTATATACACACAGATAGATAATTCACAGATTCACAACAGATAATTATCATTATCATAACCACAGATAATTCACATTATCACTATCAAAGATAATCAATATCATCATCATAATGCAACCAATGCATCCATATCACTCAACATTACTAATCTCATAGTTGAGATTCAAACCATTCAAGGCAACCAATATCATCCATTTATAAGCAATGATCTATAATCACGTTATCTATAATTATTTTAAAATGAATTAAATTAATTACATCTCCTCTAATTAATTTAAAATGAATTAAATTAATTACTTAAACAATATAAATCTTGCTTACATCAACGTTAATTAATTACAAATTAATTAATTAACTAACCTCCGATTTATCATCTTAATTAATCAATCCTGATTAATTATACTTCAATTAATTTCACAAAATTAATTACTCTAAACCAAATACAGTAATTATCCTTTAATTACTTCATTAATTAATTAACTATAATTAATTACATTTAACCTTAATTAATTACAATTTATTAATTACCCTTAATCACTTATTAATGATTAATTAATCTTAATTAATCAATCTTAATTACATCATCAATTATATTAATTAATGATCTTTATTTAATTAGTTATCTTATTTAAATTAATTACATTAGGTAATTAATCTCAATTAAACCATAATTATTAATCCCCTTTGATTAATTAAAATCAGTAATTAACCACCCTTAATTACTTATCAAATTAATTACTTATTAATTAATTTCTTCAATTAATCCCTTGATTAATTATAAAGTAATTTAATCTAAATTACTTCCACACTTAAACCATCTTCCACTCATTACATCCAGTAATTATCATTAATTACTTTACTAAGTAATTACATTCCATTAATTACATTAAGTAATTTTTATCAAATCTAGAGTTTAAAATTAATTAAACTTAATTAATTAATTTAAACCAATCACATTAAACTCCATTAATTATATTAAGTAATTAATTTCTTAATTACTTCCATTAAGTAATTAACTTAAATAAATTTTATAATTGATTATCGTTTAATGAATTAATCTAATTAATTATTTATTAATTAATTGTTAAATAATCTCAAGTTAATGACCATCATTAACTATTAACCAAACTTTAATTACTTTTCTTAAGTAATTAATTTTCATTAATCATTATTAATTTTAAATTAGTTATCTTTAATATCCAATTAATTAACCTTTAATTATTTAGTTAATTAAGTGTTATCTGTGACTTAATTAATTCATAATTACTTGATTATTTAATTACTAATCATTAATTAAATCTAATTAATGATCCTTAATTATGGATTAATTATCCTTAATTAATTAATTAACTTAAACTTTAAATTATTAATTTAAAACCCTTAGTTATCCTAATTACATAAACTATTCATTTAATTACCTTAATAATTAAATGAAATTTAAAGTCATTAATTAATTATAAATTTACTTTAAGATAAAACCTTTCTTAACAATAGTTAAATTGTCATTTATAAACACTATTGCAAATATTTATTTCAAATTCAATTTCAATTTCTATTTTAAGTTTAAACTTCAGAATGAAACCAAGTTATCTTTAACCAATATGAAATTTGTAAATCATATGTTAAAGAATACTTATAAAAGAAATTTAAAGGTTTTAAACCAATTTCCTTTTTAATCTCAGATTATTAAAGCATACTTTAACCTTTCAACTTATTTACAATTTTTAATTTATAAACTTTACTTTATTTCCACTCTTAAGATTTAAATCAAATTTGAAATTCAAATTTAAAATTATGATTTAACTTTGATTAAATCTTCTACTACATTTCAAAACTCCATTTAAATTCAAATTCTTTAATTTCATTTAACTTCTTAAACACTTAATAATATTAAGACAAATTTGAATTTAAAAACTCATTATTTCCCAAACTAGATTCAAATTCAACTTGAATCTATTTTTTTTTAAACTAATATTTAAACTTAAACCCAGATTGAAAAGTAGATTTAAATCCCATTTAAAAACTTTTACTTCTATTTGAATTCAGAGTTTAAATTTAATTTAAAATTTTAAATAGAATAACAAGTTTCCGTTTAAACCCGTTACCATACTAAAACCCCACCTGCCCACATTCTGCTTCGAGTCATCATGCCTAAAATCTCGAGCAAAACTTCGGACTACCCGAGGAAAATTCGAGACAAATATACTGCCTCCACCCAGAAAACATCATAGTCCAAAAGTGCACGGTGCACATGCACCGTGCCTCCAGCTAACTTCAGCCACCTCCGGTGGTCTCCCCACGTCGGCAACCAACCCCACGACCCAACACGACCATTAGTTCTTCCCTTCGCAGCTCGAAATCAGATTCGAGACTTAATCCCAAAATCTGGAACCAGAAAGACAAAACTCCACCAAAAATTGTCATCGCCTCATCCAAGCATCCCCGATCACCAGTAATCTTGCAACACCGGCCACAGTCACATCTACTACCATTCTTCCACCTCCCAAAATTCCAATGCACTCGGTCCACAGTAGAAGGCAAGAATGATCGATCAGCCTAACATAGTTAAACTAGGGCTACAGACAAGAAATCAACATCACTGCTTCCATGGTGATTTGCATCACCATCACATATTTTTCCAAGCTTCATTGGTTACTACTCTACCCACAAGCAGAATCCCGATATCCCCAAATTGATAGATCATCAGCAATCTCCAATTTCCCCTGTACGGTTAAATACAGAACTGTATGCTTATTTTCATTCTAAAAATTTTGATTTTAGTGTTGAAATTTATGTTTTGCTTTGTGTTTCCACTTTATATTACTGAATCCATAATTTTACAAAGTTTGATTTTCACTTTGTATAACAATCACAGTTGTTTCTTTTTTTTATTTCCAGAGACATTTAGATGTGATTTTGCTTGAATAAGTTTTAAAACATTAATCCATGATAAATCAAACAACTTTTGTTTATAAACCAAATCCTATTAACAATTGTTTGAAGAGAAAATGAATCTAAATCTAAAACAGGAAACTACAATTTAAAAACAGAGGATATTCATTTTGGGAATAAAACATGCATAATGCAGACTACATTTTCATATATATATATATATATATATATATATATATATATATACTGCAGATTTAATCATAGAAATAACAACAACCTTATTTTATACTTAATTTTTTATTTAAAATAAAGTTACTCACCTTATAAATTCAGAAGATAGTGCCTCCAATTTTATTTGAAAAGCTTGAAAACTCTGAACCCTTTTTGCTTTGAAACTGGATTGCTTCTTTGTTTTGCTTAAGAATTTTAAACTGCAGTTTGCTCCATTATATTAAAACTGCATACATGCATTGATTTCCAGGTTCTAAGTGAAATGCAGGCTTCATCTTTGCTTCCAGATCTTTCAATTGCATGCATGCTACAGATTTCCAGATTTTGAAATAATGCAGGTCTTCATATTTTAATTTGGTGACAGGTTAGGTTTTAAGATTTTAGATTTACAGGGAAATGATTTGTAGGCTTGATATTTGAAGATGGTGCAGGTTATTGTTTTCTAGAAAAATTGAAAGTGTTATGCAGGCCTTGCATTATGTAATGAATTACAGGCAAAAGGGATTGCATGTTTGAACTGAGGCTTTTGAAGATGATTACTGACCTTTGTTTTGAACATGATTTACTTGATTACAAATTTTGGATCTGAAAAATAGTTTTCATGTTTCCAGATTTTTTTGTATTTTGGGTTTGAAGATTTATGTTTGGCTTTTGATTTTGAAAAAGGAAAGAAATGAAGAATGTGAAAGTGTTTTATATGGAATAAAATTTTTGTTTAATTAAAATTTAAAGAAAATAAAACAAGTATTGACACTTGTCCTATACATTAACATTTGTCACCTTAAATGTCTTATTTCCTAACACATGTTCTTTTAATTAGTAAAATGTTACATTTGTCTTAAATGTTAATTTGTTATAATTGTGTAATTTAGTTATAGTTAAATGATAATTAGATATTTAGTTAACAAGTTAATATAAGATAAAAGTAAATCTTTGTTTGATTAATTAGTTAACATGTAGATAAATTTTAAAATGAATAAATCAAATTTTATTTATAAAATGAAGCTTATACAAATATTTCAAAATCAAAGCAAATTAAAAACATTTATACTTTAAACTTTAAAAGCTTTGAATTCAAGTTCAAATTAAATTTTGAAATCAAGTTTATTTACAAATATAACTACACAATTAAATTTTTGAAAAACAATTATTTTTATTTTTATATAAAAATCTATTTGTTAAAAACAATGTATTATTATATTTTTAAAAATAACAGCATTTGGTAACTATAAATAATTTATAAAAGAAATTGTTTCTTTATCAATAAATTATTTATTTTGTTCAACTATATTTTTAAGAAATCAAAATAAACCTTATTTTTATTTATTAAATTTAAACTTGAGTTAAACATATTTTAAATTATTTCAATATTCACCTTATGCATTTAAAATCATATTGTTATTTATTATATACCTTTAAAAACTTAATATTAAATAAATTATTTTAAACAAATTAAATTTTTATCTTAACTATTTAAAAACCCTATTTTATTTATTAATTAACCTTTTAAAAGTTTAACTTTCAAATAAAATCAAAATTCTCAGTTTTTATTAAAGATATATATATTTTTATAGAAAACAGGATTTATTTATTTATTAGATTAAAAACAAGATCTATTAACAATATATACATATTCTATATACATTGTAAATATAAAACAATTATTAGATTTAAAAAGATAAAATCTATCAATTAACTATTTATTTTATTGGATTATTAATTTAATTCAAATCTTATTAACAAAATTATAAAACCAATTTAATTTTTATTTCAGATTATTAAATTGATATTGCTTAAAATTTCGGGTCATCACACGAGGAGTACGCCCGCTCCCCTGCAACACAAAGCCGAAACCATCCCTTACTGGATAGTCCCGAACAAGACCACCCCGCAGATTGGCCGTCGCCAACTGCCACACAACCGAAATAAAAAGGGACCTCTAGACAGGGGTAAATCTCGTCCTGCTTAGGCATGACCCACTTAGCCTTGCTGCACAACCCCTGTTTTAGCCATTCCCGGTTGATGGGCTTGAGGCTACGTTACCTTTATAGGACAATCAATCTTCGAATGCTCATCGTCCACCTGACGATGTTCTGAAAGCATTCAATCCATACAAGTTCGTTCCGGGTTCGAACGAAACCGAAGGCACTATCTCGTTGCACTCATTTTGGAATCACCCTCAGAGTCAACGACCATAGCCCTTGCACTCTGAATCACCATCTCTAACCTATAAGTACTATTTCCGTCAAACTCATTACGGAATCACCCTCAGAGTTATACCGACGAATAGTTCTTACACCCCGAATCTTCACTCTTCACTTGAGATTCACAACCTAACATTTTATTTGGATCGATGGGATTTTCGGAATTCCAAATTTGAAAATCCGATCCCGGTCTCATCGAAATCCAAACGCCATCTTAATGTCCAAGTGAATTTAGTTTGAACAATTAATTCAATTCATCATTATCTATTTCACACAGATAGATAAATTACATATCACAATAGATAATCACATTCATCATCATAAACAGATAACCCGTAGCATAATCACAAACAGATAATCATCATAAACAGATAATCCATATTATCATACTTTAACTAAGCATCCATATCATATAGATATTACTCATCTCATTTCTGAGATCACAACCATCCAATGGAATATCAATATCATCCATAAGCAATGATTTATTCATCTATAATTAATTTAAAATGAATTAAATAAATTACTTCCATCTCTAATTAATTTAAAATAAATTAAATTATTATATATCCATTAATTAATTAACCCAGTTAATTAAACATTCTCTAAGTATTCAACTTGATTAAAAATATTTGATTAATCATTATCTAATTACAATAAGTAATTAGTCTTTAATTAATTTCACAAAAATTAATTAACCTTAATCATTAGTAATTAACATTTAATTACTTCGTTAATTAATTAGCTATAATTAATTACATTTATCCTTAATTAATTACATTAATTAATCACTTAATTATTAATTATTACTTAACTAATCAATTCTTAATTACATCATAATTATATTGATTATTGATCTCTAATTTATAATTAAATAAATTACTTTATTTAAAATTAATTAATTTAGTAATTAAATTTAGAATACAATTATTAATCACCATTGATTAATATTAATTCAGTAATTAACTCCCCTTAATTACTCACAACAAATTAATTATCCCATAATTAATCATCTTCATTAATTAATCCCTTGATTAATTACAAAAGCAATTTCCCAAATTGCTTAATTAAAAATCATCTTCACTAATTACATTCCAGTAATTATCATTTATTACTTCTCTAAGTAATCATGCTCCATTAATTACATTAAGTAATTACTCTTTATAAATCATCAAATGATTTACTTAAATTAATTAAATTAAATTAATTAATTAAAACAAATCACATTATCAAAATTAATTACAATAAGTAATTAATCCCTTAATTACTTTTACCAAGTAATTATACTTAACCATTTACAATTTGATTATCTTCAATTAATTAATCTAATTAATTATCAGAATTAATCACATTAATTAATTACTTAATTAACCTTAGATAATTATCTTTATTAGTTAACAACATTTCTTTAATTACTTACTTGAGAAAAATTATCTTAGATTAATCTTTATTAATCATCTCTAATAAAAAATTAATCTAAAACATTAATTAAAATCACATAGTTAAGACATTCCTTAATTAAATTCTTTCGTTATCTTAAATATTTCTAAGATAATTCATTCACCTTATTAATAACTTTATTAACATTCAAATGTATTTGAAACAATACATTTCTAAATTAAATTCAAATTCCATTTTAAAAATTAAGATTTTAAAAAAATGTTTAACTATTTAAACATTAATCCAAATTTAAATAAATTTATAATCCTTAAAATAAAAGTGAAAACATTCATTACTTATATAAGAAAGGTTTAAAACCAAATTACTTAATTTTATTAAGGAAATCAAGCTTTTTAAAATAAGTTGATTATTTTACTTTTCAAATTAAAGTTAAACACATCATAACTTTAATTCAAATATTAAAGAAAAGAATTTTATCAAGTTTAAAACATTTGTTTGAAATTAAATTCATTTTTTTAAATTCTACTTTGAAACATTTTAAACTTGATCAATATTTTAAAATTTACAAACTGATCAAAATTAAAATTCTGGATTCATAGTCAATATAAAAACCATATTGAAACTTGATTTTTAAACTTGATTTAAATCTTTCTCAAAATTTAAAATTTTCATTTTTTTAAAAACTTTGAATACAAAAGTTCATTTGAATTCAGATTCAAACTTTGCATTTTAAAAACTCTACTTAAATCCTGCTTTTAAAATTCAAATTTCATTTAAATTTTAGAAAATGCATACTGTCAGGTTTTATAACCTGAAACTAAAATAACCCGAGACCCCTCAAAATTTGCTTCGAGTTCACACACTATCTGCTTCGAGTAATCTACTCGTTTTACCCGAGTATAACTCGAGTTAAAATCCTACACAACCCCAAAATAGTTCACCAGAACTTCAAATATGCACGGTGCATATGCACCGGTGCTCAGTCCATTTCCAGCCACCATAGCCAACCTCACTGTATCACCGATCACCATCCAATACGATTGCAACCATCATAGTACTCACTGCAGCTCGAAATCAAATTCGAGATAGCCAAGCCAAACTTTGAAACTCAACATTGCCACAAAAGCCAAACATGTCAACACTGCGCTACCTCTCCTCCGATCATCTGAGACACCGCGACTCCGGCCAACGCTCCATCTACGCATCCTCTTTCTAATCCCAAAGGCTTGCATCACTCGATGCAACGGAGAAACCAAAAAAATCTATAAAAACCCCCAACTTCAGAAACTAGGGTTACAAACCTGGAATGAACAACCACCGTCGCCAATCACCTCTGACCTTCCACCTGGCAATTTTCCCCCACTCTCAAATCAATCCTCCACCTCCGGCAGAACCACATCATCCCAATACCACTAGACAATCAGATAAACCCAAAATTCCCAATTCTATTCAATTCAGTAATACTAACTTCACAGTTGATTAAAAAATATGATGTTTGTTTTAAAATTCATGATTTCAATCATGCATTCAAATTATAAAACTGTTTTAATAATTTAAGAAGATTTAGGTTTGCTTATTTGAAAATTAACTTTCCTTACAGTTTACAGTGGAAATAGATTTTAAATTAAATCTTAATTATGATTTATAAACTTAATCTATACTAAACATACATCTTCCATTTACATAACAAATCCTACTGAGAATCAATTCAAGAGGTATTGTTTTTTTCTATTTAAAATCTTAGTTTTAAAACAAAACAGGTATAAAGATAGATTTCTGGCATCAGCAACACATATATACATATTTATATATGTATACACAAAATTTCATTACAATACAATCACATAAACATGCTCATTTCCACATGCAACAGATAATTTAAAGCAACTTTTAAATTGTTCACCAAAAACGAAGGCACTGCAGTTCAAATCATAGAAGTTTTGATTTTTTTTTAAAAACAGTTTGCATAAGAATCTCTTAAGCGTTGATTTTTAAAAAGGGAGAACTGTTTTTAAAATAGTAATTTACTCACTTAATATTGAAGAGGTAGAGAACCAACTCAGATGCATTCATATTTCCTGGAACCAGATTTACATTTGCATTGATGATTTTGGAATTTTAATCTGCTTGTTGAAGTTGCTTTTCTTGTTGTTGTAAATTATTAAAACTACAGCAGAACTCCATTCTTCTTGCTTAGATTTGAATTGAAGTTGATCTTTTAACAGATTTTCGATTTGAGAATTGAATTTGCAGATCTGGTGTGCAGACTTGGTTGAATTCGTTTACAGATTTTATATTGAAGTTGTTTTGCAGAATTGGTTTTGAAATTTTGTTTTAAATCCGATTTTAGTTTCATTTGAAGAAAATTGTATTGAACTAAATGAATTTGCAAGGTTTTCTTATCTAAAATAATCTTTTCAAAAATAAATTAACGTGCCACTTGTTACTTAAGTTTGTAAAGTAATTACAAGTGTCTTCTTTATAATTTGAATGCTTAACACATGTTCTTTTCAATATAAAAATAGATTTATTAATTTTATAAATGTTTTTAAATTCTTCTTAAACAATTTCTAATTTAATTTAACATGTTTTAAATGTTTTATCTATATTAAGCCTTACATGATTACATATAAACTACTTTTATAAAATTACACAGCTATATGTAAATTTGAATATTTTTTTTAAAACTATTTTTTTTTGAACTAAATTTTCAAAAGAGAAAATTTAAAAAGAAAAAGAACATTGAATTCAATTTTATTCCAGAGCTTTCAATCCAAAATATTTTACTAATATAATTGAACTAAATCTATTTCAAAAGGAAAAAAATTAAAATAAAACAAAATAAACTTTTGTTATAAAAATACAAATTTTTAAACAAAATGAATATTTTACTTTAATTTCTTATGAAAATATAAGATAGATTTTTAAAAAAAACTTATGAGAAGTTTTCAATACTAATTTCAATCAATTTAATCAATTCATTATTTATATAAATTTGAAAATATTCTTATTAAATTTAAATTTGAATTAAAAATCAAATTCTCTATTTACAATGTATACACATGTATACATTATAAATAAAATATTCTTTAAATTAGCTTAGAAAGACAATTTTATCATTTAAATATTTTTAACTCTTGAAAAGAATAAAATTCTCAAATATAAAATTATCATTATTATAAATTTTGAAAAGAATATCATTTGTCAAACAAAATAATTATTAGTTTTCAAAAGATAATTTTTGTTTGAATTAGATTATTAAATCAACATTTCTCATTTTAAAATAATTATTAGTGAAATTATTAAATAAATATTGCCCCAATTTCCAGGACATCACACTGAAGAACTATATACATGAGAAATTATATATGTGTGGGTATGAAATCATCGAGAATCAAGTACTTTAATTGTTGAATTGTTACTAAATAGAAATCGTAATTGTAATTTTGAGAAATAATATTAAACCGATAACACATTCAACGAATATTTATATTTAGTCACACACACATATAATAAAGCGAAATTTTGTAATACATCCTTATGACTATAAAAAATCAGTATTAGGTCTCTTTTAATTTTCTTTTATAAATTACAACCATATTTTTTTTATAGAAAGGTGAAATTCAAGAAGGTATTTGGGTAATTTTACTATCTTTAACATGCGCTCTTATGATATACGTCTATAATCATAACAATCGTAATACATGTCGGAGTATTTGTCCTTAAATATGAAAATGAGAAAAGTAAATAAAATAAAAAAGGAATGTAGAAAATAGTTTCTAAAATGAAAGAATGTATAACAAATAAGTTTTAAAAAGAGAGATTGTTCTTAATTTTCACTATAATAAAAGTATGCACTAACTGGTAGATATGACAATGCTCAAAATATTTTGTACGTAGTATTGTTTATCATTAGTTTTAATAATTTCTAAAATGACCTTGAAATAAAGTAAAATAGAACAATAATTTTACATCATTTACAAGATATTGTAAGATAAAAATTACTATTTTACAACTATGGACATGACACCGTTTTAGAAAAAGATATGTTTTGACAATACCTTTTTCCTATTGAAAAAGTATGATTTTTTTGCAATGCGATCTTGTTGTAAGAAAGACTTATAAGCTACCAAAATGAGGGAAAGAAGCAAGCATCCGCGGGAAAAAATACTTCTTTTGTTACATCTCACAAACTAGAGTATCTTTAACCCAATAATTTTTTGATGTAATGTCATTTACACATCATCAACATGTAATTAATTTAAATTTTAATATCCAATGTCAATGTTAATAGTAATGTTGTGCTGACTTCCCAGAAAATTTAGTAAACATTTGTCTCGTGCAATTTTAGACATTGCACTTTACAATGTGAAGTGATAAGTATACGTAATGAAGTAATTTTTTATATACTATTTTTATTTGTTTAAATTTTGATTGGGCCACGTAATCAATTTATTTTCTAACCCACAATACATACTTCAGGTAAATCACAAGAATATGTAGGTAGTGTGGGTTGAACCCTTGATCTTTAAGGTGAGCGCCGCATGTCCTAACCACTACACTAACTTCAGAGTTTTCTACATATACATTTGCATTGGAGTAGTTTTGTTTGTTTTAATGTGATGTTTAATTTTTAGAAATTAAATTGAGCTAACATGATGATTTATCTCTTAACACTTAGAATTTAATTAACATAACATCATATTTACATTGAAGACGCTCTTATCTTTATGGGGTCAATCGAACCAAATCCATGTTTGCAAACATCTTTTACTACATGGAAAAATCATTGTTAAAGGATTTCGACAAGGCATCTCATAATGAAGCTAAGTCCATAATTGTAATAAGATTGGTTTTCTTACAACATTTATGCATTAAGCATTTTATAAAACAAAGAGATTAGTTTAATCATTGACATCCAAGTCAAATGAAAAATTTCATCCTTCTCATCATTGTCCCCGAATACCAAATATTTCCTTAAAAATTTAAAACTTTAACACATTAAAACATCATAGAGATACCAACTTGTGACATTCCGGCTTCAATGATTGAAATATCAAAGAATATTACTTTTGTATTTTTAACACTAACTTATCAAACTTTTGTGTTTATTCTAATGGGACAGTTACAATTTTCCATGCATCCGACGTGTACGACGCTTGTCAGGAATGATAACGGAGCTAAAATTTAATGGGTACGGGACCATACTAACATGCACATTTACCCATCATTCTAAGCATCAACGTTTACACATTCTTTATCATGGCAACTACCCAACATGGCATAATTTCTATCGATTAAGCTATATCATGTGTGGATTTCATTTTAAACAAACATGTACCGAAGAATGATATACTATGAAACTCGGCACTATATTTTTTTCTGATCCCCTCTAGCATACAATATACATAAACCAAAAAAGTTCTTGTTGAATCCTTAATTAGTAAATGGAACTAAATTTATACTAATGTAGATGTTCAAACATCTTTCTTCCATCCATAAAGTTAGTTATAATTAGCCTTGTCAATGGGCAATGTACGTCACAAATATTTGAAAATCCGGATCCGAGTCCGATTCGAATCCGCAGAAAATACCTGAGTCTGATCCATTGGGCTTTTCAATCCAGCACGGTAATACATGTATATAGAACTCATAATATTAATATTAAAATCATATTTTAAATTTGCAATTTCGATAAAATTTATACACAAAAGTAACCAAAATTATCTGCATGCAAACAAAAAATGACAAACAAATAACATAAACACTTGTTTTTGATGTTATGTATAACTAATAATTGAATTGGATTCAAATTGACCCAAGCTTAAGTAGTTTAGCAAAATCTGTATATGTAGTAACAGGATGGTTTTAAGTCGAGCTTGGATTGAAACTTGTACCATTGTCTAGCCTACATAATGCAAAACAGACATGAGTATACGCACATAACTCCGGACTCATCCTTACTCTTGTGGAGTTATTTTCTATCACTTGATTAGTTTTGCAAGGTTATCCTGTAGCAATCAAAATATTATAGGCCTAACCCTGATCGAGTTAGTGGACCATATGGAGTCAATTGATGTGCCATTGAGCTATGGACCCATACGATTCGCTTATATTGTATTATTATAGGTCCATATCCTCACAAATTGAACTGGTATGCATTATAATCTCTGGCATCAAGCAACATAGTGTGTAAGAGTTAAAATATTTCAATACATTGCACAAAATTCTAGCCCTAAACTGTGAGCTTAAATATTCTCATCATACATACACTCGCTTATTACCGCTAAAATATGAATTTTAGTAATGCAATCCATGTTTCAACTTAATGTGATAAATGGTAAGGATCCTCTTAGGAGTTTTGTAGTACTGATTATAAGGGGTTTACTGATTTTGACTATAAATGGTCATAATGGTTTTGATTGATTTACATTAAGTGTTATTATAATCGATCAATACATGCTTGGGGGTTTAACATACACCGACTTTGAATGTTTTCCATTAAAGAAACATTACATATATCATTATATTTAGTTTTTAGTATTGTAAAGATTAATTCTACAACATAATTAGTGGGGGTGTAATTGGAAAAAAATTATAACCATTCAAAACACCCCAATTTGATAGGTTAAGAATTGCTTTCAAAATTACACTGCATCGGTTTTCACCGATTTTATAACCAACTATAAGCGGTGTGAATTTTTTTACAAACAAGGGTTATAATAACATCTGAAATACATAACCTTTCAAAATCAATCAAAACCGGTAAAAAATAAACTACCAATCGATTCCTAAGAAACTGAGCTCCAAGTCACATACTTGTTGTGTAACGCCCCACCCCGAGACCCACCTTAGTAAAGAGAATTAACGAGTAATTCCGTCTACTAAAGCGGAGAATAGGGCTGGTTAAGGGCGACCATCTATAACTTTGTCTTAAACATCTACTGAATACGTCGATAAATGCAATATAATTTTTCTTTCCTATCTCAATAGATCGACATACATAGTAAATGTTTAATCCAAAACTATAGGTGGTTGACGGATCTATCAGAACAAAATACAATAACTAAATGTAAAGCACATCACAGAACAGTAATCGACATCCTATATATACATATACACTGATACATGTTTAGTACAATACAATATGAATACAATAAAGGTGGTACTCTACCACACCATATACATCAAATCAAATGTAAAAACATCAGAGTATGCGGAAGAAATTAACTGCTCAAGCGAAAGAAGAGATGATATCCAACACCAACTTCAAGCTAAGTCCAATAGATGATACCTGAAACAACTCGGTCTGACCCGAGTATAAATACACGGGTCAGTCTAGCTACACAAATCAGTCAATATCGATAATATGAAGCAGAATGGGTATAGTGATACTTCTTCTCGAATGAGGAGAAGGATTAGATAACTCATAGCTCAATACTTAGATAACAAACGCTACCTAAGTGACTAAATACCTCGAAAGAGGTAACTCAAACTCAATACTCAAATAAAACACAAGTGCCTCATATCATTAGCGATAACCCATAATGAACTCAAATCAACTCATATAAAACTCAAGCAAAACTCAAATGGTTCGATGAACCATTACTCCGAAAAGGAGAAAACTCATCTCAATCACAAATAGAAGTCATGAAAGCAACACAAGACAACTCCATAAGATCGTGAGATCTCAAACTCATAAGTAAGCCAAGGCGGCTAAATCTCACACATACATCTCAATCATAAAAACTCATGGAACTCGATACGAATTCAAACTCGTAAAATCTCAAATTCAATAAAGAATTCGATGCATGTTCAAAACTCAGAAAATCTTAACACTAATGCACCAAAACGGAAAATTCAAAACTCAGAAAACCCGGATTGGCCATATCCCTAAATACAATGCCGAAGCAATGCTGCACGTGCTAAACTCAGACGGCCGAAGCCTTAGACAAGGTCGCTAACACCTTCCAAAGCAGTTCGTCCTCATGACAAGGTCGCTGACACCTTTTCAAAGCAGTTCGTCCTCATGACAAGGTCGCTGACACCTTTCCAAAGCAGTTCGTCCTCATGACAAGGTCGCTGACACCTTTCCAAAGCAGTTCGTCCTCATGACAAGGTCGCTGACACCTCTCCAAGCCATTTTGTCATCCCTAACAAGGTCGCTAACACCTCCAAAGCAGTTCGTCCTCATGACAAGGTCGCTGACACCTCTGAAAGCAGTTCTGTTAGGTAAACATCGTGAATGTGTCACAAACTCATGGATAGGAACCCGAAAAGTGTTAACGTGTGTCCCATACCACACATTCGCACTTAGCGGTTTACTAGCCGTTAGTCGATGCCACACTAAAAACATCATAAAACTCGGGAAATTATATCTCACCTAGTCTCATTGGCGAGTGATAAAGAGATACCATACTTGTCTCATCACATCGACAAATGAAAAACATCATGATGGTTTCTCATAAACCATAAATCTCAAAATATGAAATCATAAACTCAAGACTTGCCTTATGTCATTGGCAAGTAAATAAAACATCGTGATGGTTCTCATCGATCAAACTCCTACATAGGAGATCTCAAACCATAATACTTCCAAATATTGGCCATCTAAAATAGTTCCAATAAATATGAATTATAAAACTCAAAATACGCCATAAAATGGCAAAACATCTCAGAATCATTAAACTCAAATAGCTTCGATCGTACAAGTCCGGAATTAACCGAAATAGTAAACGCACATGTCTCATACCACGTGTTTTACTAAATCGTTTAATTCTCTTTCTTATACGTTCGAATAGTACAAAAGTGTGTGTTTTATATTTAAAATAGTTTACTAAAGAAAACAAGCTTTTAAAACTTTTTCCCGAAAAGATTAATAAAACCCATATTTGAAATTCTTTTATTATAGGGAATAAATAGGTTTTTTTTAATTAGAAAAATAATTTTAAAATACTATATCATAATAATTTGAAATGTCCATTTATTTCAAAAATTACTTCAAAAATTGTTTAGTGAAAACTATACTCGAAAACAATGAAAAAAAAGAAAGATAACTCAAGACCAATAACTTGAGTTCAATACGAATTCAATTCAAATTTAACTAAAAATCAATCCGAATTCTATTTAAATTTGAATTACAAAATTTTCAAATATAGCTAGCCCATAGATAGGCATCATTGCTCTCAAAAATATCAAAAACATCATCAAAACCGGAAGAGAATAAGACTAAAAATGAGCTAATACAATTCTAAGGTCAATGTTTGTTGTTGTTGTCATCTTGTTCTCAGGACAGCAACTTATAACCATAATTTCCACCAAGAAAGCTTAAAAATTTCAGAAAACATAATGAACAAATCTTGTAGCACATAATTTAAGCTTTCGGAAACATCTAAAATTATCAAAATCGGATAAGAAACGAAGAAGTTATAGCCAACTTTATTTCAGCCTTAAGCACAGAGCAAATATTGCTTTTGCTCTCGGGACAACAGTAGAAAAATTGATTTTTGACATAGCATACCTCTAAATTAAAGAAAACACAATACATGAAAGTTGTAGTATATGACTTGTTCTTTCCGAAACATCTAAAAGTATGAAAATCGGATAAGAAACGAAGAAGTTATAGCCGATTTAGTTTTAGCCTTAAGCACAGAGCAAATATTGCTTTTGCTCTCGGGATAAGAATAGAAAAATTGATTTTTGACACAGCAAACCGTTAAACTATAGAAACCTCAAGACATGAAAATTGTAGTATATGATTTTTTCTTTCCGAAACATCTAAAATTATCAAAATCGGATAAAAAACGAAGAAGTTATGGCCGATTTAGTTTAAGCCTTAAGCACAGAGCAAATATTGCTTTTGCTCTCGGGACAACAGTAGAAAAATTGGATTTTGAAATAGCAAAACTCCAAATTAAAGAAAACACAATACATGAAAGTTGTATCATATGAATTAAGCTTTCCAGAACTTTAAATGATATCAAAATCCGATAAGAAATGCGAAAGTTATGCTTAAATTACTAACAATATTAAGCACAGAAATTTGACAGGGCAGAGACTATTACTCTTTTAAAATTTCGATTTTGACCAAGAAATATTCAAAATATGAGAAAGTAATTAAAATAAAAGTTCTTACTTAGAGAATTATCTTTCTACTGCAAAAAGATTCAACACAATTGGGTTTACCAATCGAAAGTTATATCTATTTTACTCTCAGGTATTAACTCAAATTTTTTTTTTTTATATGGCTGAGCTATAACATTAGTTTCAAACTCAATTTCAACCAAATTAACTGCAGAATTTCGAAATATGATTAAAAAAAAACTTGTAGATAAATGAAATATCTTTCTACCACAAAAAGATTGAGTCAATTTGGATTATTTTACCATATATTATCGTTCTTTTACTGCAGAGAATTTTTTTAACAAATTTTCAGCAAACAATAACACAATAATCAGACAAGTTTTCAACCAAATTGCATATAATTAAATCAACAATCATTCAAACAATGATGTGCAGCAAACATAGATTTAGATGTGAGTGATTAACTCACCTCTATCCTTTAATTCAACAATCGAGATTATCAATTCAGCCCAAATTTCCAAACTAGCAAACCCTATACAGAGAAGAAGTTAATAGATTTTCACTATAAGTTAGATTTTGATGGAGATATTGGTTTTGGATTGAAGATTACCTGAGTTTATACTTAAATCCATGTTTTAAAATATCCATTCTTCATTTTATTTTGATTAATAGAGCATAGATTGGGAGAATGAGAAGGATGCCATTATTTTTGAGCTTCAGAAGTTTTTAAATGAGAGGAGAGAAGTGAATGAACGTACAGACTTTTCTCCTCTTTCTCATTCTTTAGTAACATGTTAGGGTTTAATTGTACTAATGGACTTAAGCCCAACAAGTAATTCAACCACTTATTTCATGTTACAATGCATACTAATGATGAAAATTATACTATTTCAAGTTCCACTTCTTAAGAATTAAGAAATTCATTACTCGTGATAATAAAAATGTTTTACACCCGATTAAAATATTATTTACATAATTGGAACATATTTATTATCATATTTTCCTATTTAAAGAAAATAGCAAATTTACATTATTAATTACAAAATTCATTGTAATTAACACTATAAGTTACACAAAAATCACATTTTTATGTCATAAAATTCTATAACTCATTTCAAATATAATTTTATGCTCAACTTATATTTTTAAACTCAATTCCATCATTTTATTAAATATATCCCATTTTAAAATTAATTACTTCTTTTAAAAAAAACTATATATATTAAAAGAAGTAAGAGCAATAATTAACAAAATTATTGCATTAACTCTAAATAAAACACATTTTCCTCATTTATTTATTAAATCAAACCATCTTAATAAAGTCTTCAAAATTCTATTTTCTCATTTTATGCTCAAATATATTGTTTATTCCCAATAAACAATTAAAATTCCTCTTTAATTATTAATTTACACTATTAAATTATAACTATCGTTATAATTTAATATTTTCAGGTAATCGCTAAAACCAGGGTTGTTACAGACTCCTCTCCTTACAAAAATTGCGTCCCCGCAATTTTCTAGAAAAAGAGCTGTAAAAACATAAAAGATACAATTATCGAAGGGTAAAGACAAGCTCGAATTCCAAACCATTCGTACTCTCAATATAGAATGGTAGAAGAAAAAAAAATAAGGAAAACTCATTTGGTTAATTCAATGGCCCATCATATGCTAATATAGGGATTAACAAACCATCGAATTTTCCAAGCAAATCGAAAGAATTTCGAAGATATCCCGTCTTCAAATCAAAACTCAATAAGATGCTCAACAATTAATCAATCGAAAATGATTGGTTTTACAAAACTCTACGAATAGAGTTGGGATCTACTCACTTAAACCCGAACTCTAAGGAATAAAGAAGATCATCAATAAGATTTTTCGCATAAATATACAGAAAGAACATCCTCACAACAGGGTAGACACAATAGAAAAGATGGATAAATCACAAGATGGCTTCTCACAAGGCCACCAAACTCGAACGACCGCGAAAATGCACGTCGTTAATAATAGCCCAAAGATAGAATATACTCAAGAACAAGGATATTAGATCGAATTATCTTTTAATCCAAGATATTTAGAATTTTAAATCTCGACATCTTTTATTTTATTTTTAAAACTCTATTTTCAGCATTTGAAAATTTGCAAACTTTTTACTATATTACTTAGTAAGTAATTTAAAACTCAAATTAAAAGCCCAAATTTCTTCTCTTACTTCAAAATAAATTTTCAAAGAATTTTGTAAATCCATAATAATTTTCCTTAAAATAAATTAAGGGTTTAAATTCTCTTTACTCTTTTTATTTATTAAACCACTTAAATCGTTTAAAAACAATCTTCAAATCCTCTTATAACTCTTCTCTTAAAACATCCAATGTATATAATATAGATTCTAAAATCTCAAAATATAATTTCAATAAAGTATAGCTCAAAGTAAATGAATAAATAAATGGCACTACCTCGCCATTGAACCTCTAATAAATAGATATATCAGTTGGCTGCAGAGTCGATCGAACGATCAAAACTGCCTCGCCACTCTGTTACTCATCTCTAAAATCAATGGCTGCAATTACCATTCAAAAAATAAATTTAATATATAATCTCAAAATATTATTTTCAAATCTCAATTTTTAAAACACAAATCATCGTGTTTGATTGCTTTATCATAGCATTTAAGAGATTCCTATCGATAACGTTGATCAGGCGTATCGACTAGAACTCTTAACTACTCGATGGATAACCCAACACTCTCAAATTATTTCTATGAAAGAATACTGCCCATATAAATATATTCTCAAAACATTCTTTGATTTTTAAAATATCTCAAAACTCCAATTTCTCTTTTTAAAACTCATATATATGGCTTCAAAAACTCAAACCAAAGAACATTAAGAGAATGCATCGAGATATTCCTAGAGTACGCGATTCACAAAATCAACAGAAGGAGATGGAGTGTTTGTCAACTCCTACATGAGGACGAGCCACTCTCGGAAATCATCAAGACCAAAAATAAGCTAGATATTCTCCTCGAAGGAAAAGAAGCATACAAACCACAGATCATTACTTCAAACAAAGTAATGCTGCAAAGGATAACACTGATTGAGTATTCGAAAAGGATATTTAAAGAAACTGAATGATAAACTCAATCGAACTCGAATAATCTAGAAACTCACCTCATTCCTTATGGATATCCTCGTGGAAGGATAATCGAAGAGCTAAGAGCCAAGAATAAGGTTACCTCAACATTCGATGCCTGATTGGATGTCAAATCCAAACGGACTCACAAAAATCAACAAAGTCACCTTGATTGAAATTCGAGATATATCATCAATATCTCGATACTCAAGAGTGAATTCAAAAACTTTGGAATCATCATTAACATTCCAAAGTGATAGAAATAATAAACCAATCAAAATAGGAAACCTAAATATACAATAGGATCCAAAAAACAAAGGATTGGACTTAATATCAAATAAGTCAATCCATCTCAAATCAAATGCATCTCAAGATCGTGAGTAACAAACAAATACTCACTAAAGAAGCAACAAATAGAAAACTCAGAATGCTTACAACAAGCCAATCGTTGTGGATCCTCTCAATAGGATTCACAACTCTCAAAGGAATGCAACGAGAATGCTCAAAGAAATCAATTAGCTCCATCGATACGAACTCACTTGTATCGACAAAAATAAGAATAGAATAATCTCAAATAAGATTATTTATAAGATAAGATGACTTCCAACTCTATTATGGAATACTACGGAATACGATGTATGTTTTCCTAGACATATTCCATCTCAACAATCCCAAAACTCGAAAAGAATCAAGGCTCGATTCGAAAACAAGCTTGAATAAAGGACAATGATTCACGCGTATTGTACTTCGATGTATCATGATATACGTACTGTTATGTGTTTATTCTACTTTGTTCTGACCACAGCTCTGATACCAAGCTGTAACGCCCCACCCCGAGACCCACCTTAGTAAAGAGAATTAACGAGTAATTCCGTCCACTAAAGCGGAGAATAGGGCTGGTTAAGGGCGACCATCTATAACTTTGTCTTAAACATCTACTGAATACGTCGATAAATGCAATATAATTTTTCTTTCCTATCTCAGTAGATCGACATACATAGTAAATGTTTAATCCAAAACTATAGGTGGTTGACGGATCTATCAGAACAAAATACAATAACTAAATGTAAAGCACATCACAGAACAGTAATCGACATCCTATATATACATATACATTGATACATGTTTAGTACAATACAATATGAATACAATAAAGGTGGTACTCTACCACACCATATACATCAAATCAAATGTAAAAACATCAGAGTATGCGGAAGAAATTAACTGCTCAAGCGAAAGAAGAGATGATATCCAACACCAACTTCAAGCTAAGTCCAATAGATGATACCTGAAACAACTCGGTCTGACCCGAGTATAAATACACGGGTCAGTCTAGCTACACAAATCAGTCAATATCGATAATATGAAGCAGAATGGGTATAGTGATACTTCTTCTCGAATGAGGAGAAGGATTAGATAACTCATAGCTCAATACTTAGATAACAAACGCTACCTAAGTGACTAAATACCTCGAAAGAGGTAACTCAAACTCAATACTCAAATAAAACACAAGTGCCTCATATCATTAGCGATAACCCATAATGAACTCAAATCAACTCATATAAAACTCAAGCAAAACTCAAATGGTTCGATGAACCATTACTCCGAAAAGGAGAAAACTCATCTCAATCACAAATAGAAGTCATGAAAGCAACACAAGACAACTCCATAAGATCGTGAGATCTCAAACTCATAAGTAAGCCAAGGCGGCTAAATCTCACACATACATCTCAATCATAAAAACTCATGGAACTCGATACGAATTCAAACTCATAAAATCTCAAATTCAATAAAGAATTCGATGCATGTTCAAAACTCAGAAAATCTTAACACTAATGCACCAAAACGGCAAATTCAAAACTCAGAAAACCCGGATTGGCCATATCCCTAAATACAATGCCGAAGCAATGCTGCACGTGCTAAACTCAGACGGCCGAAGCCTTAGACAAGGTCGCTAACACCTTCCAAAGCAGTTCGTCCTCATGACAAGGTCGCTGACACCTTTTCAAAGCAGTTCGTCCTCATGACAAGGTCGCTGACACCTTTCCAAAGCAGTTCGTCCTCATGACAAGGTCGCTGACACCTTTCCAAAGCAGTTCGTCCTCATGACAAGGTCGCTGACACCTCTCCAAGCTATTTTGTCATCCCTAACAAGGTCGCTAACACCTCCAAAGCAGTTCGTCCTCATGACAAGGTCGCTGACACCTCTGAAAGCAGTTCTGTTAGGTAAACATCGTGAATGTGTCACAAACTCATGGATAGGAACCCGAAAAGTGTTAACGTGTGTCCCATACCACACATTCGCACTTAGCGGTTTACTAGCCGTTAGTCGATGCCACACTAAAAACATCATAAAACTCGGGAAATTATATCTCACCTAGTCTCATTGGCGAGTGATAAAGAGATACCATACTTGTCTCATCACATCGACAAATGAAAAACATCATGATGGTTTCTCATAAACCATAAATCTCAAAATATGAAATCATAAACTCAAGACTTGCCTTATGTCATTGGCAAGTAAATAAAACATCGTGATGGTTCTCATCGATCAAACTCCTACATAGGAGATCTCAAACCATAATATTTCCAAATATTGGCCATCTAAAATAGTTCCAATAAATATGAATTATAAAACTCAAAATACGCCATAAAATGGCAAAACATCTCAGAATCATTAAACTCAAATAGCTTCGATCGTACAAGTCCGGAATTAACCGAAATAGTAAACGCACATGTCTCATACCACGTGTTTTACTAAATCGTTTAATTCTCTTTCTTATACGTTCGAATAGTACAAAAGTGTGTGTTTTATATTTAAAATAGTTTACTAAAGAAAACAAGCTTTTAAAACTTTTTCCCGAAAAGATTAATAAAACCCATATTTGAAATTCTTTTATTATAGGGAATAAATAGGTTTTTTTTAATTAGAAAAATAATTTTAAAATACTATATCATAATAATTTGAAATGTCCATTTATTTCAAAAATTACTTCAAAAATTGTTTAGTGAAAACTATACTCGAAAACAATGAAAAAAAAGAAAGATAACTCAAGACCAATAACTTGAGTTCAATACGAATTCAATTCAAATTTAACTAAAAATCAATCCGAATTCTATTTAAATTTGAATTACAAAATTTTCAAATATAGCTAGCCCATAGATAGGCATCATTGCTCTCAAAAATATCAAAAACATCATCAAAACCGGAAGAGAATAAGACCAAAAATGAGCTAATACAATTCTAAGGTCAATGTTTGTTGTTGTCGTCATCTTGTTCTCAGGACAGCAACTTATAACCATAATTTCGACCAAGAAAGCTTAAAAATTTCAGAAAACATAATGAACAAATCTTGTAGCACATAATTTAAGCTTTCCGAAACATCTAAAATTATCAAAATCGGATAAGAAACGAAGAAGTTATAGCCAACTTTGTTTCAGCCTTAAGCACAGAGCAAATATTGCTTTTGCTCTCGGGACAACAGTAGAAAAATTGATTTTTGACATAGCATACCTCTAAATTATAGAAAACACAATACATGAAAGTTGTAGTATATGATTTTTTCTTTCCGAAACATCTAAAATTATGAAAATCGGATAAGAAACGAAGAAGTTATAGCCGATTTAGTTTTAGCCTTAAGCACAGAGCAAATATTGCTTTTGCTCTCGGGATAAGAATAGAAAAATTGATTTTTGACACAGCAAACCGTTAAACTATAGAAACCTCAAGACATGAAAATTGTAGTATATGATTTGTGCTTTCCGAAACATCTAAAATTATCAAAATCGGATAAAAAACGAAGAAGTTATGGCCGATTTAGTTTAAGCCTTAAGCACAGAGCAAATATTGCTTTTGCTCTCGGGACAACAGTAGAAAAATTGGATTTTGAAATAGCAAAACTCCAAATTAAAGAAAACACAATACATGAAAGTTGTAGCATATGAATTAAGCTTTCCAGAACTTTAAATGATATCAAAATCCGATAAGAAATGCGAAAGTTATGCTTAAATTACTAACAATATTAAGCACAGAAATTTGACAGGGCAGAGACTATTACTCTTTTAAAATTTCGATTTTGACCAAGAAATATTCAAAATATGAGAAAGTAATTAAAATAAAAGTTCTTACTTAGAGAATTATCTTTCTACTGCAAAAAGATTCAACACAATTGGGTTTACCAATCGAAAGTTATGTCCATTTTACTCTCAGGTATTAACTCAATTTTTTTTTTATATGGCTGAGCTATAACATTAGTTTCAAACTCAATTTCAACCAAATTAACTGCAGAATTTCGAAATATGATTAAAATAAAACTTGTAGATGAATGAAATATCTTTCTACCACAAAAAGATTGAGTCAATTTGGATTATTCTACCATATATTATCGTTGTTTTACTGCAGAGAATTTTTTAACAAATTTTCAGCAAACAATAACACAATAATCAGACAAGTTTTCAACCAAATTGCATATAATTAAATCAACAATCATTCAAACAATGATGTGCAGCAAACATAGATTTAGATGTGAGTGATTAACTCACCTCTATCCTTTAATTCAACAATCGAGATTATCAATTCAGCCCAAATTTTCAAACTAGCAAACCCTATACAGAGAAGAAGTTAATAGATTTTCACTATAAGTTAGATTTTGATGAAGATATTGGTTTTGGATTGAAGATTACCTGAGTTTATACTTAAATCCATGTTTTAAAATATCCATTCTTCATTTTATTTTGATTAATAGAGCATAGATTGGGAGAATGAGAAGGATGCCATTATTTTTGAGCTTCAGAAGTTTTTAAATGAGAGGAGAGAAGTGAATGAACGTACAGACTTTTCTCCTCTTTCTCATTCCTTAGTAACATGTTAGGGTTTAATTGTACTAATGGACTTAAGCCCAACAAGTAATTCAACCACTTATTTCATGTTACAATGCATACTAATGATGAAAATTATACTATTTCAAGTTCCACTTCTTAAGAATTAAGAAATTCATTACTCGTGATAATAAAAATGTTTTACACCCGATTAAAATATTATTTACATAATTGGAACATATTTATTATCAAAATTTCCTATTTAAAGAAAATAGCAAATTTACATTATTAATTACAAAATTCATTGTAATTAACACTATAAGTTACACAAAAATCACATTTTTATGTCATAAAATTCTATAACTCATTTCAAATATAATTTTATGCTCAACTTATATTTTTAAACCCAATTCCATGATTTTATTAAATATATCACATTTTAAAATTAATTACTTCTTTTAAAAAAAACTATATATATTAAAAGAAGTAAGAGCAATAATTAACAAAATTATTGCATTAACTCTAAATAAAACACATTTTCCTCATTTATTTATTAAATCAAACCATCTTAATAAAGTCTTCAAAATTCTATTTTCTCATTTTATGCTCAAATATATTGTTTATTCCCAATAAACAATTAAAATTCCTCTTTAATTATTAATTTACACTATTAAATTATAACTATCGTTATAATTTAATATTTTCAGGTAATCGCTAAAACCAGGGTTGTTACATGTTGATCCAACATCTTTATCCAACAATCCAACATCGAATCCCCGTACACATATATACTAAAGAACCATATGCATGAGAAATCCAACTCTAATCATGTGAGGACCCTTCTATCTCTACACAAACATTAAGAGATCATATATGAAATCTAAACCTATAGAGTGAGCTAAATCATCTTCACATGTTTACCCACCTTCTTATTTTCCATAAAGTTCGTCACAATAACATATGATGTGTACATGGGTTTAATCATGAATCCATCTTCACTTCTCACTTGTTATTCCAATCCTTTACTTAAGTACCATAAAGTGATGTTCAATATTTCTAGATAGCATATACATCTATGCACCCATGATGTGAAGTCCATATATTATTGTTAGTCACTTTATTCATAGAAATTGAACAAAAATCAGTAGCAAACTTCTACACAAGTCTACGTTAGACTTTGAATAAGATGTCATATGTTACTCAAAGGAATAGAAATGAATAGTAAAGTACCAAATAGAAATAGAAATAGATATTTGATTGAGATTTTCCTTATCAATTTCCTTAAAAAAAGTATTTAAAGTCTTCAAGGCACAATCTATTACTTTATATTAATGCAGGAACTTCTCCAAGCGGACGTGGTAGCACTGTTCTTCCTTTATTTCAAAATGAATAATTATCGTTCATTTAACCTTTGTTTCCCTTGAAAATACCTGAAAACTACGCTCCTACTATCTCAATACCGAAAACTGCTTTCCCACTATTACCCACTATTTGTTCTGTTATTTCATTTTCTTACTTAGCACAACAAGCGGTTGCAATTTCCACTTTCTCTCCTTCATCTTTGTGAACTTCTCATTGTATTCATTCCTCTTTATGGTCACGTTCTCTTACCTCATGCATCTGCTAATTTAGGAGATTTAGGGTTTCTTTGTTTGATTGGATATACACGTTCGTCCTATTCGGTTGAGGTAATTAATTTTTGAATTTCCAAGATTATTTTTCATTAAATTGTAAATGATTAAACAATAGTTATATTCTCAATAATTAGTTGCTGCAATTTAGATTTGGACTGCTATTCGTTGTTAATGTTTGCATTAAATTTGGGAACATTTTGTATTGCTATTGCGAACTATTTGGACCTATTATTGGATCCTTCAAGTATCTATATACTGCATATCAGTAAATATTTTGGGTTATATGAATTTGAAAGGACTCTCTAGCATGTTGAAGGTTCCATAAGAGGTGTGCAGAACAAACTTTAGTTTTGGTTGGAGCAGTTGTATAGAGTATAGTAAGCAAAACCGCTCTACGACTATCCTGTGTTCTTGGCTACGAATTATACCACGAACATCTGAAGGTTGGGTTCTCTTTCCAATTCAATGGAGGGGCTACCGACGTCATTGTTAATGTCACTTCGACTAACAAGGCTCTGAAACTTCATCCCACTGATGAAGCTACCCAAATTCTATCGAGTTTACTTTCTATTCCCAAATCTTAATTGGAAACATCAATTATGTAACATTACAATGGTTAGTTTCATTATCAAAATAACTGAAAATGCAAAAAATTAATTATATAGTTTTTTATTAGTAAAAAATGAGATTTGGTTAGTTAGTTAGTATTTTAATTTTGTATTAACATGGTTTACTTTTGGTTCTTATAGCATTATAAAAGCATGCTTCTAGCAAATGTTATTTCAAGAGTGTTTCATATTTCATGTAGGAATAATCTTTTGTTATTGTGATAACAGACAAAGTTAAAAAGAATCAACACCTTCACTTCTATGCCGTGAACATCCTTTTCTGTTTAATATTTCTAACTAGCAGTCGTTACTTCTACTTTCAACAAATTACTGTAAAATCTCAAAATTAATTTTAATGATGTTATTTATTTTTTAAACGATATTCTTATTGAATTGTTTACATGCTTAATTTTTATTTGTAAATTGTAACTATCAGCCATTGCTATTTTTACTATAACTTCAAAATAGAGTAGGATTTAGGAAGCACATCCTTAACTTGCTTTTCTAACCTTGCCTGTAATAAATATAGCATATTTTATTGCCTGGTATCATCCTTACATTATGTCGTTGCTGAAGTTCCCAAATTTGGTTTGATTTATTTGGTAATGTTATACCTTGATACATATTTATGATCTAACTCAACTCCTTGATGTAACAGTAAGATAATTATAATAGGAAAAGCATGTCGTATATGATCGAGATCACTTACTGGGTGTTGATATTGTGGATTCATGAGGTACAAAAAAAAAATTATGTTTTTCCTCCTATTTTCAATTTATTGTCCTGTGACACCTGAGTCATTCCTTCCTTTCACTGCTTTCTTACCAATTTTGTCTTCGTATATGTACAAATGCGGGTTAGACATGATATTTTACATGACACACGGCCTTTACTTAGCGCTCCGACACGCTGTTGATGCTGATGTATGTTCTTTCTGCTGATGTTAGCAGTAGTGATATTGAGTTCGCTGTTATAAATTATAATTTATGTTCCAATTTAGTAGAGGTCACTGTTGATTTATGCTCTACACGTTTTTACTGTTCCTACGTATTCTGTTGACTACTGTTGCCAGTAATCTTCTTGATTGCCTTTTTTTGACACCACCGAGCTGTAGTACTTCCATGGATTTTCTTCTTGCTGCAGATATGCAGATATGATATATGTTAGTTTAAGTTGTTCAATTTCCTGCTTTACTGGAACTTTTTTCTAGATCCCTTGCTTGAGTGTATATTCCTTTTTTCTGGTTTGATAGTACAATTTCATATTTTGTTGATGCCATTTCCAAAATTGCTTTAACTAGTGGCAAAACTTGATGAATTACTCTTTTTATATGGTATTTTAGAATATGACTTCCCAAATACTAATTTCACGTATTTTGTTGCAGCTTTTGGCGACAGCTATCGACAGCCGCCGATGGCTATATGCCATTGCTAAACGAAACCGTTATTGTGTTGATATTTGGACAAATTAGCGATTAAGTTTATATGCCTTGGTATGATTTCTATGCATTTATGTTAATTGAGTTGATTGACCATGTATTTCAACTATTTATTTGGTCATGCTTTGATTTTCCTTGGACATTACATAACGTTGGGTTCATGGAAACAAATTCATATCTTGGATATAGGCAATGTATATTTGCTGGTTGATGTTGGATTTAGGTCTTAATTTCAGGTCACTAAGTCAATCTGCGTTGAACACCATCACTTCTCTTCTACTGGCCTGAATTCGACATTTTCCTACTCTGCTTTTACTATAGCTAAGCTTTTAATGTACTGTGAATTTTTAAAGGATGTAATATATGATATACTTGGAGGTGGTGTTGTTTGTACCTGTGTGTGTGAACACACACACACACTCCAACAATTTATTCTCTGTATTTTATCAGAAGAAAAACACACACTTTGTAGTCACAGTGCAAAATTTTAAAAAAGAATGTAATTTCATATTCGGTTGCTGATGAGTGATGGCAAAGTTCTTAGATTATGTTTCAAATTACATTGTTCATCTCATTTTTCAACACATAAGCGATAACAAACTATTGATAAATTTGTTGTTTCCAATACTATATCTGTTTTCCATGGTAGAGCAAGAGAATGTGTATACACAACAACTATAGAATATAGGGTATGCTTTCTTATTTCTTCTAAATTTTCCCATTTGAATTTTCCTTTGTTAAGTACTCAATTACTGTTATAAGATTTTTAGTTAGTAGTCGACTTTCTGTCCGCATGCATAATAAAAATGCATAGTATAATTTAGAAAATATGTTTACAGTTGGATCCTTTTGCATAAATATTTCACAAAACTTGATAAGTTATTTGCATGCTGCATATAAGAAATAACTTGATTACTGTGCAACATATAGAATATAACTGTTTGATTGTTGTTTTATGGTCTTATAATTATTATTTGAGAATCAAGTGCGCTGGTGTAATCTTTCACTATCAACTGCATGTTGTTTTTTCCTTCAAAATATCACACAATTTGTAAATTTTACATAGGTTATACTTTGGTTTTTTATTCAATTCACTGTGTTTTGTGGTCTAATTTTGATTATTATATATACAGAAATTATATGACAAATTTGATATATATTTTGTATGTATTATTTTGATTTTGTTACTACACATGTTCTGATCATATTTTCTGTATCTCTCCCTAAAATACTTAAGAATCACAGCACAGTAAATAAAATGGTTTGATTTAGTAAGCCTTTCTCCTAGCAGATATTTGATTTTATACAATGGCAGATTTTAAGTACATGGATTAACTTTACAAAATGTTTAGTTGATAATTTTTTCTCAGTATATGCTTGTACCGATAGTGATTTATTTCCACTCATGGTTACATGTGTTTTGCTGAAGGGACGAGGTGTACTAAAAATTTGAATATAAACAAAGTACTGAGCCGTGCTGTCCAAGCGAAAGGGAAGCAAAAGAGACATAATGATAACATTAAATATACGAGTACGATGGCACGTCCGTTGGACGTGTGCAAAGAAGGAAGTGAGCGTATTTTGCATATCTATTTCAACATAGTTGCAGTATACATTCATATAGTTGACAACAAAAATAAAACAATGTACAAATTAACTTTTTATTTAGACTATAGCACATCAAATGTAATGGATATACAAATTTCATCTCAATTCAAATTAAAAAGATGAGTCTCTATTTATCATTTAAGAATCTCCGAAAGCTTCATCAGTGATTGCAACCCAATCACATCAACTCACGTATGTATATAAATACGCATAACTTGAAATTTTTACATTTGCCATTGTAGAATGAATGTTTGCATTATCCATTGTAAGGCTATTTGTATAATGTGTTCTAACTACGTACTTTTCATTTAAAATAATGTTGGGTTCTTGTTTGAAATGTCAGTGGCAAACGTTGAAATGTCAGTGCCTACCTTTACATTCAATTTTGTTTTGAGTGTTCTAAATATATATAGTTTGGGTAAGGTGCATTTCTCCTTGCTACTATTGACAGCGTACATATATTTGTGCCTTATTTATATAATAAGCGTTCATTAACAATAATTGCTTCTAAACTTTATGTTCTGTAATGTGATATATGATTTAACTTTGGTATAGAGCAAATGTTGCATGATTGGTTGGCAAACATTCATTTTGTCTTGCTGTATTTCGTATTTAAGCTTTTTTGATTTTAGTATAGTACAAAGTTTATTAAATCTAAAGCCTAAAACTGTGCCAAAGATAATTGGTACGATTGTGCATTACATGCAGCATATCTTATAGACGCACATATCTCTATGTTGTAACTAAAAATATATGCAGATATATAGCATTTTCAAAATTCGGATACAAAAACTATGACATATTCAGAATCAAGCATGTTGAATATTCACATATGGTAGTGATGAAAATGCATACACAGCAACCGAAGAGTTCAGCCCATTACTTGCTAAAATATTCTTAGTACAAAATACAATAGCATTTCCCTGGTACAAACTATAGTCTCAGACCACTACATAGTACAACTGACATCCTCCTCAAAATCCTCTTCAGAACATCCATAACAGATCCAAAATATGACTTAACAGCAATAGGCGGGTTAGCATACCTATAGTCTATCATATCTTTCTTCTTCTCATGATTCAAAACTGACTGTAGTCTTCACAAACTTCAAGCCATGCGCTATACTCACCACAGTCTTCCAATCATTCACTTTAGTTACCCCGCTCCTCCTCAACTTTTCCACCATGGCCAGAGCCACTCACGTATGCTGACAGTAGAACATCCCCATAAGATCAGCATGGGCCATGGCATCCATCAGCTCCTCCTTGATGACCTCCTCAAATACACCATCTGTCTCTTTTATCCCATGCACCGCCATGTCAATGGACACCGAGTCCCCTATCTCCATCTTAAAAGCAAACATCACCCCCACTGTGATGGTGTTGAATCGGTCAGTGACAATTTGCATTTTTTAGCATCCACCAACTCAACTATCTAAAATGCAAAGTATTAATGTTAGCAGGTGAAAAAAAAGCAATGGAGACGCAAAAGCAATCTATGTGTCTTCCATCTTAACTAACAATTTGTCATAAAAATGGTATAAAAGGTTAAGTTACAGTAAAGAAAAATATTTGTTATGTTCAATTTCTACTGTCATACACGAAATCAAGATTGATGGTCTATACAGAATGAAGTAGAAATTATTTACAATGTAAAGCACCAATTAATCCACCTGGTTCCATTTTGTTCTTTTGGTTATTAAAAAAAGACTCACAGAAGCATGGATATTAATATATAGCATAAGGCTAGAAATTTTCGAAAAGAATGATGTACGAATATCAAACAACAATAAAATAATACGTCTATATTGGATAAATAACTATGTAAAGTGTTCATGGGAAACATGGAGCAGAACATACCGAAAGCCAGATCTTTATCTTTTGTAGTGGCATTTGACATGCTAGCATCAGCAGTTGGCCTACCATCATTCAAAGACATTGTAAGAGCCTGCTACAATAAGGTTTTCTCATCATTCTATCATAAATTGGATGTCACTGAATCAATGGCTTGTCTGATAAATTATATTTCTGATCCAAGAAAATAGTGTGAGAACTGCAGTAATAGCAACCTGAATATAATGACTTCAAAATGAAGCTGAAAGTAATCATGTGTTAAGCAAATAAATAATGGAGACAATCAAATTCACAAACAGCATAATGTGCTAAATAAAAGATAAGGCCCAAAGCGAATTTTAAAGAGCAATTCAGTAATTACAAAAATGTGTTCTGATTTCGCAGTTATCATTCGTTTGTATGAAGTTCATATCATTAATGATATTCGCTGTGTTGGGAAAACAACAAATGAAATATCGTACGTTGTATATGAGTACCTTGATTAATTTGTTCCTTGTGGCTTGACCAACCTTAACTTGCCTTCTTAACTGTGGCATGGTCATATTTACTATAGTTGCTAGCTCACCTTCTGTGACTTCTTTTTTCAGATCAATCTGCAATTTCTCGTTCACCTTTAATATTTCTTATTTTTATTATTTTCAAAAGGTTAGGGAAATATCCGAGAAAAGATAATTGGTCGTTGTATGAAATAACATGATCCATGACTGAACATTAACAATGATTAGTGCCCTTAATTTTCAACATCAAACATAAATAATCTTGTTGATTTTTGTTACCGTTTGTTAATATAGCTGTATGAGTCATCCCTGGTACATATTAATGATTTTTTTGCAGTTTAGAAAGACCATTTTTCTATATTTTATTTACTGAGGAAATTTTCAGCATTCTCAAGTAATTTTCATTTCAGAAATCATAGACAATAAAAAAGAATGAGATAGAAACAAACCTTCATAGGTTGCATAAAGTTAAACAATTTTCATTGCTCCAGCATACTAAGAAAAGGAGGAATCTTCATCTTTTTCCAACCCATGCTTACCAAATCATTACTGGACACACAACACTCTCTAATCAGTCTTTCTTCCTCTTCCTTCTCGTCAATTGTTCTCTTTCCTACTCTACCATTTCTCCTTCTCCTAGATTTCTTTCTTCTAATCGTGTTGCCCTCTCTAACTGCACTTTGTTCACATATATTCTTAAGTGCAGTTTCGAGTTCACTGAAATCTATAAAAAAATCAATATTTTTAAGCAATAAATCAAAGCTTTTCTTACATGAAGGAAGTTGGGAGGAGAGGCCTGTAGCACTTCAAATCATCAACCATGCCAATTCAAAATGAGCAGCTTCATTACTGGAAGACCCGATATGAAAAATTCGAATGTGGGATGAATGGAGTTTGCAGACGGAAGAAAAAAAAGGGAAGAAGAACGATAAATTTGGGGGAAGTAACTGATTAGGATCGTGTGAACTATTCACCAAACGTGGCAAGTAAAAGGCATCCATAAACACAGTACGATGAAACAACTCGTACAAAGAAATGCGTGTATTGCATAATGTTTATAGGTGAGACATAAAATGTAATGAAAGATTTACCAACCAAATATCAAGCAATCAACGCAGGAGTGGGAAAGAGGAAAAAAATGTAAAAAAAACACATAATGAAAATCAAGCATACTTATCAATTCCTGTGTCCTCAATACTCATCTTCTGTTCTGTTGACCATGACCATCTATGCCCACCATTGCATAACAAAGGAATAAAATACATACAACATTTGAGTACACAAAATGATTTAAAAAAATTCTATGAAGTATGCCTGGTTGAACTAATGTATATGAAAAGTCATGATGTCCACTTATTATACAGTAGGCATAATGAGTCCATACAAAAAGTCATGATAAAGAGCATAAGAGTAGCCACCATAAGTCATAATAAAGAGCAAAGCACACCACCAAAGAAACATACAGAAATTATTTAGTGCAAAGTAAATATAGAAATGAATAACTAAAAATATGTGTTTTGTTTCTTTGTTATACAACTCAATTTGGTCCACAATGATTGCACATAACTAAAAATTTGGATGGACTAATATAAATTAGTATTCCAGGACTTATATAAAGTAATAAAGTAAATAGTAGGGTGGGATTGTCAATGATACTTGTTTCCTTAGTCATAACTATAATCTAATGACTTTCTACAATCAGGTACATACAAAATTAATACATGCCTATGCATAAAAGTAGTCAACTAAGAGTTGCTTGCTTTTAAGCTACCACAAAGTTAATAAATCCTCAATCACATTCATTTTAATTTTACCACATCACCCTTTATAAATACCAGAACAAAACAATGACCATTGAAATTTACAAAGCCGCTTACTTTATACAAAAAAAATTCTTCTCTATGAAAAATATGGATATATCTTTTCCCAGCAGTTTGACTTTTCTTTAGATATTTAACTGTATAAGATAGAGTTGAGACTATCAAAGCGCAACTTGGGTATAGCTCCATGCCTAAAATAGTACAAATCAGACAGTTATATAATAAAGATAAACAAAAAAACCAACATATAGCTGAAGCATGCAGCAAAATTAGTACTAATGTCTCTATATCCTTAATATCACCATATTTTGGTAATTCCATATGAACTTTATTATTGCCAACAGATAGAAAAATACAATGAAAGCATCGACTTTAAACAGGAGAAAACAAATAAGTTCAAATGTAATGTCTATTTCAAGTAACAAATTCAATTTTCCCACTTAAAATTAATTCAAAGAACCACAAAAAGAAAAGAAAAAAAATCAAGATATATTTCGTTATGGCATGGGAGTTGATAAACCGGACCCCTGTTTCATGATTAGTAATTCAATGTTCGTAGAATACTGCACCAACTGTAGCATAAACTTGCCTGAATCCTTTAAGAACGCTAATTCTAAGGTTTTTCAGGTTCGAAATTGTGCTTCTTACGCTCTTCTCTGCAAATAGTTTCAACTTCTTTGTGTGTTATATTATGTACATGTACTATACCTAATTAAAATTATGTCAAATATTAGATACATAAATGTACCATCAATCAACACTCTGGTACATCTCCAATCGGAAGGAACCGGCCAAACTTCCTATTCTGGATTGAATTTTGGTTTTTGCTTTCCATTGATTATAAGAGTAGTATATGACACATCAATAAATGTAAAAACTTGAGCAACATAATACTTTTGTCACTTCCAATCCAATCTTGGTAAAAATATGTGAAAAATTACCAAGAATCAGGAATTGAAACGATATTTTAAAGTGAAATATATATTTTAGAGATACGTGAAAAATAGTTAATATAATAGTGATGCCAAAGAGAAGAGAGCCAAAACCACATACGGAAATGTAACCATCTGAGGACAATAAAGCATATGGAAATCTGTATTGGAAAGTTGCTACTAAATTTAGGAGAAATAACTTCATAAACCAAAGTGTTACTGCAAATTTAATATATATATAATACTAAAAAAAGGCATGCATGTAATTAAAAGAAAATCATGCATGTACATAAATTTACGTTTACTTCACCTAGTGCAAACTGATCAAAATATTATTTCTCTTTTGGACCCAGTTCTAGTAAGTTAGCTGGCTCTGGACCAACTCCATTGAGTTACAGGCTCTGACCCAATTTCAGGTGACAGTGTCGCTTAATCTTTTATATTTGCTGCTTATTTATCTGTAGCTGCTTAATTTAAGAGAGGTAAATACATAAACGTAGTTTTGTATGATAATTGAATCAAGACATGTATGTGCTCATTGTTTAGTTGCATGTATCACAAATATGCTGAGACTCATTATCTATCTTGTAGCTAAAATAATTACTTTTGGGTGCATTTACATCAATGTTGTTCCAAAGAGATTCATATTAAAATTATCAATGTCGGGAAAATGATAACAAATGTTACTAATTTCAAGGAGATTGGGTTTTCTTTTAATTGTAATGTGGTTATGGTTATTATGTTATTTACAATAAGTAGAGGCATTTCTTTATTCATGTGCTGAAACAGTTTGTAATCTTGCAAGTTCATTTATTTCATGTAGATAAACTACTTTTTTATTTTTATTATTTTATTTTATTTTATTTGTAAACCTTAACTGAGGATAACAACACGTAGGGACGAAGTATATAATGTGTTTATTCTTTGTGCACTTGGGAATCTAGTCTAAAAGAAGGATGAATGGAACCTAGATTTAAGCATCTTCCAGATAGCCTACGAAATAATCTGTAGTTATTTTTCTTCAAATTATAAGTCGGTGCATGCATATCTGAAATATCTTGTGAATCTAGAACAAAAAGTTCTGATGTGTTGACAACATTAATTTTACTGGCTAAAGAATCATTAAAGGACCACACCATCTCGTGTTTTCAATTTAGACTACTGCTACCCATCCATAGAATGTTAAACGGAGGAGTGAAGATATATGAGGTGAACAACAATATTGGTGAACAGCAACAGTAAATAGATGAAAATAACGCCTTTGTAGCCGATCAGTTTATTCTTGAATTTCTTCTACATCATACAAATACTTTTTATTGCAGCGTTATCTAATATTTTACAAACAAAATGATGACAAAAGGACCTCACCCTTACATGGTTAACTATTCTTATTTATAAGAGAAGAATTACTTTGGCGGCTATTTTTCTTTCGGATAATCAAGCAAGAAAATTTGGCTAGTTATAAAGACATAAGGGAGGTGCGTGTTCGATTCTAATTAGATCATGTCATCAACCATAATGCTATGTTTTGTTAACTGGAATAAAAAACAACTTGCAAAGATCTACAAAGAAAGAACAATAAGTCTAAACTTGCTAAAGAAAAAACATTATATGGAAACCCAATGTATACTTAATAACGAATATGACTGTGGCGTCCAACAAAAATAAAACAACTGTAACGACCCAGAATTTTTAGAAATTAAAATTTGAATATTTAATTAATTTTAAATATTAATGAGTGAATTTATAAGTCAAATAAATTTTTATTTGAATTATTGAATTTAATTGGATTTTTAAATCGATAATTTAATATGTTAAATTATGGAAATAATTGAAAATAGGGTTAAATATGATTGAAAATGATTTGTAAAATTTTATTTTATCATATGGAAGTTAGAATGATATTTTAGAACTTTTAAAATCGAATTAAAAGTTAATTTGTGAAAATTGAATATTTTAATATTAAAATCGACTAGTGAAAATAGTCAATTTTTGAACAGTCTCAGAATTGAACGAAACCAGTTCCATTGGATCCGTAATAGTTAATTATTGCCGGATTTCAATTTTCGTGTCAATCGGAGTTATCGTTTGATCGTGACAACTCGAAACGCATCGATTTATTTTTAATTTAAATTTGACGAGTGAAAATAGCCATTTTTCAAAAAGTCTCGGATTTCGACGAAACCAGTTTCATCGGATCCGTAATGTGATATTATTGTAAGGTTTCAAATTTCAAGTCGATTGGATTTACGGTTTGTCCTGTACAAATTAAAACGCCTAGAAATCGACTTAAATCGGTTTAATTTAAATTGAGCGTTTACAGCCATAACTCGCACAGATGTCCGAATTAGCTTCCGAAACCTATTCCATTGTGTCCGGAACGTGGGGTAAACCCTAGAAACGTTGGTTACGGCGCGTAAATCGGAGTTCGGAATTTCCGGGATGAATAGTGTCGATCGGTTCTCTATAAATAGACCACCACCATCAAAAAAAATAAAAAAAAAAAAGAAAAAAACCCTAGTTTTGAACTGCAGCCGGCCCTAATAAGTGAATGGCCAGAAATTCGCAACCTACATCCCTCGATTACTCCAAATCCATCAAGAATTAGCAAGAATGTTCAACTACAAAGTGGTAGAGCACAACACGAACTAGAGATCCAACGGTCATGATCGCGTATGGAGTTGTATTTCGTGTGAAAATAGGCCGTGTTCTCCATTGCTCACGCACGCGTTTCTAGGTGGAAGAGGGGGCCGAGTTGGCCAGGGCTGGGGCCGAGCATAGGGGGGTTCGAGAGCTTCGTCATGGCGGTGATGTGATCGAGTATAGTCGAGAGATGATGATGCAATATTAAACCCTAAATGGTTGTAATGGGTTCGGCCTCTTCGTGTGTTTTGTAGATGGAACGAAGGGAGAGGGAAGAAAGGGGGGATGGCCCAGATTTGCTTGAGAAGGAATGGACGGTGGATGATGGATGTGGGGTTTAATTTTTAATTTATGTCGATTATGTTATTTAAATCGTGTACAAACTTCAATAATTCATAACTTTTTCATACGAGGTCGAAAACGCGCGAAACCAGTTGCGTTGGAATCGTATGGACGAGCACTACGCAATGGAGTTGGTTTGGAGTCTTTTGGAGTTAGTGAGAATTTTGGGTAAAATTAAACGTCCGTTTAATTTTATTCGAAATAAATCGCTAAAACGGAAATAAAATCAAGGTGAGAATTTCCCACTCAATCGAATTAGTTTCGATTTTATTTTAAATAGTTAGATTTAAAATATTTGAATGCATGTTTGAATGTTGATTGATATCTATTGATTGTTAAAATAGACATTATACGCCGTTAGTAAGCGGATGTTATTTATTAAAAACATATACCGCGAATATTTCATAAACAGTGAAATTGGTATTATATATAGTAGCAATATATATATATTGGCATATGTGTATATTGGAATTGTTGATTTCCCGCATTTATTTGTTTAGCGGATGAGACCCTATTGCGCCGTTATTAAGCGGATAATATTTAATAAGAACATATACCGCGATAATTTCGTACTGGAGCGAAATTGGTATTGTGCTAATGTTTGTGGATGCAGGAAAACAGGTTGGAGGGATCCAACTGGATTCCTCAACAGTATTTATTTAATTATGGATATTTTGATATTCGTTGATTATCATATACGATATATGATATCGTTGTTGTCGTGATTGACTATTTGGTATGTAGCATCATTGGACCAAATTTGGAATTTTAAAATGATTTTTAAAGTGATTTTTGAGAATATAATATTTTTGGAATCGATCCATTTTAAATAAATAAACGTTATAATTTTTAAAGTTATAAAAATTATGATTTTGAGAAATATAGTTAAAAACTGATTTTTGAGAATATGATGCTAATGATTTTATAAAATAGTTAAATCGGAATTATTGAATTTATTATGAAAAGTTGAAATATAGGATTTATTAAATTTAATTATTTTTATGAATCAAAAGGATGAAGTTTTTAAAGGAATTTGAAGACGTTTTAAAAGAATAATATAAATTGATTTATATTAAGAGATTTATAAATGGATATTTATAAATTGAAATATAGACATTATAAAACAAGTTTTTATAAGTGTTTGAAATGAAGTGAAAATGAATTTTTGTAAATGAATGGAATTTATAAAATTATTAATGGTGAAGTTATAAATGAAATTTATAAATAGTAAGATTTATAGATTTTGTGAAGTTATTAAAGAATATATTTGGATGAATAATTGAATCTTATAAGTTATAAGATTTATAATTATGAAGTTCAAAGGAACGATTTTGCAAACGAAAAAAATTATAAGTATTTAACTTATAATATGAACTTTTAGTTTATAATTAAGTTATAAACTGGAATAGGTTAATAAAGGAATTTATAAAAAGGAAGTTTTATAAATAAATAGAAATGGAATTTATAAACGTTGTTCATAAATTCGCAAACAACTTATTTTGATAAGTTAATTGTTGAAACCTATAAATGGAGTTATATTCACATTTTTGAATAGTGAATAATCCTTTGAATTAAAATGAATAAAAGGATGAAATTGTTAACAAAGTATATTCACGTTTTGAATAGTGAATAATATGTTAAAGAAATTGGTTTGAATGTGATATTTGAAATAGAATTAAAACGATCTAACGATGTTTTAAAATGTGTTGAGATTCGAAACCATAGATTTCAACATTTATTGTTGAAATAGACGTTTTCGAGAAACAGAAGGAGATGATGGACTATAACACTGTGGTTATAGTAAATGATTTCCGAAAGGAAATGTTTTGTATAGTATTGGGATTTGTATATCTATTTTAACTTCGAATCCCTATACTAGTGATTTTGGGTTGTCGTAACGATGTTTTACGTAACATTTGTTTTGGCCCAAATAAATATGTTTAAGAGAATGATTTCCTTAAAGAATGAAATATATACTTAATTTCGATTGAAGTATATTGAATATTTTCCAAGTGTTGAAAATAAATAAAAATTGTGAATTACTTATGAATAAATAAGTATGGAAATGTTTTCCAATATAAAGTGAATATTTTGAGAATTTATCTCTTTTGAAGATAAATTGAAAAGAAATATTGAAAATGAATAATTGAAATCGAATATTCATTGATATTTTGGAATTATAAATTCACTAAGGAATTTATAAAGAAAGTGGAATTGGTTTAAAAAAAATAAAAATAAATATTGATTTATTTTTGAAGTGTTGAAAATTATATATCTAGTGAAGATATTTTGGAAAATAAATATTTTGGAAAATTATTTGGAATCTGGTGATGTGTGCATATCCAGTGATAGTTCAATAACCGACTATCAATATTTCCCTTTGAATGGGTAATTGATGTGATTTGTTGGATGTGAATGCTACACTTATTTTTTTGAATAAGCGCTCACTATTCGGGTTAACCGGGAAAGGACCATGGGGTCGTATAACCCATTCCGAATATGTGATACGTCGTTATAATTGCATTGAAGATCGGTGTTGAAGACCCGGTATTTGCAAGAGCGATAGGATGACCTGTCGATTTACTCTGCACCGAGTAGCTACGGTATTGAGTTCTCCATATGTGATGGTGAATCCGATCAGGATTGTGAATATCCGGATTGCAAGGACTTCTTTGTAAGTGCCTTCGGTTTTGTTCGATCCCGGAACAAACTTGTATGGATTGTGTGTCTGACATTACAAGTTGAGATATAAAGCCGATTTCTTTCAAATATATTTCTGTTGGTGGCGAAGAATTTATTCTTTTAGCTTAACACCCTTCTCTGAGACGTACGAGCTCAGAGGTTATATAGTTGAAGTTATCAGCGATATATTCCCAATTTGGTAATGTGACATGCTGAGTGATGCTGAAATGATCATTGTGTTGATTATTGTGATAGGGTCGTTTATTTGATCGTCTATCTTGGTGATCATTGTGTTGATCATTTGTTGACCCAAAGCATGGCTTTTGTATAAAGTATGTTTTTGTGGACGTGACTTCGTCGAACCTCACACCCCGGAAATGGTCAAAACAGGAAAGATGCGGCAAGGTTATGAGGGGTAGCACCCTTTAGGGTATGTACATTTCCTTCTGGATAGAGGTGGTATCATGGTATGGAGCCCAGATATTTAACCTATGTGGTTACTACGAATTTATTACTTTGTGGTTGTTGGTTTTCGGGATCCCGTGAGAAAGGTCGTTTACGATCGGGGAATGGCGTGCTCGTGTCAGTAGTTACCCAGTTAGGGGTAACCCGGCCTTGTGTTGGCAGAGTTCCGGTTTGGTTCTCGGGGATGTCTTTCCAGAGGCATTCTCATGTGGCAATGGGAAGTTCCTTGGCCTGATCATTTGTTGGAAATCCAAAGAAACAATACGAAACTTGTACGGTATTAGTTGTAGAACCTATCATTCACTTATGGTGTCGCAACACTGTTTGGATGGTAGCTATAGTAGGCATACGATAATGGTCGTATGCTGGCTAAGATTTATATTCTACTTTCAAAATGAATTTTTCCCCTACACTATGCACTAGTAATAATATCAAATGTTCTTTTAATGCGTATCAAGCATGTTTGACTATCATAAGGAGAAATCTCCTCCGATTCTGCGTTTGCATGTGTGTGTGTGCGGGAGGCCTTATGGTAGTCTTATTTTTAAAAGCATTGCGAATTGACTTTAAAAATATTCCTCTATTTTGATTTTTAAAGTTAAATAAACTGTTTTGAGTTCTCACACCAGTCACATGACTGACTCGGAGTTTATTGTTTTCCTTCCTAAACTCTGGGTGCCCACCAATTTCCACACGGGCAGTCAAGAGTTAAGGTTTATCAGGATATTCTGGATATTCTGGAGTTGCTGGAGGCAAGATGGATGGCATGGCGTATTATTTATATAGTATTTCTTTTTCCGCTGCACTGTTTGATGTTGTATATTGTTGTATACTCTGATGATATGATGTAATGTAATGCATAAAATGTAATAACTGATATAGTTCTTTGTTTAAAGATTATTCATTTATTATTATATGTTGTTCCGCTGCGAATTGTGAGATTCTGATGTTGTTCTGTTTTCTTTCTGTCCCGTTCTATTTTCTTTATGTTCTATTCTCTTTTTCTTCTATTTTAAAAATATTCTATCTTCTTTCCCCTATCTAAATTTTCTATCTTATGTTTTCTCTTCCCTCTATTATCTATTTTCTTCTTCTTTCTTCTTTTCCTCTCTTCTTCTTTTCTTAAATTCTTTTTAAAAACCCTCAGTGTTCGGTTTTCCGTCGTTCGATTCCTCGGCAGTCGATAAAGTGAGTGTCGATGTTGAATTTTTCGGAAGATGAAGAATCGTGTCCTGACAATGTGGTATCAGAGCTTATGGTTAAGCGACAACCATGGTTCTGTTGGGTATTACTCATTAGAGATAGAGTCAGCAGTACTCTAGAATGAATTTGAGTTAATAATAGCTATGAGAGCGTATTTGTTAGTGAATATATAAAATTGTTTTATATTGTGATGATTGGTTTATTGAGTGGCATATGAACTTTCGTCAGCGCGGTCTGTCAAACTATGCCGAAGGGGTTTCTAAACACTTGAATAGAACAATTCGACACAATATTGTTTAAAAAAAAAAAAATTGGGTAAATGAAATAATTTTACCTTGAGTATATTTTATATATAAAGGAATAATTTTTCAAAATTATTAAAGTGTATATAAGTTGATTGTTTAGTTGTTTGAATAATCTAAATAAAAGAATAATTGTATAAGCAAATGAATTATAAGAATTGGATTATAATTAAAGTGATTTACAATTGTGAAATAAACTTATATATATGAGAAGTGAAATTATATGAATATGAGTTGTAAATAAAAAATGAATTTAAAGTTAAATGGAAGTATAACTTAAGAGTTGTTAAATGAAGTTGATATGAAAAAAATGAATATAAGTGTTAATTCATTAAAATCTAATGTTATTAGAAGTTGAATAATTGAATGAAAATCAATTAATTAAACCAATTGATAAGTAATGGAAATTCAATTTGAAGTTAAGTGAATCTTAAATAGAATTGAATTGAATTTGGAAGTGAACCAACTTGAATATGAATTAGTGAATATAAACTAATTGAAAATGAATGTTAGTAAAAACATCCAATGTAAATAAATCAAATGTGATTTAAATTGAAAACCATTTCATTGAATATTAATGAGAATATGAATGAATATATATTGGTTATGAACTTGTTGAATGATAGTTGGTTGATGTTTGCATTTGTTGCTTTTGTTTCAGTTACTATATGTTGTATATTGAGATTATTGTCTATATGCATGTTCTCATGTTGTTTGTTGAGTGATTAGTAGGTGCGGATCGCGTTTGCTTCGCATTTGGAGCTCGCTTTCGCGCTATATTAGCCGTATATGCTCGCTAATAAAAATATAAGGTACATATCTCAGATTAAATATCGTACTTTTACACTTTTTTCCCTTCGGGATGCCTCATTACTTGATGAGATGTATATTTGTGATATATATACTGTCATTTTTTTTCCGGATCGAGCCGCGCAAAGGAGACTATGGCGAATTTTTCCGAAAATTTAAGGCGTTAGAAAAAATTTGAGAAAATGGGAAATTTTTTGAAAACTTTAAACTTTGATTTGAAGTTGAAAGTTAAACAATAGTAATTGTTTTTGAAAAGATAACTAAGTATGATTTGAAAACTTAGTAAAGTTATTATAAGAAGTTTAATTATGGATTTTGGGAAAATTAATAGGTTCTGTAACTTTTCTTACTTGTTAATTTCGAGGACGAAATTCTTTTAAGGGGGGAAGATTGTAACGACCCAGAATTTTTAAAAATTAAAATTTGAATATTTAATTAATTTTAAATATTAATGAGTGAATTTATAAGTCAAATAAATTTTTATTTGAATTATTGAATTTAATTGGATTTTTAAATCGATAATTTAATATGTTAAATTATGGAAATAATTGAAAATAGGGTTAAATATGATTGAAAATGATTTGTAAAATTTTATTTTATCATATGGAAGTTAGAATGATATTTTAGAACTTTTAAAATCGAATTAAAAGTTAATTTGTGAAAATTGAATATTTTAGTATTAAAATCGACTAGTGAAAATAGTCAATTTTTGAACAGTCTCAGAATTGAACGAAACCAGTTCCATTGGATCCGTAATAGTTAGTTATTGCCGAATTTCAATTTTCGTGTCAATCGGAGTTATCGTTTGATCGTGGCAACTCGAAACGCATCGATTTATTTTTAATTTAAATTTGACGAGTGAAAATAGCCATTTTTCAAAAAGTCTCGGATTTCGATGAAACCAGTTTCATCGGATCCGTAATGTGATATTATTGCAAGGTTTCAAATTTCAAGTCGATTGGATTTACGGTTTGTCCTGTACAAATTAAAACGCCTAGAAATCGACTTAAATCGGTTTAATTTAAATTGAGCGTTTACAGCCATAACTCGCACAGATGTCCGAATTAGCTTTCGAAACCTGTTCCATTGTGTCCGGAACGTGGGGTAAACCCTAGAAACGCTGGTTACGGCGCGTAAATCGGAGTTCGGAATTTCCGGGATGAATAGTGTCGATCGGTTCTCTATAAATAGACCACCACCATCAAAAAAAATAAAAAAAAAAAGAAAAAAACCCTAGTTTTGAACTGCAGCCGGCCCTAATAAGTGAATGGCCAGAAATTCGCAACCTACATCCCTCGATTACTCCAAATCCATCAAGAATTAGCAAGAATGTTCAACTACAAAGTGGTAGAGCACAACACGAACTAGAGATCCAACGGTCATGATCTCGTATGGAGTTGTATTTCGTGTGAAAATAGGCCGCGTTCTCCATTGCTCACGCACGCGTTTCTAGGTGGAAGAGGGGGCCGAGTTGGCCAGGGCTGGGGCCGAGCATAGGGGGGTTCGAGAGCTTCGTCATGGCGGTGATGTGATCGAGTATAGTCGAGAGATGATGATGCAATATTAAACCCTAAATGGTTGTAATGGGTTCGGCCTCTTCGTGTGTTCTGTAGATGGAACGAAGGGAGAGGGAAGAAAGGGGGGATGGCCCAGATTTGCTTGAGAAGGAATGGACGGTGGATGATGGATGTGGGTTTTAATTTTTAATTTATGTCGATTATGTTATTTAAATCGTGTACAAACTTCAATAATTCATAACTTTTTCATACGAGGTCGAAAACGCGCGAAACCAGTTGTGTTGGAATCGTATGGACGAGCACTACGCAGTGGAGTTGGTTTGGAGTCGTTTGGAGTTAGTGAGAATTTTGGGTAAAATTAAACGTCCGTTTAATTTTATTCGAAATAAATCGCTAAAACGGAAATAAAATCAAGGTGAGAATTTCTCACTCAATCGAATTAGTTTCGATTTTATTTTAAATAGTTAGATTTAAAATATTTGAATGCATGTTTGAATGTTGATTGATATCTATTGATTGTTAAAATAGACATTATACGCCGTTAGTAAGCGGATGTTATTTATTAAAAACATATACCGCGAATATTTCATAAACAGTGAAATTGGTATTATATATAGTAGCAATATATATATATTGGCATATGTATATATTGGAATTGTTGATTTCCCGCATTTATTTGTTTAGCGGATGAGACCCTATTGCGCCGTTATTAAGCGGATAATATTTAATAAGAACATATACCGCGATAATTTCGTACTGGAGCGAAATTGGTATTGTGCTAATGTTTGTGGATGCAGGAAAACAGGTTGGAGGGATCCAACTGGATTCCTCAACAGTATTTATTTAATTATGGATATTTTGATATTCGTTGATTATCATATACGATATATGATATCGTTGTTGTCGTGATTGACTATTTGGTATGTAGCATCATTGGACCAAATTTGGAATTTTAAAATGATTTTTAAAGTGATTTTTGAGAATATAATATTTTTGGAATCGATCCATTTTAAATAAATAAACGTTATAATTTTTAAAGTTATAAAAATTATGATTTTGAGAAATATAGTTAAAAACTATTTTTGAGAATATGATGCTAATGATTTTATAAAATAGTTAAATCGGAATTATTGAATTTATTATGAAAAGTTGAAATATAGGATTTATTAAATTTAATTATTTTTATGAATCAAAAGGATGAAGTTTTTAAAGGAATTTGAAGACGTTTTAAAAGAATAATATAAATTGATTTATATTAAGAGATTTATAAATGGATATTTATAAATTGAAATATAGACATTATAAAACAAGTTTTTATAAGTGTTTGAAATGAAGTGAAAATGAATTTTTGTAAATGAATGGAATTTATAAAATTATTAATGGTGAAGTTATAAATGAAATTTATAAATAGTAAGATTTATAGATTTTGTGAAGTTATTAAAGAATATATTTGGATGAATAATTGAATCTTATAAGTTATAAGATTTATAATTATGAAGTTCAAAGGAACGATTTTGCAAACGAAAAAAATTATAAGTATTTAACTTATAATATGAACTTTTAGTTTATAATTAAGTTATAAACTGGAATAGGTTAATAAAGGAATTTATAAAAAGGAAGTTTTATAAATAAATAGAAATGGAATTTATAAACGTTGTTCATAAATTCGCAAACAACTTATTTTGATAAGTTAATTGTTGAAACCTATAAATGGAGTTATATTCACATTTTTGAATAGTGAATAATCCTTTGAATTAAAATGAATAAAAGGATGAAATTGTTAACAAAGTATATTCACGTTTTGAATAGTGAATAATATGTTAAAGAAATTGGTTTGAATGTGATATTTGAAATAGAATTAAAACGATCTAACGATGTTTTAAAATGTGTTGAGATTCGAAACCATAGATTTCAACATTTATTGTTGAAATAGACGTTTTCGAGAAACAGAAGGAGATGATGGACTATAACACTGTGGTTATAGTAAATGATTTCCGAAAGGAAATGTTTTGTATAGTATTGGGATTTGTATATCTATTTTAACTTCGAATCCCTATACTAGTGATTTTGGGTTGTCGTAACGATGTTTTACGTAACAATTGTTTTGGCCCAAATAAATATGTTTAAGAGAATGATTTCCTTAAAGAATGAAATATATACTTAATTTCGATTGAAGTATATTGAATATTTTCCAAGTGTTGAAAATAAATAAAAATTGTGAATTACTTATGAATAAATAAGTATGGAAATGTTTTCCAATATAAAGTGAATATTTTGAGAATTTATCTCTTTTGAAGATAAATTGAAAAGAAATATTGAAAATGAATAATTGAAATCGAATATTCATTGATATTTTGGAATTATAAATTCACTAAGGAATTTATAAAGAAAGTGGAATTGGTTTAAAAAAAATAAAAATAAATATTGATTTATTTTTGAAGTGTTGAAAATTATATATCTAGTGAAGATATTTTGGAAAATAAATATTTTGGAAAATTATTTGGAATCTGGTGATGTGTGCATATCCAGTGATAGTTCAATAACCGACTATCAATATTTCCCTTTGAATGGGTAATTGATGTGATTTGTTGGATGTGAATGCTACACTTATTTTTTTGAATAAGCGCTCACTATTCGGGTTAACCGGGAAAGGACCATGGGGTCGTATAACCCATTCCGAATATGTGATACGTCGTTATAATTGCATTGAAGATCGGTGTTGAAGACCCGGTATTTGCAAGAGCGATAGGATGACCTGTCGATTTACTCTGCACCGAGTAGCTACGGTATTGAGTTCTCCATATGTGATGGTGAATCCGATCAGGATTGTGAATATCCGGATTGCAAGGACTTCTTTGTAAGTGCCTTCGGTTTTGTTCGATCCCGGAACAAACTTGTATGGATTGTGTGTCTGACATTACAAGTTGAGATATAAAGCCGATTTCTTTCAAATATATTTCTGTTGGTGGCGAAGAATTTATTCTTTTAGCTTAACACCCTTCTCTGAGACGTACGAGCTCAGAGGTTATATAGTTGAAGTTATCAGCGATATATTCCCAATTTGGTAATGTGACATGCTGAGTGATGCTGAAATGATCATTGTGTTGATTATTGTGATAGGGTCGTTTATTTGATCGTCTATCTTGGTGATCATTGTGTTGATCATTTGTTGACCCAAAGCATGGCTTTTGTATAAAGTATGTTTTTGTGGACGTGACTTCGTCGAACCTCACACCCCGGAAATGGTCAAAACAGGAAAGATGCGGCAAGGTTATGAGGGGTAGCACCCTTTAGGGTATGTACATTTCCTTCTGGATAGAGGTGGTATCATGGTATGGAGCCCAGATATTTAACCTATGTGGTTACTACGAATTTATTACTTTGTGGTTGTTGGTTTTCGGGATCCCGTGAGAAAGGTCGTTTACGATCGGGGAATGGCGTGCTCGTGTCAGTAGTTACCCAGTTAGGGGTAACCCGGCCTTGTGTTGGCAGAGTTCCGGTTTGGTTCTCGGGGATGTCTTTCCAGAGGCATTCTCATGTGGCAATGGGAAGTTCCTTGGCCTGATCATTTGTTGGAAATCCAAAGAAACAATACGAAACTTGTACGGTATTAGTTGTAGAACCTATCATTCACTTATGGTGTCGCAACACTGTTTGGATGGTAGCTATAGTAGGCATACGATAATGGTCGTATGCTGGCTAAGATTTATATTCTACTTTCAAAATGAATTTTTCCCCTACACTATGCACTAGTAATAATATCAAATGTTCTTTTAATGCGTATCAAGCATGTTTGACTATCATAAGGAGAAATCTCCTCCGATTCTGCGTTTGCATGTGTGTGTGTGCGGGAGGCCTTATGGTAGTCTTATTTTTAAAAGCATTGCGAATTGACTTTAAAAATATTCCTCTATTTTGATTTTTAAAGTTAAATAAACTGTTTTGAGTTCTCACACCAGTCACATGACTGACTCGGAGTTTATTGTTTTCCTTCCTAAACTCTGGGTGCCCACCAATTTCCACACGGGCAGTCAAGAGTTAAGGTTTATCAGGATATTCTGGATATTCTGGAGTTGCTGGAGGCAAGATGGATGGCATGGCGTATTATTTATATAGTATTTCTTTTTCCGCTGCACTGTTTGATGTTGTATATTGTTGTATACTCTGATGATATGATGTAATGTAATGCATAAAATGTAATAACTGATATAGTTCTTTGTTTAAAGATTATTCATTTATTATTATATGTTGTTCCGCTGCGAATTGTGAGATTCTGATGTTGTTCTGTTTTCTTTCTGTCCCGTTCTATTTTCTTTATGTTCTATTCTCTTTTTCTTCTATTTTAAAAATATTCTATCTTCTTTTCCCTATCTAAATTTTCTATCTTATGTTTTCTCTTCCCTCTATTATCTATTTTCTTCTTCTTTCTTCTTTTCCTCTCTTCTTCTTTTCTTAAATTCTTTTTAAAAACCCTCAGTGTTCGGTTTTCCGTCGTTCGATTCCTCGGCAGTCGATAAAGTGAGTGTCGATGTTGAATTTTTCGGAAGACGAAGAATCGTGTCCTGACAACAACATCCAAAGTAATTCACAACACAATAAAATGAAGAAAGAAAAGCATACCATAACCTACGATGAAGCTTCATTCGCCAACTGCAAACACAGTTGCAAAAACTAAAATTAAATATGATTAACTGATATATAGAATTAAAAGATGGTTAACTAATACATATATAATTTGTTAACATACCTTTTGCCGTTGCAAAGCTTTTAATGGTGAAAGAGCCCGTTTATATAGGAGATAATGGATAAAGACCTATATATTATTTCAGTTTTGTTTTCAAGAGGAATGTATAAACAGCAAAAGAAATGCAGCTATTTTGTCTTACTTCAATAATAGCCAGCAATGCTTCCTTGTTCATTCTCACTTCAGAGAGAGTTTCTTCACGGCATCTTCTGAAAATTCCCTCCACTCCCATGCCATCTACAATGTCTCTTGTCGGCCTGAATGCGACCTAACATTAACAATTACCTAGGATATTAATCCGAAATGAAAATCAATGAAGAAATAACATTGAAAAGCAATGAAGAAATGAAAATCAATGAAGACTTACCCAAAATAACCTTGATCTTTGACATTCAAAGTTGGAGAAGACGGTAGCCGATAATCCGAAAGATTCACACTTGAACAAACTAAGCATAGTCGATAATCGATAACCGATAATCGATCGGTAGTCGATAATCGCTAGTTGAAGATGGAGAATACGGTTGGTCTGGAATCGTGGTTTTAATGAGGTAACCCTAGTTTGCGTTTAATTGGGAATTTCAGAATTAGAGCGAACGACAATTCAGATACGAAGGAAGAAAACTATGACTTCTCTATCATCAACAACCAACGTCCACATAAACATCATCAAACCCAACATCCACATAAACGGCCAACCTCCTTTATCATAAAACTCTGAACCACCTCAGATCCGACGTTTAACCCAATTCCTCCCAGTTTCGTGCTTCCAGATTTGGACTTCGATCCCATATCATTGTCAACGCAGCTCTTAACATCGGTTGAATTTAAATTTGTAATGAATTTTGGCAGCGAAGAATCAGGGGTGTGAGAAATCGAATTTGAGAATGTGGTTGTATTGGGGGAGAGGGTATATTAGGTTTTACGGAGCGGAAACGTAAATGGAAGCGGAGGGTATAATGGGTATTCCCAAAAGACACGGTCGAATCAGTGGACGGAACTTATATTATTAGTAGTAAAGATATATATATATATATATACACACACACTAGGAACACATTATAACTTATACTAATTATTACCCAGCACTTTGGCCCGACTACATGGCAATGGTCGTAAAGCCTATGGTTGAACTTAGATGAGACTCAAGCTAAGAAAGAGGTGGAAGTATAAGAGACCGGTCGGCCTATGCATGGCTTGGTATATTTAGCACTGGCTCGGCCAACGCAGCTCGGTGCCGGAGTGAAGCCAGGGAGGATCGGCCAAGAATGGCAAGAGCAAGTGGTTTGGTCGAGATGATTTTGGATATAGTGGATCGGTATGGATTTGGTTCGGCCTTGGTCGATCGGCTGATTATGGTCCAGCCTGAAAAGCACAAAGTCTGTGTTGCTCGATCAGGAGAAGTCACGTATCGTTCGGTCTGGATGGGTCGGCATGTGCCATTCGGTCCACGTGTTTCAGCAGATGTCGCTCAGTCAAGGAAGGAAAGCCGTGCATGTGTCGACTAAGGTATTTTGTTCCATCCTATTTCGGCGTTCGCGGCCCGGCATACCTATTTCGGCATGTTTGGTTTGGTGCATACCAGGGGAGTTAGTAGTAATCAGTTGCACTCCGAAGCGAGGCGATCGACATGTCATCACTTCAAGTCACACCACTACTCGCTTCGAGCTCCTTGAGGGTTTGCTTCGAGTCATTTATCAAGACACCCGGGTTTGGTATTTGTCGCTCGACCAAAGTTGATCGGCATACCTGGGTCGACTAACTCAAAATTATCATACGTGGACCAAACTATCTCGACCTTGGGCCTGTGTAGGGGATCAGCTTATCTTCGTCTATAAATAGAAGGGCAGGGGTATAGTTTAATGGACCTTTTTTCGGGAACTCCGGAGACATCTGCCATTTTTTTCATTCATCTCTTTTTGTTAAAACTTGTATTCAAGTTATTTGTTTACGGATTGTGTCTGTACTCAAGTAATTTGAAAATCAATAAAGATCATACTCAAAGTGGACGTAGGCAGTTATGCCGAACCACTATAAATCTGGTGTTCCCTTTTTTGCTATTCTTTTTACATTCGATTGCGTTATTTCTCTGTTTTAATCTATTTTCTTCATTAACCTCTCTACACAACTCTATTCAAGGGTGTTAATGACCAATTTTGGTGCTAACATTTTGGTGCTTTCATTGGGAGTTGCATTCTCAGGCTATTAGGATATACTTTGTCGCTACTGGATTGAAGAAATCCCTTAAGGAAGATCCATGTTCATTCTCAAGAGTTCATAGATTTTATTCATAGTTTCGACCGATAACTCTAGGATGGGAAGACCACGTACTATATCAACCTCCCATAATGAAGATGTCAATGAGACCGCCAATGGGGACCCAGTAATAACAAGCTAATCCAGGCGTAGGGACCGCCATCCTCCTAAACCAATCAGAAGCTGTCACCATGGTAGAGTTCAATGAGCTGATGAGAGAGATCATGGAGAGCAGGAGACAGGTTAATGAGAAAATTCAAACTAACGCCAATCTCATGACCCACATCGCTCAACAACAGCATCAGAAAGCTGGAGGAATCCCCGCTTCCTACTCGTCATCTGACAGTTCCGCTTCATTAGATGAACATCACAGGCGTAGATGCTGTAGGATTGAAACAACACAAACAGGTGTAGCAAAGAAATCAAATAGGAATGGTCCAGGTTCCTTACCTGGAACCATGGCCCCTCGCCTGCACCTGGGAAATCGCACTCATGTTGGAGTGGGAAACTTAGGATCTGGGGCACGAGTGGAAGCTGGCCGACCGACTCACCAAGGTAGTAACGAAGCAGGTCCCTAGGACACGCATTTGGGAGATCACCAACCGAGGAGGCACCAGCTGAAACGATCACGCAAGACGAATTCCAACTTTCCACCTCCCATCCAAACCCCGGACTTATCAGCTATGGTCAGACAACTGATGAGAGAAAATTAGGGCTTATCCAATGATAATTGGGGTGTACATAGGAGCCATACTCCGTTCATAGATACCATCCTACAGGCTGAGTATCCCTAGAAGTTCAATATGCCTACTATTCCGGCCTATGAAGGGAAGACTGATCTCCGCCATCATGTAAGGAGATACGAGTGGATGATGGATTCAGCTAGAGAAAATGATGCAAATAAATGTAGATGTTTCCCTATAACTTTATCCAGAGTCGCTACCATGTGGTTCACTAGACTTCCCCCGTGGTCGATCTCCAGGTTTGATGAGTTAGCAATGAATTTGTAGAGCAGTTTAGGATCCACAAATTGAATTTGCATATTGAATTTGCTGCAAATGCCATGAGGTTGAATAATTTATAAATCCAGATATGCAAGTCCGCCAGAGCGAGTTGTAGATTGCCGCTGGCCTAAAAACGAGCAAAAAGATATCATACAAGCAGATGGATGTGGTGCAGCCACTATTGTCATGATTACATAGATATGTCCCTACATAATTTCTCTGACTTTCTTTGTCGACAACATGAGGAGGACGCCATCAAATTGATTTCTATCGAGCAATCTTACCGTCAACGGAGTTAGTACCATTTTACTATCTCATTTTTTTCCTGTCTGACTATGCATACTATGCACAGCCATTTATGTTATGCCGTTTTATGTGTGAAGTTTGTCAAATAAATCGTCATCACAGACATCGAAAGCCGAGGCATGAAAAATTGTTGAAGGCAGGGACATTGACAGATCTATATACGTCTACTGTACAGTATGGGTGTTACAGGTAATTACAAGTTTTCAATGTTCTCACCGTTGTTGTTTGTTATTGCAGAAAACCACAACCTGACGGGGTGTCCCACCAACTCATTTCCGACATTATCTGATGCAGGTCAACAGGGGAACAACGTACCAACATCTGCCGTTTCACAATGTACCCGTATTTCTGCACTTGGGAATTATGGGCAGTGTATGTAAGGCAGTTTAACTTGATTATTGTAAAATGCATTGACTGTTCAAACCTTTTCTAATTTTTTTGGCTAAATCTGCAGGTAAAATGTTTCTAGAGCATAGTTTTGGTCCCCCTACATGTACATGTTTGAACTATGGAGCATTGCTTTGGTTTGAAGAAAGGGTAAAAAAGAGGAGTACGCATGCAAATCCAAAATTTTCAATATATTATTAGAAGGGAAAGGTTCAGCTACTGTCCTATCGACCAGCCCCCAATTATTTAATGGAGCTTCTGGACTACAATAGAGGTTCTATTTCAAAGGGATTTCGACAACATATACGAGCTTATAATTCTATTTTTTCTTTTACGTCAACGGGTGGGAATGTTGATAACTCCATAAACAAAGGTCGTGGTCCATATATATTTGGATTAAATGGTCAAAATCACCACTGAATTGGCTCGCTTCTACCGATGATGGGTAAACCAAAATTTGCTCAGTTATATTTTTATGACACCATTAATAAAGTCAGTAATCGAATTTCATCATTTGGTGAAAGTATGACGCAAAATTTAGATGTGGGTATTGTCAACAATCTAGTACGCATGTTCAACCACTGTTGCCATATGTATCTGTTGTACGTTGTGCATCAATATGCATATGAACGATATGGTCACTCTTCTGTCCTACCATCATCTTTCACATGTTCTGATTATACTTTATAGAGTATAACAATGCCCAGTGCATAGGACGGGCAACTCACTGGTAGTCAGTTGTTGCTAGAGGCGGTGAGGAGGCTGCTCTACTCTGTGATAAATGGAATATGCTTTTATGCAAGAATTGGATGGGGAGGAAGAAATGACTTGAAAAATATCTGTCTTTTTATAGGTCTGGGCGAGATTATCAATGGTCGTACTCATTTAAAAAGTACATATTCCGATCGCCTGTGTTAATCCATGATAACCTATCTTCTCCCCTCACATAAAATTCTCTGGCCCAAAGGACCCAATATAGATTGAGAGAAATGAGTATATAAACATGTATGCTTTTCTTATTTTTTCGTCAATGTGAAACTAAATATTTCTCATTCATATCCTTCTTATGTAAGGTTTCTGACAATCGTATCAATGAATTCGTAATCAATCACATTAGTTGTATTAGGTGGCATATCACTTAATATAAATATCTCATAAATACCATATAGATAGAAGGCGGTGATTGGCTACAACCCTAACACACCTGTGTGAAAAGAAGTCTAAGATTAGTGCAGTTATTTCTTCACAAAGATGAATATGTGCCATGAAGGAAGGACCAAAAACAATCATTATCACTAGAGATAGGGTGCGTTTGCAGTATTAATTTGCCCCTTTCAAACGAATGAATTTTTTTGATCCGTTCGTTGAGTTAATTATGTTAATTAATAAAATTTATATTTTTATAAATTTCTTTAATTAATGACTTATGCAAATGAGATCCCTTTGAGACTCGGTTTTTTGCCTTGCATCGTATTAAAGCGCTCTACGTTATGGAGTTGGTTTAAACCGCATCCGAGCAATTTATAATTTTACAATTGATTTATTTGTTTGTTTATTTTTGCAAATTATTGCAGCATATTATTTATTAAAAAACAATTAATTAATTGATTGCTTATAAATCAATTAAATCAAAAATTACAATCTAAATATTCCGCTCAAATTCCTTATTCGCATCTCAGACGCATTTCTGGTCCGTTCAGTCAATTTTCTCATTTAAATACCCCATTTATATTTTCCACTCAAATACGCCATTTCCATTCCCAGAGAACGCACTCTATGTTTGTTAGTTTTCCTAGCTGACACCATTTTTTATTTTTACCTTCCTTCATGACATTTTTATGCAAAAACTCATGCATACGTCTTATAGTGGAAATTAGGTTGCAAGGCTTCTCATTTCAGGGTAATTAGTTTTAAGGACAATACTTTTGAATAACTAGTTTTAAAGACAATTTAGAAAAAAAAATGATAAATTCATTAATCTTTTAAAGTTATACAGGAAAACGATAAAATCGTTTATCATTATTTCTGTATAACTGAAGATGATGACTTCATTTACCTTTTCCTATAAATTGTCCGTAAAACTAATTTTTCATAAGTGTTGTACTTAAAACTTATTACCCCACACAAAGAAACCCCTTTGAGTGAAAATCCCTTAGCTGGTCCATATGAAAACTTGTCTACTTGTATCTAAGGACGTGAAAGATTCTATCTCTTCATAATTTTTGGTAATTGGTACGAAATAAAATAGGCTCAACTAAAAGATTAGAAGACTAAGATACTATTGACATAAGGAAATTATCAATTCCATGCGCTAAAAGTAATGTAAAAATTGACTATTGTGGATATTGTTGAATATGCGCTTATATGTTTTTGTTTGATGATAATAAACATATATATTCATTTAAATGTATTTGGTTATGTACTATTTTGTTTTGCATAGATTAAATAAATATTTGTTGAATAAAATAAATTATACAGAATTTGAATTTGAATTCAAACAGAACAAGTTACACAGATTTTGAATTCAAACAGAAATTTTATTCAAACAAATATTTATTACAATCTTGAATAGCACAAATTCATGCTCTCACTATACATATACATTTCTGATTACATCACGATTACATCACAAATATTTTTACATTGATAACCTCACTACATATCACTCACACTCGTATTTTGTCTTCAACTGCATTCCAGTTTGAATTCAGCATCTGAGAAATCTGCAAAAATATTCACTAACGCAGTAAAATTGAAAAAGAAATATTTTTGCAATATAAAATAAAATACGATTTTTGAAAATATGGTTTGCCTCAGTTATTTGGGTTGTTCGTCATCATTTTTGACTGTGCAATATCTGTGCATATCAGTATTTTTATCAGGGACATGTAACCATAAGTGGCTGCAATACACACGTGTACATTCATACACGTGTGCACTGCCTCGCCAACTCGTGTGCGCAGCCAAAAATAGCAAGCGTGCAAGCACAACATGAAAGGAATCGAGTCAGTAAGGCAATGCGCAAAATCAAGACAGCATCAAACAGCAACAGTGAAGACTGCATAAGTGCTACAAGCCAAATCATCACAATGAACACCACTGACCAGTGAATACAACGTCAAGTTCAGATCAAACAACTCAAGACCAAGTTGCAACAAAGTTCAAAAGTGCATCAAAGGCAGTTCAATGTGGATAGCAACAGCAAAAAGGGACTGCAACAAACATATATGCAGCATCAAGTCAAAGTATGCAACTACGTGACATAAATGCAACTACAACGATGCAAGCGAAGAACCAAAGTCAGTGGCAAGCTTCAAACTGCATAAGTGACCATGAAACTGACTCGAAGCAGTAGTTACAGTAAGCATGAATCAAGCTCAGTGGCAAATGCATAAACAGCTCAGAGTACATGCATGAAACAGTGCAAGACCTCAAGTGACACAGTGAAAGTAGCACAAGTACAAGAAACTTGAATACTGCAACAACAAGTATGGTGAAGCACTGACTCAAATAAACAACTACAAAGACCAGCTATTCAATGCAACTCAGTGGCAAATGAGTACAACATGACCAAAAGTGTATGCAAACAGTCAAAGGCAAGACACATGGAACAATGCAACACAGACTGTGACGACCGCCCATGACTCCTGCACCAAATCAAGGAAATAATGCGCTAAAAGGTGTGCCAGGCAGCCATGGACGATAGTCAGGGTAAAACAAAACAGAAGAATCTCTATCGCATAACTCACAGCGCATGGATAAAATACAATAGAGAAATATAATATAGTGAAGCTCCATAGAACAGAACATCATCATATAAGCATCACAGTTGTTTCATACAATCATCTACTCGAATCCATACATGAAAGCCTCACTACAAATCACTCAACCAAATACAGCAGCGGATACCCAGTACATATAGTAAGAAAACTAATATGCAAAGCCTCCTGCTCGTCTTCGTCATCTTTAGCGTAGAACTCCTAGCACAGCACCTGTCACCTGCTACCTAGTCTGCCCATCCCAAACATGGATGAACAGCCCAAGGTAATAAGAGGAGACATAAAACCTTGAGTCAGACAAAGTCTTAGTGAGCAGTAAATTAACAATCAAACATACCAAAGAGCATAAGGGATAAAAGGAATAGGAACCAAACCATCCCACTCCACCTCTTTCTACAGTGATAGCCCCCATACACACACTAAGGAGAAGTAAGCATAACATAGCAGATAAGTAAGGTAAAGCAATAATCACTCGAGTCAAGGACGATGTTTTCCAAATACAAACCCCCAAGGCCTAAACCAAGATCAGATAAGCACCCAGAAAACACCGCTCTTGAAGCCGAATGATGATACAACCAAACATCCAAACATCCATGACTCTGGCTATCACTGTTATCATTGCCTTGATTTCACCGTTAGTTGAATGACCGCCTGTCAAGGGCTAATGGTAACCCCGGTTTAGCCATAACTCCGCACGTCATCGTGACCCGTGCCTAAGCCGAACGCATCAGCCCAGAGTACTGGCACGTCATCATGACCCGTGCCTGGAACGTCATCGTGACCCGTTCCAACGTACCCTTGCTTTGAGTATGCTAGAACCTTCAACAACGATGAGATCTTAGCCTCCTAGTCATCCTCCTCGACGACTACTTCCATACTAGCTCAAGCGCCTCTCAAGCTAACCATTATCCACCCCAACCCGGACCGCATCACCGAGTTATAACTTTGCACGTCGTCATGACCCGTGCTTGGAACGTCTTCGTGACCCGTCCCATCACAACATATGTCTTGCCTCATCACATCATAGCAAAGTCTCTCAACTTGGAACGTCATCATGACCCGTCCCATCTCAACACAAGCCTTGCCTCATCATATCATCGCAAAGTCCCAACTCAACCATGCTTTGCCTTCTCGCATCATGGCAAGATCCCACATCCTCGAATCCATCCATATGAGCTTCCACATCCGCTTCATATGCCATTGGCAGCTTTCACCATTCAAGAGCCTTTCCACTTAGCTTTTGAATCATCTTCAACCATCTTGTTCCAAATCAACTACAAGCTAACTTGGAGCAATCAAATCTAACATACATTCAAACATTCAACCATTCAAACAAGATCTATTAAGCAATATCAATTATAATGGCAATTTCGTAATTAAGTGAGCAAAAGTCCAACATACGTGAAATCATGGTTTTTAGCATAGATCTATCAAATCTAAAACATGGGTTTTGTCTCTAATACTTGATAAATAACTTTCATAGATAAACATCTTCAAATATGATGGATCTACATGCAGACTTAAGGAAAATGCGAGAAAACGCTAACTTTAACACATAAACATATCACCAATCCACTACACTCCTTTGGGTCCGTGTGAGAGATAACTACCACTCACCAAATCACCAAAACAACCTAAAATCACAGCACTTCAGATCTGGACAGCGAAGATCACAGCTTGATCCGGAGAAATTTCACTTGAAACGGTGAAATCTAGCTTCTTCGGATGAAAATCTTCAACTTTGGATCTTCGATCTTTGATCTTCAATGGATGTTAGCACTTGATGGAAGTAGAGAAAGAAGTGAAGAAAATACTGTAGTCGAGTTTCCAAAATGGCAGCACTTCGTCGCTTCGAAAACCGGTGCCAAAAAGTGAGCCAAAGTCCACTATTTATAGGCTGGAAATCCTATGAGTCGTCGCCCCTATGAGTCGGTCACGACTCATCATGAGTCGTCCACGACTCATCCTTGCCGACTCAAGACAACATCATACGACTCATCTACAAAGGCGACTCAATGCCCCCCCCCACGACTCAACGGCTCACACAAGAGCACGACTCAACTAGACCAGGTACGACTCAACTGCACAGGACCCAACGACCTACGACTTAACACACACAAGCTAACAACATCTGACTTAACTCGTATACGAGCTACGACTTACGACTCAATGGGTACACAACCTAACGTCTTAACGGTTTAAGCCCCTACACGACCTAAAGCCTTCACGTGTTACGACCTACGACTCATAGGCCTCCGACCTAACTCTACTAGATCCTAAGTCGTTTGAACGACCTAACACTAACCAATGGCCCAGATCTCCCAGCGACCTAAAATGAAAGGTGAGATAAAATGCTGCGACCTATCTATCCAAGGCTAAACCGGCCCAGCGTCCTAACATCTTTAACTCGCCACCGACCTAACATTCACTTACTAACTCGTAAACGAGTTACGAGATACGACTTATCTCTCGACCGACCTAAATCCTACCGAGCTAACAACTTCACGAGTCATCTACCTTACGACCTAAGCCCCTAACACTAAGTCGTAACTCGTTCTCGACCTAACTCAAAACAACATGCCACGACCTAACTACTAACCCGTTAACACCTTAACTCGGCAAACCTTATGAGTCGTAACTCGTTGACTCGGCCACTTCCTAAGGTCGTCTGCGACTTACTATAGGTCGGTCACCATCACTAAGTCGCCTAACTTTTAGGTCGTTACTTCTATAACTCGGCAACTCTTAGGTCGGTGAATTTCTTATCTCGGCCAACACTCCAACCCGTAACCCCTCCTTGAGTCGGTCCCCTATGAGTCGGTCACGACTCATCCCTTAGCTCGGCAATGCTCATGAGTCGGTCACAACTCATACTCCACCCGGGTTAACTTCTAAACGACTCAAGCTAGAGGCAACACAAACAACACTATCGACCTGCAAATTCTACGATCTATCGACACGTAAAATACGGGTCGTTACATTCTCTCCCCCTTAGGAATTTCGCCCCCGAAATTCCAAGCAAACAACAGAAATCAAAGATATTCCGCATGCCTACCATCCATAGCAATCAACAGATCATGCATCCAATTCTAACCTAGCATGCAGAATTCTAAGACTTAGAACAAGCTACAAATTCATGAGATGTCACGACACTTTAGGGCCATACCTCGAAGAGTCCGGGATGAGCTGCCTTCATCCTCTCTTCCTCCTCCCACGTACAGTCGTTAACATCGTCACTCCATTGTACCTTGAGCAACGTAATCGTCTTCCTCCTAAGCTGTTTCGTATCGGTTTCAACAATACGAAGCGGCTTACGAGGTCTCGAAACAACAGGATCAACCTCCAAGTCTTCACAGCTATCAGCAGAAACCACCGTAGTTGGGTCGTGCACATACTTCCGTAGATAAGATACATGAAAAACATTGTGCACACCCGCCATCTTTTCCGGTAACTCCAATCTATAAGCGAGCTTTCCAATACGCTCGATAATCGGGAATGGTCCAACAAATCTCGGAGTCAACTTTCCTTTCTTCCCAAACCTTATAGCATTCTTTAATGGAGAAATCTTCACAAAAACCATATCACCTACGTCGAATTCCAAATCCTTACGACGATTATCGGCATAACTTTTCTGACGATCTTGGGCTGCCTTCATTCGTTGCCGAATGATCTCTATACAATCTGAAGTCTGTCGAATCATCTCTGGCCCAAGTATCAGCTTTTCTCCAGTTTCCAACCAACATGTCGGAGAGTTACACGGTCTTCCATATAATGCCTCATATGGTGCCATACCGATACTCGACTGATAACTGTTATTATAAGCAAACTCCACCAAATGAAGGTGATCTTCCCATGATCCTCCGAAGTCCAAAACACATGCTCTAAGAAGATCTTCCAAAACTCGGTTGACTCTCTCAGTCTGACCATCTGTTTGAGGGTGATAAGCTGTACTCAAACACAACTCGGTTCCCAAAACTTCCTGGAAGCTCTTCCAAAATCTACTAGTGAACAATGGGTCTCGATCGCTCACTATACTCTTCGGAACACCATGGAAACGAACTATCCACTTAACATACAACTCAGCCAACTTCGATGCAGTCCTAGTCGATCGAACAGGAATGAATCTTGCACTCTTGGTCAAACGATCTACGATGACCCAAACCCCTTCATTCCCTGCTCTTGTCCTAGGTAGACCATCGATAAAGTCCATCGACACTTGCTCCCATTTCCATGTAGGAACCTCTAATGGCTGAAGCAATCCACTGGGCTTCTTCTGCTCAGCTTTCACCAACTGGCAATTCATACACTTGGAAATAAAGTTTCCAACATCCTTCTTCATACCTTCCCAGTAGTAGGTTCTCTTCATATCCCGATACATCTTATTTCCACCTGGATGAATTGTCAACTTCGAGTGATGACTCTCCCTCAGAACTTCATCTCTCAATCCATCTACATCGGGAACAACTAGTCGCCCTTGCTTTCGAAGCCAACCCTCTCGATCGACCTCGAATCCCTTATCCTTCTCTGGAGTCAATCCAGCTTCCAAATCTCGGATAATCCTGACAAGCTTATCATCTCTCTTTTGGCTCTCACCAATCCTTTCCACCAGAGTAGGCCTTATCGATAAGTTTGCCAACATCTCAGGTTCCAATTCACATCTAGGCCTGAAATCAAATCCAGCCAAATACTCAAGACTCTTCCATTCCGAAAACATGGCTCCCAATCCTGCATGTCTTCGACTCAACGCATCAGCCACTGCGTTACCTTTTCCCGGAGTATAGGCTATACCAAAATCATAAGATGCTAGGAACTCTAGCCACCGTTGCTGTCGAAGATTCAAATCCTTTTGGGAGAACAGATACTTCAACGACTTATGATCTGTAAACAACTCGAATCTAACTCCCAATAGATAGTGTCTCCACATCTTCAAAGCAAACACAATCGCCGCTAACTCCAAATCATGAGTCGGATAGTTCCTTTCATGCGGCTTCAGTTGTCGACTAGCATACGCAACAACTTTATCCTTCTGCATTAGCACCGCTCCTAGTCCAGTGCCACATGCATCGGTGTAAACCACCATCTCATCATTCCCACTCGGAATAGTCAATACAGGAGCACTCGTCAATCGCTCTTTCAGGATTACGAAGGCTTGCTCACACTTGTCATCCCATCTGAACACTTGGTTCTTCTTCGTCAATCCTGTCAACGGTGCAGCTATCTTGGAAAAGTCTTTAATAAACCGACGATAATACCCGGCTAATCCAAGAAAACTTCTCACATCAGATGCATTCTTAGGTCTAACCCAATCCTGGATTGCTGCCACCTTAGCGGGATCAACCGCTATTCCACTTCCAGAGATAACATGGCCTAAGAACCTCACTTCACTCTTCCAGAAGTGACACTTCGAAAACTTAGCCTTCAGCTGATGTTTCCGCAGTATATCCAAAACAATCCTCAAGTGCGTCTTGTGCTCTTCCTCGGTTCTGGAATAAACCAAAATATCATCAACGAACACAAGCACGAACTTATTCAACTGATCTCTGAATACTCTATTCATAAGATCCACAAAATATGCTGGCGCGTTAGTCAATCCAAACGGCATCACCAGCCACTCATAAAACCCGGATGGTGTCCTGAAAGCAGTCTTCGGCACACTATCCTTCGCCACTCTCAACTGGTGAAATCCCGTTGCCAAATCCATCTGAGAAAACACCTTAGCCTCGTGAAGCTGATCAAACAAGTCATCTATTCTCGGCAATGGATACTTGTTCTTCTTAGTCACCTTATTCAGCTCACGATAATCCACACACAACCTCAACGATCCATCCGCTTTGGTTGCGAACACAACTGGCGCACCCCATTCGGACACACTCCTCCGAATGAATCCTTTCCGTAAAAGGTCATCAACTTGCACCTTCAGCTCTTGCTGCTCCCTCGGTGCCATCCGCCTAAGAGGCATCACAACAGGTCTGGCTCCCTCAACTAGATCGATACGAAACTCGATCTCCCTATGCGGCGGCAACCCTTTGACTTCGTCAAAGACATCCTCAAATCCATTCACAATAGGCACCGATGACAGTCCATCCCGTGGAACAACTAGCGAATACATGAAGCTCATGAAGACGCCTTCTTCATGCTTACATCGTATCACAACCTTTCGCCCTTCCACATTCCCGACTGTCACCTCAAGCCTCTCACAATCAATCCTAGCCGCATACTTCCTAAGCCAGTCCATACCCAAAATAATTCCGAACCCCGCAAAGTTCAGAACAAAGCAATCACAAACAAACGAGCAATCATGACCCGACACAACTAGACCACGGCATATCATACACAAACATGACGAACCCCCCACTGGATTAGTCACAACCAATGGCCTATCAACAATATCCGGTTTCATACCTAACCGGCTTACCAAATCATCACAAACAAAAGAATGCGACGCTCCAGTATCAAACAACACTCTAACTGGAACACCACAAATAGAAAGAGTACCTTGAACCACCACACTCTTCCCCTTTTCTTCAGCAGTCGGAGCTTTTGAAGACGATGGAACAGCCCCCAAAGCATAGGCTTGCACAACCTGCCTATCTTTCCTCGGATCTGGACAGTCCTTCTTAATGTGTCCCAGCTTATCACAGTTGTAACACTTCAACTGCACCTTCGGATTCTTGCAATCCCGAGAAAGATGACCCTTCTGACGGCAGTTATAACAAGTCACCTCGCCCTTTGGCTTCTTCTGACCATCCTTTCCCTTCTGTTGCTGCTGCTTCCTCTTCTTATTCCCACTCTGCTGTGGTTTAGATCCTTCCCTGGTTACAGCAACAACAGAACTTTCCCTAGGAAACAAACTCTCATGCCTCAGAGCTTTCTCCACCAGCTTCTCAAATGGATCGTCCAGATGATCCACTAACTGCCTTCCTAGATAAGCATCCAGACCAGTCACAAACTTTTCATTCTTCTGGTAGGGAGAATCAATATATGATCTGGCATACTTAGACAAAGCTTCGAACTCAGAAATATACTCCAGAACAGGCCTTCCGCCTTGTTTGAGCTCCACAAATCTCTTGAACAAAACAGACCTCTGAGCAGTAGAGATGAACTTGGCTTCAAATCTAACTTGGAACTGCTCCCAAGTAATATCCTCTTCTGGTGTATCTATGGTGATAGAATTCCACCAATCAGCAGCTCTTCCCTGAAGCTGTCTCGATGCAAGCTTTCTCTTAGTTGCATCCTCAATCCCTAAGTCACCAAAGATCCTTTTGCAAGCATCAATCCATCTCTGCACCTCAATAGTCGACTCCGTCCCCAAGAAAGCTTTTCCTCCAAGAGAAGTATAATCCTTGCAAAGCTTAGCAAAATCCACCGGTCTTGGAGCTTGAACTTGAACTCCCACATCCACTGATGATCCTGAAGCTGGTATCCTTCTCATGATCGAAGTCATCATCGCTTCGAACATAGTTCCATAATCAACAGCTCCTTCATCAGCACGGCTTTCCCTTGCAGCTGGTCTCCCTCTTCGACTCATCCTTAGTATCTGTAATAAGAATGATTAGAACACCTTAAGAAACAACTGCATGAGGAGTTCAAATCCTTCTAGGCTACTATATTATATATAGTAATCACCCATCAAAATACAATTACGTCTCTCATACGTAGTTACGTCAGCGAGCGTTGGCTGAAATCGATTAACCAAAGCTCTGATACCAAATGTGACGACCGCCCATGACTCCTGCACCAAATCAAGGAAATAATGCGCTAAAAGGTGTGCCAGGCAGCCATGGACGATAGTCAGGGTAAAACAAAACAGAAGAATCTCTATCGCATAACTCACAGCGCATGGATAAAATACAATAGAGAAATATAATATAGTGAAGCTCCATAGAACAGAACATCATCATATAAGCATCACAGTTGTTTCATACAATCATCTACTCGAATCCATACATGAAAGCCTCACTACAAATCACTCAACCAAATACAGCAGCGGATACCCAGTACATATAGTAAGAAAACTAATATGCAAAGCCTCCTGCTCGTCTTCGTCATCTTTAGCGTAGAACTCCTAGCACAGCACCTGTCACCTGCTACCTAGTCTGCCCATCCCAAACATGGATGAACAGCCCAAGGTAATAAGAGGAGACATAAAACCTTGAGTCAGACAAAGTCTTAGTGAGCAGTAAATTAACAATCAAACATACCAAAGAGCATAAGGGATAAAAGGAATAGGAACCAAACCATCCCACTCCACCTCTTTCTACAGTGATAGCCCCCATACACACACTAAGGAGAAGTAAGCATAACATAGCAGATAAGTAAGGTAAAGCAATAATCACTCGAGTCAAGGACGATGTTTTCCAAATACAAACCCCCAAGGCCTAAACCAAGATCAGATAAGCACCCAGAAAACACCGCTCTTGAAGCCGAATGATGATACAACCAAACATCCAAACATCCATGACTCTGGCTATCACTGTTATCATTGCCTTGATTTCACCGTTAGTTGAATGACCGCCTGTCAAGGGCTAATGGTAACCCCGGTTTAGCCATAACTCCGCACGTCATCGTGACCCGTGCCTAAGCCGAACGCATCAGCCCAGAGTACTGGCACGTCATCATGACCCGTGCCTGGAACGTCATCGTGACCCGTTCCAACGTACCCTTGCTTTGAGTATGCTAGAACCTTCAACAACGATGAGATCTTAGCCTCCTAGTCATCCTCCTCGACGACTACTTCCATACTAGCTCAAGCGCCTCTCAAGCTAACCATTATCCACCCCAACCCGGACCGCATCACCGAGTTATAACTTTGCACGTCGTCATGACCCGTGCTTGGAACGTCTTCGTGACCCGTCCCATCACAACATATGTCTTGCCTCATCACATCATAGCAAAGTCTCTCAACTTGGAACGTCATCATGACCCGTCCCATCTCAACACAAGCCTTGCCTCATCATATCATCGCAAAGTCCCAACTCAACCATGCTTTGCCTTCTCGCATCATGGCAAGATCCCACATCCTCGAATCCATCCATATGAGCTTCCACATCCGCTTCATATGCCATTGGCAGCTTTCACCATTCAAGAGCCTTTCCACTTAGCTTTTGAATCATCTTCAACCATCTTGTTCCAAATCAACTACAAGCTAACTTGGAGCAATCAAATCTAACATACATTCAAACATTCAACCATTCAAACAAGATCTATTAAGCAATATCAATTATAATGGCAATTTCGTAATTAAGTGAGCAAAAGTCCAACATACGTGAAATCATGGTTTTTAGCATAGATCTATCAAATCTAAAACATGGGTTTTGTCTCTAATACTTGATAAATAACTTTCATAGATAAACATCTTCAAATATGATGGATCTACATGCAGACTTAAGGAAAATGCGAGAAAACGCTAACTTTAACACATAAACATATCACCAATCCACTACACTCCTTTGGGTCCGTGTGAGAGATAACTACCACTCACCAAATCACCAAAACAACCTAAAATCACAGCACTTCAGATCTGGACAGCGAAGATCACAGCTTGATCCGGAGAAATTTCACTTGAAACGGTGAAATCTAGCTTCTTCGGATGAAAATCTTCAACTTTGGATCTTCGATCTTTGATCTTCAATGGATGTTAGCACTTGATGGAAGTAGAGAAAGAAGTGAAGAAAATACTGTAGTCGAGTTTCCAAAATGGCAGCACTTCGTCGCTTCGAAAACCGGTGCCAAAAAGTGAGCCAAAGTCCACTATTTATAGGCTGGAAATCCTATGAGTCGTCGCCCCTATGAGTCGGTCACGACTCATCATGAGTCGTCCACGACTCATCCTTGCCGACTCAAGACAACATCATACGACTCATCTACAAAGGCGACTCAATGCCCCCCCCACGACTCAACGGCTCACACAAGAGCACGACTCAACTAGACCAGGTACGACTCAACTGCACAGGACCCAACGACCTACGACTTAACACACACAAGCTAACAACATCTGACTTAACTCGTATACGAGCTACGACTTACGACTCAATGGGTACACAACCTAACGTCTTAACGGTTTAAGCCCCTACACGACCTAAAGCCTTCACGTGTTACGACCTACGACTCATAGGCCTCCGACCTAACTCTACTAGATCCTAAGTCGTTTGAACGACCTAACACTAACCAATGGCCCAGATCTCCCAGCGACCTAAAATGAAAGGTGAGATAAAATGCTGCGACCTATCTATCCAAGGCTAAACCGGCCCAGCGTCCTAACATCTTTAACTCGCCACCGACCTAACATTCACTTACTAACTCGTAAACGAGTTACGAGATACGACTTATCTCTCGACCGACCTAAATCCTACCGAGCTAACAACTTCACGAGTCATCTACCTTACGACCTAAGCCCCTAACACTAAGTCGTAACTCGTTCTCGACCTAACTCAAAACAACATGCCACGACCTAACTACTAACCCGTTAACACCTTAACTCGGCAAACCTTATGAGTCGTAACTCGTTGACTCGGCCACTTCCTAAGGTCGTCTGCGACTTACTATAGGTCGGTCACCATCACTAAGTCGCCTAACTTTTAGGTCGTTACTTCTATAACTCGGCAACTCTTAGGTCGGTGAATTTCTTATCTCGGCCAACACTCCAACCCGTAACCCCTCCTTGAGTCGGTCCCCTATGAGTCGGTCACGACTCATCCCTTAGCTCGGCAATGCTCATGAGTCGGTCACAACTCATACTCCACCCGGGTTAACTTCTAAACGACTCAAGCTAGAGGCAACACAAACAACACTATCGACCTGCAAATTCTACGATCTATCGACACGTAAAATACGGGTCGTTACACAGACCAAATGCTCAAGCCACCATGATGACCAAGCAATGATCAGAGACCAGAAAGGTCAGAAGCACAGTGACAATTTTATGAAGACAAGTGCACTAGAACAACAATGAACAAGTGTAGCATCTGTGTCAAAGAAAATGTCAACATAAAGTGTATGCAATTCAAAGTAATATATCAGCAAATACCAGCATCATCAAATCAACATGAATATCACAAGCATGCAACAGCAAGCATGTAACAGAGACCAAGCAAGGCATTGCAACTGCACAGCAACAGTGAATGGGGCAATGCACAAGACAGTGTACAACATCAACTACACAAAGCCAAGCATGATACAGGTGGACAGAAAACTGCAAGTTCATATGTACAGCAAGCTACAATGGATGCAGCAATACCAAGTTCAACAACATCAAAGACAACACAAGTTCAGCTGTGCAAAATGTATACAAAGACAGTGAGCATATATGTATGGATGAAATGCAAATGTTCAGGCCGAGAATAAAGCAAGTAGCATGTGGATGTCATCATATGTACTCAATGCAAAGTCCAAGTCGAAATCATGGATCAATGCCAGAGTCGAAGAATAACAATGCAGACTTACAAATGTAACGCAGTGATAAAAATTCACGACCGAGTACAGTATGCAGCAGAGATGATTGAAGTTAAATACAAATCGAAGTCAGAATTTAATGAAACTCAAATTTGTAATCTTTGAAATAGTCAGCAAAATTAAAAAGGAAAGTTTCTGTTTTATACAAGAAGAATCGAACGTGTAAAAGTTAAAGCCGTGTGACTCAAGGCAATCAAACGCTACAGAATAGAAGCCGTGCGTATCAAAGTTGCAACAAATCAGGAAAGTGATGAATTCGCGAGTGAATACGAACGAATCAATTGATTCAAATTCATATAAATACAATCCCAAAATCATCATCGGCTGCAGGGGAAAAAAATCGAATCAAATCAAAACACAAACCCAAGTTCATCATCGGCATCGAGTTATAGAGTCAAGCAAATCATTAAAACCAGCAACGAAAAGAAATAACATACCAAGTCATCAACGAATAGAAGAAACTGAAGCCGAACCCTAGTTTCTCAAATCAAGAGAACGAGCAAGCCGAGCAACGCAATCTCAAAGTCAACCAAACCATCAGAGAACGAGCACGAGCAACCTCAGAGGAATCGAATATTGAAAAGCCCCAATTATGGATCGCAAGCCCTAATTTCAGAACGACAAGAGGCCGCCGTTTTTTCTTCTCAAAAGAAAGTGGATCGGGTTAATAAAAACAAGGGGCCGGCCTTGTTCAATTATAAAAGGGCTTAAGTTTGTTTTGGCTTCAATTATAAAGGGGTTTTCTTAGTTATGTTATTTTGAGCAAAAATCACGCATTCAAGCTCGTATTGTAATTTTTGCTCCTGCGGTTATTTGTGAAGTTGTTTTTTCTTTTCAAGTCGAAGAATCTGTAAATCACCACCTAGGGATTAGGTAGTGTCAAATTGTCTACTTAGAATTAGTTCAGTGAGCAGGGAGTGCGAGTTTGCAAAGCTCTATAGGCGGGAGCAGTGTTTGCGAATGAGCGAAACTCTATAGGCGGGAGCAGGGTGTGCGAGTCTAGTAGAGTGTTTGTGAGCGGGAGCAAAAGGGTCTGCGAGTCTAGTAGAGTGTTTGTAAGCGTGATACTGTTTAATTCTAATAGAAATCTGTGAATGCAGCAGTAGGCAGGGGTTGCCGAAGTTGGGTAAATTTTGTGTGTGATTTATTTTTCAGCATATTTATTTCTGCTATTATATTTCTGTGTTTAATTCGAGAAAATTTGCATTAACCCTATTCACCCCCCCTCTAGGGTTAATCTAGATCCTACAAGTGGTATCAGAGCCCGGTATATTTTTTATTTAACTCTAGAGTCATGAGTCTACAAAATAATGCTTTTTCTGAGGGGCAATCTATCGTTAGGCCACCCATGTTTAACGGGAACGATTATGCTTATTGGAAAGTTAGGATGAGTATTTATCTTAGTTCCGTTGATTATGATGTTTGGGATATTATTGAAACTGGCTATAAACCTCCCACTATAATCGTTGGTGGTACTGAGATTCCTAAACCTAAGGATAGATGGGATGCTAACGATAAGAGATTGAAAACAACAAATGCTAAAGCCATGAATGCTTTGATATGTGCTCTTGATAAAAATGAATTTAATAGAATTTCTCATTGTACAACAGCACAGGAAATTTGGCACACTTTGGAGGTGACACACGAAGGAACTTCTCAAGTCAAGGAGTCTCGTCTAGCCCTATTCAGCAATGAATACGAGAACTTTGTGATGGACAAAGGCGAGAACATAAAAGACATGTTTGGACGCTTTTCAACTTTGGTGTACAACGCAAGAGCACTTGGGAAGGTATTCACTGAGGTAGAGCTTGTGCGAAAGATACTACGAGTCTTACCAATGAACTTTGAGGCAAAAGTCACGGCAATCCAAGAATCGAAAGATCTGAGTAAGCTAAGCATGGAGGAGTTGATTGGAAACTTGATGACATATGAGCTTGAGCTAAAAGCAAAGGAAGAACGCAACAACTCCGAACCAAAGAAGAAGACGATTGCCTTAAAGAGCAAAGAAGAAAGCGATGAAGAAGATCCAATTGAAGAGCTTGCAATGGCTGTCAATAATCTTAGAAGATGGTCTAGATTCAAGCCATGCAAGAAGAAAACAAAGGGCAATAGGTCAAAAGATTCCGAAAATTCCGATAATGAACTGACATGTTATAACTGCAACAAGCCTGGCCACATCAAACCAAAATGTCCACTTCTCAAAAACAACAAAGGAAAGAAAAAGGCGAAGAAGGTATTTGCAGCGACTTGGGATGATGAAGAAGGAGAAGAAGCTTCGGATAGCAGCGCAGAGGAGGCTAACTTGTGTCTTATGGCGAAATCAAATTCAGATTCAAGCTCAGAGGAATTTAGTGAGGAAGGTGAGTATTCCTATAGAGATCTTGTTTTTATGTGTTCTGATCTCACTAAAGTAGTTGATGCTCTTGAATCTAAAATTGAAAAACTGAAAACTGATAGGAGAGAACTTGCTCGTAAAAATTTTAGGTTAGAAACTGAACTTGAAAATATTCAAAACCTAGAATGTAAAAGATGTAAAGTTTTAGATTCAGAATTGACAAGACTTAAGAATAACTCTGAGAATCTTAAAAAAGAAAACTTGAATCTTAAGGAAACCATCGACACTAGGAAAAAGGATTTTACAAATCGATGCACCGCACTTGTCACTGAAAATACAACACTAAAAACCAAAGTCCAAAATCTTGAGAAATCTTTGAATAACTTTTCAAGAGGCGAAAAATCTTTCAACATGCTATTGGGAAATCAAATTTTTGCTAACAACAGAAAAGGACTTGGTTTTGGGAAAACGCAAGCTGAGGATAATGCAAAAGGGAAAAGTGTCTTTGATATATGTGAAATAATTGGACATCATTCTGAAAATTGTAGTCATAGGAACAAGAACACAAAATTTATACAAGTTTGGGTTCCTAAGAATTCTACAAACAAATTTCATGTCTATTGGAACAAGAATGAAAAGTCTAAACAAGTTTGGGTTCCAAAGGGTTTGTTTATTCATAATGTTTCTGCCACTAACAATCATGGACCTAGAAATAGGTCACAAAAATCTTTCATCGTGTAGGTGTGGTGGCAGGCTAAGGAACGACAACGGTGTTCTCTGGATTTTGGCTGTTCCAGAAACACAATGGGCAACAAAGCAAAGTTCCTTAGCCTAGTATAAAGGTGACAGAATCACAATGGGCAATCACGAGAAATTATCGCAAAGGTAAAACAGGTGAAGGTATATTAAATGTGATAATCTGCACCATATTCTGAATTAAATCAGCCAAAATAGTGATAATGATGTGATGTCTTTAATTCTGACTTACTGATATGATTTTTCCTTTGACTTGTTCTTACTTTGATTTGTGCTTAAAAGTAGACCAACCATCCTTTCATCATTGAACTTAATATGTATGGTCAAATGATGGTATTTTATTGATCCTTGATTACTCATGCTACACTTAAATATATTTTGACATTTTGGTCACTGCTTGTAAATTTGCACGATTTCAAATTCATGTGAAAAAGGATTTTAAGAAATTGTTGAAACTTCAAGAAATTGTTTTTGAAATAATTATGATGTTGATTGACTATTGATTACTCATGAATATAATTGTTCATCCTATGGTTTTCTGAAATTAACACCATGATATTTGTTTGAGTGTGAACATGGCTTCAATTCAAAATCCAAAGAATGTCATTTAAATTGTTGCTAAAATTGGGTTTGAAATTTTTGATACATACTTCATGTCTGGTTTACCAAATCCAGTTAGTGATATTTTGGATTGAAAAAGAAATTCAGATGCAATTCATACTAGTAATCTAGTTGATAGAAAACTTATGAGTTGAACGTGATTTATTCATTTGCTGCATCGTTTTTTCAATGAAAATATCTGCATATTTTTCACTTGAAATAATTTTTCATTTAGCAGAATTTTTTTTCTCATATAACCCCTTCGAGAAAATAATTGTTTGACCATTTTTTTCAGATTAGTTAATTTTATTTGATTTTAAATGACAAATTTTGACTGATCCGACTCCCTACTAATTATCAAAGAGATAAATAGTGATTGAAAAAGTGATGAGTGTTGATATTTAACATACATTACTCAAGAGAGTATATTTGGAAAATTTCTTTAGGAATTAAAACAAGAATTATAAAACTTTTTGTTGGGTAAAGATTCCATGACCATTTCTATATCTATCATTATTTCTATCGACCATGGTTTATCAAATATTCAATATAGTTTGTCGATATGTGGTACTATAATCAGGAATCATTTGTTTTTCATGTCATATTTTTTAAATAAATAAATAAATATTCAAAGTATTCACTCTCATTTAAAAGTCCTCACGGTTATGCATGGGTGAATTACTTGAATTTTTTTTATTATGTGCTTCCATGCTCATTTAAAAGTCCTTACGGTTATGCATGTATGGAACGCATATCAAAATTAAATTGTTTAAATAGACAAGTTGATTCTAATCCCATTTAAAAGTCCTCACGGTCATGCGTGGTTAGAAGACACTTGATTTCATTTTTTTTTTAAATTAAATTCGAACACTACTAATCTCATTTAAAAGTCCTAACGGTTATGCATGATTAGTAGATATTCAAATTCCTGATATAAATGTACCACAAGTTGATTCAACTGTATGATTTTATATGAACACCATATCCATCATTTCTAAAATTGGAATATGCGCCTAACAAGGGTAGTTATGGTTTTTGTTTGATTCTTATTGAAGTTTAATATTTATATTCAATTTGAGATTAATGTTGGATTAATATCGATCACTTTATCTCTATTTTTCTCTCACACTATTATTCTTTTGCTGATAACAAAAGGGGGAGAGAAAAGTTAAGATTTTGTCAAATGGAATCAAGCAAAGGTCAAATAATTTTTTCCATATGCATCTAGGCTCATTTGAATATATTTCTATTTGTATGCATATATGTAGGGGGAGCATCATGTAGAGAGGAAGCATTTAAATAGGGGGAGCAATTAGAGTATATAATTAATCAAATACATTTAACACGGTCAAAATCTTAAATATATGTTTATTATCATCAAAAGGGGGAGATTGTTGAATATGCGCTTATATGTTTTTGTTTGATGATAATAAACATATATATTCATTTAAATGTATTTGGTTATGTACTATTTTGTTTTGCATAGATTAAATAAATATTTGTTGAATAAAATAAATTATACAGAATTTGAATTTGAATTCAAACAGAACAAGTTACACAGATTTTGAATTCAAACAGAAATTTTATTCAAACAAATATTTATTACAATCTTGAATAGCACAAATTCATGCTCTCACTATACATATACATTTCTGATTACATCACGATTACATCACAAATATTTTTACATTGATAACCTCACTAAATATCACTCACACTCGTATTTTGTCTTCAACTGCATTCCAGTTTGAATTCAGCATCTGAGAAATCTGCAAAAATATTCACTAACGCAGTAAAATTGAAAAAGAAATATTTTTGCAATATAAAATAAAATACGATTTTTGAAAATATGGTTTGCCTCAGTTATTTGGGTTGTTCGTCATCATTTTTGACTGTGCAATATCTGTGCATATCAGTATTTTTATCAGGGACATGTAACCATAAGTGGCTGCAATACACACGTGTACATTCATACACGTGTGCACTGCCTCGCCAACTCGTGTGCGCAGCCAAAAATAGCAAGCGTGCAAGCACAACATGAAAGGAATCGAGTCAGTAAGGCAATGCGCAAAATCAAGACAGCATCAAACAGCAACAGTGAAGACTGCATAAGTGCTACAAGCCAAATCATCACAATGAACACCACTGACCAGTGAATACAACGTCAAGTTCAGATCAAACAACTCAAGACCAAGTTGCAACAAAGTTCAAAAGTGCATCAAAGGCAGTTCAATGTGGATAGCAACAGCAAAAAGGGACTGCAACAAACATATATGCAGCATCAAGTCAAAGTATGCAACTACATGACATAAATGCAACTACAACGATGCAAGCGAAGAACCAAAGTCAGTGGCAAGCTTCAAACTGCATAAGTGACCATGAAACTGACTCGAAGCAGTAGTTACAGTAAGCATGAATCAAGCTCAGTGGCAAATGCATAAACAGCTCAGAGTACATGCATGAAACAGTGCAAGACCTCAAGTGACACAGTGAAAGTAGCACAAGTACAAGAAACTTGAATACTGCAACAACAAGTATGGTGAAGCACTGACTCAAATAAACAACTACAAAGACCAGCTATTCAATGCAACTCAGTGGCAAATGAGTACAACATGACCAAAAGTGTATGCAAACAGTCAAAGGCAAGACACATGGAACAATGCAACACAGACCAAATGCTCAAGCCACCATGATGACCAAGCAATGATCAGAGACCAGAAAGGTCAGAAGCACAGTGACAATTTTATGAAGACAAGTGCACTAGAACAACAATGAACAAGTGTAGCATCTGTGTCAAAGAAAATGTCAACATAAAGTGTATGCAATTCAAAGTAATATATCAGCAAATACCAGCATCATCAAATCAACATGAATATCACAAGCATGCAACAGCAAGCATGTAACAGAGACCAAGCAAGGCATTGCAACTGCACAGCAACAGTGAATGGGGCAATGCACAAGACAGTGTACAACATCAACTACACAAAGCCAAGCATGATACAGGTGGACAGAAAACTGCAAGTTCATATGTACAGCAAGCTACAATGGATGCAGCAATACCAAGTTCAACAACATCAAAGACAACACAAGTTCAGCTGTGCAAAATGTATACAAAGACAGTGAGCATATATGTATGGATGAAATGCAAATGTTCAGGCCGAGAATAAAGCAAGTAGCATGTGGATGTCATCATATGTACTCAATGCAAAGTCCAAGTCGAAATCATGGATCAATGCCAGAGTCGAAGAATAACAATGCAGACTTACAAATGTAACGCAGTGATAAAAATTCACGACCGAGTACAGTATGCAGCAGAGATGATTGAAGTTAAATACAAATCGAAGTCAGAATTTAATGAAACTCAAATTTGTAATCTTTGAAATAGTCAGCAAAATTAAAAAGGAAAGTTTCTGTTTTATACAAGAAGAATCGAACGTGTAAAAGTTAAAGCCGTGTGACTCAAGGCAATCAAACGCTACAGAATAGAAGCCGTGCGTATCAAAGTTGCAACAAATCAGGAAAGTGATGAATTCGCGAGTGAATACGAACGAATCAATTGATTCAAATTCATATAAATACAATCCCAAAATCATCATCGGCTGCAGGGGGAAAAAAATCGAATCAAATCAAAACAAAAACCCAAGTTCATCATCGGCATCGAGTTATAGAGTCAAGCAAATCATTAAAACCAGCAACGAAAAGAAATAACATACCAAGTCATCAACGAATAGAAGAAACTGAAGCCGAACCCTAGTTTCTCAAATCAAGAGAACGAGCAAGCCGAGCAACGCAATCTCAAAGTCAACCAAACCATCAGAGAACGAGCACGAGCAACCTCAGAGGAATCGAATATTGAAAAGCCCCAATTATGGATCGCAAGCCCTAATTTCAGAACGACAAGAGGCCGCCGTTTTTTCTTCTCAAAAGAAAGTGGATCGGGTTAATAAAAACAAGGGGCCGGCCTTGTTCAATTATAAAAGGGCTTAAGTTTGTTTTGGCTTCAATTATGAAGGGGTTTTCTTAGTTATGTTATTTTGAGCAAAAATCACGCATTCAAGCTCGTATTGTAATTTTTGCTCCTGCGGTTATTTGTGAAGTTGTTTTTTCTTTTCAAGTCGAAGAATCTGTAAATCACCACCTAGGGATTAGGTAGTGTCAGATTGTCTACTTAGAATTAGTTCAGTGAGCAGGGAGTGCGAGTTTGCAAAGCTCTATAGGCGGGAGCAGTGTTTGCGAATGAGCGAAACTCTATAGGCGGGAGCAGGGTGTGCGAGTCTAGTAGAGTGTTTGTGAGAGGGAGCAAAAGGGTCTGCGAGTCTAGTAGAGTGTTTGTAAGCGTGATACTGTTTAATTCTAATAGAAATCTGTGAATGCAGCAGTAGGCAGGGGTTGCCGAAGTTGGGTAAATTTTGTGTGTGATTTATTTTTCAGCATATTTATTTCTGCTATTATATTTCTGTGTTTAATTCGAGAAAATTTGCATTAACCCTATTCACCCCCCCTCTAGGGTTAATCTAGATCCTACAAGTGGTATCAGAGCCCGGTATATTTTTTATTTAACTCTAGAGTCATGAGTCTACAAAATAATGCTTTTTCTGAGGGGCAATCTATCGTTAGGCCACCCATGTTTAACGGGAACGATTATGCTTATTGGAAAGTTAGGATGAGTATTTATCTTAGTTCCGTTGATTATGATGTTTGGGATATTATTGAAACTGGCTATAAACCTCCCACTATAATCGTTGGTGGTACTGAGATTCCTAAACCTAAGGATAGATGGGATGCTAACGATAAGAGATTGAAAACAACAAATGCTAAAGCCATGAATGCTTTGATATGTGCTCTTGATAAAAATGAATTTAATAGAATTTCTCATTGTACAACAGCACAGGAAATTTGGCACACTTTGGAGGTGACACACGAAGGAACTTCTCAAGTCAAGGAGTCTCGTCTAGCCCTATTCAGCAATGAATACGAGAACTTTGTGATGGACAAAGGCGAGAACATAAAAGACATGTTTGGACGCTTTTCAACTTTGGTGTACAACGCAAGAGCACTTGGGAAGGTATTCACTGAGGTAGAGCTTGTGCGAAAGATACTACGAGTCTTACCAATGAACTTTGAGGCAAAAGTCACGGCAATCCAAGAATCGAAAGATCTGAGTAAGCTAAGCATGGAGGAGTTGATTGGAAACTTGATGACATATGAGCTTGAGCTAAAAGCAAAGGAAGAACGCAACAACTCCGAACCAAAGAAGAAGACGATTGCCTTAAAGAGCAAAGAAGAAAGCGATGAAGAAGATCCAATTGAAGAGCTTGCAATGGCTGTCAATAATCTTAGAAGATGGTCTAGATTCAAGCCATGCAAGAAGAAAACAAAGGGCAATAGGTCAAAAGATTCCGAAAATTCCGATAATGAACTGACATGTTATAACTGCAACAAGCCTGGCCACATCAAACCAAAATGTCCACTTCTCAAAAACAACAAAGGAAAGAAAAAGGCGAAGAAGGTATTTGCAGCGACTTGGGATGATGAAGAAGGAGAAGAAGCTTCGGATAGCAGCGCAGAGGAGGCTAACTTGTGTCTTATGGCGAAATCAAATTCAGATTCAAGCTCAGAGGAATTTAGTGAGGAAGGTGAGTATTCCTATAGAGATCTTGTTTTTATGTGTTCTGATCTCACTAAAGTAGTTGATGCTCTTGAATCTAAAATTGAAAAACTGAAAACTGATAGGAGAGAACTTGCTCGTAAAAATTTTAGGTTAGAAACTGAACTTGAAAATATTCAAAACCTAGAATGTAAAAGATGTAAAGTTTTAGATTCAGAATTGACAAGACTTAAGAATAACTCTGAGAATCTTAAAAAAGAAAACTTGAATCTTAAGGAAACCATCGACACTAGGAAAAAGGATTTTACAAATCGATGCACCTCACTTGTCACTGAAAATACAACACTAAAAACCAAAGTCCAAAATCTTGAGAAATCTTTGAATAACTTTTCAAGAGGCGAAAAATCTTTCAACATGCTATTGGGAAATCAAATTTTTGCTAACAACAGAAAAGGACTTGGTTTTGGGAAAACGCAAGCTGAGGATAATGCAAAAGGGAAAAGTGTCTTTGATATATGTGAAATAATTGGACATCATTCTGAAAATTGTAGTCATAGGAACAAGAACACAAAATTTATACAAGTTTGGGTTCCTAAGAATTCTACAAACAAATTTCATGTCTATTGGAACAAGAATGAAAAGTCTAAACAAGTTTGGGTTCCAAAGGGTTTGTTTATTCATAATGTTTCTGCCACTAACAATCATGGACCTAGAAATAGGTCACAAAAATCTTTCATCGTGTAGGTGTGGTGGCAGGCTAAGGAACGACAACGGTGTTCTCTGGATTTTGGCTGTTCCAGAAACACAATGGGCAACAAAGCAAAGTTCCTTAGCCTAGTATAAAGGTGACAGAATCACAATGGGCAATCACGAGAAATTATCGCAAAGGTAAAACAGGTGAAGGTATATTAAATGTGATAATCTGCACCATATTCTGAATTAAATCAGCCAAAATAGTGATAATGATGTGATGTCTTTAATTCTGACTTACTGATATGATTTTTCCTTTGACTTGTTCTTACTTTGATTTGTGCTTAAAAGTAGACCAACCATCCTTTCATCATTGAACTTAATATGTATGGTCAAATGATGGTATTTTATTGATCCTTGATTACTCATGCTACACTTAAATATATTTTGACATTTTGGTCACTGCTTGTAAATTTGCACGATTTCAAATTCATGTGAAAAAGGATTTTAAGAAATTGTTGAAACTTCAAGAAATTGTTTTTGAAATAATTATGATGTTGATTGACTATTGATTACTCATGAATATAATTGTTCATCCTATGGTTTTCTGAAATTAACACCATGATATTTGTTTGAGTGTGAACATGGCTTCAATTCAAAATCCAAAGAATGTCATTTAAATTGTTGCTAAAATTGGGTTTGAAATTTTTGATACATACTTCATGTCTGGTTTACCAAATCCAGTTAGTGATATTTTGGATTGAAAAAGAAATTCAGATGCAATTCATACTAGTAATCTAGTTGATAGAAAACTTATGAGTTGAACGTGATTTATTCATTTGCTGCATCGTTTTTTCAATGAAAATATCTGCATATTTTTCACTTGAAATAATTTTTCATTTAGCAGAATTTTTTTTCTCATATAACCCCTTCGAGAAAATAATTGTTTGACCATTTTTTTCAGATTAGTTAATTTTATTTGATTTTAAATGACAAATTTTGACTGATCCGACTCCCTACTAATTATCAAAGAGATAAATAGTGATTGAAAAAGTGATGAGTGTTGATATTTAACATACATTACTCAAGAGAGTATATTTGGAAAATTTCTTTAGGAATTAAAACAAGAATTATAAAACTTTTTGTTGGGTAAAGATTCCATGACCATTTCTATATCTATCATTATTTCTATCGACCATGGTTTATCAAATATTCAATATAGTTTGTCGATATGTGGTACTATAATCAGGAATCATTTGTTTTTCATGTCATATTTTTTAAATAAATAAATAAATATTCAAAGTATTCACTCTCATTTAAAAGTCCTCACGGTTATGCATGGGTGAATTACTTGAATTTTTTTTATTATGTGCTTCCATGCTCATTTAAAAGTCCTTACGGTTATGCATGTATGGAACGCATATCAAAATTAAATTGTTTAAATAGACAAGTTGATTCTAATCCCATTTAAAAGTCCTCACGGTCATGCGTGGTTAGAAGACACTTGATTTCATTTTTTTTTTAAATTAAATTCGAACACTACTAATCTCATTTAAAAGTCCTAACGGTTATGCATGATTAGTAGATATTCAAATTCCTGATATAAATGTACCACAAGTTGATTCAACTGTATGATTTTATATGAACACCATATCCATCATTTCTAAAATTGGAATATGCGCCTAACAAGGGTAGTTATGGTTTTTGTTTGATTCTTATTGAAGTTTAATATTTATATTCAATTTGAGATTAATGTTGGATTAATATCGATCACTTTATCTCTATTTTTCTCTCACACTATTATTCTTTTGCTGATAACAAAAGGGGGAGAGAAAAGTTAAGATTTTGTCAAATGGAATCAAGCAAAGGTCAAATAATTTTTTCCATATGCATCTAGGCTCATTTGAATATATTTCTATTTGTATGCATATATGTAGGGGGAGCATCATGTAGAGAGGAAGCATTTAAATAGGGGGAGCAATTAGAGTATATAATTAATCAAATACATTTAACACGGTCAAAATCTTAAATATATGTTTATTATCATCAAAAGGGGGAGATTGTTGAATATGCGCTTATATGTTTTTGTTTGATGATAATAAACATATATATTCATTTAAATGTATTTGGTTATGTACTATTTTGTTTTGCATAGATTAAATAAATATTTGTTGAATAAAATAAATTATACAGAATTTGAATTTGAATTCAAACAGAACAAGTTACACAGATTTTGAATTCAAACAGAAATTTTATTCAAACAAATATTTATTACAATCTTGAATAGCACAAATTCATGCTCTCACTATACATATACATTTCTGATTACATCACGATTACATCACAAATATTTTTACATTGATAACCTCACTACATATCACTCACACTCGTATTTTGTCTTCAACTGCATTCCAGTTTGAATTCAGCATCTGAGAAATCTGCAAAAATATTCACTAACGCAGTAAAATTGAAAAAGAAATATTTTTGCAATATAAAATAAAATACGATTTTTGAAAATATGGTTTGCCTCAGTTATTTGGGTTGTTCGTCATCATTTTTGACTGTGCAATATCTGTGCATATCAGTATTTTTATCAGGGACATGTAACCATAAGTGGCTGCAATACACACATGTACATTCATACACGTGTGCACTGCCTCGCCAACTCGTGTGCGCAGCCAAAAATAGCAAGCGTGCAAGCACAACATGAAAGGAATCGAGTCAGTAAGGCAATGCGCAAAATCAAGACAGCATCAAACAGCAACAGTGAAGACTGCATAAGTGCTACAAGCCAAATCATCACAATGAACACCACTGACCAGTGAATACAACGTCAAGTTCAGATCAAACAACTCAAGACCAAGTTGCAACAAAGTTCAAAAGTGCATCAAAGGCAGTTCAATGTGGATAGCAACAGCAAAAAGGGACTGCAACAAACATATATGCAGCATCAAGTCAAAGTATGCAACTACGTGACATAAATGCAACTACAACGATGCAAGCGAAGAACCAAAGTCAGTGGCAAGCTTCAAACTGCATAAGTGACCATGAAACTGACTCGAATCAGTAGTGACAGTAAGCATGAATCAAGCTCAGTGGCAAATGCATAAACAACTCAGAGTACATGCATGAAACAGTGCAAGACCTCAAGTGACACAGTGAAAGTAGCACAAGTACAAGAAACTTGAATACTGCAACAACAAGTATGGTGAAGCACTGACTCAAATAAACAACTTCAAAGACCAGCTATTCAATGCAACTCAGTGGCAAATGAGTACAACATGACCAAAAGTGTATGCAAACAGTCAAAGGCAAGACACATGGAACAATGCAACACAGACCAAATGCTCAAGCCACCATGATGACCAAGCAATGATCAGAGACCAGAAAGGTCAGAAGCACAGTGACAATTTTATGAAGGCAAGTACACTTGAACAACAATGAACAAGTGTAGCATCTGTGTCAAAGAAAATGTCAACATAAAGTGTATGCAATTCAAAGTAATATATCAGCAAATACCAGCATCATCAAATCAACATGAATATCACAAACATGCAACAGCAAGCATGTAACAGAGACCAAGCAAGGCATTGCAACTGCACAGCAACAGTGAATGGGGCAATGCACAAGATAGTGTACAACATCAACTACACAAAGCCAAGCATGATACAGGTGGACAGAAAACTGCAAGTTCATATGTACAGCAAGCTACAATGGATGCAGCAATACCAAGTTCAACAACATCAAAGACAACACAAGTTCAGCTGTGCAAAATGTATACAAAGACAGTGAGCATATATGTATGGATGAAATGCAAATGTTCAGGCCGAGAATAAAGCAAGTAGCATGTGGATGTCATCATATGTACTCAATGCAAAGTCCAAGTCGAAATCATGGATCAGTGCCAAAGTCGAAGAATAACAATGCAGACTTACAAATGTAACGCAGTGATAAAAATTCACGACCGAGTACAGTATGCACCAGAGATGATTGAAGTTAAATACAAATCGAAGTCAGAATTTAATGAAACTCAAATTTGTAATCTTTGAAATAGTCAGCAAAATTAAAAAGGAAAGTTTCTGTTTTATACAAGAAGAATCGAACGTGTAAAAGTTAAAGCCGTGTGACTCAAGGCAATCAAACGCTATAGAATAGAAGCCGTGCGTATCAAAGTTGCAACAAATCAGGAAAGTGATGAATTCGCGAGTGAATACGAACGAATCAATTGATTCGAATTCATATAAATACAATCCCAAAATCATCATCGGCTGCAGGGGGAAAAAGTCGAATCAAATCAAAACACAAACCCAAGTTCATCATCGGCATCGAGTTATAGAGTCAAGCAAATCATTAAAACCAGCAACGAAAAGAAATAACATACCAAGTCATCAACGAATAGAAGAAACTGAAGCCGAACCCTAGTTTCTCAAATCAAGAGAACGAGCAAGCCGAGCAACGCAATCTCAAAGTCAACCAAATCATCAGAGAACGAGCACGAGCAACCTCAGAGGAATCGAATATTGAAAAGCCCCAATTATGGATCGCAAGCCCTAATTTCAGAATGACAAGAGGCCGCCATTTTTTCTTCTCAAAAGAAAGTGGATCGGGTTAATAAAAACAAGGGGCCGGCCTTGTTCAATTATAAAAGGGCTTAAGTTTGTTTTGGCTTCAATTATAAAGGGGTTTTCTTAGTTATGTTATTTTGAGCAAAAATCACGCATTCAAGCTCGTATTGTAATTTTTGCTCCTGCGGTTATTTGTGAAGTTGTTTTTTCTTTTCAAGTCGAAGAATCTGCAAATCACCACCTAGGGATTAGGTAGTGTCAGATTGTCTACTTAGAATTAGTTCAGTGAGCAGGGAGTGCGAGTTTGCAAAGCTCTATAGGCGGGAGCAGTGTTTGCGAGTGAGCGAAACTCTATAGGCGGGAGCAGGGTGTGCGAGTCTAGTAGAGTGTTTATGAGCGGGAGCAAAAGGGTCTGCGAGTCTAGTAGAGTGTTTGTAAGCGTGATACTGTTTAATTCTAATAGAAATATGTGAATGCAGCAGTAGGCAGGGGTTGCCGAAGCTGGGTAAATTTTGTGTGTGATTTATTTTTCAGCATATTTATTTCTGCTATTATATTTCTGTGTTTAATTCGAGAAAATTTGCATTAACCCTATTCACCCCCCCTCTAGGGTTAATCTAGATCCTACAGATATATCGAATTTGATGAACATATTACTTCTGTAAGACGTGTCATCAAAAGTAGATATATGGTAATAAAGATTATAGATCGTTGACTAAGTACCACAAACATGAAACTCATTTACACAGATTAGGAAGGTCCTCATAGAGTTTTATTTATTTATCTTGTACTCTTACGTATAACATATATGAGAAAAATTTATATTGGACCTTAAAACTAGAAGGCCGCATGGAGGATCCAGTACTTGGTATACATCATGTATGGGGGTTGCGAAAATTAAGTGGAACGCATTAGGTTTTTTTATAAGAATAATTATTTAAATTAAAAAAGGTAACATTGGTATTTTTACGTATAATTGAAAAATTGAATTTTATAGATGTAGAATTTGAAAATTTCCGACTTTTTTATTGTGTCGGCTAGTTTTCCTATCCTAAAATCATATATAAAAAAACATTAGAAATAGAAATCGAACGCAGGAGATACATATCATTGACAGTGCGCACGTTATCTTAGGCTTTGTAATTAAGTTGATATAAATTTATGCTTAGAAATATGAATCGAAAACTGATTTGATGATTTAAGTTGATACATGAATCTAATAAAATGAAAAACCCTAGACTATCTCTTTGATAATAAAATTGACAAGTATTAGGGAGAGGGTTAACTTGACCTATGCGCTACTTATCTTAGGCTTTGTAAAAAAGATTGATGAAATAATTCCATAACCGTTAGAGACAAATATTGTTTAGCTTTGTAAATATATATTAATCATGGTGTAGTATATATGGTTGAAATGTAATATTTACATTAGAATTGAATTATAATCGAACTGAATGAATTTGTAATCCCTGAAATACACTATATGATGTCGGTAAATATAGACAAATATTATAATGAATCTATAATGAATTCTACATCGTATTTGCAGTTTGGAAATAGGATAGTGTTTAATGGTAAACAAAAACTAAAGAAACGATGAAGTTCGGAGCACTAGAACACACGCTACAAGTGAGGAGTCAACAGTGGAAAGTTCCATTCAATTGGTGAAAAGCTCAAAACAAGGTAGAGGAAGGAGCCGAGTTTGAGTTGATTAGAAACGAGGATGTTCCAATCGATTAAAAAAGCAAGTTAATCCTATTGCATGCATCTAGACAATTGGAAAATGTTTCGGTCAATTGACTGGTGATGTTTTCCCATTGATTGAAAACCTATGTAAGATTGGATTGAACTTGGACCTGGTGTTGTCCAAGTAGAAATGTTTTAGGGACTTGTTCCCCGCTTGTTGATGTTCTAGAGTTCACGTACCTTTATGATGATGTGTAACGTGAAAAACAACATGGACGTGCGATTATATCACAATCAATTGGTCTTATTATTACCGTTAGTTCCACTATTGCATATTTTAAATTGCAGATCATCGATAGAGGTGAGACATCTGTATTGATAGGATTTTTGTCGTTCGATTGGATGCACCTAGAGGGGAGGTGGCTTGTCTACTGATTCTTGTATGCTTGCTATCGGTTTGAAGATATGGAGTGTAGGACCTATTTACCATCGATTTTTTACATTCGATGCTTCAATGGGCAGTTTACCATCGAGATTGTATACTCGGTGTGTGCCTTAGGCGGTTTACCGCTAAGATTGTTTACTCAATGTATAGTTAGGCGGTCTACAATTGAGATTGTTTGCTCAATGCATAGTAAAGCAATTTACCATTGAGACCATTACTCATTGTAGAGTTAGACGATGTCCCTTCAAGACTATACCTGTTGCATTATATTCTATAATGGTTTATGGTAGAGTTAGGGGTATGTCTTATGGGCAATTGTGTAATTTGTTTCATACATCGAGCTTGGTAACCAATCATGTTCAAAATAAAAGATGTTTTCTTTCTATTACATACTTGGTACAACATGTTGTACTAATTAAATAATTTAATTAAAAGTGTATGTAATAGAAAACCCATAAACGGTATGTTTTTTGATGCATCTATTAACTCTAGAGTACGTAATGTTGTCCAAATATTGGGCAACGTATTACTCATGATCGTTTGGGACACCAAGGGGCTACATATTGATAGTTATTGGATAACTATGGAATGACTCACTCGATAGTTTTCTATTTGTTAATATAAGTAAGATCAAATAGAAAATATCGAAATGACTAACTTACACAGTTCTGACTTTGTGAATATTGTTGATCTTTAATATAAAAGCTCCACTTTAATTGTATTAAATGATGGCATTCACCAATCGACCATCATTAGGCCGAGTGGAAGCATTGAAAGTGAAACGCTATTTAAGAGGGCATTCGTCTTCTCAGTTATATGGGGTTAGCATCATGGTCGGCTAAAAGTCAAAATCTTTAACTGGAGTAGTTCGGTTAATAATAATTGTTATTATTGAATCAATGATTTTATATTTGGGCTATATAGTTGAATACAGATGATATTGGAATTTTGACTAAAACTAAATTTCATAAGTTCAAAGTGATGTAGTTTTGATGAAAAGAATTGGTGTAAATATTTGTCACCGCTGGGTAACGCTTAAATATGTAAAATTGTATTTAACCGAAAAGATGTGTAAGCGATAAATTATGTCAAAATGTCTCTCTACTAGCTAAGGTGATGAGTGAATGTTAATATTCGAACAGTTTGATATTAATCACTGATTGAATTTTCACCTACGAGTCGTACAACCACATTGATAGATACTCCAAAATACCATATGATTTAATTGATTTATAAGTTGTTGTAAATTAATTAGTATTTTAAAAAATATTATTTATTTATTTATTTGATGTTTTAGATGCCATTAGTATTTTTTTAATGTCATGGCATTTATTTGTGTGAGTATATAAAAGTTGTATATGTACAAATGGATATAAGATATCGATGGGCGTTTAAATTTTAAATGCAACTATTTTCTAAGAGTTATTCGAACAAATTAAAGGGCCATGAAACATCTTTTACTATAATTCTTATAAAATAGATTTAAATCCAATAGTTGGATCTAGAAAACGAAGGGAGGAGGTTATAGGTTATCTCTATAAATACTTTATCTTTCGTTCACTTGCCTTCCTTAATCATTTTCTTTTTCAAAACTCTAGCCTTTATATTCCTTTTCTAACATTAATGGCTTCGAGGCAAAATAAAAGGAAGAAATATTATTTAATAGCGTTCAATTAAATTAACCGAATAAAAGGTGGTTCTCCTTCTCTTGGAAATCTAGGAGACTGATTCAGATTTGGACCTAGGAACATCTATCAATCAAGGTGCATTCAAGGACTATATCAATTAGGTAAGATCTATTCTATTTTATGTATATATTCACCATGATGTTATAGATCTATTTATTTGATCATGCTGACAAATTTGTATGTGTATAGATCTGAAATTTCTTAATTTCTTGATTTGAATTGAATTTAAAAATATTAATAATGGTTTTGACTATTGATTCTTATTATTTTCTTTATATTGATATTGGTATTATTTTAGATCTGAATACAATAGTTAATTCATTATTGATTTCATTATTTCACATTTAGTTTTCTATTCAAAACACGTAAATACACATACATGTATGTATGTAATTGTATTAAAATTAATCTGAAAACTATTTTATGATGAATGTTTTCAAAAACATTTATACACACGCGTCTAGACATTAATAGAGATCTATTTTTAATGTACAAATCTACATGTATCAACATTCTAATTTTGGTTAGTAAATTTTACTTTATTATTGCCTGTAAAATAGCTACATTTTAGCTTACTTTAAATTATTAACATATACACATAGGTTATATTTGAATTTATAGATTATGAAATGTTTTCAAAAAAATTTACTAAATTAAATCATCACATATTTTGAAAACAAATTTTGAATTCAAAATAGCTGACTTGCTTGGATCAATTTAGACCGATTAAAGGATTCACTAAAATACATGCACAAGTGCATATATTTATATTAAGTATATTTAAAAACACACACACAGACAGAGGGGTGTGTGTGTATGTATTAAGTATATTTCAAAAGGTTTAAAATCATACGGAAGGCAAACCTTTCGACAAGGTCGAAAGGTTCACAACAGCATTCAAAGGGGAGACCATTCGACAAGGTCGAAAGAAAGGAAGCAAAAGGAATGAACCAAGGAGAATAGTCGAAGGGTTCATAACCTTTTGACACATTCAAAGCGTTCATAACCTTTCGATGAAGTCGAAAGGTTAAAGGCAGCATATAAAAGAGGAGACCTTTCGACTTAGTAGAAAGATAAGGCACGGTACGGGGCCAACCTGCATCTATAAATAAGACTCAATGGGTCTAGTTTTGGGGGCCGAATTCTAAATACTGAATTCGTCTTCTTTTCTCTACTTTCATAGTAATAATTATACTTGGAGAAACCCTAAATTGAATCGGGGAGAGAGCTTAAATTCTTGTAACTCATTTTGGATATGAATAAAATGAAGATGGCTCGTTTATGATGGATATTGGTAATAAGGAAAAACATTAAGATCATTAGCTAAAATCATCATTAATTGCACATGATTTCAACCTTTTCTCATAATCTCTTTTGATCAATACTGTGTAAAAGATTGACTTAGACATTCCCCATCGAAACACATCATCATCGAACCCCATACTCAAAGTGGGAAGCTAAAGTAATGATGATGTGTCGCATATGCCGAATGCATGGTTATGGGAATATCGAAATTGATCTTATATAAGAAAAGTAAATGGGTAAAGATATAAAACAGGAACTGCTTCGAAAGGTGGAAAACCTTTCAACTTAGTCAAAAGGATTACTTCCTAATGGAATCTCAGGTTATGTATCTTATAACTACTCAAGATGGATTTTATTCGAAGTGAATCTACTCCCTTAAATATCAGTAAATCCTTGGAATGGATTCCATAGAAAGAATATAGACACCAAAGGGGCTGAAAGAAATTAAGATTTACAAATGAACCATGCATTTCCTTACAATAATGTCGAAAGGTCTCACACGGTACCTTTCGACACGATTAAGAAGGAAGTAAGAGTCATTAACTATAACTGCTTTTAACTTCAAATGGAAGTGGAACTCGAAAAATTGTTGATTTCAGGAAGTTAAATGATTGTGTGAACATCAATCTAAAAAGTTTGGAAAGGCCTCGTCAAACCTTTCGACAAAGTCGAAAGGTTTAGCAACTTACTTCTATTCCAACCTGGTTGAAAGGTTAGGGTGACCTAGTTAACAACCTTTCGACAAGGTCAAAAGGGATTAGCTATTTTCTTCTACTTCAACCTAGTTGAATGGTTGGAGTGTTCTTACTCATTAACCTTTTGACATGGTCAAAAGATTTGACAATCTGATATTTCATCTACCTGGACGAAGGGTTGAAATAGCCTCATTAACCTTTCAACATGGTCGAATGTTATGCAATTCACTATTCTTTCCACCAGATGGATTTGATTAAAACACTTTATCTGAAGTTACACTTCTAGAAACGAGAGTCATCTCAACCACATGATCATGTCCAATTAAAATTACTTATCAAAGCATTAGGGATATTGACATGATTTCTTGTTAACATTTTTGGCGGTAGAAGGAAGGCAAGAACCTCTGACCTTATCATTATACATAGATTAATTATGGTTCGTGTCTCTTGCCTAGGAAAAATGAGATTAAAATGTTTAAGTGGACTCAATGAGGGAGTAGTGCACACTTCCAACCTAAGGAGAATATTGCTCCTACTTTCAACCTAGATAAGGTCATCCCCGGTCAAACTTCATCACCAGTGCAATAGAATGAAAATATGGAGAAAATCAAGCGCTTGGAGCAGTAATTACAGGAAATGCAGGATCTATTAAAGATGGCTTTATCTCAAAGTTCATCAAAAACTCCAAGAATAATTCAGGGGAAGAAGTAGTTTCTCCTAAAAAATCTAAAAACCAGTTCCAAGGAATGCAAAGATAACGTAGATTTGACCTCCTCAAAGAAGAAAGAGCTCCTGCAACCAAAAGATAGTCATCAAGAGCGAATGCTTGACAAGTCATTAGAGCAGTCTGGTAGCTCAACTTCTAATGAATGTCACTCGAGTCAGAAAAATTATGGTAATGTTGAAGCTTTCCTTAAGGATGGCACCGAGAAGGCAATCAACGATGCCATGAATTCAAAGGGCAAAAGAACCATGGACGCAAATGTTATTGACAATGAGAGGGTGCCACCATTCACTGATGAGATCATGGCGATAGTAATTCCCCATTATGTCAGGATCTCGTCTATGAAATACCATGAGAATATGGATCCTGATGACCACCTTATAGCTTTTGACTGCCAAATGAGCCTATACAATGCTTTTGGGGCAGTCAGGTGTCGACTGTTCCCTATTACACTTCAAAGGGCAGCAACAAAGTGCTATAGACAATACAGAGAGAAGACCATCCACTCTTGGAAATAATTTTCACATGAATTCTCAGTCCAATTCTGCATTTGCAAGGATCCAACCATTGATTATACAGTCTTGGTCAACATAAAGCATAAGGAGGGTGGATCTTTGGGATATTATTTGAGAAGATTCAACACAAAATTCTTGAAGGCTAAAGTCATGAATGATTGAGACAAACTCATAGCCGTCCACTCTAGTTTAATCGAGAACACTCCTTTTTGAAAGCAGCTATTTATTAATGGCTACAAAGATCTCCATGACTTCCCCTTTCAAGCAGATAAATTCATCTGGATAGATGAGCTTACCATTCGAAGAGAAAGTCACTTCCCGAAAAGGATGGAGAAAATTTTGGCTCGGACCGTAGCCATAAAAGTGTCGGGTGGGAAGAGCCGTCGCTAATACAGTTACTTTAAACAGGCCACTGTCTTACACATATGCTACGACAAGGGAAAGTGTCAACTTTTTGACCTTATACAAAGCTAAGAATAATCCAAAGCAGAAGAAGGGAGGAGATTATAGTGCCTATCATAAAGCAAACAATCATAAAATGGATGAATGTAGAGTGCTGGCTGACATAATTCAAAAGCTGATCAGAGAAGGCCATCTCAAAGAGTTTATCCAAGGTCAGCATAAAGCCCAAAGAACTGAAAGTGCTTCCCAGAAGCGTTCGGACAACACTTTAAATGTTCTGGAAGATGAAGATCCCCTCAGCTTAAGCCAGCCAATTAACAGGATTGATGTGATCCACGGCGGGCCATATCCGGCAGGGAATAGTAAAGGAGCTCAAAGCATATATATCAAGGAAGCTAATGAGGGAGTTTATTATGTTCATGAAGAGCCCCCAAGAAAGAGCCCTCGATTTAATATTTGAATGCCAAATTTGGTGGTCACTCCGTAGGAACTGCGCATGGGAGTCCATCATCCACATAATGACCCCCTTATGGTTACTGCACAAATGGGCTATCAATTATTTCCCAAATTTTGGTTGACACAGGGAGCGCAGTCAATGTCATCTTCAAGCATGCTTTTGATCAAATGAATATCCCAAAGAATAAGCGAGAGCCAAGATCCGAACCGATATTTGGATTCAATAGCAATGGATAAACTTCGGTGGGGCAAATAAAGCCTCTATTACAAATGGGAGTGCCTCCTACCTGCAAAACATTTGAAACCATCTTTGTGATAATTAACTAACCCTCCTACTACAATGCTTTCTTCGGTAGGCCAGGACTGGATGAAATTGATGCTTTCATCTCTCCAAAGTACCCATTGGTGAAGTTCTTGACAAAGCGAGGCTGAGGGACTGTGTGAGGAGAATAATTTAGCTCTCGTGACATGTACTTTGACACGCTCGATCAATATAAAAGGGAGTATTCTGCACATTTTGATTCTTTTACTACTTTATAGCCTCGATGGATTTTCACATCCAACATTCGAAGCAAAGATTAATGATAAGAACTCTAATGAGCCTATGTATCAAAAGTACATTTCTATAGGAAACAAGAGAAAGAGGGTTGACGCTAATTCAGTAGAATAAGGTCAAATAGTCACAGAGTTTGATTTTCGAGGTGAGACAGAGAGAATAAAGCCCATAGAGGACCTTGAAGAAATGAATATAGATCCTGAAGATATCTTTAAAGTGATTAAAGTGGGAAAAGATCTTGATGGAGAGTCAAAGAAAAATCTAATTTAGCTCTTCAATGACAATAAGAATGTGTTTTCTTGGTCACATTCCGATATGGTGGGGATTGACCCGACCATCATATGTCATGTCCTTAACATCAACCCAAGAAAACCCTATAAGGCAAAGAAAGAGATAACCGGATAAGGTTCGAAAAAATGCTCTGAAGGAGGAAGTTGACAGGCTCCTTGAAAATGGTTTAATCTGAGAAGTATTTTACCCCGAATGGTTAGCCAACCTAGTTTTGGTGAAAAAATAAAATCAAAAATGGAGAACATGTATTGATTGCACATATTTAAACAAGCATGCCCGAAGGATTGTTTTCCATTGCCGTGGATAGATCAGTTGGTGGATGCAACGAGTGGACACAAGTTGTTATCTTTGATGGATGCTTATTCAGGATACAATAAGATACCGATGTTCAAGCCAGATGAGGATCATGCCAGTTTCATAACAGAGTGGGGAATTTATTATTACAAAGCCATGCCGTTTAGTCTAAATAATGCAAAGGCCACTTATCAGAGATTGGTTAATCTAATGTTCAAGGAAAAAATTGGCAGAAACATGGAGGTTTACGTCAATGATATGTTGGTAAAATCTAGCAAACCTGAGAACCATATTAAGGATTGGAAGAAATGTTTGAGATACTGCAGAAGTATCAAATGAAGTTGAACCCACGAAAGTGTTCTTTTAGGGTCCATTTTGGAAAGGTCCTAGGTTATCTAATAAGTGTTCAAGGAATAGAGGCATGTCCCAACCAAATTCAAGCCAGAAGGGATATGACCGAACCAAAAACTGTTAAGGAAGTGATGAGCTTAAATGGAAGTGTAGCTGCCCTAAGCAGGTTTATCTCCAAAGCTACCGATAAATGCATACCTTTCTTCGATGTAATAGAGAAAAAGAAGAACTTTGAATGGGGAGAAGATTACAAAATAGCTTTCTTGGAATTGAAAATGCATGTGGAAAAACCACCAATACTCTCAAGACTCGAGAGTGGGGAAACTTTGTATTTATATATGGCAGTATCAGAACATGTGGTCAGTTCAGTACTCATTCGAGAGGACAAAGGAGCATAACTCTCGATATACTATGTAAACACGCGGTTAAAGGAAGCAAAAATTTGATACCCAATCATAGAGAAATTAGCCTATTATTCGATTTTAATAGGTCGAAAGCTTAGAGCATACATTCAAGCACATTCGATCAGGGTATTGACAAATTTTCGTCTTAATCAAGTTTTTAGTAAGCCCGAGACTTTAAGGAGGCTGGTCAAATAGGAGATTGAGCTCAATCGATATGAGATAGAATTTCTACCGCCTGCTGCAATTAAAGGGAAAGCACTGGCAGACTTTGTAAATGAATGCACCAGCTTTATAAATGAACAATCGAAAAAAGAGGACGACCAGAAGCCCATGTGGAAACTATTTGTGGATGGGGAATCAAATGAGTAGGGTGTCGGAGCAGGATATGTAATTATAACCCCAGACAGACATCGATTGCACTATGCCATGAAATTGGGATTTCCTACAACCAATAATGTGGCAGAATATGAGTCGATGGTAGCAGGATTAACTTTGGCATTAGAATTGAAAATCACACAAATACAAATTTTCAATGGCTCACAACTAATGGTCAATCAAGTGAAGCAAGTATACCATACAAAAGATCTCGGACTATCTTTATGGAAAGAAGATATTGCAAATGTTCACCTTGTTTAAGGATTTTACGATAAATCAAGTACCAAGGGCAGAAATGCGTAGGCAGACACTTTAGCAAAATTGGCTAGCTCAAGGGGAACCCCAGAAACATGGATTTCCCTATCGGATATCAGGAAAACCAAGAATTGAAAAAGAGACATCAGAACAAGGGAAAGAATTATTGGTTATGACGAGATCCCCAGCCAAGTTTCAGAGGAGAGAGGAAATAGAAAGTGGTAATGAGTTGACAAATGAAAGGATGGACTTACCCAGTTCAAATAGCACATATGATGATACATGGATGACACCCATTGTTGAGTATTTAGTTAAAGGGACATTACCAACCGATAAAGGAGAAGCAAAAAAAATAAGTGGCAGGTTCTAACCTTTGTTATGATAGATGAAATCCTCTACAAGAAGTGATATGCTCTACCTTATGTTCGGTGTGTGAGCATGAATGATGGGACGAGACTAATGGCTGAAGCTCATGAGGGGTTGTGTGGTCATCATTTAAATGGGACAAAGCTTGCAAAGAAAGTAACGAGGCAAGGATTTTACTAGCCATACATAGTGAGCCAAGCCATAGACTATGTGATTAGATGTGAGAAATGCTAGAAGTTTTCAAAAATACCGAGGTTGGCTCCAAATCAATTAACTCCAATTGCAAGTCCATGGCCCTTTGATGTAATAGATTTAATCAGATCATTGCCAATTTCAAAAGGAGGAGCTACATATGCCGTAGTGGCTATCGATTATTTTACCAAATAGGTTGAACCCGAACCACTTCCAAAAATCACTTCAGGAAAATTATTGAGATTTGTCATTAAGAATATCACAACTAGGTTTGGAATTCCATAAAAGATAATCATTAATAATGGGACGTAATTTGAAAGCGAAGAATTCTCTCGGTTCTGCCAAAAAATTGGGATTTTTAAAAAATTCATCTGTCGCACATCCAAAAGCTAATGGAGCAGTTGAAGCTGCAAATAAGACCATAAAAACCATTCTAAAAAAGGACTGAATAAAGCAAAAGAAAATTGGGCAGAACAACTACCATTAGAGTTATGGGCCTACCGAACATCTGCTAAGACAACAACGGAACATACCCCTTATTATTTGACATATGGATGTGAGGCAATGCTACCAATCGCGATCGAACTACCCTCATGTCGAAGGATTGCCTATGAATTTGATAAGAATAAAGAATTGAAGAAAGAATCACTAAACTTGATATATGAGACGAGAGATGAAGCAGCGGTAAGAACCATCGAACATCAGAGGAGAATCTCTAAGTATTACAATTCAAGACTAAAAGATCAGTCATTTCAAAGGAGGATTTGGTACTCCGCGGAGTAATGGCTAATACTAAGAATATTATAGATGGACCCCTAGGACCAAACTGGGAGGGGCCATTAACCATATACAAAGTAATCCCCTAGGAGTTTACAAACTATGTCTCCCGGACGGCAATATGGTACCCAGGACATGGAATAGTGAACATTTAAGACCATATTTCCAAAGATGGATTAATAAAGAACTTCTTTTTTGTAAAGAGAAAATCTACATGGTTGGGAGTGAAATGCTCCTTAAATTTGGATACAACCTAAGATGGTAGTCTACCTAAGATGGTAGAAAAGCCTCTGTCTGTGCCAAGATGACCCGGGCAGAGCACCTCTTGGAGAGAGGATGGAGTAAGCCTTTATCCACATCATAAGATAGCCAAGTTAAAGCATCGAACAAGCCCTTATCCCTCCATGCTATGGCCAGGTTAAGGCATCTCCTGGAAGGACGATGGAGTAAGCCTCTATCCATGCCATAAGATGGCCATGGTAAAGCACCAAACAAGCCCTTTTCCACACCACAAAAAGGTCAGGACAGGGCATCTCCTAGAGGGAGGTCGGGTAAGTCCTTAGTTCCAGCCTCTAAGAGCACCGGACAATGGACTAAGATGTCCAGGCCCAAGAAGCGGCCCATCAAATAATGGATTAAGACGTCCAAGCCCAAGAAGAGGCTCAATCAATAATGGACTAAGGTGTCCAAGCCCGAGAGGAGGCTTAACCAACATTGGCTGAAGATGTCCAAGCCCAATAAGAGGCTCAATCAATAATGGACTAAGATGTTCAAGCCCGAGAGGATGCTCAATCAACATTGGACTAAAATGTCTAAGCCTAAGAAGAGGCTCAGTCAGTAATGGACCAAGATGTCCAAGCCCGATAGAAGGCTTAGCCGACATTGGACTAAGATGTCTAAGCCCGAGAGGAGGCATAATCAGCTAAGGACTAAGATATCCTAGCTCAGACAAAGGCAGCTTATCTAATTATGGACTAAGACGTCCAAGCCCAAGAAGCAGCCAATCAAATTAATTCTATACTAGACCTGGAGGGTTCTTATATGTAGACATGAGCAAAGGAGTAAAATAAGATCTCCATTGATTATTGCCCGAATCTGAGTATCGGGACTTCCTTAACGTCATCTAAGCTCAAATCTTAGCTTCGGAATTCTCATATTTGATTCACAATATCTAATACCCAAATCTAGGCTCTGGGATTTTATCAATCGCCATCTTTACTAAATCAAAATCAAGGCATGAGAACCTCATCGATCACTACAATTCATGATACTCAAACTTGGGTTATGAGAATATTATCAGATTTTGCCTGAATACCCTAATCTGGGTCCATGGCATCTATTATGAAGTCTATTTTCATGAACTTACAGTATTCAAAATACACTCTAACATGGGCAAGGGATTTCTATTTTTAACAACCATCCGCCTACACAAATATATGCCCCTAATCTGGGTCGAAGATTCTTTCTACAAAGAGAATCGACTCAAATGTGTCCTGAGCTGGACTCGAAGTTTAATATGAGAATCATACTACTAATTCTCATTTAGTTTATCATAAAAACCTAAAACTGGGTTTAGAAGTGTCATATATAAACTATTTATGGGATATTTTCATCTGAATTCTGAATACCACGTCATCAATCTCTAAACTTCAAAAGTTAATACGCTAATCTGGGTTAGATTTCATGGATGATATGATGTAATTGAGTCCATTGCAGGAAACCGAAAATCTCAAACTAATCTTATTAATGCCAAAACTAAAAATTAGTGTTCGTAAATTCCAAATGAAGCTTGTTAAGCGAAAAAGGGCATTAATACACTGATCAAAGACTGAGCATGAATGTAAGTATGATAGTAACAATGGTGCTTTTAACTTTGAATTTTGCAGGAAAGACAAAATCATGAAGAGTAAGAGAGCTATGTCCAGTTACTTGTACAACACAAAGGCCTTCGACCCACATAAAGACAAATAGGACCTTCCGCCACTATCAACCTTTCAACATAGATGAAGAAGTAATGATGACTTCAGAGCCCTTTCCGAAAGAAATCAATAGTATCCCTAAACTACACATCAAACCTTTAAAAGCTAAAGAATTCGCCCTAAAGAGACCTTTTAGAAAGCATAGCAAGCCTTTCGAACCGGTTAGGAGACATCCAGGATACCTTTTGACAGCGTCAAAAGGTGCTACGAAGAAAGAAACATTCAAAAGTCAGCAAAGGATAAGGAACGAAAAAAACCTTTTGACAACATTGAAGCGAAATACAACACTCGACAATATTCAAGTGGAGTACAAACCTTCTGACAAGGTCGAAGCGTTTCATAACAACAAGTAAGGACACATTTTCCATCAAGGTCGAATTGTTTACAAAGTTATGAAAAAGGCAAACCTTTCGACAAAGTCGAAAGGTTCATGAATGCATATGCAAGGCAAACCTTTCGAAAATGTCAAAAGGTTTAAAACAGCATACGGAAGGCAAACCTTTCGACAAGGTCGAAAGGTTCACAACAACATTCAAAGGGGAGACCCTTCGAAAGCAATGAAGCAAAAGGAATGAACCAGGGAGCACAAGGGATTCATAACCTTTCGATAGAGTCGAAGGGTTCATAACCTTTTGATGAATTGAAAGGTTAAAGGCGGCATATAAAAGAGGGTACCTTTCGAATTATTCGAAAGATAAGGTGCGACAGGGGGTCAACCTGCATCTATAAATAAGACCCAATGGGTCTAGTTTTGGGGGCTGAATTCTGGATACTAAATTCATCTTCTTTTCTCTACTTTCATAGTAATAATTGTACTTGGAAAAACCCTAAATTGAATCGAGGAGAGAGCTTAAATTCTTGTAACTCGTTTTGGATATGAATAAAATGGAGATGGATCGTTCATGATGGATATTGGTAATGAGTAGAATCATTAAGATCATTAGCTAAACTAATGATCAATTGCACATGATTTTGACCTTTTTCTCATAATCTCTTTTGATCAATGCTATGTAAAAGATTGACTTAGACATTCCCCATCGAAACACATCATCATTGAACTCCATACTCAAAGTGGGAAGCCAAAGAAATGATGATGTGTCGCATGTGCTGAACGCATGGTTATGGGAATAACTAAATTGATATTATATAAGAAAAGTAAATGAGTTAAAGATATAAAATAGGGACTGCTTTGAAAGGTGGAAAACCCTTCGACTTAGTCGAAAGGTTTACTCCCTAATGGAATCCTAGGTTATGCATCTTATAACAACTTAAGATGGATTTTCTTCGAAGTGAATCTACTCCTTTAAATATCAGTAAATCCTTCGAATGGATTCCATAGAAAAGATGTAGATGCCATGTAACATTCCTGATTTTTAAGCTATATTTAAATTGGTAGTTAATTTAATTTTTGGAATTTAATTATTGATTTATTGGTAATTAATTTTAAAATTTGGTTTAATGATGAATAAATTGGGTGTTTTCCAAATTAATAAATATTTATTTTTTATTAATATAAATGTATATAAATATGATCTTTAAATGGAATTTGAATTTGAGATTCAAAATAAATATTGAAAATAAACTGAAATTTGGATTTGAAATTCAAATATAAATATATTGAAAAATAAGTTGAATTTGGAAAATACTTATATATTATTAATGAATAAAATATATATTTATAAAAAAATTAGTTGTTTATTCATTTATAAATACAAATTCATTATATATTAAATTTTGAATTTGGAAATTTTAAAATAAATGTATTGAACAATATTTGGATTTAAAAAATTCTATAAAACAATACCAATAGGAATTAATACTCTATACTTTTAGAAATAATGTATATATATGTATGATTTTTTTTATTAAGTGCATAAATTGTTTTTAATTCATTTTCTTTTAAAATTTATATAAGTATTTTATAAATAATATAGGATTTAAAAACTTAAACAAGTATGAGTACAAAATATTTACTTTCTGAAATTTAATGAATGCATTGTAAATAAAAAAAATTAATAAGCATAAAGCATGTTTTATAAAATTAAAATAAGTTAAGAATTCAAAACAAAGTTATAAATTAGTCTTATACATATGAAAGCTCAAGAAAATAAAACAGGAAGTATACCACATAAACTTATGTAAATATATTAACATGAAGGTTTAAAAAACAAAATGTATAAATTAATTGTAATAAGGGTTTAAACACAAAATAGATGTAAATGACATTTGTGAGGTAAGGACAAAGAATTTATACAAGTGTTAGCAAGAATATTAACAAGTGGCATTAAAAAAAAATTCCTTTTAAATTTAAATGTAAATAACATACAAAAGAGAAATCAGGCCATTTTATTTCAAACATTGGAAAATCTGAAACAAAGTAATTCAAAAACTTAAAGCAAAGTTTAAATCAAACCTGAAAGCAGAAATCTGGGAATCAAACTTAAGTCAAGACAGAGGCATTCAAGATGATTTTCAATTCAACAGCAAGTTTCAGCATTTTAAATCAAAAGTTTTAGGGCATGCAAGGATTTCAACAGCAAGAAAAAACTAAAAACCTGCTCTGCCTTGCTCAAAGAAAATGGTAAGCAAACTTAATCTGAACCTATTCATATATTTTTGATGATTGGGATTGATAAAGTAGTGAATGTTGTTTTGCCTATATGAATATATGTGAATGCATGGATATATATATATATATATATATATATATATATATAATGATATGACTGTGAAAATGCCTGTGTGTATAGATGTAGTTAGTCTCTGTTCTTGGATTGTAGGCTCCTGAATTCAATATAAAAAAAATCAATTGCTTTGAATATACTCAATTTTAAGTTACGAAATCTAAACCAAAAATTTATCAGCACAGGGTGATATCAACCTTAAAAATAATTTTAAGTACAATTACTCGGTGAATATTTTGAAAAATAAGAAAGTATAGAGGAAATCATTCTCAAATCTGAAATCGATCATTTTAATTTCAGGATTTGATCATATGATTAGATTCGTGATAGAAAATAGTGAATTTTAAAAATAAAATCAAGGTTTTAGATTTGAAATTCGTTTGAATTATGGAGTTGAAAGAAATCCTTATTAGCATCAATTTTCGATGATCGGAGGGTTGATTGTCATCGGGATCAAGGCTGGTGGTAGCAGGGAGCTTGCTGGTTATAGGAAAAATGGAAGGAGTTTTTTTAGACGAACGTGGTGGTGGAACGTTGATAAGGTAGGGTTAAAGCACCAGTTTTGTTCGACAGCGAAAACAGGAAGATTTCGTCAACTGTGGTGCGTCGTGGTCGATCGCGACTGGGGGATTCGCTGCGTGGATGGGAGGAGGTGTTCTGGTCGAAGTTATGAGTTCTCCGGTGATCGGGATTATCATGGCGCGGCGATTTTGGATGGTCGGTTGTATTCCAGTGTTGGGTTGAATTGCTCGATCATGAATTTGGCTCGAGTTCGTCGAACTAGGTTGTTGATGGGTTTAAGATGATTATGGGTTACTTGCCGGAGGTTGCAGGGTTGATCAGAGGCGCTTCGATCGTCGGTGCATATGCACCAGTATCATCGCGTATCAGTGATGGATTGGGGAAGAAGAAAGGGTTACTCAAAGCGTGCGTCGGGAAAATTATGTTCTGACTCGAGTTTTCGTTCGAGAGGGGGTTTTGTGTAGACGCCAGATTTTAACTTAAACAAATTTTAAGTTTTAAAATGAATGAGTGGTTATCTCGGGGAAAACTCAGGAAGAATGTGAAATAGCTCAGGTAAAAACAAGTTTGGCTCGGGTTTGTTATAAACCAGTTTTCAAAATTTTAAATCAATTCGAATCTAAACATGTTAATTCATTCTTTTGAATAAGTATTTTGTTTTAAAAACATGGAATTAGTTTTAAAGTTTGAAATACACATAACTTTTATTTTTAAAGTTTATTTTAAATAAACTTAACAATATTGAAGAAGTTAATTAATATAAAGAATGTTTTAATTTGTTAATCAACTTTTAAAGTTTAAGTTGGTTTATTTGTTAAAGGATGATTAATGATTAATTAATGTGATTTATTAAAGGATGATTATTTAATATAAGTAAATTTGAAAAGGAATTTTTTTATAAAATTAATTTAAGGGTTGGTTAATTAATTTGTAAATTAAAGATTTATTAAGTGATTAAAGATTATTAATAAAGGTTAATTACTTAATAATTAAAGGTTGATAAATTGATGATTAAAAGTTAATTAATTTGTAATTACTTAATGTAATTAAGGGATAGTTAACTAGTAATTAACTTAGGGTTAATTAATGAAAGTGATTAAAGAATGATTATTAATTAAGAGTTAATTAATTAATATTAATTAAGGATAATCACTTAGTTAATTTTAATTTATTTAATGATATTTGATTAAGGGTTAATTAATCAACGTAATTAAGGATAAATTAATTAAGATAATTAATTAAGAAATGATTTAATTTATGATGGTGATTAAGACTTAATCAATAGTAATTAGTGATAATTAATTTATTGATTAAAGATTATTAATAAAGGTTAATTAATTTATGAAAATGATTGGGAATAATCATTTATTTTAATTTAAAGATAATTAATTAAGAATTAATTTATTAATTATTGTAATTAATTAAGACTAATTAATCAAGGATTATTATTAATTAAAGATTAATTAATGATTAAAGATAATTAATCAAAATGGTTTGTAATTAAGTAATGATTAATTAACCAGGATTAGAAATTTATTCATAAGAAATTAATCTGACTTAAATAAATCAGATAATTAATTGATCTTCATGGATGTTAGAATTCTATGGAGTGCTTTGAATTGATTGATGTCCCTGATTTGTGATAATGTGTGATATGAATTATTTTGTTTTGTGAACGGTGATGTAATTTATTCTGTAATTTATTATCTGTAATATATATCTGTGATTTGTGAATGAAGATAAGCGTTATAGATTATACCGCTTACCGATATTTCTGTGTTTGAATCTGAAATGGTTGATGTTGTCGCACTATTGTGTGTAAAACCCTTGGACCACACTATACACACACCAATATGGATTTCACGAGGAAATCGGTTAAGTCACAGATATTTGAATTTAATATTTTGAAATGGTTTTAAAATTTGAATTTTGAATCCAAATAATTTTAGAAATGAAATTGGGTTGAATTTGAAAAATATTTGAAAAAGAGTTTTGAAGATAAAAGTTATTTTGAATAACTTGATTTAGTTTGAAATCTGAAATATTTTGATTTGAGTTTGAATTCAATATTTGGAATTGAATTCAATGATTTGGAAATTTTGGCTTGGAAAGATTATACAAGTTTATAAAGATGTTTATATGGGTTTTTAACCACTTAGAAAATATTGGTTTTGGGAATTTAAATTTAACCCAAGTTTATATCTGAAAGGCCTTAACTCGTGCAAATAAATCGTGTTTTCCAAAATGGAAACAAGTGGTTTCAAATAGTAATTATGATGAAAAGATTTCAAATTTGAAATTGAATGGTTTTGAAAGCTATGAACCGAGTCTTTGATTTAAAGACTGGATGAGTTAATCCAACTTGAAAATGGAATTGTTTTGAAAAGCTATGAATGAATCTTTGTTTAAAAGATTGGTGAACCTTGTTTAATTTGAAAGGGGTCTCAAAAGTGAATATTTTGTTTAAAAGATTTAAATGTGGAAATGGTTTAAACCATTGTAAGTTTTTGAAATGAATCGTTTCGTTTAAAAGATTTGAAATGGTAATTTGTTCAACCATTTGAAAGAAAAGTTTGGGGTAATAAGTTGTGACTTAACTAAGATCCCATATCCATCTATTTTTAAATATCACGCTCACTATTCGGATTAGCCGGGAGAGGACCTTTGTGTCATGTAACCCATTCCGAATAGTGATACGACGTATATGGATAGCAATTGAAGACCGGTGGTAAAGACCAGATACTCTCGAAAGCGAAAGGGTTTCTTGTCGAATGTCTCTGCATCGAGTGATCCCCGGTATAGATATCCGAGCACCCATTGTGATGGAAAGTCCGGACGTGATTAGAAATTATCCGGATTGCAAGGGGCTCTCTGGAAGTGCCTTCGGTTCTGTTCGGACCCGGAACAGACTTGTATGGATGTGTGTCTGACATTACACTTTGAGATGTAAAACCGGTTTCTATCAAATACATTTCTGTTTGGTGGCGGAGATTTATTCTCTTAGCTTAACACCCTTCTCTGATACATACGAGCTCAGTGGTTATGTAGTTAATGGTTACTAGTGATACATTCCCAATTTGGTAATGTGGCATACGAAGTGTTGCCGATCATTTGTTGATCAAAGCATGTCTTTTGTGAAAAGCGTAGCTTTGTGGATGAGACTTCGTCGAGCCTCACACCCCGGAATGGTCGAAATATGAAGAATGCAGCAGGGTTTTAGGGGTAGCGCCCCTAGGGTATGACCATTCCTTCTGAAAAAGGGTAGTATCATGGTATGGAGCCCAGATACTTACTCATGTGGACATTGTAGTATATTTACTACCGTGTGATGTTGTTGGAGGGCCCTCGGATAAAGGCCCCAAAGGACCGGGGGTGGCATATCTTAGGTTTTATTCCCCGGGAAGGGGGTACCCGGCCTTGTGTTAGCAGAGAACTGAGGGATGGTTCTCGGGGCGCCCCTCTAGAGGCGTACCCATGTGGCAGTGGGAAGTTCCTTGGCCTGACCATTTGTTGGAAAACCCAAAGAAACAATACACGCCCAGTACGGTTTTAGTTGTATAACCTGCCATGGAATGTGGCGGTAACCTGCTATTGAATATGGTAGCTATAGTAGGCATACGATGAAATGTTGTATGCTGGCTAAGATTTATATTATACTTTTGAAATGTTTTCCGCTATGCACTAATAATAATATCAAATGGTTTTTCGCGTATCAAGCATGTTTGACTTTCATAAGGAGAAATCTCCTCCAATTCTGCGTTTGCATAGTGTGTGTGGCGGGAGGCCTTATGGTAGTTTCATTTTTTTTAAAAGCATTGTGGATTTCAAATTTTAATTCTTTTGTTTGTTTTATAAGATAAAACCGTTTTGTTTGCTCATACGAGTCCCACGACTGACCCAGAGTTTTTTGTTCCCTTCCTAAACTCTGGGTGCCCACAATTTTCCACATGGGCAGTCTAGAATTGGGTTTTTCAGATAGTAGATATAGAATCGATTCTGTAGCTTTCAGCTTTCTCTCTGGTATTCTTTGGAGATCTTGGGGATATTGGAGTCTTTGGATTCATGGACGAGACTTGCTTATCTTGGTACAATTTGATGGTGGTTCGAGCTACTGGCTTGGAGTTTTTGCATTGGTGCTTTGGAATTAAAGTCGCTGTTGCTGTTTGGAGTTTTTGGTTCCGCTGCTATATCATATTGTTATTCCGCTGTAGCATTGTTATCTTGTATCTCTGATTTTGATTCATATTGTATCATTGTTGTATCAAATGTTGTATATCAATGATATTCATTTCTTTTCTTCCGCTGTCTTGTTTTGACTTAATTGTGTTATAAGCTCCAGCGAACCAGATTCGACGTTTGGATCTGCGGCATTTGAATACAAGTGTCGTATTCGGTGCCGATTTTCGAAGGTCGAGTCAGAGTCGTTACACACCAAATGGGATGAAAGCAATTAACATTGACAAATGAACCATGCATTTCCTTATAATAATGTTGAAAGGTCTCACACGATACCTTTCGACACGTTTAAGAAGGAAGTAGGAATCATTAAATATAACTGCTTTCAACTTCAAGAAAAGATGGAGCTCGACAAATTGTTGATTTCAGGAAGCTAAATGATTGTGTGAATTACATCAACCTAGTCGAAAGGTTGGAAAGGCCTTGTCAAACCTTTCCAAAAAGTCGAAAGGTTCAGCAACTTACTTCTATTCCAACCTAGTCTAAAAGTTAGGGTGACCTAGTTAATGACCTTTCGACAAGGTCAAAAGGGCTTAGCTATTTTGTTCTATTCTAACCTACTCGAAAGGTTGGAGTTTTCTTACTTATTAACCTTTCGACAAGGTCAAAAGATTTGACAATTTGACATTTCATCAACCAGGTCGAAAGGTTGAAATAGCCTTATTAACCTTTCGATAGGGTCGAAAGGTATGACAATTCACTATTCTTTCCATCCAGATGGATTTGATTAGAACACTTTATCCGAAGTTACACTTCCAGAAATGAAAATCATCTCAACCACATGGTCTTGTCCAATTAAAATTATCTTATCAAAGCATTGGGGATGTTGGTAAGATTTCTTGTTAACAAGTTAAGTGAAGTTAACGAAAGTTTTCCTTCTCCAAATCGAATATAAATAACAGTCATGCACAAATACATATACTAGTGTGCATCTTATATACTCTAATTTATGTAAACACTAAATTCATGTAAATCTGAAGAAAAAGGATTTAATTTAATAATATTTTAGATCAGGCCTAAAATCCCCTTTAGAATCCATAGGCCTAATTGATCCTAAAGGAATTTTTGAAATTTACCCTTTAACTCCGCCGCGAGCTGATCCAGTACTTCAATGTTATTAGAGTTCAATAGCATATGCGGTCCAAATTAGTCATATTAAGACTAATTAATTAAGCTTACCCACTTAGTACCGTATCTAGAAAGATAATGTTTAGGATTAGAATGGGGTAATTAAGTAACATGTCCTACTTGGTTACCGGCCTGCTCTGAAAGGTGAAGTGGGCCCAAAGGTTGTCCAAAATAGAAAATGATCAATTTGAATTGGGTCTTGATCTAATTTTCAAAATAATTTTAAAGATTAAGAAAAGATTAAATAAGTAATTAATTAATAGTTATATGCATGTATTATATATATATTGATATATGTTTTGTTATTTTTAAAGTGTTTAAGATAGTATAAGTATACATGTAAGTATATAAGATAAATTTTCAAAATTAATATAATTTAAATAAAAAATTAATTTAACAAATTGATTAAAGGTTAATTAATTAAATAAAAATACACATATATAAGACATATATGTTATACTATAAAGGTCATAGTGTGTGTGTATATATATACTCAATATAAATGCTATATTGGAATAATATATAATTAATTAAAATTAATTAGATAAGATTTAATTAATGTAATTTATACATAAAATTATTATATAAGTTAATGAAATATAAAAGTTATACAATAATTAAACTTATATAATATGAATGTATAAACCAAAGGTGGAATATTAAAGAAACTCAAATAGACTTAATGAATAGACACCTACGTAAATGCATATATACTGTGATTTTTGATGTGCCAACACTTGAATCACAAAGGTATTTCATAGTAAATTCATTATTCTATAAGTAGATATCACACAACCTAATATATTAAAGATTACGAACATTTAACATAAAGTTGTCCTTCAATATTTATATAATAATAAATTGCGTGCATGCTCTTTAGTTGTTGATATTCCTCAAACGAGATATTCTATGCATAACACTATTAGTATATTAACCATACGAGGTAAGATACATGCACATGTTTGTTGATATTCCTCAATGTTAGAATCCTAAGGAAAGCGAGCCCTAATACCCACTAAAGAATTCAAATGATTTCTATGTCTTTCTTAGGGTTTCGATAAATATAAATTCTAGTAGGAGTGTTATTAAGATAATAAAATGGTAACATTTAACATTTCTAGTATTATGAGGAAATTTCTATATAATGTTATAATAATCTACATTCATAAATTTATGCATTTAATATGATTGATAAAATTTTGTCAATTAAGACTTACAAATGAACCGAATTAAAGACTAACAAATAGAAATATAATATATACTCCTAATAAATACTTCTTACATGTTAATGTTTCAATACACATGTAAGTGCCTAATTTTAGAAGACTATGTATTACATACTATGAGCTTAAAACTCTAAAGAAATACATGACTATGGATATTTGATATATATTGTCAATATTACTTATATTGTGAATGGTCATAGTTCGTAATGTACGATGCTTCGATTAAATTAGTTCATTTGAAATTAGTGAATAAGCCGTACTATAAGATTGAGTAATCATCTTGATTGTTTGCAATGAAGATCATATTGTGTTAAATATGACACTATACCAAAACTACAAAAAGGATCTAAGAACTCGACGTTAAATTGTTAGTTTTTATCAGTTTACGTAAAGTACAACATAATTGAATTCCTTAAGTGTTAAGGATGATCGAATGCACTTTTTAGAAATGTTTGTTATGATATTATAGTAAAGTTTTTGTGTTGAATGATTCGACCATTTAAAAAGGAAACGAATGTACAAGAGTAGAGGTGATTTAAGGTACAGTCGGGATGAAGAGAGTGAATAGTCACTTTTTCTTCATGAACAAACATCGAAAATGAAAATTTTAAAATTATATTGATACTTAACATTAGATTAAGAAATATGATTTCTACTCCGAATTGTATTTTCATATAAGTTTTTTATTCTATAGATCATTTCTTTGTGGGAGCATGCCACATAGCACTTATTAATTGCATCAAATTATAAAAATTATTTTCATAAATAGTACCGCAAATTATTTATGAAATATATCTTTTCTTCGGTGGTGATTGTAGAATAAACTTAGTTTTATTTCAATAAGTATATTATGAAATAAAACCATAATGTGGGGATTGTTTTCATAACAAAAGTGATGCATTGGAAAATACCAAGCATTTGAAATTATTTACAATTATTTAAAAATATAGACTAAGCCATGGTTTTGAAAAGTAATTCTTCAATCATATGATTATGAATCATATGACATTAGTGAATTATACCTCAGATAATGAAAGACAAAGCACACATTCAGTGGAAGCATCATAAGGGTTGATGAACTCTTCAAATTGATACATATAGATGTATGAAACCACAAGTATTATAATACCAAAATGGTTCCCTACACTTTGTTGTATTCACCAATGAATTATCACAAGCATGAATATGTGTATTTGATACATATGGAGCATTTATATGATAAGTTCGTAGAATATAAAAAAGAAGTAAATAAAATAACGTGGGAAAAATGATTCTTTTTGATCGAATGAGTAAGTATACTGGAAAAAGTTCCAAACACACCTAAAGTGAATATAGATTCAGTCTCAAAAGTCACTCCTTTCTATAATACATAATGACATATTGATAAGGAGCAATCAGACGTTGTTGGACAAACACGATTAATACTGAATAAAGTTGAGTTAAATTCTTTCTATTAGGTATGTACTTAAGAGCAGAACATAAGGTTAAAATTAATATCATCCAAGAATAATTTATAAATCCATACAAGATAAGGGTTTATAAAATCCCCATTATGTCCAAGGTCAAGTAGTTGGTGGGTTGTGTGAGTAGAAAGATGGCACATAATAATCGTACGTAAGGGATCTTGTGTGAATCACAGTAAAAGAAGTTCGGAAATAATAGTCATTGGATGATTAATCTAAGTTGTGAACATAAATAGTGCGAACTAATACTAAATCAGTTTTATAAGGTGATTCATAAAATGTTTGTGAATGCTCATTTCAATAAGTGTTGTTTCTCGAAATATCAACTTTCTATTAAATGAATTTCTTTGAGAAATTATTGGTAGTAAAATGAATTTGGATACAATCTCAAGTTAAAACTGATTACAAAGGATGAAATGAAATTAGCCAAACATAAATAAACACAACATGTTAGAATATCTAATGAGTGCACTTGCACGTCAAAGGGAAACTATGAGTTTCTTGTCAATGTCAAGAATAAGTAATCCTCGGTTGTTTACTTAAAGCATTAAAAGTATTGACTCTATGGTATAGTATAATGCACAAATCCAAAACTAATTCCAATTAATTACCAAAATATGATTTTGGTAGTTGTGCCCAAAGAGATATGATCCATTGGTCGCAAATGTATCTTTAAGAGAAAGACAAATCCAGTTGGCATATAGTGAACCATATAGATAAGAATAACATCGTGAATTTCAATTGTTAAAATTAGCATAATAGATTGACCATCTGTTGTGTACACGTGGTTTAGATTTACTCACAAAATTATCGCCTAGTATGAAATTGTTCTTTGGCACATATGTATTGAAATGGAAAATTCTACATAAAGAATTTGACTAGATTGTAACAGCCAAAGTGTATCGAAGTCAGTATGAGCGATATTGAGTTGTGGGTTTTTGGTATGATCCAAGAACCGATACGAAAGTATCATCGGACAAGCATGAAAATTGAACAAGTATTTTGATAGAGATATCAAATAGTTTGAGTTCGGTCAAAATACAGAGGAAGGTCGTGTCCATAAGAAAGAAATTGAAGGTACACTGATATTCCTAAATAAAAGAAAACAATGCGCTGCTGATTATTAACCGTAATGACCAGTAATTTTCGAAAATTAAAAACATTTAATTTAATAAGACTTTGTATGTAATATTGGAAGAAATTAAAATTTCTGACTTATTAATTAGAAAATAACCAGAATGAGATGTAATAATGTTAATTTAGGGCAATTGATAATTAATTTTAATGCAGTCTTAATTAATTTGAAATGATCGTAAGGTTAAAATTGGGTATAAACTATAAATGAGCAAATAAATCAAATGTTATATTTAAATGTTAAAATTGCGTAGTAAATTGGAATTAGTTATTATAGAACAATAAATCAATATGTGCATTCATTTGTTTTGTTTGTTAACAATAAACATAGAAATGCATTTGAAATGGTAAGTTATAACTATGGTTTAATTATAAATTCACTATTTAATTCATTGATAATAAATCGAAAATTAATTGCAATAAATGGAATTAAATATTGCGCTAATAAGAATTAAGGTGATAATTGTAGACTATTGACGTAATAAAACGTAAACCAATTTTAATTATATCCATTAGATAATGATTTATTGAATAAAAATATTGAAATCAAATTTAATCAATTTATTGGAAATAAAATTATAATTAATGGATTTATTACAATTCAAATTAAGCACGGTAATTAGTGCAATAATTAACATTGAAATTGGTATGAGAAATTGGTTTTAAAAAGACTGTTAATTTTTGTGTAATAAAAAATGATAAAATTTGTTAATTATAAAATTTGAATTGAAAAGTGATTTGATTAATTTAATATTAATTTATAATTAACGAAAATAGCCATTTTGACCACTATCTCGGATTTTGATAAAATCAATTTCAACGGATCCGTAACAGTGAATTGTTATATGATTTCAAGTTTCGTAGCGATCGGACTTGTTGTTTGATCGTACGGACTCGGAAGCGTGGAAATCAATTTAATTAAATTCAATTGAAATAAGCTGATTTTAAAAGCTAGCTTCTTCAAAAAATGGAATTAGGACTTGAAACCTGTTCCATTGAGTTTAAAAATATCAAAAAAAAATCTATTTTGATATATAGGATGACCCACTTTCATTTCGGAAGCGAAAAGGGCTTTTCGGGTCACTATTGTCGTTCGTACTAATTTGATATGTTGCTCTTTCTTATGGGGTTTGTTAATATAAATAGTTTTGTTCTAATCCTAACAGCCTTTTTATTTCTCTTTACTGAACATATAGAAATTTCTGTCGTTCTTCTCTTCTCAATGCTGAAACCTAAATTCCCAACTCAATTTCAAATCAAAATTCAGTTTCAAAAATTCAAACTCCTCCAAACTCTATCATATTATATACCGTTTTGAAGCTCTCGATGAGCCTAATCTACTGGTGCAATTCGTTTTTGCAATCGAATTACCTTTTTTAGAAATCAGTGATTTCGTTTTGGCCATCCATTGGTTAGAGTTTCGATCCAATGGTGGACTTTGCCCGGTCGATGATCAGGGAGTGGCGTTGGAAAGGTGGAGTTGAGCAAGTCCTTGGGGTGTCATTTTTTCATGCTTGATGTCGATAGATTCGTAAAGATTGGCTATGGAAGGTGGATGGTGGCGGTGGTGCCGCGTGTCACAGCGTGGTCAGAGGAGGTGCGGCTTTGACCCATTCACTACTTCTAAATTATCTTATGTTAGTTAAATTAAATTTTGATGTGATTAGAAGTTGATTAACTGCTGTTTGATAAAGTTAAATCGTTATTCCAGTTAAATATGAATTTATTGAATATAATTGCCATTTAAGTTAATATTAAAATTTAATTTTCCAGTTTATAACTGTTAATGATAATCAGTTATCTATTGATGTTTATTGTTGATTTGAATGACGATTTTGATGGATGTTTTATTTTTGATATTGGATGATTGGATGTTATATTTCTATATTGTTATAACACTGCGAGTTCCTATGGGTCGAAATGACACATACCAAACGATTTGATAGATTAGGGAGAAATCGTTATGGGTTTAAATGATATACTCGACCGATTTCATGGATTTGAAATTAAATTTGGGATTGCTGGTTGAAATAATATATACCCATAATATTTAAATATTTGGGGATTGAAATGATAAATATCTGTATCATTTGACCATAGGGTAGAAAATTATATATGCACACTAGATTAGTTAAATTAAATGATTTTAAATCTTTAAATTTTGAATTTCAGCTGAATAATATTTTGAAATAGAATTTGATTTATTTAAATTGAATTGTTTTAAATTAATTGTTTAAAAGATTAAATTTGAAAATTTGAAATTGTATTAAGTAAATTGCTTAAAGGGTTTAATTTGGAATTCTAATGTTGAATTTGAAGTAGAAACGAAATTTATCGAAATTGAGTTATTGAAGATGTTTGAAATTGCTACCTTGATACCTTTTAAAACTGGAATAGCTTAAACTTGATATTTAAGATTTGAAAATGGGTTTTAATTTGAAATCTGGATATGGTCAAGATTGTTGAAATGGAAGAAATAGTTAAATTTGATGTTAAGTTCAATTTCATTATTTTAATATAAACTGTTTGAGATATATCTTTTTTAAAAATCCCGATTATATAGATTTTCAAACTATTAAACTAATTTAATCCACTTTAAACTATTTTAACCTATTTCGATCAATTTATACTATTTAACTTATTTTAAACCAATTTATCTATGTAATCCAATTTAATCTATTTTAACCTATTTTAAACTAATTAACCCCATTCTATCTATTTTAATATATTTTTAAACCATTTATACTATTTAATATTTTGAATCTATTTAAACTATTTAAATTCATTAATCTATTTTAAACCTATTCTAATCTATTTTAAATCTATTAAATCTATTTTAAATTTATTCAATCTATTTTAATCTGCTTAATCTATTTTAAATCTATTTAATCTATTTTAAGTCTATTAAACTATTTTAAATCTATTAAAAAGTAAATTATTTATTTATTAATCCTTAATTTTTATTAATTAATCCATAATTATTTTAATTAATTAATTATTCCTTAATTAATTTAATTCCTAATTACAAATTAATTAACCTTAATTATTTATTAATTAACCTTTAATATTCAGTAATTAATTAAGCAATTTTTCTTTAAGTAATTTTATTAATAAATAATTAATTACTTAATTAATTTAAAAGATAAACCATTTTATCTTTATTAACTACTTTAATTACCATTTAAACCTTATTAAATAAATCATCCTCATCACATTAATTAACTTAAGATTTTAAAGTTGGATTAATGTTTAGAAAACATTACATTTTCTATAATTATTCACTTAATTAAAATAATTAAGTTTATTTAAAATAAACATTTAAATTAAGGTTATATATTTATTAAACATTTTAACTTAATCAAATTAAAGTAATTTATTTTTAATTCTTTAACTATCGTAAATTCATTTAAAATATGTTAATCTATTTTAAACTATTTTAGTGTATTCTAACCATTTAAAAATTTATTTTTAACTATTTATAACTACCAAAACTAACCTCTAAATTTCAGACTTTGTAAAGTGGAATTTTTTTTTTATTAAAATCTTTAATTTGAAAGAAAAATGGTTAAATGGATGTTATAACTTACATTGGAAGTTGAAATGATATTTTGACTTTGAAATGAGAATTTAACCTATTTGTGAATATGATTTCAAAGGTGATATGATTTTGAAAGTATATAAATTTAAATGTGATATTTTGACATCAATTATGAAATGCTTTTGGAAATTTAAAAGAACCATCAGGTGTGAAATAAGCATTTGGCTGTTAAAGAGACCGGGATCGGATATTGTCATAATATCTACCAATATCGAAAACCACTTTAACAATTATCTATGTGGTGGAGATTCCAAAATGAAGTAGGATGGTTTGGCGAGCGATTCTGTATGAGGTATCTAGGTAGCCCCGACTCCCGTGATTCAGCTTGATGTGACTTAAACAGGAGCGACTTCGGGCCAAGTGAGGTCGCACCTCCGATCGGACATGCTTTTCCGATACCATATTATGACTTTGTGATTGATTTGGTGGCCACCCCTTGATTTTGATTTTGGGAGTGTGTTCTGAGGTAGGCGGTAGTAGTTGCTATGCGTTACCACCTGTCCGGAATCGTAAAACGGTAGAATCCTACCCTGGTAATGCCTCACGTGCCATGTCACATGCCTTATCGCGCCTTCTACGAGTTTGGTTTGTGTCGTACCCATAGAGTGCTCCCTGATAACCCACCAGTTTACGGTGGAATTTACAGTACTATATAAATAGTAACATTATATAAAATGTGTTAAGGGGGATATGGGTTACTTTTAATGCCATTTTAGTACTTTACTTTACTGTAGACACTATTATAATAGCATACTGTATTATGTATGTAAATATTTTAACGGATCCTTATGAGGTGTAATCCCGAACATCTCTTAGGTTATGCACTCACGTTAGACACTGGATAGGAGATGCCAAACCCCGTAAACATATCTTATGTCGTTAAACTCATATTTATTTATCGTTGATTTAACTTACATAAGATCTTTTAGTTCTGACTAGAGTGTTTTGACTTTTCAATTCGCTCGGGTCAGTCTGAGCTTCTAAGTATATCGAAGACTACTTTCTGGAGGACAAAGATGTAGATTTGTATACTACTATTATTTATTTTATCCATTCCACTACATCATGTTGTTCCGCTGCATTATTTTATTTATTTCTTTTGTATGTAACTCTGATATGTATTGTAAAGTGTAATCAATTGTTATTTGTAAAACATCTTCATGAACTTTTTATTTGATTATTATATTTTTGTCATTCCCCTGTGAGATTCTGTATTTTGTTTTCTTTCTTCTCTGCTTTTTCTTATTTACCCCATAATAATCCTCCCTTTTGAATGGTTTGAGTCTGACGTGTGTGGTTTACTATCGATTTAAACCATCCAGAAAGGTGGGTCATTACGTTTGGTATCCGAGCTTTGGTTTAGCGATAATCTTAGCTTTGTGGGGTCTGACTCATTAGATATAGGGTAGCAACCTTAGAATGAGTTTGTTTGAGTGTATATATATGAGTGAGCGTACTTATTGGTGTTATAAAAATGTTTTTATATTGCGTTAATTTGTTCTATCTAGTATTTATAAATTCTAGTCGGCACATATGACACTATGGTATCGATAGGAATTTCTAAACACTTAATAGGGCAGACCGACAAACTATTGTTTTGAAATATAGGTAAATGAAATAATTTTGCCTAGTATTGTATTTTGTATATAAAAGAGTAATCTTTATAAATGTATACAATGGTATGTGATATGTTTTTTTGTTCGGAAGTTAAATTTTATAAATATTGGGTGTAAAATAGGATTTACAAGTAAAGTAAATATAAATTGGAAAATTGAGAACTAAAGTTCTAGTATTTTGAAAATTTCTTTCGAAAGATTTTGGAATATAATATTAGTATTATTTGGAAATATTTTATGATATAAATATTTCAATATGATTTGGAGGAATGTTTTAAAGGAATTTTTGTAAAGGAAATAAGTTATGTACTCCACTCTCTGCCGCTGGAAAATAATTTCGATGATGAGTGCACGCATCATTGATGTTCATTTTCGAGTTTCAAAGTGGGAAGACCGCTGTAGTAATTTTACTACACATTTGTTTTGATAGCAAATCTTTATTTTTCTAAATATGATTTGGATATATAAAAGATATGATTATATATATTACTTTAAAATGGTGTGAAATGGAACCTGATATTTAGTTCTTAAGCTTTTGCAAATTAGTAGTTTTTAATTATTGTAATAAATGAAATCTCATTTAATAATTGGAAACTACTAAAATGAGATAAATAAGAAGTTTAATGCAAAGTGACTTATGAAATATATAAGAAATTGGAAATTTGTAACTTGTAAATTAAAGAATAATGAAAATTTCGAAGATGTAATTTTTGAACAATTTTGTTAACTAAAATAAATAAGGTAAACTTGTGAAACATTCAATTACATTCTAAAAGATACACACACACACACACATACATATATATAACTTATCAAAATATAAAGTTGAAATGTTAATAGAAATATGTAATAGAATATTATACAAGTAAAACTTAGGTAATGAAAGTGGTCAATGGGTTTATTTTTTAAAATAAAATGTCATAAACTTAAGTTGATAATTTGACATGTTACTGATTAAATTTATAGAAAGAGTGAATACTGTAAGTAAAGGATTATAAACTTAAGTTAAGTTTGAAACCATCTATAATTAAAGTGAATACTATATTAGTTGAATGATAATAACTTCAGAAATGTGCAATGATTTGGAAATAGATTAAATGTTCAAGAATATTATATATGAAAGAGATAAATGTGAAAAGAGATAAATAGTAACGGTGAATTAAATTTGCAAAGAAACTTACACAATATTCTGAGAATTAATTATGGATGATCTTAATAATTGAATGGAAATAACTTATGTAAGTAATCAGATATAAAGAAATGAAACGTGGCATTTTATAAATAAATGAGAAATGGGAATTTGTAAATAATGAATGTAAATTAAAGAAAACAATCATTGTAAAAAAACAAGAAAATAAAATAAATGAACAGTAAATGATGTGAAAGGATAGTAATAATAATAAACGAAAATAATATTTAAAGTTATTGTTTGTTTTGGCTTATGGATTGATTGAGAAGTGACACTTAGACTGTTTAGGATGTATAAATAATCTATTAAGCTTATCTAAGACTGTTGAGTATATGGTATACTTACTAGTTTATTTATCATTCTATACGATTAAAAGTGTTTAAGCCCAAACAAACCATTTGTTTTGGTTGTTATGGATGGATGGCTGATTACTTTGATTGCATGTGATGATTGTATGGTTTTGTTTGCAAGTGACTATTGTTATGTTGTGTTGTTTTGTTTGTTATAAATTAAAACAACTTAAATATTTCTCTTTTACATAATTCTAACTATTTTGGATTATATAAGTGAAATACAAGTTTATGAGAACAATTGCAACTACTTTTGGTTCCATATATAAGCGTTGTTTGCCCGACAAGTAGGTACGTTTTTTGTGGCACCCCACCTCTATACCCACACTAGCCAAGGACACTACGGTGTAATGCCGTCAACTAGCATGGAGAATAAGGCTGTTGAGGAGCGACCATCTGTATAATTGCTTTGTGCGAGTACCGATATGCCAGATAAAATACAAAACTTGCATTCTTTTCAAGAGGAAATCCGACATACCGACACACACTCAAAGCTACTACACAGTGGCTATAATATCTTCGGAAACAAATATAGAAATAAACATAACACAAATCAGTCGCAGATAATCTATATCACAAAGGCGGAAATAGATATGAATATTACACATAAAAGTGTATATCAGAGTAGTGGTCAAATAAGACCCACAACATCACAAAGGAATAGATACAAGTGCTAGTCAAAAGAATACGTATACATCAAGGAGTCTATATCCCAATAGTATACAACAAAAACTACTAAACTAAAGTAGTTGCCAAAAGTGAGGATGATAATCCTAGAAGTGAAGTCAAGCAGAAGCACCTGTAACATCTCGGTCTGACCCGAGTATTATTTAATAAGAAAATAATAAACGGATCAGTCTAGCTATAAATATCAGATGAAATGATTTAGAATAAGAGATATGACTAAACGTATAATAATCACAATGCCAAGCTGTGATAAATAAGTAATTGAAAATCAACAAGATATTAATCAATATCACAAAAATCTTCTCAAAGATCAAAAGGAATGTCATACTCCTTATTTCATTCACCAAGCCACAAATATTGACAACATATAAATGCCAATCATAAAATTGGTGAAATTCAAATTCTAGAAATCATCGATAGAAATCCAGGAATCACAAAAAGGGGGGGAAAGGCCTATCATAGAACGGGAGCATGAAAACTCACCAACACGTGTATCACAAACGATTCGGGACATCGATGTAGTACAAACAGTACATCACATGAATCGAAAAGCCGAGACATCGATGTAGTACAAATGGTACATCACATGAATCGAAACACAAAACAATTCGGGACATCGATGTAGTACAAACGGTAGATCACATGAATTGAAAAGCCAAGACATCGACGTAGTACAAACGGTACATCACATGAATCAAAACACAAAACAATTCGGGACATCGATGTAGTACAAACGGTACATCACATGAATCGAAATGCCGAGACATCGACGTAGTACAAATGGTACATCACATGAATCAAAACACAAAACAATTCAGGACATCGATGTAGTACAAATGGTACATCACATGAATCGAAACACAAAACAATTCGGGACACCGATGTAGTACAAACGGTGCATCACATGAATCGAAAAGCCGAGACATCGACATAGTACAAACGGTACATCACATGAATCGAAGCATAATAAAAGTACATGGGTCGCTAGCCCACAAAGAAATGAGACGAAGCTCAATAAAAATGAAGTACAGTCCTCCATGTGGAAAAAGAGACATCGCACATTGCTAGTCTAACCCATAAAATGATCATCATCGATCATCAAGAAGTGTCAATTACATTAAGCTAGTAAATATATGAGCTTAGCTTCATGTCCAATAACTACTAGCTTAACTTAAATATTTACGAACAAATTGTAGATCTCCACTAGAAAATTGTCACAAGAGGTTCAATCGAACAAGTCCAAGAATTAACCAACGAAGTAAACGCAAGCGTTTCATACCACTCGTTTTACTAAGCCGTTTAATTAGATTTCTCATACGAGTGAAGTAAAGGTTTGTATATACTAATAGATTGGAAAACGGTTTTAATAAATGAGCTTTGTATTGAAATAGTGTTGAAATCATTTTGATGAAAGAGTTTTGATATTTACTACTAGTATAGAAACCTTTATATTTTTAAAGTGACAAATCACCAAAATGATTGTAAAACAATCAATCACCGAAATTCACATTCGAAGACGTGAATAAAATCCAAAGAAATCGATATCAAATCCATCAAAATGGATATTTTGAAAATTCCCAAAGAAAATGTCGTCAAAGTCGATAATAAATGATAACAACAAAAGGGAAACAACACGAATCGATTAAAGTTGGAAATTCAACAAAATAGACAACATAGGCAAAATTGGCAAATAGGAGCAGGTCGGTCAACCGGACTCCCTGAGTCGGTTGACTGAACCAAAGATGGGAGTGCTCGGGTAGCAGGTCGGTCGACCGGACCCTAAGCTCGGTCAGCCGGAGCGTGAAACCAGCACTTCCAAAACAGAGGCAGAGAGTGCTCGGGTAGCAGGTCGGTCGGCCGGCTACAGAGCTCGGTCGGCCGGACCCTATTGCCAGCACTCCAATGTCTATCTAATGAATGCCAATCCCTTTCGAATTGCAATCGGTCGAGCAACGGCACTAAGGATTTACGCCATCGACTACCCGGCCATATAAGCTCTTCGATTCATCACCAAAAACATGATCAAAACATCAAAGTTATGATTTTTAAAGAATTGAACTCAAAACACTAAAAATTGGAATATTCACCAAATCAATCCAAACCAAAAGCAATTGCACAAGAATAAGTGTTAGGAATTCATACCTAATAATCGAAGATAAATATAGGCATAGAGGTGAGATAAAAATCTCACCTTTGAACCCAAAAACAATGAATGAGAAGCTTGAAGAAAGGGAAGATCAACCACACTTCAATCTCAACACTAGAAGCTTGAATCTAAGCTCAAAAGAAGAACATTCCCTATGTAAGGTTTAGGAAATTTCTGAAATTGAATGGAGATAGAGTTGGAGAAGAAGAAGAGGAGGCTTACCAAAGCTTCTTCTATTGATTTGGAGCTAGAACTTGATTTGTAAATGGAAACTAGGGTTTGGAGTTTTAATTTCCCATTCCACTCACCATTAATCTCTTTAGAACTGAAAAGTAGAGGAAGAGGGAGTGAATGAAGAGGAGTGGTTCAGTTTGGGGTCTTAAGTTGGCTAGTGGGCTGAACCCAACCCAAAGCCCTAAGTGAAAAGGTAGCAAAATTCAACTTACTCCAAACATATCGAAGCTTATACTCAAAAAGGTTGCAAACGGCATTTTGAACTCAATGGAAGGGGTCTCGAGTCCCAATTCGGCTGTTTGCAAAAAGTAGCTTCTCGGACTAAAATCCGACGAACGATGAAATATTTAAATAAAATATTTAAATATACAATCGATAAATATGCGGGTTGTTACAATTTTGGATTATGGTTTTATAGTGATATTATTTAGTTTTTCCTATGGTTTGAGATATTTTATTTTGAAATATTATATATATGTATTATTATTGATATTATTATTTTTCCCGGACCTTTGCGTACAAAGGAGACTCTGCCAAAATTTTACGTGAATTTTGGACTTAGAAATTTTTTGGAAAGGGAGAAATGTTTTTTTAATACTTATATTGAACTTGAATAAAAAAGGAATTAATTGTTATAAATTGGTAAATTTTATTTAAATTATTTAATTATGTAAATAAACTGTTTATAAATTGAATACTTTGAACAAGATATAATAATTCCTTAATTCCTTCTTTTTCCATTTCGAGGACGAAAAGTTTTGAGTGAGGGAGAGTGTAATGACCCGTAATTTTCGATAATTATTTAATTTAATAAGATTTTGTACGTAATATCAGTAGAAATTAAAATTTGTGACTTATTAATGAGAAAATAACTAGAATGAGACGTAATAATGTTAATTTAAGGCAATTGATAACTAATTTTAATGCAATCTCAATTAATATGAAATGATGGTAAGGTTAAAATTGGGTATAAACCCTAAATGAGTAAATAAATCAAATGTTGTATTTAAATGGTAAAATTGCACGTAGTTAATTGGACTTGGTTATTATAGAACAATAAGTCAATATGAGAATTCATTTGTTTTGTTTGTTAACAATAAACATAGAAATGTGTTTGAATTGGTAAGTTATAACAATGGTTTAATTATAAATCCACTATTTAAATTATTGATAATAAATTGGAAATCAATTACAATAAATGGAATTAAATATTGAATTGATATGAATTAAGGTGATAATTGTAGACTATTGATGTAATAAAATGTAAACCAATGTTAATTATTTCCATTAGATAATGATTTTGAATAAAACGATTGAAATAAAATTTAATCAATTTATTGGAACTGAAATTATAATTAATGGATTTATTGCAATTGAAATTAAACATTGTAATTAGTGCAATAATTAACATTGAAATTGTCATGGTAAATTGGTTTTAAAAAGATTGTTAATTTCTATTTAATTAAAAATGATAAAATTTGAATTAAGCGATTTAATAAATTTAATATTAATTTATTAAATTAACATGATAAAAGCCATTTTGACCACTATCTCGGATTTTGACGAAACTTGTTTCATCGAGTCCGTAACGGTGAATCATTGTAGGATTTCAAATTTCGTAGGGATCGGACTTGTCATTTGATCGTACGAACTCGGAACACGTAGAAATCAATTTAATTGAATTCAATTGAAATAAGCTGATTTTAAAAGCTAACTTCTTCATACAATGGAATTAGAACATGAAACCTGTTCCATAGAGTTTAAAAATATTAAAAACATCTATTTTGATATATTGGATGACCCACTTTCGTTTCGGAACCGGAAAGGGCTTTTCTGGTCACTATTGTCGTTCGTACTAATTCGATATGATGTCCATTCTTAATGGGCTTTGTTAATATAAATAGTTTTGTTCTAATCCTAGCAGCCTTTTTATTTCTCATTAGTACATGTATAGAAATTTCTGTCGTTCTTCTCTTCTCAGTGGCTGAAACCTAAATTCCCAATTCAATTTCGAACCAAAATTCAATTTCAAAAATTCAAACTCCTCCATGCCCTATCATATTATATACCGTTTTGAAGCTCTCGACGAGCGTAATCTACTACTACAATTCGTTTTTGCAATTAAATCACCGTTTGTCCAGAAATCGATGATTTAGTGTCGGCCATCCATTGGTTAGAGTTTCGATCCAACGGTGGATCTTTGTCTGATCAATGATTTGGGAGTGGCATTGGAAAGGTGGAGTCCTACAGGTCGTTGGGGTGTCATTCGTTCATGCTTGATATCGATAGATTCGCCATGATTAGCTATGGAAGGTTGAAGGCGGCGGTAGTGCCTGGGTGCGTCGCACGTCACAGCGTGGTCAGAGGAGGTGTGGCTTTAGTCGAGCATGGAGGCGGTGTCACCTGATCAGGTCCAAGTCGCGGCTAGCGGTTTCGGAACCGAAACGGGCTTTTCGGGTCACTATTGTCATTCGTACTAAGATATGATGTTCATTCTTAACGGGCTTTGTTAATATAAATAGTTTTGTTCGAACCCTAGAATTTCGCATTACATGTACAGAAATTTCTATCGTTCTTCTCTTCTCAATGGTTGAAACCTAAATTCCTAATTCAATTTCAAATCGAAATTCAATTTCAAAAATTCAAACTCCTCCAAACCATATCATATTATATACCCTTTTGAAGCTCTCGATGAGCGTAATCTTCTGCTGCAATTGACTCACCATTTGTCCAGAAATCAGTGATTTAGTTTTGGCCGACCATTGGTTAGGTTTTCCATCCAATGGTGGATCTTTGTCTGATCGATGATCGGGGAGTGGCGTTGGAAAGGTGGAGTCATGCAGGTCATTACGGTGTCATTCTTTCATGCTTGATGTCGATAGATTCACCGTGATTTTCTATGGAAGGTGGACGAAGACGGCGGTGCCTGGGTGTGCTGCGTGTCGCGGCGTGGTCAGGGGAGGTGCGGCTTTAGTCAAGCATGGAGGCAGTGTCGTCTGATCAGGTCCAAATCGAGGCTAGCGATGGTGGTTGGTGATCTTAGGGTGGCAGCTGCATAGTGGGAATACGTTCGAGAGTTTTGGGTTAGGGTAGGGCACGTGATCGAGTGGAAGATGCAAGCTGACGTGTCTCTTTTGCTTAATATATTTATTTATTTCATAATTGAAATCGTATAACTTCTAACATCGATAACTTTTGCATACGAGCTCAGATTCACCCGTGGTTTGTTCTGCTAGGATCGTATCGAAATTCCGAACATACTGAAACTAGTTTGGATGAATTCTAAGACTGTTCAAATTTAGGCCTTCGTTTGGATTTCAAATCGATTTGAAATCAAAGGTGAGTGTTTTTATCCACTCACAACTTCTAAATTATCTTATGTAAGTTAAATTAAATTTATGATGTAATTAGAAGTTGACTGATTGCTGTTTGATATAGTTAAATTGTCGTTCTAGTTAAATATGAATTTATTGAATATAATCGTCATTTAATTTTGATATTAAAATTAAATTTGCCAATTTATACCTATTGATGATAATCAGATATCTATTGATGTTTATTGGTGGATTTGTATGTTGATTTTGATGGACGTTGGATTTTTGATATTGGATGACGGGATGTTATATTTTTGTATTGTTATAACACTGCAAGTTCCCTATGGGTTGAAAGGTACATACCCGAACAATTTGATAGATTAGGGAGAAATCGTTATGGGCTGAAATGATAGACTCGAGCAATTTCATGGATTTGAAATTGAATTTGGAATTGCGGGTTGAAAGAATATATACCCGCAAAATTTAAATATTTGCGGATTGAAATGAAAAATATCTATATCACTTGACCATAAAGTAGAAAATCATATACGAACATCGGATTGGTTAAATTAAATGATTTTAAATCTTTAAATTTTGGATTTAGCTAAATGATATTTTGAAATAGAATTTGGTTTATATAAACTGAATTGTTTTCAATGAATAAATTTGAATTTTGGAATTGTATTAAGTAAATTTCTCAAAGGGTTTAATTTGGAATTCTAATATTGTATTTGAAGGACAAACGAAATTTATCGAAATTGAGTTATTGAAGATGTTTGAAATTATAACCTTGAATTCTTTTGAAATTGGAATAGCTTAAAATTGATATTTATGATCTGAAAATGAGTTTTGATTTGAAATCTGGATATGGTCTAGATTTGTTGAAATGGAAGAAATAGTTAAATTTGATGTTAATTTCAATTTATTACTTTATTATAAATTGTTTGAAGATATATCCTTTTAAAAATCCCGATTATCAAGATTTTCAAGCTATTAAACTAGTTTAATCCATTTTAAAATATTTTAATCCATTTCGATCAATTTAAACTATTTTAACTTATTTTAAATCGATTTATCCATGTAATCAAATTTAATCTGTTTTAACTAATTAACCCATTATATCTATTTTAATCTATTTTTAAACCTATTTAAACTATCTAAATTCATTTAATCTATTTTAATCTATTAATTCTGTTTTAAACCTATTTTAATCTATTTTAAATCTATTTAATCTATTTTAAATTTATTCAATCTATTTTAACTCTATTTAATCTATTTTTAATCTATTTAATCTATTTTAAGTCTATTAAACTATTTTAAATCTATTAAAACTATCTTAAATCCATTAAAATATGTTAATCTATTTTAAAATATTTTAGAGTATTCTAACCATTTAAAAATTTACTTTAATCTATTGTAAATTATTTTAGCTATTTATAACTACCTAAACTATTCTCTAAATTTTAGACTGTGTAAAGTGGAAATGTTTATATTTAAATCTTTGATTTGGAAGCGAAATGGTTATGTTATAACATACGTTGGAACTTGAAATGGTATTTTGACTTTGAAATCAATTTAACCTATTTGTGAATATGATTTCAAAGGTGATATGATTTCGAAAATATATAAATTCGAAAGTGATATGGTTTGAATTGAATGTGATATTTCAATATCAATTATGAAACGGTTTTGGAAATTTAAAAGAACCATCTGGTGTGAAATAAGCATTTGTTTGTTAAGGAGACCGGGATCAGATATTGTCATACTTTCTGCCAATAACGAAAACGATTTTAACAACTGTGTAAATGGTGGGGATTCCAGAATAAAGTAGGATGGCTTGACGAACTATTTGGTATGAGGTATTTTTGTTGCCCTGACTCTCATGATTGAGTTTGATGTGATTAAAACTGGAGCCACGCCGGGCCAAGTGAGGTCGCACCTCTGGTCGGACATGCTTCTTCGATACCATATTATGACTTTATGATTGATTTGGTGCCCACCCCTTGATTTTGATTATGGGAGTGTGTTCCGAGGTGGGCGGTAGTAGCTGCTGCGTGTTACCACCAGTCTGGATATGCAAAACAATAGAATCCTACCCTACATTGCCTCACGTGCCATGTCACATGCCTTATCGTGCCTTCTACGAGTTTGGTTTATGTCGTACCTATGGATTACTCCTTGATAGCCCACCAGTTTACGGTGGAGTTTACAGTACTGTATAGACTACGGCATTATACAAAATGTGTTAAGAGGGATATGGGTAATGCCTTAACGCTATTTTAATACTTTACTTAACTATAGACACTATTACAATAACGTATTGTACTATGTATGTAGATAGTTTAACGGATCCTTAGGAGGTGTAATCTTGAACATCTCTTAAGTTATTGCACTCACATTAGACACTGGATAGGAGATGTCAAACCCTGTAAACATCTTTGACATCGTTACACTCATATTTATTTATTGTTGATTTGACTTGCATAAGATCTTTTAGTTCAAACTCGAGTGTTTTGTTTTTCAATTCACTCAGGTCAGTCAGAGCTTTTAAATTTATGAAGACTGCTTTATGGAGGATGAAGATGGAGATTTGTATACTTCCATTATTTTTTTATTCATTCCACTACATCATCTTATTCCATTGCATTATTTTATTTATATATGTTGTACGTAACTCTGATATGTATTGTAAAAGTGTAATCAAATTTTATTTGTAAAATAGCTTCATGAACTATTTATGGTTATTATATTTTGTCATTCCGCTGTGAGATTCTGTGTTCTTTTTTTTCTTCTCTTCCTTTTCTTATTCACCCCATAACAATCTTCCCTTTTGAATGGTTTGAGTCTGATGTGTGTGGTTTATCGTCGATTTAAACCATCCAGAAAGGTGGGTCGTTACATTAACAGTATACTTGCATTAAAATCAGATTTCAATTGTTCTAATACCCGACATTGGATTTGCAAATTATATCTTTTATAGGGAGTATAAAAGACATTTGAAATGTCCCAAAAAATATGCAGAAACACCTTATTAAAATGTTTAATAAGAAACATATAATATGGATTCCTTATGCAATAACAATAGGAATTATCATACATGTTTTATTGCCTGCAATATCATGATTTGTTTATGTATTTGATACATGAAGAATTATCAAATTCAAATTAAGTTCACTAAATGGTAGTTTAGAGCATTCTCGTGTATTTACGAAATACAGAAGAATTGTTTTAGAAACAATGAACTTCTTATTAAAGAGTATTCAGACTCATATTTCATAATGATACTGAGTAATGTATGTCATTATAAAATTCATATTCAAAGCTTGGTGAAGAAACTTTAAGTTAGAATTGTTCCAAATGAGAGATTGTGGATGACTCAATAAAAGGCCAAGTATGTCGGCTTGAATGGTGCAACATTAAAAACATTATGTGTATATATATATATATATATATATATATATATATATATATATATATAGTAAATGCACAAATTTATAACTAAGCTGAAGGGTGATTCCAAATACTAAGAATCTAATAACATTGTTATATAATAACAATATCATAATATAGTTTGTAATAGAACTTAGAGATAACTGGAGGTCAAGGGACATACTCCTAACTATTCCACAAGATACAGTAGTTTATCAGCGTTGGAGAGAGTCGATTGACACAATAGATAATTGAAACATAATAGCATACCCACTGATTGAGGGACCGACCCGATTGGTTTTGAAAAAACTAATTGGAGAAGTTGGAATAAGATTCCATAATTGACCTCTAGTGCAAATGAGAGATTGATAGAGTTAGGGATATACCATAAGAGCAATTATATAATTCGTTACATAAATCTAACTCGATGACCGATCTTGTCCGAAATAAAACGTATTTTCTTTCTATTATATACATGATATAATGTGTTATGTTAATTAAATAATTTGATAAAAAGTGCATTTAATAGAAAATCCGTAAATGGTATATATTGTCATTGTAGTTACAAAATATTGAAACCATGAGCAATTTATCACAATTGAAATAAACATATCATTTTATGATAAATTGAAAATAAACATACCGTTTTTAATATTCCTAGTCAAGATACGCTATACTATTTTGCTAATTCACAACGTCCGAACACAGAAAATTCGCAATAGTCTTAAGCCATTTTGCAACGGCTCTAAATTTTTGCAAAACTATTAGTAATCGCAATAAGCCGTTGTAATTTTGCAATTGTTTAAGAATGTTGCAAAGTACCCATTTTTTTTAATGAGATACACCTTTGCAATTAAAAGAACACACCCTTTGGAATTAAAATAATACGTGCGCTCTCTCACTCCACCCTAGTTTCGCCCACCCTTGTTCTATCCCCTCTACCTCTCGATCTGCCTTAGCCCTGCCCTCACTCACTCTCTCTCTCTCTCTCTCTCTCTCTTGCTCGCAGAATTCTCAGGATCGCCCTTCTTAGGATTACTGTTCGCCACACCAACTATACGATACATATTTGTGCAAATTTGAATATGTTTTTGTTTTTGCTAATAAAACACATCTTGTTTGCTTTATACAATGGAACATTTCAAAGAACAACTTAAAAGGAACATGTAATCATGTCTGTACTATTGAGTTTGATCTATTTATTGTTATTTTTGTCCAACCTCTGTAATGGCAGAATCTATAAAGAAAATGGCATTGCAATTAAATAGTGCATAGCTATTGAGTTGATTCATTATGTCTATACGGTAGAACAAAAGATTGGCACTTAATAATTTAGGAGGTTGAACGGGTGATGTAATTTTTGTGAAAAAAAATTAGACAACATTGTAACTCGATTCTAAAACCCTTTTGATTGTTTTAAGATTGAGTGATTTGTTCATTCAGCTACTCTCTCTCCTAGCTACTCCCTCTCCTTCCTTTTCAAATAGTGAAAATGCTCCTGGCAAGTTTTTTTTTATTTTTTCAACTTTGAGAATTATTGTGATTCATCTAAAAATACTCTTAGAAAAAGAATCAATAAATTCTCAAAGTTAAATGCATTTTAGGTGAAATTTTTAGGCCAAGAGAACTTTAGATCCATATAATTATGATCTTCAGTTTATGTGCAGGATTTTCTCTTCTTCATACTCCCCTCTCTTTCAATGCTTAGACTATGAAAGACAAATTGTAACTTTATTTTTCTTTGTTTTTAGTTACTAATACAACTATTGATATTGCATTTTCCTTGTTTTTTTAACCAAATTATGTAATTCAAATTGTGAACCATTCGTTTCTGTTGAATGTACTTATCTTATTTTTCCACTATTAAAGTATTCAAATTTTATATTTTTCAAAATGTTTTGTAAACAAGTAATGCAATGGGTTTTTTATATTTCACTGGTCAGTATATTAACATGTGCTTCATGAATGCATATGAATTGATACTGAAAAAAGAGAGGAGACATATGTTTGGTTTTACTAATAAAACTAAACACAGCCTATTAAAAGAGACAAGTACCTTTGCAAAAAATTTAAAATAAACAACGGTCATATAATATTTTTGATAAGTAACAGGAATGAGACTAATTTCCTTAATGAATGCAAATATAAGTCAAATTGAAAAATTTGTTCGAATTGTGTAAAATTTTGATTGTTATATTACTAAATGTATACATGTAAAATTCATTAGTGACAAAACATTAATAAACTAAGATAACAATGACCAAGCGATGATTCTACCACTTGTAGTAAGAATCATAACAAGTGCAAACTGGTCCTAACATACACTTTCCTGTAAATATATGAGGATTTGGAAATTGTTGTATGCAAAAGTCAATGTAATCCTGATTAAACATACACAAAGCCTCATTACCGTTTGTTATTAGTTGTGCATATGTCATTTCTTTTGCATTTATACTTGCACTAAATTAATGACCAAGAAAAACATTAATAATTAATCAAGATTTATTCTAATTGTAATGTACATTATATGTATGCATGTTTTTGAATTAAATATTTATAAGTTGAGAAAGCAAGCAGAAATAATGCCTAAAACATTGTATATATTTATGTAGAAAAATATTAATGTTGGAACAAACATATAAATATCAAATATTAATTTTTTTCCAGAACGAAATTCTCATAACAAATCACACGAACAATTATTGATATACAAATGTGCGTGTGCATGTGATTTTAATTCTAAGCAGCTACTATTACTTTTAGTGTCTTATTGGTGTAATGATATAGTAGAGCAACATGTCTTTTAGTATTGATAAATAGTGGGTGAAAGAATCTGATCAAAGGACTACACGATATGTGGAAGGAGTGCAGAAGTTTATTGAATTCGTTGTAGAAAATGCTGATAATAAGGAAAGCTTTTCCTGTTCTTGCACATAATATGCAAAAATATGAAAACAAAGATCAAACTAAATGACATTCCTTATCATCTACTTAGATGGAAAATCGTCCTAACATAAACCATATGGCATTTTCACGAGGAAGAGTTGATGGAGAAGAAAAAACAACCAATCAGTCATGACATTAGTATTGATGAGTCTGAACGTCCTAGGATGTAAGATTTGGTCAATGATGCCGATAAATTTTATCATTTTCAACCTACAAGTCCGTTACCTGAAAGTTATGTCGATTGGTAGGTCAATTAAAATAAGAAGCATAAATTACTTTTTGGGAGTACAAAAGAGCCATTGCAACCTTCGTGTCCAAAAGAGATAAAAAATTGTATTCCATAATGAAACTGAATAGTTTGAAAACCCAGTATGGATTTTTAGACAATAGTGTGACTGCACTCCTTGAATTCATAAAGAAGATGATTAAATTAGTTAGGATGGATTGCAAAACTTATGATGCAAGGATCAACGACTGCATTTTATACTGGAAAGATGATGCAAATAGAGTTTCTTGTATAATTTGCAACAAACCAAGATATAAGATAACATTCAACAAAGAGAAAAGAGCTACCAACCTTAAAATATGTTCAATTTCTGAAATTCACATCATATTCTGATTCTAACTTAAAAATCTCAACTTCGATTGAGTAAACAATCTCCATTTCAAATTTAAATTTCAACATTCCGAGCTCTTATTCGAAAATAATCTAATTTCCATAAATTCGATTTATTTATTTCTTAAAATCAATTGATTTAAATAATTTTCAAATCAAATTTTCAAATCATTTAATTTAACCAACTCGGTATCCGTATATTATTCTCTATCCTATGGCCAAGTGAATCAAATATATAAACTTAATTCCAGAGATGGATGTATATCATTTCAATCCAAATTTAATGCCATAGGTATATATCATTTTAACCTATTTCTTAATTTATTCGAAATAATTTAATTTATAGTTTTATGCATTGTAAACAACATACATAATGATAACATGATATATTAAACATAAATAAACATCCAAATATCCAAAATTTCAATCAAATTTCATCCATCACCATCCATCATCCAAACGGTCAATTATCATAAAAATCAACCAATTATCGATAAACTGGGGATTTTACTAGTAGTTAAATTCTAATTAAATGTTTACCTATCAATTTAAATTCTATCGATAAATTCAGATGTCAATTAAATGTCAATTTAAAATTTATCCAACAACAATCGATAAATTCAAATTACTCCACGATATAAATTTTACTAACAAAGAATATAATAGTCAAACGTGAGCGTAAAAACACTCACCTTTACTTGAAACTGAAAATATTTCCAGCTACGAATAAATTCCAGCTCGATTCTATATTGTAGATGACATCGATACGAATCCTCAGCAATTCGTTACACGCGAAATGGACCTCGTGCAAGAGAGTTACGATTTTATCAATATAACGATAATAAAAATTTAAATTAACGGAACCAAACTAATCAATACAATTAACTTAAACAAACATTACCCTAAACACGTACGTAACAGCTGCCATTCTCTCCCTCATACGCGACTTCGACTTCCTTCCTTTTTTTATGAACGCGATCGATCTCCCCAGGCACGCGCGTAATCAGGCAATCGGAGCACCATCGAGCGTCGCCTCCCTACACGCCTAGGTCACCCACTTCGCCGCCGTAGTTGCCGCCCTCAAACCCCCCAACGTCTCTTGTCTTCGCCGCCTCGTTCAACCCTATGAGCACTACGTGATCACACGTCGTTTGCTTTTTTTAAATTTTCGTTCGATTTCCTTTTTCGTTGAGCAGCCGTTCTTTTTTTTATATGGAATGAATCTCGTTCAATAATCTGAAAAAAAGGAGAAGGGTACGATGGATAAGGAACGTGGCTGTAAGATTTTTTTCCTTTTAATATAAATATATTATTATAATATTTGAAAATATCTCATCTGTAAACATCTGAAATTCTCGAGCTCCAAAAGAAGTGTGCGGCCTGGCGTTTATAATGTTTTACTCTCATTTTGAACACAATGGAACTAGTTTCGGAAGCCAATTTGATCGCATGTAGAAGATTACTTTTTAAAATCAATTATTTTCATTAAATTCTAAAATAAATTTATACACGTTACAAGCTTGTACGGCCAATGACAAGTCCGATCGCTACGAAACTTGAAATCTTTCAATAACTCATTATTACGGATACAATGAAACTAGTTTCATCGGAATGCGAGACAGTGGCCAAAAGGACTATTTTTACTCGTTAATTATGATATAAAATTTCAAAATTTTAATTATTCACATTTAAATCAAATTTTGAAAGTAAATGATCTTCATTCATATTTATGTAAAATTTTAATCCATTTTCCGATGTTATTTTTATTCACATTAAATACAGAATTCCATTATTTAAATAATTTCAATATTAAATTTAAATAATTTAATTATCCGATAAATTACAATAATAAGCCATTAAATCACTTCTCCAACCATTTTTATTCAATAATTATATCAAATCCTATAATTTAGAACAGTTAAAAATACGGATCGTTACACCGGGTGTCTTTGTATACAACCTGTAAACAAAATATTAATTATTAATTATATAAATATACAAAACAAGAATGAAACATACATGCATCACATGAAACCATACCTAGGTGTTTGTGTGTAAACGTTCGATGACTAGTAGGAAAAATATGGATAATACATTTGACTTTGCTCGGCAGTAATACTCGGTTCAGGTTGGCTTGCATAAAAGTTAAGGACCACTAGGCACTAGCTCTAGTGGGAAGTGATATAACGTGCAAGACTGAGGTTTTAGAGGTCTTGTGTTCGACCTCCCAAGACATCGAAATAAGTGTTATGCTTGAATAAAGTATCACTCTTATTCTTAAAAAAGAACACAAAATGCAATGACAAGCTATCATATTCTTTAGTGATGCAACTTCGGTCCTTTGTCAACTAATCAATGCCCGAAACCCGACAACTTATCCATCCAAACCATTGTTGGCTCTTTAACACCACCCAAAAAGCCCCTTTGTGATCATAATGCAAATGTACAATTAAAAACGTTAACGTTAGAATAAAACTGCAATGATAGAGAAATGAAATTAATGTCCTGAAATTTAATGTAGGAAATCCATCGCTATTTGAACTAGAAGAGATATGCACGGGGATGCGAAATCATTTCCTGTTGAAGGATAAGTGGCACTTTTTAATCGGAACTTGTGATTTCGGTGTGTTGTGCTGTAATGTTACTGTGACTGTTATGAAAAGAGATATTTTAGATATAATATTCTCTTTTTTTCATTATCCTATTTTATTAGTATATAGATAAATTATGGGAATAACTAAAGTGAGGATTTATTTCCAGACAAGGAGAGAGAAAGATATTTTTTTCCACTTCTTTTTTTTCTTTTTTCTTTTTTGTTGAAAGAAGAATCAAAATATTGATTTTTCTCTTATACAAAGAAAGTAAAATTAATATTTTTTTACTTTTTTCTTTCATGAAGTGCACTAATCATCCCACCAAAATCATTTATGTCTGTTCAGTCTCTAAAACATGTTAAAATTAAAGATAATTTTAAAAAAAATAGAAATGGTACTTTATTCAAGCAAAACACTCAATTTTGATGTTTTTAGAGATCGAACCTATGACCTTTAAAACATCGATCAAGGGCGCTTTATCACACGACACTTGAGCTAGTATTGACAAGAATTGAAGATCATAGAGAACTTATCTCAATCTTCATTCAAATCTTTGTTTATACAATTTGATACTGATATGCATAACATTCCTTCTATTCAAAATTATTATGATGTATTTTTAAAACAAAAATGGAAAAAAAGGACTTGAAATTTGTGAAAACTAGGATTTAGGGTTGGATATAAATCAGATTCTGGAGGCAGTGTTCTACTGAGGTAAAGCGATGGAAACTTGGGGTTGGTGAGTGGAAGGATGGTCAAATTTCGGTTAGTAGTGGTGGCAATGGAAACTGAAGCGTTGATTGGATTGAAGAATGAGTTCACAGTTTTTCTTAGAAGTGAACAAGAAAATGAGAGGGGTATTTATGGAAGAGGATGGATTACTCTTTTATATTCAAAAAAAAGTATACAACAAACATCTCGCCCTTTATCTGTTTTTCTCTTTGTTACATTCTCCCCCCATCCCATTATCCCTTCATTCATTTTAGTTCTTTTAACAGTGACTAAGAAATAAGATACATGCTTCTAAAAAATAAACATATTTCATTCATTCATGTCAGTGATTCATATGAGTTTGCATAAACCAATAGCTCTAAATTGTTGAAATTGTATGATAATGTGTATATTGGAGTCTTTACAAATTTGTTCCAATTTGCATTTTAAGTTGCCAGTGATGCATATAAGTTTGCTAAATTTTGTTGACAAAGATACTGTAGTATAATTATGCTAGAGTTTTGTGCATACCATTAAGTATTTACATAATAACTAGCATGAACCCGTGCTTCGCACACGGTTATTTGTAGAAAGATTGATCTACAATGTAAATGCAACAAAGCAAAAGGTGGCTATTTACAACAAATCTGTATAAATCGTAGAAAATAATAGAAAGCTATTTAATTCTGTGAAAAATTACATTTTTAGTCCATGATAATCTTCATAATCTCATTGATTCTTTCTCAGCAAATATTAGAAAAGTGGTGCAACTATTTTGAAGATGTAAAATTGAATGTCAAAAATAATATTTTTTGGGTATAAGCTTAAGCTTTTAAATGATTAAGGAAAGAGAGAAAAGTCATGATAGCGCTAGTTTTCTAGTTTAAAACAAACATCTCATATTAGAAAAAAACAAACAAAATCATTTTAAGTTCAAAGTGTACTACATATTACATAAAAAATTAAACGTTAAGTCACCTTATCCCTATGAAGGTAATCATGAATTAAACAAAAACCATCGAAACTACTGTTGAATTCCGATTGTAGCATTATAACTCACTAAAGCATTATTAATGTGATGCTCACACAAGTTTTTTCTTCATGTGAATGATACTTCTACCTATCTATTAGAAGGACATTAGTCCAACAAATTTACCGATATCTACTTTTATGTGCAATTTATTAAGTTGGGATAATTAAAACTTTAAGTTTTAATAACAATAAAAAACATGTTATCATGTCATTGCATCAGAAAAATTGGTTATTTGATAAGATTTTACACAAATCTATCCAACGTTAAAATTGAATATGTGAGGTACGATAAATTTTGAAATGCAATTAAAATTAAAACTGGCGATTAACTATTTCATACATGCAGCCATTTATTATCCTATGAATGAAGATACCTTATTTTCTGGAACATTATGTTTTTTAATCTATTAGAATTGAGTACCTTGGAAAATTAAGTGTTATTGAGTATCAGTGAATAATTGATTTCTACTCAAACATATGGTGTGTTGATTCATGAATTTTGAATTGAGAAAGTCTTAACTGATTTTGATAATAATTAATTTTTATCTCGATAATGATTTGTGAAGTACTTTTTTCCTCGATCTTTGGTTTCTTTCATTAAAGAGTTTTAATTTGCATGCGTTGGTTCCTTCAAGAACATGAAGTCCTAAATCTGAGTGAATTATTTCAAAACGTAAACAATTAAGCATAGAGAGAAAATGATGAATACCTTACCTATGATGGTTTCCTATATATACTTTTACATGACAGACATTTACGTTGGAATTTAATACATCTTCCTAAATTTTAAGCTCATAAGTCCATATAATTTCATTAAAAGCTTGACAATCAATGTAAGCATAGATTCCAGTGCATTAGAATGTCAATATCTATGTAGTATCACAAATGTTTCTAGTGTCACTATGCATCACTAAATTGGCATCATAACGAAACCACGAACTTTTTAGTGACGATCATTTTTCCATATGAGCTTTTGATGTTATGAATTAAATTAGCAATGACATAACGATGCCAAAAACCCATTAGAAAGCTATAGGTTTATAGTAATATACAGACAAAAAACCGCATTACACTTTTGATTCTAACATACAAAATTAAAACAATGAAATCCATAACAATTAATAGTCTTATAACAATATCGTGAAGCAATTCGATATACCCATTAAAAAATTCTGGTGATGTTAACCAAATGTACGTTGGTAATTAAATGAAATCTTCGACTCGGTAGATTACTAATCTTCGACCTATTTAAGAGAAAAAATGCATTTGTACATATAATACACTAGTTTAATCTATGCTAAATACTTCCAACCATTTTCTATCAATCATTAAAGAATTTAGGGGGACAAAACCTTTTAACACTGAAAATTGAGAGCACCAATTTTGCATACTAATATGTTAGAGAGTCATGAATGTAAAAATAAGAAAATTACATAGATAAAAGAACAATGCTTTATAAACTAAATTCATCACTACATAGTTTAAGTAAATAAACAAAATATCCTTCGTCGATAATTTATGTAAATCAGGTCCCTTTCCTTTGATATCCTTTATTAGTAACTGCTATTCTTATACCCATGTTAATACTTCATACTTATATAGATTTCAAATAAATAGAAGGAACGGCTGCTAAGTCCTTAGAATTGGAAGATAATGGAAGAAAAGTCCCTCCCGAAAAAGTTATGAAAATTTGGTCCCTATATTTATCTTTTGACTAATTTATGCTACTTTTGCCCATGATTTGAATGTTGGGCCGATTTTCTAGAAGGGGACAATTGGGTATAAAATAACAAAGCAGGGATCTAATCTACATGAGTTTATTAGTAGGGACTTTTTGTGCATGGACATTGAGAATAGGGACATTTGGTCCAAAACCCTTTGTAAATATTCAAAACACAATAACATTTTCTAGAAACATCAGATTGACAAACAGTTTTCACCATTAAATCAACGTATTTATGATCTTTTAAATGAGTTATGTTATTTATATGTAAATATTCAATCGTTGATTTTTTTTTGAAAAATTATAGCCTTTCATGTAGATATTGTATTTATAACTGCATTATTCAAAATGCAAATATAATTGCATCATTTAAATTAGCATGTACGAAATTATTAAATATACAGTTAAAGTCAATTCATATTTGACGTGCGTTTAAAATTATAACGATATATCATAATGCGGTTAAATCACTATCGTTAACATCAAACAAAATCATTACTACAGCTAAATTAGTGTTGCGTCACACAAATGCAGTTAAAATATTCAGATGCAACAATAATTGCTTAATTTCGAAAATACTGCAAAATAATAACCGCTTTTTCGTAATGCAATTAACTTTTAACTACAGTAAGCTCGAATAAATCATCGTGTACAACCAAAATTATTACTACGTCACATAAATATAGTTGAAATATTCAATTTCAACCATGCATAATTCAAAATTGTCACTAAATTATAACTACATTTTATTCGTGTAGTTAAATTTTAATTGTATTAAGATTGAATAAATTTCTGAAATGTAGTCAAATTTATTACTACATCACATAAATATGGTTAAAAATCTTCAAATATAGTTAAATTTACCCAAAACTTGCTGGTATTGCATTTTCTTAATTTCATTAATTTATAACTGTTTTAAAATTGAACAAAATTATCAAATATAGTAGAAATCATCATAGTAAATGCAATTGGGTGCTACCCACTTAGCCTTGCTGCATAACCCCTGATTTTCAGTCATTCCCGGTTGATGAGGCTCGAGGCTCAATGTTACCTTTTTAGAACACCTCACTTAGAATGCTCATCGTCCTCCTGACAATGTTCTGAAAGCATTCATCCATACAAGTCTATTCCGGGTTCGAACTGAACCAAAAGCACTACTCCTACTACATCCATTTTGGAATCACCATTAGGATTAGTAGCGATTAGTCTTTGTACTTCACTGTTCCATCTTCGACACCAAGCTCTTGTCTTCATCATGAAAACGTACTCGTATGATCGAAGTGGTTTTCGGATCTTAAATCCAATACCGGTCTCTTCGAAACAACGTTCGTTATTTTCCGTAAACTCAACCTAGGTTCTTTAAGAATACTCAGACGAGAATAAGATCGGAGTTCACCTTCTAACCGTTAGTGGACGGTTTTCCTTATAAACGTCCTAGAAGAACGAACGAGTTTATAAGTACAATATAGCACCTCGAACAGTGACTGTACCATATAATGCTCATACCTCTTCTAGGTATTCCAAAGTTATATTTGGGTCTAGATTTGATAGTCAGTTATTTAACTATCAAATAAACAATCAATTCAACCAACTATTTATATTCATTGAAAAGCCAAGTCTCATAAAATTAGAATTTTTTAATTTAAATCACTTTATCTAAAAATATACAGTTAAAACATTTAAAAATAAAACTACTTAAATTATTTTACTCAAAATGAAAGTTATAAAATTCTGTAATAATTTTCTAAGTAAAACTTAAGCCACAAACTATTTTTAAAATAAAGTTTTATATAAAGTATAAATATTAGAAAATTTCTTTTAAAAATATCATACTAATTTAACTTTAAAAACAATTACTACTAAAATAAATTTTTAAATAATATTTACTTTAAAATTATAAAAAAATTAAAAATAATAAATTTCTCTAAAGCATTACTTTTTAAATAATTTTAAAACCTTAAACTTATACATAAAAATTCTCCTTTGAAAATGTACTTGGCTTTTTAGGGAAATACACTTCCTTTTTAATATTACCCATATAATCCTTTTATAAATCCTACTCGATTTATCCCAATTTAATTTACATTCCAATCCCGTAAATTTCTTCCAACACTTTAAAAATAAAACACTATTTATTTTTAAACATATTTCCCATCACCTGTTAATCACTTTCGAAATATATATTCTTGAATTATTTAAAATAAAGCTACTAAAGTCTTTATTTAAAATAATACTTATGAAAATCTATAAGAGTATCTTGAGTAAAATTTAAACCAAAATTACATTTTTTAAAATAAAGTTATAATATTAATATTTATGCTAAAATTCCCTTTTAAAAATCATAATACTAATTTACCTTTAAATAAAATTAACTACCATAATTAACTTAAATAAATATTTACTTTTCACTTAAAAATAATTAAAATAATAAATTCCTAAAAACATTCTATAAAAGCAATTTTGAACTTCTAGTTTATACTTTGAAAATTTTTCTTTAAAATATACTTAGTTTTCCAAGAAAATATGTTTTCCAGCTTTTAAAAATAAAATCACCTTTTTATTTTCAAAAGTGAATTACAACTTTTCTTATAAATTCCCACCGGAATCTATACTTCCAAATTTATCCGCTGATAAATATTCCACTTTATTTATAAATCCAGTTTACAAATTTCCATTCCTCATTTTCCTTTAAATCACAGTTTTCAAAATACTTAATCATTTTCAAACTGATATCCTGTTTAAATTCCCTTTAAATTTATAACTCAATTTACCCAAATTCCCAATAATTGTTTACTTAAATTACCTTTTCATTTCCATTAAAACCTAATTCAATCTATTCTATATTTTAAAATACCAAATTTTATTCATCCAAACCATAGATTGAATAATTTAAAATTTCGATTCAATTCTATCACAGAATATCAAATAACATATCATTGATTATGGAAATAATATAAATATTTTTAGGAATCCAATTGGATCCCTCCAACCTGTTTCTATGCATCCACAGATGTTAGCACAGTAAAAATACCAATTTCACTTTGAGGTGGAATATCGCGGTATATAGGGTCATCTGCTGTACAATGCGGGAAATCAATCACTCCAATATATATATATATATATATATATATATTACTACTATATATAATATCTCATTCAATTAATCGATAATTTAAATTTAAACTATTTAAATTAACTAGTCAACCAGATGTGAGTGAGATTAACTCACATTGAGTTTAAAACGCAGAGCGTTTCAATTTTAAATTAAATCGAGCGCCTTCGATTTAATCTAAAATTTTCACGAGCTCCAATTGCCTCCGGATCTGCTGCGGCGCGTAGATTGCGTCATTGCGATTCCGTCGCTTCTTATTTCGTCAGAATCCAACCATGCAATATGCAGTGTTAAAGATTGTTCAATTTAAAATATAATATATTTTCATTTTGTTCTATGTTTTACACAAACCAAAATCGAGACCGCTCAAAAGAAAGAAAAAGCCAAGGCCGCTGATTGCTTCCTCTCCTTCATCTTCACCCAGCAAACAAAACCCAAAGCCACCATTCTTTGACCAAAAATCGAGATCAGCACGATAATGTTGAAGACGATCCAAACCTTCCACGCCGCAGTTCCAAATGGCTTGCACCCACGGCCAGAACGCGGCCAAGCTCGGCCTCGTCGTTGCTCCAAAAACGCGCTTGAATGCGTGACTAACTGCCCAAAAATCGAGATGATCCACCATGCTGATTCCAACCACGACCGTATGGATTTGTAAAGCTTGAGATGCTCTACAATCTTGCAGTAGACAGATTCTGCAAATACCCGATGGATTAAGAGAATTTAGGGGATTTGATTCGAAATTTTCGGCCATTTGTTTCTAGTAAATGCCGACCGAGCAAAAGAAAACTAGGGTTTCAGTTGTGATGCATATATATACGTGCACCATAATTATTTTAATAACATATTTTTCACAAATTACTTGATTTTCAAACGAATTCCAATTGAACCGTGCCAACAGGCATTTATAATGTTTTACCCACGTTCCGAACAAAATGGAACGTGCTTCGGAGCCTAATTCAAATGTATGTGGAAGATAGCTTTTTGAATCGATTTAAAATATTAAATTATCGATTTTTAATTTCAACGCGTTTCCCACCCGTACGAACAAACGGTAACTCCAAATGTTACGAAATTTGAATCCGATAATAAATAACTATTACGGATCCAATGGAACTGGTTTTGTCGAATTCGGAGACTATGCCTCGGAAGGCTATTTTAACTCGTCGATTAAATCTAGCTATTTTCCAAATCGTCGAAATCATTTAAATTTTCCCTTTTAAAATTTTACTAACTTAATTATAAATCATGTAGAATTTATATTCACATTCGAAATCATCCTAATTCATTTAAATCAAAATCTGATTATTTACATGATTATTGTATAAATTAAATTAATATAAAAATTCCAATTTAACTTATCAATCTTTGATTCCATCCAAAGGTCCAATATTAAAATTCAAATCCACTAGATTTTAAATAAATCGTAGAAACCATTTCCATATCTATATACCCAGATTCACAAATTATCCTAATTTAAAATATTAAATTATTATTATCCAAATCAAGTTAAATTTGCAATATTTGAAATTATAACTAATCTTATTGATTTAACCAAAATCTTCATATTTTCAGAATCGATTTATAATCCACATTCAACATTTAAAATAAATTAAATTTTCAAAATTAATGACCAAATTCTCCAAGTTGTTACATCCCTCCCCCTTATGAATATTTCGTCCCCGAAATTTGCTAAGGTAGGAAAAATGCTCCTAAACTCGTTAACTTTTCCAATAATCCACTTAATTAAAACTTAAGTTCATTTCTCAAAACCCTTTAGTTTATTCCAAAACTATTTGCCTACATTTCCAACTCAAAAACTTTGATTTCAAACATTGTTTCAAAAATCAACTTTCTAGTCAACCAAATTTTTCAAATTTTTCAAAAAAATTCTAACTCCCAAAATTTTCGAAAAATCTTGACGGTGTCTCCTTTGTATGGAGAGCCTTTTAAAATATCACAAATAAGATAAATATATATATATAAATCGACCCATACGGTCGGAAAACAAAATATATAACAGTATATTATCATTTCTTAATTTTATTGCGTAGGCGTACCTTACATTAGCGTTTTATAAGCGAGCGGCTAATTTATGATGCATTTACGCGTTCCAAACTCTATATGATTGCCTCCCGTACCTGTACTTACTCAAATAAGCAAATAAGTTTACAATCATGAAATTTTAACAACATTCCACTTATTTAACTAGCCAAACACATCAATTACATAGCCCAAACAAATAAACTTCATAATCCAACATTCTCATTTTTTATCACTTTATTAATTTAAATCCCTACTCTTGCATTTCAGTTTCATTATCCAAACAAGTTTTATCAAAATGATTTACAGCCAAGTTCACTATATTCAATTCACCATTGCACCAACTAATCCCATATCCATATCAAATTGGTTTATATGCCTTACTTACATAATTTCATCTTTTCTCGACTTCCAAATTTACTTATTTGCATCATATTTATGATTCACTTCATTTACATGCAAATCCATCTAATTAAATTTCAATTTATTCCAATTGATTTAAAAACCAATTTTATTCACTTCTTTTAATTTATCTACTTGTTTACGACAAATGACAAATTTCTATGCAAGTTTGATGTTATTTAAGCAAATAACAATTACTTAAGCTTATAACCATTTTAAATTAATTCTAACTCAATTTATATTAATCTTATTCCATTCTGAATTATCTACACCCATACATTCTCATTTCGATTCAAAACCATTCTAAAAAGCTCGACAATAATTGTCACGACCCGAAATCCAGCGATTGAAATCGACATCAAATACCTCACTTGTATTCGACTGTTGGAGATTCAAATGTCGAACTCTAGTTTGGATGGAGCTTATAACATGAATATAACAGCGGAAACAAAATGAATTGTCATTGATCAACATCACAGATACAACATCATCACAATATCCATTACAACATTTGTCACCACCTTTAGAGAATTGTATATGTATAACACAACTACAAAATGGAAACATCACAGTGGAACAAAAAAGTTATCACTATTTCAAGAAGGTCTTCAAAGAAAGAGAGCGAGAATCCCAACTAAGCACCTTAGGTCCATAAAGCTTCAAAAAGATCCCCAAGTCAGAAGCCTCCAAATCCGATAGCCTTCGAACCAAAAGACTTCAAAAGATTCCAAGCCATCACCAAAACATGGAAAACCTGCTTCTAGGCTGCCCGTGTGGAAATTATAGGCACTCAGAGATTAGGAAGGGAACAACAAACTCTGTGTCAGTCATGAGACTGGTATGAGTAAACAAAAATAGTTGTTTGTACAAAAACAATTTATAAAAGAAAATCCGGTATGCTTTTGGAAAATGAAACTTCCATAAGGCCTTCCGACACACACACAATGCAATCGCACACATGAGTGAGATTTCTTCTTAGGATAGTCAAATATGCTTCATATGAGAAAACTTTTTGATATTATTGTTAGTGCATAGTGTAGAAAACATTTTCGAATTATAATATTAATCTTAGCCGGCATACGTACCATTATAGTATGCCTACTATAGCTACCATGTTAAATGGCAGGTTCTACAACTAAAGCCGTACAAGGTTCGTATTGGTGATTGGATTTCCAACAATGGTCAGGCTAAGGAACTTCCTGGGCCATATGGGTACGCCTCGAGAAGCTAACCGGATCTCTACCAACACAAGGCCGGGTTACCTCTGTAACTAGGTGACTACTACACGAGTATGCCATCCCGCGGTTGTAACCAATCTTTATCCGGGGCAGCAAAAACAACAATCACAAAACAACATAATTGCAATATCAGCATAAGTTAAGTGTCTGGGCTCCATACCATGATACCACTTCTATCTAGAAGGAAATGTACATACCCTAAGGGGCGCTACCCCTAATAACCTTGCTACATCCTTCCTATTTCGACCGTTACCGGGTTGTGAAGTTCGGCAAAGTCTCGTCCACAAAGCTACGCTTTTCACAAAAGGCTTGCTTCGATCAACAAATGATCAGCAACACTCAGCATGCCACACTATCAAGTTGGGAGTATATCACTGATAACCTTCAACTACATAGCCTCTGAGCTCGTACATCTCAGAGAAGGGTGTTAAGCTAAGAGAATAAATTCTCCGCCACCAACAGAAATGTATTTGAAAGAAATCTGCTTTATATCTCAAAGTGTAATGTCAGGCATACAACCATACAAGTCTGTTCCGGGTTCAAACAGAACCGAAGGCACTTTCGAAGAGGCCCTTGCAATCCCGACATCTACAATCCCGATCGGACTCTCCATCACATATGGAGATCTCTATACTGGAGCAATTCGGTGCAGAGTCATTCGACAGGCTATCCTATCGTTCTCGAAGACACCCGATCTTCACCACCGTCTTCAAAAGCTATCCATTTTGTTGTATCACTATTTGGAATGGGTTATACGACACAAAGGTCCTCTCCCGGCTAAACCGAATAGTGAGCGTCAATTTAAAAACATGTGGATATGTCGTTCACAAAGATTCATAGGTTCGATGTGGGTTTCGAATAACCAACTGGAATCCGACTCCCTGTCGCATCGAAATTCAAAAGCCGTTTTACGGCCAATGGGTTTTCACATTCACATAGAAACAATCACAAATATTACAGCTCAGCACAGGGTAAATCATTTCACAAAGCATCACCATCACATATCAGAGATATTAATCAGTACACAACATTCACTAATAATTAATCATCTACAATTAAGGCAAATTAATCGTGTGCTTTAAATTAATTAATCACATAATTACTTTCATTAATTAACTTTAACCAATGATTAGTTGTCCTTAATTATAAATTAATTAAATCTTAATCACCTTCATTAATTAATTTTTTTATTTTATTAATTATCTTGATTAATTAATCCTTAATTGTTAATTAATTAAATCTTAGTTACTTTTATTAATTAATTATTCCTTAATTAATTATCTTAATTAATTAATCCTTAATTGTTAATTAATTAAATATTAATTACTTTTATTAATTAATTATTCCTTAATGAATTATCTTAATAATTAATCCTTAATTGTTAATTAATTAAATCTTAATTACATTTATTGATTAATTATTCCTTAATTAATTATCTTAATTAATCCTTAATTGTTAATTAATTAAATCTTAATTACTTTTATTAATTAATTATTCCTTAATTAATTGTCTTAATTAATTAGTCCTTAATTTTCAATTAATTAAATATTAATTACTTATTCCTTAATTATTTAATCATTAATACAAATCAACTAACCTTATGATTTACTTAATTAATCTTTAATATTAAGTAATTAATTAAATAGTTATTCCTTAAATAATTTATTGACAAATCATTAATTACTTAATAAATTTAAAAGTTAAATGTTTTTACCTCTGTTAATCATTTTGACTATCTTGTAAACCTTGTTTAATAAATCATCCTTATCATATAAATTAACTTAAAGAATTAAGATTTAATTTAAATAGCATTTCATCTTAATTATCCTTCTTAATTGCATTATTTAATCGATATAAATAATTTTACAAAATAATGTAACAAAATTTAATTTAAATTTAATTACTTTAAAAATGTATTACTTAAAACCTTAATTAGTTTAAACTTAAATCAAAATTATTTTTACATGGATTTAAAATTGTTTAAAAGTTTGATTTTTTTTCAAAGTAAAACTGTTTTGTGTATCAACCCTGAGTCCACTTCGAGTCTCACCCGAACAAAAATGCTCCTTGCTTCGAGTCGATTCCAAAAACCCGTGTGCCTTATTTTTTTAACTTTAATTTGTTTAAGTACAAACCCGTGCAACCCAAAATTTATTTCGAGTCCATACCCGAGCTCGAACCCTTAACTCCCGAAGGCTGCTTCGAGTTTCCCTTTTCTTCCCAAACCTATGTCTGCTGACACAGCTAAAGCCATGTGCACGTGCACCGGTCATTTGTGAAGCTCCAACCTCCAAGACCATCGCCGACACACCATCAACGGCCCACCAATTCAATTCCGACCACCCAGAATTCGCCTGGAACCCAAAATCGAAATCAAAGTTACTCGAGCAGTTCCTGGAACAATGACCTCGCTTGAAAATCCTTCAAACTTCCAACGCCGACCATCAGAGGTCGCGTAACTCCAATCAAAGCTACGTCTGACTTCAACACTTCGATCGCCACCGTTGCGATCAACTCCGGTGCGACGACGAAGCCGCAACAACCCAAATACTTGGCTTCGACCAGACATGGGTTTAAACCCTAGTTCAGCAATTTTCGATCACCACGGTGGCTTATAAATTCAATCGGTAATTTTCTGATGATCTCAAATCATCCACCAAGCTCCAAACACGATTACGAGATTTATCATAAACCCGATCACCTGAATCTGCCCCAAAACTCCATATCATTCAATTCACAAATTCCCAGTGAATTCAAGTTTAAAATTTTTGATCTTAGCATTAAAATCATTATTTTCAAAATGTTTCCGATAATATAATTTAAATCGGGAACGATGATGGCCGAAATTTTGACAGAAATGAGTTTGCCCATAATTTCGATCTTTTTCAGAGAATGATGTGATGACCCGGATTTTTGGATATCTGTTACTCGAAAAATTAACTGATTTTATTAACGAGATATTAATTTTCTTGATGGGTCGAACAAAGGAATTTCTGATAATTAAAATATCTGGATATAAATTAAGTACTTAAGCCTTGGCTAAGAGTAAAAGTATAAATATAAATATATGTTTAAATAGGAATAAAGGTATATAAGTAACTTATAATGTTGTATGTAATATAAAGTAAAAATATAAAATTTACCATGGTACGATATGAATATTTGTATGCATGGAAATAAGACAATATATATATATATATATATATGTACATATGTATAGGATATGTATATACATGTGATTTGATATGTATATAAACATTATATGAGACATTAGCATGACAAGAATTAAATGCAAGCATACAAAAACTTCAACTCAAGCATATAAAAAAATGTCAAATCCACCTCCAATGAATCACAGCAGCACACATTATATCAAATCATTGAAAGCAAACAAAAAAAAGAGAAATGTGAAAAGCCTGGAAACAAACCTCAGCCTATCTTCTACCACACTCCTCCACCATATATACATACATACATATATATATATATATATGTATACATATATACATACAAATACTTGCCGCTACCTGGTAAATATGTAACGACCCGGCTTCCAAATATCAGGAAGTCGCATCGTTAAGAAGAAAGAAAGGGATAGAAAAGAGAAAGAAAGAAGAGAAAGATGAAAACAACACAAGAATCTCAACAGCGGAACGAATAAATTATATTAATAACATAAGTATTACATAGTATACATCAAATATCAGAGTACACAGACATATACAACACATACTAGACAGATTTAAACACCTGTCTAGTTATCACAACTCAATACATATCAGAAACACTCAGAGATACCAACACAGCGGAAAACTATATAACTATACGCGGAAGCCTCCTGCTCCATTTGCTCCTCCACAATACGTCAAGCTAACTTGAATCCTAACCTGAATTCCCTTGGCTACTCGTAAAAATTTGAGTACACAAGAGTTAAAGAAAAACAGAAATAACTCCGGGTCAGACATGGGTCTGGTGTGAGTAACAGGTTAAAGTTGCTTAACTTTGGAAAAACCTTTTGAAAGAAAGGTATCATGTAAGACTTCCCACACATAAACATGGAAAAGTTTTTACCTTACGCTAACCAAAACATTTGATAGGAAATCTGATGATATTATAATAGGGTCTAGGGTTTTCAAGTAAATAAGAAATGGCTGAAATTGTTACATTTATTAAATTCCAGCTACTAGCCACAAAAGTGGGTAATACAATCAAAACCGTTGGCACTTATTGGATTTTGGATTCCATACAATGGCAGGGCTACTGGGGTACCGCCCGTCACAGTACGTGGCCTAGATCACCGTACCGAGGATTACTCCCAATCCCCTGCAACACAAAGCCGGACCCATTCCTTACTGAACAGTTCCAAATAAGACAACCCCGACGGTTGTCATGATCAACCGTACACACAGTCGAAATATAAAGGGACCTCTAGACAGGGGTAAATCTTACTCTCCAGTGGGTACGACCCACGAAGCCTTGCTGCACCTCCTCTGTTTTAGCCATTCCCGGTTGATGAGGCTTGAGGCTACGATTACCTTTATAGGACACGTCATATAGAACGCTCATCGTCCACCTGACGATGTTCTGAAAGCATTCAATCCATACAAGTTCGTTCCGGGTTCGAACGAAACCGAAGGCATTATCTCGTTACACTCATTTTGGAATCACCCTCAGAGTTAACGACAATAACCCTTGCACTCTGAATCACCATTTCGAATCTATAAGTACTATTCCGTCAAACTCATTATGGAATCACCCACAGAGTTATACTGACGTATAGCCCTTACACCTCGAGTCTTCACTGCTCCACTTAGATTAACGACCTAACGTTTAATTGGAATCGATGTGGTTTTCGGATGTCCAATTATGGAAACCCGATCCCGGTCTCATCGAAATCCAAAGCGTGTCTTTTAGGTCCAAATTGTTTTAAGTTTAAAATAATTCAATTCATTATCTAAATATACACAGATAGATAATTCACAACACAACAGATAATTAACCTTACCATTATCAACAGATAATTCATGTCATAATCAGATAGTCCATATTATCATCCAAAAGCAACCAATGCATCCATATCTCATACACTACTCATCTCATAATTGAGATTACAAACCATACCAAGCAACCAATAACATTCACCAAACATAAGCAATGACCTAATGATCATACTTCCTATAATTAATTTAAAATGAATTAAATTAATTACTCAATCTCTAATTAATTTAAAATGAATTAAATTAATTACTTCATCATTAAAATTCTCCTTAACTTATCCATCCATTGATTTCAATCAATTTATAAACCATCATCTCAATATTTCAATTAATCATTACTGATTAACTATCCCTAATAAGTAATTAGCTTATAAGTTAATCACAAGTTAATTACTTAAACCCTTTGCAAATAATTAACTTGAATTTACTTAATTAATTAGTTAATTATTCATTATTAATTATACATTGATTAATCAATTCCAAATTACATCATTAACTAATTAATTAATGATTCTAATTACAATTAATAAATTTCTAAACATAAATTAATTACATAAGTAATTAATCTGAAATTAATCCACATATATATTAATCACCCATGATTAATAACCATTCAGTAATTAACTACTTTAATTAGTCATCCCATAATTAATTATTCTTAATTAATTATCTAAATTAATCCCCTTGATTAATTTCAAAGTAATTTTAAATCCAATTACTTCTATATCAAATATCTTTAATTACATCCTGTAATAATTAATTAATTACTTCCTTAAGTAATTACAAATTCATAAATTACATAAAGTAATTATCAAACAATCAACAAATGTTTAAATTAATTTAACTTCATTAATCTAAACTAATCACATTAATTAAATTAATTACACTAAGTAATTAACTCATTAATTACTTTCATTAAGTAATAAACAATTGATTATTATTTATTAATTAATCTAATTAATTATCAAAAATTAAACACATTAATTAATTGTTAAATAATCTTAAGTTAATGACTTCATTAATATTTCTTAATTACTTAATTAAGAAATTAACTTATATCAACCATTGTTAATTATCAATTAATTAATACTTAATTACAACTTAATTAATCACTAATTATTAATTAATTAAGTATTAATTAAAATCTTAATCATTAATTAAAATTTAATTAACCATCCTTAAATATAGATTAATTAACCTTAATTAATTAATCTTAAATCTAATTAATTAACTTAAAAATCATTAATTACTTAATTAAACATCCACATAATTAATTAATTAAATAATTAATTTTCATCTTAATTACCTTAATAATTAAATGAATCCAGTTATTTAATTTTATTTATCTTTTAGATAAACATTTCTTATTTAATTAAGTATTTAAAAACAAAATGTTTTAAATTTACTTTAAATTCTATTTAACATTCATTTTAAACTTAAGACTCAAATTTATTTTAAAATAAGATTTTAAAACAATACAAAACTTAATCTTATATGTTTAAAAGTATCATCTACCTTATCAATAAGTTAAAACAATTTAAATTTCAATTCAATTTAAATTCAAATCAATTTAAAAATTACTTTAAATTTTCAAAATTGAAATACAGCTTCCAAACTCATTTTAGTTTTAACTCTTTAAAATTCTTTCTACAATTCACACCTTCAATTCAAATGAAAATCATTTAATCATTTAAAAGCAATTTAAATTTAAACCTTTATTTAAAAACTGAAGTTTAAATTTTACTTCCAGATTAAAACTCAGATTTGAATTCATATTTAAAATTTCAAACTAAAAACTCAGTTTAAATCTCCACCTGCAAATTTAAATTTACCTTTACATATAAAAACAGAAAACAGTTTTCTATTTTATTTAAAAATCAAACTTTGAAATTTTCTGAATTTAAATTATTTCAAAAGACCAGAATTGAAACTTATTTAAATTCATAGTTAAATTCAGTTTTAAAATCCTAAGTTAACATTGTAGTTTGCAATTTATTTCAAATTTTATAAAACTTGAAACAGGTTTTCCTGTTCTTCTTCTTTTATTATTTTTTTCAAACAAACTTGAATTTCTGCATTTAAATTATTCCAAAATAAGAATTCAAACTATTTGAATTCATCTTTAGATTCAAGTTTAATCCTAAGTTCAATTTCCAGATTTAAATTTAAACTTGACTTTTAAAATTCTTAAAACAGGACAGGTTCTGTTTTGTTAAAACCTAAAACAAAAAGTATACCCGAGCAAGCTTGAATTTACTTCAGGTCAAAAACAATAATGCTTCGAGTCAGAACAAAAACTACCCGAAGCAATCCCGAGCAACAAACCCTACAACCAAAAACATCAACCCCACCACCATCACAAATATGCACACACCTCTATGCACCCTTAAACCATCTCCGGCCACCTCTGACCCTCATCTCTGACCATCCCCTATCGATCAGTGACAACACTTCAATCTGTAAACCCCCAGATCCCCTGAGATCAACTTGAATTTGAATTCAAGTTTTAAAACTTAAACCTGTAACAGGCCAAACCTCACCACCTAAAACCTGTCATCACCAATTTCTCCACTTCTCGACCATCATCAACATCCATACTCCGGCGATAGCTTCATCACTACACCATCTACCATTACCCACAATATCTTTGAACTCGAATCACTGTTGAAGCCGCAGCACCAAAATATCTTAAACTCAATAAACTAGGGTTCTACACCTTAAATCCCAAATTTCAATCCCAAACTTGAATTGCAGACCAATCCAGAAATTATTCTAGGATTTATGATAGATAAACTATCACCAGAAACAAATTCAACTAGTTCAATTTCAAGGATCAACTGAACTGGACCAAAATGAAAAATACAGTTAAATTCAAAACTGCATTTCCAATTCTTTTCTAAAAATCTATATTTTGATCTTATAAATCATGTTTTAATATAGGGTTTCACTTTATATTGCTGATTTATCAAATCTCCATACTTGAATTTTTTACTAATTTAATGTTTGCTCCACAGTTTATACATCCAGAGATAATACTGGGTTATTTAAACCTAAGTAAAATTATAAACTAAAGTTTATAATTAAACTAACAAGTTTCATTTTAATTTCAGCTTTAAATGGTAATTATATCAAGTGGTTTGAACTTGAAAGATCAAAAACTGGAAATATAACAAAGTTAACTCTGTTGAAAATATCCAGATACAAGAAGTTTCACAATATACAAACACAAACATTTTTATTTCAAACAACTAGTAAGCACACAAATAATCATACATATAAATATTTACTGTAAATTTCAACTTATTTCAGATTAAAACATGCAATTAACCTTCTTAATTTTTGAAAAGAGGAGTTACTCACCTGGAAAAAAAATGCAGAGCCCACTTTCAATTTCATGTTCCAGATTATGAAATCCAGTAGCTTGAATGCTTTTAAAATCTTGATTTATTCATGCTTTTAATCTTTGTTTTCCAGATCTTACATGCAGGCTTCCTTGATTTCAAATGCTAAGAAATGCAGACCTTTTTGCTTGTTTTCAGGGTTGCAGGTTTGTATTTTGGGGAATGCAGATCTTTTTGTATTCAGGTTTTGAAAATGAATGCAGGTTTGTATTTTGGAAAAGAGGAGTTGAATGCAATGTTAACAGGTTTGAAAAATGCAGTTTTTTTCCAGATTTGAAGAGTTTCGAAGCACTGCAGATTTGATTATGGATGCGAGAATGAAATGAAATTTGGTCTTTCTTTTATTAAGGAATGAAAAAAATGAATATGAATGAAAAAGCAAGATGATATAAAGGAAATTTTCAGATTTAATGAATTAAAAGAAAAATTTTAAAATAAAATTGACACTTGTCTTTTAAAATGGATGATAAGTTTACATTTGTTAACCTAGGCTTTAATAAACTTACACATGTCTCTTTAAGCTTACCTATGTCTTTTAAATGTTTTTGTTATTTTAATTAAATGTTAATAAATGTTTAAACTTAGTAAATTATTTTTAAAGAACAAGACAAAGTATTATGAAAACAATATACAAATTAATTATTTGAAAAAGAAACTTTTAAACGATTAAAATAAATTTACACAAGAGTTTGTAACTTATTGAATACATGTTCACATTTTAAATTGTATTTTAAATTTCAAATTAAATTTACAAATCAAAATTATCAATTAATAATTTAAAAAGAATTACACAAACATTTTTGTAACATATTTTAATATACAAACTTAAGTTAAAATGAAATTTTAAACCAATAAAATATTTATCTTACATATTTAAAATCATATAGTTATTTAATTAAATATTTTTGAAAAGCTTAAATTAAAAACAAATCAAAATTTCCATTTTTAAACATTAAAATTTGCTATACTAATTTAATTAAGAACAACTTATCTATTTAAAATATATACATAAATACATATACATTATAACATAGAAAATAGATTTATTAACTCATTAAAAATAAATTCACAAATTAAATATTTAAATAAAGAAAATTATAGAATCAAATTAAATTTATTAACAAAAATTATCAATTCAATATAAATTTAAACACGGATTATCAAATTTATATTGTCCAAAATTCCGGGATATTACAATCCTTCCCCCTTAAAAGAATTTCATCCCCGAAATTTAAAACAAAGTTATTTTAATAATCTATTTACAGATTTTATTTTAAAATACAACATATGTTAAACATATGCCAACAACCAAAACAACCAATTCACACAATCAGAACAAATCTAATTATCCAAAAGAGTTTTGGGTAAAACCTTCACGAGTTTCCCCGATATATATATATATATATATATATATATATATATATATATATATATCGGGATACTCGCTCTATAAAATCCAATCAACCAGTACTATTAAACTATAGAGCTCCTAACAACAATTCTATACAGAATATCAGACTACAAACGAGTCTGACTCAACAACCAAACCAACCTAAACTACTGGTTCTACAACCAGAAATATCAAACACGTACTCCCTCAGAGATACGTGTAACACCCTGAATCCCAGTTATCCAAGCTGGCAATTCAACTCTAGAAAACCAAACACTGATCTTACCGATCACAGAAGAAACCAAAACACTTCGGAGCTAGCTTCCCAAACTATAGCTCCTTGGATCAGAGAAAAACTTAACCAAAATCCAATCTCCGATTCCAGAATCCAAATTTCTCTGTCTCTTATCCATAAAAATCCTTCGGACGATCCTGGGCTATCAACACCCTCATGATCAGCTTAACTCTTGCTGATTCCAAAAGAAACAGACTGAATCAAAAACAATCCAATGATCTCCTCATGATCAATCAAAACCAAGAACTCAAACCCTGCTTCTCAACAACAGAAGACAGAACAAACTTCCCCTTATCCGGAAAAGAAACATTCCCAAACTGCTTCCGCTGCACAACTCTGATCCGAAACAGAAGAAAATGCTGACGAAGAACACAAGCACAGACAAGACAACCCAGCACAGAAATATGGTTCCATATATCCATAAGAAAACTCAGATGTTCCTCCCAAACCTGAGTTGCTTCACCAACTTTTATCTCAAGGAACCATCCATCTACTAACTGAACCACCAGTACCAATCCTAGAAAGAAAACTCGATCTCCAGATGTAGACAAACTCTGACTTCCAGAAGACATCCAGAAAATCTCCAACAAACACAAGAGAACATACTATCGCAAGTCACTTTTGCGATCAACTTAGCCTAAATCCAAAGAAAACTGCTCTCTCTTAACCAAATAAAACAGCTTGTGCTGGCCTAGCCAACTTACCAGAGAAACGGATCCACTCTGCTGCTTCTGAACTCCACTTCAGAGAAACTACTCAGCCAGAAGACTGCCTATTAACTCAGAATACTCAGCTAAACTCAGCCACATCACCGGGCAGACTCACTTCTTACTCTTATTCCAAAGAAACATCTTCAGAAATATCCATATTCACTGCATCTCATCACGCAGCTACTACTTCCTGAGATATCAAGATATCATCACTTGCTTGCTTCTGCCCTAATGACAGATCAAAACTCAATTTTGCACTTCAAAGATGAACTCTGAACCTTTACAGGTTACCTTCAGAGATCGATGAAGTCTTTCATCACTACAGAACTCACTCGAGACGGTATTAGGTCTATAGTCTTGACAAATACACTTACAACCTCATCCAACAAACTTCAACCAATGGTAGTCGTGTTACACACACTTCTACCTCATCTACCTTTATAACTTACATTGGAAAAACCCGAACAGGTAATCCAACAAATAGGTAGAACCAATTATATATATATAATAAAAATACAAATACGCCCTCTCAAGATAGACACCACTACAGAGCCTAGGTATTCACTCAACCTAATGCTCTGATACCACAGTGTAACGACCCGGCTTCCAAATATCAGGAAGTCGCATCGTTAAGAAGAAAGAAAGGGATAGAAAAGAGAAAGAAAGAAGAGAAAGAAGAAAACAACACAAGAATCTCAACAGCGGAACGAATAAATTATATTAATAACATAAGTATTAATTACATAGTATACATCAAATATCAGAGTACACAGACATATACAACACATACTCGACAGTTATAAACACCTGTCTAGTTATTACAACTCAATACATATCAGAAACACTCCGAGATACCAACACAGCGGAAAACTATATAACTATACGCGGAAGCCTCCTGCTCCATTTGCTCCTCCACAATACGTCAAGCTAACTTGAATCCTAACCTGAATTCCCTTGGCTACTCGTAAAAATTTGAGTACACAAGAGTTAAAGAAAAACAGAAATAACTCCGGGTCAGACATGGGTCTGGTGTGAGTAACAGGTTAAAGTTGCTTAACTTTGGAAAAACCTTTTGAAAGAAAGGTATCACGTAAGACTTCCAAGACACAAACATGGAAAAGTTTTTACCTTACGCTAACCAAAACATTTGATAGGAAATCTGATGATATTATAATAGGGTCTAGGGTTTTCAAGTAAATAAGAAATAGCCGAAATTGTTACATTTATTAAATTCCAGCTACTAGCCACAAAAGTGGGTAATACAATCAAAACCGTTGGCACTTATTGGATTTTGGATTCCATACAATGGCAGGGCTACTGGGGTACCGCCCGTCACAGTACGTGGCCTAGATCACCGTACCGAGGATTACTCCCAATCCCCTGCAACACAAAGCCGGACCCGTTCCTTACTGAACAGTTCCAAATAAGACAACCCCGATGGTTGTCATGATCAACCGTCCACACAGCCGAAATATAAAGGGACCTCTAGACAGGGGTAAATCTTACTCTCCAGTGGGTGCGACCCACGAAGCCTTGCTGCACCTCCCCTGTTTTAGCCATTCCCGGTTGATGAGGCTTGAGGCTACGATTACCTTTATAGGACACATCACTTAGAATGCTCATCGTCCACCTGACGATGTTCTGAAAGCATTCAATCCATACAAGTTCGTTCCGGGTTCGAACGAAACCGAAGGCATTATCTCGTTACACTCATTTTGGAATCACCCTCAGAGTTAACGACAATAACCCTTGCACTTTGAATCACCATCTCGAATCTATAAGTACTATTCCGTCAAACTCATTACGGAATCACCCACAGAGTTATGCTGACGTATAGCCCTTACACCTCGAGTCTTCACTCGCTCCACTTAGATTAACGACCTAATGTTTAATTGGAATCGATGTGGTTTTCGGATGTCCAATTATGGAAACCCGATCCCGGTCTCATCGAAATCCAAAGCGTGTCTTTTAGGTCCAAGTTGTTTTAAGTTTAAAACAATTCAATTCATTATCTAAATATACACAGATAGATAATTCACAACACAACAGATAATTAACCTTACCATTATCAACAGATAATTCATATCATAATCAGATAAAACATATTATCATCCAAAAGCAACCAATGCATCCATATCTCATACACTACTCATCTCATAATTGAGATTACAAACCATACCAAGCAACCAATAACACTCATCAAACATAAGCAATGACCTAATGATCATACTTCCTATAATTAATTTAAAATGAATTAAATTAATTACTCAATCTCTAATTAATTTAAAATGAATTAAATTAATTACTTCATCATTAAAATTCTCCTTAACTTATCCATCCATTGATTTCAATCAATTTATAAATCATCATCTCAATATTTCACTTAATCATTACTGATTAACTATCCCTAATAAGTAATTAGCTTATAAGTTAATCACAAGTTAATTACTTAAACCCTTTGCAAATAATTAACTTGAATTTACTTAATTAATTAGTCAATTATTCATTATTAATTATACCTTGATTAATCAATTCCAAATTACATCATTAACTAATTAATTAATGATTCTAATTACAATTACTAAATTTCTAAACATAAATTAATTACATAAGTAATTAATCTGAAATTAATCCACATATATATTAATCACCCATGATTAATAACCATTCAGTAATTAACTACTTTAATTACTCATCCCATAATTAATTATTCTTAATTAATTATCTAAATTAATCCCCTTGATTAATTTCAAAGTAATTTTAAATCCAATTACTTCTATATCAAATATCTTTAATTACATCCTGTAATTATTAATTAATTACTTCCTTAAGTAATTACAAATTCATAAATTACATAAAGTAATTATCAAACAATCAACAAATGTTTAAATTAATTTAACTTAATTAATCTAAACTAATCACATTAATTAAATTAATTACACTAAGTAATTAACTCATTAATTACTTTCATTAAGTAATAAACAATTAATTATTATTAATTAATTAATCTAATTAATTATCAAAAATTAATCACATTAATTAATTGTTAAATAATCTTAAGTTAATGACATCATTAATATTTCTTAATTACTTAATTAAGAAATTAACTTATATCAACCATTGTTAATTATCAATTAATTAATACTTAATTACAACTTAATTAGTCACTAATTATTAATTAATTAAGTATTAATTAAAATCTTAATCATTAATTAAAATTTAATTAACCATCCTTAATTATAGATTAATTAACCTTAATTAATTAATCTCAAATCTAATTAATTAACTTAAAAATCATTAATTACTTAATTAAACATCCACATAATTAATTAATTAAATAATTAATTTTCAACTTAATTACCTTAATAATTAAATGAATCAATCATTTAATTTTATTTATCTTTTAGATAAACATTTCTTATTTGATTAAGTATTTAAAAACAAAATGTTTTAAATTTACTTTAAATTCTATTTAACATTCATTTTAAACTTAAGACTCAAATTTATTTTAACATAAGATTTTAAAACAATACAAAACTTAATCTTATATGTTTAAAAGTATCATCTACCTTATCAATAAGTTAAAACAATTTAAATTTCAATTCAATTTAAATTCAAATCAATTTAAAAATTACTTTAAATTTTTAAAATTGAAATACAACTTCCAAACTCATTTTAGTTTTAACTCTTTAAATTCTTTCTACAATTCACACCTTCAATTCAAATGCAAATCATTTAATCATTTAAAAGCAATTTAAATTTAAACCTTTATTTAAAAACTGAAGTTTAAATTTTAATTCCAGATTAAAACTCAGATTTGAATTCATATTTAAAATTTCAAACTAAAAACTCAGTTTAAATCTCCACCTGCAAATTTAAATTTACCTTTACATATAAAAACAGAAAACAGTTTTCTGTTTTATTTAAAAATCAAACTTTGAAATTTTCTGAATTTAAATTATTCAAAAGACCAGAATTGAAACTTATTTAAATTCATAGTTAAATTCAGTTTTAAAATCCTAAGTTAACATTGTAGTTTGCAATTTATTTCAAATTTTATAAAACTTGAAACGGGTTTTCCTATTCTTCTTCTTTTATTATTTTTTTCAAACAAACTTGAATTTCTGCATTTAAATTATTCCAAAATAAGAATTCAAACTATTTGAATTCGTCTTTAGATTCAAGTTTAATCCTAAGTTCAATTTCCAGATTTAAATTTAAACTTGACTTTTAAAATTCTTAAAACAGAACAGGTTCTGTTTTGTTAAAACCTGAAACAAAAAGTATACCCGAGCAAGCTTGAATTTACTTCATGTCAAAAACAATAATGCTTCGAGTCAGAACAAAAACTACCCGAGGCAATCCCGAGCAACAAACCCTGCAACCAAAAACATCAACCCCGCCACCATCACAAATATGCACACACCCCTGTGCACCCTTAAACCATCTCCGGCCACCTCTGACCCTCATCTCTGACCATCCCCTATCGATCAGTGACAACACTTCAATCTTTAAACCCCCAGATCCCCTGAGATCAACTTGAATTTGAATTCAAGTTTTAAAACTAAAACCTGTAACAGGCCAAACCTCACCACCTAAAACCTGTCGTCACCAATTTCTCCACTTCTCGACCATCACCAACATCCATACTCCGGCGATAGCTTCATCACTACACCATCTACCATTACCCACAATATCTTTGAACTCGAATCACTGTTGAAGCCGCAGCACCAAAATATCTTAAACTCAATAAACTAGGGTTCTACACCTTAAATCCCAAATTTCAATCCCAAACTTGAATTGCAGACCAATCCAGAAATTATTCTAGGATTTATGATAGATAAACTATCACCAGAAACAAATTCAACTAGTTCAATTTCAAGGATCAACTGAACTGGACCAAAATGAAAAATACAGTTAAATTCAAAACTGCATTTCCAATTCTTTTCTAAAAATCTATATTTTGATCTTATAAATCATGTTTTAATATAGGGTTTCACTTTATATTACTGATTTATCAAATCTCCATACTTGGATTTTTTACTAATTTAATGTTTGCTCCACAGTTTATACATCCAGAGATAATACTGGGTTATTTAAACCTAAGTAAAATTATAAACTAAAGTTTATAATTAAACTAACAAGTTTCATTTTAATTTCAGCTTTAAATGGTAATTATATCAAGTGGTTTGAACTTGAAAGATCAAAAACTAGAAATATAACAGAGTTAACTCTGTTGAAAATATCCAGACACAAGAAATTTCACAATATACAAACACAAACATTTTTATTTCAAACAATTAGCAAGCACACAAATAATCATACATATAAATATTTACTGTAAATTTCAACTTATTTCAGATTAAAACATGTAATTAACCTTCTTAATTTTTGAAAAAGGAGTTACTCACGTGGAAAAAAAAATGCAGAGCCCACTTTCAATTTCATGTTCCAGATTATGAAATGCAGTAGCTTGAATGCTTTTAAAATCTTGATTTATTCATGCTTTTAATCTTTGTTTTCCAGATCTTACATGCAGGCTTCCTTGATTTTAAATGCTAAGAAATGCAGACCTTTTTGCTTGTTTTCATGGTTGCAGGTTTGTATTTTGGGGAATGCAGATCTTTTTGTATTCAGGTTTTGAAAATGAATGCAGGTTTGTATTTTGGAAAAGAGGAGTTGAATGCAATGTTAACAGGTGTGAAAAATGCAGTTTTTTTCCAGATTTGAAGAGTTTTGAAGAACTGCAGATTTGATTATGGATGTGAGAATGAAATGAAATTTGGTCTTTCTTTTATTAAGGAATGAAAAAAACGAATATGAATGAAAAAGCAAGATGATATAAAGGTAATTTTCAGATTTAATGAATTAAAAGAAAAAATTTAAAATAAAATTGACACTTGTCTTTTAAAATGGAAGATAAGTTTACATTTGTTAACCTAGGCTTTAATAAACTTACACATGTCTCTTTAAGCTTACCTATGTCTTTTAAATGTTTTTGTTATTTTAATTAAATGTTAATAAATGTTTAAACTTAGTAAATTATTTTTAAAGAACAAGACAAAGTATTATGAAAACAATATACAAATTAATTATTTGAAAAAGAAACTTTTAAACAATTAAAATAAATTTACACAAGAGTTTGTAACTTATTGAATACATGTTCACATTTTAAATTGTATTTTAAATTTCAAATTAAATTTACAAATCAAAATTATCTATTAATAATTTAAAAAGAATTACACAAACATTTTTGTAACATATTTTAATATACAAACTTAAGTTAAAATGAAATTTTAAACCAACAAAATATTTATCTTACATATTTAAAATCATATAGTTATTTAATTAAATATTTTTGAAAAGCTTAAATTAAAAACAAATCAAAATTTACATTTTTGAACATTAAAATTTGCTATACTAATTTAATTAAGAACAACTTATCTATTTAAAATATATACATAAAGACATATACATTATAAAATAGAAAATAGATTTATTAACTCATTAAAAATAAATTCACAAATTAAATATTTAAATAAAGAAAATTATAGAATCAAATTAAATTTATTAACAAAAATTATCAATTCAATATAAATTTAAACATGGATTATCAAATTTATATTGTCCAAAATTCCGGGATATTACAAAATACATCCTTACTAACAAAAGAAAATCAAAGCATATCATCAGCGTAGCATTTTGGCTTTAAGAAGATCATTGCAATGCTAGGTTTTCCAGTTTTCTGCACCCGCTTCAAACTCTAACAGGTGAGTAAACACAATATTTAAGAACTTAAGTAAACTAAGATATACACATGTGATTCTTGAATTAATTGTGCTTGTATGTGAATTTTCAAGTATGTATCTATGTGTATAAACGTGTTTGTTCTGTGGATGCTAAATATACCTGATCTTCTCTGTTATCTTAGTTACAGAGTTGAAAAATAAATAAAGAAATTCAATTCATATTCATCTAGTCACTGATAGGCTTAGAGTTTCAAACAAAAAAAGTTTATTTAAACATAAATTGATATCTAAAAATAGTTTTAAGTTTGATTGTGATTTATGGCATCTGTAAAATTAGTTTTACAGAGAAAATTTTAAAATATGTCAAATTCGAATGTTGAAAATTGTTGTTTCAATTATATAACTTGAATCATCGTTAGAAAATAGGATTTTTAAGATGAAATTGGTGAATTTTAGATTAGTATATGTTGGGAATTTCTGAGATGATCAGAAATTGGGTATTTATCAAATTCTGACCATCGCGACGCTTAAATGTGTCGGGGTTGGGGTCGAAGCTAGCTGAAAGGTAGACGTATTTGAGAAAAATGGAGAATGATTTTTCTGGTGGCTGTGGTGATTTAGAAGGGATGTAGTAGGGTTTCAAAGGTGGTCTGTGATCGAGATGTTTGAGGTATTCGCGATGCCGTGAGAAGGCTGGAAGGAATCGCGACCTGAGCGATCGATTTATCATGTCAAGGCGATGCTCTGGTACGATCGGCGATGGTACTCGAAGGCAAAATCATCGGTGGATGATTATTTCATCGGAGTGTTGGGTTTCTTATTTTGCCTGGATAATCAATTTGTCGACAGGTTGTTTCGGGTGGGGTTTTGGGTGGTCAAGGGACTTACTAGGCTAGGAGTGGATGAATATAGATGGTCGGAGGCATGGTCGCCGCCCAGGGAATGGTGTGCATGTACACTGTGATATGGTGTGCAAGTAGATGGAAGAACTCGAAGAAGAAGATGGAGTCACTCGAGTTCGACGCGAGATTGTTTCGTGAATTGCTCGAAGTATTTGAGTTTGTGAATTTTTTTCCTTTTCTTTTCTCGGGCTGGACTCGAGAACAACAAGTTTTGGCCCGGGTTTTATTTTTAACCTGGAGATTTGTTAATTTTTTGAATAAATGATTTTAAACTTATTAAATTTAAGTTTTAATTTAAGTTAAGTTAAAATGGTAGATAAGTGTTTAATGTAATGTTTGGGTTATCTTAATTTAATCTTGTTTATTACCAAAAGAAATTAAGGTATAATTACTTAAGTTAATTAAGATGATTAATTTAGGTAATCAAATTAAGATAAAGTAACTTGTACTTGATTTAGTGTAGTGGATTACTTAAATTTGGTTTGATTAATCTAAGTAATCAAAGGTTAATTAATTAAGCAATAATTAATTAATGGATGTAATTAGAAATTAATTATTATATGTTAAAAGGATTTTAAGAGTTATCACTTAATGAAATAATTAAGTAATTAGAGATGAATTAATTAGTAATTAAGAATTAATTACCTTGTAATTAATAATGGTTAATTTAAACTTTAATTACTTAGAGACGTAACTGGAGAATTGTTAATAGTTAATGAAGGTCATTTATTAGGAATTATGAAATGGTTAATTAATATGATTAATTTAAGATAATTGATTAGATTAATTAATTAGGGATAATCATTTGTGGAATTGGATAAGAATAGTTACTTAATGAAAGAAATTAAGGATTAATTACGTAGTGTGATTAATTTAGGATTTGCTTGATTAAGAAAACTAACAAAGGGTTAGTTAATTAATGAATGTGATTAATTATAGGATTATTAATCAATATAAGTGATTTTAGGATGTTTATTTCTGTAATTAAATAAGATTTAATTACTTGTTGTAATCAAAGAATAATTAGTCAAGGGTGATTAATTAAGAAGGGTAATTAAAGGATGATTAATTAGTTGATTTATAATCGATAATATTAAGTAAAGGTAATCTAAGTGATTAAGGTTAGTAATTAATTTAATTGGAGACAAATTAAATTAATTTTTGGAAGTAATCAGTCTTTCTTATGAATGATTGAATGATGTTAAATGCTTTAAAATGGTTGGTATCTCTGATATGAAATGTTTTGTGATATGATATGTTTGGACAGTGATAATGTTTAGAGCTCAGGAGACGAGCTGGATGGAAGGAACGTTTGGAGCATTTCCGCAGTGTGATATTCCTGTTTATCTGAGATATGTTGATTTGTATATGTCCAGTGTTTGTGTATGAGAGTGACTCTGATGTATTATAAATGTGTTTGACAGATACAGAATTCTTTGTAAACTGTTATTATTTGATATTATATTTTGATCCGCTGCGAATGTGAGAATCTGTGTTATGTTTCTGTTGCTTCTTCTTCTATCTCTTTCTTCTTCTTCTAACAATTTGGAATTTTCGGGATCTAAAATTCCGGGTCGTTAGAGTTAGTATTAGAGCGAGGTTAAGCGAGAACCTTAGCTCTGGTGGGTGTACTCATTAAGGATAGGGTCAATAGTACCCTAGAATGAGTTGAGTGTATATATATATATGAGAGTGTACTTGTTATTTTCTGATATAAAGATTTTAAATGATTTTATATATAAACATATATATATATATAAAGCAATATTTCTTAACCAATAAATGTTAAGGTAATAGGTTGTTAAATTATTGGAATTAAATTAAGAGGTAATAGAAATATAACCAAATTGAAATTAAATAAAGATAAGTTTGAAATGGATTCAAACTGAAATTAAATCTTAAATTTGGGAAGAGTTTCAAAATAAGATAATAATGAATTGGTTCTCAGATATGATAATCTTGGGTATCATCATAAATGGTTATTGTGTTTAAATAGAATGATTGTTTTCCAATAAACAATAATAAAGCAAAATGAAAAATGTTTTAAGGAAGTAACCATTAGATAAGAATAACTTGTAAATTGAGAGGTTTTGGATTATGAGTCTAGAAACTTTTGGAATTTGTTTTCAAAATGTTAAGAGAAATAATTAATAATATTCAAAATATTTTGAATGTGACCTTATTTTAAAAATAAGAGTTGTTCAAAAGCCGTGAAGGAAACTGTTTTGAATTAAAACCAAAGGTGGTTTAAATTAAAAAAATGGCTTGGCGGCCAACAAGTAAATATGTATATGTGTGAATGTATATAATATCAAGGATGATTTGAAATAAACTCTAAGATGTTGAGTTTTGATTTTCCCTGAAGCGTGAAGTAAAAACCCAAAGTAATATAAGTTTTGAGTTTATGAGTAGGAAGGAATTTTGATAGAAATTTGAAATTTGAAGTAAGAATTCATATTCGAGTAAAGTCGACTGAATAATTTAAATTGGATTTAACATGAAGGAAGTTAAATAAGTCAAGAATGAACACCCTGAATTAGAAATTTCAAGATGGAATTAAGATTTAACTTAAAGAAGTTAAATGAGTTGATTTGGTAGGGAATTATATGTGATTTCAAATAGGGTTGGGATTTAAGAATGGGAAGTGGATGATGAATGTTTTAAGTAAATTGGATGCTTACTTACCTTAATATCATCCTGTTATTATCAATAACTTAAAACTATGAATTGAATTGTTTAAAATGAATTAAGAAATGGATTGAGATAATCTATATATCCATTACTAAGATTAAGTGGAAGTAAAACCATACTTGAAGTTGGTTAAAAGATCTTGATTTTTGGAGTAAAATTTGAAATAGAGAAGAGGAATCATTTTGGACTTAAAGATTTGAATGTTTAAGACAAATTGCAACTGAGATTGCTAAAAATTGGTTTCAAAGTTGAAATTGGGTGGTAAATTGGGTCTCAAAGGATTAATTTTTTTTAAAAGAATTTGATTTATTATTTGAACTTTGAAATAAGTTAAGTAAAGGGAATTTTAAATGAAGTTCTGAAATTTGGACTCAGAATTAAATTGTGCAAAGATTTGGGATTGTTAAATTAAAAAGGTAAAGGTTAATTTGATTTAAAGGAATTAAATCAACATTTGAAAATTTAGCTCGAATTTGTATAATTTGAGATGATTTAAAGTGAGATTGAATTTGAAATTCAAATTGAAATTTGATTTAAATAATTGGGACTTGTGATTGAAATTGAATAGTTCTAAATACAAAAGAAATTGATTTGAATCTGAAGAGAATTGAGGTTAATTCAACTCGAATGGGGGTTAATTCAAGTTGGAATTGAAATGAATTGAAGTTATTTAAAATTGAATTGAAGTTGAGTCAATTCTAGAGAAAGTGGAGATTTAAATGAAATTGATGGGAATGGAGATTGGGAATTGAAAATTTGGCTCTGGACTATTTTCGAATAAATTATTTTAATTTAAATTGTTTTTAATCTATTTTCCTAATTAGTTACTATACAACTTTGTTTTAAAAAAACCCAAACTATCTTATACTTGTTTTGCAACTACTTTTGGAGCTATTTAACTATTTTTCAACTGTTTTATAAACTAATTATTATTTTTCAACTATTTTACAAAGTAATTACTATTTTACAACTATTTTGCAATTATCTAAAATTTATATAACTGTTTGACTATTTTCCAACTATTTTACAATTACGTAACTATTTTACAGCTACTTTTCAAACTAATAATTATTTTTCAACTATTTATCTATTTTAACTTTTCAAGCTATTTTCTAAATATAAGCCGGTTAGAGTGCAAACTGTTTATGATTAAATTTCCAATTGAGATAAGAATTTTAGTGATAATCCAAATGGGGTTGAGGCAAATGAGAATAAGTGAAAAGAAATTATAAGTGATGTGAATATAAAAGGGAATTGATTTGGTTAATAACCAATAAAGATAAATACGTAGGATGTACGTATATTATTCTATTCGCATAATGATTTGATCTAGATTCGAGCATAGAATTTCGAGATAGTTATATCGATCCGAGTTGGGATTTTTCACTCGAATTTCGATGGCGAACCTGGATATGGATTGTTGATTGGTTCTAGATATTCTCTATCATAGTTATGGCTATGCAAGGAGAATGACGGTTTCTGATCAAGAAACCAGATCTGAGTCCGCACTAGAAAGTCAGGTGGACGATACTAGTTCGGAAGAGAAATTTTGTGATCGAGTGAGCGATCAGATTGATATTGCGTACGGATGATATGTGTATGTCGTACGGATTGGAATGAAATGGATAATTGTAACAACCCATAAATTTTTAAGCAGTTTTTAATAATGTATTTAATTGAATTTTTGAGAAATTTTAAATAATAATATTTTGAAATAAAAATTTTAATGTTTGGATTACGTATAATTAAATTTTAATTAACAATTCGGTATTTTGAATTATTCAAGTCAGACATGTATGGTTTTATTGTCGATTTGAATGGTCCAAAATAGCGGGTCGTTACAGTTGGTATTAGAGCTTTGGCTCTTGGCAAAACTTAGCATATATGGTAAATTTATTTACAGAATCACTTTCGTTCGAGTTGAATCTCTTCCTTTTGACTCGATTTCCTTTGAACTTCGGAACGTTCCCTGTGGTTCAAAAATTCATTCTTGTCTCTCTCTATTTATATTCTTTTGATTCTGGAGTATCCAATGACTCCATTGAATGATTTGTAAAGGGGGTGAAACTCCTTTACAATTGGCATTGATTCATCGGAGATTTATGTATCCCTCGGTTTAGATGCTACTATCTCTTGTTATTCGGAATTATATATCTGGCGATCGAATGTCGAATTGCCTTAGAATTTTGCACCGATTTAATTTTGGAATCACGGTTGACCGGTAAGGTCGCCCGCGATTTATAGAAGTATATCCATCTTCTATTTTGTAATTTAATTATCTCATCTTCGATCGAGTCTATCTTCGAATCTGGATTCTATTGATTGGAGTTCCTCTAAATTAAACCTCTATCTTTGTTCAAAATCCATTCTTGAATCATCCTTTGAAAATCGGGTTTTGTTTGTATTTTAAAATTGTTTTATATGCCGAAATTTTTATTTGGGTAACTATGATTTTATTCTATATATAAAAGAGAAAATGTTTTCGATAAGGATTATATACCTTTAAAATAAATGAGAATTTGAAGTTTCGAAAAGATTTGAAATTTTGAAAATATTATAAGAAAATTTATTTATGTTAAAATGATTTATAGCTGAATGGTTTTGAATTTGAAATTAGAGAGATTGGACTCCGGTATTTTTGAAAATTGGTTTAAGATTTTGAAATATATTATAATAAGATTTGAAAGTATTTTCTGAATAAGAAATGTTTCAAATGACTTCAAATGAGTTCCAAGGATTTCGAAAAAAATTCAAAGAAGTTTTCAAGAAAATAGAAGTCCAGAACTCACTTATGTCGCTGGAAAATAATTTCGGTGATGAGTGCACGCATCATCGACATTGATTTTCGAGTTTTAGAGTGGGGAGAGGCCACTTTAATAGCTTTGCTATGCGAGTGACTTTGTGAAACCAATTTTGATTTCAAACTTCGAAATATGATTTGATATTCAAAAGATATAGGTATTTATATTTGAAATAATTTAAAGTAAGCCGGTGTTCAATCCTCGAGTTTTCGATTTGATTTAGTATAACTCTATTTATAAAAAAAATGATTTACTGATTTGTTGCTGATTTCCAACTCTTATATTTGAAATTTGATTTCACGAACTATTTTGAAGGTTCAAGCACTTCCAAATCAAGATTTAAAATTTTTAAACTAAGAAATTTCGAAGAATATAAAATATTTGATAAAGAATATAAGTTTAGTTTTGTATGTTTAAAGTATGAAGAGTATGACTTAAGTAAATTTGAAACTTTTGTTAAATGAATAATTTGAAAAAGGAAAATTGGATTTTTCATATACAAATAAATAGTTTAAAGGTTTTAAAGGGATAATTACAAATTTAGAAACCATTTTGAGTATAATTGATTTTGAGAAAAATATTTGGTTTTGAAATTAGATCGGAATTAAAACTAGTACCGATATGGTGATTTTGGAAATGAATTTGTTTGACCTAAATTTTGTTGATTATGAATTTGGATTATTTTCTAAACCTATTTTTTAAGAAAATTTGAAACTGAATATATTTAATTTGGAAGAAAATTTGGTGAAATCATATATGATCTTGAAACTGAAATGTTATTGAAACGAGAAAAAAATTTGAGAACCTTGATTTACTAAATACTTGATTTGGGAGTTATCGAGCTTATATAAAACTGATTTGTATAGTATGAAATTGATTTGAAACCTATTGATTTGAAAGGTACTCAATTTGGAAAGAGAAATTTTATATAATCAAAGTTATATAAGTGTGATTTGATATACTATTGATTGGGAAAGTATTCGACTGAAAATGGAATCCTATATATAATGGACTTTATATAAGTATGATATTTGAAAGTGATTTGAAAAGGTACTATATGATACATATTTTCGAAGTAAAGATATGGAAAGTGCCTTCTGCTTGATATCCGCTTTGTGGCCACATTGTGGATTCATTTTATCGATATTATTCTCTCTGATTTTTGGTTTTCTGGATGTGATACTCGAGTGTCCTACCGTGGCGTAACCCATGGTTTTTTTTCTTGCAACTGCCTGGTTGAGACGGCCTAGGGGTACGGATTGTTTCCTGGAGGATCCAGGCGTAACCATTGTGTATCTGCGAACCATGGTTAGACAAAGGTTTTGGTTTGGTTATTTTGTTTGGATTGTACTTTCCATGTCTGTTTTTAAAGGTTTTTCAAGTATTTTCACTGGTTGATGAAACATGTATACTAAGTACTCGAAGAATTCTAGCTTTGCGCCTGATCAACGCATGGCCAGAGTTTGCAAGAACAAGGATAAACTTGTTGAAACATCGAGTTATAGAAGTATTTTCGAAAGGAAAATTGGTTTCGACATAAAAGTGTTTTTTTGGAAAGGTATTTTATTATAAAAGTGTTTCCAACAAGAAATTTTGTATTGATCTTTGAAATTGAAATTCTTTTGGTTTGAAATTAACTATTCGTGCCCGATACTATTCTTTTGAATCTTCCTTGTCTACTCAGCTTTAGTTATTCAGCTTGATTTCTGTTTTCCGAATCTACCTCTTTCCTTGTTGGATATATACTTTTTAAATATTGTTTATTTATATACTACATGGTATAATAGAAAATTTTTAGTGTTTCAGAAGTTATTAATTAATTATAACATATTTAAAGAGAATGATTATTAATTTATCTATAATGTTGGAAGTATCTTGAGATAAAAAAAATTATAAATTTTGGATTTAATATTTTCAATAGCTTCTTTGTAAATATAAGTAATAATGTAAATAATTGTTTTCAAAGGAGTTTTGAAAAGTATTAAAGTATTAAAGAAAATTAAATTTCAAATGAAGTTTTTAAATGAATATTTCAAGTAAAATTTGTATAGTTTTAAATTAATTGTTTATCTTGTACTTCAATCTATTTTTTCTTTATGTTTGTTTCTATTCACCTACCTCCTTTCTTTTCGGGGACGAAAAGTTTTGAGTGTGGGAGAGTGCAACAACCCATAAATTTTTAAACGGTTTTTAATAACGTATTTAATTGAATTTTTGAGAAATTATAAACAAAAATATTTTGAAATAAAAATTTAATGTTTGGATTACGTATAATTAAATTTTAATTAACAATTCGGTATTTTGAATTATTCAAGTCGGACATGTATGGTTTTATTATCGATTTGAATGGTCCAAAATAGCGGGTCGTTACGATATTAGAAGTTTGTAGATAAGAACCGTAAAATGATTTTTGAAGGGTAAAGATATTTTGTGAAATATATGATGAAGTAAAGTGGAAATTTGATATTTCTATGGTAATAACTTACTTTTTGATAGTAAGTAATTTGGTAGGTTATCTATAGAGTAATCAAATTTGAATATTTGATTTGGAATAAACAAAGTTATGTATCTTTGTTATATAAGATAAATCTCCCCTTGTTGAATATATTGTCGTAAGGAAAGGATTTTTGAAAAGTATTTGAAGTATAAAAGGGAATTTATACAAGTTCGAAGTAATCCAAAGATTGTCAAACTATATATATATATATATATATATGTATGTATGTATGTATGTATGTATGTATGTATGTATGTATGTATGTATGTATGTATATAAAGGATTTAATGAGAATGATTTTGAGGAAAAGGTTTTTGGAACCTATGGATTTGGTAAGGCTTTTGATTTTGGAGAAAATCAGTTTTGGGAATTTGGAAAAGCCTAATTTGAGAATTATCGATTTTGGGATAATCGATTTTGAGAAATGAGATTTATATGGAAGTCATACTAAGTGTATGATTTGGAAGATACTATATGTGTATAGTATAAAGTGTTTTGAAAATGGCTCTGGAGAAAAAGGCGCTCTCTTGAAATGAACTTCTCAGGAGTACCATAGGTTGGTACTGCCTTGAGCCTCAAACGGGGAGGTTCTAAATTTGATCCTGTGAGGAGTCCGGACAAAACTAGTTCCTGAGGATTATGTGTAGTGTGTAGCGAAAGTCGGGGGCGCTGTGGCCTACAGAGGCATTTGGGCTATGCTGTGACGATAGTGTAACTTGATGTCACTGCGACCTACTACAGACTATAGCGAAAGTCGTATGTGCCGCTGAGAGCCAACAGTCTAAGTTTGATTTTATATCGGTAAACTGGACCTATAGTAACATGGCGAAAGTCGTGTGTGCTGCTGAGAGACAACAGTCTACGTTTGATTTTACATCGATAGACTGCGACCTATGTGGGAGTGGAGAAGTATCATTTTTGGCAGCGAAAATCGAGGGCGCTGACGCCTACAGTTACATGGACTTTTGCTGAGATGACAACGTAACCCTGGAATGTAACTGCGATCTATTGTGGGTTCCATGGCGTAATCGAGGAACGCGGAGTGCCTACAGTTACATGGACTTTTGCTGTGATGGCAGCGTAACCCAGGATGTAACTACAACCATGGACGGGGTGATGATTTCCAGAGCATTCTCACCAAAAATATTTTCTCTATTTCAAAATGATTTCTATGTTTTCAATAAATTATTTTCCAAGTATTTTCACTGGGTGTTGAAAATGGGTTTACCAAGTACTTATAGAATTTCAGTCCTGCGCCTGATCAACGTATGACCAAATTTCTATGAGAACGAAGATAGACTTGTTGAGACATCGAGTTATAAAAAGTATTTTTTTTATATAAAAATTATTTGATAATATTATGTAGATTTTTAAAGTGTTTTAAGAAATATAAATAAAAGAGTAAAGAGTTAAAAATGTCTAAAGAATAATTTAACTGATAATTAACTGTATAATTTAATTTTTTGCTTCGTTCCTTTTCGAGGACGAAAAGTTCTAAAGGGGAGGAATGTGACGACTCAGATTTTTGGATATCTGTTAGTCGAAAAATTAACTGATTTTATTAACGAGATATTAATTTTTTTGATGGGTCGAACAAAGGAATTTCTAATAATTAAAATATCTGGATATAAATTAAGTACTTAAGCTTTGGCTAATACTAAAAGTATAAATATAAATATATGTCTAAATAGGAAAAAAGGTATATAAGTAACTTATAAATTTGTATGTAATATAAAGTAAAACATATGAAATTTACCATGATATGATATGAAATATTTGTATGCATGGCAATGAGACAAAATATGATATATATATATATATATATATATATGTATATATATATCCACACACACATATGTATAGGATATGTATATACATGTGATTTGATATGTATGCAAACATTCTATGAGACATTAGCATGACAAGAATTAAATGCAAGCATACAAAAACTTCAACTCAAGCACAAAAAAATGTCAAATCCACCTCCAACGAATCACAGCAGCACACATTATATCAAATCATTGAAAGCAAAAAAAAGAGAAATGTGAAAAGCCTGGAACAAACCTCAGCCTAGCTTCTACCACACACCTCCACCCTATACATACATACATACATACATACATACATACATACATATATATATATATATTTACAAATACATGCCGCTACCTGGTAAATACATCCTTGCTAACAAAAGAAAATCAAAGCATCTCATCAGCACAGCATTTTGGCTTTAAGAAGATCACTGCAATGCTAGGTTTTCCAGTTTTCTGCATCTTCTTCAAACTCTAATAGGTGAGTAAACACAATATTTAAGAACTTAAGTAAATTAAGATATACGCATGTGATTCTTGAATTAATTGTGCTTGTGTTTAAATTTTCAAGTATGTATCTCTGTGTATAAACATATTTGTTCTGTGCATGCTGAATATACCTGATCTTCTCTGTTATCTTAGTTACAGAGTTGAAAAATAAACAAAGAAATTCAATTTATCTTCATCTAGTCACTGATAGGGTTAGAGTTTCAAACAAAACAAGTTTGTTTAAACATAAATTGAGATCTAAAAATAGTTTTAAGTATGATTGTGATTTATAGCATCTGGAAAATTAGTTTTACAGAGAAAATTTTAAAATATGTTAAATTTGAATGTTGAAAATTGTTGTTTCAATTATATAGAAAATAGAAATTTTAAGATGAAATTGGTGAATTTTAGATTATTATAAGTTGGGAATTTCTGAGATGATCAAAAATGGGGTATTTATCAAATTCTGACAATCGCGACGCTTAGATGTGTCGAGGTTGGTGTCGAAGCTAGTTGAAAGGTAGACGTATTCGAGAAAAATGGAGAATGATTTTTCTGGTGGTTGTGGTGATTGGAAAGGGACGTAGTAGGGTTTCGAAGGTGGTCTGTGTAATTGAGTGGTTTGAGGTATTCGCGATGCCGTGAGAAGGCTGGAAGGAATCGTGACCTGAGCGATCGATTTATCATGTCAACCCAAAATTTACTTCGAGTCCATACCCGAGCTTGAACCCTTATCTCCCGAAGGCTAATTCGAGTTTCCTATTTCTTCCCAAACCTATGTCTACTGATACAGCTAAAGCCATGTGCACGTGCACCGATCATCTGCGAAGCTCCGACCTCCAAGATCATCGCCGACACACCATCGACGACCCACCAATTCAATTCCGACTATCCTGAATTCGCCTGGAAACCAAAAATTGAAATCGAAGTTACTCGAGCAGTTCCTGGAACAATGACCTCGCCTGAAAATCCTTCAAACTTCCAACACCGACCAGCAAAGGTCGCGTAACTCCAACCAAAGATACGTCTGACTTCAATACTTCGATCGCCACCGGTGCGATCAACTCCGACGCGACGACGAAGTTGCAGCAACCCAAATACTTGACTTCGACCAGACATGGGTTTAAACCCAAGTTCAGCAATTTCCGATCACCACGGCGACTTATAAATTCAATCGGTAATTTTCTGATGATCCCAGATCATCCATCAAGCTCCAAACACGATTACGAGATTTATCAAAACCCCGATCACCTGAATCTGCCCCAAAACTCCATATCATTCAATTCACAAATTCCCAGTGAATTCAAGTTTAAAATTTTTGATCTTAGCTTTAAAAATCATTATTTTCAAAATGGTTCCGATAATGTAATTTAAATCAGGAATGATGATGGTTGAAATTTTGACAGAACTGAGTTTGCACGTAATTTCAATCTTTTTCAGAGAATGCTGTGACGACCCGGATTTTTAGATATCTGTTAATCGAAAAATTAAATGATTTTATTAATGAGATATTAATTTTTTTGATGGGTCGAACAAAGGAATTTCTGATAATTAAAATATCTGGATATAAATTAAGTACTTAAGCCTTGGCTAAGAGTAAAAGTATAAATATAAATATATGTTTAAATAGGAATAAAGGTATATAAGTAACTTATAATGTTGTATGTAATATAAAGTAAAACATATAAAATTTACCATGGTACGATATGAATATTTGTATGTAAGGCAATAAGACAAAATATGATATGTATACATATGCATAGGATATGTATATACATGTGATTTGATATGTATGTAAACATTCTATGAGACATTAGCATGACAAGAATTAAATGCAAGCATACAAAAACTTCAACTCAAGCACACAAAAAAGTCAAATCCACCTCCAATGAATCACAGCAGCACACATTATATCAAATCATTGAAAGCAAACAAAAAAAAAGAGAAATGTGAAAAGCCTGGAAACAAACCTCAGCCTAGCTTCTACCACACACCTCCGCCATATATATATATATATGTATGTATGTATGTATGTATGTATGTATGTATGTATGTATGTATGTATGTATGTATGTGTAACAACCCGTATATTTGTACCATTTAAATTGACGATATTCCAACTTTTCAACTTAAATGATACAAAACACGAATCATTAATAGAGTGTGTGTGTGTGTGTGTGTGTATATATATATATATATATAAATGAGAATCATCACAGAATCACAGAAATATAACATCACAGAATAGTGCAGCGGAAAATACAACATGGTCGTAAGAGTAGTTCATGAAGCTACCCATAAATACAACAATGTCTCAAATAAAAGAAATAGAACAACATAGAAGTCCAATAGTCCAAATAAAAAGAACAACACTGATAAGATAAGATAGTGATAGTCTTCGGTCTTCAGCTCCAAGTAGAACAGCAACAGCAATCCTCAGTCTGATCCGAGCATAAGCATAAACAAACACTTGAATCAGGACATATATTCTTATACAGATAATATGGTTCAAATTCAAAATAACAATAACTCAAAGATGAATGGAATAACATCTTTCATGATCCGTTAAATTATTTATACATAATAGTGTACGATACATAGATAATGTCTAACAGTAAAGTAAAATATCAAAATAGTGTTAAGGCGTTACCATTGTCCCCCTTAACACGTTTCATATAGCATTATAGACTATACAACACTGTAAACTCCACCGTAAACTAGTGGGATATCAGGGAGTACTCTATAGGTATAATACAAAACAAATTTGTAGTGGTCACGTATATGGGAATACAAGTATGACAAGGCACATGAGGCAATACCCAAGGTAGTGAAACTACCGTTTGCCTGATTCGAACTGGTGAGAACGCCTCGCCGCAACGATCGCAACACCGCGAAACAACACTCCAAATTCAAGGGTGCACACCAATCAATCACAAAGTAAATGAGTAGTTTACGAAGAAGTGTGTTCGCTCGAGGTAGCTAACCCCATTTGGCCCGGTGCGGCTCCTATTTTAGTCATTTCCAATTTGACACAAGTGTCAAGGCTATCCATTATCGTTCTCTTTCTTCAGTCATCGCGTTCGTCAATCCAACCACTTCATTTTGGATCACACTCCGCGTTTAGTTATTAAAGTGGTTTTAGGTTTAGACAGTGAGTATGTCCCTAACCGATTCCGGTTCCTTTAATAACCTTCGTAATTAATTTACTGATTGGTCGTTTAATATATTTCAAAACCAATTCAAATTCAATTTCAATTAGAATTAGTAATTCAACATTGCATTTGTCTTTCCAAAACAATTTCCAAAATTTACGTTTCATAACTTCCCAATTTCATTTCAGAATTCTATACTTCAATTTCAAAAGTTAACTTTAAACAATTCAAATATATGCTTAAATTTGAATATAAGTTCCATTTCATAATCATTTAAACTTAATTTAACGTTCAAATCAATTTAAAACTCATTTATCAATTTCATTCAATACTCGTTAACTAATTTATCAATAAAACAACTTCCGTTTCCAATTCATTAAATTAATCACTTAAGTTTAACTTCATTATGTCAAGCTTATGAATTTTATTTCAATTAAACTTGTCACATCCAATACTTCAATTTCAAGTCTTCCATTTGTTTCGATAAGCGCATTTTATTTCTTGTAGAAGAAATCTAATTTCATTTACTTACTACCCTAGTTACACCTTCAAGCTTAATAAATAAGAAACTTAGTTTACTTATTCAAGAGGTTCCATTCGCTTAATAAAGAATCCAATTTAAATCAATTATTAAATAATTCAATCTCATCAATTTATCAATCGTTTCAATTTCTTAAATTTTAATCATTTCAAAACTCATTCGTTAATTATTCCGAACTTAATTATTAATAATTTTAAAACTTAGTTATTAATAATTTCATAACTTAATTATCAATAATTAATAATAATTCCAAATTAGTTATTACTTAATTTCAAAACTTAATTATTAATAATTTCAAGTAGTTAATAATAATTCCAAATTAATTATTACTTAATTTCAAAACCTAATTATTAATAATTTCAAATAATTAATTATTAATGATTTCAAAACTTAATTTTTTATCAATTAAAATTTAAACGAGGTTCTTTCGTCAATTTCTACGTTAATATTTGGTTAAATTCCAATATTCTTATTTCCTTTCATTCAAATTTAAATTCAAATTTTATTTCAAAACTTTATTATTCTTCAAATAAAAATCTTTATTTTATTTAAATCAAACATTGACCAATCGGGTTTAATTTACTTTTCTATCCTAGGCCAAGTTATTTGGGTATTTATCATTTCAACCCGATTCTATTTCAATTCAAAAACCAAAGCATACAAAGGGAACTTGCAGTGTGATAACTGGGATGGTGTCAAAGTAAATAAACAAGCGATAGCATCCATACATAACAATTCAACAATTTATTTAAATAACCCCGAAATAATCGTATTAATTTACATTTGTTATTTATGCAAATTAATATAATTATTTCTAGAATATACACTATCATTTCATGTAGATTAAAGATTTATATTACGGTTTTTCACTTGTCATTCACTTTCAATCCAATATACGTTCAAAGGTTCAAAGTGTAATTTGACAATTCCTATGCATCAATTAACCTAACAATTAAAAGGGGTCATATTTAACCAATTCAATTCAACATATAAATCAGTTTAACTATCTTATATCAATTCAATGCAACTTAACAATAAAAAATAGCATCCAATCACATAGCAAACATTCATCAGCCAAACTTGTATAAGAATATAGTCGTAAAAATTAATTCACCTTTCGTGGATAAAGAATTGACAACTAAGCACGAAGAAGCATGAATGAAGTCGGTACAATACGAATAACGAACACTGCAATATCGACAAAAGAGAGACGATATTAATTCAATGAACGTCATATATAATTTATAAAATTATATAGATGCGCTTACCAATGACAGGGAAAGAGTGAAAGCTGAAAAACTATGCTGCTGCAAAAAGAAGCTCAATCGGTTTCTGCAACAACAGAGAAAAGAAAATGGTTACTATATTTCGGTAACAAAATAGACGTTGCATAATATTCTTTTAGCAACCATTGGAGCGATAGTGCACTGCTGCTATCTCACAACGCAACAGTACACTGTCTCTTCATCCATTATTATTTTTCTTCTTTTTTTTTATAAACACGCAACTCACTTTCAAAAACCGACCCATGTCATTCACACATATACACGTAACCCACGTATGCAACATAACATGCACGCACACATTTTTCCCCCCATACACGACACGCGTGCACAGCACACCGTTCTTTTCCCCCTTCTTCTAATGCAACCATCTCTTGAAACCCTCTTCCTTTATTATTTTTTCAAAAAAAAACAACCGTGCACAGTGTCATTATGTACAACTTCCACATCATTCTACCCCTTCTCCATTCAGCAAGCTTCACACCAACATGTGTATTTCTACAGCAAGCAACCCACGTTCCCATCATGCACACACGGAACACATACACGCACACATACCCCTCAATGAGTTTGCACCCACACACGCACAGTTCGACTTCCCCCCTTCTTCCTGCTGTGCCATACTCACGCCCTATTCTCTTCTGCACTTTTTTTTTTCTTTTTTTCTTCAAGCGAAAGTTGTACACCCCGCCACCAAACTCCTGCACACTTCGAACTCGACGCATGACAACATATGGCACTCTCGGGCTAGGCAAGCGTTGTGGCGCGCATGGAGGAGGAGGAGGCTATGGTGCGGGTTTGCGAGGAGGTGGGCGAGGTGGAGGCGAAGTGAAGGAGCGTGTGTACGTGAGGGAACGGGTGGTGAATAGGGAGGGTGTGCTGGAGTTTCGGCTATAGGTGAACGGAAATGGTGAGTTTGTGGTTTTGAGAAGAAGTGAGGTGGAGTGGTATCGGTTGAGGTTGGAGATGCTTGTGGCTGAGGTGAAGTTCATGTTTTGGTTTCGGCCGAACAGTTTCTCATTTTTTTTACAGACAGAAGACATGGATAAGAAGAAAGGGGTGAGAGTGATTACCTGATGATAAGTGACAGAGATGAACCGTGAAATGAATATGAAATGAAGTGTTTTTTTTCCTTTAAACTTAGTTCAGTAAATAATTTTTTAAACTCCCCAAACGTCATGTTCATTCCCAAAGCAACTCCAGCTACTAGCTCCCAACTACCATCTTAAATGCCTCGGCTGAGATTTATATAATTTTCAAATTTAAGTGAATCTGGGTTAAGGAATTTGGGTTGAAATTGTTTACCCGGTCCGTCCGGAACGGTTAAACTAACGCGATGATTTCCGTCGGACTCCGATTTGTACAAATAAATATACCATTTTGATCAGTGCAATGAGGCTCTTCCAACGGTACACAGATAATTGTGATACGATGGTTTTATAAAAACTTGAATTTACGCCGCTTAAATTGTACGATTTGCAAAACAATTTAAATGGGACAGGCGATGACAGTTTTTGATGAAACGACTTACATCATCTTGATCAGAATAATTTTTACAACATAATTGTGTAAAAATATTTGGATTTGAAAAATAAATAATTTTACGCAGCTTTATATGAATTGATATACAGTAAAACGCAAACGAAATTTACTGTAATATTTTGCGATGAAACTTTTTCTATATTCATATCTAACTGGACACATCTTATAAATAAAGTTTGGACGTTAATTGAGATCGTTTGTAAATTTCAAAATTTTATATTAAAACGATGGATTTTACAATTTTAAACTGGGTCGGAAATTCAGGGTCGTTACAATCTCCCCCGCTCAAAACTTTTCATCCTCGAAAAGGAACGAGACGAGTGAAGTAGGAATGAAATAAGCAGAAAAGATCAAGATAGTTTAAGGAATTTGAATTATATCTGAAATTAATAATTCGGGGTTTGAATTCCGAATACTATCCTTAGTCTCCCATGTACAATCTCGTTAATCTACACTGCCACAACCCGATTCTTCGACTTTCGAAAATCGACATCAATACATCCACTGTATCAACTGTCGAGCAATCGAATGCCAAAAAATCGAACAATGAGGGTTTAAGAAGAAGAGGTAGAAGAAAAAGATAGAAGAAGTAAGGAAACAGAACAGAAACAATATTAGAATCTCACAGTCGCAGCGGTACAACATATAATAGATAAATGAATAATCTTTAAAACAAAGAACTATACCTTCTATACATTACATCATCAGAGTGTACAACAACAATATACAACACAACAAAACAATGGACAGCTATACAAACATGTCCTTACAAATGAATACACAGCGGAAAAGATAATATCATATACAAGTGGTACGTCTCGCCATCCAGCTCGCCACTTGAGCTCCAAAGCACTTCTGAATCCAGAATGACCTGATAACCTGACTCTAGACTGCCCGTGTGGAAATTATGGGCACCCAGAGTTTAGGAAGAGAACAATAAACTCCGGTCAGTCATGGGACTTGTGTGAGAACTCAAAACAGTTATTTATCTTTTAAAACAACAACAACAAAGGAAGTGAAAAATATCCACAATGCTTTTGGAAAATGAAACTACCATACGGCCTCCCCGCACACACACAATGCAAACGTAGAATTGGAGGAGATTTCTCCTTATGATAGTCAAAGATGCTTACTACGCAAAACAAATCAATTTTGATATTATTATTAGTGCATAGTGATGAAAGCATTTCAAAAATAGAATATAAATCTTAGCCAGCATAGACACTCCGAACTATGCCTACTATAGCTACCATCCAAACAGTGGGGCGCCACCATAAGTGAATGGCAGGTAATACAACTAAAACCGTACAAGCTTCATATTGTTTCTTTAGATTTTCCAACAAATGGTCAGGCTAAGGAACTTCCTACTGCCACATGGGATCACCTCTGGCGGGACGTCCCGAGAACCTAACCGGATCTCTGCCAACACAAGGTCGGGTTACCTCTGTAACTAGGTAACTACTACTCGAGTATGCCACTCCCCGGTCCTTTGGTACCTTTATCCGAGGGCCCTCTATCACCAAGCAACAACCACACAGAAAATGAGATTGGAGCAACCAGATAGGTTAAGCATCAGCGCTCCATACCTAACACCACCCTTTTCCAGAAGGAAATGACATACCCTAAAGGGAGCGACCCTCATAACCTTGCCGCATATTCCTGTTTCGACCATTTCCGGAGTGTGAGGTTTGACGAAGTCTCGTCCACAAAGCTACGCTTTTTCACAAAGCCACGCTTTGATCAACAAATGGTCAATAAATAATCATCGCATAGCAACTCAGCAAGCCACATTACCAAATTGGGAGTATATCGCTGATAACCTTCAACTACAAAACCTATGAGCTCGTACGTCTCAAAGAAGGGTGTTAAGCTAAGAGAATAAATTCTCCGCTACCAACAAAGATGTATTTGAAAGAAATCTGCTTTATATCTCAAAATGTAATGTTAGTCACGTAACCATACAAGTCTGTTCCGGGCTCGAACAGAACCGAAGGCACTTCCAAAGAATCCCTTGCAATCCGGGTATTCACAATCCCGATCGAACTTCCCATCACAAAGGAAATCTCCATACCGTAGCTAACGGTGTAGAGACAATCGATAGGTCATCCTACCGTTTTCACAAATACTCGGTCTTCACCATCGGTCTTCAATGCTATCCATTACTTCGTATCACTATTCGGAACGGGTAATCCGAATAACGAGCGCAATAGTTTAAAAATAAGTGTAGCATTCAATTTCAACCAATTCACAACAAATAGCCAATTAAGGGTCAATATTAATAGTCGGTTATTAACTATCAATCAATATTCACAACATAACCCGATTTCAAATAATTTTCCAAATTATTTATTTCCAAAATATCTTTATAAGATATATTTTCCACACTTCAACCATTTGAAAACAGATTTCAAACCACTTTTCACCTTTACAACTTTCATTTCAAAATGGTTCATTTAAACCAACCAAATAAATCCTTACCGATTTATTAAATTTACGTTCCAAATCCGTAAATTTATTCCACACTTTTAAAAATAAATCAATGATTATTTTTAAAACAAATTTCCCTTATAAATTCCATTGTGAATTTACATTTCCAAATATTCACCTTTTATACGATTTTTCAAATCGATTTCAATTATTAACTTTCAATTTATCTTTAAAAGATATAATCTCAAAACATTCACTTCATATTGGAAAACATTTCCATACTTAATAATAAGTAATTCACCAATCCATTTATTTTCAATATTTGGAAAATATTCAATATACTTAAATCACAATTAAGTATATATTTTATTCTTTAAGGAAAACTTCTCTTAAACACATTTATTTGAGTTAAAACGAATGTTGCGTAAAACATGGTTACGACAACCCAAAATCACTAGTATAGGGATTCGAAATTAAGATAGATATATAAACCCCAATACTATATGGAACTTTTCCTTTCGGAAATCATTTACTACATCAACTGTGTTATAGTCCACCATTTCCTTCTATTTCTCGAAAGCGTCTATTTCGACAATGAATGTTGAAATCTATGGTTTCGATACTTAATACATTTTAAAACATTTTTGAATCATTTTAATTCTGTTCAAAATATCACTTTCCCAAAATATTTCTTTAATATATTATTCACTATCCAAAATCGTGAATATACTTCGTTAACCAAATTCAATTTCTATATATTTTATTTAAAGGATTATCCACTTTCCCAAAATCGTGGATATATTTCCTTTAATAAACTATAATAATTAAACTTATTAAAATAAGTCGATTTCGGATTTATAAAATAACGTTTATAAATTCCATTTATACTTTATAACAACTTCAACTTATAAAACCACTTTAATAACAAATTCTATCCATATTCCATTTACACGCCAAAATCCAATTTATAAGTTAATTACTTATAAATCTTTTATTTTACAAAATCTATTCATTTTATAACTTCACAATTTATAAATCTATCGATTTCATCCACTTATGAAATCCATTTATACTTCATTTTAACACTTATAAAAACTCATTTTATAATTCCAATATTTTAGTTTATAAATATCAATTTTATAAATCTTTTATATAAATCATTTATAATAATTTAAAAATCCCAATTTAAACCATTTTATAAATTAATCAACTACTTATTTCAAAAATCACATTTCGGTTATATTTTACAAAAATCATAATATTTATAACATAAAAATTTCAACGTTTATTTATTTAAAATGAATCAATTCCAAAATTAAATTTTATTATGAATTCTCAACTTAATTTTCAAAAATCAAATTTTATTTATTTTCGGCACCTAACGATACCAAAAATATATTCGGCTAAAATTTAGCCTTTAACAATTTCAATCACAAAGATAATCACGCAGATTATAAATAGATCAACACACAACATTGAAACCAATTCAATCGTTTGAGGAATCCAGTTGGATCCCTCCAACCTGTTTCCGTGCATCCAAAGATGTTAGCACAATACCAATTCCGCTTCGAGACGGAATATCGCGTTATATGGGATTTATAAAATATTATCCGCTATTATGCGGCGCAATAGGGTCTCATCCACTATATAATGTGGGAAATCAACTCCACATACATATATAATACCAATTCCATTCAAGTTGGAATTATCGCGGTATATGTGTTTAATAAATAACCTCTGCTTAATATACGGCGTATAGGGTCTATTTCAATACAACAGATAATAACTATCATCCAATCACACAATTAAGCAATTTTAAATCTAACTATTTAAAATTTAAATCAAAACAATTCGATTGAGTGAGAAGTTCTCACCTTGAGTTTCCGATAATAGTTGTAGCGTTTTGTTTCGAATAAAATTAAATGTGTGTTTAATTTTACCCGAAATTATCACTAGCTCCAAACGACTCCAAACCAGCTCCATTACGTAGTGCTCGACAAAACGCTTGCAACGCAATTTGTTTCGTAATTTTCCGACCTCGTATGAACAAGTTATCAAATTTTAAAGATCACGCGATTTTAAATATAAATAAATTTACACTTTTATTTTAATTTTAAACCTAACTTCCATCATAGCCGCACGTTACTTTCTAGAGAATCACAGCCGAAGGTTCATGCTTCTTCCCAAATGCGATACCAGGTGAAGAACGCAACCGAACCCAATTGCCGCCCCCCTATGCCCTAAATCTCGCGGCCAATATACACGACTTCACGTTGATTGGATACCATCATGCGATAGCTCATCGCCTACTCCATGCTCGGCTAGAGAAGCTTGAAGCTCGACCCCCCCCCCCCCCCCGCTATCTCGAAAACGTGGACGAATGTTGGTCGTTCAAGCAAGGATTACCGCCAATCCGTAGCTCTAAAAACGATCTTGACCGTTGAGAATATAGAGCTTGATACGCTCTACAATTTTCATTTAGGAAGTTTCTTGAAATAATTGATGGATTTGAAGAAATGAGGAGGAGTAGATAAATGTTTTTCGGCCATTGAAAAACAAACTGGTGATTGAAGGTTTGCAATTAGGGTTAGGGTTTCTGAGCGCAATTTAGAAATATGGAGGCCTTTTTATAGAAAATTCGCCAAAACACTATTCATCCAAAATTTTCCGAACTTCAAACGAAGCATGCCGGCTGGCATTTCTAGGGTTTACCCCGCGTTCCGGACACAATCGTATAGGTATCGAGAGCCAATTCGATCATCTGTGCGAGTTACAGAAATAAACGATCAATTTTAAATTAAATCGATTAAACCAATTTCTATTCATTTTGGCTTGCCTCGGACAAACCGTAAATCCGATTGACACGAAATTTGAAACCCCACAATAATATAACATTACGGATCCGATGAAACTGGTTTCGTCGAAATCCGAGACTGTTTAAAAATGACTATTTTCACTAGTCGATTAAATATTTAAAATATTCAATTTTCACAAATTGACTTTTAATTCAATTTTGAAAGTTCACAAACATTGTTCTAACTCCAATATGATTTAATATAACTTTACAAATCAATTTTAATCACATTAAACCCAATTTCCAATTATTTATGCAATTTCAAATATTAAATTATCGATTTAATTATCCAATTAAATCTAAATATTCGAAAAATAAATTATTCGACTTACAAATTTTACTTGTTGATATTTCAAATCAATTAAATATCTGAATTTCAAATGACATAAATTCTGGGTCGTTACATGCACTCCATTGTACTTTGAAGAGATTTACCAACTTCCTTCTGAGTTGCTTTGTCTCACGATCGATTATCCGCAGTGGCTTTCGCTTAATAGTCAAATCAAGGTCAATAACTATCTCTTCCAACTGAGCAGTGGGAATAGTCATAGATGGATCGTGCACAACTTTGTGAAGATGTGAGACGTGAAACACATCGTGCACACCAGCGAACTTCTCTGGTCATGCAACTCTATATGCCAATGTTCCGACTCTTTCTGTAATCTCAAACGGACCAACAAATCTGGAGATAACTACCATTTTCTTCCAAATCAAACAATATTCTTTAAAGGCGACACTTTCAGAAATACTTTGTCTCCTACACTAAATTCGAGATCTCTTCTCCTTTTGTCAGCGTAGCTCTTCTGTCTATCATGTGCCGTCTTTATCTTCTTCCTGATTTCTTCGACTTTTTCAGAAGCTTCCATAATTATTTCTGGACCAAGCACTAATCGATTACCCGACTCGATCCAACAAGCTAGCGATTTACACGGCCGTCCATATAAGGCTTCGAACGGTGCCATACCAATGCTTGCCAGATTTATAAAGGATAACTAATTCAAATTCAAATATACTTATTCAAATTTGAAATTTAAATTCTTTACCTGGTAACTATTATTGTAAGTGAATTCAACCAAGTGAAGATGGTCCTCCCAGGATCCACCAAAGTCAATAATACAAGCTCGGAGAAGGTCTTCCAAAATCTGATTCACCCTCTCAGTTTGGCCATCTGTCTAAGGATGGTAAGCTGTGCTCAGATTCAGTTTGGTGCCCAAAGTATAATGAAATGCTTTCTAGAATTTACTGGTGAAAATAGGATCTCTGTCGCATTCAATACCGGATGGTACACCATGAAATTTAACAACTTCTCTCATGTATATCTCGGCCAAACTCGAAACTGTACGAGTGGACTTGACTGGAATAAAGTGAGTGGATTTCGTCAGTCTATCGACAATCACCCAAATGCTTTCGTTACCCTTCCTAGTCCTTGGTAGCCCATCAATATAGTCCATAGAAATTTGCTTCCATTTCCATCCTGGAATCTCTAATGGTTGAAGCAAACCTGCTGTCTTTCTATGGTCAGCTTTAACTTGTTAGCAAGTTGTGCATGTGCTAACATAGGTAGAAATATCGCACTTCATCCCACTCCACATATATAGTTTCTTCATATTCTGGTACATTTTAGTAACACCAGGATGAAATGAAAGTGATGATTTATGGTTTTCTCTCATCACTTCCTGCCTAAGACCATCAACATTAGGGACACAAATGCGATTATCAATTTTCAACATTCCATTACTATCAACATGTGCACCTAATTTAGTGTCAGCATTTCCAACTCTTCTGAGAACTATATCTTTGATGCGATAAAGAAAAGTGTCTTCGTATTGTTTGGCTATAATACGATCCATAAGAGCTAGGGAGACGGAAAGCTGGAATAACATTCCTTCAATAATATTACAACATGCCATAGCTTGGTTTCTGCTCAAAGCATCGGCTACGGCATTGCTTTCACTGGAGTGTAATTTATATCAAGATCATATGCAGCTAAGAATTCGAGCCATCGGACTTGTCTCTGATTCAAATCCTTTTGCGAGAAGATTTATCTCAATGACTTATGGTCAGTGAATAACTCGAATTTGGTTCCCAATAGATAGTGCCTCCATAGCTTAAGAGCAAATACAACCACAAGAAGCTCTAAATCGTGAGTTGCATAATTTGCTTCATGGGTCTTTAACTGTCGACCCGCATATGCAATAACCTTTCCTTTCTGCATTAAAACTGCTCCAAGTCCATCACGGCAGGCATCAGTATAGATGGTCAATCCTTCGCTACCGTCAATGACTATAAGAACTGGGGCAGATGTCAACCTTCGCTTCATCTCATTGAAAGCCGCTTCGCACTTTTCACTCCAAATAACTTTCACATTCTTTTTGGTCAATGAGGTAAGTGGGGCAGCAATACGAGCAAAGTTTTTTATAAATCCGCGATAATAGCCGGCCAAGCCTAAGAAACTATGGATATCTATAGGAGTTTTGGGAGTCTCCCAATCATTGATTACAGCGATCTTAGCTGGATCGACCGAAATCCCATTCTTCGAAATAATATGGCCAAGAAAATGAACTTCATCTCTCCAAAAGTGGCATTTCGAAAACTTGGCTTTAAGCTGATGTCTGCGAAGAGTTTCAAGAACAAAAGACAAATGTGACCTATGCTCTTTCTCGTCTTTAGAGAAGACGAGAATATCGTCGATGAAAATAAGAACGAACTTGTTAAGAACATTCCGAAAAACTCTATTCATCAAATCGACGAAATAAGCTGGAGCATTAGTGAGGCCGAACGGCATAACTAGCCATTCATAGAAACCATTTTCAGTGCGGGATGCTGTTTTAGGAATGCTATCCTCAGCGCTTCTGAGTTGGTGAAATCCGGTAGCCAAATCAAGTTGGGAGAAGACTTTAGCTCCATGAAGCTGGTCGAATAGATCGTTGATGCGGGGCATCGGATACCCGTTCTTGTGTGTGAGCTTGTTTAGCTCCCTATAGTCCACACACATTCTGAGAGAGCCATCAGATTTTGTGACAAATATAACTGCGGTGCCCCATTCTGAATGACTGCGCCGAATCAAGCCTTTAGAAAGTAAATCTTCAATTTGAACATTCAACTCTGCCTTTTCTTTAGGAGCCATTCTCCTAGGAGGGAGAACTACTGGTCGTGCACCAGGAATAAGGTCAATGCGGAATTCGATTTCCCGCAGAGGTAGTAGAGAATTGACTTCTCCAAACACATCAGAAAAGAATTGAACAACTGGAGTAGAGCTAAGTTCACTTGGATGGGAGTCAAGAGAAAATATAAAACTCCCAGCACATTCTTGAGGCGATTTGCCTTAAATAACTAAAGGTAATCTCTTGTCGTCGATAAGAGAGACGGTTCGAGCTTTGCATGAGATAACGGCTTCGAACTTTCGCAGCTAATCAATACCCAATAGGATATCGAATGCCTCGAATCCAAGTACGAAGAAATCCCAAGTAAAACGATGCATGCCATACATAAGTTGACATATTTGCAAACCCTTTTGAGGTTAGCGGGCCCTCCAATAGGGTTAGATACACATAAGAAGGTAGATGCAAGAATAGGTTCCAATCGAGGTTTATTACATAAATCAATAGATATGAAACTATGTGTTGCTCCGGGTCAAATAGAACTCTAACAGGTGAAGAATGCAACATAAAAGTACTCTGTAAAGTACCTTGATTATCTGGAACTTCTGGCGCAGGTGTGGAAATAGCAAAAACTCCAGATGGGGTACCTCTCTTCTGTGTTGGGCAGTCTTTCTTAAAGTGTCCTGGCTGTAAGCAAATGTGACATACGTCTCTCTTGGTCATCTGAGCCGGTGGCGGAATAGATGCATCCTTTGGGGATGGGCAACTAATGGCATAGTGACCTTTATGGTTGCAGTTAAAGCAGGTGATAGATGAGATGTCTATGGGCATCTTCTGAGAATAGCCAATCCCGGATTTCTTCTTCCAGTTCTTCTTCTGTTGCTCAAAATTTGGCTTCCTCTTCCCAGTCTGACTAGAGGATGACTGAATAGCTGGAACCTTAGTGACTGATGTTCCTTTAGGCTTTCCCTCATATCGAAGAGAAAAATCCATCAACTCAGTGAAAGTTCCATGGACATGAGCGGTGAGGAGCTCGTAACACTCAAGGCGTGCGCCATGCATGAACTTCTCATTCTTAAGCAGAGGTGTGTCGATCAAACTGGGTCCGAACTTAGATAGTTCGTTGAATTTCCTTTCATGCTCAGTGAAGGTCATGTTGCCTTGCTTGAGATCCATAAAAGACCGATAGAGTTGGGCCTTCCCAGCAACTGGCATCCACTGAGCCGTAAAGGAATCCTTATTTACAAGTGATATGAAACAAGTCAAAATTTGATGAGGTAAAAGAAATTTTCTTTAGATAAAATTTTATATAGATTACTACCTTAACTGGGCCCAAGTGATGGTTTCTTCATCAGTACGAGAAGTGACTGACTCCCACCAATCTTGTGCAGCATCCTGAAGCTGCCAAGCGGCCAACTTATGCTTCTGAGCGTCTGTGATCTCTAAGCCAGTAAAGATCCTCTCCAAACTATTTAGCCATTGCTATGCTTCGATGATACTCTCGGATCCAGTGAATTTGACTCTGCCAAGCTTAGTGTATTCCTTGCTAAGAGTGGAGAATTTGACTACGGGAGCTGGGGCACGTGGTTCGGGAGCATTTCCCCTACCCCTGCCTCTAGCATTACTTCTGGTAGCCATCCTGGAATACCAAAAGTGATTTTAGAATTAAAGAAAGAGATTTATAGAATCTTAAAGAAATTCAAATCGAATGAATTCAGAATGCAATCAAAAGATAAGGATTCTGAAATGATTCTCCTCATTCTAGGGTATGGTTACCCTATCTCTAATGAGCTTTAAACTCCACAGGCTAAGGTTTTCGGGAACCAAAGCTATGATACCAACTGTAACAAACCGTGTATTTGTACCATTTAAATTGACGATATTCCAACTCGTCAACTTAAATGATACAAAACACGAATCATTAATGGAGTGTGTATATATATATATAAATGAGAATCATCACAGAATCACATAAATATAACATTACAGAATAATGCAGTGGAAAATATAACATAATCATAAGAGTAGTTCATGAAGCTACCCATAAATACAACAATGTCTCAAATAAAAGAAATAGAACAACATAGAAGTCCAATAGTCCAAATAGAAATAACAATACTGATAAGATAAGATAGTGATAGTCTTTGGTCTTCAGCTCCAAGTAGAACAGCAACAGCGATCCTCAGTCTGATCCGAGCATAAGCATAAACAAACACTCGAATCGGTACATATATTCTTATACATATAATATGGTTCAAATTCAAAATAACAATAACTCAAAGATGAATGGAATAACATCTTTCAAGATCCGTTAAACTATTTATACATAATAGTGTACAATACATAGATAATGTCTAACAGTAAAATATCAAAATAGTGTTAAGGCGTTACCATTGTCCCCCTCAATGCGTTTCATATAGCATTATAGACTATACAGCACTGTAAACTCCACCGTAAACTAGTGGGATATCAGGGAGTACTCCATAGGTATAATACAAAACAAATTCGTGGTGGTCGCCTATATGGGAATACAAGTATGACAAGGCACATGAAGCAATACCCAAGGTAGTGAAACTATCGTTTGCCTGATCCGAACTGGTGAGAACGCATAGCCGCAACGATCGCAACACCGCGAAACAACACTCCAAATTCAAGGGTGCGCACCAATCAATCACAAAGTAAATGAGTAGTTTACGAAGAAGTGTGTTTGCTCGAGGTAACTAACCCCATTTGGCCCGGCACGGCTCCTGTTTTAGTCATTTACAATTTGACACAAGTGTCAAGGCTATCTATTATCGTTCTCTTTCTTCAGTCATTGCGTTCGTCAATCCAACCACTTCATTTTGGATCACACTCCGCGTATAGTTATTAAAGTGGTTTTCGGTTTAGATAGTGAGTATGTCTCTAACCGACTCCGGTTCCTTTAATAACCTTCGTAATTAATTTACTGATTGGTCGTTTAATATATTTCAAAACCAATTCAAATTCAATTTCAATTAGAATTCGTAATTCAACATTGCATTTGTCTTTCCAAAACAATTTCCAAAATTTACGTTTCATAACTTCCCAATTTCATTTTAGAATTCTATACTTCAATTTCAAAAGTTAATTTTAAACAATTCAAATATATGCTTAAATTTGAATATAAGTTCCATTCCATAATCATTTAAACTTAATTTAGCGTTCAAATCAATTTAAAACTCATTTATCGATTTCATTCAATACTCATTAACTAATTTATCATTAAAACAACTTCCGTTCAATTTCCAATTCATTAAATTAATCACTTAAGTTTAACTTCATTATGTAAAGCTTATGAATTTAATTTCAATTAAACTTGTCATCCAATACTTTAAATTTCAAGTCTTCCATTTGTTTCGATAAGCGCATTTTGTTTCTTGTAGAAGAAATCTAATTTCATTTGCTTACTGCCTTAGTCACACCTTCAAGCTTAATAAATAAGAAACTTAGTTTACTTATTCAAGAGGTTCCATTCACTTAATAAAGAATTCAATTTAAATCAATTATTAAATAATTCAATCTCATCAATTTATCAATCATTTCAATTTCTTAAATTTTAATCATTTCAAAACTCATTCATTAATTATTCCGAACTTAATTATTAATAATTTTAAAACTTAATTATTAATAATTTCATAACTTACTTATCAATAATTTCAAATAATTAATAATAATTCCAAATTAATTATTACTTAATTTCAAAACTTAATTATTAATAATTTCAAATAATTAATAATAATTCCAAATTAATTATTACTTAATTTCAAAACCTAATTATTAATAATTTCAAATAATTAATTATTAATGATTTCAAAACTTAAATATTAATCAACTAAAATTTAAACAAGGTTCTTTCGTCAATTTCTACGTTAATATTTGGTAAATTCCAATATTCTCATTTCCTTTCATTCAAATTTTATTCAAAACTTTATTATTCTTCAAATAAAATCTTTATTTTATTTAAATCAAACATTGACCAATCGAGTTTAATTTACTTTTCTATCCTAGGTCAAGTTATTTGGGTATTTATCATTTCAACCCGATTCCATTTTAATTCAAAAATCAAAGCATACAAAGGGAACTTGCAGTGTGGAAACTGGGATGGTGTCAAAGTAAATAAATAAGCAATAGCATCCATACATAACAATTCAACAATTTATTTAAATAACCCTGAAATAATCGTATTGATTTACATTTGTTATTTATGAAAATTAATATAATTATTTATAGAATCTACACTATCATTTCATGTAGATTAAATATTATTACATTAGGGTTTTTCAGTTGTCATTCAGTTTCAATCCAATATACGTTCAAAGGTTCAAAGTGTAATTTAACAATTCCTATGCGTCAATTAACCTAACAATTAAAAGGGGTCATATTTAACCAATTCAATTCAACATATAAATCAGTTTAACTATCTTATATCAATTCAATTTAACTTAACAATAACAAATAGCATCCAATCACATAGCAAACATTCATCAGCAAAAATTGTATAAGAATATAGTCGTGAAAATTAATTCACCTTTCATGGATAAAGAAATTGACAACAAAGCACGAAGTAGCACGAATGAAGTCGGTACAATACGAATAACGAACACTTCAATATCGACAAAAGAGAGATGATATTAATTCGATGAACGTCATATATAATTTATAAAATTATATAGTTGCGCTTACCAATGATAGGGAAAGAACGAAAGTTGAAAAACGATGCTGCTGCAAAAAGAAGCTCAATCAGTTTCTGCAACAATAGAGAAAAGAAAATGGTTACTATATTTTGGTAACCAAATAGACATTGGAAGTGATAGTGCACTGCTGCTATCTCACAAAGCAACAGTGCATTGTCTCTTCATTCATTATTATTTTTCTTCTTCTTTTTTATAAACTCGCAGCTCACTTTCAAAAACCGACCTATATCACTCACGCATACACACGTTGCCCACGCATGCAACATAACATGCACGCACACATTTTTCCCCCATACATGACACGCGTGCACAACACACCGTTCTTTTCCCCCCTTCTTCTAATGCAGCCATCACACGCAATCCTCTTCCTTTATTATTTTTTTCAAAAAATAAAAACAACCGTGCACAGTTTCATTATGTACAACTTCCATATCATTCTACCACTTCTCCCTTCAGCAAGCTTCACACCAACACATGTATTTCTACAGCAAGCAACCCACGTTCCCATCATGCACACACGCAACACGTACACGCACACATACCCCTCAATGAGTTTGCACCCACACATGCACAGTTCAACTCCCCCTCCCCCTTCTTCCTGTTGTGCCATACTCACGCCCTATTCTCTTCTGCACTTTTTTTCTTCAAGCAAAGTTGTACACCTCGCCACCAAACACCTGCACACTTCGAACTCGACGCACGACAACATACGGCACTCTCACGCTAGGCAAGTGTTGTGGCGTGCATGGAGGAGGAGGAGGCAATGGCGTGGGTTTGCGAGGAGGTGGGTGAAGTGGAGGCGAACTGATGGAGTGTGCGTACGTGAGGGAATGGGTGGTGAATGGGGAGGGTGTGCTGGAGTTTCGGCTACAGGTGAAGGGAAATGGTGAGTTTGTGGTTTTGAGAAGAAGTGAGGTGGAGTGGTATCGGTTGAGGTTGGAAATGCTTGTGGCTGAGGTGAAGTTCATGTTTTGGTTTCTGCCGAATAGTTTCTCGTTTTTTTTACAGATAGAAGACATGGATATGAAGAAAGGGGTGAGAGTGATTACCTAATGATAAGTGACAGAGATGAACCGTGAAATGAATATGAAATGAAGTGTTTCTTTTCCTTTAAACTTAGTTCAGTAAATAATTTTTAAACTCCTCAAACGTCATGTTCATTCCCAAAGCAACTCCCCAGCTACTAGCTCCCAACTACCGTCTTAAATGCCTTAGCTGAGATTTATAAAATTTTCAAATTTAAGTGAATCTAGGTTAAGGAATTTGGGTTGAAATTGTTTACCCGGTCCGTCTGGAACGGTTAAATTAACGCGACGATTTTCGTCGGACTTCGATTTTCACAAATAAATATACCGTTTTGATCAGGCGACGAGACGCTTCCAACAGTACACAGATAATTGTGATATGATGGTTTTATAAAAACTCGAATTTACACCGCTTAAATTGTACGATTTGCAAAACAATTTAAACGGGACATGCGATGATAGTTTTTGACGAAACGACTTACATCATCTTGATCAGAATAATTTTTACAACATAACTGTGTAAAAATATTTGGATTTGAAAAATAAATTTTACGTAGCTTTATATGAACTGATATACAGTAAAACACGAACGAAATTTACTATAATATTTTGCGGCGAAACTTTTTCTATATTCATATCTAACTGGGCACATCTTATAAATAAAGTTTGGACATTAATTGAGATTGTTTGTTAATTTCAAAATTTTATATTAAAACGATGGATTTTAAAATTTTAACCTGGGTTGGAAATTTAGGGTCGTTACAGTATGTAGTGTGTATGTGCAAATACATGCCGCTACCTGGATACATCCTTACTAACAGAAGAAAATCAAAGCATCTCATCAGCATATCATTTTGGCTTTAAGAAGATCACTGCAATGCTAGGTTTTCCAGTTTTCTGCATTTGCTTCAAACTCTAACAGGTGAGTGAACACAATATTTAAGAACTTAAGTAAACTAAGATATACGCATGTGATTCTTGAATTAATTGTGCATGTATGTGAATTTTCAAGTATGTATCTCTGCGTATAAACGTGTTTGTTCTGTGCATGCTGAATATACCTGATCTTCTTTGTTATCTTAGTTACAGAGTTGAAAAATAAGCAAAGAAATTCAATTTATCTTCATCTAGCCACTGATAGGCTTAGAGTTTCAAACAAAACAAGTTTGTTTAAACATAATTAGATCTAAAAATAGTTTTAAGTATGATTGTGATTTACGGCATCCGGAAAATTAGTTTTATAGAGAAAATTTTAAAATATGTTAAATTCAAATGTTGAAAATTGTTGTTTCAATTATATAACTTGAATCATCGTTAGAAAATAGGATTTTTAAGATGAAATTGGTGATTTTTAGATTAGTATATGTTGGGAATTTCTGAGATGATCAGAAATTGGTTATTTATCAAATTCTGACAATCGCGACGCTTAGATGTGTCGGGGTTGGGGTCAAAGCTAGCTGAAAGGCAGACGTATTCGAGAAAAATGGAGAATGATTTTCTGGTGGCTGTGGTGATGGGAAGGGACGTAGTAGGGTTTCGAAGGTGGTCTGTGTAATCGAGATGTTTGAGGTATTCGCGATGCCGTGAGAAGGCTGGAAGGAATCGCGACCTGAGCTATCGGTTTATCATGTCAAGGCGATGCTCTAGTACGATCGGCGATGGTACTCGAAGGCGAAATCATCGGTGGATGATTGTTTCTTCGGAGTGTTGGGTTTCTAGTTTTTCTTGGATAATCAATTTGTCGACAGGTTGTTTCGATCGAGGTTTTTGGTGGTCAAGGGACTTGCTGGGATCGGAGTGGATGAATATGGATTGTCGGAGGCATGGTCGCCGTCCAGGGAATGGTGTGCATGTACACCGTGATATGGTATGCAAGTGGATGGAAGAACTTGAAGAAGAAGATGGAGTCACTCGAGTTCGACGCGAGGTTGTGTCGTGAATTGCTCAAAGTATTTGAGTTTGTGAATTTTTTTCTTTTCTTTTCTCGGGCTGGACTCGAGAACAACAAGTTTTGGCCCGGGTTTTACTTTTAACCTGGAGATTTGTTAAGTTTTCGAATAAATGATTTTAAACTTATTAAATTTAAGTTTTAATTTAATTTAAATTAAAATGGTTGATAAGAGTTTAATGTAATGTTTGGGTTATCTTAATTTAATCTTGTTTTATTAACAAAGGAAATTAAGGTTAATTACTTAAGTTAATTAAGATGTTTAATTTAGGTAATCAAATTAAGATAAAATAACTTCTAATTTATTTAGTGTAGTTGATTATTTAAATTTGGTTTGATTAATCTAAGTAATCAAAGGTTAATTAATTAAGCAATAATTAATTAATGGATGTAATTAGAGATTAATTATTATATGTTAAAAGGATTTTAAGAGTTATCACTTAATGAAGTAATTAAGTAACTAGAGATGAATTGATTGGTAATTAAGAATTAATTACATTGTAATTAATAATGGTTAATTTAAACTTTAATTACTTAGAGAAGTAATTGGAGAATTGTTAATAGTTGATGGAGGTCATTTACTAGGAATTATGAAATGGTTTATTAATATGAATAATTTAAGATAATTAATTAGATTAATTAATTAAGGATAATCATTTGTGGAATTGGACAAGAATAGTTACTTAATGAAAGAAATTAATGATTAATTACGTAGTGTAATTAATTTAGGATTTGATTGATTAAGAAAACTAACAAAGGGTTAGTTAATTAATGAATATGATTAATTATAGGACAATTAATCAATATAAGTGATTTTAGGATGATTAGTTTTTGTAATTAAATAAGATTTAATTATTTGTTGTAATTAAAGAATAATTAGTCAAGGGTGATTAATTAAGAAGGCTAATTAAAGGATGATTGATTAATTGATTTATAATTGATAAATATTAAGTAAAGGTAATCTAAGTGATTAAGATTAGTAATTAATGTAATTGGAGACAAATTAAATTAATTTTTGGAATAATCAATCTTGCTTATGAATGATTGAATGATGTTAAATGCTTTAAAATGGTTGATATCTCTGATATGAAATGTTTTGTGATATGATATGTTTGGACAGTGATAATGTGGTTATCTATCTATGATAAATTGCTACGTACATGTGACATCTGGTATTTTAAAATTTAATTGTATTCTCCTAAAAACTTGGATTAAGAGGATATTGGATTCGAAGAGACCAAGGTCGGATATTTGTAAATATCCGAAACCACTTCTATTTGGAATTTACAATTATTCTTTATAGATTTGATGTGTGAAGTCAATTATTGAAATGGGATAATATGGACTTTTGAACTAAGTTAGAATACTTAGAATTTGATTTGTGAAAAAAAAGTTGAGCATATCAAGTAATGAACTTGTAGTGAAGTACGAGTTACTTGGGTTTTCTTTTATGGTTTGAACTTAGTATTTCAAATTATATGGGTTTACTCACGCTGGTTTCCAGCGTGACCTGAGTGTTACTTTGATGTAATGCTCGGGTCAGACCGAGTATTACAGATTTTCAGGCAAGGACGTTTAGAGCCCAGGTGACGAGCTGGATGGCAGGAATGTATGGAGCGTTTCTGCAGTAAGATATTTTTGTTTATCTGTGATATGTTGATTAAAATACTATTTAAAAGAAAATTTTGAAATTAAATACATATTAAATAAATTACATATATATAAGTCCAAATTATACTATTAAAGCATTTATTTAAAATTTAAATTCAAATTCAAAGCCAAATTCAAATCTACTCACATATACACACATATGTATAATTTGAATTCAAATGGTTTTAAAAACATTTATTATTTCAAATTTTAAACTCAAATGAAATTGAAATCTTGTTCATAAAATTTAACACTTATTTTGTTTGATATGAACTTTTCAAATTAATCTCAAATTAAATTTAAAAATTCAAATAAATTACTAAATTAAATTGATAAAATTTTGGGATGTTATAGACTTCCCCCTTAAGAAAATTTCGTCTCGAAATTTGAAAGAGAGATCAAAGCAAACAAAGGAAGAAAGAAAAAAGAGAGAAGGGCTTACCGGTTTAAGCCAGAATATCCACTCTGCAATTGGGATGGGACTTTTGCACTGTCCTCTGTCTTCCAAGTACAGTCCTTTGGATCACCGCTCCATTGCACTTTAACCAATTTCACAACTTTGTTCCTCAAATTTTTTTCACCACGGTCGCTTATTTTCAATGGATCTCTTTTAACTACTAAGTTGGGAGTGATTTCAAGATCCTGCTGTGCTGCCTCTTCAATGATACTATCTAGATTTTGCTCATATTTTCGAAGATGTGAAACGTGAAATACATCGTGTATGCCAGATAACTAGCTAGGTAGCTGCACTCGATATGCCAGAGGACCGATCCTTTCCAATATAGGAAAAGGACCAATATATCGTGGTGCCAACTTACCAGTCTTTCCGAATCTTAACACACCAAGCATTGGAGACACTTTCAAGAAAACGCTCCAACTTGAAATTCTAAAGCTCTTCTCCTACAGTCGTAATAACTCTTCTGGTGACTTTGACCAGTTATTAACTTCTTCTGATCGCTTTTAATTTGTTGACAATTAGCACAGCGACTCATATATATAGATATATTCCTTTTCATTGTCTTCGACCAGAAAGTTCTTTTGATATCTCTATAAATCTTATTAACTCCTGGATGGATACTGAGTTTAGATTTGTGACACCTCATCTAAAACTTCACGTTTCAGATCAGGGATGTCTGGGACACACATCCTGCCTTTTAATCTTATAATCACATTATTATCGATTCCAAAGCTGGAATCCTCACCTCGATGAATCCTCCCATATATTTCCTAAAGAAACTTGTCTTTGTTTTGCTTGTTGGCGATTTTCTCAAGAAGAGTAGGAGTGACAACAAGATGAGCAAGAACAGCATGCTTCCTACTTAAAGCATCGGCAACCACATTGGCCTTTCTGGGAGTATACAGAATATCTAGGTCATATGACGCTAGAAATTCTAACCATCTTTGTTGCCTCAAATTTAAATCTTTCTGAGTGAAGAGGTATTTCAAAGATTTGTGGTCGGTGAATAATTCAAAATTTTCACCTAGAACAAGAAGGATTCATTAAGTACATACCTTAAATTAAATTAAACTTTTAAATTTTTGTAAAGCTAAAAAAAGAAGATTTTTACCCAAAAGATAGTGTCGCCAGATTTTCAAAGCGAAAATAACAGCTAGAAGCTCGAGATCATGAGTTGGATAATTTTTCTCATACGGACGTAATTGTCTACTCGCGTAGGCAATTACTTTCCCATTCTACATTAGCACCGCACCCAAATCATCTCCACAAGCATCGGTATAGACAGATAAACCTTGGTTCCCATTAATGATAGCGAGAATGGGAGTGGTAGTTAATCTCCTTTTCAACTCTTGGAAAGATTCATTACATTTTGGAGTCCAATCGAATTTAGCATTCTTCATTGTTAGCTTGGTCAATGGACTGGCCAACTTGGAGAAATCTTGGACAAACTTTCATTAATATCCCGCTAAACCCAGAAAAATTCAAACTTCTTTTGGGGTGGTGGGTCGCTTCCATTCTAGAATAGCAGAAATCTTTCCCAGATCAACAAAGATTCCTTCTTCATTAACAATATGGTCGAGAAATTTGACTTCTTTAACCCAAAAATGGCATTTAGAAAACTTTGCAAACATAATGTCCTTCCTTAATATCTCTAAAACAATTCTAAAATGCTCTGCATGCTCCTTTTTGGTTTTGGGGTAGAGTAGGATATCATCAATAAACACAAGTACAAATTTATTCAGCACTTCCCGGAATGCACGAGTCATTGAATCTACGAAGTATGTGGGAGCATTTGTTAGTCTAAAAGGCAGCTAACCATTCGTAGAAAATGTCTAGACCCCTGAAAGCGGTCAAGTGAACGCAGTCTTCGGCTACTCGTAGCTGATGGAATCCCTGGGATAGATCCATCTTAGAAAAGAACCGAGCGCCATGAAGTTGATCGAATAGATCGTTGATTCTAGGTAAAGGCAATTTGTTCTTGAGAGTTTGTTTATTTAGATTGTGGTAGTCTACACACAATCTCAAGGATCCGTCGGATTTAGCAACAAACACTACAGCTGAACCCCATTCGGAAACACTAGGACGTATCAACCCTTTTTCTAGCAATTGTTTTATATTGTGATGATTGGTTTGTTGTGTGGTATATGGATTCTTGTCTGTATAATCTGTACAACTCTATTGATAGGGATCTCTAAACGCTTGTGCAGAACAATTCAGCACAGTATTGTTTTAAAATAGGGTAAATGAGATAATTTTACCCAAAGTATATTTGTATATAAAAGGAAATGATTTTCGTAAACTATTATAGTATATGGTTGTTTGATTGTTAAGGGAACAGTAATATTAAATATTATCATTATTGAATAAGAAGTTGAAATCGTAACTAAAAATTTAAGAAATAAAGTCCATATACAAATGGGATTTGTAAATATAAATTTTAAATGTGATTTATAATTTGAAAAAGAATTCCAGAGGAATATTTGAAACTGTTTTGGAAAGGATTAGAAATTTGGAAAGTTTGGAAATTAAATCCCTTTTTAGTTTGAAAATGATTTTCAAAGGTTTTGGAAAAATGTTTTGAAGGGATAAAAGCACTAAACTCTTTTCAGTCGCTGGAAAATAAGATTCGCCGCATCGAAGGGGACCGGGACGCTGTGGGTTTCGCGATGGATTCAATTTGGGAACAGCGGTAAGGTTCTCTTGTTTTTTTTATCAATTTATATATCGAAGAATATATATATATATATTTGGTTAGAAATATATGTATGCAGTAAACATGAGAAGCATTGATTTGTTTATTCAATTTAAAATTGAAAAAAAAAATTAAATATTTGTATGATTGATGGTAAAATAAATTACAGTGATTATTTACAGGAAACAAAAAATATTTTATATAAGTAAAGTTTGAAAAAAATATAGATATAAATTTATATGGATTATTTTTAACGAAAAGAATAAAGTAAATATATATACATACATAAGATTTAGGAATATAAAAGTTTATATAAAGAAAATTTGATTTTCAAAGTCTATAAATAGAGTTTCAAAATGAAATAAATAAACCTATACATATTTTTTAATTTTAAATTTTTTATATTATAAAGATAAGTTTAATTAATAAACGTATTCAATTTATTTTAGTTATCTAAGATTATTTAAAATGGAAATTCAGTTTCAAATTTAACTTTTAGTTAAATAAATTTGTTAAAAGGGATTTGTTTAGAAATTAAAAGTATTGGTTTATAATTAATCTAATTAATTATCTTAAGATACTAAAAAGAGAATTTTTTGGTTTAAAATTTAATTAATAAAATCACTGGTTAATTAAATTTATCCAATAGGAATTTAAATTGTTCGATTTGTTCGAATATTAATAAAAATCATACAATTGTTTGATACAAGGTCTAAAATGAAGAAACAAACCGGAATGGAAATGAGATAGAATGGATTGCAAATAAAAGATGATATCCTCTCACTCAATCAGATTTTTCCAATTTAATTTTAAATAATTAAATTTAAAATGGTTGATTGTGTACTTGGATGATATATAACTATCAGTATATTGAATCAGACCCTATGCACCGCATAATAGCAGATGATATTATATTAAACCCATATACCGCGATATTCCACCTCATAGTGGAATTGGTATTATATATGTATTTGGAGTGATTGATTTCTCGTATTATATAGCGGATGAGACCCTATGCGCTGCATAATAGCGGATGATATTAATCCCCTATGCCGCGATATTCCACAATGAAGTGGAATTGATATTTAATTGTTGTGCTAACATATGTGGATGCAGGGAAACAGGTTGGAGGGATCCAACTGGATTCCTCAAATATTTGAATTTATTTCAACATTGCGTGTTGATTATGTATAATTTGTGTGTCATTATATTTGTGATTGAAATGGTTGAAGGCTATAGTTTAGCCGAATATATTTTTGGTATCGTAGGATATCAGATATAAATAAAATTGGATTTTTGAAATTCAAGTAGAAAATTTATCATAAATTCATTTAAAGAATTTGGTGAATTTAAAAGAATAAATTCAAATAGATAAAGTTTTATTTTTAAAAACTTTTTGAATAAATTCCAAAAATATGGGAGAAGATTTTTATAAATGGGTTTTGAGTAATATTGTTAATAGTTGAAGGATTTATTTGAAATTCGGATTTTAAATAGATTGGAAGAGATAAAGGAATTTATTTTAAAATGAAATAAATTTAGAAATCAAATTCAGAATTTAATTTGGTGATGGAAAATGAATCATTGGGAAATCAATTTGAAATTTGATTCGGTGTCTAAAATAAAAATTTTAAATCAATTTGGGATTTGATTTGGTATTTGAAAGTGTATATTTGGAAAACGATTTGAAAATCATATATTATTAGATATTTGGAAATTTAAATTCACAATGGGAATTTAAAAAGGAAAGGGAAATTTGTTTTAAAAATAAATATTCTTTTATTTTTATAAGTGTGGAAAGGAATTTACGGATTTGGAACGTAAATTTAAAATAAATCCAGAAAGATTTATAAATTGATTTGAATGTGTTTTCAGTATAGTTTATAAATATAAATTAAAGTTGTAAAGATGGTTTTAAGGAAAAGAAATATTTTAGAGAAAATTATTTATTTAGGTTATTTTGAAAATCTTTAAAATAAAGATTTATTTATAATTTATTATAGAAGTGATTATTTAAAGTTTTAGTTGATATTTGTTTTAGAAAATGGATATTTAAATAGTTATATCCTATCTACTAATTTTATTTTTAAAATCGGTTTGGACTTGAATTTTTTTGAGATATTGGTATAATATTTGCATAACTAATATTTAAGCAAGCGTTTTAAAATGATTTTATTTTAAATGTTTCCCTGTATATTTTGATAAGTATTTAAATTTATTTTTGAAGTATTTGAACTCGGAAAATTTTTAGTGGAGTTAAATAAATATTTGAAAATTTATTCCACGTGAGGAAAGCGTTTTGAAATTTGCTTTCAAAAGATTGAAAGTTGAAAAGTGATTTGAATTTGTTTTCAAATGGTTAAAGTGTTAAAATTATATCTTACGAAGATATTTTGAAAATAATAATTGGGGGAAATTATTTGAAATCCAGTGGTTGTTGTGAATTGTGATTGATAGTTAAATAACCGACTATAAATATTGGCTTTTTAATGGCATTCGAATTTCGATGCGACGGGGGGTCGGATTCCAAATGGATATTCAAAAACCACATCGAACCTTTGTGATTGTGATGGATCTTTTATTTAAAAGATCAAAGTGAAAATTTGTTGTGATGTGTTTGGAATTTGAATGTAACACTTATTTTTAAAATAAGCACTCATTAATCGGATTAGCCGGAGAGGAATTTGTGTCATAATACCCATTTCGAATAACGATACGACGAAATGGGATTGCATTTGAAGATGGTGTTGAAGACCGAGTATTTTCGAAAACGAAAGGATTACCTGTCGAATGTCTTTACACCGGGTTGCTCCGGTATAGAGATTCTATCACCTTTTGTGTTGGGGGCGGAGAATTTATTCTCTTAGCTTAACAAGCTTCTTTGAGACGTACGAGCTCAGAGGTTATGTAGTTGATAGTTACTAGTGATATATTCCCAATTTGGTAATATGGCATACGAAGTGCTGCTGATCATTTGTTGATCGAAGCATGGCTTTTGTGAAAAACGTAGCTTTGTGGACGAGACTTCATCGGTCCTCACAACCCGAAACGGTCGAAACAAGAAGGATGCAGCAAGCTTATTTGGGGTAGCGCCCCCTGAGGGTTTGTCATTTCCTTCTGGAAAAGGGTGGTATCATGGTATGGAGCACAGATACTTAACTTATGTGGTTACCGCAAATTTATTATACTTTTTGGTTGTTGCTTTGTGGTTGAGGATCCTCGGATAAAGGTCGCAAACGACCAGGGGTGGCATATTCGTGTAGTAGTTACCTAGTTACATAGGTAACCCGGCCTTGTTTTGGCAGAGATCCGGTTAGGTTCTTTGGGTGTCCCTCCAGAGGCGTACTCATTGTTGGGGATGCAGATTAAGGATCTTAAGGCAGAAATAACACTAGAGGGCGGGGTGAATAGTGTTTTAAAGAATATATGAACTATATGACTAAATTAAAACTTTCAACACAAATCTAAACAGAATTCTAACACAGAATGATCACAGAACATATAACAAATGAAAATAGTAAAGTAAAGCAAGTAAAAGGAAAGAACACACCGGATTTTATACTGGTTCGGAATCCTCCTACGTCCAGTCCTGCACCAAGGCAATATCCTTGTACAGATTTTTATAAGCCAATATCCAAATTACAACCCTCAATTTCTAAGGCCTTGAGGAACCCCCCTATCTCCGAGTCTGGGGTAAACTCTCTTGATTTACGGGACACAAGATCACCCTAATACTTCTTAATAACAATCCTTTTGAATGGATAGACTCTATGGACTTTTTGAATACAAATTAATCCTATAACTCTGAATAGCACTTTGATCTTTAGTAGAGTGATGGAGAATCAAATAGAGAGAGTATCTAAATGATTTCCTATTGAGAATTTGGCAGAATGATGGCACGATCTTGAAAATATGAAGTTTTATGGATATGGAATGGTGGAGAAGAAAGAGTGAAGAAAATAAGAAAGTAGTTGTTAAAAAAATTCGTTTGGAAGCCTTTATATAGATGCACAACAGTCATAACCATTGGCGAAAGGTTTTTGAACGAATGGACACTTCTTTTGACATTTGAATTTTGAATCCAACTGTCACCATGTTGACATGGGGTATCCCCATATGTCGACATCCCTCGGTTCAAAAATTGTAGAGATGTTGTTTTGTAAAAGCATTTGAATTTAAAACAAGTTGAAACTTCTCTGAAGCAAAATAAAGTGTTTAAACAATATTTTGAGATAGAGAATGAATATAAAACATTATTTTAAATATATATATATAATTGATATAGACCGTCAATTATATAAATAATATTTAAAATCAGAATAAGTTTTGATGTTTTAAAAATAGAAGTTTTTAAAATCAGAATGGAGGAATATTTCAAGGCTAAAACAAAGTTTGAAAACATTTTGAAAACATGATTTTGAAAGCTAAAACATTTTGAAAAACAGATTTAAAAACATTTTGAAAAATCTATTTAAACTGAAATTGCAAGAACCTTCCTACAGAGCTCCTCCATAGGACTCGAGAACTTGTACAAAGTAGTTTAAATGATTTTGATTTTCGTGGGTTTGTAAGCCACTTGTCGTAGGTTTGTAAGCTACTTGTCGTGGGTTTGTAAGCCACTGGTTTCGATAGAAATTGGGTTCCATCCCAAAAGAAAATTGGAAGAAAGATGAGAGTGCTATTATGAAGTTTTAACAAAATACTAGACACTTATCTTGAGATCTTGAAATCTTGATTCTCTAGAGTCTTGAATCTTGAATCTCTAATCTTTTTCTTGATGCTAGAGTCTTTATACTGATCAGTCTTCGATAATACCTGCATATACTTCTTATATACATATATACATACATACATATATATATATATATGAAAATGTTAGTATATATTTTATAAAGTAAAGTATAATAACTATATAAGGTTGTTGTCATCAAAACATCATCAACTCAGTTCCCAACACTCATGTGGCCCAGGAAGTTCCTTAGCCTGACCATTTGTTGGAAATCCAACCACCAATACGCGTGTTGTACGATTTTAGTTGTAGAACCTGCCATCTAATATGGTAGCTGTACTATAATGGTACGTATGCTGGCTAAGATTTATATTATACTTGCAAATGTTTTTCCACTATGCACTAATAATAATATTAAAAGAGATTTTTCATATCAAGCATGTTTGACTATCATAAGGAGAAATCTCCCCCAAGTGTGTGATTGCATCGTATGTGTGCCGAGATGTGAAGACCCGATGATTTTTTATCTAGAAAATTCTAGATAGTTAGGGAAAAGAAGAAGAGAGATAGAAGAAGAAGAAGAAGAAAAAGAAACACCAAACACAGATTCTCACATTCACAGCGGACCAAAATATAATATCAAATAAAATAGCAGTTATACAAAGGAAACTGTTTCGGTTAATTTACATCAATATATCAGAGTTTACAACATATACACAAACGCTGGACAGATACAACCTACCTGTCCCAACAAACTTCAATATATCACAGCGGAATACACTCCAAAAGTTCCTGCCATCCACCTCTCCCCCTGAGCTCCAGAACGTCCTTACTTGAAAAACTGTAATAATCGGTCTGACTCGAGCATTACATTAAAGTAACACCCGGGTCAGGCTGGAAACCAGCGTGAGTAAACTCATCTAACAAGACATTCCAATGCAAAGAACGATTTAAAACCCGGGGTAACTTGTATATTACTACGAGTTCTTAACCTGTTATAGTCATTACTTTATTCACAAATCAATTCCTAAGTAATATTTACTTAGTTTCAAAGGTTCGTATTATTTCATTCCAGCCTATTTACTTCTAAACTCAAATTTATAAATAATCGAAGTAGTTTCGGGTATTTGTTGATACCCGACCCCGGCCTCTTCGAATCCAAAGTTATTCATTAAACCAAGTGTGTATGTTAAACAATACAATTTATATTTAGGATTTCATATTCACATAACAATTTATCTTAGATAGATAAACCATAATATCACAGTTCAACCAAAATATCTCACAGCTCAAAGCATCACATATTAGAGATATCAACCAATTCAAGTCATCCAATATCATTCAACCATCCTTAAGTAAGATTTATAAGATATATAATTCTCAATTAATTTAATAAATCTCCAATTAAGTTAATCAGCTTTAATCACTTGGATTACTTAATTCTGCTTACTTAACATTAATTAATTTCAACTCAATTAATTAATCATTCCTTAACTATCCATCTTAATCAACCTCTTAATTGATTATTTTTAATTAATCATCCTTGGTTAATTATTCCTTAATTACATTTAAGTAATTAACTCTTAATTAATTACACAAACAATTTAATTAACCTTTACCCATCCATATTGATTACGTTGGTCCCTAATTAATTACTTAAATTAATTATTCTATAATCACTTATATTGATTAATTATCCTTTAATTAATCACACTCATTAATTAACTAATCCTTAATTAATCACATAAATAAATTAACCTTAAGTTAATTACATTATTAATCAACGCTTTAGTCATCAATTAATTATCCTTAATTCCTTTCATTAAGTAATTAACCTTAAATTAGTAATTAATTAATCTTAATTAATCCTTACATTAAGTGATTATTCTTTGATTTACTTCTATTAAACAATTATTATTTAATTACTTTTATTAAACAATTATTATTTAATTACTTTATTAAGTAATTTAACCTTTCATTAAATTATTCTTTAAAACCCTTTTATCTTCCTTAATTACCACTTAATTACTTTATTTAGTTTATTCAGGATAAATTTAGAATAAAATTTTATGTGTAATTTAACACTAAAGAAATAATTTTGTTTACCAAGTTGAATTCTGGTTTACACCAAATCATCAGACCCGAGCCACACCCCCAAATTTCCGATGCCAACCCGAGCAAATCACAATACTTCCTATAGGATAAAACTCAAGCTTGACGCGAGTCAATCCCTCATCTTTCCCGAGCTTCCTCTCAAACCTGATCCTACCCAACCACCATCCAATACCTAAATGCACAACTGAAAACCTGTACACGTGCATGTATGGAGCAGCGGTGATCGCTTATGACCCGTCACCAAGTCGGCAACGTCAATCTCATGTGCCCCGACCACCCAGAAACCCAAAGCCACCTCCAAATCTTAATCGACGAGTACGAAACCCACCGAAAAGAGAACGATTACCTAAAAGCCATCCGCATCACCACCCCAGATCATCGGTGATCACAAAACTCCTGTCAGAACCTCATCACGACCACTCCACCCATTCCCCTCTGCGTGCACGACTCTGATCATCCATCGACTTCCCAATCGAACCAGAGCCCAACTCGGCCAAAATGCCGCCTGAAACCCTACTTTCCCCTTTTCCTGTCACCATGGGCATCGAGAATTTTGATCGCCATTTTTCCCTCAAACTTCATCCAACAAACATCCTCCGATCCGAACCCCAAGACCACAGATTCATGTGATTGTCAGAAATTGGTAAATTTCCAATTTCCGATCAACATGAAAATCCTCTTGAATTATAAGTCTAAAAATCATGATTTTAACTTCAAAAATCCTAGATTTTAAAATCAAATTCGATTATACGCTCAATTCCAAAAATCACTAAAGTCGAATATTTGCTATGATTAAGATCCTACTGTTTTTCTTACTTTTTGTTAAAACCAGCTTAAAATCTTACCTAAAAACAATTCTAGACCAAACTTTTTGTCATTTCAAACAAGTTTTGTTTATACACCAGAGTTTAAAATAAATCAGAGAAAGAGATATTTAAATTTTGTACAGATTTTGGAACCTGTATTACTCGAACAGAGTGTTCATTTGTATTCAGACACGCACATCATGTAATCATGTGTATATCTACATGTAATTCATATAAATACTTATCATACTTTGTTCTCAAGTAATTTTTGCATGCAACAGAATTATTTTAAAAAACATATTAAAAACTTGGTTTACTCACCTTACAGAGAACAATACTTTTTATTAGATTTGAAAACTTGTTTGATGTTGAAGCTGATGTTTGATCTAGTACTTGATGTAAAACTTAATCTTTGTTGAGTTGATTTGCCATTGGAAATTTGATTTTTTTTTTTTTTTTTTTTTGCTTTGGCTTTGATCAGGTTTCAGCTTGAAAATTGATGTTTGGTTTCTATTCTTTTTTTCTATTTTATTTTTATAAAGAAGAAAGTCCGGTTTCACAAAAATGAATACATCTCTAACCTTGATTTTCTACACATTAATTATATAAAAATTTCCTCAAGAAATAAATGCCACTTGTCCTTACATGTAGTCTTTATCTTACAAATGCTTAATGCATATTTTAAATGTTTACATTTGTAAATTTTGCCTAAAATTATGTTTTCATGGTGTATTTATTCTTAAGTTTAATACTTTTATACATATACAATTTTACATATATTTAAAGAAAGTATGAATCCTATTAAGTTCTGTTTTAAAATTAAGCTTTAATACGTTAACAAGTAATTATATATATATATATTCTATCTTTATTGTTGTAAAAAATATAGAATTTATTTTTAATAACTTGAAAATAAATTTCGAATTTAAACCATAACTAACATTTACAATATACATATATATATACACATATTGTAATAGAAAACATATTTATTTGTAAAAGATAAATTTTGCCAAATTGAATAATTATAAAGAAAATCATTAAACAAAAATCATCAAATTTCAATAGTTATATCAAGAGATTATCAAATGAATATTTATCCTGATATTTATAATTCAACATTTATTATAGTTCTAATTCATTTATATATCCAGATATATATATATATATATATATATATCCGAATTTTATTTGTTCAATTTACAAATTAGTATTTTTAATAGAGAGAATTAGTTAATTTTCCAATTACCGAATGTCCAAAAATCCAGGTTATCACACGGGAGGCCTTATGGTAGTTTCATTTTTCAAAAGCATAGCGGATTTCTTTTCCTTTCTTTGTGAAAATAACTATTTTTAAGATCTCACACCAGTCCCATGACTGACCTAGAGTTTATTGTTCCCTTTCTAAACTTTGGATGCCTATAATTTTCCATATGGGCAGCCTAGAGTCGGGTTATCAGTCGTTCGGAAGCGAAGTCGAAGAGATGCTACGGAGATCTAGAGTTCAAGCTGGATGGCAAGACGTACCACTTACACTATGTAGTGTCCGTTGCATTTGGGTTAGTGCAAGTCAAAATTTCTTGTACACAAGTTATTATAACTACCAGTGTTGTATTTGGTGTTGTTGTAAAATATGTTAATGTGATGTATGTAAAACTGATATAGTCCTTTTGTTTTAAAGATATTCATTTATCTATTATATATTGTTCCACTGCGAAATGTGAGATTCTGTTATCGCGTCTGTTTCTTCTTCTATCTTCTTCTTTAACCCTAACAATTCGGTTTTCCGACATTCGACTGTGCGTCATTTGATAAAGTGGGCGTATTGACGTCGACTTTTGGAAGTCGAAAAATCAGGTCGTTACAAAGTGGTATTAGAGCAATTGGTTAAGCGACAACCTTGGCTCTGTTGGGGACTACTCATTAGAGATAGAGTCAGTAGTACACTAGATTGAGTTTGAGTGTAATAATAGATATGAGCACGTATTTGTTAGTGAATATAAAAATTATTTTATATTGTGGTGATTGGTTTGTTGATTGGTTTATGGATTCTGGTCGGTATAGTCTGTACGACTCGATCGATAGGAATTTCTAAACACTTGTACAGAACAATTCGACACAATATTATTTTAAAATAAGGGTAATCAAATAATTTTACCCAAATTATTTTTGTATAGAAAAGAAATCATTTTTCGTAAATTATTATAGTGTATGGTTGCTTGGTTGCTAGGAAGTGATAATATCAAATTATTGTCACTGATTATTGAATAAGAAATTGAAATCGTAACTCAAAAGCTATGAAAATAAAATCCATATATAAATGGGATTTGTAAATGTGATTTAAAATAGAATTCCAGAGAAATAATTGGAAATGTTTTCGAAAAGATTTGAAATTTGGAAAGTTTGGAAATTAAATCCTTTTTTAGTTTGAAAATGATTTTCAAAGTTTTTGGAAAAAATGTTTTTGAAGGGATAAAAGCACCAAACTCTTTTCGGTCGCTGGAAAACAATTCCGATGATGATCGCGACATCACCGGTGTTCATTTTCGAGTTACCAAGAAAGGAATTGCTGCCAAATTGTTTTAAAAATTGAAATTGTTTGCAAATTGGGTTGGGTTTTTCAAAAGATAATTTGAATTGATTCAAAAAATGATTTTTGAATGTTGGAAAGACTCTGGAATTTTATAAAAATTGGTTACGGAATAAAATTTATTAAGGTGGAAAAATAAAATTGTGGATGAATAAATGAATTTATAGTTGCAATTAAATGAAACTGAAACTGAATGTTGAAAATTCATTTTGAATTTGTAAGTAAATGAAATTCTAGCTGAATATTGGAAATAGAATTTGATTTGTGATAAACAAAGCAAAGTATTAAAACAAAATAAGTAAGTGGAACTAATTAAAGAAATGATAAAGAAAATATAGTTAGAAATGAATTGAATTCATATGGAATTTGAAATCCACTTTAAATAAAGTATAGATAAAACCAAAGTCGTGAATTGAAAATAATATAAGAACTTATATTAAATATTTATTGAACTTGAGAAATAAATGGCAAAATTCTTAAGTAAATTTTGAACTAAGGAAATATTCTAATTTGATGATTGAGTGAAGATTAAACTGGAAATTTGTGAGATGATAATTGTAAATAAATGAATCAATGTAAACAAGGGAAAAGAAAATTGATAAAGCTAATAATCAATTAGAAATGAATACGTAGGATATACGTATATTATTTTCGCACAGCGATTTGATTCAGAATTCGAGCACAGAATTTTGAGATAATTATATCGATCCGAGTTGGAATTTTTCACTCGATTTTTGACGGCGAACCTGGATATGGATTTTTGGTTGATTCTGGAAATTCTCTATCGTAGTTTAGAACTATGCAAGGAGAATGACAATTTCTGATCAAGAAACCATATCTAAGTCCGCACTAGGAAGTCGAATGAACGATACTAATTCGGAAGTGAAATTGTGTGATCGAGTGAGCAATCAAATTTGATATTGCGTATGAATGATGTATGTATACCGTACGGATTTGAATGAAATATATATATATATATATATATATATATATATATATATATAAATTGAAACTTTTGTAATAGAATGTGCGAAATGATTTTTGAATGTAGAAATTGGAAATGGTTGTTAAATAACATACATGTATTAAAAAGGAAAATGGAATTGGCATTTTGATTTCGAAGATAAATTTTGAATTGCTCGTTAAAAAGGTATGTATTTAAATTTCAATATGAAATTTGATGACTTTCTTATCTAGCCGCTTGGCTTTTTGTTTTCTTTTTGAATTTGGGGGCCCGTGGTGCCATTTTGTAGTCGTACCGAGCTAGCCGCGCAAATGAGACGCTGACGAAATTTTTCGAAAATTTTAGGAGTTAGAAATTTTTTGATAATTTAAAATTTGAATTTAAATTTGAATGGTTAAGAAAACAATGTTGTTTGGAATCTATTGAAGATTTTGGAAAGATAGTTGAAGTGATAACGGGTCTTTAATAAAAAGATTTTTTTTGACAAATTAATAAAACTATTTGGTTTTGGGAAAATGGTAAACGTGTTAAGGATCATTCTTCTTAAGTAGTAATTTCGGGACGAAATTCTTTTAAGGGGGAAAGAATGTGACGACCCAAAATTTTGAATATCTGAAATTGGAAATATTTAATTGATTTTAAATGTTTGGGAGTTAATTTAAACTTGGATTTCAAATATTACTATGAATTTGGCAATTAAATTGTTGAATTTAATAATGTGAAGTTTGGTAAAAATTTGTATCTTCAATTTAAAGCTGATTAAAAATATTTTTAAGGCTCAGAAAATTTATATTGATAATATTGAAGATAATGAAAGCTTCAAAATTTAATTGAAAGTAATTTGTTCAGTTTTGAAACTATATAGTTTAAATCGATATTTAAAAATGGCCTTCCGAGGCATAGTCTCGGAATTTGACGAAACTAGTTCCATTGGATCCGTAATAGTGTATTATTATCGGATTTAAATTTTCGTAGCGTTTGGAGTGATCGTTTTGTCGTACGATAAGCAAACGTGCTGAAAATTTATATCAAAATTTAATTTAATAACTGAGTTCAAAATGCTATCTTCTCCATACGATCGAATTTGGACTCGGAACTTTTCCGTTGCGTTCGGAATAGGCGTATAATATTATAAATGCCTAGCGGCACGCCTCGATTGAAAATCAAGATTTCGAGTTGCGTTTATCGAGGTAGTTTGAATTTAAATTTAAAATTTGAATATAATAACTATTTTCACAAGGCAAATGACACGTTCTTCTCTTTTTCAAAAACATGGGAAATTAAAAAGGACACACGTTCATTTGAATTAAATGTTGATGTAAAAAAATCTCGTTTGACGAAAAGAAAAAAAATTAATAAAAACCAAGCTTCGTTTTTTTATCTTCAAAACAAATTGATTTCTTCTTCATAAATTTGAATCCATGGCCGCGAAAAAGAAGGAAAAAAAGAGAAACAAGATCTCGTAATCAAAATCAAATGGCCACCATTTCTCTCTGTTGATTCAAAATCAACCGAACTCTATTCAAAATCGAAAACCCTCTCCCCTCAGTTTTAAATTCGGTCGAAATTCATGATATAAAAAAATGGTGACTTCGCTTACATGCGTACAGCAGTAAGCACCGATCGAACTCGAGGCGGCACTATCATTCGAACGGATGTGTCACGATGTGGTCGGGCTCGAACGGCGAGCGAGACGAAGGTCACGATAGGTAAAGATGACGGACGACGCTCTGGAGATGTGGTCGCAATCAATCACGGCGGCTAGGGTTTCGATTCAAGCAAGGCCGTGAATTCCACTGCGTCGACGGTTCGTGGAGTGGGGCGAAGTCGAAGGGCGGAGCAAGCGGCATCGACGAAGTGGCAATCAGCTGGATGGTCGGCGACACGTGGAAAAGAGGCGTGATGATCTGGAAGCGTGTCGCGCGTGCGAGATGGGGTGTTCGACTTTGATTGCATGCGATTCGCGGCATCGAAGGGGATTGCGATGCTGTGGGTTTCGCGATGGATTCGATTTGGGATCATCTGTAAGGCTCTCTTGTTTTTTTATCAATTTATATATCAAAGAATATATATATATATATATATATATATTTGGTTAGAAATATATTTATGCAGCAAACATGAGAAGCATTGATTTGTTTATTCAATTTAAAATTGAAAAAAAAATTAATTTACATATTTGTATGATTGACAGTAAAATAAATTACTGTAATTATTTGCAGGAAATAGAAAATATTTTATATAAGTAAAGTTTGAAAAAAAATAAACATATTTAAATTTATATAGATTATTTAAAAAGAAAAGAATAAAGTATATATATATATACATACCCAAGATTTTTGAATATAAAAGTTTATATAAATAAAATTTGATTTTCAAAGTCTATAAATAGAGTTTTAGTATGAAATAAATAAAACTATATATATTTTTTAATTTTAAAATTTTTATGTTATAAAGATAAATTTAATTAATAAACGTATTCAATTTATTTTATTTACCCAAGATTATTTAAAAAGGAAATTCAATCTCAAATTTAACTTTTTGTTAAATAAATTTGTTAAAAGGGATTTGTTTAGAAATTAAAAGTATTGGTTTAAAATTAATCTATTTAATTATCTTAAGATACTAAAAAGAGAACTTTTTTGTTTAAAATTAAATTATTAAAATCATTGGTTAATTAAATTTATCCAATAGGAATTTAAATTGTTTGATTTGTTCGAATATTAATAAAAATCATACAGTTGTTTAATACAAGGTCTAAAATGTAGAAACAAGCCGGAATGGAAATGAGTTGGAATGGATGTTAAATAAAAGGTGAGATCCTCTCACTCAATAAGATTTTTCTGATTTAATTTTAAATAGTTAAATTTAAAATGGTTGATTGTATACTTGAATGATAAATAATTATCAGTATATTGAATTAGACCCTATGCGTCGCATGATAGCGGATGATATTATATTAAACTCATATACCACGATATTCCACCTCGAAGTGGAATTGGTGTTATATATGTATTTGGAGTGATTGATTTCCCGCATTTTATAGCGGATGAGACCCTATGCACCGCATAATAGCGGATGACATTATACTAATCCCATATACCATGATATTCCACCTCGAAGTGGAATTGGAATTTAGTTGTCATGCTAAGGTCTGTGGATGTAGGGAAACAGGTTGGAGGGATCCAACTGGATTCCTCAAATACTGGAATTTGTTTCAATATTGTGTGTTGATTATATATAATCCGTGTGTAATTATATTTGTGATTGAAATCGCTGAAGGCTATAGTTTAGCCGAATATATTTTTGGTATCGTAGGATATCGAAAATAAATAAAATTGTATTTTTGAAATTCAAGTAGAAAATTTATCATAAATTCATTTAAAGAATTTAGTGAATTTAAAATAAGAAATTAAAATAGATAAAGTTTTATTTTTGAAAACTTATTGAATAAATTCCAAAAATATGGGAGAAGATTTTTATAAATGGGCTTTGAATAATATTGTTAATATGAAGGATTTATTTGAAATACGGATTTTAAATGGATTGGAAGAGATAAAAGAATTTATTTTAAAAGGAAATAAATTTAGAAATCGAATTTGGAATTTAATTTGGTGATTAAAAATTAATCTTTAGGAAATCAATTTGAAATTTGATTTGGTGTCTGAAATAAATTTTTGAAATCAATTTGGGATTTGATTTGGTGTTTGAAAGTGAATATTCGAAAAAAGATTTAAAAATCGTATATTATTTGATATTTGAAAATTTAAATTCATAATAGGAATTTAAAAAGGAAAGAGAAATTTGTTTTATAAATAAATATTGTTTTATTTTTAAAAGTGTTGAAAGGAATTTACGGATTTGGAACGTAAATTTGAAATAAATCCAGAAAGATTTATAAATTGGTTTGAACGATCTATTTTAGAATGGAAGGTGTATTCTCCCTGGAAAGCCGAGTAGGATTTTAATATAGTTTATAAATATAAATTGAAGTTGTAAAAATGGTTTTAAGGATATAAAAAATATTTTGGAGGTAATTATTTATTTAGGTTATTTTGAAAATATTTAAAATAAAGATTTATTTTAATTTATTATAGAAGTGATTATTTAAAGTTTTAGTTGATATTTGTTTTAGAAAATGGATATTTAAATAGTTATATCCTATCTACTAATTTTATTTTTAAAATTAGTTTGGGCTTGAATTTTTTTTGAGATATTAGTATAATATTTTCATAACTAATATTTAAGAAAGCATTTTAAAATGATTTTATTTTAAATGTTTCCAAGTATATTTTGGACAAGTGTTTAAATTTATTTTTGAAGTATTTGAACTCGGCAAATTTTCAGTGGAATTAAATAAATATTTGAAAATTTATTCAACGTGAGGGAAGCGATTTGAAATTCATTTTCAAAAGATTGAAAGTTGAAAAGTGATTTGAAATTTGTTTTCAAATGGTTGAAGTGTTAAAATTATATCTTGCGAAGATATTTTGAAAATAATAATTGGGGGAAAATTATTTGAAATCCTGTGATTGTTGTGAATGATGATTCAGAGTTAAATAACCGACTATCAATATTGGCCTTTTCAATGGCATTCGAATTTCGATGCGACCGGGGGTCGGATTCTAATGGATATTCGAAAGCCACATGTGATTGTGATGGATCTTTTGTTTAAAAGATCAAAGTGGAAATTTATTGTGATGTGTTTGAAATCTGAATGTAACACTTATTTTTAAATAAGCACTCGTTATTCGGATTAGCGGGGAGAGGACTTTGTGTCATAAAACCCATTTTGAATAATGATACGACGAAATGGGATTGCATTTGAAGATGGTGTTGAAGACAGGGTATTTTCAAAAACGAAAGGATTACCCGTTGAATGTCCCTGCACCGGGTTGCTCCGGTATAGAGATTCTATCACCCTTTGTAATGGGGATTCCGGACGTGATTAGTGAATATCCGGATTGCAAGGACTTCTTTGAAGTGCCTTCGGTTTCGCTCGATTCCGGAACGGACTTGTATGGATGTGTGTCTGACGTTACACTTTGAGATGTAAAGCTGGTTTCTATCAAATATATTTCTGTTGGTGGCGGAGAATTTATTCTCTTAGCTTAACACCCTTCTTTGAGACGTATGAGCTCAGAGATTATGTAGTTGATAGTTAATAGTGATACATTTCCAATTTGGTAATGTGACATACGAAGTGCTGCTGATCATTTATTGGTCGAAGCATGGATTTGTGAAAAGCGTAGCTTTGTGGATGAGACTTCGTCGGACCTCACAACCGGAATGGTCGAAACAGGAAGGATGCAGCAAGGTTATTTGGAATAGCGCCTCCTGAGGGTATGTCATTTCCTTTTGGAAAAGAGTGGTATCATGGTATGGAGCCCAGATACTAAACTTATGTGGTTGTTGTAAATTTATTACACTTTGTGGTTGTTGCTTTATGGTTGAGGATCCTCGGATAAAGGTCGCAAACGACCGGGGGATGGCATACTCGTGCAGTAGTTATCCAGTTATAAAGGTAACCCGGCCTTGTGTTGGCATAGATTCGGTTATGTTCTCGGGGCGTCCCTCCAGAGGCGTATCCATGTGGCCCGGGAAGTTCCTTAGCCTGACCATTTGTTAGAAATTCAATCACCAATACACGTCTTGTACGATTTTAGTTGTAGAACCTGCCATCTAATATGGTAGCAATAGTAGGCATACTATAATGGTACGTATGCTGGCTAAAATTTATATTATACTTGTAAATGTTTTTCCGCTATGCACTAATAATAATATTAAAAGAGATTTTGCGTATCAAGCATGTTTGACTATCATAAGGAGAAATCTCCTCCAAGTGTGCGATTGCATTGTGTGTGTGCCGGGAGACCTTATGGTAGTTTAATTTTCCAAAAGCATAGCGGATTTCTTTTCCTTTCTTTGTGAAAATAACTATTTTTAAGATCTCACACCAGTCCCATGACTGACCTAGAGTTTATTGTTCCCTTTCTAAACTCTGGGTGCCCATAATTTTCCACATGGGCAGCCTAGAGTCAGGTTATCAGTCGTTCGGAAGCGAAGTCAAAGAGATGCTGTGGAGATCTGGAGTTCAAGCTAGATGGCGAGATGTACCACTTATACTATGTAGTGTCCATTGCGTTTGGGTTAATGCATGTCGAATTTTCTTGTACACAAGTTATTATAACTGCCAGTGTTGTGTTTGGTGTTGTTGTAAAATCTGATAATGTGATGTATGTAAAACTGATATAGTGCTTCTGTTTTAAAGATATTCATTTATCTATTATATGTTGTTCCGCTGCGAAATGTGAGATTCTATTATTGCTTCTGTTTCTTCTTCTATCTTCTTCTTTAACCCTAACGGTTTGGATTTCTAGCATTCGACTGTGCGGCATTTGATACAGTGGGCGTATTGATGTTGACTTTTGACAGTCGAAAAATTGGGTCGTTACACGACCCGAAATCCAGCGATTGAAAATCGACATCAAATACCTCACTTTTATTCGACTACCGGAGATTCAAACGTCGAACTCCAGTTCGGATGGAGCTTATAACAACATTAGATGAATATAAACAGCGGAAACAAATTGAATTATCATTGATCAACATCACAGATACAACATCATCATAATATCCATGGCAACATTAATCACTACCTTCAGAGAATTGTATATGTATAACACAACTACAAATTGGAGACATCACAGCGGAACAAAAAAGTTATCACTATTTCAAGAAGGTCTCCAAAGAAAGAGAGAGAGAATCCCAACTAAGCACCTCAGATCCAAAAAGCTTCAAGAAGATCCCCAAGTCAAAAGCCTCCAAATCTGATAGCTTCCGAACCAAAAGACTTCAAAAGATTCCAAGCCAGCACCGAAACATGGAAAACCTGCTTGTAGGCTGCCCGTGTGGAAATTATGGACACCTAGAGTTTAGGAAGGGAACAATAAACTCCGGGTCAGTCATGGGACTGGTATGAGTAAACAAAAATAGTTGTTTGTACAAAAACAGTTTATAAAAGAAAATCCGGTATGCTTTTGGAAAATGAAACTACCATAAGGTCTCCCGGCACACACACAATGCAATCGCACACTTGGGGGAGATTTCTCCTTATGATAGTCAAATATGCGTTATACGAGAAAACTTTTTGATATTATTATTAGTGCATAGTGCAGAAAACATTTTCGAAAGTATAATATTAATCTTAGCCAGCATACGTACCATTATAGTATGCCTACTATAGTTACCATGTTAAATTGGCAGGTTCTACAACTAAAGCCATAAAGGGTTCGTATTGGTGATTGGATTTCCAACAATGATCAAGCTAAGGAACTTCTTGGGCCACATTGGCACGCCTCTGGAGGGATGCCCCAAGAACCTAATCAGATCTCTACCAACACAAGGCCGGGTTACCTCTGTAACTAGGTAACTACTACACGAGTATGTCATCCCCCGGTCGTAACCAACCTTTATCCGGGGCCCCAACAACAACAATCACAAAGCAGCATAATTGCAATATCAACATAAGTTAAGTATCTGAGCTCCATACCATGATACCACTTCTATCCAGAAGGAACCCTAAGGGGCGCTACCCTCAATAACCTTGCTGCATCCTTCCTGTTTCGACCATTCTCGGGTTGTGAGGCTCGACAAAGTCTCGTCCACAAAGCTATGCTTTTCACATAATCCATGCTTCATTCAACAAATGATCAGCAGTACTCAGCATGCCACACTATCAAGTTGGGAGTATGTCACTGATAACCTTTAACTACATAACCTTTGAGCTCGTTCGTCTTAGAGAAGGGTGTTAAACTAGGATAATAAATTCTCCGCCACCAACAGATATGCATTTGAAAGAAATCCGCTTTATATCTCAAAGTGTAATGTCAGACATACAACCATACAAGTTTGTTTCGGCTTCGAACAGAACCGAAGGCACTTCAGTAGATGCCCTTACAATCCTGGCATCCACAATCCCGATCGGACTCCCCATCACATACGGAGATCTCTATACCGTAGCAACTCAGTGCAGAGTCATTCGCCAGGTTATCCTATCGTCCTCGAAGACTCTCGATCTTCACCACCGTCTTCAAATGCTATCCATTTCGTCGTATCACCATTCGAAATGGGTAATATGACACAAAGGTCCTCTCTCGGCAAAATCGAATAGTGAGCGTCAATTTAAAAACATGTGGATATGTCGTTCACAAAGTTTCACAGGTTCGATGTGGGTTTCAGATAACCAACTGGAATCCGACTCCCTGCCGCATCGAAATTCAAAAGCCGTTTTACGGCCAATGGGTTTTCACATTCACACAGAAACAATCGCAGATACTACAGCTCAACACAGGGTAAATCATATCACAATGCATCACCATCACATATCAGAGATATTAATCAGTACACAACATTCACTAATTATTAATCATCTACAATTAAGGTGAATTAATCGTGTGATTTAATTAATTAATCACACAATTACTTTCTTTAATCATCATTAATCAATGATCACTCATCCTTAACTATAAATTAATTAAATCTTCACTGCCTTCATTAATTAATTATATATTTTTATTTTATTAATTATCTTAATTAATTAATCCTCAATTTTTAATTAATTAAATCTTAATTACTTTTATTAATTAATTATTCCTTAATTAATTGTCTTAGTTAATTAATCCATAATTGTTAATTGATTAAATCTTAATTACTTTTATTAATTAATTAATCCTTAATTGTTAATTAATTAAATCTTAATTACTTTTATTAATTAATTATCTTGATTAATTAATCTTTAATTGCTAATTAATTAAGTCTTAATTACTTTTATTAATTAATTATTAATTAATTATCTTAATTAATTAATCCTTAATTATTAATTAATTAAATCTTAATTACTTTTATTAATTAATTATTCCTTAATTAATTAATCATTAATAAAAATCACTTAACCTTAATGATTCACTTAATTAATCTTTAATATTAAGTAATTAATTAAATAGTTATTCTTTAAATAATTTATTGATAAATCATTAATTACTTAATAAATTTAAAAGATAAATCCTTTTACCTTTGTTAATCATTTTGATTATCTTGTAAACCTTGTTTAATAAATCATTATTATCATATAAATTAACTTAAAGGATTAAGATTTAGTTTAAATAGCATTTCATCTCAATTATCCTTCTTAATTGCATTATTTAATCAATATAAATAATTTTATAAAAATAATGTAACAAAATTTAATTACTTTAAAAATGTCTTACTTAAAACCTTAATTAGTTTAAACTTAAATCAAAATTATCTTTTAAAAACATGGATTTAATATTGTTTGAAAGTTTGAATTTTTTTTCAAAGTAAAACTGTTTTGTGTATCAACCCTGAGTCCACTTCGAGTCTCACCCGAACAAAAGTGCTCCTTGCTTCGAGTCGTTTCCAAAACCTACCCGTGTGCCTAATTTTTTTAACTTTAATTTGTTTAAGTACAAACCCGTGCAACCCAAAATTCACTTCGAGTCCATACCCGAGCTCGAACCTTATCTCCCGAAGGCTACTTCGAGTTTCCCCTTTCTTCCCAAACCTATGTCTACTGACACATCTAAATCCATGTGCACGTGCACCGATCATCTGCGAAGCTCCGACCTCCAAGATCATCGTCGACACACCATCGACGACCCACCATTCCAATTCCGACCACCCAGAATTCGTTTGGAACCCAAAGTCGAAATCGAAGTTACTCGAGCAGTTCCTGGAACAATAACCTCGCCTGAAAATCCTTCGAAGTCCCAACGCCGACCATCAGAGGTCACGTAACTCCAACGGAAGCTGCTTTTGACTTCAATGCTATGATCGCAACCGATGCGATCAACTCCGGTGCGACGACGAAGCTGCAGCAACCCAAATACTTGACTTCGACCAGACATGGGTTTAAACCCTAGTTCAGCAATTTCCGATCACCACGACGACTTATAAATTCAATCGGTAATTTTCTGATGATCCCAGATCATCCACCAAGCTCCAAACACGATTACGAGATTTATCATAACCCCGATCACCTGATCTGCCCCAAAACCCTATATCATTCAATTCACAAATTCCCAGCGAATTCAAGTTTAAAAATTTTGATCTTATCTTTAAAAATCATTATTTCAAAAACATTTTCGATAATATAATTTAAATCAGGAACGATGATGGTCGAAATTTTGACAGAAATGTGTTTGCCTGTAATTTCAATCTTTTTCAGATAATGCTTTGATTTATTTTACTGAAATTTAGTTTTTAGATATGAAACATGTTTAAACAAGCAAAACGTGTATAGATCTTAAGGTCTAATAAGGATTAGAGGGGGAGAAATCAAAATTTTGAACAGGTTTTTGGAAAACCTGAGAACACAGAGGCATATATTCTGTAAAACAGACATGCACAGAACATTCATATGGGTTCATTCACATGCAGGCATTATTTTACAATTTATCTTCAAAAAAATTCATCACAACATCAAGATTTGCTCAGATTTTAAATAGTTTTACTCACCTGAGTATTTTGAACAGAGAGACTTGGAAATGGTTTGAAGGTCTAGAAAGCTGTTTTTAAAATTTGATCTTGAATTATTTTCTGCAGCTAATTGATATAAGTTTTGCTTAGTTTTCTGATGTATTTACTTGCTTAATTTCTCAACAACAAATTCTAGTTCAAATTTTTGAAAAGACCTGCTTACAGTTTGATTTTTATACGGAAACAGAGAAGAACTTTGGTCTGAAGACTTGAACACGGGAATTCAAAGGTCTGAGGTGATTCAGATCGTGTTGTTGAAGTTCAATATTAAAGGCTTGATCTTGAAAAAAAATGCGATGCTTGAACTTGCTTTGATGTTGAACTGCTTGTTTGAGAGGGTTACAGGTTATGATTTATTTGAATATGTATGCAGGGTTTTCTTTTTGAGTTTGAACTTGAATTGTTTTGATTTGGTTACTTTGTTGCTGATGATTCTTTTCTTCTTTCTGGTTTTAAACTTTGTACAGGCTTAAGAAATGAATAAAAGAGATAAGAGGGAGGAGATGAAGTAACTTGTATAGATTTAAATCGTCTTTTTATTAATTTTCAAAAATAAAAACGACACTTGTTCATTTTCTTTCTACATGAATTACACTTGTTAATCCACTTACCTAAATTTAGCACTTGTCTTTATGTATATTACTTATTTAACATTTGTATTTTCATTAGAATAATTTTTTTCATTATTTAAATTGAATTTAAATTTACAATTTACAATTTCCATTTTCTAAAGACATTTGCTTTATTTTAATAAATACTATTTAAAAGAAAATTTTGAAATTAAATACACATTAAATAAGTTACACACACACACACACACACACACATATATATATATATATTAAGTCCAAATTATACTATTAAAGCATTTATTTAAAATTTAATTTCAAATTCAAAACCAAATTCAATCTACTCACATATACACACATGTATAATTTAAATTCAAATGGTTTTAAAAACATTTATTATTTCAAATTTTAAACTAAAATGAAATTGAAATCTTGTTCATACAATTTAACACTTATTTTATTTGATTTGAACTTTTTCAAATTATTCTCAAATTAAATTCAAAAATTCAAATAAATTACAAAATTAAATTGATGAAATTTTGGGATGTTACAACAATCCTTTCACAACTTTTGTTATTTCAACTCCGTTTCTTCTTGCTTCAATTCTATTTCAATTTAATTTGATTCTTATCTAACCAAATGCCAATTCGTTTTCTAATTTTAATTCACTTCCAATCTTAAATCAACATTTGATTTTTATTTCATTTACCAAGATATCAAGCAAATTTTTACTTTGGGTTTTACTTCTTTTCAATTTTATTCAAGCTCAACTAAATTTTATTTAATCAGCTTAAATCCATACTATTTCTTTTACTGATTTAAATAAGAATTTAATTTCATTAAATATTATTTACAGCTCATCTGAATTTGGATTTCAATTCAATCCAATTTAAATTTTTATTTCCCAATTTATAAGTTCAAAAACTTATTTACTTACCTAAGTCCATTTACAATTATATTTTGCTTTATCTTATTTAAATTCACATTTCATTTAGAATTTTTTTTTTAACTTTCCATTTTCCTATTCATAAGTTCTTAACTTATTCATTTAAAATCTCATGTTACTCACTTGAGTCTAATTACATCTTATATTCATAATCTGGATTATTTATTTCACTTAAGAACTTAAGTGTATTCATTCCATTCAATAATTGTAACCTATACTTATACAATTATCCTACCTTTCCATTTGATATCCAAATCCACATTAAATTTTATTTAACTTATCTTAAGTTAAATTTCAATATACCTTATCCACTTTGATTTACTCAAGTTATAATTTTAATTTCCAAGATTAAAATTTCCACTTCCCTTTCTTATTTAGATCAACTTCATTTTATAAATTCAATACTGATTTCTCTCAATTCCCAAATCTTCTAAATAGAATTTCCAAAATTCAATTACCCGGTTTATTTACAAAACCATTGTAAAATCATAAATATACATACTTGATGTATTAAATCATATCTTTGGATTTTCAAAACAACTTGGATTTACCAAAACAATTCCCTTTTTGAAATGTCTAAACAAACTTCTCTACCAAACAAGTCCCAACAAATAATTATACCAAACTACCCTGGTAGTAATCCATCACTTAGAAACTCAAAAATGAATACTGATGATGTGGCCATCATCAACAGAATTATTTTCCAACGACTGAAGTAAGTTCAGTGCTTATTTACTTCCCACAATTTATTTCCCAAAATAATGCTCCATTATTTCCTTCTAACACTTTGGAAAATATTTCAAAATTTCCAAGATTTAAAATTCCCAAACTTTTTGTTCAAATTCATTTAAAAACATTTTCCAAAATTCCCAAGGTTTAAATTCTGGTTAAAATCAAATTTTGGTTATGTTCCATTGTGTTATTTCATACTTATATAATTCTATTTGGTTATAAATATAAACCATTTCAAATTTTAGATTATTATATGTTTATAATATTAATAACCAAACATCCAAATAAATATAATAATTTTAGAAAATTGTTTCATTGATATCAAAATATAATTTTAGGAAAAATTATTTCATTTACCAACTTTAAAACAATACTATGTCGATTTATCTTGTTTAAGAGTTTAGAAACCCCCATCGATACATTTGTACTTCCCGTACTGACCAGAATTCATAAACACTCAACTGATAAGTCAACACGGTATAAAAACAGTTTTATATTCACTAACAATTACATGCTCATAGCTATTAATACACTCAACTCATTCTAAAGTAATATTGACTCTATCTTAATGAGTAATCCCAAGCAGAGCCAAGGTTATCGCCAACCTGGCTCTGATACCACTATAACGACCCGTCCCTCTCGATCCTCGAAATTCGACACAAATACGCCACTGTATAATATGCCGACTATCGAGTGCCAGAAAAGACAGATTGCTAAGGAAAGAAAGAATGAGATAGAAGAAGAGAAAACAAAACAACATCAGAATCTCACAATTGCAGCGGAATAAAATACAATAGATAATAACTGATCTTTACACAAAAATAATCTAAATCCGTTTTATACATTACATCATCGGAATACATCACAATCAAAACAATTACTGGACAGTTATCTTAACTTGTCCTCACAAAGCTGGCCATACAGCTTATACAGCACAATGTAATATACTTCAAATACGTGTGATACGTCTCGTCATCCAGCTTGTCTCCTGAGCTCCACAGCATCCTACCCTGTACTTATAATACTCGGTCTGACCCAAGCATTATAATAAAATAACATCCGAGTCAGTCTGGAAAATCAACATGAGAAAAATACGCTCAATTTAATTATTAAAGTTTTCAAAATCCTTTGTAAATCAAAGGTATCTCGTAAGACCACGCCACAGATAAACATGTCAGGTTTTTACCTTACGATAACCAAAACATTTCTTATAAAATCCTCTGATATTATAATAGTGTCTAAGCACAAATACTTATTCAAATAGCCGAAATTGTTACATTATTAAAATCCAGCAATACTAGCCACAAAGTGGGTTCTACAAACAAAACCGTAAAGGCACGTAGGGAGAATGAATTTCCAACTAATGACGAGGCGCTGGGGTACCACCTATCACGGTACCTGGTCTAGATCAGCATACCGAGAACACCTCCGTTCCTCTGCAACACAAGACCGCAGCTACCCTATACTGGATAATCCAAATAAGATCACCCCGCGGTTGGGATCAGCAACCGCCCACACAGCCAAATAAAAGAGACCTTAAGACAGGGATGACCTTACCTTAATTGGATGCTACCAACTTAGCCTTGCTGCATAACCCCTGATTTTCATTCATTCCCGGTTGATGAGGCTCGAGGCTCAGCGTTACCTTTTTAGAACACATCTCACTTAGAATTCTCATCGTCCTCCTGACGATGTTCTAAAAGCATTCATCCATACAAGTCCATTCCAGGTTCGAATGGAACCGAAGGCACTACTCCTACTACATCCATTTTGGAATTACCCTAAGGATTAGTAGCGATTAGCCCTTGCACTTCACTGTTCCATCTTCGACTCCAAGCACTTGTCTTCATCACGAAAACGTACTCGTTGGATCGGAGTGGTTTTCGGATCTTAAATCCGATACCGATCTCTTCAAAATAATATTCGCTGTTTCCCAATAAACTAAACCCGGTTCTTTAGGAATACTCAGATGAGAATAAGATCGGAGTTCACCTCCTAACTGTTAGTGGACGGATTTCCTTATAAACGTCCTAGAAGAACAAACGAGTTTATACGTACAGTATAGCACCTCAAACGGTAACTGTACCATATAATTCTCATACCTCTTCTAAGTATTCCAATGTTATACTTGGGTCCAGATTTGATAGTCGGTTATTTAAGTATCAAATAAATAATCAATTCAACCAATTATTTATTTTCACCGAAATGCCAAGTCTCATAAAGTTAGAATTTTAGAATGGCAACTGTTCTGTTTGCAGTGGCATTATTACAGTTTGCTCCGCTCCAACTCCATTTGCTCCTGCATTTATTCCTAGAAATTGGTTCTGAGGTTCTACAGCTCTAGTTATTCCTCGTTGTCCAATTCTTCGAGAAAATCCTTTAATCATTTCCTGTTGTCTAGTTATCGTTTCATACTGCATCTCCTTCAACATTTTTTCAATCTCTTCTCTGGTCACGCAGAAGGAAGGATGAGAATTTAAGGACACCTACTGGCTGCTCCCATGCCCTGGTTGACTTCCTCCAATCTTAGATCTTGTGTTAAGTCTCTTCATCTTCTCTAAATCTCATATTCAAACTTCAAGCCTTCTGATCTAATCCGCTCTCAGTGAAAGCTTCAAAATGTTAACCCAAAAAACGTATAACATCTAGAAATCTGTTGAAAGCACAAGTTCAAATAAAGTGAATAGAAAAACAGTAAAAGGAAACACAATTTTTATAGCGTTTCGGTGTAAACTCCAGCATATATCCACTTTAATCTTGTATTAGTTGTTCTCTTTGGATTACAACTAATTATCTTAGATCTGACAACAATCAAGTGGATCTCAGATTTACAATGATATTTATGAAGGGTATGAGAGTCACTAGTGCTAGAGATTTGATAAGCAACAAATAGTGGCTTCCTATGTGACTCTAGTGGAAGGGGGGTAAGATGTCAAGAAGAAGAAGTCTCCAATAGCAGAGAGATTAGATCCCATTTTGTTTGCAGGTAGGCTTGTATTTATAGGGAAACAGGTGTACAGGTCTGGAAGCCTACTTGCAGCAAAGTCTAGGAGTTAGCCTAATGCCACATGAGACCAAAAGGCATGCCGAGTCATTATAATAACTCGATGCCGACCTAAATAACTCAACATTGAGTTATTTTGCCTTGTCCAAATCACTTTCTTTCACTTGCTAACCCCATCTATCTTCTTCTTGAGTTGTTTTAAGTCCTCCATCGGCTTTGAGTTGATTAGTGCGATCTTCCTAATAGCTGCTTTCTTCTCATCCATCCTTGAAATTCCTCGTCATACTCATTGGAAAATCAACTGAATGCGAGTTATTGAAGTTGCACAAGAGGTATATGGTGTTTATGAGGTATGAACAAGGGGAAATAGGTCGGGACCGACCTATTTAGCTCAAGATCAACCTATTTACTTAGCCAAATTCCTGTCCAAACTTCTACAGTTCCATTTTCTAGTCCTTCTGAGTGTGCTTCCAAATTCGTGAATCGTTTTGTTCTTGTTTTGATCTTCTAATTCCATTTGAAATCTACTTTGCTCAGAAAGAAAGTTAACAAGAAGATATAATATTCATAAGTTGAAAGACTCACGTAGATGCTTCCAAGCTCAACGAATGTAAATATCTAGACCTATAGAATTGACTTTAAATGAATATTGTGAAATCTTAGAATCTGTCTCGACATTTTTCTTTAGTCTTTTAATCTCATATTTTACCTCAATGATGGTGGATTAACATACCACAATAAAAAATGTGTGTAAACATTTAAATTTTCAAATCCCCATAATTTATATACCAAATTGAAGCGCACGACGAGACGATGAGATTGCAAGGGTTCGTGTCACAAAAGTGTTTGGTCGACTAGAATTCAGAGAAGAAGCTAGTTACATACGCTATAGTTCAACGGTGAAACGAAGAATATGTGACGATTGGTGGATACAATGGTGTAAAGAAGGCCGAGGGAAATCAACATGTGGTGACGATCTATTAGATAGTCACTATGGTGGAATGAAATAGAGAGAAGTCGACCGACTTGGGTTTCGCCAACGGTGACATAGGGCAACATGGAAGTGTTAGCAAGGTTAATGGTGTGAGAGGAGCTCGAATTTGGTCTCTAGATCAACAACTAGAAGTCAATGGTGACAGTGACACAGTGAAGGTGGCGGCTGTAAGGGTATTGCATTTTGGAAGGTACTATTGCACGAGATTTTATTTTAATTTAGTTAATAAATTACCAAAATGCCTATACTACCTCTAATTGTCATATCTTTTGCATATGACCCACATTTCACGCATGGTTTGTTGCATTTTGATGGTAATGAGATTCTATGCATGACAGTGAGACTTGAATCAACGATTGAATTTCTGGAAAATATGGTTAAAGTGGCTGGAAATGGCTTCGTACTCTTTAAAAATCCATATATACTCTTATACATGTCCATATGAGATGTTAGTGGTAAGATGGTTTTGGACATACACACACAGTTATCACTTTATTGATTGAAAATTGGATACGGACAGAACCGACATAGGTTAGTTGCTTGAAGTCCTAAGGCGTCGATCACATTATTTGGAAATACACATTTATTTATCCTTATATTGCTTGGATTGCTCATATTTATCGTATTTATTAGATTGTTGATATTATTTGTATTTCTTGTATTCCTTATGTTAAAACAAAATGTTACCATTTACGGAAAAATTAGAAAAGGGTATGATTTGATATGGCTCAAATAGACTAACGATCCAATAAAGAACCCAATATAATACACACACGCGCGTGTGTGTTGTATTATACACTATACCACGCTGTCCATTTTGCCACGTCGCAACGCGGAAAATTTGCCATGGTCTTGAGCCATAGCAATTTTACCACGGTTTTGGTCCGTGCTAAAATAAATCGCCAAGGTTACAGGCCATGGTAATTTTGCAATGGCTTCAAACTGTTGCAAAATTATCCTAATTTTTTAACTGCCCCACCTTACCATACACAACCTAACACCTTTCTCAAAAAACATCGCTCCATTCCCTAACTCATTATCTTCGATCCCCTCCCTAACAATTTCGATCCCGCGCCATAAGTCATTAATTTCTGCCGCTCCTTGAATCCACATCAATTCAGTTGCTCTTAGATTAGTCCGATCATTTTGTGATTAGTTTCTGAAAACGAATCGCTCTCACTCAAATCGCGTGAATCTAGATTCTCTCTAATCGGCCATCTTCATCATCGTTCAGCTCCGCCTATCAGAAGACCTTCAACATCGCCTTAGACGGCCGTCTATGCCACCAGCTACAACATACGTTATCGAATTTATTTATTTATTATTATTTTTATGAAGTAATTGAAATTAGATAATGAGGTTAATTTTCAACTGTGTATTTTTTTGCTAGAAGTATTCTTTTTAATTTGAATGTTTTATTGTTGGATTCTTAATTTTTTTGGTTTAAATGTTTTTGCAATTGAGCAATTGCATTGACTGATGCCCATGATTGACTATCCATGTAAAAATATGTTTTGATTTGTAAGAATATGTTTTGATTTGTTAGAAAATATCAGTGACTTATTGTGTTATTTGTAATCTTGCACAAGCATCACAGTATTATGCTTAATGCTTCAATAATAGCTAAATGCCATCTCTCTGTTGATTTAAATTGTCATTGCGGTGTATTTGAAGCTGAAAGGCCAGGGTGTAAATTTCAGTTAAGCAGCGGGTAGAGACGTACTTCTGCAAGGTATTAAATGTTATTAACAAATGTGATATATGTTAACACATTGATCACGGCATCACTAAGCTGGCACTTGTGGTTCCTAGAATAAAAAGTAAATTATAAAATTAGTTAAATGCTATCCTCTACTTTAACAATCTTAGTATAACGCATTGTGTTGTATAATTTTTGACCAATATTTGTTTCTACTAATCTATATGCAGGGTATTTTAGACAACATACATGACCCGAATATTTTCTATACTAACAAATATTACTATAACATTTTCATTCTAGTTCTTATATGGCAACATAACTGTCACCTTTTTCCTGCAGCTTACTTAACTGTTTCACTCTGGTTCTCATATAACAGCACATATGACATGAATATTAAGCTAAGTTGCTCAAAATCTTCTTGTAGTTTAGAACCTAATATGGCTACACAAACTATACTAACACCAAAACTTAGACTTGGTAAGGGGAAAAGCAAGGTCGAATACAAAGTTGATCTTACCAGCAGATCCAAAGACGACATTCTTTCCATTGGGTCCTTCACTGCAAAGAAAACTCAAGAATCAATTATCTACGACAAAGAAAATAATATCTTGAGAGATAACTACATAATACAGCTACATTTTTACCCTCATAGGTAAAACCATAATTCGAAGAAAAGGATAGGAAAATATTTTATGTAACGACCTGGATTTTCTCGCCATTCGATTTTTAATATTTAAATGGTTTAAATATTGAATTTGGAATTTTAGTTGAGTTAGTAAGATTTTAAAACTAGAATTTAAAGCGATTTCGTTAATTTTGAAAATGTCGATTTAATCGAATCGTTAAAATAGCGATTCGGGGGCACATTCTCGAAATTCGACGAAACCAATTCCATTGGATCTCTAATATTGTATTAGTATCGAATTTCAAATTTCGTAGTGTTTAGAGTTATCGTCTGATCGTACGGGATAACCCGTTGAAATTTATATCGAAAATTCAATATAATAATTGGGTCCAAAAAGCTATCTTCTCCATACGATCGTATTAGGACTCGTAACCTTCTTCAATACATTCAAAATAGGGGTATAACAATATAAATGTCTAGCGGCACGTCTCGGTAGGAGTTTGGGATTTTCAATTGTATTAAATGAGATATTTTATAATCAAATAATATTATAATTGGAAAAGTTATTCACGCCATTTTCATTCTTTTCAGCACTACCGTGTTCAAGACGTCTCCCCTACCATCAAATCGTGTTCCCTCCCCTTCATTTCAAAACGACAGCGGGTTTCTTTTTAAAAAAAAAGAGAAAGAACGAAACGAAATCGGAAAAAAAGGAGATTGTTCCTCTCAAAAAACGAAATCAAGTCAGATCAAAGCAATCGCCGAGTCGAGCACGTCCTGGGGGGAGGAAAGATGATTGATGGCAGTAAGGGGAAGCGTGCGCACGAATGTAGAGAACGCGATTTTGAGTCGCGCAAGCAGGGCGATGGGGAGGCTCAAATAAAATTAGTAGGTTGGAGGCACCGCTGTTTGTGTACGCGTCATGCGTATGCGTTGACGAGGAGGGTGAGGCGACTTGCGATGGTGTGGGGGAGGCAGTCGCGTTCGATCTGGGGTGACGTGTGGGAGAGGAGGGTAATGGGTATGTTGTGGGCGATGTCGCTATACCTGGATGATGGCGTGTGACTTCAGACATTAATAGATGTCGACGAAGAGGTAGGAGGGGGCAGTTCATGGTGGTAGGGTTCAGCGTTGTCTAGGGCAGTTCGGCGTTAGGCAGGCGCTAGTTCGGTCATGCGATGGTGCAGCGATGGGAGAGGAGAATACTGGCAGTGAGTTTTTTTAGGTAATTATTTAACTTATGGTGTTTAGAAAAAAATTAATTAATTTGTTTGTTGAATTGAAAATCTTATAAATGCTGTAACGTATTCATACGAGGTTTAAAAATCATGGAAGCGGGTCGCGATGGATCCGCGGTAGAAAATATTACACAATCGAAAAAAATGGGAGTTGAAACGATCAACAATTTTGGATGACCAAGGTGAGAATTTCTCACTCATTTGGATTACCAAAATTTAAATTTTAAGTAGTTGAAATTAAATTTTGGATGCTTGTTGAATTTATGAATTATTGTTTGTTGAATGATATAATATATATAATAGTATATATATTAGTAGTTGGAGTGATATTGCCGCACATTATAGCGGATAAGACCGTATGCCCCCGCATAATAGCGGATGACCCCATATACCGCTCGAAATGGGATTAATATTTTTATGTTGTATTAACATCTGTGGATGCGGAGAAACAGGTTGGAGGGGTCTAACTGGATTCCTCAAACATATTGTTTATTTTTCATGTATAGTGATATATGATGTGAATAGGTAATCTGTTATAGATTATTGTTGTGATTTGAATTCTTGGATGCTATTTTAGCAATGGCTTGAATTTTGATATTTTAAATACCATAAATATATTTTTAAAATTTAAGGGATAAAAAGGAATTTTGATATAAAAATATTTATATTAGAATTGGAGTTATTTTAAAGAAACTGAGTTAGAAAAATATATTTGATTTTTTTTATACTCAACTGTTGTGAATTATTAAATGGAGATTTAAAAAAATTGAATTACATGAAAAGAGAATTTATAAATGACATTAGGGAAATATAAAAAGGAGTTAAGTCGATACTAAAAATAGATTGGAAGTTACAAATGGGATTTATAAAAGAATGGATATGTAAAAATGAAATTTTATAAATAGAAATTGATTTTATAAACAAGTGAAACTCAGAGGAGTTTATAAATTTATAAACGATGTTTATAAATACGAAAATTGATGGTCAGTTGATAAATTGAGAATATAAGTTTACGATATGAATTTATATCGAGTTATAGAAATCGTTTTGGTAAAGAAAGAGCGGAATCTATTTTTGAATGCGAGAATAGTGGTAGAGTTGAGATGTAATCGATGCGATACGAATCGAGGGGGATTAATAAACAGAATTTGGAAATATTAGATTTTTTAAAATTAGTTTTTTATCGAGAAATTTGTTTTAAATTGGATTTTAAATTACTGTACTACGTAACCTAAATTACTATTTATAATATTACGAATAGTTAGTTATTCTAATATTTAATATTTATTGATAACAAGTTCTAATTTTATGAATACTTAATACTTAATACTTAATCCAGTGATATTATAATAATGTCTAAATACAAATACTTAATATTACGAAATGTTTTGATATTTTAAAATTTACTTAAACATATTTTACAAATAAACTATTATTCTTTAAAAAATACTTATTTTATACATATATAGTTTTAAAAGATTGAATTTATTTATACATCCTCTCGAGATTGGAAGTGAAGTTTGTTAAACGAGTATGATTTTAGAAGAGAAGTCTAATAATGGGATTTTGGGAGCTTGAAGAAAAATTCCAAGTGTTAAAAATACGAGAAATTCAGAAAATGAATTAGAATTCATAAAAGGAGTTAGAAATGGGTATATGGAGATATAGGCACGTTTATCCGACTTTGGAAATATTAAGGAATTTACAAATAAAATTTGTAAAGGATTTGAGAAATAGGAAAATAAATAGACTATTTTCCAAATATTAGAGATAAAAAGATCTTTGGAGATATAATTATAAATATTCCTAAGTACTGAGCTGGAAGGTTTGAAATATTTAACTTCAAGATTTTTGTTATAGAAATGTTTAAAAAGGGGATGAAATTCAGATGGAAGCGACGAAAAATATGTCTAAGTGTTAAAACAATTTGGAAATATACTGTTATGGATATAAGCAATTAATGTCGTTCAAATATTGAATATATTGAAGAGATTTGGATACATGCATCCATACGTACGTACGTACATGTGTGTGTGTGTATGTACACACACATATATCTTTGTAAAGATATTTTGAAATGAGTGTTTTCAAAGGATTTAAAAATAATGGGCCCTAGTGACTGCTTATGAATGTTTTATTGATAGTTAAAATAAACGACTATCAGTATTGGCCAATTTCGTTAATCGTTTCGAAGAGACTGGGATCAGATTTAATTATCCGAAAACCACTTCGATGCAGTTTGAACGTAACGAATGAATACCGCGAAGATGATGAAGACGGTGATTCGGTTTGTACAGACACAGGACAACTTGTATGGATGAGTAGTATTAGAACATCGTCATTGGATACCGTCGCATCCAAGTAGGGTATGTTATCACTTTTCTAGATATCCTCGGAAACCTATTTATTATGGATATGGCTGTGCATGAAAGGAGCGCTCGATAGTAAGGGTGGAAACACCCGGGGTGATAACATATTCGGTCTATCCAAGTTAGGGGTAGGTCGGTCTTGTGTAGCAAGGGGTCCCGGCGTGGTCCTCGGTACACTGTTCTAGAGGTGTACTGTGACGGGCCCCTAGTGGCCCGGTCATTCGTTGGAATCCATTCTCTAATACGAGATTACGGTTTTTTTGTAAAACCTAGTATGCTGGAATTTAATCAATGTAAAAATTTCAGCTATTTGAATAAGTATTTGTATTTAGACATTATTATAATATCACTGGATTTTCTACAAAATGTTTTGGTTATCGTAAGGTAAAACCGGTCGTGTTTATGTGTGACGTAGTCTTACGAGATACCTTTGTTTTTCAAAGTATTTTTACAACTCTAATAATTCAAATTGAGTGTGTTTTCTTAGCGGATTTTCCAGATAGACTGGGGTGTTATTTTATTATAATGCTTAGATCTGACTGAGTATTACAGATTCATGATAGAATGCTACGGAGCTCAGAAGACGAGTTGGATGACAGAGACGTATCTCCATACTTGGCTTATATTTCCACTGTGTAAGCACAAGCTATAAAATTGTCCAGTTTGATGTATTGATTGTTGTACTCCGATGATTGTGAATATAAAATAATTACAGATTCTTTTGTAGAAAAATCTTTTATCATATATTATATTTTGTTCCGCTACGATTGTGAGATTCTATGTTGTTGTTTTATTTTTCTCCTACCTCTTTCTTTTTCTTTAACCTAGTTATTCACTCTTTCGTACACCTTGGGTTGAGCAAGGGAAAATTATTATCAACTCAAGAGTTACGGAATTGCGGATCGTTACATTTTAGCTTAGTTACTGTTGTGGATAATCATGTGCAAGCATTCATTATATATGCAACCGATTATACAAGTTTCTACCATTGCCACAACATATTAGTTTTTTATTTTTTAACCATCAATTATGATCACGATTATGTATATAAAGAGATATTTTCAGTGTTTCATTTATTTAAATAATCAATTATATTATAAAATAGTATTTATCATTTATATCATTTGTCATCGTAAATCTATATGGCAAGCTGCAACTATATGTGAGCATGCGACGTTAGTTTCATATGCGCCTTTCCTACAAGAGTGATATAATGACAGGTTATATAAGCTTATCCAAATTCTTGACACTTTGAAACACAAAAAGGGATAATAGACAAATGGTATTGTATTCCACTTTCCATGCCAAGTTCTACTCATATTTCGACGTGCAGACAAGAACGGGTTTTCGTAATTACGCCAGCAATCTATGCACATCACTTTGTGCACATCAATTTTCAAATTCTTGATCATATAATGTAATTTTCAAATGGCCTAATATACTTTTTATACTTCACATCAAATGGCCTACCATTGGTCATCGTAAATGGCTTAATATACTTTTCAATTTCTTGGTCATATAATATAATTTTCTTGGATACCAGGAGACGATTTAAACTGTCTTGATACCCTGGAGGACCATTTTCTTGGATATAAAGTGTGAATCCTTGCATACATTGAATAATATGATAATATTTTTTACTAGACTATTATATGGTATTATGACATTTGATATCTTAGTGGAATGCAAATAATTTGTTTACTATTTGTGCCATACAAGAAAGTGGCTTGGTCCCTCAATGGCCTCAACACCCACTTTACCTACAACAACAACTAAAATAGCATCATGTATAGAATAAAGATGTCTGAATCCATAAATTGCATATATCTAATGTCAGGATAAGTTTCCTTGTATGAAATAAAATCCTACCTTATTAAATCATAATATACGCGCAATTATACTGTCATGCTGGCATGGTTGTACCACTATGCAATTTTAAAATAAAGTAATAAACATAGAATGCACTTACTTGGTTGGAATAGGATACTCAAGGATAAAAAGTTTAATAGGTCGTTTTAAAATTACATTATACGACTAAGTTTCTACCTTCTTTAAGGTTTGTCAATCATCAATATAATTTACATCGTACACTTCTCATGCCTTCATGTTCTCTGCATAAATTCGTTAACCATAGCAAAGTTCATCATTCCAAGTGCATTATGTAGGCTTTTTTTTTGACGTTTCTTCGAATACTTGATACCAGATAATAAATGGGTTGGAACGTCTAGTAGAAGCACCGCCGGTAGGGGAAAAAAATTCCAACTGTTGCAATGGCTTTCGTTGTCGGCATACAATTTGCCAACAATGTTTACGGTGGTATGCAGTTTGTTACCTGGGCTAGAATGAGCGGCGTTCAGTGATCACCGTATTTTGTTTTTGCTACATTATTATTTTCTAAATTTTGTTTTTTTCAATTTGTTTTTGACTGTAACATGAGATATGTAAATTAAAAAGGTACATAATTTTCTTATCAGGTAGGGTTTTTGAATCGACTATTTAAATTTAAAACTTACTTAAACAAATTTCTACGCGTTTTAGCTTGCCACGACTAAACCTTAAATCCGATTGACACGAAATTTGAAATCTTACAATAATAAAACATTACAATTTCCATCTACAATTCGTTTGGTTTGGATGTTCCAATACACACACGATATAATAATAAGTTTCCATATGTACTCAGATTTCATTCCATAAATAACATGTTTGGGTTCGATTGGAGAAGCTTCGTTAGGGGTCTGTTGGTTCGGTGGATGCACAATGTCATCTTGCTGGCCAAGTTCGTGCACCTCTCTCCTTTGTTCTGTAGATACCAAATCCACCAACTAGATAATCATGTTTGGTACCTTAGGTACCAAACATGATTGATACTTTGGGTACCGAACGGATCAAAGTACTAAACAAGATTTCCTATTACGTTCCCTACTAGACCATTCCTCATGTTCCACAAAAATAATGTACTTGCCAAGAATCAAACTAGCTTCTCTGTTGAAAGCTTGACAATTATTTGAGCTACACATATTTAATTCCTTCATTTCAAATCAGAATTGAATGAAACTTGGACCAATAGCTTCGTATCATTGAGTAGAGTATTCTAGTGCCTCTGAATGTTCAATTTACTTAAAGGAAATAGTAGCTCTCTAAGATGGGGCTTGAGTTAGAAGGTGGATAAATTTGAAGATGATCATACCTTCCAATTCGTAGCTCGGAATGAGATGCAGTTTTAACTTAGGTGCAAGCTTTGACTTCAAGGACATTTTACAAGTGCTTTGACTATATCTTCTGATTATGCCAAATTTGTCCCTAGCGCTTTCCTTAGCCTTTGTGATTACATGATGGCATTTTTATTATGTAGCTTCATATCATTTCTATGCTCCTTAACGTCTTTTCATCTTTACCATGCTATAAGCGAAAATGGCTATAACAACAGCTCTTTTTTATGAGTGTAAAAGAAAATCATATGAGTGTTATCCTCTTTTGGCGCTCATTTTCCTTAAAAAATTAGAAATATACAAAAAGTTTTCAACCTCCAAACTCAAAATTTCTAATTCAAAATTTCAAAATCCGATACAGAAATTCTCAAATTTCAAATTCCGTATAGATTTTTTCATTTTTCAAAGCAGGTTTACCGATTGAACTTTTAATTTTTTAAAATATTCAAATTTTGAAAAATAAATCACTTTTTCATATATGAATTTTCAAATACAAATTTTATAATCTAAAATTTTGAAATGTCATTTGAGAGTTCAAATCTAATAATTTCAAATTCAAACTTTCATTTTTGAATTTTTTGATTCGAAATTAAAATTTAAGTTTCAGTACTCATAAACTCATATTTTCAAAATTTTAATTTTAAGCGTTAGATCCAAAATTTTAAACAAAACTGCAGCTTATTATATTTTTTGTTTCACAAATTAAAAAAAAATTCCTATAGAAATCTCCTACTCGGTTGCACCATTATTAAAAGAGCATGGCACGTCACAAATTCCCTGTAGAATATGTGCCATTCCCTCTCCCACCTCTCTCACTTGCCATGCCCAATTCTTACTCCTTCCAAATCCCTAGTTCTCAATTTCAAAAATCTCAAAAACTCCTTAGTCCTAAAAGCCCTGTATACTAATCCGCTACCCTCCACTGCACATCTCCAATCCATCCCATCACTCTCGCATCCTCTCTCCTGCTCAATTCTCCATAATACCCGAAGTGTTAATCCTATTTCCAACTATTCTCCTCGTAAGTAGAATGGTGGAAAAAGCAAAACGTGAGCTTGTTGCATGCCTTCATGAGAGTCTGTTTGTGCTGGCTGTGATCAATGATGGTGATGACAGGATTCGATGTTTTCAGGGTGGACATGATGTGGTGCCGAAGATGTTTGTGCCTTTTGATGCTATGTTTGCATGTTATTTTCCGGTGATTGGTGATGAGGTGAGGAGTAGATTGCATTGGCGAAAAGAATGTATGCTCAAGGTAGATTTTTTTGAACCGGAAGTTACTTTATCTTAAGTTGCATAAGAGTGTGATGTTATCTTTTGCCTTGAACGTGTCTGATGAATGCTTGCTTGTGTTTGTTTTGTCTGAGTTACCACACTCTACCAAAAATATCATCATTATTCACCATATTTTAGAAGTTGAATGGCCATTGGATATACTTGGGTTCTCAATACGAACATCATAATTGTTGGTGTCAATTTTTATTTGATGGTGCTATATCTGACCAGGTTTTTGTAATATGGCCATATTGTAGCTTGTTTTTGTATTATGGGCATTTTGTAGCTTGTAAGGAACTCCTAAATAAATGATACTAAGTTCGATTTTCTTACTCTGGTTTTCTTCTTCTTCTTTTTTCCTGGGTTCGGATAGAATATGATCTTAAGGAATTGAAAGCAAACTAATTGAGAATGCATACCGAATATTTGCATAAGGCGTCATCATTATACATTGAAACCCGTAAACTGATCTAGGATTGTTTACGTATTTGATCCAATATTTTTTTCCAATGGCATCGTTAAAATTATTCAATTACAAAAATATATGTTTTATGGTTTAAGTATGAAATTGGTTTCGCCATCATGTACTCGTGGTAGTAAAAATGCTGGGCTTTTTGCATGCTAAGACATGTGTAATAGCTAACCTTCAACAATAAATATTAGTTACTAAATTCATTTGTTGCCTAAAACACTATGAGTCATTTTTTTAATCTTATTTTGTTGAATCAAAATTGTTTCCAACTAGATTACCCTAGATATATCTTACGACAATAAAGATTTTACAATTAATTTCCTGACTAATATATCTAAGATATCAAACTATGCAAAAACCATGACCACAAAATACATGTTAAGTAGTGTTGTATAATTATGCAGCTTATATCTTGGCTAAATTTAAAAAAGGGGAATAAGTAAAGACTTTGACCTGACAAATTGCTCTTATGTTGGCTATATAGGGTAAATAAAATTAAAATATGGTAGAAACTTTTATACTGCAATTACAAGTCAAAAGTACACATTCCTCTAAAATGCATCTTTGTAGCACAGTTTGAAGATGCAAAACAGACATTAACATTTTTTTATTCATCCAAGTGCAACAAACTGATAACAACACGCGTAACTTATGAATCAAAAAGGGACTTCAAAAAGAGAAACGACACCTGAGAGATTCGAACTCTCGCGGGGAAACCCCATGTACTTAGCAGGCACACGCCTTAACCACTCGGCCAAAGTGTCCTTTTTGATTATATTGCAAAGGTAAAATATATACTCAATAATCTGTATGCATATAAAACAAACTGTTTGACGGATAAAAGTTTTTTCGTTGTAAAAAGTTGAAAAAGACTTATGTCAATGTTGAATCCTACTATGAAAAGCGCGTTTCGAAAAACATATTGTTTGCAAATAAGTCCAACAATTTCTCAAATATGACCAATAATTCTCCAACTTCCTTCTTATGTGTTGCTAAGAATATATATTTGATAATGATAATAATCATTTGCACATACATATTGAGTTCAAGAAATACAATAGCAGATTAAATGATTTTTTTAAAAATTAAATATCATGCATTATCTTTAAACATCTATGAACGTAATATATGCAAATGGTAGGAAAGAAGTTTATGTTTATATTCACAAGCAATAAAGTTTGATAAAAGAGATACGATTGAATTACTAACACTTTTATACTCAAACGACAATTGAAAGATAGCAAGTACAAAATTAAACCTGATTTGATAATATTTGACTCTGATATAAAGTATGTTCAATGCTGAAACAATAACAGATATTAACTAGTCAGGGATTTAAAATCACTAAGATTCAATTTTACCTCCCTATTTCTTAACGTCTCTCCACGATTTGTCTCAAATTCAATTAATGTTTTCATTTTAAATCCCTACTTGACAACAACTTATTGTAGATCAATCAACATTGATTTATGTTCTCAAATTTACCTTCGTTTTCATTTTATTCTAATTTTAGGAATTCTAAAGTACTCTAAATTTGTACATAGAAGTTGGATTGAAAAACCATTTTTCACCATTAAATCAGAATTTTCATTAGCTTTAGATGTTATTTACATACGAGTCATATTTTTAAGCTTCAATAATATTCCATATAGAAACCGAAATAATGACTCATCAACACAATTAAAACACATGTATTGAAAGTTAACTACTCACATCATTAAATTCTATCTTCTACTGTAAGGAGGAAGTCTGTTTTTCCTTAAAAAGAAGATTATTTTCTTTCTCAAAGTGTGAAAAAAGAACATCTTTGTTCTAAAAGTGTGAAGGAACATCATCATTCTTATCGAATTGAATGAAAATTTTCTCTTTTTATTGTGTGAAGGTAAACCATCTTTTAAATATGGAACGAAAATTAGTTTCTTTTTCGAAGTATTTCATAATATCAGTTTTCTTATTTGATTATGAAGGATGATTATCTTTTTTCCCGAATACGAAAGAATATCTTTTTTTGGTTTCAGAAATGAAAAAAAAAGATAAAGAGGAAGACTATCTTTCCATATAGAATTATTTTAGATCATCTTTTTTTTCTTAACTGTGAATGGAAACACTCGTCTTTTTTCTTGAATCATGAAAAAGTTGTCATTTATTCTTGACGTGTGATGGAAGATCATGTTTCTTCTTGAGCTGTGAAGAAGTCAACGTTATTCTCAAAACAGAAAGTCATATTTATTTTCTCAAACTGTGTTTCTTCTGGCATATGAGGGAATAGTATGTTGTCAATAGTTATATTAAATTATTGACTATTTTTTGCATCTGAAAATAAACCATTGTCGAAAAGGTTCATGAATGGTATATTTTTTTTATTTCCAGTATCCAATTGCTAGCTATGGTTGTTTCTTGTGTAGTGTGATTTTTTAATAGCATTGACATTGACGGCATTAAGAACGAGTCAACATGTATGATGTGTTTTTCTCTCTTGTTTTTTTACTCTCTAACTTAGTGAGTTTTGACCGTTTATCAATTTTCCTCTTAATAAGACACATTTTATTTTATAATATTCGTCAAATTTCAAAATTTTACTAACTTTTCTGTTGTACACTTTTCTAAATTTTAACCTTGTATAATTTTGTTATGACATATTAGTGTTCAAAATTACATTGTTAATATATATTTTTATTCATAGGAATATGAGCGAATGTTCAATTTTTTTACTATTTATAACATTTTATGTTCACTTACCATTTACCATTTGCGCTTCCACTGCTTGTAGGTCAATATGCAGTTCTTTTGCTGATTGCACAAGCTTATAGATTGCAGTTTTATTATACCATTGCACAAAAATCTGTTGTATAACTTGCTACAAATATATAATATAATTAAAAATAATAAATTACAGAGCACGACATATATCATTGATTTGAATTCTGTCAACGTGTAAGATTCTAAAACTTTCTCTAATGTGTTATTTTAATTTTAAATTGATGTTGCATAATCAAAGTACTTGTTTTCAAATATTTCCTATGATTTTGATATATTATCTTCAAACACGGTTTTTATTTCATTTTGAATCTTTTTATTGAGTTCAACTTTTACAATTAGGTTTTTAATGTGAAGTGGAGGGTGGAAAAATCGATTTTATTTTTACCTTAAACCTTCTTTTAAAATAGAATAGATAGGTTATTTCTTTTAGTTTTTACAAGGAAAAATACTCAATTTTTCTTCTTCCTTTAGCCACATTTTATTCTAAAATTTACAAAAATATTCTTTGCTTTTCTGGATCCATTTTGTTTCTCCTACCAATGACGAAAATCTAGGCCAATGTTATCCATGAAAAAAAAAAACTTCCTCCACTAGAATTCTTCTAATGTCCTTATAGCCTCTAAGCTTGCATCCCTTCTCTTCTTTTTAAATTCAGTTTCATCTAAAAGGATAGAATTTCCAACGAGAATATACATGGTTTTGACCACACTTCCAGCAAAAAGCATGCCACCAATCTCATACACACACACACACCATGTTATACGTCATATTTCTTGCGATATGGGACTTACCCATCCAATCCATGCATCCACAATACGAGCCACACATAACAGAGTTATATTGTTTCTCCGTGATGCAACTTCAGTCCTCTGTCAACTAACCAAATCCCCAGAACCCGACTAGTTATCAATCCAAACCATCGTTGGGCCTTTAACAACCAAAACCCGACTAGCTATCAATCCAAACCGTTGTTCGGTTTTTAACAATCACCCAAAAAGCCCCTTTGGGATCTTAATGCAAGTGTACAAGTGAAGACATTAGCGTTAGAAGAAAACCACGGTAATGGAGAAATGAAATAGAACGGTGGTGTTGTGAAATTTGATGTGAGAAGTCCGTAGTTGCTCAGATAGCGGTGATAATGGTGGCGATGCAGAAGCATTGTTTGTTGAAGGGTGCGTGGACTTTTTTAATAGAACTTGTGATTTCATAGTGTATAATGTCATTGTCATTGTTATGAAAAGATAGATATTTTAAATATAGAATTTTCTCTTGTTCTCATTTTTCATGTTTGGTTGGTGTATGGATGCATAAATTATGGGAACCACTAAAGAGAGGGTCCTTTTGGATAAGGAGTGAATTTTTTTTTTTCATTTTTGTTTTGTTAAAAGAAGAATAATTCATTGTTTACTTTTATAAAAAGAAAGTGAAATTACAATTCTTTTTGACCGCGTCGTAATTTTCTTTGTTCTCTTCTTTCATATATTGGACTAATCATCCCACCACAATCATTATTTCTTCCGCTCATCTCTAAAACGTAATTCCCTAATTCAACAACTCATCTTTTTATTTTACAAAATAAACTGTTGAAAATTGAAGATCATGGAGGGGAACTCATCTCATTCTCCACCCAGATCTTCATCTATACAATTTAATATGGATATGCATAACTTTTGCTCTATTCAATATTTCAGTGAATTGTTTTTCGAATCAAAGTGGAAAATACATACTTGAAATTTGTGGAAATCAGGATTTAGGGTTTATTTGAAATTGGCTTTGGATGCAGTATGCTAGAAAGTATGAGGTGTGGAAACTCGACAGCTGGAGAGTGGAAGGATGGTCGGATTTTGGTTAGTGACGACAGTGGTGGAAATTGAAGCGGCTACTGAAACGAAGAACGAGTTCACGGTTTTTCTTAGAAGAGAACAGAAATATAAGGGGTAATTTGGAGAGGATGGATTACTCTTTTATATTCAGAACAAATATAAACATTTTCCTCTTTACTACATTTTCCCCTATCCCATTATCCCTATATTCATTTCTGTTCTCCTTTTAACAGTTCCCTAAATTATTATCAAGCAAATAAGATAAATGCTTCTAAAAAAGAAACACATTTCATTCGTTCATAGGTCTAAATTGTTGAAATCGTATGATAATTTGGTTTATCAAAGTCTTTAAACATTTGTTTCAATTTGCATTTCACAGTGTAAGTGATGCGTGCAAGTTTGCCAAATTTGGTTGACAAAGAATACTAGAGTATAATTACACCGTGAAGTTTTGTGCATATCATTTGGTTATTTTTACATATTAATCAAATTACAGAGAAAAATATATTACAAACATTCGTTTTGTTCATCATTTGGATTTTAAATAGGATTTGAATCGTTGGACCAATGATCATCTCTCTCCTTTTATTTTTCATCTCTTTACTCTTCATCAGGAAATGTTAGTGGTGAAGTACAATGCTGCAGGCTTACTAATGTGGCACTAAACACTTTAGATGGTTTCAAAATATAAAATAGGGGCAGGAACAGCAGTGATAATCACTACTGGCTTCTGTTGATTATACTGATGATCCTTTATTCATCATTGTTGCCATATGATTTGCAATTACTGCACTGTTCATGTTATATGGTTGTTGCTATTATTGCTGCTGCTCTACTAGGAGAAAAAATAATTTCCATATGTCCTCTCTCTGTCATTGCAGCCGAATGGTTGTTGCTATCATGTGCTATATCTTAACTGATGAGTGACATGGGCACATTTGGCTACAAATTGTACAGTTGATGTATATTCTATGTATGTTACATATACACAATTTGTCTGTATGCAATTATTTTCTTTACCATGTTCCTTGTATTATTGGTAATAAGAAAAATATAAAGACCAACAATTTGCTATAATTTCGACCATAGATATGTCGCATCAGTGATTTCAATAATTCATGGTCATCAATCATTTTTATTGCAGATCTTAAAGGTGATGTTGGAGAAACTTATAATATTATAATATATCCTCATATAGCTGAAGCCCTTGCTGGATCAGTGGCATGTATTGGGATAGACCTATCTTCTATTGTGATCGAGAAGAGAAGGTGATGCATATCTGTCATTTGAACTGACTACGTCTAAGGTAACAGTTATCTTTTTTTTTTCCTCACTAAGTGTGTTATGTCTGTGGTCGCGTGCGTCCCTTTGTTGTCTTGCGATCATGAATCCGTGATATATAATCATCCTTTAAGTACATCAAATATTTATTTGAGGAAAATGATAGCTAATGCCTTTACTTATGGTGCTCATATTTTGATGGTTTAGACTTGCTATCAGTAAGATGATCTATAAAAATGAGCTTTTTTCACGTCTATTGGGAGACTGAAATAGAATTCTGAAATCATTAGCCAATGGTAAATGCTGTGGGCATCGAAAGAGGTATGTATTAAATACATTTTTTTTCCATCTTACATTAATCTATCTCTCATCTTAATAATATTATTTTAATAAAACATATTAGTTTAGTAACGTCGTAGTCACTTTAAACTGATTATAATGGTTTCATAGCAGATTGGTACATTATTCATTTTTTCACACCATTAAATAACCAAGTATCTGGACAAAAATGTCTTGATGATGGCTAATGTCAGTTTGCTTTGGTTAGTACCATGGAGAAGTTAGTACCACTCTGAAACCTTATTTGTGAAACAGGTGAAAAATAATTAAAGCAGCTAATTTAACTCTTTTTTTTTTGTGTTTTTTTTTTTGCTTTGGTTTTATACTGAGAACAATTTTGTTCAATTTTTAAACCTTTTCTGATGGTAATTTGGTGCTTTCTATCTGATTTTGACTATTATGTATGTTATGCATGCAACCCTTTTACCAGCATGTTCAGTTTCACAAACATCTTATAATAATTGTGTGTATGTTATATTGCTGAAGGCAATTCAAATCTTTCATATTCTTATTCTGTTATATTTTCAAACTGGATTAAATTGAAGAAATTTTAATGCTGGACGTGTGACATTTCATTATTTTATGAAGCTAAACTTACTCCATTCTTTAATTTGTTCAAAAAATTTCCCTATCTACTATATATCTTTGTTTGATTAGTTTGTGGGGTAAGTTGATGAAAATAACTTGGAAAATTTCATTGATTTGATCCATAGAAGAAGATTTTCTTTTAAACGAAGGTGCAATTTTGTTATGAAAGACGAAACTCATTCACTTTTATCAAAAGCTGCTGGAGGCAAATTTGTTTTTTCACTGTCTATTATTTTCCTTTTGCTTTCTACCTTCTTTTCTTTCCTTTTTCTCACTCCTTTATTTCTTTTGAATTTTGAAAGGGAAAAAAAATGTGTATCTAAAGTTCTGATTAGTCTACTGATCTCACCATATTTTTATTCGTTCAGCGTAAACTATCAATGAGGGTTTCCTATAAAGAAGGTTGAATTTGTATAAGATTAAATTACTATTTTCTACTATATGAAAAAATTAAATTATTATTCTTGTATGGAATACGGCTAATGTTACGTGCCCAGTCTGTTAATGACTCGGCGAAGAATTATCAAGAGGCTCTAAAACCCAATTGGTTATCTACGGGCGATAATTTTGTTTCATACAGTCGTTTACCATGTGTTCTTTCTGGTAATATTAAAACATTATATATAGGTAATAGTTTAGATTCTAACAGACTGTATAATACCTAAACTATAGGATAGGATGGCAACTGTAACAGCCCTAGTTTTTAGCTATTTATTTCTTTTAATTTTTTTGTTTTTAGGAATATAATTTATATAAATTGTGTTTACCAATATTGTTTAAATATTTAATTTAGAGAATTAAACTCGTTAATTTAATATGATTTTTGTAACTAAATTTAAGAAGAAGAAAAAAAAAGGAAATTTTTATAATGTATAATGAAGTGTGTGGTAACTAAATGTTTTGGATATTATCATAATATCTGTTGTTATACCCATTCCCTAAAAATAATGAAAAGGAGAAAATTTGTAACATATTAAAGTAGTTAATTAATTATGTTAATTTGGTAGGTTATGACATGCAAATCATGTTGGTGGAATATTCTCAATTTTGACATATTAATTATGTTAGCAGTGAACATTGTTAAGCAATTTAAAACAATGAAACTTACAATCAATTTATTTGATAAATCTACCTTATTCCTAGTTAGCAATTCAAAACTTGAATAAAGGCACATACGGATATTTTAAAATGGAGTTAATGACAATTAATAGATATTTCAAAAAGAAATTTATGACAATTAATAGAGAAATTAATTGTAAAATTTCAGTAGTTGACCAGAATTAATTTATTGAATAATTAATGCAAATTAATAAAATTGATGAAAGATAAATAAGTTAATTCTTTTGGTTAATGGCATGAGGACACGAGGTTAATCCCCATTTTGTAGGAGAAATCTGCCCGTGTAACCAGTCCGGCTACCAGTGCCTACAAAGCGGACGGATTAATGTGAGACGTCGCAGGATTGATAATTAACAAAAAGGGTTAATTAACTAATTAAGTTAGTAACCAAATTTGAGTATGTAATTAAAGGAGGATAATTAATTGGTAATATGGTAATTAATTGAAATCAATTAAGGAGGGTAATTAAAAGGGATAAGGTAATCAATTGAAATCAATTAAAGGCAATTAAAGGGGAATTAATTGATTAGAAGAATATGGAAATCAAATTTGCCTTCCTTTGCGCGTGACACAAAATTTTATTCTTTTAACATTTTGACATTTGCCTCTTACCATTTGTTTCTTGAGCATGTCACTGTATTCATTTATTCACGCAGCCTTATCCACAAAAATATCAACTCTTCCAATTGCCATTTTTCCTCTCACCTAAATTAAATGCATTCAAAATTTAATCTTGCCTATCTTTGCAAATTTTCGCATACCCATTATATCTCTCTGTTTCCACTGCGTTTGTTTTGCAATAAATAAATTTTTCGAACCATTGATCAAGTAAATATTTATGTAAGCATTTATTACTTTTGCCTTTTCAGTTAAAAGCTTTTTTATTGCTTACCATAAATCACGCAAGAGCTCAAGTTTTGCTTCCTCAATCAAATCTGTTCAAATTTGCAGTAACGCATGCTTTAAATTTAGATTATAACTGGTATAAATCACGCAAGCTATCTAAAAAAAAAAAAAAATCCAAAAGAGTGATATCGTTCAAACATAAAACTGGAAAGAGAAATCAACGCATGCATTTATCACAATTTTCGTGTAGCGTTCAAACAAGAAGAACTGGAAATAAATCTCTTGCCTAAACGCATGCACTCAAAAATCAACGCTTGCATTTATTTCTTACGTTTTCAAACCTGCCTATTTATCTCCCCTTTTTATTTCGCAAGTTTATCTATAAATACTTTGCCTCATTCACATAAGTTTTCATATCTCCTTGTTTGTCCCTCTCTGGTACAAGCTTCTATCAGGTAAATAATTTGCATTGTTTATTTCTTTGCTTCTTCCAATTTTCCTTCCTCCTTCTTGTGTTCTCTGATTTCCTTGCTCGGCTACTTCCCCATCATGCCGTGCCATTTATAAATACATATAGAACTTTGTTAGTAGTAGGCTGGAAGAAATGATATAAATTGATTGTAGGAAGCTAGACTATGGAATTAGTGTAGTTATGATGTAGTTAGTGGTATTGTGGATTTGGATAAGTGCAGTTTGAAGAGGAAGGCATAGAAAGAAAAAAAAAAAGAATTACAATTTAATAATGGAGAAGATAAATTGATAAGGAGAAAATGATATGAAATGTTGTTTAATTCAAATAAACAATATTGTATGAATAAATCTTGGGTGAATATAATAAAATGACATTTATTTCAATTTTTAATGGTTGAAATAAATTTAAGATGGTTAAAAATAAATTTAACTACTTATTTGAGAATTTGGGTGGATAAATATCAATGGATTGTATTTATTATGGTTAATAAAAGGATATTGGTGATGTATACCAATAATCACCTTTTAATGTTTAATAATAAAAGTAAAAGAAGAAATAATTTGCCTAAACATGATGAACATGTATATGAAATAAAGTATTATTTAATGAATTCGAATGTAGTTAGTGGCTACATTTGATTAAATCGAATAATTTGAACAGTATTGTGTTTGTTGCCAATATTGTCATTTTATTTAAATAAATATATATGAGAATGAAAATAATTGATCATGATAAATATGATTAAAAATGTGAGAAATAATTTAATAATGTCTAAACATGTATTTGTTTTGTTTGGGTGCATAACATCTTTTCATTCAATCAATTGTATTAAATTTGCAATTTATTTTGCAATTTATTCAATTTATTTTATGCATGCGTACGGTTGAAGTATGGGCCTAGGATATGTTGAGACGGTTAGCGGGTTGTAGTAGTCGAGCAAGTTGAACTAAATTTCTTTTATTCTATTCGTTCCAGTTGTTCTGAAATTTTGCTTTGACCGTAATTTTTAAATTCGCATACTTGGTATTTGGATCTTATAGATTTAAGTCAAGGCTTTGCATCCGCCGAAGTTTGATCGTGCTTTCCGTTTTTTTTCCGAAGTAGATACCGTGTTTGATTTAGATCCACTGCAGCGTTTAAGGTGAGTATTTCTCACCAGACATATGTACATATATTTTGTGAATTATCGCAACTGTATGTGTAAAAAAATTTATTTAAATATTATCTGTCTGCAGTATAACGTAGAATGATGAATCCCATTTAAATTGACACCTCATCAGTTATTATCTGTTGTATTATTTCTGCAGTTATATTATATTATTGTTTATTTACTGCTTAAATCACCACTGCAAGTTCCCTGTTAAATTTAGATTGTTGTGGGCTGAAATGATAGGCCTAAATGATGATTACTGTGCTATTATTATGTTAACTGTTTAACTGTTAACTTGGGATTGCGGGTTTGAAATGATAGAACCCGGGGTTTGTAAATTACGGATTGAAATGATATAAATCCGTATCACTTGACCTAGGCTAGAAAACTATATACAGGCCCGTGGTCCTTATAATATTTTCTGAAATATTTAAAATTATTTTGGAAGTTAAATATTTGATTTAATATCTTTAAAGGATTTTATATTGATTTTGAATGAGTTATAAATGTTAATAAATAAATAAATAAATATTTGAATAAAATTTTGGAATATAACTTATTTTGGAAATTCTGGATTTTTGAAAGGATAAGATTTCAGTTAAGAAATATATATATAAGTTATATTTGGAAATATTTATTAAGTTAAACAATCTACTAAAGCATTTAAATGCTGTCTTTTGAAATTGGACTAGTTTTACCCGTAACTTTAGGTAGCATTTCCTAAGTGCTATAGAATCTGGAATTTGATTGTTTTGAAATTTAAGGAATTTGATAAATTATATTTATGTTTAAGTTTTGGAGACCTTTAAGATATGAGATTTATAACTGGATTTTTCTTAATAAATTTAAGATGAACATTCTAGTGTTAAGTAAATTTTGAAATTATTTAATGGCATAATTTTGGAGTTTTATCTATGGAATTTATGGGAATATTCAAGACGAAATAATAAACACTAATTTGTTGAAAGAAAAAATATCCAACCTTAGTTTTGAATATTAATACTCCAATTAGATATATATATAGGAATTGAAATGGTCTTGGGAACATGAAGTGATATTTAAATTATGGTTTAAATTAAAGAAATATATTTGTAAAGCTATGTAAATTATCTTCTTTACAAAGTAACCATAAAGTTAAACCATTTATATCCAAACCATTTGTGTTTTGGGAGTTATGTTTTTTTTAAAGAAAAATTTCCAATATATTATGGTTTAAAGGTATAATTCAAATATTTGGTTTCCAGATATTATAAATTTTAAGCAGTATGGTTTTTGGAAAAGAATTATACTTGAATATAACGGTATCATATTGTTTTGGGTTTTGAATGATATCGTGTTTATAGTTTGAAATAGAAATGTTTATTTTGGTTTTAAAGTATAAACTGTTTTAAAAGACCACGGTGTTATAATAACGATGGGTTGGCAAAGAGACCGGGATCGGATATGGACATACTCTCTGTCGATACCGAAAACCACTTTGACTAACCGTGTACGCGGTGGAGATTCCAGAATGAAGTAGGTTGGTGGCGACGTTTCCTGTAAGGTAAATACGTGGACCCGACTCCTGTGAGTTGGCATAAGGTGGCTAAAACAGGAGCAATTCCAGGCCAATGAGGTCATTCCTCTGATCGGACGCTCCTCTTCGATATTATACTATGATCTTGGATTGATTCAGTGGCCACTTCTATATTTTGATTTTGGGGAGTTAGTTCGAGGTGGGCGGCAGCTGCGCGCTGCGCGTTACCATCAGCCTGGATAGCAATTGGTATATCTACCCTGGCATTGCCTAGTTGTGCCGTGTCACCTACCCTATCGCGCCTTGTACGAGTTTGGTTTTCTCCCGTAGCCCGTGTGGTATCCTCTAGTGGCTTCCCGATCAGGAGGGACTATGATATTGGATGGACTACTGGGACTATTACGTGTTAAGGGCTATATGGGTAACCCCTTAACGCTATTAAAAAGTAAGTTTATTTTATAAATAGACACTAGTATAATAGCGCAATATACTACATAGTAAATAGTTTGACGGATCCTTAGAGGATGGGCGGTCCCAAGCATCCTTTAAGTTACTTGCTCTATATTACAGTACACTTGAATTAGCTTACATTATATAAGTATGTATGTCCTGACTCGAGTGTTATGTTTTATTTTTACGCTCGGGTCAGCCTGAGTTGCAGTTTCAGTTTCTCTCCGGAGTTATGTCATCCCGTAGATCATTCATACTGCCGGAAGCCTTTCAGTCTTTATCTTATTTGCAATCAATCAAATTGGAAGACTCTGTTTCTATTTATGTCTACAGCTATATTGCAGATTCTAAACTATGTAAATTCTATTTGGTTAAAGTTTTATAGTGGCTTCATGAACCACTGTATATTTTATTTCCGCTGTGAGTTCTGATATATGTATGTGATTCTGTGATTTATTTACTACATATTCTGAGTTTTGCCAAATTTATTTTACAACGCAGTATTTTGAACAATTCAAGTCCGACATGTGCGGATGCGAAGGGTTGAAAATACTGGGTCGTTACATTTGGTATCAGAGCTTAGGTTCTAGGCAAAACTTAGAATGTATGGTAAATTTGATTTACAGAATCACGTTCATTCGAGATTGAACCACTCTCTTTTCGAATTTTGGAACATTCCCTACGGTTCCAAAGCTCATTCGTATCCCTCACTTTTTCATCTGCTTTAGATTCTGGAGTATCTCATAACTCCACTTCGGATGATCTTTATTGTAAATTGGCGGTCTCGCCATTATTCTAATAAAGGGGTGAAACTCCTTTACCATTAGCATTGATTCACCGGAGATTTATATTTATCCTCGGTTTATATGCTAGCATCTTTGGTTATTCCAAATTCTATCTCTTCGGATCAAATGTAGATTTACCCCAACCACATCGATATGGCTCTTTAAGTCACGGATGACTAGGTCAAGGTTGTCCGCGACTTATATAGACTTACCCAGTTTCCTTATTCTGATCTTCTGATTTCAATTTATCTTGAATTCTATTTGATTTGAGTTCATCAAATTTGAGTCTCTATCCTGGTTTGAGAAGTTTATTCCTATATTTGAAATTAAAATCTAATATTATATATATGAGTATAATTTTCAAAATTTTATAATTAATTTAACTAGTTGTCAAGAGATAATAGTTTTGATTTTATTTATGGTGTTGTAAGCCATGTGTTTGTCTAATAAATAAGTGAATATAAAACAATGGTTATAAATTAATTTGGAAACAGAAATGAATTTAAAACTAAAACTTGAGAATTAAATTTCTGATGATTTCAAACCTTGTGTTTAAATTTTAAAAGGATGTAATAAGTATTTTTGTATAGAAATTTGTTTCCAAAGAAATTTTAAAATTAGTGCTTTTCTCTTTGTCGCTGGAAAATAATTTCGGTGATGACTGCAGCATCATCGACATTCATTTTCGAGTTTCGAAGTGAAAAGACCATTCTGTAGTCTGGCTACAGTGTTTCCTTGAGATTTTAATTGATTTGAATTTCTAAAGTATGACTTAATATATATAGATATATAATTTAAATTTGATTTGACATATTAGGTATATATATTTAGTTATCTCTAAATGGTTTGAAGGGAATCAGGAATTTAATTCTTAAAGTTATCTTGAGGAAGGAAAATAAATATAATAACAAAAATTTGAATAAAAAGGTTCCAATTGGAGATAATTAAATTGAAAGTTTTATTTGTATAACACCCAATTTCATTTAATATAACTTACCTTGATTTTCAAAAGTTAACATGTAATTGGATAATATACAATATAAAAGGATTTTATGAATAAAATTTGAGTGGTTATAATAAATATTATACACTTAAATTTTAGTTATAAAAGATTAATGGGGATAAATAAGGAAAAGGAATTTAAGGAATTTTATTCAAATGTCTTAATAATCAAATTAATTTAATATGGAGCCGTAAATCTAACCAAGAGATTTTAATAAAAGGTTATTTCCTGAAATGAATATGTTTGTGTAATAAACAAGGTATCTTTGAATAAGGAAAATATATTTGAAAGGGATATTTTTGGAGTAAGGATTATATATCTTCAAATCATAGTTTAATTGATGTCTAAATAAATAGTTAAGACGTATTCTAATATCACTAAATTTTGATAATTGAGAATTGGTTTTCAAATGGAAATTCAAGGGTAACTTATTGAAGGAATATCTTATTTATAAGATAAGTATTTTTAATAAAGTGTTAGGTTATTTGTTAAAATTCAGAGTTAAGTACATAATAAACTGATTAGGAATACTATTATATCTACTATAGCATATTATGAGTGCTGCTGTTTCTAAAAATAAAATGTTTTGGAAATTTTTTTTTTATAAATGAACTTAGGAATATTTCAACCTTGAAATGAATATTGTTTGGCATTGAATTTAAAAGGTATAAATGAAGATTATTTTAAAGGTATTATGATTTTAGTAGCATGATTTCCAAATTTATAAATTTAATGATTTCAAAGCATTATGATTGCAAATTTATTATCTTATTTGTTTTCAAACTATCTTTAAGTGTCCTTGGTTTCCCTATCTGCTACAGAATGAGGAGGCTATTGCTTATACCAGTCTATTTAGAAATCTTTTCTATAATCTTTAAAAATCTTTGTTACTCATCGGGGCCTGAGCACCGCTTACCACCCATAGACCGACGGTCGAACTGAAAAGAGTAAAACCGATTCTAGAAGATCTTCTTCGTGCTTCAAATCCGGAACTATTCGTTTAAAGTTCTTGTTTATCTAGCTTATCTTCCTTTGTTTCTTTTCTTTTGTTCCTTTTCGAGGACGAAAAGTTCTTAAGTGGGGGAGAGTGTAACAGCCCTAGTTTTTAGCTATTTATTTCTTTTAATTTTTTTGTTTTTAGGAATATAATTTATATAAATTGTGTTTACCAATATTGTTTAAATATTTAATTTAGAGAATTAAACTCGTTAATTTAATATGATTTTTGTAACTAAATTTAAGAAGAAGAAAAAAAAAAGGAAATTTTTATAATGTATAATGAAGTGTGTGGTAACTAAATGTTTTGGATATTATCATAATATCTGTTGTTATACCCATTCCCTAAAAATAATGAAAAGGAGAAAATTTGTAACATATTAAAGTAGTTAATTAATTATGTTAATTTGGTAGGTTATGACATGCAAATCATGTTGGTGGAATATTCTCAATTTTGACATATTAATTATGTTAGCAGTGAACATTGTTAAGCAATTTAAAACAATGAAACTTACAATCAATTTATTTGATAAATCTACCTTATTCCTAGTTAGCAATTCAAAACTTGAATAAAGGCACATACGGATATTTTAAAATGGAGTTAATGACAATTAATAGATATTTCAAAAAGAAATTTATGACAATTAATAGAGAAATTAATTGTAAAATTTCAGTAGTTGACCAGAATTAATTTATTGAATAATTAATGCAAATTAATAAAATTGATGAAAGATAAATAAGTTAATTCTTTTGGTTAATGGCATGAGGACACGAGGTTAATCCCCATTTTGTAGGAGAAATCTGCCCGTGTAACCAGTCCGGCTACCAGTGCCTACAAAGCGGACGGATTAATGTGAGACGTCGCAGGATTGATAATTAACAAAAAGGGTTAATTAACTAATTAAGTTAGTAACCAAATTTGAGTATGTAATTAAAGGAGGATAATTAATTGGTAATATGGTAATTAATTGAAATCAATTAAGGAGGGTAATTAAAAGGGATAAGGTAATCAATTGAAATCAATTAAAGGCAATTAAAGGGGAATTAATTGATTAGAAGAATATGGAAATCAAATTTGCCTTCCTTTGCGCGTGACACAAAATTTTATTCTTTTAACATTTTGACATTTGCCTCTTACCATTTGTTTCTTGAGCATGTCACTGTATTCATTTATTCACGCAGCCTTATCCACAAAAATATCAACTCTTCCAATTGCCATTTTTCCTCTCACCTAAATTAAATGCATTCAAAATTTAATCTTGCCTATCTTTGCAAATTTTCGCATACCCATTATATCTCTCTGTTTCCACTGCGTTTGTTTTGCAATAAATAAATTTTTCGAACCATTGATCAAGTAAATATTTATGTAAGCATTTATTACTTTTGCCTTTTCAGTTAAAAGCTTTTTTATTGCTTACCATAAATCACGCAAGAGCTCAAGTTTTGCTTCCTCAATCAAATCTGTTCAAATTTGCAGTAACGCATGCTTTAAATTTAGATTATAACTGGTATAAATCACGCAAGCTATCTAAAAAAAAAAAAATCCAAAAGAGTGATATCGTTCAAACATAAAACTGGAAAGAGAAATCAACGCATGCATTTATCACAATTTTCGTGTAGCGTTCAAACAAGAAGAACTGGAAATAAATCTCTTGCCTAAACGCATGCACTCAAAAATCAACGCTTGCATTTATTTCTTACGTTTTCAAACCTGCCTATTTATCTCCCCTTTTTATTTCGCAAGTTTATCTATAAATACTTTGCCTCATTCACATAAGTTTTCATATCTCCTTGTTTGTCCCTCTCTGGTACAAGCTTCTATCAGGTAAATAATTTGCATTGTTTATTTCTTTGCTTCTTCCAATTTTCCTTCCTCCTTCTTGTGTTCTCTGATTTCCTTGCTCGGCTACTTCCCCATCATGCCGTGCCATTTATAAATACATATAGAACTTTGTTAGTAGTAGGCTGGAAGAAATGATATAAATTGATTGTAGGAAGCTAGACTATGGAATTAGTGTAGTTATGATGTAGTTAGTGGTATTGTGGATTTGGATAAGTGCAGTTTGAAGAGGAAGGCATAGAAAGAAAAAAAAAAGAATTACAATTTAATAATGGAGAAGATAAATTGATAAGGAGAAAATGATATGAAATGTTGTTTAATTCAAATAAACAATATTGTATGAATAAATCTTGGGTGAATATAATAAAATGACATTTATTTCAATTTTTAATGGTTGAAATAAATTTAAGATGGTTAAAAATAAATTTAACTACTTATTTGAGAATTTGGGTGGATAAATATCAATGGATTGTATTTATTATGGTTAATAAAAGGATATTGGTGATGTATACCAATAATCACCTTTTAATGTTTAATAATAAAAGTAAAAGAAGAAATAATTTGCCTAAACATGATGAACATGTATGTGAAATAAAGTATTATTTAATGAATTCGAATGTAGTTAGTGGCTACATTTGATTAAATCGAATAATTTGAACAGTATTGTGTTTGTTGCCAATATTGTCATTTTATTTAAATAAATATATATGAGAATGAAAATAATTGATCATGATAAATATGATTAAAAATGTGAGAAATAATTTAATAATGTCTAAACATGTATTTGTTTTGTTTGGGTGCATAACATCTTTTTATTCAATCAATTGTATTAAATTTGCAATTTATTTTGCAATTTATTCAATTTATTTTATGCATGCGTACGGTTGAAGTATGGGCCTAGGATATGTTGAGACGGTTAGCGGGTTGTAGTAGTCGAGCAAGTTGAACTAAATTTCTTTTATTCTATTCGTTCCAGTTGTTCTGAAATTTTGCTTTGACCGTAATTTTTAAATTCGCATACTTGGTATTTGGATCTTATAGATTTAAGTCAAGGCTTTGCATCCGCCGAAGTTTGATCGTGCTTTCCGTTTTTTTTCCGAAGTAGATACCGTGTTTGATTTAGATCCACTGCAGCGTTTAAGGTGAGTATTTCTCACCAGACATATGTACATATATTTTGTGAATTATCGCAAGTGTATGTGTAAAAAAATTTATTTAAATATTATCTGTCTGTAGTATAACGTAGAATGATGAATCCCATTTAAATTGACACCTCATCAGTTATTATCTGTTGTATTATTTCTGCAGTTATATTATATTATTGTTTATTTACTGCTTAAATCACCACTGCAAGTTCCCTGTTAAATTTAGATTGTTGTGGGCTGAAATGATAGGCCTAAATGATGATTACTGTGCTATTATTATGTTAACTGTTTAACTGTTAACTTGGGATTGCGGGTTTGAAATGATAGAACCCGGGGTTTGTAAATTACGGATTGAAATGATATAAATCCGTATCACTTGACCTAGGCTAGAAAACTATATACAGGCCCGTGGTCCTTATAATATTTTCTGAAATATTTAAAATTATTTTGGAAGTTAAATATTTGATTTAATATCTTTAAAGGATTTTATATTGATTTTGAATGAGTTATAAATGTTAATAAATAAATAAATAAATATTTGAATAAAATTTTGGAATATAACTTATTTTGGAAATTCTGGATTTTTGAAAGGATAAGATTTCAGTTAAGAAATATATATATAAGTTATATTTGGAAATATTTATTAAGTTAAACAATCTACTAAAGCATTTAAATGCTGTCTTTTGAAATTGGACTAGTTTTACCCGTAACTTTAGGTAGCATTTCCTAAGTGCTATAGAATCTGGAATTTGATTGTTTTGAAATTTAAGGAATTTGATAAATTATATTTATGTTTAAGTTTTGGAGACCTTTAAGATATGAGATTTATAACTGGATTTTTCTTAATAAATTTAAGATGAACATTCTAGTGTTAAGTAAATTTTGAAATTATTTAATGGCATAATTTTGGAGTTTTATCTATGGAATTTATGGGAATATTCAAGACGAAATAATAAACACTAATTTGTTGAAAGAAAAAATATCCAACCTTAGTTTTGAATATTAATACTCCAATTAGATATATATATAGGAATTGAAATGGTCTTGGGAACATGAAGTGATATTTAAATTATGGTTTAAATTAAAGAAATATATTTGTAAAGCTATGTAAATTATCTTCTTTACAAAGTAACCATAAAGTTAAACCATTTATATCCAAACCATTTGTGTTTTGGGAGTTATGTTTTTTTTAAAGAAAAATTTCCAATATATTATGGTTTAAAGGTATAATTCAAATATTTGGTTTCCAGATATTATAAATTTTAAGCAGTATGGTTTTTGGAAAAGAATTATACTTGAATATAACGGTATCATATTGTTTTGGGTTTTGAATGATATCGTGTTTATAGTTTGAAATAGAAATGTTTATTTTGGTTTTAAAGTATAAACTGTTTTAAAAGACCACGGTGTTATAATAACGATGGGTTGGCAAAGAGACCGGGATCGGATATGGACATACTCTCTGTCGATACCGAAAACCACTTTGACTAACCGTGTACGCGGTGGAGATTCCAGAATGAAGTAGGTTGGTGGCGACGTTTCCTGTAAGGTAAATACGTGGACCCGACTCCCGTGAGTTGGCATAAGGTGGCTAAAACAGGAGCAATTCCAGGCCAATGAGGTCATTCCTCTGATCGGACGCTCCTCTTCGATATTATACTATGATCTTGGATTGATTCAGTGGCCACTTCTATATTTTGATTTTGGGGAGTTAGTTCGAGGTGGGCGGCAGCTGCGCGCTGCGCGTTACCATCAGCCTGGATAGCAATTGGTATATCTACCCTGGCATTGCCTAGTTGTGCCGTGTCACCTACCCTATCGCGCCTTGTACGAGTTTGGTTTTCTCCCGTAGCCCGTGTGGTATCCTCTAGTGGCTTCCCGATCAGGAGGGACTATGATATTGGATGGACTACTGGGACTATTACGTGTTAAGGCTATATGGGTAACCCCTTAACGCTATTAAAAAGTAAGTTTATTTTATAAATAGACACTAGTATAATAGCGCAATATACTACATAGTAAATAGTTTGACGGATCCTTAGAGGATGGGCGGTCCCAAGCATCCTTTAAGTTACTTGCTCTATATTACAGTACACTTGAATTAGCTTACATTATATAAGTATGTATGTCCTGACTCGAGTGTTATGTTTTATTTTTACGCTCGGGTCAGCCTGAGTTGCAGTTTCAGTTTCTCTCCGGAGTTATGTCATCCCGTAGATCATTCATACTGCCGGAAGCCTTTCAGTCTTTATCTTATTTGCAATCAATCAAATTGGAAGACTCTGTTTCTATTTATGTCTACAGCTGTATTGCAGATTCTAAACTATGTAAATTCTATTTGGTTAAAGTTTTATAGTGGCTTCATGAACCACTGTATATTTTATTTCCGCTGTGAGTTCTGATATATGTATGTGATTCTGTGATTTATTTACTACATATTCTGAGTTTTGCCAAATTTATTTTACAACGCAGTATTTTGAACAATTCAAGTCCGACATGTGCGGATGCGAAGGGTTGAAAATACTGGGTCGTTACAGCAACATTTCATTTGATAGTACCTTGAAAATTAGCGATTTGAACCCACCATTTCTCCTTTTTTTTGTTCACTTAACACACATGCATATATATGTATATGTATATGTGTGTGTGTGTGTATATATATATATATATGGATCAAGATCCCCTTCTATAAATCCACTTTTCATCCTCCTTCCATCTTTTTTGTGCTGAAAAATTCAAAATAATGTAATTTCGTTGATATGTTCTGTTAGTAAAAAATATTATCAGCACAAAATATTGAACAGCTGGTTGGTAATTCAAATTACGAGATTAAATGTCACGAGTTTGATTATCGAGATCTACAGTTGTTGGCATTGGTAAACCATATTTAAGAAAATTATTGGATCGTTTCGATATGTACAACACCTTGAAAATTAGATTTCAAATCGACGGTTGAAATACACGTTTTCCAATAATTCATACTGTTTTGTGGTTTTGAAGGGGCTAAAAGTTTCCTAATGATTCAAAATTTTGGATAAATGATCTTGGCATCGATAAACCATATTCAAAAAAAATATTGGATCGTTTCGATATGTACAACACCTTGAAAATTAGATTTCAAATCGACGGTTGAAATACATGTTTTCCAATGGTTCATACTGTTTTGTGGTTTGAAGGGGCTAAAAGTTTCCTAATGATTCGAAATTTTGGATAAATGATCTTGGATACTAGTAGAACATACCCCCAATATTACACTTTATTTCATTTTTTGTGGCATAAAAATACATAGGAGGATTTAAGCAAGGAGGATCATGTTCCTTCTTTTTAAAGTGTTGATCGATCAATCACTTAAGCATCCTATATGCTAAAAAATGGGGACGCTCTTAATCCTTGCTCATGTAGATATGTGTATAAGAGAGAAGGATTAAGATCATCATCTCTTAATCCATGCTATATTGATTAACTAGTGTGAACCCGTGCTTCGCACGGCACTGGCATACATATACAAATAATTAAGTGTATTTAAATGAAATATATGATTATAAAAATAAAACCATGATTGTTGAGGAATGAAAGTTTGCTAATGATAATTTCGATCGTCCAATTATGAGTACTCGATTTAATTTGTCACTCTAGTCATTTTCACATATGAAGTAATAATATATTCTTATCCGTAAGAAGTCATATATATATTTGTGTGTGTGTGTGTATCTATATGTGTGTATCAACAATTGCAATTTAAACATGTTAAATGTTTTCATAAATTGCAGTAGCTTGGACATTCATCGCTTACATTTCATGCATCCAATCCTATATTCTTATCTGAAGTAAAAGCACAAAAAGCATATGTAACTTTAGTTAAAAAGAATAGTATTTGTTCATATGTAGAAAGCATATGCAGTTATGATTTAAAAGCCATATACGAATCCAAGCACACGAAAGATTGTGTGCGCACTCCATGTTAGAAGGCACATGAAATGAGATAATAAATGATAAAAGCTCATTCCAACCTACTTATGGAATGAACTTCTCATTTATAAACATAGAGGGAATATCATGCACATAATGTTCTTGACTTCAACATATATTTATACAACAAAATTGTTTATATAATGTTAATTAATGAATTTTCTAAAATACAATGCATACACGAACTTTAAAATGGTAGAAATTATATCCCAAAGCATTTATGATATACCATTTTCTATTACTAATATAATGCGCTCGTTTTTACAAAATGCAAAATCTATAGATGACATCGGTGTACAATTTTCTTAATATCCATGCAAATATAATCCAGTGTTGCAAAATGTAGCTGATCATAGTATTACAATTGATAAAAATCATTAAGTATGTCTGAATTATTGAAATGCTCCAATTCGTATGTTAGAAAACTGAATTTCTTAGCCTTTCTTGACTACTTTAAATAATAGACGCCACCCTTATAAGCTGAAAAGCTACATATTTTCATTCATCTCTTCCTTCGTCATTTTTTATACTACTGTAATTACTTCGCTCCCTTCTATTTGCATTTTTTTATTTTCTATAGCATCACCCCATCTTGATCGGGTACAAGAATTATCCTGGTTTGTCAATATATCTGAGAAATGAAACGAATCCATGTAACCAAACAATATGTTAGTTGGAGACACTAATCATTTGAACTTTCAAATAATATGTATCCCTTGGAAAACTTATTTTCCCTTTTTAGTAACATATAATAGCACAGTTCAATATTTGTAGAGATAAGGCTGAATTATAATTGTATTCAGTTTGCCCAACTAAAGTATTTAGGCTTTTGTTCTTTCTGTTTATTTATTATTGGCCATAACCATTCATATGACCAATAAAGTTCCTCGAAGATCCTTGAAAAATGCAATTCAATTGCACAAAAGTCATAATGTGCGGGTGCTAATCTGCAAAACTAAAAATACATAAAATCTAACATGAGAACCAAAACAATATTTGTTTTGTATCCAGTTTAAAAAATCTATATATGACATTATTTATGTAATATAACCAGAATACATTTTGAGTGTTTGTATGATGTCTTACCCTCATTCATTTGAATTACAAACTGTATTTAAGAAACTCAATTAAGAAGCATTATAATTGTTTATATTCTAATCAAACCTATTATAACAATACATATTATTAAAGATTAAGTATATGAATTCTCTTTAGACCAAGAACCTATAAAGTGATCCTGAAATCTGTTTGATTTGTTTAAAAAATCTTTAAATTCCCAATCTTTCTATTATGTCTGCTATTCTAAGAGCTTCATCAAGATAATCAACCTGTGTCTCTCCTCTGGTCACCAATGAGTATAAACAATTCCGAATTGAGTCTATCAACAATTTTGTGGGAGCATCATCCTCTTCTGAATGGATCTACAAAATAATAGCAAACATAATTAGAAACAACTTATAACAACAGCGGAAGGATTACTGTTTTTTACTCATGTACCTAAATGAACTTTCATTTTAATGCGATTAAATCATACATATGGTTAATTGAATTTTGAATTAGAAATTTCACTCAAGTTCATAGGCAGTTTAATTACGATAGTGGATATAAAGTTTTTTTAGTTTTCTACTAAAATTTTTTATATTTGATTATTGGGCTGAAATCGAGATATTGGTAAAAATTAGGAGCAAAACATTTTTGTTATCATATGAGCCAAGGGTGCGTATCTTAAGTGACAAATAAGGGTTCGAATCAGTTAAACATAGGTTAGTGATGACTTATGATGAATTTTGACTTCTTGAGGTCGAGACCGGTAACCTATTATCATGACGTATATGCATGAGTTGGAGAAGACAACCAATGTGACCATGAGGGTGATGTTTGTTGAATATTCAAGGTACAGGCAAAACAATAGCTAGCTACAGAAGTGAACTCAATGTGTGCTATGTAGACAATAGCTTTGGTGAAATGAAAAGATAGGAGTATGCATGTCTATATGGTATTATATTATGACTCGCCCGAAACCTATGCCTCTTTATTTCTAATATATAACCAACATTGACATCTTAAATTTACCCTATAAGCAGTAGAACAGACCATAATATCAAACAACAAATGAATCACTTCCATTTTAATGTGTGATGTGATGCTTCTCGGTAACATCTATATTTTTGTATCCATTTTCAACTAAAGATAAGCATATGCCAAATCATTTACCCTATATATTTAAGGCTCAACTGATAACTTAGGTTTTATCAGTAATAAAAAATCATAACCTTTTAGGTTTTTTGTTATTATTTCAGTTTTATGAAATTCTTTGGTATTGGCACTTGTAATCATTATTTCTACTTTTTAATCTTAACGATCCATTTTGTTGTAATGCTTTTAACCATACAAAATAGTTTGACAAAACAAAATGTGTTTTTGTATAATGCTAGATCTGTCATAACGGTGACAAAAATATAGTTCCTATCATCAAGCACTTATATATATATTTGGTAAGAATTTACTATTTGTTAAGAATTCTACCTATCCAGCGATGATTTGCAAAGCATTTACTATGTGAAGGGATGAAAAAAATGTGTGATACCATGGTTTAATTGTCTTGCTAGATGATTCTGAACTCATTTTGTTAAATACTCTAAAACATTCCAGTTAAAATTATCGTTGATTACTAATCATGGATAGTGTGAAATACATTTTAGATATTATGGATGATTTCAAAATGCAGTTTCTCAGTATTTGTTCACAGTAATTTTATTACCCAAAATCTATGATTCATAAAACACACGGGAGTTGGTATCTTTGTGGCTTTGTTGCAGGAACACATTGACATAGGATTTCAATTATATATATATATATATATATATATATATATATATTTAAATTAGGCAACATAAATACTTTTTTTGTCAAGAAGGATTTAGGAAGAAAATCCATAATCTCCATCTACCGAAGTCACTGTCCTCGGCACGGCTCCAATATCCCATCACAACCTAGTCAAATGAATTAGTTGTTCAAATGTCAATATATGAACAACTTTAATCAACATTTTTTGCATCAATTACAAAATGCAAACTATATTATTTGTGAATACCTATGGATCCACAGCGAAGTTGTCAAGTTATTTCAACTGCAATCCGATGTGTTTGTGAAAGCAAACAATAGTTAATTGCCATGATGAACCTGTTAAGGTATTTGAGTATTTACCATGCTTTCTTGTTCAACTCCAAAAAGCACGCACTTAACCACAAGCTCATCAACTGTTCCTTGGTGGCTCTTTATTAACTAAAGATTACGATAAATAAGTGTAGCTTTACTAAACATGAAATAAAATATTTATTAGGAAAGCAAAATAGCTAATGAAGTATCATGGATGACATTATACGTCAACATTGTGTATTTACCATGTAACAATTTTGTCAAAAATGCATGGTCCTTTTGCTTTCAAAAGAAAACTAGATCATGTCGCAACAGATCCATGATTTCAAGAATGGTTGTACTTAAAGATCGAATGAATGTAATCTGGATCTGCTGAAGAGAAAATATATTAAAGAGAAAATCAATGATAACCTAAATGAAATCAAGTAAACTTGAAAGGAAAATTTTTCTACAAAATATTCATTTTTCTTTGTTTCCCAAATGAGAAGCCTTTAGCTAAACAATGTCATCAATCAAAGATGCAAGATGATTTTTTATGAGGAAAAACCGGAAAGTAGCGAAAAAGGGAAATTAAAAGTTTGTGCATAAATTTAAATGGTTGTTTAACCCCTTTTCAATATACCATTCAGCATGTTGACATTCTAGTGACTATGAATGTGTTGAATTGGCTATTAAAATACAAATATTGTTACAGCGAATTTGCAAAAAAAAAATTCCTTGAATCAAGGAGAGTTCTAAAAATGGGTTGAGAATTAGCATGAGGAAAAAACTTAAATAGTCAAATATTCAACTTTTTATAAAATATGATAGATATAAACCTCTCGGTAGAAAATTATAGCAGAGAGTGAACTCATTTCCCTAATTAATGCTAATGCACTATATGCATTTGACCTTGCCTTGTAGCATGTCTTGGGTAACTATTTATATATTTAAATAATTAAAGCTGAAGATACCCTCTTATGCCAATTACCTCAAACATTATCAATCTTTTTTACTCGCATGACATGTAAATTTGTTGGCATCCCTTCTACATTCATGTACACATCTTAATATCGTCTCCATCAAATTTCCATCTCCATCTATCCTTGCTAATATGTCATCCATATATCACTTTTAGCTTTAAACTTGGAAATAATAAAATAATGGATGGCACGTAAAATACCAATAGGTAATAATGTTAAAATTCTCAACTAAGTTGTATATAAATTATCAATTTAAATTTTTTTAAAATATAATATATTTCATTACGATTGAACTTCTATCTCCTATTCCAAAGAAAAAGTCAATAGCTATTTTTGTCTGCCCATTCCTGTTAGGAAGTTCCTATTAGACAGTTCTTGTTGGGTTGTTCCTACTAGGTAGTTCCTGATAGACTGTTCCTGCTAGACTATTCACGCTAAGTAGTTTCTGTTAGATTATTTCTACTAGGCAGTTCCTAGCTTTCTGTGAATTGTCTGCTGTTATTGCTGCAAGCTTGGCTCTCCATAATTGTCTGCTCTTGTTGTTGGAAGCTTTGCTATTTATAAAAGTGGAGAGGTATGGTGGTCACTCCAGTAAATCAGACAATTTCCATCTACAATTCATTTGGTTCGAATGTTCCAATACACACACGATATGATCATAAGTTTCCATATGTACTCAGATTTCATTCCATAAATAACTTGTTTGGGTTCGGTTAGAGAAGCTCCATTCGGTGTCTGTTGGTTCGGTGGATGCACATCGTCATCTTGCTGGCCAAGTTCGTGCACCTCTCTCCTTTGTTCTGTAGATACCAAATCCACCAACCAGAAAATCATGTTTGGTACCTTAGGTACCAAACATGATCGATACTTTGGGTACTGAATGAATCAAAGTACTGAACAAGATTTCCTGTTACGTTCCCTAGTACACCATTCCTCATGTTCCACAAAAATAATGTACTTCCCAAGAATCAAACTAGCTTCTCTGTTGAAAGCTTGATGCTCAGTCATTTGAGCTACATATATATTTGTATCTAATTCCTTCATTTCAAATCAGAATTGAATGAAACCTGGACTAATAATTTCGTATCATTGAGTAGAGTATTCTAGTGCTTCTGAATGTTCAATTTACTTGAAGGAAGTAGTAGCTCTCTAAGATGGGGCTTGCGTCAGGAGGTGGACAAATTTGGAGACGATCATACCTTCCAATCTATAGCTCGGATTGAAATGCGGTTTCAACTTAGGTGCAAGCTTTGACTTTAAGGACATTTTACAAATGCTTTGACTATATCTTCTGATTATGCCAAATTTGTCCCTAGCGCTTTCCTTAGCCTTTGTGATTACTTGATGGCGTTTTTATTATGCAGCTTCCGATCATTTCTATGCTCCTTAACGTCTTTTCATCTTCACCATGCTATAAACGAAAATGCCTACAACAACAGCTCTTTCTTATGTGTAAAAGAAAATTACATGAGTGTTATCCTCATTTGGTGCTCATTTTCCTAAAAAAAAATTAGAATTATATACAAAGTTTTCAACCTCCAAACTCAAAATTCCAAATTCAAAATTCAAAATTCAAAATTTCAAAATCCGATAACTGAAATTCTCAAATTTTAAGTTCCATATAGATTTATTCATTTTTCGAAGAAGGTTTACCAATTGAACTTTTTAGTTTTTAAATATTCAAATTTTGAAAAATAAATCAATTTTTCATATATGAATTTTCGAATACAAATTTTATTATCTAAAAATTTGAAATGTCATTTGAGAGTTCAAATCTAATACTTTCAAATTCAAACTTTCATTTTTGAATTTTTTGATTCGAAATTCAAATTTGAGTTTCAGTACTCATATTTAAAACTCATACTTTCAAAATTTTAATTTTAAACGTTAAATCCAAAATTTTAAACAAAACTGCAGTTCCACAAATTACAAAAAAATTCCTCTAGAAATCTCCTACTCGTTGCACCATTATTAAAATTGCATGGCCCGTCACAAATTCCCTGTAGAATATGTGCCATTCCCTCTCCCACCTCCTCTCACTTGCCATGCCCAATTCTTACTCCTTCCAAATCCCTAGTTCTCAATTTCGAAAATCTCAAAAACTCCTTAGTCCTAAAAGCCCTGTATACTAATCCGCTACCCTCCACTGCACATCTCCAATCCAAGCCCATCACTCTCGAATCCTCTCTTCTGCTCAATTCTCCATAATATCCGAAGTGTTAATCCTGTTTCCAACTATTCTCCTCCTAAGTAGAATGGTGGAAAAAGCAAAACGTGAGCTTGTTGGATGCCTTCATGAGAGTCTGTTTGTGCTGGCTGTGATCAATGATGGTGATGACAGGATTCAATGTTTTCAGGGTGGACATGATGTGGTGCCGAAGATGTTTTTGCCTTTTGATGCTGTGTTTGCATGTTGTTTTCCGGTGATGGGCGATGAGGTGAGGAGTAGATTGCATTGGCGAAAAGAATGTATGCTCAAGGTAGATTTTTTTGAACCGGAAATTACTTTATCTTAAGTTGCATAAGAATGTGATGTTATCTTTTGCCTTGAACGTGTCTGATGAATGCTTGCTTGTGTTTGTTTTGTCTGAGTTGCCATACACTACCAAAAATATCATCATTATTCACCATATTTTAGAAGTTGAATGGCCATTGGATACATTTGGGTTTTCAATACGAATGTCATAATTTTTGGCGTCAATTTTTATTTGATGGTGCTATATCCGACCAGGTTTTTGTATTATGGCCATGTTATAGCTTGTTTTTGTATTATTGTCATTTTGTGGCTTGTGAGGAACTCGCAAATAAACGATACTAAGTTCGATTTTCTTACCTTGGTTTCTTCTACTTTTTTTTTTGCTGGGTTCAGACAGATTATGATCTTGAGGAATTGAGAGCAAACTAATTGAGAATGCATACCGAATATTTGCATAAGCCATCATCATTATACATTGAAAACCGTAAACTGATATAGGATTGTTTACGTATTTGATCCAATATTTTTTTCAATGGTATCGTTAAAATTATTCAATTACAAAAATATATGTTTTATAAATTAAAATATGTTAGAAATTTTTTGTGATGCAATTGCAAGTCAAAAGTACACATTCCTCTAAAATGCATCTTTGTTGCAGTGTTGGAAGATGCAAAACATATATTAACATTTTTTTTGTTCATCCACGTGCAACAAACTGATAACAGTATGCACAACTTATGAATTAAAAAGATTCAATTACAAAAATATATGTTTTATAAATTAAGATATGTTAGAAATTTTTTGTGATGCAATTGCAAGTCAAAAGTACACATTCCTCTAAAATGCATCTTTGTTGCAGTGTTGGAAGATGCAAAACATATATTAACATTTTTTTTGTTCATCCACGTGCAACAAACTGATAACAGCATGCGCAACTTATGAATTAAAAAGGGACTTTAAAAAGAAAAACGACACCTGAGAGATTCGAACTCTCGCGGGGAAACCCCATGTACTTAGCAGGCACACGCCTTAACCACTCGGCAAGTGTCCTTTTCAATCATTTTGCAAAGGCATAATATATATTCAGTAATCTGTATGCATATAAAACAAGCTGTTTGACGGATAAAAGTTTTCTTGTTGTAAAAACTTGAAAAAGACTTATATCAATGTTGAATCCTACTACGAAAAGTGCGTTTCGAAAAACATATTGTTTGCAAATAAGTTCAACAGTTTCTCGAATATGACCAATAATTCTCCAACTTCCTTCTTATGTGTTGCTAAGAATATATATTTGATAATGATAATAATCATTTGCACATACATATTGAGTTCAAGAAATATAATAGCAGATTAAATGATTTTTTTAACATTAAATATCATGCATTTTCTTTAAATATCTATGAACGTAATATATGCAAATGGTGGGAAAGAAGTTTATGTTTATATTCACAAGCAACAAAAGTTTGATAAAAGAGATACGATTGAATTACTAACGGTTTTATACTCAAACGACAATTGAAAGATAGCAAGTACAAAATTAAACCTGATTTGTTAATATTTGACTCTGATATAAAGTATGTTCAGTGCTGAAACAATAACGGATATTAACAAGTCAGGGATTTAAAATCACTAAGATTCAATTTTACCTCCCTATTTCATAATGTCTCTCCATGTTTTGCCTCAAATTCAATTAATGTTTTCATTTTAAATCCCTACTCGACAACAACTTATTGTAGATCAATCAACAATGATTTCTGTTCTCAAATTTACCTTCGTTTTCATTTTGTTCTAATTTTAATTCCATGGAATTCTTGAAGTACTCTAAATTTGTATATAAAAGTTGGATTGAAGAACCATTTTTCACCATTAAATCAGAATTTTCATTAGCTTTAGATGTTATTTACATACTCGTCATATTTTTAAGCTTCAATAATATTCCATATAGAAACCGAAATAACGACTCATCAACAATATTAAAACACATGTATTGAAAAACCTTTAACTACTCACATCATTAAACTCTATCTTCTACTGTAAGGAGGAAGTCTGTTTTTCCTTAAAAAGAAGATTATTTTCTTTCTCAAAGTGTGAAAAAAGATCATCTTTGTTCTAAAAGTGTGAAGGAATATCAGCATTCTTATCGAATTGTGAATGAAAATTTTCTCTGTTTATTATGTGAAGGTAAACCATTTTTAAATATGGAAGGGAAATTAGTTTCTTTTTCGAAGTAGTTCATAATATCATTTTTCTTATTTGATTATGTTGGACGATTATCTTTTTTCCCAAATACGAAAGAATATCATTTTATGCTCCAGCAAAAGAAGAAAAAAAAGGTAAATAGGAAGACTATATTTCCTTATAGAATTATTTTAGATCATCTTTTTTTTTAACTGTGAAGGGAAACGCTCGTCTTTTTTCTTGAATCATGAAAAAAGTTGTCATTTATTCTTGACGTGTGACGCAAAGTCATGTTTCTTCTTGAGCTATTATGAAGTCAACGTTATTCTCAAAACAGAAAATCATATTTATTTTATCAAACTGTATTTCTTCTTGCATACGAGGGAATAGTTTGTTGTCTGTAGTTATATTAAATTATTGACTATTTTTTGCATCTGAAAATAAATCATTGTCGAAAGGTTCATGAATGGTATATTTTTTTTATTTCCAGTATCCAATTGCTAAATATGGTTGTTTCTTATGTAGTGTGATTTTTTAATAGCATTGACATTGACAACATTAAGAACGAGTGAACATGTATGATGTGTTTTTCTCTCTTGTTTTTTTACTCTCTAACTTAGTGAGTTTTGACAGTTTATCAATTTTCCTCTTAATAAGACACATTTTATTTTATACTATTCATTAAATTTCTAAATTTTACTAACTTTTCTGTTGTATTCTTTTCAAAATTTTAACCTTGTATAATTTTTTTATGACATATTAGTGTTCAAAATTACATTGTTAATATATATTTTTATTCATAGGAATGCTAGAAAATGTTCAATTTTTTGTACTATGTATAACATTTTATGTTCGCTAACCATTTACCATTTGTGCTTCCTCTGCTTGTAGGTCGATATGCAGTTCTTTTGCTGATTGCACAAGCTTATAGATTGCAGTTTTATTATACCATTGCACAAAAATCTGTTGTATAACTTGCTACAAATATATAATATATTTCAAAATAAAAAATTACAGAACATGACATATACCATTGATTTGAATTCTGTCAACATGTAAGATTCTAAAACTTTCTCTAATGTGTTATTTGAATTTTAAATTGATGTTGCATAATCAATGTACTTGTTTTCAAATATTTCCTATGATTTTGATATATTATCTTCAAAACACGATTTTTATCTCATTTTGAATCTTTTTACGAGTTTCAACTTTTATTAGGTTTTTAATTTGAAGTGGAGGAGGGAAAAATCGAATTTTTTTTACCTTAAACCTTCTTTTAAAATAGAATAGATAGGTTATCTCTTTTAATTTTTACAAGGAAAAATACTCGATCTTTCTTCTTCCTTTAGCCACATTTTATTCTAAAATTTACAAACATATTCTTTGCTTTTCTGGATCCATTTTGTTTCTCCTACCAATGACGAAAATCTAGGCCAATGTTATCCATGAAAAAAAAAACCCCTCTTCCTACACTAGAATTCTTCTTATGATCTTACAGCCTTTAAGCTTGCATCCCTTCTCTTCTTTTTAAATTCAATTTCATCTAAAGGGGTAGAATTCCCAACGAGAATATACATTGTTTTGGCAACACTTATAACAAAAGGCATACCACCAATCTCATATATATACCATGTTACACGTCATATTTCTTGCGATGTGGGACTTATTCATCCAACCCACGTACCCACAATGTGAGCCAAATCTAACAGAGTTATATTGTTTCTCCGGGATGCAACTTCAGTCCCCTGTCAACTAACCAAATCCCCCGAACCCGACTAGTTATCAATCCAAACTATCGTTAGGCCTTTAACAACTAAAACCCGACTAGCTATCAATCTAAACTGTTATTTGGTTTTTAACAATCACCCAAAAAGCCCATTTGGGATCTTAACGTAAGTGTACAATTGAAAACATTAGGGTTAGAAGAAAACCACGGTAATAGAGAAATGAAATAGAACAGTGGTGTCGTGAAATTTGATGTGGGAAGTCCATAGTAGCTCGGACGGCGGTGATAATGGTGGCGATGCAGAAGCATTGTTTGTTGAAGGGTGCGTGGGCTTTTTTAATAGAACCTGTGATTTCATTGTGTCTAATAACACTGCCATTGTTATGAAAAATAGGTATTTTAAATATAGAATTTTATCTTGTTCTCATTTTTCATGTTTGGTGGTGTATGGATGCATAAATTATGGGAATCACTAAAGAGAGGGTCCTTTTGGATAAGGAGTGAATAAAAGATTTCATTTTTTTTTGTTAAAAGAAGAATAATTCATTGTTTTCTTTTATAAAAAGAAAGTGAAATTACAATTCTTGTTGACCTCGTCGTAATTTTCTTTATTCTCTTCTTTTATATATTGGACTAATCATTCCACCAAAATCATTATTTCTTCCGCTCATCTCTAAAACGTAATTCCCTAATTCAGCAACTCATCTTTTTATTTTACAAAATAAACTGTTGAAAATTGAAGATCATGGAGGGGAACTCATCTCATTCTCCACCCAGATCTTCATCTATACAATTTAATATGGATATGCATAACTTTTGCTCTATTCAATATTTCAATGAATTGTTTTTCGAATCAAAGTGGAAAATAAGTATTTGAAATTTGTAGAAATCAGGAATTAGGGTTGGATATGAAATTGGCTTTGGATGCAGTATGCTAGGTGTGGAAACTCGACAGCTGAAGAGTGGAAGGATGGTTGGATTTTGGTTAGTGACGACAGTGGTGGAAATTGAAGCGGCGACTGGAATGAAGAACGAGTTCACGTTTTTTCTTAGAAGAGAACAGAAATATGAGGGGTATTTTGGAGAGGATGGATTACTCTTTTATATTCAAAACAAATATAAACATTTTCCTCTTTACTACATTTTCCTCTATCCCATTATCCCTTTATTCATTTCTGTTCTCCTTTTAACAGTTCCCTAAATTATCATCAAGCGAATAAGATAAATGCTTCTAAAAAAGGAATACGTTTCGTTCGTTCATAGGTCTAAATTGTTGAAATTGTATGATAATTTGGTATATCAAAGTCTTTAAACATTTGTTTCAACTTGCATTTCAGTGTAAGTGATTCATACAAGTTTGCCAAGTTTGGTTGACAAAGAATACTAAAGTATAATTACACCGTGAAGTTTTGTGCATATCATTTGGTTATTTTTACATATTAATCAAATTACAGAGAAAAATATATTACAAACATTCGTTTTGTTCATCATTTGGATTTTAAACAGGATTTGAATCGTTGGACCAATGATCATCTCTATCCTTTTATTTTTCATCTCTTTACTCTTCATCAGGAAATGTTAGTGGTGAAGTGCAATGCTGCAGGCTTACTAATGTGGCACTAAACACTTTAGATGGTTTCAAAATATAAAATAGGGACAGGAACAGCAGTGATAAGAACTACTGGATTCTGTTGGTTATACTGATGATCCTTTATTCATTATTGTTGCCATATGATTTGCAATTACTGCACTGTTCATGTTATATGGTTGTTGCTATTACTGTTGCTGCTCTACTAGGAAAAGAAATTTAATTTTCCATATGGCCTCTCTCTATCATTGCAGCCGAATGGTTGTTGCTATCATGTGCTATATCTCAACTGATGAGTGACATGGGCACATTTGGCCACAAATTGTACAGTTGATGTATATTCTATGTATGTATGTTACATATGCACAATTTGGAATAATTTTCTTTACCATGTTCCTTGTATTATTGGTAATAAGAAAAATATAAAGACCAACAATTTGCTTTAATTTCCGACCATAGATATGTTGCATAAGTGATTTCAATAATTCATGGTCATCAATCATTTTTATTGATATTTGCAGGTCTTAAAGGTGATGTTGGAGAAACTTATAATATTATAATGTATTGTCATATAGCTGAAGCCCTTGCTGGATCAGTGGCATGTATTGGGATAGACCCGACTTCTGATGTGCTTGAGAAGAGAAGGTGATGCACATCTATCATTTGAACTGACTACGTCTAAGGTAACGGTTATTTTTTTTTATTTCTTTTTTCCTCACTAAGTGTGTTATGTCTGTGGTCGCGTGCGTCCCTTTGTTGTCTTGCGATCGGGAATCCATGATGTATAATCATCCTTTAAGTACATCAGATATTTATTTGAGGAAAATGACGGTTAATGCCTTTACTTATGGTGCTCATATTTTGATGGTTTAGACTTGCTATCAGTAACCTGATCTATAAAAATGAGCTTTTTTCACGTCTAGTGGAAGACTGAAATAGAATTCTGAAATCATTAGCCAATGGTAAATGCTGTGGGCATCGAAAGAGGTATGTATTAAATACATTTTTTTTCTTTCCATCTTACATTAATCTATCTCTCATCTTAATAATAAAGAGATTATTTTAATAAAACATATTAGTTTAGTAACGTAGTAGTCACTTTAAACTGATTATAATGGTTTCATAGTAGATTGGGTACATTATTCATTTTTTCACACCATTAAATAACCAAGTATCCGAATAAAAATGTCTTGATGATGGCTAATTTTAGTTTGCAGGATGCTATCCATGGGTGAATTCCATGGAGAAGTTAGTACCACTCTGAAACCTTATTTGCGAAACAGGTGAAAGATAATTAAAGCAGCTAATTTAACTTCTTTTTTGCTTTGGTATTATACTGAGAACAATTTTGTTCAATTTTTAAACCTTTTCTGATGGTAATTTGGTGCTTTCGATCTGATTTTGACTACTGATGTATGTTATGTATGCAACCCTTTTACCAGCATGTTCAGTTTCACAAACATCTTATAATAATTGTGTGTGTGTTATATTGGTAAAGGCAGTTCAAGTATTTCATATTCTTATTCTGTTATATTTTCAAACTGGATTACATTGAAGAAATTTTAATGCTGGGCGTGTGAAATTTCATTATTTTATGAAGTTAAACTTATCCATTCTTTAACTTGTTCAAAAAATTTCCCTACCTACTATATATCTTTGTTTGATTAGTTTGTGGGGGTGACTACAGTTATTGTTTCGAACTTAATACAGATTATACAGTACCTTAACGGTCAAAAGGTAAACACAGCATTACTAACAGCTCATTCTTTGCAGCAAAGACTTGGTTTATAGGACGATAGATTAATAATCTTATCCTCCGAATCCAGTGGGTCTAACAAACAGTCAGCAGGTTTTTACCATTCGAAACCCACCACAGGCAATCGAGTACTCAATTATTGCTTCAAAACACCCCCACGTTATTCTCTTTTTTACAGAGCCCTACACCAGCTTTTATTTCTTCTTCTTGCTTTACCCGTCTCTGACTGCAAAAGCTCATATAAACTTTACCCAAGCAGATTTTTACCCAGCGTTTAAAACTTTGACCATCTATTTTTCCTTTCTTTTCTTTCCTAAAAATTAATTTTAAATTTGGTGTAACAGTTAATCAAATAATAATTTTGAAATACTAATTCAATAAGTAGGTCATTTTTTATCTTTTCACAGTTTCTTGCACTGTTGCTACTCTTTTTTGCCACCTAACGCTTGTTCTAAATATGCAAGAATAACAAAGGCACATGATGATATATTATTAGTGCCATCATATCAATGCTTGTTTTGTTGAAAATTTTCAAAAGATTTGGGCTTTGGTTTTCTACCTTCTTTTCTTTCCTTTTTCTCTCTCCTTTGCTTCTTTTGAATTTTGAAAGGGAAAAAATTGTATCTAAAGTTCTGATTAGTCTACTGATCTCACCATATTTTTATTCGTTCAGCGTAAACTATCAATGAGGGTTTCCTATAAAGAAGGTTGAATTTGTATAAGATTAAATTACTATTTTCTACTATATGAAAAAAATTAAATTATTATTGTTGTATGGAATACGGCTAATGTTACGTGCCCAGTCTGTTAATGACTTGGCGAAGAATTGTCAAGAGGCTCTAAAACCCAATCGGTTACCTATGGGTGATAATTTTGTTTCGTACTGTCTTTTACCATGTGTTCTTTCTGGTAATATTGAAACATTATATAGGTAATAGTTTAGATTCTAACAGACTGTATAATACCTAAACTATATGATAGGATGGCAACATTTCATTTTGATAGTACCTTGAAAATTAGCGATTTGAACCAACCATTTCTTTTTTTTTTATCACTTAACACACATGCATATGTGTGTGCGTATGTATATATGTGTGTGTATATATACTATATCAATCGCTTGAGCATCCTATATGCTGTGGTATATCAAATTGCTTGATCAATTGATATAACCATATAGGACATGGGTATGTCAAATCGCTTGAGCATCCTATATATATACACACATATAGGACTATATGTTCCTTCTATTTAAAGTGGGGATCGATCAATCGCTTGAGCATCCTATATGCTAAAAAAGGAGGATGATCTTAATCCTTGCTCGTGTAGATATGTGGATAAGAGAGAAGGATTAAGATCCTCCTCCCTTAATCCTTGCTATATTGATTAATACTGGTTGTGCAACTCAAAATTGCGCAAGCAGTATTTTCCTTCTGTCAAAGACAGAAAGCTGCTGCAACCTTCACTATCACATCACAATCGTAGGAAAAGACATTAGCAATGCAAAGAAATTAACAATGAAAAGAAATAAAGATTCGTAGTAATAAATTAACATGTGAAGTAAAAAAACAAACATATGCAATAGCAAGTTAACACACTCCTTCCGTTACAAATAAATAAAAATATTGAATAACAAAGATATACAACAACTCATACAATTTAACGCGAACATGTTTTTGTTCTTATGACCAATAGAACCACATTTGCTACATCCATTATGGTCGGAAGAAGATGGCGAATCCACAAAACCTTTGATTCGAATTGACCGTGGACGTCCTGAATTTCTGCGCACTGGTGGTGGTTGCATAATAGAACCATCGTAGGCATCCCCATGTCGACTATCTGGTATAAGGTGGAATGAAGGAGCATAAGCTGTGGTATACTTAGCCGTAGTGTACCACGTCGAGATTAAATCAAAATACGCTCTATTAGCACCACCCGAACCACGTGAATACGCTGTTAATATATAGGAGCATGGAAAATGATCTATCGTTGGCATGTTACATGAACATTTGGTGACATTATCTTCGATATTCACCGTATAATCAAACATACGAACATCTTTCAATTGCCATTCTATGAAGCTATCTCTCTCTATAGACATGGGCCTTGATTTTTCCATTCTTCTCCGCGCTAATGCTTCCTACCTCGGTGCGAGCTGTGACGTCCACTCTTCTCCTTGACTTTGACGTTCGACGAAGTAATGGCTCAATCGATGAAATGTACGTGCAACCAAGGATCTAACAGGTAAATTTTTAGTTCCTTTCAGCACATCGTTATAAAGCTTCCACACATTAGTTGTCAGTACATTGAATCTTACGCCGCCTTCGTGACAAAGAGTCCAACTTGATTTCTGATTTTTCAATCCATGCATCGGCATCTCGATTTACAGTCTTCAGTTATTTTCGAAGTTCATTATATTTTACAACCTCCGATGCCGTAACACATGCATGTAACAAATTTTGTAGCTCATCCTTTCCAAACCCCGCTTTCTTGAAATTTGCTATAATACGACGAATATAAAAATGATGATGATGTTCAATTCGTCAAGCTTCTCTAAGCGTAGTGGAATTCCTTTCATACGATTTGAGATAAAAGTAACACATCTGGTATGGATGGATGAAGTATAATTCCATATGCCACGAATAAACCAACTCCACGTTTGCCACGACTCTGTTTGTACAATAGCAAAGACTAATGGAAATATATCTTGATTTGCGTCCATAGCTGTAGCTACTAGTAATGTACCCAGATACTTTGCGTATAAATGAGTGACATTAATAGACAATATAGGTCGATAGTGGTTGAAACCATGAATAGGAGGTCCGAAGCCCAAAACGCACCATCAAAAACACCACGACTATGAATAACATCATATACGGTTCCAGGGTTGGTATCTTGCAGGGCTCGAAGATATTTTGGCAATTCCGCGTATAACGATTTTCAATCTCCATAAATCATTGCAACATCTTTCTATAGTCTGTGCCACGCTCCACGTTGGAGACTAACTCACTTTAATATGAAACATATTTGACAATGTCTGTTGAACAGTTCTTGCAGTCATGTTTGTTTCAGCTTTAATCAACGAAAATATTTTACTACATATAAACTTTGCAGTTGTCTGTCGATGGTTTGAGTTGACTGTTGCATTTAAACAAGTGTGATCGCCGTCATATGTTGTTATTTTCCACCAGTTTTGATTTTTTCTCACTGAAAGGCTAGCATGCACTCGCCAATGACATGTTTCATCCACATCACAACGGATTGTGTATTGATTTGCACACGATTTCAGAACTTGAAAAGAAACCGACCATCTAGTCGTCCATTCACATAACTGTTCAACAAGCTTCTACTTACTTTCGAAAATTAACCCAACTCGTGGTCCTTTCTCAGCACACTCTTTCAAATACTTCCACGTCTAATTGACAATTTTCCATTATCAATTTCACCAACGTTGCTGCAGTGCATAAATCATCGGCAAGAGACTCTTCATAAGTGATTTGTTCATCTTCAACATTTATATCATCAGCCTCTTCGATGTCTGCATATATGATTGCATCATTGTTAACTTCCATTTGATGGATCCAAGTTCTATCTACATCATTCGCACAAGCTACTTCCATGCTATTCAATTGCACTTCGCTCTCGTTTGCAATATCAACATGATCATCGTCGTCAACGTTAGCACAACCAATTAATGCTTCTTCGACACTACGAGTACAAAAAATAACGGTAAGATATTTTGTATGAATGCAAGTCAAAATGCAAGTGCGAGAGTATGATATTACTCACTTTTCCAACCCTTGCGATTGATATGGATATATTGAGTCATGTATCATATTTTGTTCTTGACTTGAAAATACTCCAACCATTCCGCTGTACTTGTGAAGTAAGTTTGTAAACTCTCCGTCTTGATGACTTGTAAGATAAGAAGGATACGCCGACCATTGTGTTTCTTGTAACTGTGTGGTGGGTACGTACTCATCCACAGAAATTACCATTGGTTGTGTTTCTACCACGTTATCATGTTCCTTTTTCGCAACATATATTTCTATCACTCTCATTCCAACCGAAAACGTAGAGTTCAAATCAGCGTCATATTCCAAATCAATAGCAGATGAACCATCATTTCTAATTCATTTCACTGCTAATTTTAAATCATACGTCACATGATTTACTTTTGTCACTTCAAAAGCCCTTTGTTTAAGCTCTTCAAACTACTAATTTTTATTGTCGATCATTTTCGTTTTCCGCCAACATATCTAGATTTACCTTCATCATCAACCACGGTTCTCCATCATAGTAAAATATAGTTTGGACCTTTGACATAATCTACAAAAAAAGTTGCAATACCACATTCAAAATCTTTCTTTTGTGACATAATTCTAAACATAAATTTGTTGAATTAATGCCTTTTTTCCAAGAACTTGTTTCCGTAGACAATCTTCAAGCAAAAGCAGTCACATCAATCTTTAAGAAAAATCAAGCAAGCGGATCAATATAATAACGTAGCCAATATATTTCACCAACATAATCAACACTATAGTTCTACAGCACGTTTAAACCCAAAATCACTACAGTGTTTATCCAACTGCTTAGCTAGCACGCAGTACAGGTTAAAACAAAAACATACATTTTTCGAACATCATATTACTAATACTACAGTTCAACGAAAAACCCAAATTTGACAACGTTAACCTAGTCCCAAGCGACTACCAAAATCTTGGTCTCCCACTGTTTTCTCTTAGTTCTTCATTCACCTTTTTGAGATGATTGATTTCGGCTTGCAATTTGTAGGCATACTTGAATCCACTTAAAATAATTACAACAACCAACTTCGTGAGGATTCAATCTGTGTTTGTTGTACGAACTACAATCGAAAAATCTTTGTCCGGCATTCTTTTGCTTTTCGCAAATGAACACTACACATATCCTCACAAAAACAATTTGGATATGGTCGTTGTCCCTTTGGCATGTATGGACCAACAAGATGTCCATGCGTTAGCATATTTCTGTCAACCGAATTTGATGACCGAGTCTTTCGGTAGAAACAATTTCACGTAAACGAGCGTGTAAGGTTGATGGTCCTGAATGGAATTTTGCGGTACTGTTTCGAACTGTGTTTTCAGAACATGATCGGCATCAGCGTTAATATGACTTGAGCTTGCACCACCGATTTGCGATCCAAGTTCATCACAATTTTTCACCAATGTTTCATCGTCAATCTCCCAAACATTTATGTCTACCTCAAAATAAACAATAAAACATTAGCATATCAATTAGGGTTTCCAATTTACTACAACGGTTTTCTAGTTCATTAATCATTAACAAATGATTCAATAGTAAGAACACCATTGTCTTGTAATTAACATCACTAGCAACAATAACTCTTAATTTTCAACGACAAAATAACAAAATTTGAGCACTGTTTTGATCGACATAAATTATTACCTTTTCTTTGTAAGGATGAAAACGAGTATTCCATATATAATTTAGCAACTATTTGATTGACAAGGTAATTGAAGATTTGGATATGGTAAAAAATTGAGTTTGGGATAAGATTTTTGGAGTATTTTGAAAGGAAGATGAAAAAATGAGTAAATGAAGACAGATAGATCTGGCCTTTCTGTCTTCTTGATGGTCGAAATTAAGCTTGCGTAATCCATAAGCGCGCAAGCTTTAAATATTAAGCTTGCGTATATATGGATTGCGCAGGCTTTATACATAGACTTGCGCACTTATGGAATGCGCAAGCTCTACGGATAAAAAAAATCCTGCTTGCGCAATCCATAATTGCGCAAAACATATTCAAAATGAGGCCTATTTTTACAGTAAGTTTTTGATGAGGACTAAAACTAAAATAATTATTTTTGCAGGTTCCTTTTGAAAAATTGACCTATTCTAAATTACTAAAGATTTAATTTCGCCTCCTATTTTGTAAGTTTCTTCACATTTTGTCTTAATTCAGTTGATGTTTACATTGAATCTTAACTCGACAACTTATCAGATCAATCAACATTAATTTCTACGGCAAATTTTCGAAGTGGGCTAATTTTCGAAACTATTTCGCGTTCAAAGCCGGTTTTCAAACTTATTGCCAAATAAGGCTGGTTTGCGCCCAGTCAGCAGCCGCACCAACATTTTCTAAGGACAAATTTTCGAAGTGGACTGATTTTCGAAACTAGGTTCAAAGCTAGTTTGCAAACTTACTACCAAACATGGCTATTTTGTGCCCAATCAGCAACCATGTCATTTTTTTGTAACTGCCATCTTCTGAGAATAACTATGAGTTGCGCCTGTGTTATATTATTATAGACGTAACTCGCAGTTGCAACCATATATTAAAAAAACTAACAGGCACAACTATTCTTGCGCCTAAAAATAATATACCATAGGCGTGCGCAATGCCTCTGGTATATTATTTTTAGTCACAACTCATAGTTGTGCTTGTATGACTTGTTGTTTATAAAAATAGCAACAGTCACACTTTTCACCACATTCCCACCTTACCATTCATTCCTCCTCCCTACTCTCCTAATTTTGAACCCAAAGACAATCATCAAATTCTAATTTGTTCGTCAAATCCATTTAAAATCATCATATTTCTGCATCATTAATCGATTGAAACAACGCTACAACAATCTTTGCAAGATAATTCTCTATACTCTATTTTTAAATCTAGTGTCATTTTGAGTTCTTTTATTTTTAAATCGATTGGGTTCGCTTAGATGAACCTAATCAAAGGCCGGGGAAATAGATTTGCCATCAAGGCGGAGTGAGACAACCAGCACATCCAATTTGTCATTGTGGAATTTTGTGAGATAGTTGTATGTAGGAATCACACAAATGCAGGGCGTCGGTTTTATGGATGTGCACATTACCAAGATCATAAGGTTAACTCGTATGGTGTTGAGTGTTGTAGATATTTCAAATGGATAGATTGTCCGTTGTGTCCTAGGGGAACTGAATATGCCCTAGAAATGTAAGCCGAAGCGAGTCGAATGAAAAAGAAAAATAGTAAGCTACGACATCAGTAAACTATTTACAGTCCTTAAAGCCATTAGAAGGGTCTACTAAAATAGTTAATGCAATTGTTGTGTAATGGTTGTGTATCATGCTGATTTGATGGAGTTATGTATTCGGTAGTTTCAATGGTTGATGTATTACTTGATTGATATATTACTCGGTTGTTGTATTACTAGTGGTTGTAATGGTTATGTAATGTTTGATGTATTACTTTGTTTTTGTTTGACTTTGCGTATAATGGATATTGCATACAAAAGTTGCGTACGGAATAAAATAGAAGTTCTACAATACACAAATGACATAAGTAGTAAAAGCAAACAAATTAGCTATTGTTTCATGCCGGTTCTTCTTTTATGACCCAAGTTACCACATTGTCCACATCTTTACTGTCTTCTATTACCCATTTCGTCCATGACCTCCCTAATTTTTGTGGATTTTGATTTTCTTGTATTCCTACGTGTAGACAGTGGTTGTATGGTATGACCTTCATGTACATCTCAATATCTACTGTCGGGCACAAGATGATTATGTCTATAACTTTCTGCTGTAAATCACGACAAAATAAGATCATGATAAGCTATGTTAGTTCCTCCTTTGCATCGTGCACATGGAGTCAAAACATGGAAAATGGACAAAAATAGAAATATTGCATGAACAGTTGCAGCTGTCGTTGGCAATATGTACTGTGTAGTTATATGCATTTGTGTCTGTTGCTTGCCACTCCATCAAGCTGAGATTGTTAATGCTCGTACTTCGTACTGTTGCATATTTTTCCATCATTTTTCGTACATTAGCTTGAGTGCATGTGTACTCCAAGTATATCAGTACATCTTCTATCGAAGTAGCTTTTAAGGCGAAAAAAGGTACATGCTAATAACATCTTCATCGGTAACGATCTTGCACCTTTTAGAACTTCATTAAAACTCTTCGAAGCGTTGGTGGTCATCATACGAAATCTTTCACCGTTTTTGTAAAGAGCCTTTTGTTCATCATTCTGTCTAAGACTTCTGTCAATTCATCTGTTAGCAACCGGACTAACAATTTTTAGTTGCTTTCTTGGTTTTTTGTATGCTATCTCGTCTCTTGCTTCAGCATAAGAATGTAATAAGTTATGAAAATTTTGCTACCAAAACTGCATTTTTGGAATTTGCTTTCAAATGACGAATGCAGAAGCGATGATGATATCTTTTCTATTTTTCTTGTAAGGCGGTTGGAATTCTTTTCATTTTATCAGAAATGAATGTATTGTATCTTGCATTTAAAGATGAAATTAAGTGTTCCTTGCATATAAAAAAACCATCGTCAAGTCTACGCTTATTTGGTTCGTACAATGACAAATGTCAAAGGAAAAATAGAGTAGTTTGCATCATCTTGTAGTCACAAGCAATGTACATTGATATTTACCATAAAGACACGTTTCATAAATAGAAAGAACTGGACGACAATGCTTGAAACCTTATATGCTTGGTCGAGATGTCCAGAAAGCTCCATAAAATTGAACGCCATCTGTATGAACATGATAAATAGTGTCTGGATTGCTTTTTTGTATGCACGAAAAACTATGATAATTCATTGTATGATGATTTCTAGTTGTCAAATATTTTCGACACGGCTTTGCTTAGTTATTTCCAAGCTCTTATGTAACTTATTTGAATTTTGTATGTAGTTGCCATATGCTCGTAGACAAATTTTGCAGTGTAACTTGAGTTCGATCGAACATGTGGAAGAACTTTGGTACACATAAACTTCGTTGTTGCTTGTTTATAATTCGAGTTAATGATTGGATTTGAGCATGTGTGATCACCATGGTATTTTTTTTATTACCCACCATCCAACATAATCTCTTTTAGAAACAATAGCACGAAGCCTCCATGGATAGTTATCATCAATATCACATATAATAATGAACTCTCTAGCACAAGACTTGATTGTTTTTTAATGAAACTGAATACTTTATCGGCCATTCGCTTAATATGTTCAATTAAATATTTCTTTGATTAAAAAATCATACCGACCCGAGACCTTTTTCCACACATTCCAGACGAAACATTTCATCGGTAAATTGAACTTCTTACATAATAGGTCTTTCCATGATTGTATCGTTGCATTGGTCATCCTCCAACGGTTCTTCATCTTGATATGCTCATCAATGTCATAAACTTCCTTTGAAATATCATCTAACGGAGCACCATTATTAACATTCAGAGCATATATACATATATCATCTTCATCAAGGAAAGCAGCGATTTCCATGCTATCCAAATGTGGCATCACTATCAGCATTTTCACTCTCCATATCTTCAGTTTCAACATTTTTGTCTTCATTTTCTTGTACATTTGAAATCTAAGTTGGAATTGACTACGAAGGATGCGACATGAAACCATACCCGCCAGACTACTGTGGATATGACATGAAACCATAACCGGGTGTGACGACCCACATTTCGAAAGGTTTAAATCAACAATAATCCACACTGTCCAACTTAAACAATCTGTAACAGCCCGAAGTTTTAACAAGTATTTTTCACTTTTAATTATAAAACTTTGGGGTTTATTATAACAAAATCTAAAATTTTAAAATTGATTAAAACATTTTTAAATTAAAGGACAAGAGTTCTGAAATTTTAACTTTGGTTAAAGATACTCTAATTGGAATTTTTTAATTTTTAATTTCTAAATCTTTTATATAAGAATTATATATGTACAAGATTTTTTGTGAGGATGTTTACTTATATTGGTAATAACATTTATTTTCCTTTTTGTTCATTTATCTCTTGCAGTTTCTCCCTGTAAACTCAAGCAAGATACCCTATGTACATATTCCAATCATGGGTATAATTGTTTAAATCAATTCTTGCCGTTACTTTGCTAAAATCACTCAACCTATTTGATTATAAAACGCAACCTTTAATAATGCAGTGAAATCATTCATTTCTTTTAGCATTTTAAAATTTGAATTCACTTGCCATTTTTTTTCCTGCATTGATTTTTCGCATGCCCAAAAACACGCAACCCACTATATAAATTCGTAAACCCTCATTTACATTTCCATCACCGCAAGCTCATCTTTAAATACGTAGCACATTTGCAACAATTTCATTCATTTTCTTCCCTGTTGTGCTAAAGCTTCAGATAGCATCAGGTACATAGCTGCATCCTTTCTTCCTTCTTATTTTCCTCTTTCTTTTCTTTTTAGTTTTTCTCTATTTTCTATTGTTTGTTCCACCGTGCTCAGCTACTCCGCCACCACCATCCGCTCCTTGTTCTGTCACCGACCTCGCACCATGAACCATCCCGTGACTTTGTGCATGCGTTCAGTTAAAAAAATAATAATAATAAAATAAAGGGAGAAGTAAATTATGCGTACATGTCAGGAATGAATATATGGGCAAGCATAGTGTTGTGTTGTCCAACTAGAGACTATGTTGAAATTACCCTTTTGCATGTCTGAAGTAGAAAATGTGCGCCACATGTAGCTCGTGTAACCAGTCCTCCATGCCATGACATGAAGTCTCAGGAGTGCATGCATTCGAGTTTTGAAATTTGGCAAGGGCCGTGCCTTTTTTTAAAAAAGAAAGGAAAAATTATTATAATAAGAGGGTGAATAGAATAGTAGGGAGCCACCTGTGCATGTGAGTAGAACATCCTGAGCATTAGCTTGTTAGGATATATAGTGAATATAGGTAGGTAGATACATGCATGAATAACAGTCTTTATGCACTATGAACAGATCCATATGAAGTATTGTATACTAAGAATAATTATGAAGTATTAATACGTAAACCACATGTTGCACTTAGTAATAAAAAAAGAAAAAAAAAGAAAAAGAAAAAAATAATAATAAATAAATAAATATAGCATGCGCCACCTTTATGTATCACTGCCGTAAATTGCATTGTTGCCCACATAAGATTTGCCACTTTTTATTAACACGTCATAGTATTCTGTTAAAAGGCGAAAAAAAATTATAGAGTATAAAATTTATTTTGTAAATTCTGATTTGGAAAAATTAAATGGGCAGGCCAAGCTTTTCTTTTAATGGGTCAAGTCGTGCGCTGGAGTGGTCAAGCAATTTGAGTCAATTTTCATTTTATTTTAGCTCGTTTCAATTTTGTTTTATTTAAAAATTTGCTTTGTCCGTAATTGGAATTCACGTACTCAGTTTTATTTATTTATCTTGTTTCAAGATCGAAATCAGTTTGTCTCATCTTCTAATGACTGATCGTGCCTTCTGTACTCTTCTTTCGGGGTAGATATCGTTGTTTGAATAAATTCTGCAGCTTCGAGAAGGTGAGTATTCTCACCTGACAAACGTACTTATATATCTATGAATTAATAACAAGTGTAATTGTACAATAAAATTTTATTCATTTTATTTGACTGATATATATATTGATGATGTTAAAATCCTGTTATTAAACCTACACATCATCAGTTATATTATATACTGTTTTATTTATGCTGTTACACTATTTATTTATGTATTGTTTATCACTACCAGTTCCCTGTGGAAAAAAATCGTTACGGGCTGAAATGATAGGCCTGAACGATATTTATTTATTTCGACATTTATTTAACTTGGGATTGCGGGTTTGAAATGATAGAACCCTGTTTTCTTGTAAATTACAGATTGAAATGATATATTATCCGTATCACTTGACCTAGGTTAGAAAATATTATACAGACCTGTGGTTATATATATATATATATATATATATATTTGGAAATATTAAATATTTTAAATGTTAAATTCTTTGTTTAAAATTGGATAAAAATGATTTTTATAAGTATAGTGATATTTTACAAGTTAAAGATGTAAAAAAATAAATGTTAAGAATATAAAGTGTAAATTTATTTTGTAAAAATTTGATGTGAAAAAAAATAAATGGGATTCAAGTTAAGAAATTGAATATGATGTTTTGGTAAATATTTGAATATAAGTAAATAAATAAAGGGTTAAGTTGGCTATGAATTAAATAATTAAATAAAGTGAATACTAAAAAGGGAATTTGGAATATAGCTAAATTTTGAATATAAAGTGGTAAGTCAAGAAATTGATTAGAAATTTAGTTTACTTTGGAGTGGTAAATTGAACTTAATTATTAAGTAAAATATTATGGCAAATTTTGCTCTTGATTTTTATAAGTAAAGCATAGAGAGGTTAGATATATATTTGAAAAATGTATTTTATAAAAATCATAATTTATTAAGTATTTTAAATGATTATTTAAAGGTGGAAATATGATTATATAAGTTAAATTGGTTTAATTATTGTTAAAACCATATTGAAGTTTAAATTTTAAGTTACTCAAACGAACTAAGGTATAACCTTTGGGATGTATACTGGATTTTTATAAGAATTATAACTTCACTTTTAAATAATTTAAATGTAGTATTTGATTTAAATATAACTATTTTGGAAAATTATAACCACGGGTAATAATAACGTTGGTTGTTAAAGAGACCGAGATCGGATATGGGCATACTCTCTGTCGATACCGCAAACCACTTTGACAACCTTGTACGCGGTGGAGATTCCAGAATGAAGTAGGATGGTGGTGACGTTTCCTTTGAGGTAAATACGTGGACCCAACTCCCGTGAGTTGGCATAAGGTGGCTAAAATAGGAGCGATCGACGGATTAATGAGGTAGCACCTCTGATCGGACGCACTTTTTCGTATGCCATTCTATGACTTTGTGATTGTTTGGTGCGCACCTTTGATTTGAGAGTGTTGTTTGAGGTGGGCGGTAGTACCAGCTACACGTTACCACCGGTCCGGAAGCATAATTGGTATATCTACCCTGGCATTGCCTAGTTGTGCCGTGTCACCTACCATAGCGAGCCTTGTACAAGTTTGGTTTTCTCCCGTAGCCCGTGTGGTATCCTCTGGTGGCTTCCCGATCAGGAGGGACTATGATATTGGATGGATTACTGGGACTATTATTGTGTTAAGGGGGAGATTGGGTAACTTCTTAACGCTATTTAAAAGTAAGTTTATTTTAATATAGACACTATTATAATAGCGAAATTATTACTACAGTAAATAGTTTAACGGATCCTTAGAGGATGGGCGGTTCCAATCATCCTTTAAGTTACTTGCTTTATATTACAGTTCACTTGAATTAGCTTGCAATGTATAAGTATGTATGTCCTGACTCGAGTGTTTATGTTTTATTTTACGCTCGGGTAAGCCTGAGTTTCAGTTCAGACTTCACCTCCAGAGCTAGAACTTCAGCAGATCATCTCTCTTCAAGCTACCGTCAAGCTTCTGTTCAGTCCTTATTTTAGTATTTGAAATCAAGACAATTTATGATTGAGAGTTTCTGTGGAGATTTCAAAGTATATTTAGTTTTAAGACTTTGTACTTTATACTTATTTGGAGACTATTGATAGTGGCTTCATGAACCACTAAGTTATTTTTAAATTCCGCTGCGAGTATTCTGATTTCTGTGTCTGTGATTCTGTGATTATTTATTTACTGTATATTCTGAGATTTGCCAAATTTTATTTACAACGCGGTATTTTGAACAATTCAAGTCCGACATGTGCAAATGCTAATGGTTGAAAATATTGGGTCGTTACACAATTTGAAACGTAGATAATCAATAGGGTTACATAAGAAAAATAAGAAAAGGAGAAGAAAATGAACATAGAACCTCACAGCGGAAACGATAAAATATAATAATCAAATAATAGTTCATGAAGTTGTTTACTATACATTTGATTATAATCTATACACATTTATCAGAGTTATATATATGCACACATCAGAGATAAGTGATCAATATACAGGATATCATGAATAAGGGAATAATAATAGTAGTAGTAATATATCAAAATCTTCATTTTCGTCCTTTAGAGAATAATTTTTAATATGCTGGAAAAAAACTCAAGACTGATTCGAACGTAATGAAAAGACAAAACACTCAAGTCAGGACTAAATACTCTTATATAAGTCGAATCAATATCACAAAATATGACTGTAATAACTTAAGAGATGTTACGGGATTTTCCATCTCCCAAGAATCCGTTAAACTATTTATATATAATAGTATACGTTATAATAGATAATGTTTATCAGTAAAATAAATATCAAGCTAACGTTAAGGCTTTACATTGATCCACCTTAACACATTTGTATAGTTCTAAACCAAAGTCGTATTGCGCTCGTATAGAGAAAATAGAACAAGGCACGTGAGGCAATGTCTAAGGTCTGATTCTACCGTTTTATCCTTTCTGGCTGGTTGAAACCCATACATAGACGACCGCGACTATCAATGCAAACGAAAAAGGTGCACCCATCGAATACGAAGTCACAATAGTAATACGAGGGATCAACATCGCTAGAGGTAGCTAACCTCTTTGGCCAAACATCGGCTCATGTTTTAGTCATTTTAATTATGACACGAATGTAAAAGCTATCCATCATCGTTCTCTTACTTCATTCCAGTAAATGTTCGCCAATTCAACCACTGCATTCTGGATATCTTCCACTACGTATACAGTTGTTAAAGTGGTTCGAATATTGGCGGAGAGTATGCCAATAACAGGCCTCGGTCTCTTTAACAACCAAACGTCATTTACATATCGATTAGTTCTTTTACATTTCGGAAACAGTTTGTACTTGATACCAAAATATCATATTCGCTTCAAAATCCAATTCATTCTGAAATTTTACATATTCGCTTAATAAAAAACCATATTTTACTTCAAAGATATTAATTTAGTTCGATATATCAATTCCACTTCAAATTCGATTCGAATTATAATTTAGGTTATAACTTTGCTTGAACCCAATTCGTATTTAAATCCAAGATTTAGATACAAACATTTCACTTTTTTAACCAGTTTGAATTTTAGAAAATAGTTTTAAATATTTGTAAGTAGTTAAATAGTTAATATAGTCTAATAGAAAATAATTTGAGTAAAAAAATGGTTTATATAGTAAAATAATTTGGAAAATCGAAATAGTTTGAAAATTTAAGAAAATAGATTTGAAATGGTTTATACTAAAATAATTTATTTAAAATAGTTTCAAAGTCAAATCGATTCAATTTCAAATTTCCAATTTCCATTTCGATTTGATCGATCTAATTTCGATTTCAAATCGAATTCAATTTCAATTCCAAATCAATTTCAGTTCCATTAAATTAATTCAAACCCAACTCCAAATTTAAACCATTTCGATTTATATCAGTTTTCGAGTTCGATTTCCAAATGTCGATTTAAACACTTAAATCAAATTTTCCTTCAATCTCAAATTTAAAACCAAATCTTCAAATATAATTAGATTCCGATCTTAATTTCGAAATATCGTTATAAATCACTTTTATTTAGCAATATTCGAAATTCGAATAAAAGTCCAATCTTTTTAAAACAAATCAATTTCTGACATTCACATCATATTTTGATTCTAACTTAAAAATCTCAACTTCGTTTGAGTAAACAATCTCTGTTTCAAATTTAAATTTCGACATTCCGAGCTCATATTCGAAAATAATCCAATTTCCATAAATTCGATTTATTTATTTCTTAAAATCAATTTATTTAAATAATTTTCAAATTAATTTTAGAATCGTTTAATTTAACCAACCCGGTGTTTGTATATTATTCTCTATCCTATAGCCAAGTGAACAATTATTTAAACTTAATTCCAGAGATGGATGTATATCATTTCAATCCAAATTTTATGCCATAGGTATATATCATTTTAACCTATTTCTTAATTTATTTGAAATAATTCAATTTACAGTTCTATACATTGTAAATAACATACATGAGATAACATGATATATTGAACATAAATAAACATCCAAAATTTCAATCAAATTTCATCCATCATCCAAACAGTCAATAATCACAACAATCAACCAATTATTGATAAATTGGGGATTTTACTAGCAGTTAAATTCTAATTAAATGTTTAACTATCAATTTAAATTCTATCAATAAATTCAGATGTCAATTAAATGTCAATTAAATGTCAATTTAAAATTTATCCAACAACAATCGATAAATTAAAATTACTTCACGATATAAAGTTTACTAATAAAGAATATAATAGTCAAACGTGAGCGTAAAAGCACTCACCTTTACTTGAAACTGAAAATATTTCCAGCTACAAATAAATTCCAGCTCGATTCTATATTGTAGATGACATCGATACGAATCCTCAGCAATTCGTTACACACGAAATGGACCTCGTGCGAGAGAGTTACGATTTTATCAGTATAACGATAATAAAAATTTAAACTAACGGAATCAAACTAATCAATACAATCAATTTAAACAAACATTACCCTAAACACGTACGTAACAGCTGCTATCCTCTCCCTCATACGCGACTTCGACTTCCTTCCTTTTTTATGAACGCGATCGATCTCCTCAGGCACGCACGACATCGGGCAATCGGAGCCCCATCGAGCATCTCCTCCCTACGCGCCTAGGTCGCCCACCTCGCCATCGTAGTTGCCGCCCTCAAACCCCCCCTACGTCTCTTTTTCGCCGTTTCGTTCAACCCCCATGAGCACCACGCGATCACACGTCGTTTGCTTTTTTTAAATCTTCGTTCGATTTCCTTTTTCGTTGAGTGGCCGTTCTTTTTTTTTCAATTTGGAATGAATCTCGTTCAATAAGCTGAAAAAAAGGAGAAGTAAAGGGTACGGTGGATAAGGAACGTGGCTGTAAGATATTTTTTCCTTTTAATATAAATATATTATTATTATTATATTTGAAAATATCTCATCTGTAAACATTTGAAACTCTCGAGCTCCAAAAGAAGTGTGCGGCCTGGCGTTTATAATGTTTTACTCTCATTTCGAACACAGTGGAACTAGTTTTGGAAGCCAATTTGATCGTATGTGGAAGAATACTTTTTAAAATCAATTATTTTCATTAAATTCTGAAATAAATTTCTACGCGTTACAAGCTTGCACGGCCAACGACAAGTCCTATCGCTACGAAACTTGAAATCTTTCAATAACTCACTATTACGGATACGATGAAACTAGTTTCATCGAAATCCGAGACAGTGGCCAAAAGGACTATTTTTACTTGTTAATTATGATATAAAATTTTCAAATTCTAATTATTCACATTTAAATCAAATTTTGAAAGTTAATGATCTTTATTCATATTTATATTAAATTTTAATCCATTTTCCAATGTTATTTTTATTCACATTAAATACAGAATTCCGTTATTTAATTAATTTCAATATTAAATTTAAATAATTTAATTATCCGATAAATTACAATAACAAGCCATTAAATCTCATTTCTAACCATTTTTATTCAATGATTATATCAAATCCTATAATTTAAAATAGTTAAAAATATGGATCGTTACACCAGGTGTCATTGTATACAACCTGCAAACAAAATAATAATTATTAATTATATAAATATATAGAACAAGAATGAAACATACATGCATCACATGAAACCATACCCAGGTGTTTGTGTGTAAACGTTCGATGACTGGTAAGAAAAATATGGATAATACATTTGACTTGGCACTAGCTCTAGTGGGAAGTGATATAACGTGCAAGACTGAGGTTTTAGAGGTCTTGTGTTCGACCTTCCAAGACATCGAAATGAGTGCTATGATTGAATAAGGTATCACTCTTATTCTTAAAAAAAGAACACAAAATGCAATGACAAGCTATCATATTCTTTAGCGATGCAATTTCAGTCCTTTGTCAACTAATCGAATCCCTGAAACCCGACAATTTATCCATCTGAATCATTGTTGGCTCTTTAACCACCACCCAAAAAGCCCCCTTAGGGTCTTAATGCAAGTGTACAATTGAAAACGTTAGCGCTAGAATAAAACTGCAATAATAGAGAAATGACATTAATGTCCTAAAATTTAATGCAGGAAGTCCATCGCTATTTGAACTAGCAGAGATATGCACGGGGATGCGAAATCATTTCCTGTTGAAGGATAAGTGGCACTTTTTAATCGGAACTTGCGATTTCGGTGCATTGTGATGTAATGTTACTGTGATTGTTATGAAAAGATAGATATTTAGATATAATATTCTCTTGTTTTCATTATCTTATTTTATTAATGTATGGATAAATTATGGGAATAACTAAAGTGAGGATTTTCAGACAAGGAGAGAGAAACATATTTTTTCCACTTCTTCTTCTTTTTTTCTTTTTTTTTCTTTTTTGTTGAAAGAAGAATCAAAATATTGATTTTTCCCTTATACAAAGAAAGTAAAATTAATAATTTTTTACTTTTCTCTTTTCTTTCATGAAGTGTACTAATCATCCCACCAAAATCATTTATGTCTGTTCAGTCTCTAAAACATGTTAAAAATTAAAGATAATTTTTTAAGAATAGAAATGGTACTTTATTCAAGCAAAACACTCAATTTTGATGTTTTTGGAGATCGTACCTTATTCAAGCAAAACACTCAATTTTGATGTTATTGGAGATCGTACCTATGACCTTTAAAACATCGATCAAGGGTGCTTTATAACACGACACTTGAGCTAGTATTGACAAGAATTGAAGATCATAGAGAACTTATCTCAATCTTCATTCAAATCTTTGTCTATATAATTTGATACTGATATGCATAACATTCCTTCTATTCAAAATTATTATGATGTATTTTTCAAATAAAAATGGAAAAAAGGACTTGAAATTTGTGAAAACTAGGATTTAGGGTTGGATATAAATCAGATTTTGGAGGCAGTGTTCTACTGAGGTAAAGCGATGGAAACTTGGGGGTTGGGGAGTGGAAGGATGGTCAAATTTCGATTAGCAGTGGTGGCAGTGGAAACTGAAGCAGTGATTGGATTGAAGAATGAGTTCACAATTTTTCTTAGAAGTGAACGAGAAAATGAGAGGGGTATTTTTGGAAGAGGATGGATTACTCTTTTATATTCAAAAAAAAGTATACAACAAACATCTCTCCCTTTATCTGTTTTTTCTCTTTGTTACATTCTCCCCCCATCCCATTGTCCCTTTATTCATTTTAGTTCTTTTAACAGTGACCGAGAAAATAAGATACATGCTTGTGACGACCCGGATTTTTCAATGTTTAATTCAGAATATTTAAATGGTTTTAAATATAGAAATTGAATTATAAATTGGTTTTGAATATGGAAAACTTGGATTTATCTATTCAGAATGCAGATACAGCAATTTGTTGAATAATATAATTATTCAATTCAATAATTGAAGATTGAGTAAAATATTTAATCTTGAGTTTCGAGCTTGTAAAAATATATTTTAAAGGCTTCTAAAATTTATATTGATAGTACTGAAGATAGTAAAGTTGTTAAAATTGAATTTGGAAGTGTTTTGTTAAATTTGAAAAATATATCATTTAAATCAAAATTTAAAAACAACCTTCCAAGGCACAGTCACGGAATTCGACGAAACCAATTCCATTGGATCCGTAATAGTGTAATATTATCGGATTTCAAATTCGTAATATTTCGAGTTATCGTGTGATTTTGCGATAGGTAAACGCGCTGAAATTTATATCGAAAATTCAATATAATAACTGGTCCAAAAGTTATCTTCTCCATACGATCGAATAGGCCTCGAAGCCTTTTCCATTGCATCCGGAATATGGGTATAACATTATAAACGCCTAGCGGCACGCCTCGATGGGAAGTTAAGATTTTAAGTTGTGGATTCAAGTCAATTTAAATTTTGAAAATTTAAATGTAAAATATATGTGGTTGACTGGTCAAATATTTTTCCATCAGCTGCCTTTCTTTCACCATCACAACTTTTTTTCCTTCCTTTCAAAAACACTGTAGCTTGTTAACTCGAGCAAGCTAACGTCTTCTCTTGTCTCCCGTATACCTCCTTTTTCTTCAAACAGGAAGCACCCGCTCCTTTCTTCACAACGACATCCCCTTCTTCCTTTTTTAAAATCAAAACAGCTCGTTTCATTCAAAAACAAAAATCAATCAATAGCCAAGTACGTTTCAAAGCAAGTTTTTATACTATAAAATGGATAGTAGATGCAATGACTTAGCATGGTAGTGCCAAATCAGGTGAAGATGTAATGCGCCATCAATGTGACACATCTCAATGGTGATCCGTAGATTTTTTTTTGACCAAATATTTGCCGTAGAGCCATGAAATGTCACACTTAGAATAGTAACAGATAGTTTCAATCCATATGCTTCTCTATCTAACCATTATAGTTGTTGGCCAATAACTATATTGCCATTTAATCTTCCTTCGTCCATGCGCATAAAAAGGGAGTTCCTAATGTTAACATTGTTGATTTCTAGTTGTTGATTTCTAGGCCAAAACAACCAGGGAAGGATATTGATGTTTATTTACAACAATTTATAGATGAGTTAAAGCAGTAATTGGAAGGAATCATTACATTTGACTCATTTAATAAATCCGAGTTCACAATGAGAGCTAGAGTGCTATGGGCTATTCATGATCAACCTACACTCAGGACTTTATCAGGATGCACAACTCATGACTATTTTGCATGTCCAATTTGTTGGGAGGACACTTGTTCTTATTATATTCCTGAAATTAAGAAGATGTGTTACATAGGACATCGAATATTTTTTCCTTCTAAGAACAAGTTTCTAGACGGAAAGGCAAACTTCGATAACAAATAAGAACATCACCATCCTCCATGCCCATTAATTGGTTATCAAGTTAAAGAGAAGGTATCCAAATCAAGGTGAAAGTTGGTAAAAACAAACCAGAAATCAGTCGAAAATGATAAAAGAAAACCGATGAATAAAAGCTTAACAATGTTCTTGCATGGTATAAGAGGTCCATCCTTTTTGATTTGCCATATAGGAAAGCAAATTTGGTCCGAAATAATGTTGATGTTATGCATACGGAAAATAATGTCATGGAGCATCTCATTAGCACCATTATAGGTCATACAGACATGTCAAAAGATAGCATCAACGCACGCAAGGATTTGAAAACCATGGGTTTAAAACAAAAGTTATAGGCGATGAAAGAAACACTTAAACGAATAAAATAAGCATACTAGAGGAAACTTTCATTTTGAGAAAAGAAGAAAATATATGCATGCGCATCGTTTTGAAAAATGTGAAAGTGCATAGAAAATTGTCTTCAAACTTCCACAATATTGTGAGCACCAATCCTCTTGACCAATCCTCTTGAACTGGCAAATATGAGGTCGCATGATTACCATGTCATAATGCAACAATTACTCCCAGTATTGCTTCAACATTCTTATCCACAACATAAGGATCAACATAATAATGTGTGTCATATAAGTCTATTGTTTAACATTATTTGTTCAAAGGTGATCAATAATGAACATCTTTCAAAAGCAAAGGCTAGCTTGGTAGAAGAATTGCGCATGCTTGAAAAACATTTTCCATTTGCATTTTTTATTTCATTATCCACCTTTTGGTTCATTCAGCCGATGAAATATTGATTGCGGCCCTGTTAGATATAGATGGATGTATCCTTTTAAATGATTAATTACTAGTTTTGGTTTTGTTCATTATTGTTCGAATTAAATAGCTATTGATTATTTACAATTGATTACCTTCATAGGTTGATAAAAACATACAACATATATGACTGCAACAAAAGACATATTAAAGGGTGTATTGCAGAAGGATATATCATACATGAGGCTAGTCTTTACTGCATGGAGTATATGCCAAAGGTGATGGCACTCATAAAAACTAGCAAAGCATTTTTAGACGAGGATGATGAATTTTCTGGTGAGATCCCCTAGATAAGGGTAAAGATATAACTTTAACCCAAATGCAGTTTGAACTATTTCATAAATGGATCCTTAATAAGTACGATGGATTAGATGAATGGAGGAAGTAGGTTCACACATTGGTCTTGAATTCCTAATACTATAAATCAATCATATATATGTTTTGAAACGTATTTGTCACAGAAGGTATAACATCTATGTGAGAAGTACTAAATTTCAACCTCGAAATGTGGTTACATTTGTAGAAGCCTATCAAATTTTTATTTTATGGTTACATGGTGAGGTATTACAACTTCTTAATTGTTTCATGTGTTTGTAAGTGGATCATACACCTTCATGACCATACATTTTACTTATTGTGTTTTTTAGTTGGTGAAGACCATCAATGTTGATTCAACTCTTTGGCGACTGGTGAAAGGGCCAAAGTTCAAGACACGTAGTTATATAAAGTACCAAGTAAAGGGATTTATATTTTCTTTGAAAAGTTATGAAGAGCAAATGGTAACACAAGACAGCGGTGTATGTATGAGAGCAATTACAAAATTTAGAGCAAGCGGGAAGGATAAAAATTATAAGGAAATAGAAACTAATTATTATTGCATTGAGAGTGAGTCAAGTCTTCTACTCAAAAGATTTAGAAAATGATGGATGGTTTGTTGTTTTTCTTACAAGAAATGGTTGACTACAAATTTGGATGCCATTGAGTTTCCTACTGAATATCAATTAGCTTTTGAAAATAATAAAATTTAGAAGACCTTACCAAATGCATATGTCAATATAAGATGTATTTCTTAATTGAATTGGATTAAATTTCAAGTGTAACTGAATATAGAATTTCATTGAATTATTACAGAATTATCGTCCACATGAATACATTTTTCACTTAAATCGGCCACTTTACTGGATAATCATTTAATTACGATTTCACATCTATAGTCGTCTACCTATGCAGCTTTTCAAACATTTAACAAATTCAATTTACTCTAGTTTTATTCTTCAACAACCGAAAAATTATATTTTTAACAATTTTAAAACAATGACAATAAATATGTAAATAAAACATAATTATTTACTTTTGGTTCACATAACAAATATTAAGTGATAAAAAACACATCCAGATTATGACTCGTTTAGTTGACAAAATTAATGATTTAATTTATTTTCAATATAAAAAATTATTAAACAGAAGAAAAATTAATATTTTGTCCAAAATTTTTAAAATTTTAACAATATCTGCAACACTTCACTAATGAAGTGGTTAAATATGCTTAATTCTTCAGTCTGAAAAATGTCACTTGTGTATATTGTATTTTGTATGTAGTTACAAAGCATATTTAAGGTCCCAGAAGAGACTTTGAATCATACTAACAAAAATTGTGTTTATATATTTTCTGCTCTTTTTTGAAAACTTAGGTTCATAGATATACTAGCAAAAAAAATTGAATCATACTAGAAATTTTTTTGTATGTAGTTGCAAAGGGTGTTTAGATTAATTAGCAAAATTATTTACTCTATTTACTATTTCTATATTATTGTACATCAAACACAATAATTAAACGTGATAGAGTGATGTTAATTGATTGAGTTTTCTGCATCTAGAATAGTGTCACTAAATATTGATGAGATAAATCCATATTTCATATTACTTACAATGGTTCATATCATGTTTCATAAATCAATTTTTATCTCTTAAAATGACCTTATATAAGTTGTTAGCATGATTTGCCAATAGAAAAATTTGTATTTTGGAATTTCTTTCATGCTTTCAAAAATCACTGGACTAGGAAAATAATGCAAAATGACATTGGATAATTTTAAGACATAAGTTCAATACTTCATAGCTCTCTGTTAAACAAGGTAGGTTATGGTTTCTATTAATCATCTCTGCTTTTTCTTAATGTCAAGGTGGGAAGAGCACACTAGAGAATTGCCAGGTTTTGCAGGTACACCTGCTACTCTAAAATAATTGCAACGGTCCCTCTGTCCTCATCTCGAGTAGTTGGAGTTAGCTAAAATTGATGCTTTATTTTTCCAATGCTATTGAAGTTATAGTCAAAACCAAACCATTAAATATTTGTGGCATAAGATTTTTGTATTGGCAACATGGAGAGAACCTCCACTGTTTGTCGACCTCAGTTTTCTTTATACTCAAAATAATGTATATGATTATTTATTTAAACACCAAAAAAAGGATGCACATAAATCAACAGATTAATGCATGTTGTAGTGTTGGCAGCCTAAGATTTATTCATATTAAATAATAAAATATTTAATAATCAACATATAATAATTTAAAAAATTATAATAGAATTACCTCTACAAAGTTGTATACAAAATTAATATTTTTTAATATTTAATCATAAATATTTATAAATACATATACACAAGTGCTCATACATACATACATATGTATGTACATACATACATACACACACAGATATATATATATATATATATGTATATATATATTTGTTTTTATAAAACCTGACATCTCATGGTAGAAAACTTAATCTATTTTATTGAATTTTTAATTAAAATTACAAAATAATTTTAAAACCAATTTAATTAAATTAATTAAAATTATAAAAATTATTGATGTCATCTGAAGTTTATTTAATATTTTATGTGTAATTTTATACTTAATTTCAAAATATTACATATATCTATGCACACACATACACAATCAATTTCCAGTTGAATAAAGCCTGCTGGAACATTATTGGTGTTGATGTAGTTAAGGCTGTTAAAAACTTTTTTACACACAATAAAATGCTCTCTGGTATAAATGCTATTAAAATAGCATTAACTGTTAGGGGGAGGGGTGATCTATCCCTCTCAGCAGAAAAATAGGATCTTGCAATTTGGCGTGATAGAACAAACAGATAGTTATAGATCACAGAAAAAAAATATAGAGACAAAAGAGAACACACAGATTTATAGTGGTTCCACCATCGCGAGATAGTGTACGTCCACTTTAATGGGGAAGAGATTTATTACTATTTGAAGAGATTACAGAGTAAAGAAATGAAGAAAAATAAACAAGAGATTGTTCTCTCATATCTGATGTCTTAACATTCTCTATACCTCTCTTTATATATAGAGAAAAGTTACTTAGGGATGAAGCAATTGATTTATGTAAATAAATCAATTCATGGAATAATAATATTCTCATTAATTGCCTTGCCATGTAATTGATTGATAATATTCCATTTTCTCCATCAATCAATTATTTCCCTATTTGATTCCTTTTATAAAATATGGCAATCAAATATATATGACAAATATCTCCACATCCCTATCTCTTTAATTTCTCTTTCCATTTCCTTCATGCACAGAACGGGTAACTAAATACCGAGAATATCTCCAAAATCTATTAATTTTGGAAATATTGTATTACCAAAAAAATCCTAATAATCTCCACCTTGATACAATATCTCTTCCAAACCAAGATACTCCAAAATGAATGCTTCCCAATGAGTTCCTACAAAAGCCACCTCTCATTGCACTTTGTTAATGAACTCCGGCAAGGCCACCGCCCACCAACAAAGTGTTGGAAACACTCAAAAAAAATAAGGCAGACGTTGTGCAACCAAAAATAAACTCATATCTCTTCATACAAGAAGAATGCCACATCTTCTCTTAACTTCAACCAAGTTACTTTCTTCCCCATAGTGCCACCATGTGGCACCTAGCACTTCATCAAGTGAATCAAGTTCGAGCAATGCTCGAACTTAGTAGCAGGTAAGGCCTTCGTAAACATATCTGCTGCATTGTCATTTGTATGAACCTTCTGAAGGCGAACTAACTTCTCTTCATTCATGGCGCAATTCCACTTCGAATTATCATTCGACTTCATGGCTTCTTCAAGGCTTAATGGTTCATCATGAACAACATGTAAAGCATACTCAAACTGATCATCAAGGATCAAATTTGCATAATCCCAAACTCCATATCTAATTGGAGCTCTCTTTGGTCTCTGACTAGCCCGAATGACTATATCGCCTGACTCTCCTTCAGCTCCACCTTGAGCTCCATCTTGAGCTGAATCCTCTCTAGCTTCATGACCATCTCCATCACTACTAGAGGAAATCTGTGGACTATCATGTGATGTATCATCAACTGTTCTATCACTATTGCCAATAGTAATAGCTGTACTTCGGGTTTGAAAGTTGGGAATCTCGGTCTTTTCGGCCTTCTCATCAACTGAATCTGAACCGTCTGATAAACCTTCCAAAGGTTTAAACATCGCTGACTCGTCAAAAGTCACATGTCTGGAGTGTATAACTTTCTTCGTAACTGGATTCCAAATTCTGTATCCTTTTATTCCATCTGTATAACCAAGAAAAACACACTTGGAGGCCCTAGGCTCCAACTTATCTTGTCCTGTATTGTGAACATAAACTGGACATCCAAATATACGAAAATAACTTAATAAAGTGCTTTTACCTCTCCATAACTCCTCTGGAATCTTCCCACCAATGGATGAGCACGGAATCCGATTAATAATATGTGCTGCAGTCGAAACAGCTTCAGCCCAAAAACCCTTAGACATACCCGCAGTCAATATCAAGCAACGGGCCTTCTCAAGTAGAGTCCTATTCATCCTCTCAGCAACCCCATTGGATTGCGGATCACCAGGTGTAGTAAAATGTCTTCTAATACCGCGTTGTCTGCAGTAGTCGAGGAACTCTTTGGAGACATATTCGCCACCATTATCGGATCTAAGAATCTTCAATTTCTTTCCTATTTGGTTTTCAACAAGAGCTAACCAAACCTTGAAATTCTGAAATACTTCCGACTTAGTTTTCATTACATACACCCAAACCTTGCGCGAGTAGTCATCAATGAATGAAACAAAATAATAAGCCCCACCAATGGAAGTAGTAGGGTATGGCCTCCAAACATCTGAATGTACATAATCAAGTACACTCTTAGAAGTATGCATACCGTCACCAAAAGAAACTCTGGTTTGCTTTGCCAATACACACTCCTTGCAAAAGTTCAACTTGTTGAAGATTTCTCCCTTGATCTTTTTCTTCTTACGAAGCAACTCTAAGTTCTTCTCCAAAGTATGACCTAGTCTCATATGCCAAAGCTTGGTAGCATCCAAACTTTTAGAACTATCAACTCCAACACATAATTCTCCATGAACAGTGGTACCCATCAGCAAATACAGATTTCTTACCATAACACCCTTCATCAATACAAGTGCCTCTCTAGAAACTCTCAAACCATCTTTGACAATGGTTATCTTGCATCCCAATGATGCCAATTGGCCTAATGATATCAATGACTTTCGAAGACCAGGAACATAGCGAACATCTGAAAGTGTGCGAACAATCCCATCATACATGCGAATGCGAACTGAACCAACTCCCATAGACTTACATGTAGCATCGTTTCCCATAAGGATGGAACTTCCTTTTTTAGCATCAAAGGAAGAAAAATAATCCTTATTAGGAGTCATGTGAAATGATGCTCCAGAATCTAATACCCAGTGGTCTGCAACATCTGATACAACCGCTGTCAATAAATCGCTATCATCTTTCTCCATCGCAATAGATGAAGAACCTTCAGTCTTCTTCTCCAGATCTGGGCAGTCTCTTTTCCAATGGCCTGTTTTCTTACAATGATGACACCTTTCATCTCTTGACTTACTCCGCCAATGAGGCTTCCTAGAATTGGAACGCCCCCTGTAATTCTTCACTTTCTTCTCTGCTCTACCTCTCTCAACAAATAAACCTGAACTACTATTACTTCCTCCACTACTATCACCAACACCAAACTCTTTCATCTGATCTCTCAACTCCTCACTGAGCAAACCTGTCTTCACATCATCTAATGTCAATGTATCTCTACCATAGATAAGGCTGTTAGCGAAACCAGTGTATCGTTCTGAAAGCGAACACAACAGAATCATTGCTTTCTGTTCTTCATCAACTTTCAACTCAACAGACTTCATCTTCATCAACAGGTCATCAAACACACTTAGGTGTGTTTTAATTGAAGAACCTTCCTTCATTTTATAAGTGAAAAAAGTCTTCAATAGGATCAGACGGTTAGTTAGGGATTTCTTCATGTAGAGGTCCTCCAACTTCTTCCAAATGCCTTTGGCTGTGGTTTCCTGACTGATTTCAGAAATTACATTCTTTCCCATAGCAAGCTGGAGAGTAGTAAAGGCCCATTCTTCCATCTCTTCTAATTCCACTGATGAAATATCAGCAGGCAGTGTCTCTGTATCAAATACTACTCGATGAACGCGATTTCTCCTCAAAACTGCTTTCATCATCCATTGCCATTTTTCAAAATCTCCTTCACCATTCCACTTCTCTATCGTCAACTGTGATCCTGAAGCCACATAGGAGCCTCTGACGTATGGAGCAATTACTGGCGCTAAAGTACTATTTGTACTATTTTCATCTCCTCCTGCCATTCTACCAAACACCTTCTTTGCGAATCTAGCTTTGATACCAGTTGTTAGGGGGAGGGGTGATCAATCCCTCTCAGCAGAAAAATAGGATCTTGCAATTTAGCGTGATAGAACAAACGGATAGTTATAGATCACAGAAAAAAAAATATAGAGACAAAAGAGAACACACAGATTTATAGTGGTTCCACCATCGCGAGATAGTGTACGTCCACTTTAATGGGGAAGAGATTTATTACTATTTGAAGAGATTACAGAGTAAAGAAATGAAGAAAAGTAAACAAGAGATTGTTCTCTCATATCTGATGTCTTAACATTCTCTATACCTCTCTTTATATATAGAGAAAAGTTACTTAGGGATGAAGCAATTGATTTATGTAAATAAATCAATTCATGGAATAATAATATTCCCATTAATTGCCTTGCCATGTAATTGATTGATAATATTCCATTTTCTCCATCAATCAATTATTTCCCTATTTGATTCCTTTTATAAAATATGGCAATCAAATATATATGACAAATATCTCCACATCCCTATCTCTTTAATTTCTCTTTCCATTTCCTTCATGCACAGAACGGGTAACTAAATACCGAGAATATCTCCAAAATCTATTAATTTTGGAAATATTGTATCACCAAAAAAATCCTAATATTAACTCCTAAAATTAAAAACCCTGTCTTAGTATCTCAATTTTGCCCTATAGCTTGTTGCAATGTAATATATAAATGTATCTTAAAAGTCATGGCTGTAGGGATGAAGCTTGCAATATCTCCTATTATTTCTAATAACCAAAATGCTTTCCTCCCTTGAAGGAATATTCTGGATAATATTTTATTGTCTACAGAATTATTGAAGGGCTACAATAGGCAAAACATCTCTCCTAGATGTGTTTTAAAACTTGTTATACTTAAGGCTTATGATACTATCCAATGGAAGACCATTATTTATGTTCTCCATGTCATGAATTTTCCCCAACTCTTCTTAGCTTGGGTTTGTACATGCATCTTAACTATAAAACTCCATTAGCCTTAATGGGTCTCAATTTGGTTATTTTGCGGGGTCTTAAGGCATCAGACAAAGGGACCCTATTTCCCCCCGCCTTTTCATTTGTGTAATTGAAATGTTGACTTCTTTATTCAACAAGGCCATTTCTTGGAGTTTGATAGATTTTCATCCAATGTATAAAAATCACCGAATATCTTCCTTAATGTTTGCTGATAATCTAATGTTTTTCACCAAGCCTAACATTAAATCCACTGATGTTGTTTTGTGGGTTCTAGGTACCTTTAGTGCCATGCCTTGTCTGTGTATTAACACTAACAAGTCTAAATTTTAATTGCTGGGATCTCTCCTGCATTAAAATCATCTCTCATTGCTTTCTCAATCTGTCCCCTTTTGACCAGATGAAATGTATTTGGGTGCTCCTCTTATTTCCTCTAAGGTTACTACTCATCAGTGCATCCCTATGTATGAAAAATTAATAGCTAAGCTTTCTTCATGGCTAATCTCTAAGATTTCAACTACTGGTAGGCTTATTATAGTTAAGTCCATTACCACTGCTATGTGTTTATACTATGCCAGGATTCATCCTTCCTGCTAAGCTTATTTTATGGTCAACTCGGCCTTGAATCATTTTTTTATGGCATGGCAATCCCTATTCAAGAAAGCTCATCCCTATATCCTTTAAACCTATTTGTTGTTCTTATGATAAAGGAGGTCATGGTGTAATGAATATTAAGAAATGTAACGTTGCTGCCCTAACATCTCCTATTAACAATCTTATGAATTATATTCAGAATCTTTGGTCGCTGTGGTGTTGGAGAAATTTAGTAAAGAAATCTCGTTTTTGGTTGATGCATATTCCTCATGATTGCAGCTAGATTTTGAGAAATACTTTAAAGAATAGACAATGTTTTCTACCTATGATTCGGTGTACAATGAAAAATAAACATTTGTCTTCTTTTTAGCATGATCTATGGTGTTATAGGGGGATTATTCTTGCCGATATAATTCCCTATAATTTAAGAGGAATGACTGGTATTGTTGATGATGCTAAGGTTGGTGTTTTTTTAGCAGATGAAGCTGTCTCTCTTCTTTATTCAAGTCCTATGTGGTGAGGGGTGCATGGGCTATGATTGATAGCAAATTTTACCATGATAGTGATAGTGCTACTGTATGGGGAGTAGTCATCACTCTATATCCAAGGTTAATAAGTTGATGACCTTCTACACTGTTCTTCCTCTCTTTCATTGGCACTCTAGGATTCAGATGAACAACTCCATGCCTAAAGAAAATTTTCTACTATGGAAAATTGTTAAAAATTGCTTACACACTCGAAACAAGTTATTATTGAGAGGAATGCTTCATTCTTCTTGTTGTGTGCTTTGTGTTCTTTATCCGGGAAAATTGATAACTTATTCTTTTCTTGCCAATTTTCCTTCTTCATTTGGAAGAAAATGTTAAGACATTGTCAACTTCATGACCCTCACACTAATTCTAGCATTGAAAGGTATACTATTTTCAAAGCTACCAGATGGAAGATTGGTAGGACAATGCTGTTTCTTAGGTTGGTTAAAAGCTGTGTTCACATGATTTGGGCTAAAAGAAATTCGCATGTGTTTTTAGGAATTTTTCCTCTAAACATAGTCTCCTTCATGCCTTAGTCAGATTGTTTCATTTATCATAGCTTGCTGCTTTGCTTCCAGTTTCTTGTTGTTATGGTCATTATGTTACGTGTTCCTGCATTCATGTTTCTCTACACTACTGGAGTGCTTGGTGGGTTTATGCTACTGCTTGGAGTCCATACCTTATTTTCCTTGTGGTGTTGGGTATGGACTTTTGCTTGGTGGTTCTGGTTGGCTGCTTGGTGCTATTGCCTTGTTGCTTGGTGCTTTGGTTGTTGGTCATTTTGTGTTGTATTTTTAGTTTCTTTTCTCTTGTCTTTGTTTTTCTCCGTATTTTCAATTTATACTTGTAATTTGTTGTTACTTGTTATAAATAAAAGGTAGGGGTCTTTTTAACCCCGCTGGCTTTGCCAAAAAATAATTTCTAGTTGAACAAATAGTTATATCATTAATTAAATATAATATATTTATTAAAATTAAACTTTCATCGTCGCTGAATCAATATTGTACAAAAAATTTATAAATTTTAAAATGTTTATTATATTATTTTATCTTAAAGATGTAATATATAAATTAATAAAATCATATATATAATGTTACTGAAAAATAAAAAAAGTTATTTTTCTTTAATTCTATGCTGTGATTTTAAAGTTAGTATGTATACAAAAATTATTTTTTAACATATTTGTAGATGCACTAATATATTGAACCATCTAACATGTGATAGAACATCGAAACACTAGATTTGTAATATAAACTAACAACCTATAAACTAGTGCAATTATGGATAATAATATTATGTAGAACCATAAATAAGTTGTTTACCTTTCACCAAAGCATATGATTCACTCATTAAGACGTTTAAGTAAACTTCTTGAGTCTTATCATAATCCAGAAGACGCTAGCTTCGAATTACTGACCACCGACTATGTATAACTTTGATTCTATATGATTTGGGTTTGAAAATATTAGAGGAAGGGGAAGGTGATTTTCGGCCAGGCAAAAGAATAAATGGAGGCTCCAAAAATTAATTTTAGAATGAGGGTTATGATGTAAAAAATGTAGGATCTAGATTCTTATTTCTCTCTTACCCATTCTCTATCTTTTTCCACATCAAAACCCAACCCCTATTACCATCATATGGCTGCCCATTCCATGATTAAATCATGGTCGAAAATCCTATGGTCATACGGGCTTCAAACCCACTTCAAGCCCAAACGGAATTTATTTCATTTAAATCCAATTTAAACCCGTATTACTATCGTATATCGAGTAATATTTCTATAACTATTATAAACATATTTAATAATATTATACAATATATAAATTTAATTTTTTATTATTAATTAATCAAATTATAATAATTATAAATTATTTAAGTCATGTGGTCAAATGAGTATTCAACATTTTGGTTGTATGACTTTTAGGTATAAATTTGGTCAGCGATTAATATAGAACAATGCAAATATTAACATAACGTCACTTAGTAGATGGTGTAACATTTGGCTAAATTTATCGCTTACTTAGTTTTGATAAAATCTAATTTTACTTTATTAAGCATTACCTGGTAGTGACGGTTATTTTCACTAATTCTCGTGATCAAAACTATGTCACTTTGGACTTATGGAATTTGGTAATGGTCAAAATTCCATTGTCATCCATATTCAACTTTATAGTCCAAATGCAAAGTCCTAAGTTAATAATAACAACTATCATTGGCTGAAATACTTTAGCCAAAGACTTCGATTTTGAGTTTACTTTAGTTGACCATGATACTAACCTCATATAACCAAGAAGAAGAATCATCTCTTGAATAATGTTTCAGTTCCAATACTTCCACACGACCCAACATAGTCATTCAATTATCGTCGTGCTACGATTTGACTATAATCAAAGTGGAGCTTCCATATTGAAGATAAATAGTATTCTCTATTTAAGACAACCATGCAATTTTATCACATCGATATTCTCCGTTTGACATTAGTTGTGTCAACCAACAAAAAACTATCAAGTGAGTTATTCCATAATTATTCAATAACTATCAGTATGTAACCCCTTAGTGCCCCTAACAGTTATGAATAATACACTAACCAACATTTGAAGAGCGTTACGTACTCTAGTCTCGATACATCTTGATTTGAAATATTTAAAATGGCATGTTTATTTTATTGTGATAAATCACAGATGGTTACAACGCTTTGTAACTGCTATCATAAACATACCATTTATGGATTTTCTATTAAATACTTTTAATAAAATTAATTAATTAATATAACATATTATTTCAAGTACATAATAGAAAGAAAACACCATTTATTTCAAACAAGACTGGTTATCGAGTTAGATATATATAACAAATTATATAATTTCCCCTAAGGCATCCCCCTGACTCATCATTTTTTGCATATGACATCCGTATTTTCTTTCCATACTTTTGTTACGATACCTCAAGTTGAAAAAACCCACAATCTCTTTCTTCTTACCGCCCAGCTAAAACAAGATTCTCTTTTATTTTTATGACATGCTTGACTCCTGCGAATCTTACCAACTTTATATCAATCGTCTTTAGTCCAACCAAACCTATGTCATCAATCTCCATCTTGTAACGATTAGCAGATTCAACCTTACCTTTTTTTCCTTTATATTCAATGAGCGAATCCTTGCATAGATGGAAACATGCACCCAAATCAAGCCCCCAGTCATTAGATTTGCCTTTATCAACCCACTAAATGATGTCATCAACTCAATCTCCAAATTTTCCTTTATTAACGCTATTTTCTTTAGGGTTAATTTTTCCCATCTTCCAACACCTTCATCTTCTCCTTATCTTTTCTTAGCTTTTTGTAGAATTTTAGTAAATAACCGAGTTTTTCATGGTAATTGCATATGCCATTCCTTTTCATTTTTGGCCGCTTTCCTTTCCTTAGTGCTTACTTCATCATTAGGGTTGACATATTCCTTTTCCTCCATGACCTTTTTTTCCTTTTGGTTTATCCTTTAATTCTCCTCATTAAGTAAGCTACTACAATAAATTCATTGAGATAACTTCATTTGAATTCAAGTTTTCCAGTGTAAGAGTGGTTTACCAACTCTATGGCAATGAACTTATTGACATTAGGGATTTGTCTCATCTCCGACTTTACTACTATTTGATTTACAATTTCTTGAAAGTCATTACGATGTTCTCCAATTCACAACACCATTATCAATTTTTAAAGTCGCCTATTACTAAAATAACACTGTCATTTTCAGCGTTTCTTTTCTAAAGACACGCTGACAACTTTTTGCATGGCGTAATTATGTCGTCGGAAACTAGTTAAAATATTAACCGTCCATAGTCAGAAAATCGTTTGAAATTTCTAAGGTGTTATGGTAATGATAAACTTATCATTACCATACAAATACCAAGCAATGGTAACCAATGTTGACCTAAATCGGTGTACCAATAATGATAAGGTAAAGAAGTGTCAAAACCAATGGTAATAGTAAATTTACCAATTAAATTACTTTGATTTTCCACTATTTTAGTTAATCCTAACCATAATTTTTTTAAAGTGTATCATATATTAAGCAGATGCTTGTAGTATTATTTATCATGATAATTCTTTTTGGTTTTATTAACTTCAAAGTTTAAGGTTAGCAAAATTATTTTTCATATTGTTGTAAATAACTTGTGATGAACCAAGAAAGTTTTCTATGTTAACTAAAATAATCAAAAATGTTAAAATAAGCATTAATGAAGTTACAATAAGTAACAAAATATTTACTTTTTTTATCGTTGTCAAAATTTTAATGTAATAAAATTTTAATAGTTTATTTATAAGTAAATTTACCATTATCAGTTAAAGATTTACTAATTTATCCAGTGTATAGTAAACATTTTACCAATAGTAATGATAAAGTATCGATAGTAATCTTTGACATATCAATAGTGTAACATCCCCTATCTTGAGGCCTGAAGCTAAGTGCTACAGATGCTGCAGTTATCCATAGTATTAACTTTCAGTGCCAAAATACGGTAACGTTAATGTATTCAAAATACCATAAGCACATGAATCTAAAATAAAATCAACATAGATTTTAAAACATTTTTTTCTAATTACATTTAAAATCAATATTTCATATTCAGATACATAACTCCAACGATTCCTAGGTTTTGATCAAATATAATTATTGCAAATTACGCCAAGAGCGACATATAAATATGTCCCCTTGGATGATTGAAGTGCTAAATAGACATCTCAGTCTTAATATGTCACAGCATAATAAAACTAAATAGCTCCTATATAGTTAGCTTTGCCTTCTGCATATCTTCGGAGGCTTATTCGTACAACCTACTGAACCTGAAAAATCTCAACTCCCAATCTACTAAATTAAACTTTGAGCACCCGAGAGTTTAAGGGGAAAATATAAACTTCAAGATAGACATAAATCTTGGTGTGAATAATACTTTTACATCTTGGTTTACTGATATTAAGTAAGACCATGCCGCTTAGTGGAATGGGTTTCCCCTCACTGATATTCTTTTTTAAAACATGTCTTTTGCAAATCAGAATCCTGTAATCAAACTGATTAAAGCAATAATAGCGATACCATAAATGCACATAAAACAGGTAATTAATGGACCATATGTCCGAACAATGTAGTTTTGTTTGGCTAACTCGTAACTGTTAGCAGATTTGGGTCTACCAGACAAAATAAATAATCTAACTTCCGTTAGACACACTCCTGGACGGGTTGTCCTTAACTTACTTCTTCTAGGGTGACTACACCAAAAAAGGCCTTTCGTAGCGTGGTAAAAATGCTACCAAAACTTTTAGTAGCATTTCGATAAATGCTGTGATACAACATGCAACTAAAAGTCTGAAACCTTTGTATTGTTGTAGAAAAGGCTACCAAAACTTGACCTATTGTCGGGTTTTAGAACTACTACAAAAAGTTTCAGACTTTTAGTTGTATGTTGTATCGTAGTGTTTACCGAAATGCTACTAAAAGTTTTGGTAGCGTTTTTTTAGCTTCGGAAGACGTATCATGACTGTTTACATTTATTTCCATAGCATTTATAAAACGCTACTAAAAGATATTAATTATTTTGTAGCATACTGTACATGCAACCATTTCCTGTTACTGGCTTGTCGCATTTCCAGTCAATCATCGCTCACATAATAGTCTTATTAAAACCAGCAATCAATCACATAATCGTTGTATTCAAGCTAACAATCAATCAATCACATAATCGTCATATTCAAACAGTTGCAAAAACACGTTAATAAATTAATCAAATATAATATCCATAACCATTTTCGATAAAATGAGAAAATTCTTATAAAATCCATAACCATTCATAAACAAGTTTACACAACAAGTACTAACAAAATATTATAGTATATATAACGATTAAAGCCATGTTCATAACTTGATTACTCACAATTCTTTGCTGCAGTTGGCCTTTACTCTTAAAACGCTAATTACCCGTAGATAAGTTTAATAATCAACAAATGATTATTAAACTGCAACAAATTCTTAGCAAAATTTCTAGAGGAACTATCTTTAAATAAGTTTGAATGCCAAATATATTTACCTCTGCATTTTAGATAATAGCTTTTTTATGTTTGCTTTCTTTTACCCTAATAAATATGCGAGATCTTGTGCTCTGGCATATAAAGGGACCTATTAAAAAAATTTGTTGAGAAAACAATAAAATAGATACACGAGAATACAATATCTACTAGTTAGTGTTATATCTCTTTTAGTGAGAAACAAAGAATTCTCGGCCTCTTTGTTGATTCTTATAAAGAAACTTTCTGACTTATAGAAACATTTTTTTCCTTTGAATTTTTTTATTTTGGTAAATATAAATAAAAAACATAGGAATGTACCTTTGGAAATGCCGCTAAATCCTTTGAGCATCCTCTACTATACATGTTTTATCCAAATACATAACCATGAGTGCTTTAGGAGAAGAAACACAAGTTGACTTCAAAAGTACTTGGCATGACATATAGATTTTAGCTGCTTACAAAGACACTGTAATGCTTCATTTCAAGAAAGACTTCATTTCAGGGAATACTTCGACCAGGTTTTTAGATCTTAATATCTTCAAAACAGAAAATTTAATAGCGATGCCCACGAATGACAAGTGAAAGAAGAACAAACCTTAGTTCAAAAAGCCAAATAGAAGCCTTAGTCAGAGGAGTACAATAAAATTTATAAGAAAATATGTTTTTATCTATACTTGTGGGGGAATAAATATTAACTGAACATCAATATAAGTTTTGCAAGAAAATTTACCTATGCTACTTTCAACAAACGCTTCTAGATTATAAAAGCTTATACCGGTAAGTTCCCTATCTTGAAACCAATTCTTAAATGTTGTTTAAATATGTAAATCCATCTATTAATCCTAAAAACTACCCTTAAGTGTTCAAAATTATAGATCATGCTTACTTAATTGCAAGTTTACAAGGCAAAATCATGAAAATTAACACATCAACTATCTATTTATTTTTCTGCAGCAGATTCTTATAGCCAAGTTAAAGTTCAAACTTGACCTACCTCAACTAAATAACTGAAATCAAGAGAAAGAAACCAACTACAGTACAAATAATTTAAATCATTGTATTTAATTTATCATTTATACATATATGATAAGATTTTACCTGAGTACCTTTGTTCAAACATGAATACAATGCATATTATTGCCTGAAGTTATGTTTAATTAAAATACACACAAAAGATGAAGCTTCATATATTACACATAATATAAGTAATAAAATCCGAATTTAACGATGATGACCAAGAAAATAAATTAACTTGGATAGCTGGATTAATCATATGAATATGTGTGTAATTATACCAAGAAGATACATTTATAATAATTTCATGCTTTATTTCATAATTTGCAGCTTCTAATTGCATCTTTCCAGAAAGTCGGATTAATAGCTAGGTTGCAAAGAAACTCTACCTGACTAAAATAATATTGTATTTTTGTAGTGAATCAAAGCAAGCATACCAATTGAACAAAATTTAATATTTACTTTTCAATGCAAATTCTAGGACTATATATTTATCTGCCTGTAGCCACCGTGGAAAGCCACAATATGCTTTCATATGCAACTTAGAAGAATCTCCATCCTCTTAAGACTGTATGCTGACCTTTTATATATTGGTGCACTAAGATCTGCCTACAAAACTAATAACATAAAAATGATGTATAATCATCGAAGAATTATTTATTTCTTGGATCTGGTAGAAATGATAACCATTCAGTATTACATAATACGAATGGTGCTTAAATGCTACATAGTACTGATGCTAGTATAAATTTGAGTGATTGCACTTGAATGATTTGATTTACAGGTAGGATAACCTCGTCAGAATGCTCACACATTTTTTCAAGTGTACTACAAATTTACAATACATATGGCTTCTTTAAACTTTATGCATTATACTCTTATTACCAGGATATTTATATGTTCAATCTGACCATTCAGTCTTGCTCTCATTTAACCTCAAAGGTTATCGGTGACTCTTTATGCTCAAACTTATAGATAGTTTTATCGTGTGTCTCTATGACCTACTTCAGTGTAAAAAAATAACATCAAAAATAGTCACAACTTCAGCTAATAATTAGATTTCCCTTATATGCAAGCTTATACAAAATAACATCAAAAATAGTCTCTATGACCTACTTCCATCATATAACACCAAATGGGTGATAAATCTAGTTTAAAAATGAATCCATTTTCATAGAGAAAAGCTTACCAAAATTAAATTACCCTATAAGTGATATACTGTCTATCTTGTAAATCCACAAAATTGAAAACTAATAGGATATTCAACTTCATATTTTGTGCAGCAGCAGTGGTCATCCAAAGTAGTGTAATAGTCATGGGAAAACCATTAGAAAACCAACAAAACATTGTGACTGCATATGGCAGAATTGACCGGCATGAGTTAACCGGTATCGTGGTAAATAGGTGTAATATTGTAGCAGATGAATCATTGAAATCAATGGTTGATCCAAATCTTATATTAATCCAATAAGCACCAATTCAAACTCTGAAATAAAATTTCATTAAAATTTGAACAAAATTGAAAAATCAAAGAATAAATAAGAAGCTCACCGATGTGGTGTGGCATGGGAGGTTAATAACTGAAGCGATGTTACGGAGGCGGTAGGTTGGCTAGATACTAAAGTTGTGATGGGAGGAGGTTCTAAGCTGAAGACAAAACAAGGTATGTTCTTTTACGAAATATGACTAAGAGAATTTACTTTCTGTTTTGGATTGAGCGAAGCTTAATTTAGAGTTTTAGGTGATTTTGAACAAAACATGCGAGGGAACAAAAAATAAATAAAGAAAGAAAGCAAAAAAAGATTTGTCGCCTTCTAAAATGTTGGGCGGGACTAGTACAACAACAGTGATTTTTCTAATTTATTTTATTTTTTACATCAACGGATGCACTTGACGATTAAACACTACTTTATAATGCATCCAATATTATATTTTATTGTAGTGATCCCAACTAAAATTGAGTTATTTTTGGATGGAAAAATGCATGATATGCCTTTTTCACATGATAGACAAACATTCATAGTACAAATATCTAATTTTAATAATGTAAATAGAATCGAGAAGCAACTGCATTACTATACCTAGCGCCAAGCAAATTAAATGAACTATAGCTCATAACATAGTACCTTATATATTTGGAAAATTTTATAGAAGCATCAGATGAAAGAAAACTTTATGATTAAACGCATGGCTACTTCTTCTAATGCCTGGTATTTTAATAGCTCAAGCCTTTCGTTTAAGTATTATTCAATTAAGCCACCTTGTAGCTCTACCAATAATATTATCAGCAACCATATCCTTGATGATCCAGCCATGCCTTGTACCAATCTTACCTTTTGCCTAACACCATGTCTTAATCTCAACAACGTCACCCCTAATATAATACATACAGTGCTTGAGATTCCATGCAACTATAATATGATATAAGCACATAAAATGCAGAAACTTATAATAATTAAACTCACCATGTTGGACACTTATGTATCTCAATGTGCATACGAGACTTAACCCTAATAAGATGAAGTTATGCATGGTTGTAACTAACTTCCAAGATCCAAATTTAGGAAACGATATACATTGTCAATTGTTGACTTAATATTATTTGAACTTATTAGGTATTATGCATGGTTTAAAATTCCGGCGGAATTCCGGTTATTCCGGTGATTCCGTTCCGATTCCGGTGTCAACCGAAACGAAATCCGGTTAAAATTCCTGTTCCGGTCAATATTCCGGATTTTACTTCAAATATTGAAAAAATTAGTAAAAAAAGGCAAAAAAAATACAATAAACATATAAAAAAAATAAAAAATAAAACGAATTTAATAAGATTACAAATACATTGACAAGAAAAGGATTGATATACTTTTGTCAATTTACACAAGAATCATAACAAAAATTTTAAATTTTCTAAATTGAGCGAAATTTTGAAAATCTCAAGTGGACAAATAGAATCTCAAACCATGATTTTGTCTTTAAAACATATATTTCGTATGTAGTGTAAAGAATGTAATATAAATTTATGCTAGTATTGGATATTTGTTAGCATATTTAGCAATTCTAACAAAAAAATATGCTGTAATTAGAAAACCGAAATTAAAATGGAACTTCCGAAATATCCGGAACGGAACACGAAATTTTAAAATTACCAATGACCGGAACGGGAACGGAAACGGAAAACGGAATTTCGAACCTTGGTATTATGCTAATGAACATTGATAAAAAGAGCATACTGTTAGGACAAAATATTTTGACTCAATATTATTTAAACTAATTAGCTATAATGCCCATGAACTAATTATTACGTATTATGTTAATGAACATTGATAAAAAGAACATACTATTAGGAAAAAATATTTTGACTCAATATTTATTTCTTTTAAAATTTGACTGTTATATACATGTCTAAGAGATGCCACTTCCCATACACTTCATGGTCTGCCACACTACTACCATGATCTTCTTCACGTATAATACTTTCTAATTTTTGAACATCTGCACTATTTTTTGAGTGTTTTATGATAAAACAAAGTAACAACATAACCGTGATAGACGACTCACTTGTAAATAGGCAACACTTTGTCTAAGCGGAAGAGTGGAAAATGACGTCTCTATACCTTTAGCAGGCTTTGAAAGTAATAAGTATAACACAGGTCCTACAAGCACTGGCACAGTATCATTTCCAAACCGCAGCAACAAGAAGAAGAAAAAAAATGTGTAATTTATATGGATACATTGTTAACTATATGTATGTGCGTGCACTCAACAATCACTAAGGTGCAACTTAAAGCAGGTTTTTTAATAGTGGCAGAATTTAGAGCATCTCCAACAGTTCGAAGTGCGGAAATTGAATTTTCCCCACTCCGAAATGTTGGAGGCCTCATTTCTCCAACAGAAATGAGGCCAGACGCCTGTTGAACAGGCGCTTGAAGACCAGTAGCATGTTCAACAGGCGCCTGTTGACCATGCTAAAAGGGCGTCTGGATACCAGGCGCCTGTTGAACAGGCACCTCAATGTGAGGCGTCTATTCAATAGGCGCCAGGTATCCAGGCGTCTGTTTAATAGGCGGCTCGTCTGATCTCACATGCCGGCACTTTGGCCCTCCCTTTCTGCACTATAGGATTTTTTGCATCCTGTTGGAGGGCTTCTTCGGTGCATATTTGAGAAATCTTAAACAGTTGGAGATGCTCTTACAGATGGATTTCGTAAGCAACTTCATATACGCTGGCTCCGTATTAAATAGCATCAGTGTGTGCGCACAAGGATCCAAATATTTGTTTAACACAAGTGCCCATACGCTAGTTCAGTGACTACATATTCGTTGAATTTATATAGTGGGAGTACAAACTTATGTAGATCATGGTTTACATATTCATTGAATTTATATAGTGAGAGTACAAACTCAAGTAGATCATGGCTTACATATTCATTGAATTATTGATGTATTATATTGATGTGTTTAAAATGGAACTGCAAACTCATTTATGGAAGACATTAAATAATGGAGATTACCGAATTGAAAAATAATACTTACTAAAACTTGATTTCAAAAATACAGATGCGGTCGGCCCAATGACATATTCTCCAATGAAATTAATACTTATTAGAAATTGAGATTAAATATGGCTGCACAAAAACACGTTACAATTACTAAACATTGACTATGCCATCACAGATGGAAACACAAATATATTGACAAACATTAGAATACACCATATTGAAAAATATTTAATATGCTACCATTTAAGAAGCCGAACCTTTAAGAGTTTTCAATGTAAGATGTACCATTCAACAAATATTCTAGGGTTACCAAATATTTAACCTGCGTCATTATTTTTTATAGCATGTCGATTTCTCCTTGACATTTGCTACTATAATACCTCCAATAATCTGTTCTCAATTGGTTTGATAATTAACATTCATCATTTAAATTTACAGGGTGAGTTGACTTATTTTAGATGGATTATAAGTTATCGTAATGATTTAAAGGTGGCTATGGGTTTAACTTGGGCAATTAGGATATGGCTGAATAGCAGATAAATTAAATATTCGTGAGAGCAAATACTATCATATATGCCTTGAAGAATACAAATATATAATGTAGCATTGTAAATGGAATGATAAATTGTAATTTGTCAACACCAAAGACTTCCATAAAATGCAAGCGGGCAAACAACTTTGTTACAACTCTTATGAGTGCTAATTTAACCCTTTCACATGATTGGTATGTATGAATTATAAAGAAAACAACCAATTACAAAGTGTTTTATTTTAAAACTTACATGAGTGTAAAGAAAACTGTACTCGATTTACTGCTACTCCAAAGCAAGTATTAATATCAAAAGCCCCTGCAAATAGAAAATAATCAAATTGGAAATTTGGAGTTGTTATCTAATCAAGATATCAGTAGCTTACCTGTAACTGCAAGGATTCATTAATTGTTCAATGTGATTTCTCTGCTTAGAATATTGCTATATATGCATGTATGTAATACCATGGAGAAGCAGTAAATGCCATTTTACAATCATTAGTATACCTTTAAATATAATGATAATAATATGGACTTTTTTATACATAGGGCAAAAATGTCAGATAAAAAGATTCATCCGCTTACCTAAATCTAGAAATTTCTTAATAAAAAGAAACACATCCATATAATAGATAATTTTAAGAACATTCAATAAATTTGATGAGGGAAATTACTGCTTTGTTCTTCGTTTCGCTTCTTTGTTATCATAAAATTTATACGATGGGAAAAATATATCATGACAAATAACCAAAGATTTCAAATTAAATGCAAAGTAATGAAATATCAAAGCAACACGGGTATCATAGGCTATTATATAAAAGGAACTTTTGAAGGAACCGCTAAATAACATAGTTTCATTATGATTTGCAGGAAATTTGGATAGTTTATAAGTTATCCTGCATTGATTGTATTGAATCTTTACCTATGTAATTCCAACCATCACAAGTTCAAGTCTTAAGCATGACCTTTCAAAACCTAGGGCTAGTGGAAACTTGACCAGGATAGTGACATGGACAGAAAACTATATGTTAGTTCAGTATAAAGTTATATATATTTGTTTTGACCATTAAAGGTCTAACGATCCAGATTTTTTGTCGTTTGAATTCAGGATATTTAATTAATTTTAAATATTAAAAAGTAAATTTTATAACTTGAATAACTTATATTTCAAATATAGTGATTTATTTGGATAATTGAATTGTTTAATTTAATATTTAAAATTGTATAAATAGTTAAAATTTGAAATTAATAATAATGAAAATGAATTATAAAGTTGATTTAAATTTATTTGAATTAGAATTAAGTTGGAGAAGTTTTAAAATTGAATTAAAAGCGATTTGGTAAAAATTGGAAATTTTAGTATTTAATTAACGGGTTAAAATAGTCATTTTTAACACTTTCTCAGATTTCGATAAAACGAGTTTCATTGGATCTGTAATAGTGAGTTATTATAGGATTTCAAATTTCGTGTCAATCGGACTTACGGTTTGGTCGTGCGAAGCTAAAATGCGTATAAATTTATTTAAATTTAATTAAAATAATTTGATTCGAACACCTATCTTCCAAATATGATGGAATTGGGCTTCAATATATATATTCCATTGTGTTCGAAATAGGCGTAAAATATTATAAACGTCAGGCGGCATCTTTGTTTGGAGTTTGAAATATTTTCGGTTGAATAGTGTGCGAATAATTTTATATAAAAGGACCCTAGATTAATTCATTTGCAAAAACACTAGGTCAAATGTTCACAGCCGCCACTTTGAATTGAATGGCCGAAAATCACAATCCTTTCTCCTCCAATATCTCTAAATCCATCGAATTTTACGAGAAACTTCCAGCTGCAAGATTGAAAAGCACGTCGAGCTCTTGCTTTCCAACGATTATGATCATCCAATTCACAACGAGGGGGGAGAAATCTGGTCGCGTTTTGCTACCATTTGGGTTTGATTTTTAAGGCGTTGGCTGCAATTTGGGGGTGTGGCCTCTAGCGCAGATGAGGTGGAGGACGAGCTTTCGCGTGGTGGTGTTCGATCGTCCCTTGGCGATCGTGGAGGGAGCGGCATGAATATGATCGAACTCGTATGGGTTTGAGCGTGATTAGCATGGGAACGTGAACGTATATGAGGAAGGAGGAGATATTAAGGAAGGTAATTAACGTTAATGACTGTAATTTGTAATTAATTATATTATTTAAAATCGTGTAAACTTATAAATTGCATAAGTTATTCATACAAGGTCAGTTTCGCATGAAATGAGTTGCATTGGGTTCATTATTGAAAATACTACGCAATGGAGGTAGATTGGAATTTACTTGACCCAGTCAAAATTTTGATTAAAATTAAACACTTGTTTAGTTTTAATCGAAATAAATCGCTACAACGACGACTGCAACCAAAGTGAGTAAAACTCACTCTCTCTGTCTCACTTATATTTTTATATAATGAGAATAAATTTATTTTATATTGTTTGATGATTGTTTGGTTGTTATATTATGTAATGACCCTCCTTTTTAGACGGTTGAAGTCGACAATAAACCACACATGCCAACTCAAACCATTCAAAAGGGAAACTTATTATGGCGTGAATAAGAAAATGAAGAGAAAGGAAAGAAAACAAAACACAGAATCTCACAGCGGAATGACAAAATATACTAATCAAATAACAGTTCATGAAGCTGTTTACAAATAACATTTGATTACACTTTTAACATATAGATCAGATTTACATACAACAAAAATAAATAGATAAATAATGCAGCGGCACAACATGATGCAGTGGAATAAATATAATAAATAGTAATAATACAACGAATACCTGTCTTTTCCTTTAGAAAATAGTCTTCAATACACCGAAAAGCCCAAACTAACCCGAGCGTGATGAAAAACAAAACACTCGAACCAGAACTAAAAGATCTTATGTAACTTAAATCAAAAGTAAATAACTATGAGTATAACGGCATTGGAGATGTTTACGGGTTTTGACATCTCTTATTAATATCTAACGTGAGTGCAATAACTTAAGAGATGTTCGGGATTCCATTTCCTAAAGATCCGTTAAACTATCTACATACATAGTATAATACGCTATTATAATAGCGTCTACAGTAAAGTAAAATATTAAAGTAGCGTTAAGGCGTTACCCATATTCCCCTTAACACATGTTATATATGTAGTCTATACAGATATTATAAGCTCCTCCATAAACTGGAGGTTTACTCAGTGAGTACTCCATAGGTACGATACAAATCAAACTCGTAATGGGCGCGATAAGGCGTGTGACAAGGCATGCGAGGCAGTGCCAGGGTAGGATTCTACCGTTTGCACTCCCGGACTGGTGGTAACGGTAGCAGCTACTACCGTCTACCTTGGAACACACTCCCATAATTAAATCTAGGGGTGGCCACCAAATCAATAACAAAGTCATAATATTTTATCGAAGAAATGTCCCCGATAGGAGAAGCAACCTCACTTGGCCCGGGTACCTCCTGTTTTAGCCACATCAAGCTGACTCGCGGGAGTCAAGGCTACGATAATACCTCATACAGAATCGTTCACCAAACCATCTTACTTTATTTTGGACTCTCCACCACGTACGCAATTGTTAAAGTGGTTTTAATATTGGTAGAGAATATGACAATATCTGATCTCAGTCTCTTTAAAAACCAAACGCTTATTTCACACAGGATGGTTCTTTTGCATTTCCAAAACTAATTCATAATTGATATCAAAATATAATATTCAATTAAGCCATATCACTTTCAAAATCATATTCACTTTCGAAATTAAATTCACTTTCGAAATCATATCGACAAGATCGGTTAATTAAATCCTCATTTCAAATCATCATATTTACTCAAATATGTCATTTCACTATAAAATATCATTTCAAATCTCAATCTAGGTTATAACATCATTTAACCATATTCGTTTTTAAATCAAGGATTTAAATATAAACAATTCAATCTTGACCGTTTGAATTTAGAAATAAAGTGTAGATAGTCATAAATAGTTTAAAATGGATTAAAATGGATTAAAATAGTTTAATATTGTTTAAATACATTTAAAATAGACTAAAATAGTTTAAAATGGATTAAAATAGTATACTATAGTTTAAAATAAATTTAAATAGTTTAATAGTTTGAAAATCTTAATAATCAAGATTTTTAATTAAGATTTTAAAAATAATATATCTTTACACAATTTCTATTATAATGAATTTATTTGAAAATAATATCAAATTAAACTATTTCTTTCATTTCAATACATCTGGACCATGTCCAGCTTCCAAAAAAACTAAATTTTCTTTCAATTCAAATTCACATAAAATCATTTCAATTTATATCGATTTCAAACTCATGTTTGAATTACAATTTTAAAGCACTTCAATTTCATAAATTTTAAAGTTTAAATATTCAAACATTTTCAATAATTCAATTTCGCTAAATTCCATTTATATTTCAACTTGATATTTCCATTTTCATTCTTTAAATAATTCATTAAACCAACTCCAATTTCAATAGTTAAAGCTTGGATTTTCAAAAAAATTAATTCTGTTTATATAAATCAAATTTATTATAAACTATCATTTAACTAAATTCAAAAATTAAGGATATAAAAATAATTTAATTTAACCAATCTGGTGTCCGTATATAATTTTCTACCCCATGGTCAAGTGATATGGATATATAACATTTCAACCCGCAATAATTCAAAATTTATGGGTATATATCATTTCAACCCCCAATCTCAGATTAAAATCCAAAATTCCATAAAATCGCTCGGGTTTACCATTTCAACCCATAACAATTTTTCTCTAATCTATAAATCGTTCGGGTATGTATCATTTCAACCCACAATGATTTTCCTAGCAATAACTAAGGGAACTTGCAGTGTTATAACAATATAAAATATAACATCCAGTCATCCAACATCAACAATCAGCATCCATCACAATCACCATTCATATCAACAAATAAATAACACAATTGATTGATTATCAACGACAGGTATTAGCAGGCAATTCAAAATTCAATATTAAATTAAATGGTGGTTAAATTCAATAAAAGTCAGATTTTACTGGAACGAAAATTTAAATATACCAAACATCAACCAATCAAATTCTAGTCACATCATAAATTCAATTTAACTAACATAAGATAATCTAGAGTTGTGAGTGGATCGAAACACTCACCTTTGATTTCAAATCGATTTGAAATCCAAAATAAGGCCCAAAATTCAACATTTTTGGAATTCGTCCAAACCAGTTCCATAATTTCCTAAATTTCGATACGATCGTAGTGGAGTAAACCGCGTGCGGATCCGACCTCGTACGTAAAAGTTATGGATATCAGAAAATATGAAAATTAAAATTGAATTAAATAAAACAAAAAAAGAAACACGTAAACCTCACACGTCAGCCTATCCTCCTGAACCCTAACCAAGAAGCACGCACGGGATTGAATCCAGCCACCACCGTTAACCTACTTCGCCATGCTTCCACGTCAGGACACAGCTTGTCAGACACCCATCCACGCGGTCGCCGACCTCGCTTTAGCCAACCTCAACCAAAGACGACCCTACCGCCCTCTCAATCGACAACAAATGCCCCAGCACCTGCAACAAATTCTAACCCTAATCGAATTGTATAAACTGATCCAACCAGTAGCATGATAAACGACAAAAACAGATGAACTCCACGCGTCCCTCTCCAACGATGGTACCCTCGAATCGACGATCCGTCGTTGATGATCAAACCCCAATGAACGGCCGAGGATGTTTTGGCGAATTTCGAACACACCAAATCCCGATTGCAAAAATGAATAGCAGATCTAGATTATGCTCTTCGAGCGCTTCGAAATGGTATATAATATGCTAAGGTTTTGAGGAGTTTGATTTTGATTTGCAATTAGATATAGGAATTCGAGTTTCTGCCATTTGAGAAGGAGGAAACGACAGCTAGAGTTGTACGTATTATAGTAAGAAATGGAAAGGCTGCTAGGGTTTAGAAGAATCTATTTATATAGACAAGGCCCGATAAGAAAGAACAACATATTGAATTGGTCTGAAATGACAATAACGGCCCGAAAAGCCCGTTTCACTTTCGAAACGAAAGTATGCCATCCATTATATTAAAATAGATGTTTTTGACATTGTTAAATTTAATGAAATAGGTTTGCAGGACCTAATTCCATTGTATGAAGAAGTTAGCTTTTAAAATCAGCTTATTACAAATTGAATTCAATAAATTGGTTTTTACACGTTTCGAGCGTGCACGATCAAACGAAAAGTCTGATCGCTACAAAACTTGAAATCTTACAATAATTCACCGTTACGGATTCGATGAGTTTCATTAAAATCTAAGGCAATGGCCAAAATAGCTATTTTCACGCTAATTAAATAAATTATTATTTAATTGATTAAATCACTTTTTAAATTCAAATTTAATAACTAACAAATTTTATCATTTTTGATTTCCTAGTAATTTATAATATTTTAAAGTAAATTTTCAAGTCAGAACCAATGTAAATTATTGCACTACTTACAGTGAATTTCAGTAGCAATAAATCCAATTGATTATTATTTTAAATTCCAATAAGTCCATTTATTTGATTTCCATCTCATTATTCAATCCATTATTACTCTATGGGTAAAATCAACATTGGTTTACTATTTATTACATCAATATTCTATAGTTATCATCTTTTACCACATTAATTACAATATTTCAATTATACTAAATTCTACCGATTTCCAAATCAAATTCAACAGTCTAAATAAATGGGCGAAAATAATAATTGTTACCCCTTACTTAATTAAATCACATTTATAAGTTTATTATCTACAAACAAATGTTATAACAACTTACACAACACTGATTGTGTTCAATTACAATTAATTACATGTTATCTCACCATTTAATATAAAATTAATTTATTTTCTTATTTACAATTTCTAACCAATCTAACTTCGCAATTATTCCAATCAATTGAAATTACATTAAAGTAGATATCCATTACCTTAAATTAGCATTATTACATTTCATTCTAGTTATTTTTTTCTCATTAATAAATATTAAAATTTTAATTTCATATAATATTAAATCCAAAAATCTTATGAAATTCAATATTTTAATTATCGAAAATACAGGTCATTACATACTATATTATTAGTAATTCGATATATTCCTGCTTATTGAAGCAGATGAGACCCTATACATTCCCGTGTATGAGCGGATGACCCTTTGTACGCATATTTGCCTCGACGCAGACATTGCACATATTTTCTCATATGTATATTTGTTGCAGGTTACAGGTTGAAGGATCTAACAAGATTCCTCACTATGGTTGATGTTTATTTACACATTGTTATATATGCTGTATTATGTGATGTTTGATGTGATGGATGCCATGATTTCTATTATTGATGTAAATTCCCTTATTTAGCACTTTTGCAACATTGAGCCATATTTTAGGAATTTAAAATATTAAAATGATGATTTCAATTTAAAAAGGGGTTTAAAGTGATTTTGAAAATATATATGTTTTAATAATTTTTGAATTATTAAAGAAATGAATTTACTTTAAATAAATAAAAAGTTATAATTTTTATGTTATAAAAATTATAATTTTGTGAAATATACTTAAATATGATTTTTTGAAATATGATGTTAACTATTTTGTAAAATAAGTTAAATTGAGAATTTTAAACTTATTATAAATGCTTTATATATAAGATTCATAAAATTGATATTTTATAAAGAAAAGTAATGGAATTCTAAAAATTTGAAATGTCATTTGAGAGTTCAAATCTAATAATTTCAAATTCAAACTTTCATTTTTGAATTTTTTGATTCGAAATTCAAATTTGAGTTTCAGTGCTCATATTTAAAACTCATACTTTCAAAATTTTAATTTTAAACGTTAGATCCAAAATTTTAAACAAAATTGCAGCTTATTATATTTTTTGTTTCACAAATTAAAAAAAAATTCCTATAGAAATCTCCTACTCGGTTGCACCATTATTAAAAGAGCATGGCACGTCACAAATTCCTTGTGGAATATGTGCCAATCCTTCCCCACCTCCTCTCACTTGCCATGCCCAATTCTTGCTCCTTCCAAATCCCTAGTTCTCAATTTCGAAAATCTCAAAAACTCCTTAGTCCTAAAAGCCCTGTATACTAATCCGCTACCCTCCACTGCACATCTCTAATCCAAGCCCATCACTCTCGCATCCTCTCTTCTGCTCAATTCTCCATAATATCCGAAGTGTTAATCCTGTTTCCAACTATTCTCCTCGTAAGTAGAATGGTGGAAAAAGCAAAACGTGAGCTTGTTGCATGCCTTCATGAGAGTCTGTTTGTGCTGGCTGTGATCAATGATGGTGATGACAGGATTCGATGTTTTCAGGGTGGACATGATGTGGTGCCGAAGATGTTTGTGCCTTTTGATGCTTCGTTTGCATGTTATTTTCCGGTGATTGGTGATGAGGTGAGGAGTAGATTGCATTGGCGAAAAGAATGTATGCTCAAGGTAGATTTTTTTGAAGCGGAAGTTACATTATCTTAAGTTGCATAAGAGTGTGATGTTATCTTTTGCCTTGAACGTGTCTGATGAATGCTTGCTTGTGTTTGTTTTGTCTGAGTTACCATACACTACCAAAATATCATCATTATTCACCATATTTTAGAAGTTGAATGGCCATTGGATATACTTGGGCGTCATAATTATTGGTGTCAATTTTTATTTGATGGTGCTATATCTGACCAGGTTTTTGTAATATGGCCATATTGTAGCTTGTTTTTGTATCATGGGCATTTTGTAGCTTGTGAGGAACTCCTAAATAAATGATACTAAGTTTGATTTTCTTACGCTGGTTTTCTTCTTCTTTTTTTCTCCTGGGTTCGGATAGAATATGATCTTGAGGAATTGAAAGCAAACTAATTGAGAATGCATACCGAATATTTGCATAAGCCGTCATCATTATACATTGAAACCCGTAAACTGATCTAGGATTGTTTACGTATTTGATCCAATATTTTTTTTCAATGGTATCGTTAAAATTATTCAATTACAAAAATATATGTTTTATGGTTTAAATATGAAATTGGTTTCACCATTATGTACTCGTGGTAGTAAAAATGCTGGGCTTTTTGCATGCTAAGACATGTGTAATAGCTAACCTTCAACAATAAATATTAGTTACTAAATTCATTTGTTGCCTAAAACACTATGAGTCATTTTTTTAATCTTATTTTGTTGAATCAAAATTGTTTCCAACTAGATTACCCATAGATATATCTTACGACAATAAAGATTTTACAATTAATTTCCTGACTAATATATCTAAGATATCAAACTATGCAAAAACCATGACCACAAAATACATGTTAAGTAGTGTTGTATAATTATTCAGCTTATATGTTGGCTAAATTTAAAAAAGGGGAATAAGTAAAGACTTTGACCTGACAAATTGCTCTTATGTTGGCTATATAGGGTAAATAAAATTAAAATATGGTAGAAACTTTTATGCTGCAATTGCAAGTCAAAAGTACACATTCCTCTAAAATGCATCTTTGCTGCACAGTTTGAAGATGCAAAACAGACATTAACATTTTTTGTTCATCCAAGTGCAACAAATTGATAACAACATGCGTAACTTATGAATCAAAAATGGACTTCAAAAAGAGAAACGACACCTGAGAGATTCGAACTCTCGCGGGGAAACCCCATGTACTTAGCAGGCACACGCCTTAACCACTCGGCCAAAGTGTCCTTTTTGATTATTTTGCAAAGGTAAAATATATACTCAATAATCTGTATGCATATATAAAACAAACTGTTTGACGGATAAAAGTTTTTTCGTTGTAAAAAGTTGAAAAAGACTTATGTCAATGTTGAATCCTACTATGAAAAGCGCGTTTCGAAAAACATATTGTTTGCAAATAAGTCCAACAATTTCTCAAATATGACCAATAATTCTCCAACTTCCTTCTTATGTGTTGCTAAGAATATATATTTGATAATGATAATAATCATTTGCACATACATATTGAGTTCAAGAAATACAATAGCAGATTAAATGATTTTTAAAAAAATTAAATATCATGCATTGTCTTTAAACATCTATGAACGTAATATATGCAAATGGTAGGAAAGAAGTTTATGTTTATATTCACAAGCAATAAAGTTTGATAAAAGAGATACGGTTGAATTACTAATACTTTTATACTCAAACGACAATTGAAAGATAGCAAGTACAAAATTAAACCTGATTTGATAATATTTGACTCTGATATAAAGTATGTTCAATGCTGAAACAATAACGGATATTAACTAGTCAGGGATTTAAAATCACTAAGATTCAATTTTACCTCCCTATTTCTTAACGTCTCTCCACGATTTGTCTCAAATTCAATTAATGTTTTCATTTTAAATCCTTACTTGACAACAACTTATTGTAGATCAATCAACATTGGTTTCTGTTCTCAAATTTACCTTCGTTTTCATTTTATTCTAATTTTAGGAATTCTAAAGTACTCTAAATTTGTATATAGAAGTTGGATTGAAAAACCATTTTTCACCATTAAATCAGAATTTTCATTAGCTTTAGATGTTATTTACATACGAGTCATATTTTTAAGCTTCGATAATATTCCATATAGAAACCGAAATAATGACTCATCAACACGATTAAAACACATGTATTGAAAGTTAACTACTCACATCATTAAATTCTATCTTCTACTGTAAGGAGGAAGTCTGTTTTTCCTAAAAAAGAAGATTATTTTCTTTCTCAAAGTGTGAAAAAAGATCATCTTTGTTCTAAAAGTGTGAAAGAACACATCATTCTTATCAAATTGAATGAAAATTTTCTCTGTTTATTGTGCGAAGGTAAACCATCTTTTAAATATGGAACGAAAATTAGTTTCTTTTTCGAAGTAGTTCATAATATCATTTTTCTTATTTGATTATGAAGGATGATTATCTTTTTTCCCAAATACGAAAGAATATCTTTTTATGTTTCAGAAATGAAAAAAAAAGATAAAGAGGAAGACTATCTTTCCTTATAGAATTATTTCAGATCATCTTTTTTTCTTAACTGTGAATGGAAACACTCGTCTTTTTTCTTGAATCATGAAAAAGTTGTCATTTATTCTTGACGTGTGATGGAAGATCATGTTTCTTCTTGAGCTATGAAGAAGTCAACGTTATTCTCAAAACAGAAAATCATATTTATTTTCTCAAACTGTGTTTCTTCTTGCACATGAGGGAATAGTATGTTGTCATTAGTTATACTAAGTTATTGACTATTTTTTGCATCTGAAAATAAATCATTGTCGAAAAAGTTCATGAATGGTATATTTTTTTTATTTCCAGTATCCAATTGCTAGCTATGGTTGTTTCTTGTGTAGTGTGATTTTTTAATAGCATTGACATTGACGGCATTAAGAATGAGTCAACATGTATGATGTGTTTTTCTCTCTTGTTTTTTTACTCTCTAACTTAGTGAGTTTTGACCGTTTATCAATTTTCCTCTTAATAAGACACATTTTATTTTATAATATTCATTAAATTTCAAAATTTTAACCTTGTATAATTTTGTTATGACATATTAGTGTTCAAAATTACATTGTTAATATATATTTTTATTCATAGGAATATTAGCGAATGTTCAATTTTTTTACTATTTATAACATTTTATGTTCACTTACCATTTACCATTTGCGCTTCCTCTGCTTGTAGGTCAATATGCAGTTCTTTTGCTGATTGCACAAGCTTATAGATTGCAGTTTTATTATACCATTGCACAAAAATCTGTTGTATAACTTGCTACAAATATATAATATATTTCAAAATAAAAAATTACAGAGCACGACATATACCATTGATTTGAATTCTGTCAACATGTAAGATTCTAAAACCTTTTCTAATGTGTTATTTGAATTTTAAATTGATGTTGCATAATCAGTGTACTTGTTTTCAAATATTTCCTATGATTTTGATATATTATCTTCAAAACACGGTTTTTATCTCATTTTGAATCTTTTTATGAGTTTCAACTTTAACTAGGTTTTTAATTCGAAGTGGAGGAGGGAAAAATTGAATTTTTTTACCTTAAACCTTCTTTTAAAATAGAATAGATAGGTTATCTCTTTTAATTTTTACAAGGAAAAATACTCAATTTTTCTTCTTCCTTTAGCCACATTTTATTCTAAAATTTACAAACATATTCTTTGCTTTTCTGGATCCATTTTGTTTCTCCTACCAATGACGAAAATCTAGGCCAATGTTATCCATGAAAAAAAAACCCCCTTCTTCCTCCGCTAGAATTCTTCTTATGATCTTACAGCCTCTAAGCTTGCATCCCTTCTCTTCTTTTTAAATTCAATTTCATCTAAAGGGATAGAATTCCCAACGAGAATATACATTGCTTTGGCAACACTTATAACAAAAGGCATATCACCAATCTCATATATATACCATGTTACACGTCATATTTCTTGCGATGTGGGACTTATCCATCCAACCCACGTACCCAAAATGCGAGCCACACCTAACAGAGTTATATTGTTTCTCTGGGATGCAACTTTAATCCTCTGTCAACTAACCAAATCCCTAGAACCCGACTAGTTATCAATCCAAACCATCGTTAGGCCTTTAACAACCAAAACCCGACTAGCTATCAATCTAAACTGTTGTTTGGTTTTTAACAATCACTTAAAAAGCCCATTTGGGATCTTAACGCAAGTGTACAATTGAAGACATTAGTGTTAGAAGAAAACCACGGTAATAGAGAAATGAAATAGAACAGTGGTGTCGTGAAATTTGATGTGGGAAGTCCATAGTTGCTCGGACAGCGGTGATAATGGTGGCGATGCAGAAGCATTGTTTGTTGAAGGGTGCGTGGGCTTTTTTAATAGAACTTGTGATTTCATTGTGTATAATAACACTGCCATTGTTATGAAAAATAGGTATTTTAAATATAGAATTTTATATTGTTCTCATTTTTCATGTTTGGTTGGTGTATGGATGCATAAATTATGGGAATCACTAAAGAGAGGATCCTTTTGGATAAGGAGTGAATAAAAGATTTTTTTTTTTTTTTCGTTTTTTTTTGTTAAAAGAAGAATAATTCATTGTTTTCTTTTTTAAAAAGAAAGTGAAATTACAATTCTTTTTGACCTCGTCGTAATTTTCTTTATTCTCTTCTTTCATATATTGGACTGATCATTCCACCAAAATCATTATTTCTTCCGCTCATCTCTAAAACGTAATTCCCTAATTCAGCAACTCATCTTTTTATTTTACAAAATAAACTGTTGAAAATTGAAGATCATGGAGGGGAACTCATCTCATTCTCCACCCAGATCTTCATCTATACAATTTAGTATGGACATGCATAACTTTTGCTCTATTCAATATTTCAATGAATTGTTTTTCGAATCAAAGTGGAAAATAAGTACTTGAAATTTGTGGAAATCAGGAATTAGGGTTGGATATGAAATTGGCTTTGAATGCAGTATGCTAGAAAGTATGAGGTGTGGAAACTCGACAGCTGGAGAGTGGAAGGATGGTTGGATTTTGGTTAGTGACGACAGTGGTGGAAATTGAAGCGGCGACTGGAATGAAGAACGAGTTCACGTTTTTTCTTAGAAGAGAACAGAAATATGAGGGGTATTTTGGAGAGGATGGATTACTCTTTTATATTCAAAACAAATATAAACATTTTCCACTTTACTACATTTTCCTCTATCCCATTATCCCTTTATTCAGTTCTGTTCTCCTTTTAACAGCTCCCTAAATTATTATCAAGCGAATAAGATAAATGCTTCTAAAAATGGAACACGTTTCATTCGTTCATAGGTCTAAATTGTTGAAATTGTATGATAATTTGGTATATCAAAGTCTTTAAACATTTGTTTCAATTTGCATTTCACAGTGTAAGTGATTCATACAAGTTTGCCAAATTTGGTTGACAAAGAATACTAAAGTATAATTACACCGTGAAGTTTTGTGCATATCATTTGGTTATTTTTACATATTAATCAAATTACAGAGAAAAATATATTACAAACATTCGTTTTGTTCATCATTTGGATTTTAAACAGGATTTGAATCGTTGGACCAATGATCATCTCTATCCTTTTATTTTTCATCTCTTTACTCTTCATCAGGAAATGTTAGTGGTGAAGTGCAATGCTGCAGGCTTACTAATGTGGCACTAAACACTTTAGATGGTTTCAAAATATAAAACAGGGGCAGGAACAGCAGTGATAAGCACTACTGGCTTCTGTTGGTTATACTGATGATCCTTTATTCATTATTGTTGCCATATGATTTGCAATTACTGCACTGTTCATGTTATATGGCTGTTGCTATTACTGTTGCTGCTCTACTAGGAAAAGAAATTTAATTTTCCATATGGCCTCTCTCTATCATTGCAGCCGAATGGTTGTTGCTATCATGTGCTATATCTCAACTGATGAGTGACATGGGCACATTTGGCCACAAATTGTACAGTTGATGTATATTCTATGTATGTATGTTACATATGCACAATTTGCAATAATTTTCTTTACCATGTTCCTTGTATTATTGGTAATAAGAAAAATATAAAGACCAACAATTTGGTTTAATTTCCGACCATAGATATGTCGCATCAGTGATTCCAATAATTCATGGTCATCAATCATTTTTATTGATATTTGCAGGTCTTAAAGGTGATGTTGGAGAAACTTATAATATTATAATGTATTGTCATATAGCTGAAGCCCTTGCTGGATCAGTGGCATGTATTGGGATAGACCCGACTTCTGATGTGCTTGAGAAGAGAAGGTGATGCACATCTGTCATTTGAACTGACTACGTCTAAGGTAACAGTTATCTTTTTTTTTCTTTTTTCCTCACTAAGTGTGTTATGTCTGTGGTCGCGTGCGTCCCTTTGTTGTCTTGCGATCGTGAATCCATGATATATAATCATCCTTTAAGTACATCAGATATTTATTTGAGGAAAATGACGGTTAATGCCTTTACTTATGGTGCTCATATTTTGATGGTTTAGACTTTGCTATCAGTAACCTGATCTATAAAAATGAGCTTTTTTCACGTCTAGTGGAAGACTGAAATAGAATTCTGAAATCATCAGCCAATGGTAAATGCCGTGGGCATCGAAAGAGGTATGTATTAAATACATTTTTTTTCTTTCCATCTTACATTAATCTATCTCTCATCTTAATAATAAAGAGATTATTTTAATAAAACATATTAGTTTAGTAACGTTGTAGTCACTTTAAACTGATTATAATGGTTTCATAGATTGGGTACATTATTCATTTTTTCACACCATTAAATAACCAAGTATCCGAACAAAAATGTCTTGATGATGGCTAATTTCAGTTTGCAGGACGCTATCCATGGGTGAATTCCATGGAGAAGTTAGTACCACTCTGAAACCTTATTTGTGAAACAGGTGAAAGATAAGTAAAGCAGCTAATTTAACATCTTTTTTTCTTTGGTCTTATACTGAGAACAATTTTGTTCAATTTTTAAACCTTTTCTGATGGTAATTTGGTGCTTTCGATCTGATTTTGACTACTGATGTATGTTATGTATGCAACCCTTTTACCAGCATGTTCAGTTTCACAAACATCTTATAATAATTGTGTGTATGTTATGTTGGTAAAGGCAATACAATTCTTTCATATTCTTATTCTGTTATATTTTCAAACTGGATTACATTGAAGAAATTTTAATGCTGGACGTGTGAAATTTCATTATTTTATGAAGTTAAACTTATCCATTCTTTAACTTGTTCAAAAAATTTCCCTACCTACTATATATCTTTGTTTGATTAGTTTGTGGGGTAACTACGGTTATTGTTTCAAACTTAATACAGATTATACAGTACCTTTAACGGTCAAAAGGTAAACACAGCATTACTAACAGCTCATTCTTTGCAGCAAAGACTTGGTTTATAGGACGATAGATTAATAATCTTATCCTCCGAATCCAGTGGGTCTAACAAACAGTCAGCAGGTTTTTACCATTCGAAACCCCCCACAGGCAATCGAGTACTCAATTATTGCTTCAAAAGCTCATATAAACTTTACCCAAGCAGATTTTTACCCAGCGTTTAAAACTTTGACCATCTATTTTTCCTTTCTTTTCTTTCCTAAAAATTAATTTTAAATTTGGTGTAACAGTTAATCAAATAATAATTTTGAAATACTAATTCAATAAGTAGGTCATTTTTTATCTTTTCACAGTTTCTTGCACTGCTGCTACTCTTTTTTGCCACCTAACGCTTGTTCTAAATATGCAAGAATAACAAAGGCACATGATGATATATTATTGGTGCCATCATATCAATGCTTGTTTGTCTCCTAATTTAGCGAGTTAAGTTAGCTGTATATTTACTGTTTTCTTACGTAACATTTATTGGGCTTATAAGCCAAAAAATATTTGTCAGGTGATTGTAAATTGATATATAGAAGAAGATTAGTTTGTTCAAAAATCTTTGTAAGTTGATGAAAATAACTTTGGAAAATTTCATTGATTTGATCCATAGAAGAAGATTTTCTTTTAAACGAAGGTGCAATTTTGTTATGAAAGACAAAACTCATGCACTTTTATCAAAAGCTGCTGGAGGCAAACTTGGTTTTTCGCTGTCTATTATTTTCCTTTTGCTTTCTCCCTTCTTTTCTTTCCTTTTTCTCTCTCCTTTACTTCTTTTGAATTTTGAGAGGGAAAAAAATGTATCTAAAGTTCTGATTAGTCTACTGATCTCACCATATTTTTATTCGTTCAGCGTAAACTATCAACGAGGGTTTCCTATAAAGAAGGTTGAATTTGTATAAGATTAAATTACTATTTTCTACTACATGAAAAAATTAAATTATTATTTTTGTATGGAATACGGCTAATGTTACGTGCCCAGTCTGTTAATGACTTGGCGGAGAATTGTCAAGAGGCTCTAAAACCCAATCGGTTACCTATGGGCGATAATTTTGTTTCGTACTGTCGTTTACCATGTGTTCTTTCTGGTAATATTGAAACATTATATAGGTAATAGTTTAGATTCTAACAGACTGTATAATATCTAAACTATATGATAGGATGGCAACATTTCATTTTGATAGTACCTTGAAAATTAGCGATTTGAACCAACCATTTCTCCTTTTCTTTGTTCACTTAACACACATGCATGTGTGTGTGTATGGATCAAGATCCCCTTCTATAAATTCACTTTTCATCCTCCTTCCATCTTTTTTGTGCTAAAAAATTCAAAATAATGTAATTTTGTTGATATGTTCCGTTTGTCAAAAAATATTACCGGCACGAAATATTTAACAGCTGGTTGGTAATTCAGACTACAAGATTGAATGTCACGAGTTTGATTATCAAGATATACAGTTGTTGGCATTAATAAACCATGTTCAAGAAAAATATTGGATCGTTCCGATATGTACAACACCTTGAAAATTAGATTTCAAATCGACGGTTGAAATGCACGTTTTCCAGTGGTTCATACTGTTTTGTGGTTTTGAAGGGGCTAAAAGTTTCCTAATGATTCGAAATTTTGGATAAATGATCTTGGTTGATAAACCATATTCAAGAAAAATATTGGATCGTTTCGATATGTACAACACCTTGAAAATTAGATTTCAAATGGATGGTTGAAATGCATGTTTTTCGATGGTTCATACTGTTTTGTGGTTTTAAAGGGGCTAAAAATTTCCTAATGATTCAAAATTTTGGATAAATGATCTTGGATACTAGTAGAACATATCCACAATATTACACTTTATTTCATTTTTTCTGGCATAAAAATACTGAAGAGGATTTAAACGAGGAGGATCATGTTCCTTCTATTTAAAGTGGGGATCGATCAATCGCTTAAGCATCCTATATGCTAAAAAATGAGGATGATCTTAATCCTTGCTCGTGTAGATATGTGGATAAGAGAGAAGGATTAAGATCCTGCTCTCTTAATCCTTGCTATATTGATTAATACTGGTTGTGCAACTCAAAATTGCGCAAGCAGTATTTTCCTTCTGTCAAAGACAGAAAGCTGCTGCAACCTTCTCTATCACATCACAATCATAGGAAAAGACATCAGCAATGCAAAGAAATTAACAATGAAAAGAAATAAAGATTCGCAGTAATAAATTAACATGTGAAGTAAAAAAACAAACATATGCAATAGCAAGTTAACACACTCCTTTCGTTACAAATAAATAAAAATATTGAATAACAAAGATATACAACAACTCCTACAATTTAACGCGAACATGTTTTTGTTCTCATGACCAATAGAACCACATTTGCTACATCCATTATGGTCGGAAGAAGATGGCGGATCCCCAAAACCTTCGATCCGAATTGACCGTGGACGTCCTGAATTTCTACGCACTGGTGGTGGTTGCATAATAGAACCATCGTAGGCATCCCCATGTCGATTATCTGGTACAAGGTGGAATAAAGGAGCATAAGCTGTGGTATACTTAGCCGTAGTGTACCACGTCGAGATTAAATCAAAATACGCTCTATCAGCACCACCCGAACCACGTGAATACACTGTTAATACATATGAGCATGGAAAATGATCTAACGTTGGCATATTACATGAACATTTGGTGACATTATCTTCGATATTTACCGTATAATCAAACATACGAACATCTTTCACTTACCATTCTATGAAGCTATATCTCTCTATAGACATGAGCCTTGATTTTTCCATTCTTCTCCGTGCTAATGCTTCCTACCTCGGTGCGAGCTGTGACGTCCACTCTTCTCCTTGACTTTGACGTTCGACGAAGTAATGGCTCAATCGACGTGCAACCAAGGATCTAACAGGTAAATTTTTAGTTCCTTTCAGCACATCGTTATAAAGCTTCCACACATTAGTTGTCAGTACATTGAATCTTACGCCGCCTTCGTGACAAAGAGTCCAACTTGATTTCTGATTTTTCAATCCATGCATCGGCATCTCGATTTACAGTCTTTAGTTATTTTCGAAGTTCGTTATATTTTACAACCTCCGATGCCATGACACATGCATGTAACAAATTTTGTAGCTCATCCTTTCCAAACCCCGCTTTCTTGAAATTTGCTATAATACGACGAATATAAAAATGATGATGATGTTCAATTCGTCAAGCTTCTCTAAGCGTAGTGGAATTCCTTTCATACGATTTGAGATAAAAGTAACACATCTGGTATGGATGGATGAAGTATAATTCCATATGCCACGAATAAACCAACTCCACGTTTGCCACGACTCTGTTTGTACAATAGCAAAGACTAATGGAAATATATCTTGATTTGCGTCCATAGCTGTAGCTACTAGTAATGTACCCAGATACTTTGCGTATAAATGAGTGACATTAATAGACAATATAGGTCGATAGTGGTTGAAACCATGAATAGGAGGTCCGAAGCCCAAAACGCACCATCAAAAACACCACGACTATGAATAACATCATACACCGTTCCAGGGTTGGTATCTTGCAGGGCTCGAAGATATTTTGGCAATTCCGCGTATGACGATTTTCAATCTCCATAAATCATTGCAACATCTTTCTATAATCTGTGCCACGCTCCACGTTGGAGACTAACTCACTTTAATATGAAACATATTTGACATTGTCTCTTGAACAGTTCTTGCAGTCATGTTTGTTTCAGCTTTAATCAATGAAAATATTTTACTACATATAAACTTTGCAGTTGTTTGTCGATGGTTTGAGTTGACTGTTGCATTTAAAGAAGTGTGATCGCCGTCATATGTTGTTATTTTCCACCAGTTTTGATTTTTTCTCACCGAAAGGCTAGCATGCACTTGCCAAGGACATGTTTCATCCACATCATAACGGATTGTGTATTGATTTGCACACGATTTCAGAACTTGAAAAGAAACCGAACATCTAGTCGTCCATTCACATAACTGTTCAATAAGCTTCTGCTTACTTTCGAAAATTAACCCAACTCGTGGTCCTTTCTCAGTACACTCTTTCAAATACTTCCACGTCTAATTGACAATTTTTCATTATCAATTTCACCAACTTTGCTGCAGTGCATAAATCATCGGCAAGAGACTCTTCATAAGTGATTTGTTCATCTTCGACATTTATATCATCAGCCTCTTCGATGTCTGCATATATGATTGCATCATTGTTAACTTTCATTTGATGGATCCAAGTTCTATCTACATCATTCGCACAAGCTACTTTCGTGCTATTCAATTGCACTTCGCTCTCGTTTGCAATATCAACATGATCATCGTCGTCAACGTCAGCACAACCAATTAATGCTTCTTCGACACTACGAGTACAAAAAATAACGGTAAGATATTTTGCATGAACGCAAGTCAAAATGCAAGTGCGAGAGTATGATATTACTCACTTTTCCAACCCTTGCGATTGATATGGATATATTGAGTCATGTATCATATTTTGTTCTTGACTTGAAAATACTCCAACCATTCCGCTGTACTTGTGAAGTAAGTTTGTAAACTTTCCGTCTTGATGACTTGTAAGATAAGAAGGATACGCCGACCATTGCGTTTCTTGTAACTGTATGGTGGGTACGTACTCATCCACAGAAATTACCATCGGTTGTGTTTCTACCACATTATCATGTTCCTTTTTCGCAACATATATTTCTATCACTCTCATTCCAACCGAAAACGTAGAGTTCAAATCAGCGTCATATTCCAAATCAATAGCAGATGAACCACCATTTCTAATTCATTTCACTGCTAATTTTAAATCATACATCACATGATTTACTTTTGTCACTTCAAAAGCCCTTTGTTTAAGCTCTTCAAACTACTAATTTTTATTGTCGGTCCTTTTCGTTTTCCGCCAACATATCTAGATTTACCTTCATCATCAACCACAGTTCTCCATCATAGTAAAATGTAGTTTGGACCTTTGACATAATCTACAAAATAAGTTGCAATACCACATTCAAAATCTTTCTTTTGTGACATAATTATAAACATAAATTTGTTGAATTAATGCCTTTTTTCCAAGAACTTATTTCCGTAGACAATCTTCAAGCAAAAGCAGTCACATCAATCTTTAAGAAAAATCAAGCAAGCGGATCAATATAATAACGTAGCCAATATATTTCACCAACATTAATCAACACTATAGTTATACAGCACGTTTAAACCCAAAATCACTACAGTGTTTATCCAACTGCTTAGCTAGCACGCAGTACAGGTTAAAACAAAAACATACATTTTTCGAACATCATATTACTAATACTACAGTTCAAGTAATACTACAGTTCAACAAAAAACCCAAATTTGACAACGTTAACCTAGTCCCAAGCGACTACCAAAATCTTGGTCTCCCACTGTTTTCTCTTAGTTCTTCATTCACCTTATTGAGACGATTGATTTCGGCTTGCAATTTGTAGGCATACTTGAGTCCCCTTTCGTACAAGGGTTGATCAATCCACTTAAAATAATTACAACAACCAACTTCGTGAGGATTCAAGCTGTGTTCGTTGTACGAACTACAATCGAAAAATCCTTGTCCGGCATTCTTTTGCTTTTCGCAAACGAACACTACACATATCCTCACAGTAACAATTTGGATATGGTCGTTGTCCCTTTGGCATGGATGGACCAACAGGATGTCCATGCGTTAGCATATTTCTGTCAACCGAATTTGATGGCCGAGTCTTTCGGTAGAAACAATTTCACGTAAACAAGCGTGTAAGGTTGATGGTCCTGAATGGAATTTTGCGGTATTGTTTCGAACTGTGTTTTTAGAACATGATCGGCATCAGCGTTAATATGACATGCGCTTGCACCACCGATTTGCGATCCAAGTTCATCACAATGTTTCATCAACGTTTCATCGTCAATCTCCCAAACATTCATGTCTACCGTCAAAATAAACAATAAAACATTAGCATATCAATTAGGGTTTCTAATTTTCTACAACGGTTTTCTAGTTCATTAATCATTAACAAATGATTCAATAGTAAGAACACCATTGTCTAGTAATTAACATCATTAGCAACAATAACTCTTAATTTTCAACGACAAAAATAACAAAATTTGAGCACTGTTTTGATCGACATAAATTATTACCTTTGCTTTGTAAGGACGAAAACGAGTATTCCATATATAATTTAGCAACTATTTGATTGACAAGGTAATTGAAGATTTGGATATGGTAAAAAATTGGGTTTGTGATAAGATTTTTGGAGGATTTTGAAAGGAAGATGAAGAAATGAGTAAATGAAGACAGATCTGGCCTTTCTATCTTCTTGATGGTCGAAATTAAGCTTGTGCAATCCATATGCGTGCAAGCTTTAAATATAAAGCTTGCGTATATATGGATTGCGCAGGTTTTATACATAGGCTTGCGCACTTATGGAATGCGCAGGCTCTACGGATAAAAAAAATCCTGCTTGCGCAATCCATAATTGCGCAAAACATATTCAAAATGAGGCCTATTTTTACAGTAAGTTTTTGATGAGGGCTAAAACTAAAATAATTATTTTTGCAGGTTCATTTTGAAAAATTGTGCTATTCTAAATTACTAAAGATTTAATTTCGCCTCCTATTTTGTAAGTTTCTTCACATTTTGTCTTAATTCAGTTGATGTTTACATTGAATCTTAACTCGACAACTTATCAGATCAATCAACATTAATTTCTACGGCAAATTTTCGAAGTGGACTAATTTTCGAAACTATTTCGCGTTCAAAGCCGATTTTCAAACTTATTGCCAAATAAGGCTGGTTTGCGCCCAGTCAGCAGCCACATCAACATTTTCTAAATACAAATTTTCGAAGTGGACTGATTTTCGAAACTAGGTTCAAAGCTAGTTTGCAAACTTACTACTAAACATGGCTAGTTTGTGCCCAATCAGCAATCATGTCATTTTTTTGTAACTGCCATCTTCTGAGAATAACTATGAGTTGCGCCTATGTTATATTATTATAGACGTAACTCGCAGTTGCAACCAGATATTAAAAAAACTAACAAGCACAACTATTCTTGCGTCTAAAAATAATATACCATAGGCGTGCGCAATGCCTCTGGTATATTATTTTTAGGCACAACTCATAGTCGTGCTTGTATGACTTGTTGTTTATAAAAATAACAACAGTCACACTTTTCATTACATTCCCACCTTACCATTCATTCCTCCTCCCTACTCTCCTAATCTCGAACCCAAAGACCCCCAATCATCATATTCTAATTTGTTCGTCAAATCCATTTAAAATCATCATGTTTCTACATCATTAATCGATTAAAACAACGCTACAACAATCTTTGCAAGATAATTCGCTATACTATATTTTTAAATCTATTGTCATTTTGAGTTCTTTTATGTTTCTGTGCTGATTTTTAGTTACCTTTCATATTAAGCTAGCCAAACCGATATGGATAATTGAGAGATCGAAGATGATGTATTTATGAAATATTATGAACAATGGAAAGCTGAATGTGAATTTGTTTCTGAAACTCGGTTTGAATAGTTCCTTAGGGTATTGGTGCTGTTATTGAATCTGGTTTGTAGAATTGGGTTCGCTTAGATGAACCTAATCAAAGGCCGGGGAAATAGATTTGCCATGAAGGCGGAGTGAGACAACCAGCACATCCAATTTGTCATTGTGGAATTTTGTGAGATAGTTGTATGCAGGAATTATACAAATGCAGGGCGTCGGTTTTATGGATGTGCACATTACCAAGATCATAAGGTTAACTCATATGGTGTTGAGTGTTGTAGATATTTCAAATGGATAGATTGTCCGTTGTGTCCTAGGGAACTGAATATGCCCTAGAAATGCAAGCCGAAGCGAGTCGAATGAAATAGAAAAATAGTAAGCTACGACATCAGTAAACTATTCACAGTCCTTAAAGCCATTAGAAGGGTCTACTAAAATAGTTAATGCAATTGTTATGTAATGGTTGTGTATCATGCTGATTTGATGGAGTTATGTATTCGGTAGTTTCAATGGTTGATGTATTACTTGATTGATATATTACTTGGTTGTTGTATTACTAGTGGTTATAATGGTTATGTAATGTTTGATGTATTACTTTATTTTTGTTTGACTTTACGTATAATGGATATTGCATACAAAAGTTGCGTACGGAATAAAATAGAAGTTCTACAATACACAAATGACATAAGTAGTAAAAGCAAACAAATTAGCTATTGTTTCATGCCGGTTCTTCTTTTATGACCCAAGTTACCACATTGTCCACATCTGTACTGTCTTCTATTACCCATTTCGTCCACGACCTCCCTAATTCTTGTGGATTTTGATTTTCTTGTATTCCTACGTGTAGACGGTGGTTGTATGGTATGACCTTCATGTACATCTCAATATCTACTGTCGGGCACAAGATGATTATGTCTATAACTTTCTGCTGTAAATCACGACAAAATAAGATCATGATAAGCTATGTTAGTTCCTCCTTTGCATCGTGCACATGCAGTCAAAACATGGAAAATGGACAAAAATAGAAATATTGCATGAACAGTTGCAGCTGTCACGGACAATATGTACTGTGTAGTTATATGCATTTGTGTCTGTTGCTTGCCACTCCGTCAAGCTGAGATTGTTAATGCTCGTACTTCGTACTGTTGCATATTTTTCCATCATTTTTCGTACATTAGCTTGAGTGCATGTGTACTCCAAGTATATCAGTACATCTTCTATCGAAGTAGCTTTTAAGGCGATAAAAGGTACATGCTATAACATCTTCATCAGTAACGATCTTGCACCTTTTAGAACTTCATTAAAACTCTTCGAAGCGTTTGTGGTCATCATACGAAATCTTTCACCGTTTTTGTAAAGAGCCTTTTGTTCATCATTCTGTCTAAGACTTCTGTCTATTCATCTGTTAGCAACCGGACTAACAATTTTTAGTTGCTTTCTTGGTTTTTTGTATGCTATCTCGTCTCCTGCTTTTGCATAAGAATGTAGTAAGTTATGAAAATTTTGCTACCAAGACCGCATTTTTGGAATTTGCATTCAAATGACGAATGCAGAAGCGATGATGATGTCTTTTCTATTTTTCTTGTAAGGCGGTTGGAATTCTTTTCATTTTATCAGAAATGAATGTATTGTATGTTGCATTTAAAGATGAAATTAAGTGTTCCTTGCATAAGAAAAAACCATCGTCAAGTCTGCGCTGATTTGGTTCGTACAATGACAAATGTCAAAGGAAAAATAGAGTAGTTTGCATCATCTTGTAGTCACAAGCAATGTACATTGATATTTACCATAAAGACGCGTTTCATAAATAGAAAGAATTGGACGACGATGCTTGAAACCTTATATGCTTGGTCGAAATGTCCAGAAAGCTCCATAAAATTGAACGCCATCTGTATGAACATGATAAATAGTGTATGGATTGCTTTTTTATATGCACGAAAAACTATGATAATTCATTGTATGATAATTTCTAGTTGTCAAATATTTTCGACACAGCTTTGCTTAGTTATTTCCAAGCTCTTGTGTAACTTATTTGAATTTTGTATGTAGTTGCCATATGCTCCTAGACAAATTTTGCAGTGTAACTTGAGTTCGATCGAACATGTGGAAGGACTTTGGTACATATAAACTTCGTTGTTGCTTGTTTATAATTCGAGTTGATGATTGGATTTGAGCATGTGCGATCACCATGGTATTTTTTTTTATTACCCACCATCCAACATAATCTCTTTTAGAAACAATAACACGAAGCCTCCATGGATAGTTATCATCAATATCACATATAATAATGAACTTTCTAGCACAAGACTTGATTGTTTAACGAAACTGAATACTTTATCGACCATTCGCTTATATATTCAATTAAAGATTTCTTTGACTAAAAAATCATACCGACCCGAGAGCCTTTTTCCACACATTCCAAACCAAACATTTCATCGGTAAATTGAACTTCTTGCATAATAGATCTTTCCATGATTGTGTCGTTGCATCGGTTGTCCTCCAACGGTTCTTCATCTTGATATGCTCATCAATGTCATAAACTTCCTCTGAAATATCATCTAACGGAGCACCATTATTAACATTCAGAGCATATATACATATATCATCTTCATCAAGGAAAGCATCGATTTCCATGCTATCCAAATGTGGCATCACTATCAGCATTTTCACTCTCCATATCTTCAGTTTCAACATCTTTATCTTCATTTTCTTGTACATTTGAAATTTAAGTTGGAATTGATTGCGGAGGATGCAACACGAAACCATACCCGCCAGACTACTGTGGATATGACATGAAACCATAACCGGGTGTGACGACCCACATTTTGAAAGGTTTAAATCAACAATAATCCACACTGTTCAACTTAAACAATCTATAATAGCCCGAAGTTTTAACGAGTATTTTTCACTTTTAATTATAAAACTTTGGGGTTTATTATATAAAAATCTAAAATTTTAAAATTGATTAAAACATTTTCCAAATTTTTAATTAAAGGACAAGAGTTCTGAAATTTTAACTTTGGTTAAAGATAACTCTAATTGGAATTTTTAAAAATTTTAATTTCTAAATCTTTTATATAAGAATTATATATGTACAAGATTTTTTGTGAGGATATTTACTTATATTGGTAATAACATTTATTTTCCTTTTTGTTCATTTATCTCTTGCAGTTTCTCCCTGTAAAATCAAGCAAGATACCCTATGTACATATTCCAATCACGGGTATAATTGTTTAAATCAATTCTTGCCGTTACTTTGCTAAAATCACTCAACCTATTTAATTATAAAACGCAACCTTTAATAATGCAGTGAAATTATTCATTTCTTTTAGCATTTTAAAATTTGAATTCACTTGCCATTTTTTTCCTGCATTGATTTTCCGCATGCCCAAAAACACGCAACCCACTATATAAATTCGTAACCCCTCATTTACATTTCCCGCAAGCTCATCTTTAAATACGTAGCACATTTGCAACAATTTCATTCATTTTCTTCCATGTCGTGCTAAAGCTTCAGGTACATAGCTGCATCCCTTCTTCCTTCCTATTTTCCTCTTTCTTCTCTTTTTAGTTTTTCGCTATTTCCTATTGTTTGTTCCATCGTGCTCGGCTACTCCGCCACCACCCTTCGCTCCTTGTTCTGTCACCGACCTCGCACCATGAACCATCCCGTGACTTTGTGCATGCGTTCAGTTTAAAAAAAATAAAAAAAATAAAAAAATAAAATAAAATAAAGGGAGAAGTAAATTATGCGTACATGTCAGGAATGAATATATGGGTAAGCATGGTGTTGTGTTGTCCAACTAGAGACTAGGTTGAATTACCCTTTTGCATGTCTGAAGTAGAAAATTTGCACCACCTGTAGCTCGTGTAACCAGTCCTCTATGCCATGACGTGAAGTCTCAGGAGTGCATGCATTCGAGTTTTGAAATTTGGCAAGGGCCGTGCCTTTTTTTAAAAAAGAAAGAAAAAATTATTATAATAAGAGGGTGAATAGAATAGTAGGGAGCCACCTGTGCATGTAAGTAGAACATCCTGAGCATTAGCTTGTTAGGATATATAGTGAATATTGGTAGATAGATACATGCATGAATAACAGTCTTTATGCACTATGAACAGATCCATATGAAGTATTGTATACTAAGAATAATGATGAAGTATTAATACGTAAACCACATGTTGCACTTAGTAATAAAAAAAAAAGAAAAAAAGAAAAAAAAAAGAAAAAAAAAAGAAAAAAATAATAATAAATAAATAAATATAGCATGCGCCACCTTTATGCATCACTGCCGTAAATTGCAGTGTTGCCCACATAAGATTTGCCACCTTTTTATTAACACGTCACAGTATTCTGTAAAAAGGATAAAAAAATTATAGAGTGTAAAGTTTATTTTGTAAATTTTGATTTGGAAAAATTAAATGGGCAGGCCGAGCTTTTATTTTAATGGGTCAAGTCGTGCGGTGGAGTGGTCGAGCAATTTGAGTCAATTTTCATTTTATTTTAGCTCGTTCCAATTTTAATTTATTTAAAAATTTGCTTTGTCCGTAATTGGAATTCACGTACTCAGTTTTATTTATTTATTTTGTTTCAAGATCGAAATCAGTTTGTCTCATCTTCTAATGATTGATCGTGTCTTTCGGGGTAGATATCGTTGTTTGAATAAATTCTGCAGCTTCGAGAAGGTGAGTATTCTCACCTGACAAACGTACTTATATATCTGTGAATTAATAACAAGTGTACTTGTAGAATAAAATTATATTTCATTTTATTTGACTGTTATATATATATATATATATATATATATTGATGATGTTAAAATCCTGTTATTAAACCTACACATCATCAGTTATATTATATACTGTTTTATTTATGCGTTACACTATTTATTTATGTACCGTTTATCACTGTCAGTTCCCTGTGGAAAAAAATCGTTACAGGCTGAAATGATAGGCCTGAACGATATTTATTTATTTATTTATTTAGTCATTTATTTAACTTGGGATTGCGGGTTTGAAATGATAGAACCCTATTTTCTTGTAAATTACGGATTGAAATGATATATTATCCGTATCACTTGACCTAGGTTAGAAAATATTATTCAGACCCGTGGTTATATAGATATATATATTTGGAAATATTAAATATTTTAAATGTTAAATTTTTGTTTAAAATTGGATAAAAATGATTTTTATAAGTATAGTGATATTTTACAAGTTAAAGATGTAAATAAATAAATGTTAAGAATATAAAGTGTAAATTTATTTTGTAAAAATTTGATGTGAAAAAAAATAAATGGGATTCAAGTTAAGAAATTGAATATGATGTTTTGGTAAATATTTGAATATAAGTATAAATAAAGGGTTAAGTTGGCTATGAATTAAATAATTAAATAAAGTGAATACTAAAAAGGGAATTTGGAATATAGCTAAATTTTGAATATAAAGTGGTAAGTTAAGAAATTGATTAGAAATTTAGTTTACTTTGGAGTGGTAAATTGAACTTAATTATTAAGTAAAATATTATGGGAAATTTTGCACTTGATTTTTATAAGTAAAGCATAGAGAGGTTAAATATATATTTGAAAAATGTACTTTATAAAAATCATAATTTATTGAGTAATTTAAATGATTATTTAAAGGTGGAAATATGATTATATAAGTTAAATTGGTTTAATTATTGTTAAAACCATATTGAAGTTTAAATTTTAAGTTACTCAAATGAACTAAGGTATAACCTTTGGGATGTATACTGGATTTTTATTAGAATTATAAATTCACTTTTAAATAATTTAAATGTAGTATTTGATTTAAATATAACTATTTTGGAATTTTATAACCACAGGTAATAATAACGTTGGTTACTAAAGAGACCGAGATCGGATATGGGCATACTCTCTGTCGACATCGAAAACCACTTTGACAACCGTGTACGCGGTGGAGATTCCAGAATGAAGAAGGATGGTGGTGACGTTTCCTTTGAGGTAAATACGTGGACACAACTCCCGTGAGTTGACATAAGGTGGCTAAAACAGGAGCGATTGACGGATTAATGAGGTAGCACCTCTGATCGGACGCACTTCTTCGTATGCCATTCTATTACTTTGTAATTGTTTGGTGCACACCTTTGATTTGGGAGTGTTGTTCGAGGTGGACGGTAGTAGCAGCTACGCGTTACCACCGGTCCGGAATCGTAATTGGTATATCTACCCTGGCATTGCCTAGTTGTGCCGTGTCACCTACCATAGCGAGCCTTGTACAAGTTTGGTTTTCTCCTGTAGCCCGTGTGGTATCCTTTGGTGCCTTCCCGATCAGGAGGGACTATGATATTGGATGGACTACTGGGACTATTATTGTGTTAAGGGGGAGATTGGGTAACTTCTTAACGCTATTTAAAAGTAAGTTTATTTTAATATAGACACTATTATAATAGCGAAATTATTACTACATAGTAAATAGTTTAACGGATCCTTAGAGGGTGGGCGGTCCCAAACATCCTTTAAGTTACTTGCTTTATATTACAGTTCACTTGAATTAGCTTATACTGTATAAGTATGTATGTCCTGACTCGAGTGTTTATGTTTTATTTTACGCTCGGGTCAGCCTGAGTTTCAGTTCAGACTTCACTCCAGAGCTAGGACTTCAGCAGATCATCTCTTTTTAAGCTGCCGTCAAGCTTTTGTTCAGTCCTTATTTTAGTCTTTGAAATCAAGACAATTTATGATTGAGAGTTTCTGTGGAGATTTCAAAGTATATTTAGTTTTAAGACTTTGTACTTTATACTTATTTTGAGACTATTGATAGTGGCTTCATGAACCACTAAGTTATTTTTAAATTCCGCTGCGAGTATTCTGATTTCTGTGTCTGTAATTCTGTGATTATTTTTTTACTGTATATTCTGATATTTGCCAAATTTATTTACAACGCGGTATTTTGAACAATTCAAGTCCGACATGTGCGAATGCGAATGGTTGAAAATATTGGGTCGTTACACAATCTGAAACGTAGATAATCAATAGTGTTAAATAAGAAAAATAAGAAAAGGAGAAGAAAATGAACATAGAACCTCACATCGGAAACGATAAAATATATTAATCAAATAATAGTTCATGAAGTTGTTTACTATACATTTGATTATAATCTATACACATTTATCAAAGTTATAAATATGCACACATCAGAGATAAGTGATCAATATACAAATATCATGAATAAGGGAATAATAATAATAATAGTAATATATCAAAATCTTCATTTTCGTCCTTTAGAGAATAATCTTTAATACGCTGGAAAAAATCAAGACTGATCCGAGCGTAATGAAAAGACAAAACACTCAAGTCAGGACTAAATACTCTTATATAAGTCGAATCAATATCACAAAATATGACTGTAATAACTTAAGAGATGTTACGGGATTTTCCATCTCCCAAGGATCCGTTAAACTATTTATATATAATAGTATACGTTATAATAGATAATGTTTATCAGTAAAATAAATATCAAGGTAATGTTAAGGCTTTACATTGATCCACCTTAACACATTTGTATAGTTCTAAACCAAAGTCGTATTGTGCTTGTATAGAGAAAAATAGAACAAGGCACGTGAGGCAATGTCTAAGGTCTGATTCTACCGCTTTATCCTTTCTGGCTGGTTGAAACCCATACATGGCCGACCGCGACTATCAATGCAAACGAAAAAGGTTCACCCATCGAATACGAAGTCACAATAGTAATACGAGGGATCAACGTTGCTAGAGGTAGCTAACCTCATTGGCCAAACATCGGCTCATGTTTTAGTCATTTTAATTATGACACGAATGTCAAAGCTATCCATCATCGTTCTCTTACTTCATTCCAGTAAATGTTCGCCAATTCAACCAGCACATTCTGGATATCTTCCACTACGTATACAGTTGTTAAAGTGATTCCAATATTGGCGGAGAGTATGCCAATAAGAGGCCCCGGTCTCTTTAACAACCAAACGTCATTTACATATCGGTTGGTTCTTTTACATTTCGGAAACAGTTTGTACTTGATATCAAAATATCATATTCGCTTCAAAATCCAATTCATTCCGAAATTTTACATATTCGCTTAATAAAAAATCATATTTTACTTCGAAGATATTAATTTAGTTCGATATATCAATTCCACTTCAAATTCGATTCGAATTATAATTTAGGTTATAACTTTGCTTTAACCCAATTCGTATTTAAATCCAAGATTTAGATATAAACATTCCACTCTTTTAACCAGTTTGAATTTTAGAAAATAGTTTTAAATATTTTTAAGTAGTTAAATAGTTAATATAGTCTAATAGAAAATAATTTGAGTAAAAAAATGGTTTATATAGTAAAATAATTTGGAAAATCAAAATAGTTTGAAAATTTAAGAAAATAGATTTGAAATAGTTTATACTAAAATAATTTATTTAAAATAGTTTCAAAGTCAAACCCGATTCAATTTTAAATTTCCAATTTCCATTTCGATTTAATCGATCCAATTTCGATTTCAAATCGAATTCAATTTCAATTCCAAATCAATTTCAATTCCATTTTAAATTAATTCAAACCCAACTCCAAATTTAAACCATTCCGATTTATATCAGTTTTCGAGTTCGATTTCCAAATGTCGATTTAAACATTTAAATCAAATTTTCCTTCAATCTCAAATTTAAAACCAAATCTTCAAATATAATTAGATTCCGATCTTAATTTCGAAATATCGTTATAAATCACTTTTACTGTAACGACCCGGATTTTTGAACGATTGATTTGCATTATTTAAATATTTAATTTGAACTTTAATTCGATTTTAATTCGAACAGTTTGGTTTTATATGGTAGAAAGGATTCAGAATTTAAATATAACGACTTGTTGAATTAATTAATTATTAGAATAGTAATTGAATATTGAGTAAAATATTTAATCTGGGGTAGTAAGCTTGTTTAAAATATTTTAAAGGTTTACAGAATTTATATTGATAATACTGGAAGTAATAGATGAGTTAAATTTGAATTTAACAGCCATTTGTTCAATTTTAAATTTGCATCGTGTGAATTGACATTTAAAAATAGCCTTCCGAGGCATAGTCTCGGATTTCGATGAAACATGTTCCGTTGGATCCGTAATATTTAATTATTACCGGATTTCAAATTTCGTAATTTTTGAAATGATCGTGTGATCCTATGAGATATAAACGCTTCGAAAATAATTAATCGTTTTAATTAAAATATCTCACATCATTTCATCAGTCAAATTGCTTTCCTTTCAGCCTTTCTTTCAGCTTCCCTAACATGCCACCTCTTCTTTAATTAAAAACGCTGCCTTCTTCTTCTATGAATAAAAATCGAAAAAAAAGAGGAGGGGCGCGGCGAGATCTGGAGCATCACCGTCACGAGTGGATCGCACACGCGCGAGGACAAGGCTTCGTAGGCAAGGCAAATTGATGGGTCGCGCGGCGATGGGACGCGACCTCGGTGTTGTGAAGTTCTCTACGGTCGCACCGTTGCTGTGGGGCAGCGCGGCGTCTTGATGAAGGCCGTGGATGTTCGCGCGATGGCGTGTAGCTCGAACGGTGGAGGCCAAAGTTGGAAGCGTCGTTGAAGCCTCCGATTGAGGATTACTCGCGAGTTTTGGGGATGTGCTCAGGTTGTGGGTCTGTTCTTTAAGGTATTCTTTATTTTATTTTATTTTAAGCTTGATTTATAAACATAGGTATATGCAAACCAGAAAAGAAGAAGAAAAAAAATCAAATCACAGTAAGGCAAATATGTGTATTTATTTTTATTTTTATAAATATAAGTAAATATACAGTGAGGAAAAGTTCAAAAATCTGATTTATATATATATGAAGGAAGGTAATTTTTATAGTATAGTTAAAGTCTTTTCAGTTTTAAATTTGAAAAATAGGTTATGAAGATAAATTTATTTTCTTTAAAATATATATTTAGGCAAAACAGAAATTTTATATATATAGGACTTTGAAATTTTTTTTATAAAGTTTAGATTTTTAAAATAAATATAAGTCATTTTGGTATAAGTAGCTACAAAGAAGAAACTAAAATAAAAGTGCATCTCTCTACATTAAATATTGCTAGTTAATTTTAAAATAATGAATTATAGTGATTAACCTGTTTAATTAACTGGTTTAATTATTTTAGTCACTAAAAGATTTTTATAAAGGAGAGTTCGTTTAAAATTTAATTATTTGTTGAAATAAACCATTAGTTAAAAATTAAATTATTAGGGTTAAAGAATAAATTTATTTAAACGGTAATAAATTGTTCGATTTGTTCGAATATTAATAAAATCATATAATTGTTTATATAAGGTCAAAAAAATCGGGGAATCAAGTCGAGATTGGACAGGATTGCAACTTAAAAGCAAATGTGAGATTTTCTCACTCATTTGGATGCCCTAGATTAAATTTAAATGTTAAATTTAATTTATTGGATGTGTTTGGCTGTTTGATAATAATTTATTCACTGGTTAATATCATAACCCATATACTGTAATATCCACCTGTAGTGGAATTGATATGTTATTGTGCTAACATCTGTGGGTGCAGGGAAACAGGATGGACGGATCCAACAGGATTCCTCAAAGTATTATTGATCATATATTTTGTTGTTATGGCAGGATGAATGATATTGTTATGGATTTGCATGTAAATTGAATTATTAAGTGCTAAATAACATGGTAGTTGAAACATGGAAATTGATAAATATCATAAATAATGAAACTTAAATTAAAAGAATATCTATTTAGGAATTGGATCTACTTCATTTGAGAATAAAGTAAAACAAGGAAAAAAATATATTTATTACTTGGGTTATACTTAAATTGATTGAAGTTAAGTTCGGGAAAAAAGGGTAAATTATATACTTAAGACATGAAAAGAAAATATTGTAATCGACAAATGGATTTGAAGTAAAGTAAAACTATATTAAGAAAATAAATTTAAGAGAACTTTATTAAGAAATGAAATGGAATTTTATTAAGGTCCAATATGGAATTGAATTGAGGAATAAAATTATAAAAATAGGATTTTTGAATAAATTGTTTTCATAAATAAATGAAAAAAGAAAACTCAGAGTGTTATAAATTTATAAACGGAGTTTATAAATGGGAAAGGAAGATATCAGTGGATACGAAAAGGAATAAGTCATGAACTTATATCGAGTTATAAATTTGTTTGAAATGGAAATAATAGAATATTTCCGAAAGTAAGAAGTGTGAATTTGGACAAGAGACATTTATAGATGGATATTGGATTTCCTAAATTATAAAGTTATTTTAAAAGGATTTTTTTTTTAAATTACTATACTATATAGGTTTTATAAATCATTTTTGAATTTAAAATATTTCAAACTAGTTATTTTTGAATGCTTAGCAATTATTTGTAATAAACTCTAATTTTTCTAAAACCATCTTTGAAGCTTATAAATAACTAGATATAAATTTTAATATTTAATATTACTTCTTTTATAAATCTAAATGTTTTCAAATGCTTTTAAAAATCCAATTAATAATCCTCTTTTGATGATAAGCGAGTTATTAAATGAGATAAGATTTAGGAGAAATCTCATTAAGTAAAGGAATTGAGTTTGAGAATTTATAAGAAAAGTGTAAATTGATTTTTTGAGAAAGAAATGAGAAAATCAGGAATATTTTCAAAGGATATATTAAAAATATGAGTGAGCATAAGAACTCGTTTGAATGATTTCGTGGAATAAAAGGGCTTTGAAATTTATTTCAAATGGGTTAAATGGAAATAATATCTGAATGAATTTGAGATAAATAATTTGTTGAAATTATTTGATGGTTGCTTGTGTATGATTATTTGATAGTTAAATAACTGACTATCAATATTGGACAATACGCTGATCGTTTCGAAGAGTCCGGAATCGGATTTAATTATCCGAAAACCACTTCGATCCGGTTTGTACGATTACGAATGAAGACCGTGAAGAGTTGAAGACGGTGATTCGGTTTGTCCAGACCCAGGGCAACTTGTATGGATTGAATGCTTTCAGAACATCGTCAGGTGAACGATGAGCATTCTAAGTGAGATGCGTTCTTGAAAGGTAACGTTTAGCCTCAAGCCTCATCAACCGAGAATGGCTAAAACAGGGGAGGTGCAACAAGGTTAGGTGGGTCATGCCCAAGCAGGACAAGATTTTCCCCTGTCTACATGTCCCTTTTTATTCAGCTTAGTGGGTGGTTGGTCACGCCAACCACGGGGTTATCTTGTTCGGGACTGTTCAGTAAGGAATGGTTCCGGCCTTGTGTTGCAGGGGAGCGGGCGTACTCCTCGGTACTCTGATCTAGGCCAGGCACTGTGACGGGCGGTACCCCAGTAGCCCAGCCATTGATGGAAATCCATTCTCCCTACGAGCCTTATACGAGTTTTGTTTGTATTACCCACTCTGTGGCTAGTAGCTGGAATTTAATCATGTAACAATTTCGGCTATATTATAAGTATTTGTATATAGACCCTATTATAATATCAGAGGATTTCTATAAAAAGTGTTTTAGCCACCGTAAGGTGTAAAATCCCGACATGTTTATTTGTGGCGTGGTCTTACGAGATGCTTTTGTTTTCAAAAGATCTTCGAAACTTTAATAATCCAATTGAGTGTGATTTTCTCACGCTGGTATTCCAGACTGACTCGGGTGTTGTTTTATATGATGCTCGGGTCAGACCGAGTTAAACAGGTTCAGATTATATGCTGGAGCTCAGGAGACGAGCTGGTGACAGAGCGTATTTCCGTATTTGTCTATTATTTCCGCAGTGTATGATCATATAGTACTTGTCTTTGTATGACTGATTGATGTACTCTGATGATGGTATGTATGTATATGTATACAGTACAGATTTCTTTGTATTTAAAAGCTGTATTCTATATATTATATTTTATTCCGCTGCGATGTGAGATTCTGATGTTATTTTCTTTTCTTCTTCTTCTACCTCTTTCTTCTTTTACCCGAAGACTCGTACTTTTGTGCCACTTTGGGCTGTTGTGTTGTGGGATTTTGTCAGCTCAAAGGGGTACGGATTTGCGGGCCTTTACATTTACTTAGAAATATTCGAAATTCAAATTGAAGTCCAATCTTTTTAAAACAAATCAATTTCTGACGTTCACATCATATTTTGATTCTAACTTAAAATTTTCAACTTCGTTTGAGTAAACAATCTTCGTTTCAAATTTAAATTTCGACATTCCGAGCTCATATTTGAAAATAATCCAATTTCCATAAATTCGATTTATTTATTTCTTAAAATCAATTTATTTAAATAATTTTCAAATTAATTTTTAAAATCGTTTAATTTAACTCATCTAGTGTTTGTATATTATTCTCTATCCTATGGCCAAGTGAACAATTATTTAAACTTAATTCCAGAGATGATGTATATCATTTCAATCCAAATTAATGCCATAGGTATATATCATTTTAACCTATTTCTTAATTTATTCGAAATAATTCAATTTACAGTTTTATACATTGTAAATAACATACATGATGATAACATAATATATTGAACATAAATAAACATCCAAATATCCAAAATTTCAATCAAATTTCATCCATCACCATCCATCATCCAAACATTCAATAATCATAACAATCAACCAATTATCGATAAATTGGGGATTTTGCTAGCAGTTAAATTCTAATTAAATGTTTGACTATCAATTTAAATTCTATCAATAAATTCAGATGTCAATTAAATGTCAATTTAAAATTTACCCAACAACAATCGATAAATTCAAATTACTTCACGATATAAAGTTTACAAACAAAAATATAATATTCAAACGTGAGCGTAAAAACACTCACCTTTACTTGAAACTAAAAATATTTCCAGCTACAAATAAATTCCAGCTCGATTCTATATTGTAGATGACATCGATACGAATCCTCAGCAATTCGTTACACACGAAATGGACCTCGTGCGAGAGAGTTACGATTTTATTAGTATAACGACAATAAAAATTTAAATTAACGGAATCAAACTAATCAATACAATCAATTTAAACAAACATTACCTTAAATATGTACGTAACAGCTGCCATCCTCTCCCTCATACGCGACTTCGACTTCCTTCCTTTTTTATGAACGCGATCGATCTCCTCAGGAACGCGCGACATCGGGCAATCGGAGCCCCATCGAGCGTCGCCTCCCTACGCACCTAGGTCGCCACCTCGCCGCTGTAGTTGCCTCCCTCAAACCCCCCAACGTCTCTTGTCTTCGCCGTTTCGTTCAACCCCCATGAGCACCACATGATCACACGTCGTTTGCTTTTTTTTAAATCTTCGTTCGATTTCCTTTTTCGTTGAGTAGCCATTCTTTTTTTTTTAATTTGGAATGAATCTCGTTCAATAAGCTGAAAAAAAGGAGAAGTAAAGGGTATGGTGGATAAGGAACGTGGCTGTAAGATATTTTTTCCTTTTAATATAAATATGTTATTATTATATTTGAAAATATATCATATGACAACATTTGAAACTCTCGAGCTCCAAAAGAAGTGTGTGGCCTGATGTTTATAATATTTTACTCTCATTTCGAACATAGTGGAACTAGTTTTGGAAGCCAATTTTATCGTATGTAGAAGAATACTTTTTAAAATCAATATTTTCATTAAATTCTAAAATAAATTTCTACGCGTTACAAGCTTGCAGGCCAACGACAAGTCCTATCGCTACGAAACTTGAAATCTTTCAATAACTCACTATTACGGATACGATGAAACTAGTTTCATCGAAATCCGAGACAGTGGCCAAAAGGACTATTTTTACTTGTTAATTATGATATAAAATTTCCAAATTCTAATTATTCACATTTAAATCAAATTTTGAAAGTAAATGATCTTTATTCATATTTATATTAAATTTTAATCCATTTCCAATGTTATTTTTATTCACATTAAATACAGAATTCCATTATTTAAATAATTTCAATATTAAATTTAAATAATTTAATTATCCGATAAATTACAATAATTAGCCATTAAATCTCATTTCTAACCATTTTTATTCAATAATTATATCAAATCCTATAATTTAAAATAGTTAAAAATACGGATCGTTACATCGGGTGTCATTGTATACAACCTGTAAACAAAATAGTAAATATTAATTATATAAATATATAGAACAAGAATGAAACATACATGCATCACATGAAACCATACCCAGGTGTTTGTGTGTAAACGTTCGATGACTGGTAAGAAAAATATGGATAATACATTTGACTTGGCACTAGCTCTAGTGGGAAGTGATATAACGTGCAAGGCTGAGGTTTTAGAGGTCTTGTGTTCGACCTTCCAAGACATCGAAATGAGTGCTATGCTTGAATAAGGTACCACTCTTATTCTTAAAAAAAGAACAAAAAATGCAATGACAAGCTATCATATTCTTTAGCGATGCAATTTCAGTCCTTTGTCAACTAATCGAATCCCCGAAACCTGACAATTTATCCATCCGAATCATTGTTGGCTCTTTAACCACCACCCAAAAAGCCCCCTTAGGGTCTTAATGCAAGTGTACAATTGAACTAGCAGGGATATGCACGAGGATGCGAAATCATTTCCTGTTGAAGGATAAGTGGCACTTTTTAATCGAAACTTGCGATTTCGGTGCGTTGTGATGTAATGTTACTATGATTGTTATGAAAAGATAGATATTTAGATATAATATTCTCTTGTTTTTATTATCTTATTTTATTAATGTATGGATAAATTATGGGAATAACTAAAGTGAGGATTTATTTTCAGATAAGGAGAGAGAAAGATATTTTTTTTCCACTTCTTTTTTTTTTTTTTGTTGAAAGAAGAATCAAAATATTGATTTTCCCTTATACAAAGAAAGTAAAATTAATATTTTTTACTTTTCTCTTTTCTTTCATGAAGTGTACTAATCATCCCACCAAAATCATTTATGTCTGTTCAGTCTCTAAAACATGTTAAAAATTAAAGATAATTTTTTAAGAATAGAAATGGCACTTTATTCAAGCAAAACACTCAATTTTGATGTTTTTGGAGATCGTACCTATGACCTTTAAAACATCGATCAAGGGTGCTTTATAACACGACACTTGAGCTAGTATTGATAAGAATTGAAGATCGTAGAGAACTTATCTCAATCTTCATTCAAATCTTTGTCTATACAATTTGATATTGATATGCATAACATTCCTTCTATTCAAAATTATTATGATGTATTTTTCAAATAAAAATGGAAAAAAGGACTTGAAATTTGTGAAAACTAGGATTTAGGGTTAGATATAAATCAGATTTTGGAGGCAGTGTTCTACTGAGGTAAAGCGATGGAAACTTGGGGGTTGGGGAGTGGAAGGATGGTCAAATTTCGATTAGTAGTGGTGGCAGTGGAAACTGAAGCGGTGATTGGATTGAAGAATGAGTTCACAATTTTTTCTTAGAAGTGAACAAGAAAATGAGAGGGGTATTTTTGGAAGAGGATGGATTATTCTTTTATATTCAAAAAAAAAGTATACAACAAACATCTTTCCCTTTTTCTATTTTTCTCTTTGTTACATTCTCCCCTCATCCCATTATCCCTTTATTCATTTTAGTTCTTTTAACAGTGAACGAGAAAATAAGATACATGCTTGTGACGACTCAGATTTTTCAATGTTTAATTCGGAATATTCAAATGGTTTTAAATATAGAAATTGAATTATCAATTGGTTTTGAATATGGAAAACTTGGATTTATTTATTCATAATGTAGATACAACAATTTGTTGAATAATATAATTATTCAATTCAATAATTGGAGATTGAGTAAAATATTTAATCTTGAGTTTCGAGCTTGTAAAAAAATATTTTAAAGCCTTGTAAAATTTATATTGATAGTACTGAAGATAGTAAAGGTATTAAAATTGAATTTGGAAGTGTTTTGTTAAATTTGAAAAATATATCGTTTAAATCAAAATTTAAAAACAACCTTCCAAGGCACAGTCACGGAATTCGACGAAACCAGTTCCATTGGATCCGTAATAGTGTAATATTATCGGATTTCAAATTTCGTAATGTTTGGAGTTACGATAGGTAAACGCGCTGAAATTTATATCGAAAATTCAATATAATAACTGGTCCAAAATCTATCTTCTCCATACGATCGAATTAGGCCTCGAAACCTTTTCCATTGCGTTCGGAATAGGGGTATAACATTATAAACGCCTAGCGGCATGCCTCGATGGGAAATTATGATTTTAAGTTGTGGATTCAAGTCAATTTAAATTTTGAAAATTTAAATGTAAAATATATGTGGTTGACTGGTCAAATATTTTTCCAACAGTTGCCTTTCTTTCACCATCACAACTTTTTTTCCTTCCTTTCAAAAACACTATAGCTTGTTAACTCGAGCAAGCTAACGTCTTCTCTTGTCTCCCGTATACCTCCTTTTTCTTCAAACAGGAAGCACCCACTCCTTTCTTCACAATGACATCCCCTTCTTCCTTTTTTAAAATCAAACCAGCTCGTTTCATTCAAAAACAAAATCAATCAATAGCCGAAGCCGCACATTTCCTCTTACATCTAGATCGGAAATTCAAATTGCAAGACTCGAAATCGAGTTGAGGGGGCGATTCTTGTATCATTTCCATCATCTGACGATCGACGCTCGACGAGGCGATGGGTTTCTCGAAGCTATTAGGGGATTGTGATGTCAACAACAGGACGGTTTGAGATCAAGATGCGTGAGTCCAAGCACGTTAGTGGTCGAAGCTAGACGATGTCACGTTTGACGATGCATTGCTGGTGGCGATTATGGCAGGGGAAGGCTCATGGAGGAAGCAGACTCGACGAAGTCGAGTAGTTTTCGGCGACTGGTCGCGATGTTGGTCTGGTTCGAATCGTATAGGGTTCGAGTTGTGCACGCGTTGGGTTTGAGGCAGTGAGGTATTAGTTGTTCTCCTTTCGTTTACTTGATCTTGTTAAATATACTTTCAGTTTTTCTTTTCCAACTTAAATTTGGCGATGTGTATAAATATATATAGGGGAAATTTTTTGTTTTAATTTGTAGATATGTATATCTACATGCAGAAATTTATTTACAGTAAAGTCTAAAGTAAAGATCGGTTTAAAAAAGCTTTACAGCAAGATGAAAGATTTTTGAATAAGTTGTTTGATTTTTGGAATGTTAATTAATTTGTTTAATCTATGGATTTATATAATGATAATCTAAAGTTATTATAGATTTGGGAAATATAGGGATTTTAATAATAATAAAAAATTAATTAGATTTTTAATAGCCTATATAAATTATTTTTATATACAATTTAGACGGGGAGAATAAGTTAATATAAATATATATATTTTTATTTATCTTTTGTTTATTTTTGATAATGTATTTTAGTGAATTATTTGTTGAATAACTTGTTAATTTATTTTAGCAACTAAGATTATTTAAAAGGAAATTAGTTTAAAATCAAGTTATTTGTTTAAAACCAAATGATTAGTTTAAGTTAAATTATTGGTTAATTTAATTTATTTGGTGGTAGATTATCTTAGATGTTAATAAATCATATAATATTGTACAAGGTTAAAGCTATGAGGGAAGCAAGCCGAATTGGAGATGGGTTGCATGCATAGTCAAAGGTTTGTTAATCTCACTCTTCTGGATTGCTATTTAAATTTAAATAGTTAAATTTAAATAATTGGTTGAATGATTGAATTGATTTGATGTGCTATATTATGTATAGTAGTATATATAGTATATATTGGAGTGATGGATTCCTGCATTATATAGCGGATGAGACCCTACGGGCCGCATAATAGCGGACGATATTATATTAAACCCATATACCGCGATATTCCACCTCGAAGTGGAATTGGTATTTTATATTGTCCTAACATCTGTGGATGCAGGGAAAAATGTTGGAGGGATCCAACTGGATTCCTCAAAAATTATTTAGATTGTTCTAATAATTCTGTGTTATGATTATTTGATATGCTGTGATGAATTATATTGATAACTAGAATTTTGGACACCATGGTTTGATTTAATATATTTCGGTACACTGAGTAATCAAAATATTAAGAATTGGATTTTTTGAAAGAATTAAAAGAGTAAATTTTTAAGTGAAATAATTATAGAGAATATGAATAAAAATCAGAATGAATTGGAAAGGAATAAAATTGATTTTTAAATCCTGATAAATTCCGGGTATGAAAAAGGGATTTTGAGTAAACATAGAAATTATGAGTTTTAAACTTAAGTGATGTTATATCAAGAAATAAAGAATTTATTTTAAAATTCAAGTTTTGAATTTATTTGCAAGGATAAAGAAGAAATTTGAAAAATATGAAATTGGTATTTTCAGTTAAAAAGGTTTTAAATCATAATTAAGAAATAAAATCTGAAATTAATGGGTTTTGAAATAAATTGAGTAAGTAAAGAAATATATTTCAGAATGAAGTAAATTGGGAAAGTAAATTGGGAATTAATTTGGAAATTGATCTAACTGTTGGAATCAGAATTTTAAAGGGCAGTTGAGTCTATGAAACTTATAAAATGAGTTTATAAATGTAAAGCAATATATCAGTGGATATTTGGAAGAATAAATTCACAGTGGGAATTTATTAAAGGGATGGGTAAATTTGTTTAAAAATAAATAGTGATTTATTTTTAAAAGATGTGAAAGGGAAGTGTGTTTTCCTGGATAGCCAAGTACGTTTCAAAGCAAGTTTTTATACTATAAAATGGATAGTAGATGCAATGACTTAGCATGGTAGTGCCAAATCAGGTGAAGATGTAATGCGCCATCAATGTGACACATCTCAATGGTGATCTGTAGATATTTTTTGACCAAATATTTTCCGTAGAGCCATGAAATGTCACACTTAGAATAGTAACAGATAGTTTCAATCCATATGCTTCTCTATCTAACCGTTATAGTTGTTGGCCAATAACTATATTACCATATAATCTTCCTTCGTCCATGCGCATAAAAAGGGAGTTCCTAATGTTAACATTGTTGATTTCTAGTTGTTGATTTCTAGGCCAAAACAATCAGGGAAGGATATTGATGTTTATTTACAACAATTTATAGACAAGTTAAAGCAGTAATTGGAAGGAATCATTACATTTGACTCATTTAATAAATCCGAGTTCACAATGAGAGCTAGAGTGCTATGGGCTATTCATGATCAACCTACACTCAGGACTTTATCAGGATGCACAACTCATGACTATTTTGCATGTCCAATTTGTTGGGAGGACACTTGTTCTTATTATATTCCTGAAATTAAGAAGATGTGTTACATAGGACATCGAATATTTTTTCCTTCTAAGAACAAGTTTCTAGACGGAAAGGCAAACTTCGATAACAAATAAGAACATCGCCATCCTCCATGCCCATTAATTGGTTATCAAGTTAAAGAGAAGGTATCGAAATCAAGGTGAAAGTTGGTAAAAACAAACCAGAAATCAGTCGAAAATGAAAAAGAAAACCGATGAATAAAATCTTAACAATGTTCTTGCATGGTATAAGAGGTCCATCCTTTTTGATTTGCCATATAGGAAAGCAAATTTGGTCCGAAATAATGTTGATGTTATGCATACGGAAAATAATGTCATGGAGCATCTCATTAGCACCATTATAGGTCATACAGACATGTCAAAAGATAGTATCAACGCACGCAAGGATTTGAAAATCATGGGTTTAAAACAAAAGTTATAGGTGATGAAAGAAACCCTTAAATGAATAAAATAACCGTACTAGAGGAAATTTTCATTTTGAGAAAAGAAGAAAATATACGCATGCGCATTGTTTTGAAAAATGTGAAAGTGCTTAGAAAATTGTCTTCAAACTTCGACAACATTGTGAGCACCAATCCTATTGAACTGACAAATATGAGATCGCATGATTACAATGTCATAATGCAACAATTATTCCCAGTATCGCTTCAACATTCTTATCCACAACATAAAGATCAGCATAATAATGTATGTCATATAAGTTTATTGTTTAACATTATTTGTTCAAAGGTGATTAATAATGAACATCTTTCAAAAGCAAAGGCTAGCTTGGTAGAAGAAATGCGCGTGCTTGAAAAACATTTTCCATTTGCATTTTTTATTTCATTATCAACCTTTTGGTTCATTCAGCCGATGAAGTATTGATTGCGGCCCTGTTAGATATAGATGGATGTATCCTTTTAAATGATTAATTACTAATTGTGGTTTTGTTCATTATTGTTCGAATTAAATAGCTATTGATTATTTACAATTGATTGCCTTCATAGGTTGATAAAAACATACAACATATATGACTGCAACAAAAGACATATTAAAGGGTATATTGCAAAAGGATATATCATACATGAGGCTAGTCTTTACTGCATGGAGTATATGCCAAAGGTGATGGCATTCATAAAAACTAGCAAAGGTTTTTAGACGAGGATGATGAATTTGCTGGTGAGATCTCCCTAGATAAGGGTAAAGATATAACTTTAGCCCAAATGCAGTTTGAATTATTTCATAAATGGATCCTTAATAAGTACGATGGATTAGATGAATGGAGGAAGTAAGTTCATGGATTGGTCTTGAATTCCTAATACTGTAAATCAACTCATATATATGTTTTGAAACGTATTTGTCACAGAAGGTATAACATCTATGCGAGAAGTACTAAATTTCAACCTCGAAATGTGGTTACATTCGTAGAAGCCTATCAAAGTTTTATTTTATTGTTACATGGTGAGGTATTACAACTTCTTAATTGTTTCATGTGTTTGTAAGTGGATCATACACCTTCATGACCATACATTTTACTTATTGTGTTTTTTAGTTGGTGAAGAGCATCAATGTTGATTCAACTCTTTGGCGACTTGTGAAAGGGCCAAAGTTCAAGACACGTAGTTATATAAAGTACCAAGTGAAGGGATTTATATTTTCTTTGAAAAGTTATGAAGAGCAAAAGGTAACACAAGACAATGGCGTATGTATGAGGGCAATTACAAAATTTAGAGCGAGCAGGAAGGATAAAAATTATAAGGAAATAGAAACTAATTTATTATCGCATTGAGAGCGAGTCAAGTCTTCTACTCAAAAGATTTAGAAAATGATGGATGGTTTGTTGTTTTGCATACAAGAAATGGTTGACTACAAATTTGGATGCCATTGAGTTTCCTACTGAATATCAATTAGCTTTTGAAAATAATAAAACTTTAGAAGACCTTACCAAATGCATATGTCAATATAAGATGTATTTCTTAATTGAATTGGATTAAATTTCAAGTGTAACTGAATATAGAATTTCATTGAATTATTACAGAATTATCGTCCACACGAATACATTTTTCACTTAAATCGGCCACTTTACTGGATAATCATTTAATTACGATTTCACATCTATAGTCGTCTACCTATGCAGCTTTTCAAACGCTTAAAAAATTCAATTTTACTCTAGTTTTATTCTTCAACAACAAAAAAATTATATTTTTAACAATTTTAAAACAATGACAATAAATATGTAAATAAAACATAACTAGTTACTTTTCGTTTACATAACAAATATTAAGTGATAAAAAACACATCCAGATTATGACTCGTTTAGTTGACAAAATTAATGATTTAATTTATTTTCAATATAAAAAATTATTAAACAGAAGAAAAATTAATAATTTGTCTAAAAATTTTAAAATTTTAACAATATCTACAACACTTCACTAATGAAGTGGTTAAATATGCTTAATTCTTCAGTCTGAAAAATGTCACTTGTGTATATTGTATTTTGTATGTAGTTACAAAGCATATTTAAGGTCCCAGGAGAGACTTTGAATCATACTAACAAAAATTGTGTTAATATGTTTTCTGCTCATTTTTGAAAACTTAGGTTCATAGATATACTAGCAAAAAAAATTGAATCATACTAGCAAATTTTTTGTATGTAGTTGCAAAGGGTGTTTAGATTAATTAGCAAAATTATTTACTCTATTTACTATTTCTATATTATTGTACATCAAACACAATAATTAAACGTGATAGAGTGATGTTAATTGATTGAGTTTTCTGCATCTAGAATAGTGTCACTAAATATTGATGAGATAAATCCATATTTCACATTACTTACAATGGTTCATATCATGTTTCATAAATCAATTTTTATCTCTTAAAATGACCTTATATAAGTCGTTAGCATGATTTGCCAATAGAAAAATTTGTATTTTGGAATTTCTTTCATGCTTTCAAAAATCATTGGACTAGGAAAATAATGCAAAATGACATTGGATAATTTTAATACATAAGTTCAATACTTCATAGCTCTCTGTTAAACAAGGTAGGTTATGGTTTCTATTAATCATCTCTGCTTTTGCTTAATGTCAAGGTGGGAAGAGCACACTAGAGAATTGCCAGGTTTTGCAGGTACACCTGCTACTCTAAAATAATTGCAACGGTCCCTCTGTCCTCATCTCGAGTAGTTGGAGTTAGCTAAAATTGATGCTTTATTTTTCCAATGCTATTGAAGTTATAATCAAAACCAAACCATTAAATATTTGTGGCATAAGGATTTTTGTATTGGCAACATGGAGAGAACCTCTACTGTCTGCCGACCTTAGTTTTCTTTATACTCAAAATAATGTATATGATTATTTATTTAAACACCAAAAAAAGGATGCACATAAATCAACAGATTAATGCACGTTGTATTGTTGGCAACATAAGATTTATTTATATTAAATAATAAATTATTTAATAATCAATATATAATAATTTAAAAAATTATAATAGAATTACCTCTACAAAGTTATATACAAAATTAATATTTTTTAACATTTAATCATAAATATTTATAAATACACATACACAAGTGCTCATACATACATACATATGTATGTACATACATACACACACACACAGATATATATATATATATATATATATATATATATATATTTGTTTTTATAAAACCTGACATCTCATGGTAGAAAACTTAATCTTTTTTATTGAAATTTTTAATTAAAATTACAAAATAATTTTAAAACAAATTTAATTAAATTAATTAAAATTATAAAAAATTATTAATGTGATCTGAAGTTTATGTAATATTTTATGTGTAATTTTATACTTAATTTCAAAATATTACATATATATATACACACACGGTCACAATCAATTTCCAGTTGAATAAAGCCTGCTGGAAGATTATTGGTGTTGATGTAGTTAAGGCTGTTAAAAACTTTTTTAAACACAATAAAATGCTCTCTGGTATAAATGCTATTAAAATAGCGTTAACTCCTAAAATTAAAAACCCTGCCTCAGTATCTCAATTTTCCTCTATAGCTTGTTGCAATGTAATATATAAATGTATCCTAAAAGTCATGGCTGTAGGGTTGAAGCTTACAATATCTCCTATTATTTCTAATAACCAAAATTCTTTCCTCCCTTGAAGGAATATTCTGGATAATATTTTATTGTCTACAGAATTATTGAAGGGCTACAATAGGCAAAACATCTCTCCTAGATGTGTTTTAAAACTTGTTATACTTAAGGCTTATGATACTATCCAATGGAAGACCATTATTTATGTTCTCCATGTCATGAATTTTCCCCAACCCTTCTTAGCTTGGGTTTGTACATGCATCTTAACTGTAAAATACTCCATTAGCCTTAATGGGTCTCAATTTGGTTATTTCGCGGGGTCTCAAGGCATCAGACAAAGGGACCCTATTTCCCCCCGCCTTTTTATTTGTGTAATTGAAATGTTGACTTCTTTATTCAACAAGGCCATTTCTTGGAGTTTGATAGATTTTCATCCAATGTATAAAAATCACCAAATATCTTCCTTGATGTTTGCTGATAATCTAATGTTTTTCACCAAGCCTAACATTAAATCCATTGATGTTGTTTTGTGGGTTCTAGGTACCTTTAGTGCCATGCCTTGTCTGTGTATTAACACTAACAAGTCTAAATTTTAATTGCTGGGATCTCTCCTGCATTAAAATCATCTCTCATTGCTTTTTCAACCTGTCCCCTTTTGACCATGATGAAATGTATTTGGGTGCTCCTCTTATTTCCTCTAAGGTTACTACTCATCAGTGCATCCCTATGTATGAAAAATTAATAGATAAGCTTTCTTCATGACCAATCTCTAAGATTTCAACTACTGGTAGGCTTATTATAGCTAAGTCCATTGCCACTGCTACGTGTTTATACTATGCCAGGATTCATCCTTCCTGCTAAGCTTATTCTATGGTCAACTCGGCCTTGAATCATTTTTTTATGGCATGGCAATCCCTATTCAAGAAAGCTCATCCCTATATCCATTAAACCTATTTGTTATTCTTATGATAAAGGAGGTCATGGTGTAATGAATATTAAGCAATGTAATGTTGCTGCCTTAACATCTCCTATTAACAATCTTATGAATTATGATCAGAATCTTTGGTCGCTGTGGTGTTGGAGAAATTTAGTGAAGAAATCCCGTTTTCGGTTGATGCAAATTCCTCATGATTGCAGCTAGATTTTGAGAAATACTTTAAAGAATAGACAATGTTTTCTACCTATGATTCAGTGTACAATGAAAAATAAACATTTGTCTTCTTTTTAGCATGATCTGTGGTGTAATAGGGGGATTATTCTTGCCGATATAATTCCCTATAATTTAAGAGGAATGACTGGTATTGTTGATGATGCTAAGGTTGGTGTTTTTTAGCAGATGAAGCTGTCTCTTTCCTTTATTCAAGTCCTATGTGGTGAGGGGTGCATTGGCTATGATTGAAGGCAAATTTTACCATGATAGTGATAGTGCTACTGTATGGGGAGTAGTCATCACTCTATATCCAAGGTTAATAAGTTGATGACCTTCTACACTGTTCTTCCTCTCTTTCATTGGCGCTCTAGGATTCAGATGAACAACTCCATGCCTAAAGAAAATTTTCTACTATGGCAAATTGTTAAAAATTGCTTACACACTCGAAACAAGTTATTGTTGAGAGGAATGCTTCATTCTTCTTGTTGTGTGCTTTGTGTTCTTTATCCGGGAAAATTGATAACTTATTATTTTCTTGCCAATTTTCCTTCTTCATTTGGAAGAAAATTTTAAGACATTGTCAACTTCATGACCCTCACTCTAATTCCAGCATTGAAAGGTATACTATTTTCAAAGCTACCAGATGGAAGATTGGTAGGACAATGCTGCTTCTTAGGTTGGTTAAAAGCTGTGTTCACATGATTTGGGCTAAAAGAAATTCGCATGTGTTTTCATGAATTTTTCCTCTAAACATAGTCTCTTCCATGCCTTAGTCAGATTGTTTCATTTATCATAGCTTGCTGCTTTGCTTCCAGTTTCTTGTTTTTGTGGTCATTATGTTATGTGTTCCTGCATTCATGTTTCTCTACACTACTGGGGTGCTTGGTGGGTTTATGCTACTACTTGGAGTCCATACCTTATTTTCCTTGTGGTGTTGGGTATGGACTTTTTCTTGGTGGTTTTGGTTGGCTGCTTGGTGCTATTGCCTTGTTGCTTGGTGCTTTGGTTGTTGGTCATTTTGTGTTGCTGTATTTTTAGTTTCTTTTCTCCTGTCTTTGTTTATCTCCATATTTTCCATTTATACTTGTAATTTTTTGTTACTTGTTATAAATAAAAGGTAGGGGTCTTTTTAACCCCGCTGTCTTTGCCAAAAAATAATTTCTAGTTGAATAAATAGTTATATCATTAATTAAATATAAATATATTTATTAAAATTGAACTTTCATCGCCGCTGAACCAATATTGTACAAAAAATTTATAAATTTTAAAATGTTTATTATATTATTTTATCTTAAAGATGTAATATATAAATTAATAAAATCATATATATAATGTTACTGAAAAATAAAAAATTTGTTTTTCTTTAATTCCGTGTTGTGATTTTAAAGTTAGTATGTATACAAAAAATAATTTTAAACATATTTGTAGATGCACTAATATATTGAACCATCTAACATGTGATAGAACATCGAAACACTAGATTCGTAATATAAACTAACAACCTATAAACTAGTGCAATTATAGATAATAATATTATGTAGAACCATAAATAAGTTGTTTACCTTTCACCAAAGCATATGATTCACTCATTAAGACGTTTATGTAAACTCCTTAAGTCTTACCATAATCCAGAAGATGCTAGCTTCGAATTGCTGACCACCGACTATTGTATAACTTTGATTCTATATGATTTGGGTTTGAAAATATTAGAGGAAGGGGAAGGTGATTTTCGGCCAGGCAAAAGAATAGATGGAGGCTCCAAAAATTAATTTTAGAATGAGGGTCATGATGTAAAAAATGTAGGATCTAGATTCTTATTTCTCTCTTAAACATTCTCTATCTTTTTCCACATCAAAACCCAACCCCTATTACCATCATATGGCTGCCCATTCCATGATTAAATCATGGTCAAAAATCCTATGGTCATACGGGCTTCAAACCCACTTCAAGCCCAAACGGTATTTATTTCATTTAAATCCAATTTAAACCCGTATTAGTATCGTATATCGAGTAATATTTCTATAACTATTATAAACATATTTAATAATATTATCCAATATGTAAATTTAATTTTTTATTATTAATTAATCAAATTATAACAATTATAAATTATTTAAGTCATGTGGTCAAATGAGTATTCAACATTTTGGTTGTATGACTTTTAGGTATAAATTTGGTCAGCGATTAATATAGAACAATGCAAATATTAACATAACGTCACTTAGTAGATGGTGTAACATTTGGCTAAATATATCGCTTACCTAGTTTTGATAAAATCTAATTTTACTTTATTAAGCATTACCTGGTAGTGACGGCTATTTTCACCAATTCTCGTGATCAAAACTATGTCACTTTGGACTTATGGAATTTGGTAATGGTCAAAATTCCATTGTCATCCATATTCAACTTTATAGTTCAAATGCAAAGTCCTAAGTAATAATAACAACTATCATTGGCTGAAATACTTTAGCCAAAGACTTCGATTTTGAGTTCACTTTAGTTGACCATGATACTAACCTCATATAAACAAGAAGAAGAATCATCTCTTGAATAATGTTTCAGTTCCAGTACTTCCACACGACCCAACTATAGCTGTTCAATTATCGTCGTGCCACGATTTGACTATAATCAAAGTGGAGCTTCCATACTGAAGATAAATAGTATTCTCTATTTAAGAGAACCATGCAATTTTATCACATCGATATTCTCCGTTTGACATTAGTTGTGTCAACCAACAAAAAGCTATCAAGTGAGTTATTCCATAGTTATCCAATAACTATCAGTATGTAACCCCTTAGTGCCCCTAACAGTTATGAATAATACACTAACCAACATTTGAAGAGCGTTACGTACTCTAGTCTCGATACATCTTGATTAGGAATATTTAAAATGACATGTTTATTTTATTGTGATAAATCACAGATGGTTACAACGCTTTGTAACTGCTATCATAAACATACCATTTATGGATTTTCTATTAAACACTTCTAATAAAATTAATTAATCAATATAACATATTATTTCAAGTACATAATAGAAAGAAAACACCATTTATTTCGAACAAGACTGGTTATCGAGTTAGATATATAAAACAAATTATATAATTTCCCCTAAGGCATCCCCCTGACTCATCATTTTTTGCATATGACATCCGTATTTTCTTTCCATACTTTTGTTACGATACCTCAAGTTGAAAAAACCCACAATCTCTTTCTTCTTACCGCCCAGCTAAAATAAGATTTTCTTTTATCTTTATGACATGCTTGACTCCTGTGAATCTTACCAACTTTATATCAATCGTCTTTAGTCCAACCAAACCTATGTCATCAATCTCCATCTTGTAACGATTAGCAGATTCAACCTTACCCTTTTTTCCTTTATATTCAATGAGCGAATCCTTGCATAGATGGAAACATGCACCCAAATCAAGCCCCCAATCATTGGATTTGCCTTTATCAACCCACTAAATGATGTCATCAACTCAATCTCCAAATTTTTCTTTATTAACGCTATTTTCTTTAGGGTTAATTTTTCCCATCTTCCAACACCTTCATCTTCTCCTTATCTTTTCTTAGCTTTTTGTTGAATTTTAGTAAATAACCGAGTTTTTCATGGTAATTGCATATGTCATTCCTTTTCATTTTTGGCCGCTTTCCTTTCCTTAGTGCTTACTTCATCATCAGGGTTAACATATTCCTTTTCCTCCATGACCTTTTTTTCCTTTTGGTTTATCCTTTAAATCTTCTCATTAAGTAAGCTACTACCATAAATTCATTGAGATAACTTCATTTGAATTCGAGTTTTCCAGTGTAAGAGTGGTTTACCAACTCTATGGCAATGAACTTATTGAAATTAAGGATTTGTCTCGTCTCCAACTTTACTACTATTTGATTTACAATTTCTTGAAAGTCATTACGATGTTCTCCAATTCACAACACCATTATCAATTTTTAAAGTCGCCCATTACTAAAATAACACTGTCATTTTCGACCTTTCTTTTCTAAAGACATACTGACAACTTTTTGCATGGCGTAATTATGTCGTCGGAAACTAGTTAAAATAATAACCGTCCATCATGACGCAGCGGATGATTCGAAAACAAACTTCAATCGGTGAATGTAGCAATTGGTGAATTGATGAATACTGAATGGCCCAAATCCGTTGATCCAAAGATACTGGATTCTAGCTATCTTCGTCTCGTTGATCGCGCACGATACCGAGAAACAAAGATCTACGATTCTTCGGACGTTGATCTAGCGCACTAGATTCCGTGAATCGGCTTCTACGAACGTTGAATCGAGCGCACTCGATTATCCGAACGAGGAGATAGGAGATCACACTCAACTACCAATTAAAGAAAGCACAAAGCAATCAAAGAGAATTTTATTCAAAAAAATCAACCACCTTTACAAATGACACTGCTTGCCTATTTATAGGCGTACAACTCAACACTCAATTGAAAAAGTTACAACACAAACAGTACACGACTTAAAGAAAAAGAAGCAAAACACAGTGACTCGGCTCCTTTTCGCGTTTTTAAAAATAACTCGGTAATGGTTCAAGGCGGCAACTCAAATTTCACGCGACCTAATTTTAAACCGGTACCGACTTAGTTAATCTCGGCACATTTAACTCGGCTTCGACTTAAAATTATTGCAGGGATTTCATGCTAACTCGGCTCCGGTTCGCGACTTAACTAAAATCATTCGCGACTTATCCCTTTGCTGTAGTAATAGACTAAAATTGTTTGCGACTTTCTCTTCAAAATCCTAGCTCGCGAATAACGGATGGTTTAGGTTGGTTATGAGGCGAGGATGGATCGGGTTTCGCGCGCGTATGGCGGAGGCCAGGTCAGGTCGGAGGAATATTGGATTGGGGATGTTGGATCGGAGGTATTTGGGTCGGCTGCGATTGGGAAAAGTTAGCTGAGGGAATTGGGTCGGAGGCACATAGGTCGGAGGTAGTTGGATCGGCGAGAGTTAGGTCGGGGGGTTTGGATCGGAGATATTTGGATCGGCTGCAATTTAGGTCGGGGGAAGTTAGCTCGGAGGGGTTTGGGATGGCGTTAGATCGGCTCCGATCTAAGGTTGGTAATACATCATCCTCCCCTTGTTGGAAGGAATTCGTCCTCGAATTCACACTCTTGTCAACTTCATCAAGTTCCTCCCCATAATACGGAACCAAGTGTTTGATATTGAAAACATCAGAAGTATGAATATTTTCCGGTAATCTTAATCGATATGCATTATCATTGATCCTTTTCAAAATTTCTACTGGACCAATTTTTCGTGCTTTCAACTTGTTGTAAGTTCCCACTGGAAAACGATCTTTCGTCAACACTGCATAAACAAAATCACCTTCTTTGAAAACAACATTTCTCCGTTTCTTATCCGCCATATGTTTATACCTTTCATTTGACTTCTCCAATCGTTCCTGAACGATTCTATGGCATTCTGTCAACCCATCAACAAAATCAACAGCCCGTTTAACAACTCCTTTCTGACATGGTACTACTACCAAGTCCAACGGTCCCTTTGGTAAACTTGAATATACAATCTGGAATGGACTGAACCCTGTACTTCGGTTATTTGCATGGTTGTGAGAAAATTCAGCTTGGCTCAACTTCATATCCCAACTCTTCAAATTATCTTTCACAAGACATCGTAACAAATTTCCCAACGATCTATTAACCACTTCTGTCTGCCCATCTGTCTGTGGATGATACGCGCTACTAAAATTCAGCTTCGTTCCAACCATCTTCCACAAACTCAGCCAAAAGTGACTCAGAAATCGAGTATCTCTATCCGACACAATAGACTCTGGTAACCCATGAAGTCGATAGATTTCTTTGAAAAATAACTGAGCAACTCGAACTGCATCCGCTGTCTTCTTACAGGCTATAAAGTGTGCCATTTTTGAAAATCGATCAACCACCACATAAATGGAATCGTTTCCTCTTTGAGTTCTAGGCAATCCCAAAACAAAATCCATACTCAAATCAACCCAAGGCTTAGTCGGTACAGGTAATGGCATATACAACCCCGCATTGGTCGCTGTTCCCTTTGAAACCTGGCATGTATGACATCTCTCCACAAATCTCTCGACCTCTTTCCTCATTGACGGCCAAAAATAAGATTGTGAGATCAGCTGTAAGGTACGATCACGGCCCACATGTCCTTCCTCGTGCAATTCTTTGATAATCTTCATTCTCAAGCTACAATCTGGTATACATAAACGATTTCCTTTAAACAGAAAACCATCTACCATCACAAATTCATCAGTATTCCCATCCTTAACTTTTTCAACAAACTTTGCAAAGTAAGGATCTTCTTCAATCAACTCTGGCAATAACTCGAATCCCGTCACTTCAACTTTCAGTGTTGTCAATAAATGATTCCTTCTGCTCAAAGCGTCCGCCACACGGTTTGTTACCCCTGATTTGTGCTTAACGACAAAAGTAAATTGCTGTAAATAGGCAATCCATGATGCATGTCTCGCTGAAATCTTGTCCTGTCCCTGTAAGTGCTTTAACGCCTCATGATCAGTGTATAAGACAAATTCTTTCTGAAACAAGTAATGTCTCCAGTGTTTCACAGCTTGTACAACAGCATAAAATTCCATATCGTAAGTACTATATCTCAACTTTGCTCCTGATAACTTTTCACTGAAATAAGCGACTGGTCTCCCATTCTGGCTCAATACTCCACCAATTCCCACCTTCGAAGCATCAGTATGCAATTCAAATAACAACTGAAAATTCGGCAGTACTAGAATCGGTGCTGTCGTCAAGAGTGTCTTAATCTTCTCAAAAGCAACTCCTGCTTCCTCTGACCATATAAACTTCTTTCCTTTCATACAATCGGTTACTGGTGCCATAACACTGCTAAAATGTGGAATGAATCTTCGATAAAACGAAACCAATCCATGAAAACTTCGAACTTCAGTAATTGTCTTCGGTTGTGGCCAACTTCTGACAGCTTCTATTTTATTCTCATCCACTTGAATACCTTCCTTTGACAGAACATACCCCAAGAACAAAACACTGCTCGTCATAAACACACACTTCTTTGTTGCTGCATAAAACTGCTCTCGTCGTAGAATTATCAACACTTCTCGCAAATGCTGGATGTGCTCTTCCATATTCCCACTATAAATCAGAATATCATCAAAATAAACAACCACGAACTTCCCAACAAATGGTCTAAAAATCTGGTTCATCACTCTCATAAACGTACTAGGAGCGTTTGACAAGCCAAACGGCATAACCAACCATTCGTATAAACCTTCCCTGGTTTTAAAAGCAGTTTTCCACTCATCACCCGGTCTAATACGAATCTGATGGTATCCACTCTTCAGGTCAATCTTGGAAAACACAACAGCTCCGCTCAACTGGTCAATCAAATCATCAAACCTTGGCATAGGAAATCTATATCTTACAGTAATCTTATTCAAGGCTCGACTATCAGTGCACATCCTCCACGTCCCGTCCTTCTTTGGTACTAACAATGCTGGCACAGCACATGGACTTAAACTTTCCTGTACACGTCCTTGCTCTAACAACTCTTCCACTTGCCTTCTCAACTCCTCGTGTTCTTTCGGACTCATACGATAATGTGGCCTATGCGGTAAAACAGCACCTGGCACTAGATCAATTTGATGTTGTATGTCTCTCAACGGTGGCAATTCCTTCGGTAGCTCTTCAGGAAACACATCACTGAATTCTTCCAATAACGGCTTCACTTCTTCTGGAATTTCCACGGATTCAGTAGTTTCATGTCCAATTAACAAAAACACTTCAGGACTCTCTTCTACTTCTTCAACGAATTCTTTCAATGTCAATAACGTTTTCAACTCCTCAATCTCCTCAGATTTGTTTTCTCCGTGCTGTCTCTTCTTTGGCACTAAAATGATTTTAACACCTTCGAACATAAAACTGTAACTATTGGTCCGACCGTCATGCTGCACTGCTCGATCATACTGCCACGGTCTACCCAAAAGCAAATGACAAACATCCATCTCAACTACATCACACCAAATCTCGTCTTTATATTTCTTCCCAATAGAAAAGGGTACTCGAACTCGTTTATCAACCTTCACTTCTCCTCCTTTTCTCAGCCACGCTAATTTATAAGGATTAGGGTGTCTCTCCGTCTTCAATTTCAGTTTCCTCACTGCTTCAGTTGAAATAATATTGTCACAGCTTCCTGCATCTATCACAAACTTACATACTTTCCCCAATATAGTGCATGTCGACTGAAAAATGTTACTTCTCAACCAACTAGCTTCATCCTCTTGCTTTGGTGTTAAACAAGACCTCCTCATCATTAGATTACAGCCTTCGTCTCCCGATGCGATATCCTGTTCATTCTCCTCAACTGGACTAGAATCATCTTCACCCACATCCTCATCTTCAATCTCAGCAATCATAGTTCGCTTCTTTGGTTTTGGACATTCGTTGCTCTTGTGGCCCACTTCCTGGCAATTGTAACATTTGAAACTGCTGTTGACCTTCGCCTTTTCATTCTCCTTCACAACTGGTTTACTGACAGCTTTAGAAACACTGGAACTCCCATTAACACCTCTGCTTTGAATATTGGAATTTGTAAACACACCACCTCCTCGTCTTCCCTGCTTCTCCCAAGCCAACGCTTTCTGGTGCGCTTCAGCCACAGATCTCGGATCAAACATATTAACCATATCCTGGATCTGCATTCGCAATCCTCCAACAAACCTAGCAGTCAACTGTTCATCTGTCTCCATAATGTCATTTCGAGCAATCAGTTGATAGAATTCATCAGCATAGTCATTTACTGATTTCGTCCCCTGCCGTAGATTCTGCAACCTTTGGTACATAAGAGATTGATAGTTGTATGGTAAAAATGTAGCTCTCATCAATTTCTTCATCTTCTCCCAAGACTCAATCTTTGACTTCCCCATCCGTTCTCGTGTAAGTTTGGTTTGCTGCCACCACGCCAAAGCTCTCCCTCTCAACCTAGTAGCAACCAACTTTACTCGACGTTTCTCCGGCACTTCCTTGAAATCAAAGATTTCTTCAACATTAGATAACCAATCCAAGAATTCTTCTGCAACCATTCCGCCTTTAAATTCTGGAATCTCCATCTTCATTCCCGATTCCCATCGTCGATCATCATCAATAACCCGATATTGACGTTGTCCCTGATCTCTATCTCTGAAATGAACACTTCCTCTTTCACCATCAAACTCCTCATCAAAGTCTGATGTATAACGTTGTCGATCTCGTCCTCCAACATCTCTACTACCATTCCGTCGTTCAACATTTCTATTACGGTTGTCAACACTTCGATGATCTTGCTCTTCTCTTCTCTCTCGATCTGAATGGATCGAAGCTCTACTTCCCCCATGGTCTGATTCTGGCGAAACTCTTCTTCGATTTTGATTCATTTCAAGCATCATTCTCTCTAATCGACCAATTCCATCATTCAACTTTTCAGTGAAACTTTCGTTAATTCGTTGCTCCATTTCGTCAGCCTCTTCTCTTCCATACAAGGCATTAATATTGCGATGTCTTTGAGCTCGTCTCGGAGGCATGATTAAACTTCAAACAAACTTCAAAAAAATAAATTTTCAAACACCTTTCGAACTCTGATCCAAAGTAAAATAGATCGAAATTTCCAACTTGTCGTAATTTCACGATGTACACGATGAACACCAAATTCTTCAACAATGGCAAATCCGATCTTCAAACTTCAATTTCTCGAAACCCAAGTCTCCAAATGATGCAAACTCCTTGCAATCTAGCTCTGATACCAAACTGACGCAGCGGATGATTCGAAAACAAACTTCAATCGGTGAATGTAGCAATTGGTGAATTGATGAATACTGAATGGCCCAAATCCGTTGATCCAAAGATACTGGATTCTAGCTATCTTCGTCTCGTTGATCGCGCACGATACCGAGAAACAAAGATCTACGATTCTTCGGACGTTGATCTAGCGCACTAGATTCCGTGAATCGGCTTCTACGAACGTTGAATCGAGCGCACTCGATTATCCGAACGAGGAGATAGGAGATCACACTCAACTACCAATTAAAGAAAGCACAAAGCAATCAAAGAGAATTTTATTCAAAAAAATCAACCACCTTTACAAATGACACTGCTTGCCTATTTATAGGCGTACAACTCAACACTCAATTGAAAAAGTTACAACACAAACAGTACACGACTTAAAGAAAAAGAAGCAAAACACAGTGACTCGGCTCCTTTTCGCGTTTTTAAAAATAACTCGGTAATGGTTCAAGGCGGCAACTCAAATTTCACGCGACCTAATTTTAAACCGGTACCGACTTAGTTAATCTCGGCACATTTAACTCGGCTTCGACTTAAAATTATTGCAGGGATTTCATGCTAACTCGGCTCCGGTTCGCGACTTAACTAAAATCATTCGCGACTTATCCCTTTGCTGTAGTAATAGACTAAAATTGTTTGCGACTTTCTCTTCAAAATCCTAGCTCGCGAATAACGGATGGTTTAGGTTGGTTATGAGGCGAGGATGGATCGGGTTTCGCGCGCGTATGGCGGAGGCCAGGTCAGGTCGGAGGAATATTGGATTGGGGATGTTGGATCGGAGGTATTTGGGTCGGCTGCGATTGGGAAAAGTTAGCTGAGGGAATTGGGTCGGAGGCACATAGGTCGGAGGTAGTTGGATCGGCGAGAGTTAGGTCGGGGGGTTTGGATCGGAGATATTTGGATCGGCTGCAATTTAGGTCGGGGGAAGTTAGCTCGGAGGGGTTTGGGATGGCGTTAGATCGGCTCCGATCTAAGGTTGGTAATACATCACATCATCAGAAAATCGTTAGAAATTTCTAAGGTGTTATGGTAATGATAAATTTATCATTACCATACAAATACCAAGCAATTGGTAACCAATGTCGACCTACATCGGTGTACCAATAATGATAAGGTAAAGAAGTGTCAAAACCAATGGTTATAGTAAATTTACCAATTAAATTACTTTGATTTTCCACTATTTTAGTTAATCCTAACCATAATTTTTTTAAAGTGTATCATATATTAAGCAGATGCTTGTAGTATTATTTATCATGATAATTCTTTTTGGTTTTATTAACTTCAAAGTTTAAGATTAGCAAAATTATTTTTCATATTGTTGTAAATAACTTGTGATGAACCAAGAAAGTTTTCTAAGTTAACTAAAATAATAAAAAAATGTTAAAATAAGCATAAATGAAGTTACAATAAGTAACAAAATATTTACTTTTTTTATCGTTGTCAAAATTTTAATGTAATAAAATTTTAATAGTTTATTTATAAGAAAATTTACCATTATCAGTTAAAGATTTACTAATTTATCCAGTGTATAGTAAACATTTTACCAATAGTAATGATAAAGTATCGATAGTAATCTTTGACATACCAATAGTGTAACATCCCCTATCTTGAGGCCTGAAGCTAAGCGCTACAGATGCTGCAGTTATCCATAGTATTAACTTTCAGTGCCAAAATACAGTAACGTTAATGTATTCAAAATATCAGAAGCACATGAATCTAAAATAAAATCAACATAGATTTTAAAACATTTTTTTCTAATTACATTTAAAATCAATATTTCATATTCAAATACATAACTCCAACGATTCCTAGGTATTGATCAAATATAATTATTGCAAATTACGCCAAGAGCGACATATAAATATGTCCCCTTGGATGATTGAAATGCTAAATAGACATCTCAGTCTTAATATGTCACAGCATAATAAAACTAAATAGCTCCTATATAGTTAGCTTTGCCTTCTGCATATCTTCGGAGGCTTATTCGTACAACCTACTGAACTTGAAAAATCTCAACTCCCAATCTACTCAAATTAAATTTTGAGCACCCGAGAGTTTAAGGGGAAAATATAAACTTCAAGATAGACATAAATCTTGGTGTGAATAATAATTTTACATCTTGGTTTACTGATATTAAGACAGACCATGCCGCTTAGTGGAATGAGTTTCCCCTCACTGATATTCTTTTTTAAAACATGTCTTTTGCAAATCAGAATCCTGTAATCAAACTGATTTAAGCAATAATAGCGATACCATAAATGCACATAAAACAGGTAATCAATGGACCATCTGTCCGAACAATGTAGTTTTGTTTGGCTAACTCGTAACCATTAGCAGACTTGGGTCTACCAGACAAAATAAATAATCTAACTTCTGTTAGACACACTCCTGGACGGGTTGTCCTTAACTTACTTCTTCTAGGGTCACTACACCAAAAAAGGACTTTCGTAGCGTGGTAAAAATGCTACCAAAACTTTTAGTAGCATTTCAGTAAATGCTGTGATACAACATGCAACTAAAAGTTTGAAACTTTTTGTAGTGTTGTAGAAAAGGCTACCAAAACTTGACCTATTGTCGGGTTTTAGAACTACTACAAAAAGTTTCAGACTTTTAGTTGTATGTTGTATCGTAGTGTTTACCGAAATGCTACTAAAAGTTTTGGTAGTGTTTTTTCTAGCTTCGGAAGACATATCATGACTGTTTACATTATTTCCATAGCATTTACAAAATGCTACTAAAAGATATTAATTGCTTTTGTAGCATACTGTACATGCTACCATTTCCTGTTACTGGCTTGTCGCATTTCCAGTCAATCATCGCTCACATAATAGTCTTATTAAGACCAGCAATCAATCACATAATCGTTGTATTCAAGCTAACAATCAATCAATCACATAATCGTCATATTCAAACAGTTGCAAAAACACGTTAATAAATTAATCAAATATAATATCCATAACCATTTTCGATAAAATGAGAAAATTCTTATAAAATCCATAACCATTCATAAACAAGTTCACACAACAAGTGCTAACAAAATGTTATAGTATATATAACGATTAAAGCCATGTTCATAACTTGATTACTCACAATTCTTTGCTGCAGTTGGCCTTTACTCTTAAAACGCTAATTACCTGCAGATAAGTTTAATAATCAACAAATGATTATAAAGCTGTTTTGCATATTTAAAGTATAACAAATATCCTTAGTTAAACTTTTATTAAATTTAAATAATTTTTATAAAATTTAGTTAACTTAATTAAACTTTTACAAAACTTGGTTAACTTTTATAATAAACTTATCTAATTTTTAAAAACTTATTAATTTAGTTAAATTATAATAAAACTTGATTATTTATATAAATTTATTTAATTTTTATAAAACATGGTTAATTTATATAACATAATTAATTTTTAAAATTTTGGTTAATTTTTATAAATATTAGTTAAATTTTTATAAAGCTCGGTTAACTTAGTTATAACTTTACTTATATTAAATCAAATTTATTTATAACTATGGACAAGTATAACAATTAACAATAAGAACTTGTACAAAAATCTATTAATAAATATAATACATAACTAGTTTAAACTGCATTATATAATATAGATGATAATTAAATGAATCAACGGTTTTAACAACGGTTTTCATGTTGTACATGGATAGTTAGTGATTGGTCTATTTGTACAACACTGAACGATACATAGAAATTTTACAAGCTAAAATTGTGTAAGGATGGTACTATAAGTTCAGTGTATTTGTTGTATTAAACAGTACTTACTTAAATAAAACCATCTTTTCATCTTCCTTGTCTACTTTCCATTGTGATATTTGAACAGTTTTTCCCATGAGTGATCAATTCAAGCAACGATTCAATGAGAATCAATGGTTATTTTCTTTTTTCTTTTTTCCCTCCTTAATATTAGGTTTTCGGCAGAACCCTGTAAAGATTTACTATACTAGGAAGCCTAAGCATAGCTTGTAGCACTGCAAAAGAAATAGAGTGGGATGCGGTCAAAAATCCTGATCCATCGGGCAGAGTTGCACTTGGAGCTCATTTATCGACTTGTAGTGAGAAATTACTTTCATTGAAAAAGTCAATTCCTTGAACAAGATTCTAATGAGTTAGGATGTGCCCTAGATGGAAAGAGAAAAGTTAAATAAAGCAAGAATCAAATGCAAGGTTGATACCGTCGGTAGCTGTTTTATTTCCAGCTTCTAATAAATCCGTTTTGCTATCTTTTCCATCCTTTCACCACTACCCTTTCACCACTACCCTTTGTACTATCCCTTAAAACATATTGCGGTTGAAATGTTCTTTTTGGACACGGTTGTTATTGACAACAATTATTAGATGCCTAAGTAGTAACATAACAGAGGTGGTTATAAAAAAAAGCACCATAGAAGTGGAGCCTCTTCGCTTCTTTGAGTCTCGCTTAGAAGAACTAGGACTGGCTGTCATGGCTTCTCTTGCTCTTTGGCTAAGTCCTACGTCGACGGATATTCTTTGGCACGAAGCAAAAAACCTAGAATTTGAACGACTATAGAAGGAAATAGTGCAAATACACTAAACTTAAAAGTCAAAGTTAAATAATTTGTGAAAACAAAATTTTCTATGCATTGTAGCACCACACATGATCGTGAATAAGACATAATAAGGGAAAGATACATTTTGAAATTTAGTACTCAAGCCCAACTATTGTCTGAATATTTTCCAAAATAATCAAAATAGGTACCAAAATTTGAACATATGCATAATGACCCATGCAAACAGAACAAACACAAAACAGAACTAATTTCATGCTTGAATACTCAGTCCAGAAGTCCATAGCAGGAACAAATGGGGGAATCGAATACATCTCCTAGAAAAGTGTAGAGTTGAGAACTAGATGAGTGCATGCTTTAATAAATAAAAAGCAATTATAAATATTGGTGTTGTATTCGGAAACGTTTGGAAATTTTTTTGTTAAGGTGTTAGGAGAGATTGGTTTCCATTGCTCGTTTCAATAAAAATATAAAGTATGTACAAAATAATAATATAATTTTATTTATTAAAAATGTGTTCCAATCTAAATTTTACATGTTCCTATTATGGAATACGTTCGTATGTATTTAAAAAATGTTCTTAATTATTTAAAAACCACATTACTATCCATTTTCTAAGTAAACAACACTGGAAAGAGACTTGCTAAGAAATGTTGGCATTCTGCATGGTTTAAGAAATCAAGTATACTTCATGACTCATAATCAAAAGATATGATTCAATAAATACCACATAAGGTTCTAAATTTGCTTGTTTTCCCCGAACGTTATAATTTATAAGCAATAATAAAGAGGATTTGCATGTTATCCCCAAAAAGACCTAAATGACACTGTTTTAATTAAGCCACAACAGATGAGAAAGAAATTAACTAGACATGAAAATGATGAGTAAATTCTCCTAGACAAAAGGAGAGCGTATGTAATACTTAACCCATGCGTTTGCAAAATCAGGCAAACCTTAATTAAAATCGGAATGATGTTAAGATATCTTATTCGGCCTATATGCTTTCAACAGCATTTTTGCAAATCATATCTTCTTTTTTAGGAACTTGCATAGAAATTTTATAAATGTGAGTGGAATGGATAAACTAATTGCACATTATAGCAGTGGAATGCAATCAAAAAAGTATCATTCAATAAACATGCTGAAAGTTCAATGACTGATCACCATGAAAACACTTTGAAATAGGTAAATAATGGTATTCGTTGGGACATACCTTAATAGCAAATAAATAGGCTGAAAGTTCGATAACTGATAACCATGAAAATAACTTGAAATAGGTAAATATTGTTATTCATCAGGATATACCTTAATAGCAAATATGTCACCAGTTGTTCTTCTCATTGCCAAAAAGACACGGTCAAACGCCCCTTGGCTGATAGGCTTTAGTATGTCAAAGTTGTCAATAGAAGTTCTATCTTTGTGTACTGGGTGTACATGACTTGTCCTTAAACTACGGACCACATCATCCTCTTCATCCATCATTGTACTTGTGGCATCAGCCTTTTTAACATCGAATGCATCACACAACTAGAGATATTTCTTCCTAAAATATTAAACAATATAAATTATAATCAAGAAATGAGAAAATAAAGCACCCGATGATATTTTACTTGGAGTAATTTCATGCCATCGCGATGTGAACCGCAACAAATTCTTAGCAAAATTTCTAGAGGAACTATCTTTAAATAAGTTTGAATGCCAAATATATTTACCTTTGCATTTTAGATAATAGCTTTTTTGCGTTTGCTTTCTTTTACCCTAATAAATATGCGAGATCTTGTGCTCTGGCATATAAAGGGACCTATTAAAAAAAATTGTTGAGAAAACAATAAAATAGATACACGAGAATACAATATCTACTAGTTAGTGTTATATCTCTTTTAGTGAGAAACAAAGAATTCTCGGCCTCTTTGTTGATTCTTATAAAGAAACTTTCTGACTCATAGAAACATTTTTTTCCTTTGAATTTTTTTATTTTGGTAAATATAAATAAAAAACATAGGAATATATACCTTTGGAAATGCCGACTAAATCCTTTGAGCATCCTCTACTATACATGTTTTATCCAAATACATAACCATGAGTGCTTTAGGAGAAGAAACACAAGTTGACTTCAAAAGTGCTTGACATGACATATAGATTTTAGCTGCTTACAAAGACACTGTAATGCTTCATTTCAAGAAACACTTCATTTCAGGGAATACTTCGACCAGGTTTTTAGATCTTAATATCTTCAAAATAGAAAATTTAATAGCGATGCCCACGAATGACAAGTGAAAGAAGAACAAACCTTAGTTCAAAAAGCCAAATAGAAGCCTTATTCAAAGGAGTACAATAAAATCTATAAGAAAATATGTTTTTATCTATACTTGTGGGGGAATAAATATTATGCTCCTGATATTAACTGAACATCAATATAAGTTTTGCAAGAAAATTTACCTATACTACTTTCAACAAACGGTTCTAGATTCTAAAAGCTTATACCGGTAAGTTCCCTATCTTGAAACCAATTCTTAAATGTTGTTTAAATATGTAAATCCATCTGTTAATCCTAAAAACTACCCTTAAGTGTTCAAAATTATAGATCATGCTTACTTAATTGCAAGTTTACAAGGCATAATCATGAAAATTAACACATCAACTCTCCATTTATTTTTCTGCAGCAGATTCTTATAGCCAAGTTAAAGTTCAAACTTGACCTACCTCAACTAAATAACTGAAATCAAGTGAAAGAAACCAACTACAGTACAAATAATTTAATTCATTGTATTTAATTTATCATTTATACATATATGATAAGATTTTACCTGAGTACCTTTGTTCAAACATGAATACAATGCATATTATTGCCTGAAGTTCTGTTTAATTAAAATACACACAAAAGACGAAGCTTCATATATTACACATAATATAAGTAATAAAATCCGAATTTAACGATGATGACCAAGAAAATAAATTAACTTGGATAACTGGATTAATCATATGAATATGCGTGTAATTATACCAAGAAGATACATTTACAATAATTTCATGCTTTATTTCATAATTTGCAGCTTCTAATTGCATCTTTCCAGAAAGTCAGATTAATAGCTAGGTTGCAAAGAAACTCTACCTGACTAAAATAATATTGTATTTTTGTAGTGAATCAAAGCAAGCATACCAATTGAACAAAATTTAATATTTACTTTTCAATGCAAATTCCAGGACTATATATTTATCTTCCTGTAGCCACCGTGGAAAGCCACAATATGCTTTCATATGCAACTTAGAAGAATCTCCATCCTCTTAAGACTGTATGCTGACCTTTTTTTATATTGGTGCACTAAGATCTGCCTACAAAACTAAAAACATAAAAATGATGTATAATCATCTAAGAATTATTGATTTCTTGGATCTGGTAGAAATGATAACCATTCAGTATTACATAATACGAATGGTGCTTAAATGCTACATAGTACTGATGCTAGTATAAATTTGAGTGATTGCATTTGAGTGATTTGATTTACAGGTAGGATAACCTCGTCAGAATGCTCACACATTTTTTCAAGTGTTAGTACGACAAATTTACAATACATATGGCTTCTTTAAACTTTATGCATTATACTCTTATTACCAGGATATTTATATGTTCAATCTGACCATTCAGTCTTGCTCTCATTTAACCTCAGAGGTTACCGGTGACTCTTTATGCTCAAACTTATAGATAGTTTTATCGTGTGTCTCTATGACCTACTTCAGTGTAACAAAATAACATCAAAAATAGTCACAACTTCAGCTAATAATTAGATTTCCCTTATATGCAAGCTTATATAAAATAACATCAAAAATAGTCTCTATGACCTACTTCCATCATATAACACCAAATGGATGATAAATCTAGTTTAAAAATGAATCAATTTTCATAGAGAAAAGCTTACCAAAATTAAATTACCCTATAAGTGATATACCGTCTATCTTGTAAATCCACAAAATTGGAAACTAATAGGATATTCAACTTCATATTTTGTGCAGCAGCAGTGGTCATCCAAAGTAGTGTGTTAACGCTAAAATTTGAACGCTAACACCCCGGTGTATGAGTTATAGTTGTGAAAGCACCACCCGATAACTCGGGAACAGATTATAAGCAGATAATAGCGGAAGAGCAGTAAACAACAACAATTTTATAGTGGTTCGGCTTAAGGGTATAGCCTACGTCCACTTTAAGTACTTTTATTGATGATCTCGTTACAAGCTGATACAATTCTTTCCAAGTACAATACACTTTGAATTACAAGTCACTTAGAACAAGTAGCCTAAACTTCAATGGAGATTAGAGTCTTCAAATCCATGTTGGATGTGTGTGATCTTTTCTCGAAGTTGTTTGTAGCGTTTTTCGTGTCTTGAGAGCTTTAAGTGTTGGATTGGTTTGGAATGCAGCAGAGTAACGGCGCTTGAAAAGAATGAGCCAAAAGTCTTTGCTAGTTGGAGTTAGGGTCATATTTATAGGCATTTTTCAGAGTAAGATCATAGGTCGTGACCGACCTAAGTAAGGTCGTAGGTCGTGACCAACCTAAGTAAGGTTGTAGTCGACCTGAAGAGTATTGGCCCCTCCTTCCTCACGCATGCTGATTTGCACAAGTCATAGGTCGTGAGCGACCTATCCTCCTGTGGCATTGCATAGTCTTCTATACTCTGGTATTTAGGTCGTTAGCGACCTAACCTAGGTCGTGAGTACTTTCCTGCAGCCATAGTTAATCTTAAGTCGCTGAGTCCCTTAGGTCGCGACCTTCCTTAGGTCGCGGAGCTTCTTAGGTCGGTGGATAGTTAGGTCGCGGAGTTCCATAGGTCGAGTCCATCTTCAGGTCGCACTCACTCTTAGGTCGCGGCCTCTTTTAGGTTGCAGCTTTCTGTTAGATCGCAACAATCCTTAGATCGCCAAGTTACTTCTGCAGTTAAGTCGCGCCCTTTTTTAGGTCGCTTGTTCTTTTAGGTCGCGGCCTTTTTGGGTCGCTGCTGCCTTTAGGTCGAGACAATCTTAGGTCGCAACACTTTAGGTCGCAGCTACTCTTAGGTCGCTGGGTTCCGCTAGGTCGTAACCTTCTTCAGACCGCTAGGTCGCTTCACTAATTAGGCTGCTAAATCGTTTCATCTCTTGGGTCACTAGGTCGCGTCTTCAGTTAGGTTGCTTACTTTTAGGTCGCGGCAATAATAGGAGTTAACATCTGCCACTCGAAGTATAGGCCTATGTCATAGGTCGCATGCTTCGACTTATCTTTGCTAGGTCGTGAGCGACCTAAAACATATGCTAACTCGCGTGTCTACTCGCCTTCTTCTTTCAGCCCCATATAAACTGCTAGGTTGCTTCTTCTTCATTATCTAACTGCTCTAATTTCTTACTCTGCCATTAACAGAATTCCGCGATTTTAAAGACGAACTCAAGCAAATCATTCAGCAATTCATTCTTGCTATCAAATCACGTAAGCATCTTCGATCTTTATTCATTCCATAATCACCATCGAACCACGAATTCTAACCTCTGAACCCCAAATCGATTTTGTACGTCGTGCTTCACTCTGAGTTGCATTGTGATCGATTCCTGTTCGTCACTGGCTATTGTTGTTGTTGTGATTCCCGAACGCACAACAGTGAGTTAGGTCTATGACAGATCAGAGATATATGGAGTCGTTTTTCGAATGACTTGGTGGTATGAAAAGACGATGATCTTCACGAATAGAATGAGGGATTCTGCGCTATTAGTGTTAACGGGTTACTGGGTCTGATGTGCTTTAGCGTGGATAGGAAGTCAGCGACCTAGTAGATCTGAGCATTCTAAGATAACTTACGACCTAAGGGAAGCTCGAGGACTTTCAAATTCACGACTTAATTCTTAGGTCGCGTTGGGATTTGAACGACCTAGGACTTGGCAATTTTGCACATGCACTTTGAACAGAACGACTTAACAATTTAGCGACCTATCATTCTTGAATGACTGCATAGCGACTTAATATATCAACGACCTATACTTTGCGGCATAGGCTTTAGGTCGCGGCCGAGTTAGGACTTGGAAAGTTTGTATTGCCTTGAACCTTTTAACTTGCATAGTGCGACCTAATGAAGCCCGACCTATGCTAGGTCGCTGGACGACCTAAGACTTGTGAAATTCTGTGAAGACTTGGTTGAATTGTTTGAACTTGAATTCTGTTGCACTTTGTTGTAGGTTATCTCTAATGCTAATAACCTGTTAAACATAATATTTGCAGAAAACTGGGACGAATATACTGCCATTGACTGTCCACATCGAATGACAGATTAGTCGATAAAGAGTAATCAACTTAACTGAACTGTGTGAACGAAATGCTGTGAACCAATGAATTCAAGTGAAGTGTTAAAGCAAAACTAAAATATCCAGTTAAAACTGATTCGTTCGCATTAACACTACACTTGAGCTTTATATTAACAAGTCCTGAAATCTCATAGTCGACTAATTGTCAACTAGTTTGATTTCAGTTATGTTTGCTTTCTCCTTTTTTTTTTAGTTCTGCACAATACTTCACACTTTTTAGGAAACGTGCACCTTCTCATCTGAACATCCAGTCGCTTACGTAGAATGACGTCTCAACAAGAAGAGATGATAGAACACGCCGAAGGGGTTTTCCCGATTGCTATTCCACTAGAGAATCCTTCGGAAAGAACTCCTACCCTTTTGAAACAGCGGGCGCTTAATCAATTATGCGTTCAATTTGGCATTGCCGAGGCAGAAGTTTTACTCCCTGGACCAAATGACTTTGCTGATAGACCACCTTACGGTTTTGTTGCCATTAATCGAAAAATGTGCTTAAGTGGAGCAATTCCTCCTTTTAATAAATTTCTTCGACAAATCCTCCTTCGACTGACGATCTCTCCTTTCCAGCTGCACCCCAATGGCTATGCTATTTTGATGGGATTGTGTGTTCTGTTCAGGAGGACTCTTGACCGTCTTTCGAGTTTTGAGGAAATCTGTTACCTGTGCACTTTTGCGAAGAACAAGGACCACCCTTCAATTGTACTTGTAAGAGGTGCGAGGAACCGCAAACTTATTTTGGATTTGCCGGAGAGTGCACATGGTTTCCTGAATCAATACTTCTACATTCGTTGCCCCGCAGAATTTTACGCAGACAGGAGAGTAGGAAGTGAGATCTTTTTTCTCTTCTTTCTTTAATTTTATTCTAAGTTTTACCTGGTTCGTATTGCTAGATGCTGATTCCATTTCTTATTTTTACAGCACTTCCTCCTCCTTTTAGAGATTCCAGCCATAAGTCAGTTTTTGAAAGGCTAAGCACTGTGGCTGCTGAAGAAAGAAGCGCAAAATTTCTATTGACAGAAGAACTTCTTCATCAGTTTGAGCTCCTACATCCTTCTCGTTCCACTCAAATTCATGAAGTTCCAACGGAGGTTCCTGATTCTCCGACGAACACTCCTGATGCCCCGGTCTCCACTAAAGAGCACTTGCATGGAAGAACCTCTATAGAAACTTCACTAGTAAAGTGTTCAATTCCGAAAGATGTTGCGGGGCCATCTGACGAGTCTGTACTTGCCCCAGTTATCGAAGAGGAAGAACCTCCACGATCTTCCGAAAAATCTACTAACGAAGGAGTCAAGAAAGCAAGTCCCAAAAAACATGATGGTGATGATGTTTTCGGGGGGTTGAGTGATTTAATTGTGACTTCTCAAGAACTTTTCAAAGATGATGTCTCCAAAACTATCTCTTCTGTAATCGAGGCGACATCTTCTTTACAACAAATGTCAACTCCTCCTACCCAAGTTATCACTACCTCTATTCCACAGAGTGGTTTGTAACTCGATGCGTGTAGTTTACACGTTACACGACACTTCGGATTTCTCATCACTTCTACGCACTTATCTTCTTGTACTTTAAAGATTTCTAAAGCTTATTATTTTTATTCCAGATTCTCCTATGGGGCGCAGCGGCTCGTACTATGATGATTTCCAGCGCTACGGGAGGCGTAGCCAGTATGATTACAGGCGTTACCTCCCTTCTTACAGAGAATCGGATGAAGAGAGGGCCATCAGGAAAGCCGACGAGAGACGAGCATATGAAGAACGTCACCGAAGGGAACAAGAAAGACATGACCCTCCCCACAGAGGTGATGATACTCAAAAGAGAAAAGCTCATGATGAGAGAGGTAAAGGTCACATAGACGATTCTTCTAGCAAGCGGGCTAGACTTACCGAAGAAACAATGCCGACAGCTTCTGAACATGTTCCTGCTCAATCTCCTGCTCCCGTTCGCTCCGACATTCAAGCAATCATCAACCGGCCCGCATACCAAGTCGGGCAAGGTCCTCCCACTCTTCAAAGTCGATTTCCTCAGTGGTGCTTGAGAGGGGTTCGATTTGATCTCGACTTGGTTCCTCTTGACAAACCGGCTATGTTGCGAAATCTTGATACTGTCAGGACCGATATTGAAAGAATGTCGAACTGGCAAAAACTTGTCGACGAGCTTCAGAGGGTTAACCGAGCCAATCTCGAGGCCATGCTCACAATGGAGAACGATAAGACTGAGTGGCAGAAGACTCTCGAACAGCATGACGCCGAAATGAGAAGTATTGCTTCCTATAATGAAAAGCTGGAAGCGGAAGTAGAAAAGCTCAAGGAAGAATTAGCTACTTCATCTACTTTCCATTCTCAAAAGGAGAGCATGCTTCAGCAACAAGTACGAGATGCGCATGCCAGTCAAAGGGCAGTCGAAGATAAGCTTACACACCAAGAGAAGGTCATAGAAGAATATCGTGCTGAAACTTTACAGCTGCGAGAACAGGCCGGCTCTCAAAGCTTGGAGATAGAGATGCTAAAAGCTCGACTTGCTATAGCCGAAACGGAGCGTGACGAGGCTGTTGCTGGTAAACTCGCGGCCGAAGAGGCCCATCAAGCAACCAAAGCTGATATTAGCTCCACATTATTTGATTTCTATCTGCATAGCATTTTGGGGCGTGGCAGCCTTGCCTTTCTAGGCCCTAAATACGAAATTACATTAGCTGAAGTCTGGGAGGCAGCACTTGATATGCTAGGTGGCAAAGGTGCTGGCTACGCCGAGGCAGCTCTTGAAGAGCATTATCTCGATGATGATGCCTGCGCCGCTCTTGCCAAGGGAAAAGAGCAACTCGCCAAGGTACGGGCCGGAATGGCGGAAGGGGAACGTTCTGAGAAAGAAATACCGCCTACCACTTCTGAACGTCCTTTAGTTTCTCCCGAAGTGGACATTACAGGCTCTAGTGCTCATTCGCCGCCTCCTATAAGAACCGGGGTAATCACCCCTACTGATGATGAGGCTTTGGAGGATATCGGGGCTCAGAATTATGAGATTGAACTTACGAAGCAAACATCTTCAGGTAATTTTGATATTGGTCCGATTCAGGTGTATCGCTTGCTTACTCCTCAAAAGTTTGATGAGCTTCTCGATTACTTCTTGAATCTCGATGAACCCATATCTCCCTTCTTTCGGGGAGATACTAATATTTTTAATTTCTCTTCTTCTACAGTTGAAACGTCAAGTGCTGTGCAGACTTCACTTCCTCCGGTTATCCCTCCTCCGTCTCTTCAGGTGACTCCTCCTTCTGCTTCACAACCCGGGTCACAAGAGGAACAGATTGAGGCTCTTCATGGCTTGGATGACCCTATCGCTTCACAAGAGCAGAAGGACGAGGGACTTGAAGGAGGCGAGATCTCTCCGGAGCAGACTCCCTTTGATGACGTAGTTTTGTCCGCTCTTGTTACTCCAGGGAGTGAGTCTTCTTCGAAGAGAAGAAAGAAGCACGGAGCATCGAAGAGGAGGGGGAAGAAAATCATCACTACTGAAGAGGAACCGGAAGTCGCACCGGTTGCACCTCCCTCTCCTTCTTCCCTTATGCCTATAGATAGACCTGAAAAACTAATCATTCGGCCAGGCAAAGGGTCCAAGGGTGGCAAGAAGAAATGAAGACTTCAGCTTTTAGCTTCTCGTCTTTTGCATGTATTGGTCGAGAATTGTGCGGGTATCGGCCCCCCGCTTTTCTTTTGTTGAAACTTGTACCTGTATATAAAGTAATGTTGAATAAAATGATTCCTCTTTCTTTGTATAAACTCCTGTTTGAATTTGAGAATGCATTTATTATTCATTTTTGCACAAGTTTATTTATATGACATTGCAGTGAGCTTATGGTATGTTGTTTGAGCATACTTTACCGATGTAGCTATATCATATCGTATGCAACTATACCATGCTGCCCCCATATCATAAGCTTACTGCAATTTTCTATACTTCGAGGGGACTTGCACTCTTATTTTCTGTAGAATGACTATTTCATTCGTGAAAAGATTTTTCATAGAGTACAACTCCTCTCATATAAGTTTTTACGCTTTGTCTTTCGAAGAAGTCACTTTTTCCTTTTGCGTATGTACACATTTTGCCAAGTGAATTCTTCTATGTGGTAAAGCGGACCTCTGAATGTACTTTAACTTTCTTTCCCCTTTTTTTTTAGAATAGGTAAATCACTCTTCCTTCGAAAGTTAAAGTATGCTCTTGATGAGGATTTTTCTTTTAAATAGAAATTTGTACCTCTGAGGAGAGATTTTTTCACGTTTCAACGCTTGGAAGTTTTATTTCAATCTTGGTGAAACGTGTACCTCCAAAGAGTTGTGCCTTTGAAGAAAGCCTTTTCACGTTTCAACACTTGGAAGTTTTATTTCAATCTCGGTGAAACGTGGGCTTCCGAAGAGGTCTTTCTTCTTGATTATGCTTTCGGAGGGGGGGTTGTACCTCTGGGGAGGGATTTTTCACGTTTCAACACTTGGAAGTTTTATTTCAATCTTGGTGAAACGTGTACCTCCAAAGAGTTGTGCCTTCGAAGAAAGCCTTTTCACGTTTCAACACTTGGAAGTTTTATTTCAATCTCGGTGAAACGTGGGCTTTCAGGAAGGTCTTTCTTTTGTTTTGCATTTCAACTTTGGTGAAGTGAAATTCCGAAGAGCGGTTGTTACACTTCAACTCCTGGTGAAATGTGCCTCCGAAGAGGTCTTTATTTTGTTTGCATTTCAACTCTGGTGAAGTGAAATTCCGAAGAGCGGTTGTTACACTTCAACTCCTGGTGAAATGTGCCTCCGAAGAGGTCTTTATTTTGTTTGCATTTCAACTCTGGTGAAGTGAAATTCCGAAGAGCGGTTGTTACACTTCAACTCCTGGTGAAATGTGCCTCCGAAGAGGTCTTTATTTTGTTTGCATTTCAACTCTGATGAAGTGAAATTCCGAAGAGCGGTCGTAACACTTCAACTCCTGGTGAAATGTGCCTCCGAAGAGGTCTTTTATTTCGTTTGCATTTCAACTTTGGTGAAGTGAAATTCCGAAGAGCGGTCGTTACACTTCAACTCCTCGTGAAATGTGCCACAGAGAGGGTTTTCATCGCCTGGAAGTTACTCTCTCATGGTTGGAGGGTCATGACTCCTCCAATCTTTTTTGTTGAGTAGAGAACTTTCTTTTTTGTGGCGTATGACCCATTAGAGGTCTTTATACTCCGAAGAGTTGTGCCTCCGGAGAGGACTTGTGCTGCCGATGATGGCTTTGGTTGTTCCTCTGTCCACTTGCTTATGCCTTTTCAATGATCCTCTGCTTTTTTTTTTAGCTTTCATTCCCTTTTCTCACAAGTAACTTGTTTAATCCAAGGAAGTGTTCTTCATTGTCAGGCAATTTCGTGAGAACGAGCACTAGCTTCTTAATTGGATGTTTGTTTGTTCAAACGATCTCAATTTATTAGCAAAGACCCGTTTCTGTCGAAATCATAGGCCGTTCAATTGAAGTACTTCCTATCTAGGATTTGAATTCGGGACTTTTGTGACTTGAAATTTGGCGAGAATCACTTGGTCTTTTTATGTGCAAGTTTCACTTCCATTGTCTGCAAAAATTTAAATCGACATTTCAGCAATACATTCTATATACTTTTTATATCGAAAATAAAGCAAACATGTAATAATAATAAGGAACACAAGATTTATAGTGGTTCGGCCAGGAAATTAGGCCTACATCCACTTTATATTCTTTCATCATTTACTTGCATCAGTTTTACAATTGCCTTCAACTACAAGAATCATACATTCATAATTCTTTTTACAATATTTCAACAAAATTTTCAAGTATAGTATGGACGCAAATGGTTGCTGTTCCATGCCCTTGGAATTTGATCTCCTTCAACAGTGGTGAGTTTGAATGTGCCGTCAAGAAGCTTTTGACCTATGGCATATGGTCCTTCCCAATTTGGGCCAAACACACCTGTCGCTGTCATAATTCTCTTCAGAACTAGGTCTCCAATCTCAAAGCTGCGTTGGCGAACTTTGGAATTGAAATGTCTGGCTATTCTTTGCTGATGAGCTGCAATTCTGAGATTAGCCTCATCTCTTTTTTCATCAAGGAGATCTAGCGCTTCAAGCTGTAGCTTTTCGTTTTCCGCTTGATTGAAATGGATTCTTCTGTGTGAAGGGACCTCTATTTCTACCGGAATCATTGCCTCTCACCCGTATGCCAATGAAAACGGGGTGTGCCCAGTCGCAGTTTTGTGAGTGGTTCTGTATGCCCATAGTGCTAGTGGTAGCTTATCGACCCAACCACCTTTTGCTCTTTCAAGTTGCTTCTTGATGGTTGACTTAATAATTTTGTTCACGGCTTCCACTTGCCCGTTTGCCTGCGGATGAGCCATTGCTGAGAAGCTTTTCCGGATTTTGAATCGCTTGCAAAAATCTTGGAATTCTTCACTTTCAAACTGAGTTCCGTTGTCTGTAATTATTTTTTGAGGCACACCGTATCTGCAAATGATGTTTTTAGTCACAAAACTTATCATCTTCTTTGAGGTGATAGTAGCCAGTGGTTCAGCTTCTGCCCACTTAGTAAAATAATCTACAGCAACAATGGCGTATTTAATTCCAGATTTGGCAGTTGGCAACGGTCCTACAAGGTCTATTCCCCATATTGCAAACGGCCATAGACTGACCATCTGTGTAAGTTCAGTGGAAGGAGCTCTAGGAATTTTGGCGAATCTTTGACATCTGTCACATTTTCGGGAATACTCTGCTGCATCTCGATTAATTTCTGGCCAAAAATATCTGTATCGGACAATTTTCTTTGCTAATGTTTGGCCACCTGAATGATCACCACATTCTCCTCCGTGTACCTCTGCTAGGATTGCTTTAGACTCTTCCCTGGATACACATCGAAGTAATGGCATTGAGAATCCTCGTCTGTATAATCGACCATCCTGGATTATGTATCGAGAGGCTTTTCTCAGTAGCTTTTGTCGTTCTTTTGAGTTCCCTGGTAAGGATTCATTAAGCAGGTATTCTGTTACCGGAGCCATCCATGATTCTTGCTCTTGAGACATGCTCATGATCCAATCAATGTCCATCTCATCAATGCTAGGAGTCGACAGGACCTCCACTGGTGTTAGCCCCAGAAATTGAGCTTCACCTATGCTAGAGTACTTTGCGAGAGAATCTGCTTTCGTGTTTTCCTCTCGAGGAATGTGACTTATCATGTAATGATCGAAATCACCCAGGAGCTCCCAAGCCTTTGACAAGTAGGCGGGCAGATTCCCTCCTGTTGCTTGGAATTCCTTTTTGACTTGGCATACAATAAGCTGAGAATCACTGAATATCTGTAACGCTCGGATGTTTAATTCTTTAGCAATCCTTAAACCAGCGATAAGGGCTTCGTATTCTGCTTCGTTGTTTGTTGAAGGAAATTCCAATCTTAGTGCATAGCATAATGATCGGCCTTCTAGGGTCTCAAGTACAACTCCGGCTCCAGAACAGTAGTCGTTTCTCGCACCATCGACATATAACTTCCATTGGATTGGGGAATCGTCGACTGTTTCCTCCTCACTGTTACCCTTATCTGTGAATTCTGCGATGAAATCTGCTAAAGCTTGTCCATTGATTGCTTTTCGGGGATGATAAGTGATGTCATACTGACTGAGTTCAATATTCCACTTTAGAAGACGGCCCGAAGTCTCAGTACGAAACAGGACTTGCTTTAAAGGTTGATCAGTGAGGACTCTGATAGGATGAGCTTGAAAATATTGCCTCAACTTCCTAGACGCAATCAGTAGGCAATAGGCGAGTTTTTCCAACTTAGAGTAATTCATCTCTGCCCCAGTGAGTCTTTTGCTGATATAGTAAACTGGACGTTGAATCCTTTTGTCTTCTCGTATCAGCGCTGCACTTAAAGCATGAGATGATACTGCCAAGTATATAAGAAGATCCTCGCCATCGCCAGGCCTAGAAAGTATTGGAGGCGTTTCCATATGGCGAATCAATTCATCAAAGGCTTTTTGGCATTCGGGAGTCCAATCGAAGTTTTTCTTTCCTTTCTTTAGGGCGTCAAAGAATGGGATGCATTTATCTATGGCTTTAGAAATGAACCGACTCAAGGCGGCGACTTTTCCATTGAGACTTTGCAATTCCTTCTTTGTTCTAGGAGCTTTGACTTCTTTCAATGCAGTAATTTGAGCTGGACTGGCCTCAATGCCCCTAGCGCTCACGATGAAGGCTAAAAACTTGCCGGATTCCACTCCAAATGAACATTTTAGAGGGTTAAGCTTCATTCCGTATTTCCGGAGGACTGTAAACATTTCTGCTAAGTGTTCAATGTGATCCGCTGCTTTCTTAGACTTTACTAACATGTCGTCGACGTATACTTCCATAGTTTTGCCCAATTGCGGTTTGAACATAGCATTAACAAGTCTTTGGTAGGTTGCCCCTGCATTTTTCAATCCAAAGGGCATAACTCTGTAACAATAAAGACCAACATCGGTGATAAAGCTCGTGTCCTCCTGATCAGGTTCATGCATCATGATCTGGTTGTATCCGGAGTAGGCGTCCATAAAAGACAACAACTCATGTCCCGCTGTTCCATCTACCAGTTGATCGATCCTGGGCAATGGGAAGCAATCTTTGGGGCAGGCCTTGTTTAGATCCGAAAAATCGATGCACACTCTCCATTTTCCATTAGCTTTTTTAACCAGCACTGGATTTGACACCCAATTCGGGTAAGAAGATTCTTTGATGAAGTTATTTTCCATGAGTCGATCAACTTCTTCTTTTAATGCTGCTGACCTTTCTGGACCTTGGGTTCTTCTTTTCTGTTTAACTGGCGTAAAATTTGGGTCAATATTCAGAGTGTGTACCGCAACTTCTGGGGATATTCCACACATATCAGCATGAGTCCAAGCAAAGACATCCAGATTTGCTTTTAGGAAAGATATCAAGATATTCTGAATTGACGCATTAAGCTATGAACCCACATTCAACACCTTATTTGGGTCCTTCGGGTCGACAGGTACCGGTACTGTCGTTTCCACCGGTACTACTTTATTCTCCCCTACACTGGCTTTTCTGGGATCCATCTCTTTTCATGCCCCGCTATGCTCGCCAGTGCAGGGTCCGCCCCGTAATTGCTACAAGGCTGAATCTTTTAAGCGGACCGGGGTTGCCGCATCCTTTCCCATTTCCCTTTTTCTTGCCTCTCGCAGCTTTGTCAGATAACACTCCCGCGCAGCATTTTGATCCCCTTTTATAACTCCTACTCCATTGTCTGTAGGGAATTTAATGGTGAGGCACCATGAGGCTAAAACAGCTTTGAATGCTGCGAGCGTTGGACGGCCAAGGAAAGCATTATAAGCAGAAAATTCATCGACAATCACAAATGTTTGCTTGCGGACTACTTTCCTTTCTCCTTCTCCAAGTTCTACAAGCAGATCAATGGTTCCTATTGGTTGCTTTGGCTCCCCAGTGAAGCCAGCGATTTTCTGCGATGAGGCTTGTACATCGACCATAGGGATTTTCATTTGGTCGAATGTCTTCTTGAAGAGGATATTACATGATGCTCCGCAATCAATGAGAACTCTTCTGACAATGGCTGGTCCGATACCAGCTGAGATGACTAAGGAATCTAGGGTAGGAGCTTCGATACCTGTGGAATCTCTGGCTCTGAAAACAATATCATCACTGAAAGTTTTCTGTTGTTTCAGAGGCGTAGTGTCTTCTAAAACAAAGACATCTTCTTCGGCTGGAACATATTTCAAAGCCCTGGTATATCTCTCCATCTCACCCCAGCTCTTGCCAGCTGGGTGAGGTCCTCCTGTAATGACATTGATAATGGGTCTTCCAGATTCATGCCCTGCAGCCTTCTCACCTGTCCTAGGCTGATGAACAGGAGCTTGTTGCCCCTGACTTGACGATGCAGGATTGTTGCTATTCTTTTTCACAAATTGCTGTAGTTTTTTTTCCCTTAACAACTCTTCAATCAGATTTTTCAACTGTCGGCATTCGTCGGTTTCGTGACCGGGTTGATTATGGAAGCGGCAGAACTTCCCACTCTGTATAGCCTTTTTCCCGGTCCTTAGAGGAGGAGGTTTAGGAAAGTCAATAGAATCTTTAGTGGCAAGGTAGATACGCTCCGGCGTATCTGATAAAGGAGTATATTCTGATGGCTTGAAGGATCGGGGCTTCTTCAGATTACTCTGCTTCTTCCCATTGTTATTTTCCCTTTTTTGCCCTACAGATTCATTCTTGCGTGGAACAATAGTGTTATCTTCGGCTTTTTCCAACACTGCCTTTACCGGTACGGGACGGCTTTCTAAGCGTATGAATTCATCTGCTTTTTTATAGAACTTTTCAAGGGAATTTGGTTCCTTCATGTTTAGCCACTTCCCAAACTCGCTCGACTTGTCAATACCCTTCATCAGATAAGTCAATATCATTCGCGGTTCTGCATTGTCCACCTCAGCTAGCGCTATATTAAAGCGGTTTAAGAAAGATCTGATAGTCTCCCCTGGATTCTGTTCTAAACTCGACAGCGACATGATGTCCTTGGCTTTTGAGGCGTATAATCTGAACTGCTCCTTAAACTTCCGGGTTAAGTCAGAAAACTGATCGATAGATCGGACTGGAAGTTTGGTGAACCAAAGTAGAGCTACACCTTCGAGATACACAGGAAAATATCGACACTTTATTTCATCAGAGGCTCTGGCACCTGTCATGTGCCAATCATACTTGTATAAGAATTCGTTCGGATCACTCATCCCCCTGTAAGCTGGAATGGTTGGTGGGACAAACTTCCTTGGGAATTCAGCCTTTAAGATTTTCTCAGTAAAAGGAGTTTTACTTGGGGCGAAACCCCATTCTTTCTCGTCTTCAACCCTCTGCATACTTTCTTTCATAATTTGACGGACCATTCCAAAAAGATACTCCTCATCATGTCGAGTTCTAGATCCACCAACCTCTGGAAGTGTTTGTTCAAAGGGGCTAGCAGCCCTTTCAGGAGCATTTCTTTCTTCAGCATCACGAATGTTGCCAGCAAAATTCCTTTCATTATCTGCCGGTCGACGGTTTGCCCCAAGCAAATCGTTCAACCTATTCAGAATTAGGGCATTCTGGGCATTCTGAGCCTCGAATTGTGCATTTTGGGCATTGATCTGTTGGTTCAGCCCTAAGATTGCAGCATCCAGCTCTGCTTTTGTAACTCCGACAGCTGGAGTGACTTGATTCGATATAGGGGAAGCGGAGGTTCCCTCTTGAATATTCCCAGATCTGACAGATCTACTTTTCCTTCCAGGAGCCATAATCTCGGATAGACTTCTGGTTTTCGAGGAAATTCTCTCTACAAACCTTTTTGGAGCAATGATGATAACTCTCCTGAGTTCAATTCTCAGTGAAAGCACCAAAAATGTTAACGCTAAAATTTGAACGCTAACACCCCGGTGTATGAGTTATAGTTGTGAAAGCACCACCCGATAACTCGGGAACAGATTATAAGCAGATAATAGCGGAAGAGCAGTAAACAACAACAATTTTATAGTGGTTCGGCTTAAGGGTATAGCCTACGTCCACTTTAAGTACTTTTATTGATGATCTCGTTACAAGATGATACAATTCTTTCCAAGTACAATACACTTTGAATTACAAGTCACTTAGAACAAGTAGCCTAAACTTCAATGGAGATTAGAGTCTTCAAATCCATGTTGGATGTGTGTGATCTTTTCTCGAAGTTGTTTGTAGCGTTCTTCGTGTCTTGAGAGCTTTAAGTGTTGGATTGGTTTGGAATGCAGCAGAGTAACGGCGCTTGAAGAGAATGAGCCAAAAGTCCTTTGCTAGTTGGAGTTAGGGTCATATTTATAGGCATTTTTCAGAGTAAGGTCGTAGGTCGTGACCGACCTAAGTAAGGTCGTAGGTCGTGACCGACCTAAGTAAGGTTGTAGTCGACCTGAAGAGTATTGGCCCCTCCTTCCTCACGCATGCTGATTTGCACAAGTCCTAGGTCGTGAGCGACCTATCCCCCTATGGCATTGCATAGTCTTCTATATTCTGGTATTTAGGTCGTTAGCGACCTAACCTAGGTCGTGAGTACTTTCCTGCAGCCATAGTTAATCTTAAGTCGCTGAGTCCCTTAGGTCGCGACCTTCCTTAGGTCGCGGAGCTTCTTAGGTCGGTGGATAGTTAGGTCGCGGAGTTCCATAGGTCGAGTCCATCTTCAGGTCGCACTCACTCTTAGGTCGCGGCCTCTTTTAGGTTGCAGCTTTCTGTTAGGTCGCAACAATCCTTAGATCGCTAGGTTACTTCTGCAGTTAAGTCGCGCCCTTTTTTAGGTCGCTTGTTCTTTTAGGTCGCGGCCTTTTTGGGTCGCTGCTGCCTTTAGGTCGAGACAATCTTAGGTCGCAACACTTTAGGTCGCAGCTACTCTTAGGTCGCTGGGTTCCGCTAGGTCATAACCTTCTTCAGACCGCTAGGTCGCTTCACTAATTAGGCCGCTAAATCGTTTCATCTCTTGGGTCACTAGGTCGCGTCTTCAGTTAGGTTGCTTACTTTTAGGTCGCGGCAATAATAGGAGTTAACATAGTGTAATAGTCATGGGAAAACCATTAGAAAACCAACAAAACATTGTGACTGCATATGGCAGAATTGACCGGCATGAGTTAACCGGTATCGTGGTAAATAGGTGTAATATTGTAGCAGATGAATCATTGAAATCAATGGTTGATCCAAATCTTATAGTAATCCAATAAGCACCAATTCAAACTCTGAAATAAAATTTCATTAAAATTTGAACAAAATTGAAAAATCAAAGAATAAATAAGAAGCTCACCGACGTGGTGTGGCATGGGAGGTTAATAACTGAAGCGATGTTACGGAGGCGGTAGGTTGGCTAGATACTAAAGTGGTGATGGGAGGAGGTTCTAAGCTGAAGACAAAACAAGGTATGTTCTTTTACGAAATATGACTAAGAGAATTTACTTTCTGTTTTGGATTGAGAGAAGCTTAATTTAGAGTTTTAGGTGATTTAAACAAAAGATGCGAGGGAACGAAAAAAATAAAGAAAGAAAGCAAAAAAAGATTTGTCGCCTTCTAAATTTTGGGCGGGACTAGTACAACAGCAGTGATTTTTCTAATTTATTTTATTTTTTACATCAACAGATGCACTTGATGATTAAACGCTACTTTATAATGCATCCAATATTATATTTTATTGTAGTGATCCCAACTAAAATTGAGTTATTTTTGGATGGAAAAATGCATGATATGCCTTTTTCACATGATAGACAAACATTCATAGTACAAATATCTAATTTTAATAATGTAAATAGAATCGAGAAGCAACTGCATTACTATACCTAGCGCCAAGCAAATTAAATGAACTATAGCTCATAACATAGTAACTTATATATTTGGAAAATTTTATAGAAGCACCAGATGAAAGAAAACTTTATGATTAAATGCATGGCTACTTCTTCTAATGCCTGGTATTTTAATAGCTCAAGCCTTTCGTTTTAGTATTATTCAATTAACCCACCTTGTAGCTCTACCAATAATATATATTATCAGCAACCATATCCTTGATAATCCAGCCATGCCTTGCACCAATCTTACCTTTTGCTTAACACCATGTCTTAATCTCAACAACGTCACCCCTAATATAATAAATGCAGTACTTGAGATTCCATGCAACTATAATATGATATAAGCACATAAAATGCAGAAACTTATAATAATTAAACTCACCGTGCTGGACACTTATGTATCTCAATGTGCATACGAGACTTAACCCTAATAAGATGAAGTTATGCATGGTTGTAACTAACTTCCAAGATCCAAATTTAGGAAACGATATACATTGCCAATTGTTGACTTAATATTATTTGAACTTATTAGGTATTATGCTAATGAACATTGATAAAAAGAGCATACTGTTATGACAAAATATTTTGACTCAATATTATTTGAACTAATTAGCTATTATGCTCATGAACTAATTATTACGTATTATGTTAATGAACATTGATAAAAAGAACATACTATTAGGAAAAAATATTTTGACTCAATATTTATTTCTTTTAAAATTTGACTGTTATATACATGTCTAAGAGATGCCACTTCCCATACAATTCATGGTCTGCCACACTACTACCATGATCTTCTTCACGTATAATACTTTCTAATTTTTGAACATCTGCACTATTTTTTGAGTGTTTTATGATAAAACAAAGTAACAACATAACCGTGATAGACGACTCACTTGTAAATAGGCAACACTTTGTCTAAGAGCGGAAGAGTGGAAAATGACGTCTCTATACCTTTAGCAGGCTTTGAAAGTAACAAGTATAACACAGGTCCTACAAGCACTGGCACAGTATCATTTGCAAACCGCAGCAAAAAGAAGAAGAAAAAAAATGTGTAATTCATATGGATACATTGTTAACTATATGTATGTGTGTGCACTCAACAATCACTAAGGTGCAACTTAAAGCAGGTTTTTTAATAGTGGCAGAACTTAGAGCATCTCCAACAGTTCGAAGTGCGGAAATTGAATTTTCCCCACTCCGAAATGTTGGAGGCCTCATTTCTCCAACAGAAATAAGGCCAGACGCCTGCTGAACAGGCGCCTGAAGACCAGTAGCATGTTCAACAGGCACCTGTTGACCATGTTAAAAAGGCGTATGGATACCAGACGCCTGTTGAACAGGCACCTCAATGTGAGGCGTCTATTCAACAGACGCCAGATATTCAGGCGTCTGTTTAATAGGCGCCTCGTCTGATCTCACATGCCGGCACTTTGGCCCTCCCCTTTTGCACTATAGGATTTTTTGCATCCTGTTGGAGAGCTTCTTCGGTGCATATTTGAGAAATCTCAAACAGTTGGAGTAAGCAACTTCATATACGCTAGCTCCGTATTAAATAGCATCAGTGTGTGCGCACAAGGATTCAAATATTTGTTTAACACAAGTGCCCATACGCTAGTTCAGTGACTACATATTCGTTGAATTTATATAGTGAGAGTACAAACTTATGTAGATCATGGTTTACATATTCATTGAATTTATATAGTGAGAGTACAAACTCAAGTAGATCATGGCTTATTGAATTTATATAGTGAGAGTACAAACTCAAGTAGATCATGGCTTACATATTCATTGAATTATTGATGTATTATATTGATGTGTTTAAAATGGAACTGCAAACTCATTTATGGAAGACATTAAATAATGGAGATTACCGAATTGAAAAATAATACTTACTAAAACTTGATTCCAAAAATACAGATGCGGTGGGCCCAATGACATATTCTCCAATGAAATTAATACTTATTAGAAATTGAGATTAAATATGGCTGCACAAAAACACGTTACAATTACTAAACATTGACTATGCCATCACAGATGGAAATACAAATATATTGACAAACATTAGAATACACCATATTGAAAAATATTTAATATGCTACCATTTAAGAAGCCGAACCTTTAAGAGTTTTCAATGTAAGATGTACCATTCAACAAATATTCTAGGGTTACCAAATATTTAACCTGCGTCATTATTTTTTATAGCATGTCGATTTCTCCTTGACATTTGCTACTATAATACCTCCAATAATCTGTTCTCAATTGGTTTGATAATTAACATTCATCATTTAAATTTACAGGGTGAGTTGACTTATTTTAGATGGATTATAAGTTATCGTAATGATTTAAAGGTGGCTATGGGTTTAACTTGGGCAATTAGGATATGGCTGAATAGCAGATAAATTAAATATTCGTGAGAGCAAATACTATCGTACATACCTTGAAGAATACAAATATATAATGTAGCATTGTAAATGGAAAGATAAATTGTAATTTGTCAACGCCAAAGACTTCCATAAAATGCAAGCGGGCAAACAACTTTGTTACAACTCTTATGAGTGCTAATTTAATCCTTTCACATGATTGGTATATATGAATTATAAAGAAAACAACCAATTACAAAGTGTTTTATTTTAAAACTTACATGAGTGTAAAGAAAACTGTACTCGATTTACTGCTACTCCAAAGCAAGTATTAATATCAAAAGCCCCTGCAAATAGAAAATAATCAAATTGGAAATTTGGAGTTGTTATCTAATCAAGATATCAGTAGCTTACCTGTAACTGTAAGGATTCATTAATTGTTCAATGTGATTTCTCTGCTTAGAATATTGCTATATATGCATGTATGTAATACCATGGAGAAGCAGTAAATGCCATTTTACAATCATTAGTATACCTTTAAATATAATGATAATAATATGGACTTTTTTATACATAGGGCAAAAATGTCAGATAAAAAGATTCATCCGCTTACCTAAATCTAGAAATTTCTTAATAAAAAGAAACACATCCATATAATAGATAATTTTAAGAACATTCAATAAATTTGATGAGGGAAATTACTGCTTTGTTCTTCATTTTGCTTCTTTGTTATCATAAAATTTATACGATGGGAAAAATATATCATGACAAATAACCAAAGATTTCAAATTAAATGCAAAGTAATGAAATATCAAAGCAACACAGGTATCATAGGCTATTATATAAAAGGAACTTTTGAAGGAACCACTAAATAACATAGTTTCATTATGATTTGCAGGAAATTTGGATAGTTTATAAGTTATCCTGCATTGATTGTATTGAATCTTTACCTATGTAATTCCAACCATCACAAGTTCAAGTCTTAAGCATGACCTTTCAAAACCTAGGGCTAGTGGAAACTTGACCAGGATAGTGACATGGACATAAAACTATATGTTAGTTCAGTATAAAGTTATATATATTTGTTTTGACCATTAAAGGTATAACAATCCAGATTTTTTGTCGTTTGAATTCAGGATATTTAATTAATTTTAAATATTAGAAAGTAAATTTTATAACTTGAATAACTTATATTTCAAATATAGTGATTTATTTGGATAATTGAATTGTTTAATTTAATATTTGAAATTGTATAAATAGTTAAAATTTGAAATTAATAAGAATGAAAATGAATTATAAAGTTGATTTAAATTTATTTGAATTAGAATTAAGTTAGAGAAGTTTTAAAATTGAATTAAAAGCGATTTGGTAAAAATTGGAAATTTTAATATTTAATTAACGGGTTAAAATAGTCATTTTTAACACTTTCTCAGATTTCGATAAAACGAGTTTCATTGGATCTGTAATAGTGAGTTATTATAGGATTTCAAATTTTGTGTCAATCGGACTTACGGTTTGGTCGTGCGAAGTTAAAATGCGTATAAATTTATTTAAATTTAATTAAAATAATTTGATTCGAACACCTATCTTCCAAATATGATGGAATTGGCCTTCAATATATATATTCCATTGTGTTCGAAATAGGTGTAAAATATTATAAACGTCGGACGGCATCTTTGTTTGGAGTTTGAAATATTTTCGGTTGAATAGTGTGCGAATAATTTTATATAAAAAGACCCTAGATTAATTCATTTGCAAAAACACTAGGTCAAATGTTCACAGCCGCCACTTTGAATTGAATGGCCGAAAATCACAATCCTTTCTCCTCCAATATCTCTAAATCCATCGAATTTTACGAGAAACTTCCAGCTGCAAAATTGAAGAGCACGTCGAGCTCTTGCTTTTCAACGATTATGATCATCCAATTCACAACGAGGGGGGAGAAATCTGGTCGCGTTTTTCTACCATTTGGGTTCGATTTTTAAGGCGTTGGCTGCAATTTGGGGGTGTGGCCTCTAGCGCAGATGAGGTGGAGGACGAGCTTTCGCGTGGTGGTGTTCGATCGTCCCTTGGCGATCGTGGAGGGAGTGGCATGAATATGATCGAACACGTATGGGTTTGAGCGTGATTAGCATGGGAACGTGAACGTATATGAGGAAGGAGGAGATATTAAGGAAGGTAATTAACGTTAATGACTGTAATTAGTAATTAATTATATTATTTAAAATCGTGTAAACTTATAAATTGCATAACTTATTCATACAAGGTCAGTTTCGCATGAAATGAGTTGCGTTGGGTTCATTATTGAAAATACTACGCAATGGAGGTAGATTGGAATTTACTTGACCCAGTCAAAATTTTGGTTAAAATTAAACACTTGTTTAGTTTTAATCGAAATAAATCGCTACAACGACGACTGCAACCAAAGTGAGTAAAACTCACTCTCTCTGTCTCACTTATATTTTTATATAATGAGAATAAATTTATTTTATGTTGTTTGATGATTGTTTGGTTGTTATACTATGTAATGACCCTCCTTTTTAGACGGTTGAAGTCGACAATAAACCACACATGCCAACTCAAGCCATTCAAAAGGGAACTTATTATGGCGTGAATAAGAAAATGAAGAGAAAGTAAAGAAAACAAAACACAGAATCTCACAGCGGAATGACAAAATATACTAATCAAATAACAGTTCATGAAGTTGTTTACAAATAACATTTGATTACACTTTTAACATATAGATCAGATTTACATACAACAAAAATAAATAGATAAATAATGCAACGGCACAACATGATGCAGTGGAATAAATATAATAAATAGTAATAATACAACGAATACCCGTCTTTTCCTTTAGAAAATAGTCTTCAACACACTAAAAAGCTCAAACTAACCCGAGCGTGATGAAAAACAAAACATACGAACCAGAACTAAAAGATCTTATGTAACTTAAATCAAAAGTAAATAACTATGAGTATAACGGCATTGGAGATGTTTACGGGTTTTGACATCTCTTATTTAATATCTAACGTGAGTGCAATAACTTAAGAAATGTTCGGGATTCCATTTCCTAAAGATCCGTTAAACTATCTACATACATAGCATAATACGCTATTATAATAGTGTCTACAGTAAAGTAAAATATTAAAGTAGCGTTAAGGCGTTACCCATATTCCCCTTAACATATTTTATATATGTAGTCTATACAGATATTATAAGCTCCTCCATAAACTGGAGGTTTACTCAGTGAGTACTCCATAGGTACGATACAAATCAAACTCGTAGTGGCGCGATAAGGCGTGTGACAAGGCATGCGAGGCAGTGCCAGGGTAGGATTCTACTGTTTGCACTCCCGGACTGGTGGTAACGGCTAGCAGCTACTACCGTCCATCTTGGAACACACTCTCATAATTAAATCTAGGGGTGGCCACCAAATCAATAACAAAGTCATAATATTTTATCGAAGAAATGTCCCCGATAGGAGAAGCAACCTCACTTGGCCCGGGTACCTCCTGTTTTAGCCACATCAAGCTGACTCGCGGGAGTCAAGCCTACGATAATACCTCATACAGAATCGTTCACCAAACCATCCTACTTTATTTTGGACTCCACCACGTACACAATTGTTAAGTGGTTTTAATATTGGTAGAGAATATGACAATATCTGATCTCAGTCTCTTTAAAAACCAAATGCTTATTTCACACAGGATGGTTCTTTTGCATTTCCAAAACTGATTCATAATTGATATCAAAATATAATATTCAATTAAGCCATATCACTTTCAAAATCATATTCACTTTCGAAATCATATCGACGAGATCGGTTAATTAAATCCTCATTTCAAATCATCATATTTACTCAAATATGTCATTTCACTATAAAATATCATTTCAAATCCCAATCTAGGTTATAACATCATTTAACCATATTCGTTTTTAAATCAAGGATTTAAATATAAACAATTCAATCTTGAAATGGATTAAAATAGTTTAATATTGTTTAAATACATTTAAAATAGACTAAAATAGTTTAAAATGGATTAAAATAGTATACTATAGTTTAAAATAAATTTAAATAGTTTAATAGTTTGAAAATATTAATAATCAAGATTTTTAATTAAGATTTTCAAAATAATATATCTTTACACAATTTCTATTACAATGAATTTATTTGAAAATAATATCAAATTAAACTATTTCTTTCATTTCAATACATCTGGACCATGTCCAGCTTCCAAAAAAACTAAATTTTCTTTCAATTCAAATTCACATAAAATCATTTCAATTTATATCGATTTCAAACTCATGTTTGAATTACAATTTTAAAGCACTTCAATTTCATAAATTTTAAAGTTTAAATATTCAAACATTTTCAATAATTCAATTTCACTGAATTCCATTTATATTTCAAATTTCAACTTGAAATTTCCATTTTTATTCTTTAAATAATTCATTAAACCAACTCCAATTTCAACAGTTAAAGCTTGGATTTTCAAAAAAATTAATTCTGTTTATATAAATCAAATTTATTTTAAACTATCATTTAACTAAATTCAAAAATTAAGGATATAAAAATAATTTAATTTAACCAATCTGGTGTCCGTATATAATTTTCTACCCTATGGTCAAGTGATATGGATATATAACATTTCAACCCGCAATAATTCAAAATTTATGGGTATACATCATTTCAACCCCCAATCTCAGATTAAAATCCAAAATTCCATAAAATCGCTCGGGTTTACCATTTCAACCCATAACAATTTTTCTCTAATCTATAAATCGTTCGGGTATGTATCATTTCAACCCATGGTGATTTTCCTAGCAATAACTAAGGGAACTTGCAGTGTTATAACAATATAAAATATAACATCCAGTCATCCAATATCAACAATCAGCATCCATCACAATCACCATTCATATCAACAAATAAATAACACAATTGATTGATTATCAACGACAGGTATTAGCAGGCAATTCAAAATTCAATATTAAATTAAATGGTGATTAAATTCAATAAAAGTCAGATTTTACTGGAACGAAAATTTAAATATACCAAACATCAACCAATCAAATTCTAGTCACATCATAAATTCAATTTAACTAACATAAGATAATCTAGAGTTGTGAGTGGGTCGAAACACTCACTTTTGATTTCAAATCGATTTGAAATCCAAAATAAGGTCCAAAATTCAACATTTTTGGAATTCGTCCAAACCAGTTCCATAATTTCCTAAATTTCGATACGATCGTAGTGGAGTAAACCGCGTGCGGATCCGACCTCGTACGTAAAAGTTATGGATATCAAAAAATATGAAAATTAAAATTGAATTAAATAAAACAAAAAAAGAAACACGTAAACCTCACACGTCAGCCTATCCTCCTGAACCCTAACCGAGAAGCACGCACGGGATTGAATCCAGCCACCACCGTTAACCTACTTCACCATGCTTCCACGTCAGGACACAGCTTGCCAGACACCCATCCACGCGGTCGCCGACCTCGCTTTAGCCAACCTCAACCAAAGACGACCCTACCGCCCTCTCAATCGACAACAAATGCCCCAGCACCTGCAACAAATTCTAACTCTAATCGAATTGTATAAGCTGATCCAACCAGTAATATGATAAACGACAAAAACAGATGAACTCCACGCGTCCCTCTCCAACGATGGCACCCTCGAATCGACGATCCGTCGTTGATGATCAAACCCCAATGAACGGCCGAGGATGTTTTGGAGAATTTCGAACACACCAAAACCCAATTGCAAAAATGAATAGCAAATCTAGATTATGCTCTTCGAGCGCTTCGAAATGGTATATAATATGCTAAGGTTTTGAGGAGTTTGATTTTGATTTGCAATTAGATCTAGGAATTCGAGTTTCTGCCATTTGAGAAGGAGGAAACGACAGCTAGAGTTGTACGTATTGTAATAAGAAATGAAAAGGCTGCTAGGGTTTAGAAGAATCTATTTATATAGATAAGGCCCGATAAGAAAGAACAACATATTGAATTGGTCTGAAATGACAATAACGGGCCGAAAAGCCCGTTTCACTTTTGAAACGAAAGTAAGCCATCCAACATATTAAAATAGATGTTTTTGATATTGTTAAATTTAATGAAATAGGTTGGCAGGACCTAATTCCATTGTATGAAGAAGTTAGCTTTTAAAATCAGCTTATTACAAATTGAATTAAATAAATTGGTTTTTACACGTTTCGAGCCTGCACGATCAAACAAAAAGTCTGATCGCTACAAAACTTGAAATCTTAAAATAATTCACCGTTACGGATTCGATGAGTTTCATTAAAATCTAAGGCAATGGCCAAATTAGCTATTTTCACGCTAATTAAATAAATTATTATTTAATTGATTAAATCACTTTTTAAGTTCAAATTTAATAACTAACAAGTTTTATCATTTTTGATTTCCTAGTAATTTATAATATTTTAAAGTAAATTTTCAAGTCAGAACCAATGTAAATTATTGCACTACTTACAGTGAATTTCAGTAGCAATAAATCCAATTGATTATTATTTTAAATTCCAATGAATCCATTTATTTGATTTCCATCTCATTATTCAATCCATTATTACTCTATGGGTAAAATTAACATTGGTTTACTATTTATTACATCAATATTCTATAGTTATCATCTTTTACCACATTAATTACAATATTTCAATTATACTAAATTCTACCGATTTCCAAACCAAATTCAACAGTCTAAATAAATGGGCGAAAATAACAATTGTTACCCCTTACTTAATTAAATCACATTTATAAGTTTATTATCTACAAACAAATGTTATAACAACTTACACAGCACTGATTATGTTCAATTACAATTAATTACATGTTATCTCACCATTTAATATAAAATTAATTTATTTCCTTATTTACAATTTCTAACCAATCTAACTTCGCAATTATTCCAATCAATTGAAATTACATTAAAGTAGATATCCATTACCTTAAATTAGCATTATTACATTTCATTCTAGTTATTTTTTTCTCGTTAATAAATATTAAAATTTTAATTTCATATAATATTAAATCCAAAAATCTTATGAAATTCAATATTTTAATTATCGAAAATACAGGTCGTTACATACTATATTAGTAGTAGTTCGATATATTCCTGCTTATTGAAGCAGATGAGACCCTATACATTCCCTTGTATGAGCGGATGACCCTTTGTACGCATATCTGCCTCGACGCAGACATTGCACATATTTTCTCATATGTATATTTCTTGCAGGTTACAGGTTGAAGGATCTAACAAGATTCCTCACTTGGTTGATGTTTATTTACACATTGTTATATATGCTGTATTATGTGATGTTTGATGTGATGGATGCCATGATTTCTATTATTGATGTAAATTCTCTTATTTAGCACTTTTGCAACATTGGGCCATATTTTAGGAATTTAAAATATTAAAACGATGATTTCAATTTAAAAAGGGGTTTAAAGTGATTTTGAAAATATATATATTTTAATAATTTTTGAATTATTAAAGAAATGAATTTACTTTAAATAAATAAAAAGTTATAATTTTTATGTTATAAAAATTATAATTTTGTGAAATATACTTAAATATGATTTTTTGAAATATGATGTTAACTATTTTGTAAAATAAGTTAAATTGAGAATTTTAAACTTATTATAAATGCTTTATACATAAGATTCATAAAATTGATATTTTATAAAGAAAAGTAATGGAATTCTAAAAATTTGAAATGTCATTTGAGAGTTCAAATCTAATAATTTCAAATTCAAACTTTCATTTTTGCATTTTTTGATTCGAAATTCAAATTTGAGTTTCAGTGCTCATATTTAAAACTCATACTTTCAAAATTTTAATTTTAAACGTTAGATCCAAAATTTTAAACAAAATTGCAGCTTATTATATTTTTTGTTTCACAAATTAAAAAAAAAATCCAATAGAAATCTCCTACTCGGTTGCACCATTATTAAAAGAGCATGGCACGTCACAAATTCCTTGTGGAATATGTGCCAATCCCTCCCCACCTCCTCTCACTTGCCATGCCCAATTCTTACTCCTTCCAAATCCCTAGTTCTCAATTTCGAAAATCTCAAAAATTCCTTAGTCCTAAAAGCCCTGTATACTAATCCGCTACCCTCCACTGCACATCTCCAATCCAAGCCCATCACTCTCGCATCCTCTCTTCTGCTCAATTCTCCATAATATCCGAAGTGTTAATCCTGTTTCCAACTATTCTCCTCGTAAGTAGAATGGTGGAAAAAGCAAAACGTGAGCTTGTTGCATGCCTTCATGAGAGCCTGTTTGTGCTGGCTGTGATCAATGATGGTGATGACAGGATTCGATGTTTTCAGGGTGGACATGATGTGGTGCCGAAGATGTTTGTGCCTTTTGATGCTGCGTTTGCATGTTATTTTCCGGTGATTGGTGATGAGGTGAGGAGTAGATTGCATTGGCGAAAAGAATGTATGCTCAAGGTAAATTTTTTTGAACCGGAAGTTACTTTATCTTAAGTTGCATAAGAGTGTGATGTTATCTTTTGCCTTGAACGTGTCTGATGAATGCTTGCTTGTGTTTGTTTTGTCTGAGTTGCCATACACTACCAAAAATATCATCATTATTCATCATATTTTAGAAGTTGAATGGCCATTGGATATACTTGGGCGTCATAAGTTGGTGTCAATTTTTATTTGATGGTGCTATATCTGACCAGGTTTTTGTAATATGGCCATATTGTAGCTTGTTTTTGTATTATGGGCATTTTGTAGCTTGTGAGGAACTCCTAAATAAATGATACTAAGTTTGATTTTCTTACGCTGGTTTTCTTCTTCTTCTTTTCTCCTGGGTTCGGATAGAATATGATCTTGAGGAATTGAAAGCAAACTAATTGAGAATGCATACCGAATATTTGCATAAGGCGTCATCATTATACATTGAAACCCGTAAACTGATCTAGGATTGTTTACGTATTTGATCCAATATTTTTTTTCAATGGTATCGTTAAAATTATTCAATTACAAAAATATATGTTTTATGGTTTAAATATGAAATTGGTTTCACCATTATGTACTCGTGGTAGTAAAAATGCTGGGCTTTTTGCATGCTAAGACATGTGTAATAGCTAACCTTCAACAATAGATATTAGTTACTAAATTCATTTGTTGCCTAAAACACCATGAGTCATTTTTTTAATCTTATTTTGTTGAATCAAAATTGTTTCCAACTAGATTACCCATAGATATATCTTACGACAATAAAGATTTTACAATTAATTTCCTGACTAATATATCTAAGATATCAAACTATGCAAAAACCATGACCACAAAATACATGTTAAGTAGTGTTGTATAATTATTCAGCTTATATATTGGCTAAATTTAAAAAAGGGGAATAAGTAAAGACTTTGACCTGACAAATTGCTCTTATGTTGGCTATATAGGGTAAATAAAATTAAAATATGGTAGAAACTTTTATGCTGCAATTGCAAGTCAAAAGTACACATTCCTCTAAAATGCATCTTTGCTGCACAGTTTGAAGATGCAAAACAGACATTAACATTTTTTGTTCATCCAAGTGCAACAAATTGATAACAACATGCGTAACTTATGAATCAAAAATGGACTTCAAAAAGAGAAACGACACCTGAGAGATTCGAACTCTCGCGGGGAAACCCCATGTACTTAGCAGGCACACGCCTTAACCACTCGGCCAAAGTGTCCTTTTTGATTATTTTGCAAAGGTAAAATATATACTCAATAATCTGTATGCATATATAAAACAAACTGTTTGACGGATAAAAGTTTTTTCGTTGTAAAAAGTTGAAAAAGAATTATGTCAATGTTGAATCCTACTATGAAAAGCGCGTTTCGAAAAACATATTGTTTGCAAATAAGTCCAACAATTTCTCAAATATGACCAATAATTCTCCAACTTCCTTCTTATGTGTTGCTAAGAATATATATTTGATAATGATAATAATCATTTACAAATACATATTGAGTTCGAGAAATACAATAGCAGATTAAATGATTTTTTTTAAAATTAAATATCATGCATTGTCTTTAAACATCTATGAACGTAATATATGCAAATGGCAGGAAAGAAGTTTATGTTTATATTCACAAGCAATAAAGTTTGATAAAAGAGATACGGTTGAATTACTAACACTTTTATACTCAAACGACAATTGAAAGATAGCAAGTACAAAATTAAACCTGATTTGATAATATTTGACTCTGATATAAAGTATGTTCAATGCTGAAACAATAACGGATATTAACTAGTCAGGGATTTAAAATCACTAAGATTCAATTTTACCTCCCTATTTCTTAACGTCTCTCCACGATTTGTCTCAAATTCAATTAATGTTTTCATTTTAAATCCCTACTTGACAACAACTTATTGTAGATCAATCAACATTGATTTCTGTTCTCAAATTTACTTTCGTTTTCATTTTATTCTAATTTTAGGAATTCTAAAGTACTCTAAATTTGTATATGGATGTTGGATTGAAAAAACATTTTTCACCATTAAATCAGAATTTTCATTAGCTTTAGATGTTATTTACATACGAGTCATATTTTTAAGCTTCAATAATATTCCATATAGAAACCGAAATAATGACTCATCAACACAATTAAAACACATGTATTGAAAGTTAACTACTCACATCATTAAATTCTATCTTCTACTGTAAGGAGGAAGTCTGTTTTTCCTTAAAAAGAAGATTATTTTCTTTCTCAAAGTGTGAAAAAAGATCATCTTTGTTCTAAAAGTGTGAAAGAACACGTCATTCTTATCAAATTGAATGAAAATTTTCTCTGTTTATTGTGCGGAGGTAAACCATCTTTTAAATATGGAACGAAAATTAGTTTCTTTTTCGAAATAGTTCATAATATCATTTTTCTTATTTGATTATGAAGGATGATTATCTTTTTTCCCACATACGAAAGAATATCTTTTTATGTTTCAGAAATGAAAAAAAAAGATAAAGAGGAAGACTATCTTTCCTTATAGAATTATTTTAGATCATCTTTTTTTCTTAACTGTGGATGGAAACACTCGTCTTTTTTCTTGAATCATGAAAAAGTTGTCATTTATTCTTGACGTGTGATGGAAGATCATGTTTCTTCTTGAGCTACGAAGAAGCCAACTTTATTCTCAAAACAGAAAATCATATTTATTTTCTCAAACTGTGTTTCTTCTTGCACATGAGGGAATAGTATGTTGTCAATAGTTATATTAAATTATTGACTATTTTTTGCATCTGAAAATAAATCATTGTCGAAAAAGTTCATGAATTGTATATTTTTTTTATTTCCAGTATCCAATTGCTAGCTATGGTTGTTTCTTGTGTAGTGTGATTTTTTAATAGCATTGACATTGACGGCATTAAGAACGAGTCAACATGTATGATGTGTTTTTCTCTCTTGTTTTTTTACTCTCTAACTTAGTGAGTTTTGACCGTTTATCAATTTTCCTCTTAATAAGACACATTTTATTTTATAATATTCATTAAATTTCAAAATTTTACTAACTTTTCTGTTGTTCCCTTTTCAAAATTTTAACCTTGTATAATTTTGTTATGACATATTAGTGTTCAAAATTACATTGTTAATATATATTTTTATTCATAGGAATATTAGCGAAGGTTCAATTTTTTTACTATTTATAACATTTTATGTTCACTTACCATTTACCATTTGCGCTTCCTCTGCTTGTAGGTCAATATGCAGTTCTTTTGCTGATTGCACAAGCTTATAGATTGCAGTTTTATTATACCATTGCACAAAAATCTGTTGTATAACTTGCTACAAATATATAATATATTTCAAAATAAAAAATTACAGAGCACGACATATACCATTGATTTGAATTCTGTCAACATGTAAGATTCTAAAACTTTCTCTAATGTGTTATTTGAATTTTAAATTGATGTTGCATAATCAATGTACTTGTTTTCAAATATTTCCTATGATTTTGATATATTATCTTCAAAACACGGTTTTTATCTCATTTTGAATCTTTTTATGAGTTTCAACTTTAATTAGGTTTTTAATTCGAAGTGGAGGAGGGAAAAATCGAATTTTTTTTTTACCTTAAACCTTCTTTTAAAATGGAATAGATAGGTTATCTCTTTTAATTTTTACAAGGAAAAATACTCAATTTTTCTTCTTCCTTTAGCCACATTTTATTCTAAAATTTACAAACATATTCTTTGCTTTTCTGGATCCATTTTGTTTCTCCTACCAATGACGAAAATCTAGGCCAATGTTATCCATGAAAAAAAAAACCCCCTTCTTCCTCCGCTAGAATTCTTCTTATGATCGTGCAGCCTCTAAGCTTGCATCCCTTCTCTTCTTTTTAAATTCAATTTCATCTAAAGGGATAGAATTCCCAACGAGAATATACATTGCTTTGACAACACTTATAACAAAAGGCATATCACCAATCTCATATATATACCATGTTACACGTCATATTTCTTGCGATGTGGGACTTATCCATCCAACCCACGTACCCACAATGCGAGCCACACCTAACAGAGTTATATTGTTTCTCTGGGATGCAACTTCAGTCCTCTGTCAACTAACCAAATCCCTAGAACCCGACTAGTTATCAATCCAAACCATCGTTAGGCCTTTAACAACCAAAATCCGACTAGCTATCAATCTAAACTGTTGTTTGGTTTTTAACAATCACCTAAAAAGCCCATTTGGGATCTTAACGCAAGTGTACAATTGAAGACATTAGTGTTAGAAGAAAACCACGGTAATAGAGAAATGAAATAGAACAGTGGTGTCGTGAAATTTGATGTGGGAAGTCCATAGTTGCTCGGACAGCGGTGATAATGGTGGCGATGCAGAAGCATTGTTTGTTGAAGGGTGCGTGGGCTTTTTTAATAGAACTTGTGATTTCATTGTGTATAATAACACTGCCATTGTTATGAAAAATAGGTATTTTAAATATAGAATTTTATATTGTTCTCATTTTTCATGTTTGGTTGGTGTATGGATGCATAAATTATGGGAATCACTAAAGAGAGGGTCCTTTTGGATAAGGAGTGAATAAAAGATTTTGTTTTTGTTTTTTCGTTTTTTTTTGGTTAAAAGAAGAATAATTCATTGTTTTCTTTTTTAAAAAGAAAGTGAAATTACAATTCTTTTTGACCTCGTCGTAATTTTCTTTATTCTCTTCTTTCATATATTGGACTAATCATTCCACCAAAATCATTATTTCTTCCGCTCATCTCTAAAACGTAATTCCCTAATTCAGCAACTCATCTTTTTATTTTACAAAATAAACTGTTGAAAATTGAAGATCATGGAGGGGAACTCATCTCATTCTCCACCCAGATCTTCATCTATACAATTTAATATGGATATGCATAACTTTTGCTCTATTCAATATTTCAATGAATTGTTTTTCGAATCAAAGTGGAAAATAAGTACTTGAAATTTGTGGAAATCAGGAATTAGGGTTGGATATGAAATTGGCTTTGAATACAGTATGCTAGAAAGTATGAGGTGTGGAAACTCGACAGCTGGAGAGTGGAAGGATGGTTGGATTTTGGTTAGTGACGACAGTGGTGGAAATTGAAGCGGCGACTGGAATGAAGAACGAGTTCACGTTTTTTCTTAGAAGAGAACAGAAATATGAGGGGTATTTTGGAGAGGATGGATTACTCTTTTATATTCAAAACAAATATAAACATTTTCCACTTTACTACATTTTCCTCTATCCCATTATCCCTTTATTCAGTTCTGTTCTCCTTTTAACAGCTCCCTAAATTATTATCAAGCGAATAAGATAAATGCTTCTAAAAATGGAACACGTTTCATTCGTTCATAGGTCTAAATTGTTGAAATTGTATGATAATTTGGTATATCAAAGTCTTTAAACATTTGTTTCAATTTGCATTTCACAGTGTAAGTGATTCATACAAGTTTGCCAAATTTGGTTGACAAAGAATACTAAAGTATAATTACACCGTGAAGTTTTGTGCATATCATTTGGTTATTTTTACATATTAATCAAATTACAGAGAAAAATATATTACAAACATTCGTTTTGTTCATCATTTGGATTTTAAACAGGATTTGAATCGTTGGACCAATGATCATCTCTATCCTTTTATTTTTCATCTCTTTACTCTTCATCAGGAAATGTTAGTGGTGAAGTGCAATGCTGCAGGCTTACTAATGTGGCACTAAACACTTTAGATGGTTTCAAAATATAAAACAGGGGCAGGAACAGCAGTGATAAGCACTACTGGCTTCTGTTGGTTATACTGATGATCCATTATTCATTATTGTTGCCATATGATTTGCAATTACTGCACTGTTCATGTTATATGGTTGTTGCTATTACTGTTGCTGCTCTACTAGGAAAAGAAATTTAATTTTCCATATGGCCTCTCTCTATCATTGCAGCCGAATGGTTGTTGCTATCATGTGCTATATCTCAACTGATGAGTGACATGGGCACATTTGGCCACAAATTGTACAGTTGATGTATATTCTATGTATGTATGTTACATATGCACAATTTGCAATAATTTTCTTTACCATGTTCCTTGTATTATTGGTAATAAGAAAAATATAAAGACCAACAATTTGCTTTAATTTCCGACCATAGGTGTGTCGCATCAGTGATTTCAATAATTCATGGTCATCAATCATTTTTATTGATATTTGCAGGTCTTAAAGGTGATGTTGGAGAAACTTATAATATTATAATGTATTGTCATATAGCTGAAGCCCTTGCTGGATCTGTGGCATGTATTGGGATAGACCCGACTTCTGATGTGCTTGAGAAGAGAAGGTGATGCACATCTGTCATTTGATCTGACTACGTCTAAGGTAACAGTTATCTTTTTTTTTTTTTTTTTTCCTCACTAAGTGTGTTATGTCTGTGGTCGCGTGCGTCCCTTTGTTGTCTTGCGATCGTGAATACATGATATATAATCATCCTTTGAGTACATCAGATATTTATTTGAGGAAAATGACAGTTAATGCCTTTACTTATGGTGCTCATATTTTGATGGTTTAGACTTGCTATCAGTAACCTGATCTATAAAAATGAGCTTTTTTCACGTCTAGTGGAAGACTGAAATAGAATTCTGAAATCATTAGCCAATGGTAAATGCTGTGGGCATCGAAAGAGGTATGTATTAAATACATTTTTTTTCTTTCCATCTTACATTAATCTATCTCTCATCTTAATAATAAAGAGATTATTTTAATAAAATATATTAGTTTAGTAACGTAGTAGTCACTTTAACCTGATTATAATGGTTTCATAGTAGATTGGGTACATTACTCATTTTTTCACACCATTAAATAACCAAGTATCCGAACAAAAATGTCTTGATGATGGCTAATTTCAGTTTGCAGGATGCTATCCATGGGTGAATTCCATGGAGAAATTAGTACCACTCTGAAACCTTATTTGTGAAACAGGTGAAAGATGATTAAAGCAGCTAATTTAACTTCTTTTTTGCTTTGGTCTTATACTGAGAACAATTTTGTTCAATTTTTAAACCTTTTCTGATGGTAATTTGGTGCTTTCGATCTGATTTTGACTACTGATGTATGTTATGTATGCAACCCTTTTACCAGCATGTTCAGTTTCACAAACATCTTATAATAATTGTGTGTATGTTATATTGGTAAAGGCAATTCAATTCTTTCATATTCTTATTCTGTTATATTTTCAAACTGGATTACATTGAAGAAATTTTAATGCTGGACGTGTGAAATTTCATTATTTTATGAAGTTAAACCTATCCATTCTTTAACTTGTTCAAAAAATTTCCCTACCTACTATATATCTTTGTTTGATTAGTTTGTAGGGTAACTACGGTTATTGTTTCAAACTTAATACAGATTATACAGATTACTAACAGCTCATTCTTTGCAGCAAAGACTTGGTTTATACAGATTATACAGTACCTTTAACGGTCAAAACTTAATACAGATTATACAGATTATACAGTACCTTTAACGGTTTATAGGACGATAGATTAATAATCTTATCCTTCGAATCCAGTGGGTCTAACAAACAGTCAGCAGCTTTTTACCATTCGAAACCCCCCACAGGCAATCCAATACTAATTCAATAAGTAGGTCCTTTTTTATCTTTTCACAGTTTCTTGCACTGCTGCTACTCTTTTTTTCCACCTAACAATTGTTCTAAATATGCAAGAATAACAAAGGCACATGATGATATATTATTGGTGCCATCATATCAATGCTTGTTTGTCTCCTAATTTAGCGAGTTAAGTTAGCTGTATATTTACTGTTTTCTTACGTAACATTTATTGGGCTTATAAGCCAAAAAATATTTGTCAGGTGATTGTAAATTGATATATAGAAGAAGATTAGTTTGTTCAAAAATCTTTGTAAGTTGATTAAAATAACTTAGGAAAATTTCATTGATTTGATCCATAGAAGAAGATTTTCTTTTAAACGAAGGTGCAATTTTGTTTTGAAAGACAAAACTCATGCACTTTTATCAAAAGCTGCTGGAGGCAAACTTGGTTTTCTCCTTTCTTTTCTTTCCTTTTTCTCTCTCCTTTACTTCTTTTGAATTTTGAAAGGGAAAAAAATGTATCTAAAGTTCTGATTAGTCTACTGATCTCACCATATTTTTATTCGTTCAGCGTAAACTATCAATGAAGGTTTCCTATAAAGAAGGTTGAATTTGTATAAGATTAAATTACTATTTTCTACTATATGAAAAAATTAAATTATTATTTTTGTATGGTATACGGCTAATGTTACGTGCCCAGTCTGTTAATGACTTGGCGAAGAATTGTCAAGAGGCTCTAAAACCCAATAGGTTACCTATGGGCGATAATTTTGTTTCGTACTGTCTTTTACCATGTTTTCTTTCTGGTAATATTGAAACATTATATAGGTAATAGTTTAGATTCTAACAGACTGTATAATACCTAAACTATATGATAGGATGGCAACATTTCATTTTGATAGTGCCTTGAAAATTAGCGATTTGAACCAACCATTTCTCCTTTTTTTTGTTCACTTAACACACATGCATGTGTGTGTGTATATACAGAAAATTATTGTCAAGGACAAAATTTCACAGCTTTTTAGCCTCAAGAACAGACCTTCAATATTTTATCATGAAGGGCAACTTTCACTTTTCGTATGAATAATTTTTACCCATATGTTTTATTCCATATGTTTTGTTCCACCTTATACCAGATAGTCGACATGGGTAAAAATATTTGTTCAATATTTTATTCCATATGTTTTGTTGTCCTTATGAATAATTTTGGAAAATATTTGTCCTTATGAATAATTTTTAGAAGAATATTTGTCCTTGTGGTAAAAATATTGAGATCGTGTCCTTGAGATAAAAAATATACAAATTTTTGTCCTTTAAATTAATTCCCCATATATATATATGGATCAAGGTCCCCTTCTATAAATTCACTTTTCATCCTCCTTCCATCTTTTTTGTGCTGAAAAATTCAAAATAATGTAATTTTGTTGATACGTTCTGTTAGTCAAAAAATATTATCGGCACGAAATATTTAACAGCTGGTTGGTAATTCAGATTACGATATTAAATATCACAAGTTTGGTTATCAAGATATACAGTTGTTGGATTGATAAACCATATTCAAGAAAAATATTGGATCGTTTCGATATGTACAACACCTTGAAAATTAGATTTCAAATCGACGGTTGAAATACACGTTTTCCAATGGTTCATACTGTTTTGTGGTTTTGAAGGGGCTAAAAGTTTCCTAATGATTCGAAATTTTGGATAAATGATCTTGGTTGATAAACCATATTCAAGAAAAATATTGGATCGTTTCGATATGTACAACACCTTGAAAATTAGATTTCAAGTCGACGATTGAAATGCACTTTTTCCGATGGTTCATACTGTTTTGTGGTTTTGAAGGGGCTAAAAGTTTCCTAATGATTCAAAATTTTGGATAAATGATCTTGGATACTAGTAGAACATATCCACAATATTACACTTTATTTCATTTTTTCTGGCATAAAAATACTGAAGAGGATTTAAACGAGGAGGATCATGTTCCTTCTATTTAAAGTGGGGATCGATCAATCGCTTAAGCATCCTATATGCTAAAAAATGAGGATGATCTTAATCCTTGCTCGTGTAGATATGTGGATAAGAGAGAAGGATTAAGATCCTCCTCTCTTAATCCTTGCTATATTGATTAATACTGGTTGTGCAACTCAAAATTGCGCAAGCAGTATTTTTCTTCTGTCAAAGACAGAAAGCTGCTGCAACCTTCTCTATCACATCACAATCATAGGAAAAGACATTAGCAATGCAAAGAAATTAACAATGAAAAGAAATAAAGATTCGCAGTAATAAATTAACATGTGAAGTAAAAAAACAAACATATGCAATAGCAAGTTAACACACTCCTTCCGTTACAAATAAATAAAAATATTGAATAACAAAGATATACAACAACTCCTACAATTTAACGCGAACATGTTTTTGTTCTTATGACCAATAGAACCACATTTGCTACATCCATTATGGTCGGAAGAAGATGGCGGATTCACAAAACCTTTGATTCGAATTGACCGTGGACGTCCTGAATTTCTGCGCACTGGTGGTGGTTGCATAATAGAACCATCGTAGGCATCCCCATGTCGACTATCTGGTATAAGGTGGAATAAAGGAGCATAAGCTGTGGTATACTTAGCCGTAGTGTACCACGTCGAGATTAAATCAAAATACGCTCTATTAGCACCACCCGAACCACGTGAATACGCTGTTAATATATAGGAGCATGGAAAATGATCTATCGTTGGCATGTTACATGAACATTTGGTGACATTATCTTCGATATTCACCGTATAATCAAACATACGAACATCTTTCACTTGCCATTCTATGAAGCTATCTCTCTCTATAGACATGGGCCTTGATTTTTCCATTCTTCTCCGCGCTAATGCTTCCTACCTCGGTGCGAGCTGTGACGTCCACTCTTCTCCTTGACTTTGACGCTCGACAAAGTAATGGCTCAATCGATGAAATGTACGTGCAACCAAGGATCTAACAGGTAAATTTTTAGTTCCTTTCAGCACATCGTTATAAAGCTTCCACACATTAGTTGTCAGTACATTGAATCTTACGCCGCCTTCGTGACAAAGAGTCCAACTTGATTTCTGATTTTTCAATCCATGCATCGGCATCTCGATTTACAGTCTTCAGTTATTTTCGAAGTTCATTATATTTTACAACCTCCGATGCCGTAACACATGCATGTAACAAATTTTGTAGCTCATCCTTTCCAAACCCCGCTTTCTTGAAATTTGCTATAATACGATGAATATAAAAATGATGATGATGTTCAATTCGTCAAGCTTCTCTAAGCGCAGTGGAATTCCTTTTATACAATTTGAGATAAAAGTAACACATCTGGTATGGATGGATGGAGTATAAATCCATATGCCACGAATAAACCAACTCCACGTTTGCCACGACTCTGTTTGTACAATAGCAAAGGCTAATGGAAATATATCGTGATTTGCGTCCGTAGCTGTAGCTACTAGTAATGTACCCAGATACTTTGCTATAATGAGTGACATTAATAGACAGTATAGGTCGACGGTGGTTGAAACCATGAATAGGAGGTCCGAAGCCCAAAACGCACCATCAAAAACACCACGACTATGAATAACATCATATACGGTTCCAGGGTTGGTATCTTGCAGGGCTCGAAGATATTTTGGCAATTCCGCGTATAACGATTTTCAATCTCCATAAATCATTGCAACATCTTTCTATAGTCTGTGCCACGCTCCACGTTGGAGACTAACTCACTTTAATATGAAACATATTTGACAATGTCTCTTGAACAGTTCTTGCAGTCATGTTTGTTTCAGCTTTAATCAACGGAAATATTTTACTACATATAAACTTTGCAGTTGTCTGTCGATGGTTTGAGTTGACTGTTGCATTTAAACAAGTGTGATCGCCGTCATATGTTGTTATTTTCCACCAGTTTTGATTTTTTCTCACTGAAAGGCTAGCATGCACTCGCCAATGACATGTTTCATCCACATCACAACGGACTGTGTATTGATTTGCACACGATTTCAGAACTTGAAAAGAAACCGACCATCTAGTCGTCCATTCACATAACTGTTCAACAAGCTTCTACTTACTTTCGAAAATTAACCCAACTCGTGGTCCTTTCTCAGCACACTCTTTCAAATACTTCCACGTCTAATTGACAATTTTCCATTATCAATTTCACCAACATTGCTGCAGTGCATAAATCATCGGCAAGAGACTCTTCATAAGTGATTTGTTCATCTTCAACATTTATATCATCAGCCTCTTCGATGTCTGCATATATGATTGCATCATTGTTAACTTCCATTTGATGGATCCAAGTTCTATCTACATCATTCGCACAAGCTACTTCCATGCTATTCAATTGCACTTCGCTCTCGTTTGCAATATCAACATGATCATCGTCGTCAACGTTAGCACAACCAATTAATGCTTCTTCGACACTACGAGTACAAAAAATAACAGTAAGATATTTTGTATGAATGCAAGTCAAAATGCAAGTGCGAGAGTATGATATTACTCACTTTTCCAACCCTTGCGATTGATATGGATATATTGAGTCATGTATCATATTTTGTTCTTGACTTGAAAATACTCCAACCATTCCGCTGTACTTGTGAAGTAAGTTTGTAAACTCTCCGTCTTGATGACTTGTAAGATAAGAAGGATACGCCGACCATTGCGTTTCTTGTAACTGTGTGGTGGGTACGTACTCATCCACAGAAATTACCATCGGTTGTGTTTCTACCACGTTATCATGTTCCTTTTTCGCAACATATATTTCTATCACTCTCATTCCAACCGAAAACGTAGAGTTTAAATCAGCGTCATATTCCAAATCAATAGCAGATGAACCATCATTTCTAATTCATTTCACTGCTAATTTTAAATCATACGTCACATGATTTACTTTGTCACTTCAAAAGCCCTTTGTTTAAGCTCTTCAAACTACTAATTTTTATTGTCGATCATTTTCGTTTTCCGCCAACATATCTAGATTTACCTTCATCATCAACCACAGTTCTCCATCATAGTAAAATATAGTTTGGACCTTTGACATAATCTACAAAAAAAGTTGCAATACCACATTCAAAATCTTTCTTTTGTGACATAATTCTAAACATAAATTTGTTGAATTAATGCCTTTTTTCCAAGAACTTGTTTCCGTAGACGATCTTCAAGCAAAAGCAGTCACATCAATCTTTAAGAAAAATCAAGCAAGCGGATCAATATAATAACGTAGCCAATATATTTCACCAACATAATCAACACTATAGTTCTACAGCACGTTTAAACCCAAAATCACTACAGTGTTTATCCAACTGCTTAGCTAGCACGCAGTACAGGTTAAAACAAAAACATACATTTTTCGAACATCATATTACTAATACTACAATTCAACGAAAAACCCAAATTTGACAACGTTAACCTAGTCCCAAGCGACTACCAAAATCTTGGTCTCCCACTGTTTTCTCTTAGTTCTTCATTCACCTTTTTGAGATGATTGATTTCGGCTTGCAATTTGTAGGCATACTTGAGTCCCCTTTCGCACAAGGGTTGATCAATCCACTTAAAATAATTACAACAACCAACTTCGTGAGGATTCAATCTGTGTTTGTTGTACGAACTACAATCGAAAAATCTTTGTCCGGCATTCTTTTGCTTTTCGCAAATGAACACTACACATATCCTCACAAAAACAATTTGGATATGGTCGTTGTCCCTTTGGCATGTATGGACCAACAAGATGTCCATGCGTTAGCATATTTCTGTCAACCGAATTTGATGACCGAGTCTTTCGGTAGAAACAATTTCATGTAAACGAGCGTGTAAGGTTGATGGTCTTGAGTGGAATTTTACGGTACTGTTTCGAACTGTGTTTTCAGAACATGATCGGCATCAGCGTTAATATGACTTGAGCTTGCACCACCGATTTGCGATCCAAGTTCATCACAATTTCTCACCAATGTTTCATCGTCAATCTCCCAAACATTTATGTCTACCTCAAAATAAACAATAAAACATTAGCATATCAATTAGGGTTTCCAATTTACTACAACGGTTTTCTAGTTCATTAATCATTAACAAATGATTCAATAGTAAGAACACCATTGTCTAGTAATTAACATCACTAGCAACAATAACTCTTAATTTTCAACGACAAAATAACAAAATTTGAGCACTGTTTTGATCGACATAAATTATTACCTTTGCTTTGTAAGGATGAAAACGAGTATTCCATATATAATTTAGCAACTATTTGATTGACAAGGTAATTGAAGATTTGGATATGGTAAAAAATTGAGTTTGGGATAAGATTTTTGGAGTATTTTGAAAGGAAGATGAAAAAATGAGTAAATGAAGACAGATAGATCTGGCCTTTCTGTCTTCTTGATGGTCGAAATTAAGCTTGCGTAATCCATAAGCGCGCAAGCTTTAAATATTAAGCTTGCGTATTTATGGATTGCGCAGGCTTTATACATAGACTTGCGCACTTATGGAATGCGCAAGCTCTACGGATAAAAAAAATCCTGCTTGCGCAATCCATAATTGCGCAAAACATATTCAAAATGAGGCCTATTTTTACAGTAAGTTTTTGATGAGGACTAAAACTAAAATAATTATTTTTGCAGGTTCCTTTTGAAAAATTGACCTATTCTAAATTACTAAAGATTTAATTTCGCCTCCTATCTTGTAAGTTTCTTCACATTTTGTCTTAATTCAGTTGATGTTTACATTGAATCTTAACTCGACAACTTATTAGATCAATCAACATTAATTTCTACGGCAAATTTTCGAAGTGGGCTAATTTTCGAAACTATTTCGCGTTCAAAGCCGGTTTTCAAACTTATTGCCAAATAAGGCTGGTTTGCGCCCAGTCAGCAGCCGCACCAACATTTTCTAAGGACAAATTTTCGAAGTGGACTGATTTTCGAAACTAGGTTCAAAGCTAGTTTGCAAACTTACTACCAAACATGGCTATTTTGTGCCCAATCAGCAACCATGTCATTTTTTTGTAACTGCCATCTTCTGAGAATAACTATGAGTTGCGCCTGTGTTATATTATTATAGACGTAACTCGCAGTTGCAACCATATATTAAAAAAACTAACAGGCACAACTATTCTTGCGCCTAAAAATAATATACCATAGGTGTGCGCAATGCCTCTGGTATATTATTTTTAGTCACAACTCATAGTTGTGCTTGTATGACTTGTTGTTTATAAAAATAGCAACAGTCACACTTTTCACCACATTCCCACCTTACCATTCATTCCTCCTCCCTACTCTCCTAATTTCGAACCCAAAGACAATCATCAAATTCTAATTTGTTCGTCAAATCCATTTAAAATCATCATATTTCTGCATCATTAATCGATTGAAACAACGCTACAACAATCTTTGCAAGATAATTCTCTATACTCTATTTTTAAATCTAGTGTCATTTTGAGTTCTTTTATTTTTAAATCGATTGGGTTCGCTTAGATGAACCTAATCAAAGGCCGGGGAAATAGATTTGCTATCAAGGCGGAGTGAGACAACCAGCACATCCAATTTGTCATTGTGGAATTTTGTGAGATAGTTGTATGTAGGAATCACACAAATGCAGGGCGTCGGTTTTATGGATGTGCACATTACCAAGATCATAAGGTTAACTCGTATGGTGTTGAGTGTTGTAGATATTTCAAATGGATAGATTGTCCGTTGTGTCCTAGGGGAACTGAATATGCCCTAGAAATGTAAGCCGAAGCGAGTCGAATGAAAAAGAAAAATAGTAAGCTACGACATCAGTAAACTATTTACAGTCCTTAAAGCCATTAGAAGGGTCTACTAAAATAGTTAATGCAATTGTTGTGTAATGGTTGTGTATCATGCTGATTTGATGGAGTTATGTATTCGGTAGTTTCAATGGTTGATGTATTACTTGATTGATATATTACTCGGTTGTTGTATTACTAGTGGTTGTAATGGTTATGTAATGTTTGATGTATTACTTTGTTTTTGTTTGACTTTGCGTATAATGGATATTGCATACAAAAGTTGCGTACGGAATAAAATAGAAGTTCTACAATACACAAATGACATAAGTAGTAAAAGCAAACAAATTAGCTATTGTTTCATGCCGGTTCTTCTTTTATGACCCAAGTTACCACATTGTCCACATCTTTACTGTCTTCTATTACCCATTTCATCCATGACCTCCCTAATTTTTGTGGATTTTGATTTTCTTGTATTCCTACGTGTAGACAGTGGTTGTATGGTATGACCTTCATGTACATCTCAATATCTACTGTCGGACACAAGATGATTATGTCTATAACTTTCTGCTGTAAATCACGACAAAATAAGATCATGATAAGCTATGTTAGTTCCTCCTTTGCATCGTGCACATGCAGTCAAAGCATGGAAAATGGACAAAAATAGAAATATTGCATGAACAGTTGCAGCTGTCATTGGCAATATGTACTGTGTAGTTATATGCATTGTGTCTGTTGCTTGCCACTCCATCAAGCTGAGATTGTTAATGCTCGTACTTCGTACCGTTGCATATTTTTCCATCATTTTTCGTACATTAGCTTGAGTGCATGTGTACTCCAAGTATATCAGTACATCTTCTATCGAAGTAGCTTTTAAGGCGATAAAAGGTACATGCTAATAACATCTTCATCAGTAACGATCTTGCACCTTTTAGAACTTCATTAAAACTCTTCGAAGCGTTGGTGGTCATCATACGAAATCTTTCACCGTTTTTGTAAAGAGCCTTTTGTTCATCATTCTGTCTAAGACTTCTGTCAATTCATCTGTTAGCAACCGGACTAACAATTTTTAGTTGCTTTCTTGGTTTTTTGTATGCTATCTCGTCTCTTGCTTCAGCATAAGAATGTAATAAGTTATGAAAATTTTGCTACCAAAACTGCATTTTTGGAATTTGCTTTCAAATGACGAATGCAGAAGCGATGATGATATCTTTTCTATTTTTCTTGTAAGGCGGTTGGAATTCTTTTCATTTTATCAGAAATGAATGTATTGTATCTTGCATTTAAAGATGAAATTAAGTGTTCCTTGCATATAAAAAAACCATCGTCAAGTCTACGCTTATTTGGTTCGTACAATGACAAATGTCAAAGGAAAAATAGAGTAGTTTGCATCATCTTGTAGTCACAAGCAATGTACATTGATATTTACCATAAAGACACGTTTCATAAATAGAAAGAACTAGACGACAATGCTTGAAACCTTATATGCTTGGTCGAGATGTCCAGAAAGCTCCATAAAATTGAACGCCATCTGCATGAACATGATAAATAGTGTCTGGATTGCTTTTTTGTATGCACGAAAAACTATGATAATTCATTGTATGATGATTTCTAGTTGTCAAATATTTTCGACACGGCTTTGCTTAGTTATTTCCAAGCTCTTATGTAACTTATTTGAATTTTGTATGTAGTTGCCATATGCTCGTAGACAAATTTTGCAATGTAACTTGAGTTCGATCGAACATGTGGAAGGACTTTGGTACACATAAACTTCGTTGTTGCTTGTTTATAATTCGAGTTAATGATTGGATTTGAGCATGTGTGATCACCATGGTATTTTTTTTATTACCCACCATCCAACATAATCTCTTTTAGAAACAATAGCACGAAGCCTCCATGGATAGTTATCATCAATATCACATATAATAATGAACTCTCTAGCACAAGACTTGATTGTTTTTTAATGAAACCGAATACTTTATCGGCCATTCGCTTAATATGTTCAATTAAAGATTTCTTTGATTAAAAAATCATACCGACCCGAGACCTTTTTCCACACATTCCAGACGAAACATTTCATCGGTAAATTGAACTTCTTGCATAATAGATCTTTCCATGATTGTATCGTTGCATTGGTCGTCCTCCAACGGTTCTTCATCTTGATATGCTCATCAATGTCATAAACTTCCTTTGAAATATCATCTAACGGAGCACCATTATTAACATTCAGAGCATATATACATATATCATCTTCATCAAGGAAAGCAGCGATTTCCATGCTATCCAAATGTGGCATCACTATCAGCATTTTCACTCTCCATATCTTCAGTTTCAACATTTTTGTCTTCATTTTCTTGTACATTTGAAATCTAAGTTGGAATTGACTACGAAGGATGCGACATGAAACCATACCCGCCAGACTACTGTGGATATGACATGAAACCATAACCGGGTGTGACGACCCACATTTCGAAAGGTTTAAATCAACAATAATCCACACTGTCCAACTTAAACAATCTGTAACAGCCCGAAGTTTTAACAAGTATTTTTCACTTTTAATTATAAAACTTTGGGGTTTATTATAACAAAATCTAAAATTTTAAAATTGATTAAAACATTTTTTAATTAAAGGACAAGAGTTCTGAAATTTTAACTTTGGTTAAAGATAACTCTAATTGGAATTTTTTAATTTTTTAATTTCTAAATCTTTTATATAAGAATTATATATGTACAAGATTTTTTGTGAGGATGTTTACTTATATTGGTAATAACATTTATTTTCCTTTTTGTTCATTTATCTCTTGCAGTTTCTCCCTGTAAAATCAAGCAAGATACCCTATGTACATATTCCAATCATGGGTATAATTGTTTAAATCAATTCTTGCCGTTACTTTGCTAAAATCACTCAACCTATTTAATTATAAAACGCAACCTTTAATAATGCAGTGAAATCATTCATTTCTTTTAACATTTTAAAATTTGAATTCACTTGCCATTTTTTTTCCTGCATTGATTTTTCGCATGCCCAAAAACACGCAACCCACTATATAAATTCGTAACCCCTCATTTACATTTCCATCACCGCAAGCTCATCTTTAAATACGTAGCACATTTGCAACAATTTCATTCATTTTCTTCCCTGTTGTGCTAAAGTTTCAGATAGCATCAGGTACATAGCTGCATCCTTTCTTCCTTCTTATTTTCCTCTTTCTTTTCTTTTTAGTTTTTCTCTATTTCCTATTGTTTGTTCCACCGTGCTCAGCTACTCCACCACCACCATCCGCTCCTTGTTCTGTCACCGACCTCGCACTATGAACCATCCCGTGACTTTGTGCATGCGTTCAGTTAAAATAATAATAATAATAAAATAAAGGGAGAAGTAAATTATGCGTACATGTCAGGAATGAATATATGGGCAAGCATAGTGTTGTGTTGTCCAACTAGAGACTATGTTGAAATTACCCTTTTGCATGTCTGAAGTAGAAAATGTGCGCCACATGTAGCTCGTGTAACCAGTCCTCTATGCCATGACGTGAAGTCTCAGGAGTGCATGCATTCGAGTTTTGAAATTTGGCAAGGGCCGTGCCTTTTTTTAAAAAAGAAAGGAAAAATTATTATAATAAGAGGGTGAATAGAATAGTAGGGAGCCACCTGTGCATGTGAGTAGAACATCCTGAGCATTAGCTTGTTAGGATATATAGTGAATATAGGTAGGTAGATACATGCATGAATAACAGTCTTTATGCACTATGAACAGATCCATATGAAGTATTGTATACTAAGAATAATTATGAAGTATTAATACGTAAACCACATGTTGCACTTAGTAATAAAAAAAGAAAAAAAAAGAAAAAGAAAAAAATAATAATAAATAAATAAATATAGCATGCGCCACCTTTATGTATCACTGCCGTAAATTGCATTGTTGCCCACATAAGATTTGCCACTTTTTATTAACACGTCATAGTATTCTGTTAAAAGGCCAAAAAAAATTATAGAGTATAAAATTTATTTTGTAAATTTTGATTTGGAAAAATTAAATGGGCAGGCCAAGCTTTTGTTTTAATGGGTCAAGTCGAGCGGTGGAGTGGTCAAGCAATTTGAGTCAATTTTCATTTTATTTTAGCTCGTTTCAATTTTGTTTTATTTAAAAATTTGCTTTGTCCGTAATTGGAATTCACGTACTCAGTTTTATTTATTTATCTTGTTTCAAGATCGAAATCAGTTTGTCTCATCTTCTAATGACTGATCGTGCCTTCTGTACTCTTCTTTCGGGGTAGATATCGTTGTTTGAATAAATTCTGCAGCTTCGAGAAGGTGAGTATTCTCACTTGACAAACGTACTTATATATCTATGAATTAATAACAAGTGTAATTGTACAATAAAATTTTATTCATTTTATTTGACTGATATATATATTGATGATGTTAAAATCCTGTTATTAAACCTACACATCATCAGTTATATTATATACTGTTTTATTTATGCTGTTACACTATTTATTTATGTATTGTTTATCACTACCAGTTCCCTGTGGAAAAAAATCGTTACGGGCTGAAATGATAGGCCTGAACGATATTTATTTATTTCGTCATTTATTTAACTTGGGATTGCGGGTTTGAAATGATAGAACCCTGTTTTCTTGTAAATTACAGATTGAAATGATATATTATCCGTATCACTTGACCTAGGTTAGAAAATATTATACAGACCTGTGGTTATATATATATATTTGGAAATATTAAATATTTTAAATGTTAAATTCTTTGTTTAAAATTGGATAAAAATGATTTCTATAAGTATAGTGATATTTTACAAGTTAAAGATGTAAAAAAATAAATGTTAAGAATATAAAGTGTAAATTTATTTTGTAAAAATTTGATGTGAAAAAAAATAAATGGGATTCAAGTTAAGAAATTGAATATGATGTTTTGGTAAATATTTGAATATAAGTAAATAAATAAAGGGTTAAGTTGGCTATGAATTAAATAATTAAATAAAGTGAATACTAATAAGGGAATTTGGAATATAGCTAAATTTTGAATATAAAGTGGTAAGTCAAGAAATTGATTAGAAATTTAGTTTACTTTGGAGTGGTAAATTGAACTTAATTATTAAGTAAAATACTATGGCAAATTTTGCTCTTGATTTTTATAAGTAAAGCATAGAGATGTTAGATATATATTTGAAAAATGTATTTTATAAAAATCATAATTATTAAGTAATTTAAATGATTATTTAAAGGTGGAAATATGATTATATAAGTTAAATTGGTTTAATTATTGTTAAAACCATATTGAAGTTTAAATTTTAAGTTACTCAAACGAACTAAGTTATAACCTTTGGGATGTATACTGGATTTTTATAAGAATTATAACTTCACTTTTAAATAATTTAAATGTAGTATTTGATTTAAATATAACTATTTTGGAATTTTATAACCACGGGTAATAATAACGTTGGTTGTTAAAGAGACCGAGATCGGATATGGGCATACTCTCTGTCGATACCGCAAACCACTTTGACAACCTTGTACGCGGTGGAGATTCCAGAATGAAGTAGGATGGTGGTGACGTTTCCTTTGAGGTAAATACGTGGACCCAACTCCCGTGAGTTGGCATAAGGTGGCTAAAATAGGAGCGATCGACGGATTAATGAGGTAGCACCTCTGATCGGACGCACTTTTTCGTATGCCATTCTATGACTTTGTGATTGTTTGGTGCGCACCTTTGATTTGAGAGTGTTGTTTGAGGTGGGCGGTAGTACCAGCTACGCGTTACCACCAGTCCAGAAGCATAATTGGTATATCTACCCTGGCATTGCCTAGTTGTGCCGTGTCACCTACCATATGGAGCCTTGTACAAGTTTGGTTTTCTCCCGTAGCCCGTGTGGTATCCTCTGGTGGCTTCCCGATCAGGAGGGACTATGATATTGGATGGATTACTGGGACTATTATTGTGTTAAGGGGGAGATTGAGTAACTTCTTAACGCTATTTAAAAGTAAGTTTATTTTAATATAGACACTATTATAATAGCGAAATTATTACTGCAGTAAATAGTTTAACGGATCCTTAGAGGATGGGCGGTTCCAATCATCCTTTAAGTTACTTGCTTTATATTACAGTTCACTTGAATTAGCTTGCAATGTATAAGTATGTATGTCCTGACTCGAGTGTTTATGTTTTATTTTACGCTCGGGTCAGCCTAAGTTTCAGTTCAGACTTCACCTCCAGAGCTAGAACTTCAGCAGATCATCTCTCTTCAAGCTACCGTCAAGCTTCTGTTCAGTCCTTATTTTAGTCTTTGAAATCAAGACAATTTATGATTGAGAGTTTCTGTGGAGATTTCAAAGTATATTTAGTTTTAAGACTTTGTACTTTATACTTATTTGGAGACTATTGATAGTGGCTTCATGAACCACTAAGTTATTTTTAAATTCCGCTGCGAGTATTCTGATTTCTGTGTCTGTGATTCTGTGATTATTTATTTACTGTATATTCTGAGATTTGCCAAATTTTATTTACAACGCGGTATTTTGAACAATTCAAGTCCGACATGTGCAAATGCTAATGGTTGAAAATATTGGGTCGTTACACAATTTGAAACGTAGATAATCAATAGGGTTACATAAGAAAAATAAGAAAAGGAGAAGAAAATGAACATAGAACCTCACAGCGGAAACGATAAAATATAATAATCAAATAATAGTTCATGAAGTTGTTTACTATACATTTGATTATAATCTATACACATTTATCAGAGTTATATATATGCACACATCAGAGATAAGTGATCAATATACAGGATATCATGAATAAGGGAATAATAATAATAGTAGTAATATATCAAAATCTTCATTTTCGTCCTTTAGAGAATAATTTTTAATATGCTGGAAAAAAAACTCAAGACTGATCCGAACGTAATGAAAAGACAAAACACTCAAGTCAGGACTAAATACTCTTATATAAGTCGAATCAATATCACAAAATATGACTGTAATAACTTAAGAGATGTTACGGGATTTTCCATCTCCCAAGAATCCGTTAAACTATTTATATATAATAGTATACGTTATAATAGATAATGTTTATCAGTAAAATAAATATCAAGCTAACGTTAAGGCTTTACATTGATCCACCTTAACACATTTGTATAGTTCTAAACCAAAGTCGTATTGCGCTCGTATAGAGAAAATAGAACAAGGCACGTGAGGCAATGTCTAAGGTCTGATTCTACCGTTTTATCCTTTCTGGCTGGTTGAAACCCATACATAGACGACCGCGACTATCAATGCAAACGAAAAAGGTGCACCCATCGAATACGAAGTCACAATAGTAATACGAGGGATCAACATCGCTAGAGGTAGCTAACCTCTTTGGCCAAACATCGGCTCATGTTTTAGTCATTTTAATTATGACACGAATGTAAAAGCTATCCATCATCGTTCTCTTACTTCATTCCAGTAAATGTTCGCCAATTCAACCATTGCATTCTGGATATCTTCCACTACGTATACAGTTGTTAAAGTGGTTCCAATATTGGCGGAGAGTATGCCAATAACAGGCCTCGGTCTCTTTAACAACCAAACGTCATTTACATATCGATTGGTTCTTTTACATTTCGAAAACAGTTTGTACTTGATACCAAAATATCATATTCGCTTCAAAATCCAATTCATTCTGAAATTTTACATATTCGCTTAATAAAAAACCATATTTTACTTCAAAGATATTAATTTAGTTCGATATATCAATTCCACTTCAAATTCGATTCGAATTATAATTTAGGTTATAACTTTGCTTGAACCCAATTCGTATTTAAATCCAAGATTTAGATACAAACATTTCACTTTTTTAACCAGTTTGAATTTTAGAAAATAGTTTTAAATATTTGTAAGTAGTTAAATAGTTAATATAGTCTAATAGAAAATAATTTGAGTAAAAAAATGGTTTATATAGTAAAATAGTTTGGAAAATCAAAATAGTTTGAAAATTTAAGAAAATAGATTTGAAATGGTTTATACTAAAATAATTTATTTAAAATAGTTTCAAAGTCAAATCGATTCAATTTCAAATTTCCAATTTCCATTTCGATTTGATCGATCTAATTTCGATTTCAAATCGAATTCAATTTCAATTCCAAATCAATTTCAGTTCCATTAAATTAATTCAAACCCAACTCCAAATTTAAACCATTTCGATTTATATCAGTTTTCGAGTTCGATTTCCAAATGTCGATTTAAACACTTAAATCAAATTTTCCTTCAATCTCAAATTTAAAACCAAATCTTCAAATATAATTAGATTCCGATCTTAATTTCGAAATATCGTTATAAATCACTTTTATTTAGCAATATTCGAAATTCGAATAAAAGTCCAATCTTTTTAAAACAAATCAATTTCTGACATTCACATCATATTTTGATTCTAACTTAAAAATCTCAACTTCGTTTGAGTAAACAATCTCTGTTTCAAATTTAAATTTCGACATTCCGAGCTCATATTCGAAAATAATCCAATTTCCATAAATTCGATTTATTTATTTCTTAAAATCAATTTATTTAAATAATTTTCAAATTAATTTTAGAATCGTTTAATTTAACCAACCCGGTGTTTGTATATTATTCTCTATCCTATAGCCAAGTGAACAATTATTTAAACTTAATTCCAGAGATGGATGTATATCATTTCAATCCAAATTTTATGCCATAGGTATATATATCATTTTAACCTATTTCTTAATTTATTCGAAATAATTCAATTTACAGTTTTATACATTGTAAATAACATACATGAGATAACATGATATATTGAACATAAATAAACATCCAAAATTTCAATCAAATTTCATCCATCATCCAAACAGTCAATAATCACAACAATCAACCAATTATTGATAAATTGGGGATTTTACTAGCAGTTAAATTCTAATTAAATGTTTAACTATCAATTTAAATTCTATCAATAAATTCAGATGTCAATTAAATGTCAATTAAATGTCAATTTAAAATTTATCCAACAACAATCGATAAATTAAAATTACTTCACGATATAAAGTTTACTAATAAAGAATATAATAGTCAAACGTGAGCGTAAAAACACTCACCTTTACTTGAAACTGAAAATATTTCCAGCTACAAATAAATTCCAGCTCGATTCTATATTGTAGATGACATCGATACGAATCCTCAGCAATTCGTTACACACGAAATACCTCGTGCGAGAGAGTTATGATTTTATCAGTATAACGATAATAAAAATTTAAACTAACGGAATCAAACTAATCAATACAATCAATTTAAAAAAACATTACCCTAAACACGTACGTAACAGCTGCCATCCTCTCCCTCATACGCGACTTCGACTTCCTTCCTTTTTTATGAACGCGATCGATCTCCTCAGGCACGCACGACATCGGGCAATCAGAGCCCCATCGAGCATCTCCTCCCTACGCGCCTAGGTCGCCCACCTCGCCATCGTAGTTGCCGCCCTCAAACCCCCCCTACGTCTCTTTTTCGCCGTTTCGTTCAACCCCATGAGCACCACACGATCACACGTCGTTTGCTTTTTTTAAATCTTCGTTCGATTTCCTTTTTCGTTGAGTAGCCGTTCTTTTTTTTCAATTTGGAATGAATCTCGTTCAATAAGCTGAAAAAAAGGAGAAGTAAAGGGTACGGTGGATAAGGAACGTGGCTGTAAGATATTTTTTCCTTTTAATATAAATATATTATTATTATTATTATATTTGAAAATATCTCATCTGTAAACATTTGAAACTCTCGAGCTCCAAAAGAAGTGTGCGGCCTGGCGTTTATAATGTTTTACTCTCATTTCGAACACAGTGGAACTAGTTTTGGAAGCCAATTTGATCGTATGTGGAAGAATACTTTTTAAAATCAATTATTTTCATTAAATTCTGAAATAAATTTCTACGCGTTACAAGCTTGCACGGCCAACGACAAGTCCTATCGCTACGAAACTTGAAATCTTTCAATAACTCACTATTACGGATACGATGAAACTAGTTTCATCGAAATCCGAGACAGTGGCCAAAAGGACTATTTTTACTTGTTAATTATGATATAAAATTTCCAAATTCTAATTATTCACATTTAAATCAAATTTTGAAAGTTAATGATCTTTATTCATATTTATATTAAATTTTAATCCATTTTCCAATGTTATTTTTATTCACATTAAATACAGAATTCCATTATTTAATTAATTTCAATATTAAATTTAAATAATTTAATTATCCGATAAATTACAATAACAAGCCATTAAATCTCATTTCTAACCATTTTTATTCAATAATTATATCAAATCCTATAATTTAAAATAGTTAAAAATATGGATCGTTACACCATGTGTCATTGTATACAACTTGCAAACAAAATAATAATTATTAATTATATAAATATATAGAACAAGAATGAAACATACATGCATCACATGAAACCATACCCAGCTGTTTGTGTGTAAACGTTCGATGACTGGTAAGAAAAATATGGATAATACATTTGACTTGGCACTAGCTCTAGTGGGAAGTGATATAACGTGCAAGACTGAGGTTTTAGAGGTCTTGTGTTCGACCTTCCAAGACATCGAAATGAGTGCTATGATTGAATAAGGTATCACTCTTATTCTTAAAAAAAGAACACAAAATGCAATGACAAGCTATCATATTCTTTAGCGATGCAATTTCAGTCCTTTGTCAACTAATCGAATCCCTGAAACCCGACAATTTATCCATCCGAATCATTGTTGGCTCTTTAACCACCACCCAAAAAGCCCCCTTAGGGTCTTAATGCAAGTGTACAATTGAAAACGTTAGCGCTAGAATAAAACTGCAATAATAGAGAAATGAAATTAATGTCCTAAAATTTAATGCAGGAAGTCCATCGCTATTTGAACTAGGAGAGATATGCACGGGGATGCGAAATCATTTCCTGTTGAAGGATAAGTGGCACTTTTTAATCGGAACTTGCGATTTCGGTGCATTGTGATGTAATGTTACTGTGATTGTTATGAAAAGATAGATATTTAGATATAATATTCTCTTGTTTTCATTATCTTATTTTATTAATGTATGGATAAATTATGGGAATAACTAAAGTGAGGATTTTCAGACAAGGAGAGAGAAAGATATTTTTTCCACTTCTTCTTCTTTTTTTCTTTTTTTTTCTTTTTTGTTGAAAGAAGAATCAAAATATTGATTTTTCCCTTATACAAAGAAAGTAAAATTAATAATTTTTTACTTTTCTCTTTTCTTTCATGAAGTGTACTAATCATCCCACCAAAATCATTTATGTCTGTTCAGTCTCTAAAACATGTTAAAAATTAAAGATGATTTTTTAAGAATAGAAATGGTACTTTATTCAAGCAAAACATTCAATTTTGATGTTTTTGGAGATCGTACCTTATTCAAGCAAAACACTCAATTTTGATGTTATTGGAGATCGTACCTATGACCTTTAAAACATCGATCAAGGGTGCTTTATAACACGACACTTGAGCTAGTATTGACAAGAATTGAAGATCATAGAGACTTATCTCAATCTTCATTCAAGTCTTTGTCTATATAATTTGATACTGATATGCATAACATTCCTTCTATTCAAAATTATTATGATGTATTTTTCAAATAAAAATGGAAAAAAGGACTTGAAATTTGTGAAAACTAGGATTTAGGGTTGGATATAAATCAGATTTTGGAGGCAGTGTTCTACTGAGGTAAAGCGATGGAAACTTGGGGGTTGGGGAGTGGAAGGATGGTCAAATTTCGATTAGCAGTGGTGGCAGTGGAAACTGAAGCAGTGATTGGATTGAAGAATGAGTTCACAATTTTTCTTAGAAGTGAACAAGGAAATGAGAGGGGTATTTTCGGAAGAGGATGGATTACTCTTTTATATTCAAAAAAAAGTATACAACAAACATCTCTCCCTTTATCTGTTTTTTCTCCTTGTTACATTCTCCCCCCATCCCATTGTCCCTTTATTCATTTTAGTTCTTTTAACAGTGACCGAGAAAATAAGATACATGCTTGTGACGGCCCGGATTTTTCAATGTTTAATTCAGAATATTTAAATGGTTTTAAATATAGAAATTGAATTATAAATTGGTTTTGAATATGGAAAACTTGGATTTATCTATTCAGAATGCAGATACAGCAATTTGTTGAATAATATAATTATTCAATTCAATAATTGAAGATTGAGTAAAATATTTAATCTTGAGTTTCGAGCTTGTAAAAAAATATTTTAAAGGCTTCTAAAATTTATATTGATAGTACTGAAGATAGTAAAGTTGTTAAAATTGAATTTGGAAGTGTTTTGTTAAATTTGAAAAATATATCGTTTAAATCAAAATTTAAAAACAACCTTCCAAGGCACAGTCACGGAATTCGACGAAACCAATTCCATTGGATCCGTCATAGTGTAATATTATCGGATTTCAAATTCGTAATATTTCGAGTTATCATGTGATTTTGCGATAGGTAAACGCGCTGAAATTTATATCGAAAATTCAATATAATAACTGGTCCAAAAGCTATCTTCTCCATACGATCGAATAGGCCTCGAAGCCTTTTCCATTGCGTTCGGAATATGGGTATAACATTATAAACGCCTAGCGGCACGCCTCGATGGGAAGTTAAGATTTTAAGTTGTGGATTCAAGTCAATTTAAATTTGGAAAATTTAAATGTAAAATATATGTGGTTGACTGGTCAAATATTTTTCCATCAGCTGCCTTTCTTTCACCATCACAACTTTTTTTCCTTCCTTTCAAAAACACTGTAGCTTGTTAACTCGAGCAAGCTAACGTCTTCTCTTGTCTCCCGTATACCTCCTTTTTCTTCAAACAGGAAGCACCCGCTCCTTTCTTCACAACGACATCCCCTTCTTCCTTTTTTAAAATCAAAACAGCTCGTTTCATTCAAAAACAAAAATCAATCAATAGCCAAGTACGTTGAAAAGCAAGTTTTTATACTATAAAATGGATAGTAGATGCAATGACTTAGCATGGTAGTGCCAAATCAGGTGAAGATGTAATGCGCCATCAATGTGACACATCTCAATGGTGATCCGTAGATTTTTTTTTTAACCAAATATTTGCCGTAGAGCCATGAAATGTCACACTTAGAATAGTAACAGATAGTTTCAATCCATATGCTTCTCTATCTAATCGTTATAGTTGTTGGCCAATAACTATATTGCCATTTAATCTTCCTTCGTCCATGCGCATAAAAAGGGAGTTCCTAATGTTAACATTGTTGATTTCTAGTTGTTGATTTCTAGGCCAAAACAACCAGGGAAGGATATTGATGTTTATTTACAACAATTTATAGACGAGTTAAAGCAGTAATTGGAAGGAATCATTACATTTGACTCATTTAATAAATCCGAGTTCACAAAGAGAGCTAGAGTGCTATGGGCTATTCATGATCAACCTACACTCAGGACTTTATCAGGATGCACAACTCATGACTATTTTGCATGTCCAATTTGTTGGGAGGACACTTGTTCTTATTATATTCCTGAAATTAAGAAGATGTGTTACATAGGACATCGAATATTTTTTCCTTCTAAGAACAAGTTTCTAGACGGAAAGGCAAACTTCGATAACAAATAAGAACATCACCATCCTCCATGCCCATTAATTGGTTATCAAGTTAAAGAGAAGGTATCCAAATCAAGGTGAAAGTTGGTAAAAACAAACCAGAAATCAGTCGAAAATGATAAAAGAAAACCGATGAATAAAAGCTTAACAATGTTCTTGCATGGTATAAGAGGTCCATCCTTTTTGATTTGCCATATAGGAAAGCAAATTTGGTCCGAAATAATGTTGATGTTATGCATACGGAAAATAATGTCATGGAGCATCTCATTAGCACCATTATAGGTCATACAGACATGTCAAAAGATAGCATCAACGCACGCAAGGATTTGAAAACCATGGGTTTAAAACAAAAGTTATAGGTGATGAAAGAAACACTTAAACGAATAAAATAACCATACTAGAGGAAACTTTCATTTTGAGAAAAGAAGAAAATATATGCATGCGCATCGTTTTGAAAAATGTGAAAGTGCATAGAAAATTGTCTTCAAACTTCCACAATATTGTGAGCACCAATCCTCTTGACCAATCCTCTTGAACTGACAAATATGAGGTCGCATGATTACCATGTCATAATGCAACAATTACTCCCAGTATTGCTTCAACATTCTTATCCACAACATAAGGATCAACATAATAATGTGTGTCATATAAGTCTATTGTTTAACATTATTTGTTCAAAGGTGATCAATAATGAACATCTTTCAAAAGCAAAGGCTAGCTTGGTAGAAGAATTGCGCATGCTTGAAAAACATTTTCCATTTGCATTTTTTATTTCATTATCCACCTTTTGGTTCATTCAGCCGATGAAATATTGATTGCGGCCCTGTTAGATATAGATGGATGTATCCTTTTAAATGATTAATTACTAGTTTTGGTTTTGTTCGTTATTGTTCGAATTAAATAGCTATTGATTATTTACAATTGATTACCTTCATAGGTTGATAAAAACATACAACATATATGACTGCAACAAAAGACATATTAAAGGGTGTATTGCAGAAGGATATATCATACATGAGGCTAGTCTTTACTGCATGGAGTATATGCCAAAGGTGATGGCACTCATAAAAACTAGCAAAGCATTTTTAGACGAGGATGATGAATTTTCTGGTGAGATCCCCTAGATAAGGGTAAAGATATAACTTTAACCCAAATGCAGTTTGAACTATTTCATAAATGGATCCTTAATAAGTACGATGGATTAGATGAATGGAGGAAGTAGGTTCACACATTGGTCTTGAATTCCTAATACTATAAATAAATCATATATATGTTTTGAAACGTATTTGTCACAGAAGGTATAACATCTATGTGAGAAGTACTAAATTTCAACCTCGAAATGTGGTTACATTTGTAGAAGCCTATCAAAATTTTATTTTATGGTTACATGGTGAGGTATTACAACTTCTTAATTGTTTCATGTGTTTGTAAGTGGATCATACACCTTCATGACCATACATTTTACTTATTGTGTTTTTTAGTTGGTGAAGACCATCAATGTTGATTCAACTCTTTGGCGACTGGTGAAAGGGCCAAAGTTCAAGACACGTAGTTATATAAAGTACCAAGTAAAGGGATTTATATTTTCTTTGAAAAGTTATGAAGAGCAAATGGTAACACAAGACAGCGGTGTATGTATGAGAGCAATTACAAAATTTAGAGCAAGCGGGAAGGATAAAAATTATAAGGAAATAGAAACTAATTATTATTGCATTGAGAGTGAGTCAAGTCTTCTACTCAAAAGATTTAGAAAATGATGGATGGTTTGTTGTTTTTCTTACAAGAAATGGTTGACTACAAATTTGGATGCCATTGAGTTTCCTACTGAATATCAATTAGCTTTTGAAAATAATAAAATTTAGAAGACCTTACCAAATGCATATGTCAATATAAGATGTATTTCTTAATTGAATTGGATTAAATTTCAAGTGTAACTGAATATAGAATTTCATTGAATTATTACAGAATTATCGTCCACATGAATACATTTTTCACTTAAATCGGCCACTTTACTGGATAATCATTTAATTACGATTTCACATCTATAGTCGTCTACCTATGCAGCTTTTCAAACATTTAACAAATTCAATTTACTCTAGTTTTATTCTTCAACAACCGAAAAATTATATTTTTAACAATTTTAAAACAATGACAATAAATATGTAAATAAAACATAATTAGTTACTTTTGGTTCACATAACAAATATTAAGTGATAAAAAACACATCCAGATTATGACTCGTTTAGTTGACAAAATTAATGATTTAATTTATTTTCAATATAAAAAATTATTAAACAGAAGAAAAATTAATATTTTGTCTAAAATTTTTAAAATTTTAACAATATCTGCAACACTTCACTAATGAAGTGGTTAAATATGCTTAATTCTTCAGTCTGAAAAATGTCACTTGTGTATATTGTATTTTGTATGTAGTTACAAAGCATATTTAAGGTCCCAGGAGAGACTTTGAATCATACTAACAAAAATTGTGTTTATATGTTTTCTGCTCTTTTTTGAAAACTTAGGTTCATAGATATACTAGCAAAAAAATTTGAATCATACTAGAAATTTTTTTGTATGTAGTTGCAAAGGGTGTTTAGATTAATTAGCAAAATTATTTACTCTATTTACTATTTCTATATTATTGTACATCAAACACAATAATTAAACGTGATAGAGTGATGTTAATTGATTGAGTTTTCTGCATCTAGAATAGTGTCACTAAATATTGATGAGATAAATCCATATTTCATATTACTTACAATGGTTCATATCATGTTTCATAAATCAATTTTTATCTCTTAAAATGACCTTATATAAGTTGTTAGCATGATTTGCCAATAGAAAAATTTGTATTTTGGAATTTCTTTCATGCTTTCAAAAATCACTGGACTAGGAAAATAATGCAAAATGACATTGGATAATTTTAAGACATAAGTTCAATACTTCATAGCTCTCTGTTAAACAAGGTAGGTTGTGGTTTCTATTAATCATCTCTGCTTTTTCTTAATGTCAAGGTGGGAAGAGCACACTAGAGAATTGCCAGGTTTTGCAGGTACACCTGCTACTCTAAAATAATTGCAACGGTCCCTCTGTCCTCATCTCGAGTAGTTGGAGTTAGCTAAAATTGATGCTTTATTTTTCCAATGCTATTGAAGTTATAGTCAAAACCAAACCATTAAATATTTGTGGCATAAGATTTTTGTATTGGCAACATGGAGAGAACCTCTACTGTTTGTCGACCTCAGTTTTCTTTATACTCAAAATAATGTATATGATTATTTATTTAAACACCAAAAAAAGGATGCACATAAATCAACAGATTAATGCATGTTGTAGTGTTGGCAGCATAAGATTTATTCATATTAAATAATAAAATATTTAATAATCAACATATAATAATTTAAAAAATTATAATAGAATTACCTCTACAAAGTTGTATACAAAATTAATATTTTTTAATATTTAATCATAAATATTTATAAATACATATACACAAGTGCTCATACATACATACATATGTATGTACATACATACATACACACACAGATATATATATATATATATATATATATATATTTGTTTTTATAAAACCTGACATCTCATGGTAGAAAACTTAATCTATTTTATTGAATTTTTAATTAAAATTACAAAATAATTTTAAAACCAATTTAATTAAATTAATTAAAATTATAAAAATTATTGATGTCATCTGAAGTTTATTTAATATTTTATGTGTAATTTTATACTTAATTTCAAAATATTACATATATCTATGCACACACATACACAATCAATTTCCAGTTGAATAAAGCCTGTTGGAACATTATTGGTGTTAATGTAGTTAAGGCTGTTAAAAACTTTTTTAAACACAATAAAATGCTCTCTGGTATAAATGCTATTAAAATAGCATTAACTGTTAAGGGGAGGGGTGATCTATCCCTCTCAGCAGAAAAATAGGATCTTGCAATTTGGCGTGATAGAACAAACAGATAGTTATAGATCACAGAAAAAAATAATATATAGAGACAAAAGAGAACACACAGATTTATAGTGGTTCCACCATCGCGAGATAGTGTACGTCCACTTTAATGGGGAAGAGATTTATTACTATTTGAAGAGATTACAGAGTAAAGAAATGAAGAAAAATAAACAAGAGATTGTTCTCTCATATCTGATGTCTTAACATTCTCTATACCTCTCTTTATATATAGAGAAAAGTTACTTAGGGATGAAGCAATTGATTTATGTAAATAAATCAATTCATGGAATAATAATATTCCCATTAATTGCCTTGCCATGTAATTGATTGATAATATTCCATTTTCTCCATTAATCAATTATTTCCCTATTTGATTCCTTTTATAAAATATGGCAATCAAATATATACGACAAATATCTCCACATCCCTATCTCTTTAATTTCTCTTTCCATTTCCTTCATGCACAGAACGGGTAACTAAATACCGAGAATATCTCCAAAATCTATTAATTTTGGAAATATTGTATCACCAAAAAAATCCTAATAATCTCCACCTTGATACAATATCTCTTCCAAACCAAGATACTCCAAAATGAATGCTTCCCAATGAGTTCCTGCAAAAGCCACCTCTCATTGCACTTTGTTAATGAACTTCGGAAAGGCCACCGCCCACCAACAAAGTGTTGGAAACACTCAAAAAAAAATAAGGCAGACGTTGTGCAACCAAAAATAAACTCATATCTCTTCATACAAGAAGAATGCCACATCTTCTCTTAACTTCAACCAAGTTACTCTCTTCCCCATAGTGCCACCATGTAGCACCTAGAACTTCATCAAGTGAATCAAGTTCGAGCAATTCTCGAACTTAGTAGCAGGTAAGGCCTTCGTAAACATATCTGCTGCATTGTCATTTGTATGAACCTTCTGAAGGCGAACTAACTTCTCTTCATTCATGGCGCAATTCCACTTCGAATTATCATTCGACTTCATGGCTTCTTCAAGGCTTAATGGTTCATCATGAACAACATGTAAAGCATACTCAAACTGATCATCAAGGATCAAATTTGCATAATCCCAAACTCCATATCTAATTGGAGCTCTCTTTGGTCTCTGACTAGCCCGAATGACTATATCGCCTGACTCTCCTTCAGCTCCACCTTGAGCTGAATCCTCTCTAGCTTCATGACCATCTCCATCACTACTAGAGGAAATCTGTGGACTATCATGTGATGTATCATCAACTGTTCTATCACTATTGCCAATAGTAATAGCTGTACTTCGGGTTTGAAAGTTGGGAATCTCGGTCTTTTCGGCCTTCTCATCAACTGAATCTGAACCGTCTGATAAACCTTCCAAAGGTTTAAACATCGCTGACTCGTCAAAAGTCACATGTCTGGAGTGTATAACTTTCTTCGTAACTGGATTCCAAATTCTGTATCCTTTTATTCCATCTGTATAACCAAGAAAAACACACTTGGAGGCCCTAGGCTCCAACTTATCTTGTCCTGTATTGTGAACATAAACTGGACATCCAAATATACGAAAATAACTTAATAAAGTGCTTTTACCTCTCCATAACTCCTCTGGAATCTTCCCACCAATGGCTGAGCACGGAATCCGATTAATAATATGTGCTGCAGTCGAAACAGCTTCAGCCCAAAAACCCTTAGACATACCCGCAGTCAATATCAAGCAACGGGCCTTCTCAAGTAGAGTCCTATTCATCCTCTCAGCAACCCCATTGGATTGCGGATCACCAGGTGTAGTAAAATGTCTTCTAATACCGCGTTGTCTGCAGTAGTCGAGGAACTCTTTGGAGACATATTCGCCACCATTATCGGATCTAAGAATCTTTAATTTCTTTCCTATTTGGTTTTCAACAAGAGCTAACCAAACCTTGAAATTCTAAAATACTTCCGACTTAGTTTTCATTACATACACCCAAACCTTGCGCGAGTAGTCATCAATGAATGAAACAAAATAATAAGCCCCACCAATGGAAGTAGTAGGGCATGGCCCCCAAACATCTGAATGTACATAATCAAGTACACTCTTAGAAGTATGCATACCATCACCAAAAGAAACTCTGGTTTGCTTTGCCAATACACACTCCTTGCAAAAGTTCAACTTGTTGAAGATTTCTCCCTTGATCTTTTTCTTCTTACGAAGCAACTCTAAGTTCTTCTCCTAAGTATGACCTAGTCTCATATGCCAAAGCTTGGTAGCATCCAAACTTTTAGAACTATCAACTCCAACACATAATTCTCCATGAACAGTGGTACCCATCAGCAAATACAGATTTCTTACCATAACACCCTTCATCAATACAAGTGCCTCTCTAGAAACTCTCAAACCATCTTTGACAATGGTTATCTTGCATCCCAATGATGCCAATTGGCCTAATGATATCAATGACTTTCGAAGACCAGGAACATAGCGAACATCTGAAAGTGTGCGAACAATCCCATCATACATGCGAATGCGAACTGAACCAACTCCCATAGACTTACATGTAGCATCGTTTCCCATAAGGATGGAACTTCCTTCTTTATCATCAAAGGAAGAAAAATAATCCTTATTAGGAGTCATGTGAAATGATGCTCCAGAATCTAATACCCAGTGGTCTGCAACATCTGATACAACCGCTGTCAATAAATCGCTATCATCTTTCTCCATCGCAATAGATGAAGAACCTTCAGTCTTCTTCTCCAGATCTGGGCAGTCTCTTTTCCAATGGCCTGGTTTCTTACAATGATGACACCTTTCATCTCTTGACTTACTCCGCCAATGAGGCTTCCTAGAATTGGAACGCCCCCTGTAATTCTTCACTTTCTTCTCTGCTCTACCTCTCTCAACAAATAAACCTGAACTACTATTACTTCCTCCACTACTATCACCAACACCAAACTCTTTCATCTGATCTCTCAACTCCTCACTGAGCAAACCTGTCTTCACATCATCTAATGTCAATGTATCTCTACCATAGATAAGGCTGTTAGCGAAACCAGTGTATCGTTCTAGAAGCGAACACAACAGAATCATTGCTTTCTGTTCTTCATCAACTTTCAACTCAACAGACTTCATCTTCATCAACAGGTCATCAAACACACTTAGGTGTGTTTTAATTGAAGAACCTTCCTTCATTTTATAAGTGAAAAAAGTCTTCAATAGGATCAGACGGTTAGTTAGGGATTTCTTCATGTAGAGGTCCTCCAACTTCTTCCAAATGCCTTTGGCTGTGGTTTCCTGACTGATTTCAGAAATTACATTCTTTCCCATAGCAAGCTGGAGAGTAGTAAAGGCCCATTCTTCCATCTCTTCTAATTCCACTGATGAAATATCAGCAGGCAGTGTCTCTGTATCAAATACTACTCGATGAACGCGATTTCTCCTCAAAACTGCTTTCATCATCCATTGCCATTTTTCAAAATCTCCTTCACCATTCCACTTCTCTATCGTCAACTGTGATCCTGAAGCCACATAGGAGCCTCTGACGTATGGAGCAACTACTGGCGCTAAAGTACTATTTGTACTATTTTCATCTCCTCCTGCCATTCTACCAAACACCTTCTTTGCGAATCTAGCTTTGATACCAGTTGTTAGGGGGAGGGGTGATCAATCCCTCTCAGCAGAAAAATAGGATCTTGCAATTTAGCGTGATAGAACAAACAGATAGTTATAGATCACAGAAAAAAAAATATAGAGACAAAAGAGAACACACAGATTTATAGTGGTTCCACCATCGCGAGATAGTGTACGTCCACTTTAATGGGGAAGAGATTTATTACTATTTGAAGAGATTACAGAGTAAAGAAATGAAGAAAAATAAACAAGAGATTGTTCTCTCATATCTGATGCCTTAACATTCTCTATACCTCTCTTTATATATAGAGAAAAGTTACTTAGGGATGAAGCAATTGATTTATGTAAATAAATCAATTCATGGAATAATAATATTCCCATTAATTGCCTTGCCATGTAATTGATTGATAATATTCCATTTTCTCCATCAATCAATTATTTCCCTATTTGATTCCTTTTATAAAATATGGCAATCAAATATATATGACAAATATCTCCACATCCCTATCTCTTTAATTTCTCTTTCCATTTCCTTCATGCACAGAACTGGTAACTAAATATTGAGAATATCTCCAAAATCTATTAATTTTGGAAATATTGTATCACCAAAAAAAATCCTAATATTAACTCCTAAAATTAAAAACCCTGCCTCAGTATCTCAATTTTGCCCTATAGCTTGTTGCAATGTAATATATAAATGTATCCTAAAAGTCATGGCTGTAGGGATGAAGCTTGCAATATCTCCTATTATTTCTAATAACCAAAATGCTTTCCTCCCTTGAAGGAATATTCTGGATAATATTTTATTGTCTACAGAATTATTGAAGGGCTACAATAGGCAAAACATCTCTCCTAGATGTGTTTTAAAACTTGTTATACTTAAGGCTTATGATACTATCCAATGGAAGACCATTATTTATGTTCTCCATGTCATGAATTTTCCCCAACCCTTCTTAGCTTGGGTTTGTACATGCATCTTAACTGTAAAATACTCCATTAGCCTTAATGGGTCTCAATTTGGTTATTTCGCGGGGTCTCAAGGCATCAGACAAAGGGACCCTATTTCCCCCCGCCTTTTTATTTGTGTAATTGAAATGTTGACTTCTTTATTCAACAAGGCCATTTCTTGGAGTTTGATAGATTTTCATCCAATGTATAAAAATCACCGAATATCTTCCTTAATGTTTGCTGATAATCTAATGTTTTTCACCAAGCCTAACATTAAATCCATTGATGTTGTTTTGTGGGTTCTAGGTACCTTTAGTGCCATGCCTTGTCTGTGTATTAACACTAACAAGTCTAAATTTTAATTGCTGGGATCTCTCCTGCATTAAAATCATCTCTCATTGCTTTTTCAACCTGTCCCCTTTTGACCAGATGAAATGTATTTGGGTGCTCCTCTTATTTCCTCTAAGGTTACTACTCATCAGTGCATCCCTATGTATGAAAAATTAATAGCTAAGCTTTCTTCATGACCAATCTCTAAGATTTCAACTACTGGTAGGCTTATTATAGCTAAGTCCATTGCCACTGCTACGTGTTTATACTATGCCAGGATTCATCCTTCCTGCTAAGCTTATTCTATGGTCAACTCGGCCTTGAATCATTTTTTTATGGCATGGCAATCCCTATTCAAGAAAGCTCATCCCTATATCCTTTAAACCTATTTGTTGTTCTTATGATAAAGGAGGTCATGGTGTAATGAATATTAAGAAATGTAACGTTGCTGCCCTAACATCTCCTATTAACAATCTTATGAATTATGATCAGAATCTTTGGTCGCTGTGGTGTTGGAGAAATTTAGTAAAGAAATCTCGTTTTTGGTTGATGCATATTCCTCATGATTGCAGCTAGATTTTGAGAAATACTTTAAAGAATAGACAACGTTTTCTACCTATGATTCGGTGTACAATGAAAAATAAACATTTGTCTTCTTTATAGCATGATCTATGGTGTTATAGGGGGATTATTCTTGCCGATATAATTCCCTATAATTTAAGAGGAATGACTGGTATTGTTGATGATGCTAAGGTTGGTGTTTTTTTAGCAGATGAAGCTGTCTCTCTTCTTTATTCAAGTCCTACGTGGTGAGGGGTGCATGGGCTATGATTGATGGAAAATTTTACCATGATAGTGATAGTGCTACTGTATGGGGAGTAGTCATCACTCTATATCCAAGGTTAATAAGTTGATGACCTTCTACACTGTTCTTCCTCTCTTTCATTGGCACTCTAGGATTCAGATGAACAACTCCATGCCTAAAGAAAATTTTCTACTATGGCAAAATATTAAAAATTGCTTACACACTCGAAACAAGTTATTATTGAGAGGAATGCTTCATTCTTCTTGTTGTGTGCTTTGTGTTCTTTATCCGGGAAAATTGATAACTTATTCTTTTCTTGCCAATTTTCCTTCTTCATTTGGAAGAAAATGTTAAGACATTGTCAACTTCATGACCCTCACACTAATTCTAGCATTGAAAGGTATACTATTTTCAAAGCTACCAGATGGAAGATTGGTAGGACAATGCTGTTTCTTAGGTTGGTTAAAAGCTGTGTTCACATGATTTGGGCTAAAAGAAATTCACATGTGTTTTTAGGAATTTTTCCTCTAAACATAGTCTCCTTCATGCCTTAGTCAGATTGTTTCATTTATCATAGCTTGCTGCTTTGCTTCCAGTTTCTTGTTGTTATGGTCATTATGTTACGTGTTCCTGCATTCATGTTTCTCTACACTACTGGAGTGCTTGGTGGGTTTATGCTACTGCTTGGAGTCCATACCTTATTTTCCTTGTGGTATTGGGTATGGACTTTTGCTTGGTGGTTCTGGTTGGCTGCTTGGTGCTATTGCCTTGTTGCTTGGTGCTTTGGTTGTTGGTCATTTTGTGTTGTATTTTTAGTTTCTTTTCTCTTGTCTTTGTTTTTCTCCGTATTTTCAATTTATACTTGTAATTTGTTGTTACTTGTTATAAATAAAAGGTAGGGGTCTTTTTAACCCCGCTGGCTTTGCCAAAAAATAATTTCTAGTTGAACAAATAGTTATATCATTAATTAAATATAATATATTTATTAAAATTGAACTTTCATCGCCGCTGAATCAATATTGTACAAAAAATTTATAAATTTTAAAATGTTTATTATATTATTTTATCTTAAAGATGTAATATATAAATTAATAAAATCATATATATAATGTTACTGAAAAATAAAAAAAGTTATTTTTCTTTAATTCTATGCTGTGATTTTAAAGTTAGTATGTATACAAAAATTATTTTTTAACATATTTGTAGATGCACTAATATATTGAACCATCTAACATGTGATAGAACATCGAAACACTAGATTTGTAATATAAACTAACAACCTATAAACTAGTGCAATTATAGATAATAATATTATGTAGAACCATAAATAAGTTGTTTACCTTTCACCAAAGCATATGATTCACTCATTAAGATGTTTAAGTAAACTTCTTGAGTCTTATCATAATCCAGAAGACGCTAGCTTCGAATTACTGACCACCGACTATGTATAACTTTGATTCTATATGATTTGGGTTTGAAAATATTAGAGGAAGGGGAAGGTGATTTTCGGCCAGGCAAAAGAATAAATGGAGGCTCCAAAAATTAATTTTAGAATGAGGGTTATGATGTAAAAAATGTAGGATCTAGATTCTTATTTCTCTCTTACCCATTCTCTATCTTTTTCCACATCAAAACCCAACCCCTATTACCATCATATGGCTGCCCATTCCATGATTAAATCATGGTCGAAAATCCTATGGTCATACGGGCTTCAAACCCACTTCAAGCCCAAACGGAATTTATTTCATTTAAATCCAATTTAAACCCGTATTAATATCGTATATCGAGTAATATTTCTATAACTATTATAAACATATTTAATAATATTATACAATATATAAATTTAATTTTTTATTATTAATTAATCAAATTATAATAATTATAAATTATTTAAGTCATGTGGTCAAATGAGTATTCAACATTTTGGTTGTATGACTTTTAGGTATAAATTTGGTCAGCGATTAATATAGAACAATGCAAATATTAACATAACGTCACTTAGTAGATGGTGTAACATTTGGCTAAATTTATCGCTTACTTAGTTTTGATAAAATCTAATTTTACTTTATTAAGCATTACCTGGTAGTGACGGTTATTTTCACTAATTCTCGTGATCAAAACTATGTCACTTTGGACTTATGGAATTTGGTAATGGTCAAAATTCCATTGTCATCCATATTCAACTTTATAGTCCAAATGCAAAGTCCTAAGTTAATAATAACAACTATCATTGGCTGAAATACTTTAGCCAAAGACTTCAATTTTGAGTTTACTTTAGTTGACCATGATACTAACCTCATATAACCAAGAAGAAGAATCATCTCTTGAATAATGTTTCAGTTCCAATACTTCCACACGACCCAACATAGTCATTCAATTATCGTCGTGCCACGATTTGACTATAATCAAAGTGGAGCTTCCATATTGAAGATAAATAGTATTCTCTATTTAAGACAACCATGCAATTTTATCACATCGATATTCTCCGTTTGACATTAGTTGTGTCAACCAACAAAAAACTATCAAGTGAGTTATTCCATAGTTATTCAATAACTATCAGTATGTAACCCCTTAGTGCCCCTAACAGTTATGAATAATACACTAACCAACATTTGAAGAGCGTTACGTACTCTAGTCTCGATACATCTTGATTTGAAATATTTAAAATGGCATGTTTATTTTATTGTGATAAATCACAGATGGTTACAACGCTTTGTAACTGCTATCATAAACATACCATTTATGGATTTTCTATTAAATACTTTTAATAAAATTAATTAATTAATATAACATATTATTTCAAGTACATAATAGAAAGAAAACACCATTTATTTCAAACAAGACTGGTTATCGAGTTAGATATATATAACAAATTATATAATTTCCCCTAAGGCATCCCCCTGACTCATCATTTTTTGCATATGACATCCGTATTTTCTTTCCATACTTTTGTTACGATACCTCAAGTTGAAAAAACCCACAATCTCTTTCTTCTTACCGCCCAGCTAAAACAAGATTCTCTTTTATTTTTATGACATGCTTGACTCCTGCGAATCTTACCAACTTTATATCAATCGTCTTTAGTCCAACCAAACCTATGTCATCAATCTCCATCTTGTAACGATTAGCAGATTCAACCTTACCTTTTTTTCCTTTATATTCAATGAGCGAATCCTTGCATAGATGGAAACATGCACCCAAATCAAGCCCCCAATCATTGGATTTGCCTTTATCAACCCACTAAATGATGTCATCAACTCAATCTCCAAATTTTCCTTTATTAACGCTATTTTCTTTAGGGTTAATTTTTCCCATCTTCCAACACCTTCATCTTCTCCTTATCTTTTCTTAGCTTTTTGTAGAATTTTAGTAAATAACCGAGTTTTTCATGGTAATTGCATATGCCATTCCTTTTCATTTTTGGCCGCTTTCCTTTCCTTAGTGCTTACTTCATCATTAGGGTTGACATATTCCTTTTCCTCCATGACCTTTTTTTCCTTTTGGTTTATCCTTTAAATCTCCTCATTAAGTAAGCTACTACGATAAATTCATTGAGATAACTTCATTTGAATTCGAGTTTTCCAGTGTAAGAGTGGTTTACCAACTCTATGGCAATGAACTTATTGACATTAGGGATTTGTCTCATCTCCGACTTTACTACTATTTGATTTACAATTTCTTGAAAGTCATTACGATGTTCTCCAATTCACAACACCATTATCAATTTTTAAAGTCGCCTATTACTAAAATAACACTGTCATTTTCAGCGTTTCTTTTCTAAAGACACGCTGACAACTTTTTGCATGGCGTAATTATGTCGTCGGAAACTAGTTAAAATAATAACCGTCCATAGTCAGAAAATCGTTTGAAATTTCTAAGGTGTTATGGTAATGATAAACTTATCATTACCATACAAATACCAAGCAATGGTAACCAATGTCGACCTAAATCGGTGTACCAATAATGATAAGGTAAAGAAGTGTCAAAACCAATGGTAATAGTAAATTTACCAATTAAATTACTTTGATTTTCCACTATTTTAGTTAATCCTAACCATAATTTTTTTAAAGTGTATCATATATTAAGCAGATGCTTGTAGTATTATTTATCATGATAATTCTTTTTGGTTTTATTAACTTCAAAGTTTAAGGTTAGCAAAATTATTTTTCATATTGTTGTAAATAACTTGTGATGAACCAAGAAAGTTTTCTATGTTAACTAAAATAATCAAAAATGTTAAAATAAGCATTAATGAAGTTACAATAAGTAACAAAATATTTACTTTTTTTATCGTTGTCAAAATTTTAATGTAATAAAATTTTAATAGTTTATTTATAAGTAAATTTACCATTATCAGTTAAAGATTTACTAATTTATCCAGTGTATAGTAAACATTTTACCAATAGTAATGATAAAGTATCGATAGTAATCTTTGACATATCAATAGTGTAACATCCCCTATCTTGAGGCCTGAAGCTAAGTGCTACAGATGCTGCAGTTATCCATAGTATTAACTTTCAGTGCCAAAATACGGTAACGTTAATGTATTCAAAATACCATAAGCACATGAATCTAAAATAAAATCAACATAGATTTTAAAACATTTTTTTCTAATTACATTTAAAATCAATATTTCATATTCAGATACATAACTCCAACGATTCCTAGGTTTTGATCAAATATAATTATTGCAAATTACGCCAAGAGCGACATATAAATATGTCCCCTTGGATGATTGAAGTGCTAAATAGACATCTCAGTCTTAATATGTCACAGCATAATAAAACTAAATAGCTCCTATATAGTTAGCTTTGCCTTCTGCATATCTTCGGAGGCTTATTCGTACAACCTACTGAACCTGAAAAATCTCAACTCCCAATCTACTAAATTAAACTTTGAGCACCCGAGAGTTTAAGGGGAAAATATAAACTTCAAGATAGACATAAATCTTGGTGTGAATAATACTTTTACATCTTGGTTTACTGATATTAAGTAAGACCATGCCGCTTAGTGGAATGGGTTTCCCCTCACTGATATTCTTTTTTAAAACATGTTTTTTGCAAATCAGAATCCTGTAATCAAACTGATTAAATCAATAATAGCGATACCATAAATGCACATAAAACAGGTAATTAATGGACCATATGTCCGAACAATGTAGTTTTGTTTGGCTAACTCGTAACTGTTAGCAGAGTTGGGTCTACCAGACAAAATAAATAATCTAACTTCCGTTAGACACACTCCTGGACGAATTGTCCTTAACTTACTTCTTCTAGGGTGACTACACCAAAAAAGGCCTTTCGTAGCGTGGTAAAAATGCTACCAAAACTTTTAGTAGCATTTCGGTAAATGCTGTGATACAACATGCAACTAAAAGTCTGAAACCTTTGTATTGTTGTAGAAAAGGCTACCAAAACTTGACCTATTGTCGGGTTTTAGAACTACTACAAAAAGTTTCAGACTTTTAGTTGTATGTTGTATCGTAGTGTTTACCGAAATGCTACTAAAAGTTTTGGTAGCGTTTTTTTAGCTTCGGAAGACGTATCATGACTGTTTACATTATTTCCATAGCATTTACAAAATGCTACTAAAAGATATTAATTGCTTTGTAGCATACTGTACATGCTACCATTTCCTGTTACTGGCTTGTCGCATTTCCAGTCAATCATCGCTCACATAATAGTCTTATTAAGACCAGCAATCAATCACATAATCGTTGTATTCAAGCTACAATCAATCAATCACATAATCGTCATATTCAAACAGTTGCAAAAACACGTTAATAAATTAATCAAATATAATATCCATAACCATTTTCGATAAAATGAGAAAATTCTTATAAAATCCATAACCATTCATAAACAAGTTTACACAACAAGTACTAACAAAATGTTATAGTATATATAACGATTAAAGCCTTGTTCATAACTTGATTACTCACAATTCTTTGCTGCAGTTGGCCTTTACTCTTAAAACGCTAATTACCCGTAGATAAGTTTAATAATCAACAAATGATTATTAAACTGCAACAAATTCTTAGCAAAATTTCTAGAGGAACTATCTTTAAATAAGTTTGAATGCCAAATATATTTACCTCTGCATTTTAGATAATAGCTTTTTTATGTTTGCTTTCTTTTACCCTAATAAATATGCGAGATCTTGTGCTCTGGCATATAAAGGGACCTATTAAAAAAAATTGTTGAGAAAACAATAAAATAGATACACGAGAATACAATATCTACTAGTTAGTGTTATATCTCTTTTAGTGAGAAACAAAGAATTCTCGGTCTCTTTGTTGATTCTTATAAAGAAACTTTCTGACTTATAGAAACATTTTTTTCCTTTGAATTTTTTTATTTTGGTAAATATAAATAAAAAACATAGGAATGTACCTTTGGAAATGCCGCTAAATCCTTTGAGCATCCTCTACTATACATGTTTTATCCAAATACATAACCATGAGTGCTTTAGGAGAAGAAACACAAGTTGACTTCAAAAGTACTTGGCATGACATATAGATTTTAGCTGCTTACAAAGACACTGTAATGCTTCATTTCAAGAAAGACTTCATTTCAGGGAATACTTCGACCAGGTTTTTAGTTCTTAATATCTTCAAAACAGAAAATTTAATAGCGATGCCCACGAATGACAAGTGAAAGAAGAACAAACCTTAGTTCAAAAAGCCAAATAGAAGCCTTAGTCAGAGGAGTACAATAAAATTTATAAGAAAATATGTTTTTATCTATACTTGTGGGGGAATAAATATTAACTGAACATCAATATAAGTTTTGCAAGAAAATTTACCTATGCTACTTTCAACAAACGCTTCTAGATTATAAAAGTTTATACCGGTAAGTTCCCTATCTTGAAACCAATTCTTAAATGTTGTTTAAATATGTAAATCCATCTATTAATCCTAAAAACTACCCTTAAGTGTTCAAAATTATAGATCATGCTTACTTAATTGCAAGTTTACAAGGCATAATCATGAAAATTAACACATCAACTATCTATTTATTTTTCTGCAGCAGATTCTTATAGCCAAGTTAAAGTTCAAACTTGACCTACCTCAACTAAATAACTGAAATCAAGAGAAAGAAACCAACTACAGTACAAATAATTTAAATCATTGCATTTAATTTATCATTTATACATATATGATAAGATTTTACGTGAGTACCTTTGTTCAAACATGAATACAATGCATATTATTGCCTGAAGTTCTGTTTAATTAAAATACACACAAAAGATGAAGCTTCATATATTACACATAATATAAGTAATAAAATCCGAATTTAACGATGATGACCAAGAAAATAAATTAACTTGGATAGCTGGATTAATCATATGAATATGTGTGTAATTATACCAAGAAGATACATTTATAATAATTTCATGCTTTATTTCATAATTTGCAGCTTCTAATTGCATCTTTCCAGAAAGTCGGATTAATAGCTAGGTTGCAAAGAAACTCTACCTGACTAAAATAATATTGTATTTTTGTAGTGAATCAAAGCAAGCATACCAATTGAACAAAATTTAATATTTACTTTTCAATGCAAATTCTAGGACTATATATTTATCTGCCTGTAGCCACCGTGGAAAGCCACAATATGCTTTCATATGCAACTTAGAAGAATCTCCATCCTCTTAAGACTGTATGCCGACCTTTTATATATTGGTGCACTAAGATCTGCCTACAAAACTAATAACATAAAAATGATGTATAATCATCGAAGAATTATTTATTTCTTGGATCTGGTAGAAATGATAACCATTCAGTATTACATAATACGAATGGTGCTTAAATGCTACATAGTACTGATGCTAGTATAAATTTGAGTGATTGCATTTGAATGATTTGATTTACAGGTAGGATAACCTCGTCAGAATGCTCACACATTTTTTCAAGTGTACTACAAATTTACAATACATATGGCTTCTTTAAACTTTATGCATTATACTCTTATTACCAGGATATTTATATGTTCAATCTGACCATTCAGTCTTGCTCTCATTTAACCTCAAAGGTTATCGGTGACTCTTTATGCTCAAACTTATAGATAGTTTTATCGTGTGTCTCTATGACCTACTTCAGTGTAAAAAAATGACATCAAAAATAGTCACAACTTCAGCTAATAATTAGATTTCCCTTATATGCAAGCTTATACAAAATAACATCAAAAATAGTCTCTATGACCTACTTCCATCATATAACACCAAATGGGTGATAAATCTAGTTTAAAAATGAATCCATTTTCATAGAGAAAAGCTTACCAAAATTAAATTACCCTATAAGTGATATACTGTCTATCTTGTAAATCCACAAAATTGAAAACTAATAGGATATTCAACTTCATATTTTGTGCAGTAGCAGTGGTCATCCAAAGTAGTGTAATAGTCATGGGAAAACCATTAGAAAACCAACAAAACATTGTGACTGCATATGGCAGAATTGACCGGCATGAGTTAACCGGTATCGTGGTAAATAGGTGTAATATTGTAGCAGATGAATCATTGAAATCAATGGTTGATCCAAATCTTATATTAATCCAATAAGCACCAATTCAAACTCTGAAATAAAATTTCATTAAAATTTGAACAAAATTGAAAAATCAAAGAATAAATAAGAAGCTCACCGACGTGGTGTGGCATGGGAGGTTAATAACTGAAGCGATGTTACGGAGGCGGTAGGTTGGCTAGATACTAAAGTGGTGATGGGAGGAGGTTCTAAGCTGAAGACAAAACAAGGTATGTTCTTTTACGAAATATGACTAAGAGAATTTACTTTCTGTTTTGGATTGAGCGAAGCTTAATTTAGAGTTTTAGGTGATTTTACTTTATAATGCATTCAATATTATATTTTATTGTAGTGATCCCAACTAAAATTGAGTTATTTTTGGATGGAAAAATGCATGATATGCCTTTTTCACATGATAGACAAACATTCATAGTACAAATATCTAATTTTAATAATGTAAATAGAATCGAGAAGCAACTGCATTACTATACCTAGCGCCAAGCAAATTAAATGAACTATAGCTCATAACATAGTAACTTATATATTTGGAAATTTTTATAGAAGCACCAGATGAAAGAAAACTTTATGATTAAATGCATGGCTACTTCTTCTAATGCCTGGTATTTTAATAGCTCAAGCCTTTCGTTTTAGTATTATTCAATTAACCCACCTTGTAGCTCTACCAATAATATTATCAGCAACCATATCCTTGATGATCCACCCATGCCTTGTACCAATCTTACCTTTTGCCTAACACCATGTCTTAATCTCAACAACGTCACCCCTAATATAATACATACAGTGCTTGAGATTCCATGGAACTATAATATGATATAAGCACATAAAATGCAGAAACTTATAATAATTAAACTCACCATGTTGGGCACTTATGTATCTCAATGTGCATACAAGACTTAACCCTAATAAGATGAAGTTATGCATGGTTGTAACTAACTTCCAAGATCCAAATTTAGGAAACGATATACATTGTCAATTGTTGACTTAATATTATTTGAACTTATTAGGTATTATGCATGGTTTAAAATTCCGGCGGAATTCCGGTTATTCCGGTGATTCCGTTCCGATTCCGGTGTCAACCGAAACGAAATCCGGTTAAAATTCCTATTCCGGTCAATATTCCGGATTTTACTTCAAATATTGAAAAAATTAGTAAAAAACGCAAAAAAAATACAATAAACATATAAAAAAATAAAAAATAAAACGAATTTAATAAGATTACAAATACATTGACAAGAAAAGGATTGATATACTTTTGTCAATTTACACAAGAATCATAACAAAAAATTTAAATTTTCTAAATTGAGCGAAATTTTGAAAATCTCAAGTGGACAAATAGAATCTCAAACCATGATTTTGTCTTTAAAACATATATTTCGTATGTAGTGTAAAGAATGTAATATAAATTTATGCTAGTATTGGATATTTGTTAGCATATTTAGCAATTCTAACAAAAAAATATGCCGTAATTAGAAAACCGAAATTAAAATGGAACTTCCGAAATATCCGGAACGGAACACGAAATTTTAAAATTACCAATGACCGGAACGGAAACGGAAAACGGAATTTCGAACCTTGGTATTATGCTAATGAACATTGATAAAAAGAGCATACTGTTAGGACAAAATATTTTGACTCAATATTATTTAAACTAATTAGCTATAATGCCCATGAACTAATTATTACGTATTATGTTAATGAACATTGATAAAAAGAACATACTATTAGGAAAAAATATTTTGACTCAATATTTATTTCTTTTAAAATTTGACTGTTATATACATGTCTAAGAGATGCCACTTCCCATACAATTCATGGTCTGCCACACTACTACCATGATCTTCTTCACGTATAATACTTTCAAATTTTTGAACATCTGCACTATTTTTTGAGTGTTTTATGATAAAACAAAGTAACAACATAACCGTGATAGACGACTCACTTGTAAATAGGCAACACTTTGTCTAAGAGCGGAAGAGTGGAAAATGACGTCTCTATACCTTTAGCAGGCTTTGAAAGTAACAAGTATAACACAGGTCCTACAAGCATTGGCACAGTATCATTTCCAAACCGCAGCAAAAAGAAGAAGAAAAAAAATGTGTAATTCATATGGATACATTGTTAACTATATGTATGTGTGTGCACTCAACAATCACTAAGGTGCAACTTAAAGCAGGTTTTTTAATAGTGGCAGAACTTAGAGCATCTCCAACAGTTCGAAGTGCGGAAATTGAATTTTCCCCACTCCGAAATGTTGGAGGCCTCATTTCTCCAACAGAAATGAGGCCAGACGCCTGTTGAACAGGCGCCTGAAGACCAGTAGCATGTTCAACAGGCGCCTGTTGACCATGCTAAAAAGGCGTCTGGATACCAGGCGCCTGTTGAACAGGCACCTCAATGTGAGGCGTCTATTCAATAGGCGCCAGGTATCCAGGAGTCTGTTTAATAGGCGCCTCGTCTGATCTCACATGCCGGCACTTTGGCCCTCCCTTTCTGCACTATAGGATTTTTTGCATCCTGTTGGAGAGCTTCTTCGGTGCATATTTGAGAAATCTCAAACAGCTGGAGATGCTCTTACAGATGGATTTCGTAAGCAACTTCATATACGCTGGCTCCGTATTAAATAGCATCAGTGTGTGCGCACAAGGATCCAAATATTTGTTTAACACAAGTGCCCATACGCTAGTTCAGTGACTACATATTCGTTGAATTTATATAGTGGGAGTACAAACTTATGTAGATCATGGTTTACATATTCATTGAATTTATATAGTGAGAGTACAAACTCAAGTAGATCATGGCTTACATATTCATTGAATTATTGATGTATTATATTGATGTGTTTAAAATGGAACTGCAAACTCATTTATGGAAGACATTAAATAATGGAGATTACCGAATTTAAAAATAATACTTACTAAAACTTGATTTCAAAAATACAGATGCGGTCGGCCCAATGACATATTCTCCAATGAAATTAATACTTATTAGAAATTGAGATTAAATATGGCTACACAAAAACACGTTACAATTACTAAACATTGACTATGCCATCACAGATGGAAACACAAATATATTGACAAACATTAGAATACACCATATTGAAAAATATTTAATATGCTACCATTTAAGAAGCCGAACCTTTAAGAGTTTTCAATGTAAGATGTACCATTCAACAAATATTCTAGGGTTACCAAATATTTAACCTGCGTCATTATTTTTTATAGCATGTCGATTTCTCCTTGACATTTGCTACTATAATACCTCCAATAATCTGTTCTCAATTGGTTTGATAATTAACATTCATCATTTAAATTTACAGGGTGAGTTGACTTATTTTAGATGGATTATAAGTTATCGTAATGATTTAAAGGTGGCTATGGGTTTAACTTGGGCAATTAGGATATGGCTGAATAGCAGATAAATTAAATATTCGTGAGAGCAAATACTATCATATATGCCTTGAAGAATACAAATATATAATGTAGCATTGTAAATGGAATGATAAATTGTAATTTGTCAACACCAAAGACTTCCATAAAATGCAAGCGGGCAAACAACTTTGTTACAACTCTTATGAGTGCTAATTTAACCCTTTCACATGATTGGTATATATGAATTATAAAGAAAACAACCAATTACAAAGTGTTTTATTTTAAAACTTACATGAGTGTAAAGAAAACTGTACTCGATTTACTGCTACTCCAAAGCAAGTATTAATATCAAAAGCCCCTGCAAATAGAAAATAATCAAATTGGAAATTTGGAGTTGTTATCTAATCAAGATATCAGTAGCTTACCTGTAACTGCAAGGATTCATTAATTGTTCAATGTGATTTCTCTGCTTAGAATATTGCTATATATGCATGTATGTAATACCATGGAGAAGCAGTAAATGCCATTTTACAATCATTAGTATACCTTTAAATATAATGATAATAATATGGACTTTTTTATACATAGGGCAAAAATGTCAGATAAAAAGATTCATCCGCTTACCTAAATCTAGAAATTTCTTAATAAAAAGAAACACATCCATATAATAGATAATTTTAAGAACATTCAATAAATTTGATGAGGGAAATTACTGCTTTGTTCTTCATTTTGCTTCTTTGTTATCATAAAATTTATACGATGGGAAAAATATATCATGACAAATAACCAAAGATTTCAAATTAAATGCAAAGTAATGAAATATCAAAGCAACACGGGTATCATAGGCTATTATATAAAAGGAACTTTTGAAGGAACCGCTAAATAACATAGTTTCATTATGATTTGCAGGAAATTTGGATAGTTTATAAGTTATCCTGCATTGATTGTATTGAATCTTTACCTATGTAATTCCAACCATCACAAGTTCAAGTCTTAAGCATGACCTTTCAAAACCTAGGGCTAGTGGAAACTTGACCAGGATAGTGACATGGACAGAAAACTATATGTTAGTTCAGTATAAAGTTATATATATTTGTTTTGACCATTAAAGGTATAACGATCCAGATTTTTTGTCGTTTGAATTCAGGATATTTAATTAATTTTAAATATTAAAAAGTAAATTTTATAACTTGAATAACTTATATTTCAAATATAGTGATTTATTTGGATAATTGAATTGTTTAATTTAATATTTAAAATTGTATAAATAGTTAAAATTTGAAATTAATAATAATGAAAATGAATTATAAAGTTGATTTAAATTTATTTGAATTAGAATTAAGTTAGAGAAGTTTTAAAATTGAATTAAAAGCGATTTGGTAAAAATTGGAAATTTTAGTATTTAATTAACGGGTTAAAATAGTCATTTTTAACACTTTCTCAGATTTCGATAAAACGAGTTTCATTGGATCTGTAATAGTGAGTTATTATAGGATTTCAAATTTCGTGTCAATTGGACTTACGGTTTGGTCGTGCGAAGCTAAAATGCGTATAAATTTATTTAAATTTAATTAAAATAATTTGATTCGAACACCTATCTTCCAAATATGATGGAATTGGCCTTCAATATATATATTCCATTGTGTTCGAAATAGGTGTAAAATATTATAAACGTCGGGCGACATCTTTGTTTGGAGTTTGAAATATTTTCGGTTGAATAGTGTGCGAATAATTTTATATAAAAGGACCCTAGATTAATTCATTTGCAAAAACACTAGGTCAAATGTTCACAGCCGCCACTTTGAATTGAATGGCCGAAAATCACAATCCTTTCTCCTCCAATATCTCTAAATCCATCGAATTTTACGAGAAACTTCCAGCTGCAAGATTGAAAAGCACGTCGAGCTCTTGCTTTCCAACGATTATGATCATCCAATTCACAACGAGGGGGGAGAAATCTGGTCGCGTTTAGCTACCATTTGGGTTTGATTTTTAAGGCATTGGCTGCAATTTGGGGGTGTGGCCTCTAGCGCAGATGAGGTGGAGGACGAGCTTTCGCGTGGTGGTGTTCGATCGTCCCTTGGCGATCGTGGAGGGAGCGGCATGAATATGATCGAACTCGTATGGGTTTGAGCGTGATTAGCATGGGAACGTGAACGTATATGAGGAAGGAGGAGATATTAAGGAAGGTAATTAACGTTAATGACTGTAATTTGTAATTAATTATATTATTTAAAATCGTGTAAACTTATAAATTGCATAAGTTATTCATACAAGGCCAGTTTCGCATGAAATGAGTTGCATTGGGTTCATTATTGAAAATACTACGCAATGGAGGTAGATTGGAATTTACTTGACCCAGTCAAAATTTTGATTAAAATTAAACACTTGTTTAGTTTTAATCGAAATAAATCGCTACAACGACGACTGCAACCAAAGTGAGTAAAACTCACTCTCTCTGTCTCACTTATATTTTTATATAATGAGAATAAATTTATTTTATATTGTTTGATGATTGTTTGGTTGTTATATTATGTAATGACCCTCCTTTTTAGACGGTTGAAGTCGACAATAAACCACACATGCCAACTCAAACCATTCAAAAGGAAAACTTATTATGGCGTGAATAAGAAAATGAAGAGAAAGGAAAGAAAACAAAACACAGAATCTCACAGCGGAATGACAAAATATACTAATCAAATAACAGTTCATGAAGCTGTTTACAAATAACATTTGATTACACTTTTAACATATAGATCAGATTTACATACAACAAAAATAAATAGATAAATAATGCAGCGGCACAACATGATGCAGTGGAATAAATATAATAAATAGTAATAATACAACGAATACCCGTCTTTTCCTTTAGAAAATAGTCTTCAATACACTGAAAAGCCCAAACTAACCCGAGCGTGATGAAAAACAAAACACTCGAACCAGAACTAAAAGATCTTATGTAACTTAAATCAAAAGTAAATTACTATGAGTATAACGGCATTGGAGATGTTTACGGGTTTTGACATCTCTTATTTAATATCTAACGTGAGTGCAATAACTTAAGAGATGTTCGGGATTCCATTTCCTAAAGATCCGTTAAACTATCTACATACATAGTATAATACGCTATTATAATAGCGTCTACAGTAAAGTAAAATATTAAAGTAGCGTTAAGGCGTTACCCATATTCCCCTTAACACATGTTATATATGTAGTCTATACAGATATTATAAGCTCCTCCATAAACTGGAGGTTTACTCAATGAGTACTCCATAGGTACGATACAAATCAAACTCGTAATGGGCGCGATAAGGCGTGTGACAAGGCATGCGAGGCAGTGACAGGGTAGGATTCTACCGTTTGCACTCCCGGACTGGTGGTAACGGTAGCAGCTACTACCGTCTACCTTGGAACACACTCCCATAATTAAATCTAGGGGTGGCCACCAAATCAATAACAAAGTCATAATATTTTATCGAAGAAATGTCCCCGATAGGAGAAGCAACCTCACTTGGCCTGGGCACCTCCTGTTTTAGCCACATCAAGCTGACTCGCGGGAGTCAAGGCTACGATAATACCTCATACAGAATCGTTCACCAAACCATCTTACTTTATTTTGGACTCTCCACCACGTACGCAATTGTTAAAGTGGTTTTAATATTGGTAGAGAATATGACAATATCTGATCTCGGTCTCTTTAAAAACCAAACGCTTATTTCACACAGGATGGTTCTTTTGCATTTCCAAAACTAATTCATAATTGATATCAAAATATAATATTCAATTAAGCCATATCACTTTCAAAATCATATTCACTTTCGAAATTAAATTCACTTTCGAAATCATATCGACAAGATCGGTTAATTAAATCCTCATTTCAAATCATCATATTTACTCAAATATGTCATTTCACTATAAAATATCATTTCAAATCTCAATCTAGGTTATAACATCATTTAACCATATTCGTTTTTAAATCAAGGATTTAAATATAAACAATTCAATCTTGACCGTTTGAATTTAGAAATAAAGTGTAGATAGTCATAAATAGTTTAAAATGGATTAAAATGGATTAAAATAGTTTAATATTGTTTAAATACATTTAAAATAGACTAAAATAGTTTAAAATGGATTAAAATAGTATACTATAGTTTAAAATAAATTTAAATAGTTTAATAGTTTGAAAATCTTAATAATCAAGATTTTTAGTTAAGATTTTCAAAATAATATATCTTTACACAATTTCTATTATAATGAATTTATTTGAAAATAATATCAAATTAAACTATTTCTTTCATTTCAATACATCTGGACCATGTCCACCTTCCAAAAAAACTAAATTTTCTTTCAATTCAAATTCACATAAAATCATTTCAATTTATATCGATTTCAAACTCATGTTTGAATTACAATTTTAAAGCACTTCAATTTCATAAATTTTAAAGTTTAAATATTCAAACATTTTCAATAATTCAATTTCGCTAAATTCCATTTATATTTCAACTTGAAATTTCCATTTTCATTCCTTAAATAATTCATTAAACCAACTCCAATTTCAATAGTTAAAGCTTGGATTTTCAAAAAAATTAATTCTGTTTATATAAATCAAATTTATTATAAACTATCATTTAACTAAATTCAAAAATTAAGGATATAAAAATAATTTAATTTAACCAATCTGGTGTCCGTATATAATTTTCTACCCCATGGTCAAGTGATATGGATATATAACATTTCAAACCGCAATAATTCAAAATTTATGGGTATATATCATTTCAACCCCCAATCTCAGATTAAAATCCAAAATTCCATAAAATCGCTCGGGTTTACCATTTCAACCCATAACAATTTTTCTCTAATCTATAAATCGTTCGGGTATATATCATTTCAACCCACAATGATTTTCCTAGCAATAACTAAGGGAACTTGCAGTGTTATAACAATATAAAATATAACATCCAGTCATCCAACATCAACAATCAGCATCCATCACAATCACCATTCATATCAACAAATAAATAACACAATTGATTGATTATCAACGACAGGTATTAGCAGGCAATTCAAAATTCAATATTAAATTAAATGGTGGTTAAATTCAATAAAAGTCAGATTTTACTGGAACGAAAATTTAAATATACCAAACATCAACCAATCAAATTCTAGTCACATCATAAATTCAATTTAACTAACATAAGATAATCTAGAGTTGTGAGTGGGTCGAAACACTCACCTTTGATTTCAAATCGATTTGAAATCCAAAATAAGGCCCAAAATTCAACATTTTTGGAATTCGTCCAAACCAGTTCCATAATTTCCTAAATTTCGATACGATCGTAGTGGAGTAAACCGCGTGCGGATCCGACCTCGTACGTAAAAGTTATGGATATCAGAAAATATGAAAATTAAAATTGAATTAAATAAAACAAAAAAAGAAACACGTAAACCTCACACGTCAGCCTATCCTCCTGAACCCTAACCGAGAAGCACGCACGGGATTGAATCCAGCCACCACCGTTAACCTACTTCGCCATGCTTCCACGTCAGGACACAGCTTGCCAGACACCCATCCGCGCGGTCGCCGACCTCGCTTTAGCCAACCTCAACCAAAGACGACCCTACCGCCCTCTCAATCGAAAACAAATGCCCCAGCACCTGCAACAAATTCTAACCCTAATCGAATTGTATAAACTGATCCAACCAGTAACATGATAAACGACAAAAACAGATGAACTCCACGCGTCCCTCTCCAACGATGGTACCCTCGAATCGACGATCCGTCGTTGATGATCAAACCCCAATGAACAGCCGAGGATGTTTTGGCGAATTTCGAACACACCAAATCCCGATTGCAAAAATGAATAGCAGATCTAGATTATGCTCTTCGAGCGCTTCGAAATGGTATATAATATGCTAAGGTTTTGAGGAGTTTGATTTTGATTTGCAATTAGATCTAGGAATTCGAGTTTCTGCCATTTGAGAAGGAGGAAACGACAGCTAGAGTTGTACGTATTATAGTAAGAAATGGAAAGGCTGCTAGGGTTTAGAAGAATCTATTTATATAGACAAGGCCCGATAAGAAAGAACAACATATTGAATTGGTCTGAAATGACAATAACGGCCCGAAAAGCCCGTTTCACTTTCGAAACGAAAGTATGCCATCCATTATATTAAAATAGATGTTTTTGACATTGTTAAATTTAATGAAATAGGTTTGCAGGACCTAATTCCATTGTATGAAGAAGTTAGCTTTTAAAATCAGCTTATTACAAATTGAATTCAATAAATTGGTTTTTACACGTTTCGACCGTGCACGATCAAACGAAAAGTCTGATCGCTACAAAACTTGAAATCTTACAATAATTCACCGTTACAGATTCGATGAGTTTCATTAAAATCTAAGGCAATGGCCAAAATAGCTATTTTCACGCTAATTAAATAAATTATTATTTAATTGATTAAATCACTTTTTAAATTCAAATTTAATAACTAACAAATTTTATCATTTTTGATTTCCTAGTAATTTATAATATTTTAAAGTAAATTTTCAAGTCAGAACCAATGTAAATTATTGCACTACTTACAGTGAATTTCAGTAGCAATAAATCCAATTGATTATTATTTTAAATTCAAATAAGTCCATTTATTTGATTTCCATCTCATTATTCAATCCATTATTACTCTATGGGTAAAATTAACATTGGTTTACTATTTATTACATCAATATTCTATAGTTATCATCTTTTACCACATTAATTACAATATTTCAATTATACTAAATTCTACCGATTTCCAAACCAAATTCAACAGTCTAAATAAATGGGCGAAAATAACAATTGTTACCCCTTACTTAATTAAATCACATTTATAAGTTTATTATCTACAAACAAATGTTATAACAACTTACACAGCACTGATTGTGTTCAATTACAATTAATTACATGTTATCTCACCATTTAATATAAAATTAATTTATTTCCTTATTTACAATTTCTAACCAATCTAACTTCGCAATTATTCCAATCAATTGAAATTACATTAAAGTAGATATCCATTACCTTAAATTAGCATTATTACATTTCATTCTAGTTATTTTTTTCTCGTTAATAAATATTAAAATTTTAATTTCATATAATATTAAATCCAAAAATCTTATGAAATTCAATATTTTAATTATCGAAAATACAGGTCGTTACATACTATATTATTAGTAGTTCGATATATTCCTGCTTATTGAAGCAGATGAGACCCTATACATTCCCTTGTATGAGCGGATGACCCTTTGTACGCATATCTGCCTCGACGCAGACATTGCACATATTTTCTCATATGTATATTTCTTGCAGGTTACAGGTTGAAGGATCTAACAAGATTCCTCACTTGGTTGATGTTTATTTACACATTGTTATATATGCTGTATTATGTGATGTTTGATGTGATGGATGCCATGATTTCTATTATTGATGTAAATTCTCTTATTTAGCACTTTTGCAACATTGGGCCATATTTTAGGAATTTAAAATATTAAAACGATGATTTCAATTTAAAAAGGGGTTTAAAGTGATTTTGAAAATATATATGTTTTAATAATTTTTGAATTATTAAAGAAATGAATTTACTTTAAATAAATAAAAAGTTATAATTTTTATGTTATAAAAATTATAATTTTGTGAAATATACTTAAATATGATTTTTTGAAATATGATGTTAACTATTTTGTAAAATAAGTTAAATTGAGAATTTTAAACTTATTATAAATGCTTTATATATAAGATTCATAAAATTGATATTTTATAAAGAAAAGTAATGGAATTCTAAAAATTTGAAATGTCATTTGAGAGTTCAAATCTAATAATTTCAAATTCAAACTTTCATTTTTGAATTTTTTGATTCGAAATTCAAATTTGAGTTTCAGTGCTCATATTTAAAACTCATACTTTCAAAATTTTAATTTTAAACGTTAGATCCAAAATTTTAAACAAAATTGCAGCTTATTATATTTTTTGTTTCACAAATTAAAAAAAAATTCCTATAGAAATCTCCTACTCGGTTGCACCATTATTAAAAGAGCATGGCACGTCACAAATTCCTTGTGGAATATGTGCCAATCCCTCCCCACCTCCTCTCTCTTGCCATGCCCAATTCTTGCTCCTTCCAAATCCCTAGTTCTCAATTTCGAAAATCTCAAAAACTCCTTAGTCCTAAAAGCGCTGTATACTAATCCGCTACCCTCCACTGCACATCTCTAATCCAAGCCCATCACTCTCGCATCCTCTCTTCTGCTCAATTCTCCATAATATCCGAAGTGTTAATCCTGTTTCCAACTATTCTCCTCGTAAGTAGAATGGTGGAAAAAGCAAAACGTGAGCTTGTTGCATGCCTTCATGAGAGTCTGTTTGTGCTGGCTGTGATCAATGATGGTGATGACAGGATTCGATGTTTTCAGGGTGGACATGATGTGGTGCCGAAGATGTTTGTGCCTTTTGATGCTTCGTTTGCATGTTATTTTCCGGTGATTGGTGATGAGGTGAGGAGTAGATTGCATTGGCGAAAAGAATGTATGCTCAAGGTAGATTTTTTTGAAGCGGAAGTTACATTATCTTAAGTTGCATAAGAGTGTGATGTTATCTTTTGCCTTGAACGTGTCTGATGAATGCTTGCTTGTGTTTGTTTTGTCTGAGTTACCATACACTACCAAAATATCATCATTATTCACCATATTTTAGAAGTTGAATGGCCATTGGATATACTTGGGCGTCATAATTATTGGTGTCAATTTTTATTTGATGGTGCTATATCTGACCAGGTTTTTGTAATATGGCCATATTGTAGCTTGTTTTTGTATTATGGGCATTTTGTAGCTTGTGAGGAACTCCTAAATAAATGATACTAAGTTTGATTTTCTTACGCTGGTTTTCTTCTTCTTTTTTTCTCCTGGGTTCGGATAGAATATGATCTTGAGGAATTGAAAGCAAACTAATTGAGAATGCATACCGAATATTTGCATAAGCCGTCATCATTATACATTGAAACCCGTAAACTGATCTAGGATTGTTTACGTATTTGATCCAATATTTTTTTTCAATGGTATCGTTAAAATTATTCAATTACAAAAATATATGTTTTATGGTTTAAATATGAAATTGGTTTCACCATTATGTACTCGTGGTAGTAAAAATGCTGGGCTTTTTGCATGCTAAGACATGTGTAATAGCTAACCTCAATAAATATTAGTTACTAAATTCATTTGTTGCCTAAAAGACTATGAGTCATTTTTTTAATCTTATTTTGTTGAATCAAAATTGTTTCCAACTAGATTACCCATAGATATATCTTACGACAATAAAGATTTTACAATTAATTTCCTGACTAATATATCTAAGATATCAAACTATGCAAAAACCATGACCACAAAATACATGTTAAGTAGTGTTGTATAATTATTCAGCTTATATATTGGCTAAATTTAAAAAAAGGGAATAAGTAAAGACTTTGACCTGACAAATTGCTCTTATGTTGGCTATATAGGGTAAATAAAATTAAAATATGGTAGAAACTTTTATGCTGCAATTGCAAGTCAAAAGTACACATTCCTCTAAAATGCATCTTTGCTGCACAGTTTGAAGATGCAAAACAGACATTAACATTTTTTGTTCATCCAAGTGCAACAAATTGATAACAACATGCGTAACTTATGAATCAAAAATGGACTTCAAAAAGAGAAACGACACCTGAGAGATTCGAACTCTCGCAGGGAAACTCCATGTACTTAGCAGGCACACGCCTTAACCACTCGGCCAAAGTGTCCTTTTTGATTATTTTGCAAAGGTAAAATATATACTCAATAATCTGTATGCATATATAAAACAAACTGTTTGACGGATAAAAGTTTTTTCGTTGTAAAAGTTGAAAAAGACTTATGTCAATGTTGAATCCTACTATGAAAAGCGCGTTTCGAAAAACATATTGTTTGCAAATAAGTCCAACAATTTCTCAAATATGACCAATAATTCTCCAACTTCCTTCTTATGTGTTGCTAAGAATATATATTTGATAATGATAATAATCATTTGCACATACATATTGAGTTCAAGAAATACAATAGCAGATTAAATGATTTTTTTAAAAATTAAATATCATGCATTGTCTTTAAACATCTATGAACGTAATATATGCAAATGGTAGGAAAGAAGTTTATGTTTATATTCACAAGCAATAAAGTTTGATAAAAGAGATACGGTTGAATTACTAACACTTTTATACTCAAACGACAATTGAAAGATAGCAAGTACAAAATTAAACCTGATTTGATAATATTTGACTCTGATATAAAGTATGTTCAATGCTGAAACAATAACGGATATTAACTAGTCAGGGATTTAAAATCACTAAGATTCAATTTTACCTCCCTATTTCTTAACGTCTCTCCACGATTTGACTCAAATTCAATTAATGTTTTCATTTTAAATCCCTACTTGACAACAACTTATTGTAGATCAATCAACATTGGTTTCTGTTCTCAAATTTACCTTCGTTTTCATTTTATTCTAATTTTAGGAATTCTAAAGTACTCTAAATTTGTATATAGAAGTTGGATTGAAAAACCATTTTTCACCATTAAATCAGAATTTTCATTAGCTTTAGATGTTATTTACATACGAGTCATATTTTTAAGCTTCAATAATATTCCATATAGAAACCGAAATAATGACTCATCAACACGATTAAAACACATGTATTGAAAGTTAACTACTCACATCATTAAATTATATCTTCTACTGTAAGGAGGAAGTCTGTTTTTCCTAAAAAAGAAGATTATTTTCTTTCTCAAAGTGTGAAAAAAGATCATCTTTGTTCTAAAAGTGTGAAAGAACACATCATTCTTATCAAATTGAATGAAAATTTTCTCTGTTTATTGTGCGAAGGTAAACCATCTTTTAAATATGGAACGAAAATTAGTTTCTTTTTCGAAGTAGTTCATAATATCATTTTTCTTATTTGATTATGAAGGATGATTATCTTTTTTCCCAAATACGAAAGAATATCTTTTCATGTTTCAGAAATGAAAAAAAAAGATAAAGAGGAAGACTATCTTTCCTTATAGAATTATTTCAGATCATCTTTTTTTCTTAACTGTGAATGGAAACACCTGTCTTTTTTCTTGAATCATGAAAAAGTTGTCATTTATTCTTGACGTGTGATGGAAGATCATGTTTCTTCTTGAGCTATGAAGAAGTCAACGTTATTCTCAAAACAGAAAATCATATTTATTTTCTCAAACTGTGTTTCTTCTTGCACATGAGGGAATAGTATGTTGTCATTAGTTATACTAAGTTATTGACTATTTTTTGCATCTGAAAATAAATCATTGTCGAAAAAGTTCATGAATGGTATATTTTTTTTATTCCCAGTATCCAATTGCTAGCTATGGTTGTTTCTTGTGTAGTGTGATTTTTTAATAGCATTGACATTGACGGCATTAAGAACGAGTCAACATGTATGATGTGTTTTTCTCTCTTGTTTTTTTACTCTCTAACTTAGTGAGTTTTTACCGTTTATCAATTTTCCTCTTAATAAGACACATTTTATTTTATAATATTCATTAAATTTCAAAATTTTAACCTTGTACAATTTTGTTATGACATATTAGTGTTCAAAATTACATTGTTAATATATATTTTTATTCATAGGAATATTAGCGAATGTTCAATTTTTTTACTATTTATAACATTTTATGTTCACTTACCATTTACCATTTGCGCTTCCTCTGCTTGTAGGTCAATATGCAGTTCTTTTGCTGATTGCACAAGCTTATAGATTGCAGTTTTATTATACCATTGCACAAAAATCTGTTGTATAACTTGCTACAAATATATAATATATTTCAAAATAAAAAATTACAGAGCACGACATATACCATTGATTTGAATTCTGTCAACATGTAAGATTCTAAAACTTTTTCTAATGTGTTATTTGAATTTTAAATTGATGTTGCATAATCAGTGTACTTGTTTTCAAATATTTCCTATGATTTTGATATATTATCTTCAAAACACGGTTTTTATCTCATTTTGAATCTTTTTATGAGTTTCAACTTTAATTAGGTTTTTAATTCGAAGTGGAGGAGGGAAAAATCGAATTTTTTTACCTTAAACCTTCTTCTAAAATAGAATAGATAGGTTATCTCTTTTAATTTTTACAAGGAAAAATACTCAATTTTTCTTCTTCCTTTAGCCACATTTTATTCTAAAATTTACAAACATATTCTTTGCTTTTCTGGATCCATTTTGTTTCTCCTACCAATGACGAAAATCTAGGCCAATGTTATCCATGAAAAAAAAACCCCCTTCTTCCTCCGCTAGAATTCTTCTTATGATCTTACAGCCTCTAAGCTTGCATCCCTTCTCTTCTTTTTAAATTCAATTTCATCTAAAGGGATAGAATTCCCAACGAGAATATACATTGCTTTGGCAACACTTATAACAAAAGGCATATCACCAATCTCATATATATACCATGTTACACGTCATATTTCTTGCGATGTGGGACTTATCCATCCAACCCACGTACCCAAAATGCGAGCCACACCTAACAGAGTTATATTGTTTCTCTGGGATGCAACTTTAATCCTCTGTCAACTAACCAAATCCCTAGAACCCGACTAGTTATCAATCCAAACCATCGTTAGGCCTTTAACAACCAAAACCCGACTAGCTATCAATCTAAACCGTTGTTTGGTTTTTAACAATCACTTAAAAAGCCCATTTGTGATCTTAACGCAAGTGTACAATTGAAGACATTAGTGTTAGAAGAAAACCACGGTAATAGAGAAATGAAATAGAATAGTGGTGTCGTGAAATTTGATGTGGGAAGTCCATAGTTGCTCGGACAGCGGTGATAATGGTAGCGATGCAGAAGCATTGTTTGTTGAAGGGTGCGTGGGCTTTTTTAATAGAACTTGTGATTTCATTGTTTATAATAACACTGCCATTGTTATGAAAAATAGGTATTTTAAATATAGAATTTTATATTGTTCTCATTTTTCATGTTTGGTTGGTGTATGGATGCATAAATTATGGGAATCACTAAAGAGAGGGTCCTTTTGGATAAGGAGTGAATAAAAGATTTTTTTTTTTTCGTTTTTTTTGGTTAAAAGAAGAATAATTCATTGTTTTCTTTTTTAAAAAGAAAGTGAAATTACAATTCTTTTTGACCTCGTCGTAATTTTCTTTATTCTCTTCTTTCATATATTGGACTGATCATTCCACCAAAATCATTATTTCTTCCGCTCATCTCTAAAACGTAATTCCCTAATTCAGCAACTCATCTTTTTATTTTACAAAATAAACTGTTGAAAATTGAAGATCATGGAGGGGTACTCATCTCATTCTCCACCCAGATCTTCATCTATACAATTTAGCATGGACATGCATAACTTTTGCTCTATTCAATATTTCAATGAATTGTTTTTTGAATCAAAGTGGAAAATAAGTACTTGAAATTTGTGGAAATCAGGAATTAGGGTTGGATATGAAATTGGCTTTGAATGCAGTATGCTAGAAAGTATGAGGTGTGGAAACTCGACAGCTGGAGAGTGGAAGGATGGTTGGATTTTGGTTAGTGATGACAGTGGTGGAAATTGAAGCGGCGACTGGAATGAAGAACGAGTTCACGTTTTTTCTTAGAAGAGAACAGAAATATGAGGGGTATTTTGGAGAGGATGGATTACTCTTTTATATTCAAAACAAATATAAACATTTTCCACTTTACTACATTTTCCTCTATCCCATTATCCGTTTATTCAGTTCTGTTCTCCTTTTAACAGCTCCCTAAATTATTATCAAGCGAATAAGATAAATGCTTCTAAAAATGGAACACGTTTCATTCGTTCATAGGTCTAAATTGTTGAAATTGTATGATAATTTGGTATATCAAAGTCTTTAAACATTTGTTTCAATTTGCATTTCACAGTGTAAGTGATTCATACAAGTTTGCCAAATTTGGTTGACAAAGAATACTAAAGACACCGTGAAGTTTTGTGCATATCATTTGGTTATTTTTACATATTAATCAAATTACAGAGAAAAATATATTACAAACATTCGTTTTGTTCATCATTTGGATTTTAAACAGGATTTGAATCGTTGGACCAATGATCATCTCTATCCTTTTATTTTTCATCTCTTTACTCTTCATCAGGAAATGTTAGTGGTGAAGTGCAATGCTGCAGGCTTACTAATGTGGCACTAAACACTTTAGATGGTTTCAAAATATAAAACAGGGGCAGGAACAGCAGTGATAAGCACTACTGGGTTCTGTTGGCTATACTGATGATCCATTATTCATTATTGTTGCCATATGATTTGCAATTACTGCACTGTTCATGTTATATGGTTGTTGCTATTACTGTTGCTGCTCTACTAGGAAAAGAAATTTAATTTTCCATATGGCTCTCTCTATCATTGCAGCCGAATGGTTGTTGCTATCATGTGCTATATCTCAACTAATGAGTGACATGGGCACATTTGGCCACAAATTGTACAGTTGATGTATATTCTATGTATGTATGTTACATATGCACAATTTGCAATAATTTTCTTTACCATGTTCCTTGTATTATTGGTAATAAGAAAAATATAAAGACCAACAATTTGCTTTAATTTCCGACCATAGGTGTGTCGCATCAGTGATTTCAATAATTCATGGTCATCAATCATTTTTATTGATATTTGCAGGTCTTAAAGGTGATGTTGGAGAAACTTATAATATTATAATGTATTGTCATATAGCTGAAGCCCTTGCTGGATCTGTGGCATGTATTGGGATAGACCCGACTTCTGAAGTGCTTGAAAAGAGAAGGTAATGCACATCTGTCGTTTGAACTGACTACGTCTAAGGTAACAGTTATCTTTTTTTTTCTTTCTTTTTCCCTCACTAGGTGTGTTGTGTCTGTGGTCGCGTGCGTCCCTTTGTTGTTTTGCGATCGTGAATCCATGATATATAATCATCCTTTAAGTACATCAGATATTTATTTGAGGAAAATGACAGTTAATGCCTTTACTTATGGTGCTCATATTTTGATGGTTTAGACTTGCTATAAGTAACCTGATCTATAAAAATGAGCTTTTTTTCACGTCTAGTGGAAGACTGAAATAGAATTCTGAAATCATTAGCCAATGGTAAATGCTGTGGGCATCGAAAGAGGTATGTATTAAATACATTTTTTTTCCATCTTACATTAATCTATCTCTCATCTTAATAATAAAGAGATTATTTTAATAAAACATATTAGTTTAGTAACGTAGTAGTCACTTTAAACTGATTATAATGGTTTCATAGTAGATTGGGTACATTATTCATTTTTTCACACCATTAAATAACCAAGTATCCGGACAAAAATGTCTTGATGATGGCTAATTTCAGTTTGCAGGACGCTATCCATGGGTGAATTCCATGGAGAAGTTAGTACCACTCTGAAACCTTATTTGCGAAACAGGTGAAAGATAATTAAAGCAGCTAATTTAACTTCTTTTTTGCTTTGGTCTTATACTGAGAACAATTTTGTTCAATTTTTAAACCTTTTCTGATGGTAATTTGGTGCTTTCGATCTGATTTTGACCACTGATGTATGTTATGTATGCAACCCTTTTACCAGCATGTTCAGTTTCACAAACATCTTATAATAATTGTGTGTGTGTTATATTGGTAAAGGCAATTCAATTCTTTCATTTCTTGTTCTGTTATATTTTCAAACTGGATTACATTGAAGAAATTTTAATGCTGGACGTGTGAAATTTCATTATTTTATGAAGTTAAACTTATCCATTCTTTAACTTGTTCAAAAAAATTCCCTACCTACTATATATCTTTGTTTGATTAGTTTGTGGGGGTTATTGTTTCAAACTTAATACAGATTATACAGTACCTTTAACGGTCAAAAGGTAAACACAGCATTACTAACAGCTCATTCTTTGCAGCAAAGACTTGGTTTATAGGACGATAGATTAATAATCTTATCCTTCGAATCCAGTGGGTCTAACAAACAGTCAGCAGCTTTTTACCATTCGAAACCCCCCACAGGCAATCGAATACCAATTCAATAAGTAGGTCATTTTTTATCTTTTCACAGTTTCTTGCACTGCTGCTACTCTTTTTTTCCACCTAACACTTGTTCTAAATATGCAAGAATAACAAAGGCACATGATGATATATTATTGGTGCCATCATATCAATGCTTGTTTGTCTCCTAATTTAGCGAGTTAAGTTAGCTGTATATTTACTGTTTTCTTACGTAACATTTATTGGGCTTATAAGCCAAAAAATATTTGTCAGGTGATTGTAAATTGATATATAGAAGAAGATTAGTTTGTTCAAAAATCTTTGTAAGTTGATGAAAATAACTTTGGAAAATTTCATTGATTTGATCCATAGAAGAAGATTTTCTTTTAAACGAAGGTGCAATTTTGTTATGAAAGACAAAACTCATGCACTTTTATCAAAAGCTGCTGGAGGCAAACTTGGTTTTTCGCTGTCTATTATTTTCCTTTTGCTTTCTCCCTTCTTTTCTTTCCTTTTTCTCTCTCCTTTACTTCTTTTGAATTTTGAAAGGGAAAAAAATGTATCTAAAGTTCTGATTAGTCTACTGATCTCACCATATTTTTATTCGTTCAGCGTAAACTATCAACGAGGGTTTCCTATAAAGAAGGTTGAATTTGTATAAGATTAAATTACTATTTTCTACTACATGAAAAAATTAAATTATTATTTTTGTATGGAATACGGCTAATGTTACGTGCCCAGTCGGTTAATGACTTGGCGGAGAATTGTCAAGAGGCTCTAAAACCCAATCGGTTACCTATGGGCGATAATTTTGTTTCGTGCTGTCGTTTACCATGTGTTCTTTCTGGTAATATTGAAACATTATATAGGTAATAGTTTAGATTCTAACAGACTGTATAATATCTAAACTATATGATAGGATGGCAACATTTCATTTTGATAGTACCTTGAAAATTAGCGATTTGAACCAACCATTTCTCCTTTTCTTTGTTCACTTAACACACATGCATGTGTGTGTGTGTGGATCAAGATCCCCTTCTATAAATTCACTTTTCATCCTCCTTCCATCTTTTTTGTGCTAAAAAATTCAAAATAATGTAATTTTGTTGATATGTTCCGTTTGTCAAAAAATATTATCGGCACGAAATATTTAACAGCTGGTTGGTAATTCAGACTACAAGATTGAATGTCACGAGTTTGATTATCAAGATATACAGTTGTTGGCATTAATAAACCATGTTCAAGAAAAATATTGGATCGTTCCGATATGTACAACACCTTGAAAATTAGATTTCAAATCGACGGTTGAAATGCACGTTTTCCAGTGGTTCATACTGTTTTGTGGTTTTGAAGGGGCTAAAAGTTTCCTAATGATTCGAAATTTTGGATAAATGATCTTGGTTGATAAACCATATTCAAGAAAAATATTGGATCGTTTCGATATGTACAACACCTTGAAAATTAGATTTCAAATGGATGGTTGAAATGCATGTTTTTCGATGGTTCATACTGTTTTGTGGTTTTAAAGGGGCTAAAAGTTTCCTAATGATTCAAAATTTTGGATAAATGATCTTGGATACTAGTAGAACATATCCACAATATTACACTTTATTTCATTTTTTCTGGCATAAAAATACTGAAGAGGATTTAAACGAGGAGGATCATGTTCCTTCTATTTAAAGTGGGGATCGATCAATCGCTTAAGCATCCTATATGCTAAAAAATGAGGATGATCTTAATCCTTGCTCGTGTAGATATGTGGATAAGAGAGAAGGATTAAGATCCTGCTCTCTTAATCCTTGCTATATTGATTAATACTGGTTGTGCAACTCAAAATTGCGCAAGCAGTATTTTCCTTCTGTCAAAGACAGAAAGCTGCTGCAACCTTCTCTATCACATCACAATCATAGGAAAAGACATCAGCAATGCAAAGAAATTAACAATGAAAAGAAATAAAGATTCGCAGTAATAAATTAACATGTGAAGTAAAAAAACAAACATATGCAATAGCAAGTTAACACACTCCTTCCGTTACAAATAAATAAAAATATTGAATAACAAAGATATACAACAACTCCTACAATTTAACGCGAACATGTTTTTGTTCTCATGACCAATAGAACCACATTTGCTACATCCATTATGGTCGGAAGAAGATGGCGGATCCCCAAAACCTTCGATCCGAATTGACCGTGGACGTCCTGAATTTCTACGCACTGGTGGTGGTTGCATAATAGAACCATCGTAGGCATCCCCATGTCGATTATCTAGTACAAGGTGGAATAAAGGAGCATAAGCTGTGGTATACTTAGCCGTAGTGTACCACGTCGAGATTAAAGCAAAATACGCTCTATCAGCACCACCCGAACCACGTGAATACACTGTTAATACATAGGAGCATGGAAAATGATCTAACGTTGGCATGTTACATGAACATTTGGTGACATTATCTTCGATATTTACCGTATAATCAAACATACGAACATCTTTCACTTACCATTCTATGAAGCTATATCTCTCTATAGACATGAGCCTTGATTTTTCCATTCTTCTCCGTGCTAATGCTTCTTACCTCGGTGCGAGCTGTGACGTCCACTCTTCTCCTTGACTTTGATGTTCGACGAAGTAATGGCTCAATCGACGTGCAACCAAGGATCTAACAGGTAAATTTTTAGTTCCTTTCAGCACATCGTTATAAAGCTTCCACACATTAGTTGTCAGTACATTGAATCTTACGCCGCCTTCGTGACAAAGAGTCCAACTTGATTTCTGATTTTTCAATCCATGCATCGGCATCTCGATTTACAGTCTTTAGTTATTTTCGAAGTTCGTTATATTTTACAACCTCCGATGCCATGACACATGCATGTAACAAATTTTGTAGCTCATCCTTTCCAAACCCCGCTTTCTTGAAATTTGCTATAATACGACGAATATAAAAATGATGTTGATGTTCAATTCGTCAAGCTTCTCTAAGCGTAGTGGAATTCCTTTCATACGATTTGAAATAAAAGTAACACATCTGGTATGGATGGATGGAGTATAATTCCATATGCCACGAATAAACCAACTCCACGTTTGCCACGACTCTGTTTGTACAATAGCAAAGGCTAATGGAAATATATCTTGATTTGCGTCCATAGCTGTAGCTACTAGTAATGTACCCAGATACTTTGCGTATAAATGAGTGGCATTAATAGACAATATAGGTCGATAGTGGTTGAAACCATGAATAGGAGGTCCGAAGCCCAAAACGCACCATCAAAAACACCATGACTATGAATAACATCATACACCGTTCCAGGGTTGGTATCTTGCAGGGCTCGAAGATATTTTGGCAATTCCGCGTATGACGATTTTCAATCTCCATAAATCATTGCAACATCTTTCTATAATCTGTGCCACGCTCCACGTTGGAGACTAACTCACTTTAATATGAAACATATTTGACATTGTCTCTTGAACAGTTCTTGCAGTCATGTTTGTTTCAGCTTTAATCAATGAAAATATTTTACTACATATAAACTTTGCAGTTGTTTGTCGATGGTTTGAGTTGACTGTTGCATTTAAAGAAGTGTGATCGCCGTCATATGTTGTTATTTTCCACCAGTTTTGATTTTTTCTCACCGAAAGGCTAGCATGCACTTGCCAAGGACATGTTTCATCCACATCACAACGGATTGTGTATTGATTTGCACATGATTTCAGAACTTGAAAAGAAACCGAACATCTAGTCGTCCATTCACATAACTGTTCAATAAGCTTCTGCTTACTTTCGAAAATTAACCCAACTCGTGGTCCTTTCTCAGTACACTCTTTCAAATACTTCCACGTCTAATTGACAATTTTTCATTATCAATTTCACCAACTTTGCTGCAGTGCATAAATCATCGGCAAGAGACTCTTCATAAGTGATTTGTTGATCTTCGACATTTATATCATCAGCCTCTTCGATGTCTGCATATATGATTGCATCATTGTTAACTTTCATTTGATGGATCCAAGTTCTATCTACATCATTCGCACAAGCTACTTTCGTGCTATTCAATTGCACTTCGCTCTCGTTTGCAATATCAACATGATCATCGTCGTCAACGTCAGCACAACCAATTAATGCTTCTTCGACACTACGCGTACAAAAAATAACGGTAAGATATTTTGCATGAACGCAAGTCAAAATGCAAGTGCGAGAGTATGATATTACTCACTTTTCCAACCCTTGCGATTGATATGGATATATTGAGTCATGTATCATATTTTGTTCTTGACTTGAAAATACTCCAACCATTCCGCTGTACTTGTGAAGTAAGTTTGTAAACTCTCCGTCTTGATGACTTGTAAGATAAGAAGGATACGTCGACCATTGCGTTTCTTGTAACTGTGTGGTGGGTACGTACTCATCCACAGAAATTACCATCGGTTGTGTTTCTACCACATTATCATGTTCCTTTTTTGCAACATATATTTCTATCACTCTCATTCCAACCGAAAACGTAGAGTTCAAATCAGCGTCATATTCCAAATCAATAGCAGATAAACCACCATTTCTAATTCATTTCACTGCTAATTTTAAATCATACATCACATGATTTACTTTTGTCACTTCAAAAGCCCTTTGTTTAAGCTCTTCAAACTACTAATTTTTATTGTCGGTCCTTTTCGTTTTCCGTCAACATATCTAGATTTACCTTCATCATCAACCACAGTTCTCCATCATAGTAAAATGTAGTTTGGACCTTTGACATAATCTACAAAATAAGTTGCAATACCACATTCAAAATCTTTCTTTTGTGACATAATTATAAACATAAATTTGTTGAATTAATGCCTTTTTTCCAAGAACTTATTTCCGTAGACAATCTTCAAGCAAAAGCAGTCACATCAATCTTTAAGAAAAATCAAGCAAGCGGATCAATATAATAACGTAGCCAATATATTTCACCAACATTAATCAACACTATAGTTCTACAGCACGTTTAAACCCAAAATCACTACAGTGTTTATCCAACTGCTTAGCTAGCACGCAGTACAGGTTAAAACAAAAACATACATTTTTCGAACATCATATTACTAATACTACAGTTCAAGTAACACTACAGTTCAACAAAAAACCCAAATTTGACAACGTTAACCTAGTCCCAAGCGACTACCAAAATCTTGGTCTCCCACTGTTTTCTCTTAGTTCTTCATTCACCTTTTTGAGACGATTGATTTCGGCTTGCAATTTGTAGGCATACTTGAGTCCCCTTTCGTACAAGGGTTGATCAATCCACTTAAAATAATTACAACAACCAACTTCGTGAGGATTCAAGCTGTGTTCGTTGTACGAACTACAATCGAAAAATCCTTGTCCGGCATTCTTTTGCTTTTCTCAAACGAACACTACACATATCTTCACAGTAACAATTTGGATATGGTCGTTGTCCCTTTGGCATGGATGGACCAACAGGATGTCCATGCGTTAGCATATTTCTGTCAACCGAATTTGATGGCCGAGTCTTTCGGTAGAAACAATTTCACGTAAACAAGCGTGTAAGGTTGATGGTCCTGAATGGAATTTTGCGGTATTGTTTCGAACTGTGTTTTTAGAACATGATCGGCATCAGCGTTAATCTGACATGCGCTTGCACCACCGATTTGCGATCCAAGTTCATCACAATGTTTCATCAACGTTTCATCGTCAATCTCCCAAACATTCATGTCTACCGTCAAAATAAACAATAAAACATTAGCATATCAATTAGGGTTTTCAATTTTCTACAACGGTTTTCTAGTTCATTAATCATTAACAAATGATTCAATAGTAAGAACACCATTGTCTAGTAATTAACATCATTAGCAACAATAACTCTTAATTTTCAACGACAAAAATAACAAAATTTGAGCACTGTTTTGATCGACATAAATTATTACCTTTGCTTTGTAAGGACGAAAACGAGTATTCCATATATAATTTAGCAACTATTTGATTGACAAGGTAATTGAAGATTTGGATATGGTAAAAAATTGGGTTTGTGATAAGATTTTTGGAGTATTTTGAAAGGAAGATGAAGAAATGAGTAAATGAAGACAGATCTGGCCTTTCTGTCTTCTTGATGGTCGAAATTAAGCTTGTGCAATCCATATGCGTGCAAGCTTTAAATATAAAGCTTGCGTATATATGGATTGCGCAGGCTTTATACATAGACTTGCGCATTTATGGAATGCGCAAGCTCTACGGATAAAAAAAATCCTGCTTGCGCAATCCATAATTGCGCAAAACATATTCAAAATGAGGCCTATTTTTACAGTAAGTTTTTGATGAGGGCTAAAACTAAAATAATTATTTTTCCAGGTTCATTTTGAAAAATTGTGCTATTCTAAATTACTAAAGATTTAATTTCGCCTCCTATTTTGTAAGTTTCTTCACATTTTGTCTTAATTCAGTTGATGTTTACATTGAATCTTAACTCGACAACTTATCAGATCAATCAACATTAATTTCTACGGCAAATTTTCGAAGTGGACTAATTTTCGAAACTATTTCGCGTTCAAAGCCGATTTTCAAACTTATTGCCAAATAAGGCTGGTTTGCGCCCAGTCAGCAGCCACATCAACATTTTCTAAATACAAATTTTCGAAGTGGACTGATTTTCGAAACTAGGTTCAAAGCTAGTTTGCAAACTTACTACTAAACATGGCTAGTTTGTGCCCAATCAGCAATCATGTCATTTTTTTGTAACTGCCATCTTCTGAGAATAACTATGAGTTGCGCCTATGTTATATTATTATAGACGTAACTCGCAGTTGCAACCAGATATTAAAAAAACTAACAAGCACAACTATTCTTGCGTCTAAAAATAATATACCATAGGCGTGCGCAATGCCTCTGGTATATTATTTTTAGGCACAACTCATAGTCGTGCTTGTATGACTTGTTGTTTATAAAAATAACAACAGTCACACTTTTCATTACATTCCCACCTTACCATTCATTCCTCCTCCCTACTCTCCTAATCTCGAACCCAAAGACCCCCAATCATCATATTCTAATTTGTTCGTCAAATCCATTTAAAATCATCATGTTTCTACATCATTAATCGATTAAAACAACGCTACAACAATCTTTGCAAGATAATTCGCTATACTATATTTTTAAATCTATTGTCATTTTGAGTTCTTTTATGTTTCTGTGCTGATTTTTAGTTACCTTTCATATTAAGCTAGCCAAACCGATATGGATAATTGAGAGATCGAAGATGATGTACTTATGAAATATTATGAACAATGGAAAGCTGAATGTGAATTTGTTTCTGAAACTCGGTTTGAATAGTTCCTTAGGGTATTGGTGCTGTTATTGAATCTGGTTTGTAGAATTGGGTTCGCTTAGATGAACCTAATCAAAGGCCGGGGAAATAGATTTGCCATGAAGGCGGAGTGAGACAACCAGCACATCCAATTTGTCATTGTGGAATTTTGTGAGATAGTTGTATGCATGAATTATACAAATGCAGGGCGTCGGTTTTATGGATGTGCACATTACCAAGATCATAAGGTTAACTCGTATGGTGTTGAGTGTTGTAGATATTTCAAATGGATAGATTGTCCATTGTGTCCTAGGGAACTGAATATGCCCTAGAAATGCAAGCCGAAGCGAGTCGAATGAAAAAGAAAAATAGTAAGCTACGACATCAGTAAACTATTCACAGTCCTTAAAGCCATTAGAAGGGTCTACTAAAATAGTTAATGCAATTGTTATGTAATGGTTGTGTATCATGCTGATTTGATGGAGTTATGTATTCGGTAGTTTCAATGGTTGATGTATTACTTGATTGATATATTACTTGGTTGTTGTATTACTAGTGGTTGTAATGGTTATGTAATGTTTGATGTATTACTTTATTTTTGTTTGACTTTACGTATAATGGATATTGCATACAAAAGTTGCGTATGGAATAAAATAGAAGTTCTACAATACACAAATGACATAAGTAGTAAAAGCAAACAAATTAGCTATTGTTTCATGCCGGTTCTTCTTTTATGACCCAAGTTACCACATTGTCCACATCTGTACTGTCTTCTATTACCCATTTCGTCCATGACCTCCCTAATTCTTGTGGATTTTGATTTTCTTGTATTCCTACGTGTAGACGGTGGTTGTATGGTATGACCTTCATGTACATCTCAATATCTACTGTCGGGCACAAGATGATTATGTCTATAACTTTCTGCTGTAAATCACGACAAAATAAGATCATGATAAGCTATGTTAGTTCCTCCTTTGCATCGTGCACATGCAGTCAAAACATGGAAAATGGACAAAAATAGAAATATTGCATGAACAGTTGCAGCTGTCACGGACAATATGTACTGTGTAGTTATATGCATTTGTGTCTGTTGCTTGCCACTCCGTCAAGCTGAGATTGTTAATGCTCGTACTTCGTACTGTTGCATATTTTTCCATCATTTTTCGTACATTAGCTTGAGTGCATGTGTACTCCAAGTATATCAGTACATCTTCTATCGAAGTAGCTTTTAAGGCGTTAAAAGGTACATGCTAATAACATCTTCATCAGTAACGATCTTGCACCTTTTAGAACTTCATTAAAACTCTTCGAAGCGTTTGTGGTCATCATACGAAATCTTTCACCGTTTTTGTAAAGAACCTTTTGTTCATCATTCTGTCTAAGACTTCTGTCAATTCATCTGTTAGCAACCGGACTAACAATTTTTAGTTGCTTTCTTGGTTTTTTGTATGCTATCTCGTCTCCTGCTTTTGCATAAGAATGTAATAAGTTATGAAAATTTTGCTACCAAGACCGCATTTTTGGAATTTGCATTCAAATGACGAATGCAGAAGCGATGATGATGTCTTTTCTATTTTTCTTATAAGGCGGTTGGAATTCTTTTCATTTTATCAGAAATGAATGTATTGTATGTTGCATTTAAAGATGAAATTAAGTGTTCCTTGCATAAGAAAAAACCATCGTCAAGTCTGCGCTGATTTGGTTCGTACAATGACAAATGTCAAAGGAAAAATAGAGTAGTTTGCATCATCTTGTAGTCACAAGCAATGTACATTGGTATTTACCATAAAGACGCGTTTCATAAATAGAAAGAATTGGACGACGATGCTTGAAACCTTATATGCTTGGTCGAAATGTCCAGAAAGCTCTATAAAATTGAACGCCATCTGTATGAACATGATAAATAGTGTATGGATTGCTTTTTTGTATGCACGAAAAACTATGATAATTCATTGTATGATAATTTCTAGTTGTCAAATATTTTCGACACAGCTTTGCTTAGTTATTTCCAAGCTCTTGTGTAACTTATTTGAATTTTGTATGTAGTTGCCATATGCTCCTAGACAAATTTTGCAGTGTAACTTGAGTTCGATCGAACATGTGGAAGGACTTTGGTACATATAAACTTCGTTGTTGCTTGTTTATAATTCGATTTGATGATTGGATTTGAGCATGTGTGATCACCATGGTATTTTTTTTATTACCCACCATCCAACATAATCTCTTTTAGAATCAATAACACGAAGCCTCCATGGATAGTTATCATCAATATCACATATAATAATGAACTTTCTAGCACAAGACTTGATTGTTTAACGAAACTGAATACTTTATCGACCATTCGCTTATATATTCAATTAAAGATTTCTTTGACTAAAAAATCATACCGACCCGAGAGCCTTTTTCCACACATTCCAAACCAAACATTTCATCGGTAAATTGAACTTCTTGCATAATAGATCTTTCCATGATTGTGTCGTTGCATTGGTTGTCCTCCAACGGTTCTTCATCTTGATATGCTCATCAATGTCATAAACTTCCTCTGAAATATCATCTAACGGAGCACCATTATTAACATTCAGAGCATATATACATATATCATCTTCATCAAGGAAAGCATCGATTTCCATGCTATCCAAATGTGGCATCACTATCAGCATTTTCACTCTCCATATCTTCAGTTTCAACATCTTTATCTTCATTTTCTTGTACATTTGAAATCTAAGTTGGAATTGATTGCGGAGGATGCAACATGAAACCATACCCGCCAGACTACTGTGGATATGACATGAAACCATAACCGGGTGTGACAACCCACATTTTGAAAGGTTTAAATCAACAATAATCCACACTGTTCAACTTTAACAATCTATAATAGCCCGAAGTTTTAACAAGTATTTTTCACTTTTAATTATAAAACTTTAGGGTTTATTATATAAAAATCTAAATTTTTAAAATTGATTAAAACATTTCCCAAATTTTTAATTAAAGGACAAGAGTTCTGAAATTTTAACTTTGGTTAAAGATAACTCTAATTGGAATTTTTAAAAATTTTAATTTCTAAATCTTTTATATAAGAATTATATATGTACAAGATTTTTTGTGAGGATATTTACTTATATTGGTAATAACATTTATTTTCCTTTTTGTTCATTTATCTCTTGCAGTTTCTCCCTGTAAAATCAAGCAAGATACCCTATGTACATATTCCAATCACGAGTATAATTGTTTAAATCAATTCTTGCCGTTACTTTGCTAAAATCACTCAACCTATTTAATTATAAAACGCAACCTTTAATAATGCAGTGAAATTATTCATTTCTTTTAGCATTTTAAAATTTGAATTCACTTGCCATTTTTTTCCTGCATTGATTTTCCGCATGCCCAAAAACACGCAACCCACTATATAAATTCGTAACCCCTCATTTACATTTCCCGCAAGCTCATCTTTAAATACGTAGCACATTTGCAACAATTTCATTCATTTTCTTCCATGTCGTGCTAAAGCTTCAGGTACATAGCTGCATCCCTTCTTCCTTCCTATTTTCCTCTTTCTTTTCTTTTTAGTTTTTCGCTATTTCCTATTGTTTGTTCCATCGTGCTCGGCTACTCCGCCACCACCCTTCGCTCCTTGTTCTGTCACCGACCTCGCACCATGAACCATCCCGTGACTTTGTGCATGCGTTCAGTTTAAAAAAAATAAAAAAAATAAAAAAATAAAATAAAATAAAGGGAGAAGTAAATTATGCGTACATGTCAGGAATGAATATATGGGTAAGCATGGTGTTGTGTTGTCCAACTAGAGACTAGGTTGAATTACCCTTTTGCATGTCTGAAGTAGAAAATTTGCACCACCTGTAGCTCGTGTAACCAGTCCTCTATGCCATGACGTGAAGTCTCAGGAGTGCATGCATTCGAGTTTTGAAATTTGACAAGGGCCGTGCCTTTTTTTAAAAAAGAAAGGAAAAATTATTATAATAAGAGGGTGAATAGAATAGTAGGGAGCCACCTGTGCATGTGAGTAGAACATCCTGAGCATTAGCTTGTTAGGATATATAGTGAATATAGGTAGGTAGATACATGCATGAATAACAGTCTTTATGCACTATGAACAGATCCATATGAAGTATTGTATACTAAGAATAATTATGAAGTATTAATACGTAAACCACATGTTGCACTTAGTAATAAAAAAAAGAAAAAAAAGAAAAAAAAGAAAAAAATAATAATAAATAAATAAATATAGCATGCGCCACCTTTATGCATCAGTGCCGTAAATTGCAGCGTTGCCCACATAAGATTTGCCACCTTTTTATTAACACGTCACAGTATTCTGTAAAAAGGATAAAAAAATTATAGAGTGTAAAGTTTATTTTGTAAATTTTGATTTGGAAAAATTAAATGGGCAGGCCGAGCTTTTATTTTAATGGGTCAAGTCGTGCGGTGGAGTGGTCGAGCAATTTGAGTCAATTTTCATTTTATTTTAGCTCGTTCCAATTTTATTTTATTTAAAAATTTGCTTTGTCCGTAATTGGAATTCACGTACTCAGTTTTATTTATTTATCTTGTTTCAAGATCGAAATCAGTTTGTCTCATCTTCTAATGATTGATCGTGTCTTTCGGGGTAGATATCGTTGTTTGAATAAATTCGGCAGCTTCGAGAAGGTGAGTATTCTCACCTGACAAACGTACTTATATATCTGTGAATTAATAACAAGTGTACTTGTAGAATAAAATTATATTTCATTTTATTTGACTGTTATATATATATATATATATATATTGATGATGTTAAAATCCTGTTATTAAACCTACACATCATCAGTTATATTATATACTGTTTTATTTATGATGTTACACTATTTATTTATGTACCGTTTATCACTGTCAGTTCCCTGTGGAAAAAAATCGTTACAGGCTGAAATGATAGGCCTGAACGATATTTATTTATTTATTTATTTAGTCATTTATTTAACTTGGGATTGCGGGTTTGAAATGATAGAACCCTATTTTCTTGTAAATTACGGATTGAAATGATATATTATCCGTATCACTTGACCTAGGTTAGAAAATATTATTCAGACCCGTGGTTATATAGATATATATATTTGGAAATATTAAATATTTTAAATGTTAAATTCTTTGTTTAAAATTGGATAAAAATGATTTTTATAAGTATAGTGATATTTTACAAGTTAAAGATGTAAATAAATAAATGTTAAGAATATAAAGTGTAAATTTATTTTGTAAAAATTTGATGTGAAAAAAAAATAAATGGGATTCAAGTTAAGAAATTGAATATGATGTTTTGGTAAATATTTGAATATAAGTAAATAAATAAAGGGTTAAGTTGGCTATGAATTAAATAATTAAATAAAGTGAATACTAAAAAGGGAATTTGGAATATAGCTAAATTTTGAATATAAAGTGGTAAGTTAAGAAATTGATTAGAAATTTAGTTTACTTTGGAGTGGTAAATTGAACTTAATTATTAAGTAAAATATTATGGGAAATTTTGCACTTGATTTTTATAAGTAAAGCATAGAGAGGTTAGATATATATTTGAAAAATGTACTTTATAAAAATCATAATTTATTGAGTAATTTAAATGATTATTTAAAGGTGGAAATATGATTATATAAGTTAAATTGGTTTAATTATTGTTAAAACCATATTGAAGTTTAAATTTTAAGTTACTCAAATGAACTAAGGTATAACCTTTGGGATGTATACTGGATTTTTATAAGAATTATAAATTCACTTTTAAATAATTTAAATGTAGTATTTGATTTAAATATAACTATTTTGGAATTTTATAACCACAGGTAATAATAACATTGGTTACTAAAGAGACCGAGATCGGATATGGGCATACTCTCTGTCGACACCGAAAACCACTTTGACAACCGTGTACGCGGTGGAGATTCCAGAATGAAGTAGGATGGTGGTGACGTTTCCTTTGAGGTAAATATGTGGACACAACTCCCGTGAGTTGACATAAGGTGGCTAAAACAGGAGCGATTGACGGATTAATGAGGTAGCACCTCTGATCGGATGCACTTCTTCGTATGCCATTCTATTACTTTGTAATTGTTTGGTGCACACCTTTGATTTGGGAGTGTTGTTCGAGGTGGGCGGTAGTAGCAGCTACGCGTTACCACCAGTCCGGAATCGTAATTGGTATATCTACCCTGGCATTGCCTAGTTGTGCCGTGTCACCTACCATATCGAGCCTTGTACAAGTTTGGTTTTCTCCTGTAGCCCGTGTGGTATCCTTTGGTGCCTTCCCGATCAGGAGGGACTATGATATTGGATGGACTACTGGGACTATTATTGTGTTAAGGGGGAGATTGGGTAACTTCTTAACGCTATTTAAAAGTAAGTTTATTTTAATATAGACACTATTATAATAGCGAAATTATTACTACATAGTAAATAGTTTAACGGATCCTTAGAGGATGGGCGGTCCCAAGCATCCTTTAAGTTACTTGCTTTATATTACAGTTCACTTGAATTAGCTTATACTGTATAAGTATGTATGTCCTGACTCGAGTGTTTATGTTTTATTTTACGCTCGGGTCAGCTTGAGTTTCAGTTCAGACTTCACTCCAGAGCTAGGACTTCAGCAGATCATCTCTTTTTAAGCTGCCGTCAAGCTTTTGTTCAGTCCTTATTTTAGTCTTTGAAATCAAGACAATTTATGATTGAGAGTTTCTGTGGAGATTTCAAATTATATTTAGTTTTAAGACTTTGTACTTTATACTTATTTTGAGACTATTGATAGTGGCTTCATGAACCACTAAGTTATTTTTAAATTCCGCTGCGAGTATTCTGATTTCTGTGTCTGTAATTCTGTGATTATTTATTTACTGTATATTCTGATATTTGCCAAATTTTATTTACAACGCGGTATTTTGAAAAATTCAAGTCCGACATGTGCGAATGCGAATGGTTGAAAATATTGGGTCGTTACACAATCTGAAACGTAGATAATCAATAGTGTTAAATAAGAAAAATAAGAAAAGGAGAAGAAAATGAACATAGAACCTCACAGCGGAAACGATAAAATATAATAATCAAATAATAGTTCATGAAGTTATTTACTATACATTTGATTATAATCTATACACATTTATCAAAGTTATAAATATGCACACATCAGAGATAAGTGATCAATATACAAATATCATGAATAAGGGAATAATAATAATAATAATAGTAATATATCAAAATCTTCATTTTCGTCCTTTAGAGAATAATCTTTAATACGCTGGAAAAAATCAAGACTGATCCGAGCGTAATGAAAAGACAAAACACTCAAGTCAGGACTAAATACTCTTATATAAGTCGAATCAATATCACAAAATATGACTGTAATAACTTAAGAGATGTTACGGGATTTTCCATCTCCCAAGGATCCGTTAAACTATTTATATATAATAGTATACGTTATAATAGATAATGTTTATCAGTAAAATAAATATCAAGCTAATGTTAAGGCTTTACATTGATCCACCTTAACACATTTGTATAGTTCTAAACCAAAGTCGTATTGTGCTCGTATAGAGAAAAATAGAACAAGGCACGTGAGGCAATGTCTAAGGTCTGATTCTACCGCTTTATCCTTTCTGGCTGGTTGAAACCCATACATGGCCGACCGCGACTATCAATGCAAACGAAAAAGGTGCACCCATCGAATACGAAGTCACAATAGTAATACGAGGGATCAACGTTGCTAGAGGTAGCTAACCTCATTGGCCAAACATCGGCTCATGTTTTAGTCATTTTAATTATGACACGAATGTCAAAGCTATCCATCATCGTTCTCTTACTTCATTCCAGTAAATGTTCGCCAATTCAACCACTACATTCTGGATATCTTCCACTACGTATACAGTTGTTAAAGTGATTCTAATATTGGCGGAGAGTATGCCAATAAGAGGCCCTGGTCTCTTTAACAACCAAACGTCATTTACATATCGGTTGGTTCTTTTACATTTCGGAAACAGTTTGTACTTGATTTCAAAATATCATATTCTCTTCAAAATCCAATTCATTCCGAAATTTTACATATTCGCTTAATAAAAAATCATATTTTACTTCAAAGATATTAATTTAGTTCGATATATCAATTCCACTTTAAATTCGATTCGAATTATAATTTAGGTTATAACTTTGCTTTAACCCAATTCGTATTTAAATCCAAGATTTAGATATAAACATTCCACTCTTTTAACCAGTTTGAATTTTAGAAAATAGTTTTAAATATTTTTAAGTAGTTAAATAGTTAATATAGTCTAATAGAAAATAATTTGAGTAAAAAAATGGTTTATATAGTAAAATAATTTGGAAAATCAAAATAGTTTGAAAATTTAAGAAAATAGATTTGAAATAGTTTATACTAAAATAATTTATTTAAAATAGTTTCAAAGTCAAACCCGATTCAATTTTAAATTTCCAATTTCCATTTCGATTTAATCGATCCAATTTCGATTTCAAATCGAATTCAATTTCAATTCCAAATCAATTTCAATTCCATTTTAAATTAATTCAAACCCAACTCCAAATTTAAACCATTCCGATTTATATCAGTTTTCGAGTTCGATTTCCAAATGTCGATTTAAACATTTAAATCAAATTTTCCTTCAATCTCAAATTTAAAACCAAATCTTCAAATATAATTAGATTCTGATCTTAATTTCGAAATATCGTTATAAATCACTTTTACTGTAACGACCCGGATTTTTGAACGATTGATTTGCATTATTTAAATATTTAATTTGAACTTTAATTCAATTTTAATTCGAACAGTTTGGTTTTATATGGTAGAAAGGATTCAGAATTTAAATATAACGACTTGTTGAATTAATTAATTATTAGAATAGTAATTGAATATTGAGTAAAATATTTAATCTGGGGTAGTAAGCTTGTTTAAAATATTTTAAAGGTTTATAGAATTTATATTGATAATACTGGAAGTAATAGATGAGTTAAATTTGAATTTAACAGCCATTTGTTCAATTTTAAATTTGCATCGTGTGAATTGACATTTAAAAATAGCCTTCCGAGGCATAGTCTCGGATTTCGATGAAGGCCGTGGATGTTCGCGCGACGGCGTGTAGCTCGAACGGTGGAGGCCAAAGTTGGAAGCGTCGTTGAAGCCTCCGATTGAGGATTACTCGTGAGTTTTGGGGATGTGCTCAGGTTGTGGGTCTGTTCTTTAAGGTATTCTTTATTTTATTTTATTTTAAGCTTGATTTATAAACATAGGTATATGCAAACTAGAAAAGAAGAAGAAAAAAAATCAAATCACAGCAAGGCAAATATGTGTATTTATTTTTATTTTTATGAATATAAGTAAATATACAGTGAGGAAAAGTTCAAAAATCTGATTTATATATATATATGAAGGAAGGTAATTTTTATAGTATAGTTAAAATCTTTTCAGTTTTAAATTTGAAAAATAGGTTATGAAGATAAATTTATTTTCTTTAAAATATATATTTAGGCAAAACAGAAATTTTATATATATAGGACTTTGAAAAAAAAATTATAAAGTTTAGATTTTTAAAATAAATATAAGTCATTTTGGTATAAGTAGCTACAAAGAAGAAACTAAAATAAAAGTGCATCTCTCTACATTAAATATTGCTAGTTAATTTTAAAATAATGAATTATAGTGATTAACCTGTTTAATTAACTGGTTTAATTATTTTAGTCACCAAAAGATTTTTATAAAGGAGAGTTCGTTTAAAATTTAATTATTTGTTGAAATAAACCATTAGTTAAAAATTAAATTATTAGGGTTAAAGAATAAATTTATTTAAACGGTAATAAATTGTTCGATTTGTTCGAATATTAATAAAATCATATAATTGTTTATATAAGGTCAAAAAAATCGGGGAATCAAGTCGAGATTGGACAGGATTGCAACTTAAAAGCAAAGGTGAGATTTTCTCACTCATTTGGATTCCCTAGATTAAATTTAAATGTTAAATTTAATTTATTGGATGTGTTTGGTTGTTTGATAATAATTTATTCACTGGTTAATATCATAACCCATATACTGTAATATCCACCTGTAGTGGAATTGATATGTTATTGTGCTAACATCTGTGGGTGCAGGGAAACAGGTTGGACAGATCCAACAGGATTCCTCAAAGTATTATTGATCATATATTTTGTTGTTATGGCAGGATGAATGATATTGTTATGGATTTGCATGTAAATTGAATTATTAAGTGCTAAATAACATGGTAGTTGAAACATGGAAATTGATAAATATCATAAATAATGAAACTTAAATTAAAAGAATATCTATTTAGGAATTGGATCTACTTCATTTGAGAATAAAGTAAAACAAGGAAAAAAATATATTTATTACTTGGGTTATACTTAAATTGATTGAAGTTAAGTTCGGGAAAAAAAGGTAAATTATATACTTAAGACATGAAAAGAAAATATTGTAATCGACAAATGGATTTGAAGTAAAGTAAAACTATATTAAGAAAATAAATTTAAGAGAATTTTATTATGAAATGAAATGGAATTTTATTAAGGTCCAATATGGAATTGAATTGAGGAATAAAATTATAAAAATAGGATTTTTGAATAAATTATTTTCATAAATAAATGAAAAAAGAAAACTCAGAGTGTTATAAATTTATAAACGGAGTTTATAAATGGGAAAGGAAGATATCAGTGGATACGAAAAGGAATAAGTCATGAACTTATATCGAGTTATAAATTTGTTTGAAACGGAAATAATAGAATATTTCCGAAAGTAAGAAGTGTGAATTTGGACAAGAGACATTTATAGATGGATATTGGATTTCCTAAATTATAAAGTTATTTTAAAAGGATTTTTTTTTAAATTACTATACTATATAGGTTTTATAAATCATTTTTGAATTTAAAATATTTCAAACTAGTTATTTTTGAATGCTTAGCAATTATTTGTAATAAACTCTAATTTTTCTAAAACCATCTTTGAAGCTTATAAATAACTAGATATAAATTTTAATATTTAATATTACTTCTTTTATAAATCTAAATGTTTTCAAATGCTTTTAAAAATCCAATTAATAATCCTCTTTTGATGATAAGCGAGTTATTAAATGAGATAAGATTTAGGAGAAATCTCATTAAGTAAAGGAATTGAGTTTGAGAATTTATAAGAAAAGTGTAAATTGATTTTTTGAGAAAGAAATGAGAAAATCAGGAATATTTTCAAAGGATATATTAAAAATATGAGTGAGCATAAGAACTCGTTTGAATGATTTCGTGGAATAAAAGGGCTTTGAAATTTATTTCAAATGGGTTAAATGGAAATAATATCTGAATGAATTTGAGATAAATAATTTGTTGAAATTATTTGATGGTTGCTTGTGTATGATTATTTGATAGTTAAATAACTGACTATCAATATTGGACAATACGCTGATCGTTTCGAAGAGTCCGGGATCGGATTTAATTATCCGAAAACCACTTCGATCCGGTTTGTACGATTACGAATGAAGACCGTGAAGAGTTGAAGACGGTGATTCGGTTTGTCCAGACCCAGGGCAACTTGTATGGATTGAATGCTTTCAGAACATCGTCAGGTGAACGATGAGCATTCTAAGTGAGATGCGTTCTTGAAAGGTAACGTTTAGCCTCAAGCCTCATCAACCGAGAATGGCTAAAACAGGGGAGGTGCAACAAGGTTCGGTGGGTCATGCCCAAGCAGGACAAGATTTTCCCCTGTCTACATGTCCCTTTTTATTCAGCTTAGTGGGTGGTTGGTCACGCCAACCACGGGGTTATCTTGTTCGGGACTGTTCAGTAAGGAATGGTTCCGGCCTTGTGTTGCAGGGGAGCGGGCGTACTCCTCGATACTCTGATCTAGGCCAGGCACTGTGACGGGCGGTACCCCAGTAGCCCATCCATTGATGGAAATCCATTCTCCTACGAGCCTTGTACGAGTTTTGTTTGTATTACCCACTCTGTGGCTAGTAGCTGGAATTTAATCATGTAACAATTTCGGCTATATTATAAGTATTTGTATATAGACCCTATTATAATATCAGAGGATTTCTATAAAAAGTGTTTTAGCCACCGTAAGGTGTAAAATCCCGACATGTTTATTTGTGGCGTGGTCTTACGAGATGCTTTTGTTTTCAAAAGATCTTCGAAACTTTAATAATCCAATTGAGTGTGATTTTCTCACGCTGGTATTCCAGACTGACTCGGGTGTTGTTTTATATGATGCTCGGGTCAGACCGAGTTAAACAGGTTCAGATTATATGCTGGAGCTCAGGAGACGAGCTGGTGACAGAGCGTATTTCCGTATTTGTCTATTATTTCCGCTGTGTATGATCATATAGTACTTGTCTTTGTATGACTGATTGATGTACTCTGATGATGGTATGTATGTATATGTATACAGTACAGATTTCTTTGTATTTAAAAGCTGTATTCTATATATTATATTTTATTCCGCTGCGATATGAGATTCTGATGTTATTTTCTTTTCTTCTTCTTCTACCTCTTTCTTCTTTTACCCGAAGACTCGTACTTTTGTGCCACTTTGGGCTGTTGTGTTGTGGGATTTTGTCAGCTCAAAGGGGTACGGATTTGCGGGCCTTTACATTTACTTAGAAATATTCGAAATTCAAGTTGATGTCCAATCTTTTTAAAACAAATCAATTTCTGACGTTCACATCATATTTTGATTCTAACTTAAAATTTTCAACTTCGTTTGAGTAAACAATCTCCGTTTCAAATTTAAATTTCGACATTCCGAGCTCATATTTGAAAATAATCCAATTTCCATAAATTCGATTTATTTATTTCTTAAAATCAATTTATTTAAATAATTTTCAAATTAATTTTTAAAATCGTTTAATTTAACTAATCTAGTGTTTATATATTATTCTCTATCCTATGGCCAAGTGAACAATTATTTAAACTTAATTCCAGAGATGATGTATATCATTTCAATCCAAATTTAATGCCATAGGTATATATCATTTTAACCTATTTCTTAATTTATTCGAAATAATTCAATTTACAGTTTTATACATTGTAAATAACATACATGATGATAACATAATATATTGAACATAAATAAACATCCAAATATCCAAAATTTCAATCAAATTTCATCCATCACTATCCATCATCCAAACAGTCAATAATCATAACAATCAACCAATTATCGATAAATTGGGGATTTTGCTAGCAGTTAAATTCTAATTAAATGTTTGACTATCAATTTAAATTCTATCAATAAATTCAGATGTCAATTAAATGTCAATTTAAAATTTACCCAACAACAATCGATAAATTCAAATTACTTCACGATATAAAGTTTACTAACAAAAATATAATATTCAAACGTGAGCGTAAAAACACTCACCTTTACTTGAAACTGAAATATTTCCAGCTACAAATAAATTCCAGCTCGATTCTATATTGTAGATGACATCGATACGAATCCTCAGCAACTCGTTACACACGAAATGGACCTCGTGCGAGAGAGTTACGATTTTATTAGTATAACGACAATAAAAATTTAAATTAACGGAATCAAACTAATCAATACAATCAATTTAAACAAACATTACCTTAAACATGTACGTAACAGCTGCCATCCTCTCCCTCATACGCGACTTCGACTTCCTTCCTTTTTTATGAACGCGATCGATCTCCTCAGGCACGCGCGACATCGGGCAATCGGAGCCCCATCGAGCGTCGCCTCCCTACACACCTAGGTCGCCACCTCGCCGCTGTAGTTGCCTCCCTCAAACCCCCAACGTCTCTTGTCTTCGTCGTTTCGTTCAACCCCCATGAGCACCACATGATCACACGTCGTTTGCTTTTTTTTAAATCTTCGTTCGATTTCCTTTTTCGTTGAGTAGCCGTTCTTTTTTTTTTTTTAATTTGGAATGAATCTCGTTCAATAAGCTGAAAAAAAGGAGAAGTAAAGGGTATGGTGGATAAGGAACGTGGCTGTAAGATATTTTTTCCTTTTAATATAAATATGTTATTATTATATTTGAAAATATCTCATCTGACAACATTTGAAACTCTCGAGCTCCAAAAGAAGTGTGTGGCCTGATGTTTATAATATTTTACTCTCATTTCGAACATAGTGGAACTAGTTTTGGAAGCCAATTTTATCGTATGTAGAAGAATACTTTTTAAAATCAATATTTTCATTAAATTCTAAAATAAATTTCTACGCGTTACAAGCTTGCAGGCCAACGACAAGTCCTATCGCTACGAAACTTGAAATCTTTCAATAACTCACTATTACGGATACGATGAAACTAGTTTCATCGAAATCCGAGACAGTGGCCAAAAGGACTATTTTTACTTGTTAATTATGATATAAAATTTCCAAATTCTAATTATTCACATTTAAATCAAATTTTGAAAGTAAATGATCTTTATTCATATTTATATTAAATTTTAATCCATTTCCAATGTTATTTTTATTCACATTAAATACAGAATTCCATTATTTAAATAATTTCAATATTAAATTTAAATAATTTAATTATCCGATAAATTACAATAATTAGCCATTAAATCTCATTTCTAACCATTTTTATTCAATAATTATATCAAATCCTATAATTTAAAATAGTTAAAAATACGGATCGTTACATCGGGTGTCATTGTATACAACCTGTAAACAAAATAGTAAATATTAATTATATAAATATATAGAACAAGAATGAAACATACATGCATCACATGAAACCATACCCAGGTGTTTGTGTGTAAACGTTCGATGACTGGTAAGAAAAATATGGATAATACATTTGACTTGGCACTAGCTCTAGTGGGAAGTGATATAACGTGCAAGACTGAGGTTTTAGAGGTCTTGTGTTCGACCTTCCAAGACATCGAAATGAGTGCTATGCTTGAATAAGGTGCCACTCTTATTCTTAAAAAAAGAACAAAAAATGCAATGACAAGCTATCATATTCTTTAGCGATGCAATTTCAGTCCTTTGTCAACTAATCGAATCCCCGAAACCTAACAATTTATCCATCCGAATCATTGTTGGCTCTTTAACCACCACCCAAAAAGCCCCCTTAGGGTCTTAATGCAAGTGTACAATTGAACTAGCAGGGATATGCACGAGGATGCGAAATCATTTCCTGTTGAAGGATAAGTGGCACTTTTTAATCGAAACTTGCGATTTCGGTGCGTTGTGATGTAATGTTACTATGATTGTTATGAAAAGATAGATATTTAGATATAATATTCTCTTGTTTTTATTATCTTATTTTATTAATGTATGGATAAATTATGGGAATAACTAAAGTGAGGATTTATTTTCAGACAAGGAGAGAGAAAGATATTTTTTTTCCACTTCTTTTTTTTTCTTTTTTGTTGAAAGAAGAATCAAAATATTGATTTTCCCTTATACAAAGAAAGTAAAATTAATATTTTTTACTTTTCTCTTTTCTTTCATGAAGTGTACTAATCATCCCACCAAAATCATTTATGTCTGTTCAGTCTCTAAAACATGTTAAAAATTAAAGATAATTTTTTAAGAATAGAAATGGCACTTTATTCAAGCAAAACACTCAATTTTGATGTTTTTGGAGATCGTACCTATGACCTTTAAAACATCGATCAAGGGTGCTTTATAACACGACACTTGAGCTAGTATTGATAAGAATTGAAGATCGTAGAGAACTTATCTCAATCTTCATTCAAATCTTTGTCTATACAATTTGATATTGATATGCATAACATTCCTTCTATTCAAAATTATTATGATGTATTTTTCAAATAAAAATGGAAAAAAGGACTTGAAATTTGTGAAAACTAGGATTTAGGGTTAGATATAAATCAGATTTTGGAGGCAGTGTTCTACTGAGGTAAAGCGATGGAAACTTGGGGGTTGGGGAGTGGAAGGATGGTCAAATTTCGATTAGTAGTGGTGGCAGTGGAAACTGAAGCGGTGATTGGATTGAAGAATGAGTTCACAATTTTTTCTTAGAAGTGAACAAGAAAATGAGAGGGGTATTTTTGGAAGAGGATGGATTATTCTTTTATATTCAAAAAAAAGTATACAACAAACATCTCTCCCTTTTTCTATTTTTCTCTTTGTTACATTCTCCCCCTATCCCATTATCCCTTTATTCATTTTAGTTCTTTTAACAGTGATCGAGAAAATAAGATACATGATTGTGACGACTCAGATTTTTCAATGTTTAATTCGGAATATTCAAATGGTTTTAAATATAGAAATTGAATTACCAATTGGTTTTGAATATGGAAAACTTGGATTTATTTATTCATAATGTAGATACAACAATTTGTTGAATAATATAATTATTCAATTCAATAATTGGAGATTGAGTAAAATATTTAATCTTGAGTTTCGAGCTTGTAAAAAAATATTTTAAAGCCTTGTAAAATTTATATTGATAGTACTGAAGATAGTAAAGGTATTAAAATTGAATTTGGAAGTGTTTTGTTAAATTTGAAAAATATATCGTTTAAATCAAAATTTAAAAACAACCTTCCAAGGCACAGTCACGGAATTCGACGAAACCAGTTCCATTGGATCCGTAATAGTGTAATATTATCGGATTTCAAATTTCGTAATGTTTGGAGTTACGATAGGTAAACGCGCTGAAATTTATATCGAAAATTCAATATAATAACCGGTCCAAAATCTATCTTCTCCATACGATCGAATTAGGCCTCGAAACCTTTTCCATTGCGTCCGGAATAGGGGTATAACATTATAAACGCCTAGCGGCACGCCTCGATGGGAAATTATGATTTTAAGTTGTGGATTCAAGTCAATTTAAATTTTGAAAATTTAAATGTAAAATATATGTGGTTGACTGGTCAAATATTTTTCCAACAGCTGCCTTTCTTTCACCATCACAACTTTTTTTCCTTCCTTTCAAAAGCACTGTAGCTTGTTAACTCGAGCAAGCTAACGTCTTCTCTTGTCTCCCGTATACCTCCTTTTTCTTCAAACAGGAAGCACCCGCTCCTTTCTTCACAACGACATCCCCTTCTTCCTTTTTTAAAATCAAACCAGCTCGTTTCATTCAAAAACAAAATCAATCAATAGCCGAAGCCACACATTTCCTCTTACATCTAGATCGGAAATTCAAATTGCAAGACTCGAAATCGAGTTGAGGGGGGGATTCTTGTATCATTTCCATCATCTGACGATCGACGCTCGACGAGGCGATGGGTTTCTCGAAGCTATTAGGGGATTGTGATGTCAACAACAGGACGGTTTGAGATCAAGATGCGTGAGTCCAAGCACGTTAGTGGTCGAAGCTAGACGATGTCACGTTTGACGATGCATTGCTGGTGGCGATTATGGCAGGGGAAGGCTCATGGAGGAAGCAGACTCGACGAAGTCGAGTAGTTTTCGACGACTGGTCGCGATGTTGGTCTGGTTCGAATCGTATAGGGTTCGAGTTGTGCACGCGTTGGGTTTGAGGCAGTGAGGTATTAGTTGTTCTCCTTTCGTTTACTTGATCTTGTTAAATATACTTTCAGTTTTTCTTTTCCAACTTAAATTTGGCGATGTGTATAAATATATATAGGGGAATTTTTTTGTTTTAATTTGTAGATATGTATATCTACATGCAGAAATTTATTTACAGTAAAGTTTAAAGTAAAGATCGGTTTAAAAAAGCTTTACAGCAAGATGAAAGATTTTTGAATAAGTTGTTTGATTTTTGGAATGTTAATTAATTTGTTTAATCTATGGATTTATATAATGATAATCTGAAGTTATTATAGATTTGGGAAATATAGGGATTTTAATAATAATAAAAAATTAATTAGATTTTTAATAGCCTATATAAATTATTTTTATATACAATTTGGACGGGGAGAATAAGTTAATATAAATATATATATTTTTATTTATCTTTTGTTTATTTTTGATAATGTATTTTAGTGAATTATTTGTTGAATAACTTGTTAATTTATTTTAGCAACTAAGATTATTTAAAAGGAAATTAGTTTAAAATCAAGTTATTTGTTTAAAACCAAATGATTAGTTTAAATTAAATTATTGGTTAATCTAATTTATTTGGTGGTAGATTATCTTAGATGTTAATAAATCATATAATATTGTACAAGGTTAAAGCTATGAGGGAAGCAAGCCGAATTGGAGATGGGTTGCATGCATAGTCAAAGGTTTGTTAATCTCACTCTTCTGGATTGCTATTTAAATTTAAATGGTTAAATTTAAATAATTGGTTGAATGATTGAATTGATTTGATGTGCTATATTATGTATAGTAGTATATATAGTATATATTGGAGTGATGGATTCCTGCATTATATAGCGGATGAGACCCTACGGGCCGCATAATAGCGGACGATATTATATTAAACCCATATACCGCGATATTCCACCTCGAAGTGGAATTGGTATTTTATATTTTCCTAACATCTGTGGATGCAAGGAAACATGTTGGAGGGATCCAACTGGATTCCTCAAAAATTATTTAGATTGTTCTAATAATTCTGTGTTATGATTATTTGATATGCTGTGATGAATTATATTGATAACTAGAATTTTGGACACCATGGTTCGATTTAATATATTTCGGTACACTGAGTAATCAAAATATTAAGAATTGGATTTTTTGAAAGAATTAAAAGAGTAAATTTTTAAGTGAAATAATTATAGAGAATATGAATAAAAATCAGAATGAATTGGAAAGGAATAAAATTGATTTTTAAATCCTGATAAATTCCGGGTATGAAAAAGGGATTTCGAGTAAACAGAGAAATTATGAGTTTTAAACTTAAGTGATGTTATATCAAGAAATAAAGAATTTATTTTAAAATTCAAGTTTTGAATTTATTTGCAAGGATAAAGAAGAAATTTGAAAAATATGAAATTGGTATTTTCAGTTAAAAAGGTTTCAAATCATAATTAAGAAATAAAATCTGAAATTAATGGGTTTTGAAATAAATTGAGTAAGTAAAGAAATATATTTCAGAATGAAGTAAATTGGGAAAGTAAATTGGGAATTAATTTGGAAATTGATCTAACTGTTGGAATCAGAATTTTAAAGGGCAGTTGAGTCTATGAAACTTATAAAATGAGTTTATAAATGTAAAGCAATATATCAGTGGATATTTGGAAGAATAAATTCACAGTGGGAATTTATTAAAGGGATGGGTAAATTTGTTTAAAAATAAATAGTGATTTATTTTTAAAAGATGTGAAAGGGAAGTGTGTTTTCCTTGAAAGTCGCTATGCTCTGATACCAAATGAAAGTGCGGTGTGTATACTAATGCACGTACTAATATAGTACACACGGATCGTGTAATATGGACTATAATATAAATGCGGAAAATAGATGATAGTAGCAAAGCAAATAAAAAATAAAAATAGAAAAATCACACCAGAGATTTTTATACTGGTTCGGAGCACCGTCCTACGTCCAGTCCCAGACTCCTATCTGGATTTTCACTATTAACTACCTCGCTTCACCCGGAGGAACAAGTTTACAATACCCGAACAGCCGAACGGGATTTCACGCCTCTAATACACTGAGGACTTCAACACTTGCCTCTTACAACACCGAGGACTTCAACACTTGCCTCTTACAACACGAGGACTTCAACAAAAACAAATACAATTGTTGTTGACAACTTGTGTTCTTGAAAACACGGATTTGTCACTAGTAGTACACCCTTCCTATAATCTTATCCTCAAAGAATATGAATGATGTTTTGTAAAGATTAAAGAAGGTATTTACTTATTGAATCAAAAGATATGAAATAATTTCAATGATTCAATAAGCTAAATTAATTTTTAGAATGCAGGAGTGTTAGAGATTAGATTAGAGAGCATATATGATCGTGTAAAAACTTGTGTTTGAATCAATGATTTAGATGAGTATATATAGAGAAAAATAGTTGTAACTCTTGGTGAAACAGTTGCCATTAAGAGTTGTGATTATTGGTGAAAGGTAGGAGATGCAACTTTTGGAGAAGAGAAGTGTCTTTTGGAAAACTTGCTTTCTGTTTAAAAACGGTCGACAGGTCAAAAAACGACCGGTAGACAGGATTTTAAATATATAGTCGTTATGTGCATGTGTGCACGTTTACTGTGCAACTTTACCAGAAACGGTCGACCGCCCCATTTTCAACCGGTCGACCGGTTTAGTCCAATTTGCACAGTTAATGTGCATATGTATATATATTGAAAGATTGAAGTTATATGATTATTTGAGGATAGATTTTAACATAAATTACTAACATACCAAATAATCAACCTCTAATATATGGAGCTCTTTGTGTTTCTTAAATGAATAACTTCTTTTTGTCGATCACGGCTTATTCCTTTGTCAGAAATCAAAACTCTACAAAAATCTTGACTCAACATTCTCCCCCTTTTTGATTGATGACAACATATATCTGAAGTTCTGAATCTCCCCCTGAATATGTGATCTCCCCCTGAGATTTTGTCTTATATATATATATTCCTGCAAATAATTGTTAGCTGAAAGTCGCTATGCTCTGATACCAATTGAAAGTGCGGTGTGTATACAATTATATGTGCTAATATAGTATACACGGATCGTGTAATATGGATTACAATACAAATGCAGAAATAGATGATAATAGCATTGTAAATAAAAAATAGAAAAATCACACCAGAGATTTTTATACTGGTTCGGAGCACCGTCCTACGTCCAGTCCCAGACTTCTATCTGGATTTTCACTATTAACTACCTCGCTTCACCCGGAGGAACAGGTTTACGATACCCGAACAGCCGAACGGGATTTCACGCCTCTAATATACTGAGGACTTCAACACTTGCTTCTTACAACACTGAGGACTTCAACACTTGCCTCTTACAACACCGAGGACTTCAACAAAAACAATTACAATTGTTGTTGACAACTTGTGCTCTTGTAAACACGGATTTGTCACTTGTAGTACACTCTTCCTATAATCTTATCCTCAAATTGTGAATGATGTTTGTGAAGATTATGGAATTTATATTGCTTATTGAATCAAAATATATTGAGATAGTGTCAATGATTCAATAAGGAATGAAAGTAGTTTAGAGCTTTTTGAATGCAAGTGAATTCAGAGAATAGATAGAAAGCATATATAATTTTAATAAAACTTGTTATTTTAATCAATGATATTGATGTGTATTTATAGAGAGAAAATAGTTATAACCCTTGGTGAAAAGTTGCAGTCAAAAGTTATGATTATTGATGAAGAAGAAGAGACGCAACCATTGAAGAAGGATGTGTCTTTTGGAAGAAGTTGCTCTCTGTTTAAAAAAGGTCGACAGGTCAAAAACTAACCGGTAGACAGGTTTTTAAAAATATATAGTCGTTATGTGCATGTGTGCACGTTTACTGTGCAACTTTACCAGAAACGGTCGACCGCCCCATTTTCAACCGGTCGACCGGTTTAGTCCAATTTGCACAGTTAATGTGCATATGTATATATATTGAAAGATTGAAGTTATATGATTATTTGAGGATAGATTTTAACATAAATTACTAACATACCAAATAATCAACCTCTAATATATGGAGCTCTTTGTGTTTCTTAAATGAATAACTTCTTTTTGTCGATCACGGCTTATTCCTTTGTCAGAAATCAAAACTCTATAAAAATCTTGACTCAACATTCCTGGATAGCCAAGTACGTTTCAAAGCAAGTTTTTATACTATAAAATGGATAGTAGATGCAATGACTTAGCATGGTAGTGCCAAATCAGGTGAAGATGTAATGCGCCATCAATGTGACACATCTCAATGGTGATCTGTAGATTTTTTTTGACCAAATATTTTCCGTAGAGCCATGAAATGTCACACTTAGAATAGTAACAGATAGTTTCAATCCATATGCTTCTCTATCTAACCGTTATAGTTGTTGGCCAATAACTATATTACCATATAATCTTCCTTCGTCTATGCGCATAAAAAGGGAGTTCCTAATGTTAACATTGTTGATTTCTAGTTGTTGATTTCTAGGCCAAAACAATCAGGGAAGGATATTGATGTTTATTTACAACAATTTATAGACAAGTTAAAGCAGTAATTGGAAGGAATCATTACATTTGACTCATTTAATAAATCCGAGTTCACAATGAGAGCTAGAGTGCTATGGGCTATTCATGATCAACCTACACTCAGGACTTTATCAGGATGCACAACTCATGACTATTTTGCATGTCCAATTTGTTGGGAGGACACTTGTTCTTATTATATTCCTGAAATTAAGAAGATGTGTTACATAGGACATCGAATATTTTTTCCTTCTAAGAACAAGTTTCTAGACGGAAAGGCAAACTTCGATAACAAATAATAACATCGCCATCCTCCATGCCCATTAATTGGTTATCAAGTTAAAGAGAAGGTATCGAAATCAAGGTGAAAGTTGGTAAAAACAAACCAGAAATCAGTCGAAAATGAAAAAAGAAAACCGATGAATAAAATCTTAACAATGTTCTTGCATGGTATAAGAGGTCCATCCTTTTTGATTTGCCATATAGGAAAGCAAATTTGGTCCGAAATAATGTTGATGTTATGCATACGGAAAATAATGTCATGGAGCATCTCATTAGCACCATTATAGGTCATACAGACATGTCAAAAGATAGTATCAACGCACGCAAGGATTTGAAAACCATGGGTTTAAAACAAAAGTAATAGGCGATGAAAGAAACCCTTAAATGAATAAAATAACCGTACTAGAGGAAATTTTCATTTTGAGAAAAGAAGAAAATATACGCATGCGCATTGTTTTGAAAAATGTGAAAGTGCTTAGAAAATTGTCTTCAAACTTCGACAACATTGTGAGCACCAATCCTATTGAACTGACAAATATGAGATCGCATGATTACAATGTCATAATGCAACAATTACTCCCAGTATCGCTTCAACATTCTTATCCACAACATAAAGATCAGCATAATAATGTATGTCATATAAGTCTATTGTTTAACATTATTTGTTCAAAGGTGATCAATAATGAACATCTTTCAAAAGCAAAGGCTAGCTTGGTAGAAGAAATGCGCGTGCTTGAAAAACATTTTCCATTTGCATTTTTTATTTCATTATCAACCTTTTGGTTCATTCAGCCGATGAAGTATTGATTGCGGCCCTGTTAGATATGGATGGATGTATCCTTTTAAATGATTAATTACTAATTGTGGTTTTGTTCATTATTGTTCGAATTAAATAGCTATTGATTATTTACAATTGATTGCCTTCATAGGTTGATAAAAACATACAACATATATGACTGCAACAAAAGACATATTAAAGGGTATATTGCAGAAGGATATATCATACATGAGGCTAGTCTTTACTGCATGGAGTATATGCCAAAGGTGATGGCATTCATAAAAACTAGCAAAGGTTTTTAGACGAGGATGATGAATTTGCTGGTGAGATCTCCCTAGATAAGGGTAAAGATATAACTTTAGCCCAAATGCAGTTTGAATTATTTCATAAATGGATCCTTAATAAGTACGATGGATTAGGTGAATGGAGGAAGTAAGTTCATGGATTGGTCTTGAATTCCTAATACTGTAAATCAACTCATATATATGTTTTGAAACGTATTTGTCACAGAAGGTATAACATCTATGCGAGAAGTACTAAATTTCAACCTCGAAATGTGGTTACATTCGTAGAAGCCTATCAAAGTTTTATTTTATTGTTACATGGTGAGGTATTACAACTTCTTAATTGTTTCATGTGTTTGTAAGTGGATCATACACCTTCATGACCATACATTTTACTTATTGTGTTTTTTAGTTGGTGAAGAGCATCACTGTTGATTCAACTCTTTGGCGACTTGTGAAAGGGCCAAAGTTCAAGACACGAAGTTATATAAAGTACCAAGTGAAGGGATTTATATTTTCTTTGAAAAGTTATGAAGAGCAAAAGGTAACACAAGACAATGGCGTATGTATGAGGGCAATTACAAAATTTAGAGCGAGCAGGAAGGATAAAAATTATAAGGAAATAGAAACTAATTTATTATCGCATTGAGAGCGAGTCAAGTCTTCTACTCAAAAGATTTAGAAAATGATGGATGGTTTGTTGTTTTGCATACAAGAAATGGTTGACTACAAATTTGGATGCCATTTAGTTTCCTACTGAATATCAATTAGCTTTTGAAAATAATAAAACTTTAGAAGACCTTACCAAATGCATATGTCAATATAAGATGTATTTCTTAATTGAATTGGATTAAATTTCAAGTGTAACTGAATATAGAATTTCATTGAATTATTACAGAATTATCGTCCACATGAATACATTTTTCACTTAAATCGGCCACTTTACTGGATAATCATTTAATTACGATTTCACATCTATAGTCGTCTACCTATGCAGCTTTTCAAACGCTTAAAAAATTCAATTTTACTCTAGTTTTATTCTTCAACAACAAAAAAAATTATATTTTTAACAATTTTAAAACAATGACAATAAATATGTAAATAAAACATAACTAGTTACTTTTCGTTTACATAACAAATATTAAGTGATAAAAAACACATCCAGATTATGACTCGTTTAGTTGACAAAATTAATGATTTAATTTATTTTCAATATAAAAAATTATTAAACAGAAGAAAAATTAATAATTTGTCTAAAAATTTTAAAATTTTAACAATATCTACAACACTTCACTAATGAAGTGGTTAAATATGCTTAATTCTTCAGTCTGAAAAATGTCACTTGTGTATATTGTATTTTGTATGTAGTTACAAAGCATATTTAAGGTCCCAGGAGAGACTTTGAATCATACTAACAAAAATTGTGTTAATATGTTTTCTGCTCATTTTTGAAAACTTAGGTTCATAGATATACTAGCAAAAAAAATTGAATCATACTAGCAAATTTTTTGTATGTAGTTGCAAAGGGTGTTTAGATTAATTAGCAAAATTATTTACTCTATTTACTATTTCTATATTATTGTACATCAAACACAATAATTAAACGTGATAGAGTGATGTTAATTGATTGAGTTTTCTACATCTAGAATAGTGTCACTAAATATTGATGAGATAAATCCATATTTCACATTACTTACAATGGTTCATATCATGTTTCATAAATCAATTTTTATCTCTTAAAATGACCTTATATAAGTCGTTAGCATGATTTGCCAATAGAAAAATTTGTATTTTGGAATTTCTTTCATGCTTTCAAAAATCATTGGACTAGGAAAATAATGCAAAATGACATTGGATAATTTTAAGACATAAGTTCAATACTTCATAGCTCTCTGTTAAACAAGGTAGGTTATGGTTTCTATTAATCATCTCTGCTTTTGCTTAATGTCAAGGTGGGAAGAGCACACTAGAGAATTGCCAGGTTTTGCAGGTACACCTGCTACTCTAAAATAATTGCAACGGTCCCTCTGTCCTCATCTCGAGTAGTTGGAGTTAGCTAAAATTGATGCTTTATTTTTCCAATGCTATTGAAGTTATAATCAAAACCAAACCATTAAATATTTGTGGCATAAGGATTTTTGTATTGGCAACATGGAGAGAACCTCTACTGTCTGCCGACCTTAGTTTTCTTTATACTCAAAATAATGTATATGATTATTTATTTAAACACCAAAAAAAGGATGCACATAAATCAACAGATTAATGCACGTTGTAGTGTTGGCAACATAAGATTTATTTATATTAAATAATAAATTATTTAATAATCAATATATAATAATTTAAAAAATTATAATAGAATTACCTCTACAAAGTTATATACAAAATTAATATTTTTTAACATTTAATCATAAATATTTATAAATACACATACACAAGTGCTCATACATACATACATATGTATGTACATACATACACACACAGATATATATATATATATATATATATATATATATATATATATATATATATATATATATATTGTTTTTATAAAACCTGACATCTCATGGTAGAAAACTTAATCTTTTTTATTGAAATTTTTAATTAAAATTACAAAATAATTTTAAAACAAATTTAATTAAATTAATTAAAATTATAAAAAATTATTAATGTGATCTGAAGTTTATGTAATATTTTATGTGTAATTTTATACTTAATTTCAAAATATTACATATATATATACACACACAGACACAATCAATTTCCAGTTGAATAAAGCCTGCTGGAAGATTATTGGTGTTGATGTAGTTAAGGCTGTTAAAAACTTTTTTAAACACAATAAAATGCTCTCTGGTATAAATGCTATTAAAATAGCGTTAACTCCTAAAATTAAAAACCCTGCCTCAGTATCTCAATTTTGCTCTATAGCTTGTTGCAATGTAATATATAAATGTATCCTAAAAGTCATGGCTGTAGGGTTGAAGCTTACAATATCTCCTATTATTTCTAATAACCAAAATTCTTTCCTCCCTTGAAGGAATATTCTGGATAATATTTTATTGTCTACAGAATTATTGAAGGGCTACAATAGGCAAAACATCTCTCCTAGATGTGTTTTAAAACTTGTTATACTTAAGGCTTATGATACTATCCAATGGAAGACCATTATTTATGTTCTCCATGTCATGAATTTTCCCCAACCCTTCTTAGCTTGGGTTTGTACATGCATCTTAACTGTAAAATACTCCATTAGCCTTAATGGGTCTCAATTTGGTTATTTCGCGGGGTCTCAAGGCATCAGACAAAGGGACCCTATTTCCCCCCGCCTTTTTATTTGTGTAATTGAAATGTTGACTTCTTTATTCAACAAGGCCATTTCTTGGAGTTTGATAGATTTTCATCCAATGTATAAAAATCACCAAATATCTTCCTTGATGTTTGCTGATAATCTAATGTTTTTCACCAAGCCTAACATTAAATCCATTGATGTTGTTTTGTGGGTTCTAGGTAACTTTAGTGCCATGACTTGTCTGTGTATTAACACTAACAAGTCTAAATTTTAATTGCTGGGATCTCTCCTGCATTAAAATCATCTCTCATTGCTTTTTCAACCTGTCCCCTTTTGACCATGATGAAATGTATTTGGGTGCTCCTCTTATTTCCTCTAAGGTTACTACTCATCAGTGCATCCCTATGTATGAAAAATTAATAGATAAGCTTTCTTCATGACCAATCTCTAAGATTTCAACTACTGGTAGGCTTATTATAGCTAAGTCCATTGCCACTGCTACATGTTTATACTATGCCAGGATTCATCCTTCCTGCTAAGCTTATTCTATGGTCAACTCGGCCTTGAATCATTTTTTTATGGCATGGCAATCCCTATTCAAGAAAGCTCATCCCTATATCCATTAAACCTATTTGTTATTCTTATGATAAAGGAGGTCATGGTGTAATGAATATTAAGCAATGTAATGTTGCTGCCTTAACATCTCCTATTAACAATCTTATGAATTATGATCAGAATCTTTGGTCGCTGTGGTGTTGGAGAAATTTAGTGAAGAAATCCCGTTTTCGGTTGATGCAAATTCCTCATGATTGCAGCTAGATTTTGAGAAATACTTTAAAGAATAGACAATGTTTTCTACCTATGATTCAGTGTACAATGAAAAATAAACATTTGTCTTCTTTTTAGCATGATCTGTGGTGTAATAGGGGGATTATTCTTGCCGATATAATTCCCTATAATTTAAGAGGAATGACTGGTATTGTTGATGATGCTAAGGTTGGTGTTTTTTAGCAGATGAAGCTGTCTCTTTCCTTTATTCAAGTCCTATGTGGTGAGGGGTGCATTGGCTATGATTGAAGGCAAATTTTACCATGATAGTGATAGTGCTACTGTATGGGGAGTAGTCATCACTCTATATCCAAGGTTAATAAGTTGATGACCTTCTACACTGTTCTTCCTCTCTTTCATTGGCGCTCTAGGATTCAGATGAACAACTCCATGCCTAAAGAAAATTTTCTACTATGGCAAATTGTTAAAAATTGCTTACACACTCGAAACAAGTTATTGTTGAGAGGAATGCTTCATTCTTCTTGTTGTGTGCTTTGTGTTCTTTATCCGGGAAAATTGATAACTTATTATTTTCTTGTCAATTTTCCTTCTTCATTTGGAAGAAAATTTTAAGACATTGTCAACTTCATGACCCTCACTCTAATTCCAGCATTGAAAGGTATACTATTTTCAAAGCTACCAGATGGAAGATTGGTAGGACAATGCTGCTTCTTAGGTTGGTTAAAAGCTGTGTTCACATGATTTGGGCTAAAAGAAATTCGCATGTGTTTTCATGAATTTTTCCTCTAAACATAGTCTCTTCCATGCCTTAGTCAGATTGTTTCATTTATCATAGCTTGCTGCTTTGCTTCCAGTTTCTTGTTTTTGTGGTCATTATGTTATGTGTTCCTGCATTCATGTTTCTCTACACTACTGGGGTGCTTGGTGGGTTTATGCTACTACTTGGAGTCCATACCTTATTTTCCTTGTGGTGATGGGTATGGACTTTTTCTTGGTGGTTTTGGTTGGCTGCTTGGTGCTATTGCCTTGTTGCTTGGTGCTTTGGTTGTTGGTCATTTTGTGTTGCTGTATTTTTAGTTTCTTTTCTCCTGTCTTTGTTTATCTCCGTATTTTCCATTTATACCTGTAATTTTTTGTTACTTGTTATAAATAAAAGGTAGGGGTCTTTTTAACCCCGCTGTCTTTGCCAAAAAACAATTTCTAGTTGAATAAATAGTTATATCATTAATTAAATATAAATATATTTATTAAAATTGAACATTCATCGCCGCTGAACCAATATTGTACAAAAAATTTATAAATTTTAAAATGTTTATTATATTATTTTATCTTAAAGATGTAATATATAAATTAATAAAATCATATATATAATGTTACTGAAAAATAAAAAATTTGTTTTTCTTTAATTCCGTGTTGTGATTTTAAAGTTAGTATGTATACAAAAAATAATTTTTAACATATTTGTAGATGCACTAATATATTGAACCATCTAACATGTGATAGAACATCGAAACACTAGATTCGTAATATAAACTAACAACCTATAAACTAGTGCAATTATAGATAATAATATTATGTAGAACCATAAATACGTTGTTTACCTTTCACCAAAGCATATGATTCACTCATTAAGACGTTTAAGTAAACTCCTTAAGTCTTACCATAATCCAGAAGATGCTAGCTTCGAATTGCTGACCACCGACTATTGTATAACTTTGATTCTATATGATTTGGGTTTGAAAATATTAGAGGAAGGGGAAGGTGATTTTCGGCCAGGCAAAAGAATAGATGGAGGCTCCAAAAATTAATTTTAGAATGAGGGTTATGATGTAAAAAATGTAGGATCTAGATTCTTATTTCTCTCTTAAACATTCTCTATCTTTTTCCACATCAAAACCCAACCCCTATTACCATCATATGGCTGCCCATTCCATGATTAAATCATGGTCAAAAATCCTATGGTCATATGGGCTTCAAACCCACTTCAAGCCCAAACGGTATTTATTTCATTTAAATCCAATTTAAACCCGTATTAGTATCGTATATCGAGTAATATTTCTATAACTATTATAAACATATTTAATAATATTATCCAATATGTAAATTTAATTTTTTATTATTAATTAATCAAATTATAACAATTATAAATTATTTAAGTCATGTGGTCAAATGAGTATTCAACATTTTGGTTGTATGACTTTTAGGTATAAATTTGGTCAGCGATTAATATAGAACAATGCAAATATTAACATAACGTCACTTAGTAGATGGTGTAACATTTGGCTAAATATATCGCTTACTTAGTTTTGATAAAATCTAATTTTACTTTATTAAGCATTACCTGGTAGTGACGGCTATTTTCACCAATTCTCGTGATCAAAACTATGTCACTTTGGACTTATGGAATTTGGTAATGGTCAAAATTCCATTGTCATCCATATTCAACTTTATAGTTCAAATGCAAAGTCCTAAGTAATAATAACAACTATCATTGGCTGAAATACTTTAGCCAAAGACTTCGATTTTGAGTTCACTTTAGTTGACCATGATACTAACCTCATATAAACAAGAAGAAGAATCATCTCTTGAATAATGTTTCAGTTCCAGTACTTCCACACGACCCAACTATAGCTGTTCAATTATCGTCGTGCCACGATTTGACTATAATCAAAGTGGAGCTTCCATATTGAAGATAAATAGTATTCTCTATTTAAGAGAACCATGCAATTTTATCACATCGATATTCTCCGTTTGACATTAGTTGTGTCAACCAACAAAAAGCTATCAAGTGAGTTATTCCATAGTTATCCAATAACTATCAGTATGTAACCCCTTAGTGCCCCTAACAGTTATGAATAATACACTAACCAACATTTGAAGAGCGTTACGTACTCTAGTCTCGATACATCTTGATTAGGAATATTTAAAATGGCATGTTTATTTTATTGTGATAAATCACAAATGGTTACAACGCTTTGTAACTGCTATCATAAACATACCATTTATGGATTTTCTATTAAACACTTCTAATAAAATTAATTAATCAATATAACATATTATTTCAAGTACATAATAGAAAGAAAACACCATTTATTTCGAACAAGACTGGTTATCGAGTTAGATATATAAAACCAATTATATAATTTCCCCTAAGGCATCCCCCTGACTCATCATTTTTTGCATATGACATCCGTATTTTCTTTCCATACTTTTGTTACGATACCTCAAGTTGAAAAAACCCACAATCTCTTTCTTCTTACCGCCCAGCTAAAATAAGATTTTCTTTTATCTTTATGACATGCTTGACTCCTGTGAATCTTACCAACTTTATATCAATCGTCTTTAGTCCAACCAAACCTATGTCATCAATCTCCATCTTGTAACGATTAGCAGATTCAACCTTACCCTTTTTTCCTTTATATTCAATGAGCGAATCCTTGCATAGATGGAAACATGCACCCAAATCAAGCCCCCAATCATTGGATTTGCCTTTATCAACCCACTAAATGATGTCATCAACTCAATCTCCAAATTTTTCTTTATTAACGCTATTTTCTTTAGGGTTAATTTTTCCCATCTTCCAACACCTTCATCTTCTCCTTATCTTTTCTTAGATTTTTGTTGAATTTTAGTAAATAACCGAGTTTTTCATGGTAATTGCATATGTCATTCCTTTTCATTTTTGGCCGCTTTCCTTTCCTTAGTGCTTACTTCATCATCAGGGTTAACATATTCCTTTTCCTCCATGACCTTTTTTTCCTTTTGGTTTATCCTTTAAATCTTCTCATTAAGTAAGCTACTACCATAAATTCATTGAGATAACTTCATTTGAATTCGAGTTTTCCAGTGTAAGAGTGGTTTACCAACTCTATGGCAATGAACTTATTGAAATTAAGGATTTGTCTCGTCTCCAACTTTACTACTATTTGATTTACAATTTCTTGAAAGTCCTTACGATGTTCTCCAATTCACAACACCATTATCAATTTTTAAAGTCGCCCATTACTAAAATAACACTGTCATTTTCGACCTTTCTTTTCTAAAGACATACTGACAACTTTTTGCATGGCGTAATTGTGTCGTCTGAAACTAGTTAAAATAATAACCGTCCATCATCAGAAAATCGTTAGAAATTTCTAAGGTGTTATGGTAATGATAAATTTATCATTACCATACAAATACCAAGCAATTGGTAACCAATGTCGACCTACATCGGTGTACCAATAATGATAAGGTAAAGAAGTGTCAAAACCAATGGTTATAGTAAATTTACCAATTAAATTACTTTGATTTTCCACTATTTTTGTTAATCCTAACCATAATTTTTTTAAAGTGTATCATATATTAAGCAGATGCTTGTAGTATTATTTATCATGATAATTCTTTTTGGTTTTATTAACTTCAAAGTTTAAGATTAGCAAAATTATTTTTCATATTGTTGTAAATAACTTGTGATGAACCAAGAAAGTTTTCTAAGTTAACTAAAATAATAAAAAATGTTAAAATAAGCATAAATGAAGTTACAATAAGTAACAAAATATTTACTTTTTTTATCGTTGTCAAAATTTTAATGTAATAAAATTTTAATAGTTTATTTATAAGAAAATTTACCATTATCAGTTAAAGATTTACTAATTTATCCAGTGTATAGTAAACATTTTACCAATAGTAATGATAAAGTATCGATAGTAATCTTTGACATACCAATAGTGTAACATCCCCTATCTTGAGGCCTGAAGCTAAGCGCTACAGATGCTGCAGTTATCCATAGTATTAACTTTCAGTGCCAAAATACAGTAACGTTAATGTATTTAAAATATCAGAAGCACATGAATCTGAAATAAAATCAACATAGATTTTAAAACATTTTTTTCTAATTACATTTAAAATCAATATTTCATATTCAAATACATAACTCCAACGATTCCTAGGTATTGATCAAATATAATTATTGCAAATTACGCCAAGAGCGACATATAAATATGTCCCCTTGGATGATTGAAATGCTAAATAGACATCTCAGTCTTAATATGTCACAGCATAATAAAACTAAATAGCTCCTATATAGTTAGCTTTGCCTTCTGCATATCTTCGGAGGCTTATTCGTACAACCTACTGAACTTGAAAAATCTCAACTTCCAATCTACTCAAATTAAATTTTGAGCACCCGAGAGTTTAAGGGGAAAATATAAACTTCAAGATAGACATAAATCTTGGTGTGAATAATAATTTTACATCTTGGTTTACTGATATTAAGTAAGACCATGCCGCTTAGTGGAATGAGTTTCCCCTCACTGATATTCTTTTTTAAAACATGTCTTTTGCAAATCAGAATCCTGTAATCAAACTGATTTAAGCAATAATAGCGATACCATAAATGCACATAAAACAGGTAATCAATGGACCATCTGTCCGAACAATGTAGTTTTGTTTGGCTAACTCGTAACCATTAGCAGACTTGGGTCTACCAGACAAAATAAATAATCTAACTTCTGTTAGACACACTCCTGGACGGGTTGTCCTTAACTTACTTCTTCTAGGGTCACTACACCAAAAAAGGACTTTCGTAGCGTGGTAAAAATGCTACCAAAACTTTTAGTAGCATTTCAGTAAATGCTGTGATACAACATGCAACTAAAAGTCTGAAACTTTTTGTAGTGTTGTAGAAAAGGCTACCAAAACTTGACCTATTGTCGGGTTTTAGAACTACTACAAAAAGTTTCAGACTTTTAGTTGTATGTTGTATCGTAGTGTTTACCGAAATGCTACTAAAAGTTTTGGTAGTGTTTTTTCTAGCTTCGGAAGACATATCATGACTGTTTACATTATTTCCATAGCATTTACAAAATGCTACTAAAAGATATTAATTGCTTTGTAGCATACTGTACATGCTACCATTTCCTGTTACTGGCTTGTCGCATTTCCAGTCAATCATCGCTCACATAATAGTCTTATTAAGACCAGCAATCAATCACATAATCGTTGTATTCAAGCTACAATCAATCAATCACATAATCGTCATATTCAAACAGTTGCAAAAACACGTTAATAAATTAATCAAATATAATATCCATAACCATTTTCGATAAAATGAGAAAATTCTTATAAAATCCATAACCATTCATAAACAAGTTCACACAACAAGTGCTAACAAAATGTTATAGTATATATAACGATTAAAGCCATGTTCATAACTTGATTACTCACAATTCTTTGCTGCAGTTGGCCTTTACTCTTAAAACGCTAATTACCTGTAGATAAGTTTAATAATCAACAAATGATTATAAAGCTGTTTTGCATATTTAAAGTATAACAAATATCCTTAGTTAAACTTTTATTAAATTTAAATAATTTTTATAAAATTTAGTTAACTTAATTAAACTTTTACAAAACTTGGTTAATTTTTATAATAAACTTATCTAATTTTTAAAAACTTATTAATTTAGTTAAATTATAATAAAACTTGATTATTTATATAAATTTATTTAATTTTTATAAAACATAGTTAATTTATATAACATAATTAATTTTTAAAATTTTGGTTAATTTTTATAAATATTAGTTAAATTTTTATAAAGCTCGGTTAACTTAGTTATAACTTTACTTATATTAAATCAAATTTATTTATAACTATGGACAAGTATAACAATTAACAATAAGAACTTGTACAAAAATCTATTAATAAATATAATACATAACTAGTTTAAACTGCATTATATAATATAGATGATAATTAAATGAATCAACGGTTTTAACAACGGTTTTCATGTTGTACATGGATAGTTAGTGATTGGTCTAATTGTACAACACTGAACGATACATAGAAATTTTACAAGCTAAAATTGTGTAAGGATGGTACTATAAGTTCAGTGTATTTGTTGTATGTGACACCCCACCTCTATACCCACGCTAGCCAAGAACACTCCGGAGTAGTGCTGTCAACTAGCACGGAGAATAAGGCTGTTGAGGAGCGACCATCCATGTAATTGCTTATCACACGGTGGCTATAAATAATCTTCGAAAACAAACATAGAAATAATCATATCACAAATCAGTCACAGATATCCATATCACAAAGGCGGAAGAAGATATGAATATATAACTAACACATGAAAGTGTACATCAGAGTAGTGGTCAGTAAGATCCACGATAATACAAAAGAATAGCAACACGTGCTATACAAAAGAATACAACTATGAGTCTATATCTCAAGTGTATACAACAAAAACTGCTAATCTAAACAGTTAGCCAAAAGTCAGAGTGATGAATCCCTGGGAAGAAGTCAAGCAGAAGCACCTGTAACATCTCGGTCTGACCCGAGTATTATTTAATAAAATAATAAACGGGTCAGTCTAGCTATAAATATCAGATGACATGATATAACATAAAAGATATGGCATAAACATAAACATCCATAATGACATACCACTATAAGTATGTAAATAATGATCAACAGAAGATCAATCAATAAGAGATAATCAATATCACAAGAATCTTCTCAAAGATTCGGAAAGGGCATCATACCCCAAACTTGTACTCATAACAAGTCAATGACATATATTCTAGAAATCAATGCAAGAAGTCCAGAAATCATAGTAAAGAGAAAGAGGCCTATCACATGACGGTCCGAAGACCAAGGGGAGCTACCCCACATGTGTGAATGGAATCACACAGATTAAGGTCCAGACTAACCAAAAAGCAAAAAGGTATGTGTGAGTGGAATCACACAAGTGGTGTCTAGTCTAACCTCGCAACAAGAGACATCGCACAGTTGCTAGTCTAAATCATCAGAATGATCGTCATGATCAACGAGAAGTGTCAATTACACTAAGCTAGTAAATATAGAAGTTTAGCTTCATGTCCCATAACCACCTGCTTAACTTAAATATTTACGAACAAACTGTAAATCTTCACTAATAAAATTGTCACAAGAGGTTCAATCGAACAAGTCCAGGAATTAACCGACGAAGTGAACGCAAGCGTTTCATACCACTTGTTTTACTAAGTCGTTTAATTAGATTTCTCATCCGAGTGAGGTAAAGGTTTGTATATACTAATAGATTGGAAAACGGTTTAAGAAAAGAGCTTTGTTATTAAAATAGAGTTGAAATTGTTTGTTAAAAGAGTTTTGATATTTACTACTTGTATTGAAACCTTTATATTTTTAAAATGACAAATCACAGAAGAGATTGTAGAAACAATCATCACAAAGATCACATTCGGAGATGTGAATAAAATCCAAGGAAATCAGCTCAAAAGCATCAAAGTGGAAGTTCCCCAACGACCAAACATGGCCGAGATAACCAGAGATGGTTTGTCTCGAAGAATGGTCAACTCAGCATCTCAACAAAGCAAGTTCTGTTGAATGTTTTTGCAGATAAGATCGCCTACGGAGGGGGGGGGTCCAGGGGGGGTGGCAACCCCCCAAGGTGGGGGTGCGGGGGCAACGCCACCGCTTACGGGGTTCGACCTGCCCGGTCAGGTCGCGGGGATCCAGGGGCAGCGCCCCGACCAAAACGGTACGACCTAGTGAAGATAAAATGAGGTCTAACGACCTAAGGACTCAAGGGTCTAACGACCTAACGACTCAAGGGTCATACGACCTAACGACTCAAGGGTCATACGACCTAACGAGCTATGGCCAAACGACCTAACGACTCAAGGGTCTAACGACCTAACGACTCAAGGGTCCAACGACCCAACAACTCAAGGGTCCAACGACCCAACGACTCAAGGGTCCAACGACCCAACGACTCAAGGGTCCAACGACCCAACGACTCAAGGGTCCAACGACCCAACGACTCAAGGGTCCAACGACTTAAGGGTTGCACGACTTAAGGGTTAGGCCAGGAACGACCTAACGAGATAAGGTCCAACGACCTACGAGTTAAGGGTCCAGCGACCTATCGGGATAACTCGTAACCGACTTAAGGGTTGCGTGACTGAAGGGCTGCACGACTTAAGGGTTAACTCGTAAACGACTCACGACCTATGGATGAACGACTCAACTCCGAACGAGCTAAAAATGGCCAGAACGACCTAGGGTTAACTCGTGAACGACTCACGACCTATGGACAAACGACTTAACTCCGAACGACCTAAAAATGGCCAGAACGACCTAGGGTTAACTCGTGAACGACTCACAACTTATGGACGAACGACTTAACTCCGAACGACCTAAAAATGGCCAGAACGACCTAGGGTTAACTCGTGAACGACTCAAGACTTATGGACGAACGACCTAAAAATGGCCAGAACGACCTAAAAATGGCCAGAACGACCTAGGATTAACTCGTGAACGACTCACGACTTATGGACGAACGACTTAACTCCGAACGACCTAAAAACGGCCAGAACAACCTAAGTGCAGAAAATTCACCAAAACGCTAAAAATTGGAGTTTTTGGCCAATCCAATCCAAACCAAATGCTAACATGCATGCAAAAATGATAGGGGATCATTCCCAACAGTCCAATATAGTTATAGGCTAGAATTGTGAGATAAAAATCTCACCTTTGCACCAAATATCAATGAAAATGAAGTTTTAAGCAAGCAAGAATCAATCCTTCTTCTATCTAAGCACAAGAAGCTTGAATCCAATGTCTTCTTCTTGAATTTGGAGTAGAAAGATGGATTGCAATTGAATTTGAGTTTTGGAATTTTAATTTTCCATTCCATCCACCATTAATGCCAAAGCTTGATTAGTTAGGAAATTTATGAAGAGTGAGGAGAAGAGGGTTGGAACTTGGGCTTAATAGGCTAAACTAACCCAAAGTCCAAAGCGGGAAAAGTTAGTGAAATTTCACTAACTCCAAACCTATCGATGTTTATACTTAAAAAAATTGTAAACGGCATTTCGAACTCAATGGAAGTGGTCTCGAGTCCTAATTTGACCGTTTGCAAAAAGTAGCTTTTCGGACCAAAATCCGATTAACGAGTTAATATTTAAATAAAATATTTAAATACAAACTCGATAAATATGCGGTTTGTTACAGACTCCCCTCCTTAAAGAAATTGCGTCCTCGCAATATATATAAGATGGAAATAAAAAGTAACAACCATAAAAGCATATTAACACAAGAGGAATTTTGAAATAAGAAGTTCACCTCAAGGAGCAGGAGTAAGCAAGTCCGGATGTGTACGCTCGATGAATTCTCTGGATTCCCAAGAACAATCCTTAGGATTTGAGGACCATTGAACCTTCACAAGCGGAACATCTTTATTTCGAAGTCGTTTAACCTCAGAAGCTATAATTCGAATAGGATGCTGCTCATAAGTTAAATTCGGCGAAACTTCAATTTCTTCCACAACAGCAGGCTCAAGAATAGAATCGGAATCCCGAAGGCATTTCCGTAATTGAGAAACGTTAAATACATCATGCATAGCAGAAAACTGAGCCGGCAATGCAAGGCGATAAGCCATGGAACCAATACGTTCAGTGATAGGAAATGGCCCAATATATCGAGGCGCTAACTTCCCCGATCGACTGAAACGTACAACACCCTTCATAGGTGAAACACGAATAAAAACAGGATCCCCAACAGAAAATTCTGATTTCCTTCTTGATTATCGGCATAGGATTTTTGTCTACTCTGGGCTTCTTTCATCCAATGTCGAATAAGTTCAATCTTTTCCGTGGAATCACGAATAAAGTCTGGACCTAAAACCAGCTTCTCACCGGCCTCAAGCCAACAAGAAGGAGATCGACATGGCCTTCCGTAGAGTGCCTCGAAAGGTGCCATACCAATACTAGATTGGAAGCTATTATTATAGGAAAATTCAACAAGTGAAATATGATCTTCCCAACTTCCACCAAAATCAAGCACACAAGCACGAAGAAGATCTTCAAGAGTTTGATTCACACGCTCGGTTTGTCCATTGGACTGGGGGTGATAAGCGGTGCTAAAATTAAGCTTCATTCCTAAAGCTTTTTGAAGACTCTTCCAAAATCCACTAGTAAACAATGGATCACGATCGCTAACAATAGAAGTAGGAACTCCATGCAATTTTACAATTTCCTTGACAAATAGTTTGGCCAAAAGAGGAACGGTTCGGTTAGACCGAACCGGAATAAAATGGGCGGATTTAGTAAGTCTATCAACAATCACCCATAAGCTATCATGACCCGAACGAGAACGGGGAAGGCCATCTATAAAGTCCATGGAAATTTGATCCCACTTCCAAATTGGAATTTCTAAAGGTTGCAATAACCCACCAGGCCTTTGATGTTCGGCCTTGACAAGTTGGAAAGTCATGCAACACTTAACAAAGTTAGCAATATCAGATTTCATTCCCTCCCAATAATAAAGTCGCTTCATATCAGCGTACATTTTACTACTACCGGGATGAATGGTGAATTTAGAACGATGGGAATCTTCTAAAATATCTTTACGAAGATCTCCAATATTTGGTACGATAAGTCTACCAAATTTTCGAATGCCGCCACGAGAATCAATATCAAAGTCTTTCAAACCTTCAATATCAATTTTATCCTTAACATTTTTGCCAAGAAGAGCCAATTCAGAATCTAGCCCTTGAGCTTCAAGAATGCGGTCTAAAAGAGAAGGATGAGCCTCAAGGCTACATAAAACAAGCGATCAGCATAAATCGGATACGCACTTTCGAATCTCACAAGTGGATAAGATCTCGAGATCGTTCCATTCGGATATCATCATAGAAACAACTGCTTGTTGCTTACGGCTAAGAGCATCGGCGACACGATTACCCTTACCGGGGGTATAAAGAATATCAAGATCATAAGGTGCAAGGAACTCGAGCCAACGCTGTTGACGTAAATTAAGTTCTTTTTGAGAAAATAAATATTTCAAAGACTTATGATCCGTGTAAAGAATAAATTTCTCTCCCAATAGATAATGACGCCACATTCGAAGGGCGAAAACAATAGCCGCGAACTCTAGATCATGTGTGGCATATCTAGTCTCGGCCGGCTTCAATTGCCTAGAAGCATAAGCAACAACACGTTCTTTTTGCATAAGAACGGCACCCAAACCAACGTGACTAGCATCGGTATAAACAACAAAATCTTGATTCCCCTCGGGAATAACAAGAATAGGAGCATCGGAAAGGAGTTCTTTCAATTTCTGAAAAGAGGCTTCACATTTGTCCGACCAAATGTATTTAACTCCCTTCTTAGTCAAGCCAGTAAGAGGCACGGCAATCTTAGAAAAGTCTTTAATAAAACGACGGTAATAGCCCGCCAATCCGAGAAAACTACGAATCTCTGTCACACTCTCTGGTCTCTTCCAATCTTGAATCGCTTCAATCTTTGAAGGATCCACGGATATCCCGGATTCGGAAATAATATGACCGAGAAACTTCACACGAGATTGCCAAAAGTGGCATTTAGAAAATTTTGCCTTTAATTGATTACTCCTAAGTGTTTCCAATACAATCCGAAGATGTTTCTCATGTTCCTCCTCGGTTTTTGAATACACAAGAATATCATCAATGAATATGAGAACAAACCGATCGAGGAAATCTTTGAAAACTCGATTCATGAGGTCAACGAAATAAGCTGGAGCATTCGTTAACCCAAATGGCATAACAAGCCATTCATAAGATCCATATCGAGTACGGAATGATGTCAAAGGAATGCTATCCTCAGCGATACGAAGCTGATGGAAACCGGTAGCCAAGTCCAATTGTGAAAAGACCTTAGCACCACTAAGCTGATCGAATAGATCATCAATCCGAGGTAAAGGATATTTATTTTTAATAGTAAGATCATTAAGCTTGCGATAATCAACGCAGAGCCTCAGAGTACCATCAGATTTCTTTACGAAAATAGCCGAAGCTCCCCAAGGCGAGGAACTAGAGCGAATAAATTGCCTCGTCTCCAACTCAGATAATTGTTTACGCATCTCCTCATTTTCCTTATTGGACATGCGATAAGGAGGACGAGTAATAGGTTGAGCTCCAGAAACAAGATTAATTCTGAACTCAATTGCTCGTTTAGGTGGTAAACCTAAAACGGGCTCGAATATGTCGGAAAATTCACGAACAACATGAATACGAGAAATAATATCATCTTCATCATCATCATCGTTATCACGAGGATTTAAAGAATATAAAGATGCCACCAAACAGGATTCTGAATCTTTAAGATTAACAGAAATCTGATTAACAGATAGTGGATGTCGGAGATGAATAGTCCGCTCAGGACATAGGATATGGGCTTGATAACGGTTAAGCCAATCCATTCCCAAAATTATTCCAAAGCCTAAGTAACGCATGACATGCAAATCGGCTAGGAAAGAAAAATCACAAAAAATAATCTCCACATCTTTACAAAGCAAACTAAGAGTTGCGGATCCACCAACAGGATTCGCAATTTTTAAAGAAGTCATCAATGCAGTAACACTTAAGGAAAAAGTGTCTACAAGTTCCTTTGATATAAAAGAATGGGATGCACCCGTATCAAAGAGAACTCTAATAGGTTGATCATGAAATAAAATAATACCATCAAGAATGGAATGAGAAATACCATGGCCACGAGATGTGTTGCCAGGGGCTTGAGCCACATTCAACTTTCCTTCCTTCTTGCCTTTACGCTTGAGGCATTGATGTATGTAATGATCCGGGCTCTTACAATAGCGACAAGATTTGGGCTTAGAGCACTTATTCGCATAATGATCCCCAGACCCACAGTTGAAGCAACTCGCACCACTAGGAGAAGGAGACTTTGCCGCAGGGGTTGCCTGCTTACCCTTTTTGTTGGGATAAGGACCCTTGAATTTGTTTGGCCTCTTCTTGTTGTTGAAGTTTGGTTTAGCGCCTTCCACTTCAACATCACTCTCTCTATCAGCCTCTTCAAGACGAAGAGCGATATCGACGAGTTGATCAAATGCGACTTCTAGTTTCAGGAGCAGTGGCTTCTTAAGATTCTTATTTAAGCCATAAACGAACCTCTGGTTCTTCTTCAATGGGGTGTTGATGTATTCAACCCCATATTTGGAAAGCGATTCGAAGGCTGCGACGTAATCAGTCACAGAGGATTGACCTTGAACAAGGTCTATAAAACGTCGAGCCATGGTTACTTTCCCAGCTTCTGGTACAAACTTTAACTCGAAGCGTCCCTGAAATTGCTCCCAGGTGAGATCTGCTTCATTAATTTCTGAAATAAGGAGTTCGTACCAGTCCAATGCTCTCTCTTGGAGCATGCTGGAAGCCACCTGAACGCGGTGGAGATCGATAAGGTTCATGCGAGAAAAGATTCGATCGCATGATTTTAACCAAGCCTGGACCTCAATGATATTTTCCGAACCTTTGAAGGGTTTCCCACCCAAGTTGGTGTAATCGCTGCACAAGCGTGCAAATCCCGACTTTGGGTGAGTAGGTTCCGGGTTAGCTCCAGCTGCTTGAGCATTAGTTACTAAATCAAGAAGCTGTTGAGCAGTCATAAAAACTCCATCCGGAGGAGCAGCACCAGATGATCCAGTTCTGGGACGGCCTGGTCTAGACATTCTCTTCCTTTAAGAAAGAAAGAAGAGAAGGAAGAAGGTTATTTACCAATGAACATCAAGCAATCTTGATAGATAAAACAAGGAATCATAAAGGAAATAGGATGAATCGGTACGAAGACTCGAATTAATCCTATGGTATGACTCCTAAGATAGACCTAGGACGATGATCCTTGTTAAGTTATTCTACATTGTTCCGAAGTTTGGCTCTGATACCAAGCTGTGACGCCCCACCTCTATACCCACGCTAGCCAAGAACACTCCGGAGTAGTGCTGTCAACTAGCACGGAGAATAAGGCTGTTGAGGAGTGACCATCCATGTAATTGCTTATCACACGGTGGCTATAAATAATCTTCGAAAACAAACATAGAAATAATCATATCACAAATCAGTCACAGATATCCATATCACAAAGGCGGAAGAAGATATGAATATATAACTAACACATGAAAGTGTACATCAGAGTAGTGGTCAGTAAGATCCACGATAATACAAAAGAATAGCAACACGTGCTATACAAAAGAATACAACTATGAGTCTATATCTCAAGTGTATACAACAAAAACTGCTAATCTAAACAGTTAGCCAAAAGTCAGAGTGATGAATCCCTGGGAAGAAGTCAAGCAGAAGCACCTGTAACATCTCGGTCTGACCCGAGTATTATTTAAGAAAATAATAAACGGGTCAGTCTAGCTATAAATATCAGATGACATGATATAACATAAAAGATATGGCATAAACATAAACATCCATAATGACATACCACTATAAGTATGTAAATAATGATCAACAGAAGATCAATCAATAAGAGATAATCAATATCACAAGAATCTTCTCAAAGATTCGGAAAGGGCATCATACCCCAAACTTGTACTCATAACAAGTCAATGACATATATTCTAGAAATCAATGCAAGAAGTCCAGAAATCATAGTAAAGAGAAAGAGGCCTATCACATGACGGTCCGAAGACCAAGGGGAGCTACCCCACATGTGTGAATGGAATCACACAGATTAAGGTCCAGACTAACCAAAAAGCAAAAAGGTATGTGTGAGTGGAATCACACAAGTGGTGTCTAGTCTAACCTCGCAACAAGAGACATCGCACAGTTGCTAGTCTAAATCATCAGAATGATCGTCATGATCAACGAGAAGTGTCAATTACACTAAGCTAGTAAATATAGAAGTTTAGCTTCATGTCCCATAACCACCTGCTTAACTTAAATATTTACGAACAAACTGTAAATCTTCACTAATAAAATTGTCACAAGAGGTTCAATCGAACAAGTCCAGGAATTAACCGACGAAGTGAACGCAAGCGTTTCATACCACTTGTTTTACTAAGTCGTTTAATTAGATTTCTCATCCGAGTGAGGTAAAGGTTTGTATATACTAATAGATTGGAAAACGGTTTAAGAAAAGAGCTTTGTTATTAAAAATAGAGTTGAAATTGTTTGTTAAAAGAGTTTTGATATTTACTACTAGTATTGAAACCTTTATATTTTTAAAATGACAAATCACAGAAGAGATTGTAGAAACAATCATCACAAAGATCACATTCGGAGATGTGAATAAAATCTAAGGAAATCAGCTCAAAAGCATCAAAGTGGAAGTTCCCCAACGACCAAACGTGGCCGAGATAACCAGAGATGGTTTGTCTCGAAGAATGGTCAACTCAGCATCTCAACAAAGCAAGTTCTCTTGAATGTTTTTCAGATAAGATCGCTTACGGAGGGGGGGTCCAGGGGGGTGGCAACCCCCCAAGGTGGGGGTGCGGGGGCAACGCCACCGCTTACGGGGTTCGACCTGCCCGGTCAGGTCGCGGGGATCCAGGGTGCAGCGCCCCCGGCGGGGTGCGGGGCAGCGCCCCGACCAAAACGGTACGACCTAGTGAAGATAAAATGAGGTCTAACGACCTAAGGACTCAAGGGTCTAACGACCTAACGACTCAAGGGTCATACGACCTAACGACTCAAGGGTCTAACGACCTAACGACTCAAGGGTCATACGACCTAACGACTCAAGGGTCATACGACCTAACGAGCTATGGCCAAACGACCTAACGACTCAAGGGTCCAACGACCCAACGACTCAAGGGTCCAACGACCCAACGACTCAAGGGTCCAACGACCCAACGACTCAAGGGTCCAACGACTTAAGGGTTGCACGACTTAAGGGTTAGGCCAGGAACGACCTAACGAGATAAGGTCCAACGACCTACGAGTTAAGGGTCCAGCGACCTATCGGGATAACTCGTAACCGACTTAAGGGTTGCGTGACTGAAGGGCTGCACGACTTAAGGGTTAACTCGTAAACGACTCACGACCTATGGATGAACGACTCAACTCCGAACGAGCTAAAAATGGCCAGAACGACCTAGGGTTAACTCGTGAACGACTCACGACCTATGGACGAACGACTTAACTCCGAACGACCTAAAAATGGCCAGAACGACCTAGGGTTAACTCGTGAACGACTCACGACTTATGGACGAACGACTTAACTCCGAACGACCTAAAAATGGCCAGAACGACCTAGGGTTAACTCGTGAACGACTCACGACTTATGGACGAACGACTTAACTCCGAACGACCTAAATATGGCCAGAACGACCTAGGGTTAACTCGTGAACGACTCACGACTTATGGACGAACGACTTAACTCCGGACGACCTAAAAACGGCCAGAACGACCTAAGTGCAGAAAATTCACCAAAACGCTAAAAATTGGAGTTTTTCGCCAATCCAATCCAAACCAAATGCTAACATGCATGCAAAAATGATAGGGGATCATTCCCAACAGTCCAATATAGTTATAGGCTAGAATTGTGAGATAAAAATCTCACCTTTGCACCAAATATCAATGAAAATGAAGTTTTAAGCAAGCAAGAATCAATCCTTCTTCTATCTAAGCACAAGAAGCTTGAATCCAATGTCTTCTTCTTGAATTTGGAGTAGAAAGATGGATTGCAATTGAATTTGAGTTTTGGAATTTTAATTTCCCATTCCCTCCACCATTAATGCCAAAGCTTGATTAGTTAGGAAATTTATGAAGAGTGAGGAGAAGAGGGTTGGAACTTGGGCTTAATAGGCTAAACTAACCCAAAGTCCAAAGCGGGAAAAGTTAGTGAAATTTCACTAACTCCAAACCTATCGATGTTTATACTTAAAAAATTGTAAACGGCATTTCGAACTCAATGGAAGTGGTCTCGAGTCCTAATTTGACCGTTTGCAAAAAGTAGCTTTTCGGACCAAAATCCGATTAACGAGTTAATATTTAAATACAAACTCGATAAATATGCGGGTTGTTACATTGTATTAAACAGTACTTACTTAAATAAAACCATCTTTTCATCTTCCTTGTCTACTTTCCATTGTGATATTTGAACAGTTTTTCCCATGAGTGATCAATTCAAGCAACGATTCAATGAGAATCAATGGTTATTTTCTTTTTTCTTTTTTCCCTCCTTAATATTAGGTTTTCGGCAGAACCCTGTAAAGATTTACTATACTAGGAAGCCTAAGCATAGCTTGTAGCACTGCAAAAGAAATAGAGTGGGATGCGGTCAAAAATCCTGATCCATCGGGCAGAGTTGCACTTGGAGCTCATTTATCGACTTGTAGTGAGAAATTACTTTCATTGAAAAAGTCAATTCCTTGAACAAGATTCTAATGAGTTAGGATGTGCCCTAGATGGAAAGAGAAAAGTTAAATAAAGCAAGAATCAAATGCAAGGTTGATACCGTCGGTAGCTGTTTTATTTCCAGCTTCTAATAAATCCGTTTTGCTATCTTTTCCATCCTTTCACCACTACCCTTTCATCAGTGCATCCCTATGTATGAAAAATTAATAGATAAGCTTTCTTCATGACCAATCTCTAAGATTTCAACTACTGGTAGGCTTATTATAGCTAAGTCCATTGCCACTGCTACGTGTTTATACTATGCCAGGATTCATCCTTCCTGCTAAGCTTATTCTATGGTCAACTCGGCCTTGAATCATTTTTTTATGGCATGGCAATCCCTATTCAAGAAAGCTCATCCCTATATCCATTAAACCTATTTGTTATTCTTATGATAAAGGAGGTCATGGTGTAATGAATATTAAGCAATGTAATGTTGCTGCCTTAACATCTCCTATTAACAATCTTATGAATTATGATCAGAATCTTTGGTCGCTGTGGTGTTGGAGAAATTTAGTGAAGAAATCCCGTTTTTGGTTGATGCAAATTCCTCATGATTGCAGCTAGATTTTGAGAAATACTTTAAAGAATAGACAATGTTTTCTACCTATGATTCAGTGTACAATGAAAAATAAACATTTGTCTTCTTTTTAGCATGATCTGTGGTGTAATAGGGGGATTATTCTTGCCGATATAATTCCCTATAATTTAAGAGGAATGACTGGTATTGTTGATGATGCTAAGGTTGGTGTTTTTTAGCAGATGAAGCTGTCTCTTTCCTTTATTCAAGTCCTATGTGGTGAGGGGTGCATTGGCTATGATTGAAGGCAAATTTTACCATGATAGTGATAGTGCTACTGTATGGGGAGTAGTCATCACTCTATATCCAAGGTTAATAAGTTGATGACCTTCTACACTGTTCTTCCTCTCTTTCATTGGCGCTCTAGGATTCAGATGAACAACTCCAAGCCTAAAGAAAATTTTCTACTATGGCAAATTGTTAAAAATTGCTTACACACTCGAAACAAGTTATTGTTGAGAGGAATGCTTCATTCTTCTTGTTGTGTGCTTTGTGTTCTTTATCCGGGAAAATTGATAACTTATTATTTTCTTGCCAATTTTCCTTCTTCATTTGGAAGAAAATTTTAAGACATTGTCAACTTCATGACCCTCACTCTAATTCCAGCATTGAAAGGTATACTATTTTCAAAGCTACCAGATGGAAGATTGGTAGGACAATGCTGCTTCTTAGGTTGGTTAAAAGCTGTGTTCACATGATTTGGGCTAAAAGAAATTCGCATGTGTTTTCATGAATTTTTCCTCTAAACATAGTCTCTTCCATGCCTTAGTCAGATTGTTTCATTTATCATAGCTTGCTGCTTTGCTTCCAGTTTCTTGTTTTTGTGGTCATTATGTTATGTGTTCCTGCATTCATGTTTCTCTACACTACTGGGGTGCTTGGTGGGTTTATGCTACTACTTGGAGTCCATACCTTATTTTCCTTGTGGTGTTGGGTATGGACTTTTTCTTGGTGGTTTTGGTTGGCTGCTTGGTGCTATTGCCTTGTTGCTTGGTGCTTGGTTGTTGGTCATTTTGTGTTGCTGTATTTTTAGTTTCTTTTCTCTTGTCTTTGTTTATCTCCGTATTTTCCATTTATACTTGTAATTTTTTGTTACTTGTTATAAATAAAAGGTAGGGGTCTTTTTAACCCCGCTGTCTTTGCCAAAAAATAATTTCTAGTTGAATAAATAGTTATATCATTAATTAAATATAAATATATTTATTAAAATTGAACTTTCATCGCCGCTGAACCAATATTGTACAAAAAATTTATAAATTTTGAAATGTTTATTATATTATTTTATCTTAAAGATGTAATATATAAATTAATAAAATCATATATATAATGTTACTGAAAAATAAAAAATTTGTTTTTCTTTAATTCCGTGTTGTGATTTTAAAGTTAGTATGTATACAAAAAATAATTTTTAACATATTTGTAGATGCACTAATATATTGAACCATCTAACATGTGATAGAACATCGAAACACTAGATTCGTAATATAAACTAACAACCTATAAACTAGTGCAATTATAGATAATAATATTATGTAGAACCATAAATAAGTTATTTACCTTTCACCAAAGCATATGATTCACTCATTAAGACGTTTAAGTAAACTCCTTAAGTCTTACCATAATCCAGAAGATGCTAGCTTCGAATTGCTGACCACCGACTATTGTATAACTTTGATTCTATATGATTTGGGTTTGAAAATATTAGAGGAAGGGGAAGGTGATTTTCGGCCAGGCAAAAGAATAGATGGAGGCTCCAAAAATTAATTTTAGAATGAGGGTTATGATGTAAAAAATGTAGGATCTAGATTCTTATTTCTCTCTTAAACATTCTCTATCTTTTTCCACATCAAAACCCAACCCCTATTACCATCATATGCTGCCCATTCCATGATTAAATCATGGTCAAAAATCCTATGGTCATACGGGCTTCAAACCCACTTCAAGCCCAAACGGTATTTATTTCATTTAAATCCAATTTAAACCCGTATTAGTATCGTATATCGAGTAATATTTCTATAACTATTATAAACATATTTAATAATATTATCCAATATGTAAATTTAATTTTTTATTATTAATTAATCAAATTATAACAATTATAAATTATTTAAGTCATGTGGTCAAATGAGTATTCAACATTTTGGTTGTATGACTTTTAGGTATAAATTTGGTCAGCGATTAATATAGAACAATGCAAATATTAACATAACGTCACTTAGTAGATGGTGTAACATTTGGCTAAATATATCGCTTACTTAGTTTTGATAAAATCTAATTTTACTTTATTAAGCATTACCTGGTAGTGACGGCTATTTTCACAAATTCTCGTGATCAAAACTATGTCACTTTGGACTTATGGAATTTGGTAATGGTCAAAATTCCATTGTCATCCATATTCAACTTTATAGTTCAAATGCAAAGTCCTAAGTAATAATAACAACTATCATTGGCTGAAATACTTTAGCCAAAGACTTCGATTTTGAGTTCACTTTAGTTAACCATGATACTAACCTCATATAAACAAGAAGAAGAATCATCTCTTGAATAATGTTTCAGTTCCAGTACTTCCACACGACCCAACTATAGCCGTTCAATTATCGTCGTGCCACGATTTGACTATAATCAAAGTGGAGCTTCCATACTGAAGATAAATAGTATTCTCTATTTAAGAGAACCATGCAATTTTATCACATCGATATTCTCCGTTTGACATTAGTTGTGTCAACCAACAAAAAGCTATCAAGTGAGTTATTCCATAGTTATCCAATAACTATTAGTATGTAACCCCTTAGTGCCCCTAACAGTTATGAATAATACGCTAACCAACATTTGAAGAGCGTTACGTACTCTAGTCTCGATACATCTTGATTAGGAATATTTAAAATGGCATGTTTATTTTATTGTGATAAATCACAGATGGTTACAACGCTTTGTAACTGCTATCATAAACATACCATTTATGGATTTTCTATTAAATACTTCTAATAAAATTAATTAATCAATATAACATATTATTTCAAGTACATAATAGAAAGAAAACACCATTTATTTCGAACAAGACTGGTTATCGAGTTAGATATATAAAACGAATTATATAATTTCCCCTAAGGCATCCCCCTGACTCATCATTTTTTGCATATGACATCCGTATTTTCTTTCCATACTTTTGTTACGATACCTCAAGTTGAAAAAACCCACAATCTCTTTCTTCTTACCGCCCAGCTAAAATAAGATTTTCTTTTATCTTTATGACATGCTTGACTCCTGTGAATCTTACCAACTTTATATCAATCGTCTTTAGTCTAACCAAACCTATGTCATCAATCTCCATCTTGTAACGATTAGCAGATTCAACCTTACCCTTTTTTCCTTTATATTCAATGAGCGAATCCTTGCATAGATGGAAACATGCACCCAAATCAAGCCCCCAATCATTGGATTTGCCTTTATCAACCCACTAAATGATGTCATCAACTCAATCTCCAAATTTTTCTTTATTAACGCTATTTTCTTTAGGGTTAATTTTTCCCATCTTCCAACACCTTCATCTTCTCCTTATCTTTTCTTAGCTTTTTGTTGAATTTTAGTAAATAACCGAGTTTTTCATGGTAATTGCATATGTCATTCCTTTTCATTTTTGGCCGCTTTCCTTTCCTTAGTGCTTACTTCATCATCAGGGTTAACATATTCCTTTTCCTCCATGACCTTTTTTTCCTTTTGGTTTATCCTTTAAATCTTCTCATTAAGTAAGCTACTACCATAAATTCATTGAGATAACTTTATTTGAATTCGAGTTTTCCAGTGTAAGAGTGGTTTACCAACTCTATGGCAATGAACTTATTGAAATTAAGGATTTGTCTCGTCTCCAACTTTACTACTATTTGATTTACAATTTCTTGAAAGTCATTACGATGTTCTCCAATTCACAACACCATTATCAATTTTTAAAGTCGCCCATTACTAAAATAACACTGTCATTTTCGACCTTTCTTTTCTAAAGACATACTGACAACTTTTTGCATGGCGTAATTATGTCGTCGGAAACTAGTTAAAATAATAACCGTCCATCATCAGAAAATCGTTAGAAATTTCTAAGGTGTTACGGTAATGATAAATTTATCATTACCATACAAATACCAAGCAATTGGTAACCAATGTCGACCTACATCGGTGTACCAATAATGATAAGGTAAAGAAGTGTCAAAACCAATGGTTATAGTAAATTTACCAATTAAATTACTTTGATTTTCCACTATTTTAGTTAATCCTAACCATAATTTTTTTAAAGTGTATCATATATTAAGCAGATGCTTGTAGTATTATTTATCATGATAATTCTTTTTGGTTTTATTAACTTCAAAGTTTAAGATTAGCAAAATTATTTTTCATATTGTTGTAAATAACTTGTGATGAACCAAGAAAGTTTTCTAAGTTAACTAAAATAATAAAAAATGTTAAAATAAGCATAAATGAAGTTACAATAAGTAACAAAATATTTACTTTTTTTATCGTTGTCAAAATTTTAATGTAATAAAATTTTAATAGTTTATTTATAAGAAAATTTACCATTATCAGTTAAAGATTTACTAATTTATCCAGTGTATAGTAAACATTTTACCAATAGTAATGATAAAGTATCGATAGTAATCTTTGACATACCAATAGTGTAACATCCCCTATCTTGAGGCCTGAAGCTAAGCGCTACAGATGCTGCAGTTATCCATAGTATTAACTTTCAGTGCCAAAATACAGTAACGTTAATGTATTCAAAATATCAGAAGCACATGAATCTGAAATAAAATCAACATAGATTTTAAAACATTTTTTTCTAATTACATTTAAAATCAATATTTCATATTCAAATACATAACTCCAACGATTCCTAGGTATTGATCAAATATAATTATTGCAAATTACGCCAAGAGCGACATATAAATATGTCCCCTTGGATGATTGAAATGCTAAATAGACATCTCAGTCTTAATATGTCACAGCATAATAAAACTAAATAGCTCCTATATAGTTAGCTTTGCCTTCTGCATATCTTCGGAGGCTTATTCGTACAACCTACTGAACTTGAAAAATCTCAACTCCCAATCTACTCAAATTAAATTTTGAGCACCCGAGAGTTTAAGGGGAAAATATAAACTTCAAGATAGACATAAATCTTGGTGTGAATAATAATTTTACATCTTGGTTTACTGATATTAAGTAAGACCATGCCGCTTAGTGGAATGAGTTTCCCCTCACTGATATTCTTTTTTAAAACATGTCTTTTGCAAATCAGAATCCTGTAATCAAACTGATTTAAGCAATAGTAGCGATACCATAAATGCACATAAAACAGGTAATCAATGGACCATCTGTCCGAACAATGTAGTTTTGTTTGGCTAACTCGTAACCATTCGCAGACTTGGGTCTACCAGACAAAATAAATAATCTAACTTCTGTTAGACACACTCCTGGACGGGTTGTCCTTAACTTACTTCTTCTAGGGTCACTACACCAAAAAAGGCCTTTCGTAGCGTGGTAAAAATGCTACCAAAACTTTTAGTAGCATTTCAGTAAATGCTGTGATACAACATGCAACTAAAAGTCTGAAACTTTTTGTAGTGTTGTAGAAAAGGCTACCAAAACTTGACCTATTGTCGGGTTTTAGAACTACTACAAAAAGTTTCAGACTTTTAGTTGTATGTTGTATCGTAGTGTTTACCGAAATGCTACTAAAAGTTTTGGTAGTGTTTTTTCTAGCTTCGGAAGACATATCATGACTGTTTACATTATTTCCATAGCATTTACAAAATGCTACTAAAAGATATTAATTGCTTTGTAGCATACTGTACATGCTACCATTTCCTGTTACTGGCTTGTCGCATTTCCAGTCAATCATCGCTCACATAATAGTCTTATTAAGACCAACAATCAATCACATAATCGTTGTATTCAAGCTAACAATCAATCAATCACATAATCGTCATATTCAAACAGTTGCAAAAACACGTTAATAAATTAATCAAATATAATATCCATAACCATTTTCGATAAAATGAGAAAATTCTTATAAAATCCATAACCATTCATAAACAAGTTCACACAACAAGTGCTAACAAAATGTTATAGTATATATAACGATTAAAGCCATGTTCATAACTTGATTACTCACAATTCTTTGCTGCAGTTGGCCTTTACTCTTAAAACGCTAATTACCTGTAGATAAGTTTAATAATCAACAAATGATTATAAAGCTGTTTTGCATATTTAAAGTATAACAAATATCCTTAGTTAAACTTTTATTAAATTTAAATAATTTTTATAAAATTTAGTTAACTTAATTAAACTTTTACAAAACTTGGTTAATTTTTATAATAAACTTATCTAATTTTTAAAAACTTATTAATTTAGTTAAATTATAATAAAACTTGATTATTTATATAAATTTATTTAATTTTTATAAAACATAGTTAATTTATATAACATAATTAATTTTTAAAATTTTGGTTAATTTTTATAAATATTAGTTAAATTTTTATAAAGCTCGGTTAACTTAGTTATAACTTTACTTATATTAAATCAAATTTATTTATAACTATGGACAAGTATAACAATTAACAATAAGAACTTGTACAAAAATCTATTAATAAATATAATACATAACTAGTTTAAACTGCATTATATAATATAGATGATAATTAAATGAATCAACGGTTTTAACAACGGTTTTCATGTTGTACATGGATAGTTAGTGATTGGTCTATTTGTACAACACTGAACGATACATAGAAATTTTACAAGCTAAAATTGTGTAAGGATGGTACTATAAGTTCAGTGTATTTGTTGTATTAAACAGTACTTACTTAAATAAAACCATCTTTTCATCTTCCTTGTCTACTTTCCATTGTGATATTTGAACAGTTTTTCCCATGAGTGATCAATTCAAGCAACGATTCAATGAGAATCAATGGTTATTTTCTTTTTTCTTTTTTCCCTCCTTAATATTAGGTTTTCGGCAGAACCCTGTAAAGATTTACTATACTAGAAAGCCTAAGCATAGCTTGTAGCACTGCAAAAGAAATAGAGTGGGATGCGGTCAAAAATCCTGATCCATCGGGCAGAGTTGCACTTGGAGCTCATTTATCGACTTGTAGTGAGAAATTACTTTCATTGAAAAAGTCAATTCCTTGAACAAGATTCTAATGAGTTAGGATGTGCCCTAGATGGAAAGAGAAAAGTTAAATAAAGCAAGAATCAAATGCAAGGTTGATACCGTCGGTAGCTGTTTTATTTCCAGCTTCTAATAAATCCGTTTTGCTATCTTTTCCATCCTTTCACCACTACCCTTTCACCACTACCCTTTGTACTATCCCTTAAAACATATTGCGGTTGAAATGTTCTTTTTGGACACGGTTGTTATTGACAACAATTATTAGATGCCTAAGTAGTAACATAACAGAGGTGGTTATAAAAAAAAGCACCATAGAAGTGGAGCATCTTCGCTTCTTTGAGTCTCGCTTAGAAGAACTAGGACTGGCTGTCATGGCTTCTCTTGCTCTTTGGCTAAGTCCTACGTCGACGGATATTCTTTGGGACGAAGCAAAAAACCTAGAATTTGAACGACTATAGAAGGAAATAGTGCAAATACACTAAACTTAAAAGTCAAAGTTAAATAATTTGTGAAAATAAAATTTTCTATGCATTGTAGCACCACACATGATCATGAATAAGACATAATAAGGGAAAGATACATTTTGAAATTTAGTACTCAAGCCCAACTATTGTCTGAATATTTTCCAAAATAATCAAAATAGGTACCAAAATTTGAACATATGCATAATGACCCATGCAAACAGAACAAACACAAAACAGAACTAATTTCATGCTTGAATACTCAGTCCAAAAGTCCATAGCAGGAACAAATGGGGGAATCGAATACATCTCCTAGAAAAGTGTAGAGTTGAGAACTAGATGAGTGCATGCTTTAATAAATAAAAAGCAATTATAAATATTGGTGTTGTATTCAGAAACGTTTGGAATTTTTTTTGTTAAGGTGTTAGGAGAGATTGGTTTCCATTGCTCATTTCAATAAAAATATAAAGTATGTACAAAATAATAATATAATTTTATTTATTAAAAATGTGTTCCAATCTAAATTTTACATGTTCCTATTATGGAATACGTTCGTATGTATTTAAAAAATGTTCTTAATTATTTAAAAACCACATTACTATCCATTTTCTAAGTAAACAACACTGGAAAGAGACTTGCTAAGAAATGTTGGCATTCTGCATGGTTTAAGAAATCAAGTATACTTCATGACTCATAATCAAAAGATATGATTCAATAAATACCACATAAGGTTCTAAATTTGCTTGTTTTCCCCGAACGTTATAATTTATAAGCAATAATAAAGAGGATTTGCATGTTATCCCCAAAAAGACCTAAATGACACTGTTTTAATTAAGCCACAACAGATGAGAAAGAAATTAACTAGACATGAAAATGATGAGTAAATTCTCCTAGACAAAAGGAGAGCGTATGTAATACTTAACCCATGCATTTGCAAAATCAGGCAAACCTTAATTAAAATCGGAATGATGTTAAGATATCTTATTCGGCCTATATGCTTTCAACAGCATTTTTGCAAATCATATCTTCTTTTTTAGGAACTTGCATAGAAATTTTATAAATGTGAGTGGAATGGATAAATTACTAATTGCACAAGCCATCATTATAGCAGTGGAATGCAATAAAAAAAGTATCATTCAATAAACAGGCTGAAATTTCGATGACTGATCACATGAAAACACTTTGAAATAGGTAAATAATGGTATTCGTTGGGACATACCTTAATAGTAAATAAATAGGCTGAAAGTTCGATAATTGATAACCATGAAAATAACTTGAAATAGGTAAATATTGTTATTCATCAGGACATACCTTAATAGCAAACTAGTATGTTACCCGTGCGTTGCACACGGTATTTTGTAGAAAAATAATATTTTAACTATTTTTGAAGAATATAATTTATTATGCAACATCTCATGAATTTGTTAAGATAAATGAATTATAAAATGAAATTACTATATTATATAAGTGTTTTTTTTATGAGATTCATGTATTTTTATATTTGAATAAAAATTAAATTATCATGGTTGTTGATAAAAATGAGTTGTATATCATTATTTATTAATCAAATAAATGAAAATAAGTATTCTTAATAGATTTTGAAATTAATATTTTTATAAATTTTCATAAATAAATATTCATGTACATATATTCTGAAATTGACATTTAGCTTTTGATACACTTGGCTAAAAGATAAATGATGTATACATTAAATAGCAAACATTACTTGAGAGAATGACGACTATTACCTAAAAATAGAAGTGTAATACCAAAAACTCAATATATTTGTATGCATCTAAAGTTCCTTCAGCACATATTTATAAAAATATTTATTTAACTATTAAAAGAAATAATAAGTGAAAATAAGATCTAAAACGTTACAAATCACATTGTTTCATGCCTTACTATTTTTATTTTATAGTAAACTTTTCAAAAAATATTTAACATTTATGTAAAAATGATAATAAAATATGAAAGAAAAATATTTCTAATCAAAATATGGTATAATTTTTGTCCATTGATCAACTTATATTACGATATAAATAATTAAGTTGTAAATTTTTGTACAAAAACATACTAATTGAAAATATTTATTCTTTTTTCAATAATACAAAACACAAACATTCATCAATTATCATTAATTGTAATGTTATTTTTTATAAAATATAATTTAATAATGATAAAGAGTCCATTTGATGTATCAATTTTAGGAAGAAAAAACATTATATATGTTTGTAATGATGTACCAATTTGGAAAGAATTTTTTTATATATATTTGTCTGTAATGAAATAACAACTTTAGAAAGAAAAAATTATGTATATATTTCTTTGTATTAAATAACTAATTTTGGAAAGAAAAAATTATGCATGTATTTCTTTGTATAAATAACTAATTTAGAAAGAAAGAAATTTATGAACTTAAATGTAAAAATATCAAAGATAATTTTGTATATAATTATGAAAATATTAGATTATACGGACTTGGGTGAAAAAATAATTTTACCATTTATATCAGTACAAATGCGGTATACATGATGAATTATCATTTTTTATGATTTATTAAGTCAATTAAGAAATATTTTTTAATTGGATTCAGTTAAAAAGTTTAAATTCAAGATCAATTATAAATTCAAAATATGGAGTTGGATGTAAAATAATATAAGAAAATTTAGGAGAAATCCGTAAATAATTGAAAAAAATATTGAATGTTAGCATTTAAATGCAAAATGATAGAAGGGAATATTAGTAGAACATTGTATAATTTGTATATAGTTGTGGAAAATTAAAACTATATGGACTTGAATAAAAAATTAGTTTTATTATTTTTGTCAATATGAATGCAGTACACGTATTGAATTATTATTTTTCAAAATATATTAGATCAACCAATGAATATTTGTTAATTGTTTATTTAAAAAGCTTAAATTTAAGACCATCTAACTAAATTTAATATATGTGGACATAAATGTAAAAATAACAAAAAAACTTGAAAGAAATATGTAAATAATTGTAAAAATTAGTATTAAATTTTAATAGTAGAAAAGAGAACCAATAAAAACATTGTAATAATAATAATAACCATAAATTGTGAGGTGAAAAAATAAAATATCCGGAGAGAATTAAGGAGAGAGGAGGAAATAGCTAGAATTAATAAGAGAGCTTTAAATTCTTCCGCTTTACTATTATTTAATAGATATGTCACTAGTTGTTCTTCTCATTGCCAAAAAGACACGGTCAAACGCCCCTTGGCTGATAGGCTTTAGTATGTCAAAGTTGTCAATAGAAGTTCTATCTTTGTGTACTGGGTGTACATGACTTGTCCTTAAACTACGGACCACATCATCCTCTTCATCCATCATTGTACTTGTGGTATCAGCCTTTTTAACATCGAATGCATCACACAACTAGAGATATTTCTTCCTAAAATATTAGACAATATAAATAATCAAGAAACGAGAAAATAAAGCACCCGATAATATTTTACTTGGAGTAATTTCATGCCATCACGATGTGAACCGCAACAAATTCTTAGCAAATTTCTAGAGGAACTATCTTTAAATAAGTTTGAATGCCAAATATATTTACCTTTGCATTTTAGATAATAGCTTTTTTGCGTTTGCTTTCTTTTACCCTAATAAATATGCGAGATCTTGTGCTCTGGCATATAAAGGGACCTATTAAAAAAAATTGTTGAGAAAACAATAAAATAGATACACGAGAATACAATATCTACTAGTTAGTGTTATATCTCTTTTAGTGAGAAACAAAGAATTCTCGGCCTCTTTGTTGATTCTTATAAAGAAACTTTATGACTTATAGAAACTTTTTTTCCTTTGAATTTTTTTATTTTGGTAAATATAAATAAATAACATAGGAATATACCTTTGGAAATGCCGACTAAATCCTTTGAGCATCCTCTACTATACATGTTTTATCCAAATACATAACCATGAGTGCTTTAGGAGAAGAAACACAAGTTGACTTCAAAAGTGCTTGGCATGACATATAGATTTTAGCTGCTTACAAAGACACTGTAATGCTTCATTTCAAGAAACACTTCATTTCAGGGAATACTTCGACCAGGTTTTTAGATCTTAATATCTTCAAAACAGAAAATTTAACAGCGATGCCCACGAATGACAAGTGAAAGAAGAACAAACCTTAGTTCAAAAAGCCAAATAGAAGCCTTAGTCAGGGGAGTACAATAAAATCTATAAGAAAATATGTTTTTATCTATACTTGTGGGGGAATAAATATTATGCTCCTGACATTAACTGAACATCAATATAAGTTTTGCAAGAAAATTTACCTTTACTACTTTCAATAAACGGTTCTGGATTCTAAAAGCTTATACCGGTAAGTTCCCTATCTTGAAACCAATTCTTAAATGTTGTTTAAATATATAAATCCATCTGTTAATCCTAAAAACTACCCTTAAGTGTTCAAAATTATAGATCATGCTTACTTAATTGCAAGTTTACAAGGCATAATCATGAAAATTAACACATCAACTATCTATTTATTTTTCTGCAGCAGATTCTTATAGCCAAGTTAAAGTTCAAACTTGACCTACCTCTACTAAATAACTGAAATCAAGAGAAAGAAACCAACTACAGTACAAATAATTTAATTCATTGTATTTAATTTATCATTTATACATATATGATAAGATTTTACCTGAGTACCTTTGTTCAAACATGAATACAATGCATATTATTGCCTGAAGTTCTGTTTAATTAAAATACACACAAAAGATGAAGCTTCATATATTACACATAATATAAGTAATAAAATATGAATTTAATGATGATGACCAAGAAAATAAATTAACTTGGATAACTGGATTAATCATATGAATATGTGTGTAATTATACCAAGAAGATACATTTATAATAATTTCATGCTTTATTTCATAATTTGCAGCTTCTAATTGCCTCTTTCCAGAAAGTCAGATTAATAGCTAGGTTGCAAAGAAACTCTACCTGACTAAAATAATACTGTATTTCTGTAGTGAATCAAAGCAAGCATACCAATTGAACAAAATTTAATATTTACTTTTCAATGCAAATTCTAGGACTATATATTTATCTGCCTGTAGCCACCGTGGAAAGCCACAATACGCTTTCATATGCAACTTAGAAGAATCTCCATCCTCTTAAGACTGTATGCTGACCTTTTTTATATTGGTGCACTAAGATCTGCCTACAAAACTAAAAACATAAAAATGATGTATATTCATCGAAGAATTATTGATTTCTTGGATCTGGTAGAAATGATAACCATTCAGTATTACATAATACGAATGGTGCTTAAATGCTACATAGTACTGATGCTAGTATAAATTTGAGTAATTGCATTTGAGTGATTTGATTTACAGGTAGGATAACCTCGTCAGAATGCTCACACATTTTTTCAAGTGTGTTAGTACTACAAATTTACAATACATATGGCTTCTTTAAACTTTATGCATTATACTCTTATTACCAGGATATTTATATGTTCAATCTGACCATTCAGTCTTGCTCTCATTTAACCTTAAAGGTTATCGGTGACTCTTTATGCTCAAACTTATAGATAGTTTTATCGTGTGTCTCTATGACCTACTTCAGTGTAACAAAATAACATCAAAAATAGTCACAACTTCAGCTAATAATTAGATTTCCCTTATATGCAAGCTTATATAAAATAACATCAAAAATAGTCTCTATGACCTACTTCCATCATATAACACCAAATGGGTGATAAATCTAGTTTAAAAATGAATCCATTTTCATAGAGAAAAGCTTACCAAAATTAAATTACCCTATAAGTGATATACTGTCTATCTTGTAAATCCACAAAATTGAAAACTAATAGGATATTCAACTTCATATTTTGTGCAGCAGCAGTGGTCATCCAAAGTAGTGTAATAGTCATGGGAAAACCATTAGAAAACCAACAAAACATTGTGACTGCATATGGCAGAATTGACTGGCATGAGTTAACCCGGTATCATGGTAAATAGGTGTAACATTGTAGCAGATGAATCATTGAAATCAATGGTTGATCCAAATCTTATAGTAATCCAATAAGCACCAATTCAAACTCTGAAATAAAATTTCATTAAAATTTGAACAAAATTGAAAAATCAAAGAATAAATAAGAAGCTCACCGACGTGGTGTGGCATGTGAGGTTAATAACTGAAGCGATGTTACGGAGGCGGTAGGTTGGCTAGATACTAAAGTGGTGATGGGGGGAGGTTCTAAGCTGAAGACAAAACAAGGTATGTTCTTTTACGAAATATGACTAAGAGAATTTACTTTCTGTTTTAGATTGAGAGAAGCTTAATTTAGAGTTTTAGGTGATTTGAACAAAAGATGAGAGGGAACGAAAAAAATAAAGAAAGAAAGCAAAAAAAGATTTGTCGCCTTCTAAAATGTTGGGCGGGACTAGTACAACAGCAGTGATTTTTCTAATTTATTTTATTTTTTACATCAACAGATAGACTTGATGATTAAACGCTACTTTATAATGCATCCAATATTATATTTTATTGTAGTGATCCCAACTAAAATTGAGTTATTTTTGGATGGAAAAATGCATGATATTCCTTTTTCACATGATAGACAAATATTCGTAGTACAAATATCTAATTTTAATAATATAAATAGAATCGAGAAGCAACTGCATTACTATACCTAGCGCCAAGCAAACTAAATGAACTATAGCTCATAACAAAGTAACTTATATATTTGGATTTATAGAAGCACCAGATTAAATAAATCTTTATGATTAAATGCATGGCTACTTCTTCTAATGCCTGGTATTTTAATAGCTCAAGCCTTTCGTTTAAATATTATTCAATTAACCCACCTTGTAGCTCTACCAATAATATTATCAGCAACCATATCCTTGATGATCCAGCCATGCTTTGTACCAATCTTACCTTCCGCTTAACACCATGTCTTAATCTCAACAACGTCACCCCTAATATAATACATACAGTACTTGAGATTCCATGCAACTATAATATGATATAAGCACATAAAATGCACAAACTTATAATAATTAAACTCACCATGCTGGAAACTTACGTATCTCAATGTGCATGCGAGACTTAACCCTAATAAGATGAAGTTATGCATGGTTGTAACTAACTTCCAAGATCAAAAATTGGAAAACGATATACATTATCAATTGTTGACTTAATATTTTTTGATCTTATTATGTATTATGCTAATGAATATTGATAAAAAGCGCATACTATTAGGACAAAATATTTTGACTCAATATTATTTAAACTAATTAGCTATTATGCTCATGAACTAATTATTAGGTATTATGTTAATGAACATTGATAAAAAGAGCACACTATTAGGACAAAATATTTTGACTCTACCATAAAGGAACATACCTTGTACTCTACCTTTTATCACAACTCTGACCTTTAAATATCTCATGTCAGATTCTCAATCAAATTGAAATTTCACATAGTAGTGTTGCAAGAACGATTGTGAAGTTCAATATGATACTGAATACATAAATGGAACAGGTACTAAGTACAACTGTGAAGTATGTGAAATTGGAATTTAATCAGGATTTGCTTCAAATTATTCATATTATAATAAAAAAATTGAGTTACCTGATTATTTATTTCTTTTAAAATTTGACTGTTATATACATGTCTAAGAGATGCCACTTCCCATACAATTCATGGTCTGCCACGCTACTACCATGATCTTCTTCACATATAATATCTTCTAATTTCTGAACATCTGCACTATTTTTTGAGTGTTTTATGATAAAACAAAGTAACAACATAACCGTGATAGACGACTCACTTTTAAATAGGCAACACTTTGTCTAAGAGCGAAAGAGTGGAAAATGACGTCTCTATACCTTTAGCAGGCTTTGAAAGTAATAATTATAACACAGGTCCTACAAGCACTGGCACAGTATCATTTCCAAACTGCAGCAACAACAAGAAGAAAAAAACATGTAATTTATATAGATACATTGTTAACTATACGTATGTGTGTGTACTCAACAATCACTTGGTGCAACTTAAAGCTGGTTTTCTTATAGTGGCAGACTTAGAGCATCTCCAACAGTTCGGAGTGCGGAAATTGGATTTTGCTCACTCCGAAATGTTGAAGGCCTCATTTCTCCAACAGAAATGAGGCCTGACGCCTGTTGAACAGGTGCCTGAAGACCAGTAGCATGTTCAACAGGTGTCTGTTGACCATGTTAAAAAGGCGCCTGGATATCAGACGCCTCAATGTGACGCATCTGTTCAATATGCGCCTTTTACCCAGACGTTGGTTTAATAGGCGTCTCGTCTGATCTCACATGTCGGCACTTTGGCCCTCCCTTTCTGCACTATAGGATTTTCTGCACCCTGTTGGAGAGCTTCTTCGGTGCATATTTGAGAAATCTCAAACAGTTGGAGATGCTCTTACAGATGGATTTCGTAAGCAACTTCACATACCCTGGCTCCGTATTAAATAGCATCAGTGTCTGTGCACAAGGATCCAAATATTTGTTTAACACAAGTGCCCATACGTTAGTTCAGTGACTACGTATTCGTTGAATCTATATAGTGAGAGTACAAACTTATATAGATCATGGCTTACATATTCATTGAATTTATATAGTGAGAGTACAAACTTAAGTAGATCATGGCTTACATATTCATTGAATTATTGATGTATTCTATTGATGTGTTTAAATGGAACTGCAAACTCATTTATGGGACATTAAATAATGGAGATTACCGAATTGAAAAATAATACTTACTAAAACTTGATTCCACGGTAACATATGCGGTCGGCCCAAATGACATATTCTCCAATGAAATTAATACTTATTAGAAATTGAGATTAAATACGGCTGCACAAAAACACATTACAATTACTAAACATTGACTACGCCATTACGGATGGAAACACAATATATTGACAAACATTAGAATACACCATATTGTAAAATATTTAATCTGCTACCATTTAAGAAGCTGAACCTTTAAGAGTTTCAATGTAAGATGTACCCTTAAACAAATATTCTAGGGTTACCAAATATTTAACATGCGTCATTATTTTTTATAGCATGTCGATTTCTCCTTGACATTTGCTACTATAATACCCCTAATAATCTGTTCTCAATTGGTTTGATAATTAACATTCATCATTTCAGTTTACAGGGTGAGTTGACTGATTTTAGATGGATTATAAGTTATCATAATGATTTAAAGGTGGCTATGGGTTTAACTTGGGCGATTAGGATAGGGCTGAGTAGCAGATAAATTAAATATTCGTGAGAGCAACTACTATCATACATGTCGTGAAGAATACAAATATATAATGTAGCATTGTAAATGGAATGATAAATTGCAATTTTTCAATGCCAAAGACTTCCATAAAATGCAAGCGCGCAAACAACTTTGTTACAACTCTTATGAGTGCTAATTTGATCCTTTCACATGATTGGTATATATGAATTATAAAGAAATCAACCAATTACAAAGTGTTTTGTTTTAAAACTTATGTGAGTGTAAAGAAAACTGTACTCACTCGATTTACTGCTACTCCAAAGCAAGTATTAATATCAAAAGCCCCTGCAAATAGAAAATAATCAAATTGGAAATTTGGAGTTGTTATCTAATCAAGATATCGGTAGCTTACCTGTAACTGCAAGGATTCATTAATTGTTCAATGTGATTTCTTTGCTTAGAATATTGCTATATATGCATGTATGTAATACCATGGAGATTAGTATACCTTTAAATATATGATAATAATATGGACTTTTTTATACATAGGGCAAAAATGTCAGATAAAAAGATTCATCCGCCTACCTAAATCTAGAAATTTCTTAATAAAAAGAAATGCATCCATATAATAGATAATTTTAAGAACATTCAATAAATTTGATGAGGGAATAATGAAGCATTCGCTGTTTGTAAAAGATATGAGTATATTGTGTAATAAGTGGTTGCGGGTAATAAAAGCCCAAAGCCCAATCTCATTTATCATTATCTGTATAAATACAGCATTGTACAAAACAACTCTGTGCGAGATAATAATACATTTTTCACTTCTTCAATTATCTGTTACTTTTTTCTCAAAATCTAATATGGTATCAGAGCCATACTGCCTCACAGCAAAGATTTTTTGAAAAATAAACCCATCAGAGAAATTTCATTATTTGGGTTTAAATCCTTATCCAAGAACAAAAGTTCTTCTCATTTAAGGATAATACCTGAATCAAATTGAGAGTGCCTTGCCAAGAACTCCACTTCGGCTGCAACTTCTCAAATTTATATTCTAGCAGTAAAGATAAGCATCAAATCATTGAAATCTCATCAAGAAAATTCAAAAGTGCACAATCAAATCTCAAGAAACTGCCATCCAAAGAAATCTTATCAGAAAAAGCTCATCATATAAGCACTCTTGGTTGCACATCACCTGGGAAGTGCAGCAAATCAAATTTTCGGTAAGATTCCTCATTTCTTGAAGACTTTCTTTTGTGTTTTCCCCCTGTTCTTCTTCATTCTTGCCATCACGACTGAAGAAGATACCTCAGCCACTGCAACCAGTGCCATCAACCCTCAGCATACCACCACCGCTGCTGAAAATCTCCTCAATTCTGGAATTAGCCCACAAAGTCAATTAGTCAATATTCATCTCACTGAAGATAACTATCTATCATGGAAACTACAAGTTGAAACTGCTCTGGAAGGATATGGCCTCGAAGGATATATTCTTGGCACCATTCAAATTCCACCTATTTGCATCACAAATCAAGAAGGAAAAGTCATAAGTAATGATGAATATAAAAAAATACCACAGACAAGATAGACTGATTTGCTCATGGCTAATTTCCTCTATTACTGCCAATCTGTTATCTCACATTACAGGGTGTAAGAGTTCATTTGAAATTTGGTCAACTGTAGAAAGAGTCTTCAACTCTCAATCTGCTGCCAAGATTTTATCATATAAAAGGCAGCTACATTTAATAAAAAAGGACAACATGACCATGTGGGAATACCTATTCAAGATCAGGTCAATATGTGACTGCTTGGAAGCAACCAACACTACAAGAAAAACCATTTATAGTTGCAAAAATCGGTGGCGTTTTATTGTAAATGCAACAAAAAATAGATTACCAAATAATATAAACGTGGCAAAAAATAATTCACGTTTCCCGCTTCTAAAAAAAAGAGTCCGCGCGAACTAAATAAACGTAACATATCATTTTACTCTCGTACTTAACAAAATTCTCGTCCCTAATTTGCTTTCTTCTTCAAAAAAATTTTTCCCCTTTTAATCGTGTTAAATTTTCATCGCACTCAAGTATCATCGTCAACTCCGTCGTTTCCCCCTTACTCAACATCGAGTTGCGGCAGCCAGCAGATCTAGGTATATTTAGGTATGAATATTTTAAATCGATTAGGTATATTTAGGTATGAATCTTTTAAATCGACTTTGTGATTCTATTTGGATTTTATATGAATTTGAATGCATCTTATTTTCGTATTTTTTCCTAAACTATTACTAAAATGGTTGATTTGACCCTAATTGCAATGATCTGTTGGGATATCTGCTTTGATTTCTTTGAGTATATGAATGTTCTGTTGAAGTGGTTCAGTGAATCAATGGTTGCTTGCTGAGAGGAGGTTGAGGTTGCGTGTTTCGGGAATTTGGTGGGTTCAAGTAGCATTGATGGAGGTCGCGGGTTTGTTTGCAATTGGGTATTGGTTGGCTCGATGGTTGAGAGTGGTAAATGTTGGAGCATAAATAGTCTTTTGTGGAGTGGCATGCACTGGAAATATGTCAGTTGTGTGGATGTGAGGTAGTGAAGAGGAGGCGGTGAAGTTGACTGTTGGTTTGCTAAGAGGAAACTGTTGGTTTGTACATTCTGAGGCTTTGAATTTATATGCAGTAATTTTATAAGTTGCTAGACTTAGGCTTTGAATTCATGCATGGATTAATTATAAATACATGTAAATATGAGGTTAAATGCAAAATATAAGTGTAAAATTTATATTTTTGGAAAAGTATTCTTTGCCTTTGTCTACTAAACCACCATGGTTATATGCAGTAGTGCTACAAGTATTTGCACTTCAACGTCAAGTTATATTTTTGATTACAACAGATAACCAATTTATACGTCAAAGATTGGAAACTTATTTGCCTTCAAATGTCGATAATGGAAAAAGGCTGGGTTTTTTTAAACAGGTGATAAAACCATGATTAACTTAATATGTATTTTGAGAATTAGAACATATAATCTAATACTAAAGCTCACTTTTTTTTACCTTTTTCATAGAACTAGTATAGAATACCAACAAGGAGCAATTAATTTCGTGCATGCTGCAAAGAGGAATGTAAGAAGTGTAGAAATTTTTTTATGCCCTTGCAAGGATTGTCGGAATCTTAGTCGTCATGATGACCAAATCATTGTTGAACATTTAATTATAAAAAGAATGGATCCTAAATACATTGACGGTGTATGGTTTAACCGTGGTGAAGAGATAAATGTAGAGAATAAAACAAATACGTTTGACGTATATGAACTATTCAAGATGATTCACTATGAAGATGAAGATTTTTTGAATCAAGATTTTTTTGATGATGATAAAGACGATGTTGATTCTCGAAGAAAAGAGGACGAGTTAGTCAAGAACTTGGAAGATGCAGAAACTCCATTATATCCTGGTTGCACAGATCACACAAAATTATCTGCCATCACCGTCTTGTATAATCTTAAATGCGAGACTGGCTTGTCCGATAGTGGTTTTGATAAGCTTTTAGCTGTGCAACATCTATTTCTGCCGAAGGATAACGTGCTTCCCAAAACCTTATATGAAGTCAAGAAATTTCTTAAAGCATTCGACATGGGTTTTGAAAAGATACATGCTTGTGAGAATGATTGTTGCCTTTTCAAAAAAGAATACAAAAATTTAGAAAGTTGTCCAAAATGTGGTTCCTCGAGATGGAAGAAAAATCAAGATATTGAAGAGGTTATACAAGGTGTTCTAGTTAAAGTATTGAGATATTTCCCAATCATTCCGAGGTTTAGACGAATGTATAGATCTCAAAAGATGGCTGAAGAATTAAGATGGCATTTTAATAATAAAAGTAACGATGGAAAAATGCGTCATCCCGTGGATTCTATGACATGGAAAATGGTGGATGAAAAGTATAAATTTTTTTCATCTGATCCACGCAATCTTAGGCTTGGTCTTGCTACAGATGGATTCAATCCATTTTCCATGTTGAGTTCGAAATATAGTTGCTAGCCGATAATGCTTGTGACATACAATCTCTCGCCTATGTTGTGTATGAAGAAAGAAAATATTATGTTAACTTTACTTATTCCAGGCCCGAAGCAACCCGGAAATGATATTGATGTATATTTGGCGCCTTTGGTGGAAGACTTGCATCACTTGTGGTCTAATGGAGTTACTGCTTATGATGCATTTAGTAAAACTTTATTTAAACTGAATGCAATTTTGTTATGGACGATTAATGATTTTCCGGCTTATGGAAATCTTGCTGGCTGTCGTATGAAAGGGCAAAAAGCTTGCCCATTGTGTGGTGTCAATACCCATTCTCGTTGGTTGAAACATAGTCGAAAGTTCGCCTACATGGGTCATAGAAGATTTCTACCTCCTTCAGATTCACGGAGGAAACAAAAAGCATTGTTTGATAATACCATAGAGACAGATGGTGCTCCTAGAATGCTTTCTGGGAGAAACATCTATACATTATTGAAGGATTATCCAAATGATTTTGGAAAAGGAATAGAGGAGAAAAGTAAGAAGAGAAAGCATGTCTATGATAAAGAAGATGAATATGATGAAACTAACAGTTCTACAGAAGTAGAGCTATCAAGGTGGAAAAAACGATCAATTTTCTTTGATTTGTCTTATTGGAAGGTTAGTGGTTTATTTATTTATTTTTCATTGTTTTAATATAAGAAAAACCCAATAATGCATTATTGTTTTGGTTTTCATAGGAACTTCCATTACGTCACAATTTAGATGTGATGCATGTGGAGAAGAACATTGGTGAAAGCCTATTGGGCACAATGTTGCATGGAAATAAATCCAAAGATGGAACCAACTGTAGAAAGGATTTAGAGGATTGGGGAATTCGAAGTGAGCTTCATACACAACCTCGTGGGAATAAAACATATCTTCCACCGGCTCCATATATGTTGTCAAAATCCGAGAGAAAAATATTTTGCAAAAGACTGTACGATTTCAAAGGACTGGATGGCTACTGTTCAAATTTAAAAAATCGGATTTCGTTGTCAGATTGCAAAATTAGTGGATTGAAGTCACATGATTACCATGTATTAATGCAACATTTATTGCCAGTAGCATCGAGAGGGTTCATGGCAAAGAAGGCAAGAAAAGCGATAATTCGCTTATGTTCTTTTTTCAACAAATTATGTCAACGTGTTCTTGATAGAGAGAAGGTAGAACAAATCAATGTTGAAATTATTGACGTTTTATGTGAGCTTGAAATTTTTTCCACCATCTTTCTTTGATATAATGATACATTTATCCATTCATCTTGGAAAAGAAGCACAAATGTGTGGACCTATTCATTTTCGATGGATGTACCCATTCGAAAGATATATGAAGACACTCAAAGATTATGTCAGAAACTATGCACGACCAGAGGGATGTACTGCAGAATCGTATCTTGCAACATAATGCATGTTGTTTTTCAATGAATTTTTGAAGAAATCAGGACATATAGAGGAGAAAGGAGCTCGAAATGAAGATTATGAAAGTAGTAGAATATTAGAGGGACGTCCAATTTCAGTATCGAAGACAATTAAATTGCCAGTTAATGAGAAAGAAAGTGCTCATTTAGCTGTGTTAATGAATATGGCCGTGGTGGAACCGTTTATAGAGTAAGTTTATGTTATATTGTTTTAAATATTTTGATGTGTTCGCAATGATATATATAAATTATAATCAATTGTTCAATACTAGTTTGCATTTGGAGGAATTAGAAAATTCAGACCAACGCATGACAAAAAATGCGACCTTACTTTGGGAAACACATACAAAAAGTTTTGTGGATTAGATTAGTTAGATTTCAAATATATTCTCATTCAACAATCAATATCACTATATAAATTTACATGCTAAATGAAATTTGTTGTAGATACCTATTACCTCCAAGGATCATAATGACATGTTAAAATGGATTGCTTATGGTCCGAAGGATGATGCCATGTCTTTCAAAGGATATATCATCAACGAGCAACGTTTTCATGTAAAAGATTTAGGGAGAGAAACTCAGAATTGTGGGGTGACTTTTGATGCAACTACTATGTGTAGAGCAAATGCTAAAGATATGTCCCAAGTGGTTGATGTGGTCACTTATTATGGAATATTGACAGATATAATTTTATTAGATTATCATTTGTTTTATATTCCAGTTTTCAAGTGTCGTTGGACGTATAAAGGAAATGGAGTAAAAGTTGATGATGATGGGTTCACTCTTGTTAATTTACATCAAGCATCATTTTCACGAGACCCATACATACTTGCATCTCAAGCAAAACAAGTATTTTATTCAAGAGAGAACGATGTTTCTAATTGGTACGTTGTAATGAAAGTGCCATCAAGAAGTTTTAATGACATAGAGGAGCACGATTGCATCGAGGAAGATATTCAAGTGGTGGAAGATGAAATAACTGAAGCGGATGATGAAGATGTTTGCTATGTTAGAGAGGATTGCGAGGGCATAATTGAGTAGATTATATGTTCTACTTGAGCATAGTTGTTCATTTGCTTTAGTGATGGTTGAACTTATATATTAAATCCGGGCTATTTGGAAATTTCATTGAACTTGTATTGATTTTCTTTAGTGATTGTTGTTCATTTTCTGCACTAATGCTTTGTTTTTTTAATGTTGTGAATGGCTATTAGTTTGCACATTTAATTTTCTAATCCATTGCAAATGCATGTACCATTCATTTTTTGTTCTTTGTGTTTTGATCTTTGTATACTTCCATAGACAAAGCATTATATATTCTTATCAATTCTGTTTGCATATATTGCTTGATAATGAGTAGTGTTCTTATCAATTCTATTTGCATTACATGTACATTTTCTCATAAAATTACAAATCTGTTCGTCATCTCAAGGCTTTTAGGGCTGCTTGTTTGGTTTGCAAACTGCCACATCTCTTTTCAGCTACATGTTGATGATATTTAAGTGTTGTTTGTTAATATTTATCGCTGCTTACTGTTTACATGTGCTTATTGGTTTATACTGTGTTTTCTGTCACTTGCAGAAAAATATGTCTACAACATCTGTACGTACCCGCTTGCAGAGAAAGGCTGAAGAACAAACAGTCAAAGCGAAAACGTAAAGTTCCAGCTAGTATAAATGAAATAGAAGAACAACCAAACAATGCTAAGAAGCAAGCCACTGTTCACAATGAAGAAGACGAACAACCACTAGATGATATCCCCTCTGACCCAAATGAAGGACTCCACTCAGAAAATGAAACCCGTCCTGAACAAACTGCTGATGCTGAGCTGGAAATTGGGAAACAAAGTGAAGCTGAAATCGGAAGTACATCTCAGAAAAGAGGCGGTAGAGGTCCAACAAAAGCCAAAACACTCCCGTCATGCAGTCAGGATCGAATTGAAGTTGAGTTCAATGATCTAGGTATACCAGTAGGGCAAGGGTCGGTATATTTATCCTCTTTTCTTGGACCGCTTGTGCAGGAGCAGGTTCCATACACCATTGATGATTGGAGGAATATTAGTGATGACTTAAAAGAAGTTTTGTGGCAGTCGATTCTGGCATGAAGCAGGCATCTATTATTTAACATTCTGACTCTAATATGTTTTGAAAATGACTTCTAATATTGCATGGTCTTGCCAAATAGAAATTGAAATTGCCATCTAATAACTTCTGGATAAATTGAAAAATAGTTCTTGCCAATTATAAATTGAAATTGCCCTCTAATAACTTTAGAAAACCTTTCAGATTTAATTAAATCTGTCGTATTTAAATTAAATAAATTTTACTAATATCATGTTTTGATGTATTGTTGCAGATTAGATTTAAATTGGAAGAGGAATGGCAAAGAAAATCTATATTTCAACAAATGGGAGTACTTTGGAGATCGTCAAAAAGCAAATTGGTTCGAAATTTGCAAAAAGCGGAGAACGATGAGGAAAGACTTAAACTGAAACCTACGAACATAAAAAGCATAACCGATTGGAGGAAGTTTGTGAAGGCGAAAACAAGTCCGGAGTTTAAGGTAAATCATTCCTACTAAACTCGTCTGGCATGTTTCTGCAAATCCATCTACATGGTTAGCAACCGATAAATTTCTTTAGAAGTGAAGTCCAAGTGTTGGTGGATGCTGAGGGTTCCTGTTTAGGTATTAGCTGCAGGAACCTATGACAGTACAAAATACAAATGCGTTATGACAAGCACAGGAACATTTTAAATGAAGTAAAAAAAACACTTTGCAAGTTAGTTCAATCTATAAATATTATTAGTAGATATGGAATGCTGTATATGTCACTGAGTTATCCAGCATTAATAATACCAAATAAGTATATGACCATGATGAATTGATTTTCAAATAAATTGCAATCCTCACCGTACATATTTACCCTGCATTATAAATATTAGATAGTTTTTCTTTTTATGATTTTGGTTGTTAAATTCTAGCATCTTTCAATATTTTCAGCAAAAAAGTGAGAAATATTCAGCCCTTAGGTACACACAAATTCCGCATACAACCGGTCGTAGGGGAATGGCTAGAAAGACCGAAGACATGGTAAGTTAATTAACTATAGCATTATTTAACATTATTTTATACCTGTCAGTTTATTAATTTAATGTTATTCTATTTTTAGAAAAAAGAAAGTGTAGATCCATCGTCCATAAGTAGAGCTGATGTGTGGATTAGATCTCACATTAAAAAAAATGGTGAACCAGTGAACATGGAAGCTGCGAATACTATTGTAAAATTGTTTTTAATTTTATTGGTATTTTTTTTTGAAACTATGATATTTTTACCATTGTACATTATCTATGTGTATTTATTTATATAAGAGGAGATCAAAAAATATGGTAGCCTATCCCAATCCGGCTCGACACGGACTGGTATTGGAAAAGATGCTCTTGTACATGTACTGGGACAAGATAAACCGGGACGGTTAAGGGCATTGGGTAGGGATTGCACTTTAACCAAGCTAGCTTTGGCCTAGTCCAAAGATAAACAAGTGTCTCAGTGTCGAGAGGAAATAGCAGAATTGAAGGGAATGATACAGACTCTGATGGACCAGAAGGTAAATTTTTGGAAATTGATTTATATTCGTAAAATATTAATTTATATTCGTGCGTCGCTGCAGGGTAAAGAAAGTTCGAGAAGGAACTCACCTGATTCGATAAAAATAATATTTATATTACTCAATAAATGAAATTTATATTTTAATTTTTTAATCCAGTAATTGATTTAATTTTCGGTTGATTAATTGTAGAGCGACGACGAAGTATGTTTGCTGTTGAATTGGGATGGAACCTCTGGAGTTGTTTCCCATGGGAGGTTGTTGTCCATGGACCCAGATGACGTTGTCAATGGCATTCGTCTTGGACCAAATGCTGGGAGCGTTGTTATAGATTCGGTGGATAAAGCAGATACTTATTTATGGAGGCCTACACCTGAAATGGCAGTCTTAGCAGACGCTAAGAATGAGGTAGTTGCTTGGCCATCAGTTTGCATCAAGGTCCCGCTGCGAACACGGTTGAACTGTAGTGCAGCCAGTACGGTAAATTTTTTCACGTTAAGTATATTAGTGTAATATGCTACGAGCTTATTGATGTCTAAAATGCAGCGAGCACACCCCCCATATGAATAAAAATTTAACACATATTCGTTGTTTTTATATAGCATACTAAAGTCTTGAATTTCACTTCTCATTTTTAGAGTACCAGCATCATCGAAGACACTTGCAAGATTTACGGTTGGACTGAGGGTGAAGGTGTAGTTGCCGAAGGAAGAATCCACGCCACTGATCCAAAATATACTGTTAATGGTATTCCACTCGGTCCGTCTGCTGTTGTGATTTGGGTGGACAAAGTAGTAAATAAAGATGCTTATTTGTGGCGACCCACATCTGATATGTCGTGCATTGGAGATGCAGTTGGTAGGAAAGTAGCATGGCCAAGATCAAAAGTAGAAGCTGATCAAGAAAAACTAGATGAGAGTCGTGATGATACTGAAAATGTTGTGAATTCTCCCATGAAATCCGCACATATGGTCATGAATAAATCGCAAAATGTAAGTATTAATTTTCAAATTCGAAGAAGTTAACTGTGTATGAAAGTTTATTTAATGTGCATGTATACATTGTGCATAATAATCTCTTTTCTTTCAGCCGATTGCAACCATGCAAAAGGATGCCAAATGCTAGTTGATCGATTTGGGTGGAGCAGACTTAGTGGCTGAAGGAAGTATTGCATCAACTGATCCGATAACGATGGTCCATTGTCGTCCATTGGGACGTAATGATGTAAAAATTTGGATTGAACTGGTGATAGTTCCAGATGCAGAGATATGGAGACCAACATCGGGTATGACGTGCATGGATGATTGCTTTGGCGTTCCCATAGCTTGGCCAATGGAAAAAATCATTATTAAGTCAAAATGAAAGGTATATAATTTTTTTATATATATACATTAGGAATGCTAGCAGCTAAAGTGCAGATAGATTTTTGGTAAAATGATAAAAGTACATAAGTAGGGGTGTTATATTCGAATTGTGATTGGTGGTTCAGGTTCAGGGGAGGGAAAATAATTGATGGTGAGGAGTTATGTATGTATTGTGGTGGAATGTTAGTGATGCAGTTTTAAGTTCAGGTTTTGTTTTCTCACTCTTTTGTTATGTTCTTTGTCGACAGGTAGTTTAGGTTTTGAAGACATCGGCAATGACAGGTAGTTCAGGTTTTTATGGTGGTTCAGGTTTTGCTCGGTACTTTGGTTATTTCAGACGTTTATTTCAGATGTATATGTACGGTTATGACGCTTATGGTAGTTTGGTTATAACACTTATGGTAGTTTGGTTGTGTATGTGTAAGGGTAGCTTTTTGTCGACACCTATGTATGTGGATGTATGAATGTCTATGTATCTTGTGGATCTTCAATGCGTATACGTATTTTGTAGTTGTTTAATATATTGTGTTCAAAAGTGTATGTGCTTGCGTATTCTGTTATTATATAATTGGATGCTAGATCAGGGGTAAATCTGGAGTAGCAGGTGGAGGGAAACAAACGCTACTGGATATTATTTATTTTGGTAGCGTTAAAATGTCGCTATAAAAGAGTGATTAAAAACTCAAGTACACTTATGCTGGCGTTTATTAATCGCTACAAAAAATGTGTATAACGCCATGAAAAGGTAACGTGGAGGAGTAAACCCTTTTGGTGGCGTTACACAGGCATTACAAAAAATTTAGATAACGCCATAAAAAAGTATCATGGAGGAGAAAACCTTTTCGGTGGCGGTAAATAGGCTCTACAAAAAAGGAATTCTATGGCGTTATAAAAACGCTATAAAAAAAACAAATTTGGTGGCGTTTAAAAAAGTGCAACTAATACTCGAGGATTTTTAGTGGCATGTTTTTTCGTAACGATTATCGGAACGCCACTAAAAATACGTAGTGGCGTTTTTTGGACGCTACAAAAAATCGGTTTTCTTGTAGTGCAACCACAAGGTGTCTATCTCTGAGCATGTTATGACAATTCTTAATGGATTAAATGAAGAATATGAAGCTGTGGTTGCTGTTGTCACATCACAAAAGGATTTACCATTCATTGAAGATATTCATTCTATCCTATTGTCTCATGAAACAAGATTAGACATAAAGAAATTACCAGAATCAGATATCACTGCAAACTATGCTGCTAATTACAGAGGCAGAGGTCAAGGTAATAACAGAGGTGGTCATAACATACAAAGAGGTGGAACCTATAACAGAGGAAGAGGCAGAGGAAAATTCAACAATAACTACAAGCCAAAATGTCAAATTTGTGAAAAAATTGGTCACACTGCTGTCAAATGTTACTTCAGATTAAACTTAAACTATGTACCAGGTCAAGGCTCTAGCAATCAAAGGAATTCAAACTCAAGTGCAAATATGGCTCGGATTCAACAAGATTCAGACAATCAAACAACAAACAACAATGAATTAGGAAATACTGAATCTGCAAATGAAGACAGCTGGTACCCAGACTCAGGAGCAACCAATCACATCACAAACAACCTGAATAATCTAAATCTTGGTGGAAAGGAATACAAAGGTACAAACTCTATTCACATGGGTAATGGTAACCCTATCTCTATTACACACACTGGTAGGTCTGTTATATCAGGAAAAAGAAAATTATATTTGAACAACCTACTTAGAGCTCCTTTAATCAAAAGAAATTTGCTAAGTGTGTCACAATTTGCTAAAGACAATAAAGTGTATTTTGAATTTTATCCTGAACACTGTGTTGTCAAAGATATTCTAACCAAAGAAAGTCTTCTGCAGGGTAAAAATCATAAAGGGCTATACAAATTCTGTTTGGCCAAGTCAAGATATTGTGAAAATGAAAGGATGTGGTGTAATAGTGCTGAAAACAGACAGATTGAAAACTGTAATACATTTGACTTATGGCGTAGCAAGCTTGGTCATCCCAATGTAAAAATTGTGAAACATGTGCTGAATAACAATGCTATCTCTTCTGTTAACTGTACTTTACCATACATCTGTACATATTGTCAAATGGGTAAAAGTCACAAGCTACCTTCTTCAGACTCTAAAACTATATATAATAGTCCACTGGAAATGGTTGCCACTGATTTGTGGGGACCAACACCAATATGTACAGACTATGGTTACAAGTACTATATATCCTTTATTGATGCTTATTCTAAATATGTGTGGATATATTTTTTGAAAGCCAAGTCTGAAACATATAATGCTGTTATACAAATACTGCTGAAAAGCAAACAAATCATACTATTAGAGTGTTTCACTCTGATGGTGGAACAGAATTTCTACCACTAAAAAATTATTTTAAAAATAAAGGGATAGAACACAGAATTACATGTCCACACACTACTGAACAAAATGGGATAATTGAAAGAAGGCACAGACAAATTGTAGAAACTGGCTTGACCTTATTAGCTCAATCATCAATGCCGCAAAATTTTTAGCCAGATTCTTTTTCAACTTCAGTATTTCTAATAAATAGACTACCCACTAAAGTACTGAAGATGAAAAGTCCTCTGGAAAACACTATTCAATGTCAAGCCAGACTATCTACATTTAAAAGTTTTTGGTTGTTTATGTTTTCCCTATATTAGACCTTATAATAAGCACAAATTGAACTATAGATCATCCCCATGTACATTTATGGGATATGCTATAAACCAAAAAGGATACAGATGCCTAGACAAAAATGGAAGAATCTTCATATCAAGGCATGTTGTTTTCAATGAAAAAATATTCCCATTTAAAGAAGCAGTGGTGAAAACAACTATAAAGATATACAATACAAAAGATTCAATACCTCCTATACCAGTTATATCAGAACAACCAGCTAAGTCCAATACAGATCAAGCCAATAATGACAACACTGGTCCTCAACTCACTATGCCTGGCACCAGTCAATCCAGTACCAGACCAGGTCAAGAACAGGATGACACAGTTTATACACCTGATCATCTATCTCAGCAAAGAGTTAACATGCAATATGGTGAATCATCTCAAAGATCAGAAAGTCAAAGCAAACAACAACATGATGAAACTATGAACCAACAGCAGGAAAATATTGTTATAAGTCACCACATGGTGACAAGATCAAAAAGTGGAATTTTCAAACCAAAAGTCTACAATGCTAACTTGAACACCAAAGAACCATACAACTATCTTCAGGCTTTAGAAAATGCAAACTGGAAATCAGCCATGGCAGATGAATATGATGCATTAATCAAGAATAATACATGGAAATTAGTTCCAGCGCCCAAAGACAAAAATGTTGTTGGGTGCAAATGGACTTTTAGATAAAAAAAAAGAATGCAGATGGTACAATTTCTAAGTATAAGGCAAGATTAGTTGCAAAGGGATATTCACAACAAGGAGGAATTGATTTTAAAGAGACATTTTCACCTGTTGTGAAACCTACAACTATTAGAGTAGTCATTACTATTGCCTTATACAAGAATTGGACCATCAAGCAACTTGATGTTACTAATGCTTTTTTAAATGGCATTTTACAGGAAGAAGTCTTCAGGAACAACCACATGGTTTTATTAAAGAAGAAAACAAAGGACTAGTGTGTAGATTAAATAAAGACTGTATGGCCTGAAACAAGCACCAAGAGTGTGGTTTGAAAAGCTAAAATCCACACTCATCAAACTGGGATACAACTCAACAAAATCTAACATATCACTATTTACTAAATTCAATCACAATATCACAATATATGTACTGATTTATGTTGACGATTTCATTGTTATAGGAAACAGTGAGACTGAAGTCAACAAGTTAATTGAGCAACTTGGTCAAGAGTTTTCTATCAAAGACCTTGGCTATCTAAACTACTTTCTGGGTATAGAGGTTAAAAGGCTTCCAGACAATTCCATTCAATTAAGTCAAAGGAAATATATCACTGAAATTCTATGCAGAGCAAAAATGGATAAAGCAAACTCAACATCAACTCCCATGGTCAGCAATATCCAAATATCTAAACATCAAGGAGAAGCAATATTCAATGAAAAACAGTACAGAAGTATAGTTGGCTCACTGCAGTATGCAACAATCACCAGACAAGAAATAACATTCAGTGTTAACAAAGCAAGTCAATTCATGCAAAACCCTACCACTGATCGTTGGAAACTGGTCAAAAGAATATTGAGATATCTGAAGGGTACAATAGACTTCGGATTAATCATGCAAGCAAGTAAAACACTGAATATAACTGGTTATGCTGATTCAGATTGGGCTAACGACCCAGATGACAGAAGGTCTACAAGTGGTTACTGTATATTTCTTGGAAAAAATCCTATTTCCTGGTGTTCAAAAAAACAAACTACTGTTGCTAGATCTAGTAGCGAGGCTGAGTACAGAAGTGTAGCCAATGCTGTGTCAGAAATTATGTGGATTGAATCACTGTTGTCTGAACTACAAGTTAAACCAGAAAACAAACCATGTGACAACTTGAGTACAGTGCATCTATCTGCAAACCCTATTCTACACTCTCATACCAAACATATGGAATTGGATTTATATTTTGTTCGTGATCAAGTCAATCGTGGAAAGTTGAATTTCAATCATTTACCATCTATATATCAAATAGCTGACATTCTCACTAAACCACTCTCCAAATCAAATTTCATCAGATTCAGAGAGCAACTACAAGTGAATGGCAGTAGCATCAATAAAAGTCATACCTGACTTACCTACTGCCGACAACATATGAAAGGTCGAGTCTTTTCAAAAGATCTGTTGATTCCTCCTGAATTCTACTACAAAGGATGATACCAGCACCATTGTAGCAGCCTGACTTACTCACCTCTGATGCCAGATGAAAGATCGAGCCTCTGCAAGAGATCTACCGACTCCTCATGTCTTCCACTGCATATGGATGATGCCAGCATCACTCTAGTAGTATCTCTCTCAAATTTCCCACTTGATTTCAGAGGCAATTCTTAGATCGTAGACTTTCACTTTTTGCTTCAAACCCTAGCTAGGGTTTGTGGAGGAGTAATGAAGTATTCGCTGTTTGTAAAAGATATGAGTATATTGTGTAATAAGTGGTTGTGGGTAATAAAAGCCCAAAGCCCAATCTCATTTATCATTATCTATATAAATACAGCATTGTACAAAATAACTCTGTGCGAGATAATAATACATTTTTCACTTCTTCAATTATCTGTTACTTTCTTCTCAAAATCTAATAGGGAAATTACTGCTTTGTTCTTCATTTTGCTTCTTTGTTATCATAAAATTTATACGATGGAAAAATATCATGACAAATAACCAAAGATTTCAAATTAAATGCAAAGTAATGAAATATCAAAGCAACACGGGTAATATAGGCTATTATGTAAAAGAAACTTTTGAAGGAACCACTAAATAACATAGTTTCATTATGATTTGCAGGAAATTTGGATAGTTTATAAGTTATCCTGCATTGATTGTATTGAATCTTTACCTATGTAATTCCAATCATCACAAGTTCAAGTCTTAAGCATGACTTTTTAAAATCTAGGGCTAGTGGAAACTTGACCAGGATAGTGACATGGCTAGAAAACTATATGTTAGTTCAGTATAAAGTTATATATATTTCTTTTGACCATTAAAGGTGCAACAATCCAGATTTTTTGTCATTTGAATTCAGGATATTTAATTGATTTTTAATATTCAAACGTAAATTTTATAACTTGAATAACTTATTTCAAATATAGTGATTTATTTGGATAATTGAATTGTTTAATTTAATATTTGAAATTGTATAAATAATTGAAATTTGAAATTAATAAGAATGAAAATGAATTATAAAGTTGATTTAAATTTATTTGAATTAGAATTAAGTTGGAGAAGTTTTAAAATTTAATTAAAAGCGATTTGGTAAAAATTGGAAATTTTAATATTTAATTAACAGTTAAAATAGTCATTTTTGACACTTTCTCAGATTTCGATAAAACCAGTTTCATTGGATCTGTAATAGTGAGTTATTATAGGATTTCAAATTTCGTATCAATCGGACTTACGGTTTGGTCGTGCGAAGCTAAAACGTGTATAAATTTATTTAAGTAAATTTAATTAAAATAATTTGATTCGAACACCTATCTTCCAAATGATGGAATTGGCCTCCAATATATATATTCTATTGTGTTCGAAATAGGGGTAAAATATTATAAACGTCGGGCGGCACCTTTTTTTGGAGTTCGAAATATTTTCGGATGAATAGTGCGCGAATAATTTTATATAAAAGGACCCCAGATTAATTCATTTGCAAAAACCCTAGGTCAAATGTTCACAGCCGCCACTTTGAATTGAATGGCCGAAAATCACCATCCTTCCTCCTCCAATATCTCAAAATCCATCGAATTTTATGAGAAACTTCCAGCTGCAAAATTGAAGAGCACGTCGAGCTCTTGCTTTTCAATGGTCATGATCATCCAATTCACAACGAGGGGGAAGAAATCTGGTCACATTTTGCTACCATTTTGGTTCGATTTGTAAGGCGTTGGCTGCGATTTGGGGGTGTGGCCTCTAGGCACAGATGAGGCGGAGGACGAGCTTTCGCGTGGTGGTGTTCGATCGTCCATTGGCGATCGTGGAGGGAGCGGCATGAATATGATCGAACACGTATGGGTTTGAGCGTGATTAACATGGGAACGTGAACGTATATGAGGGAGGAGGAGATATTAAGGAAGGTAATTAACATTAATGACTGTAATTAGCGATTAATTATATTATTTAAAATAGTGTAAACTAATAAATTGCATAACTTATTCATACGAGGTCCGTTTCGCATGAAACGAGTTGCTTTGGGTTCATTATTGAAAATACCACGTAATGGAGCTAGATTGGGATTTACTTGACCCAGTCAAAATTTTGGTTAAAGTTAAACACTTGTTTAGTTTTATTCGAAATAAATCGCTACAACGACGACTGCAACCAAAGTGAGTAAAACTCACTCTCTCTGTCTCGCTTATATTTTTAGTGGGAATAAATTTATTTTATGTTGTTTGATGATTGTTTGGATGTTATACTATGTGATGACCCTCCTTTTTGGATGGTTGAAGTCGACAATAAACCACACATGCCAACTCAAACCATTCAAAAGGGATGATTATTATGGCGTGAATAAGAAAATGAAGAGAAAATAAGAAAACAAAACACAGTATCTCACAGCGGAATGACAAAATATACTAATCAAATAACAGTTCATGAAGCTGTTTACAAATAACATTTGATTACACTTTTACAATATAGATCAGATTTACATACAATAGAAATAAATAGATAAATAATGCAGCGGAACAACATGATGCAGTGGAATAAATATATAAATAGTAATAATACAACGAATATCAGTCTTCTCCTTTAGAAAATAGTCTTCAATACATTGAAAAGCCCAAACTAACCCAAGCGTGATGAAAAATAAAACACTCGAACCATAACTAAAAGATCTTATGTAACTTAAATCAACAGTAAATAACTATGAGTATAACGGCATTGGAGATGTTTACGGGTTTTGACATCTCTTATTTAATATCTAACGTGAGTGCAATAACTTAAGAGATGTTCGGGATTCCATTTCCTAAAGATCCGTTAAATTATCTACCGTTTGCACTCCCAAATTGGTGGTAACGGCTAGCAGCTACTACCAATCCTTCTTGGAACACACTCTCATAATTAAATCGAGGGGTGGCCACCAAATCAATCACAAAGTCATAATATGGTATTGAAGAAATGTGCCCGATAGGAGAAGCAATCTCACTTGGCCCGGTATACCTCCTGTTTTAGCCACATCAAGCTGACTCGCGGGAGTCAGGGCTAAGAAAATACCTCATACAGAATCGTTCACCAAACCATCCTACTTTATTTTGGACTCTCCACCACATACACAATTGTTAAAGTGGTTTTAATATTGGTAGAGAATATGAAAATATCTGATCTCAGTCTTTTTAAAAACCAAATACTTATTTCACACTGGATGGTTCTTTTGCATTTCCAAAACCTATTCACAATTGATATCAAAATATAATATTCAATTAAGTCATATCACTTTCGAAATCATATTCACTTTCGAAATTATATTCACTTTCGAAATCATATTCACTTTCGAAATCATATCGACAAGATCGGTTAATTAAAACCTCATTTCAAATCATCATATTTACTCAAATATGCCATTTCACTATAAAATATCATTTCAAATCCCAACCTAGGTTATAACATCATTTAACCATATTCGTTTTTAAATCAAGGATTTAAATTTAAACAATTCAATCTTGCACCTTTCGAATTTAGAAATATAGTGTAGATAGTCATAAATAGTTTAAAATAGTTTAAAATGGATTAAAATAGTTTAATATTGTTTAAATAGATTTAAAATAAATTAAAATAGTTTAAAATGGATTAAAATAGTATACTATAGTTTAAAATAAATTAAAATAGTTTAATAGTTTGAAAATCTTAATAATCAAGATTTTTAATTAAGATTTTCAAAATAATATATCTTTACACAATTTCTATTATAATGAATTTATTTGAAAATAATATCAAATTAAACTATTTCATTCGTTTCAATACATCTGGACCATGTCCAGCTTCCAAAAGAACTAAATTTTCTTTCAATTCAAATTCCCATATAATTATTTCAATTTATATCGATTTGAAACTCATGTTTTAATTACAATTTTAAAGCACTTCAATTTCATAAATTTTAAAGTTTAAATATTCAAACATTTTCATAATTCAATTTCGCTAAATTCCATTTATATTTCAAATTTCAACATGAAATTTCCATTTTTATTCTTTAAATAATTCATTAAACCAACTCCAATTTCAACAGTTAAAGCTTGGATTTTCAAAAAAAATAATTCTGTATATATAAATCAAATTTATTTTAAACTATCATTTAACTGAATTCAAAAATTAAGGATGTAAAAGTAATTTAATTTAACCAATCTGGTGTCCGTATATAATTTTCTACCCTATGGTCAAGTGATATGGATATATAACATTTCAACCCACAATAATTTAAAATTTATGGGTATATATCATTTCAACCCCCAATCTCAGATTAAAATCCCAAATTCCATAAAATCGCTCGGGTTTATCATTTCAACCCATAACAGTTTTTCTCTAATCTATAAATCGTTCGGGTGTGTATCATTTCAACCTACAGTGATTTTCCTAGCAATAACTAAGGGAACTTGCAGTGTCATAACAATATAAAAATATAACATCTAGTCATCCAATATCAACAATCAACATCCATCACAATCACCATTCATATCAACACATAAATAACACAATTGATTGATTATCAATAACAGGTATTAGCACGCAATTTAAAATTCACTATTAAATTAAATGGTAATTAAATTCAATAAAAGTCAGATTTTACTGGAATGAAAATTTAAATATACCAAACTTCAACCAATCAAATTCTAATCACATCATAAATTCAATTTAACTAACATAAGATAATCTAGAGTTATGCGTGGGTCGAAACACTCACCTTTGATTTCAAATCAATTTGAAATCCAAAAAAGGCCCAAAATTCAACAGTTTTGGAATTCGTCCAAACCAGTTTCATCATATCCTAAATTTCGATACGATCGTAGTGGATTAAACTGCGTGCGGATCCGACCTCGTACGCAAAAGTTATGGATATCAAAAAAATATGAAAATTGAATTAAATAAAACAAAAAAAGAAACACGTAAACCTCACACGTCAGCCTATCCTCCTGAACCCTAACTGAGAAGCACGCATTGGATTGAATCCAACCACCACCATTAACCTACTTCACCACGCTTCCACGTCAGGACACAGCTTGCCAAACACCCATCCACGCGGTAGCCGGCCTCGCTTTAGCCAACCTCAACCAAAGACGACCGTACCGCCCTCTTAATCCATAACAAATGCCCTAGCACCTGCCATAAATTCTAACCCTAATCGAATTGTATAGGCTGATCCAACCACTAATATGATAAACGACAAAAAAAGATGAACTCAACACATCCCTTTCCAACGATGGTACCCTCGATTCGACGATCCGTCGTTGATGAGCAAACCCCAATGAACGGCCGAGGATGTTTTGGCGAATTTCAAACGCACTAAAACCCGATTGCAAAAATGAATAGCAGATCTAGATTATGCTCTTCGAGCACTTCGAAATGGTATATAATATGCTCGGGGTTTAAGGAGTTTGATTTTGATTTGCAATTAGATCTAGGAATTGGAGTTTCTGCCATTTGAGAAGGAGGAACCGACAGATAGAGTTGGACATATTGTAATAAGAAATGGAAAGGCTGCTAGAGTTTAGAAGAATCTATTTATATAGACAAGGCCCAATAAGAAAGAATAACATATCGAATTGGTCTGAAATGATAATAACCGCCCGAAAAGCCCGTTTCATTTTCGAAACGTAAGTAGGCCATCCAATATATTAAAATAGATGTTTTCGATATAGTTAAATTTAATGAAACAGGTTTCAGGTCCTAATTCCATTGTATGAAGAAGTTAGCTTTTAAAATCAGCTTATTACAAATTGAATTCAATAAATTGGTTTTTACACGTTTCGAGCCTGCACGATCAAACGAAAAGTCCGATCGCTGCAAAACTTGAAATCTTACAATAATTCACCGATACGGATTCGATGAAACTAGTTTCATTAAAATCTGAGGCAATGGCCAAAATGGCTATTTTCACGCTAATTAAATAAATTATTATTAAATTAATTAAATCACTTTTTAAATTCAAATCTAATAACTAACAAATTTTTTCATTTTTGATTTCCTATTAATTTATAATCTTTTAAAGTAAAATTTCAAGTCAGAACCAATGTAAATTATTGCGCTACTTACGGTGAATTTCAGTAGCAATAAATCTAATTGATTATTATTTTAAATTCCAATAAATCCATTTATTTGATTTTCATCTCATTATTCAATCAATTATTACTCTATGGGTAAAATTAACATTGGTTTACTATTTATTACATCAATATTCTACAGTTATCATCTTTTACCACATTAATTACAATATTTCAATTATACTAAATTTTGCCGATTTCCAAATTAAATTCAACAGACCAAATAAATAGGTGAAAATAAAATTTTACCCCTTACTTAATTAAATAACATTTATAAGTTTATTATCTACAAACAATGTTATAACCGCTTACACAGCACTGATTATGTTCAATTACAATTAGTTACATGTTATCTCACCATCCAATATAACATTAATTTATTTCCTTATTTACAATTTCCAATCAATCTAACTTCGAAATTATTTCAATCAATTGAAATTACATTAAAGTAGATATCCATTACCTTAAATTAGCATTATTACATTTCGTTCTAGCTATTTTTTCTCATTAATAAATCTTAAAATTTTAATTTCATATAATATTAATTCCAAAAATCTTATTAAATTCAATATTTTAATTATCGAAAAATATGGGTCATTACATACTATATTGTTAGTAGTAAGATATATTCCTACCTATTGGAGCAGATGAGACCCCATACATTCCCGTGTATGAGCGGATGACCCTTTGTACGCATATCTGCCTCGACGCAGACATTGCACATATTTTCTCATGTGTATATTTGTTGCAGGTTACAGGTCGGAGGATCTAACAAGATTCCTCACAATGGTTGATGTTTATTTACACATATTGTTATATATGCTGTATTATGTGATGTTTGATGTGATGGATGCAATAATTTCTATTATTTACATGAATTCCCTTATTTAGCACTTTTCCAACATTGGGCCATATTTTAGGAATTTAAAATATTAAAATGATGATTTCAATTTAAAAAGGGGTTTAAAGTGATTTTGAATATATATATATATATATATGTTTTAATAATTTTTGAATTATTAAAGAAATGAATTTACTTTAAATAAATAAAAAGTTATAATTTTTACGTTATCAAAATTATAATTTTCTGAAATATACTTAAATATGATTTTTTGAAATATGATGTTAACTATTTTGTAAAATAAGTTAAATTGGGAATTTTAAACTTATTATAAATGCTTTATATATAAGATTCATGAAAATGATATTTTATAAATAAAAGCAATGGAATTATAAACGAGTTTTATAAGTGTTAAAATGAAAGTTTACAAAGGAATGCTATTAATAAACATATCTAAAGAAATAAATTTTATAAACGATGTTTTATAAATATTAGAAATGGAATTTTAATCAAATTTGTAAATGGATTTGAAATTAAAATTTAGAAATGAATTTACAATAGAGTTTATAAATAGTGAGATTACAATAGAGTGAATTTGTAAATAAAGAGATTTATAAGTAAATAAACTTATAATGGGATTTTGACATATATACGAGATAAATGAGAAATTAGTTAATAAAGTGATTTTATAAATGGAAGTTTTTGTAAAATAAAAATGTGAATTATAAACACTTTTTATAAATGTAAAATCAACTTAATTTGATAAGCCAAATATGGAATTTTTGAAAAGGAATTATATTCACGATTTTAGACAGCGAATAATCCTTTAAATTAAATGTGTAGAAGCAATGAATTTGGTAAGAGAATTATATTCATGATTTTTGATATTGAATAATCCTTTAAATAAGATAAATGTTTTGGGAAGTGATATTATAAAATGGAGTTTAAATTGTTTGAAAATAAAATGATGTGCTAATTTACTTATTATTAAAAGTATATGAAAATGTTTCCAAATATCCAATAAGTGAAATGGTTTTGAATATTATCTTTTTAAAGATATTTTTAAGTAAATAATTGGAAAGTGATTTGATTTATAAACGATTAATAAAATCAGGCCCGATTTATGCTAGATTTTATTTGTTGCTTTGATACTTAAATAACCGACTATCGAAATTGGCCATTTTAATTTCTCAAATTGACGTAGAAACTAATTAGTCGTACACTTTGTACGTAATTGACTGTGTAAGCTTGATTATCGTTTATGTTGAGAATGTTGATTCGTGTAGTGCAGAGTGATTACTCCAATCTATCGAGCTTCCTTCTTGGCCGAAGGATAGCAAGTTGAAAGTAGGAAACGTGATAAGCCTACGAGACTTGGTTTCTACATGAGGTTGAGAAATACTTTTGCGTAATTGGTGCGAAGAGACCGGGATTAGATTTGTCTGAAAACCACTTTGGACCAACATATGTGCGACGATTGTGCAGGTTGGTCGATGATATTGAGATTTAGAATTTTCATAGTGATGGACTACTTGTTAATTATTTGGGGTTAAAATTCCAATATACATATAGTAGCAGTAGCCTCTTCATTATGAAATATCCATTGCAACGGCAATCGCTACTAATCCTATAGGATGTGGTAGGAGAGTACCTTCGATTTGTCCTATTCCTGGATAACTTGTGTAGATGAGTGTTTGACATTGCATTTTTAAGATTACATACATTGGTTTTTACAAACGTACATCATGTGGTGGAGGAGAAGACAACTTCTCTTAGCTTAACGTCCTCCTTGAAACGTACAAGCTCAAGGGTTGTATTTTTGTGGAAGGAAAGTAGTAGTCAACAGAAATGGCAATGTGGCATTCAAAGATGATGTGATATGTGATATGTGAAAGTAAATTGATACCTCTTTTAGCTTCACTTCTCAAAAAATGTCCAAAACAGGGATAGAAGTAGCAAGGTTAAGTGGATCACTCCCAATTAGGAGATGTCATCAATCTTCTAGATATATCTTTACATGATATGACATTATGACCGGAATGATGACATATTCGGACTATCCAGTGAAGGGGTAGGCCGGTTTTATGTTGGTTTAGGCGCCCTGTATCTGGGCCCTAGGTACATCTCTCTAGAGGTGTAGCGAGATTCGGCTCGAAAAGGTTGTCCCTTCGCCTAGTCATTTGTATGGAATCCAAAATCCACTACACACCTGCCCATTTTTATAGAGCCTAGTATTTCTGGAATTTAATAATGGTAATAGTTTCAGCTATATTAATTATTATTTGTATAATAGACACCATTATAATATAACATGATTTGATGTGAAAAGGTTTTGGTTATCGTAAGGTAAAAACCCGTCATTTTTATGTATGGGCGTGTCTTACGAGATACCTTTCTTTTGATAAAAAGAACGTCTTTATAACTTTAAAATAAATTCAGTTAAGGTGTGTTTTTTCCACGCTGGTTTACTAGACTGATTCAGAGGTTCTTACCTCTAAATGATCGGGTCAGGCCGAGTATATTTACAGGTTGAGATTTGGTGCTTTTGGAACTTCAACAGACCAACTGGAGATCTTCATGTCGTATACATGTATCCGTTTATTTTTCCACTGCTTTGCATTGTTGTTGTGAATTATCAGCATTTGTGAGGATAGGTTATTATAACCATCCAAGCTGATGATTACTTATTGTGTACTCTGATATTGATTTATGTATATTTGTAAAGTTTATTGATCTATATTATATGTTATCCCGCTACGATGTGAGATTCTGTTTTTTTTTTCTGCTTCTTTTCTTTTTCTTCTCACCCTCTCTTTTCTTTCTCATGATCATTTGCAATTGGTGCACTCTGGGTCGGACACACGTGGTTTGGTGTCGGATTCAGAGGGTGCCGAGTGCGGGTTGTCACATTTGGTATCAGAGCTTAAGTCTAGTATATTCCTAGGTTTAGTGTGTACTAAGTATAGAGAGGGTCAGTAGCACCCTACATTGAGTTCGAGTGTATTATATCTATGAGCGCATATGTGTTATTGATTATAAAATGTTTTATATTGTTTTGATGTATCTGTTGAGTGGCTTATGAATTTTGGTCGGTATGTGGGACACCACGTTATCGATAGGGATTTCTAAACACTTGAATAAGGCATATTGACATAGTATTTTTTTAAATTGGGTAGAATTTTTTTTATCTCGGTTATATTTTATATATAGTTATATATATTAATTGTTGGTTGTTAATGAATGGTAATATTTAATTATTATAATTTGTTATTTGTTGTGTTTAATAAAAAGTTGTTATTATTATAAATCTAAATAAGATAAATAAATTTGGAATGAATCTTATATAAGTGAAGTAAAAAATAATGAAATTATATAAGTATAAATTTATAAATAGAAGGATTTTAAAGAAATAAAAAGCATCGAATCAACTAAATTTTCTGGGAAATAATAAGGTTGATGACTACAACATCATTAGTATCATTTTCGAGTTTTTGGGTGATGGATTTGTTGTCATTAGTAAATTGAAAATTTTAGTTTTGTTGTGATAAACAAATTTCAATTTAAAATCCAAGTTTGAAACTGATAAATGTATAAGAAAATGAGTTTTGGAACTTATAAGAACTAAAAATGGCATAAATAAGAAGTTGGAATTTAACTTAAGTAAAAGTTAACCAACCGGAGTTAGTGAAATGAATTAGATAAGTATTTGAAAATGAATCAAATAAAAGTGAATATACACTTAAGTGGTAAAATGATTGTATAACTATGAATTGAAATTGTAAGTATATGAATAACTTAAGTAAATATTTGTGAAATTATAAATAAACTAGTAGTATAACTTATAAAATGATAAGATATAAAGTAAAACCAAATATTAAATTGGTTAAAAAAAATTTAAAAACAACAAAATCCGAATTTGAATAGTGATATGAAATATTGAGTTTCGGCATTCCCGCCTACCGTACGCATTCGCTTCACCGTGTCTAGCCGGAGTCAACGGTCAAAGTCTCCCATGCAGGCATCCCGATTGAGCATCCCTCATCGCCTCCATCGAGCATATAATCTAGTATTGGCAACACCTTGTAACAAAAGGAATACTCAATGTTGCGTGCCACCAATCCCATATATATACCACGATTATTCTGAATATTCTGCAAGGTGGGACTTTTAGTCCATTCAATCCACGTACCCACTCCATTTATAATGCAAAACACACCTAACAATATCTACCTTGGCGAGCATTGCTCAAGTCACCTTGGTGTTATACTGAGTCCTCTTCGTAGTTGGATGAGGCTGCTCCCTTGAGTTCTCATAAGCAGGACGGAGCGACTGCTTAACCATATCTCTACCTTGACCAACATTCCATGCTCAAGCCCCTTAAGAGCCATGGTTCGGTCATGCTGCATCATACCGGTCCCATCGAACCATGGAGCTCTGATACCATGTTGACTTATGTAAAAGTTAAATGACTTTAGAAATTGAAATTTAAGTTATGTTAAATAAAATGAATTTTGAAAAGGAATATAACTTAAGTAATATTGAATGGAACTGGAGTTGATATCAAAATTAATAAATTAAGTGACTCAATAAAATGGAGTAATGGAACGAATTTGAACTTGAGTTATTAAATGAAATTCAACTTTAGTTGTAAAACGAATTAGTGATTGAATTGATGGAATGAATTGAATTGAACTAAAAAAATAATTGGTCAATTGAATATGATTTTGAATGTTGTTTGATAAATTGAATATGAACTTAAGTTTGAAGTGATAAACATAAGTAATGTTGTATTGAATAATTAGAACAAGACTTAAGTAGATAATTTATGAAATAAAGCGTAAGTGTTATTACTATTAAAAGAAGTATACTAAGTAATGAATAAATTCTGAATAAAAATAAATGTGAAGTGGATATAAGTTGAAATGTTGTTAAACATGAATTGGAAGTAAAGTAAGCAAATGTAAAGTGAATGTTAATCAATGAATTGAAATGAATATTGATTTCGTTATGAATCGATTTGGTTGTAAATTTATAGAATGTAAACTTATTGAATATTAGTAAATAAATTGAAATAATGAGTGTAAATGAATGCAAACTAATTTGATGAGATCAAATGAAAGCAAAATGAGAATGAATGTAATAAAATGATTGTTAGCTAACTTGACTGTGAATTGTTGGATGAAAACTAAATAGTAAACAAATGAATTAATTTGTTGGATGTTAGTTATTTGATGGTTGCTTATGATTGCATGTGTTTCATTTGCATATAGTTGTTGTATTAGTGTATGTTTTATATTGATATTATATGCTATGTACATGTTTCTCATTGTTTATTGAGTGTTCAGTAAGTGCGGACAGCGTTTGTAACGACCCCGAATTTTATATAAATTTAAATTGATAATTTATATAATTTTTTAATTTAAATTGTATAGCTAATTGGAAATTTAAGCGAGTTTCCCCAGATACAGATAAATTCTGTATAAATCATTTAAACTTTAATATTGTATATATATGTATTTGAGCATATATGAGTAAATTTAAAAATATATAGATATATATATTTGATTTGAATTTAAATACTATATATGTATGTGTATATAGAAAAATATAAAACAATAATTATTAAAGTAAAACAAAACTAAAGCAAAGTACAATACTGCATGAACATAAACAAAGCAAAATATCCACAAACTAACTACATACATAATCTAAAACAAAGCAACAGAAAAAAAAAGAATACAAAGCTATGAAACAAGCAAAGTATAAGTAAGTATGTAAGGCAAAGTAAAAAAAAACAAAAAAAAAACAAATATATTAGCATATGAACAAGGACAGGTAGGTAGGGGATGAAGTAAGGCAAAAAAGCAATATGTATACAAGTATGTTAAAGCAAGATATCAGAGAGTTGTCTTCAGCCATGAACTGATATTGTACAAAGTAACATCACTTAGTTGTACAAAATAAAATAATACATCTCAGCCATGCTTATTAAACAAAGAAAAAAATTATATCTCTACATTGTATTGTACTAAACAAATAATATCACTCTGTACAAATATAATATAGCCTGTAGACTTGTTTCCCCTATATCATCTTCATTCCAGTTTCGTTCATCAAACTAAACAAGAGACAATATCAAGCTTGAAAACCAAATCTACACAAACTAGAAAAAAATCTGAAGGCAGTATAAATCAAAACAGTTTGGCAAATAGAAAAATACTGGAAAGCTTCAGTTACAACTAAAAGCAGAATCAAGGCCTGGAAGCAAGATTCAAGGGCATCAAAACAAAAGTAAGATCACAGAAGCAAAACATGATTAAACAAGATCAATACTGCAGATTCAAAGCACAGAGTTGCCCTCTGTTCTTCAAGTTAATGTGAGTAAACTTTCATTCAAAACCGTAGAATCTGTTTATATTTAAATTGTTATGATTGATACCTGAAGTTGTCCATATATCAATATATGAGCCTGTGCATGTTCATACACTTATATCTCTGTTTAGTTATAGGGTATAAAACAACAAGGCAAATTCAATTTCTTCTTTTCTATTCAATATTAGGCTTGGGTTTCAAAATAAATTAGTAGTGTTTAAGAATGAGTTATAAAAAAAAATAGTTTCATGACATAAAAATGAATATAGAATGAAAAAAAAATCAAATTTTACAGTAGAAACCTTGCTTCCTGGAAATTTCGAATATCTTAAATTATTGATTCAATCATATAGCCTGAATTAACAGCCCAAGCTAGGATTTTTAAAAACAAATTTAGTGATTTTTAGTTGTATGTACGGTAGCAATTTACAGTGGAACGAAATCTGCCTCTAAATCATTTTCTCGTGATTGGGTGATTCGAGTTGGTCAAGGTCGCTTGTGGAGATGGAGGAGGCTACGGGGTTGACTGGAAAAATGGCCGGAGGTGGCAAAGATGGACGTGGGTTTAAAAATAAATTAGTAGTGTTTAAGAATGAGTTATAAAAAAAAAATAGTTTCATGACATAAAAATGAATATAGAATGAAAAAAAATCAAATTTTACAGTAGAAACCTTGCTTCCTGGAAATTTCGAATATCTTAAATTATTGATTCAATCATATAGCCTGAATTAACAGCCCAAGCTAGGATTTTTAAAAACAAATTTAGTGATTTTTAGTTGTATGTACGGTAGCAATTTACAGTGGAACGAAATCTGCCTCTAAATCATTTTCTCGTGATTGGGTGATTCGAGTTGGTCAAGGTCGCTTGTGGAGATGGAGGAGGCTACGGGGTTGACTGGAAAAATGGCCGGAGGTGGCAAAGATGGACGTGGCGGCGGCGGCGAGCATTTAATTTTTTTTAACCTAATTTTTGCATGGCCGAGAAATTCTACTCGCTCATCGTCGACGTGCGATCGAGTTCAACGTGCTTCTAAAGGATGGTAGAGGGGATGTCGACGAATCGTTGGCCGAGGTTGTAGGCCGGCTAATGGTCGGGGTGTGGCGAACGGGGCACTGCCAGGTTTGGATGGTGGAGGGTACTCTCATTTCCAGGTTTGGGATATCGCCTCTATTTCGATTTTGATGGCAACGGTGAAGTTCGAATGTTCAAAACATGTTCTGGGGAGGTTCGTCGATATGCTCGACGTCGCGGTGATGCCGGACGATGGCCACAGCCGTTGTGCACGTGCACGAGCCTTAGGATGATAGCTTGGGTGTAGGTGCCTGGAGGGAACAGAGGGGATTAAGTGGGTTGACTTGAGTAGCTTAAGTTGTTTACTGGAAGCAAGTTTGCTCCAGGATTCTCAACTTGAACCTGATCCAAATTTCTGAGATTTAAAATCCAAATTTTAAACTTATAAATTAAGGGTTTGAATTGAGTTGTAAACCAAAAAAAAGATAAATATAATTCAAGTTTGAATTGAAATTTAGTTGAATATAAATAAAGTTCAAAAGTTTAAATTGGTTTAAATAACTCAAAAGAAATTAAATGTTTGAAGAAAAATTGAATTTAAAGTAGATTTGAAATTTGTAAATAAAGAATTTAAACAAGATAAAATTAAAAGTTTAAAACAAAAATAAATTCTCAGATTTTGAAGTTAAATAAAGTATTACTTTAACTTGTAAATTTAAAGGTTTTAAAAGTTAGTTTTAAAATTTAAAGATCAATTCGTATTCATTCTAAAACTTGAAAATTTAGAATGAAGTTTCAAAAGTAAATTTAAAATGAATGGTTTCAAACATATTTGTAAGTGATAAGTAAATCAATATTAAAAATTAATGCTACTGTAAGTTAATGAAGATTTAATAAGTAAAATCCATTAAGTATTTAATAAATTAAAATGGATAATTTATTAATTTGGATTAATTAAATAAGTAATTAAAAGTTTAAATTAAGTAAGAAATAATTAATTAGTAAATTAGGGATTATTAATTAAATATAAATTAATGATTAAAGTTGATTGATCAAGCGATTAAGCAATAAATTAAATTTAAGGGTAATGTGATAGATTAACCCAGGTAATTAATTTGAGAATAATTAATTTATAAAAGGTTAATTAACGAATGAAAGTGATTAAGGAAAAAAAATCATTAATTAAGGAGTAATCAATTAATTAATTAAGAAAAATTTATTAAGAATAAATTATTAATTTAGGATAAATTAATGATTAATTAAAAGATAGTTTACTAAATGTTTTTAAATTAATTGATTATTAATTTTCCATGACCAACAAATTTATTCATAGAAATAAATCTAATTAACTTAATCAGATAATTGAATAAATCCTACCTTTGGATGCTTGGATTATATTGGATGTTAAACTGTTTGATATCCCTGATATATGATGCTTTATGATTATCCTGATTTGTGTTGTGATCTGTGATATAGTTTATTATCTGTGATATATATATCTGCGAATCTGTGTATCGAATATATTGTCGTATTTGATCTGTGATGAGTGAATGATGTTTGTGCACTATTGTGTTAAACCCCTGGACTACACCATACACACACAAATATGGATTTCACGAGGAAATCGGTTAAGTCACAGATAATTTAAATGTCATGTTTTTGAAATTAAAGTTTTAATTTCAAATTGATAACCCAAATCCATTTTCAAAATCAATTTGAAATTAAAACTTTAATTTCAAAAACATGACATTTAAATTATCTGTGACTTAACCGATTTCCTCGTGAAATCCATATTTGTGTGTGTATGGTGTAGTCCAGGGGTTTAACACAATAGTGCACAAACATCATTCAATCATCACAGATCAAATACGACAATATATTCGATAAGCGATATAAATTATGACGCTTATCATTCATACACAGATTCGCAGATATATATATCACAGATAATAAACTATATCACAGATCACAACACAAATCAGGATAATCATAAAGCATCATATATCAGGGATATCAAACAGTTTAACATCCAATATAATCCAAGCATCCAAAGGTAGGATTTATTCAATTATCTGATTAAGTTAATCAGATTTATTTCTATGAATAAATTTGTTGGTCATGGAAAATTAATAATCAATTAATTTAAAAACATTTAGTAAACTATCTTTTAATTAATCATTAATTTATCCTAAATTAATAATTTATTCTTAATAAATTTTTCTTAATTAATTAATTGATTACTCCTTAATTAATGATTTTTTTTCCTTAATCACTTTCATTCGTTAATTAACCTTTTATAAATTAATTATTCTCAAATTAGTTACCTGGGTTAATCTATCACATTACCCTTAAATTTAATTTATTGCTTAATCGCTTGATCAATCAACTTTAATCATTAATTTATATTTAATTAATAATCCCTAATTTACTAATTAATTATTTCTTACTTAATTTAAACTTTTAATTACTTATTTAATTAATCCAAATTAATAAATTATCCATTTTAATTTATTAAATACTTAATGGATTTTACTTATTAAATCTTCATTAACTTACAGTAGCATTAATTTTTAATATTGATTTACTTATCACTTACAAATATGTTTGAAACCATTCATTTTAAATTTACTTTTGAAACTTCATTCTAAATTTTCAAGTTTTAGAATGAATACGAATTGATCTTTAAATTTTAAAACTAACTTTTAAAACCTTTAAATTTACAAGTTAAAGTAATACTTTATTTAACTTCAAAATCTGAGAATTTATTTTTGTTTTAAACTTTTAATTTTATCTTGTTTAAATTCTTTATTTACAAATTTCAAATCTACTTTAAATTCAATTTTTCTTCAAACATTTAATTTCTTTTGAGTTATTTAAACCAATTTAAACTTTTGAACTTTATTTATGTTCAACTAAATTTAAATTCAAACTTGAATTATTTTTATCTTTTTTTTTTTTGGTTTACAACTCAATTCAAACCCTTAATTTATAAGTTTAAAATTTGGATTTTAAATCTCAGAAATTTGGATCAGGTTCAAGTTGAGAATCCTGGAGCAAACTTGCTTCCAGTAAACAACTTAAGTTACTCAAGTCAACCCACTTAATCCCCTCTGTTCCCTCCAGGCACCTACACCCAAGCTATCACCCTAAGGCTCGTGCACGTGCACAACGGCTGTGGCCATCTTCCGGCATCACCGCGACGTCGAGCATATCGGCGAACCTCCCCAGAACATGTTTTGAACATTCGAACTTCACCGTTGCCATCAAAATCGAAATAGAGGCGATATCCCAAACCTGGAAACGAGAGTACCCTCCACCATCCAAACCTGGCAGTGCCCCGTTCGCCACACCCCGACCATTAGCCGGCCTACAACCTCGGCCAACGATTCGTCGACATCCCCTCTACCATCCTTTAGAAGCACGTTGAACTCGATCGCACGTCGACGATGAGCGAGTCGAATTTCTCGGCCATGCAAAAATTAGGTTAAAAAAATTAAATGCTCGCCGCCGCCGCCACGTCCATCTTTGCCACCTCCGGCCATTTTTCCAGTCAACCCCGTAGCCTCCTCCATCTCCACAAGCGACCTTGACCAACTCGAATCACCCAATCACGAGAAAATGATTTAGAGGCAGATTTCGTTCCACTGTAAATTGCTACCGTACATACAACTAAAAATCACTAAATTTGTTTTTAAAAATCCTAGCTTGGGCTGTTAATTCAGGCTATATGATTGAATCAATAATTTAAGATATTCGAAATTTCCAGGAAGCAAGGTTTCTACTGTAAAATTTGATTTTTTTTCATTCTATATTCATTTTTATGTCATGAAACTATTTTTTTTTTATAACTCATTCTTAAACACTACTAATTTATTTTGAAACCCAAGCCTAATATTGAATAGAAAAGAAGAAATTGAATTTGCCTTGTTGTTTTATACCCTGTAAGTAAACAGAGATATAAGCGTATGAACATGCACAGGCTCATATATTGATATATGGACAACTTCAGGTATCAATCATAACAATTTAAATATAAACAGATTCTACGGTTTTGAATGAAAGTTTACTCACATTAACTTGAAGAACAGAGGGCAACTCTGTGCTTTGAATCTGCAGTATTGATCTTGTTTAATCATGTTTTGCTTTTGTGATCTTACTTTTGTTTTGATGCCCTTGAATCTTGCTTCCAGGCCTTGATTCTGGTTTTAGTTGTAACTGAAGCTTTCCAGTATTTTTCTATTTGCCAAACTGGTTTGATTTATACTGCCTTCAGATTTTTTTCTAGGTTGTGTAGATTTGGTTTTCAAGCTTGATACTGTCTCTTGTTTAGTTTGATGAACGAAACTGGAATGAAGATGATATAGGGGAAACAAGTCTACAGGCTATATTATATTTGTACAAAGTGATATTATTTGTTTAGTACAATACAATGTAGAGATATAATTTTTTTCTTTGTTTAATAAGCATGGCTGAGATGTATTATTTTATTTTGTACAACTAAGTGATGTTACTTTGTACAATATCAGTTCATGGCTGAAGATAACTCTCTGATATCTTGCTTTAACATACTTGTATACATATTGCTTTTTTGCCTTACTTCATCCCCTACCTACCTGTCCTTGTTCATATGCTAATATATTTGTTTTTTTTTTGTTTTTTGTTTTACTTTGCCTTACATACTTACTTATACTTTGCTTGTTTCATAGCTTTGTATTCTTTTTTTTTTCTGTTGCTTTGTTTTAAATTATGTATGTAGTTAGTTTGTGGATATTTTGCTTTGTTTATGTTCATGCAGTATTGTTGCTTCACATTTAGAGCTCACTTTCACGCTATATTAGCCGTATATGCTCGCTAAATAATATATAAGTTATGTATCTTGGAATACATGTCGTAGTTTTATATTTTTTCCCTACGGGACGCCTCATCCTCGAAGATGAGATGTATATTTGTGATATATATATATATATATATATATATATATATATATATATTGTTATTTTTTTTGGTCGAACTGTGCGAAGGAGGCTATGGCAAATTTTTTTGAAAATTTAAGGTGTTAGATTTTTTTTTTAGAAAAGGTGAAAATAACATTCATAACTAAAAGTTCAATATTGAGTTATAGCTGATTTTTTTGGAATGACATTAGTTAATAACTATAAATGAATTTGGAAACTTAAAAAGTTTTTATAAAAGTGCAACAAAATGATTTGGAAAAGTAAATACCAAAAAGAATTTGATAATCTATTTCCAACAAATTGGTTTTGAAAGTTAATGGAGTTATAGCATCTTTCCTACGTAATAATTTCGAGGACGAAATTCTTTTAAGGGGGAAATATGTAACGACCCAGATTTTTTGTCATTTGAATTTAGGTTATTTAATTCATTTTAAATATTCAAAAGTAAATTTTATAATTTGAATATCTTATATTTCAAATATAACGATTTATTTGGATAATTGAATTGTTTAATTTAATATTTGAAATTGTGTAAAAAATAGAAATTTGAATTTAATAAGAACGAAAATGAATTATAAAGTTGATTTAAATTCTATTTGAATTAGAATTAACTTAGAGAAGTTTTAAAATTGAACTAAAAACCATTTTGCAGAAATTAGAAATTTTAATATTTCATTAACGGGTAAAAATAGTCATTTTTGGAATTGTCTCGGGTTTCGAGAAAACCAGTTTCATTGGATCCGTAATAGCGAGTTATTATAGGATTTCAAATTTAGTGTCAATCAGACTTACGGTTTGGTCGTGCAAAACTAAAACACATAGAAATTTATTTAAGTAAATTTAATTAAAATAATTTGATTCGAAAACCTATCTTTCAAATATGATGGAATTTGTAACGACCGTAATTTTGGTCATTTGATTTTGGACATTTAATTTATTTTTAGATGTTGAATAATACTAATTGGTTTTTAATATGGAGATCTTGGTTGAATTATTGAAATGGTTTAAAATTTCAAACATAGTGATTAAATGGATTTGGTGAATAGTAAATTTAATATTTGAAATTGGGTAAATATGTGAATTCATGATTTAATATGAATCAAAATGGTTTTTAATATGGATGTAAATTCTATTTGAATTATAATTGAGTTAGTAGGTTTTTAAAATTTGAATTTTATGTAATTTCGTCGATTTTGAAAATCTTTCGATTTAATCTACACCATAAAATTGCCTTTAGCGCACAGTCTTGGAATCCAATGAAACCAGTTCCATTGGATCCATAATAGTGTATTATTATTAGATTTCAAATTTTGTAACGTTTGGAGTTATAGTTAGGTCGTATGGAACGGAAACGTGTTGAAATTAGTACTGGAAATTTATTATTATAATTCGACTCAAAAATCCATCTTCCACAAATGATCGAATTAGGCATTGAAACCTATTCCATTGTGTTTGAGATAGGGGTAAAACAATATAAACACCAAGCAATATGTTTCGTTTGGAGTTCGTTCAGAAAAGTACGTGAATAATGGAAAAGAATAATAAAATAATGTGTACACACACGCACACACACACATATATATACACAACGTGACCCTCTCTAGCTCTAACCCTGAATTCACTCAACCGCCACCTTATAATTTAATGGATGAAAAAGCTTCTGACTTCCTTCCTCATATCTCAAGGTCCACTTGGTTTCGCAGCTCAGCTTCAACAGAAAAGTCAAAAAACACATCAAGCTCTTCACATCCAACGGCCACGATCAACTATCATGGCCACATTTGGTCGTATTTGGCTCGAGAAGGTGATGGGTTCGTGTGCATTTTCCCAGGCAAGGGGGTGGCCGAGCTTGACAATATTATGGGCGTAGGTGGAGTTTGTGATGCTCTCCTTGGTGGTGATCTCTGATCGAATTTTAGGCGAAGGATGGAGGCTCGTTGATCGTGGTAAGATAGAGTGCAATGGGTAGGCGAGCGAGTTGCCTGGAACGAAGAAAAATGATGGAGAAGAGATGCATGTGCGGCTAGATTTGCTCTTCTAGAAATCTACGGCCAAATTTGATTTTAGTAATAAAAATAAAAGGAAATTTATTTACATAAATTTTATTCAAATCATTAAAAATGTGTATCTACTCCATAAGAGGTCGAAATTGGACGAAACAAGAGGCGATGGAATCGTGGCAACATGCACTACATTGTGGAACTGATTTGGAGACAATTAAAGACAGCTAAAATTTTAGGTTAAACCAAAAGTTATTCGATTGATTTGAAATTGGAACGTTTGGCAAATTGAAAACCCAAGGTGAGTTAAACTCGCTCATTTGGTTAATCAGTAATGTTTATAGCGAATAAAATCTATTATGCTGTTTGGAATGTAGAAATTGGTGATTGTTGAAATTGTCTAGGATAGCCATATATCATCATGGAATGCTATTAGATTGGTTGAACAGGACCTAGGGTGACGCTATAGCAACTTGAATTGCTATTAAACTATTTTGGTTTATTTTTAAAGTTTTACCCAGTATTGAATCATATATGTGAGAATTTGATAAATGGATTGTTTAAAAATTACGTAGTTGAGTTATAATTAAAATGAATTGAAATATATTGGTGTGATATATTTGGCCAAATAAACACCGTTGGATAATAAATGAAAGATTTTGATTTTGAATGATAATTGGTTAGCAGAGTTGATTTTTTATAATGCTATTTGATTAATTTGGACACTGTCAAGGCAAATGGATTTATATTGGAAAAATTGATGTGTTAATAAATCATTATTAAGTGTGGATTTGATTTGCATATATGAATGTTATGTACATGCTTGTAATTTAACTTTGATAGTTAAATTGAATTGAATGATAGCTGATAAGTACCATTGGAATTTCTGAGCCTCAGTATAACATTGGAAAGGTTATGCTTTCTGTTTAACTTTAAATTTTATAATTTGAAGTAAGAGATTATATTTAATAATTATTATACAAATTTTTATTTACAAATGTTTTGTAAAATCATTATTTAGTAAAGTTAATTATGTTTTAAAATTAATTGTTAAATTGATTTTGTTTAAAGATAATGAATTATTATTAGTTATTTAGAACTAGAAATTTTTTTCTATAATAATACAATTCAAAAGTTGATTATTATAATTTAAAGGTTGATTTAGTTTATTTCATTAAATTTTAAAATGTTAAAGGTTAAATGATTATATTATAAAAAAATGTTTTTAAAAGTATTTCTATATTATCAAAAAGGGTTAAGATATTTTTGTGACATTTAAAATCTTACTTATTATAATTACATAAAAGAAGTTGTTTATAAAAGAAATCCTTTATGTAAAGGAATGGGTTAAAGGAGTTTATAAATCAGGAAAAGGTTTGTAATTCAAAAAGGGAAGTTTTATAAATGGTTTGAGATTTATAGAAGAATATTTCTCTAAATTAAATTTTGGAAGTTATAAAGAAGTTTTATAAACAAATTTAGAGATATTTAAAAAATAATTTTTTTGGAAATAATGGTATATTTTCATAGCGTAATTCGAGGGGCAGCGATTGCCTACAGTTTGGGATGTTTTTTGCTGGGATAGCGATGTAACCAATGTGCGAACTGTGATCTATGATTGATTGCATGGCGGAAATCGGGAGCTAGAGATTGCCGAAGTCGATTTTGGTTTCTCTGCGATAGAGACGCAACCATCAAGCTGCGATCCATAGTCGATACCGAATGGTACTTCCATATCTATTTTAAATGAGTTTTTTTTAAGTATTTTTGAATGAAACGATTTGTAAATATACTTATTTAGATGAAGTAAGTATATGCTTGTTTTAAATGAGAAATTCAAATTTATCAAATTCGAATGAAATGAGGCTTAGTGATTTCAGGGGAAGTGTGATCTATGGGTGAATGTTTGTTTATTTGATAGTTAAATAACCGACTATCAAATCTTAGCCAAAATATGTAATCCTTCTTAATTTTCGTGGTAGGAAATGATTTCCTACTTAACACCGAGGGATTTGAACTTTGGAAATATCTAGAAGAAACACGGGAATTATATGATATATTTACCGTTCGTGTAACAACCCGCATATTTTACGATTGAATATTTAAATATTATTATTTTAATATTTTATCGTTAGTCAGATTTTTGTCCGAAAAGTTACTTTTTACAAACAGTCGAACTAGGACTCGAGACCACCCTCATTGAGTTCAAAATGACGTTTGTGTCTTTTTGAGTATAAACTTTGATATGTTTGGAGTTAGTGGAATTTTGCTACTTTTCCACTTTGGGCTTTGGGTTTGGTTTAGCCCATTAGCCTAAGCTATTAACTCTAGCTCAACCCCCTTCTCTTCATAATTTTACTTTCATTTCCTAACACTCAAGTTTCATCAAAAATGGAGGAAGGAATGAGAAATTAAAACTCCAAGCTCAAGTTTTCATTTGCAAATCCAACATCCAACTCCAAATTCAAAGAGAAACCATTGATTCTTCATTTATTTCAAGCTTCTTCTTCATAAATTTTGTGTAAAGGTGAGATTTTATCTCACATCTTTGTCTACAACTATCTTTGATTGTTAGGTATGAATTCCTAACACTTATTCATGTGCATTTGCTTTTGATTTGGATTGAATTGGTGAAAATCCCAATTTTTAGTGTTTTGGTTCAAATCTTTAAAAATCCAATCTTTTGATGTTTAATAACATTTTTGGTGATGCATCGAGGAGCCAATACGACCGGGTAGCCTATTGGCATATTCCCCTAGCGTCCGTGCTCGATCGGTTGCAAATTGAGTGAGTTTTGAATTTCAAAACCCTTAGGTCGCTCGGCCTGCATATGAAGGATTCACGGCCTGCATTTAGGTCGTTCCTCCCCCATAGGTCGTTAGGTCGCTCGGCCTTAGGTCGTAGCCCATAGGTCATTGTCGTTCGGCCTGCACACATCAAATTCTTGGCCTGCAGTCAGGTTGCTCGAGCTTAGGTCGCGACAAGCTAGGTCGTTCCCATGTTAGGTTGTACCATTTACTAGGTCGCTTAGCTTTCTGCAGCTAGGTCGCTCCGGTTAGGTCGCACCTCTTGGGTAACGTTGTTGGTCCCTTTAATTCGCACCTAGTTAGGTCGTTAGGTCGCTCGACCTACTTTAGCTTGCAACCCTGTTAAGCCGCTTCCCCTTTGGTCGCTTGGCTTTGGCCACTACAGTTAGGTCGCTCGGCTTTGTAGCTCGCGCAATTAGGTCGCTCGGCCCATTAAGACGCGCATGCGTTTAGGTCGCACCATCCTTAGGCCGCTCACCTCCTTGGCCGTGAGTTTCTTAAGTCGCTCGCCTTTCCTTAAGTCATTTGTACCGATTAATTCGCACCTACCCCTTAGGTCGCATGCACCTTAGGTTGCTCGGCCTTCATTTCCTCTTAGGTCGCGCCATGCAGTTAGGTCGCACAATTCATTAGGTCGCACCTGCTATGCCTCGCACCAACGTTAGGTCGCAACATGTTAGGTCGCTCGACCCCTTTTGAGCCGCTACCTCCTTAGGTCGTTCCACTGCTAGGTCGCGCCGTGTCGTGTCGCTAGGCTATTTCCACTTTGATGGATTTGGAATCGAATTCTTTGGATTTCATTCACGTCTTCGTATGTGAATTTTTGTGATTGATCGGTTCTACGATCATTTTTGTGATTTGTCATTTTTAAAATATACAAACCTTTACCTCACTCGTACGAGAAATCTAATTAAACGGCGTAGTAAAACAAATAGTATGAAACGCTTGCGTTTACTTCGTCGATTAATTCTTGGACTTGTTCGATTGAATCTCTTGTGACAATTTTCTAGTAGAAATATACTATTTAAGTTAAGCTAGTGGTTATGGGACATGAAGCTAAGCTTACATATTTACTAGCTTACTGTAATTGGCACTTCTTGATGATAGTTGATGATCAATTTTTGTGATTTAGACTAGCAAATGTGCGATGTCTCTTTGTCTATGAGGGAGACTAAACCCCGTTTCTGTGGAGATTCGGCTCAAATTGGTGGGGTAGCGACCCATGGTTTTCGGACCGTTTTGTGGAGCTTCGGCTCAAAATTAATGGTTAGCTACCATGGAATAGCGTTCCATTTTGTGATACATGCGTTGGTGAGTTTTTATGCTACCGTTTTGTGATAGGCCTCCCCCTTTGTGATTTCTGGATTTTCATTGATGATTTCTGGAATTTTGTGTTTCACCGATTTTCGTGCTTTCCATTGATATGTGTTATCAATATTTGTGCATTGGTGAATTTGTGTGTCATTTACTTTTGTGATTGGCATTGATATTATTGTCAATATTCATGGTTTTGGTGAATAAAGATATTGAGTATGACATTCCTTTTGGTCTTTGAGAAGATTCTGGTGATATTGATTAATCTCTTGTTGATTTTCAATTACATACTTATCACAGTATGACTTTGTGTTTGTCGTATGTTTATGTCATATCTCTTGTCCTATATCATTTTATCTGATATTTATAGCTAGACTGATCTGTTTATTATTTTCTTATTAAATAATCTCGGGTCAGACCGAGATGTTACAGGTGCTTCTGGTTGACTTCACACCTGGGATTGTCACCCTGACTTTTGGCTAACTACTTAGATTAGTAGTTTTTGTTGTATACATTTGAGATATAGACTCATTAATGTATCCATATTCTTTTGTCTAGCACTTGTAGCTATTCTTTTGTGACATTGTGGATCTTGTCTGACCACAACTCTGATGTACACTTTCATGTGTTATATATTCATATCTATTTCCGCCTTTGTGATATGGATGTCGGTGGCTGATTTGTGTTATGTTTATTTCTATATTTGTTTCCGAAGAATATATATAGCCACTGTGTAGTAGTTTTGAGTTTGTATCGACGTGTCGGATTTCCGCATGTTGTACTATCCTGACATACCGGTGCTCGCACAAAGCAATTACACGGATGGTCGCTCCTCAACAGCCTTATTCTCCGCGCTAGTTGACGGCATTACCCCGTAGTGTCCTTGGCTAGAGTGGGTATGGAGGTGGAGCGTCACAGCTTGGTATCAGAGCCAAACTTCGGAGCAATGTAGAATAATCTTGCAAGGATCATCGTCCTAAGTCCATCTTAGGAGTCGTGCTTTAGGAGTCTTCATACCGATTCATTCTATTTTTTCTATGATTCCTTGTTTATCTATCATGATTGCTTGATATTCATTTGGTGAATAACCTTTTTATTCTTCCTTCTTTCTTCTTAAGGAAAATAAATGGTTAGACCAGGCCGTCCCAGCGCCGGTCAATCTAGAGCTACTCCCCAAGATGGAGTATTTATGTCTGCCCAACAGCTTCTTGATCTTGTAAGGAATGCTCAAGCAGCCGGATCTAATCCGGAGTCTACTCATCCTAAGTCTGGATTTGCATGCTTGTGCAGCGATTATACCAATTTGGGTGGAAATCCATTCAGAGGTTCTGAAACCATTATTGAAGTCCAGGTTTGGCTGAGAACGTGCGATCGAATCTTTTCTCGCATGAATCTTGTTGATCTTCACCATGTTCAGGTGGCTTCTAGTATGCTCCAAGAAAGAGCATTAGATTGGTATGAGCTTCTGAATTCTGAAATATATGAAGCGGATCTTACTTGGGAGAAATTTCAGGAACGTTTCGAATTAAAATTTGTGCCAGAAGCTGAGAAGGTGACTTTGGCTCGCCGATTCATTGACCTTGTTCAAGGTGAATCTTCCGTGACAGACTATGTCGCATCATTCGAGTCACTTTCTAAATACGGGGTCGAATACATAAACACCCTATTGAAGAAGAACCAAAGATTTTTTTATGGCTTGAATAAAAATCTCAAGAAGCCATTACTTCTAAAGCTAGAAGTTTCTTTTGACCAACTCGTTGATATCGCTCTTCGACTTGAAGAGGCAGATAAAAAAAGTGATGTTGAGGTTGGGAGTGCCAAATCGAACTTCAACAACAAGAAGAGGCCTAATAAGTTCAAAGGTCCTTATCCTAACAATAAGAAGGGGAAACAAGCCTCTCCGACATCTAAGACTTCTACCTCTAGTAGTAGGCAATGCTACAATTGTGGTTCTAAGGACCATTATGCGAACAAGTGTTCAAAGCCTCGTACTTGTCGCTATTGCAAAAGCCCGGATCATTATTTATCTTATTGTCCCAAACTTCAAAATAGGAAGGAGGGAAAGCTTAATGTTGCTCAAGCCCCTAGAAACACATCTCGTGGTAAAGGTATTTCTCATTCTATCCTTGATGGCATTATTTTATTTCGTGATCATCCTATTCGAGTTCTTTTTGATACGGGTGCGTCCCATTCTTTTATATCAAAAGAATTTGTTGATACTTTTTCTTTGGATGTTTTGTGTTTAATGACTTCATTGAGAATTGCGAATCCGGTTGGTGGATCCGCAATGATTAGTTTATTGTGTAAAGATGTCGAGATTATTTTGTGTGATTTTTCTTTCCGAGCCGATTTGCATGTTATGCGCTATTTAGGCTTTGGAATGATTTTGGGAATGGGTTGGCTTAACCGCTATGAAGCTCAAATCCTATGTCCTGAGTGGACTATTCATCTTCGACATCCTCAATCTGTTAAGCAGATTTCTATTAACCTTAAAGATTCAGATTCCAGCTTGGTTCATCTTTATATTCTTTGAATTCTCACGATGACGATAATGATGATGAGGAAGATATTATTTCTCTTATTCACGTTGTTCGTGAATTTTCCGACATATTTGAGCCCGCTTTAGGATTGCCACCTAAGCGAGCAATTGAGTTCAGGATTAATCTCATCCTTGGAGCTCAACCTATTACTTGTCCTCCTTATCATATGTCCAATAAAGAAAATGAGGAGATGCGCAAACAATTATCCGAATTGGAGACGAAGCAATTTATTCGCTCTAGTTCCTCGCCTTGGGGAGCTTCGGCTATTTTTGTGAAGAAATCCGATGGTACACTTAGACTTTTCATTGACTACCGCAAGCTTAATGATCTTACTATCAAGAATAAATATCCTTTACCTCAGATTGATGATTTATTTGATCAGCTTAGTGGTGCTAGAGTCTTTTCATAATTAGACTTAGCTACCGGTTTTCATCAGCTTCGTATTGCAGAGGATAGCATTCCTTTGACATCGTTCCGTACTATTTATGGATCTTATGAATGGCTTGTTATGCCATTTGGTTTAACGAATGCTCCGGCTTGTTTCGTTGACCTTATGAATAGAGTTTTCAAAGATTTCCTCGATCGGTTTGTTCTCATCTTTATTGATGATATTCTTGTGTATTCAAAAACCGAGGAGGAGAACGAAAAACATCTTCAGATTGTGTTGGAAACTCTTAGGAGCAATCAATTGAAAGCAAAATTTTCAAAATGCCACTTTTGGCAATCTCGTGTGAAGTTCTTGGTCATATAATTTCCAAATCCGGAATTTCCACGGATCCTTCAAAGATTGAAGCGATTCAAAATTGGAAGAGACCGGAGAGTATGACGGAAATCCGTAGCTTCCTTGGATTGGCAGGCTATTACCGTTGTTTTATAAAAGACTTTTCAAAAATTTCCATGCCTCTTACTAGTTTGACCAAGAAGGGAGTTAAGTACATTTGGTCGGACAAATATGAAGCTTCTTTCCAGAAATTAGAAGAACTCCTTTCCGATGCTCCTATTCTTGTTACTCCCGAGGGGAATCAAGATTTTGTTGTTTATACCGATGCTAGTCGCGTTGGTTTGGGTGCTGTTCTTATGCAAAAAGAACGCATTATTGCTTATGCTTCAAGGCAATTAAAGCCTGCCGAGACAAGATATGCCACTCATGATTTAGAGCTCGCGGCTATTGTTTTCGCCCTTCGTATTTGGCTTTATTATCTTTTGGGAGAAAAGTTTATTCTTTACACCGATAAATTTTTGAAGTACCTATTTTCTCAAAAGGAACTTAATTTGTGTCAACAACGTTGGCTCGAATTCCTTGCAGCTTATGATCTTGATATTCTTTATACCCCCGGAAAGGGAAATCGTGTTGCGGATGCACTTAGTCGCAAGCAACAAGCGATTGTTTCTATGATGATATCCGAATGGAATGATCTCGGGGTCTTATCCACTTGTGAGATTCAAGATCGTGTTTCCGATTTGTGTTCATCTCTTGTTTTATGTAGCCTGGAGGCTCATCCTTCTCTTTTGGACCGCATTCTTGAAGCTCAAAAGCTAGATCCCGAATTGGCTCTTCTTGGCCAGAATTTTAGGGATAAAATTGATATTGAGGGTTTAAAGACTTTGATATCGATTCTCGTGGCGGTATTCAAAAATTTGGTAGACTTATCGTGCCAAATATTAGTAATCTTCGTAAAGACATTTTAGAAGATTCTCGTCGTTCTAAATTTACCATTCATCCCGGTAGTAGTAAAATGTACGCGGATATGAAGCGACTTTATTATTGGGAGGGAATGAAATCCGATGTCACTAACTTTGTTAAGTGTTGCATGACTTGCCAACTTGTTAAGGCCGAACACCAAAGGCCTGGTGGGTTATTGCAACCTTTAGAAATTCCAATTTGGAAGTGGGATCAAATTTCCATGGATTTTATAGATGGCCTTCCCCGTTCTCGTTCGGACCATGATAGCTTATGGGTAATAGTCGATAGACTTATTAAATCCGCCCATTTTATTCCCGTTCGGTCCAATCGAACCGTTTCTCTCTTGGCCAAACTCTTTATTAAAGAAATTGTAAAATTGCATGGAGTTCCTTCTTCTATTGTTAGTGATCGCGATCCATTGTTTACTAGTGGATTTTGGAAGAGTCTTCAAAAAGCTTTGGGAACGAAGCTTAAGTTTAGCACCGCTTATCATCCCCAGTCCAATGGACAGACTGAGCATGTGAATCAAACTCTTGAAGATCTTCTTCGTGCATGTGTTCTTGATTTTGGTGGAAGCTGGGAAGATCATATTTCTCTTGTTGAGTTTTCCTATAATAATAGCTTCCAATCTAGTATTGGTATGGCACCTTTCGACGCACTCTATGGAAGGCCATGCCGATCTCCTTCTTCTTGGCTTGAGGCCACTGAGAAGCTGGTTTTAGGTCCAGATTTTATTCGTGATTCCACACAGAAAATTGACCTTATTCGTCATAGGATGAAAGAAGCCCAGAGTAGGCAAAGATCTTATGCCGATAACCGGAGAAGGAAATTAGAATTTTCTATAGGAGATCTTGTGTTTATTCGTGTTTCACCTATGAAGGGTGTCGTACGTTTCAGTCGATCGGGAAAATTAGCGCTTCGCTATATTAGGCCATTTCCTATCACCGAACGTATTGGTTCCGTGGCTTATCGCCTTTTATTACCGTCTCAGTTCTCTACTATTCATGATGTGTTTCAAGTTTCTCAATTACAGAAATGCCTTCGAGATTCCGATTCTCTTCTTAAGCCCGGTGTTGTGGAATAAATTGAAGTTTCACCTAATTTAACTTATGAGCAACTCCGTATTATTGCTTCGGAGGTCAAGCGCCTTTGAAATAAAGATGTTCCGCTTGTTAAAGTCCAATGGTCCTCAAATCCTAAGGACTGCTCTTGGGAATGTAGAGAGTTCATCGAGCGAACACATCCGGATTTACTTTCCCGTGCTCTTTGAGGTGAATTTCTTATTTCAAATTTCTTTTGTGTTGAATATGTTACTGTATTTTTCTTCTTAAATATTGCGAGGACGCAATTTTTTTAAGGAGGGGAGTCTGTAACAACCCGCATATTTTACGATTGAATATTTGAATATTTTTATTTTAATATTTTATCGTTAGTCAGATTTTTGTCTGAAAAGCTACTTTTTGCAAACAGTCGAATAAGGACTCGAGACCACCCTCATTGAGTTCAAAATGACGTTTGTGATCTTTTTTAGTATAAACTTTGATATGTTTGGAGTTAGTGGAATTTTGCTACTTTTCCACTTTGGGCTTTGGGTTTGGTTTAGCTCATTTGCCTAAGCTATTAACTCTAGCTCAACCCCCTTCTCTTCATAATTTTACTTTCATTTCCTAACACTCAAGCTTCATCAAAAATGGAGGAGGGAATGGGAAATTAAAACTCCAAGCTCAAGTTCATTTGCAAATCCAACATCCAACTCCAAATTCAAAGAGAAACCATTGATTCTTCATTGATTTCAAGCTTCTTCTTCATAAATTTTGTGTAAATGTGAGATTTTTATCTCATATCTTTGTCTATAACTATCTTTGATTGTTAGATATGAATTCCTAACACTTATTCATGTGCATTTGCTTTTGGTTTGGATTGAATTGGTGAAAATCCTAATTTTTAGTGTTTTGGGTTCAAATCTTTAAAAATCCAATCTTTTGATGTTTAAACACATTTTTGGTGACGCATCGAGGATCCAATATGACCGGGTAGCCTATTGGCATAATCCCCTAGCGTCCGTGCTTGATCGGTTGCAAATTGAGTGAGTTTGAACTTCAAAACCCTTAGGTTGCTCGGCCTGCGTATGAAGGATTCTCGGTCTGCATTTAGGTCGTTCCTCCCCCATAGGTCGTTAGGTCGCTCGGCCTTAGGTCGTAGCCCAAAGGTCGCTGTCGTTCGGCCTGCACACATCAAATTCTCGGCCTGCAGTTAGATCGCTCGAGCTTAGGTCGCGACAAGCTAGGTCGTTCCCATGTTAGGTCGTACCATTTACTAGGTCGCTTGGCTTTCTACAGCTAGGTCGCTCCGGTTAGGTCGCGCCTCTTGGGTAACGCCGTTGGTCCCTTTAAGTCGCACCTAGTTGGTCGTTACGTCGCTCGGCCTACTTTAGCTCACAACCCTGTTAAGCCGCTTCCCCTTTGGTCGCTTGGCTTTGGCCACCCCAGTTAGGTCGCTCGGCTTAATACCTCATGCAATTAGGTCGCTCGGCCCTTTAAGACGCGCGTGCGTTTAGGTCGCACCATCCTTAGGCCGGTCACCTCCTTGGCCGTGAGTTTCTTAAGTCGCTCGCCTTTCCTTAGGTCGTTCATACTGATTAAGTCGCACCTACCCCTTAGCTGGCATGCACCTTAGGTCGCTCGGCCTTCATTTCCTCTTAAGTCGCGCCATGCAGTTAGGTCGTGCCATTCATTAGGTCGCACCTGCTATGCCTCGCACCAACTTTAGGTTGCAACATGTTAGGTCGCTCGACCCCTTTTGAGCCACTACCTCCTTAGGTCGCGCCGTGTCATGTCGCTAGGCTATTTCCACTTTGATGGATTTGGAATCGAATTCTTTGGATTTCATTCACGTCTTCGTATGTGAATTTTTGTGATTGATCGGTTCTACGATCATTTTTGTGATTTGTCATTTTTAAAATATACAAACCTTTACCTCACTCGTACGAGAAATCTAATTAAACGGCATAGTAAAACAAATGGTATGAAACGCTTGCGTTTACTTCGTCGGTTAATTCTTGGACTTGTTCGATTGAATCTCTTGTGATAATTTTCTAGTGGAAATCTACAATTTGTTCGTAAATATTTAAGTTAAGCTAGTGGTTATGGGACATGAAGCTAAGCTTATATATTTACTAACTTACTGTAATTGACACTTCTTGATGATCGTTGATGATCAATTTTTGTGATTTAGATTAGCAAATGTGCGATGTCTCTTTGTCTACGAGAGAGACTAAACCCCATTTCTGTGGAGCTTCTGCTCAAATTGGTGGGGTAGCGACCCATGGTCTTCGGGCCATTTTGTGGAGCTTCGGCTCAGAATTAATGGTTAGCTACCATGGAATAGCGTTCCATTTTGTGATACACGTGTTGGTGAGTTTTCATTCTCCCGTTTTGTGATAGGCCTCCCCCTTTTGTGATTTTTGGATTTTCATTGATGATTTCTGGAATTTTGTGTTCCACCAATTTTCGTGATTTCCATTGATATGTGTTATCAATATTTGTGCATTGGTGAATTTGTGTGTCATTTACTTTTGTGATTGGCATTGATATTATTGTCAATATTCATGGTTTTGGTGAATAAAGATATTGAGTATGACATTCCTTTTGATCTTTGAGAAGATTCTGGTGATATTGATTAATCTCTTGTTGATTTTCAATTACATACTTATCACAGTATGGCTTTGTGGTTATCATATGTTTATGTCATATCTCTTATCCTATATCATTTTATCTGATATTTATAGCTAGACTAATCCGTTTATTATTTTCTTATTAAATAATACTCGGGTTAGACCGAAATGTTACAGGTGCTTCTACTTGACTTTACACCTGGGATTGTCACCCTGACTTTTGGCTAACTACTTAGATTAGTAGTTTTTGTTGTATACATTTGAGATATGGACTCATTAATGTATCCATATTCTTTTGTCTAGCACTTGTAGCTATTCTTTTGTGACATTGTGGATCTTGTCTAACCACAACTCTGATGTACACTTTCATGTGTTATGTATTCATATCTATTTCCGCCTTTGTGATATGGATGTCTGTGACTGATTTATGTTATGTTTATTTCTATATTTGTTTCCGAAGAATATATATAGCCACTGTGTAGTAGTTTTGAGTTTGTATCGATGTGTCGAATTTCCACATGTTGTACTATCCTGACATACCGGTGCTCGCACAAAGAAATTACACAGATGGTCGCTCCTCAACAGCCTTATTCTCCATGCTAGTTGACGACATTACCTCGTAGTGTCCTTGGCTAGAGTGGGTATAGAGGTGGGGCGTCACAGTTCGGGTGCAATATTATACGTATAAACTCGTTGTTCTTCTAGGATAAATGATAAGGAGATCCGTCCACTTAAACGGTTAGGGGGTGATCCTCGGTCTTATGTATTGTCTGATTATGTCAGAATAAACCAGTATTGAGCATTTCGAAAATCGACAAATGTTTTTTGGAGCACCCAGGAAATGGAGAATGTACTTGTAAGAGATGACATAGAACCCATGATCTACTCCAAAACCATATACTGTTTAATGGAGGAGATGTATTATATTTTGGGATGTTGAAATCCATATGTGGTTCCGTGACTCGTTGAAGTGTGGGAATCCGTGTGTGATTCCAATATCTATTTGAGATATGGGAATCTATATGCGATTCCGAGGCCATTGTGGTATGCAAATCCATATGGGATTCCTTGATCTATTTTGGAGCGGTGCGTAAGCTATAACGCTGGGCGTAGCCTCATCAGTGGAAATGACTAAAACAGATGTAGGAGGCATGACCATTAGGGTTGGCAAACCCATAGGGTGTACTCGACTCCTTTTCTAGCAATACAGATACCTTCAGTTGTTTTTGGCATGCCGGAGCGACGCACTCGGTCTTAGGAAGACCAGTTATGTTTTTCCTATAATACCTTGGCTAGATAAGGATGATGCTTCGAAAGGATAACTCTGATCCTTGTGCAGGAGGACAGTTCTCGAAGTACTAAGGGCACCTCTGTGGAAATCCTATGCAATTAGTGAACGAGCCTTATCGATTTATATTTTTATACTAGTATTATTGTTATGTACACAACATGAGCATCTCAACTACTTTATTATTATTATTATTATTATTTTGACCCTTAGACATTATTATAATATCATTGGATTTTCTATAAAATGGTTTGGTTATCGTAAGGTAAAAACCGACCGTGTATATGTGCGGGGTGGTCTTACAGTATCTTTATTTTAAAAAGGTTTTATAACTTTAGAAATCAATTGAGTGTGTTTTCTCACGCTAGTTTACCAGATTGGTCCGTGTTTTATAATTTTATAATAATGCGCGGGTCAGACCAAGCATATTGCAGATTAAGATTGGATTGCTTTGGAGCTCAGGAGACGAGATGGAGACTGAAACGTATTCTCATACTTGTTTTATTCCGCTACAATGTTTGTTGAAATTATCAGCAATTGTGAGGACAGACTGTTATAACTGTCTGGACTCGTAATTATTGATTTGTGTACTCTGATTTGAGTTATGTATGTTACAGTTTTGATTTGTGTAAAGGGTTGTTGATCAGCTGTGAGATTCTGTGTTAGTTTAGTTTCTTCTTTCTTCTACCTTCTTTCTCTTTTCCTACCAATCCGTCTTTCCAGCACTCGATTGTTCGGCATGCTATATAGTGAACGTATTGAAGTCGATTTTTGAGGGTCAAAAAATTGGGTCGTCACACGTGGTATCAGAGCTTAGGTTTGTGATATACCTAGGCTTGTGTGGGGATTACTCATTAGAGATAGGGTCAGCAGCACCCTAGAATGAGTTTGAGTGTATTAATAGATATGAGCGTGTATTTGTTAATGAATATTTTTTTTATATTTTATCGACTCATCGATTGAGTATTTATGAATTCTGGTTGGCACGGGAAGTACAACCGTATCAATAGGGGTTTCTAAACTCTTAAACAAGGTAAACCGTCATAGTGTTGTTTTGAAGTGGGTAAGTGAAATAATATTACTCAAAATACTTTGATATAAAATAAATGATTTCATTAAATTATTATAGCATAATTGGAATGTTTGGTTGTTAATATTATAATCAAAACATGATTATAAAAATTGAAATGGATTACATAACCAAACAGAAATTATATAAGTATGGTTATGGTTATACATATGTGTTGTAACTAAAGGTGGATTCAAACCAGAATTTGGAAATATAAATACCAGATATTTAGAAAAATGCATTAAATGGATTTGGATAAGTATTTGGAATTTTAAATCTTGGGGATTTTGGAAATGTTTTCCAAAATGTTGAAAGGGGGAATGGTGATATAAATTTGGACATATATTTGGATGGAAATGTTTCGAATGGGTTTTGGAAATGAAAAAAAGCACTGAACTCACTTCAGTCGCTATAAAATAATACTGGTAATGATAGCCGCATCATCAGTGTTCATTTTCGAGCTTCTAAGTGACGAATTGCTACCGTAGTGATTGGCTATGATTATTTGTTTTGGACTTGTTTGGTAAACCAGTTTTGTTTTAAAAATTCCAAAAGGGATTTTTTTTAGGTAAATCCAAGTTGTCTTAAAACTCCGAAAGTATGATATTATATACAAAAGTGGATATATGTATATTTATGATTTGAAATAAAACCAGGTGATGGATTCTAGTATTTCCATTTAAATGGTTTGTGAAGTCAGAAGAAAATCGGTTATTGAACTTATAATTTGGAGTTGATATAGATAAGAAAGGGAAGTGTGAATTTTAATCATGGAATTAAAGTTAACTTGAGTAAGTTAAAATGAATAAATGGGTTGAAATTTAACCTAAGACAATTTAAATAAAATTGAATTGGATCTGAATTGAATTGAAAATAAAGTTTGAAATGTAAAATGATTATATAATTAAGTTATGATTATTGAATGGAATCGATACACTTAAGCTATAAAGTGATATATATAATCCAGAGTTATGATTATAAGATGTGAATGGACTCAAGTAATTAATATGAGATTATAAGTAAATAAGTCCTTGACTTATGAATTGAGAAATGCAATGGTAAAACCAAAATGAAAATGGTTTGATATTATGGTGAAGGAATGAAAATTCAAGAAAATTTGAATTTTAAATGAAGGGTGAATTAGAATTGAGTAAATTTGATATAAACACGAATTGTGAAGTGATTATATAACTATATGTTATAAATATAGAATGTGAGTAAACTTAAGTGGAAATTCAGGGAATTGTGAATAAATGAGTTGTATGACTTATTAAACTGAGAAAGTGGAAAGGTATGACAAAGTTAATATGGTTAAGTACTTGAAAACAAGAAATGAATTTAATTTAAGTGTAAATGAATTGAATATGATTTTGGAGTATGGATAGGATACGATTGGGTATGAACTTAAGTTATAAAACTAAATATGACCTTAAGTAGCATTATGGAATGTTTATTATACACATTAAAAATAATTTTATAAAATGGTTTACAAAAAAATTAGCATGGAATGAAATGCCATTTACTATAAAATGAAGTGAATAACACTATGTGAATTAAATGAAAGTGAATGGAAAAGATGTAGTATAAGCTGGAAATGAAATTAATCTGAATGCAAGTGCATGAACCTAAGCTGAATTGTTTGAGAATCGATTTACATGAAATAATTCAGAGATTAATAAAATTGATTTGAATATAATGAATGTTGAATGGAATGCAATTGAATTGATTGTGAATCAATTTGAAATTGAATATACATTGATTGGAAATGGATAACTGAATGTTTGAACCTTGTGCTTGTTCGCGCATTCGAAATATACATGTTATAATATGTTTGTTTTATGAAAAACGTGTGTTTAAATTGTTAAAGGAATGGAATGTTATAAAAAAAATTCATGGTTATGAAACTTATTTGCTTCATGTGAGTTAGTACAGGTATAGGGAGCTGTTTAGATAGAATTTGGGTTGCATAATTGCATATAAATTAAGCGAACTCGCTTAATAAGGCTAATATAAGGTACACTTGCACATTAAAAGAGAAAATGATATAAATGTTGACATATATTGTGTTTATGACCGTTTGGGTCGATGTATATTATATTTATCATATTTTTGATACTGCAAAAAGCTCTCCGTACAGGGAGACTCTGTCAAAAAAATTGAAAGTTTAGAGTGTTAGAAATTTTTTGGGAAAAAAATGTTTTTCTAATTAAATTTGATTTAAAAATATTGCTTGAAATAATGGAATTTGATGAATAAATAGGAATTAGTAGATTTGGGTGAGCCTAAAAGATTTAGGATTGGCAATAACATAATTTTAACAAAATGGGTTTTGAAAAGAAATGGTATGGAGCATTTTTCCTACCTTGGCAATTTCGGCGACGAAATTCATTTAAGGGGGAGGAATGTAATGACCTGGAATTTTGGGCATTTATTTTTGGACGTTTATTTTATTTTTAAATGTTGAATTTGAAATATTATTAGATTTTTAATATGGAGATTTTGGTTGAATTATTGAAATGGTTTTAATTTTTAAATATAGGGATTAAACAAATTTGGTGAATAGTAAATTTAACATTTCAAATTTGGTAAATATGTGAATTTGTGATTTAATATGAATAGAAATGGTTTCTAATATGGATATAAATTCTATTTGAATAATAATTGAGTTGGTAAGTTTTTAAAATTTGAATTTCATGTAATTTCGTCGAATTTGAAAATCATTCGATTTAATCAACACGATAAAATAGCTTTCCGAGGCTCCATCTCGGAATTCAACAAACCCAGCTCCACTGGATCCATAATAGTGTATTATTATTGGATTTCAAATTTCGTAGCATTTGGAGTTACAGTTTGGTCGTACGGAATAGAAAAGCATTGGAATTAATATTGGAAATTTAATATTATAAGTCGATTCGAAAAGCTATCTTCCACATATGTTCGAATGAGGCCCCGAAATATGTTCCATTGTGTTTGGAATAGGGTAAAAACATTATAAACACTAGGCGGCATGCTTCGTTTGGAGTTCGTTTGGAAAAGTACGTGAATAGTGGAAATAGAAATAAAATAATGTGTACATGTATACATACATACATACACACGCAACTCTCTCCAGTCCTGACCCTAAATTAACTCAGCCGCTACCTTATAATTTAATGGTTGAAAAACTCGTGACTTCCTTCTTCCATATCTCAAGATCCACTTCCTTATAATTTAATGATAATTGTTTAGCGGAATTTATTTTTGATTCTGCTATTTGATTAATTTGGACACTGTCAAGGCAAATGGATTTATATTGGACAAATTGACATGTTAACAAATCGTTATTAAGTGTGGATTTGATTTACATATATGACTGTTATGTAATGCTTGTAATTTAACTTTGATAGTTAAATTAAATTGAATGGTAATTGATAAGTACCATTGGAATTTCCGAGCCACGGTATAACATTGGTAAGATCATGGTTTCTATTTAACTTCAAATTTTAAAGTTTGAAGTTAGAGATTATATTTAACAATTATTACGCAAATTGTTTTGTTTAAATTTTTATTTACAAATGTTTTATAAAATCATTGTTTAGTAAGATTAATTTTGTTTTAAAATTAATTATTAAATTGATTTTGTTTAAAGATAATGAATTATTAATTATTATTAGTTATTTATAACTAGGAATTTTTTTCTATAATAATACAATTCAAAAGTTGAATAATTTTATTTAAAGGTTGATTTAGTTTAGTTTATTAAAATTTAAAATTTTAAAGGTCAAGTGATTATGTTATAAAAAAATGTTTTTAAGGTATTTTTATATTATCAAAAAGGGTTGAGATATTTTTATGATGTTTAAAATCTTATTTATTATAATTACATAAAATAAATTGTTTATAAAAGAAATCCTTTATGTAAAGGAATGGGTTAAAGGATTTATAAATGAGTAAAAGGTTTGTAATTTAAAAAGGGAAGTTTTACAAATGGTTTGAGATTTATAGAAGAATATTTCCCTAAATTAAATTTCGGAAGTTATAAAGAAGTTTTATAAACAGATTTGGAGATATTTAGAAAATAAAACGATTTTGGAAATAATGGTATATTTTTATAGCGTAATTCGAGGGGCAGTGATTGCCTACAGTTTGGGATGTTTTTCGTTGGGATAGTGACGTAACCATTGCGCAAACTAAGATCTATGATTGATTGCAAGGCAGAAATCGAAAGGCAGAGATTGCCAGAGTTAAGTTTGGATAGAGACGCAACCATCGAGCCACGATTCATGGTCTATACCGAATGGTACTTCCATGTCTAATTTAAATTTGTTTTTAAGTATGTTTGAAAGAAAGGATTTGTGAGTATACTTATTCAGATGAAATAAGTTGTAACGATAGGGACTTTCGACCCTTGAAAATCAGCATAATACGTTCACTGTATAGAATGCCGAGCAATCAAGTTCCGAAAATATCAGATCATTATGGTTTAAGAAGAAAAAGATAGAAGAAGAAACATAAACAATAACACAAAATCCCACAATCACAGTGGAACAAAATATAATATATAATAACAGATCTTTATACAAGGAAAACTGAACTGTCAATATATATACAATCATCAGAGTACAAGAACCAATGCATCAATATAGAAAGTTATTATAACTTCTCCTTACCAGTGTTGACTATACAGTCTACTCACACAGCGGAAATATAATCAAGTACGTAATATACGTCTGAAATCCTCTAGCTCGTCACTTGAGCTCCGAAGCACTCTAAATTGAATCTGTAATACTCGGTTTGACCCAAGTATTATAATAAAATTACACCCGAGTCAGCCAGGAAAACTAACATGAGTAAACACACTTAGTTTGAATTATTAAAATTATCGAAATCCTTTGAAAAACAAAGGTATCTCGAAGACCGCGTCACACATAAATACGGCGGGTATTCCATTTACGATAGCCAAAACATATTTACAGAAATTCCCATGATATGATAATAGCGTCCAAGTAACAATATTTATTAAAATAGCCAAATTTGTTACATTAATTAAATTCTAGCATACTACGCTTTAAAATTGAAACCGTAAAGGTTCGTGGTGGTTATTGAATTGAAGTAGTTTCAGATAATGCTGATATCCGATCCCGGTCTCTTCGAACTCAAAACGGTAAATTTGAAAAGGCTTGTTTAAAATAAACAATTCTACAATTAGGGTGTCAATATTCACATATGGAAATTCATTCCATATGTTCATTTTAACATGACCAGTCCATTGAAATTTATTTGCTAGTAATCATCACATTTTTCGAAATTGGAATAGTGATCAGTACAAGCCGTTTTAAAGCAAATTTAAATTTGTTTGGCTACTAAATGGCACAGACATTAGATAATTTAAAGCAATATCTAAGAACAATATTAGTCAGAACATAGATTGTCGACTTCAATCAACAATTTACAAAATTAAATTAATTTACAAATCAGAGCCAATCTAGTTTAAATTCATCTGCGTCAAAACTATTTTTTTAAGTCCAAATTACTAGTTAATTGAGAAATTTATAAAATGATTTTATATTAGTAAATTTAAGATTAGACAATACATTTGACAGTCAATTGATAATTTAAGTATAATAAACTAAATAAGACATTACTTATGTATTCATTTCAATCGATTGAATCGGTAAAATTTTACATTGTAGAAAACTTGATCATATTTATTCAGATGAAGTACTTAGGCGATAGGGACATGATGCAAGAATCTGTGCATCGATTGGGCTCAAAACGATTGAGAAAATAGTGTTATAAGTTTATAGATTTATTAAATATAAAATCAATTATATTTACTTTATTTTTCCAAACCCAGGCCACATACAAAACCAAGCCCATTACTTCCTCACAATCCCTTCTTCCAGTTTTCTTTCCTTTTTCCCTCTCATATCCCATATGCGTGCACGAAACTGTGCTCGTAAGCGTGCACATGCACACGGCCTCTGGGCGATCATTTTTGACGCCGACCTTCCCCACAGATTACCCACGACCTCTACCACTCAACTACGCACCTAAAACTCCTACCACACCTCAGTTTGAAGATACAAACTTCCAAACCAAAAATTATAAACATGCTAAGCACTCGAATCACCTCTCCTCGGCATCCCTGGCCATTATCCATCACCAGAATCTAGCCAGAGGATCGCCATCATCTCCTTCATTGATCCCCCTTATGCGCATCCCTCCTTCATTCTCTCCACTTCGCCGTTGGCCACGAACCCGATTCCAATCGCAAACCACCTTAAACCATACGTCTGCTCGTATCGCCTCTACACACTTCTAAAAATCATCGTACAATTTTTCTTGTATACGCCATTACCCAACGCTCCACCACGCCCAATACCGTGGCACGACATCAACCATGATGTTAGAATTTGCCGAAATCCCTAATTTCGATCAACTACCAATCACTTCCTCCCCACGCCTTTAAAAATCCTCAAATCACCTCCAAAAATCATGTTTTTCAATGACGAACACGTTTATATTTTCCATTGATTAAATTTTGATAGATGAAAGTCGACCCTAGTTGACATACTTACTGTAAAAGGAGATTTTCCCTCTCCATGCTTGATGGTTTTAAACAAAATCAATTTTAAAATATACTACACCTAAAAATAACCATCTTTCGTTTTGGAATCAAGATATAAAACTAATTAGATGATGAGATGTTGAATTTTTAAGGTTGAAGGTTTAACAGTTTTATAAGAAAACATGTACAGGAGATAGAAGAAAACACAATACTTGGATGCAGGGTGAACCATCAGGTCTAATTCACATGTACAAGAGATGAATACATATCAATACATGTATACTTGATATAACAAGGATTTATTCAGGTTAACAGATATACGGGTGTACAAATATAAAACCAGTTAAATAAATTTTTATATATCTTACTCATAGTTTTACAAAGTGATGAACATTGCTGCCTTAATCCCCTCTTCAGGCTTTGATCAACTTAAAACTTTTAAATGTTAATGGCAGATCTTTTTTTTCTTTTTTTTCTTTTGTATAAGTAAGTGAACAAGTGAACAAAGGAGGCCATGTTTATATATATGGAGGCTGTAAAGAGACAGTGAGGCTATATGGTGGCTGTAGTGTTTCATGTACATGTTTTCACCTTTTTTTTCTCTTTTTCTGATTTTATTTTTGAGTTTGATTTGACTTATTGTATGCATGACTTAATTTATTGTATGCTGATTTTATGTTTTATGGCTTGAATTAATGTTTCCTATCATAATGCTTCCATGTGAATATATATCCTACATGTGTGTATATATATATATATTTACACTATTTTTACTATATGTATATATTTACCTATTCAATATCTTACACACACATATATACTTATGTATATTTTGTCATCATATACATATTTACATTTTCATCTATTACATGTACATTTAGATATGCACATGTTTACATACACACACACACACACACACACACACACACACACGGATATTTATATTTCCATATGCACTATTTTTATAAACATATACCCATATATATATAGTTATAAATTGGAAATTTGTCGTTATGAAGTTTCTACATGTATGTGTACCTACATATACATATACATACATACACACACAGATATATATATATATATATATATATATATTAACATATACACATATATACCTCTTTACATATTTACATATACATATATATATATGCACACACACACACACACATATTCTATCATAATTTTTGAGATTTTCCCTGATAAAGTTTATACTTATATATATTTTTTATCATATTCATTAATTAGCATTTGAAAATCCTATATAGCTTTCAAAACTTTCATATTCAAATATCATAAAATTTATTCATTCGACTTATGGTCTTTTATTAACAACCAATCAATCTCGTATTTAAGAACAAACATTTGTTAATTCGAGTTCTATTATTAACCCCTTATAATCAATATCAAAAGGTCATATCAAAGTTTGTAATAATCATTTATCTTATTGCACATTCATTCAATTTCTTTATTAAAATGGCATTTATAACTTTAGAAATTTTTAAAATGGCATTTATAACTTTATTAAAATGGCATTTATAACTTTATTAAAATGGCATTTATTAAAATGGCATTTATCTTACGATATTTTTATTTTAAAAAGATTTTATAACTTTAGAAATAAAATTGAGTTTTTTTTCTCATGCTGGTTTACCAGACTGATCCGTGTGTTATAATTTTATAATAATACTTGGGTCAGACCGAGCATATTGCAGATTTAGATTGGATTGCTTTGGAGCTCAGGAGACGAATTGGAGACTGAAATGTATTCCCGTACTTGTTTTATTCTGCTGCAGTGTTTGTTGAAACTATCTACAATTCTGAGACAGGCGGTTATAACTGTCCAGGCTGGTAATTATTGATTTGTGTAGTCTGATTTGAGTTATGTATATAATAGTTTTGATTTGTGTAAAGAGCTGTTGATATTATATATTATTCAATCCACTGTGAGATTCTGTATTTTTTTAGTTTCTCCTTTCTTCTACCATCTTTCTCTTTCCCTGATAATCTGTCTTTTTGGCACTCGATTGTTCGGCATGCTATGCAGTGAACGTATTGATGTCGATTTTTGAGGGCAGAAAGTCAGGTCGTTATAGATTTGACCTCTGATATATATTCCATTATGTTCGAAATAGGATTAAAACATTACAAACGCCAAGCGGCAAGCTTCGTTTAGAGTTCGAAATATTTTCGGATGAATAATGCGCAAATAATTTTATATAAAAGGACCCCAAATTCATTCATTTGCAAAAACCCTAGGTTAAATGTTCACAACCGCCACTTTGAATTGAATGGTCAAAAATCACCATCCTTCCTCCTTCAATTTCTCTAAATCCATCAAATTTTACAAGAAACTTCCAACTGCAAAATTGAAGAGCACGTCGGGCTTTTGCTTTTCAATGGTCATGAGCATCCAATTCACAATGAATGGGAAGAAATCTGGCCACGTTTTGCAACCGTTTGGATTCGATTTCCAAGGCATTAGCTACGATTTGGGGGTGCGGCCTCTAGGTGCAGGCGAGGTGGAGGATGATCTTTCACGTGGTGGTGTTCGATTGTCTCCTCGACGATCGTGGAGGGAGCGGCATAAAGATGACCGAACGCGTATGGGTTCATGCATGATTAGCCTGGGAACCTGAACGTACATGAGGTTGAGAAATGCTTTTTGTGTTGTCGGTGTGAAGAGATTGGGATTGGATTTATCTTAAAACCATTTCGGACCAACATATGTGTAATGATTGTGCAGGTTGGTCGATGATAATGAGAGTTAAGATTTTCATAGTGATGACTGCTTGTTGATCATTTTGGGTTAAAATCCTAATATACATATAGTAGTAGTAGCCTCTTGTTATGAAATATCTATTGCAAGGGCTATCGCTACTAATCCTATAGGATGTGGTAGGAGAGTACCTTCGGTTTGTCTTGTTCCTGAACAACTTGTATAGATGAGTGTCTAACATTGCATTTCTAAGATTACGTACATTGGTTTTTTTCAAGTACATCATGTGGTGGCGGAGAAGGCAACTTCTCTTAGTTTAACACCCTACTTGAGATGTACGAGCTCAAAGGTTGTATTTTTGTGGACGGCAATTAGGAATCAACAGAAACAAAAATGTGGCATTAAAAGATAACGTGATATGTGAAAGGTAATCAATACCTCTTTTGGCCTCATTCCCCGGAAAATGACTGAAAAAGGGATAGAAGCAGCAAGGCTAAGTGGGTCGCTCCCAATTAGAAGATGTCATCACTCTTTTAGATATATCTTTACACACTATGACGTCGTGTATCTGATTATTGTTGATGTATGCTAGTGGCCATGGATTGTAGGTCTGTAATAATCAGAGTGATGACATATTCGATACTATCAACAAAGGGATATGCTGGTCTTGTGTTGGTTTAGGTGTCCAGTATCTAAACCCTAGGTACATCCCTCTTGAGGTGTATCAAGATTTGGCTTGGAAAGGTAGTCCCTTCACCTAGTCATTTGTATGGAATCCAAAATCCGCTACGTGTCTGCCATTTTGTTTTGTAGAGCCTAGTATTGCTGAAATTTAATAATTGTAACAATTTCAGCTATATTAACTATTATTTGTATAATAGACACTATTATAATATAACATGATTTGATATGAAAAGTTTTTGGTCATCATAAGGTAAAAACTTATCCGTGTTTATGTGTGGGTGTATCTTACGAGGTAACTTTCTTTTGATAAAAAGAACTTCTTTATAACTTTAAAATAAGTTCAGTTGAGGTGTGTTTTTCTCATGCTGGTTTGCTAGACTGATCCAGTATTCTTTTCTTTCAATGGTTGGGTCAGACCAAGTGTATTTGTTGGTTTAGATTTGGTGCTATTAGAGCTTCAACAAGGGAGCTGGAGATCTTCGTGTAGTATACATGTATTTGTTTATTTTTCCGCTGCTTTGCATTGTTATTGTTGTGAATTATCAACATTTGCGAGGACACGTTATTATAACTGTCCATGCTAATGATGACTTATTATGTACTCTGATATTGATTTATGTATATTACAGTTTATCTTTGTAAAGATTATTGATCGATATTATATGTTGTTCCGCTACGATGTGAGATTCTATATTGTTTTGGTTCTGCTTCTTCTCTCTTTCTTCTCACCGTCTCTTTTTCTTTCTCATGATCATCTGCTATCAGTGTGCTCTGGGTCGGACAAGCGTGGTTTGGTGTCGAATTCTAAGGGTGTCGAGTGCAGGTCATCACAAAAGGCTCCTACCAAGTTCTCCAGTTAATGATGTGATAAAAAACAGCGGGAAGATGCATAATGCATTAGTTATGCTATAAGATTGAGGTTGTATACCATGTTATTTCCCTCTATTGGACACTGCCCATGTGTAGAAAAATCTACTCTTCCATATTTCATGGGAATCTTTGGCCCAACAGCCTCCTGAAAAATATAGTATACCTGAAATTCTATACAAAAGCACAATTTTACCATATTTTTGTTTCACCAAATACATTTCAGTCCCAACATCAATAGTTGAGCACTAGCCAACTAGAACAAATCCATATACGAAATGTCAGGATATTTGTCGTTGAGAAGTTGGATGGGCTTTATGGCATTTGTAAGACCTGTAGCATTTTACCACATTATTACCTTTTATACATTAGCAATTTTGTAAATGATTATGCAAGAAAAGTATGTCAATAGAAGCATTAGCTGCATGTTTTAATCAATAAACATGACATCAATGGAGCCTTCAACTTAATATAAGTATACAATTAAATACATTCAGATTATACAATGAACAAGGCGTATAGTAATTGAAGAAAATTAAGAAGATGTACGATGAACGGCCAGAATATGCAAAGAATTATCTTATAAAAGTCAACTATGCTACAGGTAGATATAAATGTCCCACTCTAGCAATAATGTGTGCGCATGTACATTCACCTAACAAATTTTTCCTAATTGACTTGATACACTCCTCTCTCCCTATATACAACGTGGCTTCCAAATACCTTAGCTAGTCAACTCATACACTTCACTCCCATGCATCTACTAAAGAACATTGGAGATGATTCTCAATAGTAATTATTTACTCTTTGACTAATTAAGATATATAGTAATAAAACACCAAAGTCGATTGTATATTCAGGCACTATACTGTAGTTGTCAAGAAAAAGAATTATTTTCTATTTTCTTCCGTACAAATAAGCAGTACCATAAATAAAGCAATGAATGGTCTAATATAATGCATAAAAAACATCGGATGGGCCTAAATAGATAGCTCTAATGATAAAATGTCTCGCTTGTAAAATCCAGATATTAGCAAAACCCAGAATAACCTATGTAACAAAACCAAAACAGATCTAGTTTGCAAAATCAATAGCTCATTTACTCAAAAACCTAATCCAAAATTAAATTAAATTTAAAGGTAAATCACTATATTAGTAAGATGATGCCAACCCTTAAATTGGATCCAAAAATATCTCGAGTGAAAAAAATGTAGAATTCGAGGTGATAGAGAGATTATTACTATGATAAAGAGATAATCTCAAACAAAAATATCTCAAGCAATGCAACCCTTAAACCAGGTCCATCAGCCCTAATGATAACAATAAAATATATTGATTGGGGTTTTGTAGTTATAGCAAACAAACCATAGAAATTAAAATACCTCGGCAAAATTAAGGATTTGCGATTACCTCGATTTATCGATTTAGCCTTGCGAACAAATCTGAAGGAAGAAAACGCGAGTAAATTGAAGGAAGAGTGCAACAATGAAGTGGAGTGGAGCAGATTGACAGAGATAATTAGAGATGAGCAGCGTAATGGAGAAGCAAGAGGAATTTTGTTGAACGAGGGTAGAAATGTAACAATGGAGAGGGAAGGAGATGGGAAAAACATGATATGGTTTTTTTCAATTAGGCAGGAATACGGAAAAAATTTGGCCGCGATGAATTATAAAAAACAATAAAAAGAAAGGGCATAAGTATTACTTGTCCCTTTCACACTACAAACACCGCCAATAAGTGCAACTAAAGGTAAGTTGTTTTTTAGTTAGTCAACTGACCCTAATGGTTTTGCGGGCTCACCAATAACCTATACTTCTCTGTATATTCCTTTATGTGTGTGATATTATTTTGATCTTACTTGTAACAATGTCCTATACACGGGAATTTTGGACTTATATTAGTTAGGGGCTATTTGCTAAAGTATAAGGTGCGACCCTATACCGATCCCATCTGATATTCTAATGTCTAAGCAATTTACTTAGGTATTACAACCCCATCAAATTTTCCTTGAAAATATTTCTTTTATATTGATTAACTCTTTAAATCATACTTAAACAAGGAAAATATATTATTTGATTTACTCAAATATATTTTCCATGGTGTATTCTTTGCGCAAAACAATGCTGATGAAAACCTAAATAAATAGGGTTATCTATCCCTTTAAAACAAGTTAAAGACCTTCTTTAACTTAGAAAACATTAGGTTTTAAATCCAAGATATCTCCTATGAAACCCTTGTTTAAAAACTTTAGATAATCTCGTTCAAATCCATTGAAAGTACCCCTTTCAAAATAGGTTAACTACTTTACCTTAAAACACTAGGCCGGAAGGCCAAAACATACATTTCGAAACCTTTAAAAATAGACCTTTCGAAATCATTGAAAGTGCCCCTTTGAAAGCTTTACAAATCCTTAGACATCCTCTTTTCAAAACACTTTAAACTTGCCTTTCGAAAGCACTAGAGACCTTCCATTCAAATATTAAAAGTAAACCAAAAACATTAGGGAATCTCCCCTTCGAAACCTTCATTATATATCTTTCGAAAGTATTAAAGTCGTTTACTTAAATCAAACATTTTGACAGCACTGGGTTCAAGTAAAAGTTTGCGAAACATAGCTTCAAAACCCTTTAAAACCATTCCTTTCGAAACCTATGGATTTCACTTTTAGTATATCTAAGGGTCTTAAAAGAGCTGAGGCGAAAGCATTATTCCTAAGTAAAAGAAAGTAGATAGTTTCGAAACCAACCATTTCGAAAGCATGGCGAAGCTGCTTCCTAGTTTAAAGGAAAAAGCACACATTCGAAAGCATTGGTTTGAAGGGTTGAATGCAGTGGTGGGGCTTTCGACCCCTTAAGCATGTTTTAGAAAAAAGGTGGCAACCCATTCGAACGCTCTTTCTTTATAAAAAGAGAAGCAAGTTGGTTAAGTCGAAAGCACCAACCCCTTCTGAAGCATGTTTCGACTCTATATCTTCCACCTTTCTCCAATCCACTACATACCAAGGCATTGGTACCGTGTATTGGTCTCGACTTAGTTGGATGCAGATGTATGGGGTCAAAAGGTGACTGCAAGAAGTGGCGAAGTAGTAATCCTTTACAAAACTGATTTTTAACCTTTAAAAGTAACATCTTTCCAACTAACTTGTCTTATTTATCACTATATAACTGGTAGCCAATTCTTTTAACAAAAAACTTTTTCTAAAAGTGCTGCCGAATTCAGTAATTAACAATTTTTAAACATTAACAAATTGCCCTTTCACCTTTTCTAAACATATATAACATTTAAGTCTCATACCTTAAATAATTTTATATCTTTATAAGATACTTAGGAAAATTCTTCAAAAATTTCCATAAATAATTTTTAATATGTTTTCTAAATATTTAAATTTTTGACCTAAAGTTAACATATAATAGCCGAAAATAATTTAAACCCAATTTTAACCATTTTCTTTGCTAGAAAATTCATAAAAAAAAACCATAACAATTTGGAAAATTATGAAACTTGACACCCATCTCTAATGTTTTTGTCCTTATATTAAAAGGAAAGCCATTTGGATGTCATTTATTTGGTTTTAAAAATCAAATCAGCTCCTGAAGTCTATATGAAACAACATAAATCATCAACAAGCATATATATCCATTTAAACAATCAAAACACGACATTATTCTTGCAAAATAAGTTCAGATCTTATCTAAAAACCGAAAGCAATAAAAATGAGATGTAATCTATTATTCATCTTAGCTTGTTGTTAAGGAGTTTGAGATTTTTCATTGAATTGATTTGACTAAGGTTCCTTCTTGAATTCTTGCCTATCTTCCCCTTGCTTTCTTCTAATGGTGGCCAACCAAACTCTATGTTTAGTTTGTTTGTAAATGTTGGAAATGAGAATGGGATAAGGGTTTAGGGTATAAGAATATAACTTATTCCTATTTTTCCTTATCTTATTACCTTCACTTACTTCACTTTAAATTTTCATTTGTTTATTCATTACTTAAGGCATGGCTACCTTATTTTATTCAAGTCTCAATCCCCAAACAATTTACATTATTTCATTTAATTTATCTAACTAAATGTCCTAAATAATGTTAGTCAAAATTAGGGTCATTACATGATAGAGTTAGGGGTATGCGGTAACAACCGGGTTTTCAACCCTTGAAAATCGACATTAATACATCCTCGTGCCGCAAATCCAAGTGCCGAAAAGCCTGATTGTTAGGGAAAAAGAAAATGAAGATAAAACAGAATCTCACATGAATGGAATAACATATATTATTTGAACAATAATCTTTATAGCAAAAAAAACTGAATATAGTATCAGAGTCTAACCTAGATTTAGCACGAATAGTTGTGAACCCTGTCCTTACAAATGCTAAAAAATAAAAACAAATGCAATAGATGCAGCAGATAATAGAATATGCACATACGAAGATGAAGGTCTCCAGCTCTCCTTTGGAAACTCCAAGCGTCTTCAACTAAACTTGAAACTACTCAGATCTGACCCAAGCATTAAAAATGCCTAGACCAGACTTGATAAACCAGCGAGAGATACACGAAAAATGATGATGTAAATCAAAACCATTGAAAAGAAGGGTATCTCATAAGACCACACCCACATATAAAGATGGATGGGTTTTATCTTATGATAACTAAAATACTTTACACTGAAAATACTTTGATATTATCATTAATGACATTAGTTTGAAAACACATTTCAAGTAATATATCAAAATAAAGTATCAATACTTGGACTAAGTCTATGGTAATATATCCGGACTAGGTCAACGGAATATATCGAACAGAATATATGATACCAAAGGGGTAGTCGAAATGTTTGCATAGAATTATAGCTATTTTGAGACTACAATCAAAACCGTAATGCTCAAATTGCGATTGGATTTCAAACATGATAAGGAACTAGTGGCCTTTTTCCTTCATTCCACGCATATCAAATATAGTTCCCACGGTGCCTTTATCGCTTTTAACAAGAAAGTCACTTGGAAATGCACTTGCTAAACTACCAATATCCAGTAGCCTTATCGCTTTTCACAAGCAAGCCACTATATCAAAATAAATGCCTTGAGGATCCAGATTCCACCAAACTCCCTCATACTCATAAAACCAATAGCCTGAGGTATACACCCTACAGACCACATAATTACCTTATGATCTCCGGGATGTGAGGCTCGTGAGGCTACGCCCGATTTTAAAAAAGCCACGCTTTGCTTTTCACAAATTCATGCTTTATTCTTCCATAAATCACATTCCACTTAGAATGCCACATTGTCATTCCTTCGATCACTATTTACTTCCACGAACATACAACCACTAAGCTCGTACATCTCAAAGAAGGGAGTTAAGATAAGAGAATTTTCTTTCTCCTCCACAAAGCAGATACATTTGTAAAAGTCAACGTTGTGATTGTAGAAATGCAATGTCAGACATTCATCCATACGAGTTCATTCTGTAACTGAACGAAACTGAAGGCACTCCTCCTACTACCACTAGTAGCGAGTAGTCTTTGTAATCCAAAGATTTTAAAGCATAATGGACCACTGCTATAATAAATTCCTCTATGTTGGGAGCGACCTAGAGAATGTCAATAAGCAGTCCTCCCACTATAAAGATCTCTGGTCTTCAATAATCATCATCTTCAACATGGCATCACTATCAAACGCATACATTGGTTCGAAGTAGTTTTTAGATAGCAGTTACCCCAAATCTGACCCGGTTCCTCTAAACCAATCATCAATTAAAAAGACGTTAAGTTCATATATGATTATTAATCATTAATCAATTTATTAGTCTTTTTATTCATTCAAAAATATCTCTTAGAGATATAGTAATTTAATTATTCCTTCATCTTCTTAACGGTATGGAATCATTAAGACTCATTCATCAAATCATTTGGTAAATTTAAACCTTTTTAATCTTAGAATAATTCCAAATCAATTCAACTTTTACTTAGGAAACTATTACCATATCATTAATTAAACCTTAATCAAAGATTTCTTATTTCAAAACTCAAAACTTTGATTGAGTTAAAATCATGTTATCTAGGATGTTAATCCAAAATTAGTAAATATTAAATGAGTAGATTCTATATAAATCATCTAATTCTACTCAATATCAATTCCTGCATTCAAACAGTACTATGGGCAGAATAATGGCGAAATTGTCTTTTAAATTCACGAATAGTACGGGTTCCCTCTTCGAGCTTTAACATCGAGTACAAGAAGATTATCGTCATGAAATCCAAGTTATGTATATTTGGAAAATTATATCCTTTATACATTGGAAATTTTTGATCCAATTAAATCAAATTTACTATCCCCTCCGTCGAGCTAGTCCAGATAGTCAAGAAGAGCGGAAAATTGGTTTTTCAGACTTAAGCCTAGACACTATCTCTCTAACACCCACAAGGCGGTCAAGTTACTTGATAAACTCTAAATCATTAATCACTCAACCATTCCATAAATTTCTCAGTTACCTTTAAAATGCTTTATTTTAATTATTTTAAAGCATTTACAAAAGATTTGGAAAGAACGGTTGCGTTTAAAATTGTATTTCAGAAGTTATAGAAAAGTGCTACGGAAAGTGCTGCTTTAGCTATATTAATTAAAAGACTTTCTATTACATGGAAAAAATGTGACGCCCCACCTCTATACCCACGCTAGCCAAGAACATTACGGTGAATGCTGTCAACTAGCACGGAGAATAAGGCTGTTGAGGAGCGACCATCCGTGTAATTGCTTTGTGCGAGCATCGATATGTCAGATGGTATAACATGCAATACTTTATCAAGAGGAAATCCAACATACCGACACAAAATCAAAGCTACTACACAGTGGCTATAATATCTTCGGAAACAAATACAGAAATAAACATAACATAAATCAGTCACAGATAATTCATATCACAAAGGCGGAAGAAGATATGAATATAACACATGGAAGTGTATATCAGAGTAGTGGTCAAAAAGATCCACAATAATACAAAAGAATAGCAACACGTGCTATACAAAAGAATACAACTATGAGTCTATATCTCAAGTGTATACAAAAAAATAAACTACTAATCTAAGTAGTTTGCCCAAAAGTCAGAGTAATAAATCCCTAGGAAGAAGTCAAGCAGAAGCACCTGCAACATCTCGGTCTGACCCGAGTATTATTGAATAAGAAAATAATAAACGGATCAGTCTAACTATAAATATCAGATGAAACGATATAGAGTAAGAGATATGACTAAACACATGATAATCACAATGCCAAGCTGGGATATATACAAGTAATTGAGAATCAACAAGAGATTAATCAATATCACCAAATCTACACAAGAATCAAAGGAAATGTCATACTCCTTATTTTGTTCACCAAACCATAAATATTGACGATTATATCAATGTCAATCACAAAAGTCAATGACACACAAATTCACCAATACACAAATATTGATAAAACTTATCAATGGAAATCACGAAAATTGGTGAAGCATAAATTCTAGAAATCATCTCAAGAAATCCAGTCAGTGACACACAAATTCACCAATACACAAATATTGATAAAACTTATCAATGGAAATCACGAAAAATGGTGAAGCATAAATTCTAGAAATCATCTCAAGAAATCCAGTCAATGACACACGAATTCACCTATGCACAAAAATTGATAAATCATATCAATAGAAATCACAAAAATAGGTGAAGAAGAAAATTCTTGAATTCGACACACGAAATCCAGAAGTCACACAAAATAGGGGGGAGGCCTATCACACGAACGGGAGCATGAAAACTCACCAACATATGTATCACACGAACGAGACGCTATCTCATGGTAGCTAGCCATTAATTTTTGACACACGAACGGCCCGAAGACCATGGGGCGCTACCCCACATATGTGAGTAGAAACTCACACAAACGGGGTTTAGTCTCCCTCGTAGACAAAGAGACATCGCACATTGCTAGTCTAAATCACAAAAATGATCGTCATGATCATCAAGAAGTGTCAATTACAGTAAGCTAGTAAATATATGAGCTTAGCTTCATGTCCCATAACCACTAGCTTAACTTAAATATTTACGAACAAATTGTAGATCTCCACTAGAAAATTGTCACAAGAAGTTCAATCGAACAAGTCCAAGAATTAACCGGCGAAGTAAACGCAAGCGTTTCATACCACTTGTTTTACTAAGTCGTTTAATTAGATTTCTCATACGAGTGAGGTAAAGGTTTGTATATACTAATAGCTTGGAAATCGGTTTGAGAAAACGAGCTTTGTAACAAAATAGTGTTGAAATCGTTTTGATGAAAGAATCTTTATATTTACTACTAGTATTGAAACCTTTATATTTTTAAAGTGACAAATCACAAAGAAGATTGTAGGAACAATCAATCACTAAAGTTCACATTCGAAGACGTGAATAAAATTCCAAGAAATCGATACCGAATCCATCAAAATGGATATTCCCATAAATCACGAAGAAAATGTCATCAAAGTCGATAATAAGTGATAATAACAAAAGGGAATCAACACGAATCGATTAACATTGGAAATTCAATCCAAAAAGGCAAATTGGACTCAAACAGCAGGTTCAGACTGAACAGAGTTTTCAGTCGACTGACCCTGTACCTGGAAATTTTCCAGGTTCAGGAAACTTTCTGTTTCCAGGTTCAATCGACTGAATCATGCCTGGAAACTTTCGGGTTTCAGGTTCAGTCGACTGAACAGAAGATTCAGTCGACTGAATCATGCCTGGGCTGTTTTTCAGCCTATCCAAAGGAAGAGCAAACTCCTCCAAAAAGCAACCGGTCGAACATTGGCTCTAAGGGTTTATGCCAATCGACAACCCGGCCCTATATGCTCCTCGATGCATCACCAAAAACATGATCAAACATCCATAAAAGGATTTCACACAAATTTGACTTAAAAAACCCAAAAATTGGAATATTCACAAAACCAATCCAAATCAAGAGCAAATGCACATGAAGAAGTGTTAGGAATTCATACCCAACAACCAAAGATAATTATAGTCATAGATGTGAGATAAAAATCTCACCTTTGAACCCTAACGATTGAAGAAGATGCTTGAAAGCAAAGGAGAATCAACCACTCTTCAAATCCAACTCAAGAAGCTTGATTCTAAGCTTTAAAAGAAGAACATCCCCAAAGTTAGGTTTAGGAATTTCTGAAATTGATAAGAGATTGAGTTGGAGAAGAAGAAGAGAAGCTTACCAATGGGTTCTTCTATTAGTTTGGAGCTAGAACTTGATTTGCAAAAGAAAACTAGGGCTTGAGTTTTAATTTCTCACCTCTCCCACCATTGTTGCTAAAGCTTGAGTATTAGGAATTGGAAATGAAGTAAATGAGGAGGAGAGGGGTTGAGACTGAATACATAAGTGGGCTCAGCCCAAATCAAAACCCTAAGTGAAAAAGTAGCAAAAATCAATTTTCTCCAAACATATCGAAGCTTATACTCAAAAAGGTCGCAAACAACATTTTAATCTCAATGGGAGTGGTCCCGAGTCCTAATTCTACCGTATGCAAAAAGTAGCTTTTCGGACTAAATTTCGAGTATCAAAAAAAAATATTTAAATAAAATATTTAAATATGACATCAACAAATATGCGGGTTGTTACAGACTCCCCTCCTTAAAGAAATTGCATCCTCGCAATATTTAAGAAGAAGATATATAGTAACAACCATAAAAGCATATTCAACACAAAAGAAGTTTGAAATAAGAAGTTCACCTCAAAGAGCACGGGAAAGTAAGTCCGGATGTGATCGCTCGATGAACTCTCTAGACTCCCAAGAACAATCCTTAGGATTTGAAGACCATTGAACTTTAACAAGCGAAACATCTTTATTTCGAAGTCGTTTGACTTCCAAAGCAATGATACAAATAGGATGTTGCTCATAAGTTAAATTAGGCGAAACTTCAATCTCTTCCACAACACCGGGCTCAAGAATAGAATCGGAATCTCGAAGACACTTCCGAAGTTGAGAAACGTGAAACACGTCATGGATAGCAGAAAATTGAGCCGGTAATAAAAGGCGATATGCCATGGAACCAATACGTTCAGTGATAGGAAATGGCCCAATATATCGAGGCGCTAACTTTCCCGATCGACTGAAACGCACAACACCTTTCATAGGTGACACACGAATGACCACAAGATCTCCCACAGAAAACTCTAACTTCCTTCTCCGGTTATCGGCATAGGATTTTTGTCTACTCTGGGCTTCTTTCATCCTATGTCGGATAAGTTCAATCTTTTCTGTGGAATCACGAATAAGATCTGGACCTAAAACCAGCTTCTCACCGGCCTTAAGCCAACAAGAAGGAGATCGGCATGGCCTTCCATAGAGTGCCTCGAAAGGTGCCATACTAATACTAGATTGGAAGCTATTATTATAGGAAAATTCAACAAGTGAAATATGATCTTCCCAACTTCCACCAAAATCAAGAACATATGCACGAAGAAGATCTTCAAGAGTTTGATTCACACGCTCGGTTTGTCCATCGGACTGAGGATGATAAGCGGTGCTAAAATTAAGCTTCGTTCCCAAAGCTTTTTGAAGACTCTTCCAAAATCCATTAGTAAACAATGGATCACGATCACTAACAATAGAAGTAGGAACTCCATGCAATTTAACAATTTCTTTAATAAATTTTTTGGCTAAATGAGGTACGGTTCGATTAGGTCGAACGGGAATAAAGTGGGCGGATTTAGTAAGCCTATCAACAATCACACATAAGCTATCATGACCCGAACGAGAACGGGGAAGGCCATCTATAAAATCCATGGAAATCTGGTCCCACTTCCAAATTGGGATTTCTAAAGGTTGCAATAACCCACCGGGCCTTTGATGTTCGGCCTTAACGAGTTGGCAAGTCATGCAACGCTTAACGAAGTTAGCGATGTCAAGTTTCATTCCCTCCCAATAATAAAGTCGCTTCATATCCGCGTACATTTTACTACTACCGGGATGAATGGTAAATTTAGAGCGATGTGAATCTTCTAAAATATCTTTTCGTAGATCACTAATATTTGGTACGATAAGTCTACCAAATTTTCGAATGCCGCCACGAGAATCGATATCAAAGTCTTTCAAACTTTCAATATCAATTTTATCCTTAATATTTTGGCAAAGAAGAGCCAATTCAGGATCTAGCCCTTGAGCTTCAAGAATGCGGTCTAAAAGAGAAGGATGAGCCTCAAGGCTACATAAAACAAGTGATGAGCACAAATCGGATACGCGCTCTCGAATCTCACAAGTGGATAAAATCTCGAGATCGTTCCATTTGGTTATCATCATAGAAACAACCGCTTGTTGCTTTCGACTAAGCGCATCCGCAACGCGATTTCCCTTTCCGGGAGTATAAAGGATATCAAGATCATATGGTGCAAGAAATTCGAGCCAATGCTGTTGACGCAAATTAAGTTCCTTTTGAGAGAATAAATACTTCAAGGACTTATGATCGGTGTAAAGAACAAATTTCTCTCCTAAAAGATAATGACGCCAAATACGAAGGGCGAAAACAATAGCCGCGAGCTCTAAATCATGAGTGGCATATCTAGTCTCAGCAGGCTTCAATTGCCTAGAAGCATAAGCAATAACACGTTCTCTTTGCATAAGAACGGCACCCAAACCAACGCGACTAGCATTGGTGTAAACAACGAAATCTTGATTCCCCACGGGAATAACAAGAATAGGAGCATCAGAAAGGAGTTCTTTTAATTTCTGAAAAGCAGTTTCACATTTGTCCGACCAAATGTATTTAACATCTTTCTTCGTCAAGCTAGTGAGAGGCACGGCAATCTTAGAAAAGTCTTTGATAAAACGACGGTAATAGCCCTCCAATCCGAGAAAACTACGAATCTTTGTTACACTCTCCGGTCTCTTCCAATCTTGAATCGCTTCAATCTTTGAAGGATCCACGGAAATTCCGGATTCGGAAATAATATGACCGAGAAACTTCACACGAGATTGCCAAAAGTGGCATTTAGAAAATTTTGCCTTTAATTGATTACTCCTAAGAGTTTCCAACACAATCCGAAGATGTTTTTCATGCTCCTCCTCGGTTTTAGAATACACAAGAATATCGTCGATAAAGATGAGAACAAACCGGTCGAGGAAGTCTTTGAAAACTCTATTCATAAGGTCAACGAAATAAGAAGGAGCATTCGTTAGACCAAATGGCATAACAAGCCATTCATAAGATCCATAACGAGTACGGAACGATGTCAAAGGAATACTATCCTCTGCAATACGAAGCTGATGAAATCCAGTAGCTAAGTCTAATTGTGAAAAGACTCTAGCACCACTAAGTTGATCGAATAGATCATCAATCCGAGGTAAAGGATATTTATTTTTGATAGTAAGATCATTAAGCTTGCGGTAGTCAACGCAAATCCTAAGTGTTCCATCGGATTACTTCACAAAAATAGCTGAAGCTCCCCAAGGCGAGGAACTAGAGCGAATAAATTGCTTCGTCTCCAATTCGGATAATCGTTTACGCATCTCCTCGTTTTCTTTATTGGACATACGATACGGAGGACGAGTGATAGGTTGAGCTCCAGAAATAAGATTAATTCTGAACTCAATTGCTCGATTAGGTGGTAATCCTAAAACGGGCTCGAATATGTCGGAAAATTCACGAACGACGTGAAAAGAGAAATAATATCACCCTCATCGTCATCATCGTCATCACGAGGATTTAAAGAATATAAAGATGCAACCAAGCTGGAATCCGAATCTTTAAGATTAATAGAAATCTGCCTAACAGAATGAGGATGTCAAAGATGAATAGTCCGCTCAGGACATAGGATATGAGCTTCATAACGGTTAAGCCAATCCATTCCCAAAATCATTCCAAAGCCTAAATAACGCATGACATGCAAATCGGCTCGGAAAGAAAAATCACACAAAATAATCTCGACATCTTTACACAATGAACTGATTGTCGCGGATCCACCAACCGGATTCGCAATTCTCAAAGAAGTCATTAAACACAAAACATCCAAAGAAAAAGTATCAACAAGTTCTTTTGATATAAAAGAATGGGACATACCCGTATCAAAAAGAACTCGAATAGGATGATCACGAAATAAAATAATTCCATCCAGAATAGAATGAGAAATACCTTGGCCACGAGATGTGTTGCTAGGGGCTTGAGCAACATTAAGCTTTCCCTCCTTCCTATTTTGAAGTTTGGGACATACATGCATAAAATGGTCCGGGCTTTTGCAATAGCGACAAGTACGAGGCTTTGAACACTTGTTCGCAAAATGGTCTTTTGAACCACAATTATAGCATTTCCCTTGAGTAGAGGAAAAGGTATTTTCAACAGGAGTTGCTTGCCTCCCTTTCTTATTGGGATAAGGGCCTTTGAATTTGTTTGGCCTCTTCTTGTTGTTGAAGTTTGGTTTGGAACCGACCACTTCAACATCATTCTCCCTATCCGCCTCTTCAAGACGAAGAGCGATATCAACGAGTTGGTCGAAAGAAACTTCTAATTTTAGAAGTAATGGCTTCTTGAGATTTTTGTTGAAGCCATAGACGAACCTCTAGTTTTTCTTTAAAGGGGTGTTGACGTATTCAACCCCATATTTGGAAAGTGACTCGAAGGAGGCGACGTAATCAGTCACGGAGGACTCACCTTGAACAAGGTCTATAAATCGTCGAGCCAATGTCACTTTCTCTGCTTCTAGTACAAATTTCAACTCGAAGCGTTCCCGGAATTGCTCTGAGGTGAGATCCGCTTCATTAATCTCAAAAATAAGAAGCTCGTACCAGTCCAATGCTCTTTCTCGGAGCATACTAGAGGCCACCTGAACTCAGTGAAGGTCAATAAGATTCATGCGAGAAAAGATTCGATCGCATGACCTTAGCCAAGCCTGTACTTCAATAATAGTCTCGGAACCTTTGAATGGCTCCCCACCCAAATTAGTGTAATCGTTGCACAAGCGTGCAAATCCCGACTTTGGGTGAGTAGGTTCCGGGTTAGCTCCAGCTGCTTGAGCATTCGTCACTAAATCAAGAAGCTGTTGAGTAGTCATAAAAACTCCATCTTGGGGTGGAACACTAGATGGTCCAGCTCTGGGACGGCCTAGTCTAGACATTTCTCTTCCTTAAGAAAGAAAGAAGAACAAGAAGAAGATTATTCACTAATGAATATCAAGCAATCTTGATAGATAAAACAAGGAATCATAAAAGAAAATAGGATGAATCGGTACGAAGACTCGAATAAAATCCTAAAGCACGACTCCTAAGAAAGACTTAGGACGATGATCCTTGTTATAATATTCCATATTGTTCCGAAGTTTGGCTCTGATACCAAGCTGTGACGCCCCACCTCTATACCCACGCTAGCCAAGAACATTACGGTGAATGCTGTCAACTAGCACGGAGAATAAGGCTGTTGAGGAGTGACCATCCGTGTAATTGCTTTGTGCGAGCATCGATATGTCAGATGGTATAACATGCAATACTTTATCAAGAGGAAATCCGACATACCGACACAAAATCAAAGCTACTACACAGTGGCTATAATATCTTCGGAAACAAATACAGAAATAAACATAACATAAATCAGTCACAGATAATTCATATCACAAAGGCGGAAGAAGATATGAATATAACACATGGAAGTGTATATCAGAGTAGTGGTCAAAAAGATCCACAATAATACAAAAGAATAGCAACACGTGCTATACAAAAGAATACAACTATGAGTCTATATCTCAAGTGTATACAAAAAAATAAACTACTAATCTAAGTAGTTTGCCCAAAAGTCAGAGTAATAAATCCCTAGGAAGAAGTCAAGCAGAAGCACCTGCAACATCTCGGTCTGACCCGAGTATTATTGAATAAGAAAATAATAAACGGATCAGTCTAACTATAAATATCAGATGAAACGATATAGAGTAAGAGATATGACTAAACACATGATAATCACAATGCCAAGCTGGGATATATACAAGTAATTGAGAATCAACAAGAGATTAATCAATATCACCAAATCTACACAAGAATCAAAGGAAATGTCATACTCCTTATTTTGTTCACCAAACCATAAATATTGACGATTATATCAATGTCAATCACAAAAGTCAATGACACACAAATTCACCAATACACAAATATTGATAAAACTTATCAATGGAAATCACGAAAATTGGTGAAGCATAAATTCTAGAAATCATCTCAAGAAATCCAGTCAGTGACACACAAATTCACCAATACACAAATATTGATAAAACTTATCAATGGAAATCACGAAAAATGGTGAAGCATAAATTCTAGAAATCATCTCAAGAAATCCAGTCAATGACACACGAATTCACCTATGCACAAAAATTGATAAATCATATCAATAGAAATCACAAAAATAGGTGAAGAAGAAAATTCTTGAATTCGACACACGAAATCCAGAAGTCACACAAAATAGGGGGGAGGCCTATCACACGAACGGGAGCATGAAAACTCACCAACATATGTATCACACGAACGAGACGCTATCTCATGGTAGCTAGCCATTAATTTTTGACACACGAACGGCCCGAAGACCATGGGGCGCTACCCCACATATGTGAGTAGAAACTCACACAAACGGGGTTTAGTCTCCCTCGTAGACAAAGAGACATCGCACATTGCTAGTCTAAATCACAAAAATGATCGTCATGATCATCAAGAAGTGTCAATTACAGTAAGCTAGTAAATATATGAGCTTAGCTTCATGTCCCATAACCACTAGCTTAACTTAAATATTTACGAACAAATTGTAGATCTCCACTAGAAAATTGTCACAAGAAGTTCAATCGAACAAGTCCAAGAATTAACCGGCGAAGTAAACGCAAGCATTTCATACCACTTGTTTTACTAAGTCGTTTAATTAGATTTCTCATACGAGTGAGGTAAAGGTCTGTATATACTAATAGCTTGGAAATCGGTTTGAGAAAACGAGCTTTGTAATAAAATAGTGTTGAAATCGTTTTGATGAAAGAATTTTGATATTTACTACTAGTATTGAAACTTTTATATTCTTAAAGTGACAAATCACAAAGAAGATTGTAGGAACAATCAATCACTAAAGTTCACATTCGAAGACGTGAATAAAATCCAAAGAAATCGATACTGAATCCATCAAAATGGACATTCCCATAAATCACGAAGAAAATGTCATCAAAGTCGATAATAAGTGATAATAACAAAAGGGAATCAACACGAATCGATTAACATTGGAAATTCAATCCAAAAAGGCAAATTGGACTCAAATAGCAGGTTCAGTCGACTGAACAGAGTTTTCAGTCGACTGACCCTGTACCTGAAAATTTTCCAGGTTCAGGAAACTTTCTGTTTCTAGGTTCAGTCGACTGAATCATGCCTAGAAACTTTCGGGTTACAGGTTCAGTCGACTGAACAGAAGATTCAGTCGACTGAATCATGCCTGGGCTGGTTTTCAGCCTATCCAAAAGAAGAGCAAACTCCTCCAAAAAGCAACCGGTCGAACATTGGCTCTAAGGGTTTATGCCAATCGACAACCCGGCCCTATATGCTCCTCGATGCATCACCAAAAATATGATCAAACATCCATAAAAGGATTTCACACAAATTTGACTTAAAAAACCCAAAAATTGGAATATTCACAAAACCAATCCAAATCAAGAGCACATGCACATGAAGAATGTTAGGAATTCATACCCAACAACCAAAGATAATTATAGTCATAGATGTGAGATAAAAATCTCACCTTTGAACCCAAACGATTGAAGAAGATGCTTGAAAACAAAGGAGAATCAACCACTCTTCAAATCCAACTCAAGAAGCTTGATTCTAAGATTTAAAAGAAGAACATTCCCAAAGTTAGGTTTAGGAATTTCTGAAATTGATAAGAGATTGAGTTGGAGAAGAAGAAGAGAAGCTTACCAATGGGTTCTTCTATTAGTTTGGAGCTAGAACTTGATTTGCAAAAGAAAACTAGGGCTTGATTTTTAATTTCTCACCTCTCCCACCATTGTTGCTAAAGCTTGAGTATTAGGAATTGGAAATGAAGTAAATGAGGAGGAGAGGGGTTGAGACTGAATACATAAGTGGGCTCAGCCCAAATCAAAACCCTAAGTGAAAAAGTAGCAAAAATCAACTTTCTCCAAACATATCGAAGCTTATACTCAAAAAGGTTGCAAACGGCATTTTAAACTCAATGGGAGTGGTCCTGAGTCCTAATTCGACCGTATGCAAAAAGTAGCTTTACGGACTAAATTCCGAGTATAAAAAAAATATATTTAAATATGACATCAACAAATATGCGGGTTGTTACAAATTTTTTTTACTCAAATCACTTTTAAAACATTTTAAATGATTTGTAAGATTTACTTCATATTTTTAAACATTTTAAAAATAGGTATCTACGACATTTGCGACTCTGGCCATCGAATTGCTAAAGCACGATTTTCTTGAAAACTTTATTTGCTCATATTTCAAAATTTATTAAATGAGATCTCGATCATTGCTTTTGTTTGAAAACTATAGTCATAAGAGTTCGGAAAATTCTTATTGTAAAGAAATCCGACTCTGATTCCATCTTATAGAAGGATTTAACTTTTATGGCACGAAATCGTGAACTACCGTTACACGACGCTTTTTTTGACTCCAAAATCAATATTTGTCAAAACTTCTACAAATTTAATTTTAATGTTTATAAAACATTTATAGACCATTTTCAAACATTTAAACCAATATTTTCCATATTAAATCTGTTTTTCACTTTTAAATATTATTTTCCAATATTTAACTTATATAATATTATATTTGACTTCACAGATGATTATAAAATCATATTAAATTACATTTTCACTTTTCAAAAAGTTCTCTAAAATAGGAAGTTATTTATTATATATCTTTCAACTATTTTATTTATATATCCATATAAATTAAATATCATTCCTTTAACATTGTAAAAATGTTATCTTTCCTTTTCTCAATGAAACCTTTTCATTTTTAAATCATTTCAAACCATTCCTCTTTTATGATTTCAAAACATTTCGAGGCTTATCTTTCCACATATACCACCATTTATTCCTTCATGAATTAATTATAGTTAACACATTAAATATCATCATAAACTTCACATTATTAATTCATTCAACTATTTCATTCATCCAAGTGAACATGCAATGTTAACAATCAAGTATACATCCAAACAAACATGCCAATCCATGTATAATCATGTCAATAAATTTTATATACTTGTAAATAATTATCTTAACTTGCTTCTAACTTGCAAATTATTTTAATCAATAACTAGAAAGAAAAGTGTTTCTTGAGATCTCACCTTCTTAGCTCCCTCCTTTTCCGTAGCTTCTACGAGTGGTTTCGCCATAGCTTTCGCTCCTTGACAAGCTTCCAATCTCTTCTCCTAGCCAACATAGTTCAGCCTCTAGGGTGAAATCGATCCTACAAGTGGTATCAAAGCTAGGAATAAAAGCCAATTTTGATTTAAAATTTTGATTTTTCAAAAACCAATTTTTGTTTTAAAAATTTGAATTTTTAAAATGGCTACTTTTGTTGAGGGTAGTTCCAATATTATTACTCCTATTTTTGATGGAACAGATTTTTCGAATTGGAAATTGAAAATGGAATTTTATTTAAAAGCTGTTAATATTAAATGTTGGAATATTATTGAAAGTGGATGCAATATAACAGACGAGAAAATTATCTCGATTAATGCCCTTGCTATGTATTTATTATATTCTCATATGAATCAAGATATTTTTAATTTCATCTCTCACTGTGAAAATGCACAGGAAATCTGGAATACTTTAAATGCAATATATGGTGCAAAAGTCAACAGCAATGAGAAGTCCTCCACAACCGACTCAGTTAAAGAAATGTGCTTAACAGGATTGGTAAAAAGCAGTTGTGATGAGGATGATGATGATGGAGCAGCTGAGCTGGCATTAATCATGAAGAAATTCAAAAGGTGGAACCACAAATACGGAAATCCAGCTCTAAATCGAAAATTAAAAAGCAAAATAATCAAAGCACTAGACAACTCATAAGAACATGGGATCATTTGCAACAAATCCAGTGATATCAAGCCCAATTATCCCCGATTTCAACTCGACAAAGAAAAGAAATCAAAACGAAGATGTTTTGCAACCACGTGGAATAAAAGCGATAGCAGTGAAAGTGAGAAAGAAGATATGTGCCTTCATGGGAATATAACCGATAGTGACGATGACGAGCCAAGCGAGGTATCAAAACTTACTCACTCTGAATTACTTATTTATTTCCACGAAATAAATGGCTGTTTTGAACGACTTGGGGAAAAATACGTTAAACTTGAATCGCAAAAAGACACTTTGATAGAATTAAATGAATTACTTGACCAATTAGTTAAAAACTATTAAAGAAGGATCCCTAAGTGTGATAAGTGTCCAACATTCGAAAAGGAAATTAAAAAATCAGAAATCAATATAAAATCACATGAAAATGAAATTATGATTTTAACAGAGAATGAAAATACTAGAAGAGAGAATTCTATTAAAAAGTGCACACAATTGTTAAACGAAAATGAATCTCTCAAAACACAAGTCCAACAATTGTCAACGACTGTAGATAAATTTTCAAAAAGTGAAAAATCGTTGAATATGCTATTAGGAAAGCAAACTGTTAATACGGTTAGACAAGGACTTGGATATAATAAATCAAAAATTATTAAAAGCAATATTAATCAAGTCAACTCTATGTGCACAATTTATAGAAAATATGGACACAATCACAATAATTGTTGGTATAGACCCAAACATGTGAAAACTATACCGATTTGGGTTCCAAAAGGCACAAATATAAAAACTCTCAAAGTTAAACAAATTTGGGTGCCGAAGGGAACAATTATAAATAGTTTTGGGTCTTTACAAAATTGTTTTTCAAAATTTTCTGCCACTAACAACCATGGACCTATAGAAACAAATAAGTCACATAAATCTTTTCCCGTGTAGGTGTGGTGGCAGGCTAAGGAACAACAACAGTGTTCTTTGGATTTTTGGCTATTCCAAGGGCACACCGAGCGACAAAGTAAAGTTCCTTAGCCTAGTACAAAGGTGACAGAATCACAACAGACAACAACGAAAAATATCGTAAAGGTAAAACAGGTAAAGGTATATTAAATGTGATAATCTACACCATATTCTGAATTAAATCAGCCAATGATGTGATGATGAAATAATAATGATTTTGATTCTAACTTATTCAAAATAGTTGGCCAATTATATTCTTATGCCAAAAAACACTATAAAAATCTCTAGATTCTTTGAATTACTTCATATATATCAGTTTGAATTAAAAATAGTGTTTTGTTGGATAATACATTTGGTTATAATACGGCTAACTCTATATTCACGATTTTCTGATTATTTACACGGCTTCAATTCAAATTCAAAAGAATGCCATTTAAATTGCTGTTAAAATTAAGTTTGAAATTTTTGGAGCACACTTCATGGTTTGGTCGATCAAATTCAATAAGTGATAATTGAGTGAAAGTAAAATTCAGATGCAGATTACACTAGTAATCTAGTTGATAGAAAAATTACTAGTGGAGCGTGATTTTCTTTGAGACATTTAGTAACTGTATCATTCATTCAAAGAAAATATCTGCATATTTTTCGTTTCAAATAATTTTCAAGTAGCAGAAAATTTTCTTATAAAATCCCTCGAGAAAATCATTTTTGACCATATTTTCAGATCAGTCGTCTTAAAAAATTGATTTCATAATTATTTCTAAATTTGATTTTAAGCGATTACATTGACTAATCTGACTCTTCTAATGATTATCGAAAAAATGAATAGTGATTGAAAAAGTGATGAGTGTTGATATTTATTATATATTATGACTAGAGACGGTATAATTAGTAAATTTCTTTAGAAATTTAAACAAGAGTTATAAAACTTTTTGTTGGTAAAAATTCCATGATCATCTCTATTTCTATCATATTTCTAATAACCATCACTCATCAAAATTCTATATAGTTTGTCGATATGTGGTACTTTAAACAGGAATCGTTTGTTTTTCATTTTATATTTCTTTTTTAAAATAAATAAATAAATAAATACCAAAGTATTCACTCTCATTTAAAAATCCTCACAGTTATGCATGGGTAAATTACTTGGAATTTGTTATGTGCTTCCATGCTCATTTCACGGTTATGCATGTATGGAACGCATATCAAAAGTTGATTTTTTTAAAAATAAACAAGTTGATTCTAATCCCATTTAAAAGTCCTCACGGTTATGCGTGGTTAGAAGATCCTTGAACTTATTTTTTAAAAATAAAATTGGAATACTACTAATCTCATTTAAAAGTCCTAACGGTTATGCATGGTTAGTAGATATTTAAATTCCTGATATAAATATATCACAAATAGACACAACTGTATGATTTTATATGATGACATCATTCCCATCATTCTAAAAGTGGAATATGCGCCTAACAAAATATTTATGATTTTTATTTGATTTTTTTATTAAAATTTAATATTTATATTCAATTGAGTTTTAATGTTGGATTAATATCGATAACTTTATCCTTATTTTCTCTAACACTATTATTCTTTTGCTGATAACAAAAGGGGGAGAGAAAAGTTAAGATTTTGTTAAATAAATCAAGCAAATGTCAAATAATTTTCAATTTGCATCTAGGCTCATTTGCATATTTTTATTTGTATGCATATATGTAGGGGGAGCTTTGTGTAGAAAGGAAGCATTTAAATAGGGGAAGCAATTAGGATATATCTATGATCAAATACATTGAACATATTCAAAATCTTAAATATATGTTTGTTATCATAAAAAGGGGGAGATTGTTTAATATGCGATTATATGATTTTTGTTTGATGACAATAAACATATATATATATATATATATATTAGTTTAAATGTATATGTTAATGTACTATTTTATTTTTCACAGGTTAAATAAATATTTGCTGAACAAAATTAAATAACACATAATTTAAATTCAAACATAAATTTTATTCAAACAAATATTTATTACAATTTTGAATAGTACAAATTCAAGCTCTCACTATACACTATAAAACTTTGATACAAATTCAATTACATCACAATTTAACTTACATAAATTCCTCAATACATATCACTCACACTCGTTGTTCATCTTCAACTTCATTCCAGGTAGAATCCAGCATCTGAGCAATTTGCAAAAATATTCACTAACGCAGTAAAATTGAAAAAGAAATATTTTAGCAATATAAAATAAGATATGAATTTTGAAAATAATATTTGCCTCAGTTATTTGGGTTGTTCGTCATCATTTAACTTTGAATTCATCACACACGAACAGCTTGCGACATACACAGTGTATCACTGTATATGCCACAAGGCCGTGCACACCGATATATATACACTTGATTAATTTACAGCGACATGTGAGCACAGGTCAAACCCAAATTATCGGATTCGACTCAAGTGCAATAAAATAATGTCACAACTTTCAACACAAGGTCAAATCCGAGCTACAAGCTGGATTCAACTCAAGTGATACAAGTTCGAACAATGCTCAATGCACAGCAATGCAATGCCACCAACACAACAGCAAACAAATGCCACCAAAAACCAAACAAGAGTCAAACTACAAATGTCACAAAGACTCGAGGCTATCAAATACACAGTGCAAAATATGAATCAAGCACATACATACACCTGTGCTGACACACCTATATACACACATAATTGTATGTATGTATACAAGTAGAAAACAACGCGAACTACTAAATCCAGAAATGACGACTAGAAACACAAGACACAATACAAACAAGATGGTGCAGTAGCCAGTAGGACTGAAAGCATATACAAGACTGCACATTTAGGTTAATTCAAGAAAGACTTCACAAGAACTTGAAAGTAATATCAAAGGAAATGTCAAGTAGAGCAACAATGTACAAGTGACACAAGCATCAGACTAAAGTACATCATGAAGCAAAACCAAGTTCAGTGACACAGTGAACATGACAGCAAACAACGGTGCATCGAACAACTCACACATATGCAACCTGACAGAGCTCGAGAATATACATGTGTGAAGAACAACAGCAACCTCAACTTATATGACCAAGTGGTTACACAGTATGAAGTGCAAAACAAACCTCAAATGACTCAAGAGAGATATCAAATACAACATGAATGAACTAATATGGCCAAAGCAACAAAGTCAGGTAAAGCCATGAAACAAATTAAAGTTAAGCCAGAAAACCATCAACTGGGCACATGAAGACCAACAGCAGCAAGTGAAGCCGTAAATCAATCATATTCAAATCTACAGACTTCAAACCAGACAAGGCATGTTTTGAACCGAGTGTAGTTACTGATATCAACTCAATGGAATTGAGATTCATGGAGTGGAATTCACAAATCAAAATCAAGACCGAAGTCAAATGAAAATCAGACTGTAATGACCAAGGAGATCGAACAATCAACAAGCAGTGCATAACAAGAATATGATGAACAAGTCAAAATCGTGGTGGCCAAGAAAATTGACCAAGTTAAACATCAATACCGTAAGATTCAAGTAAATTGAAGAAGTTAGAATCAATCTCAAACATCCAAGTAATAATCAAACGGCCGAAAGCATAATATTGAAAAAATCAAACGAACGAAAATTTTGGAGTTCGACTCCTATAAATTGCAATAATCATCATCCGCAATATCCATCGAGTTCAAGCAAGCCAAAACCAGCAAAGAAAAAGGAATAAAGTATTTATCGAAATCGTAGACGAACTCGATCAAATAGAAGCAGCAGTGAGCAACTCAAAGAAATAGACGATCGACAAAGAGAGGACCAGAATCAATCATACGCTCGATCAACTATCGGCAGCTTTTGTTTCAAAACCATAAATTGGATCGAAGGGATGAAGCCCTAACTTGCAAAGACGAGAAGAGAACCGCCGCTATCTCAAAAAAAACAACGGGCCGAACTCAAAATTATAAAAAGGGAAAAGGGCCGGCTATTTTCTATGGGCTATTGTTTTTTAAATAGGGTTATTTTATTTTAAATTGTTTTTAATGTGTAGTTTCTTTTTAAACCTTTTAAATTTCTAATCGTGTGACTGAGGACAAACTACGTGGAGTAGTTTGAGAATTGGCAACTCAGTGGGTGAGTTGTGGCAGGGTTTTAAGCGTAGAGTTAGGTTTAGTCGATAGGGGGTGTCGCAAGTTTACGTGTGTAAGCGTCTGACTATCTAATTTCTAGTAGAAACCTTGGGGGCAGCACGTAGGCAGGGTTTTGCCGAAGCTGGGTAAATTCTGTGTCGTTCTATCTCTGCATTTTATTATTCTGCTATTTTTCTGTGTTGCTATTAATCTGTGATCTGCGTTGAAATAATTTTATAAGCTTCCGCAATTAATTTTTATAATTAATACCATCACCCTATACACCCTCCTCTAGGGTGAAATCGATCCTACAAGTCTGTATATTGGGAGCGACCCAGAGAATGTCAACAAGCAGTCCTCCCGCTATGAAGGTCTCCGATCTTCAATAATCATTATCTTCAACATGTCTTCACTTTCAAACATATACATTGGTTCGAAGTGGTTTTCGGAAAGGAGTTACCCAAATCCGACCATGGTTCCTCTGAACTAATCATCGATTAAAAAGATGTTAAGTTCGTACATGATCATCAATCATCGGTTAAGCCTCTTTTATCAAATCATTTGGTAAATTTAAACCTTTTTAATCTTGGAATAATTCCAAATCAATTCATCTTTTACCTAGGAAAATATTTCCAAATTACTTACTAAATCTTAATAAAAAATTTCTTATTTCAAAAATCAAAACTTTGATTGAGCTAAAATCATGTTATCTAGGATGTTAATCCAAAACCAGTAAATATTAAGTGAACAGAATCTATAGAAATCATCTAATTCTACTCAAGATCAATTCCCGTATTCAACTAGTACTATGGGTGAAATAATGGCGAAATCGCCTTTTAAATTCCATGAATAGTATGGGTTCCCTCTTCAGGCTTTAACATCGAGTATAAGAAGATTATCTTCATGAAATCCAAGTTACGTATATATGGAAAATTATATCCTTCATACTTTGAAAATTTTTGATCCAAATACATCAAATTTACTATCCCCTCCAACGGGCCAGTCCGGATAGCCAGGAAGAGAAGGAAACTGGTTTTTCAAACTCAAGCCTAGACACTATCTCTTTGACACCCATAAGGAGGTCATGTTATTAGATTGACTCTAAATCATTAATCTTTCATTCCATAAACTTCTCAAATTACCTTTAAAATACTTCATTAATTATTTGAAAACATTTACAAAAGATTTAGAAAGAACATTTACGTTTAAAACTATATTTCAAAAATTATAGAAAAGTGCCGCGGAAAGTGTTCTTTAAGCTCTATTGATCAAAACGACTTTCTATCACTTGGATTTTTTTTATTATTACACTGATCACTTTTTAAACATTTTTAATTATTTAAACATTTATTCCATACTTTTAAACATTTTAAAAATAGGTATCTAAGACATTTGTGACTTTGGCCACCAAAATGCCAAAGCGCGATTTTCTTGAAAACTTCATTTGCTCATATTTCAAAATCTATTAAATGAAATCTCGATCATTTTTTTTGTTTGAAAACTATAGTCATAAGAGTTTGGAAAATTCTTATTGCAAATAAATCTAACTCCGAATCCAACCTATAGAAAGATTTAACTTTTATGGCGCGAAATCGCGGACTACCATTACGCGACGCGCCTATTTTTGACTCCAATCTCAATATTTGTCAAAACTTCTCCAAATTTAGTTTTAATGTTTATAAAAAATTTATAAACTATTTTCAAACATTTAAACCAATATTTTCCATGTTAAATCTCTTTTTCACCTTTAAATATTATTTTCCAATATTTTAACTTATATAATATTATAATATTATAATATTATATTAGACTTCATAGATGATTATAAAGTCATATTAAATTCCATTTTCACTTTTCAAAACATTCTCTGAAATACAAAGTTATTTATTATCTATTTTTCAACTATTTAATTTATATATCCATATAAATTAAATATAATTCCTTAGCATTATAAAAATGTTAACTTTCCTTTTCTCAATGAAACATTTTCAGTTTTAAATCATTTCAAACCATTCCTCTTTTATGATTTCAAAACATTTCGAGGCTTAACTATCCACATATACCATGCCATTTATTCTTTCATGAATTAGTTATGGTTAACACATTAACTATCATCATAAACTTCACATTATTAATTCATTCTTCTTTTTCAATCATCCAAGTGAACGTCCAATGTTAACAATCAAGTATACATCCATATACACATCCAAACAAACATGCCAATTCATGTTTAATCATGTCAATAACTTTTATATGCTTGTAAATAATAATCTTAACTTGCTTCTAACTTACAAATTACTCTAATCATAAACTAGAAAGGAAAGTGTTTCCCGAGATCTCACCTTCTTAGCTCCCTCCTTTCCCATTGCTTCTTCAGGTGATTTTGCCATAGCTTCCGCTCCTCGACAAGCTTTATATCTCCTCCCCTGGAAAACATGGTTCGGCATCACCATGTACAAGGTACTAACTTCACCTTTAGCTTTTCTATTTTCTTCTTAAGACCTCTGGTTCTTCACGCCTTCGCTCTAGCATAACTTACTTCCCTTTTTCCATCATTGGAGCACTTAAAATCTCCTCCTCTTCTCTTAACTTAAGCCATGGCATGAAAGGAAGGAAGACAAACTCCGTTCGAGTTGTAATTTAGGAAGATGGCTTTAGAATGCTTCAAGAAGCTTAGATCTATGGTCGGAGCTAAATTTTAAGTGGTTTTTGAACTATGTCTTTTGATTTTGGATTGGAAAGCCATTGATGAAGCTTGAGAGAGAAGAAATGAAGAAGGAGAAGAAATAGGAGAAAATAAGAAAGTGGAGAGGTATTTATAGAAGAAACTTAGGAATTAAATAACATAACTTGTCATAATTATATCTAGTCACGTCACTTTCTTATATATATATATATATATATATGTATGTATATGTATATGTATGTATAATTATTATGTCTAGCCAAATCACTTTTATTATATATAATTATTATGTCTAGTCGCATCACTTTCTTTTATTTATATATATAATTATTATGAGATAATTTATTTCTAATTGTATTGTTATCTAATTATTCAACTCTTATATATATATGTACATATAGTGCACAAAGACGAACAATGTTCCCGACAACTTTCTGAAGTCGAAAGGTTGAAATTTCGGAAAACGTTCTTCGATCACATTTTCTGTTTTTCTAGAAATTATTTAATTTGGTAAACAAATTTTTAAAAAAAATTCACCATCATCATTAATTAATTAAAATGAGTTTATTTCATTATAAAAATTATATATTTAATATTTAAAATTAATTAAATATTCACTAAACAAAGTGGTGAAATTCCAGGTCGTTACATATGCCCTAGGAGCAATTATGTATTTATTACATATATCTAACTCATTTACCAATCTTGTCTGAAATAAAGGTATTTTCTTTCTGTTATATGCTTAATAAAATGTGGTTATATTAATTAATCAATTTAATTAAAAGTATATTTAATAGAAAATCTACAGATGGTATGTTTTGTGATAGTAGTTACAAAGTGTCGTAAGCGTGAATAACTTATCATAATGAAACAAATATACCATTTTAAATGTTCCTAGCCAAGATGCATCAAGACTAGATATTTATGTATCCATTGATGTTAGAGTACATAACGCTCTCCAAACGTTGGGTAGTGTATTACTCATAACTGTTGGGCACCAAGGGGTACGTATCGATGGTTATTGGATAACTATGGAATGACTCACTAGATAGTTTTCTATTAGTTAATATAACTAAGATCAAGTAGAGAATATCGATGTGACTGATTTACATAGTTCTCTCGACTTGAGAATACTGTTGATCTTTAATATGGAAGCTCCGCTTTGGTTATTGTTAAATCATGGCATGGAATCCATCGAACGACTATAGTTGGGTCGAGTAGAAGCATTGGAAGTGAAGCACTATTCAAGAGAGGATTCGTATCCTTAGTTATATGAGGTTAGTAACACGGTCAACTCAAGTCAACTCAAAGTCAAAGTCTCTGGCCAGAGCATTTCGGTTAATGATAATTGTTATTATTGAACCAAAAACTTTGTGTTTGGACTATAGACTTGAATGTGGATGATATTGGAATTTCGACCATTACCAAATTCCATTAATCCAAAGTGATATAGTCTTGATGAAGAGAATTGCTCTAAAAAATTGTCACTATTAGGTTCTGCTTATAATAAGTAAAACTGGGTTTTACCAAAAGATGTGTATGCGATAAATTCGACCAAACTGTCACACCACTTGCTAAGTGACGTGTGAACATTAATATTCGAATAGTTCGATATTAATCGCTGGCTAAATTTCACCTATGAGTCGCACAATCGTAATGATGAATTCCTTGAGAACAACGTAATTTAATTAATTTATAAAATGTTGTAAATTGATAAAATTAATTGATATTTGAGAAATATTAATTAGTATTTATTTGATGTTTGGAAGTTTTTTTGTAATTATTTTAATGCATTTATAATAGTTATATTTGCGGATTGATATACGATATCGATGTAATTTAGAGATAATTGCATGAAATGATTTATGAAATTTTTATATCATTTGAAGACATGGTTTGTGGAAATTTTATGTCATTTGATGACATGATTTATGGAAAGTTTATGTCATTTGATGACATATGTGTAAAGAAAGGATTAGAAAGAGAGAAACTATCAAGGGAATTAATTTGGCAAGTTTTAATTAAAGAATGGGAAAAGTTTCATTCTTTCAAATAAAACATATTCTCTAAATTATTTTGTACGTACAATTCATTTTCCTTCTCATTCGTTCGTTCTCCTGTTCTACTCCTAACTTTTCATGGCCGAATTAAAACAATGTAAACGAATTTCCAAAGTCTTTCAACTCCAAATAAAATAAAACAAAAGTGGTTCAACTATCTCTTGCAATGATAGGATGTGGATCTTAGAATTCTAAGGAGATATCATCATTCAAGGCATGACTTTTAGGCAGCATCCTAAGGTGATTCAATCAGATCTAGAAGCATTCTTTGTTCAAGGTTTAAATCAAAGGTAACATCAACAAGGTATGTTTTAAGGATTGGGTAGCAAGGTATGTCATTTTTATATATAGATAATGATTTTGCAATGTTTGATGGAAATATAATTTGGCTTCATAATTTATATGATGTATTACTCTCTTGCTTAACTAAAAAATTGTTCATCAAGATTGAAATTATTTGTTGAATGATATAATTGAGTTTTCATTTGATAGATCAAAATTAATTTTTTTTATGTTTTAAAAATACATTTAAGTGTGATCTATGTTTTTAAACGTTCTAATTAAATTGTAATTCTTCAGATCTGAATGTTTACATGTTCGAATTGATTAGCTACTTTTATTTACTTTGTTAAATTGAAACTAAATCTATATATTTTAAAATAAAATGTTTTATTTTAGTTCTATGTTTTAACATTTAATTTAAATTCCATTTCTTTAAATTTGGAAATTTACATTTTCATGTTAATTGATATTTAAACTTAAAAATGAAATTTATATAGAATCAATACAATGTTTCAATTGTCGACATATGTTTTGATCTTTCACAATAAAGTGTAATTTTATTTTTGAATTTTAATACATATATGTATGTATGTTTGCACGTATTACTTGCACTATTTATTGCATTAGACATTTACATTCGAATAAAAGGAATTTTAACAACAATATCAAAGTTTTGAAATTGACTTTAATAACAAATTTATATTATTAGAAAGCTTTGATTGAATTCCATATATACATATTTGGATCTACTTGTATATATTCATATAAAATTTATTTTTCTTTGCATATGTTACATGGTATAAAATCGTTTCTCTTTTTAGTTAAGACAATAATGTATAAATACAATTCATTATTTACCTTCCATATTCTTACATTATGGTACCTATTGATTGTCACTAAAATGTTGCATTAATTAAGTTTACTAAAAGGGAAACTATATCAATCACCTATGTCATCTCTTATTTATTTCCATTTCAATTTCAATGTAATACCCATTCAAATTGTTCTTCTTTATTTTATGTATACGTATTAATTACCACTGGCTATGCACACTCCCTATATGTTGCACTTGCACAATACTTACAATTTATGCCATATTTAGATTAGCCATTAATATTATTTTATTAATCAATTATTTAATTTGATTTAAGACAAAGGAAATGAAAAGTTTATTTCTCTAAATAAATTTATGCCTCCCATTAATTGAATAAGTTAGGAGAAAGGAAATCTAAATTTTAATTCTCTAAATAAACTTATGCCCCCTCATTAATTGAATAAGTTGAGAGAAAGGAAATGAAATATTTCCTCCTCTAAATAAATTTGATAAGTAAACATTACACACAAATTTGTATATAAAAGTATATTTGGTATACTCTAACTTACAGGCACATTAAATTAAAGTGAAACTTTATTTATGAAGTAAAATAAAATATTGATTTTATTTAAAAGAAACTTAAAAAAGTTCTAAATGAATTTAGATTTCATAGGCCCACTAAAGATCCAAAATACTTGAAAATTTTAAATTTAACCATTTCTTTCGCTGCGGGCTAACCCTATTCCTTCATTACAAACTCCCCTCCTTAAAGAATTTCGTCCTTGAAATTAAGATACGGTACTCATAAAAATTAATTATAAAGTTAAAACATACCATGAAACAAATCGGGATAAGTATCTCTAATCTTGCTCTCAACTTCCTGAGTACAGTCTCTCGTCGTCACTCCACTGGACGTTGACTAATCTGACTGTCTTCTTCTTTAGTCTCTTCTCATCCCTCATGACTATATGAACTAGTTTTCTAATATAGTAAAATTCGGTTTCATTACTAAGTCATCTAACACAGTCGGTGCTATAGTAGTCTCTGGATCTCAAATAAACTTCCTTTGATGATAAATATGAAAAACATTGTGGAGTCCTGCTAAACTACTTGGTAACTCCACTCTATATGCGGGTCTCCAAATCCTTACTATAATAGGGAATGGTCCAACAAATCTTGGTGCCAATTTTCCCGATTTTCAGAATCTGATTACATCTTTCATCGGTGACACCTTGACAAAAACATGATCTCCAATTGAAAACTCTAAGACTTTCCGTCTCTTATGAGCATAACTCTTTTATTTAGATTGAGCTTCCTTCATTCTGACTCGAATGAGCTCAATCTTTTCTGCAGCTTCCCTAACCAAATCCGGACCGAGAACTAACCTTTCTCCGATCTCTAACCAACAAATGGGATATTCGCATGGCCTTCCATAAAAAGCTTCAAACTATACCATCCCTATACTAGTCTGATAACTATTATTATATGAAAACTTGGCTAAGTGTAGGTGATCTTCCCACGATTCCCCAAAGTCTAGCACACAATGCTCTTAACAAATCTTCTAAGACTTTGTTATCCCTTTCCGTTTGTCTACCTGTTTGTGGATGGTAGGTGGTACTCATCTTGAGCTAGGTACCCAAAGTCTTCTGTAGACTTTTCCAAAACTCTATAGTGAATAAGGAATCTCTGTCACTTTCTGTACTACTAGGAATTCCATGTAGTCTAATTATATTCTTTATAAATAATTTAGCCAAAACAGGTGTCGTCCTGGTTGAGTTTACTGGAATGAAATGGGCACATTTGGTTAATCTATCCACTATAACTTATATGCTTTCATTTCCTCTATTTGACCTTGGTAACCCATCTATAAAATCCATTCAGATAGAATCCCATTCCATACCAAAACATCTAAAGACTGAAGTAACTTACTATGTTTTTTATGTTTGACTTTTACCCTTTGATAGTTCAAACACTATTTCACCCATAAGCCTACATCTCTCTTAATGCCTTCCTAAAAGAAACTTCTTTTCATGTCCTTATACATCTTAGTTCCTCCTAGATGAATAGTGAACTTCGAACGATGGCATTCTCCAAGAACATCCTTCTTAATGTCTCCCACATTCGAAACACACAGTTTCCCTACTTCCTTAACCACCCATTCTGGTCAAGACTGAAAACTCTCAAGTCATCGCTCTCTTTTCCATCCCTTAACTTTTCGATTCGTTCAGCTAATAATGGATCCTCTTTTTTCTTAGAAACAATCTTTTAGATCATCACCGATCGAACTTTCAAATATGACAACATAGCGGTTTTCTTACTAGATCTAGTTACAGATCTCCAATCTGCATGTAGTCAATGCTTCTACATCTTTCAAATCAGCTATCATTGCCAATACTACATTCTGATGTTTCCTGCTAATTGCATCTGCAACTTTATTGCCTTTCCCTGGTGTGTATTCAATAACAAAATCAAAAGCGGCTAAAAAATTTAACCAACTTTGTTGTCTGATATTCAACTCCTTCTGAGAGAATAAGTATCTCAATGACTTATGATCTGTATACAATTCGAATCTTTCACCCAAAAGGTAATGCTTCCATGCCTTCAATGAGGAAATTACTGCAACTAATTCCAAATCATGAGTTGGGTATCTAAACTCATGCAGTCTGAGTTGTTGAGAAGCAAAGGCAATCACTTTACCTCTTTGCATTAACATAGCCCCTATCCCTATTCCACAAGCATCCGTGTACATCACTAAGTCCTGATTCCCCTCTGGAACAACTAACATAGGTGCATTTGTCAATAAGTGTTTCTGCTTTTCAAATGCCTCCTCACGTTTATCCTAGACAAACTTCACATCTTTCTGGGTTAGCTTAGTCATTGGTGCTGCTATCCGTGAAAAATCCCTAATGAATCTCGAATAATAGCTAGCAAGTCCAAGAGAACTTATAATCTCAGTCACCGTCTCTGGTATCTTCCAACTATTCACCGCCTCAATCTTAGCCGGATCTACTGACAACCCTTTCTCTGAGACTACATAACCAAGAAACTTCGTTTCTTTCTTCCAGAAATGACACTTTATAAATTTTGCTTTCAATTGCTTCTGCCTCAAAGTCTCAAGCACCACTCTAAGATGAACTTCATGCTCTCTTTCATCATTAGAGTATATATAACATTCCTGAAATTTATCAAGTTTAATTTGGAAATTAAATTTATTTGTGAGAATAAATTGTGGATTACTTAGAGATTTGTAGAAAAATAAATTATATTATAAATGGAATTTTGGGCATATTTGAATTCTCCAATTTTAAATAAGATATATATTTGTATAAATGAATAATAAATAGAAATTTGATTTAAAATATAAGGATAAGTATCTTATAAATAAATATTGGATTTAGAAAATCAAATGTATTAGAAATAAAATAGAAATTAAAAGCTTGAGATTAATAAAAAATTAATGATAGTTGTTTCTAAATTTTTAATTATATTAATATTTGGAAGTTGTAATGAAAAGAAAAAAAATTAGTATAATCATATCCAAAATGTTATTTTTAAGTTAAATTTTCCTATACAAATAAAAGTGATTAATTATTAATATGTAACCAAATTTTTTAAATCATTCTTTCCTTTTTTACAAAGTTATGCAAAAATGGATTATAAAAAATGTATGAATGTAAATTGTATATACATATATATACAAATGAATAAAGAAGTGCATTTATTTATAAAATAAATATGATATAAAAATTTATATAAAAATTTCTTTTATCTTTGAAAATTACAAATGATATACCTTCACATGGAAGATGGAGTAAAGAAGTAAACATTACATTGGAATCTCATGATCATCTTTTACAAATTGCATTCATTATATTTAATTGAATAAAAAAAATGAAATTTAAAATTATAGAAACCTTTGAGCTCCCCCATATGCAATTATTTAACATTTCAGCAAATCTGAAAAATACAGTAACATTAGATTGAGATCTCAAATCTGAAACAAAATCAGTAAAAGATAATCAAAGTACAAAGGAAATCAGAGCAAAGATCAGAAGAAAAAAACCTACAAGCAAAGCAAAAATCAAGATCTATCTCAAAAGAAATCAAGCTGGAAGCAAACTACAAACTAAATCCAAGTGTTCAAAATTTTTAAGCCTGTAGTTTAATCTGTAGTTCATGTAAGATCAAGCTCAGCAACTCAGGGTTTTGAAAATCAGAAGCAAGTTCAAAAAGGGCCTGAAGCAGACCTGGAAAAACACTTCCAGTTTCAAAAGCCTCAAACCTAATCATGAACTGGATCCTCTAAAACAATCTAAGGCAAGTGAAATTTCTTTTTAAAAAAAATCTGAATTTGATGTTGTAATCAGATATAAAGCAAAGATTTAAACAATCGTATTTAACAGTTGTAGGGAAAATAAAGGGGTCTCTGTTATATGTAAAAGGATTCAAAACTGTAAGTAAGAAAATTAAAACCATTGTTATTATTGAAATGAATAAACAAATGCAATGGTGATTAAGCAAAGATTTTATTTACGAGTTCCAGATTCAGAGCTTCAGGCAAGCTAAAAAGAAACCAAAGTTTAGAGACCAAAAAAAATAGATGCTTATATTCTTCTCTGTTTGCAAATACCCAGGTGAGCAAGTTTCCCTCTAAAGCCTAATTATGTTGATATATTGTGATGGTATGATGATTGTTTGATTGTGTGATGGTTGAATATCTCAATGAATGCAATGTCTGTATGAATATCATTGCATGTCTGCATATGTAAAAATGTTTGTGTGTATATGACTGTACACATATGCCTCTTTTACATCAACAGAATCAAGTGCAATATATAGATAAAAAAATAATATCTTCTTACCCAATCCAATTCAGGTTATAATTCCTGAAAAGAAAATGCTTATGACAATATAAGTTGGGTTTAAAAATGATCCAAAGTAAAAACATATAGTAAATACTTTAAAAAATAGAAGTGACGGGGATAATTTAATTCAAGTAAAAAATCAATAGTTTGAATTTCATGTTCTAACTATATGAATTGATTTGTAATACGAAATCATGAATTTAGGCGATCAATTTAGAATATTTTGTTTATTATATTGTGGGAAATTTTGGGTTAAACGAAAAATGGGTTTTTGTCGATTGCCGATGATCGACGCAAAGATGATCGTAGAGATCAAGGCTGAAGGAGGCTAAGGGTCTGGGTATCATCAGAAAAATAAGGGTGGAATTTTCTAGGGGCCGTGGTGGTGTATTGATGATGAAGTAGGGTTTAGCGACCCAGTTTTGCCGATGGAATATATGAGAATAATCTGTCGTTGTCAAGACAATTCAGGTCATCAGACTGAGGGGGTTAGTGGCATCACATTGTGACGAAGTTGTGGATAAAGTGGCGACGACTCAGATTGTAACAACCCCCATATTTATCGAGTTTATATTTAAATATTTTATTTAAATATATTATATCGTTAATCGGATTTTGGTCCGAAAAGCTACTTTTTGCAGACGGTCAAATTAGGACTCGAGACCACTTCCATTGAGTTCGAAATGTCATTTACAACTTTTTTAAGTATAAACATCGATAGGTTTGGAGTTAGTGAAATTTCACTAACTTTTCCCGCTTTGGACTTTGGGTTAGTTTAGCCTATTAAGCCCAAGTTCCAACCCCCTTCTCCTCACTCTTCATAAATTCCTAACTAACTTGAAATTTTCATTAATGGTGAAGAGAATGGGAAATTAAAACTCCAAGCTCAAATTTAATTTCTAATCCAACATTCAACTCCAAATTCAAGTAGAAGATATTGGATTCAAGCTTTGGATTGCTTCTCCATTGGCTTCAAGCTTCATCTTCATCCATTTTAGTGAAAAGGTGAGATTCTTATCTCATAAATCTAGTCTATAACTATATTGGACTGTTGGGAATGATTCCCTATCAATTTTGCATGCACATTTGCATGCACATTTGCATTTGTTTTGGATTGGATTGGGAAAAACTCTAATTTTTAGCGTTTTTGTGAATTTTCTGCATTTAGGTCGTTCTCGCCATTTTCATGAGTTCGAAGTTAGGTCGCTCGCGAGCTAACTCTTAAGTCACTCGCGTGTTATCGCGCTAGGTCTCACTGCACGTATTGTCATCTCGGAATTAGGTTGTTTGGCTTTAGGTCGTAGGTAGTTTGGCCTATAGGTCGTTAGGTCGCTAACACTTAGGTCATTTCTGGCCTTAAACCCCCCTCTGCAGCGTTAGGTCGCTCGGTTTCCCCCAACCCACTAGGTCGTTAGCTTGTTATCGAGCTTAGGTCGTAGGTCGCTCGGCCTTCATTCCTTAGGTCGTCCAACGTGCAACTCGGCCTCCATTCCTTAAGTCGCTACAGGATAGCTCGTGCGCCTCGGAGCTAACTCGTTTTCCCCTAGGTCGCTGGACCATTAGGTCGTTTAACCTTTAAGTCGCTTGCGTGATAAACTCTTAGGTCGCTCGCGTGTGAGACTTGTTAGGTCGTGGGATCATTAGGTCGTTCGACCCCAAATTACTAGATCGCTCTCTTAAGTCGCTTATCCCACTAGGTCGCATGACCATTAGGTCGCGTCCTCCTAGGTCGCACGCTAACCTCGTTAGGTCGCATGACTACAGGGTTGCTCCAGTTAGGTTGCTTGACTCCTTACACCCCTAGGTCGCTCGACCCTATCCCCCTTAAGTCGTTAGGCCTCATTTTGTCTTCACTAGGTCGTACCGTTTTGGACGGGGCGCTGCCCTGCACCCTGCCGGGGGAGCTGCCCCCTGAACCCCCGCGACCTGACCGGACATGTCGAACCCCGTAGCGGTGGCGTTGCCCCCGCACCCCCACCTTGGGGGGTTTCCACCCCCCTGGACCCTCCCTCCGTAGGGGATCTTAGATGAAAGGTGCATTTTGAGCTGATTTCCTTGGATTTCATTCATGTCTTTGAACGTGAAGTTTTTGTGATTTGTCACTTTAATAAAATAAAGGTTTCAATACTAGTAGTAAATATCAAAACTCTTTCATCAAAACAATTTTAACTCTATTATCAATACCAAAGCTCTTTTCTTAACCCGTTTTCCAATCTACTAGAATATACAAATCTTTACCTCACTCGGATGAGAAATCTAATTAAACGGCTTAGTATAACAAGTGGTATGAAATGCTTGCGTTTGCTTCGTCGGTTAATTCTTGGACTTGTTCGATTGAACCTCTTGTGACAATTTTCTAGTGAAGATTTACAGTTTGTTCGTAAATATTTAAGTTAAGCAAGTGGTTATGGGACATGAAGCTAAACTTTTATATTTACTAGCTTAGTGTAATTGACACTTCTCGTTGATCATGACGATCATTCTTATGATTTAGACTAGCAATTGTGCGATGTCTCTTGTTTGCTTGGTTAGACTAGACACCACTTGTGTGATTTCATTCACACATACCTTTTTACCTTCTTGGTTAGTCTAGACACCACTTGTGTGATTTCACTCACACATACGTTTTGTTTGCGAGGTTAGACTAGAGACCGCTTGTGTGATTTCACTTACACATACCTTTTTGATTTTTTGGTTAGTCTAGACCTCATCTGTGTGATTTCGACTCACACATATGGGGTAGCTCCCCATGGTCTTCGGACCGTCATGTGATAGGCCTCTTTCCCTTTTTCTGTGATTTCTGGATTTCTTGTGTTGATTTCTGGAATTTATGTCATTGACTTGTTATGAGTACAAGTTTAGGGTATGATGCCCTCTTTGGATCTTTGAGAAGATTCTTGTGATATTGATTTATCTCTTATTGATTGATCTTCTGTTGATCATCATTTGCATACTTATAGTAGCATGTCAGTATGGATATTTTATGTTTATGCCATATCTTTTATTTTATATCATGTCATCTGATATTTATAGCTAGACTGATCCGTTTATTATTTTCTTAAATAATACTCGGGTCAGGCCGAGATGTTACAGGTGCTTCTGCTTGACTTCTTCCCAGGATTTGCTACTCTGACTTTTGGCTAACTATTGAAATTAGCAGTTTTTGTTGTATACACATGAGATATAGACTCATAGTTGTATTCTTTTGTATAGCACGTGTTGCTATTCTTTTGTATTATTGTGGATCTTTTTGACCACTGCTCTGATGTACACTTTGATGTGTTAGTTATATATTCATATCTTCTTCCGCCTTTGAGATATGGATGTCTGTGACTCATTTGTGTTATGATTATTTCTATGTTTATTTCCGAATATTATTTATAGCCACCGTGTGATAAGCAATTACATGGATGGTCTCTCCTCAACAGCCTTATTGTCCGTGCTAGTTGACAGCACTACTCCGTAGTGTTCTTGGCTAGCGTGGGTATAGAGGTGGGACGTCACACTGATGGCCGGAGGTGGTTCCATGGGGCAGGTTTTGGTGTTGAGATTGGGTTCCAGGAAGAATGGAAACGTTCGATTTTGACTAGTGGATGATTTTGAAGTTCTGGGTGGTTGCCTAGCGTGGGGTGGTCGGTGGTGACATGCAGGGGGTCTCGGGGGTGGTCAGATCACTGGTGAGCAACGGTGCACGTGCACAAGTGCCATTAAGTATCTGGGTGTTGTGAAATTGAGGAAGATGGATACGACTCGAGGAAACTCTCGGGATTATCATGTGGCAACTCGAGGTTAAGCTCGAGTAAACGTTTAGTTGCGTAGGGTTAAACTTAGAAAGATTTCAGGTTAGAATTTAAGCATGCGCTCGGGTCAAATCTTTGAAACTCGAAGCAGATGACGTTTTTACACGGGGAGAACTCGAAGGGATTCTCAAAACAACCTGAAGTCGAGCTCAGGTTAACAAAATCCTGGATTGGGTTTGATTCATCTGTTGCCAGATTTCAAGCCTAAAAGAAAAGGATGTTTTCAAGTTTTAAAATGCAATAGTTCTTTTAGTTACAAAAATTAAATTCTTAATTTAACAAAGTTTTAAAACATATTTAAACTAAACAAGTTTCCAAAGGAAAATAAATGGAGTTTCAAATTTTAAAACAAGTTTCAACGTTTTATAATGTTAAAGTAAATATTTGAAATCATTTTGTTTCTAAAATCGTATATTGGGTTGATTGTTTAATTTAAAATCTTTAAGTATTTTCAAATAAGATTTAGGAAGTAATTGATTAATTAATTAGTTAAGGAAGATGATTAATTAAAGGCAAATTTATCTATGATTAAAAGATAATTATTTAAAGATGGTCAATTGAGGATTAATTGATTTTTGTGATAAATTAAGGAAAAATTATTTTGAGTAAATCAATTAAGGGTTAATTAGCTAAAGCAATTAATTTAAGATTAATAAAGGATAATTAGTTTAAAGATAAATTTATTGATGGGAGTAAATTGAAGATAATTGCTTTGAGTAATTAAATAAAAGATAATTACTTTGTGTAATTAAATAAAACCTAATTACTTTGTGAAATTAATAAAGGATAATTAATTAAGGGTTAATTAATTGTTTTAAAGATGATTAATTAAATGGTGGATTAAATAATTAAAGGTTAATTATTTAATAATTAAAGGTTGATGAATTAAAATTTAAGGGTTAATTAATTTATTATTAATAGTAAATTAATAAATGATTAAGGAGTAATTAATCAAAATGATTTGTAATTCATTAGTGTCAATTAACCAGGATTGGTAATCCATAAATCTGATTTGAATTAATCAGACAATTAACTGATTTTTCTTATGGATGTTTGAATTCTATTGGATGATTGAAATGTTTGATATCCCTGATATGCGTTGCTTTGTTTTGATTTGAGCTGTGTTGATGCAATTTATTATCTGTTATATATATCTGTGATCTGTGAATGAAAGATAAGCGTTATAGTTTGTACCGCTTATCAAATATAAGCATTATTGTTTAAACCGCTTATCAAATATGTTGTTGTATTTGAATCTGTGTTGACTGATGATGTGGCACCTTTATTGTGTGAAACCCCTGGACCACACTTATACACACACAAATATGGATTGCACGTGGAAATGGGTTAAGTCATAAAATTAAAATAGTTTTAAAGATTTAACTTTTGAATCCAAAATAGTTTTAGAATTGAAAGCTTTTGAAAATGAATTTCAGAAATAAAAGTTATTTTGAATAACTTGATTGAGTTTTAAAATTTAAATAATTTGATTTAAATTTGAATTCAAAAATTTGAAATTAAATCCTTTTTATGATTTAAAGAGGTTATACAAGTTTATATGGTTTTTAATCATTTTTAAAGTGTTGTTTTGGGAATTTGTATTTAACCCAAAGACTTTAACTTGTACAAATGAAATCGGATTTTTCTAAAACGAAAACTATGTGTTTCAAATAATAAAAGCTTTCACATAAGAAATGAACTTCCAATTTGTATTAAAAGGATTTCAAGTCTAAAATGGAAATAGTTTTCCAAGTTATGAATAAATCTTTGGAAACGGTCTGAAAACTATAAATTAAATCTTTAATTTAAAGATTTAATAAGTTAATCCAATTGAAATGGACACTGTTTTGGAAAACTATAAATGGATCTTTGTGAAACTAGGTAAACTATCTTTGTGAAACTGGGTAAACTTTATGAAATAAATCTTTTTGTTAAAAGATTTGAAATGGTATAGTTTAAACCATTGGAAAGGGAAGTTTTGGATTTTAAAAGTTGTGACTTAAATCAAATCCCATATCCATATATTTTTAAATATTGCGCTCACTATTCGGTTTAGCCGGGAGAGGACCTTTGTCATATAACCCAATCCGAATTGTGATACGACGTTATGGATTGCATTTGAAGACCGGTGTTGAAGACCGGGTATCTTCGAGAACGATATGATGCCCTGTCGATCGACTCTGCACTTATTTGCTCCGGTATAGAGTTCTTCCTAAGTGACGGGAAGTTCGATCGGGATTGTGGATACCTGGATTTGCAAGGGCTTCTTTGGAAGTGCCTTCCGTTCTGTTCGAGCCCAGAACAGACTTGTATGGTTGTATGTCCGACATTACACTTTGAGATATTAAACTGATATCTATCAAATACATTTCTGCTTGGTGGTGGAGAATTTATTCTCTTAGCTTAACACCCTTCTCTAAGACGTACGAGCTCAGAGGTTATGTAGTTGATATTTATCAATGATATACTCCCAATTTGATAGTGTGGCATGTTGAGTGCTGCTGTGTATCATTTGTTGATCAAAGCATGGCTTTTGTATAAAGAGTAGCTTTGTGGACGAGACTGCATCAGGACCTCACACCCCGAAAATGGTCGAAACAGGAAAGATGCAGCAAGGTTATGAGGTTCGCGCCCTTTTGGGTTTGTCATTCCCTTCTAGAAAAGGGTGGTATCATGGTATGGAGCCCAGATTCTTCACTCATGTGGATACTGCAGATCTATTACCTTATGATTGCTTTGTGGTTGTTGGATTAGAGGTACCTTGAATAAAGGTCCCAAAGGACCGGGGGATGTCATGCTCGAGTAGTAGTTACCTAGTTACAGAGGTAACCCGGCCTTGTGTTGGCAGAGACCAGGTTAGGTTCTCGGGACGTCCCGCCAGAGGCGTACCCATGTCGCAGTAGGAATTCCTTAGCCTGACTATTTGTTGGAAATCCAATCTTCAATACGTGCCTTGTATGGTTTTAGTTGTAGAACCTGCCATTTAACATGGCAGCTATAGTAGGCATAATATCATGGTACCTATGCTGGCTTGGATTAATATTATACTTTCGAAAGGTTTTCACACTATGCACTAGTAATAATACCAAATAATTTTTCTCGTATTAAGCATATTTGACTATCATAAGGGCAAATCTGCCCCAAGTGTGCGATTGCATTGTGCGTGTGCCGGGAGGCCCTATGTTAGTTTCATTTTCTAAAAAGCATTGCGGATTTATTTCAAACTCTTTTGTTGTTCGTTTTAAAGATAAACTATTTTTGTTTGCTCATAACAGTCGCATGACTGGCTTGGAGTTTATTGTACCTTTCCTAAACTCTGGGTTCCCACAATTTTCCCACACGGCCAGTCTAGAGTTGGGGTTTTTCAGATAGTCAGGATTAGTAGATTCTCTGGAGCTAGTTTCGTCTTTGGATCGGGTCTGCACTTGCTTATCTTGTGTATCGTTATTGAGAGTTCGAGCTATTTCTGGATTGGTGCCGTGGAGATGGAGATTATCGATACTGGAGTTCTTTCTTGAAGACCATCTTAGAGATTTTGTTCCGCTGCTGGTGTTATCTTTTTCCTTTCCGCTGCTATTGTCTTGTATCATATCCCTGATGTATATTGATATTCATTGTATCATTCAGTTGTATTTGAATATTGTATCAAATGTTGTATATCAGTGTATTATTCATTTCTTCCGCTGTGTTGTATTTAATTTTTTATAAGCTCCGGCGAAACAGATTCGACGTTTGGATCTGCGGCATTTTAGTACAAGTGTAGTATTCGGTGCCAATTTTTAAAGGTCGAGTCAGGGTCGTTTCATTTGGTATCAAAGCTGAGGGTTAAAACTTTAGCTCAGGAGTATAACACATTAAGTAACTCATTAGAGATAGGGTGAAGTATACCCTAGAATGAGTATATCCCTAAGATATCCGTTCAAATGCCTCAGTAAATTCTCTTATTATCCACTGATGGTAAGTATGAGTGCAAGAAGAGGACGAGATAGGGGAGAGGGGAGTACCACTATAAATGGTCAATACCCTGCAACAGTGGAAATAACTTTCTCTATCAATCTCTCTTGATTCGATTCAAAATTCTTTTGATATCTTCGTGACAGCTCCAGAAAGAAGCTTCGGTGTGATGGTGGCCCAACGAATCGTTGTAGAAATTCTTACTTCGTATCTTCATCGATTTCTTATCAGCGTTTTGTTTTAAATTCTAATGAATTTTGAATTTGAAATTGAAAATTTTAAATAAATTGGAAATTTAAAAAAAGTTGGAAATTTTAAATTAAGTTAAATTGGTTAACAAATATAAGGCTAAATTTGAATTGTATCAATAAAACGATTTCGATTAAAACCAAATTGGAAATTCTACGCTAATTTCTTGTGTAGACTGAAGTCCAAAGAGGAACAAGTTGGAATATACTTTGGGGTATTCCAACCCGAATTTGGAATCCATATCTAGTGTTTGAGAAATTATGGAAGATTAAATCTGTCACGACCCGTCTTCCACTACCTAGAAAGACGCATCATGAATTAAGAAAGAAAGGGATAGAAAGAGGAAAGAAAGAGGAGAAAGTAGAAACAACACTAAAATCTCAACAGGGGAACGAATAAATTATATTAATAACATAAGTATTTACATAATATACAATACCAATCAGAGATACACAGCATACACATCACATATACTAGACAGTTATAAACACCTATCTAGTATTTACAACTCAATACAACACAACACAGAGAAAACACAGCGGAACTATATCTAACGCAGAAGCTTCCTGCTCCATTGCTCCTCCATTATTCGTCAGAGCTAACCTGAATCCCTTGGCTACTCGTAAAAATTTGAGTACCCAAGAGTTTATGAAAAACAAAAATAAACTCCGGTCAGACATGGGTCTGGTGTGAGTAACAGGTTAAGGTTGCTTAACTTTAAAAAACCTTTGAAAAGAAAGGTATCACGTAAGACTTCCCACACATAAACATGGAAAAGTTTTTACCTTACGCTAACCAAAACATTTGATAGGAAATCCGATGATATTATAATAGTGTCTATGGTTTTCAAGTAAAATACAGAAATAGCTGGAATGCTTACATCTCACGTTCCAACATAGTTGGGCACAACTAATACGTACGGCATTTATTGGATTTTGGATTCCATACAATGACAGGGCTACTGGGGTACCACCCGTCACAGTACGTGGCCTAGATCACTGTACCGAGGAGTACTCCCACTCCCCTGCAACTCAAGGCCGGACCCATTCCTTACTGAACGGTTCCGAACAAGACAACTCCGCAGTTGTTTGCAACCAACTGCCCACACAGCCGTATATAAAGGGACCTCTAGACAGGGATCAATCTCGCTCTCCAGTGGGAGCAACCCACGAAGCCTTGTTGCACCTTCCCTGTTTTAGCCATTCCCGGTTGATGAGGCTTGATGCTACGATTACCTTTATAGGACATATCACTTAGAATGCTCATCGTCCACTTGACGATGTTCTGAAAGCATTCAATCCATACAAGTTCGTTCTGGGTTCGAACGAAACCGAAGGCATTATCTTGTTACACTCATTATTGGAATCACCCTCAGAGTTAACAACAATAACCCTTACACTCTAAACCACCATCTCGAATCTATAAGCACTATTCCGTCAACTCATTACGGAATCACCCACAGAGTTATACTGACGTATAGCCCTTACACCTCGAGTATTTACTTGCTCCACTTGGATTAACGACCTAACGTTATTTGGAATCGATGTGGTTTTCGGATCCCAAATATGGAAACCCGATCCCGGTCTCATCGAAATCCAAAGCGTGTCTTTTAGGTCCAAGTTGTTTTAAAGTTTAAAACAATTTAATTCAATATTATTTATATTACACACAGATAGATAATTCCCAACATCATAATCATATCAGATAATCTATATTATCAACTCAAACAGATAATTCATATTATCAACTCAATGCAACCATAGCATCAAAATCACACAATAACATTTATCTCATAACTGAGATTTCAACCATCCAGGGTAATAAATATCAATCATCATTCATAAGCAATGACTTATAAATCATCATTCTATAATTAATTTAAAATGAATTAAATTAATTACTTCTTCCTTAATTAATTTAAAATTAATTACATTAATTATTCATCTATATAAACCTTGCTTACATCAATTAATTACTATTAACAAGTTACCCTAATTAATCATCTTGATTAACTATCCTTTAATTACATTCAAGTAATTAACCTCTAATTAATAAATTAATTATTCCAAACCAAACCTGTGATTAACCTGTAACTACTTCATTAATTAATCCTTAATTAATTAACTAATACCTTCATTGATTAATTTTCTTAATTAATAAATCCTTAATCATATCATTAATTATATAAATTAATGATCTCAAATTATTTTAAATAACTCCATTAAATTAATTATCAAACCTAAATTATTTACACTAATTATTAATTACTTACTTAAGTAACTATACAACATACTAATTACATATTAATTACATAAGTAATTAATTCCAAAACTCCTCCATTAAATTACATCCAGTAATTTATTTTCTTCACTAAGTAATTTTCCATTTGTAATTACTTCTCAAATCTAATCAATGATTGATTTAAATTAATTAAACTTAATTAATTAACTTAATTAATCAAAATAAACTTAATTAATTACAATTAGTAATAAATTTCCTTAATTACTTTCACTAAGTAATTATACTTAAAAAATTCAAGGATTATCTTAAATTAATTAATCCAATTAATTATTAAAATTAATTACATTAATTAATTACAAAATAATATCAAGTTAATGACCTTCATTAACCAGTAACAAATCTTTAATTACTTTTTCAAAGTAATTAATTGAATTAATCAATATTTATTTAAAGTAACTCGTTAATTAATTTCTAATTTTTAAATTAATCAAGTGATAATTAAAAACTTAATTAATTATCCATTACTTGATTAATAATTTCAATCCATTAATTAAATAATCAAATCTTATTTAAATTAGTTTCTAAATCATACTTTAATCAAATTAAATTAACTTACTTAAACTTTTAATTAATTAAATAAACCTTTAATTATTTAATTAATATCCTAGTTATTAATTAATTAAATTAATTAAAATCTTAATTACATTGATCAGATAATTAAGTTTTCAAAACAATAAACAAAATCATTTATCTCATTAATGATTAAATTATCATTATTAAAGTCATTTAAAACAAATTACTTTTGAATTTTCTAAATTCCATTTTAAATAAAAATTTAAAATGAAATCAAACTTAAAAAAGATTTTAAATATTTAAAAACTCTTAAATTTTCATTTTAAAGGATCACTTATCTTTAAAGTATTTTTAAAAGAATAGCTTAACTTATCCCACATTCAAATTTAACAAGTTTAAAATACTTTAAATAATTCAAAGGATATTGAACATATAAATTTCAAATTTTATTTATATTACAATCAAGATCCAAATCATGTTTCAGGTTTAAATTCAAAGATTAAAATTTAAACTCTATTTTAAATTTTATTACAGATCTTATAAAACACATGTTAAACATACTTAAAATATTCAAACTAAATTATTACATTTGAATTTGTCAACCTATTTTCCTTTTTGAAACTTTCAGATTCAAATTCAAGTTTGAATCCAAAATTCTACATTCAGATTTAACTTAGAATTTAAATCTTGTTTTAAAAAAAAACTTATTTTCAGATTTAAAAAAAAAATCACTCAATATCAAAAACTGTGCAGGTTTTAAATTTTAATAAAATACTTTATTTAATTACTGCAAATTTATTCAAAATCTGGAATTCAACCTATTTGAATTCATACTTAAACTTGCTTCCAATCTTGTTTAAAATTTTATTTCCAGGTTTAAAAATTTCTTTATAAAAACTGTGTAGGTTTCAGTTTTAAAAACAATTCATTCCCGCAAATCTTGTTTAAATCAAAATCTAAAATTCAAATCTATTCGAATTCATAGTTTAAATCCTGCTTTAAGTTTAGATTTAAACTTGCTTAGCTTTTTTTTTCAGATTTAATTTAGTTTTAAAATTCAAAATCCTGAAAACTGTTTCAGGCTTCAGAAACAAAATTGCAATCTAAAGCTACCCGAAACAAAAACTATTCTACTTCGAGTTCTAAGGCTTTCTGCTTCGAGTCACATCTCGAATGACTCGAGTCTTCCCCTATAACTTACAGAAACCAAAACCCCTCTTAAAAAAAAAACTCTATGCACATGCACATAACCATGGCCAACTCTCCTATCATCAGTGATGATCATCCAATCCACCAACCTCCCTTGAGTCCACCTGAACACCTAAGCATCAGAGAATCCCCATTTCCCAATTTCAAGCAGAGCAGTTCCTTATTTTTTTTAAACCCGAAACACTAAGCACCCCAAAACCACAAACCTGTCAACGGCGAGTCCTCCTCCCTCTGACCATTGTTCAAGTCGAAACTTCATCCATGCTCTTGTCTTAGTCACAGCTACACCTTCTCAAAATAGTTCCACACTCGGTCAAGCAGAGAGAGAGAACGATCCAAATATTGAAGATGGTGAAGAACTAGGGTTACAGAACCCCAAAACCTTTATCACAGCTAAATCCAAACATTATCCATTAAGTTGATAATTTTTCTGAATTACTTAAACTCTCAACAACAAACAAAAGAAATTTCAAACTCCCACAATCCCAAAATTAATAGCATTGCCCAAATTCAACTTTCCAGTTCCTCACAGAACTGCTCCCAAAATCCCAAACAAAAAAATCATGATACTTGTTTCTAAAATCATGTTTTAGCTTCTGTATTCAGTTTATAATACTGAATTTTCAAATTAAAAGTTTGGTTTTTTTTTTTGACAACTACAGATGTTTTATAATTTCAGAGGCACCCAAGCATGAAGTTTAGCTTATTCAAGTTTTTAAACACTAGATCATAACAAATCAAATAGCTTTTGTTTGTACTCCAAATCCTAACAACAATTTGATTTTAGGAGAATATGAGTTTAAATCCTAAACAGGCAACTGGAAAACTAAAAAAAAAACAGAGGACATCATTATGGAACAGACATGCATACAACAGATTTCATTTGCATGTTTATATACTACATTAATTTCCACAGGAATAAGCAATCATATTAAATCCTGAGTTAAAAAAAATATAATGTTACTCACCTTATTTTCTGAAGAACAGAGCAGCAGATTTTAAAACTTTGAACCCAAGTTGAAAGAAGATGCTTGTATTTGAATTGACTGACCAAACCCATATGCATGTAGGCCATTTTAAGAATTTGCTCAGATTTGCAGAGGTATAAATGCAGACTCCTTAATGCTTTTGATTTACAGAAATTTCCAGAGATGAAAAATGTAGGTTGATGTTCTTGTTATAGGTTTAAACATGATTTGTAAATTTTGTTTGGAAAGTGAATTACAGATTTTAGTTTTTGAGAGGAGTTACAGATCTTTTGTTTCTGAAATGAATATGCAGATTTTGTTATTGAGGGATTTCAGTTTCTTTTTTTTTAATGAAGTGTTTTCTTGATTCAATTAGCATTAAATTTTAAGAAGAGAATTAAGTGAAAAATGAAAAATGTTTTTAAAAGAACTGAAATAAAATTTAATAAAGAAAAGATTAAAATACAATGACACTTGTCATAAGAGCTACTAACTTATTAACACATGTAGTTTAAATACTTAAAAAGTTAACACTTGTCTTTTTACTTAATTTAGTTATTTTTAAATGTTTATATGAATATAAATGATTTACTTATTTTAAGAAAATAGAAATAAAACAAATTAATAAATTAAAACTTAAACAAATCATTTAAAGAATCAATTAATTTGAGTTTCAAAAACAATTTCAATTTAAAATCAAATTAAACCTTTGAAATCAAAATTAAAATCAATTTATTTAATTTAGAAATGAAGACTCTTTTCCTTATTTTAATTCTTCTTTATATTTATGAAAAATAGAATATTTATAAATAAGGTTTAAAATAACAAATTTACAAATTTTATATGATTTATAAAGAAATTATAAATCACTTTTATATTTAAATGAATTTAGATCATATGCTATCTTATATTTTAAACTTATATAAAATATACTCAAATCATATTTATCAAATAATATTTTAAAAAGAAATAAAATCAACTTTTATTTAAATTTAAAATAAAAATTAAGCTAAGAAAATTTTTAAACAATTTAACATTTATTATAAATATTTTCAAACCATAAAGTTATTAATTTAAATAGATTTTTAAAAGCTTAGTATTAATTAAAACATAATTTCCTAATTACTCAATATCCTATTAGAATTTAAAAACAAACTTCATTTATTTATTTTCATGTAAGTTAAATTCCAAACAAAGATAAACTATAATATATATACAAATATATATATACATTATAATTTAAAACATTTGTTTTAGCTTTTAAAAGATAAAATCAAAAATTAAATATTATTTATTCAGATTATTAAACCAAAACATATTTTATCAATCAATATTGTCAATATCAATTTAATTTTATATAAAGATTATTAAATTGATATTGTCTAAAATTTCAGGATATCACAAAATCCGTTTATCTATTGTCCGGGTCTCGATATATTCTACGAACGGTTAGTTATCCCTACGAACTAACCAGTGCCCTGCATTTCGTAGGCGGGATGACCCGAGTATCTTGTGAAATAATTGTATGAGTTTGTTCTTTTGTTATTGATATTCTGATTTGGTAAGCCAAATGCAGAATAGGTTTTCGGTTCGATCTAGAAAATTGTTCTCTATTTATGTGTTCCGTCTATTCTTTCTTGTCTCCCTTGCAAATTTCGAGGACGAATTTTTTTAAGGAGGGAATCTGTAACTTTCTTGAAATTTATCAAGTTTAGTTTGGCAATTAAATTGATTTTTGAGAATAAATTGTGGATTAATTAGAGATTTCTAGAAAAATAAATTATATTGTAAATGGAATTTTGGGCATATTTGAATTCTCCAAATTTAAATAAGATATATATTTATATAAATGAATTATAAATAGAAATTTGATTTAAAATATAAGGATAAGTATCTTACAAATAAATATTGGATTTAGAAAATCAAATGTATTAGAAATAAAATAGAAATTAAAAGCTTGAGATTAATAAAAAATTAATGATGGTTGTTTCTAAATTTTTAATTATATTAGTATTTGGAAGCTGTAACAAAAAGAAAAAAAATTAGTGTACTCATTTCCAAAATGTTATTTTTAAGTTAAATTTATCTATATAAATAAAAGTAATTAATTATTAATATGTAACCATACTTTTAAAATCATTCTTTCCATTTTTATAAAGTTATGCAAAAATGGATAATAAAAAATGAATGAATTCATTTGTATATATATATATACACACAAATGAATAAACAAGTACATTTATTTATAAAATAAATATGATATAAAATTTTATATAAAAATTTCTTTTATCTTTGAAAATTACAAATGATATACGTTCACATGGAAGATGGAGTAAAGAAGTAAACATTACATTGGAATCTCATGATCATCTTTTACAAATGGCATTCATTATATTTAATTGAATAAAAAAATGAAATTTAAAATTATAGAAACCTTTGAGCTCCCCCATATGCAATTATTTAACTTTTCAGCAAATCTGAAAAATACAGTAACATTAGATTGAGATCTCAAATCTGAAGCAAAATCAGTAAAAAGATAATCAAAGTACAAAGGAAATCAGAGAAAAGATCAGAAAAGAAATAAAGTGTAAGCAAAGCAAAAATCAAGATCTGTCTCAAAAGAAATCAATCTGGAAGCAAACTACAAACCAAATCCAAGTGTTCAAAATTTTCAAGCCTGTAGTTTAATCTGTAGTTCATGCAAGATCAAGTTCAGCAACTCAGGGTTTTCAAAATCAGAAGCAAGTTCAAAAAGGGCCTGAAGCAAACTTGGAAAAACACTTCCAGTTTCAAAAGCCTCAAACCTAATCAGGAACTGGATCCTCTAAAACAATCTAAGGCAAGTGAAATTTCTTTTAAAAGAATCGGAATTTGATGTTGTAATCAGATATAAATCAAAGATTTAAACAATCATATTTAACAGTTGTAGGGAAAATAAAGGGGTCTCTGTTATATGTAAAAGGATACAAAACTGTAAGTAAGAAAATTAAAAGCTTTGTTATTAATGAAATGAATAAACAAATGCAATGGAGATTAAGCAAAAAATTTATTTACGAGTTCCAGATTCAGAGCTTCAGGCAAGCTAAACAAAAACCAAAGTTTAGAGACAAAAAAAGATAGATGCTTCTGTTCTTCTCTGTTTGCAAATACCCAGGTGAGCAACTTTCACTTTAAAGCCTAATTATGTTGATATATTGTGATGGTATGATGATTGTTTGATTGTGTGATGGTTGAATATCTTAATGAATGCAATATGTCTGTATGAACATCATTACATGTCTTCACATATAAAAATGTTTGTGTGTATATGACTGTACACATATGCCTCTTTTACATCAACAGAATCAAGTGCAATATATAGATAAAAATAATAATATCTTCTTACCCAATCCAATTCAGGTTATAATTCCTGAAAAGAAAATGCTTATGACAATATAAGTTGGGTTTAAAAATGATCCAAAGTAAAAACATATAGTAAATACTTTGAAAAATAGAAGTGACAAGGATAATTTAATTCAAGTAAAAAATCAATAGTTTGAATTTCATGTTCTAACTATACGAATTGATTTGTAATAAGAAATCATGAATTTAGGCGATCAATTCAGAATTTTTAGTTTATTATATTGTGGGAAATTTTGGGTTAAACGAGAAATTGGTTTTTGTCGATTACCGATGATTGGCGCAAAGATGATCGTAGAGATCAAGGCTGAAGGAGGCTAAGGGTCTGGGTAGCATCAAAAAAACAGGGGCGGAATTTTCAGGTGGCCGTGTGGTGTATTGATGATGAAGTAGGGTTTGGCGACCCAATTTTACTGATGGAATATATGAGAATAATTTGTCATTGTCAAGATAATTCAGGTCATCGGACCGAGGGGGTTAGTGGCATTACGTTGTGACGAAGTTGTGAATGATGTGGCGACGATTCAGATGGCCGGAGGTGGTTCCATGGGCAGGTTTTGGTGTTAAGGTTGGGTTAGGAAGAATGGAAATGCTCGATTTTGACTAGTGGACGATTTTTAAGTTCTGGGTGGTTGCTTGGCATGGGGTGGTTGGCGGCGACATGCGGGGGGTCTCGGGGGTGGTCAGATCACTGGACAGCAACAGTGCACGTGCGCGAGTGCCATTAAGTATCTGGGTGTTGTGAAATTGAGGAAGATGGATACGACTCGGGGAAACTCTCGGGATTATTGTGTGGCAACTCGAAGTTAAGCTCGAGTAAACGTTTGGTTGCATAGGGTTAAACTTAGAAAGATTTCAGGTTAGAATTTAAGCATGCGCTCGGGTCAAATCTTTGAAACTCGAAGCAGATGACGTTTTTACACGGGGCGAACTCGAAGGGATTCACAAAACAATCCGAAGTCGAGCTTAGGTGTGACAACCCGCCTTTCTAACCCCAGAAAGATGTATCATCAATAAGAAAGAAAGGGATAGAAATAGAAAAGAATAGAAAGAAAGAATAACAACATCAGAATCTCACAGCGGAATGGAAAAAAATATAATACATCACATAACTATTACATAGTTTTACATATATCAGAGTTATACAATATCATACACATGACAGTCATATACATATCTGTCACCACATACATCCCAAAATTCAACATACACTAACTACATGGCTGAACTAGATGGATAGTTACATATGTCTGGGCTTCTTCTCCAAGCTCCTCCAGAAACTCTATACTCCAAAACCTATCACTTGGCTACCCATAAAGATTTAAGTAACCAAGAGTTTATGAAAAACAAAATATAAACTCCGGGTCAGACATGGGTCTGGTGTGAGTAAACGGGTTAAAGTTACTTAACTTTAAAAATCATTTGAAAATAAAGTATCACGTAAGACTCCCCACACATAAACACGGGTCAGTTTTTACCTTACGCTAACCATAACATTTTATAGGCAATCCAGTGATATTATAATAGTGTCTAGGGTTTCAAGTAAATAGAAAATAGCCGAAATTGTTACATTCATTAAATTCCAGCTACTAGCCGCAAAAGTGGGTAATACAAATCAAAACCGTTGGGTCTAGTAGGGAAATGGGTTTCCATCAATGGCAGGGCTACTGGGGTACCGCACGTCACAGTACGGGGCCTAGATCACTGTACCGAGGATCACTCCCGACCCCCGACAACACAAGACCGGAACCATTCCTTACTGAACATCCCGAAACAAGATAACCCCGCAGTTGTGGCCAACAATGGCCCATACAGCCGAAAATAAAGGGACATTTAGACAGGGGTATACCTTGTCCTGCTTGGTCATGACCCACCTAACCTTGCTGCATCTCCCCTGTTTTAGCCATTCCCGGTTGATGAGGCTTGAGGCTGTGATTACCTTTAGAGAACATATATCTTACAATGCTCATCGTCCGCCTGACGATGTGCTAAAAGCATTCAATCCATACAAGTTCGTTTCGGGTTCGAACGAAACCGAAGGCATTATCTCGTTACACTCATTTTGGAATCACCCTCAGAGTTAACGACTATAACCCTTGCATTCTGAAACACCATCTCGATCTTCAATTGATATGTCACGACCTATCGTTTAATTTGGATCGATATGGTTTTCAGAATATCGAACTGATACCCGATCCCGGTCTCATCGAAATCCAAACGCCATTTTAAGGGCCAAGTTGTTTTATAGTTTACACAGTTTAATTCAACACACGGAATTCACATAACAGCTATCACAGATAGATCATACACAGTCATCACAGATATATCCAGAATATATCACAAAATATCACAGAATATCACCCAATAGATATCATAATCAATCAAACAAAATCACCAATACATATCAAATTTATTTTTGATCTACTTAACTTAATTAATTACTTAAGAATAAACCATTATTATTCTGTTTGATTAATCACTAATTAATCAACTTATTAAATTTATTAATTATTACTTAATTACTCACTTAATTAATTAATTAATTCTTAATTATTAATTAATAATCTTAATTATTAATTTATAAAACTTAATTACCCATTAATTATCAATTTATTACTTATTTAATCATTAATTACCTATTGATTAATCATTTAATTCTCAATTAATTACTTAAGTCAACTACTATTTATTTATTGAATAACTTTAAGTAATTAATTAAAATTCTTAAGTTTACATTGATTTAAACACAAGATTAATAATATAAATTTATTTAATCTTCAAACTGCTTAGTTAATTACTATTATAAAATTAATTTACATTCTAAATCAACTTATACTTTAAGTTAATTAATTATCTTACATTTGCAAATCTTTCTTTTAATAAGTTTTAAATCAAGTCTTAACTTAACATTAACCAACAATATTTATTTAATTAATATTAAACTTTGTATAACAAAATACTTAAAGTATTTTAGGCAAATTCAACAGGAACTGGATCCGAGACAAGCACCTCGTTTACTCGAGAAAAACACGCATCTCCCTTAACCTTTTCCCGCATCCTCCTCTCTTCCTCATACCTTCTTCTTCTTCTACCGTTCTTCTCTTTTCTTTAAAGTTTAGTTTTAATTACAACAGTAGCATTGCAAACACACTCACGTACTCAAGAAAACCCTGAAGCAATTTCCCTTCCTACTCGAGTAAGAACTCGAGTCGAATCAACACTCAAAAAAAATCACCGACACTCGCACACCAAAATCTGGTACCAATCGCCACCGTGCACGTGCACGGTGGTTCGCTGCCCCTCCGGCAACCATGCTGCCTCTAGCAAACCCCAAATCGACCTTACATTCGAAATCAAAACCCAGTACTTCGCAAAAAAGTCGAAATCAAAATATGCCTCGACGCTCGAACCAGTAGCTCGAACACCCAACTGAAAAATCCCTCTAACCACTGACACCGACCACCAGTGGCGACGCCGCTTTGGCCACACCACGTCCATACCCTCCTTGGCCATCTCCTAGCAGCGTGCGTAACTCGATCAATCTACGGCGACGCAATCAACAATTACAAAACACAGGAAAACTCAAACCCAAACCCTATTTTCGATTCGACTCAATAAATCTTGCATTAGAAAAATTTTCTGGCATTTTTCCTGTCATCAACGAGTATCAAGCAAGCTCCAACACGAATTACAACATCTAATATTTGTTGGATCATCAGATATTCACAAAAAAGCATTTTCAGTTCCTTTTAAAACTACACCTTGTTTACTTACTTAAAAATCATCATTTTTATGTTAAAAATTTTAATTTTGTGTGTTAAATCAAGATATGGGATCAAATTAACAAATTAAAACATTTAAGTTTTAACATATTGATTTCTTTATACTGTAACTTGAATAAACAGTATCTATATTATACTGTTATGCTTCAAACAAATTTCCAGGCTTATGATTTAAGTTAAACAATCTTAATTAGCTTAAATTCCTAAGTTTAAATTGGTTTAAATGAAGTAGTATTAGTTTTCTTTACACTTCTTTGCTCAAAAACTTTAAAATACTGAAGAGCATCACATATTTAAACTTCTAGAGAATATCTCAGAACTACTTACTTACAATATATAGCAAATGCTGGATTTACATGAACTAATTACCAAAACTTAAAATTTTAAAAATAGTATGTTTACTCACTAAAATAATTGTTGAGACAGAGAGCAAGTGTCGTTGAAAAGTTACAGTGTTGAATTCCTGAAAATCTTTCCCTGCCTTGATTGAATTTGCTTGAGTTTGTAAATACATATGTTTATTTTCTTTTTCTTTTTTATCTCAGGTTAGCTTCTCAAGTTTACTATGTTTGAAATGAACGAGTTAAAATAGGATGATGTTTATATAGATAGGAAATAGGTTTGAATAGAGAGGTGGGTTTTAACTGGTACAAGTCTCAACTTGTATTGACCAGGTTTGATCAGAGATTTTTGTTAAATTACTGTAAATTGAAAGGATACTTGCATATTTCGGCTGAAAGGTTTCTTTGTAAATCTGAAATGACAAATTGTTGTGCTACTTTAATGCATGTCTTCAAATATATTTACATATAATTATGATTTCTGATATTTACATATTTGTACAAAGATATTTGTATATGTAAGTAGTTTATCTTCTTTTGCATTGGTTATACAGCACCTATGTGTTAATATATATGATTTTTTTTCTTTGTTTCTTTTGTCCATTTTATGTACAGCGAACATTATATGTTTGGTCAAAGATTTCATTTTCCCTTTGCACTTACATAAATTACACAGCAACACTTGATCATATTTGTTAGCATAGCTTCCTACTTTTATTTTTATTTAGAGTTTAACTTTCAAACATTTGATTTATAACCTCTATTTGTATTTATATATTTTATATTTCTATTTATATCTTATATTTACATTATAGTTTTCTTATGTTTATATATTTATGTTTATAACCATATATTTGTTTTATACTTAAGTTTAATATTTATGTTTAAATATTGATAGGATTTCTTATTTTAAACATTATTATTTAGATTACCCTTTATATTTATTATATTAAATATTAATAACATAGAACCTTTGATTTTATTGAATAAGACAGAATTTATTTTAAATAGTTTTGAAACATTCTATTTTAAATTTTTAAATCAAAATTCCCTTTACAAAACATATGTAAATGATAAATATCCAAAAGTCTTATCAGTTTATAAAATGAAAAGCTTGTATTTTATTTAATTAGATTAGATTCTTATTAAAATATATTGTCAAAATTCCGGGTCGTTACATTCCTCCCCCTTAAAATAATTTTGTCCCTGAAATTTAAAACAACAGTTAATTCAAAAGCTTTTATATTAACAATCCAAACATACATATCATCCATACAATAGGAAACAATCAAACAGTCTATTCTAACAAACATCATTAGTTATCTGGACACAAATCCGGATAAGCTTTCTTAAAACTATCTATAGTCTCCTAGGTGCAATCTCTAGGATCCTCGCTCCACTGCACTTTGACGAGCTGCACTACTTTGCTCCTGAGTTGCTTCTCGTCTTGATCCACAATCCGAGCTGGATTTCTGACCACAGTCAAATTTGGTTCTACTTCCAAATCTTCCTGGACTATTGATTCTACAACCAGTGATGGGTCATGAACAAATTTCCTCAGTTGGGATACATGAAATACATTATAAATTCCAAACATCCGCTCTGGCAATTCAATCCTATAAGCTACAGCTCTAATTCTTTCCAGCACTCGGAATGGTCCTATATATCTTGGAGCAAGTTCTCCCGTCTTTCTGAATCTTATAGCACCTTTGATCGGGGAAACTTTGACAAAGACTAAATCACCGATCTCAATTCCAATGGTCTTCGTCTTTTATCCGCATATTTCTTCTGACGATCTTGAGAAGCTTTCATCCTTTTCTTGATAAGCTCAACCTTCGCAGAAGCTTCCCGAATTAGATCGGGTCCAAGCACAAGACAATCTTTCGATTCTATCCAACAAGATGAGGATCTACACGGTCTTCCATATAAAGGTTCATAAGGAGCCATCTTAATACTTGCCTGGTAACTATTATTATAAGAGAATTCCACTAGATGAAGATGATCTTCCCACGATCCTCCAAAATCTAAAACACAAGCTCGCAACATATCCTCTAGAATACGATTAAGCCTCTCCGTCTGTCCGTCCGTCTGAGGATGATAGGCTGTACTCAATCTCAAATTTGTTCCCATAGCTGATTGCACAGCCTCCCAGAATTTGCTGGTGAAAATTGGATCACGATCACATATTATACTGACTGGAACACCATGCAATCTGACTATCTCCTTCAAGAAAATCTCTCCCAGAGAAGCTGCAGTATGGGTTGCCTTAACGGGTATAAAATGGGCGCTCTTCATTAAACGATATACAATAACCCATACTCCATCGTTTCCTTTCTTGGTTCTAGGAAAACCGTCGATGAAATCCATCAAAATCATCTCCCACTTCCAATCTGAAATTTCCAAAGGCTGCAATAATCCGGCTGACTTCTGCTGATCTCCTTTAACTTGTTGGCAAATGGCACAACTATTTACGAAAGCAGCTACATCTTCCTTCATGCCCTTCCACCAAAAGACTCTCTTCATATCCTTATACATCTTCGAGATTCCCGGGTGAATATTCAGTCTGGAATGATGACTCTCTGACAACACCTCTTGTCTCAGATCCCTATCATTCGGAACACAAATCCTCCCGTTAATCCTCAATGTTCCTTGGCCATCAATTTAAAAACTGAGACACTGAACCTTCTTAACTCTTTTGATAATTCTTCTCAACATCTTATCAGAAGCTTGCTTACTTGAAATCCTTTCAATAAGAGATGGAACAACTTCTAGAAGAGATAGGACTATGTTCCTGCTAAGAGCATCGGCTACAACATTCGCCTTTCCCGGGGTATACAGAATATCCAAATCATAGGACGCTAGAAATTCAACCCACCGTTGCTGTCTCAGATTAAGATCTTTTTGAGAGAAAAGATATTTCAACAGTTTGTGATCCGTGAATAATTCGAATTTCTCTCCCAAAAGATAATGTCTCCAAATCTTCACAGCAAAAACAATGGCTAACAATTCTAAATCGTGCGTATCTAGTTCTTCTCATGTGGCTTCAACTGCCGACTCGCATACGCAATTACCCTTTCATTCTGCATCAGAACTGCTCCCAGACCAAGTATACAAGCATCAGTATAAACCTCGAATTTGCTCTTCCCATCCGGGATAGCAAGCACCGGTGCCCTAGTTAGCCTCGTCTTCAGTCCCTAAAAAGCTTCTTCACACTGGGGTGTCCACTTGAATTTAGCTCCTTTCCTTGTCAGCTTGGTCAGATGCGAAGAAGTATTGGAATAATCCTTGATAAACTTCCTGTAGTAGCCAGCCAATCAAGAAAAATGTGAACTTCCGTCGGTGTCTCCGGCTGCTTCCACTCCAGAATAGTTTCAACCTTCGCTGGATCTACAGAGACACCTTCACCAGAAATAATGTGCCCTAAAAATTTAACTTTCGATTTCCAGAAATAGCACTTGGAAAATTTTGCCTTCAAAACATGCTTCCTCAGGGTCTCCAGTACAATTCTCAAATGCTGCCTGTCTCTTCTTCAGACTTGGAATAGACCAAGATATCATCAATGAATACCAAAACAAACTTATTCCAAACATCACGAAAGACTCGGTTCATCAAGTCAACAAAGTAGGCAGGAGCGTTGGTTAACCTGAAAGGCATAACCAACCACTCATAGAAACAGTTTGGTCCCTAAAATGCAGTCAAGTGAATATTGTCCTCATCTACCCTCAACTGATGGAAACCTAAAGCTAAATCCAGTTGAGAAAAGATAGAAGATCCATGCAACTGATCAAAAAGATCATCAATGTGAGGAAGAGGATATTTATTACGGATTGTCACCTTGTTCAATTCTCTATAATCCACACAGAACCTTAGCGATCCATCCGATTTAGTTACAAACACTACAGTAGAGCCCCAATAAGAAAAAATGGGCCTAATCAACCCCTTCTCTAAAAGATCATGAGTCTGCTTAATTAACTCCTCTCTCTCCCTAGGAGCCATTCTCCTACATGGTTGAATCACCGGCACTGCTCCTGGAATCAACTCAATACGAAAGTCTATCCCTCAATATGGAGACAGACACTTAACTTCCTCAAATACATCATAAAAATCTTGGACCACATCGATATCTTCAACCTTCTCTTGAGAAGTCTCAATTCCATGCAAAAGACTACTCAAGTGAATTCCAGAATTATCACACGACACTCTGGAAATTCTACCCAAATCAGTTTCTGGCGAAACTGTCCTCTCATCATAATTCAGGACTGCTCTATAGTTATCAAGCCAATCCATCCCCAATATAAGGTCAAATCCCTTAAAATTCAACAAGTAAGGGTCACAAGAAAAACTATGGGATAGATAAGAAATCTTCAAGTCCTTACAGATCGTATCTAATTTGGTTACCCTTCCTATAGGATTAGATACCAAGATGGGACAGTCTACAGTGCTAGGGGTAAGAAAGAACTTTTCTGCAGATTCCAGAGAAATAAAACTCAAAGAAGCACCCGAATCAAACAAAACTTTAATATACTCGCCATCTAAAAGTAAAGTACCTTCCAATACTCCCTTGCCTTGAGAAGAAGAAGATGGACCGGCTTCTAGAGCAAAGACCTTACTCTGAGGCGCCCTTTGCAAAAGTGGACAATTCTTGATCATGTGACCTGGCTGGTGACAATTGAAATACAACGATCTCTGAACCATTGTTGATCCTAGACCACTCTGATGCCGTTGCTGCTACTGCTGCTGAAATCCCTTCCTAGGACACTTATTCGCCAAATGACCTTCTTGTTGACAAATGTAGCATTTGCGAGGTCCATTATTACTTCCAGGCTTCTTCTTGCTCGACTTCCTCCAATTGGGATTAAACTTTCTCTTATCCGGATTAGCAAAATTCCCTCCTGATGCTGCTACTGGTGCCACTGACTTCTTATTCATCAAATTCACATATCTCAATGCCATATCAATTAAATCGACAAAAGATCCTTTCAAAAGCACCGTCATCTTTTCATGAAATTCTGGCCTCAATCCTTGTACAAATATTTCGTTCTTTTTAAGGGGAGTATCAATGAGCCCTGGTCCATAGCAAGAAAGTTCATTGAATTTGGTTTCATACTCAGAAACAGACATGCTTCCCTGCTTCAAATTCATAAAATCTCGATACAACTGAGTTTTCCCTACTGTTGGCATAAACTTGTCCTCAAATAACTTCTTAAATCTGTCCCATGAAATGTCTTCCTCAGAAATGTTTGCTACCGTTGCATCCCACTATGCTGTTGTGCCTCCCTGCAATTGCCACGATGCCATTTCCCTCTTCCGTTCATCAGACAACTTCATGCTCTTAAAGATACGCTCACAAGAGCGTAGCCAAGCTTGAACTTCAATTATCGATTCTGACCCTTTGAATGGTTGGCCTCCAAGGTTGATGAAGTCTTTGCATAAAGAGGCAAAACTAACCAGAGGCGGTACTGGATTTACAGCCTCACTAGCAGTTTGACTTCGTCCATTATCAGTCGAGGTACTACCCCTACCTCTGCCTCTTCTTCCAGAACTCATGTTAGCCACCTGAACAGGTAACTCAACAAATTTAGTTATGTATATAATTATATGAAAATACAAATACGCATTCTCAGGATAAATATTACTCCAGAGCCTAGGTATTCGCTTAACCTAGCGCGCTGATACCAACTGTGATGACCCGCCTTTCTAACCCCAGAAAGATGTATCATCAATAAGAAAGAAAGAGATAGAAATAGAAAAGAATAGAAAGAAATAATAACAACACAGAATTGCACAGCAGAATGGAACAAAATATAATCCATCACATAACTATTACATAGTTTTAAACATATCAGAGTTATACAATATCATATACATGACAGTCATATACATATCTGTCACCACATACATCCAAAAATTCAACATACACTAACTACACAGCGGAACTAGATAGATAGTTACATACGTCTGGGCTTCTTCTCCAAGCTCCTCCAGAAACTCTATACTCCAAAACCTATCACTTGGCTACTCATCAAAATTTGAGTACCCAAGATTTTATGAAAAACAAAATAAAAACTCCAAGTCAGACATGGGTCTGGTGTGAGTAAACGGGTTAAAGTTGTTTAACTTTAAAAATCATTTGAAAATAAAGGTATCACGTAAGACTCCCCGCACATAAACACGGGTAAGGTTTTACCTTACGCAAACCAAAACATTTTATAGGAAATCCAGTGGTATTATAATAGTGTCAAGGGTTTTCAAGTAAATAGAAAATAGCCTAAATTGTTACATTCATCAAATTCCAGCTACTAGCCACAAAAGTGGGTAATACAAATCAAAACCGTAGGGTCTCATAGGGAAAACGAGTTTCCATCAATGGCAGGGCTACTGGGGTACGCCCGTCATAGTATGGGGCCTAGATCACCGTACCGAAGATCACTCCCAACCCCCTACAACACAAGGCCGGTACCATTCCTTACTGAACAATCCCGAATAAGATAACCCCGCAGTTGTGGCCAATAACTGCCCATACAGCCGAAAATAAAGGGACATCTAGACAGGGGTATACCTCGTCCTGCTTGGGCATGACGCACCTAACCTTGCTGCATCTCCCATGTTTTAGCCATTCCCGGTTGATGAAGCTTGAGGTTGCGATTACCTTTAGAGAACATATCTCTTAGAATGCTCATCGTCCGCCTGACGATGTGCTGAAAGCATTCAATCCATACAAGTTTGTTCCGGGTTCGAACGAAACCGAAGGCATTTTCTCGTTACACTCATTTTGGAATCACCCTCAGAGTTAACGACGATAACCCTTGCATTCTGAAACACCATCTCAATCTTCAATTGATATGTCACGACCTATCATTTAATTTGGATCGATGTGGTTTTCGGAATACCGAATTGATACCCGATCCCGGTCTCATGAAATTCAAACGCCATTTTAAGGGCCAAGTTGTCTAATAGTTTAAACAGTTTAATTCAACACTTGGAATTCACATAACAGCTATCACAAATAGATCATACACAGTCATCACAGATATATCCAGAATATATCATAGAATATCACCCAATAGATATCATAATCGAACAAACAAAATCATCAATTCATATCAAATTTAGTTTTGATCTACTTAACTTAATTAATTACTTAAGAATAAACCATTATTATTCTGTTTGATTAATCACTAATTAATCAACTTATTAAATTTATTAATTATTACTTAATTACTCACTTAATTAATTAATTCTTAATTCTTAATTAACAATCTTAATTATTAATTTATAAAACTTAATTACCCATTAATTACCAATTTATTACTTATTTAATCATTAATTACCAATTGATTAATCATTTAATTCTTAATTAATAACTTAAGTCAACTACTATTTATTTATTGAATAACTTTAAGTAATTAATTAAAATTATTAAGTTTAAATTGATTTAAACACAAGATTAATAATATAAATTTATTTAATCTTCAAACTGCTTAGTTAATTACTATTATAAAATTAATTTACATTCTAAATCAACTTATACTTTAAGTTAATTAATTATCTTACATTTGCAAATCTTTCTTTTAATAAATTTTAAATCAAGTCTTAACTTAATACTAACCAACAATATTTATTTAATTAATATTAAACTTTGTATAACAAAATACTTAAAGTATTTTAGGAAAATTCAACAGGAACTAGACCCAAGACAAGCACCTCGTTTACTCGAGAAAAACACGCATCTCCCCTAACCTTTTCCTGCCCTCTCTTCCTCAAACCTTCTTCTTCTACTACTATTCTTTTTATTTTAAAGTTAAGTTTTGATTATAACAGTAGCATTGCAAACACACTCACGTACTCAGGAAAACCCTGAAGCAATTTCCTTCCTACTCGAGTAAGAACTCAAGTCGAATCAACACTCAAAAAAAAATCACTGAAACTCGCACGCCAAAATCTGGCATCGATCGCCACCATGCACGTGCATGGTGGTTCACCGCTTCCCCGGCAATCCACGCTGCCTCCAGCAAACCCCAAAACGACCTCACATTCGAAATCAAAACCCAGTACTTCGCAAAAAAGTCAAAATCGAAATATGCCCTGACGCTCGAACCAGTAGCTTGAACACCCAACCGAAAAATTGGTTTAAATGAAGAAGTGTTAGTTTTCTTTGCACTTCTTTGCTTAGAAACTTTAAAAATACTAAAGAGCGTCACATATTTAAACTTCCAAAGAACATCACAGAACTACATACTCATAATATATAGCAAACACAAGATTCACATGAACTAATTACCAAAACTTAAACTTTTAAAAATAGTATGTTTACTCACCAAAATAATTGTTGAGACAGAGAGCAAGTGTTATTGAAAAGTTACAGTGTTGAATTCCTGAAAATCTTTCCCTGCCTTTATTGAATTTGCTTAAGTTTGTAAATACAGATGTTTATTTTCTTTTTCTTTTTTTTATATCTCAGGTTGGCTTCTCAAGTTTACTATGTTTGAAATGAACGAGTTAAAATAGGATGATGTTTATATATATATATATATATATATATAAGAAATAGGTTTGAACAGAGAGGTGGGTTTTAACTGGTACAAGTCTTAACTTGTATTGACTAGGTTTGATTAGAGATTTTTGTTAAATTACTATAAATTGAAAGGATACTTGCATATTTCGGCTGAAAGGTTTCTTTGTAAATCTGAAATGACAAATTGTTATGCTAATTTAATGCATGTCTTCAAATATGTTTACATATAATTATGGTTTCTGATATTTACATATTTGTACAAAGATATTTGTATATGTAAGTAGTTTATCGTCTTTTGCATTGGTTATACAACACCTATGTGTTAATATATATGATTTTTTTTCTTTGTTTCTTTTGTCCCATTTATGTACAACCAACATTATATGTTTCGTCAAAGATTTCACTTTCCCTTTGCACTTACATATATTACACAGAAACACTTGATCATATTTGTTAGCATAGCTTCCTAGCTTTATTTTTATTTAGAGTTCAACTTTCAAATATTTGATTTATAACCTCTATTTGTATTTATATATTTTATATTTCTATTTATATCTTATATTTACATTATAATTTTCTTATGTTTATATATTTATGTTTATAACCATATATTTGTTTTATACTTAAGTTTAATATTTATGTTTAAATACTAACAGGATTTCTTATTTTAAACATTATTATTTAGATTACCCTTTATATGTATTATATTAAATATTAATAATATAGAACCTTTGATTTTATTGGATAAGACAGAATTTATTTTAAATAGTTTTGAAACATTCTATTTTAAATTTTTAAATCAAAATTTCCTTTACAAAACATATATAACTGATAAATATCCAAAAATCCTATCAGTTTATAAAATGAAAAACTTGTATTTTATTTAATTAGATTAAATTCTTATTAAAATATAATGTCAAAATTCTGGATCGTTACACCAGGTTAACAAAACCCTAGATTTTGTTTGATTCATTTGTTACCAGATTTCAAGCCTAAAAGAAAAGGATGTTTTCAAGTTTTAAAATGCAACAGTTCTTTTAGTTATAAAAATTAAATACTTAATTTAACAAAGTTTTAAAACATATTTAAACTAAACAAGTTTCCAAAGGAAAATAAATGGATTTTCAAATTTTAAAACAAGTTTCAAAGTTTTATAATGTTAAAGTAAATATTTGAATTCGTTTTGTTTCTAAAATCGTATATTAGGTTGATTGTTTAATTTAAAATCTTTAAGTACTTTCAAATAAGATTTAGGAAGTAATTGATTAATTAATTAGTTAAGGAAGATGATTAATTAAAGGCAAATTTATCTATGATTAAAAGATAATTATTTAAAGATGATCAATTGAGGATTAATTGATTTTTGTGATAAATTAAGGAAAAATTATTTTGAGTAAATCAATTAAGGGTTAATTACTTAATGCAATTAATTTAAGATTAATAAAGGATAAATAATTTAAAGATAAATTTATTGATGAGAGTAAATTGAAGATAATTGCTTTGAGTAATTAAATAAAAGATAATTACTTTGTGTAATTAAATAAAACCTAATTACTTAGTGAAATTAATAAAGGATAATTAATTGCCTTGCTAAAATAAAGGATAATTAATTAAGGGTTAATTAACTGTTTTGAAGATGATTAATTAAATGGTGGATTAAATACTTAAAGGTTAATTATTTAGTAATTAAAGGTTGATGAATTAAAATTTAAGGGTTAATTAATTTATTATTAATAGTAAATTAATAAATGATTAAAGAGTAATTAATCAAAATGATTTGTAATTCATTAGTGTTAATTAACCAGGATTGGTAATCCATAAATCTGATTTGAATTAATCAGACAATTAACTGATTTTTCTTATGGATGTTTGGATTCTATTGATGATTGCATTGTTTGATATCCCTGATATGTGATGCTTTGTTTTGATTTGAGCTATGTTGATGCAATTTATTATCTGCAATATATATCTGTGATCTGTGGATGAAAGATAAGCATTATAGTTTGTACCGCTTATCAAATATAAGCGTTTGTTGTTTATACCACTTATCAAATATGTTGCTGTATTTGAATCTGTGCTGACTGATGATGTAGCCTTTATTGTGTGAAACCCCTGGACCACACTTATACACACACAAATATGGATTGCACGTGGAAATGGGTTAAGTCACAAATTTTGAAATAGTTTTAAAGATTTAACTTTTGAATCCAAAATAGTTTTGGAATTGAAAGCTTTTGAAAATGAATTTCAAAAATAAAAGTTATTTTGAATAACTTGATTGAGTTTTGGAATTTAAATAATTTGATTTAAATTTGAATTAAAAAATTTGAAATTAAATCCTATTTATGATTTAAAGAGGTTATACAAGTTTATATGGGTTTTAATCATTTTTAAAGTGTTGTTTTGGGAATTTGTATTTAACCTAAAGATTTTAACTTGTATAAATGAAATTGGATTTTTCTAGAACGAAAACTACCTGTTTCAAATAATAAAAGCTTTAACATAAGAAATGAACTTCCAATTTGTATTAAAAGGATTTCAAGTCTAAAATGGAAATATTTTTCCAAGTTATGAATAAATATTTGGAAACGGTCTGAAAACTATAAATTAAATCTTTAATTTAAAGATTTAATAACTTAATCTAATTGAAATGGACATTGTTTTGGAAAACTATGAATGGATCATTGTGAAACTGGGTAAACTTTGTGAAATAAATCTTTTTGTTAAAAGATTTGAAATGGTAATTAGTTTAAACCATTTGAAAGGGAAGTTTTGGATTTTATAAGTTGTGACTTAACTGAAATCTCATATCCATATATTTTTAAATATTGCGCTCACTATTCGGTTAAGCCGGGAGAGGACCTTGTGTTATATAACCCATTCCGAATAGTGATACGACATTATGGATTGCATTTGAAGGCCGGTGTTGAAGACCGGGTGTCTTCGAGAACGATAGGATACCCTGTCGATTGACTCTGCACTGAGTTGCTCCGGTATAGAGTTTCCCTAAGTGATAGGAAATCCGATGGGGATTGTGGATACCCGGATTTGCAAGGGTTTCTTTGGAAGTGCATTCGGCTCTATTCGAGCTCGGAACTGATTTGTATGGTTGTATGTCTGACATTACACTTTGAGATATTAAACCGATCTCTATCAAATACATTTCTGCTTAGTGGCAGAGAATTTATTCTCTTTTCTTAACACCCTTCTCTGAGACATATGAGCTCATAGGTTATGTAGTTGATATTTATCAGTGTTATACTCTCAATTTGGTAGTGTGGCATGCTGAGTGCTGCTGTGTATCATTTGTTGATCAAAGCATGGCTTTTGATAAAGCGTAGCTTTGTGGACGAGACTGCATCAGGACCTCACATCCCGAAAATGGTCGAAACATGAAAGATGCGACAAGGTCATAAGCGTCGCGCCCTTTAGGGTTTGTCATTCCCTTCTGAAAAAGGGTGGTATCATGGTATGGAGCCCAGATACTTCACTCATGTGGATACTGCAGATCTATTACTCTGTGATTGCTTTGTGGTTGTTGGATTAGAGGTGCCTCAGATAAACGTCCCAAAGGACCGAGGAATGGCATGCTCGAGTTGTAGTTACCTAGTTACAGAGGTAACCCGCCTTGTGTTGGCGGAGATCCGGTTAGGTTCTCGGGACGTCCCGCCAGAGGCGTACCCATGTGGCAGTAGGAAGTTCCTTAGCCTGACCATTTGTTGGAAATCCAATCTTCAATATGTGCCTTGTACGGTTTTAGTTGTAGAACCTGCCATTTAACATGGCAGTTATAGTAGGCATAATATCATGGTACCTATTCTGGCTAGGATTAATATTATACTTTCAAAAGGTTTTCACATTGTGCATTAGTAATAATACCAAAGAATTTTTCTCGTATTAAGCATATTTGACTATCATAAGGGGAAATCTCCCCCAAGTGTACGATTGCATTGTGTGTGTGCCGGGAGGCCTTATGGTAGTTTCATTTTTTAAAAAGCATTGCGGATTTATTTCAAACTCTTTTGTTGTTCGTTTTAAGGATAAATTGCTTTTGTTTTCTTATACCAGTCCCATGATTGACTTGGAGTTTATTGTTCCTTCCCTAAACTCTGGGTGCCCACAATTTTCCCATACGGCAGTCTAGAGTTGGGTTTTTCAAATAGTCAGGATAGTAGATTATCTGGAGCTAGTTCCATCTTTGGATCGGGACTGCACTTGCTTATCTTGTGTATCATTATTGGGAGTGAGAGATATTTTTGGATTGGTGCCATGGAGATGGAGATTACCGATACTGGAGTTCTTTCTTGAAGACTATCTTGGAGTTTTTATTTCCGCTGCTAGTGTTATCTTTTTCCTTTCCACTGCTATTGTTTATATCATATCTCTGATGTATATTGATATTCATTGTATCATTCAGTTATATCTGAATATTGTATCAAATGTTGTATATCAGTGTATTATTCATTTCTTCCCTGTGTTGTACTTAATGTGTTATAAGCTCCGGTAAACCAGATTCGACTTTTGGATCTGTGACATTTGAATACGAGTGTAGTGTTTGGTGCCGATTTTCGAAAGTTGAGTCAGGTTCGTTTCAATATATCAAAATGTCGTCTATGAATACTAACAAGAGCCTATCCAAGTGCTCTTGTAAAATTGGGTTCATCAAACCTACAAAGAATGCCGGTGCATTAGTTAGTCCGAAAGACGTTACTAATCATTCACACATCCATATCTGATTCTAAACGTCATCAAAGGAATACTATCATTGGCTACTCTAAGCCGGTGGAACCCAATAGCCAAATCTAACAGAGAAAATACTTTGGCTCCACTCAACTGATCGAAAAAATTGTTTATTCTAGGTAAAGGATATTGATTCTTTATCGTCTTCTCATTTAACTTACGATAATCAATACAATACCTCAATAATCCATCCGGTTTCTTTATAAACACTACGGATGCTCCTCAAGGAGAACTGCTTAGTTTGATAAAATTCTAATTTTTCAAAACCACCAACTGCACCTTTAGCTCCATCATCTCGGCAGGCATCATTTTACTTGGCGGTCTACTCGCTGGATCTGCCCCTAGTATCAAATCTATTCAAAACTCAATGTTTCGTTTCATTGGCAGTCCTATTACGGGCACAAAGACATCTGTGAATTATCTGGAAATGAAAAATCGATTCAACTCGTCTTCTTCCTCCACAACACCCAACAAAGCATTAACCTCAAAACTAGGGTTTTTTATAGAGTATATTATTGGATCACTACAGTCAAGGCGTTTACGTAATATTATCCTATCATGGCAAAATATCCTACCATTCCGAACTCTACGAAATCAAACACATGCAAACTGCAAACAAATGTATGACCTAGCAATTCAAACTCAAGGTGGTCACATCTCATCCAAAGAGTCACATAACCTTCTATTGGATTCGTAACCGTTAAGGAATTAATTAGGTATGAGGATTCTAGGTTAAGATTATCTACCAAACAATGAGACATAAAAGAATGTGATGCATCAGTATCAAATAGAACTCTAACTGATACACCATGAATCAAAAGTGCACCTCACAACACAACTTTTCCTTTTTCCTCTGTTGTTGGTCTCGAGGTAGCTAGTTCCTATGCAAACATCTTGCCTTTTCCACCCTTGGCTTAATCCTTGCACTGGTTCTTATTAAGTCCGATATGATCATAATTAAAGCATCTCAATTCTTTCTTGTCGGCAATTTTCTTCCCTTTTCCTATCCGGCACTCATGAGCATAGTGTCCTTTCTTATCACACTCATGGAAAACTACATCAGCCTTTCCTTTCTTGGCAGCTCCACCCTTCTGAGCACCCTTCTTATGGAAAAACTTTCTCTTTTGGTTCCGCCCACTCTGAGCTTCCTTGCCTTGTTACTGTAACGACCCGAAATTTTCGAACCCGAAAATTCCTGATAGTTATGAAAAAGAAGAAAGAGATAGAAGAAGAAGAACAGAAACAACATCTCACATTCGCAGCAGATAAAATATAATAATAAATAATAACAGTTTATAAAAGCATCATGTCGATTACATTTAAATACATCAGAGTTACACATTTATACAGACACTGGATATATACAATTATCATGTCTCAGAAATATAACAATATAATACAGTAGAAACACTCCATTCGTTCTTGCCATCCAGCTCGCCTCCTGAGCTCTAGAACGTCCTTACCTGAAAATCAGTAATACGCGATCTGACCTGAGCATTATATAAAAGTAACACCCGGGTCAGGTTGGAAACCAGCATGAGTAACCCATCTAACATGGAATACAAAGGCATATAACTTATATAAACCCAGGGTAACTTGTATCAATTTACATCTTCGCAAGTTGTTATTGACAGCACATACTTCACACACCAATTTCTAAGTACCAAAATCTTAGATTAAGTGGTCCAATTCACTTAAAACCATACTTTCCATCCTATGCATTACTCATATCAATTATATAAAGAATTATTGTAAATTACAAATCGAATTGGTTTCGGGAATTTTCTGATACCCGACCCCGGTCTCTTCGATTCCAACATTATTCTTTTAACCAAATTGTTTAACTTTAAGGGAAACAATTTATATTCAGGATTTTATATTCACAATCACCTATCTCAATATATAACCCACAACATCACAGTTCAACCCAGGAATCTTGTAACGACCCGGAATTTAGGATCGCTAAATATGAACATTTAATTCATTTTAAATGTTGAATATTGATTATAATTTGAATTTTTAAATAAAATACTTTGGTTAAGTTAATAAAATTAGTTAAATTTCGAATTCGAGAATTTAATTGAAACTTGAATAATAATAATTTAATATTAAAATTGGGATAATTGATAATTCTGAGTGTAGATAGAGATAAAATTAGATTCTAAAATTTATTTTAAGTCTAATTGGATTTGAATTATAATATTGGACTGTTGGATTAATTTAGAAGTCGATAGGTTGAATTTGAGATTTTATATTAATTTAATAAATGGAATTTAATAATATAATAATGCGAATAATCAGATTTTGATTTAAACTGAATTAGAATGATTTCTAATGTGAATATAAATTTTATATGAGTTATAATAGAGTTAGTAAAATTTTAAAAGTGAAATTTTAGAAGATTTCGACGATTGTGAAAATCGCTCGATTTAATCGACGAGGTAAAATAGCCTTCCGGGGCACAATCTCAGAATTCGACAAAACTAGTTCCATTGGATCCGTAATAGTTATTTATTATCGAATTTCAATTTTTGTAGCAATCGGAGTTGTCGTTTGACCCCGACAGCTTAAAACGCTTAGAAAATACTTTAATCGATTTAAATTAAAATTGACCGTTTATTTCAGTAACTCGCGTATATACCCGAATTTGCTTCCAAAACCTATCCCATTGTGTCTGGAATGCGGAAAAACCCTAGGAATGCCTATTGGTACATGAGAATTGGAGTTCGTTTGCATAAGTTGTAAAATTTTGCAGAACGATATTAAAATAATATTAAATTATATTATATAATTGCATTTTGCTCAAACCCTAGCCCATTTTGTTTCAGCCGCTACCTTATTACTCCAATAGCCGAAATTCATTCGCCTTTCACCCCAGATCTACCACAATCCGTCGAGCTTTAGAAGATTCTTCCAACTGGAAAGTCGAAGAGCACCTCGACATCTATCTATCCAACGGTGGATCTTTGCCGAAGTTGCCGTATGGAGCAAGAATTGGGTCATGAGCCGCCGCCGTTCGTTCTTCTTTTCCCAATCATGGAGGAGGCCGAGTGCTCTGGAATCGAGGGCGGGGGTAGGGTTTGGGATGGCGCACGTGAGGGCAGAGGCCGATCGTTCCCTAGGCGATTGTTTGGAGGTGCGGCAAAAACCCTAGTAGCGGCTTGTTTGGGTTTGGTTTTGGTCTGTAGATCGTGCATGAGGAAGGAGAAGTTAGCGGCCGTGTTGTTTGGTAATAAAAAAAAAGAAAGAAATTGTTTAAAATTTGAAATTGAAATTTATAAAATTCATATCTATTACATACGTTGTCATATTTCGACGAAACTGGCGATGCCGGGATCGCAGAGGCGATTACTACGCAGTGGAGCAATTCTGAAATCGTCCCGAGCAAGTGAAAATTTAGGTTTCGAACGCCGTTCGATTTAATTTAAATTTGAACGCTCGCCGAAAACCAAGGTGAGTTTAACTCACTCACATCTGAAATATTGGTTAATTTAAATAGTCATTAATTGGATGATTGCTTGGTTGGTTGAATATGATTGAATCGATATATGTTGTGGTGCTAATATCTATGGATGTAGGGAAACAGGTTGGAGGGATCTAACTGGATCCCTCACAAATAGAAATTAATTTATATTCTGCGATATACATTATTTATTATTCTGTGATAATTTGTTTAGAGACTGAAATGCAGTGTTTTATTTATATGTTGTGATGCATTAAATTTAAATTTAAATTGTGTTGTACTGTGGTTGGGAGAATACAACCTGGAAATTTTAAATATAAATAAATGAATTGGGTTTAAAGAATATAAAAGAAATTCTTAAGTAAAGAATTTTAAAAGAGATTAAATCCAAGGAATGGGTTGAAAATTTTCAAGTGTTTGAAATTTGATTTCAAAGGGAATTGAGAATTGTTTAAATTAATAGCGAGATTTATTTTAAAGAATGGGAAGTGTGCTTTCTCCTGGAAATTTTGTTTTGTTTAAAGAAAGCTTTCAAAATATAAATCTGTAGTTTAGTATGTTTAGAATATTTTAAGAAAGAAATATTATGTTAAAATGTGTTTTAAGTGAAAGCAAACATTTATTTAGTAATTATGGTATTTAATTATTTTTAAAAGGTAAAGTAATATCAAGTTTTCAAAAGAAAATTTTAATATGCATATTGATTTAATAACCTTATGTTTAAAGTTAAATTTTATTTAAAAATACTTTGGAAACCCCTATATATTTCCTTAAGTATTATTTTCAATTAAATAATTTCCAAAGCTTATTTTAAATATTTTAAACGTATATTTGAAAGTGATTTCCGGGAAATAGCAATGTGTTTTTAAATTAAAAAGAGCTATTTTTAAAAGTATGGAAAGGAATTTTACGGGATGAATGTAAAATTGAATTGGGTAAATCGTGATTGGATTGATAAAGAAAATTCTTGGGTTATCCTAAAATGGAAGTATATTTCCCTGAGATGCCAAGTACATTTTTTAAAGATGATTTTTGAAAGGTTAGGAGTTTTGAATTTTATTTAAAGAATGGTTTTAAGAAAATTATTTAAGTTGTAAGAATTTTGAAATGAACATATATTAAAGTAGTTATAGAAGTAATTATTTTTAAAGGGTAATTAGAATCATGTTTTAAATAATATTATTATCATTTATACTTTATAAACTGGTTCTGTTTTAAAGAAAATCAATTAAAGCTTTATTTGAAAATTGTATAAGGATTCATAACTTTATGTTTAAACTAGTATGACTTAACTTATTTTAATGTTAATTGTTTATATTTTATAAAGAAGTTTTATTCGAATTTTTTTTAAAAGTATAAGCATATTTTAATTTAAGTATGTACGTAGATTTTATATAAATGATTTTAATGTATTTTGAGGGATAAAGTATTTAAATTATTTTAAACCTTAAATATGGGTACTTAGATGTCTCAGAAAGAATAAAGATTTGAGAATCTATTCCATGAGGAAATTGGATTTGAAAAGCGTTTCAAAGGAAATTTTGAAAATTGGAATATATCTCGCAAAGATATTTTGAGGAAAATATTGGGAATTATTTATTATGTGATGGATGTTGTGAATATTAATTGATAGTTAAATCACCGACTATCAATATTGGACAAATGCGTTGATCGTTTCGAAGAGACCGGGATAGGGTTTGCTACATTACAGCGTGATAGGGGGTTCTTGCTTTGCGTTAGGTGGCGAACGGGAGACTCTTACCCCTACATGCCCCGAGGGTAGTATAAGGCCTTGCGAGGTTGGTTGCGAGCCGAGAGGCTGGCCGTAAAAGCAAACCCGAGGTACCAATGGGAGCCACGGCGGGGATGGGATGGTTGAAAAGCCTACCAGTCGGTGAGCCGCTGTTGATGGTTGTAAAGCCTAGACTATCTCACTTGGTATCAGAGCTTAGGTTGGCGACAACCTAGGCTTTGATGGGGAAATTACTCATTAAACGGAGTCAATGGTACTCATTAATGAGTTGAGAGTATTAATAGATATGACAGCGTACTTGTTAGTGAATATAGAATTGTTTTTTACCGTGTTGACTTATCGGTTGAGTGTTTATGAATTCTGGTTGGTACGGGAAGTACAACCGTATAGATAGGGGTTTCTAAACTCTTGAACAAGATAAACCGACATAGTATTGTTTTTTTAAAGAGGGTAAATGAAATAATTTTACCTAAAATTATATTTTGATATAATTTTTTTTTTGAAATTAGTATATATATATTTGGATGATTGGTTGTTAATATTATAATCAAATAAGAATCTAAAATTTGATTTAAAGATTTGAAATAGTTATAACCAAATGAATTCTATGAGTATAAATTATACAAAAGAGGAATAACTAAGTTTGAACTGAACCAGAATTTAAATCCCGGAAGTTTTGGAAAGGATTTTAAATGTAATGAAAACAAAAGTTTGGAAATTTAAAATCTTGGGAATGTTTTCCAAAATGTTTAAAGGCATGGAGTATTATTTTGGGTAATATGTGAAGGGAAACTATTTTGAAATGAATTTGAGAAAGTAAGGAAGCACTGAACTCACTTCAGTCGCTGGAAAACAATCCTGATGATGCTAGCCACATCATTAGAATTCATATTCGAGTTTCTAAAGTGATGGATTGCTACCAAAATGGTTGGTTATGATATTGTTTGGACTTGTTGGGTATAATAGTTGTTTTGGAAATTCTAAAATAGGAAATTATTTTGGTGCAACCAAGTTGTTTGGAAATACAGAGATTTGGTTTGATACCGGGAGAGTATGAGTTATTTATTATTTCAAAATGATTTTGAAATAAAACCGGGCAATTGAATTCTGGGAAAATTCTATTTAAATAATGTGAAGGTTAAAATGGATCAACTATTGAACTTATTAAGTAAAGTTGATATTAATAAAAAGGAAATGAAATTTTTAATCTTGGAACTAAATTTAACTTGACTAAATGGAAGCGAATAAAATATATGGAAGTGAATAGAAAATTAGAATTTAACTTGGGATAAGTTAAATAAAGTGGATCTAGAATTAAATTGATTTAGATTAAATTGAAATGTAAAATAACTTCGTAATCATGGGTCATTGTACAATAAATTGTACCCATAAGCTATTAAGTGTTATACTAGTGATCTGAAAATTGTGGATTTAAAATTTGCAATGGATTAAGGTGAAAGAAAATTTGTATCCTTAAGAATTCAGTGACACACACACACACACGCACACACATATATATAGAATTTGGAATTGTGATTATAAGATGAAGATGGATTAAAATGAGCAATATAAACTTTGAAGTAAATAATTTGGTGAACTTATAAATAGGAAATGCAATTATGATCACAAATGGGAAATTATTGAATGGTATGGTGAATTCATACCTAATCTCAAATGAAGTGTGAATTGAAATAAGATAATAAAATATAAAGTATAAAGGACGTGGATGAACTTAAATAAGTAAATAAATTTTGAACTTGCATATGCAGAATTAAAATTGAATTGAAGGAGAATTTAATTAAGTTGAAAGGATATTGTATGAATAAAATTTTAACTCAACTGAAGTCAAAGAAATTGTTTGAGAATGAATTTGGCATAAGCTAAATTAAATAAAAAGAAAGCTTGAAGATGAATTTAGTGAAAACTAAATTAAAGGGAATTTGTATTGGCATGGATAGAATTTTAGAGGATTGTTAAGAAAATTTTGAATTGAAAATAAAAACCTAGTTTTAGTATGAGATTTAGTAATGGCAATAAAAGTTGAGAGTGTGAATGAATAATGGAATTAGATTATAATAGTGATGGTTTGAATTGTAAATAAATTTCAATGAATGAAATAATTTAAAATGGTCTCATTGTTAATAAAATAAATCTAAAAATTGATTGAATAAATAAACAAAGTGCATTAAAATTTTTAAATGGGTTGAAATTGATTTGGATGAGAATCAAATGAAAATAAAATAAAATTTGATATAAGAAGATAATGAAAATATTGTGGAAGAACTTAAGTGTAACGACCCAGAATTTTTAGTAATTAAAATTTGAATATTTAATTAATTTTAAATATTTAATAAGTGAATTTACAAGTCAAATAAATTTTATTTTGAATTATTGGATTTAATTGAATAATTAAATCGATAATTTAATATGTTAAATTATGGAAATAATAGAAAATTGAGTGAGATATGATTGAAAATGATTTGTAAAATTTTATTTTATCATATTGAAGTTAGAACGATATTTTAGAACTTTTAAAATTAAATTAAAAGTTAATTTGTGAAAATTGAATATTTTAATATTTAAATCGACCAGTGAAGATAGTCAATTTTTGAACAGTCTCAGAATTGAACGAAACCAGTTCCATTGGATCCGTAATGGTTAGTTATTACCGGATTTCAAATTTCGTGTCAATCGAAGCTATCGTTTGATCGTGGCAGCTCGAAACGCATCGAATTATTTTTTAATTTTAATTTGGCGAGTTAAAATAGCCATTTTTCAAAAAGTCTCGGATTTCGACGAAACTAGTTTCATCGGATCCGTAATGTGATATTATTGTAAGGTTTCAAATTTCGTGTCAATCGGATTTACCGTTTGTCCGGTACAAATTAAAACGCCTAGAAATCGATTTAAATTGAACGTTTGTTGCCATAACTCGCACAGATGTCCGAATTAGCTTTCGAAACCTGTTCCATTGTGTCCGGAACGCGGGGTAAACCCTAGAAACGCTGGTTACGGCGCGTAAATCGGAGTTCGGAATTTCCGGATGAATAGTGTTCGATTTTTTTCCTATAAATATACCATAAATTCTCAAAAAAAAAAAAAAAAAAAACCCTAATCTATACAGGCCGCCGCCACCCCCCTATCTAAGGCCAGAAACTCACGACCTTTCCCCCTCGTTTTCTTCAAATCCAAGCCCTATTACAACAAACTTCCAACAACAATCTTGTAGAGCATCGAAGGAGCTACGAGTTCAACGGTGGAGATGGGTTTTGGAGCGACGTGGTGGCCAGAAAATGAGTGGGAAGGGGGCCGGTTTCGCACGCATTTCAAGGCAGTATAGGGGGCCGAGCCTGGCCGTGCTAGGGGCGGTGGTGGAGTAGAGCGTTGGCTTCACAATGGCGCTTCCTGATCGGCTTCACGTTGCTCGAGTGGGTCGCGATTTGTAACCCTAATTACGTGTAAATGGGTTCTTTGTTCGGCCTCTATCTGTAGCCGTGCGCACGAAGAAGGAAGAGGGGGAGGGGGGTGCGTTCTACGGTCAGGATGATGGAATGCACGATCCAAGGGCTAGGATTAAATACAGGTTTATATATATAAAATTTAAGTTGTAAATTAATTATCTTTTAATTCGTGTAAACTTCATAATAGCATATCTTTTTCATACGAGGTCGAAAACGTGCGAAACCAGTTGCGTTGGAATCGTATGGACGAGCACTACGCGATGAAATTGGATTGGAGTCGTTTGGAGTTAGTGAGAATTTTGGGTAAAATTAAACGTCCGTTTAATTTTATTCGAAATAAATCGCTAAAACGAAATTGAAATCAAGGGGAGAACTTCTCACTCAATCGAATCAGTTTCGATTTTATTTTTAATAGTTAGATTTAAAATATTTGAATGCATGCTTGAATGATGATTGATATCTATTGATTGTTAAAATAGACATTATGCGCCGTTAGTAAGCGGATGTTATTTATTAAAAACATATACCGCGAATATGTCATAAACAGTGAAATTGGTATTATATATAATAGCAATATATATATTGGCATATGTATATATTGGAGTTGTTGATTCCCCACATTTTTTGTTTAGCGGATGAGACCCTATTGCGCCGTTATTAAGCGGATAATATTATTAAATCCCATATACCACGATAATTTCGTACTGGAGCGAAATTGGTATTGTGCTAATGTTTTTGGATGCAGGAAAACAGGTTGGAGGGATCCAACTGGATTCCTCAACAGTATTTATTTGATTTCAGATATTTTGATATTTGATGGACTATCATATATGATATATGATGTCGTTGTTGTCGTGATTGGCTATTTGGTATGTAGCATCATTGGACCAAATTTGGAATTTTAAAATGATTTTTAAAGTGTTTTTTTGAAAGAAAACGTTTATAAAATATGTTTGGAATTGATCCATTATAAATAAATAAACGTTATAATTTTTAATGTTATAAAAATTATGATTTTTGTGAAATATAGTTAAAAGCTGATTTTTGAGAAATAAGAGTTAATGATTTTATAAAATAGTTTAAATTGGATTTTTGAATTTATTATGAAAAGTTTAAATATAGGATTTATAAAATTTAATTATTTTATGAATCAAAATGGTGAAATAATAAAGGAGATTAAAGACGTTTTAAAGAATGATATAAATTGATTTATATTAAGAGATTTGTAAATGGATATTTATAAATTGAAATATTGACATTATAAAACGAGTTTTTATAAGTGTTTGAATGGAGTGAAAATGGATTGCATAGGTGAATGGAATTTATAAAATTATAAATGGTGAAGTTATAAATGAAATTTATAAATAGTAAGATTTATAAATTTTGTGAAATTATTAAAGAATATATTTGGATGAATAATTGAATCTTATAAGTTATAAGATTTATAATCATGAAGTTTAAAAGAACGATTTTGTAAAATAATCGTTTTATAAGTATTTAACTTATAATATGAACCTTTAGTATATAATTGAGTTATGAATTGAATAAAGGATAATGAAGGAATTTATACATTGTTTTATGAATTCGCAAACGACTTATTTTGATAAGAAAATTGTTATAACTTATTTATGGAGTTATATTCACATTTTTAACTGTGAATAATCCTTTAAAATAAAATGAATAGAAATGATGAAATTTGTTAACGTAGTATATTCACGTTTTTGAATAGTGAATAATACGTTAAAGAAATTGTTTTGAATGTGATGTTTTAAATAGAATTAAAAACAAGATAACGATGTTTTAAAATGTGTTAAGATTCGAAACCATAGATTTCAACATTTATTGTTGAAATAGACGATTTCGAGAAATAAAAGGAAATGGTGGACTATAACACTGTTGTTATAGTAAATGATTTCCGAAAGGAAATGTTTTCTATAGTATTGGGATTTATATATCTATTTTAATTTCAAATCCCTATACTAGTGATTTTGGGTTGTCGTAACGATGTTTTACGCAACATTCGTTTTGGCCCAAATAAATATGTTTAAAAGAATGATTTCCTTAAAGAATGGAATATATACTTAATTTTGATTGAAGTATATTGAATATTTTCCAAGTGTTGAAAATAAATAAAATTTGTGAATTACTTATTAAATAAGTATGGAAATGTTTTCCAATATAAAGTGAATATTAGAGAATTCATCTTTTTGAAGATAAATTGAAATGAATAATTGAAATCGAATATTCATAGATAATTTTGGAATATAAATTCACTATGGAATTCATGAATGAAAAGGAGAATTTGTTTAAAAATAAATATTGATTTATTTTTGGAGTGTGAAATTATATATCTTGTAAAGATATTTTGGAAATTAAATAATTTGGAAAATTATTTGGAAACTGGTGATGTGTGCATATCCATTGATAGTTCAATAACCGACTATCAATATTTCCCTTTGAATGGGTATTTGATGTGATTTGTTTGAATGTGAATGCCACACTTATTTTTGAATAAGCGCTCACTATTCGGGTTAACCGGGAAAGGACCATGGGGTCGTATAACCCATTCCGAATATGTGATACGTCGTTGTGAATTGCATTGAAGATCGGTGTTGAAGACCCGGTATTTGCGAAAGCGATAGGATGACCTATCGATTGTCTCTGCACTGAGTTGCAACGGTGTAGAGACTCCCTAAGTGATGGGAAATCCGATCAGGATTGTGAATATCCGGATTGCAAGGACTTCTTTGTAAGTTCCTTCGGTTTTGTTCGAGCCCGGAACAGACTTGTATGGATTGTATGTCTGACATTACAAATTGAGATATAAAGCAGATTTCTTTCAAATATATTTCTGTTGGTGACGGAGAATTTATTCTTTTAGCTTAACACCCTTCTCTGAGACGTACGAGCTCAGAGGTTATGTAGTTGAAGGTTATCAGCGATATATTCCCAATTTGGTAATGTGACATGCTGAGTGTTGCTGTGAAATGATCATTGTGTTGATTATTTGTGATAGGATCATTTGTTTGATCGTCTATCTTTGTGATCATTTCTATGATCATTTGTTGACCCAAAGCATGGCTTTTGTATAAAGTATGTTTTTGTGGACGTGACTTCGTCGAGCCTCACACCCCGGAAATGGTCAAAACAGGAAAGATGCGGCAAGGTTATGAGGGGTAGCTCCCTTTAGGGTATGTGCATTTCCTTCTGGATAGAGGTGGTATCATGGTATGGAGCCCAGATATTTAACCTATGTGGTTACTACGAATTTATTACTTTGTGGTTGTTGGTTATCGGGATCCCGTGAGAAAGGTCGTTTACGATCGGGGAATGGCGTGCTCGTGTCAGTAGTTACCCAGTTAGGGGTAACCCGGCCTTGTGTTGGCAGAGTTCCGGTTTGGTTCTCGGGAATGTCCTTCCAGAGGCATTCTCATGTGGCAATGGGAAGTTCCTTGGCCTGACCATTTGTTGGAAATCCAAAGAAACAATACGATCTTGTACGGATTTAGTTGTAGAACCTATCATTCACTTATGGTGGCGCCCTACTGTTTGGATGGTAGCTATAGTAGGCATAGTTCGAAATGTCTATGTTGGCTAAGATTTATATTCTACTTTCGAAATGAATTTTTCCTACACTATGCACTAGTAATAATATCAAATGCTCTTTTAAATGCGTATCAAGCATCTTTGACTATCATAAGGAGAAATCTCCTCTGATTCTGCGTTTGCATTGTGTGTGTGTGCGGGAGGCCTTATGGTAGTCTCATTTTTAAAAGCATTGCGAATTGACTTTAAAAATATTCCTCTATTTTGATTTCAAAGATAAATAAACTGTTTTGAGTTCTCACACCAGTCACATGACTGACTCGGAGTTTATTGTTTTCCTTCCTAAACTCTGGGTGCCCACCAATTTCTACACGGGCAGTCAAGAGTTAAGGTTTATCAAGATATTCTGGATATTCTGGAGTTGCTGGAGGCAAGCTGGATGGCATGGCGTATTACTAGTTATATAGTATTTCTTTTTCCGCTGCACTGTTTGTTGTTGTATGTTGTTGTATACTCTGATGATATGATGAAATGTAATGTATAAAATGTAATAACTGATATAGTTCTTTGTTTAAAGATTATTCATTTATTATTATATGTTGTTCCGCTGCGAATTGTGAGATTCTGATGTTGTTCTATTGTTTTCCGTTTCTGTTCTATTTTCTATTTTTCTGTTTTCTTTTCCTTCTTCTATCTTTTTTTTTCTCTCCTCTTTTCTTCTTTTCTTTTTCTTAAACCATAACATTTCGGTTTTTTGGCCTTCGATTTCTCGGCAGTCGATAAAGTGAGTATCGATGTTGAATTTTCGAAAGTCGAAAATTTTCGGGGCGTTACATCTGGTATCAGAGCTTATGGTTAAGCGACAACCATGGTTCTGTTGGGTATTACTCATTAGAAATAGAGTCAGTAGTACTCTAAAATGAGTTTGAGTGTAATAATAGCTATGAGAGCGTATTTGTTAGTGAATATATAAAATTGTTTTATATTGTGATGATTGGTTTGTTGAGTGGCATATGAACTTTCGTCAGCGTGGTCTGCAAGACTACGCCGAAGGAGTTTCTAAACACTTGAATAGAACAATTCGACACAGTATTGTTTTAAAAATGGGTAAATGAAATAATTTTACCTTGATTATATTTTTATATGTAAAGAAATAATTTTTCAAAATTATTAAAGTGTATATAAGTAGATTGTTGATTATTTAGTTGTTTGAATAATCTAAATAAAAGAATAATTGTATAAGTAAAATGAATTATAAGAATTGAATTATAATTAAAGTGATTTACAATTGTGAAATAAACTTATATATATATATATAGAAGTGAAACTATATGGATATATTTATGAATATGGGTTATAAATAAAAATGAATGTGAACTTGAGTTATATAAATGAAATTCAACTTTGTAATTGAATTGAATTAATGGATTGAATGTTAATCAATTGAATGTAAATGAAATTGATATGAAATAATGAATGTAAGTGTTAATTCGTTAAAATCTAATGTTATTGGAAGTTGAATAATTGAATGAAAATCATTTAATTAAACCAATTGAAAAGCAAAGGAATTTGGTTGTAACTAATATACATTGGTTGATATATGATTGTTAGTTGATTGTATATAATTCATTAAGAACTAATGAAATTGAGTTAATGAAATCGGAAGCTAAAGTAATTGAAATCCAATTGGAAGTTAAGTGAAACTTAAATAAAATTGAATTTGATTTGGAAGTGAACCAACTCGAATATGAATTAGTGAATATAAACTAATGGAAAATGAATGTTAGTAAAAATATCCACTGTTAATGAATCAAATGTGATTAAATTGAAAACCAATTCATTGAATATTAATGAGAATATAAATGAATATTGATTTGGTTATGGATGATAGTTGGTTGATGTTTGCATTTGTTGTTTTGTTGCATTTGCTATGTTGACATATATAGTTATTATGTTGCTATATGTTGTATATCGATACTATTTTTATACATGCATGTTCTCATGTTGTTTGTTGAGTGTTTAGTAGGTGCGGATCGCGTTTGCTTCGCATTTGAAGCTCGCTTTCGTGCTATGTTAGCCGTATATGCTCGCTAATAAAATATAAGGTACATATCTCGAATTACATATCGTACTTTTACAAATTTTTCCCTGCGGTATGCCTCATTACTTGATGAGATGTATATTTGTGATATATATACTGTCATTTTTTTTTCGGATCGAGCCGCGCAAAGGAGACTATGGCGAATTTTTCCGAAAATTTAAGGCGTTAGAAATTTTTTGAGAAAGTTGGAAAATTTTGAAAACTATAAACTTTGATTTTGGAATTAAAAGTTAAACAATGGTAGTTGTTTTTGAAAAGATAACTAAGTATGATTTGAAAACTTAGTAAAGTTATTATAAAAAGTTTAACTATGAATTTTGGAAAGTTAATAGATTCTGTAATTTTCTTACTTAATAATTTCGATGACGAAATTCTTTTAAGTGGGGAAGATTGTAACGACCTAGAATTTTTAGTAATTAAAATTTGAATATTTAATTAATTTTAAATATTTAATAAGTGAATTTATAAGTCAAATAAATTTTATTTTGAATTATTGGATTTAATTGAATAATTAGATCGATAATTTAATATGTTAAATTATGGAAATAATAGAAAATTGAGTTAGATATGATTGAAAATGATTTGTAAAATTTTATTTTATCATATTGAAGTTAGAACGATATTTTAGAACTTTTAAAATTAAATTAAAAGTTAATTTGTGAAAATTGAATATTTTAATATTTAAATCGACTAGTGAAAATAGTCAATTTTTGAACAGTCTCAGAATTGAACGAAACCAGTTCCATTGGATCCGTAAGGTTAGTTATTACCGGATTTCAAATTTCGTGTCAATCGGAGCTATCGTTTGATCGTGGCAGCTCGAAACGCATCGAATTATTTTTTAATTTTAATTTGGCGAGTTAAAATAGCCATTTTTCAAAAAGTCTCGGATTTCGACGAAACTAGTTTCATCGGATCCGTAATGTGATATTATTGTAAGGTTTCAAATTTCATGTCAATCGGATTTACCGTTTGTCCGGTACAAATTAAAACGCCTAGAAATCGATTTAAATCGGTTTAATTTAAATTGAACGTTTGTTGCCATAACTCGCACAGATGTCCGAATTAGCTTTCGAAACCTGTTCCATTGTGTCCGAAACGCGGGGTAAACCCTAGAAACGCTGGTTACGACGCGTAAATCGGAGTTCGGAATTTCCGGATGAATAGTGTTCGATTTTTTTCCTATAAATATACCATAAATTCTCAAAAAAAAAAAAAGAAAGAAAAACCCTAATCTATACAGGCCGCCGCCACCCCCCCTATCTAAGGCCAGAAACTCACGACCTTTCCCCCTCGTTTTCTTCAAATCCAAGCCCTATTACAACAAACTTCCAACAGCAATCTTGTAGAGCATCGAAGGAGCTACGAGTTCAACGGTGGAGATGGGTTTTGGAGCGACGTGGTGGCCAGAAAATGAGTGGGAAGGGGGCCGGTTTCGCACGCATTTCAAGGCAGTATAGGGGGTCGAGCCTGGCCGTGCTAGGGGCGGTGGTGGAGTGGAGCGTTGGCTTCACAATGGCGCTTCCTGATCGGCTTCACGTTGCTCGAGTGGGTCGCGATTTGTAACCCTAATTACATGTAAATGGGTTCTTTGTTCGGCCTCTATCTGTAGCCGTGCGCACGAAGAAGGAAGAGGGGGGGGGGTGCGTTCTACGGTCAGGATGATGGAATGCAGGATCCAAGGGCTAGGATTGAATATAGGTTTATATATATAAAATTTAAGTTGTAAATTAATTATCTTTTAATTCGTGTAAACTTCATAATAGCATATCTTTTTCATACGAGGTCGAAAACGTGCGAAACCAGTTGCGTTGGAATCGTATGGACGAGCACTACGCGATGAAATTGGATTGGAGTCGTTTGGAGTTAGTGAGAATTTTGGGTAAAATTAAACGTCCGTTTAATTTTATTCGAAATAAATCGCTAAAACGAAATTGAAATCAAGGGGAGAACTTCTCACTCAATCGAATCAGTTTCGATTTTATTTTTAATAGTTAGATTTAAAATATTTGAATGCATATTTGAATGATGATTGATATCTATTGATTGTTAAAATAGACATTATGCGCCGTTAGTAAGCGGATGTTATTTATTAAAAACATATACCGCGAATATGTCATAAACAGTGAAATTGGTATTATATATAATAGCAATATATATATATTGGTATATGTATATATTGGAGTTGTTGATTCCCCACATTTTTTGTTTAGCGGATGAGACCCTATTGCGCCGTTATTAAGCGGATAATATTATTAAATCCCATATACCACGATAATTTCGTACTGGAGCGAAATTGGTATTGTGCTAATGTTTTTGGATGCAGGAAAACAGGTTGGAGGGATCCAACTGGATTCCTCAACAGTATTTATTTGATTTCAGATATTTTGATATTTGATGGACTATCATATATGATATATGATGTCGTTGTTGTCGTGATTGGCTATTTGGTATGTAGCATCATTGGACCAAATTTGGAATTTTAAAATGATTTTTAAAGTGTTTTTTTGAAAGAAAACGTTTATAAAATATGTTTGGAATTGATCCATTATAAATAAATAAACGTTATAATTTTTAATGTTATAAAAATTATGATTTTTGTGAAATATAGTTAAAAGCTGATTTTTGAGAAATAAGGGTTAATGATTTTATAAAATAGTTTAAATTGGATTTTTGAATTTATTATGAAAAGTTTAAATATAGGATTTATAAAATTTAATTATTTTATGAATCAAAATGGTGAAATAATAAAGGAGATTAAAGACGTTTTAAAGAATGATATAAATTGATTTATATTAAGAGATTTGTAAATGGATATTTATAAATTGAAATATTGACATTATAAAACGAGTTTTTATAAGTGTTTGAATGGAGTGAAAATGGATTGCATAGGTGAATGGAATTTATAAAATTATAAATGGTGAAGTTATAAATGAAATTTATAAATAGTAAGATTTATAAATTTTGTGAAATTATTAAAGAATATATTTGGATGAATAATTGAATCTTATAAGTTATAAGATTTATAATTATGAAGTTTAAAAGAACGATTTTGTAAATAATCGTTTTATAAGTATTTAACTTATAATATGAACCTTTAGTATATAATTGAGTTATGAATTGAATAAAGGATAATGAAGGAATTTATAAACATTGTTTTATGAATTCGCAAACGACTTATTTTGATAAGAAAATTGTTATAACTTATTTATGGAGTTATATTCACATTTTTAACTGTGAATAATCCTTTAAAATAAAATGAATAGAAATGATGAAATTTGTTAACGTAGTATATTCACGTTTTTGAATAGTGAATAATACGTTAAAGAAATTGTTTTGAATGTGATGTTTTAAATAGAATTAAAAACAAGATAACGATGTTTTAAAATGTGTTAAGATTCGAAACCATAGATTTCAACATTTATTGTTGAAATAGACGATTTCGAGAAATAAAAGGAAATGGTGGACTATAACACTGTTGTTATAGTAAATGATTTCCGAAAGGAAATGTTTTGTATAGTATTGGGATTTATATATCTATTTTAATTTCAAATCCATATACTAGTGATTTTGGGTTGTCGTAACGATGTTTTACGCAACATTCGTTTTGGCCCAAATAAATATGTTTAAAAGAATGATTTCCTTAAAGAATGGAATATATACTTAATTTTGATTGAAGTATATTGAATATTTTCCAAGTGTTGAAAATAAATAAAATTTGTTAATTACTTATTAAATAAGTATGGAAATGTTTTCCAATATAAAGTGAATATTAGAGAATTCATCTTTTTGAAGATAAATTGAAATGAATAATTGAAATCGAATATTCATAGATAATTTTGGAATATAAATTCACTATGGAATTTATGAATGAAAAGGAGAATTTGTTTAAAAATAAATATTGATTTATTTTTGGAGTGTGAAATTATATATCTTGTAAAGATATTTTGGAAATTAAATAATTTGGAAAATTATTTGGAAACTGGTGATGTGTGCATATCCATTGATAGTTCAATAACTGACTATCAATATTTCCCTTTGAATGGGTATTTGATGTGATTTGTTTGAATGTGAATGCCACACTTATTTTTGAATAAGCGCTCACTATTCGGGTTAACCGGGAAAGGACCATGGGGTCGTATAACCCATTCCGAATATGTGATACGTCGTTGTGAATTGCATTGAAGATCGGTGTTGAAGACCCGGTATTTGCGAAAGCGATAGGATGACCTATCGATTGTCTCTGCACTGAGTTGCAATGGTATAGAGACTCCCTAAGTGATGGGAAATCCGATCAGGATTGTGAATATCCGGATTGCAAGGACTTCTTTGTAAGTGCCTTCGGTTTTGTTCGAGCCCGGAACAGACTTGTATGGATTGTATGTCTGACATTACAAATTGAGATATAAAGCAGATTTCTTTCAAATATATTTCTGTTGGTGGCGGAGAATTTATTCTTTTAGCTTAACACCCTTCTCTGAGACGTACGAGCTCAGAGGTTATATAGTTGAAGGTTATCAGCGATATATTCCTAATTTGTTAATGTGACATGCTGAGTGTTGCTGTGAAATGATCATTGTGTTGATTATTTGTAATAGGATCATTTGTTTGATCGTCTATCTTTGTGATCATTTCTATGATCATTTGTTGACCCAAAGCATGGCTTTTGTATAAAGTATGTTTTTGTGGACGTGACTTCGTCGAGCCTCACACCTCGGAAATGGTCAAAACAGGAAAGATGCGGCAAGGTTATGAGGGGTAGCTCCCTTTAGGGTATGTGCATTTCCTTCTGGATAGAGGTGATATCATGGTATGGAGCCCAGATATTTAACCTATGTGGTTACTATGAATTTATTACTTTGTGGTTGTTGGTTATCGGGATCCCGTGAGAAAGGTCGTTTACGGTCGGGGAATGGCGTGCTCGTGTCAGTAGTTACCCAGTTAGGGGTAACCCGGCCTTGTGTTGGCAGAGTTCCGGTTTGGTTCTCGGGAATGTCCTTCCAGAGGCATTCTCATGTGGCAATGGGAAGTTCCTTGGCCTGACCATTTGTTGGAAATCCAAAGAAACAATACGATCTTGTACGGATTTAGTTGTAGAACCTATCATTCACTTATGGTGGCGCCCTACTGTTTGGATGGTAGCTATAGTAGGCATAGTTCGAAATGTCTATGTTGGCTAAGATTTATATTCTACTTTCGAAATGAATTTTTCCTACACTATGCACTAGTAATAATATCAAATGCTCTTTTAAATGCGTATCAAGCATCTTTGACTATCATAAGGAGAAATCTCCTTCGATTCTGCGTTTGCATTGTGTGTGTGTGCGGGAGGCCTTATGGTAGTCTCATTTTTAAAAGCATTGCGAATTGACTTTAAAAATATTCCTCTATTTTGATTTCAAAGATAAATAAACTGTTTTGAGTTCTCACACCAGTCACATGACTGACTCGGAGTTTATTGTTTTCCTTCCTAAACTCTGGGTGCCCACCAATTTCTACACGGGCAGTCAAGAGTTAAGGTTTATCAGGATATTCTGGATATTCTGGAGTTGCTGGAGGCAAGCTGGATGGCATGGCGTATTACTAGTTATATAGTATTTCTTTTTCCGCTGCACTGTTTGTTGTTGTATGTTGTTGTATACTCTGATGATATGATGAAATGTAATGTATAAAATGTAATAACTGATATAGTTCTTTGTTTAAAGATTATTCATTTATTATTATATGTTGTTCCGCTGCGAATTGTGAGATTCTGATGTTGTTCTATTGTTTTCCGTTTCTGTTCTATTTTCTATTTTTCTGTTTTCTTTTCCTTCTTCTATCTTTTTTTTTCTCTCCTCTTTTCTTCTTTTCTTTTTCTTAAACCATAACATTTCGGGTTTTTGGCCTTCGATTTCTCGGCAGTCGATAAAGTGAGTATCGACGTTGAATTTTCGAAAGTCGAAAATTTTCGGGGCGTTACATTAAGCAAACTGAATAATAATTGTGGTCGAGCTTTTTAATGTTGTCTTGGATAAATTTTTTAGATAATAAGCATTGAAATGCAAATGAAGAGAATTTTAATTAATTATTGTGATAAAATAAGGTTGTATGAGTTGTAAATAATCCAGAATGGAATGATGTTAATATAAACTTGAATTGGTTAATGAAATTGAACAATTGTAATGTGATAAAAATGCTTGGATTGTGAACCATGCAGAATTGAAGAAAATTAATATGAATCTAAGTTGGAAATTAATTTTAACTGGTTATAAGCTTAAGAATTGGTTATTTGATTGAATAACCACAACCTGCATAGAAATTAGTTGTTAAACTTAAGTGAATGAATTAAAAGAAATAAATGAAATTGATAATTGAATATGGGGAAATGGATTAGAATCTATTTAGTGGGTTAGTATCTAAATGCAGGTTAATTAAAAAGAAAAGTAAATGAATCAAAAGTTTATATTACTCTTACTGAAGTGAATGTGAAGCTAACATTTGCAACTCGGATGTAAGTCATTCGAGTGGAATATAATGAAGTTTGAATTTGGAAAAGAAATGCAAATGAATCAAATTGGAAGTACATTAGATTATGAATCAATTTGAATTTAAATTAAAGTAAATTGAAAATAGTGAAGCATATGTTCATAATATTGAAGTGAGTATGAATTGGTGGTAGTAATTATGAATTGAGAATGGTAAACTTGTATGTAAATTATTTGTGTGAAATAAAATGGAGCTTGGAATTAGAAATGAAACTTTGTATATGCTATAAAATATGATTTACTTATGAAATCATGCAAATTGTTGATTGAATTATGAAATTGATATGTTTGGCTTACATTTATATCGAAAATGTTGTTAAATGTTCATATCTTTGAAAAAACCGATGAGTTTGTTGAGTATAGTATACGTACGGAAGGCGTTCGATAGAGTTGGAGCGCGTATATGCGTTATATTAGCCGCTTGCTTTAAAATTTTGCTAAAATGGTACGCCTACGCAAATATAATTAGGAAATGATATATATATATATATATATTGTGGTATATTTTGGTTTCCGACCATATGGGTCGATGTATATATATTTGTCTGTATCGCGATATCGCGAAAGCTCCTCCGTACAAGGGAGACTCTGGCAAAAAATTTCGGAAATTTTGGGAGTTAGAATTTTTTTGGGAATTTTTAAAAATTCTATTACCTAGTGAAGTGTTTTGAAATGATGTTGAAAATAAAAGCTTTAGAATAAATAAAGCAAATGAGTTTGGATTTGAGTTAAAGGGTTTTAGGAAGTGTATATAAGTTTTTAACCAAGTAAGTTGGGTAAGTAAGTGGGTTTAGAAGTATTTTCTACCCTAGCAAATTTTGAAGACGAAAATTTTATAATGGGGAAGGAATGTAACGACCCGGAATTTAGGGTCGCTAAATTTGAACATTTATGTAACGACGCGCAAATCCGTACCCCTTGAGTCCACACTATTCTACAACAATCAACTCAAGTTGCATAGAAATACGAACCATTTGGTTAAAGAAGAAGAGGTAGAAGAAGAAAATAGAAATCAACATCAGAATCTAACCATCGCAGCGGAATAAAATATAATAGATAATAAATGATCTTTACTTAAATCAAATATATCTCTGTTTATAAATTACATTATCAGAGTACATCAATCACAGCTCAAACTCAACAACATACAACTGGTTACACAACTAAACAACACAGCGGAACATATATATAAAAAAATACGGGAGTACGTATCGTCATCCAGCTCGTCTCCTGAGCTCTACAGCATCAAAATCCCGTATTCTATAATACTCGATCTGACCCGAGCATTACAGTTAAATAACACCCGAGTCAGTCTAGAATACCAGCGTGAGAAACCACACTCAATTGATTATTAAAGTTTCAAAAATCCTTTTGAAAACAAAAGCATCTCGTAAGACCACGCCACAAATAAACATGTCGGGTTTTTACCTTACGATAGCTAAAACAATTTTTATAGAAATCCTCTGATATTATAATAGGGTCTATATAAAAAAACTTATAAAATAGCCGAAATTGTTACATTATTAAATTCCAGCTACTAGCCACAAAGTGGGTAATACAAACAGAACTCGTACAAGGCTCGTAGGGAGAATGGATTTCCAACTAATGACTAGGCACTGGGGTACCACTTATCACAGTACGGGGCCTAGATCACCGTACCGAGGAGTACGTCCGCTTCCCTGCAACACAAGACCGGGACTACCTCTTACTGGATAATCCCGAGTGAGATCACCCCGCGGTTGGGATCAGCAACCGCCCACTAAGCCAAAATAGAAAGGGACATCTAGAGAGGAATGACCTCACCCTGCTTGGGCGCTACCCACCTATCCTTGCTGCATAACCCCTGATTTTCAGTCATTCCCATTTGATGAGGCTTGAGGCTAAGCGTTACCTTTATAGAACATATCCCTTAGAATGCCCATCGTCCACCTGACGATGTTTCGCAAGCATTCATCCATACAAGTCCGTTTCGGGTTCGAACAGAACCGAAGGCACTATCCCTACTACATCCATTTTGGAAATATCCGCAGGATTAGTAGCGACTAGTCCTTGCACTTCACTGTTCCATCTTCGAATACAAACTCGTTTCCACGAAACGTACAAACCGTATCGAAGTGGTTTTCGAGAAATTAATCTCGATCCCAGTCTCTTCGGAACGATCAACGCATTTGGGCCAATATTGATAGTCGGTAATTTAACTATCAATTAATACTAACAAACAACCATCAAACAATAAATAATTTCTCAAATTATTTATTAACCTCAAAAATATCTTCACAAGATATATTTTCTCTTTTCAAACTCTTTGAAAACAGTTTTCAAAACTATCAGCCTTCTTCGGAATAAATTCCAAGTATTTCTATTTCCACTGGATTTACCAAGCACAAAACTTTAGATTTTAAAATAATTTAAAAACATGTTATTGTAAAATATATTTAACATTTAATATAGAAAAATTACTTTAGTACTTAACTTAAAATGATACTCTAGAAATAACTAAAATAAGGTTACCTTATAACTATACATTAGATTGCTTCTTTAACCAAAATACCATATCATTCTTTAAATAATTATTACGATAATAGATTAACAAATTACTTACTTTAGAATTTACCTTAAAATATTTAGATTAAAACTACTTCAATAACTGATTAAAAATACATACTATATGAATATCTGAAAATAAGGTTACTTTATAAATATAAACTAGGTTTTCACCTTTAAAACAGAATTACTAAGTTACTCTTTATAAATTATTACTACGGTAATAGATTTGAATAAATATTTACTTTAGAATTTAAACATTTAGAAATACTAAATTTCCAAGAACATACTTTGTAAAACAACATTAAAACCTTTCTTTTATTTTAGAAACTTACTTTGAAAATGTACTTGGCAATCCTGAGAAATATACTTCTCTTCACAGCCTTCAAAAATAAATCACTATTTATTTTTAAACAATTTTTCTCATTCCTTTAATAAATTCTCACCTTGAATTTTATTCTTCCAAATATCCAATTTCAAATACTTAAATCAATTCCCAAATTGATTTCCAATTTACTTCATTTATTCAAAAATCTTTTAATTTCATATTTTATTCCTTAATTATGATTTAAAATACTTTTAATTGAAATACCAATTTAGATTTCTCAATTTACTTCTTATTCTTTTAAATAAATTTAAAACTTTAAGTTTTAAAATAATTCTTTATTCCTTTGAATTAATATCACATAATTTTACAATTCATTAATTACTGTTTATTCAAATCCTTTTCTTTTCATACTCGAAGTTATTTATTATTATTTAACATACTTCTATTTCTTTCTCAATTCATTCTTAATTTATTAAATTCTCTAAGATTATTTCGTTTACAAATTTTCTTCCTTTATTTTCTTCCCAAAATCCAATTTATATATTTTTGGTAATTCATTATACCCAATATATATCCAATCAAATCATATCATTCAATATTCCAATATATTCAACATTGAATATCAAGTAATCACAACATAGAATATTAAATAATAAATGTTGAGGGGTCCAGTTGGATCCCTCCAACCTGTTTTCCCTGCATCCACAGATGTTAGCACAATATAATATGCCAATTCCAAAATTACCATACTACAGCACATCAATCAATCTCAACCATTCAAACAATTATTTAAATTTAATCATTTGAATTTAAATTTAAATTAGCCGAGTGAGATTAACGCACCTTTGATTCTTGTTTTGCAACCCGACCCAACCCGGCTTGCTTCTACCAGATTATGACCTTGTATAACAATCATATGATTTATCAACACTTTGAAATAACTTGAACAATTTATTTCCATTTTATAAATTTAATTAACCAATGATTCTATTTTAACTAATAAATTTTAAATTTAAACTAATTCTCTTTTTAACATATTATTTTAGTAACCAATTAATTTAATAAGTTAATTAAATAAATTAATTTCCAACCATACACTATTTTAAAATAACCTAGTAAATCATAAACGTGTACATTTAAATTCATTCCCTTTTAAACTGCATAATACCACAGATCCATAGGGATTTCGAAACCAAATTTTATATACATATATTATTTTATTTCCTATTTTGAAATTCCTTATATCAGATGACTTACAACATTATATATATATTTTTATAACATACCTTACTGTAATTATATATATTTTCTAGAATGCAAATTATAATAGGTAAATAGATAAACTACCTCACTGATAACTCGAGAACGACCCACCCAGGCTGCTGCCACCACGAGATGTCTTCGAAGCCTCCCTAACGACGCGACTGCCTCTGACGAACTCGCCAAAACCTCGGTCGTTGAAATCGACTTCGAGCCTTCCAGGAACCCTACTGCTCCACCACGTTCGCGTGAACGTCACCACTCGCTCACGATATCCCCCTTCCATTTCGTTCTCGGCAAAACTTTCTTTGCCGAGATCAAATCGATTTCCACCACTCGAACCCTACGCAAACGCCACAGCGACTCCAACGCCAACGAAAACCTAACCACCTCTCATAGCTCGAGGTCGAGCTATCTCCTCCTCTTCGAACGAACCATCGGTTCGTTTCTTGAAGGCTTACATAAGAAATCGAATTTTAGGATCAGCGAGAAGGGAGGAAATGAGCTCCTAGGGTTTCGATTTCTTCGATTTGAATAGAGCCGACGGCATTAATATTTTATCGTTCGATTGAAATTTTTGACTGAGGAAATTGGAAAAAGGAACGAAGATTGGATACAAGATTTATTCATCGGCCATTTATTATTTTCTTTTGACCCAACCGTATGATTTGAGAAGATGGGGAGAGAAGAGAAAGGGAGTATGATGGTACGAATTGGTGGCGGGTTGTACATATTGTCGGTTTAAGAAAAACAAATATATTTTATTTAAATTTAAATTTGTTTCAAAACAAAGTTCAACGCGTTTATATATTGTATGCTCACACAACTGCTCCAATTACTACGAAATTTAAAATCCGATAATAATACAATATTAAGGATCCAATGGAACTGGTTTCGTTGAATTCCGAGACTGTGCCTCGGAAGGCTATTTTAAATTCAATTTAAACGGTATAAAATTTCAAAACTTAACAAAACGCTTTGAAATTCCAGTTTTAAAAATTCTATCATCTTCAGTATTATTAATATAAATTTTACAAGCCTTCAAATTATTTTTAACAGGGTTAAAATCCCAGATTTCATATTTTACTCAATTTCGACTTATTTAATTTAATAGTTAAATTACCTAACAAATAGTGATATTTGAAATTCAAGTTAAAAATTAACTTTTAAATATTTAAAATCAATTAAATATTTCGACTTCAAAAGCTTAAAAATTCTCGGTCGTCACAATTTAATTCATTTTAAATGTTGAATATTGACTATAATTTGAATTTTTAAATAAAAGACTTTGGTTAAGTTAATAAAATTAGTTAAATTTCAAATTCGAGAATTTGATTGAAACTTGAATAATAATAATTTAATATTAAAATAGGGATAATTGATAATTCTGATTGTAGACAGAGATAAATTAGATTCTAAAATTTATTTTAAGTCTAATTGGATTTGAATTATAATATTGAACTGTTGGATTAAATTAGAAGTCGATAGATTGAATTTAAGATTTTATATTAATTTAATAAATGGAATTTAATAATATAATAATGCGAATAATCAGATTTTGAATTAAACTGAATTGAAATGATTTCTAATGTGAGTATAAATTTTATACGAGTTATAATAGAGTTAGTAAAATTTCAAAAGTGAAATTTTAGATGATTTCGACGATTGTGAAAATCGCTCGATTTAATCGACGAATTAAAATAGCCTTCCGGGGCATAGTCTCGGAATTCGACGAAACTAGTTCCATTAGATCCGTATTAGTTAATTATTATCAGATTTCAATTTTTGTAGCAATCAGAGTTGTCGTTTGACCCCAGTAGCTTAAAACGCTTAGAAAATACTTTAATCGATTTAAATTAAAATTGACCGTTTATTTCGGTAACTTGCGTATATGCCCGAATTAGCTTCCAAAACCTGTCCCATTGTGTCCGGAACATGGAAAACCCCTAGGAACGCCTATTGGTATGTGAGAATTGAAGTTTGTTTGCATAAGTTGTAAAATTTCGCAGAACGATATTAAAATAATATTATATAATTGCATTTTGCTCAAACCCTAGCCCATTTTGTTTCAGCCGCCACCTTATTACTCCAATGGCCAAAATTCATTCGCCTTTCACCTCAGATCTACCACAATCCATCGAGCTTTAGAAGATTCTTCCAACTGGAAAGTCGAAGAGCACCTCGACATCTATCTATCCAACGGTGGATCTTTGCCGAAGTCGCCGCATGGAGCCAGAATTGGATCGTGAGTCGCCGCCGTTTGTTCATCTTTTCCCAATCATGGAGGAGGCCGAGTGCTCTGGAATCGAGGGCGGGGGTAGGGTTTGGGATGGCGCACGTGAGGGAAGAAGCCGATCGTTCCCTAGGCGATTGTTTGGAGGTGCGGCAAAAACCCTAGTAGCGACTTGTTTGGGTTCGGTTTTGGTCCGTAGATCGTGCGTGAGGAAGGAGAAGTTAGCGGCCGTGTTGTTTGGTAATAAAAAAAAACAAAGAAAGAATTGTTTAAAATTTGAAATTGAAATTTATAAAATTCATATCTGTTACATACGTTGTCAGATTTCGATGAAACTGGCAATGCGAGGATCGCAGAGGCGAATACTACGCGGTGGAGCAATTTTGAAATCGTTTCGAGCAAGTGGAAATTTAGGTTAAATCGAAGGCCGTTCGATTTAATTTAAATTTGAACGCTCGCCGAAAACCAAGGTGAGTTTAACTCACTCACATCTGCAATATTGACTAATTTGAATTGTCATTAATTGGATGATTGCTTGGTTGGTTGAATATGATTGGATCGATATATGTTGTGGTGCAAATATCTATGGATGTAGGGAAACAGGTTGGAGGGATCCAACTGGATCCTTCACAAATAGAAATTAATTTATATTCTGCGATATACGTTATTTATTATTCTGTGATAATTTGTTTAGAGCCTGAAATGTAGTGTTTTATTTATATGTTGTGATGCATTAAATTTAAATTTAAATTGTGTTGTGCTATGATTGGGAGAATACAACTTGGAAATTTTAAATATAAATAGATGAATTGGTTTTAAAGAATATAAAAGAAATTCTTAAGTAAAGAATTTTAAAAGAGATTAAATCCAAGGAATGGGTTGAAAAATTTCAAGTATTTGAAATTTGATTTCAAAGGGAATTGAGAATTGTTTAAATTAATAGCCAGATTTATTTTAAAGAAAAGTGTGCTTTCTCCTGGAAATTTTGTTTTGTTTAAAGAAAGTTTTCAAAATATAAATTTGTAGTTTAAATATGTTTAGAATATTTTTAGAAAGAAATATTATGTTAAAATGTGTTTTAGGTGAAAGCCAACATTGATTTAGTAATTATGGCATTTAGTTATTTTTAAAAGGTAAAGTAGTATCAAGTTTTCAAAAGAAAACTTTAATATGAATATTGATTTAATAACCTTATGTTTAAAGTTAAATTTTATTTAAAAATACTTTGGAAACCCCTATATATTTCCTTAAGTATTATTTTTAATTAAATAATTTCCAAAGCTTATTTTAAATATTTTAAACGTATATCTGAAAGTGATTTCCAAGAAATAGCAATGTGTCTTTAAATTAAAAGGAGCTATTTTTAAAAGTATGGAAAGGAATTTTACGGGATGAATGTAAAATTGAATTGGGTAAATCTTGATTGGATTGATAAAGGAAATTCTTGGTTTATCATAAAATGGAAGTATATTTCCCTGAGATGCCAAGTACGTTTTTAAAAATGATTTTTGAAAGGTTAGGAGTTTTGAGTTTTATTGATAGAATGGTTTTAAGAAAATTATTTAAGTTGTAAGAATTTTGAAATGAACATATATTAAAGTAGTTATAGAAGTAACTATTTTTAAAGGGTAATTAGAATCATGTTTTAAAGAATATTATTATCATTTATACTTTATAAACTGGTTCTATTTTAAAGAAAATCAATTAAAGCTTTATTTGAAAATTGTATAAGGATTCATAACTTTATGTTTAAAACTAGTATGACTTAACTTATTTTAAAGTTAATTGTTTATATTTTATAAAGCAGTTTTATTCGAAATATTTTTTTAAAAGTATATGTATATTTTAAATTAAGTATGCAAGTAGATTTGATATAAATGGTTCTAATGTATTTTGAGGGATAAAGTATTTAAATTATTTTAAAACTTAAATATGGGTACTTGGATGTTTCAGAGGGAATAAAGATTTGAGAATCTATTCCATGAGGAAATTGGATTTGAAAAGTGTTTCAAAGGAAATTTTGAGAATTGGAATTATATCTCGTAAAGATATTTTGAGGAAAATATTGGGAAATATTTACTATGTGATGGATGTTGTGAATATTAATTGATAGCTAAATCATCGACTATCAATATTGGACAAATGCGTTGATCGTTTCGAAGAGACCGGGATCGAGATTTATTTCTCGAAAACCACTTCGTTCCGGTTTGTATGTTTCGTGGAAAAACACGTTCGGAGTCGAAGATGGAGCAGTGAAGTGCAAGGGCTAGTTGCTACTAATCCTGAGGATATTTCCAAAATAGATGTAGTAGGAATAGTGCCTTTGGTTCCGTTCGAACCCGGGGAGGACTTGTATGGACGAATGCTTTCGAAATATCGTCAGGTGGGCGATGGGCATTCTAAGTGAAACATCCTAAAAGGTAACTCTTAGCCTCAAGCCTCATCACATGGGAATGACTGAAAATCAGGGGTTATGCAGCAAGGCTTCGTGGGTAGCCCCCACTTAAGCGTAAGGTCATCCCTGTCTAGATGTCCCTTTTTATTTCGGCTAAGTGGTGTGGTTGCTGATCCCAACCGCGGGGTGATCTTATTCGGAACTGTCCAGTAAGGGATGGTTCCGGTCTTGTGTTGCAAGAGAGCGGGCGTACTCCTCGGTACTGTGATCTAGACCACGTACTATGACAGGTGGTACCCCAGTGCCTAGTCATTGTTGGAAATCCATTCTCCGACGAGCCTTTTACGAGTTTTGTTTGTATTACCCACTCTATGGCTAGTAGCTGGAATTTAATATATGTAACAATTTCGGCTATTTTATAAGAATTTGTATATAGACCCTATTATAATATCGGAGGATTTCTATAAAAAGTGTTTTAGCTATCGTAAGGTAAAAAACCGACATGTTTATTTGTGGCGTGGTCTTACGAGATGCTTTTGTTTTCAAAAGGATTTTTGAAACTTTAATAATCAATTTGGATGCATTATTATCAGCTGGTATTTCAGACTGACTCGGGTGTTATTTCATTATAATGCTCGGGTCAGACCGAGTATTATATGTTCAGGATAGGTGCTATGGAGCAGGAGAGGAGCTGGAGTCCGAGATGTATTATACGTACTTGTATATATATCTGCTGCTGTGATTTATGGATTTGTCTGTCTGGTAATATTGTTGTATGAGGTACTCTGATGACATGATGTACAAAACAGACATAGTTTTCATTTTGTGTAAAGAGTTGATATTATATATTATATTTTATTCCGCTGCGACTGTGAGATTCTGATATTGTTTAGTTCCTTCTTTCTTCTACCTCTTCTTCTTTAACCCTAATGGTTCGTATTTCTGTTCCACTTGAGTTAATTAATGTAAAATAGTGTTGACTCAAGGATACGGATTTGCGGGCTGTCTCATATCTTATATCACAAAGCATCATAAATCACATATTAACGATATCAAAAATCTAAGTCATTCAATACGTCTTAATCATTTGTAAGCAAGATAAATTAATTATACCATTACTAATTTATTTAATTACTTTTAAATCCTGCTTACCCAACATTAATTAATTACAAACCATTAATTAATTGTTATTTAATTATCAATCTAAATTAATTATCCTCTAATTACAATTTAAATTAACTAACCCTTCACAAATTTATCATTCAGTAACTTACATTAAGTATTAATCATTTAAGTAATTACTTTATATTCCTAAATAACTTATGTTAGTTAATAACCTTTAATTTACTATATTAAGAAATCAACCTTTAATGACTTAAGACCTTATTTAATTGTAGATAAACATCTATTTCAATTTATTACTAATTCATCATTTAAGCCTTATTCAAATGATATGCTTGAACTTAATTTAAACGAAGTCACTTCAGTCCCCTTTTGGTTAGTTAAGTTTAATACATTAATTTTAAGCACTTACCTGAAATATTAGGAAACATCTGAAATTTATGAGCTTGACCTATACTTTATTTGAAAATGTTTACTAACAACTTATTTTAGAATTTGTCTTGCTTTAGAAGCTTGGTTATTACTTCTATCAAAACTAGTTCAACCTCCACCTGCAAAGAAATACACACAACTTATTAACTCAAACTTACATAAACAAGCAGTATATACACTACATTACTTCTCTCTGTCACATGGTTACATTACTTAAATTTATTTTCTTAGTCCTTGCAAACACAGCACACTATTGAAGCGGTCACAAATCAAAGCATCAGGGACGTATGACATCAACATAAGCAGAGATGCAAGAACCACTTTCATGACATAAAATACAAAGGATGTGAAAGTCAAAGCAACAAGATATTGGATGTGTGTCCAATTTCAAGACTATAAAGCAAATAAAGGAAGAAATATGTCAAGGCAACCCACAAATTTCCCATACGCAGGGATGTACATAGCAAAGCACAGGGATCAACAATAGCGCGTGTTAGATTTCGAGGCACTGAACAAATGTACCTAGGGTGTGACCATATTTCAAAGCAAAGACAGTAGGGAATATACGAAAGCAAAGCTGCAAGCATGGATGTATGATAAATTTCCAAGGCTCAGCATAAATAAAAGATGTACAAAGTCAGGCATCAGGTAAAAAAAATGAGGGACGTGTTCTGAAAGCATGCAAGAAAAAATGAACAATAGGGGAAAATGTGAAACAATTTAAGGCACAGGTGCCGGACGAATTTTCAAAGCAACAGGGCATTGCGTGATAAATTTCAAGACAACGGATAAATTTACAATGAGTAACTAAGTGCGTATAAACAAAAATAACAATAGATCATCAATAACTCCCTATCACCAAATTCCACCAGCATTCAAAATCGGTACCAAAGTAGAGTTCTACTTAAGAATGCGGACTATCGAAATACAAAGTAGTTTATATACATCTTCATTTCAGTATACAACTTTTAGAAAATTAGCATATCAGCTATCAGCAAATCTGGCTTCAAGTCTAAACAAAAGTATTCTGGCATATACATATGCAGCAGTTCTTGAACAAATGGATCATTGGGTTCACATTAAGTATTCATTTCTGCTTTATTACTGGTTGATAGTCGAAAACACACCAAGAATATAATTTAATCCTAACAGGAACATCTTCACAGAAAGAGAAGGAAAACATGGAACTATAGCAATCACCAATACAAAATTTCTAAGCCGGTTGTTTTTCTTTTTTTATGCACGGTTGACAAGGTATAAATGTACGCAAATCACGTTTTAACTAAATACTTTGCATTTCACAAGGGTTCTAGGAAATAAAATCAACAGAACTAAATATTAGGCTCGGCTTCATACCAATACGAATTTTAAACTCAGCAACTAGCCAGAATTTATCAAAACTGCGTTGCTGTTAAATAGATGAAAATGCACAAAATTTACGAGTTTTCGTGTAGGTGTTACTCACCTCAATCGTTGTTGTAGAGATCGAAGCTAAAACCAATTTTTTGTCACCACGCTGCCATGCCCTTTTGTCACGACTACCCTAACAACGGCGCTCCACAACACGACGATCGATGGCATGAGCCAGGGCGCGGCATCCAACGCTCGGTCGTCTACACAAACATCGCATCACGCTCGAGATTTACAAGTAGATGATTTGGGAATTAGGGATTTGAGCAAGTGAAAAAATGAATTCGCAGCCTGACCCTTTTTTTTAGTTATAAAAAATACAGTGGTGATTTTTTTATCTTTGTTTAACTTAACAAATTTATCGAATCCAGGTAGAAATGAAGAAGGCCAAGAGGTATATAGGCTATTCGTTGGGGTACACAACAAGCTTCTTTTTTATTTATTTTAAGAAACTGATTTGATTTCCTAAACTTAAGGGATTTGATTTGCTATTTTTTTATGGCTTGAGTTGGAGTTTCTTCATCATGATGCTTCCCTATATGTCTACAAGTATTTATGTGACTTAATTGATGAATATATATACATTTGTTTGTATGTATGCCTATATATATAGTTATGTATTATATATATATTCTTTTTATTTTTTCATGCTTATCTATACATTTCTTAATTATATTCACATTCATACCTTTACAACTCTCCTATACTTACTTCCTGTTTCATACAACAACGTATAATCTCTTATATTCTTTTACTTTTATTTCTTAATTACACATTTATTTTTATTTTAAGCTTATGTATCATCACTAATCATATATATTTGTATATACTTATATTTAGTGTTCAAAGGTAGAGTTTTATTTTTATTTTATTTTTCATAAATTCATTTATTTGATTAGTAAATATTAATATTCCAAAAATAAAATCAGTTAATTTCCCTATTAACAGACATCCAAGAAATCTGGATCGTCACATTCCTCCCCCATTAAAAGAATTTCGTCCCCGAAATTACTAGCTAGGGAGAATGGTACTATACCCGTTTACCTTTCCCCAAAGCCCACAATTCAACATCCTACCAGCTATCTTTTACAAAAGACTTCTTATCATTCTTACTAACTTCCCAAACTCTCCCACTGTTTTCAAACAATACCCTTTTACTCAATCATTCAAATTTCAATTTAAAACCAAATTTGGAATTATCAAAATTTTCTCAAAAATTTTCAAACTCTCTAAATTCCCGAAATTTTTTGCTAGCGTCTCCTTTGCGCGGCTAGCTCGGTACAACTACAAAATGCCTCTACGGGCTCCCAAATTCCAAGCCAAGTGGCTAGATCAAAAACCCAATCCAATTTTATACAGAAATTTAAATACATACCTTTTTATCGGGCAATTCACATTATCTCCTGAAATCAAATCCAATTTTCTTTTCCCTTTATAATACCTGCATATCTTTCTTAACAATAATATCCAACCATGCCCTTTTAAAATCTTTCCATACATTTCCTTATAGAAGTTTTCATATCTATTTCTATTTAAATTAGTTTTCCCTATTTTCATATGAATTCAACTTATATTCAATATTGAATTTTATCTTTCATTTATAACGATTCATATCATTATTTTAAATTAGTTTCATCCACTAATTTATTTCAGTTTTACATTTAAAATCGTTTTGTTGCTAACAATAAGTTTCCAAAATTTTCAAAAAAATTCTAAGTCCTCCAAAATTTTGCAAAGTCTCCTTTGTACGGAGGAGCTTTTGCAATTTGACAAAAGATATAAATATATATACATCGACCCATACGGTCGGAAAAAGCAAAAACAGTTCATATTTCCTATTTTTATTGCGTAGGCGTACCTTTATTTAGCATTTTAAGCAAGCAGCTTATTAATTTTAGCAATTAGCGCAATCCAAATCCAGCTAAACGGCCTTCAGATACCTGTACTTACTCAATTTAAATATGTAAGTGCCATATATAGAGAATATATTAGCATTCCACTTACTTTCAATAGCTAAACACATGCATTACATAAACAACAAGCACCAAACGCTTTCCATAAGCGATTTATATGATTTAAAGTTAATTCAATTGCTTCTAACCAATTCATATGCAATTTCATTCAATTTCTATGGTTTACAACTCAATTTTCTTACTTTCAATTTATTTTTAATCCAAACAAGCTTATATTCAGTTCAATTGATTCTAAAATCAATTTATTAATCTCTATCGGCTCATAGAATTTTAATGACTTCCATTTATGTCAAATGACAATTTATTCTATGCAAATTCGACAATATTCGCTTAACATAGTATTTACTTTTAGTCTATAACTACTTCAAATTAATTTCAACTCATTCTGTAATTAATTCCATTTTATTTATAATTTATTCACCAACCATAAATTTGTGTTTCATTTTATTTCCACATTGGATTCATTTTAAAACTATTTCATTGAGCTGGTCACATTCGATGCTTATTACTCTCCATTTCCCATATAAATTTAACCCAAACTTTATTTAATGGTCTTCCATTCTTTTTGAAACCAAGCTTTTATTGACTTAAGTAATTTTACTTTAATTTAATACGCCTCATAAATTAAGTTCATTCTGATAACCCAATTCCAATTAAAACTTTGATTTAGTTTTTATTTAATCAGACTTCATCCATTTCTTACTTAATTCAATTAACCAATTTATTCACCCCATTTTAAATATTTAGAAATGCTTTTACATCATACTATTAAAATAGCCTTTTATAAAAATACTTCTTATAACTCGATGTCTCAACCAGTCCATCCTTGTTCTCACAGAAGTTCAGTCATACGTTGATCAGGCGTAGGACTGAAAAACTATAAGTACTTGGTAAACCCATTTTCAACATCCAGTGAAAATACTTGGAAAATAATTTTACTGAAAATATAGAAAACAATTTTTGAAAATAGAGGAAATATCTTTGGTGAGAATGCTCTGGAAATCATCACCCCCATCCATGGTCGCTGTTACATCCTGGGTTACGCTGCCACCGTAGCAAAAGTCCATGTAACTGTAGGTACTCCGCGCCCCTCGATTACGCCATGGAACCCACAACAGATCGCAGTTGCATTCCAGGGTTACGTTGCCATCATAGCAAAATCCGTGTAACTGTTGGTTCTCAGAAGCACACACGATTTTCGCTTTCAAAATGAAACTTCTCCGCTCCTACATAGGTCGCAGTCTACCGATATAAAACCAAACACGGATTGTTGGCTCTGAGCGGCACACACGACTTTCGCTATGTTACCATAGGTCGCAGTCTACTGATATAAAATCAAACGCAGACTGTTGGTCTCAGTGGCACACACAACTTTTGCTATGGTACACACTACTCATAATCCCCAGGAACTAGTTTTGTACGGACTCCTAACAGGAATAACTTTAGAACCCCCCCTTGGGGCTCAAGGCAGCACCACCTGGTGGCACTCCTGAGAAGTTCATTTCAAGGTAGCGCCTTTTTCCCCAGAGCCATCATCAAAACACTTTATACTATACACATATAGTATCTTTCAAATCATACACCTAGTATGCTCTCATACAAGGCTCCTTACACAAAATCGATTATCCCAAAATCGATAATTCTAAAACTAGGCTTTCCAAATTCCAATATTGATTTTACCCAAAAATCAAAAGCCTTTCCAAATCCAAAGGTTCCCAAAACCTTTTTTGAAATCCTCATAAGATCTTGTATATATACACATATATTTAGATATATATATATATATATATATATATAACTTTTAAAACTTTGGATCGTTTCAAACTTGTATAAAACTCCTTTTTATACTTCAAACACTTTCAAAATCCTTTCCTTCTAGCAATAGATTCAACAAGGGAAGTTTCATCTTACATATAACAAAGATATATAACTTTGTTTATTCAAAATTAAATATTCCAATTTTGATTACTCTTTTAAATATCATTTTCATTCAAATACGTACGATGTACACATATCATCCGTACGCTATACCAATCTGATCGCTCACTCGATCACACAATTTCACTTCCGAACTAGTATCGTCCACCCGACTTCCTAGTGCGGACACAGATCTGGTTTCTTGATTAGAAACTGTCATTCTCCTTGCATAGCCATAACTATGATAGAGAATATCCAGAACCAATCAACAATCCATATCCAGGTTCGCCGTCGAAAATCGAGTGAAAAATCCCAACTCGGATCGATAAACTATCTCGAAATTTTGTGCTCGAATCTGGATCAAATCACTATGCGAATAGAATAATATACGTACATCCTACGTATTTGTTTTCATTGATCATTGACTAAATCAATTTCCTTTCTATTCACATTTCGTTTAATTTCTATCCACATATTCACAATTGCTTCAACTCCATTGAATTATCACTTATCAATAACCGTTTGAACTCTGACCTGTTTATTTTTAGAAAATAGCTTGAAAATTTTAAAAATAGATAAATAGTTGAAAAATAATTATTAGTTTGCAAAATAGCTATAAATTAGTTAACTAATTATAAAATAGTTGGAAAAATAGCTAAATAGTTTCAGAAATTTTAGATAATTGCAAAATAGTTATAAAATAGTAATTAATTTGTAAATAATTGAAAAATAGTAATTAGTTTATAAAACATTTGAAAATTTGTTAAATAGTTCCAAAAATAATGGTAAAACAAATATAAAATAAGTTATCTTCAAGAAGAAGATTGTATATATTTAATAGCTTGGAGGAATAAGTTTATATTAAAACAATTTATATTGAAAATAGTCAAGAGTCAAACTATTCACTTCCCCAAAAATTCAATTTAAATTTACACTTCCATTTAAATTGACTCAATTCCAATTTGAATAACTTCAATTTCTATTGAAATTGATTTAACTCTAATCCAAGTTGAATAAATCTTGATTTCTTTCCCAATTTAAATCAAATTCCATTTGATTTTAATCCTATTTAACTTTAATTATAATTTCAAATTATTCCAACCAATTTTGGACTATTATCAATTGAACCAGTTTCAAATTCAAATCATTTCAATTCAATCCGATTCAAATTTTCCATTTAAAATTTTAAACTTATCCATCTTCAACCACAAATCCAATTAATTTAAATCAGATTCAATTTGAATGAATTCAATTCCAATTTCAATTTTTAAACCATCTCGAATTATATAAATTCGAGTTAAATTCTCAAAGGTTGGTTTAACTTTTTAAACCAAATTAACTTTGTTCATTTAAAGTTTTAAACAATTCTAATTTTTGAGTTCTAATTCTAGAATTTCATTTTTAATCAATTTAATTTTAATTTGGTTGTATTTCTGTTACCACTTAATTTAATTCCAATTCAAGATTTCAATTTGGTTGTATTATATTACTGCTTAATTTAATTCCAATAATTTAACAGCCAATTTCCTTAATATTTATTAAAATGAAATATTGCTTTATATATCAAAATATAATCTTATATAAAATCATTTAAAATCCTTATATAAGAAATAACAAGTACGATCTCTCATACACACACACACACACACACTCAACTCATTTTAGGGTACCATTGACCCTATCCTTAATGAGTAATCCCAACAGAGCCAAGGTTCTCGCTTAACCTTCTGCTCTGATACCAACTGTAACAACGCGAAATTTTCGAACCCGAAAATTCCTGATAGTTATGAAAAAGAAGAAAGAGATAGAAGAAGAAGAAGAACAAAAACAACAACATCTCACATTCGCAGCGGACAAAATATAATAATAAATAATAACAGTTTACAAAAGCATCCCGTCGATTACATTTAAGTACATCAGAGTTACATATTTATACAAACACTGGATATACACAATTATCATGTCTCAGAAATACAACAATATAATACAGCGGAAACACTCCATTCGTTCTTCCCATCCAGCTCGTCTCCTGAGTTCCAGAACGTCCTTACCTGAAAATCTGTAATACTCGGTCTGACCCGAGCATTACATCAAAGTAACACCCGGGTCAGGCTGGAACCAGCGTGAGTAAACCCATCTAACATGGAATACAAAGGCATATAACTTATATAAACCCAGGGTAACTTGTATCAATTTATATCTTCACAAGTTGTTATTGACAACACATACTTCACACACCAATTTCTAAGTACCAAAATCTTAGATTAAATGGTCCAATTCACTTAAAACCTTACTTTCCAGCCTATTCATTACTCATATCAATTATATAAAGAATTATTGTAGATTACAAATCGAAGTGGTTTCGGAAATTTTCTGATACCCGACCCCCATCTCTTCGGTTCCATCGTTATTCTTTTAACCAAATTGTTTAACTTCAAGCGATAGAATTTATATTCAAGATTTTATATTCACAATCATCTATCTCAAATAGATAACCCACAACATCACAGTTCAACCCAGGTATCTTATATCACAGAGCATCACAAATCACATATTAACGGTATCAAAAATCTAAGTCATTCAATACGTCTTAATCATTTGTAAGCAAGATAAATTAATTATACCATTACTGATTTATTTAATTACTTTTCCTGGTTACCCAACATTAACTAATTACAAAACATTAATTAATTATTCTTTAATTATCAATCTAAATTAATTATCCTCTAATTACAATTTAAATTAATTAACCCTTAACAAATTTATCATTCAATAATTTACATTAAGTATTAATCATTTAAGTAATTACTTATATATTCCCAAATAATTTATGTTAATTAATAATCTTTAATTTACTATATTAAGAAATCAACCTTTAATGACTTAAGACCTTATTTGATTGTAGATAAACATCTATTTCAATTTATTACTAATTCATCATTTAAACCTTATTCAAATGATATGCTTGAACTTAATTTAAACGAAGTCACTTGAGTCCCCTTTTGGTTAGTTAAGTTTAATACATTAATTTTAAGTACTTACCTGAAATATTAGGAAACATCTAGGAATTTATAAGCTCGACCGATACTTTATTTGAAAATGTTTACTGACAACTTATTTTAGAATTTGTCTTGCTTTAGAAGCTTGGTTATTACTTTTATCAAAATTTGTTCAACCTCCACCTACAAAGAAATACACACAACTTATTAACTCAAACTTACATAAACAAGCAGTATATACACTACATTACTTCTCTCTGTCACATGGTTACATTACTTTACATTTATTTTCTTAGTCCTTGCAAACACGGCACACTATTGAAGCGATCACAAATCAAAGCACCAAAGGACATATGACATCAACATAAGCAGAGATGCAAGAACGACTTTCAAGACATAAAAATACAAAGGATGTACTGGTCAAAGCAACAAGATATAGGATGTGTGTCCAATTTCAAGACTATAAAGCACATAAAGGAAGAAATATGTTAAGGCGGCCCATAAATTACCCATAGGCAGGGACGTACATAGCAAAGCACAGGCAGCAACAACAACGCATGTTAGATTACGAGGCACCAAACAAATATACCTAAGGTGTGACCATATTTCAAAGCAACGACAAAAGGGAATGTATGAAAGCAAAGCTGCAAGCATGGATGTATGATAAATTTTCAAGGCTCGGCATAAATAAAAGATGTAGAAAGTCAGGCATCAGGTAAAAAAAAATGAGGGACGTGTTCTGAAAGCATGCAAGAAAAATGAACAATAGGGGAAAATGTGAAACAATTTAAGGCACAAGTGCAGGATGAATTTTCAAGGCAACAAGCACTGCGTGATAAATTTCAAGACAACAAATAAATTACAATGAGTACTGAGTGCGTATAAACAAAAATAACAATAGATCATCAATAACTCCCTATCACTAAATTCCACCAGCACTCAAAATCGGTACCAAAGCAGAGTTGGAATGCAGACTATCAAAATACAAAGTAGTTTATATACATCTTCATTTCAGTATATAACTTTTAGAAAATTAGCATATCAGCTATCAACAAATCTGGCTTCAAGTCTAAAAAAAGTATTCTGGCATATACATATGCAGCAGTTCTTGAACAAATGGATCATTGGGTTCACACTAAGTATTCATTTCTATTTTATTACTAGTTGATAGTCGAAAACACACCAAGAATATAATTTAATCCTAACAGGAACATCTTTACAGACAGAGAAGGAAAATATGGAACTATAGTAATCACCAATACAAAATTTCTAAGCCGTTTTTTTATGCACGGTTTACAAGATATAAATGTACGCAAAACACGTTTTAACTAAATACTTTGCATTTCACAAGGGTTCCAGGAAATAAAATCAATAGAACTTAATATTAGGCTCGGCTTCATACCAATACGAATTTTAAACTCAGCAACTAACCAGAATTTATCAAAACCGTGTTGCTGTTAAATAGATGAAAATGCACAAAATTTATGAGTTTTTGCGTAGGTAATATGCAACAACCGTGGTATTTTCAACCATTCGCATCCATTATAAGTGTATAGGTAGACACTCATGCCGGAATTAAATTGCTCAAAATACCGCGTTGTAAATAAAAATTTGGCAAATCTCAGAATATACAGTAAATAAAAATCATAGAATCACAGACACAGAGTAATAATAGTGCAGCGGAAGCAAAAGAAATAGTAGTTCATGAAGCTACTATATAAATATATCAGAGTTACATAAAATACAATAGAGGAAATAAGGTACAAAAGAAGTCTCACTTCGTAGAAGTCAACTAATACAAGCGCTGAAAGGAACAACAGGTTTCAAAAGATAAACATGACAAGTAGATAATCTCCAGCGATTCCAATCTCCAGAAAGTGGAAATCCAAATCTGTGAATAACTCAGGCTGACCCGAGCGTAAATAAAAATACAAACACTCGAGTCAGGACATACATACTTATACAATGTAAACCAACTCAAGTGAACTGTAGTAAAGGTACAAGTAACTTAGAAGATGCTTGGGACCGCCCATCCTCTAAGGATCCGTTAAACTATTTACTATGTAGTATATTGCGCTATATACAGTAGGTCTAATCAGTAAAGTATAATCATATAGAAAAATAGCATTAAGGGGATGGTGAACCTTAATGCTGTCGGATCTTTAAAACCAAAATCGTAGTGGGCTCGATATAAGGATATGACACGGCATGCGAGGCAATGCCAGGGTGGATACACCGTTTGCACTCCTGGACCGGTGGTGACGGCAAGCCAGCAGCTTCCGCCCACCTCGAACAATACCCCCGAATCAAATGTGGCGCCACCGAATCGAATCACAAAAGTAATAGAATGGTTTCCGATGGAGCATGCTCGATGAAAGGGTGCGACCCTTTGTGTAGCCCAGTATAGCTCCTGTTTTAGTCATATATGCCAACTCACGGGAGTTGGGTCCACGTAATATACCTCGAGAACGTCGCCACCATCCTACTTCATTCTGGAATCTCCACCGCGTACACAGTTGTTAAAGTGGTTTTCGGTATTGGCCGGCTATAAGACAATATCCGATCCCGGTCTCTTTAACAACCAATCGTTATTATAACCCGTAGTTATAACTTTAAAACATATTTTATACTTCAAAATAAAATATCATTTCAACCCAAATCTTTATCAAAATAAAGATTAAATCATTTCCAAACCATTTCAATATATCATCATACCATATCTTTCAATTCAAATATTTATCAAAGTAATTATCAAGTCATTTCAAATCATTTTTAATACATAAACATCACATCTTCCAAATTCAATATTTATCAAAATAATTATCAAGTCATTTCAAATCATTTTTAATACATAAACATCATATCTTCCAAATTCAATATTTATCAAAATAATTATCAAGTCATTTCAAATCATTTTTAATACATAAACATCACATCTTTCAAACTTCATTTTCAAATCGTCTTAATTTCAAAATATCATAACTTTCAAAACTTCATCTTCGAATCATTTAATATATACCAGAATATCATATCTTTCAAAACTTCATTTCAAATCATTTCAATATATCATATCTTTTCGAAACCACATTTCAATCATTTAATATATCAAAATATCATCTCTTTTCACAACCACATTCATTTCAATATCATTATTCATTTTATTCAATTTAAAATACCATTTCAATTCATATTTCAAAACAGTTTATATTCCAAAAATCATTTTTAATCACTAAAATGAAGTTATTATGTTTAATAATTAAATTATTAAACTTCCAAAATTTTCAACTTTCAATGTTCATTTATTCACTTAAGTTTATTAAAACAGTAAAGATTCACTTTTCGTGGCATTTAGAAAATGCTACGGAAAAATACATTCAAAACAGTTCACTTTAACAAAAGACAACATTTTAAAATGTTGTAATAGGGTTTACTTAAATTTCAAATAAACTTAGTTAAATTCAAAAATTATAGCACTTACAAAAAATTTCTATAATAGCTTTTAATTCAATTTAGCTTTTTAGTTCATTATCGTCAACTACAGCATTTACAATGCTGTAATATCATTTACATTGTAATTAATAGAATTTCAAAAATGCAGTAAATTAACTTCAAATATTCAATAAAATTTCTCAACCAATTATATTTTTATTTGAAACATTTTTTAACTTATAAAATCATACATTTCACATTTATAAACATCATTTAATTTTCCTCAAGTTCATGATTTTATAAAGTTAAATTTCCATTCAAAAATCAAGTTTTAATAATAATTCACTTATCAAAATGCAATGTTCAATTTTAGATTCACTACATTAAATTTCGACTTAACATTTATGTTAAAATTCTCAAATATAACTTATTTTTATTTTTATTTACTTAACTAAAATTTCCCTTTCAAGTCAATTTCATAAATTTCCAATTTTAGTTATATTTCAAAATTTCAACTTAAAATATTCATTCATTTCACATTTCAGCTTTATTAAAAATCATTAATATGATATAAAATCACTTTAAATTCAATTTATATTCAAATTATCATAAATTCATATTCAATTAAATTTCCAATTATAATTAAATCAAAATAACTTACGTTCAAAATTTCTAACTTTTCCATTAATTCAATTCACTTACAATTATTCATAAAATCAATAATATTTTACAAAAATCCTTTTTAATTATATTTAAATCAAAATAATATAATATTTACATTTCTAAAATAACTTTAAAGATTTTAGGAAAACATATATTAACTACGGGTCTATATATAATTTTCTACGCTAGGTAAAGTGATACGGATATGTATCATTTCAATCCGCAGTTTAAAAAGAAAAATCCGGGTTTTATCATTTCAAACCCGCAATCCCAAGTTAAATAAATGATTTGAAAATCATTCAGGCCTATCATTTCAGCCCATAACAATTTTCCCTTATTCCAAAGTCCGTTCGGGTATATATCATTTCAACCCATAGTGATTCTAATCAAAAGGGAACTTGCAGTGTGATAAACTGATATAAATAAACAGAATAGCATAATAAACAGTAACAAGTGATATAACAGGTTTAATAACAGGTGTAAACATCATATGATCATAATATAGCAGTTATAACATGATGCAATACATTTACAGATTCAAATGGTGTCGGTTTATCAGTTATATAGGTACAGATTGTCTGGTGAGAATAACTCACCGGTTTGAGCTGGAGACACAACAACGAATTTCACGAACGGAATCTACACAAGCACAAAAGCACGACACAGATACGAATGGAGGAGCCAAGGATTAATTCCCTTGAATACAAATCAAACAAACAATAACAAACATGAATTATAAACCAAGATATTACAAAACAATGCTAGGAATAAGTACACAATTCAAAGCTAGAACTTTTGCACTTGCATTCACCTTTGTATGCTTCAGCTATGGACTGGAAAAGCACTGTAATGGAATGGTTTTGGATCAGGTTTGGATGCAACAGGTCAGCGTATCATGGATTTGATGATGGTGCAAAGGTATGTGTACATGAAACTATGACTACAAGGCATAAACAAGGATTTTGGTCCATATTTGGCTCGACCTATGGCACACTTGGGCTGGCTATACTTACTCCAGATCTAGACAGTGGAGAGTGATGGTATAGCAGCACCCAAAGGTCATGTGGTTGCTGGTGGTGGTGGTTCTAGGGGTGGCCAAGAGGAGTATGTGAAAGGATATTGGCATTAAGGCTCGGCTAGGCTAGTTTTAAGGGTTTGCTTGCAATTTTTGTGGAGTTTTCAACATGGGGAGGCCACGGCCTGATCTGGTTCAGGTCTGGACCGTGGGTAGGTGGAGGGTCAAAGGTTGTATCGTGGTGGTGGTGGAACAATAGGAGGTGGCCAAGGCAAGATATGAAGGAGATAGTGGAGTATATGGCTAGGCTAGGCAATTTCAAGGGGTTTTGTGCAAAGTTTGTGATGCTAACCTCAATGGATGGGAAAAACTTGGTTAATGTCAGAGGAGGGGGAGGAGGAGCTGCTGTAGATGGTGGAGGAGATGGTGGAGCTGATGGTGGAGAGGTTAGGCTGAGCAAAGCATGAAGAAGCAGGGCAAAAATCAAGGCAAACAAATGGAAAAAGGAAGAAGATGAGAGGAGAATGGAAGCCATATTTTTCTTTGAAGTGTCGTGAGTTTTTAGGAGATGAAGGAGGACATTTGTTTACGTGCAAATGATATGTGATCAGCTGAAAGAAATGAGATATGGTTGGCCTCAATTGAATGCAAGAGTTAGAAAATGAAAAGGTGGGAAAACAAAGAGACTTAAGCAACTAAAGAGTCACAAAACCTTTCAAATTTCCACTAAATTCTTTTTTATTTTAAATAACTGAAATATATATATAAATCCAGATAAAAATACGAAAATTTAGTAAATAAACAATAATAAATAAATAAATTATTAATTATATATAGTTTAATTAAATAAAACAGCAAAATTTACAACTAGTCCTGAAAATATGAAAAATAAGTGCAATGAACTTGAAAAATTTTTTATGTACTTAAAAATATTTATAAATAAAGATAAGAACACAAAATAAAATGAATTCACAAAATAAATAAATAAATTTTAATTAAAATATAGTTTAGACGAAGAAAATAGCAGAAAAAGGAAACAGCCTTTTAAAAATAGGAAATCATCATAGTAAATTTTAGAAAAATCCTATTATTATTTTTAAAATATTTAGAGATGAAAATATACATAAATTAACATATCTACCCATATTAAAAGAAATATAAGAAAGAAAAATATGATTTATAAAATTTAAAATAGGCAAAATTGCACAATAAAACAAATTATACTAGAAATTGAAATGTACATAACTTTTACATTTTAACTCCGTTTTCAAGGAAACGAAAAGTGGTGTTCTTAGAATTTTATGTAATTTCATAATAAACGATAAAATTTATAATTTTAAACTTTTAAAATTTTAAGTCAAAAGTCAAAGTTTGACTATTTTGACCAAAATCAACATTTCAGGAACATATTCAAATTACACAAGTTTGGAATTATAATTTCATATAAAATCAAGATTTATATTTAAGTAATAAAATTTAATCATTTAAAATAAGTAAAATAAGTTTTTTTTAAATCAAAATAATTAAAATATAAAAAAAATACAGGGTTGTCACACTCTCCCCCACTCAAATCTTTTCGTCCTCGAAAAGGAACGAGGTACGGAAAAGCACAGAAAAAAGATAGAGTGAAATAGGATTAAGATAAGATGACAAGAAGATTGAAATTATACCTGATAACTGTTGTTATAGGTAAGTTTAACAAGGTGGAGATGATCTTTCCAAGATTCTCCAAAATTAAGAACACAGGCACGAAAAGGTAGATTCAAAATGATTACCAAAGATCTATCAAAGATTATAGAAAGATTTCTAACATAAAGATTGTAGAAAGATGCCTATACCAATCTATATCAAGATAAGGATGATAAGGACAACCAAAATATAGTTTGGAAAGCAAAATAAGGAAACAGATTTGAAAGCATGGAAATTTCAACTTAAATTGATAATTAATATTTTTACACAAGTTAAATAAATCTTAACTATATCAAGTTTCATTATCTTATTATCCAATCATCTTAAACTAACAAAAAATTTCTTATAATTGAAAATATTCTTTAAAAATAAAATTTAAGAATTAAATTTTCGATTACATTCAAACCATTTAGAGATAAGTCATAATATATATAATATGTCAAATCAAATTTCAATCATATATCTATATTATTATAAATCAAGTCATATTTTAGAAATTCAAATCAATTAAATTCCCCAAAACAAAGTTGTAGCAAGACTACATAACAGTCTCTTAACTTCGAACTCGAAAATGAACGTCGATGATGTCGCGATCATCACCGAAGTTATTTTACAGCGACAAAGAGAAGAGCACTAATTTTAAACCTTTAAAATTCTTTGAAAACAAATTCTATTCAAAATACTTTAAATAATATAACCCTTTTAAAACTTTTAAACCAAAGTTCGAGATCATCGGAAAATAAATTCTCAGATTTCTTTTCTAAATTCATTTAAGTTCCCAAATCAATTTATAAACAATTATTTATAAATTCATTTATAGAACAATAAATGATAAATCAAGTATTATCATTCCATAGATATATATATCAAAATTTTATTTCATTAACCAAATTTTTAAAATAATATTGTGTCAGTTTGTTCTATCAAAGTGTTTTAGAAATCCTATCGATAGCGCTGATCAGACGAATCGATCGGAAACCCAAATCAACATCAACAACTCAAACAACACAATAAAAAAATATAGATTGACAAATACAATTCAAAATGTTTGAAAATATGTTGGAAACAAAAGACAAGATGATTAAATATAGAGTAGGGAGGTGGATTAGCTAATATAAATCACGGGCAACCTTAATCGGGTCAACCGTGACTTAAAGTATAAGGTCGAAGTGGATTTTCTGGGGTAAATCTACATTCAACCTCATAAGATAGAGTTTTGGATAATAGGAGATACTAGCATCTAAACTGAGGATATAAAATCTTTAGTGAATCGATGCTGTTGTAAAGGAGTTTCACCCCTTTTACAAGAAAATTTTTGAGATTGGCGAGACCGCCAATTCACTATAAAGATCATTCGAAGTGGAGTTATGGGATACTCCAGAATCAAATGAAGATGAATAGCGGGGAATAAGAATGGATTTTGGAACCACAGGGAACGTTCCAAAATTCAAAGGAATCGAGTCAAAAGAAAGAGATTCAACTCGAATGAAAGGGATTCTGTAAATACATCTACTCCATATGCTGAGTTTTGCCTAGAGCTACCAAAGCTCTGATACCAACTGTAACAACCGTGGTATTTTCAACCATTCGCATCCATTATAAGTGTATAGGTAGACACTCATGCCGGAATTAAATTGCTCAAAATACCGCGTTGTAAATAAAAATTTGGCAAATCTCAGAATATACAGTAAATAAAAATCATAGAATCACAGACACAGAGTAATAATAGTGCAGCGGAAGCAAAAGAAATAGTAGTTCATGAAGCTACTATATAAAAATATCAGAGTTACATAAAATACAATAGAGGAAATAAGGTACAAAAGAAGTCTCACTTCGTAGAAGTCAACTAATACAAGCGCTGAAAGGAACAACAGGTTTCAAAAGATAAACATGACAAGTAGATAATCTCCAGCGATTCCAATCTCCAGAAAGTGGAAATCCAAATCTGTGAATAACTCAGGCTGACCCGAGCGTAAATAAAAATACAAACACTCGAGTCAGGACATACATACTTATACAATGTAAACCAACTCAAGTGAACTGTAGTAAAGGTACAAGTAACTTAGAAGATGCTTGGGACCGCCCATCCTCTAAGGATCCGTTAAACTATTTACTATGTAGTATATTGCGCTATATACAGTAGTGTCTAATCAGTAAAGTATAATCATATAGAAAAATAGCATTAAGGGGATGGTGAACCTTAACGCTGTCGGATCTTTAAAACCAAAATCGTAGTGGGCTCGATATAAGGATATAACACGGCACGCGAGGCAATGCCAGGGTGGATACACCGTTTGCACTCCCGGACCGGTGGTGACGGCAAGCCAGCAGCTTCTGTCCACCTCGAACAATACCCCCGAATCAAATGTGGCGCCACCGAATCGAATCACAAAAGTAATAGAATGGTTTCCGATGGAGCATGCTCGATGAAAGGGTGCGACCCTTTGTGTAGCCCGGTATAGCTCCTGTTTTAGTCATATATGCCAACTCACGGGAGTTGGGTCCACGTAATATACCTCGAGAACGTCGCCACCATCCTACTTCATTCTGGAATCTCCACCGCGTACACAGTTGTTAAAGTGGTTTTCGGTATTGGCCGGCTATAAGACAATATCCGATCCCGGTCTCTTTAACAACCAATCGTTATTATAACCCGTAGTTATAACTTTAAAACATATTTTATACTTCAAAATAAAATATCATTTCAACCCAAATCTTTATCAAAATAAAGATTAAATCATTTCCAAACCATTTCAATATATCATCATACCATATCTTTCAATTCAAATATTTATCAAAGTAATTATCAAGTCATTTCAAATCATTTTTAATACATAAACATCACATCTTCCAAATTCAATATTTATCAAAATAATTATCAAGTCATTTCAAATCATTTTTAATACATAAACATCATATCTTCCAAATTCAATATTTATCAAAATAATTATCAAGTCATTTCAAATCATTTTTAATACATAAACATCACATCTTTCAAACTTCATTTTCAAATCGTCTTAATTTCAAAATATCATAACTTTCAAAACTTCATCTTCGAATCATTTAATATATACCAGAATATCATATCTTTCAAAACTTCATTTCAAATCATTTCAATATATCATATCTTTTCGAAACCACATTTCAATCATTTAATATATCAAAATATCATCTCTTTTCACAACCACATTCATTTCAATATCATTATTCATTTTATTCAATTTAAAATACCATTTCAATTCATATTTCAAAACAGTTTATATTCCAAAAATCATTTTTAATCACTAAAATGAAGTTATTATGTTTAATAATTAAATTATTAAACTTCCAAAATTTTCAACTTTCAATGTTCATTTATTCACTTAAGTTTATTAAAACAGTAAAGATTCACTTTTCGTGGCATTTAGAAAATGCTACGGAAAAATACATTCAAAACAGTTCACTTTAACAAAAGACAACATTTTAAAATGTTGTAATAGGGTTTACTTAAATTTCAAATAAACTTAGTTAAATTCAAAAATTATAGCACTTACAAAATTTTTCTATAATAGCTTTTAATTCAATTTAGCTTTTTAGTTCATTATCGTCAACTACAGCATTTACAATGCTGTAATATCATTCACATTGTAATTAATAGAATTTCAAAAATGCAGTAAATTAACTTCAAATATTCAATAAAATTTCTCAACCAATTATATTTTTATTTAAAACATTTTTTAACTTATAAAATCATACATTTCACATTTATAAACATCATTTAATTTTCCTCAAGTTCATGATTTTATAAAGTTAAATTTCCATTCAAAAATCAAGTTTTAATAATAATTCACTTATCAAAATGCAATGTTCAATTTTAGATTCACTACATTAAATTTCAACTTAACATTTATGTTAAAATTCTCAAATATAACTTATTTTTATTTTTATTTACTTAACTAAAATTTCCCTTTCAAGTCAATTTCATAAATTTCCAATTTTAGTTATATTTCAAAATTTCAACTTAAAATATTCATTCATTTCACATTTCAGCTTTATTAAAATTCATTAATATGATATAAAATCACTTTAAATTCAATTTATATTCAAATTATCATAAATTCATATTCAATTAAATTTCCAATTATAATTAAATCAATTTTTCCAAAATAACTTACGTTCAAAATTTCTAACTTTTCCATTAATTCAATTCACTTACAATTATTCATAAAATCAATAATATTTTACAAAAATCCTTTTTAATTATATTTAAATCAAAATAATATAATATTTACATTTCTAAAATAACTTTAAAGATTTTAGGAAAACATATATTAACTACGGGTCTATATATAATTTTCTACGCTAGGTAAAGTGATACAGATATGTATCATTTCAATCCGCAGTTTAAAAAGAAAAATCCGGGTTTTATCGTTTCAAACCCGCAATCCCAAGTTAAATAAATGATTTGAAAATCATTCAGGCCTATCATTTCAGCCCATAACAATTTTCCCTTATTCCAAAGTCCGTTCGGGTATATATCATTTCAACCCATAGTGATTCTAATCAAAAGGGAACTTGCAGTGTGATAAACTGATATAAATAAACATAATAGCATAATAAACAGTAACAAGTGATATAACAGGTGTAATAACAGGTGTAAACATCATATGATCATAATATAGCAGTTATAACATGATGCAATACATTTACAGATTCAAATGGTGTCGGTTTATCAGTTATATAGGTACAGATTGTCTGGTGAGAATAACTCACCGGTTTGAGCTGGAGACACAACAACGAATTTCACGAACGGAATCTACACAAGCACAAAAGCACGACACAGATACGAATGGAGGAGCCAAGGATTAATTCCCTTGAATACAAATCAAACAAACAATAACAAACATGAATTATAAACCAAGATATTACAAAACAATGCTAGGAATAAGTACACAATTCAAAGCTAGAACTTTTGCACTTGCATTCACCTTTGTATGCTTCAGCTATGGACTGGAAAAGCACTGTAATGGAATGGTTTTGGATCAGGTTTGGATGCAACAGGTCAGCGTATCATGGATTTGATGATGGTGCAAAGGTATGTGTACATGAAACTATGACTACAAGGCATAAACAAGGATTTTGGTCCATATTTGGCTCGACCTATGGCACACTTGGGCTGGCTATACTTACTCCAGATCTAGACAGTGGAGAGTGATGGTATAGCAGCACCCAAAGGTCATGTGGTTGCTGGTGGTGGTGGTTCTAGGGGTGGCCAAGAGGAGTATGTGAAAGGATATTGGCATTAAGGCTCGGCTAGGCTAGTTTTAAGGGTTTGCTTGCAATTTTTGTGGAGTTTTCAACATGGGGAGGCCACGGCCTGATCTGGTTCAGGCCTGGACAGTGGGTAGGTGGAGGGTCAAAGGTTGTATCGTGGTGGTGATGGAACAATAGGAGGTGGCCAAGGCAAGATATGAAGGAGATAGTGGAGTATATGGCTAGGCTAGGCAATTTCAAGGGGTTTTGTGCAAAGTTTGTGATGCTAACCTCAATGGATGGGCAAAACTTGGTTAATGTCAGAGGAGGGGGAGGAGGAGCTGTTGTAGATGGTGGAGGAGATGGTGGAGCTGATGGTGGAGAGGTTAGGCTGAGCAAAGCATGAAGAAGCAGGGCAAAAATCAAGGCAAACAAATGGAAAAAGGAAGAAGATGAGAGGAGAATGGAAGCCATATTTTTCTTTGAAGTGCCGTGAGTTTTTAGGAGATGAAGGAGGACATTTGTTTACGTGCAAATGATATGTGATCAGCTGAAAGAAATGAGATATGGTTGGCCTCAATTGAATGCAAGAGTTAGAAAATGAAAAGGTGGGAAAACAAAGAGACTTAAGCAACTAAAGAGTCACAAAACCTTTCAAATTTCCACTAAATTCTTTTTAATTTTAAATAACTGAAATATATATATAAATCCAGATAAAAATACTAAAATTTAGTAAATAAAAAATAATAAATAAATAAATTATTAATTATATATAGTTTAATTAAATAAAACAGCAAAATTTACAACTAGTCCTGAAAATATGAAAAATAAGTGCAATGAACTTGGAAAAAATTTTATGTACTTAAAAATATTTATAAATAAAGATAAGAACACAAAATAAAATGAATTCACAAAATAAATAAATAAATTTTAATTAAAATATAGTTTAGACGAAGAAAATAGCAGAAAAAGGAAACAGCCTTTTAAAAATAGGAAATCATCATAGTAAATTTTAGAAAAATCCTATTATTATTTTTAAAATATTTAGAGATGAAAATATACATAAATTAACATATCTACCCATATTAAAAGAAATATAAGAAAGAAAAATATGATTTATAAAATTTAAAATAGGCAAAATTGCACAATAAAACAAATTATACTAGAAATTGAAATGTACATAACTTTTACATTTTAACTCCGTTTTCAACGAAACGAAAAGTGGTGTTCTTAGAATTTTATGTAATTTCATAATAAAGGATAAAATTTATAATTTTAAACTTTTAAAATTTTAAGTCAAAAGTCAAAGTTTGACTATTTTGACCAAAATCAACATTTCAGGAACATATTCAAATTACACAAGTTTGGAATTATAATTTCATATAAAATCAAGATTTATATTTAAGTAATAAAATTTAATCATTTAAAATAAGTAAAATAAGTTTTTTTTTAAATCAAAATAATTAAAATATAAAAAAAAATACAGGGTTGTCACATAATATTCACCTCAATCGTTGCTACAGAGATCGAAGCCAAAACCAAATCTTCGATCACCACGCTGCCATGCCCTTTTGTCACGACTACCCTTACAACGGCGCTGCTCCACAACGCGACGATCGATCGCATGAGCCAGGTCGCGGCTTCCAAAGCTCAGTCGTCTACACAAACGTCGCATCGCGCTCGGGATTCACAAGTAGATGATTTGGGAATTAGGGATTTGAGCAAGTGCAAAAAAATGAATTCGCAGCCTGACCCCTTTTTTTAGTTATAAAAAATGCACTGGTGATTTTTTTTTAATCTTTGTTTAACTTAACAAATTTATCGAATCCAGGCAGAAATGAAGAAGGCCAAGAGGTATATAGGCTATTCGTTGGGGTACACAGCAAGCTTCTTTTGTATTTTTTTTTAAGAAACTGATATGATTTCCTAAACTTAATGGATTTGATTTGCTTATTTTTTGTGGCTTGAGTTGGAGTTTCTTCATCATGATGCTTCCCTATATGTCTACAAGTATTTATGTGACTTAATTGATGAATATATATACATTTGTTTGTATGTATGCCTATTTATATAGTTATGTATTATTATTATTTTCTTTTTTTTCATGCTTATCTATACATTGCTTAATTATATTCACATTCATACCTTTACAACTCTCCTATACTTACTTCATATTTCATACAACAACGTATAATCTCTTATATTCTTTTGCTTTTATTTCTTAATTACATATTTATTTTTATTTTAAGCTTATGTGTCATCACTAATCATATATATGTATATATACTTATACTTAGTGTTCAAAGGTAGAATTTTATTTTTATTTTATCTTTTAGAAATTCATTTATTTGATTAGTAAATATTAATATTCCAAAAATAAAATCAGTTAATTTCCCGATCAACAGACGTCCAAGAAATCTGGATCGTCACAGTTTCCTTCAACAAAAGAAAGCATCTCTTCCTGTCTGAAAGCCATCTCAACCACAACATCGCATGATCTCTAATATGTGATAATGTAGCCTTAACAAGCTCAGGCTTCAACCTACGAATGAATGTCTCATTCCTTTTTATAACAGTATCAACCATAACATATCTGTATCTTGATAGCTCCTCAAATTTGGTTGCATACTCAAGCATTGTCATATCTCCCTGCTCCAACTCAGCAAATTTCCTGAGCAGAGTGGACTTAGCAATCTCCGACATAAATCTTTCTTCAAACCTCCTTCTAAACTCAGCCCAAGTCATAGCCTCATCACCGACTCCAACCGTAACACTGTTCCACTAGTGAATGCCGCTCCCTATAACTGCCTAAAAGCAAGCCTTCTTTTCTGCTCATCATTAAGCCCTAAATCAGCAAAATCCTCTTGGAATGAAGTAACCAGTTCTCCTCTTCAATTGCGTCCTCCATCTCGATAAACGATTTTCCACCCAACCTAGCATAATCTTTACTCAACACAGCATAATTATTAACTACCGGGGCTCCTTGATTTTCTCCTTCGGCATTTCGTCCAACTAAACCCACAGCAACTCCATCTTCCATCATATTAATAAAGAACCAAAACATACCTCCCATATCCACTTGCGGTGCTCCAGCACCCACATTTGCAGCTTGTTCCTGAGCTAGATTCCTTCTAGTGTTTGGTCTGGCATTCCCATTAGTTGTGGTGCTTCCCCCACCAATGTTAACTTTTCCACTTCTTGCATCCATGTCTTACATCCTTAAAATCTGCATTCAAACCTTTGTAAGATACAAAAGAATAGCCTAAGAGAGACGGGAGAATAGAGATAAAGTGTGTACTTATATATAGCAAATAAAAGTACATTACTATATCATTATCCCATACCCCAATCTTTTCTCTAATTCTTTAGGATTATGGTTTAAAATCATTTTAAATTTCTTTTTATTTTTCCATAAACCTATGCTATGCTACCAAGTTGTAACCTCCCCTATCTTAAGGCTCGAAGCTAAGCGCTACATATGCTACAGTCATCCATTGTATTAAATTTCAATGACAAAATACGGTAATGTTAATGGTATTCATAATATAAAAAGCACATGAATCTGAAGAAAAAAAATCAACACATACTTTTAAAAAAATCTGATTACATTTCAAATCAATATTTCATATTCATATGCATAACCCAAACATTCCTAAGTTTTGATCAAGTATAATTATTACAAATTACGCCAAGAGTGACATATGAAGAAGTCCGCTTGGATGAATGGAGTGCTAAATAGACATCTCAGTCTTAATATATCATATAAGAATAAAAATAAATAGCTCCTATATAGCTAGCTTTGCCTCCTGCATGTCTTTGGAAGTTTATTTGTCCAACCTAGTAAACCTGAAAAACCTCAACACTCAATCTGCTCAAATTAAATTTTGAGCACCTAAGGGATTGAGGGGAAAATATAAACTTCGAGTCAGACATAAAGCTTGGTGTGAATAATACTATCACATCTCGTTTTACTAATATTAAGTAAGACCACGCCACTTAGCGGAAGGGGTTTCCTCTCATTGATAACCCTTTTTAAAACATGTCTTTTGCTAGTCAGAATCTTGCAATCAAACTGATTAAAGAACTAATAGCAATACCATAAATGCACATAAAACAGGTAAACAATAGACTATCTGTCCGAAGAGTCTGAACAACGTAGTTTTCTTTGGCTAACTACTAACCATTGGCTGACTCGACCTACCATACAAAATAAATAATCTAACTTCTGTTAGACACACTCCTGGACGGGCTATCCTTAACATACTTCTCCTAGGGTCAACTGATCCTAATGGTTTTGCAGCAATAATATATCCTTCTCCGTATATTCCTTTACGTGTGTAATATTATCGTAGTCATACCTGTGACAATGTCCTACACACTAGAATTTTGGACTTATATTAGCTAGGGACTATTTACTAAAGTATAGGGTGCGACCATATACTTGTCCCATCTGGTATTCTAATATCTAAGTCATTTACTTAGGGTTAATTACCCCACCAAATTTTCCTTGAAAAAATTCCTTTTAAATTGATTTAACCCTTTAAATCATACTTAAACAAGGAAAATATACTATTTTCTTTACTCAAGTTATTTCCCATGATATATACTTTTAGCAAAACAATGTTGATGAAAACCTAAATCAATAGGGTTATCTATCCCTTTAAAACAAGTTAAAACCCTTCTTTAACTTTGAAAACATTGGGTTTTAAATCCAAGATATTTCATACAAAGCACTTGTTTAAAAACTTTAAAGACAAAAGCATCCTTTCGAAAGCATTGGTTCTAAGGGTTGAATGCGACAAAGGGGGTTTCAACCCCTTCGAAAGCATGTTCTAAAAACAAAAGGCGGAAACCCATTTGAAAGACCTTTCTTTGTATAAACAGAAGAAAGTTGGTTAAGTCGAAAGGCCCAACCCCTTCGAAAGCATGTTTCGACTCTATACCTTCCCCCTATCTCCAATCCACTACGTACCAAAGCATTGATACCATGTGTATTGGTTTTGACTTAGTTGGAGGTGGATATATGGGGTCGAAAGGTGGCTGTTATAAGTGGCGAAGAAGTAATCCTTTACAAAATTGATTTTGAACCTTTAAAAGTAATATCTATTTAACTAAATTGTCTTATTTGTCAACATATAATAGGTTGCCAATTCTTTTAGCAAAATCATTTTTCTAAAAGTGTTGTTGAATTCGGTCATTAACAATTTTTAAACATTAACAAATTGCCCCTTCTCCTTTTCTAAATATTTAATATATTTAAGTCCCATACCTTACATAATTTTGTATCTCTAATAAGATACTTAGAAGATTCTCCAAAAATTCCCATAAATGATTTTTAATATGTTTTCTAAATATTTAAATTTCTGACCCAAAGCTAAAATATAGTAGCCGAAAATAATTTAAACCCAATTTTAACCATTTTCTTTAGTAGGGAATTAATAATAAATCCACAACGACTTGGAAAATTATGAAACTTGAAACCCATTTCTAAATAATATTTCTGACCTTATATCAAAAACGCAAGCCATTTGGATGTCATTTAATAGGTTTTAAAAATCAAATCTTATCATGAAGTCTGTATGAAACAACATAAATCATCAACAAGCATATATATATATATATATATATATATATATATGCATACACACAGATATATATATATATCCATTTAAATAATCAAAACATGGCATTATTCCTGCAAAATAAATTCGGATCTTATCTAGAAACCGAAAGGAATAAAAATGAGATGTAATGTATTATTCAACTTAGCTTATTGTTAAGGAGTTTGAGATTTGCCCTAGAATTGATCTGATTAAGGTTCGTTCTTAAATTCTTGCTTATCTTTCCCTTGCTTTATTCTAATGGTGGCCAGCCAAAATCAATGTTTAATTTTGCTTGTAAATTTTGGAAATCGGAATGGGATAAGGGTTTAGGATATAAGCATATGACCTATTCCTATTTTGCCCTTATCTTATTACCTTTACTTACTTCATTTTAAATTTTCATTTGTTTATTCATTACTCAAGGCACGACTACCTTATTTTATTCAAATCTCAATCCCCTAACCGTTTATAATATTTCATTTAATTTATCTAATTAAATGTCCTAAACAATATTTGTCAAAATTAGGGTCACTACAAATAGTATCGATACGATAATAGTTTTCTCATATCGGTAATCATTGTTGTTATCATTCCCGTTAGTAGCTAGGCCTGTGAATGGATACTTTTAGATATAGACAGTGTTATATCAACATTCGTATCTGAAATCATTTTCGAATATTGGTTATCCGCATCCACGGATACGAACGGATATCAGATAACTATTCTATTTGTTAGTGGTCGATAAATCTAGAAATATAAATAGAAATTTTGATTTAACATATTTTTTTTCACTTTCACTAATAATAATAGTGTGAAAAATAAATAAATAAATATGATAATAATAAATAGTTCTGAGCAATTAATATGCATTAAATGCATATGCAATAAGCTGTTGACTTAATAAAAAATAAACACATGTCTTCCATTATACTAAAATACACTAAATATAAACTATAATCCTAATAAAACCAAACGAATAATTTTTGGATGTTCATATCCGCATCCGTTTTTCGGATATTGAATATTTATCCACTTTGCAAATACGGATGCGGATGGATTTCACATTTTTTGGGTATGCATTGACAGTCTTGTGACCAGCTTCATGTTTCATTTAAAATTCACTTACTCCAACTTTATGGCTTGCTTACAAAATAAAAAAAACCCCTAATCAAACACCTAAATCTTCCTACTCGCAAATTACACAGATGCGCTCGCCTGCTACTTTAAAATCTACCGCTGGACGATGATAGCCTCGCTAAATTTTAGCTACCACTTCCCCCTATCCTAAGTCACGCATCCTGCCTTCAAAGTTTATAGCTATTATCTTCTACTTTGTACTAGTGTGTAACCCATGTATTGCACAAGGTAATATTGTAACGACCCGCATTTCCATATGGCATAAGCTGATAATAAACCATACATGTCTAACTCAAATCGAATAGAAAGGCGGATTATAATGGGAAAGAAGAAGAAAGAAGAAAGAAGAAACAAAATAATACAGAATCTAATAGCAAAACGAATAATCTGTAATACAATAATGATCTTTACAGAAGAAAACTGAACTTTAATATACATACAGACATCAAGCAGAGTACAATAAATAAAATACCCACGGACAGTTATAACAACCTATCCTCACCATTGCTGATGAATATAACCAATGAATGCAACGGAAAATAAACATATATGTGAATACCTCTTTGGGACTCCTGCTTGTCCCCTAAAGCTCCAAAGCATTCAAATTGACTATGTAAACATACTCGGTATGACCCGAGCATTAACAAAATAACATCCAAGTCAGTATGGAAAATCAACATGAGGAAAACACACCAACTAGATTTTGAAGTAAATAAAAACCTTTAAAATTAAAAGTATCTCGTAAGACCACGTTGCATGTAAACACAGATGGGATTTTGGCTTACTATAACCCAAACATTTTTATAGAAAATAAAGTGATATTACAATAATGATATGATACAAATACTTATTAATCATAGCCGAAATTGTTACATTGGTTAAATTCCATCATACTAGGTTCTACAATCAAAACCATAAAGGCACATATTAAAGATTGGATTCCATACTATGATAAGGTAAGAAACAATCTTTCGATGGTACATCTCTAGATAAAATACACTGAGGTCTGACTAGAATATCTTTTACCCCAACCACACAGGACTAGCCTACCACTTGACTTGCAGTACCTAATATGTTCACCAATTTCATTAATGGACCCCAAAGCATAGATGTGTAGATAGTAGTCGGTTTAGATTTGGAATGCCAATACCCTGATGGGAGCGACCCACTTAGCCCTACTGCATGCCTGGTTTTTTTTCAATTCCGAGTTACTGAGGCTTGATGCTATGTTTTACATTTATACAGCACTTCCCACTTGAAATTCTAACACTACCCTCCACGCAGTAATGCAATGCCTGCATTCATCCATACAAGTTGTTCAGGATATAAACAAACGAAAGGCGCTAATTCTACTACATCCATTTTGAAATCATCCTCAGGATTAGTAGCAAGCATTCCTTGCACTTCAAAGAGCTCTGTCTTTAATTCATCATCTTCAAGATGTCTTCACTTCGAAATGATTAAGTTGGATCAAAGTGGTTTTCAGATAACATACCCGATACCGGTCTCTTCGAAACAACATTCGATAGTTTTCGGTAAACTCAACCCCGGTTCTTTAGGAAATAAGCAGACAAAAGATAAGAGTGAGTTCACCTCTTAACCACTGAATGAATGAGTTTCTTTATCTCTTGTCATGGAAGAACGAAATGAGTTTATACGTACAATATAGCACCACTGACGGTAAATGTACCATACAATTCCCGTGTTTCTCCTAGATATTTCAAAAGTTACGTTTCAGTCCAAATTTAACAGTGGGTTATCTAACTACCAAATAAACAATCATTCAAGCGGAGATTTTACTCCGTAAAGAAACAATATTGGTTAAGCACAAACACCAGCCTCTTAATTTATCCCTTTCGTTAATTAAACCCCTTTGTAAAATCCGATTGTCAAAAACTTTTTTAAAGGAATGTTTCCAAATCCCTTATACTCTTTTCAATAAGAAAACTCACAAAAGCATTTCACTTTCACTTAGAAAAATATTTCCATATGCTTATATTAATAATATAAGTATATTCGCAAAATCCCTACGTTTCAAATGCTTAGAAAATATACTTATATACTTATCTCACAAGTATAAGTATATTCCACGAATCTTAAGAAAAGATTCCATTTCCAAAATCACACTTAATTAGTTTGAAAACAAATGCTAATTTAAACATTTATACCAATAAACCCATTTACTTTCTTTTTATAACTCTTTCATGTTTACAACACAATTTGTAAATTACTTGACAAAACTTTATTTATAATTTCTTTTATAAATATCATTTATAATTACCACCATATAATAGTAGTTATAAACTCTTCTAATAAATCTTGAAGTTTTATTATAAAACTCCTAATTCATTTATAAAACTCTCTTATAAAACACACATCCATTTATAACTTTTTTTTAAATATCCTTTTATAAATATAAGGAAAAATCTTTTTTTTTCAACATTTGTTCCATATTTATAAATTTATTTTGACAATTCATTTCTATTAATAAAACATCATTTAAACATCTCCAAATTAATCACACCCTTCTATTTCCAAAATAGAATTAACTACTTTCTCTAAATGTCATTTCTACCATTTGTTATAAATCCACAAGTGCGATTTATTTCTCCAATTGACTAAATGGTAATACCTTCCTCTTTTCTAAAATACAACTTGTGATTCTCTCCTTATACTTAAAAAAAATACCATTTATAAATTCGTTCTTTTGTCTTCCCAAAATTGTATACAAATGGCCCACACATATTTGTTCCAACATATCTCCATCTTATTTTTAAAACAAAATCACTTTTAAAATAAAACAAAGAAATCGCCTTATTATTTACTTTTGATAAGTAAAAGGTTTATTATTACAAAAGTTTCTATAAGATCAATACTCTCAAAAATAACTAATAAAACCTTTATAAGTACATATGTTTATATTTATTAGGAAGGAATAAATAAGAATTTGAATGAAAAATAGAGAAGTTCAAAAACTTAATTTAAATAAAATATCATAGAATTTTCATAAAAATAATATTTCAAATACCCTTTTTTTCCAAATCGAAAATCATTTCCATAATCAATCATTACTTAACAGTATTTCCAAAAGACTATATAGATTCCTGTAGTTACTATAACACTTAACAAATGCTATTACTAACCTTTTTTCTAGACGATTCAATTTTTACATATGTCGGTATCACATCCATTACAGCCAAATGGTCCATTTTCGGCATTTAAGAAACTATAACGTAGGTATATAATTGAAATAAAAAAAAGGTAAATAATTGAAATTTTAAAAATAACAACAACAATTTTTCCTTGTATTTCAAATTTAAATCTCTATAATTTAAAAAAAGATATTTAAACAGATCAGCTAATATTTTCAACCAAGCATAAATAGTAAATTTTTATCTACTAAAAACATTACAAGTTAACCAAAACAATGAGTTTAACTCACTAGAGCTCCAGTTGTCTCTTTCTCATTTTGATTAGCATAAAATTCCAATGGATCCAAATTCAATCAATTCAATTCTATAGCTTAGCTATCTTCGATATGAACCTAATGCAACTGACTGCATTCGGTTTAGACCTTGAATGGAGAAGATATACAATTTATAAGATTTTGATTTTAAATTATATTAATTATTTTATAATTACAAATCTTATTAGTTAATTACCCTCTAATATAACTTTAAATCTTCTTCCTTAATTACTCCTCTGGCATAATCTCGGTAACTCACTCCGCTAGGATGGAACATTGACTGCCTATAACTCATTCCTCAAGCCACCATTCTACGAACGGACACCACCATCCACCTTCTCTTCACAAGAGCTACACGCCTATGCACATCACTTTACATCCAAGCCTCCTCTATAAATCGCGACACCCAAGTTCCAATGTGGTGATCGTATGGGTCGCGTCCACCATTGCTTGATCGCACCTTTACGAAATTTGCGCCTAGGTGCTAAATAACCTCATGAACTCAAATACAATCACTTTCTAGCCTCACACCGTGTGAATTGTCCAAAACACCTAACTCTAGTTCACCTTTTTCCTAAAACAAACTATCTTTCAAAAGCAAGCTCGTCGAGTGCAACTAATCTCAACCAAAACATGGATCTCACCATTTGCAAACCAAAATTCACTTCTATAATTTTTAGAGTTTTATTTCAATTTCCATGATTTTCTAAAGTACAGGAACTTATCTTTTCTATGTTTGAGAACAAAAGGAAATAGAGTGGTACGTTTGGAGACAAGAAAAGGTGAAGTAGAGAAAATGTTGAGTGTTAGTACTTAACAGTGTTGACTTATTTTGATTTATATTTTCCAGCATTTAGGCGCACATATTTTCATTCACGTATGAACCACGAATAGAAAACAAAAATACGTTCGTGCTCAAAAACGTAATGCGACCTCGGAATAATAAAAATTGGTTATGGAATTCTATAAAATCACATATACCCTATCGTTTGCCGAAAATAGTTTCCAAATAAAAAATTATGGAAAAATCAAACAAATTTAATTAAGAATACGTCAATAGAAATTGCGTAATAAAAATAATAATAAATTTTCTGATTAATTATTTGAACCATCTATTACTACAAATGAATTTACAATTGAATTCACCATTATAGTTCATTTATTTAAAATGAGTTAAATAAGCTATTAAATTAACTAAATTAATATTCAATTAAGAATCTAGTTTTTTGAAGCGTCATTTCATATACAATTCCTCCAATTCAAACTAAATTTGTTAAATTCCCAAAATTAAATGACCAATTTTTTTTTGAAATGATACTTTATATACAACAAATCATTGTGACAATATATCACATGTCAATAAACGTTCGAATCACGCTAGGCAAGTTTCGAACTTGTGACCTCTCGCACCAAAACCAAATCACTTAACCACTGGGACAGTGGTGCTTGTCAATGACCAAAATTTTGGGTCATTACATTCTTCCTCCTTAAAAGAATTCGTCCCCGAAATTACTAAGGTAGGAAAAGTGCTTCTAAATGAATTAACTTCCACAATCAATTTATTGAAAATTAACCAATAAATTTTCGAAGTCTTAAATTTATGAAAAAATTTAGCAGTGTCTCCTTTGCACGGTTTCATCGGAACGATTACAAATCGCAAGTACGGGGACAAACATATCTAAAGAAAACAAAAGCCAAGTAGTGGGGCATAAAATCATCAAACCAAACAACCAAATATAAACACGTACCTATTTGTCAGTAACCAACTTTATTTATGAAACCAAATGCATCAATTAGCCTTTGTTTCCATACCTGCATCTTATTCACATTAATATTCAACCAAATAATTTGTAATTCCTAACATCCATGTAACGGCCCGCCTTTTCGCACACTTTAAACCGACACACATGCCGATTCAAACCATACGGAAGGGCGGATTTGTTATGGGGTAAATAAGAAAAACAGAGAAGAAATAAAACAAAATAGAATCTCACAGCGGAAGGATAAAATATAATAACAAATATACAGTTCATAAACAGTTTACAAAAGCTTGATTCTTCTTTTACAATAAATATCAGAGTTACACATACCAATACAGGCAATGCAGCGGAATAGAAAGAGTGTGGTGTAATACTATATATAAAATAATACTGATTCTTCGTCTTCGTCCTCCAAAGCTAAAATCTGCTATCCTGAAATGCTCGGATTGACCGGAGCGAATTTGAATAGACAAAAACACCCGAGTCAGACTAGAATATCTTATGTGAGCTAAATAAACAGAAATAAATATGAGTACAGTAACTCAAGAGATGTTCGGGATTTACATCTCCTAAGGATCCGTTAAACTATTTACTATGTAGTATATTGCGCTATTATAATAGTGTCTATTTATAAAATAAACTTACTTTTAAATAGCGTTAAGGCTTTACATTTTCCACCTTAACACGTAAAATGCCAATAGTCTATACAGTACCGTAATACCTCCTGATCGGGAAGCTACCAGAGGATACTCCATAGGTACGACACAAATAGAAACTCGTAGTAAAGGCTCGGTATGGTAGGTGACACGACACAACTAGGCAATGCCAGGGTAGATATACCAATTGCTATCCAGGCTGGTGGAAACGCGTAGCCGCAGTTACCGCCCACCTCGGACTAACTCCCCAAAATCAAAATATAGAAGTGGCCACTGAATCAAATCCAAGTCAAAGTATAATATCGAAGAGGAGCGTCCGATCAGAGGAATGACCTCATTGGCCTGAGAATCGCTCCTGTTTTAGCCACCTTATGCCAACTCACGGGAGTTGGGTCCACGTATTTACCTTACAGGAAACGTCGCCACCACCTACTTCATTCTAGAATCTCCACCGCGTACACGGTTAGTCAAAGTGGTTTTCGGTATCGACAGAGAGTATGTCAGATATCCGATCCCGGTCTCTTTGCCAACCCATCGTTATTATAACACCGCGGTCATTTAAAAAAAATAGGTTATACTTTAAAAATCAGAATAAACATTCCATTTCATAACCATGAATACGATATTATTTCAAAACCCAAAACCATATTTTATCACTTATCCCAAATAAAATTCTTTTCCAAAATCAAAATGCTTTAACTTCATAACGTCTGAAAATCAAATATTTTCAAAGCATAGTATTTTAAAAATCATAATTTAAAACCATAACTTCTAAAACTGGAATGGTTTGGACATTCAACGGTATATGAATTAAATAGTTTAACTTAAATGTTACTTTGTAAAGAAAATAGTTCTCATGGCTTTACAAATACATTTCTTTATTAAAGTCTACACCAAAATTTATATTATCTCTCTCAAGTTCCAAAACCACTTCAATTTATTCATATATATATGTATATCCATTTTGAGTATAAATATTTCAACTAAAGTTGGATTTTATTCTTTCAAATCAAATGTTCTATTAATTAGCCTTGAATATTCACATAGAATCCATAATTAATAAGACTTCAATTTCTAGTAAAATATATATATATATCCAAGTTCAAATTTTACTAGAATATTCATTTCAAAATATTTTGGGAAAAATCCAATTATAAATATAATATCTTTAAAATTTCCAACTTAATATTTGAACATAGGATATAAATCATCAAACTCCATTTTCTAAATTTTCTTCCATTTTTAATAAAGAAATTTATTCACCTTTTATTTTCAAAATTTCTACTTCATATGTATATAAATATGGAAGAAAACATTTATTCAGTATAAAATTTAAGATTTTTATAAACCGTATTCCATCCAAACCATACAAATCACATTAAAAATAGTTATATATAGACCGCGGTGCCTGTATATAGTTTTCTGTCCTATGGTCAAGTGATACGGATATTTATCATTTCAATCCGCAATTTAAAAATAAAACTGCGGTTGTGTATCATTTCAAACCGCAATCCCGAATGAAATGAAAAATGCATACTAACTTGCAGTTTAATTATATCAAATAAAACATCCATTCAATAACACATCCATCATCCAATCACAAACATCAAGCAATATCAATCAATAACAATATATGTTTGGTAATATACAACAGGTAATAATTGGCAGTTTTATTTCAAATTATATTTATCAACTATTAATCTAACAATTTATATTCAGTGATAATTGACATAACTGTTAACTAGCAGTTCATATGCAAACAATAATTTCTAACAGCCAATTAACACGCAATAAATCAATTAAATTAACAGTTAAATTCAATAAAATGCAATTCAACAGATATGAATGAAATAACATGCCAAAAGCTCATAAATAAATTTCTATTCATTTCTAAAAATTATTTAACAAACATAAAAGCTTCTAGTAGTTGTGAGTGGGTTAAAACACTCACCTTTTGAATTTAAATCGAATTTAAATTCAATTTAAACTCAAAAATTCGCCCGTCTCAGAATTCGTCCAAACCAGCGTCATCAAGTCCGGAATTAAATTATGATCCTAACAAAAGAAATCGCGCGTAAATCGGATATCGTATGCAAAAGTTATAGCGAAAATTGCGAGTTGAAAATCAAAAAAATAAAACAACAAAAGAACACAATCACCTTAAAAAAGTTTTGGCCACGTCATCACACGTTCTCCCCTCTTCCAGAAACGACGCGCCCAGGCCGAACACTCAACAGCCGCCACCCATACTTTATCAACCCTAATCGAAAATTCCCGCCAATCCAACCGTTGAAACTCGAAACAAACTACATAGATGCGATCCCCTCGGTTCCCTCTCCAAAACCCAGAAACCGTTTTCCGATCCGACGAAGTTTTGCGCGACGATGATGAACGGTTTTGGGGCTGTTTGAATTTATTCTGGATGAACGACAGCTCCAATTGAAAAACGAATTTCACCAGTAGATTACGCTTATCGAAAACATCAACATATATTTTTTCTGGAATTTTCTGAAATTTTTGAGTTTTGACTTTTGATTTTGAACTGTGGATAGATCTGGAATTGGATCTGAGATGTATACATTTGGGGAAGAGAAAGGAGTGAAGAAATGAACTTACAGCAAAAGAATAGAGACTAGGGTTTATAGCTGTATATATATAGGTAGGCTAGCGATAGGGTAGATAGGCTGTAGAATGAACGTGCGTGACAAACCATGGTCCAAAAAGCCCGCTATGCCTCCGGAGTCGAATTTGTTAAAACTATATATCCAAATAGGTGTTTTAAAATATTCTAAACGCGATGGAAAAAGTTTCGCGACCAAATTCGATCGTATGAAGAAGTTATGCTAAAAAAACAAAAATTTCATATTGATTTCAATTGATTTCAAAATGCATAAATTTCAAGGCGTTTCGAGTCCGTACGATCAAACGACAAGTCCGATCGCTACGAAACTTGAAACATTATTATAATTCACCGTTACGGATCCGATGAAACTGGTTTCGTCAAAATCCGAGTCCGTGCCCAAAATGGCTATTTTTAATATTTATTAAATAAATTAGAATAAGTTATAAAAATCCAAATTTTCTTTCAACTTTAAATATTGGCCAAATTTCATTACTTATATAATCCAATCAATTCCAAATGATTTAGCAAGCTTGGATGTAAATTAAAACTATAAGTATATCAATTTTTGCAGTGTTAATCTCTGCGTTTTCTTATTATTTGGGAATTATAAATTTCATTCGCAAAACCCAATTATTAAATCATATACTTATACTCTCATCTTAAATCTAATTAAATAAATAACTTGATTTCCATTTCAACTCATTTTTAATTGCAATTAACCTTTTTACCATAAATTAAATCCCAAATTATAAATAAACTTTTATTTCCATTCCATTTTTCTCCACTGTTTATTAATTCCCATCCAAATGAATTCAACATTATGAATTTGATAAATTTATTAGATTTACTTCCTTTCTATATTTCTAAGTTATTGTTGTCAATATGAACATTATTTTGAGATTTCACTCAAATGTTTACCAATTCCAATCTAAACTCAATAACGTCATAATTAACGTTAGAATCCGTTTTATTATGCATAAATCCTAAATTTTACTGACCCAAATTTCTTCTTTTCATTCCATATTAATTTTAAATCCCATAGAAAAATTAACATTAGGTTCATACCTTTTTACAAATAACTCCAATTTCTTCCAAATAATAATTACATAAACTATTAAATATTAAATCCATTAAATTGCAATAAATTCAATTGATTGCAATTTATTTCCAAATAAATTTGGATTTTTATTTGGTTATACACAAAATTCCGTTATCACTTGCCTAACAAGGTTATTATCACTTAAGATCTCACTGCATCCACATTTTCACATTTTCATTTCCTAGTTTCTTTACTTTATTCTACATAATTTATTACAAATGGGATTTTCTTTGGTTTACATCTTATTTGTATTTAACATTTCTCAATCACCAATTCATTTCACTTTAACTGCGGTAAATTGGCGGATAAATTGAATTAATTCCCAAATTTAAATTAACAAGGAACAAGAATAGGTAACATATAATAGTCGTTTACTCTAAATTCTAGTCACCTAAATAGGCTTTTATTCCTTTCAAATAAATGTTACTATTTATTTTCCTAGTACAAATCTCAATAATTATCCCATTTTAATTTGCTTAGGCCATTTATTTCACTATACATATCTACATAAATGGGTAATTTATTCAATTCATTAAGTGTCAATTCTATTAAGCCCTGTTTATATCTTTATGCATTCTTCTATTACTTTACAAAAGGGAATAACTTTTAAACTCATACACTTAATAACAAAACCGTTATAAATCAAATAAACTTCCAAATCCAAGTTTGTACACATTTTACACAACTACTATGATTTCTCACAAACGTTGAATTTATTAAATGACCATTTATTATAATTTAATTCCCTTAATTGAATCAAATGCTTATTATTATATATATTCTTTTCATTCTACCATTCCTTCCCATTTTATATTCATTAACGTATTTACACATCTCTATCTTTCAAATATAAAATAACCAAACTGATTACAAACACTGTTTCTATCAATTTTCATAAGTTTGTTCAAAACTATACTTTTGTTTACATAAAATAAATTTTATGTTTCTATTAGTTTTCTTTTCCTTTCACTACAGGCATAAATTATTACTATCTACACTAATTACATCTTTGTATTAATGAACACCATTTAAGTTAATATTTATACTAACATTCACAAATTCACATTTATTTGTTTCTTCAAAATTACTTTAAATCAAGTTGTGAAAATTTACATTATCCACATCTATTATCATAAAATTTTATAGTTACTCTAAATTGCAACCACTACACCAAATTTCTACATTTACTCCTAAACAAATTAGAAATTATATTAATTCATTTTATTAAATATCATAAATTTAACGGGTCGTTACAATCTCCCCCACTTAAAACTTTTCGTCCCCGAAAAGGAAAAAGAAGGGAGAAGGAAGAATAAACAGTACATTTTATTTCAAATATTAATTTATAAACAGTATTTTACTGGATTAATTTCCTTTAATGAAATATACTTGTTTTATAATCATTCTATTCTTTAATACTTGAATTATTAAAGTTGGAAAAACAATTTCAACAAAATTCTAAGTCCAAAATTTCCTGAAAATTTTGGCAAAGTCTCCTTTGTACGGAGGGACTCTGGAGAAAATATAATATCCAAATATACAAATATATTACACATATTATCCAAATAAAATATCCCAATACGGGAAAATATATAAAATAGCGCTTTATACGAAATCCGGAAACGTACCTATTTGTCGGGCAATATACGCTTATTATTTTGGAACCAAAAGCAATAGCAGTTGCTTCCATCACCTGTATTCACTTATATAATCTAAAAGTTAAATATTTATATCAAAGTGAAAAGTCTAGGTGGTATACAACCATTAATCAACCAATCGACTGCAACAACCATAGATTTTAACAAACAGCACACACCGCAAACAAAATTCATTCAATCAAACAAACAATTTGTTGTTCGGGTTCAAATTCTGAAATTGTACGGAATGAAGAATAACTATCAAGTGCATCCGTTACTCAATAGTCTTAGATGGAACAAAGATAGATTATTTGTTCATCCCATAACTCCAAAATTCCTTACCCAACAACATACATCAACCAAACAATCCAAACCAACACCAAAATAGTTTATTTACATTTATTTCATAATTCAGTGGTTTGATTTTCTTTCCTTCATTTATGGAGGAATTTCTTTGTTTCTTACAAGTTTTATTTTCCAACTATGACAAAATTCATTATATTCGTATTTCCTTTTTATTACTTAAGTTTATAAAATAAATTCTCATTAATAACAACAATTATTTGAATATCTTCATTTCCTTACTCTTCACTTGTAAGATTTCCCTTAAATTCTAAATCTGCTAACATTCATTCTTATAAGTGGAAGTTTTTATTTATCCATTGACTATTAATTGCAGTCATTTAATTTTTCCTATTTTCCATTATATTAGAATAGGGAAGATTAAAACATACTTAAGTCAATAATCATACAATCAATTCTTATTTTGAATTTCATTTTATATACTTAGGTTCATATCATCTATTAATAATTCTTAACCCTTTTTCAGTAAAATTTCAATTATAACCTAAGTTTATACCATTAAATTCTTATTATAACAGTAATTTATTAAATACTTCATTTTTCCTAAATTCCTACTTGTAAAATATTCAATTCCAGTTTCTCATTTAACACTTCAACTTTTATATTTGGGTAAGTTATTTATGTTAAGGAAATTGCAATTGAACTTATACAAGTTTAATCTCCATTCTTTTAATTAAATTTAATGTTTATCCATATTACTCTTTGTCTCATATGTATGCAAATTCCTCCATATAGCTTTGCAATTATTCTCTTATTTCAATTAGAGGTTTCAATTCATTTATTACTTAACTTTTATTTCACTAACAAATTTTAAACAATTAATTAACGGAAAAATTTAGAATTAAGTACCGGGTTAAATTTCAATTTATTTTCAAATAATAGATAAATAAGTTCTTACAACTCAATATCTCTAATTATAGTTAGAGCAATAAAAGAAATTTTATTTATTTATTTTTTTTTAGAAAATTTCAAAATAAATCTGTAGTAGAATTCACTACAGTAGCCTTTCCCCTTCGAAACCCGAAAATGAAAGTCGATGATGCGGCCGTCATCACTGAATTTATTTTCCAGCGACAGAGAGGAAAGTACAGAATTTAATTATTTTCCAAAATCTTCTTTAAAACAATTCTTCCAATTTATACTAAATATTTATGCAAGAAAATTTTATAAACCAAATCAATAAATTTCACAAATTCTTTGGAAGCAAATTTTCAAAACCCCGAACTTAAGTTCTAAAATCTCCAAATTTGGTTTATTATAATTTCACTTAGCTTCAATTTATTACAAATATTCTTATTGCCTAACACCCAATCTATAGCAACCAAATATATATATATATCTTTATAAAAATATTTTTATATATAGAAAATATAATAGGCATAATTCTTCCATTCACCTATATTAAAACAAATATTATGTCGGTCTGTCCTATTAAGTGTTTAGAAATCCCTATTAATGACATAGCGTCCCATGCATCAATCAGAATTTATAAATACAAAGCGGAACAGATTAACACAATATAAAAAAAATCTTTTTATTAATACTAACAAATACGCTCTCTCGTATATATACACTCAGCGACTCCCATAGGATATTTCTACCCTATTAACAAAGAGTCAAACCCCACAAAGCCAAGGTTTATCGCTAAACCAAAGCTCTGATACCAGATGTAACGGCCCGCCTTTTCGCACACTTTAAACCGACACACATGCCGATTCAAACCATACGGAAGGGCGGATTTGTTATGGGGTAAATAAGAAAAACAGAGAAGAAATAAAACAAAATAGAATCTCACAGTGGAAGGATAAAATATAATAACAAATATACAGTTCATAAACAGTTTACAAAAGCTTGATTCTTCTTTTACAATAAATATCAGAGTTACACATACCAATACAAGCAATGCAGCGGAATAGAAAGAGTGTGGTGTAATACTATATATAAAATAATACTGATTCTTCGTCTTCGTCCTCCAAAGCTAAAATCTGCTATCCTGAAATGCTCGGACTGACCCGAGCGAATTTGAATAGACAAAAACACCCGAGTCAGACTAGAATATCTTATGTGAGCTAAATAAACAGAAATAAATATGAGTACAGTAACTCAAGAGATATTCGGGATTTACATCTCCTAAGGATCCGTTAAACTATTTACTATGTAGTATATTGCGCTATTATAATAGTGTCTATTTATAAAATAAACTTACTTTTAAATAGCGTTAAGGCTTTACATTTTCCACCTTAACACGTAAAATGCCAATAGTCTATACAGTACCGTAATACCTCCTGATCGGGAAGCTACCAGAGGATACTCCATAGGTACGACACAAATAGAAACTCGTAGTAAAGGCTCGGTATGGTAGGTGACACGGCACAACTAGGCAATGCCAGGGTAGATATACCAATTGCTATCCAGGCTGGTGGAAACGCGTAGCCGCAGTTACCGCCCACCTCGGACTAACTCCCCAAAATCAAAATATAGAAGTGGCCACTGAATCAAATCCAAGTCAAAGTATAATATCGAAGAGGAGCGTCCGATCAGAGGAATGACCTCATTGGCCTGAGAATCGCTCCTGTTTTAGCCACCTTATGCCAACTCACGGGAGTTGGGTCCACGTATTTACCTTACAGGAAACGTCGCCACCACCTACTTCATTCTAGAATCTCCACCGCGTACACGGTTAGTCAAAGTGGTTTTCGGTATCGACAGAGAGTATGTCAGATATCCGATCCCGGTCTCTTTGCCAACCCATCGTTATTATAACACCGCGGTCATTTAAAAAAAATAGGTTATACTTTAAAAATCAGAATAAACATTCCATTTCATAACCATGAATACGATATTATTTCAAAACCCAAAACCATATTTTATCACTTATCCCAAATAAAATTCTTTTCCAAAATCAAAATGCTTTAACTTCATAACGTCTGAAAATCAAATATTTTCAAAGCATAGTATTTTAAAAATCATAATTTAAAACCATAACTTCTAAAACTGGAATGGTTTGGACATTCAACGGTATTTGAGTTAAATAGTTTAACTTAAATGTTACTTTGTAAAGAAAATAGTTCTCATGGCTTTACAAATACATTTCTTTATTAAAGTCTACACCAAAATTTATATTATCTCTCTCAAGTTCCAAAACCACTTCAATTTATTCATATATATATATGTATATCCATTTTGAGTATAAATATTTCAACTAAAGTTGGATTTTATTCTTTCAAATCAAATGTTCTATTAATTAGCCTTGAATATTCACATAGAATCCATAATTAATAAGACTTCAATTTCTAGTAAAATATATATATATATATATCCAAATTCAAATTTTACTAGAATATTCATTTCAAAATATTTTGGGAAAAATCCAATTATAAATATAATATCTTTAAAATTTCCAACTTAATATTTAAACATAGGATATAAATCATCAAACTCCATTTTCTAAATTTTCTTCCATTTTTAATAAAGAAATTTATTCACCTTTTATTTTCAAAATTTCTACTTCATATGTATATAAATATGGAAGAAAACATTTATTCAGTATAAAATTTAAGATTTTTATAAACCGTATTCCATCCAAACCATACAAATCACATTAAAAATAGTTATATATAGACCGCGGTGCCTGTATATAGTTTTCTGTCCTATGGTCAAGTGATACGGATATTTATCATTTCAATCCGCAATTTAAAAATAAAACTGCGGTTGTGTATCATTTCAAACCGCAATCCCGAATGAAATGAAAAATGCATACTAACTTGCAGTTTAATTATATCAAATAAAACATCCATTCAATAACACATCCATCATCCAATCACAAACATCAAGCAATATCAATCAATAACAATATATGTTTGGTAATATACAACAGGTAATAATTGGCAGTTTTATTTCAAATTATATTTATCAACTATTAATCTAACAATTTATATTCAGTGATAATTGACATAACTGTTAACTAGCAGTTCATATGCAAACAATAATTTCTAACAGCCAATTAACACGCAATAAATCAATTAAATTAATAGTTAAATTCAATAAAATGCAATTCAACAGATATAAATGAAATAACATGCCAAAAGCTCATAAATAAATTTCTATTCATTTCTAAAAATTATTTAACAAACATAAAAGCTTCTAGTAGTTGTGAGTGGGTTAAAACACTCACCTTTTGAATTTAAATCGAATTTAAATTCAATTTAAACTCAAAAATTCGCCCGTCTCAGAATTCGTCCAAACCAGCGTCATCAAGTCCGGAATTAAATTATGATCCTAACAAAAGAAATCGCGCGTAAATCGGATATCGTATGCAAAAGTTATAGCGAAAATTGCGAGTTGAAAATCAAAAAAATAAAACAACAAAAGAACACAATCACCTTAAAAAAGTTTTGGCCACGTCATCACACGTTCTCCCCTCTTCCAGAAACGACGCGCCCAGGCCGAACACTCAACAGCCGCCACCCATACTTTATCAACCCTAATCGAAAATTCCCGCCAATCCAACCGTTGAAACTCGAAACAAACTACATAGATGCGATCCCCTCGGTTCCCTCTCCAAAACCCAGAAACCGTTTTCCGATCCGACGAAGTTTTGCGCGACGATGATGAACGGTTTTGGGGCTGTTTGAATTTATTCTGGATGAACGACAGCTCCAATTGAAAAACGAATTTCACCAGTAGATTACGCGTATCGAAAACATCAACATATATTTTTTCTGGAATTTTCTGAAATTTTTGAGTTTTGACTTTTGATTTTGAACTGTGGATAGATCTGGAATTGGATCTGAGATGTATACATTTGGGGAAGAGAAAGGAGTGAAGAAATGAACTTACAGCAAAAGAATAGAGACTAGGGTTTATAGCTGTATATATATAGGTAGGCTAGCGATAGGGTAGATAGGCTGTAGAATGAACGTGCGTGACAAACCATGGTCCAAAAAGCCCGCTATGCCTCCGGAGTCGAATTTGTTAAAACTATATATCCAAATAGGTGTTTTAAAATATTCTGAACGCGATGGAAAAAGTTTCGCGACCAAATTCGATCGTATGAAGAAGTTATGCTAAAAAAACAAAAATTTCACATTGATTTCAATTGATTTCAAAATGCATAAATTTCAAGGCGTTTCGAGTCCGTACGATCAAACGACAAGTCCGATCGCTACGAAACTTGAAACATTATTATAATTCACCGTTACGGATCCGATGAAACTGGTTTCGTCAAAATCCGAGTCCGTGCCCAAAATGGCTATTTTTAATATTTATTAAATAAATTAGAATAAGTTATAAAAATCCAAATTTTCTTTCAACTTTAAATATTGGCCAAATTTCATTACTTATATAATCCAATCAATTCCAAATGATTTAGCAAGCTTGGATGTAAATTAAAACTATAAGTATATCAATTTTTGCAGTGTTAATCTCTGCGTTTTCTTATTATTTGGGAATTATAAATTTCATTCGCAAAACCCAATTATTAAATCATATACTTATACTCTCATCTTAAATCTAATTAAATAAATAACTTGATTTCCATTTCAACTCATTTTTAATTGCAATTAACCTTTTTACCATAAATTAAATCCCAAATTATAAATAAACTTTTATTTCCATTCCATTTTTCTCCACTGTTTATTAATTCCCATCCAAATGAATTCAACATTATGAATTTGATAAATTTATTAGATTTACTTCCTTTCTATATTTCTAAGTTATTGTTGTCAATATGAACATTATTTTGAGATTTCACTCAAATGTTTACCAATTCCAATCTAAACTCAATAACGTCATAATTAACGTTAGAATCCGTTTTATTATGCATAAATCCTAAATTTTACTGACCCAAATTTCTTCTTTTCATTCCATATTAATTTTAAATCCCATAGAAAAATTAACATTAGGTTCATACCTTTTTACAAATAACTCCAATTTCTTCCAAATAATAATTACATAAACTATTAAATATTAAATCCATTAAATTGCAATAAATTCAATTGATTGCAATTTATTTCCAAATAAATTTGGATTTTTATTTGGTTATACACAAAATTCCGTTATCACTTGCCTAACAAGGTTATTATCACTTAAGATCTCACTGCATCCACATTTTCACATTTTCATTTCCTAGTTTCTTTACTTTATTCTACATAATTTATTACAAATGGGATTTTCTTTGGTTTACATCTTATTTGTATTTAACATTTCTCAATCACCAATTCATTTCACTTTAACTGCGGTAAATTGGCGGATAAATTGAATTAATTCCCAAATTTAAATTAACAAGGAACAAGAATAGGTAACATATAATAGTCGTTTACTCTAAATTCTAGTCACCTAAATAGGCTTTTATTCCTTTCAAATAAATGTTACTATTTATTTTCCTAGTACAAATCTCAATAATTATCCCATTTTAATTTGCTTAGGCCATTTATTTCACTATACATATCTACATAAATGGGTAATTTATTCAATTCATTAAGTGTCAATTCTATTAAGCCCTGTTTATATCTTTATGCATTCTTCTATTACTTTACAAAAGGGAATAACTTTTAAACTCATACACTTAATAACAAAACCGTTATAAATCAAATAAACTTCCAAATCCAAGTTTGTACACATTTTACACAACTATTATGATTTCTCACAAACGTTGAATTTATTAAATGACCATTTATTATAATTTAATTCCCTTAATTGAATCAAATGCTTATTATTATATATATTCTTTTCATTCTACCATTCCTTCCCATTTTATATTCATTAACGTATTTACACATCTCTATCTTTCAAATATAAAATAACCAAACTGATTACAAACACTGTTTCTATCAATTTTCATAAGTTTGTTCAAAACTATACTTTTGTTTACATAAAATAAATTTTATGTTTCTATTAGTTTTCTTTTCCTTTCACTACAGGCATAAATTATTACTATCTACACTAATTACATCTTTGTATTAATGAACACCATTTAAGTTAATATTTATACTAACATTCACAAATTCACATTTATTTGTTTCTTCAAAATTACTTTAAATCAAGTTGTGAAAATTTACATTATCCACATCTATTATCATAAAATTTTATAGTTACTCTAAATTGCAACCACTACACCAAATTTCTACATTTACTCCTAAACAAATTAGAAATTATATTAATTCATTTTATTAAATATCATAAATTTAACGGGTCGTTACAATCCATAACAAATAGTTTATATTTTTGCCCGTAGGTGTACATTTACCATCCATACATAATATAAAATTTGATTACTCGCTCGTCCACACAATTTCATTTTTGAACTAGGATCGCCTACTCGAATCCCTAATGCGAACTCTGATTTGGTTCCTTGATTAGAAACCATCATCATCCTAACATAGCCATATACTATGGTAGAGAACTTCAGGGTCATATTAAAATTCCGTACCCAGTATTCGCCATCTAAGATCGGATGAAAAGTCCTAACTCAGATTAGTGCAAATCAACTCGAAATCATGTGCTCGAAACTGGATCGAACAATTATGCGAATAAATGATCTACGTAAAACTTACAAATTTATCTAATTGGTTTATAATTTGTACTGTTTTTTTTCTTATCCACATTCAATTTCACTTTTAGTATATTTCCTTTAATACCAAAACTATTTATGAACTATTTCATAAAATTATTACTTAAGACCATCTTATTTAACCTTGTTTAAGTTAAATCAAATTTCATAACTCAATCTCTACACACCCTAAAGTTAATCAGTCACCCTTAAAACTCAAATCTATACCCATCCAAAAATCCCCAACTTCAACTCTTAGCTCTTCCGTACTTAAGTTTATTGTAAACATTTTCTAAAACATACTTATGTTTATTATCCACCTTAACTTAAGTACACATTTGTATAACACTCCTATATGACCTAAAGGTATATATACAAATTCAAATATGGTTTTACTTAGCCCAAACGTATAAAAATTCAGAATTCGTTTAACATGAAATTCTTTAAATTTATAGGTTAATTTTTTTTATTGTTTCAACAAAATTGTTTGTTTGATTCCCAATATCCTTTCAGAATTTTCAATTATAAAAAATTATTGAAAATCCCATTTTATTTTCAATAAATAAAAATTTCTAGTTAACATCTCAAATGAGATACACAAACCAAATTATCCAAATGAATAAAATACATGAATCTACAATGTCACTTCACTGAAAATTTCAGGATTCAAAACCCAGTTTTTATTTCAATCATTTTGAAATACAATAATGTAAACATTCCCTTTTGTATTCAAATTATACCATTTTGAAATCCAAAACCATCTTCGTATGCCAAACAAAGCTTTTATAGTAGCAATTCATCACTTAGAAACTTAAAAATAAATGCCGATGATGGTGCAATCATCACTGAAATTATTTCCCAGCGACTGAAGTAAGTTCGGTGTTTTTATCTCCTTCAAAATTCATTTAAAAATGTTTTTATTTAAAAATATTTCCCAAAATAATACTATTATTATTTTCTCAAAAACTTTGAAAAACAATTTTGAAAATCATCAAGTTTTTAAGTTCTCAGATTCCCAGCTTTTAAATCCCTTTTCGATTATAAACAATACTTTATAAACCACATTTTCTAAATTCTATTTCTTATATAAGATCATTTCACAGTTGGTTAGCTTTGTTTAGATTATCATAATAAACCTTTATTAAAGCACAACATCAAAAATAAATGATAATAAATGAACATTATCATATCCTAACAACTAAACACTCCATATTATCTATAATAATTTTTGAAAAATTATTCTTTTGTATATAAAATATAATTTGGGTAAAATTATTTCATTTACCCAATTTCAAAACATTATTGTGTCAATCTGTCGTGTTCCAAGGTTTAGAAACCCTCGTCGATACAGTTGTATGCTCATTATCGACCAGAATTCATAAGTCACTCCACCGATAAATAAACACAATATGAACCATTTTATAACCACTAGCAAATACGTTCTCATACACACACAGACATATTTAGCTCATTTTAAGGCGCTAGTGACCCAATCTTTAATGAGTTAAGCCCACAAAAACCAACGTTCTCGCTTAACCTTGCGCTCTAATTCCATGCTATAACGACTTCCTTTTCCATATAATTTAACCTTACAATAAATCACATAGGTCCAACTCAAATTGAACAAAAAGGTGGATTGTTAGGGGAAAGAAAGAAGAAAGAAAAGAAGAAACTAAATAATGCGGAATCTCGCAGTGAAACAAATAATCTATAATACAATAATGATCTTTACAAAAGAAAACTAAACTTTAACATATATATATATTTATATAGACATCAAGCAGAGTACAATAAATAAAATATCAGCATGGACAGTTACAACAACCTGTCCTCACCATTACTGATGAATGTAGTGAAAAAGAAATAAGTATGTGAATACGTCTTTGGGATTCCAGCTCGTATCCTGAAGCTCTAAAGCGTCTAAACTGAATCTATATATACTCAGTCCAACCCAAGCATTATAATAAAATAACGCCCGAGTCGGTCTGGAAAACCACCATGAGAAAAATACTCCCAACTGGATTTTAAAGTAAATAAAAATCTTTAAAATCAAAAGTATCTCATAAGACCGTGTCGCATATAAACATAAATGGGTTTTTACCTTATGATAACCAATTTTTTTTAATACAAAATCAAATGATATTATAATAATATCTAGTGTATAAATACTTATTAATCATAGTCAAATTTATTACATTAATTAAATTCTAGCATACTACGTTCTACAATCAAACCGTAAGGGCACATACTGGATATTAGATTTCATACTATGACAAGGTAAGGAACTACCTTCCGATGGTACATCTCTAGATAAAATGTACTAGTGTCTGACAAGAACATTTGTATCCCTTCCACATAGGAATGGCCTACCACTTGACTAGTAGTATCGAATATGATCATTCCTTTCATTAATGGTCCCTAAAGCATACATGAGTATATGGTAATCAATCTAGATTTGGAATGACCATACCTTGACGGGAGGGACCCACTTGGCCCTACTGCATGCTCGCTTTTTGTCATTTCCCGATTGATGAGGCTTGAGGCTACAATTTACCTTTATATAGCACTTCCTACTTGGAATGCTAACGCTGCCCACCAGGAAGCAATGCAATGGTAACATTCATGCGTACAAGTTGTTTGGGACATAAACAAACCAAATGCACTACTTCTACTACATCCATTTTGGAATCATTATTAGGATTGGTAGCAAGCAGTCCTTGCACTTCAAAGAGATCCATCTATGATTCCATCATCTTCAAGATGTGTTCACTTCGAAATGCCTGAGTTGGACCAAAGTGATTTTCGGATAACATACCCGATCCCGGTCTCTTCAAAACAACATTCGATAGTTTTCAGTAAACTCAACCCCTGTTTTGTAAGAAATAAGCAAACAAAAGATAAGAGCGGAGTTCAACTCCTAACCACTGAATGAACGATTTCTTTATCACTTGTCCTAGAAGAACGAAACGAGTTTATACAACGGTATAACACCACCGACCGTAGCCATACCATATGATTCCCGTGTTTCTCCTACATATTTCAAAAATTATGTTTAGGTCCAAATTTGTTTGTCAGTCATTAACTATCAAATAAAAAATCATTCAAGAAGAGAATTTACTCCATAAGGAAACAACACTGGTTAGCATAAAGCAACCAACAGCCTCTTAATATATCCCTTTCATTAGTTAAATCCATTTAGAAAATCCAAGTATCAAAATACTTTTATAATGTTATGTTTCCAAATTCGTTATACTCTTTTCAATATTTGAAAATATCAACATACTTATCTTAGCAATATAAGTAAACTCACAAAAGCATTTCGCTTTCACTTAAAAAAACATTTCCATATGCTTATATTAACAATATAAGTATATCCACAAAATTCCTACATTTCAAATGCTTAGAAACTATACTTATTTCACTGGTATAAGTATATCACGCAAATCTTAAGAAAAGATTCCATTTCCAAAATCACACTTAATTGGTTTTAAAACAAATGTTAATTTAAATATTTACGCCAATAACCCCACCCACTTTCTTTTTTATAACCCTTTCGTATTTATGACAGAGTTTGTAAATTCATTTACAAAACTTTATTTATAATTTCTTTTATAAATATCATTTATAAGTACCACTATACAATAGCAGTTATAAACTTTTCTTATGAATCTCGAAGTTTCATTATAAAACCCCTAATTCCTTTATAAAACTCTCTTATAAATCACACCTCCATTTATACCTTTTTTAAATATCCTTTATAAATATAAGGAAAATCATTTTATTCAACATTTGTTCCATATTTATAAATTTCTTTTATAAATTCATTTCTATTCATAACACCTACTTTAAACATCTCCAAATTAATCACACCCTTTTATTTCCAAAATAGAATTAACTACTTTCTCTAAACGACATTTCTACCATGTACTATAAATCCATAATTGTGATTTATTTCTCGAGTTTAGTAAATGGTAATGTCTTCCTCTTTTATAAAATACCACATGTGATCTCTCGTTATATTATAAAAAATACCATTTATAATCCGCTCTTTTATCTTCCCAACATTCTATGCAAATGTCACACACAGATTTGTTCCAACATATTTCCATCTTCTTTTTAAAACAAAATCACTTTTAAAATAAACCAATGAAAACATCTTTTTATTTACTTTTGAAAAGCAAAGGTTTATTATTACAAAAGTTTCTATAAGATTAATACTTTCAAAATAATTAATAAAACCAGTATAAGTACATATATTTATATTTATTAGGAAGGAATATAATAAGAAGTTGATTGAAAAATAGGGAAGTTCAAAAACTTAATTTAAATAAAATATCGTAGAATTTTCGTAAAAATAATATTTCAAATACCATTTTTTTTCAAATCGAAAATCATTTCCAAAATCAATCATTACTTAATAATATTTCTGTAGCGGTCCTGACTCGACCTTCGAAAATCGGCACCGAATACGTCACTCGTATTCAAATGCCGCTGATCCAAACGTCGAGTCTGGTTCGCCGGAGCTTATAACACATTAAGTATAACAACACAGCGGAAGAAAATGAATAATACATTTGATGTACAACATTTGATACAATATTCAGATATAATAATGATATAATAGAATGATACAATAGATATCAATACTATCAAAGGTACAAGAAATAGTAGTAGAAAGATAATGTCTTCAATGCCAAACTCCAAAAACTCCATCTTCTATCCAAAGCTAGCTCGAGCCCTCATCGCATTTCACAAGGATAAGCAAGTGCAGTCCATGAATGCTGAAGTGTAGCAAATCCAATACAAAAATCCAAAGGGCTTTGAAGGCTATCAAATCAATTCCTACAATTCGACTATCTGAAAAACCCAACTCTAGACTGCCCGTGTGGAAAATTGTGGGCGTCCAGAGTTTAGGAAAGGAATAATAAACTCTAGGTCAGTCATGGGACTGGTATGAGCAAACAAAAACGGTTTTTATCTTTTAAAAACAAACAAAAAATGCATTTAAAACATTGAAAACCGTAATGCTTTTTGAAAAATGAAACTACTATAAGGCCTCCCGCCACACACACCATGCAAACGCAGAATTGGAGGAGATTTCTCCTTATGATAGTCAAAAATGCTTGATACGCGAAAACCATTTTGATATTATTATTAGTGCATAGTGGAAAACATTTCGAAAGTATAATATTAATCTTAGCCAGCATAGACATTTCGAACTATGCCTATTATAGCTACCATCCAAACAGTGGGGCGCCACCATAAGTAGATGGCAGGTTATACAACTAAAACCGTATAGGGAGCTTATTGGATATTGGATTTCCAACAAATGGTCAGGCCAAGGAACTTCCTATTGCCACTTGGGAACGCCTCTGGAGGGACGCCCCGAGAACCTACCTGGCTCTCTGCTAACACAAGGCCGGTGTCCTCCCTTCCCGGGAGAAAAACCTAAGATATGCCACCCCCGATCGTTTGCGACCTTTATCCGAGGGACCTCTACACAAACAACATCACACAGTAATAAATATACAGTGTCCACATGAGCAAGTATCTGGGCTCCATACCATGACACCACCCTTTTCCAGAAGGAGTGGACAAACCCTAGGGGAGCTACCCCTGAAACCTTGCCGCATCTTTCCTGTTTCGACCATTACCGGGCTATGAGCCTCGATGAGGTCTCGTCCACAAAGCTACACTTTTTCACAAAGTTATGCTTTGATCAACAAATGATCAGCAACACTTCGTATGCCACATTACCAAATTGGGAATGTATCACTAGTAACCATCAACTACATAACCTCTGAGCTCGTATGTCTCAGAGAAGGGTGTTAAGCTAAGAGAATAAATCTCTGCCACCAAACAGAAATGTATTTGATAGAAACCAGCTTTACATCTCAAAGTGTAATGTCAGACACACATCCATACAAGTCCGTACCGGGTTCGAACAGAACCGAAGGCACTTTCGAAGAAGCCCCTGCAAATCCGGGTATTCACAATCCCGATTGGACTTCCCATCACTTAGGGAATCTATATACCAGCGCGACTCAGTGCAGAGACAATCAACGGGTTATCCTTTCATTCTCGAAAATGCCTGGTCTTCACCACCGGTCTTCAAATGCTATCCATAACGACATAACATTATTCGAAATGGGTTATATGACACAAGGTTCTCTCCCGGCTAAACCGAATAATGAGCACAATATTTAAAAACATATGGATATAGTATTTCAGTTAAGTCACAACTTATTATCCAAAACTTTTCTTTCAAATAGTTTAACAAATTATCACTTCAAATCTTTTTAAATAAAACGATTCATTTCACAAAGTTCACCGATTTTCCACAAAGGTTCATTTACGGCTTTTCAAAACAATTCCATTTCAAATTGGATTAACTTATCCAATCTAAAATTAAAGATTTAATTCATCACTTTCAAATCATTTCCAATTCAAATCTTTTATATAAAAGATATACAATTTAAAATCCTCTTAGATTCCAAAACAAGGTTTTAATAATTTTTCACAAAGGTTAATTCATAGTTTTTCAAAACTAATTACAAATTTCATTTCCAACTTGAAATCTTTCGATACAAATTGGAAATCCTTTCTTTTTATGAAAGCTATTATTATTTGAAACAAATAGTTTTCGTTTTGGGAAAAGATGATTACATTTACATAAGTATAAAACTTGGGTTTAAATTCAAATTCTCAAAACAATACTTTTTAAATGGAAAAAAAACCTATATAAACACCTTTATAACTTGTATAATCTTTTTAAACCATAATTTCCAAATTATTGAATTCAATTTCAAATACTGAATTCAAATTCAAATCAAATTATTTAAATTTCAAAACTTTGTTAAGTTATTCAAAATAACTTTTATTTTTGAAACTCATGTCAAAAGCTTTCAGTTCCAATTCCAAAACTATTTTGGATTCAAAAATTCAATCTTTAAAACCATTAGTTAAAATCTATGATTTAACTGATTTCCTCGTGCAATCTATATTTGTGTGTGTAAGGTGTAGTCGAGGGGTTTTACACAATAGTGCAACAATATCAATCATCACAGATTACAATCACAGCAATATCGATAAGCGGTATATCCTATAACGCTTATCTATATACACAGAATCACAGATAGAAAATATGAATGCATTATAAATAAATAAATTACATTCATCACAGCTTGAATTAAAACAATTCAAATCATAAAGCATCACACAATAAAGATGACAAAACAATTCACAACATTCAATAGAATACAGTCATCCATAATTAATAATTAATCCTTAATTATTTATTCTTAATTAATTACAATAATTAATTAATTACTCCTTAATAATTTATTTATTTTAATCACTTTAATTAATTAACCTTTAATTAATTATTCTTAAATTAAATTTTTTTAATTAATTAATCACATTAATTAATTATTCTTTATAGTAATTAACCCTTAATTACTTGGTAAATAAATCTTTAATCATTAATTACCCGTTCTTAATTACTTCCATTTAAGTAATTATTTTTAATTAATCAATCATTAATTACTTGATTAATTAACTTGAATTATTAATTAATTCTATATTAATTACTTTCATTAAGTAATTTACTTCAAGTAATTAATTTTCTTCAACAAATAAAATTTATTAACTATTAAACATTAATTATCTAACCATTAATATTACTAAGTTAGAATAACTTTTCAAAATAAAGGTTTCATTGATTTTATATCCTTTTAAAACTTGGTAAATTTAAAATAGTTTATTTAAAAATCCTTTCTTAACTAATTCTTAAATTTGGATATCATTTAATACAAGAAGAAAATTGTTTTTGACAAGATTTAGCAAGATTTAAATTTCAAAAACTTGATTTTTATTTGAGTTTTAAAACTGTTTTGCCACCAGACAACCAACCCGAGCAAAACTATTAAAAACCCCAAGCTAAAACAACGCTTCCCCCGAGCAAGACTTCAGGTCACACGAAACATCGTTTTTTTCGAGAAATACGACCAATTTCCCAAGCTTGGACCCGATTTCCACTTTTCTTCCTCAAAGTCTTCAAACCCAGACACGTGAATTTGCACGTATACGTGCACAAGCACGTCGCCCCTCGTCGATCGACGTCGATGCCACTGGAACATCACCTACGACCACTAAAGCTAGTCTGAGCAACCCAAAACCAAAATCGCCGCTTAATCAAAATCGAGCCATTCTCGATTTCCTGGAATCGAAACCCGATCCCTGCAATCACCTCGAATGCAAACCTCTGACCACCAGAGCGTTGCCACCTCCGGCCACGTCTTCGACAACCCCCAAACCAACACCTCCCTGAGAATCATCGAACTCGATCAGCCATAGAAGCCCCGCCGATCCAATTACTCAACCCAATAAAAACTAGGGTTATTAGTAAAAAATCACCACCGCCGTAACCTTAATGCTCTGATCATCCTCCAGCCATTTTTCCTAGACTCCTCGATCCCCTAACAAGCCTCAGCTATGATCGCGACGATCCACGCTTCGTCGATGACCAGAGTTTTCCCAATTTGTATTTTTTGGTTAAACTTGAATTTCACATCACATCCCCAATTAAAAATCATGATTCCTGTTTCAAAAATCGAGTTTCAGTTCAAGCATTCAATTTATATTCCTGAGTTTACAAATTGTTGCGGTTGATTTTTTTACTTAATTTTTAACTTCCACTGTTCTTTTCCTTTTCCCAATAGATTTTCAAAACCTATACTTTATAAATAATTTTTTTTAAACTTAATTACATCGAAACAAATGACTTTTGTTTAGATTCTCTAGTTTAATAATGATCGAAGGAAAAGAAATCAAATTTTCGTTGATCAGACTTATGCCTGAGAACGTGGCACTTGCAAACAGGGATACATATCCATGCTTATCAACATGCAAAGTGAATCTATATACATTCATACACATATCTACATTCATTCAAACAAATCTTAAGCACACATTCAAACCATAGATCAAACACTAGAGGTTTCAAAAGGTTTTCTCACCTGACACTGAAGAACAGAGAACAGTTTGAGCCTAGGATTTAATATTTGAAAACTGGATAGTGATTTGAACTTGCAATTTTAAACTGCTCTGGCTATTGATTTGAAATTTTCCCAATTTTGATCTTTGTTTTGGTTATCATTTCCTCAGATTGAAAATACTAAAGTTAATTACGGTTTTAATTGCTTCAAATTTTAAATTTAAATTTTACTTATGGGTTTGCTTGAATTTACCTGAGTTGATCTACAGCTTGCTTTAGTTTCCAGTTTGCAATCTAAAGTTGAAACCTTGAACTGCTTCTTGAGTTTGATTATTAACTTGCTTCTTGCTGTTTGATTTTGGTTGCCAGGTTTTTAACTTGCATCCTGCATTTGTTTGAATTGCTTGAAACTTGGTTTGATTGCATGCTTTTTTTCCAAATTTATGATTTGGGTTTTACTTTGAATTTGAGTTGTTGAACTTTGCCGTTTGCTTAATTTCTAGTTTCAGGTTAAAGATGAAAGAACTTTGAAGACATGCATTGGCTTGAATTTTCCTCTTATGCATTATATTACATTTTAAAAAAAAATTAAGAGAAAGAAAATTGCCACTTGTTTAATTTTTCATTGCATGGTTTACACTTGTAAGTCAATACTGTTACTTACTTAACATTTGTCACATATGATAAAAATTGTGTTTAAACCCCTTCCTACAAATTTGTGTTTTAAACCTTATTTTATTTTAATATTTTCAAATTTCATCTCCTTAACATACAATAATAGTTGACAGTTTAGGAATGTTAACAAAGCAATAAATGATAATCTAGCATTATCATTTCTAACAACCAATTTATTTAACTTTCATTATACTTTTATATATAAAATATAATCATACATAAATTATTTCAATTACCATGTTCGAAAACAATATTGTGTGAATTTGCTCTGTTCAAGTGTTTTGAAATTCGTATCGGTAGCGTTGGCCAGACGAATCGATTGAAACCCAAAATTCAAACTTAACAACTCAAACAGCACAATATAAAACATTTTTTATATCAATTACAAATATGCTCCCTCATAGGATGATTCAAGAATGGATTGTAGAACAGGGATTGAGATTCAAATTTAGAGGGGCCCCAATCAAAGAGAATTCTAACTAAAAGATAGGCTCGAAAGGAAAATAAGATAATTAAATTACAAAAGAGGAAAGATGGGTAGACTTATATTAATCACGGTGACCTTAACCAGGTCAACCGATACTCTATTTTCAGAAACAATGTGTGCAACAAATTAGAATTCATTTCTCCAGAAATGGTATTTAGAAAATTTGGCTTTCAACTGATGACTCCTAAGAGTTTGGCAAGCATAGCTCAAATGAGACTAGCTCAAATGGAAAACACTATTCATGAGATCGACAAAGAAGGCATGAGTATTGGTTAATCCAAAGGGCATGACTAACCATTCATAGAAACCATTCTCCAATCGGAAAGCTGTCTTGGGATGACTCTCTTCAGCTACACGAAGTTGGTGGAAACCGATAGCAAGATCAAGCTCTAGGAATAAGTTCGACGCCGAATTCAATTTCGCGCTTGGGAGGAAGAAAAATGACTTCACCAATGACATCCGTAAATGGTTGGACAACAGGGGTGGAGTCAAGATCACAAGGCTAAGCATCAAGTGAAAAGTTAAAACTGCCTGCATAATCCTGAGGCATTCGACATTCGATCACAAGAGACTTACCCTGGTCATCTACAAGAGAAACGGTTCGAGCTAGCTAGAGATAAATCATCATATCGCTTTAACCAATAGCTTTCAAGTAAGATATCAAATGCATTGAAACCCAGAATATAGAAATCTCCAGTGAATCGATGCCTGTTGTAAAGGAGTTTCATCCCTTTACAAATCATACTTAGGTTGGCGGGAGCGCCGATGGAATTAGTGATACATAAGGATGAAGTTGCCAATTGAGGTTGCAAGATGTGCTCAAATTTATTACGGAGATCAACAGAAATGAAGCTTGGGATGATCCCATATCAAGAAGAACACGAGCAGGAAAAGACAATAATGGATTTAAAAAAGGGAAAATTCCAGTATTCAGAAGAAATCCAAATCAAAGGGGAATCCTATCTAAGAATTTCAACATCAAACGAAGATGATTCCGTAATTAATTTTACTCATTCCAAGGTATTACTACCCTATCTATAATGAGTTTTTACTCCATATGTTAAGCTTTGCCTAAACCAGGGCTCTGATACCACATGTAACCACCGGCTATTTCGAACTATTCAAATCGATAATCATCCACACATGTCCAACTTGAATTACTCAAAACAATAGATTATTTATTTATATTTGGCAAAACTTAGCATATATAGTAAATAAATCAATCACAGAATCACAGACGTAGAGTCATATAATAATAAGTAGTGGAATAGATAAATAGTAGTTCATAAAGCTACTACAGAACATCAGAGTACAAAACTAATAAAATAGAAATCCAATGCATAGAAGTATCAATACAAAATCAAATGACAAGTCTGAATATAAAAAACTCGAAATAACAGAATTAACTGGAAAGCTGAATAGCTGAAAGATAGATCTCCAAGCGAAGCTCGAAGCTCCAATGGTGAGTCTCAAATGCTATGACACTCAGTCTGACTCGAGTATAAAGAAAAACACAAAACACTCGAGTCAGGATTAACATTCTTATACAAGTAAATCAAGCCAAGTGAAATGCAGTATAACTTAAAGGATGTTAGGATTCCATCCCTTAAGGATCCGTGTAACTATCTACATACATAGTACAATATGCTACGTAGATAATGTCTACAGTAAAGTAAAATACTAAAATAGCATTAAGACGGCACCTATATCCCCCTTAATACATTTTTATATATATTACCGTAGTCTACAAAGTACCGTAATTCCTCTATAAACTGGAGGGCTATTAGAGGGAACTACATAGGTACGGTACAAACCAAACTTGTAGAGGACACGATAGGGTATGTGACAAGGCATGCGAGGCAATGCGTAAGGCATGATACTACCGTTTTGCACTCTTGGAATGGTGATAACGCATAATAACTTCTACTACTGCCCACCTCAAAAAACACTCCTAAATCAAAGGTGCACCCAATCAAATCACAAAGTAATAGGATGGTATTGAATAAATGTGCCCGATAGGAGGAGTGACCGCACTTGGCCCCGCATAGCCTCTATTTTAGCCACATCAAGCTGACTTAAGTGAGTCAGGGCTGCGTTCATACCTCATACAGATGTTCGCCAAACCATCCTACTTTTTTCAAGAATCTCCACCATGTGCACAGTTGCTAAAGTGGTTTTGGTATTGGCAGAGAGTATGACAATATTCGATCCCGGTCTCTTTAACAATCAAACGCTTATTTCACACCGTGGTCATTATATAAAAAAAATCATTTCAAACAGTTCATACTTCATATCAAAATATCATATTCATTTCAAAATCATATCACTTTTGAAATCACATTCACTTTCGAAATCATATCACTTTAAATCATATTCACTTAAATCAAAACAATTCCAACTTAAACAGTTTGAATATTGAAAGTAGTTTATATATATTAGAATAGTCGTATATTAAAGAAGATTATATTTAAAAATAGGTTATAGACTAAAATAGTTTATATATTAAAAATAGTTATAGATTAAAATAGTTTATATATCAAAAATAATTTATAAAATAAGGAGGTTTATATCGAAAATTATTTCAAATTGGAATTGTTTCTTCCAATTCCACACATCAATTCAATCAACTTTAACTCCAAAATTTAATTTAAATCGATATTAGTTCACCAATTTCAATTAGAAGGTTAAAGATTCAATTCAAATTCTCGTTAAAACCGTTTTTCATTTATATCGATTTTAAATCCAGGTTGAACTACATATTTAAACCACTTGCAATTCAATAGGTTTCAAAGTTTAAATATTCGTACAATTTACAATAACTCAATTTAATAAATTTCATTTATATTTTAAAATTCAAATTCAATTTTATTTAAATTTTAAAATATTCATTTAATCATTTTTAATAACCTTTAGTAAAATCTACAATTACAAATTTAAATAAAAATCAATAATTAAATATCTAACTTCAATTATATTTAATTCTAAAATATTCACCTAATCACTTTTATAAGCATTTAAATAAAATCTCATATTACAAATTTAAATCAAATTTAAATATTTAATTTTACTTAAATTTAGAATATTCATTTAATCACCTTTAGATCAAAAATCCAGTTATCAAGTTATAAAAATCATATCTTTAAAATCTCCAAGTTTAATAAGTTTCAAATCAATTTTTATTTAAATAAAATTCATAAACAAATAAAATTTCATATCAATTTCAATTCATCTTTCCAACCTTAATTTATTAAAGTTATTACAAAATCTATTTTTAAAATATTAGTATAATTTTGAATAAATATTTATACATATTATATACATATTAAATTAAATATTTATTAAATTAAGTTAAATTTAACCTTATTATTAATTCTATTTTAAATCTTATTGTATATATTTAAAAATAATAAAAATATAAGTAAAATCTAAAAAATTGTCTTTTTGAAACTTAATTTGTAAATTTTTAAAAATTCCAAACATATAATTTAAAAGTCTTAATTTTACAGCAATTGGAATAAGAAAATCAACGAGAACTAGAATTCGATAAAAACATAATATATAATTTTTAAAATCTAAAATTTACTCACATATTTAAAATAAAATCTTCATATTTTTTTAAAAATCAATATTTATTAAAATACATATTTAAAATAAAATATCTATATAATGTGTTTAAAAATTAATATTTATAAAACCCATATATTTCTTTCAAAAAAATTCAAATGAATATTTAAACAAAAAATATATATATATATATATTAAAGCTATTACAAAAAAAATATTTTATAGATAGTAACATAAATTTAAGTAAATACTTTAAGCATATTATATATATACCTTTAACAAATTATATAATACTACGAACATATTATATATATACCTTTATATAATAAAAGATGTAACGACCCAGAATTTTTATTAATTAAAATTTGAGTATTTAATTAATTTTAAATATTAATAAGTGAATTTATAAGTCAAATAAATTTTTATTTGAATTATTGGATTTAATTGAATAATTAAATCGATAATTTAATATGTTAAATTATGGAAATAATTGAAAATTGGGTTAAATATGATTGAAAATGATTTGTAAAATTTTATTTTATCATATGGGAGTTAGAATGATATTTTAGAACTTTTAAAATCGAATTAAAAGTTAAATTGTGAAAATTGAATATTTAATAATCGAATGTAAAATAGCCAATTTTTGAACAGTCTCAGAATTGAACGAAACCAGTTCCATTGGATCCGTAATAGTTAGTTTTTACCGGATTTCAATTTTCGTGTCAATCGGAGCTATCGTTTGATCGTGGCAGCTCGAAACGCATCGAATTATTTTTAATTTAAATTTGGCGAGTTAAAATAGCCATTTTTCAAAAAGTCTCGGATTTCGACGAAACCAGTTTCATCGGGTCCGTAATGTGATATTATTGTAAGGTTTCAAATTTCAAGTCAATTGGATTTACCGTTTGTCCGGTACAAATTAAAACGCCTAGAAAATCGCTTAAATCGGTTTAAATTAAATTGAGCGTTTATAGCCATAACCCGCACAGATGTCCGAATTAGCTTTCGAAACCTGTTCCATTGTGTCCGGAACGCGGGATAGACCCTAGGTACGTCAGTTTCGGCGCGTAAATCGGAGTTCGGAATTCCCGGATGAATAGTGTCGATCGGGTTTCCTATAAATAGCCCCTACCTCTCTCTAAATAAATAAAAAAAATATATAAATCAAAACCCTAATTCTCTATGTAGGCTGCCACCTATGTTTTCAACGGCCAGAAAACAATCGATTTATTCCTTCGATTTCTCCAGATCTATACATCTATTCGAAAGATTATCAACTACAAAGTTGTAAAGGGTGTTGTGATCTACCGATTCAACGGTTGAGATCGAAAATAACGTAGTGGATCGCCAGAAAATCGAGCTCAAACTACCGTATTTCGTGCGCATTTTTCGACGCGATGGGGGAGCCGAGTGGGTGCGGTTTGAGGGTGGAGGTGGAGTCAGGAGCGAGCTTCGACGTGGTGGGGTGGTGATGGAGTATAGTCGAGTGGTTGAGGCGATAAATTAAACCCTAATCTACGTTTATGGGTTTGTGCGTTCGGCCTCTATGCTGTAGATAGAACGTGGAGGAAGATGAATAGGGAGCGGCTATGATGAAGGGGAGCTTGGATCGTGTGGCTCTGATTTAATGTAGGGTTTTAAATATAAAAGTTTATGTTGTAATTTAGTTATAAAATCGTGTACAAACTTCAAAAATGCATAACTTTTTCATACGAGGTCGAAAAAATGCAAACTCAGTTGCGTTGGAATCGTATGGACGAGCAGTACGCGATGGAGTTGGTTTGGAGTCGTTTGGAGTTAGTGAGAATTTTGGGTAAAATTAAACGTCCGTTTAATTTTATTCGAAATAAATCGCTAAAACGGAATTTAAAATCAAGGTGAGAACTTCTCACTCAATCGAATCAGTTTCGATTTTATTTTAAATAGTTAAATTTAAAATATTTGAATGCATGTTTGAATGATAATTGTATCTATTGATTGTTAAAATAGACATTATACGCCGTTAGTAAGCGGATGTTATTTATTAAAAACATATACCGCGAATATTTCATAAACAGTGAAATTGGTATTATATATAGTAGCAATATATATATATTGGCATATGTATATATTGGAGTTATTGATTTCCCGCATTTTTTGTTTAGCGGATGAGACCCTATTACGCCGTTATTAAGCGGATAATATTTATTAAAAACATATACCGCGATAATTTCGTACTGGAACGAAATTGGTATTGTGCTAATGTTTTTGGATGCAGGAAAACAGGTTGGAGGGATCCAACTGGATTCCTCAACAGTTTTTATTTGATTTCAGATATTTTGATATTTGATGGATTATCATATCGATATATGATATCATTGTTTGTCGTGATTGACTATTTGGTGTGTAGCATCATTGGACCCAAATTTTGGGATTTTAAAATGATTTTCAAAGTGATTTTTGAAATATACTATATTTTTGGAATTGATCCATTATAAATAAATAAACGATATAATTTTTAAAGTTATAAAAATTATGATTTTTGAGAATATAGTTAAAAGCTGATTTTTGAGAAATATGAACTAATGATTTTATAAAATAGTTTAGATTGGATTTCTGAATATATTATAAAAGTTTAAATATAGGATTTATAAAATTTGATTATTTTATAAATCAGAATGGTGAAGTTTTAAAGGAATTTAAAGACGTTTAAAGAATAATATAAATTGATTTATATTAAGAGATTTATAAATGGATATTTATAAATTGAGATATAGACATTACAAAACGAGTTTTTTTATAAGTGTTTGAATGAAGTGAAAATGAATTTCATTAAAGAATGAAATTATTAGAATTATAAACGGTAAAGTATAAATGGAATTTTATAAACAGTAGGTTTATAAAATTTATAAAGTTATTTGAAGAATAGATTTGGATGAATAAATGAATCTTATAAGTTATAAGATTTATAAATTGGAAAGTCTCTAAAGGAACGATTTTGTAAAATAATCGTTTTATAAGTAATTAACTTATAATATGAACGTTTAGTTTATAATTTAGTTATAAACTGGAATAGGTTAATAAAGGAATTTATAAAAAGGAAGTTTTTATAAATAAATAGAAATGGAATTTATAAACGTTGTTTTATAAATCCGCAAACAACTTATTTTGATAAGTTAATTGTCATAACTTATTTAATGGAGTTATATTCACATTTTTGAATAGTGAATAATCCTTTGAATTAAAATGAATAAAAGGATGAAATTTGTTAATGAAGTATATTCACGTTTTTGAATAGTGAATAATACGTTAAAGAAAATGTTTAGATGTGATGTTTTAAATAGAATTAAAACGATCTAACGATGTTTTAAAATGTGTTGAGATTCGAAACCATAGATTTCAACATTTATTGTTGAAATAGATGTTTCGAGAAATAAAAGGAAATGGTGGACTATAACACTGTTGTTATAGTAAATGATTTCCGAATGGAAATGTTTTTGTATAGTACTGGGATTTATATATCTATTTTAATTTCGAATCCCTATACTAGTGATTTTGGGTTGTCGTAACAATGTTTTACGCAACATTCGTTTTGGCCCAAATAAATATGTTAAAGAGAATGATTTCCTTAAAGAATGAAATATATACTTAATTCGATTTAAGTATATGGAATATTTTCCAAGGTTGAAAATAAATAAAATTTGTGAATTACTTTTGAATAAATAAGTATGGAAATGTTTTACCAATGTGAAATGAAACGTTTTGAGAATTTATCTTTTGGAAGATAAATTGAAAATGGATAATTGAAATCGTATATGCATGGATATTTTGAAATATAAATTCATTATGGAATTTATATGAGAAAGTGGAATTTGTTTGAAAATAAATATTGATTTATTTTTGAAGTGTTGAAATTTTATATCTTGTAAAGATATTTTGGAAAATAAATAATTTGGAAAATTATTTGGAAACTGGTGATGTGTGCATATCCAGTGATAGTTCAATAACCGACTATCAATATTTCCCTTTGAATGGGTATTTGATGTGAATTGTTTGAATTTGAATGCTACACTTATTTTTGAATAAGCGCTCACTATTCGGGTTAACCGGGAAAGGACCATGGGGTCGTATAACCCATTCCGAATATGTGATACGTCGTTGTGAATTGCATAGAAGATCGGTGTTGAAGACCGAGTATTTGTGAAAGCGATAGGATGACCTATCGATTGTCTCTGCACTGGGTAGCTCCTGGTATAGAGATTCCTTAAGTGATGGGAAATTCGATCGGGATTGTGAATACCCGGATTGCAAGGGCTTCGTAAGAAGTGCCTTCGGTTTTGTTCGAGCCCGGAACAGACTTGTATGGATTTTATGTCTGACATTACAAGTTGAGATATAAAGCCGATTTCTTTCAAATATATATCTGTTGGTGGCGGAGAATTTATTCTTTTAGCTTAACACCCTTCTCTGAGACGTACGTGCTCAGAGGTTATATAGTTGAAAGTTATCAGCGATATATTCCCAATTTGGTAATGTGATATGCTGAGTGATGCTGAAATGATCATTGTGTTGATTATTTGTGATAGGATCGTTTATTTGATCGTCTATCCTTGTGATCATTGTGTTGATCATTTGTTGACCCAAAGCATGGCTTTTGTATAAAGTATGTTTTTGTGGACGTGACTTCGTCGAGCCTCACACCCCGTGAATGGTCAAAACAGGAAAGAAGCAGCAAGGTTATGAGGGGTAGCACCCTTTAGGATGTGTCCATTTCCTTCTGGAAAAGGGTGGTATCATGGTATGGAGCCCAGATACTTACTCATGTTGAAAACACTTTGTTATGATTGTGTGAATTGATTACGAGCGCTCGGTGAAAAGGTCCCAAAGGACCGGGGGATGGCATATTCGGTCAGTTGTTACTCAGTTAGGGGTAACCCGGCCTTGTGTTGGTAGAGATCCGGTTTGGTTCTCGGGGATGTCCATCCAGAGGCATTCTCATGTGGCAATGGGAAGTTCCTTGGCCTGATCATTCGTTGGAAATCCAATTCCCAATACGAAACTTGTACGGTATTAGTTGTAGAACCTGCCATTTACTTATGGTGGTCACCACTGTTTAGATGGTAGCTATAGTAGTCATACGATAATGGTCGTATGTTGGCTAAGATTTATATTCTACTTTCGAAGTGAATTTTTCCTACACTATACACTAGTAATAATATCAAATGTTATTTTAAATGCGTATCAAGCATCTTTGACTATCATAAGGAGAAATCTCCTCCGATTCTGCGTTTGCATTGTGTGTGTGTGCGGGAGGCCTTATGGTAGTCTCATTTTTAAAAGCATTGCGAATTGACTTTAAAAATATTCCTCTATTTTTATTTCTAAAGTAAATAAACTATTTTGAGTTCTCACACCAGTCACATGACTGACTTGGAGTTTATTGTTTTCCTTCCTAAACTCTGGGTGCCCACCAATTTCCACACGGGCAGTTAAGAGTTAAGGTTTATCAGGATATTCTGGATATTCTGGAATTGCTGGAGGCAAGCTGGATGGCATGGCGTATTTCTAGCTATATAGTATTTCTTTTTCCGCTGCACTATTTGTTGTTGTTGTTGTATACTCTGATGATATGATGAAATGAAATGTATAAAATGTAATAACTGATATAGTTCTTTATTTAAAGATTATTCATTTATTATTGTATGTTGTTCCGCTGCGAATTGTGAGACTCTGTTGTTGTTCAGTTGTTTTCTGTTCCGTTCTATTCTCTTTTTCTTCTATTTTAAAATTTTCCGTTCTCTTGTCTATTTTTCTGTTTTTCTATTTTCTTCTACCTCTTTCTTTTCTTAAATTTTTTTTAAAAACAATAACATTCTGTGTTTCCGGCCTTCGATTTCTCGGCAGTCGATAAAGTGAGTGTCGATGTTGAATTTTCGAAAGTCGAAAATTTTCGGGACGTTACATTTGGTATCAGAGCATATGGTTAAGCGACAACCATGGTTCTGTTGGGTATTATTCATTAGAGATAGAGTCGGTAGTACTCTAGAATGAGTTTGAGTGTAATAATAGCTATGAGAGCGTATTTGTTAGTGAATATGAAATTGTTTTATATTGTGATGATTGGTTTGTTGAGTGGTATATGAACCTTCTTCAGCGTGGTCTCGACAACTATGCCGAAGGGGTTTCTAAACACTTGAGTAGAACAATTCGACATAATATTGATTTTAAAATTGGGTAAATGAAATAATTTTACCTTGGTTATATTTTACATATAAAGGAATAATTTTCAGAATTATTAAAGTATATAAGTTGATTGTTAGGTTGTTTGAATAATCTAAATTAAAGAATAATTGTATAAGCAAATGAATTATAAGAATTGAATTATAATTAAAGTGATTTACAATTGTGAAATAAACTTATATATATAAGAAGTGAAACTATATGAATATGAGTTGTAAATAAAAATGAAATTAAAGTTAAATGGAATATAACTTAAGTGTTATTGAATGGAATTGACTTTGGGTATCAAAGTAAATTATTAAAGTTAAGTGATGGATATGAACTTAAGTTATATAAATAAAATTCAACTGTTGTAATTGAATTAAATGAATGGATTGAATGTAAATTAAGTTGATATGAAATAATGAATATAAGTGTTAATTCATTAAAATCTAATGTTATTGGAAGTTGAATGATTGAATGAAAATCAATTTAATTAAACCAAATTGAATGAGAATGAATATGAGCAAAGAAATTGGTTGTATTATATATACATTGGTTGTTATATGATTGTTAGTGATTGTATATAATTCATTAAGTATTAATGAAATTGGAAGCTAAAGTAATTGAAATTCAATTGGAAGTTAGTGAATCTTAAATAGAATTGAATTTGATTTGGAAGTGAACCAACTTGAATATGAATTAGTAAATATAAACTAATTGAGAATGAATGTTAGTAAGAACATCCACTGTTAATGAATCAAATGTGATTAAATTGAAAACCAATTCATTAATATTAATGACAATATGAATGAATATATATTGGTTATGGATGATAGTTGGTTGATGTTTGCATTTGTTGTTTTACTACATTTGCTATGTGACATATATAGTTATTATGTTGCTATATGTTGTATATCGATACTATTGTCTACATACATGTTCTCATGTTGTTTGTTGAGTATTTAGTAGGTGCGGATCGCGTTTGCTTCGCATTTGGAGCTCGCTTTCGCGCTATATTAGCCGTATACGCTTGCTAATAAAATATAAGGTACATATCTCGGATTACATACCGTACTTTTATACTTTTTTCCCTGCGGGATGCCTCATTACTTGATGAGATGTATATTTGTGATATATATACTGTCATTTTTTTTTCGGATCGAGCCGCGTAAAGGAGACTGGCGAATTTTTCCGGAAATTTAAGGCGTTAGAAATTTTTTTGAAGAAAATTGGAAAATTTTGAAAACTTTAACTTTGATTTGGAATTGAAAGTTAAACAATAGTAGTTGTTTTTGAAAAGATAATTAAGTATGATTTGAAAACTTAGTAAGTCATTGTAAGAAGTTTAACTATGAATTTTGGGAAAGTTAATAAATTCTATAACTTTTCTTACTTGTAATTTCGAGGACGAAATTCTTTTAAGGGGGAAAGATTGTAACGACCCAGAATTTTTATTAATTAAAATTTGAATATTTAATTAATTTTAAATATTAATAAGTGAATTTATAAGTCAAATAAATTTTTATTTGAATTATTGGATTTAATTGAATAATTAAATCGATAATTTAATATGTTAAATTATGGAAATAATTGAAAATTGGGTTAAATATGATTGAAAATGATTTGTAAAATTTTATTTTATCATATGGGAGTTAGAATGATATTTTAGAACTTTTAAAATCGAATTAAAAGTTAAATTGTGAAAATTGAATATTTAATAATCGAATGTAAAATAGCCAATTTTTGAACAGTCTCAGAATTGAACGAAACCAGTTCCATTGGATCCGTAATAGTTAGTTTTTACCGGATTTCAATTTTCGTGTCAATCGGAGCTATCGTTTGATCGTGGCAGCTCGAAACGCATCGAATTATTTTTAATTTAAATTTGGCGAGTTAAAATAGCCATTTTTCAAAAAGTCTCGGATTTCGACGAAACCAGTTTCATCGGGTCCGTAATGTGATATTATTGTAAGGTTTCAAATTTCAAGTCAATTGGATTTACCGTTTGTCCGGTACAAATTAAAACGCCTAGAAAATCGCTTAAATCGGTTTAAATTAAATTGAGCGTTTATAGCCATAACCCGCACAGATGTCCGAATTAGCTTTCGAAACCTGTTCCATTGTGTCCGGAACGCGGGATAGACCCTAGGTACGTCAGTTTCGGCGCGTAAATCGGAGTTCGGAATTCCCGGATGAATAGTGTCGATCGGGTTTCCTATAAATAGCCCCTACCTCTCTCTAAATAAAAAAAAAAAATATAAATCAAAACCCTAATTCTCTATGTAGGCTGCCACCTATGTTTTCAACGGCCAGAAAACAATCGATTTATTCCTTCGATTTCTCCAGATCTATACATCTATTCGAAAGATTATCAACTACAAAGTTGTAAAGGGTGTTGTGATCTACCGATTCAACGGTTGAGATCGAAAATAACGTAGTGGATCGCCAGAAAATCGAGCTCAAACTACCGTATTTCGTGCGCGTTTTTCGACGCGATGGGGGAGCGGAGTGGGTGCGGTTTGAGGGTGGAGGTGGAGTCAGGAGCGAGCTTCGACGTGGTGGGGTGGTGATGGAGTATAGTCGAGTGGTTGAGGCGATAAATTAAACCCTAATCTACGTTTATGGGTTTGTGCGTTCGGCCTCTATGCTGTAGATAGAACGTGGAGGAAGATGAATAGGGAGCGGCTATGATGAAGGGGAGCTTGGATCGTGTGGCTCTGATTTAATGTAGGGTTTTAAATATAAAAGTTTATGTTGTAATTTAGTTATAAAATCGTGTACAAACTTCAAAAATACATAACTTTTTCATACGAGGTCGAAAAAATGCAAACTCAGTTGCGTTGGAATCGTATGGACGAGCACTACGCGATGGAGTTGGTTTGGAGTCGTTTGGAGTTAGTGAGAATTTTGGGTAAAATTAAACGTCCGTTTAATTTTATTCGAAATAAATCGCTAAAACGGAATTTAAAATCAAGGTGAGAACTTCTCACTCAATCGAATCAGTTTCGATTTTATTTTAAATAGTTAAATTTAAAATATTTGAATGCATGTTTGAATGATAATTGTATCTATTGATTGTTAAAATAGACATTATACGCCGTTAGTAAGCGGATGTTATTTATTAAAAACATATACCGCGAATATTTCATAAACAGTGAAATTGGTATTATATATAGTAGCAATATATATATATTGGCATATGTATATATTGGAGTTATTGATTTCCCGCATTTTTTGTTTAGCGGATGAGACCCTATTACGCCGTTATTAAGCGGATAATATTTATTAAAAACATATACCGCGATAATTTCGTACTGGAACGAAATTGGTATTGTGCTAATGTTTTTGGATGCAGGAAAACAGGTTGGAGGGATCCAACTGGATTCCTCAACAGTTTTTATTTGATTTCAGATATTTTGATATTTGATGGATTATCATATCGATATATGATATCATTGTTTGTCGTGATTGACTATTTGGTGTGTAGCATCATTGGACCCAAATTTTGGGATTTTAAAATGATTTTCAAAGTGATTTTTGAAATATACTATATTTTTGGAATTGATCCATTATAAATAAATAAACGATATAATTTTTAAAGTTATAAAAATTATGATTTTTGAGAATATAGTTAAAAGCTGATTTTTGAGAAATATGAACTAATGATTTTATAAAATAGTTTAGATTGGATTTTTGAATATATTATAAAAGTTTAAATATAGGATTTATAAAATTTGATTATTTTATAAATCAGAATGGTGAAGTTTTAAAGGAATTTAAAGACGTTTAAAGAATAATATAAATTGATTTATATTAAGAGATTTATAAATGGATATTTATAAATTGAGATATAGACATTACAAAACGAGTTTTTTTATAAGTGTTTGAATGAAGTGAAAATGAATTTCATTAAAGAATGAAATTATTAGAATTATAAACGGTAAAGTATAAATGGAATTTTATAAACGGTAGGTTTATAAAATTTATAAAGTTATTTGAAGAATAGATTTGGATGAATAAATGAATCTTATAAGTTATAAGATTTATAAATTGGAAAGTCTCTAAAGGAACGATTTTGTAAAATAATCGTTTTATAAGTAATTAACTTATAATATGAACGTTTAGTTTATAATTTAGTTATAAACTGGAATAGGTTAATAAAGGAATTTATAAAAAGGAAGTTTTTATAAATAAATAGAAATGGAATTTATAAACGTTGTTTTATAAATCCGCAAACAACTTATTTTGATAAGTTAATTGTCATAACTTATTTAATGGAGTTATATTCACATTTTTGAATAGTGAATAATCCTTTGAATTAAAATGAATAAAAGGATGAAATTTGTTAATGAAGTATATTCACGTTTTTGAATAGTGAATAATACGTTAAAGAAAATGTTTAGATGTGATGTTTTAAATAGAATTAAAACGATCTAACGATGTTTTAAAATGTGTTGAGATTCGAAACCATAGATTTCAACATTTATTGTTGAAATAGATGTTTCGAGAAATAAAAGGAAATGGTGGACTATAACACTGTTGTTATAGTAAATGATTTCCGAATGGAAATGTTTTTGTATAGTATTGGGATTTATATATCTATTTTAATTTCGAATCCCTATACTAGTGATTTTGGGTTGTCGTAACAATGTTTTACGCAACATTCGTTTTGGCCCAAATAAATATGTTAAAGAGAATGATTTCCTTAAAGAATGAAATATATACTTAATTCGATTTAAGTATATGGAATATTTTCCAAGGTTGAAAATAAATAAAATTTGTGAATTACTTATGAATAAATAAGTATGGAAATGTTTTACCAATGTGAAATGAAACGTTTTGAGAATTTATCTTTTTGAAGATAAATTGAAAATGGATAATTGAAATCGTATATGCATGGATATTTTGAAATATAAATTCATTATGGAATTTATATGAGAAAGTGGAATTTGTTTGAAAATAAATATTGATTTATTTTTGAAGTGTTGAAATTTTATATCTTGTAAAGATATTTTGGAAAATAAATAATTTGGAAAATTATTTAGAAACTGGTGATGTGTGCATATCCAGTGATAGTTCAATAACCGACTATCAATATTTTCCTTTGAATGGGTATTTGATGTGAATTGTTTGAATTTGAATGCTACACTTATTTTTGAATAAGCGCTCACTATTCGGGTTAACCGGGAAAGGACCATGGGGTCGTATAACCCATTCCGAATATGTGATACGTCGTTGTGAATTGCATAGAAGATCGGTGTTGAAGACCGAGTATTTGTGAAAGCAATAGGATGACCTATTGATTGTCTCTGCACTGGGTAGCTCCTGGTATAGAGATTCCTTAAGTGATGTGAAATTCGATCGGGATTGTGAATACCCGGATTGCAAGGGCTTCGTAAGAAGTGCCTTCGGTTTTGTTCGAGCCCGGAACAGACTTGTATGGATTGTATGTCTGACATTACAAGTTGAGATATAAAGCCGATTTCTTTCAAATATATTTCTGTTGGTGGCGGAGAATTTATTCTTTTAGCTTAACACCCTTCTCTGAGACGTACGTGCTCAGAGGTTATATAGTTGAAAGTTATCAGCGATATATTCCCAATTTGGTAATGTGATATGCTGAGTGATGCTGAAATGATCATTGTGTTGATTATTTGTGATAGGATCGTTTATTTGATCGTCTATCCTTGTGATCATTGTGTTGATCATTTGTTGACCCAAAGCATGGCTTTTGTATAAAGTATGTTTTTGTGGACGTGACTTCGTCGAGCCTCACACCCCGTGAATGGTCAAAACAGGAAAGAAGCAGCAAGGTTATGAGGGGTAGCACCCTTTAGGATGTGTCCATTTCCTTCTGGAAAAGGGTGGTATCATGGTATGGAGCCCAGATACTTACTCATGTTGAAAGCACTTTGTTATGATTGTGTGAATTGATTACGAGCGCTCGGTGAAAAGGTCCCAAAGGACCGGGGGATGGCATATTCGGTCAGTTGTTACTCAGTTAGGGGTAACCCGGCCTTGTGTTGGTAGAGATCCGGTTTGGTTCTCGGGGATGTCCATCCAGAGGCATTCTCATGTGGCAATGGGAAGTTCCTTGGCCTGATCATTCGTTGGAAATCCAATTCCCAATACGAAACTTGTACGGTATTAGTTGTAGAACCTGCCATTTACTTATGGTGGTCACCACTGTTTAGATGGTAGCTATAGTAGGCATACGATAATGGTCGTATGTTGTCTAAGATTTATATTCTACTTTCGAAATGAATTTTTCCTACACTATACACTAGTAATAATATCAAATGTTATTTTAAATGCGTATCGAGCATCTTTGACTATCATAAGGAGAAATCTCCTCTGATTCTGCGTTTGCATTGTGTGTGTGTGCGGGAGGCCTTATGGTAGTCTCATTTTTAAAAGCATTGCGAATTGACTTTAAAAATATTCCTCTATTTTGATTTCTAAAGTAAATAAACTGTTTTGAGTTCTCACACCAGTCACATGACTGACTTGGAGTTTATTGTTTTCCTTCCTAAACTCTGGGTGCCCACCAATTTCCACATGGGCAGTTAAGAGTTAAGGTTTATCAGGATATTCTGGATATTCTGGAATTGCTGGAGGCAAGCTGGATGGCATGGCGTATTTCTAGCTATATAGTATTTCTTTTTCCGCTGCACTATTTGTTGTTGTTGTTGTATACTCTGATGATATGATGAAATGAAATGTATAAAATGTAATAACTGATATAGTTCTTTATTTAAAGATTATTCATTTATTATTGTATGTTGTTCCGCTGCGAATTGTGAGACTCTGTTGTTGTTCAGTTGTTTTCTGTTCCGTTCTATTCTCTTTTTCTTCTATTTTAAAATTTTCCGTTCTCTTGTCTATTTTTCTGTTTTTCTATTTTCTTCTACCTTTCTTAAATTTTTTTTAAAAACAATAACATTCCGTGTTTCCGGCCTTCGATTTCTCGGCAGTCGATAAAGTGAGTGTCGATGTTGAATTTTCGAAAGTCGAAAATTTTCGGGACGTTACAAAAGAGGAGAGACGAACTTTTACATGGTGGCTGCCTCAACTTTCATGGCCTAAGTGGAAGGCTATGGTCTCGTGGAGGCTGACTGGAATGTGTGTGCATTGACAAGGATCGACAGGTGGCCGAGGAAGGTGAGAAAAGGTGGATGCAGATTGTGGTGAGGGAGGTGTTCCGCAGGAGGGTCTGCAGGAAGGTTTGATTTGGAGAAACAAGGTGGGTGGTGGGTTTGTTGCGCTGCTTGGGTCTTATCGGGGTGAGTATGGTGCTGGTGGATGATGGTGGAAAGTGGTGGAGAGGCTTGAAAGTCTTCGGCTGTGGTTGGAGTTGATGGGAGGGTGGACGAGTGGAGTGAGTTGCTATTAAAGTGGATGGCGGTGCAAAGGACTGGGCAATGGGATGGAGATGTGATCAGCTACGGAGTGCTGATTGGTGGATCTGGAGGGATGAATGGTAGAGGCGGACGTGGAGTAGATGTTCAAGAGAAAAGGCAGAAGACTTGAGTTCGGTTGTGGCTGTTCGGGTTTGGTGCAGGGAAGGGTGCGGCATGGCAGCGAGATGGGATGTGCAGCCGAGTTGGTAGAGAAGTAAGTGATTGGAGATGGTTGAAAAAGGGATCAGAGTGGGTTTTCTATTGAAAAAAAATGAGCAGTTTTACCAAAGCAAATATATATGAACTATATATATTCCATTTTCTTTTTATGAAGCAGAGAACGAAGAGAATATGAAAGAGAATGAAAGTGACCAAACGAACCAGAATATAAATTAAACCAATGGGAATAACAAAAGCCATGGGAATTGAATTTAGGGAATAATTAATGGTTAGTGGCTATTGGTTCTTCCAGGACAAATAAAAGGACATAGGGAAACCCAAAGGACCAAAATGCGGAACCAATACGGTTAATCGTTTCGTAGATTTCGCTACGTACAGACATCGAAATGCACAAATGAATGTACTGCGGAGATCAGCACGACGAGACGAATAACATAGATATGAGTGACATGACCCACCAATCAAAATTCGAATTTCACTGTCAAAACTGTCGTTAAAACGTCGAAAATAATATAAATGGAGCTAGAGCAGTCCAAATTTGGCGAAACGAAATATGACGTCTCACTTAGGAAATGGTTTAAAATTTTCTTATATAAAAATATTCAGATTTCAAAGGTATTTTATTTTCATCAATTTAACCGATTTTAAATTTAAAATATAAAAATTCACAACCAAACAAATTTACATAGTTTCCATTGAAAATCTGACACTTGCTATGTTTAAATAGACGTATTCCAAATATCAAATTTTCATTATGAAAACTTTGTTGCTTATTTTCAATAAAAATTTAGTTAATTACGTCATTTCAAATCGTTAAATTTATTGGTCGTTACATGTATATTTGTTTTTCTGCTTTTCATTCCTTTTTTGGGTTACTGGTAAGACTCGGGTGTTATAACTCTTGGTGAATATGATGTTGGCTTACCTATTATGCTAATTTATAGGTACTTTTCATAGTAATAATGGTTCATGTATAAATTTGGCAAATAGACCGTTGTTTAGTAGGACCGAACATGATTGTTTTGCAATTTGGAAGATCAGATCTAACTCTTATTTTTTAGATCTATATATTTCTCTTAATCAGTTTATGAAAGCAGCCACCATGGATTTAAATCTAATATAATATCCGAGGTTTGTGTTAATATGGAAAACCAAATTAAATTTACTTTTATAATCAACAACTACGAATTCAGGTGTGGCTTCCGATAATTCCCTTACTTTCCTCCGATTTCTTCTCAATCAAATCAATATGGATCATCTATTCGGGTCTAGGGTTCATGATTAATCAATCCTAAAGTATATTGAAAACTTAACAGGAGATGTCGGAGTCACGCATCATTGATTTCATTAGGAATTTTTTTGTTTTTTAATTATGATTAAGTTTTGAATTAAATTTGTGTTTTTGAAGTCTTGTAATTTCTTACTTAAGTTTCAAATTTGCTTGATCTATGTATCAAGGACATTTTGATAATGACTTTGGATTTGGTTTAGTATCATTTATTTATTGTAAATTGAAAGTCTAATTTATGAAATTATTTTGGTGTAGAAAGACAGATAGATCTAAATGACTTATATGATATTATGGAACAGTTTGAATTTTGAAATCATTAATTATGAGAAATCATCTTACTTCCTATAAATTTTGAAAATAACTTATATTGGTTAAAGCATTCACATGTTTATTATTATATATTTTATAAACAAGTTGTGAATTTTAATATGAGGAATGTTTTAGATCTGATATGTATAGTCATTTTCTTAATGTTTATAAATGGTATAAACAGATATGTATAATTTAGAACCATTTATGCAAGAAACATAAATCCGTTTCTATGATTATTTTACATTACTTAACATTTAATTAAGTAATTTGGATATTTATATAAGGTATTTCGGTTATTTCAGAAAATTTGACTAATTATAAACAAAGTATGCTCCTTTAATGTATTTATGTTTATTTTATTTTTGAAATAAATTTTAACCTGACACTAATTTACATTTTGGACCACATAACGGTCAACTACATTTATTTTTATCATAATTGCATTAAATGTGGTTGTTATGGTGATAAATTAATTAATTTATTATCGTAAATGGTAAATGCGTCAGTTGCAATTAATTTAATGATGTATCATGTCTGTATTTGGAATAAGAAAAGACATATGGCTTAATATTTGATGTATTTATATTTAATAGTTACATCTATTTTATATGTTTGACCCATGCTCATTGAAACATGTTTCACTCTAATTCTTTGATTACATAAAATAAAAGGAGCGGTAGTTTTCATGTTTTGCCAAAATGCATGGTTCCTGATCTTAATTAAGTATTTAAATAATAAATAAAGATAAAGTGATATAGTAGCATACCGTATAGCTATATTTTGGTTCAGATATACATCATTACAAATACATTCATTCATGTTATTTAGTATGTCATGTACTATGTCATTTATGCATAATCTTATGTGTCATTTAATTTTGACGTTCATCCATGACATCTGTTATGTGATTTATTTATGATACCTTATATCATATTTATTTAGAAATTATCATGAATGTAACTACATACTTAAAATTAAAGATTATAACAAGTATGATTAAAATATGGTGTACTCCAGTTATAATTTTGAGATTTTCAAGTGTCATGTAGACTTAGAGTGCTTCTGGGAATATAATATAGCACTCGAAATATTGTACATACACTAAGAAATAAATTCAAATATATTTTTTGTCTGTTTACAAACTAATTGTAAATATCTTATATTCCAAGTGAGCTAATTGAAATAACATATCACCGAAGTAATCTATCTTATTTTAGTTATTCATAAAATGTTTGATAGCTGTGTGTATTTATTCATGCAGATGTTAGCCGACCGAAAGGAAGACTGATATTTGGTGGAATAACTTACACATATGTGATGATCTATATGTGATAATTATAAGGTTTTATAAGTGAATAACTAATCGACCCAAAGGAAGATTGTTATTTAACTTTAATTTATTATCAGTCTTTGATCATTACAACGTAAGTACCACTTGTAGTTAATATTACCGTCTAAAGACTTGATATTAATATTATGCTAGGTATCTTGAGAAGGGACTTACCAACTGTTTCAATTTACTATGGCAGATATTGGATATGAGCATCTATAAGCATATATTGTTTGTTCTTAACTTCATGGATCTAGCACTTGCAATTATGAGGGTTACACCCACACATATTATGGTTGAATTCTCTTATAATGTTATGAAGAACATTCAGAGGTGGGATAATTCGAAAAGCAAAAGTCAAAAGATCATGAAGTAAAATATTTCAAAAGCTTTCAAGGATGTGGTATCCATGGGGATAACCAATTTTATGGAGTTATTTAATGAGAATGAAAAGCATTTTGTCAAAATGGTAAGGAGAAACAAGCACGCTTTATATTGCCTGATTATATAAAGTTAAAATAAAGGAAATATAAATGAGCACTATATGGTAAATATTGCTTCAGAAGTTAAAGGCACTCAAGTTATTGTTATTTTTTGGTCCTTCCCATATTTATAGTATAATTACTATAAGATTGTTGTTAATTACTATTTTTTAAGAATAAAATGTCATCTTATTGAGCTCACATCATTGTGTTAAAAAGAAGAGAGGTTGAAGCATGTAAGATTGAAACTACTCATTTAACATACATTGTAAATAAATGTATAAAAAAGGTTAAAGAAGTCGCTAAGGATCTAAACAAAAGAAATAACATAAGGATATATTTATACTTGCTTTTTTATGAAATCTATGGACATATAAAGTAATGTACACTAGATATTATTATGTTATTATTGAGATTTCAGTTATATTGTTTGGAATTATTTGATATTTTTGTTACGCTGCCACTTGGACATATTTCAGTCTTTAATTTGGTTGGGTGATTAATATGGTTATTATTATTAGCTTACTAAATAATTCTAGATTGAGGCACAAAAGATAGAAAATATTAATTTGTATTCTAAACGACTTAAAAGCAAAAAGTTTAATAAATCCACACCGAGAAAAAATTTAAGATGGAAAATGCTACAATTTTTGAGGATGTTGAGTTTGGGGGGACAAATAAATTACGGTAATATCTTTAAGGAGAATCATTATCTTCGATTCAACTACAGTTACTTCTTTGGATAATGTATATAATTTGTTTCCTTTCATTAACAAGTAAATTAAGAACTGTAATAAGACAATGTTGAACAAAATTTTAAGATATGTATCATTGTCTTTAAGGAGAGTCATTATCTTTGATTCAACTAGTTACTTCTTCGGATAATGTACAGAACTTGTTTCCTTTCATTAACAAGAGTAAATTAAGAACCACAATAAGACAGTGTCAAATAAAAAAATTCTTTAAATTAAGATTATTGTTTCAAGAAAAAAACCCAAAAACCTCAAAGTGCAAGGTCACTAAAAAAATCCACTTGGAAAGAAAGAAATACTATTTCGGATGACTATGTAGTATTTTTTCATAAAGATGAATTTTGGATTGGTGAAGATGATTCTCTGGACTTACATCAATCCATACAAGGTACTAATTTGAAATGTGGATTTAAGGTATAAATATATAGTTTAAATGTATAAGGACAATAAAGTATGAGATATTTTCCACCACCTTAAGGTAACAAAATCATTGGTTATGAATAACTATTCAAAACAAAAACGGATCAAGTGGGTCATGTGGAAAGGCATAATAAGGCTCATTATAGAAAAAACTATATTCAAAAGTAAAACAATGTTTTTTTAAAGAGGCTTTGATGGAACAACTAAAGGAACCCACTTATGGATTACTCTTTTGTATTAGAGATTCAAATACACCATTATTATTCATGGATGATATTTGGATTATCACAAAAGGGCTATGCAGATAAGGCTTAAAAAAGGGTTTTGGTATGTAAAATGCGAATCACTTGATTCTCTTTTGCTGAAATAGAAAAATGTTTTCTTATATAGTAATATAAGAACATCTTTGAATCTAAAGAAATGCAAAAGATTCCTCATGCATTTGTGGTATGGAATCTAATGCATGCTACAACATATACACATATGGATATTGCATGTATTATTTACCAGACATCTTACTACCATCAAAGGTGGATCAATGATTAGTAACCAAAATGGTTATGGGATATCTTTAAGGAACAAAAATATTATATGCTCATAGATAAAGGATCGGATTGGTTGAAGATTTCAAGACATTACAATCCGAATATATTGGATGCCAAAAGTACAAAAGATCCACTACAGATAATAATATTATTTTTATTGTTGTTATTTTTTTGGATAAAGCTATATAAGGAAAGTTGTCATACAAACACTTATAATCTTCTTACTATTTTCTTTTATGGGGCATCCAATGATGGAAAATAATTATAAAAATTTGTCATGAAGTTATGGACCATTGAATAAAGAAATTAAAAGACCACTAAAGTACTATTGTGACAATAAACAACATATTATTTTTTGTAACATCCCCCTACTTGGAGGCCCAAACCTAACGGCTACAGATGCTGCAATCATCCATAGTTATTAATCTTCAATGATCAAATACGGCAATGTTAGATATATTGATACACAGAAATTCAAGAATATGGAAAAAAATTAATACAACAAACAAAGTCCACATTCCATTTCAAAATATTTCGGATTCATTACATAATCCCAATGTGTAAACTACGTTCAAAAAAAATATACTTACGACAAAATACTCCAAGAGCGACATATGAAGATGCCCCCTTGGATGATCTAAGTATATAATAAGGCAATAAAACAAGTTTGCCTTTACAACCAAACATAGCAGAAATAAAAGAACTCCAAGTAGCTAGCATGCCTTTTGCACATTATCGGAAGCTTTATTCGTCTAAAAGAATACTTGAGAACTCTAAACCTCAAACTACTCAAAATCAATCGAGTACCTGAGAGTTTAAGGGGAAGAATAAAACTTTGAGTCTGATATAAAGCCTATTATGAATAATCTACCATCTCAAAATATGTAGATATCTAATGAGAGCCCAAGATAAATCGACATCAATACGTCCACTGTATAGCATGTCGAACGATCGAATGCCGAAAATACCAGGTCGTTAGGGGTGAAGAAGGAAAGAGATAGAAGAAAATAGAAACAACAACAACAAGTCTCATAAATCGCAGCGGAACAATATATAATAGATAAATACAGATCTTTATATATAAAAAAACTGTAACTATTAATATATATACAATTATCATAGTACAAATGTCAACAAATCAATCTGGATAGTTATAATAACTTATTCTCGCAAGTGTTGAACATACAACATACTCACACACAGCAGAACATAATCAAGTACGTTGAATATGCTCGAGAATCCTCCAGCTTGCCTCCTGATCTCCATAGCATCCTAACCGGAATCTGTAATACTCGGTCTGACCCATGCATTATAATAAAATTACCCTCGAGTCAGTCTGAAAAATCAGGATGAGAAAACATACTCTATTTGAATTTAATTACTTTCAAAAATCCTTTTGAAAAACAAAGGTATCTCGTAAACCACGCCACACATAAATATGACGGTTTTTTACCTTACGATAACTATAAAATAGTTGAAATGCTTGCATCTCACTTTCATCAATATTGGTATACAACTAAAACCGTACAGCGCTTGTTGGAGAATGGATTTCATACTATGAAAAGGTAAGGAACTGCCTTCCGATGGTGCATCTCTAGATAAAATTCACCGGGGTCTGACAAGAACATCTTGTACCCTGCCACACAAGACTGGCCTAGCACTTGACTACTAGTACCGAATATAATCACCACTAATGTGCCCGAAACGCATACAAATGAAAGATGGTGATGATGATAAATGTCCACTCTAGATGAGTGATGATCATACCCTAATGGGAGTGACCCACTTGGCCATGTTGCATGCCATGTTTTTGTCATTTTTCGGTTAATGAGGCTTGAGGCTACGTTTTACCTTAAGAATAGCATTCATGCTTCGAAAGCTAACACTGCCTTCCAAGCTACAATGCAATGATAGCATTCATCCATACAAGTTGTCCTGGGTCTGGACAAACTGAATCTCCTTCAAGATTACCATCTCCATTATCTTCGAGATATCACAATCTGTAACACACAAATCGGATCGAAGTGGTTTTCAAATAATTAAATCTAAACCCAGTCTATTCAAAATGATTAACGTATTTTTCCCGATTTGATAGTCGATTATTTAACTATCAAATTACACACATAAGCAGCCCAATTTTATAATTTTTTCAAAACATTCATTTCAAAATATCTTCATAAAGATATATTTAAATCCCTTTCAGTATTCCAACATTTGAAAACCGTTTCAAATACTTAAATCCATAACAGGATATTTTCAAATCACATCAACACTTAGAAATATTTCCGAATTCAATTTATAACACTTAAAAAATATATTTCTATACCATTCATTTCGCACTTAAAATATTTCCAAAACTCTCTTTTTAATACTTAGGAAAATATTTATAAACATATTCTCCAAAATCATTTTAATATCTAACTTAGGCAATATTCCATAACTTATCTCACAAATCTCCAGAATTCATATTAAATATAATTTACAATTCCAAAATCAATTATACTCACTTATAATCTCATCTAACCATTTATAACTTCTTTATGAATTCAGATTCATTCTTGAAGTTCTCCAATCTAAATACTTTGAATATTTTCTCAAATTCCCAAAATTTCGTTATAGGATTTTCTCATATAAATCACATCCATTAAATAAAACCCTATTTACAAATCTCAAGAGTATTTGTAAATAACATCAGTCAAATTCCAAAACGCTATATATAAAATAAGTTTTTTAAAGAATAATAATAAAATTTTCAAACACATTTAAGTAATTATTAAAATATCAAAACCCCTTTTAAATAAATGACGATAACTAATTTCCAATTCATTTATAAATAACACTAATCGATTTACAAAGCCTGTTTATAAAACTTAGAATTTATTTCGAAAGTTTAAATATTTGAATAACTAACTTGTGATGCCCCACCTCTATACTCACAATAACAAAGAGTATTAAAAAGAAATACTGTCTGTTATTGCGAAGAATAAGGCTGGATAGGAGAGGCCATCCATAGTTAGGCCTTACACTAGTATTGGTTACCTCGATAGGAGTGGTATATATTTTTATTTTTCATCTCTGTTTATTTACTCCCATCGACATATCCAATTCCAGTATAAAACGAACTACGATGGTTCATAATAGTTTAGGACAACATATATAATAATAACACAGATAAGCTAAATGCGGAAACAGATAATAAAAAGTCTCGTATATATAATAACTGATGTCAGTTACAATACATGTGATACCACACATATGATACAACTATAACTGTCGACTCTGGAAGTTACATATACAAGTACGTTATCATGAATAATATACATGAATACATATCTTCCTATGCTATGACAACGACTGCTCCGAAAGATATGAAGTGACTTCATAGCTCAAGCAGCAACCCAAAGCAAGATATTAACAATCTGAAATAACTCGGTCTGACCTGAGTATTAAATTCAAAAGAAAATAATACACAGGTCAGTCTAATTCAAACTCAGCTATTAATGCACATAAGCAATAATAATTAAATAACAAATAGACGACAGTCAAAGTAAATCTCCTCTATTCGATCCTTAAATAAGGAAATCGGATAACGGTAAATATAACACGTAACAGTGTTAAATAACAAGCAGCAAATTCAAATCATCAACCAAGATAAATGAAAGTATTATCAATGAAGATAATTTAGGAAACAACAGGATTGCCTAAACGGCAATTAACACCAAAATCTAATTATTAAATTAATAGATAGAAAGTCTTAATCTAGTTATCAAATAGATAATTAGACAACAACAAAATAATCAAATTAAACCAAATCAAAATACGATTCAAAATATTGAATTGGACAAAACATTTCAAGTAATTGGAATATCACTTAAAAACATCAATTCTGGTAGGGCTGTAGTACACACACGCGAGTCTGCCTCGCCACTACAGCATCTGGAATACACAAAAGATCAATAAATCAAAAGCAAATAGAATATCAATAAAAGCAATACCGTGTGGCTGCAGTACACACTCGCGTGCACTGCCTTGCCACTACGGTGATAAATTATACAAAAGCCCAATGAAAGTTCACAAACGAGCACAAGGTCAAACTCAAGGAAAAGTCAGTTTCAACTCAATGTACAAATTAATGTACAAGTCACAATACAACAATGTCCAGACCAAATTCTATCAATATGGTCGAACAGAGACTCCAAGCATACAAGAAGATATGCACAGATCTGAAACAAAGAATGGCCAGACCAACCAATGTATGAACATATATATGTGCAACAAAACAGCAGGTCGAAAATGCTCAGGAATGAATACAAAATGACCAGAGTCGAACCAACATAGCTACAATATGCTAAGAAAGTTCATAACCAAGGCCATAGTCTCAAACAAACTGGAAATCAGTCCAACTCTGGGTACAGGCAGGGTGGAAAATACTAGCATGAAGTACAAATCGGACTCAAGTCAATGGAAGCATCACTACAGGCTCCAGGTCACATGAATGTATAATCACACATGTATAAAATTACCTTGCAGGGATATTAAACCAACAATGTACACAGTGGCCAGTGGAACAAATTAATATCAATTAAAAATAACAATGCAGTGGATGCTGCAACAACACGCAAAAGTCTCAAGTCAAGGCCAAAGCCATCAGAATTTCATAAAATCAAAGAACGAAGTAAGAAATCACCAAATGCAATTTAATGAACCAGACAAGCTATAGTTCACATCTGTGAAGTTACTGCAGTTCAAAATCAATGCCATGAAATCGAGTAGTCCAGTATACACAAATTGGAACGAGTCAGAAACAAGTTCCACCATGGATGTCGAAGCCAAATACTATCACAAAACCAAAGTAACCGAAGTCAAAGTACCAGAAAATTCAAAGCCATAGACAATTAAACAAACTCGATGCCTTGGCAATCGAAATCGAGATCGCGAGGTTACGAACGACATTAATATCGTCAAACCCAAAGTCGAACCAGCGATGAAAAAAAACGACCCATTCAAAATCAACATCGAAACGAAAACAAACAGCCGAAACGAAGTCAAACAACAATCAAAAGAACACAAATTAGGAATTCGAATGTTATGAAAATCAGCGGTTTAAACTAGATGTGAGTGAATAAAATCACTCACCTTTCATGAAGCGAAGATCGCACATTTCAGAGACGAAGCCGAGGCAATCAAAAATCAATAGAAGTCGAAATCGAACCCTAGCAGCCGCATGCATCTCAGGGACGAGCGAGAAAGAAAATCACGAGGCCGCCATTTTTAATTTTTCATGCGTTTTGTTTTAGGGTTTCGAATGAATGAATGAAATAAAGGGGAACGGTCTATGCTTGAGATAACACGGTACCAAAGATAAACGTGGGTCGAGATTTTAAATATATAGTTTAAATGTATAAGGACAATAAAGTATGAGATATTTTCCACCACCTTAAGGTAACAAAATCATTGGTTATGAATAACTATTCAAAACAAAAACGGATCAAGTGGGTCATGTGGAAAGGCATAATAAGGCTCATTATAGAAAAAACTATATTCAAAAGTAAAACAATGTTTTTTTAAAGAGGCTTTGATGGAACAACTAAAGGAACCCACTTATGGATTACTCTTTTGTATTAGAGATTCAAATACACCATTATTATTCATGGATGATATTTGGATTATCACAAAAGGGCTATGCAGATAAGGCTTAAAAAAGGGTTTTGGTATGTAAAATGCGAATCACTTGATTCTCTTTTGCTGAAATAGAAAAATGTTTTCTTATATAGTAATATAAGAACATCTTTGAATCTAAAGAAATGCAAAAGATTCCTCATGCATTTGTGGTATGGAATCTAATGCATGCTACAACATATACACATATGGATATTGCATGTATTATTTACCAGACATCTTACTACCATCAAAGGTGGATCAATGATTAGTAACCAAAATGGTTATGGGATATCTTTAAGGAACAAAAATATTATATGCTCATAGATAAAGGATCGGATTGGTTGAAGATTTCAAGACATTACAATCCGAATATATTGGATGCCAAAAGTACAAAAGATCCACTACAGATAATAATATTATTTTTATTGTTGTTATTTTTTTGGATAAAGCTATATAAGGAAAGTTGTCATACAAACACTTATAATCTTCTTACTATTTTCTTTTATGGGGCATCCAATGATGGAAAATAATTATAAAAATTTGTCATGAAGTTATGGACCATTGAATAAAGAAATTAAAAGACCACTAAAGTACTATTGTGACAATAAACAACATATTATTTTTTGTAACATCCCCCTACTTGGAGGCCCAAACCTAACGGCTACAGATGCTGCAATCATCCATAGTTATTAATCTTCAATGATCAAATACGGCAATGTTAGATATATTGATACACAGAAATTCAAGAATATGGAAAAAAATTAATACAACAAACAAAGTCCACATTCCATTTCAAAATATTTCGGATTCATTACATAATCCCAATGTGTAAACTACGTTCAAAAAAAATATACTTACGACAAAATACTCCAAGAGCGACATATGAAGATGCCCCCTTGGATGATCTAAGTATATAATAAGGCAATAAAACAAATTTGCCTTTACAACCAAACATAGCAGAAATAAAAGAACTCCAAGTAGCTAGCATTCCTTTTGCACATTATCGGAAGCTTTATTCGTCTAAAAGAATACTTGAGAACTCTAAACCTCAAACTACTCAAAATCAATCGAGTACCTGAGAGTTTAAGGGGAAGAATAAAACTTTGAGTCTGATATAAAGCCTATTATGAATAATCTACCATCTCAAAATATGTAGATATCTAATGAGAGCCCAAGATAAATCGACATCAATACGTCCACTGTATAGCATGTCGAACGATCGAATGCCGAAAATACCAGGTCGTTAGGGGTGAAGAAGGAAAGAGATAGAAGAAAATAGAAACAACAACAACAAGTCTCATAAATCGCAGCGGAACAATATATAATAGATAAATACAGATCTTTATATATAAAAAAACTGTAACTATTAATATATATACAATTATCATAGTACAAATGTCAACAAATCAATCTGGATAGTTATAATAACTTATTCTCGCAAGTGTTGAACATACAACATACTCACACACAGCAGAACATAATCAAGTACGTTGAATATGCTCGAGAATCCTCCAGCTTGCCTCCTGATCTCCATAGCATCCTAACCGGAATCTGTAATACTCGGTCTGACCCATGCATTATAATAAAATTACCCTCGAGTCAGTCTGAAAAATCAGGATGAGAAAACATACTCTATTTGAATTTAATTACTTTCAAAAATCCTTTTGAAAAACAAAGGTATCTCGTAAACCACGCCACACATAAATATGACGGTTTTTTACCTTACGATAACTATAAAATAGTTGAAATGCTTGCATCTCACTTTCATCAATATTGGTATACAACTAAAACCGTACAGCGCTTGTTGGAGAATGGATTTCATACTATGAAAAGGTAAGGAACTGCCTTCCGATGGTGCATCTCTAGATAAAATTCACCGGGGTCTGACAAGAACATCTTGTACCCTGCCACACAAGACTGGCCTAGCACTTGACTACTAGTACCGAATATAATCACCACTAATGTGCCCGAAACGCATACAAATGAAAGATGGTGATGATGATAAATGTCCACTCTAGATGAGTGATGATCATACCCTAATGGGAGTGACCCACTTGGCCATGTTGCATGCCATGTTTTTGTCATTTTTCGGTTAATGAGGCTTGAGGCTACGTTTTACCTTAAGAATAGCATTCATGCTTCGAAAGCTAACACTGCCTTCCAAGCTACAATGCAATGATAGCATTCATCCATACAAGTTGTCCTGGGTCTGGACAAACTGAATCTCCTTCAAGATTACCATCTCCATTATCTTCGAGATATCACAATCTGTAACACACAAATCGGATCGAAGTGGTTTTCAAATAATTAAATCTAAACCCAGTCTATTCAAAATGATTAACGTATTTTTCCCGATTTGATAGTCGATTATTTAACTATCAAATTACACACATAAGCAGCCCAATTTTATAATTTTTTCAAAACATTCATTTCAAAATATCTTCATAAAGATATATTTAAATCCCTTTCAGTATTCCAACATTTGAAAACCGTTTCAAATACTTAAATCCATAACAGGATATTTTCAAATCACATCAACACTTAGAAATATTTCCGAATTCAATTTATAACACTTAAAAAATATATTTCTATACCATTCATTTCGCACTTAAAATATTTCCAAAACTCTCTTTTTAATACTTAGGAAAATATTTATAAACATATTCTCCAAAATCATTTTAATATCTAACTTAGGCAATATTCCATAACTTATCTCACAAATCTCCAGAATTCATATTAAATATAATTTACAATTCCAAAATCAATTATACTCACTTATAATCTCATCTAACCATTTATAACTTCTTTATGAATTCAGATTCATTCTTGAAGTTCTCCAATCTAAATACTTTGAATATTTTCTCAAATTCCCAAAATTTCGTTATAGGATTTTCTCATATAAATCACATCCATTAAATAAAACCCTATTTACAAATCTCAAGAGTATTTGTAAATAACATCAGTCAAATTCCAAAACGCTATATATAAAATAAGTTTTTTAAAGAATAATAATAAAATTTTCAAACACATTTAAGTAATTATTAAAATATCAAAACCCCTTTTAAATAAATGACGATAACTAATTTCCAATTCATTTATAAATAACACTAATCGATTTACAAAGCCTGTTTATAAAACTTAGAATTTATTTCGAAAGTTTAAATATTTGAATAACTAACTTGTGATGCCCCACCTCTATACTCACAATAACAAAGAGTATTAAAAAGAAATACTGTCTGTTATTGCGAAGAATAAGGCTGGATAGGAGAGGCCATCCATAGTTAGGCCTTACACTAGTATTGGTTACCTCGATAGGAGTGGTATATATTTTTATTTTTCATCTCTGTTTATTTACTCCCATCGACATATCCAATTCCAGTATAAAACGAACTACGATGGTTCATAATAGTTTAGGACAACATATATAATAATAACACAGATAAGCTAAATGCGGAAACAGATAATAAAAAGTCTCGTATATATAATAACTGATGTCAGTTACAATACATGTGATACCACACATATGATACAACTATAACTGTCGACTCTGGAAGTTACATATACAAGTACGTTATCATGAATAATATACATGAATACATATCTTCCTATGCTATGACAACGACTGCTCCGAAAGATATGAAGTGACTTCATAGCTCAAGCAGCAACCCAAAGCAAGATATTAACAATCTGAAATAACTCGGTCTGACCTGAGTATTAAATTCAAAAGAAAATAATACACAGGTCAGTCTAATTCAAACTCAGCTATTAATGCACATAAGCAATAATAATTAAATAACAAATAGACGACAGTCAAAGTAAATCTCCTCTATTCGATCCTTAAATAAGGAAATCGGATAACGGTAAATATAACACGTAACAGTGTTAAATAACAAGCAGCAAATTCAAATCATCAACCAAGATAAATGAAAGTATTATCAATGAAGATAATTTAGGAAACGACAGGATTGCCTAAACGGCAATTAACACCAAAATCTAATTATTAAATTAATAGATAGAAAGTCTTAATCTAGTTATCAAATAGATAATTAGACAACAACAAAATAATCAAATTAAACCAAATCAAAATACGATTCAAAATATTGAATTGGACAAAACATTTCAAGTAATTGGAATATCACTTAAAAACATCAATTCTGGTAGGGCTGTAGTACACACACGCGAGTCTGCCTCGCCACTACAGCATCTGGAATACACAAAAGATCAATAAATCAAAAGCAAATAGAATATCAATAAAAGCAATACCGTGTGGCTGCAGTACACACTCGCGTGCACTGCCTTGCCACTACGGTGATAAATTATACAAAAGCCCAATGAAAGTTCACAAACGAGCACAAGGTCAAACTCAAGGAAAAGTCAGTTTCAACTCAATGTACAAATTAATGTACAAGTCACAATACAACAATGTCCAGACCAAATTCTATCAATATGGTCGAACAGAGACTCCAAGCATACAAGAAGATATGCACAGATCTGAAACAAAGAATGGCCAGACCAACCAATGTATGAACATATATATGTGCAACAAAACAGCAGGTCGAAAATGCTCAGGAATGAATACAAAATGACCAGAGTCGAACCAACATAGCTACAATATGCTAAGAAAGTTCATAACCAAGGCCATAGTCTCAAACAAACTGGAAATCAGTCCAACTCTGGGTACAGGCAGGGTGGAAAATACTAGCATGAAGTACAAATCGGACTCAAGTCAATGGAAGCATCACTACAGGCTCCAGGTCACATGAATGTATAATCACACATGTATAAAATTACCTTGCAGGGATATTAAACCAACAATGTACACAGTGGCCAGTGGAACAAATTAATATCAATTAAAAATAACAATGCAGTGGATGCTGCAACAACACGCAAAAGTCTCAAGTCAAGGCCAAAGCCATCAGAATTTCATAAAATCAAAGAACGAAGTAAGAAATCACCAAATGCAATTTAATGAACCAGACAAGCTATAGTTCACATCTGTGAAGTTACTGCAGTTCAAAATCAATGCCATGAAATCGAGTAGTCCAGTATACACAAATTGGAACGAGTCAGAAACAAGTTCCACCATGGATGTCGAAGCCAAATACTATCACAAAACCAAAGTAACCGAAGTCAAAGTACCAGAAAATTCAAAGCCATAGACAATTAAACAAACTCAATGCCTTGGCAATCGAAATCGAGATCGCGAGGTTACGAACGACATTAATATCGTCAAACCCAAAGTCGAACCAGCGATGAAAAAAAACGACCCATTCAAAATCAACATCGAAACGAAAACAAACAGCCGAAACGAAGTCAAACAACAATCAAAAGAACACAAATTAGGAATTCGAATGTTATGAAAATCAGCGGTTTAAACTAGATGTGAGTGAATAAAATCACTCACCTTTCATGAAGCGAAGATCGCACATTTCAGAGACGAAGCCGAGGCAATCAAAAATCAATAGAAGTCGAAATCGAACCCTAGCAGCCGCATGCATCTCAGGGACGAGCGAGAAAGAAAATCACGAGGCCGCCATTTTTAATTTTTCATGCGTTTTGTTTTAGGGTTTCGAATGAATGAATGAAATAAAGGGGAACGGTCTATGCTTGAGATAACACGGTACCAAAGATAAACGTGGGTCGAGATTTTAAAGCCCGCTCAATATCTTAACCAATTAATAAAAGAATCACAACCGATTAAAACACTCAATAGCAATTAACAACCAATTTAATCGTCATTTGACGATAATTAATTGTTACAAAACCCCGGGTAGTTACAGACTCCCCTCCTTATAAAAATTGCGTCCCCGTAATTTTCATAATTAAAGTCGTCAATAACAATTATTTTTCTAACATAAACTGGTTAAGCTAGAAAAATAAAGGTCAAGAATAAAAACGCCAAAGAAATCTTTTAATTTCATAAAAGAAATTCACAAATTCTCAACAAAATCTAATTATCAATAGATAATTCAGAAAACAAAAAAACTGAATAAATACGATTATCAACAATATTTAATTATCAATTAGATAATTAGAATACAGAAATCACAAAACAACGATATCTAATTATCGATACCATAATTAGAAAACAGTAAAACCTAATTATCAACAAAGACAATTAGAAAACACCAAATCACAAATCGCAAAACCGCAAACATCTAGTTATCAACCAGATAATTAGAAAACACGAACTCCATAATCAACAAACTCTAACTATCAACAGAGACAGATAGAAAACAACAATTTAATATAATCAACATAATCTAGAATCAATTAGAGACTAGAAAATCTTATAATCAGCAAAATTAGCAATTATCTAATTATCAAAAATGATAGTCAGAAATCGCAAATCAACAAATATCTAATTATCAAAAACGATAATCAGAAATCTCAAATCAACAATATCCAATTATCAAAAACGATAATCAGAAATCTCAGATCAACAAATATCCAATTATCAAAAACGATAATCAGAAATCTCAAATCAACAAATATCCAATTATCAAAATCGATAATCAGAAATCTCAGATCAAAAAATATCCAATTATCAAAAACGATAATTAGAAATCTCAGATCAACAAATATCCAATTATCAAAAATGATAATAAAAAATCAACAAATATCCGTTTATCAAAAACGATAATCAGAAACAACAAATATCCGATTATCAAAAACGATAACCAGAAACAACAAATATCTGATTATCAAAAACAATAATCAGAAACAACAATTATCCATTTATCAAAAACGATAATCGGAAATCTCAAATTAACAAATATCTAATTGTCACAAACGATAATCAAAAATCTCAAATCAACAAATATCCAATTATCAAAAACGATAATCAGAAATCAACAAATATCTGATTATCAAAAACGATAACCAGAAACAACAAATATCCAATTATCAAAAATGATAACCAGAAACAACAAATATCCGATTAACAAAAACGATAACCAGAAACAACAAATATCCGATTATCCAAAACGATAATCAGAAACAACAAATATCCGATTATCAAAAACGATAACCAGAAACAAATATCCGATTATCAACACGATAATCAAAAACAACAATTATCCATTTATCAAAAACGATAATCAGAAATATCAAATCAACAAATATCCAATTATCAAAAATGATAATCAGAAATCAACAAATATCCGATAATCAGAAATCAACAAATATCCGATAATCAGAAATCAACAAATATCCGATTATCAAAAACGATAATCAGAAACAACAAATATCTGATTATCAAAAATGATGACCAGAAACAACAAATATCCGATTATCAAAAACGATAATCAGAAACAACAATTATTCATTTATCAAAAACGATAATCAGAAACAACAAATATCCAATTACCTGTAGATAATTGAAAACAACAAATATCTAGAATCAATTAAGATAACTAGAAAATCAACATAAAAGGTTGGATCGATCCCATCAGATGGCGAATTTTAGCTTCGCCGCACGTGCATCAGCAAATGGCCGAAGCCTACCAAGTACTGTATTTTTTTAGCGCCCAACAAATGACCCGGAGGTCCAACAAATGACCCGAAGGTCTAGTACTGGTATTGAGCCGAAGGTCCAACAATAACGCGAAGGTCCAACAAAGTGGCTCGAAAGCCCAATAAAATCATCAAAATCATCAAACAACAAATATTTCAATTAACGAGTCCGGAATTAACCAAAATAGCAAAAGCACATGTCCTATACCACGAGTTCTACTAAATAGTTTAATTCTCTTCATCGTTTCCTTGAAAATGCAAAATTGTGAAAATGCAAAATTGTGTATTTTGAATAAATACATTTTACGTTCTCAAACGTACAACTCCGGAATTAAGCGAATCTATAAAAGTAAGGGTTCATAGTCCTCGATTTTGCTGAAACGTTTAAATCGTTTCCCCATTCTTTTGAAAGCGCAAACTGTAGAAATTTTGGAAAACAATTTTATTTTAAAATAATTTGAAAAACCCATGCTCAAAACAGCAATATCTGTAGCAAATTCGATAAGAAAATTGCACTTCTCAAAACACCATAAAAACGGATCACAAAATCAGCATTGCGGGATAACCGCTTAAAAATTCACTTTAAATTTGACGGTTACTGAAGTCGAAGCGACAGTAATTTTTATACGTCAAAATCTCATCAAAATAATTCGCATCAAAATATAATACCAGAGAATTTTCATTCATCAAAATGTCAACAAAACACTATGCTTCAAAAATTTAGCAACGGCGTAAAAATCTCGTTATAAAATAATGGCAACAGAATACGTTTAAACCAAACACCGGTTCAACGTAAAATTAATGCAGTATCGTGCAACTCAAATTTGCACGTATACTACAAAATGAACAAAAAAATCAATTGAATATATCTTCAATGAAGATAATTCAAAACAACAAAAATCTCAACAAAATCACATAACTGCAATCGCTTTGGATCCTCAATCGGATTCGAAATTTCCAAAGAAATCAAAATAAACACGTCTATGTGAACAACAAATGAAATTTATTTCATTTTCATATTTTGATGGTTAAATCAAAAACGTTATCAGCTGTACTCAGCGAAGACAGTCTCACTGTTTCCGCTGCGCACTCTGATAAACAAAACACAAATTATTCAATCATCAAAACACAATTTCACTTTTATTTTTGAATAAAGATATTTAAAAATTTCCTCATAATTTCAAAACTTTAGTTTTGACTCAAGCACAAATAAAACATCAACAAATAGCCGTAACACATGTTCCATCTAAGTTATGTTTTATATTATGTCCATAAACCCCAAGCTCTGATACCAACTGTGACGCCCCATCTCTATGCTCACAATGACAAAGAGTATTAAAAGGAAACACTGTCTTTTATTGCGAAGAATAAGGATGGATAGGAGCGGCCATCCGTAATTAGGCCTTACACTAGTATTGGTTACCTGATAGGAGTGATATATATTTTTATTTTTCATCTCTGTTTATTCACTCCCATCGACATATCCAATTCCAGTATAAAACAAACTATGATGGTTCATAATAGTTTAGGACAACACATATAATAATAACACAGATAAGCTAAATGCGGAACACAGATAATAAAAAGTCTCATATATATAATAATTGATGTCAGTTACAATACATGTGATACCATACATATGATACAACTACAACTGTCGACTCTTGAAGTTACATATACAAGTACATGATCGTGAATAATATACATGAATACATATCTTCCTATACTAGGACAACGACTACTCCGAAAGATTGAAGTGACTTCATAGCTCAAGCAGCAACCCAAAGCAAGATATCAACAACCTGAAATAACTCGGTCTGACCAGAGTATTAAATCCAATAGAAAATAATACACGGGTCAGTCTAATTCAAACTCAGTTATTAATGCACATAAGAAATAATAATTAAATAACAAATAGACGACAGTCAAAGTAAATCTCGTCTATCCGATCCTTAAATAAGGAAATCAGATAACGGTAAATATAACACGTAACAGTGTTAAATAACAATCAACAAATTCAAATCATCAACCAAGATAAATGAAAGTATTATCAATGAAGATAATTTAGAAAACAACAGGATTGCCTAAACGGCAATTAACACCAAAATCTAATTATTAAATAAATATTTAGAAACTCTTAATCTAATTATCAAATAGATAATTAGACAACAACCAAATAATCAAATCAAACCAAATCAAAATATGATTTCAAAATATTGAATTGGACAAAACATTTCAAGTAATTGAAATATCACTTAAAAACATCAATTCTGGTAGGGCTGCAGTACACGCATACGTGTACTGCCTTGCCACTATAGCATCTGGAATACGCAAAAGATCAATAAATCAAAAGCAGATAGAATATCAATAAAAGCAATATTGTTTGGCTGCAGTACACGCTCGCGTGCACTGCCTTGCCACTACGGTGATAAATTACACAAAAGCCCAATAAAAGTTCATAAACGAGCACAAGGTCAAACCCAAGGAAAAGTCAGGTTCAACTCAATGTATAAATCAATGTACAAGTCACAATACAACAATGTCCAGACCAAATTCTATCAATATGGTCGAACAGAGACTCCAAGCATACAAGAAGATATGGACAGATCTGAAACAAAGAATGGCCAGACCAACCAATGTATGAACATATATATGTGCAACAAAACAGCAGGTCGAAAATGCTCAAGAATGAATACAAAATGACCAGAGTCGAACCAACACAGCTATAATATGCTAACAAAGTTCATAACCAAGGCCATAGTCTCAAACAAACTGGAAATCAGTCCAACTCTAGGTAAAGGCAGGGTGGAAAATACTAGCATGAAGTACAAATCGGACTCAAGTCAATGGCAGCATCACTACAGGCTCCAGGTTACATGAATGTATAATCACACATGCATAAAATTAACTTGCAGGGATATAAAACCAACAATGTACACAGTGGCCAGTGGAACAAAGCAATATCAATTAAAAATAACAACGCAGTGGATGCTGCAACAACACGCAGAAGTCTCAAGTCAAGGCCAAAGCCATCAGAATTTCATAAAATCAAAGAACGAAGTAAGAAATCACCAAATGCAATTTAATGAACCAGACAAGCCATAGTTCACATCTGTGAAGTTACTGCATTTGAAAATCAATGCCATGAAATCGAGAAGTCCAGTATACACCAATTGGAAAGAGTCAGAAACAAGTTCCACCATTGAGGCCGAAGCCAAATACTATCACAAAACCAAAGTGACCAAAGTCAAAGAAACGGAAAATTCAAAGCCGAAGACAACGAAAACAAACTCGATGCCTTGGCAACCGAAATTGAGATCGTGGGGTTACGAAGGACATTAATATCGTCAAACCCAAAGTCGAAACAGTGATGACAAAAAAACGACCCATTCAAAATCAACATCGAAACGAAAACAAACAGCCGAAACAAAGTCAAACAACAATCAAAAGAACACAAATTAGGAATTCGAATGTTATGAAAATCAGCGGTTTAAACTAGATGTGAGTGAATAAAATCACTCACCTTTCACGAAGCAAAGATTGCACATTTTAGAGACGAAGCCGAGGCAATCAAAAATCGAGAGAAGTCGAAATCGAACCCTAGCAGCCGCAAGCATCTCAGAGACGAGCAAGAAAGAAAATCACAAAGCCGCCATTTTTAATTTTTCGTGCGTTTTGTTTTAGGGTTTCGAATGAATGAATGAAATAAAGGAGAACGACCTATGCTTGAGATAACACGGTACCAAAGATAAACGTGGGCCGAGATTTTAAAGCCCTCTCAATCTCTTAACCAATTAATAAAAGAATCACAACCGATTAAAACACTCAATAGAAATTAACAACCAATTTAATCGTCATTTGACGATAATTAATTGTTACAAAATCCCGGGTTGTTACATAACTTTCCGAAATATTTTAATCTAAATAATAGTTTTTTAAGTACATAGTTTAATAAATAATAACCCTTTTCTAAAAACAAAACTTACTTCTTGGAAAGACCATTTTAAAATTCAACATAGCCGATTTTATACTTATAAATCTCCCTCGATTTATCACAAACCAATTTCCTATTTCATAACTATTTCCAGATTCCAAAATAGAATCCATTATTTCTTTCTAAACCAATTTCCATATTTCATTTTAAATTCACACTGTGAATTTATATTCCCAATTTATCAAATAATAATCATTCCACTTTATTTAGAAACTTTGTTTATAACTTTACAAACTCTTTTCTAGTTTATAACCAATTAATATTACTAAATCCATTTATACATCGATTTCTTTTTAAAATTCCATTTGGAAATCTATTTCTCAATAAATCCAATTATAACTCCAAATCTATTCAAAACTCGATCTAAACTTCCATTTATAATTTACGACATACTATTAAAATCTGTTGTTCCAAATTCCTTGTATAAATTAATTTCAAAAATATTTATGTGAACCACTACAAAATAGTTAAGTGAATTCCAAATCAAATCTTTTATTCAATCCAACCCTATTTCTTATTCAATATTCCAATCTCCATATAAATATTTTTATTTCCAAAAATCACTCTTGAAACTCTTTTAAAATTAAAAAATATTTATAGTATTTAAAATACCAAAATTTGGGCCACTACTACTATAGCATCCAATATATCAAATCACACAACAATCCATAACAGATTAGTCAACCACATCGTATCTCACTATATGAACAAATCAATATATTTGAGGAATCCAGTTGGATCCCTCCAACCTATTTCCCTACATCCATAGATGTCATATAACATAAAATACCAATCCCGCTTCGAGGCGGGATATCGCGGTGATATAGGGTCATCAGCTATTATGCAGGGAGCATAGTGTCTCATCCGCTCCAATTGGCAGGAATATAAACTACTACTAATATATACACTACTATATATAATATAACATCCAACTGATGATAATTTATAAATTCATCCAACCAACCAATAATTAAATTTTAACATCATAAAATACATCCAGTTATCCAGATGGGTGAGATTTAGTCACCGTGATTTTTTCTGCAATCCTTCCAATTTTAAATTAAATCGAACAATGTTCGATTTAACTCTAAAATTTCCAGCTGACTCCGAAAATTCCCAAACCAATTTCATTCCGAAGCATTTGTCATCCCGAGCGCAATATAAAAATTCGCGTCCCAATATGATCTTGTATTTAATGAATTATGAATTTTTTTAATTTAATGTATGACATAATTAAAATTATAATTAACATGATTAACTAATAATTAACGTTTAACTAATTACCACTTGAATGAAAAATCCATCTTCTCCCATTTCGAGCTCGCCTCTTCCAGTATCCTCCTCCACCATTTTCCGCGAGTCTCCTCTCTCCCCTACCCTCACTTCACCTCCGTTTACCAACAAACATCACTACCAGCTCCCCTTCCTCAAACTCCACCTCGCTGTCACCATCACACAGGCCCTGAATCCTTCCCTTCAATCGCGACTTCAACCAGTAACAAAGCATATATGATGTTGCGTATCACCCCAGACCATCGCGCTTCCCCTTGCCTTTTCCGCCTACGCTCCTTTTCCCCCATAAACACCAAACCGAGCTCCAATTTGCCAAATATCCTCCTATTCCAACGCAAATCTAAACCCTAGCCCACAACCTATTTTCAACTAAAAGATGAACGCAACCCCTCCAATGCCCCGACATCGACCTCGGCTTTAACAGTTTGGCCATGGACCATAGATTTCAATTTTTATTTTTTCTTTGTTTCGTTCGTTCGTTTTGATATTTAAACTCTAATTTACTGACAATTAAAATAAGAAAGGGTAGATGGTAAAGAAGAAGGCACGGCGGTATGGGTTTGTGGGCTCGATCAGGGTAGCATGGGCTGGAATTAGGAATAGGGTGGTTGTGGTCAAAATCAAAGATATATATGTATATATATTTAATTTCAAAATATCTCGTTTTGCATAACTCGAAATCTTGAAACCCTATTGAGGCGTGCCACCTGGCGTTCCTAATGCTATACCCCTATTTCGAACGTAATGGAACAAGTTTCGAGACCTAGTTCGATCGTATATGGAAGATAACTTGTTGAATCCAATTAAAATATTAAATTTTCAATATTTATTTCAACGCGTTTCTATTCTGTATGACCAAAATTTAAATCCAAACTCTACGAAATTTGAAATCGGATAATAATACACTATTATGATCTAATGGCACAGATTTCGTCGAATTCCGAGACTATGCCCTGGATCGTTATTTTAACGCGTCGATAAAATCGATGATTTCAAAATTTTGTGAAATCACTTGAAATTATAGTTTTAAAAACTTAATAACTCAATTATAATTCAAATATAATTTATATCAACATTAGAAATCGTTTTGATTTCTATTTAATTCAAATTTCAATATTTCACCATTTCCATATTACGATTAATCGCTATATTTGAAATTTAAATTTACTCTGTAATTTCAACCAAAATCTTCATATTCAAAAATTAATTTATATTCCCAAATCCAATATTTAAAACCATTTAAACATTCAAAATCAAACGACTGAAAATCCAGGTTGTTATAGAGACCACGCCGCTCAACGGAACGGGTTTTCCCCTCATTAGTACCTTAAAAACATTATAAAACCATATATTGTGCTCCTACATCCACAATGGTTAAAAAAATTCAAATTAATATGATGATATGAAAATAAATAAATAAAATATGGACTACCCATCCCCATTCATTCTGACTATCTGTCTCAATTATAGCTATTAGGGTTACTGTTAACCTATTAATTTTCATGGGCTTACTAATAACCTGTTAAATGTTTATGGACTACCTGTCCAATTTCATAGTTTTCATGGGATTACTAACAACCAATTGAAAACTCCAATTTCATTTCTCTTGTCCTAGTTTTCATGGACTAAATAGGAACCTATTGACTGACTATCTATATCTTGAACCGAAAATAGTTTTCATAGGCTAACTATAAACCTATTGGCCCCTGCCAATATCAAATCGTAGTTTTCATAGGCTAACTATGAACCTATTGGCCCCTTCCAATATCTTTCCTTTATACAGTTTTCATAGGCCTTGCTGTGAACCTATTGGCCCCTGCCAATATCTTTAATTAAGATTTAAACATTTTTTAAGTTATAGTCACTACTTGGTCAACCAAGCTGGTTATTCTGCCCTTCCCCAAAGTGACGTTATGAGTTAATTACAATGTGAATAAATGTACGAAGAAGCAGTTATAAAAACAACAAAATAATACCAACTATGTTTAATATCCTTGAAATCATTTTTATATATAAACTTGGTAATCCCTTCAAACCGTTACTCAGGATAACTTCTTCAAAAACTTCATTTTAAAAATCTTTATTTATGGCATGGCTTTTCCTTTAAAATGAGATTGGGTTATTTTTTTTGAAAACCTTAAAATATCTCTTTCGTAACCCTTGGATAACCTCCTTCGAACGTATAGAAAACTCCATTTCAAAACACTACGTACATACCTTATGGAGCCCTTGTTAAATAATTTCTTTCGAAACCAAATATACCTTTCGATCGATCAAAACTTTACCCAAAATCTTTAGAAACAAAACTTCAAAACAAATGAAAGTTCCCTTTTAGAATGTATTAGGTTCTACTTTTAGAAACATCATTTGGGTCAAAGTGAATATAGGCAAAAACATCCCTTCGAAACAATTGATAAAACTATTTTAAGGAAAATTTTAATGGTGTCGGAACCATATATTCAATGCTCAAAACCTTTGAGTAAAACTTAGAAGGATAGTATCGAAACCCCTTTCGACACCGTTGCCTTTGAAACCCATGACCCCTTTCGAAAGCATTTAGGAAATGGTTTAACATAAGTTTAAAACAAAAGCAGCCTTAGAAAGCATCGATGACTTCAATACCCTCGAAAGTTAAAAGAAAAGCGGCTGGGTTTTGATTGAGTTGGAGCCACTATTTTCGAAAGCATTCTTTTATAAATAAAGTAACCCCTTCAAAAGCTAGTGCCTTTAAACATAAAATGGTAACCTCCTTTGAAAGCTATTTAGAAAAACCCCTTTCGAAAATATATGCTTCGACTGTGTCGAAAGCTTTAAGTAAAACAAAGCAGGCATTTAACATTTGAAAACAAAACTAAGGTTTTGACCTCATTGGAAGCATTGCTTTCGAAACCATGACTTCCGCCTTTTCTTCAATGTACTACATACCATCTAAGTGATACCATGTATATTGGTTTTGACTAGGTGGGTTTCGGCTAGGTTGGCTTCGACTAAGTTGGAGCAAAAGCACTGGAGTCGAAAAGCATTACTATAGAGGGCGGAACCAACTTTTTCTGAATAAAGGCTGAAATTATGCTACTTTTAGTAATTTCTTAACTACCTGCTTATGTATAATCCTTTGATTGATTGACTTAAAACTTTCTAAATACTTTGCAAAATAACTACCGCATTTATCAGATCTAAATCAAGGGAAAATTAACGTTTATGGCCTTCCATCAAGCAAACCAATAATGAAAATAATTTACTCTTTTAAAATAATTTATTTTCCATAGCAAATCAATTAGGAAAAATCCCCAAAAATAACCAAACTTATCTTTCATCTTGTTATCTGACATATAAAATTCCGAACCCAATTTCTTTCTGAAATACTCGAAATGATTTTTAATCCCAATTATATCGTATTTTCCTTTATAAATTTAGAGTAAATTTTCCATAGCTTGGAAAATTACAGAAAATGAACCCATCTCCAAAATTATGTTCTATCCAACATATAATTTTTCGATGGCATTCTAAAATCAATAGCTATAAGTTTGGCCATAAAACCATTCAAGTTCATATATAAATGAATTGGTTTAAATCAAACATATAATAGTTCAAGCATATCATCATCCAAAACATCATGAAAAAGAATTTAATCTTAAATCCTAAAACATATGATCATAAAAAAATAGAGATGGAATGGATTATTATTCACCTTAAATATGATAAGGACTTTGAGATTTATTGAAGAATATTCCCTCAATCCTTAGCTTCGATTTAATTTTTCGTCCTCTTTTCCTTTTGTTAATGTTCGGCTTCTCTTAGGGTTTAATTTACGTTTTAGGATTTTAGAATGAACGTGAAAAATGAGAAAATGAAATGTGAATGGGCAATTGAAAATACATAGCCATGCATAATATGGCTGCTTACTAATATGCCCATTTCTAGATTAATTAGCTTAAAACCATTTTAGTCCATTTATCCTATTATTAAGCACGGCCTTAATTTATATTTTCAAATCTCAATCCCCTTATCATTCTAATTCTTACATTATTATATTTAATTTATCTAATTTAATCTCCTGAATTATGTTATCAAAAACTAGGGATGTTATAGGCTCCCCCCATATAATTTCATCCTCGAAATTCAGTAAGGACTAAATAATAAACATAGTAATCATTTGTAACAACTCCTTACAACCATGCTAGCATATCTAGCTAGCAACTATATAAATCTAATATAGACATACCCTCAAAGCAAACCAGGATAAGTATCTATAATCATGACTTCTGTCTCCCAAGTACAGTCCTTCTCGCTGTCACTCCACTGAATCTTCATTAAACGGACTATCTTGTTCCTCAATCTTTTCTCGTCCCTCGCTACAACCCAAACTGCCTATCTAATAAATGTCAAATTAGGCTCTACTATCAAGTCTTTTGACCCTGTCGAAGGAATAGTAGTCTCTGGATCATGCACATACTTGCGAAGATGAGACACATTAAATACATTATGGACACCTATCATACTGCTTGGTAACTCTACTCTATATGCGAGCTTCCCAATCCGCTTTAGAATCTAGAACGGACAACATACCTCGGGGCTAACTTCCCTGAATTTCCAAATCGTACCACACCCTTCATCGGTGATGCCCTTATCTCCGACAGAGAATTTTAAGTCTTTACGCCTTTTATTTGCATAACTCTTCTATCTGGACTGATCTTCCTTCATCCTTCCTCGGATCAACTTAGTCTTTTCTAACACCTCCCTAACTAGATCCGGGCATAAGACTAATTTTTCTCCAATGTCCAACCAACATGCTAGTGATATGCATGGCCTTCCATACAAAGCTTAAAAAGCGCCATTCCTATACTAGTTTAGTAATTATTATTATAGGAGAACTCAACCAAATGTAGGTGATCTTCCCAAAATCCACCAAAGTCTAATACACAGGCTCTCAACAAATACTCGAGTACCTTGATGACTCTCTATGTCTTCCCACCAGTTTGAGGGTGATATGCAATACTCATATTAATCTTGGTACACAATACTTCATGTAGACTCTTCCAGAATTCACCAGTGAGCAATGCATCTTTGTCACTGACTATATTATTGGGAACCCCATGTAGTCTAACTATGTTCTTCTTGAACAACTTAGCTAAAATAGGTGTTGTCCTGGTTAACTTAACTGGAATGAAATGGGCACTCTTGGTCAGTCTATCCACTATAACCCATATACTTAAATTTCCCTTATTTGACCTTGGAAGCCCGTCTATAAAATCCAAGGATATCGAATCTCATTTTCAAACTAGAATCTCTAACGGTTGAAGCAATCCACTCGGCTTCTTATGTTCAGCTTTCACTTGTTGACAGTTTGCACGCTGCCTAACCCACATGGCAACATCCCTCTTCATACCTTCCCAATAGAATCTCATCTTCATATTTTGATATATCTTGGTCCCTCCAGGATGAATCGTAAAATTGGATCAATGGCATTCTCTAAGAATTTCTTTCCTCAAGTTCTCCACAACCAGAACACACAATCGTCCCTTCTTTCTCAACTACCCTCATTTTTCAAGGTTAAACCCCTTTAGATCATCGATCTTTGTTCCAACTTCAAGTCCCCTAATCCTCTTAGCTAATCTGGATCCTCCCTTTGTTTAGATGCTATCCTCTTGATCAACACTGGCCAAACTTTTAAACTAAACAACATGACAGTACTCCAACTAGAACTAGCAATCGATCTTAACTGCACACCTCAACTGGTCAAAACTTCTTGATCGTTCCATTCTACCAACATAGCTAGCACCACATTCTGATGTCTTCTGCTAAGAGCATCCACTACCTCATTACCTTTCCCTGGTTTATATCTATACCAAAGTCATAAGCAGCCAAAAACTCCAGCCGCCTCTGCTGTCTCATATTCAACTCTTTCATAAATACCGTAAAGAGTTATGATCAGTATAAAGCTCAAACCCCTCCCCTAAGAGACAATGTCTCCAGATCTTCAATGCAAAGATCACCACAGCCAACTCCAAATCATGAGTAGGATACCCAACTTCATATGGTCTAAGCTGTCTGGATGCGTAGGCAACAACTTTATTCTTCTGCATCAATACTGTTCCCAATCCAGTTCTGCATGTATCATTATACACCACTAATCCTTGGCTTCCATCTGGAACTACTAAAACTGGTGCATTGGTCAATAAATGCTTTAACTTAAGGAATGCTTCCTCACATTTGCCAGACCAAACAAACTTCACCTCCTTCCTAGTTAACTTGGTCAAAAGAGCTGCTATCCGCAAGAATTCCTTGATGAATCTACGGTAGTAACCAGCAAGTCCAAAAAGCTTCTAATTTCAGTCATCGTCTCTGGTCTCTTCGAATTATCCATAGCTTCGATCTTATCAAGATCGACTGACAAGCCTTTCTCTGAAACCACGTGACAAAGAAACTTAACCTCTTTCTTCCAAAAAGACACTTGGTAAACTTCGTCTTTAGCCGATTCTGCCTCAGCATCTCCAGTACCACTCTAAGATGAACTTCATGCTCACTCTCATCATTATAGTATATTAAAATTTCATCTATAAACACCAATACAAACCAATCCAAGTACTCTTGGAAAACTCGGTTCATCAAATCCACAAAGAAAGCAGGTGCATTCGTCAATCCAAATGGCATCACTAACCACTCATACGAACCATACTTAGTTTGATATGCTATAAAAGGAATGCTGTCCTCTGCCACTCTTAACTGATGGAAATATATCGCTAAATCCAACTGGGAAAACACTCTAGCTCCACTCAACTAATTGAACCGATCGTCTATCCTTGGCAAAAGATATTTATTCTTAATCATCATTTCATTCAACTTATGATAGTCGATACACATCCTCAATGACCCGTCTAGTTTCTTCACGAACACTACGGCCGCTTCCTAAGATGAACTGTTTGGCCTAATAAAATTCCTTCCTTCCAGATCCACTAGCTTCACCTTCAATTCCTTCATCTCAGTCGGTGTCATCCTGCTGGGTGGTCTACTCATGGGTTCAGCTTCGGGCACAATATCTATACGAAATTCAACTGCTCGTTTTGATGGTAGTCCTATGACTGGCTCAAAGACATCTATAAACTCTCTTGCTACTCGAACCTAACTTAACTCAGCTCCTATCTCCATAACACTAACCAAAGTACTAACACTCTGGTCAGAATTCTTCACTGAGAATATTACTCGGTTATGGCTATCAGGATGTCTCAGTGATATCTCCTTATCCAGGAAAAATATTCCAGCCTCATATTTACCCAACCAATCCATGCCCAAAATGATCCTAAAATCTACGAAATCAATAGAATACAAGCTACATGCAAAATTATGACCTAACAAATTTTTAGCACCAGAATTGGTCGCTAACACCCTAGAATAGATTAGTGTAGCGAGGAAAATGAAGAAAGTTAATGGAAAAGGAGGAATAACATAATCTAATGCAAAATAGAACAGTAAATAGCAAGAACAATAGACTTTATAGTGGTTCGGCGTTAATTGCCTAGTCTACTTTGAATATACTTTTTATTGCTTTATCAACTGCTTGAATACAAGTACAATCCACAAAGAAACGCTTGAATACAAGTTTGAGCAAAAAGGAAGCGAGTACAAAAAAAGGCAGAGTTTCCCTTAAGTTGTCTCAAAAAGATACCCCAAAAATGGACCCCTGCCCCTTTATTTATAGATGGAGACATCCTGGCGCCTTATAGCTTGGACTTCTCTTCATTCACTAGGGCCCATTACCAGTAGACCTCAACCCAACATCAATACCAAACTGATAGTACTGACCTGAACTTGCCGACCCTACAAGGCCGAACTCATAATGCTGACCCGAATTCCAAACACACCAAACACTCTAAAAATGCCAACCCGAGTACAAGCACAGGGAATGCCGACCCAAGCCTTCTTCCGACATGTTCCTCTTTCCGACTTCACATCTTCACTCCATTGACCCAAAGCAACACCGATCCCATAGACGTATGCCGACCTGATATACACTTTGTTGACATGTTATGGTAATTGCTGACCCAAATAAGCTTTATAGATCCGTTATGAACATGCCAACTGGATTCAAGTGCACTGACCCTAGATGCAAATGCTACTCCTAAACAGTGATGCCGACCCGAATATCGACCAGAGTGAATGCTATACCGACCCAGGGCAGTGCCGAACCCTCTTGAATATTCCGACCTCTAGTAGCCATGCATACTGACCCAAAGTCAACCTCTCGCAGACCCGAAGCCGATGCTGAGATAACCCGAAGGAAATACTCCCTTGACTCAAAGCGAACTTCTTAGCGACTCGAAGTAGACTTATTTCTTGATCCTTCTTCCATCAACGATTAACTATGGCCTCCGTAACTACTGTTTTGTAGCCCGGCCAAGGCCCTGGGTAACATTTGCTCCCCAAAATGCGTCTTGTGAACGACATGATGCGCTTTGAATCGGTGAAAAATTCTCGTTCCTAGAAGCAAGCTCGTTCGAGTCAATACCTGATCGTTGTTTCCCATTAACCTTCAATGAAGTCTTGCATTGTTTCAACGTACAAGCTTGGTCTTAAGAAAACTTCGGGGATTCCTCGATTAATTTTTCAAAAGTTGATTGCTCACAACCTTTTAAAGTTTTGTTTCATGAGGGATTTTCCCAAGCTTATGATCATTTCCCACTCATGTATTATTTTATGTTATTATTCTTCATATTTATTATTTTCATCATCATCTTTTTATATAATTTTGATTATTTTTTTAAAAGGGGAGGGGTCGGCATGAGAATGTCGATCCTTCGGCTGTTTTACAAAGGCTGGGGTCGGCATGTTGAATAGCCGATACCTTGGAATACGATGACCAGGTCTCTAAGGGGATACCGGTTCGTATTCCATTCCTCGTACAGGTCCATATCTCTTTACTCCTTCACTCTTATTTATCCTTAAGCTTTATTTTTCCTCGAAACCACAACACCCCTCCCTTGTCGAACTGCCATTATCATTCCAACAAATCATCCTCCCAATCACGTCTCCTCATCACTTCTCAGCTCAAAGTATCGACATCCACTTGCCTAGTTTGAAACCACTACATAGGTTTGAATTCGTGCTTCCTTTCGAACAGCTGGGCCATGCCTTTCCAACCATGACCTAGCTTTAGGGATATGTAGGCACATGTAGTTTCACATCAAGTAGAAGAGGAGAGAACAAAGGAGAGAGAGAGAAAAGACAGGGATGGAAGAAAAGGCTTTGGTGTGGGTTAGAGTTGGCTTGAGAGAGTTCGGCATAGGAGATATAGGAAGTTGGGTCGGTATGTTTAAAGACTAGTGTTTGTTGAGAGAGAGAGAGGAGTCGGCATAAGTTAGAGAGAGAAAGAGGTCGACGTATTGGCTTAAGGAGAGGGATCAACATATATGTCTAAGGAGAGGGATCGGTATATTTTGCAGAGAGGATCGTATCAGTATTAGGTTAAGGCGAAAGGCTCAGTATAAAGTAGCTGGGATCGACATTGACAATTAAAACTAACCTAGTTTGAGTGATCCAAATATTATGACCACATATTTCTTTGTCCAAGCACAAAGTGATGAATAATGACATGACTTATCACATACAAGCCTATGGACTCAGCTCGAGCTAATAAATCCTCAGTTCATACAACATGACTTAAATGTTATACTAGCCCAACAAATTCAGGCAATGAATTTCATCACTTAGAATGTCAACATCTAATCTTAAGACTCCTATCGTCGACTACCTTCTACTTTTTCCGAGACGGTCAGCGATGATGGTCTCTTCGGACGAAAACTCGAAACTTTATCATTTTACTTTCGTTTTTCCAATCTTAAACTATTTGCACTTATTTCAGATCCACTGCACTAGTTCACACACAACACGGAGGGATGTGTTATTATCATTTCTACTATCGATTGTCTTTCAATTATACCTTACGCAAGTATTCATTCACACAAAGTGCTCCCCCGCGATGTCTTCTAAGTCAGATAAGAAATCAAGCTCCACTACTATGTCCGATCAGCTCGGTTCAAGTCAGCAGCGGGAGGCAGTAGAGACATCAAGCCAGCATATTGACCTATTTTTCGACATCCCAACTCTTCCTGCTGTAATTATAGATTCCGGCTCCTGATGCCGTGGATAATGCCATTATTTTGGATAACCCGATCGATTCATAGGCCTCAAAAATCGGTGAAATGGCCCTTCGTCGATTGTGCACCATTCACGGGGTTCCTTTGGAAGACGTTTTGGTTCCATCAAGGCAAGACCGTCCCCACTTGGCCCTAGCCGGGTATACTGCATGCAATAAATTCATGAGCCAGGGCGGATGTGTGCCACCCTTCAACTCTTTCCACGAAGTGCTAAAGTACATGGGAATCACCCCTACTCAATTGCACCCTAACAGTTACCGCACATTCTTGGTCTTCATGAGCATTTTATTTCGATCACCAACTCCTGAGGACATTCGATATATTTACAATTTCAAGAAACGAGCCAATAGCCCTTCATAGTATTCCTTGAGCCACTGCCCAGATGCCAAGTTTTAATGGATGCAATGGAAAAGATTTTCCTATTCAAGCGAGATAGGTTCTACGTGCGCTGTCCTCCCAGCTTCGCGAGCAGGTGGTTGGAAGGACGTAAGTCTTATCCCCGTTTCGCCCTTTATTCAAGGACTTAAACCACATTTTCTCTATTCACCCGAACCTTTTAACTCTTCCAGGTGTTCTCCCACGGCCCAAAGGCACTAGGTATTCCAGGGTAGCTGAGGCTATTCGTGCTACTTTAGTAGAAGACCAAGATATCAAACTATTAGTTACTAATGAGTTACTCTCGCTATTTGGACTATTAGCAGACGGCCGCAGGATTGGCCTTCCAAGAAGTAGAGCGGCTTCAAGGGCAACTGCTGATAGGAGGAGAGAACAAGTTGGCCCCACGGTACCCCTTGTTGAAGGAACCCATAAAGGGACCGAGGAAGGGGAGATCAAAGAAACAGAGGCCCCAAAGCCAAACAATGAAAACATAAGTTATGGACAGGTGCCAGCAGCCAACGCTCCCCACACCAATCAACGGTGTTGAGTCACAAGTTTTATGAAAGTTTTGATTTCTGACAAATAAGGCGATCGACAAAACAAGGTCATTAAGAGCTACATATGTTACTATAGATTATAGGTTGATTATTTGATATTGTAATAGTGATAAACTTGTTAAAATCTATCCTCAAATAATCATGCACCTCAATATAATCGATACATATACGTTTTAATAGCATTGCACATTCATTGTGCAAATTAACAGGGACCGGTCGACCGGTTAATAATCATACGGTCGACCGTTTCTGTGTAAAATGCACAATGAACGTGCACACATGCACATAACGTATATATATTTTTAAATTCCTGTCTACTGGTCACTTTTTAACCTGTCGACCGTTTTTGAACAGAAAGCAATTTTTCCAAAAGACACTTCTCTTCTCCAAAGGTTGCATCTCTTACCTTTCACCAAAGATCATATCTCTTAATGGCAAAGAGTTACAACCATTCTTTTCTATATAAACTCATCCAATTCGTTGATTAAAATATAACAATTTTATATATTCTTTTTAATCTAATCTCTGATCTTACTTTATACTCCTGCATTCTAAAAAGCTCTCGATTATTTATTGAATCATTGAAACTATTTCATATCTTTTGATTCAATAAGTAATATACTTTCCTTAATCTTTTCAAAACATCATTCACATACTTTGAGGATAAGATTATAGGAAGGGTGTACTGCTAGTGACAAATCCGTGTTTTCAAGAGCACAAGTTGTCAACAACAATTGTATTTGTTCTTTTGTTGAAGTCCTCTGTGTGGTAAGAGGCAAGTGTTGAAGTCCTCAGTGTATTAGAGGCGTGAAATCCCGTTCGGCTGTTCGGGTGTTGTAAACCTGTTCCTCCGGGTGAAGCGAGGAAGTTAATAGTGAAAATCCAGATAGAAGTCTGGGACTGGACGTAGGACGGTGCTCCGAACCAGTATAAAAATCTCTGGTGTGATTTTTCTATTTTTTATTTACTATGCTATTATCATCTATTTCCGCATTTGTATTGTAATCCATATTACACGATCCGTATATACTATATTAGCACATATAATTGTATACACACTGTACTTTCATTTGGTATCAGAGCACGGTCATCATATAACCATAACACAGTTATTTGATATATTATAGTAATATGGCAAATAACGTAAGTACTAGCACTCAAAACACTACTTACACGGAGGGTCAATCGACACAAAGACCTCCATTTTTCAATGGTCTTAACTATAGTTATTGGGCAACACGTATGTCATTCTTTATGCAATCAAATAGCTATGATGCTTGGAATGCCACTCAAAGAGAAATAGTGAATCCAACAACTGATTATTCAGAATGGACTGCAGTTGAGAAAACGGCAGCAGCCGTAAATGCAAGAGCAATAAATATGTTGTTCTGTGCATTAGACCAAAATGAATATAATCGTGTTAGTATCTGCACTACTGCATATCAAATTTGGCAAACACTAAAAATCACTCATGAAGGTACTAACAAGGTTAAACAAGCCAAAATAGCCATGCTGAAAAGTCAATTTCAAAATTTCAAAATGAAACCAAATGAGACAATCAATGACATGTATTCACGGTTTCAAACTATTCACCATGCACTTATTGGCTTAGGACAAAAGTATTCTGATTTCGATGTTGTTTCAACAGTCCTACACTCTCTGACTAGTGAATGGGAAGGAAAAGTATTAGCAATTGAAGAAGCTAATGACCTTTCCGTCATGAAGCCAGATGAATTAATAGGAAATTTAATGTCCTATGAAGCAAATCTGCAGGCTAGAAAAGAACAGAAAGAAGAAAAGAAAAATGTAACATTTCATGTTGAGAAAGATGAAAATGAATCAGATTCTGAAGACGAAGATCTGGCATTCATTGCGAAAGGATTCAAAAAATTCTTAAAATATCGAAAAGCCAGTCGTTACAATAAAAGGAAACCTGGATCAAATAAATCATCTTCATCAGAAAGTGAAAGTGATTCAGAGAATGAACAAGCTAATGTTTGTTTTATGGCAACAGAAGATGAGGTACAAATTCCTACATTTGATGAATTACTTGATATTAATGCTGAATTGATAGTCAAATATAAAGACATAAAATGATAATTAAAAGTAGTCAAAGCAGATTTAAGTAGAGCAGAGCTTGAACGAGATATGTTAAAAGATGAGAAGAAAATATTAGAAGAGGAACTTGAAAATATTCAAGAATCATCATCTAATGTTGATTCTCAAATATCTCTTTTGAGTCAAGAAATAGAAACTCAAAAAGAGAAAAATAATGCTCTCACTACTGAAAATCATGAGCTTAAAGCAAAAGTCAAAATTCTAGACCTAGAAAAAGCTAGCTTACAAACAAAGTTTGATGACATTACTCAAAATGTTTCTAACTTTAACAAAGGTCGAGAAAATTTGACAAAAATCATTGAAAGTTCACAATCTATTTCAGACAAACAAGGATTGGGATATAACAAACAAGAAACCAAGAAACATCTTGGAAATAAAAGGAAAAAGAAAGTACAAAAAACTGAAGCTAAGAAAAATCTTAGTTTATTATATTCCAAACCAAAACCAGTTGTGAAATTTCAAAAGAAAAATGTCAAGACTATCAAAATATGGGTTCCTAAAACAAATAACTATTTGATTAGGAACAAATACATTCAGCAATTCATGAATATTGTGCATTTTAATAACAATTATATATATAAAGGGGATACCGGACCCAAATGGGTTTGGACTCCTAAGACCTAACTCTTAGGACCCTATAAAAAGTGGGTACCATGGACTTAATTCTATTTTTTGCAGGTCACACTTAAGAAAAGAGGAAAGTGGATATTGGACAGTGGTTGCTCAAAGCACATGACGGGAGACAAGAGTTTATTAACAAATATTACATATTCAGATGGTGGCTCCGTCACTTTTGGAGACAATTCAAAAGGCTATATCATCGGCAAAGGCGATGTGAGCAATTGCGGTACATCTAACTTACCTCTTATTACTAATGTCATGCTAGTTAGAAATTTGAAACACAATTTGCTAAGTATTAGTCAGTTATGTGACAAAGGTTTTATAATTTCATTTTCAAATAATAAGTGTAGTATTTTAGATAAAGACCATAATTTGGTTTTCGAAGGTTATAGAGACAGAAATATATATATTCTGAATATGAATATTAATCATAATTCAGATATGTGTCTTGTGGCTAATGACAATGATCCATGACTATGGCACAAACGCTTCTGTCATATAAACTTCAAAACTATTGACAAGCTAGCCAAAAACAATCTAGTAAGAGGACTACCCAAAATGAGTTTTAAAGTTAACAACATTTGTGATGCATGTCAATTAGGAAAATTGACCAAATCATCTTTTAAATCCAAGAAAGTCATATCAACATTACAACCACTTGAGTTACTACACATGGATTTATTTGGACCTACTAGAGTTCAATCAATAAATCACAGTCAATATGTGCTTGTAATTGTTGATGATTTCTCTCGTTATACATGGACAATTTTCTAAAAAATAAAAGTGACACTTTCGATCATTTCAAATCTTTCGTCAAAAGAATTCAAAAATCAAAAGGAATTAAAGTTAAAAATATTAGAAGTGATCATGGCGGAGAATTTGAAAATAATGAATTTGAACATTTTTGTACAAAGAAAGGTATATATCATAATTTTTCGTTTCCCAGAACTCCACAACAGAACGGAGTTGTAGAACGGAAGAACCGAACTTTACAAGAATGTGCAAGAACATTATTGAATGGAACCACCTTACCAAAACATTTTTGGGCAGAAGCTGTGGCAACTGCCTGTTATGTTTTGAATCGTGTATCCATAAGACCTCTTACCAAGAATACTCCTTATGAATTATTTAACAAAAGGAAGCCTAAAATTTCATATTTCAAAGTTTTTGGTTCCAAGTGCTTTATTTTAAATACAAAAGACCAGCTTGGCAAATTCGATCCAAAGGCCGATGAAGGAATATTTGTCGGTTATTCGGAAAGAAGTAAGGCCTATCGGATATTTAATAAACGAACCAAAACTATTGAAGAATCACTTCATGTCTCTTTTAATGAAATCTATCAGCACCCTCACACTATATCAGATGATGACGAATCAATAGGCACTGACAATCAAATCATCACAAATATTGATTCTGACTCGGAAATAATTATTGAGAATATTCCTCAAATATGTGAGTTACAATCACCACCAAGAATATTAAGAGACCATCCGCCTCAAAATATAATCGGTGAAATAACATCACATGTCAGAACAAGGAGTCAACTCAATCAAATGGGTCATGTCGCTTTTCTCTCAAATATCGAACCGAAGAATCCAAAAGAAGCTGCTACAGATGATTATTGGATCATTGCCATGCAGGAAGAACTAAATCAGTTTGAGCGCAATGACGTTTGGGAACTTGTTCCACGACCAACTGATCAGTCAGTAATTGGTACTAAATGGGTCTATAAAAATAAGGCCGACGAACAAGGAAATATCACCAAAAATAAAGCAAGATTAGTAGCACAAGGATATAATCAGGAAGAAGGTATCGATTATGAAGAAACTTTTGCACCAGTTGCTCGACTAGAAGCTATTAGAATCCTATTATCTTTTGCTTGTCACCATAATTTCAAACTTTATCAGATGGATGTCAAAAGTGCTTTTCTCAATGGATTTATCAAAGAGAATGTCTATGTCGAACAACCTCCTCTGTTCGTACATGAAAAATATCCTGACCATGTGTTCAAACTTAAGAAAGCTCTGTATGGTTTAAAACAAGCACCTCGTGCTTGGTATGAACGACTACGTAGCTATCTTATTAGCTCAGGATTTCAAATAGGCAAAGTCGATCAAACCTTGTTTATTAAACATTCTCGAAAAGATATTCTAGTTATCCAGATATATGTAGACGATATCATCTTTGGTTCAACAAACGATAAACTTTGCAAAGAATTTGCAAGTATTATGACCAAAGAATTCGAAATGTCCCATATGGGAGAACTATCTTATTTTCTTGGACTTCATATAAAGCAACTTTCAAACGGCATTTTTATCAATCAAGAAAAATACTGTGAAAACCTTATCAAACGCTTCGGATTAGAAAATACATCTGGTAAACCAACTCCTATGAGTACAACTACACATCTTGACAAAGATGAAAGTGGTAAGAATGTTGACCAGAAATTGTATCGAAGCATGATTGGTTCTCTTCTTTATCTTACAGCTAGTCGTCCAGATATAATAATGAGTGTTTGCTTATGTGCTCGTTTTCAAGCCGATCCAAAGGAATCACATCTGCGAGCAGTGAAACGTATAATTCGTTATCTTAATAATACCAAAGATTTCGGTCTTTTTTATCCAAAAGAATGTCCATTTGAATTAGTATCATATAGTGATGCTGATTTCGGTGGTTCACGAACGGATAGAAAAAGTACAAGTGGTACGTGCCATTTTATTGGAAAATCACTTGTTTCTTGGTTCAGTAAGAAACAGAATTGTGTTTCACTATCAACATGCGAAGCTGAATATATATCAGCAGCTCTCGCTTGTACTCAAGTACTATATATGCAACAAACACTTCAAGATTTTGATATTCATTTATCAAATTCTACTATATACTGTGATAACACTAGTGCTATAAATCTCTCTAAAAATCCAGTAAATCATTCTAGAACCAAACACATTGATATCCGTCATCATTTCCTTCGAGATAATATTGACAAAGGAAATATATGTCTTGAATATGTTCATACTGACAATCAATTAGCAGACATTTTTACTAAGCCTCTGCTCGAATCTAATTTTATTAGATTACGAAGAGAGCTTGGTTTAATTTCAAGAAAAAATCTTGACTAAGTAATTTCTACAGAACGTCTTCTTGTTAGTTATCCTTTAGTTATTCTTTCTAGTTATCCTTTAACTTTAACTATTGCATAAACTATATTTTTCTTACATTAAATATAAGCCACTGCTTTATTTAATGGTTAAATTCTCTTTACTCATTTTATAAATTCAGTTTTAAAAAGAAAGCTATTTTTAGATTTACAATAAAATTTCTGCTTATGTTTTCTTGGTTAACATTTATCATTAACTCACATCCATAGGTTTATACTCAAAAAAACTTGTATATAAGCTTGCAAAAATTTTATATTTTGTTCATCTTTTCTTTTTACCTAACCATAATATTCTATACAACATACACTATGGCTCACATTTGTGATAAATGTGCTCAAGAATCATACATTTCAATTACGAGTTCTGAGTCGGAGGAATTTTATTCTCCTACAACTCCAAAACAAAAATCAAGTTGTCATCATCAATGTTCTTGTATGTCTGATAAAACTCCAAATTCAAAACGAGTGAAGAGGACATTATTCTATTCTCCTCGTACCAAAGCTCAAATCGATGAGATACACCACTACCAGAAACATCAGATAGACCTTCAGAGACAACTCCATTACGGGCAAAGTCAACTTTATCACGAGCAACAACGGACGTCGGCACGATTGTCCGTTTTAGAAAAGTTGGCAACATTTTTCTGCGGTTCCAACAAGCATGACGTGCATGAACCAATGCCGTCTACGCCATCAACATCTAAAAGTCCTAACTCATGGGATCAGAACTATGAGAAGAATGAAGGAGCTCAGAAACAATGGAGTCCATGGTCGAAACGTATTGAAGGAAACAACGATAATTCTAATGACGAATTCTCTCATTAGATTTATATATAGTATTATATCTTTATCTATCTCTTGTAATGACGGTTATATTTTGTATTTCGTATAAAATATAATATATATAGGTTGATATATGATAAAAACTTGAAAAATAGACTTAAATTTCACAGCAGACCAAAACCGGTCGACCGCCCCTGTTTTAGCCGGTCGACCGTTTGCTCTCTGGTTGAAAACGGTCGACCGACCAAAATTAGTAGGTCGACCGGTTGACGTATTTTCAGTTTTTTATATAAACCTATGCGTCATTCTTCCCTCTCCCCTCTTTCACTTTTTACTCAAGCCGTTCCTTTACCCAAAATCACAAACCCTAATTTCCAATTTTCAATTCCCAAATCTCAAATCCTCCAACAATGGCTCCTCCTCAAAAGAAATCCAAGAAAGGAGCAACCTCTGAAACTTCATCTCCTACCATCTCCGTCAAAAAATGGCTTCAAACTCCAATTGCTGTAACAAGATGGAATCAGATGACAAATTACAAGTTTCATCCAGGCTCTTTCATCAAATTTGATGATTTCACGGCTTATGGAGTTCGGAGGTTAGCCAATAATGCCAACATTACTCCATTAATAGATTTTTCTGAAAATAGTGTGGAAATAAATCATTTGATGATCAAATTATTTTACGCCAACATGAATCTTGATGAATATCAACCTGATAATCCAAACGGCGTCATCTGGTCTGTGGTCTGTGGTAAGCAAAATTTTCTTACTCATGCTAGAATTGCCTCTATACTTGGTATACCAAATCGAGGCGAAGAGTTTTCATCTAACTTCTGCAAAGTCTTCACTCGAAATAATACCAGTCATCAGTTCATAGAAGACGATAGTGATGGCACTAAGTCTATTGGACTTCGACCGACAGCCAGACTACTTCATCGGGTTTTGATGCATTCTCTTTTTCCTAGACTTGGAAATTATGATGCAGTGTACAAAGAAAACTTCAAGGCACTCTATGCTATCTATGGTGAAATTCAAATCAATTGGGTTCACATGCTTTTTGATGAAATTCTCAAGGTAAATAACTCAACACGGCCTCATTTCTTCTACAATGAATACATCATGAGACTTTTGTTAGCTTGTGGGGTCAATCCTCCTGATTCTGCAACTTCAAAACCAAAATGCATTGATTCCATCACCATCAAGCGAATGAAGCTTCCTCCACCTTATCTTGAGATTATGCCTTTTGAAGAATGGCAACAAAGAGGACCAAGGAAACAACGAGCAACTTCCTCTCGTCCTCGTTCCGATGAAGTAAAACTTTTAAAATCAAAGTCATCAACAAAAGAATCACTTGAAACAATCGCGCGTAACCAATTTTTGCTTGAATCACGTCTCAAGCGCATGGACTCTAAGATCGATAAGCGCTTCAATAAGGTCAAGTCATTCTTTGGTATGCTATGGGATGCTATATCATGTTCCACATCCACCTCTGTTCAAGCACAAGACCCAGGAAAACGTCCTGCTGCTCCAGTTTTCACCTGGACATCATCTGACGAGTCTACAGGAATGAGTGGTCATGGACATGGAGAATCGTCTAGAGGGCACAATGATGAGGAAGAAGAAGATGATGATGATGATGATGACGACGACGATGATGATGAAGAGGAGATACGATCTGCTTCATCCTAGATTCTATTATGGTTTAGTTCTTTAAAAAACATTCATCGACACTTGTACTAAATAGTGTCGTTATTTGTGTTTTTCATTTGACATTATGTTCTGTAGTAAACTCTGTTATGTTTTTGATGTGTTAATGATTTATTTTTCTATGCATATCATATTCATTCTACTATTCTAGCATCTGTTACTCCTTTTTGTCGATGACAAAGGGGGAGAAAGGGCTAACAATTGCTTGCAGGAACATACATTTATAAGAATTCAAAGAGAAAGAGATCACATACTCAGGGGGAGATTCAGATTTGCAGATATATATTGTCATCAATCAAAAAGGGGGAGAATGTTGAGTCACAAGTTTTATGAAAGTTTTGATTTCTGACAAATAAGACGATCGACAAAACAAGGTCATTAAGAGCTACATATGTTACTATAGATTATAGGTTGATTATTTGATATTGTAATAGTGATAAACTTGTTAAAATCTATCCTCAAATAATCATGCACCTCAATATAATCGATATATGTACGTTTTAATAGCATTGCACATTCATTGTGCAAATTAACAGGGACCGGTCGACCGGTTAATAATCATACGGTCGACCGTTTCTGTGTAAAATGCACAATGAACGTGCACACATGCACATAACGTATATATATTTTTAAATTCCTGTCTACTGGTCACTTTTTAACCTATCGACCGTTTTTGAACAGAAAGCAATTTTTCCAAAAGACACTTCTCTTCTCCAAAGGTTGCATCTCTTACCTTTCACCAAAGATCATATCTCTTAATGGCAAAGAGTTACAACCATTCTTTTCTATATAAACTCATCCAATTCGTTGATTAAAATATAACAATTTTATATATTCTTTTTAATCTAATCTCTGATCTTACTTTATACTCCTGCATTCTAAAAAGCTCTCGATTATTTATTGAATCATTGAAACTATTTCATATCTTTTGATTCAATAAGTAATATACTTTCCTTAATCTTTTCAAAACATCATTCACATACTTTGAGGATAAGATTATAGGAAGGGTGTACTGCTAGTGACAAATCTGTGTTTTCAAGAGCACAAGTTGTCAACAACAATTGTATTTGTTCTTTTGTTGAAGTCCTCTGTGTGGTAAGAGGCAAGTGTTGAAGTCCTCAGTGTATTAGAGGCGTGAAATCCCGTTCGGCTGTTCGGGTGTTGTAAACCTGTTCCTCCGGGTGAAGCGAGGAAGTTAATAGTGAAAATCCAGATAGAAGTCTGGGACTGGACGTAGGACGGTGCTCCGAACCAGTATAAAAATCTCTGGTGTGATTTTTCTATTTTTTATTTACTATGCTATTATCATCTATTTCCGCATTTGTATTGTAATCCATATTACACGATCCGTATATACTATATTAGCACATATAATTGTATACACACTGTACTTTCAAACGGCAGCCTTCCTGAAAAAGAAAAAGAGCCTGGCATATAGAATTAAAAAGAGGGAAGTTGGGGTGACCCCAAAATACATTATAACTCCCATTGAGAAAGGGTCATCGTCCCAACAAATGGAAAGCTCGCTAAAAAGACTCTCCGACTTTTCTATTCTGGGCAACCTGTTAAATTATGATTTCGCTAACCTTGGTGCTGAAGGTATCAATTCTCCCACAAGAATTGGTGAAGGCAAACAACTTCACAATCAAGGAGAACAAACTTGTGACGAACCGACTTTTTCTCCACAGAAAGTCGTATCATCTTTAAGAAAGAAAGGGGTAGAAAAGAGAAAAGAAAGAAGAGAAAGAAGAAACAACACCAGAATCTCAACAACGGAACGAATAAATTATATTAATAACATAAATATTACATAATATACAACATCTGTCAGAGTTACGCAGCATATACAACACATACTAGACAGTTATAAACACATGTCTAGTTATTACAACTCAATACAACTGAACAAAGAGATACCAACACAGAGAGCACACAGCGGAAACTATATATCTACAACGCAGAAGCCTCCTGCTCCATTGCTCCTCCATAATTCGCCAAAGCTAACCTGAATCCCTTGGCTACTCGTAAAAATTTGAGTACCCAAGAGTTTAAGAAAAACAGAAGATAAACTCCGGGTCAGACATGGGTCTGGTGTGAGTAGCAGGTTAAAGTTTCTTAACTTTAAAAACCTTTGAAAAGAAAAAAGTTTCACGTAAGACTTCCCACACATAAACATGGAAAAGTTTTTACTTTAGCTAACCAAAACATTTGATAGGAAATCCGATGATATTATAATAGTGTCTAGGGTTTTCAAATAAATAAGAAATAGCCGAAATTGCTACATCTATTAAATTCCAGCTACTAGCCATAAAAGTGGGTAATACAATCAAAACCGTTGGCACTTATTGGATTTTGGATTACATACAATGGCAAGGCTACTGGGATACCACCCGTCACAGTACGTGGCTTAGATCACCGTATCGAGGATCATTCCAATCCCCTGCAATACAAAGCCGGAACCATTCCTTACTGAATAGTTCCAAACAAGTCAACCCCGGCAGTTGTTGCAATCAACTGCCCCACACAGTCGAATATAAAGGGACTTCTAGACAAGGGTAAATCTCATCCTACTTGGGCATGACCCACTTAGCCTTGCTGCTCCTCCCCAATATTAGCCATTCCCGGTTGATGAGGCTTGAGGCTATGATTACCTTTAGAGAACACATCTCTTAGAATGCTCATCGTCCACCTGACGATGTTCTGAAACATTCAATCCATACAAGTTCGTTTCGGGTTCGAACAAAACCGAAAGCATTATCTCGTTACACTCATTTTGGAATCACCCTCAGAGTTAACGACGATGACCCTTGCACTCTGAATCTTCTTCTTCACTTGAGATTCACGACCTATCTTTAATTTGGATCGATGTGGTTTTCGAATATCCAAATATGGAAACCCTACCCGGTCTCATTGAAGTCCACAATGCCATCTTTTAGGTCCAAGTTGTTTAAAAGTTTAAAATAATTCAATCTATTATCAATATACACACAAATAGATAATTCACAATATCATGATAGATAATCAACATTGTCATCATAATAAGTAATTATATTGTCATAACAAACAGATAATTCATATTATCATCACAATGCAACCAAAGCACCCATATCACACAACCTCACTTATCTCATATCTCAGATCTCAACTATTCAGGGAAATCAATATCAATCATCATTCACAAGAAAAGACTTATTAATCACCATTCTATAATTAATTTAAAATGAATTAAATTAATTACTTCTTCTCTAATTAATTTAAATTAAATTAAATTAATTACTTCATCAATACAAATCTTGCTTACATATTAATTAATTGATTACAAATCAATTAATTAATTACCATCAAATAAATCACCTCAATTAATCACTCTTGATTAATTATCCTTTAATTACATTCAAGTAATTAACCTCTAATTAATTTCACAAATTAATTATTCTAAACCAAATTCAGTAATTAGCCTTTTAATTACTTCATTAATTAATTAACTATAATTAATTACATTAATCCTTAATTAATTACATTAATTAATTCCTTCATTGATTAATTGTTCTTAATTAATCAATCCTTAATTACATCTTTAATTATATAAATTAATGATCCCTAATTATTTTTATTTATAATTACCCTATTTAAATTAAAACGTTAAGTAATTAATCATCAAGTAAATCATATTGATTAATCATTCTTGATTAATCTTATTCAGTAATTAACTACCTTAATTATTTCATTAGATAGATTAATTACTCCTTAATTAATTATCTTTAATAATTAATCTTAAATTAATTATATTTATTAATCACCCTAGATTAATCTCATTAAGTAATTACACTTAATTAATTACATCTCTTAATTATCTTCAAATAACTTTATTAATTAATTCTTAATTAATTACACTAAGTAATTAATTATTAATTACTTTTACTAAGTAATTACTCTTTATATTAATTACATATTAATTGCACAAAGTAGATTCCAAAAAAACTCTTCCATTACTAATTATCCTTCAATTTAATTACATCAAGTAATTATCATCTTATTACTTCACTAAGTAATTATTCTTGAGTAATTACTTCTTAAATTATCCAGTGATTATTTTAAATTGATTAAACTTAATTAATTAACTTAAACTAATCAAAATAAACTTAATCAATTACAATTAGTAACTAATTCCTTGATTACTTCCATTAAGTAATTACACTAAATAATTCTCAAATGATTATCTTCAAATTAATTAATCTAATTAATTATTAAAATTAATCACATTAATTAATTATTAAATAATACTAAGTTAATGACCTTCATTAACCACTAACAAATCTTTAATTACTTCTCTAAAATAATAAACCGAGATTAATCATTATTAATTACAAATCTAATTATCGATAAAACCCATTAATTAATCTCTAATTATTTAATTAATTAAATGTTAATCTATATCTTAATTAATTTTTTAGTTACTTGATTAATAAATTTCAAACCATTAATTTAAAATCAAATCTTATATAATTACTGATTTCTTAATTACAAATTAATTAATCTTAATTAACTTACTTAATCCTTTAATTAATCAAATAAAATCCTTGATTTCTTAATTAATTAACCAAATCATTAATTAATTTAATTAATTAATTATTCTTCTTAATTACCTTAATGAGTTAATGAATTATAAATCATTAAGTCCTAATTAATTTTTAAGATAAATCTAAATCTTATTAATGATTTAATTATCATTAACAAAGTATTTTAAAACAATTTGCCTTTAAATTTACTATTAAATTCCATTTTAAATTCAAGATTTAAAATGAAAATAATTTTAACTTAAACAAAGTTTAACAATTCAAAACCTTTTAATTTCATGCTAAAGAAATACTTTTGTTCTAAAGGAAATTTAAAATAGTTTTAAAACCATATTCAATTTAATTCAATTTAAAATATACTTTAAATATTCAAAGTTGTTTTAAACCATTTTAAATTCAAAAACTTTATTTTATTTCAAACTAGGATATAAATTCATTTTTGAATCCAGATTTTTAAACTTAGATTTGAAAACTCTGTTTAAAACTTATATTTCAGATTTTAAAAACATGTTATAAAATACTTTAACATTCAAACTTATTTACAACATTTGAATTTATAAGCTTTATTTTTTTTCAAAACCTAAGATTCAAATTCAATTTATTCAAATTTAAAATTCAGATTTAAACTTTAAATTTATAATCTTGTTTAAATCTTATTCTCAGATTTTAAAACCACTTATAAAATACTTTAACAAATTAAAGTTGTTAAAAACATTTCATTTTTTTAATAAACTTATTTATTTTGAAAACTAGAATTCAAACTCATTTTGAATTCATATTTTAAACTTGTTTTCAAAACTTTTGTATTAAAATTAGCTTTATTTTTATTTTTAGTTTAAATTTCAAAACAGAAAAACTGTCAGGTTTCTAAAACCTAAACCTAAAAAGTTACCCGAGCCAGAATCTATTTCCTTTGGGTCTAACCTCACATATCTTCGAGTAAATACTCGAATTACTCGAGTGGAATGCGAGTACAATCTTTACCCACTCCAAATTCATCCACCATAAAATGTAAGTGCATCGTGAACATACACGATGCCGCCGACCTCCTCCGTTCATCACCAGAACTTCAAACACATCGACGATCACCCAAGCACCCTACCCCGACCACCAGAACTTCACCATCCACCTGAATTTAAAAACGAGACTCCGCTCCCAAACCTGGAACACAAAACCCCTCCTCAAACCCAAACCTATCAACGCCACAACCACTGTCCTCCGACCACTGTAAGTGCTGCAACCCCGGCCATAGCTTCGATAGCTCACCAACTTCCATCACCCAAAATTCTACTGCACTCGATCAATAAGAGAAGCCGAGTCGATCAAATTATTCGAGCAAACCAAAACTAGTGTTATATATTTAAAATGATCACCGCCGCCACCACGATCATCTACACATCCATCCAATATTTTTCCCGGATTCTCTGATCACATTTCTACTTCCAGAAAGAATAACAAAACCCCAGATCAACTATATCACCGGGAACTACTCAAGTTTTCATTTTCTAGTCCATCCAGAAATACAAACTCAAAACCCAACTAAATGTTTTGATTTTTCTTTTAAAAATCAAGTTTTAAGATAAGAATTCAGTTTACATTCCTTAATTGCTAACTTAAGATATTTGAATTTTCAATATCCTAATTTTCCCTGTTCATTTTCCAGAGCAATTCCAAATTTATTTTATTTAATTTTTTTTAACTTTAAAATATGATGAAACGAACAATTTTGTTTTGAAACTTAAATCCTAACAAAGTTTGGTATAAGAGAAAATGAATTATGAATAACTCTAGAGCCTGGAAAACTAAAAAAAGAATATCACAAATACTACAGCATGCACATAAATTTATTCATGCATATATATTTGCATGAACTTCACAATATATTCACACAAAACACATTCATTCCAAATCTTAACTTGCAACTAAAATCATATTTAAACTCTAGAATAGTGTTACTCACCTGACATGCATAAGAATAGAGCACCATTGAAAATGAAAAAGCTTTTTCTCCCTATTTTAAAACTTCATGCATACAGGCTTGAGTCCTTTAATTTTGAAAAAATGCAGACTTTTGATCTATAGGTTGCTTATTTTGTTTGATATTTGCAAATGGAAATAAGATTACAGGTTTTTGATCTAGTTTGAAATTTAGGTTTGAGGAGTGGTACTTATTGTTTTGAATATGATTTCAGATTTGAAGAGTGATGTTTTCAGGTTTTTGTGATTTATTATTCTTGGTTTGAGAAGATGATTTTCAGATTTGCTTTCTTAGCTTAGAATAAAAGATAGGAAAAAGAGAGTGAAGGGGAAGAAAACATGGTTTATAAAGGCTGAAATAAATTTTACAAAATAAAAGAAAACGATCAAAATAAAATGACACTTGTCAAATACTTTAATTTGTTAGCTAACACATGTTATTTCATTAATTAATATGTTAACACTTGTTGTTTGATTATTTCATATGTTAACACATGTCTTGTTTAAATTTTCTTTTTATTTTAAATGTTATTAAAAGTTTTACTTAATTTATTTATACTTATATAAATATATATATATATGTGTGAATTACTTATATAAAGAAAATGTAATAAAAACAAATTATAAATTAAAGCTTATCCTAATATTTTTAAGAATCTATTATTTTGAATTTCAAAATAAATTCCAAATTCAAATTAAACTTTTGAAATCCAAATTAAAATCAACTTATTCAATTTAATATGATAATTCCATTTTTCTTATTTTAATTCTTTCTATATTCATATGGAAAAATAATACATTATTAATATGGTTTGAAAATAACAAATTTAACAATTTTAAATGATTTATAAAAGAGATTATAAATTACTTCTATTATTAAATGAATTAAGACCATATGCCATATTGTATTTTAAATTTCTATTTCAAATCAAGTAATATTTAAAAGAAATAAATAAACTTTTTATTTAAATTTAAAAATTAAGCTAAGATACAATTTTAAACAATAACATTTATCTTAAGTATTTACAAACCATATAGTTATTAATTAAATAACTTTGAAAAACTTAATATTGATTTAAATCATAATTTCCAAATTACTAAATATATTATTAGAATTTGAAAAAAAAACTTTATTTATTTATTAAATTCCAAATCAAATATTATCTATATTATATATACACATTATAAATAGAAACATTTTATTAGCTTTTAAAAGACAAAGTCACTAATTAAATATTTATTCAATTAGATTATTAAACCAATTCATATTTTTATTAATCAATATTACCAAATCAATTTAATTTTAAATAAAGATTATTAAATTGATATTGCCAAAAATTCCGGGATATCACAAAACTCCTATGAGTAAAGCAAAAACCATCGGTCCGTTGGGGGATGCACTAGGACACACAAACACTTACACTCCATTATCAACTTGCATTCAAATTTTCATATGGTATCCACAACTTGTTCTTGTTTAACCCTATTTACAGGTGCAATAACTCATTCATACGGCATTGATCGCCTTCGTGGATTTTCTATCTTCCACTGCTTAGGCCGGGACTCAGAGTCCGAAAACAGACAGATAGAGATGAAGGCAAAGAGAGATTTCCGTTCAAGAGAATCATCTTCATCCTTAAGAAGGAAAACTTATGGGCACACTTTGTATCAAAACGACCCTACAAATCCTCCTATGCATAGTGGAGACAAGTCTACCCACCGAGGCTTCTAGTCTACGCTCCCCACGACCAACATTCTAGCTCTTCCAGCACTAGGTAGTCTCGTAAGCACTATAAGAAAACAATGACTTCGTCAGGACGAACTCCTCCAGCTTCTGCTCATGGCTTAACCACGACGGAGAAATTAGCTGAGCTTAAAGCTATCTTTCTAAAGATTAGTTTCGACGGGCTAAAGTTCCTTCCCACTATACATCCCATCCCTGGGAATGCCAAAGCAAACTCGTTTGCATCATTCAAGTTTTGACGGGCTAAAGTTCCTTCCCACTATACATCCCATCCCTGGGAATGCCAAAGCAGACTCGTTTACATGCATGAATGATGTTAATGTACAACATGATGCATTTGTACGCTTGGTCAAAAAAGTCTCGGAGGTTTCTATCGAACATCAACATGAGATTGACCGCCTCAAGTTAGAAGCCGTCCATGACAAGGATATCATAAAGTATTTGGATAATGAATTTCTCTCATTTAAAGCCCAACTTGAGAATGTAAAAAAGAATGCCAAAGAGACAGCTGAGGCGGTTAGTTGCTTAGAGGCTACTCACAAAAAGGAATTAGATGATGTGCTCCAACGCAGCAGCGCTTTGGCTCTGGAAAAGGACTCTCTACAAAAAGAGAAAGAAATTCTAGCTTATCGGATGGAGGGGTTGGGGGGACTGCTATAAACTTAAAGGCAAAGCTGGATGAGGAACTCTCTTAGATTGAAGCGCTGAAGGAAGCCGCTCATGAAGAGGGCAAGAAAGCAGTACTTAAAGAAGCCGACTTCCAAATTGAGGCAGCGACCGAATCAGGAAGGGAGGAAATTAAGTGTTTATTCGGCACTCTCATTGTTGTATATAATGCAAGGGTTATCCTCCACCATGACTTATCCTTCTTGGGCGATGGTTATCTCAAGTCGCTTGTCGAAGCTTGGGACATTCTCATTAAAATCAAGAAAGTGGAGTCGGGCATAGCGGAGATTGACGAAGAGGCACTCGCAAAAGAAGTGATCCAAGAAAACGAGCCATCCGACTTGGCTATGGCAAAGCTTCAACTTGGCGGAGTTCCTCCAACGTCAATGGGGAAAGAGGATATCGTCGAGCCATCTGGCACTGAGTCCCAGGTTCCTCCACTCGTTCAACCGGACAAGACTTCATCTTCTTAATCTCCCAAGCAACATGTCAGCTACGACCCAGAAAAGCCTGGACTCAGCATTCATAAATTATCTCTAATTGTTGAGGAGAGTACTCCTATGACTAGTGAAAGTCAACCGGATGTGGTACTTATCTTTACCTTTTATAACCTAAAAAGTTGCCGTTCTCGATGAATAATGTCCATAATCTAACATTTTCTTTTCATGAGCCCCTGTAGGTCAACTTGGCCCTGAGTCAACTCTAAGGAGCAATGTTGACATGGAGTAGGAAGGAAAAGAAGCCGACGCACCAGCTGTCGGACACCCCTTGTCTTGATGCTCAAGTAGTTGGGGGACTAGACGAGGATAAACCTGAAGATCCATTACTTGCCGAGGATCACGATGACGTCATGATTACGGGCGCATCTGAGCACACCGCCAAGTTTATTATGAAGGAGCAAATCGAAGAGGAGGAAATAGAGAAAATCAAAGTTAAGAGTGATCCCAAGGTGGTGGAGATTGACGATCCACTTAATAGGCCACTGCTATTCATTCCTCCTGGCGGGTCTATACCCATGGTGGTTCCTCCTCCTTCCTCAGGTACCTCCTCACAAGGGAGCAAGGGGTCTTGAATAAACACTTGGCTGAGGCGACTCTCGAAAAGCCGAAGAACAAATAGTTGGAGTCTTGTAATATTTTGCTTAGCTTGAGTAAACTAAAGTTGTGTAGTCATTTTTCCTTCTCTTTTCTTTCCTTTTCCTTATTAGTAGTAGATGTAAGGACTTGGCCTTCGAACTTTTGGAAGAGTTGTAAGGAAATTTTGGAGTGTAAATAAAATTTTGTTCCTTTGCCAAGCATCAAATGCGTTATTATTTGAATGGCAGGTTAATTTTATACTCCAAGTAATCGTGATAATATCTTTAGGTTTTGTTGATAATTTATTATCTCAATCTCAAAGCTTCTCTGTGGATTTCGTCAGGAGTTGCCATCGACGCTAGGCTGAAATCGTAGCTAACAGTCGTACTCCATTGCTAACGGTTTGAGCATCTTTTATCGATCTTGGACCGGAGTCCGTGGGTAGCAAACAATCGAAAATTCTCTCATTCATCTACTAACCTGGATACTTGGCATTCTAAAAAAAATTTCCTTGGGACTTACAGACTTTTCTCACATCACTTATAATCTAGTCTGTAACTGGAATTCAGAAATTTTACGAATCATTTATACTCTAGTCTATGTTCTGGGGACTTAGAGATTTTTCAAATCGTTTATAATCTAGCCCATGCTTTGGGGACTTAGAGTACTCTAATCCACACTCTGGGGACATAGAGATTTTTCAAATTGGTTATGCTCTAGCCTGCGCTCTGGGGACTCATAGTACTCTAATCCACACTTTGAGGACTTAGATATTTTTCAAATCGTTTATACTCTAGCCCACACTCTGGGGACTCAGAGTACTCTAATCCACACTCTAGGGACTTTGAGATTTTTCAAATAGTTTATACTCTAGCCCATGCTTTAGGGACTCATAGTACTCTTATCCACACTCTAGGGACTTAGAGATTTTTCAGATCTTTTATACTCTAGCCCACGCTCTAGGGACTCAGAGTACTCTAATCTACACTCTGGGGACTTATAGATTCTTAGAATTGTTTATACTCTTGCCCACGCTCTGGGACTCAGAGTACTCTAATCCACTCCTTGGGGACTTAGAGATTTTCCAAATCATTTATATTCTAGCCTGTGCTCTAGGGACTCAGAGTACTCTAATCTACACTCTGCGAACTTAGAGATTTTTCATATAGTTGGTGAGTTCTTAGTTTTATGTATGCATTCATAGGTCACATATTTTAGTGTTAATTAATCTCAACACATAATTATGTAGAAAAAATAATAGTTCATAGCTTTTACTCAACGTAGAAAATGGGGATAGACTAATTTGTCTTATTACATATCGAAAACAAAAAATAGATGGCTAAGTAAATACTGAAAACAACTATGACTGGAATGCAAAAGAAGGAAACTAGGTAAAATAGCGGCGCAAATGCTCGTTATTCCATGCTTTGGGATGTATTACGCCATCAACAGTCGCTAGCTTGAAAGATCCTTCTCCAAGCCTCCATTCGATGATGTAAGGACCTTCCCATGTGGGATTCATGTGTGATGGGGCTGGAAAGACTCACTTCAGAATAAGGTCGCCTACATCAAAAACTCTTGGCCGGACTTTCACATTATAATATCGGGTAATTCGATGCCGATGTGCGGTCGGCCTTAAATCAGCCTCCTCACGCTTCTCATCAATACAGTCCAATGACTCCAATAAGAGATTTTGGTTTGTTATGGGATCATAATAAGTTGCCGGATGGGAAGGGACTTCAAGCTCCACGAGTATAACTCCATCGGCCCTGTAGGCCAAGGTGAATGGAGTATGGCCAGTCGTTGAGTTGTGATTGGTTCTGTATACCTAGAGTGCCGTCGGAAGTTCGTCCACCCACTTGCCTCTAGCCTTTTTCAAACTCTTTTTCAAGATGGATTTAATTATCTTATTTATCGCTTCAACCTTCCCACTCGCCTTAGGGTGAGCGATTGCTGCAAACCTCTTCTCAATATGGTACTTCCGACAAAACTCTTTGAATTTAACACTATCAAATTGAGTTCCGTTGTCGGTGACAATAGTCCATGGGAGATCGAAACGGCATATAATGTTTCGCACAACGAAGTTAATGACCTTTTAGGTGGTGATCATAACTAATGGTTCTGCTTCTGCCCATTTGGTGAAGTAGTCGACCGCGACAATTGTATACTTCGCACCACACTTGGAAATTGGCAACGAGCCAACAATGCCAGTTCCTCATATCGCAAACGGCCATGGACTAAAAATTTCGCAATTTTCGTCGACGGCGCTCTTGGAACTTTCGGATGTTTTTGGCATTTTTCACATCTTCTCACATAGTCTACGGCATCCCGATTCACGTTCGGCCAGTAGTACCCATAACGAAGTATCTTTTTGGCTAGCATCTGCCCTCCAGTGTGGCAGCTACATTCTCCTTCATGGACTTCTTTCAAGACCCGCTTTATCTCGTCATGAGCGATGCACCTAAGTAAAGGAACAGAGAATCCCTTCCGATACATAAGCCCATTCCGTATAACATATCGCGAGACCTCGCGAAGGACTTGCCGTCTTTCATTCCTTTTCTCGGGTAAATTTATGCCCGACAAGTATTTTGGGGACATCCACAACTCCCTTTCGATTTCCATCTTCGGCACATGATAACTTCCATTGCATTTATATTAAGGGTATGTAGGGTTTTTATGGGAACCAAGCCCATCTATTGTGCATCATTAGTGCTTGAGATTTTTTCTAACGAATCGACTTCCCCGTTTTGTCTCGCACTGGATGTGCGAAATTTCGCAGTATTTGAGGTCTGCTAATAACTCCTAGACTCGGGTAAGGTATGGAGAAAGCGTTGTCCCTTCGCTTGGTAGTCTCCCCTGACTTGGTATACCACCAACTTTGAGTCATAAAAGATTTCGATCGATTTCACCCTTAGCTCTTTAGCAAGCTTCAGTCCAGCAATAAACGCTTCATCCTCAACTTCGTTGTTCATAACGGGGAAATCAAGCTTCAAGGCATAACAAATCGATCAGTTCTTGGGGTTACAAGAACGACACCATCCCTAGAATAGTGGTTATTAGATGCTCCATCGGTACAGTTTCCATCGTATGGTAGGAATCATATCACTTCCATTCGATTCGCCCTGCACAGCGAACTCTGCTATAAAATCTTCCAACGCTTGTCCCTGGATAGTTCTTTAAGGCAGGTAGGTGATGTCGAATTGGCTGAGCTCGATGTTCCATTTAAGTAAACTTCTAGAGGTTTTGGCTGTTGGAGTACTTGCCGCAAAGGTTGGTCAGTATAGATGGTTATTGGATGTGCCTGGAAATATGGGCGAGGCTTGTGCGACGTGATCACCAAGAAGTATGCCAGCTTCTCTATCTTAAGGTAATTTCTTTCTGCCCCTATTAACCGCTTACTAACATAGTACACTGGCTTCTGGATTCGGTCCTCCTTACGAATCAGAGCAGCACTTATGGCGTGCTGGGATACGAATAAGTAAATATGCAGCTCCTCATGGTCCACGGGCTTCGACAAAACATGGGGTCTCTTCAGATGATTCACCAGAGCTCGAAACGCGTCTTCACAATCTAGCATCAATTCGAAATTCCTTTTCCCTTTCCTTAACAAGTCAAAGAAAGGAATACACTTGTCGGTTGCCCTAGATATAAATCGACCCAACATAGTGACCTTCCCGTTCAGGCTTTGCACTTGTTTAATAGTCCTGGGTACTTGCATATCTCGAATGGCTTGAATATTTTTAGGGTTCATTTCGATTCCTCATGCATTGACAATGAAGCCCACAAACTTTCTTGATGCAATGCCAACGGAGCACTTCAATGGGTTGATTTTCATGCCATAAAATCTGACTATACCGAACATCTCCGCTAAGTCTCGAATGCGGTAGTTTGACTTCCATGACTTCACAAGCATGTTATCCACATAGACTTCCATCGTCCCGCCGATCTAATCTTTAAACATCCGGTTCACCAAACACTGATAGGTTGCCCCCACATTCTTCAAGTCGAACGGCGTTACCACATAAGTATAACCCAACATTTGTGACAAAACTGGTGTGCTCCTGATCTAGGATGTGCATTGGAATTTGATTATATCCCAAGTACGCATCCATAAATGACAATAATTCATGCCCCGCTATCGAGTCAAACATCTAATAAATTCTAGGCAAGAGAAAACTATCCTTAGGGCATGCCTTGTTTAGGTCTGAATAATCAACACATGTCCTCCATTTCCCGTTCGCCTTTCTTACTAGTACAGGGTTAGGTATCCATTCAGGATAGAAGGCGTCACGAAGAAACCCGTTGGCTTTAAGTTTATCCACCTCCTCCTTAAGAGCAACAGACCTCTCTAGGTCCATGCCTCTCTCTTTTGTTTCACCAGAACATACTTCAGATCAATATTCAACATAAGGCTCGCGATGGCGGATGAAATCCCACACATATCAGAATGGGTTCAACCAAATACATCAAGATTCGCTCGGAGGAAGTCCGTAAGCTCCCTCATCATCGAGGGGATGACCAGTGATCCTATTTTCAATACCCGTCACGGATCATCGTAGCCGATTGTGATGTCAATCGCCAGTTTAGCCAGCGCTGCCTTGGTGTTCTTAGGTTCCTCTTCGTCATCTCTCGGATCTATATCTCTATAGAACCGACTGTGTTGCCCAAGCTAAGGATCAGGCGCTACTTGTCAATTTTCAGTAACTCGGATGTGGATGGATTTTCCCACACTCTTACCCTTCTCCCTTCTTTGAGCTTCTCTCAGCGCTGCCACATAAAAAGCATAACCAATTGCTTGATCGCCATGCACAACACCAACTCCATTGTCTGTTGGAAATTTCAAAGTCAAGCACCACTGAGGCTCGAGCTGCCCTAAACTCAGCCAGGGCCGGTCGGCCCAGAAAAAAATTATACGAGGAATTAACATCCCAAACAATGAAAGGTAGGATCCATATCCTATTACATTCACCTTCACCTAACTGAACTTGCAATTCATAAAAACCCACTGCTTTAATAGTCGCACCTTAAAGTCGTGTATACGGGATTTAGATGGTTTCAGATCCTTAGCCTCCATCTTCATATAATCATAAGCTTTCTTAAAGATGATATTAGCAGAACTTCCATAATCAATTAATATTCTCCTCACAAGTGCAAGTCTGATCATAGCAGAGATAACCATCGATCGATAGTAGGGGCCTGCACTTGATCGTTGTCCCTACTCCTGGACACAATATCATCCGTCATCATTAGCTATGGCTTTGCTGGAGTCCCATCCTCCGCGTCCCAGCAACACTCAAAATTCGCATGTCTCAAGGAACTAGCATAACGCTCAAGGAACTATTGTGTTTATCATCAATCTTCCTTCGGTTTGAGCGGGCTCTTCGGGTCGACGCAGGGCTTGTCCTCAACTGGGATCGGACATCCCCTGGCCGCCTTCCTGTGGATTCTTAAGAAACTACTACAACTTCTTCTGGTGAATCAAATTTTCTATAGCATCATGGAGGTGCCTACACTCATCAGTATTGTGCCCATAAGACTCGTGAAACCGGCAGTATTTCTCGGTTTGCTTTTGTTCTTCGGTCGATTCCTTCGGCGCAGCTTTCGGTACTGAAAAGTGTTACAGGTGGACAGGTAATTTTTTTCCAAGGATGCGTTTAGGAGCGTATATTCATTATAAGTAGGAATCCTTAGCTTCCACTTTCCAGATTCCCTCTTCCGACTGGGATTTCCTCCTTTGGTCCCTTTTTATTGCTTCGGCTTATTTTGTACATTAACCTGGACCTTTCCAGAGCTCTCGCTAAATTGCTTCACCACAATGTTGCTTTGCACCACCTCTCTACTTAATCCTACAGCATTGCCCCTTCTAGACAACTTGGCTTCTTCCTTTCTCACGAACTAATTCGCCTTTGAGTAAAAATGCTCCAGGGTGGTAAGTGGTTTTCCAGCTATCCAATCACTAAATTCAGATTTTTGGTCAACCCCTCTCATCGCGGCCATAAGGATGGCGTGGTCATTCGGATTCCTGACTTCAGTAGCAACAATATGAAACCTGTGTAAATAATCTTTCAGTGGCTCGCCCGGAGCGTGGATCACACTAGATAAGGACATCACATCTTTAGGGCGAGTAGCATGGATCCGGAACTGCTCCACGAACCTCGTCGCTAGCTCATCAAATTTGGAGGTCGACCGTGAGGGAAACCTCGTGAACCACATTGTAGTGATTCCAGATTGAGTTATTGGATGCACCTGCATTTGGTTACATTGTTCTCCCTAGTCGAGTCCATCAACCATTCATATCTCATAATGTGTTGTTGGGGGTCGGCCTTTCCTTCGTAAGCGGGCATTGTAGGCTGTTGAACCTCCAGGGATATTCAACTTGTAAGATGTTATTAGTAAACGGAGTGTGACTCCTAAAGATTCTCTAATCATCATTAGTCAAGCCCTTGTTTTTCCTCATCAGTTGCCTGACCATCGCAAATAAATCCGAAGTTTGGATAAGGGGTGCCAGGTCGGGATCCATCCTGCGTGATTGTTCTGGCTGGCGTCTCATGGGCATTTCACGCCTTCTTGGCCTGTTATCATCTAGGTGTGCGTTCTAGGGACCCACTTCATTACTGTCCTCATGAGGCAATCGACTAGTTTCCATGCGCGCTCTAGAGCCTAAGTTCACCATCCCAGGTTGAGCGTGATTTCCTAGGTGTAGTTGAGGAGCCACTCTCCCGGTTAAGGGGTCATGGTCAGTTCTGTCAAATTTCCCATGGTGGCTTGCCACAAACTGCTCCATTGCTTCGGTTTGCGCCATTTCAATCCCACGACGACTACGCATATGGTGCTCATTTGACGAAGTTGTGCTATTGGACGATGAGTATGAAGCTGGACTTCCTCCAGCATTCTGGCGCTACTGTTGAGCGATATGGTTCATCAAGTTGGAATTCGCCAGGATTTGCTCATTTAAATGCCTTCTGCTTTCCATTAGCTCCCTCATTAGATCATTGAGTTTAGCCCTAGTAACGGAATCTGCAAGGTTCTGGATGGCGACGGGTTCCACACCTACATTAGCTGGTTGGTTGCTTGGCCCTACTTGTTGGACACTACCAGTTTCATTAGCATCTACGTTATGGGAGGTAGATCTACACGGCCTTGTCATCTTAGAGTTCCTTGTCTAGGTTTTGGAAACTTTTAATAGAATACGCAAACTGTTGAGAATAAACTTGGATCTCCTTTAGGGGATGTCTTCAATCCAATTGCAACAAAGGTGATCCTAACAGCTGAGAATCAAATTTCTCAGTGAAAGAACCAAAATGTTAGCACCAGAATTGGTCACTAATACCCTAGAATATATTTTTGTGGCGAGATAAATGAAGGAAGTAAATGGAAAAGCAGGAATAATACAATATAATGCAAAATAGAATAGCAAAAAGCAAGAAAAACATAATTTATGGTGGTTCGACGTTAATTGCCTACGTCCATTTTGAATATCCTCTTTATTGCTTTATCAACTTCTTGAATGCAAGTATAATCCATAAAGAAAAGCTTGAATACAAGTTTGAGAAAAAAGGAAGCGAGTACAAAAATGGCAGAGTCTCCCTTTAGTTCTCTCAGAAACATCCCCCAAAAATGGACCTCTACCCCTCTATTTATAGATGAAGACATCCTGGCGCCTCAGAGCTCGGACTTCTCTTCATTCACTAAGGCCCATTACCGAGAAATCTCAGCCCAACATCAATACTGAATTGATAGTACCGATCTGAGCTTGCCGACCCCATAAGGATGAACTCATAATGTCGACCTGAATTCCAAACACACCGAACACTCTAAACATGCCAACCCAAGTACAAGCATAGGGAATGCCGACCCAAGCCTTCTACCGACCCGTGCCTCTTGCCGACTTCATGTCTTTACTCCACTGACCTTAAGCAACACCAAGCCCATAGACGTATGCCGACCTGATATAGACATATTGACCTGTTATGGTAATTGCCGACCCGAATAAGCTTTACCGATCCTTTATGAACATGTCGACCGCTTCAAGCTATGCCAACCCGATTCAAGTGCACCGGCCCCAAATACAAATGCTACTCCTAAACAGTGATGCCGACCCGAATATCGACCCAGAGTGAATGCTATACCGATCCTGGGCAGTGTCGAACCCTCGTGTATATGCCGACGTCTAGTAGCCATCCATATTAACCCGAAGTCAACCTCTTGTAGACCCAAAGTCAATGCTGAGATGACCCAAAGGTCCCTTGACCCTAATCAAACTTCTTAGCGACTCGAAGTAGACTCATTTCTCGATCCTGCTTCCATCAACAGTTAACTATGGCCTCCGTTACTACTGTTTTGTAGCCGGGCCAAGTCCCCGGGTAACACAAATCAAGTTCTAACTGGTTACATCTCAACCCTAGAATTGCATACCCTCCTATTGGATTCACAACCCTAAGGAAGTAACAAGGTAGGTGGTTTCTAAGAATAATCTATTCATCCAAACACTGAGATATAAATGAATGCGATGCACCGGTATCAAAAAGTACTCTAACTGGTATACTTTGAATCAAAAGTGTACCTTCCATCACAATCTTCGCTTTACCAACTACAGTAGGCCTAGCTGGTGCAATAGCAAAAACCTTTCCTTTATCTCCTCTGACTGGCTATGGACACTGATTCTTGTAATGCCCAATTTGATCATGGTAGAAGCACATCACATTCTTCTTATTTGCGGCCTTCTTACCGTTACCTGACCGTCATTCATTTGTATAATGATCCTTCTTGTCACACTTATAGAAAACTAACCATGCCTTTGCCTTCTTGGCAGTATCTCCCTTTTGCGCTCCCTACTTCTTAAATTACTTCCTCTTCTTCCCCTGAGAATCCTGAATTTCCGATGGCTTCTCTCTAGCACAACCAGCAAGCATCTCCTCATGGCGAATGGCCATCTCCACAACTAAATTACTAGGATCGCAATGATATGGAAGGGTCACCCTAGCAACTTCGGGCCTCAATCTCCTAATGAACTTCTCATTCTTTCTGATGACGGTGTCTATAGTATTATGTCCATAATGGGACAACTCCTCAAACTTAGTGACATACTCAACAATCGACATCTCTCCCTGCTCTAGATCCGTAAAGTTTCTCATCAGCTCTGACTTAGCAAACTCAGGCATAAACTTTTGCTCAAATCTCCTTTTAAACTCAGCCCAAGTTAACTGTTCTTTGGAACTTCGGCAATGATATTGTTCCACCAATGAAGCACCGACCCTTACAACTGCCTAGGGGCCAACCTTCTCTTTCGCCCATCTTCCAAACCTAAATCAGCAAAGATATGCTCACAGTGCATCATCCAATTCTTTACCTCAATAGCATCCTCTGTCTTCATGAATGGTTTCCCACCAAGACTGGTGTAGTCCTTTCTTAGCCTAGCAAAATTATTCCCAACTATAGCCATAGGATTAGCTCCTCCAACATTTCTAGTAACACCAGCAACAACTCCTGCCTGCATCATATTGATGAAGAACTGATACATCACCCCCTATCTAATGGTGGATTTGCAGCGTCCACATTGGCATCAGCGTTTTTTATTAGCATTAGCCGGTCGAACCCGGTTCCTTCTGGTGATGGGTCGAGCATTTTCAATGGTTGTGGTGCTTCCTCCATCGAGGTTTCCTCTTACGTTTCCTGCTTCCATATCTTCTTTCTTGTAAATCTGCATACAAGCCTTAGTAAGATACAGAAGAATGGTCTAAGAGAGCGAGGAATATGTACTTATATATAACTATATATCAAATACAAGTATGTTACTGTAATGTTAACCCAACCCAATCTTGTTATCTGATTCATTGGAATATGTTTGAAAAATCCTTTAGATTTAAGTTTCTTTTAAAGTTTATATGCTCTAATACCAACTTGTAACATCCCCTACTTGGAGGCCCAAAACTAACGGCTACGGATGCTATAGTCATCTATGGTTATTAATCCTTAGTGACTAAATACGGAAATGTTAGATACATTGATACACAAAAACTCAAGAATATAGAAAAAATTTAAAACAGAAAACAAAATCCACATTCCATTTCAAAATATTTCAAATTCATTACATAATCCCAGTGCATAGACTACATTCGGGCAAAATACACTTATTACAAAATATGCCAAGAGCGACATATGAAGATGCCCCCTTGGATGACTAGAGTATACAATAAGGCAATAAAAAAAATTTACCTTTACAACCAAATACAGTGGAAATAAAAGAACTCTAAGTAGCTAGCATGTCTCCTGCACATCACCGAAGCTTTATTCGTCTAAAAGAACATCTGAGAACCCTAAACCTCATATGAATAATAATATACCATCTCAAACCATTTAGATATCTAGTGAGATCACACCACTTAACGGAAAGGGTTTTCACCTCATAGTACCTTAAAAACTTTATAAGACAATATACCATGCTCCTATATCCACAACGGTTAAAAACAATTCAAAATAATATAATGACATGCAAAAAGGTAAATTAATATAGATTACCCATCCCCATTCATTCTGACTATCTGCATCAACTATAGTTTCTAGGGTTACTATTAATCTATTAGTTTCCATGGGCTTACCAATAACCTATTAAATGTTAATGGACTACTTTTCCGATTTCATAGTTTTCATGGGACTACTAAGAACCTATTGGTAACTCCAATATCTTTTCTCTTGTCCTAGTTTTAATGAGCTGACTAGAAACCTATTGATTGACTGTCAATATCTTAATCCGAACATAGTTTTCATGGGCTAATTATAAACCTATTGACCGTTGCCAATATCAAACATAGTTTTCATAGGCTGAATATGAACCTTTTGTCCCCTGCCAATTTTTTCCTTTATAATATTCTCATGGGCTTACTGTGAACTTATTGGTCCCTGCCAATATCTTTAATTAAGATTTTAACATTTCTTAAGTTATGTTCACCACTGAGTCAACCTAGCTGGTTATTCTGCCCTTCCCTAAAGTTCCATTATGGGTTAGTTATAATGTGAATAAATATATGAAGAAGTAATCACAACAACAAAATAATACCAACATATGTGGTTTAGTATCCTTGAAACCATTTTTATGTATAAACTTGGTAATCCCTTCAACCTGTTATTCAAGGAAAACTTCATTTCAAAAATCTATATTTATGCCATGGTTTTTCCTTTGAAATGAGATTTGGTTATTTGTTTTGAAAACCTTAAAACATCTCTTTTGACACCCCTGGATAACCTCCTTCGAAAGTAAAGAAAATTGCTTTTCAAAACACTATGAATATACCTTTTAAAGTCCTTGTTAAATAATCTCTTTCGAAACCAAATATACCTTTCGATGTTATCAAAACATAACTCAAAATCTTTAGAAACATAGCTCCAAAACAAGTGAAAGTACCCCTTAGAATGTATTGGGTTTTACTTTTAGAAACATCTTTTGGGTCAAAGTGAATATAGGTGAAAACACCTCCTTCGAAACTATTGATAAAACTGTTTTGGAAAAAATTTGATGGTTTCGAAACCATCTATTCAAAGCTCAAAACCTTTAAGTAAAACTTAGAAGGATAGTATTGAAACCCCCTTTCGACACCACCATCTACGAAACCCATGACCCCTTTCAAAAGATCTAGAAAATGGCTTAACAGAAGTTTAAAACAAAAGCACCCTTCGAAAGCATTGATGACTTCAGTACTCTCGAAAGGTAAAAAAAAAAGCGGTTGGGTTTCGACTGAGATGGAGCCACTACTTTCAAAAGCATTTTTTTATAAATAAAGTAACCCCTTCGAAAGCCAGTACCATTAAAACCTAAAATGGCAACCTAGTTTGAAAGCTATATAGAATTCGACTATGTCGAAAGCTTTAAGTAAAACAAATCATGCACTTAACATTTGAAAACAAAACTAAGTTTTCGACCCCATCGAAAGAATTGCTTTTGACACCATCGCTTTCGCCTTTCCTTCAATCCACTACGTACCCTAAGTGATACCTTGTGTATTGGTTTCGAACACATAGGTATCGGTTGGGTTGGCTTCGGTTGAGTTGGAGCGGAAGCGTTGGAGTCGAAAGGCACTACTAGAGGCGGAACCAACTTTTCTGAATAAAGGCTAAAATTATGCTACTTTTAGTAATTGCTTAACTGCCTTCTTATATCTAAACCTTTGATTCATTGCCTTAAAACTTTTCAAATATCTTACAAAATAGTTTTCACATTTATTAGATCTAAATAAAGGGAAAATTAACGTTTAAGCCCTTCCATTAAGCAAAACCAATAATGCAAACAAGTCTTTCATTCAAAATAATCTATTTTCCATAGCAAATCAATTAGGAAAAATCCCTAAAAATCACAAAAATTCTATTTCATCATGTTATCTAACATATTAATATTCCAGACCCAATTTCTTTCTGAAATACTCGAAATAAATTTTAAAACCAATTATACCATATTTTCCTTTAGAAATTCATAGTAAATTTTCCATAGCTTAGAAAATTACAAAAATTGAAACCCATCTCCAAAATCATGTTTTATTTAACATATAATTTTTCCATGGTATTCTAAAATCAATAACTTTCGGCTTTGCCCTAAAACTGTGCAAATTCATATGTAAATGAATTGATTTAAATCAAACATATAATAAAGCATATCATCATCCAAAACATCATAAAATCGAATTTAATCTTAAATCCGAAAAATGATCATAAAAAAATAGAGATGGAATGGATTATTATTCACCTTAAATATAATAAGGACTTTGAGATTTGTTGAAGAATAGTTCCTCCTAGCTTTGATTTAATTGTTATTCCTCTTTTTACTTTGTTAATGGTCGGCTTCTCTTAGGGTTTGATTTGCGTTTTAGACTTTTAGAATGAACGTGAAAATGAGAAAATGAAACATGAATGGGCAATTGAAAATAGATAGCCGTGTATAATACGGCTATTTACTAATATGATCATTTCTAAATTAATTAGCTTAAAACCATTTTAGCCCATTTATCTTATTATTATGCACAGCCTTAATTTATATTTTCAAATCTCAATCCTCTTGATTCTTTCATTATTCTATTTAATTTATATAGTTAAATCTCTTCAATAGTGTTATCAAAAATTTGGGAGGTTATATTTTCTAATAAGGGTAAAGTGCAAAATAGATTGTAATTCAAAGAGCATATTGTGACAAACTCCGTTGTGGTGGATCTTCTCACAAAAGAAATATCACTCAAGGTCTTTTATGAGCATCTTGCTCAATTGGTGTAACTTTTATATAAGAATATTTTGGTTCAAGGGATTTTTATCTGGTAGTGTCATATGACACGTTGCTTTATACTTTGATTACAAATATATATCATGTTCTTTTTTCTATCGGAAATAAAGCAATAAAGTTTTGTTTGTACTCTAGGTTGTTCATATATTGAACGTTTTGATCTCATTAAAGAAGGGCCGGTTCGAAATTGACATGTACAGATCATATCTCATGTAATTTCCATGTTACGCATCCATGATTGATCTATGTCGTTTGATTGTGTTGGTATATGTGACCGTTAGTGGGTTTAGTTATGTTAAAAGTAACGAAAGCCGCTTTGATCCTTTGCCAGCGTAGTTAATGGACGAGAATTTTTTAGAAACATCTTATGTTATAGATAGCAAATTGTGACGACCTACAAATTCGTACCCTTTGAATCGACAATAATCCACACATATCCGACCCAAAAAGCACAGACTGACGGAAAGTCGGGAGAAAGAAAAGAAGAGAGAAGAAGAGAAGAGAAGAAAGAGAGAAGATAGAACCAAACAGAACAATACAGAATCTCACATCGTAGCGGAAAACATATAATATCATATCAATGATCTTTACAGAACAGAAACTGTATATACATACATCAATCAGAGTTTAACAATCAATCAATAGTTATCAGCCTGGACAGTTATAATAACATGTCCTCACAATTGCCGATAATATACTACAACTAAGCAGCGGATAATAGAAAGTGTATACGAAATGAAGATCTCTAGCACTACCCTGAAGCTCCAAAAGCACCAAACTGAACCTGTAAATATACTCAGTCTGACCCGAGCATTGAAAGGGAAGAATGCCCGGATCAGTCTGGAAAACTAGCGTGAGAAACACACTCGAATGAATTTATTAAATTACCAAACTTTTCCTTCCAAAACAAAAGTATCTAATAAGACATGCCCACACATAAACATGGACATGTTTTTACCTTACGATAACTAAAACATTTCATATCAAATTCATGTTATATTATACTAGTGTCTAATATACAAATAATAATCAAAATAGCCGAAATTGTTACCATTATTAAATTCCAGCATACTAGGCTCTACAAAAAAAATGGCGAGTACGTAGTGGAGTTTGGATTTCCATATAAATGACCAGGTGAAGGGACTACCTTCTGGTAGTACATCTCTAGAGGAATGTACCGAGAAACCATCACAAAGCTTCTCTAACCAACACAAGACTGGCCTAGCTCTATAACTAGATAGTACCGAATATGTCATCCTTCGGTCGTTACCGATCTTTCACAAGGGCCCTCGAAGCATACAAAACACAATAATCAGATACACGACATCATAGAGCGTAAAGATATATCTAGAAGAGGATGGTCATACCCTACATGGGAGCGACCCACTTAGCCTTGCTGCATCTAACCCTGTTTTGGTCATTTCCAGTTGATGAGGCCTAAAGTAACGATTACCTTTCACATATCACATATCACATCACTTTGAATGCCACACATCCATTTTCGTTGACTACTAATTGCCTTCCACAGAAATACAACCCTTAAGCTCATGCGTCTCAAGGAGGGTATTAAGCTAAGAGAAGTTGCCTTCTCCGCCACCACTAATGTACGTTTGTAAAAACCAATGTACGTAATCTTAAGAAATGCAATGTCAGACAAACATCCATACAAGTTGTCCAAAAATAGGACAAATCGAAGGTACTTTTCTACCACATCCTGTCGGAAAATCCTTCGGATTAGTAGCGAATAGTCCTTGCATTGAATATTTCATAATGAAGAGACTACTGCTACTGGATGTATATTGTGATTTTAACCCCACACGATCAACAAGCAGTCCCCCACTATGAAAATCCTAAATATTAATATCATCAACAACCTGCACAATCGGACGCAAATACGTTGGTCCAAAGTGGTTACAAATAAATATGATCCCGATCTCTTCGCACCGACAACGCAAAAGCGTTTCTCAACCTCACACAGGAACTAAGTCTCACAGACTTATCACGTCTTCAACTTTCAACTTGCTATCCTTTGGCCAAGAAGGAAGCTCGATAGATTGGAGTAATACTCTGCATTGCATGAATCAACATCCTTAACACAAACGATAATTAAGCCTACACAGATGGCTACGTACTAAGCGTACAACTAAATAGTTTCTACATCAAGTCGAGGAACTAAAATGGCCAAATTTGATAGTCGGTTATTTAACTATCAAAGAAAAAAAACAAATATTTAGCATAATATGCAATCACTAGGCCCTTTTTAGTAATCTTTTATTAATTAAATCATTTGCCAAATATTCACATCAGATAATCCTTAAAAAGATATATTCTCAAAACATTTCAAATTTCTATATTGGAAAACATTTCCATATACTTATTTCAATAATATAAACATATTCACAATCAATTTTACTTTCAAAACTTAGAAAATATTACATATACTCAAATCAGGATTAAGTATATATTTATTCTTTAAGGAAAACATATTCTTAAACAAATTTATTTGGGTCAAAACGAACGTTGCGTAAATCGTCGTTACCTCAACCCAAAATCATCAGTATAGAGATTCGAAAATAAGATAGATATATAAATCCCTTATACTATATAAAATATCTCCTTTCGAAAATCATTTACTATAACAATAGTTTTATAGTCCTTCATTTCTTTATTCCTCGAAAACGTCTATTTCAACAAAGAATGTTGAAATTTATGGTTTCGATATTTAACACGTTTTAAAACATCTTCAAACCGTTTAACTCACTTAGAAGATCACTTTCAAAACATTTATTTAATTCAAAGATTGTACATTGTCTAAAATCGTGAATACAATTCATTTACTAAATCCAATGTTTCTACACATTTTCTTAAAGGATAATCCACTGTCCAAAATTGTGGATATAGCTCCTTTTACCGAATTCATTACTATTGCACATTAAGTTAAAGGATTATCCACTGTCCAAAATCATGGATGAAATTCCTATAATAAACTTCTATATTTAACTTATCAAAATCAATTGATTTCGGATTTATAAAACAATTTTTATAAATTCCATTTATATATTATAAAAACCTCCACTTATAAGATCCCTTTATTTATATGCCAAAACCCAAATTATAAGAAAATTACTTATAAATCATTTATTTACAAGTTGGTTCTTTTTTATAACACCATCAATTCATTATCTATAAATCTTATAAGATCAATTTATAACTTCATTTTAACACTTACAAAACTCCTTTACAAGTCCATTATTTTGATTTATAAAAATACCAATTTTATAAATCTTTTATATAGACCATTTATAATAATTCAAAAACTCAATTTAAACTATTTTTTTAAAATAATCAACTTCATATTTCAAAAATCACATTTCGATATATTTCACAAAAATCATAATTTTTAAAACATAAAAATTATAGCTTCTATTTATTTAAAATAAATCAATTTCCTTAACAATTCAAAAATTAATAAAACATATTTTTTCATAATCACTTGAAACTCCTTTTTAAATCGAAATCATCACTTTAACATTTTCACATTATCAAAAATAGGCCCAATGCTGCAACAGCACTAAATACATCAATCACAGCATCCAAAACATCATATATCATATGATAATAGCATATATCACAATATCTGCAAATAAAACCAATACTGGTGAGGAATCCAGTTGGATCCCTCTAACTTGTCACTTGCAACAAATATACATATTAGAATATGTGTACAATTTCCGCTTCGAGTTAGACGCGCGTACAGAGGGTCATCCGCTTATACACCAGAACGTATAGGGTCTCATCTACTCCAATAGGCAGGAATATATCCAAATACCAATCAATATATATATATAATATATAATCCAAACAATATTCAATCATCATAAATAAAATTTATTCTCAATTATATAAAAATATCAGTGAGTCAGAAAGATTGAATTGTACTCACTTTGATTCCAATCATAGTTGAAGTGTTTTATTCCGAATAAAATTAAACAGCCGTTTAATTTTACCCAAAATTTACACTAGCTCCAATTAACTCCAAACCAGCTCTAAAATGTAGTGCTCATCAAAACGAACCCAATGCAACTTGTTTTGTTAAAAATGGACCTCGTATGAAGAAGTTATGACGTTTTAAAGATCACATGAATTATTATATAAATAAATTTACAAATCTATTTAATTTTAAAACTGTACATTAATCCCGGCCGTTGCTTTCAAGAGATGAAATGATGGCCATCCATTCTTTCTTCTTCCATCGTGAATACCTATAGGGTTAAAGAACCTATCGGCCGCCCTTGTTCATGAATTATCGTGACCACCACGTCCACTTCAACGACGATCAAGCTCCGCCATTCAAAAGCTCTAGCTCCACTCTCCCAACGTCGTTGACCACGCTTGACTCGGTCATCTAGAGGCCTTGAAAATCATGCTCGAACCCAAGGCATACACGGCCGATTCTTGGTCTCTTCGCGATGAATTAGCACATCACAGCCGTTGGATTCGTAGATCTTGATGCGCTCTACAATGTTGTAGTTGAAGTTTTTGATAATTGTTGAAGGATTGGAAGATAATTTAGGAAGAAAGTCAAAAATATCAGCCATTGAAATATGAAAGTGACTGCTGTGAAACCCTAGTTAGGTTTTGTGAAAATATAGAAATTTTGAGGCCTTTTATAGAAAATTTACGCGCACTATTCATCCGGAAATTTTCCGAACTCAAAACGAAGCTTGCCGCCTGGTGTTTATAATGTTTTACCCTTATTCCAAATACAATGGAATATATATCGAGAGCCAATTCGATAGTATTTTAAAGATAGGTTTTTGAATCGACTTTTTAAATTAAAAAATTCACTTAAACAAATTTCTACGTATTTTAGCTTGCCCCGTACAAAACATAAATCCGATTGATACAAAAATTGAAATCTTATAATAATTTAACATTATGGATCCAATGAAACTAGTTTCATCGAAGTCCAAGATTGTTTGAAAAATGGCTATTTTTACTCGTTAATTAAATATTAAAATAATCAATTTCTACAAATTAACCTTTAATTTAATTTTAAAAGTCCACTAACATCATTATAATTCAAATAGAATTTAATTTAACTTTATAAATCATTTTCATTCACATTAAATTCAATTTCTAATTATTTCAGCAATTTCAAATATTAAATTTACGATTTAATTATCCAATTAAATCCCTATATTCGAAATATAAGTTATTCAGCTTATTAAATTAACTTATGAATATTTAAAATCGATAAATATTTGAATTTCAAATGACTGAAATTCCAGGCCGTTACATTCTCCCGTACATAAAATAATTCGTCCTCGAAATTACCAAGTAAGAAAAAGTCACAAAATCCATTAACTTTCAAAAACAATTTGTTCAAACTAGATTTCAAATTCATTTAAATCTTTTAACTTTTTCAAAATCATTTAGTTAAACTTCTTACAACAACTTCTCCAAGTTTTCAAATCCATTCATAGTTATCTTTTCAAAACCAACTAATATCATTTCAAATTATAACTCAAAACCAAATTTTAATTATCAAAATTTTCCAAAATTTTCTAACGCCTTACATTTTCAGAAAAAATCGCCATAGTCTCCTTTGCGCGGTTCAATCGTAGTAGGATCACAATATAAATATATATATCACAAATATACATCTCATCTTCGAGGATGAGGCATCCCGCAGGAAAAGAAGTGTTAAAGTACGATATGTAATCCGAGATATGTAACTTATATATCATTAGCGAGAACATACGGCTAATATAACACGAAGCATGCTCCAAATGCGAAGCAAACACCATCCGCACCTACTAAATAGTCAACAAACAAATGAGAAACATGTATATATGAAAAGTAATATCAATATACAACATATACCAATATAACAACTATATATGCCAATATAGAAAATGCAACAAAAGAAACAAATCCAACCATCAAACAACTATTATCCAATAAAAATCCAATAAATCAATATCTATCCAATCAATCCATAACCAAATCAATATAAATTCACTTCTCATTAATATTTATTGGATTGATTTTCAATTTAATCACGTTCGATTCATTAACATTGGATTTTACTAACATTCATTTATTCATATTCAATTAGTTTACATTCACTAATTTAAATTTATTTTTGTTCGCTTCTAATTCAAATCAAATTCTATTCTATTTAGATTCACTTACTTCCAATTTGGATTCAATTATTTAGCTTTCAGTTTCATTAATTCAACTTCATTAACATTTAGTGAATCTCTTTTCAATCAACTAACAAACAATATATAACAAACAAAACCAAATTTATTTACTTTACATTCAACGTTCATATTTACTTTGTTTACCTTCAGTTTGGTTTTGATATCTAATTCACTTTCATTCAAATATTCAATTGCTAATTCAATTTGCACTTCAAGCTGAATTTCATTATATAACTCAAGTTCACATTCATTAATTGCTTCATTGTTAATGTTAATTCCAACATCATTCAACATTACTTAAGTTAAATTTCATTTCACTCTCACTTGCATTTACTTTTACTATACAACTTAAATTCACTCTATTTTAACTGAAATTTTATTTTATTTAACTTTTACCTAAGTCAAGTTCATATTGCTATTCAAATTTAGATTTTGTTTTGCTTAACAAAAATGTTTAACCATTTTAACAATTAGTTTTACTTACATTTTCTCACTTTATAAATTATACAAATTATTTATTTAATCTTTCAAATTCATATTATAATCACTTACCACTTAAGTTTAATTTCCATTTCAATAACTTATCCAATCCAGTTCAAATTATTCAACCTTCCTTTAGTTAAATTTCAAATCATATATTTATTATGCTAACTCAACTTTATTTAACTTTACCAAGATACATTTTTTTATCTCATATTATAAGTCCAAAACTCATTTCACATATATTTATCAATTACAACTTGGATTTTAAATTCAAATTCGTTTATCACAACAAACTTCGATTTCAATTTACTATTTGTAGCAAATCCATCACATAGAAACTCGAAAATGATACTAATGATGCTGCAGTCATCACCCTTATTATTTTTCGGCAACAATAGTGAATTCAGTGCTTTATATTCTTTTTCAAAAATTATTTTATTCATAAATCACATATACAAATCTTCTTACTTGTATGACTTCATTTATTTTACTTCACTTACATAAGATTCATTCCAAATTCATTTATCTTATTTAGATTTATAACAATATAATCTCTTTAAATCTAGAAAAATAACTTTCAAAAGTAAACGGGATTCAAATTCTCAAATTCACAGTTTAAATTCATTTTTTTATTTACAACTCATATTTATAAATATACTCATATTGTTTCATTTCTTATATATAAGATTATTTCACTATTGTAAATCGTATTAATAGTAATTTCATACTTTATAATTCATTTGCTTATATAATCTATTCTTTTACAATTGTTGTTTTTATTTAAATAATTCAAACAGCTTTTTATTAACTAATATATATATTCATTTTCAAATAACCAAACAATCATTTTATATACACTTTAATAATTTCTAAAAAATTATTTCTTTATATATGAAACATAATGGAGGTAAAATTATTTCATTTACCCAATTTAAAAAGATACTATGTCGACTTGCCTCGTTTAAGCGTGTAGAAATCCCTATCGATAACATGACGTCCCACATACTGACCACAATTCACAAACAACTCAATGGATAAGCAAACACAATATAAAACATTTTATAATCACTAACAAATACACGCTCATATATATAATACACTCAAACTCAACCTAGGGTGCTATTGTCCCTATTTATACTGAGTACACATCAAAGCCGAGGAACATACAAATCTAGGCTCTAATACCACGTGTGACAACCCACAAATCTGTACCTTTTGAATCGACAATAATCCACACATGTTCGACCCAAAAAGCACAGACTGACGGAAAGTCAGGAGAAAGAAAAGAAGAGAGAAGAAGAGAAGAGAAGAAAGAGAGAAGATAGAACCAAACAAAACAATATAGAATCTCACATCGCAGCATAAAACATATAATATCATATCAACGATCATTACAGAAATAGAAACTGTATATACATACATCAATCAGAGTCTAACATCAATCAATAGTTATCAACCTGGACAGTTATAATAACCGGTCCTCACAATTTTCGATAATATACAACAACTAAGTAGTGGATAATAAAAACAGATACGTGTGTACAAAATGAAGATCTATAGTTCTTCTATTGAAGCACCAAAAGCGCCAAACTGAACTTGTAAATATACTCGGTCTGACCCGAGCATTGAAAGGGAAGAATGCTCGGATTAGTCTGGCAAACCTGCATGAGAAATACACTCGACTGAATTTATTAAATTACCAAACTTTTCCTTCCAAAACAGAAGTATCTCATAAGATATGCCCATACATAAACATGGACATGTTTTTATTTTATGATAACTAAAACATTTCATATCAAATTCATGTTATATTATATTAGTGTCTAGTATACAAATAATAATCAAAATAGCCGAAATTGTTATCATTATCAAATTCCAGCATACTAGGCTCTACAAATAAAATGGCAGGTATATAGTGGAGTTTGGATTTACATATAAATGACCAGGTGAAGGGACTACCTTCCGGTAGTATATCTCTAGAGGAATGTACCGAGAAACCATCATAAAGCTTCTCTACCAACACAAGACTGGCCTACCTCTATAACTAGATAGTACCGAATATATCATCCTCCAGTCGTTACCGACCTTTACCAAGGGCCCTCGAAGCATACAAACCACAATAATCAGATATACGATATCATAGCGTGTAAAGATATATCTAGAAGAGGATGATCATACCCTACTTGGGAGCGACCCACTTAGCCTTGCTGCATCTAACCCTGTTTTGGTCATTTCCGGTTGATGAGGCCTGAGGTAACGATTACCTTTCACATATCACATGTCACATCACTTTGAATGTCACACGGCCATTTCCATTGACTACTAATTGCCTTCCACAAAAATACAACCCTTAAGCTCATACGTCTCAAGGAGGGTTTTAAGCTAAGAGAAGTTGCCTTCTCCGCCACCACTGATGTATGTTTGTAAAAACCAATGTACGTAATCTTTAGAAATGCAATGTCAGACAAACATCCATACAAGTTGTCTATGAACAGGACAAACCGAAGGTACTTTCTACCATATCCTATCGGAAAATCCCTAGGATTAGTAGCGATAAGTCCTTGCATTGGATATTTCATAACGAAGAGACTACTGCTACTGGATGTATATTGCGATTTTAACCCCAAACGATCAACAAGCAGTCCCCCACTATGAAAATCCTAAATATCAATATCATTAATAACATACACAATCGAACGCATATACATTGGTCCGAAGTGGTTTTCAGATAAATATAATCCCGGTCTCTTCTTACCAACAACGCAAAAGCTTTTCTCAAACTCACATTGAAACTAAGTCGCATAGACTTATCACGTCTCCAACTTTCAACTTTCTATCCTTCTATCAAGAAGGAAGCTCGATAGATTGGAGTAATACTCTACACTATCGAATCACCATCCTTAACACAAACGATAATTAAGCCTACACAGATGGCTACGTACTAAGTGTATGACTAAATAGTTCCCACATTAAGTCGAGGAACTAAAATGGCCAAATTTGATAGTCGATCATTTAACTATCAAAGCAAACAAACAAATATTTAGCACCATATGCAATCACTAGGCCCTTTTTATTAATCATTTATTAATTAAATTATTTGCCAAATATTCACTTCAAATTATCTTTAAAAAGATATATTCTCAAAACATTTCAACTTTCTATATTGGAAAACATTTCCATATACTTATTTCAATAATATAAGCATATTCACAAATCAATTTTATTTTAAACACTTAGAAAATATTACATATACTTAAATTAGGATTAAGTATATATTTATTCTTTAAGGAAAACATTCTCTTAAAAAAAATATTTAGGTCAAAACGAATGTTGCGACGTTACGACAACCCAGAATCATCAGTATAGGAATTCGAAAATAAGATAGATATATAAATCGATTATACTATACAAAACATCTCCTTTCGAAAATCATTTACTATAACAACGTTGTTATAGTCCATCATTTCTTTATTCCTCGAAAACATCTATTTCAACAATGAATGTTGAAATCTATGGTTTCGATACTTAACACGTTTTAAGACATCTTTAAACCGTTTAACTCACTTAAAAGATCACTTTCAAAACATTTAACTCAAAGATTATTCACTCCCAAAATTGTGAATACAATTCATTTACCAAATCCAATATTTCTACACATTTTATTAAAGGATAATCCACTGTCCAAAATCGTGGATATAGTTCCTTTTACCAAATTCATTACTATTACACATTAAATTAAAGGATTATCCATTGTCCAAAATCGTGGATGAAATTCCTTTAAAAAACTTCAACATTTAACTTATCAAAATCAATTGATTTCGGATTTATAAAACAATTTTTATAAATTCCATTTATATATTATAAAAACTTCCACTTATAAAATCCCTTTATTAACCAATTCCATTATATCATTTATATGCCAAAACCTAAATTATAAGCAAATTACTTATAAATCATTTATTTACAAATTCATTCCTTTTTATAATATCATCAATTCATAGTATATAAATCTTCTAAGATCCATTTATAACTTCATTTTAACACTTACAAAACTCCTTAACAATTCCATTGTTTTGATTTATAAAAATATCAATTTTATAAATCTTATATATAAACCATTTATAATAATTCAAAATCTCAATTTAAACTATTTTATAAAATAATCAACTTCATATTTCAAAAATCACATTTCTATATATTTCAGAAAAATCCTAACTTTTATAACATAAAAATTATAGCTTCTATTTATTTAAAACAAACCAATTTCCTTAACAATTCAAAAATTAATAAAACATCTATTTTCATAATCGCTTGAAAATCTTTTTTAAATCGAAATAATCACTTTAACATTTTTAAATTATCAAATATAGGTTCAATACTGCAACAGTATTAAATACATCAATCATAGCATCTAAAACATCATATATCATATGATAACAGCATATGTCACAATATCTGTAAATAAAACCAATACTGGTGAGGAATCTAGTTGGATCCCTCCAACCTGTCACCTGTAGTAAATATACATATTAGAATATGTGTATAATGTCCGCTTCGAGGCAGACGCGCATACAAAGGGTCATCCGCTCATACACGGGAACGTATTGGGCCTCATCTGCTCCAATAGGCAGGAATATATCCAAATTCCAATCAATATATATATATAATATATTATATATCATCCAAACAATCATCAATCATCATAAATAAAATTTATTCTCACTCATATAAAAATATCAATGAGTAAGAAAGAGTGAGTTGTACTCACTTTGGTTCCAATCAAAACTGCAGTATTTTATTCAGAATAAAATTAAACAGCCATTTAATTTTACTTAAAATTTACACTAGCTCCAATTAACTCCAAACCAGGCTAAAATGTAATGCTCATCAATACGAATCCAACATAACTTGTTTCGTCAAAAAGGGACCTCGTATGAATAAGTTATGACGTTTTAAAGATCACACGAATTATTCTATAAATAAATTTACAAATCTTTTTAATTTTAAAACCCTACGTTAATCTCGGTCGTTGCTTTTAGGAGATGAAATCGTGGTCACATATTCTTTCTTCTTCCATCATGAAAACCTATATGGTTAAAGAACCCATTAGTTGCCCTTGCTCATGAATTATCGCGACCACCACGTCCACTTCAACAACGATCAGGCTCCGCCATTCGAAAGCTCTAGATCCACTCTCCCTACGTTGTTGACCATGCATGACTCGATCGTCTAGAGGCCTGGAAAATTGTGCTCGAACCAAAGGAATACACGGCTGATTCTTGGTCTCTTCGCGACAAATTAGCACATCATAACTGTTGGATTCGTAGATCTCGATGCGCTCTACAATGTTGTAATTTAACGTTTTTGATAATTGTTAACAGATTGGAAGATAATTTAGGAAGAAGACTCGAAAATATCGGCCACTGAAATATGAAAGTGGCGGCTGTGAAACCCTAGTTAAGTTTTGTGAAAATATAGAAATTTTGAGGCCTTTTATAGAAAATTTACGCGCACTATTCATCCGGAAATTTTCCGAACTCGAAACGAAACATGTCGCCTGGCATTTATAATGTTTTACTCCTATTCCAAACACAATGGAATATTTATCAAGAGCCAATTTGATCGTATTTGGAAGATAGGTTTTCAAATCGGTTTTTAAATTTAAAATTCACTTAAATGAATTTCTACCCGTTTTAGCTTGCCTCGGACAAACCGTAAATCTGACTGACACGATGTTTGGAATCTTACAATAATATAACATTACGGATCCAATGAAACTGGTTTTGTCGAAATCCAATACTATTTGAAAAATGGCTATTTTCACTCGTTAATTAAATATTAAAATATTCAATTTCTACAAATTAACTTTTAATTTAAATTTAAAAGTTCACTAATATCATTCTAATTCAAATACAATTTAATTTAACTTTATAAATCATTTTCATTCACATTAAATTTAATTTCTAATTATTTCAGAATTTTCAAATATTAAATTAACAATTTAATTATCCAATTAAATCCCTATATTCAAAATATAAGTTATTCAGCTTATTAAATTAACTTACGAATATTTAAAATCGATTAAATATCCGAATTTTAAATGACTAAAATTCTGGGTCATTACATAAACTTTGGAGCTCATAAAGTTATACAAGTTTATAAGGTTATTACATAGATGGCACAAGGGGAGATTATTGGAAAATTTCAACATGTAAACCATATATGTAAAATAAAATGTATTGTACTATTTTGATGTAAAGTCTAACTAAAGTGATCAAATTATGAATTAAAGTTAATAGGTATAATTGTCATGTTATTAATGTGTAGATACCAGAGCAATTCTAATTTGTTGAAGGACCAAATTAGAAAATGCCAACATTATAAATAAAGGGTTATGGTCCCCAAATTACATAAGCTCTAGTTATTCTCCTAATTTATTCTATGAAAATAAATCTAAGGTTTATGTCAATTTGGAAGCTCAGATCCAACTCTTATCTTTCAGATCTATCTCTTTCTCTTATCAGTTTATGAAAGCAGAAAATATGGATTCAGATCTAGAATAAAATCTAAGGCTTGTGTTAATATGGAAAACCAAATTAAATTTTCTTTTACAATCAACAACCATGAATTCTGGTATGGCTTCTGCTAATTTGTTTACTTTCCTTCGGTTTCTTCTTAATTAAATCAATATGGATCATCTATTTAGACCTAGGGTTTCATGATTAATCAATCCTAAAGTATATTGAAATCATAACATTAACTAGTTATGTTTTAACATTTTCTAGTATTAACTAGTTGTGTTTGAACGTTTGCTAGTATTAACTAGTTGTGTGCATTTTCAGAATGCAAACGAGGAATCAAAAGATGTTACATCAACTTCTAGAAAAAGCCAGTCACGCTATTTGGCTATTTTTAATCATTTATTAGGTTGATATAGGCTTGACTACTTTGAATTTTAACTGTGCAAAACCATGAATGTAGGTATTAAGTAGCATGTGGAAAAAGATATCGATGAAGTGGGAAAATTGCACATTTGGCAAAGTCAAAATTTGAAGAACTAGAAAGAAACGTATGTTATTTTTTTCCATACTCTCGACACTTTAGCTATGTTTGCAATTATAACTGCTTAGGTTATAAAACTCCAAAAATAATCTTCAATCATTGAGGCAATTGTTGTTACCTCCTTCTGCTCTTTGAAACCTACAGTCATGTATAAGATTTACCTTTTATCTTTGTAGAAAATCCTGGTGAACTGAAAATACTGACCTATAGATCAAAACTAAAATACTATCAAAAATGGCTAAGTAGTGGATAGAACCAAAATAGATTGCTCCATGTATGTTGTACCAAGTTTCATATAATTGCATTGTATAATATGTGTATTTAAGTTTATATGGGTCGTTACACCTAGCAATGGACTGTATAAATTTTCTTTTATGTGTTTGTTCTTTTAAAATTTCCATTAAGAAGAAAAACTGATTTGGAGAATTTCTGCACATGAATCATCTTTAATCAATAAAAATGTTCATACCTTATATTTTGTTTAACCTGCACCTTTTTCATTCAATCTCCTAGAAGCCTGTGGTAAACTGAAGTTGTCTACACTGTCATGTTACCACTATTTTTCTATGCTACTCATTCAGAGTTAGAAAATCTGATTTGTACATCTTAGCATCTCTTGCCATAAGTTTTGGTCTATCCTATGCTCCTCTGAACTTCATCAGCTCGACACTTCATCATTTCCGCACTTTGGCACTTCATGCTTGTTTCAGCTCATACTTCAACACTTCATCGCTTGCTTGTTTCCGCTCACACCATACGCCCTTTGCCTCAGGATAGGTGACATTTCAACTCTTACTTCTATGCTTACCATTGTTAAATTTTGGCGACACTATATAGATAAATTGAAGTGGTTAGAAATAGCTTGGTGATGAAGAAGACGGTTCGCAAATCGAAGCTCGGAGGAGGAAGATATGGCGATGAAGGTGGAGTGCTATGACCAACATCGGGCGACAGACGTCTGTCATAAAGTGACAGACATCTATGGTAGTAGGATTTGGAATCTAAGGCTTGGGGCAGACGTCTGTCACTTTGCGACAGATATCTATGGTTTCAGGGAATGCTTTCCTAAAACTTAAGATAGACATCTGTAATAATGTGACAGACGTGTGTGACGATTTTCAGTCTATTTTGGACGGGACTTGGTGTGATGATTTGTGAAGCTTCAATCGGCATTTCGAGAATTTACCTAGGTTTTATACTTTCCTATATAAGCTATTTTCAAATTCGAAAGAATGGATCAATTCAAGAGATTAAGGGTTTTATCCTCCATTAAAATAGGGTTCATCAGAACCTAGTTTTCTTCAATTCTCTTCTTCATAAATTGTTCTATTATTAAATATTGATCATTGTAATCTATCTCTTGTGCTCTTCTCATTGGTATTAATAAAACCTCTCTCTCATAGTATGTAACAACCCGTATATTTGTCGATTTTATATTTAAATATTTTATCGATACTCGGAATTTAGTCCGAAAAGCTACTTTTTGCATACGGTCGAATTGGGACTCGAGACCCCTTCCTTTGAGTTCAAAACGCCGTTTGTGACCTTTTTGAGTGTAAACTTCGATATGTTTAGAGTTAGTAAAGTTTTGCTACTTTTTCACTTAGGACTTTGGTTTGGGCTGAGCCCATTAACCCCACTTAACTCAGTTCCAACCCTCTCCTCTTCATTACTTCATTTCATATTCCTAACACTTTAAGCTTTAAGCAAAAATAGTGGAAGAGAGTGGAAATTAGAAATTCCAAGCCCTAGTTTCATTGCAAATCCAAGATCCAGCTCCAAATTCTAAGAGAACCCATTAGTAAGTATCTCCTTCTTCTTCCCCAACTCATTCTCCCTTTGATTTCAGAAAAAAATTCCAAAACTTAATTTGGGAAATATTTCTCTTTTAAGCTTAGAATCAAGCTTCTTGAGTTCGGATTGAAGTGTGGTTGATCTTCCTTTACTTTCAAGCTTCTTCTTCATTGATTTGGGTTCAAAGGTGAGATTTTTATCTCACATCTATGACTATAATTATCTTTGGTTGTTAGGTTTGAATTCCTAACACTTCTTAATGTGAATTTGCTCTTGATTTGGATTGGTTTTGTGAATATTCTAATTTTTGGGTTTTAAGTCAAATTTGTGTGAAAATCCTTTTATGGGTGTTTGATCATGCTTTTGGTGATGCATCGAGGAGCATATAGGGTCGGGTTGCCAATTGGCATAAACCCTTAGAGCCAATGTTCGTCCGGTTGCTTTTTGGAAGAGTTTGCTCTTCATTTGGATAGGTTGAAAAACAGCCCAGGCAAGATTCAGTCGACTGAAAAGTCTGTTCAGTCGACTGAACCTAGAACCCAAAAATTCCCAGGCATGATTCAGTCGAATGAATCCTCTGTTCAGTCGACTGAACCTGGAAACAGAAAGTTTCCTGAACCTGAAAAATTTTCAGGTACAAGGTCAGTCGATTGAAAACTCTGTTCAGTCGACTGAACCTACTGTTTGAGTCCATTTTGCCTTTTTGGATTGAATTTCCAATGTTAATCGATTCGTGTTGATTCCCTTTTGTTATTATCACTTATTATCGACTTTGATGACATTTTCTTCGTGATTTTTGGGAATACCCATTTTGATGGATTCGGATCGATTTCTTTGGATTTTTATTCACGTCTTTGAATGTGAATTTTGGTGGTTGATTGTTCTACAATCATTTTCGTGTTTTGTCACTTTAAAAATATAAAGGTTTCAATACTAGTAGTAAATATCAAAACTCTTTCCCCAAACGATTTCAATTCTATTTTGATACCAAATTCGTTTTAAAACCGTTTTCCAATCTATTAGTATATACAAACCTTTACCTCAATCGTATGAGAAATCTAATTAAACGACTTAGTAAAATAAGTGGTATGAAACGCTTGCGTTTACTTCATCGGTTAATTCTTGGACTTGTTCGATTGAATCTCTTGTGACAAATTTTCTAGTGGAGATCTACAATTTGTTCGTAAATATTTAAGTTAAGCTAGTGGTTATGAGACATGAAGCTAAGCTCATATATTTACTAGCTTACTGTAATTGACAATTTTGATGATCATGACGATCATTTTTGTGATTTAGACTAGCAATTGTGCGATGTCTCTTTGTCCACGTGGAGGAAAGTAACTCATTTTATTGAGCTTCGTCTCATTTCTTTTTGGGGTAGCTCCCCATGGCCTTTGGGCCGTTCGTGTATCAAAAATTAATGGCTAGCTACCATGAGATAGCTTCTCGTTCGTGTGTCAAAAATTAATGGCTAGCTACCATGAGATAGCTTCTCGTTCGTGTGTCAAAAATTAATGGCTAGCTACCATAAGATAGCTTCTCGTTCGTGTGTCAAAAATTAATGGCTAACTACCATGAGATAGCTTCTCGTTCGTGTGCCAAAAATTAATGGCTAGCTACCATGAGATAGCTTCTCGTTCGTGTGATAGGCCTTCCCCCCCCCCCTTTTCTTGTGACTTCTGGATTTCGTGTGTTGAATTCTGGAATTTATGCCTCACCTATTTTCGTGATTTCCATTGATAAGTTTTATCAATATTTATGCATTGGTGAATTTGTGTGTCATTGACTTTTGTGAATACAAGTTTTGGGTATGAAACCCTTTTTTGATCTTTGTGAAGATTTTTGTGGAATTGAACGATCTTTTGTTGATCATCATTTGCATGCTTATAGTAGTATGCCATTACGGATATTACATGTTTATGCCATATCTTTTACTTTATATCGTTTCATCTGATATTTATAGTTAGACTGATCCGTTTATTATTTTCTTATTAAATAATACTCGGGTCAGACCGAGGTGTTACAGGTGCTTCATCTTGACTTCTCACTTGGGATTGATCTCTTTGACTTTTGGCTAACTACTTAGATTAGTAGTTTATTTTGTTGCATACACTTGAGATATGGACTCATAGTTGTATTCTTTTGTATAGCACATGTTGCTATTATTTTGTATTATTGTGGATTTTTTTGACCACTACTCTGATATACACTTTCTTGTGTTAGTTATATATTCATATCTTCTTCCGCCTATGTGATATGAATTATCTGTGACTGATTTGTGTTATGTTTATTTCTATATTTGTTTTCGAAGATTATTATAGCCACTGTGTAGTAGCTTTGTGTTTGTATCGGTAGGTCGGATTTCCTCTTGAAATAAAATGCATGTTATACTATCTGACATATCGGTGCTCGCGCAAAGCAATTACACGGATGGTCGCTCCTCAACAGCCTTATTCTCCGTGCTAGTTGACAGCATTACACCGTAGTGTTCCTGGCTAGCGTGGGTATAGAGGTGGGGCGTCACATAGTAGATGTACACTAACATAACATTAGTAGAACCACTATAAATCGGTGTGTGATTTATTTTTCGTTATTGCTTTGATTTTATATTGCTTGTTGGTAATTATGATTGATTTTGGATTGGTTAAGTTTGGATTGAGATATCGATTGGTTGTTTTTACGCTATTTACCACGATCTCATTTTTTCGCATTGCATTGGGGTTTTGGTTTGAGTGGTCTTGAGTCAAAATCGCCATAACATTTTGTATCGGAGCTTTGATGTTGGTAGGTGGTTATAGAAATGCCAGAATCGAATAATACCTCGGGTGGTTCCTCAATGGTTAGTCCAAGTGATGTAACGTCGTATGTATGTGGATCATATGCATTTTCGCGATCACAATTGCTAATAGACAAGTTGAATGATGATAATGATTTTAAAAAATCGCAATGGAAGATGAAAGCAGTTCTAAGGTGGAATCGAGTGCATCGGATAAGTATCATTTGTTGTCGGCAGACATCTAGGATGTTGAGAGAGATGAAATGGAAGAGTGAGCATTCATTACACTTCAATTTGCTATGGGAGAGAATGTTATCTTCGAAATTAGTGGTGAGTCTACCGCTAAGGGTATATAGGACAAGTTTAAGGAGTTTTATATGAAGAAGTCACTAACTTATCGTTTGTTCTTGTTGCGAACATTCTTTACCTGTAACATAAAGGAGAGTAACTTGCTTAAGGCACACTTGAATATCTTTGATGATTGCTAATGAAGATGAAGACAGTAGATTTGAAGATTGAGGAAGAGCTAAAGGTGATGATATTGTTGTATTCGTTGCTGGACCGTTATAGGGGTTTCTCAAATAATTTGATCTATAGATGGGATACTTTGACTCTAAGTGATGTCAGAACGGGTCTTCTTAACGGGAAGTTACGAGATCAAATGAAGGAGTTAGGTGATGGAAGTAGTGGTGCTAGTAATAGTCATAATTTACTTGTGGAGAAGGAGAGATATGAGAAGAAAAGTTACCTGGGGAATTCTATATCAAGAAAGCCTGCTTGGAGAGGAAAGTCAAAGGAAAGAAATAGCAAGTGCTTTTGTAAGAAACCTGTCATTGGAAGAATGAGTGTCCGGACAATGAGAAAGCGAAGAAGGAAATAACAACTTCATCCGTAGCGGTGGAGAGTGGAGTTGGTGAGGGAGATGTAGATGTGTTGACGGTGGTAGCATTAGATGTTTTGGGTAGTGAATGGATGCTCGATTCGGTGGCATCTTATCATATGATACGGAATAGGAATTTTTTTCTTCTTACATCGACAAAGAAGTAAATTCAATTGTTATGGGTAATGGTGTTATTTGTAAGTCAAAGAGCATTAGTTTTGAGCAAATTCGAATGTTTAACGGAATGGTTTGTACTCTCACTAATGTACGCTATGTTTCGGGATTTTGGAAGTCCCTTATATCTTTGGGGAAGTTGTGGTGATGAAGGGTTCTATGACTCATGGAGTTTATTTACTTCAAGGTATGACTATAGAAGGTAAAACTTTTGTGGGAGTTGATAGTTCTCGTGACTTGGATGCGACTAGATTGTTGCATTTGAGGTAAGGTCATGTCTCGAAAAGGAGTTTGGATATTCTTCGAAAGAGGGAGATGATCGATAGAGAGAGTTTCAAAAAACTAGAGATTTGCAAGGAATGTGTCATGAGGAAGCAAACTAAAGTATTATTGTGACGACCCTGAGTCGACCTTCGAAAATCGGCATCGAATACGACACTCGTATTCCAATGCCACAGATCCAAACGTCGAATCTGGTTCGTCGGAGCTTATAACACATCAAGTATAACAACACACGGAAGAAAAAGAAATGAATATCAAATACAACTCCAATGATACAATATCCATTGATATACAACAATGATATCAATATGATACAAGAATATCAGAGACAATAAACAATAGCGGAAAACGAATAGCAAAAGAGATATCTCCAATATCAAACTGCAACTCCAATCCAATGCTCCAAAGCCACTAACTTGAACCACCATCATGTTGTACAAAGATAAGCAAGTCTCGTCCGTGAATCCAAAGACTCCAATATCCAAGATCTCCAAAGAATACCAAAGAGAAAGCTAAAAGCTATCAAATCGATATCTACTATCTAACTATCTGAAAAACCAAACTCCAGACTACCCGTGTGGAAAATTGTGGGCACCAAGAGTTTAGGAAGGGAACAATAAACTCCAGGTCAGTCATAAGACTGGTATGAGCAAACAAAAATAGTTTTGTCTTTAAAACAAACAAAAGAAATTTTAAGTTGAAATCCGCAATGCTTTTTGGAAAATGAAACTACCATAAGGCCTCCCGGCATACACACCATGCAATCGCACACTTGGGGGAGATTTCTCCTTATGATAGTCAAACATGCTTAATACGAAAAATCTTTGAAATATTATCATTAGTGCATAGTGCATGAAACATTTTCGAAAGTATAATATTAATCTTAGCCAGCATATGTACCATTATAGTATGCCTACTATAGCTATCATGTTAGATGGCAGGTTCTACAACTAAAACCGTACAAGGCACGTATTGGTGATTGGATTTCCAACAAATGGGCAGGCTAAGGAACTTCCTGGGCCACATGTGTACGCCTTTGGAGGGATGCACCGAGAACCTACCCGGCTCTCTGCTAAAACAAGGCCGGCTTCCCCCTTCTCGGGGAATAAAACCTAAGATATGCTACCCCCGGTCCTTTGGAACCTTTAACTGAGGATCATCAACACCAAACAACATCACATAGTAATAAATATACTACAGTGCCCACATGAGTAAGTATCTAGGCTCCATACCATGATACTACCCTTTTCCAAAAGGAATGGTCATACCCTAGGGGAGCTACCCCTGAAACCTTACCGCATCTTTCCTGTTTCTACCATTACCGGGTTGTGAGGCTCGATGAGGTCTCGTCCACAAAGCTATGCTTTTCACATAAGCCATGCTTCAATCAACAAATGATCAGCAGCACTTCGTATGCCACATTACCAAATTGGGAATGTATCACTAGTAACCATCAACTACATAACCTCTGAGCTCGTACGTCTCAGAGAAGGGTGTTGAGCTAAGATAATAAATCTTCGCCACCAAACAGAAATGTATTTGATAGAAACCGGTTTTACATCTCAAAGTGTAATATCATACACACATCCATACAAGTTTGTTTCGGGTTCGAACAGAACTGAAGGCACTTCCGAAGAAGCCCTTGCAATCCGGATAATTTCTAATCACGTCCGGACTCCCCATCACAATGGGTGCTCAAATCTCTATAACGAGGCCATTCGGTGCAAAGACATTTGAAAAGTCATCCTTTCGCTTTCGAAAGTATCCGGTCTTCACCACCGATCTTCAAATGCTATCCATATCGTCGTATCATTATTCGGAATGGGTTATATGACACGAGGTCCTCTCCCGGCTAAACCGAATAATAAGCGCAATATTTAAAAACATATGGATAATGAGATCTCAGTTAAGTCACAACTTTAAAACCCAAAACATTTATTTCAAATGGTTTAAATAAATTACCATTTACAAATCTTTTAAACAAAAAGATTTACTTCCAGAAACCTTTCAATGGTTTAAACAATTTCCACTTTTTAATCTTTCAAACAAAAGATTCACTTTTAAACCCCTTTTTAATTTAAAGCAAGGATCACCAATCTTTAACATAGATTCGTTTATAACCTTTCAACAACAATTCCATTTCAAGTTGGATTAACTCATTTGGTCTTTAAATTATTAAAGAAACATTTTACAGCTTTCAAAACCATTTACAAAAATTCATTCATAACTTTCAAAACAATTCCCGTTTCAAATCTTTTATATATGAAATATACACCATTTAAAAACCCTCTTCAGTTTCAAAATAGGGTTCAACTATCTTTTACAAAGATTCAATTATAGCTTTTCAAAACCATTCAATTTCAAATTTGAAATCTTTTCATCATAATTTTGGAAATTCTTTGCTTATATAAAAGCTATTATTATTTGAAATCACTTGTTTCCATTTCGAAAAACCCAATTACATTTGCATGAGTTAAGGCCTTTCAAATATAAATTTGGGTTAAATTCAAATTCTCAAAACCATACTTTTAAAATGGTTTAAAAACCCATATAAATACCTTTTATAACTTGCATAATCTTTTTAAACCAAAATTTCCAAATCATTGAATTCAATTTCAAATATTGAATTCAAACTCAATCAAAATATTTCAGATTTCAAACTCAATCAAGTTATCTAAAATAACTTTTATCTTCAAAACTCCGTTTGAATTATTTTTCAAATTCAACCCAATTTCGTTTCCAAAATCATTTGGATTAAAAATTCAAACTTTAAAACCATTTCAAAATACTAAATTCAAATATCTGTGACTTAGCTGGTTTCCTCGTAAAATCCATATTTGTGTGTGTATAGTGTGGTCTAGGGGTTTTACACACAATAGTGCGACAACATTAACCATTACAGATTCAAATACAGCAATATATTTAATAAGCGGTATAAACTATAACGCTTATCTTTATTTACAGATCATGGATGAATAATATAGGTAATAAATTATATGACCGATAAATAAATTACATCACAGATCACAGCATAAATCAGGATAATTCATAACGCAAAGCATCATATATCAGGGATATCAAACAATTAAATCATTCAATCCAAACATCCATAAGTAATATCAATTAATTATCTGATTAATTTAAATTAGATTAGTCAATAATCTTGGGTAATTAGTGTTAATTAATTACAAACCATTTAATTAATTATTCTTAATTAATTACAATAATTAATTAACCCTTAATCAATAATCATCCCTTAATCACCTTCATTAATTAATTAAACTTCAATTAATTCATCACGTTATTTAATTACCCTTAATTAATAATTATAAGTGATTATTCTTAATCACTTAGTCATCGTAATTAACTTAATAAATTAGAAATTAATCCACCTTTATTTATTAATTTATTAATTAGCCTTTAATTAAATTCTTTAATTAATTAACCTTTAATTGATCAGTTATTCTCAAATTAATTACCTTAATTAACTAATCACATAAACTAATTAATCTTTAATTAATTATTATTTTTATCACTTGATTAATCAATCGTTAGTCATTTATTTAATTATCATCAATTACTTTCATCAAGTAATTATTTTTAAGTAATTAATTCCCCTTTAATCACTTAAATAAATTAATTCACTTTTATTTACTTAAGACTTTAATTATTAATTAATTCCTTAATTAATCTTTAATAAAAAATTAATCTTTAAGTAGTCAACCCTTTAATTATTTTGATTAAGTAATTAATTACATTAATCTATTTGATTAACCTGAAATTAATCACGATGATTAATTTCCTTTAATTTCCTTCATCAATTTCTATTTGAAAATACTTAAGAAAATAATTACTCAAAACTCAAAAATAATTTTAAGCATGTTTTTAATTTAAAGTCAAATCTTTGAAAAACTTGACTCAAACTTGTTTATGATTTAAATTCAAAAACTTAGCTTATTTTACTTTAAAACTTATTTATTTTTATATACTTTAAAGTTTAATTTTTTAAAACTTACTTTACCTTTAAAACTTCAATACTTTGTTGTGTTTTTGAAGCCTTAAAGAAACCCAAGCCCATCACCATTTCACTCGAGCCATACTTCGAGTTCCCCTCTCTCTCACTTGCTTTGAGCAAATCTATGATTTCTTCGAGTCACCCCCTAGTTCCCCTTCGTCTTCGTCTTCCTCCAAATACTGCTTCAAACCCAGGTGCACCAATACGAACCATGCACGTGCACCGATCATCTATGAAGCTCCGACCTCGAAGACCATCGTCGTCACACCATCATGACCCACCCATTCAACTTCGACCACCCAGAATTCGCCTGGAACCCAAAATCAAATTCGAAGCTACTCGAGCAGTTCCTAGAACCATGATCTTGCCTGGAAATCATTCGAACTCCCAACGCTGACCATCAGAGATCGCTGCCGACTCACCAAAATATTCGCCAAAGACCACTGCTTGCTTTGCCCCAGGTACGAGCGCCATCTCGAGCCCAACGCCGACGAACACTTCCCCAAAACTTCATCAACTCAACTGGGTTATTAAACCCTATTTCGATCCCCTCAAGCCACCACAACAATTAAAAAAAATTCGATTATTTTTCTGTTGACCCGCAACACCTTATCTTCCTCCAGTCAATAAATCGAATAACTCCACCACGCCGTTTGTGACAGTTCATGAAAATGCCTTTTCTGATCATCTCGAGATATTTCAACATTCACAATGTTAAAAAATTATGATTTTCACATCTAAATTCATATTTTTGCAATGCTAATCAATTTGTATAATCAAAACACATAATTTTAAACATCGAATTTTCCATTCATTTTAATTTTATACAGACATTTATCATTTTATAAGCAAATACTTAATGAACACATGTGAATTTATTTTAAAATGTGATGTGGTATTTATGTAAACATTTTTCATCTAGCAAGCAAAGTTTAAAATGATTTGGTTTGGGGTGATTTGAATTTTCTGACAGGTTTAAAACCTGGAATGAATATACGGAGGCAAGGTTTGCCTATTTTCAGGTATGCATCACATAAATGTAAGAAGATTTATAATTCAACATATCAAATATCAGGGAAAACAAATCAATTCAAGCATGCAACAAGACCCATAGCAGGATCAGGGCTAGTTTGCTCACCAATTTTATGAAAGAACAGAGGCCAGACACTAGTTTTCCTGGAACCTGATGCTTTTAAACTTGCATGCTTTCAGGTTGAAAACTTGAATAGATTTTGATATTTCTTGTTTGAATTCGCATGGTCTTTGATTTGCTTATTCTTGCTTCCAGGTTTCAGATTTGTTTCCTAAGTAATCTGCACTTGCTTTGTACTGCAACCTGAGTTTGAACTTGATCTTGATGCTTTAAAGTTGCGTTTGATTTTCAGGTTTTCTTTGTGAAGATCTGGAAAGTGGTCCTTACTTTGATGCTTTTCTGGTTTTCAGTTTGAATCTAAGAACTTGAAATTGTTTTCTAAGTTGAATTCTTGCTTTAAGTTGAGATGATTTGCATTGAATTCCTGTTTCTAGACTTCCATTTCCTCTTTCTTTTTTTTGAATTTCATTCTCAGGTTTGAAATTCTGTGGAATGCATTTGAATTTGAACTGCTTCTTGTTGTATCAGGTTCTTTACTTTTACTTTTCTTTGATCTTCCAAATTTGAATATAAATCTGAACCTGATTTTGTTTTGATATCTTGCTTGATTATTGTTTTTAACGGCTTTTGAAGATGAAGAATTTGAGTTGCTTTACTGTTTTTTTATTTTCAGTTTTAAGTTGTTTTGAATATTTACAAAGAAAATGATGAAGCCTATTTTTCTCTTTTCTATGTTATTTTACATTTTAATTAAAAGAAAATAAATTTAAATGCTACTTGTTCTTATCATTTACACTTGTAAATCTTGAATGAACACAATAAATTTAAATGCTACTTGTTCTTATCATTTACACTTGTAAATCTTGAATGAACACTTGTTATCTCATAAGCCACAAATCTTACACCTATAAGTTTATATTTTACTTATTTAACATTTGTCAAAAACCCACTGTTTAAATCCTTTATCTTTAAATTAGTTACTAAAATTTGTATTAACCCTATCATTTTATAAATTGCTTTATATTCACATATGTATATTCTCAAATTTATTTACACATTTGTTTTTAAACCTTATTTTATTTTTAATTACAAATCAGGTTTTAACCCTTAACTTAGATTTATTTGGAATGCATGTTTTAAATCTTACTTTATTTAAAATTGATGAAACAAGTTTTTATTTATTTAAATTTATGAAACATGTTTTAAACCTTTAAAATTAAATCCAATTAATTTTACAAAAATATTTATTATTAAATTTCCACATAAACTTGATTTTAAAATCTACTTTTAAATATATTTATTTTCAAGTATATAAGACAAAAGCATTTTAAATCTTTTATTTAACCTTGTTTAACATCATATTATATTTAAAATTTTAGTCATATACCTACATATTATATATATTAAAATTTAGAAAACAATTTCTATTATCTTTTTGAAAATTTAACTTTAAGTCCAATTTATTTCCTAAGATATTTATTCTTGAATTTTCAATCTCATAATTCAAAATAAATTTTATATACAAATATCTGATTAAATTTGGAAAGATTCGCATTTATTCAAAATTTGATTCCAAAAATTAATTTAATTTCCAAATTAAACTTGTTCAAAATTCTGGAATGTTACAATTATTTAGTGAAGGAAAACATGATTCGAGAAGTTTCTTGAGTAAATTTATACGTATGTATGGGGAACGACATTAGTAGCTTCTTTGGGAGGAGCTTGCTATTAAATTTCTTTCATAAATGATTTTCCATGAAGGATGGGTGTATGTAATGAAGGCCAAGTCAGTGGCATTTATAAAGTTCAAAACATGGAAAGCTCTTGTTGAGAATGGGAGTGACAAGTCCTTGAAGGTTCTAAGGTTTGACAATGGAGGAGAGTATATTTCTGGAGATTTCTTGGAGTTTTGCAAGCATCATAGCATTCTAAGGCATTTTACTACACCGATAGATCCGCAGTCGAATGGTGATGCAGAGAGGATGAACTGTACTCTATCGGAGAAAGCTTGATAATAAAGATTGACATCGGACTTATCTAAGGGATTTTGGGCCAAAGCTTTGTCAACCACGGTGCATATTATGAATCGAATTCCATGCTTGACTATTGGTAACAAAATTTCGTAGGAAGTGTGGAAGCAAAAGAGCATTAACTTGAGTTATCCTCGTGTGTTTAGTAGTTCAGTTTATGTGCATGATCCAAGAAATGATAAGCTTGAGCCCAGAGCTTTCAAATGGATTTTGGTTGGTTATACAGACGGATTAAAAGGCTATCAAATATGGAATCCATAAAAGAAGAATGTGAATTCTCATCATGTTACTTTTGATGAGTCAGCTTTATTCAACGAGGATGAGAGTTCATTAGCTGTTTCGGATTTGGTTCATGGTGAATGAATGGAGAAGGTAGTTATTCTCATCTTTCATCCAAAGAGTAGAGTAGTTGAAGACGTTTGTGAGGAGGAAGCGGTTGATGTAACATCACATAGTCCACAAGGTTCCTCTAGTAGTGTTTTTTAATGTACATGATTCTAGAGAGGATTCAGTTCAAGTGGAGCCGACGGGAGTTTGGGTGATAGTTTGCTACTCGGGTGGGTTGACATGCTATAAAACCACCCAATAGATATGATGATTGGAACTATCTTAGCTTTTGTGATAATTTGAACTATGGTCTTCATTTTGTCCAAGATGAGTCGGTGGACCTTGATGAAATCATGGAGTAGAGTGATAGCTCGAAGTGGATTTGCGCTATGGAGGAAGAGATGTAATTATGGATGAAGAATCAAACTTGGGATTTGGTTTCACTTCCTAAAGGAAACCATGCTATAAGGTGCAAATGTATATACAAGGTAAATAATAATGGGAGATACAGAGCTAAATTAGTGGCTAAGAGGTTTGTACAAAGAAAGGGAAAGGAGTATGATGAGATATTCACACCGATTTTGAGACATACTTCAATCTGGATGTTACTTGCTATAGTTGCTATTCACGACTTGGAGTTGAAGCAACTTGATGTGAAAACCACCTTCTTGCATGGAGACTAGGTTGAAGACATCTACATCGATCTCCCGGAAGGTTTTTTGTACATGGTAAGTCAAATTCGGTTTGCAATTTATAGAAATCACTATATGGTTGAAGCAATCACCTAAACAATGGTATAAGAGATTTCATTTTATGCTTGAAAATGGGCTCGATAGAAGTATCACGGATGCTTGTGTATATTTCAAGAAGTTGAAAAATGATTGTTTGGTGTATTTAACCTTCTATGTTGATGACATGCTCATTGCTTCAAAAGATGAGAATGAAATCAACAAGTTAAAATTGAGTTTAAAAGCGAAATTCAAAATGAAGGATCTTGGAGAAACAAAGAGGATATTGGGAATGAAATTGAAAGCTTTTTGAGTTGAAATTGACTCAAAAGGAGTATATAGGGAAAGTGCTTTACGGTTTAGCATGGAGAATGCAAAGGCATCAAATACACCTTTACCATTACATATGAAGCTTTCGAGTATGGGATCGCCTACCTTAGAAAAAGACAATGCTTATATGGCAAAGTTGCCATATGGCAGTGCGGTTAGAAGTTTAATGTATGACATAGTGTATACGAAGCCTGATATTGCAAATGTCATCGGCATGGTTAGTCGGTATATGGCTAATCCAGAGAAATCACATTGGGAAGCTGTGAAGATTTTAGTGAGATACCTTAGAGGTACATCATCTCATGATCTTGTTTTTGGCGGTAGTGAGGGAATGAATTGCAAGTTGGTTGGTTATTGTGATTCGAACTATGCCTTTGATAGGGATCGAAGAAAATCAACTTTCTATTATGTCTTCACACTTGGTGGTATGACCATAAGTTGGAGATCGAGATTGCAAACCGTAGTTGCTTTATCCACTATGGAGGCGGAGTGGATAGCCGCGGTGAGGTGGTAAAGGAGGCACTCCATTTGAAGCAATTATTGTGTGACTTGGAATTTGAGCATGATAGTATCGATGTTCGATGTGATAGCCAAAATGCTGTTCAATTGGTGGAGAATTTGACATTTAGCTAACATACTAAGCATATTGAAGTGGGGGAGTCATTTATAGTAGTCAGGGATGAAGATAAGCAAGTATATCTTTGCAAAGTGCACACAAAGGATAATGCGATGGATATGTTCACTAAGGCATTGCTGGTTGGGAAGTTCGATTATTGTTCGAACTTGTCGCTTGAGGAAGTGCTAGGTACTATGGGGTAGCATGGTCGAGGGAGGAATTTGGTTATAAACGAGGAAGCTTATTGGTGTGAGATTATGGTTCTATCTTCCTGGTGAGTGCTAGTTTACACTCTTTAGCACTTTAGTCTTTGATGAGACGATTTAGGATTTGGATGTTTTCAACACTTCGTTGGCGGGCGGGAGCTTTGCTTGAGCTCGTTGATGGAGTTCAATGGGCGATGCCTTTGCCGGAGCTCATTAGGAAAGCATTCGTGTTTGGTTGAAGGTAGAAGTGATGATAGTTGGTTCTATAGTTGTTGATAATGGTATCATACCATTGGAGATGGAGCTGGAGAAGGATATAGTGTCAAGGTGGAGTGTTGAATTTTCTTGACACTATAGGAGAAATTGAAGTGGATGGAACACTACAAGAATCAGATCATTTTTTGATGGCTCCTGTCCGTCGGCGGCCGTTGGAAAATTCTGCTGCAAAAAAATCCGTCGGTGAACAGAATTTCCGACTGCTCCCAACACAGCCCCTCGGCCCTTTTTCGACGACTGTTGACAGCCGTCTGGCGGCTTCCGACGGCCATCAGAAGACACGTGGAATATCACGGTGTTTGCCAAAATCCTTCGGAAGCCGTCGGAAAACCTGCCTCTATTTTTCAGTACTTCTGCTGCGTTTTTGTCTTCCATCCGCAATCCATAAACACAATACATCCACCCAACAAGCATATATCCAACTCAGATATTCAATATGAAATCAAATCATATACACATAATCAAATATCATAAAGAAATAAATCAAGCATAATTCATATGAAAAATCAAACCAAACTTCGCTGTCGTAATTTACATACTCTAATTGTACAACGTATGCATCAATCTTTCACCAACTCCTCACCATCAACTCCCAAATGTCAGAATTACTACCACCAAATGTATCATCAAACAATAAACACAACATTTCAAATCCAACTCCACCAACTCAATGTATCATCAAACAATATACACATTATTTCAAATGCAACTCCACCAACTCAATGTATCATCAAGCAATATACACATTATTTCAAATCCAACTCCACCAACTCAATGTATCATCAAAACTTACTAAACAATGTCACAAAACAAAAAACCATACCTATCACTCCAGTCAATCAGCTCCAGAACCTCCCAAACCAGCTGAGGATGGAAAACAGGCAACATATTGCTGCATATACTCAGCAATACGCTGATCCAATAGCTATGTCATCTCGATGGCCTGGCGACGGTTTTGCTCTTCCAATTGGGCCACCCTAGCTCTCAACTCTTCGATCTCTGCTAGATCGATATCAACTCTGGCCGTTTGGCTGACTCTCTTCTGTTTGTTATCCTACAAGACTAATTTAATTTATTCTATAATCTTACTATCAAAGCTATAATATAATGTGTTAATTGTTATATTTAAAAATTTATTACTGAAAATAAAGCGATGTGAAGTTCTTTCGAAATAAAAGATTATTGAATTGTAATATCTTAATATATTATTCATTACCACTTGATTGCTAAAGCTGTAGCGCCTGTTCTGTGATGGTGGATCCATGACTGACTCAAAAATAACGTCCTCCTCATCCGTCGTCTGCTGCTCTCGACCAGTATCCTCCAGGAGTTTTTGGCGTTGTTCCATTAACCTTGCCTGCATGAAAAAATAAAAATGCAGTTAAAATTAATAGAATAATATCTTAATTCATTATACTTTAATAATTAAAAAACTTACTAATAGTACATAAACTAAAATATGCTTACATGGCTCTTTCTTGATTTATCGTTGTGACATGGATATGAAACTGTCCCGTCTGGATTTACATGCTCGATGGCATGAGTACGGGTAAACACATGCATATACGACACGAGACCCTGCACCTCAGCTTCTTGAAATTGATTATTATGTACTGTTGTTGTATATTCAAAATTATATAACACAATAACTATTTACAATTTACATTTAAGAAATTTACCAACTCCTGGCGATATTGTTGGAACAACTTTGAACCTCCTCAATTAGTGATGGACTTTTTGTTCCTATTTGCAGAGTTTCTTTCCAATTCTGCTTGTACATTTAAATTTAATACATTATTTACTTACCAAATATTTTTTGATATTTACGTATCAATCAAATAATTAATAATAGTTTAATACACTTACCTTCGCCTCGTTACTATTCCAATGTGCCAGCCACCCTTCCCACACACTCGTCCCCATCCAGTTCAGCTTCTGCCCTTTATACTTCACTGCCGACATGGAATCCCTGTAGTTTTTTCTCATCTTCTGCATCCAGTAGTGTCGTACCTACTGTAGGTCATCTGATTGTATGTCCACTACGACCTGCATTTCATGATAAACAAGCAATCAAAAATTAGACAATAAAAGGTGAACAATAAATAAGCGGGAAAAAAATTAAGAATGGAAAACAAAAAAATACACTTATAATGAAATCCTACCAAATACAATTTAGGATGTAGGGAGGGAAATTATCCTACTTCAGCCAACAAGCCGACATCCTACTCTTGTATGACTCTCTTGAATTTGATAGAACTACGATTGATGGTCGTAGGTCAAACCCCTTATGTTAAATATAATACAGATTAGTATATCGTACACAAAATATTCAAGATGCTGAAAAAAGTTTAATACTTACCGAACTGTTAGGGTTTAAAGAAGAAGAAGATAGAAGAAGAAAAAAACAATAACAGAATCTCACATTTCGCAGCGAAACAATATACAATAGATAAATAAATATCTTTAAAACCAAGAACTATATCAGTTATTACATTATATCACATTACATTATCAGACTATTACAACAACAAACAACGTAAAAGAATATAAAATATACTAGTGATACGCTTCGCCATCCAACTTGCTCCCGATCTCCACAGCATCTCTTTTCTGACTTCGCTCCAGAACTATATCAACAACCAAACATCCAAATATATATTTGGTTATTAACCATTTCAAGTTTTAGATTCTTATATTTGATTATAATATCAACAACCAAACATCCAAATATATATTAATTTCAGAAAGTTATTCCTTTTATATCGGAATATAATTTCGGCTAAAATTATTTCATTTACCCGCTTTTAAAACAATACCATGTCGGTTTATCTTGTTTAAGAGTTTAGAAACCCCTATCGATACGGTTGTGCTTCCCGTACCGACCAGAATTCATAAACACTCAACCGATAGGTCAACACTGTATAAAAACAATTTTTATATTCACTAACAAATACGCTCTTATATCTATTATTACACTCAAACTCATTCTAAAGTACTACTGACACTATCTCTAATAATTAACACCTAACAGAGCCAAGGTTGTCGTTAAACCAAATGCTCTGATACCACATTGTAACTGCCTGATTTTTCGACGCCCGAATGTCGACATCAATACGTCCACTTTATCGAATGCCGAACGGTCGAATGCTGGAAAACCGAACCGTTAGGGTTTAAAGAAGAAGAAGATAGAAGAAGAACAAAAACAATAACAGAATCTCACATTTCGCAGTGGAACAATATACAATAGATAAATAAATATCTTTAAAACCAAGACCTATATCAGTTATTACATTATATCACATTACATTATCAGACTGCAACAACAACAAACAACGGAAAAGAATATAACATATACTAGTGATACACTTCGCCATCCAACTTGCTCCCGATCTCCACAGCATCCCTTTTCTGACTTCGCTCCATAATAATGATAATCCGACTCTAGGTTGCCCGTGTGGAAAATTATGGGCACCCAGAGGTTAGAAAGGGAACAATAAACTCCAGGTCAATTGTGGGACTAGTGTGAGATCTCAAAAACAATTATTTTCACAAAAGAAAGGAAAAGAAATCCGATATGCTTTTGGAAAATGAAACAACCATAAGCCTCCCGCCACACACACAATGCAAATGCAGAATTGGAGGAGATTTCTTCTTATGATAGTCAAACATACTTAATACGCAAAATCCTTTTTTTTATATTATCATTAGTGCATAGTGCAGAAAACATTTCGAAGGTATAATATTAATCTTAGCCAGCATAGACATTCCGATCTATGCCTACTATAGCTACCATCTAAATAGTGGTGACCACCATAAGTAAATGGCAGGTTATACAACTAAAACCGTACAAGATGCGTATTGGAGTTTGGATTTCCAACAAATGGTCAGGCTAAGGAACTTCCTACTGCCACATGGGTACGCCTCTGGAGGGACGTCCTGAGAACCTACCCGGCTCTCTGCCAACACAAGGCCGGTTACCCCCTTCCTGGGAAGTAAAACCTAAGATATGCCACCCCGGTCGTTTGCGACCTTTATCCGAGGATACTCTACACCAACAAATCACATAGTAATAAATATACTACAGTGTCCACATGAGTAAGTATCTGGGCTCCATACCATGATACCATCCTTTTTCAGAAGGAATGGACATACCCTAGGAGAGTTACCCCTGAAACCTTGTCGCATCTTTCCTGTTTCGACCATTACCGATTTGTGAGGCTCGATGAGGTCTCGCCCACAAAGCTACGCTTTTTCACAAAACCATGCTCTGATCACAAATGATCATCAACACAAAGCAACCCATGGCATGCCACACTACCAAATTGGGAGTATATCGCTGATAACCTTCAACTACATAACCTCTTAGATCGTACGTCTCAGAGAATGGTTTTAAGAACAGAGAATAAATTCTCCGCCACCAACAGTTATGTATTTGAAAGAAATCTGCTTTATATCTCAAAGTGTAGTGCCAGACATACAACATACAAGTCTGTTCCGGGTTCGAACAGAACCAAAGGCACTTTCAGAGAAGCCCTTGCAATCCGGGTATCCACAATCCCGATCGGACTTTCCATCACTTAGGGAATCTCTATACCGTAGCTACTCGGTGCAGAGACAACCGAAAGGTTATCCTATCATTCTCGCAAATACTTGGTCTTCACCATCGGACGTCGCATCATTATTCGAAATGAGTTATATGACACAAAGGTCCTCTCCTGGCTAATCCGAATAACGAGCGCTTATTTAAAAAAAATAAGTGTCATGTTCAGATTTCAAAAAATCACAACAATTTGCACTTTGATCTTTTAAATAAAATGATCTATCGCAATCACAATGGTTCGATGTGGTTTTCGGATATCTACTTGGAATCCGACCCCTGGTTGCATCGAAATTCAAATGTCATTAAAAGGCTAATATTGATAGTCGGTAATTTAACTATCAATCCACATCCACAACAATTGCCGGATTTAAATAAATTTCCCAGCTTATTATTTTCAAAATATTTCCACAAGATATATTTCACACTTTAAACATTTGAAAACAAATTTCAAATCATTTTTCCTTATGCGGAAAACATTTCCAAATATTTATTTATTTCCACTGAAAATTTGCCGAGTTCAAATAATTTAAAATACTTAACCAAAATATACTTAGGAATATTTAAAATAAAACTATTTTGAAACACTTGCCTAAATATTAGTTATGAAAACATTATATCAATGTCTCATATGAAAATTCAAGTCCAAACAATTTTTTTTAAATAAAAATTAGTAGATAGGATATAACTATTTAAATATCCATTTTTTTAAGACAAATATCAATTAAAACTATAAATAATCACTTCAATAATAAATTAAAATAAATCTTTACTTTAAAGATTTTCAAAATAACCCAAGTAAATAATTTCTCCAAAATAATCTTTCCTTAAACCATCTTCACAACTTTAATTTCATATTTATAGACTATATCGAAAACATACTCGGCTTTCCAGGGAAAGTACACCATCCATTCTTAAAATGGTTCATTCAAATCAATTTACACATCCTTCTGGATTTACTTTAAATTTACATTCCAAATCCGTAAATTCCTTTCCCAACTTTTAAAAATAAAACAATATTTACTTCTAAAACAAATTTACCTTTCTTTTATAAAATTCGCATTGTGAATTTAAATTCCCAAATATCCACTGATTTACGATTTTCAAATCGATTCTCAAGTGTTCACTTCCAACACCAAATCAATTTTCAAATTGATTTCTAAATTATTTTAATTACCAAGTCCAATTCCAAATTGATTTCTAAATTTATTTCAAACAAAAAATAAATTTTCATACCAATTTCCTAAAGGTTTATTTTTAACACCAAATTAATTTCAAATCGATTTTCCAATTTATTTCCAAAACACAAATCAATTTATCACAGGATATCAATGAGATATATCACAGAATATAAATAAAATTCCTATTTGTGAGGAATCCAGTTAGATCCCTCCAACATATTTCCCTCATCCACAAATATTATCACAACCAATAAATATCGATTCAATTTGATAATAATTATCATATTCAGCTAAACAACGAATCAAACATTTAAATATTAGCAATTTAAATTAACTGGTATCCAGATGTGAGTGAGATTAACTCATCTTGAATTTTCGAGGAGTGTTCAAGTTTAAATTAAATCGAACGGCGTTCGATTTAATCTAAATTTTTACTTGCTCAGAATGATCCCAGAATTGCTACACTGCGTAGTACTCGTTGCTGCGATTTCGGCTCACCAAATTCATCGGAATCAGATAAAAATCTTGGCTAGTACTTCTACAAATTTCAAAATCAAGGCCGTAGGCTTGCTTCTTCTCACGCACATGATACATGCATCGTCGAACCCATAATTGCCTCCGATCGACCACAAATCGCGACCACCATGACACCAATTAGCTCGATCGGAGACCCTTACGACGAAGCCTACTTCCACCTTCACCATTACCTAAGGGAACGACGAATTCGAGCGTCCCATTCACTCAAAAAACGCGAGCGAATGGCTGCGTCCTTCGACCAGTTTCAGGCTTCAAACGGCGACGTCAGCAAAGATCCACCATTGGATCTATAGTACTCGACGAGTACTACGATTCCAGTTGGAAGTTTCTATTATAAGCTCACGGATTAGAAGAAAAGCGGAGAAAAAAATCTTAAAGTCTCGGCCATTAAAAATATTCATGGCGGCTGAACAAAGAGAGTTAGGTTTCGGACCTATGCGCGTATATATATAGATTTGCCAATTATTTTAATATTAAATCCACTTTAAAGCAACTTTTTCACACGATCTCCAAATGACGCGTGCCGACAGGCGACTATAATGTTTTACCCACGTTCCGAACACAATGGAGAATGTTTCAGAGGCTAATTTGGTCGTATGCGCGAGTTACGGAAATAAACACTCAATTTTAAATTAAATCGATTAAAATAGTTTTTATGCGTTTTGAGCTTCCAAGGTCAAACGACAACTCCGATTGCTACGAAAATTGAAATTCGATTATAACTAACTATTACGGATCCAGTGGAACTGGTTTCGTCGAATTCTGAGACCGTGTCCCGGAAGGCTATTTTAACTCGTCGATTACATCGAGCGATTTTCAAAATTGTCGAAATCACTTAAAATTTCACTTTTAAAATTTTATTAACTCTATTATAAATCGTATAGAATTTATATTTACATTAGAAACTATTTCAATTCACTTCGAACCAAAATCTGATTATTTGCATTATTATATTATTAAATTCCATTATTAAATAATATAAAATTCCAAATTCAACCTATCGACTTTTGATTCCATCCAACGGTCCAATTTTATAATTCAAATCCAAATAGACTTAAAATAAATTTTAGAATCTATTTTTATATCAATTTACACCCAAAATCACCAATTATCCCTATTCCAATATTAAATTATTATTATTCAAATTTCAATTGAATTTCCATATTGAAAATTACAACTAAATTCTATTGATTTAACAAAATCCTTATTTCAAAATCAATTCAAAATCCACATTTAACATTTAAAATGAATTAAGTGTTCAAAATCTAATGACTAGAAATTCTGGGTCCTTACATCCTTCCCTCCATAAAAGAATTTCGTCCCCGAAATTTGCTAAGGTAGAAAGAATGCTCCAAACTCAATAGTAAAACCCACTTAGTGAAAATATCAAATTCACCTTGCCTACACTCTTAAGTTCCAATCAAAACCACTAGTTTCGATTCCTATTCCAAAATCCTTTTTATTTAAATTTTAATTTGAAATCAATTTTTCGTTAACCAAACGTTTCAAAAATTTTAAAAATTTCTAACTCCCAAAATTTTCGGAAAATTTTGGCAGAGTCTCCCTTGTACGGAGGAGCTTTTGCAATATCACAGTAGATATAAATATATATACATCGACCCACACGGTCGGAAAACAAAATACACCACAATATATATATATATATATATATATATATATATATATATATCATTTTCCAATTATATTGCGTCGGCGTACCTTTTGATTAGCATTTTAAAAGAAAGCGGCTAATTATATTGCATATACACGCTTCAACTCTATCGATCGCTTCCCGTACCTGTACTTACTTAAACAAACACATCAGTTTTCAATAGTACGAGAATTTATTAACAAGATTCCATATATTAATCTAAACCAAACATGTCAATTTTCAAAGCCCACACAACAATTTTCGAAATCCTACAAGTAAACCATATTTTATAAGCAATTACAAGGTTTGAACACCATTAAATTTCCCTAATATATCCAAATTTCATTTTACTTTACTCAAAAAGGATTTACAACCAAGTTTGCTACATTCAATACATATTTACTTCAATTCAATTCCAAATTAATTTACAATCAAATCTTTATTTCAAATTTGATACATTTGCATTTCTTTATGATTCACCTGCATTTATATACAAATCCACTTATTAAAATTTCAAACCATTCCAATTGATTTAAAAACCAATTTTATTCACTTTTCCAAATCAATTTACTTCCATTTACGACAAAACGACTATTTGCTTGTGCAAATTCTAATGTTGTTTATACAAACAACAATTACATAAGCTTATACCAATTTCAGTTAATTCATCTCAATCTAATGTATTCAAAACCAACTTCATTTACTTTCCTTAATTTATTAGCTTTTTTACAACAAAACGACTAATCTCAATGCAAATTTGATGTTATTCAAGCAAACAACAATTACTAAAGTTTATAACTATTTTAAATTAATTCCAAACCAAACTATATTAATTTTACTTCATTGGAAATTATTTACAACCCAAACATCCTCATTTTTATTCCATTATCAAATTAAATTCTTATTCTTACACTTCCAATTCATTATCCATATAAGTTTATCCAAAACCATCTCTTAAAACTCGACAACAACCCTTACACAATTTCTTACGTAATTTCAACTCCAAAATAACTCCATTTCTTCCTACATTAATTTTATTTTCATTTTAATTTGATTCCCTCTAATCAAATTCCAATCCATTTACAAATTTTAATTCAATTTGTTTACTTACTCAATCCATTTTAAATTTATTCACCTTCTTAGTTCACTTCTGAATTTATTTATAACATAACTATTCCAATTATTGTAAACCAAAACTGGGTTTTATTTTACTTTTCAAATTTTACAAGCTACCATTATCCATTTCAATACAAATTCCTTTCAATTTAGCTCATGCTAGATTCATCTTCAAACTTCTCTTTTGAATTTAGTTGGGTCGGAATTTTATTCAATATTATTTTGATTAAATTAAACTTTCCTTCAACTCAATTTCTTTTCCAATTTTAATTCAAGTTTAACTAAATTTTATTTAGCCAACTTAAATTCATTCCACTTCATTTACTACTTAAATAAGATTGAATTTCATTCAATATTATTTATAACACCACTGAATTTTGATTTCAATCCAAATTTAACCTAATTTCTTTTTTTAACTTAAATTAAATCCAATTCGGCCCAATTTTATTTCTCTATTCAAATTAAATCTTTACTTTCTAATATATAAGTTTAAAACTTATTTACTAACTTAAATCCATTCACATCTTATATTTTTCCTTTGTCTTATCTTACTTTACCTTTCATTTAGGATTAAGCTTGAATTCACCATACCATTCAACTATTTCCCATTTGTGATTATAATTCCATTTTCTATTTATAAGTTCACCAACTTATTTACTTAAAAGCTTATATTGCTCATTTGAGTTATTTTCATCTTATAATCACAATTCCAGACTATCTATATAACACTTAATAGCTTAAGGATATAAATTTTCATTACTCAATTGCAGTCATTTTACATTTCAACTGTATATCCAATTTAATTCAATTTCAAATTCCAATTTTATTTAACTTATCTTAAGTTAAATTTAAATATATTTTATTCATCGCCATTTTCTCAAGTCAAATTTTAATTCCAGGAGTAAAATTTTCATTTTTCTTTCTTATTAAAATCATCTTGACTTTATAAGTTCAATAGTTAACTTATCTTAACTTTCACATTATTTAAATAGTGTTTCCAGAATTCAATTACCCGGTTTTATTTCAAAACCATTTTGAAATAATAATCAACTTATACCTACTTGGTACATCAATCAAATCTCTGGATTCCAAAACACTTGGTTTTACCAAAACAAATTTCCCCTTTGAAATTTCTACACCTTGTATATCAAACAAATCTAAACAGATATCATACCCAATTACTATGGAAGCAACCCATCACTTTAGAAACTCGAAAATGAATTCTAATGATGCGGCCATCATCATCAGGATTATTTTCCAACGATGAAGTGAGTTCAGTGCTTCCTCACTTCCACAAATTCATTTCAAAACAATTTTCACTCAAAAATATTTCCTCAAATAATACTCCATCATTGCCTTCAAACACTTTGGAAACATTTCAAACATTCCCAATATTTTAAATTTCCAAAATTTTGTTTTAAATTCATTTTAAACACTTTTCAAAATTCCCAGGATTTAAATTCTGGTTTAAATCAAATTTTACACCTTTTTATTTAAACAATACTTAGGTAATTCTATTTGGTTATTTACCATTTCAAATTTTAGATTCTTATATTTGATTATAATATCAACAACCAAACATCCAAATATATATTAATTTCAGAAAGTTATTCCTTTTATATCCAAAATATAATTTTGGCTAAAATTATTTCATTTACCCGCTTTTAAAACAATACCATGTCAGTTTATCTTGTTTAAGAGTTTAGAAACCCTATCGATACGGTTGTACTTCCCGTACCGACCAGAATTTATAAACACTCAACCGATAAGTCAACACTGTATAAACAATTTTTATATTCACTAAAAAATGCGCTCTCATATCTATTATTACACTCAAACTCATTCACAAGTACTACTGACACTATCTCTAATAAGTAACACCTAACAGAGCCAAGGTTGTCGTTAAACCAAATGCTCTGATACCACATTGTAACAGCCCGATTTTTCGACGCCCAAATTTCGACATCAATACCTCCACTTTATCGAATGCCGAACGGTCGAATGTTGGACAACCGAACTGTTAGGGTTTAAAGAAGAAGAAGATAGAAGAAGAAAAAAACAATAACAGAATCTCACATTTCGTAGCGAAACAATATACAATAGAAAAATAAATATCTTTAAAACCAAGAACTATATCAGTTATTACATTATATCACATTACATTATCAGACTGTTACAACAACAAACAACGAAAAAGAATATAACATATACTAGTGATACACTTCGCCATCCAACTTGCTCCCGATCTCCACAGCATCCCTTTTCTGACTTCGCTCCAGAATAACGATAACCCGACTCTAGGCTGCCCGTGTGGAAAATTATGGGCACCCAGAGGTTAGAAAGGTAACAATAACCTCTAGGTCAATTGTGGGACTGGTGTGAGATCTCAAAAACAATTATTTTCACAAAAGAAAGGAAAAGAAATCCGCTATGCTTTTGGAAAATGAAACTACCATATGGCCTCCCGCCACACACACAATGCAAATGCAGAATTGGAGGAGATTTCTCCTTATGATAGTCAAACATACTTAATACACAAAATCCTTTTTTTATATTATCATCAGTGCATAGTGCAGAAAACATTTTGAAAGTATAATATTAATCTTAGCCAGCATAGACATTCCGAACTATGCCTACTATAGCTACCATCTAAACAGTGGTGACTACCATAAGTAAATGGCAGGTTATACAACTAAAACCGTACAAGGCGCGTATTGGAGTTTGGATTTCCAACAAATGGTCAGACTAAGGAACTTCCTACTGCCACATGGATACGCCTCTGGAGGGACGTCCGAGAACCTACCCGGCTCTCTGTCAACACAAGGTCGGTTACCCCCATCCCGGGAAGTAAAACCTAAGATATGCCACCTCCGATCGTTTGCGACCTTTATTCGAGGATCCTGTACACCAACAACATCACACAGTAATAAATATACTATAGTGTCCACATGAGTAAGTATCTGGGCTCCATACCATGATACCCCTTTTCCAGAAGGAATGGACATACCCTAGGGGAGCTACCCCTGAAACCTTGCCGCATCTTTCCTGTTTCGACCATTACCGGTTTATGAGACTCGATGAGGTATCGTCCACAAAGCTACGCTTATTCACAAAACCATGCTTTGGTCACAAATGATCATCAACACATAGCAGCACTTAGCATGCCACAGTACCAAATTGGGAGTATATCGCTGATAACCTTCAACTACATAATCTCTTAGCTCGTACGTCTCAGAGAAGGGTTTTAAGCTAAGAGAATAAATTCTCCGCCACCAACAGATATGTATTTGAAAGAAATATGCTTTATATCTCAAAGTGTAGTGCCAGACATACAACCATACAAGTCCATTTCGGGTTCGAACAGAAGCGAAGGCACTTCCGAAGAAGCCCTTGCAATCTGGGTATCCACTCGAACTTCCCATCACTTAGGGAATCTCTATACCGTAGCTACTCAGTGCAAAGACAATCGATAGGTTATCCTATCATTCTCGCAAATACCCAGTCTTCATCACCGGTCTTCAAATGCTATCCATAACGTCGTATCATTATTCGGAATGGGTTATATGACACAAAGATCCCCTCCCGGCTAATCCGAATAACGAGCGCTTATTTTAAAAAAATTAAGTGGTATATTCATATTTCAACAAATCACAATAATTTGCACTTTGATCTTTTAAATAAAAAGATCTATCACAATCACAAAGGTTCGATGTGGTTTTCGGATATCCACTTGGAATCCGACCCCCGGTCGCATCGAAATTCAAATGCCATTAAAAGGCTAACATTGATAGTCGGCTATTTAACTACAATCAACATCCACAACAATTGCCGGATTTAAATAGATTTCTCGGATTATTTATTTTCAAAATATTTCCGCAAGATATATTTCACACTTCAACCATTTGAAAACAAATTTCAAATCATTTTTCCGTACGCGGAAAACATTTCCATATATTTATTTATTTCCACTAAAAATCTGCCGAGTTCAAATAATTTAAAATACTTATCCAAAATATGCTTAGGAATATTTAAAATAAAACTATTTTGAAACATTTGCCTAAATATTAGTTATGAAAACATTATACCAATGTCTCATATGAAAATTCAAGTCCAAAAAAAAAAATTTAAAATAAAAATTAGTAGATAGGATATAATTATTTAAATATCCATTTTTTTAAGACAAATATCAATTAAAACTTTAAATAATCACTTCTGTAATAAATTAAAATAAATCTTTACTTTAAAGATTTTCAAAATAACCCAAGTAAATAATTTCTTCAAATTAATCTTTCCTTAAACCATCTTCACAACTTTAATTTCATATTTATAGACTATATCGAAAACATACTCGGCTTTCCAGGGAAAGTACACCTTCCATTCTTAAAATGGTTCATTCAAATCAATTTACATATCCTTCTGGGTTTACTTTAAATTTACGTTCCAAATCCGTAAATTCCTTTCCCAACTTTTAAAAATAAAACAATATTTATTTTTAAAACAAATTTCCCTTTCTTTTATAAAATTCCCATTGTGAATTTAAATTCCCAAATATCCACTGATTTACGATTTTCAAATCGATTCTCAAGTGTTCACTTCCAACACCAAATCAATTTTCAAATTGATTTATAAATTATTTCAATTACCAAGTCCAATTCCAAATTTATTTCTAAATTTATTTCAAACAACAAATAAATTTTCATACCAATTTCCTAAAGGTTTATTTTTAACACCAAATTAATTTCAAATCGATTTCCTAATTTATTTCCAAAACACCAAATCAATTTATCACAGGATATTGAGATACATCACAAAATATAAATAAAATTCCTATTTGTGAGAAATCTAGTTGGATCCCTCCAACCTGTTTCCCTGCATCCATAGATGTGAGCACAACCAATAAATATCGATTCAATCTGATAATAGTTATCATATTCAGCTAAACAACCAATCAAACATTTAAATATTAGCTATTTAAATTAACCGGTATCCAGATGTGAGTGAGATTAATTCATCTTGAATTTTTGATGAGCATTCAAATTTAAATTAAATCGAACGGCCTTCGATTTAACCTAAATTTTTACTTGCTCAGAATGATCCCAGAATTGCTCTACTGCGTAGTACTCGTTGCTGCGATTCCGGCATCACCAAATTCGTCAGAACGGATAAAAATCTTGGCCGATACTTCTGCAAATTTCGAATCAAGGTCGTAGGCTTGCTTCTTCTCACGTGCATGATACAGGCATCGTCGAACCCATAGTTTCCTCCTATCAACCACAAATCGCGACCACCACGACACCATCTAGCTCGATCGGAGACCCTTACGACAAAGCCTACTACCTCCTTCACCATCGCCCAAGGGAACGACGAACTTGAGCGTCCCATTCACTCAGAAAATGCGAGCGAACGGCTACGTCCTTTGACCAATTTCAGGCTTTAAACGGCGAAATCGGCAAAGATCCACCGTTGGATCTGCAGTACTCGACGAGTACTACGATTCTCTAGTTGGAAGTTTCTGCTATAAGGTCATGGACTAGAAGAAAAGTGGAGGAAAAAATCATGAAGTCTCAGCCATTAAAAATATTCGTGGCGGCAGAACAAAGAGAGTTAGGGTTTTGGCCCTATGCGCGTATATATATACATTTGCCAATTATTTTAATATTAAATCCACTTTAAAGCAACTTTTTCACATGATCTTCAAGCGACGCATGCCGACAGGTGATTATAATGTCTTACCCATATTCCGAACACAATAGAACGGGTTTCGGAGGCTAATTTGGCCGTATACGCGAATTACAGAAATAAACACTCAATTTTAAATTAAATCGAATAAAATAGTTTCTATGCGTTTTGAGCTGCCAGGGTCAAACGATAACTCCGATTGCTACCAAAATTGAAATCCGATAATAACTAACTATTACGGATCCAATGGAACTGGTTTCATCGAATTCTGAGACCGTGTCTCGGAATGCTATTTTAACTCGTCGATTACATTAAGCGATTTTCAAAATTGTCGAAATCACTCAAAATTTCACTTTTAAAATTTTATTAACTCTATTATAAATCGTATAGAATTTATATTTACATTAGAAACTATTTTGATTCACTTCGAACCAAAATCTGATTATTTGCATTATTATATTGTTAAATTCCATTATTAAATTAATATAAAAGTCCAAATTCAACCTATCGACTTTTGATTCCATCCAACAGTCCAATATTATAATTCAAATCCAAATAGACTTAAAATAAATTTTAGAATCTATTTTTATATCTATTTACACACAGAATCACCAATTATCCCAATTCCAGTATTAAATTATTAGTATTCAAATTTCAGTTGAATTTCCATATTGAAAATTACAACTAAATTCTATTGATTTAACAAAATCCTTATTTCAAAATCAATTCGAAATCCCCATTTAACATTTAAAACTAATTAAATGTTCAAAATCTAACGACTAGAAATTCTGTGTCATTACAATAACTTTCAAAGACACATCATTTTAAAAGAGAACAATAACATGTAATGAAATATATTTTATAGTTAAATGACCAAAATGATATAAAGTACACAAAGTGCAAAGTATACCTGATTCAGATTGGGTTTCCTATTCTGATGATATGTAGAATACATTGCATTTTTACATAAATTGCTAAATAAATGACATAAATGATGTAAATGACGGTAAGCATATTCGGTTTTATAAATGACAAAAATTATTTAACTAGAAAAGGAAATCTCATCATTTACATCAACCGCCTAATACATTAAGAATTCAAAATAACTACATCAATTGCATAATTACATCAATTGATGTGTATAATTACATAACTAGCAAAATAAATCTCGTCAATTAGATCAATTCTCGTCTTTGATTCAGATTCGGTCTCATATTCTATGCTATTTTCCTCCCTACTCTCGAATGCTTCTACCAAAACATTTGATTCATTATTCAGAGGTCCAAAATCAGTACAATCGTCTATAAATATTATTTCGTTGCTTTGCTCAAGATCTGCCCGATAAGCTTGTTCGTTTGGAATATTCTTCCCATCAAACGTAAATCTTGCCTTTGTTTTAAAAACTACTGACCAATCTGCTTTATCTCTTTTTAGAGACGGGTAAGTAGCGTAATAAACTTGCAATGCTTGTTCGGCTAGTACAAAAGGATCGTATTTGTTATAATGCGATATGTGCTTTATTTCAATGAGATTACAATCCTTGTGCACATTAATTCTAGAACCTGAAACATTGCTAAACCAATTGCATCTAAACAGAAACACCTCCTCCGCGGGTCGGGAGAAATATATCAGTTGCAAAATTTATGTTAAAACGCCATAAAAATCATTTATGTGATTTTCTGGATCATCACTACCTTTAACAAATACACCTGTATTATTAATTTAATTTTTCTACACCATATTCTTTGGTGTTAAATTTATATCCATTAACGAAATATACTAGATATATCTTGACATTTCTTTTTGGTCCCAACGCAAGATGTTTCAAACCTTCATCAACTACACAGTTTCTCGGTTCATAAACGTACTTTGAAAACCAATCGGAGAATTCTTTACGGAGATCACCATGCGGATTTTCATTTTCATAAATACTACATATATGAATAAAATATTGCATTAAATTCTACATGCGCATACATTATGAAAATGAATATATCATAAATTATTATTTCAGATTACCTAACAAATGGTGCAACCTCAGCACGATTAAGAAGAATATAAGTGTGAGCTACATGAAATCTCTATCGTTTAACCATACTTCTTCACATTTTCTAGAAGGTTGATGTTGTCTAAAAATAGATAACATTGTTTGAAAGGACTCTTGTTTGTCATCTTCGTCATTACGAAGAACACTTTCAAATGATATGTTCACATGGTCATTGAAATAGTGAGAGAAAAAGAACAAAGCTCTTCTTCGATGTAAGATTTAAATATTGAAACTTCAACTCATGCTTTTTGCCTCACTTTTCTCTTCAGATGATTCAAATATCTATGCAAAATTAATTTACTTTAATTTTCGAACGTAATTAAATTAATAGGTAACATATTACATACCACTCAAATGGATACATCCATCCATATTGCATAGGAACTCGAAGTCGTGCTTTAGATGGGAGATGAACAAGTAAATGTTCCATTACATAAAAAACCTGGCGGAAATATTTTTTCCAATTCGCAAAGAAATATAGGAAAATCTTCTTCAAGTTTGCATAAACATTGCACATTTAAAGTAGTCGAATAAGGCTCTTTGTAAAACAGACTAAACTCTGTCATTACCTTCCAAACTTTTAACGGCAATAGTTCTATGAATGGAACGGATAATAAATTTTCCATCATTATGTGACAGTCGTGGCTTTTCATTCCGCTCAATCTACCATTTTTAAAGTCAACATATCTACAAGATTTGATGAAATCCCATCAGCAAATCTTAATCCTTCAAACTATTTTAACACAATTTTAACTTGATTATTATCTAACTCGTAACATACTTTGGGATTTTTACTGTCATTTGGTTTCATATGAAGCTCAGGATGTTTGCATAAATTTTGTATACCGCGCCTTGATTTCTCATTGTCTTCCCCTTGACATTCAAAATTGTGTTAAAAACATTATCAAAGACATTTTTCTCGTTGTGTATCACATCAATATTGTGACGAAGCAGAATATCTTTCCAACAAGGCAACTCCCAATATATACTTTGTTTGCACCAATTATGAATAATCGATTTGCCTGTAATCTCTGTTTGCACTCCGGTTTCATATATCTTTGGATAGTCCCTTACAAGTTCGTATATGTCTCTGCTTGACCATATCGTTGGTGGTTGTCTGGTTTCTACTCTATTAGCTAAAAGTTTTTCCTGTCTCCTTTGAAGGGATGATTGACATGGAGAAATTTCGATGATAGTCAAACCATGAAATTTTCTTTCCATTCGGTAAAGAAAATGTACACGTTTCTTTCATGCAATATGGACATGCTAGATGATCAGATGTACTCCATCCTGAAAGCATTGCATAGGCAGGAAAATCACTTATAGTCCACAACAAAGAAGCAAACATACGATTTTTTTTCTTTGAAACGTTGTATGTTTCTACTCCTTCGTTTCACATTGTTTTTAACTCCTCAATTAATGGTTGCAAATAAACATCGTTTCCTTGTGTAGGATCGTCGGAGCCAGGAACAACAATAGTAAGAAACATATACTGCGTTTCCATACACATCCATGGAGGTAAATTATAAGGTGTGATGATAATAGGTCAAGATGGATATTTAGCACCAAACTGAAAAAATGGTGAAAAACGATTCGTACATAATCCAAGCCTAACATTACGACTCTCCACTGTAAAACTGGAATAAGTTTTGTCGAAGTGCTTCCATGCTTCACTATCGGCTGTGTAAGGACCCGATTCTTCGACTTCCGAAAACCGACATCAATACGTCCACTGTATCAACTGCCGAGCAATCGAATGCCGGAAAACCGAACACTTAGGGTTTTAAAAAAAGAAAAGAGGCAGAAGAAGAGAGAAAAGATAGAACAGAACAGAAAGAAAACAACAGAACAATATCAGAATCTCACAATTCGCAGCGGAACAACATATAATAGATAAATGAATAATCTTTAAACAAAGAACTATATCAGTTATTACATTACATCACATTACATTACATCATCATCAGAGTGTATAACAACAAACAACAACAAACAGCGAAAAAGAAAAGTACTATATACTAGTAATACGTCATGCCATCCAGCTTGCCTCCAGCAACTCCTGAATTCCAGAATATCCTGATAGACCTTAACTCTTGACTGCCCGTGTGGAAATTGGTGGGCACCCAGAGTTTAGGAAGGAAAACAATAAACTCCGAGTCAGTCATGTGACTGGTGTGAGAACTCAAAACAGTTTATTTATCTTTAAAATCAAAATAGAGGAATATTTTTAAAGTCAATTCACAATGCTTGTAAAAATGAGACTACCATAAGGCCTCCCGCACACACACACAATGCAAACACGGAATCGGAGGAGATTTCTCCTTATGATAGTCAAAGATGCTTGATACGCATTAAAAAGAACATTTGATATTATTACTAGTGCATAGTGTAGAGAAAAATTCATTTCGAAAGTAAAGATATAAATCTTAGCCAACATACGACCATTATCGTATGCCTACTATAGCTACCATCCAAACAGTGGGGCGCCACCATAAGTGAATGATAGGTTATACAACTAAAACCGTGCAAGATCGTATTGTTTCTTTGGATTTCCAACAAATAGTCAGGCCAAGGAACTTCCCATTGCCACATGAGAACGCCTCTGGAAGGACGTCCCCGAGAACCAAATCGAATCTCTGCCAACACAAGGCCGGGTTATCCCTAACTGTGTAACTACTGACACGAGTATGCCATCCCCCGGTCCTTTGGGACCTTTATCCGAGCGCTCGCAACCAACATCACACCAAAATAATAAGTGTTTCAACATGAGTAAGTATCTGGGCTCCATACCATGATACCACCCTTTTCCAGAAGGAAATGCACACACCCTAAGGGGCGCTACCCCCAATAACCTTGCTGCATCTTTCTTGTTTTGACCATTCCGGGGTGTGAGGCTTGACGAAGTCTCATCCACAAAGCCACTCTTTATACAAAATCTGTTCTTTGGGTCAACAAATGATCATAGAAATGATCACAAAGATAAGTGATCAAACAAATGATCATATCACAAATGATCAAACAATGATCATTTCACAGCAACACTCAGCATGTCAAATTACCAAATTGGGAATATATTGCTAATAACCTTCAACTACATAACCTCTGAGCTCATACGTCTCAGAGAAGGGTGTTAAGCTAAAAGAATAAATTCTCCGCCACCAACAGAAATGTATTTGAAAGAAATCTGCTTTATATCTCAACTTGTAATGTCAGACATACAATCCATACAAGTCTGTTCCGGGATCGAACAGAACCGAAGGCACTTACAAAGAAGTCCTTGCAATCCGGATATTCACTAATCACTTCCGGACTTCCCATCACATATGGAATTTCTATACCGGGGCCATTCAGTGCAGAAACATTCGACGGTAATCCTTCCGTTTTCAAAAATATCCGATCTTCCACACCGGTCATCAATGCTATCCATTACGTCGTATCACTATTCGTGGGTAATCCGAATAACGAGCACAATAATTTAAAAATAAGTGTGGCATTGAAATCCAAGCAAATCACAACAAATACCCATTCAAAGGTAAATATTGATAGTCGGTTATTGAACTATCAATGGATATGCACAACATCACCAGATTCCAAATAATTTTCTAAATTATTTATTTTCCATAAAAAATCTTTACAAGATATATAATTTCACACTTCAACCATTTTGAAAACATTTTTCAAATCACTTTTCACATTTACCACTTTTGAAAACAAATTTCAAACATTTCCTTATGCGAAAATACTGTCATTTCAACATGGTTCATTTAAACCAATTAAATAAATCCTTAACGATTTACTTTATATTTACGTTCCAAATCCGTAAATTAATTCCCACACTTCAAAAATAAATCAACTTTTATTTTTAAACAAATTCCCCTTTTCTTTTATAAATTCCATAGTGAATTTACATTTCAAAATATTTATGAATATACGATTTCAATTATTCATTTTAAATTTATCTTCAAAAAGATAAATTTTCAAAACGTTTCATTTCACATTGGAAAACATTTTCATACTTATTTATTAATAAGTAATTCACAAATCCATTTATTTTCAGTCCTTGGAAAATATTCAATATACTTAAATCGAAATTAAGTATATATCTCATTCTTTTAAGGAAGTCATTCTCTTTAACATATTTATTTGGGTCAAAACGAATGTTACGTAAAACATCGTTACAACGTCCCAAAATCACTAGTATAGGGATTCAAAATTAAAATAGATATATAAATCCCAATACAATACAAAACATTTCGTTTCGGAAATCATTTACTATAACAACAGTGTTATAGTCCACCATTTCCTTCTATTTCTCGAAAACGTCTATTTCAACAATGAATGTTGAAATCTATGGTTTCGAATCTTAACACATTTTAAAAACATCATTAGATCGTTTTAATTCTATTTAAAATATCACATCCAAAACATTTTCTTTAACATATTATTCACTATTCAAAAACGTGAATATACTACGTTAACCAATTTCATCATTTCTATTCATTTTATTTCAAAGGATTATTCACTGTCTAAAACGTGAATATAACTCCATAAATAAGTTACAACAATTTACTTATCAAAATAAGTCGTATGCGGATTTATAAAACAATGTTTATAATTTCCATTTCTATTTATTTTATAACAACTTCCTTTTATAAATTCCTTTATTAACCTATCTCAATTCATATCTCAATGATATACTAAAAATTCATATTATAAGTCAAATACTTATAATTTATTTGTTTACAAAAATCGTTCTTTTAAACTTCCCAAGTTATAAATCTTATAACTTATAAGATTCATTTATTTACCCAAATCTATTCCTTTTAATATCTTTACAAATTTTATAAACCTACTGCTTATAAAATTCCATTTATAACCTCAACATTTATAGTCCTATAAATTTCATTCATTTATGAAATTCATTTAAAATTCATTCTAACACTTACAAAAACTCGTTTTATAATTCAAATATTTTTAATTTATAAATATCAATTTATAAATCTCTTATATAAATCAATTTATATTGTTATTTTAAAACGTCTTTAAACTCCTTTATAATTTCACCATTTTCTTTGATTCGTAAAATAATCAAATTTCATAAACCTATTTTTAAACTTTTCACAATAAATTCAGAAATTCCAATTTAAACTATTTTATAAAATCATTAACCCCATATTTTCAAAAATCAACTTTTAACTACATTTCTAAAAAATCATAATTTTATAACATTAAAAATTATATCGTTTATTTATTTAAGATAAATCAATTCCAAAATTATTTTATAAAACGTATACTTTCAAAAATCACTTTAAAAATCCTTTTAAAATTCCATAGTTGGCCTAGTAATGCTACACACCAAATAGTCAATCACGACAACAATGACATTATATATCGATATGATAATCCATCAAATATCAAAATATTTGAAATCAAATAAATACTGTTGAGGAATCCAGTTGGATCCCTCCAACCTGTTTTCCTGCATCCAAAGATGTTAGCACAATACCAATTCTATTCCAGTACGAAATTATCGCGGTATATGGGATTTAAAATATTATCCGCTTAATAGGCGGCGCAATAGGGTCTCATCCATAATGCGGGAAATCAATTCCAAGTACATAAATAATACCAATTTCACTGTTTATGAAATATTCGCGGTATATGTTTTTAACAAATAACATCCGCTTACTGACGGCGCATAATGTCTATTTTAACAATCAATAGATAACAATCATCATTCAAACATGCATTCAAGAATTTTAAATCTAACTATTTAAAATTAAAATCGAAACCGATTCGATTGAGTGAGAAGTTCTCACCTTGATTTCAATTTTGTTTTAATGATTTATTTCGGGTAAAATTAAACGCGCGTTTAATTTTACCCGAAATTCTCACTAACTCCAAACGACTCCAATCAAATTCCATCGCGTAGTGCTCGTCCATACGATTCACAGGCAACTGGTTTCGCGCGTTTTCGACCTCGTATGAAAAAGATACGAATTTTTGAAGTTACACGAATTTTTAACTTAATAAATATACAACTTATATTTTATTTTCAACCTATTCACAATCACAGCCGTAGGGTCTCCATACCCCCCATCAGCACCGTGCGCACCTTCCTCTCCCCTCTCATGTTTCTTGCTCCAGGTCTTATTCACGTACGCAACCCATTAGCTCGATATTAGGGTTCAATATCTCGGCCACCACGAGCATCCAGGAGTCGATCAGAGAGTGTCATTCCCTCCGCCTACGTGAGAGCTACCCACAGCCACGAACACTTGAAGCTCGGCCTCTCATCCAACCTCGTTTTGTGTGCGCAACTTGCAGCTGTCGGCACCTTCTAGCTCCCTCTACGTCGCACCGTTTTCGATCATCTCCGTATGAAATTGAAGCTCTTGCTTAGCTCTACGTTTTACTAGTTGAAAGATTCTTGAATAGATTGACGGATTGGAAGATAATTTGAGGGGAAGGGAAGAAAATTCTGGCCATTGATGATAAGGGGGGTGGCGGCCTGCAGTTTGACCTAGGGTTTCTAATTTTTCTTTGCAAATGAAGATAGAGGGGTGCTTATATAGAAAACGCCCAATTTACTATTCATCGAAATTTTCCGAACTCCAAACGAAGCATGCCGGTTGGCGTTTCTAAGGTTTACCCCACGTTCCGAACACAATGGAACGTGTTTCGGGAGTTAATTCGGTCATCTGTGCAAGTTATGGCAATAAACGTTCGATTTAAAATTAAATCGGTAAATCAAATTTCTAGGCGTTTCAGCTTGCACCGGACAAACGGTAAATCTGATTGACATGAAATTTGAAACCATACAATAATATTATATTACGGATCCGATGGAATTGGTTTCGTCGAAATCCGACACTGTTTGAAAAATGACTATTTTAACTCGCCAAATTAATATTAAAACAATTTCGATGCGTTTCGAGCTGCCACGGTCAAACGAAAACTCCGATTGCTACGAAAATTGAAATCCGATAATAATAAACTATTAAGGATCCAATGGAACTAGTTTTGTCCAATTCTGAGACTGTTCGAAAATTGACTAATTTCACTAGTCGATTAAATATTAAAATATTCAATTTTCACAAATAAACTTTTAATTCGATTTTAAAAGTTCTATAACCTCATTCTAACTCCAATATGATATAATAAAATTTTACAAATCATTTTCAATCATATTTACTCCCAATTTTCAATTATTTCTGTATTTTCACTATTAGATTATCGATTTAATTATCCAATTAAATCAAATTATTTGAAATAAAATTTATTCGACTTATAAATTATATTTAAAATTAATTAAATACACGAATTTTAATTAATTAAAATTCTGGGTCGTTACATACTTCGCCTCTTAAAACAATTTCAACCTTGAAATTATCAAGTAAGAAAAGTTACAGAATTTATTAACTTTCCCACAAATCCATAATTAAACTTCTTACAAAATCTTTACTAAGTTTTTAAATCGTACTTAGTTATCTTTTCAAAAACAACTACTATTGTTTGACTTTCAATTCCAAATCAAAGTTATAGTTTTCACAAATTTTCCAATTTTTCTCAAAAATATTCTAACGCCTTAAATTTTCGAAAAAATTCGCCATAGTCTCCTTTGCGCGGCTCAATCCGAAAAAAAATGACAGTACATATATCACAAATATACATCTCATCAAGTGATGAGGCATCCCGCGGGGAAAAAAGTGTAAAAGTACGGTATGTAATCCGAGATATGTACTTATATTTTATTAGTGAGCATAAACGGCTAATATAGCGCGAAAGCGAGCTCCAAATGTGAAGCAAACGCGATCCGCACCTACTAAACACTCAACAATAGATGAGAAACATGTATATAGGCAATAGTATCGATATACAACATATAGCAACATAATAACTATATATGCCAACATAGCAAATGCAGTAAAAGCAATATATTCAACCATCAACCAAGTATCATCCAACTAATCCATATCAAATTAATATTCATTCATATTCTCATTAATATTCAATGAAATAGGTTTTCAATTTAATCATATTTGATTCATTAACAGTGGATGTTTTTTTACTAATATTCATTTTCAATTAGTTTATATTCACTAATTCTTATTCAAGTTGGTTCACTCCCAAATCAAATTCAATTCTATTTAAGATTCACTTAAATTCCAATTGGATTTCAATTACTTTAGCTTTCAATTTCATTAATTCAATTTCATTAACACTTAATGAATTATATACAATCAACTAACAACCATATAACAACCAATGTATATTAATTACAACCAAATTCCTTTGCTTTCAATTGGTTTAATTAAATTGATTTGCATTCAACTATTCAACTTTCAATAACATTAGATTTTAATGAATTAACACCTACATTCATTATTTCATATCAACCTAATTTACATTCAATTGATTTACATTCAATCCATTCAGATTCAAATTCTAAAGTAAATTTCTATTTAACTTTAAATTCATTTTTATTTACAACTCATATTCATAAATATATTCATATAGTTTCACTTCTTATATATATAAGTTTATTTCACAATTGTAAATCACTTTAATTATAATTCAATTCTTATAATTCTTTTTGCTTATAGAAATATTCTTTAATTTAGATTATTCAAACAACTAAACAATCAACTTATATACACTTTAATAATTCTGAAAAATTATTCCTTTATATATAAAATATAATCAAGGTAAAATTATTTCATTTACCCAATTTTAAAACAATATCGTGTCGAATTGTTCTGTACAAGTGTTTAGAGATTCCTATCAACAACGTTAATTACTCGTATTAACCAGAATCCATATACCACTTAACAAACCAATCATCACAATATAAAACAATTTTATATTCACTAACAAATACGCTCTCATAGCTATTATTACACTCAAACTCATTCTAGAGTACTACTGACTCTATCTCTAATGAGTAATACCCAACAGAGCCATGGTTGTCGCTTAACCATATGCTCTGATAACACATTGTAAGGACCCGATTCTTCGACTTCCGAAAACCGACATCAATACGTCCACTGTATCAACTGTCGAGCAATCGAATGCCGGAAAACCGAACACTTAGGGTTTTAAAAAAAGAAAAGAGGTAGAAGAAGAGAGAAAAGATAGAACAGAACAGAAAGAAAACAACAGAACAATATCAAAATCTCACAATTCACAGCGGAACAACATATAATAGATAAATGAATAATCTTTAAACAAAGAACTATATCAGTTATTACATTACATCACATTACATTACATTACATCATCATCAGAGTGTACAACAACAAACAACAACAAACAGCGGAAAAGAAAAATACTATATACTAGTAATACGCCATGCCATCCAGCTTGCCTCTAGCAACTCCTGAATTACAGAATATCCTGATAAACCTTAACTTTTGACTGCCCGTATGGAAATTGATGGGCACCCAGAGTTTAGGAAGGAAAACAATAAACTCCGAGTCAGTCATGTGACTGATGTGAGAACTCAAAACAGTTTATTTAGCTTTAAAATCAAAATAGAGGAATATTTTTAAAGTCAATTCGCAATGCTTTTAAAAATGAGACGACCATAAGGCCTCCCGCACACACACACAATGCAAACGCAGAATCGGAGGAGATTTCTTCTTATGATAGTCAAAGATGCTTGATACGCATTAAAAGAACATTTGATATTATTACTAGTGCATAGTGTAGAGAAAAATTCATTTCGAAAGTAAAGATATAAATCTTAGCCAACATACGACCATTATCGTATGCCTACTATAGCTACCATCCAAACTGTGGGGCGCCACCATAAGTGAATGATAGGTTCTACAACTAAAACTGTACAAGATCGTATTGTTTCTTTGGATTTCCAACAAATGGTCAGGCCAAGGAACTTCTCATTGCCACATGAGAACGCCTCTGGAAGGACGTCCCCGAGAACCAAACCGGATCTCTGCCAACACAAGGCCGGGTTACCCCTAACTGGGTAACTACTGACACGAGTATGCCATCCCCCGTCCTTTGGGACCTTTATCCGAGCGCTCGTAACCAACATCACACCAAAATAATAAGTGTTTCAACATGAGTAGGTATCTGGGCTCCACACCATGATACCACCCTTTTCCAGAAGGAAATGCACATACCCTAAGGGGCGCTACCCCCAATAACCTTGCTGCATCTTTCCTGTTTTGACCATTCCGGGGTGTGAGGCTTGACGAAGTCTCGTCCACAAAGCCACGCTTTATACAAAAGCTGTGCTTTGGGTCAACAAATGATCATAGAAATGAACACAAAGATAAGTGATCAAACAAATGATCATATCACAAATGATCAAACAATGATCATTTCACAGCAACACTCGGCATGTCACATTACTAAATTGGGAATATATTGCTAATAACCTTCAACTACATAACCTCTGAGCTCAAACGTCTCAGAGAAGGGTGTTAAGCTAAAAGAATAAATTCTCCGCCACCAACAGAAATGTATTTGAAAGAAATCTGCTTTATATCTCAACTTGTAATGTCAGACATACAATCCATACAAGTCTGTTCCAGGATCGAACAGAACCAAAGGCACTTACAAAGAAGTCCTTGCAATCCGGATATTCACTAATCACTTTCGGACTTCCCATCACATATGGAACTTCTATACTGGGGCCATTCGGTGCAGAAACATTTGACGGTAATCCTTCCGTTTTCAAAAATATCCGGTCTTCAACATCGGTCATCAATGCAATCCATTACGTCGTATCACTATTCGGAATGGGTAATCCGAATAACGAGCGCAATAATTTAAAAATAAGTGTGGCATTGAAATCCAAGCAAATCACAACAAATACCCATTCAAAGGTAAATATTGATAGTCGGTTATTGAACTATCAATGGATATGCACAACATCACCAGATTCCAAATAATTTTCCAAATTATTTATTTTCCAAAAAATATCTTTACAAGATATATAATTTCACACTTCAACCATTTTGAAAACATTTTTCAAATCACTTTTCACATTTACCACTTTTGAAAACAAATTTTAGACATTTCCTTATGCGAAAATACTTTCATTTCTACATGGTTCATTTAAACCAATTAAATAAATCCTTAATGTTTTACTTTATATTTACGTTCCAAATCCGTAAATTAGTTCCCACACTTCAAAAATAAATCAACGTTTATTTTTAAACAAATTCCCCTTTTCTTTTATAAATTCCATAGTGAATTTACATTCCAAAATATTTATGAATATACGATTTCAATTATTCATTTTCAATTTATCTTCAAAAAGATAAATTCTCAAAACGTTTCATTTCACATTGGAAAACATTTCAATACTTATTTATTAATAAGTAATTCACAAATCCATTTATTTTCAATCCTTGGAAAATATTCAATATACATAAATCGAAATTAAGTATATATTTCATTCTTTTAAGGAAATCATTCTCTTTAACATATTTATTTGGGTCAAAACGAAAGTTACGTAAAACGTCGTTACAACGTCCTAGAATCACTAGTATAGGGATTCGAAATTAAAATAGATATATAAATCCCAGTACTATAAAAAACATTTCCTTTTGGAAATCATTTACTATAACAACAGTGTTATAGTCCATCATTTCCTTCTATTTCTCGAAAACGTCTATTTCAACAATGAATGTTCAAATCTATGGTTTCGAATCTTAACACGTTTTAAAAACATCATTAGATCGTTTTAATTCTATTTAAAATATCACATCCAAAACATTTTCTTTAACATATTATTCACTATTCAAAAACGTGAATATACTACGTTAACCAATTTCATCATTTCTATTCATATTATTTCAAAGGATTATTCACTGTCTAAAACGTGAATATAACTCTATGAATAAGTTACAACAGTTTACTTATCAAAATAAGTCGTTTGCGGATTTATAAAACAATGTTTATAATTTCCATTTCTATTTATTTTATAACAACTTCCTTTTATAAATTCCTTTATTAACCTATCTCAATTCATATCTCAATGATATACTAAAAATTCATATTATAAGTCAAATACTTATAATTTATTTGTTTACAAAAATCGTTCTTTTAAACTTCCCAAGTTATAAATCTTATAACTTATAAGATTCATTTATTTACCCAAATCTATTCCTTTTAATATCTTTACAAATTTTATAAACCTACTGCTTATAAAATTTCATTTATAACTTCAACATTTATAATCCTATAAATTTCATTCATTTATGAAATTCATTTACAATTCATTCTAACACTTATAAAAACTCGTTTTATAATTCAAATATTTTTAATTTATAAATATCAATTTATAAATCTCTTATATAAATCAATTTATACTATTATTTTAAAACGTCTTTAAACTCCTTTATAATTTCACCATTTTCTTTGATTTATAAAATAATCAAATTTCATAAACCCTATATTTAAACTTTTCACAATAAATTCAGAAATTCCAATTTAAACTATTTTATAAAATCATTAACCCCATATTTTCAAAAATCAACTTTTAACTACATTTCTCAAAAATCATAATTTTATAACATTAAAAATTATATCGTTTATTTATTTAAGATCTATCAATTCCAAAATTATTTTATAAAACGTATACTTTCAAAAATTACTTTAAAAATCCTTTTAAAATTCCGTAGTTGGCCTAGTGATGTTACACACCAAATAGTCAATCACGACAACAACGACATTATATATCGATATGATAATCCATCAAATATCAAAATATCTGAAATCATATAAATACTGTTGAGGAATCCAGTTAGATCCCTCCAACCAGTTTTCCTGCATCCAAAGATGTTAGCACAATACCAATTCCGTTCCAATAAGAAATTATCACGGCATATGGGATTTAAAATATTATCCACTTAATAGGTGACGCAATAGGGTCTCATCCGCTATATAATGCGGGAAATCAATTCCAAGTACATAAATAATACCAATTTCACTGTTTATGAAATATTCGCGGTATATGTTTTTAATAAATAACATCCGCTTACTAACGGCGTATAATGTCTATTTTAACAATCAATAGATAACAATCATCATTCAAACATGCATTCAAGAATTTTAAATCTAACTATTTAAAATTAAAATCGAAACCGATTCGATTGAGTGAGAAGTTCTCACCTTGATTTCAATTTTGTTTTAGCGATTTATTTCGAATAAAATTAAACGCGCGTTTAATTTTACCCAAAATTCCCACTAACTCCAAACGACTCCAATCAAATTCCATCGCGTAGTGCTCATCCATACGATTCCAATGCAACTGGTTTCACGCGTTTTCGACCTCGTATGAAAAAGATACGAATTTTTGAAGTTACACGAATTTTTAACTTAATAAATATACAACTTATATTTTATTTTCAACCTATTCACAATCACAGCCGTATGATCTCCATCCCCCCCATCAGGACCATGCGTACCTTCCTCTCCTCTCTCACATTTCTTGCTCCAGGTCTTATTCACGTACGCAACCCATTAGCTCGATATTAGGGTTCAATATCTCGGCCACCACGAGCATCCAGGAGTCGATCAGAGAGTGTCATTCCCTCCGCCTACGTGAGAGCTACCCACAGCCACGAACACATGAAGCTCGACCTCTCATCCAACCTCGTTTTGCATGCGCAACTTGCAGCTGTCGGCCCCTTCTAGCTCCCTCTACGTCGCGCCGTTTTCGATCATCTCCGTATGAAATTGAAGCTCTTGCATTGCTCTACGTTTTACTAGTTGAAAGATTCTTGAATAGATTGACGGATTGGAAGGTAATTTGAGGGGAAGGGAAGAAAATTCTGGCCATTGATGATAAGGGGGGCGGCGGCCTGCAGTTTGACCTAGGGTTTCTAATTTTTCTTTGCAAATGAAGATAGAGGGGTGCTTATATAGAAAACGCCCAATTTACTATTCATCGAAATTTTCCGAACTCCAAACGAAGCGTGTCGGTTGGCGTTTCTAAGGTTTACCCCACGTTCCGAACACAACGGAATGTGTTTCGGGAGCTAATTCAGTCATCTGTGCGAGTTATGGCAATAAACGTTCGATTTAAAATTAAATCGGTAAATCAAATTTCTAGGCGTTTTAGCTTGCACCGGACAAACGGTAAATCTGATTGACATGAAATTTGAAACCATACAATAATATTACATTACGGATCCGATGAAATTGGTTTCGTCGAAATCCGACACTGTTTGAAAAATGACTATTTTAACTCGCCAAATTAATATTAAAACAATTTCGATGCGTTTCGAGCTGCCACGATCAAACAAAAACTCCGATTGCTACGAAAATTGAAATCTGATAATAATAAACTATTACGGATCCAATGGAACTAGTTTCATCCAATTCTGAGACTGTTCGAAAAATGACTATTTTCACTAGTCGATTAAATATTAAAATATTCAATTTTCACAAATAAATTTTTAATTCGATTTTAAAAGTTCTATAACATCATTCTAACTCCAATATGATATAATAAAATTTTAGAAATCATTTTCAATCATATTTACTCCTAATTTTCAATTATTTCTATATTTTCACTATTAAATTATCGATTTAATTATCCAATTAAATCAAATTATTCGAAATAAAATTTATTCGACTTATAAATTATATTTAAAATTAATTAAATATACGAATTTTAATTAATTAAAATTCTGGGTCGTTACAGGCTGGATGTGTCAACGTATCCTCTTCCTCTGTTCTCACACTATGTCATCTCATATAAGATGCAGTTACAAAAAATGCGTGTAATCTTTGAAGCGTAGGAATGATGGGCAAATAATGCATGTTTGTATGGAACTTCATTTCCCTTCCTTTTTCTTGGTTTTTACATTTCCTCGTTACATGTTCTATACTTCTTAATAGTGATGTCCTCTTTCCGAAACAACATGCAGCCATTTAAACATGCATCTATTTTCTGATAAGGTAAACCAAAAGCCGACATAATTTTTTTAATTTCATAGTAATTTTTGAACATTAAATTACCGGGCGGCACATGTCTTTTTGCAGCTTGTACAACGGCTGTAAATCTGACTTCGGTGATGTTGTATTTTGACTTCATCGCAATGTATTTTGCGGTTGCTGATAGCTAGGTGCCATATTACAACCATCCTATAGAGGTTTCTTAGCAGTATCCGGTAAATCTTAAAAAAAATTTGCTTCAATATTTGATTCTTCAACATTTTCATCATCGTCATCAACTTCAACCATTGAAAACATTGATCGTGTTGCATCTTTAACCATATTTTCTATACGGTTCATCATAACAATTTCATTGCCAGCAATGTCTAATTCAGACTCTTTAGAAGTATTTGCCATAACTTCTCCATGACGATTTCAACATAATAGTTCAAATGTTTACACCTATTAATGAATTTCTACATCGTTTCTGTTAGTACTTAAAGAAAATTCAACACATACTTTTATACCATTATAAAAATCTTCTTTTATTGAGCCTCTCAATCCGCTTTTTTGATACATCCATCTCCTTCGATCAAAAAAATAATCGATCATTTTTTCTATATGGAAAAATATCACAAATTCAAAAATAAATATTGGTCATATTATGAATTCACATTTTATTTTTCAATATATCGATACAAAAACTTATATGCGTTAATTTTACCCCACTTAAGAATACAATATAGAAATGTTGGTTTATGGTTATCTTTTTCTCTCGTCAGTCATCCTACTTCCCATTACAAACACAGTAAACACTTACATTTCATATATTATTTCATTTTAAATGATTCAATAAAATTTCGACAGCACTTCCCTTTTGTTTCCTGCATTGTATACAAATGCGCGTACGCTAGAAACAAAAAACGTGACAGTGAAATTTTGTGAACGTTTGAAACGAAATAATGTGCGAAATATAATTGTTTACTATGTTTATAACGTGTCCAATATAGGGACAAATCCAACAAGTATTGTACTAAATGAATATAAATGGTCGTTTTGTGACAAAAACGGGTATTTATATAACGATTATGTACAACACCCGTCGGACGGGGCCAAGAACTGTAATATCCCAGAATTTCCAGAAGTTTAAAATGTGATAATCTCTTAATTTAAATCATTTGAATTGATAAAATTGCTATTTTTCGAAAATAAATAACCTAGTAATAATAATACAATGTTTTAATTATGGCTATAAATTGGTTTTAAAATAAGAATCACTTTTTTGATTATATAAATAAATTCTAAATTGGCTTATTGTTTTCAAAATTGATAAGTGTGTTTAAATACATTTATATCTGTGTATTTTAAATTGATTTTAAAATAGGATAGATTATTTGTAAATAAAAATGAGATTATTTAAGAATAGATATTTATGTTTATTTAAATTGATTTTAGATTTGGATTTTTAAATTTGACTTTGAATTGAATACAAATTAGAATTCAAAGGATATACATACATCTTAAATTAAAATAATATATATAGTTTGAATTTAAAATATATAGATAATGTTTTTAGTTAAAAATAAGATTTGTTTTATTTTTCTTTATATAGAAATTTATCTTAGAAATTTGGACTTGTATTTATTTAATAAGAATAAATACAAGGCTTTTGAAATAGCATTTTTAAAAGAGTTTGCAATATTGTATATAATTTTATTTAAATTATATTTGGTTTCATTCTTTTTAAAGATTGTATTTTATATAAATTTAGCAAACATTTGTAAATGTATAAATATATTAATTAATTAGGAATGTAATTAGAAAAGCATTTTTAAATTAAAAAAAAACATATTAGTAATTAGGAAAATAATTTAAAAGAGCTTTTAAATTTCTTTTAGAATAAATATACATAAAAATTGACATGTGTCAAGTCCTAAATCACTTTGTCAACAAGTGTTAAACATTTATGAAATTAAAGACAAGTGTCCATGTTTTTTTTTAATTTTCTTTTTAATTTAATTAATCTGAAAATTGCTTATATAAACACCTTATCTCTTCACTTTCCTTTCCTTTAAAATCTTTGTTCTTTCCTAAAAAAACGAAACTAGAACTATCAATACAACTTTTACTCATTCCAAAATCAGAAAATCTTCAAACCAATCCTCAAAATGGAAATCTGAAATCTCCTCAATAACATCAACCTCTGTTTACAGAAAACTGTAAACATTCTTTTCAGTTTGCCTCAACATCCAAAATCTGAAAATCCATGCTCAAATCAAAACCTTCTTCAAACCATGCTGTGACCAAATCTGCAAAATGTTTTCAAAAGTTTGATGCAAGTAATCAATCCAGTTCTAAAATCCCCATTTCTGCATCACTTTTCAAATGCATGCAAGTTTTTTTTTTAAAAGAGGCGACCAGATGCATTTCTGTTGAAAGCAATTCATATGGATGAAGCATTTCAGTTTTGAGGGCATTTCTGTTTTTAAAAGCTTCAGGTTCAAAGCATTTTTGCGAGTACTCCAGTTTTTAAAGCTTCAAGTTAATGCATTTTGCAAATTTCCAGTGCAATATCAAACCTCTGCATCTCCTTAAAAGGTGAGTAAATCTTTTTATTAAAAATTTAGTTGATAAATAAAGTTGTTTGGAAAATTCTGGGTGAATATGCTCTACATATTTATGCATATATAAGTGTAGAATCTGAATTTATTTGATTGTTAATGAATGTGCATGTCTCTGCTATATTGCCCTTCCTGTTCCTGTTACAGGATTATCAAGTTAAACAAAATTTCAAATTGCTCTTCCTCTGACTTCATATAGGTTTTGGTCTTCAAACATTGAATGTTTGCGTAAGCTTAAATTTAATATTAAAAACGAATTTAAGTAACAATATTTAGCAACTTATCTGGGAAATGAAATTTTAAATAAAAAATTCTTTTAAACAAGACAAATTTAGTTACTTTAATTCACTGTTTCAAGTTTATAACTTGAATCCATGCTAAAGGTTAGGATTTTTAAAATCAAATCAGGATTTTAAATAAAGTAAGGTGTAAGAAAATGAGTATTATCTGGAAATTGGGTTTTTGCATAAGTCAGTTGATATATGCATCTGGGTTGCTCGAGATTCATGATGGAGTTAGTGGTAAGATTGGGGAGTGTGGTAAAAATGGTTGAAGTGTTGGTAATCCACTATGAAGGTTCAAATTGCTTGATTTTGATTTTAAATCTAGTTCTGTTTTGAACCTTGGAATTTGGCTACTACACCTTCGTTTTTGCATCGAGCTTGAAGAATTTTTGGGTGAGTGATGCGTGGCGGGTCGGCGATCCATGGCGGGTCGGCGATCCATGGCCGGAGTTGTGGCGTCTATCATTGATCGGAGGCGTAGGATTTGGGATTTTCTGATGATGGTATTTGGGGTTCTGTTCAACTAGGGGTGCTCGATTTTGAATTGAGGCAGGGTATGGTGTTCTGTTGGTCGTAGGAGCTTGTAGGGTGCTTGGGTGACTTGGCGGTGAGTTCGGCGTTGGCCGGAGGCGATTCCGGCGTCGATGCACTTGCACAAGGAGGTGAGCATGTCTGTGGGTTATCGTGTTGGGTTGCTTGTTTTTCTCGAAGTGGGACTCGGGATATAAGGAAGATAACTCGGGGGAACTCGTGTGGTTTTGGGGCTTTTGCATGTGGGTTTAAACTGTTATGTTTTAACAGTTTTTAAATTTTAAACCGAAACAGTTTTAAATTTTAAAATCAATTGTTTTTAAAAAAGAAAAAAAGAAGTACTTTGTATTTGAATTCTAGTATACATGGATTGGACCCAAACTAAAATGTTCAACCAAATTTTCAAATTTAAAATAAAGTAAGTTTTAAACTTTAAATGATTTAAGTCAATTAAAATGCTTGTAATTCATTTCTATGAATTAATGTGTTTATACAAATGAATTTGTATGAATGGTATTAAATGGTTTTAAGTTAAAAACCTTAATGTTAGTTTTCCAACTTATTTTGGAAATATAAAAAGGAAAATTTATAAGGGAATGTTTTTATTGGTTAATGAAAAATGATTTATCGATTAACAATTAAAGGTTTAAGTAATTTTTGAACTTGAAACTAATGATTGTTAATTAATAATTAAAGATAGGTAATTAATGTTTTCTTTATATTTTAATTTAATTAATGAATTAAGTAAAGTAAAGATTTCAAGGTTAATTTAAGATAATGTTTTATCTTAAATAATAATTAAGTTTTAATGATTTGTAATTAATTAAGTTGATTAAGAAATTTTAAGTTTAGTTAATTAATTAAATTAATTATGTTAAAGGGGTTAATTAAGTAATTAATTAAGTAACATTTTTAATTTAGCTAACTAATAATTATGATGATTTAATTAATGACTAATGATTAATTAATTTATAATTAAGGGTTAATTAAAATAGTAATTAATTAATACTTAATAAAGGTTTTATTAAGTAATAATTAGGTTTTCTTAATTAATAATTAAAAGGGTTATTAATCTATAATGCAAGTTAATTAAGAATTAATTAACTATTATTAAAGGTTAATTAATTGTAATTAAGGATTAATTAATTATATTTATGGATTAATTAATTTGTAATTAAGGTTGTTAATTAATAATTAATTCTTATTAATTAATGATCAAGATATGATTAATTAGTTAATTAAGGTTAATTAATTAATTATAAAAGTAATTAGTGATTGATTACTTTGTATTAAAGATTTGATTAATAATTGAGATTTATTAATTAATAGTTGAAGATAATTAATTTGTAAATTGAAGATTAAGTTTGGTTAAAGAGTAATTAAGAAATGAATTACTCGATTATGTTTTATGAGATGAGTGTGATCAAGTAAGTTAATTAATTTGTTAATTAATTAAAGATAGTCACTTGATAAAAGATTAAGTATGTTTACTTAATAAGTTTTGATAAGGCTAATTACTTAAGATAAGTAATTGATAAATTACAGGAGGTAATTGGGAAAAGGTAAATTACTGATTTGGAAGTAATTTTAAATGGATAATTACTTGGTAAAGTTATTAAGGGTTTATTACTTGTTGTAATAAATCAAAGAATTTATAAAGTAATTAAAAGTAATTAAGTGTATAAGAATAAATAATTACTGTTTATATTTATTAAAGATGATTAATTGAAAGTAATTAATTTAAGCATGATTAATTAATGTAATTAATTAAGAAATAATGTAATTAATTATAGTTAATTAATTAAAAAAAGTAATTAATTTAGGTTCATTAATTGATAGGATTAATGAGAATAATTAAGGATTAATTACTTGATTAAGAGTTAATTAATCAAGGTTGATTAATTAGGATGATGATGTAACATCCAGCCTTCCGAGCGATTTAAGTCGACAATAAGTCAACTCAAATTTATTCAAAATGACGGATTTATGTTAAAATTTCGGGGTAGAATAAAATCATATCACAAAATCCACAGATCACAGACACAGAGAATTGAATATTTCAGCAAAGTAAATAAGCTAGGATCACCAGCGTTTCAAATCAGGTACAGAACCGAGTTCAAAAAAATACAACAGATATCGGGTACATAAATATCTCTAATACAAACCAAGTTTCTATAAGTGCAATGAAACAGAAACTGAGAACTAAGAAAGAAACTTCAGGTAGAGCTCCAGCACCTTGTCTTCAAGAATAGTCTCCTTTAAGCTGCAATACTCAGGCTGACCCGAGTGAAAGTAAACAAACACCCGAGTCAGGATTAACATTCTCATCTAAGTGAATAACTCGAGTGAAACATCTACAGAAATGTACAAATAACTTAAAGAATGTTGGGATCGTCATCCTTTAAGGATCCGTTAAACCGGTAACATACACTATATACAATAATATCTAATCAGTAAAGTATAATCATATAGAAAATAGCGTTAAGGGGATGGTGAACCTTAACGCGGTCGGATCTTTAAAAATCAAAATCGTAATGGGCTCGCTATAAGGAGATGACACGGAACGTGAGGCAATGCCAGGGTGGATACACCGTTTGCACTCCCGGACCGGTGGTGACGGCAAGCCAGCAGCTTCCGCCCACCTCGAACAACACCCTAATACAAAGTGGCGCCACCAAATCGAATCACACAAATACTAGAATGGTTTCCGAAGAAGCATGCTCGATAAAAGGGTGCAACCCTTTGTGTAGCCCGGTATAGCTCCTGTTTTAGTCATTTATGCCAACTCATGGGAGTTGGGTCCACGTAATATACCACGAGAACGTCGCCACCATCCTACTTCATTCTGGAATCTCCACCGCGTACACAGTTGTTAAAGTGGTTTTCGGTATTGGCCGGCAATAAGACAATATCCGATCCCGGTCTCTTTAACAACCAATCGTTATATTTTTCACACCGTGGTTGGTTTTAAAAAAATCGATTTACAATTTCAATCATTTACAAAATTTATATAACTCCGATTCCTCGGTTTTGAATTGTACGGTTATGGTTTATCAAATTTCCATTTTTAAATCTTCCAAAATTTTCATGTATCTATATATATATATAAAGTTTAAGAAAATAATTATTTAAAACATTTTAGAGCAAAAGCTTTTGAAAAATAAAATATAATTTATAAAATAATGATTAAGTAGGTTTCAAAATTTTGTCACTTATAAAGTTTAAAACTTACCATCATATTAAGTCCCAACAATACTTAGAAGTTTCGGTTTCAAATACTTATCGACCATATAAAATTCCAAAATCAATTTTTTCTCAACCACGGTGTCCGTATATAAGTTTTCTAACCTATAGTCAAGTGATACGGATGTGTATCATTTCAATCCGCGAAAAATTTATACCTATGGGTATATATCATTTCAACCCGCGAATCCCAACAAGGTTTGAATCATTCGGGTTTTTCCTTCCAACCCGAAGGAGATTTCTAACTAATAAGAACTTTAAATATTCGGGAATTAAACATATCATAGAATAAATCAGATGCTATCAACTAACAGTACATAAAGTAATACTACATGAATGATACTACATGAAATGACTCTATGTAACGTACGCGATTTTTCGTTGCCGAAAAACCGAATAGTTATGGGTTTAAGAAAAAGAAAAGAAGAAGAAAGAAGAGAGGAAAGAAAAAGAAAAAGGTAGAAAAGAAAGAAGAGAGAAAATAGAGAGAAAAGAAAACAGAAAATAGAACGGAACAGAAATAACAGAACAACATCAGAATCTCACAATTCGCAGCGGAACAACATATAATAGATAAATGAATAATCTTTAAACAAAGAACTATATCAGTTATTACATCACATTATATTACATTACATCAAATCATCAGAGTGTACAACAACAAACAAACAGCGGTAAAAGAAGTACTATATACTAGTGATACGCCAATGCCATCCAGCTTGCCTCCAGCAACTCCAGAATATCCAGAATATCCTGATAAACCTAACTCTTGACTGCCCGTGTGAAAATTGGTGGGCACCCAGAGTTTAGGAAGGAAAACAATAAACTCCGAGTCAGTCATGTGACTGGTGTGAGAACTCAAAACAGTTTATTTATCTTTGAAAAACAAGTAGAAGAATATTTTTAAAGTCAATTCGCAATGCTTTTAAAAGTGAGACTACCATAAGGCCTCCCGCACACACACACATGCAAACGCAGAATCGGAGGAGATTTCTCCTTATGATAGTCAAAGATGCTTGATACGCATTAAAAAGAACATTTGATATTATTACTAGTGCATAGTGTAGAGAAAATTCATTTCGAAAATAAAGATATAAATCTTAGCCAGCATAGACATTTCACACTTATGCCTACTATAGCTACCATGTTCAATAGCGGGTTACCGTCATATTCCATGACAGGTTATACAACTAAAACCGTACAAGTCTCGTATTTGAAGAATGGATTTTCCAACAAATGGTCAGGCCAAGGAACTTCCCATTGCCACATGGAAACGGCTCTGGAAGGACGCCTCGAGAACCACCGTTCTCCGCTAAACAAAGCCGGGAATCCCTTTTCCCAAGGAATATTACAAACCCTCAGATATGCCACTCCCGGTCCTTTGGAACCTTTCACCGAGCGCTCGTCACCATCATCACACAATCATAAAGTGTTTTCAACATGAGTAAGTATCTGGGCTCCATACCATGATACTACCCTTTTCCAGAAGGAATGGCTATACCCTAGGGAAGCGATCCCTGAAAACCTTGCCGCACAATTCCTGTTTCGACCATTACCGGTTTGTGAGGCTCGACGAAGTCACGTCCACAAAAACATATTTTATACAAAAGCCATGCTTTGGGTCAACAAATGATCATAGAAATGATCACCAAGATAGACAATCAAACAAATGATCCTATCACAAATAATCAACACAACGATCATTTACAGCTACACTCAGCATGTCACATTACCAAATTGGGAATATATCGCTGATAACTTCAACTATATAACCTCTGAGCTCGTACGTCTCAGAGAAGGGTGTTAAGCTAAGAGAATAAATTCTCCGCCACCAACAGAAATATATTTGAAAGAAATCGGCTTTACATCTCAATTTGTAATGTCAGACACACAATCCATACAAGTCTGTTCCGGGCTCGAACAGAACCGAAGGCACTTACAAAGAAGTCCTTGCAATCCGAATAATCTCTAATCACGTTCGGATTTTCCATCACATATGGAGATCTCAATACCGGGGATCAGCCAGTGCAGAGACAATCAACAAGAAACCCTTTCGTTTTCGAAAATATCCGGTCTTCAACACCGATCTTCGAATGCAATTCATAACGACGTATCACATATTCGGAATGGGTTATACGACCCCAAAGTCCTTTCCCGGTTAACCCGAATAGTGAGCGCTTATTTTTAAAAAAATAAGTGTGGCATTCAATTTCAAACAAATCACAACCAATACCTATTTAAAGGTAAATATTGATAGTCGGTTATTGAACTATCAATAGATATGCCAACATCACCAGATTCCAAATAATTTTTCCAAATTATTTATTTCCCAAAAATATCTTTATAAGATATACATTCTCCATTCTTCAAAAATAAATCAATATTTATTTTTTTAACCCAATTTCCAATTTCATTTATAAATTCTATATTGAATTTACATTCCAAAATATTTATGAATATACGATTTCCATTCAATTTTTAATATTCATTTTCAATTTATCTTCAAAAAGATAAATTCCAAATATTCACTTAATATTGGAAAAGCATTTCTATACTTATTAAAAATAAGTAATTCACAGATCTTTTTATTTTCTATACTTAGAAAATATTCAATATACTCTAATCGAAATTAAGTATATATTTCATTTTTTAAGGAAATCATTCACTTAACCATATTTATTTGGGCCAAAACGAATGTTGCGTAAAACATCGTTACGACAACCCAAAATCACTAGTATAGGGATTCGAAATTAAAATAGATATATAAATCTCAATACTATACAAAACATTTCCTTTCGGAAAATCATCTATTATAACAACTGTGTTATAATCTATTATTTCCTTCTATTCCTCGAAAACGCCTATTTCAACAATGAATGTTGAAATCTATGGTTTCGAATCTCAATACATTTTAAAACATCTTTAGATCGTTTTAATTCTATTTAAAACATCACATCCAAAATAATTTCTTTAACATAATATTCACTATTCAAAAACGTGAATATACCTTGTTAATAAATTTCATCACTTCTATTCATTTTATTTTAAAAGATTATTCACTGTTCAAAAACGTGAATATAATTCCATAAGTAAATTATAACAATTTACTTATTAAAAATAAGTAGTTTGCGGATTTATAAAACAATGTTTATAAATTCTATTTATTTTATAACAACTTCCTTTTATAAATTTCCTTTATAAATCTATTCAATTCATATCACAATGATATATTAAAAATTCATATTATAAGTTAAATACTTATAATTTATTTATTTACAAAATCATCCCTTCAAACTTCATAATTATAAATCTTATAACTTATAAGATTCATCTATTTATCCAAAATCTATTCTTTTAACTTTATAAATTTTATAAACCTACTACTTATAAAATCTCATTTATAACTTCACCGTTATAATTCTATAATTTCAATTTATGAAATTCATTTACAATTCATTCTAATACTTGTAAAAGCTTGTTTTATAATTCCAATATTTTTAATTTATAAATATCAATTTATAAATCCTTTTAATATAAAACAATTTATATTACTATTTTAAAACGTCTTTCAACTCCTTTATAATTTATCATTTTGATTTATAAAATAATCAAATTTGATAAATTCTATAGATTTCATTCCTTTATGAAATCCATTTACAAATCATCCTATCATTTATAAAAGCTCGTTTTATAATTCAAGATATTCTAAATTTATAAATATCAATTTATAAATCTTTTAATATAAATCAATTTATATTATTACTTTAAACATCTTTAAATTCTTTTATAATTTCATCATTCTGATTTATAAAATAAAAATTTTATAAATCCTATTTTAAACTTCTTATAATAAATTCAGAAATCCCAGTTCAAACTATTTTATAAAATCACTAATCCCATATTTTCAAAAATCAACTTTTAACTGTATTTCTCAAAAATCATAATTTTTATAATATTAAAATTATAACGTTTATTTATTTAAGATGAATCAATTCCAAAAATATTTTATAAACGTATATTTCCAAGAATCACTTTAGAAATAAAAATCGTTATTTTTAAACTTCAAAATTGGATCCGATGATGCAACACATCAATAGTCAATCACGACTTTCAACATCATATATCGATATGATAAACAATCAAACATCACAATATCTAAAATCAATAAATATTTGTGAGGAATCCAGTTGGATCCCTCCAACTTGTTTCCCTGCATCCACAGACATTAGCATAATACCATTCCACTTCGAGGTGGAATATCGCGGTATATGGGATTTTATAAAATATATCCGCTTACTAACGGCGCAATAGGGTCTCATCCGCTAAAAAAAATGCGGAAAATCAATCAACTGCAATATATACATATGCCAATATATATATATATATTGCTATATATATAATATAATACCAATTCCACTTCGAGGTGGAATATCGCGGTATATGTGTGTAATAAATAACCTCCGCTTACTAACGGCGTATAGGGTCTATTCACATCCAATATCTATATATAACAATCATCATTCAATCATTCAATCAACACAGTCAAGCAAATTTAAATCTAACTATTTAAAATTTAAATAAACAATAAAATTCCTTTTGAGTGAGAAGTTCTCACCTTTATTCCCGTTTGCAATCCACTTCCATCTTGACTCGATTTTCTTGATTTATACCTTGTATAAATATTTACACAATTTATTAATATTCGAACCGATCGAATAATAAATTTTGATTTGATAATTTTGATTCATCGTTGATTTCTTTTTAATAGTTAAATTACTGATAGTTTCTTTTAACCCAATTTTCTCCTTTAATAAATTTATCTTAACTAAAAATTTAATTTAATTAACCAAACTCTCTTTTAATAACTTTATCAATTATAAATTCAATTTTTAACTAAAAATTTCTTTTTAGTAACTATAATAGATAAAACAAATTTATTATCGTAAACTATTTATTTTATTTTAAATTAATATCCTTATATCAATTTCTTTTAATAAATTATTTATCCAATAAATCAAATTCCTAACAAATCTGTCTAGTTCAATTTAAACTTCACCTAAATTTACTTTAAACAAATTTATTTAACTACAATTTAATTTCCCTTTAAATAAATTATTTTTAACCACTTAACTTAAACAAATTTTCTTTTTATAAAATATCCTTTAGTCCTTAATTACTCATTTTTTTCCAAAAATAAATAATATTTCCTTTTGATAAATCATTTTATCAAATAAGTAAAATTTCCAACTAATTTTCTTTTTTAAAATAATTCTAACTAGAAATTTCCAATTAAACTAAATTTCCTTTTTATTAATTAAATCAACTATCAAATTTTCCTTTAATAAAATATTTAACTAAAAATTTAAATTTCCTTTTAAATTAAATTTATTTAACTAAATTTTATTTTGACTAACAAATTCCTTTTTTATAAATTTAAATCAATAATTAATATCAATATACCTTACTGTCATTTTCCGTATATATATAAAAAAAAAAATTCTTGTATATACAAATTAATTTAGAAATCGAAAACAAATATATTACCTTACTGTAATCGAAGAACCACGGCCTCGACTTCGTCTCCATCACGTGCTCCACTCCCATCGTACGCGAGCACCTGCTGACGTCGACGCCGCCATCACGCGATTCGAATCGCCATTGTTGTCGCTTGCCACAGCCATCAACCTCCTCGCGCGCCTCGCCCTCATCCCCCAGTGCCTCGAACCCTAGCCATTTGCGCGCCGCCGCCGCCAGCATGGATCGCGACTCCAAACCCCTCGCCGCTGCGCCTCCAGGTGGTCGCCATTTCGAACGCGATTCCCCTAGCCTCGCGCGAGTGCCATCCCTTGAATCGAACGACTTCGATTCGATTTAATTTTTTTTTTATATATATCTGGAGTCGCGATTTTGAATCAATTTCGTTCGTTCGAACGAATGTTCGAAGGGGGCTTCGGCCTGTGAAATTGAAGACGCGGCCATTAATTTTTTTTTTTTTTAACTGCGTTTTGATTTTGTAACTGAGGGAAGAAGGGAGTATTTAAAATGGGTCTCGGCATGCTCTGCACGATCTCTACACGATCGAAGGCATGAATCTAGGGATGCTACAGTGTTGTGTTTGACCAATTTAAATTTTAAATTTAAATTGAATCTGATTCAATTTCAATGCGTTTACTCGCCGTGTGATCACATATAAACTCCAAAATTTACGAAATTTGAAATCCGACAATAATTCAATATTACGGACCCAATGGAACTGGTTTCGTCGAATTTCGAGACTGTGCCTCGGACGGCTATTTTTAAATATCGATTCAAACGATTTAATTTCAAAACTGAACAATTCACTTCCAAATTAAATTCTGAAGCTTCTATAATCTTCAATATTATCAATATGAATTTTACAACCCTTTGAAATATTTTTAATCGGCTTAAAATTGAAGATTCAAATTTTTATTCAACTTTCAATAGATTAAATTCTATAATTTAATCGCTAAATTCATTCTGATAATTTGCAATTCAAATCAAATCATCATTTGAATATTTAAAATTAATTAAATATTCTCAAATTAAATTATTCTAAATTCTGGGTCGTTACAATCTTCCCTCCTTAAAAGAATTTCGTCCCGAAATTACAAGTTAAGAAGAATGCCCTTATCCCTTCTACTATTTTTCACAATCTAAATAGTTTTATCAACTTACCAACCTAAATCTTTTTACTAGAGATTCATTATCATTTCAACTAGCTTTCCAATTCCAATTATAAGTTTCAACCCAATATTGTTTTCCTAACGATTCAAATTTAAATTCAAATTTAAATTTCAAACTTTCAAAATTTCTCAAAATTTTTCTAACACCCTAAATTTTCGAAAAATTTCACCAGCGTCTCCTTTGCACGGCTAGCTCGGTACGACTACAAAATGGCACCACGGCCCCTCAGAATCAAAAAGAAAAGAGAAAAGCCAAGTGGCTAGAGAAGAAAATCATCAAATTTCATACTGAAATTGAAATACGTACCTTTTTGTCGAGCAATTCAATTTTATCTTTGAAATCAAAATCTCAATTCCTTTATATATACCTGTATAACCTGCTAGTAGTAGCATCCAAATCCAAATACAATATTCAAACCATTTTGCCTATTCTATTACAAAATTTTCCAACATATGCTTCTTATACATTTTTACTTCACTATTGAAGTTACATATTCATTTGAATTCAATTCACATTTCAATTTCAATTCATTAAATTTCATTTGAATTCAATTCAAAATTTCAATTTCATTCGAATTCAATTCATAATTTAAATTCCATATGCTAATGATAATAATTTATTATTATCACTTCTTAACAATCATGCAACCATATACTATAATAATTCATAGAAAATCATTTCTTTTCTATACAAAAATAGTTTTGGGAAAAATTATCTTATTCACCCGATTTAAAAACAATTTTATATTCACTAACAAATACGCACTCATATCTATTATTACACTCAAACCCATTCTAGAGTACTGCTGACTCTATCTCTAACGAGTAATACCCAACAGAACCATGGTTGTCGCTTAACCATAAGCTCTGATACCAGATGTAACGTACGCGATTTTTCGTTGCCGAAAAACCGAATAGTTATGGGTTTAAGAAAAAGAAAAGAAGAAGAAAGAAGAGAGGAAAGAAAAAGAAAAAGGTAGAAAAGAAAGAAGAGAGAAAATAGAGAGAAAAGAAAACAGAAAATAGAACGGAACAGAAATAACAGAACAACATCAGAATCTCACAATTCGCAGCGGAACAACATATAATAGATAAATGAATAATCTTTAAACAAAGAACTATATCAGTTATTACATCACATTATATTACATTACATCAAATCATCAGAGTGTACAACAACAAACAAACAGCGGTAAAAGAAGTACTATATACTAGTGATACGCCAATGCCATCCAGCTTGCCTCCAGCAACTCCAGAATATCCAGAATATCCTGATAAACCTAACTCTTGACTGCCCGTGTGAAAATTGGTGGGCACCCAGAGTTTAGGAAGGAAAACAATAAACTCCGAGTCAGTCATGTGACTGGTGTGAGAACTCAAAACAGTTTATTTATCTTTGAAAAACAAGTAGAAGAATATTTTTAAAGTCAATTCGCAATGCTTTTAAAAGTGAGACTACCATAAGGCCTCCCGCACACACACACATGCAAACGCAGAATTGGAGGAGATTTCTCCTTATGATAGTCAAAGATGCTTGATACGCATTAAAAAGAACATTTGATATTATTACTAGTGCATAGTGTAGAGAAAATTCATTTCGAAAATAAAGATATAAATCTTAGCCAGCATAGACATTTCACACTTATGCCTACTATAGCTACCATGTTCAATAGCGGGTTACCGCCATATTCCATGACAGGTTATACAACTAAAACCGTACAAGTCTCGTATTTGAAGAATGGATTTTCCAACAAATGGTCAGGCCAAGGAACTTCCCATTGCCACATGGAAACGGCTCTGGAAGGACGCCCCGAGAACCACCGTTCTCCGCTAAACAAAGCCGGGAATCCCTTTTCCCAAGGAATATTACAAACCCTCAGATATGCCACTCCCGGTCCTTTGGAACCTTTCACCGAGCGCTCGTCACCATCATCACACAATCATAAAGTGTTTTCAACATTAGTAAGTATCTGGGCTCCATACCATGATACTACCCTTTTCCAGAAGGAATGGCTATACCCTAGGGAAGCGATCCCTGAAAACCTTGCCGCACAATTCCTGTTTCGACCATTACCGGTTTGTGAGGCTCGACGAAGTCACGTCCACAAAAACATATTTTATACAAAAGCCATGCTTTGGGTCAACAAATGATCATAGAAATGATCACCAAGATAGACAATCAAACAAATGATCCTATCACAAATAATCAACACAACGATCATTTACAGCTACACTCAGCATGTCACATTACCAAATGGGAATATATCGCTGATAACTTCAACTATATAACCTCTGAGCTCGTACGTCTCAGAGAAGGGTGTTAAGCTAAGAGAATAAATTCTCCGCCACCAACAGAAATATATTTGAAAGAAATCGGCTTTACATCTCAATTTGTAATGTCAGACACACAATCCATACAAGTCTGTTCCGGGCTCGAACAGAACCGAAGGCACTTACAAAGAAGTCCTTGCAATCCGAATAATCTCTAATCACGTTCGGATTTCCCATCACATATGGAGATCTCAATACCGGGGATCAGCCAGTGCAGAGACAATCAACAAGAAACCCTTTCGTTTTCGAAAATATCCGGTCTTCAACACCGATCTTCGAATGCAATTCATAACGACGTATCACATATTCGGAATGGGTTATACGACCCCAAAGTCCTTTCCCGGTTAACCCGAATAGTGAGCACTTATTTTTAAAAAAATAAATGTGGCATTTAATTTCAAACAAATCACAACCAATACCTATTTAAAGGTAAATATTGATAGTCGGTTATTGAACTATCAATAGATATGCCAACATCACCAGATTCCAAATAATTTTTCCAAATTATTTATTTCCCAAAAATATCTTTATAAGATATACATTCTCCATTCTTCAAAAATAAATCAATATTTATTTTTTTAACCCAATTTCCAATTTCATTTATAAATTCTATATTGAATTTACATTCCAAAATATTTATGAATATACGATTTCCATTCAATTTTTAATATTCATTTTCAATTTATCTTCAAAAAGATAAATTCCAAATATTCACTTAATATTGGAAAAGCATTTCTATACTTATTAAAAATAAGTAATTCACAGATCTTTTTATTTTCTATACTTAGAAAATATTCAATATACTCTAATCGAAATTAAGTATATATTTCATTTTTTAAGGAAATCATTCACTTAACCATATTTATTTGGGCCAAAACGAATGTTGCGTAAAACATCGTTACGACAACCCAAAATCACTAGTATAGGGATTCGAAATTAAAATAGATATATAAATCCCAATACTATACAAAACATTTCCTTTCGGAAAATCATCTATTATAACAACAGTGTTATAATCTATTATTTCCTTCTATTCCTCGAAAACGCCTATTTCAACAATGAATGTTGAAATCTATGGTTTCGAATCTCAATACATTTTAAAATATCTTTAGATCGTTTAAATTCTATTTAAAACATCACATCCAAAATAATTTCTTTAACATAATATTCACTATTCAAAAACGTGAATATACCTTGTTAATAAATTTCATCACTTCTATTCATTTTATTTTAAAAGATTATTCACTGTTCAAAAACGTGAATATAATTCCATAAGTAAATTATAACAATTTACTTATTAAAAATAAGTAGTTTGCGGATTTATAAAACAATGTTTATAAATTCTATTTATTTTATAACAACTTCCTTTTATAAATTTCCTTTATAAATCTATTCAATTCATATCACAATGATATATTAAAAATTCATATTATAAGTTAAATACTTATAATTTATTTATTTACAAAATCATCCCTTCAAACTTCATAATTATAAATCTTATAACTTATAAGATTCATCTATTTATCCAAAATCTATTCTTTTAACTTTATAAATTTTATAAACCTACTGCTTATAAAATCTCATTTATAACTTCACCGTTATAATTCTATAATTTCAATTTATGAAATTCATTTACAATTCATTCTAATACTTGTAAAAGCTTGTTTTATAATTCCAATATTTTTAATTTATAAATATCAATTTATAAATCCTTTTAATATAAAACAATTTATATTACTATTTTAAAACGTCTTTCAACTCCTTTATAATTTATCATTTTGATTTATAAAATAATCAAATTTGATAAATTCTATAGATTTCATTCCTTTATGAAATCCATTTACAAATCATCCTATCATTTATAAAAGCTCGTTTTATAATTCAAGATATTCTAAATTTATAAATATCAATTTATAAATCTTTTAATATAGATCAATTTATATTATTACTTTAAACATCTTTAAATTCTTTTATAATTTCATCATTCTGATTTATAAAGTAAAAATTTTATAAATCCTATTTTAAACTTCTTATAATAAATTCAGAAATCCCAGTTCAAACTATTTTATAAAATCACTAATCCCATATTTTCAAAAATCAACTTTTAACTGTATTTCTCAAAAATCATAATTTTTATAATATTAAAATTATAACGTTTATTTATTTAAGATGAATCAATTCCAAAAATATTTTATAAACGTATATTTCCAAGAATCACTTTAGAAATAAAAATCGTTATTTTTAAACTTCAAAATTGGATCCGATGATGCAACACATCAATAGTCAATCACGACTTTCAACATCATATATCGATATGATAAACAATCAAACATCACAATATCTAAAATCAATAAATATTTGTGAGGAATCCTGTTGGATCCCTCCAACCTGTTTCCCTGCATCCACAGACATTAGCACAATACCATTCCACTTCGAGGTGGAATATCGCGGTATATGGGATTTTATAAAATATATCCGCTTACTAACGGCGCAATAGGGTCTCATCCGCTAAAAAAAATGCGGGAAATCAATCAACTGCAATATATACATATGCCAATATATATATATATATATATATATATTGCTATATATATAATATAATACCAATTCCACTTCGAGGTGGAATATCGCGGTATATGTGTGTAATAAATAACCTCCGCTTACTAACGGCGTATAGGGTCTATTCACATCCAATATCTATATATAACAATCATCATTCAATCATTAAATCAACACAGTCAAGCAAATTTTAAATCTAACTATTTAAAATTTAAATGAACAATAAAATTCCTTTTGAGTGAGAAGTTCTCACCTTTATTCCCGTTTGCAATCCACTTCCATCTTGACTCGATTTTCTTGATTTATACCTTGTATAAATATTTACACAATTTATTAATATTCGAACCGATCGAATAATAAATTTTGATTTGATAATTTTGATTCATCGTTGATTTCTTTTTAATAGTTAAATTACTGATAGTTTCTTTTAACCCAATTTTCTCCTTTAATAAATTTATCTTAACTAAAAATTAAATTTAATTAACCAAACTCTCTTTTAATAACTTTATCAATTATAAATTCAATTTTTAACTAAAAATTTCTTTTTAGTAACTATAATAGATAAAACAAATTTATTATCGTAAACTATTTATTTTATTTTAAATTAATATCCTTATATCAATTTCTTTTAATAATTTATTTATCCAATAAATCAAATTCCTAACAAATCTGTCTAGTTCAATTTAAACTTCAACTAAATTTACTTTAAACAAATTTATTTAACTACAATTTAATTTCCCTTTAAATAAATTATTTTTAACCACTTAACTTAAACAAATTTTCTTTTTATAAAATATCCTTTAGTCCTTAATTACTCATTTTTTTCCAAAAATAAATAATATTTCCTTTTGATAAATCATTTTATCAAATAAGTAAAATTTCCAACTAATTTTCTTTTTTAAAATAATTCTAACTAGAAATTTCCAATTAAACTAAATTTCCTTTTTATTAATTAAATCAACTATCAAATTTTCCTTTAATAAAATATTTAACTAAAAATTTAAATTTCCTTTTAAATTAAATTTATTTAACTAAATTTTATTTTGACTAACAAATTCCTTTTTTATAAATTTAAATCAATAATTAATATCAATATACCTTACTGTCATTTTCCGTATATATATAAAAAAAAATTCTTGTATATACAAATTAATTTAGAAATCGAAAACAAATATATTACCTTACTGTAATCGAAGAACCACGGCCTCGACTTCGTCTCCATCACGTGCTCCACTCCCATCGTACGCGAGCACCTGCTGACGTCGACGCCGCCATCACGCGATTCGAATCGCCATTGCTGTCGCTTGCCACAGCCATCAACCTCCTCGCGCGCCTCGCCCTCATCCCCCAGTGCCTCGAACCCTAGCCATTTGTGCGCCGCCGCCGCCAGCATGGATCGCGACTCCAAACCCCTCGCCGCTGCACCTCTAGGTGGTCGCCATTTCGAACGCGATTCCCCTAGCCTCGCGCGAGTGCCATCCCTTGAATCGAACGACTTCGATTCGATTTCATTTTTTTTTTATATATATATCTGGAGTCGCGATTTTGAATCAATTTCGTTCGTTCGAACGAATGTTCGAAGGGGGCTTCGGCCTGTGAAATTGAAGACGCGGCCATTAAATTTTTTTTTTTTTTTTAACCGCGTTTTGATTTTGTATCTAAGGGAAGAAGGGAGTATTTAAAATGGGTCTCGGCATGCTCTGCACGATCTCTACATGATTGAAGGCATGAATCTAGGGATGCTACGGTGTTGTGTTTGACCAATTTAAATTTTAAATTTAAATTGAATCCGATTCAATTTCAACGCGTTTACTCGCCGTGTGATCACATATAAACTCCGAAATTTACGAAATTTGAAATCCGGCAATAATTCAATATTACGGACCCAATGGAACTGGTTTCGTCGAATTCCGAGACTGTGCCTCGGACGACTATTTTTAAATATCGATTTAAACGATTTAATTTCAAAACTGAACAATTCACTTCCAAATTAAATTCTGAAGCTTCTATAATCTTCAATATTATCAATATGAATTTTACAACCCTTTGAAATATTTTTAATCGGCTTAAAATTGAAGATTCAAATTTTTATTCAACTTTCAATAGATTAAATTCTATAATTTAATCGCTAAATTCATTCTGATAATTTGCAATTCAAATCAAATCATCATTTAAATATTTAAAATTAATTAAATATTCTCAAATTAAATTATTCTAAATTCTGGGTCGTTACACTCTACATGGCATGGCATAAATTATTTAATGACAATGATGCATTTAACATTTAATTCTACATGCATGCCTACAATACGGAAACAGTTCAGTCGTTATTTTATCAAAATAAATTCACTTATAAATCGAATGACAGTCGTGAGTGATTACTCACCTTTGTCGGATAGAGATGTTTGATAGCAGAAGTGATGGAGAGCACAGATCAGACGGTGAACGGATAACTTCTATGTTATTGGATTCCGGCTGCGACAAACGTATTAAAATTGTAAATTAATATTTACGTCGTTATGTATTTCCGTTAAAAATTATTTAAAATTGGGTTATCATTTCAATTCCAGTTTATATATATATATATATATATATATATATATATATATATATATATACTTACATATATATAACACGCAACATGAATTCCTCAATTCAAAAAAAATCGAACTAACATAAAACGTACTAACTTAAATATATAAAATTATTTTGCATGTTTACTGTAAAAAAAATTTTTTTTTTTGAAAGACTTCAATGATGGGTAGAAGTAGCAAATTTATTAACGTATATAAATATATGAAGCCTCGTCACCTTACACCTAACAGCAAAGAAAAGATAGCCTAGAGGAATACTTAGCGGCAAAATCTGGAAAGTGGACTCATCAAAGTATAGGTGCAGTAAATCTTTTAACACTAACAAAATAGAACCTAAACTTACAAACTAACATACGTATCAAATCTTACCGCAAAAATTCCAACATGACTTGTGTATGCAACCATTTAATATAAATCTCGTACCCAATTCCCAACAGCACTCAACATATACTTTCGTTCTCTCCTTAGGCCTACAGCCCTTTTTTTTATATATATTTTCGAATGTAACTTTATGAGAGAAAAAGGAAAGAAACTTCCCTGTATCCAACACAAACACCACCCTGTTTCTACTATGCATACACTCACCGTATCTAACTTCATTTTATATATCGTATGTATCAAAATTTATTGCATAGGTATGTTTTACATGCAGGGCCAGTATCACCTTCAACAGCAAAAAAACAAAACAAAACAAACGCGCAAGGCTTCACTGTCTATTCCTTTTTCTCATCTCCTTTTTTTTTAACTATACGAGACGCATGCACTTGGCAGGGAAACAAAAAAAAAACAAAAAAAACTCACCACGCGGCTGAGGCGGCAGGGACGTGGCGGCGTCGGGGCTGGTCGGCGGCAGGAGCGTGGCGGCGCCGGGGTTTGGTGGCTGGGTTTGGCCTTGGAAAAGGAGTCACGACTGTGGGGAAAAGGTGGTTGTCTCGGTAGGGTCGGGTTCTGAGACATGGCTGCCAGGCACGACGCGGCGGTGGCCGACTCGGGGGAGGCTGGTCGATGCGGAGGGAAGTGTGTGGTGCGGCGCTTGGGTACAGGGAAGAAGCGATTAGCTTTGGAGGGAAAAAAAGAAATGGATCGGCTGATGTTTTGCTTGTAGGGGTGAGAAATGTGATGAGACCCTTATATTTATATACTGGTTTAGATATTGTGTGAGTGAATTCAGGGAGCGTTTACAGTAACCGGTTGATATTTTTAACGTGCCATAAATTGTGTAATGTATAAATTTACTTTTCTAGGCTGCGGCTGTTAACATGTTTAGGCAATTTTAAATTTTGAAATAAATCAGTTAATTTCAGTTTATAACGGCAGTTAATAAATTTTTATGCGGACCCATTATGCACACACAAAACAGTGCGTAACTTCCACATTGGACATCCAAATCCAACAAATAAGATATCGTTGCGCTCGCCTTGTCAGCATGCATTTAATAATATAAAGAAAGGTCATGTTTGTTCTTTCAAATAAATATTCATTTTACGTAATTTGCGGTCGCTGTTACCGCTATTTGGACCATATAAACAACTTTAATTGCGTTAACGATACCGGAATCTACAACAGACTTTATTATATATATATATATATATATATATATATATATATATTTCATGTATATAGATTTTTCTTAAAATTTACAACATAAAATAACGACATTCCAAAAATAAGAGTTTATGCAACTAATTTCCGAAATACGTTACCCCCAAATTTAGTAGGTTATTTTATTAAAAGTTCTTTTATTCCAACAATCTAGGTATCTACAACAAATTCTTATGTTATTAAGATTTTATTTTCAAGTTTGTCGTTAATTTCCGCAGGAATCCAATTTATTAGCAGTAAATTTCTCGGGTCATTACACTCTCCCCCACTCAAAGCTTTTCATCCTCGAAAAGAACGAAGCCAAAGGAAAGTGTATCAAAGGAAGAATCATATCAAAATAGAGAAGGTTATAATGACATACCTATTCAAATAGTTCGGGGTTTGAAGCACGAATACTGCCCTCGGTTTCCCAAGTGCAGTCACGATCATCATTGCTCCATTGGATTTTAACAAGATTAACAGACTTTCTCCTGAGTTGCTTCGTATCCCTATCAACAATACGAAATGGCTTTCTCTCCACGGTTAGATTGGGTTCAACATCGAGACTCTCTAGCGAAGCAGGTTGGACATGAAGCGATGGATCATGAAGATATCTACGGAGATGAGATACGTGAAATACGTTGTGAACCTTAGCAAGTTTCTCTGGTAAATCCAAACGATAGGCTAAAGAACCAACTCTTTCAATGATACGGAAAGGGCCTATGAACCTGGGAGCTAGCTTCTCTCTCCGACCGAATCGGATGACGTTCTTAAGCGGTGAAATCTTGAGAAACACTTGATCTCCTACGGCAAACTCCAACTTCCTCCTTCTCCTATCCGCGTATTTCTTCTGCCTATCTTGGGCAATTCTCATTTTCGTTCGAATATCCTTGACCCTTTTGGAAGCTTCAAGGATCAAATCGGGCCCAAGAACCAATCGATCTCCCGATCCAATCCAACATGATGGGGATTTGCACGGTCGTCCATACAGAGCGGCAAAAGGGGATGTTTTGATGCTAGCCTAAATTTAAGGATAGAAAATTACCGAATTATATTTTCAAATAAACTGAAATTCGAATTAGATCATACCTGGTAACTATTATTGTAAGTGAACTCAACGAGATGGAGATGGTCTTCCCAAGAACCACCATAGTCAAGAATGCAGGCACGAAGAAGGTCTTCTAGAATATGATTCACCCTCTCTGTTTGTCCATCGGTCTGAGGGTGATAGGCGGTGCTCAGGTTCAGTCGTGTACCTAAAGTTTCTTGGAATGCTTTCCAAAACTTGCTGGTAAAGATTGGGTCTCGATCGCACACAATACTGACTGGAACTCCATGCAATCTGACGATTTCCCTCATATAAATCTCAGCTAGACTCGAAGCGGTACGATTCGACTTGACCGGAATGAAGTGAGCAGATTTAGTCAATCGATCCACAATAACCCAAATGCTCTCATTTCCCTTTCTCGTCCGAGGTAGTCCATCGATAAAGTCCATCGAAACTTGCTCCCATTTCCAGTTGGGTATCTCAAGAGGTTGCAATAATCCAGCGGTTTTCTGATGATCAGCCTTAACATGTTGACACGTGGTGCATCTACTAATGAAAGAAGAGATATCATGCTTCATACCATTCCACCAATATAGCCTCTTCATATCATGGTACATCTTCGAAACTCCGGGATGTATGGAAAGTCTAGATTGATGATTCTCCTTGAGTACTTCTTGTCTCAAATTGTCGACATCCGGGACACAAATTCTATCTTTAATTCTTAAAATCCCATATTTGTCGATTTTTGCATCCATTTCACTTTGATTATCACCCTTCCTCTTGCGAACATTCGCCTTCATTTTCACCAACATCGGGTCTTCGTTCTGCTTAGCCGCTATGCGATCCATAAGAGATGGAGTAACCATAATCACACAAAGTATCGACTTCTTCCTACTCAGAGCGTCGGCAACAACATTTGCTTTCCCGGGAGTATAGTTGATGTCTAGGTCATAGGCTGCTAAGAATTCGAGCCATCTCACTTGTCTCTGATTCAAATCTTTTTGGTTAAAAATATGCTTCAATGATTTATGGTCCGTAAAGAGTTCGAACTTAGTTCCCAAAAGATGATGCCTCCACAACTTCAAGGCAAATACTACCGCAAGTAATTCCAAATCATGGGCGGCATAATTCACTTCGTGGGTCTTCAACTGTCGGCTAGCATAGGCGATCACCCTTCCCTCCTGCATCAACACAGCTCCCAATCCTTCTCGGCTAGCATCAGTAAATACCGTAAATCCCTCACTCCCATTTGGGACGGTAAGAACTGGGGCAGATGTTAACTTGTCCTTTAACTCCTTGAATGCGGCCTTACACTTATCACTCCAGACAAATCTAACATTCTTACGAGTCAAAGCCGTAAGCGGAGTAGCAATCTTAGCGAAATTCTCTATGAATTTCCGATAGTAACCAGCTAAGCCTAAGAAACTTCGAATGTCGGTAGGAGTCTTAGGGTCCTTCCAATCATTGATAGCGGTGACCTTAAGCGGATCAACGGAAACTCCATTTTCTGAAACAATGTGTCCAAGGAATCGGACTTCATCCCTCTAGAAATGGCACTTAGCGAATTTAGCCTTCAGTTGATGTTTCCTAAGTGTATCAAGGACATAAGTTAAGTGTGTTTCGTGTTCCTGTTCGTATTTTGAGAAGACGAGAATATCATCCACGAAAACCAGCATAAATTTATTAAGGACATCACGGAAAACACGATTCATAAGATCAACGAAGTAAGCGGGTGCATTTGTTAGTCCAAAAGGCATGACCAACCATTCATAGAACCCATTCTCTGCCCGGAAAGCTGTCTTAGGAATGCTCTCCTCAGCTATACGGAGTTGGTGAAAACCGGTAGCCAGATCAAGTTGGGAGAATACTTTAGCTCAATAGAGTTGATCGAACATATCATTAATACGTGGCATAGGGTATCTATTTTTGAGAGTAAGCTTGTTCAATTCCCTATAATCTACACACATCCTCAAGGAACCATCAGACTTAGTGACAAATACTACGGCTGCTCCGCATTCAGAATAGCTTGGCCTGATCAAGCCCTTTGAAAATAAGTCTTCGATTTGGCATTTCAACTCTGCCCTTTCTTTCGGGGCCATCCTTCGTGGAGGAAGGACTACAGGTCGGGCTCCAGGAATTAGGTCGATACGGAACTCTATTTCCCGTGGAGGAGGAAGAGAAGTAACTTCGCCAAATACATCGGAAAAATTCTTAACAACGGGAGTGGAATTAAGTTCATTAGGATGAGCATCAAGCGAAAAGATGAAACTGCCCGCATAATCTTGAGGCATTTGACCTTCAATTATTAAGGGATCACCTTCATTATCAACTAAGGAAACAATGCGCTCCTTACAAGAAATATGAGCACTGTATTTTCTCAGCCAGTCACCTCCAAGTAAAATATCGAATGCATCGAACCCAAGGACATAAAAATTACCAATGAAAAGATGTAAGCCATATGTGAGTTTCACTCCCTTACAAACCATTTTAAGATTTGCGGGACCACCAATGGGATTCGATACACAAAGTGACTCAGAGGAATATTCGGGTTTTAATAGGTGCTCTAGTTTATCGCATAAATCAGTGGAAATGAAGCTATGGGAAGCTCCGGTATCAAATAAAACACGAACAGGATGAGAATAAAGAGTGAAGGTGCAACGGAGTGTACCTTGAGCATCCTCAGTTGTCGGGTCGGAAGAAGTCATAGCGAAAACTCCAGAAGCCTTTCCCTTTTGCTGAGTGGGACAATTGTTTTTGAAGTGACCTGGTTGCAAGCAGATGTGGCAAAGGTTGTTTCTGGTTGCTTGAGATGGAGGAGGAATAGCGGCTCCGGTCGGAAAAGACAACTGTTTGAGTAATGACCTTTTTGGTTACATTTGAAGCATGTGATGTGGGAGATGTCGATAGCTTGTTTCTGGGGAGTAAAACCAATGCCTTGAGAAAGTTGCCACTTTTTCTTCTGTTGCTGGAACTTATCCTTCTTCTTCATTGGACTAGTAGTGGTTTTAAGCGAACTCTGAGTAGAGGCAGCCTGCTTTACCTTACAAGTTGGGTTCTCAAATCGGGTGGCCATATCTACCAAGCTAGTAAAAGTCCCATGCACATTCTGTATCAATCGGTCGTAGTACTCAGGACGTGCACCATTGACAAACTTCTCATTCTTCTTAAGCGGGGTGTCTATCAAACTGGGGCCATACTTAGACAACTCATTAAATTTCCTTTCGTATTCTGCGAACGTCATATTGCCTTGTTCCAGGTCCATGAAAGCTCGATAAAGACTCGATTTTCTCGCTTCTGGTACCCATTTGGGGATAAAGGCGTCCCTAAAGAAAACTCAAGATTTAAGCTAGATTCAAGATAGATGTGAAAAATGGGAAAAGGATAAAGATCGAATTTTAGATGTCACCTAAACTGGCCCCAAGTGATATCTGCTTCTACCGCCTGGGCAGTAACGGATCTCCACCAATCTCGAGCAGCTTCATGCAACTGCCAAGCCGCTAATTGGCGTTTCTGGGCATCATTAATCTCGAGCCCGGTAAATATCATTTCTACATTTTCCAACCATTGTTGGGCCTCGATAATACCCTCAGAACCTGTGAACTTGGTTCCTCCTAGCTGGGTATACTCCTTGCATAAAGTGGTAAATTTGACTGGGGCAACTACTAGGACCGGTGCAGCTGCAGGAGCAGGTTGAGCGTTTCCTCTTCCCCTAGTGCCTCTTTTGTTAGCCATCTTGGAAGTTCAAGAATAGGGTTAGAACAAAGATGAAGATGATATCAAAGATTTTCGAATCAATGGAAGATTTCTAACAAGTAAGATGCATTGTGAGTGAAAGGAATTCTGTGATGTGATTTTACTCATTCTAGGGTAATGCCACCCTATCTCTAATGAGCTTTTACCCCATAAACCATCAGCTCTGATATCACATTGTAACATCCAGCCTTTCGAGCGATTTAAGTCGACAATAAGTCAACTCAAATTTATTCAAAATGATGGATTTATGTTAAAATTTCGGGGTAGAATAAAATCATATCACAAAATCCACAGATCACAGATACAGAGAATTGAATATTTCAGCAAAGTAAATAAGCTAGGATCACCAGCGTTTTAAATCAGGTACAGAACAGAGTTCAAACAAATACAACAGATATCGGGTACATAAAGATCTCTAATACAAACCAAGCTTCTATAAGTGCAATGAAACAGAAACTGAGAACTAAGAAAGAAACTTCAGGTAGAGCTCCAGCACCTTGTCTTCAAGAATAGTCTCCTTTAAGCTGCAATACTCAGGCTGACCCGAGTGAAAGTAAACAAACACCCGAGTCAGGACTAACATTCTCATCTAAGTGAATAACTCGAGTGAAAATCTACAGAAATGTACAAATAACTTAAAGAATGTTGGGATCGTCATCCTTTAAGGATCCGTTAAACCAGTAACATACGCTATATATAATAATGTCTAATCAGTAAAGTATAATCATATAGAAAATAGCGTTAAGGGGATGGTGAACCTTAACGCGGTCGGATCTTTAAAAATCAAAATCGTAATGGGCTCGCTATAAGGAGATGACACGGCACGCGAGGCAATGCCAGGGTGGATACACCGTTTGCACTCCCGGACCGGTGGTGACGGCAAGCCAACAGCTTCCGCCCACCTCGAACAACACCCCAATCAAAAGTGGCACCACCAAATCGAATCACACAAGTAATAGAATGGTTTCCGAAGAAGCATGCTCGATAAAAGGGTGCGACCCTTTGTGTAGCCTGGTATAGCTCATGTTTTAGTCATTTATGCCAACTCATGGGAGTTGGGTCCACGTAATATACCACGAGAACGTCGCCACCATCCTACTTCATTCTGGAATCTCCACCGCGTACACAGTTGTTAAAGTGGTTTTCGGTATTGGCCGGCAATAAGACAATATCCGATCCCGGTCTCTTTAACAACCAATCGTTATATTTTTCACACCGTGGTTGGTTTTAAAAAAAATCGATTTACAATTTCAATCATTTACAAAATATATATAACTTCGATTCCTCGGTTTTGAATTGTACAGTTATGGTTTATCAAATTTCCATTTTTAAATCTTCCAAAATTTTCATGTATCTATATATATATATAAAGTTTAAGAAAATAATTATTTAAAACATTTTAGAGCAAAATCTTTTGAAAAATAAAATATAATTTATAAAATAATGATTAAGTAGGTTTCAAAATTTTGTCACTTATAAAGTTTAAAACTTACCATCATATTAAGTCCCAACAATATTTAGAAGTTTCGGTTTCAAATACTTATCGACCATATAAAATTCCAAAATCAAATTTTTCTCAACCACGGTGTCCGTATATAAGTTTTCTAACCTATAGTCAAGTGATACGGATGTGTATCATTTCAATCCGCGAAAAATTTATACCTACGGGTATATATCATTTGAACCCGCGAATCCCAACAAGGTTTGAATCATTCGGGTTTTTCCTTCCAACCCGAAGGAGATTTCTAACTAATAAGAACTTTAAATATTCGGGAATTAAACATATCATAGAATAAATCAGAAGCTATCAACTAACAGTACATGAAGTAATACTGCATGAATGATACTACATGAAATAATTTTACATGGCATGGCATAAATTATTTAATGACAATGATGCATTTAACATTTAATTCTACATGCATGCCTATAATACGGAAACATTTCAGTCGTTATTTTATCAAAATAAATTCACTTATAAATCGAATGACAGTCGTGAGTGATTACTCACCTTTGTCGGATAGAGATGTTTGATAGCAGAAGTGATATGGAAGTTATTTTTTTTTTTTTGAAAGACTTCAATGATGGGTAGAAGTAGTAAATTTATTAACGTATATAAATATATGAAGCCTCGTCACCTTACACCTAACAGCAAAGAAAAGATAGCCTAGAGGAATACTTAGCGAAAAAATCTGGAAAGTGGACTCATCAAAGTATAGGTGCGGTAAATCTTTTAACACTAACAAAATAGAACTTAAACTTACAAACTAACATACGTATCAAATCTTACCGCAACAATTCCAACATGACTTGTGTATGCAACCATTTAATATAAATATCGTACCCAATTCCCAACAGCGCTCAACATATACTATCGTTCTCTCCTTAGGCCTACAGCCCTTTTTTTATATATTTTCGAATGTAACTTTATGAGAGAAAAAGGAAAGAAACTTCCCTGTATCCAACACAAACACCACCCTGTTTCCACTATGCATACACTCACTGTATCTAACTTCATTTTATATATCGTATGTATCAAAATTTATTGCATAGGTATGTTTTACATGCAGGGCCAGTATCACCTTCAACAGCAAAAAAAAAAAACAAAACAAACGCGCAAGGCTTCACTGTCTGTTCCTTTTTCTCATCTCCTTTTTTTTAACTATACGAGACGCATGCACTTGGCAGGGAAAGAAAAAAAAACAAAAACAACTCACCACGCGGCTGAGGCGGTAGGGACGTGGCGGCGCCGGGGCTGATCGGCGGCAGGAGCGTGGCTGCGTCGGGTTTGGTGGCTGGGTTTGGCCTTGGAAAAGGCGTCACGGCTGTGGGGAAAAGGTGGTTGTCTCAGTGGGGTCGGGTTCTGAGACGTGGCTGCCAGGCACGGCGCGGCGATGGACGACTCGGGGGAGGCTGGTCGATGCGGAGGGAAGTGTGTGGTGCGGCGCTTGGGTACAGGGAAGAGGCGATTTGCTTTGGAGGAAAAAAAAGAAATGGATCGGCTGATGTTTTACTTGCAGGGGTGAGAATGTGATGAGACCCTTATATTTATATACTGGTTTAGATATTGCGTGAGTGAATTCAGGGAGCGTTTACAGTAACCGGTTGATATTTTTAACGTGCCATAAATTGTGTAACGTATAAATTTACTTTTCTAGGCTGCGGCTGTTAACATGTTTAGGCAATTTTAAATTTTGAATTAAATCAATTAATTTCAGTTTATAACGGCAGTTAATAAAATTTTATGCACACACAAAACAGTGCGTAACTTCCACATTGGACATCCAAATCCAACAAATAAGATATCGTTGCGCTCGCCTTGTCAGCATGCATTTAATAATATAAAGAAAGGTCATGTTTGTTCTTTCAAATAAATATTCATTTTACGTAATTTGCGGTCGTTGTTACCACTAATTGGACCATATAAACAACTTTAATTGCGTTAACGATACCGGAATCTACAACAGACTTTATTTTATATATATATATATATATATATATATATATATATATATATATATTTCATGTATATAGATTTTTCTTAAAATTTACAACATAAAATAACGACATTCCAAAAATAAGAGTTTATGCAACTAATTTCCAAAATACGTTACCCCCAAATTTAGTAGGTTATTTTATTAAAAGTTCTTTTATTCCAACAATCTAGGTATCTACAACAAATTCTTATGTTATTAAGATTTTAGTTTCAACTTTGTCGTTAATTTCCGCAGGAATCCAATTTATTAGCAGTAAATTTCTCGGGTCATTACAGATGATTAATTAATTGGTTTAATTAACGTCTATTTAAGCAAGATTTATTGTGATGAAGGTAACTAATTTAATTAATTTTAAATTAATTAAGAGATGAAGTAATTAATTTAATTTACTTTAAATTAATTAGAGGTAGAGATAGTTAATTTAATCCATCTTAAATTAATTATGTTGTGATTAAGTAAATCATTGCTTATGTATGAATGGATGTAATCTAAGAAATGAGATAAGTAATGTTGTGTGGTATGAATGCTTGGTTGCATTGTGATGGTAATATAGATTATCTATTGTGATAATGATGTGGATTACCTATTTTGTTATGAATCATCTGTTTATTTGATAATGTGGTTATCTGTTGAGTCACAAGTTTTATGAAAGTTTTGATTTCTGACAAATAAGGCGATCGACAAAACAAGGTTATGTTACTATAGATTATAGGTTGATTATTTGATATTGTAATAGTTAAAAACTTGTTAAAATCTATCCTCAAATAATCATGCACCTCAATATAATCAATATATATACATTTTATAGCATTGCACATTCATTGTGCAAATTAACAGGAACCGGTCGACCGGTTAATAATCATACGGTCGACCGTTTCTGTGTAAAATGCACAATGAATGTGCACACATGCACATAACGTATATATATTTTAAATTCCTGTCTACTGGTCACATTTTAACCTGTCGACCGTTTTTGAACAGAAAACAATTTTTCCAAAAGACACTTCTCTTCTCCAACGGTTGCATCTCTTAACCTTTCACCAAAGATCATATCTCTTAATGGCAAAGAGTTGCAACCATTCTTATCTATATAAACTCATCCAATTCGTTGATTAAAAAACAACGATTTCATATATTCTTTTAATCTAATCTCTGATCTCAATTCTGTATTATAAAAGCTCTAAATTATTTATTGAATCTTTGAAACTATTTCATATCCTTTGATTCAATAATATACTTTCCTTAATCTTTTCAAAACATCATATCGCATACTTTGAGGATAAGATTATAGGAAGGGTGTACTGCTAGTGACAAATCCGTGTTTTCAAGAACACAAGTTGTCAACAACAATTGTATTTGTTCTTTTGTTGAAGTCCTCTGTGTTGTAAGAGGCAAGTGTTGAAGTCCTCAGTATATTAGAGGCGTGAAATCCCGTTCGGTTGTTCGGGTGTTGTAAACCTGTTCTTCCGGGTGAAGCGAGGTAGTTAATAGTGAAAATCCAGATAGAAGTCTGGGACTGGACGTAGGACAGTGCTCCGAACCAGTATAAAAATCTCTGGTGTAATTTTTCTATTTACAATGCTATTATCATCTATTTCCGCATTTGTATTGTAATCCATATTACACGATCCGTGTATACTATATTAGCACATATAATTGTATACACACCGCACTTTCATTATCAATTGTGACTTGTGAATTATCTATTCTGTGTGTATATAGATAGTTAAATTGAATTGTTTAACCTTAAAACAACTTGGACCTAAAAGATACGTTTTGGATTTCGATGAGACCGGGATCGAGTTTCCATATTTGGATATCCGAAAACCACATCGATCCAAATTAACGATAGGTCGTGAATCTCTTGTGAAGAGTGAAGACTCGAGGTGTAAGAACTATTCGTCAGTATAATTCTTAGGGTGATTCTGTGATGAGTTTGACGAGTAGTACTTTCAGATTCGAGATAAAGATTCAGAGTGCAAGGGTTATTGTCGTTAACTCTGAGGGTGATTCCAAAATGAGTGTAATGAGATAATGCCTTCGGTTTCGTTCGAACCCGAAACGAACTTGTATGGATTGAATGCTTTCAGAACATCGTCCGGTGGACGATGAGCATTCTAAGTGATGTGTTCACTAAAGGTAATCGTAGCCTCAAGCCTCATCAACCGGGAATGGCTAAAGCAGGGGAGGTGCAGCAAGGATTTGTGGGTAGCCCCCACTTGAGAGTGAGATTTACCCCTGTCTAGAGGTTCCTTTATTTCGGCTGTGTGGGCGGTTGAATAGCTACATCCGCCGGGGTTGTCTTATTCGGAACTGTTCAGTAAGGAGTGGTTCCGGCTTTGTGTTGCAGGGGAGCGGGCGTACTCCTCGGTACGGTGATCTAGGCCACATACTGTGACGGGCAGTACCCCAGTAGCCCTGCCGTTGTATGGAATCCAAAATTCAATAAGTGCTATCGGATTTGATTGTATTACCCACTTTTGTGGCTAGTAGCTGGAATTTAATAAATGTAACATTTTCGGCTATTTCATATCAATTTGAAAACCCTAGACCTATTATAATACCATTGAATTTCCTATCAAATGTTTTGGTTAGCGTAAGGTAAAATCTTTTCCATGTTTATGTGTGGGAAGTTTTACGTGATACCTTTTCTTTCAAAAGGTTTGTAAAAGTTAAGCAACTTTAACCGTTTACTCACACCAGACCCATGTTTGACCCGGAGTTTTTCTGTTTTTCTTAAACTCTTGGGTACTCAAATTTTTACGAGTAACCAAGGAATTCAGGTTAGCTTTGACGAATTCTGGAGGAGCTAATGGAGCAGGAGGCTTCTGCGTATAGCTAGTTAGTATTTCGCTGTGTGTTCTCTAAGTTGTTTGTCTTTGTGTTGTATTGAGTTGTAATAACTAGACAGGTGTTTATAACTATCTAGTATGTGTTGTTTTAGCTGTGTATCTCTGATATATATATGATACTATGTAATGTATTATGTGATTAATATAATTTATTCATTCCGCTATCTAGATTCTGATGTTGTTCTTTCTTCTTCTCTGTCTTTTCTCTTTTCTATCCCTTTCTTTCTTAAAAATGATGCGATTTTCTGTGGTAACAAAGTCGGGTCGTTTCAGTTGGTATCAGAGCATTAGGTTGAGTGAATACCTAGGCTCTGTAGTGGTGTCTTTCTTGAAAGAGCGTACTAGTAATTTTTATATATAACTACATATATATATATATATATATATATATATATATATATATTTCTACCTATCTGTTGGGTTACCTGTTCGGGTTTTCCAATATAAGTTATAAACGTTGATGAGTAGTGGTGTGTGTAACACGACTACCAATGATTGGAGTTTGAATGTTTGAGATTGAAAGTGTATTTGTCGAGACTGTAGACCTAATACCATCTCGTGTGATCTTTGTAGTTTGGTGTAAGATTTCATTGATCTCTGAAGGAAACCTGTTAAGGTTCGGAGTTCATCTTTGAAGTGTAAGTTTGATCGCGCTCGCGTGAGTGGATTTGGATCTGTCGGTTAGGCAGAAGCGAGTGATGGTATTTTGATACCTCAGGAAGTAGTAGCTGCGTGATGAGATGCAGTGACTATGGATATCTCCAAAGATGTTTTCTTTCGGAGCAAGTTTAAGGAAGTGTGTCTGCTTCAGGGTTGTAGCTGAGTTCAGCAGGATGTATGTGTTTGGTTGGAGGTCCGAGTTTCTCAAAGAGCTTTGGGTAAGGAGTCTTTGGCATCTGTGTTAGCGGTGCAGCTTGGGAGTGTTCTGTGTTCCAGAAGGAAGATCTTTTTGGCTTAGCATTTCCTAGAAATGGAATTCAGAAGCAGCAGTGAGGATCTGTTTCTTCGATGGATTAGTTGCTCGAGGATAAACTGTTCTAATTAGTGGAGAGAGAACAGTATCTTTAGAAATTTAGGTTTGGTTGATCGCAAAAGTGACTTGCGATGGTTTGGTGATTATCTTTGATAATTTTGTGCTTAGATTTGTAGCATTTCTAGAGGATGTAGAAGTTATGGATTTATCGAAGATTTTCCTGATATATCTTCAGGAAGTTAGAGATTTGCCCGTATTGGAGATTGAGTTCTGAATCGACTTGATGTCAGGAGTGATACTGGTGATTTAGCTGGGTAGAAGGTTGTCTCCTAGGTTGATTATTTGGTGAAGCAGCTCTGTATTTCTTGGAATTTTTGTTGAACCTTATTTCCGAGATGTGATGTTTAGTCTGTGCCTGTATTCATTCGACGGCATTTTCATCTGTTCCAGATCAGAGTTGTACAGCGGAAGCAAGGTGGCTGTTGTTCTTGAGTAGAAGCAACTGGAAGTTGCAGTGTTTTGGATTAGAGAATTTCTTTTGTACTTTTTATCAGGATCTGAGGCAAGTTGGCTAGTGATTCTGTTCTGTCTTTTCCGAATGGGAGAAGTTGTTTTCTACTGATTGATGGTAAAGTTTGGTTTTGATTTTGGATTGATCTTGTGAGGATCAGTTTGTTGAGTTGTTGTGATCCAGTTTGCTTGTAGAAGCATCAGCAAAGGTTGAGCTGATCAGGAAGGATCTGTAGGCGGTCTGGATCATCCGAAAAGTTTTGAGGTTAAGTAACGAAAGAGTTTGGAATTCGAAGTTGGAGGCTTCGATATTGTTGAGGTTTTCTGTGGTAAAAGGAACAATAAGTTTTGGTGAGCTCCGAGGTATATTGGATTCTTCTGATTTTTGTAAAGATCAGTGCTTAGGTTTGAAGAGTTGAATTGCCAGTTTGGAAGACTGGAATCCAAAGTATTTCGTGTGTCTCTGAGGAAGTACGTGTTTTGATCCGTCACTAGTTTTGAGACCAGTAGTTCTGTGAAGGATTTAGTTGTTGATCAGTCTTGTCTGTGGCCTGGTATCTTGTGCAGATTATAGATCTAGCTGAGTAGGAACTCATTAGCTTAGCAGTATAGCTGGTTTGGGTTTAGTAGAGCGAGTATCCTTGTGATTGTACCCAAGAAACTCGAGAAAATTTTAGGAAGTTTATCCGGATCTGTGTCCGGATAGCTAGTGTTATTTATTTGATTTAATTGGATAAATTGGTTATTTGGATGAAATTGTATGTTTGATTGATAGTGTATGGTAGTTTTGTATGTTTGAATTGGTTGAAATAAAATAAAACTTCGGATTATCTTTGTTTTAAATTTCAAGGACGAAATTCTTTTAAGGGGGGAGGAATGTAATATCCCGGAATTTCCAGGAGTTTAAAATGTGATAATCTCTTAATTTAAATCATTTGAATTGATAAAATTGCTATTTTTCAAAATAAATAACCTAGTAATAATAATATAATGTTTTAATTATGGCTATAAATTGGTTTTAAAATAAGAATAATTATTTTGTTTATATAAATAAATTCTAAATTAACTTATTGTTTTCAAAATTGATAAGCTTGTTTAAATACATTTATATCTGTGTATTTTAAATTGATTTTAAATAGGATAGATTATTTGTAAATAAAAATGAGATTATTTAAAAATAGATATTTATGTTTATCTAAATTGATTTTAGATTCGGATTTTTAAATTTGACTTTGAATTGAATACAAATTAGAATTCAAAGGATATACATACATCTTAAATTAAAATAATATATATAATTTGAATTTAAAATATATAGATAATGTTTTTAGTTAAAAATAAGATTTGTTTTATTTTTCTTTTTATAGAAATTTATCTTAGAAATTTGGATTTGTATTTATTTAATAAGAATAAATTAAAGGCTTTTGAAATAGCGTTTTTAAAAGAGTTTGCAATATTGTATATAATTTTATTTAAATTATATTTGGTTTCTTTCTTTTTAAAGATTGTATTTTATACAAATTTAGCAAACATTTGTAAATGTATAAATATATTTGTTAATTAGGAATGTAATTAGAAAAGCATTTTTAAATTAAAAAAACATATTAGTAACTAGGAAAATAATTTAAAAGGGCTTTTAAATTTCTTTTAGAATAAATATACATAAAAATTGACATGTGTTAAGTCCTAAATCACTTTGTCAACAAGTGTTAAACATTTGTGAAATTAGAGACAAGTGTCCATGTTTTTTTTAATTTTCTTTTTAATTTAATAAATCTGAAAATTGCTTATATAAACACCTTATCTCTTCACTTTATTTTCCTTTAAAATCTTTGTTCTTTCCTAAAAAAAAGAAGAAACTAGAACTATCAATACAACTTTTACTCATTCCAAAATCAGAAAATCTTCAAACCAATCCTCAAAATGAAAATCTGAAATCTCCTCAATAACATCAACCTCTGTTTACAGAAAAATGTAAACATTCTTTTCAGTTTGGCTCAACATCCAAAATCTGAAAATCCATGCTCAAATCAAAACCTTCTTCAAACCATGCTGTGACCAAATCTGCAAAATGTTTTCAAAACTTTGATGCAAGTTATCAATCCAGTTCTAAAATCCCTATGTCTGCATCACTTTTCAAATGCATGTAAGTTTTTTTTAAAAAAAAGAGGCAACCAGATGCATTTCTGTTGAAAGCAATTCATAGGGATGAAGCATTTCAGTTTTGAGGGCATTTCTGTTTTTAAAAGCTTCAGTTCAAATCATTTTTGCAAGTACTCCAGTTTTTAAAGCTTCAAGTTCAATGCATTTTGCAAATTTCTAGTGCAATATCAAACCTCTGCATCTCCTTAAAAGGTGAGTAAACCTTTTTATTAAAAATTTAGTTGATAAATAAAGTTGTTTGGAAAATTCTGGGTGAGTATGCTCTGCATAGTTATGTATATATAAGTGTAGAATCTGAATTTATTCGACTGTTAATGAATGTGCATGTCTCTGCTATATTGCCATTCCTGTTCCTGTTACAGGATTATCAAGTTAAACAAAATTTCAAATTGCTCTTCCTCTGATTTCATATAGGTTTTGGTCTTCAAACATTGAATGTTTGTGTAAGCATAAATTTAATATTAAAAATGAATTTAAGTAACAATATTTAGCAACTTATTTGGGAAATGAAATTTTAAATAAAAAATTCTTTTAAACAAGACAAATTTAGTTACTTTAATTCACTGTTTCAAGTTTATAACTTGAATCCATGCTAAAGGTTAGGATTTTTAAAATCAAAATCAAGATTTTAAATAAAGTAAGGTGTAAGAAAATGAGTATTATCTGGAAATTGGGTTTTTGCATAAATCAGTTGATATATTCATCTAGGTTGCTCGAGATTCATGATGGAGTTAGTGGTAAGATTGGGGAGTGTGGTAAAAATGGTTGAAGTGTTGGTAATCCATTGTGAATGTTCAAATTGCTTGATTTTGATTTTAAATCTAGTTCTGTTTTGAACCTTGGAATTTGGCTACTGCACCTTCGTCTTTGCATCGAACTTGAAGAAATTTTAGGTGAATGATGCGTGGTAGGTCGGCGATCCATGGCCGGAGTTGTGGCGTTTATCATCGATCGGAGGTATAGGATTTGGGATTTTCTAATGATGGTATTTGGAGTTCTGTTCAACCAGGGGTGCTCGATTTTGAATCGAGGCAGGGTATGGTGTTCTTTTGGTCGTAGGAGCTTGTAGGGTGCTTGGGTGACTTGGCGGTGAGTTCGGCGTTGGCCGGAGGCGATTCCGGCGCCGGTGCACTTGCACAAGGAGGTGAGCATGTCTGTGGGTTGTCATGTTGGGTTGCTTGTTTTTCTCGATGTGGGACTCGGGATATAAGGAAGATAACTCGGGGGGAACTCGTGTGGTTTCTGGGCTTTCGCATGTGGGTTTAAACTGTTATGTTTTAACAGTTTTTATATTTTAAACTGAAACAGTTTTTAAATTTTAAAATCAAACTGTTTTTAAAAAAGAAAAAAAAAAGATGTACTTTGTATTTGAATTCCAGTATACATGGATTGCACCCAAATTAAAATGTTCAACCAAATTTTCAAATTTAAAATAAAGTAAGTTTTAAACTTTAAATGATTTAAGTCAATTTAAATGCTTGTAATTCATTTCTATGAATTAATGTGTTTATACAAATGAATTTGTATGAATGGTATTAAATGGTTTTAAGTTAAAAACCTTAATGTAAGTTTTCCAACTTATTTTGGAAATATAAAAAGGAAAATTTATAAAGGAATGTTTTTATTGGTTAATGAAAAATGATTTATTAATTAACAATTAAAGGTTTAAGTAATTTTTGAACTTGAAACTAATGATTGTTAATTAATAATTAAAGATAGGTAATTAATGTTTTCTTTATATTTTAATTTAATTAATGAATTAAGTTAAATAAAGATTTCAAGGTTAATTTAAGATAATGTTTTATTTTAAATAATAATTTAGTGTTAGTGATTTGTAATTAATTAAGTTGATTAAGAAATTTTAAGTTTAGTTAATTAATTAAATTAATTATGTTAAAGGGGTTAATTAAGTAATTAATTAAGTAACATTTTTAATTTAGTTAATAATTATGATGATTTAATTAATGACTAATGATTAATTAATTTATAATTAAGGGTTAATTAAAATAGTAATTAATTAATACTTAATAAAGGTTTTATTAAGTAATAATTAGGTTTTCTTAATTAATAATTAAAAGGGTTATTAATCTATAATGCAAGTTAATTAAGAATTAATTAACTATTATTAAAGGTTAATTAATTGTAATTAAGGATTAATTAATTATATTTATGGATTAATTAATTTGTAATTAAGGTTGTTAATTAATAATTAATTCTTATTAATTAATGATCAAGATATGATTAATTAGTTAATTAAGGTTAATTAATTAATTATAAAAGTAATTAGTGACTGCTTACTTTGTATTAAAGATTTGATTAATAATTGAGATTTATTAATTAATAGTTGAAGATAATTAATTTGTTAATTGAAGATTAAGTTTGGTTAAAGAGTAATTAAGAAATGCATTACTCGATTATGTTTTATGAGATGAGTGTGATCAAGTAAGTTAATTAATTTGTTAATTAATTAAAGATAGTCACTTGATAAAAGATTAAGTATGTTTACTTAATAAGTTTTGATAAGGCTAATTACTTAAGATAAGTAATTGATAAGTTACATGAGGTAATTGGGAAAAGGTAAATTACTGATTTGGAAGTAATTTTAAATGGATAATTACTTTATAAAGTAATTAAGGGTTTATTACTTGGTGTAATAAATCAAAAAATTTATAAAGTAATTAAAAGTAATTAAGAATAATTAAGAATAAATAATTATTGTTTATATTTATTAAAGATGATTAATTGAAAGTAAATAATTTAAGCATGATTAATTAATGTAATTAATTAAGAAATAATGCAATTAATTATAGTTAATTAATTAATAGAAGTAATTAATTAAGGTCCATTAATTGATAGGATTAATAAGAATAATTAAGGATTAGTTACTTGATTAAGAGTTAATTAATCAAGGTTGATTAATTAGGTTGATGATTAATTAATTGGTTTAATTAATGTTTATTTAAGCAAGATTTATTGTGATGAAGATAATTAATTTAATTAATTTTAAATTAATTAAGAGATGAAGTGATTAATTTAATTTACTTTAAATTAATTAGAGGTAGAGATAGTTAATTTAATTCATTTTAAATTAATTATGTTGTGATTAAGTAAATCATTGCTTATGTATGAATGGATGACATTGATTGTCTTGAATTGATGTAATCTCAGAAATGAGATAAGTAATGTTGTGTGGTATGAATGCTTGGTTGCATTGTGATGGTAATATTGATTATCTATTATGATAATGATGTGGATTACCTATTTTGTTATGAATCATCTGTTTATTTGATAATGTGGTTACTAATTGTGACTTGTGAATTATCTATTCTGTGTGTATTAAATTGAATTGTTTAACCTTAAAACAACTTGGACCTAAAAGATACGTTTTGGATTTCGATGAGACCGGGATCGGGTTTCCATATTTGGATATCCAAAAACCACAGCGATCCAAATTAACGATAGGTCGTGAATCTCTTGTGAAGAGTGAAGACTCGAGGTGTAAGAACTGTTCGTCAGTATAACACTGAGGGTGATTCCGTGATGAGTTTGACGAGTATTACTTTCATATTCGAGATAAAGATTCAGAGTGCAAGGGCTATTGTCGTTAACTCTGAGGGTGATTCCAAAACGAGTGTAACGAGATAATGTCTTCGGTTTCGTTCGAACCCGGAATGAACTTGTATGGATTGAATGATTTCAGAACATCGTCAGGTGGACGATGAGCATTCTAAGTTATGTGTTCACTAAAGGTAATCGTAGCTTCAAGCCTCATCAACCGGGAATGGCTAAAACAGGGGAGGTGCAGCAAGGCTTCGTGGGTAGCCCCCACTTGAGAGTGAGATTTACCCCTGTCTAGAGGTTCCTTTATTTCGGCCGTGTGGACGGTTGAATAGCTACATCCGTCGGGGTTGTCTTATTCGGAACTATTCGGTAAGGAATGTTTCCGGCTTTGTGTTATAGGGGAGCGGGCGCACTCCTCAATACGGTGATCTAGGCCATGTACTGTGACGGGCGGTACCCCAGTAGCCATGCCATTGTATGGAATCCAAAATCCAATAAGTGCCATTGGATTTGATTGTATTACCCACTTTTGTGGCTAGTAGCTGGAATTTAATAAATGTAACAATTTCGGCTATTTCATATTTATTTGAAAACCCTAGACCTATTATAATACCATTGAATTTCCTATCAAATGTTTTGGTTAGCGTAAGGTAAAAAAAATTCCATGTTTATGTGTGGGAAGTATTACGTGATACCTTTTCTTTCAAAAGATTTGTAAAAGTTAAGCAACTTTAACCGTTTACTCACACCAGACCCATGTCTAACCCGGAGTTTGTTCTGTTTTTCTTAAACTCGTGGGTACTCAAATTTTTACGAGTAGCCACGGGATTCAGGTTATCTTTGATGAATTCTAGATGAGCTAATGGAGCAGGAGGCTTCTGTGTATAGCTATTTAGTATTCCGCTGTGCGTTCTCTGAGTCGTTTGTCTTTGTGTTGTATTGAGTTGTAATAACTAGATAGATGTTTATAACTGTCTAGTATGTGTTGTTTTAGCTATGTATCTCTGATATATATATGATACTATGTAATGTATTATATGATTAATATAATATATTCGTTCCGCTGTTTAGAATCTGATATTGTTCTTTTTTTTTCTCTGTCTTTTCTCTTTTCTATCCATTTCTTTCTTAATAATGATGCGATTTTCTGTGGTAAGAAAGTCGGGTCGTTTCAAAAACTCTCTAAGGAACGTAAAAGAAAGTAGTTTATAAAAAAATTAATATTTTTATACATTTCAAAATATTATTAATTTACCACATTTGTTCCGCGTATTTTATTGAATAAGGCTGCTTTAATATTGTTGTCATTTTCCAATACAGTCAAAAAAATTTAGACTCGTGCATTCATTATTGTTATACAAGTCAAGATGCTATACAACTCATGTCTTATTCCAATTAACACAATACAACGGTAGAAATAACACATATATAATGGTTTACATATATACACACAATCATAAATTATACATACTCTTTAAAATTTCACAATAACATATGAAATAGGTATACCATGGGATGTTATAAACCATTATTACGCTATTGGAAACAATTGCAATCACTAATTAGTAATAATTTATCAACTTACGCAAATTTAGATTTAGATAAAAATTAGATTTTTGATAAAAATAAGAGATTATACCTGAGATTGAGAACAACAGGGTTTGATTAGGCGGCCATGGCGGATCTGTAAGCTCGAAATTGGTGATTGAAGCTTGGAGGAGGGGTTTAGGGGTTTCACTTGAATTTTTTTCGTGTTGGAAAATGAGGAAGAAGAAGACTTGGCTGGGCCAGTAATTCGTGAATTTTCGACGGCCACCGACAGCCCATCGAAAGCCGTCGCTATGTGTTGTCGGTATATTAGCCTTTTGTAGTAGTGGAATTAGCTTGATGACAAAGAAAACGCTTCACAAACCGAAGTTCGAAGGAGAAAGATATGGCGATAAAGGTGTAGTGTTGTGGCCAGCATCAGGCGACTGACGTCTGTGATTGCAGGATTTGGAATCCGAGGCTTAGGACAGACGTATGTCCCAAAGTGACAGACGTCTGTGGTTTTAGAGAATGCTTTCTTGAAACTTATGACAGACGTCTGTCATAATGTGACAGAAGTCCGTGAAGACTTTCAGTCGATTTTAGACTCGGGCTTGGTGTGATGATTTGTGAAGCTTCAAGGGGAATTTCAAGAATTTCCTAGGTTTTCTACTCTTCTATATAAGTTGTTTTTAGATTCAAAAGACTGGATCAAACCAGGAGATTAAGTATTTTATCCTCCATTAAAATTGAATTTATCAAATCTAGTTTTCTTCAGTTCTCTTCTCCGCAAATTTATCCTATTATTGAATATTGATCATTGTAATCAATCTCTTATGCTTTTCTTATTGGTATTATTAAAAATTATTTCTCAAAGTGGATGTACACTAATACGACGTTAGTGGAACCATTATAAATCAGTTTGTGATTTATTTTTCGTTATTGCTTTGGTTTTATATTGCTTGTTTGGTAATTGTGAGGGATTTTGATTAGTTGAGTTTGGATTGAGATATCGATGAGTTTTTTTTACGCTGTTTACCACAATCTCGTTTTCTCGGTATGCATTGGGATTTTGATTTGAGTGGTCTTGAGTCGAATCGCTATGATATACTGCACACACTTCATCTCGGCTACTCTCAACTGCACATAAACCTACATCGGCTTGATTCTTTTCCGACCCATTTGTTATAATCCAGTGCCTACCACCTCAGTGCTTCGTCATTTTGGCGCTTCAAGAACTCATACTTGTTTTGGCTCACCTTTCTACACTTCATGCTTAACAAAAAAACTGCCACTGATCTGCCAGTATAACCATTCCCTTGACTCTATGCTAAGAACCAAAACCTGGTCAACTCTTTTAAATAACCAGTCTTGCCAACTTTTACTAACATCTTACGCTCCCTGCCTTTGCATCAACTGGCATTTTCAGTACTTACTGCCATGCTTGATGTGCACACTTTAATCTAAAAGATTATATATCTTAATTGCTCTCTACTGCTCATAAGACACCTCTAAGCATACTTCAAGCAAGCTCCAACTGCCTACCAATTTTCAACCCAGTTATATAGATTTCTCTGCTACTCTTCAGCATTATTGCAATAAACATGCATGTCGGTGTCCTTCATTCTTGAATTCAGTGCACCCTATATGACTTTCGTCGCCAGCACCATGTATCAGGTGACTTGCCTCATTATTTCAATCCATGACCATCGCATCAAGGAACACAGCTCTTCATTCCTCAAATCCGCTTTTCATTACACAACGTCAATTCATATCAGTTGTATTAGGTGTACTAATACTTGGTACTTAAGTGGATATAAATGGTTTGGCTGACTCTTATGTTAGCATGCACAATCAATACCCACATGGAGCATCACTTTCAGCAGTTTTTGCAATATGCATTATACATGAATTGGAATATGAAAATAGAAGAGGGAGACTGAAGGAGGTTTAACAATTCTGCATAATCCGCTAAGTTAAGCTAGTTTCTCCCAGCACTTCATAATCTTTCAATCCTTGTGGTAGTTTTAAAAAAATCATGATCATGAAGTTCAAAAATACATTTCATACTTTAAGAGCAATTTACTATATCGTGCATGTGCAAAGACAACAAATTTGCAGATTTTGCCATTGGTCTTTGCAGTTGTTGAATCTTGAGTAAATTTCACTGTTTGATTACTTGGGTTCAGCCATTGACATACTCCATTAACGATTGCAGATTTCACCAATTTTAAATTTAGTTTTCCATGTTCAACTGAAACTAGAGTTACAGTCAATGCATCATATTCTATGTTTTCACCTGAGAAATCATTATGGTTTGCTAATTTTGAAATGGTATGTATATTTAACTACGTTGCACCATTATACATACTTATGGATATCAATCTTGTATGTGTACGAATTTTTGAATTATATCATAGTTTATTGCATAATCTTTTCAATTGCAAGTGACTCTGGTTAATAATACTTCTTTGTTAATTAAACAAGCTGGGTACATAATTCCATTAATTTATGCTAATACTCAGAGTTTGTAGCTTGTATATACTTACCAACATATTTTTTGGTTCCACCGGAGTTAATTTTACCCATTACTAATATGTGCACAAACATTAGTATTAATCATGTACATAAGGGTCAACCATTAATATAAAATGTATTGCTATCCACTTTGCAATAGATGCCTTACCCATTTCAATAGATGATAGCAAGGCATATTATATCATCAGTATAACACCGTACAACCATCAATATTAACCCGACTGATAGCTAGAACATGTATTGTATGGTATCATCTATTGTTCGTTAAAATGATGTAAGACAATTTATATATAGTGATATATAATTATTTACATATGGCTTAGAGAAATGAACAGAATCGCGCAAGTTACACCTAAACGAAAAGTAAACTCATTCAAATCTTGTTGTGTTGGTTGATCAATGAGGGCATTGTATTGGTTAATAAATGAAAAGCAATCTCATCCAAACCAAAACGGTCAGTATATTGCATTGGTCGATCAATCAGGGTACATAGCATTTTCAAAATGCTGTAGAAAATAAAGACATTGATTAAAAACATTGCGGTCAGTACTAAAACTATTGTCCATATATAAAATGCTATTAAAGGACATAAACATTGCAATAAATGTAACCAACAATGCTATAAAATGACAAAATAGAAAATGCCGTGAAATCATTAATAGTCAAACCGCTGTTAAATTATTAAAACCACAGGAAAAAACACTGCAGTATATAATAAAAATGATGCGTGGTAGGTCGGCGATCCATGGCCGGAGTTGTGGCGTTTATCATCGATCGGAGGTATAGGATTTGGGATTTTCTAATGATGGTATTTGGAGTTCTGTTCAACCAGGGGTGCTCGATTTTGAATCGAGGCAGGGTATGGTGTTCTTTTGGTCGTAGGAGCTTGTAGGGTGCTTGGGTGACTTGGCGGTGAGTTCGGCGTTGGCCGGAGGCGATTCCGGCGCCGGTGCACTTGCACAAGGAGGTGAGCATGTCTGTGGGTTGTCATGTTGGGTTGCTTGTTTTTCTCGATGTGGGACTCGGGATATAAGGAAGATAACTCGGGGGGAACTCGTGTGGTTTCTGGGCTTTCGCATGTGGGTTTAAACTGTTATGTTTTAACAGTTTTTATATTTTAAACTGAAACAGTTTTTAAATTTTAAAATCAAACTGTTTTTAAAAAAGAAAAAAAAAAGATGTACTTTGTATTTGAATTCCAGTATACATGGATTGCACCCAAATTAAAATGTTCAACCAAATTTTCAAATTTAAAATAAAGTAAGTTTTAAACTTTAAATGATTTAAGTCAATTTAAATGCTTGTAATTCATTTCTATGAATTAATGTGTTTATACAAATGAATTTGTATGAATGGTATTAAATGGTTTTAAGTTAAAAACCTTAATGTAAGTTTTCCAACTTATTTTGGAAATATAAAAAGGAAAATTTATAAAGGAATGTTTTTATTGGTTAATGAAAAATGATTTATTAATTAACAATTAAAGGTTTAAGTAATTTTTGAACTTGAAACTAATGATTGTTAATTAATAATTAAAGATAGGTAATTAATGTTTTCTTTATATTTTAATTTAATTAATGAATTAAGTTAAATAAAGATTTCAAGGTTAATTTAAGATAATGTTTTATTTTAAATAATAATTTAGTGTTAGTGATTTGTAATTAATTAAGTTGATTAAGAAATTTTAAGTTTAGTTAATTAATTAAATTAATTATGTTAAAGGGGTTAATTAAGTAATTAATTAAGTAACATTTTTAATTTAGTTAATAATTATGATGATTTAATTAATGACTAATGATTAATTAATTTATAATTAAGGGTTAATTAAAATAGTAATTAATTAATACTTAATAAAGGTTTTATTAAGTAATAATTAGGTTTTCTTAATTAATAATTAAAAGGGTTATTAATCTATAATGCAAGTTAATTAAGAATTAATTAACTATTATTAAAGGTTAATTAATTGTAATTAAGGATTAATTAATTATATTTATGGATTAATTAATTTGTAATTAAGGTTGTTAATTAATAATTAATTCTTATTAATTAATGATCAAGATATGATTAATTAGTTAATTAAGGTTAATTAATTAATTATAAAAGTAATTAGTGACTGCTTACTTTGTATTAAAGATTTGATTAATAATTGAGATTTATTAATTAATAGTTGAAGATAATTAATTTGTTAATTGAAGATTAAGTTTGGTTAAAGAGTAATTAAGAAATGCATTACTCGATTATGTTTTATGAGATGAGTGTGATCAAGTAAGTTAATTAATTTGTTAATTAATTAAAGATAGTCACTTGATAAAAGATTAAGTATGTTTACTTAATAAGTTTTGATAAGGCTAATTACTTAAGATAAGTAATTGATAAGTTACATGAGGTAATTGGGAAAAGGTAAATTACTGATTTGGAAGTAATTTTAAATGGATAATTACTTTATAAAGTAATTAAGGGTTTATTACTTGGTGTAATAAATCAAAAAATTTATAAAGTAATTAAAAGTAATTAAGAATAATTAAGAATAAATAATTATTGTTTATATTTATTAAAGATGATTAATTGAAAGTAAATAATTTAAGCATGATTAATTAATGTAATTAATTAAGAAATAATGCAATTAATTATAGTTAATTAATTAATAGAAGTAATTAATTAAGGTCCATTAATTGATAGGATTAATAAGAATAATTAAGGATTAGTTACTTGATTAAGAGTTAATTAATCAAGGTTGATTAATTAGGTTGATGATTAATTAATTGGTTTAATTAATGTTTATTTAAGCAAGATTTATTGTGATGAAGATAATTAATTTAATTAATTTTAAATTAATTAAGAGATGAAGTGATTAATTTAATTTACTTTAAATTAATTAGAGGTAGAGATAGTTAATTTAATTCATTTTAAATTAATTATGTTGTGATTAAGTAAATCATTGCTTATGTATGAATGGATGACATTGATTGTCTTGAATTGATGTAATCTCAGAAATGAGATAAGTAATGTTGTGTGGTATGAATGCTTGGTTGCATTGTGATGGTAATATTGATTATCTATTATGATAATGATGTGGATTACCTATTTTGTTATGAATCATCTGTTTATTTGATAATGTGGTTACTAATTGTGACTTGTGAATTATCTATTCTGTGCGTTAAATTGAATTGTTTAACCTTAAAACAACTTGGACCTAAAAGATACGTTTTGGATTTCGATGAGACCGGGATCGGGTTTCCATATTTGGATATCCAAAAACCACAGCGATCCAAATTAACGATAGGTCGTGAATCTCTTGTGAAGAGTGAAGACTCGAGGTGTAAGAACTGTTCGTCAGTATAACACTGAGGGTGATTCCGTGATGAGTTTGACGAGTATTACTTTCATATTCGAGATAAAGATTCAGAGTGCAAGGGCTATTGTCGTTAACTCTGAGGGTGATTCCAAAACGAGTGTAACGAGATAATGTCTTCGGTTTCGTTCGAACCCGGAATGAACTTGTATGGATTGAATGATTTCAGAACATCGTCAGGTGGACGATGAGCATTCTAAGTTATGTGTTCACTAAAGGTAATCGTAGCTTCAAGCCTCATCAACCGGGAATGGCTAAAACAGGGGAGGTGCAGCAAGGCTTCGTGGGTAGCCCCCACTTGAGAGTGAGATTTACCCCTGTCTAGAGGTTCCTTTATTTCGGCCGTGTGGACGGTTGAATAGCTACATCCGTCGGGGTTGTCTTATTCGGAACTATTCGGTAAGGAATGTTTCCGGCTTTGTGTTATAGGGGAGCGGGCGCACTCCTCAATACGGTGATCTAGGCCATGTACTGTGACGGGCGGTACCCCAGTAGCCATGCCATTGTATGGAATCCAAAATCCAATAAGTGCCATTGGATTTGATTGTATTACCCACTTTTGTGGCTAGTAGCTGGAATTTAATAAATGTAACAATTTCGGCTATTTCATATTTATTTGAAAACCCTAGACCTATTATAATACCATTGAATTTCCTATCAAATGTTTTGGTTAGCGTAAGGTAAAAATAATTCCATGTTTATGTGTGGGAAGTATTACGTGATACCTTTTCTTTCAAAAGATTTGTAAAAGTTAAGCAACTTTAACCGTTTACTCACACCAGACCCATGTCTAACCCGGAGTTTGTTCTGTTTTTCTTAAACTCGTGGGTACTCAAATTTTTACGAGTAGCCACGGGATTCAGGTTATCTTTGATGAATTCTAGATGAGCTAATGGAGCAGGAGGCTTCTGTGTATAGCTATTTAGTATTCCGCTGTGCGTTCTCTGAGTCGTTTGTCTTTGTGTTGTATTGAGTTGTAATAACTAGATAGATGTTTATAACTGTCTAGTATGTGTTGTTTTAGCTATGTATCTCTGATATATATATGATACTATGTAATGTATTATATGATTAATATAATATATTCGTTCCGCTGTTTAGAATCTGATATTGTTCTTTTTTTTTCTCTGTCTTTTCTCTTTTCTATCCATTTCTTTCTTAATAATGATGCGATTTTCTGTGGTAAGAAAGTCGGGTCGTTTCAAAAACTCTCTAAGGAACGTAAAAGAAAGTAGTTTATAAAAAAATTAATATTTTTATACATTTCAAAATATTATTAATTTACCACATTTGTTCCGCGTATTTTATTGAATAAGGCTGCTTTAATATTGTTGTCATTTTCCAATACAGTCAAAAAAATTTAGACTCGTGCATTCATTATTGTTATACAAGTCAAGATGCTATACAACTCATGTCTTATTCCAATTAACACAATACAACGGTAGAAATAACACATATATAATGGTTTACATATATACACACAATCATAAATTATACATACTCTTTAAAATTTCACAATAACATATGAAATAGGTATACCATGGGATGTTATAAACCATTATTACGCTATTGGAAACAATTGCAATCACTAATTAGTAATAATTTATCAACTTACGCAAATTTAGATTTAGATAAAAATTAGATTTTTGATAAAAATAAGAGATTATACCTGAGATTGAGAACAACAGGGTTTGATTAGGCGGCCATGGCGGATCTGTAAGCTCGAAATTGGTGATTGAAGCTTGGAGGAGGGGTTTAGGGGTTTCACTTGAATTTTTTTCGTGTTGGAAAATGAGGAAGAAGAAGACTTGGCTGGGCCAGTAATTCGTGAATTTTCGACGGCCACCGACAGCCCATCGAAAGCCGTCGCTATGTGTTGTCGGTATATTAGCCTTTTGTAGTAGTGGAATTAGCTTGATGACAAAGAAAACGCTTCACAAACCGAAGTTCGAAGGAGAAAGATATGGCGATAAAGGTGTAGTGTTGTGGCCAGCATCAGGCGACTGACGTCTGTGATTGCAGGATTTGGAATCCGAGGCTTAGGACAGACGTATGTCCCAAAGTGACAGACGTCTGTGGTTTTAGAGAATGCTTTCTTGAAACTTATGACAGACGTCTGTCATAATGTGACAGAAGTCCGTGAAGACTTTCAGTCGATTTTAGACTCGGGCTTGGTGTGATGATTTGTGAAGCTTCAAGGGGAATTTCAAGAATTTCCTAGGTTTTCTACTCTTCTATATAAGTTGTTTTTAGATTCAAAAGACTGGATCAAACCAGGAGATTAAGTATTTTATCCTCCATTAAAATTGAATTTATCAAATCTAGTTTTCTTCAGTTCTCTTCTCCGCAAATTTATCCTATTATTGAATATTGATCATTGTAATCAATCTCTTATGCTTTTCTTATTGGTATTATTAAAAATTATTTCTCAAAGTGGATGTACACTAATACGACGTTAGTGGAACCATTATAAATCAGTTTGTGATTTATTTTTCGTTATTGCTTTGGTTTTATATTGCTTGTTTGGTAATTGTGAGGGATTTTGATTAGTTGAGTTTGGATTGAGATATCGATGAGTTTTTTTTACGCTGTTTACCACAATCTCGTTTTCTCGGTATGCATTGGGATTTTGATTTGAGTGGTCTTGAGTCGAATCGCTATGATATACTGCACACACTTCATCTCGGCTACTCTCAACTGCACATAAACCTACATCGGCTTGATTCTTTTCCGACCCATTTGTTATAATCCAGTGCCTACCACCTCAGTGCTTCGTCATTTTGGCGCTTCAAGAACTCATACTTGTTTTGGCTCACCTTTCTACACTTCATGCTTAACAAAAAAACTGCCACTGATCTGCCAGTATAACCATTCCCTTGACTCTATGCTAAGAACCAAAACCTGGTCAACTCTTTTAAATAACCAGTCTTGCCAACTTTTACTAACATCTTACGCTCCCTGCCTTTGCATCAACTGGCATTTTCAGTACTTACTGCCATGCTTGATGTGCACACTTTAATCTAAAAGATTATATATCTTAATTGCTCTCTACTGCTCATAAGACACCTCTAAGCATACTTCAAGCAAGCTCCAACTGCCTACCAATTTTCAACCCAGTTATATAGATTTCTCTGCTACTCTTCAGCATTATTGCAATAAACATGCATGTCGGTGTCCTTCATTCTTGAATTCAGTGCACCCTATATGACTTTCGTCGCCAGCACCATGTATCAGGTGACTTGCCTCATTATTTCAATCCATGACCATCGCATCAAGGAACACAGCTCTTCATTCCTCAAATCCGCTTTTCATTACACAACGTCAATTCATATCAGTTGTATTAGGTGTACTAATACTTGGTACTTAAGTGGATATAAATGGTTTGGCTGACTCTTATGTTAGCATGCACAATCAATACCCACATGGAGCATCACTTTCAGCAGTTTTTGCAATATGCATTATACATGAATTGGAATATGAAAATAGAAGAGGGAGACTGAAGGAGGTTTAACAATTCTGCATAATCCGCTAAGTTAAGCTAGTTTCTCCCAGCACTTCATAATCTTTCAATCCTTGTGGTAGTTTTAAAAAAATCATGATCATGAAGTTCAAAAATACATTTCATACTTTAAGAGCAATTTACTATATCGTGCATGTGCAAAGACAACAAATTTGCAGATTTTGCCATTGGTCTTTGCAGTTGTTGAATCTTGAGTAAATTTCACTGTTTGATTACTTGGGTTCAGCCATTGACATACTCCATTAACGATTGCAGATTTCACCAATTTTAAATTTAGTTTTCCATGTTCAACTGAAACTAGAGTTACAGTCAATGCATCATATTCTATGTTTTCACCTGAGAAATCATTATGGTTTGCTAATTTTGAAATGGTATGTATATTTAACTACGTTGCACCATTATACATACTTATGGATATCAATCTTGTATGTGTACGAATTTTTGAATTATATCATAGTTTATTGCATAATCTTTTCAATTGCAAGTGACTCTGGTTAATAATACTTCTTTGTTAATTAAACAAGCTGGGTACATAATTCCATTAATTTATGCTAATACTCAGAGTTTGTAGCTTGTATATACTTACCAACATATTTTTTGGTTCCACCGGAGTTAATTTTACCCATTACTAATATGTGCACAAACATTAGTATTAATCATGTACATAAGGGTCAACCATTAATATAAAATGTATTGCTATCCACTTTGCAATAGATGCCTTACCCATTTCAATAGATGATAGCAAGGCATATTATATCATCAGTATAACACCGTACAACCATCAATATTAACCCGACTGATAGCTAGAACATGTATTGTATGGTATCATCTATTGTTCGTTAAAATGATGTAAGACAATTTATATATAGTGATATATAATTATTTACATATGGCTTAGAGAAATGAACAGAATCGCGCAAGTTACACCTAAACGAAAAGTAAACTCATTCAAATCTTGTTGTGTTGGTTGATCAATGAGGGCATTGTATTGGTTAATAAATGAAAAGCAATCTCATCCAAACCAAAACGGTCAGTATATTGCATTGGTCGATCAATCAGGGTACATAGCATTTTCAAAATGCTGTAGAAAATAAAGACATTGATTAAAAACATTGCGGTCAGTACTAAAACTATTGTCCATATATAAAATGCTATTAAAGGACATAAACATTGCAATAAATGTAACCAACAATGCTATAAAATGACAAAATAGAAAATGCCGTGAAATCATTAATAGTCAAACCGCTGTTAAATTATTAAAACCACAGGAAAAAACACTGCAGTATATAATAAAAATGTTGTAACAAATTTAGCATAACCGCCATGAAAACGTTGCAAAAAAAATACACAGCACTAAGAAAACACCGTAGAAGGCATATATTTTGCAACGTTTATTAAAGTGTTGTTATATGTTAAGGTCCTATTACAGTTTGTCATTACAGTGTTCTTCGAAACGTTACAAAAAGATTTCACAACGGTTTTGAAAAGATGTGAAAAGACCTTTTTGTTGTAGTGAAATTTTCAAATTAAATAGTATTTAATTAAACTGTTCAATTAAATAAAAGGATTTATTGAATAAATAAATAAATAATGGTTAATTAATTAATATATACATGCGTATTGATGTGTATATATAAATAAAACTATAAGTGTTATAGTTGGTTATTCATCTTAAATTGTTTTAAGACGAATAATATAAAATTTCTGAGATCTTAAATATAATGAAATTTTATTTAATTAGTTAATTAAATTAAGAATGTAAAATCAACTAAATATGATATAACTAAAAGAATTGAATGTTAATTAAGAACCAAAATTAATTTAATATGATTTAATTGATATGGACTAAGATTAACTAAATTTGATTCAGTTGATAAGAATTGAAATTAATTTAGTGTGTGATTTAATTGACAAGCATTTTTTGAATATACTCAAGAGAATCCGACGGACTGATAAACTCCTGAGGGAAATTAAGTTGTGTCCGTCCGCTTCAACTTATGGCACCTATATCCTCCGGGTCAAAGACCCGTATATATGGTATTTTGATAATAACAACCATACAACAATGTTACTAATATGTTTAGTGAGTTATTTCAGGTCAAAACGATGATGGAAATGTTGGAAAATAAATTGGCTAAAATATGCGAAGCTGGACTAGAACTCTAATGGGCCGAGAGACAAGCACATGCCTTTACCATTGAACTAAGTAAGCTTTTGGAAATTATACTTATTCAGACGACTGAAATCCTTACTCGGTCGACTAAACTAGCCTAAGTTGACCAACTTATCAAAAACAGCTTACTGAATCAAGCCCGAAGTTCTGAACCAAAATTGACCACTTTCAATCAATTGAATTTGGTCCCTCAGTCGACCGAGCTAGTACAAAAACCGCTATTTTTTTGAATTGGTTCTTTCTGTCTCTTCGCTCCAGAAGTTGCATCTTTTCGTTCTTATAGCCACTTCCCTTCATCAACGGCGAATTTAAAAGGTTACACCCCTACATCGGCATCCCTATAACAACTACATAATCCCATAACCATTCCTGAATCACTACACATTGAAACACAACTTTATGCTTTGATTTCCACTCTTAAACTCTCAATTCCTAAAGCAATACTCCGAATTCCAAGAAATTCAAGTGATTCGGAGATTTCGACTAGGTGCTTCATCTCCACATCCCATATTATAGTCGAACAAACTCCTTATCCTCTACCCCCCCCCCCCCTCAATATCATTTGGTTTTGTTATAGGAGTTATTGTACATCAATGTGACACTTTTTATATCAAGATACGTCGTCAGAAAGTAACATCTGTTACACTGCTTGTAATTGTTGTTGAAGTCCTGTTCGGTTGTTCAGTCAGAGTCTGTAAACATGTTTCTTCGTGTAAAGTGAGGGTATTAATAGTGAAATACCGAAGGAGAGCTTCAGGACTGGACGTAGGACGGGAGGTCCAAACCGGTATAAAATCGACTAGGTGATCTACTATACTATTCCGCTGCATTTATATTGTTTATTATTGTTAGTCATCTTCGATCATGTTCATAGCGACTAACACCATGTACTATTTTCTGCAAGAATGTGTACAAGGAAGGACTCGAACTCAATTGACAAGCATATATATAATTTAACTATAATAGTTATAAATAAATTATAATAGTTATATATAATTGTAATAGTTATAAATAAATTAAACTTATATGATCATGTATGTATAAAAATAAATTAAGTGGAACTGAAATAAAATCAAAATATATTTTTGGAATAAGTACATACATAAAGTATGCGTACTATGAATTCAAATGTGTCAAACACTTGATCACAAGGATATTTCATAATAAATTAATTATTCTTTAAATCGATATCACTCTAGCATATATTAAAGGCTATGAATCTCAAATATATAAAAAATTCCTTTAGCATTTGTGTATTGATAAATTACTTGCATACTTACTAATTGTTAAGCAAACTAAAGTTAGAGATGCCATGTGTAGTAATATTATTGTATTTCCTAGACGAGGTAAGATGTATGCACGTATTTGTTGAGCAAACTCAAGGTCCGTGCATTATACTAAGGCCATCGCAAAAATGATAGCTACGAGTGAATAATCTCTTTTAATCTGTTAAGCAAACCCAAGGTTGAGGTCGAGATTAGAAAAAAGATCATGGTTAGGAGTTGTATATGATACAGTCAATAAAGAGTTATCCAATAAATGTGGGCCTATGATTTGTTAAGCAAACACAAGGTCGGAATCACAAGGTAAGCAAACACTCATCAGTTGAATCGAAAGATTTCTTTATTTCTCTTAGGCTTTTGAGGTATATAAATATCTAGTGGAAGCCTTATTAGGAAAAAGAAATGAAAACATTGAGCATTTCTAATATTATAAGAACATATTATCTACAAATTTAGATTATCTACTACAACAACAAAATTTCAACTAGTCTGATTGATAAAATTGTTTATCGGTTGAAATGTACCGATAAAATATACAAGGATTGACATAGAAATATAAGATATACTTACCATTAAATCCTTTGGCATGTTTTCACTTCAAGACCCATGCAAGAGCTAAATAATAAAACTACTAAACACGTTCACACATTGGTCGCTTAAGTGATCATTTTATTAAGACTTTGTCTTCTATTAGTTTTGAACCCAAAAGCAATACAACAATATGAAAATTTGATCCATATTCAAACACATACAAAAGCTATATGGTAAGTAGTTGCGTTCGTCATAGATGAAATATCGATCAAGTTGGTTCATTCGAAATGAGTTAATAAACCATAACGCAAGATCGTGTATTCAATACAATTGAATGTAATATGGATTTTGTTATGATAGAAGTGACACAAACCAAAAACTAATAGACAGACTTAAAATGTCATTTTAATCGGTTCACTTTTGCACTTGTACGATGTCCTTAAATGTTAAGAATGTCATAATGCAGTTTTCTGAAAAGTTCGACGCAGCTTTGTAGTCAGAATTTCTTTTTGAATGGTCTGACCATGTGGAAAGAAACGAGAATGTCCAAGGGTGGATATAACATATGCACAAAGTGAATCATCACCTCTGCTTTATAAAGAAACATCAGAAATGAGAATTGTATAAAATATCAGTAGATACTTAATACGCAATTATATATTTTCTTTATAGTTCAAGTGTATTTTAATAAGAAATAGTTTTCCATAAGAATTATTTCTTTATGTTCAAGTTATTTTGATCTGAAACACTTGATATAAACTAGTTACTATTTATAGTAGATGAAATAAATAGCACATAATAAGTGGTTGAATATAGCTTCGTATTATTTCATATGCGATTATTTTAATGGCGGAAATAGCAAATGTATACCATATAAAACTTATTAGCGGACCATCAACTTACAAAATATCGTCTTTGAATATATACCATACATTAATTATGATATAACAACTATTTCGTAGTATTTACCGAATACAAATATAGTTTTATTTTATTATGAATATTCATTATAAAATAAATTTATATGGTATTTTTTTCATAACAATAGTGATACATTAGCGAAAAAATCACAGAAGTGTCTAAAACGTTAACTATTATTTTGGAATTATAGACTAGTCCATATCTTTGAGAAATAATTCTTTGATTATATGATTACGAACCAAATGACATCGGTGAAATGTATCTCAAGCGATTAAGGGCGAAACGCTGATTCAATGGGAGCGACAAAAGAGTTAATGAAATTTTCAGATTGATGCATATAAATTTATTAAATACGAGGTCTAGCGATACAAAAATGGATCCACTTACTTCGTTAAATTCACCGATGAATAGTCGCAGACATGAACATGTATATTTGAAATATAACTAGTTTATATATAAGTTCATATAATATAAAATAGAAGTTGAAAAAATAAAGTGCAAAGAAAGTAAAATAATTCAATTTGATCGAATATGTGAGTATATTGAAAGGGGTTCCAAAAATACCTAAAATGAATAAGATTCAATCTTAATGGTCATTTCTCCCAATGATACATAATGATGCATCGATAAGGCGTAATCAGACTTATTGGACGAATTACGATGAATTACGAATGAAGCTAGGTTAACTTCTTTCTGTAAGGATGTATAGCTAATAGTAAGTACATAAGTCAAATTTAGTTTGATCTAAAGCATAATCACATTCACATAAGATATGAATTGATAAGAAAGCCCAACCTTAAATAGTTTTATATCAGTGGTTGTCTAATTTATATTATGAACATAAGTTTCGTAAACCCATAATTGAATCAATTTAATTTAAATAATGGATACGATCAAAACACTCTACATGGAAACTAAATATATAAGATGAAATAAAATTAACCAAGCCTAAAGAAAATACAATTCGTTAGAGTGTCTAGTAAGAATTGTCGTATATTAAAGAGAAAATTTATGAGTCATTTATCAATGTTGACAAGAGAATTTCCTCAACTATCAATAAGCGATAAAGAGTGTTGAATCTGCCATATGGAACGGTATGCAAATTCAGAATGGATTCCAATTACATTATCAAAATATGATTCTGATAGTTGTATAAAGGAATATGACCCACCGGCAACAGTTGTTTCTTCAAAAAGAAGACTGGTGTAGTTGAAATATAATAAGAAACATTGATGAGAATAACCTCATAAATTTTAATTTTTGAAATTAGCGTAGTAGATTCGTTAATTAACATGCTTGAGTTAATTAGGATTTTAGTCGCGAAATTATCGCCTAATATGACTTTGGTACATCTTTATTGAGATAGAAATTATGAATAACGATCTAGAATAGATTGTTTGCACATGATATCTAAAATGCCAGACATCGGTCGGAGCAATAACTAAGTTTATATGGATAAGATCCAAGAACTGATACAATATTGTCATTTGACAAACATCTGAATTGAGAAAATATTTTAACATGGAAATCAAATAGTTTTATTATCAATTGAAATGCAGAGGATGCTTGTGTCTTTATGAAAAGATATTAAGAGGCGCTATAATATTTCTAAAAATATAAGGATGTTGGGATTGTCCCAAACAATATACATAAACACCATAAAAATATATCTTGTGCATCCTATACTATATCCTATAAAGTATAGACGATGTCTCACATCAATCTCAAAATCACACTGATGGTAGCCAGATTAACTAGGCAGACTTCTGTGTTCTTTTGACTAACCTTCTCGGATAATTCTAAAGTTACCTTCTATGCGCTTTTGACTAATGTCGGAGAAGGTACTTACTATAGACGATGTCTCACATCAATCTCAAAATCACACTGATGGTAGCCAGACTAACTAGACAGACTTCTATGTGATTTTGACTTATCTTGCATCGCTATACTTAGTCATAATTCCACTCTCCTAACAGACTACAAATGAAACGACCATTTATAATAAAAGTGAAATGGTTGTTCAAACTAGGTTGGGCTAAGCTCATTTTAAAATTTGAATTTCTAATTTAGTAAAAAGTCGATAATTACATCTCCAGACTCCGATTGGACAAATAACTATAGGCGCGGATCAGAAAAACAAGATGGTCATAATATTCTAAGTTTTGTCTCCAAATTCAATTGTTCATAAATTTTCTATTCTTCCTCTATGGTTAAAATTGCTAAAATATACTTGCATAAATGTTATCAAAATTACAAGGTATTACACTCCTTTATTAAAGAATTTGAGAATTTATGCCAGCTTATGTGGAGTTCATTTGATAATCTTTGAAAACACCACCATGTCTCTTGGGATATTTATAGGACTAAGAAGGATGGAGGACTTGGTATTAAATCCCTTAAAGATGTTTGTCAAACTTACTCTTAGATCTTTGGGCTAGGTTCCTAAGCAACAATTCACGTTGGGCCAACTTTCTCTTCCTTAAATATAGCCGACTGGCTAGATAAGGTTATAGTGGTCTTCAATCCAATCATATGCCAATGAGACTAAAAAAATGTCGCAAGTATCCACATTTGATAATATTTTTGACACTTCGTTTGATAAAGAATGGGTTGATGGAAACTTTAATTTTAGAGACGCTTGGAAATTAATTCGTTTCACACATAACTCGCAATTTCGGTATTCCTTAATTTAGGGTAAAGGCTACCTACTAAAATCTTTATATTCGTGACGCTCTACCTCTAGATAATAATATTCAAAAAATCCATAGTGTTAAATTATAGATGTTGTTCTATTGCCCATAATGAAAATGAGAATCGTTTATTTGGACATAGCAATATAGCTAAACAAATCTGGGCATACTTTGAAATCTAATGGAAATTAGACGACTAGTCGATTCATTATATACTCACCCAGTTTTTTGGTAGTCGCGGACAGGGGATAAAACACTATTCATTTAATTTTAAAAATTGTTCATCGATTCATTTGTTGGCATATTTGGTGTGCTAGAAATGGTGGATCATGACTATATTTTAAAGTCTATACTAGACATAATAACATTGATTCACGAGGATATTATCCTTATTTTTAAGGCATCCCTGCAAAAGACCCAACAACGCTTATATAATTCCTTTAATCGCGACTTTACATTGATTTATCTATAAATTTCCCATGCATATGCTACTTGTCTTGTTTACCAATTACATGTCAGTGGTAGACAACGCATTAACAAAAGTCGAGAGAGGACTTTCTTTTGCATGAATAAGATCATTTCATGGATTACTCCTCCATGGATTTATTCAGCACATGAGCAGGGAACTTCCAAACATCTTTCAAATTTGGTTTGGTACGAGGAACAAGTGACACAATCAAAAGAGATCTACTCTGCCTAAAAGACTTTGTTACCTACACTTTATTTCATGAAATGTTAAGCATGCTCACTCACATAAGAGCGCTGCATTCTATATATTTGGAGTTGTATTTTGAATTTCTGTATTAGACCTTTTTATTTATTAATAAATATACATATCGTCTGTGGGTTTTTTAGCATAGTAAACTTTTCCTCCCCAACCCCTCTCCCGCCTCCCTTCCTCTGGATTCAATCAACTTCTCTTTATACAATCGAATTGTACAACTACTTAGGGATGAGTGTAAATCTGTTAAAGCGAATCGAACAAAGGGGTGTTTAGTTTTTGTCCTATAAGCAATTTGAATGGACATGGACCGAACGAGGTTTAACTCGGACCCCATTTGAATGAGCCGAACAACAGACGGATAATAGAAAAATCATCGAACGACTCAAACAAATACGATTTCATACATTTTTGTTGTTTTAATTCACATCCTAAATGAAAATTAAACGGACACGAATGGATATTTTTCAGTCTTGGACTCCAACGAATATAGGATGTCCTACAAAATTCACAACCCTGCAATTAATTACCAAATTTTAAGGTATCAACAATGTACAGAGGTTAAAATTCCAAAGTTATATTGTATTTAACGTGCATTTAACATTATTAACATTTTCAAAGTCTTCAATGCTATTTATACTAATTCATTACCTTATGTATACAATTTACATATATAGTTTATATAATTGAATTATATATAATATTTATGTGGATATATTATAATATTAATTTATAGAAGGACCAATTTTCAAAAGAGACCAATTTTCAAAACCATTTGCATGAAGAGGCCAGTTTTGAAACTATTTGCGTATATAGGCTAGTTTTGGCCAGCTCAGCGATGAGCTGGCCTTATTTTTTTAAAAAAATATAACGGGACGCATTTCAGAAATGCGCCCCTTTTAATTTGCACTGGCGCATCTGCAAAATGCGTCAGTGCAAATCTTTCTGTCTAAACCTAGACAGCAAACTATATTAACCAATTCAAATTCAAATACACAAAATTGAAATTCAAATGCACAATCTTAAATGATAGCAAACGTTTATCAATATGCAAGCCAACAAATAAAACTACCGTTAAATAAATTCCAGCATAACATAATTAAAATTCGATTACATTCGAATTAAAGCAGAAGTTGTAGTTTGATTACAAAAGCAAATTAATAGTAAACTAAAAATAGGAGTATTTATGGTTGAGTTTGACCTCTTGAGTAGGTGGGGGTTGAGAAGGTCTAGCAGGTTGTGATTGGTGTGTATCCTACCTTCTTTTAGTTCTTCGCTCTCTAGTCCGCATAGCTTGTTCGGAAGAGCTTGGCCATGTTAATCGATTTCTAAAAAGGAGTGTGTCAATAAGATTCTTCAAATCAAGACACCGTGGTTGGACTTCTCGTTCAGGTACTCTACCATGTCTGATATCATCTAACCCTCCTCCTACCATCTCTAGTACATCGACCTACAAGTTGTAGTTATTCATTCAAAATTAGAAATATAATTCAAGTGAACAAACTAAAAATATCACAATAATGTGAAGATTTACCACATGTCGCTCAAGCGGTGCACGAGCGGTGTATGCTCGTTCGTGAGAAGTCCGATCTGCAACAATGAATCTTCGAGTAATCGACCAATACCAAGTCATGTATCTCGAAATAGGAATCGTAGGAAACTGTTGGTGTACGATACGGTTGTGTCTATCGTTCCACTGGACGATAGCAAACTCCAAATCCGGCTTTGGTTCGCATGGATCAGGTATGTGTTGCTGAAGACCAAACTGTCGCATCACTCGATCAGGATTATACATTTCTACATCTCGCATGCATATGATAGGTGTCTTACAAAGCCAACTATGCATCCCACTTAGACATATCTATGGAAGATCGACTAGCACATCCTGTGTGTACGGATTTCATATAACAACTTCATCTGTTAACATGTCGAGCTGGTCACGATAGTAAGTGGCCACCTGCTTTGGAGACTCAACCCAACTCCTTGAACCAAACCACCTATATAAATAGTTATACAATTAGAGTTTTATTAGTACAAAAATACACACATGTAAATGTAGTTGGAAATTCACTACCTTGCACTATAAGGCAATGTTATGTCGATTTGCATGGATGAAGTCACATTTGGACGGCCAATGGGAAGATGTGTCCATGCCCAAAGCTGTAAAATAAATTAAAAATTTGAATACTTTAGAATTAAATATTACGTATGAGTTTATAGCAAATATATCTATGCATATTGTACCTGTAAAAGCGAGAGACAACCAGCTATCGATTTAGATTTCATGAGTGCAACATTTGTTAACTCATTATATAATGTTGCCAATATAGCACTGCCCCAAGAATATCGTGCACACTCATCCAGATTTTGCAAAAACAATAATCAAAAAAGGTTTAGTCATCCTTTAGAATGATCGAGAAATAGACGACAAGATATCAAATGTAGAATAACAGCTCTCGCATGATATTCAATTTCTTCATCTGAAGCATCCGGTGATGGCTCATCTACAAACATATTGCGAAGCCATGTCAACTTAACTGTTGCACCTCTTATCTCACTCCGAGGTGGAACCACACTTAAACACTGTTGACAAACATCTTCGTAATTACTTAGCTGTCAGATTGTAACAGGATTTCCTTCTACTGTAACACCTAGAAGACAACTAACATCTGCTAATGTGATGGTAATTTCACCAGTAGGGAAATGGAAAGTTGAAGTCTCTGGTCTCCATTTATCTACCAATGAAGTAATTTAGTGCATGATCTATTTTGAAAAAACACGATTTAGATATTTCTCTGAATCCCGCTTTTTGTAATGCAAGTTGAACTCTTTGAGTATTAGACTTGATTAATTTTAATTTGCTTGAATGATCATGACACTCAAGTGGCTCATCACTCTACGCATTCATAAACAAACACTTGCATCAAGTTCATAAACAAACACTTGCATAAACAAACACTTAATGGTAATTTTAATTTTCTTGAAAAATACCTGCATCAAGTTCCTATCATTGCTTCGATGTTCATTCAGAAGATACAAAACACTTGCATTCACGGGACCGGGTACCAACTCTTTAAGAAAACAATGTTCAAGTGTGAATGTAATTGAATGTAAATATAAACAAATTGATGTAAATGAATGTAATTGCTTTGATGTAAATGCTTTGATGTAAATGAATGTACTTGCTTCAGTGTTCATTTTGATGGTGCAAAACTAAATTGATAAATAAAAGGACAAATTGATAAAATTCCAAATTGATAAACAAAGGTGTATACTTTTGAATTGAAGATTACACCTCTAACTTGAGAAGATGATGATGATCCATCCATTTTTCAACAGGTTTGACGAAGAAATAACTAAAATGATGTTGGATTTTAGAATTTAGTAGATTTGGGTTTTTAGGGATTTTGAGGGAAATGGTGGAATGGGATGAAATGAGGAAGAAATAAAGGCTGGCAGGGTGTATTACCAGCACGGGGCACAGTTGTAATTGTGCCTTCTCAAATTTTCATGGGCGCAACTGCCAAATGCGCCCATTCAATTCTGTTCAAAACAGAGACATGTTGGTTGATATACAAAATGGGCGCAGTTGATAAATGCGCCTTCTTAAAATTTCATGGGCGCAACTGCCAAATACGATCATTCAATTCTGTTCAAAACAGAGACCTGTTGCTTCATATACAAACTGAAAATTAGCATTGAACAAATTGAAGTCAACAAACAACATATAAACTGAAGATTAACATCCAAACAAATGTTGATCTTTTAACATCCAAACGAAGATTAACATCCAAACCAAACAACATACAAATCATTCGCTACAAAAAGTTCAAATCATACACTACAAAATATGCAAATTATTTTTACGGACAAGTTGATCTTTTATGTCCCTTTTGACCACATTTACTACAAGTATTTTGTTTACTTCCTCCCATTTTATCAATCATGCCTTTGATTCTTGTCGACCGTGGACGTCCCGTCTTTCTTTTTGTAGGTGTGGCAATATGGTCGGACCGTGATATGCATCCCAATATCTACTATCTAGAATTGGATGAAAACTTGGAGCATAACTTGCTTTATAATTTTCTACTGAAAACCACGTTGAACAAAAATCATAATGTGATCTATTCGCTCCTCCAATGGTTAGCACAAGCGGCCATCACATGCAAACATGGAAACTTTTAAAGGTATGTTGCAAGTGCAACTACATATATTATCCTGTAATGTCACTGTAAACGCTTTTCCAAATTGATCATTCACTTGCCATTCGGTTTGATTGAATCTAACAATTCCACAATATCTTACTTGTTTTTCTCTTTTGTCTAAAAGAGTTTCGACTTTTGGACTCATTTGCGTTTCAAATCCCTCGACATCGGAACGACGTTTCATGAAATAGTCGTTTAAACGATAAAACGTTCTTGCTACTAATGACTTAACTGGCAAAGCATGAGCACCTCTTAGAACTCTATTAAAACTTTCGGACACATTTGTTGTCATCATCATAAATTTTCCACCATTATCCTTGCATAGAGCCCAATTTTCCTCCGCACCTCGTAAACTTCTTTCAATCTAAGCATGTGCATCTGGAGCAATAGTTTTCAAGTGTCCCCTTAACTCTTTGTACTGCAAATCATCTGTAGCACTAGCACATGAATAAAACAAGTCTACTAATTTTTTTTGATTAAATCCAGCAACTTGAAAGTTAGCTTTGGGATGTCTAGCACAAAAGCGGTGATGGTGTTTTTGTGGCCAATTATCTAATGCTCTCGGAATACCTTTCATTCGGTCGGATATAAAGGTTAAACACCTATTGCGAACACTATGTATATTGTAGTACATGCATCTAAGAAACCAATCCCAACTATCTTTTGATTCAGAGTCTACGATTGCATATGCTAATGGAAACATACCATCATTTGCATCTACTCCAGTCGCGACTAGCAACGTACCTTGATATTTACCATATAGATGAGTGCCATTAATGCAAAGAAACGGTCGACAATGCGCAAAACCATCAATAGATGCACCGAATGCCCAAAATGCACTCTTAAAAAGAACTTTATCATTGGTGAATCTTTCGACATCAACTTTGAAAATTGTTCCCGGATTATGTTTTTTAGTGGTAGCTAAATATTATGGTAACTCAGCATACAATGTTTTCCAATCTCCAAAAACTTTCTCAAGTGCTTTACGCAATGCTCTATATGCCTTGAAGTAGCTGATTTAGATAAAAAAAAAGTTTCAGACATTAGCACTTAAATCGCAGAAGGAGTGGCATTTAAATCCGATTTCACAAAAGGAAGTATTTTATTAGCAATAAACCTGCTTGTAGCTTGTTTATGGTTTGAATTAATAATTGGATTAACACAAGTATGATTGCCATCATATTTTCTAATTTTCCACCACCCCATCAATGATTTTTAGGGACAATTGCATGTATTCTCCAATGGCAATTTTTATCAACACTACAAATCGCGGTGTATTCTGTTTTGCGGGATTTTATGGGTTTAAAAGAAACAGAATTCTTGATGGACCACTCGCTTAACTGCTAAATAAGTATTTCCTTTATTTGAAATTGCATTCCCACCTGAAAACCAGAATCAACACATTCTGAGGTAAAAACATCTTTAATAGGAGTTACATTTTCAATCAATGATGCCGTCATAATTTTCGCAGTACATAAATCATCCTTCAAAAGCATCTCAAATTCCATATGTTCATCGTTATCATCGCCATCTTCTTCTTCCACCAAAGATGCTTCGTTATTTTCATTTTCTTTCTCATGATTAATTTCAAACTCTAGCGCTTCATTGTTAACTTCCATATTATCCATCCATGACATATCATTATCCATTAAAGCAATTTGCATACTATCTATATGCGGTGAACTACGACCTTCATCATCATTGTTAACCTCTCTAGCATTTGTAGGAACAGAGTGTAAAAATTGATCATTTGCCAATCTAGAGCTTGAACCACCCGGATGCACCGTAAAACTGTGAAAAAAAGAGTATGAGATCAAAACGCTATAAATTTCAACTACTCGAATGTAAATACTTTAACAAATTACTTACTTTGTATTCACACGAGTAGAAAATACTGGACTTGGATTGCTCTGATAAGGATAACTCGGAATAGTACCAAGAATTTGAGTAGAATGTTGGTTCAAATTAGTGGTATTTGCATCTTCAAAATGTCTCAACTCCTCTTTTATTACAAATAATTCGATCACTTTCATATTAGCGGAAAACATAGCATCGGCATCTTCATCATCATTTACATCGATAGCAGAAGATCCAGAATCAGTAACTCACTTACTTACTAGTTTTACATCATATTCTTGTGAATTAATTTTTGTCACCTTATACACCGTTTCTTTTAGTTCATGATAGGAGCAAAAAGAATTTAACCTTCGAACCTTTTTGTTTACCACCAACATATACCGGTGTACTGTTTTCTTTTATAGCCAATTTTCCATCAAAGTAGCAAATTATTGGGATCAAATCCAACATACTTCTAAAAAAGAAAACATTATTAATTTTAAAACAATCAATTACTACACAAATACTAATGACATAATAAAACATAAAAATGAAAGAATGGACATGTGAAAGTTAGAATATGAAAATACCCAAAAATTGAGCTAGGGTTTGAGTTTTTACCTTCAAATTGATGCCAAGTAGCTGACAGAATTAATCCGACTAGTAATCCTTCTATATTTAGAAGATTTTAAGTAGATATTGATCAATTTTTGAGCTGAATGGAAGAAAGGTTCGGAATTGGATTTTGGAGGTTTTGAGTAAAAACAGTGAGAGTGAGTTGGTCTAAGTAGTCATTTGCTTTCTGTTTTGTGAGATTTGCACTGGCGCATTTTGCAGACGCGCCAGTGCAAATTAAAAGGGGCGCATTTCTGAAATGCGTCCCGTTATATTTTAAAAAAAACAAGGCCAGCTCAGCGATGAGCTGGCCAAAACTAGCCTATATCTGCAAATAGTTTCAAAACTGGCCTCTTTATGCAAATGGTTTTGAAAATCGATCTCTTTTGAAAATTTGTCCTTTCTAGAATTTATAGAACATAGTTTAGGTACAAAATTTACATAATATTCAATTTTTATAGGTAATTTATTTTAGTTTATGTATACGGTTTATATATTTTAAATACAATATATAAATCAAAAAAAGAGTCACATGTCTTTGTTTTTGATGTTGCTGTAAAAAAAATTCCCTATAGATATGAATATGTAAATTTGGTCCCTATTTTTGAAAAACAGATAAAGCAAGGTGCCTTACACTTTCCTGACAGAAAATGCAAGCTAATTTGCAATTTTTTGACTTTGAATTTACTTTTATAGAATTTCTAAAATTTTTGAAAAGCGCAAGTTATCTTGCGGTTTCTATCAGAAAAGCACAAGCTAGTTTGCGCTTTCTAATTTTGAATTTTTTTTTTTAATTTTTGAAATTTTTGAAACATGCGAGTTAACTTGAGCTTTCTATTAGGAAAGCGCAAGTTAGTTTGCACTTCCTGATTTTGAAAAAACTTCAAAATTTCAAAATTTTCAAAAGCGCAAGTTAACTTGCACTTTTTATCAAGAAAGCGCATGCTAGTTTGCGCTTTTTGATTTAATTTTTTTTAATAATTTAGAAATTTTCGAAAATTTTTAAATTTTTGAAAAGCACAACTTAACTTGCACTTTCTACAATAAAAGAGCAAACTAGTTTATGCTTTCTGATTTAAAAAAACAAAGACCTAATTTACATGCTCATTACTATAGGGCATTTTCTTTTAACAACATCAAAAATAGAGACCTTCTGTGCAAAGCCATATATAATACATATTCATATATACATACATACACGTATGTATACATATATATGAAGACATACATATGCGTGTGGTTTATAGTAGTTTATGTTAATTAGACTGTTTCAATGCAAACATGTACAACATCCTGAAGTCAAAAATAATCTTACATTATTCTAGACTTTTTTTGCAGGATAAGTTTCTGATACCAACTGATTATGTTTCCATGGTTGCAAAATTCAGACGATAGTTTCAGAAGTCCAGAGACATCAGTAAAAGGCTTGTACCGGAGTTTAGCTCTAAGCGTGATTAATAAAAAAAATTCAAAGCTTATTTAAAAGAATATCACTACTAGAACAAATGATTCATGAAACTGTTATGCAGTAAAAATGAATTGCCTGAATTAAAATATGAACAGATCAACGCTATTTTTCAATGCTCGCCTGGTTATTTATTTTTACAAACTGTATACATTCTGCAACATCCAGACAATCTAAACATGAAATAAAACTTAAGCCTTGGTGTTCAGTAAATGAATGAGGGATACTTTTAATTCTTACTATCACTCGGACGCAAACTTTGATGCATTATTGATCGTGTATTTGCAACTTCTAGTTGGAAACCGAAAAAACGATATTAAGAAATGAGTAAAAGATATAATGAGTGCATTGCTAAAATGATAAGCAAACTTAGAGAAAAGGATATAAGCTCAAAAGGAAATCCATGCAAAATCCAACCAAGTTCCAAAGCTCAAAATCAAATGCAGTAAAACAAAAGAGAAATTCAAGCAAAATCCAATCAAGATACAAAGCTCAAAATGGAATGCAGTAAAACAAAAGAGAGATTTGCATGAATGTATAAAAACACATACAAGCATTCGCATGAATGTATAAAAACAAAAACCTAATGTCAATATACACAGCAGCATGCATGCATATATAAAGCTCCACACCCCTCAAATTTTAAGTATTCCATATCTTCTAGTGAATCTTAACTGCCCTCAATTATGCACCGTGCACTTTGTACAATTCTTTAAATGGTGCACCAAATCAGGAATTCACCGGTACATTATTTTATGCAGGGTTAAGTTTCATTGGTTAAATTTTCTTGTAGTGTGGGTTGTGTGAGGGTGTGTGTCTGAGTGAAATAGCATGGTATAATAGTGAAATTTAATAGGTCAATAATAATTTGTCTTACTTCCTCTACTTGAAGCCAAATTTCTGTCATGAGGGATCCAGGTATTTGAAGAAAATATCACATTATCATTTTCCAAAACCACTATTTTGGTTTTCTATTGCTTGCTTTAAAAGGATTTCATGGTATAACAAAAATATGGAGGATTGAAGGCATAGCAACTGCACAAGACAATAATAACGTGAGAAAATGTGAAAATCATTAAACAAAAAAAACAAAAACAAAAAATTGCCTTTTTAAGACTGCACGCACAATGCTACCATATGAAAACAAATTACTGTGATATCTAAATTTAATTCTAGTGGTGAACCACCAAGAAAAACATTATCGTCCATGCAAGAATTCATGATCAAATGGATCGAATATATAACAGTATTGTGCATTTGATGAAGACCTACAAGATTGCATGGTTTGTAGCAATGCGAGTGCAAGCTAATTTTTTGTCAATATAGTTTGCTCATACATTGTCCAACCCTATACATGATCAGAGGCCTTATAAGTAAGCCTCCTTGCACATATATTACAACTTTTGGATCAAAAAGATATGGCATCAGACCTTGCTTACATAAACCACCGTTATAAGAATGGTTTTATAACGGTAGACAAGCACCATTGTCCAAGTGGTTAATTGATTCAGCTTTGGTGCAAGAGGTCACAAGTTCGAAACTTGCTTTCGAACGTTTATTGACATGGGATATGTTGTCCCAATGATTTGTTGTATATAAAGTACCATTTCAAAAAAAAAAGAATGGGTTTATATTGACATGAAGTGAACTAAACATTGAAATTTGACAAGTAAAAAAGAATATATGCAAAAAATTAAGTGATGTATACATCTTTGAGAGTTCTATTTTTATTTTGCTAAAAAAAGGCCTATGTGAAGTCACTCCGCTCCACCCTCATTTTAGGTCATTTGTCTGATAAATGTGGTAAACAGATACCATTTGTATCGAATTATTTCAACGTACCTCTTATCTACTGAGGAAACTCAAAAGTGGCTTACTTGAGCTCTGCTATCAATTATATAATGTAAGTATTGGTAAGAAAATACTTAAATAAGTTTCTAATTCAATAAAGGAAAATATACAGTTTGAGTTGGTTAAACTTAAAACTCATCCCTCTCTTTTCATACATTATCTTTGACGAGAAAAGAATTACAGGTCTATGTTTTTGATGTTGTTATAAGAAAAGTCCATGTAGATATGAATATGTAAATTTGGTCTCTATTTTTGAAAAAACAGATAACGCAAGATGTCTTGCACTTTCTTGAAAGGAAATGCAGCCCAACTTGCAATTTTTTGACTTTGAATTTATTTTTATAGAAAATTTTGGAAAGCGCAAGTTAACTTGCGCTTTCTTGATAGAAAACGTAAGATAGTTTGCGCTTTCTAATTCTGAATTTTTTTTAAATGTTTGAAATTAATGAAAATTTGAAATTTTTGAAAAAAAATGCAAGTTAACTTAAGTTTTCTATCAGGAAAGCGCAAACTAGTTTGCGTTTTCTGATTATGAATTACTTTTCAAATTTCTAGAATTTTCGAAATTTTTGAAAAGCGCAAGTTAACTTCCACTTTTTATTAAGAAAGCGCAAGCTAGTTTGCGCTTTTTTATTATTATTTTTTGAAAATTTTGCAATTTTCGAAAATTTTATATTTTTTGGAAAGTGCAAGTTAACTTGCACTTTCTATAAGTAAAGCACTGATTTAGAAAAAAAGGGACCTAATTTACATACTGATTACCACAGGGACTTCTCTTATTATAACATCAAAAATATGGACCTTTTGTGCAAAACCCTTATCTTTGAACCATAAAGATTGAAAACCAAAATTCTAGCCGTAGTAAACATGACCAGAGCTGGTTCTTGGGCAAGGCCGAATAGGCCACTGAATAGGGCAACCCCCCCCCCTCATGGAGAACATATCAAAGAAGAAGAAAAAAAAATTCTCAAAATCTCAAATCGCGTTGCCTCCTACGATTCTCCTCTGTGATGACGGTACTCTCCAACATCGCAACTCACTCTGGTTGCTAACTCTCCTCAGACAGTCCTCAACACAGCAGTCTCCAAATTCGATAGGCTACAAGCCTGCATGCTGCAACTGGCAACAATGCACGCGAATTCTCCTCCGGCTTCGACAGTTCAACTCTGGTTGCTAATTTGATTACAGTGATTAGCTGCCTGAAACAATTTGATAAAGAGGCAATTACTAATTTAATTGTGTATAAGTGTATTTACAGTAGGTAACGATATTCAGAGCCGGTTAATGATTTATTGTGTTTGCTATTTTACTGTGTTTGATAGTAAAAGAAACATGTATGATAGTAACAGAAACATGTATAACAGTACCAGTATTCCCCCTAATTACTAATTTATTGTGTTTGCTATTTTGAATTTTTGATTAATACTTCTTATGTGAGATTGTTTGATGATAAATGATAATTGATCAATATCAAAAGCATTGCATTGCTTTGCTTGACTTATAAAATTGCAATGCAATTATACGCTGATTTGTTGATTATTTAGATTAATACTTATTAGATTGATGATATTTTATTATAAAAAATATATTTGAATTCTATTTTGTTAAATTCAATGGTTAATATCTTTGTTACGTATATCAAATGAAATATAACTTTATAATTCATATTTGGTGTTAAAACTTCACTTGTTCCATTGAATTGGAAATCTATATAGAATGACGAAGAATGAAGACAAAAATCGAGTTAGATTTCGTAAACAAAACTCCGATTTTACAATAAAAAAGTTAAGCAAAAGAAAGATGAAATTGCAAAATCCCTCGTTGGTTTGATCTTTAATTTATTTCAAGCACAAATTCAAAAATCTCAATCTTCAACTTCATGTAGAATTGAAAAGATGGATGAAAACGAGCATATTAAGATTCATGAAATGGATGAAAATGTTGATGTCAATGAAGAGGCTATTGAAAATGAAGAAGGAAGTGTAACTAAAGAAGACATAGTTGGTAAAATGAATGATTTGAATGAAGGTATTGATGATTTGATTGTGCTTGATCTTGAAAAGGATGTTGATGTCAATTACGATCTGGGATTATAGGGAAGAATAACCGATAGTAAAAAGATAATGCTAGTTGAACCGAGGCCAATCAAAATTGTGAAAGAAAATGAAGATTTCCTTAAAAAAGAAATTGATGGTGGACATTTTTCTTCTAAATACTATTGCAGTTGTTATCCACGAGGAGAAGAACATGAAAGAAAATGGCTAATATAATCAAACGAAGTAAATAGTCTTTTGTTTTTGTTGCAAGCTATTTAAAAACCCACAAAAAATGTATAAAAAAATGGCCATAACTTTTTAGCCATTGATCGGAATTATGTATATTTTTTTTGTTAGAAAGCTAAGACATTAAGGAATAACTTTCATGTTGTAAGTTTCTACAAATACTATGATCTATCAGGTCGAAATTGCGTTTGAAACAGATACACATGCTCTGCTCTATTGATTTTCCGAGTTGAAACCTAAAACTAAAATCACCATAACTGTGACGCCCCACCTCTATACCCACGCTAGCCAAGAACACTACGATGTAGTGCTGTCAACTAGCACAGAGAATAAGGCTGTTGAGGAGCAACCATCCATGTAACTTCTTTGTGCGAGCACCGTTATGTCAGATAGTATAGCATGCATTTCATTTAAGGAGGAAGTCCGACATACCGATACAAACTCAAAGCTATCACACGGTGGCTATAAATAATCTTCGGAAACAAACATAGAAATAAGCATAACACAATCAGTCACAGACATCCAAATCACAAAGGCGGAAGAAGATATGAATATATAACTAACACATGAAAGTGTACATCAGAGTAGTGGTCAGTAAGATCCACGATAATACAAAAGAATAGCAACACGTGCTATACAAAGGAATAAAACTATGAGTCTATATCTCAAGTGTATACAACAAAAACTGCTAATCTAAACAGTTGGCCAAAAGTCAGAGAGATGAATCCCTGGAAAGAAGTCAAGCAGAAGCACCTGTAACATCTCGGTCTGACCCGAGTATTATTTAAGAAAATAATAAACGGATCAGTCTAGCTATAAATATCAGATGACATTGTATAAAATAAAAGATACGGCATAACATAAAATATCCATACTGACATACTACTATAAGTATGAAAATGATGATCAACAGAAGATCAATCAATAAGAGATAAATCAATATCACAAGAATCTTCTCAAAGATCCAAAGAGGGCATCATACCCTAAACTTGTACTCATAACAAGTCAATGACATAAATTCCATAAATCAACACAGGAAATCCAGAAATCATAGAAAAAGGGAAACAGACCCATCACATGACGGTCCGAAGACCATGGGGAGCGATCCCATATGGATGAGTCTGAGTCACCCGAATGAGGTCAAGGCTAACCAAAAAGCAAAAAGGTATGTGTGAATGGAATCACACAAATGGTGTCTAGCCTAACCTCGTAAACAAAAAGGTATGTGTGAATGGAATCACACAAGTGGTGTCTAGGCTAACCAAAAAGCAAAAAGGTATGTGTGAGTGGAATCACACAAGTGGTGTCTAGCCTAACCTTGCAATGAAAGAGACATCGCGCAATTGCTAGTCTAATTCATAAAGCGATCATCAAGATCAACGAGAAGTGTCAATTACACTAAGCTAGTAAATATAAAAGTTTAGCTTCATGTCCCATAACCACTTGCTTAACTTAAATATTTACGAGCAAACTGTAAATCTTCACTAAAAATTGTCACAAGAGATTCAATTGAATAAGTCCAGGAATTAACCGACGAAGCAAACGCAAGCATTTCATACCACTTGTTTTACAAAGCCGTTTAATTTAATTTCTCATAAGAGTGAGGTAAAGGTTTGTATATACTAGTAGTTTGGAAAATGGTTTAAGAAAAGAGCTTTGTTATTGAAAATAAAGTTGAAATCATTTTATTGAAAGAGTTTTGATATTTACTATTGGTATTAAAACCTTCATGTTTTAAATTGACAAATCATAGAAGTGATTGTAGAAACAATCAATCATAAAAATTCACATACGAAGACGTGAATAAAATCCAAAGAAACCGATAAAGAATCCATCGAAATAGATATTCAAAAATCCATAAAATCGACCGAGAAGCCCAAGATACTTTGCCTTGAAGAATGGTCAACTCAGCATCTCAACAAAGCAAGTTCTATTGAATGTTTTTCAGATAAGATCCCTACGGAGGGGGGGTCCAGGGGGTGGCAACCCCCCAAGGTGGGGGTGTGGGGGCAACCCCCCTGCTACGGGGTTCGACCTGCCCGGTAAGGTCGCGGGGGTCCAGGGGGCAGCGCCGCCGGCGAGGTGCGGGGCAACGCCCCCGGCGGAGTGCGGGGCAGCGCCCCGACCAAAACGGTACGACCTAGTGAAGACCAAAGGGAGGATAGGATCGAGCGACCTAAGGGGGTACGCGACCTAATGGAAAAAAGGCGCAAAAGTCACGCGACCTAACGATTTATAGGTCATACGACCGGGTGGGTTAACGGTCTAACGACTTACGGGTTATAGGTCCAACGACCTAAGGCCTAACGACCTAAAGGTGATGGGGTTACGCGACTTAGGGACAGAAGTAGGACCGAGCGACCTACGACCTAGGAGACTCACGACCTACGACCTACGACCTAAGGCCCGCGCGACCTAGTGAAATAGAAGGGGCAATATTAGGTCGGAGACGACCTACGACTTAAGGCTAGTGCGACCTAAAGTTTTAACACGCGAGCGACCTAACGTTATAAAGGCCAAACGACCTAAGACTTAACTCGCGAACGACCTTCGGCTTAAGGCTTAACTCGCGAGCGACCTAAGGGTTAGGTCGCGAGCGACCTAACGACTTAAGACCCAACGACCTAAAACGTCGCGACCTAGCGACCTAAGGGGATAAGAGCCGAGCGACCTAACATTCGAACGGCCTACGACCTAAGGAGCTTGCGACCCACGATCTAAAGCCCAACGACCCACGACCTAATTCCGAAGCGCCGAGCGACCTAACATTATAGGCCATTTTAGGTCGGAAACGAGCTATTTGAAGGCCGAGACTTTTCCACGCGAACGACCTAGCAAAGGCAGAGCGACCTAAGTGCAGTTTTTCACCAAAAACACTAAAAATTGGAGTTTTTCGCCAATCCAATCCAAACCAAATGCAAATGTACATGCTAAAGTGATGGGGAATCATTCCCAACAGTCCGATGTAGTTATAGACTAGAATTGTGAGATAAAAATCTCACTTTTGCACCAAATATCAATGAAAATGAAGTTTTAAGCATGCAAGAATCAATCCCTCTTCTATCTAAGCACAAGAAGCTTGAATCCAATGTCTTCTTCTTGAATTTGGAGTAGAAAGATGGATTGCAATTGAATTTGAGTTTTGGAATTTTAATTTCCCATTCCCTCCACCATTTTTGAAGAAGCTTGAAGACTTAGGCAAATAGAAATGAAGTTATGAAGAGGAGGGGTGAAGGTTGGGTCTAATAGGCAAAAAGCCCAACCCAAAGTCTCAAGTGAAAAAGTAGTGAAATTCTACTATCTCCAATCATATCAATGTTTATACTTAAAAATGTTGTAAACGACATTTCGAACTCAATGGAAGTGGTCTCGAGTCCTAATTTGACCGTTTGCAAAAAGTAGCTTTTTGGACCAATATCCGATTAACGACAAAATATTTAAATAAAATATTTAAATATAAAATCGATAAATATGCGGGTTGTTACAATAACTTTTGAATGGCATATCGAAATTGAGTGAGGTTTTTTCCAGTTAAAAGGTATATTTATAAGGAACAATTTTTATGTTTATCATTTTCTGTATATCTACATTTTTCTAACTGTAATTTGTGTATGAAGAGCTAGTAACCTTTCTGTCATGTGTTGTTAATTTTAACTTTGAAACACATAATTGTTTTGGTCATATCTCAATGTAGAAGGGTTCTCGCTTTGCGTTTGGTGGAGAATGGAAGACTCTTACCCCTACATGTCCCTGGGGAGGGGTTGGCTGACCGGGTAGGTCGAGAGTCGAAAGGCTAGCCGTAAAAGCAAGGGCAGGGTACCATTGTATGCCACGGCGGGGTTGGGATGGTTGAAAAACCTACCAGTCGAGAGTGGCTGCTGTCGATGGTTGAAAAGCCTAAGCCGTTACATAGAATAGATAATTGGCATAACATTACAACCAAGCTAAGAGAGCATGAAAGTAATCCAGAGCATAGCTCAAATCTTATGAAATGGGTTGATTTGTACAAGGTTCTTCAGGAAAAGGCAAGAATTGATGGAAAAAATGGAATCTTTAATCGATCAAGAGAGACAACGTTGAAAAAAGATATTGAAGCGCATAATTGACATTGTGAAATCTCTTCCTCGAAATAATTTACCATCTCGCGGTACTACGGAAGAATTTATGAAAAGAATAATGCACTTTTTCGCCAACTTGTGGAATTTGTAGCCGAATTTGATCCAACCTGGAAGAGCGTCTTAGAAGAGTGGTAAATAATGAAGTAAACAATCATTATCTTAGCCATAGCATTCAAAATAAATTAATATCTTTGTTGGCAAAAAAGAATAAAGAGACGATGCTTTCAAAAATATTAAAGGCCAAATATTATTCAATCATTCTTGATTGTACTCCAGATTTGAGTCACAAAAAACAATGTCAATTATTACAAGATGTGTTGACATTGATGATGCTATCAATGTGGAGGAATTTTTTCTCGACTTTGTAGAGGTTGATGATACATGAGACTTGGTCTATTTAAAAAGCTTCAAAATATTCTAATTGATCTTAAACTTAATATCGATGATGTGAGAGGCCAAGGCTATGATAACGTATCAAATATGAAAGGTATGTTGTATTTTATAACATGAATTTAGTAGTTTAGTATTGTTATATTATATCATGTAATAAATAATTTAAATTTGATATTAGGTAAACATCAAAGGGCAAAAAAGGACTTCTTGATCAAAATCCAAGAGCATTTTATATTTCGCGTGAATGTCATAGTTTAAATCTTGCCCTATGTGATATGGAAAAATCATGCATGAAAGCTATAGATTTTTTTTGCGTATGTCCAAAAGATCTATATTTAGTTTTCCAGTTCAGCTCAACGGTGGAAAATACTTAAACAGCATGTAAAAGGTTACGCCAAAACCATTATCGGCAACTCGATGGGAAAGTCATATAGAAAGTGTGAAAGCAATAAAAACTTAACCGACGGAGTTTAGAGATGGTACACTATATATTGGATAGTATTAATCGAGTTAGCAAAATATTTCAACGCGAACAAATGGATATTGAAGATGCAATTATTAAAATAAAAGAGCTTATTGCATTTTTTGAGAAATTTAGAGAAGACGGATTTGCAAGCATGATAAATGAAGCTAAAGAACTCGAATGGAGTTGGCATTGAACATAAATTTGGTAAAAAAAGAATTGTTCATAGAAAGAAGCATTTTGATGAGGATATGGATGTTGATGCTTGTAAAAATCAATCTTTGGAAGATAATCTTAGAACCACTTACTTTCTTCATATAATAGACCAAGTTCTTTCTTCATTTAAGTATCGGTTGAACAATTTGAGCTTTATGAAAGGATTTTTGAATTTCTGTTGAATGCGAAGTTCAAAACTATTGAAGAAAAACAATTGAAAGAGCAATGCATGAAACTAGAAAGTTTTTTGAAAGATAATCAAGATAGGGATATATGTCGGAAATGATTATTTCTTGAACTTAGACAATTGAAAAGAATATTGCCATCGGAAACAACGAAATCAATTAGTATTCTTGAGTTTTTAAAATCCTATCGTGATGTGGGTGGATTTCTAAATGTATGGGTTGCATATCGAATTTTATTAACTATACCGGTTCGGTTGCTTCAGCAGAAAGAAGCTTTTCTAACTTGGAGTTGATAAAAACTTATCTTCAAACTACTGTGTCGCAAAAAAGACTAAGTGGGTTGGCAATGATTTCAATCAAAATGAATATTTGAATAGTTTAAAATATGATGATATACTTGAAGAATTTGCTTCCAAAAATTCAAGACGACGTTTTTTTGAGAAATTTAGAGATGGATTTGTAAGCATGATAAATGAAGCTAAAGAATTCGAATGAAGTTGGCATTGAACATAAATTTGGTAAAAAAAGAATTATTCATAGAAAGAAGCATTTTGATGAGGATATGGATGTTGATGTTCGTGAAAGTCAATCTTTGGAAGATAATCTTAGAATCACTTACTTTCTTCATATAATAGACCAAGTTCTTTCTTCATTTAAGTATCGGTTTGAACAATTTGAGCTTTATAAAAGGATTTTTGGATTTCTATTGAATGCAAAGTTCAAAACTATTGAAGAAAAACAATTGAAATAGCAATGCATGAATCTAGAAAGTTTTTCGAAAGATAATCAAGAGAGAGATATATGTCGGAAATGATTATTTCTTGAACTTAGACAACTGAAAAGAATATTTCCATCGAAAACAACGAAATAAATTAGTATTTTTGAGTTTTTAAAATCATATCGTGGTGTAGGTGGATTTCTAAATGTATGGGTTGCATATCGAATTTTATTAACTATACCGGTTACGGTTGCTTCAGCAGAAAGAAGCTTTTCCAAGTTGAAGTTGATAAAAACTTATCTTTGAACTATTATGTCGTAAGAAAGACTAAGTATGATGATATATGGGTTGGCAATGATTTCAATCGAAAATGAATATTTGAATAGCTTAAAATATGATGATATAATTGAAGGATTTGCTTCCAAAAATTCAAGACGACATTTTTGTTGAATGGGATTGATATGGTAAACATATTAAAGTATGAATATGTAGTTAATGAGAAAATATTTTAGAAGAATTGTTGAAATATGTATTTTGGATGAACTTTGTTATTATGTGAAGTTAATTTTTTTCCCTATGTAAAAGACAAAAATTTATGCTCGCCTGGGGCAACCAATAGGCTAGAACCGGCCCTGAACATGACAACATATATTAATTTTCCAATTATAGTGTAGTTTAACATGTATAATCTAATCAGGCTTCTCAAGTTAGCAACAAAGAATTAGACATTGGAGAGGACAAATGGTTAGCTACCATGCTAGTCAAATAATAGAAACTTATTAACTCGAGTAGTTGCATCACCAACAAATGATCATGCATTGATGATCTTCCATCCAACCAAGCAAGATATCCAAATTCAACCATTTTTCAACTAATTTTCAATACAATTCGTAAAAATATAAAAAAATCAACTAATTTTTTAAAGAGAGTTTTTAATTTTATTGAATGTTTTACTTTTTGGATGTTCAAATTTTCTATATTGCCAAAAACGAAGGGCTCAAAATATGAAATAATGTAGATATTTCACAAAATGTCAAACTATTTCGAAACTTTGAAAAAAAGTCAAAGTTAATGAAATAATACATAATTTCAAAATGCTTGAAAATTATTATGTTTTTAAATATTCAAAACTTATATATTAATCCAATTTTTAAAAAGAAATGTCAAATTTTCGAATAAGGAGCAAAATTACATGTTCATGGCTTACTTATATCAAATTTAATCAAACATTATTGTCCGCACCAGTGAATTGCTAATACTTGATTATCTTTAGCAAATGTCAAGTATATTGCCGTATATAAATAACACATCCACTAACCTAAACAAAAAAAGGTACAACTTTGTCGGGAAAAATGCAGTGTAATGCAAATAATTCTGTTTATTTACTCATATACATAAACATGCACTTATATTGCTACTATTTATCAATTCGTAAACGTATTATAAAAATATATTGTGACGCTCCATCTCTATACCCACGCTAGCCAAGCACACTACGGGGTAATGCCGTCAACTAGCGCGGAGAATAAGGCTGTTGAGGAGCGACAATCTGCGTAATTGCTTTGTGCGACTACCGATATGTCAGATAGTAAAACATGCATCTGGTTTCGGGAGGAAATCCGATATACCGATACAAACTCAAAGCTACTACTCGGTGGTTGTATATATTCTTCGGAAACAAGTATAGAAATAAACATAACACAAATCAGCCACAGACATCCATATCACAAAGGCGGAAATAGATATGAATATATATAACACATGAAAGTGTACATCAGAGTAGTGGTCAAACAAGATCCACAATGTCACAAAAGAATAGCTACAAGTGCTAGACAAAAGAATATGGATACATAAATGAGTCTATATCTCAAATGTATACAACAAAAACTACTAATCTACGTAGTTAGCCAAAAGTCAGGATGATAATCTCAGATGTGAAGTCAAGCAGAAACACCTGTAACATCTCGGTCTGATCCGGGTATTATTTAATAAGAAAATAATAAACGGATCAGTCTAACTATAAATATAAAATAAAATGATATAGAATAAGAGATATGACATAAATATATGATAACCATAAAGTCATACTGTGATAAGTATGCAACTGAAAATCAACTAGGGATTAATCAATATCACAAGAATCTTCTCAAAGATCAAAAGGAATGTAATACTCTTTATTTATATTCACCAAAACCATAAATATGGACAATGATATCAATGTCAATCACAAAAGTTAATGACACACAAATTCACCAATGCACAAATATTGATAAAACTTATCAATATAAATCACAAAAATTGATGAAACACAAATTCTAGAAATCATCAATGGAAATCCAGAAAATCACAAAAAGGTGGGAGGCCTATCACAAAATGGGAGCATGAAAACTCACCAACACGTGTATCACAAAATGAAACGCTATTCCATGGTTGCTAACCATTAATTTTGAGCCGAAGCTCCACAAAACGTCCCGAAGACCATGGGTCGCTACCCCATCAAATTGAGCCGAAGCTCCACAGAAATGGGGTTTAGTCTCCCTCGTAGACAAAGAGACATCGTACATTTGCTAGTCTAAATCAAAAAAATGATCATCAACGATCATCAAGAAGTGTCAATTACATTAAAGTAGTAAATATATGAGCTTAGCTTCATGTCCCATATCCACTAGCTTAACTTAAATATTTACGAACAAATTGTAGAACTCCACTTGAAAATTGTCTTCAATCGAACAAGTCCAAGAATTAACCGACGAAGTAAACGCAAGCGTTTCATACCACTTGTTTTACGAAGCCGTTTAATTAGATTTCTCGTACGAGTGAGGCAAAGGTTTGTGTATTTTTAAAATGATAAATCACAAAAATGATCGTAGAAACGATCGATCACAAAAATTCACATACGAAGACGTGAATGAAATCCAAATAATTCGATTCCAAATTCATCGAAGTGGAAATACCCTTACGACTTAACAGCCACGACTTACGACTTAACATAAGTCAACACAAGAAATCAGTGGTTCAACGCATGAGACTACACGGCATACGGCCTAAGAGATCGACGACACAAGAAATAGCATGCGGCTTATAGCAGGGGCGCCCTGAAGGGTGGCGCGACCTAACTGCATGCGACCTAATGAATGGCGCGGCCCAAAGCATGAGCGACTTAACAGTACAAGCAGGCCGAGCGACCTAAGGAGGTCAGCGACCTAAGGCAGGCCGACACATTGCAAGGCGAGCGACCTAGGGGTTGCGACCAAAGGCAGGCCGACCCAACAGTAAGGCAAGCGGCCTATAGGGTTGCGACCTATGGGATGGCGCGACCTAAGGGGGATAAGGATAGGCCGAGCGACTTAAGGTAGAGCGCGACCTAAAGGGGATAAGAATAGGCCGGCGACTTAAGGTAGAGCGCGACCTAAAGGGGATAAAGAAGGCCGAGCGACTTAGGGACGATACGACCTAACTTGTCGCGACCTAAGGAGTTACGTGATATAACATGGCCGAGCAACGACCTAAGCATGGCGCGACCTATAGGGGAGCGACCAAAGTGCAGGCCGATCTAAATGCAGGCCGAGAATGATATGTGCAGGCCGAACGACCTTAGCGACAAAAATGCCAAAAACTCTCTCCATTTGCAACCGATCGAGCACGAACGCTAGGGGTTTACGCCTGTCGGCTTCCTGATCCTATTGGCTCCTCGATGCATAACCAAAAACGTATTCAAACATCAAAGATTGGATTTTTAAAGATTTGAACCCAAAATACTAAAAATTGGGATTTTCACCAATTCAATCCAAACCAAGAGCAAATGCATATGAAAAAGTGTTAGAAATTCATACCCAACAATCAAAGATAGTTATAGACAAAGATGTGAGATAAAAATCTCACCTTTACACAAAATCAATGAAGAAGAAGCTTGAGAGCAAAGGATGAATCAATGACTTCTCTTTGAATTTGGAGTTGGATGTTGGATTTGCAAATGAACTAGAGCTTGGAGTTTTAATTTCTCATTCTTTCCTCCATTTTTGACGAAGCTTGAATGTTAGAAAATGAAAGTAAAGCTATGAAGGGAAGGGGATTGAGCTAGAGTTAATAGTTTAGGCAAATGGGCTAAACTAAACCCAAAGTGAAAAAGTAGCAAAATTCCACTAACTCCAAACATATCAAAGTTCATACTCAAAAAGATCGCAAACAGTGTTTTGGACCCAATGGAAGTGGTTTCGAGTCCTAATTCGACCGTATGTAAAAAGTAACTTTTCGGACTAAAATCCGATTAACGATAAAATATTAAAATAAAATATTTAAATATTCTATCGTAAAATATGCGGGTTGTTACAAACTCTCCTCCTTAAAGAAATTGCGTCCTCGCAATATTTAAGAAGAAAATATATAGTAACAACCATAAAAGCATATCAACACAAAAAAATTTGAAATAAGAAATTCACCTCAAAGAGCACGAGAAAGTAAGTCCGGATGGGTTCGCTCGATGAATTCTCTAGATTCCCAAGAGCAGTCCTTAGGATTTGAGGACCATTGAACTTTAACAAGCGAAACATTTTTATTTCGAAGGCGTTTGACCTCCGAAGCAACAATATGAATAGGACATTGCTCATAAGTTAAATTAGGTGAAACTTCAATTTCTTTCACAACACAGCGGTTCAAGAATATAATCGGAATCTCGAAGGCATTTCCGTAATTGAGAAACGTGAAACTCGTCATGAATAGTAGAAAACTGAGCCGGTAATAAAAGGCGATAAGCCACGAAACCAATACGCTCGATGATAGGAAATGGTCCAATATATCGAGGTGCTAACTTTCCCGATCGACTGAAACGTACAACACCCTTCATAGGTGTAACACGAATAAACACAAGATCTTCCACAGAAAATTCTAATTTCCTTCTCCGATTATCGGCATAGGATTTTTGTCTACTCTGGGCTTCTTTCATCCTATGACGAACAAGGTCAATCTTCTCTGTAGAAACACGAATAAAATCTGAACCTAAAACCAGCTTCTCATCAGCCTCAAGCCAACAAGGAGATCGGCATGGCCTTCCATAGAGTGCCTCAAAAGGAGCCATACCGATACTAGATTGGAAGCTATTATTATAGGTAAACTCAACAAGAGAAACATGATCTTCCCAACTTCCACCAAAATCAAAAACACACGCACGAAGAAGATCTTCAAGAGTTTGATTCACACGCTCGGTCTGTCCATCGAACTGGGGATGATAAGCAGTGCTAATATTAAGCTTCGTTCCCAAAGCTTTTTGAAGACTCTTCCAAAATCCACTAGCAAACAATGGATCACGATCACTAACAATAGAAGAAGGAACTCCATGCAATTTTACAATCTCTTTGATAAAGAGTTTGACCAAGAGAGGAACGGTTCGATTGGACCGAACGGGAATAAAATGGACGGATTTAGTAAGTCTATCGACTATCACCCATAAGCTATCATGACCCGAATGAGAACGTGGAAGGCCGTCTATAAAATCAATGAAAATTTGGTCCCACTTCCAAATTGGAATTTCTAAAGGTTGCAATAACCCACCGGGCCTTTGATGTTCGGCCTTAATGAGTTGGCAAGTCATGCAACCCTTAACAGAGTTAGCAATATCAGATTTCATTCCCTCCCAATAATAAAGTCGCTTCATATCCGCGTACATTTTACTACTACCGGGATGAATGGTAAATTTAGAACGATGAGAATCTTCTAAAATGTCTTTACGAAGACCACTGATATTTGGCACGATAAGTCTACCAAATTTTCGAGTGCCGCCACGAGAATCAATTTCAAAGTCTTTCAAACCTTCAATATCAATCTTATCCCTAAAATTTTGGCCAAGAAGAGCCAATTCGGGATCTAGCTTTTGAGCTTCAATAATGCGGTCTAAAAGAGAAGGACGAGCCTCAAGGCTATATAAAACAAGAGATGAACATAAATCGGAAACACGATCTCGAATCTCACAAGTGGATAGAATTCCGAGATCATTCCATTCGCATATCATCATATAAACAATCGCTTGTTGCTTACGACCAAGTGCATCCGCAACATGATTTCCCTTTCCGAGGATATACAGAATATCAAGATCATAAGCTGCAAGAAATTCGAGCCAACGTTGTTGACACAAATTAAGTTTCTTTTGAGAAAATAAATACTTCAAAGATTTATGATCAGTGTAAAGAATAAATTTTTCTCCCAAAAGATAATGACATCAAATACGAAGGGCGAAAACAATAGCCGCGAGCTCTAAATCATTAGCGGCATATCTAGTCTCGGCAGGCTTTAATTGCCTAGAAGCATAAGCAATAACGCGTTCTCTTTGCATAAGAACGGCACCCAAACCAACGCGACTAGCATCGGTGTAAACAATAAAATCTTGGTTTCCTTCGGTAATCACAAGAATAGGAGCATCGGAAAGAAGTTCTTTTAATTTCTGAAAAGAAGCAGGGAAATTTTAATTTCGTCCAACTAGTAAGAGGCAGGGAAATTTTTGAAAAGTCTTTTATAAAACGACGGTAATAACCCGCCAATCCGAGAAAACTATGGATCTCCGTCACACTCTCCGGTCTCTTCCAATTTTGAATCGCTTCATCTTTGAAGGATCTACGGAAATTCCGGATTCGAAAATAATATGACCGAGAAACTTAACAAGAGATTGTCAAAAGTGGCATTTAGAAAATTTTGCTTTTAATTGATTGCTCCTAAGAGTTTCCAACACAATTCGAAGATGCTTTTCATGTTCCTCCTCGGTTTTAGAATACACAAGAATATCATCAATAAAGATGAGAACAAACCGATCGAGGAAGTCTTTGAAAACTCGATTCATAAGGTCAACGAAATAAGCCGGAGCATTCGTTAAACCAAATGGCATAACAAGCCATTCATAAGATCCATAAAGAGTACGAAACGATGTCAAAGGAATGTTATCTTCTACAACACGAAGCTGATGAAAACCGATAGCTAAGTCTAATTGTGAAAAGACTCTAGCACCACTAAGTTGATCGAACAGATCATCAATCCGAGGTAAAGGGTATTTATTCTTGATAGTAAGATTATTATGCTTGCGGTAGTCAACGCAAAGCCTAAGTGTATCATCGGATTTCTTCACAAAAACAGTCGAAGCACCCCAAAGCGAGGAACTAGAGCGAATAAATTGCTTCGTCTCCAATTCGGATAATTGTTTGCGCATCTTCTCATTTTCCTTATTAGACATGCTATAAGGAGGACGAGTGATAGGTTGAGCTCCAGGGATGAGATTAATTCTGAACTCAATTGCTCGCTTAGGTGGTAATTCTAAAACGGACTCAAATATGTCGGAAATTCACGAACAACGTGAATAAGAGAAATAATATCTTCCTCATCATCATTATCGTCATCATGAGGATTTAAAGAATATAAAGATGCAACCAAGCTGAAATCCGAATCTTTAGTGTTAATAGAAATCTGCTTAAGAATGTCGAAGATGAATAGTCCGCTCAGAACATAGGATTTGGGCTTCATAGCGGTTAAGCCAATCCATTCCCAAAATCATTCCAAATCCTAAGTAGCGCATAACATGAAAATCGGGTCGGGAAAAAAATCACACAAAAATTTACACAATAAACCGATTGTTGCGAATCCACCAACCTGATTCGCAATTCTCAAAGAAGTCATTAAACACAAAATAACCAAAGTAAAAAGTATCATAAAGTTCTTTTGAAATAAAAGAGTGGGACGCGCTCATATCAAAAAGAACTCGAATAAGATGACCACGAAATAAAATAATGTCATCAAGTATAGAATAAGAAATACCATGACCACGAGATGTGTTGTTAGGAGCTTGAGCAACATTAAGCTTTCCCTCATTCCTATTTTGAAGTTTGGGACACGAAGATATATAATGGTCCGGGCTTTTGCAATAGCAACAAGCACGGGGCTTCGAACACGTGTTCGCATAATGGTCCATAGAACCACAGTTGTAGCATTGCCCGCCACTTGAGGTAGAAGTCTTAGTTGCCGGAGAGGCTTGCTTCCCTTTCTTATTGTTGGGATAAGGACCTTTGAACTTATTAGGCTTTTTCTTGTTGTTGAAGTTTGGTTTGACACTCATAACTTCAACATCACTCTCCCTATCTGCATCTTCAAGACGAAGAACGATATCAACGAGTTGATCAAAAGAAACTTTTAACTTTAGAAGTAATGGCTTCTTAAGATTTTTGTTCAAGCCATATACAAATCTTTGGTTTTTCTTCAATGGGGTGTTTATATATTCGATCCCGTATTTAGAAAATGACTCGAATGATGCGACATAATCTGCCACAGAGGATTCACCTTGAACAAGATCAATGAAACGGCGAGCCAAAGTCACCTTCTCAGCTTCTGGCACGAATTTTAATTCGAAGCGTTTTCGAAATTTCTCCCAATTAAGATCCGCTTCATTTATTTCAGAAATCAAAAGCTCATACCAATTTAATGCTCTTTCTTGGAGCATACTAGAGGCCACCTGAACACGGTGAAGATCAATAAGATTCATGCGAGAAAAGATTCGATCACACGTTCTCAGTCAAGCCTGAACTTCAATAATTGTTTCAGAACCTTTGAATCGCTTTCCACCCAAACTGGTATAATCGTTGCACAAACGTGCAAATCCAGACTTAGGGTGAGTAGACTCCGGATTAGATCCGGTTGCGTGAGCTTTCCTTAATAGATCAAGAAGCTGCTGAGCAGACATAAATACTCCATCTTGGGAAGTAGCAGTAGATTGACCGGCGTTGGAACGGCCAGGTTTAACCATTTCCCTTTCTTTTGAAAGAAAGAAGAAGGATAAAGTTATTCACCAAATGAACATCAAGCAATCTTGATAGATAAACAAAGAATCATAAAGAAAATAGAATGAATCGATACGAATACTCGAAATAAATCCTAAAGCATGACTCCAAAGATAGACTTAGAACGATGATCCTTGCTAGATTATTCTACATTGTTCTAAAGTTTGGCTTTAATACCAAACTGTGACGCACCACCTCTATACCCATGCTAGCCAAGAACACTACCGGGTAATGCCGGCAACTAGTGCGGAGAATAAGGTTGTTGAGGAGCGACCATCCACGTAATTGCTTTGTGCAAGCACCGATATGTCAGATAGTAAAACATGCATCTGGTTTCAGGAAAAAATCCGACATACAGATACAAACTCAAAGCTATTAGTCGGTGGCTGTATATATTTTTTAGAAACAAGTATAAAAATAAAAATAACACAAATCAGTCACGGACATCCATATCACAAAGGCGGAAATAGATATGAATATATATAACACATTAGTGGTCAAACAAGATCCACAATGTCACAAAAGAATAGTTACAAGTGGTAGGCAAAAGAATATGGATACATAAATGAGTCTATATCTCAAATGTATACAACAAAAACTACTAATCTAAGTAGTTAGCCAAAAGTCAGGATGACAATTCCAGATGTGAAGTAAAGCAGAAGCACCTGTAACATCTCGGTCTGACCCGAGTATTATTTAATAAGAAAATAATAAACGGATAAGTCTAACTATAAATATCAGATAAAATGATATAGAATAAGAGATATGACATAAATATATGATAACCATAAAGCCATATTGTGATAAGTATGCAACTAAAAATCAACTAGGGATTGATCAATATCACAAGAATCTCCTCAAAGATCAAAATGAATGTCAAACTCTTTATTTTATATTCACCAAAACCATAAACATAGACAATGGTATCAATGCCAATTACAAAAGTTAATAACATAAATTCACCAATGCATAAATATTGATAAAACTTATTAATGTAAATCACAAAAATTGGTGAAACACAAATTCTAGAAATCATCAATGGAAATCCAGAAAATCGCAAAAAGGAAGGGAGGCCTATCACAAAATGGGAGCATGAAAACTTACCAACACGAGTATCACAAAATGAAACGCTATTTCATGGTTACTAACAATTAATTTTAAGCCGAAGCTCCATAAAACGACCCAAAGACTATGGGTTGCTACCCCATCAAATTGAACCGAAGCTGCACAAAAACAGGGTTTAGTCTCTCTCGTAGACAAAGAGACATCGCACATTTGCTAGTCTAAATCACAAAAATAATCATCAACGATCATTAAGAAGTGTCAATTACAGTAAGCTAGTAAATATATGAGCTTTGCTTCATGTCCCATAATCACTAGTTTAACTTAAATATTTACGAACAAATTGTAGATCTCCACTCGAAAATTGTCACAAGAGATTCAATCGAACAAGTCCAAGAATTAACCGACGAAGTAAACGCAAGCGTTTTATACCACTTGTTTTACGAAGCCGTTTAATTAGATTTCTCGTACGAGGTAAAGGTTTGTATATTTTTAAAATGACAAATCACAAAGCTGATCGTATCAATCACAAAAATTCACATACGAAGACGTGAATGAAATCCAAAGAATTCGATTCCAAATTCATCAATGTGGAAATACCCTCGCGACTTAACAGCCACGACTTACGACTTAACATAAGTCAACACAAGAAATCAGGGGTTCAACGTATGCGACTACACGGCATACGACTTAAGAGATCGACGACACAAGAAATAGCATGCGGCTTATAGCAGGGGCGACCTAAAGGGTGGCGCGACCTAACTGCATGCGACCTAATAAACGGCGCGACCCATAGCATGGGCGACTTAACAGTGCAAGCAGGCCGAGCGAACTAAGGAGGTCAGCGACCTAAGGCAGACCGACACATTGCAAGACGAGCGACCTAGGGGTTGCGACCTAAGGCAGGCCGACCCAACAATAAGGCAAGCGGCCTATGGGGTTGCAACCTATGGGATGGCGCGACCTAAGGGGGATAAGGATAGGCCGAGCGACTTAAGGTAGAGCGCGGCCTAAAGGGGATAAGGATAGGCCGAGCGACTTAAGATAGAGCGCGATCTAAAGGGGGTAAAGAAGGCCGAGCGACTTAAGGATGATACGACCTAAATTGTCGCGACCTAAGGAGTTGCATGATATAACATGGCCGAGCAACGACCTAAGCATGGCACGACCTATAGGGGAGCGACCTAAGTGCAGGCCAACCTAAATGCAGGCCGGGAATGATATGTGCAGGCCGAACGACCAAAGCAACAAAAATTCCAAAAATTCTCCATTTGCAACCGATCGGGCACGAACGCTAGGGGATTACGCCTATCGGCTTCCGATCCTATTGGCTCCTCGATGCATCACCAAACACATATTCAAACATCAAAAATTAGATTTTTAAAGATTTGAACCCAAAACACTAAAAATTGGGATTTTCACCAATTCAATCTAAACCAAGAGCAAATGCATATGAAAAAGTGTTAGGAATTCATACCCAACAATCAAAAATAGTTATAGACAAAGATGTGAGATAAAAATCTCACATTTACATAAAATCAATGAAAAAGAAGTTTGAGAGCAAATGATGAATCAATGGCTTCTCTTTGAATTTAGAGTTGGATTTGCAAATGAACTAGAGTTTGGAGTTTTAATTTCTCATTCCTTCCTCCATTTTTGATGAAGCTTAAGTGTTAGGAAATGAAAGTAAAGTTATGAAGGGAATGGGGTTGAGCTAGAGTTAATAGTTTAGGCAAATGGGCTAAACTAAACCCAAAACCCAAAGTGAAAAAGTAGCAAAATTCCACTAACTCCAAACATATCAAAGTTCATACTCAAAAAGATCGCAAACGGTGTTTTGGACCCAATGGAAGTGGTCCCGAGTCCTAATTCGACCGTATGCAAAAAGTAACTTTTTGGACTAAAATCCGATTAACGATAAAATATTTAAATAAAATATTTAAATATTCCATCGTAAAATATGCGGGTTGTTACATATATTATGGTAACATGCAAAGATACCAAACATAAATAACCACTAAACACATTGTCATTCGACTAAATGTTTTATTGCACAGAGACTTTACTAATCACAATTCAACATCTTAAAATAATTAAATCCATCAGCGTAAAAGTAAGTTTCAAGCTATTGTTATCTTCAAGGTAGCTTAATGAACAAAGATAACGAGATAAGCATCGACATTCAAGATTTGTAAACCTTTTTAAAGATTTAATCAAACACATGGTAATTTTTAGATTAATTATTTATACCATTATTACTACTGTAGTGATTTTTTTTAATTTAAAATTTCTTTATATATTTTATTTATTATCTTATTTTTTATTTACAGTTACTATTATTATTTGTTTTGTTAGTATAATTTTTTCAATTTGTTATTGTTGTTACATTTAAATTGGCTTTGTTGCTTAGTTTTGGGTTCCATCTCCAACCAGCCTCAACTTGTTTAGAAATAATGGCTTAATTGTTGTTATAATTATTTGGATTAACACTATTTTGCGTTCGAATGCATCTGCCTAAGAATTGAACTTCCATAAATTCAAAAATAGGATACATATAGTCCACTAAAGTTTTCTTACATCAACCATCTAATTAAAAAAACCCAGTTCCACCTGTTATTATCAGGTTTACCCAATTAGTACCAACGGGATTGCAGAAAGTATTTATTTCAATAAAATTATGGATCGTTCAAAAGATAAAATAATTGTAGAGAATTTTAAAAAATGGAAACAAGGAAAAGGGTTTAAGGTTCATTCCCGATTAGCTGAGCAGTAGTTCAGCTGCTTTCTAGTTAAATGTAGCGATGTCACACAAGACTGCAATAAGCACATGGTGTAGCGCGAAGTACAATAAATGTTTACAAAATTAAAAGTATAGGAAACAACGATTACTGAGAAAGAAGCTAGGAGCAGAAAAGAACGGTAAATAAGTAGAAACGTTATATTGTACCAGATCAAATAACATGTTCATAATATGAAAAATGATCATGTAGTCATTTTCTAAAACTTCAAGGTTGAGTATTTCAAAATTATGTGAAATTGTACAAGCTTGTATGAATGATAAGAAGAATATGTAGAAAAAATTTGGAATTATTATTGCAGTATTTAACTCTCAAGTTTGAAATATTACAAAAAAAAAATTGTTGCTGCTACTTTTAAACATAGGAATTTTGACCTTAATGTTTTGCCTTTGTGAACTATAAAAACATAAACTTCACGGTTTTATTCTGAACGGTGCCAACTTAAATATGAAACTTGACACAAATTTTAAAACAATCGGTAATGGTAGTAAATAAGTTCAGAACACATTAAAGGAAGAAATGAATAATAAGTATGTATCACTATTTTGTATATTATAATTTCAGATTAGATATATTTTAAATCCCAACAATGATTTTTACTTCATGCTTTATGTTTTATCAGGGATGGATGTTTTATGATTTTTTATTTAATGGTTGAACGATCCATCACTAACAAAACATAAAACATTAAGTAAAAAATCATTCTTGGAATTTAAAATATATTTATTCTAGAATTATAGTATACAAAATACGTACTCATATTTATTTCTTCCTTTAATCTGTTCTAACTCCAATATGTTCTGAACTTGTTTACTACCGCTATTGATTGTCGTAAAATTTGTGTTCAAGTTTCATATATAAGTTGGTACCGTCCAGAATAAAGTTGTAAAATTCACATGGTTTTTATAGTTCACACGAATAAAACGTTAAAAAAATCGAACTTCTTATGTTTAAAATTAATAATAACGAATAATTGTTGTGTTATTTCTAACCTGAAAGTTAAATTCTACAATAATCATTTCAAATTACTTCTTCTACTTCTTCCCATTGTCGATAAAAGCTCGAACAATTTCACATAATTTTGAAAAAACTCAAATGTGAAGTTTCATCAAATAACTATACCATATTATAAACATTCAATTAAGATCTATAATGTGCATGCCGAACACATTTTGTTCAAGGCTATTCTCGTCGCATTAAATTCTATTGCATTTCCTACTATTACACATGCTATTTGATCTAGTACAATATATACTATAGTTACATCCTATTTGATACAATGTTCTCATAATGTAATTATCACTTCTCGTAATGTAGTTGCACAGTTGTAAATTGATTAGTTTTCTTGCAACAATTAATAAAAACTCTGCAAAAATATGAATTAAATGACCTTTCAACTATATTTTTTGAACATTGTAGAAATCTGCAAATTTACAAATAAAAATTACAACATTTTACGATTTTTGCAAATAGATTTTATACAAATTACAACATTATCTTATCAGTCTTATTGTTTGCAAAATATTATAAATATTCTTATTCTCAACTTTTTACATATGTTAAATAAAATTAATACATATGCCATTGATCTAACATTAGCATTGACTGAAAATCGTTGTAAATATAATTTTAGACCAAAGTACTTAGGCCTTGGACCGTTTGCACATCTTCTATACAAGTTTGATCTGCTATTTTACCAACTACAAATTAGATTGTAAACCATATTTTATAATTCATTCAACTAGTTAAATATTTTATGAACTAAATTTAAAGTTTTAGACCATATTTTATTATTCATTTAACTATTTCAATTTTTATTTAATTATTTTTTAACCTACAATTTGAATTTTGCAAAAAAACGTCTTAAACTGCAAAAAGACGCACTCAAATTGCAAAAGGACGCAAAACATGTCCATGAGCCTAGCAAGGCCTATGCGTGCACCTTGATAACACTGTTTTAGACAAAGTATCTTATTGTTGTTTAAGCTACATGGCTATATTTAAAGTATGTTGTAAAGCCATATAAAAGGTAATGTCTTTAAAATGATGTTAAAACGATAATAATCAAAGTTGTGTACCATAATTATGATTACAAATTCTAATATTCAAATAAAGAATACATTTTTATTTTACATAAATGCGACTATATCATCAAAACAACAGTAATAGATACACCAAAAAACAAGTACAAAAAACAACAAAAAAATTTAATCTCTTAAATCTTGAAAAATAAAAGAGATGGGCGTTTTAAAAAACAAAAGAAGAGTTTCTCCTAGTATTATGGTCATGGATACTCTAATTTAATTTACTTAATGAGATCCAAGTCAAACAAAAAAGTTCATCCATCTCATCGTTGTTCCTGAAATATATCTTCATTAGCGTAAGAACCCAAAAACTTTAACACAATTAAAACATCAATGCTTTGCAACTATACATAGTTTTACATCAAAACTTATCAACTTAACAAGAAAAAAAGGAAAGGATGGGTGCTAGTTTCTTATTTTCCCATATCCTTGTCTTCAATAGAAATGGCTAATAGATACATGTCCAGTGGCATCTCAAACCATCAGATTTCATAACTAAAATCATGATTCAAGGGATTTGTAGACTCAATATGTTTGAGCTTTGTGTGAGTGCAATGGGATTGAATACATTCAGGAGTACTAATTGTTCTTAGTTGCATCAAGTATTACTTGAAAACGTTTTACTAGTGTTTATCTAACACTGTCATGGTTCCTTATAGAAGAATCCATAATTATAGTATATAAACCATGGAAATCCATTTATTGATGTGTCATGAATACTTCTATATGTTAATATAACTGTTGACCTTTTACCATCATTGTAATTTGTGAAAGAGATGCACAACAAACAAAATTTACTGGGTTCAAATATGCACATATTATATACTTCACAATATATGTTTTCAATTTCTAATCGAGCTTTTGATTTAAAATTCAAGCATGCATTACGAAAAGAGCGTTAATGGGAAAACATGTGTTATCCTATATATGCGTAAAGCATTATAATGCAAGCATGACAGTACATTATAGTTTTCATGGATGTTAAATTTGAGTAGAAAATGCGTGTAATTTCAAGGAAACACTGTTTAAATGAACAATGAAAGCTTCGATGACTTTTAATTTAATAAGGAAACTATAAAAGCATTTGTCACACGATTATATACCATGATAATATTATTAACCCAAAGGGAGCATATGGTTTGATTATTATAGACACACATGATGGATAGATTTATTTCATTACGGACAACACATAGAAGGGAAAAATAATCAAGTGATATAGCCAATTGACATCCTAACATTGCCTTCAAAGATAAAAAAATTACATAATTAACTTCCGTATTCTTGCTAATGTAGATTGGAACCTACAGTTACTAACCCAAATTGGGTTAGCATTAAACAAATATTGATGTAGTTGCAAACAGATTTTTTGTAGCCTCCTTTTTTCACATGCAAAAAAGAATACACATGAAGGTCACACGGATAGCATAGCCCTTATGCAAGTCATTCTCTATTATGATTTACAGACTTTTTTTCCCAAGTGCGCCATTTTTGATATTGAAACTTTTGTTTAATTGTAATGATTTAGGAATATATCCTTACCAGATTCAACATTCTTTAAGTAGTAAGATTTAAATTGAATATTATAATATAGTCCAACCATAAAGAAAGCTAAATTCATGTTCATTTGTTCTTATGAGTAAACATGTCAGATCTGAAAAAAGATGAACCACCCATTTATTTTAGTAATGAATTGTATTAGTTCGATACATAGGACCAAATATAGTGGAAAGTAAAAATATATGAATCTCAGTCCTACCATCAATCAAATATACATGAACCAATTCCCTTAACTAAAAATATACAACAATAGATAAAAGGTTAATTTACCTTTGACAACAGGTCCTAGTTGTAGAGGGTGATTCAAATGGTTCGAAGTGGCAGGATGGACAATCTACGAACTTAATGAGTGGATGCTGATGATCTTCCATAGTTCATTTGTCTGGACATGATTTTGGTTCCCCGAATAATTGTGCGCGTAACAAAAGTAGTCAAAGAATTGAATTTTGTGGGAAACTGGCAGTAGGGTTACAGCATGAGGCGAAACAAATTTTTTAATATGCAGAGGAGAAAATTTGAAGATTGAGGAGGAAACGTGGATATCACGAGGTGAAGCAAGGATGATTGAGAAAGGAAAAAGCAAGGCAAACATTATAAATCAGATCGAATTACCTTCTGACAATGAGCTCGCAATGTCCATCCACTCGCTGACATCTACCGACGTTTCCAGATCTAGATCTAGAGCTAGCAGCAACGTCAGAGGCATCGCCAGTGCATCCTTGCAATTCCTCATAAATAATGAGGGACTGAAATTAGAGTCACGTGAGATGGATAAAAGCAAAGCAAACTTTAGTAAAGGATCGAGTTACCTCTTGATTACAAACTCGAAGAGCGAATAGAGGTTCCGAAGCAAGGAAGGAAGCAGAGGAAAATCTCAGGCCGCCATGATTTTCTTTCGGAAACTAGGGTTAGGGTTTGCGCTGTTCGGCTATACTTTGAAGTTTGTTGCTAGGATTAAGAGGCGGGTCGGGGACAGGATTCAAATGCTGATTTGTATGTTGTCTGGCCCAGTTGTAGAATGTTTTAAGTACCTTTAGCCATTTCAAAATAAAAAGAAAAGGTAATAAACGAGGAGTTAAAGCGGAGTACCGCTAATATAGAATAGAAATATAACTAGACGGGTTTTAAAATTACAACGGTTGCTACCTATGTCAAATGAATGTAACAAATGATTTCTCAAATTTAGTTTCTTCAAAATCAAAATAATGGAAAATTTTACGCTCTTTCATATATTAAATTTCTCTTAAAATGTTTTAAATTTCATTAATTCTCTAAAAAATTGAAAACTCAACCTTTTTAATATATGTGGATGCTTTCAAAGATTCACTTGTTTATCCCTATATAGAATTCAAGCTTTCCAAGGATTCAAAATCGTTATTAAGATCGAATATTTTATAATGCTTAAAATTTCATCTAACTGTACCTACAAAATTGTTGCTTGAAATAATTTTATCTCACGATAGAAATATTATGGAACTCATCGAGAAAATAAATTCAAAGTCGAGGTCAAACTAACTTCTACAATGTTTAAAACACGTTGTTGTTTTATACATTAATGTTATACCAAATAAATGTTGTTAAGGAGAATATACCTTTTGTAATCCATATCGCTTGTTGAAAATAAGTTTTCATGATCAATTTTAAAACATGTTCAAAGTACTTTCTTTTACAACATTGGCTTCAAAATGTTGGTTTGGTAGACTTTTTATGACGTTAATTTAGAAAAAATAGTTGTGAAAGATCCATACTTCAAAAGCAGTTCATTGAACCATTGTAAAATGCATGTTGTAAAAGGTTTATTTTCTTATGGTGTAGGCTTCTTAAAAATGGTAAACGTGAATTTTGTAATTGATCTTAGATGTTTTTCACTCAATACAGATAAAGAAGTACCAATAGATTAGGCTCTCTTCTGTACTTTGACTCAAATATGGTTCAGAGAGATGCAAAGATCAAACATTAATTTGGTTAAGTTGAAATGAATGAATTTTCAAGGTACCGATAAAGTTACTTTGAAGGAGGGTCAGATAATGCCTAATGTGGAAATGGATGGAGAAGAAGAACTACAATATCTTAGTATCTGAAATATAAAGATGCTAACACAAACACTTAACTAGCTATATATCCTCTTTCTACAACAACGAAACTCAAATTAACTTTTATTATCCGATAGGTCTTCTGCTTCATTTTTAGAGTTTTTATTCAGCTTCCAAAAGTAACATATCTAATCTATAAACTCAGCCCACTTAAATAAGTACCCACGAGTTTATGGTGAAAACGATAATAAAAATATGGACCAGACATAAACATGGTATGAGCAAGGCATTTCCCTAATTAGAATATATATATATATATATATATATAATATCACGTCACCTAGCGAAATGGGTTTCCCTCCACTAAGTTAACAATGGCAATTATATCGTATCATGTACTAAAATCATCAACCATGAGTATACTGTCGAGTCATAACCGTTGGTTAGTGGGTGAAATAAGTAAACTTGTGAATAAAAAAATCCCTACGTGGATTTTCATGGGCCTATATTAATAACTAGTTAGCATTCGTATCTAGTCTGCATTCTAAAGTAACTTTATATTTAATTAGATGTTTTATGTTTCAATATTTTAGGTATGTAAAAATTCACATTGTTGTATATGATAGGATAAGACAACAACTTTGATAAACAAATATATAACAACATAATGGCATAATAGCAAATTCAAAGCATATGGAAATAGTATACATAAATATAATTGTTTGAATTTGCAATTAATGTTTGCATACATACATATATAAATGATGAATAATTAAGCCATTCATACATCAAATTCAAAATGGCATGCTTAAGACTCTTAACATTCCAATTGTTTGTCATTATCCGATAGAAATAATTAACATTGGTCTAACTATAATCAACAATGACACACATACACACACAGATATATATATATATATATATACATATACGTGTGTGTATTCCATTTTTGAATTAATTTGAAATCAATATGTACATGTAATTAATAAAACCAAAAATATTTTTTATTTATTTTATGCATATGTTAATTAATAAATCATAATTTTGTTCTATGTCTATGCATACAAATCATAAAATCCATAATAATTTTATTTAACATTTCAAGGTCGTATTTTACATATATGTCCAAAATCAAGTTTATGTATACAGGTCATACAATCTAAAATAGTTTTATTCAATGTTAAAAGTCATAATTTACATACCTTCAAAATCTAATTTATGCATAGACCAAACAATTTAAGGTATAAAAAGATTAAATTCCAATGATGAAAAGTTGAATTTTATGCTTATGTGATTTGCATAATAAACTATTAGTGGTATGATTTAATTTTATTAGGTTTTAATTTCATAATAAACCAATTCATGTACGCAAGTTATATTTAATCAATACTAATATTTATACATCGACAAGCACCATTGTTCCAATGGTTAAGTGATTCGGCTTTGGTGCGAAAGGTCACAAGTTCGAAACTTGCGTAGCGTGATTCGAACATACATTGACATGTGATTTGTGTAATGTTGTTCCAATGACATACTTGTATCTAAGTACCATTTCAAAAAAAATTATACATCAAATATATAAATACGAGTTAAAATCATATACTGGGTTTAGGCATCATAAAAATTTCTAAGATCTACTAATGGCACGTCAACTACTAAAAACATTTTTAATTGATATACCCAAACATATTAATTTATTTAAATAATTTATTATCATTTTCACCAAAAGTGGGATAGACGCCCGCTCAATATATAAGCGATAGTTATAAGAATAAAGAAATTGAATATGAGAAAAGAAAATAAGAGATTCACAATGGATCGGAAAATTCTCTAGCCTACATTGTGACGACCCGCCTTTCATTTCACAGAAAGACGCATCATCAATTAAGAGAAGAAATAGGTAGAAATAGAAAAGATAGAAAGAAAGAACAACAACATCAGAATCTCACAGCGGAAACAGAACAAAATATAATATTTCACATAACCATTACATATCTTATACATCAGAGTACACACAGTAATACAACTTCAATACATTAGACAGTTATAAAGGCATGTCTAACCATTACATCCAAAATACAACAACCAAAAGACATAACAGAGCGGAAAGATATAGATAGATACATCTAGACTCCAGCTCCAAGCTTCCAAAATATTTGTCAAGCCAAACCTGATCACTTGGCTACTCATAAAAATTTGAGTACCCAAGAGTTTAAGAAAAACAGAAATAAACTCCAGGTCAGACATGGGTCTGGTGTGAGTAAACGGTTAAAGTTGTTTAACTTTAAAATCATTTGAAATAAAGGTATCACGTAAGACTTCCCATACATAAATATGGGTAAGTTTTTACCTTACGCTAACCAAATCATTTGATAGGAATTCCAGTGATATTATAATAGAGTCTAAGGTTTTCAAATAAATATTCACATAGCTGAAATTGTTACATGATTAAATTCCAGCATACTAGCCACAAACTGGTTATACAATCAAAACCGTAAGGGCACGTAGGGATAATGAGTTTCCATCAATGGCAGGGCTACTGCGGTACCGCCCGTCACAGTACGTGGCCTAGATCAGCGTACCGAGGATCCACCCTAAATCCCCTGCAACACAAGGCCGGAACCATCCCTTACTGGATAGCCCCGAACAAGAAAACCCCGCAGTTGTGGCCAACAACTTGCCCACATAGCCGAAATAAAAAGAGACCTATAGACAGGGGTAAATCTCGTCCTACTTGGATGCTACCCACTTAACCTTGTTGCACCTCCCCTATTTTAGTCATTCTCGGTTGATGAGGCTTGAGGCTACGATTACCTTTAAAGAATACATCTTGGAATGCTCATCGTCCTCCATTGACGATGGTATGATAGCATTCAATCCATACAAGTTCGTACCGGGTTCGAACGAAACTGAAGGCATTATCTTGTTACACTCATTTTGGAATCACCCTCAGAGTTAACGACAATAACCCTTGCACTCTTCATCTCGATCTTTACTTAAAATTCACGACCTAACGTTTAACTTGGATCGATGTGGTTTTCGGATAATCAAATTTGATATCTGATCCCTGTCTCATCTAAATCCAAACGTATCTTAAAGGTCAAGTTGTTTAAGGTTAAACAATTCAATTCAATTTAAAATATTGAATTCACACAGCATTATTTACATATAATAACATACATCTATCACAGATATATTCAATGTCTTATCACAGATTATCATCCAATAAATATCAACCAATCCAGACATTCTACTCAAAATAATCATTCATAAGCTAGAATCTTTAGTCCATATTATAATTAATTAATTCAAATTAAATTAATTACTTAAGAATTAATCACTTAACCTTACTTAATTAATCATTAATTAATTACAATCATTTAATTAGTTAATCACTACTTAGTTAATCTTAAAATCAATTAATAAGTCTTTAATTAATTATCTTTTAATTATTAATTAATAACCTTAATTATTAATTAATAAAATTTAATTATAAATTAATAATCCTTAATTACTGGCTAATCAATCCTTAATTATCAGTTAATTAATCCTTAATTGATTAACTAAACCCTTATAAATTAATAAACCTTATATTTATTAATTAAATTAGTTTATTATACTTAAATTAAATTAATCATTAATCATTAAAACCTTAATTAACTTTCAAGATAAATCAATTACTTTAATTACCTAACTTTAATTAACACATGTTTAAAACATTTCATCCATTTTAATTTATACTTAATTACTTTTAAAAATTAAGTTTTTAAAATAACTAAACATTTCTCAAATTTAAGTTAATAAAGCATAAAACTTCTTTAATCAAAATAGTTTAAACATTTATCACATAATAGTTCAAACCAGTTTTAATTTTAAATTTTAAAATTAGCTTTTCAAAACTTTTTAAAACATGTTCAAACCCCGCTTCGGGTTCGACCATGGCTCGAGTCCTGACTCTATTTTTCCATCTTCTTCCATTTCTTTTAAAATTTTAGTTTAAGTTTTAAAAACAGGAAATACAGCACTCACCAACACGAGTTCCAACCCAAGAAAACTTCATCTCTCCTGTGCTTCGACTCGAGATAAAACCCTCCTCACAAAACTCACTGACACACAGAGTATCAGTGCACGTGCACAGTGCCAAGGCGGCGTTCCGGCGATCTTCACCACCTCTGGCAAGTCACCGATTGACACGACCACCAATTCCAAATCCCAAATCAAAATCAAGCCCCTCACGAAAACTTGGAAAACCCAACCTCACCAGAAAACTTCCTCGAATCACCCACGTCGAACACCGAAGTCGCTGGGACTTCGGCCACCCCTTCGTTCACGACCCAAGCATGTTTCCCCCATGTTTGGCCTGGCTCGATGCTCTGACGACGGCGAAAAACCCCAAAACCCGACCACATCTCATTTGGGTTCTAAAACCCTAATTTCATCAAAATCCGATGCCATGATGATCGATCACCACCTTCGCCATTTCTTCTAACCTTCCCAGTCAACAACCAAGTTCCAACGAAAACCCCGACAACCAAGTGCTCGTCGATCGCCAGAAAATGGTCAAAAACCATTTCCTATTCAAATTTGAACTGCACCTTCGATAATCGACTAAAAATTGAGATATTTATCTTAAAAATCCTAATTTGCAAAGGGTATTCGGATTATGTATTTGAATTTACAAATTATTTCACTTGATTTTAACCCATTTCTAAATTTTCACTGTTATCTTCCATTTTCCAGAAAAAATCGAACTTAATTCATATAAATAAAATTTTAAAAACTTAATTATGTTTAAACAATCAGATTATGTTTAAAACTTAATTCCTAACAATGATCAGATAAGGTGATTTTGAATTCTAGTTTTGTTTTAAACTTTGTACTTTGGAAACAGAGAAGAACAAGCACAACCAACATGCATAGATCAAAACATACATATATACAGAGATTTGCATATATATATATATATATATATGTATGTATATGTATACGTATATATATTCACATGCAAGCACAATGTAATCCAATAATCACATACACAGATTTAGTTTTACTTAAGCCTTTTTAAAATATATGTTTACTCACCAGATTTATGACGTGGAGGGACTACAACTGAGATGTTAAACTTTTGCAAACTGGGAAGCTTTAATTTGTTGATGATCTTTAGACTGGAACCCAAAGTTGTTGAGATGACTAACTTTGAAAAAAAAATACTGGTTGGAGTTGCTTTAAAACTTGAATTTAATTTTGCTTTTAGACTTGAATTTGTAGAGAAGATTGCTTGAATTCTTGGATTTTGTTTTTACTGGATTTTGTTTATAGGTTGCTTCTTTTACTAAGTTTTGAAAAAATAATTGGTAAAGAAAAATGAGAAAGGAGAGTGGAGAGGTTTTTATATATCTTAGTTTTATCTTTATTTAATTTTTTTAAAAATAAAAAGAAATTTAAAGACACTTGTACAATTTTATTAACACTTGTCATAATCTTTAGATAATTTGCTAACACTTGTTATTAAAGAGGTTTATAACTTAAAATATGTAACTTTTCATGCATAAATATATTTTTAAATGTTTATAAAGCCTTTAATATTAATTTCCTAATTGATAAATACATATATAAATAAATTCCTTTAAAAAGAAAATAATATAAAACAATTTATGTTTTAAATAAAATCATATAAAATACATTTTAAAACCAAAGTATAATTTAAGATATATATATATATATATATATCTTTTGACTTTCAAATTTAAATATCCAAATTCAAATTCAAATCCAATTAAAAAAAATCAATTTGGTGTATGTATATATATATATATATATATATATATATTAAACAAACCCAAATTCAATTTGTATAAAATAATTCTATTTAATATATATACACACACAACACATTATTATTATTATTTAAAATAATAATTTACAAATTTTAATAATTTATAATGGGGATTATCACATTTAAATTTACTTGAAATTCCCGGGATGTCACATTCCTCCCTCTTTAAAAGAATTTCGTCCCCGAAATTTAAACAAAAGATAATCCAATTTTTTTTATTATTTCAACAATTTCAAGCATACATTTCAACTATACATTGGCAACCAACAAACAATTCATCCAAACAACAATTTATTCAAACAAACATAACTAGCTATCCGGGTACAAATCCGGATAAGCCTTCCTAAAACTATCCAGAGTCTCCCACGTACAGTCTCTGGGATCCTCGCTCCACTGCACCTTGACAAGTTTCACCACCTTACTTTTGAGTTGCCTCTCATCTTGATCAATGATCTGGACAGGATGTTTGATAATAGATAAGTCTGGCTCAATGTCTAAGTCTTCTTGCACAGTGGCTCCACAATAAGAGATGGATCGTGCACGTATTTCCTCAAATGAGATTCATGAAAAACATTGTGAATTCCAACCATCCGGACTGGCAATTCAATCCTGTAAGCCATGGAACCAATCCTCTCAAGTACTCGAAACGGACCAATATACCTTGGGGCAAGTTTTCCCGTCTTTCCAAATCTTATCGCTCCATTAATCGGGGAAACTTTGACAAAGACTAAATCTCTAATCTCAAATTCCAATTGTCTTCATCTCTTATCTGCATACTTCTTCTGACAGTCCTGAGCAGCTTTCATTCTCTTCTTAATAAGGTCAACTTTCGCAGATGCCTCACGGATCAAATCTGGACCCAGAACAAGACGATCTCTCGACTCTATCTAATAGGATGGGGATCTACAAGGTCTTCCATACAGAGCTTCATAGGGTTCCATCTTGATACTTGCCTGGTAACTGTTATTGTACGAGAATTCCACTAAATGTAGATGGTCTTCCCAAAATCCACCAAAATCCAATACACAAGCCCTCAACATATCTTCTAGAATTCGGTTCAGCCTTTCCGTCCGCCCGTCGGTCTGGGGATGATATGCTATACTCAAACTCAAAATAATACCCATAGCTGATTGCAAAGCCTCCCAGAACTTGTTGGTGAAGATAGTATTACGATCACTTACTATGCTAACTGGAAAACCATGCAATCTGACAATCTCTCTTAAGAAAATCTCAGCCAAAGAAGCTATAATACGGGTTGCCTTAACTGGAATAAAATGGGCGCTCTTGGTTAGATGGTCAACAACTACCCATATTCCTTCGTTTCCCTTCTTGGTCCTTGGCAAACCGTCGATGAAATCCATAGAAATCATTTCCTATTTCCACTTCGGGACTTCCAAAGGCTGCAACAACCGGCTGTCTTCTGTTGATCTCCCTTCACCTGCTGGCAGATCGCACACCTATTGACAAATCTAGAAATATCTTTCTTCATGCCCGGCCACCAGAAGAATCTTCTCATATCCCTATACATTTTAGAGATTCCCGGGTGAATACTCAATCTGGAGCGATGACTTTCTGATAAGACTTCTTGCTTCAAATCCTTAAAATTAGGGGCATAAATCCTTCCGTTGATCTTTAATGTTCCTTGGTCATCAATCTCAAAACTGGCACACTGACCATTCTTAACTCTCCTGATAATTCTTATCAATCTACTATCTGATCCTTGCTTACTAGAAATTCTTTCTAGAAGAGATGGAACAACTTCCAAAAGAGACAAAACTGCATTCCTACTTAGAGCATCTGCCACAACGTTCGCCTTTCCCGGACTATACAGGATATCCAAATCATACGATGCCAAAAACTCAACCCATCGTTGCTGCCTCAGATTAAGATCCTTTTGAGAGAAAAGGTACTTCAATGGTTTGTGATCCGTGAATAGATCGAACTTCTCTCCCAAAAGATAATGCCTTCAGATCTTTTAAGCAAAAACAATGGCCAACAACTCCAAATCGTGCGTAGCATAGTTCCTTTCATGTGGCTTCAACTGTCGACTAGCATATGCAATTACTCTTCCATTCTGCATCAGAACTGCACCCAGCCCAACTATACAGACATCCGTATAAACCTCAAACTTACTGTTCCCATCCAAAATAGCCAACACAGGAGCACTTGTCAGTTTCGCTTTCAGATTCTGGAAAGCTTCTTCGCATTTAAGGGTCCATTTGAACTTTGCTCCTTTCATTGTCAACTTAGTTAGGTGCGAAGAGATCTTGGAATAATCATTGATAAACTTTCTATAGTACCCTGCCAATCCTAGAAAACTACGGACTTAGTCGGTGTATACGGCTGCTTCCACTCCAGAATGGTTGTTATCTTGGTTGGATCTACAGAGATGCCCTCTCCAGATACAATATGCCCCAAAAATTTGACTTTCGATTTCCAAAAATGGCATTTAGAGAACTTCGCCTTCAGAACATGCATCCTCGGAGTCTCCAATACTATTCCCAAATGATGCTTGTGCTCCTCTTCAGACTTAGAGTAGACAAGAATATCATCGATGGACAGTAGAACAAACTTATTCAACACGTCCCAAAATACTCGGTTCATCGGATCAACAAAGTAGGCTGGAGCGTTGGTTAAACCGAAAGGCATAACAAACCACTCATAGAAACAATGGGTCCCCTAAACGCAATCAAGGGTATACTGTCTTCAGCTACCCTTAGCTGGTGGAAACCCGAAGCTAAATCCAGTTGGGAGAAAACAAAAGCTCCATGTAGTTGGTCAAAGAGATCATCTATACGGGGTAAATGATACTTATTTTGGATGGTCACTTTGTTCAACACTCGATAATCAACACAGAACCTTAGAGACCCATCTGACTTGGTGACGAACACCGCAGCAGAACCCCAACAAGAAAAATTGGGCCTAATCAATCCCTTCTCCAACAGATCCTGAGTCTACTTAACTAACTCCTCCCTTTCTCTAGGAGCCATCCTCCTGCTGGGCTGAATCACTGGTATTGCTCCTAGAACCAAATCAATGCGAAACTCTATCCCTCGGTGCGGAAGTAAACACTTGACTTCCTCGAATACATCTGGAAAATCTTGGACCACTTCGATATCTTCAACATCCTCTTGAGAAGTCTCAACTCCATGTAAAAGACTACTCAAGTGAATTCCAGAATTAGCACATATCACTTTCGCAATCCTACCCAGATCAGTTTCCAATGAGACTGTTCTTTCTTCACACATCAAGACGGCTTTATACTTATCAAGCCAATCCATTCCCAATATAAGGTCAAACCCCTTAAAATCCAACACATAAGGGTCACATGAAAAACTTTGGGACAGATAGGAAATTCTCAAATCCTCACAGATCATATTTAACTTGGTTACTCCCCCTATAGGATTAGATACAAGAATATGACGATCTACAATACTAGGGGTGAGATGAAACTTCTCTATTGACTCCAAAGAGATAAAACTAAGGGAGGCACCCGAATCAAACAATACTTTAATATACTTGCCATCTAAAGTAATGTACCTTCCAAAACTCCTTTGCATGTAGAAGAAGTCGATGGTGCACCATCCAAAGCAAACACCTTGTTCTGTGGAGCTTTTTGAAGTAGCGGGCAAGCTCTCAACATATGGCCCGGCTGGTGACAGATGAAGTATAACGATTTCTGAACCATTGCTGATCCTGGTCCATTCTAACGCGGCTGCTGCTGCTGTGTTCTACCCCGAGGACACTGATTAGCCAAATGCCCAACTTGCTGACAATTATAACATTTCCGAAGTCTGTTGTTGCTTCCGGGTTTCTTCTTATGCTGCTTCTTCCAATTAGGATTGAACTTTCTCTTATTAGGATTGAAAGAATTCCTTCCTGATGCTGCTACAGATGCCACTGGTTTCTTATTCATTAATTCCTCATATCTCAGTGCCATATCAATCAACTCTACAAAAGATCCCTTCAAATGCGCTGTCATTTTTCGTGAAACTCTGGCCTCAATCCTTGCACAAACATTTCATTCTTTTTGAGGGGAGTGTCTATGAGTCCTAGACCATAGCAAGATAGTTCATTAAATTTGGTCCCATATTCTGCGATAGTCATGTTTCCCTGCTTCAAATCCAGGAAATCTCGGTACAGACGAGTTTTCCCTGCTATTGGCATGAATTATTCCTCAAACAACTCCTTAATCTATTCCACGAAATGTCGTCCTTGAGATATTTGCTGTTACTGCATCCCACCAAGCTGCAGCACCTTCTTACAGTTGCCATGAAGCCATTACTCTTTTCTACTCGTCAGACAAATCCAAATTCTTAAAGATGCGCTCGCATGAGCGTAGCCAAGCCTGAACGTCAATTATAGTCTCTGACCATTTAAATGGTCTCCCTCCAAGGTTGGTGAAGTCCTTGCATAAAGCAACAAAACTAACCCGAGCCGGTGCTGGATTCATAGCCTCGCTAGCCATTCGACCTCTTCCATCATTGGTCGACACGCTTCCTACTACTCTGCCTCTTCTTCCTCTTGAACTCATTTTGGCTACCTGGATAGGTAAACCAACCAATTTAGATAGGTATATGGTTATATAAAAATTACAAATACGCACTCTCAAGATAGATACTACTCCAGAGCCTACGTATTTCTCAGCCTACGCTCTGATACCAACTATGACCACCCGCCTTTCATTCCATAGAAAGTCGCATCATCAATTAAGAGAAGAAATAGGTAGAAATAGAAAAGATAGAAAGAAAGAACAACAACATCAGAATCTCACAGTGGAAATGGAACAAAATATAATATTTCACATAACCATTACATAGTCTTATACATTAGAGTACACACGGTAATACGACTTCATTACATTAGACAGTTAGTCTTATACATTTGAGTACACACGGTAATACGACTTCATTACATTAGACAGTTATAAAGGCCTGTCTAACCATTACATCCAAAATACAATAGCTAAAAGACATAACACAACGGAAAGATATAGATAGATACGTCTGGACTCCAGCTCCAAGCTTCCAAAATATTTATCAAGCCAAGCCTGATCACTTGGCTACTCATAAAAGTTTGAGTATCCAAGAGTTTAAGAAAAACAGAAATAAACTCCAGGTCAGACATGGGTCTAGTGTGAGTAAACTGTTAAAGTTGTTTAACTTTAAAATCATTTGAAACAAAGGTATCACGTAAGACTTCCCATACACAAATATGGGTAAGTTTTTACCTTACACTAACCAAATCATTTGATAGGAATTCCAGTGATATTATAATAGGGTCTAGGGTTTGCAAATAAATATTCATATAGCCGAAATTGTTACATGATTAAGTTTCAGCATACTAGCCACAAAGTGGGGTATACAATCAAAATCGTAAGGGCACGTAGGAATAATGAGTTTCCATCAATGACAGGGCTACTGGGGTACCGCCCGTCACAGTACATGGCCTATATCAACGTACCGAGGATCCACCCTAAATCTCCTGCAACACAAGGCCGGAACTATCCGTTACCGGACAGTCCCGAACAAGACAACCCTGTAGTTGTGGCCAACAACTGCCCACACAGCCGAAATAAAAAGGGACCTCTAGACAGGGGTAAATCTTGTCCTACTTGGGTGTACCCACTTAACCTTGTTGCACCTCCCCTGTTTTAGCCATTCCCGGTTGATGAGGCTTGAGGCTACAATTGCCTTTAAAGCATACATCTTGGAATGCTCATCGTCCTCCATTGACGATGGTCTGATAGCATTCAATCCATACAAGTTTGTTCCGGGTTCGAACGAAACAGAAGGCATTATCTCGTTACACTCATTTTGGAATCACCCTCAGAGTTGACGACAATAACCCTTGCACTCTCCATCTCTATCTTCACTTGAGATTCACGACCTAACATTTAACTTGAATCGATGTGGTTTTCAGATAATCAAATTTGATATCCGATCCCGATCTCATCTAAATCCAAATGTATCTTAAAGGTCAAGTCGTTTAAGGTTAAACAATTCAATTCAATATAAAACATTAAATTCACACAGCATTATTCATAGATAATACCATACATCTATCACAGATATATTCAATATCTCATCACAGATTATCATCCAATAAATATCAACCAATCTAGACATTCTACTCAAAACAATCATCCATAAGCAAGAATCTTAATCCATATTATAATAAATTAATTCAAATTAAATTAATTACTTAAGAATTAATCACTTAACCTTGCTTAATCAATCATTAATTAATTACAATTATTTAATTAATTAATCACTTCTTAATTAACCTTAAAATCAATTAATAAATCTTTAATTAATAACCTTTTAATTATTAATTAACAACCATAATTATTAATTAATAAAACTTAATTATAAGTTAATTAATCCTAAATTACTGGTTAATAAATCCTTAATTATCAGTTAATTAATCCTTAATTAATTAACTAAACCCTTATAAATAAATAAACCTTATATTTATTAATTAAATTAGTTAATTATACTTAAATTAAATTAATCATTAATCATTAAAACCTTAATTCACTTTCAAGATAAATCAATTACTTTAATTACCTAACTTTAATTAACACATGTTTAAAACATTTCATCCTTTTTAATTTATACTTAATTACTTTTAAAAATTAAGTTTTTTAAAATAACTAAACATTTCTCAAATTTAAGTTAACAAAGCATAAAACTTCTTTAATCAAAATAGTTTAAACATTTATCATATAATAGTTCAAACCAGTTTTAATTTAAATTTTAAAACTAGCTTTTCAAAACTTTTTAAGACATGTTCAAACTCTGCTTTGGGTTCGACCCGACCTTGGCTCGAGTCCTGACTCGAGTTTTCCATCTTCTTCCATTTCTTTTAAAATTTTAGTTTAAGTTTTAAAAACAGGAAAGACAACATTCACGAACATGAGTTCCAACCCGAGACAAACTTCATCTCTCCCGTGCTTCGACTCGAGACAAAACCCTCCTCACAAAACTCACTGACACACAGAGTATCAGTGCACATGCACAGTGCCAAGGCGGAGTTACAACGATCTTCACCACCTCTGGCAAGTCACCGATCGACACGACCGCTAATTCCGATCAACCATTCAATCCCACGAATCCCAAATCAAAATCGAGCTCCTCACGCAAACCTGGAAAACCCAACCTCACCAAAAAACTTCCTGGAATCACCCACGCCGAACACCAGAGTCTTTGGGACTTTGGCCACCCCTTCGTTCACGACCCAAGCATGTTTCCCCCACGTTTGGCCTGGCTCGACGCTCCAACGACGGCGAAAAACCCCAAAACCCGACCACGTCTCATTTAGGTTCTAAAACTCTAATTTCATCAAAATCTGATGCTATGATGATCGATCATCACCTTCGCCATTTCTCCTGACCTTCCCAGTCAACAACCAAGCTTCGACGAAAACCCCGACGACCAAGTGCTCGTCGATTGCCAGTAAATGGTCAAAAACCATTTCTTGTTCAACTTTGAACCGCACCTTCGATACCCAACTAAAAATCGAGATATTTATCTTAAAAGTCCTAATTTACAAAGGGTATTCAGATTATGTATTTGAATTTACAAATCATTCACTTTATTTTAACCCATTTCTAAATTTTCATTGTATCTTCCATTTTCCAGAAAACTTCAAACTTAATTCATATAAATAAAATTTTAAAAACTTAATTATGTTTAAACAATCAGATTATGTTTGAAACTTGATTCCTAACAATGACCAGATAAGGTGATTTTGAATTCTAGTTTTGTTTTAAACTCTGTACTTTGGAAACAGAGAAGAACAAGCATAACCAACATGCACAGATCAAAACATACATATATACAAAGATTCATATATATATATATATATATATATATATATATATATATTCAAATGCTAGCACAATATAATCCAATAATCACATTCACAGATTTAGTTTTACTTAAGCCTTTTTAAAATATATCTTTACTCACCAGATTTATGATGTGCAGGGACTAAAACTGAGATGTTAAACTTTTGCAAACTGGGAAACTTTAATCCGTTGATGGTATTTAGACTGGAACTTGATGTTGTTGAGATGACTAACTTTGAAAAAAAAAATTACTGGTTGGAGCTGCTTTAAACTTGAATTTGATTTTGCTTTTAGACTTGAATTTATAGAGAAGATTGCTTGAATTCTTGGATTTTGTTTTTGCTGGATTTTGTTTACAAGTTGCTTCTTTTACTAAGTTTTGAAAAAAGAATTGGTAAAGAAAAATGGTAGAGGAGAGTGGAGAGGTTTTTATATATCTTAGTTTTATCTTTATTTATTTTTTTTAAAATAAAAAGAAATTTAAAGACACTTGTACAATTTTATTAACGCTTGTCATAATCTTTAGATAATTTACTAACACTTGTTATTAAAGAGGTTTATAACTTAATACATGTAACTTTACATGCATAAATAAATTTTTAAATGTCTATAAAGCCTTTAATATTAATTTCCTAATTAATAAATACATATATAAATAAATTCCTTTAAAAAGAAAATAATATAAAACAATTTATGTTTTAAATAAAAGCATATAAAATACATTTTAAAACCAAAGTATAATTTAAGATATACATATATCTTTTGAATTTTAAATTTAAATATCCAAATTCAAATTCAATTTCTAATCCAATTTCAAATCCAATTAAAAAAATCAATTTGATATATATATATATATATATATATATATATATATATATATATATATATTAAACAAACCCAAATTCAATTTGTATATAATAATTCTATTTTAAATCTATACACACACACACACACACACAACACATTATTATTATTATTTTAAAACAATAATTTACAAATTTTAATAATTTATAATGGGGATTATTACATACAAATTTTCTTGAAATTCCCGGGATATCACATACATCTACTGTCAACTTTCTTAATGGTTTCTAACTTTCTTTACAACAGTTATTTTACAACTCGATTGTTTACAGCTTGGATAAGAATGCAATAGAGTATTGAGGTAAAATCTATTAATTCAGAAAGAAAGAAAAGGATCTTGTTGTTGTGCACCTCTTCCTCTGTTTATAGGTAAAGATCAGCGCAATAAGCTTTGAAACCTTCTTCCCATATTTTCCACATCCGACAGAAGGCTCCAGAAATAAATTGTAGTCAACTCAGCACCTGGATTCTCAACTCGGTACCGAGTTGAGCCTCATAGGTCGATACAGACTTATGGTTTCTTCTAGATTTGCGCTTTGGTTCAATGCCTTGATTTGTTTGAAGTGGATATGTTGAGTCATCAACCATAACTCAGTTTCGAGTCAAGGAGCTCAACTTAGTTCTTAGTCAAGTAGCTCAACTCGGTACCGAGTTATGACTTTTACTTGGAATTCTCCAACTTTGCTCTTTTCCTATCTGAGTTGTACGAAGAATAGTTAAGTATTTTTTAGTGATAAATAATGTTCAACATCAATCTGTTGGACTTTACTTAAATTCTAATTTCCATACTTGCATTTCCAGACTTTCGGTCTATCTTACGACCATTCAATGGTTCTGATTCGTCCAAGTATGGCTTGATTCAAAAGTAGGATAACATTTGCTCTCTAAATTATACCTTGTGTTAACAAGGTTTTTTTGGGATCAAGACAAACTATCAACTTCAAATTCTGATATGAACAATGTCCTCATCCTTTGAGTTGTTTTCCCAAAGAAACGTGCTTTATCTGGATTATCATGTTGCTTTGAATACCTATGGAACATATCTTTTGGATGATATAAGAGTTGCAATATTATGTTCAGAGCTGTCATTTGGGTTTGGGAGTTCTGGGAGTCATTTCTTTTGGTCGGCCAATTAGGTAGGATTCCACCTTTTACATCATTTTTTTCCATCTTTTTTTCTATTACTACCAATTCCTTTCTCAACCTTTACTCTCCTCTTTTTTTAAATCTTCAACTCGATATCGAGCTGTGAAGTACAACTTGGTACTGATTTTTACTGTGAATTTTAAGTTCTAGTTTACACTTAAGTGTTTTCACCCTTTACGTCTTCACTTTTACTTGATCACTGTAGGAAATGCTATTACGATAAAACACTATAGGAAATATATCTCCCAATCACTTTCTATATTGTTTGTTATGTAACATTTCTATAGCATGTAAGAGATTGCGTTCTACAACGTTCATATATGACAACATTTATTACATGCTATTAAATATAATATCAGTTTACAACAAAGAAATCGCTGTTGTTTTAGGTTTTCCGCATATAATATCCATTTACTCATTTCTTTTTTGCATATAAGTATAACAGGTTTTCATAGACCAAAAATATGTAAATTAAGGCACAGTATTTCACATATACCGTTCGAACAATTTTTCCGTATCCATACTAATATTTCATACATATTTGCATCAACAACTTAATTATAGATCAGTCAAATAGTTGATTTCATCTTGCTTTGCTCTTGATATTCTCTCTCACATCTACAATATCAAGCAATCAAGACGTTAATAATGCATGAAATACATGTAATACAATGTGTCAAAGATGCTAAATTACAGCAATATAGGCAAACAGATTAAGTGATTGATGGCTATTTAAACTTCATGTTTCAATTTTCTAAGGGAAACTAATAACACCATGGAAATGCACTTGCATTACTTATCAGCATTTAAACCATTACGACTCTCAATATTTATTAGCGACAGAGATTTATCAACGGTTAAATGATAAACAACATTATATTAATCACATATCTATACATACATGCATGCATATGGAAAATGGTCGAGGAACAATTATTTGCTTGGTATCTGAAATCTGACATGTATGCAGAGGCTGACTATATATATTCTTGAAGTAGGTGCTTGCACTAATTGAATAATTGCATTAAAAAATTATAATGTGAGGTTTGTTGGTTAGAGACTTCTAAAGCCCAAGCATACAGATACTGACTAGTGAACTTTGTTCATGTTCGTATTTCGTTTGCACATGTACATGTATAAATTGAATATATAACACAGTAAATCATGTGTATAGTTGATAAGGATATCATGGTTCGCAACAAACTACTAATTACAAAGCATATCTGCATCTGTATACTTAAATTTTTTAGATTTTAGCTCATTCCATCAACTCATTCAAAGCACTTAAAGTAATAATTGTAAAAGTAAACTTCAGAAGACATGTCATAAGGCCCAAGTGATAATCTCAGCAAAGAACAAAACAATACATTAATAGCTTATAATGTATTAACATTTCTCAAAAAACATTATGTGTTTAACATCCATCTGACAAGCAACTACTAATTAAAATTGCGCTTTCCACTTACATTCCAACAAGTCCATATTGAGTTAGCACAATTCAAATATATGTACTGAATGGTATGTCAAGTTGAAGGGGGAAATACAACAATGTAGTGTGTAACCACGCATAGCACCTAACGGTGCCATTCCAGTTAATGCAGTCGACTGCTTGGGGATATTGAATCAATTTTCAACATGAATTCAATAACGACCAACCCTTAGTCTCATACGATAACTAGTTAATTTTTAGGTTTATTATGTGGTTGTTGGTGCTGATTCAGTTTTAGGGTTGAGCTTATATATTCCTATGGGGTTGAACAAACACAAAACATATACAACAACGTAATCTCCCTCCGTAATTGTATTTAAAAAAATCAAAATAACAAATCAATATAATGCATCGTTCTTAACTCATAAACTCAGAACAGTGGCTTTTGGTAATTCATCTTTCTTATATTACATCTCAATATGGTAACAGAGTAACAACGCCAATATATTATATTAATAAGCAAGACACATGGGAGCGTTTTGGGAATCCTTACCACATTGATCACGCTTCAATGAAAGCTAAAGGTCTACTTAAACAACTATCAACAGCTAAAGATGATACAGGCTATCTTTGGTACACAATCCTGCACACAGTCCAAATTTTTATAAATTGGAAACTTCTATTGATCAAAGCATAGTTATTGCAGGACGTCACCAATCTCACTTTTAGTGGTCAAAGCTTAGTTCATGGAAACATACTTTGGTTAGATTGTTCATCTGCATACCACAGAATTATGAACTTTGCACATATGCAATTATTAACTACTAAAATCTCACTTTTAGTGGTTGAACATGGCAAACTTACGAAAACCACTTACTAGAAGTCTGCAATAAATGTCAGCAAGCAACATTAGCAGAAAAATCAGCTGCAAAAGTCTTGGACTTGTTAGGTTAAATCAAGATGGTTGGTAGAAAATTTTAATAGAGAACATTCATCAGTATTTACTGGTAGTTTAGAAAAAAACAACTACATATTCTTAAATACCATGGGCTTTGCACACCAAGAGTGAAGAAAAGAAGAATATAAATGCAAGTAATGAATTGAATAATAATCTCATGTCGGTCCAACTATTTCCTTACCAATTTTACGTAAAAGCAAAATAAAATGCTCTTTCAATTGACATTTACTTTCGCAATCAATTTATTAATGCAATTGCTCTAAACACTATGAATAGAATGTTTTGTTTATCTTCTTTGAATCCGAAGCTAAACTGAGATACAGTAAGTTAGAAGACTTGTGGTCTTGACAATAGGTAAAATTGAGTTTTTAACGAAATATTTATTATATAGAAAACAATTTAATGAATTTTTTCCTTTATCAGAAATTGAGGGTATACATTTGATTAACCGCCTTATTGAAACTAGCAACAACCTTAATGTTTATCAAGTTTTTTAGGCATTCTGTAGACATAACAAACGATGCTTGATATTGAACCGGAAGACATAATAACTGCCTCATTCTCGAATTAATGTTACTTCTTTCCAACTACTAAAGACAACATTAAATCATTGAGGCAGAGGAAATCAGATACCTAATAGTTCAAGATCAAAACATTTAGCCTAAAATAGGATGAAGCTGGGGCAAAATTTTAAAATGTGAAGTTTACATAATAATTTATTATTAACAGCTTGCAATATTTGATGGCCCTTGGATTAATGGTTGTGTGATGGATATAATTGTTGTGTAAGAATCTCAAGCAGCACTGCCTTTATTAACAGTCTCTTTTGTATTGTTAATAAATGAAATTGGTTGTGTAGGATGTACCAACGTTCATTATCAATTATTGTCAAAGTTGCATAAATACATTTTCGAATTTCACGTTCATGCATGTAATTGTGCATACATTTTTTTTGTCATACACTAATCTGAATAAAGAGATTAGATATTTAGTAGATGCGTACTGTTCTTCATCTTTATTTTATGAAAATATTCCCCATCTCTTAACATTAAGGTGATTTTATGACATTTATAATCATAAAAAAAACATAAAACCCCACTTATACTTCTTGTAAAAGAAATTATAAGTTGAAGGCTTGAAAATAAAATTTACTATATACCTAAGGATAAATCAGTTACAAGATTTTTGAATGAATATCATGCAACAAATATTGATCCCGAGGAAGAAATTCTGTTCTAAGTCATTGTTGGTGTGAATACTGCTTTATGTAAAATCATGCACGAATATATTGTTATCATATTTCTTATCTTGATATTGAAATGGTTTTATTTTTGATCAAGTTTCATTATTTAATATATATTTTAGACGTATAATGTAATAGTCCGCACCTCACTTAACGCAGATATTGTACCAAATTAGTCACCTCCGTCTCATGAGCCAAGCCAAGGTATGAGATTTTGTTCCTCAAAGGCTTTGATATATAAGCACTCATTTCATTGTATTTTTCCACGATGTGGACTATTATTCCCATTTGAAGAGTGTTACAATCTCCCCCCTTTTAGAGCCCAACGCCCTCATTGGCTCATCACCACTCAGGCGTCGTGGCTATAATACGTACATACCACAATTTTGGCTGACTATAGCTCTGATACCATTGTAACAGCCCGCTCCTCACTTAACGCAGATATTGTCCCCAATTTAGTCACCTCGCCTCATGGGCCAAGTCACGGTATGAGATATTTTTCCCTTAAAAGGCATCGACGTTATTATGAGGTGAAGGCTTTGCGATATAAGCACCCATTTCATTGTGTTTTTCCACGATGTGCGACTATTATTCCCATTTGAAGGGTGTTACATATAGTTTGTCAATCGGGTCGATAAATTTGGCAATTTCTAACGTCCATGGATATAAATACTCGATATTATAAAGAAATAAGCATATGTAGATATATTAGCATCCATACCACAGTCTGAAGAGTTCAACTTCAAACTTTGGTGATAATGTTCATTTATAAGTTTTATGCACATATTCGACTAAAATTTTGCTAGAAGCAAGAACGTCAATCTCAATTTGAAGAAATTGAAAGTTAGTCAATCCTAGTATTTTATCAATTAATAATATTGCAGATGAATATATTATTAATATTTCTATGAGCACAAAAATTTATAGTGGTTGAATTTGAGTTTGAAAGCAGTCTCCTTATTATTAAATGACCACAGAACTCTGAAAATGCCATTTTGTAAATGAAATTATACTGCTATGGACAAGGATCATCCTTTTATTATATTAAAATGTGAAAATTTATTTATAGTCTCTAAATAGAACTTTTTATGGTGAATGATAAGCGACACAAAAAAAATCGTCTTCATCGATATTGAGGTTGAGAGTGGAATGGTTTTACCATGTAGCAACATGAAAAGTGTAACGACCCACTATTTTTGTACCATTCAAATCGACAATAAAACCATACATGTCTGACTTGAATAATTCAAAATACCGAATTGTTAATTTAAATTTGGCAAAACTTAAAATATACAGTAAATAAATCAATCACAGATCACAGACTAATATAATGCAGCGGAATAGATAAAGAATAGTAGTTCATGAAGCTATTATATACATCAGAGTTAGAAATAAAATACAACCGAATAGTTCAAATGCAGTGAAGTCTCCAATGCAACAGATGACTTCTCTGAACCAGTCAACTGGAAAGGTTGAAATATAAATCGATAGTTGGATCTCCAAATGAAGCTCCGAACTCCAAAGGTGAGTCTCTAATGCTGTATCAGTCTGACCCGAGCGTAAAGCAAAACACAAAACACTCGAGTCAGGATTAACATTCTTATATCAATAAATCCAACTCAAGTGAAATATCAACTGAAATACAAATAACTTAAAGGATGTTTGGAATAACCATCCTCTAAGGGTCCATGGAACTTTCTACAAGGTAGAAATATACACTATAACACTGTGGTCGTCTCGGCTTAATTTATACTTCAAAACCAAATCTCATTTTCACTTCAAATATCTCTATATTTTCCAAAATAATATTTATATATATTAAATAATTTATACAGTAAGGTAATTTAAATTTCCTCAACTTAACAAATCGTTCCAACATCAACCTGACCTTACCGTTCAAATTAAATTCAATCTCAATTTATCAATTTAAATTCAACTCAATTTCTAAAATAACCACTTAAATTTATCGATCTCAAATTCGGATTTATAATCACAAATACCCCTTTAAATTTCCATATATTTCAAAACTTTAAGTATTCAACGTTTCATCTAAATTTTCATTCAATTTAGTTTTCTAAGTAATAAATTCAAATTTAGTTCAACCTAAATTTTCATTTTTATTCAATTTAGTTGCTAAATAACAAATTCAACTGCGTTGATTTCAAATACAGATCCGAATCTCAACATAAACCATTTAAATTCGAATATAGTTCAAGGCTTTAATATTTAAATGTTCTATATAATAGTTTCATATAGATCTCGATTTAACCTCATTATTATTTAGTCTTGAAATACTCCCTTATTAGATTCAATATCATTTAAGTAACCTTAAATTACATTTTACTCAATATTTTCTTTAATTTATTTAAACGTGAAATATTCATTAAATCACTTAAATAAAAAAAATCCAGTTATAAAATCATACTTTTTAAATTTCTCATTCAAAAATTTCAAATCGATTTAATTAAATAAATCCTTATTTAAATATCATTTTTATAAACCCAAATTTATCTCCCAATCTTAATTATTCAATTTATTACAAGAGAATCTATTTGAAATATAGATTTACATAAATACTTAACCATATTATATGTATTAAATCAATCTAATTTAAATCAAATATTACTACTAAATATATGTATACAATTTTCATTTATGTAATATCTTAAGAATCAAATTTATTAAACCATATATTTATTTCCGAAATTTTAGAAATTATTTTTAAAATATTTATATAGACCAACGGTGTCTGTATATATTTCCTATCATACAGTCAAGTACTACGGATATTTATCATTTCAATCCGTATACTAAATATGTACGGGTGGATATCATTTCAACCCGTAATCCCAAATTCAATTAAATGAAAATCAAAATTCAATTAAATGAAAATCGCTTGGGTTTATCATTTCAACCAATAACGATTTTCCCCTATTCTAAAGTCTGTTCTGGTATGTATCATTTCAACCCATAGTGATTTCTAAACTACACAGGAAACTTGCAGAGTGATAACAGAAAATACAATAAAATAACAGGCGTATATCATCAATAACAATATAATATAAACAACAGGATATAGTGTCATATCCCGTAGGTGAACAGTTACAGATAATAGCATATATAACAAATTTAAATAACTACAGCAGCATATTTCAATTGTCGTTTCAATTGAAATCAAATTTAATGAATAAAAGAATGTTAATCGTGAGTGATTGCTCACCTTTCGAGGATAGAGGGAAAGACAAAGAAGTTATGAAATCCAGGTCCGAATTCCAAAACAAAGCTAGATGGACACAATTCAATGACCAAAGCTGATAATAGGAATAGACGAATTCAAATCAGAATTGGATCGTGGAAGATAAATAGGATAAGTGAGCTTATATACAACTATGTATGACTATATAGAGATAAAATGAAATTTTAAATTCAAACATATTTTTAACTTAAATATACATGTATTATATTTATTTACAAATAAATCTGAACACATGTTACTAAGTATATATGTGCCAAATCATTGCTCTACCTAAACACATTTATTAAAATAAACAAATATATATTTATATATATACGCTGCAAAGACATCATAACATTATATATACAACTAGTCAACATATGCAGACGCGGTTTATAAAATATGCAACAAAATATGCATACCTCGGTTAATATATATACATAGATGTGCAGACCGACTACATAAATATAACCATATATATAACATTTCATCTACAAATCTTATATGACTATACATATGACTATACTTGAAAGCACAAATACACATCCCTTAATATAAAATCAACGTATATCAGTTAGTGAAAACAACTTTAAAACTGACATGAAATAACTTTTGAAAGCATATACTATTGAAATTATAAAATATTTATATAACTTATACTATAAAACTAACATAGAAAAAAAAAATATTATTTGCATTTTATATATAACTTATGTAAATTGTGAATTGTTGGAAATAATAAAGTATAGTATAGTACAGTAGACTTTAAAATACTAAAACAACCGTAAACATATATTATAAATGGACAAATTAAATACTTATATGTAAACTATCATATTATAAAATTTTAACAGCTTAGTAAGACTAACAACATATAACATGTAACTCACTGTTTAAAATAAGGTTAATATAAATTTATTTACAGAAAAATATAAATTTTTTGATATAATAAAATATACCTACATCAACTTATACTTACTTTTCTTACAAAATAGACATATACATATACGTGAAGCCTAAAGGTGCAAGTGAAATCTGGGTATAACAAATTATATGAAAGGATAAAAAAGCTTGGAAAGCTTGGTGTCAAATGCATCTCCGTCAAATGCATGCAAAGCAAAGTGGTTTGAATAACCCCTCTATTACAAACGTGAGACAGTAAGATGAGCATATACAACAACTGTATACGTAATTTAAGAGAGAAAGGTTAGATTCAAATAGCCGACGTTTGAACAAACATATATATACATTTTTGAAACTCCATGTGTACAAACAATATATGCAAGCGAATGTAACCTAATACAGTATTAAATAACTTATATAAATTACCTAGATAAGTGGAGGAGCCTCTCAGCAAGGGAGAGACGTGAACACGAAGGGATGCGGAAGGGGCTGGGGCCGACGAGGGAGAGAGTGTTCGAATCTGGGAAGGCGGCTTGGTCGCATGGATCTAGCGCGAGGTGGTGGATGACTGGCAGAAGGAGACAGTTGCGTCTTTGGGTTGTGGAGGGGCTCACAGCTCGATCAAACGGAGGTGATTTGCGTGCTGCCTGAAGGGAGCACGAAGCCAGAAAATTTGGAAGGCTTGCTCGATTTGCTTTTTTTTTTTTTTTTGGACAAGGCCGAGCTGGAGAAGAATTTGAGAGGAAGAGAGCAGTGAAAGGGGAGAAGAAGTGTGTGTAGATCTAGAATGCATCAGGAAAAATGGAAAGCAAATATATAATGATGTATGGGAAGAAAGAAAGTCACCGAAATCAATTGTAACGGTCACCTGCAATATTTCTCCTAAACACATATATCCAATCAAAAGAAATTGTAACGCTCAAAAGCTTTGATTTAGGGAAAGGTTATTAAAACAAGTTACTGCTGGCTACAATCAAATATTTATGTTTTGAGGGAACAGTTTCTTACCTTTAAAAAGCAATGAGGACAGAGAGAAAATAACAGAGGCGGCAACAAATCAATCAATCAAGTGAATGAAAAAGGCAACCGGGAAAACGTATCAAATTAAATATTGGCAGTAATGGTCACCAATTTATTAAGCTGACTAATATTAAAGAAATTGATTTATGCGCGTTTAAAAATAAATTGAAAATTTACCATTTGTTATATTTAATGATACGTAATTCAATAATAAAACTTTATTTCAAAATATTATCATTAAGATTTCTCACAAATTCAATTAAATACGTTATAAAACCAATTAAAATTTATGGGTCGTTACACTCTCCCCCACTCAAAACTTTTCGTCCCCGAAAAGGCAGGAGGTAGGAGAATAAAAACAATCAGAAAGAATATAGATTGAAGGACAAGATAAACCATTAATTTTAAAACTACACAAATTTTATTTGAAATATCTATTTGAAAATTTCATTTGAAATTTAATTTTCTTTAATATTTAATACTTTTCAAGCTCCTTTGAAAAACGATTATTTACATTATTACTTATATTTACAATGACTATTGAAAATACTAAATCCAAAATTTATGAAAATTTTAATTTATCTCAAGATACCTTTTAAATATTATCAATAAATTAATAATCATTTTCTTTAAAGATGTTTTATTTAATTAATAACTTCAAAAATATTTGTAACACTAAAATTTTATTTTAAACAATGTAGTATACAAATAAGCAATATTTAAAAGATTTATTCACAAAGGAAAGGAAGATAGATTCTGGAAACGGAATATAGGTGAAAAATAAAGCTCAGCAGATGAGGTAGATTCAAAAGAATAGAATCGGGCACGGATAATTTTATTTCAAACCATAAGAATTTTAAATTTCAAAACTAATACGGAGTTTTCTTGTTGAAAATACTTTTAAAATAAAATACTTTTATATCGAAACCAATTTTCCTTTCGAAAATACTTTTATAACTCGATGTTTCAACAAGTTATCCTCGTTCTTGCAGATTCTGGTCATGCGTTGATCAGGCGCAAAGATAGAATTCTTCAAGTACTTAGTAGACTGATTTCAACACCCAGTGAAAATACTTGAAAAACCTTTAAAAACAGATATGGAAAGTACAATCCAAACAAAACAACCAAACCAAAACCTTTGTCCGATCATGGTTCGCAGATACACAATGATTACGCCTGGATCCCCCTGGAAACAATCCGTATCCGTAAGCTTTCTCAACCCTGCGAGTTACGCCATGATGACTAGTAGAGTGCAGGATACACAATGGTTACGCCTGGATCCCCCAGGAAACAATCCGTACCCCTAGGCAAGACTTAGCCAGGCACTTTCACTACTATTCGCGACCTACACAGATTGTAGGATACACAATGGTTACGCCTGGATCCCCCAGGAAACAATCCATACCCCTAGGCAAGACTCAGCCAAGCAATTGCGCTATGCATTCACGAGAGAGAAAAAAAACCATGGGTTATGCCACGGTGGGAACACTCGAGTATTACATTCGGAAAACCAAAAATCAGAAAGAATAATATCGATAGAATGAATCCACGATGTGGCCACAAAGTGGATATCAAGCAGAAGGCACTTTCCATATCTTTACTTCAAAAATATATATCATATAGTACCTTTTCAAATCACTTTCAAATATCGTACTTATATAAAGTCCATTATATATAGGATTCCCTTTTTCCCAAATCAAATACTTTCCAAATCAATAGTAGATCAAATCATACTTATATAGACTTCGATTATATAAAATAGCTTTCAAAATTGAGTACCTTTAAATCAATGGATTTCAAATCAATTTCATACTTTTACAAATCCAATTTATATAAGTTCGACCACTCCCAAATCAAGTGCTTAATAATATAAGGTTCTCAATTTCAAATCATTCAATATCCATTCAGTTTCCAAATCATATATGATTTCACCAAATTTTCTTCCAAATTAAGTATCTAAATTTCAAAGTTCCCAAAATAATAGGTTTAGAAAATTATCCCAGTTTCCAAACTAAAATAATTCAAGTCAAACAAATTCATTTCCAAAATCACCATATAAGTACTGGTTTTTAATTTCAATTTAATTTCAAAACCAAATATTTTCTCATAATCAATTATACTCAAAATGGTTTCCAAATTTATAACTATCCCTTTAAAACTTTTAAACTATCTATTTCTATTTGAAATATCCAATTTACCTTTCTGAAAACCATTATTCAAAACTATTTTTTTTTAAACGTTTCAAACTAAATTTATATTCTTTATCAAACATTTTACACTCTTCGAAATTTCTTAGTTTTAAAATTTTAGACCTTGACTTGGAAGTGTTCGAACCTTCAAAATGATAAGGGGAAATCACATTTTCAATTCAAGAGTTGAAAATCAATAATAAATCAATTTCAATATATAGGGTTATACCAAAACAAATTCGAAACTCGAGGAATGAACACCGGTCTCACTTTAAATTGTTTCAAATATATACATATATCATTCGAAAATATCAAATTATACTTCGTAATTTGAAATCAAAACGGTTTTACAAAATCACTTGCATAGAGAAGCTATTTAAGTGGCCTCTCCCCCACTCTGAAACTCGAAAATCAATGTCGATGATGCGTGCACTCATCACCGAAATTATTTTCCAGCGACATAAGTGAGTTCTGGACTTCTATTTTCTTGAAAACTTCTTTGGAATTTCTTCAAAATTATTGGAATTCATTTGAACTCATTTGAAACATTTCTTATTCGGAAAAATACTTTTAAATCGTATTATTTTTATATATTTTCCAAAATCTTAAAACCAATTTCAAAATAGCGGAATTCAATTCTCGAATTCCAAATTTAACTCTACAGTTATAAATCATTTTTATATAAATCTATTTCTATAAATTTTCAAAATTTCAAATCCTTTCAAAACTTTTATATATAGGTAACATTTTAACTTTTATATATAGAATAAAATCATAGTTATCAAAATAAAATTTTGGTATAAACAATTTCAAAAATACAAACAAAACCCGATTTTTCAGAGGATGATTCAAGGATGGATTTCAAAACAAAGATATCGATTTAATTTAGAGGAACTCCAATCAATAGAATCCTGATTCGAAGATAGACTCGATCGAAGATGAGATAATTAAATTACAAAATAGAAGATGGATATACTTCTATAAATCGCGGGCGACCTTTATCGGTCAACCGTGATTCCAAAATTAGATCGGTGTAGAATTCTGAGGCAATTCAACATTCGATCGCCAGAGATATAGAATTCGGCATAACAAGGTATAGCAGCATCGTAAACCGAGGATACAGAAATCTTCGGTGAGTCAATGACAATTGAAAAGGAGTTTTCACCCCCTTTACAAATCATTCAGTGGAGTTATAGGATACTCCAGAATCAAACGAATATAAATAGAGAGAGACAGAATGAATTTCAAAACCGAGGGACATTCCAAAATTCAAAGGAAATCGAGTCAAAAGGAAGAGATCCAACTCGAGCGAAAGTGATTCTGTAAATATATTTACCATATATGATAAGTTTTGCCAGGAGCCAAAGCTTTGATACCAACTGTAACGACCCGCTATTTTTGGACCATTCAAATCGACAATAAAACCATACATGTCTGACTTGAATAATTCAAAATACCAAATTGTTAATCTAAATTTGGCAAAACTTAAAATATACAGTAAATAAATCAATCACAGATCACAGACTAATATAATGCAGCGAAATAGATAAAGAATAGTAGTTCATGAAGCTACTATATACATCAGAGTTAGAAATAAAATACAACCGAATAGTTCAAATGCAGTGAAGTCTCCAATGCAACAGATGACTTCTCTGAACCAGTCAACTGGAAAGGCTGGAATCTAAATCGATAGTTGGATCTCCAAATGAAGCTCCGAACTCCAAAGGTGAGTCTCTAATGCTGTATCAGTCCGACCCGAGCATAAAGCAAAACACAAAACACTCAAGTCAGGATTAACATTTTTATATCAAGAAATCCAACTCAAGTGAAATACTAACTGAAATACAAATAACTTAAAGGATGTTTGGGATAACCATCCTCTAAGGGTCCATGGAACTTTCTACAAGGTAGAAATATACACTATAACACCGTGGTGATTTCGGCTTAATTTATACTTCAAAACCAAATCTCATTTTCACTTCAAATATCTCTATATTTCCCAAAATAGTATTTACATATATTAAATAATTTATACAGTAAGGTAATTTAAATTTCCTCAACTTAACAAATCGTTCCAACATCAACCTGACCTTACCATTCAAATTAAATTCAATCTCAATTTATCAATTTAAATTCAACTCAATTTCTAAAATAACCACTTAAATTTTATCGATCTCAAATTCGGATTTATAATCACAAATACCCCTTTATATTTCCATATATTTCAAAACTTTAAGTACGCAACGTTTCATCTAAATTTTCATTCAATTTAGTTTTCTAAGTAATAAAATCAAATTTAGTTCAACCTAAATTTTCATTTTTGTTCAATTTAGTTGCTAAATAACAAATTCAACTACGTTGATTTCAAATACAGATCCGAATCTCAACATAAACCATTTAAATTCGAATATAGTTCAAGGCTTTAATATTTAAATGTTCTATATAACAGTTTCATATAGATCTCGATTTAACCTCATTATTATTTAGTCTTGAAATACTCCCTTATTAGATTCAATATCATTTAAGTAACCTTAAATTACATTTTACTCAATATTTTCTTTAATTTATTTAAACGTGAAATATTCATTTAATCACTTAAATAAAAAAAATCCAGTTATAAAATCATACTTTTTAAATTTCCCATTCAAAAATTTCAAATCGATTTAATTAAATAAATCCTTATTTAAATACCATTTTTATAAACCCAAATTTATCTCCCAATCTTAATTACTCAATTTATTACAAGAGAATCTATTTGAAATATAGATTTACATAAATACTTAACCATATTATATGTATTAAATCAATCTAATTTAAATCAAATATTACTACTAAATATATGTATACAATTTTCATTTATGTAATATCTTAAGAATCAAATTTATTAAACCATATATTTCTTTCCAAAATTTTAGAAATTATTTTTGAAATATTTATATAGACCAACGGTGTCTGTATATATTTCCTATCATACAGTCAAGTACTACGGATATTTATCATTTCAATCCGTATACTAAATATGCACGGGTGGATATCATTTCAACCCGTAATCCCAAATTCAATTAAATGAAAATCAAAATTCAATTAAATGAAAATCATTTGGGTTTATCATTTCAACCCATAACGATTTTCTCCTATTCTAAAGTCTGTTCGGGTATATATCATTTCAACCCATAGTGATTTCTAAACTGCACAGGAAACTTGCAGAGTGATAACAGAAAATACAATAAAATAACAAGCGTATATCATCAATAACAATATAATATAAACAACAGGATACGCTGTCATATCCTGCAGGTGAACAGTTACAGATAATAGCATATATAACAAATTTAAATAACTACATCAACATATTTCAATTGTCGTTTCAATTGAAATCAAATTTAATGAATAAAAGAATGTTAATCGTGAGTGATTTCTCACCTTTCGAGGATAGAGGGAAAGACAAAGAAGTTATGAAATCCAGGTCCGAATTCCAAAACAAAGCTAGATGGACACAATTCAATGACAAAGCTGATAATAGGAATAGACGAATTCAAATCAGAATTGGATCGTGGAAGATAAATAGGACAAGTGAGCTTATATACAACTATGTATGACTATATAGAGATAAAATGAAATTCTAAATTCAAACATATTTTTAACTTAAATATGCATGAATTATATTTATTTACAAATAAATCTGAACATATGTTACTAAGTATATATGTGCCAAATCATTGCTCTACCTAAACACATTTATTAAAATAAACAAATATATATTTATATATATACACTGCAAAGACATCATAACATTATATATACAACTAGTCAACATATGCAGACGCGGTTTATAAAATATGCAACAAAATATGCATACCTCGGTTAATATATATACATAGATGTGCAGACCGACTACATAAATATAACCATATATATAACATTTCATCTACAAATCTTATATGACTATACATATGACTATACTTGAAAGCACAAATACACATCCCTTAATATAAAATCAACGTATATCAGTTAGTGAAAACAACTTTAAAACTGACATGAAATAACTTTTGAAAGCATATACTATTGAAATTATAAAATATTTGTATAACTTATACTGTAAAACTAACATAGAAAATATATATATCATTTGCATTTTATATATAACTTATGTAAATTGTTGGAAATAATAAAGTATAGTATAGTACAGTAGACTTTAAAATACTAAAACAACCATAAATATATATATTATAAATGGACAAATTAAATACTTATATGTAAACTATCATATTATAAAATTTTAACAGCTTAGTAAGACTAACAACATATAACATGTAACTCACTGTTTACAATAAGATTAATATAAATTTATTTATAGAAAAATATAAAAATTTTGATATAATAAAATATACCTACATAAACTTATACTTACTTTTCTTACAAAATAGACATATACATATACATATACGTGAAGCCTAAAGGTGCAAGTGAAATCTGGGTATAACAAATTATATGAAAGGATAAAAAAGCTTGGAAAGCTTGGTGTCAAATGCATCTCCGTCAAATGCATGCAAAGCAAAGTGGTTTGAATAACCCCTCTATTACAAACGTGAGACAGTAAGATGAGCATATACAACAACTGTATATACGTAATTTAAGAGAGAAAGGTTAGATTCAAATGGCCAACGTTTGAACAAACAGATATATACATTTTTGAAACTCCATGTGTACAAATAATATATGCAAGCGAATGTAACCTAATATAGTATTAAATAGCTTATATAAATTACCTAGATAAGTGGAGGAGCCTCTCAGCAAGGGAGAGACGTGAACACGAAGGGATGCGGAAGGGGCTGGGGCCGACGAGGGAGAGAGTGTTCGAATCTGGGAAGGCGGCTTGGTCGCATGGATCTGGCGCGAGGTGGTGGATGAATGGCAGAAGGAGACGGTTGCGTCTTTGGGTTGTGGAGGGGCTCACAGCTCGATCGAGCGGAGGTGATTTGCGTACTGCCTGAAGGGAGCACGAAGCCAGAAAATTTGGAAGGCTTGCTCGATTTGATTTTTTTTTTTTGGAAAAGGCCGAGCTGGAGAAGAATTTGAGAGGAAGAGAGCAGTGAAAGGGGAGAAGAAGTGCGTGTAGATCTAGAATGCATCAGGAAAAATGGAAAGCAAATATATAACGATGTATGGGAAGAAAGAAAGTCACTGGAATCAACTGTAACGGTCACCTGCAATATTTCTCCTAAACACATATATCCAATCAAAAGAAATTGTAACGCTCAAAAGCTTTGATTTAGGAAAAGGTTATTAAAACAAGTTACTGCTGGCTACAATCAAATATTTATGTTTTGAGGGAACAGTTTCTTACCTTTAAAAAGCAATGAAGACAGAGAGAAAATAACAGAGGCGGCAACAAATCAATCAATCAAGTGAATGAAAAAGGCAACCGGGAAAACATATCAAATTAAATATTGGCAGTAACGGCCACCCATTTATTAAGCTGACTAATATTAAAGCAATTGATTTCTACGCGTTTAAAAATAAATTGAAAATTCACCATTTGCTATATTTAATGATACGTAATTCAATGATAAAACTTTATTTCAAAATATTATCATTAAGATTTCTCACAAATCCAATTAAATACGTTATAAAACCAATTAAAATTTATGGGTCGTTACAAAAAGGATTTGCTGGAGTGCCAAAAATGTACACAACAGTAGCATTATCGATGGTTTGAATTAAGTTTTAAACATAATATGAATATGCTAAGATGGTAGAGGGGATATGTTTATGGGAGTCTTTCTCACTTTACCTTATCTCCCCCTTCGTGTTACCTTTCGATTTGACTTCTGCTACTGTGTCGTACGCAGTATGTGCGATTTTATTTCCGTATTCAGTAGATCCGACTATAGCAAGAATGGCTGCGTCTTTGACTGCTATTGCGGTTGAAGTTAGTTTTTCCATGTAGTTCGAGGTTGGCTTATGATCTTCTCTAGATTCTTGCATTGGTTCATTCTTAAGTGTCTAATCTAAAGTAGATTGGGTTGACTTAGTTGATTTGGGTTTATACGATATGGCCATGGCTTTGAATGAGGTAAGAATCGGTGATTCTCTTACATCCTCTCTACTACTTGTACTCGCATTTTCACTTGTTTAAGATCAGTATTTGATTTTTCATTTACATGAATAATGTTGGTAAGTGTAAAGTTATCAGTTAGGGTGGGGTAGCTTGGAGTATAATGCTCCGCAGTGGCACCCCAAACTGGGTCTTCCTCCACCCTCCCAGTCATGGCTTCCAAGTTGATGTTGGCACTTGCAGTATTGTCATTTCGTTCTACATATGTTGATATTAGTTATCATAAAAATAATTTAAAAGGGAAAGATTGCAAACAAAATAAGGTATTTTACCAACTGGGTAATGATAAGAAGGCTGAAATTGATCGGTTGTAGCACTAGCAGCAGTAACAGTTCTGACCTTAAGTAGTGTAGTAGGGTCCTCCTCCACCCTCCATTCTTTTGTTCCCTAAATTCACCACATCATGGCTTTATTTTCCCCTTTACTCCTCTGTTAGTTATATTACAAAGTATGAATCAATATGATAACATATACAAGTGGCTGTTTTCGATATAGTAGGATACTAAAAATACTTGCAACAGAAGGATACATGAGAGTACCCTGATCCCACTTAGGTGTTGAAGGATCTTGATCTGCAATTGTTTTTTCATCACCTCACCAAGATTGACTCTTCCTTGACCTCTTAAGTTTTCATCTCTTCCATCAACTAAATCTTTCGCCCCTACACTTTCATGGACTATAATAGTAAGCAAACAAAGGTCAGTAGAGAAATATTTTTAGTCAACTTCAAATGTAAAAGATATAATTAAGAATTACAATATGGGTCCAATTCCAGTTAAAATTTGGCGATCGTTTCAGAAATCGAGTCATGGTGAGAAATTGATGGACCTCGATCTAAATATTTTGAGATGGGATTTTGCCTACCTAAAATCGCAATGAATAGAATAAAATTCGAAATTATGAAAAATCGAGCATGGAGCTACCTATTTATGGAGGAACGGGGATTGAGGGGAGAGTTAAAGTGGAAAGCGATGAAATGAATTTGGATTTGATGCGATCGAGAGGAGATTTTGGGATTGAGAGGAAGTTTGATTTTCATGAATTAGGGCATGAGAGATAGGAGAAGCAGGAAGAGTTAAGTGGCAAGACATAATGGGAAAAACTTTAACATGTTGCCTTCCACGTGTTATCTATTAATTTCACACCCAATCAACTAAATAGCGTTTGTTTTTTTTGTTTATGTTTCTTCCAATAGTGTCAATAGATCAAACGTTAATATAAGGTGCGATTGTTACTAAGTTTTCCTGTAGTGTAATTTGCTCTTGCGATTTGAACTTTCCAACTCAATCAATCTTTAATCTCAACCTAGACTTCCATCGTGGTTGACTTAAGAACTCCACCTTCAATGCTTATATAGTTAACTTAGTGCTAATTCAAACGAACCTGCCCTAATTCTATTCGAGTAAACTTGACTTCCTTGCACCGCCGCCTTCTAACATCCTCTGTTTTGACCCAAAGCATGTTAATCATTTTCAAAACATTTGCAAACCTTTAATCTTATATTAATATCTTAATATAATAATTAGTCCCTTCTAGCTTAGTAATTTTATAACCCTTTATAAACACTTGAGAAAAATCCCTAAAAATCATAATAAATCCAATTTATTACATATTTTAGCATATAAAAATTCCGGTACCAAAAATGATATTTAATTATTTTTAATAATCAAAACTCGAAATAATCCATTTTCTCCATTTAGATAATTCATAATAAATTATCACTTGCTTGAAAATTTATAAAATTCAAAAACCCACTTCTAAAATAATGTCTCTAACATCGTATTAAAATTTCAAGTCATTTGGGTATCATATGATAGGTTTTCCAACTCAGACATATCAATAAATTCCATAATAAATCGTATAAATTCATCAATAAGCGTATAATCATCCAAATACTCATACGTGACATAATAATCATCAAAAAAAATTCAGATTTATACTTAAAACCAAAGCAATAAACTAAACTTTCAGATTTATACTTAAAACCAAAGCAATAAACTAAACTTGAGATGCATAACTATTATTCATCTTGAATGGTTTAAGAAGGTTGAGATCTGTATTTGATTTAATTCTCCTAAGCTCTGATCTTGTTTTCCTAGCTTTACTTCCCTTGAAACCCTTGTAAATAGCCGACCTTGATACTTTGATTTCATTTGTAATGAATGAAGTGAGTGAGGAAAGGAGAAAAGGAAGGGTTATATTTAGGAATCATACTCTTTTCCTATTTTCCCCTCTTTGTAAATCCTCCTTCTTATCAATGTTCTAATTAATTCCATTAGTTCATTAATAAAGACTCGACCCATACTAATTATCAATCTCCTTACTATTTTACACTATTTTATTTTATATTATTTTACTTTATTTATATCCTAAATAATTTTAATCAAAATTAGGGTTGTTATAGACTCCCTTCCTTAAAGAATTTGGTCCTCAAAATTACGAAAGGTTCACACATCAAACATATAAGCATAGATGTAAAACATATCTTCTATCCCTCAAGTATAGTTTATCCCATCGTCTTTCCATTGGACTTTTACTAATTTGATTGTCTTGTTCCCAAGCATCTTCTTATCTCTAGCCATAATATGCACTGGATGTCTAACTGTAGTCATGTCCGGCTCCATCGTTAATTTTTCAATGCAGTCGGAGTGATAACAGTCTTCGGATCCAGAACACACTTTCTTAGATGAAAAACATGGAAAGCATCATGGACATCTACCAAACTATTTAGCAACTCTATCATGTAGGCGAGTTTCCCGATCCTTTCTATAATATGAAATGGTCCAACAACCTGGGCGCCAATTTCCCTAACTTCTTGAATTTTACCACACGCTTCGTTGATGATACTTTGACGAAAACGTGATCTCTAATTGAGAATTATAGGTCTTTCAATCTCTTGTATGCATAACTTTTCTGCCTAAACCGAACTTCCTTCATTCTATCTTGAATCAACTCAATCTTTTATGTGTCTTCTTTTACCATATCCAGACTAAGAACTAATCTATCTCTGGTTTCCAACCAACATACTAGAGATTTGTTTCATGTTCCATATAAAGATTTAAATGGTTCTATCCCTATACTATTCTGATAATTAATGTTATATGAAAACTCAACTAAGTGTAGGTGGTCTTCCCATGATCCTCCAAAATCTAGCGCACAAGCTCTTAGCGAAGCCTCTAAGATTTTGTTAACTCTTTATGTTTGCCCATCGGTCCATGGATAGTAAGCGGTACTTGTCTTGATCTTGGTACCTAAAAATTCTTGTAGACTTTCCTGGAATTCGTTGGTGAATAATGAATTTCTGTCATTGACAATACTACTACAACTCCATGTTGTCTAACTAAATTCTTCATGAATAATTTGAGTAAAACAGGTGATGTCCTTATCGACTTAAAGGGTATAAAGTGTGCACTCCTGGTCAATCTATCTACCATTACCCAGATGCATTCATTCTTGTTCGACCTCGAAAAACCATCTATGAAATCCATAGATATAGAATCCCACCTCCAAACTAGTATATCCAAAGGCTGAAGCAATCCACTTGACTTTTTATGTTCCGCTTTTACTTGCTGACAATTTAAATATTGCCTTACCTATAAGCCTACATCCCTTTTCATTCCTTCCCATAAGAAACTTCATTTCATATCCCGATACATCTTGGTTCCTTCAGGGTGAATAGTAAACTCTGATCGATGACATTCCCTAAGTACTTCTTTCCTTAGGTCTCCTATATTTAGAACACACAATCATCCCTTCTTTAGCAACTATCCATTTTGGTAAGGATGAAATCCCTTCAAATCATCAATCTCGGTTCCCCCTTCCAATCTTCTAATTCTTTCAGCTAGCAATAAATCATCTCTTCACTTAGAAGTGATCTAGTTGATCAACATTGGTCGAACTTCCAAGTAAGATACCATTGTGCTACTCTGACTAGAACTGGCAGTCAATCTTAACCGTACACTAGTCTAATCTTCTAGATTCCTCCACTCTGCCAACATAGCTAATACTATATTCTGATGTCTTCTACTAAGCGCATCTGCAACTTTGTTTTCTTTCCCTAGTGTGTATTCAATTCCAAAATCATAAGCAGCTAAAAACTCCAACCATCTCTATTGTCCACATTCAACTCCTTCTGAGAGAATGAGTATTTTAGAGACTTGTGATCTATATACAACTCGAATCGTTCTCCCAATAGATAATATCTTCATACCTTCAAAGAAAATATTATGACAGCCAACTCTAAGTCATGAGTCGGTCTGAGCTGTCGTGAAGCATAGGCAATCACTTTAACCCTCCACATTAACATAACTCTTAATCATGTTCCACACGCATCAATATACACCATCAAATCTTGATTTCCATCTGGAATAACTAACACGGGCATGTTGGTCAACAAATATTTCAGCTTCAAGAATGCCTCCTCACATTTATTGGTCCAAACATACTTAATTCACGTCCTTCCTTGTTAGCTTGGTCATTGGTCCGATTATACTAGAGAAATCCTTGACGAATCTCTGGTAGTAGCCAGCTAATCCTAGAAAACTCTTTATGTCGGTCACCATCTCGGATCTCTTCCAATTATCTACTATTTCTATCTTAGTTGGATATATTGACAACCCTTTCTCTAAGATTACATGACCAAGAAACTTCACTTCCTTCTTCCAAAATTGACATTTAAAAAACTTCATTTTTAACTGATGCTGGCTCAGCATCTCAAGCACTATCCTAAGATGGATCTCATGATCTCTTTCATCCATAGAATATATCAAAATGCCATCTATGAATACCAATACATACCTATCCAAGTGCTCTTGGAAAATCCGATTCATTAAGTCTATGAAAAAAACATGCACATTAGTCAATCCAAATGGTATTACTAACCACTCATACGAACCATATCTTGTTTCAAACACCATCAATGGAATACCATCTTCTACCACTCTCAATTGATGGAACCCTGTCGCGAAATCTAACTGAAAAAAACTTTACCCCCACTCAACTGATCAAATAAGTCGTCAATTCTTGTAAAGGATATCGATTCTTTATCGTCTTTTCATTCAACATATAATAATCGATACACAATCTTAACCACCTATTTGGTTTCTTCACAAACACCATGGATGCTCCTCAAGACGAACTGCTTCGTCTAATAAAATTCTTTCCTTCTAAATCCACCAGATGCCCTTTTAACTCCTTCATTTCGATAGGTGTCGTTCTGTTAGGCGGTTTACTTACGGGTTCAGCTCTGGATGCAAGATTTATTCGAAACTCAATAGCTCGACAGTAGTCTCGTAATTAGCTCCAAAGCATCTACAAATTCTCTAACTATAAAAATCTGATTAAACTCACCTTCCCCCTTCATTGCACCCAATAGAGCTCACACATCAAAACTTGGATTCTTTGCTAAGTATATAGTTCGGTCGCTACTATTTAGGTGTCTTAGCACTATTTTCTTATCTTGGCAAAATATCATAGCATCATATTTACTTAACCAACGCATGCCCAAAATAATCCAAAAGCCTACGAAATCAAACATATGACCTAATAACTCAAATTGTAAGTGGTCACACTTATCCCTGAAGTTGCATATCTTCCTATCAGATTCGTGACCCTTAAGGAAGTAACTAGTATGAGGATTCTAGGTTAATCTTATCTACCAAACAACGAGATAAGAAAGAATGTGATGCACCAGTATAAACAGTATTGTAACCAGTATACCATGAATGAAAAGCGAAATTCCTATCACAGTTTTCCCTTTTTCCTCAACTGTTGGTTTTGAGTTGGCTGATTACAAGATAAACACTTCCTTTCTCAACCTTAGTTGGTTCCTTGCACCGATTCTTGTAATATCTGATCTGGTCATAGTTAAAGCACTCGACGTTCTTTCTCCCAATCACCTTCTTTCCATCACCGGAGTGACATTCATTTGCAAAATGCCCTTTCTTGTCCCACTTGTAACACATAACTTCAGACTGCCCTTTCTTGGCAGCTCCACCCTTCTGAGCTCCCTTCTTTTTGTAAAAATATCTTATGATTTTGCCCACTCGGAGCTTTTGTTGGTTTGTTATTATGAATAAAGCAAGCATCTCTTCATTTCTCAAATCCATATCCACGACTACATCACATGAATGCCTGAGATGTGGTAAAGTTTCCCTAGAAAGCTTAGCTCTTAGTCCATAGATGACCTTCTCATTCCTTTTGCTCACTGTACCCACAGTAGCATGCCCATATCAGGAAAACTCCTCGACCATTGTTGCATACTCAAGCACCGTCATATCATCTTGCGCCAACTCAACAAACTTCCTTAACAAAGTTGACTTAGCAATCTTAGACATAAACCTCTATTCAAACCTTCTCCTAAAACTGCCCAAGTGAAAGTCCCTTATGCTACCCTGACGTCACACTATTCCACTAGTACAATGCAGCTCCCTGCAATTTGCTTATATGCTAATCTTCTCTTCAGTTCGTCATTCAAACCATGATCAACGAAAATTCTTTCGCAGTGAAGCAACCAATTCTCCACTTCAATTGCATCCTCCATTCCAATAAAGGGTTTTCCTTTAAGTCTTGCATAATCTCTACTCAAAATAGCACAATTATTGACAACTAGAACTTCTTGATTAGCGGTTCCAGCATTTCCTCCAACCAATCCAACAACAACCCCTACTTGCATCATGTTGAAAAAGAACCGATGCATTACTCCAATATCAATAGGTGGTGTTCCAGCACCCACATTTGCAACTGTTTGTCGACCCAGATTCCTTATAGTATTGGGCCTAACATTTATATTAGTAGTGGTGCTTCCTTCATTAAGTTCACTCTTCTATTTCATTTCTCCATATCTAACTTCCTTAAATCTCTATTCGAATCTTAGTATGATACAGAAGAACGGTCTAAGCGAGAGGGGGAATAGAGATAAAATGTATACTTATATATAACAAATATAAGTACATTACTACAACGTTATCCTATATCCCAATCCTATCCTTTGATTAATTTGGATTATGTTTTCAAAACACTTTTGTTCAAAAATTATTTTAGTTTAAAATAAACTATGAACTGATACTGAGTTATAATATTCCCTATTTTGAGGTCCGAAACTAAGCCCTATAGATGTTGCAATCGTCTATCGTATTAATCTTTGGTGATAAAATGCGGATATGTTAATCATATCTATAAGAAAAAGCAACAAGAATGTGAAATATTTTAAACATAATTTCAAACAAACTTTCATGTTTCATTTCGAAGATAATATTCCATATTTGTTACATAATCCCAAAACATTGCCCGGGTTCAGATAGAATATAATTATTACAAATACTCCAAGAGAGAAATATGAAGATGCCACCTTGGTCAATCAGAGTTACTAAATAGATAGATAAATCTACTATCAATACAATCATAAAACAACTGACATAACACGGCGGATAATAATAATAGATAGACTTCTAGATAGCTAGCCTTGCCTCCACATGTCTCTGGAAGCTTTATTCCCCAAAACGTACTTAACTTGAAAAACCCTTACTCCCGACCTACTCAAATCAAATTTTGAGCACTCGAGTGTTTAAGGGCAAAACATATATTTCAATTCAAAAAAAAGCTTAACGTGAATAATAATATGTGATCTCGTTTTATAGGTATTCAGTGAGACAACGCCACTGAGCGGAACCGGTTTCCCACTCACCGATATCCCTTTTAAAATATATCTTTTGCAAATCAAATTCCTACAACCAAACTTGTTAAAATAGACAGTATAAACAATGATGTTCATGCATGCAACATGAGTAGCCATGACCAAACTATCAAAATCAATGGACTATCCATCCAAACATCATAGTTTTCCCAGAGTAACTACAAAACTATGGCTAACTCGGGTCTACCAGATATATTTGAAAGTCAACTGGGTAGATCGTGTAGTGTATATGCAAGTATATGTGGCAAAATATATGATGCAATTAAAATAATATTAATCTAAGTAAATATAGAATAAGCACATCAGGATTTTATACTGGTTCGGACCTCCCATCCTACGTCCAGTCCCGAAGCTCCCCTTCAAAATTCGACTATCAAACACCCTTGCTTCGCCCAAAGGAATAGGCTTGGTTACAATATGTTGGTCGTGTCAAATGTGTGTTCTATAACACGTATATTGACTAATTAGTACATATGCTTCCACTGTATATCTAGAGAGTATTGTCTGTGAAGAATTGAATATATGGAAGAGTGAAATACAAGTATAAATTGCTAGAGATCAAGAATATATGATAGAGTATGTAATTAGAGAGCGTAAGTAAGTAACATAGGTTATTCTCTTGATTCTTGATGATATATATAGTTGTACAGAGGTTTCTTGAGTAGTTGAATCCATTAACTAGTGCTCTACAGTTGATTCTATTGATGACGAAGAGTTGCAGCGAAGAGAAGCGGAGATGCCTAGTCGAATGTGGTAGTTAAAGTACATATTTAAAATCCAAGTTTGAAATCAGACATCTGGAATATGTTTCAGACGTCTGATACTATATATATTTTTGAATATTGTAGTAGATCAAACGTCTAAGTGCAGATGTCAGATGTCTGGTTCACTCTGTCTATTGTTCCAGAGAGCTGTTTCAGATGTTTGGCTCGTGCATCCAAACGTCTGATATTGTGCATATCAGTTTTTCTGCTCTTTTTCTTGTGCTTCTTTGATCCTATCGACTTTTAATCTCTTGTAGTGTTCTTTGAGCTTTATTCTTGTCCTTCTAGCGATGTTGCTCTAGCAAGTACCTGTATATATATATGTGTGTGTGTGTGTGTGTGTGTGTGTGTGTGTGTGTATGCATGCTCGATTTCCATTGTATAGTTGTTGTCATCGAAACCGTAGACTTGATTTCCTAACAATCTCTCCCTTTTTGATGACGACAACTATACAATGTACTTGTATATAATTCCCCTGAATATGTGCTTTCCATCATTTATTGTGATCTTTATTATTCCCCCCTTGGCATTATCAAAAAGGAGTATTAACTTTTTATTGTATACATCATGTCCATTCGATTAAGTATTTATGAATCGTTATAAGATTATATAAATATACACAGAAATAACACACCAAAAAGGAAATTTCATTAATCACATTAATCGATTACATTCATAGATTTTTATCATTTTTATACAAAGGTTGGAATCCTAAGAAATTTAAGGTTCTTTTGGGGAAGCTTTATCTTGATCATCTCCTTTATTTTCATTTTTGGAAGAGCTAGCTTGTTTTTTAGGAGAAGTCGTAGTTTGTTCGAGAGGTTCTTTCTCCTCGTCAAAGAGCTTGGAATGTTTCAAAGGAGAAGGAGAAGGCACTGGAGTTGGCCAATCTTCTGAAGGTGGTGTAGGACCACGAACCCTTTGAAGAACCTCCTTTAGAATGTATAATACAGTTGAAAGTGACGTTTCAACTATGTCTAGGTGTGAAGCAATATATGTTTCAAAACTATCAATGCACTTAGCCAATAATTTTTTATTTCGAGATAAAATAAGCTGATTTTGAAGAGTTAAGTCATGAATACTCTCACTTGGATCCGTCTCAGTGCGAGTCTCCAAAATGTCATCCTGAGATGTATAATCAAAGGGTGCAGGAGGAGGAGTATTTTCACGATGTTGCCCCACCTCTTGTGCTGGTTCAGGTTGTGTTGGAGGTGGAGGCCTTGCTTGTCCGGCTTGACAACGTTATCAACCCTGATTTTGGAGATTACTTGTAAATATTAAATTATAATAGTAATTATGATTTAATATTGTGAACTAAAACAAGATTTAGAGATTTTAAATTGCTTATTTGGAATAAACCATGAATTTGGGAAATAAAATGTGAAAATAAAAATCCGAAGGATTTTCCGGTCAGTGCATTAGGGAGAAATTTTTTATGGATGCATATTTCGGAGAAATCTCTTCAAAAGTTGATAAATATGAGGGGATGTTGTGAGCTCGTAGAAGTCTCATGATGTATGTAGGATAGATGATGGATGGGCGTGATCGAGTCCAAAATGTTTGAGCTTGTTAAATATATATTTTTCCCAATTAACCCTTGTCCCGCTGAATATAGCATATAGGGCGTTGTGCTCTAACTCCGTGATCTGCTCATGACTACCAAGGCGAGGAATGATAGTGTTGATAATCATTATTGTAAGAAGTCTCGCCTTAGGTCATAGGTATTTAGATGCAAATCTATGCATTTCATCTTTCCATATTTGATGTGTGATATTATCTCTAGGTTTGAGACACATATACAGAATATTATATAAATCTTCTTCGGTGTTGAAACATCCGAGAGTTCGGCCAATGATTCCTGGAGTAATCTAATTGTGTTGCCATAAACACTTGACCATAGCCAATTATCATCGTTGTCAGTGTTCCAAACTGCTGTGCTATCTAAATTAGCAAAGAAAAGAAATATAGCTAGCTGATCGATTTGGATGTTACTTGGATTAAAGGATATCAATGTTCTAATCCAACACTTTCGCACATTTCGTCTAAATCATACATCAGGAACTTGAGTAAATTATAAAATGGACCTATATAGAGTTTCTTCTTTTTAACATCGTCGTATCCCTTGAGTGAATGTGGTACACGATTCATCCATCGCTCAATTTGATTGTCAGAGCAAACTTAGGGGTTGGATGAAGTTTCTTGGTCTTACTTTCGCTTAGAGATCTTAGGTTTTTTTGTTTTAGGAGCAATCGAATTCGAGCGAGTTTGGAAGAGGAGGTATTTTTGAGAAATAGAGAATCGAATTTGCAGTAGAAATGAAAGGAGACGTAAGTGAGAAAAGTAAAAATAGATGTTATCTAGGCACTTAAGAGCGTCAATTGAATTTCAGACGTCTGGAAGGTGAATCGGATGTCTGATTTAATCTAGTTTGAAGACAACAAATAGAATCAGACGTCCGGTTGTTTGTGGCAGACGTCTGGAATTGATTGATTTGTAAATTTTGATAGGAAGAGAGAATTATCAAACGTCTACTTGTAGAATCAGACATCTGGAATAGGTCGAAATGTTATTTTGTAGGACAGATAGTTTCTCAAACATCTGGATATAATATCAGATGTTTGAAAATGGTCTGAGTTGTTATTTTATGAAAGCATAGACTTTGTTCAAACGTTTGGTCAATAGGTCATACACCTGAAATAGACTAGTTTGTATTTTTTATAAAGTAGAGATAATTTTCAAACGTTTGGAAGGTTATATCAGACGTTTGATATATGCACGATAGTTAAAAATTAGTGTGATACCAGAGTGTCAGACGTCTGATGGCAAAGTTCAAACGTCTAAAATGACCAATTTGCCTTAAAATAGCCTAATTTTGAAGGGTGTTGCTTATTTTTCGAGAGTTTGATTTTAATAAAACATAGTACTATTATTTGTGAAACTAAATACAAATATACGTAGATAAAAATACAATAAAAATAATTAAATTTATTTAGATGATGATGGAGCATTGCGATCTTCAGACTTGTCATCCCTCCGTGGCTTGAGACCGTATATTTCCACGTTCATGGGTTCTCGAGGAATCAGAGAATCGCCTAGGTAAAGAATCCAAACGTGTACGATAAAAGGCAGAAGAATCCAAAGGATTACAAGGAATTGGAAGTGGTTCATGTACATCTTTCTTCGGTGAATTACAAAATTTTATCGCTACTTGCTCCAGAAAACTTAGTCGTCGTGCAGTGACCTTTTGCTCAAAGTATAATTCTCATTGTAAATCTATTTGCTACTTTTGATGGTTATGTATCTCATCGATTTTCTCCTTGGTGTTAGGAGATACAAATAGAGATCGTTTGGACTTCTTTTTATCGGGAGTGAATCCTGTGTGGTAGGAAGACCACTTATAGGTCGGTTCCTGATCTGGTGTAGGACTAGGAAGGCGATGAGGTGTATCTGCTGAACTATCTATTGTTGGTGTCAAGAAGGAGAGATGAGAGTTGTTGGAAGACGTGAATTTATTTTCTGTTGTAAAAAAATATGGAATCTATATATTCTTTACGTTTTGTTGTGTAAAAAAGCTACTTATACTTGATTTTAAAGGTTATTCATAGGTAAATTCAGAAAACAACTTTCTTAAAAATTTAAGATGAGGAGTTAACAATGTTGATTTGTGGATAAAAAAAATTAGCTAAAAATAGAAAAAATGTAGTATTAATTGAGAAGATCATTAAGAGAACATGTTCCTAAATCGCGTCGCAGTTTAACAAATGTTTGTTCATTTAGTGGTTTTTGAAAATATCTACTATTTGAATTTCGGTATTTACGTATTCTAGTGTAATATTTCCTTTTTCTACATTGTCATGTAAAAAGTGATGTTGTATATCTATATGTTTGTTACGCGAGTGATTTACAGGGTTTTTTGATAGATTTATTGCACTCGTGTTATCGCAATATATTGGTGATTTATTGATAATTTTGCCGAATCCGTAAGTGTTTGTTGCATGTATATCACTTGTGCACATGCTAGAGCTATTTAAATATATTCGGCTTCACAAGTAGATAAGGAGACACAATTTTGCTTTTTGTTAAACCATGAAACTAATGATTGTCCGATAAAGTGACACGTTCCGCTAGTACTCTTACGATCTGTTTTACATCCACTGAAATCCACGTCACTATATGAAACTAGTTCAAACGATGATCCCTTAGGGTGAAACAAACCGTAATCTATAGTACTGGATAGATATCGTAAGATACGTTTAACAGCTCTTTGATGAGATTCTTTTGGTTTTGCTTGAAATCGGGCATAAAGACATACACTCATCATAATGTCGGGTCGACTAGCCGTCAAATAAAGTAAGGAGCCAATCATACTACGATATAATTTTTCATCAAAATCATTTCTGTTATCATCTTTTGCTAAGTGGATACTAGTACTCGTCGGTGTTGGTTTGCTTGAAGTTTTATCCTTTTCAAAACAACATAGTAGATCGGCACAATATTTTTCTTGATGAATAAAGATACCATTTTCAAGTTGTTTTATTTGTAATTCTAAAAAGAAATTTAATTCTCCTATGTGAGACATTTCAAATTCATTTTTCATAATATTTGAAAATTGATTACAAAGATTTTCGTTAGTTGAACCAAAATAATATTGCCTACGTAAATTTGTACAACTAAAATGTCGTTATTTTCTCGTTTAATAAATAAAGTCGTAACGATTTTACCTATTTGGAAACCAGATGTAATTAAATTATTTTTAAGACGTTCGTATCAGGCACGCGGGACTTGTTACAAACCATATAAAGCTTTTTGTAATTTAAAAACATGGTCGGGATATTTTTCATGAATAAACAATGGAGGTTGTTCAACATATACGTTTTCTTTAATAAAACCATTTAAAAAATCACTTTTGGCATCCATTTGAAATAATTTAAAATTATGATGATTTGTAAAAGCAAGTAATGTATGTATGGCAACGGGTCTTGCTACTGGAGCAAAAGTTTCGTCGTAGTCGATACATTCTTCTTGATTATTACCTTGAGCGACTAGACGTGCTCTATTTTTAACTATATTTCCATTTTCATCCGCTTTGTTTTTAAATACCCATTTTGTTTCAATGATTGATTGATTTTCTAGTCTTGGTACTAATTCCCAAACAATATTACGTTCAAATTAATTTAATTCTTCTTGCATAGCTATTATCCAAAAATTATCATTTGAAGCTTCTTTATAATTTTTTGGTTCAAAACTTGACACAAATGCAATATGAATTATTTGGTTAAGTTGATTTCTAGTTACTCTGTAATTGAGATCTCCAATGATATTATTTTTTGGATGATCTTTTAGAATTCTAGGAGATGATACTAAAGTATTATTCTGTGTATTTGTCTCATTATTAAAAGAAGTTGTTGTATTTGTTATCGGAACTATTTATTCATCGTCATTAGTATGATGGTTAAGAAAATTTTAATCAAAAGAAACATGTAAACTTTCTTCAATTGTGTTATTTCATTTATTAAAAATTCCCTATGCCTTGCCACAATTCGAATATCCAACAAAGATTCCTTCATCGGCCTTCAGGTCGAATTTTCCTAAATTATCTTTTGTATTCAATATAAAACATTTTGATCCGAAAGTTTTAAAGTATGATACTTTAGGTTTTCTTCAAAAAAATATTTCAAAACAAGTATGTTTAGTACTAGGTCATATGGCTACTCGATTCAAAACATAACAAGCCATGACAATAGCTTCAGCCCAAGAATATTTTGGTAGACCACTACTATTTAATAGCGTTCATGCACATTCTTGTAACGTACGATTTTTTCTTTCTACTATACCATTTTGTTGAGGTGTGCGGGGAAAAGAAAAATTATGACTTATACCTTTTTTATTACAAAAATTAGTAAAACGATCATTTTCGAATTCTCCACCATGATCACTTCGAATATTCTTAATTTTCAAATCCATTTGAGTTTTAATTCTTTTAGCAAAAATCTTAAACACACCAAAGGTGTCACTTTTATGCTTTAAAAATAAAGTCCATGTATATCTTGAAAAATCATCAACTATTACGAAAACATATTTGTTGTGATTTATAGATCGTACTTGATTTGGACCAAATAAATCTAAATGTAATAATTCAAATGGTTGTTTTGTAGAAATATTATTTTTAGATTTAAAAGAGCTTTTCTCTAGTTTTCCAATTTGACATTCGTGACATAAATTTTCTACTTTGTAATTTATTTTAGGTAAACCTCTAACTAGCTCATCGTTTGCTAATTAATTAATATATTTAAAATTAATATGACAAAAAAATTTATGCCACAACCATGGATTGTCATGTTTGGCGGTTAAACATAAATTTGAATTTCGATTTATATTCATATTTAAGACATAAATATTTTTGTTCTAAAACCCTCAAGATAAGTTGTTTGTAATTGTCTAAAATATTACATCTATCTTTTTCGAAATTGATTGGAAAACCTTTATCGCATAATTGACTAATACTAAGTAGGCTGTGTCTTAAATTCTCTACTAACAAAACATTTGCAACAATAGGAGAGATAGAAATACCAGAGTTGATAACTTCTCCAATGTCAGCGACGTATCCTTTTGAGTTATCTCCAAAAGTTACTGTTCCACCATCGATGTATGTTATATTTGATAACATTTTTGAATTTTCGGTCATATGCTTGGAGCATCCACTATCAAGTATCTATTTCTTCTTATTTTTTATTTTGGGTACCTGCAAAATAAAAGATGGTTCAATTGGTACCCATATACTTTGCTAGAGTTCTAGATGTTAGGAGGAGTAAGTAGCCATACCCAAGAAGGTTTGGTATCTTTATGAACATAATTTTTATTATAGACTACATTATCAAAAAAATTATTAATATGTTTTTGTCTAATAAAATTATTATTTGTCTTAGGAATCCAAATTTTTATATTTTTGGTATACGTATTAGACTTAGGTGATCTTTTAGTCTTTTGATAAATATAAATATATTTCTTAATATTATTCCCCTTTTGTTTAGGAATATTTTTAATTCCTATTCCATTTCTCTTACCTGATGGTTTTGAAGTTTTGATAAGATTTTCCAAATCTTGTTTTCCTTTATTAAATTTTGAAACATTATTTGTAATTTTATCTAAGTTTTCTTTTAATTCTAAATTTTCAATTTTCAACGTTTTTATATTACTCTTTAAGTTGATATTTTCTTTTAACAAGTTATTGTTTTCTAGTCCAGTTTTTCCAAAATCAATAGCCACAATCTCATTTTCAACCAAAATATATTTAGTTTTTTCTTGAGATAATTCTAGTTCCTCCTCTAAAATAATTTTTTCATCTTTTAACATTCCTACTTCAAGTTCTAATCTATTTATTTTGGCTATATGTTCTTTATTCAATTTTTTAATTTGTCTAAATTTATCATCTAATTCCATGCTAAGTTCTTACAATTCATCATAGCTAAGTTCAGGATATACCTCATCAGTTCTTGCCATAAGGCAAACATGAGCTTATTCTCCGTCACTATCGCTGTCATTGTCTGATGATGATGAAGAATCCAAGTCATCCCATGTTACTTTGAAAGCTTTCTTCTTTTTAAAATTTTCTAATTTGTTCATTTTTATCATTGTTGAGATTGGGACAATCTTTCTTCATATGTCCAAATTGGTCATATTCATAACATTTGATTGACGTTTGATTTATAGGGCTTGATTTTCCTTTTTGAAATCTGGTCATTTTCCTAAATTTCTTGAATTTATTGTAATTTTGGCAATAAATACGATTTCTACTTCGGCTAAGTCAGAATCTTCATTTGTTGCTAGGAATGCTATGTTTTTCTTCTTCGAATTTTGTTCTTTTCATGCCTGAAATTTGGCTTCATAGAACATTAAATTTCCTGTCAATTCTTCAGCTAAGAGTGTTGAGAGATCATTAGCTTCTTCGATAGCTAATGCTTTTCTTTCCCCTCTGAAGTTAAAGAGTTGAGTATTCTAGATATTAAGTCAAAATTTATGAATTTGACTCCAAGTGCCATTAAATCGTGTTGAATGGTTTGGAATCTAGAATACATGTCTACTATAGATTCATTTTGTTTCATTTTGAATGATGAAAATTGATTTTGTAAAATTGAAATCTAGTTTTTTAACTTTGTTTGTGCCTTCGTGTGTAACTTGTAAGGTACGCCAAATATCAATATGCAATGTTACATAACATGACACGTGAAAATTCGTTCTTATCTCATGAAAAAAATAGAACATTCATAGCTTTGGCATTATTAGAAGCTGCAGTTTTTTGTGCATCATTCCATGTGTTCATAGCAGTGTCAGATGCTTCATATTTATTTTGAGTGGCTGACCAAATTTCTAATCCATTAGCTTCAATAAAAATTCTCATACATGTTGATCAATACGCATAGTTAGAACCATTAAGAAGTGGGGGTCGTTCTGTGGATTGACCTTCTTGAAAAATACTTACCATATTAAAGTGATTCAAAAACGTGTTACTGTACTCTGATCAAACCTCGTCTGATACCAATTGAAAGTCTACAGGGTGGATCGTGTAGTGTATATGCAAGTATATGTGGCAAAATATATGATGCAACTAAAACAATATTAATCTAAGTAAATATAGAATAAGCACAATGGAATTTTATACTGGTTCGGACCGCCCATCCTACGTCTAGTCCCGAAGCTCCCCTTTGGAATTCGACTATCAAACACCCTCGCTTCGCCCGGAGGAATAGGTTTGGTTACAATAAGTTGTTCTTGCCAAATGTGTGTTCTATAACACGGATATTGACTAATTAGTACAAATTCTTCCACTATATATCTAGAGAGTATTATCCGTGAGGAACTGAATATATAGAAGACCGAAATACAAGTATAGATTGCTAGAGATCTAGAATATATGATAGGGTATGTAATTAGAGAGCACAAGTAAGCAAGGTAGGTTATTCTCTTAATTCTTGATGATATATATAGTTGTAGAGAGGTTTCTTGAGTAGTTGCATCCATTAACTAGTGCTTTACGGTTGATTCTGTTGATGATGAAGAGTTGCAGCGAAGAGAAGCAGAGATGTCTATTCGAATATGGTAGTTGAAGTTTATATTTAAAATCCGAGTTTGAAATCAAACGTCTGGAATATGTTTCAGATGTCTGATACTATATATATTTTTGAATATAGTAGTAGATCAAACGTTTGAGTACAGTTGCCAGACGTCTGGTTCAATCTGTTTGTTGTTCCAGAGAGCTGTTTCAGACGTCTGGCTTGTGCATCCAGACGTCTAATATTGTGCATTTCAGTTTTTATGCTCTTTTCTTGTGCTTCGTTGATCCTATCGACTTGTAGTTTTTTGTAGTATTCTTTGAGCTTTGTTCTTGTCTTTCTAGCGATGTTGCTCTAGCAAGTACCTGTATATATAAATATATATGCATGTTCGATTTCCATCATATGGTTGTTGTCATTAAAACCGTCGACTTGATTTTCTAAAAATATCAAATTCTCTAACAAACTGTTAGAAGACAACTAGATGGTCTGTCCGTAACTTACTATTCCTACGGTCATTTGATCCTAATGGTTTTGTGGGCTCACCAATAACCTATCCCATTATTGTATACTCCTTTCTATGCATACACCTACTTTTAGTCCTATCCATGACAAAGCCCTATGCACTGAAATTTTGGATTTATATCAGTTAGGGCTAATAGTTGAAGTATAGGGCGCTACTCTACACCAGTCTCATCTGGTCTTCTAATCTCCGAGCAAATTCATCCTACCATAATCTATCCAAAATGATAAGAACAATAATTTCATTAGTAAAATCCTAGGCTAAATACCCTTCTTTATTTTCTTGGAAAAAAGTCTTTGCAAATGATTTAATCCTTGAAATCATACTTTAAAACAATGAATCTACACCCCTTTACTTTGTTTAAAATATTTATGCCATGATATATACTTTTATAAAATTATGTTGATGAATTTTGAAACCAATTGGAAGTTACCTCACGTCGAACCCATAGGCTATAAAGCCAAAACAATATAAAGCCATTATATTGATAAAACTCGAGAAAGATATAGTCGATGAGGGTCTTTGCCCCTCTTTAATATAAAAGATGTTAAAATCTTTGATTTATAAGCATAAGGGTATATAGTCGGAGTCAACCACTTCGTATATACTATAAAACCTTAAAAGAATAGCATTGACATAAGTAGATCTTAGCATCACTGCCTTAAGGAAAAATATGCGGCTTTATTAGAACTGAAGTCAATAGAAGCGGCACCATAACCATCTTTGAAAACATATATAAAAAAATAAAGTATGAGTGATAATAGGGGGCTACATAGCCTTCTTTGAAAACATGTGGTAAAGGTTAAAATGGCCAGCCATTAAGGTCGAAGCGATAAAACACGTCGTCAATGCCTTTCGGAGTCATTAATGATAGTGTGCAACATTGTTGCCTTAAGGAATTAGCTTTGGTACTGAAGATACGTGGAATGGAATCACATCGAGGATTATGGCATCGACTTTGATGCTGCGCCTCTTACATTGTCCATGGTTGATGTCGAAGACCTTAGAAGTGGCAAGATTGAAGGCAACATCGACCTTATCAGCATGGCACAATGGTAATTAGCATTAAAATTGAAATTTTACTAATAAAAGCAAGTTCTTTTCCAACTTCTCCATATATTTGTCAAATTCTTGTTGGTTAACAAAACTTAATCACGTTTCTTTTCTAGAAAACTAACCCAAAGCAGTTTTATCATTTTCAAAACATTTCCAAACCTTTAATCTTATATTAATACCTTAATATAATAATTAAGCCTTCTAGCATAATAATTCTTTAACCCTTCATCAACACTAGGGAAAAATTCCCAAAAATCGTAATAAATCCAATTTATTAGATCTTTAACGGATAAAAATTTCAGGACCAAAACCAATATTTAATTATTTTTAATAACTAAAACTCTAAATAATCCATTTTCTCCATTTGGAAAATCCATAATAAATTCCCACTTGCTTGAAAATTATGAAATTTAAAACACATCTCTAAGATAATATTTCTAACATCATATCAAAATTCCCAGCCATTTGGGTACCATATGATAGTTTTCCAACCCAAACATGTCAATAAATTATATAAATTCATCAATAAGCATATAATCATCCCAATACTCACACATGGCATAATAATCATCAAGACATTTCAGGTTTATGCTTAAAACCAAAAACAATAAATAAAACTTGAGATGCATAACTATTATTCACCTTGAATGGTTTAAGAAGGTTGAGATTTGTATTTGATTTGGTTACCCTAAGCTATAATCTTATTTCCCTAGCTTTACTTCCCTTGAAACCTTTATTAATGGTTGGGCTTAATTCTTTGATTTCATTTGTAATGAACGAAGCAAGGGAGGAAAGGAGAATGGGAAGGGTTATATTTAGGAATTATACTCTTTTCCTAATTCTCACCTTACATATCCTCATTCTCATTGGTGTTATAATTAATTCAATTAGTTCATTAATTAAGGGTCGACCCATACTAATTATAAAATCTCAATCTCCTTACCATTTTACAATATTTTATTTAATTTATCTAATTAAATATCCAAAATAATATTAATCAAAATTGTGGTTGTTAAGCACCTCCTCTTACGTAACTTTTGAAACTAAGTAAGTGGCATCGCCAATCATAGTGGTTGTTGATGTCGGCTATAAACTCCTAATCATAGTCGACCATGTTTTGGGCCTCATCTTCCTTCATTGTTTTAGCCATGGTTCATATAGTATATGAATTTGAAGTGGCCTGGAAAATCCAAAGTTGACCCAGAGTTTCTCCTCAAAAATCTTTAGGCTTGACTCGGGTTCTTTTGCACTCACAAGTGCTTTGGGTCAACTTTGAAATTTCCTAGTTCCTGCTTTGACTTTTATATGCGGTAAAGGATTTTCGACATTTTTTCCAGAAAAATGTCCAAGTACAAGAGGAGAAGGCAAATAGCTTAAGCAACTTTTGGTCAAGTGTAGGTTAACGGTCAAATTTCGGTGGGACGATTTTAGATAAAGTTCACATCGAACTCATTCGAGGATTTGATGGAACTTTTCATCATTACTTTACGTTAGACATTTCACTTTGGTGTCCCTACAAAGAGAACTAGTGTGTCTCTCTGAATGACGGTTCTGCTATTGTTGATCGTATGATAAAGGGTAAAATCCAACACACGGTTCTATAGTGTAGAATCTCGTTTTCCAACATGAATAATCTATTTACACAACGTGTTTGCAATCATTGTGCTTTGGATACAGGAACCATACTATACAGACTGAATTATATATCACTACCCATGTCAATGTATAAGATATGATTGGCCAACATAGGTTGACGCCCATTGAGTCTATACATTGGCTACATTGGGTGTAATTTGATTTCTACCCGACCTTGCTTATCTATGGACTTTTTTCAATAGTCATGAATCGTAGACGCTCCTCGCATCTCTCTATGATGGAAGTAGGTTAATCAATATCAGAGTTCATCCTGATTGCGACTAAGTCAACTTCTACGTCAGGATCTTTTAATACCCCATAAACCTAACACGAAATTAATTTAGGAAAATCAATTAATTAATAATAATGCTAAAAATAGAAATTTTGCAATGTCAAAAATTGGCCATAAAATTGCACCATTATGTTCATGGCGATCTTTCGAGCAGCTTTCACATATAAAGCTTCACAATCGGTGTTCAGACAAAGAAGTTAACAACTTTTGAAAATTACAGAGCGAAAATAATTCAAAAATTATTAAGGAATAAATATTAAGACCTCAAAGGTAAAGTAAAACATTGAATACAAACCTAACATTTAAGTAAGCATTAAAAATAATGATTAAGGGGACCATTAGTCGACCGCTCATTTAGGACCATTCGGCCGCCTATGTGGAGTGGTCGATCGGTTATTATTGTGACGGCTGGGGTTTTCCCTAGCCTGAATGGCCCATATTCTAAATTATTAAAATATTCTTGATCTGATGGTTTTGGCGCCTCCATGCAATTGTATATAACTATTTAGTCCCCTCGTTCTTTTCATGCAAATCTAAAGCCGAGAACGACACTTTACCAATTCTTTTCCTCTACAAAAATCTCTTTAACTCAATATATATGTGTGTGTGTGTGTGTGTGTGTGTGTGTGTGTTCATGGATTAGAAGAAGATTTGAAAGATGCAAGTTAAAGAGAAAGGGAATAAATTATATATATATGTATGTATATCTTCCCTAATATACAAATTTTGAATCTAATATGTATAAATAAATTGGTTATGTGTTATATAATAAATAAATGATAAACTGGAAGAAGAGATAAGGCCATCGCATAAAGCAAATCCAGGGAGATGCATTGGGAATTATCTGTGAGTGGAAATCTTAATTTTTTCGTAATAGTATCCTACATAGTTTATTTTTTAGATCGTACCATGCATTAGGAAATTATGCATATAAAAACTTTTCAAATCAAAACCCAAATTTTCCCTTAGGTGAAATATGTTGGAATCCTATTGTTTTATTTTAATACAATGGAATTAGATTTATTGTTATTACAACATGAATATTTTGAATTCCATTTAATTCTACTTCTCAGACTTTGATTGTAATGATAAAGAATTCTACATGAAAAATAGAAATCGGTGTGCAAAGTAAGGAAAAAGGGGATTTTTCCTCTCATTCTAATTTGCACCGTCTATTTCATCAGTCAAAATAAATATACTTTTTTTGCCATTTTAGTGACATACATTTAAAAAGTTAAAGGAAATATAAAATTAGAATTGTAAATTGCTTCTTTGAGGTCGTGGTTCTACTATATTAATATATAAAATGAAATTGAATGTTTTGGATTTCAATGTGAATATATACAAGTTCATTTAGTTTAGCTAATTTGTTGATGATGTTAGCTATTATGTAATTTGCTGTATTGGATTAGAGCTTGTATATAAATTGCAAATGTTAACATATTAGAATAACATATCACGCCGAATAAGAAGTGGGCAAATTAGCTAATATAAGAATAGAAACTAGTTTGCCATAATTTAATGTTAGCCATAAATGTAATAATAATATATATTCCTTTAATCTTGCAACTATAATAAATAAGGCATTTACTAAAGTAACTGACAAATAAATGACAATTTATAATCAATAGTAAATCAAACAAATGAGTTAACGATAATTATGGAATTTAATCCATAAACAAAAGGCCAATAAGAAGCTTCTTTATAAGGCCATTAAATACGTAATATCGTGAGGTATATGTATATTATGTATATGCTGTTATGCTGTTAAAGCATCTAATGGTTCTATAGCGGCAGTGGTGCAAAATTTATGGCATGGATAAAGAAGGGATATGGCGGAAAATAACGAAGGTGCAAATATATTTATTAGTTGTAATATCAAATATTTAAACTTATCCATTCCCATTCTCACATCATTTGTATATGAAAAGGAAATATTATCCAATCTTATTTAACAAATTCAAAGAATATAATGATTTATGCAGACTAGATTTGATGATTACAATAGGAATATTGAGTACTTATGCCTTAAAATTAATTATTTAACCTAACTTTGTTTGGTTAATAAAATTAGTCAAATCAACATTTGTACATTAATGTTGCTAAAACAGATGCTAAAAAGCCTAGATTTAGTGGGTGTCGCTGAAAATAGCAGGGCTTAATGTGGATTTACCGTTTAATAGCGCTAAATTGAAACACATAGCGGTTGAAGAGTGCTATGATCTATAGCGGGGATTTTGCAGGGCATTGGCGGGGCTTAACTGCATAGATAGTTTGCATATTTCAACATTTAATTTCATTGAGTTTGAATATGGCTAAGTTATAGGGATGCGAGGTCAGTTGAAGGCGCATGGAAGTCCTCCTAGCTAATCTGGCTACCAGTAATGTAACTTTTGTAACTGATGTGGGACATCGCATGTAATAAGTACCTCTATGGGCGTGAGGTTATTTCTAAATTAGTAAGGTAAATTTGCCCAGCTGATCTAGCTACCAGCACCTACAAACAATCGAACTAATGTGAGATGTCACAATTGGGTTACGAGCCATAAGGATGGGGAAATTCCAAGAGAAGTCTACTTTGGGTTGAGGTATTAAATGGCTGATATAGAGCCTGCCTCCTCCCTATTAAGAAGTATAAAATGACTTGGGGAATATCTCATAAATAACATTGGGTAATTCCAAGATGGCCTGCTTTGGAATTAAGGTATTAAATGGATGTTGGGGTCTTCTTCTTTCCTAATTAAGAAGTATTAAATGGTCGTGATTATCTTTTAGGTGTGTTAGTGAGATTCTGTTTGGGGGGGGGGGGGGAGGGGGAGGGGGTGGGGGGGTGGTCTGCTTCAGGATTGAGATACTAAATCTCTGGAGTGTTTGTTCTTCCCTGTGTAAGAAGTATAAGTGTTATATAAGAGATTTTCTATGATGTTGGTTAGGAAATACTGGGAGGGGTTCGCCTTAGATTTAGGTATTAAATGACTGTAGAGTCTACTTAGGATCTAGGTATTACCTGGTTGGAGTCTTCCTATCCTCATTTAAAAGGTTTTAGTGTCCCAGGTACTTTCTCTTACATAGTTAGGATATGATTATACAGCAGGTCAGTTGTTGCACCAGATATACTCCATAATTGTGTTCCAACCAGTTTTATAGTAATGGAGTTAGGCTTGTAGGTCCATTTACCTATAGTTAGAGATATACTTATAAAAGTATATAAATATGTATCACATAATACTTATCTGAATGCTTACTATTCATATATTGTTATTGTAAAACTTGTGGTTTTCATTCACCAAACATTATTTTCTAACTCCTTCCTTTTTATAACCAATAAGTTAGGTACATGTGGAGAATATGGTGGAGACTTTAGGGGGTTATCTATCGTAGTTATCTATTTATGTTGTTATGATGTACTCAGACTATGTATCAGACATGTTTTATTAAGACAATGTATTTTTGTGATTTAGGTACTTTATTTTATTATTATATTCTGCTTCTTCTGCTGTGAGACTTTGAAAGCATAGATAGATAGCTTTGCATATTGTTTGATTAATTATACCAACCAACACTAGTTCCAAAATGAACCTAATATTCGATAAGCTTTTACTAGGTCAAAAATTAGACATGTTTCTGAGAAGAGTGTTGCATTTGGTATCAAAGCATGGGTTATCCGGTCAACAAGAATAGGAATACATGAGAGTACATATTTATTATTCTTGAAAATATTTTCCAAAACCCTACTATATATATAATTGTACATATATGGACATACGCAAACACACTAGGAAGATTCTTAATTTAGCAAGTAATACTATCGTAGGAAGTTGTGACTAAAAATTAAACCTATAGATAGTTCGTAATTGCTGAAAAGAATGGATTGGAGGTCGGAAACTATACCTCATTGGAAATACCTACCATTCCAGGTATACTAGTATGATTTCAGAAATACTTAAGAGTCAAAGGGCAAGTCCCTATTCCCTAGCAAGTAGCAACAACGATGCTAGTTCCTTCTCCCGTTGAACCAACATTCTGTCTACTAGACTTCCCTAAGTTATATAAGGATTTTCTAAATATGGGTTGATGAGTATTCTTAGGCAATGAGGACTTTGTAGAAACCAAAGCTTGATCCATTATTACGACCACATATTCAGGGAACTAGAGTTGGAAGACTCAATCAGGAGTAAGCTTGCTGCATAGCACTTGAGATGGGAGGTGCTAAACGGGTGGACTATAGTAACTACAGAGAACGCTGACGACGGCATAACTTTGGCTAAATTTAGGGCTTGCTTTGAGTCGTGATTTATGTCCAACGCATAAGTGAATCTACAATTTGTAAAGTTCAATCATCGAAAACAAAGGGACTCCATGGTAAAGGAGTATATTAATAAATTCATAGAATTTTCCAAATTTGGGATGAGTTTGATAGATACACAAGCAAAGAAGATGATGAAATTTGTGAAGTGCATGAGTTCTCCCTTTAGGGTACTACTTTTTATCCACATTCTCGTATGTACCTCCCTTGAGACGCTAGTCAAAATGGCTTGCTCCATGCTGTTGGTAAAGAATAACGAGAGAAAGTAGGGTAGTCCAATAGCCAGGTTGAATCAAAGAAAAGGAACTTCTGCGAAGATAAAAAGGCCAAGCGAAAATTCAAGAAGGGAGGTATGACATGTCATAAATGCCGCAAGAAGGGGCATATCACTATGGATTACAGGGTGAGCTTGATAAGGGAGGAGTTCAAAGGGTAATGTTGTCATTGCCACAAAGAACTAGTATCCAAAACTTGCCAAGGAGGGGTCGGTCGTGCAAGCTTATTCCATTGAAGCCATTCCTGCCTCAAGCCAACCTGCTCCTAAGGACAAGGGAAAGTTTCTATGGAACGTATGACTATTATTTCCAGGAATACTATTCGCATCCTATTTGATTTAGGAGCATACATCCATCCATAGCTAGGAATAAAAAACTCAAATTGTCACTGACCCTAAGTTGTGTCAAATACTATTGGGGGTTCGACACATCTTTGTATGATTTCCAAAGAGCTAGTGGTGAATGTTTGTAATGCTTGCTTTACATGTAATGCACACCTTCTAGGTTTTGAAGGATATGGACTTGTCTTAGGAATGTACTAGTTATCTTACTATGGGGTTGTCTTAGATTATGAAAGGAACATTGTATGGTTGAGGAGTAATGGGAGGCAAGATATAGATTTTCAATACATGTCATATAACTCAGTTATGTTAAGCTATTTGTATTCACTTAGCCTGTTTCAAGATAAAATCTCATCCGTACCCATAGTTGGGAGTTTTCGAATGTTTTTGAAGAAGTCTCCGGCCTCCTATCCAAAAGAGATTAAAGTTTAGGATTGATTTATTTAAAAGGTTGCTGGATTGTCCTAAACCTTGTACATGATACCATATTGAAGAGGTTCAATATGGAGAATTACAATTGTGTAAACGTTCCAATGTAGTTTGGAATCGTCCTTTCTAAGAAGGATGCTCCTCATACCAATGAGAAGAAAGAGCATATAAAGAGGATCTCCTATGCTTCAGCCATAGGATCCATAATGTACGCTATGCTATGTACTAGACCAGATGTAGCTTACATATTCGAGTGAGTGAGTCGATGCTAGTCCAATACTGAAAAAAACATTAGATGGCTACAAAATGTATACTGAAGTATTTAGAAATCACTCGGACTTATTTCGTATTTATGAGAAAGAAGACCTCCTTATGAATTGCTTCAAGCTTTAAAAGTAACATTGTTGATAGTGATTGGTTGTCCGGTTATTTCTTTATGATTAATCGTAAAGCCATCGGTTGAAAGAGTTCCAAAAAGAGACCATGGTTGATTTGATGGTGGAGGCCGAATATACTGCCCTCAATGAATTAGCTAAAGAGGAATTATGGATGTGCAAGTTTTTAAGTGAGCTTGGAGTGATTCTCGATACCGAGAGTCCTATGGCGTTGGTCTATCACTTCTGTTACAATAATGCCGAATATACCACCTTCAATGAAGTAGCTAAAGAGGAAATATGGATGTGCAAGTTTTTGAGTGAGCTTGGAGTGATTCTCGATACCAAGAATTCTATGGCATTGGTCTATCACTTCTGTTATCACTTCTATTATACAATGCGGTGATTCATATCGCAAAGGAGCTTGGAGTACATAAGAAGTCATGCATATTCTTCGGAAGTTCCACATTCTTAGAAAATTGGTTAAGAAGAAAGATGTCATGATATAAATGGTAGATACCAAATAGAACCTAACAGATCCATTCACTAAGGGTCTAGCTTGATCAACTTCAAGAAGCAAATTTAAGGGTTGGGATTGAGATTCCATAACTGACCTTAAGTACAAGTAGGAGATTGATATAGTTAGGGGCATGCTCTAGGGGAAATTCTATAATTTATTGTAAATTAATCAACTCTATAATCAATTGTCGTTCGTAATAAAGGTGTATTCTTTTTGCTATGTATTTGTTATAACGTGTTATAAATAATTAAATATTCACCTAAAATATATTTAACAGAAAATCCATAAATGGTGTTTTAGTAACAGTAATTACAAATAGTTGTAATTATGAGTATTGTATCACAATTTATAATAAGCGCATCATTTTAAATATTCATAGCCAAGATGTATCGGGACTAGATATCGATAAATCCATTGAGACTAGAGTACGTAAGTCTCTCCAAATATTGGGCGGTGTATTACTCAGTTTGGATTTGGGATGATAATAGGAGAAGAAGGCTATAAAATTTGCTAGGGGAATGAATTCACTATAGTGGGAGTCAACTTTGAGTCAAGCACCATTTGGAGCAATTTTTGAGGGATTAGTTGAGGTGTCTTTGTTGAATGCCATGAGTAGAGATTTAAACAAGAAGGCAGTGTTAATTGAGATCAGAACAAGCGTAAGGTTGGAGGACTAATAGGTAGGGAGAGTAAGAAGCATGTTACTATATGTAGGAGGTGTAATAAGATTGGACACATAGCTAAGAATTATAGGGTGAATCTCCAGAAGAGAACAATGTGTTACCAGTGATAAAATAGGACATTCGATAAAGGACTATAGGTCGTGGACAGTCAAGATAACTGGGATAGTTGAATGGAGTCATTTGATAACCCACACCTCCATTCAAAGCCTATGGTGACTTTTGGGATCGCGTCATGCCAAGAAGTACGAGCTATTGGGTTTTCATACATTATAGAGAAAAAAGAAATAAGGATAAAATTTAAGACATTCTACACTTTTCAGATCTCACAGCTAAAGCCAAAAAGATAAAAAATAAACAAAATCATCATTTTAGAAAATATCTTAGAAAATATAGTCTTAAAATATATGTAGTCACAATTCATAGTTTAAAGAAATACTGCATATAGTCTGATAAGTACAAAATATGAAAAATAGTTACATGGAGAGTAATAGAAAGTAATATGAAAATGCTAATGCATAGTTCGCCTCTCCATGAATATTAGGTTCGGACCAATCACTGCTGCTTTGTCCTTGTGTGGTGGGTAAAAAGGAAAGAAGTGGGTCAGTCAAAATTCTAGTGAACGAGTTGCATCATTAGTATATGGAGAACATATGCAATTAACTTCATTAATACGCTATGTGACCTAATATGTCCTACTTGTGTTTGTGATCTCCTTACTAAGGTAGGTTTAGTAAACCTAAGGCTAAGTTGTTAATACCAATGTCAGGTATGTGTCAACCAAGTACCAATATAAGATATTTTAAAGTAGCATGATAATATTAAATATCAGACATGTGTTTAACATGTTATAAATGATATAGTATTATGTTATACTAATGTTAACTTTTTAAATATGTGGATAAATAATGTCAAATTGCTATCAAAGACTAACTGATAATAGTTTATGGCTTACGATCTATTTACTAAAATATTCTACTAAATACAAATCATTATATATGCTCATAAAAATTGAGAAATTTGTATACTGTACATCTATATTAGTTCCTTTATTTTATACTAAATTCACTGTTTCTTCAGTCATCAGTCATTTGTATTACTTTCTCAAGATTTTCATATTTATAGTTTCGTTGTTTTCATTTTCACATAATTCATAGAATAAGCAAAATTGATTTAACCGGTTACTACTTTAGCTCATTACTTAGCGATCGTCAAATATATAAACTTTACTACTCTTTAACTTTTAGTTCTTGGTGCATGATAATAAACTAATAAAACAAACTTTCATAAGTTAACTTACCAGTTAGAAATGGTGAATAAAAACAACTAAAAGAGAAGTTGCACTTTCATGACCTTGTTTTTGTGGTAAACTCATCATGGAAAATAAAATATATGAAATAATAGAATATGTAGAGTTATTTTATTGAAAGACTAATGAAGAAGACTATAACTGCATGGTTAAAACTAAAAAATTAGCGCATTGGGATTTCTATTATGGTCTAGATATTGTCATTCACCATAATCAAAAAAATCAAATATCAAGAATGTGAAGATATATTTTTGTAAATACATTTTCTCCAACACATAAAATAATGAACGATATTCTTAAAATATATTGTTAGAACCTCCATTCTATAGTCTCGATGACAACAACAATACAATCATATATACGTTTCAAATATCTTTTATGTAGGGATAATTCACTTCAAGCAAGAAGCTGATCCTGATAGGAAGACATGAGGAAAAGCACAAGTGATAAGTTAGTAGTATGTATATATATGGTCGTAGAATGACTATGTAAAATCTCCTTAAGTATACACACACACACTCATGCACTGAACTTCATAAAAGGCCAGGATTAGACGTCTGAGGACCCAGACGTCGGAACTTGGTTATTGGAATTTTTTTAATATACAGAAAAAAGCCTATATGTGACCTTTCACACCAGATATCTGACTCTTGGTTCAGGATTTTTAAAAAAAGGCAAAATTATCAAATCTGAAAAGGTGTTTCTATATCTCTTCATACCTGAACAGAACCAACTCTAGATCAAAAGAGAAATTGAAGCAATGATTTATCACAAGTATACAATCAAAATTATATTCATTTTGATCTAAACCCTTCTAAGCACATACACGTAAACATTATTATAGGAATAAATAATACTTGTAGACAAAAATCAATGTTACTTAGAACATGCACTTGTCAAAGAAATACTCTTGTATCAAAAGCCTATTCCTCCGAGCGAAGCGAGGGCAATTGGTTAGTGAAATTCCGAAGGGGAGCTTCGGGACTGAACGTAGGACAAAAAGTCTGAACCAGTATAAATTTTTTGGTGTGATCTTTTTCATTTTACTATTATCTCATTATCTTAATTTGTCGCATATATAATAATTATTTGTCATATACATAGTATATGATCCGTATAGGTTTTTCATATATCAGGTATTTCATACTAAATATCGGAATGATATATCGACGAATATCAGACGATATATCAATAGTGATACTTTTAAGTGTTATTTTAAAAGTATCAGCTTATGAGCGATATGAGATATATCAGCGATATTATCCAATATTAACTACATAGACCCAAGGGTATAACTATACCAACAACTTGTTTACACTCAGGGTCGAACAACTAATCGAACCTCAATTCAACTATGGATCTGTAAATTACTCATGGAACTACTGAACATAAGTTCGCCTACAGTATCAACCTTGGGACTATAATCCCAAATTACGACTACATGTATCGTATTAACACGTTGAGGAGGAACCCGCAATAGCAACTCATGCCAAAGACGTCTTAGGGTCTATTGCATACGTGTCCACTCTCAATGGTAATATAACGCCACTTATTACACAACGTTAGGCATCCAACAACAATGCAATATCACGTCCTTTTCACCGTGTATACCAAGGAATCTTTCATTAGTTCCAGGCCACATGCTTCTCTAGACATCATCATTAGTGTTGCATGTATATCATAGAACCTACTGTTAGTGCAATTTACAATAAAATCACCCCAACTGGATATCGACCATGCCAGATAAATAGTGTCTAGGCCTTATTACCAATGTACATAGTCCCCTAACATTCTATAGTCGCCAACATAAGGAACTAACTTCCTCATTTATACTAACATCCATACATAAACTGTCTATATAAATAAAGTTATAACCTGAGCCTTAGGCTAAGATTCAGGTTACGCTAGTAAATTGATAACAAGTCGACCGCTAGTCATTGGGCAGGTCGATTAGATCGAGTGAGCCTGTCGACCAGTCGTGTTGTTTTAATATATTTTTTGGTTTAATTATATTCATTCTTAGTTAATTACAAACTAGTCTAGTGAACCCTATTCTATAAATTTACAGTTTATAATTGTTTTACAGTTTCACCTTTAATTTCATATACACTTTCATATTTAATTCTAGAAAATCAAATTAACTTAGGTTAAGGATCAACATGATTATATATATGTATGTATGTATTCAATTCAACAAAAGGGGAGTGTTCCACCTAAATCAACTCTTATCCAACTAATTTGACTCTAACTAAATTTAAATTAAAAAAAGATCACATTGATAAGGGCTAAATTACCATTAAATTTCAAATCTATTATAATCCTCAATTAACCAATATTTTAGATTTAAACCAAACCAGTTCTAGATCGAATAGGGTATAAATAAACCTATTACATATAAATCACTATATAAATAATGAACCCACTCACTTTAGAGAGCTATCTTCTTTTTAGTTCGCTTGGAATCGCCTCGGCTTAGTGTAGAACCCCCCTTGATTTGATTTGATTTGATTCTTCCTCCTTTAATCTTTTGAATTTAATTTTAATTTTTGTGAAGAAAAATGATTTGAAGAGGAAGAGGGTTAGGTATTCAATGAGATGGAATTTTGTTATGGCCAAACTAAGTTAGGGTTCTGAGTATCAGGTTATCATTATATTATAGAGGTACGAAATAATGTCAGTCGTTAGATTATTTTACATAAAATCAATGTTATTCAGCTAATCCAAGCCCTAGCCTGAACGCTTCGACCGGTTGAACGCTTAATTCAGAGCGGTTGACTGCTAAGGGTCGATCCGTCCAAACAATGGTGTTAATCAATGGAGCTTTTTCTTAATTTAAATATTTCTTTTAATTTTTATATTTAGTCATTTCTATTTCCATACTTTCAAACATTAATCACTTTTTAATGTGAGCTCTAATTAAAAACTTTATATATGAAATTTCTCCAAAAAATCGCTATGGATGCAACAGTGTAAGTTTCATAGCCAAATTTGGACATTTGTGAAAATTTCATTTTTACCCCTGTTATATTTTATTCAATTCTTTTATTAAATATCTAGTTAATTTTGCAGGGTGTTACATTCGCCCACCTTAAAAGGATTTCGTCCCTGAAATCTCCAAGGATGGGAAAATCTACTTGTACATGTGAAAGTTAATACTGATAACCATCTACTCATCCATCAATTGCTGGCAACCATTGTCCTTAGTTCAAAATTATAATGCAATATGTACACATAGGTACAGAATGCATTTGAACCTATGTTAATACAAAAATTAGCCCGTCTCTTGATCTATTTAATCTCCTGCATATGCACGCGCGACTTGATGTTGTGTTGTTATTGGATCCCAACATGGTGTGATAAGAGTCGTTACGTTACCATTGAGATGTGAAAGTGGATGCAGCGACGATGAGACACTTCGACGAGTAGGCATTGTGGGCTCCTTCTTAATGCGTAACTAGGGTACATGTAGTCATAACCGTGGGAAACTTAGTCACATGGTTGGATATTTATAGGGAAATCTATGTGGAATAGGTCTAGTAATTATTAGTCGATCATTAGCTGTATTGAGTTTCGATTAGTTGTTCGACCCTAAGTATGAACTTGCATATGTAGTTAGTGTAGGTGTGTGCTGAGTTAAACCCCTTAAATAAAGAAAACAAGTAACCCACGAACACTTATAGGACATTCTAGGTCACATAGAGTTAACTCGACTGCATGTGATTGCCATGTATTAATGACGTACTTATTCACCCGACTTTCGTCTAACCCACCCTTTATCCTTTATTTTCTCCCACCATTGGAGGATATGGTAGTAGGTGATTGGCCCAGCTTTAGTATTTGGAGAGACAAGTTTGACATCAAAGTTACTTTTATCCTATTACCCTCCATATACTATTTATCGTGCTTAGTATTTTATTAGACTATTTAATGTATTTCTGTATATCATGGGTTTGACTACGTATTTGTTTTGAGACTATATTTTGGATATTTTCTGGGATGATTATGTTCAGTACTTATATATTTCCGTCTTCTACTGGATATATGAAAGTGTAGTATGTCTTAGATTTTATCCTTATACATTTAGTCTTGGAAATGTTTTAAAAACCCTTGATAGCTCGTACTTTTCGACATCGACATGAGTCCAAAAGTCACCCTAACTTGGATCGGTATGTTAGAAGGTTTGGGTTATCATAATTGGTATCAGAGCTTTAGTTTGAAACTCCTTAAGGATTAGGGGTGTATTGAGATAACGTACTTAGAAAGTTTTCCAAATTTTTTCCCCAAATGTTTACTGAAATGTTTTCCAAAAAGGTTTTCAAATGGGTCAAAGTGTGTGTGTGTGTGTGTATAAGCTTTTCAAAAATTTTATATAAGTATAACATGAATAAATCCTTCCATTTATTCTTGCTAATGCTATCTGCAGAAAAGTTCTAAGAAATTCCTAAAATCACAGATAGAAAGGATGAGTGATCCTTTTGGTTGCGACTTAGGTGATGCGTCTAGATTTTGGGTGTGAATGTTTTGGTTTAGTTCCGTCGGAATCTATAAGAAAGAGGTCATGTCGAGCTTAACCTTAATAGAGGAACCATAGAGCGAGCGCCAGGTGCAGTTCCTGCCCATCCACCCATCGTTGATTTTGCCAATCTGTTTAAGGACTTTATGAGCCTAAGGTGGAAGATGTATGTGGGGATGAGTTGTATGTAGATTTGAGGACTTGGATTCCTACTTGTGAGGGCATTTTTGGATTGATGGGCCTTACAGGCGATGCTAAGAGATAACTTGCTACTTAGCATTTATAGGGGGAGGATCTGAATTAGTGGGATGTGGTAGTCAACGAGATTGATGAGGGAAAGATTATTTAGAGGGAGTTTAGGAGATGTTTTGAGATGAAGTTTCTGTCCAGGATTGAAGATGGAGTGCAGCTGGTTAAGTTTATTATTCATTTACAACAAGGAAAAATGTTGGTGAAGAGTATGTTAATCAGTTCAATGAGTTGGCTAGGTTAGGAATGGAGCTGATCAATACCCCTCACAAGAAGGCTCTGAAGTTCGCTAAGAGACCGAATTAACCTCTTTAGGATTTATCCCTTACTCATGTTCCCATGAATGCGACTTTTAAGGGATTGGTGGAGATGGCTTTGCTGAATGCTATTTCCAAGGAGGAAGTGAAGGGGGTGTCTAAGAAGACGAAAGGGAAGACACCCAACTAAACCAACATAAGGGTGGAGTAGGACCCAAGGGAATGAATAAGAAGCAAGAGATATAGTGTAGGAAGTGTGACAAGAAGGGCATTTTTCAAGAGAGTGCAAGGCAAGTAATTCAAAGATTGAGTGTTACAATTGCAATCAATATGGGTACATGAGGGGGGGATTTTTGACACCTTAGACCTCTACCCAAATGGTTATAGAATATGCACTGGACGTTGTTCCTTGCTTGAGTGCATCTCTAGTTGCAGATAAAGGGAAGAAGGTCGTAATCGAAGGCGTGTTAAATTTATCTGATTTACATTCGTACCTTATTTGACATAGGGGCATCTCACTTTTTTATCTCGAGTAAAATTATGGATGAATTACACTTAGACATTAGCATAGTTACGGACCCTGTAGTTGTATCAAACCTATGAAAGGATCGGCTTATATACTTATGATATATAGAGGCTTGAAATTGTTTGTTTTGGGTTCTAGTTTAATTGCGATGCTTTTATCTTATGATTTTCTTGGTTTGGTTATGGGGCTATTTTAGATTGTGATAGGAAGGTTGTTAAATAGAATACTTGTAGTGGACGCAGTCTAGAGGTTTATTGCGATCACAAAGGTTCAATTAGGTCGAGTTACATATGTTCATTAGACTTATCACATAATGAATAGATATAGTGGTTGTAGTTAAAGATTATCCAAATGTCTTTTTCGAGGTTACTAGTCTCCCATCCCAGAGAGATCAAGTTTTGAGTTTATCTTGTGGAGAACACCAAACATGTTGCCTTACCATTGAGGCATATGGCTCCAAAGGAAACAAGCGATTTGAGTAAGCAAGTGAATGGGCTGTCGGAGAAGGGCTTCGTTAGGAGGAGTATTTCAGAGTAGGGAGCGCAAATTGTGTTTGCTACCAAGGAAGATGGTTCTTTTAGACTTTGCGATGATTATCGAGAGCTTAATAAACTAACAAAGACCCATTTCCCTGCATAGACGATCTCTTCGATCGGTTTTTTAGAGCAAAAGGGTTCTCACACCTTGATTTGGATACCAGATTCCACCAGTTGCACGTAGCTGAGGATAGTATTTGAAAGATTGCTTTTCATACAATCGACGAAATTTACAAATGGTTAATCACGTCCTTCGGACTGACAAATGCACCCGCCTACTTTGTTGACTTGATGAGCTGAGTTTTTAAAGGGTTGCTTAATAAGTTTACGATGGTTTTGTGAATGACATGTTATTCTATTCGAAAAGCAAGGCGGAGCACAGGTTGAATTTAGAAGAAGTTCTCAATACACTTTATGAGCATAAGCTAAAGGCAAAGTTTTTCAAGTGTTATATCTTGCTTGAGGAGGTATGATTTTTTGGAACACGTTTTGTCAAAATATGGGCCGGCGGTCGATCCTGTAGTTATTATAGTAATTGCAGTACATGATTGGCATGTGCTAAAGAATGCCATAGAAGTGAGAAGTTTTGTAACACCCTTAATTTTGGCTTAACATTATTCAGAAGATTTAATTGTATAGATTAAGCAGAATAATTTAGCAGGATAAGAAGGAGGAGATTTGATAATTAATTGGGTCAGATCTCAACTAATCAACTAATAAGATTGTTTTAAAACTTAATATAGAAGGTAATAAAGGAGAGGGAAAATTAGAAATAAAGCCTTACTTCATCCTCTAAACCCTCCATCTCTCATTCATTCTCATTTTACATTCACAAAACAATCAAAAGGAACCAGAGAGGCTGACCACAATCAAGGAAGAAAAAAGGGGAAACTAAAGGGGATTCAAAGGGAAAATCTTAGAGCAGCTAAATTCCATCAAATCTCAATCTTGTCATCCAATCTAAGGTGAATAATAATTAACCAACTCTATTAACTATGTTTGAATTTGGTTATGGCTAATTTTCGAATTGATCTTGATTGTTTTGCCATGTTATGGATGCTTGGTTATCATTTGGATAGAATACTGATTTATGGAAATTTTATGGAACTGTTATGATAGGTTTTAAAGATAAAATCTAAGTTTTTAATCTTCAGTTGATTTGATTTTCCGGTAAGTTGTGTAAAACATTATTTTAGAGATGAGTTTTTAATTTCATAATTTTCCAAGTTAATATAAATATTTTATAAATTTTCTAAGAAGGAAATAGTTTTAATTTCGGATTTTAATTATTAAAAATAATTAAATAATTATTTTGGTCTCAAAATTTTTACAAGAGAAAGGATATATAAATTCAGATTTTCAATGATTTTTTGGGATTATTCCCAAGTGATTATGAATTTCTATGAATTTATTATGCTATAAAATCATTTGAAGTAATATTAATTAAGGATATTAATTAATTAAGAGGGTAAACATTCTTTGAGAGATAAAACTGATTTGTGATAGTTTTCTAAAAATAAATTGGTTAACTTTGTTTTTAACCAATAGAAAATTGACAAGGGATTAAAGTTGGTGAATACAAATTCCATAATATAGAAATAAAACAGTTTTCATATTGATTATAATATTGCCATGACATATGTTAGAATGCCGGATGCCTAATGATGGATGATGTCCATGTTGCCACTATAAAATTCGACGTCAACTTGAATAAATGCATATGATATCAACTTATGTTGGCATGGAATGAATCTATTCAGGTTGAGAATATATACGTGTGTGTGTTGTGTGTGTGTATGGACTGCGACATACCATTATTTTAAAATAAGTGATTTCGTAACTCACCAGAACCATTTCAACATCCCTTGTTCTTTTGTTTATGAAACCCATATCATACAGTATTGATGCCGTAAGTCTTTAATTTTGAAACCGATGCTTTAAAGGTTTTGATGCCACATATTTTCAACAACCTTTAAGTAGCGGCATTGTCATTGCAATTTTATGAAGTCAATATCAATTGTTTTGCGACATAATAATCGAAGTACCATATTTTCAACATCATGGTTTTAGATAATTGATGACAGTAGAAATTGATTTTAACTTGGGTAATTGACATCGTCGCTTGTTAGCTCCGACATCACATGTTTTCCTTGTTTTCGGCAACCAGGTTAAGCGGCTTTGGTGCTACAATTCTTTTATTTCATAACTGATGCTTTATAGGCCAAGAAGCCTTGTATCCTTTTGCAAACAAAAAGTAATTTTTAAAGGCAAAATTGCCTATGTCTTAAGGAAGACAATAATCTTGTGATTTCGGTAGTATAGTTTTATACTTTATAAAATTAGAGTTTTGTTTTCGAATCTAGGATATTGGTCCGATATCGTTTTTAATGACATGAACTCTATAAGCTTTCTATTTTGAATTATTATATCGACAGCTCGACAAGCCATGTGTTTTATGAGTTTAACAACTTCACTGGGGATACCCATGTATATTATTTTCGATATGCCATAAGTTCAAGGGTTTGACAACCTTATTGGGAAAACCAATAAACATAGATTGGACACTTGGATGAATAATGCTATATTCAAATTGCATACTGATATTTGATAGGTTCATAATCATCCTAGGAAAACTATGACATGTGTGATGGATAGTACACATAATACTAGAGATGGATAGTCTTTATATGGTCCATGATGTGTTCATAGTCATCTTTGGAAAACTATGATATTTGTGATGGGTAGTCCACATAATACCGGAGATGGATAGTCTCTATATGGTACATGATGAGTTCATAGTCATCCTAGGAAAACTATAATACGTATGATGGATAGTCCACATAATTTAAAACAAATGAGACATGTGTGATGGATAATCCACATGAATTTTAATTAAATAAACCATGTGTGATGGGTAATCCATATGGACTGGGATAGATAATCCATATAATGTTTACTTATGAGATGGGTAGTCTATATAAATATAAGATGAACAGTAAGATTAAATTTAGATGGATAGTCTATTAAATTAAGATGGAAATCTTTATATGATTTGGGTGGGGTAAGGGAGTGTATAACACAGTGGGGACAGATTAGTCAGAGTTACCCATGTTGCATGCCTGCAAATGATTATTTTACCATGTTCTAACCATTGTGATAGTAGATGTATGAATTTTGATTGACATAATTATTTAAGATACCAGTGAGGGGAAAAACTGTTCCGCTCTGCGGCGTGTGCTCGCTAGATATCTATTTTGGTTCGAAATGGCAGGTTATTATTCATACCACACTTTTTATCCGACCTGAAGTTTTTTTCCCTTTAAACTCTTGGTTGCTCATTTGAGTAGGCCGGAAGTAAGGGTTTATAGGTTTCTAGATTAGATGAATAAGCTTCCAAAGACATGTAGGTGGCAACCTAGCTATTAATAAGAGCTTTTATCTTCCGCTTGTGTTGTTTTGTGTCTAAATGGATGTAATGAATTGAAGTTATAACTATCAAGTATTGGACTCTGATCAACCAAGGGGGCATCTTTATACGTCATCTTGGAGTATTTTGTAATAATTATATTTTGTCTGAATGTAGGATCGAATAACATCATGTGATGAATATGAAATTTTATTTATTTATGAAATGAAAACGTTTACTATCGAAATGTGTTTGAAAATTTTCATATTCTTATGTTTTTGATGTTATTAATAGAATTTATCACGACCACATTTTATCACCAGAAATTAATATTATGGATGACTGTAGCATTCGTAACACTCAGTTTCGAGCCTCAAAATGGGAGATGTTATGGTTTGGTATCGAAGCATAGGTTTATGTAAAAATTCAAAAGATTAAAAGTTTTTGAAAACATAATCTAATGAATTAGTCAATAAAATTGGGGTATGGAATAACGCTATAGTAACGCACTTGTAATTACTATATATAAGTATGTATTTTCCCCTCTCTCTTAGGCTTTTCTTTTGTATGTTATTAAGGCTCTTATGCAGATTATGAGAAAACAAGATATGGAAGCATGAAAAGGAAGTGTGAATCTAGGTAGAGGAAGCACCACAACCGATGGAAATGTTTGATCCGCACCGGAAGGAATTTGGGTCAACAAGCTAATATCAATGTAGGTATTGCAAATCCACTAGTAGATATGGGGACTATGTATTTGTCCATTGTCAACATGATGTAAGCCGGAGCTGCCGTTGATTTGGCTGGAGGGAATGTTGCTAATGCAGAAGGAGCTAATCTCATGGTGCCTATTGGTAATAACTATGCTAAGTTGAGCTGGGATTACACCAGTCTTATAGGAAAGCTTTTTCCTGGAACAAAAGATGCTACTAAAGTGGAGGACTGGCTATTGCACTTTAAGATGATTTTTGCCGATCTAGGTTTGAACGATGATTTGAAAAGGATGTTAGCATCAAGGCAGTTGCAAGGAGCTTCTTCGTACCAGTGGAACAGGATGACCATATGTGTATCAAAAGAAACTTGGGATGAGTTTAGGAGGAGGTTTGAGGAAAAGTTCCCGTCTGAGATAGCCAAGTCAACTTCTTAGGAAATTTATGGAATTGGAGCAAGGAGAAATGTTTGTTCAAGAGTATATAACTAAGTTTGACGAGTTGGCCAGATACAAATATGCCACCATTGATACCGTGATCAAGAGGAATGACAAGTTTACCTGGGATTTAAGGCTGGAGATTTCTAGGGTTACTACACCACATCTTAGAGCTCCAGGTGATGTAGTGGTGGAAAAGATTATAAGGAACAAGTGTAGGATCGATTTCACCCTAGAGGGGAGGGGTAAATAGGGTAATACTGATAATTATAAAAATTATTGCGGAAGCTTATAATATTATTTCAACACAGATAAATCAAAATAATAGCAGCACAGATAATAGCAGAATAAATGCAGAAATAAAACGACACGAAATTTACCCAGCTTCGGCAAAACCCTGAATACGTGCTTTGTAACGACCCGAGTTTCTGACCAGAAATCCGGTTCATCTTGAAGAAAGAAAGGGATGAGAAAATAGAAAGATAGAGAAGAAAGAACAACAACATCAGAGTCTCACAGCGGAATGGAACAAGATATAATAGAGCACATAACTATTACATAATTTACATATATCAGAGTAATACAGATAACACATCACCTACTAGACAGTTATGAAAACCTGTCTAGTTAACACAAGTCAATATACAATACAGATAAACAGCTCAGAGGTATCAACCCAACGGAATACTATATATATATATATATATATATATATATATATATATATATCTACAACGTAGAAGCCTCCTGCTCCATTGCTCCTCCAGAATTCGTCAAATCTAACATGAATCCCTTGGCTACCCGTAAAAATTTGGGTACCCGAGAGTATAGGAAAAACAAAAATAAACTCCGGGTCAGACATAGGTCTGTTGTGAGTAACAGGTTAAAGTTGCTTAACTTTGAAAAACATTTGAAAGTAAAGGTATCACGTAAGACTCCCCACAAATAAACACGGGTAAGTTTTTACCTTACGCCAACCAAAACATTTGATAGGAAATTCAGTGATATTATAATAGGTCTAGGGTTTTCAAGTAAATAGAAAATAGCCGAAATTGTTACATTCATTAAATTCCAGCTACTAGCCACAAAAGTGGGTAATAAAATCAAAACCGTTGGCACTTATTGGATTGTGGATTCCATACAATGGCAGGGCTACTGGGGTACCGCCCGTCACAGTACGTGGCCTAGATCAACGTACCGAGGATCACTCCCGACCCCCTGCAACACAAGGCCGGAACCATTCCTTACTGAACAGTCCCGAACAAGACAACCCCGACAGTTGGAGCTCACAACTGCCCACACAGCCGAATAAAAAGGGACATCTAGACAGGGGAAAATCTTGTCCTGCTTGGGCATGACCCACCTAACCTTGCTGCACCTCCCCTGTTTTAGCCATTCCCGGTTGATGAGGCTTGAGGCTACGATTACCTTTAGAGAACACATTTCTTAGAATGCTCATCGTCCGCCTGACGATGGTTTGTAAGCATTCAATCCACACAAGTTCGTTCCGGGTTCGAACGAAACCGAAGGCATTATCTCGTTACACTCATTTTGGAATCACCCTCAGAGTTAACGACGATAACCCTTGCATTCTGAATCTTCATCTTCACTTCAGATTCATGACCTATCGTTAATTTGGAATCGATGTGGTTTTCGGAATTCCAAATATGGAAAACCCGATCCCGGTCTCATCGAAATCCATAACGTGTCTTTTAGGGCCAAGTTGTCTATTTAGTCTTAACAGTTTAATTCAAAATAATTCAATACACACACAGATAGATAATTCACAATATCATAATAGATAGTCAACATCAACATAAACAGATAACCAATATTATCACTTCAAACAGATAATGCATATTATCATAACAGATAATTCATATTATCATCATATTTAAAACAAAGCATCCATATCATATAGCATCAATTTCTCATATCTGAGATCTTAAATCATTCAAGGTAAACAATTTCATCCATCCATATATAAGCAATCACATAAGCTATAATTAATTTAAAATGAATTAAACTATATATATCATCTCTAATTACTTTAAAGTAAATTAAATTAATTACTTCACCATTTTAAATCTTGCTTATATAATTATTAAACGGTTATCAATCAGTTAATAAATCATTCACTAATTATTCGTTTCAATTAATCATACTTGATTAATTAAAATTTAATTATATTCAAGTAATCGTTCTTAAATTATTTTCACAAATTAATTATCTTATCCAAATATAGAAATTAATCTTAAATTACAAACATTACATTACTTCTTAATTACACTAATTTATTACTCTTTAATTATTGATTAATTAATCTAAATTTATCATCCCATCACTAATTATATCAATTAATGATTTCTAATTACATTTTAATTAATTCCCTATTTAAATTAATTACCTTAAGTAATTAATCTTCAATTAAACCATATTTATTAATCACCTCTGATTAATATCATTTAGTAATTAACTATCTTTAATTACTCCATCAAATAAATTAATTGCTCCTTAAATAATTTTCTCTAATTAATTCCCTGATTAATTATACAAGTAATTATATTCCAATTACTTTCATTATTAAATCACACTCAGTTAATTACATCCAGTAATTATCTTCAGTTACTTCCCTAAGTAATTATACTTATCACATCATCAAAATGGTTGTCTAAATTAATCAAACTTAATTAATTAACTTAAACAATTCATAGAATTTATTACAATGAGTAGTTAATTTCTTAATTACTTCCGTTGAGTAATTATACTTAACAATTCACAATTGCTTATCTTAAATAAATAATTTAATTAATTATTAAAAATAATCCTATTAATTGATTATTCCATAATTTTAGTTAATGACCCTGATTAACTAATTAAAATTCTTTAATTACTTTCCTAAAGTAATTAACTACGATTTATTTTCAATTACATTTTAAGTTAGTCTTAATAACTCATTAATTAATCCTTTATTAATTCATTAATTGATTACTAATTATTAATTTAAAATTAAACCGATGATTTCTTAATTACCAATTAATTTACCTTTAACTTATATCTTATTTAAATAAATTTAACTCTTAATTTCTGAGTTAATTAATTCTAGTCATTCATTATCCACTTAGTTAATTTGGTAATTACAAGCCTTAAGTTTTTAAGACCTTTTTCTATTTAATGATCAATTTATCATTTATAAGCTATTTAATCAATTTAATTTAAAGTTTCTTTTAAACTTCATTTTAAATTTAAGATTTAAAATGAAATCAAATGAATCTTATCAATTCCAAACTCCTTTTTATTTTACAACTGAAAGAATAGTTATCTTAAAATAGAAGATTAAAGGAATTTACACACGGTTTCATTTTGAATTCAAATCTAATTTAAAAATTATCTTTATCATTCAAATTTGTTTAAAACAAATTTTAAATTTGAAAATCTTTATTTATTTAAAGACTGAGATTCAAACTACGTTTTGCATCCAAACTTATCTTGGTTTAAACTTTGTTTAAATACCTATTTTTTTCATTTTAAAGCCCGGTTTTAAAAATGAAATAAACTTACACGTTTAAAACCTGTAGCTAAAAATACCCGAGATAAACAAATATTCCTACGAGCAAAACCCCACATTTCTTCGAGTACAACACTCGAATCACTCGAGTGAAACTCGAGCAACAATCCCTTTTTTTAAAGTGGTTTCAAATAAATTTTAAAATTTTAAACTTTATTTTATTTTAAACTGAGATTCAAACTTCTTTTGAATCCAAACTTTTCTTTTATTTAAATACCTATGTTAAACATTCATTTCCCATTTTAAAACCCAAGTTTAAAGAATTTTAAACTTTACAGGTTTTAAAAACCTGTCACAACTTACCCAGGTTCCCCCTCCATTTCTCCGAGTCAACAACGAACATGCTTCGAGTTCGCGTGTTACTTTCCCCGAGTCAAATCCTTACAAACTCGAGTGCCCCTGCTTCACAAACCATTCCAGGCACAATCCAGTGCACCGTGCATATGCACGGTGCCGATGGTCGCCACTGGTCACCACCGATGATCGCTTCACACCGTCCATCACCCAAACACCCCCTCGCAAACATCAACACGACGACTTCAACTCGAAAATCCAATTCGAGTATAATGACCAAACCTGAGAACAGCTCGGTCCACCACATCCAAACCTGTCGCCGCCTCTTCCACAACGCCTCGGCCACTAGAAATTCCCCTACTCCGGCTACGACTTCGACTACGACCCAACTACCATTCTCCAAAAAGTCGAAGCACTCGATCAACGCCACATGTCACAGTGGTCGATTCACTGAACACAGTAGAAATTAGGGTTTAAAATAAAAATCCCCTGCCGTGAATTCCCTGGTGAATTTTTTCAACATCAACCATTTTTACACCAATCTCCATTCATACTTCTTCCTCTAGAAAGAAACCCGATTCCCATATCCACATAGATCGGCCCAAAATGACAGATTCACATATCATATTCAACCCCGAACTATACCTTAATTACTAAACTAAAAATAGTTATTCTGGTTTTAAAAATCAAGTTTTTATTGTAATATTTGATTCATATGTCTGAAACTATGATTTATAAGAATTGAGTTTTCAACTTATTTAGTTTTCCACTGTTGTTCTATATTTTCCAGAACTAATACAAACTGTTTTTATAAGTGTATATCTCTAGTAGACCAAATGGTGTTCTAATATTAAATGCCACAAAGTACTTTATGTTTCAACATATCTGGTTTTGTATGTATTAAGATATTTCTCTTTTGTCTTATTTTCTAACCTTGCTTACCTGGTTTTTTACTTGTCTGGTTTGTATTTTCATATCTTAAGTACTTAATATTCTCTTTTACTTGCTTTGCATAATCACTTACAGGTTATACATTATTATTTGTCACATGCCTAGCTTGCCTTATATCCTATGTACATAAATACTTTGTTTTTGCAGATTATCATTTTGCAGGCAACAAATATGACAAAGTCTGTTTTTATATCTCTTAACTTGTACTTGCATATATTCTTACCTGTATATGCTTTTATACTTAAGTACAAAATGTTTTCCTTTGTCTAACTTATTAATTTTGATGTTGATAAATTTTTCTTTTATTTTTAAACTTAACTATCAACACTTAATTTGATGATTATTAAGTTATTTTCATACTTATGCTAATATCATACATTTGATTTATGTTGGTGTTTAATACATTTAAGACTTGTTTTATTTTAAACTTGTTTGAAAGATGCTATTTCAAATTTACAGTCATAGCTTTCCTATCGAATATACATACATAAAATTTAAGATAACAATTTTTATTTATATTAGAAATCCATTTGTAAAACATTACCCCATTAATATTGTTTAAATTTAACTCATGATTAAAATAAAATAATTCATAAAAGCATTTGTCTTCTTACCTAATATATTACTTATTTATTAGCTACATAAAAACAAACAAACCTTTCTATCTAAATTTAAACTTAAACTAAAATCAATTTTAAATAATTAAGTTTTTAATTTGGGTATTAAAATCAAATGATTTTTTATTTAGTAGCTTAATATCGAATTGAATCCAATTTTTAATTTATCAAAAATGTTAGAATAAGAAAACAGGCCTATATATATTAAATTTAAAACAAATATTTATCTAGTTATAATATATACAGATATGTATACATTTCAAATATAAAACAATTTATTTGCCTATAAAATAGATTATCTTAAATATTTATTCTAAAGAAGATTATTACATTTAATTCAAATTTATTATTAACAATGTGGTCAATTCAATTAAATTTTGACATAAATTATTGAATTGTTATTGTCAAAATTTCCGGGATATCACATTCCTCCCCCCTTAAAAGAATTTCGTCCCCGAAATTTAAAACAAAGGTAATTTAATAATTTAATTACAGATTTAATTTTTAAACACAGGCAGATATCAATCATATGCTAGCAACCATAGCAACCAATTCATCCATATACAAATCTAATTGTTCAGATAAAAAAAATTCTAAATAGAATTTTCTCGAGTTTCCCCAAGTATAAATACTGGGATACTCTCTCTACAGAATACAAACAATTAATATTACAAAGCTACTGAATTTCTACTCATTTGGATCTACAAAACAAAACAGGATATCAGACTACAGATAAGTCTGACTCAACAACCAAAACTCTCTGAACTGCTGACTCTACAATCAAAGATAGATCTTACACGTACTCCCTCAGAGATACGTGAAACACAACGAATTTCAGTTATCCAAACTGGCAATCCACTCCTGAAACAAACACTTATCCAAAATCAAATTTCCGACTTCGGAATCCAAATTCCTCCGTCTCTTATGCACAAAACTCTTCGGACAATCCTGGACTACTTACATCCTTCCTGACCAGCTCAACTCTTGCTGATACCCCCAGAAACAAATTGATCCAAAAACAATCCAACAAAATGATCTTTCTAAGATCGACCAAAACTCAAAACACAAACTCAATTCCAAAATCAGCAGACTGATCTTACTTCTTCTCATATGGAAAAATAGTACAGATGCATTTCAATCTAGTCTTAAGATCCTGAAAAATTCCCAGTAGAAACTCTCTAATTCCAAAATACTGCAAATTCTAGTTATTTCTACATCAACAGCTGCCACCATGCTTCCACTGCGCAACTCTGACCAGAATAGGTGAAAATGCTGATGATGATCTCGAGGACAAACTGGACAACATATCTTAGAACTATGGTTCAACATACCCTTCAAAGAAACTCAGAAGTTCCTCCAAAACTCTAGCTGCTTCACCAACTCATTCTCCAAAAATCGTTCCACTACTAAGCTGAACCATCGGTACCACTCCTGGAATCCAGTCGATACCAAATTCAATCTCTAGACACGGACAAAATTCACATCCAGAAAAATCAGATAACCCAAGAGAGACTCAAACAATCGCAAGTCACTTTTGCGATCAATCTAGCCCACTACCAAAGAAAAACTGTTCTCTCTTTACCAAACAGATCAGCCTACACTTAATTAGCCAATTCATCAAAGAAACGGAACCACCCTGCTGTTTCTGAACTCCACTGCTGATGCAGAAGTCAAAAACTTCCTTGCCAACACACCAATGCCAAGAAATTCCTAATCCAGAGCTCTTCGAGAAACTTAGACCTCAAACCAAACAGAAACATTCTACTGAACTCAGCCCCCAACACCGAAACAGCTACACTTCCTTAACTGATTCCAAAGTAACATCGTCGAAGACTTCCATAGTCACTGTGTCTCATCACGCAGCTACTACATCCTGAGGTAAGATATCATGACTCACTTTTGTCCAACCAGCAGATCCAAACTCTAGCTCATCCAAACTTACGCTTCAAAAGTGAACTCCGAACTTTAACAGGTTTCTTTCAGAGATCAATGAAGTCCTTACACCACTCAAAGCTCACTGAGACGGTAATAGGTCTACAGTCTCGACAGATACACTTCCAACCTCAAATATTCATACTCCAACCATTGGTAGTCATGTTACACACACCACTACTCTATCTACCTTTATAACTTATATTGGATAACCCGGAAAGGTAACCCAACAAATAGGTAGAAATAAATATATATATTACAAAGTTACAAATACGCTCCCTCAAGATAGAAATCACTCAAGAGCCTAGGTATTCACTCAACCTAGCGCTCTGATACCAACTGTGACGACCCGAGTTTCTGACCCAGAAATCCGGTTCATCTTGAAGAAAGACAGGGATGAGAAAATAGAAAGATAGAGAAGAAAGAACAACAACATCAGAGTCTCACAGCGGAATGGAACAAGATATAATAGAGCACATAACTATTACATAATTTACATATATCAGAGTTATACAGATAACACATCACCTACTAGACAGTTATAAACACCTATCTAGTTAACACAAGTCAATATACAATACAGATAAATAGCTCAGAGGTATCAACACAGCGGAATACTATATATATATCTACAACGTAGAAGCCTCCTGCTCCATTGCTCCACCAGAATTCGTCAAATCTAACCTGAATCCCTTGGCTACCCGTAAAAATTTGGGTACCCGAGAGTTTAGGAAAAACAAAAATAAACTCCGGGTCAGACATGGGTCTGGTATGAGTAACAGGTTAAAGTTGCTTAACTTTGAAAAACATTTGAAAATAAAAGGTATCACGTAAGACTCCCCACAAATAAACACGGGTAAGTTTTTACCTTACGCTAACCAAAACATTTGATAGGAAATTCAGTGATATTATAATAGGTCTAGGGTTTTCAAGTAAATAGAAAATAGCCGAAATTTTACATTCATTAAATTCCAGCTACTAGCCACAAAAGTGGGTAATAAAATCAAAACCGTTGGCACTTATTGGATTGTGGATTCCATACAATGGCAGGGCTACTGGGGTACCGCCTGTCATAGTACGTGGCCTAGATCAACGTACCGAGGATCACTCCTGACCCCTTGCAACACAAGGCCGGAACCATTCCTTACTGAAAAGTCCCGAACAAGACAACCCCGACAGTTGGAGCTCACAACTGTCCACACAGCCGAATAAAAAGGGACATCTAGACAGGGGAAAATCTTGTCCTGCTTGGGCATGACCCACCTAACCTTGCTGCACCTCCCCTGTTTTAGCCATTCCCGATTGATGAGGCTTGAGGCTACGATTACCTTTAGAGAACACATTTTTTAGAATGCTCATCGTCCGCCTGACGATGGTTTGTAAGCATTCAATCCATACAAGTTCGTTCCGGGTTCGAACGAAACCGAAGGCATTATCTCGTTACACTCATTTTGGAATCACCCTCAGAGTTAATGACGATAACCCTTGCATTCTGAATCTTCATCTTCACTTCAGATTCACGACCTATCGTTAATTTGGAATCGATGTGGTTTTCGGACTTCCAAATATGGAAAACCCGATCCCGGTCTCATCGAAATCCAAAACGTGTCTTTTAGGGCCAAGTTGTCTATTTAGTCTTAACAGTTTAATTCAAAATAATTCAATACACACACAGATAGATAATTCACAATATCATAATAGATAGTCAACATCAACATAAACAGATAACCAATATTATCACTTCAAACAGATAATGCATATTATCATAACAGATAATTCATATTATCATCATATTTAAAACAAAGCATGCATATCATATAGCATCAATTTCTCATATCTGAGATCTTAAATCATTCAAGGTAAACAATTTCATCCATCCATATATAAGCAATCATATAAGCTATAATTAATTTAAAATGAATTAAATTAATTATATCATCTCTAATTACTTTAAAGTAAATTAAATTAATTACTTCACCATTTTAAATCTTGCTTATATAATTATTAATCAGTTATCAATCAGTTAATAAATCATTCACTAATTATTCGTTTTAATTAATCATACTTGATTAATTAACATTTAATTATATTCAAGTAATCGTCCTTAAATTATTTTCACAAATTAATTATCTTATCCAAATATAGAAATTAACCTTAAATTACAAACATTACATTACTTCTTAATTACACTAATTTATTACTCTTTAATTATTGATTAATTAATCTAAATTTATCATCCCATCATTAATTATATCAATTAATGATTACATTTTAATTAATTCCCTATTTAAATTAATTACCTTAAGTAATTAATCTTCAATTAAACCATATTTATTAATCACCTCTCGTTAATATCATTCAGTAATTAACTATCTTTAATTACTCCATCAAATAAATTAATTGCTCCTTAAATAATTTTCTCTAATTAATTCCCTGATTAATTATACAAGTAATTATATTCCAATTACTTTCATTATTAAATCACCCTAAGTTAATTACATCCAGTAATTATCTTCAATTACTTCCCTAAGTAATTATACTTATCACATCATCAAAATGATTGTCTAAATTAATCAAACTTAATTAATTAACTTAAACAATTCATAGAATTTATTACAATGAGTAATTATACTTAACAATTCACAATTGCTTATCTTAAATAAATAATTTAATTAATTATTAAAAATAATCCTATTAATTAATTATTCCATAATTTTAGTTAATGACCCTGATTAACTAATTAAAATTCTTTAATTACTTTCCTAAAGTAATTAACTACGATTTATTATCAATTACATTTTAAGTTAGTCTTAATAACTCATTAATTAATCCTTTATTAATTCATTAATTGATTACTAATTATTAATTTAAAATTAAACCAATGATTTCTTAATTACCAATTAATTTGCCTTTAACTTATATCTTATTTAAATAAATTTAACTCTTAATTTCCGAGTTAATTAATTCTAGTCATTCATTATCCACTTAGTTAATTTGGTAATTACAAGCCTTAAGTTTTTAAGACCTTTTTCTATTTAATGATCAATTTATCATTTATAAGCTATTTAATCAATTTAATTTAAAGTTTCTTTTAAACTTCATTTTAAATTTAAGATTTAAAATGAAATCAAATGAATCTTATCAATTCCAAACTCCTTTTTATTTTACAACTGAAAGAATAGTTATCTTAAAATAGAAGATTAAAGGAATTTACACACGGTTTCATTTTGAATTCAAATCTAATTTAAAAATTATCTTTATCATTCAAATTTGTTTAAAACAAATTTTAAATTTGAAAATCTTTATTTATTTAAAGACTGAGATTCAAACTACCTTTTGGATCCAAACTTATCTTGGTTTAAACTTTGTTTAAATACCTATTTTTTTCATTTTAAAGCCCGGTTTTAAAAATGAAATAAACTTACACGTTTAAAACCTGTAGCTAAAAAATACCCGAGATAAACAAATATTTCTACGAGCAAAACCCCACATTTCTTCGAGTACGACACTCGAATCACTCGAGTGAAACTCGAGCAATAATCCTTTTTTTTTTAAAGTGGTTTCAAATAAATTTTAAAATTTTAAACTTTATTTTATTTTAAATTGAGATTCAAACTTCTTTTGAATCCAAACTTTTCTTTTATTTAAATACCTATGTTAAACATTCATTTCCCATTTTAAAACCACAGTTTAAAGAATTTTAAACTTTACAGGTTTTAAAAACCTGTCACAACTTACCCAGGTTCCCCCCCTCCATTTCTCCGAGTCAACAACGAACATGCTTCGAGTTCGCGTGTTACTTTCCCCGAGTCAAATCCTTACAAACTCGAGTGCCCCTGCTTCACAAACCATTCCAGGCACAATCCAGTGCACCGTGCATATGCACGGTGCCGATGGTCGCCACTGGTCACCACCGATGATCGCTTCACACCGTCCATCACCCAAACACCCCCTCGCAAACATCAACACGACGACTTCAACTCGAAAATCCAATTCGAGTATAATGACCAAACCTGAGAACAGCTCGGTCCACCACATCCAAACCTGTCGCCGCCTCTTCCACAACGCCTCGGCCACTAGAAATTCCCCTACTCCGGCTACGACTTCGACTACGACCCAACTACCATTCTCCAAAAGTCGAAGCACTCGATCAACGCCACATGTCACAGTGGTCGATTCACTGAACACAGTAGAAATTAGGGTTTAAAAGAAAAATCTCCTGCCGTGAATTCCCTGGTGAATTTTATCAACATCAACCATTTTTACACCAATCTCCATTCATACTTCTTCCTCCAGAAAGAAACCCGATTCCCATATCCACATAGATCACCCCAAAATCACAGATTCACATATCATATTCAACCCCGAACTATACCTTAATTACTAAACTAAAAATAGTTATTCTGGTTTTAAAAATCAAGTTTTTATTGTAATATTTGATTCATATGTCTGAAACTATGATTTATAAGAAATAAGTTTTCAACTTATTTAGTTTTCCACTGTTGTTCTATATTTTCCAGAACTAATACAAACTGTTTTTCTTTAAACCAAATTTTAGACTCAAGTCTATGTTATAACAACATTATATGTTCAAAACTTATGACTTGTTAAAGCTTGAATTAAGAACAAAAGAAATTTTCTTATGTGAACTTAAACCTGAAATCAAAACAGAGAAAGATACACAGAAATGATTATCATATATCCACACCTTAACACAGAGATGTATTTGAAAAATATACTCACAAATAACTAAACTTCAGAGAGAACATATAGCAGAATAAATATACTTACATATTTATAAATGTGATGTTACTCACCTGCTTTAGAGAGGATGAACAGAGCATAGCTTGGTATTGAAAACAGTTTGAACTTTTTAAAAACTGTAAACAGTTTTGCTCTTCCTCTGAATCATCCTTTCTTTTGTTTTGATGCAGTTTAGGATTGTAAATAAAAACTTACTTATGTTTTCTGGTTTACCCAGTTTTGAGCAGAGAGTATTGCATATAGATATAAGCCAGACAAGCTTATACAGGAAGATGTAGTTATTATATTATATTTTTTTTAAGTCAGAGATATTTTTTTACATTTCGGCTGAAATGATAAGTATATATCTCTAGTAGACCAAATGGTGTGCTAATACTAAATGCCACAAAGTACTTTATGTTTCAGCATATCTGGTTTTTTATGTATTAAGATATTTCTCTTTTGTCTTATTTTCTAACCTTGCTTACCTGGTTTTTTACTTGTCTGGTTTGTATTTTCATATCTTAAGTACTTAATATTCTCTTTTACTTGCTTTGCATGATCACTTACAGGTTATACATTATTATTTGTCACATGCCTAGCTTGCCTTATATCCTATGTACATAAATACTATGTTTTTGCAGATTATCATTTTGCAGGCAACAAATATGACAAAGTCTGTTTTTATATCTCTTAACTTGTACTTGCATATATTCTTACCTGTATATGCTTTTATACTTAAGTACAAAATGTTTTCCTTTGTCTAACTTATTAATTTTGATGTTGATAAAATTTTCTTTTATTTTTAAACTTAACTATCAACACTTAATTTGATGATTATTAAGTTATTTTCATACTTATGCTAATATCATACATTTGATTTATGTTGGTGTTTAATACATTTAAGACTTGTTTTATTTTAAACTTGTTTGAAAAATGCTATTTCAAATTTACAGTCATAGCTTTCCTATCGAATATACATACATAAAATTTAAGATAACAATTTTATTTATATTAGAAATCCATTTGTAAAACATTACCCCATTAATATTGTTTAAATTTAACTCATGATTAAACTAAAATAATTCATAAAAGCATTTGTCTTCTTACCTAATATATTACTTATTTATTAGCTACATAAAAACAAACAAACCTTTCTATCTAAATTTAAACTTAAACTAAAATCAATTTTAAATAATTAAGTTTTTAATTTGGGTATTAAAATCAAATGATTTTTTATTTAGTAGCTTAATATCAAATTGAATCCAATTTTTAATTTATCAAAAATGTTAGAATAAGAAAACAGGCCTATATATATTAAATTTAAAACAAATATTTATCTAGTTATAATATATACAGATATGTATACATTTCAAATATAAAACAATTTATTTGCCTATAAAATAGATTATCTTAAATATTTATTCTAAAGAAGATTATTACATTTAATTCAAATTTATTATTAACAATGTGGTCAATTCAATTAAATTTTGACATAAATTATTGAATTGTTATTGTCAAAATTTCCGAGATATCACATTCCTCCCCCCTTAAAAGAATTTCGTCCCCGAAATTTAAAACAAAGGTAATTTAATAATTTAATTACAGATTTAATTTTTAAACACAGGCAGATATCAATCATATGCTAGCAACCATAGCAATCAATTCATCCATATACAAATCTAATTGTTCAGATAAAAAAAATTCTAAATAGAATTTTCTCGAGTTTCCCCAAGTATAAATACTAGGATACTCTCTCTACAGAATCCAGACAATTAATATTACAAAGCTACTGAATTTCTACTCATCTGGATCTACAAAACAAAACAGGATATCAGACTACAGATAAGTCTGACTCAACAACCAAAACTCTCTGAACTGCTGACTCTACAATCAAAGATAGATCTTACACGTACTACCTCAGAGATACGTGAAACACAACGAATTTCAGTTATCCAAACTGGCAATCCACTCCTGAAACCAAACACTTATCCAAAATCAAATTTCCGACTTCGGAATCCAAATTCCTCCGTCTCTTATCCACAAAACTCTTCGGACAATCCTGGACTACTTACATCCTTCCTGATCAGCTCAACTCTTGCTGATACCCCCAGAAACAAATTGATCCAAAAACAATCCAACAAAATGATCTTTCCAAGATCGACCAAAACTCAAAACACAAACTCAATTCCAAAATCAGCAGACTGATCTTACTTCTTCTCATATGGAAAAATAGTACAGATGCATTTCAATCTAGTCTTAAGATCCTGAAAAATTCCCAGTAGAAACTCTCTAATTCCAAAATACTGCAAATTCTAGTTATTTCTACATCAACAGCTGCCACCATGCTTCCACTGCGCAACTCTGACCAGAATAGGTGAAAATGCTGATGATGATCTCGAGGACAAACTGGACAACATATCTTAGAACTATGGTTCAACATACCCTTCAAAGAAACTCAGAAGTTCCTCCAAAACTCTAGCTGCTTCACCAACTCATTCTCCAAAAATCGTTCCACTACTAAGCTGAACCATCGGTACCACTCCTGGAATCCAGTCGATACCAAATTCAATCTCTAGACACGGACAAAATTCACATCCAAAAAAATCAGATAACCCAAGAGAAACTCAAACAATCGCAAGTCACTTTTGCGATCAATCTAGCCCACTACCAAAGAAAAACCGTTCACTCTTTACCAAACAGATCAGCCTACACTTAATTAGCCAATTCATCAAAGAAACGGAACCACCCTGCTGTTTCTGAACTCCACTGCTGATGCAGAAGTCAAAAACTTCCTTGCCAACACACCAATGCCAAGAAATTCCTAATCCAGAGCTCTTCGAGAAACTTAGACCTCAAACCAAACAGAAACATTCTACTGAACTCAGCCCCCAACACCGAAACAGCTACACTTCCTTAACTGATTCCAAAGTAACATCGTCGAAGACTTCCATAGTCACTGTGTCTCATCACGCAGCTACTACATCCTGAGGTAAGATATCATGACTCACTTTTGTCCAACCAGCAGATCCAAACTCTAGCTCATCCAAACTTACGCTTCAAAAGTGAACTCCGAACTTTAACAGGTTTCTTTCAGAGATCAATGAAGTCCTTACACCACTCAAAGCTCACTCGAGACGGTAATAGGTCTACAATCTCGACAGATACACTTCCAACCTCAAATATTCATACTCCAACCATTGGTAGTCATGTTACACACACCACTACTCTATCTACCTTTATAACTTATATTGGATAACCCGGAAAGGTAACCCAACAAATAGGTAGAAATAAATATATATATTACAAAGTTACAAATACGCTCCCTCAAGATAGAAATCACTCAAGAGCCTAGGTATTCACTCAACCTAGCGCTCTGATACCAACTGTGACGACCCGAGTTTCTGACCCAGAAATCCGGTTCATCTTGAAGAAAGAAAGGGATTAGAAAATAGAAAGATAGAGAAGAAAGAACAACAACATCAGAGTCTCACAGCGGAATGGAACAAGATATAATAGAGCACATAACTATTACATAATTTACATATATCAGAGTTATACAGATAACACATCACCTACTAGACAGTTATAAACACCTATCTAGTTAACACAAGTCAATATACAATACAGATAAATAGCTCAGAGGTATCAACACAGCGGAATACTATATATATATCTACAACGTAGAAGCCTCCTGCTCCATTGCTCCACCAGAATTCGTCAAATCTTACCTGAATCCCTTGGCTACCCGTAAAAATTTGGGTAGCCGAGAGTTTAGGAAAAACAAAAATAAACTCCGGGTCAGACATGGGTCTGGTATGAGTAACAGGTTAAAGTTGCTTAACTTTGAAAAACATTTGAAAATAAAAGGTATCACGTAAGACTCCCCACAAATAAACACGGGTAAGTTTTTACCTTACGCTAACCAAAACATTTGATAGGAAATTCAGTGATATTATAATAGGTCTAGGGTTTTCAAGTAAATAGAAAATAGCCGAAATTGTTACATTCATTAAATTCCAGCTACTAGCCACAAAAGTGGGTAATAAAATCAAAACCGTTGGCACTTATTGGATTGTGGATTCCATACAATGGCAGGGCTACTGGGGTACCGCCCGTCACAGTACGTGGCCTAGATCAACGTACCGAGGATCACTCCCGACCCCTTGCAACACAAGGCCGGAACCATTCCTTACTGAACAGTCCCGAACAAGACAACCCCGACAGTTGGAGCTCACAACTGTCCACACAGCCGAATAAAAAGGGACATCTAGACAGGAGAAAATCTTGTCCTGCTTGGGCATGACCCACCTAACCTTGCTGCACCTTCCCTGTTTTAGCCATTCCCGATTGATGAGGCTTGAGGCTACGATTACCTTTAGAGAACACATTTCTTAGAATGCTCATCGTCCGCCTGACGATGGTTTGTAAGCATTCAATCCATACAAGTTCATTCCGAGTTCGAACAAAACCGAAGGCATTATCTCGTTACACTCATTTTGGAATCACCCTCAGAGTTAACGATGATAACCCTTGCATTCTGAATCTTCATCTTCACTTCAGATTCACGACCTATCGTTAATTTGGAATCGATGTGGTTTTCGGACTTCCAAATATGGAAAACCCGATCCCGGTCTCATCGAAATCCAAAACGTGTCTTTTAGGGCCAAGTTGTCTATTTAGTCTTAACAGTTTAATTCAAAATAATTCAATACACACACAGATAGATAATTCACAATATCATAATAGATAGTCAACATCAACATAAACAGATAACCAATATTATCACTTCAAACAGATAATGCGTATTATCATAACAGATAATTCATATTATCATCATATTTAAAACAAAGCATGCATATCATATAGCATCAATTTCTCATATCTGAGATCTTAAATCATTCAAGGTAAACAATTTCATCCATCCATATATAAGCAATCATATAAGCTATAATTAATTTAAAATGAATTAAATTAATTATATCATCTCTAATTACTTTAAAGTAAATTAAATTAATTACTTCACCATTTTAAATCTTGCTTATATAATTATTAATCATTTATCAATCAGTTAATAAATCATTCACTAATTATTCGTTTTAATTAATCAAACTTGATTAATTAACATTTAATTATATTCAAGTAATCGTCCTTAAATTATTTTCACAAATTAATTATCTTATCCAAATATAGAAATTAACCTTAAATTACAAACATTACATTACTTCTTAATTACACTAATTTATTACTCTTTAATTATTGATTAATTAATCTAAATTTATCATCCCATCATTAATTATATCAATTAATGATTACATTTTAATTAATTCCCTATTTAAATTAATTACCTTAAGTAATTAATCTTCAATTAAACCATATTTATTAATCACTTCTGGTTAATATCATTCAGTAATTAACTATCTTTAATTACTCCATCAAATAAATTAATTGCTCCTTAAATAATTTTCTCTAATTAATTTCCTGATTAATTATACAAGTAATTATATTCCAATTACTTTCATTATTAAATCACCCTAAGTTAATTACATCCAGTAATTTTCTTCAATTACTTCCCTAAGTAATTATACTTATCACATCATCAAAATGATTGTCTAAATTAATCAAACTTAATTAATTAACTTAAACAATTCATAGAATTTATTACAATGAGTAATTAATTTCTTAATTACTTCCGTTGAGTAATTATACTTAACAATTCACAATTGCTTATCTTAAATAAATAATTTAATTAATTATTAAAAATAATCCTATTAATTGATTATTCCATAATTTTAGTTAATGACCCTGATTAACTAATTAAAATTCTTTAATTACTTTCCTAAAGTAATTAACTACGATTTATTATCAATTACATTTTAAGTTAGTCTTAATAACTCATTAATTAATCCTTTATTAATTCATTAATTGATTACTAATTATTAATTTAAAATTAAACCAATGATTTCTTAATTACCAATTAATTTGCCTTTAACTTATATCTTATTTAAATAAATTTAACTCTTAATTTCTGAGTTAATTAATTCTAGTCATTCATTATCCACTTAGTTAATTTGGTAATTACAAGCCTTAAGTTTTTAAGACCTTTTTCTATTTAATGATCAATTTATCATTTATAAGATATTTAATCAATTTAATTTAAAGTTTCTTTTAAACTTCATTTTAAATTTAAGATTTAAAATGAAATCAAATGAATCTTATCAATTCCAAACTCCTTTTTATTTTACAACTGAAAGAATAGTTATCTTAAAATAGAAGATTAAAGGAATTTACACACGGTTTCATTTTGAATTCAAATCTAATTTAAAAATTATCTTTATCATTCAAATTTGTTTAAAACAAATTTTAAATTTGAAAATCTTTATTTATTTAAAGACTGAGATTCAAACTACGTTTTGCATCCAAACTTATCTTGGTTTAAACTTTGTTTAAATACCTATTTTTTTCATTTTAAAGCCCGGTTTTAAAAATGAAATAAACTTACACGTTTAAAACCTGTAGCTAAAAAATACCCGAGATAAACAAATATTTCTACGAGCAAAACCCCACATTTCTTCGAGTACGACACTCGAATCACTCGAGTGAAACTCGAGCAATAATCCCTTTTTTTTAAAGTGGTTTCAAATAAATTTTAAAATTTTAAACTTTATTTTATTTTAAACTGAGATTCAAACTTCTTTTGAATCCAAACTTTTCTTTTATTTAAATACCTATGTTAAACATTCATTTCCCATTTTAAAACCCCAGTTTAAAGAATTTTAAACTTTACAGGTTTTAAAAACCTGTCACAACTTACCCAGGTTCCCCCCCTCCATTTCTCCGAGTCAACAACGAACATGCTTCGAGTTCGCGTGTTACTTTCCCCGAATCAAATCCTTACAAACTCGAGTGCCCCTGCTTCACAAACCATTCCAGGCACAATCCAGTGCACCGTGCATATGCACGGTGCCGATGGTCGCCACTGGTCACCACCGATGATCGCTTCACACCGTCCATCACCCAAACACCCCCTCGCAAACATCAACACGACGACTTCAACTCGAAAATCCAATTCGAGTATAATGACCAAACCTGAGAACAGCTCGGTCCACCACATCCAAACCTGTCGCCGCCTCTTCCACAACGCCTCGGCCACTAGAAATTCCCCTACTCCGGCTACGACTTCGACTACAACCCAACTACCATTCTCCAAAAGTCGAAGCACTCGATCAACGCCACATGTCACAGTGGTCGATTCACTGAACACAGTAGAAATTAGGGTTTAAAAGAAAAATCTCCTGCCGTGAATTCCCTGGTGAATTTTATCAACATCAACCATTTTTACACCAATCTCCATTCATACTTCTTCCTCCAGAAAGAAACCCGATTCCCATATCCACATAGATCACCCCAAAATCACAGATTCACATATCATATTCAACCCCGAACTATACCTTAATTACTAAACTAAAAATAGTTATTCTGGTTTTAAAAATCAAGTTTTTATTGTAATATTTGATTCATATGTCTGAAACTATGATTTATAAGAAATAAGTTTTCAACTTATTTAGTTTTCCACTGTTGTTCTATATTTTCCAGAACTAATACAAACTGTTTTTCTTTAAACCAAATTTTAGACTCAAGTCTATGTTATAACAACATTATATGTTCAAAACTTATGACTTGTTAAAGTTTGAATTAAGAACAAAAGAAATTTTCTTATGTGAACTTAAACCTGAAATCAAAACAGAGAAAGATACACAGAAATGATTATCATATATCCACACCTTAACACAGAGATGTATTTGAAAAATATACTCACAAATAACTAAACTTCAGAGAGAACATATAGCAGAATAAATATACTTACATATTTATAAATGTGATGTTACTCACCTGCTTTAGAGAGGATGAACAGAGCATAGCTTGGTATTGAAAACAGTTTGAACTTTTTAAAAACTGTAAACAGTTTTGCTCTTCCTCTGAATCATCCTTTCTTTTGTTTTGATGCAGTTTAGGATTGTAAATAAAAACTTACTTATGTTTTCTGGTTTACCCAGTTTTGAGCAGAGAGTATTGCATATAGATATAAGCCAGACAAGCTTATACAGGAAGATGTAGTTATTATATTATATATTTTTTAAGTCAGAGATATTTTTTTACATTTCGGCTGAAATGATAAGTATATATCTCTAGTAGACCAAATGGTGTGCTAATATTAAATGCCACAAAGTACTTTATGTTTCAGCATATCTGGTTTTTTATGTATTAAGATATTTCTCTTTTGTCTTATTTTCTAACCTTGCTTACCTGGTTTTTTACTTGTCTGGTTTGTATTTTCATATCTTAAGTACTTAATATTCTCTTTTACTTGCTTTGCATGATCACTTACAGGTTATACATTATTATTTGTCACATGCCTAGCTTGCCTTATATCCTATGTACATAAATACTTTGTTTTTGCAGATTATCATTTTGCAGGCAAAAAATATGACAAAGTCTGTTTTTATATCTCTTAACTTGTACTTGCATATATTCTTACCTGTATATGCTTTTATACTTAAGTACAAAATGTTTTCCTTTGTCTAACTTATTAATTTTGATGTTGATAAATTTTTCTTTTATTTTTAAACTTAACTATCAACACTTAATTTGATGATTATTAAGTTATTTTCATACTTATGCTAAAATCATACATTTGATTTATGTTGGTGTTTAATACATTTAAGACTTGTTTTATTTTAAACATGTTTGAAAGATGCTATTTCAAATTTACAGTCATAGCTTTCCTATCGAATATACATACATAAAATTTAAGATAACAATTTTTATTTATATTAGAAATCCATTTGTAAAACATTACCCTACTAATATTGTTTAAATTTAACTCATGATTAAACTAAAATAATTCATAAAAGCATTTGTCTTCTTACCTAATATATTACTTATTTATTAGCTACATAAAAACAAACAAACCTTTCTATCTAAATTTAAACTTAAACTAAAATCAATTTTAAATAATTAAGTTTTTAGTTTGGGTATTAAAATCAAATGATTTTTTATTTAGTAGCTTAATATCAAATTGAATCCAGTTTTTAATTTATCAAAAATGTTAGAATAAGAAAACAGGCCTATATATATTAAATTTAAAACAAAGATTTATCTAGTTATAATATATACAGATATGTATACATTACAAATATAAAACAATTTATTTGCCTATAAAATAGATTATCAGTTTAAATATTTATTCTAATGAAGATTATTACATTTAATTCAAATTTATTATTAACAATATGGTCAATTCAATTAAATTTTGACATAAATTATTGAATTGTTATTGTCAAAATTTTCGGGATATCACATGCTTCCTCCAAGGTTTCTACTAGAAATTAAGTAGTCACACGCTTACACACGTAAACTCGCGACACCGGCTACCGACTAACCTAACTCTACGCTCAAAACCCCTACTCAACTCAGCCACTGAGTTGCGAATTCTCAAACTACGCCTCGTAGTTTGTCCCCTAGTCACACGACTTGTAATTACACAATTTTCAAAAGAAAATACAAAAGATAATAATTTAAAAAAAATTAAAAAACAAAACCCTAATTAACCAATACTGAAGATAGAAGGGCCGACCCAAATTATATTCACTAAAAATATGTCCCCGTTATCTCCTTTATTTATTTTTCTCTCAGAAAAATGTCGGCCTCGGTTCCTTCTTTTGTTCGATCCTTTTAGCTTTGAAATTAGGGCTTGTGCTATCGAAGAACCCGATTGATTGTTGATCGATTACAATTGATCTTCTGATTTGTGTCGACAATCGACCGTCTCTTCACTTTGCTTACGGTTCCTTCAATTTGCGTCGAGTTCGAATCAAAATTGGTATGTAATTTTCATTTTGCTTTTCTGGTTTTGCTACTTGAACTCGTTGCTTTAAATTTGTCAACGATGTTACTTATTTATATAGGATTCGAGATCCTTGATTTTCATTTGTATACATCTATTTCAATTTGTCTTCGACCATTTGATTATTCTCGAACGATGGCGATTTAACTGACTTCTTCAATTCATATAATTTTGTTGCTTGATACTCACGGTGTTGATTTCTGACTTGGTCAATTTACTTGGCCACCACGGTTTCGAATTGATATTGCTGATGTTGATTTCGTTCTTTATTTCCTTTGACTCCGGTCAGTTGCTCATGGCTTCAACTTGATTTTTGATATTACCAGACTTTGACATCACTGAACTTCGGCATTAACTTGTTCAACTTAATGTTGCTTGATGTTGTGCTATTAAGCTTTGTTCGAACTTGTACCCTGGTTATTTTGAGACTGCTACCTCGTTTATGTTTTGTTCATCACTGTTCCAGTTTGGAGCTTGTGAGTTACATCCCTAGTCTGGTATACATGTTCACTTTTTCATTTGAGTCGGTTTGCATTTGAATTGCATACATGAGTCTTTTTTACATTTACATAGTATTTGACTTGAGTTTCATTGACGTATATGTTGTAGCTGTGTCATATTGCTTTGAGGCAATTTTCATTGTTTAGCTTGGTAGCCTCGAGCTCTGCCTTTACTGCAACCATATGTATGCCTCCGCTCTTTGATGTTGAGACTGTGTCATTGTTTCTATTGTAGCATTGACTTATGTGTTCATGTTGTCTGTGCATCCATGTTGTCCAGTCTTGCATATTTATTTCATGTACAATCTGCTTGGTGTACATATTGTAGCTTGATTTCTTGCATATTGATATTGAGCCACTGTTTCACTGTTTTATGTACTTTGTCCATGTTATACTGCTCTTTGATCAAAACTTCCACTTGATGCTTGCATCCCTGTGCTTAATGTTGTTTAGTCTGGTTTTCATTTTGATGTTCATTCATTGTTGTGATCTGTTGTGCCACTACATGTATGTATACATGTGTATATACATATGTATATATATGTTTGTGCATTGTATTATAGTCCTATATGTGAACTTGAGATCTTGTGCCTTATCTGGTTTACCTCTGTAGCCTGGTTGTCATGTATGCTTCAGTGTTGCATTTTGTAGTTGTGTTGACTTGGTTTTAAAACTGCTGATTTGAAACTCCTGTTACATTTGGCTTCGGTCATTTTTGAAAATCCTTTCTCGATTTTGTCTCGACCTGTACTTGTCCATTTGCATCCCTGGAGCATACTTGACTTGATGCTTGAGATTATTTTGAAACTGCTACTGTTGTTGCATTGTGTGAGTTGCTTTTTGTAATTTTTCTTGGCCATTCGCTTGTTTGCAACTACAGTTTCATTGTGCATTTCTTGATGCTTGCATATATAATATATATATATATATATGCATTCATATATGTATATATGTGCTATCATCTTATACATCTTCGTCTCGAGTAGTTCTGCATTGTTGTGGCTATGCATTTGTTCGAACTTGCCACCACTGTATCATTTACTGGTTTATGTGTATTTGGCCTTGTTGTATGGTCAGTGCTGCACTGAATTGGTTCATATTGCATTTGTACATTTGGATTTTGGTCGAGGCTTGTTTTAGTTGTCTTGACCATTTTCATGAACTTGCACCTCTGTTGAATCCAGCTTGGAGCTCGGGTTTGACCTTATGCTGATATTGTGATATTATTTTTATTGCACTTGAGTCGAACCCGGCTTTTGATTTGGGTTTGACCTTGTGCTCACCTGTCCCTGTAAGTTTATCAAGTGTATATATCGGTGTGCACGAACTTGTGGCATGTACAGTGATACACTGTGCATGTCACAAGCTGTTCGTACATGATGAATTCAAGTTTAAATGATGACGAACAACCCAAATAACTGAGGCAAATATTATTTTCAAAATCCACATTTTATTTTATACTGCAAAAATATTTTATTTTCAATTTTACTGCGTCAATGTATATTTCTACAGATTGCTCAGATACTGGATTCACATTGGAATGAAGTTGAAGATCAGTATGAGTGGAGTGAATGAGTGACATGTAGTGAGGTGCAAGGTAAATGTGAATTGTAATTTAATCAAATTTGTATTGTAACTGAAATTGTATGTAGCGAGAGCTTGAAATTTGTACTATTCAAAAATTGTAATAAATATTTGTTTGAATAAAATTTCTGTTTGAATTCAAATTCTCAAATTCTATGTTATTTATTTTATTCAGCAAATATTTATTTAATCTATGAAAAATAAAATAGTACATTTACAAATACATTTAAATGAATATATATATATATATATATATATATATGTTTATTATCATCAAACAAAAATCATATAATCGCATATTCAACAACTCCCCCTTTTGATGGTAACAAACATATATTTAAGATTTTGAATATGTTAAGTGTATTTGATTATTGATATACTCTAATTGATCCCCCTATTTAAATGCTTCCTCTCTACACAAGGCTCCCCCTTCATATATGCATACAATTAAAAATATATACAATTAAAAATATGCATATTATCCTAGATGCAAATAGAAAATATTCGACCTTTCCTTGATTTATTTGACAAAATCTTAACTTTTATCTCCCCCTTTTGTTATCAGCAAAAGAGTAATAGTGTTAGAAAAAACGGAGATAAAGTGATAGATATTAATCCAACACTGAAACTCAATTGAATATAAACATTAAATTTCAATAAAAAATCAAACAAAAATCCTAAATACTTTGTTAAGCGCATATTCCACTTTTAGAATGATTGGAATGATGTCATCATATAAAACCATATAGTTGTGTCTATTTATGGTATATTTATATCAGGAGTTTGAATATCTACCAACCATGCATAACCGTTAGGACTTTTAAATGAGATTAGTAGCATTCCAATTTTATTTTAAAAGAATGAATTCAAGTATCTTCTAACCACGCATAACCGTGAGGACTTTTAAATGGGATTAGAATCAACTTTTTTATTTAAAAAAAATCAATTTTGATATGCGTTCCATACATGCATAACCATGAGACTTTTAAATGAGCATGGTAGCACATAGCAAATTCCAAGTAATTCACTCATGCATAACCGTAAGGACTTTTAAATGAGAGTGGATACTTTGGATTTTATTTTATTTTATTTACTATTATTATTTATTTTTTTATTAAAAAAATGAAAAACGAATGATTCCGGTTTAATGTACCACATATTGACAAACTATGTTGAATTTTGATGAGCGATGTCGTTAAAAATATGATAGAAATAGAGATGGTCATGGAATTTTTACCAACAAAAAGTTTTATAATTCTTGTTTAAATTTCTAAAGAAATTTACTACTTATACCGTCTCGAGTCATAATATATGATAAATATCAACACTCATCACTTTTTCAATCACTATTTATCTTTTTGATAATCATTAGGGAGTCAGATTAGTCAATGTAGTTTATCAAATTCAAAAATAATTATAAAATTAATTTTTCTAAAAATGACCAATCTGAAAACAAGGTCAAAGATGATTTTCTAGAAGGGGTTTTATGAAAAAAATTCTGCTATTTGAAAAAATTATGAAATGAAAAATATGCAGATATTTTCTTTGAAAGATGATGAAGTTACTAAATGTCTCAACAAATCACGTTCCACTAGTAATTTTTCTATCAACTCGATTACCAGCGTAACCTGCATCTGAATTTCTCTTTCACTCAAAATTATCGCTAATTGAATTTGATATACCAGACCATGAAGTGTGCAAAAAAATATCTCAAAATTAATTTTAACAGCTTTTTAAATGACATTCTCTTGAATTTGAATTGATGCCGTGTAAATAATCATAAACTGTGAATATAGAGTCAGCCGTAAAATAACCAAATGTATTATCATCCAATAAAACACTGTTATTAATCCAAACCAATATATATGAAGTAATTCAAAGACTCTACAGATTTTTATAGTGTTCTTGGCATAAGAATATAATTGGTCAACAATTTTGAATAAGTCAGAATCAAAATCATTATTATTTCATCATCACATTATTGACTGATTTAACTCAGATTATGGTGCAGGTTATCACATTTAATATATCGTTCAAATAAATATACCATTACATGTTTTACCTTTACGATATTTTTCATTGTTGTCCAATGTGATTCTATCACCTTTATACTAGGCTAAGGAACTTTGCTTTGTCGTCCGTTGTGTTTCAAGAACAGCAAGAATCCAGATAACACTGTTGTTGTTCCTTAGCCCGCCACTACTCCTACACGGAAAAGATTTTTGTGACCTATTTGTTTTTATAGGTCCATGATTGTTAGTGGCAGAATATTTTAAAAAAGGTTTCGTGGAGACCCAACACTATTTATATATGTTCCTTTCGGCACCCAGATTTGTTCAACTTTGAGAGATTTTATATTTGTGCCTTTTGGAACCCAAATTGGAATTGTTTTTACGTGTTTGGGTCTATACAACAATTATTTTGATTGTGTCCAAATTTTCTACAAATTGTGCACATTGAATTTACTTGATTAATCTCATTTCTAATATTTTTAGATGGATTATACCCAAGTCCTTGTTTAACTGTATTAACAGTTTGTTTTCCTAATAACATATTCAACGATTTTTCACATTTTAAAAATTTATCTAAAGTCGTTGACAATTGTTGGACTTGTGTTTTGAGAGATTCATTATCGTTTAACAATTTTGTGCACTTTTTAATAGAATATTCTCTCCTAGTATTTTCACTTTCTTTTAAAATCAAAATTTCATTTTCAAGTGATTTTATATTAATTTCTGATTTTTTAATTCCTTCTTCAAATAATGGACACTTATCACACTTAGGACACTTATTTTGATAGCTTTTAACTAGTTGTTCTAGCTGATCATTTAGTTCAATCAAACTATCTCTTTGTGATTCAATTTTAGCATATTTCTCCCTAAGTCGTTCAAAACAGCCATTTACTTCGTGGAAATATATAAGTAATTCTGAATGAGTAAGTTTTGATACCTCGCTTGGCTCGTCATCGTCGCTATCAGTTATATTACCTTGAAGGCGCATATCTTGTTTCTCACTCTCACTGCTAGTACTTTGATTATCTTCATCACTTGTATTCCACGTGGCTGCAAAACTTCTCCTTTTTATTTCTTTTCAAAGTCGCGTCGATTTTGAGGACAATTGGGATTGATGTGTCTGGGTTGGTTGCACTTATGGCAGATGATCTTCTGTTCGTCTGAGTTGTCTAGTGCTTTGACTATTCTGCTTTTCAATTTTCGATTTAGAGCTGGATTTCCATATTTGAATTCCACTTTTTGAATTTTTTTATTATCAGCTCCAATTATGCTGCTCCACCATCATCATCTTCACCATCACTTTATGTTGTTCCTTTAAGAGTTGTTGATTTCTTTCGAGTGTCACGTCCTTCACGTTTTTCCTTGAATTTCATTTCTAGTTCATAAGTGGTGAGATTTCCGATGAGTTCTTCAACTTTCATTTGTTTTAAATCTTTCCATTCTTGAATGGCAGTCACTTTTGCTTCAAATCTTCATGGAAGGACTCTGAGGATTTTTCGGACTATTTTCAATTTCGTGTATGATTTTCCGAGAGCTTTTGATTTGTATACAATATTGGAAAGTCGTCCGTACATCTCTTTGACATTTTCTTCCTTGGCCATTGTGAAATTCTCATATTCGTTGCTTAGCATGGCAAGGCAAGATTCTTTGACTTGAGATGTTCCTTCGCGAGTCACTTCGAGTGTGTGCCATATTTCCTACGCAGTTAGATAGTGTGAGACACGATTGAATTCAAATTGATCCAATGAACAGATAATAGAATTCATAGCTTTAGCATTAGCATTTTGTAATTTATTTTCTAGTTCTATCCATTGATCCTTTGGTTTATCTATTTCCTGATTATTTACAATTATAGTTGGTGCTCTATAACCTGTCTCAACAATATTCCAAGCGTCAATGGTTCCAGAAAAAATTTCATTCTATTTTTCCAATAGGCGTATTCACCACTGAACATTGGGGGTCTAACTATGGACTGACCCTCAGCAAAAGCAGTATTTAAAGAAGCCATTTTAAAAATTCAACTTTATAAAACAAAAATTAATTTTTGGAAAAAATCAAATTTTAAGAAAACAAAAGCTGACTTCTATTCCTAGCTCTGATACCACTTGTACGATCGATTTCGCCCTAGAGGGGGGTGAATAGGGTGATACTGATAATTATAAAAATTATTGTGGAAGCTTGTAAATTATTTCAACATAGAAAATAAAAATAATAGCAGCACAGATAATAGCAGAATAAATGCAGAAATAGAACGCACAGAATTTACCCAGCTTCGGCAAAACCCTGCCTACGTGCTGCCCTTAAGGTTTCTACTAGAAATTAAGTAGTCACACGCTTACACACATAAAATCATGACACCCACTAATGACTAACCTAATTCTACGCTCAAAACCATGCTACAACTCAGCCACTGAGTTGCGAATTCTCAAACTACGCCTCGTAGTTTGTCCTCTAGTCACACGACTAGTAATTACACAATTTTCAAAAGAAAATATAAAAGACAACAATTTAAAAACAATTAAAAAAACCCTAATTAACCAATACTAAATATAGAAGGGCCGGCCCAAATTATATTCACTAAAAATATGGCCCCGTTATATCCTTTGTTTATTTTTCTATGAGAAAAATGTCGGCCTCGGTTCCTTCTTTTGTTCGATCCTTTTAGCTTTGAAATTAGGGCTTGTGCTATCGAAGAACCCGATTGATTGTTGATCGATTACAATTGATCTTCTGATTTGCGTCGGCAATCGACCGTCTCTTCACATTGCTCATGGTTCCTTCAATTTGCGTCGAGTTCAAATCAAAATTGGTATGTAATTTTCTTTTTGCTTTTCTGTTTTTGCTTACTTGAACTCAATGCTTTCAATTTGCCGATGATGTTACTTATTTATATAGGATTCGAGATCCTTGATTTTCGTTTGTATACATCTATTTGAATTTGTCTTCGGCCATTTGATTATTCTTGAACGATGGTGATTTATCTGACTTCTCCAATTCATATAATTTCGTTGCTTGATACTCACGGTGTTGATTTCTGACTTGGTCAATTTACTTGGCACCACTGTTTCGAATTGATTTTGTTGATGTTGATTTCGTCCTTTATTTCTTTGACTCCAGTCAGTTGCTCATGGCTTCAACTTGATTTTTGATATTACCAGACTTTGACATCACTGAACTTCGGAGTTAATTTGTTCAACTTGATGTTGCTTGATGTTGTGCTGTTGAGCTTTGTTTGAACTTGTACCCTGGTTCATCCTTAGTCTGGTATAAATGTTCACTTTGTTCATTTGAGTCGGTTTGCATTTGAATTGCATACTTGAGTCTTTTTGACATTTACATAGTATTTGACTTGAGTTTCATTGACGTATATGTTGTAGCTGTGTCATATTGCTTTGAGGCAATTTTCATTGTTTAACTTGGTAGCCTCGAGCTCTGCCTTTACTGGAACCATATGCATGCCTCCGGTCTTTGATGTTGAGACTGTGCCATTGTTTCTTTTGTAGCATTGAATCATGTGTTCATGTTGTCTGTGCATCCATGTTGTCCAGTCTTGCATATTTGTTTCATGTACAATCTGCTTGGTGTACATGTTGTAGCTTGATTTCTTGCATATTGATATTGAGCCACTGTTTCACTGTTTTATGTACTTTGTCCATGTTATACTGCTCTTTGATCAAAATTGCCACTTGATGCTTGCATTCCTGTGCTTAATCTTGTTTAGTCTGGTTTTCATTGTGATGTTCATTCATTGTTGTGATATGTTGCAGTTTGTTGTGACCAGACTTTGTTTGCAGTTTTGTTGTTATTTGGTTTTTGGTGCCACTACATGTATGTATACATGTGTATATACGTATGTATGTATATGTTTGTGCATTGTATTGTAGTAACATATGTGAACTTGAGATCTTGTGCCTTATCTGGTTCATCTCTGTAGCCTAGTTGTCATGTATGCTTCATTGTTGCATTTTGTAGTTGTGTTGACTTGGTTTTGAAACTGCTGATTTGAAACTCCTGTTATATTTGGCTTCGATCATTTTTGAAACTTCTTTCTCGATTTTGTCTCGTCCTGTACTTGTCCATTTGCATCCCTGGAGCACACTTGACTTGATGCTTGAGATTATTTTGAAACTGCTACTGTTGTTGCATTGTGGTGAGTTGCTTTTTGTAATTTTTCTTGGCCATTCGCTTGTTTGCAACTGCAGTTTCATTGTGCATTTCTTGATGCTTGCATGTGTGTGTATATATATATGCATTCATGTATGTATATATGTGCTATCATCTTATACATCTCTGTCTCGAGTTGTTCTGCATTGTTGTGGCTATGCATTTGTTCGAACTTGCCACCACTGTATCATTTACTGGTTTATGTGTATTTGGCCTTGCTGTATGGTCAGTGCTGCATTGAGTTGGCCCATATTGCATTTTGGTCGAGGCTTGTTTTAGTTGTCTTGACCATTTTCATGAACTTGCACCTGTGTTGAATCCAGCTTGGAGCTAGGGTTTGACCTTGTGCTGATATTGTGACATTATTTTTGTTGCACTTGAGTTGAACCCGGCTTTTGATTTGGGTTTGATCTTGTGCTCACCTGTCGCTGTAACTTTATCAAGTGTATATATCGGTGTGCACGACCTTGTGGCATGTACAGTGATACACTATGCATGTCACAAGCTGTTCATACATGATGAATTCAAATTCAAATGATGATGAACAACCCAAATAACTGAGGAAAATATTATTTACAAAATCCACATTTTATTTTATACTGCAAAAATATTTTATTTTCAATTTTACTGCGTCAATGTATATTTTTGCAGATTGCTCAGATGTTGGATTCACATTGGAATGAAGTTGAAGATCAGTAGGAGTTGAGTGAATGAGTGATATGTAGTGAGGTGCGATGTAAATGTGAATTGTAATTTAATCAAATTTGCATTGTAAGTGAAATTGTATATAGTGAGAGCTTGAAATTTGTACTATTCAAAAATTGTAATAAATATTTGTTTGAATAAAATTTCTGTTTGAATACAAATTCTCAAATTCTATGTTATTTATTTTATTCAGCAAATATTTATTTAATATATGAAAAATAAAATACTACATTAAAAAATACATTTGAATGTATATATATATATATGTTTATTATCATCAAACAAAAATGATATAATCGCATATTCGACAACAAGGAGATGATTTCGACTTTTAGCAAGGAACAACGGGTGGAGACACTGAGTTCTCAGAGTAAGAAGAGAAAGTTATTCAAAGGGAATGGAGCTCAGAAGAGTAAAGTTGCTAAGAAAGGGAAAACTGATGTCGTTTGTTACAGATATGATAAGAAGGGGCATTATGCTAATGAGTGTCGATCTAGTGAAGGTAAGACGGTTATGGAAAAGAAGAATGTGAAGTGTTATAACTGCAACTTAGTAGGGCATTATAAGAATAAATTCTAGAAGCGGCCAAGGCAGAAAAAGGAAAGGTCTTTGCTTTGGAGCCATCATCTTCTAGCCCAAAACAGAGGAAAAGGGAAAGGCTGTGAAGGGTGGGATGCTTTTGATTCACGACATACCTGTTAGAGTATTATTTGATACCGGTGTATCACATTCTTTTATTTCTCAATGTTTGGTAGTTAAGTTAGATTCAGAACCATCATACCTTGTTATTTCCTTAAGGTTTGCGAATCTAATAGGAGTATATGCAATTCTTGGGATGAGATGTGACCACCCAAAATTTGAGTTCTTAGGTCATAACTTTGCTTGCAGTTTGTTTGTGTTTGATTTTGTGGGCTTTGGGATTATTTTTGGTATGGATTGATTGAGATGATATGATGCTAGGATATTTTTCCAAAATAGGAAAATATAATAAGACACTCTAATTGTAGTAATTGAATTATATACTCAATTGAGAATCCGAGTTTAGATGTTAGTGCTTTATTGGGTGCAATAGAGGTGGAAGACGAGTTGACTTAGGTTTAAGTTGTAAGAGAATTTGGATGTTTTTGAACCGGTTATAAGATTACCACGGATATGATCTATTGAGTTTAGAATTGATCTTGTACCTAGAGATGAACCCATAAGTAGAACGCCTAGCAGAATGACACCTACTGAGATGAAAGAGTTAAAGGTGCGACCGGTGGATTTAGAAGGAACGAGTTTTGTTAGACCAAGCAGTTTCCTTAGGGAGCGATTACAGTGTTCCCAAAGAAATCAGATGGGTCCTTGAGGTTGTGTATTGATTATCATAATCTGAATAAGAAGAAGATAATGAATAGATATCCTTTTTTTAGAATCGATGATTATTCGATCGGTTGAGTGGAGCCAAAGCGTTTTTCAAATTGGATTTGGCGATAGGGTTCCATCGAATAAGGGTGGCGAAGGACAACATTCCATTGATGGTATTTCGAATGAGATATGATTCATATGAGTGGTTAGTCATGCGATTCGGGTTGACTAATGCGCCTACTTTCATTATGGACTTGATGAACCGAATTTTCTGAGAGCACATGGATAGGTTCATGTTTGTCTTTATGGATGAAATTTTGATATATTTTAAGGATGAAAGAGATAATGTGATTCATCTTAGAATAGTGCTTCAGACATTGAGGCAGCATCAACTAAAAGCGAAGTTTTCGAAATGTCATTTTTGAAAGAGAGAAGTGAAGTTTCTTCATCATGTAGTTTCCAAAGAAGGGTCGTCTATAGATCCAACTAAGATTGTAGCTGTAAAAAATTGGAAGGGAACCAAGACGGTGATCAAGATAAAAAGTTTTCTTAGGTTAACTGGCTATTTATAAAGACTCATTAAGGATTTCTCTCGGATAGCAGCACCCTGGACTAAACTAACTAGAAAGGACGTAAAGTTTATTTGGTCTAGTAAATGTAAGGAAGCGCTCCAGAAGCTAAAAAAATTATTGACCAATGCGCTCATATTAGTTGTGCCAAATGGTAATCAGGATTTGGTTGTTTATACAGATGCATATGGAACATGATTAGGAGCTGTATTGATGCAAAGAGGTAAGTAATTGCATAAATTTCTCAGCAGATCAGACCACATGAAGTTAGATATCTAACTCATGATTTGGAGTCGGTGTGACGACCCGAAATTATCGAGCATTTAAAATCGGGATATTTAATTGATTTTAATATTTAAATGTTAATTTTTAAATTGAATACAAATATCACTATTTATTGGGTAATTTAATTTTTTTAAATTAAGTAATTGGGAGTTGAGTAGAATGCTGAATTTGGAGTTTTAATCTGTTAAAATATAATTTGAAGGCTTATAAAATTTGTATTGATAATACTGAAGAGAATAGAAGTGTTGAAATCAAATTTAAGGATGGTTTTTTAAGTTTTGATATTTAATATCGTTCAAATTGAATTTAAAAATAGTTTCCGAGGCGCAGTCTCGGAATTCAACGAAACCAGTTTCATTGGGTCCGTAATATTGAATTATTATCGGGTTTCAATTTTCATAGTTTTTAGGTTTGTTGTGTGAGCGTACGAGATAAAAACGCCTAGACGATAATTATCGATTTAATTCATATATCTCTATTTGAAAAAAATTTAAAATCAGTTGAAATCTCTCCTGAGCAGCCGACTTCTTTTCGTACTCATGTTTCTCTTTTCTGCTACATCACGCAACCCCCCTTTTTCTTTAATAATGAAACCGAATCCCCTCCTTCAAATCACATTAAAATCAATGTTCAGAAACAAAAAAACGATGAAGATAATTCATTTTATAAAATGAATAATGGCCGAATCAAAGCCTTTATTTCACTTCGTTCTCCTGCTCTCCTTCAATCCCAAATTCTAGCACAGCCGCAGTATTGATTGTGTCAGTGACGTTTCATAGCAGGGCATCGATTTTAGGGATTTCGTGCTTGTGCTCGCAAGGATTAAGGCTCGCGATGCAAGGGGAGGTCGCGATCTGGATTAGGTGGCCGCGAGATCGATGAGGGGCTTTGTTATGGGTTTGGTCTCGGTTGGGTCGATGACGAGGTTCGCGAGTTCGAGGTATGGTTGCGCGTTGCTCTGAGCATCGGTGGAGGTCGCGATTTGGGAGTTCGAGTGTAGGTAGATATTTTTATTCTACAATTTAATTCCATATTAATAATATGTAGATTAAGGAAGAACGTGTTTACAGGAAAGTGAACTTCTATTTTGATATTTACAGAAAGGAAAATTTTCACAGAGAGGTAACGATTTCATCTTTAATTCAAATTAATATCGATTGAATGTTTATATAAATATCAATTTTAATACTTCTCCAGCCTATTTTTATAAGTATATATTTATATATATATATAGTTTTAGAGAAAAAAATAAAATAAAATATAGTGGAACAGTAAAGTAAACGCTTGTTGTTGAGGTTTACTGGGACTTGAAGAATAATTTATATTTATATGCAACTTAGAAATGAAATCTACAAGTTCACTTAATAATGTATATTAGTGATTTAGATGATTAATAAACTTATTTAAATTTATTGTTGCTAAAAGAATTTGTAAAAGAAAAATTGGTTTAACTAAATTATTAGTTGATTGATTTATTTAAAGGTAATTAACTTGTTTAAAACGTATTTATTTGTTTAGTTACCAAAGGATATTTTATAAAAGGGAGAGTAATTTAAAATAAATAATTAGCTAGGTAAAACTATCAAAGGGAAATAATTGTTTAATAAGTTCAAAATATTAATAAAATGTAAAATTTTTATATAAGGTAAACTGTGAAGAATTGTGACGAAACAAGCTGGTTTGGAAATGGGTTGCAAATGGAATAAGGTGACTTAATCTCACTCGGTTAAATTTAAATTTAAATGATTGAATTTAAATAATTTTTTGCATGGTTGAATTGAATGATGTGTTATAATATGGTATATTTTGGAATTGGTATTTTATATTGTACTAACGTCTATGGATGCACGAAAAACAGGTTGGAGGGATCCAACTGGATGCCTCAACATTTATTTAAATTATTTAATACCCTCTGTTGTGATTATTTTATATTCTGTGATGGATATTATTGACAATTGGAATATTGGATGTTATGGTTTACCTGAATATGTTCCGGTGCACTAACTTATCAAGATATATAGAATTGGATTTTGGAAATAAAATGAAGAGAATTTGTAAGTGAAATAATTATAGAGAATTTAAATAAATTAGGAATGAATTGGATAAGAATAATAATAGTTTTAAATTCTAATAAATAAATTCCTTATATGGAAAGGAAATTTTGGATAAATAGAAGATTAATGAATTTTTAAAACTTCGGTACGATTAAAACATTTATTTAAAATTTAAGATTTAAATTATTTAAGAAGAATAAAGAAGAAATTGGGAAAATCTGAAATTGGTATATTTCAGTTAAAAGATTTTAAATCAAACGGAAAATAATAATAATAATAATAATAAATCCATAACTAATGAATTTTGAAATGAATTGAGTAATTAAAGAAACTTATTTCAAATAAAATAAATTGGAAATCAATTTGGGGAAATTGATTTAAGTGATTGAAGTTGAGATTTTCTCTGGATAACCAAGTACATGTTTTTTTTAAAAAGTAAATTTTTAAATATAAATTAAATGTTTTAAAGTTGTTTTTAAAGAAAGCAAGTTTTGTAAAATTTATTATTTCTAATATTTAAAATCTAAAGTAAGTATTTTCTTTTAACCTATTTTAGCAGTAAATATTTAAGAAGTAACTTAGTATGTTGTTTTTTAACTTTTATATTTTATAAAATAACCTTATTTTTAAATATTCATGTAGTATATATTTTTAGCCAATTATTGAAGTAGTATTAACTTAAATGTTCTAAAGTAATTCCAAAGTAAGTATTTTATTTTAATCTATTATCGTAAAATTTATTTAAAGAATGATTTGGTATTTTAAAGAAGAAAATCTAATGTATGGTTATAAGGTAACCTTATTTAGTTATTTCTAGAGTATTATTTTAAATTAAGTATTAAAGTAAATTTTTCTAAATTAAATGTTAAATATATTTTTTAATAAAGTGTTTTAAATTATTTTAAAAATCTAAAGTTTTGTACTTGGTGATTCCAGTGGAAATAGAAAATACTTGAAATTTATTCTGAGGAAGAAGATAGTTTGAAAACTGTTTTCAAAGGGGATTTGAAATTGGAAATATATCTTGCAATGATATTTTGAGATAAATAAATAATTTTGGGAAATTATTTATTGTGTGATGGATGTTGTGAATATTAATTGATAGTTAAATAACCGACTATCAATATTGGACAAATGCGTTGATCGTTTCGAAGAGACCGGGATCGAGATTTATTTCTCGAAAACCACTTCGATCTGTTTTGTACGTTTCACGGAAAACGATTTCGGATTCGAAGACGGAGCAGTGAAGTGCAAGGGATAGTCGCTACTAATCCTGAGGATATTTCCAAAATGGATGTAGTAGGAATAGTGCCTTCGGTTCCGTTGGAACCCGGGACGGACTTGTATGGATGAATGCTTTCGGAACATCGTCAGGTGGACGATGGGCATTCTAAGGGATATGTTCTAAAAAGGTAACGCTTAGCCTCAAGCCTCATCAAATGAGAATGACTGAAAATCAGGGGTTATGCAGCAAGGCTAGGTGGGTAGCACCCAAGCAGGGTGAGATCATTCCTGTCTAGATGTCCCTTTTATTTCGGCTTAGTTGGCGGTTGTTGATCCCAACCGCGGGGTGATCTCACTCGGGATTATCCAGTAAGGGGTAGTTCCGGTCTTGTGTTGTAGGGGAGCGGGCGTATTCCTCGGTACGGCAATCTAGGCCACATACTGTGACAGGTGGTACCCCAGTACCTAGTCATTAGTTGGAAATTCATTCTCCCTACGAGCCTTGTACGAGTTTTGTTTGTATTACCCACTCTGTGGCTAGTAGCTGGAATTCAATAGATGTAACAATTTCGGTTATTTTATAAGTATTTGTATATAGACCTTGTTATAATATCAGAGGATTTCTATAAAAATTGTTTTAGCTGTCGTAAGGTAAAAACCCGACATGTTTATTTGTGGCATGGTCTTACGAGATGCTTTTGTTTTCAAAAGGATTTTTGAAACTTTAATATTAAATTGAGTGTGATTTTCTCACGCTGGTATTCCAGATTGACTCGAGTGTTATTTAACTATAATGCTCGAGTCAGACCGAGTATTATAGAATACAGGATATGATGCTGTGGAGCTCAGGAGACGAGCAGGACGACGATACGTACTTCCGTACTTGTTTATCTATATATATTCCGCTGTGTTGAGTTGTCATGTATCCATTTGTATGATATTGATGTTGAGCTGTGATTGATGTACTCTGATGATGTAATATATAAACAGAGATATTTGATTTTTGAGAAAAAATTATTTATTATCTATTATATTTTATTCCGCTGTGATGGTTAGATTCTGATGTTGTTTCCTGTTTTCTCTTCTTCTATCTCTTCTTCTTTAACCCAAATGGTTCGTATTTCTATACAACTTGAGTTGATTTAGGTAGAATAGTGTTGACTCAAGAGGTACGGATTTGCGGGTCGTTTCAGTCGGCAAGAGTGATCTTTGCTTTAAAGGTGTGGAGACTCTACCTCTTAGGAGAAAGATTTGATTTTTTTTACGAATCATAAGTTTCTGAGGTATTTATTCTCTCATAAAGAATTAAACACGACGCAGTAGAGAGGGTTAGAGTTTTTATCAGCTTATGATTTTAGTATTGAGTATACGCTAAAATAAATAAAGTTACTGATGCACTTAGGATGAAACATCAGAATGTAGTTTTAACTATATAGCGTAATGGAAGGACCTAGAAGCATTGACTGCTTATGGTGTGCAATTAAGATCAACGGCTAGTTCTAGTTGGGAAAATGCTATGTTGTCTTGTTCAAAAGTTCAAACAATGATGGTCGAAAGGATGTCTTTAAAGCAAAAAGATGATCCATTACTATCCGAAAGGATTAGAAGGCTTGAAGATGGAATTGAGATTTATGATTTGAAGGATTTTGGTCTTAACTAGAATAGATGGTTAAGAAATAAGGGACGATTGAGTGTTTCATATGTTGGTGACATAAGGAAGGAAATTCTTAGGGAATATCATCGATTGAAGTTTACTATTCACCCGAGAGGAACTAAGGTATATTTGGATATAAGAAGAGTTTCTTCCAGGAAGGTATGAAAAGGGATGCAGGTTTATGGGTAAAGCAATGTTTGAATTGCCAGCAAGTAAAAGCCGAGCATCAGAAGCCAAGTGGATTACTTTAGCCTTTAGTTATACTGATTTTGAAATGAGATTCTGTATCCATGGATTTTATTGATGGGCTGCCAAGGTTGAATAGGGGAAATGAGAGTATCTAGGTTATAGTAGATAGACTGATCAAGAGTGCACATTTTATTCCTGTTAAGTCAACCAGGACGACACATGTATTAGCTAAGTTGTTTATAAAGAACATTGTTAGACTACATGAAATTCCTAGTAATATAGTTAGATATAGATACTTTGTTTACTAGTGAATTCTGGAAGAGCCTACAAGAGGTATTAGATACTAAGTTTAAGATGAGTATGCTTATCGCCCACAAACAGATGAGCAGACAAAGAGAGTAAATAAAGTACTTGAATATTTGCTAAAATCTTACGTACTAGATTTTGGTGGGTCATGGGAAGGCCAATTGCACTTAGTCGAGCTTTCCTATAATAATAGTTACCATACTAGTATATGAATGATGCCTTTCAAAGCTTTGTATAAAAAGTTGTGCAAATCACCATCATGTTGGTTGAAGACCGAAGACATATTTGTTATTCGTCTAGATATAGTGAGATAAGCCAGGGAAAATATTGAGTTGATCTGAGCATGGATAAATGTGGCTTTGTCTAGATAGAAAAACTACGCAGGTAAGAGGTGTAAGGATCTAGAGTTATCAGTAGGAGATCATTTTTTTATTAAAGTATCATCAATGAAAGGTGTGGTATGATTTGGAAAGTCAAAGAAACATGCACTAGATATGTTGGACCGTTTCCTATTATAGAGAGGATCAGAAAGATCGCCTATCGGGTAGAGTTATTGAGTAGTTGGGCAGAAGTCCATAATGTTTTTAATGTTTCTCATCTAAGTAAGTTTGTGCATGATCCAGAGACTACTATTGCTTAGGCTGGATTGGAAGATTTAGTGGTGGAACCGGATCTAACTTTTATGAGACAACAAGTTCGTGTTGTGGCCGTAGATGAGAAGAGGCTAAGGAACAAGACTGTCAGATTAGTGAAAGTCCAGTAGAGTGATAATGAGAAAGGCTGTACTAGGAAAACTGAGGACATGATTAGGGATACTTATCCTGAGTAGTTATGATGATATGTTCTATAGTTTTATATGGACTTTCTAACTGGTAGGATATACTAGCATTGTTTGTTGCAATTGTTTGTATGTATGATATGCTTATTGTGTGGTCCTTACTGAATTTCAAGGACGAAATTCTTTAAGGAGGGGAGCCTATAACACCCTTAATTTTAATGTTATTCAGGAAATTTAATTGGATAGAATAAATAAAATAATGTAATGAGACAAGGAGGATGAGTTTTAATAATTAATTAGGTCAGGCTTTAATTAATCAACTAATAAGATTGTTTTAAACTTAATATAGAAGGGAATATGAGAGGGGAAAGTTAGGAATAGAGCCTTATTTCATCCCTTAAGCCCACCCTCTCTCATTCATTCTTATTTTACATTCACAAAACAAACAAAAGGAGGAAGAGAGGTCGACCATAATAAATGATGAAAGAAGGGGAAACTAAAAAGGATTCAAAGGGGAAAGCTTGAGGAAGCTAAACTCTATCAAATCTCAATCTCGTCAGTCAGTCTAAGGTGAATAAAATTAACCATCTTTATTAATTGTGTTTGAATTCGGTTATGGCTAATTTGCAAATTGATCTTGATTGTTATGCTATGTTGTGAATGTCTAATCATTGTTTGGATAGAATAATGATTTATGGAATTATTATGGGATATTCTAAAGGTAAAACCTAAATTTTTAATCTCCAATTGATTTGATATTCTGATATGCTGTGTAAAACATTATTTTGGAGATGATTTTTTAATTTCATAATTTTTCATTTTAATATCAATATCTTATAAATTTCCTAAGAAGGAAGTAATGTTTATTTCGGGTTCTAATTATTAAAATTAATTAGATAATTACTTTGGTCCCAAAATTTTTACAAAAGAAAGGATATATAAATTTAGTTTTTAGTTATTTTTGAGGATTTTACCAAAGTGATTATGAATTTCTATAAACTTATTATGCTAGGAAAATAATTAAATTAATATTAATTAATTAAATTGGTAAATGTTTTTGGAAAGATAAAAATGATTTATTGCAGTTTTTTGAAAGGAAATTGGTAAAGTTTGCTTTTAACTAATAGAAAATTGACAAGGGATTAGAGTTGGTAAAAAGAGATTCCTTTATATAGAAATAAAGAAGTTTTCATATTAACTACTCCATGTCTTATGTTAGAAATCTTGATGCCCATGTCCATGTTGGCACTATAAAATTAGACATCAATGTGAATAGATGCATATGTTATCAACTTATGTTGGTATGTAATTAATCTGTTTAGGTAAAGAAATATATATATATATATATATGTATGGACTACCGCATACCATCATTTCGACATCAGTGATTTTGTAACTCGCTAGAACCATTCAGACAACCCTTGTTCTTTGGTTTATGAAACCCATATCATACGGTATTGATGCCGTAAGTCTTCGGCTTTGAAACCAATGCTTTAAGGGTTTTGATGCCACATATTTTCAACAACCTTCAAATAGCAGCACAGTCACTGTAGTTTTATGAAGCCAATATCAACTGTTTTAAGGCTTTGGTTCCGCAAATCATCACTTTTGATATCAATTGTTTTGCGGCATAATAGCCGAAGACTATATTTTCGAAATCACAGTTTTAAAGTATTGATGCTATAAGAAATTGATTTTGACTTAAGTAATTGTTATCGTCACTTTTCAGCTCCGCATCACATGTTTTCCCTATTTTTCGTAACCAGGTATGCAGCTTTGATGTCGTAACTCTTTTATTTCATAACTGCTTCTTTGTAGGCCGAGAAGCATTGTTTTTCGTAAACTAAAAGTATGTTTTAAATGCGAAATAGCCTATGTCTTAACAAAGACTATAACCTCATGATTTCGACATTATAGCCTGATACTTTATAAAATTAGAGTTCTGTTTTTAAATCTCGAATAGAGGTTCGATATCATTTTTAATGGCATGAATGTCGTAGCTTTCTATTTCAAATTATTATATTAACGGCTTGACAAGCTGTATGTTTTTTGAGTTTAACAATTTCATTGGGGATACCAATATATATTATTTTCGGTATGCCATAAGTTTAAGGGTATGACAACCTAATTAGAGAAACCAATAGACATAGGTTGGGCACTTGGGTAAATAATTTTATATTAAAATTATAAATTGATATTTGGTGGGTTCATAGTCATCCTAGAAAAACTATGATATATGTGATGGATAGTTGACATAACATCAGAGATGGATAGTCGTACATGATGGGTTCATAGTCATCCTAGGAAAACTATGATATGTGTGATGGATAGTCTACACAATTTTAAAATAAAGGAGACATGTGATGGATTGTCCACATGAATTTTAATTAGATAAACCATGTGTGATGGGTTGTCCATATGGCCTGGGATAGATAATCCATATAATGTTTACATATGGGGTAGGTAGTCCACGTAAATATATGATGGACAGTCAGATTAAATTTAGATGGATGGTATATTGAATTGGGATGGGTAATCCTTTATATGATTTGGGTAGGTAAGGGAGTGGATAACATAGTGAAGACAAATCAATCAAACTACCCATGTTGCATGCCTACAAATGATTATTTACCGTGTTCCAACATTGTGGTTGCAGATGCATGAATTTTGATTGGCATAATTGGTTAAGATACTATTGAGGGGAAAACCCGTTCCGCTATACGGCATAGTCTTGATAAATATTTATTATGGTTTGACTACGAGTTATTATTCACACTAGACTTTTTGTCTGACCCGAAATTTTTGTTTTCCCTCTTAAACTCTCGGGTGCACATTTGAGTAGGCTGGGAGTAAGAGTTTTCAGGTTTCTCGATTAGACAAATAAGCTTCCGAAGACATGTATGAGGTAAACTAGCTATTTGTAGGTGCTTCTATTTTCCACTGTGTTGTTTTGTGTCTAAATGGATATAATGATGGAAGTTATAACTATCAAGTATTAGACTTTGATCTACCAAGGAGACATCTGCATGTGTCTCTTTTGGAGTATAATGTAATGACAATATTTTCTCTGAACATAGGATCTAATGAGATTCTATAATGGATATGAAATTTTATTATTTATGAAATGGAAATTTTACTATTGAAATGTGTTTGAAAAATTTCATATTCTTGTGCTTCTAAAGTTATCGATACAATTTAACATGATCGCATTTTGTCACTAACAATTAATACTGTGGATGACTACAACATCTGTAGCACTTAGTTTGGGCTTCAAAATTGGGGATGTTATAAGTTTTCTTGTTTTGGTAAGCTACTATAGGAAGTTCATTGAGGATTTCACTAAAATCTCTACCCTTCTAACCCGCCTTATCAAGAAGAATTTGGTTTTCTCATGGGATACGAAGTGTGAAGGTGCTTTTATCAAGCTAAAGGAGGAATTGACTAGTGCACCTATTCAAGTGTTACCCGATGGCGTGAGGGAATTTATTATACACCAATGCTTGTCGTATAGGGTTAGGCATGATGTTAAAGTGTATTAAGCTATGCTAGTCGATTGTTGATGGTCCATGAGAGAAACTACCATACCCATGATCTTGAGTTAGCGGTTATTGCTTTTGTACTCAAGTCATGGATACATTATATTTTAGGATTGCGGTTTGAGCTACATATGAATCATAAGCCTCTAAAGTATTTATTCTCCTAGAAGGATTTGAACTTAAGACAACAAAGGTGGATGAAGTTTTTAGCAATGTATGACTTCAATATCTTATATACTCCAGGCAAGGGCAATGTTGTACCTGATGCCTTGAGTAGGCAGCATGCGGTGTTGAGTCCTCTGTACTTAGAGTGGAAGCATTTGAAGTTCATTTCTACGTTTGATTTCCGACCATCGTCAGACATTACTCCAGGATTATTAGTAGCCTTGGGTGTGGAGGCTACACTTATGGACCGCATATGGTTTAATCAGAAGCATGACAAGGAGATATTGGATATTTTCAAGAGGATTAGTAGGGGAGAGCAGTCGATTCACCTAGGCATTATGCTATTGAATCGAAGGGATGGTTACAAAGAGATGGTAGGTTATGTGTTCTTCTCATTGTGGATTTGGTGGATAAGGCACTAGACGGGTCTCATCATTCTAGCACGACCATTCATCTTGGTGGAGAGGAAAAATGTATCGTTGACATGAAGAGCGTCTTTTATTTGCCTGCTATGAAGAAGCCTATGGCAGAGCATGTGGCTAGATGTATGACTTGTAAGGGGCTAAAGGTGGAGCAGAAGAAGCCGTGAGGATTGTTGCAGCCGTTGAACATTCCTTAGTGGAAGTGAGAGAGTATTTCTATGGATTTCATCCATGGACTATCAAGGAGTAGAAGGGAATGGTAGAATTTGGGTCATAGTCGACAAACTGACTAAATACATTCATTTTGTTTCAGTGAGAAGTACGAGGGCATCTTTGGCGATACTATACGTGATGGAGGTAGTTGGGTTGTACATAATTCCTTCTAGAATTGTTAGTGACCAAGGTCTTCTTTTCACTAACGATTTTTGGAGGAGTCTGCAAAAGTCTTTAGGCTTTGAGTTGAGCTTGAGTACCGCTTATTACCCGCAGTCGGATAGACAAACAGAAAGGGTGAACCGGGCATTGGAGGACTTACTTCGAATGTGAATATTGGAGGCTCTTGGGAGGAACACTTACCACTGGTGAAGTTCACCTATAATAACCTCTATTGGGATGGAACCATTCGAGGCGCTATATGGGAGACCCGTTGATCACCATTATGTTGGTGGGACACTATAGATATGGTTATTCTTGGACCATATATGGCATGGGAGACATTAGAGGAGGTAGATTTGATCCGTAGGAGGATGAAAATCACACAGGAGATGCACGACGTTAGAGTTCATAGTAGACGACATGGATTTGTGAAGGTCTCACCGCTTAGGCATGTCATGAGATTTAGTAGTTTGGGAAAGCTAACAGTGAGGTTTGTAGGGCCATTTTCGGTTACTGGTTGAGTTAGGAAGTTATCTTATAGGGTGACACTTCCTGAGAAGTTAGCAGAAGTATGCGATGTTTTCCACATGTTACACTCGAGGATGTGTTTACATGATACAACCAATGTTGTCAAGCTGAGTCAGCAGAGGAGGTGGAGGTGGAGAGAATCGCTTTTGTTTCGTGCACCAACTTGTATTCTTGAGCATGGTACAAAGCAACTCCATAACAAGATTATCAAACTTGTTAAAGTTCAGTGGGGAGATAATCCAACATAGAGTACATGAGACCCTAAGGAGAAGATCGGAGCAACCCATCCACAAATATTTTCTAATATTTTTCGTTTTTAGATAAATAAGTTTGGTATACCCTACAGGTAGAGACTATTGGATTGTAGGAATGGTTGCAAACGAGTCACTGGAACATGTTTTGGATGATAAATGCTAATGGATATATTTATTGAATTGATCTTTACAACAAGTAAATATATTCCTAAGTTAGCATACACACACACACCATCACTTGTTTTATTTCATGGAATTATATGTATATGATTGTTGCATATGGATTGAATGGTTGCGCATACGTATAGTGTTATCCCATTTTTTGGACAAAACTGGAATATCAATGTTATGTGCGTTTCCACCACGAAGAAGCAGCCAGCATGCATACATAAGTCCAGAGTTCCACTCAAGATCCGAATACAAAGTCCATTCGGCCATATACTCTCATATTCATTCGGCAGCACGAAGTGAGAACCCATTCGGCAATTCAAAGGATCAAGTTCCATTCGGCAGTGAAGGACCATCTGGTATACATGTTCATTCGGCTACGCAAGCCTACGAGCTCATTCGGCACTAAGGTCACAGGTTCATTCGGTAGCCAACATCCTCCTTCCCACTGCCGGTCCAATCCCACCACCGAACGAGCTCCACTCATTTACCACCGAATCACCACAACCTCTATTACTCCATCACCGAGCCAAACAACTACCGAACCAAACTCCAACTTCTCCAAGCATGACCGAATGAAGCTTCGCCGAACCAGAACGCTGCCAGTCCAGATTGCTTCAGCCCAAGCCCACCAGCAGCTATAAACATCCAAGACCCCTTCCCCCAGCCTCACTCTATAAATAGAGGGGCAGAGGTACAACAATGGGGGACAAGTTTTGAGACAAGTTTGAGAGCTCAAGCCTGGAAGGAACTCTCAAACAACTTTAGATACTTGTAATCACAGCTTTGTACTTGTAATCTAAAGAAAAAGGAGAATAACATATAAAGTGGACGTAGGCACGTTCTGGCCGAACCACTATAAATCTGTGTGTCTTTTACAGTTTAGTCCCTGCTTTTTATATATTTGCATAAATCACCCAAATCACTAAATACAACATAAAATCAACCAACTCATACGACTTTGGGTGTTTGCAACCATTTTTTACGCAAACATTTTGGTGCTTTCACTGAGAACAACCAGCTCCCGCTACATCGGATAGAAGTTGAATTTGAAAATCTTAGAGTTCAGATCTAAGAGTTATGACGAGACAAACAAGTAGAAGACAAAGGCCAGAGAGAAGTGAACACCAAGGAAGTCAAGAGGCTTCCTCAGGAGGGAATCAAGCGTCAATCTTCATCACTAGTGATGAGATGGAGGCCATGATGAGAAGACAAGAAGAGATGATCCAGAACTTACTTCAACAAATTGGGCAAATTGGAGCACAAATCCAAGGAGCAGCTGGGGTTCAGAACGGGGCAGGACCATCTGGCGCAGCACCAGAGCTAGGGGGCACTCAAGCAGAGCATGTTGATCCGACCCCGGGAAGTGAGATGGGGGCACCCGAACCACCTGGTAGCAATAGAGGAATGAACGTTCAGCCAGGGAGGCATACACATGAAAACTCCCGCGGACTTGGGGGGCAAGTCGAAGACAGTGAACGAGAACTACAGCTTGGAGACAATGACAGATTAGCAGAGATGGTTAGAAGAGCTATGAGAGGCGGTTTAGTAAACAGAGACTTGGAAGATGTAAACAGGAGTCCTTTTTCTTCTGCGATTAGGATGGCTAGGAACCCACCAGAATTCAAGCTACCATCATTGGACATGTACAATGGGAAAACGGACCCCACGGTCCATCTAACGAAGTATATGAGACATATGGAAGTGCTGGGGGCATCAGAGGAGGTTATGGCCCGGTGCTTTCCACTGTATTTGACGGACATTGCAGCGTTATGGTTTAGGCAACTGGAGAGCGGCTCCTTAGGAACATGGGCAGATTTAACTGAGAGATTCATGAGGCAATTCAGGGTTCATATTGCGAGACCCAAGAATGTGATGACTTTGGCAACCTTGAAACAGAAAACTGGAGAGACTTTGAGGAGCTTTCTAACGCGATTTAATGCGGCGGCAGCATCAGTGGATCGACCAGATCCATCTATGGTCATGATGGCGGCTGTATCTGGAATAGCTGGTAATACAGAATTCAAGAATTCATTAACCAAGGACCCGCCTATGAATCTGGGAGAGTTCTATCATGAGGCTGAAAAGTTTCTGCGTTTGGAAGATGCTAGTGCAGAAAGAGAGGAAGAAGATGACGTTTACGTAATCAAGAGCGAAAACCCACCTGGAAAGGGTGCGGAGACTAGCAAAGGAAAAAGAAAGGCTGAGGATAATGATGACAGGGCAAAGTGGCTACGAAGAGAACCACGCTTCACCACCTATTCAGAGCTGAATGAGAGTTTGGAACGGATTTATCAGGATACCAAGGGACAGGTTCCGTATCGTAGACCAATGCGAAGGGATCCAACCTCTGACGAAAGAAAATCAGATAAGTTTTGTGTATTTCATGAATTGAATGGTCATAACACTAATGATTGTAGGCATTTGAAGGACGAGGTAGAAGGGCATATCAGGAACGGTATGCTCCTTCAGTATGTGAGGAGGCGAACTCCAGCGGTGGAGCCAGAGCGACCACCGTCTACCTTGGCTAGAGGTGACCCTAGATCGGGGAACCATTTGATTATCTCTTGATTGTTTGATTAAAATAACGATGAACAGGTCGTAAGCTTCCACTAACGCAATTAAATCGTTTACACATGTACGAGATCGCGAACGATCTCCAGGCATGCTCTGAATGATCATTGACTGCTTCGGAGTGGGAACTTACAATTTGACATCCTTGCTTTGCTTTTGTTTCGATTTGAACATTTGAATTCTTCCTGTTTGGACATTTCTGCTGTAAGGTACTATTGCTTTAACATTTACAATTCTATGAAAAAATTATTTACTTGTATGCCCGTTGGATCGCGAACGGTCCACGAGCACCTATTGCATGACAATGAACTGCCAAAGCCTTTGATTCGAAAAATTCCCCCAAACAATGACTCCAACACTGATAATATTAAGTCCCCCCCGGGCACACTCATTCGCCTCGAACGGCACCCGACTTCGAACAGTCACAATTCGCCTCGAACGGCACTCGACTTCGAACAGTCACAATTCGCCTCGAACGGCACCCGACTTTGAACAGTCACAATTCGCCTCGAACGGCACCCGATCGCGAACAGTCACAAATCGCCTCGAACGGCACATGATCGCGAACGGTCACAACTCGCCTCGAACGGCACAACTCACCTTACCTCAAATGGCTCGATCGCGAACGGTCGTCATTTGAGGTCCGCCACCTGATCACTGACTGTTACACCTTACCTCAAATGGCTTGATCGCGTACGGTCGTCATTTGAGGACCACCACTTGACCGTGCACTGTCGCACTTTACCTCGAATGACTCGATCCCAAACGGTCGTCATTTGAAGTTGAGCGCTTGACCTTGAACGGTCACATTTCACCACAGATGACTCGATCCCGAACGATCGATACATGGATTTACGCACTCGACCGCGCACTGTCGCACTTTACCTCGAATGACTCGATCCCGAACGGTCGTCATTTGAAGTAAAGCGCTTGACCTTGAACGGTCACATTTCACAGCAGATGACTCGATCCCGAACGATCGACGCACGGATTTATGCGCTTGACCGCGCACGGTCGCACTTCACCTCAAATGACTTGATCACGAACGATCGTCATTTGAAGTTAGGCGCTTGACCATGAACGGCCGCGCTTCATCCCAAATAGCTCGATCCCGAACGGTCGTCATTTGGGGCCATATAAAATATCAAGCTCTTTACAGGTTGTCGACAGGATATGAACATCCGGCTCATGGCATTACAAAACACGTCTTCCTACCGCAAGACATATTTTGGGGGGCAAAGTGTTATCCCATTTTTTGGACAAAACTGGAATATCAATGTTATGTGCGTTTCCACCACGAAGAAGCAGCCAGCATGCGTACATAAGTCCAGAGTTCCACTCAAGATCCGAATACAAAGTCCATTCGGCCATATACTCTCATATTCATTCAGCAGCACGAAGTGAGAACCCATTCGGCAATTCAAAGGATCAAGTTCCATTCGGCAGTGAAGGACCATCCGGTATACATGTTCATTCGGCTACGCAAGCCTACGAGCTCATTCGGCACTAAGGTCACAGGTTCATTCGGTAGCCAACATCCTCCTTCCCACTGCCGGTCCAATCCCACCACCGAACGAGCTCCACTCATTTACCACCGAATCACCACAACCTCTATTACTCCATCACCGAGCCAAACAACTACCGAACCAAACTCCAACTTCTCCAAGCATGACCGAATGAAGCTTCGCCGAACCAGAACGCTGCCAGTCCAGATTGCTTCAGCTCAAGCCCACCAGCAGCTATAAACATCCAAGACCCCTGCCCCCAGCCTCACTCTATAAATAGAGGGGCAGGGGTACAACAATGGGGGACAAGTTTGAGAGCTCAAGCCTGGAAGGAACTCTCAAACAACTTTAGATACTTGTAATCACAGCTTTGTACTTGTAATCTAAAGAAAAAAGGAGAATAACATATAAAGTGGACGTAGGTACGTTCTGGCCGAACCACTATAAATCTGTGTGTCTTTTACAGTTTAGTCCCTGCTTTTTATATATTTGCATAAATCACCCAAATCACTAAATACAACATAAAATCAACCAACTCATACGACTTTGGGTGTTTGCGACCATTTTTTACGCAAACATATAGAATTGCCAGTACATATTTACATAGGATGTTGCACGCATTTGGATATATGGCATAAGCACTTGCGTTTCATATAGTTGACTAGATCAAGAGACCGCCTAATTTTGCATTAGTACAGGTTCATATGCATTCCACGCCCGCATGTATGATGTGCACGTAAATATGCATATTTTTACCACCATATTTATTCTATTTAAATCAAATAAATGATCATATTGGGTATTTTAACTTGTTTTAACCAAAATCCATATTAATTTCAAAGTGTCACATATTCAACTTCATCCAAGGGTAAAATAGTCATTTTTGTGCATAAATTAACTTGAGAAAATTTGATTAGAAATTTCCATACTATTTTGTAGGAATTTGATTTCAATTACAAGATGTTTCATGAAGAAGATATGCATACACAAAAAGAATACAAAGGAATGAGGATGGAAAAAATTCAAAGTGAAGAGCATGGAGGACCCCACCTACCCACCACCTTAATGTACAAATTAAAGGCCAATGCACATGCTTATGGAATTAATGGCTTCATGTACACTTAAATGGGGATTATGACATGCTAATGATTACTTGGTGGCCACACTACCTCATGGGCATTTTGGGCATTCCCCAAAAATATGAATTAGAGTTTCATACATGTATAAATACCCATATGTTTCATGTAATCTTCCTATCCTCCTCTCTCACTTAGCCTCTCTTTAATTAGTTTTAGGATCAAAATAAACAAAGCTCTTCTCTTTCTTTTTTCATGGCTACTTAGCTATTTTTATTCTCATGTAATTTCATTTTTTATGCAATTTAATACATGATCTTTTCCTTTCTTAAAAAATAAAATAAATAAATATAAAAAAAATAAAAAAATGGTTCCGTTGTCGGGACAGTTGTTTTGGTTTTGATTTTCTATTCTTCGGATTACTTTCGTTTGATTTTCTTGTGTGTTTGTTTTGTGTGTTTGTTTGCATATTTAAAAAAAACTATATTTGTTGTGTGTAAGTGTGTTTGCATTTTTTGTTTGAGTGTTGTTATTGTTTTCTAGTTGTTAGTTTATTTCAAATTGCATATCTTATTACATAAAAAAAAACATTCACACAATCTCATTTGAAAAAGAAAAAATATTTGATTTCAATTTCATTTACAAATTTTCCCTTTACATTTTCAATTTGCATTTTCAAAACTGCCTGTTTACAAGGCTAATTCACTGTTCTCTGGCCCTCCTCTCTGCATACATACATTTACAAACCTTCACAACTTCCATACTTCAACTTCAAACATACACTTTAGTTCACCTTTCCTCCAACCATATTACATTCCATAAGAACTTTCTGCTACAACATACTATCAACTCTACCAATACCACCTCATTGCTCATCCACCAACCACCACTGCATTTCATTTCAACCCCAACATCCTCCACAACATCACAGAACATCACTGCAACACCTCCCTTTGCTGCTCACTTACCCACTGCTGTCCTCTGTCACTACAAAACTGTCAAACAAGCAACATAAACCTCCTCGGTCATTCAACATATCAGCAAGTGTACCAAGAAGCTGCTCACCATCAACCCCTCACCTCAAAACCACAACATCAAACACTTAACCACATCACCACTGCAGTAAAACAAACATCCACCATTACCACCCCTCCTCCATCTCTTCACCGATCATCAGAAACCATCAACAGTCCTCTTCAACGGTTCAACAGTTCAACTGAACACATCACTTCCCCAAAACCATCCCACTGACCTTCAGAGCAGCACCAACCACCATAGTAACACTTCATTTCCAATCCAACCAATACCACATTACTGCAAACCAATACTTCATGTAACAACCCGAGTTTTTGTGAAAATTTATTATTGTCATTTAAATAATTATTGTCGCTAGCAAATTGAGGATGGAGTTTTTGTTTTACCGGGTTGAAATTCTTAAAAAAATAAAATAAAATTGGTCAAGTGTTGTGAGCTTTGAAATTGTGAATATCGGCCTCTTATTTTTTTGAGTGCCGTTCGAACCGTCCCCCTCTTTACGTTCTTTAACCCGTTCCCCTTTTTTATTTTCTTCATTTTTCCCATTCACTAGCCCAAAAGCAAACGAGAGCGAGAGAGTTAATGGCGGCTTCGTCCTCCTTCCTCTTCGTCCAAAAATTGGGGCTTCGGCAATCATTTAACAACTTCAAATCGTTCGTGTTCGATTCCGATGGCCTCTGCTTCGATTTGGCAACAAGGTGAGTAATTTATACTCACATCTAATTCAAATTCTTTGACCTCGTTTGCTTATTTCGTTTCTTTGTTTCGGCCTTGACTTGATTTTGGATGTTGAATTGGTTTCGAATTCGCTAGTTCGACTTTGGCATTGACTTGCATACTATCGGCCTTGGCATTTTTTATTGGCATTATTTGAAACCACTTCTGATATGAATGTTTGACCTTGACTTGTTTATCTTGGTTTTGGGTTTGGTGTTGCATCCATTGTGATATTTGTAGTAGCACTGTGCTTGAATCATTTTTGTAGTCTGCACATTGCATGCCTGATGGTTCTGTCCACTTCGAATTGTGATCTTTGTAGTTGCTTGAGGTCACTCATATGCTGTTAGCTACTGCATACTTGTAGTTATGTGCCAGTTGAGTTTGAGCATGTTTCCAGGCTAGTTCATTCAGGTTGTATTTGGTATCTTCACTTGAATTATTTAAAGTGTAGGTTGCTGAACTGTTAGCTTCAACTTTGAACTTGATCATTAGTAGCTAGTCTGCATTTACATACTTCACGGTAGTACTGCCACTGCCTATTTCAAACTGCATTTCGATGTTCTCTTGACATCTGTTTTGTTTTGAACTCAAACCCACTGAACCTTATTGTTATATTTGAACTTTATGCGTGTTGTCCCTTGCACCATTCATCAGTTGCATCCATTATGTTTGTTGCGATTTGTGACATTCAGGTCAGTTGCACACTTAATTCATGTGGTCTGGGTTCTTCCCTGACCTATACACTTTGATATTTTTAGACCACTGTCTTCATTGCATATGGATAATTTCTGAGGCATATCGTAGCATTGCTTGCATTACTGTCTCATTTCGATATTGAGGTTCACTGTTTGGTTAGACTTGAACTGACTGCACATATATATGTATATGTTTACTTCATGTACATATTCATATTTCATATGTTGGTCTGGTCCTGTTTTTGCATTGAACTGTACTCAGTTTAACTTGAGTTTTGTTGCACTGCATGTTGTATACATTGAGTTGCCTGGTCTTTGTTTCTTATTCATCTGATGGAAAATTAGTCCAGATTTGTGTCCCTTTTGTCCATGTTCACATGAGTTTGCTTCGTGTTGCGTGATGCAGCATATTCACCACTGTCTTAACTGCATTTGACTCACTGCTTCGAGTCACTTGCGCATGCTCTCTGAAGTTGTGGCATTCATTCTTTACTACCCTGATTATGTTGAAGCCATTTTACTGTATATATATATATATACAATGGAGGCTGTACATTAGAGTCTTGTTCATGCCATTTGGCACTGTGCTTCGAGTATATAAGCAGTTTCAATTTGTGTTGAAGCTGTCTTGACCCTTTGAACTTAGTTGATGTTGGTTTTGTGATTTTTGGTTCATTGCAGTTTGATGTAAATTGCATCTTTCTTTTGCACCATGTTGTATCATTTCCATGTGTATTTGGTCATTCGAGCCTTCATGCTCTGTTGGTTCAGGTTGCATAAATCCATTTTGCCTGCATCACTTGTATACTACATTTTCTAGTCTAGTCATTGCACTACACTTGTTTATGTGCACTTGTATATGCACAGTACTTGTTCATGTGCATTTATACATTCTTTATTTGTTTTAGTGTACATGACTTGCTACTTTTCTCATCGCCTTGTGTTGAGCCTAAAATTCATTGGTCTTGACCTCGCATTTGTCTCTGCAATTTAATCGACACTTGGCCTTATGATATTCACGGCGACGCTTGTGAATTTTCATTGGGTACATCATCACTATAGTGGCAAGGCAGTGCACGCAAGCGTGAACTGCAGCCACACAGTATTCAATGGGTACATCATCACTATAGTGGCAAGGCAGTGCACGCAAGCGTGAACTGCAGCCACACGGTATTGGTTTTGGTGTTATTTCTTTTGCTTTAGATTTACGGATCTATTTCGTATTCAATATGTTGTAGTGGCGTGGCAGTACACGCTTGCGTATACTGCAGCCCTACTCGAGTTGTCGTTTTAATTGATGTTCCCAATTACTTGATTGTTTCCTTTGTCCAATTCATCCTTATTAGTGATTGGATAGACGAGATTTATTGTGATTGTCATCTATTCGTTATTTGATTATCATTGCTTCTGTGCATTAATAACTGAGTTTGAATTAGACTGACCCGGGTATTATTTTCTTTTGATTGTAATACTGGGTCAGACCCGAGTTATTTCAGGTTGTAGATATTCTGCTTTGGGATGCTGCTCGAGCTATGAAGTTCTTTCATATCTTTTGGAGTTGTCGTGTCATAGTATAGGTTGATATGTCTTCATGTATATTAATCGTTAATGTACTTGTATATGTAACTTCCTGAGTCGACTGTTGTAGTTGTATCACATGTACCGTGTCAAATGTATTGTAACTGACATCAGTTATTATATATATATATATATGAGACTTTTTGTTTCATCTGTGTTCCGCATTTATATTATCTGTGTTATTATTTTATATTTTTGTCCTAGACTATTATAGCCACTGTGTAGTAGCTTTGAGTTTGCATCGGCATGTCGGATTTCCTCCTGAAATGAAATGCACGCTTTTACTATCTGGTCTAGTTGACAGCACTACACCGTAGTGTTCTTGGCTAGCATGGGTATAGAGGTGGGGCGTTACACTTCATCTCCCCTCTCAATCATTACAACATTCTTTGACCACAATCTACATAAAATTTGCCATTACAGCACATACACAGTTCTTCAATCATACTTGCCTTCCGACCAATCGAACTGTCACTACCCATCCATCTAGCATTTCCAACTCACAAACACTTTCAACAAATACACTGTCAGTTGTCACTACCAATTAAACTGTCAAAGACCAACAAATACACTGTCAACTCCTCAACATTTTGATGATTTATACTCTCTTTTTGTGCTTTAATGAGAATGTATGAAGTGGTTAACTTGTTGTTTTTACTTTGAATTTGATAGCCTATATTGTTGACACCAAATAGGCTATACTTAAACAATCACTAACACAAATTACCTCTTCAATGTACAAGTTACATTAATTTTTTTACTAAGGATAATGATTGCTAGTGGTTGATAGATGAGTGGATTGTTGTAGTTTTTGATTTTTGTACGCACGAGTTACATTTTTCCATCGTTGGAGATTTCGAGGATGAAACCCTTTTAAGGGAGGAGAATGTAACACCCTGAAAACTTAAGCGGAAATTGAATGAAAATTAAATTTAAATATAACAAGGGAAAAAATAGAATTTTTTGCGAATGTGCAATTCTAGCTACGAAATTTGCACCGTTAAGTTCGTAGCGATTTTTTAGACAATTTTCATATATAATGTTTTGAAATTGAAGCTAATATGATGAAGTTATAAATGTTTTAAATTTCAAAATAAAAAACATTAAATAAGAAAATAAGGAAAGAAAAACATACTAATTAAAAGATCCACCAGTCAATATCAAGATGGGGACCAGTCGGCCCCTACTGGTCAAATATCCCTATCTAAAGCAATCAATCGGTCGAGTGTATGTGAGTAGTGTTTGGTTAGGACAATGGCTCAGATTCAATCATATATTTTTACCATTATTCAGATTTACATCGTATATTTTGAACGGTCCAGGATAGCTAAAAACCCCTATCAATAGATGGCTAATGAAAACCCTAGTTCATCAAAAACTAAACTATACGTCCAGACTCTGCCAATTCTTTTCTCTTGAAATCAAATTTCTTCAAAATAAAATTAAACTAAAAATCTAAAGAGGAGAAGAGGAATAAAATCAAATCCAGCAAAGATTCCAGATGTAATTCAAAGGGGATAGCTTTGATTCAAGGTGAGTGGGTTCATTTTTATTAGATGATTACATACAATTAATATTAATATACAATATTTGATCTAGACTATTAAAATCGAATTGAAAATATTCTTTAATGGAAACTAGAAATTTAATAGTTTTTATATGATTACGAACTGATTAATTTCAACCTACAAATTAAGAAAATGTTGAGTCGGAGTAGAACCCTTTCTGTCAAAATGATAAGAATTAGTGTGTAACGACCCAGAATTTTTGATAATTTAAATTTGTATGTTTAATTAATTTTAAATATTAACAAGTGAAATAAATAAGTCGAATAATTTATTTTTCGAGTATTGGATTTAATTTGGACAATTAAATCGATATTTTAATAGTTGAAATTTCAGAAATAATTGAAAATTGGGTTAAATATGATTAAATAAATTTGTAAAATTTTATTATATCATATTGGAGTTAGAATGATGTTATAGAACTTTTAAAATTGAATTTAAAGTTAATTTGTGAAAATCGAATATTTTAATATTTAATTATCGACTAAAAAATAGCCAATTTTTGAACAGTCTCAGAATTGGACAAAACTAGTTCCATTGGATCCGTAATAGTTTGTTATTGTCGGATTTCAATTTTCGTAGCAATCGGAGTTGTCGTTTGACCGTGGCAGCTCGAAACACATCGAAATTGTTTTAATATTAATTTGGCGAGTTAAAATAGCCATTTTTCAAAAAGTCTCGGATTTCGACGAAACCAGTTTCATCGGATCCGTAATGTGATATTATTGTATGGTTTCAATTTTGTGTCAATCGGATTTACCGTTTGTCCGGTGCAAGCTAAAACGCCTAGAAAATCGTTTAATCGGTTTAATTTTAAATCGAACGTTTATTGCCATAACTTGCACAGATGACCGAATTAGCTCCCGAAACACGTTCAATTGTGTTCGGAACGCGGGGTAAACCTTAGGAACGCCAACCGGCACGCTTCGTTTGGAGTTCGGAAATTCCGGGTGAATAGTAATTGGTGAAATTTTCTATAAAAGACCCTCATAACTTCTACTTTGCACAAACCCTAGGTCATCTTGCTTCAGCCGCCATTAACAAATTTCAAAGGCTAAAAACTTCCATTCTTCTCCCTCTCTTTTCTTCAAATCCGTTCATCAATTTAAGAAACGTTCAACATGAAAGTTGTAGAGGGCTATGAGATCTTGTATATCAACGGTGATGATCGTAAAATACGAAGTAAATTGTCGGCAAATCTCAATCAAAGGCCATGCGTTCGGCACGAGATTCGAGGGTCATAGGGGGGCCGAGCTCCTCCCTGTTCTAGCCGAAGATGGCTCTTGTATGAACATTCGAGTGGAAATCTCTGATCGTGTTCGCGTAGAGCGAGGTGGTCGCATAATCTAACCCTAATTTTGTTGTGGTGGGTTCTTTTTGTAACGTGCGTATGAATTTGAACGAGAGGGGAGAAGGAGGGGGGCGCGTGCAGCCTGATGGGGGGATGAAATCCTACGACCTAGATTTAAATTAGGTTAAAAGTTATAAAAATTGTGATTTATTTATATTCAAATTCGAGTAAACTTTAAACCATCATAACTTTTTCATACGAGGTCGAAAACGCACGAAACCTATTGCGTTGGAATCGTATAGACGAGCACTACGCGATGCAATTGGATTGGAGTTGTTTGGAGTTAGTGAAAATTTTGGGTAAAATTAAACGCGCGTTTAATTTTATTCGAAAATAAATCGCTAAAACGAAATTGAAATCAAGGTGAGAACTTCTCACTCAATCGAATCGGTTTCGATTTTAATTTTAAATAGTTATATTTAAAATTCCTGAATGTATGTTTGAATGATGATTATTATCTATTGATTGTTGAAATAGACATTATGCGCCGTTAGTAAGCGGAGGTTATTTATTAAAAACATATACCGCGAATATTTCACAGTATAGTGAAATTGGTATTATTTATGTACTTGGAGTTGATTTTCCCGCATTATATAGCGGATGAGACCCTATTGCGCCGTCTATTAAGCGGATAATATTTTAAATCCCATATACCGTGATAATTCCATACTGGAGCGGAATTGGTATTGTGCTAACATCTTTGGATGCAGGGAAACATGTTGGAGGGATCCAACTGGATTCCTCAACTGTATTGATTTATTTACAGATATTTTGATATTTGTTGATTATCATATCGATATATGATATTTGGATGTCGTGATTGACTATATGGTGCTGCTGCATCATCGGATCCATTTATGAAGTTTAAAGTAACGATTTTGATTTTTAAAAGGATTTTTAATTGGTTTTTCAAAGTATATGTTTTTATTAAATTTTGAATTGATTCATTTTAAATAATTAAAACGTTATAAATTTTTATGTTATAAAAGTTAAAATTTTTGTAAAATATAACCAAATTGAGATTTTCGAAATAAATAGTGATTAATTTATAAAATGGTTTAATTTGTAATTTTGAATCATTATAAAAGATTTTTGAATTTATTTTTATAAGTTAAAAATATTGGAATTATAAAACGAGCTTTTATAAGTGTTAAAGGTGAAATAAAAATGGATTTCATAAGTGAACGGAATTTATAGATTTATAAATTGTGAAGTTATAAAAATGAATAGATTTTGTAAAATAGAAGATTTATAAGTAATTATCGTATAAATCGGATTTTAGCATTTAAATGAGATATAAATGGAATTTGTTAATAATGAGATTTATAAATCGAAGCTTATAAATAGAAATGTGATTTATAAACATTGTTTATAAATTCGAAATCAATTAAATTTGACAACTTGAATATTGAAGTTTATTAAAGGAAATATATTCACGATTTTGGACAGTGAATACATTATTGAATAAAATGGTCATGTTTGGCAAAATGAATATTATAAAATGAAGTTAATTGTTTTAACGATGTTTAAAAATGTATTATGAATCGAAACCATAGATTTCAACATTTATTGTTGAAATAGACGTTTTCGAGAAAGGAAATGATGGACTATAACACAGTTGTTATAGTAAATGATTTCCGAAAGGAAATGTTTTTGTATAGTATTGGGATTTATATATCTATCTAAATTTCGAATCCCTATACTAGTGATTTTGGGTCGTCGTAACGATGTTTTACGTAACATTCGTTTTGACTCAAATAAATGTGTTTAAGCGCACGTTTTCCTTAAGGAATGAAATATATACTTAATTTCGATTTAAGTATATTGAATATTTTCCAAGTGTTGAAAATGAATGGATTTGTAAATTACTTATTATTTAATAAGTATGGAAATGTTTTCCAATATGAACTGAATATTTTGTGACTTTATCTTTTAAAGATAAATTGAAAATGAATATTAGAAATCGATTGGGAAATTGTATATTCATAGATATTTTGGAATTGTAAATTCACTAGGGAATTTATAAAAGAAAGGGGAATTTGTTTAAAAATAAACGTTGATTTATTTTTGAAGTGTGGGAATTAATTTATGGATTTGGAACGTAAATATAAAGTAAATCGGTAAGGATTATTTAATTGGTTTAAATGAACCATGTTGAAATGAAAGTATTTCGCATAAGGAAAATGATTAAAATTTGTTTTCAAAAGTAGTAAAGGTGAAAAGTGATTTGAAAATTGTAACAACCCTGTATTTTCTGATTATTGTAATTGTATATTTTAATTATTTTAATTTAAATTCCTAATTTAAAAACTTTATTTTATTTATTAAAATGAATATATTTTGTTAATTGAAATATAAATGTTGATTTGGATGTGGATTAGAATTTCAATCATGCATAAATTGAATATTTCCAGAAAAGTGAATTTTGGTCAATCTGGTCAAACTTTGACTTTTAAATTTAAATTTTAAAAGTTTTAAAATTTTAATTTTACATTTTGTTATGAAAGTAAATAAAATTTCAAGAACAATGCTTTTCGTTTCGTTGAAATCCGAATAATACTGTGAAAGTTATGCTTTTACAAAATTGTGTGTAAATTGTTTTATTTAACAATATTGTTTATTTTAAATTATATAAATAGTTTTTATTTGTCATATCTTATTCTAAATTTTATTATATGTTATGTTACATATATTTTTACCTTTTTAATATTTTTAAAGTGGTGTTTGAATTTTTCCAAAGCTCATTGAATTTATTTTCTATTTTTAAAGGTTAGTTTCCATTTTTCTGTTATTTTCTTTATTTAAATTATATTTAATTAAAATTTATTTATTCATTTTTATGTATGCATTTTATTTTATGTTTTTATCTTTATTTATAAATATGTTTCATGTACATACAATTTTTCCAAAGTTCATTTCATTTATTTTCAAATTTTCAAGCCTAGTTTACATTTTCTTTGCAATTTTCTTTATTTAATTATATTTAATTAATATTTATTTATTTATTTTGTTTATTTACTATATTTTCATATTTTATCTGTATTTATACATATTTTACATGTATTTCAAATTTTAAAAGAAATTAGAAATTCAAAGAGACTAGACCTTTCTTTTTCTAGTCTTTTCATCTCCTTGTCTCTTCATTTTCTTTTGGCTTTTACTCTCCTTTCTTTTGGCCGTACACTACTTACCTATAGCCATGTATTTTATCCAGAAATTCACGTGAAAATATTCTTCCCACCATCAAAAACTCACGGCATTTCAATTTGAGAAAAAAAAAATGGCAAGTTCATGGTCTTCTTCTTCTACTTTTCCTTCTTTTCATTGTTTTGCCTAGATCTCTACCTAACTTTGCTTGGCCTCTACCACCCACCATCACCACCATACTCTCCACCATCACCAGTAGCAGCAACCACCACCTATCCCCTCCTCCAGATCAGGCCGTGACCATTAGATGAAGCCATAACCACAAAACTCCACAAAACATTGCAACACTCCTTGAAAATATTGCCTAGCCGAGCCTTGTATTCCCATTTCCTTCATGTTTAGCCTTGGCCACCACCTCTAACACCACCACAACTTGCTGCCATGACCTATAGCCATCATTATCATCTCTGACCTGACCTGAAGATGCACCAGGCCGAGCCCATAGGACCATAGGCCGAGCCTATGTACACCAAAACCTTCCATTCCTTGATCCAAACCCCTTGGCTCCTTTACTTTCCACTTGTTTTGCCTTTACCTTCCACTTTCATGCCCTAAGCCTTGTCTCTAGGCCATGGCCGAGCCATGTTGACACCTACGCTGAGCCTAGTGTGGTGAGGTCAAGCCCATTTGATCATGTGACAAGCTTATGTTGTCGTGTGCAAGTCGTTTGCTTCTAAGGTTTGGTCATCTCTCTTGTTTTGCAACTGTTCTACAAACTAAAGTTGTCGATTACATTTGTATATCGATATCTATATTTGTGCTTATGTATGTTATATTTTGTGTTGTTTACAAGGGTCTCCATCAATTCAAATCAAATCGTGCTTGTCATGCCTTTGGAATCGCTCTTGTGTGTGTTGTTTGTCTCTAGCTTCGTAAAAGGTGAGTCTTTCTCACTCTGACATTTATACTTATGAAATAGTGAATTGATGACAAGTGTTTAGTAATATAAAATGTTTATGCAAGTTAATGATGATTATATGATATGCTATGCCATGTTGTTACCATGTTAAAACTGTTAATTATAACCTGACATCTGATATATGACATTATATTGTGACATTGACATTGTTTATATTGTTTATGCATATATTCACACTGCAAGTTCCCTGTTAGAATAGAATCATTATGGGTTGAAACGATACATACCCGAACGGACTTTAGAATAGGAAAAAAATCGTTATGGGCTGAAATGATAGGCCTGAGCGATTTTTATTGTATTTTATTTGACTTGGGATTGCGGGTTTGAAATGATAGAACCCGGGTTTTCTTTGTAAACTGTGGATTGAAATGATATATATCCGTATCACTTGACCTAGGTTAAAAAATTATATACAGACCCCGTGGTATATTTTTAAATGATTTTTATTAAAAATATATATTTTCAAAAGTAGGAAATTTTGATTTAAAATATATATATATTATGGTTTTAAGAAAGTTAAATATTAAATCTTGAAATCGTGAATTTAAGTGAATTCAAGTATGTAAATTTGGAGTAAATGTGATTTTAGACTTTAAATTTTATTTTAAAATGTAAATAAATAATGGAAATTAAATTTAAAGTTTTGAAATTGTATTTGAAGTAAAATTTTAAGTTTTATTTAATTTATATGTTAATAAATAGTGAATTTTGACTTAATAAATGAATGGAGTTTGCAAAATTGAATATTTGATCTTAAAATTTTATTGTGTTAAATCATATGTTAAAATGATTTTAAATGTGAAATTTTGAAGTCTAGAAATATGATTTTTAAGTTGTAATAATAAAAATTTGGAGTTTTATTATTATTTTTGAAAAGCTAAAATGAAACCTGGAATTTTATAGCATTTTCAAAATGCTTTAGTCTTTTGACAGCATTTTAATGCTATTGTTTTGAATCTAACAATGTTTGAAATAACTAAATATCTATTACGACATTTTATAAATGTCGCTATTCTTGAAATAAACCATTTTGGAAAATATAAGCTACGATAGCACTTTATAAATGCTGTCGTTGCTATAATTTGACAATGTTTTGAAATGTTATAGATTTTAACACTGTTTGGGCTATATTTTAAAGTGTTAAATAATTTAACTTTTGAAATGGATTATCTGTGAAATTTTAGAAGTTTTTAATATTTAAATTTGAATTTTTATGGAATCTAAATTGAATTTGAATTTAAATAAAGTTTACTTGGTTATGTGTTAAACGGAATGAAATGTAATATAATAAATGAATTTTTGAATGGAATTTTGGAATGTATTTTTGGTAATGATGTTTGAAATAATAAATGAATGACATATTTGATTTTTAAATGATATTTAACTTTGAATATTTGTATTTGAATTCAAATAATGATTTGATTATGAAGTTTTGAAAGGATGTAATATTTTAATGATTTTGAAATGGTTTGGAAATGATTTGATCTTTATTTCAATAAAGAATGTGAATGTTGAATGATATTTGATTTTTCTTTATTTGATAAAGGAATATTTGAAGTTTAAATTTGTATGAAAAGATATTTGGTTTAATTGTAATTTAAGTTTATTTTAATAATATTGGATTTATGAAATGAATATTTCAAAACTACATAATAATGAAATTAGATTTGAGATATGAATATATGGAATTATAAAGTTTAGTTTTGAAATGTGGGATATTTGAAGTTTGGAAACATATTAAAATTGGATAGCTTATTTTGTAGATCAAATCTATATTTGAAATTTATAAGATTTGAAATGTTTTGTTAGAAAACTGAATTGAATTGAAATTGATGGTTTGATTTGAATTAAATTGGAAATTTGAAATTTTGAATTAAATTGGAAATAAATTTGTAAAATGTAAAGAATTAAATGAATGTTTCATGATTTCAAATGTACGATTTCAGAATGTTATGATTTTCAAAGTGTAATGATTTCAAGTATTTTGGTTTCGAAAGAGTTATAACTTTGAAAGTATTATGATTTTTGGAAGTGAATATAGGTTTGAGATGGAAATGATAAAGTATAAACTATTTTGATTTGAATATAGTTTGAAATAAAAATGATTTTGGTTTCGAAGTATAAACTATTTTGATTGAATAAATAGTTTTGAAATAAAAATGGTTTTGGTTTCGAGGCGTAAACTATTTTGAAAAGAATATAGTTTTGAAATGAAATGATTTGATCCTTTTGAAATATAAACTATTTTGAAATGACCACGGCGTTATAATAACGTTTGGTTGTTAAAGAGACCGGGATCGAAAGTTGTCATACTCTCTGCCAACTCCGAAAACCACTTTAACAACCGTGTACGCGGTGGATTTTTCAGAATGAAGTAGGATGGTGGCGTCGTTCTTGAGGTATATTACGTGGACCCACTCCCGTGAGTTGGCATAAGGTGGCTAAAACAGGAGCGATCTCGGGCCAAAGGAGGTAGCACCTCTGGTCGGACACATTCCTTCGATACTATACTCTTACTGGTGATTGATTAGATGGCCATCCTCCGATTTTGATTGGGAGTGTGTTCCGAGGTGGGCGTATGTGGCTGCTGCGTTACCACCAGCCCGTGTGCGTAATTGGTATATCTACCCTGGCATTGCCTTGTGTGCCGTGTCACCTACCATACCGAGCCTTTACTACGAGTTTGTTTTTCTCCCGTAGCCCGTGTGGTATCCTTTGACAGTCATCCAGAGGGGAGATGGCATGATATTGGACGGACTACTGGGACTATTATGTGTGAAGGGTGATATGGGTAGCCCGGAACGCTATTTAAAAGTATGTTTATTTTACTGTAGACGTTATTATAGTAGCGCAATATTACTACATAGTAAATAGTTTAACGGATCCTTAAAGGATGGGCGATCCCAAGCATCCTTTAAGTTACTGATGCATTTTTGTTACTGTTCACTTGAGTTTATTTACAGTTCATAAGTATTTATGTCCTGACTCGAGTGTTTTGTATTTTGCTTTACGCTCGAGTCAGATTGAGTGAGTTAGCATTCAAGATTCACCTTCGGAGTTGGAGCTTTCCTTGAAGATCCAGCCATCTATTTTGCTTTCTGTATCCAGTGATTTCAGTGATGTATTTTGATTTGTACCTGATGTATCTTGTTACTTTTTGTTGTATCATGTTTAACTCTGATGTATCTTATTTTATATAGTAGCTTCATGAAATACTATTTCTTTTAAATTCCGCTGCATTATTAAATACTCTATGTCTGTGATCTGTGATTATGTATTTACTGTATATTCTGAGATTTGCCAAATTTTATTTACAACGCGGTATTTTAAGCAATTCAAGCCCGACATGTGTGGATGCGAATGGTTGAAAATATCGGGTCGTCACAAAAATTAGTTTTCAAATGTTGAAGTGTGGAAATTATATATCTAGTAAAGATATTTTGGAAAGTAAATTATTTGGGAAGTTATTTGGAATTTGGTGATGTTGACCATGCCTATTGATAGTTAAATAATCCGACTATCAATATTTACCTTTAAATGGGTATTAGTTGTGATTGTTTGAAATTGAATGCCACACTTATTTTTAAAATAAGCGCTCACTATTCGGGTTATTCGGGAAAGGACCTTGGGGTCGTATAACCCATTCCGAGTATGTGATACGTCGTTATGGATTGCATTTGATGACCGGTGTTGAAGACCGGATATTTGTGAAAACGGAAGGAATACCGTCGAGTTACTCTACATCGGCCGATCTCTGATATAGAGGTTTTATCACCCTTAGTGACGGGAAGTCCGGTCGTGATTAGTGAATATCCGGATTGCAAGGAATTCTTTGGAAGTGCCTTCGGTTCTGTTCGAGCCCGAAACAGACTTGTATGGATTGTATGTCTGACATTACAAATTGAGATATAAAGCTGATTTCTTTCAAATATATTTCTGTTGGTGGCGGAGAATTTATTCTCTTAGCTTAACACCCTTCTCTGATATGTACGAGCTCAGAGGTTATATAGTTGAAGGTTATTAGTGATATACTCCCAATTTGGTAGTGTGGCATGCTGAGTGTTGCTGTGAAATGATCATTGTTTGATCATTTGTGATATGATCATTTGTTTGATCATTTATCTTGGTGATCATTTCTATGATCATTTGATTGACCCAAAGCACAGCTTTTGTATAAAGCGTGGCTTTGTGGACGAGACTTCGTCGGACCTCACACCCCGGAAATGGTTAAAACAGGAAGGATGCAGCAAGGTTATTAGGGGGTAGCACCCCTTTAGTATATGTCATTCCTTCTGGATAGAGGTGGTATCATGGTATGGAGCCCAGATATTTAACCTATGTTGTTGCTGCAAATTTTGTGGTTGTTGGAAATCGAGGATCCTCGGATAGATCGGTTACGATCGGGGGATGACATATTCGTGTCAGTAGTTACCCAGTTAGGGGTAACCCGGCCTTGTGTTGGCAGAGATCCGGTTTGGTTCTCGGGTCGTCTTTCCAGAGGCGTACCTATGTGGCAAAGGGAAGTTCCTTGGCCTGACCATTCGTTGGAATTCCAAAGAAACAATACGAGACTTGTACGGTTTTAGTTGTAGAACCTGCCATGGAATGTGGCGGTAACCTGCTATTGAACATGGTAGCTATAGTAGGCATACGATAATGGTCGTATGTTGGCTAAGATTTATATCTTTATTTTCGAAATGAATTTTTCCTACACTATGCACTAGTAATAATATCAAATGTTTCTTTTTAATGCGTATCAAGCATCTTTGACTATCATAAAGAGAAATCTCCTCCGATTCTGCGTTTGCATTGTGTGTGTGTGCGGGAGGCCTTATGATAGTCTCATTTTTAAAAGCATTGCGAATTGACTTTAAAAATATTCCTCTATTTTGATTTTAAAGATAAATAAATTGTTTTGAGTTCTCACACCAGTCACATGACTGACTCGGAGTTTATTGTTTTCCTTCCTAAACTCTGGGTGCCCACCAATTTCCACATGGGCAGTCAAGAGACAGGTTTATCAGGATATTCTGGAATTCAGGAGTTGCTAGAAGCAAGCTGGATGGCATGGCGTATTACTAGTATATAGTATTTCTTTTCCGCTGTTTGTTGTTCTACACTCTGATGATATGATGTAATGAAATGTAATAACTGATATAGTTTTTTGTTTAAAGATTATTCATTTATCTATTATATGTTGTTCCGCTGCGATCGTGAGATTCTGATGTTGTTCTGTTGTTGTTTTCTGTTCTGTTCCGTTCTATTTTCTATCTTTTCTCTCTTCTTCTATCCTTCTTCTTTTTAAACCCTAACGGTACAGTTTTTCGGCTTTCGATTGCTCGGCAGTTGATACAGTGAACGTATTGATGTCGGAATTCGTGAACGAAAAATCACGTTCGTTACATTTGGTATCAGAGCGTATGGTTAAGCGACAACCATGGCTCTGTTGGGAATTACTCATTAGAGATAGAGTCAGTAGTACTCTAGAATGAGTGTGAGTGTAATAATAGATACGAATGCGTATTTGTTAGTGAATATAAAAATGTTTTATATTGTGTTTGCTTATCCGTTGAGCAGTTTGTGAATTCTGGTCGGTGTGTGGGATGCCGTATTATCGATAAGGATTTCTAAACACTTAAACGAGACATGTCGACATAGTATTATTTAAATTGGGTAAATGAAATAATTTTACCTTGATTATATTTTTATATATAAAGGAATAATTTTTCAGAATTATTAAAGTGTATATGAATTGATTGTTTGGTTGTTGAATAAGTTAAATTAAAACAACAACTGTAAAAGAATGAATTGTATAAGCAATTGAATTATAAGTATGGAGTTATAATTAAAATGATTTACACTTGTGAAATAATCTTATATATAAGAAGTAAAATTATATAAGTAAAAGATTTATAATCTGAAAATAAAATTCCAAAGAAGTGTTTTGAAAGGATTTGATAATTTGGAAAATTATTTTGGGGAAATTAAAGCTCTAAACTCTTTTCGGTCGCTGGAAAATAATTCCGATGATGATTGCAACATCATCGGTGTTCATTTTCGGGTTTCCAAAAGAGGGATTACTGCCAAATTGTTTAAAAGAAAGTTGATTGGAAAATTTGGATTTGGTTTTGGAAATTCAGAAGGTAATTTGAATTGATTTCAAAAAAATGGTTTTGAAAGATTGAAAAGACTTTGGAATCTTATTTAAAATATTTATGAGAATGATAAATGAGTTGATAACTTATACAATTTGAATTGTGGTAGAATAACTTTAATTTAAAGGATGGAGTTAAATTAAAGGAAGTATAAGTAAATCAATAAAATCCAAGTTGAAATAAATTTAAGTTGTCATCAAAGACACGTAATTTGAAATTTAACAAAAGGAAAATTAAATAAATTGATTTGGATTTGACAAGATGCTTGAAATGAAATATAACTTAAGTGAAGTTGAATGAAGTTAATTTTGGTATCGAAGTAAATTAATAAGTGAATTAATGAAGTGAAGTCATTAAGAATTTGAACTTGAGTTATATAAATGAAATTCAACATTATATTGTTAAAGGAATTAGCAATTGAATTTAACTAATGAATTAAATGTAAATCAATTGAATGTAAATAAAATTGATGAGATAATGAATATAAGTGTTAATTCATTAAAAGCTAATGCTATTGGAAGTTGAGTAAATTGAATGGAAGTCAATTTAATATGATCCAATTGGAATTAAAAGTGTTGAACCAAATTGAATGTAAAGTGAATAAATTTGGTTGTATTGAATAAACATTGGTTGTTATTTGATTGTTGATAATTCATTAAGTATTAATGAAATTGAATTAGCAAAATTGAAAGCTATGTAATTGAATTCAAATGGATAATATGTAAATTTGAATATAATTGGATTTGATTTGGATTGAAAGCGAATCAATGTGAATAAATTAGTGAATGTATACTAATTGGAAAATAAACAAATGAATGTTAGTTAAATCCAATGTTAATGAATCAAATGTGATTTAAATTGAAAACCAATTCATTGAATATTAATGAGAATATGAATGAATATTGATTTGGTTATGAATGATAGTTGGTTGATATTTGCATTTGTTGCTTTAGTTGCATTTGCTATGTTGGCACATGTAGTTATTATGTTGCTATATGATGTATATTGAGATTATTTTCACATATGCATGTTCTCATGTTGTTTGTTGAGTGTTTAGTAGGTGCGGATCGCGTTTGCTTCGCATTTGGAGCTCGCTTTCGCGCTATATTAGCCGTATATGCTCGCTAATAAAATATAAGGTACATATCTCGGATTAAATATCGTACTTTTACACTTTTTTCCCTGCAGGATGCCTCATCACTTGATGAGATGTATATTTTTGATATATATACTGTCATTTTTTTTCCGGATCGAGCCGCGCAAAGGAGACTATGGCGAATTTTTCCGAAAATTTAAGGCGTTAGAATATTTTTGAGAAAATTGGGAAATTTTTGAAAACTAAATTTGGATTTGGAAACTTAGTAAAGATTTTGTAAGAAGTTTAACTATGAATTTTGAGAAAGTTAAACACTTAGGCGATTTGAAAAATCTAATTTGAATGGTTTGTTTTGGAAAGTTAATAAATTCTGTAACTTTTTCTTACTTGGTAATTTCGAGGACGAAATTCTTTTAAGGGGGGAAGTGTGTAACGACCCAGAATTTTTGATAATTTAAATTTGTATATTTAATTAATTTTAAATATTAACAAGTGAAATTAATAGGTCGAATAATTTATTTTTCAAGTATTGGATTTAATTTGGACAATTAAATCGATATTTTAATAGTTGAAATTTCAGAAATAATTGAAAATTGGGTTAAATATGATTAAATAAAATTTGTAAAATTTTATTATATCATATTGGATTTAGAATGATGTTATAGAACTTTTAAAATTGAATTTAAAGTTAATTTGTGAAAATCGAATATTTTAATATTTAATTATCGATTGAAAAATAGCCAATTTTCAAACAGTCTCAAAATTGGACGAAGCTAGTTCCATTGGATCCGTAATAGTTTGTTATTGTCGGATTTCAATTTTCGTAGTAATCGGAGTTGTCGTTTGACCGTGGCAGCTCGAAATGCATCGAAATTGTTTTAATATTAATTTGGCGAGTTAAAATAGCCATTTTTCAAAAAGTATCGGATTTCGACGAAACTAGTTTCATCGGATCCGTAATGTGATATTATTGTATGGTTTCAAATTTCATGTCAATCGGATTTACCGTTTGTCCGGTGCAAGCTAAAACGCCTAGAAAATCGTTTAATCGGTTTAATTTTAAATCGAACGTTTATTGCCATAACTCGCACAGATGACCGAATTAGCTCCCGAAACATGTTCCATTGTGTTCGGAACGTGGGGTAAACCTTAGGAATTCCAACCAGCACGCTTCGTTTGGAGTTCGGAAATTCCGGGTGAATAGTAATTGGTGAAATTTTCTATAAAAGACCCTCATAACTTCTACTTTGCACAAACCCTAGGTCATCTTGCTTCAGCCGCCATTAACAAATTTCAAAGGATGAAAACTTCCATTCCTCTCCCTCTCTTTTCTTCAAATCCGTTCATCAATTCAAGAAACGTTCAACATGAAAGTTGTAGAGGGCTATGAGATCTTGTATATCAACGGTGATGATCGTAAAATACGAAGTAAATTGTCGGCAAATCTCGATCAAAGGACATGCGTTCGGTACGAGATTCGAGGGTCATAGGGGGGCCGAGCTCCTCCCTGTTCCAGCCGAAGATGGCTCTTGTCATGAACATTCGAGTGGAAGTCTCTGATCGTGTTCTCGTGGAGCGAGGTGGTCGCATAATCTAACCCTAATTTCGTTGTGGTGGGTTCTTTTTGTAACGTGCGTATGAATTTGAACGAGAGGGGAGAAGGAGGGGGGCGCGTGCGGCTTAATGGGGGGATGAAATCCGACGACCTAAATTTAAATTAGGTTAAAAGTTATAAAAATTGTGATTTATTTATATTCAAATTCGAGTAAACTTTAAACCATCATAACTTTTTCATACGAGGTCGAAAACGCGCGAAACCAGTTTCGTTGGAATCGTATGGACGAGCACTACGCGATGCAATTGGATTAGAGTCATTTGGAGTTAGTGAAAATTTTGGGTAAAATTAAATGCGCGTTTAATTTTATTCGAAATAAATCGCTAAAACGAAATTGAAATCAAGGTGAGAACTTCTCACTCAATCGAATCGTTTTCGATTTTAATTTTAAATAGTTATATTTAAAATTCCTAAATGTTTGTTTGAATGATGATTGTTATCTATTGATTGTTAAAATAGACATTATGCGCCGTTAGTAAGCGGAGGTTATTTATTAAAAACATATACCGCGAATATTTCACAGTATAGTGAAATTGGTATTATTTATGTACTTGGAGTTGATTTTCCCGCATTATATAGCGGATGAGACCCTATTGCGCCATCTATTAAGCGGATAATATTTTAAATCCATATACCGCGATAATTCCGTACTGGAGCGGAATTGGTATTGTGCTAACATCTTTGGATGCAGGGAAACAGGTTGGAGGGATCCAACTGGATTCCTTAACTGTATTGATTTATTTACAGATATTTTGATATTTGTTGATTATCATATCGATATATGATATTTGGATGTCGTGATTGACTATTTGGTGCTGCTGCATCATCGGATCCATTTTTGAAGTTTAAAGTAACGATTTTGATTTTTAAAAGGATTTTTAATTGGTTTTTCAAAGTATATGTTTTTATTAAATTTTGAATTGATTCATTTTAAATAATTAAAACGTTATAAATTTTTATGTTATAAAAGTTAAGATTTTTGTAAAATATAACCAAATTGAGATTTCCGAAATAAATAGTGATTGATTTATAAAACGGTTTAATTTGTAATTTTGAATCATTATAAAAGATTTTTAAATTTATTTTTATAAGTTAAAAATATTGGAATTATAAAACGAGCTTTTATAAGTGTTAAAGGTGAAATAAAAATAGATTTCATAAGTGAACGGAATTTATAGATTTATAAATTGTGAAGTTATAAAAATGAATAGATTTTGTAAAATAGAAGATTTATAAGTAATTATCTTATAAATCGCATTTTAGCATTTAAATGAGATATAAATGGAATTTGTTAATAATGAGATTTATAAATTGAAGCTTATAAATAGAAATGTAATTTATAAACATTGTTTATAAATTCGAAATCAATTTAATTTGACAAATTGAATATTGAAGTTTAGTAAAGGAAATATATTCACGAGTTTGGACAGTGAATACATTATTGAATAAAATGGTCATGTTTGGTAAAATGAATATTATAAAATGAAGTTAATCGTTTTAACGATGTTTAAAAATGTATTATGAATCGAAACCATAGATTTCAACATTTATTGTTGAAATAGACGTTTTCGAGAAAGAAGGAAATGGTGGACTATAACACAGTTGTTATAGTAAATGCTTTCCGAAAGGAAATGTTTTTGTATAGTATTGGGATTTATATATCTATCTAAATTTCGAATCCCTATACTAGTGATTTTGGGTCGTCGTAACGATGTTTTACGTAACATTCGTTTTGACTCAAATAAATGTGTTTAAGCGCACGTTTTCCTTAAGGAATGAAATATATACTTAATTTCGATTTAAGTATATTGAATATTTTCCAAGTGTTGAAAATGAATGGATTTGTAAATTACTTATTATTTAATAAGTATGGAAATGTTTTCCAATATAAACTGAATATCTTGGGACTTTATCTTTTAAAGATAAATTGAAACTGAATATTAGAAATCGATTGGGAAATTGTATATTCATAGATATTTTGGAATTGTAAATTCACTAGGGAATTTATAAAAGAAAGGGGAATTTGTTTAAAAATAAACGTTGATTTATTTTTGAAGTGTGGGAATTAATTTATGGATTTGGAACGTAATATAAAGTAAATCGGTAAGGATTTATTTAATTGGTTTAAATGAACCATGTTGAAATGAAAGTATTTCGCATAAGGATAATGATTAAAATTTATTTTCAAAAGTGGTAAAGGTGAAAAGTGATTTGAAAATTAGTTTTCAAATGTTGAAGTGTGGAAATTATATATCTAGTAAAGATATTTTGGAAAGTAAATAATTTGGGAAATTATTTGGAATTTGGTGATATTGAGCATGCCTATTGATAGTTAAATAATCCGACTATCAATATTTACCTTTAAATAGGTATTGGTTGTGATTGTTTGAAATTGAATGCCACACTTATTTTTAAAATAAGCGCTCACTATTCGGGTTTCCGGGAAAGGACCTTGGGGTCGTATAACCCATTTCGAGTATGTGATACGTCGTTATGGATTGAATTTGATGACCGGTGTTGAAGACCGAATATTTGTGAAAACGGAAGGATTACCATCGAGTTACTCTACATCGGCTGATCTCCGGTATAGAGGTTTTATCACCCTTAGTGACGGGAAGTCCGGTCGTGATTAGTGAATATCCGGATTGCAAGGACTTCTTTGGAAGTGCCTTCGGTTCTGTTCGATCCCGAAACAGACTTGTATGGATTGTATGTCTGACATTACAAATTGAGATATAAAGCTGATTTCTTTCAAATATATTTTTGTTGGTGGCGGAGAATTTATTCTCTTAGCTTAACACCCTTATCTGAGACGTACGAGCTCAGAGGTTATATAGTTGAAGGTTATTAGTGATATACTCCCAATTTGGTAGTGTGGCATGCTGAGTGTTGCTGTGAAATGATCATTGTTTGATCATTTGTGATATGATCATTTGTTTGATCATTTATCTTGGTGATCATTTCTATGATCATTTGATTGACCCAAAGCACAGCTTTTGTATAAAGCGTGGCTCTGTGGACGAGACTTCGTCGGACCTCACACCCTAGAAATGGTCAAAACAGGAAGAATGCAGCAAGGTTATTAGGGGGTAGCACCCCATTAGTGTATGTCATTCCTTCTGGATAGAGGTGGTATCATGGTATGGAGCCCAGATATTTAACCTATGTTGTTGCTGCAAATTTTGTGGTTGTTGGAAATCGAGGATCCTCGGATAGATCGGTTACAATCGTGGGATGACATATTCGTGTCAGTAGTTACCCAGTTAGGGGTAACCCGGCCTTGTGTTGGCAGAGATCCGGTTTGGTTCTCGGGTCGTCTTTCCAGAGGTTACCTATGTGGCAATGGGAAGTTCCATGGCCTGACCATTTGTTGGAAATCCAAAGAAACAATACGAGACTTGTACGGTTTTAGTTGTAGAACCTGCCATGGAATGTGGCGGTAACCTGCTATTGAACATGGTAGCTATAGTAGGCATACGATAATGGTCGTATGTTGGCTAAGATTTATATCTTTACTTTCGAAATGAATTTTTCGTACACTATGCACTAGTAATAATATCAAATGTTTCTTTTTAATGCGTATCAAGCATCTTTGACTATCATAAGGAGAAATCTCCTCCGATTCTGCGTTTGCATTGTGTGTGTGTGTGTACGGGAGGCCTTATGGTAGTCTCATTTTTAAAAGCATTGCGGATTGACTTTAAAAATATTCCTCTATTTTGATTTTAAAGATAAATAAATTGTTTTGAGTTCTCACACCAGTCACATGACTGACTCGGAGTTTATTGTTTTCCTTCCTAAACTCTGGGTGCCCACCAATTTCCACATGGGCAGTCAAAAGACAGGTTTATCAGGATATTCTGGAATTCAGGAGTTGCTAGAAGCAAGCTGGATGGCATGGCGTATTACTAGTATATAGTATTTCTTTTCCGCTGTTTGTTGTTGTACACTCTGATGATATGATGTAATGAAATGTAATAACCGATATAGTTCTTTGTTTAAAGATTATTCATTTATCTATTATATGTTGTTCCGCTGCGATCATGAGATTCTGATGTTGTTCTCTTGTTTTTTTATGTTCTGTTCCGTTCTATTTTCTATCTTTCCTCTCTTCTTCTATCCTTCTTCTTCTTTTTAAACCCTAACAGTACGGTTTTTCGGCTTTCGATTGCTCGGCAGTTGATACAGTGGACGTATTGATGTCGGAATTCGTGAACGAAAAATCGCGTTCGTTACATAGTGTAAGATGCCAAACCTAGGTTAAATCTATATACTACAATTTAAATTGAATATGGAACTTTGAAAAGTATAAATTATAGATTCAGAAGTTGGTTAACTGAAATTTAGATTATAAGCTTACTATGATGTAATTTAGGAATGATAATCACTCATAATCTAAATAAGTGAAAATTTGTAAATAAAACACTAAACAGCAACATCTAGTCGACCGCTTCTACTATAGCAGATCGACAACAACCGGTCGACCGGTTAGCATTTCTGAGTGCAGTATAAACCCCAGCCTAAGGCTCTAGTTATAAATAAAATATTTAGCATATTACACACACACACATATATCCCTGCGCGTGTGTACATGCGCATGCAAAGGGGATGTTAGTATAGGTAGGAAAGGTAGCTCCCTATGTGGCGACACTAGGACGTTGCGGGACTAGGTAAATGTGATATATCCAACATGGGTCGTTATTCAACTAGAGGCGATTCTATCATAGATTTCACTCACAGAAGGTTCTATGGTGGACGTGCAATGCAGATGATGATGCCTGATGTAGTGCGCGGCCCAACATCAACAGGAGTATCATGGTGACGCGATATGATTCTGTGTTGCTGTTGGATCCAACGTAGCACGATAAGAGACATTACATTACCATTGAGAGACGGACACAGATGCAGCAATGATGAGACACTTTGATAAGTCGACATTGTGGGCTCCCCCACAATGCATAACTAAGGTGTATAACAACCCGAAGTTCAACCCGGAATAATTAATTTGTTAATTAATTAAATAATAAAATAACTTTGTGAAATTATCAGAATCTAGCTACGAAATTGCAGCATTGTGTCCGTGGTAATTTTATGGTCAATTTCCATACATAGAACGTCAGAAACTAAGCTAAACAATCAAAATAAGCAGAAATATATATATATATATATATATGCACACACACAGGTCGACCGGTCGGTCCACCTGGGCAAGGGGCGGTCGACCGCTCAGTCGACCCACTTTGCCTATTGGCAAGTGAACAAACGTTCGTTCGAACGATTAGGTGATGAGTGAACACGTATTTTTATCGGTTAGATCGATCCAGTCTCTCCGTTTCTGCATCCGATGGCCCCTATTCAGCCTATGATGTGGTTGCATCCTATTCAATCTCCAAATCCAACGGGTCGAGATCCAGTTCTACACCTATAAATATACCCCTAGACCTAACACTTTTTCTCATTCTATGTTTTCTTCAATTGGGTTCACCTTTCTAGGAAGGACCTTAAACGGAATAATTTTTCCAAAGGAGAAAATCATTATAAATTAAATTATTTTACAACTCCAAGTGGATCTGGGAAGACCAAAGGAAGAGTTTAGGACCAGAGGTGAGTGATTGTAGTTATTTTAAGATTTCTTTAAGTAATTTAAAATAATAGGGTTTCCAATAGTTGTAGTTTTACTACGATTTTTGGAATAGCCTTTCCAGTAGTTTATTTACAGTTTTTAGAGTTATTTTCATTCTATTTTCTTTCAGCTATTCTTTTCAATAATTTTAGTTTATTTCTGTTAATTATAATTTTATTACTGTTAAGCATAACTTTTTATTTATTTGCAGTTTATTTATAGTATTTAAGTTTATTTATTGTTGTTTATTTATTTTTTACATCTTTCTCAACATTTTGGATTTTATGCAAGCGTCTATTCTCTTAATCTCCCTTTCTTCGTGTATGGATTAGAATAAATTAAATATGAATATGGATTATATAAGCAAGAATATTGAATGAAGAAAATAGGATGTAAATTATAAAGACTGTAATAAATAATGGAACTGGACTGAAATTACGCCTAATTATAATTAGAATTTGACTAATAAAGATAATTGGCATAGTTGTAACTTTGAATTATGACCAATATAGTAAAATATGAAAGAAGCTTATTTTCACACTTATACCATGATCAAGTAATATGCATGATTATAATATAGGTTATAATAAAGAATAGAACATAATGAGGCTTATTTTAAGACTTAGGGTAAATTAAGAAGCAAATATATTAGGGATAAATTGTAAAGGCTTATTTAAAATAATTTATCTAAGTTAATAAGCAAGGATGGAAGTAGGGCCTGTACCAAATAACATTCCTTATTATACAACACTTATGCTAAGAATGGTTTTAATTGGTCAAATAGAAGTCCAAATCACGGGGGATTTGAATAAGGGGCGCAACTAGATATTTTTGGATGAAGTGCCACTCCCAACAACATTTCCCCTATAGATTCCATGGACGCACGGTGATCTCACGGTAGCCTAAAGTGGGTTCAGGGGCATGCTTATGCTGGATGTTGAGGTAATAAGGAGACCCAATAGGTGGAGCAAAAGGTAGCATGGGCATGGTGGCAGTTACACGTGCGACTTCCATTCGGGTGCTTAGTAATAGCTAGTTTCAAGCGCTTAGTATGAGTGTCTTTCGTAGACATCATTGCCTTTTGTGTAGAGAGCTATATATGTCATTTGGATCCACAGTAGTTGCTCTGTTCATCTTTCATAGATACCATTGGTTGTTGTGTAGGGAGTTATATAGCGGCTGGTCCGCAATAAGGTCTATGGAGTAGTAGGCTGATTAAAAAGGGTAGAATTATGATCATATCCTAATTACAAGAATAGGAATTTAGCCTAACTAAAGTAGAAATCAAGGACAAGTGCAAGCAATCAAATTTAACCTGTATTATAAATTGAGCAATTTTTAATCGTACTTATTTCCAATTTATCTCATTCCTATTTCCTTTATTATCTTTATTTATGCTAGAACTATTGTAGAGTCTATTACTTTATCTTGCTTAAAGACTCTAGTAATTACTATCATTCACTAGAATTTTAGTCTGAACCACTCCTCTATTTTCCTATTTCCGCCCTTAAGAAATCAAGGGAGAAGTCAATAGATTGCTGCAGCTTGGAGTTTTCTCGGAGGAGATTTCTTCTATGTATTTCTTTTATTTTAGCTTTTGTTCTTTTTACGTACTGGCTTATTTTGTGGGATATTATGTACTCTGATCTTGAGATTATAAATTTTTGTTTCATGTGACAAATTGGATTTTCAGACATGTATGTGGTATTTAGTATTTGACTTATTTATGAAGCAATTTTGAAGCTTTGTTTTAATTATGTTATTACTTTAAGTTTCCACTATTTTTGTCTATATTTGTCTTGTGAATCTTAGTCTCTGTTAGTTTCATTTTTACCTACAATGCACCATGCCTTTTAATGTATTCTTTTGAGTATATTAATGGGTGTGGGGGTGTTACAAGGTGTGTATAGTCGTAGTTGTGGGAAAATAAGTCCCATGGTTGAAGTTTGTAGGAAAACCTATATGGAATTGTTTTAGTAGCTATTAGCCGACCTTTAATTGTCTTAAGGTTCGATTAGTTGTTCGATCCTAAGTATGAGCCTACATAAGCATTTAGTATAGGTGTGTATTGAGTTAAACCCCTTGAGTAAAGAAAATTAGTAACTCACAAACACTAGGACATTCTATGTTACGTAGGGTATTATAAAAGTCAATTGCAAGTAATATTCATATATTAATGATGCACTCATTCACCAGACTTTTGTCTGTGCTGCCTTTTTTCCTTTCTTTTCCCCCACCATTGGAGGATATGGTAGTAGGTGATTGGTCCAAGTGCTTGGAGAATCAAGATTGACATCGGAATTTCTTTTTATTCTATTACTCTCCATGTACTTTTCAGCATACTTAGTATTTTATTAGACTAGTTGATGAATTTCTGTATACTGTGGATTTAACTACGTATTGTTTTGAGACTATGTTTCGAATATAACATTTCCAATGTAAAGCTCCTTAACCAAGGTTGGACATGAATTTAGGATTGACATATGATATCATATACCACTTATAAAGTTCAAGTCCAAGCACTCCTTTACAAGGAATTCGTTGTTTCATAGATAATTCTCTGATTTTTCATAAATACTCGAGAATACGCTTACTAATACTTAATAAATTTAGTTCGGATTTGATATTCGTTGAATCCATAAATTATATAAGCGGTTTGCAATATAGTAGACAAAATATCATATATGATAATTCTTATTGTAGAGCATAAGAATCTATCTCATATGCTCCATATTAAATATTTTGACATGGTGCATATGCACATCGTTCAGCATTAACCTAACTTCCTTTTATATTGATTATCAAAGATGTCATTTCAAATCCAATATCAATGATAAAACAAGCAAAATTTTAACATCTTTTTTGAGTTTGTGCCGGTAGAGTTAGGGGTATCCCTAGGAGCAATTATGTAATTTATTACATATATTTAAGTTTGTGAGCAATCTTCTTCAAATTAAAAGGTTTTTTCTTTCTATTATATACCTGTTATATATTGATAAAAACAATTAAGTAATCAATCTAAAGTATATAGGTAGAAAATATTTATATGATATGTTATGTGACAATAAATACGAAGTGTTGTAATCATGAGAATTTTACAACATTGAAATTAACATACTATTTTAAATAGGGTATTTTAGGCTAAAGGAAAAATCTGTAGAAAAATTTAGTTTTAAGGACAAGAAGTTTGCTTTTTTAGGCTGAAGTATACTTTTTAGTGTAAATCACAGAATGACAGTTGTAATTATCATTTTCTGTTTACACTAAAATGTGTCCTTCAGACTAAAAAGCAAACTTGTTGTCTCTGAGACTAAATTTTTTCGCAACTTCTTCCCTGTGCCATTTTCCTGTTTTAAATATACCTAATCAAGATGTTTCGAGATAGAATACCGATTCATCCATCAAAATTATAGTATGTAATGCTCTTTAAATGCCAGGTAGTGTATTTCTCATGGTCGTTGGGGATACTAAGGGTTACATACTGATAATTATTGGATAATTATAAAATGACTCACTCGAGAGTTTTATGTTCTTTAATATAACTAAGTTCAAATAGACAATCTCATAGTGGCGATGTTACACAGTTTCCTCGACTTAAGAATAACATGGAACTTTAATGTGGGAACTCCACTTTGATTATAGTTAAACCATGGCATAACGTTCATTGAATGATTTATACTTGGGTCTAGTTGAAGCATTGAGAGTAAAATACTATACAGCGGAGAATCTGTCTTCTCAGTTACATGGGGTTAATATCATGTTTAACTGTAGTAAACTGAAAACAAAGTCTTTAGCTAGAGCAGTATGGTTAGTAATAATTTTTATTATTGAACCAAATATGGTGTGTTTGGAATCACAAAATTGAATGCGGACGATGTTGAAATTTGACCAAAACCAAATTCCATAAATCCTAGTGTGATATGGTGTTGATGAAGAAAATTAGTGTAAATAATCATTATGTCCAAATGCAACTTATAATAATAAAATTGGATTTACCGAAAGATGTGTAAGTAATAAATTCAATCAAAATATCACAACACTAGCTAAGATGACATGTGGGTGTTACTATTTAAATTGTTCGACAATTAATCACTGACAGAATTCACACCTTTGATGTAACGACCCATAATTTTTATTAATTAAAATTTGAATATTTAATTAATTTTAAATATTATTAAGTGAATTTATAAGTCAAATAAATTTTTATTTGAATTTTTGGATTTAATTGAATAATTAAATCGATAATTTAATACGTTAAATTATGGAAATAATTGAAAATTGGGTTAAATATGATTGAAAATGATTTGTAAAATTTTATTTTATCATGTTGAAGTTAGAACTATATTTTAGAACTTTTAAAATCGAATTAAAAGTTAATTTGTGAAAATTGAATATTTTAATATTTAAATCGACTAGTGAAAATAGTCAATTTTTGAACAGTCTCAGAATTGAACGAAACTAGTTCCATTGGATCCGTAATAGTTAGTTATTATCGGATTTCAATTTTCGTGTCAATCGGAGTTATCGTTTGATCGTGGCAGCTCGAAACGCATCGATTTATTTTTAATTTAAATTTGACGAGTAAAAATAGCCATTTTTCAAAAAGTCTCGGATTTCGACGAAACCAGTTTCATCGGATCCGTAATGTGATATTATTATAAGGTTTCAAATTTCAAGTCAATTGGATTTACCGTTTGTCCGGTACAAATTAAAACGCCTAGAAAATCGATTAAATCGGTTTAATTCAAATTGAGCGTTTTTAGCCATAACTCGCACAGATGTCCGAATTAGCTTTCGAAACCTGTTCCATTGTGTCCAGAACGCGGGGTAAACCCTAGAAACGCTAGTTACGGCGCATAAATCGGAGTTCGGAATTTCCGGGTGAATAGTGTCGAACGAAACTCTATAAATACACCCACCACCTTCATAATTTATAAAAAAATAAACCCTAACCCTAATCAAAATGCACAGCCGCCACTTTAGTATGTATGGCCAGAATTGTCTCTCACTTTCCCCTCAATCTCTCTCAATCTACAAAGAATTAGCCTTATGTTTCAACTAGAGAATTGAAGAGGGCGATGAGAGCTAGAGATTCAACGGTTATGATCGAATATGGAGTCGTGTGGAGGAAGCTACAGGGCCGCGTCCTCCATGGCCTGCGCACACGTTTCTAGGTGGAAGGGGGGGCCAAGCTTGCTCTCCTTGGGGCCGAACATGGTGGAGGAGATGAGCTTCGAAGTGGAGCTTCCTGATCGTCGTCAAGTCGAGTGTAGGAGGAGCAATTTGAAACCCTAGCTTGATGGTTGTGGGTTTCATGAAGACGGCCTTAGCCTGTAGAACGAGAGGAGATGGAAGATGATAGGGACGGTCCAGATGTGGTTGGGGTTGAGATGGAGTGCTGTGATTTATTTTAGGTTATAAATATTATAATTATGTTGTAATTTGTTTATTTAAATCGTGTACAAACTTCATAATATCATAACTTTTTCATACGAGGTCGAAAACGCGCGAAACCAGTTGCGTTGGAATCGTATGGACGAGCACTACGCGATGGAGTTGGTTTGGAGTTGTTTGGAGTTAGTGAGAATTTTGGGTAAAATTAAACGTCCGTTTAATTTTATTCGAAATAAATCGCTAAAACGGAATTTAAAATCAAGGTGAGAACTTCTCACTCAATCGAATTAGTTTCGATTTTATTTTAAATAGTTAGATTTAAAATATTTGAATGCATGTTTGAATGATGATTGATATCTATTGATTGTTAAAATAGACATTATACGCCGTTAGTAAGCGGATGTTATTTAATAAAAACATATACCGCGAATATTTCATAAACAGTGAAATTGGTATTATATATAATATCAATATATATATATATTGGCATATGTATATATTGCAGTTGTTGATTTCCCGCATTGTTTAGCGGATGAGACCCTATTGCGCCGTTATTAAGCGGATAATATTTAATAAGAACATATACCGCGATAATTTCGTACTGGGGCGAAATTGGTATTGTGCTAATGTTTTGGGATGCAGGAAAACAGGTTGGAGGGATCCAACTGGATTCCACAACAGTTTTTTATTTGATTTCAGATATTTGATGGATTTTCATATTGATATATGATATCGTTGTTGTCGTGATTGACTATTTGGTGTGTAGCATCATTGGACCCAGATTTTGGGATTTTAAAATGATTTTAAAGTGATTTTAGAAAGTATACATTTTATAAAATAATTTTGGAATTGATCCATTTTAAATAAATAAACGTCATAATTTTTAATGTTATAAAAATTATGATTTTTGAGAAAAATAGTTAAAAACTGATTTTTGAGAATATGATGCTAACGATTTTATAAAATAGTTTAATCGGGATTTTTGAATTTATTGTGAAAGGTTTAAATATAGGATTTATAAATTTAATTATTTTATGAATCAAAATGGTGAAATAATAAAGGAGATTAAAGTCGTTTTAAAGAATAATATAAATTGATTTATATTAAGAGATTTATAAATGGATATTTATAAATTGAAATATTGACATTATAAAACGAGTTTTTATAAGTGTTTGAATGAAGTGGAAATGAATTTCATAATTGAATGAAATTTATGGAATTATAAACTGTGAAGTTATAAAAGAAATTTATAAATAGTAAGATTTATAAATTTGGTGAAATTATTTGAAGAATAGATTGGTTAAATAAATGGATCTTATAAGTTATAAGATTTATAAATTGGAAAGTCTTTAAAAAGAACGATTTTGTAAAATAATCGTTTTATAAGTAATTAACTTATAATATGAACGTTTAGTTTATAATTTAGTTATAAACTGGAATAGGTTAATAAAAGAATTTATAAAAAGGAAGTTTTTATAAATAAATAGAAATGGAATTTATAAACATTGTTTTATAAATTCGCAAATGACTTATTTTGACAAGAAAATTGTTGAAACCTATAAATGGAGTTATATTCACATTTTTAAATAGTGAATAATCCTTTGAATTAAAATGTATAAAAGGATGAAATGTGTTAACGTAGTATATTCACGTTTTTGAACTGTGAATAATATGTTAAAGGAAATGTTTTGAATGAGATGTTTAAATTGAATTAAAACGATCTAACGATGTTTTAAATGTGTTGAGATTCGAAACCATAGATTTCAACATTTATTGTTGAAATAGACGTTTTCGAGAAATAAAAGGAAATGGTGGACTATAACACTGTTGTTATAGTAAATGATTTCCGAAAAGAAATGTTTTGAATAGTATTGGGATTTATATATCTATTTAATTTCGAATCCCTATACTAGTGATTTTGGGTTGTCGTGATGATGTTTTACGCAACATTCGTTTTGGCCCAAATAAATATGTTTATGAGAATGATTTCCTTAAAGAATGAAATATATACTTAATTTCGATTGAAGTATATTGAATATTTTCCAAGTGTTGAAAATAAATAAAATTTGTGAATTACTTATGAATAAATAAGTATGGAAATGTTTTCCAATATAAAGTGAATATTTTAAGAATTTATCTTTTTGAAGATAAATTGAAAAGAAAATTGAAATGAATAATTCAAATCGAATATTCATTGATATCTTGGAATTATAAATTCACTAAGGAATTTATAAAAGAAAGTGAAATTGGTTTAAAAATAAATATTGATTTATTTTTGAAGTATGAAATAATATATCTTGTAAAGATATTTTTGTGAAATAAATAATTGGAAAATTATTTGGAAACTGGTGATGTGTGCATATCCAGTGATAGTTCAATAACCGACTATCAATATTTCCCTTTGAATGGGTAATAGATGTGATTTGTTTGAATGTGAATGCTACACTTATTTTTAAATAAGCGCTCACTATTCGGGTTAACCGGGAAAGGACCATGGGGTCGTATAACCCATTCCGAATATGTGATACGTCGTTATAATTGCATTGAAGATCGGTGTTGAAGACCCGGTATTTGCGAGAGCGATAGGATGACCTATCGATTGTCTCTGCACTGAGTTGCAACGGTATAGAGACTCCCTAAGTGATGGGAAATCCGATCAGGATTGTGAATATCCGGATTGCAAGGACTTCTTTGTAAGTGCCTTCGGTTTTGTTCGATCCCGAAACAGACTTGTATGGATTGTGTGTCTGACATTACAAGTTGAGATATAAAGCCGATTTCTTTCAAATATATTTCTGTTGGTGGCGGAGAATTTATTCTTTTAGCTTAACACCCTTCTCTGAGACGTACGTGCTTAGAGGTTATGTAGTTGAATGTTATCAGCGATATATTCCCAATTTGGTAATGTGACATGCTGAGTGATGCTGTAAATGATCATTGTGTTGATTATTGTGATAGGATCGTTTATTTGATCGTCTATCTTAGTGATCATTGTGTTGATCATTTGTTGACCCAAAGCATGGCTTTTGTATAAAGTATGTTTTTGTGGACGTGACTTCGTCGAACCTCACGCCCCAGAAATGGTCAAAACAGGAAAGATGCGGCAAGGTTATGAGGGGTAGCACCCTTTAGGGTATGTACATTTCCTTCTGGATAGAGGTGGTATCATGGTATGGAGCCCAGATATTTAACCTATGTGGTTACTACGAATTTATTACTTTGTGGTTGTTGGTTTTCGGGATCCCGTGAGAAAGGTCGTTTACGATCGGGGAATGGCGTGCTCGTGTCAGTAGTTACCCAGTTAGGGGTAACCCGGCCTTGTGTTGGCAGAGTTCCGGTATGGTTCTCGGGGATGTCTTTCCAGAGGCATTCTCATGTGGCAATGGGAAGTTCCTTGGCCTGACCATTTGTTGGAAATCCAAAGAAACAATACGAGACTTGTACGGTTTTAGTTGTATAACCTGCTATGGAATGTGGCGGTAACCTGCTATTGAACATAGTTAGCTATAGTAGGCATAGTTCGGAATGTCTATGCTGGCTAAGATTTATATTCTACTTTCGAAATAAATTTTTCCTACACTATGCACTAATAATAATATGAAATGTTATTTTAAATGCGTATCAAGCATCTTTGACTATCATAAGGAGAAATCTCCTCCGATTCTGCGTTTGCATTGTGTGTGTGTGCGGGAGGCCTTATGGTAGTCTCATTTTTAAAAGCATTGCAAATTGAATTTAAAAATATTCCTCTATTTTGATTTTAAAGATAAATAAACTGTTTTGAGTTCTCACACCAGTCACATGACTGACTTGGAGTTTATTGTTTCCTTCCTAAACTCTGGGTGCCCACCAATTTTCACACGGGCAGTTAAGAGTTAGGTTTATCAGGATATTCTGGATATTCTGGAGTTGCTGGAGGCAAGTTGGATGGCATGGCATATTACTTATATAGTATTTCTTTTCCGCTGCACTATTTGTTGTATGTTGTTGTACACTCTGATGATATGATGAGATGATGTAATGTAATGTGTAAAATGTAATAACTGATATAGTTCTTTGTTTAAAGATTATTCATTTATTATTATATGTTGTTCCGCTGCGAATTGTGAGGTTCTGTTGTGTTCTGTCCGTTCTATTTTTCTATCTCTTCTCTATTTTCTTCTTTCTGTTCTATCTTCCATCTTCTTTTCCCTCTATCTTTTCTGCCTTTTTCTCTCTTTTTCTTTTCCTAAATTTTTCTTAAACCCCTAAGGGTTCGTATTTTCGTTCATCTTGAATTAAACAAAGGAGATTAGTGTCTATTCAAGGAGTACGGATTTTCGGGTCTTTACATCTGGTATCAGAGCTTATGGTTAAGCGACAACCATGGTTCTGTTGGGTATAATTCATTAGAGATAGAGTCAGTAGTACTCTAGAATGAATTTGAGTGTAATAATAGTTATGAGAGCGTATTTGTTAGTGAATATGAAATTGTTTTATATTGTGATGATTGGTTTGTTGAGTGGTATATAGATTCTGGTTAATACGAGTAATTAACGTTGTTGATAGGGATCTCTAAACACTTTTACAGAACGATTCGACACGATATTGTTTTAAATTGGGTAAATGAAATAATTTTACCTTGAGTATATTTTGTATATATAAAGGAATAATTTTTCAGAATTATTAAAGTGTATATAAGTTGATTGTTAGGTTGTTTGAATAATCTAAATTGAAGAATAATTGTATAAGCAAAATGAATTATCAGAGTTGAATTATAATTAAAGTGATTTACAATTGTGAAATAAACTTATATATATAAGAAGTGAAACTATATGAATATAACTTAAGAGATCAAAGTAAAATAATAAAGTGAAGTGATAAATGTGAACTTGAGTTATATAAATGAAATTCAACTTTAGAAATTGGATTGAATGTAAATCAATTGAATGTGAATAGTTGATATGAAATAATGAATATAAGTGTTAATTCATTAAAATCTAAAGTTATTGAAAGTTGAATAAATTGGAATGGAAATCAATTTAATGTTAAACCAAGATGAATATGAGCAAAGAAATTTGGTTGCAAAGAATATACATTGGTTGTTATATGATTGTATATAATCCATTAAGTGTTAATGAAATTAAATTAGTGAAATTTAAAGCTATGTAATTGAATTCAAATTAGAAGTAAATAAATTTGAATAGAATTGAATTTGAATTGGAAGTGAACCAACTTGAATATGAATTAGTGAATATAAGCAAATTGAAAATGAATGTTAGAAACATCCACTGTTAATGAATCAAATGTGATTAAATTGAAAACCTATTTCATTGAATATTAATGAGAATATGAATGAATATATATATTGGTTATGAACTTGTTGAATGCTAGTTGGTTGATGGTTGAATATATTGCATTTGTTGCTTTTACTTCATTTGCTATGTGACATATATAGTTATTATGTTACTATATGTTGTATATCGATACTATTGTCTACATACATGGTTCTCATATTGTTTGTTGAGTAATTAGTAGGTGCGGATCGCGTTTGCTTCGCATTTGGAGCTCGCTTTCGCGCTATATTAGCCGTATATGCTTGCTAATAAAATATAAGGTACATATCTCGGATTACATACCGTACTTTTACACTTTTTTCCCTTCGGGATGCCTCATTACTTGATGAGATGTATATTTGTGATATATATACTGTCATTTTTTTTTTCGGATCGAGCCGCGCAAGGGAGACTATGGCGAATTTTTCCGGAAATTTAAGGCGTTAGAAAATTTTTGAGAAAATGGGAAATTTTTTGAAAACTTTAACTTTGATTTTGGAATTGAAAGTTAAACAATAGTAATTGTTTTTGAAAAGATAACTAAGTATGATTTGAAAACTTAGTAAAGATATGTAAGTAATTTAATTATGAATTTTTGGAAAATTAATAAATTCTGTAACTTTCTTACTTGTTAATTTCGAGGACGAAATTCTTTTAAGTGGGGAAGATTGTAACGACCCATAATTTTTATTAATTAAAATTTGAATATTTAATTAATTTTAAATATTATTAAGTGAATTTATAAGTCAAATAAATTTTTATTTGAATTTTTGGATTTAATTGAATAATTAAATCGATAATTTAATACGTTAAATTATGGAAATAATTGAAAATTGGGTTAAATATGATTGAAAATGATTTGTAAAATTTTATTTTATCATGTTGAAGTTAGAACTATATTTTAGAACTTTTAAAATCGAATTAAAAGTTAATTTGTGAAAATTGAATATTTTAATATTTAAATCGACTAGTGAAAATAGTCAATTTTTGAACAGTCTCAGAATTGAACGAAACCAGTTCCATTGGATCCATAATAGTTAGTTATTACCGGATTTCAATTTTCGTGTCAATCGGAGTTATCGTTTGATCGTGGCAGCTCGAAACGCATCGATTTATTTTTAATTTAAATTTGACGAGTAAAAATAGCCATTTTTCAAAAAGTCTCGGATTTCGACGAAACCAGTTTCATCGGATCCGTAATGTGATATTATTGTAAGGTTTCAAATTTCAAGTCAATTGGATTTACCGTTTGTCCGGTACAAATTAAAACGCCTAGAAAATCGCTTAAATCGGTTTAATTCAAATTGAGCGTTTTTAGCCATAACTCGCACAGATGTCCGAATTAGCTTTCGAAACCTGTTCCATTGTGTCCGGAACGCGGGGTAAACCCTAGAAACGCTGGTTACGGCGAATAAATCGGAGTTCGGAATTTCCGGGTGAATAGTGTCGAACGAAACTCTATAAATACACCCACCACCTTCATAATTTATAAAAAAAAATAAACCCTAACCCTAATCAAAATGCACAGCCGCCACTTTAGTATGTATGGCCAGAATTGTCTCTCACTTTCCCCTCAATCTCTCTCAATCTACAAAGAATTAGCCTTAGGTTTCAACTAGAGAATTGAAGAGGGCGATGAGAGCTAGAAATTCAACGGTTATGATCGAATATGGAGTCGTGTGGAGGAAGCTACAGGGCCGCGTCCTCCATGGCCTGCGCACGCGTTTCTAGGTGGAAGTGGGGGCCGAGCTTGCTCTCCTTGGGGCCGAACATGGTAGAGGAGATGAGCTTCGAAGTGGAGCTTCCTGATCATCGTCAAGTCGAGTGTAGGAGGAGCAATTTGAAACCCTAGCTTGATGGTTGTGGGTTTCATGAAGACGGCCTTAGCCTGTAGAACGAGAGGAGATGGAAGATGATAGGGACGGTCCAGATGTGGTTGGGGTTGAGATGGAGGGCTGTGATTTATTTTAGGTTATAAATATTATAATTATGTTGTAATTTGTTTATTTAAATCGTGTACAAACTTCATAATATCATAACTTTTTCATACGAGGTCGAAAACGCGCGAAATTAGTTGCGTTGGAATCGTATGGACGAGCACTACGCGATGGAGTTGGTTTGGAGTCGTTTGGAGTTAGTGAGAATTTTGGGTAAAATTAAACGTCCGTTTAATTTTATTCGAAATAAATCGCTAAAACGGAATTTAAAATCAAGGTGAGAACTTCTCACTCAATCGAATTAGTTTCGATTTTATTTTAAATAGTTAGATTTAAAATATTTGAATGCATGTTTGAATGATGATTGATATCTATTGATTGTTAAAATAGACATTATACGCCGTTAGTAAGCGGATGTTATTTAATAAAAACATATACCGCGAATATAAACAGTGAAATTGGTATTATATATAATATCAATATATATATATTGGCATATGTATATATTGCAGTTGTTGATTTCCCGCATTGTTTAGCGGATGAGACCCTATTGCGCCGTTATTAAGCGGATAATATTTAATAAGAACATATACCGCGATAATTTCGTACTGGAGCGAAATTGGTATTGTGCTAATGTTTTTGGATGCAGGAAAACAGGTTGGAGGGATCCAACTGGATTCCTCAACAGTTTTTTATTTGATTTCAGATATTTGATGGATTTTCATATTGATATATGATATCGTTGTTGTCGTGATTGACTATTTGGTGTGTAGCATCATTGGACCCAGATTTTGGGATTTTAAAATGATTTTAAAGTGATTTTAGAAAGTATACATTTTATAAAATAATTTTGGAATTGATCCATTTTAAATAAATAAACGTCATAATTTTTAATGTTATAAAAATTATGATTTTTGAGAAAAATAGTTAAAAACTGATTTTTGAGAATATGATGCTAACGATTTTATAAAATAGTTTAATCGGGATTTTTGAATTTATTGTGAAAGGTTTAAATATAGGATTTATAAAATTTAATTATTTTATGAATCAAAATGGTGAAATAATAAAGGAGATTAAAGTCGTTTTAAAGAATAATATAAATTGATTTATATTAAGAGATTTATAAATGGATATTTATAAATTGAAATATTGACATTATAAAACGAGTTTTTATAAGTGTTTGAATGAAGTGGAAATTAATTTCATAATTGAATGAAATTTATGGAATTATAAACTGTGAAGTTATAAAAGAAATTTATAAATAGTAAGATTTATAAATTTGGTGAAATTATTTGAAGAATAGATTGGTTAAATAAATGGATCTTATAAATTATAAGATTTATAAATTGGAAAGTCTTTACAAAGAACGATTTTGTAAAATAACCGTTTTATAAGTAATTAACTTATAATATGAACGTTTAGTTTATAATTTAGTTATAAACTGGAATAGGTTAATAAAAGAATTTATAAAAAGGAAGTTTTTATAAATAAATAGAAATGGAATTTATAAACGTTGTTTTATAAATTCGCAAATGACTTATTTTGACAAGAAAATTGTTGAAACCTATAAATGGAGTTATATTCACATTTTTAAATAGTGAATAATCCTTTGAATTAAAATGTATAAAAGGATGAAATGTGTTAACGTAGTATATTCACGTTTTTGAACTGTGAATAATATGTTAAAGGAAATGTTTTGAATGAGATGTTTAAATTGAATTAAAACGATCTAACGATGTTTTAAATGTGTTGAGATTCGAAACCATAGATTTCAACATTTATTGTTGAAATAGACGTTTTCGAGAAATAAAAGGAAATGGTGGACTATAACACTGTTGTTATAGTAAATGATTTCCGAAAAGAAATGTTTTGAATAGTATTGGGATTTATATATCTATTTAATTTCGAATCCCTATACTAGTGATTTTGGGTTGTCGTGATGATGTTTTACGCAACATTCGTTTTGGCCCAAATAAATATGTTTATGAGAATGATTTCCTTAAAGAATGAAATATATACTTAATTTCGATTGAAGTATATTGAATATTTTCCAAGTGTTGAAAATTAATAAAATTTGTGAATTACTTATGAATAAATAAGTATGGAAATGTTTTCCAATATAAAGTGAATATTTTGAGAATTTATCTTTTTGAAGATAAATTGAAAAGAAAATTGAAATGAATAATTCAAATCGAATATTCATTGATATCTTGGAATTATAAATTCACTAAGGAATTTATAAAAGAAAGTGAAATTGGTTCAAAAATAAATATTGATTTATTTTTGAAGTATGAAATAATATATCTTGTAAAGATATTTTTGTGAAATAAATAATTGGAAAATTATTTGGAAACTGGTGATGTGTGCATATCCAGTGATAGTTCAATAACCGACTATCAATATTTCCCTTTGAATGGGTAATTGATGTGATTTGTTTGAATGTGAATGCTACACTTATTTTTAAATAAGCGCTCACTATTCGGGTTAACCGGGAAAGGACCATGGGGTCGTATAACCCATTCCGAATATGTGATACGTCGTTATAATTGCATTGAAGATCGGTGTTGAAGACCCGGTATTTGCGAGAGCGATAGGATGACCTATCGATTGTCTCTGCACTGAGTTGCAACGGTATAGAGACTCCCTAAGTGATGGGAAATCCGATCAGGATTGTGAATATCCGGATTGCAAGGACTTCTTTGTAAGTGCCTTCGGTTTTGTTCGATCCCGGAACAGACTTGTATGGATTGTGTGTCTGACATTACAAGTTGAGATATAAAGCCGATTTCTTTCAAATATATTTCTGTTGGTGGCGGAGAATTTATTCTTTTAGCTTAACACCCTTCTCTGAGACGTACGTGCTTAGAGGTTATGTAGTTGAATGTTATCAGCGATATATTCCCAATTTGGTAATGTGACATGCTGAGTGATGCTGTAAATGATCATTGTGTTGATTATTGTGATAGGATCGTTTATTTGATCGTCTATCTTAGTGATCATTGTGTTGATCATTTGTTGACCCAAAGCATGGCTTTTGTATAAAGTATGTTTTTGTGGACGTGACTTCGTCGAACCTCACACCCCGGAAATGGTCAAAACAGGAAAGATGCGGCAAGGTTATGAGGGGTAGCACCCTTTAGGGTATGTACATTTCCTTCTGGATAGAGGTGGTATCATGGTATGGAGCCCAGATATTTAACCTATGTGGTTACTACGAATTTATTACTTTGTGGTTGTTGGTTTTCGGGATCCCGTGAGAAAGGTCGTTTACGATCGGGGAATGGCGTGCTCGTGTCAGTAGTTACCCAGTTAGGGGTAACCCGGCCTTGTGTTGGCAGAGTTCCGGTTTGGTTCTCGGGGATGTCTTTCCAGAGGCATTCTCATGTGGCAATGGGAAGTTCCTTGGCCTGACCATTTGTTGGAAATCCAAAGAAACAATACGAGACTTGTACGGTTTTAGGTGTATAACATGCTATGGAATGTGGCGGTAACCTGCTATTGAACATAGTTAGCTATAGTAGGCATAGTTCGGAATGTCTATGCTGGCTAAGATTTATATTCTACTTTCGAAATAAATTTTTCCTACACTATGCACTAATAATAATATGAAATGTTATTTTAAATGCGTATCAAGCATCTTTGACTATCATAAGGAGAAATCTCCTCCGATTCTGCGTTTGCATTGTGTGTGTGTGCGGGAGGCCTTATGGTAGTCTCATTTTTAAAAGCATTGCGAATTGAATTTAAAAATATTCCTCTATTTTGATTTTAAAGATAAATAAACTGTTTTGAGTTCTCACACCAGTCACATGACTGACTTGGAGTTTATTGTTTCCTTCCTAAACTCTGGGTGTCCACCAATTTTCACACGGGCAGTTAAGAGTTAGGTTTATCAGGATATTTTGGATATTCTGGAGTTGCTGGAGGCAAGTTGGATGGCATGGCATATTACTTATATAGTATTTCTTTTCCGCTGCACTATTTGTTGTATGTTGTTGTACACTCTGATGATATGATGAGATGATGTAATGTGTAAAATGTAATAACTGATATAGTTCTTTGTTTAAAGATTATTCATTTATTATTATATGTTGTTCCGCTGCGAATTGTGAGGTTCTGTTGTGTTCTGTCCGTTCTACTTTTCTATCTCTTCTCTATTTTCTTCTTTCTGTTCTATCTTCCATCTTCTTTTCCCTCTATCTTTTCTGCCTTTTTCTCTCTTTTTCTTTTCCTAAATTTTTCTTAAACCCCTAAGGGTTCGTATTTTCGTTCATCTTGAATTAAACAAAGGAGATTAGTGTCTATTCAAGGAGTACGGATTTTCGGGTCTTTACATTTGAGTTGCATAATCGAAATGATGAATACTCCAAATAAACCACATGATTAACTAATTTATAATAGTTGTAAATTAATTAATATTTACAAAATGTTAGGTATTTTTTCTAAAATACCATTAGTATTTAATAAAGTGTGTGTATAAAAGTTATAAACATGCGTATCTATATATGATGTCGGTAGAATATTTAAATTAAATTTAAATAGATTAAATACAAAGTGTGTTATTAAATTAATTAATATTTATGAAATATTATTTATAAAATTTGTTTAAATACTATTATCATTTAATAAAATGCTTAAACAAAAGTTATATATGCATGTACCGGTATACGATAATAGTAGTGTATTTAAACAAGATTTAAATAGATTAAATACTAAATAGGTTTTGAGATTCTTTTAAGGTCCACTCCCTCTTTGATGTGGCCAGTCAAAGTAGAGGAGAGTAGAAGTTTTCAATTTTGAAATGAAGTGGCAAAGAAGAAATTAAAGGAAGAAAAATATACCCTATCTTCAATGATCTTTATTGCTATCTTTATGTCATTCTTTCATTCAGTCTTTTTCCTTCTCAAAATCAAGTTCTGGCCGAAATTTTTAATAAGAAATGGGGAAATTTCCAAAATCAAAAATAAATAAAATCAAAACAAAAATAGTGGTTTTACCTCTTGATCTTTGAAATATTTGGAGGCTGATATATGAATCTAGAAGCTTTTGATTCATCATTGAAGGTGTGATTTATTGGAAACATCCTAAGGTAATAATCTGTTTTGTTATATGTTTTTCAATCATATATTTGGATTTGTGTGATTCGATATGTTTTTAGTTAACTATCTTGTACAATGTGAATTAAAACCCCTTATCTCAATTCAATTTGTCCATTAATTTAGATCTGTATGTGTTCTTTGTTCCCTTTAATATATGTTCAGCTCAATTAATATGTTTTTAATTCCATGTCATCTTTGTTTATTTATTTTTATTCTATATATTACATAGATCCATTTGTTTTTATCATGAATTTGCATATGCCTAACTTGTCTAATTTCCTTTCTTTTATTTTGATAATTTTTTTGTGTCAACTTTATGAATAGACTTTATGTTAATTTTGGATCTTTTATTTCCTTTTCTAAGTTTATTATTTTATGAAAAATCTTAAATTCTTGTTTCGTTTCTAAACAAAAGTATGATCCAAATTGTTAATCTTTTAAATCCAACTTATGTGTGTGTTTGTGTTGTGTGTCTATGTTTTGTGTATGTATGTATGTACGAGCCTTTGTATGACCAGCCCTTACTTTTAGTTCAAATAAACAAAACACCCCTAAATTAGGTCCACGCATACATGTCTTTCCTATGTTGCATTTATTCTCACACTCTTACTTAAAATCCACACCCCATTAATTATCAATCTTTAAAACACAATAACTTTTTTTAGAAACATTGGATTAACAAACCATTTTCACTGTTAAATTACAATTTTTTTTATCTTTCTAATATTGGTCATTATGGATATGTAAAAGTCAAAATTTTAAAACTAATTTTTTTCCAAATTCGAATTTTTGAAAATCTCGAAACACAATCATAATTTTTATTATATCAATTGAAAAAATTATAACAATTGATGCAGTTAAAATTGCATCCTATTGATGTAATTATATTTGCATCCAAGACATGTAGTTTTTAATTGCATTTTAGTGATGCAGATATAAATGTGTCATTAGCACTTTAGTGTTTCAGTTTTTAACTACATTTCTAAAATGCAGATAAAAACTGTCATATTACTATATAGTTTTCAACTGCATTAGGTGCACTTTTTTACTGCATTACTAAAATGGAGTTAATAATTGCATTTTAGTGGTCCAGTTTTTAACTACATTAATGCAATTATAAACTGAACCAATTAAATGCACTTTTTAATTGCGTTACTAAAATGCAGTTAAAAACTGCACTTTAGTATTTTAATGCACCATTAAAATATATTTTTTAACCATATTACTAAAATGTAGTTAAAACCTGCTACGTAAAATTATGTTTTACAAAATTTTATTTCATCAATAATTGATTTCATCGAAACGTTTATTAACTTTGTGATTTAACGGTGAATCGATTCTTAAATCTGATTAATTTATAAAAAGTTATCACATTTAATAAATGAGTTGATGAACGCTAATAATTGTTGGGTGTGATGTCAGAGAAGTAGGGACCGAATTTATTAAATGTGATGTCAGAAAAGTATGCACTGAACATACACAATTGTATTCCATGCATTTGTAAACTAAAGACTAAATGTAAACTTGAACTAATTTAAAAACTAACGAAATAAAATGAAAACTTTATTCAAAATTTTAGAGTATACTTTTAATCTATTTAGGCTTCATAAGGTTAATTAAGACCAAAATGGGAAGAAATTTTTGGAATTCACCCATTTGACCAACTTTTGAATTGCTAAGTTCCAATAATGGTATTAAAGCCAATAGTCTATGAGGTCTAAATTATTCACGTTTGGGCAAATTAATTAAGCTTACCTATTTAGTAGGATGTTTAGAAAGTATTACCTAAGCTGGGTTTGGTAATCAAGTACCCTTCCCTACTTGGTTATCGGCCTAGTCAGAAAGGTGAAGCGAGCCCAAAGTTTATCCCTAATAGAAAATGACCAATTTGAATTTAGGCCTTGGCATAATTTTCAAAATCTTTTTTGAAAAATAATAATTTAAAGGTTAAATATGAAATAAGATATATATTATACATGTTATAATATGTTTTTTCAAAATTGCTATGAAACCTTATAACGACCTGCAAAATTTGAATGGTTTTTATTGATTTTTTTTAACGTATTAAATTGAGTTTTTGAGAAATTTTAAATAATAATATTTTGAATTTTTTTTATTTTCGAATTACGTCCAAATAAACATAGCAGATGGTAAATTTTCGTCAAAAAATATGAAAGTTTATTTTATTGTGTAATTCTATTTCAATTTCGATTAGTTAAAAATTTAAGGTAACAAAATATTTTCCAAACCTAAATATTTTATATAGAAAATCTGTAAATCATCTTTTGAGCAAGGCGTCATATTACATTTCTCAAAATTTGGACTGTTATTGCTCCGTGATCTTATTTTTGACGAAATAGCAGCATTTTCGTATCGTTATCGACTTTTGATCGGACGATCGTACCACTAATATATGTATACCGTTTTGATCATCTCATCGTGCTGATCAGCGTATCGGTTCCATAATGAAAATTCGAGACATGACAAAATGGCTGTTTTGGTGTTGTGTACGGTATATTCAAATGCCAGTTTGAAATTCGAGACATGACAAAATCGATGGACTGATCAGCGTATCGGTTCCGTAATTGGATCAGTGCCTTTTCATTGCTCCGTGAGACAATCAATAGCCATAGCCTGTAGCTATTAGTATTAATTGAATTTATCATATCTGACTATTTCTATTCCAGCCGACCTTTCACTTTCATCCGGGTTCTTATGTTACTTTTCGGAAAGAACATTTATAACATATATATAAAGCTTATATTTAACATTCACCTATCATTTCCTTTTGCCTCTGAACAGTTTCTTCTTGCCATCTCCTCTCCTCCTTATTTCCAATTGTTCTGAGCTTCGTGCATATAAAAAAAGAAATTTTATACCAAAAGAAATGTTGTCGAGCACGTCCTTCTCCGCTTCCCTCTCAAACCATCGGCCTCGTCATTCCAAACAAGGGTCGAGCACCTTCTCCTCTACCACATGACCCGTGCCTTCTCTCTTTCCAGCTCACAAACCCACTTTTTTTCCCTTCCGTGCTTCTCCTGTAGACTCAGCCGCATCGCACCTAAATCACCACCCACAACCAACCTGCCTCCGCCACCATCCTCTGTCGAGCCTTTCTCCTTCCCCTTCTGCCTTGTACCCTGTCAACAGATACCCCCTCTCCCTCCCCTCATCTTTGCCTACCCTCAGCCATGCCGCCCACTACAGCACGGCCACGCCAGCCATCGTGGACCCCACTTTGCCTTAGCTCTGTCACTGCCGAGAGCTGCAGCTTGCCGTCCACACTCCACAACTTCCAACTAAGCCTTCCCCTATCGCTTTCATGGCTCCCGCATATATCATGGGTTAGTTTGTTTTCGTCTTATATATATTAGAGCTTTATCTATCTATTGTATAAGTTTATATGTTGATAAGCTATACAAATATAAATTCTGTTGTATATTAGTCTCTAAGGTTACTGTATTATATTGGTGATGCCTGTATATATATTGTGTATATCTTTTGCATATACACACACACGTTGCTTTCTGTAGTTGTTTAATGTCAAATATAAACTAGATATATTTCTGTACCTATTTTATATAAGTTTATGAATTTTTGGTTTATTTTGATACATAATTTATATAAGTTATAAATGTGCGGTTCATACGTAAGTTATATAGTTTTAGGTCATTTTATATATATAATATATTTTGTCATAAGCCGTTGATCGCGGATATGTATATAAGATGTATGCTTGGTTGCTATCGCCATACTTTGTATGTATATGTTTATATTAGTTTTGAATGAATAATTGGACTTTATATATACATACATACATACATACATACATATATATACATATACATATCTGTTTTGTTTATACTTTACAGCCTATATTGGTAATATATTTGTTTATACTTAACATAGTTTAATCTGAACAATGATTTTCCAATACAATGTATATATATTTATTTTAGATTGGATATTTTGACTTTTAAGATAGGTTATGGATTTTTATATGTAGATATTTTCGTTTTGTTTTAATAACTATTGACTTTGAATATAATATATAAAGATCTTATTTTAATATGTGTTTGAAATTTATGATTTTGAAATAGATATTATTTTAATATTTATCTTAAACTTAAATATTGATTTTATGGGAATAATAATAGTAACTACATTAATAATAATACATATAATTGATGTCTTATCAAACTAATTTGGTCCTTGATTTCCAATCTATCATCTTTGTCTATCGTGCCTGTTTTCTTCCTCAAATCATGTCCATCCAACATTGTTTTGGGATTATTATCTCATTTCTTTGTCTATCCTCTAGCATCGAAAGGTGAGCAATCACCCACAATTAACATTCTTTTATTAATTAATTTGATTTCAATTGAAACGACAATGGAAATATGCTGCTGTAGTTATTTACATTGTTATATATGTATTATCTGTAACTGTTCACCCGTGGGGTATGACACCATATCATGTTGCTTATATTATATTGTTATTGATGATATATGCCTGCTATATTATTATGATTATCACTCTGCAAGTTCCCTGTTAGTATAGAATTCACTATTAGTTGAAATGATACATACCCGAACGAACTTTAGAATAGGAGAAAATCGCTATGGGTTGAAATGATAGACTCAAGTGATTTTCATTTGATTTGAATTTGTGATTGCGGGTTGAAATGATATCTACCCGTATATATTAAATTACGGATTGAAATGATAAATATCTGTATCACTTGACCATAGTATAGAAAATTGTATACAGACACCGTTGGTCCATATATAAATATTTTGAAAATAATTTCTATGGTTTTGGAAAGAAATATATGGTTTTAATAAATGTTGATTCTTAAGATATTATATATTAATGTTAATTATATATATAGATTTAGTAATAATATTTAATTTAATTAAGATTGATTTAATACATATAATACTGTAAGTATTTGTGTAAATTTATATTCCAAATAGATTTATGCAATAATTTGAATAAGTTAAGGTTAGAAAGATAAATTTGGATTTAGTTGAAATGGTATTAAATTAAGAATTTTATTTAGTTAAATTGAATTGAAACTATTGAATGTGAAATTTAAAGATTTGATTTTATAACTGGATGTTTGATTTAAGGGATTTAATGAATATTTTACATTTAAATAAATCAAAGGAAATATTTAGGAATGTAATTTATAGACACTTAAATGATATTGAATTTAATAAGAGAATATTTCAAGACTAAATAATAATGAAGTTAAATCAAGATCTATATGTAACTGTTAAAGTTAGGTTTGAAACTGTTGAATTTTAAAGCTTTGAATTCTATTGAAATTTAAATGGTTTATTTTGTGGTTCAAATCTGTATTCAAAATCGATAAAATTTGAATTTGTTTAGTCAGAAACTGAATTGAATGGAAGTTGATAAACTGAGATTGAATTTAATTTAAATGGGAAAGTCGAGTTGATTTTGAAGCGATTTGTGAAGTTTTGAGGAAATTGTAAATACTTTACTTTATAAGTTATTTAATATATATATATATATTATATTCTCGAAAATCGATATATTTGAAATGAAAATTATATTTTGGTTTTGAAGTATAAATTAATTTGAAATGGCCACAGTGTTATAATGACGTTTAGTTCCATGCATCCTTAGAGGATGATTATCCCAAACATCGTTTAAGTTACTTGTATTTCAGTTGATATTTCACTTGAGTTGGATTTATTGATATAAGAACGTTAATCTTGACTCGAGTGTTTGTGTTTTGCTTTACGCTCGGGTCAGACTGAGTGATACAGCATTTGAGACTCACCTTTGGAGTTTGGGGCTTCGTTTGGAGATCCAACTATCGATTCAGCTTTCAGCTTCTCCAGCTAATTTGTTCAAAGAGGTCGTCTGTTCGTACTGGAGACTTCTCTGTATTTGAGATATTCTGTTGTAATTTATTTCTAACTCTGATGATTATATAGTAGCTTCAGGAACTACTAGTTATGTATTCCGCTGCGTAATTATTATATTACTCTGTGTTTGTGATTCTGTGATTGATTTATTTACTATATATGCGGAGTTTGCCAAATTTTAATTAACAATCTGATATTTTAAGCATTTCAAGTCTGGCATGTGCATAGGCGAATGGTTGAAAATATCAGATCGTTACAGTTGGTATCAGAGCTTTGGCTCTAGGCAAACTTAGCATATATAGTTTATTTATTTGCAGAATCACTTTCTTCGAGCTTGAATTTATTCCTCTTTGATTTGGTTTTCCTTTGGACTTTGAAACGTTCCCTGCGGTTCCAAAATCCATTATCTTCTCTCCTTATTCGTGTTTCTTGATTCCGGAGTATCCCATAACTCCACTTCAAATGAGCTCTACAAGAATAGGTGATCCCGCCAATCTTTGAATGATTTGTAAAGGGGTGAAACTCCTTTACAATTGGCATTAATTCACCGGAGATTTATATATCCCTTGATTTAGATGCCGCTATCTCTTGTTATGCCGAATTCTATCTCTGGCGATCGAATGCCAATTTGCATCAGAATTCTGCACCGATCTTATTTTTGAAATCACAGTTGACCGGTTAAGGTCGCCCATGATCTATGTAAGTATACCCATCTCCTATTTTGTAATATAATTATCTCATCTTCGTTCGAGCCTATCTTCGGATCAAAATTTTATTTGATTAGAGTTCCTCTAAATGGATTCTCTATCTTGTTTTGGAATCCATTCTTAAATCATTCTTTGAAAAATCGGGTTTGTTTGTATTTTTGAAATTGTTTTATATACCGAAATTATTATTTTGATAAGTATGATTATATTCTATGTATAAAAGAGAAAATGTTTTCGATAAGGACTAACTACCTTTTAAAACCAGAATTTAAAGTTTTGAAAGGATTTGAAAATTTGAAAATCATATAAGAAATTTGACTTATCTAAAAATGATTTATAACTGAAGGATTTTAAAATTAGAAACTCGAGGAGCTGAATTCTGGTATTTTGAAATTGGTTTTAAGATTTTGGAAAATATTTAATATTACGATTTAAAAGTATTTTCCGCATAAGAAATGTTTCAAGTGAATTCAAATTAATTCCTATGATTTCAAAGAAATTTCAAAGAAGTTTTCAAGTAAATAGAAGTCCAGAACTCACTTATGTCGCTGGAGAATAATTTCGGTGATAAGTGCACGCATCATCGACATTGATTTTCGGGTTTCAAAGTGGGGGAGAGGCCACTGTAGTAGCTTTTCTATGTGAGTGATTTTATGAAACCAATTTTAATTTCATAAAACCGAAGTATGATTTGATATTCGAAAGATACTTGTATATATATTTGTAACGATTTGAAGCGAGCCTGGTGTTCAGCCCTCGAGTTTCGAATTTAACCCTATTTATTGAAACTGATTTGTTGCTGATTTCCAACTCTTGGATTTGAAATTTGATTTCTTCGACTATTTTGTATGTTCGAACACTTCCAGATTGAGGTTTAATTTTCAAAGCTAAGTAGTTTCAAAAAGTATAAATTATTTGATAAAGTATATAAGTTTAATTTGTATGTTTAAAATATGAAGTAATATGATTTGAATAAATTTGTAATTGCTTTGTTAAGAAAATGAATAAGACTATTTTGAATTATACTAATATGTTATTTAGTTTTGAAATGTTTTGAATAAAATTTAGTTTTAAATGTTTTAACTTAGTAACATCTTTATAAAATGATATATATGTATATGTAGAATGATGATTCTCAAAAGGGTTTAAAGGGATGGCTATAAACTTGTTAATCGTTTTTGGGCATAATTGATTTTTGAGAAAAATATTTGGTTTCGAAAATAGATGGAAATTAAAACCCAGTACTATATGATGATTTTGGAAATGAATTTGTTAGACCTGAATTAGGTTGATTTGGAAACTTGCATTATTTTCTAAATCTATTATTTTGGAAACTTTGAAACTGAAGATATTTAATTTAATATTTTGGTGAAATTGCATATGATTTTGAAACTGAACTGATATTGAAAGGAATTGAACTGAGAACCTTATTTTACTAAATACTTGATTTGGAAGTTGTCGAACTTATATAAAATTAATTTGTATAAGTATGAAGTTGATTCGTAAACTATTGATTTGGAAAGGTACTCAATTTGAAATGTGAAATCATAATAATCGAAGTTTATATAAGTGTGATTTGATATACTATTGATTTGGAAAGTATTCGATTTGAAATTGAAATATTATATATAATGGGCTTTATATAAGTATGATATCTAAAATTGATTTGAAAGGTACTATATGATATATATTTTCGAAGTAAAGGTATGAAAAGTGCCTTTTGCTTGATATCCGCTTTGTGGCCACATTGTGGATTCATTCTATGTTATTATTCTCTTTGATTTTGGTTTTCCGGATGTGAGACTCGAGTGTCCTACAATGGCGTAACCCATGGTCGTTTTTTTGGATAGCGTAATCCACAAGGCAGAGACTGCTTAAAGGGTACTGATGTTTCCTAGAGGATCCATGCGTAACCATTGTTATATATCCTGCGGTCTACAGTTCTGTTGTGGTGGCATAATCCGCAAGGCAGAGATTGCTTAAAGGGTACGGATGTTTCCTGGAAGATCCAGGCGTAACCATTATTATGTATCCTGCGGTCCACAGTTTTGGTTATCATGGTGTTATTTGCAAGGCAATGATTGCTTAAAGGTACGGATATTTCCTAAGGGTTCCAGGCGTAACCATTATGTATCTACGATCCAGGTGATTTGTTTGGATTGTACTTTCCATATTGATTTTGAAGGTTTTTCAAGTATTTTTACTGGGTGTTGAAACATGTCTACGAAGTACTTGAAGAATTCTAGCTTTGCGCCTGATCAACGCATGGCCAGAGTCTGCAAGAATGAGGATAAATTTGTTGAAACATCGAGTTATAAAAGTATTTTCGAAAGGAAAATTTATTTCGATATAATGGTATTTTATTATAAAAGTATTTCCAACAAAGAAATTTTGTATTAACATTTGAAATTGAAATTCTTATGGTTCAAATTAACTATTCGTGCCCGATACTATTCTTTGAATCTACCTTATCTACACAACTTTATTTATTCACCTATATCCTGTTTTCTAAATCCACCTCCTTTCCTTATTGACTGTATCCTTTTTAAATGTAGTTTATTTATAAACTACATGGTTTAATAGAATTTTTTTAATATTTTAGAAGTTACTAATTAAATACAACATATTTGAAGAAAATGATTATTGATTTATTAATAATGTTTGAAAAGTATCTTAAGATAAATTAATAAATTATGAAATATGGATTTAATGCTTTCAAATAGCTTCTTTGTAAATATAAGTAATCATGTAAATATTTGTTTCCAAACAGTTTTCATATATTTATAACGGTGTTATTTACACATATAAATGGTATTTATAAAAGAAGCAAGAAATTTTACAAATGGGTTTTGAAAGTATTAAAGTATTAAAGATAATTGAAGTGCAAATGAAGTTTTCAAAGGAATATTTCAAGTAAGATTTTATAATTTTAAATTAATTGTTTATGTTGTTTTTCAATTTATTTTTCTGTCTGGTTGTTTCTATTCTCCTACCTCCTTCCTTTTCGAGGACGAAAAGTTTTGAGTGGGGAAGAGTGTAATGACCCGTAAAATTTGAATGGTTTTTATTGTTTTTTAACGTATTTAATTGAATTTTTGAGAAATTCTAAATAATAATATTTTGAATTTTTTTATATTTGGATTACGTCCAAATAAACGTAGCAGATGGTAAATTTTCATCAAAAAATATGAAAGTTTATTTTATTGTGTAATTCTATTTCAATTTCAATCAGTTAAAAATTTGATGATAACAAAATATTTTCGAAACCTGAATATTTTCCACAGAAAATTTGTAAATCATCTTCTGAGCAAGACGTCATATTTTGTTTCTCCAAATGTGGACTATTATTGGTCCATTGATCTTATTTTCGACGAAATAGCAAAATAGCAGCAATTTCGTACCGATATCGACTTTTGATCTGATGATCGTACCACTAATATCTGTATACCATTTTGATCATCTCGTCGTGATGTCAATTTGAAATTCGGGACACGACGAAATCGATGGACTGATCGGTGTATCGGTTCCGTAATTGGACCGGTGGCTTTTCGTTGCTCTATGAGACAATCAATAGCCATAGCCTGTAGCTATTAATATTAATTGAATTTATCATATCCGACTATTTCTATTCCAGCCGACCTTTCACTTTCATCTCGGTTCTTATGTTACTTTTTGGAAAGAACGTTTATAACATATATATAAATCTTATATTTAACATTCACCTGTCATTTCCTTTTTCCTCTAAACAGTTTCTTCTTGCCATCTCCCCTCCTCCTTATTTCCAATTGTTTTGAGCTTCGTGCATATAAAAAAAAAGAAAAAAAGAAATTGTATACCAAAAGAAATGTTGCCGAGAACATCCTTCTCCCATTCCCTCTCAAGCCATCGGCCTCGTCATTCCAAACAAGGGCCGAGCACCATCTCCTTATCACGTGACCCGTACTCTCTCTCTTTCCAGCTCACAAACCCACTTTTTTCTCCTTCCGTGCTTCGCCTGTAGACTCAGCCACCTCGAACCTAAATCACCACCCACGACCAACCTGTCTCCGCCACCATCCTCGGTCGAGCCTTTCTCCTTCCCCTTCTGCCTAATACCCTGTCGATGCATACCCCCTCTCCTTCCCCTCATCTTTGCCTACCTTCAGCCATGCCGCCCACCATAGCACGACCACGGAAGCCAGCGTGGACCCCACTTCGCCTCCGCCCTGTCACTGCTGAGAGCTGCAGCTCGCCGTCCACACTTCATAACTTCCAGACGAGCCTTCCCCTATCGCTTTCATAGCTCCCACATATATCATGGGTTAGTTTGTTTTCGTCTTATATATATTAGTGCTTTATCTATCTGTTGTATAAGTTTATATGTTGATAAGCTATACAAATATAAATTATGTTGTATATTAGTCTCTAAGGTTGCTGTATTACATTGGTGATACCTGTATATATGTTGCGTATATCTTTTGCATATATCTATACACACTGCTTTCTGTAGTTGTTTTATGCCAAATATAAACTATATATATATTTCTGTACTTGTTTATATAAGTTTATGAATTTTCGGTTTATTGTGATATATATTTTATATAAGTTATAAATGTGTGGTTCATACGTAAGTTATATAGTTTTAGGTCATTTTATATATATAATCGGTTTTGTCATAAGCCGTTGATCGCGGATATGTATTTAAGCTATATGCTTGGTTGTTGTCACCATACTTTGTATGTATATGTTTATATTAGTTTTGAATGAATAATTGGACTTAATATATATATATATATATTTGTTTTGTTTATACTTTACAGTCTATATTGGTAACATATTTGTTTATACTTAACATAGTTTAATTTGAATAATGATTTTCCAATATAATGTATGTATATTTATTTTATATTGGATATTTTGATTTTTAAGATAGGTTCTGGATTTTTATATGTAGATATTTCGTTTTGTTTTAATAACTATTGATTTTGAATATAATATATAAAGATCTTATTTTAATATGTGTTTGAAATTTATGATTTTGAAATAGATATTATTTTAATATTTATCTTAAACTTAAATATTGATTTTATGGGAATAATAACAGTAATAATAATAATATATAATTGATGTCTTATCAAACTGATTTGGTCCTTGATTTCCAATCTATCAGCTTTGTCCGTCGTGCCTGTTTTCTTCCTCAAATCGTGTCCATCCAACATTGTTTTGGGATTCGTATCTTATCTCTTTGTCTATCCTCCAGCCTCGAAAGCTGAGCAATCACTCACGATTAATGTTCTTTTATTGATTAAATTTTATTTCAATTGAAACAACAATAGAAATATGCTGCTGTAGTTATTTACATTGTTATGTATGTATTATCTATAACTGTTCACCCATGGGATATGACACAGTATCCTTTTGTTTATATTATATTGTTATTGATGATATATGTCTGCTATATTATTGTCATATCTGCTATCACTCTACAAGTTCTCTATTAGTCTAGAATTCACTATGGGTTGTGAGACATACCCGAACGAACTTTAGAATAGGAGAAAATCGTTATGGGTTGAAATGATAGACCCAAGTGATTTTCATTTGATTTGAATTTGGGATTGCGGGTTGAAATGATATCTACCCGTATATATTTAAATTACGAATTGAAATGATAAATATCTGTATCACTTGATCATAGTATAGGAAATTGTATACATACACCATTGGTCCATATATAAATATTTTGAAAGTAATTTCTATGGTTTTGGAAAGAAATATATTGTTTTAATAAATATTGATTCTTAAGATATTATATATAAATGGTAATTTTATAAATACAGATTTAGTAATAATATTTAATTTAATTAAGACTGATTTAATACATATAGTATGTTAAGTATTTATGTAAATTTATATTCCAAATAAATTTTTGCAATAATTTGAATAAGTTAAGGTTGGGAAGATAAATTTGGATTTAGTTGAAATGGTATTAATTTAAGAATTTTATTTAGTTAAATTGATTTAAAACTATTGAATGTGAAATTTAAAGATATGATTTTATAACTGGATGTTTGACTTAAGTGATTTAATGAAAATTTCACGTTTAAATAAATTAAAGGAAATATTTAGGAATGTAATTTAAGGCCACTTAAATGACATTGAATTTAATGAGAGAATATTCCAAGACTAAATAATAATGAAGTTAAATCAAGATCTATATGAAACTGTTAAAGTTAGCTTTGAAATTATTGAATATTAAAGCTTTGAATTGTACTGAAATTTAAATGGTTTATTTTGTGGTTCAAATCTATATTCGAAACCGATAAAATTTGAATTTATTTAGCTAGAAACTGAATTGAATGGAAGTTGATAAACTGAGATTGAATTTAATTTGAATGGGAAAGTCGAGTTGATTTTGAAGAGATTTGTGAAATTTTGAGGAAATTGCAAATACTTTACTTTATAAGTTATTTAATATATATTTACTATTTTGGAAACTAGATATATTTGAAATGAAAATGATATTTTGGTTTTGAAGTATAAATTAATTTGAAATGGCCACGGTGTTATAATGACGTTTAGTTCCACGGATTCTTAGAGGATGGTTATCCCAAACATCCTTTAAGTTACTTGTATTTCCATTGATATTTCACTTGAGTTGGATTTATTGATATAGGAATGTTAATCCTGCCTCGAGTGTTTGTGTTTTGCCTTACGCTCGGGCCAGACTGAGTGATACAGCATTTGAGACTCACCTATGGAGTTTGTGGCTTCGTTTGGAGATCCAACTATCGATTCAGCTTTCAGCTTCTTCAGTTAATTTGTTCAGAGAGGTCATCTGTTCGTACTGGAGACTTTTCTGTATTTGAGATATTCTATTGTACTTTATTTCTAACTCTGATGATTATATAGTAGCTTCAGGAACTACTAGCTATATATTCTGCTGCGTTATTATTATATTACTCTGTGTCTGTGATTCTGTGATTGATTTATTTACTGTATATGCTGAGTTTTGTCAAACTTAAATTAAAAATCTAATATTTTGAGTAATTCAAGTCTGGCATGTGTGGATGTGAATGATTGAAAATGTCACATCGTTACAAACCTTATAATTGAATTTTGAAAATTAATTAATTGTTAATTAGATTAATAAAATAATTAATTAAATAGTTAATTAATTGAATCATACGTATCATATATAATGAGATATGTTACATTATCTTAAATTATTTAATTTAATGTAAGTATATGTGAAATTTTCAAATTAAAGTAGATAGTTAGTATTGTTAAAATAAATAAATTAAATGTTAATTTATAAATAAAATACGCATAAATATATGTATATAGCTATAAGTTATAGTATTCATATCCAATATAAAATGTTTAACTGAATATTATAGAATTAATTAAAAGTTAATTAATACACATAGAACCCTCTCTTGAGAGTGGAATTCCATAACAAAAGAGTAGATATGGGAGAGCCGTTAACTAATGTTAACCTTGATATAATAATTTGGTTCAGCCCATGGAAGTTTCGAAGATCTATATCTGAAAGAGCGTATTATTGAATCCATAGAGTTTCAGTGATCTATTCTTGGATAGGACGATACTGGTTGGCACAACAACTTTCAACATCAGTGCCTCGCATCGTGAAGACTTATTTGAAGGCTGGAATTTTCTCAGAAATGATGTTACAAATCAAAAGGAAAACAAGGAAAAAATTTAGGAGCATGTTTCTGATCTGGGTTCGATTGCGGATATCGACAGGAGTTTCATACCTGGGTTCAAGCCAGAAATTTGGGATTTGACGACCTGATACCTGACCTGGTGATTGATTAAAGTGATCAAGGAAAAATTTGATGTTGAGATAGATCTTGTGATCTAAGGGCAGAATTAGCGTAAGAGGTTACGTCATCGTTGATGTATGTGAAAAAGATAGAAGATGGCAGATTTAAACTACCTAATGAAGGAGATGATTTCTAGAACCTGATCGGTTAGTGGGGTTATTGGGCTAACAATGTAACTTCATGATTAAGGTAACTATTTGGAACTAAATGCAAGCGTGTGGGAAGCATGAGTGAAGCGGTTTTACACCCAAAATGCTCGTATGACCGAATTTTTGTTTGTTATTTAATGCGGAAGTCATATCAACCTTTAGGTTTGCAGAGGCCCTGTGATTTTCGCCCTTTATCTTTTGATCCACACAACCTTACTTACGGTTTTCGGTCACCGTAGCAGCATTCGTTTTAGACAACTGTTGTTGGAGCCCTTGATGACAATTAGGATTTTTTAGGGTTGTACTTATTGCAGAGGGCCCACGATATTTGTTTTAGATTTGTATGTTTTAGGTTTTAGTAAGTGGGCTGGTTTGGATAGAATGGGTAGATAAATGAGATTTTTATTGTAAGAGTTGTATATTTGTGTTCTCTGCATTGTATTAATGTGTATACTATATTTGGTAGTTATTAGTAAATGACCCTATTTAAAAAAAGTTAATTAATCAAAATATATACATATATTGATACGTATAAACAAACTACAAACATTGTAGTTGATTACCTATCTTATTTAAGATGAATAATGTAAAATGAAATTTTATATAAAATTAAATTAAATAATTAAATATTATTTAATTAATGATAACTAAGACTAATTAAATAGTATTTAATTAATGATATACATAAAAATATCATACAGGTTAATTTAATTATAAAACATTTTAAATAAATTAAATTATGTAACATAAATGTAAATTATGGTGAATTGGAATGAAAGCCAAATTAGATTTAAGGAATAAATGCATATGTATATTATATATACTGTGATTTCTGATGCGTCTAACACTTAAATCACGATGGTATTTTAAAAAGTCCATTATTCTCCAAATTGATATTACCCAAATAGATATATTAAATATTATAAATCTTAAACAAAATTTTTGTTCTCTACCACCTGTATATTCATAAATCACTTGCATACCCCTTAGTTGTTGAGCTTTCCACAAGCTAGCAATGTGATGCATAATTGTAACAACCCTGGCTTTGGGTAATTACCTGTAAATAATAAATTATAACGGTAGTTATAATTTAATATTGTGAACTAAAAATAAATTGAAAATTTAAATTATTTATTTGAAATAAACAATGGATGTGGAAATAAAATGTGAAATAAATTTTTAGAAACTTTATTTGGTTGTTTGGGTTAATAATGAGTGCTATATGATTTTTATTTGGTGAAAATGCAATAATTATTGTAATTATTGCCAAATGTTTCTTTTAATAATTTTTTAAAGGAAGTATTTGATTTTTAAATGTGTTCATTATAAATAAAAAGGTGAAATTTGATTTAAAAATATGTTTTGATCATAAAATTGATGGAAAATGGTTGGTTGCAATTTATTACATAAGAAGATTATTTTTGTGTAATTTTTGGTATTAAAAATAAAGTTTTGTGTACACATTGGTGAAATTTGGTTATTTAATTAAAAATAAGGCTTTCTAATAACAAAAATATTTTATAACTTAAAATAATCTTTTCATCGGTGATCAAAATGTTTGTAAAGCATGAAATATTATTTATGTAATTTTATTAAGTTAAAACTTAGTGAAAACATGATGGTTTGTTTAATTACGTAAGTATAATTGAGAATTAAGTGATAAATTAATTAACTTAGACTATTTTCTTTTCTTTTGGGCCAAGGCCCATTATCACATAACCTAAACAAAGAAAAGAAGTGAGAAACTCTTCCTCCTTCTCACTATACCTTTATTTACAGTAAGCAGTAAAAAGAAAATGAGAAAGCATGTGACGACCCGCCCTTCTACTACCAGAAAGACGTATCATCATGAAGAAAGAAAGTGATAGAAATAGAAAAGAAAGAGAAAGAAAGAACAACAATCACGGAATCTCACAGCGGAATGGAATAAAATATAATACATCACATAACAATTACATAGTTGTTTATATCAGAGTTATACAATATTACACACTTGACAATTTTATATACATCGGTCACTACATACATCTCAAAATACAACATACTCTAACTAACACGGTGGAACTATATAGATATCTACATACGTCTGGGCTCCTGCTCCAAGCTCCTCCAGAACTCAGCAATCCAAGAACCTATCACTTGGCTACTCGTAAAAATTTGAGTACCCAAGAGTTTATGTAAACACAAAATATAAACTCCGGGTCAGACATGGGTCTGGTATGAGTAAACGGTTTAAGGTTGTTTAACTTGAAAAATATTTTGAAAAAGAAAGGTATCACGTAAGACTCCCCATACATAAATACGGGTAAGTTTTTACCTTACGCTAACCAAAACATTTCATAGGAAATTCTATGATATTATAACAGTGTCTAGGGTTTTCAAGTAAATAGAAAATAGCCGAAATTGTTACATTATTAAATTCCAGCTACTAGCCACAAAAGTGGGTAATACAATCAAAATCGTGGGCACTTATTGGAAAATGGGTTCCATACAATGACAGGGCTACTGGGGTACCGCCCGTCACAGTACGGGGCCTAGATCACCGTACCGACGAGTACGCCCGCTCCCCTGCAACACAAGGCCGGAACCATTCCTTACTGAACAGTCTGAACAAGATAACCCCGTAGTTGGCGCGACCAACCGCTCACTAAGCCGAATAAAAAGGGACATCTAGAAAGGGGGAAATCTTGTCCTGCTTAGGCATGACCCACCTAACCTTGCCGCACCTCCCCTGTTTTAGCCATTCTTGGTTGATGAGGCTTGAGGCTACGATTAACTTTAGAGAACATATTCCTTAGAATGCTCATCGCCCGCCTGACGATGTGCTGAAAGCATTCAATCCATACAAGTTCGTTCCGGGTTCGAACGAAACCGAAGGCATTATCTCGTTACACTCATTTTGGAATCACCCTCAGAGTTAACGACGACAACCCTTGCATTCTGAATCTTCATCTTCACATCAGATTCACGACCTATCGTTAATTTGGATCGATGTGGTTTTCGGATGTCCAAATATGGAAACCCGATCCCGGTCTCATCGAAATCCAAAACGTGTCTTTTAGGCCAAGTTGTTTTAAAGTTTAAAAACAATTCAATTATCCATATACACACAGATAGATAATTCACAATATCACAATTGATAATCAACATTATCACCATAAACAGATAGGCAATATTATCATCACACAGATAATTCATATTATTATCATACTACAATCAAGCATACATTTCACACTACATCATTTATCTTATACTAGAAATCTCAAACCATTCCAGTTAAATAATATCATCCATCCATACATAAGCAATCATATCAGCTATAATTAATTTAAAATGAATTAAATTAATTACTTGCATCTCTAATTAATTTAAAGTAAATTAAATTAATTACTACACTATTATAAATCTTGCTTATACAACAATTAATCAATTATCAATCAATTAATAAATTCATTTCACTTAATCACACTTGATTAATTAACATTATATTCAAGTAATCATCCTTTAATTATTTTCACGAATTAATAATCTTATCCAAATATAGAAATAAATCTTCAATTACAAACATTACATTACTTCTTAATTACACCAATTAATTACCCTTTTAATTTCATTATCCTATATTAAATTAATTATCTTAAGTAATTAATCTTCAATAAACTATATTTATTAATCACTCTTGATTAATACTATTCAGTAATTAACCACCTTTAATTACTTTATCAAATCAATTAATTACACCTCAATTGATTTCCTTTAAGTTAATCCTTTGATTAATTTCACAAAGTAATTATACTCAAATTACTTTCATTATAATATCATCCTCAGTCAATTACATCCAGCCATTATCATTAATTACTTCTCCAAGTAATTATACTTATCACATCATCAAATAATTATTTAAATTAATTAAACTTGATTAATTAACTTAAACAATTCATATTAAACTTCATTAATTACAATAAGTAATTAATTCCCTTAATTACTCAATTATTTAATTATTCTATTTCATACTATTTAATTTATCACTTTCTTCATCAATTTGTTTAACCTTAATTACTTAATTATTTATTCCTTAATCATTAATTAAAAACCTTAATTATAAATCAAATAAATTTGATTATCCAATTAATAATTGTTAATGACTTCATTAATCATTTCTTAATTCTTAGTTAAATCACTTGATTAATTAACTATTAATTGTTCATTAATTTACTTAAGTAGTTAATTACAAATTAATTTATTTCTTAATTATTATTCGATTTCTAATTATAATTATAAAGTAATCATTCTTAATTACTTCTAAAATTGTTAGTAAATTATTATTCATCTTAATTAACATTTGAAAGAATCTTCTCAAAGTTTGCAATCTTGAATGTTGATTGACTTTATTCTTAACTTAAATTAATTGCTTAATTAAAAAAATAATTAAGTGTTAAATGCATTGTTAAGTACTAACTATATAATTAAAACTTGTATTTAAGTTTTAACTTAAAACTGTTAAACTCTATTAAGTTTTACAACGCTTAAAATTTGTTTGAGAGTGATTTACTTAGCTTCCTTATTTTTTTATATAAAATACTATAGTTTGAAACTACAAACCCGAGATTTTCCCCTTGTGTTCACTCGGGTACTTCATCGAGTTCCACTGCCTTTTCCCGTGTCCTTCCCTGAACATCTTCTTCTTCTTAACTCTTTTATTTATTTTTAGTTCCTGTAGTTTAAATTGAAACATTGGCTACAAAAAAAACAGCAACAGGAAATCTCGCGCGAAACTCAGATAAACTCGAAGCTTCTCTCATATTTACTCGAGCATGAATCGAGCGACTCCACAGACACAACGCCGCCTCCCTCCTCCACGCTGTGCACGTGCACGGCGCCTCGGCCACACTGCGGCGAACATCACCTCTCTCGGCAAATCATAAATCACCAGCACACTAAAAAATCAAATTCGAAACACCATAAAATGAATCAAAACAAAATATAGCTGTACGTTCGAACCTTGAAGCATAACCCATCACCCAAAACCCCTTAGCCACCGCCGCACTTACCACCGGAACCACCCAAAATCCACCCACACCACAACAACGTGCTATACCATCATTCTCCAAGAATTCGTACAGCTCGATCGCCTATTGAGGTCGAACACTCTATGATACAGACTTGAAAAAAAACTATACCCAAGCCCTAAAACGATCTTGTGCTCGAAATATACACAATAGAAAAATTAAATGACATTTTTCTCAGGATCCCAGTAGTTAATACTACCCTCTAACCAAGTTTCAACATTTTAATCAAATTAGATTTTCTGAATTTGGAAAAATTGCATTTCTTGTTCACAAACGAACTGCTCTTTGGATTCAAAGCTAAAAAGCTTCATTTTTGTTTTATAATTCATAATTTGTTATAAGAATTCAACGTACAATCTTGAATTAATGTTTTACAAAAATCAATTTTTATCCAGTTATCATTTGATGCCTGTAGACTATATTACAGTCATTATGTTTTACAACTAGGTTTAATCAGCCTTTAGAAATCATAATTTAAGTTTAAATACCTTGTCTAGATGAAAAGTTTAAAGCTTTGTAAAAATCTGAAGAGAGCAAATTGATTTTGAAAGAAGATATCTCAACCTGAATCAATTACAGTAGTGAACAGAGCATCATAACAGCAATACAAACTGACACATATAAATATATCCAGGATATTAAATGATCTTGGACTATATTAAAATAACTTAAAGCTTAAAAAAAATTTGTTTACTCACCAGTAAAATTCCAGAACCAAAACATAAACTGAGATGATGAAAACTGCAATTGAATCACTGAAAGCTTTTTTTTGTTTGCTGTTGAACTGAATTGATTTCCAAAGACAAGATGCTACTAATTTGCTTTAAACTGGAAAGCTTTGGTATTTGAATCTGGAGTGTTTTAAGACTTTGGAATTTTGTTGATTCCAGATCAAAGTTTTGGAAAGAATAACAGGTTTTCATATGACTCCCAGGTTTTGCTAAGTTCTCACAAATGAAGGTAAGGAGTTAAGTATAAATAGAAAGGAGTTTAACCAGGTTAGGTGTTATCTGTTAGTACACTATTCAATTTGTTTAATCAGGCAAGCTTTTGTTTTTGTTTTTTTTATGGGGCTGATATGATTCTTGAATTCGACCCAATGTTTTGCTGAGATGCTAAACATTAAATGCTAATGTACTTATTGTTTACACTTAACCTTATTAGTACATATATTTTTATCACTTGCCTACATAATCATTTACAGGTTACATATATACAAGCCTGTTTTATTATTTTTTTATACTTATCTCACTGTTATTTGATTATGTTGATCAGATTTTATTCTGCAAAGTCAAGATTTGTGCATATTTTAAATAGACACAAATATGTGCTCGAACAGAAGAGCATTGAATGTTTGTGTTGCTTAATCTGTTTACATAATTATGATTAACTGGGAATGTAGATTTGCTATGAAAAGTATATTTGTATCAAAACAATTTTGGGTCAGGTATTATACCCTATACCCTGACGGGTTTGCAAGTGATTATATGATGTTGGTTTGGATATAAATAACCTTATGCGTAATTATTTACTTTGCAGGCAACACTAGGTTTTGTATATATGCAGTTAGTTACTTTTTAGATATTTGACTTGTTTATTAGTTTTCAAATTGAATATTTCACATGCGTCAGGTTTGTTTTTATACTTTTTGGTTTGTTTGACAATAATTTGTTTCATAATTTCTAACTTGAATAACTTGAATAATTTACATAGATATGGTTGTTGTTGATTGTGTATAAAAATATTTTGTTTTGTTAACCTCTAGTTTACATAATTTACATTTGATTTTTTTTTCTTTTTTTCTTTATGCTTTGTGTTTTTTTTATACCTTGTTCTTATTTTAGCTTTGTTTAAAAAAAAAATTATGTTGTATGCAATCTTGACCAATTAATTCTTATGTTAAATTTTACATTTGTATTTTATATTTGACTATCAATGTTCAAGTCATATTCAAAATGATTTTCTCACTTATATCTGTATTCATTTCTATTTGTACTTTACTATCATTATTTAAATTAAGTTATATACACATATTTGATTTATATTTTACATTTATATTTTATCTTGTTAGAATTAGATTTAAATTAACCATTATCACCCATATGTATATTTCCAAATGTAAACAAAGTGCAGAATTTTAATTTAATTATATAAGGTAAATATTACTAAGAGATTTTATTTAAATTTCCAGACTCAAATTCCCTTTTAAAAATACAAATTTATATCAACAAATGGAAATTATTCCAAAATCATATTCATTTGAAAATAATCAGTTCACATTTTATTTAATTTGATTAAATATTTATTAAAATAAACAGGGTCAAAATTCAGGGTCGTTATATTCTTCCCCCCTTAAAAGAATTTTGTCCCCGAAATTTAAAACAAAGATAATTTAAAAGCTGTTATACCAGCCATTCACGCATACATATCATTCATACAATAGCAAACAATCAAACAGTTTATCCTAACAAGCAACACTAGTTATTCGAACACAAATCCGGATAAACTTCCCCAGAACTATCCAGAGTTTCCCAGGTGTAATCACTGGAATCCTCGCTCCACTTCACTCGACAAGCCTCACTACTTACTCTCGAGTTGCCTCTCATCCTGATCAACAATCCGAACAGGATTCCTGACTACAGTCAAACTCCGCTTGACTTCCAAATCTCCCTGAACTACTGGTTCTACAACTAATGATGGATTCTAAACAAAATTCCAAGATGAGATGCATGGGATACATTATGAATTCCAAACATCCGTTCTGGCAATCCAATCCTGTAAGGTACAACACCAATCCAAGTTGAATTTTATATTTAACTCAAGGTCTCAGCCTCCTATTCACTTTAATTTACAATCGAATTTATTAATTCACCATCCAACTTTATTTGACCAATTCCAATTTCATTTACATACTTAATTGACTAATTTGTTTCAAATTAGTTTATTGCCACTTCCAATTCAATACTTGATTTCATCACAAAATCACTTCATTAAAGTTCTTGAGTCTATTTCTAGTTTGTAATTCTGGTTTGGATGTCTATTCCATTTCCCAAGTACAAAATAATTTTATTTTGGCTTATCATTTTACTTTTTAACTTTATGAGTCACATATTTATTTATTCACCACACTACATCCAGTTACTCTTAATCACATTCATTTTCACTTTAAGCTCCAGATCTTACCTGTATTAAACAAACATACTTTTTATTTCAAGCATTTAAATTCTTCTAATAAGCCATCAGAGTTTATTTATACAAATTTAATTTCTTATCCAACTATTTCTATTCGAATAAAGATTTTATTCCATTCAACTTAAATTATTCATGCATTTACTAAATAAACTCTCACTTTCCTTGAAGCTACGCTTCTATAAAGTTTAATCTTAGGTTAATTTATTTGGTTCAATTTCACACTTAAATTTATTTCCAATTTATTTGATACTCACAAGATCAACTTCGATTTATTCTGTTAAGATTTAATCCAAGGCCATATTTATTTTATCCATGCTTGGATTTGATTTTATCTGCAAATTCAAATTTGGACTTTATTTCATTCTCCAAATACAAAACAATCTTATCTTGGCATACTATTTAATTTCCCCATATTTTCTCTCATAAGTCTCACATTCATATTTTCCACATTTTTAGCCATTGTAAGCTTGGATATATATTCATATTTCATTTTAACTTGAGATTGAACACTCAACTACAGCCAAAAATATTCTTAATCAGTGTGTTGCCAATTTCCTTTATAAGTTATCGGAATATATTTATTCCAATTCAGTTTCATATCAACTTACTTTTATTTTTTTAAGTAAGAATTTAATTTATTTAACATTATTTATAACTCAATTGAATTCTATTTCAATTCAATTTGTTTAACTTAACTTCAGTTAAATTGATCATTATACAATTCTCTTAAATCTACCAATTCACTTGGATTTAATTAAATAAGAACTTAATTTCATTTAATATCATCCATATCTCAATTCATTTTATTTCAATCTTAAATTTAAATCCAATTATTAAGCTTAAGTTAATCTCAACCAAAATTTTATTTCTATTAAATTTCCCAATCCAATTCATTTACATTGTAAATTTGATGTACTTCATCAATTTATTTACATCCTTATTATTATTATATTTTTAATCATTAGTTTAATTCCAAAATTAAATTAAACTTTCAACTTAATCCAAAATAAATTCTCATTTTTAACTTCACTTTTAACTTTAATTCCAAATTCAATCTCATACTTTCCTTGGTTATGTAAGCCATTGTAAATCTTTATAATCTTATTTGTCTGTAACACTATCATCCAAGTACTTTAATTATATATAATAACTTGCAAATTTTTTTTTTATTATATATCAAAATATATTTTGGATGAAATTATTTAATTCACCCACTTTTGAAAATAATATCATGTCGAATTGTTCTATACAAGTATTTAGAAACCCCTTCGGTGCAGTTGTGCAGACTGCACTGACGAAGGTTCATATACCACTCAATAAATCAATCAACATAATATAAAACCATTTTATATTCACCAACAAGTACGCACTCATATCTATTACTATGCTCAGACTCATTCTAGAGTACTACTGACTCTATCTCTAATGAGAAATCTCCACCATAGTCAAGGTTCTCACTTAACCTTTCATCTCTGATACCAACTGTGACGACCCGCCCTTCTACTACCAGAAAGACGTGTCATCATGAAGAAAGAAAGGGATAGACATAGAAAATAAAGAGAAAGAAAGAACAATAATCACGGAATCTCACAGCGGAATGGAATAAAATATAATACATCACATAACAATTACATAGTTGTTTATATCAGAGTTATACAATATTACACACTTGACAATTTTATATACATCGGTTGCTACATACATCTCAAAATACAACATACTCTAACTAACACAGCGGAACTATATAGATATCTACATACGTCTGGGCTCATGCTCCAAGCTCCTCCAGAACTCAGCAATCCAAGAATCTATCACTTGGCTACTCGTAAAAATTTGAGTACCCAAGAGTTTATGAAAACACAAAATATAAACTCCGGGTCAGACATGGGTCTGGTATGAGTAAACGGTTTAAGGTTGTTTAACTTGAAAAACATTTTGAAAAATAAAGGTATCACGTAAGACTCCCCACACATAAATACGGGTAAGTTTTTACCTTACGCTAACCAAAACGTTTCATAGGAAATTCTGTGATATTATAATAGTGTCTAGGGTTTTCAAGTAAATAGAAAATAGCCGAAATTGTTACATTATTAAATTCCAGCTACTAGCCACAAAAGTGGGTAATACAATCAAAACCGTGGGCACTTATTGGAAAATGGGTTCCATACAATGGCAGGGCTACTGGGGTACCGCCCGTCATAGTACGGGGCCTAGATCACCGTACCGAGGAGTATGCCCGCTCCCCTGCAACATAAGGCCGGAACCATTCCTTACTGAACAGTCCCGAACAAGATAACCCCGCGGTTGGCGCGACCAACCGCTCACTAAGCCGAATAAAAAGGGACATCTAGACAGGGAAAAATCTTGTCCTGCTTGGGCATGACCCACCTAACCTTACTGCACCTTCCCTGTTTTAGCCATTCCTGGTTGATGAGGCTTGAGGCTACGATTACCTTTAGAGAACATATTCCTTAGAATGCTCATCGCCCGCCTGACGATGTGCTGAAAGTATTTAATCCATACAAGTTCATTTCGGGTTCGAACGAAACCGAAGCCATTATCTCTTTACACTCATTTTGGAATCACCCTCAGAGTTAACGACGACAACCCTTGCATTTTGAATCTTCATCTTCACATCGGATTCATGACCTATCGTTAATTTGGATCGATGTGGTTTTCGGATGTCCAAATATGGAAACCCGATCCCGGTCTCATCGAAATCCAAAACGTGTCTTTTAGGCCAAGTTGTTTTAAAGTTTAAAAATAATTCAATTATCCATATACACACAGATAGATAATTCACAATATCACAATAGATAATCAACATTATCACCATAAACAGATAGGCAATATTATCATCACACAGATAATTCATATTATTATCATACTACAATCAAGCATACATTTCACACTGCATCATTTATCTTATACTAGAAATCTCAAACCATTCCAGTTAAAATAATATCATCCATCCATACATAAGCAATCATATCAACTATAATTAATTTAAAATGAATTAAATTAATTACTCGCATCTCTAATTAATTTAAAGTAAATTAAATTAATTACTACACTATTATAAATCTTGCTTATACAACAATTAATCAATTATCAATCAATTAATAAATTCATTTCACTTAATCACACTTGATTAATTAACATTATATTCAAGTAATCATCCTTTAATTATTTTCACTTATCCAAATATAGAAATAAACCTTCAATTACAAACATTACATTACTTCTTAATTACACCCATTAATTACCCTTTTAATTTCATTATCCTGTATTAAATTAATTACCTTAAGTAATTAATCTTCAATAAACTATATTTATTAATCACTCTTGATTAATACTATTCAGTAATTAACCACCTTTAATTACTTTATCAAATCAATTAATTACACCTCAATTGATTTCCTTTAAGTTAATCCTTTGATTAATTTCACAAAGTAATTATACTCAAATTACTTTCATTATAATATCATCCTCAGTCAATTACATCTAACCGTTATCATTAATTACTTCTCCAAGTAATTATACTTATCAAATCATCAAATAATTATTTAAATGAGTTAAACTTGATTAAGTAACTTAAAAAATTCATATTAAACTTCATTAATTACAATAAGTAATTAATTCCCTTAATTACTCAATTATTTAATTATTCTATTTCATGCTATTTAATTTATCACTTTCTTCATCAATTTGTTTAACCTTAATTACTTAATCATTTATTCCTTAATCATTAATTAAAAACCTTAATTATAAATCAAATAAACTTGATTATCCGATTATTAATTGTTAATTACTTCATTAATCATTTCTTAATTCTTAGTTAAATCACTTGATTAATTAACTATTAATTGTTCATTAATTTACTTAAGTAGTTAATTACAAATTAATTTATTTCTTAATTATTATTCGATTTCTAATTATAATTATAAAGTAACCATTCTTAATTACTTTTAAAATTGTTAGTAAATTATTATTCATCTTAATTAACATTTGAAAGAATCTTCTCAAAGTTTGCAATCTTGAATGTTGATTGACTTTATTCTTAACTTAAATTAATTGCTTAATTAAAAATGATAATTAAGTGTTAAATGCATTGTTAAGTACTAACTAAATAATTAAAACTTGTATTTAAGTTTTAACTTAAAATTGTTACTCTATTAAGTTTTACAACGCTTAAAATTTGTTTGAGAGTGATTTACTTAGCTTCCTCATTTTTTTTATTTTTATAAAATACTGTAGTTTGAAACTACAAAACCGAGATTTTCCCCTTGTGTTCACTCGGGTACTTCATCGAGTTCCACTGCCTTTTCCCGTGTCCTGCCCTGAACATCTTCTTCTTCCTTAACTCTTTTATTTATTTTTAGTTCCTGTAGTTTAAATTGAAACATTGGCTAAAAAAAACAGCAACAGGAAATCTCGCGCGAAACTCAGATAAACTCGAAGCTTCTCTCATATTTACTCAAGCATGAATCAAGCGACTCCACAGACACAACGCCGCCTCCCTCCTCCACGCTGTGTACGTGCACGGCGCCTCGGCCACACTGCGGCGAACATCACCTCTCTCGGCAAATCATAAATCACTAGCACACTTAAAAATCAAATTTGAAATGCCATAAAATGAATCAAAACAAAATATAGTTGTACGTTCGAACCCTGAAGCATAACCCATCACCCAAAACCCCTTAACCACCACCGCACCTACCACCGGAACCACCCAAAATCCACCTACACCACAATGTCGTGTTATACCATCATTCTCCAAGAATTCGTACAACTCGATCGCCTATTGAGGTCGAACACTCTATGATACAGACTTGAAAAAAAAACTGTACCCAGGCCCTAAAACGATCTTGTGCTCGAAATATACACAATAGAGAAATTAAATGACATTTTTCTCAGGATCCCAGTAGTTAATACTACCCTCTAACCAAGTTTTAACATTTTAATCAAATTAGATTTTCTGAATTTGGAAAAATTGCATTTCTTGTTCACAAACGAACTGCTCTTTGGATTCAAAGCTAAAAAGCTTTATTTTTGTTTTAAAATTCATAAATTCTTATAAGAATTCAACGTACAATCTTGAATTAATGTTTTACAAAAATCAATTTTTATCCAGTTATCATTTGATACCTGTAGACTATATTACAGTCATTATGTTTTACAACTAGGTTTAATCAGCTTTTAGAAATCATAATTTAAGTTTAAATACCTTGTCTAGATGAGAAGTTTAAAGCTTTATAAAAATCTGAAGAGAGCAAATTGATTTTGAAAGAAGATATCTCAACCTGAATCAATTACAGTAGTGAACAGAGCATCATCACAGCAATACAAACTGACACATATAAATATATCCAGGATATTAAATGATCTTGGACTATATTAAAATAACTTAAAGCTTAAAAAAAAAATTTTTACTCACCAGTAAAATTCCAGAACCAAAACATAAACTGAGATGATGAAAACTGCAATTGAATAACTGAAAGCTTTTTTTTTTTTTTGCTGTTGAACTGAATTGATTTCCAAAGACAAGATGCTACTAATTTGCTTTAAACTGGAAAGCTTTGGTATTTGAATCTGGAGTGTTTTAAGACTTTGGAATTTTGTTGATTCCAGATCAAAGTTTTGGAAAGAATAACAGGTTTTCATATGACTCCCAGGTTTTGTTAAGTTCTCACAAATGAAGGTAAGGAGTTAAGTATAAATAGAAAGGAGTTTAACCAGGTTAGGTGTTATCTGTTAGTACACTATTCAATTTGTTTTATCAGGCAAGCTTTTGTTTTTTTTATGGGGCTGATATGATTCTTAAATTCGACCCAATGTTTTGCTGAGATGCTAAACATTAAATGCTAATGTACTTATTGTTTACACTTAACCTTATTAGTACATAGATTTTTATCACTTGCCTACATAATCATTTACAGGTTACATATATACAAGCCTGCTTTATTATTTTTTTATACTTATCTCACTGTTATTTGATTATGTTGATTAGATTTTATTCTGCAAAGTCAAGATTTGTGCATATTTTAAATAGACACAAAGATGTGCTCGAACAGAAGAGCATTAAATGTTTGTGTTGCTTAATCTGTTTACATAATTATGATTAACTGGGAATATAGATTTGGTATGAAAAGTATATTTGTAACAAAACAATTTTGGATCAGGTATTATACCCTATACCCTGACGGGTTTGCAGGTGATTATATGATGTTGGTTTGGATATAAATAACCTTATGCGTAATTATTTACTTTGCAGGCAACACTAGGTTTTGTATATATGCAGTTAGTTACTTTTTAGATATTTGACTTGTTTATTGGTTTTCAAATTGAATATTTCACATGCGTCAGGTTTGTTTTTATACTTTTTGGTTTGTTTGACAATAATTTGTTTCATAATTTCTAACTTGAATAACTTGAATAATTTACATAGATATGGTTGTTGTTGATTGTGTATAAAAATATTTTGTTTTGTTAACCTCTAGTTTACATAATTTACATTTGATTTTTTTTTCTTTTTTTCTTTATGCTTTGTGTTTTTTTATACCTTGTTCTTATTTTAGCTTTGTTTAAAAAAAAAATTATGTTGTATGCAATCTTGACCAATTAATTCTTATGTTAAATTTTACATTTGTATTTTATATTTGACTATCAATGTTCAAGTCATATTCAAAATGATTTTCTCACTTATATCTGTATTCATTTCTATTTGTACTTTACTATCATTATTTAAATTAAGTTATATACACATATTTGATTTATATTTTACATTTATATTTTATCTTGTTAGAATTAGATTTAAATTAACCATTATCACCCATATGTATATTTCCAAATGTAAACAAAGTGCAGAATTTTAATTTAATTATATAAGGTAAATATTACTAAGAGATTTTATTTAAATTTCCAGACTCAAATTCCCTTTTAAAAATACAAATTTATATCAACAAATGGAAATTATTCCAAAATCATATTCATTTGAAAATAATCAGTTCACATTTTATTTAATTTGATTAAATATTTATTAAAATAAACAGGGTCAAAATTCAGGGTTATTACAAAGCAACTATACCTTCTTCTCAAATCTAAGCCAAATTCCAATTTTTCTTCTATTAAATTACGGTTTATATCAAATTAAAGAGAATTCAATAGGTAATCAACTCCATAATTTACGTATTTCATCAAAATCTAGTTTTGAGAATTGGGGATTGTATGTAATCTCTTCCTATAGGTTTGCATGTTTCTATTTTGAACTATCATAGGTTGTTGAACCCAAATCCATCTCCAAGCCATCAACTTTCAGCTAGAAATCTAAATATTTGCTCTAATATTGCAAGGTGGATTACTGCTCACAATCGCTAGCTGAAGTAAAAGCTTCAAAATGCCAAAATCTAACAAAAAATAGCTTCAATGCAATGATTTTGTGTTCATGTTTTGTTTTGTGAAATCTGAGTTGGTATGTCACTTTGTACATCATTTTCTCCCAATTTCGATAATGAAATGCTGCCGGATTTTCTTCAGTTGATAGCCTGTATGTTGTAATAAATGCATGTCAAATATCATTGCAAAAAATATTCGTTTGATGCCTGAAAAATGCACTGCAAAATCAATGCACAGCCTGAAAATTTTCTGTGCACATTTTGTTTGTCGAGTTGCTGCAAACATGGCCCGAGTCCATGTGTGTGATAGCATAACTTTTTCATTTCTTGCAGGAATTTTTCAGTTCTTTTTTTGTTTGAAAGAAAAAGTTCTCTAATATAAGCATATCAAATTACAGGTCATTTCGACCTATATAGCATATAGAAATATGCTGCCGAACTTTGGTCCGAAGCATGTATTTACCCAGATTTTTACAGTGAAAATACTGGCTGGGTTCAACTTTGAGACATCATAACTTTCTTATACTTTGTCCAAATTTCATGATTCTTTTTTTGTTTGAAAGAGGTAGTTTTCTTCTATGTGCATACCAAATTTCAACTCAATTGAGATTATTAGGTCCTCTGTTTCATGCCTGGAAGTTAAACCCAAGATGGTTTTCAGGCCTGTGCATTTTTTGTTTTTGAACTGTTGCAAACATGGTCCGAGTCCATTTTTGAGACAATGTAACTTTTACATTTTCAGTCAGAATTCAACGATTCTTTTTTTGTTTGAAAGCAGAAGTTTTCTATTTTGTGTCCACTAATTTTTAGTTCAAACAAAGGTATTTCGGCCACCTGTTTTATATCCGAAAGTTGAACCCAGAGAAGATTTCAGACCTGGGTATTATTTTAGCCAAGTGTTTTTATGCCATTTTTCCATCCGCATTTTGACATTTACTTCTGTTTTTACAATATTTCTGAAGTATTTTGAGGGCTATGATGCCTATCATTAGGTTAGCCCAGTTTTGATGAATTTAAAATTCAATTCTTGAATTATTTGGATTTAATTTGAATTTAAAATTGAATTTCAGTTTGAGTGGAATTTTGCTTGTTTTTTGTCGTTTTCGAGTATGGTTTTCTCCAAATATTTTTGAAATGATTTTTAAAATTTAGGTGATTTAAAAATAATTATTCTGTAATATTTTGAAGTATTTTCAAGTATAAAACCTATTTATTCTTTATAATAAGGGAAATTATCAAATATGGTTTCCAAATGGTTTTCGAAATCGGTTTTCTAAGATTATTTTCAAGGTAAATTATTTTCTATAAAAATTATACGTTTTTGCACTGTCGAGCGAATGAGAAGGTGAGTTAAACGATTGTGTAAAAAATGTAGTATGGGATACGTGCGTTTATCCATTCGGTTAATTCCTAACTTGTCCGTTTGATCGTTTTGGCATACGGGTTTACTTTACCGATGATATGAGGTGAACCTTTTACTTCTTTGAGTGTGAAATTTACTAGCGATTAATAAACCATTTAGTGCGAACGGGTGGTATGGGACACACACTACACTTTTCGGGTTCCTTTCCGAGAGTTGTTACACATTTGCCTGTTGGCGTGCCAGTACTGGACCTTTGGGTCATTTCCTATTGCGGCATATTTGTCTTCGGACGTTTTCCATTACGGCATATTTGTCTTCGGACGTTTTCCATTGCGGCGTATTTGCCATTGCGGAGTATTTATCTTTTGACGTTTGCCTTTGGGCGTGGTGTCTATTATGTGAAACAGTACTCGACAAATATAGCACGTGTAAAACGTTTTTGAGATGATTTTTAACCTTGTGTGCCATCATTTTGGAATCGGTCCTTTGAACCATTCGGTGGCGATTACTTCGGGATTTTTGAACTCTTGAGAGTTCTTTTGAGATTTCCATTGTCTACACTAGCGTATTGAGATTTTCCTTTTGGCGTATATATACTGAGATTGCCTATTGATGCTATTTATAGGATTTCCCTTTTGGCGTTGTATGAGATTTTCATCTCTTTGTTGACATTTGCCTTATGGCTTATGTAGAGATGGCTTTTGCTTATGTTTTCTTTGGATTTGCCGATATGGAGGGTTTGGGAATTACTCTTTTAAGAGTTTACATTTTATTATTGCCTAAACCATTCATATTTGATTTAGGATTGCCGATGATATGAGGCATGCTACATTTTAGCGATTCATAAGATTTTTCGTCTCTTTTGTGTTTTATGCTTATTGAAGCAATGGTGTTCTATCACCTAGTGTAACCATATATTCCATACATGATGCGTATCCTTCATATGTCTATGGTTAGATTTCTTCTTGTTTCTTCTTTTTTAAGAAGAATATCACTATGCTCTTATGCTCTATTATTCAGCTATCATCTTTTACGGATTCGTTTAGCAAGACTGGCCAATGTATTTTATATTCGGATCGGACGGAGGTGTTTTAGGTTAGGTTCATTTGGATTTAGCCTATTCTGCTTCTGCATGGACTGTTCTGCTAGCTCCTTTTGTTATAGCTTTTTGTTCAGTCCTTTTTGGTTTTCTGCTCTAATATATGTATATTCTTTTGGCTTGTGTTTGGTCGTCATACCACATATGTGATGTATCATTTTGTATACTCTACGATATATCTGTATATGTGTGTATATGTGATTATCTACCATTCTGTGATGTGCTTAGCATTTGAGTTGTTGTATTTTATTCTAATAGATCCTATAGCCACCTGTAGTTTTGTGTGATAACCGGGATTTTTGGACATCATTTAATTGGTTAATTATCAGATTTTAACTATTGAAAACACTGATTTATAAGTTGAGCAAATTTAATATGTGTTGTTTATATATATTAAATGAGTTGATTTTAAATTGAATTTGAATTTGAAATTTGAAATTCAAAAGATAAATACCTTAAAAGTAAATCAGATTTTAAAACTCTATATTTAAAGTTAATAAAAAATTGTTTTCTAATATGTATATTTGGAGGTTATGAATTGAGATTAATTTAATAATTTTCAAAAGGCTATTTTTAAGTTAAATTTATATATAACAAATAAATGTGATTTCTTATTAATGTATAATTAATTCAAAAACCATTTTCTTTAGGATTTTATAAATAATTATAATTGGTAAAAAAAGTATTCATTTACAATTGAAAATTCTAAGTATAATTTGTATATATGCATAATTCATAAATATATGTTAATAATAAAAACATAAGAACAAAAATTTAAATATTAAATTTGACATTTGTAAGACAATTAAAAATATGTAATAACATTTTTAAGCTTTATATTGAGTGGAATAACAAGTGGCAAGCATTGATTTTCTTTCTAAAAAAAATTATATGAATTATTTTGAGAAAAGCTATGTACAGGATAAGCATTTTCTTTTTTCTCAACTTTTTTTCTTTTTGAAATCAAAACCAAAGAAGAAATCAAAATAGCAATCAATACTTCAAATTACTTCAAACCCGAGGCAAACTGTAGATCTGTTTCAAGTGAGCTCAAATCAGAGAAGAAATACCAAAGCCTGTAAATCAAATTCAGTAAAAGCAAGATCTAATTCAAGCTTAAAGCAGCTCAGACCTGAAGCAAAAGTTCAACATCATTTTTTTCTAAGATCTAGAGTAAATCAAGTTATAATTTAAGATCAAGTTTTCAAATCAACAGCCAGGTTCCTGGAATAAGCTCCTCTGTCCAACAGTGCAAGTGTGTAACCTCTTTTCTAAAGCTTAAATATAAATCTGGTTGCAAGTTGAGATGTGGAATGAATGAGTTTTTGTGTGAATATGTATTATAAAGTTCCTGCATAATATATGAATGAATAAATGTGTGTGCATGTTGTTGTATTTAGGTGTTATCCTGTTTTTAGTTGTCCAGACCCAAGATTTGTTCACAATTCAGTATCCCTTGAACCAGTCCTTGTTAGGGTTTAAATTTCAAACATAAATTGTTTGTCTTATTATTGATTAAAGTTTAAAAATTTATATAAGTAAAAATAAATTAGATATTACTCTGGGAAACTAAAGAACAGAGCAAAATTATGATAAGGGAAACTTTCAAACATATTAATTCAATGTTTCAGATTTGTGATCTGAAACCTTATATAAAAAAATGATTTTCAAAACTAAAGCTAAAATTTTAGTTTGGGTTTGAACGGGTATGGTGGAGTTGATCAAATAATAGAAATTTGGTGGTTTCTGATGATCTAGACGGTCTGGAGGGTCAGGGTTTTCACTAATGATGTAGTGATGATCGGTGAGTGGAGGAAAAATATTAGGAAGGTGATCAGTGGTCGGTGACGACGGTGGTTGGTCGATGAAGTCTGTAGCCCTAGTTTTTTTTGGTTGGGCATTTTGATCGGCATTGCATCTCTAGATAATCGAGTGCAACAAAATTATGGGAGATGGAAGTTTGGGCAATGGCGAAGTCGTGGCCGAAGTCATGGCCCCCGAGAGATGAGGTTGAGGTGATTCCAAATTTCGTTGGGTTGTGCCGGTTTTTGGGTTTGGTTTCTCGAACTCGATTTTTGAGTTAAACTGATGATCTAATGGTCGAATTTGGGTTAGAGGATGATCTCTGTTTTGCTGAAGGTTGCGGTGATGACCAGTGGTGATCAGAGCCACCGTGCATGTGCACGGTGCACTTTATTTTCTGATGAAGTTGAGTTTGAAGCAGGAGAAGGGTACTCGAAGTTTATTCAAGTCAGTTGCGTGATTTACTCAAAGATACGTAGTTTTTGACTCGAAGTCATTATTGGTTTGGCTCGGGTTATGTTTTGGTTACAGGTTTCTTTTAAAACCTGTCTAGTTTTGAAATTTAAAATAAATTTAAAATTTGAAACATAGATTTAAATAAAGTTTTAAATCAGTTTAAGCATTGATTCAAGTTTTACTTTGTATCCTAATTTTGAATTAAATAAAGTTTTACCATATTCAAAATGTTTAAACAACTTTAAAATGTTAAAGTATATTTCACAAGAGATTTGAATTTGAATTAAGTTTGGTTTTAAAACTCTTGTAAATTCCGTTATAAAATAAGTGTGTCTTTAACATGTGATTAAAAAGGTTTTTAAATTGTTTTTAACTTTGTTAAAGTTAAGTTGTATTCATTTTAAATCTTAATTTGAAATGAAATTTAAAGGTAAATTTGAAAGTAAACTTGAAAGTAAAAAGTTTTCAAATGCTTTTGTTACCGATAATTTAATCATTAATAGGAAAACGTTTTGTATTAAAAGGTTAATTAAGATTTAATGATTTAGGATAATTAAATTATTAGGGCAATTAAAATGGATAATTAATTAACACTTTGGATTAATTAATTAAGTAATTAAGGGTTTAATTTAGTTAATTAAGGTTTAAGTAAATTAATTAAGAAATAATTAATTTTGTAATTAAGAATCATTAATTAGATAAGATTTGATTATTAATTAATGATTGGAAATTAATTTATTAAGTAATTAAGAATTAATGAAGCTATAGTTAAAACATAATTAATTAAATAATTAGAGATTAATTAATTAGTTATTAAAGACTTATTAATAATTAATAATGATTAATCTAAGTTTAATTACTTAAGAGAAGTAATTAAAGAATTATAAAAAGTTAATGAAGATCATTAACTAGGGATTATCAGACAATTAATTAATGTGATTAATTTTAATAATTAATTATATTAATTAATTAAAGATAATCATTTATGGAATTGTTTAAGTATAATTACTTAATGGAAGTAATTAAAGGAATTAATTACTTTATGTAATTAATTAATATGACTTGTTTAAGTTAATTAATTGGTTTAATTAATTTAAATAATCACTTGATGATGGATTGAGTATAATTACTTAATGAGGTTTATTAAGTGTAATTACTTAGTGAAGTAATTAGTAATGGTAATTACAGGGTGTAATTAATTGAGAATTGAAAGTAGTTTTGGGTTAATTACCCGGTGTAATTAATATGAAGAATAGTTACTTAGTAGTAAGAATTGACTAATAAAAGTTATGAAAAGTTAATTAGGTGATGTAATTAATTACATAATGAGATTAATCAAGGGTGATTAATAAATATAATAAATTAAAGATTAAGTATAATTACTTAAGGTAATTAATGAGGTGTAATTCCTTAGTGAAGTAATGAGTGGATAATTACTGGATGTAATAAATTAAAAGGAAATTACTTGATGAGAAGTAATTAAAGGATAATAACTTGGTGGAAGGAATTAAGTGATAATTACTCAACATAATTGAAGGATTAATGAATATAATTAATCAAGGAGTGGTTTAATTGACGGAGTAATTTAGAAAAGTTAATTTCTGATTGTGATTAATCAAGATTGATTAACGAATGTAATTAAGATAAAGGATAATTATTAAATGAAATTTAAGAATAATTAACTAATGAAAGTAATTAGAGGACCATTAATTAATGTAATTAATGGAAGTGATCAACCTTGCTTATGAATGATTGAGTGATGATGAGTGCTTTGAATTGGTTGATATCTCTGATATGAATTGCTTTGTGATATGATATGTTGGATGGACGGTGATAATGTGATTATCTATCAACTATGAATTGCTGTGTAAAAGTGTTATCCGGTAATTAAAACTGAATTGTATTTAATTGGATAATTTGGGTTTTAGATAACATTGGATTCCAAGAGACCAGAGTCGGGTATTGGTAAATACCCGGAACCACTTGATTCATTATAAATTGATTGGTGAACTCAATAGGCTGAAATGAAATGATTTAAGTGAATTGGACTATTTAATCTAAGTTTTGGCACTTAGAAATTTATGAGAGAAATAAATAATGTCTGCAACAATTTGTGAACTTGTAATTGATACAAGTTACCGGGGTTATATATATAAGTTATGTGCTTTTGTCATTGATGTTAGATGGGTTTACTCACGCTAGTTTCCAACCTGACCCAGGTGTTACTTTGATATAATGCTCGGGTCAGACCGAGTATTACAGATTTCCAGATAAGGACGTTCTAGAGCTCAGGAAGCGAGCTGGACGCCAGGAACATATGGAGTGTTTCCGCTGTGATATATTGTTGCATATCTGGGATATGTTGATTGTATATGACCACTGTTTGTATATATGTTGTAACTCTGATGTATTTAAAATGTAATTGACTGATACAATTCCCTTTGTGTAAAGAATATTATTTGATATTATATTTATTCCGCTGCGATTGCGAGATGTTACTGTTTTTGTTCCTTCCTTTTCTTCTATCTCTTTTCTTCTTTTCCTAACCATCTGGAGTTTTCGAGATCAAAAATTCTGGTTTGTTACATTTGGTATCAGAGCAGAAGGTTAAGTTAGAACCTTGGCTCTGGTGGGATTATTCATTAAGAATATGGTCAATGGTACCCTAGAATGAGTTGAGTGTGTGTTTGTATATATATGTGTGTGTATATATATATATGAGAGCGTACTTGATATTTTCTTATATAAAGATTTTAAATGATTTTATATAAGAATATATTTTGATATATAAAGCAATATTTCATTCTAATAAATATTAAGGTAATTGGTTGTTAAATTATTGGAATTAAATTAAGTAGTAATAGAAATACAACCAAATTAAAATTAAATGAAGATAAGTTTGAAGTGGATTCAAACTGAAATTTAAATCTTGAATTTGGGAAGGAGTTTCAGAATAAGATAATAATGAAATGTTTGTTAATGATTAATCAAAAATAAAATGTTTTAAGGAAGTAACCATTAGATGAGAACAACTTCTAAATTAGAAAGAATGTAAATTAAGAAGTTTTGAATCCTAAGGCTAGGAACATTTGAAATAGTTTTCAAAATGTTAAGTGAAATAATAAATAGTATTATTCAGAATATTTGAATGAAAGGGTCCTATTTCAAACAAGAGTTATTTGAAAATTTAAAGAAATTAGTTCGGAATTAAAACCAAAGGTGGTTTAAATTTTAACATTTGGCTAGGTGGGCCAAGAAGTAAATATGTATAAATGAGGGATATACATAATATCAAAGATAATTTGAAATAAACTCTAAGGTTGAGTTTTGTATTTTCTATGGAATGAGATGTGATATCCAAGGTGCTAAGTTTTTGAACTTATAAGATTATTAATATAAAGTTTAGAATTTGAAATGGGAATTCAAATTTGGTAAGGTTGGCTGGATTAAGTAAATTGAATTTAACTTTGGAAAGTAAAATAATTTTACAAGCTACCTGAATTGGAAATTTCAAAATGAAATTGGGATTTAACTTGGAAAGTTAAATGGTTAATTCGAATTGGAAGTTTGTGTGATCTCAAAATGGGTTTGAGATCTAGAAATTGGAAATGGATGGAAGTTTTAAAATAATTGGATGATATTATCCTATTGTTATTAATATTTTTAAACTGTAAATTGGATTTGTTTAAATAAATAAAGAAATGGGGTGTGGTAATATATCCATTATTATGATAAAATGGAATTTGGATTCAGAATTAAATGGTTTAAAGATATAAGTTGATTTGATTTAAAAGATTGAATCAACATTTAAAAATTTAACTCGAATTTATATAATTTGGGATGGTTTAAATTTGAAATTTGAATTGAATTAGTTTAATTCGAAATTTGATTTGAATTAGTTGAAATTGTGATTGAAGATGGATAAGTTTAAAAATTCAAACGAAAATACGAATTGGATAATTTGAAATGAAATTGAAGTTGAGTGGGTTCAAATGCAAATAGGAAGTTGATTTGAATTTGGGATGAGAATGGAAGTTAACTTAATTTGAATTGGAATTGAAAATTAATTGAAAATTGGCAATTGATTGGAATTGGGATCAATTCAAATTGGAATTGAATCAATTTAAATAGAAATGGATATTTAAATTGAATTGAAATTGAGTCAATTCAAGTGGAAGTGGAAATTTAAATTGAATTGATGGGATTGGAAATTGGGAATTGAACAGTTAACTCTGGACTATTTTCAAAATAAATTGTTTTAATATAAAATCTATTTTTTCCAAACTATTTACTATACAACTTTTCTTTTTAAACCTAAACTATCTTATAATAGTTTTACAATTTTTTTTGAAACTATTTAACAATTTTTCAATTGTTTTATAAACTAATTACTGTTTTTCAACTACTTTATAACTAATTACTATTTTATAATTATTCAAAATTTCTATAACTATTTGACTATTTTCTAACTATTTTACATTTCTTAATTATTTTACAGCTATTTTACAATTAATAATTATTTTTCAACTAATTAACTATTTTAAACTTTTCAAATTATTTTATAAATTTAACCCGGTCAGAGTGTAAACTGTTTATGATTGAATATCCATTTGAGATAAGGATTAAAGTGATAATCCAAAAGAAATTGAGGCAAATGTGAATAAGTAAATTGAAATCAAAAGTGGATGTGAATAGAAAGGAGAAATTGATATAGTTGATAGTCAATGAAGATAAATACGTAGGATGTACGTATATTATTCTATTCGCATAGTGATTTGATCCAGATTCGAGCATAGAATTTCGAGATAGTTTCTCGATCCGAGTTGGGATTTTTCACTCGATTTTCGACAGCAAACCTGGATATGGATTTTGATTGATTCTGGATATTCTCTATCATAGTTATGGCTATGCAAGGAGAATGATGGTTTCTGATCAAGAAACTAGATCTGAGTCCGCACTAGGAAGTTGGGTGGACGATACTAGTTCGGAAGTGAAATTGCATGATCGAGTGAGCGATCACATTGACATAGCGTACGGATGATTTGTGTACATCGTACGGGTTTGAATAAAGTTGATATTGAAAATTTATGGATAAGAATTGTAAATGATTTTTGAAATGGAAAGTATATTTTATGAAATATATGATGAAATAAAGTGGAAATTGGATATTACTATAGTAAAAAAAAATCTTTGTAGAATAAGTAATATGGTTAATAATCAAATTTGAATATTTGATTTGGAATAAACAAAGTTATATATCTTTGTTATATAAGATAAAACTCCCCTTGTTGAATCTTTTGCCTGAAGAAAAGGATTTTTTTTGAAAGTATTTGAAGTATAAAAAAGGGAATTTATACAAGTTTGCAGTGATCCAAAGACTTTTAGAGTTATATATATGTAAAAAAGGATCTTATGAGAATGATTTTGAGAAAAGGTTTTTTGAAACCTATGGATTTGGAAAGGCTTTTGATTTTTGGGTAAAATCAATATTGGAATTTGGAAAACCCTAATTATCGATTTTGGGATAATCGATTTTGAGAAAGGAGATTTATGTGGGATTCATACTAGGTGTATGATTTGGAAGATACTATATGTGTATAGTATAAAGTGTTTTGAAAATGGCTCTGGAGAAAAAGGCGCTCCCTTGAAATGAACTTCTCAAGAGTACCATAGGTTGGTACTGTCTTGAACCCTAAGGGGGGTTCTAAAGTTGATCCTGTGAAGAGTCTGGACAAAACTAGCTCCTGAGGATTTTGTGTAGTGTATAGCGAAAGTCGAGGGCGCTGATGCCTACAGAGGCATTTGTGTTATGCTGTGACGATAGTGTAATTCGATGTCACTGCGATCTACTGCAGACCATAGCGAAAGTCGTGTGTGCTACTGAGAGCCAACAGTCTATGTTTGATTTTATATCGGTAGACTGCGACCTATGGTGACATAGAGAAAGTCGTGTGTGCCGCTGAGAGCCAACAGTCTACGTTTGATTTTACATCGGTAGACTGCGACCCATGTGGAAGTGGAGAAGTTTCATTCTTTTGGCAGCGGAATTCGAGGGACGAGGCCTACAGTTATATGGGTTTTTGCTGTGGTAGCAACGTAACCCCGTTTGTAGCTGCGATCTGTAACGAGTTCCATGGCGTAGTCGAGGGGCATGGAGGCCTATAGTTATCTATGTATTTTGCCGGACGGCAATCATAACCATCGGGTTAACTACGGCCATGGATGGTGGTGATGATTTCTAGAGCATTCTCACCAAAGATATTTCCTCTATTTTCAAAATGTTTTCTATATTTTCAATAAATTATTTTCTAAGTATTTTCACTGGGTGTTGAAAATAGGTCTGCTAAGAACTTACAGATTTTCAGTCTTACGCCTGATCAACGTATGACCGAATTTCTGTGAGAACGAGGATGGACTTGTTAAAACATCGAGTTATAAAAAGTATTTTTATAAAACTAATTTATAATATTATATGGATTTTAAAAGTGTTTTAAAAATAATCAAGGAAAAATTTATCTGATTACAAGCATTTTAGTAAATTCCGGCTTCGTCCCTTTTCGGGGATGAAAAAATTCAAAAGGGGAAGGAATGTGATAACAGAGATTTTTGGGCATCGGTTAATTGGATAATTATCAGATTTTAACTATTGAAAACACTGAATTATAAGTTTAGCAAATTAAATATGTGTTGTTTATCTATATTTAAACGAGTTGATTTTAAATTGAGTTTGAATTTGAAATTTGAAATTCAAAAGATAAATATCTTACAAATAAATCAGACATTAAAACTCTATATTTAAAGTTAACAAAAATTTGTTTTCTAATATGTATATTTGTAGGTTATGAATTAAGATTAATATAATAATTTTCAAAAGGCTATTTTTAAGTTAAATTTATATATAAAAAATAAATGTGATTTCTAATTAATGTATAATTAATCTAAAATCATTTTCTTTAGGATTTTACAAATATTTATTAATGGGAAAAAAAGTATTCATTTACAATTGAAAATTCTAAGTATAATTTGTATATATGCATAATTCATAAAGTATGTGTTAATAATAAAAACATAAGAACAAAAATTTAAATATTACATTTGACATTTGTAAGACAATTAAAAATATGTAATAACATTTGTAAGCTTTATATAGAGTGGAATAACAAGTGACAAGCGTTGATTTTCGTTCTAAAAAAATATGAATTATTTTGAGAAAAGCTATGTACAGGTTAAGCATTTTCTTTTTTCTCAACTATTTCTTTTTGAAATCAAAACCAAAGCAGCAATCAATACTTCAAATTATTTCAAACCTGAAGCAAACTGTAGATCTGTTTCAAGTGAGCTCAAATCAGAGAAGAAATACCAAAGCCTGTAAATCAAATTCAGTAAGTTGAAGCTTAAAGCAGCTCCAACCTGAAGCAAAAGTTCAACATCATTTTTTTCTAAGGTCTGGAGTAAATCAAGTTATAATTTAAGATCAGGTTTTCAAATCAACAGCCAGGTTCCTGGAATAAGCTCCTCTGTCCAACAATGTAAGTGGGTAACCTCTTTTCTAAAACTTAAATATAAATCTGGTTGCAAGTTGAGATCTGGAATGAATGAGTTTTTGTGTGAATATGTACTGTAAAGTTCTTGCATGTATATATGAATGAATAAATGTGTGTGCATGCTGTTGTATTTAGGTGTTATCCTGTTTTTAGTTGTCCAGACCCAAGATTTGTTCATAATTCAGTATCCCTTGAACCAATCCTTGTTAGGGTTTAAATTTCAAACATAAATTGTTTGACTTATCATTGACTGAAGTTTAAAATTTTATTTAAGTAAAAATAAATTAGATATTACTCTGGGAAACTAAAGAACAAAGCAAATTTATGATAAGGGAAACTTTCAAACATATTAATTCAATGTTTCGGGTTTGTGATCTGGAACCTTATATAAAAAAATGATTTTTAAAACTAAAGCCAAAAATTTTAGTTTGGGTTTGAACGAGTATGGTGGAGTTGATCATGAAATAGAAATTTGGTGGTTTCTGATGATCTAGATTGTTTGGAAGGTCAGGGTTTTCACTAATGATGCAGTGATGATCGGTGAGTAGAGGAAAAATATCAGGAAGGTGATCAGTGGTCGGTGACGATGGTGGTCGGTCGATGAAGTCTGTAGCCCTAGTTTTGTTTTGGTTAGGTATTTTGATCGGCATTGCATCTTTGGATGATCGAGTGCAACAAAATTCTGGGAGATGGAAGTTTGGGCGACGGCAAAGTCGTGGCCGGAATCATAGACCCTCCGGTAATCGAAGAGACGAGGTTGAGGTGATTCCAGGGGTCATTGGGTTGTGCCAGTTTTTGGATTTGATTTCTCAAACTCGATTTTCGGTTGAATTGATGATCCGAGGGTCGAATTTGGGTTAGAGGATGATCGCTGTTTGGTGAAGGTTATGGTGATGACCAGTGGTGGTTAGAGCCACCGTGCATGTGCATGGTGCACTTTGTTTTCTGATGAAGTTGAGTTTGAAGCAGGAGAAGGGTACTCGAAGTTTATTCGAGTCAGTTGCGTGATTTGCTCGAAGATATGTGAGTTATTACTCGAAGTCATTATAGGTTTGGCTCGGGTTATGTTTTGGTTATAGGTTTCTTTTAAAACCTGTCTAGTTTTGAAATTTAAAATAAATTTAAAATTTGAAACATAGATTTAAATAAAGTTTTAAATCAGTTTAAGCATGGATTCAAGTTTTACTTTGTATCCTAATTTTGAATTAAATAAAGTTTTATCAAATTCAAAATGTTTAAACAACTTTAAAATGTTAAAGTATATTTCAAAAGTGATTTGAATTTGAATTAAATTTGGTTTTAAAACTCTTGTAAATTCCTTTATAAAATAAGTGTGTCTTTAACATGTGATTAAAAAGGTTTTTTAATTTTTTTTATAACTTTGTTAAAGTTAAGTTGTATTCATTTTAAATCTTAATTTGAAATGAAATTTAAAGGTAAATTTGAAAGTAAACTTCAAAGTAAAAAGTTTTCAAATGCTTTTGTTACTGATAATTTAATCATTAATAGGAAAATGTTTTATATTAAAAGGTTAATTAAGATTTAATGATTAAGGATAATTAAATTATTAGCGTAATTAAAATGGATAATTAATTAATTTAATTAATTAATGCTTTGGATTAATTAATTAAGTAATTAAGGGTTTAATTTAGTTAATTAAGGTTTAAGTAAATTAATTAAGAAATAATTAATTTTGTTATTAAGAATCATTAATTAGATAAGATTTTATTATCAATTATGATTAGAAATTAATTTATTAAGTAATTAAGAATTAATTAAGCTACAGTTAAAACTTAATTAATTAAATAATCAGAGATTAAATTAATTAGTTATTAAAGATTTATTAATAATTAATAATGATTAATCTAAGTTTAATTACTTAAGAGAAGTAATTAAAGAATTATAAAAAGTTAATGAAGATCATTAACTAGGGATTATTAGACAATTAATGTGATTAATTTTAATAATTAATTATATTAATTAATTAAAGATAATCATTTATGGAATTGTTTAAGTATAATTACTTAAGGGAAGTAATTAAAGGGATTAATTACTCTATTTAATTAATTAATATGATTTGTTTAACTTAATTAATTGGTTTAATTAATTTAAATAATCACTTGATGATGGGATTGAGTATAATTACTTAATGAGGTTTATTAAGTGTAATTACTTAGTGAAGTAATTAGTAATGGTAATTACATGGTGTAATTAATTGAGAATTGAAAGTAGTTTTGGGTTAATTAACTGGTGTAATTAATATGAAGAATAGTTACTTAGTAGAAGTAATTAATAATTAATTACTTAGTGTAATTAATTTAAGAATTGACTAATAAAAGTTATGGGAAGTTAATTAAGTTATGTAATTAATTACAGAATGAGATTAATCAAGATTGATTAATAAATATAATAAATTAAAGATTAAGTATAATTACTTAAGGTAATTAATGAGGTGTAATTCCCTTGTGAAGTAATGAGTGGATAATTACTGGATGTAATAAATTAAAAGGAAATTACTTGTTGGGAAGTAATTAAAGGATAATTACTCGGTGGAAGGAATTAAGTGATAATTATTCAGTGTAATTTAAGGATTAATGAATATAATTAATCAAGGAGTTGGTTTAATTGATGGAGTAATTTAGGAAAGTTAATTTCTGATTGTGATTAATCAAGGTTGATTAATGAATGCAATTAAGGTAAAGGTTAATTATTAAATGAAATTTAAGAATAATTAACTAATGAAAGTAATTAGAGGACCATTAATTAATGTAATTAATGGAAGTGATCAATCTTGCTTATGAATGATTGAATGATGATGAGTGCTTTGAATTGGTTGATATCTCTTATATGAATTGCTTTGTGATATGAAATGTTGGATGGATGGTGATAATGTGATTGTCTATCAATTATGAATTGCTGTGTAAAAGTGTTATCCAGTGATTAAAATTGAATTGATTTAATTGGATAATTTGGGTTTTAGATGACATGGATTCGAAGAGACCGGAGTCGGGTATTACTAAATACCCGAAACCACTTCGATTCATTATAAATTGATATGTGAAATCAATAGGCTGAAATGAAATGATTTAAGTGACTTGGACTATTTAATCTAAGTTTTGGTACTTAGAAATTTATGAGAGAAATAAGCGATGTCTATAACAATTTGTGAACTTGTAATTGATACAAGTTACCCGGGTTATATATATAAGTTGTATGCTTTTATCATTCATGTTAGATGGGTTTACTCACGCTAGTTTCCAGCCTGACCCGGGTGTTACTATGATGTAATGCTCGGGTCAGACCGAGTATTACAGATTTCCAGATAAGGACGTTCTGGAACTCAGGAAGCGAGCTGGATGGCAGGAACGTATGTAGTGTTTCCGCTGTGATATATTGTTGCATATCTGGGACATGTTGATTGTATATGACCACTGTTTGTATATATGTTGTTACTCTGATGTATTTAAAATGTAATTGACTGATACAGTTTCCTTTGTGTAAAGAATATTATTTGATATTATATTTTATCCGCGGCGATTGTGATATGTTGCTATTTTGTGCACCTAACACGGTCATCAGCTGTCACATTTGTACATCAACTCCCACCCACTGTCACATTTGCAAGCGCACCATAATAGAGAAGGAGGAATTAATTTAAAGGACAAAGATTTGTATATTTTTTGCCTCAAGGACACGACCTCAAAATTTTTACCATAAGGACAAACATTCTTCTAAAAATTATTCAAAAGGACAAACATTTTCAAAATTATTCATAAGGACAACAAAACTGCTACCGAGCTAAGACTGATACCTAAAAACTGCTACCGATAACTACAAATTGATACCTAAAAACTGCTATTAATAACTAAAAACTGATAACTACAGAAAGTTGTCCTTCAGGATAAAATATTGAAGGTCTGCCCTTAAGGCTAAAAAGTTGTGAAATTTTGTCCTTGACAATAATTTCGTGAATAGAGAATTAGTCAGCATGTCAATAACTCCACTAGTGTGGTGCGAGCTATTCACAGAAAATACTCTTATAAGAACCACTAATACAACAGTATCATACATAAATATATCAAAAAACAGCTGTGTTGATTCACACCATAGTTCTCTTATCACAAATTAATTGCTTCAACCTTTTGTCCTTCCATAAGAAGAATACGACATGCATTTTAGCATAGGACAGAAACCATCTACATGCATTTTAGCATAGCCTGACTAATACATATTTCCAGCACCAATTTTCAGTCACAATAAGAACCGAATACGCCACTTGAATATGCTGCTACCTTCTATACCTATGTCCCTGGAAGTTAACGTACAACCGCATGATTCCACGCTCAAAGCTGCACTTGAATCCTTTCTTGTGCGAGCATTCCCATTCTTTATTCACAATCCTAAATCCCTGTTTTTTAGAGAGAAAAAAATTATGTCAGCCTAAAACTGAAAGCAGACTGTACAAATCACACACGCTAATATTTCATGTAGTATGAAAGAATAAAGAAAAAACAACTTACTATGTCCTCATATGGTGGACCGGCATGAAATCTAATAATGCATGTCTCTCCATTTCCATCTTCTTCAATGGTATACGTTGGCGCTTTTGCCTTGTCGATGAGGTCAGGGTAAAATATATTGAACTTGTATCCCAGTACGACTTTTGGAGGCGGGTTGTCGTGATCGTAATGGGTCTGGTTGTTTTGTTCCACTCGTATCCAGTATGAACACGGTTCAAATACTTTGGCTTTCTAGCCCAGTACTTAACATGACACAAGTACACCTGTGAATCTAAATTGACTTCTGCCTCGGAACCAAATCTCATCTCGCCCTCCTCTGGCTCGAGTGCTGGTTCATTTTTCACAAAGTGATGTTGTTGGTCTTCTGCATAAAAGGGAACTACAGATTATTAAAATCTTCTGCGCAAGAAAGAATGAGAATTTTTTCAAATAAGACACTGATAAGGTACACACCAGTCATGTCATCTGATATGAAGTCAACTTTCTCTTCGTCGCTCTAGCTTTTCACAACTTCCGTGTACTCCATGGGATGTTCTAGATGCTTTAAATGCATTCTTAACAGATCAGCATGGGTTTCCTTCAAATGTGCCTGCATAGATAATAGTTTCATTCAAGAAAGATGTTGACAGAGAGCATCTTTGACTACATGTACTACTGTACAAAATCCAAGTGGTTGATAATTTGAGCATCGGCCATGCAGCAGTACTCGGTTGGTGATTGTGGGAGGTGGGGAAAAAAACGCTAATTCACAGGAAAAATGCTAGATGGAATGTACCTTCGCTTTGTTTATTTGAAGCCGTTTCAAAATTGCTTCCCAGTATTCGACATTCTTTGCTGTTCCTGCCTCCATCTTAGATTCAATCTGCTGTCGCATAAATTCAATCTCTTTTGATGATTTCCCATCTAAAAGATTCTTAACATCTGCTTCAACGCTTGAATGTAAACCTTTCTCTTCAGCAAAAATTTCGGAAGGAGGTTCTTCTCCTCTAATCTTAGCTCTATCTATTGCATTTCTTTTCCGAGCTTCTGCTAGCTCCCAAGTTGAAACCATGATCATAGCCTGCAAAGAAGAAAAATCTTAGCATCCAACTTAGAATATATATGTTTTTATGTATACATACATCTATATATGTGTATATATGTGTGTGTACAGACATATATATGTATGTGTATATGTGTCTCTGTGTGTGTATGTGTATATGCATACATACACCCATATGTATACATATGTAGATAAATATATATGTATGTGTATATGTCTACGTACGTACGTAAGTATACATACCAACTCGATACTCATCTCGAAGAGCGCCTCAAGGCAAAGGAGATAAATCTCCATGAGGCGCCCTCGAAAGGCTTTTTACCTCCGAGGCTTGGGCCTCGGCAACTTGAGACATGCAAAGCGTATGCTTCGCATGCCTCAACCAGTCGAGTCGTGCAATTCAAGAATATAAAATTACACTATTATCATTGACAGCACTGATGTTAAAGCAATCGTAAAACTAAGTAGTTGTCCTCCTATAAAAACGAAGGGTGTATGCACCAAAATTTAATGGAAAAACAATAACATATGATCTATATTACATCAGGACACGCACCATTAAAAAATAACGTATGGCCCATCCAACTTTACATTAACATTGATATCCCTGTTGTTCGACTGTATGCATAAACAAGTTGTGCAAACAATGGCAAGAAGAAATTTACAAGCTACGACATATAACAGCCAACTGAATAGAAATTAGGAAAACAAAGCTTCTATTATGAAATTGATAGATATATGCATCATCAAAAAACTCAAATCAAGCAACCTTGTGCTAATTGATGTGTAATGCACACAATACAAGCATTGCATTACACCCGAGCACCAACCAAGGTGGAAACCAATTAAATGTTTATATACCTAATGTCATAAAGTTGAGAAAATAAACCGTTCAAAAATCACCTCTACCAGAAATTACAAAAATCGCCTCTACCAGAAATTACTATCATGGACAGATATACAATTGTCACCAAGAAGATAAAGAAAAAACTCATACATTGCAGTAAATAATGGAACTCATCAAAGATGTAGTTGAAGATATGCTAGCCGATCAATTAAAGTAGTTCATGGGTTTACTCTCTTCTTCTTTATTAGGTTGTTAAAATGCATCTTTATTGATAATTGTAATATGGTGTCATGCTTTTTTGGTATATATAAGTGAACTACCAAAAATGCCCATACATCATACATAAAGTCATGGTTCATATCGCTCTAAATAAAATACCTTTATATATTTTATGAGGTCACGAGTTTGAAGGCCATTGTCACAAAAATGTATTTTTCATTCATATAAGGTCACAAGTTCGAATTTTTACCCTAATAAAAACACGATTTTTTTCATATATTTTCATTTTACGTAATTTATAATCTTAGTACGACAAAATAAAAAAAAATTGTACATGTTCTCTATAGATTTGTATTACAAATATATATTCGGTAATTATATCTTTTTTTAACTCTCTATCTTCATCTTAATACCATAAGAATATTCAAAATTGAAGCGGAGCGGTGCATCTTAATTCCCCTTAGGTGTTTCCCGATCCGCCGGGTTCTCCAGAGTATATTCAAAAAAAAAGGAAATATCATATATATATATATATATATATATATATATATATATTCTTTCATGATTTTGTTTTACAAGGGCAAAGTTAATAATTTATTCATCTAACTTTCTATCTTCGTAACAATATTTATCAAATTAAAAACAACTCAGGGTTAATCAATCTTTTTAACTTCTAATTTTCAAAATAGAACTCAAACATTTTAATATTATGCACTAGTATTCATTGCCATAATTAGGAAGTTGGAACTATTCTGAAAACGTTTGTGCTTTTTTCTAATCTTGACATTCTACAAATTTTAACCCAAATATAAATTCTTTAAAACATGAACTAGAATGATTTCGGAGTTACTTTAAAATATTTTTATTTTATGTAGCCATTCTCCAAAATTTTAGTGATCTTTATCTTTAATAGTGATTGTAAAAACCTTTATGCCTCAGTTTTTTATGAACGTGAACATGCATATATACTTCAATCAAATTAAGAATATCATAAATCAATGAAAGAAGTAAAATAACGATGTATAAAATAAAAAATTAACAATATCAAAACAGAAACATCAATAAAATGAAAAGAGAATTTTGGATATAAAATAGAAATGATATAACTAACCCTCAAACTTTTCATTATAAAATATTATGAAAAAGTACAATAACCTAGCATGGAAAAAAAATAACATATCTAGGAAAGATAAATAATAAAGATAATAATTTTCAAATTTAAGAAACTCGTGTTTTGTTCAAAGTTCGTGCATAGCATTATGTTTACCTGATAATTGTTGGAATTTTGTCACATAGTCCATACAACAATTTTATTTACTAGGATAATGTATTTACTAAAATGTTAGCAGCTATATTCATAATATTTTTTAATATTCGTGAGAAATTCTTTGTCTATCCTTTTATATGCATGCGCACAGTGCGTGCCAAAACACTATGTTATTCACACATTAATTGCCAGTAATGCGGCATTCTATGCATTTAATTGTTAAAAAAAACTGTAAAGAAATGGAAATTAGATATGTACCTCCAAAAATTCTATATTAGTCTGTGTTGCTCGATCCATATCAAGGTGCATCTTAATATCATCGTGGTGCTCTTCCATTTATTTCACGGTAAGACCCTGTAGTCCATTTTCATTCACAACAATTCAACAAAGACAGCCCAAAAGGAAAAGAAATGGGTAGATTTTCATGTCGATGTTAACCAATTTTCAATGCAGGCAAAATACGGTAAGACAATAAATACACAGAAATCCTCACCTTAAACACCATGCATGGTTCATTGAGATCTATATCGAAATCATCTGACCCATTAAGATTCTTAAAAAGGATATCTATTGGCTTCATGCGGCCCTCGAGAACTCTAATTTTTGACCTTAATTTGCTTTGATCGAAGTGGAACTGTAAACGTAATTTATGTCACTTCAATATAGCTAGTACTTTCATAAATAATTTCAAAAGGACAAGATCTATATGTGTGTGTGTGTGTATGCGTGTATATATATATATATATATATGTATGTATGTATGTATATATGTGTATGTATGTATGTATGTATGTATATATGTATATATGTGTGTGTATGTATGTATGTATATATGTGTATGTATGTATGCATGTGTATGTATGTATATATATTTATGTATCTATGTGTGTGTGTGTATTATGTATATGTGTATGTATGTGTTTGTATATGTGTATGTATATGTGTGTGTATGTGTATGTATGTATGTATATGTATGTGTATGTATGTGTATTTGTATGAGAAGTGACACCTCTTCTTCTCTTTTCTCCCAATCTTGGTATTCATCTCTAGTTCGCTCACGAGCAAGCAACGCCTGAAATATAATTTGAATTGTACATTGAAATATCCTAAAATTAATCTTAGGATGAAGTAGTAAACAAGACATCATGGAATACAGACACCTACCATTTCTTCCTCATGTCTGGCTTTTTCCAGATCTCTCTCCTCTCTCCATTTTTTTTGCTTTCTCAAGCTCAGCCTGTGTAGAAGAAAAAAGGGAGCACGTTGTATCCAAAAGTTAAAAAACAACAAACATTGAATTGCAGTTGGCCACATCCATATATGAGATAAAATAGGAATATCCAAAATATTGGATATTGAGCGTTCTTCAAAAATCAAATCAAATCAATTGCTTTTAATAATAGGAGATGCCAAGCATGATGACACATCACATATTTTCTTTGTTATTTATTTCTAACTCTGTCATTAGCTCTGTTAAAATACGTAATCAAACCAGATGTCAAGGGTTTGAGTTATGACAAATGGATGATCTCATTAACTATCTGCCTACATATTGTTATGTCAAAAGTTACGATTTTAGTTCCACCAAATGCACAACCATTTAATACTAATATGGCAGTACTGGTGCCCTCGATTCATTTTGTATATATTATTCTTAACTAAAATATTAGCCAAACAACCTACAATTTTTGACATATTTCAATATAAAATATCTAAAGAATTTTCTAGTTCATAAATTTACTTATGGAAAATAAAACTATTTTTTCATGTTACAACTCTAACAAATAGCAACCTATAGAGTTCACTGCTTTTATCAGAATGCTTAAATTTACAAGAAAGTTAATAATAAAACAAAATTCCATATATTAAAAATTTTTTGAATGAATTAAATTAAAATCATCAAATGATATACTTTGTAAAATTTTACTATAATAATAGTTTAATCACAATTATTTGACACTCTAATATTGCTTGAATCATAATGATTTTGTTCTTCATTACTTAGACAACTTTTCTGGCATTATAATTAATATCATTTACAAACCATGATGAAAAATTGAAGGAAAAAACATAGATCAACAACTTACAAACTAAAAACCTTATAGCTCATCGCTATACAATTATAAAGTTAATATCATAATGTTTCAGCATCCTATGTGTGTAACACATAAATTACGCACTAGCATATCTTTGCTATTAATAACCAGAACATCCTATTTTCAAATGTTTCAACTATGCCACAATGATTCCTTCTCCAAATGAATTAGTGGGAGCAGAATAGGAGGGGAAGGGGTAATACTGAAAGATGAATTACTTGCACGTGAATATAATGTATGCAGCACGTCGCACATCGTACATACATTCAGGTGCACCATCCATTCATTGAACATACAAATTCATTCACAACTATGTGTGCCTGACATGGTGCATACCAGTGAATATAATAATTATGCAAACCAAAAGAATATCAACCAAATTAAAATTAGCACACATAACATGGGCAGGAGGTGTGTGTTAGTAATTGAAAATGTTTTGTGCAACTTGTTTTTAGAGGCAACATTCAGAAGCAAGCATTTCTTTGATTCCCACTAACTTAGAAGTTAAAATTAAGAAGATGTTATAGTCAACAGTTATCACATGGATATTATAAATAGACACAACCCACATGATGAAATTATTAAAATATAATCGTGAAACGGAGTAGCTGTCCTCCTATAAAAATGAAGGGTGAATGCAACAAATTTTAATGGAAAAAGAACAAGGTATGAAATCAATATATAAATATATACATTATAACATCTCGAATGATAAGTTTCCAATTTGCTATTAACTTCTATAAAACAATAGCATTGAATTTTAATGTTAAAACCTATCACATACCATTATTTCCTTTTGTCTTCTCTTCTCTGCTTTGAAAGATATGTCAAATGATCGGCCTTGGACAACATCATGTGCGATTTTCTTTCTCCAAAAAAAGCTGCACACAATAATTAAGTTGTTAAGCTTTTGAAAATAAACAATCATATCACATTGAGAGACCACATGCATTAGCTCTTATTCCATGATAATCAGGCAAAAAGAATAATCAAGTCTATATAAAATAACATCATCTTGAAACATAGTTTGAAGTGCTGAAATTCAGTTCTGATCACATAGCAGTCAAAGCCACAGATTGTATCAGAAAATTCGCTTAAGCAAACATTCCTTCACGCAAACATCATCTTGATTTTAATTCTGACGTTCCTAAGAGCATCCCAAACAATGGGCAGCATCTTTTTTGCCTCTTTCTAGTTGAAAACTTTTTTTACTCCAACAATGGATAGCAAAGTGATGAGGAATTGAACCCTAAAAACATAAAAACATACATCAAAACATGCAGGGCCCCACACATTAAAACATCTGATTGGTGGATTCAGAGCCCTGTAAATTAAAAATATCACAAAATGACTAAAACAGTGACTTGTCTGAGCCTATGAACCTCGGAAAAGTTGAAACTACCAGATATCTGAATTTAGCTACCCTTTAGCAAGAAAGTGGGGTCTTTTCCCACTTGTTGCCCTTATTGGGATGTTCTAAAATGTGCATCATTTTATTGGTAAATACAGTTGAAGCAAAATTATACTGTCAGATATTGGTATAGACTGCATTGAGGGCTTCTCCTTGTAGTTGCTGATTTCATGAAGATTATATTGAGAGTATTAAGGCTGAATTTCATATTTTATACCTATTTTAAAGTAAACAGTTAATTTTCACTCTTCATACCACACAAAAATCTACACGTGAGCATGATGTGTTGTTGGAAAGCATCTTTTTTGTTCTCAGTTATATATATTTAAGACCAATGCAGTACCTTAAAGGCATTGTTTCGATCAAAGAAAAGTTCAATACTAATAGTGTGTACATGAATACCAACTTATATAATTCAGATGAAACTAAAATCCTTACTTTTCACCCAAATTAGAATCACCGAAGGGGTTTGAACAGTTTAAGTATCCTGATATTGCTTGCGACTTTAGTTTCTTTGCAACCTTCATTGCCTACAAATACATCCAACGAATCAACAAAAATACTCAAAAGTCTGAAATACAAATAATTTTTCTTGAAAATAATAATACCTTTTCTCTGACTTCTTTGCTACGTACTCTACAATCTGCTTCTTGGTGATTACGGAAGACTTCGTTCTTCTTTTGGATTTTCTTCTAGAATGGGGGCGCGCTTCTCTATATCTAGCCATTGTGAAATCCTAATCTGAGTTTGAAAGTCAAATTTCAACTGCCTGATTCTATTAAGTCCAAAAATTACAATACATGCAAATTCGTACTATGCATACGAAATACTATGTATGATATTTTGTGGAATAAACTACTAAGATTCAATTGAAGTAATTAGAGGAGTCGTCCATTATGAATATAATTTATTTCAAAAGCAATACATTATGTATGCATACCTTTAAGATTAGGTATCAGAATGAAATTTCATGCAAATTAGTTACAAACAAAACTTCCCAATGCTGTAACCCTAACTAAAGACTTCAGCAAATAATGTCACATAGTATAAGTACAAAAGCAAATGGTCAAACAAATATATCTAACAACTACACTATATTGCATGTTTTTGTCAAAAAAGGACAAATTGTTAATTGTTAATAACCATCTAATTTCACTGCAACTATTCTTACAAGACACGTATAGATAGCAAAATGAGGTTACATAGTAATGATGGAGCAAAAGCTACAATGCAACCAAGGCACTGCGGAGAGCTAATTAGCCGCTCCGCTACTTATTAGTTTTGACGCATCACATTTTAACAATGGTGCTTTATTCCGTTCCTTATCCGAGACGTCATCTGAGCACAAAGCTTTTATTGATGCTATACACTCAACCTTGATTATATTAAATATAGTTACACTAAAACCACTCGGTTACTTAATTAGTCATAAACGCTTTTCATCTTCTAATATAATTTCAAATTTAATCACACTTCATGTATCTCAATTTAAAATTTATACGCAACCATTCAACAAATAATAACTAAAGACAAACACATAGTTTTCAGGCTTTACAAAATTTACTCAGTTGAAAAATAGCAAAAATCAGATTGAAAGACTTACATAAGTAAACCAAGCTGCTCTTCACAAAGTCAAGCCCTAATTTGATTTTCTTCGTTCGAGCTCCTCTGAGTAAAATTCGAGATTCGTGATTCTTCAGTAAAATTGGAGATTTTCTTTTACAATCTCAATTATATTGTATTAAAATTTTGATAGGTAGTTTAAGTGGCTGCGGAAATTATAAAGAGAGAGAAACGGTCAAACGGGGATACCTTTTTATGCGGATCTAATATTAGGCGGAAGAATAGCGGAATTTATATTTTCTTTAATAGTTGGCTTGTAAATAGAAACTTTGACCCTAAACTTTCAAAATTGTTCATATATGTATTTCTTAGTAAATGTTTAATATATTTGATATCACACTCTTTTTATGTCGGTATAAAATATCAAAATTTCTCTCTACATATATTATCAAGATTTTGTATAACTCAATAATATGATCGGACAATTAAGTTTTTTTACAGATTCAAATTTTTCTCTATAAATATTATCAAGTATTCATATTACTTGAAAATAGAACCTAACAAATAAACTACTTTACAAATTTGTTTTTTATAAATTAATAATATAAATAAAATTTTAAACTAACAAAAAATTAGATATTTCAACTTAGAAATAAAAATTCAAATTAACTACGTGTCATTCAACACAAACACATGGCTAAATATTTGTGGAAAACATTTTCTTTTAAACGTATTAAACAAATACACTTTGTACAAAAATAATTCAAATATCTTCATCACGCGCTAGGGCTATCAATGGGTAGCCGAAAAATCCGATATCCGTCCGAATTCATATCCGAAAATATGAAAAATATCTGTTATTCACCGTTATCCGGAAAAGCAGATATAGATATCCGATATCTAAAAAGCTTTCCGGATACAGATATTGTTATTGTGGTATCCGTATCCGAAAAATATCTGTCCAATTAACTAATGCATATATATAATTAATATATTTAATTAATATATGATTTTCCGACTATTTTCTAACTATTGGATGTTACTACGATATGGTTTTTTGCTCATTTTTAGTGAAAACAAACTGTTTAAGTGTTTAATTTTTGAATATTTTTGAATACGCATATAGATATTAGTATAAAACAATATTTTATCATCACATTTTTTATTCCTTGGTTTTTTTTATGAACATTGGTACAAAAATTGTTTTATGTTGATCCAAATATTTTCATTTATACTTTTAAATTATTGATTAAGGACAGAGAGGATAAATATCTGATATCCAAAAATCAAGCGGATATGGATATCCAATATCCGGAAATGATTTTAGATACGGATACGGATATGGCACTTGCGACTGCCCCGATTTTCGACCTTCAAAAATCGACATCAATACGTTTACTATATTACATGCCGAGCAATTGAATGCTAAAAATATCAGATCGTTAGGGTAAAAGAGAAAGAGGTAGAAGAAGAAAATAGAATAACAACACATAATCTCACAATCACAATGGAACAATATACGATAGATAACATCATGTCTTTATACAAAAAGAAAACTATATTTGTTATTTACATATTACATCATCAGAATACAAATCATCAATAACACAATACCGGACAGTTATAATAACTTGTTCTCTCAAATGCTGAATATACAGCCTACAATACATAGCGGAATAAAAATCAAGTACATGTGATACGTCATCGTCATCCAGCTCGTCTCCTAAGCTCCAAAGCATCTATCCTGTATTTGTAATACTCGGTCTGACCCAAGCATTATGATAAAATAACACCCGAGCCGGTATGTAAACCAGCATGAGAAAACACACTCAATTTGAATTATTAAAGTTTTCAAAATCCTTTGAAAATCAAAGGTATCTCGTAAGACCATGCCACGCATAAACACGACGGGTTTTTACCTTACGATAACCAAAACATTTTATATCAAATCCTCTGATATTATAATAGTGCCGAAGTACAAATACTTAAACAAATAGCTGAAATTGTTACATTAATTAAATTCCAACATACGAGGCTCTACAACCAAAACCGTAAATGGTACGTATTGGAGAATAGATTCCATACGAATGACTAAGCACCGGGTATCACCGGTTATCGTACACCTTTGGAAACAGCGTACCAAGGACCACGCCGAGAACCCCTACAAAACACAAGACCAGACCATCCTTAACCTGGATAGACCGAATATGTTATCGCCCCGGATGTTCCCACCTTTTTCCCGAGCTCCTTCTATGAATCGTAGTAATAAAATAATATCTGAGGGAATCTAGAAAGGTGATAAACATACCCTAGTTGGGTGCGACCCACTTAGCCTTGCTGCATCTCCCCTACTTTTCAGCCATTTCCGGTTGATGAGGCTAGAGGCTAAGATTACCTTTTTAAGGGATTTTCATGTAGAATGCTCATTGTCCTCCAATAATAATGTATTAATAGCATTCATCCATACAAGTCTGTTCTGGGTCCGAACTGAACCGAAGACACTATTTCTACTGCATCCATTTTGGAATCAGGATTAATAGCGATTAGCCCTTGCACTTCACTGCTCCATCTTCGACTCCATGCTCTTGTCTCCACTTCGAAAACGTACTCGTTGGATCGAAGTGGTTTTTGGATAACTTATCTGATCCCGGTCTCTTCGAAACAACGTCGATATTTCCGATAAACTCAACCACGGTTCTCTAGGAAATAAATAAACGAAAATAAGATCAGAGATCACCTCCTAACCATTAGTGGATGGATTTCCTTATCAACGTCCTAGAAGAACGAAACAAGTTTATACGTACAGTATAGCGCCTCGAACGGTAACTGTGCCATATAATTGTAGGATCGATTTCACCCAAGAGGGGGTTGAATAGGGTGATACTATTAATTATAAAAATTTATTCCGGAAGTATATAAATAATCTCAGCACTGATCACAGCAGAATAATAGTAGCATAGAAAATAGCAGAATATAAAAATCCAGAAATAGAACAACATAGATTCACCCAGCTTCGGCAAAACCCTGCCTACGTGCTGCCCTCAAGGTTTCGACTAGAAATTAAGTAGTCAGACGCTTGCACACGTAAAATCACGACACCTGCTATCGGCTAACCTAACTTTATGCTTAAAACCCTACCACAACTCAGCCACTGAGTTGCGAATTCTCGAACTACGCCACCGTAATTCGTCCCGAGTCACACGACTAGAATCTACAAACGTTCAAAAAAAAGGAAATACAAATTCAAAACAATAAACCCTAATATAAAAACTAAAGCCCAAAGCAAATAAAAAAGGTCGGTCCGAATATATTAAAGTGATAAAACAATATGCTCTTCTCCTTCATAAATATCGGCATTTATTCTTTTGCTTGATAAAAAATATGGATGCCTCTTGCTCGTTCGTTTCTCTTTTAGATTTAGGGTTTGTAATTTGGAGCACCGATTCTAATCAATTGCTAGTCATTCCACAATTGGCTCCAATGCTTCTTCATTTTGGCCCGCGGTCACTTCTATAGTCGAGTTCGAATAACCATTTTGAACTGTACATGAATTGCCTTTTCGATTTCGATTATGCTCGACTTTTGATTCGAGTTCCTAATTGATGCTATGCTCTGTGATATTGCTTGAACTCGAATGAATTTTTAGGCCGATGATGATTTTGGTTAAATAGGGTTTAATGCCCTAAATTTCGTTCGTCTGATATTTTGCTCGGTCGTTTGATTTAGCTTGAATGTTGGCGATTTCTTTAGACTTGTTCAATTCTTATATTACTGTTGCTTGATTATCACGGCTTGTTTGGTTCTGACTTGTTCATTTTCTTGGCTAATACGGCTTAATTTTCTGTTGACTTCGTTTATTTTTTTGACTTGCTCATCGTATTCTTTGATTTCGTGAATATCACGGCTTTGAGTTTCTGGCATTTGAACTGACTTTGTTTAAACTGTTAAATGTACTGTAGCATTTTCGATGCTCGGCCATTTTGGAATTTGAGTTGAGTCATGTACATAATATATATGAGGTCCGGCATACTCGATTTGTTGTCTTCATTTTGCCTGCCCATATGCATGCTTCGAGCCTCTGTTTTATTTAATCTGATTTGGTTTGCATATGACCCTTCATTGTATCCATATTGTCACTGTACTTCTTTGACCATTCAAACTTCCTTGTCACTTCAAGTCTGATGTGTTATTCATGCATGTATTGAGTTGTATGCATGCATATAAAAGTTAGTGTTGCATTTTCTTGTAGTATTTGTGAAATGTTGGGTATGTTCTTTGTTTCACTGTGCGTGTGCTTATGCCTTCATCATTGGCTATTATATTGTGTTCATGTACATTTGGGTTTCACTGTGTTTGCTCTGGACTGTCTACTGCCCCTTGGTTCCACTGCACATATATGTTCACGCATGTTGACTATGTAGTCTGCAATGCTTGGAGATTCATGTATGGTTGCAGTTTTGGTTTGTGTGCCATACAAGTCTTGTTCAATTGAGTTCACCATTGATGTATATGCATTCATCAAAAAACTGTTGAGATGATTGTTGCATTCATGATGAATTTGTGGCCTTGGTTTCACTCGAGAATTATTTGCCTTTTGAATTGCACCTGTGTTGAATCCAGCTTATAACTCGGGTTTGACATTGTGCTCGTGTCGAGACTTTATCTGTATTGCACTTGAGTTAAACCTGGCTTTTAATTGGGTTTGACCTTGTGCTCACACGTCCCTGTAATTTTATCAAGTGTATATTGGTGTGCATGGTCTTGTGGCATGTACAGTGATACACTATGCATGTCACAGGTTGTTCGTGTTTGATGAATTCAAAACTTAGTGATGACGAACAACCCAAATAACTGAGGCATATATTATTTTCAAAAATACATTTTATTTTACACTGCAAAATATTTTCTTTTCTATTTTACTGCGTTAGTGTTTATTTTGCAGGTTGTTCAGATGTTGGATTCAATCTGGAATAGAGTTGAAGATCAAATACGAGTGAACGAGTGAAATGTAATGAGATGCAAATGTATGTATAGTGAAATATATGATGTGATTGAAATTGTAATGTAATTGAAATTTTTGTGTGTGTGTAGTGAGAGCACAAGTTTGTACGATTCAAAATTGTAACAAATTATTTGTTAGAATAAAATATCTATTTAAATTTAAATTCTATGAAAATAAAATAGTACATTAACAAATACATTTAAATGAATATGTATTTTTTCTTATCATCAAACAAAAATCATATACTAGCATATTCAACAATCTCCCCCTTGTGATGATAACAAACATATATTTAAGATTTTGAATTTGTTAAATGTATATGATCATTCAATTTGCTCCCCCTATTTGAATGCTCCCTCTCTACACAAAGCTCCCCCTTCATATATGCATGAAAATAAATAAAAATATGCAAATGAGCTTAGATGCAAATAAAAATAATATTTGACTTTTATTTGTCAAAAGTTTAACTTTTCTCTCCCCCTTTTGTTATCGGCAAAAGAGTAATAGTGTTAGAAAAGTAAAGATAAAGTGATAGACATTGATACAACATTAATACCCAATAGAGTATAAATATTAAATTTCAATAAAAAATCAAATAAAAGTCATAAATACTCTATTTGACGCATATTCCACTTTAGAATGATAGGGATAATGTCATCAAATAAAACCATATAGTTGTGTTTATTTGTGGTATATTTATATTAGGAATTTAAATATCTGCTAACCATGCATAACCGTTAGGACTTTTAAATGAGATCAGTAGTATTCTAAATTTAAAAAAAATGAATTCAAGTATCTTTGAACCACGCATAACCGTGAGGACTTTTAAATGGGATTAGAATCAACTTGTCTATAATCAATCAATTTCGATATGCGTTCCATGCATGCGTAACCGTGAGGACTTTTAAATGAGAATGAAAGCACGTAATCAAAAATTCCAAGTAATTCACCCATGCATAACCGTGAGGACTTTTAAATGAGAGTGAATACTTTGGATGTTTTTATTGCTTAATATATAATAAATTGAAAAATGAATGATTTCCCGTTTAAAATACCTCATATTTACATACTATATTGGATTTTAATGGGTGATAGTCGATTGAAATATGATAGAAATGGAAATGGTCATGGAATTCTCTCTCCTCATATTTTCTATTTCTTTCAAAAATTTCCTAAAGTCGTAGACAGTTGTTGGACTTATGTTTTGAGAGATTCATTTTCATTTAATAATTGTGTGCACATTTTAATAGAATTCTCTCTCCTCATATTTTCAATTTCTTTCAAAATCAGAATTTCATTTTCAAGTGATTTAATTTTAATTTCTGGTTTTTTAATCTCTTCTTCAATTGATGGACACTTATCACACTTAGGGTTCTTGTTTTGATAGTTTTCAACCAATTGATCAAGCTGTTTATTTAAATCTATCAAAGTATCTCTTTGTGATTCAATTTTAGCGTATTTCTCCTTAAGTGTTTCAATACAACCATTTACTTCGTGGAAATATATAAGTAATTATGAGTAAGTGAGTTTTGATACCTCGCTTGGCTCGTCATCATCGCTATCAGTTATATCACCTCGAAGGCATAGATCTGCTTTTTCGCTCTCTGCTAGTGCTTTTATAATCATCATCACTTTTATTCCATGTGGCTGCAAAACTTCTCCTTTTTGATTTCTTTTCTTGGCCGATTCGATTTCGGGGACAATTGGGCTTGACGTGGCCAGGTTTATTGCACTTATGTCAGATGATCTTTCGTTCTTCTGGGTTGTCTAGTGCTTTGACTATTCTGCTTTTCAATTTTTGATTTAGAGCTGGATTTCTGTATTTGGGGTTCCACTTTTTGAATCTTTTCATTAGTAATGCAAGCTCAGCTGCTTCATCATCATTATCATCACTACTTCCTTCTACCTATCCTGTTAAGCATGTTTCTTTAATTGAGTCGATTATGGGGGATCTCTCACAGTGGTTGACTTTTGCACCATATATTGCATCAAAAGTATTCAGATTTCCTATGCATTTTCACAATGAGAGATAAAGTTAAAATTATCTTGATTAATATGAGAATATAGTATATGCATAGCAAGAGCATTGATCGAAGTAATTTTCTCGTCAATTATGTCACATCCATTTTCAATAATATCCCAACATTTAACGTTAACCGAATTTAAATAAAATTCCATTTTTAATTTTCAATTCAAAAAATCCGTTCCATCAAAAAAAGGAGGAACAATATTGGACCGATCCTCAGAAAAAGTATTATTAAAAGAATTCATTTTTAAAAATTCAAATTTTAAAACAAAAATTGGTTTTTGACAAATCAAAATTTTAAAACAAAAATGTATTTTGTTCCTAGCTCTAACACCACTTGTAGAATCGATTTCACCCTAGAGGGGGAGTGAATAGGGTGATACTATTAATTGTAAAAATTTATTGCGGAAGTATATAAATAATCGCAACACCGGTCACAGCAAAATAATAGCAGCACAGATAATAGCAGAATATAAAAGTGCAGAAATAGAGCAACAAAGATTTACCCAGCTTCGGAAAAACCCTACCTACATGCTTCCTCCAAGGTTTAGACTATAAATTAAGTAGTCAGACGCTTACACACGTAAACTCGCGACATCCGCTATCGAATAACCTAACTCTACACTCAAAATCTTGCCACAACTCAGCCACTGAGCTGAGTTGCGAATTCTCGAACTACACCGTAGTTTGTCTGCAAGTCACATGACTAGAATTTACAAACGTATAAAAAAAGGAAATATAAATTTTAAAAAATAAATAACAGTAAACCCTAATTTAAAAACTAAAGCAAAAAGCAAATAGAAAAGGCCAGCCTAAATATATTGAAGTGAAAAAACAATATGCTCTTCTCCTTTATAACTATCGGCCCGTATTCTTTTGCTTGATAAATAATATGGCTGCCTCTTGCTCGTTCGGTTCTCTTTCAGATTTAGGGTTGGTAATTTGGAGCGCCTATTCTAATCAATTTGTAACAAGCCGGAATTTTCGAACCCGAAAACTCCAGATAGTTATGAAAAAGAAGAAAGGGGTAGAAGAAGAAGAACAAAAACAACAACATCAAATCTCACATCGCAGCAGAATAAAATATAATATATAGAATACAGTTTTAAATCCAAGAAATCTGTAATGTATACATATACATACATATCATCATCCGAGTACATCAATCAATCATACATGTCCATACACAGCGGAAATAATAGACAAATATGGAAATACGCTCTGTCACCAGCTCGTCTCCTGAGCTCCAGCATATAACCTGAATCCTGTTTAACTCGGTCTGACCCGAGCATCATATAAAACAACACCCGAGTCAGTCTGGAATACCAGCATGAGAAAATCACACTCAATTGGATTATTAAAGTTTTGAAATTTTTTTGAAAACAAAAGCATCTCGTAAGACCACGCCACAAATAAACATGTCGGGTTTTTGCCTTACGATAGCTAAAACAATTTTTGTAGAAATCCTCTGATATTATAATAGGGTCTATATACAAATACTTATAAAATAGCCGAAATTGTTACATCTATTAAATTCCAGCTACTATCCACGGAGTGGGTAATACAAACAAAACTCGTACAAGGCTCGTAGGGAGAATGGATTTTCATCAATGGCTGGGCTACTGGGGTACCGCCCGTCATAGTACCTGGCCTAGATCAGAGTACCGAGGAGTACGCCCGCTCCCCTGCAGCACAAGGTCGGAACCATTCCTTACTGAACAGTCCCGAACAAGATAAACCCCGTGGTTGGCGCGACCAACCACCCACTAAGCCGAATAAAAAGGGACATCTAGACAGGGGAAATATCTTGCCCTGCTTGGGCATGACCCACCCAACCTTGTCGCACCTCCCCTGTTTTAGCCATTCCCGGTTGATGAGGCTTGAGGTTAAACGTTACCTTTCTAGAACGCGTCACTTAGAATGCTCATCGTCCACCCGACGATGTTTTGAAAGCATTCAATCCATACAAGTTGCCCTGGGTTTGGACAAACCGAATCACCGTCGTCAACTCTTCACGGTCTTCATCCGTAATCGTTCAAACCGGATCAAAGTGGTTTTCGGATAATTAAATCCGATCCCGGACTCTTCGAAACGATCAACGTATTGTCCAATATTGATAGTCGGTTATTTAACTATCATTTAATCATACACAAGCAACCATCAAATAATATCCATAAATTATTTATCTCAAATATCATTTAAGATATTACTTCCATTTTACCCATTTGAAATAAATTTTCAAAGCCTTTTATTCCCATGAAATCACTTAACCGATTTCTCATACACACTCAATTTGGTTTTACCCTTGAAATATTTCTTATTTTCTCATTCACTTTCCAAAATCAATTTATACTTTGTTTATAAATTCAAACTCAATTCCTTCACTTAATAAGATTTCTCCTAAATCTTATCTCATTTAATATCGCACTCATCATCACAAGAGGATTATTAATTGGATTTTAAAGACATTTGAAAACATTTAGTTTTATAAAATAAGAAGCATAGTTTTTATACAATTTACGGTTTAAAAGAAATATTTAACACAAAAGTTAGAGTTCATATCCAGTTAATGATAAATGGTAAAACTGGTTTTAGAAAATTAAAGTTTATTATAAATATTTGCCTATCCTTTAAAAATAACTAATTCAAAACATTTTAAAATTCAAGTAATAATGTATAAGAAATTTATATAGCGTAGTAATTTAAAATACTCCTTTTTAATAAATAAATTTATAAATTTTAGAAAACCCAATATCCATCTACAATGACTCTTGTCCAAATTCACACTTCTTACTTTCGGAAATATTCAACTATCCCCCCCCCCAAACCAATTTTCATAACTCATATCAAGTCTTTACCGTGACTTATATCATTACATATTCGCTAATACTTTCTATCTCATTTATAAACTCCGTTTATAAAATTATAAACTTCCTGAGTTTCTTTTCTCCATTTATTTATGGAAATAATTTATTCACAAATTCTATTTTATAATTTTATTCCTCAATTCAATTCCATATTGTTCCTTAATAAAATTCCATTTCATTTCTTAATAACATTCCCTTATTTTATTTCTTAATATAGTTCTCTCATTTTATTTCTTAATATAGTTTTGCTTTACTTCAAATCCATTCATCGATTACGATATTTTCTTTAAGTCTTTAGTATACAATTTCATTTTTTTTCCAACTCAACTTTAACTAATTTTAAGTTTAACTAAATAATAAATATTCTTTTAATTTTACTTTAATCTCAACAGAAGTGAGTTCGGATTCTAAAGAATATGCCTATAATTTAAATTTCATTTAACTTCCTTCAATTAAATTATTTATAGCATTTTAAAAATTAGTAAATTCCAATTTCCATATAAATTTAATTCGCATGCAAATCCATATCACTATCATTCATCCTGTCATATGGCAACAACAATATATATAACAAATAAAAATATATTTGAGGAATCCTGTTGGATCCCTCCAACCTGTTTTCCCTGCATCCACAAATGTTAGCACAGTAACATATCAATCCACTTTCAAATGGATATTACAGCGTATGGGTTATAATATTAACCAGTGAATGAATTATTATCAATCAATCAATCACATCCAATAATTTAAATTTAACATTTAAATTTAATGTAGGGTATCCAAATGAGTGAGAAAATCTCACATTTGCTCTTAAGTTGCAATCCATTCCAATATTGCCTTGGTTTCTCGATTTTTACCTTGAATAACAATTATATGATTTTATTAATATTCGAACAATCGAATAATAAATTTATCGTTTAACATTTTAATCGACTTACAATTTATTTAAACTATTTATTTCCCGATTTTAAACTTTATATAACAATTATATGATTTTTATACATATTCAAAATAATCGATTGATAAATTTCATTTTATAAGTTAATGAACTGATACTTCAAAAATTGAATTTTATAAATATTTGGAACAATTTAAACATTATTATCTGTTAATAGATTTAATTTACTATTACTTAGTTTTTGAAACATAAAACATTTTCTTCTATAAAAAAATCTTTTTATAAGCTGAAATAATTAAAATAAGCTAACTAAACAATTTTTCTTTTTAAATTTTCAAAAAGTTAAAAAAAACTACTTACTGTCACAATTTTAAATACTTTAAAACTTAAATTATCAGACAATAAAACTTATACCTCACTGCACGACCTTCCATGGACGAAAATCACATGCCCTAACTTCCACCGAGCTCCTCAATCGAATTGCCGCACCCTCAGCCTTGCTCGAGCTCGCGACCAACTCGCCTTCAAATCGAGCAATTGCTGCCTCAACTTCGTCACCGTCCCCCCTTATCCTCGCGCGAGCGCGCCCACATACGCGACTCAAAACCGCGTGCCACCCACGAGGTCGCGAACCATATCGCACGTGCATCTAAAAGTCGCGGCCATCATCCCCTAACTCGCACGCGACTCCCCGCCTCCCAGTCACTCGTCGCCGCCTCGAAGATGTCGCGACCCACTCGCGACGTGCGGCGACACGCGAACGACGACCCCCCCAATCTGCTCACACACGAACGATTTAGGGTTTTTCTTCATTTTTTTTTATAAATGCCGTGAATTCGGCCTTGAAGTAGAAAGAGAAACGAGGGGTTTCGAAGGTGGGGGAGTGAATTTTGAGAGATAGAAGAAAGAAACGCGATTTCTCACATAAAGGCTTCGGCCATGAATATAGTTTCTGGCTTTCAATCTGGAGGATTAAAAATGAAAAGGAAAGAGAAGTGATTTAATTGAGGGGAAAGGAGGCGTATAGAGGAAGGTTGTAGTGATTTGATGTAAGATATTTTGAATTTTAAAACGATTAACTATTTTCGAAGCGTTTACCTCTCGTACGATCACACGATCACTCCAAAAATTAACGAAATTTGAAATCCGGCAATAATTCAATATTACGGATCCAATGGAACTGGTTTCGTTGAATTCCGAGACTGTGCCTCGGAAGGTTATTTTTAACTGTCAATTTAACTATGCAAATTTAAAATTTAACAAACGACAGTTAAATTCAATTTTAACTCATCTATTACTCTCAGTATTATTAATATAAATTTTATAAGCCGTTGAAATATTTTTAACACGCTTACAACTCCAAATTCTATATTTTAACCAATATCATTTATCACTTTAATAATTAATTTAATAGGTCGTTATACTTTAAATTTTGAATTCCTTTTATTAAATAAAACGGCTTTTCATATTCAAAATCAAATTATAGTTCAAATCAATATTTAAACCCATCTAAACATCTCAATTTAACCGTCCAAAAATCCGGGTCGTTACATTCCTTCCACCTTAAAAGAATTTCGTCCCCGAAATTACTAGTTAGGAAGAATGGCCCAAAACCCGTTACTATTTTCAAAACTAACAATTCAACATCCTACCAAACTATCTTTTTAATAAAAGACGCATTACCCTTCATATTAACCTTCCAAATTTTTTTCCTAGTTTCAAACTATACTATATGCTTAACTATTCAAGTTTTCAATTTAAACTCAAATTTTGAATTATCAAAATTTTCTCAAAATTTTTCTAACACCCTAAATTCCCGAAATTTTTTGCCAGCGTCTCCTTTGCGTGGCTAGCTCGGTACAACTACAAAATGGCTCTACAGCCTCCCAAAAACTCAAAAGAAAACAAAAGGCCAAGTGGCTCAATCAAAAACCCAATCAATTTCCATATATAAATTTGAACACATACCTTTTTGTCGAGCATTTCAATTTTATCTTTTGAAACCAAACTCAATTCTCTTTGCCTATATATTACCTGCATATCTTACACAACACTATATCCAATCACAATATTCAAAAGCATTTTATCGACCTCCATACAAATGTCAATATCTATTCATTCAAATATTATTTTAGATTATATTCGAATATCAATTCCCAATTGAGAATGCATTTTCCTTACTTAAGTTAGTATAAACATCTTATGTGTTTCTTATATTTATTTTCATCTTACCACTTTAGTCTATATCCATTCTTATTCAAATTAATTCTTCCATTTTCATATAAATTCAATTTTATGAAATTCATGTCATTATTTTAATATCCATTTTGAATATCCATTCATATCCATTCTGAATATCCATTCATGTCATCTTACCATTTTCATATCCATTCTGAATATTTAAATTTTATTTTTCATTCATGTCAAATTCATGTCATTATTTTAAATTAGTTGCATTCTCCAATTTATTCATTTTAAATTTGAAAACGTTCATCGTTAACAAAAATTTCACAAACTTCAAAAATTTTCTAACTCCCAAAATTTCCGAATTTTTTTGGCAGAGTCCCCTTTGTACGGAGGAGCTTTTGCAATTTGACAATAGAGATAAATATATATACATTGACCCACACGGTTGGAAAAACCAAAAACAGTTCATATTTCCTATTTTGTATTGCGTAGGGGTACCTTATTTAGCATTTTAAGCAAGCGGCTTATTTAATTTTAGCATTTACGCGCCCTAAATCCCGCTATACAGTCTTTTGGTACCTGTACTTACTCAGTTTAAACTCATAAGTAACATATGTATGAAATTTATAACATTGCATTCATTTAAACAGCTACAACAATCAATAACATAAGTAATGCAATATAAATAACTTCATAACAAACTTATATAGTTTCCAAACTAGTTCCATTTGTTTATTACTGACACAAACACCGTTTGCATTCAACTTTAAGTGGGTTACAACACATTTACTTAATTCCAATTCATAATTCTGTCCAAACAAACCCATTTTCAATTTAATTGATTTCCAGAAATCAATTTCTGCTTCTTATCAATTCAAAACCATATTTTATAAACAATTGGACGCGAATCCAGTTTTATGAATAATTGATAAGGTTCCAATTAAATCCAATTGCTTTTACTCAATTTATAACATCATATTCGATTTAGAATGATTTCACATCATTCTTTTATTCAATTCATTCTTAATCCGAACTATTTTGTATTCATGGCAATTTTATTCAAAAATCAAGTTTATTGATTTCTATTATTCCATAGAACTTTATTTAATCTTGTTTACGACAACAACAATTATTTCATGCAAATTCAACAATATTCATTCAACAAACAATTTCTTTAGTTTTACAACTGTTTTAAAATGGATTCCAATTCAAGTTATATGAAATGTCATTCCATTCTAATTTATTTTTAAACCATATCTTTGCATTTATTTTATTTAACACCATCTTTATTAAGCTCGACAACTTAAATGCTTAAAATTTAACAATCATGTCTCTCAAATTTATGTAAGTCATGCTTCATTGAATTTAGACTTAAGTTAATTTTTTTCAAATTATTTAACTTTCATAACTTAAGTTTATTTCATTTTCTCATAAATTCTTTTCCAATTTAATTTGATTTTATTTAAACGAAATCTCTTTCATTTACTTCTTAGCTCAATTAATTATTTCATTTAAAAATTCAATTCCCATGTTCGATTCATCCTCGAACTTATTTAACTTATTACAAGACCATTTTCACTTTATCTATACACAATTGAATTTTGTTTGCACTTCTAACCATTTATATTTAATCCAATTTCATTTTATTTACCAACCAATCCGAGTTGAATTTAAGATATATAGCTCAAGTTCTCTTTCTACCATCCACTTAAATTCACAACCCAATTTTATTAATTTACCATTCAACCTTTATTTAACCAGTTTATTCACATATTCAAGTTACTAATTTATCCCAAATTAGTTTATTCCCAATTTGTAATTCAAAATTTGATTTTTAGCTTCAAAAATCTCTTCATTTAAATTTCTTTGGTTCAATTCTATTTTATAATTCAAGTTTGGATTTCTATTCATCTTCCAGATTCAAACAATTCTATTGACTTATTTATTCCATCTTAATTTCATAAGTCCACTTCTTATTTATCTTCACACTTCCATTTATTTACAGTTAGCCATATTCCCATTTTATTTTAATTCGGGTTTATACATTTTTACTTAGCCAAGTTATTTCAGCGCCTCTCAATTCTTTTATGTGCTATCTAAGTCTTATTTATTCAAATTCAAATTTCACTTAGCTTACATTGAATTCAACCTCATTTCATTGTTATGAAGTTTACTCAAGTGAGAATTTTATTACTATATCATCTATATCTCAATTTAATTCACCTTCATTCAAATTCAAACATTAACTTAGCTTACGTTAATTCCAGTAAAATCAAAGTTTTCAATCCAATTAAATTTGCTATTCACTATCCATTCACATCACTTTACCAATCCATTTTATTCAATGAACTTTCACTTTCTTCGAAATCACCTTTCCAAAAAAATTAAATCTTAAGTTAATTTAATTATTGCAACTTCTAACTTAAATTCATTGCAATAGATTTGATACTCATCTAGATCAAATCCCATGTAATTTAATTAACCAATCTAAATTTGTTTAAGATAACATCCAAGTCCAATTTATTCCATCCATACTTGATTGGGATTTTATTTGTAACTTCAAATTATCTTTACTTTAGTCCAATTCCAAGCAATTCCAATACATAATAATTGAGATTCATATTTAATTTACTTACCATTTCAATGGAACTTCTATTTATAACTCAGGTTTCATCACTAGATTCCATTCAAATTACAATTTAATTCAAATACAGCTGAATTTTATTTTCAGTTTAATTCAATTTACTTCCATTCACATAACTTGAATTAATTTCAATCCACTTCAAGTTTTATTTTTCATTTCAACTTCATTTAGAATCCATTAATTTATTCCTTCCAAATCATTAATTAAATTTCAAGTTTTACATTTTAATCCAAGTTAAATTTCCATCTTTAACTTTTCACTTTAAATTTTAATTCCAAAATTCAACATTTAAGGTTTTTCCTTGATTAGATAACTATTTAAATTTAATTATCTCATTTGTCAAACATATTATCATCCAAACATCCATGTTATAATAATTTCAGAAAATATTCCTTTTTATATCAAAATATATATTGGATGAAATTATTTCATTCACCCACTTTTAAAAATCAATATTGTGTCGAATTGCTCTATTTAAGTGTTTAGAAACCCCTTTGATACAGTTTTCGAGGCTGTGCCGATGAAGGTTCATATACCACTCAATAAATCAATCAACGCAATATAAAATCATTTTATATTCACTAACAAATACGCACTCATATCTATAAATACGCTCAGACTCATTCTAGAGTACCATTGACTCTATTTTCTAATGAGTAATTCCCCCACCAGAGCCAAGGTTCTCGCTTAACCTTTCAGCTCTGATACCAAGTGTAACAACCCGGAATTTTCGAACCCGAAAACTCCAGATAGTTATGAAAAAGAAGAAAGGGGTAGAAGAAGAAGAACAAAAACAACAACATCAAATATCACATCGCAGCGGAATAAAATATAATATATAGAATATAGTTTTAAATCCAAGAAATCTGTACTGTATACATGTACATACATATCATCATCCGAGTACATCAATCAATCATACATGTCCATACACAGCGGAAATAATAGACAAATAAGGAAATACGCTCTGTCACCAGCTCGTCTCCTGAGCTCCAGCATATAACCTGAATCCTGTTTAACTCGGTCTGACCCGAGCATCACATAAAACAACACCCGAGTCAGTCTGGAATACCAGCGTGAGAAAATCACACTCAATTGGATTATTAAAGTTTTGAAAAATCTTTTGAAAACAAAAGCATCTCGTAAGACCACGCCACAAATAAACATGTCAGGTTTTTACCTTACGATAGCTAAAACAATTTTTATAGAAATCCTCTGATATTATAATAGGGTCTATATACAAATACTTATAAAATAGCCGAAATTGTTACATCTATTAAATTCCAGCTACTAGCCACAGAGTGGGTAATACAAACAAAACTCGTACAAGGCTCGTAGGGAGAATGGATTTCCATCATGGCTGGGCTACTGGGGCACCGCCCGTCACAGTACCTGGCCTAGATCAGAGTACCGAGGAGTACGCCCGCTCCCCTGCAACACAAGGCCGGAACCATTCCTTACTGAAAAGTCCCGAACAAGATAAACCCCGTGGTTGGCGCGACCAACCACCCACTAAGCCGAATAAATAGGGACATCTAGACAGGGGAAATATCTTGCCCTGCTTGGGCATGACCCACCTAACCTTGCTGCACCTCCCCTGTTTTAGCCATTCCCGGTTGATGAGGCTTGAGGTTAAACGTTACCTTTCAAGAACACGTCACTTAGAATGCTCATCGTCCACCCGACGATGTTTTGAAAGCATTCAATCCATACAAGTTGCCCTAGGTTTGGACAAACCGAATCACCGTCTTAACCTCTTCACGGTCTTCATCCGTAATCGTTCAAACCGGATCGAAGTGGTTTTCGGATAATTAAATCCGATCCCGGACTCTTCGAAACGATCAACGTATTGTCCAATATTGATAGTCGGTTATTTAACTATCAATTAATCATACACAAGCAACCATCGGATAATATCCATAAATTATTTATCTCAAATATCATTTCCATTTTACCCATTTGAAATAAAATTTCAAAGTCTTTTATTCCCATGAAATCATTTAACTGATTTCTCATACACACTCAATTTGATTTTACCCTTGAAATATTTCTTATTTTCTCATTCCCTTTCCAAAATCAATTTATACTTTGTTTATAAATTCAAACTCAATTCCTTCACTTAATAAGATTTCTCCTAAATATTAGCTCATTTAATAACGCACTTATCATCACAAGAGGATTATTGATTGGATTTTAAAGACATTTGAAAACATTTAGGTTTATAAAATAAGAAGCATAGTTTTTATACAATTTACGGTTTAAAAGAAATATTTAACATAAAAATTAGAGTTCATATCCAGTTAATGATAAATGGTAAAACTGGATTTAGAAAATTAAAGTTTATTATAAATATTTGCCTATCCTTTAAAAATAACTAATTCAAAACATTTTAAAATTCAAGTAATAATGTATAAGAAATTTTTATAGTGTTGTAATTTAAAATACTCCTTTTTAATAAATAAATTTATAAATTTTAGAAAACCCAATATCCATCTATAATGCCTCTTGTCCAAATTCACACTTCTTACTTTCGGAAATATTCAACTATCCCCCCCCCCTCAAACCAATTTTCATAACTCATATCAAGTCCTTACCGTGACTTATCTCATTACTATTCGCTAATACTTTCTATCTCATTTATAAACTCCGTTTATAAAATTATAAACTTCCTGAGTTTCTCTTCTCCATTTATTTATGGAAACAATTTATTCACAAATTCTATTTTATAATTTTATTCCTCAATTCAATTCCATATTGTTCCTTAATAAAATTCCATTTCATTTCTTAATAACATTCCCTTATTTTATTTCTTAATATAGTTCTCTCATTTTATTTCTTAATGTAGTTTTGCTTTACCTCAAATCCATTCATCGATTACGATATTTTCTTTAAGTCTTTAGTATACAATTTCATTTTTTTTTCCAACTCAACTTTAACTAATTTTAAGTTTAACTAAATAATAAATATTCTTTTAATTTTACTTTAATCTTAACAGAAGTGAATTCGGATTCTAAAGAATATGCCTATAATTTAAATTTCATTTAACTTCCTTCAATTAAATTATTTATAGCATTTTAAAAATTATTAAATTCCAATTTCCATATAAATTTAATTCGCATGCAAATCCATATCACTATCATTCATCCTGTCATATGGCAACAACAATATATATAACAAATAAAAATATATTTGAGGAATCCTGTTGGATCCCTCCAACCTGTTTTCCCTGCATCCACAAATGTTAGCACAGTAACATATCAATCCACTTTCAAATGGATATTACAGCGTATGGGTTATAATATTAACCAGTGAATGAATTATTATCAATCAATCAATCACATCCAATAATTTAAATTTAACATTTAAATTTAATTTAGGGTATCCAAACGAGTGAGAAAATCTCACCTTTGCTTTTAAGTTGCAATCCATTCCAATATTGCCTTGGTTTCTCGATTTTTACCTTGAATAACAATTATATGATTTTATTAATATTCGAACAATCGAATAATAAATTTATCGTTTAACATTTTAACCGACTTACAATTTATTTAAACTATTTATTTCCCGATTTTAAACCTTATATAACAATTATACGATTTTTATACATATTTAAAATAATCGATTGATAAATTTCATTTTATAAGTTAATGAACTGATACTTCAAAAATTGAATTTTATAAATATTTGGAACAATTTAAACATTATTATCTGTTAATAGATTTAATTTACTATTACTTAGTTTTTGAAACAGAAAACATTTTCTTCTAAAAAAAATCTTTTTATAAGCTGAAATAATTAAAATAAGCTAACTAAACAATTTTTCTTTTTAAATTTTCAAAAAGTTAAAAAAAACTACTTACTGTCACAATTTTAAATACTTTAAAACTTAAATTATCAGACAATAAAACTTATACCTCACTGCACGACCTTCCATGGACGAAAATCACATGCCCTAGCTTCCACCGAGCTCCTCAATCGAATTGTCGCACCCTCAGCCTTGCTCGAGCTCGCGACCAACTCGCCTTCAAATCGAGCAATTGCTACCTCAACTTCGTCACCGTCCCCTCTTATCCTCGCGCGAGCGCGCCCACATATGCGACTCAAAACCGCGTGCCACCCACGAGGTCGCGAACCATCTCTCACGTGCATCTAAAAGTCGCTGCCATCATCACCTAACTCGCACACGACGCCCCGCCTCCCAGTCACTCGCCGCCGCCTCGAAGATGTCGCGACCCACTCGCGGCGTGCGACGACACGCGAACGACGACCCCTCCCCAATCTGCTCACACGCGAACGATTTAGGGTTTTTGTTCATTTTTTTTTTATAAATGCCATGAATTCGGCCTTGAAGTGGAAAGGGAAACGATGGGTTTCGAAGGTGGGGGAGTGAGGGTTTGATTTTGAGAGATAGAAGAAAGAAACGCGATTTCTCACATAAAGGCTTCAGCCATGAATATAGTTTCTGGCTTTCAATCTGGAGGATTAAAAATGAAAAAGAAAGAGACGTGATTTAATTGAGGGGAAAGGAGGCGTATAGAGGAAGGTTGTAGTGATTTGATGTAAGATATTTTGAATTTTAAAACGATTAACTATTTTCGAAGCGTTTACCTCTCGTACGATCACACGATCACTCCAAAAATTTACGTAATTTGAAATCCGGCAATAATTCAATATTATGGATCCAATGGAACTGGTTTCGTTGAATTCTGAGACTGTGCCTCGGAAGGTTATTTTTAACTGTCAATTTAACTATGCAAATTTAAAATTTAACAAACGACAGTTAAATTCAGTTTTAACTCATCTATTACTCTCAGTATTATTAATATAAATTTTATATGCCATTGAAATATTTTTAACACGCTTACAACTCCAAATTTTATATTTTACCCAATATCTAATTATCACTTTAATAATTAATTTAATAGGTCGTTATACTTTAAATTTTGAATTCCTTTTATTAAATAAAACGGCTTTTCATATTCAAAATCAAATTATAGTTCAAACCAATATTTAAACCCATCTAAACATCTCAATTTAACCGTCCAAAAATCCGGGTCGTTACACAATTGCTGGTCGTTCCACAATTGGCATCAATGCTTCTTCAATTTGGCTCGTGGTTGTTTCCAATTAGTCGAGTTCGAACCACTATTTTGAACTGGTACGTGAATTGCCTTTTCGATTTCGATTATACTCAACTTTTGATTTGAGTTCCTAATTGATGCTATGCTCTGTGATATTGCTTGAACTCGAATGAATTTTTAGCCAGATGATATTTTGGTAAAATAGGGTTTAATGCCCTAAATTTTCGTTCGTTTGATATTTTGCTTGGCCGTTTGATTTAGCTTGAATGTTGGTGATTTCTTTAGACTTGTTCAATTCGTATATTACCATTGCTTGATTATCACGACTTGTTTGGTTCTGACTTGTTCATTTTCTTGGCTACCATGGCTTGATTTTCTATTGACTTCGTTCATTTTTCTGACTTGCTCATCATATTCTTTGATTTCGTGAATATCACGGCTTTGAGTTTCTAGCATTTGAACTTGACATTGACTTTGTTAAAACTGTTAAATGTACTGTAGCATTTTCGACGCTCAGCCATTTTGGAATTTGAGTTGAGTCATGTACATAGTATATGTGAGGTCTGGCATACTCGATGTTGTTGTCTTCATTTTACCTCACCTATGCATGCTTCGAGCCTATGTTTTATTTAATCCGATTTGGTTGCATATGACACTTCACTGTATCCATATTGTCACTGTACTTCTCTGACCATTCGAACTTCCTTGTCACTTCAAGTCTGATGTGTTATTCATGCATGTATTGAGTTGTATGCGTGCATATAAATGTCAGTGTTGCATTTTCTTGTAGTATTTGTGAAATGTTGGGTCTGTTCTTTGTTTCACTAGTGCATGTGCTTATGCCTTCATCATTGGCTGTTACATTGTGTTCATGTACATTTGGGTTTTAGTGTGTTTGCTCTGGACTGTCTACTGCCTCTTGGTTCCACTGCACATATATGTTCATGCATGTTGACTATATATTCTGCAATGCTTGGAGATTCATATATGGTTGCAGTTTTGGTTTGTGTGTGCCATACAAGTCCTGTTCAGTTGAGTTCACCATTGATGTATATGTATTCATTAAAAAACGGTTGAGAACTGATAACTTCTTGATTGTTGCATTCATGATGAATTTGTGGCCTTGGTTTCACTGGAGAATTATTTTCTTTTTGAATTGCACCTGTGTTGAATCCAGCTTATAGCTCGCGTTTGACCTTGTGCTCGTATCGAGACTTTATTTGTATTGCACTTGAGTTGAAACCTGCTTTTAATTGGGTTTGACCTTGTGCTCACATGTCCCTGTAATTTTATCAAGTGTACATTAGTGTGCACGACCTTGTGGCATGTACAGTGATACACCGTGCATGTCACAAGTTGTAATTGAAATTTTTGTGTGTGTGTGTGTGTGTGTGTGTGTGTATATAGTGAGAGCACAACATTGTACTATTCAAAATTGTAATAAAATATTTGTTTGAATGAAATATCTGTTTGAATTTAACTTCTATGAAAATAAAATGGTACATTAACAAATACATTTATATGAATATATATATGTGTGTGTGTGTGTATGTGTGTTCTTATCATCAAACAAAAATCATATACTAGCATATTCGACAATAATCCCCGTATTTCTTCTAGATATCCCAAAATTATATTTTTGGTACATGTTTAATAGTCGGTTATTTAACTATCAAATAAACAATCATACAATCACAGATTCCATTTCCACTCCAAGTCTTATTCAATTTAAATTTCAATCACTTAAATCTCTTTATTCAAAATATATACTTTCTTACTGAATTTAGTATATTCACAAACTAATCTTTACAAAGATATTTGGAAACCTTTAAAATAATTTGGAAAGTACCATTGCGGTATCAAACCATGGATTCATAGCTCAATGGTTACATCTCTATCCTATAAAAATTCAAGACTTAACTGCAGGCACTCACTGCCTCCGATTTCGCCATGCGAGTATAGCATTGCTTCCCGAAAACTTTATTTAAAAATTTTCAAAATAATACTTATGAAATTTATATAATAATTTTCCAAGTTAAACCTTAGGCAAATATTATTTAAAATAAGTCTACCATTTACTTTTAAACCAATTTACCCATCTCCTTATAAATCCTCACCGTGAATTTATAATTTCAATTTATCCACTGATAATCACTTTACTTTATTTATAAAACTTGTTTATAAATTCCATAGTCTCATTTTCCATTTATAACGGTTTCACAACACTTAATCAATTTTTAATCGCTTTCTAGTTTAAATTTCATTTTTAAATTAGTTTCTCAAATAACCCAACTATATTCCAAAACCTAACTAAAATCGGATTTCACTTTCTTCTCATGGTCTTATTAAAAATCTAGTATAACAATTTCATATCTTCTTTCCAAATTTCCTCTTTATCTTCCTAAACTATTTAAATCTTGATTTTTAAAAAATAAACCCCCTTTTCACTTAAACAATATCGCTCAAGTTCTATTATTAAAAATCCTTTTATTTACATTGTTCAAAATCTCTATTTTTCCATATTTCGAAATTATTAAGCACGAATTTAAAAATCAAGATATTTATTTAATTCAAATTCATTTCCTTTAATAAATCCAATTTCCACTATAAACATTTTACTTTCAATTTCCCATTTTATTTTCTTTTAAAATTTCAATATTCATATTTATGGTATTTTAAAATGCCAAAATCTAACCAGTAATACCATAGCATCCAATAAATTCAATTTCCACTACAATCTATCAAGATTATTCAAACAAATCATATCACTGAATATGAAAATAATTTCAACATTTCTAAGGAATCCAGTTGGATCCCTTCAACCTGTTTTCCTACATCCACAGATGTTAATACAATATAAAAAAATACCAATCCCACTTCGAGGGGGATATCACGGTATATAGGGTCATCCGCTATTATGTGGGATGCATAGGGTCTCATCCACCATATATATGCAGGAATATCATTCATTTCGATATACACACACACACCACTATATATAAAATATCACATCCAATTGTTAATAATTTATCAATTCTATCAATCAGTCAATAATTAATTTTAACTATTTAAAATTAATTATGATAATCCAAAATTAAGTGAGATTAGCTCACCTTGATTTTACTGTCGCTTCCACGTTTCGTTCTAATTAATTGGAACGCTTTTGAATTTATCTAAAAATGTCAGAAGCTCCAAATTCGTCCAAACCAGTTCCTATGCATAGATGATGACAATACGATCCCAATGCAACTTAAATCGTTCAATTCTGACATCCTATGAAGAAGGTACGATATTTTTAAAATAACGATCAATAAAAATTAATTAATGACCTTATTGTCTAATTCAAAGCTAACATTACCCTATTAAAACGCTCGGCCCACAAAGCCCAACCAACAATCCCTTCTTCTTCCCTCTCCCTTTTCTTCTTTCACGCCGATACTCTTGTGCACAAAAACGAGGAGAAGAGGTTTTGCACACTACTGACACGCGAAATTCCTCCACGAATCATCAAACCAACGCCGCCAACGTTCTCCCCGTCGCAATCTCCACTTGCCTAGGCCATAAAACCAGTGCCCAGACTTCAATATACGAACGCGACATGCTGCCTTCATCATCATCGTATGACATGTCACGATACCCCCCATGGTGATCTACACGTCACCAAACTTCCTCCCCCGGTGCGCCTTGACAAGACGAACTTGAATACGACCACCACGTAGCCTAGCTCCCTCTCGATCATCCCAAAATTGAAACCATAGTTTTGAACCAACTGTCGACCTCCTCTAATCTCGATCGCACCACACTATAGTTAAATCTGATGGAAGAGAATGAAGAAATATGAATTTAGGAAGTGGTTTCAGAATTTTTAGGTTATTAACCATCGAGATATTTATTTTTGAAGCTCTACTTTTTTTTATCTTTCTTTATTGTGACTGTAGCATGCATTATAACAAAAAGAAAAAGGAGGGAAGTGATGTTGGCGTGTGGAGTGAAGGCTATAAGTTTTTGAAATGAGGGGGGAAAGTACCGATGTGAAAATATTTTTCAAGTCAATTATATATATATTATTTCAAATTTAAATCGTCTCGAATTCGTAGCTTAAAATCTTGACCTTCTGTTGAGGCATGTTGCTAGACGTTTATAATGTTATACCCCTATTCCGAAAGAATGGAAAATGTTTCGAGTCCTAATTCGATCGTATGGAGAAAATGGCTTTTTGGACCCAATTATTATATTGAATTTTCTATATAAATTTCAACGCGTTTCTAACCTGTACGACTAAATGATAACTCCAAACGCAACGAAATTTGAAATCCGGTAATAATACGCAATTACGGATCCAATGAAACTAGTTTCGTCGAATTTCGAGATTGTGCCTGTAAGGACCTAGAATTTCAGTCATTTGAAATTCATATACTTAATTTATTTTAAATATTTAGAAGTTAATTTTATATGCTGAATAAAGTATATTTCGAATGTAAGGATTTAACTGGATAATTAAATTGAACATGTAATATTTGAAATTTCGTAAATGATTAGAATTAGAATTTAATGTGAATAAAAATGATTTATAAAGCTGAATTAAATTCTATTTGAATTAGAATGATGTTGGAGAACTTTTAAAATTGAATTAAAAGTTAAATTACAGAAATTGAATATTTTAATATTTAAATTGACGAGTGAAAATAGTCATTTTTCATACAGTCTTGGATTTCGACGAAACGGGTTTCATTAGATCCGTAATGTTATATTATTATAAGATTTCAAATTTCGTGTCAATCGGATTTACGGTTTGTCCGGGATAAGCAAAAACGCGTAAAAATCTGTTTAAGTAAATTTTAAATTTAAATATTTCGATTCGAAAAACTATCTTTCAAATACGATCGAATTGGCTTTTGATGTATATTCTATTATGTTCGGAATATCGGTAAAACATTATAAACGCCAGGCGGCACGCTTCGATTGGAGTTCGAAAAAAATTCGGGTGAATAGTGTCGTAGAATTTTCTATAAAAAGGCCACGATTTTTCATTATTTGCACAAACCCTTGAGAGGTTAGAGCTTGCAGCCACCCTCTATTTCAATGGCCATAAATTCGTTCTCTTTCCCCCTTAATCTCTCTAAATCCATCAACAACTAGCCAAAACGTTCAACTACAAAATGATAGAGCGCATCAAGACCTTCGAATCAACGTGAATCTCGATGCAAAGGCCGACAGTCGTGTGCTAATTTCAAGGTAAGGATGTGACCGGAATTCATGGTTCTTTGGGCGGAGGTGCGGCACGTCACGAGCTTTTGATCGGTGGTCTTCGATCGACCTAAAAATGATGAGAGATGGTGCGAAAATTTAATAAATAATGGCGGCTTTGGGTTTGGTTACGTTCGAATGAATGAGTAGAGAAGAAGAAGTTAGCGACCGAGATCTGCTATCTTCAAATCAACGACTCAGATTATTTATAGGATTTGAAATAAAAAAAAAAGAATTTGTAAATTATATATAATTAATTCGTATAAACTTCTAAACACTATAACTTTTTCATACGAGGTCCGTTTCGCACGAAACGAATTGCATTAGGTCCATATTAACGAGCATTACGTTACGGAGTTAGATTAAGATTTATTTGAGCTAGTGAAAATTTTGATTGAAATTAAACGCTTGTTTAATTTTAATCGGAATAAAATCGCTATCGCGACAACTATACTCAATGTGAGTACAACTCGCTCTTTCTGACTCACTAATATTTTTGTATAAGTGAGAATAAATTTATTTATGATGATTGGTGATTGTTTTGATGATATATAGTATATTATCTGTATATTGATCTATATTTGGATATATTCCTGCCTATTGGAGCAAATGACCCTATATGCTTCCGTGTATGAGCGGATGACCCTTTGTACGAGCGTCTGCCTTGAAATGGACATTGTACACATATTCTAATATGTATTTATTGCAAGTGACAGGTTGGAGGGATCCAACTGGATTCCTCACCAGTATTGGTTATATTTATAGATATTGCGATATATGCTGTTATAATGTGATATATGCTGTTTTGGATGTCGTGATTGATGTATTTAGTGTTGTTGCAGCATTGTGCCTATTTTTGATAATTTAGAAGTATTAAAGTGACGATTTCCAAATTTAAATGGATTTTAAAGTGATTTTGAAAATAGATATTTTTTTAATTTTTGAATTTTTAAGAAAATTGATTTATTGGAAATAAATAAAAATTATAATTTTTACGTTATAAGAATTATGATTTTCATGAAATATAATCAGATTGTGATTTTATGAATATGGAGTTAAGTTCTTTTGTAAAATAGTTTAAAATGAGAATTTTTTGAATTTATTATAAACGGTATATATGTAAGATTTATAAATTGATATTTTTATAAATCGAAATGATGAAATTGTAAAGAAGTTTTGTAAGTGTTAAAATGAAGTTATAATCAAATCTTATAAGAGAATAAGATTTATAATTGATGAAGTTATAAAAGAATGAATTTGCAAATAAATGATTTATAAGTATTTTACTTATAAATTGGAATTTGGTATGTAAATAGTATATAAATAGAATTTGTTAATATAGTGATCTTGTAAATTGAAGTTTTTATAAAATATAAATGTGATTTATAAACATGTTTTATAAATGTGAAAAAAATTTAAGTTGATAAACTAGATATGGATTTTTAATTAAAGGAGTTATATCCACGATTTTGGACAGTGGATAATCCTTTAATTAAATTTGCAACAGTGATGAATTTGGTAAAAGAAATATATCCATGATTTTGAGGGTGGATTATCTTTAATAAATATGTAGAATTAATGAATTCGGTAAAAGGAGCTATATCCACGATTTTAGATAGTGGATTATCCATTAATAAAATGTGTAGAAATATTGGATTTGTTAAACGAAGTATGTTCACGATATTGGACAGCGAATAATATATTAAATAAAATGGATGTTTAGGGAAGTGATATTTTAAATGGAGTTAAATGGTTTGAAGATGTTTTAAAATGTGTTAAATATCAAAACCATATATTTCAACATTCATTGTTGAAATAGATGTTTTCGAGAAATAAGGAAATGATGGACTATAATATTGTTGTTATAGTAAATGATTTCCGAAAGGGAATGTTTTGTACAGTATATGGGATTTATATATCTATCTTATTTTCCAATCCCTATACTATTGTTTAGGTTGTCGTAACGATGTTTTACGCAACATTCGTTTTAACCCAAATAAAAGATATTAGAAAGAATGTTTTCCTTATAGAATAAAATATATACTTAATCATGATTTAAGTATATAAAATATTTTCCAAGTGTTGAAAATAAAGAGATTTGTTAATTACTTCTTATTAAATAAGTATATGGAAATTTTTTCCAATATTGAAATTGTTTTGAGAATTATATCTTTTTAAGGATATTTTGAAGTGAATATTTGGCAAGTGGTTTAATTAATAAAAGATTAATTAAAAGGGCCCAATGATTGTATATGGTGCTAAATATTTGTTTGTTTGCTTTGTTAGTTAAATAACCGACTATCAAATTTTACCATTTTAGTTCCTCGACTTGATGTGGGAACTATTTAGTCGTACACTTAGTACGTAGCCTTCTGTTTAGGCTTGATTATCGTTTGTGTCGAGGATGATGATTCGTGTAGTGCGGACTATTACTCCAATCTATCGAGCTTCCTTCTTGGCCCGAAGGATAGCAAGTTGAAAGTTGGAGACATGATAACCTACGAGACTTATTTTCTTTGTGAGGTTGAGAAACGGTTTTGCGTTGTTGGTGCGAAGAGACCGGGATCGGTTTATCCGAAAACCACTTCGGACCAACGTATATGCAACGATTATGCAGGTTGCTTGTGATGATATTGATATTCTGGATTTTCATAGTGGGGAATGCTTGTTGATCGTTTGGGGTTAAAATTCCAATATACATCCAGCAGCAATGGTCTCTTCATTATGAAATATCCAATGCGAGGACTATTCGCTACTAATCTTAGGGATTTACCGACAGGATGTGGTAGGGAAGTACCTTCGGTTTGTCCTGTTCCTGGAAAACTTGTATGGATGTTTGTCCGACAATGCATTTCTATAGATTACGTACATTGGTTTTTACAAACGTACATCAGTGGTGGCGGAGAAGGCAACTTCTCTTAGCTTAACACTCTCCTTGAGACGTATGAGCTCAAGGGTTGTATTTTTGTGGAAGGCAATTAGTAGTCAACGGAAATGGCCATATGGCATTCAAAGTGATGTGGTATGTGATTACGAAAGGTAATCGATACCTCTGGCCTCATCAACCGGAAATAACCAAAACAGGGTTAGATGATGCAGCAAGGCTAAGTGGTTCGCTCTCATTAGTGTATGATCATCCTCTTCTATATATATCTTTACATGCTATGACGTCGTGTATCTGGTTATTGTGGTTTGTATGCTTCGAGGGCCCTCGGAAAAGGTTGGCAACGACTGGAGGATGATATATCCGGTACCATCTAGTTATAGAGGTGGGTCGGTCTTGTGTTGGTAGAGGAACTTTGTGATGGTTTCTCGGTACATTCTTCTAGAGATGTGCTGGCGGAAGGTAGTCCCTTCACCTGGTCATTTGTATGGAAATCCAAACTCCACTACATACTGCAATTTTATTCGTAGAGCCTAGTATGCTTGAATTTAATAATGGTAACAATTTCAGCTATTTTAAATATTTTTATACTAGACACTAGTATAATATAAGAGGATATGATATTAAATGTTTTAGTTATCGTAAGGTAAAAACATGTCCGTGTTATGTGTGGACTTGTCTTACGAGATACTTTTATTTTGATAAAGGAAAAGTTTGGTAATTGAATAAATTCAGTTGAGTGTGTTTCTCACGCTGGTTTACCAAACTGATCCGGGTGTTCTTCACTTTCAATGCTTGGGTCAGGCCGAGTATATTTACAGGTTCAGATTTGGTGCTTATGGAGCTTCAACAGGCGAGCTGGATATCTTCATTTTGTATGCACGTATCTGTTTTGATTATTGATTATCCGCTGCATTTCTTAGTTGTTTATATTATCATCAATTGTGAGGACATGTTATTATAACTGTTCAGACTAAAAACTATTGATTGACTGTTGAACTCCGATTGATGTATGTATATATACAGTTTCTGTTTTGTAAAGATCATTGATATGATATTATATGTTTTTCGCTGCGACGTGACATTCTGTATTGTTCTGTTTGGCTCTATCTTCTCTCTTTCTTCTCTTCTCTTCTTCTCTCTTCTTTTCTTTCTCTTGACTTTCCATCAGTCGGTGCATTTTGGGTCGGGCAAGTGTGGATTACTATCGATTCAAAGGGCAAGTATTTGCGGGTCGTCGCATTTGGTATCAGAGCTTAGATTTTGTATATTCCAAAGCTTTGATGTGTACTCAGTATAGAAAGGGATATTAGCACCCTAGATTGAGTTTGAGCGTATTATATATATGAGCGTGTATTTGTTAGTGATATAAAATATTTTATATTGTGTTTGCTTATCCGTTGAGTTGTTTGTGAATTCTGGTTGGTATATGGGACGTCATATTGTTGATAGGAATTTTCAAACACTTAAACGAGGCAAGTCGACACAAAATCATTTTAAATTGGGTAAATGAAATAATTTTAGCTCGATTATATTTTGTATATAGATGAAACAATATTTCAGAATTATTAAAGTGTATATAAAATGATTGTTTGGTTGTTTGAAAATGTAAGTACATATAAGTTAATAAAAGGGGCATTTCACCATAAGGACAAACTTTGCAGTCTTATTTCTAGGACACACATTCAAAGAAATTACTTTCAAGGCCAATGTCAGCACAATAATTATTTTCAAAGACAAAGTCGGCAGTCCATTTACTTTCAAGGACATAATTTCATAGGTTTTTAGACCCTAGAAACTAATTATTTTGTGTTTTGTCCTTTAAAGTAATTATTTCAGTTGTGTGTTTTAGAAACTAGTTCCACTTGCTAAAGAGGCCCCCACTTAATAAAAGCTGTTTGAATAATCTTAATAAAAACAACAATTGTAAAAGAATAAATTATATAAGCAAATGAATTATAAAGATGGAATTATAATTAAAATGATTTACAATTGTGAAGTAATCTTATATATAAGAAGTGAAACTATATGAATTAAACTAAGAATTTGAAATTTTGAATCTCGTTTATTTTGAAAGTTATTTTTCAAAGTTAAAGAGATTATTTATTATAAATCTAGATAAGATAAATAAATTTAGAATGATCTTATATAAGTAAAGTAAAATAGTGAAATTATATAAGTAAAAGATTTATAAATGTGAATTATAAATAAAAGAATAAAAAAAGAATATAAAGCACTGAATTCACTATCGTTACTGGGAAATAGTAAGGGTGATGACTGCGGCATCATCAGTATCATTTTCGAGTTTCCGTGTTATGGATTTGCTACCAATAATAATTTGAAAAATTAAGTTTTGTTTTGATAAAAAAATTTGAATTCAAAATCCAAGTTGAAATTGATGAATATAAGTGAAATGAGTTTTGGATTTATAGTATGAGATAACAAATTTAACTTTGGTATAGTTGAAAGAAATTTGATTTAGCATAATAAATATATGATTTGAAATTTAACTAAAGTAAAGTTAAATAATTTGAACTGGATTAGATAAATTATTGAAATAGAAATTTAACTAAAGTGGTTAGTGATTGTATAATATGAACTTGGAAGTTTAAGCAAATAAGTTGTATAACTTATAAAATGGAAAAATGTAAGTAAAACCAAATGTTAAAATGGTTAGAAAATTTTGTTAAGCAAAATGAAATCTGAATTTGTTAATGAAATGGAATATAACTTAAGTGATGTTGAATAAAGTTGATTTTGGTATCGAAGTAGATTAATAAATAAAGTAATCAATTGAATATGAAATTGAGTTATATAAAGAAATTCAACTTTAATTGTAAAATGAATCAGCATTAGAAATGTTGTATGAAAATGTGAATACACTGAATACTAGAATTCAATCCAAATTGAATATTAAACGAATTGAATAATTGAATGAAAGTCAATGTGAAATTAGTTGGAAGTAAATATGTTAAACCAAATTGAATATAAGTAAATTAAATAAATTTGGTAATTATGAATGTTAGTTGATTATGTAGAAATTCATATGAAATTGAATTAATGAAATTGAAAGTAAAATAATTGAATTCAAATTGAAAGTGAAGTAGGAATAAATAGAATCGAACTTGATTGAATTGGAAGCGAACCAACTTGAATGTAAATTAGTGAATGTAAACTAATTGAATATGAATAAATGAACGTTAGTAAAATCCAATGTTAATGAATCAAATGTGAATAAAGTGAAAAACCAATTCAATGAATATTAATGAGAAGTGAATTTATATTGATTTGATTATGGATTTATTAGATAGATGTTGGTTTGTTGGATGTTAATTGGATGATAGTTGTTGAATGGTTGGATTTGTTGCTTATTGATTGCATTTTCTATATTGGCATATATAGTTGTTGAATTGATATATGTTGTATATTGATATTACTTTTCATATATACATGTTCTCATTTTTTTGTTGAGTATATAGTGGGTGCGGATAGTGCATGCTTCACATTTGGAACTCGCTTTCGCGCTATATCAGCCATATATGCTCACTAATAATATATAAGGTACATATCTCGGATTACATACAGTACTTTTATACCTTTTTCCCTGCGGGATGCCTCATCCTCGACGATGAGATGTATATTTATGATATATAATGTTGTAATCGACTATGATCGCGCAAAGTAGACGCTCGTGAATTTTTTTTTAAATTTAAGGCGTAAGAGAATTTTTGGGAAAATTGGAAAAATTTTGATAAATAAAATTTTGATTTTGACTTAAAGCTAAACGAGATAAATTGGTTTTGAAAAGATAACTAAAAATGGATTTGAAAAGTTAGAAAAGTTTATAAGAAGTTTAACTAATGAAGTTTTGGGAAGATTTAGAAGGTTTAAATAATGTTGATATCTAGTTTTAACGAATTATTTTGAAAAGTTAATGGATTTTGTGACTTTTTCTTACTTGGTAATTTCGAGGATGAAATTCTTTTAAGTAGGGGAGAATGTAATGACCCAGAATTAGTCATTTGAAATTTGTATATTTAATTTATTTTAAATATTCAGAAGTTAATTTTATAAGCTGAATATAGTATATTTCGAATATAAGGATTTAACTTGATAATTAACTTGATAATTTAATATTTGAAATTTCGTAAATAATTGGAATTTGAATTTAATGTGAATAAAAATGATCTATAAAGTTGAATTAAATTCTGTTTGAATTAGAATGACGTTGGAGAACTTTTAAAATTGAATTAAAAGTTAAATTACAGAAATTGAATATTTTAATATTTAAATTGACGAGTGAAAATAGTCATTTTTCATACAGTCTCGTATTTCGACGAAACTAGTTTCATTGGATCCATAATGTTATATTATTATAAAATTTCAAATTTCGTGTCAATCGGAATTACGGTTTGTTCGGGGCAAGCTGAAACGCGTAAAAATCTGTTTAAGTAAATTTTAAATTTAAATAATTTGATTCGAAAAACTATCTTCCAAATACGATTGAATTGGCTTCTGATATATATTCCATTATGTTCATAATAAGGGTAAAACATTATAAAGTTAGGTGGCACACTTCGATTGGAGTTCGAAAAAAATTCGGGTGAACAGTGTCGCAGAATTTTTTATAAAAGGCCATGATTTTTCATTATTTGCACAAACCCTAGAGAGGTTAGGGCAAGCCGCCACCCTCTATTTCAATGGCCAGAAATTCATTCTCTTTCCCCCCTTAACCTCTCTAAATCCATCAACAACTAGCAAAAACGTTCAACTGCAAAATGATAGAGCGTATTGAGACCTTCGAATCCATACGGCGATGATGGGTTTTGGGCTACGGATCAACGTGAATCTCGATGCAAAGGCTGGCATGTCATCCACGAATTTCGAGGTAAGGATGCGACCGGAATTCATGGTTCTTTGGGCTGAGGTGCGGCACGTCACGAGCTTGATCGGCGGTTTTCGATCGACCTGTAAATGATGGGAGATGGTGCGAAAATTTAATAAATAATGGCGGTTTTGGGTTTGGTTTCGTTCGAACGAATGTGTAGAGAAAAAGAAGTTAGCGGCCGAGATCTTCTATCTTCAAATCAACGGCTCAAATTATTTCTAGGGTTCGAAATAAAAAAAATGAATTCGTAAATTATATACAATTAATTCGTATAAACTTCTAAACGCTATAACTTTTTCATACTAGATCTGTTTCACACGAAACGAATTGCTTTGTGTCCGTATTGACGAGCACTAGATTATGGAGTTAGATTGAGATTTATTTGAGCTAGTGAAAATTTTGGTTGAAATTAAACGCTTATTTAATTTTAATCGGAATAAATCGCTATCTCGACAACTATAATCAATGTGAGTACAACTCACTCTTTCTGACTCACTGATATTTTTATATAAGTGAGAATAAATTTATTTATGATGATTGATGATTGTTTGGATGATATATAGTATATTATCTATATATTGATTGATATTTGGATATATTTTGAATATTATAAACTATATATATATATAAGATTTATAAATTGATATTTTTATAAATCGAAATGATGAAATTGTAAAGAAGTTTTGTAAGTGTTAAAAATGAAGTTATAATCGAATCTTATAAGCGAATAAGATTTATAATTGATGAAGTTATAAAAGAATGAATTTGTAAATAAATGATTTATAAGTAATTTACTTATAAATTGGATTTTGGCATGTAAATGTGATATAAATAGAATTTGTTAATAAGGTGATTTTGTAAATTGAAGTTTTTATAAAATATAAATGTGATTTATAAACATTGTTTTATAAATGTGAAATCAATTTAAGTTGATAAACTAGGTATGGATTTTTAATTAAAGGAATTATATCCATGATTTTGGACAGTGGATAATCCTTTAATTAAATTTGCAATAGTGATGAATTTGGTAAAAGAATTATATCCATGATTTTGAGAGTGGATTGTCTTTAATAAATATGTAGAATTAATGAATTAGGTAAAAGGAGCTATATCCACGATTTTTGACAGTTGATTATCCATTAATAAAATGTGTAGAAATATTGGATTTGGTAAACGAAGTATATTCAAGATTTTGGACAGCGAATAATATATTAAATAAAATGGATGTTTTGAGAAGTGATATTTTAAATGGAGTTAAATGGTTTGAAAATGTTTTAAAATGTGTTAAATATCGAAACCATAGATTTCAACATTCATTGTTGGAATAGACGTTTTCGAGAAAAAAGGAAATGATGGACTATAACATTGTTGTTATAGTAAATGATTTTCGAAAGGGAATGTTTTGTATAGTATATAGGATTTATATATCTATCTTATTTTCAAATCCATATACTATTGATTTTGAGTTGTCGTAACGATGTTTTACGCAACATTCGTTTTAACCCAAATAAAAGATATTAAAGAGAAAGTTTTCCTTATAGAATAAAATATATACTTAATCGTGATTTAAGTATATGAAATATTTTCCAAGTGTTGAAAATAAAGAGATTTGTGAATTACTTTTTATTAAATAAGTATATGGAAATGTTTTCTAATATTGAAATAGTTTTGAGAATTATATCTTTTTAAAGATAATTTGAAGTGAATATTTGGCAAGTGGTTTAATTAATAAAATATTAATTAAAAGGGCCCAGTGAATGTATATGGTGCTAAATATTTGTTTGTTTGCTTTGATAGTTAAATAACCGACTACCAAATTTGGCCATTTTAGTCCATGGCTTGATGTGGGAACTATTTAGTCATACACTTAGAACGTTGCCTTCTGTGTAGGCTTGATTATCGTTTGTGTTGAGGATGATGATTCGTGAAGTGCGGAGTGTTACTCCAATGTATCGAGCTTCCTTCTTGGTCCGAAGGATAGCAAGTTGAAAGTTGGAGACGTGATAAGTCTATGCGACTTAGTTTCTGTGTGAGGTTGAGAATCGCTTTTGCGAAGTTGGTGCGAAGAGACCGAGATGGGTTTATCTGAAAACCACTTTGGACCAACGTATATGCGACGATTGTGCAGGTTGCTTGTGATGATATTGATATTCCGGATTTTCATAGTGGGGGACTGCTTGTTGATCATTTGGGGTTAAAATCCTAATATACATCCAGTAGCAGTGGTCCTTTCATTATGAAATATCCAAAGCGGGGACTATTAGCTACTAATCCTAGGGATTTTCCGACAGGTTGTCGTAGGAAAGTACCTTTGGTTTGTCCTATTCCTGGACAACTTGTATGGATGTTTGTCTGACATTGCATTTCTATAGATTACGTACATTGATTTTTACAAACGTACATCGGTGATGGCGGAGAAGGCAACTTCTCTTAGCTTAACATCCTTTTTGAGACGTATGAGCTCAAGGGTTGCATTTTGTGGAAGGCAATTAGTAGTCAACGGAAATGGTCGTGTGGCATTCAAAGTGATGTGATATGCAATTATTAAATGTAATCTTTACCTCAAGCCTCATCAACCGGAAATGACCAAAACAGGGTTAGATGTGGCAAGGCTAAGTGGGTCGCTCCCATTAGGGTATGATCATCCTCTTCTAGATATATTTTTACACGCTATGACGTCGTGTATCTGATTATTGTTATTTGTATGCTTTGAGGGTCCTTGGAAAAGGTTGGTAACGACCGGAGGATGACATACTCGGTACCATCTAGTTAAAGAGGTGGGCCGGTCTTGTATTGGTAGAGGAACTTTGTGATGGTTTCTTGTTACATTCTTTTGGAGATATACTGTCGGAAGGTAGTTCCTTCACCTGGTCATTTGTATGAAAATCCAAACTCCACTACGTACCTGCCATTTTATTTATAGAGCCTAGTATGCTGGAATTTAATAATGGTAACAATTTAGGCTATTTTAAATATTATTTGTATACTAGACACTAGTATAATATAAGAGGATTTGATATGAAATGTTTTAGTTATCGTAAGGTAAAAACATGTCTGTATTTATGTGTGGACTTGTCTTACCGAGATACTTTTGGTTTGATAAAGGAAAAATTTGGTAATTTAATAAATTCAGTTGTGTGTGTTTCTCACGCTGGTTTACCAGACTGATCCGGGTGTTCTTCCCTTTCAATGCTCGGGTCAGACCAAGTATATTTACAGGTTCAGATTTGGTGCATATGGAGCTTCAGCATGCGAGCTAGAGATCTTCATTTCGTATACACGTATCTATTTTGACTATTAATTATCCGTTGCATTGCTTCGTTATTTATATTATCAGCAATTGTGAGAATGGGTTATTATAGCTATTCAGGCTGATAACTATTGATTAACCGTTGAACTCTGATTAATGCATGTGTGACGACCCGGAATCTTTAACAATTTAAATTGAATATTTAATTGATTTTAAACATTTAAAATTTAATTTTAACTTGAATTCAAGATATCAATAATTACTTGATAATTAAATCATTGAATTATATAGTTTAAATATTGAATTTAATAATTGAAATTGGGTAAATTGTTCAATCTGAAATTTCTAAGCCTGTTTAAAAATAATTTGAAGGCTTATAAAATTTATATTGATAGCACTGAAGGTAGTGAAAGTGTTGAAATTGAATTTGGAAATGTTTTGTTAAGTTTTGAAAATATATCGTTTAAATCGATATTTAAAAATAGCCTTCCGAAACACAGTTTCGAAATTCCAGTTCCATTGGATCCGTAATAGTTAGTTATTATCAGATTTCAATTTTCGTAGCAATCGGAGTTGTCGTTTGATCCTGGCAGCTCAAAACACTTAGAAACCATTTTAATCGATTTAATTTAGAATTGACCGTTTTTTCCGTAATTCGCGCATATGATCGAGTTAGCCTCCGAAACACGTTCCATTGTGTTCGTGACGCGGGTTAAACCTTATAATCGCCTAGCGACATTCCTTAAGAGGAGTTCAAAATTTTAATTGGCGATTAACGAGACGTTTTGAAGTTTTATAATATAATTAAATTTAAAGTAAATTAGCAAGATAATTCTAACAACACTCGTACGCAGGGAGCTCCCCAAATCAATACTTATCACTGTTTCTCCCTCTAACCTTCAACAGAATCGAACTCATCGGAAGAAAAAAACATGGCGACGCGGTCTTAATCGAGCTCGAACTCGAGGGGGGAGAGGCGCAGTCGTGTGATAAAAGGGGGAAAAGAAAAAGGAAAAATCGAAGACATTCGATTTCATGAAATCTCGACTCAAGGCCGCAGTTCGAATTCATTCGAACAAGGAAGGGGAAGGCTTGTGCGCGGTCGCGTTCGTGCGACGTGGAGAGGCCTCGCAGTGCGAGTTCGGCGAGGCGACATCTTCGAGTGGAGCAATGGCCGAGCTTCTCGATCCGGAGGCAAATCGAAGCAAGGGATTTTCGATGTTGGTTGGGTAGCGCAGCGAGCTTCGAGACGACATCACAATTTTCAGTAGAGGGTGTTTCGCTTCGTTAAGGTGAGTTTAAACCCTCATTTATCTATGGTACTAATTTTTTGAATTAAATGATTATTTTGGTTTGTAATCTGTTTGAGTTGTGAAGCAAGAAATATAAAGACAATTAAATGAAATCTGACAATCTGTATATGTTTGCAAAGGAGTGAAATGCAAGTAGAAGAAATATTAGTAATCTTCGGATATGAATTTAGTTGCTGAGTTGGCTTATAGTTCTGTAGCCTGTAAAAGAAGTAATAGATTATTCCTGTTGTAAATTGTGTTCAAGTTCTGGTACAGAAAAAGTGAAAAAAGGGTTTTACAGCTATGATTTTTATTCAAACAGAAAAAGAAAAAGAAATAATTATTTAGTTAAAATTGAATTGTTAACTAATTAATTTATTTAAAGGAATTTAGTTTTAAATTAAATAATTAATTAAATCTATAATAATTAATTGATTTATCAAAATGTTATACAAGGTCTGAAAATCGTGGAAAACAAATCGAGATCGGATTTGGATTGCAAACAGTAAAAGCAAGAGTGAGTAAATCTCACTGTGTTGGGTTTTTATTTAAATTTTTGAAAAAAAAAATTTGGAAACTTTTTGTTAGTAACAAAACGAATTTAAATATTGAACTGAAATAAATTAGCGAATGAAACTAATTTAAACAATGATATGATTTGTTATAAATGAAAAAAATAAAATTCAATATTTAGATTTGAAGATAAATTGAATTCATATGGAAATGGAAAAGCTAATTTGAATAGAAGTAGGTATGAAACTTATATGAGGAAATGTATAAAATGATTTGAAAGGTTACGATTGGATATTTTTGCTAAGTGGGATATGCAGGTATTATAAAGGGAAGGGAAAATTGATTTTGATTTTAGAAGATAAATTTGAATTGCCCGACTAAAAGGTATGTATTTAAATTTCTGTATGAAATTGGATTGAGTTTTTGATCTAGCCACTTGGCTTTCTGTTTTCTTTTTGGAATTTGGGAGCCCGTAGAGGCATTTTGTAGTTGTACCGAGCTAGCCACGCAAAGGAGACGCTAACAAAAAAAATTCGGAAATTTAAGGAGTTAGAAATTTTTTGAGAAAGTTGTGATAATTTAAATTTGAATTTTAAATTAGATTTGAATAAATGAAGTAAACAATGTTGTTGGAAATTATGGAAGTTTTGTAAAGTTGATTGAAGTAATAATGGGTCTTTAATAAAGGGTATGTTAGGGCAAGTGGATAAAACTGTTGGTTGTGGGGGAAAAGTAAATGGGTATTGGACCATTCTTCCTAACTAGTAATTTCGGGGATGAAATTCTTTTAAGGGGGGAGGAATGTGACGACCCGGAATCTTTAACAATTTAAATTGGAATATTTAATTGATTTTAAACATTTAAAAGTTAATTTTAACTTAAATTCAAGATATCAATAATTACTTGATAATTAAATCATTGAATTATATAGTTTAAATATTGAATTTAATAATTGAAATTGGGTAAATTGTTGAATCTGAAATTTTTAAGCCTGTTTAAAAATAATTTGAAGGCTTATGAAATTTATATTGATAGCACTGAAGGTAGTGAAAGTGTTGAAATTGAATTTGGAAATGTTTTGTTAAGTTTTGAAAATATATCTTCAAATCGATATTTAAAAATAGCCTTCTGAGGCACAGTCTCGGACTTCGGCGAAACTAGTTCCATTGGATCCGTAATAGTTAGTTACTATCGGATTTCGATTTTCGTAGCAATCGGAGTTGTCGTTTGACCCTGGCAGCTCAAAACGCTTAGAAACCATTTTAATCGATTTAATTTAAAATTGATCGTTTATTTCTGTAACTCGTGCATATGATCGAGTTAGCCTCCGAAACACGTTCCATTATGTTCGAGACGCAGGTAAAACCTTATAATCGCCAAGCGGCATTCCTTAAGAGGATTTCAAAATTTTAATTGGCGATTAACGAGACGTTTTGAAGTTTTATAATATAATTAAATTTAAAGTAAATTAGCAAGATATTTTTAACAACACTCATATGCAGGAAGCTACCCAAATCAATACTTATCACCGTCTCCCCCTCTAACCTTCAACAGAATCGAACTCATCGGAAAAAAAACATGGCGACGCGGTCTTAATCGAGCTCGAACTCGAGTGGGGGGAGGCGCAGTCGCGTGATAAAAAGGGGGAAAAAGGAAAAATCGAAGACATTCGATTTATTGAAATCGCGACTTAAGGCCGCAGTTCGAATTCATTCTAACAAGGAAAGGATGGGCTTGTGCGTGGTCACGTTCGTGCGACGTGGAGAGGCCTCGCAGTGCGAGTTCGGCGAGGCGACATCTTCGAGTGGAGCAGTGGCCGAGCTTCTCGATCCGGAGGCAAACCGAAGCTAGGGATTTTCGATGTTGGTTGGGTAGCGCAGAGAGCTTCGAGACAGCATCGCAATTTTCAGTAGAGGGTGTTTCGCTTCGTTGAGGTGAGTTTAAACCCTCATTTATCTATGGTACTAATTTTATGAATTAAATGACTATTTTGGTTTGTAATCAGTTTGAGTTGTGAAGCAAGAAATAAAAGGACAATTAAATGAAATCTGACAATCTGTGTATGTTTGCAAAGGAGTGAAATGCAAGTAGAAGAAATATAAGGGATATGAATTTAGTTGCTGAGTTGGCTTATAATTCTGTAGCCTGTAAAAGAAGTAATAGATTATTCCTATTGTAAATTGTGTTCAAGTTCTATATAGAAAAAGTAAAAAAAAAAGGGTTTTACAGTTATGGTTTTTATTCAAACAGAAAAAAAACAAAAGAAGAAATAATTATTTAGCTAAAATTGAATTGTTAACTAATTAATTTATTTAAAGGAATTTAGTTTTAAATTAAATAATTAATTAAATCTATGATAATTAGTTGATTTATCAAAATGTTATACAAGGTCTGAAAATCATGGAAAACATATCGGATTTGGATCGCAAACAGTAAAAGCAAGAGTGAGTAAATCTCACTGTGTTGGGTTTGTATTTAAATTTAAATAGTTAAATTTAAATAATTGGTTAAATGATTAAGTTGATTGGATGTGCACTGATGATGATGTGGCTTTGGGTTTGGTTCATTCTCGAGCTAATTGTGGTTTGACTCGAAATATTGGGGTTTTAAGTTGTATTAAACTTAAATCATAAATAAGAAAATGTCTTCATTTTAATGTTAATAAGGGCTTGATGTTTTGTGATTCATTAAATTTGTAGGGTAATTAACATGGATAATTAATTAATTCAATTAGTTAATGATTTGGCTTAATTAATTTAGTGGTGAAGGGTTTGGATTAATTAATTAAATTTAAGTTAATTAATTAAGTGTAAGTAATTCAGAATAATCACTGGATGGTTTGATAAATAATTATTTAATGAAATTAATAAAATATAATTATTTTGTGTGGTAAATCAAGAGATTAATTAAGATTATTAATTAAGGAGGAATTTGATTTATTTAATAAAGTAAATAAATGGATAGTTAATTACAGGTTGAGATAAATCAAGAATGATTAATATTGTGGTTTAATTAATGTAATTAATTTAGATTAGGATAAATTAAAATATAATTGAAAATTGTTAATTTATATAATTCAATGACGTAATTAAAGATTGACTAATTAATAATGAGTGACTTATGAGAAGTTAATATATAAATAATTAAGGATTAATGTAACTAAAACAGTTAATTAGTTCATGAAGTAATTAAGATTACTTATCGTTTTGGTTAAGAATAATTAATATGGTGAAGTTAATTAAAGATAGATGCTTGAATGAAATTGATGAATAATTAATCCAGGTTGATTAACTAAGATGAATATTGAAGGGATAACTGAATTATTTTATTTGAAATTAATTAATTGACAAGTAAAGGAATCTAAGTGATTGAGGTTAGAAATTCAATTAAAATTAATTAAATTAATTTTGGTAGTAATCAAACTTTGCTTATGGATGATAATGGTATTGAATGCTTGAATGAGTTGATATCTCTGATATGAAATGTTGTGTATTTCATTTGGATAATTTAGGTTAGGATGACATGAGACTCGAAGAGACCGGGTTCCGGTATTAGGAAATACCCGAAACCATTTCGAATTTTTATAGATTAATATATGAAATCTATAGGCTGGAATGAAGTGATTTAAATGAATTGGATTATTTAAATCTAAATTTTTGTACTTAGAAAATGGATGTATGGAATAAGTGATGTTTATAAATATATTGTGACTTTATAAATTAATACGAGTTAACCTGGGTTTATATAAGTTGTTGCTTGGTATTCTATGTTAATTGGGTTTACTCACGCTGGGTTCTAGCCTGACCCGGGTGTTACTTTGGTGTATTTCTCAGGTCAGACCGAGTATTTCAGATTTTCAGGTAGAGACATTCTGGAGCTCAGGAGTCGAGCTGGATGGCAGGAGCGTGTAGAGAATTTCCGCTGTATTATAATATTGTAAATCTGAGACATGTTGATTTGTATATGTCCAGTGTTGAATATATGTGTAACTCTGATGTATTTAAATGTAATCGACAGATATAGTATTCTTCTGTAAACTGTTATTATTTATTTTTATCCGCTGCGAATGTGAGATGTTGATGTTCTGATCTTCTTCTTCTTCTGTCTCCTTCTTTTTTCATAACTATTTGTAATTTTTGGGTTCGAAAATTTCGGGTCGTTCAGTATGTATATATAGTTTCTGTTTTGTAAAGATCATTGATACGATATTATATGTTTTCCGCTGCAATGTGAGATTCTGTATTACTTTGTTTGGTTCTATCTTCTCTCTTTCTTCTCTTCTCTTCTACTCTCTTCTTTTCTTTCTGTTGACTTTCCATCAGTCGGTGCTTTTTGGGTCGGACATGTATGGATTATTGTCGATTCAAAGGATGGATTAGCGGGTCATCACAGTGGCCCGGAAGGCTATTTTTAAATGTAAATTCAAACGATATATTTTAAAACTGAACAAATCACCTTTAAATTCAATTTAATTTTTTTTATTATCTTCATTCTTAAGAATATAAAATTTATAAGTCTTTAAATTATTTTTAACAAGCTTAAAACTCAAGATTCACTATTTTAACCAACTTTCAATTATTAAATTCAAAAATTTAATTATCCAATAAATGGTTATATTTAAAATTCAAGTAAAAAATTAACTTTAAAATATTTAAAATCAATTCAATATTCCATTTTCAAATATCAAAAATTCTAGGTCGTTACATTCCTCCCCTTATTAGCTTTTGCTTTCAAATACCTGCGCCTTACTTATCAATAATACCTGATCATAAAATTCAAAATTATTTTATTTATTCCTTTTTAATATTTTCAATATTTGCTTTACTTAAGCCCATACGATGTGTGTATATATCACCCGTACGTAGTATCAAATCCGATCGCTCACTCAATCACACAATTTCACTTCCACACTAGTATCGTTCACACGACTTCCTAATGCGAACTCAAATCTGGTTTCTTGATCAGAAACTGCCATTCTCTTTGCATAGCCGTATACTATGATTGAGAATTCCAGAATCAATCAAAAATCCATATCCAGGGTTCGCCGTCGAAAATCGAGTGAAAAATCCCAACTCAGATCGATATAAATTGTCTCGAAATATCGTGCCCAAATCAAAGATCAAATCGTTATGCGAATAAACAATATACGTACAACTTATGTATTAATTTTCAATTGATCATTAGCTATACCCAATTCTTTTTATTTACATTTATTCCATTTCAATCAATTATCCACAATTTTCATTCCCATTTAAACTTCACATTCACTGTTTTGCTTATTATATTTTTCTAATACCAATTTTACTTAAGAACTTCATCATCAACTTCCTTAAATTTATTATAAATTTTTTATACAACTTCTTATATATATTTCCACTTCACATTTAATTTTATATCCATTTATATTCAAATTCAATTCCAATTTCAATTTGAACTCAATCTATCTTCCAAATTTTATATGTTGGATTGTATCGACCATATCCCCTACCATATTTGATTAACCAATTTCTTTAATTAGTTCCATTCACTAATTTATTTCAAATCTCAATAAATTTTTAACTCCAAACTTTTATTTTATTTAGTCCAACTCAAAATAAAATTTTCAATTTCACTTTATTTAACATGATTCAGTTAAATCTCATTCCAATATTCAATTTCAATTCCGTTTACTCACTAATTAAATTAATTAGCCCATCCACACATCTTATTTTCAACCTTAATAAATTCTAGTCCAATAAAATTTTTCATTTGGCTTACTTAGGCTCAATTTCTCAAAATTCACTCTTATTTAAATTAATTTAAGTTAAATTTCATTCCATAAAATCAAATTTCAAATTTTTATAAGTTATCAAACTTTCTAATATTCCATAAAACATTTCCAAATAAAATCCTAGAGTGTAACTTTTTATTCCCAATTTATTTCAAATCATTTTTGAAATCAATTACATATTCACAATCCATTTGTATATTAAATTATTCCTTTGCATTTCAAACCAATACTAGTTTTTTTCCAAAACAAAACTCCAATTTCAAATCATTAAGGTAGCATTTCCTCCATTGGAAACTCGAAATAATGTCGATGATGCTGTAGTCATCACCGAAATTATTTTCCAGCGACCAAAGTGAGTCGGTGCTTTTATTCCTTTGAAACCATTTTAAAAACATTTCAATTCAAAAATTATTCTCCAAATAACATCACTATTACTTCCCAACTTTGAAAAACATTTTCCAAACCAACGAGATTTAAATTCCCAAATTTCTAACTTTTAAATCCTTTTGAATCTATATTTATAAACCATATCATCTTTAAATATTCCTTTGGAATTTTATTCCATTTCAAATTATAAACCATATTTACAAAATCATATTTACAAAATCATATTTACAAAATCATATTTACAAATCATATTTTGTTATATGAGTTGCTTTATTAACTGTTGACTAAAAAATCAACTTTTTATTTCAATCACCACAATCACAAATGATAATGGTTTAATATTATCATTTCCTAACAACCAAGCAAACCATATATAACTATAGTAATTTACGAAAAGTATTCCTTTTATATATAAAATAATTTGGGTAAAATTATTTCATTTGCCCTATTTCAAAACAATACCGTGTCGAATTGCCATGTTCAAGTGTTTAGAGATCCCTATCAATAACGTTAGTTACTCGTATTAACCAGAATCCATAAGCCATTCAACAAACCAATCAACACAATATAAAACGATTTTATATCCACTAATAAATACGCGCTCACACACTCAAACTCATTATAGGGTGCTACTGACCCTATCTCTAATGAGTAATCCCCACCAGAGCCAAGGTTCTCGCTTAACCTTCAGCTCTGATACCAAGTGTAACGGTCTGGATTTTGGACCTCGGAAAATCGACACCAATATGTTCACTGTATTACATGCCAAGCAATCGAACGCTGGAAGTACCAGATCGTTAGGGTAAAAGAGAAAGAGGTGGAAAAAGAAAATATAAATACAACACGGAATCTCACAATCGCAGCGGAATAATATATGATAGAAAACATCATGTCTTTATACAAAAAGAAAACTATATCTGTTATTTACATATTACATCATTAGAGTACAACTCATCAATAGCACAATAATGGACAGTTATAATAACTTGTCCTCTCAAATGCTGAATATACAGCCTATAATACACAGCGGAATAAAAAACAAGTATGTGTGATACGTCATCGTCATCCAGCTCCTCTCTTGAGCTCTAAAGCATCTGTCATGTATCTGTAATACTCGGTCTAATCCGAGCATTATAATAAAATAACACCAGAGTCGGTCTGGAAACCAGTGTGCGAAAACACACTCAATTTGAATTATTAAAATTTTCAAAATCCTTTGGAAATCAAAGCTATATCGTAAGACCACACCACACATAAACACGACGGGTTTTTACCTTACGATAACCAAAGCATTTCATATCAAATCCTCTGATATTATAATAGTGCCTAAGTACGAATACTTATTCAAATAGCTGAAATTGTTACATTAATTGAATTCCAACATACTAGGCTCTACAACCAAAACCACAAAGGGTACGTATAGGAGAATGGATTCCATCCGAATGACTAGGCAATGGGGTATCACCTGTCATAGTACATGTCTAGAAACAGCGTACGGAGGACCAAGCCGGGATCCCTTGCAACACAAGACCGGACTGTACCTAACATGGATAGACTGAATATGCTATCACCCTGGGTGTTCCCACCCTTTTCCCGAGCTCCTTCCATGAATCGTGTAATAAAATAATATCCGAGGGTATCTAGAAAGGTGATAAACATACCCTAATTAGGTGCAATCCACTTAGCCTTGCTGCATCTCCCCTACATTTCAGCCATTCCCGGTTGATGAGGCTAGATGTTATGATTACCCTTTTAAGGGATTTTACTTAGAATGCTCGTTGTCCTCCAGTGACAATGTATTGATGGCATTCATCCATACAAGTCCATTTTGGGTCCGAACGAAACCGAAGGCACTATTCCTACCACATCCACTTTGGAATAATCCACTAGATTTTTAGCGATTAACCCTTGCACTTCACTGCTCCATCTTCGACTCCATTCTCTTGTTTTCACTGCGAAAACATACTCGTTGGATCGAAGTGGTTTTCGGACAACTTACCCGATCCCGTCTCTTCGAAACAACGTTCGATATTTCCGGTAAACTCAATCCCGGTTCTCTAGGAAATAAATATACGAAAATTTGATTAGAGATCACTCCTTACCATTAGTGGACGGATTTCCTTATCAACGTCCTAAAAGAACGAAACGAGTTTATACGTACAATATAGCACCTCGAACGGTAACTGTATCATATAATCCCTATATTTCTCCTAGATATCCCCAAAGTTATATTATTTGTCCAGGTTTGATAGTCGGTTATTTAACTATCAAATAAACAATCATACAATCGCAGATTCCATTTCCACTGTAAAGCACTAAGTCTTATTCAATTTAAATTTCAATCACTTAAATCCCTTTGTCCAAAATATATACTTTCTTACCGAATTTAGTATATTCACAAACTATTATTTCCAATGAAATTTGGAAACCTTTAAAATAATTTGGAAAGTACCACTGCGGTGTCAAACCATGGAATCACAGCTCAATGGTTGCGTCTCTATCCCACAGAAATCCAAGACTTAACTGCAGGCACTCACTGCATTTGATTTCGCCACGTGAGTATACCATTACTTCCCAAAAAATTTATTTAAATTTTTTTAAAATAATACTTATGAAATTTCTATAATAATTTTCCAAGTTAAACCTTAGGCAAATACTCTTTAAAATAAAAGTTATTATATAGTATTGAATACGGAATAATCTATCCCTTTAAAATAATAATACCGATTAATCTTTAAATAATAATTAACTTACTATAAACTAACTTTATTAATATTTAAATGTACTTTAAACAATTTTAAAACAACTAAATAATTAATTTTTCTGAAATATTCTTTCGATAAAATATATTTTCGAATTCCAATATAATCAGTCTAACATTTTTAAATCTCTCGCGATTTATTCCCAATTTAATTTACATCCCAATTCCGTAAATTCTCTTTCCACATTTCTAAAAATAAATCTACCATTTATTTTTAAACCGATTTACCTATCTCCTTTTAAATCCTCGCCGTGAATTTATAATTTCAATTTATCCATTTATAATCACTTCACTTTATTTATAAACCTTGTTTATAAATTCCATAGTCTCATTTCCCGTTTATAACGGTTTCACAACACTTAATTGATTTTAAATCGATTTCTAATTTAAATTTCATTTTTAAATTAATTTCTCAAATAACCCAACAATATTCCAAAACCCTACTAAAATCGGATTCCACTTTCTTTTCATGATCTTATTAAAAATCTAGTATAAAAATTTCATATCTTCTTTCCAAATTTCCTTTTTATCTTCCCAAACTATTATAAATCTTGATTTTCAAAAAATAAACCCCATTTTAACTTAACCAATATTGCTCAAGTTATATTATTTAAAATCCTTTAATTTACACTATTCAAAATCTCTATTTTTCCTTATTTCGAAATTATTAAGTACAAATTTAAACATCAAACTATTTATTTTTTCAAATTCATTTCCTTTAATAAATCCAATTTCCACTGTAGATATTTTACTTTCAATTTCCCTTTTTATTTTCTTTTAAAATTTTAATATTCATATTTATGGTATTTTAAAATGCCAAATTCTAACCAATAATACCATAGCATCCAATAAATTCAATTTCCACTATAATCTATCATGGATTATTGAAACAAATCATATCACTGAATTTGAAAATAATTTCAACATTTTTGAGGAATCCAGTTAGATCCCTCTAACTCGTTTCCCTGCATCACAGATGTTAATACAATATAAAAAATACTAATCCCAATACGAGAGGGATATCGTGGTATATAGAGTCATCCGCTATTATGCGGGATGCATAAAGTCTCATCTGCTATATATATGCGGGAATATCAATCACTCTAATATATATACTACTGTATATAAAATATCACATTCAAATGATAATAATTTATCAATTCTATCAATCAGTCAATAATTAATTTTAACTATTTAAAATTAATTGCGGTAATCTAAAATTGAGTGAGATTAACTCACCATGATTTTACCATCGCTTCTGCATTTCGTTCCGATTAATTTGAACGCGTTTGAATTTATCTAAAAATTTCAGAAGCTCCAAATTCATCTAAACCAATTCCTATGCGTAGATGATGACAATACGATCCCAAACGCAACTTAAATCGTTTAATTCTGACATCACATGAAGAAGGTACAATACTTTTAAAATAACAATCAATATAAATTAATTAATAACCTTATTATCTAATTCAAAGCTAACATTACCCTATTCCAATGCTCGGCCCACAAATACCAGCCCACAATCCCTTCTTCTTCGCTCCCATTTTCTTCTTTCACTCTGATACTCCTGTGCACGAACAAGGAGAAGAGGCCATGCACAATACTGACACGCAAAATTCCTCCATGAACCATCGAACCGGCATCGCCAACGTTCTTCCCATCGAAATCTCCACCTGCCTATACCATAAAACCGATGCCCAGACTTCAATATACGAACGTGACTTGCTGCCTTCATCGCCGTCATACAACATATCGCGATCCCCCTATGGCGATCTATTGAATAGGCTAGTATATGATTTTTGTTTGATGATAATAAACATATATATATATATATATATTCATTTAAATGTATTTCTGAATGTACTATTCTATTTTGCACATAAGTAATAAATATTTGCTGAATAAAATAAATAACACATAATTTAAATTCAAACAGATATTTTGTTCAAACAAATATTTATTACAATCTTGAATAGTATAAATTTGAGCACACGCATACACACACACACAAAATTTCAACTACGGTACAATTTTGATTACATCACAATTTTCCATTTACATTTGCACCTCACTACATTTCACTCATTCACTTGAATTTGATCTTCAACTTTATTCCAAATTGAATCCAGCATTTGAGCAATCGGCAAAATAAACACTAGCGCAGTAAAATTGAAAAGAAAATATTTTGCAGTGAAAAATAAAAAGCATTTTGAAAATATTATTTGCCTCGGTTGTTTGGGTTGTTTGTCATCATTTAATTTTGAATACATCAAATACAAACAACTTATGACATGCACAGCCTATCACTGTACATGCCACAAGGCCGTGTACACCGATATACACTTGATGAAATTACGGGGATAGGTGAGCACAAGGTCAAACCCAAATCAAAAGTCGGGTTCAACTCAAGTGAAATACAAGTAAAGTCACGATATTAGCACAAGGTCAAACTCAAGTGAAATACAAGTAAACCATGAAATGCAAACCGTCTCGAAGAAAATGAGAAATCAATGCATAGACTCGAATGAAACAGTGATACCAGAGACTACAAGAACAACAAACAACAATGTCTGGACTAAATGCATATGAATTTCAAGTAAGACAGTGATCAAGAGACAGTCAAACAAGAGCATTCAATCTCGAACAATAACGAAGTTGTTTATAGTTTTACAGGAACAAGGACGAAGTCAATTCTCAAAGCAAATGCAAAGTCAAAGGTAAAATTCTCATCTCAAAAATATAATCACAAAACTCATAGTGATCGAAATTGAACAAATAAATATTATCACAAAACTCAAGCAGAACCAGTTCAAATGAGAATCAAATAAAGTCACAGAGGATTTCAAACCAAAGTCAAGGCCGAGTTCAATCTGAATTTATCAAGTCATGTAATAGCAGGGTGCAAGTTGAACATGTCAACACAAATTCAATGCACCAGAAAAATCAAAACTTCCAGATAATCACAATTTTTAATACCGTGGTAGCCAAGGAATCAAATTAGAATCAAGCCGTGACAAGCAAGCAAATTATACGAATTGAAGATGTCAGATGCCATCTCAAGCATTCAAGCATAATCAAGTGGTCGAGAAAAATCATCAAACGATAAAATACGAATGAGATTATAGGAATTAAAATCCTATATAAACCATTAACATCATCGGCCTAAAAATGATCGAGTTCAAGCAAGAGAATCAGTAAAGCAAAAGGCATAAATCACGTCCCATTAAAATCGAACTCGATCGAAGCAGCCGAAGCTAAGCAACGGGTGATTGATTATCAAAGTAATCATGAGAATCGTATATTCAATCGATTAACATTCATACGACGACTTCTAATTTCCAAATCACTAATTTTATCTAAGAGGAACGAACGAGTAACAAAAAGGATAACGTTGTCACAAACGAAAGAAAAGGAATGGGCCAAAGATATAATAGATAAAGGGGATTATTTTCTTGTCATTTAACATATTTGAGCCGACTTTGGTAACTAACTTTAGGCTAATATTGAACATTAGTGTTTTTTTTAAATTGTTTTTAAATTTGTAATTTTCTTTTAAATTTTGTAATTTACTAGTCGTGTGACTAGGGGACGAACTACGGTGGTGTAGTTCGAGAATTCGCAACTCAGTGGCTGAGTTATGGTAGGGTTTTGAGCGTAGAGTTAGGTTAGTCGATAGCGGGTGTCGCGAGTTTACGTATGTAAGATTCTGACTACTTAAGTTCTAGTAGAAATTTGGAGGCAACACGTAGGCAAAACCGCAGGGTTTTGCCGAAGCTGGGTAAATCTGTGTGTTCTATTTCTGCATTTTATATTCTACTATTATCTATGCTGCTGCTATTCTGCTGTGATCAGTGCTGCGATTATTTTATAAACTTCCGCATTAAATTTTTGTAGTTATTAGTATCACCATATTCACCCCTCTTTAGGGTGAAATCGATCCTACAAGTGTATCAGAGCTAGGAACAAAGGCCATTTTTGTTTTAAAATTTGATTTTTAAAAAACTAATTTTGGTTTTTCAAATTTGAATTTTAAAATGGCTTCTTTTAATAATGCTTGTGTTGAGGGTCGGTCCAACAATTTTCCCCTGTTTTTGATGGAACAGATTTTTTGAATTGGAAATTAAAAATGGAATTTTATTTAAAATATGTTAATGTTAAATGTTGGGATATAATTGAAAATGGATGTGATATAATAGATGAGAAATATACTTCGATTAATGCTCTTGCTATGCAAATACTATATTCTCATATTAATCAAGATAATTTTAACTTTATTTCTCATTGTGAAAATGCACAGGAAATCTGGAATACTTTTGATGCAATATATGGTGCAAAAGTTAACAGCAATGAGAGGTCCCCCATAATCAACTTAGAAACTTACTTGACAGGACTGGTAAAATGCCCCAGTGATTAAGATTTAATAGCCGATGAGATAAGTAATTTTCCAGTCAATGATTTAGTTCTCTTGTGCCAAAAAGTAATTGAAAATAATAAAGCTCTTGAGTTGAAAAATAATAAGTTGGAAAAGGAGCAAGCTAAACTTCATCAGGAAAATAATGATTTGGAAAAAGAGATAAAAAACATAAAGAAAAAAAAGAATTCTAATTGCAAAAGTTGTTCGAATCATGAAAAACAATTTTTCGGCCTTCTTGATAACTTTCAAAAGTTAGAAAACAAAATTTTAATTCGAGAGAAAAACAAAACCGAGTTAATTTGTAAAAACAACATTTTGCAAAAAGAGTTGGATAGCTTTAAGAAGTCAGAAATTTCTAAATTTGCTATTTTTGAAAAGAAATTAAACGAGATAAACGAAAATTTCAAAACCCTTGAAAAAGAAAACTTGATTTTGAGAAAATCTGGAATTATTCAATTAATCACGAGTTTGAAAAGGAGATTGAAGAAATCAAGGATTTTGAAAAAATTGAATTAAAAAAACTCCAATTCTTTGAAACCGAGATGCTAGAAATTGAGAACAAAATTCGAGAGCTTAAAAATGATAATATGGAATTGAAAATGAAAATTTTTGAAAAGAGAGAAAGTACCATTGGTTGTTATTTGAAGCTAATAAATGAAAATAAACTTTTAAAATCCAAAGCTAATAAACTTGAGTTGGTTACTCGAAAATTTTTCACTAAAGATAAATCATTTAATATACTCTTAGAAAATCAACTCTTCGAGAATGAAAGGAATGAATTTGGATTTGAAAAAGTGTCAAAATATGAACAAACAACTCTATTAAAGGGAAAAGTGTGATACCCAAACACGTGGAAACCATACAAATTTGGGTTCCCGAAGGCACGAATATAAAATTCCTCAAAGTTAAACAAATCTAAGTGGCGAAAGGAACATATATAAATAGTTTTAGGTCTTCACAATCATTTGCCACTAACAACCATGGACCTATAAAAACAAATAGGTCGCACAAATCTTCTCTCTTGTAGGTATGGTGGCACGCTAAGGAACAACAAGAGTGTTAACTTGATTCTGGCTGTTTCAGGCATACAACAGACGACAAATCAAAGTTCGTTAGCCTAGTATAAAGGTGGAAGAATCACAATGGGCAACAACGAAATATTATCGGTAAAGGTAAAATAGATAATGGTATATTCATCTTGAACGATTTATTAAATGTGATAATCTAGACCATAATCAGATTTAAATCAGCCAGTTATATGATAATAAAATAAATGTTGATCTTGATTCTGACTCATTTGATATGGTCTTAATTGACTTGTTCTTATATTTTGATTCTGATTTGTGCAAAAATGTTGATCAATCATCGTTTCATTCTTGAACTATTTCAAGTAGATTTGTTTGGACAAAGGATGTTGTGTTATTTCAAGATATTCATGGATATATTTGGTCATTATGTTTACTGTTTCGGTTCAAAAGAACGCTGTAAAAAGGATTTTAAGGAATTTGTTGCAACTTCACAGTCTATTCTATCATATCCAACAAATGATAATTTTGAGTCAAAGGAAATTCAGATGTTGATCACACTGGTAATCTAGTTGATAGAAAAATTACTAGTGGAACATGATTTATGTAGAGACATTCATTAGCTGCATCGCATTTTCAAAGAAAAAATCTGCGTTTTTTTCATTACAAATAATTTTCAAATTAGTAGACATTTTTTCATATAAAACCCCTTCCATAAAATAGTCATTGTTGACCTTGTTTCGGATTAGTCATTTTAGAAAATTTGATTTTATAATTATTTGTGGATTTGATCTTAAATGACTATATTGACTAATCTGACTCCCTACTGATTATCGAAAAGATAAATAGTGATTGAAAAAGTGATGAGTGTTGATATTAATCATATATTATAACTTGAGACGGTATAACTAGTAAATTTCTTTAGAAATTCAAACAAGAGTTATAAAAACTTTTTGTTTGGTAAAAATTCCATGACCATCTCTATTGCTATCATAATTCTATCAACCATCACTCATGAATATCCAATATAGTATGTCAATACGTGGTATTTTAAACGGGAAATCATCCGTTTTTTAGATTATTATATTTTTAGCAATAAAAACATCCAAAGTATTCACTCTCATTTAAAAGTTCTCATTGTTATGGATGGGTGAATTACTTCGAAATTTTGATTATGTGCTTTCATGCTCATTTAATTTAAAAGTCCTCACGGTTATGCATGTATGGAACACATATCAAAATTGATTGATTAAATAAAGTTGATTTTAATCCCATTTAAAAGTCCTTACAATTATGCGTGGTTAGAAGATACATGAATTCATTTTTTATATAAATAAGGAATACTACTAATCTCATTTAAAAGTACTAATAGTTATGCATGGTTAGTAGATATTCAAATTCCCGATATTAATATACCACAAATAGACACGACTATATGATCTTATATGATGACATCATCCCTATCATTTTAAAGTGCAATATGCGCCTAAAATAATATTTATGATTAATTTTTGATTTTTTATTGAAAATTAGTATTTATACTCGATCGGGTATTAATGTTGTATTAATATCTATCACTTTATCTCTATTTTTCTAACACTATTGCTCTTTTGCTGATAATAAAAGGGGGAGAGCAAAGTTAATATTTTGGCAAGTAAAGGTCAAGTATTTCATTTTGTATATTCTATTTGCATCTAGGCTCACTGGCATATTATTATTTATTTTCATGCGTATATGAAGGGGGAGCTTTGTGTAGAGAGACGACATTCAAATAGGGGGAGCAAATTGAATGACCAAATACATTTAATAAATTCAAAATCTAAAATACATGTTGTTATCATCAAAAGGGGGAGGTTGTAGAATATGCTAGTCTATGATTTTTGTTTGATGATAATAAACATATATATATATATATATATTCATTTAAATGTATTTTTTAATGTACTATATTATTTTCCACATAATTAATAAATATTTGCTGAATAAAATAAATAACATAGAATTTGAATTCAAATTAATTTTTTATTCAAACTAATATTTATTTCAGTCTTGAATAGTATAACTTTGAGCTCTCACTATATATATACACAATTTCAACTACAATACAATTTTGATTACATCACAATTTTGATTGCATCACAATTTTCCATTACATTTGCACCTCACTACATTTCACTCATTCACTTGTATTTGATCTTCGACTCTATTCCAGATTGAATCCATCATCTGAGCAATCTGCAAAATAAACACTAACGCAGTAAAATTGAAAAGAAAATATTTACAGTGAAAAATAAAATGTATTTTGAAAATATTATTTGCCTTAGTTATTGGGGTTTTTCGTCATCATTTAATTTTGAATTCATCAAACACGAACAACTTGTGACATGCACAGTGTATCACTGTATATGCCACAAAGCCGTGCACACCGATATACACTTGACAAAATTACAGGGACAAGTGAGCATAAGCTCAAACCCAAATCAAAAGTCGGGTTCAACTCAAGTGAAACACAAATAAAGTCACAATATTAGCACAAGGTCAAACCCGAGCTATAAGCTGGATTCAACTCGGGTGCAATGCGAAAAACCAATCCAAATGTACAAATGCAATAAAATGGTCGGGAGCACCCCAGACCCGAGCACACATGAAGTTCAAATTCTAACCAGACCAAATTGAAACAGAAACAAAACTACACCAGTGAAAGAGATCGGTACAACATCAATATAACATATTCAATGAACTGGTCAGAGCAACCAAACTACATGAAGTCTAAACATGAATCAAGTACATACCTACAAGAACTAAGTACATATGAACTCGTGAATAAAAGTGCAGACAAACATGCCCAGTTCTAACATGAACATAAATGCAATGACAAAAGGCAAAAATATATATCAAGTGGTATGATGACCAAAGGCAACTCCAAGCATGCAAATACAAGTCGATGAAGCGGACCATCAACCAGACTATATACATACATGCAAGAGCAACACAATAAAATGAACCAGAGGTAGACAAGACCACAATGTACCAGATAAGTGAAATATGGATATGACATTGATGTGCACATGTAAAATTATCAGATCAAGCTGCATCAAAGGCATGCACAATGACAACAAATGTTTTCAAGCAATTGAAAACCAGTACAATGCACACCAGGGACCAGCAAACCATGAAATGTAAACTGTTTCGAAGCAAATGAGAACACAATGCATAAACTCGAATGAAACAGTGATATCAGAGAGGACAAGAATAGCAAACAACAATGTCTGGACTAAATACATATGAATTCCAAGCAAGACAGTGATCAAGAGACAGTCAAACAAGTGCATTCAATCTCAAACAAAAACGAAGCTGTTTACAATCTTACAGGAACCAGGTCGAAGTCAATTCTCAAAGCAAATGCAAAGTCAAAGATAAAATTCTCATCTCAAAAATATCGTCACAAAACTCAAGCAGAACCAGTTCAAATAAGAATAAAATAAAGTCACAGGGGATTTCAAACCAAAGTCAAGGCCGAGTTCAATCGGAATTTATCAAGTCATGTAACAGCAGGGTACAAGTTGAACATGTCAATATAAATTCAAAGCACCAGAAAAATCAAAACTTCTAAATAATCACAATTTTCAACACCGTGGTGGCCAAGGAATCAAATCAGAATCAAGCCGTGACAAGCAAGCAAATTATACGAATTGAAGAAGTCAGAAATCATCTCAAGCATTCAAGCATAATCAAGTGGTCGAGAAAAATCATCAGACGATAAAATACGAACGAGATTATAGGAATTGAAATCCTATATAAACCATTAACATCGTCGGCCTAAAAATCTTCGAGTTCAAGCAAGCCAATCAGTAAAGCAAAAAGCATAAATCACGTACCATTAAAATCGAACTCGATCAAAGTAGTCAAAGCTAAGCAACAGACGATTGATCGTCAAAGCAATCACGAGAATCATCTATCCGATCGATCAACATTCAAGCGGCGAAATTTCCATAGCCCTAATTTTATCAGAGGGGAACGAACGAGTAACAAAAAGGATAAGCCATTGTCACAGACGAAAGAAAAGGAATGGGCCGAAGATATAAAAGATAAAGGGGATAATTTTCTTATCACTTAACATATTTGGGCCGACTTTGATAATTACCTTTGGGCTTCTATTAAATATTAGGGTTTTGTTTTTAAATTTGTAATTTTCTTTTAAACTTTGTATTTATTAGTCGTGTGACTAGAGGACGAACTACGGTGGTGTAGTTCGAGAATTCACAACTCAGTGGCTGAATTATGGCTGGGTTTTAAGCATAGAGTTAGGTTAGTCGATAACGGGTGTCGTGAGTTTACTTGTGTAACCGTCTGAATACTTAATTTCGAGTAGAAACCTTGGGGGCAACACGTAGGCAGGGTTTTGTCGAAGCTGGGTAAATATGTATGTTCTATTTCTGCATTTTTATGTTTTACTGTTATCTTTGCTGCTATTATTCTGCTTTGATCAATGCTGTGATTATTTTATAAACTTCTGCATTAAATTTTTATAATTATTGGTATCACCCTATTCACCCCCCTTCTAGGGTGAAATCGATCCTACAAGTGGTATCAGATCTAGGATAAAAGCCATTTTTATTTTGAAATTTGAGTTTTCAAAAGCCAATTTTTGTTTTACAAATTCAAAATTTTAAAATAGCTTCTTTTAATAATGCTTGTAACAAGGGTCGGTTCAATATTATTCCCCCTGTTTTTGATGGAACGGATTTTTTGAATTGGAAATTAAAAATGGAATTTTATTTAAAATCTGTTAATGTTAAATGTTGGAATATTATTGAAAATGGGTGTGATATAATAGATGCGAAAAATACTTCGATTAATGCTCTTGCTATGCATATAATATATTCTCGTATTAATCAAGATAATTTTAACTTTATTTCTCATTGTGAAAATGCACAGGAATTCTGGAATATTTTTGATGCAATATATGGTGCTAAAGTCAACAGCAATGAGAGGTCCCCCATAATCAACTCAGAAACGTACTTGACAGGACTGGCAAAATGCAGCAAAGATGAAGATTCAATAGCCGGTGAGATAAATGATTTTCCAATCAATGATTTAGTTCTCTTATGCCAAAAAGTAATTGAAAATAATAAAGCTCTTGAGTTTAAAAATAATAAGTTGGAAAGGGAGCAAGCTAAACTTTATCAGAAAAATAATGATTTGGAAAACGAGCATAAAAATATAAAGAAAAATAGAATTCTAATTGCAAAAGGTGTTTGAATCATGAAAAATAATTTTCCCATCTTCGTGAAAACTTTCAAAAGTTAGAAAACGAAATTTTAATTCGAGAGAAAACAAAACCGAGTTGATTTGTAAAAACAACATTTTGCAAAAAGAGTTAGACAGCTTTAAGAAGTCAGAAATTTCTAAATATGCGATTTTTTTAAAGAAATTAAATAAGATCAATGAAATTTCAAAACCCTTGAAGAAAAAAACTTGATTTTGAGAAAATTTGAAATTATTCAACTAAATCATGAGTTTGAAAAGGAGATTGAATAAAATCAAGGATTTTGGAAGAATTGAATTTAGAAAACGCCAAATCTTTGAAACCGAGATGCTAGAAATTGAGAATAAAATTTGAGAGTTTAAAAATGAAAATATGGAATTGAAAATGAAAATTTTTGAAAGGAGAGAAAGTACCATTAGTTGTTGTTCAAAGCTAATAAATGAAAATAAACTTTTAAAATCCAAAGTTAATAAACTTGAATTGGTTACTCGAAATTTTTTCACTGGAGATAAATCATTTAATATACTCTTAGAAAATCAACTCTTTGAGAATGAAAGGAATGCATTTGGATTTGAAAAGTGTCAAAATATGAACAGACAACTAATAACTCTGTTAAAGGGGAAAATGTGATACCCAAACACGTGAAAACCATACCAATTTGGGTTCCCAAAGGCATGAATATAAAATCCCCCAAAGTCGAACAAATCTAGATGCCGCAAAGAACATATATAAATAGTTTTAGGTCTCCACAAACATATTTTCCAAAATCATTTTCCACTAACAACTATGGACCTATAAAAACAACCAGGTCACAAAAATCTTCTCTCGTGTAGGTATGGTGGCACGTTAAGGAACAACAAGAGTGTTAATTGGATTCTGGCTATTCCAGGCATAAAACGGGCGATAAATCAAAGTTTCTTAGCCTAGTATAAAGGTGGAAGAATCACAATGGGAAACAACGAAACATTATCGGTAAGGGTAAAATAGGTAACGGTATATTCATCTTAAACGATATATTAAATGTGATAATCTGCACCATAATCAGATTTAAATCAGCCAGTTATATAATAATAAAATAAATGTTGATCTTGATTCTGACTCATTTGATATGGTCTTAGTTGACTTTTTCTTATTTTTTGATTCTGATTTGTGTAAAAATGTTGACCAGTCATCGTTTCATTCTTGAACTATTCCATATAGATTTTTTTGGACAAATGATGTTGTGTTATTTCAAGATATTCGTGGTTATATTTGGTCATTATGTTCACTATTTTGGTTCAAAACGCTGTAAAAAGGATTTTAAGGAATTTGTTGCAACTTCACAGTCTGGTCTATCATATCCAACAAATGACAATTTTGAATCAAAGGAAATTCAGATGCAGATCACACTGGTAATCTAGTTGATAAAAAAATTACTAGTGGAACATGTTTATGTAGAGACATTCATTAGTTGCATTGCATTTTCAAAGAAAAAATCTGCATATTTTTCATTTCAAATAATTTTCAAATTAGTAGACATTTTTTCGTATAAAACTCCTTCCATAAAATAGTCGTTGTTGACCTTGTTTCAGATTAGTCGTTTTAGAAAATTAGATTTTATAATTATTTTTTGATTTGATCTTAAATGACTACAATGACTAATGTGACTCCCTACCGATTATCCAAAAAGATAAATAGTGATTGAAAAAGTGATGAGTGTTGATATTAATCATATATTATAACTTGAGACAGTATAATTAGTAAATTTCTTTAGAAACTCAAACAAGAGTTATAAAACAAATTTGTTTGGTAAAAGTTCCATGACCATCTCTATTGCTATCATATTTCAATCAAGCATCACTCATCAAAATCCAATATAGTATGTCAAACGTTGGTATTTTAAACGGGAATCATCCGTTTTTCAATTTATTATATTTTTAGCAATAAAAACATCCAATGTATTCACTCTCATTTAAAAGTCCTCACGATTATCTCATTTAAAAGTCCTCACGGTTATGGATGGATGAATTACTATGAATTTTTGATTATGTGCTTTCATGCTCATTTAAAAGTCCTCACGGTTATGCATGTATGGAACTGTAACGACCCGTAAATTTCGATAATTTAATTTGTTTGTTTAATAGGATTTCTAATTTAAATTTAGGAAGAAACAGAAATTTTATTTATTTTCATATTAACTACCTGTCATAGTTATATTTATTTTTATTTCGTAGTTAATACGAAATAAAAATAAATATAACTATGACAGGTAGTTAATATGCAAATAAATAAGATTTCTGTTTCTTCCTAAATTTAAATTAGAAATCCTATTAAACAAACAAATTAAATTATCGAAATTTACGGGTCGTTACAGGAACGCATATCAAAATTGATTGATTAAATAGACAAATAGATTCTAATCCCATTTAAAAGTCCTCACGGTTATGCGTGGTTAGAAGATACTTGAATTCATTTTTTTATAAAAATTGGGAATACCACTAATCTCATTCAAAAGTCCTAATGGTTTTGCATGGTTAGTAGATATTCAAATTCCTGATATTAATATACCACAAATAGACACGACTATATAATCTTATATGATGACATCATCCTATCATTCTAAAGTGGAATATGCGCCTAACAGAATATTTATGATTATCGTTTGACTTTTTATTGAGAATTAGTATTTATACTCGATTACGTATTAATGTTGTATCAATATCTATCACTTTATCTCTATTGTTCTAACACTATTACTCTTTTGCCGATAACAAAAAGGGGAGAGAAAAGTAAAGATTTTGGCAAGTAAATGTCAAATATTTTATTTTATATTTTCTATTTGCATCTAGGCTCATTGGAATATTTTTATTTATTTTCATGCATATATGAAGGGGCAGATTTGTGTAGAGAGGGAGCATTCGAATACGGGAGCAAATTGAATCACCAAATACATTAAAAAAATTCAAAATCTTAAATATATGTTTGTTATCATCAAAAGGGGGAGATTGTTGAATATGCTAGTATATGATTTTTGTTTGATGATAATAAGCATATATATATATATATATATATATATATTCATTTAAATGTATTTGTTAATATACTATTTTATTTTTCACGTAATTAATAAATATTTGCTGAATAAAATAAATAACACAAAATTTAAATTCAAACGGATATTTTAATCAAACAAATATTTATTACAATCTTGAATAGTACAAATTTGAGCTCTCACTATATATATATGTGTGTGTGTGTGTGTGTATACACATACACAATTTCAACTACAATACAATTTTGATTACATCACAATTTTGATTACATCACAATTTTCCATTTATATTTGCACCACACTACATTTCACTCATTCACTTGTATTTGATCTTCAACTCTGTTCCAGATTGGATCCAGCGTATGAGCAATCTACAAAGTAAACATTAACGCGGTAAAATTGAAAAGAAAATGTAACAACCCGCATATTTTACGATTATATACTTAAATGTTTCATTTAAATATAGCATCGTTAGTTGTTTTAAAGTCTGAAATGCTACTTTTTGTAAACAGTCGAATTAGGACTCGAGACTACTTCCATTGAGTCCAAAATGGCATTTGCGACCTTTTTGAGTATAAACATCGATATGTTTGGAGTTGAGTAGAATTTTTCTATTTTTCTATTGGGCTTTGGTTTTGGGTTTCAACCCACGAACCTATCTAATACCCTAACTCCTCCTCCAACTCCTCTTCATTCATTCTATTATTTCCAAACACACGAGCTAAAGGAAAATGGGGGAAGGAAAGGGAAATTAAAACTCCTAAACCCTAGATTACTAGGAAATTCAAGGTTCAAGCTCCAAAATCAAAGAAAAGCTTAGGTAAGCATCCTCTTCTTCTACTCCACCTCAATCTCTCTCCAATTTCCAGAAAATCCTATAACCTAATTTAGGTAATATTTGCATTTTATCATAGATTGAGGGTTCTTGAAGTTAAGTGGAGGAGAGATTGATTTTACCTTGTTTTAAAGCTTCTCATACGCTGTTTTTGGGTTTAAAGGTGAGTTCTTGAACTTACATTTATATCTATAGCTTTCATTGTTGTTAGGTATGAATTCCTAACATCTATTTCATGTTCATTTGGTTTTGATTTGAATTGATTTGGTGAATTTTTCAATTTTGGTGTTTTGAAGTCAAAATCTTTAAAGATCCTATCTTGGATGTTTGGACATGATATTCGGGGTGTATCGAAGAGCCTATAAGACTGGGTTGTCGCTTGGCATAAATCTCTAGTCTCTGTCGCTCGTCCGATCGCTTCCGAATTGATTTGGCCATCATTGGCCAAGGCAAATTCTGCCCAGGTCCAGGTGACCAGACGTTTGGTAGGGGTCCCTGGAAAAATTATATAATGAACGCAGAAAATAAAATGGCGGACAAAAGAACCAAACGTCTAGTTCAACCGGTCATACGTCTGGTTAGGGGTTCTGGAGATTTCACAGCAAAGGAAAAATATAAAGAAAATGGCCGAACCCTAGGTCAGACGTCTGGCCAATCCAACCTAACGTCTGGTTCTGTGCAATTCCGCCATTTCGCCTATTTATGTGTGGATTTCCAATTTTTATCGATTTGTATTGATCCGATTAGAGGTTGTCATTTATTATCGACTTTGAAGGCTTTTTTTCAATGTTTTTGGGAATATCCATTTTGATAGATTTGGTACCGATTTCTATGGCTTTGATTCACGTCATCGTATGTGAATTTTTGGTGATTGATTGTTTTTTTACAATCATTTCTGTGATTTGTCACGTTAAAATACAAAGGTTTTTATACTTGTAGTAAATATTCAAACTCTTTTACAAAAATGATTTCAATATTACGTTTAATACAAAGCTCGTTTTAAAAACTATTTTTCAATCTATTAGTATATACAAACATTTACCTCATTCGTATGAGAAATCTAATTAAACGACTTAGCAAAACAAGTGGTATGAAACGCTTGCATTTTCTTCGTCGGTTAATTCTTGGACTTGTTCAATTGAACTCTTGCGACAATTTTCGAGTCGAAATCTACAATTTGTTCATAAATATTTAAATTAAGCCAGTGGTTATGGGACATGAAGCTAAACTCATTTATTTACTAGCTTAGTGTAATTTACACTTCTTATCGATCAATGGTGATCGTTTTGAGTTTTAGACTAGCGTTGTGCGATGTCTCATAGTCCGCAATGGGGGACTATACCCTGTTTGGAGGAGCTTCGGCTCAAAATCCATAAAGGGGGGCTATACCCTGTTTGGAGGAGTTTCGTCTCATAGTCCGCAAAGGGGGACTATACCCAGTTTGGAAGAGCTTCGGCTCATAGTCTATAAAGGGGGACTATACCTTGTTTGGAGGAGCTCCGGCTCATTTTATGGGATAGCGACCCATTCGTGATACACATGTTGGTGAGTTTTCATGCTCCCGTTTGTGATAAGCCTTTTTCCTCCTCTTTATGCTTTTTGGATTTTCTATTATGGATTTCTGGAATTTTTGTGGTTCGCCTATTCTGTATTGATAAGCTTTATCAATATTTGAGGTTTGGTGAATAAGCTAAAGAACATGACATTCTTTTTGATGTTTCGAGGAGATTTGAGATATTGTATGATTTTCATTGTTATCATATATTTTTGTTATATCTCTTATCCTATCTCATCTTTTATGATAATTATATCTAGACTGATCCGTTTATTATTTTTCTTCTTAAATAATACTCGGGTCAGACCGAGGTGTTTCAGGTGCTTCTACTTGACTTCTTATCAGGGATCATCATCTGACTTTTGGCTAACTACTTTAGCTTAGTAGTTTTTTTGTTTTTATACATTCGAGATAGAGACTCCTTGAAGTATATTTATTCTTTTGTGATGTAGTGGGTCTTGTTTGACCACTACTTTGATGTACACTCCTATGTGTTATATTCATATATGTTTCGCCTTAGTGATATGAATATCTGTGACTGATTCATGTTATGCTTATCTATACTATTATATTATTACTGAGTTCCATTTCACCAGCACAGAAGCCTCCAAGTTTTTTTTGAAACGAAAAGTCACGACTCCTTTGTATAATCATTTCTTCGTTTCCTTCTTTCCTGTCATCTTTCAGTTCTCCTCCTTTCTATAATCAATTCTTCGTTTCTTTCTCTCCTGTCATCTTTCAATTCTCCTCCTTTCTATAATCAATTCTTCGTTTCTTTCTCTACACTACAAGGAAATAGCTTGGGTTTCTGTCATTAATCCTTGCTTTATCCATTTATCCGAACACTCTCTTTTTCGATTGCTTCAATCAGCCCTAGATCTGCTCACATAGGCATCAGTAACTCAGCATAATCCACCATTTTCTCCTCGCTATTGGAAATAACATATATTCAAGGTACTGATTTCAGATTTTTTACTATTTATATTCGTTTTTGTATGTTTTTTGGCTAAATTAATTTCTTAATTGTTTGTTACTTCATCGTTTTGCAGTTACTAATGAAATAATTAATCGGTTATGAACTTGAATTCGAGATTAATATATGCCTGAAACGGTGCAAATCATTTGAATTCAAGATTTTTTTTTTAAATTCATGTTTTATGTTTCCAACTCAATTAACACTCATGTCTGAACTCACGTGTTAAGTATATTGATTAGGGAAAACAATCTTATTTAAAATTGGAAATATGTTCGAACTAAAGTTTAGAATCCCTATTTTAGTTGCTTTTCTTCCTTACAATAATATTATCTGGCTGCCAAGTATGCTCCGGCCCTGATTTTTTTTTCGTGTTAATTAATGATTTGTTTCGCTTTGTTGTTCCTGCATTTTTTCACTCTGCACCTCTTCTATCTCCGCTGTTTTGTATTCTCCGTCTTTTCTCTCTTTATTTGTTTTCCATATTCCGTTAACAGTATAACAAGTTTATTACATTCAAAAGAGAATGCCCAAATTTATGAAACAGTAATGGTAATGAATTAAATTATGCTTTTGTTGTAGGAAGCCTTGGGTCGTATCCAGTCATCGACAGCATTGTGGTCACCAAGATCTTCTCATCTAGCAACACTGTAGGAACCAAACATTCACCTGATTTAAGGTATAACTTTTAAAGGTTTTAATTTTCCTGCATGTTTATTGTTTTTATGGCGATTCAAAAGTATTTGGATGTGTTGGCGCTTACAATGCATGGAGGTAAAGCAATAGGCGAGACTTCATAGATTGGAGGTAAAGCAATGCCCTTTTATAAATTTGTTGATTTCAACATTTTTTATTTTCAATTTTCAATTTTGTTTTTGATTAACATTGTGATACTATAAGCCATTTATCACATGTAAGGGTGCATCTACACTTCCCAGGCACACAATCAACCCCCTGCTAGATATTTATATTAGTTATCTTGCTGAACGAGAATGGGTACACTGATAGATGGATGATATATCAAAAGCACTAGAGAAAAAACACTCACAACAATAATTTGTTTTGTTGCCTTTCCTGTTTATGTTTCCTTTACAAGTGATTGGCTATAGATTCATTGCCTTTTGACAATGAAAAGAATTTAGCCAGCTAGCCTAATTAGTTACAAGGGATCATATGTAACCAACACTATATGTTTACATGATAATGAATGAAATAGTAGGATGAATTTAGCAACTTCTTTCTTCTACACATTTTCTGCATTTGCCTCTCTCTCATCTTTTCCTTTAATTATCCTTCCCTCTTCTAGCAAAACTCATGGTTTTGCTGCTCAAGTGACAAAATATAGTAGGTACCCCCATCTCATTGTCTTTGATTTATTGGTATAAACATAGCCCCAACAATGTTAGAATCAAAAAAAGTAGAACACCAATACCAAATTATGCTTCGCCTCAATATAACATATTTTCCTATTATTTTATTAATGATGTGAAATACATATTTGTTTCAATGAAAACTATAGGTGTCGCCACTTTTTTTATGTTGTGAAGCATATCAATTTATGTCAAATGACATACTCAGAAGGTGAATTAAATTTAGTTTATAAATCACTACCTTTGCTGGTGTAGTCACCAAGTATATTTATTGATAATGCATTAATAATTTCTAACATAAAGCAATGATAAATTATTTTGTGTTCATGGCCATTGGTTCTTCTGATTATGCCATTGAATCTATCTTTTAAATTCACATTTAGTTGCATGATATGATAACTAATGTTAGAATATATTAATATATAAAATAATAATTCATTTCAAGCTGCATTATTTGAAAATTAAGTAGAAATGATGGAGATAATTAGGTTTATAATGGTTTAGCTATTTTTTCTACAACTTTACGTTAGTACTCGGTAGTAGTAATTTTAATGTTTATATTTTGACAACTTGATTTTAATCGGTTTTTTCATTTGTGTTTGAAAACACAGTCAATTACCTATTTGCTAACAAAATCAAGCTGGTTGTTAGTATTATATTTTTTAATTGCTAACTATTTTTGCAATGGATATAATAATAGTATGCTGGGATAAACTCATTGTTGCAAGTGGGATTACACATCATCCAACTAACAACTAGCATTTCAGAGTGACCAACGCGCACTCCAAAAGATAGGCTAAGGTATGGTATAACTAACTGAAAGTGTACGTGCGGTACTAAGGATCGTGTAATATGATATATAAATGAGAAAACTGATAATAGCAGTAAAATAAAAATTAAAGTAAGCACACCAGCAATTTTTAACTGGTTCAAACTTCCCGTTCTACGTCCAGTCCCAGAATATCCTCTGGATTTAGACTAAAACCCCTCACTTAACCCGGAGGAATAGGTATATCACACCTGAGCAGCCGAACAGGAATTTTTCCGCCTCAACAGCCGAAGAGGACTTCAACTTAATACAAATATTTTGTTGACGAGTGTGTTTTGAATAACATGGATTGTCTTTTGATAGTATAATTTCCTATAATCAAATCCTCAAGAATATGTAGTGTATGTGAAGATTTAAAAGGAAGATAATCTTGTAGAATCGAAGTATATAAATTAATTCAGAGATTCTAGAGATATTGAATGAGAATGAATGTTTTTATTTGCAGAAATAAATAGAGAATAGATTTCAGAATTATAAACAAGAATCGGTAATTGTAGAAGTGATTTGAACATGTTTATATAGTTGTAGAATAGTTATAATCTTTCATGAAGAGTTTCAATCAAAAGTTGTGTCCGTATTCTCTTGGATTGAGGGACATTCCTCTTCATGAACAATCGCAAATTTTCAGAAAACTAGCCGTTATGTTCAGGTCGGTCGACCTAAAAAACTGGCCGGTCAGCTGAGGTTTAAAAACGTATACAAAATAATGTATATCTGTGCACTTGACACAGAGTTGGTCGACCGAGGTTTCTGGTCGGTCAGCCGACCTGTTGTCAATTGCACAGTATACACTAATTTATGTATAATCTTAATATAAATCAATTTGTGTATGTGTGTGACTACTTGAGGAATGATTTTAACAATATTCTAAGACCCAATACAATAAAATATTCATACTAATCTCTGGATTGTAGTCTTGTCTCCTTTGTAGTGCATAATATACACTTATTCTCTTTTTGTCGCTTTCGTATAGTATTCTCGTCGTATAATCTATGAAGCTTGTGTCATGAATCAAAACTCATGAATCAACATTCTCCCCCTTTTTGATTGATGACAATACTTATATGACGAAGTAGTATATATTGTAATTCTCCCCCTAAATATATGGCAAATTTTCTGCAAAAATTTGTTAGTTTTCATATATTTCTCCCCCTTTGTCATCGACAAAAAGGGATACATATTTGATGTATAAAAAATATGGAACATGTAACACAACATAAGAAAACATCGAGTTTTAAATAGTACATACTCAAAGCAAATAGGAATATTAATGATGTTTACTTTGTACACAACATCTAAAAACAGAATACTAGAAATTATAAGATAGTAAGTTGTAAAACAACATGATCACTCCTCATCATCATCGGAATCCCAAAATTCTGGACGGATATTTTCTTCCGTAGGAGCATGTTCCTTACCACGTCTTTGAGCGGTAGAAGTGTGAGTTCCTGATGTACCGGAGCTTGTATTCTCCGAAGTGGAAAAAGAGAAGTTTGGCGCTGGCCTTTTTCCGGGAGCAACATAAGAGGCATCGACTTCGGAAGTACATGATAAGGCATCCCATAAATTCACGAAGAAACCCTTGATTTTCTTGAAACGACCATCAATTTTTCGTAGACGGGCATCCAAGTCTAGTTGATTTTGAGCCAAAATATCAATGGCCGCCTCTGTACTAATTCCGGGAGTTGGTATTTGAATTGAATGTTGGCGTGTTAGACGTTCCGTAGCATGAGTTGGAGGTTGAGGTGTAGAAAAGCTACGGCGTAGTTGTTCTCGAGGAGTAGTACTCCATTGGTTAAATGGTATAAATCTAGGAGGTGCATCGGACAACTTCATTAGTTTTATGGTCCTTGGATCAAAAGTACGAACCTTGGAGGTTTCGTATTCCGGAGCATGTGGGAGGAAGCTATTGATCAATCTCATTATGTATTCTCCATAATAAATATGATGCATCTTGCCTTGATTAAATGAGAGAAACTCATCCATGAGTAATTGTGCCCAACTGACTTGTGTATTCGAACATATAGCATATAAAGCTTTAAAATTTTCAGGATATACTAAATGGTAGGAGCCGCCTCTTGGTATAATGGATTTCATCATGGAACGATGAAAAAGTCTAGCTCTAGGTCTAAGTGATGATGTTTGTCTAAAATCCGTAGCTCATCTTCGAAAAATAAATGGCTTATGTGGTCTCGACTTGATATATTACAATCTACATCGTGTAATGAGATTCCACTCGGTCTAGCATCTAAAATGTGGTTAATTCGATCAATGGAAAGGAAAATTAAGGTGCCACATACCAATGTCCAAAACACAATTTTTAGTGTTTCTAGGAGGGTGGACAAGGTTTAGGTTAGCAAGGAACAATTTGACCATAATATGGTTAATCTTCAAATTATTCTTTCTATGGTCTAGAAAAGTATCGAGCCCACTTTTAATTGCGGCATTTTCAATACGGTAGGCAGCGAAATCAGGATAACTTACAAATGATTCTTCAAAGATTTTGGCATCTTGAAGTTGTATCCATCTTTGAAGTGCTACGTCATTGACAAGCCATGAGGCGATTTGAGTATCTACGGGAGTTGATGAAAATGAGCCACCGGTAGTCTTTGATTTCTTCTTTGGAGCCATTGTTTTTTGAAGAAAAGATAAAAATTTGAGAAAGCTTTAATGGGGGCTAGGGTAAAAACTAAAATTGGAAAAGCAAGAGTGAAGAGGTAGGTTGAAAAGGTGAAAGGATGGGTTACTAATATGAGGTAAAAAGGGAAAGCAACCAGCTGTCTACACGTACGGTCGGCCGACCGACTTGGTTAACTGAGAGTAGTTGAAACTCTTTGGAAGGGTTCGTCTGACTGGTGCAGGCCCTTTGGTCGACCGACCCTGTTTAAAAAATGTGTATTTGATACTTTCGGTCGACCGACTCAGGTTTTTCGGTCGGCTGACACTATTAGAAATGCACATTTTTGCTGTTATTATTAAAAAAATGATAGAAATTTAAATTTATTATCGTTGCATTATATTTATACATCTTATTGAAAACAACATATATATATATATGTATGTATGTATGTATGTATGTATGTATGTATGTATGTATGTATGTATGTATGTATGTATGTATGTATGTATGTATGTATAAAAGTTTTGGCCACCGTTCGTTAAAATCTACGTTCCCATGAGTTTGGGGGCGGAACATCTTCTATAGGTGACCATTTTGGAGCTATTGGAGTTTGAACAGGATTTGAAGAGGATGGGGTTCTATAAGAAGATTCAGCAACATCATCCTTTTTTGATGAACAAACTTTCATGGCAATCTTTTCTAGAAAACTTAAACGTCTTGCCGTGACTTTTTGTTCATAGTAGAATTCCCGTTGCATATTCATTTGTTGTTGTTGGTAGTGATGCATTTCATCAATTTTTTGTTTGGTGGATGGAGATATTACCATTGTATTCTTCCCTTTTTTCTTTTCAGGTGTATAGCATGTATGGGATTCATCCCATGGTTTCCACCCGTGTCGGGGGTCTTTATCCGGAGAAGAGAAATCAAGGATACGTTTACGCATGGGAAAGGTAGGATAGAGGCCATTTTTAGGAATTTGGTCGGAAACATCATCGTCCGGAGATGAGTATGATAGACGGGAGTTTTCGGAATTATAGGTGTCATTTTTTGAAGACATTTTTCAGGTTTTTTTTTTCTTAGTACATGTTTTGAAGGATAAGCATAGTATATATATATATAATTATTCGTTTGCTGAAAAACTAGTGGATAGAAACTAATTTTAAATATAATCATAGAAGTTTAACAATAAAACCGTTTGTAAATGTACGATTTATAACTTTAGAAATAAAAATAGTTATTTCTGAAAAATAAAACAAATAAAACAAATTTTAAGGAAAACTGAGACAAGAAACACTCATAGCTCAAGTGGCTATAACACAACATCTATCAAACAAGTCAGAGATCATGAGTTTGAGTTTCGCTTTAGTCAGAAATAAAACAACTTTTGTTTTTCAATATTTTTGCATATTTTTATCTATAAATCTTTTAAAGACATTATTCCTAAATCTCGACTAAGTTTGATAAAACTATTTTCATTTAAAGGTTTAGTAAAAGTGTCAGCAATTTGATTTTCAGTATTGATAAATTCTAAATTTATCAATCCTTTTTCCAAACAATCACGAAGAAAGTGATGACGAATATCAATGTGTTTTGTTCGTGAGTGATTTACCGGATTTTTAGAAAGATTTATTGCACTAGTATTATCATAATAAATTATAGATTTTTCAAGATAACAATTAAAATCTTGTAGTGTTTGTTGCATGTATACGACTTGTGCACATGTCAAAGCAGCAGATGCATATTCTGCTTCACACGTTGATAAAGAAACACAGTTTTGTTTCTTACTAAACCAAGAGACTAAGGAACGTCCAATGAAATGACACGTTCCACTCGTACTTTTTCGATCCGTCTGATTTCCTCCAAAATCAGCATCGCTATAGGAGACTAATTCGAAAGGACATTCTTTCGGATAGAATAGTCCGAAATCTTTGGTTTAGTTAGATAACGAATAATACGTTTAACTGCTCGCATATGTGATTCTTTGGGATTTGCTTGAAATCAAGCACATAAACAAACACTCATCATAATATCGGGTCGACTCGCTGTTAAAAATAATAACGATCCAATCATACTACGATATAGTATTTGATCAACACTTTTGCCTTCTTCGTCTCTGTCGAGATGAATCGTTGTGCTCATCGGAGTTGGTTTGACAGAAGTGTTTTCCAGACCAAATCGTTTAATTAAATTATAACAATATTTTTCTTGATTAATAAAAATTCCATTTTCTATTTGTTTTATTTGCAAACCAAGAAAATAATTTAACTCACCCATATGAGGCATTTCAAATTCATTTGTCATTATTTTAGAAAATTCTTGACAAAGCTTTTCATTTGTAGATCCAAAATTATATCGTCAACATATATTTAGATAATTAAAATATCATGCTTGTTTCTTTTAATAAAAAGAGTTTGATCAACCTTTCCAATTTCAAAACCAGAATTTAGTAAATAACTTTTAAGACGATCATACCAAGAACGAGGTGCTTGTTTTAAACCGTATAAAGCCTTTTTGAGTTTATAGACATGGTCAGGAAATTGTTCGTGTATAAATAATGGAGGTCGTTCAACATAAACATTTTCTTTTATAAAACCATTTAAAAAAGCACTTTTGACATCCATTTGATATAATTTAAAATTATGAAAACATGCAAAAGCCAGTAAGATTCGTATTGCTTCTAGTCTAGCGACTAGAGCAAACGTTTCTTCATAGTCAATTCCTTCCTCTTGATTATAACCTTGAGCAACTAATCTAGTTTATTCCTAGTTATATTTCCTAGTTCATCTGCTTTATTTTTAAAGACCCATTTAGTACCGATAACTGATTGATCACTTGGTCTAGGAACATGTTCCCAAACTTCGTTTCGTTCAAATTGATTTAGTTCTTCTTGCATAGCAAGAATCCAGTAGTCATCAGTTGAGGCTTCTTTTATATTCTTCGGTTCTATGTTAGAGAGAAAAGCTACATGACCAACTTGGTTTAATTGATGTCTGGTTTTAACGTTTGTATTTACTTCTCCAATTATATTTTGCACAGGATGATGTCGTAAAATTTTAGGAGGAGATTTTATTATATTAGTAGTAATATTCTCATTTTCGTAATATCATGATTATTATTGAAAATTTCTTCAGTGTTACTATTTTCATTCTGAGTAGCTTCATCATCAGAATCGATAGTAATATTTGGATTTATATATTTAAAATTTTAATCAAATGAAACATGAAAACTTTCTTCAATAATTTGAGTTCTTTTATTAAAAATTCGATAAGCTTTACTTCGTTCCGAATATCCAACGAATATTCCTTCATCGGATTTTGCATCGAATTTGCCTAGTTGATCTTTAGTATTTAAAATAAAACATTTAGAGCCAAAATCTTTAAGATATGAAATATTTGGTTTTCTTCCATTTAGAAGTTCATATGGAGTATTCTTAGTTAACGGTCGAATAGAAACACGGTTCAATACATACAAGCAGTAGCTACAGCTTCTGCCCAAAACTGTTTTGATAAATTGGTTCCATTTAATAAAGTTCTTGCACATTCTTGTAATGTTCTATTTTTTCTTTCTACAACGCCATTTTATTGTGGTGTTCTAGGAAATGAAAAATTATGGTTAATACCTTTCTTGTTACAAAATTGTTCAAAAACTTCATTTTCAAATTCTCCTCCATGATCACTTCTGATATTTTTAATTTTCAAACTTTTAATATTTTTAATTCTTTTAGCAAACACTTTAAAATTATAAAAAGTATCACCTTTATTTTTTAAGAAGAAAATCCAAGTGTATCTAGAAAAATCATCTACAATAACAAACACATATCTATTATGATTAATAGATTGAACTTGAGTTGGACCAAAAAGATCCATGTGTAAAAGTTCAAGTGGTTGTTCTGTAGAAATTACCTTTTTTGATTTAAAAGAAGATTTTGTTAATTTTCCTAATTTACATGCATCACAAAATATATTCGTTTTGAATTTCATGTTAGGTAAACCTTTAACTAATTTATTTTTTTGCTAATTTGTTGACGGTTTTAAAATTGATGTGACAAAATCTTTTGTGCCAAAGACATGTATCATTTTCCTTAGCTATTAAACACAAGTTTGAATCATTTTTAACGTTCATATTTAAAATATAAATGTTTTTATCTCTTATTCCTTCAAAAATAATGTTATGATGTTTATCGAAAATATTACATTTATTTTCTGAAAAAGTTATATTAAAACCTTTATCACATAACTGACTAATACTCAATAAATTATGTTTTAAATTTTTGACTAATAAAACATCAGAAATGAGAGGTAAATTGGCGGTACCATTGCTGCTGACATCGCCTTTGCCGATGATATAACCTTTAGAGTTATCTCCAAAAGTGACTGATCCTCCATTTGAGTAGATAATATTTGATAACATTTCTTTGTTTCCAGTCATATGTTTTGAGCAACCGCTGTCTAAAATCCATTTTCCTCTCCTTTTATGTGGTACCTGCAAAAAAATTATAAAAAGTCGGTACCCGTTTCTTTTTAGGGTCCTAAGAGTTAGATCTTAGGAAGCCAAACCCATACGGGTTCAGAATTCCCTTTATAAACATAGTTTTTGTTATTATGAACAGTTTCCATAAACATTTTGATATGTTTATTTCTTATTAAAACATTATTTGATTTTGGAATCCATATCTTAATGGTTTTAGTGCTCGACCAAACTGTTTTCTTTATATCCTTTTTAATATTATTATTAATTCTACTTTTAGCAAACTTATTTTGTTTTTTAAATCCTAGTCCAGATTTGTTGTTAGTGGATTGAGAATTTTCTAGTATTTTAGAAAGATTCTCTCTTCCTTTATTGAAATTGGAGATATTGTTAGAGATGTCATCAAATTTTATTTTTAGACTAGATTTTTCTAAATCTAAATCTTTAATTTTAGAATTTAAACCATTATTTTCAAAAAATAAAACATCATTTTCACTTTTTTGAATTTCTAGTTCTTCAGTTATTGAAGAAATTTGAGAAGATAAGTTAGAAGTTGAGAAATTTCAAGTTCTTCTTCTAATATTTTCTTTTCATCTTTCAGCATATCTACTTCTAAGACTGTCCTATCTAATTTTCTTTATAAATCTTTATTTTTCTTTTTAAGTTGTTTTGCTAAATCTACTAATTCAGAATTAATTTCAATTAAATCTTCAAAACTAAGATCACTTACATCGTCTGATGAAGCCATGAAGCACACATTTGCTTGTTCATTTTCATTGTCACTTTCACTTTCTGATGAAGATGATGAGTCTGTGTCGTCCCAAGTGACCGAAAAAGCTCTTCGTTTTGTTCTGTCCTTCTTAAAATTGCTCTTTTTACACTCTGGACAATCCTTCTTCATGTGACCTTTCTTGTGACATTCATAACATTCCATTGCTGAAGATGATGGTTTGCTACTGTTGGTATTGTTGTTGGAATTATTTTTGTTTCCCCTGAATTTATTTCTTTAGAATTTTTGAAATTTTTAGCAATCATTGCCATATCTTCATTCTCTGAGTCGGAATCATATTTTTCTGCTTGAAATGCCACATTCTTCTTTTCTTGTGCTACATTTCTCTTTGCCTGCAAATTTACTTCGTAGAACATTAAATTACCTATCAATTCTTCTGGTTTTAATGTTGACAAATCACTTGCTTCTTCAATGGCTAGGACTTTTCTTTCCTATTTCGTCAGTTAAAGAATTTAAGATTTTTGTGACAACATCAAAATCAGTAAATGTTTGTTCTAATGATAGTAGAGCATGATGAATATCCTGAAATCTAGAGTACATATCATTTATAGATTCGTTTGGCCTCATTTTGAAATTTTGAAATTGATTTTTCAACATAGAAATTTTGTTTAATTTAACTTAGTTTGTTCCCTCATGTGTTATCTTAAGTGTTCTCCATATTTCATAACCAGAAGTGCACATGCTAACTCTATTGAATTCATTTCTATCTAATGCACAAAATAAAATATTCATAGCCTCTGCATTTGATGTAGCATCTAGTTTTTGTGTGTTAATCCAAGTTGAGTATTCTCCAGTAGGAGTTATGTACTCTCTTTGTATAATATTCCAGATATCAAAACCACTAGATTGCATATAGATTCTCATTCTAGTTGACCAATAATTATAATTTAACCCATTAAAAAGTGGAGGTCGTGAAGTTGATTGGCCCTCTGTGAAACTAGTATTAGTGTTAGTGCTAACATTGTTAGTTTGTGTCGTTGCCATATTACTAGAAATAAATATCAAATAACTTTGTGACGGTTATAGGAAACCTGGCTCCGATACCAAATGAAAGTGTATGTGCAGTACTAAGGATCGTGTAATATGATATATAAATGAGAAAACTGACGATAGCAGTAAAATAAAAATTAAAGTAAGCACACCAGGAATTTTTATACTGGTTCGAACTTTCCGTTCTACGTCCAGTCCCAGAATATCCTTTGGATTTAGACTAAAACCCTTCACTTAACTCGAAGGAATAGGTATATCACACCTGAGCATCCGAACAGGAATTTTTCCGCCTCAACAGCCGAAGAGTACTTCAACTTAATACAAATATTTTGTTGACGAGTGTGTTCTAAATAACACGGATTGTCTTTTGATAGTACAATTTCCTATAATCAAATCCTCAAGAATATGTAGTGTATGTGAAGATTTAAAAGGAAGATAATCTCTTCGAATCGAAGTATATAAATTAATTCAGAGATTCTAGAGATATTGAATGAGAATGAATGCTTTTATTTGCAGAAATAAATAGAGAATAGATTGTAGAATTATAAACAAGAATCAGTAATTGTAGAAGTGATTTGAACATGTTTATATAGTTGTAGAATAGTTATAATCTTTCTTGAAGAGTTTCAATCAAAAGTTGTGTCCGTATCTCTTGGATTGAGGGACATTCCTCTTCATGAACAATCGCAACTTTTCAGAAAATTAGCCGTTATGTTCAGGTCGGTCGACCTAAAAAACTGGCCGGTCAGCTGAGGTTTAAAAACGTATACAAAATAATGTATATCTGTGCACTTGACACAGAGTCGGTCGATCGAGGTTTCTGGTCGGTCCGTCGACCTGTTGTCAATTGCACAGTATACACTAATTTATGTATAATCTTAATATAAATCAATTTGTGTATGTGTGTGACTACTTGAGGAATGATTTTAACAATATTGTAAGACTCAATACATTAAAATATTCATACTAATCTCTGGATTGTAGTCTTGTCTCCTTTGTAGTGCATAATATACACTTATTCTCTTTTTGTCGCTTTCGTATAGTATTCTCGTCGTATGATCTCTGAAGCTTGTGTCATGAATCAAAACTCATGAATCAACACTAACTACAAATACATAAACATCTATATGTATATATGTGTGATTGAATGCGTATAGTAAAATGCTTACAAAAACTAACGCAACAACTCTGTATCTAGCTAAATATTTATCTCCTTCTTGCTCCTGCTTGCCCACCGGTGCAATCTAAAGACAGTACCATATAAGATTGATAGACATGGACATGTAACTACTTCCCATGTTAGTAGCACCATTTAGTCCCATAATCAATCACTCACACTGACCATCCCCTACCAATTATGCTACCAAAAACTTCATATATAGATGGATGACAATATCACGTTAGACCACTCTATTTTAGAGTTTCAAGGAATCCAAGTCCATGTCTCCCCACATCCAGTTATGTCCTTATTCATTGTAGTTTTTTGGGATAGTTCCTCAACCAAACATCACATCTATATAAAAGGTCACCGGTTTCCTTCTATTAATTTAACGCATTTTTAATTGCATGCACCTCAGGAACTACAAGCTGCACTGCAAAGATCTCATAATGAAAGAAGATTTCTACAATGAGTAATGGAGAGAACAAGCTCCAAAAAGGTACACTATACACATTAATTAATTTCACTGGCCCATGCCATACATTTACTCAAATTACAATATAACCTTTATACATTGTCTCCTAGGATTAGAAATACTCACTCATAAACACGGAATCTAAAAAGAAAACAGAAAAATTGGAAAACAACATACCTTACCATAACGAACATGTGTGCAACCACATCAATATGGTAAAGAAATTCAACAAGTTAAACAAAGCTTTGAATTATATTAATTAAATTGGCATATCCATTGATCTAAAAAGGTAATTGTTCGCGTTAACTTTTCCATTAGAGGTGTATACAATACAAGCGAAGATTTAGTTAACATGCTTAGTTCACATAAGTTCAACAACAAACCATTCTCTACAGACCCATATCTGCAGCCATCAACTGTAAGTCAAAGGTACTTTCAACTGTAAACTTTAACAAAATAAAATAAAATTTCCCAGTTAAAATACTAATATGCATCTTCTCTACCGTCTCTTCCTTTTATGCAAGATATTATATTACAATATGGTTTAAGGATATGGAATTTTCCTTCATTACACTACCTTATAGCTATCTCCATAAAGTTGCAGCTTTTCATTTTACGTACACTATATACACACACACACACACACACACACACACACACATACATATATATATATATATATGGCATTATATGGTAGTATTAGGATTAGGGGTTTTGCGCATTTAGTTACTGCTTGATTGGAATTAAAAATTTAATAGTGGGATTTAAAATAAATTAATGGTTTCACCAATCAAGAACGATGGACATCTGGCTAACCACATTATCTATTTGTGGGTTATTCTAACGTGTGATTGCTTTGATATATATTGAATAGGTTTTCTTTACCAAACACCATATTGAAAATACAACATTAAAGGGGTGGAATATACTGAAATAATGAATTTATACCTGCTATATATGATTATATTGTGGGTATGATTTGTTAAACCATGTATTTGGTTTTACTTTAGGCTTTTATTTTACGCTTTATATATGAATTTCAAAACCTAGATTATGTGTTGTTCTTCTCCTCTTCACTAAACATTACCATACAATCCAATAATATTAATATTGTATTATGCAATACTGTGAGTCAACATTCATTTTAAACTCCAATGCAATTTTTAGTATTTAGGCATTTTCCAAAGAACTTTGCTGCAATGACCGAGAACATATAATCATAAGTAGAATGAGGATCAAATTTTGTACGGTAAAATTCTAAATGTAGGAGGGACTATTATTTTTCAATCTATCCTACACTCATCATAATATACCGATATTTAATTCGGGTATAATGATTTTTTTCCATTGCAATATTACAAATATCGATTGTCGTTAAAAAATTCTAAACAAAGTAGACACACATATGCATGCGTGCAAGCAACACATGAGGAGACAGTATGCCTATTTGTTTCCAAGCACTCCTCCATATTTCAAAACACTTATATCTTTTGTTTATATCAAATTGATTTTGAAAGTTGTCACTAATTTTATCGGGGAAGGCTTTGTATTTACCATTATCAATATTCTGGGTTATAAGTATGGCATTCCTCAAAAATTATTTATTTCAACAGGCATAGTCATACACTGAAGGTAGAAATACATGTTGTTTTTAAGATTGTTTTATTCCATTTTTTTTCCAATTTTTCAGGACCGATGCATGGGTAGGAGTTTCCCTTTCCATGAACGGAGTAAAGAAGGCCGACGAATGAATCAACGGATGCATGTCGGCTGAAGTATATTTCCAACAAATCCATGCTTTCATAACAGGAAAAGAACTATCCAATATTATATTAACTGCGTACAATAGAAACATCTCTACATCTTTGGTCTGTAATATAAAGTGAAAATGCTATCAACTTTAACTTATGTATTTTTTTATCTCTACCTACATGGTCTATAAATCGAATTCTTTATCTGTTGACAAATGATTTGTACTCATAGAATGTGATTCTTTTATTTCATCCCGTTACATGTTTATACAAAAATATGATCATCTTTACTTGCTGGTATATTTATATTACTTGCTAAGTTAATAGTGTGGTATACAATATTTAAGTTTCAAATAATAATATTTTATGTTTCAGTTGAAACAAATTATTGCAAGGTTAAATAACATAATATTTTAAAATTTTTCCAATGCAACCTTATTGTGACAATCCATGTGCGTAGCATGGGTTCACACTAGTTTTATATTTGTTTTCGAAGATCACATAGCCACTGTGTAGTAGTTTTGATTTGTAATTGATGTGTCAGACTCCCTCTTGTAACGAAATGCATGTAATACTATCTGACATATCGGTGCTCACATAAAGCAATTACACAGATGGTCGCTCCTCAACAGCCTTATTCTTTATGCTAGTTGACGGAATTACTCCGTAATGTCCTTGGTAGTGTGAGTACAGAGATGGGGCGTCATAGAAAATATTTTGTAGTGAAAAATAAAATGTATTTGAAAATATTATTTGTCTCAGTTATTTGGGTTATTCGTCATCATTTAATTTTGAATTCATCAAACACGAACAACATGTGACATGCACAGTGTATCACTGTACATGCCACAAGGCCGTGCACACCGATATACACTTGATGAAATTACAGGGACAGGTGAGCACAAGGTCAAACCCAAATCAAAAACCGAGTTCAACTCAAGTGAAATACAAGTAAAGTCGCGATATTAGCACATGGTCAAACCAAAGCTATAAGCTGGATACAACTCGGGTGTAATACGAAAAACAAATCCAAAGGTACAAATGCAATAAAATGGTCGGAAGCAACCCTGACTCGAGTACACATGAAGTTCAAAGTCCAACTTGACCAAATTGAAACAACAATAAAACTACACCAGTGAAAGAGACTAGCACAACATCAATATAACATATCCAATGAACTGGTTAGAGCAACTAGACTTCATGAAGTCTAAACATGAGTCAAGTACATAACTACAAGAAATAAGTACATATGAACTCATGAATAAAAGTTCAGACAAACATGCTCAGTTCTAACATGAACATAAATGCATTGAAAAATGGCAAAAATGTATATCAAGTGGACTGATGACCAGAGGCAACTCCAAGCATGCAAATATGTACAAGTTGATGAAGAAGACCATCAACTAGACTATATACATACAGGCAAGAGAAATACAATAAAATGAGTCAGAGATAGACAAGACCACAATGTACCAGATAAGTGAAATATGGAGATGACATTGATGTGTACATGTAAAATTATCAGATCAAGCAGCATCAGAGGCATACACAAAACTTTCAAGCAATTGAAAACCAGTACAATGCATACCAGGGACCAGTAAACCATGAAATGCAAACTGTCTCGAACCAAATGAAAACTCAGTAGTGATACCGTAGACTACAAGAACAGAAAACAACAATGTCTGGACTAAATGCATATGAATTCCAAGCAAGACAGTGATCAAGAGATAGTCAAACAAATGCATTCAATCTCGAACAAAAACGAAGCTGTTTACAGTCTTACAAGAACCAGGCCGAAGTCAATTCTCAAAGCAAATGCAAAGCCAAAGATAAAATTCTCATATCAAAAATATCGTCATAAAACCCATAGTGATCGAAATTGAAAAAATAAATATTATCACAAAACTCAAGCAGAACCGGTTCAAATAAGAATCAAATAAAGTCACATGGGATTTCAAACCAAAGTCAAGGCCGAGTTCAATCTAAATTTATCAAGTCATGTAACAGCAGGGTACAAGTTGAACGTGTCAACATAAATTCAAAGCACCAGAAAAATCAAAACTTCCAGATAATCACAATTTCTAATACCATGGTGGCCAAGGAATTAAATCAGCATCTAACCTTGACAAGCAAGAAAATTATACGAATTGAAGAAGTTAGAAATCATCTCAAGCATTCAAGCATAATCAAGTGGTTGAGAAAAATCATCAGATGATAAAATACGAATGAGATTATAGGAATTAAAATCCTATATAAACTATTAACATCATGGACCTAAAAATCATCGAGTTCGAGCAAGCCAAATAGTAAAGAAAAAAACAAATCACGTATCATTAAAATTGAACTCGATCGAAGCAGCCGAAGCTAAGCAATGGACGATTGATCGTTAAAGCAATCACGAGAATCATCTATTTGATCGATCAACATTTAAGCGATGGCTTCTAATTTCCAAAGCCCTAATTTTATCAGAGAGGAACGAACGAGTAACAAAAAGATACAACCACTGTCACAAACGAAAGAAAAGGAATGGGCCGAAGATATAAAAGATAAAAGGGGATAATTTTCTTATCATTTAACTTATTTGGGCCGACTTTGATAATTACCTTTGGGATTCTATTAAATATTAGGGTTTTGTTTTTAAAATTGTTTTAAATTTGTAATTTTCTTTTAAACTTTGTAATTTACTAGTCGTGTGACTAGGGACGAACTACGGTGGTGCAGTTTGAGAATTAGCAACTCAGTGGCTAAGTTGTGGTAGGGTTTTGAGCGTAGAGTTAGGTTAGTCGATAGCGGGTGTCGTGAGTTTACGTGTGTAAGCATCTGACTACTAAATTTCTAGTAGAAACCTTGGGGGCAACACATAGGCAGGGTTTTGCTGAAGCTGGGTAAATCTGTATGTTCTATTTCCATATTTTTATATTCTGCTATTATTGTGCTGCTATTATTCTGCTGTGATCGGTGCTGCGATTATTTTATAAACTTCCGCATTAAATTTTTATAATTATTAGTATCACCCTATTCACCCCCCTTTAGGGTTAAATCGATCCTACATGATCCGCACGTCACCATACTCCCTCCCATGGTGCACCTGGACAAGACGAACTCGAATACGACCACCACGTAGCCCAGCTTCATCTCGATCATCCCAAAATTGAAACCCTAGCTTCGAACCCAACTTTCAACCTCCTCTAATCTCGATCGCACCCCACCATAGTTATATCAGATGGAAGAGAGTAAAGAAATAGGAATTTAGGAAGTGGTTTAAGAATTTTTAGATTAGTAACCATCGAGATATTTATTTTTGAAGCCCTGCTTTTTTTCTTTCTTTACGTGACTGTAGCGTGCATTATAAAGGAAGAAAAATGGTGGAAGTGATGTTGGCGTGTGGAGTGAAGGCTATAATGTTTTGAAATGAAGGGGGAAAAGTACCGATATGAAAATATTTGTCAAATCAATTATATATATATATATATATATATATATATAAAATTTAAATTTAAATCGTCTCGAATTCGTAGCTTAAAATCTTGACCTCCTATCGAGGCATGGCGCTAGGCGTTTATAATGTTATACCCCTATTTCGAACGCAATGGAAAAGGTTTTGAGTCCTAATTCGACCGTGTGGAAAAGATAGCTTCTTGGACCCAATTATCATATTGAATTTTCTACATAAATTTCAGCGTTTCTAACCCGTACGACCAAACGATAACTGCAAACGCTATGAAATTTGAAATCCGGTAATGATACACTATTGTGGATCCAATGGAACCGGTTTCGTTGAATTTCGAGACTGTACCCCGAAAGGCAATTTTAAATGTAAATTCAAACGATATATTTTTAGAACTAAACAAATAAACTTTAAATTCAATTTTAAAATTTTTATTTTCTTCATTCTTATGAATATAAATTTTATAAGACTTTAAATTATTTTTAATAGGCTTAAAACCCAAGATTCACTATTTTAACTAATTTCCAATTATTAAATTCAAAATTTTAATTATCCAATAAATGGTTATATTTGAAATTCAAGTTAAAAATTAACTTTTAAATATTTAAAATCAATTAAATATTCCAATTTCAAATATCCAAAATTCTGGGCCGTTACATTCCTCCCCTTATAAGAATTTGTCACTGAAATTGCTGGGGAAGAAGAATGGTCCAAAACCCATTTACTATTGCAAAACCACATAGTTTTAACAACTTCCTGGAATCAATTTTATTGAAACAACGTTATCACTCCTACTAATTTTCCAAATTAATCCATTGATTGCAACTAATATTATTCCCTCAATCCTACAAATTATAATTTAAAACCAAATATTAAATTATTAAAATTTCTTCAAAATTTTTCTAACTCCTTAAATTTTTGAAAAATTTCGCCAACGCCTACTTTGCGTAGCTAGATCCGAAAAACTACAAAACGCCTCTATGGGTCCAAATCATTAAAAGAAAACAAAATCCAAGTGGCTCAATCAGAAAATCATCATTTTCGTAGAAAAATTTAAACAAGTACCTTTCTGTCGGGAAATCAAATTTTACTTCTGAAATCGAAGATATTAATTTAGTTTTTGCTATTAAATACCTGCATCTTACTTACCAATAATATCTTATCATACAATTCAAAATTATTTTATTTATTCATTTTTAAGATTTTCAATATTTTCTTTACTTAAGCCCGTACGATGTATATATATCACCCATACGTAGTATCAAGTTCGGTCGCTCACTCGATCACACAATTTCACTTCTGAACTAGTATCGTTCACACGACTTCCTAGTGCGGACTCGGATCTGGTTTCTTGTTCAGAAACCATCATTCTCTTTGCATAGCTGTATACTATGATAGAGAATTCCAAAATCAATCAAAAATCTATATCCAGGGTCCGCCGTCGAAAATCGAGTGAAAAATCCTAACTCGGATTGATATAAATTATCTCGAAATTCTGTACCCGAATCTGGATCAAATCGTTATGCAAATAAACAATATGCGTACAATTTACATATTAATTTCCAACTGATCATTAGCTATACCCAATTCTTTTTATTCACATTTATTCCATTTCAATCAATTATCTACAATTTTCATTCCTATTTAAACTTGACATTCACTGATTTACTTAGTATATTTTTCCAATACCAATTTTGCTTAAGAACTTCACCATCAACTTCCTTAAATTTATTATAAATATTTTGTACAACTTCTTATATTTATTTCCACTTCACACTTAATTTTATATCCATTTATATTCAAATTCAATTCCAATTTCCATTTGAACTCAATTTATCTTCTAAATTTTAAATATTGGATTGTATCGACCATATCCCCTACCATATTAAATTAACCAATTTCTTTAATTAGTTCTGTTCACTAATTTACTTCAAATCTCAATAAATTTTTATCTCTAAACTTTTATTTTATTTAGTCCAACTCAAACTAAATTCTTCAATTTCACTTTATTTAACATGATTCAAGTTAAATATCATTCCAATATTCAATTTCAATTCCATTTACTCACTATTTAAATTAATTAGTCCATCCACACATCTTATTTTCAATCTCAATAAATTCTAGTTCAATAACTCTTTTTTTCATTTGGCTTACTTAGGATTAATTTCTCAAAATTAATTTTCTTAACTTAGTTTAAGTTAAATTTCACTCCACAAAATCAAATTCACATTTTTATAAGTTATCAAACTTTCCAATATTCCATAAAACATTTCCAAATAAAATCCTAGAGTTTAATTCCTTATTCCCAATTTATTTCAAATCTTTTTTGAAATCAATTACATATTCACAATCCATTTGAATATTAAATTATTCCTTTGCATTTCAAGCTAAAACTAGTATTTTTTCAAAACAAAACTCCAATTGCAAATCATTAAGTTAGCAATTCCTTCCTTGGAAACTCGAAAATGGAATTCAATGATGCTGCAATCATCACCGAAATTATTTTTCAACGACCGAAGTGAGTTCAGTGCTTTTATTCCTTTAAAACCATTTTAAAAACATTTTAATTCAAAAATATTCTCCAAATAATATTACTATCATTTCCAACTTTGAAAAACATTTTCAAAACCAACGGGATTTAAATTCCCAAATTTCCAACTTTTAAATCCTTTTGTATCTATATTTATAAACCATATCATCTTTAAATATTCCTTTGCAATTTTATTCCATTTCTAATATCCCTAATCTGGATAAACCGAATATGTTGTCACCCTGGGTGTTCCCACCCTTTTTCCAAGCTCCATCCATGAATCGTAGTAATAAAATAATATCCAAGGGTATCTAGAAAGGTGATAAACATACCCTAATTGGGTGCAACCCACTTAGCCTTGCTGCATCTCCCCTTCTTTTCAGCCATTCGCAGTTGATGAGGCTAGAGGCTACGATTACTTTTTTAAGCGATTTTCACTTAGAATGCTTATGTCCTCCAATGACATTGTACTGATAACATTCATCCATACAAGTCAGTTCTGGGTCCGAATGGAACCAAAGGCACTATTCCTATTACATACATTTTAGAATAATCCTCAGGATTAGTAGCGATTAGCCCTTGCACTTCACTGCTCCATCTTCGACTCCATGCTCGTGTTTTCACTGCAAAAACGTACTCGTTGGATCGAAGTGGTTTTCGGTTAACTTATCTGATCCTGGTCTCTTGAAACAACGTTCGATATTTTCGGTATACTCAACCCGGTTCTCTAGGAAATAAATAAACGAAAATAAGATCGGAGATCACCTCCTAACTGTTAGTGGACGGATTTCCTTATTAATGTCCTAGAAGAACGAAACGAGTTTATACATGCATTATAGCACCTCGAACGGTAACAGTACCACATAATCCCCGTATTTCTCCCAGATATCCCCAAAGTTATATTTTTGGTCCAGGTTTGATAGTCGGTTATTTAGCTATCAAATAAATAATCATACAGTCATAGATTCCATTTCCACACCACGTCTTATTCAATTTAAATTTCAGTCACTTAAATCTCTTTATTCAAAATATATACTTTCTTACCGAATTTAGTATATTCACAAACTATTCTTTACAAAGATATTTAGAAACCTTTAAAATAATTTGTAAAGTACCACTGCGGTATCAAACCATGGATTCACAGCTCAATGTTTACGTCTTTATCCCATAGAAATCCAAGACTTAACTGCAAGCACTCACTGCTTCCGATTTCGCCATGCGGGTATACCATTACTTCCCTAAAACTTTGTTTAAAAATTTTCAAAATAATACTTACGAAATTTCTATAATAATTTTCCATGTTAAACCTTAGACAAATACTCTTTAAAATAAAAGTTTTTATATAATATAGAATATTGAATAATCTATCCTTTTAAAATAATAATACCGATTAATCTTTAAATAATAATTAACTTACTAGAAACTAACTCAATTAATATTTAAATATACTTTAAACAATTTTAAAATAACTAAATAATTAATTTTTCTGAAATATTCTTTAAACACTTTTTAAAGTACCTAGTTAATAATTAAAAATCCTTCATTTTAAAACAAAACCAATTCCTCGATAAATATATTTTCCAATTCCAATATAATCGGTCTAACATTTTTAAATCTCTCTCAATTTATTCCCAATTTAATTTACGTCCCAATTCCATAAATTCCCTTTCCACATTTCTAAAAATAAGTCTACCATTTATTTTTAAACCAATTTACCCATCTCCTTATAAATCCACAGCGTGAATTTATAATTTCAATTTATCCACTGATAATCACTTTACTTTATTTGTAAACCTTGTTTATAAATTCCATAGTCTCAATAACGATTTCGCAACACTTAATCGATTTTAAATCGATTTCTGATTTAAATTTCAATTTTAAATTAGTTTCTCAAATACCCAACTATAGTCAAAAACCCAATTAAAATCAGATTCTACTTTCTTTTCATGATCTTATTAAAAATCTAGTATAACAATTTCATATCTTCTTTCCAAATTTCCTTTTTATCTTCCCAAACTATTTTAAATCTCGATTTTTAAAAAATAAACCCCCTTTTCACTTAAACAATATCGCTCAAGTTCTATTATTTAAAATCCTTTTATTTACATTATTCGAAATCCATATTTTTCCACATTTCGAAATCATTAAGTACAAATTTAAAAATCAAGCTATTTATTTTTTCAAATTCATTTCCTTTAATAAATCCAATTTCCACTATAAATATTTTACTTTCAATTTCCCTTTTTATTTTCTTTTAAAATTTCAATATTCATATTCACGGTATTTTAAAATGTCAAAATCTAACTGATAATACCATAGCATCCAATAAAGTCAATTTCCACTATAATCTATCACAGATTATTCAAACAAGTCATATCACTGAATATGAAAATAATTTCAGTATTTTTGAGGAATCCAAGTGGATCCTTCCAACCTGTTTCCTGCATCCCCAGGTGTTATGTAACGACCCAACTTCCAAACTTCAGGAAGCCGCATCGCTAAGAAGAAAGAAAGGGATAGAAGAAGAAAAGAAAGAAGAGAAAGAAGAAACAACACTAGAATCTCAACAGCGGAACGACTAAATTATATTAATAACATAAAATATTACATAGTTTACAACCACTATCAGAGTACACAAATATACAACACATACTAGACAGTTATAAACACCTGTCTAGTATTTACAATATAATACAACTCAGAGACAAACACAGATCACACAGCGGAATACTATATATCTAACGCAGAAGCCTCCTGCTCCATTGCTCCTCCACAATTCGTCAAAAGCTAACCTGAATCCCTTGGCTACTCGTAAAAATTTGAGTACCCATGAGTTTAAGAAAACAAAAGATAAACTCTGGGTCAGACATGGGTCTGGTATGAGTAACAGGTTAAAGTTTCTTAATTTTGAAAATCCTTTTAAAAGAAAGGTATCACGTAAGACTTCCCACACATAAACATGGAAAAGTTTTTACCTTACGCTAACCAAAACATTTGATAGGAAATCCAGTGATATTATAATAGGGTCTAGGGTTTTCAAATAAATAAGAAATAGCCGAAATTGTTACATTTATTAAATTCCAGCTACTAGCCACAAAAGTGGGTAATACAATCAAAACCGTTGGCACTTATTGGATTTTGGATTCCATACAATGGCAGGGCTACTGGGATACCGCCCGTCACAGCACGTGGCCTTGATCACCGTACCGAGGAGTACTCCCACTCCCCTACAACACAAAGCCGGACCCATTCCTTACTGAACAGTTCCGAACAAGACAACCCCGCAGTTGGTGTACACTGACAACTGCCCACTAAGCCGAATAAAAAGGGACCTCTAGACAGGGATCAATCTTGCTCTCCAGTGGGTGCTACCCACGAAGCCTTGCTGCACCTCCCCTGTTTTAGCCATTCCCGGTTGATGATGCTTGAGGCTACGATTACCTTTAGAGGACACATTTCTTGGAATGCTCATCGTGCACCTGACGATGTTCTGAAAGCATTCAATCCATACAAGTTTGTTCCGGGTTCGAACGAAACCAAAGGCATTATCTCGTTACACTCATTACGGAATCACCCACAGAGTTAACGACGATAACCCTTGCACTCTAAATCACCATCTCGAATCTATAAGTACTATTCCGTCAAACTCATTACGGAATCACCCACAGAGTTATGCTGACATATAGCCCTTACACCTCGAGTCTTCACTCGCTCCACGTGGATTAACGACCTAACGTTTAATTGGAATCGATGTGGTTTTCGGATATCCAAATATGGAAACCCGATCCCGGTCTCATTGAAATCCAAAGCGTGTCTTTTAAGGCCAAGTTGTTTTAAAGGTTTAAAACAATTCAATTATCTATATACACAGATAGATAAATCACAGATTCACAACAGATAATCAATATTATCATCATATCAGATAAACCATATTATCATTATTCAAAAAGATAATCTATATCAACATCACCATGCCACCAATGCATCCAAATCACTCAACATTATCTATCTCATATCTGAGATTCTAACCATCCAAAGAAAACAACACTATCCAATCCATACAAGCCATGATTTAATATCACACCAAATATAATTAATTTAAAATGAATTAAATTAATTACATCATTTTATTAATTTAAAGTAAATTAAATTAATTACTTCACCAATATCAACTTGCTCATATTACTATTGATAATTTATCAATCAATCAATTAATCATCATCCAATGATTCATTTTAATTAATCATCCCTGATTAATTAACCCTTAATTATATTCAAGTAATTATCCACTAATTAATTTCTCAAATTAATTATATTTAACCAAATACAGTAATTAACCTTTAATTACTTCCTTAATTAATTACCTAAAATTAATTACCTTTAATCAATTATTATTGATTAATTAATCTTAATTAATCAATCTTAATTAATCAATCTTAATTACATCATTAATTATAATAATTAATGATCTTCTAATTACATTTTCAAATTAAATTAATTACATTAAGTAATTTAATCTTTATTTAAATCATAACTGTTAACCACCCTTGATTAACTCCATTCAGTAATTATCTACCCTTAATTACTTCACAAATAAATAAATTACTCATTAATTAATTATTTCTAATTAATTCCTTGATTAATTTACAAGTAATTATACTTAAATTACTTCAATTATCAAATCACCTTCAGTTAATTACATATAGTAATTACTCATCAATTACTTTCCTAAGTAATTATTCTTCAATAAATTACATTAAGTAATTATACTTCACAAATCATCAAGAAATTAATTTAAATTAATTAAACTAAATTAATTAACTTAAAATAATCAAATTAACTCAATTAATAAGTAATTAATTCCTTAATTACTTACATAAGTAATTATACTTAATAACTTACACCATTGATTATCTTTAAATTTATTAATCTAATTAATAATTAAAATTAATCACATTAATTAATTATTAAATAATCCTTAGTTAATGTCCTTCATTAACTATTAACAACTCATTAATTATTTTCCAAAATAATTAACTTATTTTAATCATTATTAATTACAAATTAATTAATCATTAATTAACCCATTAATTAACCCCTAATTAATTAAATTATTAAGTGTTAATTATAACTTAATTAAATCCATTATTACTTGATTAATTAATTATTAATCATTAATTAAAAACTAATTTTATTTAATTAATTATTCTTAAATTACAAGTTAATTATTCAAAGAATACTTAATCCTAAACCCTTAAGATTAACCCTTAATTACTTTAAGTAATTATTTATTTCATTAATTTATTAAATAAATTAATTATTCATTTAATTACTCTAATAATTAAATGAAATACAAAATATTAAATTGTTTTTAACTCTAATAAGTTTAAATTCAATCTCAAACCTTAATTGTTAAATAAAACTTTTATTATAAAGGAAATTTCACAAAGGTCAAAACAAATTTCTTTAAAAATTGAAACCATTTAAATTTTTACATTATCAATCAAATTTGGTTTAAACACTTAAATTTATAAAATTTAAATTCATTTTAAACCAAAGATTCAAAATTAGATTTAAATCAAATTTAAACTTTATTTAAACATTACTTCATATTTCAATTTCAAATTTAAATTCAAATTTCTTTTAAAAACATTTAATCAATAAACTCTTTCAAAGTTATTTTAAAGAAAATTTGAATTTAAATACTTCATCATTTTCTACTTAAGATTCAATTCTACTTGAATTCATAATTTAAATTAGATTTAAATTTTAATTTAAATCTTTGCTTTATATTTCAAATTCAAATTTAAAATTTGAAACAAGACAATTTCTAAACTTCAATTACTAATTCGAGCTGACTCAAGCAACTCGAGTAACAATTTCCTTTTAAACTTTATCTTAAATCAATTAAATCTCAATAAAAATCCGGTTTATACAACCCTGTAATTGACAGGTTTACCAAACCTGTAACAAACAAACACCCGAGACCTATCTCAGTTACTTCGAGTTCGATATTCCCCTGCTTCGAGCAAAACACGAGACAACCCGAGACAAACACTGGGAAACCATCTTCCCCAAACACTGATACTCCATTAACCACCATACACCTGCACCACCGCCGCCATGACTTCCAATCACTTGCGACCCCTTGAGCAAGTCAGCGACCATCTACAAATGCCATTCCAACCCTCGAAACAATTCCAGAAATCCCAAATCAAATTTAAGCATTCGAGCTCGAAAATCTGAAAAAAACGAAATCGGGAAATTTGCCTCAATCCCAAACTCCGATCGCCTGAGAGACTACGCCTCCGGCCATCACCTCTTCCCTACCCCATCTATCTTCTCCCCGAATTAGAAAGGACTCGGTTACTTAATTTGATCACAGTGATCAATTCTCTTGAACACAGTAAAACTAGGGTTATAAAATTCAAACCCAAATCATGTTTTCCTTATTGCTCAGATCCATCAACAATTATTTTTCCTATAAACTACACACATCACTCTATCAACAAAAGAAACACAGGTAACTCCAAACCTCTAGATTGATAGAACCAACCCCAATTGTGTTTTCAAGTAAAACTAAAAATACTTAGTTGAATGCAAACAAAAATTTCAGATTATAGTTTTAAAAATCAAATCAAAAATCAAGTAACTTGTTTATAAACTTAAATAAATAAATCTGAACATTTAAATATGGTTTACAGAAATTTTCTTGCTCTGCAGTATTCTTTTTTTATTTATTTATACAGAGTCATCTCAGTTTATCCTTATTATTATATTTTTTTATAAGATTAAACTCTATCTTATATTACATAACATACTAAGCTTAAACCTTAAACTATAATATTAATTTTATCATGAAGTCATGGTCATGACATAACTACAATCTGAAACTAGAACAGGCAAAACAAGTTACAGTGCAACATACATTCAACATATATCAGAAAATATCATCAAATTCAACCAATCCAAACATGATTATCACAGGATAAATCAAACAACTATATTCACTAAGTTTTATAAAAAAAATATGTTACTCACAGGTTTAGGAGCAGAGCACATTTTTTTCCTTCAGGAAAATGCTTGAACTTTAAAAATCCTGTTTTTACTTTTAATTTTTTTTAAACTGCAGATGCTTTTAAAACTTCCATCTTGCTTTTGCCACTGCATGCAAGTTTCCAGGTTGATAAAATGCAGACCTCCAGATTTTACAAATTCCAGGTTTTCCAGAAAATTATGCAGGTATTTGAACTAAGATTTGAAGTTGCAGATGCAGACTTTGATGTTGTAAATTTGATTTTCCAGATGCATGCATATAAATTTAGCTTGATGAGGCTGCATGCAGGTCAATGACTTGAAGTGCTAAAGGTTTTGAGGATTTTGCATGAAGGTTTGGTGAAGTTGCAGATGGATTTTAAGGAGAAACAAATTTACAACATGAACAGATTTTGTTCTCCATTTTGGAGAAGAAGATTAGAATATGGAAATGAAGAAAAATGTATTTTTGTAAGTAGATTTTGATTTTAATAGAAATAAAATGAAAAAGAAAATTTAAACATTACACTTGTTCACATTTTAACATTTGTCACTTAAGTTTATTATATGACTAACACATGTCAATTTGTATCTTAAGAAACTTACACATATAATCTAAGTATTTTTAATTCAAATTGAATTTAAAAAACTTTATCTTAATCAATTATTTCCTATGTATATATAAATGAATTTCTTCCTTATCTTTTATAGAAAAATAAAACAAATTTTAAGTATAAGCTTATTCAAATATTTTTAAATACTTATTCTTTTTAAATTTCAAAACATTCAATTCAAAATCAAATTTAAATTATAAAATTCCAATTGAAAAATCAAGTTATACATATGCATATATAACTCTTATAAAATTTTAAAAGAACAAATCCTATTTCTTAAAAATCTATTTATGTTCATAAGAACTTAAGTATTATAATTTTTATTTAAAAATAACAAATTAAGCAATATCAAATAATTTGTTAAAAGAGATTATAACAAACTAAGATCATTTGTAATTTACATTGTAAATTCTTATATATATAAATCCCAAGTAATATAAAATAAAACTTAGCTTTTATATTTATCTAATTTTAAATTCATATATTTTAAAGTTAAATAAAATTTCAAAACAAATAAGATTTATTATAGTATAAATCATAACATTATTTATTACATTGCTTTGAAAAATCAATTCTTAAATCAAATTTTTAATTTACTAAAAATAAACTAGAATTAGAAAATCAATTCATTCACTAAGTTCAAAAATCAAAATTTATCAACTTATAATATATAAAAATATATATTATAAACAGAAAACAATTTATTTATTTAAAAAGATAAAATCTTCTAATTTAAATATTTATTAAAACATGATTAATAAATCAAATTCCAAATTTGTTACTAAAATTATCAAATCAAATTAAATTTATAACACAGATTATTAAATTTATATTGCCCAAATTTCTGGGATATCACATGTTAATACAATATAAAAAAATATCTGTCCCACTTCGAGGGGGATATCGCGGTATGTAGGGTCATTCGCTATTATGCGGGCTCAAAGGGTCTCTCTGCTATATATATGCGGGAATATTAATCACTCAAATATACATACATATATATATATACACTACTATATATAAAATATCACATACAATTGATAATAATTTATCAGTTCTATCAATCGATCAATAACTAATTTTAACTATTTAAAATTAATTACAGTAAGTCAAAATTGAGTGAGATTAACTCATCTTGATTTTACTATCGCTTCCGCGTTTCATTCTGATCAATTTGAACGCGTTTGAATTTATCTAAAAATTTCAGAAGCTCTAAATTCGTCCAAACCAGTTCCTATGTGTAGATGATGACAATACGATCCCAACGCAATTTAAATCGTTCAATTTTGACATCGCATGAAGAAGGTACAATAGTTTTAAAATAACAATCAATATAAATTAATTAATAACCTTATTATCTAATTCAAAGCTAACATTACCTTATTCAAATGCTCGGCCCACAAATCCCAACCCAAAAATCCCTTCTTCTTCCCTCCCCTATTCTTCCTTCACGCTAATACTCCTGTGCACGAACAAGGAGAAGAGGCCGTGCACACTAATGATACGCGAAATTCCTCTACGAACCATCAAACTGACGCCGCCAATGTTCTACCCTTCGAAATCTCCACCTGCCTACACCATAAAACTGATACCCAGACTTCACTATACGAACGCGACCTGCTGCCTTCATCGCCGACGTATGAGATGTCGTGATCCCCTCCCCAACGGTGATCCGCACGTCACCAAACTCCCTCCCCCGGTGCGCCTCGACAAGACGAACTCGAATACAACAACCACATAGCCAGCTCCATCTCGATCGTCCCATAATCGAAACCTTAGCTTTGAACCAATTGTCGACCTCCTCTCATCTCAATCGCACTCCACCACGGTTATATCAAATGGAAGAGAATGAAGAAATAGGAATTTAGGGAGTGGTTTTAGAATTTTAAAATTAGTAACCATAGAGATATTTATTTTTGAAGCTCTGCTTTTTTTTCTTCCTTTATCGTAACTGTAGCATGCATTATAAAAGAAGAAAAAGGAGGGAAGTGATGTTGGCGTATGGAGTGAAGGCTACTGTGTTTGAAATGAGGGAGGAAGTAACGATGTGAAAATATTTCTCAAATCAATTATATATATTATTTAAATTTAAATCGTCTCGAATTCGTAGCTTAAAATCTTGACCACCTATCAAGGCGTGCCGCTAAGCATTTATAATGTTATACCCTTATTCCGAGTGCAATGGAAAAGGTTTCGAGTCCTAACTCGATCGTATGGAGAAGATAGCTTTTTGGACCAAATTATTACATTGAATTTTCTATATAAATTTTAGCGCGTTTCTAACCCGTACGACCAAACGATAACTCCAAATGCTATGAAATTTGAAATCCGGTAATAATATACTATTACAGATCCAATGGAACTGGTTTTGTCAAATTTCGATACTGTGCATCGGAAGGCTATTTTTAAATGTAAATTCAAACGATATATTTTTAAAACTGAACAAATCACCTTTAAATTCAATTTTAAATTTTTTATTATCTTCATTATTATTAATATAAATTTTATAAGCCTTTAAATTATTTTTAACAAGCTTAAAACTCAAGATTCGCTATTTTAACCAATTTCCAATTATTAAATTCAATAATTTAATTATCCAGTAAATGATAATATTTGAAATTCAAGTTAAAAATTAAATTTTAAATATTTGAAATCAATTTAATATTCCAATTTCAAATATTTCAATTCTGGATCGTTGCAGCACTATTGGTAGTTCGTTGGGTTTAGAATACACGTACATGGACCGAGGATTTGTTTATTAATTGTTTAGGTTTTACGGGCTGGGTTGAACAATTTCTTATTTAGAGTTTTGGATATAACTTAAGTAGATTTCAGGCTATTTAGTCTAATTAGATCTAATTTAGTTTGGCTTCTTTATGTTTGCACTTTATTTTCTTAAGAATGCATTTTGCACTTTATCTACAACTTTATTATTGCATTTTCATTAAAAAAATAACATAAATAAAAGGCGGAATCGAAACTAAAACCAAAGAATCCGTTCGGTTCCATTTTGAGTTTTGCGTTTTGCGTTTTTGCAGTTTATTACAAAATATGGGAAGAGCGGAGAAAAGTATTTAAAATTTTAAGTCATTATGACAATGGTGGAGGGACGACAAAGGAGATGGAGGAACGACGGATGACGACGAAGGGGATGGAGGCACGATGGAGAGATGGATCGTTTCTGCACTTTTATTATTTTCTAAAACATGGAAAACAAAATAAATTTGTTTTTCATTTTGCACATTAACTTAATTTTTTTAAATGAATTGTTTTAAAAAAATAAATGCATCATGTGTTTTTTGTTTGAACGGAATCTAAAACTACAAATAAAAAATCAAACAAAACTGAAACTTTCGAAATTTCTGAAATCGATTAAAACTTAGGAAATTCCAAGGTGAAGCAGAGATTGATACAGAGTTCTCAGACCACTTTTACCACATGCCACTTCTCTCTCCATAAGCAACGATAATTGAGTTAATGAATTTTATCATATTCATATTATTTTTTGAATTGGTAACGATAAGGCTCTGGATTATTAATCCAGGAGACCTGAGATTGAATTTCATTGCATCTTTAGTCATGCATTTACGAAGATTTATTTTGAAGCACCTTTATTATTGTCATTTTATCTAGTTAAATTTTTCCATTTTAATCTACGAAGGTATTTCATGAATCTAAGTTAAGATCAAATGTTTATTTTGTGGTCAAATGATATGACCATACATATAATGCAAATGGCCATACTTTAAACTAATTAGCATATACATCATATGCGACGACCGACATTTCGGAAGGTTTAAACAATAAACCACATGTGTCTAACTCAATACAATCTTAATCACAGAAAATCAATGGGGTTAATTAAGAAAAAAAAAGAAAAAAAGAAAATAAACATAGAATCTCATAGCGGAATGCCAAAATATAATAATCAAATAAACAGTTCATAAAGCTGTTTGCACTATACATTTGATTATGTTTTTACAACATCAATCATAGTTGTACATACAATAGAGACAAAATAAAACAATGCAGCAGAACAACATGATGTCGGGGAATAATAATAATATAGTACCAAATCTTTGTCTTCGTCCTGCAGAATAATATGATCTTCAAGGCACTGAAAACTTAGGGCTGACCCAAGCATAAAGCAAACAATACACTCGGTTCAGAACTGAAATATCCTTATGTAAGTCAAATCAATATCACATATAACATGAGTGTAATAGGGTCAGAGATGTTTACATAGTTTTACATCTCCTATCCAGTGTATAAAGTGCGTGCAATAACTTAAGAGATGTTATGGGAATTTCCATCTCTTAAGGATCCGTCAAATTATCTATGTATAGTAGAATACGTTATACATGTAATGTCTAATCAATAAGGTAAACATTTTTTCTAACGTTAAGGCTTTACATTAATCCTCCTTAAAGTTTTTCAAGCATTGGCGTACAGATTGTATATAACACCCCAGTAGAAAGTCGGGGGATAGGGATGCGAAACGTATGATAAGGCACGTAAGGCAATGCCTAAGGTAGAATATTACCAGTTTACCCGTCCATGATGAAGGTAACTCTTCGCCGCAGCGACCTCCCACCGTGTCCAATACTCCCATAATCAGAAGGTGATCACCAATAACAACGATGTAATGATAGAAATACGAAGGAATGTGTCCGCTATAGGTAGTTAGCCTACTTGGCCGGTTGATAAGGCTCATGTTTTAGTCATTTCAAATTGACATAATGGTCGGGGCTATCCATCATCGTTCTCTTCCTTCAAATCCAACAACGTACATCAAATCCAATCACTTCATTCTAGAGTCTCCTCCACGTCAATCCTTTGGACACCTTGGGGAATCTTTTACTTTTCGAATAGACGTTGATACTCCCGCAGTTGCTCCTCTCCCGCCAGCTAATAGGGTCCCTCTTCATCGACCTCGGGTCATAAAGTGGGTCTTGAAAGTTTGTCTATTTCGTATTGCTTCTGCTTGTCGAATAGTGTCTTCTGACGAAAGTTCTCATGTTGCGATAGTTGAGGAAGAGGTCCCAGTTGCCAAGGTTCCCTCTATTTCCTATACCTTTGAAGAACAAACTTGGGTACACGTCCTTTTTGATATGACTTATTCCATAATGAGTGATACCCATTACAAGTTTGTGAGTAATGCTTTTGATGAGAGTAGGGGGTATAAAATCATATTGAGGGTGAGGGTCTATGCCTTACCAGGATGGATGTTACTGGTGAGGATAACATGAGATTGTTTTGCGATACCACTTGGGATTGGCGATTCATTTACAGTGATGCTTCCATTGGCTTTGATCCTTCCCTTGCTCGGATTTTCTGTGAGTTTGTTCTTCTTCATGGACCGTTCTCGGCAGCCCCTTCTGTGGGAATCTAGTCTTGGTCTTTAGTGGTTTAGGCATGTAGCTTAACTCCTGCTCTTTATTTTTATTATCTGATAGCAGTTGAGGCGTCTATGCCTCTCTCTTGTATTGCATTTTATAAGTGGGATGTCCACTATAAAACCATTGAGTTGTTTTGTGCATGTGCAAATAACCAGTTTTTCTCTTTATTTTAATAATAGTGGCACAGCCCACTATAAAACCGGCTTACCCCTTCAAAAATAAGAAAATAATAATAATAATAATTTCACAACATGTTTATTTTTGTGTTTATGTATGTGTGTGTGTGTGTGTATGTATGTATGTATATTAGTGTACTATATTTCTAAGTATAAAAAACACACACGATGTTAATATAATCATGAATATGATTTAACAGAATGTTATATGTATTACATATTTGCATTTATATATTAAAAATCAATTTTTATTTTAAAGTCCCTTTTAAAATTAATTTTCAATTCAAAAGTTTTTAAGATTTTATTCTCTGACCGTGAGTGTGTGTGTGTGTGTGTATTCTCATCATATATTGACTATGCGTATGTATTATATACATGCATACATACATACATATACGCGCACACACATATAAATAAATATATAAAGACCCTGATACACATATAAACTAACATATATAAATATAAATAATGACAAATAACTAGTTGTCTATGTATATATGTATATATTTGTAAACGAGAAGGTTACCTGAAGTATAGCACATTAGTAATACCTTAACTGCGGAAATTGATACTCTATTTGAATCTGAATTTAAGTCCTTCCAGAAAGAGCTACCCTACTGAAATAGTGTCACACCGATGCACTGTTTCCATTAATTTTTTATTTTTGATGCTTGTAATAATGAAGGAGGTGGTGCAACGACCCGTAATTTTTGATAATTAAAAATAGTTAATTTAATAAGGTTTGTGATTTAATGTTGGAAGAAATAAAAAATTTGATTTAATAATAAGAATAACTAGAATAAAATGTAATAGTATTCATTTAAGGAAATTGCTAACTATTTTAATGTAACTCCAATTAATTGAAATGATTAAAAAAATTATAATTGGTTATAGATTGAAAATTTATTGTAATAATGTGTGCATTAATTGATAACTGGATTAAAAGAGTAATTGATAATTTTAATGTTGTATTAATTAATGAAATAGTATGTAATTAATTATAATTGATAAGGGTAGTGTTGTGGGAGTAGTTATGACATTTATGTGTAGATAACAAACTTACAAATGTTATTAAATTAAGAAAAGGTAATGATTGCCATTCGTTGCCAATTTATTTAACTTGTTGAATTAAGTTGGAAATCAATTGCAATCAAATGTAATTAAGTATTACGTAAATATGAGTTAAGATGATAACAGTAAAAGTATGAACGCAATAAAATGTATAGAAATGTTAATTATATTCACAAGGCAATAATTGATTTAATAAAAAGAGTGAAACAAAGATAAATTAATTTCTTGGGATTTTAAATTATAATAAAATCGACAAATATTGAATATAATTGGAATATTGCAATGAATATGGTAAATGATCATAATTGAAGAATATTAATGTAATAAAATATAAACCAATGTTAACAATGTCTATAGAGTAATGTTAACAATGTCTATAGAGTAATGATTGATTGAATAAAAAGGGTTGAAATCAAATTTAATCAATTTATTGAAATTAAATTATAATTAATTGGATTTATTTATAGTTGAAATCATTACTAGAACTACGGTATATAGCCACGACAGGTTTCCAACGGCCGCCAACGGGACTTTCCAACGGCTACCAAAGGATCGTTATTTTTTAACATGCCGTTGGTAGCCGTTGGAAAAAGAGTCGTTTGCAGCTGTTGGAAGCCATTGAAAATATTCGTGTAAACCTGCAGCGAGGCCGAGACCTGATTCATTATCTTCTTCCTCCCCAAAAACACCAAAACCCTCCTCCACTCCTCCTCTTTTCTTACTCCCAGCTTCTGCACGCAACCGGCAGCTACTCCGACACCATCAATCAACACCAGCGGCCTCCCTCCATCCAAATACATCTCCAAAATCAGGTTTCGCCTGAAACCCTAAAATTTTAAGTTTTTCTAATTTTGTGTTAATTTGTTGATATAGTTGTATCTAATGGCCTATTGATTGTTTATTATACCAAACTAAGTGCTAATTACAATTATTATCATCCAAATGTCCAAATTGTTTGTGTGTGTGTGTGTGTATTATGCACATAAATACATATGTTGATAATTTAGTGTAAATGCGCATTTGAGTTAGCGTTAGATTAGTTAGGAATGATTTAAATTATTTTGTGTATGTTTTGTAAAATATTAGGCAAACATGAATTAGTCGAATATTTTACGAACATGAATTATATCTTTTACAAAATATATTAGCATTAGGTAAGTATATAATTTAGTATATATATACACATGAATTATATATTTTTTGAAATAGTAAAAATCTTATAATTTACCGTATATTTAATAAAATAGTAGAATATAAATAAAATAATGCATAATATGCTTTATTTTATATATTTAATGAAACGGTAACATATAAACAAAATTTAAATCCCTTAGTGAATTTTTGGCCCCGTCTGACAAGTGTGGTATATGATCGTTGTATGAATATTCTTTTTTATTGTAAAACAAATATTCATATTCATCTAATACAATATATGTTGGATTTGTCCCTGTATTGGACAAGTTACAAACACAATAAAGTAATTATGTTTCGTAAATCATATCGTTATAAACGGTTCACAAAATTTCAATGGCATTTCCTTTTCGTTCCTTGTGTACATGCATATGTGTACGATCCAAGGAACACGGGGGAAGTGCTGCCGAAATTTTGGAAAATTGTTTATAATGATATGATTTAAGAAATGCAATTACTATTATGTTTGTAATGGGAAGTAGGATGACCGACCATCACAAAAGGTACAAAAATATGAACAAAATATCAAGGAATATAACTTTGTATATAAACGAAAATGGATTATAAAAAACAGTAAAATCTAAACGTGTTTATCGAATTTGATTAATAATTTTTTTACTATTGATCATAGGTTTTACAGTAGGAAAAATGGTCAATTATTTTATTGATCGGAGCTGGATGTATCAAAGAAGAGAAATGGGAGGCTCAAAAAGTAAATATTTTATTAACGGGGTAAATGTGTTTGTCAAATTTGCTTTAAGTAATATTGGAAACGACGTAGAAATTCGTTGTCCATGTAGTAGGTGCAAATTGCTGAAGCATTTAGTACCGAATATGGTTAGGATTCGTTTGCGCCAATAAGGTTTCGTAACCAATTATTTGGTGTGGGATCGTCATGGAGAAATTATAACACGTAACGAAGAACGGTCAATAGAGGTCATTAGTGATGAAGTTAGTATGACGAATCTCATAGAACATATGGTTGAAGATGCAGCACGATCAATATTCCCTACTGTTGAATTTAATAACGACGATGTTAACGTCGAAGAGGAACCAAATGTTGGAGCGAAAAAAAATATATGATTTATTGGATGCTGCTAAGAAACCTCTTTGGAATGGATGTACTAGCGGCACTCAATTATCGGCAATTGCAGAGTATATTGCAATGAAATCAAAGTACAACCTCATAGAAGCCGGATTTACGGCTGTTGTACAAGTTGCTAAATGCTATATGCCATCAGATAATTTAATGTGCGAAAATTATTATGAAGTGAAAAAACTTATGTCATCTTTCGGTTTGCCGTATCAAAAAATTGATACATGTCTAAATAGTTGCATGTTGTTTTGGAGAGATGATGTCAGCCTTCGAAATTGTAAAATATGAAATCAAGAAAGATACAAACCAAGGAAAAAAGGAAAAAGAAGTTCCATACAAGCGTATGCATTATTTACCTATCACTCCTAGACTTCAAAGGTTATATGCATCATTTGTAACAGCGCATCATATGAGATGGCACAGTGTGAGAACACCTGAAGAAGGTATGTTAACACACCCATCTGATGGAGAAGCATGGAAGTATTTTGATAACAAATATCCCGATTTCGCAGCGGAGAGCCGTAAAGTAAGACTAGGTTTGTGTACTGATGGATATTCACCGTTTTCTCAGCTTGGTTCAAAATATTCATCTTGGCCTATAATCATTACACCTTATAATCTACCCCCGTGGATGTGTATGAAAACTCCATATATGTTTCTCACAATTTTCGTCCCTGGCCCTGATGATCCGACATAGGGTATCGATGTTTACTTACAACCACTAATCGAAGAGTTGAAAACATTATGGTATGAAGGAGTTGAAACATACAACGTATCGGAAAAAAAATTCAGATGTTCGCTTCTTTGTTTGGACTATTAGCGATTTCCCTGCATATTCAATGCTTTCGGGTTGGAGTACGACCGGTCATTTTGCTTGTCCTTTCTGTAGGGAAGAAACACGAGTATTTTCTTTACGGCATGAGAAGAAAATTTCATGGTTTGATTGTCATCGACGTTTTCTCCATATTAACCATACTTTTAGAAGGGACAAAAAACACTTCATAGCTAATAGACATGAGACTTTACAACCACCAACGATTTGGTCAAGTGAAGATATATATATGAACTTGTAAAAGATTATCCAAAGATACATGAAACGGGGAAGCAAACTGAAATCCAAGGTAAATCGACGTTTCATAATTGGTGCGAACAGAATATATTCTGGGAGTTGCCTTATTGGAAATATCTCTTAATCCGTCATAACATTGACGCGATGCATAATGAGAAAAACATATTTGATAACGTGTTTAATACACTTTTGAATGTTAAGGGCAAGACTAAGGATGATCTGAAATCAAGACGTGATATAGAAGAAATATGTAATCTTGCTGAGCTTCATATGAAGCCAAATGACACTAAAAAACCCAAAGTATGTTATGAACTAGATAACAACCGAGTTAAAGTACTGTTAAAATGATTGGAAGGATTACGATTTTCTGATGGAATTTCATCTAATCTTCGTAGATGTGTCAACTATAAGAACGGAAGACTGAGTGGGATGAAAAGCCATGATTGTCATGTAATGACGAAAAATTTGTTACCCGTCGCTTTCAAAGAATTGTTCCCCGTAAAAGTTTGGAAGGTTATAACAACTTAGTTTATTTATAAGGAGCTTTGTTCAACTACGTTAAAAGTTGACCGCCTTCGTAAACTTGAGGTAGAAATCCCTATACTGCTCTGCAAACTGGAGAAAATATTCCCTTCAGCTTTTTTCAATGTAATGGAGCATTTACCTGTTCATCTTCCATTTGAAGCACGTCTTCGAGGTCCTGTGCAATATGGATGGATGTATCCATTCGAGAGGTATGTTATTAATATTGAGTATGTAAATGTTAATTTAACTATAAATAAAAATCAATATTGATATGAAATATTTTTTATTAGGTACTTAAATCATTTAAAGAAAAAAGTGAGACAAAAAGCTTGAGTTGAAGGTTCGATTTGCAAATCATATATCGAAGAAGAAGCATCGTTCTTTTTCTCTCATTATTTCAATGATCATGTGAATTTATCATTTCAAAGTGTTGCGCGTAATGATGAGGCTGTTGAACAAGATTCTTCTTCTGAAGCAATGTTATCTATTTTTAAACAACATGGTCGACATTCTGGAAAATGTGTAGAAGTATGGTTAGATGATAGAGATTACCATGTAGCACACACATATATTCTTCTTAATTGTCCAGAAGTTGCACCATTTATTAGGTAATTATCAGATTACAAGCTTTGATAAATTTAATTTAATACTGCATGTGTAAATTAATAATAAAGCAATATATTATGTTTATGTTTGCAATATTTATGAATCACTAAATCCAAATGGCGATTTAAGCAAAAATTTCGCTACTTGGTTTTCAAACTACGTTTGTGATCCTACAAATAATGTGGTCGATGAAGGATTAAAACATTTAGCACTAGGACCGAAAAGGAAAGTTAAAACGTATCCAATATTTTTCGTTAATGGATATAAATTCGACGACAGAGAATACGGTGCTGAAAAATTAACAAACAATACCGGTGTATTTGTTAAAGGCAGTGATGATCCTAATAATCGTATACATGATTTTTATGGCGTGTTAGCCCAGATTTTGCAATTGACATATTTTATAAGACCCGCAGAGGAAGTTTTTTGTTTAGATGCAGCTGGTTCAGCAATGTTCCAAGTTCTGGTATTAACGTGCGTCCAAATTATAATCTTATAGAAATAAAATATACCTCTCGTTATCGGCAGTACGATCCTTTTGTACTAGCCAAACAAGCCCTACAAGTTTATTACGCTCCTTGTCCATCTTTAAAAAGAGATAAAGCGGATTGGTCTGCGGTTTTTAATACCAAGGCGAGATTTACATTTGATGGAAAGAATATTTCAGAAGAACAAGCCTATCAAGCAGATATCGAGGAAAATGTTGAAATCACAATTACAGACGATCAAACTCATTTTGGACAATTAAATGATGAGACAAATGTAATAGTCGAAGCATTTGAGAGTGTAGAGGAAAATGATATAGAACACGAGACCGAGTCTGAATCACAAAACGACGAGGACTGAGTAATATCCGGTAATTTTTACAATTATTCATGCACACGCATCACATATCATCATCATCATTACATGCACTACCAATTAAAAATGACTTTATTACATGCACCACATATCATCATCATTTTATCTATGTCTATAATTAAAAATGAAACTTTCAATAGGTATTATGTCCGGCTCTAGACATCGTAGCTCTTCTCGCTCGGCCAGCGAGAGTAGTGGTGAGCCTCCGGCTTGACCACTTGTATATTTGCAGTCGAAGGCTGATGGAACGTAAGTATCAAAATTAAAATGATAACAATATAAATCTGTTCATACATATATACTTATCTAAAGCTTTGTTTTATATTTAACACAAGGGGATTTGATTTGGAGCCCTCAGGAGTTGTGCTTGGCATTTCCAAGCAATCATATATGAGCAGGATGACAGATTGCTGGCCTAAGTGGAGTAAGATCCCTGACCAAGTCAGGGAGGCCATCTGGCAGGATTTTCTAGTGAGTTTATACCACTTTACTATATGAATAAGTACAAATGAACAATTAGTAATATTTTCTCTTTGTACAAGGGCAAGTGGACTTGGCGGAGCCCGATGTCGCCATGGTTCAATGCCATTGGAAGTCGAAGGTCACCAAAAATTACAGGTAGGCAATGTCAGCTCTTAAAAAATCGGAGAAGAAACCGAACTGGATGGGCGCTTCCGTATGGGATTCTTGGATGAGTTGGTGGGAGACCGACGAGTTCAAGGTAAATCTACCAAATACATAGTTAATTATTTCGCAATTAGTAAATATAATATACAATTTAAATTGCAGGTGGAGTCGGAGAGGAACTCTGCCAATAGAAGTAGAAATCCTGTAACGCATCGTGGCGGATCCAAGTCTTTGCAGCATCATCATGAGGACTTGGTAAATTTATCAATTATGAATCTAAACCGTTATTACATTTTGTATATTAATCAGTTCAGCAATTAGCTATGAAAAAATAAAATATATAAATTATTTATTGCAGAAAAGATCGCTTGGACATCCCGTGTCTATGATGGAGGTATTTACCTGCACCCAAGCATCAAGACATGCAGACAATGCTGGCAATATTACATATCAGTGGGATGATGATGATAAGGCGACGACTGCATATGTATGCATATTTTAAATCTTATTTTATTAATATCGATAAGTTTAAATCCTATTCTACTAATTTTAACCTGTAATTTTTTTTATTTTAGGCAAAGTTTCAGGAGGCATGGGCAGAGCTGCTTTCAGAATCGGATCGCGATGAGTTGACGGTAGAGGAGCAAGATAATATTTTCGATGTTATTATGAATCCGACGTAGCGGAATAGGCTCTATGGCTATGGAAACCAAGCGGTAATCTTATGAACATTGCAATATTATATTTAATAAATTAACCTATAGATACACTATAAATATGATGATTTCTACCTGAGTTAAATCTAATATATACGTGATTTGCCATCCTGCACCATTATCAGTTAATAAAATATACATTTTCTTGTGGTATATGCATTGCTTAAGATCACATCATTTACGTTTCTATATTTTAAAATATGCATTGCTTAAGAAAATGATTATAATACAAATGTGAACATGTCACATTCTATTTGCAGGTTCAGGCAGCTCAAAAGGCGTGTGACAAAGCAGAAATAAAAAAAACTTAGAGCCATGGTTGAGCAGCTGCAAGAGCAGGACCGTCTTCGCGCTATACAAATGGAGCAGCTGAATCAACGTTTAGCGGAGTACGCGCATAGGCATGGTTCCTTCCCTTCATCGTCTGGTGCTTTTGGAGGTGAGGATGATGCTTGAGAGGTATGATGATTATTGTCTTTGTGGTTGGTTATGTATATATTGACTTTGAGGTGGTGAGAATTGTGTTTGATGGTTATTGTGTATATATTGACTTTGAGGTGGTGAGGTTTAAGTGTTTGCATTGTATATTTTGACTTGAATATGGATTGGAGTTGGTGTTGGTGAGGGTTTTGTTGTTTATGTACATATTGACTTGGAGTTTGGTTTGAAAATATAATGTTTGATGTAGATTTTAGGTTGTTTACATTTTTTGTGGTATAATGTGTTGGATATGTGCTATATATGTGAAATGGAATGGAAATGGAATGGAAACGGATATATATTGATTATAGTGGCTGGAAGGTGAATGGCTTGCTGTTATAAAAAAAAAATTCACCCAGATTACCAACGGCTACAAACGGCTATTTGGTCATTTTATTGCAACGGCTTCCATCGGCTAAAAGCCGTTGGTAGCCGTTGGAAAAGCCGTTGGAATAGCCCCGTAGCTTCCGTTGGAAGCCGTTGGAAAGCGTGAACGCTATTCCAACGACTTTTCCAACGGCTACCAACGGCCGCCAACGTCTGGGAGCCGTTGGAATAGCCTGTCTCTCTTATAGTGAATTGAACACTATAATTAGTGTAATATTTAACACTGGATTGATACATAAATTTATTTTAAATTATTGTAAATGTCTAAGTAATCAAAAATGATAAAATTGTTAGTTAATAAACTTGATTTTAAAAAGTGATTTAATTAATTTAATATTAATTTATTTAACTAACGTGAAAATAGCCATTTCAGCCACTGTCTCGGATTCCGACGAAACTAGTTTCATCTGATCCATAATGATGAATTATTGTAGGATTTCAAGTTTCATAGCGATCGGACTTGTCGTTTGATCGCACGGACTCGAAACGCGTAAAAATCAATTTAACAAAATTCAATTGAAATCAATTTGAAATGAGCTGATTTTATAGCAAACTTCTTCATATGATGGAATTAGGACTTGAAACCTATTCCATTGAGTTTAAAAATATTGAAAACATCTATTTTTATATATGTGATGACCCACTTTCTTTTCAGAAGTGAAACGGGATTTTCGGGTCGTTATTGTCAATTCAAACCAATTTGGGTGTTATTCATTCTTATCGGGCATTGTCAATATAAATAGTCTTGTTTCCCAAACCCTAGCTGTCATTTTTCTAATTCTGTACGCATATCAACTTCTGTCTGTTCCTCCTTCTCAAATGGTAGAAACCCAAAATTCTAGATTGAATTGCACATCAAAATCAAATCGAAAAATTTAAACTCCTCAAACAATATCATATTATATACCGATTCGAAGCTCTTGATGAGCGTAATTCACTCGCCTTATTCTCTTTTGTAAGTGGATCATTTTTTGGCCAGAAATCTATGTTTTATTCTCGGTCGTTCATAGGCCAACGTCTTGTTTAACGGTGGATTTGCGGCAAGGAGTTGATCGGGCGGCGCTAGCGTGTAAAGAAAATCGAGATAAGCTCATCCATATGTTTACTTCGCGTGAAAGGTAGAGGAATCGCCATAATTGGCCATAGTAGGAGAGCGGAGGCGTACGGTCAAGGATGGCCGGAGATGACGTGAGGGGTGGCGATGCGGGCGTCTCGGCCCGGTGGATCGTTGGAAGCGTCTGATTGGGTTGCAGTTGATCGTAGCGGTCGGCATTTTGAGCGAAGGCGTGGCGGCTGTGATGAGAGTCTCGATCGGTTTTTTCTGGAAGGCGATCTAGGGTTGTGCGTGTTTGGTGACGTGTATTTATTTATTTATTTTATTTATTTTAATTTAAATCGTATAACTTCTAATGATCATAACTTTTACATACGAGGTCGGATTCTCGTGCAGTTTATTCCGCTGCGATCGTATCGAAATTCCTGACATTATGAAACTTGTTTGGATGAATTCTAAGACTGTTAAATTTTGGGTCTTATTTGGGTTTCAAATTGAATTGAAATCAAAAGTGAGTGTTTTAACCCACTCACAACTACAAAATTTTCTTATGTTAGTTAAGTAAAATTTATGATGTGAGTAGAAATCAATTGATCGATGTTTGGTATATTTAAATTGTCATTCTAGTTAAATTTAACATTTATTGCATTTAATCATTGTTTAATTTAATATTGAATTCAATTGTCAGTTTGGTACATGTTAATGATAATCAGTAATCTATTGATGTTTATTGGTTAATTTGGATGATGATTGTGATGAATATTTATTGTTGACACTGGATGACTGGATGTTATATTTTATATTATTATAACACTACAAGTTCCCTATGGGTTGAAATGATACATGCCCGAATGATCATATAGAATAGGGGAAATCCGTTATGGGTTGAAGTGATAAACCCAAGCGATTTTCATTGAAATGGATTTGGGATTGCGGGTTGAAATGATATATACCCGTAAATTTAAATATTTACGGATTGAAATGATAAATATCCATATCATTTGACCATAGGGTAGAAAATTATATACAGACACCGGGTTGGTTAAATTAAATGATTTTAAATCTTTAAGTTTTGAACTTAGCTAAATAATATTTTGAAATAGAATTTGGTTTACATAAACCGAATTATTTAAAGGATTAATTTTGAAATTTTGCAATTGTGTTAAGTACATTGCTCAGAGGGTTTAAATTGGAATTCTAAGGTTGAATTTGAAGTATAAAAGAAATTTATCGAAATTGAGTTATTGAAATGTTGGAAACTATAACTTTGAAAATCTGTTAAAATTGGAATAGTTAAATTGGATATTTTAAGATTTGAAATTGGGTTTTTGATTTGAAACCTGGATATGGTCCAGATTTGTTGAAATAAGAAATGGTTAAATTTGATGTTAATTTCAAATTTATTATCTCAATATAAATTGTAAATGTTCTTTTAAATTCTAATTTTAAGATTTTCGACTATTAAAATAGGTTAATCTATTTTAAACCAACTTAATCAATTTAAACTATTTAAATTATTTTAATTTAATTTAATCTATTTTAAACTAATTAACCAACTTAATCTATCTAAATCTATTTTAATTTATTTTAATATATTTTGATCAATTTTAAATCAGTTAAATTTTATTAAACTATATTAAACTATTTTATTTTTTTAAACCATTTTAGTTTATTCTAAACTATTTAATATATTTTAACTCTATGTAATCTATTTTAAATTCATTTAATCTATTGTAAATCTAATTAATCCATAATAAACCTATTTGATATATCTTAAAATCGTTTAAATTATTTTAAATCTATTTAAAGGATCTTAATCTATTTTAAATTTATTTAATCAATTTTAAACCTATTTAACCTAATTTATATCTATTTAAACTATGTTAAGCTAATTAAACCATTTATAACTATCTAAATTATTTTAAATTCTAAATTGTAAAGTGGAAGTGGTTATATTTAAATCCCTGTTTTAAAAGCAAATATGGTCAAATGATACTATAACCAAAGTTGACATTTAAATGACGCATTTAAGTAAATATGATGATTTTGAAATGAGTGTTTAACCTATTTAGTCAATATGATTTCGAAAGCGAACATAATTTCAAAGGTAATATGGGTTGAATTGAATATGATATTTTGATATAAATTATGAATTGACCTTTGAAATGTAAAACATATCCGGTGTGAAATACGCGTGTGGTTGTTAAAGAGACTGGGATCAGATATTATCATACTCTCTGCCAACACCGAAAACCACTTTAACAACTGTGTACGTGGCGGAGATTCCAAAAATGAATTAGGATGGTTTGGCAAACGATTCTGTATGAGGTATTTACGTGACCCTGACTCCCATGAGTTGGCTTAGACGTGACTAAAACATGAGCTATATCTGGGCCAAGCGAGGTCATTCCTTCGATCGGACATGATTTTTTGATACCATATTTATTACTTTATGATTGATTTAGTGGCCACCCCTCGATTTTGATTATGGGAGTGTGTTCCAAGATGGGCGGTAGTGGCCGCTATTCGTTACCACCGGCCCAGTTCTGCAGAACGGTATAGTCCTACCCTGGCATTGCCTCGAGTTCCGTGTTCACATGCCCTGTTGCGCCTTCTACGAGTTTGGTTTTGTAACGACCATAGATTTTAATTTAATTTAAATTGATAATTTAAATGAATTTTTGAATTAAAGTTTGTAAAATTGATTATAAATGGCAGCGAGTTACCCCGATTCAAATAGAAAATATATATATAAAGTCATATGGATTTGAATATTTGTATATATGTGAATATATATGTATACATTGGATTTGAAATAAAAATTTAAATAAATGGTTTTAAAAATAAATAGAAATAGAAATGAGAATATTTATATATGATGAATTATAAATTATGAAGTAAATAAAATTAGACGAATTTCAAATAACATAGGGACTATAGAAATTTATTTACATTGTAAAGCAATGTACAAAGCAAGGAATAAATATAACAACTTTAAAATATGAAAACAAATGCAGTATAAGTATGTTCAAAACTGAAATATAAGTATGTAAACGAATTAGTTAAGAAACAAACATCATTAGAACAACTATTATAATATGTACATGAAGTAAAATAAAATAGAAATCTATCAAACATAAATAAAGTAAAATAAGTGAACATATCTATGAAGCTACGGTACAAAGTAAATAAATTAAACAAAACCAAGTATAATGAACAAAACAAAGTGTGAAAGCTTGTATAGTCTGCTAATAGTATTTTCATATTATGTACAAGCTGAAGGGAACAATAAGTACTAAGGCATGTAATGCCATTACCTTTAGTACACAAAATTTTATTTTCCCAGTCAAAACAAATACATGCAAGTGTAGGCAAGCATGTAGGCTGAGGAATAAGGACCTGAGCATTCAATGCAAGATCACTTCAGCCGAGAAAATAAAATAAAAATAAAGCAAGCAACATATCAGCCAAGAAGCAAGGAAATGAACAAAGTAACATGTACATAAAATAAAATAAAAACAAGACAGAAAAAAAAAACATCACCCATCTACAAAACAACATTTCCAGCCGAAGTCAATGTAAACAAAGGAAAGTGAGAGAACATAAACAAAGAAAAAAATCAATGTCTTTGTACAAATAAACAAGTATTAGCATAAGCAAGTGGAGACATAAGGTACCAATGCATTTAATGCCACATCTTCCCAAGTACAAAACATATATTCTCAGCCGAGTAAAGTAAGCAAGGCAAGTAGATAAATATGTTCACTTATGAAACAAGAGTAAGATAAGTGTGTAGATACATATCTTGGCATTAAATGCTAGCATAACAAAATCCTATAAGCATGCATAGAGAAAAAAATCTTTGTCCTCTTTTTTTTAAAATATAATCACCGGTACTTTTGTCCCTTTTATATCAAGCTTCTCATTAATTCGTTCCTGCAAAACTAACAAAAATCTGAAAGCAAAATAGAAAGAAACTAGGCTCATTCATTTCCTTTTCAAGAACAAAACCTGGTGATTGAAACTCAAAACAAGTTGCAGAGTTAACTCCAAGGTCAAAGTAGATGAAAATTATCTAGGCTTTCTTTTCAAATTTTAAAATAGTCAGGAGCTTTATATGCAAAACTGTGTTAGGTGAGCAAACTACCTCCTTCCAGTTTTCAACTTCATTTATATCTTGATTGTGATGAGTTTTCTGATGTTTGTGAGCGAAACCATCACTGCATGTTGGTATTGATACAAAGTATCATAGTATATATGTCTAAGTATATATATATATAAAAAATAAAAAACAAAACAAAAACAAACAAACAAACACAAACCTCTGTTCTTCTTTCAAAAAAAATACAGGTGAGTAAACAAACTAATTTCAACCTTAGCTTGCATATTTTCTTATTAATGATAGGTGTTGATGTAGTTCAAACATACTGTTCTGTGTATGTTTGTTTGCACTGGAAGCTTTCATAGTTATTGTTGATTTGTATTTCAAGTTTTGTACAAAGTAAAGCAAATAAATTTACAAAACTATTTATATAACCATTTGAACTTGGTAGTGAGCTAAATTCGAGTTTGTTTATATGAAACAAAGCCTGCAAACATGTTTAAGATTTAACAGTATGATATTAATACTGTATTATCCAACTACAGGTAAATAAGAAATCAAAGTTTAGAATTCAAATGTTTAAATTTGAAAATTCAATAACATATTTAGATTTCATACAAGTAATTATGATTTTTAACATGAATATTAAGATTTTTATGCAAAGGTATTAAGAGCAGTTTTGAAATGAAACAAAAATGGGTTTTTGTAAATTTTGGAAGATAGAGTTAACTTTAATTCCTGAAATTTGGAATGAAGTAAGGTTGAAGTCGCATTAACACTAGAAAAATGTCTAATTATTTTTCGAATTCATAAATTTTGGGTTTGAATCTAGAGTAGGGTTTAAGCCCGTATTTTTCAATGCTCTGTAAAAAAAAATGATTTCGGCATCATATGTAAACCGAGTGAAGCGTGATTTTTGGTGGAGTTAGGGGAAGGTGTGATCGAGGTATTGGTGGAGATTCAACGCCTACGGTGATGTGTGGTGGCCGCGCGATTGTTTTGTCAGTGGGGGTTTTGTTGCCTTGTTCGAACTGCAGGTCAAAATTTGTTTCCATCTTGTAATTGAAAAACTGGGTTTCGATTGTGATACTAGGAGTGTTTTGTGGTTTGTGGGGACGGTAGCGAGTCGCCGCAGGGGAGGCGAGCCACCGTGCACGTGCACGGTGGAGAGGAGATGGTCGAGGATCTGGAGTCGTCGCGTGTCCGTGTTTTCTGGTGTTGCTTCGAGTATGACTTCGGTTTGCCTCTGGGTCGTTTTCGTGAAATGGGTTTCTGCTGTTCTTTTATAACTTCAACTAATAAAAAAAAATGAAAAGGGGGAGAAGAACTGAGAAAAAGAAGAACAGGGAAGGGGTGAGAGAGAGTGACACGGGAGAGACACGAGGGGAAACTCGAGTTTTCTCGAGTAAGAAATGATGCGGTCTCGGTGCTTTCCCAGAATAGCCGTGAATAATGATTTTTGTACAAGTGTTTAACTTAGTTTATTAAGTAATGTTAGTTAGTATTAAGTTAATATGTAACTTAAAAGTTTAGTAAGGAAAGTTGTAAAGATAGTTAATTAGTTTAAGGTAAGAAAATTTAATTTATTACTTTAAGTAAGTAAATAAATAAACTAATCAAGTTAATTTAAATGATTTATTATGAAGTTGGTTTAAAGGTTAATTTAATTAATAAGTAATTAAAGAATGATTTATTTAATTATAAATAAATAATTAGATTAATTTATAATTAGAAATGATTAATAATGAATTAATCTAAGATAATTTCTTAAGAAAGTGATTAAGAAATATTATTAGTTAATAAGGATAATTAACTAAGGATTATTAAGTAATTGATTTAAAGTGATTAATGTTAATGATTTATTGGATTAAATAATTTAGATAATCAATTATAAATGATTTAAATGTAATTACTTAATGAAAATAATCTATCAGAATTGGATAATAAATTCATAAGTAATTAAATTAATTGGAGATAAATTGAATTACATAGGATTAAACGATAAATAAATCATGTTTATAAACGTGCTTGAATTACTTATGAATGATCGTATTTTATGAGATGCCTTGAATTGATTGTCCTCTCTGATCTGTAATATCTTGTTCTGTGAATTGAGCTATGTGAAATTTACTCATTTACTTATGTACATTTGTGTATTATCTGTGAATCTGTGAATGGAAGATAAGCGTTATAATTTATATCGTTTATCGAATATATTGTCGTATTTGATCTGTGATGATTGAATGGTTGTGCACTATTGCGTTAAACCCCTGGACCACACTTATACACACACCAATATGGATTTCACGAGGAAATCGATTAAGTCACAAATTTTTGAGAATAGTTTTAAATTTGAATATTTGAATTCAAATGTTTTGGAAATGGGTTGGGTTTAAAGTGAAAAGCTTTTGAAATGGAATTTCAAAGATGAAATTTATTTTGAATAACTTGATTGAGTTTTGAAATTTAAATATTTTGATTTAAATTTGAATTCGATATTTGGAATTGAATTCTGTAATTTGAAACTAGGGATTTATGATATTATACTAGTCATTATGAGTTAAATCATTTTTAAAGTATTATTTTTGGGAATTTGAATTTAACCCAGGGATTTCAACTCGTATAAATGAATCAGATTTCCAAAATGAAAACTGTTGTTTTCAAATGATAAACACTTTTAGATAAGAACTGAGATTCCAGTTAATTAGGGGAATTTCAAGATTGAATAGAGAAATGATTTTCCTAAGTTATGAATGAATTCTTTTTGAAAGCTATGAATTAAATCTATTTATTTTTAACAGATTTAAATTGATGATTTGTTTAAATCAAATTGAAATGAAATTGTTTTGAAGGCTATAAGTTAAATCTTTGATTTAAAGATTTAACGAGTTAATCAAATTGAAATGAAAATTTATTTGGAAAATCTGTGAATGAATCTTTTGTTTAAAAGATTAAAATGTGAAAATTGTTTAAACCGTTAAAGGTTGTGAAAATGAATCCTTTTGTTTAAAAGATTTGAAATGGTAATTGGTTCAAACCATTTGAAGAAAAGTTTTGGGTAATAAGTTGTGACTTAATTGAAATCCCAATATCCATATATTTCTTGTAAATATTGCGCTCACTATTCGGTTTAGCCGGGAGAGGACCTTTGTGTCATATATCCCATTCCGAATATGTGATATGTCGTTATGGATAGCATTTGAAGACCGGTGTTGAAGACCGGATATTTTTGAAAGCGAAAGGACAACTCGTCGAATGTCTTTGCATCGACTGGTCCCCGGTATAGAGACTCCATCTGTGATGGGAAGTCCGAACGTGATTAGTGAATATCCGGATTGCAAGGACTTCTTTGTAAGTGCCTTCGGTTCTGTTCGAGCCCGGAACAGACTTGTATGGATTGATATGTCTGACATTACAATTTGAGATATAAAGCTGATTTCTTTCAAATATATTTCTGTTGGTGGCGGAGAATTTATTCTCTTAGCTTAACACCCTTCTCTGAGACGTTCGAGCTCAGAGGTTATGTAGTTGAAGGTTATCAGCAATATATTCCCAATTTGGTAATGTGACGTGCTGAGTGTTGCTGTGAAATGATCATTGTGTTGATTATTTATGATAGGATCATTTATTTGATCGTCTATCCTGGTGATCATTTCTATGATCATTTGTTGACCCAAAGCATGGCTTTTGTATAAAGTATGTTTTTGTGGACGTGACTTCGTCGAGCCTCACACCTCGGAATGGTCAAAACAGGAAAGATGCGGCAAGGTTATGAGGAGTAGCGCCATTTAGGATATGTGCATTTCCTTCTGGAAAAGGGTGGTGTCATGGTATGGAGCCCAGATACTTACTCATGTTGAAAACACTTTATGATTGTGTGAATTGATTGCGAGTGCTCGGTTGAAAGGTCCCAAAGGACCGGGGGATGGCATATTCGGTCAGTTGTTACTCAGTTAGGGGTAACCCGGCCTTGTGTTGGTAGAGATCCGGTTTGGTTCTCGGGGACGTCCATCCAGAGGCGTTCTCATGTGGCAATGGGAAGTTCCTTGGCCTGATCATTCGTTGGAAATCCAAAGAAACAATACGAGACTTGTACGGTATTAGTTGTAGAACCTGCCATCTAATATGGTAGCTATAGTAGGCATAATATAATGGTACCTATGCTGGCTAAGATTTATATCTTTACTTTCGAAATGATTTTTACTACACTATGCACTAGTAATAATATCAAATGTTTCTTTTTAATGCGTATCAAGCATCTTTGACTATCATAAGAAGAAATCTTCTCCAAGTCTGCGTTTGCATCGTGTGTGTGGCGGGAGGTCTTATGGTAGTCTCATTTCAAAAAGCATTGCGAATTAACTTTAAAATATTTCTTTGAATGTTTTAAAAGATAAACTGTTTTTGTTGCTCACACCAGTCCCACGACTGATCCGGAGTTTGTTGTTTCTTTCCTAAACTCTGGGTGCTCATTATTTTCTACACGAGCAGTCTAGAGTTGGGTTTTTCAGATAGTCAGATTAGTAGGTTATCTGGAGCTAGTTCAGTCTTTGGATCACACCGCACTTGCTTATCTTTGTACGTCGTTATTGGGAGTTCGAGCTATTGCTGGATTGATTCTTGGAAATGGAATTGCAGTTCTCGGAGTTCTCTTTTGAAGACTATCTTAGAGTTATATTGTTCCGCTGCTAGATGTCATCTATTTTCTTTTCCGCTGCTATTTATTGTATCATATCTCTGATGTATATTGATATCTATTGGATCATCTGTTGTATCAGATATTGTATTAAAGCTTTATATCAATGTATTATTCTTTTATTCCGCTGTGTTATTTACTTAATGTTGTTATAAGCTCCGGCGAATCGGATTTGAACGGTCGAATCTATGGCATTCGAATACGATATGAAGTATGGATGTCGATTTTCGAGGGGGCAAAATCCGCAGTCGTTACAGGTTTGAACCATACCTATGGAGTGCCCTCTAACAGCCCTCGAGTTTACGGAGGAATTACGACACTATATAGACTATGAGAATATATAAAAATGTGTTAAGGGGGATATAGGTAACGCCTTAATGCTATTTTAATACTTTACTTTATGTAGACATTATTATAATAGCGTATTATACTATGTATGTAGATAGTTTAACGAATCCTTAGGAGATGTAATCCCGAATATATCTTAAGTTATTGCACTCACGTTAGACATTGGATAGAAGATGTCAAACCCATAAATATCTCTGACGCCGTTATACTCATATTTATTTACTGTTGATTTAACTCACATAAGATCTTTTTGTTCTGACTTGAGTGTTTTGTCATTCAATTCGCTCGGGTCAGTTTGAGCTTTTCAGTGTATCGAAGACTGCTTTTGCAGGACGAAGATGAAGATTTAGTACTATTATTATTTATCTCATTATTCCACTACATCGTACTGTTCCGCTGCATTATTTATTTATTTCTGTCGTATGTAACTCTGATTCTATATTGTAAAGGTTTAATCAAATATTATTTGTAAAATAGCTTCATGAATTGTTTATTTGCTTATTATATTTTTTCATTCCGCTGTGAGATTCTATGTTTGTTTTTCTTTCTTTCTCTAATTTTTTTATTTACCCCATAATAATTTTTCCCTTTGAATGGTTTGAGTTTGCATGTGTGTCGTTTTAAGCCGTCCAAAAAGGCAGATCGTTACAAGTGGGCTAGGTTCATCTAGAGATAGATGAGGATGAAGCAAAAAAGAAAATCACTAAAAAGAAGGGCCAAAGGAGTTTAACTAAAAGAGAAAATAAGGAGAAAATTGTGGGTTTAGATCCACTATTCTCTCTACCAATTTGAACCACATTTGAATCAAATTCAACCTCCTTTTCCCACCAGTATGGCCAGCCACACCTTTCCTATATGGGCCTTCATTTTGTTTCAAACCCGATCAAACAATATATATTTAAATCAAATTTAAACGTACATCACTATTGTATAACGATACGTGCATATACAACTTTTGTATACGCACTATTTTCAACATAAACAAAATAAAATTTTATAATTATTATTTCAAAAATATAAATCAATTTAATTAATATATAAAAATTATAATTTAATTAAATCGGGTGGCAGTCCGAGTATTCAAAGTTTTGGTTGTGTGACTCTTAGGTGTAAATTTGGTCTGCGATTAATACCGAATAATTTGGATATTAACATTCACACGTCATCTTAGAAAACAGTGTGACATTACGGTCAAATTTATCGCTTACATAGCTTTAGTATAATCCAGTTTTACTTATTTTAAGCGGTACCATAGTGACAAGAATTTACATCAACTATTTTCGTCAAAGTATATCACATTAGGACTTAAGAAATTTGGTAACGGTCAAATTCCAATATCATCCACATTCAACTTGTACATTCCAGACACAAAGTCTTCAGTTCAATAATAACAATTAATATTAACTGAACCGCTCTGCTCGGAGACTTCGACTTTGGGTAGACTTTAGTTGACCGTAATATTAACCTTGTGTAACTGATGAGACAAATTCTCTATTAATAATGTCTCACTTTCAATGCTTTCACCCAACACAACTATAGTCATTCGATGGACGTCATGCCACGATTTAACTATAATCAAAGCGGAGTTTTCATATTTTAGCTCGACGATATTCTTAAGTCAAGAGAATTATGTAATATTATCACATCGATATTTTCTATTTGACCTTAGTCATATAACCAACAGAAAACCATCGAATGAGTCATTCCATAGTTATCCAATTACTATTAGTTCGCAACCCCATGCTTCCCCCAATAGTTATGAATAAAACACTGCCCAATATTTGAAGAGCATAACGTACTTTAGTTTCAAAGGATGTATCGATATCCAGTCTCGATACACCGTGACTATGAATTTTTAAACGATGTATTTATTATATTGTGATTAATTGCATTTGATCACAACACTTTGTAATTACTATCATAAAATGCATCATTAATGGATTTTCTATTAAACATGCTTAAATTAAATAATTAGTTAACATAACACATTTTAACAACTATATAATAGATAGAAAAATACCTTTTATTTTTTATAAGATTTTATTATAGAGTTAATAATTTGCCATGGATTACAGCATTGCCCTTAAGGCATATCCCTAACTCTATCAATTTCCTTTTACCGGAGTATATGTCAGATCCTCTCTTTATCATATGTCTGGTCCTCTCTGTATTATCATTTTTGTTGTCAATTCTTTGAGTAGGTTGAATAAGATATGAGGATTCTCTTTGTTATATGTCTGGTCCTCTCTTTGGTCGATTTATGCTTGGATGTTTTGAAATTAGAAATGATAATTTAAAATTAGTATTGAGCAGGAATCATCATTTAGAGTTGAAACTTTCTCAATAGTAATAATAAGAACCTGTGGTGTTGGCAATGATATAGTTACTATAAGAAACATTGAAAAAATAAATTTGTATAAAATGAAGTTTAATTCGCTCGCGCGCGCGCACACACACACACACACATATATATATATATATATATATATATATATATATATCTGTGTGTGTGTATGTATGTATGTATGTATGTATGTACGTACGTATGTACGTACGTATGTATGTATGTATGTACGTATGTATATAATTGAGTATTAAGGTGATTTTGAATTTGACGTTTACTTGAAATATTTACGGATTTAGAATTGAATGATTGTTGGATGTATGCATGGATGAATGGTTTGTATTATTTAATTATTCTTAGTAGATTATCATTTGTATGGTAATATAAAGATTGATACAGAAAATTTTGAAAATTAGTTTTGTGTTAAATTGCATGTTGAGTGCTTTAAAAATTCCGACCGATGCGTCTGATCAATATCGTCGATAGAGGTTTCTAAATACTAGGATGAGACATTCAGACACGGTACTTTGAGTTATAATGTCTTAAATATCATGAATAATTGTGAAAAGGTTATAAACAATGTAATTACCAAGGAAGTAAAGTTTTAAGTAAGTTATATATCACTTTAAAAATGAAGAATGTTTCGGAAAAATGCGTACATGCATATGTTATAATAATATTAAGAAATGTTAGAAGTAGTATATTTATTTTGAAAGGAAGTATCATATTTTGATAACAAATTGGAAGTGATTTAATATGAGGTCATGTATTGTTTGAAAAGATAGAATATATTTTGAAAAATGTTTTTGTAAAGATTTTGAGAAGAAAATTAATATGAAAATAGCCTTTATGTGTTACAAAATTCTAATGATTGAAACAATTATAATAAGATGATAAGGATACCTATAAGTACTGATTTTATTTAAAGGACAATTGCAACTGTCGAATCTTAGAAATAATTGAGATCGGTGGCGAGGCAGTGTTGACCCCTTGGTCAAATTACAGCCAATTGACGAAGTAATTCGTTATAAATAGATGGTAAGACAATGTCATTATATTAATTGGTATTTTTAATTTTTTTGTAGGTTGATTTATAATATATATGCTTAAGTGAACTGTATTTGTTACTTTGATTGATTGATTATATATAGCATATGGTAATTTATATAAAAGTTAAAAGTGAGACTTTAAAGTTATAATTTAATGAAAGTTGAAATAAAACCATAGGTCAATTATTTATTAGGCAAATTGTTGAAAATCGGTTAAGTTGTTCTTTGATTAAGTATCGCTTTTTGTAAATATGAAGTAGGCATTTTAAAAAATTTGAATTTGAAAGAGGATATATAAATTGGAAACAGTAAAGATTATTTTTTTGTTGAAAAATCTTTCGATTATTTCACATTCTTGTTTCTAAATCAAGATATTAAAGAAATTAAATATCTTGAATACTTTAGGGTTTTGATATTTTAAAGTGTTAAAGAAATTTGTGTTATAAAGAATGAAAAGTGATTGTGGAAGCCGATTCTTGGAAATTTTAAAAGTAAGAAAGTAATTAAAGCAGAAGTTATTTTGTATTTGTAAAAGATTTTGGATAATGGGGTTGGTTTTAAATGATAAATAAATAAAACTGGGTAGAATGAAATGCCTCAAGGAAACTTTTACATTAATGATAAAATGTAAAATTAGAAACTCATAGTTGGAAAGGAAAATTATTTAGAGCAAGATATTTAAAACATTAAAAGGTATTTTTGAAATTTTGTAGGAAGGTGAAAGTTTTAATAAATATACCATGAGAATGTTGAATTGTATAGTTTTAACTTTTCAAAGAAAAGTTAGCCATAGGAGCAAATAAATTTTTACTCAATGTGTATATAAAGGTTTCAAAATAAGAAGTTTTTATAGAAAAGAATAATAGTATTATAATTGTTTTGAACTATGTTCAAAATTGAAATTTATTGTTTATTGAGATGACAATAAATTTGTAAACATTTGATATAAAGTGCCTCCTATAAGTGTAATGTTATTTTCTTTTTCATTAGAAAGGCTTATAATGCAATTATAAGCAAGTCAGGTTCTAAACTCATTTTTGAAAAATAAGTAAGAATATTTGAGTCTTTACACTAAATAATTAGGCACAATATAAGGGTAAAAAGTGGTCTTAAAAACCTAAGGCTATTAGATGATGAAATTTTTTACTTTATGAATTTTGGCTTTCTGGAAAAAATGAATTTGTTTATTCTAAAAATTGGTTTAAAGAAATTTTATAAAAGGTCATTCTCGGTGTCACATTTGAGGTTAAAATAAAAATTTATAAAACAGCTTTGTTGTAGAAAATTTGTTTAAAAAATTAAATGTAACAGAATAACAAAAATTTTTGAGTCTTTAATACGATCATATTGATTCTTTTTGGGTTTGAAAGCTATTTCAATAAAGAACAACTTTTATCTTGTCACTTCATCAAATTCTGCAATATTTTATAGCTAAATACTAGTTTAAGCTAAACTAAAAACTTTGACCTGCTATTTAATTCTTGAAATATAACATCAACTTATTTTGATCATAACTTTTGAACGAAAAGTTCAATTTTAGTAATTTTGCTCTTTCTAGAAAGCTAAGACAGTAAAGAAAACTTTTGTTTTATGAATTTTGTATGATTTTCAGTTTTTCCCTGTGAAAATTGACCATCTATGTAATTGATTTAATGATCTAGTACAAATTTTCAAAAGTGATAGCTTAATTTAATGTGTTTATACAGTGGTGCTTAATGCAAAATAATTTGGATAATGGGTAATCATCGTGTAACCTAATTTATTTCTTTTGAAGAGAAATTTTTATGCTTAACATTATGCTAAAAGAGGAAGTGGCATTTAGAAACTTTTTGCATCTCTATAAAGTAAGGTGTAGGTGAATGTCTCAGTGGTTTGTTAATACTAGAAATTCTTGTATTGAGAAATAAATTGTATAAATTTATTTTGCGATATAAATGTATGAATTTAGTTTATGTTTTAAGAGTTGTAATTTTTTCGGATACACTTTATACCATCGAGATTCTCCGAAGTGACTAAAAATTCAGCAACCTGACCAAACTGCAAGTGAGGTATTAGCGACCTAACCAAACTACGAGAAAGGTATTAGCGACTTGGTCAAATTGTGAGAGAGGTGATAACTACCTGGTCAAACTGCAATAGGCTATCGTAATCTTTTTCGGGTCCGAGATTATGATTAATTATATTTATTAGCGATGTTTCTTCAAAGATTTTGGGATGGATATTGTAACGACCCAGAATTTTTAATAATTTAAATTTGAATATTTAATTAATTTTAAATATTTATAAGTGAATTTTTAAGTCAAATAAATTTTTATTGGAATTATTGGATTTAATTGGATTATTAAATCGATAAATTTAATATGTTAAATTATGGAAATAATTAAAAATCGAGTTAAATATGATAGAAAATGATTTGTAAAATTTTATTTAATCATACTGGAGTTATAGAGATATTTTAGAACTTTTAAAATCGAATTAAAAGTTAATTTGTGAAAATTGAATATTTTAATATTTAATAATCGACTGTAAAATAGCCAATTTTTGAACAGTCTCAGAATTGAACGAAACCAGTTCCATTGGATCCGTAATAGTTAGTTATTACCGGATTTCAATTTTCGTGTCAATCAGAGTTATCGTTTGATCGTGGCAGCTCGAAACGCATCGAATCGTTTTTAATTTAAATTTGGCGAGTCAAAATAGCCATTTTTCAAAAAGTCTCGGATTTCGACGAAACCAGTTTCATCGGATCCGTAATGTGATATTATTGTAAGGTTTCAAATTTCAAGTCAATTGGATTTACCGTTTGTCCGGTACAAATTAAAACGCCTAGAAATCGGTTTAAATCGGTTTAATTCAAATTGAACGTTTTCAGCCATAACTCGCACATACTTCCGAATTAGCTTCCGAAACCTGTTCCATTGTGTCCGGAACGCGGGATAAACCCTAGGTACGCTGGTTACGGCGCCTAAATCGGAGTTCGGAATTTCCGGGATGAATAGTGTCGCTCGTTCCTTATAAATAGCCCCTACCTCTTCATAAAAATTAAAAAAAAAAAATACAAACCCTAATTAACCCTAGCCGCCACCTACAATTGAATGGCCAGAAAATCATCAACTTCCTCCCTCAAAATCTCTCAATCCATTCATCGATTCAAGAAAGTTTCAACTAGAAACTCGTAGAGGATGATGAGATCTTGGATTTCAACGGCTATGATCGCGAATGGCTTCACGGATTGGCGGCAAATTGGGTTCAAAGGGCTGGAGTTCATTCTCGAACTGCGTGCTACAGGGGTGGCCGAGCTCCACCAGGGTTGGGCCGAACCTAGCTTGGGTCATGGGCGTTCTAGTGGTGGCGACGTGATGAGGTTTCATCGAGCGAGGAGATGGTGGTATCAAAACCTAATTTTGATGGATGGGTTCAAAACTTGCGTGTGTTTGTTCTGGGAGTGTTGCGTGAAGAAGAGAGGGAGGGGGAAGTTGCGTTCTAGGGTGGAGATCTGATGGTGGTGGGATCTGATGGCTAATATGAGCTGTAGGTTTTAATTATAAAGTTTAAGTTGTAATTATTAAGTTTAAATACGTGCAAACTTGTAAAAATCATAACTTTTTCATACGAGGTCGAAAAAATGCAAACTCAGTTGCGTTGGAATCGTATGGACGAGCACTACGCGATGGAGTTGGTTTGGAGTCGTTTGGAGTTAGTGAGAATTTCGGGTAAAATTAAACGCGCGTTTAATTTTATTCGAAATAAAAGCTAAAACGGAATTTAAAACCAAGGTGAGAATTTCTCACTCAATCGAATAGATTTTGATTTTATTTTAAATAGTTAGATTTAAAATATTTGAATGCATGTTTGAATGATGACTGTAAATTATTGATTGTTAAAATAGACATTATGCGCCGTTATTAAGCGGATGTTATTTAATAAAAACATATACCGCGAATATTTCATAAACAGTGAAATTGGTATTATATATAATATCAATATATATATATTGGCATATGTATATATTGCAGTTGTTGATTTCCCGCATTTTTTGTTTAGCGGATGAGACCCTATTACGCCGTTAGTAAGCGGATAATATTTAATAAGAACATGTACCGCGATAATTTCGTACTGGAGCGAAATTGGTATTGTGCTAATGTTTTTGGATGCAGGAAACAGGTTGGAGGGATCCAACTGGATTCCTCAACAGTATTTATTTTATTTCAGATATTTTGATATTTGATTGATTATCATATCGATATATGATATCGTTGTGGTCGTGATTGACTATTTGATGTGTAGCATCATTGGACCCAAATTTTGGGATTTTAAAATGATCTTTTAAATGATTTTTGAAAATATACTATATTTTTGGAAATTGATCCATTTTAAATAATTAAACGCTATAATTTTTAAAGTTATAAAATTATGGGTTTTGTGAAATATAGTTAAAACGCTGATTTTTAGAAATACAGTTAAAAGCTGATTTTTGAGAAATATGGATTAATGATTTTATAAAATAATTTAAACTGGATTTTTGAGTTTATTATTAAAAGTTTGAATATAATATTTATAAAATTGATTATTTTATAAATCAAGAGAACGGTGAAATTTTAAAGGAATTTAAAGACGTTTAAAAGAATAATATAAATTAATTTATATTAAGAGATTTATAAATGGATATTTATAAATTGAATTATGGACATTATAAAACGAGTTTTTATAAGTGTTTTAATGTAGTGAAAATGAATTTCCTAAATGAATGTAATTTATGAAATTATAAACTGTGAAGTTATAAATGAAATTTTATAAGCAATAGGTTTATAAAATTTATAAAGTTATCGAAAGAATGAATTTTGGATAAGTAAACAATCTTATAAGTTAAGATTAATAATTTGGGAAGTTAAATGAACGATTTTGTAAAATAATCGTTTTATAAGTAATTAACTTATAATATGAACTTGTAGTTTATAATTGAGTTATAAACTGGAATAGGTTAATAAAGGAATTTATAAAAAGGAAGTTTTTATAAATAAATAGAAATGGAATTTATAAACGTTGTTTTATAAATTCGCAAACGACTTATTTTGATAAGTTAATTGTTATAACTTAGAAATGGAGTTATATTCACATTTTTGAATAGTGAATAATCCTTTGAATTAAAATGAATAGAAAGGATGATATTTATTAACGTAGTATATTCACATTTTTGAATAGTGAATAATATGTTAAAGAAAATTGATTTAGATATGATGTTCTAAATAGAATTAAAACGGTCTAACGATGTTTTTAGATGTGTTGAGATTCGAAACCATAGATCTCAACATTTATTGTTGAAATAGATGTTTCGAGAAATAAAAGGAAATGGTAGACTATAACACTGTTGTTATAGTAAATGATTTCCGAAAGGAAATGTTTTTAATAGTATTGGGATTTATATATCTATTTTAAATTCGAATCCCTATACTAGTGATTTTGGGTTGTCGTAACGATGTTTTACGCAACATTCGTTTTGGCCCAAGTAAATATGTTTAAGTGAATGATTTCCTTAAAGAATGAATTATATACTTAATTCGATTTAAGTATATTGAATATTTTCTAAGTGTTGAAAATAAATGATTGTGAATTACTTATTTAATAAGTATGGAAATGTTTTCCAATGTAAAGTGAATATTTTGAGAATTTATCTTTTTGAAGATAAATTGAAAGTGAATAATTGAATTGTATATTCATGAATATTTTGAAATATAAATTCGTTATGGAATTTATAAAAGAAAGGTGGAATTTGTTTGAAAATAAATATTGATTTATTTTTGAAGTGTTGAAATTATATATCTTGTAAAGATATTTTGGAAAATAAATAATTTGGGAAAAATTATTTGGAATCTGGTGATGTTGTGCATATCAATTGATAGTTCAATAACCGACTATCAGTATTTCCCTTTGAATGGGTATTTGATGTGAATTGATTGAATTTGAATGCACACTTATTTTTGAATAAGCGCTCACTATTCGGGTTAACCGGGAAAGGACCATGGGGTCGTATAACCCACTCCGAATATGTGATACGTCGTTGTGAATCGCATTTGAAGATCGGTGTTGAAGACCGGTATTTGCAAGAGTGATAGGATGAACTATCGATTGACTCTGCACCGAGTAGCTACGGTATTGAGTTCTCCATATGTGATGGTGAATCCGATCAGGATTGTGAATATCCGGATTGCAAGGACTTCTTTGTAAGTGCCTTCGGTTCTGTTCGATCCCGGAACAGACTTGTATGGATTGTGTGTCTGACATTACAATTTGAGATATAAAGCCGATTTCTTTCAAATATATTTCTGTTGGTGGCGGAGAATTTATTCTTTGCTTAACACCCTTCTTTGAGACGTACGAGCTCAAAGGTTATATAGTTGAAGTTATCAGCGATATATTCCCAATTTGGTAATGTGATATGCTGAGTGATGCTGAAATGATCATTGTGTTGATTATTGTGATAGGATCATTCATTTGATCGTCTATCTTAGTGATCATTGTGTTGATCATTTGTTGACCCAAAGCACGGCTTTTTGTACAAAGTGTGTTTTTGTGGACGTGAATTCGTCGAGCCTCACATCCCGGAAATGGTCAAAACAGGAAAGATGCGGCAAGGTTATTAGGGGTTGCTGTAGCTCCCCTTAGGGTATGTACATTTCCTTCTGGATAGAGGTTGTATCATGGTATGGAGCCCAGATATTTAACCTATGTGGTTACTACGAGTTTATTACTTTGTGGTTGTTGGTTATCGGGATCCCGTGAAAAAGGTCGTTTACGATCGGGGAATGGCGTGCTCGTGTCAGTAGTTACCCAGTTAGGGGTAACCCGGCCTTGTGTTGGCAGAGTTCCGGTTTGGTTCTCGGGGATGTCTTTCCAGAGGCATTCTCATGTGGCAATGGGAAGTTCCTTGGCCTGACCATTTGTTGGAAATCCAAAGAAACAATACGAAACTTGTACGGTTTTAGTTGTAGAACCTGCCATTTAATATGGTAGCTATTAGTAGGCATAATATAATGGTACCTATGCTGGCTAAGATTTATATCTTTACTTTCGAAAGAATTTGTTCTACACTATGCACTAATAAAAATATCAAATGCTTTATTTTAATGCGTATCAAGCATCTTTGACTAACATAAGAAGAAATCTCCTCCAAGTCTGCGTTTGCATTGTGTGTGTGGTGGGAGGTCTTATGGTAGTTACATTTTTAAAAGCATTGCGGCTTGATTTTAAAAATATTCTCTATTTGATTTTAAAGATAAATAAACTGTTTTGAGTTCTCACACCAGTCACATGACTGACTTGGAGGTTATTGTTTTCCTTCCTAAACTCTGGGTGCCCACCAATTTCCACACGGGCAGTTAAGAGTTAGGTTTATCAGGATATTCTGGATATTCTGGAGTTGCTGGAGGCAAGCTGGATGGCATGGCGTATTACTAGTTTATATAGTATTTCTTTTTCCGCTGCACTGTTTGTTGTATGTTGTTGTACACTCTGATGATATGATGTAATGTAATGTATAAAATGTAATAACTGATATAGTTCTTTGTTTAAAGATTATTCATTTATTATTATATGTTGTTCCGCTGCGAATTGTGAGATTCTGATGTTGTTCCGTTATTCCTTTCTGTTCTGTTCTATTTTTAAAATTCTTCTATTCTATCTTTCTATTTTAAAATTTTCTGTTTTCTCTATTTTCTTATCTTCTCTTTCTCTCTTCTTTCTTTTTCTTAAATTCTTTTTAAAACCCATAACTTCTCGGTTTTTCGGCCTTCGATTTCTCGGCAGTCGATAAAGTGAGTGTCGATGTCGGATTTTCGGAAGTCGAAATTTCCAGGACGTTACATTTGGTATCAGAGCTGATGGTTAAGCGACAACCATGGTTCTGTTGGGTATTACTCATTAGAGATAGAGTCAGCAGTACTCTAGAATGAGTTGAGTGTAATAATAGATATGAGAGCGTATTTGTTAGTGAATATAAAATTGTTTTATATTGTGATGATTGGTTTATTGAGTGGTATATGAACTTTCGTCAGCGTGGTCCGCAAGACTATGCCGAAGGGGTTTCTAAACACTTGAATAGAACAATTCGACACAATATTGATTTTTAAATTGGGTAAATGAAATAATTTTACCTTGATTATATTTGATATATAAAGGAATAATTTTTCAGAATTATTAAAGTGTATATAAGTTGATTGTTAGGTTGTTTGAATAATCTAAATAAAAGAGTAATTGTATAAGCAAAAGAATTATAAGAATTGAGTTATAATTAAAGTGAATTACAATTGTGAAATAAACTTATATATATAAGAAGTGAAACTATATGAATATGAGTTGTAAATAAAAGGGGAATTTAAAGTTAAATGGAATATAACTTAAGAGATATTGAATGGAATTGATATTGGTATCGAAGTAAATAATCAAGTGGATTAAAAGAATATGAACTTAAGTTATGTAAATGGGAATTCAACTTTGAAATTGAATTGAATTAATGGTTTGAATGTTTAATCAATTGAATGTAATTCAAGTTGATAAGGAATAATTAGTGAAAGTGTTAATTCATTAAAATCTAATTTTATTGGAAGTTGAATAAATTGAATGAGAATGAATATAAGCAAAGGAATTTGGTTGTAATTGATAAACCTTGGTTGCTATATGGATGTTGATTGTGTATATAATTCATTAAGTATTAATGAAATTGAAAGCTATGAAATTGAATTCAAATTAGAAGTAAATAAATTTGAATAGAATTGAATGTGAATTGGATTTAATTAGTGAATGCAAACTAATTGAATTGAGAATGAATGATTGATAAAATCCAATGTAAATGAATCAAATGTGATTAAAGTGAAAACCAATTCATTGTATATGAATGAGAATATGAATGAATATTCATTTGATTATGGATGCTAGTTGGTTGATGTTTGCATTTATTGTTTAGTTGCATTTGATATGTTGGCATATATTGTTATGTTGCTATATATTGTATATTGAGATTATTTGCATATGTGCATGTTCTCATGTTGTTTGTTGAGTTTAGTAGGTGCGGATCGCGTTTGCTTCGCATTTGGAGTTCGCTTTAGCGCTATATTAGCCGTATATGCTTGCTAATAAAATATAAGGTACATATCTCGGATTAAATATCGTACTTTTACACTTTTTTCCCTTCGGGATGCCTCATTACTTGATGAGATGTATATTTGTGATATATATACTGTCATTTTTTTTTTCGGATCGAGCCGCGCAAAGGAGACTATGGCGAATTTTTCCGAAAATTTAAGGTGTTAGAAAAGTTTTGAGAAAATTTGAAAATTTTGAAAATTTTAACTTTGATTTGGAATTGAAAGTTAAACAATAGATAGTTGTTTTTGAAATGATAACTAAGTATGATTTAAAAACTTAGTAAAGTTTTATAAGCAGTTTAACTTTAAATTTTGGAAAATTAATAGATTCTGTAGCTCTTCTTACTTGTAATTTCGGGGACGAAATTCTTTTAAGTGGGGAAGATTGTAACGACCCAGAATTTTTAATAATTTAAATTTGAATATTTAATTAATTTTAAATATTTATAAGTGAATTTTTAAGTCAAATAAATTTTTATTGGAATTATTGGATTTAATTGGATTATTAAATCGATAAATTTAATATGTTAAATTATGGAAATAATTAAAAATCGAGTTAAATATGATAGAAAATGATTTGTAAAATTTTATTTAATCATACTGGAGTTATAGAGATATTTTAGAACTTTTAAAATCGAATTAAAAGTTAATTTGTGAAAATTGAATATTTTAATATTTAATAATCGACTGTAAAATAGCCAATTTTTGAACAGTCTCAGAATTGAACGAAACCAGTTCCATTGGATCCGTAATAGTTAGTTATTACCGGATTTCAATTTTCGTGTCAATCGGAGTTATCGTTTGATCGTGGCAGCTCGAAACGCATCGAATCGTTTTTAATTTAAATTTGGCGAGTCAAAATAGCCATTTTTCAAAAAGTCTCGGATTTCGACGAAACCAGTTTCATCGGATCCGTAATGTGATATTATTGTAAGGTTTCAAATTTCAAGTCAATTGGATTTACCGTTTGTCCGGTACAAATTAAAACGCCTAGAAATCGGTTTAAATCGGTTTAATTCAAATTGAACGTTTTCAGCCATAACTCGCACATACTTCCGAATTAGCTTCCGAAACCTGTTCCATTGTGTCCGGAACGCGGGATAAACCCTAGGTACGCTGGTTACGGCGCCTAAATCGGAGTTCGGAATTTCCGGGATGAATAGTGTCGCTCGTTCCTTATAAATAGCCCCTACCTCTTCATAAAAATTAAAAAAAAAAAAATACAAACCCTAATTAACCCTAGCCGCCACCTACAATTGAATGGCCAGAAAATCATCAACTTTCTCCCTCAAAATCTCTCAATCCATTCATCGATTCAAGAAAGTTTCAACTAGAAACTCGTAGAGGATGATGAGATCTTGGATTTCAACGGCTATGATCGCGAATGGCTTCACGGATTGGCGGCAAATTGGGTTCAAAGGGCTAGAGTTCATTCTCGAACTGCGTGCTACAGGGGTGGCCGAGCTCCACCAGGGTTGGGCCGAACCTAGCTTGGGTCATGGGCGTTCTAGTGGTGGCGACGTGATGAGGTTTCATCGAGCGAGGAGATGGTGGTATCAAAACCTAATTTTGATGGATGGGTTCAAAACTTGCGTGTGTTTGTTCTGGGAGTGTTGCGTGAAGAAGAGAGGGAGGGGGAAGTTGCGTTCTAGGGTGGAGATCTGATGGTGGTGGGATCTGATGGCTAATATGAGCTGTAGGTTTTAATTATAAAGTTTAAGTTGTAATTATTAAGTTTAAATACGTGCAAACTTGTAAAAATCATAACTTTTTCATACGAGGTCGAAAAAATGCAAACTCAGTTGCGTTGGAATCGTATGGACGAGCACTACGCGATGGAGTTGGTTTGGAGTCGTTTGGAGTTAGTGAGAATTTCAGGTAAAATTAAACGCGCGTTTAATTTTATTCGAAATAAAAGCTAAAACGGAATTTAAAACCAAGGTGAGAATTTCTCACTCAATCGAATAGATTTTGATTTTATTTTAAATAGTTAGATTTAAAATATTTGAATGCATGTTTGAATGATGACTGTAAATTATTGATTGTTAAAATAGACATTATGCGCCGTTATTAAGCGGATGTTATTTAATAAAAACATATACCGCGAATATTTCATAAACAGTGAAATTGGTATTATATATAATATCAATATATATATATTGGCATATGTATATATTGCAGTTGTTGATTTCCCGCATTTTTTGTTTAGCGGATGAGACCCTATTACGCCGTTAGTAAGCGGATAATATTTAATAAGAACATGTACCGCGATAATTTCGTACTGGAGCGAAATTGGTATTGTGCTAATGTTTTTGGATGCAGGAAACAGGTTGGAGGGATCCAACTGGATTCCTCAACAGTATTTATTTTATTTCAGATATTTTGATATTTGATTGATTATCATATCGATATATGATATCGTTGTGGTCGTGATTGACTATTTGATGTGTAGCATCATTGGACCCAAATTTTGGGATTTTAAAATGATCTTTTAAATGATTTTTGAAAATATACTATATTTTTGGAAATTGATCCATTTTAAATAATTAAACGCTATAATTTTTAAAGTTATAAAATTATGGGTTTTGTGAAATATAGTTAAAACGCTGATTTTTAGAAATACAGTTAAAAGCTGATTTTTGAGAAATATGGATTAATGATTTTATAAAATAATTTAAACTGGATTTTTGAGTTTATTATTAAAAGTTTGAATATAATATTTATAAAATTGATTATTTTATAAATCAAGAGAACGGTGAAATTTTAAAGGAATTTAAAGACGTTTAAAAGAATAATATAAATTAATTTATATTAAGAGATTTATAAATGGATATTTATAAATTGAATTATGGACATTATAAAACGAGTTTTTATAAGTGTTTTAATGTAGTGAAAATGAATTTCCTAAATGAATGTAATTTATGAAATTATAAACTGTGAAGTTATAAATGAAATTTTATAAGCAATAGGTTTATAAAATTTATAAAGTTATCGAAAGAATGAATTTTGGATAAGTAAACAATCTTATAAGTTAAGATTAATAATTTGGGAAGTTAAATGAACGATTTTGTAAAATAATCGTTTTATAAGTAATTAACTTATAATATGAACTTGTAGTTTATAATTGAGTTATAAACTGGAATAGGTTAATAAAGGAATTTATAAAAAGGAAGTTTTTATAAATAAATAGAAATGGAATTTATAAACGTTGTTTTATAAATTCGCAAACGACTTATTTTGATAAGTTAATTGTTATAACTTAGAAATGGAGTTATATTCACATTTTTGAATAGTGAATAATCCTTTGAATTAAAATGAATAGAAAGGATGATATTTATTAACGTAGTATATTCACATTTTTGAATAGTGAATAATATGTTAAAGAAAATTGATTTAGATATGATGTTCTAAATAGAATTAAAACGGTCTAACGATGTTTTTAGATGTGTTGAGATTCGAAACCATAGATCTCAACATTTATTGTTGAAATAGATGTTTCGAGAAATAAAAGGAAATGGTAGACTATAACACTGTTGTTATAGTAAATGATTTCCGAAAGGAAATGTTTTTAATAGTATTGGGATTTATATATCTATTTTAAATTCGAATCCCTATACTAGTGATTTTGGGTTGTCGTAACGATGTTTTACGCAACATTCGTTTTGGCCCAAGTAAATATGTTTAAGTGAATGATTTCCTTAAAGAATGAATTATATACTTAATTCGATTTAAGTATATTGAATATTTTCTAAGTGTTGAAAATAAATGATTGTGAATTACTTATTTAATAAGTATGGAAATGTTTTCCAATGTAAAGTGAATATTTTGAGAATTTATCTTTTTGAAGATAAATTGAAAGTGAATAATTGAATTGTATATTCATGAATATTTTGAAATATAAATTCGTTATGGAATTTATAAAAGAAAGGTGGAATTTGTTTGAAAATAAATATTGATTTATTTTTGAAGTGTTGAAATTATATATCTTGTAAAGATATTTTGGAAAATAAATAATTTGGGAAAAATTATTTGGAATCTGGTGATGTTGTGCATATCAATTGATAGTTCAATAACCGACTATCAGTATTTCCCTTTGAATGGGTATTTGATGTGAATTGATTGAATTTGAATGCACACTTATTTTTGAATAAGCGCTCACTATTCGGGTTAACCGGGAAAGGACCATGGGGTCGTATAACCCACTCCGAATATGTGATACGTCGTTGTGAATCGCATTTGAAGATCGGTGTTGAAGACCGGTATTTGCAAGAGTGATAGGATGAACTATCGATTGACTCTGCACCGAGTAGCTACGGTATTGAGTTCTCCATATGTGATGGTGAATCCGATCAGGATTGTGAATATCCGGATTGCAAGGACTTCTTTGTAAGTGCCTTCGGTTCTGTTCGATCCCGGAACAGACTTGTATGGATTGTGTGTCTGACATTACAATTTGAGATATAAAGCCGATTTCTTTCAAATATATTTCTGTTGGTGGCGGAGAATTTATTCTTTGCTTAACACCCTTCTTTGAGACGTACGAGCTCAAAGGTTATATAGTTGAAGTTATCAGCGATATATTCCCAATTTGGTAATGTGATATGCTGAGTGATGCTGAAATGATCATTGTGTTGATTATTGTGATAGGATCATTCATTTGATCGTCTATCTTAGTGATCATTGTGTTGATCATTTGTTGACCCAAAGCACGGCTTTTTGTACAAAGTGTGTTTTTGTGGACGTGAATTCGTCGAGCCTCACATCCCGGAAATGGTCAAAACAGGAAAGATGCGGCAAGGTTATTAGGGGTTGCTGTAGCTCCCCTTAGGGTATGTACATTTCCTTCTGGATAGAGGTTGTATCATGGTATGGAGCCCAGATATTTAACCTATGTGGTTACTACGAGTTTATTACTTTGTGGTTGTTGGTTATCGGGATCCCGTGAAAAAGGTCGTTTACGATCGGGGAATGGCGTGCTCGTGTCAGTAGTTACCCAGTTAGGGGTAACCCGGCCTTGTGTTGGCAGAGTTCCGGTTTGGTTCTCGGGGATGTCTTTCCAGAGGCATTCTCATGTGGCAATGGGAAGTTCCTTGGCCTGACCATTTGTTGGAAATCCAAAGAAACAATACGAAACTTGTACGGTTTTAGTTGTAGAACCTGCCATTTAATATGGTAGCTATTAGTAGGCATAATATAATGGTACCTATGCTGGCTAAGATTTATATCTTTACTTTCGAAAGAATTTGTTCTACACTATGCACTAATAAAAATATCAAATGCTTTATTTTAATGCGTATCAAGCATCTTTGACTAACATAAGAAGAAATCTCCTCCAAGTCTGCGTTTGCATTGTGTGTGTGGTGGGAGGTCTTATGGTAGTTACATTTTTAAAAGCATTGCGGCTTGATTTTAAAAATATTCTCTATTTGATTTTAAAGATAAATAAACTGTTTTGAGTTCTCACACCAGTCACATGACTGACTTGGAGTTTATTGTTTTCCTTCCTAAACTCTGGGTGCCCACCAATTTCCACACGGGCAGTTAAGAGTTAGGTTTATCAGGATATTCTGGATATTCTGGAGTTGCTGGAGGCAAGCTGGATGGCATGGCGTATTACTAGTTTATATAGTATTTCTTTTTCCGCTGCACTGTTTGTTGTATGTTGTTGTACACTCTGATGATATGATGTAATGTAATGTATAAAATGTAATAACTGATATAGTTCTTTGTTTAAAGATTATTCATTTATTATTATATGTTGTTCCGCTGCGAATTGTGAGATTCTGATGTTGTTCCGTTATTCCTTTCTGTTCTGTTCTATTTTTAAAATTCTTCTATTCTATCTTTCTATTTTAAAATTTTCTGTTTTCTCTATTTTCTTATCTTCTCTTTCTCTCTTCTTTCTTTTTCTTAAATTCTTTTTAAAACCCATAACTTCTCGGTTTTTCGGCCTTCGATTTCTCGGCAGTCGATAAAGTGAGTGTCGATGTCGGATTTTCGGAAGTCGAAATTTCCAGGACGTTACAGATATTTAGTATCTTTTGGCTTCGGAGAATTTTGAATTGTTATCACCATATTTTTTATGAGAGTCCATTAGAGACTTGATATGTATTTATGAAATGGTATTTTGGATGCGATGTATATATTTTGTGAGTCTAGTTTTGATATTTTGCAGAACAATATTTTATTATGTATATGATGTATATTTCTACGCTGTGATAAGTGACTCAGATTCTGATTAATTTATATTATATACTGTTTTGGATATTTTAAACCTCTATGTCTATTACTTTGTAGTAATACTGTACACGTCAAAATTTTCAGTTCGGATCCTAAAAAAAATAACAAAGCGCATCACTGTTAGTCCAAAGGTATAATCATATTAGGTCGTTCTTAACCAACCGTATTATCCGTGTGATTAATGTTCTTCAATAATATATTTACAGTAGTGGAGTCGTTACATTTTATACCTTCACAATACGTATGTTTCTTTTCAATACAATGTTCTTTAACTCACACGGTAATATAGGAGATGGACCACCAAATTATATAGGAAGAATTCTGAGCAACAAGGATGTAGAATTGGATGCATACAGTATGATTTATTTGAAGATTTGAAACAAGCAAACTACCTGAACAATAGATCATAAATGTTGAGAGCAAGAAAGTTGATTTGGCATTGGAGTGTTTGGGGTTTCCATAGATGCATACTGTACACTGTCACATTTGCGCACCATCATAACCATCGGGTAAGAAAATTAACAAGTCTGCTTATTCAAGTATGCTTATTCTTACAACATCATAACCATCGGATAAGAAACCATTGGCCTAGAATAAAAACCACTTATAGAAAAAGGTACAATTTAGCTATAAAATTAAATTCAATATTTGTTATCAATCTGAAACAATTTTGCACCTACAGTACTATAAAAGGTCAATCACCAAATACGTTTCAACAAAAGCAAGTAGTTCAAACAGCAACTTAATGCACAATATTCAACAGTGAAACTCCACTAGTGTTATGCGAGCTATTCACAGAACATAAGGCCTATAAGAACCACTAATACAACAGTATCATACATAAATAATATATCAAAAAACAGCTGAATGTTGATTCACACCATAGTTGTCTTATCACAAATTAATTGCTTCAACCTTTTGTCCTTCCATAAGAAGAATACGACATGCATTTTAGCATAGGACAAAAACCATCTACAATAGCCTGACTAATACATGTTTCCAGCACCAATTTTCAGTCACAATAAGAACCGAATATGCCACTTGAATATGCTGCTACCTTCTATACCTATGTCTCTGGAAGTTAACGTACAACCGCATGATTCCACGCTTAAACGTGCACTTGAATCCTTTCTTGTGCGAACATTCCCATTCTTTATCCACAATCCTAAACGCCTGTTTTTTAGAGAGAAAAAAATTATGTCAGCTTATAAAACTGAAAGCAGATTGTACAAATCACATTCGCTAATATTTCATGTAGTATGAAAGAATAAAGAAAAAACAGCTTACTATGTCCTCATATGGTGGACCGGCATGAAATCTAATAATGCATGTCTCTCCATTGCCATCTTCTTCAATGGTATACGTTGGCGCTTTTGCCTTGTCGATGAGGTCAGGATAAAATATATTGAACTTGTATCCCAGTACGACTTTTGGAGGCGGATTGTCGTGATCGTAATGGGTCTGGTTGTATTTGTTCCACCCGTATCCAGTATGAACACGGTTCAAATACTTCGGCTTTCTAGCCCGGTACTTAGCATGCCACAAGTACACCTGTGAATCTAAATTGACTTCTGCCTCGGAACCAAATGTCATCTCGCCCTCCTCTGACTCGAGTGTTGGTTCATTTTTCACAAAGTGATGTTGTTGGTCTTCTGCATAAAAGGGAACTATAGATTATTAAAATCTTCTGCGCAAGAAAGAACGAGAATTTTTTCAAATAAGACACTGATAAGGTACACACCAGTCATGTCATCTGATATGAAGTCATCTTTCTCTTCATCGCCCTCTGTATCTTTGTTGCTTTTCACAACTTCCGTGTACTCCATGGGATGTTCTAGATGCTTTAAATGCATTCTTAACAGATCAGCATGGATTTCCTTCAAATGTGCCTGCATAGATAATAGTTTCATTCAAGAAAGATGTTGACAGAGAGCATCTTTGTCTACATGTACTACTCAAAGCGTACAGTTCACAACTAGGCAAATAGCCATGCTGAGAAGAAAAATTATGTTTAAAACCGAAGATATGCATGATCTATGATGATTCAAGGTCATCCATCCAACTAACTTTTTGTAACTTATGATTCAGGTTCATTATCACTAAACTAACATGTAAGATCAATCTAATCAGGTCACTTGTTAAACATATGAACTACTGTGCAAAATCCAAGTGGTTGATAATTTGAGCATCGGTTATGCAGCAGTACTCGGTTGGTGATTGTGGGAGGTTGGAAAAAAAACGCTAATTCACAGGAAAAATGTTGGATGGAATGTACCTTCGCTTTGTATATTTGAAGCCGTTTCAAAATTGCTTCCCAATATTCGACGTTCTTTGCTGTTCCTGACTCCATCTTAGATTCAATCTGCTGTCGCATAAATTCAATCTCTTTTGATGATTTCCCATCTAAAAAATTCTTAACATTTGCTTCAACGCTCGAATGCAAACCTTTCTCTTCAGCAAAAATTTCGGAAGGAGGTTCTTCTCCTCTAATCTTAGCTCTATCTATTGCATTTCTTTTCCAAGCTTCTGCTAGCTCCCAAGTTGAAACCATGATCATAGCCTGCAAAGAAGATAAATCTTAGCATCCAACTTAGAATATATATGTATATGCATCATCAAAAAACTCAAATCAAGCAACCTTGTGCTAATTGATGTGTAATGCACACAATACAAGCATTGCATTACACCCGAGCACCCAACAAGGTGGAAACCAATTAAATGTTTATATACCTAACGTCATAAAGTTCAGAAAATAAACCGTTCAAAAATCGCCTCTACTAGAAATTACAAAAATCGCCTCTACCAGGAATTACTATCATGGACAGATATACAATTTTAGTGATCTTTATCTTTAATAGTGGTTGTAAAAACCTTTATGCCTCAGTTTTTTATGAACGTGAACATACATATATACTTCAATCAAATTAAGAATATCATAAATCAATGAAAGAAGTAAAATAAAGATATATAAAATAAAAAATTAACAATATTAAAACAGAAACATCAATAAAATGAAAAGAGAATTTTGGATATAGAATAAAAATGATATAACTAACGCTCAAACTTTTCATTATAGAATATTACGAGAAAGTACAATAACCTAGCATGGAAAAAAAAACTAACATATCTAGGAAAGATAAGAATTTTCAAATTTAAGAAACTCGTGTTTTGTTCAAAGTTCGTGCATAGCGATAGGTTTACCTGATAATTGTTGGAATTTTGTTACATAGTCCATACAACAATTTTATTTACTAGGATAATATATTTACTAAAATGTTAGCAGCTATATTCAAAATATTTTTTAATATTCGTGAGAAATTCTTTGTCTATCCTTTTATATGCATGTGCATAGTGCGTGCCAAAACACTCTGTTATTCACACATTAATTGCCAGTAGTGCCAGAATTTCAAATCACTAAGGGCTATGTAATATTATTCTTGGATCAAATATGTAGGATAGCAGAAAAATTGGTTGAATATGCATATATTGAAATAAAAACTGATAGGCTAAAAGTAGAAGTGAAATAACAGTCAAAAATTGAATATGTATCACCATTTCATTTATTTCCTTATCATCACTTCAGTCAGACTTCTTAACTGTTGGAAAAAAACCTCTAATCAATGATATTGTTTTTCATAGAGAAGATTTAGTCTTCTTTGACAAATGAAAAAGTTCAGACTAATGGGCTTTACATCATTTGAATAAGATATATTGATAATATAAAATATTTCAGATATTCACCTGGGCGATAGCCCAAGTTGCACTGGCCATGGATTCATCACCTGGGCGATAGCCCAAGTTGCACTGGCCATGGATTCATCCCTGCATTTATATAGAAGATAGATAACTGAAGGGCTTGTTTGTATTGTTGTTCACTGTACTCACTGATATGTTCTTTTTTTCATTATAGAAACTGTGATGTAAAACCTAATTTTGATTGCATTGCAGTAGCTTGTATACATAATTATGTCAATGCCATTTCACCCGACATAATTATGACGTGATTTTAGGCAGTATGTATCACTTTTGATCTATTTATTTTTTTATTTTGTAGTAACGACAAGCATATGATTAACATGTCCTTCATGCTATTATAACTGTAACCTTCATACTTCTACATTCCTACTTAACTATAGTTTGACTGATAAACAATCGAACCCATCAGTAGCTCACATTAACATGTTATACTATAAAACATTATACAAAAGTTCCATAATGTGGAAAGCAATGTCATGTCAAAGAAAATAAAATTATATCATCTCTCAGCTATGAATTAATATTTGTATCATCATCATGAGTTATTACTTATTAGTATCATCTTATTCTCCAAATCAACTTCTTTAATGAAGAATATTACAATAGATGATAATATATTGCCAAAAACAAAATAACTCAATAACGGGAAAATGCTTTCAAAAATATCTCTATAGCAAATCAACATCACAAATCTGACTATACAAAACTCGGTGCAACCTTAACAGGTAAGAAACTCCACCATATGACACTGTTTTCAACCCTTTCAAAGCAAACTTTCACCTCGCTGCAGGCTTCTCATTGCTAGGAAAACTGGTTGTTAACTTATCACTAACATAGTGCAATGCTCCTGTCTACATATGATTTGAAGCATTATTAATTTGAAGGCAATAACTTAACTCATTGGTGTGTAGTGGGAGAATGAAGAAACGCTAAAAATAACCAAAAGTTTGCATACATACATCGAAATCACTAATGATTTGAACTTTATCATCGTTTTAGATATTACGAACAAAAATGTTGCTTCTTCTCTTGCAAAATCATATTCATTTTCCCACCAAAGTTGGGAATGATATCCTTCAAATGATACGAGTGTGAGGAATTACTGATTTTATTTGCTACAATCGCAACCGTCAATAAACAGTAATAATGTTTATTAAGTGGAGTTTTCCAATTGTGACGACCTGCCCTTTTCGACCCTTGAAAACCGACATAAATACGCTCATTGTCTAACATGTCGAACGATCTAGTGCTGAAAAGGCAGATTGTTGGGGGAAAGAAGGTAGGTAGAAGAAAAACAGAGAAAACAAACAATAGAATCTCACAACGGACTGAATAACATATAATATGAACAGTTCTTTACAAAAATCAAAACTGTAATATACATATCTCACATCAGAGTACACAAATCAATAGTTACCAGCCCAGGTAATTATAACAACCTGCCATCACAATTGCTGATAACTTCAACAAAACACTACAGCGGAATAAAATCAAATACGAGCAATACGTCTTCGCCCTCCAGCTCGTCTCCTGAGCTCCATAGCATCCTAACCTAAACTGTAATACTCGTTCTGACCCGAGCATTATAATAAAAAAAACCCGAGTCAGTCTGGAAAACCAGCGTGAGAATACACGCTCAATTTTAAATTATTAAAGTTTCCAAATCCTTTGAAAAACAAAGGTATCTCATAAGACTACGCCCCACATAAACACGACGGGTTTTTACCTTACGATAACCAAAACATTTCATATCAAATCCTATGATATTATAATAGTGTCTAAGCACAAATACTTATTCAAATAGCTGAAATTGTTATATTAATTAAATTCCAGAATACTAGGCTGACAATCAAAACCGTTAAGGCACGTATTGGAGAATGGATTCCATACGAATGACTAGGCACTAGGGTATCGCTTGTCATAGTACACGTCTAGAACAGCGTACCGAGGGCCATGCCGAGATCCCCTACTACACAAGACTAGACTATTCCTAACCTGGATAGACCGAATATGCTATCACCCCGGGTGTTCCTACCTTACTCGAGCCCCTTCCGTAAATCAAAGTAATAATAATATCCGAGGGTATCTTGAAAGGTGACAAACATACCCTAATTGGGTGCTACCCACTTAGACTTCTTGCATCTCCATTGCTTTTCAGTCATTCCCGATTGATGAGGCTAGAGGCTACGATTACATTTTAAGGAATTTTCATTTAGAATGCTTATTGTTCTCCAATGGCAATGTACTGATAGCATTCATCCATACAAGTCCGTTCCAGGTTCGAACGGACCGAAGGCACTATTCCTACTACATCCATTTTGGAACCCCCCTCAAGATTACACTACAAGGAAAAATGCATTTTTCGACGATCGAAAACCGTCGACGGCCGTCGGAGGCCGTTAGAAAATGACGTAGGAAAATAAGGCGTCAAGGTGCAGCGTTTTCGACGGCTTCCGACACATCTCGCAGTTCGTATTTTCGACGGCTTCTGACACTTGTCGAAAGCAGTCGGAAACCGTTGGAAAAATTGATCTGAAAGCGGTCAAAAGCCGTTAACCTAAAAGATGTCAAAAGCCGTCAGAAGCCGTGGGAAATCTGTTGCAATTTTTTTTATATTTCTGCTGCAATATAGCATTCCATCCACATTTCCCATACAAACACTTTTCCACCAATGCTGCAGAATCCAAATATAATATTCCAACCAAATATCAAAAACCAAAATATACACAATTTACCAAACAAAAAATACATAAAATTAAGTCAAAACACATAATTTTACAACAAAACAGCTAAGTGTATCATAACATGGTACATAAATCAACAACTACCTCCACCATCTACCAAATCATACAAAACAGAAAAAACATAATGACCAAAGCAATCAATCAATCTCCTCCAGAATCAGAGCCCATAGAGGAAGGGACGCGGTCACCATACTACTGCATGTACTCGGCGATACGCTGGTCTAGCAACTGTGTGGTCTCTATGGCCTGCCGACGGTTCTGCTCCTCCAGCTACGCCACTCTAGCCCGCAAATCTTCGATCTCTGCTAGATCGATCTAAACTCTAGTCTGTCTACCCCGTCTCTGACTACTGGCCAGTAATAAATATTTAATTTAGCTATGTGATTTCTATGTGCATGTGCAGGTATGTGAATAATTGATAATGTTATTTAATTTAGTTTACGCATGTTTATGTAAGTGTATTTGCATGTTGATAACATCTTAGATTGTGGTAACACCAAATAATTACAGTGATTAGATTGTTGATTATATTTTGAAATACTATAAGTTTGAAAATTTTAGCATAAGTAAAGTAACCATATGGAAGGATGAGAGCAATAAATTTGAAACTACTCTGTTTTCTACCTCTCAAATGAGAGGGATGTTGGCCAATTTATAGATACGAATAGTTCTGTCACCCAGCAAAGGGATAACTATTTTGAAAGAAAATGACTAATTTTAAAAAGTGGTCTGCAAATTGGTTAAAAAGGGCCATGCAACTAAACTATGAAACTGTAAACTGAATGAGGCTGACAATGTATTGGACAAATATCAACCATTACAAAAGTTTGTTTTGCATTTTAACAAATTACTCATCATTTGAACTTAGAATTTACATATATTATATGATGGGAAAAAACATTAATCGATGTAGTGCGCACAACATAAACCGCCATTTTGATACTGAAACACTAAAGGCCTTTATTTACAAATTATTACAGTCATATGTAATCTACTCTATTAAAGTATTTGTACTTCATATTTGTGTGTTCATTTATACTTGTTAATCAAGATACTAGTCCTAAAATGAAGGAAAAATTAGCAATAAAATAATTTATGTCGATGCAAAATAATTTTATCCTTGTATTATTTTATTTCAAAACAAATGTACAAGTACTCGTTCAGTTTATATATTTCCATTCAAAAATCATATGTTACTCGAGTATTTTCAAAAATGAATCCACATGTACATTAGTTGCTAATAAATAAATACAAATATGTCGTCGGAAGCACCTAAGGCTTTTATGGCAAAGTAACTCTATTTCAAAACTCTGTCCATTACCATTTTGCCGCATTGAATTTCTTCCTGGTATTTAATGCAATAAAATCAAAGCTACAATAATTTACTCATTAATGAAGTTCTAACCATTACTTATGTATAATGTATACATTTGAAAATATGTTCTTTTGGTCGTTTTTAAATTATGATTCAACCATTTATTAACAATAATAGTACGTTACATTACGAGATCACTGCTTTTGATCTCTTTAACAGTAAATGTGACAAATTTATGCATGTGTACAGCATATATCAGGCAAACTAAATTAAATAACATGTCTTTTTCTTTATTTTTTTTGAAATGACATTCAAGTAACGAATTAATATATTTTGGTAATGCATAATGCTTTCACAACGAAGTGACTCAAAACCAATGTACTGAATTTGAAAACTTATATGATACCCAATATGTTATTTACTTACCACTTGATTTCCAAATTCGTATCGTCTGCCATGCTCCGATGGATCCATAACTAACTCAAAAATAGCATTCTCTTCATCCGTTGTCGGCTGATCTCGACCCGTATCAGCAAGGAGTTTCTGGCGTTGCTCCATAAACTTTTCATGCATTAATAAATTAATATCATCATATCTTATTTCATTATATTTTAACAAGTAGAACAATTACTAATACTGCATAAAATGAAATATGCTTACATGGCTCTTGCTGGATTTGTTGTCGTGCCATGTATACGAAATTGTCCCATCCGGATTTACATGCTCGACGGCATGCATATGAGTAAACACGTCCATATAGCCCATGAGACCATGTGCCTCAGCTTCCTGAAATTGATTTTTACATACAATTATTGTACATTTAAAATTTTACAGCACAAACTATTTACAATTTGCATTTGGTAAATTTACCAACTCCTGCCGGTACTGCTGAAATGACTTCGACCCTCCACTCTAGGTACTAAAGAAACTACATGACGCTGTGATGCTTGCGATGGACCACTGCCATTGCCTCCTGAAGATCGGGAAGAGCTCCTACCTCTAGATGACATTACGATAAACCTGTGACATATATACACATCATTTCAAAAGAGAATAATAACATGATAATGAAATATATTTCATAGGTAAATGACATCAACGGTATATATTGCTAAATTAATGATTGAAATGGAAATAGAAATGGAAGCGTGTTATACCTGATTCATAATGGGTCTCATGTTCCGACGATAAGCAAAATACATTGCATTTTTAATAAAAATTGCTAAATAAATGACAAATGAAAATGACATAAAACATGTAAAAAATGGTAAACCTACAAATTTGGTCTCATAGTTACATCAATTTCATAACACATCAAGAATTCAACATATTTACATCAATTGCAAAAAAAATCAGATTCGGATTTTTATCAATCATCATCGTCTTTTGATTCAGATTCGGTCTCGTTTTCTACATAATTTTCCTCTGCACTGTCAAACGCTTCTACCAAAACATTTGAACAATCGATTTGCCTTCAATTTCTGTTTGCACTCCATTTTCATATATCTATGGATAGTCCCTAACAAGTTCATATATGTCTTCGCTTGACCATATCGTCGGCGGTTGTCCGGTTTCTACTCTATTAGCTAAAAGGTTTTTCTTGTCTCCTCTGAAGGGATGATTTACATGGAGAAAATATCGATGACAGTCAAACCATGAAATTTTCTTATCATGAGGTAAAGAAAACGCTCGTGTTTCATCTATGCAATATGGACATGCTAGACGGCCGGCAGTACTCCATCCTGAAAGCATTGCATAGGCAGGAAAATCACTTATAGTCTACAACAAAGAAGCAAACATACGAAAAAAATTCTTCTTGGATACATCATATGTTTCTACTCCTTCGTTCCACAATATTTTTAACTCCTCAATCAACGGTTGTAAATATACATTGATTCCTTGTGTCGGATCGTCGGGGCCAGGAACGACAACGATAAGAAACATATATTGCGTTTTTATATACATCTATGGAGGTAAATTATATGGTGTGACGATAATGGGTCAGGATGAATATTTAGAACCAAATTGAGAAAATGGCGAAAAACCATCCTTACATAATCCTAATCTAACATTTCGACTCTCCGCTACAAAATTTGGATACGTTTTATCGAAATGCTTCCATGCTTCTCCATCGGTCGGATGTGTCAACGTACCATCTTCCTCCGTTCTTACACTATGTCATCTCATATTAGATGCAGTTACAGAAGATGCATATGATCTTTGAAGCCTTGGAGTGATGGGTAAGTAATGCATACGCTTGTATAGAACTTCCTTCCCCTTCTTTTTTCTTGGTTTGTATCTCTCCTGATTGCAAATTTTACAATTTCTAAGGTTTGCGTCTTCTTTCCAAAACAACATGCAGCCTTTTAAACATGTATCTATTTTCGGATAAGATAAACCAAAAGCCGACATAAGGTTTTTAACTTCATAGTGATTTTCACACATTAGATTATCGGGCGGCATATATCTTTTTGCAGCTTGTACAACAGCCGTAAACCCAACTTCAGTATGTTGTATTTTTGACTTCATCGCAATGTATTCTACAATTACTGACTGTTGAGTACCGCTTTTACAACTATCACAAATAGGTTTCTTAGCAGCATCTAGTAAATCATAATAAAAAATTTGCTTCAATATTTGGTTCTTCAACATTTCCATCATCGTCGTCAACTTCAACCATAGGAAACATTGATCGTGCTGCATCTTCGACCATATTTTCTATATGAGTCATCGTAACTACTTCGTTAATGATACTTTCAGAATCTACAGAAGTATTTGCTACAACTTCTCCATGCCGATCCCAAACATAATACTCGGATACGAAACCGTTTTAGCACAAATGAACTTTCACAATATCTCGTAACAAATGCTTCAAATGTCTACACCTATTACATGGACAATGAATTTCTGGATCATTTCTGTTATTACTTAAAGTAAATTCAACAAATACACTTATATCATTATAAAAATCTTCTTTTATTGGGCATCTCAGTCCTTTTCTTTAGTACATCCATCTCCTCCGATCAACAAAATAGTCAATCATTTTTTCTATTTGAGAAAATGAGTCATAAGTTCAAAATTTAATATTTATTTTCAAGAATACAAATTCGAAAAAGATTATTTTCATGGTTGTATAATATTTGAATTTGAAGAACTATTTCACAAATTAAAAAATATTTTCAAATATGACACATTTTATTTTTTAACGTATCGATACAAAATTTTGTACAAAATAATATTTTTTTTCCATGGTCAGGCATCCTACTTCCCATTACAAACACATTAAGCATTTGCATTTCGTATATTACTTCATCTCAAACGATTCAATAAAATTTCGGCAGCATATCCCTTTTGTTCCCTGCATTGTACACAAACGCGTGTACGCAGGATACAAAAAAAATTTAGGTCGAAATTTTATAAATCGTTTGAGACGAAGTAGTATACAAAATGTAAATGCTTACTGTATTCATAACTTGTCCAATACAGGGACAAATCCAACAAACATTGCACCAGATGAATATAAATGGTCGTTTTTTGAAAAAAAACGACTATTTATATAACGATCATGTACAACACTCGTCAGACAGGACCAAAAACTCTCTAAGGGACATTAGTTAATTAAATGTGTGCATTTTACGAAAAAATACAGTTTTACTAACTATATACACATGCAATCACAAATTATGCATACTCTTTAAAATTTCACGATAACATATGAAATAGGTATACCATGGGATGCTATAAACCATTATTACGCAATTGGAAACAATTGCAATCACTAATTAGCTCTAATTTATCATCTTATGCAAATCAAGATTTGGGGCAAAAATTAGATTTTTGTCCAAATTAGGATATTATACCTGAGATTGAGAACAATAGAGTTTGCTTAGGCAGCCGTGTAGGATCCAGAAGCTCGAAATTGAAGATTGAAAGCTTGTAGGTGGGATTTGGGGGTTTTTGGTAAAAAAATCGAGCTGCAAAATGAGGAAGAAGAAGGTTCGGCTGGGCCTGTAATTCGTGAATTTTCGACGGCTTCCGACGGCCGTCGACGGCCTGTCGGAAATTAGCCGTCGCTGCGTGTTGTCGGAATATTGGCCCTTTTTAGTAGCGTTAGTAGCGATCATCCCTTGCACTTCACTGCTCCATCTTCGATTCCATGTTCTTGTTTTCCTTTCGAAAACATACTCGTTGGATCGAAGTGGTTTTCAGATAATAAATCCGATCCCGGTCTCTTCGAAAACAACGTTCGATATTTTTTGGTAAACTCAACTCCGGTTCTCTAGGAAATAAACAGACGAAAATAAGATCGGAGATCACCTCCTAACCGTTAGTGGACATAATTCCTTATCAACGTCCTAAAAGAACGAAACGAGTTTATACGTACAGTATAACACCTCGAACGGTAATTGTACCATATAATCATATGCTTCTTCTAGATATATCCAAAGTTATATTTAGGTCCAGATTTGATAGTCGGTTATTTAACTATCAAATTCAAATAACAATCATTCAACCAAATACTTCATTTTCACTGAAAAACACCAAGTCTTATTTAATTTAAATTTTAAATAAACCAAATCTTTTTATCAAATGTCATGTCCTTATCTTATCGAATTCGGTATATTCATAAATTATCCATATCAAAAATAATTGAAAACCCTTTTAAAATAATATGGAAAGTACCACTGCGGTATCAAACCTTGGATCAAAGCTCAATGGTTATGTCTCTATCCTAAAGAATTCTAAGACTTAACTGCAGGCACTCACTGCCTCTGATTTACGCCACGCGAGTATACCATTACTTCCCGAAAACTTTATTTAAAAATTATCTCAAATAATGCTTGTAAATTCTAAAATAAATTTCAAGTTTAAACTAGGCAAATATACTTAATTAGAAGCTATTATACAAAGCCATATTAAAATTTAACAATTATTTTCTAAAAACAAAAATGCTGATTAGCTCTTAAATAATAATAAATCTTTAACAATCATTATAAGGTAACTAATTAACAATTAAATATGTTTTAACAAATTAAATAACTAATTTCTAGAATATTTTTAATACTTTTAAAATCACCAAATTAATACTTAAAAATCCTCTTTTTAAAACAAGTCCAATTCCTCAATTCCAATTCCATTTCGTAAATTCGGAAACCTTACTTGAGTTCCAATATAACCAATCTTATACTTATTTCCAAATTCACTTCTATCTTCCAATCTGTTAAAAAAATCGATTGTAAACCTTTTATATTTAAAACAAGTGCCACTTAGCATTTATTATAAAAATATCCTTTTATAAACTTTATTCCAGAAATCCCCGTTCACAATAACCCGAAATAGTTACGTTACAATTTCAAAACCATTTACTTCATCCAATAGATTTACCCAAAAACTCTATAAACATTTTTCTTCAAAATCCCTATTTACAATTCCCTACCAATTTAAACCATATTTTATTGTTATTTAAAAGCACCAAAAATCCAGGTTAACTACCATAACATCAAATCAATTCAAAACACACAATAAACTATCACATATAATTCCAACAAAACATATATCACCATATGTGAAATTAAATTCAACATTTCTTAGGAATCCAATTGGAACCCTCCAAACTGTTTTCCTACATCCACAGATGTTAGCACAACATAAAAATACCAATTCCGCTTTGAGGCGGAATTTCGCGGTATATAGGGTCATCCGCTATTATGTGGGGCGTAGAGGGTCTCATCCGCTATATATATGTGGGAATATCAATCACTCCAATATATATACACTACTATAAAAAATATCACATCCAACTGATAAAAATATATAAATTCAACCAATCAATCATTAATTGATTTTAATTATTCAAAATTAAAGCCAGCAATCCAAAATTTAAGTGAGATTAACTCACCTTGAGTTTTAAATCGCCAAACGTTCAAATTTTAAATTAAATCGAACACGTTCGATTTAACCTAAAATTTTAACTAGCTCCAATCGTCTCCAAATCTACTCCTCAGCGTATTTCTTGTCGCTACGATTTCAACGCTGCCTGTTTTGTCCGTTTTCGACCTCGTATAAGAAAGATATGCAATTTCAAAGTTTTGAATATAATTTATAATAATAAATTCTTTAAAAAAAATAACCTATATATGACCGTTCACTTTGGTTTAGAAAGATCGTGGCCGCCCCTTTTGTTTCTCTTCTTCATTCGCCAGGCCTATCACATTCAAACTCATCACCACCATCAAAAAGTCGATTGCCCTCCCTCATATAGGCCACGGAAGATGACCGACAACCACCACTTGAAAGGACATCGTGAGCTCCACCCACGGCCACCGACCGCACCCCTAAAGCCACGCCATCGTCTCGAATTTCTCCACCAAATAGCCAATGAACGTGGCCTTCCTGATGAGGATCCACCGTCCCAAATTCAATCGCAGTCGTTCACAATGTAGAGTTCGACGAGCTCTTCGATTTACTAGTTGGAGATTTTCAACGAAAGCTTACGGATTGGAGGAGAATTGAGGAAGAATGAGATAAACTTTCGGCCTTTAATTCGTTTGTGGCGGCTACGTTAAAACGGCGTAGGGTTTCACTGTTGCAACGTATTTATAAACGTATATATACATTATTTTAATATTACTTCCAAAATTAATGTGCTTTTTCAAACGAACTCCAAACAAGACGTGCTGCCAGGCGTTTATAATATTTTACTCCTATTTTGAACACAATGGAACATTTTTCGAGGCCTAATTCGATCGTATGTGGAAGATAGCTTTTTGAATCGAATTATAATATTGAATTCTCAATAACTTATTTCAACGCGTTTCTATTCCGTACGACCAAATGGTAACTCCAAACGCTATGAAATTTGAAATCCGATAATAAAACACTACTACGGATCCAATGGAACTGGTTTCGTCAAATTCCGAGACTATGCCCCGAAGGCTATTTTAACGCGTCGATTATATCGAGCAATTTTTAAAATCGTCGAAATCATTTAAATTTTCAATTCTTAAAACTTACTAACTCCGTTATATTTCAAATATAATTTATATTCATATTAGAAATCATTCCGATTTATTTTAAATCAAAATTCCATTATTTACACTATTATATATATATAAAGCACTATTAATTGATATATAAATTTCAAACTTTAAATTTATCGATTTTTAATCCAATTCAAAAGTCCAATATTATAATTAAAATCCAAATAGAACTTAAACCAATCATAGAAATCATTTCCATCCACAATCACACCAGATTCACAAATTTACCCGATTTTCAAATGTTAAATTACCGTCTACTGAATATGTTAATCGCTATATTTGAAATTATAAACCATTTCACTGATTCTTCCATATTCAAAATCAATAAATAATTCAAACTCAACATTTAAAATGAATTAAATATTCAAAACTAATCGACCAAAATTCCGAGTCATTACATTCCTCCCCATTATAAAAATTTCGTCCTCGAAATTGCTAAGGTAGGAAAAATGTTACCAACCCATTTACTTTTCTAAACCCACTTCATTAAAATCCTACATTCATTTCTCTAAACCCTTTTAGTTTTTATCCAAAACAATTGGCTTTCATTTCTAATTCACAATCCTTGATTTTTCATACAATTAAAAAATTTCCTAAAAAATTTTAAAATTTTTCTAACACCCTAAATTTTTGAAATTTTTAGACAGAGTCTCCTTTGTACGAAGAGCCTTTTACAATATGACAAGAGAGATAAATTTATATATATCGACCCACACAGTCGGAAAACAAAATATATATCAATATCAAGAAAATAGACACAAGGAAAAAGTTGCAAAAAAATTTAGCTTCAGGGACAACAAGTTTCTTTTTTAGACTGAAGGACATTTTTTAGTGTAAATTGAAAATGATAGTTACAACTATCATTCCGCGATTTACATTAAAAAGTGTCATTCAGCCTAAAAAATAAACTTCTTATCCCTAAAACTAAATTTTTCTCCAACTTCTTCCTTGAGCCTAAAAACCTCTATCAATATATTATCATTTCTTCATTAACATAGTGTTATTCACTTTATTTTATAGTGAACGACATTTCATTCCATACTAATTTATTATAAACCATTTAATAAAATTATTTCTAAGGTTTATTATAGAAATTCCATATCACTGCTTAAGTTATATTCAGCTTATAACTTAAGTTCATACCCCAACTATACTCCCAATGTCATATTTCAATTTATATTCAATTCATTCACCCTTAAATTGAATTCTTTTTCTTGGTTATCAATTACTTAACCTTTTAACTTGGTCATACTTTTCACTTTCCCACTTTAATAAGTTATATACCTTATTTATTCACAATTCCTTGAATTTTCCACTTAAGTTTATTCACATTCAATATTTATAACCTACAGTTATATAATCACTTCACCATTTATATTTATTTTCAGTTTACACCTTTTCAATTCACCCTTCATTAAAAATTAAATTTTTTGAATTTCCATTATTTTACCATAATACCAAACCATTTTGGTTTACCATTTCATTTTCAATTCATTTATCAATCAAGTTTTAAATGTCGGTTTAACTGTCAATTAATTCAAATTCAACCGATTAAATTTCAAACAGCAATCAATATAATTTTATCATTTCGTAAATGGGTTTAACTTGAAGTAGGAAATTTAGTACTTCGTGAGTGGTTTGAAACACTCATCTAAATTCCACGAATCATAAAAGCATGAATGGTTGACACAAGAAGACCCGGATATGGTGATTGCAGCCACGGATAGACGGACACGCACATGCATGGAAGGAATTTGATTTTTTTTTGCAGAACAATTCTGAACAAGAATTTGCTTTGAAGATGAACTACCGTTGCGACTCATAAAACTAAAGACTTCGGCCTTGACGACTGGCAGCAAGCAGAAAGAAAACTGGACAGAAGCAAAAGTTTGTCGGCAATATGCAGCGATAAGGTAGCCTTCGGATGCAGCTGAGACAAGCAGTTGCTCTATCCATCGAGAAGATCTGGGTGGACTTCGACAGTGGGTGATGGACGCAGGCAGAGGACCTCGGCGGTGGGTGGTTGCAAGGAAGCAGCTTCGGGAAGCGGAGCCAGGAATGCTGCGTGTAGGCTGCTAGGTGGAGGAAGAGCTCGACAGGGGACGGTCGATGGAGGAGAATGGAAGCAGCTCGATTTTGGGTGACTCGTGGGGCAGAGGCGAAGGATGTGACTGGCTGATGGGTGCTAACGACAAAGAGTGAGGGTGACGAAGTGGAAGGGGAGGCTGCAGAGGGTAGTGGGGGTCTCGCAACGAGGCAAGGAAGTGGTGAGGTGAAGGGAAGGATAAGACTTCCGTAAATGTTGGCGGCTAAGTGGAGGGCGGTGATGTAGGTGGAGGCTCGAGCGATCTTGGGTGCATGGGTTTCAGGACAGTGACAATAGTTGACTAGGCGGGTGTGATGGATAGAGGAACTGGAACGGAGGTGGATTGCGGCCTTGGTGGACTGGCGAAAGGCATGGAGAAGGCGGCATACGAAAATGGACGTGAGGAAGTGATTGGGTAGAAGTTAGAAAATGATGGGAGAGAGAGAATGAGAGCAGGCAGAAGTGTGTGTGTACGTGTGTATGAGGAGTGAGAAAAATATATGTTTTTATATATTTTGTTATTTTTGGTTTTCATTTCTTTGTTTAGAAATGAAGGCATGGACTAACATTCGGGCAAGGTGATTTGAGATGCAGAGTTCATAATGAAGGTGGAACGGTAGTTTATTTTTATAAAATATTATTATTATTGTTATTTAGGGTAACATGTTTTATACATCAGTAGTAATAATAGACTTTAATGCACTGGCAAATTTTTCTAGTCCAAGCGATAAGATGGCAGCACAAGAAATTGAATGACTGAGATATTTTATTAAATGGTTAACATTGCAACCGGAAACCGATACTTACTAAAATTTGACCACTTAACGTTGCACATCGGACGTCAAAATACAAAAGCAAATATACCCCGGAGATCACCGCGATGAGACGAATCAAATAGTGCAATAAAATCCGTATTACGACAATCGTATCAAAAATCTACTGTTGTCGCTAGTTACCCCGATTAGAACGTACGTCAAACGACAAATCATGATAAATGGAGCTAGAAAGATCAGATATGGACGAAAAAATGTTTCAATCGTAAAACTTTCTAGATCATTTCTATGTAAAAATATTTATATGTCAAAAAATAATATATTCCAATAAAATATTAATTGATTTTTGAATTAAAACTCAAAACTGATAAATTTACATATTTCACAACAAATAAAATTTCTTTTACTATCACTCATTAGACGCATTTCAAAATTAAATTTAACAATTTTTCTTATTCTGAAATTATCATTTAATTCACTAAATCTTAATTTGTTAAAACTCCGATCACGCAACTTACCGAAGTAAATTTTAAATAGTAACATAAGCTTCATTTCATAGACATTCATTCATTTTAACTTAACACTTACTATCTTAATTTCTATTATAAATTTATCAGAACCCAATATCATTATTTCCAATTTTAATATAAGTGGCAGCTTTTATTTTATTACAACCTGTCATCATTTTAGAATTGTGTCATCTTAGACTTTCAATTAAATGTGGTAACTCATGTTCTTCTGTTATTTACATATATCAATCTCTTATTCAAAATGAACTTTACTATTTCTATTATTTATTATTCACAACTAATATCATTCAATTTATCTTTTCAATATAAATCATTAAATTATTTATATATATATTAACCATTTTTATTCAAAAATTTAATAAAATTAATAATTTAAAATAGTTAGAAATACGGGTCGTTTCAATCTTCCCCACTTAAAACTTTTCGTTCTCAAAAAGGGGTTAAGTAGAGAATTTAACACTACGATATATTTTATTCCAAAATAATCAACTTATAAACTTTAAAATCTTATTAGAATACCTTTATTACACTTCTACTATGCCACTCCAATCGGCTTACGGAAATTATACTTATATAGAAAACAAGTTATAAAATTTTAAAACCTCAAAAAATTTCTAACACCTGGATTTACGAAAAATTTCGGCAGCATCTCCTTTGCGCGGCTCGATCGAAAAAAATTCAATATAATATATAACCCAAATATATATCAAATATACATCTCATCTCAATGATGATGCATCCTGTACGAAAAAATATAAAAGTGTGGTACGCAAGCTGATATATGTAGCTTATTATTCTTAATATGAGCGAGTTCGCTCATATCAAAGCGAGCAAAACCGAGTCAAAACGCATATACGTCCAAAAGGTCTTCGAATGTGCTATCTCAACTACATTTGAATATTAGTTGTTTATAAAAGCTATAGAAGCAAGCATGAGTTTTATAGAACTATATAACATAAATCCTTAATTTAAACCATAAGCATAAGCATTAATAAAAACAAAGCAACCAGATAAAACATGGTAATACGACGCAACTACAAGGATGACGTAGTTCTACGAAATTATAATGATGTAAAGGCTAAATTCAAAAAGAAATTTTTATAACAATTATGTGCAACACATAAATGTAATGCAACTGATAAGGATGATGTTAAACTACATGCAACCAAACAGCATAGCAATCCTAATCAAGGAACAATCATAGCTAGCAATTATATATACTATCATTTTATTAAAATCCGTACGATATATATATATATATATACACATATGCCATTTGAATGTGAAACAATTTTGATCTCCTACTCGAATATGCAATTTTTTTTCGAACTAGTATTGGTAATCTGACTTATCTAGTGTGGACTCTAATCCGATTTCTTGATTGGAAACTTCCATCCTCCTTATACAATAATAAACTGTGATAGAAAACTTCAAATTCGTATCAAAAATCCGTATCAGTGTTCATCATCGAGAATCGAGCGAACAATCCTAAATCGAACAGGTGCGAATCACCTTAAAATTATGTAACGATTCAAGATTTTCGACTTTCGAAAATCGACATTAATACGTCCACTGTATCAACTGCCAAGCAATCGAAGGCCAGAAAACCGAATTGTTAGGGTTAAAGAAGAAGAGGTAGAAGAAGAAAGAAAGAAGAAGCAACAGAAATAATATCAGAATCTCACAATCGCAGCGGAACAACGTATAATAGATAAATGAATAATCTTTAAATCAAAAGAACTGTACATTTTATACATTACATCATCAGAGTCAATATACAACACCACACAATAATGGATAGTTATATAAACCTGTCCCCACAACTGAATACACAGCGGAAAATATTATATCATATACAAGTGATATGCTTCGCCATCCAGCTTGCTCCTGATCTCCACAGCATCTCCTGAATTCCAGAATGACCTGATAACCTGACTCTAGACTGCCCGTGTGGAAATTGGTGGGCACCCAGAGTTTAGAAAGGGAACAATAAACTCCATGTCAATCATGGGACTGGTGTGAGAACTTAAAACAGTTTATCTTTAAAAACAAACAAAGAAATATTTTAAAATAGATCCGCAATGCTTTTAGAAAATGTAACTACCATAAGGCCTCCCGCCACACACACAATGCAAACGTAGAATTGGAGGATATTTCTCTTTATGATAGTCAAACATGCTTGATACGAAAATTTCTTTGATATTATTATTATAAGTGCAAAGTGTAGGAAAACATTTCTAAAGTATAATATAAATCTTTGCCGGCATAGACATTCCGAACTATGCCTACTATAGTTACCATCTAAACAGTGGTGACCACCATAAGTAAATGGCAGGTTCTATAACTAAAACCGTACAAGGTGCGTATTGGAGTTTGGATTTCCAACAAACGGTCAGGCCAAGGAACTTCCCATTGCCACATGGGTACGCCTCTAGAAAGACGCCCTGAGAACTTAACCGGATTTGTGCCAACACAAGGTCGGGTTACCTCTGAACTAGGTAACTACTGACACGAGTATGCCATCCCCCGGTCGTAACCGACCTTTATCCCGGGATTCACCAACAACCACAAAGAAATAAATTTTGCAGCAACCACATAGGTTAAGTATCTGGGCTCCATACCTTAATACCACCTCTATCCACAAGGAAATATACATACCCTGTGGGGGCGCTATCCCCAAATAACTTTGCTGATTCTTCCCGTTTTGACCATTACCTGGTTGTGAGGTTCCGCAAAGCTATGCTTTTCACAAAAGCCACGCTTTGATCAACAAATGATCAGTAGCACTCAGCATGCCACGTTACCAAATTAGGAATATATCACTAGTAACCATCAACTACATAACCTCTGAGCTCGTATGTCTCAGAGAAGGGTGTTAAGCTAAGAGAATAAATTCTCCGCCACCAACAGAAATGTATTTAATAGAAACCAGCTTTACATCTCAAATTGTAACGTCAGACACACATTCATACAAGTCCGTTTCGGATCAAACGGAACCGAAGGCACTTCCAAAGAAGCCCTTGCTATCCGGATATTCACTAATCACGTCCGGAATTCCCATCACAAAGGGTGATAAAATCTTTATTTGGGGGTCAGCCGATGCAGAGACATTCAACGGTAATCCTTCCGTTTCCGAAAATATCCGGTCTTCAACACCGGTCTTCAAATGCTATCCATTACGACGTATCACTATTCGAAATGGGATTTATGACCCAAAGGTCCTCTCCTGGCTAAACCGAATAACGAGCGCTTATTTTAAAATAAGTGTAGCATTCAAATTCAAGAAAATCACAACAAATACCCATTTAAAGATAAATATTGATAGTCGGTTATTTAACAATCAATAGATATGCACAACATCACCAGATTCCAAATAATTTCCCAAATTATTTATTTTCCAAAAATATTTTTACAAGATATATTTTTTCCACACTTCAACCATTTGAAAACAAATTTCAAATCACCTTTCACCTTTACAACTTTTGAAAACAAATTTCAAATCATTTTCCTTACGCGGAAACACTTCCAAATATTTATTCATTTTCACTGGAAATCTGCCGAGTTCAAATACTTTAAAATAATTTATAACACTTATCCAAAATATATCGGGAAAACACTTTAAAATAAAAATATTTTTCTTTAAACACTTTACTTAAAATATTAGTTATAAAAATATTATACCAATATTACATATAACTTAAGTCTAAACCAATTTTCAAAATAAAATTAGTAGATAGAGTATAACTATTTAAATAACTTTTTTATAAAAAAATTATTGATTAAATCTTAGAAATAATCATTTCTATATCAACTTAATAAATCTTTACTTAAAGGATTCAAAACAATTTAAGAAGTAAATTTCTCCAAAGTATCCTTTTCAAAACCAATTCTAGATTTGTGTGTGTGTGTGTGTGTGTGTGTGTGTATCTTTCAAAGCTATTCAGAAATTTTATTCGACTTTCCAGGGAGAATAGACTTTCATTTCAAAATGGTTCATTTAAACCATATAGTCAAAACAATCAAGCAATTTTAAATCTATCTATTTGAAATTTAAATCGAAACAAATTCGATTGAGTGAGAAGTTCTCACCTTGCTTCCAATACAGTTGTAGTGTTTTGTTCCGAATAAAATTAAATACACGTTTAATTTTACCCAAAATTCCACTAGCTCAAATAAATCCCAATCCAGCTCCATTGCGTAGTGCTCGTCAATACGAATCCAATGCAAGTCGTTTCGTCCAAAACGGACCTCGTATGAAAAAGTTATAACGTTTTAAAGTTTACACGATTTTAATACAAAACAATTTCATTTTTTATTTTATTTTTCTTAACCTAGAACCAATCCAGGCCGTTGCTATTTGCTTCTCCTCCAACAGGTAATCCACGTTCGAACAAAACCATTGAGCCGCCACCTACCCCCAATTATCGCGACCACCACACCGCCCTAGAGGCCAATCAAACACCATCAATACACGCGCCAACCCTAGCTCCTCCTACGGCCCAAACGACGTGAAGCTCGGTCGAGCATTTCACTCGAAATTCATGCACGAACTTCGGCCGTTCGTAGCCATTTTGCCGACGATCCGCCGCATTAATTTCAATCATAGCCGTTGAATAGAGAGATCTTGATGCTCTCTATAAGTTTTGTTTAGGATGTTTCTTGTTAAAGTCGATGGACGAGGAGATAAACGGGGAAGAAGATGGTGTATTGTCGGCCATTGAAGAATATGCTGGCGGCTAGGGTTAGAGGAAGATAGGGTTTGCAAATAGAAGATAATGAGTCCTTTTATAGAAAATTCTGAAACACTATTCACTTGAAATTTTTCCGAACTCCAAACGAAGCGTGCCGACTGACGTTTCTAGGGTTTAACCCACGTTACGGACACAATGGAACATGTTTCGAAAGCTAATTTGATCATATGTGCGAGTTACGGAAATAAATGATCAAATTTAAATTAAATCGGTTAAACTAATTTCTATGCGTTTTGGCTTACCCCAGACAAACCGTAAATCCGATTGACACGAAGTTTGAAATCTTATAATAATTTAACATTATGGATCCAATGAAACTGGTTTGTCGAAATCCGTGACTGTTTGAAAAATGACTATTTTTACTCGTCAATTGAATATTAAAATATTCAATTTCTGCAAATTAACTTTTAATTCAATTTTAAAAGTTCTATAACATCATTCTAACTCTAATATGATTTAACACAACTTTACAAATCAATTTTAATCACATTAAACCCAATTTCCATTATTTCTGTAATTTCAAATATTAAATTATCGATTTAATTACCCAATTAAATCTAGATATTCGAAATATAATTTATTCGACTTACAAATTTTACTTGTTAATATTTAAAATCAATTAAATTTACGAATTTCAAATGACAGGAATTCTGGGTTGTTACGAACTTCCCCCCTTAAAAGAATTTCGTCCTCGAAATTGCCAAGTAAGAAAAATTACAGAATCCATTAACTTTTTTTCAAAAACAAACCGTTCCAACTTAATTTCAGATTCATTTTAATTCCTTAACTTTTCCAAAATCCGACGGTTACACTTTTCTAGTTCAATTCCTACATTTTGATTTCAATTTAGAAATTGACTTTTCGTTAACAAAAAATTTTCAAAAATTTTCTAACTCCCAAAATTTACGGAAAATTTTGGCAGAGTCTCCCTTGTACGGAGGAGCTTTTGCAATAGCACAATAGATATAAATATATATATACATCGACCCACACGGTCGGAAAACGGAAAAACAGTTCATATTTCCTATTTTTTTATTGCGTAGGCGTACCTTTTTAGCATTTTTAAGCAAAGCAGTTATTTATTAGCATTTTAGCGTGACCAAATCCAGCCAACTACAGCCCCGGTACCTGTACTTACTCAATTTAAACATGTAAGTGACGTATATAGGAAATTCATTTACATTTCACTGATTTTCAATAGAAAACACATAGTTTTCATAAGCAATGCAATCAAAATAATTCCCATAAGTAATTTATAAGGTTTCGATACAAATTTTAATTGCTTGCAACCAATTCACATTAGTTCACTTTCAATTCAAGTTCAATTACATAGCTTTCCATTTATCAATTCAATTTCATTAACACTTAATGAATTATATACAATCAACTAACAATCAATGTATATTCAATACAACCAAATTTATTAAATTTACATTCAACAATTCATATTCATTTTGTATAACTTCAATTTGGTTTAACACTTTTAATCTCCAATTGGTTTAATATCTAATTGACTTTTTTTTCAATTATTCAATTTTCTTCAACTTCATTAGCTTCTAATGAATTAACACTTACATTCATTATTCTATATCAATTCTTTTAATTCGATTGATTAATACTCAATTCATTAGTTCAACTCAATTGCTAATTCATTTAACCACAAAAGTTGAATTTCATTACATAACTCAAGTTCATATTCATCACTTCACTTTATTAATTTACTTCTATACCAAAATCAACTTCATTCAACATTACTTAAGTTATATTCCATTTCAAACGTCATTTGTTTAACTTAACTTAAATTTCCACTTATAAATCCAATTCAGATTCCAATTCTAAAGTAAATCCTATTTAAATCTTACCAAAGTCAAATTTAGTCACTTATTCAAATTCATATCTCGTTTTGCTTAACAGAATCGTTTAACCATTTTATCATTTGGTTTTACTTACATTTTCTCACTTTACAAGTTATACAACTTATTTAAACTTCAAAGTTATTTTATATAATCATTTCAGTTTAATATCCATTTCGATAGCTTATCTACTCCAAATCAATTTATTTAACCTTCGTTTAGTTAAATTTCAAATCATATGTTTTATTATGCCAACTCAATTTATTTCAACTTTACCAAAGTAGTAAAATCTTTATTATTTCATATTATAAGTCCAAAACTTGATTACTTATATTCAACAATTACAACTTGGATTTTAAATTTTCAAATTTGTTTATCACAACAAAAGTTCAACTTCCAATTTACTATGGTAGCAAATTCATTACACAGAAACTCGAAAATGATACTGATGATGCTGTAGTCATCACCTTTGTTATTTTCCAGCAACAGTAGTGAATCAAGTGCTTTAAATTCTTTAAAAGAAAATTCCTTTTACTTATAACTCACATTTATAAGCCATTTTCTTATAGAATTTCACTATTCCACCTCACTTACATAAGATTATTCCAAATTGATTTATCTTACTTAATAACATCTTTAACTTTGAAAAACAACTTTCAAAATAGACGGGATTCAAAACTTTCAAATTCAAAGTCCAAATTCATTTTTATTTACAACTCGTATTTCTAAATATATTCATATAGTTTCACTTCTTATATATATAAGATTATTTCACAATAGTAAATCACATTAATTATAATTCCATACTTAATAATTCATTTGCTTATACAATTATTCTTTTACAATTGTTGTTTTTATTTAAATTATTCAAACATCTTTTCATTAACTTATATATATTCTTACATTTTCAACAACCAAACAATCAATTTATATATACTTTAATATTTTCTGAAAAATTATTTCCTTTATATGTAAAATATAATCGAGGTAAAATTATTTCATTTACCCAATTTCAAATGATACTCTGTCGACTTGCCTCGTTTAAGTGTTTAGAAACCTCTATCGATAATATGGCGTCCCACATACCGACCAGAATTCACAAACAGCTCAACGGATAAGCAAACACAATATAAAACATTTTTATATTCACTAACAAATACGCGCTCGTATCTATTATTACACTCATACTCATTCTAGAGTACTGCTGACTCTATCTCTAATGAGTAATTCGCAACAGAGCCAGGGTTGTCGCTTAACTAAATGCTCCGATACCAAATGTAACGATTCAAGATTTTCGACTTCCGAAAATCGACATTAATACGTCCACTGTATCAACTGCCGAGCAATCGAAGGCCGGAAAACCGAATTGTTAGGGTTAAAGAAGAAGAGGTAGAAGAAGAAAGAAAGAAAGAAAGAAGCAAAAAAAACAATATCAGAATCTCACAATCGCAGCGGAACAACATATAATAGATAAATGAATAATCTTTAAATCAAAAGAAATGTACATTTTATACATTACATCATCAGAGTCAATATACAACACCACATAATAATGGACAGTTATATAAACTTGTCCTCGCAACTGAATACACAGCGGAAAAGATAATATCATATACAAGTGATACGCTACGCCATCCAGCTTGCTCCCGATCTCCACAGCATCTCCTGAATTCCAGAATGACCTGACAACCTGACTCTAGACTACGTGTGTGGAAATTGGTAGGCACCCAGAGTTTAGGAAGGGAACAATAAACTCCAGGTCAGTCATGGGACTGGTGTGAGAACTTAAAACGGTTTATCTTTAAAAAAAACAAAGAAATATTTTAAAATAGATCCGTAATGCTTTTAGAAAATGTAACTACAATAAGGCCTCCCGCCACACACACAATGCAAACGTAGAATTGGAGGAGATTTCTCCTTATGATAGTCAAACATGCTTGATACGAAAATTTCTTTGATATTATTACTATATGTGCAAAGTGTAGGAAAACATTTCGAAAGTATAATATAAATCTTAACCAGCATAGACATTCCGAACTATGCCTACTATAGCTACCATCGAAACAGTGGTGACCACCATAAGTAAATGGCAGGTTCTACAACTAAAACCGTACAAGGTGCGTATTGGAGTTTGGATTTCCAACAAATGGTCAGGCCAAGGAACTTCCCATTGCCACATGGGTACGCCTCTGGAAAGACGCCCCGAGAACCTAACCGGATCTCTGCCAACATAAGGTCGGGTTACCTCTGAACTAGGTAACTACTGACATGAGTATACTATCAAGTAAAGTAAAGTAAATTATTATTTTGTGAAAAGTATTGATTTGATTCAAAATTTTAGTCAAGGAATTCTATTTTTAAAATAAAATTCTTCTGACTCTTTTGATTATTATGTATTTTGGCCTATTATGACATCGAAACACCTTTTTTTGTCGAAAAGGGAAGGATAAGCTCCATGAGGAATAAACTAACCAATATCATATGAAACATGTATGAAAAGTACGCAGTAGTTTAACAATTTACAAACATTATAGCATTAACATAACTAGAAAGAGAATTAGTTCATGGAGTTCAAATTGATGATGCTTAAATAGATAGCATGATAACTAGCATAGAAAGAGAAAAACATCAACAACAAAATATAAAGTTTCAGACTAGCAAATCCATTGACATAGATCGTATGTGTAAAAGTTTGTAACAAAGTTCGCATTGATTCATAGATCGATCGTGATCGTGAGGTTTCAATAGATCTAAACTAAAAGGACTCTATAAAAACTCTGATAAACAACATGCTTGGGTTTTGTGCACCTAACACGGTCATCAGCTGTCACATTTGTGCATCAACTCCCACCCACTGTCACATTTGCAAGCGCACCATAATAGAGAATTAGTCAGCATGTCAATAACTAGGCTTTGGGCCTTCCTAGTAGATCAGCACTGGAAGAAAGAAAATCAACATGTCTACTTATTCTTACAACATCATAACCATCGGGTAAGAAACCATTGGCCTAGAACTAGAACTAGAATACAAACCGCATACAGAAAAAGGTACAATTTATTTAGCTAATAAAATTAAATTCAATGTTTGTTATCAATCTGAAACAATTTCAACAAAAGCAAGTAGTTCAAACAGCAACTTAATGCACAATATTCAACAGTGAAACTCCACTAGTGTTATGCGAGCTATTCACAGAACATAAGCAAGCCTATAAGAACCACTAATACAACAGTATCATACATAAATAACTAGTGTGAACCCGTGCTACGCATACGGAGTTCATCACATAATTTGTTCAGTGCTATGATTTAAATCCTCGAACACTATTAGAAAGAATATTGTAGCCAAAGAGTTCGTGAATGGAGTTTTTTATTAAAACAAAAGATTTTTCTCATTTGTGTACATATCATCCTATACACAACTGGAGATATCCATAAAAATAGATATATAATTAAGAATGTGCTACGTATGCACTTCACGTGATTAAGAACAATATATAAATTTTATACCAATCACATCCCATGGAATCTAACTGCAAACTAAATCCATCACGTTGCCACTCTAATATATAGCTATTAACTAATAGATATTGCAATGATATTATAGTAGCTGTTTAATGAAAAATTAGTATGATCGACCGTGATATCAAAACTAACCTTTATGAAATTGCAAAAAAAATCAAACTAATAACAGTGCAAAAGCTAATCAGTAAAACGTGATGCCTGCTATTTATAATTATGACAATTAAGTACAATGAACAGAGACAAACTGAACAAATTTAAAAATATAATCCATCATCATTTGAATTACTGCAGCAAAAAATGACAGCACATATACGATCATGTGATGGAATTGTTGAAATGCTAAAAGTATACGACCACGACGTAGAGTATAATACATCTTCTGCAAGGAAAGCAAGTAGCATCCATAGCTTAATAGGTGTGATGCAAAGACTTTGTTTTCTTGTACCTATTTTTGCTGTGGTTGAATAGAAAGCACAACGTTAAAGAAATGTTCCATGGAGGATAATGTAAAGAACAAACTACTATAATACATACAGACACAGATAGGTATAGGATTTATAATTTAAGTTGTTGTAACCTTTGTATTAAATGTGTGCGACCTATTTACCTATTAATTAGCAGAAACTATTTATAAATGTTTGATTTATATATTTTATTTTAGTAAGCAATGACAGTCAGTAACTTGAAAGCTATGCATATTAGAAGAAATAGTGAAACGTTGATAGAAACTTTTTTCTCAATGCGCATAATAAGTAGTAGATACTTTTTATTGAATGCGTTACTAAATTACCACAAATTACTGTAATCATTGTTCATTTCTGTTAACTGCATGAATTTGTATCAACAATGATAATTACACGGCTTCAACTACAAAATATAAATAACAGTACCTATTTAAACCTATGTGTTGGCTCTGAATGGCATATTTAAAAAGCTGATTATGAAATGATCCAAAAAATTGAAGAATAGCACAACTGAGAAAAATAAATGTACCTTTGAAACTAAGATTACATACATGATTGTATTCCTTACTGTATACCAATCGAAAATCTGCAACGTTTATGTATTATATACAAATGGTAATATGGAGTGATTATAAAATGTACTGCAGTATATATACATGCACAGTTTTACATGGCATTGTGGAGATAAGTTTCACACAAATTGAAGGCAAGTCATACATACATCAGAAGCCAAGTATTAACAAAAAAATACATTACAGTCAGGAGATCATGGACAACAAAAAGATTGGTATGCATAGTTCAAGTTCAGCAGTCTTTATTCCACCATTGTGTCAGTGATCCTACGTTAAATTGGAGAATCCTTAACTAGGTTGCCTTATGTCAGTGATCCAGTTGAGTCCGAAGATTGATATGGAGCTGGTATTACTGAATCCAAAAGACAAACCAGTGAGATCCGAAGGTTTCTATTCAAAGAATCACTAATAAATGTGGGACTCTTGTTCCTGTGTTTCTCTGACAGTCTTGTGGCATAAAATCTGCATAATTTGAGTTTGATATAAATTCAGTTAAAGCACAACCAACAATGGTTTGTTCAGTTGAAAAACTAATCATCACGTAACCAACTATTGCTTGTTCAGTTGATTGTGCCCAGTTTTAGATGATTTCGTGGCTGGTTCACTGAACAAAAGATTAATTTTTTAACGGTAATGAGTTTGCCGATTTATTTTAAATACGGGTACCGGTTTATTTAAAACGGCAAAGACTTTGTCGTTTTCTCCAATTTTGCATGCAAGGTGAATAAGACTTCAAAAACTTTGCCGTTTTATTTAATATTTGGAATAAAATGGTAAAGCCTTTGCCGTTTTATTTATTTTTAAAATTTTTTTAAATACTGGTCTGTGATTGATTTTCCTCTCCTATTTGCAAAGCTCATTTCGTTTACACTCATTAGTTCAGTGTAAAGATATGAGAGAGAGAAAGTGAATATGTTTGTTGTTGGGTATGGTCTTAGCATTAAGCTTATATGCCCATAGGCCTTATGCTTACAGGGTATGCATATTCTATTATATGTTTGTAAGCAGTAAACATTTTCATACCTTGTTAAATCAGTCATAGGGCTACCACCTCAAATTTTGAAAATTCAAATTCTTCATTACAAATTTTTAACAGGTCGACTGATCGGACATAAGCGAACACTTGTTCATCAAATATAAAGGGTATGTCGTACTATCACAAACTCACTTATCATAAAGTAAACATCAACCTGTTCCTTTCAGTAATTCGGTTTCTTCTTTAGACCATCTATTTGCATGCTTTTTACTGCAAGGGTTATAGCGTGGATAATAATGAAACCCATATGAGTACACTGGAATTTAGAAGTAATGCAATTTTAACAACATTTGTGCCCTAGTGAACATTATATGACTTTCAGGCTTCAACAAAGATGCAAGAAACATCTGCATCGATTATCAAACAAAAATATTAACTAAAAGAGTAAGGATTCAGCTGAATACTTCTTAATTTTAAATTGTACATCAAAACTACTTCTATTAAAAAAAGTCTTATTTGTTAAAAAAATGTTATTTATTAAAAAACATCTTATTTATTTCTTACGAAAAAATCACATTGTTTGTAAACGTCATGATTTTGTACTTTAAAGCTTATGATACTTGATGTTTTAAACGTTTTGCATTGTTTATACTAACATATAAAGGTATAAATGTGATGGTGTACACTTCAACTTATAAAGTTGACAAAGTATGTTAAATGTACCATTTGCTTCCAGTTAACAATAAAACAAATAATGTGAATACTGTAAAAAAGTAACCCGAGCTTCATATTTCTTGATCTTGAAAGACATCAGTTAAGCATATTGTCATACCTGCATCAAAGAAGAAGCAAACTAATAGCAATGCAAAATCCATAAATACAATGTGCTCGGAAGTAGCAGATCCATGTCCTACTTTGCAGTTACAACCTAGTACCCAAATCAGATACAGTAGTCATGAAACAGTATATATCTGGTATATTGCTTCTATCCTACATAACAATATAAGGTATAATTGGCCTTCTGCCTTATTAAACACAATGTGTTACCATCATCATATCTTCCTGCCAGAGGGATCAAAATATTCTATGCACTAAGAAACAACCAATATTTAAGTTTCATATGTGCAGACTACTTGAGATTGACAAAGATTACTGACTTATCCATGTATTTTTCCCAATTTCCTGATCTGTAATATTTGTAAAAAACCTCTCTTTTATATGGCGTATTCATGTTAGTCAATATGGTTATGATTTTTTTCATAAAATATAATTATTAAGCCTTTTATATGGGCATCTCAAACATTTGATTTGAGCATTTCGTTTGATTCTTTTCATGCCAACAGTAATCTACACTTCGCTCTAGCATGACGCCACAACTGCAGTTTTATCTTATTAGAAAAGCATCATATCACAACTTTTATTGGAAAAATATATAGAAACTTAACTAAAACCAAGTATAATAACAAATGTTGCACTGATAAGCTCGCAACACTCACATTATTTTATATACATTAAAAAAAAGGTTTTACCGTAATCTAAATTTAACAGTCGGGGACAAAATTTAACAGTAGGGGTTTGTGGTAGTAGTTACAGCCCAACAGCAAGAGTGGTTTTACTCATGAAAGAAGTATAAGCTAATTGGTAATTGATTAGACATATGTGAATAATATCTGTTTCAATTAACAAACTGTTAGAGAATTTGTGAGTGGACAGAAAAAGGACTATTGAAGTGCATTTTGTTTGGGAAAAGAAAAAGTGAAATCAAAGTGGTATACGCTATTCTACCTTACTTAGATCTTACTCATACTTAGTAAGAAGCCTATCGATTTTGGTTCATTTTTCCTGGCTACGGAAAAAGAGGTGCCTAGTATACCATTCAGAGGAAATGCATGGTGAACCTTTCATTCTTCTTATGTGAGTCGAAACTGAATATTCCTGAAATCGTGATGCCATAATCAGAAACTGCAATGTGCAGAAATATTATTCTAGGTTCATAGGTTGCTTCTGTATATAATATACTGTCAAATTATATTTGTCAACATGGTCAAAATATATATGGACCCATTTACAACTAAGTACATATGGTACAATATATAAATACAACCATTTCAGCAAAACGTAGAAAATATACATAGTTAAGGATAGTAATATATATTTTCTTTAATCCTAGTTAAGAAATATTCTGTCCAACAGTTCAATACTTGTCACTATATATAAATCCAGCTTATGTGTGTGTATTTTGCCGAACAGTCAAAATATTTAAAGAGTAGCTAAAGAAAACAATACTTTGGTATAAGGCAACAGTATTTTATCATTTTGATATGCACAATATTACTGCACTACGTACAGAGCGCAATAAAAGCTGCCACAGTAAGCCGCCTTAAGCTAGTAGTAAATACAAACAGCACAAAACAATTGTAACCTGAGCCGTGGACAATTGTTGTCAGTACATGACCCAAATTAGTATGAACCCAACCCAACAGTATATTTTAAAAAATCAGTGTTTTGCTGGTTTTACTGACGGAAGACAACTAAAAACAATATAAGGGATTAAAACAATAAAATACTAAATACAAAATACTATTTGGAAGCAGGAGCTACAACAACACTTGAATTATTCAAGCATGTTGAACATTAGATTATTGATGATACTCACATTACAATTAAGTTGATATAGTAAGTAATAATAAAATAGTGCACTTTAGTGGACCGTAACATTTGTTATCCTTACACTTTCCATCCTTGTATTTTTTGACCACAATACTTTTTGCATTCACCTTTGATAGTGCACCATTTTGGATATAAGCCCTCAACATCAGATCTGACCGTTTCTGCTTATTTGAATAAATATTGGATCAGTCAAAAATATATTCCTAAAAAATACAAAACCATCATAAGTCTATCCAGATTTTTCAGAAGCAAGGATCCCAAAATTTATTCTAGAATGGGTTAGTGAACCAATAAAATAGAGATCTTATAGTTAATGGAATGACTACTGTATAAAACTAATAAATCTTTATAAATGCAATATATATAACCGGGAGTTCATATTTAGCAAACATACTAATTTCTTTCAAAAAATAAAATATTACTAAAATTACGTTCGCCTGGGTTTTGGTACAGAAACCTTTTTACATGTTCTCACCAAACACCACTACTAAAAAATCACTAAATGAACCCCAAACAGAAGAAAAGAAAAAAGAAAATCATTATACTTCCTAGGCATGGCTATAGTTCATAAATAAATGAGCACTGGAGTTGCATACACAAAATGTGAGGGAGGGAGGAGTTGGTTCAAAACTATAAAAGAAATAACAATTCATGATCAAAAATAGTGTTAGAACCATAAAAACTCCACGTGACAATTCACTTCAGTTGGGGAAGGAAGGAAATTAAATCGGTAGTGATGATCATGCTTATCAAAATTAGGAATCTTAAAATAGACATCTCGTTTAGAAAATTTTCAAAGTAAACAAATCGTGTAATCTTAGGTGATCATCCTTTGAAAATTCTTAAGTTGATCATGCCAATTCTGACTGCAAGTACACCACATGTGCAACATCTTTCTCTACCGTCACTGTCGTATGCTTGAAAAGCATGTTGCAGCAGCTGCCAGCTGCCAGTTACCATCCCTCAGAGAAAGGATGCATGTTTGCATATTATTTCGCTTTAAATACATACTAATGAACATCTGTGTGAATATTTAAATAAATGAGTTCGTTGAATTCATGAATTATATAAATATTTTAACATGTGTGTGAATTTAGTGACAACAATTTTGGGTGAGAAAAAGCTAACCTCCAGGTAGATAGTGCATAGTTACAGAGTAGGTGAAGATTAGCCTGACAAAATACGACACGAACTATCTATTATTAGTAATACTAAAAAAAAAATGTTCACTTACGCAGGCGTAGGCATGGAAGTGAGTGGCTGCAGATCAGGGCTTTCAGAGAAATGTCAACTTTTGAACTTGTATGAGGTAAGAACGTGGAGTAAACTCTCAGTATCAATGCATACACCACCGATCGAACTGTTAATTCGGATTTTTACCTTGTGATGAGCAAGAAACAGTTCGAATGGTTACCTGGTGATGAGCAAGAATAAGTAGCTGTATAAAAAAAATAGGTTTCAAGGGTAGTAAACTAAGAAATATGTAAGCTAAAATTATAGTGAAAAAACTTAACATTACTGAGGCAATTCCTTTACTTAAAACATTTTCATATTCAATGTTATGAACTATATGTATTCATTTATCGTTCAGTTATTCTATTAAAAAATTATAATTGAACAAATCAATGACTTGGACCGTGTAACTGACTAAATACGTTCATCATTGTAGTACATAATAGTCATGCTTAGAACTTGCAGATGCGGTGCAAATTCTCAAAGTTGAATCTTGCAATTATCAAAATGAAACCAACAAATTTATTAATATAAAGTTGAAATTTCAATACTCAAATGACAGAGTGAAACAAAAAATAAAGAACCTGAATTATCGATGGTAACAACATGGGCCTCGGAGACAAAATGACAGAGTGTTTGTCTCTTTGAAACAACCTGAAATTTCTTGAATTCATGTTGAAGATAGGAGATCGGTTTCATTTTTTGAAAAATTGGCACTTTATTACTTATTTTATCGAATTAATAATGGAAAAGAAAAGTAGCATCGCAAAGGAAACAATACCTTGATGGGCGATCGTCAAAAAGTAATGGATAAAAATACTTTCAGTTTTTGACAGAAGCATCATTAGTAACTTGTAAGAACATTGATCTGAAGCTTATTTCACAGCTCCTTCCATGGCGTATATGGTCGTTTCCTTCACTTACATGAAAAGATAAAATAATAATAGTACTGTCAAAGTAGATTTTACTATACCAATCATTGATTCTTTATGCATCATGATTTTAGTGGATCTTCTCTGAGAAGGAAATATATCTTCCATAGTTGTAGCCAAAAGACATGTACAATTCATATATTTTGAAAAACAGATGAAACACATAAATATGAACACTTGCTTTCTTCCTTTTATATAAAGCCAATAATAAAACAAAGAATCATATGAATGTTATGGTTGTGAAGCTGTACAATAGTAAATCATATTTACAAAGAAAGATATATATATATATATATATATATATATATATATATATATATTCATGATCATATTAAACATTTACACAAAAATTAAAATATATTTCACAATGTGGGACTAATATGTTTGTTCCTATTTCCAATAAACAATCCGTTTCAATATATAAGCATGCATGGTTACAATTGAACATTTATCATGTCAATCGTAATTGTGATCATGCTTATTTATTTGGTATTCAAAATGGTGGATAAAATTGTGCGCTGTAGATAGCAAATGTGTGTCCAACAAAATAATTTAATTGAAGGTTGAACCACCTTCACTTGTTGTTTGTGCTCTTAATACCACACGTTCTATAAGACTTTTATGTGATATAAGATGACTTTAGCAACACATAGGTTGATATGTTTTAATGATGTTGATTTCTACAGTTTTGCTGCATACCAAATTTCTGTCAATGGAAAAGCATACGACACCCACATGTTTCTCATTTAATTTGGATACTACATTATTTTATGCAACAAATTTAGTAGTCCCAGTATATTTATTCTTCATATCTATTTCCTCCTGATATACAAAAACACAGGTGCTAGCATGAAACCAATCTTAAAATAAATCATGATACAGAGAAGTTTCCTAAGATTTGGGCACCATCATAAGCAATTTCTATACAGATATCTCCTAGTTTTTTCCAATAAAAAATCAGACATACAACTTACTTTAAAACCATTGTACACTTAAAGTTATACAAAAGTTGACTAACATAAGTTAAATTGTCGAAAATTCCTGGAAAACATAACGAAAAGAAAAGGAAAAGGATCTACCTTTGAAAACTCATTTCAAATATTTATGTAAACATCAAATTGCAGGCTAAGTATCAGTTTAGGCGCAGAAGTGACCATTTGTGTAAATGTGAATGCTTAAAGAGATTGAATGATTCCAAAATGTATCTTAAACAAATTGAGTGACTTATACAAATAGCACATGTACGGTTTCCAAGGCATTGACAAAATAACTTAACAAAATAGGATTGCTTTAAATAATCTGGTAGATTGAACAATAAATTGGTGAATCGATAAATGAAAAAAATTGGGTTTTCCCAAAAACGTACCGAAACTGGAAGAAACCGTGAAAAATCTGAAACTCAAATCCCTAAGTATGAGACTTTCTCGACCACCGACGGGAAAGAGGTTGATTGTGCATAGTTTTTCTAAGCCAATGGAATTGCAAGAAGACATCAATGTTCCAAATAGCGAACTATATCAAAGCAGCAACTAATCAAATGGAAGGATTCAATTTTTTAGAGGATTTGTTGGAGTTTTTGTTTAGGATAGGTGAATCGATTGAATTAAGAGCAAGGGTTAAGTAAGAAACTTTCAGTATTATAATTTAAAAAAAGAGGATCGTTGATTTTCTAGAGGATGAGGGGAAAAGGACGAAGCAGAGAGATGGTAGGGGAGAAATGAGGAGAAAGAATCAGTGGAACTGTAGCTTTTCATTTTTAGCAGAGGAAATGAATTTTCAGCTGATGGAATTATGATGAAGCAGAGAGTAGCCTATAACCCTAGTCGTTTTGTTTTGTATCTGACGGATGAAAGAGGAAGCGAAAAGCTGGCAGGAGAGCCGAAAAATATAAAACGCGACCTTTCAACTGACCAAAAACCAAGAAGACTTGTACGTGCTTGAAATCCAATTCAACAATAATATAATAGGATAGACATATCAAAAAACAGCTGAGTGTTGATTCACACCATAGTTGTCTTATCACAAATTAATTGCTTCAACCTTTTGTCCTTCCATAAGAAGAATACGACATGCATTTTAGCATAGGACAAAAACCATCTACATGCATTTTAGCATAGCCTGACTAATACATATTTCCAGCACCAATTTTCAGTCACAATAAAAATCGAATACGCCACTTGAATATGCTGCTACCTTCTATACCTATGTCTCTGGAAGTTAACGTACAACCGCATGATTCCACGCTCAAACGTGCACTTGAATCCTTTCTTCTGTGAACATTCCCATTCTTTATTGACAATCCTAAACGCCTGTTTTTTAGAGAGAAAAAAATTATGTCAGCTTAAAACTGAAAGCAGACTGTACAAATCACACACGCTAATATTTCATGTAGTATGAAAGAATAAAGAAAAAACAGCTTACTATGTCCTCATACGGTGGACCGGCATGAAATCTAATAATGCATGTCTCTCCATTGCCATCTTCTTCAATGGTATACGTTGGCGCTTTTGCCTTGTCGATGAGGTCAGGGTAAAATATATTGAACTTGTATCCCAGTACGACTTTTGGAGGAGGGTTGTCGTGACCGTAATGTGTCTGGTTGTATTTGTTCCACTCGTATCCAGTATGAACACGGTTCAAATACTTCGGCTTTCTAGCCCGGTACTTAACATGCCACAAGTACACCTGTGAATCTAAATTGACTTCTGCCTCGGAACCAAATGTCATCTCGCCCTCCTCTGGCTCGAGTGTTGGTTCATTTTTCACAAAGTGATGTTGTTGGTCTTCTGCATAAAAGGGAACTACAGATTATTAAAATCTTCTGCGCAAGAAAGAATGAGAATTTTTTCAAATAAGACACTGATAAGATACACACCAGTCATGTCATCTGATATGAAGTCAACTTTCTCTTCGTCGCTCTCTGTATCTTTGTTGCTTTTCACAACTTCCGTGTACTCCATGGGATGTTCTAGATGCTTTAAATGCATTCTTAACAGATCAGCATGAGTTTCCTTCAAATGTGCCTGCATAGATAATAGTTTCATTCAAGAAAGATGTTGACAGAGAGCATCTTTGACTACATGTACTACTCAAAGCGTACAGTTCATAACTAGGCAAATAGCCATGCTGAAAAGAAAAATTATGTTTAAAACCGAAGATATGCATGATCTATGATGATTCAAGGTCATCCATCCAACTAACTTTTTGTAACTTATGATTCAGGTTCATTATCACTAAACTAACATGCAAGATCAATCTAATCAGGTCACTTGTTAAACATATGAACTACTGTGCAAAATCCAAGTGGTTGATAATTTGAGCATCGGTCATGCAGCAGTACTCGGTTGGTGATTGTGGGAGGTTGGAAAAAAAACGCTAATTCACAGGAAAAATGCTGGATGGAATGTACCTTCGCTTTGTATATTTGAAGCCGTTTCAAAATTGCTTCCCAATATTCGACATTCTTTGCTGTTCCCGACTCCATCTTAGATTCAATCTGCTGTCGCATAAATTCAATCTCTTTTGATGATTTCCCATCTAAAAGATTCTTAACATCTGCTTCAACGCTCGAATGTAAACCTTTCTCTTCAGCAAAAATTTCGGAAGGAGGTTCTTCTCTTCTAATCTTAGCTCTATCTATTGCATCTCTTTTCCGAGCTTCTGCTAGCTCCCAAGTTGAAACCATAATCATAGCCTGCAAAGAAGATAAATCTTAGCATACAACTTAGAATATATATGTATATGCATCATCAAAAAACTCAAATCAAGCAACCTTGTGCTAATTGATGTGTAATGCACACAATACAAGCATTGCATTACACCCGAGCACCCAACAAGGTGGAAACCAATTAAATGTTTATATACCTAACGTCATAAAGTTCAGAAAATAAACCGTTCAAAAATCACCTCTAGTAGAAATTACAAAAATCGCCTCTACCAGGAATTACTATCATGGACAGATGTACAATTTTAGTGATCTTTATCTTTAATAGTGGTTGTAAAAACCTTTATGCCTCAGTTTTTTATGAACGTGAACATACATATATACTTCAATCAAATTAAGAATATCATAAATCAATGAAAGAAGTAAAATAAAGATATATAAAATAAAAAATTAACAATATTAAAACAGAAACATCAATAAAACGAAAAGAGAATTTTGGATATAGAATAAAAATGAAATAACTAACACTCAAACTTTTCATTATAGAATATTACAAGAAAGTACAATAACCTAGCATGGAAAAAAAAACTAACATATCTAGGAAAGATAAATAATAAAGATAATAATTTTCAAATTTAAGAAACTTGTGTTTTGTTCAAAATTCGTGCATAGCATTATGTTTACCTGATAATTGTTGGAATTTTGTTACATAGTCCATACAACAATTTTATTTACTAGGATAATATATTTACTAAAATGTTAGCAGCTATATTCATAATATTTTTTAATATTCGTGAGAAATTCTTTGTCTATCCTTTTATATGCATGTTCATAGTGCGTGCCAAAACACTCTGCTATTTACACATTAATTGCCGGTAATGCGGCATTCTATGCAGTTAATTGTTATAAAAAAACTGTAAAGAAATGGAAATTAGATATGTACCTCCCAAAATTCTATATTAGTCTGTGTCGTTCGATCCATATCAAGGTGCATCTTAATATCATCGAGGAGCACTTCCATTTGTTTCACGGTAAGACCCTGTAGTCCATTTTCATTCACAACAATTCAGCAAAGACAGCCCAAAAGGAAAAGAAATGGATAGATTTTCATGTAGATGTTAACCAATTTTCAATGCAGGCAAAATACAGTAATACAAAAAATACACAGAAATCCTCACCTTAAACACCATGCATGGTTCCTTGAGATCTATATCGAAATCATCTGACACATTAAGATTCTTAGAAAGGATATCTATTGGCTTCATGCGGCCCTCGAGAACTCTAATTTTTGACCTTAATTTGCTTTGATCGAAGTGGAACTGTAAACGTAATTTATGTCACTTCAATATAGCTATTACTCACATAAATAATTTCAAAAGGACAAGATATATATATATGTATGTATGTATGTATGTATGTATGTATGTATGTGTGTGTATGTATGTATGTATATGTATATATGTATGTATGTATATATGTATGAGAAGTGACACCTCTTCTTCTCTTTTCTCCCAATCTTGGTATTCAGCTCTAGTTCGCTCACGAGCAAGCAACGCCTGAAATATAATTTGAATTGTACATTGAAATATCCTAAATTTAATCTTAGGATGAAGTAGTAAACAAGACATCATGGAATACAGACACCTACCATTTCTTCCTCATGTCTGGCCTTTTTCAGAGCTCTCTCCTCTCTCCATTTTTTTGTTTTCTCGAGCTCAGCCTGTGTAGAAGAAAAAAGGGAGTGCGTTGTATCCAAAAGTAAAAAAAAAACAAACATTGAATTGCAGTTGGCCACATCCATATATGAGATAAAATAGGAATATCCAAAATATTGGATATTGAGCGTTCTTCAAAAATCAAATCAAATCAATTACTTTTAATAATAGGAGAAGCCAAGCATAATGACATGGCATCACATATTTTCTTTATTATTTATTTCTAACTGTCATTAGCTCTGTTAAAATACGTGATCAAACCAGATGTCGAGGGTTTGAGTTATGACAAATGGATGATCTCATTAACTATCTGCCTATGTATTGTTATGTCAAAAGTTACGATTTTAGTTCCACCAAATGCACAACCATTTAATACTAATATGCCAGTACTGGTGCTCTCGATTCATTTTGTATATATTATTCTTAATTAAAATATTAGCCAAACAACCTACAATTTTTGACATATTTCAATATAAAATATCTATAGAATTTTCTAGTTCATAAATTTACTTATGGAAAATAAAACTATTTTTTCATGTTACAACTCTAACAAATAGCAATAGAGTTCACTACTTTTATCAGAATGCTTAAATTTACAAGAAAGTTAATAATAAAACAAAATTCCATATATTAGATTATTTTTGAACGAATTAAATTAAAATCATCAAATGATATACTTTGTAAGATTTTACTATAATAATAGTTTAATCACAATTATTTGACTCTAATATTGCTTGAATCATAATGATTTTGTTCTTCATTACTTAGACAATTTTTCTGGCATTATAATTAATACATTTACAAACCATGATGAAAAATTGAAGGAAAAAACATAGATCTGCAACTTACAAACTAAAAACCTTATAGCTCATCGTTATACAATTATAATGTTAATATCATAATGTTTCAGCATCCTCTGTGTGTAACACATAAGTTACGCACTAGTATATCTTTGCTATTAATAACCAGAACATCCTATTTTCAAATGTTTCAACTATGCCACAATAATTCCTTCTCCAAATGAATAAGTGGGAGCAGGGTAGGAGGGGGAGGCGTAATACTGAAAGATGAATTACTTGCACGTGAATATAATGTATGCAGCACATCTCACATCGTACATACATTCGGGTGCACCATCCATTCATTGAACATACAAGTTCATTCAAAACTATGTGTGCATGACATTGTGCATATCGGTGAATATAATAATCATGCAAACCAAAAGAATATCAACCAAATTAAAATTAGCACACATAACATGGGCAGGAGGTGTGTGTATTAGTAATTGAAAATGTTTTGTGCAACTTGTTTTTAGAGGCAACATTCAGAAGCAAGCATTTCTCTGATTTCCACTAACTTAGCACTTCGAATTAAGATGATGTTATAGTATCACATGGATATTACAGACAGACACAACCCACATGATGAAATTATGAAAATGTAATCGTGAAACGGAGTAGTTGTCCTCCTATAAAAATGAAGGGTGAATGCAACAAATTTTAATGGAAAAATAACAAGGTATGAAATCAATATATAAACATATACACTATAACATCTCGAACGATAAGTTTCCATTTTGCTATTAACTTCAATAAAACAATAGCATTGAATTTTAATGTTAAAACCTATCACGTACCATTCTTTTCTTTTGTCTTCTCTTCTCTGCTTTGACAGATATGTCAAATGATCGACCTTGGACAACATCACGTGCAATCTTCTTTCTCCAAACGAAGCTGCACACAATAATTAAGTTGTCAAGCTTTTGAAAAGTAAATAATCATATCACATTGAGAGACCACATGCATTGACTTTTATTCCATGATAATCAGGCAAAAAGAATAATCAAGTCTACATAAAATAACATCATCTTGAAACATAGTTTGAAGTGCTAAAATTCAGTTCTGATCACATAGCAGTCAAAGCCACAGATTGTCAAGTCTTGTGAACCTCGGACAAGTTGAAACTGCCAGATATTTTAATTTAGCTACTCAATAGCAAGAAAAGCGGGGTCTTTTCCCACTTTTGCTCTTATTGGGATTGGGATGTTCTAAAATGTGCATATCCTTTTATTGGTAAATTCAGTTGAAGCAAAATTATACTGTCAGATATTGGTATAGACTTCATTGTGGGTCTCCTTGTAGTTGCTGATTGCAGGAAGATTATGCTGAGAGTATTAAGGCTGAATTTCATATTCTACACCTATTTTAAAGTATATAGGATAAACAGTTAATTTTCACTCTTCATACCACACAAAAATCTAGACGCGAGCATGATGTGTTGTTGGAAAGCATCTTTTTTGTTCTCAATTATAAATATTTAAAACCAATGCAGTACCTAAAACGTTTCGGTTTCAAAGAAAAGTTCGATACTAATGGTGTGTACATGAATACCAACTTATATAATTCAGATGAAACTAAAATCCTTACTTTTCGCCCAAATTAGAATCACCGAAGGGGTTTGAACAGTTTGAGTATCCTGATATTGCTTGCGACTTTAGTTTCTTTGCAACCTTCATTGCCTACAAACACATCCAACGAATCAACAAAAATACTCAAAAGTCAGAAATACAAACAATTTTTCTTGAAAATAATAATACCTTTTTCTCTGACTTCTTTGTTATGTACTCTACAATCTGCTTCTTGGTGATTACGGAAGACTTCGTTCTTTTGAATTTTCTTCTAGAATGGGGGCGCACTTCTCTATATCTAGCCATTGTGAACTCCTAATCTGAGTTTGAAGGTCAAATTTTCAACTGCCTGATTCTATTAAGTCCAAAAATTACAATACATGCAAATTCGAACTATGCATACGAAATACTATGTATGATATTTTGTGGAATAAATTGATAAGATTCAATTGAAGTAATTCGAGGTTCTCCAGTAAAATTGGAAATTTTCTTTTACAATCTCAAATCTATATTATATAAAGATTTCGATAGCCCTAGTTATAACGCTCGTTATAAAGAGGGAGCGAGTGGGTTGGGTTCAGAAGACGGGGATACGTTTTATGCGGATCTAATAATAAACGGCGGAATAATAAACGGCGAAGAATAGCGGGGTTATATGGGTCATATATATATATATATATATATATATATATATATATATATGTATGTATGTATGTATGTATGTAAAAGAAAATATGGTTTGGTTTTATTTTTAGCAGTGATCAAACCATCCTTCTGTCGTTTTATTTTTAATTAATGTATAGCAAATGTATTAATGTAATTTCCGAAGCTTCAAACGAAGGCATACTCATTATATATACCAGTACGTATGGTACATCCGTTGGACGTGTGTAAAGAAAAAAATTAAACTAATTTTTATTTAGTGCAAAATAGCATGTACAATCATGCACGTTTTATAAAAAGCGGAAGAAGTAGCGACATTTATACAGGGACGGTGCCAGAATTTCAAATCACTAAGGGCTATGTAATATTATTCTTGGATCAAATATGTAGGATAGCAGAAAAATTGGTTGAATATGCATATATTGAAATAAAAACTGATAGGCTAAAAGTAGAAGTGAAATAACAGTCAAAAATTGAATATGTATCACCATTTCAGTTATTTCCTTATCATCACTTCAGTCAGACTTCTTAACTGTTGGAAAAAAACCTCTAATCAATGATATTGTTTTTCATAGAGAAGATTTAGTCTTCTTTGACAAATGAAAAAGTTCAGACTAATGGGCTTTACATCATTTGAATAAGATATATTGATAATATAAAATATTTCAGATATTCACCTGGGCGATAGCCCAAGTTGCACTGGCCATGGATTCATCACCTGGGCGATAGCCCAAGTTGCACTGGCCATGGATTCATCCCTGCATTTATATAGAAGATAGATAACTGAAGGGCTTGTTTGTATTGTTGTTCACTGTACTCACTGATATGTTCTTTTTTTCATTATAGAAACTGTGATGTAAAACCTAATTTTGATTGCATTGCAGTAGCTTGTATACATAATTATGTCAATGTCATTTCACCCGACATAATTATGACATGATTTTAGGCAGTATGTATCACTTTTGATCTATTTATTTTTTTATTTTGTAGTAACGACAAGCATATGATTAACATGTCCTTCATGCTATTATAACTGTAACCTTCATACTTCTACATTCCTACTTAACTATAGTTTGACCGATAAACAATCGAACCCATCAGTAGCTCACATTAACATGTTATACTATAAAACATTATACAAAAGTTCCATAATGTGGAAAGCAATGTCATGTCAAAGAAAATAAAATTATATCATCTCTCAGCTATGAATTAATATTTGTATCATCATCATGAGTTATTACTTATTAGTATCATCTTATTCTCCAAATCAACTTCTTTAATGAAGAATATTACAATAGATGATAATATATTGCCAAAAACAAAATAACTCAATAACGGGAAAATGCTTTCAAAAATATCTCTATAGCAAATCAACATCACAAATCTGACTATACAAAACTCGGTGCAACCTTAACAGGTAAGAAACTCCACCATATGACACTGTTTTCAACCCTTTCAAAGCAAACTTTCACCTCGCCGCAGGCTTCTCATTGCTAGGAAAACTGGTTGTTAACTTATCACTAACATAGTGCAATGCTCTTGTCTACATATGATTTGAAGCATTATTAATTTGAAGGCAATAACTTAACTCATTGGTGTGTAGTGGGAGAATGAAGAAACGCTAAAAATAACCAAAAGTTTGCATACATACATCGAAATCACTAATGATTTGAACTTTATCATCGTTTTAGATATTACGAACAAAACTGTTGCTTCTTCTCTTGCAAAATCATATTCATTTTCCCACCAAAGTTGGGAATGATATCCTTCAAATGATACGAGTGTGAGGAATTACTGATTTTATTTGCTACAACCGCGGCCGTCAATAAACAGTAATAATGTTTATTAAGTGGAGTTTTCCAATTGTGACGACCTGCCCTTTTTGACCCTTGAAAACCGACATAAATACGCTCATTGTCTAACATGTCGAACGATCTAGTGCTGAAAAGGCAGATTGTTGGGGGAAAGAAGGTAGGTAGAAGAAAAACAGAGAAAACAAACAATAGAATCTCACAACGGACTGAATAACATATAATATGAACAGTTCTTTACAAAAATCAAAACTGTAATATACATATCTCACATCAGAGTACACAAATCAATAGTTACCAGCCCAGGTAATTATAACAACCTGCCATCACAATTGCTGATAACTTCAACAAAACACTACAGCGGAATAAAATCAAATACGAGCAATACGTCTTCGCCCTCCAGCTCGTCTCCTGAGCTCCATAGCATCCTAACCTAAACTGTAATACTCGTTCTGACCCGAGCATTATAATAAAAAAAACCCGAGTCAGTCTGGAAAACCAGCGTGAGAATACACGCTCAATTTTAAATTATTAAAGTTTCCAAATCCTTTGAAAAACAAAGGTATCTCATAAGACTACGCCCCACATAAACACGACGGGTTTTTACCTTACGATAACCAAAACATTTCATATCAAATCCTATGATATTATAATAGTGTCTAAGCACAAATACTTATTCAAATAGCTGAAATTGTTATATTAATTAAATTCCAGAATACTAGGCTGACAATCAAAACCGTTAAGGCACGTATTGGAGAATGGATTCCATACGAATGACTAGGCACTAGGGTATCGCTTGTCATAGTACACGTCTAGAATAGCGTACCGAGGGCCATGCCGAGATCCCCTACTACACAAGACTAGACTATTCCTAACCTGGATAGACCGAATATGCTATCACCCCGGGTGTTCCTACCTTACTCGAGCCCCTTCCGTAAATCAAAGTAATAATAATATCCGAGGGTATCTTGAAAGGTGACAAACATACCCTAATTGGGTGCTACCCACTTAGACTTCTTGCATCTCCATTGCTTTTCAGTCATTCCCGATTGATGAGGCTAGAGGCTACGATTACATTTTAAGGAATTTTCATTTAGAATGCTTATTGTTCTCCAATGGCAATGTACTGATAGCATTCATCCATACAAGTCTGTTACAGGTTCGAACGGACCGAAGGCACTATTCCTACTACATCCATTTTGGAACCCCCCTCAAGATTACACTACAAGGAAAAATGCATTTTTCGACGGTCGAAAACCGTCGACGGCCGTCGGAGGCCGTCGGAAGCCGTCAGAAAATGCCGTAGGAAAATAAGGCGTCGAGGTGTAGTGTTTTCGACGGCTTCCGACATATCTCGCAATTCGTATTTTCGACGGCTTCCGACACTTGTCGAAAGCAGTCGGAAACCGTTGGAAAAATTGATCTAAAAGCGGTCAAAAGCCGTTTACCTAAAAGCTGTCAAATGCCGTCGGAAGCCGTGGGAAATCTCCTACAATTTTTTTTATATTTCTGCTGCAATATAGCCTTCCATCCACATTTCCCATACAAACACTTTTCCACCAATACTGCAGAATCCAAATATAATATTCCAACCAAATATCAAAAACCAAAATATACACAATTTACCAAACAAAAAGTATATAAAATTAAGTCAAAATACATAATTTTACAACAAAACAGTTAAGTGTATCATAACATAGTACATAAATCAACAACTACCTCCACTATCTACCAAATCATACAAAACATAAAAAAACATACTGACCAAAGCAATCAATCAATCTCCTCCAGAACCAGAGCCCAAAGAGGAAGGGAAGCGGCCACCATACTACTGCATGTACTCGGCGATTCGCTGGTCTAGCAACTGTGTGGTCTCTATGGCCCGCCGACGGTTCTGCTCCTCCAGCTGCGCCACCCTAGCTCGTAAATCTTCGATCTCTGCTAGATCGATGTGAGCTCTAGTCTGTCTACCCCGTCTCTGATTATTGACCTGTAATAAATATTTAATTTATCTATGTGATCTTTCTATGTGCATGTGCAGGTATGTGAATGATTAGCAATGTGATAATGTTATTTAATTTAGTTTATGCATGTTTATGTAACTGTATTTGCATGTTGATAACATCTTAGCTTGTGGTAACACCAAATAATTACAGTGATTAGATTGTTGATTATATTTTGAAATACTATAAGTTTGAAAATTTTAGCGTAAGTAAAGTAACCATATGGAAGGATGAGAGCAGTAAATTTGAAACTACTCTGTTTTCTACCTCTCAAATGAGTGGAATGTTGGCCAATTTATAGATACGAATAGTTATGTCACCCAGCAAAGGGATAACTCTTTTTAAAGAAAACGACTAATTTTAAAAAGTAGTCTGCAAATTGGTTAAGAAGGGCCATGCGACTAAACTATGAAACTGTAGACTGAATGAGGCTGACAATGTATTGGACAAATATCAACCATTACAAAACTTTATTTTGCATTTTAACAAATTACTCATCATTTGAACCTAGAATTTACACATATTATATGATGGGAAAAAACATTTATTGATGTAGTTCCCACAGCATAAACCGCCATTTTGATACTGAAACACTAAAGGCCTATATTTACAAATTATTGCAGTCATATGTAATCGACTCTAGTAAAGTATTTGTACTTCATATTTGTATGTTCATTTATACTTGTTAATCAAGATACTAGTCCTAAAATGAAGGAAAAATTAGCAATAAAATAATTTATGTCGATGCAAAATAATTTTATCCTTGTATAATTTTATTTCAAAACAAATGTACAAGTACTCGTTCAGTTTATATATTTCCATTCAAAAATCATATGTTACTCGAGTATTTTCAAAAATGAATCCACATGTACATTAGTTGCTAATAAATAAATACAAATATGTCGTCAGAAGCACCTAAGGGCTTTTATGGCAAAGTAACTCTATTTCAAAACTCTGTCCATTACCATTTTGTCGCATAAATTTCTTCCTGATATTTAATGCAATAAAATCAAAGCTACAATAATTTACTCGTTAATGAAGTTCTAACCATTACTTATGTATAATGTATACATTTGAAAATATGTTCATTTGGTCGTTTTTAAATTATGATTCAACCATTTATTAACAAAAATAATAGTACGTTACATTACGAGATATCACTGCTTTTGATCTCTTTAACAGTAAATGTGACAAATTTATGCATGTGTACAGCATATATCCGGCAAACTAAATTAAATAACATGTCTTTTTCGTTATTTTTTTTTTTGAAATGACTTTCAAGTAATGAATTAATATATTTTGATAATGCATAATGCTTTCACAACGAAGTGACTCAAAACCAATGTACTGAATTTGAAAACTTATATGATACCCAATATGTTATTTACTTACCACTTGATTGCCAAATTTGTATCATCTGCCATGCTCCGATGGATCCATAACTAACTCAAAAATAGCATCCTCTTCATCCGTTGTCGGCTGATCTCGACCTGTATCGGCAAGGAGTTTCTGGTGCTCCTCCATAAACTTTTCCTGCATTAATAAATTAATATCATCATATCTTATTTCATTATATTTTAACAAGTAGACAATTACTAATACTGCATAAAATGAAATATGCTTACATGGCTCTTGTTGGATTTATCGTCGTGCCATGTATACGAAACTGTCCCGTCCGGATTTACATGCTCGATAGCATGCATATGAGTAAACACGTCCATATAGCCCACGTGACCATACGCCTCAGCTTCCTAAAATTGATTTTTACATACAATTATTGTACATTTAAAATTTTACAGCACAAACTATTTACAATTTGCATTTGGTAAATTTACCAACTCCTGCCTATACTGTTGATATGACTTCGACCCTCCACTCTAGGTACTAAAGAAACTACATGACGTTGTGATGCTTGCGATGGACCACTGTCATCGCCTCCTAAAGATCGGAAAGAGCTCCTACCTCTAGATGACATTACGATAAACCTGTGACATACATACACATCATTTCAAAAGAGAATAATAACATGATAATGAAATATATTTCATAGGCAAATGACATCAACGGTATAAATTGCTAAATTAATGATTGAAATGGAAATAGAAATGGAAGCGTGTTATACCTGATTCATAATGGGTCTCATGTTCCGACGATAAGCAGAATACATTGCATTTTTATTAAAAATTGCTAAATAAATGACAAATGAAAATGACATAAAACATGTAAACAATGGTAAACCTACAAATTTGGTCTCATAGTTACATCAATTTTATAATACATCAAGAATTCAACATATTTACATCAATTGCAAAAAAAATCCGATTCGGATTTTTATCAATCATCATCGTCTTTTGATTCAGATTCGGTCTCGTTTTCTACAATATTTTCCTCTGCACTGTCAAACGCTTCTACCAAAACATTTGAACAATCGATTTGCCTTCAATTTCTGTTTGCACTCCATTTTCATATATCTATGGATAGTCCCTAAAAAGTTCATATATGTCTTCGCTTGACCATATCGTCGGCGGTTGTCCGGTTTTTACTCTATTGGCAAAAAAGTTTTTCTTGTCTCATCTGAAGGGATGATTTACATGGAAAAAATATCGATGACAGTCAAATCATGAATTTTTCTTATCACGAGGTAAAAAAAACGCTCGTGTTTTATCCATGCAATATGGACATGCTAGACGGCTGGCAGTACTCCACCCTAAAAGCATTGCATAGGCAGGAAAATCACTTATAGTCTTCAACAAAGAAGCAAACATACGAAAAAATTTCTTCTTGGATACATCATATGTTTCTACTCCTTCGTTCCACAATATTTTTAACTCCTCAACCAACGGTTGTAAATATACATTGATTCCTTGTGTCGGATCGTCGGGGCCAGGAATGACAACAATAAGAAACATATATTGCGTTTTCATATACATCCATTGAGGTAAATTATATGGTGTGACGATAATGGGCCAGGATGAATATTTAGAACCAAATTGGGAAAATGGCGAAAAACCATTCTTACATAATCCTAATCCAACATTTCGACTCTCCGCTATAAAATTTGGATACGTTTTATCGAAATGCTTCCATGCTTTTCCATCGGTCAGATGTGTCAACGTACCCTCTTCCTCCGTTCTCACACTATGTCATCTCATATTAGATGCAGTTAAAGAAGATGCATAGTATCTTTGAAGGCTTGGAGTGATGGGTAAGTAATTCATACGCTTATACAGAACTTCCTTCCCCTTCTTTTTTCTTGGTTTGAATCTCTCCTCATTGCAAATTTTACAATTTCTAAGGTTTGCGTCTTCTTCCAAAACAACATGCAGCCTTTTACACATGTATCTATTTCCAGATATGGTAAACCAAAAGCCGACATAAGTTTTTTAACTTCATAGTGATTTTCACACATTAGATTATCGGGCGGCATTTGTCTTTTTTGCAGCTTGTACAATAGCCGTAAACCCAGCTTCAGTGATGTTGTATTTTTGACTTCATCGCAATGTATTCTACGATTATTGACAGTTGAGTACCGCTTTTACAACTATCCCAAATAGGTTTCTTAGCAGCATCTAGTAAATCATAAAAAAAATTGCTTCAATATTTGGTTCTTCAACATTTCCATCGTCGTCGTCAACTTCAACCATAGGAAACATTGATCGTGCTGCATCTTCGACCATATTTTCTGTACGAGTCATCGTAACTACTTCGTTAATGATACATTCAGACTCTACAGAAGTATTTACTACAACTTCTCCATGCCGATCCCAAATATAGTACTCGGGTACGAAACCGTTTTGGCACAAATGAACTTTCACAATATCTCATAACAAATACTTCAAATGTCTACACCTATTACATGGACAACGAATTTCTGGATCATTTCTGTTATTACTTAAAGTGAATTCAACAAATATGTTTATATCATTATAAAAATCTTCTTTTATTGGGCCTCTCAGTCCTTTTCTCTAGTACATCCATCTCCTCCGATCAACAAAATAATCAATCATTTTTCCTATTTGAGAAAATGAGTCATAAGTTCAAAATTTAGTATTTATTTTCAACAATACAAATTCGAAAAAGGTTATTTTCATGGTCGTATAATATTTGAATTTAAAAAACTATTTCACAAATTAAAAAATATTTTCAAATATGACACATTTTATTTTTTAACGTATCGATACAAAATTTTGTACAAAATAATATTTTTTTCCATGGTCAGGCGTCGTACTTCCCATTACAAACACATTAAGCATTTACGTTTCGTATATTACTTCGTCTCAAATGATTCATCAAAATTTCGGCAGCATAACCCTTTTGTTCCCTGCATTGTACACAAACGTGTGTACGTAGGATATAAAAAAATTTAGGTTGAAATTTTATGAACCGTTTGAGACGAAGTAGTATACAAAATGTAAATGCTTACTGTGTTCATAACTTGTCCAATACAGGGACAAATCCAACAAACATTGTACCAGATGAATATAAATGGTCGTTTTTTGAAAAAAACGACTATTTATATAATGATCATGTACAACACTCGTCAGACAGGACCAAAAACTCTCAAAGGGACATTAGTTAATTAAATGTGCGCATTTTACGAAAAAATACAGTTTTACTAACTATATACACATGCAATCACAAATTATGCATACTCTTTAAAATTTCACGATAACATATGAAATAGGTATAACATGGGATGTTATAAACCATTATTACACAATTGGAAACAATTGCAATCACTAATTAGCTCTAATTTATCATCTTATGCAAATCAAGATTTAGGGCAAAAATTAGATTTTTGTCCAAATTAGGATATTATACCTGAGATTGAGAACAATAGAGTTTGCTTAGGCAGCCGTGTAGGATCCAGAAGCTCGATATTGAAAATTGAAAGCTTGTAGGAGGGATTTTGGGGTTTTTGATAAAAAAAATCGAGTTGCAAAATGAGGAAGAAGAAGGCTCGGCTGGGCCTGCAATTCGTGAATTTTCGACGGCTTCCTACGGCCGTCAACGGCCTGTCGGAAATTAGCCGTCGCTACGTGCTGTCGGAATATTGGCCCTTTTTAGTAGTGTTAGTAGCGATCAACCCTTGCACTTCACTGCTTCATCTTCGATTCCATGTTCTCGTTTTCCTTTCGAAAACATACTCGTTGGATCGAAGTGGTTTTCAGATAATAAATTCGATCCCGGTCTCTTCGAAAACAACGTTCACTATTTTTTGGTAAACTCAACTCCGGTTCTCTAGGAAATAAACAGACGAAAATAAGATCGAAGATCACCTCCAAACCGTTAGTGGACATAATTCCTTATCAACGTCCTAGAAGAACGAAACGAGTTTATACGTACAGTATAACACCTAGAACGGTAATTGTACCATATAATCATATGCTTCTTCTAGATATATCCAAAGTTGTATTTAGGTCCAGATTTGATAGTTGGTTATTTAACTATCAAATTCAAATAACAATCATTCAACCAAATACTTCATTTTCTCTGAAAAACACCAAGTCTCATTTAATTTAAATTTTAAATAAACCAAATCTTTTTATCAAAGGTCATGTCCTTATCTTATCGAATTCGGTATATTCATAAATTATCCATATCAAAAATAATTGAAAACCCTTTTAAAATAATATGGAAAGTACCACTGCGGTATCAAAACATGGATCAAAGCTCAATGGTTATGTCTCTATCCTAAAGAATTTTAAGACTTAACTACAGGCACTCACTGCCTCCGATTTACGTCACGCGAGTATACCATTACTTCCCGAAAACTTTATTTAAAAATTATCTCAAATAATGCTTGTAAATTATAAAATAAGTTTCAAGTTTAAAATAGACAAATATACTTAATTAAAAGCTATTATACAAAGCCATATTAAAATTTAACAATTATTTTTTAAAAACAAAAATGCTGATTAGCTCTTAAATAATAATATACTTTAACAATCATTATAAGGTAAATAATTAATAATTAAATATGTTTTAACAAATCAAAATAATTAAATAACTAATTTCTAGAATATTTTTAATACTTTTAAAATCACCAAATTAATACTTAAAATCCTCATTTTAAAACAAGTCCAATTGCTCAATTCCAATTCCATTTCGTAAATTTGGAAACCTTGCTTGAGTTCCAATATAACCAATCTTATACTTGTTTCCAAATTCACTTCTATCTTCCAATCTGTTAAAAAAAATCGATTGTAAACCTTTTATATTTAAAACAAGTGCCATTTAGCATTTATTATAAAAATATCCTTTTATAAACTTTATTCCAGAAATCCCTGTTCACAATAACCCGAAATAGTTACGTTACAATTTCAAAACCATTTACTTCATCCAATAGATTTACCCAAAAACTCTATAAACATTTTTCTTCAAAATCCCTATTTACAATTCCTTACCAATTTAAACCATATTTTATTGTTATTTAAAAGCACCAAAAATCCAGGTTAACTGCCATAACATCAAATCAATTCAAAATACACAATAAGCTATCACAGATTATTCCAACAAAACATATATCACCATATGTGAAATTAAATTCATCATTTTTTAGGAATCCAATTGGAACCCTCCAAACTGTTTTCCTACATCCACAGATGTTAGCACAACATAAAAATACCAATTCCGCTTTGAGGTGGAATTTCGCGGTATATAGGGTCATCCGCTATTATACGGGGTGCAGAGGGTCGCATCCGCTATATATATATATATATATATATATATATATATATATATATATATATATATATATATGGGAATATCAATCACTCCAATATATATATACTACTATTAATAATATCACATCTAACTGATAAAAATATATAAATTCAACCAATCAATCATTAATTGATTTTAATTATTCAAAATTAAAGCCAACAGTCCAAAATTTGAGTGAGATTAACTCATCTTGAGTTTTAAATCGTCAAACGTTCAAATTTTAAATTAAATCGAACACGTTCGATTTAACCTAAAATTTTAACTAGCACCAATCGTCTCCAAATCTGCTCCTCAGCGTATTTCTCGTCGCTGCGATTTCAACGCTGCCTGTTTTATCCGATTTCGACCTCGTATAAGAAAGATATGCAATTTCAAAGTTTTGAATATAATTTATAATAATAAATTCTTTAAAAAAAATAACCTATATGTGGCCGTTCACTTTGATTTAGAAATATTGTGGCCGCCCCTTATGTTTCTCTTCTTCGTTCGCCAGGCCGATCATATTCAAACTCATCACTACCATCAAAAAGTCGATTGCCCTCCCTCCTATAGGCCACAGAAGATGATCGACGACCACCACTTGAAAGGACATCGTGAGCTCCACCCACGGCCACCGACCGCACCCTAAAGCCACACAATCGTCTCGAATTTCGCCACCAAATAGCCAATGGGCGTGGCCTTCCTGACGTCGATCCACCGTCCCAAATTCAATCGCAGTCGTTCACAATGTAGAGTTCGACGAGCTTTTCGATTTTCTAGTTAGAGATTTTCGACGAAAGCTTACGGATTGGAGGAGAATTGAGGAAGAATGAGATAAAATTTCGGCCTTTAATTCGTTCGTGGCGGCTACATTAAAACGGCGTAGGGTTTCACTGTTGCAACGTATTTATAAACGTATATATACATTATTTTGATATTATTTCCAAAATTAACGTGCTTTTTCAAACGAACTCCAAACAAGACGTGCTGCCAGGCGTTTATAATGTTTTACTCCTATTTCGAACACAATGGAACATTTTTCGAGGCCTAATTCGATCGTATGTGGAAGATAGCTTTTTGAATTGAATTATAAAATTAAATTCTCGATAACTTATTTCCATCCACAATCACACCAGATTCACAAATTTACCCGATTTTCAAATGTTAAATTACCGTCTACTGAATATGTTATTCGCTATATTTGAAATTATAAACCATTTCACTGATTCTTCCATATTCAAAATCAATAAATAATTCAAATTCAACATTTAAAATGAATTAAATATTCAAAACTAATCGACCAAAATTTCGAGTCGTTACATTCCTCCCCATTATAAAAATTTCATCCTCGAAATTGCTAAGGTAGGAAAAATGCTACGAACCCATTTACTTTTCTAAACCCACTTAATTAAAATCCTACATTCATTTCTTTAAACCATTTTAGTTTTTATCCAAAACAATTGGCTTTCATTTCTAATTCACAATCCTTGATTTTTCATACAATTAAAAAATTTCCTAAAAAATTTTACTTACACCCTAAATTTTTGAAATTTTTAGACAGAGTCTCCTTTGTACGAAGAGCCTTTTACAATATGACAAGAGAGATAAATTTATGTACATCGACCCACACAGTCGGAAAACAAAATATATATCAATATCAAGAAAATAGACACAAGGAAAAAGTTGCAAAAAAATTTAGCTTCAGGGACAACAAGTTTGCTTTTTAGACTGAAGGACATTTTTTAGTGTAAATTGAAAATGATAGTTACAACTATCATTCTGTGATTTACACTAAAAAGTGTCATTCAGCCTAAAAAACAAACTTCTTGTCCCTAAAACTAGATTTTTCTCCAACTTCTTCCTTGAGCCTAAAACCTCTATCAATATATTATCATTTCTTCATTCACATAGTGTTATTCACTTTATTTTATAGTGAACGACATTTCATTCCATGCTAATTTATTATAAACCATTTAATAAAATTATTTCTAAGGTTTATTATAGACATTCCATATCACTGCTTAAGTTATATTCAGCTTATAACTTAAGTTCATACCCCAACTATACTCCCAAGGTCATATTTCAATTTTTATTTAATTCATTCACCCTTAAATTGAATTCGTTTTCTTGGTTATCAATTACTTAACCTTTTAACTTGGTTATACTTTTCACTTTCCCACTTTAATAAGTTATATACCTTATTTATTCACAATCCCTTGAATTTTCCACTTAAGTTTATTCACATTCAATATTTATAACCTACAGTTATATAATCACTTCACCATTTATATTTATTTTCAGTTTATCCTTTTCTATTCACCCTTCATTAAAAATTAATTTTTTTGAATTTCCGTTCTCTTACCATAATACCAAACCATTTTCATTTTGGTTTACCACTTCATTTTCAATTCATTTATCAATCAAATTTTAAATGTCGGTTTAACTGTCAATTAATTCAAATTCAACCAATTAAATTTCAAACAGCAATCAATATAATTTTATCATTTCGTAAATGGGTTTAACTTGAAGTAGGAAATTTATTACTTCATGAGTGGTTTGAAACACTCATCTGAATTCCATGAATCATAAAAGCATGAACGGTTGACACAAGATGACCCGGATATGGTGATTGCAGCCACGGATAGACGGACACGCACATGCATGGAAGGACTTTGATTTTTTTGCAGAACAAATTCCAGACAAGCATTCGCTTTGAAGTTGAACTACCGTTGCGACTCACAGAACTAAAGACTTCGTCCTTGACGACTGGTAGCAAGCATAAAGATAACTGGACAGAAGCAAAAGTCTGTCGGCAACAAGCAGCGATAAGGCAGGCTTCGGGTGCAGCGGAGACAAGCAGTTGCTCTTTCCATCGAGAAGATCTGGGTGGACTTCGACAGTGGGTGATGGACGCAGGCAGAGGACCTCGGCAGTGGGTGGTTGCAAGGCAGCGGCTTCGGGAGGTGGAGCCAGGAATGCTGCGTGTAGGCCGCTAGGTGGAGGAAGAACTCGACTGGGGACGGTCGATGGAGGAGAATGGAAGCAGCTCGATTTTGGGTGACTCGTGGGGCAGAGGCGAAGGATGTGACTGGCTAATGGGTGCTAACGACAAAGAGTGAGGGTGGCGAAGTGGAAGGGGAGGCTCTAGAGGGCAGTGGGGGTCTCGCAACGAGGCAAGGAAGTGGTGAGGTGAAGGGAAGGATAAGACTTCGGTAAATGTTGGCAGCTAAGTGGAGGGCGGTGATGTAGGTGGAGGCTCGAGCGATCTTGGGTGCATGGGTTTCAGGACAGTGACGATAGTTGACTAGGCGGGTGTGATGGATAGAGGAACAGGAACGAAGGTGGATTGCGGCCTTGGTGGATCGGCGAAAGGCATGGAGAAGGCGGCATACGAAAATGGACGTGTGGAAGTGATTAGGTAGAAGTTAGAAAATGATGGGAGAGAGAGAATGAGAGCAGGTGGAAGCGTGTGTGTGAATGAGGAGTGAGAAAAATATATGTTTTTATATATTTTGTTATTTTTGGTTTTCATTTCTTTGTTTAGAAATGAAGGCGTGGACTAATGTTTGGGCAAGGTGATTTGAGATGCAGAGTTCATAATGAAGGTGGAACGGTAGTTTATTTTTATAAAATATTATTATTATTTAGGGTAACAGGTTTTATACGTCGGTAGTAATAATAGACTTTATGCGCTGGCAAAATTTTCTAGTCCAAGCGATAAGATGGCAGCATAAGAAATTGAATGAATGAGATATTTTATTAAATGGTTAACATTGCAAACCGGAAACCGATACTTACTAAATTTTGACCACTTAACGTTGCACATCGGACGTCAAAATACGAAAGCAAATATACCACGGAGATCAGCGCGATGAGACGAATCAAATGGTGCAATAAAATCCGTATTACGACAATCGTATCAAAAATCTTCTGTTGTCGCTAGTTACCCCGATTAGAACGTACGTCAAACGACAAATCATGATAAATGGAGCTAGAAAGATCAGATATGGACGATATAAACTTTAATGTTTCAATCGTAAAACTTTTTAGATCATTTCTATGTAAAAATATTTATATGTCAAAAAATAATATTTTCCAATAAAATATTAATTGATTTTTGAATTAAAACTCAAAACTGATAAATTTACATATTTGACAACAAATAAAATTTCTTTTACTATCACTCATTAGAAGCATTTCAAAATTAAATTTAACAATTTTTCTTATTCTAAAATTATCATTTAATTCACTGAATCTTAATTTGTTAAAACTCCGATCACGCAACTTACCGAAGTAAATTTTAAATAATAACATAAGCTTCATTTAATAGACATTCATTCATTTTAACTTAGCACTTACTATATTAATTTCTATTATAAATTTTTCAAAACCCAATATCATTAATTCCAATTTTAATATAAGTTGCAGCTTTTATTTTATTACAACCTGTCATCACTTTAGAATTGCGTCATCTTAGACTTTTAATTAAATGTTGTAACTCATGTTCTTCTGTTACTTACATATATCAATCTCTTATTCAAAATGAACTTTGCTATTTCTATTATTAATTATTCACAACTAATGTCATGCAATTATCTTTTCAATATAAATCATTAAATTATATATATATATATATATACCATTTTTATTCAAAAATTTAATAAAATTAATAATTCAAAATAGTTATAAATACGGGTCGTTTCAATCTTCCCCACTTAAAACTTTTCGTTCTAAAAAAGGGGTTAAGTAGAGAATTTAACACTACGATATATTTTATTCCAAAATAATCAACTTATAAACTTTAAAATCTTATTAGAATACCTTTATTACACTTCTACTATGCCACTCCAATCGGCTTACGGAAATTACAACTTATATAGAAAACAAGTTATAAAATTTTAAAACCTCAAAAAATTTCTAACACCTGGATTTACGAAAAAATTTGGCAACATCTCCTTTGCGCGGCTCGATCGAAAAAAATTCAATACAATATATAACCCAAATATATATCAAATATACATCTCATCTCAATGATGATGCATCCCGTACGAAAAAATATAAAAGTGTGGTATGTAATCTGATATATGTAGCTTATTATTATTAATATGAGCGAGTTAGCCCATATCAAAGCGAGTAAAACCGAGTCAAAACGCATATACGTCCAAAAGGTCTTCGAATGTGCTATCTCAACTAAATTTGAATATTAGTTGTTTATAAAAGCTATAGAAGCAAGCATGAGTTTTATAGAACTATATAACATAAATTCTTAGTTTAGACCATAAGCATAAGCATTAATAAAACAAAGCAACCAGATAAAACATGGTAATACGACGCAACTACAAGGATGATGTAGTTCTATGAAATTATAATGATGTAAAGGCTAAATTCAAAAAGAAAATTTTAAAATAATTATGTGCAACACATAAATGTAATGCAACCGATAAGGATGATGTTAAACTACATGCAACCAAACAGCATAGCAATCCTAATCAAGGAACAATCATAGCTAGCAATCATATATACAATCATTTTATTAAACCCGTACAATATATATATGCCATTTGAATGTATAACAATTTTGATCTCCTACTCGAATATGCAAAAAAAAATTCGAACTACTATTGGTAACCTGACTGCTCTAGTGCGGACTCTAATCCGATTTCTTGATTAGAAACTTCCACCCGCCTTATACAGTAATAAACTACGATAGAAAACTTCAAATTCGTATCTAAAATCCGTATCTCGTCATCGATAATCGAGCGAACAATCCTAAATCGAACAGATGTGAATTACCTTAAAATTATGTAACGATTCAAGATTTTCGACTTCCGAAAATCGACATTAATACGTCCACTGTATCAACTGCCGAGCAATCGAAGGCCGGAAAACCGAATTGTTAGGGTTAAAGAAGAAGATGTAGAAGAAGAAAGAAAGAAGAAGCAACAGAAACAATATCAGAATCTCACAATCGCAGTGGAACATCATATAATAGATAAATGAATAATCTTTAAATCAAAAGAACTGTACATTTTATACATTACATCATCAGAGTCAATATACAACACCACACAATAATGGACAGTTATATAAACCTGTCCTCTTAACTGAATACACAGCGGAAAAGATAATATCATATACAAGTGATACGCTTCGCCATCCAGCTTGCTCCTGATCTCCACAGCATCTCCTGAATTCCAGAATGACCTGATAACCTGACTCTAGACTGCCCGTGTGGAAATTGGTGAGCACCCAGAGTTTAGGAAGGGAACAATAAACTCCATGTCAGTCACGGGACTGGTGTGAGAACTTAAAACAGTTTATCTTTAAAAACAAACAAAGAAATATTTTAAAATAGATCCGCAATGCTTTTAGAAAATGTAACTACCATAAGGCCTCCCGCCACACACACAATGCAAACGTAGAATTGGAGGGGATTTCTCCTTATGATAGTCAAACAAGCTTGATACGCAAATTTCTTCGATATTATTACTATAAGTGCAAAGTGTAGGAAAACATTTCGAAAGTATAATATAAATCTTAGCCGGCATAGACATTCCGAACTATGCCTACTATAGCTACCATCTAAATAGTGGTGACCACCATAAGTAAATGGTAGTTTCTACAACTAAAACCGTACAAGGTGCGTATTGGAGTTTGGATTTCCAACAAATGGTCAGGCCAAGGAACTTCCCATTGCCACATGGGTACGCCTCTGGAAAGACGCCCCGAGAACTTAATCGGATCTCTGCCAACGCAAGGTCGGGTTACCTCTGAACTAGGTAACTACTGACACGAGTATGCTATCCCCCGGTCGTAACCGACCTTTATCCCGGGATTCACCAACAACCACAAAGAAATAAATTTTGCAGCAACCACATAGGTTAAGTATCTGGGCTCCATACCATAATACCACCTCTATCAAGAAGGAAATGTACATACCCTATGGGGGCGCTATCCCCAAATAACCTTGCGGATTCTTCCTGTTTTGACCATTACCGGGTTGTGAGGTTCGACGAAGCCTCGTCCGCAAAGCTACGCTTTTCACAAAATCCACGCTTTGATCAACAAATGATCAGCAGCACTTAACATGCCACGTTACCAAATTAGGAATATATCACTAGTAACCATCAACTACATAACCTCTGAGCTCGTACGTCTCAGAGAAGGGTGTTAAGCTAAGAGAATAAATTCTCCGCCACCAACAGAAACGTATTTAATAGAAACCAGCTTTACATCTCAAATTGTAACGTTAGACACACATCCATAGAAGTCCGTTCCGGGATCGAACGGAACCGAAGGCACTTCCAAAGAAGCCCTTGCTATCCGGATATTCACTAATCACGTCCGAAATTCCCATCACAAAGGGTGATAAAATCTCTATAACGAGGATCAGCAGATGCAGAGACATTCAACGGTAATCCTTCTGTTTCTGAAAATATCTGGTCTTCAACACCGGTCTTCAAATGCTATCCATTACGACGTATCGTTATTTCGAAATGAGATTTATGATCCAAAGGTCCTCTCCTGGCTAAACCGAATAACGAGCGCTTATTTTAAAATAAGTGTAGCATTCAAATTCAAGCAAATCACAACAAATACCCATTTAAAGGTAAATATTGATAGTCGGTTATTTAACTATCAATAAATATGCACAACATCACCAGATTCCAAATAATTTCCAAATTATTTATTTTCCAAAAGTATCTTTACAAGTTATATTTTTTCCACACTTCAACCATTTGAAAACAAATTTCAAATCACCTTTCACCTTTACAACTTTTCAAAACAAATTTCAAATCATTTTCCTTACGCGGAAACACTTCGAAATATTTATTCATTTTCACTGGAAATCTGCCTAGTTCAAATACTTTAAAATAATTTATAACACTTATCCAAAATATATCGGGAAAACAATTTGAAATAAAACTATTTTTCTTTAAACACTTTACTTAAAATATTAGTTATAAAAATACTATACCAATATTACATATAACATAAGTCCAAACCAATTTTCAAAATAAAATTAGTAGATAAAGTATACCTATTTAAATAATTATTTTCTAAAACAATTATTGATTAAATCTTAGAAATAATCATTTCTACATCAACTTAATAAATCTTTACTTAAAGGATTCAAAACAATTTAAGAAGTAAATTTCTCCAAAGTACCCTTTTCAAAACCAATTCTAGAATTATATATATATGTGTGTGTGTGTGTGTATCTTTCAAAGCTATTCAGAAATTTTATTCGGCTTTCCAGGGAGAATACACTTTCATTTCAAAATGGTTCATTTAAACCAATTAAATAAATCCTTACCGATTTACTTTAAATTTATGTTCCAAATCCGTAAATTTATTTCCACGCTTCAAAAACAAATCAATGTTTATTTTTAAACAAAATTCCTTTTTCTTTATAAATTCCATGTGAATTCACATTTCCAAAATATCTATTGATATACGATTTTCAAATCGATTTCAAGTATTCACTTTCAATAACAATTCAATTTTTCAGTTGATTTCAAAAACAACCAAATCAAATTCCATATTGATTTTCCAAGAAATTAAACACCAAGTGAATTTCATTCAAATCTTAAATTGAAACCAATTTCTACTAAACTCTAAATCAATTTTCAAATTGATTCCAAATTCTTTTCAAAACACCAAATAAATATCCAAATGGATTTTCAAAAGATTTAAATTCAAGCACAAAAAAAATCAATTCCCAAATGGGTTTCAAATTTTATTTCCTTTTAAAAAAACGAATTCTTTTATTTTTCAAACTCTTTAAAATCTGTATTTTGAATAAATTCTTCACCCTTTGAATAATATTACCTGAAATCCATTTTTTAAAGCTTTTCCCATGTTTTGAAATTTTATTCAATAATATTATAAATAAACTTTATTATTTTAGAATTCCTTCTTTTAAATTTATCCAATTCTCAAAAAAAAAATAATAAACTTTCAACCTGAATTTTTCAAAAATCAAATTTTTATTTATTTCCGGTATCTAACAATACCAAAATTATATTCGGCTAAATTTTAGCCTTCAATGATTTCAATCACAAAGATAATCACACGGAGATTATAAATAATCAACACACAACATTGGAACAAATTCAATTATTTGAGGAATCCAGTTGGATCCCTCCAACCTATTTCTCTGCATCCATAGATGTTAGCACAATACCAATCTCGTTTCAAGACGGGATATCGCGGTACTTGGGTTTATATAAAATATCATCCACTATTATGCGGAGAAAAAGGGTTTCATCTGCTATATAATGTGGAAAATCAACTCCAAGTACATATATAATACCAATTCCACTTCGAGGTGGAATATCGCGGTATATGGGTTTAATATAATAGCATCCGCTTAATATGCGGCGTATAGGGTCTATTTCAATACAACATATAGCAATTTATCATCCAAGCATATAATCAACACAATCAAGCAATTTTAAATCTAACTATTTAAAATTTAAATCGAAATAAATTCGATTGAGTGAGAAGTTCTCACCTTGCTTCCAATACAGTTGTAGTGTTTCGTTCCGAATAAAATTAAACACGCGTTTAATTTTACCCAAAATTCCACTAGCTCAAATAAATCCCAATCCAGCTCCATTGCATAGTGCTCGTCAATACGAATCCAATGCAAGTCGTTTCGTCCAAAACGGACCTCGTATGAAAAAGTTATAGTGTTTTAAAGTTTATACGATTTTAATATAAAGCAATTTCATTTTTTATTTTATTTTTCTTAACCTAGAATCAATCCAGGCCGTTGCTATTTGCTTCTCCTCCAACAGGTAATCCACGTTCGAACAAACCCATTGAGCCGCCACTTACCCCCAATTATCGCGACCACCACACCGCCCTAGAGGCCGATCAAACACCATCGATACATGCGCCAACCCTAGATCCTCCCACGGCCCAAACGACGTGAAGCTCGGTTGAGCATTTCACTCGAAATTCATGCACGAACTTCGGCCGTTCGTAGCCATTTTGCCGACGATCCGCCGCATTGATTTCAATCATAGCCGTTGAATAGAGAGATCTTGATGCTCTCTACAAGTTTCGTTTAGAATGTTTCTTGTAAAAGTCGATGGATGAGAAGATAAACGAGGAAGAAGATGGTGTATTGCCGACCATTGAAGAATATGCTGGCGGCTAGGGTTAGAGGAAGATAGGGTTTGCAAATAGAAGATAATGGGTCCTTTTATAGAAAATTCTAAAACACTATTCACCCGAAATTTTTTCAAACTCCAAACGGAGCGTGCCGACTGACGTTTCTAGGGTTTAACCCGCGTTTCGGACACAATGGAACATGTTTCGGAAGTTAATTTGATCATATGTGCGAGTTACGGAAATAAATGATCAAATTTAAATTAAATCGGTTAAACTAATTTCTATGCGTTTTGGCTTTCCCCGGACAAACCGTAAATCCGATTGACACGAAATTTGAAATCTTACAATAATTTAACATTACGGATCCAATGAAACTGGTTCATCGAAATCCGAGACTGTTTGAAAAATGAATATTTTTACTCGTCAATTAAATATTAAAATATTCAATTTCTGCAAATTAACTTTTAATTCAATTTTAAAAGTTCCATAACATCATTCTAACTCCAATATGATTTAATACAAGTTTACAAATCAATTTTAATCACATTAAACCCAATTTTCAATTATTTCTGTAATTTCAAATATTAAATTATCGATTTAATTACCCAATTAAATCTAGATTATTGAAATATAATTTATTCGACTTACAAATTTTACTTGTTAATAGTTAAAATCAATTAAATTTACGAATTTCAAATGACAGGAATTTTGGGTCGTTACAAACTTCCCCCCTTAAAAGAATTTCGTCCTTGAAATTGCCAGGAAAGAAAAAGTTACAGAATCCGTTAACTTTTTTTCAAAAACAAACCGTTCCAACTTGATTTCAGATTCATTTTAATTCCTTAACTTTTCCAAAATCCGATGGTTATACTTTTCTAGTTCAATTCCTACATTTTCATTTCAATTTAGAAATTGACTTTTCGTTAACAAAAAATGTTCAAAAATTTTCTAACTCCCAAAATTTACGGAAAATTTTGGCAGAGTCTCCCTTGTACGGAGGAGTTTTTGCAATAGCACAATAGATATAAATATATATACATCGACCCACACGGAAAACGGAAAAACAGTTCATATTTCCTATTTTTTTATTGCGTAGGCGCACCTTTTTAGCATTTTTAAGCAAAGCAGTTATTTATTAGCATTTTAGCGTGACCAAATCCAGCCAACTACAGCCCCGGTACTTGTACTTACTCAATTTAAACATGTAAGTGACATATATAGGAAATTCATTTACATTTCACTGATTTTCAATAGAAAACACATAGTTTTCATAAGCAATGAAATCAAAATAATTCCCATAAGCAATTTATAAGGTTTCGATACAAATTTTAATTGCTTACAACCAATTCACATTAGTTCACTTTCAATTCAAATTCAATTACATAGCATTTCATTTATCAATTCAATTTCATTAACACTTAATGAATTATATACAATCAACTAACAATCAATGTATATTCAATACAACCAAATTTATTAAATTTACATTCAACAATTCATATTCACTTTGTCTAACTTCAATTTGGTTTAACACTTTTAATCTCCAATAGGTTTAATATCTAATTGACTTTTCTTTCAATTATTCAATTTTCTTCAACTTCATTAGCTTCTAATGAATTAACACTTACATTCATTATTCTATATCAATTCTTTTACATTCGATTGATTAATACTCAATTCATTAGTTCAACTCAATTGCTAATGCATTTAACCACAAAAGTTGAATTTCATTACATAACTCAAGTTCATATTCATCACTTCACTTTATTAATTTACTTCGATACCAAAATCAACTTCATTCAACATTACTTAAGTTATATTCCATTTCAAACATCATTTGTTTAACTTAACTTAAATTTCCACTTATAAATCAAATTTAGATTCCAATTCTAAAGTAAATCCTATATAACTTTTACCAAAGTCAAATTTCTTCACTTATTCAAATTCATATCTCGTTTTGCTTAACAGAATTGTTTAACCATTTTATCATTTGGTTTCACTTACATTTTCTCACTTTGCAAGTTATACAACTTATTTAGACTTCAAAGTTATTTTATGTAATCATTTCAGTTTAATTTCCATTTCGATAGCTTATCTAATACAAATCAATTTATTTAACCTTCGTTTAGTTAAATTTCAAATCATATGTTTTATTATGCCAACTCAATTTATTTCAACTTTACCAAAGTAGTAAAATCTTTATTATTTCGTATAATAAGTCCAAAACTTGATTATTTATATTCAACAATTACAACTTGAATTTTGAATTTTCAAATTTGTTTATCACAACAAAACTCCAATTTCCAATTTACTATGGTAGCAAATCCATCACACAGAAACTCAAAAATGATACTGATGATGCTGCAGTCATCACCCTTATTATTTCCCTGCAACAGTAGCGAATCCAGTGCTTTAAATTCTTTCAAAAAAAATTCCTTTCACTTATAACTCACGTTTATAAGTCTTTTTCTTATAAAATTTCACTATTCCACTTCACTTACATAAGATTATTCCAAATTTATTTATCCTACTTAATAACATCTTTAACTTTGAAAAACAACTTTCAAAATAGACGGGATTAAAAACTTTCAAATTCAAAGTCCAAATTCATTTTTATTCACAACTCATATTTATAAATATATTCATATAGTTTCACTTCTTATATATATATATATAAGATTATTTCACAATTGTAAATCACATTAATTATAATTCCATACTTAATAATTCATTTGCTTATACAATTATTCTTTTACAATTGCTGCTTTTATTTAGGTTATTCAAACATCTTTTCATTAACTTATATATATTCTTACATTTTCAACAACCAAACAATCAATTTATATATACTTTAATATTTTCTAAAAAATTATTTCCTTTATATGTAAAATATAATCGAGATAAAATTATTTCATTTACCCAATTTCAAATGATACTATGTCGACTTACCTCGTTTAAGTGTTTAGAAATCTCTATCGATAATATGGCATCCCACATACCGACCAGAATTCACAAACGGCTCAACGGATAAGCAAACACAATATAAAACATTTTTATATTCACTAAAAAATACGCGCTCGTATCTATGATTACACTCACACTCATTCTAGAGTACTTCGACTCTATCTCTAATGAGTAATTTCCAACAGAGCCAGGGTTGTCGCTTAACCAAATGCTCCGATACCAAATGTAACGATTCAAGATTTTCGACTTCCGAAAATCGACATTAATACGTCCACTGTATCAACTGCCGAGCAATCGAAGGCCGGAAAACCGAATTGTTAGTGTTAAAGAAGAAGAGGTAGAAGAAGAAAGAAAGAAGAAGCAACAGAAACAATATCAGAATTTCACAATCGCAGCAGAACAACATATAATAGATAAATGAATAATCTTTAGATCAAAAAACTGTACATTTTATACATTACATCATCAGAGTCAATATACAACACCACAAAATAATGGACAGTTATATAAACCTGTCCTCACAACTGAATACACAGCGGAAAAGATAATATCATATACAAGTGATACGCTTCGCCATCCAGCTTGCTCCTAATCTCCATAGCATCTCCTGAATTCCAGAATGACCTGATAACCTGACTCTAGACTATCCGTGTGGAAATTGGTGGGCACCCAGAGTTTAGGAAGGGAACAATAAACTCCAGGTCAGTCATAGGACTGGTGTGAGAACTTAAAACAGTTTATCTTTAAAAACAAACAAAGAAATATTTTAAAATAGATCCGTAATGCTTTTAGAAAATGTAACTACCATAAGGCCTCCCGCCACACACACACAATGCAAATGAAGAATTGGAGGAGATTTCTCCTTATGATAGTCAAACATGCTTCATACGCAAATTTCTTTGATCTTATTACTATATGTGCAAAGTGTAGGAAAACATTTCGAAAGTATAATATAAATCTTAACCAGCATAGACATTCCGAACTATGCCTACTATAGCTACTATCCAAACAGTGGTGACCACCATAAGTAAATGACAGGTTCTACCACTAAAACCGTACAAGGTGCATATTGGAGTTTGGATATCCAACAAATGGTCAGGCCAAGGAACTTCCCATTGCCACATGGGTACGCCTATGGAAAGACGCCCCGAGAACCTAACCGGATCTCTGCCAACGTAAGGTCAGGTTAACTCTGAACTAGGTAACTACTGACACGAGTATGCTATCCCCCGGTCGTAACCAACCTTTATCCCGGGATTCACCAACAAACATAAAGAAATAAATTTTGCAGCAACCACATAGGTTAAGTATCTGGGCTCCATACCATAATACCACCTCTATCCAGAAGGAAATGTACATACCCAATGGGGGCGCTATCCCCAAATAACCTTGCTGCATTCTTCCTGTTTTGACCATTACCAGGTTGTGAGGTTCGACGAAGTCTCGTCCGTAAAGCTACGCTTTTCACAAAAGCCATGCTTTGATCAACAAATGATCAGCCGCACTCAGCATGCAATGTTACCATTGGGAATATATCACTAGTGACCATCAACTACATAATCTCTAAGCTCGTACGTCTCATAGAAGGGTGTTAAGCTAAGAGAATAAATTCACCGCCACCAACAGAAATGTATTTGATAGAAACCAGCTTTACGTCTCAAATTGTAACATCAGACACACATCCATACAAGTCCATTCCGGGATCGACGGAACCGAAGGCACTTCCAAAGAAGCCCTTGTTATCCGGATATTCACTAATCACGTCCGGAATTCCCATCACAAAGGGTGACAAAATCTCTATATCGGGGATCAACCGATGCAGAGACATTCGACGGTAATCCTTCCGTTTTTGAAAATATCCGGTCTTCAACACCGGACTTCAAATTCTATCCATTACAACGTATCACTATTCAGAATGGGATTTATGACCCAAAGGTCCTCTCCGGCTAAACCGAATAACGAGCGCTTATTTTAAAATAAGTGTAGCACTCAAATTCAAGCAAATCACAACAAATACTCATTTAAAGATAAATATTGATAGTCGGTTATTTAACTATCAATAGATATGCTCAACATCACCAGATTCCAAATAATTTCCCAAATTATTTATTTTCCAAAAATATCTTTACAAGATATATTTTTTCCACACTTCAACCATTTGAAAACAAATTTCAAATCACGTTTCACCTTTACGACTTTTGATAACAAATTTCAAATCATTTTCCTTACGCGGAAACACTTCCAAATATTTATTCATTTTCACTGGAAATCTGCCGAGTTCAAATACTTTAAAATAATTTATAACACTTATCCAAAATATATCGGGAAAACAGTTTGAAATAAAACTATTTTTCTTTAAACACTTTACTTAAAATATTAGTTATAAAAATATTATACCAATATTACATGTAACTTAAGTCCAAACCAATTTTCAAAATAAAATTTGTAGATAGAGTATAACTATTTAAATAACTATTTTCTAAAACAATTATTGATAAAATCTTAGAAATAATCATTTCTATATCAACTTAATGAATCTTTACTTAAAAGATTCAAAACAATTTAAGAAGTAAATTTCTCCAAAGTATCTTTTTCAAAACCAATTCTAGAATTATATATATATATATATATATGTATGTATGTAGTATATGTATATGTATATGTATATGTATATGTATATGTATATGTATATGTATATGTATATGTATATGTATATATCTTCCAAAGCTATTCAGAAATTTTATTCGGCTTTCTAGGGAGAATACAGGTTCATTTCAAAATGGTTCATTTAAACCAATTAAATAAATCCTTACCGATTTACTTTAAATTTACGTTCCAAATCCGTAAATTTATTTCACGCTTCAAAAATAAATCAATGTTTATTTTTAAACAAAATTCCCTTTTCTTTATAAATTCCATGTGAATTCACATGTCCAAAATATCTATTGATATACGATTTTCAAATCGATTTCAAATATTCACTTTCAACAACAATTCAAATTTTCAGTTGATTTCAAAAACAACCAAATCAAATTCCATATTGATTTTCCAAGAAATTAAACACCAAGTGAATTTCATTCAAATCTTAAATTGAAACCAATTTCTACTAAACCCCAAATCAATTTTCATATTGATTTCAAATTCTTTTCAAAACACCTAATAAATTTCCAAATGTATTTGCAAAAGATTTAAATTCAAGCACGAAAAAAATCAATTCCCAAATGGGTTTCAAATTTTATTTCCTTTTAAAAAAACGAATTCTTTTATTTTTCAAACTCTTTAAAATCCGTATTTTGAATAAATTCTTCAACCTTTGAATAATATTACCTGAAATCCATCTATTAAAGCTTTTTCCATATTTTGAAATTTTATTCTATAAGATTATAAATACACTTTATTATTTTAGAATTCCTTCTTTTAAATCTATCCAATTCTAAAAAAAAATTAATATAAACTTTTAACCTGAATTTTTCAAAAATCAAATTTTTATTTATTTCCGGTATTTAACGATACCAAAATTATATTCGGCTAAATTTTAGCCTTCAACGATTTCAACCACAAAGATAATCATAAGAGATTATAAATAATCAACACACAACATTGAAACAAATTCAATTATTTGAGGAATCGAGTTAGATCCCTCCAACCTATTTCTCTGCATCCACCGACGTTCGCACAATATCAATCCCGTTTCAAGACGGGATATCGCAATACTTGAGTTTATATAAAATATCATCCGCTATATAATGCGGAAAATCAACTCCAAGTACATATATAATACCAATTCCACTTCGAGGTGGAATATCACGGTATATGGGTTTAATATAATAACCTCCGCTTAATATGCGGCGTATAGGGTCTATTTCAATACAACAGATAGCAATTTATCATCTAAGCATATAATCAACACAATCAAGCAATTTTAAATCTAACTATTTAAATTTTAAATCGAAACAAATTCGATTGAGTGAGAATTTCTCACCTTGCTTCCAATACAGTTGTAGTGTTTCGTTCCGAATAAAATTAAACACGCGTTTAATTTTACCCAAATTTTCACTAGCTCAAATAAATCCCAATCCAGCTTCGTTGCATAGTGCTCGTCAATACGAATCCAATGCAAGTCGTCTCGTCCAAAACGGACCTCGTATGAAAAAGTTATAGTGTTTTAAAGTTTACACGATTTTAATATAAAGCCATTTCATTTTTTATTTTATTTTTCTTAACCTAGAATCAATCCAGGTCGTTGTTATTTGCTTCTCCTCCAACAGGTAATCCACGTTCGAACAAACCCATTGAGCCGCCACCTACCCCCAATTATCGCGACCACCACACCGCCCTAGAGGCCGATCAAACACCATCGATACATGCGCTAATCCTAGCTCCTCCCACGGCCCAAACGACGTGAAGCTCGGTCGAGCATTTCACTCGAAATTCGTGCACGAACTTCGGCCGTTCGTAGCCATATTGCCGACGATCCGCCGCATTGATTTCAATCATAGCCGTTGAATAGAAAGATCTTGATGCTCTCTACAAGTTTCGTTTAGGATGTTTCTTGTAAAAGTCGATGGATGAGGAGATAAACGAGGAAGATGATGGTGTATTGTCGGCCATTGAAGAATATGCTAGTGGCTAGGGTTAGAGGAAGATAGGGTTTGCAAATAGAATATAACTAGTGAGTAGCCCGTGCTTCACACACGGGCATTGTTATAATTCGTGAATTATAATCTCAATAGCAGAAAGGCGATGTTAGAACGGAACAGTGATTATATATTTCATATACATGTTGCATACGCTCAACAATGGTAATCCATGCAGTAACGGGAGTCATACGTAATAAGTTAGGGTCGGAGCAGGGTGTTGTTAACAATGCACACATGTAATGCGTAGGAAAGCACATCCAGTTAATGTCATACATCACAATTACAGAGGGAAAACAATGTAACAAAAAAAGGAGAAAAAAAAGAGATGACAACTACACGGAAAGGAAGAGCAGCAAGTACGGACTGGTAGAATATGAATGCACTATAGTAGTGAAATCATGAAATGGTGCAATTTAGTTCCGTTGCTTCTTATCTCGAATCTTAGTTGCAGTACACACTGCATTCTGATCTTCTGCATCAACGTCCTGTAGATAGAAGAAAAAAAACATGGCTTAAGTCTAGAAGCACAAAACCATACCTATAGTAGACGGAGACGATATTAAATGAGTATGAAGTGGCGTAGAAAATGTTTGACCGGGGAAACAATTACATGAATGAGTGTTCGTACATACGTTACTCAAACAACGCTCAACTTTGGCAAACTGGTGCAATGTGAACTGATTGAAGTACGCGTTATAGGAGGATCAGTTAAGCGTTGCGTGCGAGATATAGTAGTTGTCGGTAATCGTACTACTTTCCAGAAGGAAAGAGCAAATTAATAGAACTAAGTACTGTCATCATGTATTGGTGGAAAAAAAGATTAAAAAATTGCACCCGAATTACAATTCCTCTTCGCATAGTCTTTCTGGTGACTGGTGGAGTAGAAGCATGCACGACTGGAGGAATGATAACATCGCCATCCTAGCAAAACAAATGAACGTCTTTTCTAAGATACCAGTTGGACAGACAAATAATTCAAATAATTGTATACCAAACCTGATCAATACGTTTCTTCCCTTTGATATCTGCGTCCGGCGGTGTCTCTTGCCTGTCCGTTATCGAAGGAGAAACTAAATTAGAACTCTGGTCGCTAGGTGGAGTTAGCTGTAATTTTCAATTGCTCCAAAACAGAGAACAACGTCAGTAAGCGAGAAATTAAGTACGTGATTTACACGTAGATGTATAAGCATGGATTAGAACAAACCGTGTCGGTAACAGATAAATTTTTGGTGATTTTTCTGACTGTGAGGTAAGCATCCGGATTGTTCATCTCATAGTTGTTTGGTCTGAACTCAAACATCGCATCGGTCCCCGAGATGTTGCGGAAAATGTTCTCAATTTTTTGGACGCCATTCTCCTGCAGAATGCAACAGTGATGTAAACCACATTGGACGTAACATGCAGTTAATAAAGTCAAGTCGTCAGGATTCAAATCATGTCAGTGTACATGCGTTTAATCTTACAACGTACGTCATATAAACAAACGAAGCAGAGCAACCTACTGATACCATGGATAACGCGATTTGTACTTAGGCAGTAATCAGTACGGCAAGAGGAAAGGGTATGAAGCAATGCGATGCAGTTTGAAAATGGCATAGCCTACAGACGTACAGGACGTGTAAACAATAACAAACTCATATAATTCATAATTGTGAGGTCACAACTTGTGCCTGCTGCCGTGTACATGGGGTGTCCACCACATACAACCAGTATAAGATGAGGAAAGTAACGTGGGTGAGCAGTGGTATGACAGCAAAGCATGGGAAAGCAACAGTTTATGATGGCTAAAACTCGAAGTACGCAGCATAGCAGAAATTTGATAGCAACAGTTGACAGTGTGGCTGAGCATTTGCGTGGGTAGTAAGTCACATATTAAAACTAATATGCAGTACGTACATGTTAAGGAAGAAACAAAAACCAACAGTCACATTTCACAGTACGGCTGCCTCATAAATGGGTAATATTATTTACAACCACATCATCAAGCTTAGACTGTTGTGCAGTTAACCGTCTAAAAAGTGCAAGACCAAACATGACCGGTCCAACATAAGCAATGAGAGTGTAATATGATAAACTTACATGCACATACATCCCATTCCGATTTCAACGTGCATACGTATAGAAACTGTAAAATTAAATGCATAGTTGTATTATCTTACCGAGTTAAGTACGGCAAGCATGTCGTCAACTTTATTTCCAAGCAACCATTCCGCCTCCTTGTCAAAAGCGGTGATAGTAGTAGATGTAGTAGAGTCCAATATGTCGACATTTAAACGGTACCTAACAAACATGTTTTTAACATTCGTAATTATCCTTTTACAGCAAGTAAAACAGGAAAACTGCATAACGAAGAATCCGACAAACGGTACCTGTTTACAGGATGAGCTACCATTCGATGGCATCCAGAGCAGAAATAGTTGGTGCCCTCAAAGTGAGCTGTAGACTTGTAGACCGCGCATGAAAGATAGCTCCACGAAGAACTTTTCAGATGCACAATGGTTGCTGGCACGACGTATAGCTTACCCTGAAAAAAAAAGTTGGAGGCATATATTTAGAGCTACATCTGTATAACTGTTTGTCTAAGCACGATCAGCTGGAGCGACGAAGATTTACAGGCGCGTAATGCACGGAGCTAAGTTCGCTGACCAAGAAGTGTAAACTTCTGCAGCCAGAACTTTTCATAACATTATTTAGCATGTTTTATCCCATGGGCAATACTTATTGTTGAGAAAGAAAAAGGTGGCGAAGGTTATGTTGTTAAATGTAGCAACGTTTTACAAATCTGCAGGCACGATTGGGAAAAAAAAAAGTAATAAACATTACATGGACGTGACATTTATTATTTCCAACACTCCTATAAATATGCACACCTACGTCAGTATCTTTTTACAGTCAACAGTGTAATATCTACAAAAGATTGATATAGATGTAGTAGTTAACAAAGTGGAAGTACAAACGCAATATAGACAAATACACAAATTAACGACTGTAGTACGCAAAAGCACTGAAACGAACAACGTTCATAGATGCAACAAAACAGCTACATGTGAAAGATAACCACCAACGTTTGGATGGAAAAATATGTTATGTGCAGTGATGAAGGTTGGTGCATGCCCAAAATTCGAACAGAACATGATTGGCAGGGATAAAACAACTATGTGCAATCAATGAAAGTGGATGGACGGTGGTGGTCAAACTTTATTACTGTGCATGTGTTACGTGCAACAACAACGTACCCGACACGCAGCATTCCTGACGTCAGTCAACAGCTGGGCAAGTGTGCTGTTTGTTCTTTCCAGAACAGTAGAACGGCTTCCGGAGGAGTAGTCTACGTACTCAATTTTTTTTCCAGCATGTTGGTTCGATCTGTACAGATCAAGTAACAAAGATATATGAAATCAAATGGTAAAACGAATCCACATCATGTTAAAAATTAATACCTCATCTTAATGACATCCAGTTCCGGCAAATCAATGTCCAAATATATTTTTGTTGCTTTAGTGGAGCTAAAAGTAAATGCACCTGAAAAAAAAAATATCAGTTAGAGGGCAATTTTTTTGTGGCGGGGATAGGAAAGTACGGAGATCGTAAGCCCACGGCCGTAAGTAGCTACTGTCAGGGAGGTGATAACAACGGTAGGCGAATTCTTAAACTTGTCTACCACAGATTGGTCAAGTAAATATCGTTGGCTCGCCCAAAGCGATACGACACTTGTATTCCCACTTTGTGATAAATAAGATTAGTATAACGTTAGGTAGAGTGCGGTTAATTTGAAAAAGAAAAAAAAAGACGCCACCTGTTGCTTTCTACGTGCAACTCTCGTTTTAGCGTCTGTGTACCATTTTTAGAAGTTATTGGAAATACATTAGTCACGGCACGTAACACACCACCCAAATCTGTAATAAGCCACAAATCAACAACACGAGCGCGCGTAGATTACATAACGGGAGAATATGATCTTTACGGTGGGGAGAAAAAGTACCAGTGAGATTGTCTATACGGCACAGTCGGGTTATAAGCGTGCCTTCATCAGCGAATGCAAACTTGTAACGTGGTATTCTACCCACTGCATCTTCCACCTTCACTGCTCGGGTATCTGTTCATAGAAATATTATTCATTCGTCGTCCACGGTTCTGTACGTTGCTTCGGCGTTTTGAACGTTGAACCGTGTCACGTCGTACACCGAAGGTTCTTCAAACACGTCTTCGAACTGGCGAAGTACATGCTTTCGAACCGTGCCAACCTTCTCATTTCCCTGTCACATTCCACATCAAACACAAGAAATGGGACCAAACAGCTTGCAAAATAATTTTTTTTCATCTACGCATAAAAAGTGCAGTACAAACAGTCCAAGTTTAAAATGCAAGTGCAGGGGAGAAATGGATGTACGTGGAAGATTACGAACTACTGCCAGTGGATAAGTGTGGACAGTAACAAAAGTAGACAGTAACATACCTCGCTGTCGATAAGCTGCATGTTCAACGCATAAACTTCGTTTGTTCCCTGACTGATCAATTTCCATAGCCTAGCCACCCGGACACGTACGGTACTCCAGTTTGTACCGAACACCACTTCTGACAGTAACATGCTGTTCGCGGACATTGTAGAAAACCAGTTGGGAAGAAAATTATAATTTTTGTTTACAGAATTTTATGTCAGGCAGAAGGAAGACTTCAGACCATATTAGCAACAAACGGTGATCCAGAGGAAAGTGGGTAAACTGTTGGCACCACGTTCATGTCCTTCCAGTTTATGTGGCAACTGCTATGTATTTGTTCTAATTTCCTGCCGATATTGGGGATTTCCCACACGAACCAACTGAATTAAAAACACGTGTTTGTGCTGTCATATATAACAGTAAAATGCATATCAAATTTTTTTGCAGCAGTAAGACAACGTGAGTAGTTGACAAATTTGACATAGCAAAAAACACGCGCACGGCGGTTGTACTGCAGCAGAGTGAAATTTAGTTTGTACATTGTGGAAATGAGTAGTAACATAGATAAGGCATGTCAACATACTGAATACGGCTTGAAAGTACGATGTACCCTGACGCAACACGTAAGATACAGTCTATCGAACATCATTTTTCGAACAGTTGGTTGCATGCATTATGTACAAAGTTAAACCACCCTCATTTATTTAACGGTCCAATACATCTGACAATCGTACGACGGTAGAACGCTGAAAAAAAAAAGTGTATAACTTCTGGTCAATATTGAAGATGAAACCCTTCATGTAAATGTGTGAAAAAATAGTGAACACGGACAGAGTTTGATACACGCCAGATTTTAAGGCGTCCTATATATGCGGTGCGTAGGTCAGTTATTTTTGTGTACAAAACTTCTGTGATTCAGTCTTTGAACTCGTTGGTAGAAGCCATTTAAGGTACTGTGTGTCAATAAGCATTACAAAGCAACTGCCGCAACATATATAAATCCAAAAAAAGTTATGTGTTAACAAACAGGATGTTATAGTGCTATGAATGGTCCTATTTGTTTTAGTACTAACAGCGTGGAGTACTTGTTCTGGTTACGTTTGTACAGTCGTACTTCTTGTTAACTGTTGATACAGTGAGTGAATCCTGTTTCTACTTTTTATGCTAGTTTGTTTTTCTTCTTCACAAAGCTGGTACGTGGACACTGTATTGTAAATGAGTGTTTGCATTACAATATTAGAACAGGACATACCGAACAAAAGAGAGCTGTATGTAATTTATTCCAACATAAAATGCTAATAATTTAAACATCAAATCGTCCAAAGGTGAATCATTGAGCAAACTTACATTAAAAAAGACCTTAAAACAGCCTATGTGCAGCTTGTTGCGACAGTAACAGCTGAAGTAAATCAAAATTAAGTACAGATAGGGAAAAAAAATAGACATTCAAGACAAAACATAGAACTTGGTACACACAAGCGGTAGGATATGCTGATTGACAACCTTCATGTGTAATGCCTCCTCCCGTTTTGGTGAGTTCTTCCTTGATTCCTTTGCACATTCCAATACCTATGTCATTTTATCAGGTAGAGTATTCATTTTAGTACCCACAAAAAGCAAGCTGGAAGGCATCATAAATTTTGTGTCAAAATAAAATCTGCCCCAAAGGAAAAACGCGTAAGATGATAGTTTTTAAATTATTTATGCACACAAGCATGTTCAGATAAGTCCAACGCATGGGGGTTTATCTTACACATGTCTGCTAGCAACACAGAACGACAACACCTTATTGGGTTCAGTCAGTAAAAGGGTAGTTTATCAACGAAAAATATGCATCAATTGCAGACAGAAAAAGTAATCAATCATTAATATGGAATTTGTGAAAATTCTTTAATAGACACAATCTAATATTGCCAATAAATGATGTTGTATTGCTAAATTTAGGTACGATATCCTACCGTTTGATTTCTGTCACTATTTGGCCCTCCCGTCTAAAGTTGTCGGCTAAAGGTGCACCTTGTAATAAGTTGTATACATTAAAATTCAGTAATCAGATCACACACATTTATGTCAGAAATGAATCATTATGCACAAAACCTAGCATTACAAACATAATGAAACACTAAAAGGAACGATGATATCAATGGAAAATTCAATGTAAAAAATCAATATCGACAAACTAACCCAAAAGGAACTCTGATATGAAAGGGACAATATCATGAAACTAAATAAATTCAAATAGTAATAACGACTCCCCTATCAACATGCATAATGATTGGTAATACTATCTTTATGTATACATACAGTTACGGTCACATTGGTAATACTGTCCAGTGTTCCCATTCATACATATATGTTCAGAAGGATATGATATCTTATAGCCGTACCAACATTACCTCAGCTGGCTCAAGGTGAACCCGGTAGTCGACTGACTCCACCAAACTCCCCTCTTCAACAAACCTGCAACGAACGGATGCATGCTTTCAGATCAGGTTTCTGTACATAGTATAGAATGGTGGCAAAGCTACAAAAAGATGCAGTGTATGTAGCAGCAACATTGTGCTAAAAGTGTCGTAACGTCAGCGTGTATTTGAAATAAGATCAACATACTTATAAGGCAGTCAATAACAGTGGAAAGACATGTAAGTAAAGCATGCGGTTATGCACACGGATGTAACTTCAAGATAGCATGCTAAGGTCATCTGCGGAAGTAAAAAAAATACACCGAGCAAACGTGCCCCCTCTGTTATTTTTATACATCTGTTGCACTACAAAGTAAAATAACCGTCTACGGGTCAATACACTAAATTGCGTGTTCCGTAACAGATCACGGTAGTAAATACAATACTTTCTACAACATACGGTAAGAGGCTAGCAAATTGTTTACTGCAACAGCCGCTGTAGAGGACACATTATGGCATGTTTACATTGAATACAATGTGTAACAGCGAAAACTGAAAATGTACTAACAGCTACTTGCATCACGTCATTAAGCGTTCTCAACAATGTGCGACCCAATTTTTGTAGTACGGTTACCTTGGTACTCCAATAAGGAGTCGAATTAGTACGTGGACATGCACAATGTTACCATAATACTAAATCAACCAAACCAAATTCGTGAATCGTAGCAACAAAAGAATGTTCAAATAAAACTAGGTAAAAAAAGCTACTTCAATTTATATGTATGGTTGCAGTCAGAAACGTAATAAAGTTCAACGATCCCATTCTCGCATACATGTTATGTAGGATACGAAAACATGTGGGTGGACTGTCGAATGTGAACTACACGTAACCAGTCATGTATACGAAACTCTGAAACGAAAGGAACAATACTGTATGCACTGCTGGTTGTACCCAAATTACCTTATACCTAACTCACAGTTATGCATATTCTGTTACAAATCATTATCCGGTTCGTCTTCTCCCTGCATACCTATTAAATTTTAAACACCATGAACATTAGAACGCAGCAGGTGTGTGCAGTCTTGCAAACAGCACTTTAAAATTACAGACGACGGATAGAAAAAACTTCATACCAGAAATGTTCTTGAAGACTTCCTTGTATACAACGTTCTGCGTGTAATTTTCAAAACCCGGTTTAGAAGTCCCAAGCAATATCTTCAGCCCAGAAACGGAAGTTGTTCTAGACAGCGCTACATACAGCTGTCCATGCGTAAAAACCGGCCTTGGCAAATAAATTCCAACCTGTTCTAAAGTTTGTCCCTGACTTTTGTTAATTGTCATTACAAAACAAACTTTAATAGGGAATTGACGTCGACGCAGGACAAATGGCCATTTCGTGTCATCGGATGTTAAAACCAATCTTGGAATCAATACTTTCCTACCTACATTCTTCCCCGTTACAATCTCGCATTCAATAACCTTCTTCGATAGTTGCGCGACAATTAATCTTGTTCTGTTGCATAAGCCTAGACTCTGGTTAAGATTCCTAATCAACATTATTGGCACACCCACCTTTAAACGTAGCTCATGATTTGGCAGACCTGAGAGTTTTAACGTGTTCAAAAATTCAGGAGGATGAAGAAGATGATGTTCTTCGGTTGTGTCGGACGTAGGGCTGATTGAATCTGCACTGTAATAAGTTTGCATGGCACCACTAATAAGATCTATTGCATATGAATTAATTTCTTCAACACAATCGTTTGTTGGATCCAGAATACACCTTTCTTGCAAGTAAGATTTTTTTAATATATTTGTATCCAAATCAGGATACGTCATTTCCACAATTGTATGAATGGCATTATCTGAGTTTGGTATAATATATTCATCCGGTATCCGAATCCATGTAGGCTCTTCGCCCACATCTAAGGACATAGACCTCACCTTCCCTTCACCGACATTTAATATCCAGTTAGAAAACGAAGACAACCTTGACCTTTCATCATCCGATAAGTCATTATTCTTCAATCTCATGTTTATTGTTAGAGTGGAAATTTTGCAGTGTTGCCACAGTGGTGAAAAACTTATAGCAGAACGTACAATCATCTCTCTGATGCCTTTACGAACAACAGGTAGGGTCTGCCTGAAATCTCCACCTTGTACAACTGTCTTTCCTTCAAATACTCTACCAACTTCATTATTCGTGCCGGAAGAAGTTATATCCGACAATGACTTCTCGAACGCCTCAAGTGCATTTCGGTGAACCATAGGAGCCTCATCCTAAATAATCAAATCCGTATGTCTAAGCAAATCGGCCAAACACGACTGCTTGGAGATATTGCAGGACGACATGTCATCGAGGTTCATAGGAATTTTGAACTTTGAATGCGCAGTTCGTCCTCCAGGAAGTAAAAGCAATGCAATGCCAAAAGATGCCACCGCCAATACAATTCTACTTTCCGATCGCATGGTGCAGGCTAAAGTATTCCATAAAAACGTCTTCCCAGTCCCTCCACTTCCATAGACAAAGAAAAAGCCGCCAATACGACTACGAACAGAATAAACTATAGCGTCAAAAACCATTCTCTGCTCCAAATTTAGCGGTGGCACTGATTCCTGCGCTTCCATGCACAATAAAGCACGGTCGTAGTCCACTTCATCATGTAAAAGATTGTTATCCACCGAATGAAAATTTCCAAGATCAACTTCCGTTACAGACCAAAACTCGGCTACCGATCTATTGTTTCTGAGCATAAGCTTTTCCAAAGCAATTAATGCTTCTGATCGGACCTTACTCGCAGACATTTCTTGAGACCCACAATCGTTCCTGCGTACGTACCTCCATTCCATATCCTCGCTACACTTTTGCCAATGTTTATCCCACAGTTGCTTAGCATTTGATACCTCACAAAAACACAACAACGTTGCAAACATTTCACGCATACAACTCGGAGTAGCCCATGAAGCAGCTTCAGTTAATGCTTCATCCCACTCATTGTCATCGTCTAACAAACCTCGTGCAAGGCATGCTTCTTTGAAAGTGTCGAAAACAACACCATTTACGGATCTTATGTCTTCATAACATGTAGGGCCACGAACAATATTTAAAAGCATACGCATATAAAATCTCTCTCCTGAGGTAGGATGCGCATAATAAATACGACCTATACACTCTCCTTTCTGCCTCATCCTCCAATCCTTAGTAGACTTATCCCATACCCATTTAGTAGGAAAATCAACATAAGTAAGTCGGCGAGCGGTGTGACACATTCTGTTGGTCTCCAACCACTGAGTGAACATAGTTTTGCAAATATTATGTCTGCCTTGTACATCATTCAAATGTTCTGTTTCGTCAAAATACACAGTTTGCTCTCCTGGCAAATGAAACATTAACCTCTCCACAGCTAGAGTGCGGTATTGAACATCAAACTCAAAAATTCGCCACGACGCCTCTGAAGCCGAAATATATCTGCAGTCCAAATAAGTTTTTACTTCATCAACTTCCTGAACTAATGTGCAGTCTTTGTTTACATTGTCTTCAATAACAACAGTTGCTCTATCATGCCCTTTGTCGATGTATTTAAACAGGTATTTGACAGACCTTGTTCTATTGCATATCTCTACATTGATATGTGCCTGATATTTGACAACTAAATCAACATTATGAGGTATAACCCAACCGTTGTCCTGCACAAACCCATTTGACGTCTCGGTTGACAACCTATTGTTGCGTCATCTGTACATAGGAAATCCAAATTTGTCAAAACTGGTTTCACTCCTGTACTGTTTAGGATAATGCTTGGAGCAACAACCTTCCACCATGCAAGCATATACAAGATTTGCATAGCCGCATGGTCCATGAATCATGTACTGACACACCGACTGATAAGCAAACAGATCCGCATGTTTATCTGGTATCTCAGCACTAACCACTGCATCAACATGGCTAACAGTTCTTGGTCTTTGATCGCCAAACAGAAATATAAGTATACGAGCATGCGGTAGTCCCCTTTTTTGAAATTCAATTGTGTAAACAACTGGGAAAAAAAATAGCAAAATAAGGCATAAGGTAAGACAGCGTGAGATCATGTAAAAAACGCATGAAAATAGTTAGAATTTGCCAGACTTACGTGCTTTGACTTTACCAAAATGACATTCTGTCTTTATGTCCCGCAATAGCTCCATAAGCTTCATGTGGAAAACACGAGAAACAATGTCCGATCTATCCTCAGCTCTCTGACCGGGAATGCTGAGTAAAGCCATTTCAATCTCAGGCCACTTTGGGTTGCACGTAAACGTTACAAACAAATCTGGCGATCCCGCCCATCGACATATAGCCAAAGCATCTTGGTAGTTTTGCACCATGTACCTAGGACCTCCTGTTAAAGAGGAGGGCAAAACAATTTTTCTTCCTATCGCGCATGCATTTGTGTCACCAGCTGTAATAGCATCCTGCAGACCCTTGTACAGTTCACATCGTAATGTACTTTGGTTACTCTTCACCCACGATAGTCGGTCTTCTTCAATACATGTATAACTATCTACAATGAATTGGTGGAAAAGCCTACCACTCCACAACAGAACGGAGCCATCTTCTAATCTGCGTTGAATAATGTACGCATAATATTCACGCATTGTCACGGTCGTTCTTTTACTTTCTAACTGTACATCAAATTCTTTGTACTGTATGCCACACCTGAAACCATCCTCACCATAAGGAAATAACAGCGGATATTGCATTGACATAAAGGAAGGATGCTTTGCACTAATCCTTTTCAGTACCCCATTCCTGTCTTCAATAACTATATCACGACAGCCACACGAATCCGCGTTTGAGTTATCAACCAATGCTGCAATCTCCGACGAAGTTGGTAAATTGTACTGTCGTCCATCCCTACAATGTCTCTCCAACAGTCTAATGGTAATAGGCTGGTATTCCAATGCATGAAATCTTTCTCTAGCCATTCTGAACACTTTCGCCAACTCGCTACAGTTGTTGAACATGCATATTAAATTGCTGACAGTACCCACATCTAAATTTTGCGCCACACTTTCGCCGCACGACAAAACCCGGTTATTGACTTCATTACTGGTGTCATAGAAATACAACTGAGCAAATTTCGGTTTACCCGTTGATGGAAGAAGCGAGCCAATTCGATGGTGGTTTTGCCTGTTCAGTCTGAAAACATACAGACCACGACTGTTGTTGACGGAGCTATCAACATTCCCACCCATTAACATGAAAGCAAAAATAGAGTTATAAACTCGAATCTGCCGCCTAAATTCTTTTGAAATAGATCCTCCATTGTAGTCCAGAAATGTCATTAAATAACTGGGGGCAGGCCGGTAGGCAGGGAGCTGGACCTTTCCCTTCTGACAACAGATTGAAAACTTTGGATTCGACTTTGTACTCCCCTTCTTTACTCTTTCTTCAAACCAAAGCAATGCTCCACAGAATGAACATGTACACGAGGGTGGGCCAAAACTGTGAGAAGAAAACATCTTACCTGCATATTTTGCAAAGAAAAATTAAAACTGTTTGTACAGTCAACGCGTGTTCTACTGACCAAGATAATGTACAGTACATACGCTGTCCGTAATTATCAACCGCGAGAAGTCGGACATGCTGTGATGCAGCGAACAGAGGTACGCTGTCACCATGTTGAGTCAAGTCAAACGATACCGGCAAAGAGTCGGGGGGACACCCTGTCAGCCGGGGGTTTTCTGCGACAACAATTAACAACGATAAGAACGTTAAAAACATGGAATAACCTGCAACGGACATGCTGCGCATCAGACGTCTGCTATTCCGTCAGACGACCATAGCAGACGAAGAATAAAATCACTCTTACTCGCAGCTGCTGTCCTTAATTTTTTGTGCCTCAGTTTTTGAAGCATGTTATGGCGATTTATCCAACAAACTGCAATCACAAAACAACAATTAAGTAACAGCCGTGTATAGTACACATAGGTAGAAGGGGAAAAAAGGAATCGAACTCTGTCGACGGCAAGATCGGCCAGTAGAAACCAATCTGATAGCTTCCTCCTCATGTCGTGGACAAAGAAAGTCGGAGAAATTTTGCAGCGACATGTCTACAAAATGTGGACAGCAGTTGTTACATCTAATCCATTTGCTTGTATAATATTTCTTTGCCTGTTTCCATCTCAGTAGCAGTCTGCATCTAGCCCTGGCAGACTTGCATACCTGGGTATACAAATTAATATAGCATCAGGACAAACGGAGCAACATCAATATGACATCATTTAGGACCTGAAGAAACGTTAATGTAATTGCAAACAAAACAACAACGCGTTCAAAGATAGTACAAAAACCATGCTTACCGACTGCTGACATGCACGCGTGTGCAACATGCTACTGCCTTACAGCAAAACCAACCATCCAGACTGCCACAGTTTGTTGAAAAATAAACACCGACCTATGCAACATTCATACAGTTTGCATTAATAAAGTAGGTGGAAGTCAGAAGGAGCGTAAAAAGAAACAAAAACTGTCATGTTCGTAGTCACCAAAAAAAGACATGTTCAAAATGAATAAATCTATGAAAAAGATGAAAAGCACACGTACTTCAGCCGGTCGTCGACAGTGTACCCAAAAACGTTATCTCTGACGACCCGTGGACCGAGAAATCAGAAGCTCTGTGTACCAAGAAAAACCACCACCGCTCAGGCAAGCGTTGCCTGCGTAACCAAAATCCAGCGTTTAATTCGTGCAAACAATATGCAACAAAAAAAAAAAAAATGTTTGATCCTCGTTGACGTGCACCAAAAATGGAACCAGCAACAGCACACCTTACATAAACCATAAACATATACACGAAGAAAATACGGGTAATGCATGTTTGGATAAACAGTTCATCTAAATTCTGAATGGTATACAAAATGCACAAAAAAAGGCAGCAGACGTTAAGTAGTGCAAATCAAAAACGGGCATAGCAATGGAGGACACTGACCCACAAACCTTAATACGGACAACAATGCATTACCCGAATTGGTCGTAGCCAGTATAACATCAACCATACCAAAAAACAGACAACAAAGTTAAGAATATGCTGTGAAAAGTTGCCAAAGTAGGTATTGCGAACGCGTGAAAAATAGAACTAAATCTCACAACTCCAACAACACAGAAAAAAGGTCCACTAAAGCAGGCAGGTGAACAACTTTAACCCACAGACAACATATACGCAGCAACAACATCAACGGCAGAATAAAATGAAGAATGTACGGTTACGGTCCAGGCAGACCACCTGTTTACCAAACCAAGTGGAAAGTCCATAGTTCAGCAAGCAATGACTTTTCATTGTCAAACAACAGCAAGCACACATACATGAGAGGAAATCAATAAGGGCATAGTAATAGCAGATTAAATGTGCACAAGCCTTGCAACAGCAACATTTAACATACAGTTTCAACCTATCACACAATGTTCTTTTTATGCAAGCAGGAACTTAATTATTCGTACGTCATTTCGTATGAGTCATTCACACAAACACGTCACATACGCTGTAAACAATGAGACATAAGCAAAAGTCAACAAAGCGGTGGGTTGAGCAAATGAAGACGCGCGTTAAAGTGGAGTTAATGGGAGCAGAAGAAATTAAAAAGTTTGGATACGCCGACGGACCAAACAATCACCTGTATACCCTACACAGGGGAAAGGAGGTAGATTCGTAGAACGGCAGGGCGTAGTAGACGATTCGCTGAGGAGAGGACAGCCCGTAGACCAATCGAGCGGGAGATCACAGCCTGTAAAGTGGAGGGGATAGGAAGGCGTATTTTCAGTAGGTCGAAGCGTAGGAATGAGGGAAAGAAGTGAAAACGAAGGAGGTGTGCGACACACGTGACCGAGCAGCAGTTGGTGGTGAGGCAGTTGAAAGGAGAGAAGGGGAAAAGGAAAAGAACGTGGGAGGGGGAAAAAAAGGGACAGCATACAATAGGATGTTATTTTGAAATGACGAATGTGGAGGAAGCCATGTCAGCAATTGGAAGTTCCTACTTTATTATAAAGTAATAGATGGGTCCTTTTATTGAAAATTCTGAAACACTATTCACCCGAAATTTTTCCGAACTCCAAACGAAGCGTGCCAACTAACGTTTCTAGGGTTTAACCCATGTTCCAGACACAATGGAACATGTTTCAGAAACTAATTTGATCATATGTGCGAGTTACGGAAATAAACGATCAAATTTAAATTAAATCGGTTAAACTAATTTCTATGCGTTTTGGCTTGCGCCGGACAAACCGTAAATCCGATTGACACGAAATTTGAAATCAAGCAATAATTTAACATTACGGATCCAATGAAACTAGTTTCATTGAAATCCGAGACTGTTTGAAAAATGACTATTTTTACTCGTCAATTACATATTAAAATATTCAATTTCTGCAAATTAACTTTTAATTCAATTTTAAAAGTTCTATACATCATTCTAACTCCAATATGATTTAATAAAACTTTACAAATCAATTTTAATCACATTAAACCCAATTTTCAATTATTTCTGTAATCTCAAATATTAAATTATCGATTTAATTACCCAATTAAATCTAGATATTCGAAATATAATTTATTCGACTTACAAATTTTACTTGTTAATATTTAAAATCAATTAAATATACGAATTTCAAATGACAGGAATTCTGGGTCGTTACAAATTGTGTATTCAAATCCGAGTCAAAACTGTAAATGCAAATAGAATGGTCTATATATAACCTACGTATTTATTTCATTCGTTTCTTAATTACACCAATAGATAATTCAAGTGGGTTTTATACTCAATTCTTAAAAGTTTGAAATTTTCTTTGTTGCAAATTCTTTTATAACGAAATACTTTTACATCGAAATAATTTTAGATTGAAAATACTTTTGATAACTCGATGATTCAATAAGTTTATCCTTGTTCTTATAGAATCCAACAATACATTGATCAGACGTAAGATTAGAAATCTCTAAGTACTTAGTAGATCTGTTTCAACACCTAGTGATACTTGAAAAACTTTTAAAAATAAATATGGAAAGCACAACTCGAAAATCAATTATGGATCGTAGTTACACAATGGTTACACCTCTATCCCAGAGGAAACATCTGTAACTTTCGGTAATCTCTACCCCATGAATTACGCCATGCAAATAAAATCACCCATGGATCATAGTCTACATAACGATTACGCCCAATGGTTACGTCTTTATCCCATAGAAAATATAGTAGACTATAGATAATCACCGCCACCTCGAATTACGCTATGTGCATCGCAGTTTACTTAGTGGTTACACCATATGGTTACGTCGCTATCCCAACGAAAACATAGCAAACTGCAGGCAATCTCCGCCATCTCGAATTAATCCAAATAGACCGACCATAAATCGCAACTACACAATGGTTACGTCGCTATCCCAACGAAATCATAAGTAGACTGTACCCATGACGCCCCACGAATTACGCTATGCTAATCGAATCATAAGACCATAGGTTACGCTATGGAATTTGAAGGAACTCATGAGTTTATGTCCGGACGATCAAAATCAATCAATAGAATGAATCCACCAGATAGAATGAATCCACCAAGTGGATTATCGGAAATCACGGAGGGTACTTCCCATATCTGTTACTTTGAAATATATCATACTATATATATAGTGCCCTTTCCAAATCACAACTTCAAACATCACACTTATATAAATTCCATTATATATAAGATTTCATTTCCAAATCGAGTACTTTCCAAAATCAATAATCTTGAATATATCATACCATTCCTATATAAATTTTGTTATATATATATATATATATATATATACATATATATAAGATTATCACTTTTTAGATTGAATACCTTTCAAAATCAATAGTTTTCGAAATAACTTCATACATATACAAACCATTATCATATAAAAGTCGACAACTTCCAAATCAAATATTATTATAGAGTTAAAAGTCTTTGAAATCAATCCATTTCAAATATCTTTCAAGACCATATATGATCTCAATAATCATTTTTCTTTTCAAATCACATATCATTCAAATTCAAAATTTTCCAAATTTTAAATCAATAGTTTTTCACAACTTCATTTTTCCGTTTATATCAAATTCGGATAAAATCAAATTTCGATCTAAACCGAATTCTTCTCAAAATCTTTTTTTTCTTTCATAAACATTTACTAGGTTCAAACTTTTTCTTAATACACGTTCCATTATAAACCTTTCCAACCTATTTTTCATATTTATACAAAGTCAGAACTGCTTACAAAAATCAATTTGCGAAAAGTAAGATTTTATAATTATTTACTATGTTCAAAACATTTCTTAAAATTCTTTCCATTTAAAAACATCTCAAAATTAAATTTTGCACTTGTATAATTCAAAATAAACTTATACACTTTACTTATCAAAGTATTTAGCTTTTAAAAAAATTCCAACTTCCATTTGTATTTATTTTAAAATTTTCCAAACTAAACTTTATATACTTTCCAACATACTTAACTTTGGAAATTAATTCTCAATTAGGTAGTGTTCGACTATTCATAATAGTCAGAAAAATCAAATTCCAATTCAAAATTGGAAAACAACAGTCAAACATCTCATAAGATGCACAATCAATCAATCAATCCTAATGCATAGGTTAATTTGATGAAAGTGAGATTTTAAGTTATAATTTTATGAAAGTTGAAATAAAACCATAGATTAATTATTTATTAGATAAATTGTTGAAAATCAGTTAAGTCGTTTCTTGATTAAGAATTGCTTTTTGTAAATATGAAGTTTGGCATTTTAAAATTTTCGAATTTGAAAGAGGACGTATAAATTGGAAACAGTAAAGATTATTTTATTGTTGAAAAATATTTCTATCATTTCTTGTTTCTAAATCAAGATATTAAAGAAATTTAAATATCTTGAATACTTTAGGGTTTTGATAGTTTAAAGTGTAAAAGAAATTTGTGTAATAAAGAATGAAAAGTGATTGTGGAAGCAGTTTTTTGGAAACTTTAAAAGTAAGAAAGTAATTAAAGCAGAAGCTATATTGTATTTTTAAAAGATTTGGATAATGTGGTTAGTATTAAATGATAAATAAATAAAATTGGTTAGAATTAAATACCTTAAGGAAAATTTTACATTAACGATAAAATGTAAAATTAGAAACTCATAGTTGGAAAGGAAATTTATTTAGAGCAAGATATTTAAAACATTAAAAGGTATTTTTGAAATTTTGTAGGAAGGTGGAAGTCATGATAAATATACCATGAGAATGTTGAATTGCATAGTTTTAACTTTTCAAAAAAAAGTTAGTCATAGGGGTAAATAAGTTTTTACTTAACGTGTATATAAAGATTTCAAAATAAGTAGTTTTTATAGAAAAGAATAATAGTATTATAATTGTTTTGAACTATGTTCAAAGTTGAAAATTTATTGTTTATTGAGATGACAATAAATTTGAAGGCATTTGATATAAAGTACCTCCTATAAGTGTTATGTTATTTTCCATTTCATTAGAAAAGCTTATAATGCAATTATAAGCACACAAGTTTGGTTCTAAACTCATTTTCGAAAAATAAGTAAGAATATTTGAGTTTTTACACTAAATAATTAGGCACAATATAAGGGAAAAAAGTGGTCTTAAATACCTAAGCTTGTTAGATAATGAAATTTTTAAATTTACGAATTTTGGCTTTCTAGAAAAAATGAATTTGTTTATTATAAAAATCGGTCTAAAGAAATTTTATAAAAGGACATTCTCATGGTAACATTTGAGATTGAAATAAGAATTTATAAAACAGCTTCGTTGTAGAAAATTTTGTTTTAAAAAAAACTAGTTGTAATAGAATAACCATAATTTTTTAGTCTTTAATACGACCATTTTGATTCTTTTTGGGTTCGAAAGCTATTTCAACAAAGAACAATTATTATTTTGTCCATTTCATCAAATTCTGCAATATTTTATAGCTAAATACTAGTTTAAGCTAAACTAGAAACTTTGACGTGCTATTTAATTTCTGAATTATGACATCAACTTATTTTGATCATAGCTTTTGAACGGAAAGTCCAATTTGAGTAATTTTGCTCTTTCTAGAGAGCTAAGATAGTAAAGAAAACTTTTTTTTTGAGTTTTACAAGATTTTCAGTTTTGCTATGCATAAAATGACCATCAATATAATTGACTTAATGATCTAGTACAAATGTTCAAAAGTGGTAGCTTAATTTTATGTGTTTATACAGTGGTGCTTAATGCAAAATAATTTGGATAATGGGTGATCATCGTACAACCTAATTTAATTTTTTTGAAGAGAAATTTTTATGCTTAATTTTATGCAGAAAGGGAAAGCGGAATTTAGAAACTTTTTACATTTTTATAAAGTAAGGTGTAGATGAATGTCTCACTGGTTTGGTAATAATTGGAATTCTTGTATTGAGAAATAAATTGTATAAATTTATTTTGCGATATAAATGTATGAATTTAGTTTATGTTTTAAGTGTTGTGATTTTTTGGGATACACTTCATACCATCGAGATTCTCCGAAGTGACTAAAAATTTCAGCATTTTAGAAATAATTGAGTAGTAAAATTTTGTATGATTTAGTGTATAACCCATAGCCCATAATTATAATCATTAGGCAAAGAAAATAGTTTGTGTTCTCAAAACTATTGATTAACGGGTCTAATTATTATTTTGGATTGCTTAATTTTACTTGATGGGTCGAAGCGAATTCCGATTTATGCTAAACCGATACGGTAAATGTGGAGCTTTTTGGATTTCGGTTGAGAATAAGCTAAGAATTTGATTATTCAAATGATTGTTTCTTGTGTATATGAAGTACATTTTTAAATTATATTAAAGTAAAGTAAATTATTGATTTGATTAAAGTAAAGTAAAGTAAATTATTATTTTGTGAAAAGTATTGATTTGATTCAAAATTTTAGTCAAGGAATTCTATTTTTAAAATAAAATTCTTCTGACTCTTTTGATTATTATGTATTTTGGCCTATTATGACATCGAAACACCTTTTTTTGTCGAAAAGGGAAGGATAAGCTCCATGAGGAATAAACTAACCAATATCATATGAAACATGTATGAAAAGTACGCAGTAGTTTAACAATTTACAAACATCATAGCATTAACATAACTAGAACGAAAATTAGTTCATGGAGTTCAAACTGATGATGCTTAAATAGATAGCATGATAACTAGCATAGAAAGAGAAAAACATCAACAACAAAATATAAAGTTTCAGACTAGCAAATCCATTGACATAGATCGTATGTGTAAAAGTTTGCGACAAAGTTCGCATTGATTCATAGATCGACCGTGAGGTTTCAATAGATCTAAACTAAAAGGACTTTATAAAAATCTGATAAACAACATGCTTGGGTTTTGTGCACCTAACATGGTCATCAGCTGTCACATTTGTGCATCAACTCCCACCCACTGTCACATTTGCAAGCGCACCATAATAGAGAATTAGTCAGCATGTCAGTAACTTGAAAACTATGCATATTAGAAGAAATAGTGAAACGTTGATAGAAACTTTTTTCTCAATGCGCATAATAAGTAGTAGATACTTTTTATTGAATGCGTTACTAAATTACCACAAATTACTGTAATCATTGTTCATTTCTATTAACTGCATGAATTTGTATCAACAATGATAATTACACGGCTTCAACTACAAAATATAAATAACAGTACCTATTTAAACCTATGTGTTGGCTCTGAATGGCATATTTAAAAAGCTGACTATGAAATGATCCAAAAAATGAAGAATAGTACAACTGAGAAAAATAAATGTACCTTTGAAACTAAGATTACATACATGATTGTATTCCTTACTGTATACCAATCGAAAATCTGCAACGTTTATGTATTATATACAAATGGTAATATGGAGTGATTATAAAATGTACTGCAGTATATATACATGCACAGTTTTACATGGCATTGTGGAGATAAGTTTCACACAAATTGAAGGCAAGTCATACATACATCAGAAGCCAAGTATTAACAAAAAAATACATTACAGTCAGGAGATCATGGACAACAAAAAGATTGGTATGCATAGTTCAAGTTCAGCAGTCTTTATTCCACCATTGTGTCAGTGATCCTACGTTAAATTGGAGAATCCTTAACTAGGTTGCCTTATGTCAGTGATCCAGTTGAGTCCGAAGATTGATATGGAGCTGGTATTACTGAATCCAAAAGACAAACCAGTGAGATCCGAAGGTTTCTATTCAAAGAATCACTAATAAATGTGGGACTTTTGTTCCTGTGTTTCTCTGACAGTCTTGTGGCATAAAATCTGCATAATTTGAGTTTGATATAAATTCAGTTAGAGCACAACCAACAATGGTTTGTTCAGTTGAAAAACTAATCATCATGTAACCAACTATTGCTTGTTCAGTTGGTTGTGCCCAGTTTTAGATGATTTCGTGGCTGGTTCACTGAACAAAAGATTAATTTTTTAACGGTAATGAGTTTGCCGATAGATTTTAAATACGGGTACCGGTTTATTTAAAACGGCAAAGACTTTGTCGTTTTCTCCAATTTTGCATGCAAGGTGAATAAGACTTCAAAGACTTTGCCGTTTTATTTAATATTTGGAATAAAATGATAAAGCCTTTGCCGTTTTATTTATTTTTTAAATTTTTTTAAATACTGGTCTGTGATTGATAGACCCACTGGATTCGAAGGATAAGATTATTAATCTATCGTCCTATAAACCAAGTCTTTGCTGCAAAGAATGAGCTGTTAGTAATGCTGTGTTTACCTTTTGACCGTTAAAGGTACTGTATAATCTGTATTAAGTTTGAAACAATAACCGTAGTTACCCCACAAACTAATCAAACAAAGATATATAGTAGGTAGGGAAATTTTTTGAACAAGTTAAAGAATGGATAAGTTTAACTTCATAAAATAATGAAATTTCACACGTCCAGCATTAAAATTTCTTCAATGTAATCCAGTTTGAAAATATAACAGAATAAGAATATGAAAGAATTGAATTGCCTTTACCAACATAACATACACACAATTATTATAAGATGTTTGTGAAACTGAACATGCTGGTAAAAGGGTTGCATACATAACATACATCAGTAGTCAAAATCAGATCGAAAGCACCAAATTACCATCAGAAAAGGTTTAAAAATTGAACAAAATTGTTCTCAGTATAAGACCAAAGAAAAAAAGATGTTAAATTAGCTGCTTTACTTATCTTTCACCTGTTTCACAAATAAGGTTTCAGAGTGGTACTAACTTCTCCATGGAATTCACCCATGGATAGCGTCCTGCAAACTGAAATTAGCCATCATCAAGACATTTTTGTTCGGATACTTGGTTATTTAATGGTGTGAAAAAATGAATAATGTACCCAATCTATGAAACCATTATAATCAGTTTAAAGTGACTACAACGTTACTAAACTAATATGTTTTATTAAAATAATCTCTTTATTATTAAGATGAGAGATAGATTAATGTAAGATGGAAAGAAAAAAAATGTATTTAATACATACCTCTTTCGATGCCCACAGCATTTACCATTGGCTGATGATTTCAGAATTCTATTTCAGTCTTCCACTAGACGTGAAAAAAGCTCATTTTTATAGATCAGGTTACTGATAGCAAAGTCTAAACCATCAAAATATGAGCACCATAAGTAAAGGCATTAACCGTCATTTTCCTCAAATAAATATCTGATGTACTTAAAGGATGATTATATATCATGGATTCACGATCGCAAGACAACAAAGGGACGCACGCGACCACAGACATAACACACTTAGTGAGGAAAAAAGAAAAAAAAAGATAACTGTTACCTTAGACGTAGTCAGTTCAAATGACAGATGTGCATCACCTTCTCTTCTCAAGCACATCAGAAGTCGGGTCTATCCCAATACATGCCACTGATCCAGCAAGGGCTTCAGCTATATGACAATACATTATAATATTATAAGTTTCTCCAACATCACCTTTAAGACCTGCAAATATCAATAAAAATGATTGATGACCATGAATTATTGGAATCACTGATGCGACATATCTATGGTCGGAAATTAAACCAAATTGTTGGTCTTTATATTTTTCTTATTACCAATAATACAAGGAACATGGTAAAGAAAATTATTGCAAATTGTGCATATGTAACATACATACATAGAATATACATCAACTGTACAATTTGTGGCCAAATGTGCCCATGTCACTCATCGGTTGAGATATAGCACATGATAGCAACAACCATTCGGCTGCAATGATAGAGAGGCCATATGGAAAATTAAATTTCTTTTCCTAGTAGAGCAGCAACAGTAATAGCAACAACCATATAACATGAACAGTGCAGTAATTGCAAATCATATGGCAACAATAATGAATAAAGGATCATCAGTATAACCAACAGAAGCCAGTAGTGCTTATCACTGCTGTTCCTGCCCCTGTTTTATATTTTGAAACCATCTAAAGTGTTTAGTGCCACATTAGTAAGCCTGCATCATTGCACTTCACCACTAACATTTCCTGATGAAGAGTAAAGAGATGAAAAATAAAAGGATAGAGATGATCATTGGTCCAACGATTCAAATCCTGTTTAAAATCCAAATGATGAACAAAACGAATGTTTGTAATATATTTTTCTCTGTAATTTGATTAATATGTAAAAATAACCAAATGATATGCACAAAACTTCACGGTGTAATTATACTTTAGTATTCTTTGTCAACCAAATTTGGCAAACTTGTATGAATCACTTACACTGTGAAATGCAAATTGAAACAAATGTTTAAAGACTTTGATATACCAAATTATCATACAATTTCAACAATTTAGACCTATGAACGAATGAAACGTGTTACATTTTTAGAAGCATTTATCTTATTCGCTTGATAATAATTTAGGGAGCTGTTAAAAGGAGAACAGAACTGAATAAAAGGATAATGGGATAGAGAAAAATGTAGTAAAGTGGAAAATGTTTATATTTGTTTTGAATATAAAAGAGTAATCCATCCTCTCCAAAATACCCCTCATATTTCTGTTCTCTTCTAAGAAAAAACGTGAACTCGTTCTTCATTCCAGTCGCCGCTTCAATTTCCACCACTGTCGTCACTAACCAAAATCCAACCATCCTTCCACTCTCCAGCTGTCGAGTTTCCACACCTCATACTTTCTAGCATACTGCATTCAAAGCCAATTTCATATCCAACCCTAATTCCTGATTTCCACAAATTTCAAGTGCTTATTTTCCACTTTGATTCGAAAAACAATTCATTGAAATATTGAATAGAGCAAAAGTTATGCATATCCATATTAAATTGTATAGATGAAGATCTGGGTGGAGAATGAGATGAGTTCCCCTCCATGATCTTCAATTTTCAACAGTTTATTTTGTAAAATAAAAAGATGAGTTGCTGAATTAGGGAATTACGTTTTAGAGATGAGCGGAAGAAATAATGATTTTGGTGGAATGATTAGTCCAATATATGAAAGAAGAGAATAAAGAAAATTACGACGAGGTCAAAAAGAATTGTAATTTCACTTTCTTTTTAAAAAAGAAAACAATGAATTATTCTTCTTTTAACCAAAAAAAAACGAAAAAAACTAAACAAAATCTTTTATTCACTCCTTATCCAAAAGGACCCTCTCTTTAGTGATTCCCATAATTTATGCATCCATACACCAACCAAACATGAAAAATGAGAAAAATATAAAATTCTATATTTAAAATACCTGTTTTTCATAACAATGGCAGTGTTATTATACACAATGAAATCACAAGTTCTATTAAAAAAGCCCACGCACCCTTCAACAAACAATGCTTCTGCATCGCCACCATTATCACCGCAGTCCGAGCAACTATGGACTTCCCACATCAAATTTCACGACACCACTGTTCTATTTCATTTCTCTATTACCGTGGTTTTCTTCTAACACTAATGTCTTCAATTGTACACTTGCGTTAAGATCCCAAATGGGCTTTTTAGGTGATTGTTAAAAACCAAACAACAGTTTAGATTGATAGCTAGTCGGGTTTTGGTTGTTAAAGGCCTAACGATGGTTTGGATTGATAACTAGTCGGGTTCTAGGGATTTGGTTAGTTGACAGAGGACTGAAGTTGCATCCCAGAGAAACAATATAACTCTGTTAGGTGTGGCTCGCATTGTGGGTACGTGGGTTGGATGGATAAGTCCCACATCGCAAGAAATATGACGTGTAACATGGTATATATATGAGATTGGTGATATGCCTTTTGTTATAAGTGTTGCCAAAGCAATGTATATTCTCATTGGGAATTCTATCCCTTTAGATGAAATTGAATTTAAAAAGAAGAGAAGGGATGCAAGCTTAGAGGCTGTAAGATCATAAGAAGAATTCTAGCGGAGGAAGAAGGGTTTTTTTTTTTCATGGATAACATTGGCCTAGATTTTCGTCATTGGTAGGAGAAACAAAATGGATCCAGAAAAGCAAAGAATATGTTTGTAAATTTTAGAATAAAATGTGGCTAAAGGAAGAAGAAAAATTGAGTATTTTTCCTTGTAAAAATTAAAAGAGATAACCTATCTATTCTATTTTAAAAGAAGGTTTAAGGTTAAAAAAAATCGATTTTTCCCTCCTCCACTTCGAATTAAAAACCTAATTAAAGTTGAAACTCATAAAAAGATTCAAAATGAGATAAAAACCGTGTTTTGAAGATAATATATTAAAATCATAGGAAATATTTGAAAACAAGTACATTGATTATGCAACATCAATTTAAAATTCAAATAACACATTAGAGAAAGTTTTAGAATCTTACATGTTGACAGAATTCAAATCAATGGTATATGTCGTGCTCTGTAATTTTTTATTTTGAAATATATTATATATTTGTAGCAAGTTATACAACAGATTTTTGTGCAATGGTATAATAAAACTGCAATCTATAAGCTTGTGCAATCAGCAAAAGAACTGCATATTGACCTACAAGCAGAGGAAGCGCAAATGGTAAATGGTAAGTGAACATAAAATGTTATAAATAGTAAAAAAATCGAACATTCGCTAATATTCCTATGAATAAAAATATATATCAACAATGTAATTTTGAACACTAATATGTCATAACAAAATTATACAAGGTTAAAATTTTGAAAAGGGAACAACAGAAAAGTTAGTAAAATTTTGAAATTTAATGAATATTATAAAATAAAATGTGTCTTATTAAGAGGAAAATTGATAAACGGTCAAAATTCACTAAGTTAGAGAGTAAAAAAACAAGAGAGAAAAACACATCATACATGTTGACTCGTTCTTAATGCCGTCAATGTCAATGCTATTAAAAAATCACACTACACAAGAAACAACCATAGCTAGCAATTGGATACTGGAAATAAAAAAAAAAATACCATTCATGAACTTTTTCGACAATGATTTATTTTCAGATGCAAAAAATAGTCAATAATTTAATATAACTATTGACAACATATTATTCCCTCATGTGCAAGAAGAAACACAGTTTGAGAAAATAAATATGATTTTCTGTTTTGAGAATAACGTTGACTTCTTCATAGCTCAAGAAGAAACATGATCTTCCATCACACGTCAAGAATAAATGACGACTTTTTCATGATTCAAGAAAAAAGACGAGTGTTTCCATTCACAGTTAAGAAAAAAAGATGATCTAAAATAATTCTATAAGGAAAGATAGTCTTCCTCTTTATCTTTTTTTTTCATTTCTGAAACATAAAAAGATATTCTTTCGTATTTGGGAAAAAAGATAATCATCCTTCATAATCAAATAAGAAAAATGATATTATGAACTACTTCGAAAAAGAAACTAATTTTCGTTCCATATTTAAAAGATGGTTTACCTTCGGACAATAAACAGAGAAAATTTTCATTCAATTTGATAAGAATGATGTGTTCTTTCACACTTTTAGAACAAAGATGATCTTTTTTCACACTTTGAGAAAGAAAATAATCTTCTTTTTAAGGAAAAACAGACTTCCTCCTTACAGTAGAAGATAGAATTTAATGATGTGAGTAGTTAACTTTCAATACATGTGTTTTAATTGTGTTGATGAGTCATTATTTCGGTTTCTATATGGAATATTATTGAAGCTTAAAAATATGACTCGTATGTAAATAACATCTAAAGCTAATGAAAATTCTGATTTAATGGTGAAAAATGGTTTTTCAATCCAACTTCTATATACAAATTTAGAGTACTTTAGAATTCCTAAAATTAGAATAAAATGAAAACGAAGGTAAATTTGAGAACAGAATTCAATGTTGATTGATCTACAATAAGTTGTTGTCAAGTAGGGATTTAAAATGAAAACATTAATTGAATTTGAGAAAAAACGTGGAGAGACGTTAAGAAATAGGGAGGTAAAATTGAATCTTAGTGATTTTAAATCCCTGACTAGTTAATATCCGTTATTGTTTCAGCATTGAACATACTTTATATCAGAGTCAAATATTATCAAATCAGGTTTAATTTTGTACTTGCTATCTTTCAATTGTCGTTTGAGTATAAAAGTGTTAGTAATTCAACCGTATCTCTTTTATCAAACTTTATTGCTTGTGAATATAAACATAAACTTCTTTCCTACCATTTGCATATATTACGTTCATAGATGTTTAAAGACAATGCATGATATTTAATTTTTAAAAAAATCATTTAATCTGCTATTGTATTTCTTGAACTCAATATGTATCTGCAAATGATTATTATCATTATCAAATATATATTCTTAGCAACACATAAGAAGGAAGTTGGAGAATTATTGGTCATATTTGAGAAATTGTTGGACTTATTTGCAAACAATATGTTTTTCGAAACGCGCTTTTCATAGTAGGATTCAACATTGACATAAGTCTTTTCAACTTTTTACAACGAAAAAACTTTTATCCGTCAAACAGTTTGATTTATATATGCATACAGATTATTGAGTATATATTTTACCTTCGCAAAATAATCAAAAAGGACACTTTGGTCGAGTGGTTAAGGCGTGTGCCTGCTAAGTACATGGGGTTTGTAATATATTTTTCTCTGTAATTTGATTAATATGTAAAAATAACCAAATGATATGCACAAAACTTCACGGTGTAATTATACTTTAGTATTCTTTGTCAACCAAATTTGGCAAACTTGTATGAATCACTTACACTGTGAAATGCAAATTGAAACAAATGTTTAAAGACTTTGATATACCAAATTATCATACAATTTCAACAATTTAGACCTATGAACGAATGAAACGTGTTCCATTTTTAGAAGCATTTATCTTATTCGCTTGATAATAATTTAGGGAGCTGTTAAAAGGAGAACATAACTGAATAAAGGGATAATGGGATAGAGGAAAATGTAGTAAAGTGGAAAATGTTTATATTTGTTTTGAATATAAAAGAGTAATCCATCCTCTCCAAAATACCCCTCATATTTCTGTTCTCTTTTAAGAAAAAACGTGAACTCGTTCTTCATTCCAGTCGCCGCTTCAATTTCCACCACTGTCGTCACTAACCAAAATCCAACCATCCTTCCACTCTCCAGCCGTCGAGTTTCCACACCTCATAGTTCCTAGCATACTGCATTCAAAGCCAATTTCATATCCAACCCTAATTCCTGATTTCCACAAATTTCAAGTACTTATTTTCCACTTTGATTCGAAAAACAATTCATTGAAATATTGAATAGAGCAAAAGTTATGCATATCCATATTAAATTGTATAGATGAAGATCTGGGTGGAGAATGAGATGAGTTCCCCTCCATGATCTTCAATTTTCAAGAGTTTATTTTGTAAAATAAAAGGATGAGTTGCTGAATTAGGGAATTACGTTTTAGAGATGAGCGGAAGAAATAATGATTTTGGTGGAATGATTAGTCCAATATATGAAAGAAGAGAATAAAGAAAATTACGACGAGGTCAAAAAGAATTGTAATTTCACTTTCTTTTTAAAAAAGAAAACAATGAATTATTCTTCTTTTAACCAAAAAAAAAACGAAAAAAAAAACAAAATCTTTTATTCACTCCTTATCCAAAAGGACCTTCTCTTTAGTGATTCCCATAATTTATGCATCCATACACCAACCAAACATGAAAAATGAGAACAATATAAAATTCTATATTTAAAATATCTGTTTTTCATAACAATGGCAGTGTTATTATACACAATGAAATCACAAGTTCTATTAAAAAAGCCCACGCACCCTTCAACAAACAATGCTTCTGCATCGCCACCATTATCACCGCTGTCCGAGCAACTATGGACTTCCCACATCAAATTTCACGACACCACTGTTCTATTTCATTTCTCTATTACCGTGGTTTTCTTCTAACACTAATGTCTTCAATTGTACACTTGCGTTAAGATCCCAAATGGGCTTTTTAGGTGATTGTTAAAAACCAAACAACAGTTTAGATTGATAGCTAGTCGGGTTTTGGTTGTTAAAGGCCTAACGATGGTTTGGATTGATAACTAGTCGGGTTCTAGGGATTTGGTTAGTTGACAGAGGACTGAAGTTGCATTCCAGAGAAACAATATAACTCTGTTAGGTGTGGCTCGCATTGTGGGTACGTGGGTTGGATGGATAAGTCCAACATCGCAAGAAATATGACGTGTAACATGGTATATATATATGAGGTATGTATTAAATACATTTTTTTTGTTTCCATCTTACATTAATCTATCTCTCATCTTAATAATAAAGAGATTATTTTAATAAAACATATTAGTTTAGTAACGTAGTAGTCACTTTAAACTGATTATAATGGTTTCATAGTAGATTGGGTACATTATTCATTTTTCACACCATTAAATAACCAAGTATCCGAACAAAAATGTCTTGATGATGGCTAATTTCAGTTTGCAGGACGCTATCCATGGGTGAATTCCATGGAGAAGTTAGTACCACTCTGAAACCTTATTTGTGAAACAGGTGAAAGATAATTAAAGCAGCTAATTTAACATCTTTTTTGCTTTGGTCTTATACTGAGAACAATTTTGTTCAATTTTTAAACCTTTTCTGATGGTAATTTGGTGCTTTCGATCTGATTTTGACTACTGATGTATGTTATGTATGCAACCCTTTTACCAGCATATTCAGTTTCACAAACATCTTATAATAATTGTGTGTATGTTATGTTGGTAAAGGCAATACAATTCTTTCATATTCTTATTCTGTTATATTTTCAAACTGGATTACATTGAAGAAATTTTAATGCTGGACGTGTGAAATTTCATTATTTTATGAAGTTAAACTTATCCATTCTTTAACTTGTTCAAAAAATTTCCCTACCTACTATATATCTTTGTTTGATTAGTTTGTGGGGTAACTACGGTTATTGTTTCAAACTTAATACAGATTATATAGTACCTTTAACGGTCAAAAGGTAAACACAGCATTACTAACAGCTCATTCTTTGCAGCAAAGACTTGGTTTATAGGACGATAGATCCAGTGGGTCTAACAAACAGTCAGCAGCTTTTTACCATTTTAATTCCAAATATTAACGATTGTAGTTAATATTTTTTTAACAAAAATATTAACTAAAAGAGTAAGGATTCAGCTGAATACTTCTTAATTTTAAATTGTACATCAAAACTACTTCTATTAAAAAAAGTCTTATTTGTTAAAAAAATGTTATTTATTAAAAAACATCTTATTTATTTCTTACGAAAAAATCACATTGTTTGTAAACATCATGATTTTGTACTTTAAAGCTTATGATACTTGATGCTTTAAACGTTTTGCATTGTTTATACTAACATATAAAGGTATAAATGTGATGGTGTACACTTCAACTTATAAAGTTGACAAAGTATGTTAAATGTACTATTTGCTTCCAGTTAACAATAAAACAAATAATGTGAATACTGTAAAAGTAACCCGAGCTTCATATTTCTTGATCTTGAAAGACATCAGTTAAGCATATTGTCATACCTGCATCAAAGAAGAAGCAAACTAATAGGAATGCAAAAGCCATAAATACAATGTGCTCGGAAGTAGCAGATCCATGTCCTACTTTGCAGTTACAACCTAGTACCCAAATCAAATACAGTAGTCATGAAACAGTATATATCTGGTATATTGCTTCTATCCTACATAACAATATAAGGTATAATTGGCCTTCTGCCTTATTAAACACAATGTGTTACCATCATTATATCTTCCTGCCAGAGGGATCAAAATATTCTATGAACTAAGAAACAACCAAAATTTAAGTTTCATATGTGCAGACTACTTGAGATTGGCAAAGATTACTAACTTATCCATGTCTTTTTCCCAATTTCCTGATCTGTAATATTTGTAAAAAACCTCTCTTTTATATGGCGTATTCATGTTAGTCAATATGGTTATGATTTTTTTCATAAAATATAATTATTAAGCCTTTTATATGGCATCTCAAACATTTGATTTGAGCATTTCGTTTGATTCTTTTCATGCCAACAATAATCTACACTTCGCTCTAGCATGACGCCACAACTGCAGTTTTATCTTATTAGAAAAGCATCATATCACAACTTTTATTAGAAAAATATATAGAAACTTAACTAAAACCAAGTATAACTTTTCATACACATAACAAATGTTGCACTGATAAGCTCGCAACACTCACATTATTTTATATACATTAAAAAAAAGGTTTTACCGTAATCTAAATTTAACAGTCATGGACAAAATTTAACAGTAGGGGTTTGTGGTAGTAGTTACAGCCCAACAGCAAGAGTGGTTTTACTCATGAAAGAAGTATAAGCTAATTGGTAATTGATTAGACATATGTGAATAATATCTGTTTCAATTAACAAACTGTTAGAGAATTTGTGAGTGGACAGAAAAAGGACTATTGAAGTGCATTTTGTTTGGGAAAAGAAAAGGTGAAATCAAAGTGGTATACGCTATTCTACCTTACTTAGATCTTACTCATATTTAGTAAGAAGCCTATCGATTTTGGTTCATTTTTCCTGGCTACGGAAAAAGATGTGCCTAGTATACCATTCAGAGGAAATGCATGGTGAACCTTTCATTCTTCTTATGTGAGTCGAAACTGAATATTCCTGAAATCATGATGCCATAATCAGAAACTGCAATGTGCAGAAATATTATTCTAGGTGCATAGGTTGCAATGGGTTGGTGAACCAATAAAATAGAGATCTTATAGTTAATTAATAATGGAATGACTACTGTATAAAACTAATAAATCTTTATAAATGCAATATATATAATCGGGAGTTCATATTTAGCGAACATACTAATTTCTTTCAAAAAATAAAATATTACTAAAATTACGTTCGCCTGGGTTTTGGTACAGAAACCTTTTTACATGTTCTCACCAAACACCACTACTAAAAAATCACTAAATGAACCCCAAAGAGAAGAAAAGAAAAAAGAAAATCATTATACTTCCTAGGCATGGCTATAGTTCATAAATAAATGAGCACTGGAGTTGCATACACAAAATGTGAGGGAGGGAGGAGTTGGTTCAAAACTATAAAAGAAATAACAATTCATGATCAAAAATAGTGTTAGAACCATAAAAACTCCACATGACAATTCACTTCAGTTGGGGAAGGAAGGAAATTAAATCGGTAGTGATGATCATGCTTATCAAAATTAGGAATCTTAAAATAGACATCTCGTTTAGAAGATTTTCAAAGTAAACAAATCGTGTAATCTTAGGTGATCATCCTTTGAAAATTCTTTAGTTGATCATGCCAATTCTGACGGCAAGTACACCACATGTGCAACATCTTTCTCTACCGTCACTGTCGTATGCTTGAAAAGCATGTTGCAGCAGCTGCCAGCTGCCAGTTACCATCCCTCAGAGAAAGGATGCATGTTTGCATATTATTTCGCTTTAAATACATCCTAATGAACATCTGTGTGAATATTTAAATAAATGAGTTCGTTGAATTCATGAATTATACAAATATTTTAACATGTGTGAAATTAGTGACAACAATTTTGGGTGAGAAAAAAGCTAACCACCAGGTAGATAGTGCATAGTTACAGAGTAGGTGAAGATTAGCCTGACATACGACACGAACTATCTATTATTAGTAATACTAAAAAAAAAATGTTCACTTACGCAGGCGTAGGCATGGAAGTGAGTGGCTGCAGATCAGGGCTTTCAGAGAAATGTCAACTTTTGAACTTGTATGAGGTAAGAACGTGGAGTAAACTCTCAGTATCAATGCATACACCACCGATCGAACTGTTAATTCGGATTTTTACCTTGTGATGAGCAAGAAACAGTTCGAATGGTTACCTGGTGATGAGCAAGAATAAGTAGCTGTATAAAAAAAATAGGTTTCAAGGGTAGTAAACTAAGAAATATGTAAGCTAAAATTATAGTGAAAAAACTTAACATTACTGAGGCAATTCCTTTACTTAAAACATTTTCATATTCAATGTTATGAACTATATGTATTCATTTATCGTTCAGTTATTCTATTAAAAAAATTATAATTGAACAAATCAATGACTTGGACCGTGTAACTGACTAAATGCGTTCATCATTGTAGTACATAATAGTCATGCTTAGAACTTGCAGATGCGGTGCAAATTCTCAAAGTTGAATCTTGCAATTATCAAAATGAAACCAACAAATTTATTAATATAAAGTTGAAATTTCAATACTCAAATGACAGAGTGAAACAAAAAATAAAGAACCTGAATTATCGATGGTTACAACATGGGCCTCGGAGACAAAATGACAGAGTGTTTGTCTCTTTGAAACAACCTGAAATTTCTTGAATTCATATTGAAGATAGGAGATCGGTTTCATTTTTTGAAAAATTGGCACTTTATTACTTATTTTATCGAATTAATAATGGAAAAGAAAAGTAGCATCGCAAAGGAAACAATACCTTGATGGGCGATCGTCAAAAAGTAATGGATAAAAATACTTTCAGTTTTTGACAGAAGCATCATTAGTAACTTGTAAGAACATTGATCTGAAGCTTATTTCACAGCTCCTTCCATGGCGTATATGGTCGTTTCCTTCACTTACATGAAAAGATAAAATAATAATAGTACTGTCAAAGTAGATTTTACTATACCAATCATTGATTCTTTATGCATCATGATTTTAGTGGATCTTCTCTGAGAAGGAAATATATCTTCCATAGTTGTAGCCAAAAGACATGTACAATTCATATATTTTGAAAAACAGATGAAACACATAAATATGAACACTTGCTTTCTTCCTTTTATATAAAGCCAATAATAAAACAAAGAATCATATGAATGTTATGGTTGTGAAGCTGTACAATAGTAAATCATATTTACAAAGAAAGATATATATATATATATATATATATATATATATATCCATGATCATATTAAACATTTACACAAAAATTAAAATATATTTCACAATGTGGGACTAATATGTTTGTTCCTATTTCCAATAAACAATCCGTTTCAATATATAAGCATGCATGGTTACAATTGAACATTTATCATGTCAATCGTAATTGCGATCATGCTTATTTATTTGGTATTCAAAATGGTGGATAAAATTGTGCGCTGTAGATAGCGAATGTGTGTCCAACAAAATAATTTAATTGAAGGTTGAACCACCTTCACTTGTTGTTTGTGCTCTTAATACCACACGTTCTATAAGACTTTTATGTGATATAAGATGACTTTAGCAACACATAGGTTGATATGTTTTAATGATGTTGATTTCTACAGTTTTGCTGCATACCAAATTTCTGTCAATGGAAAAGCATACGACACCCACATGTTTCTCATTTAATTTGGATACTACATTATTTTATGCAACAAATTTAGTAATCCCAGTATATTTATTCTTCATATCTATTTCCTCCTGATATACAAAAACACAGGTGCTAGCATGAAACCAATCTTAAAATAAATCATGATACAGAGAAGTTTCCTAAGATTTGGGCACCATCATAAGCAATTTCTATACAGATATCTCCTAGTTTTTTCCAATAAAAAATCAGACATACAACTTACTTTAAAACCATTGTACACTTAAAGTTATACAAAAGTTGACTAACATAAGTTAAATTGTCGAAAATTCCTGGAAAACATAACGAAAAGAAAAGGAAAAGGATCTACCTTTGAAAACTCATTTCAAATATTTATGTAAACATCAAATTGCAGGCTAAGTATCAGTTTAGGCGCAGAAGTGACCATTTGTGTAAATGTGAATGCTTAAAGAGATTGAGTGATTCCAAAATTTATCTTAAACAAATTGAGTGACTTATACAAATAGCACATGTTGTATGGTTTCCAAGGCATTGACAAAATAACTTAACAAAATAGGATTGCTTTAAATAATCTGGTAGATTGAACAACAAATTGGTGAATCGATAAATGAAAAAAATTGGGTTTTCCCAAAAACGTACCGAAACTGGAAGAAACCGTGAAAAATCTGAAACTCAAATCCCTAAGTATGAGACTTTCTCGACCACCGACGGGAAAGAGGTTGATTGTGCATAGTTTTTCTAAGCCAATGGAATTGCAAGAAGACATCAATGTTCCAAATAGCGAACTATATCAAAGCAGCAACTAATCAAATGGAAGGATTCAATTTTTTAGAGGATTTGTTGGAGTTTTTGTTTAGGATAGGTGAATCGATTGAATTAAGAGCAAGGGTTAAGTAAGAAACTTTCAGTATTATAATTAAAAAAAAGAGGATCGTTGATTTTCTAGAGGATGAGGGAAAAAGGACGAAGCAGAGAGATGGTAGGGGAGAAATGAGGAGAAAGAATCAGTGGAACTGTAGCTTTTCATTTTTAGCAGAGGAAATGAATTTTCAGCTGATGGAATTATGATGAAGCAGAGAGTACCCTATAACCCTAGTCGTTTTGTTTTGTATCTGACGGATGAAAGAGGAAGCGAAAAGCTGGCAGGAGAGCCGAAAAATATAAAACGCGACCTTTCAACTGACCAAAAACCAAGAAGACTTGTACGTGCTTGAAATCCAACTCAACAATAATATAATAGGATAGACATATCAAAAAACAGCTGAGTGTTGATTCACACCATAGTTGTCTTATCACAAATTAATTGCTTCAACCTTTTGTCCTTCCATAAGAAGAATACGACATGCATTTTAGCATAGGACAAAAACCATCTACATGCATTTTAGCATAGCCTGACTAATACATATTTCCAGCACCAATTTTCAGTCACAATAAGAACCGAATACGCCACTTGAATATGCTGCTACCTTCTATACCTATGTCTCTGGAAGTTAACGTACAACCGCATGATTCCACGCTCAAACGTGCACTTGAATCCTTTCTTCTGTGAACATTCCCATTCTTTATTGACAATCCTAAACGCCTGTTTTTTAGAGAGAAAAAAATTATGTCAGCTTAAAACTGAAAGCAGACTGTACAAATCACACACGCTAATATTTCATGTAGTATGAAAGAATAAAGAAAAAACAGCTTACTATGTCCTCATATGGTGGACCGGCATGAAATCTAATAATGCATGTCTCTCCATTGCCATCTTCTTCAATGGTATACGTTGGCGCTTTTGCCTTGTCGATGAGGTCAGGGTAAAATATATTGAACTTGTATCCCAGTACGACTTTTGGAGGCGGGTTGTCGTGACCGTAATGTGTCTGGTTGTATTTGTTCCACTCGTATCCAATATGAACACGGTTCAAATACTTCGGCTTTCTAGCCCGGTACTTAACATGCCACAAGTACACCTGTGAATCTAAATTGACTTCTGCCTCGGAACCAAATGTCATCTCGCCCTCCTCTGGCTCGAGTGTTGGTTCATTTTTCACAAAGTGATGTTGTTGGTCTTCTGCATAAAAGGGAACTACAGATTATTAAAATCTTCTGCGCAAGAAAGAATGAGAATTTTTTCAAATAAGACACTGATAAGATACACACCAGTCATGTCATCTGATATGAAGTCAACTTTCTCTTCATCGCTCTCTGTATCTTTGTTGCTTTTCACAACTTCCGTGTACTCCATGGGATGTTCTAGATGCTTTAAATGCATTCTTAACAGATCAGCATGGGTTTCCTTCAAATGTGCCTGCATAGATAATAGTTTCATTCAAGAAAGATGTTGACAGAGAGCATCTTTGACTACATGTACTACTCAAAGCGTACAGTTCATAACTAGGCAAATAGCCATGCTGAAAAGAAAAATTATGTTTAAAACCGAAGATATGCATGATCTATGATGATTCAAGGTCATCCATCCAACTAACTTTTTGTAACTTATGATTCAGGTTCATTATCACTAAACTAACATGCAAGATCAATCTAATCAGGTCACTTGTTAAACATATGAACTACTGTGCAAAATCCAAGTGGTTGATAATTTGAGCATCGGTCATGCAGCAGTACTCGGTTGGTGATTGTGGGAGGTTGGAAAAAAAACGCTAATTCACAGGAAAAATGCTGGATGGAATGTACCTTCGCTTTGTATATTTGAAGCCGTTTCAAAATTGCTTCCCAATATTCGACATTCTTTGCTGTTCCCGACTCCATCTTAGATTCAATCTGCTGTCGCATAAATTCAATCTCTTTTGATGATTTCCCATCTAAAAGATTCTTAACATCTGCTTCAACGCTCGAATGTAAACCTTTCTCTTCAGCAAAAATTTCGGAAGGAGGTTCTTCTCTTCTAATCTTAGCTCTATCTATTGCATCTCTTTTCCGAGCTTCTGCTAGCTCCCAAGTTGAAACCATAATCATAGCCTGCAAAGAAGATAAATCTTAGCATACAACTTAGAATATATATGTATATGCATCATCAAAAAACTCAAATCAAGCAACCTTGTGCTAATTGATGTGTCATGCACACAATACAAGCATTGCATTACACCCGAGCACCCAACAAGGTGGAAACCAATTAAATGTTTATATACCTAACGTCATAAAGTTCAGAAAATAAACCGTTCAAAAATCACCTCTACTAGAAATTACAAAAATCGCCTCTACCAGGAATTACTATCATGGACAGATGTACAATTTTAGTGATCTTTATCTTTAATAGTGGTTGTAAAAACCTTTATGCCTCAGTTTTTTATGAACGTGAACATACATATATACTTCAATCAAATTAAGAATATCATAAATCAATGAAAGAAGTAAAATAAAGATATATAAAATAAAAAATTAACAATATTAAAACAGAAACATCAATAAAATGAAAAGAGAATTTTGGATATAGAATAAAAATGAAATAACTAACACTCAAACTTTTCATTATAGAATATTACAAGAAAGTACAATAACCTAGCATGGAAAAAAAAACTAACATATCTAGGAAAGATAAATAATAAAGATAATAATTTTCAAATTTAAGAAACTCGTGTTTTGTTCAAAATTCGTGCATAGCATTATGTTTACCTGATAATTGTTGGAATTTTGTTACATAGTCCATACAACAATTTTATTTACTAGGATAATATATTTACTAAAATGTTAGCAGCTATATTCATAATATTTTTTAATATTCGTGAGAAATTCTTTGTCTATCCTTTTATATGCATGTGCATAGTGCGTGCCAAAACACTCTGCTATTTACACATTAATTGCCGGTAATGCGGCATTCTATGCAGTTAATTGTTATAAAAAAACTGTAAAGAAATGGAAATTAGATATGTACCTCCCAAAATTCTATATTAGTCTGTGTCGTTCGATCCATATCAAGGTGCATCTTAATATCATCGAGGAGCACTTCCATTTGTTTCACGGTAAGACCCTGTAGTCCATTTTCATTCACAACAATTCAGCAAAGACAGCCCAAAAGGAAAAGAAATGGATAGATTTTCATGTAGATGTTAACCAATTTTCAATGCAGGCAAAATACAGTAATACAAAAAATACACAGAAATCCTCACCTTAAACACCATGCATGGTTCCTTGAGATCTATATCGAAATCATCTGACACATTAAGATTCTTAGAAAGGATATCTATTGGCTTCATGCGGCCCTCGAGAACTCTAATTTTTGACCTTAATTTGCTTTGATCGAAGTGGAACTGTAAACGTAATTTATGTCACTTCAATATAGCTATTACTCACATAAATAATTTCAAAAGGACAAGATATATATATATATATATATATATATATATATATGTATGTATGTATGTATGTATGTATGTATGTATGTATGTGTGTGTGTATGTATGTATGTATATGTATATATGTATGTATGTATATATGTATGAGAAGTGACACCTCTTCTTCTCTTTTCTCCCAATCTTGGTATTCAGCTCTAGTTCGCTCACGAGCAAGCAACGCCTGAAATATAATTTGAATTGTACATTGAAATATCCTAAATTTAATCTTAGGATGAAGTAGTAAACAAGACATCATGGAATACAGACACCTACCATTTCTTCCTCATGTCTGGCCTTTTTCAGAGCTCTCTCCTCTCTCCATTTTTTTGCTTTCTCGAGCTCAGCCTGTGTAGAAGAAAAAGGGAGTGCGTTGTATCCAAAAGTAAAAAAAAAACAAACATTGAATTGCAGTTGGCCACATCCATATATGAGATAAAATAGGAATATCCAAAATATTGGATATTGAGCGTTCTTCAAAAATCAAATCAAATCAATTACTTTTAATAATAGGAGAAGCCAAGCATAATGACATGGCATCACATATTTTCTTTATTATTTATTTCTAACTGTCATTAGCTCTGTTAAAATACGTGATCAAACCAGATGTCGAGGGTTTGAGTTATGACAAATGGATGATCTCATTAACTATCTGCCTATGTATTGTTATGTCAAAAGTTACGATTTTAGTTCCACCAAATGCACAACCATTTAATACTAATATGCCAGTACTGGTGCTCTCGATTCATTTTGTATATATTATTCTTAATTAAAATATTAGCCAAACAACCTACAATTTTTGACATATTTCAATATAAAATATCTATAGAATTTTCTAGTTCATAAATTTACTTATGGAAAATAAAACTATTTTTTCATGTTACAACTCTAACAAATAGCAATAGAGTTCACTACTTTTATCAGAATGCTTAAATTTACAAGAAAGTTAATAATAAAACAAAATTCCATATATTAGATTGTTTTTGAACGAATTAAATTAAAATCATCAAATGATATACTTTGTAAGATTTTACTATAATAATAGTTTAATCACAATTATTTGACTCTAATATTGCTTGAATCATAATGATTTTGTTCTTCATTACTTAGACAATTTTTCTGGCATTATAATTAATACATTTACAAACCATGATGAAAAATTGAAGGAAAAAACATAGATCTGCAACTTACAAACTAAAAACCTTATAGCTCATCGTTATACAATTATAATGTTAATATCATAATGTTTCAGCATCCTCTGTGTGTAACACATAAGTTACGCACTAGTATATCTTTGCTATTAATAACCAGAACATCCTATTTTCAAATGTTTCAACTATGCCACAATAATTCCTTCTCCAAATGAATAAGTGGGAGCAGGGTAGGAGGGGGAGGGGTAATACTGAAAGATGAATTACTTGCACGTGAATATAATGTATGCAGCACATCTCACATCGTACATACATTCGGGTGCACCATCCATTCATTGAACATACAAGTTCATTCAAAACTATGTGTGCATGATATTGTGCATATCGGTGAATATAATAATCATGCAAACCAAAAGAATATCAACCAAATTAAAATTAGCACACATAACATGGGCAGGAGGTGTGTATTAGTAATTGAAAATGTTTTGTGCAACTTGTTTTTAGAGGCAACATTCAGAAGCAAGCATTTCTCTGATTTCCACTAACTTAGCACTTCGAATTAAGATGATGTTATAGTATCACATGGATATTACAGACAGACACAACCCACATGATGAAATTATGAAAATGTAATCGTGAAACGGAGTAGTTGTCCTCCTATAAAAATTAAGGGTGAATGCAACAAATTTTAATGGAAAAATAACAAGGTATGAAATCAATATATAAACATATACACTATAACATCTCGAACGATAAGTTTCCATTTTGCTATTAACTTCAATAAAACAATAGCATTGAATTTTAATGTTAAAACTTATCACGTACCATTCTTTTCTTTTGTCTTCTCTTCTCTGCTTTGACAGATATGTCAAATGATCGACCTTGGACAACATCACGTGCAATCTTCTTTCTCCAAACGAAGCTGCACACAATAATTAAGTTGTCAAGCTTTTGAAAAGTAAACAATCATATCACATTGAGAGACCACATGCATTGACTTTTATTCCATGATAATCAGGCAAAAAGAATAATCAAGTCTACATAAAATAACATCATCTTGAAACATAGTTTGAAGTGCTAAAATTCAGTTCTGATCACATAGCAGTCAAAGCCACAGATTGTCAAGTCTTGTGAACCTCGGACAAGTTGAAACTGCCAGATATTTTAATTTAGCTACTCAATAGCAAGAAAAGCGAGGTCTTTTCCCACTTTTGCTCTTATTGGGATTGGGATGTTCTAAAATGTGCATATCCTTTTATTGGTAAATTCAGTTGAAGCAAAATTATACTGTCAGATATTGGTATAGACTTCATTGTGGGTCTCCTTGTAGTTGCTGATTGCAGGAAGATTATGCTGAGAGTATTAAGGCTGAATTTCATATTCTACACCTATTTTAAAGTATATAGGATAAACAGTTAATTTTCACTCTTCATACCACACAAAAATCTAGACGCGAGCATGATGTGTTGTTGGAAAGCATCTTTTTTGTTCTCAATTATAAATATTTAAAACCAATGCAGTACCTAAAAGGCATTGTTTCGGTTTCAAAGAAAAGTTCGATACTAATAGTGTGTACATGAATACCAACTTATATAATTCAGATGAAACTAAAATCCTTACTTTTCGCCCAAATTAGAATCACCAAAGGGGTTTGAACAGTTTGAGTATCCTGATATTGCTTGCGACTTTAGTTTCTTTGCAACCTTCATTGCCTACAAACACATCCAACGAATCAACAAAAATACTCAAAAGTTAGAAATACAAACAAATTTTCTTGAAAATAATAATACCTTTTTCTCTGACTTCTTTGCTACGTACTCTACAATCTGCTTCTTGGTGATTACGGAAGACTTCGTTCTTTTGAATTTTCTTCTAGAATGGGGGCGCACTTCTCTATATCTAGCCATTGTGAACTCCTAATCTGAGTTTGAAGGTCAAATTTTCAACTGCCTGATTCTATTAAGTCCAAAAATTACAATACATGCAAATTCGAACTATGCATACGAAATACTATGTATGATATTTTGTGGAATAAATTGATAAGATTCAATTGAAGTAATTCGAGGTTCTCCAGTAAAACTGGAAATTTTCTTTTACTATCTCGAATCTATATTATATAAAGATTTCGATAGCCCTAGTTATAACGCTCATTATAAAGAGCGAGCGAGTGGGTTGGGTTCAGAAGACGGGGATACGTTTTATGCGGATCTAATAATAAACGGCGGAATAATAAAAGGCGGAAGAATAGCAGGGTTATATGGGTTATATATAAAAAATATGCTTTGGTTTTATTTTTAGTAATGACCAAACCATCCTTCTGTCGCTTTATTTTTAACAAATATAACCGCACAACGGTGTAAAAACCGACCGTTCGATTGTATAACTTTGATAAGAAATCTGACTATACAAATCAACTTCACAAATCTGACTATACAAAACTCGATGCAACTTTAACAGGTAAGAAACTCCACCATATGACATTGTTTTCAACCCTTTCAAAGCAAACTTTCACCTCGCTGCAGGCTTCTCATTGTTAGGAAAACTACTTGTTAACTTATCACTAACATGGTGCAATGCTCTTGTCTACATATGATTTGAAGCATTATTAATTTGAAGGCAATAACTTAACTCATTGGTGTGTAGTGGGAGAATGAAGAAACGCTAAAAATAACCAAAAATTTGCATATATACATCGAAATCACTAATGATTTGAACTTTATCACCGTTTTAGATATTACGAACAAAACTGTTGCTTCTTCTCTTGCAAAATCATATTCATTTTCCCACCAAAGTTGGGAATGATATCCTTCAAATGATACGAGTGTGAGGAATTACTGATTTTATTTGCTACAACTGCGGCCGTCAATAAACAGTAATAATGTTTATTAAGTGGAATTTTCCAATTGTGACAACCTGCCCTTTTCGACCCTTGAAAACCAACATAAATACGCTCATTATATAACATGTCGAACGATCTAGTGCTGAAAAGGCAGATTGTTGGGGGAAGAAGGTAGGTAGAAGAAAACAGAGAAAACAAACAATAGAATCTCACAGCGGACTGAATAACATATAATATGAACAGTTCTTTACAAAAATCAAAACTGTAATATGCATATCTCACATCAGCGTACACAAATCAATAGTTACCAGCCCAGATAATTATAACAACCTGCCATCACAATTGCTGATAACTTCAACCAAACACTGCAGCAGAATAAAATCAAATACGAGCAATACATCTTCGCCCTCCAGCTCGTCTCCTGAGCTCCATAGCATCATAACCTGAACCTGTAATACTCGTTCTGACCCGAGCATTATAATAAAAAACACCTGAGTCAGTCTCGAAAACCAGCATGAGAATACACACTCAATTTTGAATTATTAAAGTTTCCAAATCCTTTGAAAAACAAAGATATCTCATAAGACTACGCCCCACATAAAAACGACGGGTTTTTACCTTATGATAACCAAAACATTTCATATCAAGTCCTATGATATTATAATAGTGTCTAAGTACAAATACTTATTCAAATAGCTGAAATTGTTATATTAATTAAATTCCAGAATACTAGGCTCACAATCAAAACCGTTAAGGCATGTATTGGAGAATGGATTTCATACGAATGACTAGGCACTAGGGTATCTCTTGTGACAGTACACGTCTAGAACAGCGTACCGAGGACCATGCCGGGATCCCCTGCTACACAAGACTGGACTATCCCTGACCTGGATAGACTGAATATGCTATCACCCCGGGTGTTCCCGCCTTACTCGAGCCCCTTCCGTAAATCAAAGTAATAATAATATCCGATGGCATCTTGAAAGGTGATAAACATACCCTAATTGGGTGCTACCCATTTAGTCTTGTTGCATCTCCCTTGCTTTTCAGTCATTCCCGATTGATGAGGCTAGAGGCTATGATTACATTTTAAGGAATTTTCATTTAGAATGCTCATTGTTCTCCAATGAAAATGTACTGATAGCATTCATTCATACAAGTCCGTTCCGGGTTCGAACAAACCAAAGCCACTATTCATACTACATCCATTTTGGAACCCCCCTCAAGATTACACTACGAGGAAAAATGCATTTTTCGACAGTCGAAAACTGTCGGCGGCCGTCGGAGGCCTCCGGAAGCCGTCAGAAAATGCCATAGGAAAATAAGGCGTCAAGGTGCAGTGTTTTCGACGGCTTCCGACACATCTCGCAATTCGTATTTCGACGGCTTCCGACACTTGTCGAAAGCAGTCGGAAACCGTTGGAAAAATTGATCTGAAAGCGGTCAAAAGCCGTTAACCTAAAAGCTATCAAAAGCCGTCGGAAGTCGTGGGAAATCTGCTGCAATTTTTTTATATTTTTGCTGCAATATAGCCTTCCATCCACATTTTCCATACAAACACTTTTCTACCAATGCTGCAGAATCCAAATATAATATTCCAACCAAATATCAAAAACCAAAATATACACAATTTACCAAACAAAAAATACATAAAATTAAGTCAAAACGCATAATTTTACAACAAAACAGCTAAGTGTATCATAACATAGTACATAAATCAACAACTGCCTCCACCATCTACCAAATCATACAAAACAGAAAAAAAACATACGGACCAAAGCAATCAATCAATCTCCTCCAGAACCAAAGCCCACAGAGGAAGGGAAGCGGTCACCATACTACTGCATGTACTCGGCGATACGTTGGTCTAGCAACTGTGTGGTCTCTATGGCCTGCCGACGGTTCTGCTCCTCCAGCTGCGCCACTCTAGCCCATCTTCGATCTCTGCTAGATCGATCCGAGCTCTAATCTGTCTACCCCGTCTCTGACAACTGGCCTGTAATAAATATTTAATTTAGCTTTGTGATTTTTCTATGTGCATGTGCAGGTATGTGAATGATCAGCAGTGTGATAATGTTATTTAATTTAGTTTATGCATGTTCATGTAAGTGTATTTGCATGTTGATAACATCTTAGATTGTGGTAACACCAAATAATTACAGTGATTAGATTGTTGATTATATTTTGAAATACTATAAGTTTGAAAATTTTAGCATAAGTAAAGTAACCATATGGAAGGATGAGAGCGTTAAATTTGAAACTACTCTGTTTTCTACCTCTCAAATGAGTGGAATGTTGGCCAATTTATAGATACGAATAGTTATGTCACCCAGCAAAGGGATAACTATTTTGAAATAAAATGACTAATTTTAAAAAGTAGTCTGCAAATTGGTTAAGAAGGGCCATGCGACTAAACTATGAAACTGTAGACTGAATGAGGCTGACAATGTATTGGACAAACATCAACCATTACAAAACTTTATTTTGCATTTTAACAAATTACTCATCATTTGAACTTAGAATTTACACATATTATATGATGGGAAAAAACATTTATTGATGTAGTTCCCACAGCATAAACCGCCATTTTGATACTGAAACACTAAAGGCCTATATTTACAAATTATTGCAGTCATATGTAATCGACTCTAGTAAAGTATTTGTACTTCATATTTGTATGTTCATTTATACTTGTTAATCAAGATACTAGTCCTAAAATGAAGGAAAAATTAGCAATAAAATAATTTATGTCGATGCAAAATAATTTTATCCTTGTATAATTTTATTTCAAAACAAATGTACAAGTACTCGTTCAGTTTATATATTTCCATTCAAAAATCATATGTTACTCGAGTATTTTCAAAAATGAATCCACATGTACATTAGTTGCTAATAAATAAATACAAATATGTCGTCAGAAGCACCTAAGGGCTTTTATGGCAAAGTAACTCTATTTCAAAACTCTGTCCATTACCATTTTGTCGCATAAATTTCTTCCTGATATTTAATGCAATAAAATCAAAGCTACAATAATTTACTCGTTAATGAAGTTCTAACCATTACTTATGTATAATGTATACATTTGAAAATATGTTCATTTGGTCGTTTTTAAATTATGATTCAACCATTTATTAACAAAAATAATAGTACGTTACATTACGAGATATCACTGCTTTTGATCTCTTTAACAGTAAATGTGACAAATTTATGCATGTGTACAGCATATATCCGGCAAACTAAATTAAATAACATGTCCATGAACGTGGCCTTCCTGACGTCGATCCACCGTCCCAAATTCAATCGCAGCCGTTCACAATGTAGAGTTCGACGAGCTCTTCGATTTACTAGTTGGAGATTTATGACGAAAGCTTACAGATTGGAGGAGAATTGACGAAGAATGAGATAAACTGTCGGCCTTTAATTCGTTTGTGGCGACTACGTTAAAACGGCGTAGGGTTTCACTGTTGCAACGTATTTATAAACGTATATATACATTATTTTAATATTATTTTCAAAATTAACGTGTTTTTTCAAACGAACTCCAAACAAGACGTGCTGCCAGGCGTTTATAATGTTTTACTCCTATATCGAACACAATGGAACATTTTTCGAGGCCTAATTCGATCGTATGTGGAAGATAGCTTTTTGAATCGAATTATAATATTAAATTCTCGATAACTTATTTCAACGCGTTTCTATTCCGTACGACCAAATGGTAACTCCAAACGCTACGAAATTTGAAATCTGATAATAACACACTACTACGGATCCAATGGAACTAGTTTCATCAAATTCCGAGACTATGCCCCGAAGGCTATTTTAACGCGTCGATTATATCGAGCAATTTTCAAAATCGTCGAAATCATTTAAATTTTCAATTCTTAAAACTTACTAACTCCATTATATTTCAAATATAATTTATATTCATATTATAAATCATTTCGATTTATTTTAAATCAAAATTCCATTATCTACACTATTATATATATATAAGGCACTACTAATTGATATATAAATTTCAAACTTTAAATTTATCGACTTTTAATTCAATTCAAAAGTCCAATATTATAATTAAAATCCAAATAGAACTTAAACCAATTATAGAAATCATTTCCATCCACAATCACACCAGATTCACAAATTTACCCGATTTTCAAATGTTAAATTACCGTCTACTGAATATGTTAATTGCTATATTTGAAATTGTAAACCATTTCACCGATTCTTCCATATTCAAAATCAATAAATAATTCAAATTCAACATTTGAAATGAACTAAATATTCAAAACTAATCGACCAAAATTCTGAGTCGTTACATTCCTCCCCATTATAAAAATTTCGTCCTCGAAATTGCTAAGGTAGGAAAAATGCTACCAACCCATTTACTTTTCTAAACCCACTTAATTAAAATCCTACATTCATTTCTCTTAACCCTTTTAGTTTTTATCCAAAACAATTGGCTTTCATTTCTAATTCACAATCCTTGATTTTTCATACAATTAAAAAATTTCCTAACAAAATTTTAAAATTTTTCTAACACCCTAAATTTTTGAAATTTTTAGATAGAGTCTCCTTTGTACGAAGAGCCTTTTACAATATGACAAGAGAGATAAATTTATATACATCGACCCACACAGTCGGAAAACAAAATATATATCAACATCAAGAAAATATACACAAGGAAAAGGTTGCAAAAAAATTTAGCTTCAGGGACAACAAGTTTGCTTTTTATACTGAAGGATATTTTTTAGTGTAAATTGAAAATGATAGTTACAACTATCATTCTGTGATTTACACTAAAAAGTGTCATTTAGCCTAAAAGACAAACTTCTTGTCCCTAAAACTAAATTTTTCTCCAACTTCTTCCTTGAGCCTAAAAACCTCTATCAATATATTATCATTTCTTCATTCACATAGTGTTATTCACTTTATTTTATACTGAACGACATTTCATTCCATGCTAATTTATTATAAACCATTTAATAAAATTATTTCTAAGGTTTATTATAGACATTCCTTATCACTGCTTAAGTTATATTCAACTTATAACTTAAGTTCATACCCCAACTATACTCCCAAGGTCATATTTCAATTTATATTTAATTCATTCACCCTTAAATTGAATTCGTTTTCTTGGTTATCAATTACTTAACCTTTTAAGTTGGTTATACTTTTCACTTTCCCACTTTAATAAGTTATATACCTTATTTATTCGCAATTCCTTGAATTTTCCATTTAAGTTTATTCACATTCAATATTTATAACCTACAGTTATATAATCACTTCACCATTTATATTTATTTTCAGTTTACTCCTTTTCAATTCACCCTTCATTAAAAATTAAATTTTTTGAATTTCCATTCTTTTACCATAATACCAAACCATTTTCATTTTGGTTTACCATTTCATTTTCAATTCATTTATCAATAAAATTTTAAATGTTGGTTAACGGTCAATTAATTCAAATTCAACCGATTAAATTTCAAACAGCAATCAATATAATTTTATCATTTCGTAAGTGGGTTTAACTTGAAGTAGGAAATTTAGTACTTCGTGAGTGGTTTGAAACACTCATCTGAATTCCGTGAATCATAAAAGCATGAACGGTTGACACAAGATGACCCGGATATGGTGATTGCAGCCACGGATAGACGGACACGCACATGCATCGAAGGACTTTGATTGAACAAATTCCGAACAAGCATTCGCTTTGAAGATGAACTACCGTTGCGACTCACAAAAATAAAGGATTCGGCCTTGACGACTGGCAGCAAGCAGAAAGATAACTGGACAGAAGCAAAAGTTTGTCGGCAACAAGCAGCGATAAGGCAGCCTTCGAGTGCAGCGGAGACAAGCAGTTGCTCTATCCATCGAGAAGATCTAGGTGGACTTCGACAGTGGGTGATGGACGCAGGCAGAGGACCTCGACGGTGGGTGGTTGCAAGGAAGCGGCTTCGGGAGGCGGAGCCAGGAATGCTGCGCGTAGGCTACTAGGTGGAGGAAGAGCTCGACAGGGGACAGTCGATGGAGGAGAATGGAAACAGCTCGATTTTGGGTGACTCGTGGGGCAGAGGCGAAGGATGTGACTGGCCAATGGGTGCTAACGACAAAGAGTGATGGTGACGAAGCGGAAGGGGAGGCTGCAGGGGGTAGTGGGGGTCTCGCAAGGAGGCAAGGAAGTGGTGAGGTGAAGGGAAGGATAAGACTTCGGTAAATGTTGGCAGCTAAGTGGAGGGCGGTGATGTAGGTGGAGGCTCGAGCGATCTTGGGTGCATGGGTTTCAGGACAATGACGATAGTTGACTAGGCGGGTGTGATGGGTAGAGGAACTGGAACGAAGGTGGATTGCGGCCTTGGTGGACTGGCAAAAGGCATGGAGAAAGCGGCATACGAAAATGGACGTGAGGAAGTGATTGGGTAGAAGTTAGAAAATGATGGGAGAGAGAGAATAAGAGCGGGCGGAAGTGTGTGTGTGTATGAGGAGTGGGAAAAATATATGTTTTTATATATTTTGTTATTTTAGGTTTTCATTTCTTTGTTTTGAAATGAGGGCGTAGACTAATGTTTGGGCAAGGTGATTTGATGCAGAGTTCATAATAAAGGTGGAACGGTAGTTTATTTTTATAAAATATTATTAATTATTTAGGGTAACACGTTTTATACGTCAGTAGTAATAATAGACTTTAATGCACTGGCAAATTTTTCTAGTCGAAGCGATAAGATGGCAGCACAAGAAATTGAATGACTGAGATATTTTATTAAATGGTTAACATTACAAACCGAAAACCGATACTTACTAAAATTTGACCACTTAGAGTTGCATATCGGACGCCAAAACACAAAAGCAAATATACCACAGAGATCACCGCGATGAGACAAATCAAATGGTGCAATAAAATCCGTATTACGACAATCGTGTCAAAAATCTACTGTTGTCGCTAGTTACCCCGATTAGAACGTACGTCAAACGATAAATCATGATAAATGGAGCTAGAAAGATCAGATATGGACGAAAAAATGTTTCAATCGTAAAACTTTCTACATCATTTCTATGTAAAAATATTTATATGTCAAAAAATAATATTTTCCACTAAAATATTAATTGATTTTTGAATTAAAACTCAAAACTGATAAATTTACATATTTCACAACAAATAAAATTTCTTTTACTATCACTCATTAGACGCATTTCAAAATTAAATTTAACAATTTTTCTTATTCTGAAATTATCATTTAATTCACTAAATCTTAATTTGTTAAAACTCCGATCACGCAACTTACCGAAGTAAATTTTAAATAATAACATAAGCTTCATTTAATAGACATTCATTCATTTTAACTTAACACTTACTATCTTAATTTCTATTATAAATATATCAGAACCCAATATCATTAATTCCGATTTTAATATAAGTTGCAGCTTTTATTTTATTACAACCTGTCATCATTTTAGAATTGTGTCATCTTAGACTTTCAATTAAATGTTGTAACTCGTGTTCTTCTGTTACTTACATATATCAATCTCTTATTCAAAATGAATTTTACTATTTCTATTATTAATTATTCACAACTAATATCATTCAATTTATCTTTTCAATATAAATCATGAAATTATATATATATATATATATATATATATATATATATATATTAACCATTTTTATTCAAAAATTTAATAAAATTAATAATTTAAAAAAGTTAGAAATACTGGTCGTTTCAATCTTCCCCACTTAAAACTTTTCGTTCTCAAAAAGGGGTTAAGTAGAGAATTTAACACTACGATATATTTTATTCCAAAATAATCAACTTATAAACTTTAAAATCTTATTAGAATACCTTTATTACACTTTAACTATGCCACTCCAATCGGCTTACGGAAATTACAACTTTATAGAAAACAAGTTATAAAATTTTAAAACCTCAAAAAATTTCTAACACCTGGATTTACGAAAAATTTCGGCAGCATCTCATTTGCGCGGCTCGATCGAAAAAAAATTCAATACAATATATAACCCAAATATATATCAAATATACATCTCATCTCAATGATGATGCATCCCGTACGAAAAAATATAAAAGTGTGGTATGTAATCTGATATATGTAGCTTATTATTATTAATATGAGCGAGTTCGCTCATATCAAAGCGAGCAAAACCGAGTCAAAACGCATATACGTCCAAAAGGTCTTCGAATGTGCTATCTCAACTAAATTTGAATATTAGTTGTTTATAAAAGCTATAAAAGCAAGCATGAGTTTTATAGAACTATATAACATAAATTCTTAATTTAAACTATAAGCATAAGCATTAATAAAAACAAAGCAACCAGATAAAACATGGTAATACGACGCAACTACAAGGATGATGTAGTTCTACGAAATTATAATGATGTAAAGGCTAAATTCAAAAAGAAATTTTTATAACAATTATGTGCAACACATAAATGTAATGCAACGGATAAGGATGATGTTAAACTACATGCAACCAAACAGCATAGCAATCCTAATCAACGAATAATCATAGCTAGCAATCATATATACAATCATTTTATTAAAATCCATACGATATATATATGCCATTTGAATGTATAACAATTTTGATCTCCTATTCGAATATGCAATTTTTTTTTCGAACTAGTATTGGTAACGTGACTGCTCTAGTGTGGACTCTAATCCGATTTCTTGATTAGAAACTTCCATCCTCCTTATACAGTAATAAACTGTGATAGAAAACTTCAAATTCGTATCAAAAATCCATATCAGTGTTCGTCATCGAGAATCGAGCGAACAATCCTAAATCGAAAAGGTGCGAATTACCTTAAAATTATGTAACGATTCAAGATTTTCGACTTCCGAAAATCGACATTAATACGTCCACTGTATCAACTGCCGAGCAATCGAGGGCCGGAAAACCGAATTGTTAGGGTTAAAGAAGAAGAGGTAGAAGAAGAAAGAAAGAAGAAGCAACAGAAACAATATCAGAATCTCTCAATCGCAGCGGAACAACATATAATAGATGGATGAATAATCTTTAAATCAAAAGAACTGTACATTTTATACATTACATTATCAGAGTCAATATACAACATCACACAATAATGGATAGTTATATAAACCTGTCCCCACAACTGAATACACAGCGAAAAAGATAATATCATATACAAGTGATACGCTTCCCCATCCAGCTTGCTCCTGATCTCCACAGCATCTCCTGAATTCCAGAATGACCTGATAACCTGACTCTAGACTGCCCATGTGGAAATTGGTGGGCACCCAAAGTTTAGGAAGGGAACAATAAACTCCATGTCAGTCATAGGACTGGTGTGAGAACTTAAAACAGTTTATCTTTAAAAACAAACAAAGAAATATTTTAAAATAGATCCGCAATGCTTTTAGAAAATGTAACTACCATAAGGCCTCCCGCCACACGCACAATGCAAACGTAGAATTGGAGGAGATTTCTCCTTATGATAGTCAAACATGCTTGATACGCAAATTTCTTTGATATTATTACTATAAGTGCAAAGTGTAGGAAAACATTTCGAAAGTATAATATAAGTCTTAGCCGGCATAGTCATTCCAAACTATGCCTACTATAGCTACCATCTAAGCAGTGGTGACCACCATAAGTAAATGGCAGGTTCTACAACTAAAACCGTACAAGGTGCGTATTGGAGTTTGGATTTCCAACAAATGGTCAGGCCAAGGAACTTCCCATTGCCACATGGGTACGCCTCTAGAAAGACGCCTCGAGAACTTAACCGGATCTCTGCCAACACAAGGTCGGGTTACCTCTGAACTAGGTAACTACTGACACGAGTATGCCATCCCCCGGTCGTAACCGACCTTTATCCCGGGATTCACCAACAACCACAAAGAAATAAATTTTGCGGCAACCACATAGGTTAAGTATCTGGGCTCCATACCTTAATACCACCTCCATCCAGAAGGAAATGTACATACCCTATGGGGGCGCTATCCCCAAATAACCTTGCTGATTCTTCCTGTTTTGACCATTACCGGGTAGTGAGGTTCGACGAAGTCTTGTCCGCAAAGCTATGCTTTTCACAAAAGCCACACTTTGATCAACAAATGATCAGCAGCGCTCAGCATGCCACGTTACCAAATGAGGAACATATCACTAGTAACCATTAGCTACATAACCTTTGAGCTCGTATGTCTCAGAGAAGGGTTTTAAGCTAAGAGAATAAATTCTCCGCCACCAACAGAAATGTATTTAATAGAAACTAGCTTTACATCTCAAATTGTAACGTCAGACACACATCCATACAAGTCCGTTCCGGGATCGAACGGAACCGAAGGAACTTCCAAAGAAGCCCTTGCTATCCGGATATCCACTAATCACGTCCGGAATTCCCATCACAAAGGGTGATAAAATCTCTATATTAGGGATCAGCTGATGCAGAGACATTCGACGGTAATCCTTCCATTTCCGAAAATATCCGGTCTTCAACACCGGTCTTCAAATTGTATCCATTACGACGTATCACTATTCAGAATGGGATTTATGACCCAAAGGTCCTCTCCTGGCTACACCGAATAACGAGCGCTTATTTTAAAATAAGTGTAGCATTCAAATTCAAGCAAGCCACAACAAATACCCATTTAAAGGTAAATATTGATAGTCGGTTATTTAACTATCAATAGATATGCACATCATCACCAGATTCCAAACAATTACCCAAATTATTTATTTTCCAAAAATATCTTTACAAGATAAATTTTTTCCACACTTCAACCATTTGAAAACAAATTTCAAATCACCTTTCACCTTTACAACTTTTGAAAACAAATTTCAAATCATTTTCCTTACGCGGAAACACTTCCAAATATTTATTCATTTTCACTGGAAATTTGTCGAGTTATACTTTAAAATAATTTATAACACTTATCCAAAATATATCGGGAAAACACTTTGAAATAAAACTATTTTTCTTTAAACACTTTACTTAAAATATTAGTTATAAAAATATTATACCAATATTACATATAACTTAAATCCAAACCAATTTTCAAAATAAAATTAGTAGATAGAGTATAACTCTTTAAATAACTATTTTCTAAAACAATTATTGATTAAATCTTAGAAATAATCATTTCTATATCAACTTAATAAATCTTTACTTAAAGGATTCAAAACAATTTAAGAAGTAAATTTCTCCAAAGTATCGTTTTCAAAACTAGAATTATATATATATATATATATATATATATATATATGTATGTATGTATGTATGTATGTATATATATATATATATATTTATGTATATATCTTTCAAAGCTATTCAGAAATTTTATTCGGCTTTCCAGGAAGAATATACTTTCATTTCAAAATGGTTCATTTAAACCATATAATCAACACAATCAAGCAATTTTAAATCTAACTATTTAAAATTTAAATCGAAACAAATTCGATTGAGTGAGAAGTTCTTACCTTGCTTCCAATACAGTTGCAGTGTTTCGTTCCTTATAAAATTAAATACACGTTTAATTTTACCTAAAATTCCACTAGCTTAAATAAATCTCAATCCAGCTCCATTGCATAGTGCTCGTCAATACGAATCCAATGCAAGTCGTTTCGTCCAAAACGGACCTCGTATGAAAAAGTTATAATGTTTTAAAGTTTACACGATTTTAATATAAAGCAATTTCATTTTTCTTAACCTAGAATCAATCCAGGCCATTGCTATTTGTTTCTCCTCCAACAGGTAATCCACGTTTGAACAAACCAATTGAGCCGCTACCTACCTCCAATTATCGCGACCACCACACCGCCCTAGAGGCCGATCAAACACCATCGATACATGCGCCAACCCTAGCTCCTCCCACGGCCCAAACGACGTGAAGCTCGGTCGAGCATTTCACTCGAAATTCGTGCACGAACTTCGGCCGTTAGTAGCCATTTTGCCAACGATCCGCCGCATTGATTTCAATCATAACCGTTGAATAGAGAGATCTTGATGCTCTCTACAAGTTTTGTTTAGGATGTTTCTTTTAAAAGTCGATGGACAAGGAGATAAACGAGGAAGAAGATGGTGCATTACCGGCCATTGAAGAATATGCTGGCGGCTAGGGTTAGAGGAAGATAGGATTTGCAAATAGAAGATAATAAGTCCTTTTATAGAAAATTCTGAAACACTATTCACCCGAAATTTTTCCGAACTCCAAACGAAGCGTGCCGACTAACGTTTCTAGGGTTTAACCCGCGTTCCGGACTACAATGGAATATATTTCGAAAGCTAATTTGATCATATGCGCGAGTTACGGAAATAAATGATCAAATTTAAATTAAATCGGTTAAACTAATTTCTATGCGTTTTGGCATACCCCGGACAAACCGTAAATCCGATTGACACGAAATTTGAAATCTTACAATAATTTAGCATTACGGATCCAATGAAACTGGTTCGTAGAAATCCGAGACTGTTTGAAAAATGACTATTTTTACTCGTCAATTAAATATTAAAATATTCAGTTTCTGCAAATTAACTTTTAATTCAATTTTAAAAGTTCTATAACATCATTCTAACTCCAATATAATTTAATACAACTTTACAAATCAATTTTAATCACATTAAACCCAATTTCCATTATTTCTGTAATTTCAAATACTAAATTATCGATTTAATTACCCAATTAAATCTAGATATTCGAAATATAATTTATTCGACTTACAAATTTTACTTGTTAATATTTAAAATCGATTAAATTTACGAATTTCAAATGACAGGAATTCTGGGTCGTTACAAACTTCCTCCCTTAAAAGAATTTCGTCCTCGAAATTGCCAAGTAAGAAAAAGTTACAAAATCCATTAACTTTTTCTCAAAAACAAACCGTTCCAACTTGATTTCATATTCATTTTAATTCTTTAACTTTTCCAAAATCCGATGGTTACGCTTTTCTAGTTCAATTCCTACATTTTGATTTCAATTTAGAAATTGACTTTTCGTTAACAAAAAAATTTCAAAATTTTTCTAACTTCCAAAATTTACGGAAAATTTTCGCAGTCTCCCTTGTACGGAGGAGCTTTTGCAATATCACAATAGATATAAATATATATATATACATCGACCCACACGGTCGGAAAACGGAAAAACAGTTCATATTTCCTATTTTTTTATTGCGTAGGCGTACCTTTTTAGCATTTTTAAGCAAATCAGTTATTTATTAGCATTTTAGCGTGACCAAATCCAGCCAACTACAGCCCCGGTACCTGTACTTACTCAATTTAAACATGTAAGTGACATATATAGGAAATTCATTTACATTTCACTGATTTTCAATAGAAAACACATAGTTTTCATGAGCAATGCAATCAAAATAATTCCCATAAGCAATTTATAAGGTTTCGATACAAAATTTAATTGCTTACAACGAATTCACATTAGTTCACTTTCAATTCAAATTCAATTACATAGCTTTCCATTTATCAATTCAATTTCATTAATACTTAATGAATTATATACAATCAACTAACAATCATATAACAATCAATGTATATTCAATACAACCAAATTTATTAAATTTACATTCAATAATTCATATTCACTTTGTATAACATCAATTTGGTTTAACACTTTTAATCTCCAATTGGTTTAATATCTAATTGACCTTTCTTTCAATTATACAATTTTCTTCAACTTCATTAGCTTCTAATGCATTAACACTTACATTCATTATTCTATATCAATTCTTTTACATTCGATTGATTAATACTCAATTCATTAGTTCAACTCAATTGCTAATTCATTTAACCACAAAAGTTGAATTTCATTACATAACTCAAGTTCGTATTCATCACTTCACTTTATTAATTTACTTCGATACCAAAATCAACTTCATTCAACATTACTTAAGTTATATTCCATTTCAAACGTCATTTGTTTAACCTAACTTAAATTTCCACTTATAAATCCAATTCAGATTTCAATTCTAAAGTAAAGCCTATTTAAATTTTACCAAAGTCAAATTTAGTGACTTATTCAAATTCATATCTCGTTTTGCTTAACAGAATTGTTTAACCATTTTATCATTTGGTTTCACTTACATTTTCTCACTTTACAAGTTATAAACTTATTTAAACTTCAAAGTTATTTTATATAGTCATTTCAGTTTAATATCCATTTCGATAGCTTATCTAATCTAAATCAATTTATTTAACCTTCGTTTAGTTAAATTTCAAATCATATGTTTTATTATGCCAACTCAATTTATTTCAACTTTACCAAAGTAGTAAAATCTTTATTATTTCATATTATAATTCCAAAACTTGATTACTTATATTCAACAATTACAACTTGGATTTTAAATTTTCAAATTTGTTTATCACAACAAAACTTCAATTTTCAATTTACTATGGTAGCAAATCTATCACACAGAAACTCGAAAATGATACTGATGATGCTGCAGTCATCACCCTTATTATTTTCCAGCAACAGTAGCGAATCAAGTGCTTTAAATTCTTTCAAAAAAATTCCTTTTACTTATAACTCACATTTATAAGTCTTTTTCTTATAGAATTTCACTATTCCACTTCACTTACATAAGATTATTCCAAATTGATTTATCTTACTTAATAACATCTTTAACTTTGAAAAACAACTTTCAAAATAGACGGGATTCAAAACTTTCAAATTCAAAGTCCAAATTCATTTTTATTTACAACCCATATTTCTAAATATATTCATATAGTTTCACTTCTTATATATATATAAGATTATTTCACAATTGTAAATCACATTAATTATAATTCCATACTTAATAATTCATTTGCTTATACAATTATTCTTTTACAATTGCTGTTTTTATTTAGATTATTCAAACATCTTTTCATTAACTTATATATATTCTTACATTTTCAACAACCAAACAATCAATTTATATATATTTTAATATCTTCTGAAAAATTATTTCCTTTATATGTAAAATATAATCGAGGTAAAATTATTTCATTTACCCAATTTCAAATGATACTATGTCGACTTGCCTCGTTTAAGTGTTTAAAAATCTCTATCGATAATATGGCGTCCCACATACCGACCAGAATTCACAAACAGCTCAACGGATAAGCAAACACGATATAAAACATTTTTATATTCACTAACAAATACGCGCTCGTATCTATGATTACACTCACACTCATTCTAGAGTACTGCTGACTCTATCTCTAATGAGTAATTCGTAACAGAGCCAGGGTTGTCGCTTAACCAAATGCTCTGATACCAAATGTAACGATTCAAGATTTTCGACTTCCGAAAATCGACATTAATACGTCCACTGTATCAACTGCCGAGAAATCGAAGGCCGGAAAACCGAATTGTTAGGGTTAAAGAAGTAGAGGTAGAAGAAGAAAGAAAGAAGAAGCAACAGAAACAATATCAGAATCTCACAATCGCAACGGAACAACATATAATAGATAAATGAATAATCTTTAAATCAAAAGAACTGTACATTTTATACATACATCATCAGAGTCAATATACAACACCACATAATAATGGACAGTTATATAAACCTGTCCTCACAACTGAATACACATCGGAAAAGATAATATCATATACAAATGATACGCTTCGCCATCCAGCTTGCTCCTGATCTCCATAGGATCTCCTGAATTCCAGAATGACCTGATAACCTGACTCTAGACTACCTGTGTGGAAATTGGTGGGCACCCAAAGTTTAGGAAAGGAACAATAAACTCCAGGTCAGTCATGGGACTGGCGTGAGAACTTAAAACAGTTTATCTTTAAAAACAAAGAAAGAAATATTTTAAAATAGACCCGTAATGCTTTTAGAAAATGTAACTACCATAAGGCCTCCCGCCACACACACAATGCAAACGTAGAATTGGAGGAGATTTCTCCTTATGATAGTCAAACATGCTTGATATGTAAATTTTTTTGATATTATTACTATATGTGCAAAGTGTAGGAAAACATTTCGAAAGTATAATATAAATCTTAACCAGCATAGACATTCCAAACTATGCCTACTATAGCTACCATCTAAACAGTGGTGACCACCATAAGTAAATGGCAGGTTCTACAACTAAAACCGTACAAGGTGCGTATTGGAGTTTGGATTTCCAACAAATGGTCAGGCCAAGGAACTTTCCATTGCCACATGGGTACGCCTCTGGAAAGACGCCCCGAGAACCTAATCGGTTCTCTGCCAACATAAGGTCGGGTTACCTCTGAACTAGGTAACTACTGACACGAGTATGCTATCCCCCGGTCGTAACCGATCTTTATCCCGGGATTCACCAACAACCATAAAGAAATAAATTTTGCAGCAACCACATAGGTTAAATATCTGGGCTCCATACCATAATTCCACCTCTATCCAGAAGGAAATGTACATACCCTATGGGGGCGCTATCTCCAAATAACCTTGCTGCATTCTTCCTGTTTTGACCATTACCGGGTTGTGAGGTTCGACGAAGTCTCGTCCGTAAAGCTACGCTTTTCGCAAAAGCCACACTTTGATCAACAACTGATCATCAGCACTCAGCATGTAATGTTACCAAATTGGGAATATATCACTAGTAACCATCAACTACATAACCTCTGAGCTCGTACATCTCAGAGAAGGGTGTTAAGCTAAGAGAATAAATTCTCCGCCACCAACAGAAATGTATTCGATAGAAACCAGCTTTACATCTCAAATTGTAACATCAGACACAAATCCATACAAGTCCGTTCCGGGATCGAACGGAACCAAAGGCACTTCCAAAGAAGCCATTGTTATCCGAATATTCACTAATCACGTCCGGAATTCCCATCACAAAGGATGATAAAATCTCTATATCGGGGATCAGCCGATGCAGAGACATTCGACGGTAATCCTTCCGTTTCCGAAATTATCCGATCTTCAACACCGGTCTTCAAATGTTATCCATTACTACGTATCACTATTCAGAATGGGATTTATGACCCAAAGGTCCTCTCCGCTAAACCGAATAACGAGCGCTTATTTTAAAATAAGTGTAGCATTCAAATTTAAACAAATCACAACAAATACCCATTTAAGGGTAAATATTGATAGTCGGTTATTTAACTATCAATAGATATGCACAACATCACCAGATTCCAAATAATTTTCCAAATTATTTATTTTCCAAAAATATCTTTACAAGATATATTTTTTCCACACTTCAACCATTTGAAAACAAATTTCAAATCACCTTTCACCTTTACAACTTTTGAAAACAAATTTCAAATCATTTTCCTTACACGGAAACACTTCCAAATATTTATTCATTTTCACTGGAAATCTACCGAGTTCAAATACTTTAAAATAATTTATAACACTTATCCAAAATATATCGGGAAAACACATTGAAATAAAACTATTTTTCTTTAAACACTTTACTTAAAATATTAGTTATAAAAATATTATACCAATATTACATATAACTTAAGTCCAAACCAATTTTTAAAATAAAATTAGTAGATAGAGTATAACTATTTAAATAACTATTTTCTAAAACAATTATTGATTAAATCTTAGAAATAATCATTTCTATATCAACTTAATAAATATTTACCTAAAGGATTCAAAATAATTTAAGAAGTAAATTTCTCCAAGGTATCCTTTTCAAAACCAATTCTAGAATTATATATATGTATGTATGTATGTATATGTATATGTATATGTATATGTATATGTATATGTATATGTATACGTATACGTATATGTCTTTCAAAGCTATTCAGAAATTTTATTCGGCTTTCCAGGGAGAATACACTTTCATTTCAAAATGGTTCATTTAAACCAATTAAATAAATCCTTACCGATTTACCTTAAATTTACGTTCCAAATCCGTAAATTTATTTCCACGCTTCAAAAATAAATCAATGTTTATTTTTAAACAAAATTCCCTTTTCTTTATAAATTCCATGTGAATTCACATTTCCAAAATATCTATTGATATACGATTTTCCAAATCGATTTCAAATATTCACTTTCAACAACAATTTAATTTTTCAGTTGATTTCAAAAACAACCAAATCAAATTCCATATTGATTTTCCAAGAAATTGAACACCAAACGAATTTCATTCAAATCTTAAATTGAAACCAATTTCTACTAAACCCCAAATCAATTTTCAAATTGATTCCAAATTCTTTTCAAAACACCTAATAAATTTCCAAATGGATTTTCAAAAGATTTAAATTCAAGCACAAAAATATCAATTCCCAAACGGGTTTCAAATTTTATTTCCTTTAAAAAAAACGAATTCTTTTATTTTTCAAACCCTTTAAAATCCGTATTTTGAATAAATTCTTCAATCTTTGAATAATATTACCTGAAATCCATTTATTAAAGCTTTTCCCATATTTTGAAATTTTATTCAATAAGATTATAAATAAACTTTATTATTTTAGAATTCCTTCTTTTAAATTTATCCAATTCTCAAAAAAAATTAATATAAACTTTCAACCTGAATTTTTCAAAAATCAAATTTTTATTTATTTCCGGTATCTAACGATACCAAAATTATATTCGGCTAAATTTTAGCCTTCAACGATTTCAATCACAAAGATAATCACACAGAGATTATAAATAATCAACACACAACATTGAAACAAATTCAATTATTTGAGGAATCCAGTTGGATCCCTCCAACCTATTTCTCTACATCCATAGAAGTTAGCACAATACCAAGCCCGTTTCAAGACGGGATATCGCGGTACTTGAGTTTATATAAAGTATCATCCACTATTATACGGCGCAAAAGGGTCTCATCCGCTATATAATGCGGAAAATCAACTCCAAGTACATATATAATACCAATTCCACTTCGAGGTGGAATATCGCGGTATATGGGTTTAATATAACAACCTCCGCTTAATATGCGGTGTATAGGGTCTATTTCAATACAACAGATAGCAATTTATCATCCAAGCATATAATCAACACAATCAAGCAATTTTAAATTTAAATCGAAATAAATTCGATTGAGTAAGAAGTTCTCACCTTGCTTCCAATACAGTTGTAGTGTTTCGTTCCGAATAAAATTAAACACGCGTTTAATTTTACCCAAAATTTCACTAGCTCAAATAAATCTCAATCCAGCTCCATTGCATAGTGCTCGTCAATACGAATCCAATGCAGGTCGTTTTGTCCAAAACGGACCTCGTATGAAAAAGTTATAGTGTTTTAAAGTTTACACGATTTTAATATAAAGCAATTTCATTTTTTATTTTATTTTTCTTAACCTAGAATCAATCCAGGCTGTTGCTATTTGCTTCTCCTCCAACAGGTAATCCACGTTCGAACAAACACATTGAGCCGCCACCTACCCCCAATTATCGCGACCACCACACCGCCCCAGAGGCCGGTCAAACACCATCGATACATGCGCCAACCCTAGCTCCTCCCACGGCCCAGATGACGTGAAGCTCGGTCGAGCATTTCACTCGAAATTCGTGAACGAACTTCGACCGTTCGTAGCCATTTTGCCTACGATCCGCCGCATTGATTTCAATCATAGCCGTTGAATAGAGAGATCTTGATGCTCTCTACAAGTTTCGTTTATGACGTTTCTTGTAAAAGTCGATGGATGAGGAGATAAACGAGGAAGAAGATGGTGTATTACCGGCCATTGAAGAATATGCTGGCGGCTAGGGTTAGAGGAAGATAGGGTTTGCAAATAGAAGATAATGGGTCCTTTTATAGAAAATTCTGAAACACTATTTAGCCAAAAAAAATTCAAACTCCAAACGAAGCATGCCAACTAACGTTTCTAGGGTTTAACCCATGTTCCGGATACAATGGAACATGTTTCAGAAGCTAATTTGATCATATGTGCGAGTTACGGAAATAAACGATCAAATTTAAATTAAATCGGTTAAACTAGTTTCTATGCGTTTTGGCTTGTCCCGGACAAACCGTAAATCCGATTGACACGAAATTTGAAATCTTATAATAATTTAACATTATGGATCCAATGAAATTAGTTTTGTCGAAATCCGAGACTGTTTGAAAAATGACTATTTTTACTCGTCAATTAAATATTAAAATATTCAATTTCTGCAAATTAACTTTTAATTCAATTTTAAAAGTTCTATAACATCATTTTAACCCCAATATGATTTAATACAACATTACAAATCAATTTTAATCACATTAAACCCAATTTTCAATTATTTCGGTAATTTCAAATATTAAATTATCGATTTAATTACCCAATTAAATCTAGATATTCAAAATATAATTTATTCGACTTGCAAATTTTACTTGTTAATATTTAAAATCAATTAAACATACGAATTTCAAATGACAGGAATTATGGGTCGTTACAAATTGTGTATTCAAATCTGAGTCAAAACTGTAAATGCAAATAGAATGGTTTATATATAACCTACGTATTTATTTCATTGGTTTCTTAATTACACCAATAGATAATTCAAGTGGGTTTTTATATTCAATTCTTAAATGTTTGAAATTTTCTTTGTTGCAAATTCTTTTATAACGAAATATTTTTACATCGAAATAATTTTAGATTGAAAAAACTTTTGATAACTCGATGATTCAATAAGTTTATCCTTGTTCCTACAGAATCCAACAATACATTGATCAGACGTAAGATTTGAAATCTCTAAGTACTTAGTAGATCTGTTTCAACACCCAGTGAAAATACTTGAAAAACTTTTAAAAATAAAGATGGAAAGCACAACTCGAAAATCAATTAAGGATCGTAGTTACACAAAGGTTACACCTCTATCCCAGAGGAAACATCTGTTACTTTTGGTAATCTCAACCCCGTGAATTACGCCATGCAAATCAAATCACCCATGGATCATAGTCTATATAACGGTTACGCCCAATGGTTACGTTTTTATCCCATAGAAAACATAATAGGCTATAGATAATCACCCCCACCTCGAATTACGCTATGTGCATCGCGGTTTACTTAGTGGTTACACCATACGGTTACGTCGCTATCCCAACGAAAACATAGTAAACTGCAGGCAATCTCCACCATCTCGAATTACACCAAATAGACCGACCATAAATCACAGCTACACAATGGTTACGTCGCTATCCCTGGGAAATCATAAGTAGACTGTACCCATGACGCCCCATGAATTACGCTATGCTAATCGAATCATAAGACCATAGGTTACGCTATGGAATTTGAAGGAACTCATGAGTTTATGTCCTGACGATCAAAATCAATCAATAGAATGAATCCACCAGATAGAATGAACCACCAAGTGGATTATCGAAAATCACGGAGGGTACTTCCCGTATCTGTTACTTTGAAATATATCATACTATATATAGTGCTCTTTCCAAATCACAACTTCAAATATCACACTTATATAAATTCCATTATATATAAGATTTCATTTCCAAATCGAGTACTTTCCAAAATCAATAATCTTGAATATATCATACCATTCCTATATAAATTTTGTTATATATATATATAAGATTATCACTTTTTAGATTGAATACCTTTCAAAATCAATAGTTTTCGAAATAACTTCATACATATACAAACCATTATCATATAAAAGTCGAAAACTTCCAAATCAAATATTATTATAGAGTTAAAGGTCTTTGAAATCAATCCAATTCAAATATCTTTCAAGACCATATACAATCTCAATAATCATTTTTCCTTTCAAAACACATATCATTAAAATTCAAAATTTTCCAAATTTTAAATCAATAGTTTTTCACAACTTCGGTTTTCCATTTATATAAAATTCAGATAAAATCAAATTTCGATCTAAACCGAATTCTTCTCAAAATCTTTTTTTTCTTTCACAAACATTTACTAGGTTCAAACTTTTTCTTAATACACTTTCCATTATAAACCTTTCCAACCTATTTTTCGTATTTATACAAAGTCAGAACTGCTTACAAAAATCAATTTGCCAAAAGTAAGATTTTATAATTATTTACTATGTTGAAAACATTTCTTAAAATTCTTTCCATTTAAAAACATCTCAAAATTAAATTTTGTACTTGTATAATTCAAAATAAACTTATACACTTTACTTATCAAAGTATTTAGCTTTTAAAAAAAATTCCAACTTCCATTTGTCTTTATTTTAAAATTTTCCAAACTAAACTTTATATACTTTCCAAAATACTTAACTTTGGAAATTAATTCTCAATTAGGTAGTGTTCGACTATTCATAATAGTCAGGAAAATCAAATTCCAATTCAAAATTGGAAAACAGCAGTCAAACATCTCATAAGATGCACAATCAATCAATCAATCATAATGCATAGATTAATTTGATGAAAGTGAGACTTTAAGTTATAGTTTGATGAAAGTTGAAATAAAACCATAGATTAATTATTTATTAGATAAATTTTTGAAAATCAGTTAAGTCGTTTCTTGATTAAGAATTGCTTTTTGTAAATATGAAGTTTGGCATTTTAAATTTTTTGAATTTGGAAGAGGACGTATAAATTGGAAATAGTAAAGATTATTTTATTGTTGAAATTTTTTTCTATCACTTCTTGTTTCCAAATCAAGATATTAAAGAAATTTAAATATCTTGAATACTTTAGGGTTTTGATAGTTTAAAGTGTAAAAGAAATTTGTGTAATAAAGAATGAAAAGTGATTGTGGAAGCAATTTTTTGCAAACTTTAAAAGTAAGAAAGTAATTACAGCAGAAGCTATTTTGTATTTTTAAAAGATTTGGATAATGTGGTTAGTATTAAATGATAAATAAATAAAATTGGTTAGAATTAAATACCTTAAGGAAAATTTTACATTAACGATAAAATGTAAAATTAGAAACTCATAGTTGGAAAGGAAATTTATTTAGAGCAAGATATTTAAAACATTAAAAGGTATTTTTGAAATTTTGTAGGAAGGTGGAAGTTATGATAAATATACCATGAGAATGTTGAATTGCGTAGTTTTAACTTTTCAAAATAAAGTTAGTCATAGGAGTAAATAAATTTTTACTTAACGTGTATATAAAGATTTCAAAATAAGTAGTTTTTATAGAAAAGAATAAGAGTATTATAATTGTTTTGAACTATGTTCAAAATTGAAATTTTATTGTTTATCGGGATGACAATAAATTTGAAGGCATTTGATATAAAGTACGTCCTATAAGTGTTATGTTATTTTCCATTTCATTAGAAAGGCTTATAATGCAATTATAAGCACACAAGTTAGGTTCTAAACTCATTTTCGAAAAATAAGTAAGAATATTTGAGTTTTTACACTAAATAATTAGGCACAATATAAGGGGAAAAAGTGGTCTTAAATACCTAAGCTTGTTGGATAATGAAATTTTTTAATTTATGAATTTTGGCTTTCTAGAAAAAATGAATTTGTTTATTATAAAAATTGGTCTAAAGAAATTTTATAAAAGGACATTCTCGGGGTAACATTTGAGTTTGAAATAAGAATTTATAACACAGCTTCGTTGTAGAAAATTTTGTTTAAAAAAAAAACTAAATGTAATAGAATAACCATAATTTTTTAGTCTTTAATACGACCATTTCGATTCTTTTTGGGTTCGAAAGCTATTTCAATAAAGAACAATCATTATTTTGTTCATTTCATCAAATTCTGCAATATTTTATAGCTAAATACAAGTTTAAGCTAAACTAGGAACTTTGACGTGCTATTTAATTTCTGGATTATGACATCAACTTATTTTGATCATAGCTTTTGAACGGAAAGTCCAATTTGAGTAATTTTGCTCTTTCTAGAGAGTTAAGATAGTAAAGAAAACTTTTGTTTTGAGTTTTACAAGACTTTCAGTTTTGCTATGCATAAAATGACCATCAGTATAATTGACTTAATGATCTAGTACAAATGTTCAAAAGTGGTAGCTTAATTTAATGTGTTTATACAGTGGTGCTTAATGCAAAATAATTTGGATAATGGGTGATCATCGTACAACCTAATTTAATTTTTTTGAAGAGAAATTTTTATGCTTAACTTTATGCAGAAAGGGAAAGTGGAATTTAGAAACTGTTTACATATTCATAAAGTAAGGCGTAGATGAATGTCTCACTAGTTTGGTAATAATAGAAATTCTTGTATTGAGAAATAAATTGTATAAATTTTGCGATATAAATGTATGAATTTAGTTTATGTTTTAACTGTTGTGATTTTTTGGGATACACTTCATACCATCGAGATTCTCCGAAGTGACTAAAAATTTCAGCATTTCAGAAATAATTGAGTAGTAAAATTTTGTATGATTTAGTGTATAACCCATAGCCCATAATTATAATCATTAGGCAAAGAAAATAGTTTGTGTTCTCAAAACTATTGATTAAGGGGTCTAATTATTATTTTGGATTGCTTAATTTTACTTGATGGGTCGAATCGAATTCCGATTTATGCTAAACCGATACGGTAAACGTGGAGCTTTCTGGATTTCGGTTGAGAATAAGCTAAGAATTTGATTATTCAAATGATTGTTTCTTGTGTATATGAAGTACATTTTTAAATTATATTAAAGTAAAGTAAATTATAGATTTGATTAAAGTAAAGTAAATTATTATTTTATGAAAAGTATTGATTTGATTCAAAATTTTAGTCAAGGAATTCTATTTTTAAAATAAAATTCTTTTGACTCTTTTGATTATTATGTATTTTGGCCTATTATGACATCGAAACACCTTTTTTTGTCGAAAAGGGAAGGGTAAGCTCCATGAGGAATAAACTAACCAATATCATATGAAACATGTATGAAAAGTACGCAGTAGTTTAACAATTTACAAACATCATAGCATTAACATTACTAGAACGAAAATTAGTTCATGGAGTTCAAACTCATGATGCTTAAATAGATAGCATGATAACTAGCATAGAAAGAGAAAAACGTCAACAACAAAATATAAAGTTTCAGACTAGCAAATCCATTGACGTAGATCGTATGTGTAAAAGTTTGTGACAAAGTTCGCATTGATTCATAGATCGATCGTGAGGTTTCAATAGATCTAAACTAAAAGGACTCTATAAAAACTCTGATAAACAACATGCTTGGGTTATGTGCACCAAACACGGTCATCAGCCGTCACATTTGCGCATCAACTCCCACCCACTGTCACATTTGCAAGCGCACCATAATAGAGAATTAGTCAGCATGTCAATAACTAGGCTTTGGGCCTTCCTAGTAGATCAGCACTAGGAGAAAGAAAATCAACATGTCTGCTTATTCTTACAACATCATAACCATCGGGTAAGAAACCATTGGCCTAGAACTAGAACTAGAATACAAACCGCATACAGAAAAAGGTACAATTTATTTAGCTAATAAAATTAAATTCAATATTTGTTATCAATCTGAAACAATTTCAACAAAAGCAAGTAGTTCAAACAGCAACTTAATGCACAATATTCAACGGTGAAACTCCACTAGTGTTATGCGAGCTATTCACAGAACATAAGCAAAGCCTATAAGAACCACTAATACAACAGTATCATACATAAATAATATATCAAAAAACAGTCGAGTGTTGATTCACACCATAGTTGTCTTATCACAAATTTAATTGCTTCAACCTTTTGTCCTTCCATAAGAAGAATACGACATGCATTTTAGCATAGGACAAAAACCATCAACATGCATTTTAGCATAGCCTGACTAATACATATTTCCAGCACCAATTTTCAGTCACAATAAGAACCAAATACGCCACTTGAATATGCTGCTACCTTCTATACCTATGTCTCTGGAAGTTAACGTACAACCGCATGATTCCACGCTCAAACGTGCACTTGAATCCTTTCTTGTGCGAACATTCCCATTCTTTATTCACAATCCTAAATGCCTATTTTTTAGAGAGAAAAAAATTATGTCAGCTTAAAACTGAAAGCAGACTGTACAAATCACACACGCTAATATTTCATGTAGTATGAAAGAATAAAGAAAAAACAGCTTACTATGTCCTCATATGGTGGACCAGCATGAAATCTAATAATGCATGTCTCTCCATTGCCATCTTCTTCAATGGTATACGTTGGCGCTTTTGCCTTGTCGCTGAGGTCAGGGTAAAATATATTGAACTTGTATCCCAGTACAACTTTTGGAGGCGGGTTGTCGTGACCGTAATGGGTCTGGTTGTATTTGTTCCATTCGTATCCAGCATGAACACGGTTCAAATACTTCGGCACTACTAAAAAATCACTAAATGAATCCCAAAGAGAAGAAAAGAAAAAAGAAAATCATTATACTTCCTAGGCATGGCTATAGTTCATAAATAAACGAGCACTGGAGTTGCATACACAAAATGTGAGGGAGGGAGGAGTTGGTTCAAAACTATAAAAGAAATAACAATTCATGATCAAAAATAGTGTTAGAACCATAAAAACTCCACATGACAATTCACTTCAGTTGGGGAAGGAAGGAAATTAAATCGGTAGTGCATAGTTACAGAGTAGGTGAAGATTAGCCTGACAAAATACGACATGAACTATCTATTATTAGTAATACTAAAAAAAAAAAAGTTCACTTACGCAGGCATAGGCATGGAAGTGAGTGGCTGCAGATAAGGCTTTCAGAGAAATGTCAACTTTTGAACTTGTATGAGGTAAGAACGTGGAGTAAACTCTCAGTATCAATGCATACACCACCGATCGAACTGTTAATTCGGATTTTTACCTTGTGATGAGCAAGAAACAGATCGAATGGTTACCTGGTGATGAGCAAGAATAAGTGGCTGTATAAAAAAAATAGGTTTCAAGGGTAGTAAACTAAGAAATATGTAAGCTAAAATTATAGTGAAAAAACTTAACATTACTGAGGCAATTCCTTTACTTAAAACATTTTCATATTCAATGTTATGAACTATATGTATTCATTTATCGTTCAGTTATTCTATTAAAAAAATTATAATTGAACAAATCAATGACTTGGACCGTGTAACTGACTAAATGCGTTCATCATTGTAGTACATAATAGTCATGCTTAGAACTTGCAGATGCGGTGCAAATTCTCAAAGTTGAATCTTGCAATTATCAAAATGAAACCAACAAATTTATTGATATAAAGTTGAAATTTCAATACTCAAATGACAGAGTGAAACAAAAAATAAAGAACCTGAATTATCGATGGTTACAACATGGGCCTCGGAGACAAAATGACAGAGTGTTTGTCTCTTTGAAACAACCTGAAATTTCTTGAATTCATATTGAAGATAGGAGATCGGTTTCATTTTTTGAAAAATTGGCACTTTATTACTTATTTTATCGAATTAATAATGGAAAAGAAAAGTAGCATCGCAAAGGAAACAATACCTTGATGGGCGATCGTCAAAAAGTAATGGATAAAAATACTTTCAGTTTTTGACAGAAGCATCATTAGTAACTTGTAAGAACATTGATCTGAAGCTTATTTCACAGCTCCTTCCATGGCGTATATGGTCGTTTCCTTCACTTACATGAAAAGATAAAATAATAATAGTACTGTCAAAGTAGATTTTACTATACCAATCATTGATTCTTTATGCATCATGATTTTAGTGGATCTTCTCTGAGAAGGAAATATATCTTCCATAGTTGTAGCCAAAAGACATGTACAATTCATATATTTTGAAAAACAGATGAAACACATAAATATGAACACTTGCTTTCTTCCTTTTATATAAAGCCAATAATAAAACAAAGAATCATATGAATGTTATGGTTGTGAAGCTGTACAATAGTAAATCATATTTACAAAGAAAGATATATATATATATATATATATATATATATATATATATATCCATGATCATATTAAACATTTACACAAAAATTAAAATATATTTCACAATGTGGGACTAATATGTTTGTTCCTATTTCCAATAAACAATCCGTTTCAATATATAAGCATGCATGGTTACAATTGAACATTTATCATGTCAATCGTAATTGCGATCATGCTTATTTATTTGGTATTCAAAATGGTGGATAAAATTGTGCGCTGTAGATAGCGAATGTGTGTCCAACAAAATAATTTAATTGAAGGTTGAACCACCTTCACTTGTTGTTTGTGCTCTTAATACCACACGTTCTATAAGACTTTTATGTGATATAAGATGACTTTAGCAACACATAGGTTGATATGTTTTAATGATGTTGATTTCTACAGTTTTGCTGCATACCAAATTTCTGTCAATGGAAAAGCATACGACACCCACATGTTTCTCATTTAATTTGGATACTACATTATTTTATGCAACAAATTTAGTAATCCCAGTATATTTATTCTTCATATGTATTTCCTCCTGATATACAAAAACACAGGTGCTAGCATGAAACCAATCTTAAAATAAATCATGATACAGAGAAGTTTCCTAAGATTTGGGCACCATCATAAGCAATTTCTATACAGATATCTCCTAGTTTTTTCCAATAAAAAATCAGACATACAACTTACTTTAAAACCATTGTACACTTAAAGTTATACAAAAGTTGACTAACATAAGTTAAATTGTCGAAAATTCCTGGAAAACATAACGAAAAGAAAAGGAAAAGGATCTACCTTTGAAAACTCATTTCAAATATTTATGTAAACATCAAATTGCAGGCTAAGTATCAGTTTAGGCGCAGAAGTGACCATTTGTGTAAATGTGAATGCTTAAAGAGATTGAGTGATTCCAAAATTTATCTTAAACAAATTGAGTGACTTATACAAATAGCACATGTTGTATGGTTTCCAAGGCATTGACAAAATAACTTAACAAAATAGGATTGCTTTAAATAATCTGGTAGATTGAACAACAAATTGGTGAATCGATAGATGAAAAAAATTGGGTTTTCCCAAAAACGTACCGAAACTGGAAGAAACCGTGAAAAATCTGAAACTCAAATCCCTAAGTATGAGACTTTCTCGACCACCGACGGGAAAGAGGTTGATTGTGCATAGTTTTTCTAAGCCAATGGAATTGCAAGAAGACATCAATGTTCCAAATAGCGAACTATATCAAAGCAGCAACTAATCAAATGGAAGGATTCAATTTTTTAGAGGATTTGTTGGAGTTTTTGTTTAGGATAGGTGAATCGATTGAATTAAGAGCAAGGGTTAAGTAAGAAACTTTCAGTATTATATTTACTTTCAGTATTAAGAGCAAGGTTTCGTGCATAGCATTATGTTTACCTGATAATTGTTGGAATTTTGTTACATAGTCCATACAACAATTTTATTTACTAGGATAATATATTTACTAAAATGTTAGCAGCTATATTCATAATATTTTTTAATATTCGTGAGAAATTCTTTGTCTATCCTTTTATATGCATGTGCATAGTGCGTGCCAAAACACTCTGCTATTTACACATTAATTGCCGGTAATGCGGCATTCTATGCAGTTAATTGTTATAAAAAAACTGTAAAGAAATGGAAATTAGATATGTACCTCCCAAAATTCTATATTAGTCTGTGTCGTTCGATCCATATCAAGGTGCATCTTAATATCATCGAGGAGCACTTCCATTTGTTTCACGGTAAGACCCTGTAGTCCATTTTCATTCACAACAATTCAGCAAAGACAGCCCCAAAGGAAAAGAAATGGATAGATTTTCATGTAGATGTTAACCAATTTTCAATGCAGGCAAAATACAGTAATACAAAAAATACACAGAAATCCTCACCTTAAACACCATGCATGGTTCCTTGAGATCTATATCGAAATCATCTGACACATTAAGATTCTTAGAAAGGATATCTATTGGCTTCATGCGGCCCTCGAGAACTCTAATTTTTGACCTTAATTTGCTTTGATCGAAGTGGAACTGTAAACGTAATTTATGTCACTTCAATATAGCTATTACTCACATAAATAATTTCAAAAGGACAAGATATATATATATGTATGTATGTATGTATGTATGTATGTATGTGTGTGTGTGTATGTATGTATGTATATGTATATATGTATGTATATGTATATATGTATGTATGTATGTATATGTATATATGTATGTATATGTATATATGTATGTATGTATGTATATGTATATATGTATGTATGTATATATGTATGAGAAGTGACACCTCTTCTTCTCTTTTCTCCCAATCTTGGTATTCAGCTCTAGTTCGCTCACGAGCAAGCAACGCCTGAAATATAATTTGAATTGTACATTGAAATATCCTAAATTTAATCTTAGGATGAAGTAGTAAACAAGACATCATGGAATACAGACACCTACCATTTCTTCCTCATGTCTGGCCTTTTTCAGAGCTCTCTCCTCTCTCCATTTTTTTGCTTTCTCGAGCTCAGCCTGTGTAGAAGAAAAAAGGGAGTGCGTTGTATCCAAAAGTAAAAAAAAACAAACATTGAATTGCAGTTGGCCACATCCATATATGAGATAAAATAGGAATATCCAAAATATTGGATATTGAGCGTTCTTCAAAAATCAAATCAAATCAATTACTTTTAATAATAGGAGAAGCCAAGCATAATGACATGGCATCACATATTTTCTTTATTATTTATTTCTAACTGTCATTAGCTCTGTTAAAATACGTGATCAAACCAGATGTCGAGGGTTTGAGTTATGACAAATGGATGATCTCATTAACTATCTGCCTATGTATTGTTATGTCAAAAGTTACGATTTTAGTTCCACCAAATGCACAACCATTTAATACTAATATGCCAGTACTGGTGCTCTCGATTCATTTTGTATATATTATTCTTAATTAAAATATTAGCCAAACAACCTACAATTTTTGACATATTTCAATATAAAATATCTATAGAATTTTCTAGTTCATAAATTTACTTATGGAAAATAAAACTATTTTTTCATGTTACAACTCTAACAAATAGCAACCTATAGAGTTCACTACTTTTATCAGAATGCTTAAATTTACAAGAAAGTTAATAATAAAACAAAATTCCATATATTAGATTATTTTTGAACGAATTAAATTAAAATCATCAAATGATATACTTTGTAAGATTTTACTATAATAATAGTTTAATCACAATTATTTGACTCTAATATTGCTTGAATCATAATGATTTTGTTCTTCATTACTTAGACAATTTTTCTGGCATTATAATTAATACATTTACAAACCATGATGAAAAATTGAAGGAAAAAACATAGATCTGCAACTTACAAACTAAAAACCTTATAGCTCATCGTTATGCAATTATAATGTTAATATCATAATGTTTCAGCATCCTCTGTGTGTAACACATAAGTTACGCACTAGTATATCTTTGCTATTAATAACCAGAACATCCTATTTTCAAATGTTTCAACTATGCCACAATAATTCCTTCTCCAAATGAATAAGTGGGAGCAGGGTAGGAGGGGGAGGGGTAATACTGAAAGATGAATTACTTGCACGTGAATATAATGTATGCAGCACATCTCACATCGTACATACATTCGGGTGCACCATCCATTCATTGAACATACAAGTTCATTCAAAACTATGTGTGCATGACATTGTGCATATCGGTGAATATAATAATCATGCAAACCAAAAGAATATCAACCAAATTAAAATTAGCACACATAACATGGGCAGGAGGTGTGTATTAGTAATTGAAAATGTTTTGTGCAACTTGTTTTTAGAGGCAACATTCAGAAGCAAGCATTTCTCTGATTTCCACTAACTTAGCACTTCGAATTAAGATGATGTTATAGTATCACATGGATATTACAGACAGACACAACCCACATGATGAAATTATGAAAATGTAATCGTGAAACGGAGTAGTTGTCCTCCTATAAAAATGAAGGGTGAATGCAACAAATTTTAATGGAAAAATAACAAGGTATGAAATCAATATATAAACATATACACTATAACATCTCGAACGATAAGTTTCCATTTTGCTATTAACTTCAATAAAACAATAGCATTGAATTTTAATGTTAAAACCTATCACGTACCATTCTTTTCTTTTGTCTTCTCTTCTCTGCTTTGACAGATATGTCAAATGATCGACCTTGGACAACATCACGTGCAATCTTCTTTCTCCAAACGAAGCTGCACACAATAATTAAGTTGTCAAGCTTTTGAAAAGTAAATAATCATATCACATTGAGAGACCACATGCATTGACTTTTATTCCATGATAATCAGGCAAAAAGAATAATCAAGTCTACATAAAATAACATCATCTTGAAACATAGTTTGAAGTGCTAAAATTCAGTTCTGATCACATAGCAGTCAAAGCCACAGATTGTCAAGTCTTGTGAACCTCGGACAAGTTGAAACTGCCAGATATTTTAATTTAGCTACTCAATAGCAAGAAAAGCGGGGTCTTTTCCCACTTTTGCTCTTATTGGGATTGGGATGTTCTAAAATGTGCATATCCTTTTATTGGTAAATTCAGTTGAAGCAAAATTATACTGTCAGATATTGGTATAGACTTCATTGTGGGTCTCCTTGTAGTTGCTGATTGCAGGAAGATTATGCTGAGAGTATTAAGGCTGAATTTCATATTCTACACCTATTTTAAAGTATATAGGATAAACAGTTAATTTTCACTCTTCATACCACACAAAAATCTAGACGCGAGCATGATGTGTTGTTGGAAAGCATCTTTTTTGTTCTCAATTATAACTATTTAAAACCAATGCAGTACCTAAAACGTTTCGGTTTCAAAGAAAAGTTCGATACTAATGGTGTGTACATGAATACCAACTTATATAATTCAGATGAAACTAAAATCCTTACTTTTCGCCCAAATTAGAATCACCGAAGGGGTTTGAACAGTTTGAGTATCCTGATATTGCTTGCGACTTTAGTTTCTTTGCAACCTTCATTGCCTACAAACACATCCAACGAATCAACAAAAATACTCAAAAGTCAGAAATACAAACAATTTTTCTTGAAAATAATAATACCTTTTCTCTGACTTCTTTGTTATGTACTCTACAATCTGCTTCTTGGTGATTACGGAAGACTTCGTTCTTTTGAATTTTCTTCTAGAATGGGGGCGCACTTCTCTATATCTAGCCATTGTGAACTCCTAATCTGAGTTTGAAGGTCAAATTTTCAACTGCCTGATTCTATTAAGTCCAAAAATTACAATACATGCAAATTCGAACTATGCATACGAAATACTATGTATGATATTTTGTGGAATAAATTGATAAGATTCAATTGAAGTAATTCGAGGTTCTCCAGTAAAATTGGAAATTTTCTTTTACAATCTCAAATCTATATTATATAAAGATTTCGATAGCCCTAGTTATAACGCTCGTTATAAAGAGGGAGCGAGTGGGTTGGGTTCAGAAGACGGGGATACGTTTTATGCGGATCTAATAATAAACGGCGGAATAATAAACGGCGAAGAATAGCGGGGTTATATGGGTCATATATATATATATATATATATATATATATATATATATTTATTTTTTTTAACCTTTATCATACAAACAGAACATATCTTCTACCATATTTATAAACAATCCTAGAACATACCCTGCTAGATTAAAAATTACCATTCTTAAAATAGAAATTAAAAAAAAGACTAAATCGAAAATATTCATACCAGAGGTATTTGGGAAACAGATTCGACAGTACTGCGGAGCGTAGAACAAAGTGGACAATATACTATCTCTCAAAATAATAGTGTAATCTGAAGAAGAGGACGTACTACTGACAAATGATGAGAAATTTTAGGCAGCCATTAGAGCACAATATAAACTTTTTTTTTTATATATATGTTTTTCATATATCTTACAGACTAGCAGATGACTCTTATATAGCTGAGTCTAGGATACAAAACCTCGCAACACAATATAACTTATCATACATCAACACACCTAAAATAGTATGCAGCTCACTGATGCAAAACAAAGATAATAATAATTAGATTCCCACTTATCTTCTGATGTGACTAAAGTACTAATAATTAGAGTCTCACTTTTCTTCTGATGTGACTAAAGTACTAATAATTAGAGTCTCACTTTTCTTCAGATGTGACTAAAGTAGATGCCTTTGCCCTAATAATCGATGAGTTGGAAAGTGGACTGTCCTTTAATAATGTTGAGCAGATTCTGACTTTATTTCTAGATAATCGTGCCAAAGTAAAAATCTGTGTTTAATTTGCTCTTCTACTATATTCATTAGTTGTCAATCGGACTGGTTCATATCATCTGGTTCATAGGCTTCTAATTCTCTCCTGGTGGATTCAAGACTACTTTCACCTTCATCTTCTGAACTGATTCTATCATATATAAGTACATCTTGATTAGGATTAAACATATCAATTGCTGCTGGAAGAGATAACAGAACTTTTAGTTCCATTTCACCCCAAATCTGATAACGTGAATTCTTTCCAACTTGGGGGAGGACTTAGCGTTGTTGGGTGTTGATGATATTGCCATGGCATATGAGCTTCGAACCAAATTGGAGTTCCTTCATATAATTGATAATAACTGTGAAGACTACGGCTAGCATGTAATCTCGTATAGCCTTTATGCCAAAATATTGCCATACGATGAGTAGCTGGTTTGTAGTAATAATTTGGTCCTGGAAGTATTAGTGGGGTAGTGGAACAAATACATACTATAATACTTGAAAACTGTCTTAAATATTGAGATGCTATAAAATAAAACCTTTCACCAAAATGCTTAAGGACTGAAGTTGGAGTAGTATTGTAAAATGTAATTCTAGAGACCATACCATGATCAAACATATCTACCAGCTCATCGACATCCTTTGGAAGCAGGTTAATGTCGGTTTGAAGTCTTAACATGTTTGACCTTCTGTCTTGTACAACTTTAAATTGAATACCCTGTACTTTGTCTCTATAATAACCTTTAAGAATTTCTTGAAGGTTCTTCTGATGAGCATTCCAGCTTTCATGAACTAACTTCTCAATCTTTAGTTTGATGTATATGCCCGACTTCTTGTAAAACTCTTCTAAGATCGGCATTGGTTTTAGCTTTAAGTGGTTTGAAAGTTGTTGAAAGCTTAGAGTTTTTGGATATTTTGGCAGATTTCGTTTAAGCTGATCTCTTTCTTCTACTAGATGCGTTATTCTTTGTTCTAAAAGCCTTGCTGTTTGTTGATCATAATGAATCTGGCTAATTTGTTGTTTTAACTGCTGATTTTCATTAAGAAGGATTCCTAATTGAGACTGAGACTTCTGATAAAGATTTTGTAGATCATTAATTTGTACTGTCTGGTCATTTATGATTCTGTCAGGAGTTTGAGGAGTGGAAGAGGCCATTTGTGAATAGGTTTTATAGCAATCTTCCTCCACAAAATAGTTGGGTCCAAATGCTCTTCTTGCTTCTTCTAAGGCTTCACTAAGCTGATAGTATCCTCTAAACACTGGATTATAAAAATTTTGGGTTGCAAGCTGAACTTGAGAATAATGTTTGAAGACCCCTGTAAAATTTCCTTTAAAAACCACGTAACAAGAAAAATTCTATGAAAGCGGTTTTTGCTGTATTTTTGAAAAATAATGGGCAAAACAATTACTTAATTTCTGTTTGTTTCGCTTTTCTTGTTCTATGGTTTTCAAGTTCCATAGATGATCCAACAAGCATTGTTGTGAAGCATCAAGACGAACTAGGGGTTTAAACCTCCTTGGGTCATCTGATCTGTAAATCACCAATGCTTGTTGTCCAAAAGACATACAAGGAATATTGGTCTGTTTACTATTTTCTTTTCTAACTGGAGTAATAGCCTTTGAGCTACTTGGGGAATTACCACCCATACTGTTTTTACTTGCTGTCTTTTCTTGGGATGGTGTTTCTTTTTTGATAACATCCACCCTTTGTAAAGAAATTTCTGGAGATTCTACTTCTGCTTTTACAGGCTCTATTCTTTCTATCATTTCCTGATTCATAAAACAAATATTAGTAGAATCAAAAACTGATAGTAATTTTCTACTTAAAATATCTGCTAAATGATTATTTTTTCCTTTGATGTGTTCGAAACATATATAATAACCATTTCCTTGAATTAGATTCTGCAAATTTAACCATCTAGTTTTATTTATCTTCTTACTGTTTTCATTGGAAATGAATTTAACAATTGCTTAGCAATCTGTTCTGACAGTAAAGTCTTTATTAAGGAAGATTTTAAATTTATCTAGACTGTTAATTAATGCTTGAATCTCATAGTCAATGGATGTCCATGAGTTGACTGAGTTAAAGTTACCACTAGCATAGGCAGCAATTTTTTCTGTATTTTTATCTGCATATTTGGATGGTTTACATTTTAGGACGGCTTCCCATCCATTCTTGCATCCATCACATTCTATAATGATGTAGTCTGTCGTTAGAGGCAATTCAAGTGGTTTAATTCGCTTAACTTCTTCTTTTATTTTTTGTACTAACTTGATATCTTCGGAATTAAATCTAGCTTCGCCGTTTTTTGATAGTTTTCCATATAATGGACCAACTAATTTGGCCAGGTTTGGAATAAATTTTCTGGCTTAGTTTACTAATCCTAAAAAGGCTTGAATTTTCTTTTTATTATCAAGCTTGTCTGGAAAATCACTAATCTTTTGCGAAATGTGGGGTTGGAGTTCTATTTTTCCATTCCTAATTTCAAGCCCTAAAAATGAAATTTTTAACTTAAAAAGTTCCATTTTTCTTTTACTAACTACTAAACCATTCTTTTCGATTTCTGAAAAGACTATTTTTAAATGCTGTTCATGTTGTTTTAAATTATCTGATGCTACAAGAATATCGTCTATGTATACTAAACAAAATTCATATTTTTTGAATATGTTATCCATAAACCTCTGAAATATTGAAGGGGCTGTTTTGAGTCCAAAACTAAGAACATTCCATTCAAAATGTCCTTCTGAACACATAAAAGCTGTCCAAGGCTTAAAATCTTCTTCTAGTTTTAACTGGTTATATCCACTTTTTAAATCAAATTTACTAAAGATTTTTTTATCTTGGATTAGGTTAATCAATGTATCCTTATTAGGAATGTTATAACCATCATCCTCTGTATTGTCATTTAACCTTTTATAGTTATAGACAATTCTGGGTTTTCCTCTTTTTTGTTCAGAATGATTTTGTACAAGGAAAGCAGCTGATCTGTGTTTTGAATCTGATCTTCTAATAAGGTTTTGTTTTAGCATTTCTGATATTTGAATCTTAAATTCTTTAATATCAGCTGGAGAGTAATCAATATTAGCTGTTTTAATTGTAAGATCGGTATTTATTATTTTGATCTTACATGTATAATTGACTTTATTTTTGGTTACATCGTCTCCAATGAAACCAAGTTTTTCTAGTTTAGAAATTATTTGATAAGGTATAAATTTTGTTCCTTTCCTTTCTCTAAGTCTCTGCTATTTTCAAATGCTAAAATGCTTAAAGCATTCTTATATTCTGAAGTAATCGAAACGTTTGCTGGTTTTAAAAAATCTAATTCACCTCGCCCACCACGCTTTCGAGCAAGCTCTGAGGAATAATTATTCCTCAGAGCTTGCTCGAAAGCGTGGTGGGCGAGGTGAATTATATTTTTTAAAACCAGAAAACACCAGAAAACGTTTCGATTACTTCAGAATATAAGAATGCTTTAAGCATTTTAGCATTTGAAAATAGCAGAGACTTAGAGAAAGGAAAGGAAACAAAATTATACCTTATCAAATAATTTCTAAACTAGAAAAACTTGGTTTCATTGGAGACGATGTAACCAAAAATAAAGTCAATTATACATGTAAGATCAAAATAATAAATACCGATCTTACAATTAAAACAGCTAATATTGATTACTCTCCAGCTGATATTAAAGAATTTAAGATTCAAATATCAGAAATGCTAAAACAAAACCTTATTAGAAGATCAGACTCAAAACACAGATCAGCTGCTTTCCTTGTACAAAATCATTCTGAACAAAAAAGAGGAAAACCCAGAATTGTCTATAACTATAAAAGGTTAAATGACAATACAGAGGATGATGGTTATAACATTCCTAATAAGGATACATTGATTAACCTAATCCAAGATAAAAAAATCTTTAGTAAATTTGATTTAAAAAGTGGATATAACCAGTTAAAACTAGAAGAAGATTTTAAGCCTTGGACAGCTTTTATGTGTTCAGAAGGACATTTTGAATGGAATGTTCTTAGTTTTGGACTCAAAACAGCCCCTTCAATATTTCAGAGGTTTATGGATAACATATTCAAAAAATATGAATTTTGTTTAGTATACATAGACGATATTCTTGTAGCATCAGATAATTTAAAACAACATGAACAGCATTTAAAAATAGTCTTTTCAGAAATCGAAAAGAATGGTTTAGTAGTTAGTAAAAGAAAAATGGAACTTTTTAAGTTAAAAATTTCATTTTTAGGGCTTGAAATTGGGAATGGAAAAATAGAACTCCAACCCCACATTTCGCAAAAGATTAGTGATTTTCCAGACAAGCTTGATAATAAAAAGAAAATTCAAGCCTTTTTAGGATTAGTAAACTATGCCAGAAAATTTATTCCAAACCTGGCCAAATTAGTTGGTCCATTATATGGAAAACTATCAAAAAACGGCGAAGCTAGATTTAATTCCGAAGATATCAAGTTAGTACAAAAAATAAAAGAAGAAGTTAAGCGAATTAAACCACTTGAATTGCCTCTAACGACAGACTACATCATTATAGAATGTGATGGATGCAAGAATGGATGGGGAGCCGTCCTAAAATGTAAACCATCCAAATATGCAGATAAAAATACAGAAAAAATTGCTGCCTATGCTAGTGGTAACTTTAACTCAGTCAACTCATGGACATCTATTGACTATGAGATTCAAGCATTAATTAACAGTCTAGATAAATTTAAAATCTTCCTTAATAAAGACTTTACTGTCAGAACAGATTGTGAAGCAATTGTTAAATTCATTTCCAATGAAAACAGTAAGAAGATAAATAAAACTAGATGGTTAAATTTGCAGAATCTAATTCAAGGAAATGGTTATTATATATGTTTCGAACACATCAAAGGAAAAAATAATCATTTAGCAGATATTTTAAGTAGAAAATTACTATCAGTTTTTGATTCTACTAATATTTGTTTTATGAATCAGGAAATGACAGAAAGAATAGAGCCTGTAAAAGCAGAAGTAGAATCTCCAGAAATTTCTTTACAAAGGGTGGATGTTATCAAAAAAGAAACACCATCCCAAGAAAAGACAGCAAGTAAAAACAGTATGGGTGGTAATTCCCCAAGTAGCTCAAAGGCTATTACTCCAGTTAGAAAAGAAAATAGTAAACAGACCAATATTCCTTGTATGTCTTTTGGACAACAAGAATTGGTGATTTACAGATCAGATGACCCAAGGAGGTTTAAACCCCTAGTTCGTCTTGATGCTTCACAACAATGCTTGCTGGATCATCTATGGAACTTGAAAACCATAGAACAAGAAAAGCGAAACAAACAGAAATTAAGTAATTGTTTTGCCCATTATTTTTCAAAAATACAGCAAAAACCGCTTTCAAAGAATTTTTCTTGTTACGTGGTTTTTAAAGGAAATTTTACAGGGGTCTTCAAACATTATTCTCAAGTTCAGCTTGCAACCCAAAATTTTTATAATCCAGTGTTTAGAGGATACTATCAGCTTAGTGAAGCCTTAGAAGAAGCAAGAAGAGCATTTGGACCCAACTATTTTGTGGAGGAAGATTGCTATAAAACCTATTCACAAATGGCCTCTTCCACTCCTCAAACTCCTGACAGAATCATAAATGACCAGACAGTACAAATTAATGATCTACAAAATCTTTATCAGAAGTCTCAGTCTCAATTAGGAATCCTTCTTAATGAAAATCAGCAGTTAAAACAACAAATTAGCCAGATTCATTATGATCAACAAACAGCAAGGCTTTTAGAACAAAGAATAACGCATCTAGTAGAAGAAAGAGATCAGCTTAAACGAAATCTGCCAAAATATCCAAAAACTCTAAGCTTTCAACAACTTTCAAACCACTTAAAGCTAAAACCAATGCCGATCTTAGAAGAGTTTTACAAGAAGTCGGGCATAGACATCAAACTAAAGATTGAGAAGTTAGTTCATGAAAGCTGGAATGCTCATCAGAAGAACCTTCAAGAAATTCTTAAAGGTTATTATAGAGACAAAGTACAGGGTATTCAATTTAAAGTTGTACAAGACAGAAGGTCAAACATGTTAAGACTTCAAACCGACGTTAACCTGCTTCCAAAGGATGTCGATGAGCTGGTAGATATGTTTGATCATGGTATGGTCTCTAGAATTACATTTTACAATACTACTCCAACTTCAGTCCTTAAGCGTTTTGGTGAAAGGTTTTATTTTATAGCATCTCGATATTTAAGACAGTTTTCAAGTATTATAGTATGTATTTGTTCCACTACCCCACTAATACTTCCAGGACCAAATTATTACTACAAACCAGCTACTCATCGTATGGCAATATTTTGGCATAAAGGCTATACGAGATTACATGCTAGCCGTAGTCTTCACAGTTATTATCAATTATATGAAGGAACTCCAATTTGGTTCGAAGCTCATATGCCATGGCAATATCATCAACACCCAACAACGCTAAGTCCTCCCCCAAGTTGGAAAGAAAAATTAGTTCTACAGGCAGAAACTTCACGTTATCAGATTTGGGGTGAAATGGAACTAAAAGTTCTGTTACCTCTTCCAGCAACAATTGATATGTTTAATCCTAATCAAGATGTACTTATATATGATAGAATCAGTTCAGAAGATGAAGGTGAAAGTAGTCTTGAATCCACCAGGAGAGAATTAGAAGCCTATGAACCAGATGATATGAACCAGTCCGATTGACAACTAATGAATATAGTAGAAGAGCAAATTAAACACAGATTTTTACTTTGGCACGATTATCTAGAAATAAAGTCAGAATCTTCTCAACATTATTAAAGGACAGTCCACTTTCCAACTCATCGATTATTAGGGCAAAGGCATCTACTTTAGTTACATCAGAAGAAAAGTGAGACTCTAATTATTAGTACTTTAGTCACATCAGAAGAAAAGTGAGACTCTAATTATTAGTACTTTAGTCACATCAGAAGATAAGTGGGAATCTAATTATTATTATCTTTGTTTTGCATCAGTGAGCTGCATACTATTTTAGGTGTGTTGATGTATGATAAGTTATATTGTGTTGCGAGGTTTTGTATCCTAGACTCAGCTATATAAGAGTCATCTGCTAGTCTGTAAGATATATGAAAAACATATATAAAAAAAAAGAGTTTATATTGTGCTCTAATGGCTGCCTAAAATTTCTCATCATTTGTCAGTAGTACGTCCTCTTCTTCAGATTACACTATTATTTTGAGAGATAGTATATTGTCCACTTTGTTCTACGCTCCACAGTACTGTCGAATCTGTTTCCCAAATACCTCTGGTATGAATATCTTCGATTTAGTCTTTTTTCTAATTTCTATTTTAAGAATGGTAATTTTTAATCTAGCAGGGTATGTTCTAGGATTGTTTATAAATATGGTAGAAGATATGTTCTGTTTGTATGATAAAGGTTAAAAAAAAAAAAAGGGTATCGGAGCATGGTTGATTCTAGTAAGTTATCGGTATTCGTGGTAGGAGACCGCTGAGTTAGCTTTAGGTTGCCTAGGTGTGCGTAAATCTTGTTTGTAGCTAAACATGTTCAATCCATTTGTAGCGATAACCAAGGAATTAATCAAGTAACTATACCAATACGATATTGATAAATGAGTTGTTTTTCTATGAAACTTTATGTGAATTAACTTATCTCTCAAAATAAAATATTTTAATAGAAGAAGGAATACTATTTGACAAATGATATTCTCAAAATCAGAAAGAAAAAGCTTTCAACAATTGCGAATTCAGATCTCAAAAGGCTAGACTTCTTAAATTTAGATTATAATTTTAAATCGAGAAGCATAATTTCCTTAGATAACTACAAATTTATTTGTAGATTTGATAAACAGTTTAAACATATATTACACGGAGAAGACCAACAGTTAAATAGTTTAACAGACTTACTTATAAATCTTGCCTTCAATCTAGAACAGTGTGATAATTCCATCAAAAAATCCATAGAAGTAATCGCTAGATCTATAGGAGAAAAGAACAGACTGCTAAAACAGTTAACAGATAATTTTGATTTTCTAAAAAATCAAAACGAAAATTTACTACAGTCTATTTCACAATTAAAAACAGTTATTCCAAGTAAATCTTTAATTACAGAACTAAAGTTTTTGCTTGAAACAAACAAGCCAAAAGCTATTGAATTAGAAACGAAAAGGTTAATTGATAATTAATGTATCAGAGCATGGTTGATTCTAGTAAGTTATATGGTTTGGTTTTATTTTTAGCAGTGACCAAACCATCCTTCTGTCGTTTTATTTTTAATTAATGTATAGCAAATGTATTAATGTAATTTCCGAAGCTTCAAACGAAGGTATACTCATTATATATACCATTACGTATGGTACATCCGTTGGACGTGTGTAAAGAAAAAATTTAAACTAATTTTTATTTAGTGCAAAATAGCATGTACAATCATGCACGTTTTATAAAAAGCGGAAGAAGTAGTGACATTTATACAGGGACGGTGCCAGAATTTCAAATCACTAAGGGCTATGTAATATTATTCTTGGATCAAATATGTAGGATAGCAGAAAAATTGGTTGAATATGCATATATTGAAATAAAAACTGATAGGCTAAAAGTAGAAGTGAAATAACAGTAAAAAATTGAATATGTATCACCATTTCAGTTATTTCCTCATCATCACTTCAGTCAGACTTCTTAACTGTTGGAAAAAAACCTCTAATCAATGATATTGTTTTTCATAGAGAAGATTTAGTCTTCTTTGACAAATGAAAAAGTTCAGACTAATGGGCTTTACATCATTTGAATAAGATATATTGATAATATAAAATATTTCAGATATTCACCTGGGCGATAGCCCAAGTTGCACTGGCCATGGATTCATCACCTGGGCGATAGCCCAAGTTGCACTGGCCATGGATTCATCCCTGCATTTATATAGAAGATAGATAACTGAAGGGCCTGTTTGTATTGTTGTTCACTGTACTCACTGATATGTTCTTTTTTTCATTATAGAAACTGTGATGTAAAACCTAATTTTGATTGCATTGCAGTAGCTTGTATACATAATTATGTCAATGCCATTTCACCCGACATAATTATGACGTGATTTTAGGCAGTATGTATCACTTTTGATCTATTTATTTTTTTATTTTGTAGTAACGACAAGCATATGATTAACATGTCCTTCATGCTATTATAACTGTAACCTTCATACTTCTACATTCCTACTTAACTATAGTTTGACCGATAAACAATCGAACCCATCAGTAGCTCACATTAACATGTTATACTATAAAACATTATACAAAAGTTCCATAATGTGGAAAGCAATGTCATGTCAAAGAAAATAAAATTATATCATCTCTCAGCTATGAATTAATATTTGTATCATCATCATGAGTTATTACTTATTAGTATCATCTTATTCTCCAAATCAACTTCTTTAATGAAGAATATTACAATAGATGATAATATATTGCCAAAAACAAAATAACTCAATAACGGGAAAATGCTTTCAAAAATATCTCTATAGCAAATCAACATCACAAATCTGACTATACAAAACTCGGTGCAACCTTAACAGGTAAGAAACTCCACCATATGACACTGTTTTCAACCCTTTCAAAGCAAACTTTCACCTCGCCGCAGGCTTCTCATTGCTAGGAAAACTGGTTGTTAACTTATCACTAACATAGTGCAATGCTCTTGTCTACATATGATTTGAAGCATTATTAATTTGAAGGCAATAACTTAACTCATTGGTGTGTAGTGGGAGAATGAAGAAACGCTAAAAATAACCAAAAGTTTGCATACATACATCGAAATCACTAATGATTTGAACTTTATCATCGTTTTAGATATTACGAACAAAACTGTTGCTTCTTCTCTTGCAAAATCATATTCATTTTCCCACCAAAGTTGGGAATGATATCCTTCAAATGATACGAGTGTGAGGAATTACTGATTTTATTTGCTACAACCGCGGCCGTCAATAAACAGTAATAATGTTTATTAAGTGGAGTTTTCCAATTGTGATGACCTGCCCTTTTTGACCCTTGAAAACCGACATAAATACGCTCATTGTCTAACATGTCGAACGATCTAGTGCTGAAAAGGCAGATTGTTTGGGGAAAGAAGGTAGGTAGAAGAAAAACAGAGAAAACAAACAATAGAATCTCACAACGGACTGAATAACATATAATATGAACAGTTCTTTACAAAAATCAAAACTGTAATATACATATCTCACATCAGAGTACACAAATCAATAGTTACCAGCCCAGGTAATTATAACAACCTGCCATCACAATTGCTGATAACTTCAACAAAACACTACAGCGGAATAAAATCAAATACGAGCAATACGTCTTCGCCCTCCAGCTCGTCTCCTGAGCTCCATAGCATCCTAACCTAAAATGTAATACTTGTTCTGACCCGAGCATTATAATAAAAAAAACCCGAGTCAGTCTGGAAAACCAGCGTGAGAATACACGCTCAATTTTAAATTATTAAAGTTTCCAAATCCTTTGAAAAACAAAGGTATCTCATAAGACTACGCCCCACATAAACACGACGGGTTTTTACCTTACGATAACCAAAACATTTCATATCAAATCCTATGATATTATAATAGTGTCTAAGCACAAATACTTATTCAAATAGCTGAAATTGTTATATTAATCAAATTCCAGAATACTAGGCTCACAATCAAAACCGTTAAGGCACGTATTGGAGAATGGATTCCATACGAATGACTAGGCACTAGGGTATCGCTTGTCATAGTACACGTCTAGAACAGCGTACCGAGGGCCATGCCGAGATCCCCTACTATACAAGACTAGACTATTCCTAACCTGGATAGACCGAATATGCTATCACCCCGGGTGTTCCTACCTTACTCGAGCCCCTTCCGTAAATCAAAGTAATAATAATATCCGAGGGTATCTTGAAAGGTGATAAACATACCCTAATTGGGTGCTACCCACTTAGACTTCTTGCATCTCCATTGCTTTTCAGTCATTCCCGATTGATGAGGCTAGAGGCTACGATTACATTTTAAGGAATTTTCATTTAGAATGCTTATTGTTCTCCAATGGCAATGTACTGATAGCATTCATCCATACAAGTCCGTTCCAGGTTCGAACGGACCGAAGGCACTATTCCTACTACATCCATTTTGGAACCCCCCTCAAGATTACACTACAAGGAAAAATGCAATTTTCGACGGTCGAAAACCGTCGACGGCCGTCGGAGGCCGTCAGAAAATGCCGTAGGAAAATAAGGCGTCGAGGTGTAGTTTTTTCAACGGCTTCCGACATATCTCGCAATTCGTATTTTCGACGGCTTCCGACACTTGTCGAAAGCAGTCGGAAACCGTTGGAAAAATTGATCTAAAAGCGGTCAAAAGCCGTTTACCTAAAAGCTGTCAAATGCCGTCGGAAGCCGTGGGAAATCTCCTACAATTTTTTTTATATTTCTGCTGCAATATAGCCTTCCATCCACATTTCCCATACAAACACTTTTCCACCAATACTGCAGAATCCAAATATAATATTCCAACCAAATATCAAAAACCAAAATATACACAATTTACCAAACAAAAAGTATATAAAATTAAGTCAAAATACATAATTTTACAACAAAACAGTTAAGTGTATCATAACATAGTACATAAATCAACAACTACCTCCACTATCTACCAAATCATACAAAACATAAAAAAACATACTGACCAAAGCAATCAATCAATCTCCTCCAGAACCAGAGCCCAAAGAGGAAGGGAAGCGGCCACCATACTACTGCATGTACTCGGCGATTCGCTGGTCTAGCAACTGTGTGGTCTCTATGGCCCGCCGACGGTTCTGCTCCTCCAGCTGCGCCACCCTAGCTCGCAAATCTTCGATCTCTGCTAGATCGATGTGAGCTCTAGTCTGTCTACCCCGTCTCTGATTACTGACCTGTAATAAATATTTAATTTATCTATGTGATCTTTCTATGTGCATGTGCAGGTATGTGAATGATTAGCAGTGTGATAATGTTATTTAATTTAGTTTATGCATGTTTATGTAACTGTATTTGCATGTTGATAACATCTTAGCTTGTGGTAACACCAAATAATTACAGTGATTAGATTGTTGATTATATTTTGAAATACTATAAGTTTGAAAATTTTAGCGTAAGTAAAGTAACCATATGGAAGGATGAGAGCAGTAAATTTGAAACTACTCTGTTTTCTACCTCTCAAATGAGTGGAATGTTGGCCAATTTATAGATACGAATAGTTATGTCACCCAGCAAAGGGATAACTATTTTGAAATAAAATGACTAATTTTAAAAAGTAGTCTGCAAATTGGTTAAGAAGGGCCATGCGACTAAACTATGAAACTGTAGACTGAATGAGGCTGACAATGTATTGGACAAACATCAACCATTACAAAACTTTATTTTGCATTTTAACAAATTACTCATCATTTGAACTTAGAATTTACACATATTATATGATGGGAAAAAACATTTATTGATGTAGTTCCCACAGCATAAACCGCCATTTTGATACTGAAACACTAAAGGCCTATATTTACAAATTATTGCAGTCATATGTAATCGACTCTAGTAAAGTATTTGTACTTCATATTTGTATGTTCATTTATACTTGTTAATCAAGATACTAGTCCTAAAATGAAGGAAAAATTAGCAATAAAATAATTTATGTCGATGCAAAATAATTTTATCCTTGTATAATTTTATTTCAAAACAAATGTACAAGTACTCGTTCAGTTTATATATTTCCATTCAAAAATCATATGTTACTCGAGTATTTTCAAAAATGAATCCACATGTACATTAGTTGCTAATAAATAAATACAAATATGTCGTCAGAAGCACCTAAGGGCTTTTATGGCAAAGTAACTCTATTTCAAAACTCTGTCCATTACCATTTTGTCGCATAAATTTCTTCCTGATATTTAATGCAATAAAATCAAAGCTACAATAATTTACTCGTTAATGAAGTTCTAACCATTACTTATGTATAATGTATACATTTGAAAATATGTTCATTTGGTCGTTTTTAAATTATGATTCAACCATTTATTAACAAAAATAATAGTACGTTACATTACGAGATATCACTGCTTTTGATCTCTTTAACAGTAAATGTGACAAATTTATGCATGTGTACAGCATATATCCGGCAAACTAAATTAAATAACATGTCTTTTTCGTTATTTTTTTTTGAAATGACTTTCAAGTAATGAATTAATATATTTTGATAATGCATAATGCTTTCACAACGAAGTGACTCAAAACCAATGTACTGAATTTGAAAACTTATATGATACCCAATATGTTATTTACTTACCACTTGATTGCCAATTTGTATCATCTGCCATGCTCCGATGGATCCATAACTAACTCAAAAATAGCATCCTCTTCATCCGTTGTCGGCTGATCTCGACCTGTATCAGCAAGGAGTTTCTGGTGCTCCTCCATAAACTTTTCCTGCATTAATAAATTAATATCATCATATCTTATTTCATTATATTTTAACAAGTAGACAATTACTAATACTGCATAAAATGAAATATGCTTACATGGCTCTTGTTGGATTTATCGTCGTGCCATGTATACGAAACTGTTCCGTCCGGATTTACATGCTCGATAGCATGCATATGAGTAAACACGTCCATATAGCCCACGAGACCATGCGCCTCAGCTTCCTGAAATTGATTTTTACATACAATTATTGTACATTTAAAATTTTACAGCACAAACTATTTACAATTTGCATTTGGTAAATTTACCAACTCCTGCCTATACTGTTGATATGACTTCGACCCTCCACTCTAGGTACTAAAGAAACCACATGACGTTGTGATGCTTGCGATGGACCACTGTCATCGCCTCTTGAAGATCGGGAAGAGCTCCTACCTCTAGATGACATTACGATAAACCTGTGACATACATACACATCATTTCAAAAGAGAATAATAACATGATAATGAAATATATTTCATAGGTAAATGACATCAATGGTATAAATTGCTAAATTAATGATTGAAATGGAAATAGAAATGGAAGCGCGTTATACCTGATTCATAATGGGTCTCATGTTCCGACGATAAGCAGAATACATTGCATTTTTATTAAAAATTGCTAAATAAATGACAAATGAAAATGACATAAAACATGTAAACAATGGTAAACCTACAAATTTGGTCTCATAGTTACATCAATTTTATAATACATCAAGAATTCAACATATTTACATCAATTGCAAAAAAAATCCGATTCGGATTTTTATCAATCATCATCGTCTTTTGATTCAGATTCGGTCTCGTTTTCTACAATATTTTCCTCTGCACTGTCAAACGCTTCTACCAAAACATTTGAACAATCGATTTGCCTTCAATTTCTGTTTGCACTCCATTTTCATATATCTATGGATAGTCCCTAAAAAGTTCATATATGTCTTCGCTTGACCATATCGTCGGCGGTTGTCCGGTTTTTACTCTATTAGCTAAAAAGTTTTTCTTGTCTCATCTGAAGGGATGATTTACATGGAGAAAATATCGATGACAGTCAAATCATGAATTTTTCTTATCACGAGGTAAAAAAAACGCTCGTGTTTTATCCATGCAATATGGACATGCTAGACGGCTGACAGTACTCCACCCTAAAAGCATTGCATAGGCAGAAAAATCACTTATAGTCTTCAACAAAGAAGCAAACATACGAAAAAATTTCTTCTTGGATACATCATATGTTTCTACTCCTTCGTTCCACAATATTTTTAACTCCTCAACCAACGGTTGTAAATATACATTGATTCCTTATGTCGGATCGTCGGGGCCAGGAATGACAACAATAAGAAACATATATTGCGTTTTCATATACATCCATTGAGGTAAATTATATGGTGTGACGATAATGGGCCAGGATGAATATTTAGAACCAAATTGGGAAAATGGCGAAAAACCATTCTTACATAATCCTAATCCAACATTTCGACTCTCCGCTATAAAATTTGGATACGTTTTATCGAAATGCTTCCATGCTTTTCCATCGGCCAGATGTGTCAACGTACCCTCTTCCTCCGTTCTCACACTATGCCATCTCATATTAGATGCAGTTAAAGAAGATGCATGGTATCTTTGAAGGCTTGGAGTGATGGGTAAGTAATGCATACGCTTGTACAGAACTTCCTTCCCCTTCTTTTTTCTTGGTTTGAATCTCTCCTCATTGCAAATTTTACAATTTCTAAGGTTTGCGTCTTCTTCCAAAACAACATGCAGCCTTTTACACATGTATCTATTTCCAGATATGGTAAACCAAAAGCCGACATAAGTTTTTTAACTTCATAGTGATTTTCACACATTAGATTATCGGGCGGCATTTGTCTTTTTTGCAGCTTGTACAATAGCCGTAAACCCAGCTTCGGTGATGTTGTATTTTTGACTTCATCGCAATGTATTCTACGATTACTGACAGTTGAGTACCGCTTTTACAACTATCCCAAATAGGTTTCTTAGCAGGATCTAGTAAATCATAAAAAAAATTGCTTCAATATTTGGTTCTTCAACATTTCCATCGTCGTCGTCAACTTCAACCATAGGAAACATTGATCGTGCTGCATCTTCGACCATATTTTCTGTACGAGTCATCGTAACTACTTCGTTAATGATACTTTCAGACTCTACAGAAGTATTTACTACAACTTCTCCATGCCGATCCCAAATATAGTACTCGGGTACGAAACCGTTTTGGCACAAATGAACTTTCACAATATCTCATAACAAATACTTCAAATGTCTACACCTATTACATGGACAACGAATTTCTGGATCATTTCTGTTATTACTTAAAGTGAATTCAACAAATATGTTTATATCATTATAAAAATCTTCTTTTATTGGGCCTCTCAGTCCTTTTCTTTAGTACATCCATCTCCTCCGATCAACAAAATAATCAATCATTTTTCCTATTTGAGAAAATGAGTCATAAGTTCAAAATTTAATATTTATTTTCAACAATACAAATTCGAAAAAGGTTATTTTCATGGTCGTATAATATTTGAATTTAAAAAACTATTTCACAAATTAAAAAATATTTTCAAATATGACACATTTTATTTTTTAACGTATCGATACAAAATTTTGTACAAAATAATATTTTTTTCCATGGTCAGGCGTCGTACTTCCCATTACAAACACATTAAGCATTTACGTTTCGTATATTACTTCGTCTCAAACGATTCATCAAAATTTCGGCAGCATAACCCTTTTGTTCCCTGCATTGTACACAAACGTGTGTACGTAGGATATAAAAAAATTTAGGTTGAAATTTTATGAACCGTTTGAGACGAAGTAGTATACAAAATGTAAATGCTTACTGTGTTCATAACTTGTCCAATACAGGGACAATCCAACAAACATTGTACCAGATGAATATAAATGGTCGTTTTTTGAAAAAAAACGACTATTTATATAATGATCATGTACAACACTCGTCAGACAGGACCAAAAACTCTCTAAGGGACATTAGTTAATTAAGTGTGCGCATTTTACGAAAAAATACAGTTTTACTAACTATATACACATGCAATCACAAATTATGCATACTCTTTAAAATTTCACGATAACATATGAAATAGGTATAACATGGGATGTTATAAACCATTATTACACAATTGGAAACAATTGCAATCACTAATTAGCTCTAATTTATCATCTTATGCAAATCAAGATTTAGGGCAAAAATTAGATTTTTGTCCAAATTAGGATATTATACCTGAGATTGAGAACAATAGAGTTTGCTTAGGCAGCCGTGTAGGATCCAGAAGCTCGATATTGAAAATCGAAAGCTTGTAGGAGGGATTTTGGGGTTTTTGATAAAAAAAATCGAGTTGCAAAATGAGGAAGAAGAAGGCTCGGCTGGGCCTGTAATTCGTGAATTTTCGACGGCTTCCTACGGCCGTCAACGGCCTGTCGGAAATTAGCCGTCGCTATGTGCTGTCGGAATATTGGCCCTTTTTAGTAGTGTTAGTAGCGATCAACCCTTGCACTTCACTGCTTCATCTTCGATTCCATGTTCTCGTTTTCCTTTCGAAAACATACTCGTTGGATCGAAGTGGTTTTCAGATAATAAATTCGATCCCGGTCTCTTCGAAAACAACGTTCACTATTTTTTGGTAAACTCAACTCCGGTTCTCTAGGAAATAAACAGACGAAAATAAGATCGAAGATCACCTCCAAACCGTTAGTGGACATAATTCCTTATCAACGTCCTAGAAGAACGAAACGAGTTTATACGTATAGTATAACACCTAGAACGGTAATTGTACCATATAATCATATGCTTCTTCTAGATATATCCAAAGTTGTATTTAGGTCCAGATTTGATAGTCGGTTATTTAACTATCAAATTCAAATAACAATCATTCAACCAAATACTTCATTTTCTCTGAAAAACACCAAGTCTCATTTAATTTAAATTTTAAATAAACCAAATCTTTTTATCAAAGGTCATGTCCTTATCTTATCGAATTCGGTATATTCATAAATTATCCATATCAAAAATAATTGAAAACCCTTTTAAAATAATATGGAAAGTACCACTGCGGTATCAAACCATGGATCAAATCTCAATGGTTATGTCTCTGTCATAAAGAATTCTAAGACTTAACTACAGGCACTCACTGCCTCCGATTTACGCCACGCGAGTATACCATTACTTCCCGAAAACTTTATTTAAAAATTATCTCAAATAATGCTTGTAAATTATAAAATAAGTTTCAAGTTTAAAATAGACAAATATACTTAATTAAAAGCTATTATACAAAGCCATATTAAAATTTAACAATTATTTTTTAAAAACAAAAATGCTGATTAGCTCTTAAATAATAATATACTTTAACAATCATTATAAGGTAAATAATTAATAATTAAATATGTTTTAACAAATCAAAATAATTAAATAACTAATTTCTAGAATATTTTTAATACTTTTAAAATCACCAAATTAATACTTAAAATCCTCATTTTAAAACAAGTCCAATTGCTCAATTCCAATTCCATTTCGTAAATTTGGAAACCTTGCTTGAGTTCCAATATAACCAATCTTATACTTGTTTCCAAATTCACTTCTATCTTCCAATCTGTTAAAAAAAATCGATTGTAAACCTTTTATATTTAAAACAAGTGCCATTTAGCATTTATTATAAAAATATCCTTTTATAAACTTTATTCCAGAAATCCCTGTTCACAATAACCCGAAATAGTTACGTTACAATTTCAAAACCATTTACTTCATCCAATAGATTTACCCAAAAACTCTATAAACATTTTTCTTCAAAATCCCTATTTACAATTCCTTACCAATTTAAACCATATTTTATTGTTATTTAAAAGCACCAAAAATCCAGGTTAACTGCCATAACATCAAATCAATTCAAAATACACAATAAACTATCACAGATTATTCCAACAAAACATATATCACCATATGTGAAATTAAATTAATCATTTTTTAGGAATCCAATTGGAACCCTCCAAACTGTTTTCCTACATCCACAGATGTTAGCACAACATAAAAATACCAATTCCGCTTTGAGGTGGAATTTCGCGGTATATAGGGTCATCCGCTATTATACGGGGTGCAGAGGGTCTCATCCGCTATATATATATATATATATATATATATATATGGGAATATCAATCACTCCAATATATATATACTACTATTAATAATATCACATCTAACTGATAAAAATATATAAATTCAACCAATCAATCATTAATTGATTTTAATTATTCAAAATTAAAGCCAACAGTCCAAAATTTGAGTGAGATTAACTCACCTTGAGTTTTAAATCGCCAAACGTTCAAATTTTAAATTAAATCGAACACGTTCGATTTAACCTAAAATTTTAACTAGCACCAATCGTCTCCAAATCTGCTCCTCAGCGTATTTCTCGTCGCTGCGATTTCAACGCTGCCTGTTTTATCCGATTTCGACCTCGTATAAGAATGATATGCAATTTCAAAGTTTTGAATATAATTTATAATAATAAATTCTTTAAAAAAAATAACCTATATGTGGCCGTTCACTTTGATTTAGAAATATTGTGGCCGCCCCTTCTGTTTCTCTTCTTCGTTCGCCAGGCCGATCATATTCAAACTCATCACTACCATCAAAAAGTCGATTGCCCTCCCTCCTATAGGCCACAGAAGATGATCGACGACCACCACTTGAAAGGACATCGTGAGCTCCACCCACGGCCACCGACCGCACCCTAAAGCCACACAATCGTCTCGAATTTTGCCACCAAATAGCCAATGGACGTGGCCTTCCTGACGTCGATCCACCGTCCCAAATTCAATCGCAGTCGTTCACAATGTAGAGTTCGACGAGCTTTTCGATTTTCTAGTTAGAGATTTTCGACGAAAGCTTACGGATTGGAGGAGAATTGAGGAAGAATGAGATAAAATTTCGGCCTTTAATTCGTTCGTGGCGGCTACATTAAAACGGCGTAGGGTTTCACTGTTGCAACGTATTTATAAACGTATATATACATTATTTTAATATTATTTCCAAAATTAACGTGCTTTTTCAAACGAACTCCAAACAAGACGTGCTGCCAGGCGTTTATAATGTTTTACTCCTATTTCGAACACAATGGAACATTTTTCGAGGCCTAATTCGATCGTATGTGGAAGATAGCTTTTTGAATTGAATTATAAAATTAAATTCTCGATAACTTATTTCCATCCACAATCACACCAGATTCACAAATTTACCCGATTTTCAAATGTTAAATTACCGTCTACTGAATATGTTATTCGCTATATTTGAAATTATAAACCATTTCACTGATTCTTCCATATTCAAAATCAATAAATAATTCAAATTCAACATTTAAAATGAATTAAATATTCAAAACTAATCGACCAAAATTTCGAGTCGTTACATTCCTCCCCATTATAAAAATTTCATCCTCGAAATTGCTAAGGTAGGAAAAATGCTACGAACCCATTTACTTTTCTAAACCCACTTAATTAAAATCCTACATTCATTTCTCTAAACCATTTTAGTTTTTATCCAAAACAATTGGCTTTCATTTCTAATTCACAATCCTTGATTTTTCAAACAATTAAAAAATTTCCTAAAAAATTTTACTTACACCCTAAATTTTTGAAATTTTTAGACAGAGTCTCCTTTGTACGAAGAGCCTTTTACAATATGACAAGAGAGATAAATTTATGTACATCGACCCACACAGTCGGAAAACAAAATATATATCAATATCAAGAAAATAGACACAAGGAAAAAGTTGCAAAAAAATTTAGCTTCAGGGACAACAAGTTTGCTTTTTAGACTGAAGGACATTTTTTAGTGTAAATTGAAAATGATAGTTACAACTATCATTCTGTGATTTACACTAAAAAGTGTCATTCAGCCTAAAAAACAAACTTCTTGTCCCTAAAACTAGATTTTTCTCCAACTTCTTCCTTGAGCCTAAAACCTCTATCAATATATTATCATTTCTTCATTCACATAGTGTTATTCACTTTATTTTATAGTGAACGACATTTCATTCCATGCTAATTTATTATAAACCATTTAATAAAATTATTTCTAAGGTTTATTATAAACATTCCATATCACTGCTTAAGTTATATTCAGCTTATAACTTAAGTTCATACCCCAACTATACTCCCAAGGTCATATTTCAATTTTTATTTAATTCATTCACCCTTAAATTGAATTCGTTTTCTTGGTTATCAATTACTTAACCTTTTAACTTGGTTATACTTTTCACTTTCCCACTTTAATAAGTTATATACCTTATTTATTCACAATCCCTTGAATTTTCCACTTAAGTTTATTCACATTCAATATTTATAACCTACAGTTATATAATCACTTCACCATTTATATTTATTTTCAGTTTATCCTTTTCTATTCACCCTTCATTAAAAATTAATTTTTTTGAATTTCCGTTCTCTTACCATAATACCAAACCATTTTCATTTTGGTTTACCACTTCATTTTCAATTCATTTATCAATCAAATTTTAAATGTCGGTTTAACTGTCAATTAATTCAAATTCAACCAATTAAATTTCAAACAGCAATCAATATAATTTTATCATTTCGTAAATGGGTTTAACTTGAAGTAGGAAATTTATTACTTCATGAGTGGTTTGAAACACTCATCTGAATTCCATGAATCATAAAAGCATGAACGGTTGACACAAGATGACCCGGATATGGTGATTGCAGCCACGGATAGACGGACACGCACATGCATGGAAGGACTTTGATTTTTTTGCAGAACAAATTCCGGACAAGCATTCGCTTTGAAGTTGAACTACCGTTGCGACTCACAGAACTAAAGACTTCGTCCTTGACGACTGGTAGCAAGCATAAAGATAACTGGACAGAAGCAAAAGTCTGTCGGCAACAAGCAGCGATAAGGCAGCCTTCGGGTGCAGCGGAGACAAGCAGTTGCTCTTTCCATCGAGAAGATCTGGGTGGACTTCGACAGTGGGTGATGGACGCAGGCAGAGGACCTCGGCAGTGGGTGGTTGCAAGGCAGCGGCTTTGGGAGGTGGAGCCAGGAATGCTTCGTGTAGGCCGCTAGGTGGAGGAAGAGCTCGACTGGGGACGGTCGATGGAGGAGAATGGAAGCAGCTCGATTTTGGGTGACTCGTGGGGAAGAGGCGAAGGATGTGACTGGCTAATGGGTGCTAACGACAAAGAGTGAGGGTGGCGAAGTGGAAGGGGAGGCTCTAGAGGGCAGTGGGGGTCTCGCAACGAGGCAAGGAAGTGGTGAGGTGAAGGGAAGGATAAGATTTCGGTAAATGTTGGCAGCTAAGTGGAGGGCGGTGATGTAGGTGGAGGCTCGAGCGATCTTGGGTGCATGGGTTTCAGGACAGTGACGATAGTTCACTAGGCGGGTGTGATGGATAGAGGAACAGGAACGGAGGTGGATTGCGGCCTTGGTGGATCGGCAAAAGGCATGGAGAAGGCGGCATACGAAAATGGACGTGTGGAAGTGATTAGGTAGAAGTTAGAAAATGATGGGAGAGAGAGAATGAGAGCAGGTGGAAGCGTGTGTGTGAATGAGGAGTGAGAAAAATATATGTTTTTATATATTTTGTTATTTTTGGTTTTCATTTCTTTGTTTAGAAATGAAGGCGTGGACTAATGTTTGGGCAAGGTGATTTGAGATGCAGAGTTCATAATGAAGGTGGAGCGGTAGTTTATTTTTATAAAATATTATTATTATTTAGGGTAACAGGTTTTATACGTCAGTAGTAATAATAGACTTTATGCGCTGGCAAATTTTTCTAGTCCAAGCGATAAGATGGCAGCATAAGAAATTGAATGAATGAGATATTTTATTAAATGGTTAACATTGCAAACCGGAAACCGATACTTACTAAAATTTGACCACTTAACGTTGCACATCGGACGTCAAAATACGAAAGCAAATATACCATGGAGATCAGCGCGATGAGACGAATCAAATGGTGCAATAAAATCCGTATTACGACAATCGTATCAAAAATCTTCTGTTGTCGCTAGTTACCCCGATTAGAACGTACGTCAAACGACAAATCATGATAAATGGAGCTAGAAAGATCAGATATGGACGAAATAAACTTTAATGTTTCAATCGTAAAACTTTTTAGATCATTTCTATGTAAAAATATTTATATGTCAAAAAATAATATTTTCCAATAAAATATTAATTGATTTTTGAATTAAAACTCAAAACTGATAAATTTACATATTTGACAACAAATAAAATTTCTTTTACTATCACTCATTAGAAGCATTTCAAAATTAAATTTAACAATCTGAAATTATCATTTAATTCACTGAATCTTAATTTGTTAAAACTCCGATCACGCAACTTACCGAAGTAAATTTTAAATAATAACATAAGCTTCATTTAATAGACATTCATTCATTTTAACTTAGCACTTACTATATTAATTTCTATTATAAATTTTTCAAAACCCAATATCATTAATTCCAATTTTAATATAAGTTGCAGCTTTTATTTTATTACAACCTGTCATCACTTTAGAATTGCGTCATCTTAGACTTTTAATTAAATGTTGTAACTCATGTTCTTCTGTTACTTACATATATCAATCTCTTATTCAAAATGAACTTTGCTATTTCTATTATTAATTATTCACAACTAATGTCATGCAATTATCTTTTCAATATAAATCATTAAATTATATATATATATATATATTAACCATTTTTATTCAAAAATTTAATAAAATTAATAATTTAAAATAGTTATAAATACGGGTCGTTTCAATCTTCCCCACTTAAAACTTTTCGTTCTAAAAAAGGGTTAAGTAGAGAATTTAACACTACGATATATTTTATTCCAAAATAATCAACTTATAAACTTTAAAATCTTATTAGAATACCTTTATTACACTTCTACTATGCCACTCCAATCGGCTTACGGAAATTACAACTTATATAGAAAACAAGTTATAAAATTTTAAAACCTCAAAAAATTTCTAACACCTGGATTTACGAAAATTTTTGGCAACATCTCCTTTGCGCGGCTCGACCGAAAAAAATTCAATACAATATATAACCCAAATATATATCAAATATACATCTCATCTCAATGATGATGCATCCCGTACGAAAAAATATAAAAGTGTGGTATGTAATCTGATATATGTAGCTTATTATTATTAATATGAGCGAGTTAGCTCATATCAAAGCGAGTAAAACCGAGTCAAAACGCATATATGTCCAAAAGGTCTTCGAATGTGCTATCTCAACTAAATTTGAATATTAGTTGTTTATAAAAGCTATAGAAGCAAGCATGAGTTTTATAGAACTATATAACATAAATTCTTAGTTTAGACCATAAGCATAAGCATTAATAAAACAAAGCAACCAAATAAAACATGGTAATACGACGCAACTACAAGGATGATGTAGTTCTACGAAATTATAATGATGTAAAGGCTAAATTCAAAAAGAAATTTTTAAAATAATTATGTGCAACACATAAATGTAATGCAACTGATAAGGATGATGTTAAACTACATGCAACCAAACAGCATAGCAATCCTAATCAAGGAACAATCATAGCTAGCAATCATATATACAATCATTTTATTAAACCCGTACGATATATATATGCCATTTGAATGTATAACAATTTTGATCTCCTACTCGAATATGCAAAAAAAAATTCGAACTAGTATTGGTAACCTGACTGCTCTAGTGCGGACTCTAATCCGATTTCTTGATTAGAAACTTCCACCCGCCTTATACAGTAATAAACTACGATAGAAAACTTCAAATTCGTATCTAAAATCCGTATCTCGTCATCGAGAATCGAGCGAACAATCCTAAATCGAACAGATGTGAATTACCTTAAAATTATGTAACGATTCAAGATTTTCGACTTCCGAAAATCGACATTAATACGTCCACTGTATCAACTGCCGAGCAATCGAAGGCCGGAAAACCGAATTGTTAGGGTTAAAGAAGAAGATGTAGAAGAAGAAAGAAAGAAGAAGCAACAGAAACAATATCAGAATCTCACAATCGCAGTGGAACATCATATAATAGATAAATGAATAATCTTTAAATCAAAAGAACTGTACATTTTATACATTACATCATCAGAGTCAATATACAACACCACACAATAATGGACAGTTATATAAACCTGTCCCCTTAACTGAATACACAGCGGAAAAGATAATATCATATACAAGTGATACGCTTCGCCATCCAGCTTGCTCCTGATCTCCACAGCATCTCCTGAATTCCAGAATGACCTGATAACCTGACTCTAGACTGCCCGTGTGGAAATTGGTGGGCACCCAGAGTTTAGGAAGGGAACAATAAACTCCATGTCAGTCACGGGACTGGTGTGAGAACTTAAAACAGTTTATCTTTAAAAACAAACAAAGAAATATTTTAAAATAGATCCGCAATGCTTTTAGAAAATGTAACTACCATAAGGCCTCCCGCCACACACACAATGCAAACGTAGAATTGGAGGGGATTTCTCCTCATGATAGTCAAACAAGCTTGATACGCAAATTTCTTTGATATTATTACTATAAGTGCAAAGTGTAGGAAAACATTTCGAAAGTATAATATAAATCTTAGCCGGCATAGACATTCCGAACTATGCCTAATATAGCTACCATCTAAATAGTGGTGACCACCATAAGTAAATGGTAGTTTCTACAACTAAAACCGTACAAGGTGTGTATTGGAGTTTGGATTTCCAACAAATGGTCAGGCCAAGGAACTTCCCATTGCCACATGGGTACGCCTCTGGAAAGACGCCCCGAGAACTTAATCGGATCTCTGCCAACGCAAGGTCGGGTTACCTCTGAACTAGGTAACTACTGACACGAGTATGCTATCCCCCGGTCGTAACCGACCTTTATCCCGGGATTCACCAACAACCACAAAGAAATAAATTTTGCAGCAACCACATAGGTTAAGTATCTGGGCTCCATACCATAATACCACCTCTATCAAGAAGGAAATGTACATACCCTATGGGGGCGCTATCCCCAAATAACCTTGCGGATTCTTCCTGTTTTGACCATTACCGGGTTGTGAGGTTCGACGAAGCCTCGTCCGCAAAGCTACGCTTTTCACAAAATCCACGCTTTGATCAACAAATGATCAGCAGCACTTAACATGCCACGTTACCAAATTAGGAATATATCACTAGTAACCATCAACTACTTAACCTCTGAGCTCGTACGTCTCAGAGAAGAGTGTTAAGCTAAGAGAATAAATTCTCCGCCACCAACAGAAACGTATTTAATAGAAACCAGCTTTACATCTCAAATTGTAACGTTAGACACACATCCATACAAGTCCGTTCCGGGATCGAACGGAACCGAAGGCACTTCCAAAGAAGCCCTTGCTATCCGGATATTCACTAATCACGTCCGAAATTCCCATCACAAAGGGTGATAAAATCTCTATAACGAGGATCAGCAGATGCAGAGACATTCAACGGTAATCCTTCTGTTTCTGAAAATATCTGGTCTTCAACACCGGTCTTCAAATGCTATCCATTACGACGTATCGTTATTTCGAAATGAGATTTATGATCCAAAGGTCCTCTCCTGGCTAAACCGAATAACGAGCGCTTATTTTAAAATAAGTGTAGCATTCAAATTCAAGCAAATCACAACAAATACCCATTTAAAGGTAAATATTGATAGTCGGTTATTTAACTATCAATAAATATGCACAACATCACCAGATTCCAAATAATTTCCAAATTATTTATTTTCCAAAAGTATCTTTACAAGATATATTTTTTCCACACTTCAACCATTTGAAAACAAATTTCAAATCACCTTTCACCTTTACAACTTTTCAAAACAAATTTCAAATCATTTTCCTTACGCGGAAACACTTCGAAATATTTATTCATTTTCACTGGAAATCTGCCGAGTTCAAATACTTTAAAATAATTTATAACACTTATCCAAAATATATCGGGAAAACAATTTGAAATAAAACTATTTTTCTTTAAACACTTTACTTAAAATATTAGTTATAAAAATACTATACCAATATTACATATAACATAAGTCCAAACCAATTTTCAAAATAAAATTAGTAGATAGAGTATACCTATTTAAATAATTATTTTCTAAAACAATTATTGATTAAATCTTAGAAATAATCATTTCTACATCAACTTAATAAATCTTTACTTAAAGGATTCAAAACAATTTAAGAAGTAAATTTCTCCAAAGTACCCTTTTCAAAACCAATTCTAGAATTATATATATATATGTGTGTGTGTGTATCTTTCAAAGCTATTCAGAAATTTTATTCGGCTTTCCAGGGAGAATACACTTTCATTTCAAAATGGTTCATTTAAACCAATTAAATAAATCCTTACCGATCTACTTTAAATTTATGTTCCAAATCCGTAAATTTATTTCCACGCTTCAAAAATAATTCAATGTTTATTTTTAAACAAAATTCCTTTTTCTTTATAAATTCCATGTGAATTCACATTTCCAAAATATCTATTGATATACGATTTTCAAATCGATTTCAAGTATTCACTTTCAATAACAATTCAATTTTTCAGTTGATTTCAAAGACAACCAAATCAAATTCCATATTGATTTTCCAAGAAATTAAACACCAAGTGAATTTCATTCAAATCTTAAATTGAAACCAATTTCTACTAAACTCTAAATCAATTTTCAAATTGATTCCAAATTCTTTTCAAAACACCAAATAAATTTCCAAATGGATTTTCAAAAGATTTAAATTCAAGCACAAAAAAAATCAATTCCCAAATGGGTTTCAAATTTTATTTCCTTTTAAAAAAACGAATTCTTTTATTTTTCAAACTCTTTAAAATCTGTATTTTGAATAAATTCTTCACCCTTTGAATAATATTACCTGGAATCCATTTTTTAAAGCTTTTCCCATGTTTTGAAATTTTATTCAATAATATTATAAGTAAACTTTATTATTTTAGAATTCCTTCTTTTAAATTTATCCAATTCTCAAAAAAAAATATAAACTTTCAACCTGAATTTTTCAAAAATCAAATTTTTATTTATTTCCGGTATCTAACGATACCAAAATTATATTCGGCTAAATTTTAGCCTTCAATGATTTCAATCACAAAGATAATCACACGGAGATTATAAATAATCAACACACAACATTGGAACAAATTCAATTATTTGAGGAATCCAGTTGGATCCCTCCAACCTATTTCTTTTCATCCATAGATGTTAGCACAATACCAATCTCGTTTCAAGACGGGATATCGTGGTACTTGGGTTTATATAAAATATCATCCACTATTATGCGGAGAAAAAGGGTCTCATCTGCTATATAATGTAGAAAATCAACTCCAAGTACATATATAATACCAATTCCACTTCGAGGTGGAATATCGCGGTATATGGGTTTAATATAATAGCATCCGCTTAATATGCGGCGTATAGGGTCTATTTCAATACAACATATAGCAATTTATCATCCAAGCATATAATCAACACAATCAAGCAATTTTAAATCTAACTATTTAAAATTTAAATCGAAATAAATTCGATTGAGTGAGAAGTTCTCACCTTGCTTCCAATACAGTTGTAGTGTTTCATTCCGAATAAAATTAAACACGCGTTTAATTTTACCCAAAATTCCACTAGCTCAAATAAATCCCAATCCAGCTCCACTGCATAGTGCTCGTCAATACGAATCCAATGCAAGTCGTTTCGTCCAAAACGGACCTCGTATGAAAAAGTTATAGTGTTTTAAAGTTTATACGATTTTAATATAAAGCAATTTCATTTTTTATTTTATTTTTCTTAACCTAGAATCAATCCAGGCCGTTGCTATTTGCTTCTCCTCCAACAGGTAATCCACGTTCGAACAAACCCATTGAGCCGCCACTTACCCCCAATTATCGCGACCACCACACCGCCCTAGAGGCCGATCAAACACCATCGATACATGCGCCAACCCTAGATCCTCCCACGGCCCAAACGACGTGAAGCTCGGTTGAGCATTTCACTCGAAATTCATGCACGAACTTCGGCCGTTCGTAGCCATTTTGCCGACGATCCGCCGCATTGATTTCAATCATAGCCGTTGAATAGAGAGATCTTGATGCTCTCTACAAGTTTCGTTTAGAATGTTTCTTGTAAAAGTCGATGGATGAGAAGATAAACGAGGAAGAAGATGGTGTATTGCCGACCATTGAAGAATATGCTGGCGGCTAGGGTTAGAGGAAGATAGGGTTTGCAAATAGAAGATAATGGGTCCTTTTATAGAAAATTCTAAAACACTATTCACCCGAAATTTTTCCAAACTCCAAACGGAGCGTGCCGACTGACGTTTCTTGGGTTTAACCCGCGTTTCGGACACAATGGAACATGTTTCGGAAGTTAATTTGATCATATGTGCGAGTTACGGAAATAAATGATCAAATTTAAATTAAATCGGTTAAACTAATTTCTATGCGTTTTGGCTTTCCCCGGACAAACCGTAAATCCGATTGACACGAAATTTGAAATCTTACAATAATTTAACATTACGGATCCAATGAAACTGGTTCATCGAAATCCGAGACTGTTTGAAAAATGACTATTTTTACTCGTCAATTAAATATTAAAATATTCAATTTCTGCAAATTAACTTTTAATTCAATTTTAAAAGTTCCATAACATCATTCTAACTCCAATATGATTTAATACAAGTTTACAAATCAATTTTAATCACATTAAACCCAATTTTCAATTATTTCTGTAATTTCAAATATTAAATTATCGATTTAATTACCCAATTAAATCTAGATTATTGAAATATAATTTATTCGACTTACAAATTTTACTTATTAATAGTTAAAATCAATTAAATTTACGAATTTCAAATGACAGGAATTTTGGGTCGTTACAAACTTCCCCCCTTAAAAGAATTTCGTCCTCGAAATTGCCAGGAAAGAAAAAGTTACAGAATCCGTTAACTTTTTTTCAAAAACAAACCGTTCCAACTTGATTTCAGATTCATTTTAATTCCTTAACTTTTCCAAAATCCGATGGTTATACTTTTCTAGTTCAATTCCTACATTTTCATTTCAATTTAGAAATTGACTTTTCGTTAACAAAAAATGTTCAAAAATTTTCTAACTCCCAAAATTTACGGAAAATTTTGGCAGAGTCTCCCTTGTACGGAGGAGTTTTTGCAATATTACAATAGATATAAATATATATACATCGACCCACACGGAAAACGGAAAAACAGTTCATATTTCCTATTTTTTTATTGCGTAGGCGCACCTTTTTAGCATTTTTAAGCAAAGCAGTTATTTATTAGCATTTTAGCGTGACCAAATCCAGCCAACTACAGCCCCGGTACTTGTACTTACTCAATTTAAACATGTAAGTGACATATATAGGAAATTCATTTACATTTCACTGATTTTCAATAGAAAACACATAGTTTTCATAAGCAATGAAATCAAAATAATTCCCATAAGCAATTTATAAGGTTTCGATACAAATTTTAATTGCTTACAACCAATTCACATTAGTTCACTTTCAATTCAAATTCAATTACATAGCATTTCATTTATCAATTCAATTTCATTAACACTTAATGAATTATATACAATCAACTAACAATCAATGTATATTCAATACAACCAAATTTATTAAATTTACATTCAACAATTCATATTCACTTTGTCTAGCTTCAATTTGGTTTAACACTTTTAATCTCCAATAGGTTTAATATCTAATTGACTTTTCTTTCAATTATTCAATTTTCTTCAACTTCATTAGCTTCTAATGAATTAACACTTACATTCATTATTCTATATCAATTCTTTTACATTCGATTGATTAATACTCAATTCATTAGTTCAACTCAATTGCTAATGCATTTAACCACAAAAGTTGAATTTCATTACATAACTCAAGTTCATATTCATCACTTCACTTTATTAATTTACTTCGATACCAAAATCAACTTCATTCAACATTACTTAAGTTATATTCCATTTCAAACATCATTTGTTTAACTTAACTTAAATTTCCACTTATAAATCAAATTTAGATTCCAATTCTAAAGTAAATCCTATATAACTTTTACCAAAGTCAAATTTCTTCACTTATTCAAATTCATATCTCGTTTTGCTTAACAGAATTGTTTAACCATTTTATCATTTGGTTTCACTTACATTTTCTCACTTTGCAAGTTATACAACTTATTTAAACTTCAAAGTTATTTTATATAATCATTTCAGTTTAATTTCCATTTCGATAGCTTATCTAATCCAAATCAATTTATTTAACCTTCGTTTAGTTAAATTTCAAATCATATGTTTTATTATGCCAACTCAATTTATTTCAACTTTACCAAAGTAGTAAAATCTTTATTATTTCGTATAATAAGTCCAAAACTTGATTATTTATATTCAACAATTACAACTTGAATTTTGAATTTTCAAATTTGTTTATCACAACAAAACTCCAATTTCCAATTTACTATGGTAGCAAATCCATCACACAGAAACTCAAAAATGATACTGATGATGCTGCAGTCATCACCCTTATTATTTCCCAGCAACAGTAGCGAATCCAGTGCTTTAAATTCTTTCAAAAAAAATTCCTTTTACTTATAACTCACGTTTATAAGTCTTTTTCTTATAGAATTTCACTATTCCACTTCACTTACATAAGATTATTCCAAATTTATTTATCCTACTTAATAACATCTTTAACTTTGAAAAACAACTTTCAAAATAGACGGGATTAAAAACTTTCAAATTCAAAGTCCAAATTCATTTTTATTCACAACTCATATTTATAAATATATTCATATAGTTTCACTTCTATATATATATATATATATATATATATATATATATATATAAGATTATTTCACAATTGTAAATCACATTAATTATAATTCCATACTTAATAATTCATTTGCTTATACAATTATTCTTTTACAATTGCTGCTTTTATTTAGGTTATTCAAACATCTTTTCATTAACTTATATATATTCTTACATTTTCAACAACCAAACAATCAATTTATATATACTTTAATATTTTATAAAAAATTATTTCCTTTATATGTAAAATATAATCGAGGTAAAATTATTTCATTTACCCAATTTCAAATGATACTATGTCGACTTACCTCGTTTAAGTGTTTAGAAATCTCTATCGATAATATGGCGTCCCACATACCGACCAGAATTCACAAACGGCTCAACGGATAAGCAAACACAATATAAAACATTTTTATATTCACTAAAAAATATGCGCTCGTATCTATGATTACACTCACACTCATTCTAGAGTACTGCGACTCTATCTCTAATGAGTAATTTCCAACAGAGCCAGGGTTGTCGCTTAACCAAATGCTCCGATACCAAATGTAACGATTCAAGATTTTCGACTTCCGAAAATCGACATTAATACGTCCACTGTATCAACTGCCGAGCAATCGAAGGCCGGAAAACTGAATTGTTAGTGTTAAAGAAGAAGAGGTAGAAGAAGAAAGAAAGAAGAAGCAACAGAAACAATATCAGAATTTCACAATCGCAGCAGAACAACATATAATAGATAAATGAATAATCTTTAGATCAAAAAACTGTACATTTTATACATTACATCATCAGAGTCAATATACAACACCACAAAATAATGGACAGTTATATAAACCTGTCCTCACAACTGAATACACAGCGGAAAAGATAATATCATATACAAGTGATACGCTTCGCCATCCAGCTTGCTCCTAATCTCCATAGCATCTCCTGAATTCCAGAATGACCTGATAACCTGACTCTAGACTACCCGTGTGGAAATTGGTGGGCACCAAGAGTTTAGGAAGGGAATAATAAACTCCAGGTCAGTCATAGGACTGGTGTGAGAACTTAAAACAGTTTATCTTTAAAAACAAACAAAGAAATATTTTAAAATAGATCCGTAATGCTTTTAGAAAATGTAACTACCATAAGGCCTCCCGCCACACACACACAATGCAAATGAAGAATTGGAGGAGATTTCTCCTTATGATAGTCAAACATGCTTCATACGCAAATTTCTTTGATCTTATTACTATATGTGCAAAGTGTAGGAAAACATTTCGAAAGTATAATATAAATCTTAACCAGCATAGACATTCCGAACTATGCCTACTATAGCTACTATCCAAACAGTGGTGACCACCATAAGTAAATGACAGGTTCTACCACTAAAACCGTACAAGGTGCATATTGGAGTTTGGATATCCAACAAATGGTCAGGCCAAGGAACTTCCCATTGCCACATGGGTATGCCTATGGAAAGACGCCTCGAGAACCTAACCGGATCTCTGCCAACGTAAGGTCAGGTTAACTCTGAACTAGGTAACTACTGACACGAGTATGCTATCCCCCGGTCGTAACCAACCTTTATCCCGGGATTCACCAACAACCATAAAGAAATAAATTTTGCAGCAACCACATAGGTTAAGTATCTGGGCTCCATACCATAATACCACCTCTATCCAGAAGGAAATGTACATACCCTATGGGGGCGCTATCCCCAAATAACCTTGCTGCATTCTTCCTGTTTTGACCATTACCGGGTTGTGAGGTTCGACGAAGTCTCGTCCGTAAAGCTACGCTTTTCACAAAAGCCATGCTTTGATCAACAAATGATCCTCAGCACTCAGCATGCAATGTTACCATTGGGAATATATCACTAGTGACCATCAACTACATAATCTCTAAGCTCGTACGTCTCATAGAAGGGTGTTAAGCTAAGAGAATAAATTCACCGCCACCAACAGAAATGTATTTGATAGAAACCAGCTTTACGTCTCAAATTGTAACATCGGACACACATCCATACAAGTCCATTCCGGGATCGACGGAACCGAAGGCACTTCCAAAGAAGCCCTTGTTATCCGGATATTCACTAATCACGTCCGGAATTCCCATCACAAAGGGTGACAAAATCTCTATATCAGGGATCAACCGATGCAGAGACATTCGACGGTAATCCTTCCATTTCTGAAAATATCCGGTCTTCAACACCGGACTTCAAATGCTATCCATTACAACGTATCACTATTCGAAATGGGATTTATGACCCAAAGGTCCTCTCCGGCTAAACCGAATAACGAGCGCTTATTTTAAAATAAGTGTAGCACTCAAATTCAAGCAAATCACAACAAATACTCATTTAAAGGTAAATATTGATAGTCGGTTATTTAACTATCAATAGATATGCTCAACATCACCAGATTCCAAATAATTTCCCAAATTATTTATTTTCCAAAAATATCTTTACAAGATATATTTTTCCACACTTCAACCATTTGAAAACAAATTTCAAATCACGTTTCACCTTTACGACTTTTGAAAACAAATTTCAAATCATTTTCCTTACGCGGAAACACTTCCAAATATTTATTCATTTTCACTGGAAATCTGCCGAGTTCAAATACTTTAAAATAATTTATAACACTTATCCAAAATATATCGGGAAAACAGTTTGAAATAAAACTATTTTTCTTTAAACACTTTACTTAAAATATTAGTTATAAAAATATTATACCAATATTACATGTAACTTAAGTCCAAACCAATTTTCAAAATAAAATTAGTAGATAGAGTATAACTATTTAAATAACTATTTTCTAAAACAATTATTGATAAAATCTTAGAAATAATCATTTCTATATCAACTTAATAAATCTTTACTTAAAGGATTCAAAACAATTTAAGAAGTAAATTTCTCCAAAGTATCTTTTTCAAAACCAATTCTAGAATTATATATATATGTATGTATGTATATGTATATGTATATGTATATGTATATGTATATGTATATGTATATGTATATGTATATGTATATGTATATGTATATGTATATGTATATATCTTCCAAAGCTATTCAGAAATTTTATTCGGCTTTCTAGGGAGAATACAGGTTCATTTCAAAATGGTTCATTTAAACCAATTAAATAAATCCTTACCGATTTACTTTAAATTTACGTTCCAAATCCGTAAATTTATTTCACGCTTCAAAAATAAATCAATGTTTATTTTTAAACAAAATTCCCTTTTCTTTATAAATTCCATGTGAATTCACATGTCCAAAATATCTATTGATATACGATTTTCAAATCGATTTCAAATATTCACTTTCAACAACAATTCAAATTTTCAGTTGATTTCAAAAACAACCAAATCAAATTCCATATTGATTTTCCAAGAAATTAAACACCAAGTGAATTTCATTCAAATCTTAAATTGAAACCAATTTCTACTAAACCCCAAATCAATTTTCATATTGATTTCAAATTCTTTTCAAAACACCTAATAAATTTCCAAATGTATTTGCAAAAGATTTAAATTCAAGCACAAAAAAAATCAATTCCCAAATGGGTTTCAAATTTTATTTCCTTTTAAAAAAACGAATTCTTTTATTTTTCAAACTCTTTAAAATCCGTATTTTGAATAAATTCTTCAACCTTTGAATAATATTACCTGAAATCCATCTATTAAAGCTTTTTCCATATTTTGAAATTTTATTCTATAAGATTATAAATACACTTTATTATTTTAGAATTCCTTCTTTTAAATCTATCCAATTCTAAAAAAAAATTAATATAAACTTTTAACCTGAATTTTTCAAAAATCAAATTTTTATTTATTTCCGGTATTTAACGATACCAAAATTATATTCGGCTAAATTTTAGCCTTCAACGATTTCAACCACAAAGATAATCATAAGAGATTATAAATAATCAACACACAACATTGAAACAAATTCAATTATTTGAGGAATCGAGTTAGATCCCTCCAACCTATTTCTCTGCATCCACCGACGTTCGCACAATATCAATCCCGTTTCAAGACGGGATATCGCAATACTTGAGTTTATATAAAATATCATCCGCTATATAATGCGGAAAATCAACTCCAAGTACATATATAATACCAATTCCACTTCGAGGTGGAATATCACGGTATATGGGTTTAATATAATAACCTCCGCTTAATATGCGGCGTATAGGGTCTATTTCAATACAACAGATAGCAATTTATCATCTAAGCATATAATCAACACAATCAAGCAATTTTAAATCTAACTATTTAAATTTTAAATCGAAACAAATTCGATTGAGTGAGAATTTCTCACCTTGCTTCCAATACAGTTGTAGTGTTTCGTTCCGAATAAAATTAAACACGCGTTTAATTTTACCCAAATTTTCACTAGCTCAAATAAATCCCAATCCAGCTTCGTTGCATAGTGCTCGTCAATACGAATCCAATGCAAGTCGTCTCGTCCAAAACGGACCTCGTATGAAAAAGTTATAGTGTTTTAAAGTTTACACGATTTTAATATAAAGCCATTTCATTTTTTATTTTATTTTTCTTAACCTAGAATCAATCCAGGTCGTTGTTATTTGCTTCTCCTCCAACAGGTAATCCACGTTCGAACAAACCCATTGAGCCGCCACCTACCCCCAATTATCGCGACCACCACACCGCCCTAGAGGCCGATCAAACACCATCGATACATGCGCTAATCCTAGCTCCTCCCACGGCCCAAACGACGTGAAGCTCGGTCGAGCATTTCACTCGAAATTCGTGCACGAACTTCGGCCGTTCGTAGCCATATTGCCGACGATCCGCCGCATTGATTTCAATCATAGCCGTTGAATAGAAAGATCTTGATGCTCTCTACAAGTTTCGTTTAGGATGTTTCTTGTAAAAGTCGATGGATGAGGAGATAAACGAGGAAGATGATGGTGTATTGTCGGCCATTGAAGAATATGCTAGTGGCTAGGGTTAGAGGAAGATAGGGTTTGCAAATAGAATATAACTAGTGAGTAGCCCGTGCTTCACACACGGGCATTGTTATAATTCGTGAATTATAATCTCAATAGCAGAAAGGCGATGTTAGAACGGAACAGTGATTATATATTTCATATACATGTTGCATACGCTCAACAATGGTAATCCATGCAGTAACGGGAGTCATACGTAATAAGTTAGGGTCGGAGCAGGGTGTTGTTAACAATGCACACATGTAATGCGTAGGAAAGCACATCCAGTTAATGTCATACATCACAATTACAGAGGGAAAACAATGTAACAAAAAAAGGAGAAAAAAAAGAGATGACAACTACACGGAAAGGAAGAGCAGCAAGTACGGACTGGTAGAATATGAATGCACTATAGTAGTGAAATCATGAAATGGTGCAATTTAGTTCCGTTGCTTCTTATCTCGAATCTTAGTTGCAGTACACACTGCATTCTGATCTTCTGCATCAACGTCCTGTAGATAGAAGAAAAAAAACATGGCTTAAGTCTAGAAGCACAAAACCATACCTATAGTAGACGGAGACGATATTAAATGAGTATGAAGTGGCGTAGAAAATGTTTGACCGGGGAAACAATTACATGAATGAGTGTTCGTACATACGTTACTCAAACAACGCTCAACTTTGGCAAACTGGTGCAATGTGAACTAATTGAAGTACGCGTTATAGGAGGATCAGTTAAGCGTTGCGTGCGAGATATAGTAGTTGTCGGTAATCGTACTACTTTCCAGAAGGAAAGAGCAAATTAATAGAACTAAGTACTGTCATCATGTATTGGTGGAAAAAAAGATTAAAAAATTGCACCCGAATTACAATTCCTCTTCGCATAGTCTTTCTGGTGACTGGTGGAGTAGAAGCATGCACGACTGGAGGAATGATAACATCGCCATCCTAGCAAAACAAATGAACGTCTTTTCTAAGATACCAGTTGGACAGACAAATAATTCAAATAATTGTATACCAAACCTGATCAATACGTTTCTTCCCTTTGATATCTGCGTCCGGCGGTGTCTCTTGCCTGTCCGTTATCGAAGGAGAAACTAAATTAGAACTCTGGTCGCTAGGTGGAGTTAGCTGTAATTTTCAATTGCTCCAAAACAGAGAACAACGTCAGTAAGCGAGAAATTAAGTACGTGATTTACACGTAGATGTATAAGCATGGATTAGAACAAACCGTGTCGGTAACAGATAAATTTTTGGTGATTTTTCTGACTGTGAGGTAAGCATCCGGATTGTTCATCTCATAGTTGTTTGGTCTGAACTCAAACATCGCATCGGTCCCCGAGATGTTGCGGAAAATGTTCTCAATTTTTTGGACGCCATTCTCCTGCAGAATGCAACAGTGATGTAAACCACATTGGACGTAACATGCAGTTAATAAAGTCAAGTCGTCAGGATTCAAATCATGTCAGTGTACATGCGTTTAATCTTACAACGTACATCATATAAACAAACGAAGCAGAGCAACCTACTGATACCATGGATAACGCGATTTGTACTTAGGCAGTAATCAGTACGGCAAGAGGAAAGGGTATGAAGCAATGCGATGCAGTTTGAAAATGGCATAGCCTACAGACGTACAGGACGTGTAAACAATAACAAACTCATATAATTCATAATTGTGAGGTCACAACTTGTGCCTGCTGCCGTGTACATGGGGTGTCCACCACATACAACCAGTATAAGATGAGGAAAGTAACGTGGGTGAGCAGTGGTATGACAGCAAAGCATGGGAAAGCAACAGTTTATGATGGCTAAAACTCGAAGTACGCAGCATAGCAGAAATTTGATAGCAACAGTTGACAGTGTGGCTGAGCATTTGCGTGGGTAGTAAGTCACATATTAAAACTAATATGCAGTACGTACATGTTAAGGAAGAAACAAAAACCAACAGTCACATTTCACAGTACGGCTGCCTCATAAATGGGTAATATTATTTACAACCACATCATCAAGCTTAGACTGTTGTGCAGTTAACCGTCTAAAAAGTGCAAGACCAAACATGACCGGTCCAACATAAGCAATGAGAGTGTAATATGATAAACTTACATGCACATACATCCCATTCCGATTTCAACGTGCATACGTATAGAAACTGTAAAATTAAATGCATAGTTGTATTATCTTACCGAGTTAAGTACGGCAAGCATGTCGTCAACTTTATTTCCAAGCAACCATTCCGCCTCCTTGTCAAAAGCGGTGATAGTAGTAGATGTAGTAGAGTCCAATATGTCGACATTTAAACGGTACCTAACAAACATGTTTTTAACATTCGTAATTATCCTTTTACAGCAAGTAAAACAGGAAAACTGCATAACGAAGAATCCGACAAACGGTACCTGTTTACAGGATGAGCTACCATTCGATGGCATCCAGAGCAGAAATAGTTGGTGCCCTCAAAGTGAGCTGTAGACTTGTAGACCGCGCATGAAAGATAGCTCCACGAAGAACTTTTCAGATGCACAATGGTTGCTGGCACGACGTATAGCTTACCCTGAAAAAAAAAGTTGGAGGCATATATTTAGAGCTACATCTGTATAACTGTTTGTCTAAGCACGATCAGCTGGAGCGACGAAGATTTACAGGCGCGTAATGCACGGAGCTAAGTTCGCTGACCAAGAAGTGTAAACTTCTGCAGCCAGAACTTTTCATAACATTATTTAGCATGTTTTATCCCATGGGCAATACTTATTGTTGAGAAAGAAAAAGGTGGCGAAGGTTATGTTGTTAAATGTAGCAACGTTTTACAAATCTGCAGGCACGATTGGGAAAAAAAAAAGTAATAAACATTACATGGACGTGACATTTATTATTTCCAACACTCCTATAAATATGCACACCTACGTCAGTATCTTTTTACAGTCAACAGTGTAATATCTACAAAAGATTGATATAGATGTAGTAGTTAACAAAGTGGAAGTACAAACGCAATATAGACAAATACACAAATTAACGACTGTAGTACGCAAAAGCACTGAAACGAACAACGTTCATAGATGCAACAAAACAGCTACATGTGAAAGATAACCACCAACGTTTGGATGGAAAAATATGTTATGTGCAGTGATGAAGGTTGGTGCATGCCCAAAATTCGAACAGAACATGATTGGCAGGGATAAAACAACTATGTGCAATCAATGAAAGTGGATGGACGGTGGTGGTCAAACTTTATTACTGTGCATGTGTTACGTGCAACAACAACGTACCCGACACGCAGCATTCCTGACGTCAGTCAACAGCTGGGCAAGTGTGCTGTTTGTTCTTTCCAGAACAGTAGAACGGCTTCCGGAGGAGTAGTCTACGTACTCAATTTTTTTTCCAGCATGTTGGTTCGATCTGTACAGATCAAGTAACAAAGATATATGAAATCAAATGGTAAAACGAATCCACATCATGTTAAAAATTAATACCTCATCTTAATGACATCCAGTTCCGGCAAATCAATGTCCAAATATATTTTTGTTGCTTTAGTGGAGCTAAAAGTAAATGCACCTGAAAAAAAAAATATCAGTTAGAGGGCAATTTTTTTGTGGCGGGGATAGGAAAGTACGGAGATCGTAAGCCCACGGCCGTAAGTAGCTACTGTCAGGGAGGTGATAACAACGGTAGGCGAATTCTTAAACTTGTCTACCACAGATTGGTCAAGTAAATATCGTTGGCTCGCCCAAAGCGATACGACACTTGTATTCCCACTTTGTGATAAATAAGATTAGTATAACGTTAGGTAGAGTGCGGTTAATTTGAAAAAGAAAAAAAAAGACGCCACCTGTTGCTTTCTACGTGCAACTCTCGTTTTAGCGTCTGTGTACCATTTTTAGAAGTTATTGGAAATACATTAGTCACGGCACGTAACACACCACCCAAATCTGTAATAAGCCACAAATCAACAACACGAGCGCGCGTAGATTACATAACGGGAGAATATGATCTTTACGGTGGGGAGAAAAAGTACCAGTGAGATTGTCTATACGGCACAGTCGGGTTATAAGCGTGCCTTCATCAGCGAATGCAAACTTGTAACGTGGTATTCTACCCACTGCATCTTCCACCTTCACTGCTCGGGTATCTGTTCATAGAAATATTATTCATTCGTCGTACACGGTTCTGTACGTTGCTTCGGCGTTTTGAACGTTGAACCGTGTCACGTCGTACACCGAAGGTTCTTCAAACACGTCTTCGAACTGGCGAAGTACATGCTTTCGAACCGTGCCAACCTTCTCATTTCCCTGTCACATTCCACATCAAACACAAGAAATGGGACCAAACAGCTTGCAAAATAATTTTTTTTCATCTACGCATAAAAAGTGCAGTACAAACAGTCCAAGTTTAAAATGCAAGTGCAGGGGAGAAATGGATGTACGTGGAAGATTACGAACTACTGCCAGTGGATAAGTGTGGACAGTAACAAAAGTAGACAGTAACATACCTCGCTGTCGATAAGCTGCATGTTCAACGCATAAACTTCGTTTGTTCCCTGACTGATCAATTTCCATAGCCTAGCCACCCGGACACGTACGGTACTCCAGTTTGTACCGAACACCACTTCTGACAGTAACATGCTGTTCGCGGACATTGTAGAAAACCAGTTGGGAAGAAAATTATAATTTTTGTTTACAGAATTTTATGTCAGGCAGAAGGAAGACTTCAGACCATATTAGCAACAAACGGTGATCCAGAGGAAAGTGGGTAAACTGTTGGCACCACGTTCATGTCCTTCCAGTTTATGTGTCAACTGCTATGTATTTGTTCTAATTTCCTGCCGATATTGGGGATTTCCCACACGAACCAACTGAATTAAAAACACGTGTTTGTGCTGTCATATATAACAGTAAAATGCATATCAAATTTTTTTGCAGCAGTAAGACAACGTGAGTAGTTGACAAATTTGACATAGCAAAAAACACGCGCACGGCGGTTGTACTGCAGCAGAGTGAAATTTAGTTTGTACATTGTGGAAATGAGTAGTAACATAGATAAGGCATGTCAACATACTGAATACGGCTTGAAAGTACGATGTACCCTGACGCAACACGTAAGATACAGTCTATCGAACATCATTTTTCGAACAGTTGGTTGCATGCATTATGTACAAAGTTAAACCACCCTCATTTATTTAACGGTCCAATACATCTGACAATCGTACGACGGTAGAACGCTGAAAAAAAAAAGTGTATAACTTCTGGTCAATATTGAAGATGAAACCCTTCATGTAAATGTGTGAAAAAATAGTGAACACGGACAGAGTTTGATACACGCCAGATTTTAAGGCGTCCTATATATGCGGTGCGTAGGTCAGTTATTTTTGTGTACAAAACTTCTGTGATTCAGTCTTTGAACTCGTTGGTAGAAGCCATTTAAGGTACTGTGTGTCAATAAGCATTACAAAGCAACTGCCGCAACATATATAAATCCAAAAAAAGTTATGTGTTAACAAACAGGATGTTATAGTGCTATGAATGGTCCTATTTGTTTTAGTACTAACAGCGTGGAGTACTTGTTCTGGTTACGTTTGTACAGTCGTACTTCTTGTTAACTGTTGATACAGTGAGTGAATCCTGTTTCTACTTTTTATGCTAGTTTGTTTTTCTTCTTCACAAAGCTGGTACGTGGACACTGTATTGTAAATGAGTGTTTGCATTACAATATTAGAACAGGACATACCGAACAAAAGAGAGCTGTATGTAATTTATTCCAACATAAAATGCTAATAATTTAAACATCAAATCGTCCAAAGGTGAATCATTGAGCAAACTTACATTAAAAAAGACCTTAAAACAGCCTATGTGCAGCTTGTTGCGACAGTAACAGCTGAAGTAAATCAAAATTAAGTACAGATAGGGAAAAAAAATAGACATTCAAGACAAAACATAGAACTTGGTACACACAAGCGGTAGGATATGCTGATTGACAACCTTCATGTGTAATGCCTCCTCCCGTTTTGGTGAGTTCTTCCTTGATTCCTTTGCACATTCCAATACCTATGTCATTTTATCAGGTAGAGTATTCATTTTAGTACCCACAAAAAGCAAGCTGGAAGGCATCATAAATTTTGTGTCAAAATAAAATCTGCCCCAAAGGAAAAACGCGTAAGATGATAGTTTTTAAATTATTTATGCACACAAGCATGTTCAGATAAGTCCAACGCATGGGGGTTTATCTTACACATGTCTGCTAGCAACACAGAACGACAACACCTTATTGGGTTCAGTCAGTAAAAGGGTAGTTTATCAACGAAAAATATGCATCAATTGCAGACAGAAAAAGTAATCAATCATTAATATGGAATTTGTGAAAATTCTTTAATAGACACAATCTAATATTGCCAATAAATGATGTTGTATTGCTAAATTTAGGTACGATATCCTACCGTTTGATTTCTGTCACTATTTGGCCCTCCCGTCTAAAGTTGTCGGCTAAAGGTGCACCTTGTAATAAGTTGTATACATTAAAATTCAGTAATCAGATCACACACATTTATGTCAGAAATGAATCATTATGCACAAAACCTAGCATTACAAACATAATGAAACACTAAAAGGAACGATGATATCAATGGAAAATTCAATGTAAAAAATCAATATCGACAAACTAACCCAAAAGGAACTCTGATATGAAAGGGACAATATCATGAAACTAAATAAATTCAAATAGTAATAACGACTCCCCTATCAACATGCATAATGATTGGTAATACTATCTTTATGTATACATACAGTTACGGTCACATTGGTAATACTGTCCAGTGTTCCCATTCATACATATATGTTCAGAAGGATATGATATCTTATAGCCGTACCAACATTACCTCAGCTGGCTCAAGGTGAACCCGGTAGTCGACTGACTCCACCAAACTCCCCTCTTCAACAAACCTGCAACGAACGGATGCATGCTTTCAGATCAGGTTTCTGTACATAGTATAGAATGGTGGCAAAGCTACAAAAAGATGCAGTGTATGTAGCAGCAACATTGTGCTAAAAGTGTCGTAACGTCAGCGTGTATTTGAAATAAGATCAACATACTTATAAGGCAGTCAATAACAGTGGAAAGACATGTAAGTAAAGCATGCGGTTATGCACACGGATGTAACTTCAAGATAGCATGCTAAGGTCATCTGCGGAAGTAAAAAAAATACACCGAGCAAACGTGCCCCCTCTGTTATTTTTATACATCTGTTGCACTACAAAGTAAAATAACCGTCTACGGGTCAATACACTAAATTGCGTGTTCCGTAACAGATCACGGTAGTAAATACAATACTTTCTACAACATACGGTAAGAGGCTAGCAAATTGTTTACTGCAACAGCCGCTGTAGAGGACACATTATGGCATGTTTACATTGAATACAATGTGTAACAGCGAAAACTGAAAATGTACTAACAGCTACTTGCATCACGTCATTAAGCGTTCTCAACAATGTGCGACCCAATTTTTGTAGTACGGTTACCTTGGTACTCCAATAAGGAGTCGAATTAGTACGTGGACATGCACAATGTTACCATAATACTAAATCAACCAAACCAAATTCGTGAATCGTAGCAACAAAAGAATGTTCAAATAAAACTAGGTAAAAAAAGCTACTTCAATTTATATGTATGGTTGCAGTCAGAAACGTAATAAAGTTCAACGATCCCATTCTCGCATACATGTTATGTAGGATACGAAAACATGTGGGTGGACTGTCGAATGTGAACTACACGTAACCAGTCATGTATACGAAACTCTGAAACGAAAGGAACAATACTGTATGCACTGCTGGTTGTACCCAAATTACCTTATACCTAACTCACAGTTATGCATATTCTGTTACAAATCATTATCCGGTTCGTCTTCTCCCTGCATACCTATTAAATTTTAAACACCATGAACATTAGAACGCAGCAGGTGTGTGCAGTCTTGCAAACAGCACTTTAAAATTACAGACGACGGATAGAAAAAACTTCATACCAGAAATGTTCTTGAAGACTTCCTTGTATACAACGTTCTGCGTGTAATTTTCAAAACCCGGTTTAGAAGTCCCAAGCAATATCTTCAGCCCAGAAACGGAAGTTGTTCTAGACAGCGCTACATACAGCTGTCCATGCGTAAAAACCGGCCTTGGCAAATAAATTCCAACCTGTTCTAAAGTTTGTCCCTGACTTTTGTTAATTGTCATTACAAAACAAACTTTAATAGGGAATTGACGTCGACGCAGGACAAATGGCCATTTCGTGTCATCGGATGTTAAAACCAATCTTGGAATCAATACTTTCCTACCTACATTCTTCCCCGTTACAATCTCGCATTCAATAACCTTCTTCGATAGTTGCGCGACAATTAATCTTGCTCTGTTGCATAAGCCTAGATTCTGGTTAAGATTCCTAATCAACATTATTGGCACACCCACCTTTAAACGTAGCTCATGATTTGGCAGACCTGAGAGTTTTAGCAGTGGCACTGATTCCTGCGCTTCCATGCACAATAAAGCACGGTCGTAGTCCACTTCATCATGTAAAAGATTGTTATCCACCGAATGAAAATTTCCAAGATCAACTTCCGTTACAGACCAAAACTCGGCTACCGATCTATTGTTTCTGAGCATAAGCTTTTCCAAAGCAATTAATGCTTCTGATCGGACCTTACTCGCAGACATTTCTTGAGACCCACAATCGTTCCTGCGTACGTACCTCCATTCCATATCCTCGCTACACTTTTGCCAACGTTTATCCTACAGTTGCTTAGCATTTGATACCTCACAAAAACACAACAACGTTGCAAACATTTCACGCATACAACTCGGAGTAGCCCATGAAGCAGCTTCAGTTAATGCTTCATCCCACTCATTGTCATCGTCTAACAAACCTCGTGCAAGGCATGCTTCTTTGAAAGTGTCGAAAACAACACCATTTACGGATCTTATGTCTTCATAACATGTAGGGCCACGAACAATATTTAAAAGCATACGCATATAAAATCTCTCTCCTGAGGTAGGATGCGCATAATAAATACGACCTATACACTCTCCTTTCTGCCTCATCCTCCAATCCTTAGTAGACTTATCCCATACCCATTTAGTAGGAAAATCAACATAAGTAAGTCGGCGAGCGGTGTGACACATTCTGTTGGTCTCCAACCACTGAGTGAACATAGTTTTGCAAATATTATGTCTGCCTTGTACATCATTCAAATGTTCTGTTTCGTCAAAATACACAGTTTGCTCTCCTGGCAAATGAAACATTAACCTCTCCACAGCTGGAGTGCGGTATTGAACATCAAACTCAAAAATTCGCCACGACGCCTCTGAAGCCGAAATATATCTGCAGTCCAAATAAGTTTTTACTTCATCAACTTCCCGAACTAATGTGCAGTCTTTGTTTACACTGTCTTCAATAACAACAGTTGCTCTATCATGCCCTTTGTTGATGTATTTAAACAGGTATTTGCCAGACCTTGTTCTATTGCATATCTCTACATTGATATGTGCCTGATATTTGACAACTAAATCAACATTATGAGGTATAACCCAACCGTTGTCCTACACAAACCCATTTGACGTCTCGGTTGACAACCTATTGTTGCGTCATCTGTACATAGGAAATCCAAATTTGTCAAAACTGGTTTCACTCCTGTACTGTTTAGGATAATGCTTGGAGCAACAACCTTCCACCATGCAAGCATATACAGGATTTGCATAGCCGCATGGTCCATGAATCATGTACTGACACACCGACTGATAAGCAAACAGATCCGCATGTTTATCTGGTATCTCAGCACTAACCACTGCATCAACTTGGCTAACAGTTCTTGGTCTCTGATCGCCAAACAGAAATATAAGTATATGAGCATGCGGTAGTCCCCTTTTTTGAAATTCAATTGTGTAAACAACTGGGAAAAAAAATAGCAAAATAAGGCATAAGGTAAGACAGCGTGAGATCATGTAAAAAACGCATGAAAATAGTTAGAATTTGCCAGACTTACGTGCTTTGACTTTACCAAAATGACATTCTGTCTTTATGTCCCGCAATAGCTCCATAAGCTTCATGTGGAAAACACGAGAAACAATGTCCGATCTATCCTCAGCTCTCTGACCGGGAATGCTGAGTAAAGCCATTTCAATCTCAGGCCACTTTGGGTTGCACGTAAACGTTACAAACAAATCTGGCGATCCCGCCCATCGACATATAGCCATAGCATCTTGGTAGTTTTGCACCATGTACCTAGGACCTCCTGTTAAAGAGGAGGGCAAAACAATTTTTCTTCCTATCGCGCATGCATTTGTGTCACCAGCTGTAATAGCATCCTGCAGACCCTTGTACAGTTCACATCGTAATGTACTTTGGTTACTCTTCACCCACGATAGTCGGTCTTCTTCAATACATGTATAACTATCTACAATGAATTGGTGGAAAAGCCTACCACTCCACAACAGAACGGAGCCATCTTCTAATCTGCGTTGAATAATGTACGCATAATATTCATGCATTGTCACGGTCGTTCTTTTACTTTCTAACTGTACATCAAATTCTCTGTACTGTATGCCACACCTGAAACCATCCTCACCATAAGGAAATAACAGCGGATATTGCATTGACATAAAGGAAGGATGCTTTGCACTAATCCTTTTCAGTACCCCATTCCTGTCTTCAATAACTATATCACGACAGCCACACGAATCCGCGTTTGAGTTATCAACCAATGCTGCAATCTCTGGCGAAGTTGGTAAATTGTACTGTCGTCCATCCCTACAATGTCTCTCCAACAGTCTAATGGTAATAGGCTGGTATTCCAATGCATGAAATCTTTCTCTAGCCATTCTGAACACTTTCGCCAACTCGCTACAGTTGTTGAACATGCATATTAAATTGCTGACAGTACCCACATCTAAATTTTGCGCCACACTTTCGCCGCACGACAAAACCCGGTTATTGACTTCATTACTGGTGTCATAGAAATACAACTGAGCAAATTTCGGTTTACCCGTTGACGGAAGAAGCGAGCCAATTCGATGGTGGCTTTGCCTGTTCAGTCTGAAAACATACGGACCACGACTGTTGTTGACGGAGCTATCAACATTCCCACCCATTAACATGAAAGCAAAAATAGAGTTATAAACTCGAATCTGCCGCCTAAATTCTTTTGAAATAGATCCTCCATTGTAGTCCAGAAATGTCATTAAATAACTGGGGGCAGGCCGGTAGGCAGGGAGCTGGACCTTTCCCTTCTGACAACAGATTGAAAACTTTGGATTCGACTTTGTACTCCCCTTCTTTACTCTTTCTTCAAACCAAAGCAATGCTCCACAGAATGAACATGTACACGAGGGTGGGCCAAAACTGTGAGCAGAAAACATCTTACCTGCATATTTTGCAAAGAAAAATTAAAACTGTTTGTACAGTCAACGCGTGTTCTACTGACCAAGATAATGTACAGTACATACGCCGTCCGTAATTATCAACCGCGAGAAGTCGGACATGCTGTGATGCAGCGAACAGAGGTACGCTGTCACCATGTTGAGTCAAGTCAAACGATACCGGCAAAGAGTCGGGGGGACACCCTGTCAGCCGGGGGTTTTCTGCGACAACAATTAACAACGATAAGAACGTTAAAAACATGGAATAACCTGCAACGGACATGCTGCGCATCAGACGTCTACTATTCCGTCAGACGACCATAGCAGACGAAGAATAAAATCACTCTTACTCGCAGCTGCTGTCCTTAATTTTTTGTGCCTCAGTTTTTGAAGCATGTTATGGCGATTTATCCAACAAACTGCAATCACAAAACAACAATTAAGTAACAGCCGTGTATAGTACACATAGGTAGAAGGGGAAAAAAAGGAATCGAACTCTGTCGACGACAAGATCGGCCAGTAGAAACCAATCTGATAGCTTCCTCCTCATGTCGTGGACAAAGAAAGTCGGAGAAATTTTGCAGCGACATGTCTACAAAATGTGGACAGCAGTTGTTACATCTAATCCATTTGCTTGTATAATATTTCTTTGCCTGTTTCCATCTCAGTAGCAGTATGCATCTAGCCCTGGCAGACTTGCATACCTGGGTATACAAATTAATATAGCATCAGGACAAACGGAGCAACATCAATATGACATCATTTAGGACCTGAAGAAACGTTAATGTAATTGCAAACAAAACAGCAACGCGTTCAAAGATAGTACAAAAACCATGCTTACCGACTGCTGACATGCACGCGTGTGCAACATGCTACTGCCTTACAGCAAAACCAACCATCCAGACTGCCACAGTTTGTTGAAAAATAAACACCGACCTATGCAACATTCATACAGTTTGCATTAATAAAGTAGGTGGAAGTCAGAAGGAGCGTAAAAAGAAACAAAAACTGTCATGTTTGTAGTCACCAAAAAAAGACATGTTCAAAATGAATAAATCTATGAAAAAGATGAAAAGCACACGTACTTCAGCCGGTCGTCGACAGCGTACCCAAAAACGTTATCTCTGACGACCCGTGGACCGAGAAATCAGAAGCTCTGTGTACCAAGAAAAACCACCACCGCTCAGGCAAGCGTTGCCTACGTAACCAAAATCCAGCGTTTAATTGGTGCAAACAATATGCAACAACAACAAAAAAATATTTGATCCTCGTTGACGTGCACCAAAAATGGAACCAGCAACAGCACACCTTACATAAACCATAAACATATACACGAAGAAAATACGGGTAATGCATGTTTGGATAAACAGTTCATCTAAATTCTGAATGGTATACAAAATGCACAAAAAAAGGCAGCAGACGTTAAGTAGTGCAAATCAAAAACGGGCATAGCAATGGAGGACACTGACCCACAAACCTTAATACGGACAACAATGCATTACCCGAATTGGTCGTAGCCAGTATAACATCAACCATACCAAAAAACAGACAACAAAATTAAGAAGTATGCTGTGAAAAGTTGCCAAAGTAGGTATTGCGAACGTGTGAAAAATAGAACTAAATCTCACAACTCCAACAACACAGAAAAAAGGTCCACTAAAGCAGGCAGGTGAACAACTTTAACCCACAGACAACATATACGCAGCAACAACATCAACGGCAGAATAAAATGAAGAATGTACGGTTACGGTCCAGGCAGACCACCTGTTTACCAAACCAAGTGGAAAGTCCATAGTTCAGCAAGCAATGACTTTTCATTGTCAAACAACAGCAAGCACACATACATGAGAGGAAATCAATAAGGGCATAGTAATAGCAGATTAAATGTGCACAAGCCTTGCAACAGCAACATTTAACATACAGTTTCAACCTATCACACAATGTTCTTTTTATGCAAGCAGGAACTTAATTATTCGTACGTCATTTCGTATGAGTCATTCACACAAACACGTCACATACGCTGTAAACAATGAGACATAAGCAAAAGTCAACAAAGCGGTGGGTTGAGCAAATGAAGACGCGCGTTAAAGTGGAGTTAATGGGAGCAGAAGAAATTAAAAAGTTTGGATACGCCGACGGACCAAACAATCACCTGTATACCCTACACAGGGGAAAGGAGGTAGATTCGTAGAACGGCAGGGCGTAGTAGACGATTCGCTGAGGAGAGGACAGCCCGTAGACCAATCGAGCGGGAGATCACAGCCTGTAAAGTGGAGGGGATAGGAAGGCGTATTTTCAGTAGGTCGAAGCGTAGGAATGAGGGAACGAAGTGAAAACGAAGGAGGTGTGCGACACACGTGACCGAGCAGCAGTTGGTGGTGAGGCAGTTGAAAGGAGAGAAGGGGAAAAGGAAAAGAACGTGGGAGGGGGAAAAAAAGGGACAGCATACAATAGGATGTTATTTTGAAATGACGAATGTGGAGGAAGCCATGTCAGCAATTGGAAGTTCCTGCTTTATTATAAAGTAATAGATGGGTCCTTTTATTGAAAATTCTGAAACACTATTCACCCGAAATTTTTCCGAACTCCAAACGAAGCGTGCCGACTAACGTTTCTAGGGTTTAACCCATGTTCCAGACACAATGGAACATGTTTCAGAAACTAATTTGATCATATGTGCGAGTTACGGAAATAAACGATCAAATTTAAATTAAATTGGTTAAACTAATTTCTATGCGTTTTGGCTTGCCCCGGACAAACCGTAAATCCGATTGACACGAAATTTGAAATCAAGCAATAATTTAACATTACGGATCCAATGAAACTAGTTTCATTGAAATCCGAGACTATTTGAAAAATGACTATTTTTACTCGTCAATTACATATTAAAATATTCAATTTCTGCAAATTAACTTTTAATTCAATTTTAAAAGTTCTATACATCATTCTAACTCCAATATGATTTAATAAAACTTTACAAATCAATTTTAATCACATTAAACCCAATTTTCAATTATTTCTGTAATCTCAAATATTAAATTATCGATTTAGTTACCCAATTAAATCTAGATATTCGAAATATAATTTATTCGACTTACAAATTTTACTTGTTAATATTTAAAATCAATTAAATATACGAATTTCAAATGACAGGAATTCTGGGTCGTTACAAATTGTGTATTCAAATCCGAGTCAAAACTGTAAATGCAAATAGAATGGTCTATATATAACCTACGTATTTATTTCATTCGTTTCTTAATTACACCAATAGATAATTCAAGTGGGTTTTATACTCAATTCTTAAAAGTTTGAAATTTTCTTTGTTGCAAATTCTTTTATAACGAAATACTTTTACATCGAAATAATTTTAGATTGAAAATACTTTTGATAACTCGATGATTCAATAAGTTTATCCTTGTTCTTATAGAATCCAACAATACATTGATCAGACGTAAGATTAGAAATCTCTAAGTACTTAGTAGATCTGTTTCAACACCCAGTGATACTTGAAAAACTTTTAAAAATAAATATGGAAAGCACAACTCGAAAATCAATTATGGATCGTAGTTACACAATGGTTACACCTCTATCCCAGAGGAAACATCTGTAACTTTCGGTAATCTCTACCCCATGAATTACGCCATGCAAATAAAATCACCCATGGATCATAGTCTACATAACGATTACGCCCAATGGTTACGTCTTTATCCCATAGAAAATATAGTAGACTATAGATAATCACCGCCACCTCGAATTACGCTATGTGCATCGCAGTTTACTTAGTGGTTACACCATATGGTTACGTCGCTATCCCAACGAAAACATAGCAAACTGCAGGCAATCTCCGCCATCTCGAATTAATCCAAATAGACCGACCATAAATCGCAACTACACAATGGTTACGTCGCTATCCCAACGAAATCATAAGTAGACTGTACCCATGACGCCCCACGAATTACGCTATGCTAATCGAATCATAAGACCATAGGTTACGCTATGGAATTTGAAGGAACTCATGAGTTTATGTCCGGACGATCAAAATCAATCAATAGAATGAATCCACCAGATAGAATGAATCCACCAAGTGGATTATCGGAAATCACGGAGGGTACTTCCCATATCTGTTACTTTGAAATATATCATACTATATATATAGTGCCCTTTCCAAATCACAACTTCAAACATCACACTTATATAAATTCCATTATATATAAGATTTCATTTCCAAATCGAGTACTTTCCAAAATCAATAATCTTGAATATATAATACCATTCCTATATAAATTTTGTTATATATATATATATACATATATATAAGATTATCACTTTTTAGATTGAATACCTTTCAAAATCAATAGTTTTCGAAATAACTTCATACATATACAAACCATTATCATATAAAAGTCGACAACATCCAAATCAAATATTATTATAGAGTTAAAAGTCTTTGAAATCAATCCATTTCAAATATCTTTCAAGACCATATATGATCTCAATAATCATTTTTCTTTTCAAATCACATATCATTCAAATTCAAAATTTTCCAAATTTTAAATTAATAGTTTTTCACAACTTCAGTTTTCCGTTTATATCAAATTCGGATAAAATCAAATTTCGATCTAAACCGAATTCTTCTCAAAATCTTTTTTTTCTTTCATAAACATTTACTAGGTTCAAATTTTTTCTTAATACACGTTCCATTATAAACCTTTCCAACCTATTTTTCATATTTATACAAAGTCAGAACTGCTTACAAAAATCAATTTGCGAAAAGTAAGATTTTATAATTATTTACTATGTTCAAAACATTTCTTAAAATTCTTTCCATTTAAAAACATCTCAAAATTAAATTTTGCACTTGTATAATTCAAAATAAACTTATACACTTTACTTATCAAAGTATTTAGCTTTTAAAAAAATTCCAACTTCCATTTGTATTTATTTTAAAATTTTCCAAACTAAATTTTATATACTTTCCAACATACTTAACTTTGGAAATTAATTCTCAATTAGGTAGTGTTCGACTATTCATAATAGTCAGAAAAATCAAATTCCAATTCAAAATTGGAAAACAACAGTCAAACATCTCATAAGATGCACAATCAATCAATCAATCCTAATGCATAGGTTAATTTGATGAAAGTGAGATTTTAAGTTATAATTTTATGAAAGTTGAAATAAAACCATAGATTAATTATTTATTAGATAAATTGTTGAAAATCAGTTAAGTCGTTTCTTGATTAAGAATTGCTTTTTGTAAATATGAAGTTTGGCATTTTAAAATTTTCGAATTTGAAAGAGGACGTATAAATTGGAAACAGTAAAGATTATTTTATTGTTGAAAAATATTTCTATCATTTCTTGTTTCTAAATCAAGATATTAAAGAAATTTAAAAATCTTGAATACTTTAGGGTTTTGATAGTTTAAAGTGTAAAAGAAATTTGTGTAATAAAGAATGAAAAGTGATTGTGGAAGCAGTTTTTTGGAAACTTTAAAAGTAAGAAAGTAATTAAAGCAGAAGCTATATTGTATTTTTAAAAGATTTGGATAATGTGGTTAGTATTAAATGATAAATAAATAAAATTGGTTAGAATTAAATACCTTAAGGAAAATTTTACATTAACGATAAAATGTAAAATTAGAAACTCATAGTTGGAAAGGAAATTTATTTAGAGCAAGATATTTAAAACATTAAAAGGTATTTTTGAAATTTTGTAGGAAGGTGGAAGTTATGATAAATATACCATGAGAATGTTGAATTGCATAGTTTTAACTTTTCAAAAAAAAGTTAGTCATAGGGGTAAATAAGTTTTTACTTAACGTGTATATAAAGATTTCAAAATAAGTAGTTTTTATAGAAAAGAATAATAGTATTATAATTGTTTTGAACTATGTTCAAAGTTGAAAATTTATTGTTTATTGAGATGACAATTAATTTGAAGGCATTTGATATAAAGTACCTCCTATAAGTGTTATGTTATTTTCCATTTCATTAGAAAGGCTTATAATGCAATTATAAGCACACAAGTTTGGTTCTAAACTCATTTTCAAAAAATAAGTAAGAATATTTGAGTTTTTACACTAAATAATTAGGCACAATATAAGGGTAAAAAGTGGTCTTAAATACCTAAGCTTGTTAGATAATGAAATTTTTTAATTTACGAATTTTGGCTTTCTAGAAAAAATGAATTTGTTTATTATAAAAATCGGTCTAAAGAAATTTTATAAAAGGACATTCTCATGGTAACATTTGAGATTGAAATAAGAATTTATAAAACAGCTTCGTTGTAGAAAATTTTGTTTTAAAAAAAAACTAGTTGTAATAGAATAACCATAATTTTTTAGTCTTTAGTACGACCATTTTGATTCTTTTTGGGTTCGAAAGCTATTTCAACAAAGAACAATTATTATTTTGTCCATTTCATCAAATTCTGCAATATTTTATAGCTAAATACTAGTTTAAGCTAAACTAGAAACTTTGACGTGCTATTTAATTTCTGAATTATGACATCAACTTATTTTGATCATAGCTTTTGAACGGAAAGTCCAATTTGAGTAATTTTGCTCTTTCTAGAGAGCTAAGATAGTAAAGAAAACTTTTTTTTTGAGTTTTACAAGATTTTCAGTTTTGCTATGCATAAAATGACCATCAATATAATTGACTTAATGATCTAGTACAAATGTTCAAAAGTGGTAGCTTATTTTTATGTGTTTATACAGTGGTGCTTAATGCAAAATAATTTGGATAATGGGTGATCATCGTACAACCTAATTTAATTTTTTTGAAGAGAAATTTTTATGCTTAACTTTATGCAGAAAGGGAAAGCGGAATTTAGAAACTTTTTACATTTTTATAAAGTAAGGTGTAGATGAATGTCTCACTGGTTTGGTAATAATTGGAATTCTTGTATTGAGAAATAAATTGTATAAATTTATTTTGCGATATAAATGTATGAATTTAGTTTATGTTTTAAGTGTTGTGATTTTTTGGGATACACTTCATACCATCGAGATTCTCCGAAGTGACTAAAAATTTCAGCATTTTAGAAATAATTGAGTAGTAAAATTTTGTATGATTTAGTGTATAACCCATAGCCCATAATTATAATCATTAGGCAAAGAAAATAGTTTGTGTTCTCAAAACTATTGATTAAGGGGTCTAATTATTATTTTGGATTGCTTAATTTTACTTGATGGGTCGAAGCGAATTCCGATTTATGCTAAACCGATACGGTAAATGTGGAGCTTTTTGGATTTCGGTTGAGAATAAGCTAAGAATTTGATTATTCAAATGATTGTTTCTTGTGTATATGAAGTACATTTTTAAATTATATTAAAGTAAATTATTGATTTGATTAAAGTAAAGTAAAGTAAATTATTATTTTGTGAAAAGTATTGATTTGATTCAAAATTTTAGTCAAGGAATTCTATTTTTAAAATAAAATTCTTCTGACTCTTTTGATTATTATGTATTTTGGCTTATTATGACATCGAAACACCTTTTTTTGTCGAAAAGGGAAGGATAAGCTCCATGAGGAATAAACTAACCAATATCATATGAAACATGTATGAAAAGTACGCAGTAGTTTAACAATTTACAAACATCATAGCATTAACATAACTAGAACGAAAATTAGTTCATGGAGTTCAAACTGATGATGCTTAAATAGATAGCATGATAACTAGCATAGAAAGAGAAAAACATCAACAACAAAATATAAAGTTTCAGACTAGCAAATCCATTGACATAGATCGTATGTGTAAAAGTTTGCGACAAAGTTCGCATTGATTCATAGATCGACCGTGAGGTTTCAATAGATCTAAACTAAAAGGACTTTATAAAAATCTGATAAACAACATGCTTGGGTTTTGTGCACCTAACATGGTCATCAGCTGTCACATTTGTGCATCAACTCCCACCCACTGTCACATTTGCAAGCGCACCATAATAGAGAATTAGTCAGCATGTCAGTAACTTGAAAACTATGCATATTAGAAGAAATAGTGAAACGTTGATAGAAACTTTTTTCTCAATGCGCATAATAAGTAGTAGATACTTTTTATTGAATGCGTTACTAAATTACCACAAATTACTGTAATCATTGTTCATTTCTATTAACTGCATGAATTTGTATCAACAATGATAATTACACGGCTTCAACTACAAAATATAAATAACAGTACCTATTTAAACCTATGTGTTGGCTCTGAATGGCATATTTAAAAAGCTGACTATGAAATGATCCAAAAAATGAAGAATAGTACAACTGAGAAAAATAAATGTACCTTTGAAACTAAGATTACATACATGATTGTATTCCTTACTGTATACCAATCGAAAATCTGCAACGTTTATGTATTATATACAAATGGTAATATGGAGTGATTATAAAATGTACTGCAGTATATATACATGCACAGTTTTACATGGCATTGTGGAGATAAGTTTCACACAAATTGAAGGCAAGTCATACATACATCAGAAGCCAAGTATTAACAAAAAAATACATTACAGTCAGGAGATCATGGACAACAAAAAGATTGGTATGCATAGTTCAAGTTCAGCAGTCTTTATTCCACCATTGTGTCAGTGATCCTACGTTAAATTGGAGAATCCTTAACTAGGTTGCCTTATGTCAGTGATCCAGTTGAGTCCGAAGATTAATATGGAGCTGGTATTACTGAATCCAAAAGACAAACCAGTGAGATCCGAAGGTTTCTATTCAAAGAATCACTAATAAATGTGGGACTTTTGTTCCTGTGTTTCTCTGACAGTCTTGTGGCATAAAATCTGCATAATTTGAGTTTGATATAAATTCAGTTAGAGCACAACCAACAATGGTTTGTTCAGTTGAAAAACTAATCATCACGTAACCAACTATTGCTTGTTCAGTTGGTTGTGCCCAGTTTTAGATGATTTCGTGGCTGGTTCACTGAACAAAAGATTAATTTTTTAACGGTAATGAGTTTGCCGATAGATTTTAAATACGGGTACCGGTTTATTTAAAACGGCAAAGACTTTGTCGTTTTCTCCAATTTTGCATGCAAGGTGAATAAGACTTCAAAGACTTTGCCGTTTTATTTAATATTTGGAATAAAATGATAAAGCCTTTGCCGTTTTATTTATTTTTTAAATTTTTTTAAATACTGGTCTGTGATTGATAGACCCACTGGATTCGAAGGATAAGATTATTAATCTATCGTCCTATAAACCAAGTCTTTGCTGCAAAGAATGAGCTGTTAGTAATGCTGTGTTTACCTTTTGACCGTTAAAGGTACTGTATAATCTGTATTAAGTTTGAAACAATAACCGTAGTTACCCCACAAACTAATCAAACAAAGATATATAGTAGGTAGGGAAATTTTTTGAACAAGTTAAAGAATGGATAAGTTTAACTTCATAAAATAATGAAATTTCACACGTCCAGCATTAAAATTTCTTCAATGTAATCCAGTTTGAAAATATAACAGAATAAGAATATGAAAGAATTGAATTGCCTTTACCAACATAACATACACACAATTATTATAAGATGTTTGTGAAACTGAACATGCTGGTAAAAGGGTTGCATACATAACATACATCAGTAGTCAAAATCAGATCGAAAGCACCAAATTACCATCAGAAAAGGTTTAAAAATTGAACAAAATTGTTCTCAGTATAAGACCAAAGAAAAAAAGATGTTAAATTAGCTGCTTTACTTATCTTTCACCTGTTTCACAAATAAGGTTTCAGAGTGGTACTAACTTCTCCATGGAATTCACCCATGGATAGCGTCCTGCAAACTGAAATTAGCCATCATCAAGACATTTTTGTTCGGATACTTGGTTATTTAATGGTGTGAAAAAATGAATAATGTACCCAATCTATGAAACCATTATAATCAGTTTAAAGTGACTACAACGTTACTAAACTAATATGTTTTATTAAAATAATCTCTTTATTATTAAGATGAGAGATAGATTAATGTAAGATGGAAAGAAAAAAAATGTATTTAATACATACCTCTTTCGATGCCCACAGCATTTACCATTGGCTGATGATTTCAGAATTCTATTTCAGTCTTCCACTAGACGTGAAAAAAGCTCATTTTTATAGATCAGGTTACTGATAGCAAAGTCTAAACCATCAAAATATGAGCACCATAAGTAAAGGCATTAACCGTCATTTTCCTCAAATAAATATCTGATGTACTTAAAGGATGATTATATATCATGGATTCACGATCGCAAGACAACAAAGGGACGCACGCGACCACAGACATAACACACTTAGTGAGGAAAAAAGAAAAAAAAAGATAACTGTTACCTTAGACGTAGTCAGTTCAAATGACAGATGTGCATCACCTTCTCTTCTCAAGCACATCAGAAGTCGGGTCTATCCCAATACATGCCACTGATCCAGCAAGGGCTTCAGCTATATGACAATACATTATAATATTATAAGTTTCTCCAACATCACCTTTAAGACCTGCAAATATCAATAAAAATGATTGATGACCATGAATTATTGGAATCACTGATGCGACATATCTATGGTCGGAAATTAAACCAAATTGTTGGTCTTTATATTTTTCTTATTACCAATAATACAAGGAACATGGTAAAGAAAATTATTGCAAATTGTGCATATGTAACATACATACATAGAATATACATCAACTGTACAATTTGTGGCCAAATGTGCCCATGTCACTCATCGGTTGAGATATAGCACATGATAGCAACAACCATTCGGCTGCAATGATAGAGAGAGGCCATATGGAAAATTAAATTTCTTTTCCTAGTAGAGCAGCAACAGTAATAGCAACAACCATATAACATGAACAGTGCAGTAATTGCAAATCATATGGCAACAATAATGAATAAAGGATCATCAGTATAACCAACAGAAGCCAGTAGTGCTTATCACTGCTGTTCCTGCCCCTGTTTTATATTTTGAAACCATCTAAAGAGTTTAGTGCCACATTAGTAAGCCTGCATCATTGCACTTCACCACTAACATTTCCTGATGAAGAGTAAAGAGATGAAAAATAAAAGGATAGAGATGATCATTGGTCCAACGATTCAAATCCTGTTTAAAATCCAAATGATGAACAAAACGAATGTTTGTAATATATTTTTCTCTATAATTTGATTAATATGTAAAAATAACCAAATGATATGCACAAAACTTCACGGTGTAATTATACTTTAGTATTCTTTGTCAACCAAATTTGGCAAACTTGTATGAATCACTTACACTGTGAAATGCAAATTGAAACAAATGTTTAAAGACTTTGATATACCAAATTATCATACAATTTCAACAATTTAGACCTATGAACGAATGAAACGTGTTACATTTTTAGAAGCATTTATCTTATTCGCTTGATAATAATTTAGGGAGCTGTTAAAAGGAGAACAGAACTGAATAAAGGGATAATGGGATAGAGGAAAATGTAGTAAAGTGGAAAATGTTTATATTTGTTTTGAATATAAAAGAGTAATCCATCCTCTCCAAAATACCCCTCATATTTCTGTTCTCTTCTAAGAAAAAACGTGAACTCGTTCTTCATTCCAGTCGCCGCTTCAATTTCCACCACTGTCGTCACTAACCAAAATCCAACCATCCTTCCACTCTCCAGCTGTCGAGTTTCCACACCTCATACTTTCTAGCATACTGCATTCAAAGCCAATTTCATATCCAACCCTAATTCCTGATTTCCACAAATTTCAAGTACTTATTTTCCACTTTGATTCGAAAAACAATTCATTGAAATATTGAATAGAGCAAAAGTTATGCATATCCATATTAAATTGTATAGATGAAGATCTGGGTGGAGAATGAGATGAGTTCCCCTCCATGATCTTCAATTTTCAACAGTTTATTTTGTAAAATAAAAAGATGAGTTGCTGAATTAGGGAATTACGTTTTAGAGATGAGCGGAAGAAATAATGATTTTGGTGGAATGATTAGTCAATATATGAAAGAAGAGAATAAAGAAAATTACGACGAGGTCAAAAAGAATTGTAATTTCACTTTCTTTTTAAAAAAGAAAACAATGAATTATTCTTCTTTTAACCAAAAAAAAACGAAAAAAACTAAACAAAATCTTTTATTCACACCTTATCCAAAAGGACCTTCTCTTTAGTGATTCCCATAATTTATGCATCCATACACCAACCAAACATGAAAAATGAGAACAATATAAAATTCTATATTTAAAATATCTGTTTTTCATAACAATGGCAGTGTTATTATACACAATGAAATCACAAGTTCTATTAAAAAAGCCCACGCACCCTTCAACAAACAATGCTTCTGCATCGCCACCATTATCACCGTAGTCCGAGCAACTATGGACTTCCCACATCAAATTTCACGACACCACTGTTCTATTTCATTTCTCTATTACCGTGGTTTTCTTCTAACACTAATGTCTTCAATTGTACACTTGCGTTAAGATCCCAAATGGGCTTTTTAGGTGATTGTTAAAAACCAAACAACAGTTTAGATTGATAGCTAGTCGGGTTTTGGTTGTTAAAGGCCTAACGATGGTTTGGATTGATAACTAGTCGGGTTCTAGGGATTTGGTTAGTTGTCAGAGGACTGAAGTTGCATCCCAGAGAAACAATATAACTCTGTTAGGTGTGGCTCGCATTGTGGGTACGTGGGTTGGATGGATAAGTCCCACATCGCAAGAAATATGACGTGTAACATGGTATATATATGAGATTGGTGATATGCCTTTTGTTATAAGTGTTGCCAAAGCAATGTATATTCTCATTGGGAATTCTATCCCTTTAGATGAAATTGAATTTAAAAAGAAGAGAAGGGATGCAAGCTTAGAGGCTGTAAGATCATAAGAAGAATTCTAGCGGAGGAAGAAGGGGGTTTTTTTTCATGGATAACATTGGCCTAGATTTTCGTCATTGGTAGGAGAAACAAAATGGATCCAGAAAAGCAAAGAATATGTTTGTAAATTTTAGAATAAAATGTGGCTAAAGGAAGAAGAAAAATTGAGTATTTTTCCTTGTAAAAATTAAAAGAGATAACCTATCTATTCTATTTTAAAAGAAGGTTTAAGGTTAAAAAAAATCGATTTTTCCCTCCTCCACTTCGAATTAAAAACCTAATTAAAGTTGAAACTCATAAAAAGATTCAAAATGAGATAAAAACCGTGATTTGAAGATAATATATTAAAATCATAGGAAATATTTGAAAACAAGTACATTGATTATGCAACATCAATTTAAAATTCAAATAACACATTAGAGAAAGTTTTAGAATCTTACATGTTGACAGAATTCAAATCAATGGTATATGTCGTGCTCTGTAATTTTTTATTTTGAAATATATTATATATTTGTAGCAAGTTATACAACAGATTTTTGTGTGTTGGGCGAATTCTCACCCAGGGGATCTTGAGACCAAGAAGCATCAGTTTCACCCGGGTTCGCAACCTCCAATTCATTCGGCAAGGTACGCTCGGCATTCACACATGAAGCTTCATTCGGCAGTGCAAGCCCAAGTCCATCCGGCATAGCCAGCCTCCTTCCCTCCGCTCCACCGAACCAACGCCTCACCTACCCAATGCCGGTCCAAGTTCCTGCCGAACCAGCTTCAAAGTCACAACCAAGCCATACCGGATCAACGTCCTCTCCAATACCACCGGTCCAACCCCTTTCCCACATGACCGGACCACATACGACCGAACCAACCTTCAAGCTCACCACCGAACCAACTCCACGACCGAACCAACGCCACCGAGCCAAACCATACCTCACCACCGAATGGACCTCCGCCGAACCAGATGATTGCCAGTCCAAATTGCTTCAGCCCGGGCTCACTAGCAGTTATATACTTCTAAGACCCCTGCCCCCTACCTCATTCTATAAATAGAGGGGCAGGGGTACAACAATGGCGGACAAGTTTGAGAGCTCAAGCAAGGAAGGAACTTTCAAACTACTTTCATATACTTATATACGAAGCATTGTACTTGTAATCCGAAAGAAAGAAGATAATAACATATAAAGTGGACGTAGGCACATTCCGGCCGAACCACTATAAATCTGCGTGTCTTTTACATCTCAGCCCCTACTTTTATCATATTTACATAACTCTTCTAAACCATTGAAAATCATATATAATCAACTAAATAATACGACTTGGAGGTGTTTGTCCATTTTTTGTGCAAACATTTTTGGTGCTTTCACTGAGAGTTGAACTCAGGCTTCATCTTCTCCCACTCAACCTTCTTCCTAACAACATCGCTCGTTGCTTAGAAATCATGCCTTTCAAACAGAGAAAGGATGTTAACAAAGGAAAGAACATCGCAACTAGCAGCCTTCCAGATCCAGCAATCGCAGATCAGCCCACTTCAACAGCGGTACCAGATGAAAACCAGGAAAATCCAACTGGTCCCGCAACGGAACAACCAATCACTAGGGCAGATCTGGACAGAGTTGTGGCTGAAGTAACTAACCGCTTCACATCCCAACAAGAAGCTTTGGTGGACCAACTCATGTCACGCTTAAGGGATGCTGAAGAGTCTAACCGCAACACTGAATCATGGGGTGAATCCCAATCTGGAGGATCTCGGAGGCAACAAAGGTCTTCCCTCTTCGAAGAAGCTATCAACAGGAACAACAATGATAGGGGCCGCGCCCGGACTCAGCCCGAATTCCGACTCGAGGAAGCGCTTGGAACCGAACCCAGTGGGGGAGGCACCAGGCGAGGATCGGATGTAGCTGAGCCAGTCATGCCACCTAATCATAGAAACCCCGCTGAACGGAGCCGAGCTAGGACCCAGCCCGAAGTTGACCCCATGGATATGCTCGAAACAGAACCCCACAGGGGAAGATCAAGGCAGGGAGCAACTGTAGCTGGTCCTAGCGTGCATCCGAGCAGCCAGAGACAACCACTGGATAATGCTAGAAGTGATAGACTATACCATCCCTACAGGTCATCTGGACGAGATAGATCCCGCAGGGAAGAACCAAGCTCGTTTTTGTCCGCTCCAAATTCTGACGAACGAATGGCACGATTATTCAGAGAATGTGTCCAACGGGAGCAAAGGGACTGGGGAATAGGCGCTAGGGTCACCAGCCCCTTTACCCGAAACATCGAAACTGCCATCACTCCCCGGGAATGGAAAATGCCAACCATGGAACCTTACAAAGGAACTTCCGACCCCATCGTACACTTACAGAGATACACCCAGCATATGCTCATGAGTGGAGCAACAGAAGGAGTATTATGTAAATGCTTTCCGCTATTCCTAGCAGATCTAGCTACCTCCTGGTTCTGCCATCTACCCCAAGGATCCATCAGCTCATGGGTGATGTTGAAAGAAAGGTTTATTAGCCAGTTCCGCATCCATGTGGAACAACCCAAGGATGCTTATTCTCTATCCAATGTCAAACAGAAATCCGGAGAGACGCTGCAACAATATCTAACACGGTTCAACGCCGCAGCGGCAGCAGTTCAAGATGCCGATGAAAAACTCACTCTAATGGCCCTCTGTAGTGGTGTACATCCAGACATCAAGTTTGCCAGAAGATTAACTAAGGAAAAACCAGCTACCTTGCCTGATTTCTTCCATGAAGCTGGGAAGTATATGAGACTTGAAGACGCTGCTACGGAGAGGCAGTCAGGGCAACAAGGCAAGATAGTTCAGGACAAGGTTCCCACTGCGGCTAAGGACGCTCGAAGAAATGAATCTAGAGACAATGCTGGGGGCAGGAAGGTCGAAAAGCGCCAATATCGACCAGGACCGAGATTTGACTCCTACACTCCTTTGAATGAAACAATCGAAAACATCTTCCTAGCCACTCAGGGCGAACTCGGATACAAGCGCCCCCCGCACAAGAAAGAATCAGATAACGCACTCAAGTCTGGAAAGTTCTGTCGCTTCCACGAATCCCACGGGCATGACACCAATAATGCCACCATCTTCGGGATTTGATCGAAGAACACATTAGAAGAAGAAAGCTGGAACGCTATGTGAAAGGTCAGAACAGGACTCCAACTCCTGTCAATGAGAACTCAAAGCAACCCCTCCCAGAAGTAGGCGGAGGGAGTCGCAACAATCACAACACCAGTGGCTCTAGTCAAGAGAAGATAGTGGTCCTTACCATCTCGGGAGGACCACACATCGCCGACAGAAGTTGGGCAGAGATGGAAAGGTATGGCAAGTCGCTTAGAAATGCAGAATGCTATGTTAACTCCATCACGGAAGAACACCACCCGAAACGAAAAGAGAGCGACGACATCATATTCAGTAGGCGTGATTTGGAAGGAAGACAGTACCCACATATGGATCCTATGGTCATCTCTGCCTGGTTCGGTCCAGCTAAAGTTTTTCGGATTCTAATAGACACAGGAAGCTCCGTAAATATCCTATTCAAACATGCTTTCGACAAAATGAAGTTATCAATGAAGGATGTATCCCCCTGTGACAAACCACTGCACGGTTTCACTGGAGATGCAAAAATGCCCCTCGGGCAACTTGACCTCTTCGTCGAAATAGGAAGTCATCCCCGCTCCGTTGTGCGAAAACAAACGTTCGTACTAATAGAAAACCACTCGGCTTACAACGCCTTCTTGGGAAGACCAGCCTTGTCTGACTTCCAGATTGTATTAGCCCCCTGGTGCCTGAAAATGAAATTTCCAACAGACAACGGAGTAGGAGAAGTAGAAGGAGATCAAGATGCTGCCCGAGACTGCTACGTAACTGAACTTCGCAATAACCGCAGAAAGAATAAAGGAAAAGATGCAGAGACTACTCTCTGCATGAAAAGCTTGGAGGCATAGCAACTAAAGAAAGCCCCTCCTCTTCGATACACAAGCGATCCCTTCAATGAACTAGACCCCAGGGATAAAGAGGAGGAGGCTACCGCCGAGCCTGCAGAGGCTATGGAATTCGTATCTGTAGACAAGCACGATTCAAGTAAACTATTAAAAGTCGGATCTCAGCTAAAAACGGAGTTGAAAGATCAACTCATTGACTTTCTCCGCCACAACTTAGATGTATTTGCGTGGACCCATGCCGATATGACAGGAATCTCCCCCGACATAGCATGCCACATGCTGAACATCGATCCCACCAAGGTGCCAGTAAAACAGAAAAAGAGGAGCATGGGGGCAGAGCGATCAGCAGCCCTTGATGAGGAAGTAAAGAATCTACTTGCTAATGGCTTCATACGGGAAGCCATCTACCCAGAATGGATCGCTAACCCAGTGCTAGTAAAAAAGGCCAATGGAAAGTGGCGAACATGTATTGACTTCTCCAATCTGAATGACGCTTGCCCAAAAGATTGCTTCCCACTTCCCCGAATCGACCAACTTGTGGACAGCACAGCCGGACACGAACTCCTATCTTTTATGGATGCATACTCCAGATATAACCAAATTCCCATGCACGCTCCTGATCAAGACCATACTAGCTTCATCACTGACCGCGGACTATATTGTTATAAAGTCATGCCTTTTGGACTCAAAAATGCTGGAGCTACCTATCAGCGCCTCGTCAACAAGATGTTCGCAGAGCTAATCGGACGAACTATAGAAGTGTATGTGGATGACATGTTGGTAAAGTCCAGGAAAGCCGACGACCATGTAAGCCACCTGGGCGAGATGTTTCAAGTACTTCGCCGATATGGAATGAAGCTGAATCCTCTAAAGTGCTCCTTCGGAGTATCATCGGGAAAATTCTTGGGATTTATCGTCCACGCCAGAGGAATCGAAACAAACCCTGAACAAATCCGGGCTCTAAAAGAAATAAGGATACCCTCCACTCGAAAAGAAATGCAAAGCCTAAACGGAAAGGTGGCCGCCCTAAGCAGATTCATTTCCAAGGCAACTGACAAGTGTGTCCCTTTCTTCGAAGCTCTCAAGAAAGACAAAGGGAGATTCGAGTGGACCGATGAATGCTTAAAAGCCTTCCTCAACCTAATCGAACACCTTCAGAGACCACCAGTACTCTTAACTCCAAATGAAGGTGAAGTGTTATACCTATACCTCGCTGTATCATCTCATGCTCTAAGCGCCGCCTTGGTAAGAGAAGAAGACCGCACACAACGCCCGGTTTACTTTGTAAGTAAGAGATTTACAGGGACAGAGGCCAGATATCCTAAACTAGAGAAATTAGCATATTGTTTATTGATCGCGTCACGAAAACTGCGACACTACTTCCAGTCTCACTCCGTCAGGGTTCTAACCGATCAACCGCTAAGACAAGTGCTCCATCGTCCTGACACTTCTGGGCGACTCCTCAAATGGTGCATCGAACTAAGTCAGTATGATATCACCTACCATCCTCGCACCGCTATCAAAGGACAAGCCATGGCCGATTTCATTGCCGAATTCACTACCAACGAAGGCAAGGAACAATCCGAAGTAGCAAAAAACATCAACTGGAACCTCTTTGTAGATGGAGCATCGAACGAACAAGGCTCGGGGGCAGGAATTGTGATCATCACCCCCAGGGGAAGAAAGTTGTACTATGCATTAAGGTTGGAGTTCACGGCTACTAACAACGATGCTGAATATGAAGCAGTAATAGCGGGATTGGAGCTTGCCCTGGAAATTGGAATCAATTCCTTATGTCTTCATAGTGATTCTCAGCTTATCGTAAACCAGGTACTAGGAGAATTCCAGACTCGAGGAGAACGACTCACAGCATACCTAAAGAAAACCAAACTGTTGCTCGATCAATTGGACCACTATCTAATCAAACATATTCCTCGAGAAGAGAACCAAGAGGCAGATGAACTTGCAAAGCAAGCTAGTATGAAGGATAGCACCATTTTCGGAACACTAGCCATCTCAAGGCAGCTAGCCCCAAGTTTCAAACCAGTAAATCTGGTAACTGCAATCGAAGAAGGAACCTGGATGACTCCCATCCGGAAATATTTGCAAGATGGCACACTGCCCGACAGGCGTGACGAAGCCAAGAGGATCTTGAGGAAAGTTCCCCACTACACGATACAAGAAGGCATCCTCTATCGGCGTGGCTTCTCTGGCCCCTTATTGAGATGCGTCGCTGGAAGGGAAGCCAAGGAGATCTTATCAAACATCCATCAGGGAGGATGCGGAGATCACACTGGGGGGCAGACTTTGGCAAGGAAGATACTCCGATACGGATATTACTGGCCCACACTAAACAAAGACGCTCTAGACTTCGTCAAGAAATGCGACAGATGTCAGAAATTTGCCAAGATTCCTCGACTGCCCACAAATGAAATTAGTCAAATGACCAGCCCTTGGCCCTTTGATGTATGGTGAATTAACTTAATTGGCGAACTGCCAACGGGCCGAGGCGGAGCCAAATATGCTGTAGTGGCAGTCGATTATTTCACCAAATGGGTGGAAGCAGAACCTCTAAATAAAATATCTTCAGCAAAAGTTATAAACTTCTTGATCAAAAATATTCTGTGCAGGTACGGAGTCCCACTCAAGATCATATCAGACAACGGACTCCAGTTTGACAGCGAAGAATTTGCCGACTGGTGCCAAGAGCATGGAATTCATAAAACCTTCTCATCAGTAGCTTATCCTCAGGCAAACGGACAAGTTGAAGCTGTCAACAAAATTCTCAAAACCCTAATCAAGAAGAAACTTGAAAAGTCAAAAGGCGCTTGGGTGGACGAACTTCCTACGGCACTATGGGCATACCGCACGTCTTTCAGAACATCAACGGGACATACTCCTTTCTCCTTGGCATATGGATCGGAGGCAATGCTCCCAGTTGAGACTATTGTGCCTTCCCACCATAGGATCCACTACAACCCAGAAGAAAACGAAGAACTCCTCCTCATGTCTTTGGATCTGATTGAGGAAAGGAGAAACGATGCAGCACTTAAAGCAGCAGCTCACAAGCAAAAAGTGGCAGCGCTATACAATTCCAAAGTCAAGCATCGCAGCTTACAAGAAGGAGATCTTGTCCTCAGGCGAATCTTTCCGCGCCCCGGGGCACTAGACCCCATCTGGGACGGACCGTATGTAATTCATAAAGATCTCCACAACGGAGCTTATATTTTGTCAACAGTGGACGGAGAGGTGTTCCAGAGGGCATGGAACATCCGACACCTCCGTCGATACTTTTCTTAACTTGTACTGCCCATATGAAGTGAATTAACAAAGAGAATCAGTGGACGTAGGCACTTTCGTGCCGAACCACTTTAAAAAATCTTGTCTCTTTTTAGCTTGTTCCTTTATGTCTTGGCTACTTGTTAAGTTTTATCCCTTTCTGTTGAACAAAATCCTATGGCATCTCCACTCAAGACGCACCGCGGCCTCATCTGGACTAGGCCTAACAGGTACGCTACGATTCTATGCACTCGCCAATGAGACACTTTTGCTCCAGCATCCCTCTGCTGCGGGTTAACTCATTGCGCGCCTGCCCTCAAAGCCAACTGTAATGAGCCGATTATAAGTCATCATAAAGGCCGACTATAGCCGATGGCAGCTCATTACGGCGTTCGGCTCACCGGCAACTGTGAACCTACTTTAAGCCCCAACATAAGGTGTGGCCAGCCAGGGGTAGTTCACGGCCAAAGGCCCCCATGCTAGCCGGCCACGGTAAATCGAATAATACCCACGATTACGGACCATAATGGTTCGGGTAGTTACCGTGCGCGATCTCGGCTCCGATGTGTCTTAAGTGCGGCTGTGGTAAAAAAGAAAACTCCCCGCGGAGGCGTAAGATGGGTGACAAATGTCTCCAAGACCCACAGCTAGGGAAAGTGACTACAAAACCCGTTTGCCACGAACTTAAGCACATCGACGGCCTTCCGTGACTGGAAGTTTTACTTTTACTATATTTCCATTTCATTTAAATACTTTTCTCCTATCCTGTATAACAAACTCTAAAGTACAGGAAACCAAATAGGAAGCATTCACTCATGAGAAACTAAGCCTGCGTACTGGGTGGCAGGGTACTCAGCTATATCCGTGAACAGTTACATAAGATACTCTAAGCTACCGCCTGCGAATGGAACATAAAGGGCGGTACTCTCTTTTCTTGTACATAAATACGTAACTATAGCTTGTTCGTACAATAACATTGCAACACATGAAATTATATTTCTAGCAAAAAACTTAGCATCAAACACAACTAGAATCACAGGCATATACATAGTTATATTTCTCACGCAGCACATCAAGATGACAACAACATTTAAACATAACAACATCAGCTTATATTATAAAATCACACGAAGTTATTCTTTGCAAATAATATTATTATAGTTACATGTCAATGACTAATGTAAACAGTGATAAAAAGAAATAAAAAGGTGGCAGCCGCGTCCACACTCCATCACCAACTTCCCCAGTCTACTTAGCCGCAGGATCAGAGCCCCCAGCATGTGGATCAGGAGTCCCACCTGTCCAGTTCAGAAGAGGAATTCATTAAACGAACGATCAAGTTATGAAAACACGGAAAGGAAAGAAAGGGAAAAGAATAACTCACCAGCATCCGCCGCCTGATCCTCATCATCCAACTGCACGCCCGCTTCCTCTGCAGCAAGCAGCCGCATCCCCTCCTTCACCGCCGCTTGCTCCTCCTTCGAGAACTGGGCAGTAACCGCATCCAAATTGAAAGCCTCTCCGCCTTCCTTACCCGCGTTCACCCTGGCCTCCTCTAAAGCCTGGAGATACACCTTGGCCATCACCCGAGGGTAATCGTCCATCCAAGACAAGCCGCCTTCCTTCCAAGTGTGGAAGTACATGTCCTGCAGCATCTCATCCATCATCCCCTCATTCTCCTCAAACTCCCTCACCCGGGCCTCGGAAGCTTGCAACTTGGCGACGGCAATGTCCCTCTCTGATTGGTATCTCAAGCAGTCAGCCTGAAGAGACCTCCTCATTTCCTCCTCCTTTAACTTGAGGGACCTCCTCATCTCCTCCATCTCCTCCTTCAACTCGGCCTGAGCCATTTCCGCAGCCTCGAGCCTCCCAGACAACTCCTCTACCCGCTCAAGATCCGCATTTCGAACCTCGTCCACCGTCGTAATGGCCATGTTAATCCGTTCCCTGCAGGCGACCTCCATCTTCCGTAATTCCGCCCTACTGGCCTTCTCCATCGTATCTTTCAGCCGCTTGGAGGCTTCCTCATGCTGGGAAATCTGGATGGCTTGATCGGCGAGCTGCTTGGCCTGATCGGCAACTTTTAACCTCAACCGAATATTAGCACTCCCGATCTCTTCCCCGGCCTTGGCCAATTTAGCATGATGCTCCATTAACTTCTTGGTCTCTGCGGCCACCCGATCGATGTTAGCCTTGGCTTCGTCCCCCATGGTGACTACCCGTGTAGTAAGTAAATCAAGATCTAAAGACTTGGCCTCGTCCAGCACTCTTACCATGGGGTTGCGGGGAAGGAGGTGCTCGCCCGTGGCCTCATCAAATGAGATATCCTGAAAGCTCGGATCTAAATCAGGATGACCGGCAAAAGGGTCACGAGGCACGGGGCGAGGCACATCAGGACGCCTTATACGAATAACAGTTGGGCTCTTGAAAGGAGGATGAGGGGGGCCGGATTCCGTGCTCTCCTCCGTAGTATCACGAGGAGGCTGAGTAGGAAGCTGCGAACCAGGGGAAGACTCAAATAAGGAACGGCTCCGCTTCTTTTTCCGAATGCCCTCTTCAATGACCCCAAGAAGAGGGCGATAACTGACTACATCCCTAGTGCGACCAGTAGGGGGTTTCGCAGAAGCTCTCCTCGACTTAAACTGCTCAAGGCGGTGTCGAACGTCCGACGTTTTAACCACCTGGCCTGCCCCTGGAATAAAGAACAAGTGTTACGAACATACAATAATCCACAGTTCGAAAAATGTGTTAAGTTAAAAGGAACGAAAAGTGAGAAGACACGTCTATTATACAAACCCGGCGGAGGAGTGGGATACTGCAATAAGTCCTGGATCTCATTCCAGGACGGAAGTGAACCGTAAAAAATTTCTAAGTCCCTATCGAAAATGGAATCGGCAGAAGACAAAAGTTCACCTTGCATCGCCGGAATCGCCCTAGCTGAGGAACCCTTAGAGGATGGGTCAGTGCCAGCCACAGCTTTGCCGGTTTCCTTTGCCTTCTCCGTTTCCGACTCTCCCTCCGACTCCCCGAAGGCCCGACGGAGAGCCTCATCCAGTTCAAGGTCTTGCTCAGAGGTTAGGGCACCGACGCCATTACCACCTTGACCGTCGCCGTCTCCTCCACCCTCCGACCCTTCTCCAACCTCGCCTCCTTCCTCCTCATCTACACCTTCCTCCTCCGGGACAGTCGGACAAGTGCTTGGAGAAGGGCAATCAGACTTCTTCAGCTTCTTCCCCCGACAACGGGACGCTCTGCAAAAGGCTCCCTCTTACCGCTCTTCACCGTAGCCCACTCCTTAGCTTTAGCAGCCTTCTCCTCAGCCGTATCCCTTTGCTTAACCACGGACTGGTGCAGTAAGATCAAATTATACTCCAAGAGGGTTGCGTTCCTGATCAAGAAGGAGGCCGACCGGTCCCGTGCCGGAATAGCCTTTAGTTCAGCAGCCATTCGCACCAAGGAATCATCCTCCACGACTGCAATACCACCTGTCGCTAGCCAGAAATGGAAGCATGTCAGAAAAAACACTACAGTCAAAACATGGAAAATATAAATGAAATCCATCTTACAGCCGGAAGTGAAAAGGCGGAAAGAAACAGCATCGTCCTTGATGAAGAACCACTCTTTCTTGAACATGTTAAACTTGGAATATAAGTCCAGGACTGGTTTGAAGGGCACGGCCGCTTCCAGACTGATATACGGAGACCCCTTCTTATAGCCTCTCAGGTTGTACAAATATCGAATTTTCCGGTTAGAAGGAGGACGCCCGTACCTCCTCTGGAAGATAACAAAGAGGCTCACCAGGATGGCATAAGAGTTAGGCTGAAGCTGGAAGGGAGCCACCTTCAAATATGTGGTGAAGCTTACTATCCAAGCGTTGATAGGAGGGATAGCACCGCACATGCAATGGTATCTGCTATAAGCAAAGTAGCCCTCGGGAGGATTATATGGCATCACTCCATCTCCCGGCAGCAGCATAAGAGCCCTATCTATCCCGAAGGAACGGGATATGACGTCAAGTTGCTCCTCCTTTAGGGAGCTAGGAAAGCAATCAGGAGGGGAGATCAGAAGTTCCTGTGGACCATATCCATCCACTAGAGACCTCGGAATAGGTCGATGTTGCCCGGATCCTGGTTGGACTGGGGGCAAGGAAGAAGAAGACTCTCCTGTGCCTCTAGACTTCTTTCTGTCCGATCGTGTTTCCGCTTTGCGAGACATTTTCTGCAGCACAAGAAAAACTTGATATTAGAATAAGAAGTATAGGAAAATAAACAAGCAAGCATCTAAAGCAAGCATATAAAAGCCTAAGATTTCGCTCAAGATTCAAATTCCGAGTCTCATTCGGTATATGCCTCATTCGGTAGTTCCATTCGGCATTAGAGGTTCATCCGGTATACGAATTCGTTCGGTAATACGGTGCAAGCAAATTCATTCGGCAATGGGGCATGAAGTTCATTCGGCACTAAGGCCTTAAACTCATTCGGCATACAGAAACATTCGGTAATAAAGGCATTCGGCAATAGAGTGTGTACCTGATTCGGTAGAGATTTGGTTCGGCAGACGATTTGGTCCGGCAAGTCAGTTGATTCGGCTCTCTGGTTCGGTAAGGGAAAACCAAGGGGGGTACGGCCTCTATATATAGGCGAGCTCAGGGCCGCCGAACCAACTGGTTCGTCCCACCGGATAGGAACACCGGACCAATAACAAATATACCGAACCAACTAGATACCGAATGAAACCACAGCCAGATGAGAATAACCGGACCAACAAAAAACCGAATGAACTATCTCTCTACCAACGACAACCAGGAACTAGGGGCATGCAGAGCGCCTCATGCAGATAAGTACCGAACTCCAGAACTAACTAATAAAATGAGGATTATGACAACGATGAATAAGTTGTAAATCTCTCACTAACATGGATTAATCGTTTACACGTGTACGCGACCACGAACGGTCCATAGGCACGCTCTGAATGGTTATTAACCCTATTGTCGTGGGAATTTACACTTTGACACGCCTTTTTAAACTCGTAGGTTAAACGGATATTTGACTCTGATAATTATGAAATGGCTAAGCTACTTACACATGTACGGGGTCGCGAACGATCCCTAGGCATGCTCTGAGCTGGCGATAAACCATCTTGACAAACGATCCAAGGATCCACTCTGACATGAACCTGGCATCAATGATGCTAAGCCCCCTCGGGGCTTACTCTCTCGTCCCAAACAGCACAGTTCAATTCAACTCGAATATTTCGATCACGAACGGTTGTTGTTTGAAATCACTCTAAAACTGTAAATTCCTTTGCAGGACATCAACAGAATACGAACATCCAACCCATGGCGTTACAAAGCTAGACTTCCTACCACAAATGACAAAGCGCGACACATGCAAGCACGTGCCCCACTTTGGGGGGCAAATGTTGGGCGAATTCTCACCTAGGGGATCTTGAGACCAAGAAGCGTCAGTTTCACCCGGGTTCGCAACCTCCAATTCATTCGGCAAGGTACGCTCGGCATTCACACATGAAGCTTCATTCGACAGTGCAAGCCCAAGTCCATCCGGCATAGCCAGCCTCCTTCCCTCCGCTCCACCGAACCAACGCCTCACCTACCCAATGCCGGTCCAAGTTCCTGCCGAACCAGCTTCAAAGTCACAACCAAGCCATACCGGATCAACGTCCTCTCCAATACCACCGGTCCAACCCCTTTCCCACATGACCGGACCACATACGACCGAACCAACCTTCAAGCTCACCACCGAACCAACTCCACGACCGAACCAACGCCACCGAGCCAAACCATACCTCACCACCAAATGGACCTCCGCCGAACCAGATGATTGCCAGTCCAAATTGCTTCAGCCCGGGCTCACCAGCAGTTATATACTTCCAAGACCCCTGCCCCCTACCTCATTCTATAAATAGAGGGGCAGGGGTACAACAATGGCGGACAAGTTTGAGAGCTCAAGCAAGGAAGGAACTTTCAAACTACTTTCATATACTTATATACGAAGCATTGTACTTGTAATCCGAAAGAAAGAAGATAATAACATATAAAGTGGACGTAGGCACATTCCGGCCGAACCACTATAAATCTGCGTGTCTTTTACATTTCAGCCCCTACTTTTATCATATTTACATAACTCTTCTAAACCATTGAAAATCATATATAATCAACTAAATAATACGACTTGGAGGTGTTTGTCCATTTTTTGTGCAAACATTGTGCAATGGTATAATAAAACTGCAATCTATAAGCTTGTGCAATCAGCAAAAGAACTGCATATTGACCTACAAGCAGAGGAAGCGCAAATGGTAAATGGTAAGTGAACATAAAATGTTATAAATAGTAAAAAAATCGAACATTCGCTAATATTCCTATGAATAAAAATATATATCAACAATGTAATTTTGAACACTAATATGTCATAACAAAATTATACAAGGTTAAAATTTTGAAAAGGGAACAACAGAAAAGTTAGTAAAATTTTGAAATTTAATGAATATTATAAAATAAAATGTGTCTTATTAAGAGGAAAATTGATAAACGGTCAAAACTCACTAAGTTAGAGAGTAAAAAAACAAGAGAGAAAAACACATCATACATGTTGACTCGTTCTTAATGCCGTCAATGTCAATGCTATTAAAAAATCACACTACACAAGAAACAACCATAGCTAGCAATTGGATACTGGAAATAAAAAAAATACCATTCATGAACTTTTTCGACAATGATTTATTTTCAGATGCAAAAAATAGTCAATAATTTAATATAACTATTGACAACATACTATTCCCTCATGTGCAAGAAGAAACACAGTTTGAGAAAATAAATATGATTTTCTGTTTTGAGAATAACGTTGACTTCTTCATAGCTCAAGAAGAAACATGATCTTCCATCACACGTCAAGAATAAATGACGACTTTTTCATGATTCAAGAAAAAAGACGAGTGTTTCCATTCACAGTTAAGAAAAAAAGATGATCTAAAATAATTCTATAAGGAAAGATAGTCTTCCTCTTTATCTTTTTTTTTCATTTCTGAAACATAAAAAGATATTCTTTCGTATTTGGGAAAAAAGATAATCATCCTTCATAATCAAATAAGAAAAATGATATTATGAACTACTTCGAAAAAGAAACTAATTTTCGTTCCATATTTAAAAGATGGTTTACCTTCGGACAATAAACAGAGAAAATTTTCATTCAATTTGATAAGAATGATGTGTTCTTTCACACTTTTAGAACAAAGATGATCTTTTTTCACACTTTGAGAAAGAAAATAATCTTCTTTTTAAGGAAAAACAGACTTCCTCCTTACAGTAGAAGATAGAATTTAATGATGTGAGTAGTTAACTTTCAATACATGTGTTTTAATTGTGTTGATGAGTCATTATTTCGGTTTCTATATGGAATATTATTGAAGCTTAAAAATATGACTCGTATGTAAATAACATCTAAAGCTAATGAAAATTCTGATTTAATGGTGAAAAATGGTTTTTCAATCCAACTTCTATATACAAATTTAGAGTACTTTAGAATTCCTAAAATTAGAATAAAATGAAAACGAAGGTAAATTTGAGAACAGAATTCAATGTTGATTGATCTACAATAAGTTGTTGTCAAGTAGGGATTTAAAATGAAAACATTAATTGAATTTGAGAAAAAACGTGGAGAGACGTTAAGAAATAGGGAGGTAAAATTGAATCTTAGTGATTTTAAATCCCTGACTAGTTAATATCCGTTATTGTTTCAGCATTGAACATACTTTATATCAGAGTCAAATATTATCAAATCAGGTTTAATTTTGTACTTGCTATCTTTCAATTGTCGTTTGAGTATAAAAGTGTTAGTAATTCAACCGTATCTCTTTTATCAAACTTTATTGCTTGTGAATATAAACATAAACTTCTTTCCTACCATTTGCATATATTACGTTCATAGATGTTTAAAGACAATGCATGATATTTAATTTTTAAAAAAATCATTTAATCTGCTATTGTATTTCTTGAACTCAATATGTATCTGCAAATGATTATTATCATTATCAAATATATATTCTTAGCAACACATAAGAAGGAAGTTGGAGAATTATTGGTCATATTTGAGAAATTGTTGGACTTATTTGCAAACAATATGTTTTTCGAAACGCGCTTTTCATAGTAGGATTCAACATTGACATAAGTCTTTTCAACTTTTTACAACGAAAAAACTTTTATCCGTCAAACAGTTTGATTTATATATGCATACAGATTATTGAGTATATATTTTACCTTCGCAAAATAATCAAAAAGGACACTTTGGTCGAGTGGTTAAGGCGTGTGCCTGCTAAGTACATGGGGTTTGTAATATATTTTTCTCTGTAATTTGATTAATATGTAAAAATAACCAAATGATATGCACAAAACTTCACGGTGTAATTATACTTTAGTATTCTTTGTCAACCAAATTTGGCAAACTTGTATGAATCACTTACACTGTGAAATGCAAATTGAAACAAATGTTTAAAGACTTTGATATACCAAATTATCATACAATTTCAACAATTTAGACCTATGAACGAATGAAACGTGTTCCATTTTTAGAAGCATTTATCTTATTCGCTTGATAATAATTTAGGGAGCTGTTAAAAGGAGAACATAACTGAATAAAGGGATAATGGGATAGAGGAAAATGTAGTAAAGTGGAAAATGTTTATATTTGTTTTGAATATAAAAGAGTAATCCATCCTCTCCAAAATACCCCTCATATTTCTGTTCTCTTTTAAGAAAAAACGTGAACTCGTTCTTCATTCCAGTCGCCGCTTCAATTTCCACCACTGTCGTCACTAACCAAAATCCAACCATCCTTCCACTCTCCAGCTGTCGAGTTTCCACACCTCATAGTTCCTAGCATACTGCATTCAAAGCCAATTTCATATCCAACCCTAATTCCTGATTTCCACAAATTTCAAGTACTTATTTTCCACTTTGATTCGAAAAACAATTCATTGAAATATTGAATAGAGCAAAAGTTATGCATATCCATATTAAATTGTATAGATGAAGATCTGGGTGGAGAATGAGATGAGTTCCCCTCCATGATCTTCAATTTTCAAGAGTTTATTTTGTAAAATAAAAGGATGAGTTGCTGAATTAGGGAATTACGTTTTAGAGATGAGCGGAAGAAATAATTATTTTGGTGGAATGATTAGTCCAATATATGAAAGAAGAGAATAAAGAAAATTACGACGAGGTCAAAAAGAATTGTAATTTCACTTTCTTTTTAAAAAAGAAAACAATGAATTATTCTTCTTTTAACCAAAAAAAAAAACGAAAAAAAAAACAAAATCTTTTATTCACTCCTTATCCAAAAGGACCTTCTCTTTAGTGATTCCCATAATTTATGCATCCATACACCAACCAAACATGAAAAATGAGAACAATATAAAATTATATATTTAAAATATCTATTTTTCATAACAATGGCAGTGTTATTATACACAATGAAATCACAAGTTCTATTAAAAAAGCCCACGCACCTTTCAACAAACAATGCTTCTGCATCGCCACCATTATCACCGCTGTCCGAGCAACTATGGACTTCCCACATCAAATTTCACGACACCACTGTTCTATTTCATTTCTCTATTACCGTGGTTTTCTTCTAACACTAATGTCTTCAATTGTACACTTGCGTTAAGATCCCAAATGGGCTTTTTAGGTGATTGTTAAAAACCAAACAACAGTTTAGATTGATAGCTAGTCGGGTTTTGGTTGTTAAAGGCCTAACGATGGTTTGGATTGATAACTAGTCGGGTTCTAGGGATTTGGTTAGTTGACAGAGGACTGAAGTTGCATTCCAGAGAAACAATATAACTCTGTTAGGTGTGGCTCGCATTGTGGGTACGTGGGTTGGATGGATAAGTCCAACATCGCAAGAAATATGACGTGTAACATGGTATATATATATGAGGTATGTATTAAATACATTTTTTTTGTTTCCATCTTACATTAATCTATCTCTCATCTTAATAATAAAGAGATTATTTTAATAAAACATATTAGTTTAGTAACGTAGTAGTCACTTTAAACTGATTATAATGGTTTCATAGTAGATTGGGTACATTATTCATTTTTTCACACCATTAAATAACCAAGTATCCGAACAAAAATGTCTTGATGATGGCTAATTTCAGTTTGCAGGACGCTATCCATGGGTGAATTCCATGGAGAAGTTAGTACCACTCTGAAACCTTATTTGTGAAACAGGTGAAAGATAATTAAAGCAGCTAATTTAACATCTTTTTTGCTTTGGTCTTATACTGAGAACAATTTTGTTCAATTTTTAAACCTTTTCTGATGGTAATTTGGTGCTTTCGATCTGATTTTGACTACTGATGTATGTTATGTATGCAACCCTTTTACCAGCATATTCAGTTTCACAAACATCTTATAATAATTGTGTGTATGTTATGTTGGTAAAGGCAATACAATTCTTTCATATTCTTATTCTGTTATATTTTCAAACTGGATTACATTGAAGAAATTTTAATGCTGGACGTGTGAAATTTCATTATTTTATGAAGTTAAACTTATCCATTCTTTAACTTGTTCAAAAAATTTCCCTACCTACTATATATCTTTGTTTGATTAGTTTGTGGGGTAACTACGGTTATTGTTTCAAACTTAATACAGATTATATAGTACCTTTAACGGTCAAAAGGTAAACACAGCATTACTAACAGCTCATTCTTTGCAGCAAAGACTTGGTTTATAGGACGATAGATCCAGTGGGTCTAACAAACAGTCAGCAGCTTTTTACCATTTTAATTCCAAATATTAACAATTGTAGTTAATATTTTTTTAACAAAAATATTAACTAAAAGAGTAAGGATTCAGCTGAATACTTCTTAATTTTAAATTGTACATCAAAACTACTTCTATTAAAAAAAGTCTTATTTGTTAAAAAAATGTTATTTATTAAAAAACATCTTATTTATTTCTTACGAAAAAATCACATTGTTTGTAAACATCATGATTTTGTACTTTAAAGCTTATGATACTTGATGCTTTAAACGTTTTGCATTGTTTATACTAACATATAAAGGTATAAATGTGATGGTGTACACTTCAACTTATAAAGTTGACAAAGTATGTTAAATGTACTATTTGCTTCCAGTTAACAATAAAACAAATAATGTGAATACTGTAAAAGTAACCCGAGCTTCATATTTCTTGATCTTGAAAGACATCAGTTAAGCATATTGTCATACCTGCATCAAAGAAGAAGCAAACTAATAGGAATGCAAAAGCCATAAATACAATGTGCTCGGAAGTAGCAGATCCATGTCCTACTTTGCAGTTACAACCTAGTACCCAAATCAAATACAGTAGTCATGAAACAGTATATATCTGGTATATTGCTTCTATCCTACATAACAATATAAGGTATAATTGGCCTTCTGCCTTATTAAACACAATGTGTTACCATCATTATATCTTCCTGCCAGAGGGATCAAAATATTCTATGAACTAAGAAACAACCAAAATTTAAGTTTCATATGTGCAGACTACTTGAGATTGGCAAAGATTACTAACTTATCCATGTCTTTTTCCCAATTTCCTGATCTGTAATATTTGTAAAAAAAACCTCTCTTTTATATGGCGTATTCATGTTAGTCAATATGGTTATGATTTTTTTCATAAAATATAATTATTAAGCCTTTTATATGGCATCTCAAACATTTGATTTGAGCATTTCGTTTGATTCTTTTCATGCCAACAATAATCTACACTTCGCTCTAGCATGACGCCACAACTGCAGTTTTATCTTATTAGAAAAGCATCATATCACAACTTTTATTAGAAAAATATATAGAAACTTAACTAAAACCAAGTATAACTTTTCATACACATAACAAATGTTGCACTGATAAGCTCGCAACACTCACATTATTTTATATACATTAAAAAAAAGGTTTTACCGTAATCTAAATTTAACAGTCGGGGACAAAATTTAACAGTAGGGGTTTGTGGTAGTAGTTACAGCCCAACAGCAAGAGTGGTTTTACTCATGAAAGAAGTATAAGCTAATTGGTAATTGATTAGACATATGTGAATAATATCTGTTTCAATTAACAAACTGTTAGAGAATTTGTGAGTGGACAGAAAAAGGACTATTGAAGTGCATTTTGTTTGGGAAAAGAAAAGGTGAAATCAAAGTGGTATACGCTATTCTACCTTACTTAGATCTTACTCATATTTAGTAAGAAGCCTATCGATTTTGGTTCATTTTTCCTGGCTACGGAAAAAGATGTGCCTAGTATACCATTCAGAGGAAATGCATGGTGAACCTTTCATTCTTCTTATGTGAGTCGAAACTGAATATTCCTGAAATCATGATGCCATAATCAGAAACTGCAATGTGCAGAAATATTATTCTAGGTGCATAGGTTGCAATGGGTTGGTGAACCAATAAAATAGAGATCTTATAGTTAATTAATAATGGAATGACTACTGTATAAAACTAATAAATCTTTATAAATGCAATATATATAATCGGGAGTTCATATTTAGCGAACATACTAATTTCTTTCAAAAAATAAAATATTACTAAAATTACGTTCGCCTGGGTTTTGGTACAGAAACCTTTTTACATGTTCTCACCAAACACCACTACTAAAAAATCACTAAATGAACCCCAAAGAGAAGAAAAGAAAAAAGAAAATCATTATACTTCCTAGGCATGGCTATAGTTCATAAATAAATGAGCACTGGAGTTGCATACACAAAATGTGAGGGAGGGAGGAGTTGGTTCAAAACTATAAAAGAAATAACAATTCATGATCAAAAATAGTGTTAGAACCATAAAAACTCCACGTGACAATTCACTTCAGTTGGGGAAGGAAGGAAATTAAATCGGTAGTGATGATCATGCTTATCAAAATTAGGAATCTTAAAATAGACATCTCGTTTAGAAAATTTTCAAAGTAAACAAATCGTGTAATCTTAGGTGATCATCCTTTGAAAATTCTTAAGTTGATCATGCCAATTCTGACTGCAAGTACACCACATGTGCAACATCTTTCTCTACCGTCACTGTCGTATGCTTGAAAAGCATGTTGCAGCAGCTGCCAGCTGCCAGTTACCATCCCTCAGAGAAAGGATGCATGTTTGCATATTATTTCTCTTTAAATACATACTAATGAACATCTGTGTGAATATTTAAATAAATGAGTTCGTTGAATTCATGAATTATACAAATATTTTAACATGTGTGAAGTTAGTGACAACAATTTTGGGTGAGAAAAAAGCTAACCTCCAGGTAGATAGTGCATAATTACAGAGTAGGTGAAGATTAGCCCGACAAAATACGACATGAACTATCTATTATTAGTAATACTAAAAAAAAATGTTCACTTATGCAGGCGTAGGCATGGAAGTGAGTGGCTGCAGATCAGGGCTTTCAGAGAAATGTCAACTTTTGAACTTGTATGAGGTAAGAACGTGGAGTTAACTCTCAGTATCAATGCATACACCACCGATCGAACTGTTAATTCGGATTTTTACCTTGTGATGAGCAAGAAACAGTTCGAATGGTTACCTGGTGATGAGCAAGAATAAGTAGCTGTATAAAAAAAATAGGTTTCAAGGGTAGTAAACTAAGAAATATGTAAGCTAAAATTATAGTGAAAAAACTTAACATTACTGAGGCAATTCCTTTACTTAAAACATTTTCATATTCAATGTTATGAACTATATGTATTCATTTATCGTTCAGTTATTCTATTAAAAAATTATAATTGAACAAATCAATGACTTGGACCGTGTAACTGACTAAATACGTTCATCATTGTAGTACATAATAGTCATGCTTAGAACTTGCAGATGCGGTGCAAATTCTCAAAGTTGAATCTTGCAATTATCAAAATGAAACCAACAAATTTATTAATATAAAGTTGAAATTTCAATACTCAAATGACAGAGTGAAACAAAAAATAAAGAACCTGAATTATCGATGGTTACAACATGGGCCTCGGAGACAAAATGACAGAGTGTTTGTCTCTTTGAAACAACCTGAAATTTCTTGAATTCATATTGAAGATAGGAGATCGGTTTCATTTTTTGAAAAATAGGCACTTTATTACTTATTTTATCGAATTAATAATGGAAAAGAAAAGTAGCATCGCAAAAGGAAACAATACCTTGATGGGCGATCGTCAAAAAGTAATGGATAAAAATACTTTCAGTTTTTGACAGAAGCATCATTAGTAACTTGTAAGAACATTGATCTGAAGCTTATTTCACAGCTCCTTCCATGGCGTATATGGTCGTTTCCTTCACTTACATGAAAAGATAAAATAATAATAGTACTGTCAAAGTAGATTTTACTATACCAATCATTGATTCTTTATGCATCATGATTTTAGTGGATCTTCTCTGAGAAGGAAATATATCTTCCATAGTTGTAGCCAAAAGACATGTACAATTCATATATTTTGAAAAACAGATGAAACACATAAATATGAACACTTGCTTTCTTCCTTTTATATAAAGTCAATAATAAAACAAAGAATCATATGAATGTTATGGTTGTGAAGCTGTACAATAGTAAATCATATTTACAAAGATATATATATATATATATATATATATATATATTCATGATCATATTAAACATTTACACAAAAATTAAAATATATTTCACAATGTGGGACTAATATGTTTGTTCCTATTTCCAATAAACAATCCGTTTCAATATATAAGCATGCATGGTTACAATTGAACATTTATCATGTCAATCGTAATTGCGATCATGCTTATTTATTTGGTATTCAAAATGGTGGATAAAATTGTGCGCCGTAGATAGCGAATGTGTGTCCAACAAAATAATTTAATTGAAGGTTGAACCACCTTCAGTTGTTGTTTGTGCTCTTAATACCACACGTTCTATAAGACTTTTATGTGATATAAGATGACTTTAGCAACACATAGGTTGATATGTTTTAATGATGTTGATTTCTACAGTTTTGCTGCATACCAAATTTCTGTCATTGGAAAAGCATACGACACCCACATGTTTCTCATTTAATTTGGATGCTACATTATTTTATGCAACAAATTTAGTAATCCCAGTATATTTATTCTTCATATCTATTTCCTCCTGATATACAAAAACACAGGTGCTAGCATGAAACCAATCTTAAAATAAATCATGATACAGAGAAGTTTCCTAAGATTTGGGCACCATCATAAGCAATTTCTATACAGATATCTCCTAGTTTTTTCCAATAAAAAATCAGACATACAACTTACTTTAAAACCATTGTACACTTAAAGTTATACAAAAGTTGACTAACATAAGTTAAATTGTCGAAAATTCCTGGAAAACATAACGAAAAGAAAAGGAAAAGGATCTACCTTTGAAAACTCATTTCAAATATTTATGTAAACATCAAATTGCAGGCTAAGTATCAGTTTAGGCGCAGAAGTGACCATTTTGTGTAAATGTGAATGCTTAAAGAGATTGAGTGATTCCAAAATTTATCTTAAACAAATTGAGTGACTTATACAAATAGCACATGTTGTACGGTTTCCAAGGCATTGACAAAATAACTTAACAAAATAGGATTGCTTTAAATAATCTGGTAGATTGAACAATAAATTGGTGAATCGATAAATGAAAAAAATTGGGTTTTCCCAAAAACGTACCGAAACTGGTAGAAACCGTGAAAAATCTGAAACTCAAATCCTTAAGTATGAGACTTTCTCGACCACCGACGGGAAAGAGGTTGATTGTGCATAGTTTTTCTAAGCCAATGGAATTGCAAGAAGACATCAATGTTCCAAATAGCGAACTATATCAAAGCAGCAACTAATCAAATGGAAGGATTCAATTTTTTAGAGGATTTGTTGGAGTTTTTGTTTAGGATAGGTGAATCGATTGAATTAAGAGCAAGGGTTAAGTAAGAAACTTTCAGTATTATAATTAAAAAAAGAGGATCGTTGATTTTCTAGAGGATGAGGGGAAAAGGACGAAGCGGAGAGATGGTAGGGGAGAAATGAGGAGAAAGAATCAGTGGAACTATAGCTTTTCCATTTTTAGCAGAGGAAATGAATTTTCAGCTGATGGAATTATGATGAAGCAGAGAGTAGCCTATAACCCTAGTCGTTTTGTTTTGTATCTGACGGATGAAGGAGGAAGCGAAGAGCTGGCAGGAGAGCCGAAAAATATAAAACACGACCTTTCAACTGACCAAAAACCAAGAAGACTTGTACGTGCTTGAAATCCAACTCAACAATAATATAATAGGATAGATATATCAAAAAACAGCTGAGTGTTGATTCACACCATAGTTGTCTTATCACAAATTAATTGCTTCAACCTTTTGTCCTTCCATAAGAAGAATACGACATGCATTTTAGCATAGGAAAAAAACCATCTACATGCATTTTAGCATAGCCTGACTAATACATATTTCCAGCACCAATTTTCAGTCACAATAAGAACCGAATACGCCACTTGAATATGCTGCTACCTTCTATACCTATGTCTCTGGAAGTTAACGTACAACCGCATGATTCCACGCTCAAACGTGCACTTGAATCCTTTCTTGTGCGAGCATTCCCATTCTTTATTTACAATCCTAAACGCCTGTTTTTTAGAGAGAAAAAAATTATGTTAGCTTAAAACTGAAAGCAGACTGTACAAATCACACACGCTAATATTTCATGTAGTATGAAAGAATAAAGAAAAAACAGCTTACTATGTCCTCATATGGTGGACCAGCATGAAATCTAATAATGCATGTCTCTCCATTGCCATCTTCTTCAATGGTATACGTTGGCGCTTTTGCCTTGTCGATGAGGTCAGGGTAAAATATATTGAACTTGTATCCCAGTACGACTTTTGGAGGCGGGTTGTCGTGACCGTAATGGGTCTGGTTGTATTTGTTCCACTCGTATCCAGTATGAACACGGTTCAAATACTTCGGCTTTCTAGCCCGGTACTTAACATGCCACAAGTACACCTGTGAATCTAAATTGACTTCTGCCTCGGAACCAAATGTCATCTCGCCCTCCTCTGGCTCGAGTGTTGGTTCATTTTTCACAAAGTGATGTTGTTGGTCTTCTGCATAAAAGGGAACTGCAGATTATTAAAATCTTCTGCGCAAGAAAGAATGAGAATTTTTTCAAATAAGACACTGATAAGGTACACACCAGTCATGTCATCTGATATGAAGTCAACTTTCTCTTCGTCGCTCTCTGTATCTTTGTTGCTTTTCACAACTTCCGTGTACTCCATGGGATGTTCTAGATGCTCTAAATGCATTCTTAACAGATCAGCATGGGTTTCCTTCAAATGTGCCTGCATAGATAATAGTTTCATTCAAGAAAGATGTTGACAGAGAGCATCTTTGACTACATGTACTACTCAAAGCGTACAGTTCACAACTAGGCAAATAGCCATGCTGAAAAGAAAAATTATGTTTAAAACCGAAGATATGCATGATCTATGATGATTCAAGGTCATCCGTCCAACTAACTTTTTGTAACTTATGATTCAGGTTCATTATCATTAAACTAACATGCAAGATCAATCTAATCAGGTCACTTGTTAAACATATGAACTACTGTGCAAAATCCAAGTGGTTGATAATTTGAGCATCGGTCATGCAGCAGTACTCGGTTGGTGATTGTGGGAGGTTGGAAAAAAAAACGCTAATTCACAGGAAAAATGCTGGATGGAATGTACCTTCGCTTTGTATATTTGAAGCCGTTTCAAAATTGCTTCCCAATATTCGACATTCTTTGCTGTTCCCGACTCCATCTTAGATTCAATCTGCTGTCGCATAAATTCAATCTCTTTTGATGATTTCCCATCTAAAAGATTCTTAACATCTGCTTCAACGCTCGAATGTAAACCTTTCTCTTCAGCAAAAATTTCGGAAGGAGGTTCTTCTCCTCTAATCTTAGCTCTATCTATTGCATTTCTTTTCCGAGCTTCTGCTAGCTCCCAAGTAGAAACCATGATCATAGCCTGCAAAGAAGATAAATCTTAGCATCCAACTTAGAATATATATGTATATGCATCATCAAAAAACTCAAATCAAGCAACCTTGTGCTAATTGATGTGTAATGCACACAATACAAGCATTGCATTACACCCGAGCACCCAACAAGGTGGAAACCAATTAAATGTTTATATACCTAACGTCATAAAGTTCAGAAAATAAACCGTTCAAAAATCACCTCTACTAGAAATTACAAAAATCGCCTCTACCAGGAATTACTATCATGGACAGATGTACAATTTTAGTGATCTTTATCTTTAATAGTGGTTGTAAAAACCTTTATGCCTCAGTTTTTTATGAACGTGAACATACATATATACTTCAATCAAATTAAGAATATCATAAATCAATGAAAGAAGTAAAATAAAGATATATATAAAATAAAAAATTAACAATATTAAAACAGAAACATCAATAAAATGAAAAGAGAATTTTGGATATAGAATAAAAATGATATAACTAACACTCAAACTTTTCATTATAGAATATTACAAGAAAGTACAATAACCTGGCATGGAAAAAAAAACTAACATATCTAGGAAAGATAAATAATAAAGATAATAATTTTCAAATTTAAGAAACTCGTGTTTTGTTCAAAGTTCGTGCATAGCATTATGTTTACCTGATAATTGTTGGAATTTTGTTACATAGTCCATACAACAATTTTATTTACTAGGATAATATATTTACTAAAATGTTAGCAGCTATATTCATAATATTTTTTAATATTCGTGAGAAATTCTTTGTCTATCCTTTTATATGCATGTGCATAGTGCGTGCCAAAACACTCTGCTATTCACACATTAATTGCCAGTAATGCGGCATTCTATGCAGTTAATTGTTATAAAAAAACTGTAAAGAAATGGAAATTAGATATGTACCTCCCAAAATTCTATATGAGTCTTTGTTGCTCGATCCATATCAAGGTGCATCTTAATATCATCGTGGAGCTCTTCCATTTGTTTCACGGTAAGACCCTGTAGTCCATTTTCATTCACAACAATTCAGCAAAGACAGTCCAAAAGGAAAAGAAATGGATAGATTTTCATGTAGATGTTAACCAATTTTCAATGCAGGCAAAATACAGTAATACAAAAAATACACAGAAATCCTCACCTTAAACACCATGCATGGTTCCTTGAGATCTATATCGAAATCATCTGACACATTAAGATTCTTAGAAAGGATATCTATTGGCTTCATGCGGCCCTCCAGAACTCTAATTTTTGACCTTAATTTGCTTTGATCGAAGTGGAACTGTAAACGTAATTTATGTCACTTCAATATAGCTATTACTTACATAAATAATTTCAAAAGGACAAGATATATATATATATATATATGTATATATATATATATGTATGTGTATATATATATATATGTATGTGTATATATATATGTATGTATGTGTATATATATATGTATGTATGTATATATATGTATGTATGTATATATATGTATGTATGTATGTATGAGAAGTGACACCTCTTCTTCTCTTTTCTCCCAATCTTGGTATTCAGCTCTAGTTCGCTCACGAGCAAGCAACGCCTGAAATATAATTTGAATTGTACATTGAAATATCCTAAATTTAATCTTAGGATGAAGTGGTAAACAAGACATCATGGAATACAGACACCTACCATTTCTTCCTCATGTCTGGCTTTTTCCAGAGCTCTCTCCTCTCTCCATTTTTTTGCTTTCTCAAGCTCAGCCTGTGTAGAAGAAAAAAGGGAGTGCGTTGTAGCCAAAAGTAAAAAAAACAAACATTGAATTGCAGTTGGCCACATCCATATATGAGATAAAATAGGAATATCCAAAATATTGGATATTGAGCGTTCTTCAAAACTCAAATCAAATCAATTACTTTTAATAGTAGGAGAAGCCAAGCATAATGACATGGCATCACATATTTTCTTTATTATTTATTTCTAACTGTCATTAGCTCTGTTAAAATACGTGATCAAACCAGATGTCGAGGGTTTGAGTTATGACAGATGGATGATCTCATTAACTATCTGCCTATATATTGTTATGTCAAAAGTTACGATTTTAGTTCCACCAAATGCACAACCATTTAATACTAATATGCCAGTACTGGTGCTCTCGATTCATTTTGTATATATTATTCTTAATTAAAATATTAGCCAAACAACCTACAATTTTTGACATATTTCAATATAAAATATCTATAGAATTTTCTAGTTCATAAATTTACTTATGGAAAATAAAACTATTTTTTCATGTTACAACTCTAACAAATAGCAACCTATAGAGTTCACTACTTTTATCAGAATGCTTAAATTTACAAGAAAGTTAATAATAAAACAAAATTCCATATATTAGATTATTTTTGAACGAATTAAATTAAAATCATCAAATGATATACTTTGTAAGATTTTACTATAATAATAGCTTAATCACAATTATTTGACTCTAATATTGCTTGAATCATAATGATTTTGTTCTTCATTACTTAGACAATTTTTCTGGCATTATAATTAATATCATTTACAAACCATGATGAAAAATTGAAGGAAAAAACATAGATCTGCAACTTACAAACTAAAAACCTTATAGCTCATCGTTATACAATTATAATGTTAATATCATAATGTTTCAGCATCCTCTGTGTAACACATAAGTTACGCACTAGTATATCTTTGCTATTAATAACCAGAACATCCTATTTTCAAATGTTTCAACTATGCCACAATAATCCTTCTCCAAATGAATAAGTGGGGCCAGGGTAGGAGGGGAGGGGTAATACTGAAAGATGAATTACTTGCACGTGAATATAATGTATGCAGCACATCTCACATCGTACATACATTCGGGTGCACCATCCATTCATTGAACATACAAGTTCATTCAAAACTATGTGTGCATGACATTGTGCATATCGGTGAATATAATAATCATGCAAACCAAAAGAATATCAACCAAATTAAAATTAGCACACATAACATGGGCAGGAGGTGTGTATTAGTAATTGAAAATGTTTTGTGCAACTTGTTTTAGAGGCAACATTCAGAAGCAAGCATTTCTCTGATTTCCACTAACTTAGCACTTCGAATTAAGATGATGTTATAGTATCACATGGATATTACAGACAGACACAACCCACATGATGAAATTATGAAAATGTAATCGTGAAACGGAGTAGTTGTCCTCCTATAAAAATGAAGGGTGAATGCAACAAATTTTAATGGAAAAATAACAAGGTATGAAATCAATATATAAACATAAACACTATAACATCTCGAACGATAAGTTTCCATTTTGCTATTAACTTCAGTAAAACAATAGCATTGAATTTTAATGTTAAAACCTATCACTTACCATTCTTTCCTTTTGTCTTCTCTTCTCTGCTTTGACAGATATGTCAAATGATCGACCTTGGACAACATCACGTGCAATCTTCTTTCTCCAAACGAAGCTGCACACAATAATTAAGTTGTCAAGCTTTTGAGAAGTAAACAATCATATCACATTGAGAGACCACATGCATTGACTTTTATTCCATGATAATCAGGCAAAAAGAATAATCAAGTCTACATAAAATAACATCATCTTGAAACATAGTTTGAAGTGCTAAAATTCAGTTCTGATCACATAGCAGTCAAAGCCACAGATTGTCAAGTCTTATGAACCTCGGACAAGTTGAAACTGCCAGATATTTTAATTTAGCTACTCAATAGCAAGAAAAGCGGGGTCTTTTCCCACTTTTGCTCTTATTGGGATTGGGATGTTCTAAAATGTGCATATCCTTTTATTGGTAAATTCAGTTGAAGCAAAATTATACTGTCAGATATTGGTATAGACTGCATTGTGGGTCTCCTTGTAGTTGCTGATTGCAGGAAGATTATGCTGAGAGTATTAAGGCTGAATTTCATATTCTACACCTATTTTAAAGTATAAAGGATAAACAGTTAATTTTCACTCTTCATAGCACACAAAAATCTACACGCGAGCATGATGTGTTGTTGGAAAGCATCTTTTTTGTTCTCAATTATAAATATTTAAAACCAATGCAGTACCTAAAAGGCATTGTTTCGGTTTGAAAGAAAAGTTCTATACTAATGGTGTGTACATGAATACCAACTTATATAATTCAGATGAAACTAAAATCCTTACTTTTCGCCCAAATTAGAATCACCGAAGGGGTTTGAACAGTTTGAGTATCCTGATATTGCTTGCGACTTTAGTTTCTTTGCAACCTTCATTGCCTACAAACACATCCAACGAATCAACAAAAATACTCAAAAGTCAGAAATACAAACAATTTTTCTTGAAAATAATAATACCTTTTTCTCTGACTTCTTTGCTATGTACTCTACAATCTGCTTCTTGGTGATTACGGAAGACTTCGTTCTTTTGAATTTTCTTCTAGAATGGGGGCGCACTTCTCTATATCTAGCCATTGTGAACTCCTAATCTGAGTTTGAAGGTCAAATTTTCAACTGCCTGATTCTATTAAGTCCAAAAATTACAATACATGCAAATTCGAACTATGCATACGAAATACTATGTATGATATTTTGTGGAATAAATTGATAAGATTCAATTGAAGTAATTCGAGGTTCTCCAGTAAAATTGGAAATTTTCTTTTACAATCTCGAATATATATTATATATAAAGATTTCGATAGCCCTAGTTATAACGCTCATTATAAAGAGGGAGCGAGTGGGTTGGGTTCAGAAGACGGGGATACGTTTTATGCGGATCTAATAATAAACGGCGGAATAATAAACGGCGGAAGAATATCGGGGTTATATGGGTTATATATAGAAAGTATGCTTTGGTATTATTTTTAGCAATGACCAAACCATCCTTCTGTCGCTTTATTTTTAATTAATGTAAAGCAAATGTATTGATGTAATTTTCGAAGCTTCAAACGAAGGTATCATCATTATATATACACCAGTACATATGTTACATCCGTTGGACGTATGCAAAGAAAAAATTTAAGCTAATTTTTGTTAGTGCAAAATAACATGTACAATCATGCACATTTTATAAAAAGCGGAAGAAGTAGTGACATTTATACCAGGACGGTGCCAGAATTTCAAATCACCAAGGGCTATGTAATATTATTCTTGGATCAAATATGTAGGATAGCATGAAAATTGGTTGAATATGCATATATTGAAATAAAAACTGATAGGTTAAAAGTAGAAGTGAAATAACAGTCAAAAATTAAATATGTACCACCATTTCAGTTATTTCCTCACCATCGTTTCAGTCAAACTTCTTAACTGTGGAAAAAAAACATCTGATCAATGATATAGTTTTTCACAGAGAAGATTTAGTCTTTTTTAACAAATGAAAAAGTTAAGACTAATGGGCTTTACATCATTTGAATAAGATATATTGATAATATAAAATATTTCAGATATTCACTTGGGCTATAGCCCAAGTTGCATTGGCCATGGATTCGTCCCTGCATTTATATAGAAGATAGGTAACTGAAGGGCTTGTTTGTATTGTTGTTCGCTGTACTTGCTGATATGTTCTTTTTTATCATTATAGAAACTGTGATGTAAAACCTAATTTTGATTGCATTACAGTAGCTTGTATACATAATTATGTCAATGCCATTTCACCTGACATAATTATGATGTGATTTTAGGTAGTATGTATCACTTTTGATCTATTTATTTTTTTATTTTGTAGTAACGACAAGCATATGATTAACATGTCCTTCATGCTATTATAACTCTAACCTTCATACTTCTACATTACTACTTAACTATAGTTTGACCGATAGACAATCGAACCCTTCAGTAGCTCACATTAACATGTTATACTATAAAACATTTTACAAAAGTTCCACAATGTGGAAAGCAATGTCATGTCAAAGAAAATAAAATTATATCATCTCTCAGCTATGAATTAATATTTGTATCATCATCATGAGTTATTACTTATTAGTATCATCTTATTCTCCAAATCAACTTCTATAATGAAGAATATTACAATAGATGATAATATATTGCCAAAAACCAAATAACTCAATAACGGGAAAATGCTTTCAAAAATATCTCTATAGCAAATCAACATCACAAATCTGACTATACAAAACTCGATGCAACCTTAACAGGTAAGAAACTCCACCATATGACATTGTTTTCAACCCTTTCAAAGCAAACTTTCACCTCGCCGCAGGCTTCTCATCGCTAGGAAAACTGGTTGTTAACTTGTCACTAACATAGTGCAATGCTCTTGTCTACATATGATTTGAAGCATTATTAATTTGAAGGCAATAACTTAACTCATTGGTGTGTAGTGGGAGAATGAAGAAACGCTAAAAATAACCAAAAGTTTGCATACATACATCGAAATCACTAATGATTTGAACTTTATCACCGTTTTAGATATTACGAACAAAACTGTTGCTTCTTCTCTTGCAAAATCATATTCATTTTCCCACCAAAGTTGGGAATGATATCCTTCAAATGATACGAGTGTGAGGAATTACTGATTTTATTTGCTACAACTGCGGCCGTCAATAAACAGTAATAATGTTTATTAAGTGGAATTTTCCAATTGTGACGACCTGCCATTTTCGACCCTTGAAAACCAACATAAATACGCTCATTATATAACACGCCGAACGATCTAGTGCTGAAAAGGCAGATTGTTGGGGGAAAGAAGGTAGGTAGAAGAAAAACAAAGAAAACCAAATTGGCTCTTGCTGGATTTGTCGTCGTGCCATGTATACGAAATTGTCCCGTCCGGATTTACATGCTCGACAGCATGCATATGAGTAAACACGTCCATATAGCCCATGAGACCATGTGCCTCAGCTTCCTGAAATTGATTTTACATACAATTATTGTACATTTAAAATTTTACAGCACAAACTATTTACAATTTGCATTTGGTAAATTTACCAACTCCTACCGGTACTGCTGAAATGACTTCGACCCTCTACTCTAGGTACTAAAGAAACTACATGACGCTGTGATGTTTGCGATGGACCACTGCCATCGCCTCCTGAAGATCGGGAAGAGCTCCTACCTCTAGATGACATTACGATAAACCTATAACATATATACACATCATTTCAAAAGAGAATAATAACATGATAATGAAATATATTTCATAGGTAAATGACATCAACGGTATAAATTGATAAATTAATGATTGAAATGGAAATAGAAATGGAAGCGTGTTATACCTGATTCACAATGGGTCTCATGTTCCGACGATAAGCAGAATACATTGCATTTTTAATAAAAATTGCTAAATAAGTGACAAATGGAAATGACATAAAACATATAAACAATGGTAAACCTACAAATTTGGTCTCATAGTTACATCAATTTCATGACACATCAAGAATTCAACATATTTACATCAATTGCAAAAAAAATCAGATTCGGATTTTTATCAATCATCATCGTCTTTTGATTCAGATTCGGTCCTGCTCTACAATATTTTCATCTGCACTGTCAAACGCTTCTACCAAAACATTTGAACAATCGATTTGCCTTCAATTTCTGTTTGCACTCCATTTTCATATATCTATGGATAGTCCCTAACAAGTTCATATATGTCTTCGCTTGACCATATCGTCGGCGGTTGTCCGGTTTCTACTCTATTAGCTAAAAATTTTTTCTTGTCTCCTCAGAAGGGATGATTTACATGGAGAAAATATCGATGACAGTCAAACCATGAAATTTTCTTATCATGAGGTAAAGAAAACGCTCGTGTTTCATCCATGCAATATGGACATGCTAGACGACCGGCAGTACTTCATCCTGAAAGCATTGCATAGGCAGGAAAATCACTTATAGTCTACAACAAAGAATCAAACATACGAAAAAATTTCTTCTTGGATACATCATATGTTTCTACTCCTTCGTTCCACAATATTTTTAACTCCTCCATCAACGGTTGTAAATATACATTGATTCCTTGTGTCGGATCGTCGGGGCCAGGAACGACAACAATAAGAAACATATATTGCGTTTTCATATACATCTATGGAGGTAAATTATATGGTGTGACGATAATGGGCCAGGATGAATATTTAGAACCAAATTGGGAAAATGGCGAAAAACCATCCTTACATAATCCTAATCTAACATTTCGACTCTCCGCTACAAAATTTGGATACGTTTTATCGAAATGCTCCATGCTTCTCCATCGGTCGGATGTGTCAACGTACCATCTTCCTCCGTTCTCACACTATGTCATCTCATATTAGATGCAGTTACAGAATATGCATATGATCTTTGAAGCCTTGGAGTGATGGATAAGTAATGCATACGCTTGTATAGAACTTCCTTCCCCTTCTTTTTTCTTGGTTTGTATCTCTCCTGATTGCAAATTTTACAATTTTTAAGGTTTGCGTCTTCTTTCCAAAACAACATGCAGCCTTTTAAACATGTGTCTATTTTCGGATAAGGTAAACCAAAAGCCGACATAAGTTTTTTAACTTCATAGTGATTTTCACACATTAGATTATCAGGCGGCATATGTCTTTTTGCAGCTTGTACAACAGCCGTAAACCCAGCTTCAGTGATGTTGTATTTTTGACTTCATCGCAATGTATTCTACGATTACTGACAGTTGAGTACCGCTTTTACAACTATCACAAATAGGTTTCTTAGCAGCATCTAGTAAATCATAATAAAAAAATTGCTTCAATATTTGGTTCTTCAACATTTCCATCATCGTCGTCAACTTCAACCATAGGAAACATTGATCGTGCTGCATTTTCGACCATGTTTTCTATACGAGTCATCGTAACTACTTCGTTAATGATACTTTCAGACTCTACAGAAGTATTTGCTACAACTTCTCCATGCCGATCCCAAACATAATACTCGGATACGAAACCGTTTTGGCACAAATGAACTTTCACAATATCTCGTAACAAATACTTCAAATGTCTACACCTATTACATGGACAATGAATTTCTGGATCATTTATGTTATCACTTAAAGTGAATTCAACAAATACGTTTATATCATTATAAAAATCTTCTTTTATTGGGCCTCTCAGTCCTTTTCTTTAGTACATCCATCTCCTCCGATCAACAAAATAATCAATCATTTTTTCTATTTGAGAAAATGAGTCATAAGTTCAAAATTTAATATTTATTTTCAAGAATATAAATTCGAAAAAGATTATTTTCATGGTTGTATAATATTTGAATTTAAAGAACTATTTCACAAATTAAAAAATATTTTCAAATATGACACATTTTATTTTTTAACGTATCGATACAAAATTTTGTACAAAATAATATTTTTTTCCATGGTCAGGCATCCTACTTCCCATTACAAACACATTAAGCATTTACATTTCGTATATTACTTCGTCTCAAACGATTCAACAAAATTTCGGCAGCATATCCCTTTTGTTCCCTGCATTGTATACAAACGCGTGTACGCAGGATACAAAAAAAATTTAGGTCGAAATTTTATGAACCGTTTGAGACGAAGTAGTATACAAAATGTAAATTCTTACTGTATTCATAACTTGTCCAATACAGGGACAAATCCAACAAACATTGTACCAGATGAATATAAATGGTCGTTTTTTGAAAAAAAACGACTATTTATATAACGATCATGTACAATACTCGTCAGACAGGACCAAAAACTCTCTAAGGGACATTAGTTAATTAAATGTGCGCATTTTACGAAAAAATACAGTTTTACTAACTATATACACGTGCAATCACAAATTATGCATACTCTTTAAAATTTCACGATAACATATGAAATAGGTATATCATGGGATGCTATAAACCATTATTGCGCAATTGGAAACAATTGCAATCGCTAATTAGCTCTAATTTATCATCTTATGCAAATCAATATTTGGGGCAAAAATTAGATTTTTGTCCAAATTAGGATATTATACCTGAGATTAAGAACAATAGAGTTTGCTTAGGAAGCCGTGTAGGATCCAGAAGCTCGAAATTGAAGATTGAAAGCTTGTAGGAGGGATTTGGGGGTTTTTGGTAAAAAAATCGAGCTGCAAAATAAGGAAGAAGAAGGCTCGGCTGGGCCTGTAATTCGTGAATTTTCGACGGCTTCCGACGGTCGTCGACGGCCTGTTGGAAATTAGCCGTCGCTGCGTGTTGTCGGAGTATTGGCCCTTTTTAGTAGTGTTAGTAGCGATCAGCCCTTGCACTTCACTGCTCCATCTTCGATTCCATGTTCTTGTTTTCCTTTCGAAAACATACTCGTTGGATCGAAGTGGTTTTCAGATAACAAATCTGATCCCGGTCTCTTCGAAAACAACGTTCGATATTTTTTGGTAAACTCAACTCCGGTTCTCTAGGAAATAAACAGACGAAAATAAGATCGGAGATCACCTCCTAACCGTTAGTGGAAATAATTCCTTATCAACGTCCTAGAAGAACGAAACGAGTTTATACTTACAGTATAACACCTCGAACGGTAATTGTGCCATATAATCATATGCTTCTTCTAGATATATCCAAAGTTATATTTAGGTCCAAATTTGATAGTCGGTTATTTAACTATCAAATTCAAATAACAATCATTCAACCAAATACTTCATTTTCACTGAAAACACCAAGTCTTATTTAATTTAAATTTTAAATAAACCAAATCTTTTTATCAAAGGTCATGTCCTTATCTTATCGAATTCGGTATATTCATAAATTATCCATATCAAAAATAATTGAAAACCTTTTAAAATAATATGGAAGTACCACTGCGGTATCAAACCATGGATCAAAGCTCAATGGTTATGTCTCTATCCTAAAGAATTCTAAGACTTAACTACAGGCACTCACTGCCTCTGATTTACACCACGCGAGTATACCATTACTTCCCGAAAGCTTTATTTAAAAATTATCTCAAATAATGCTTGTAAATTCTAAAATAAGTTTCAAGTTTAAACCAGGCAAATATACTTAGTTAGAAGCTATTATACAAAGCCATATTAAAATTTAACAATTATTTTTTAAAAACAAAAATGCTGATTAGCTCTTAAATAATAATAAATCTTAAACAATCATTATAAGGTAACTAATTAACAATTAAATATGTTTCAACAAATTAAAATAATTAAATAACTAATTTCTAGAATATTTTTAATACTTTTAAAATCACCAAATTAATACTTAAAAATCCACTTTTTAAAACAAGTCCAATTCCAATTCCATTTCGTAAATTTGGAAACCTTACTTGAGTTCCAATATAACCAATCTTATACTTATTTCCAAATTCACTTCTATCTTCCAATCTGTTAAAAAAATCGATTGTAAACATTTTATATTTAAAACAAGTGCTACTTAGCATTTATTATAAAAATATCCTTTTATAAACTTTATTCCAGAAATCCCCGTTCACAATAACCCGAAATAGTTACGTTACAATTTCAAAACCATTTACTTCATCCAATAGATTTACCCAAAAACTCTATAAACATTTTTCTTCAAAATCCCTATTTACAATTCCTTACCAATTTAAACCATATTTTATTGTTATTTAAAAGCACCAAAAATCCAGGTTAACTACCATAACATCAAATCAATTCAAAACACACAATAAACTATCACAGATTATTCCAACAAAACATATATCACCATATGTGAAATTAAATTCAACATTTCTTAGGAATCCAATTGGAACCCTCCAAACTGTTTTCCTACATCCACAAATGTTAGCACAACATAAAAATACCAATTCCGCTTTGAGGTGGAATTTCGCGGTATATAGGGTCATCCGCTATTATGCGGGGCGTAGAGGGTCTCATCCGCTATATATATGTGGGAATATCAATCACTCCAATATATATACACTACTATAAAAAATATCACATCCAACAGATAAAAATATATAAATTCAACCAATCAATCATTAATTGATTTTAATTGTTCAAAATTAAAGCCAGCAGTCCAAAATTTGAGTGAGATTAACTCACCTTGAGTTTTAAATCGCTAAACGTTCAAATTTTAAATTAAATCGAACACGTTCGATTTAACCTAAAATTTTAACTAGCTTCAATCGTCTCCAAATCTACTCCTCAGCGTATTGCTCGTCGCTGCGATTTCAACGCTGCTGTTTTGTCCGATTTCGACCTCGTATAAGAAAGATATGAAATTTCAAAGTTTTGAATATAATTTATAATAATAAATTCTTTAAAAAAAATAACCTATATATGGTCGTTCACTTTGGTTTAGAAAGATCGTGGCCGCCCCTTTTGTTTCTCTTCTTCGTTCGCCAGGCCGATCACATTCAAACTCATCACCACCATCAAAAGGTCTATTGCCCTCCCTCCTATAGGCCACGGAAGATGACCGACGACCACCACTTGAAAGGACATCGTGAGCTCCACCCACGGCCACCGACCGCACCCCTAAGGCCACGCCATCGTCTCGAATTTCTCCACCAAATAGCCAATGAACGTGGCCTTCCTGATGTCGATCCACCGTCCCAAATTCAATCGCAGCCGTTCACAATGTAGAGTTCGACGAGCTCTTCGATTTACTAGTTGGAGATTTCGACGAAAGCTTACGGATTGGAGGACAATTGAGGAAGAATGAGATAAACTTTCGGCCTTTAATTCGTTTGTGGCAGCTACGTTAAAACGACGTAGGGTTTCACTATTGCAACGTATTTATAAACGTATATATACATTATTTTAATATTACTTCCAAAATTAACGTGCTTTTTCAAACGAACTCCAAACAAGACGTGCTGCCAGGCGTTTATAATATTTTACTCCTATTTTGAACACAATGGAACGTTTTTCGAGGCCTAATTCGATCGTATGTGGAAGATAGCTTTTTGAATCGAATTATAATATTGAATTCTCGATAACTTATTTCAACGCGTTTTTATTCCGTACGACCATATGGTAACTCCAAACGCTAGGAAATTTGAAATCCGATAATAAAACACTACTACGGATCCAATGGAACTGGTTTCGTCAAATTCCGAGACTATGCCCCGAAGGCTATTTTAACGTGTCGATTATATCGAGCAATTTTTAAAATCGTCGAAATCATTTAAATTTTCAATTCTTAAAACTTACTAACTCCGTTATATTTCAAATATAATTTATATTCATATTAGAAATCATTCCGATTTATTTTAAATCAAAATTCCATTATCTACACTATTATATATATATATAAAGCACTATTGATTGATATATAAATTTCAAACTTTAAATTTATCGATTTTTAATCCAATTCAAAAGTCCAATATTATAACTAAAATCCAAATAGAACTTAAACCAATCATAGAAATCATTTCCATCCACAATCACACCAGATTCACAAATTTACCCGATTTTCAAATGTTAAATTACCGTCTACTGAATATGTTAATCGCTATATTTGAAATTATAAACCATTTCACTGATTCTTCCATATTCAAAATCAATAAATAATTCAAATTCAACATTTAAAATGAATTAAATATTCAAAACTAATCGACCAAAATTCCGAGTCGTTACATTCCTTCCCATTATAAAAATTTCGTCCTCGAAATTGCTAAGGTAGGAAAAATGTTACCAACCCATTTACTTTTCTAAACCCACTTAATTAAAATCCTACATTCATTTCTCTAAACCCTTTTAGTTTTTATCCAAAACAATTGGCTTTCATTTCTAATTCACAATCCTTGATTTTTCATACAATTAAAAAAATTCCTAGAAAATTTTAAAAATTTTCTAACAGCCTAAATTTTTAGACAGAGTCTCCTTTGTACGAAGAGCCTTTTACAATATGACAAGAGAGATAAATTTATATACATCGACCCACACAGTCGGAAAACAAAATATATATCAATATCAAGAAAATAGACACAAGGAAAAAGTTGCAAAAAAATTTAGCTTCAGGGACAACAAGTTTGTTTTTTAGACCGAAGGACATTTTTTAGTGTAAATTGAAAATGATAGTTACAACTATCATTCTGTGATTTACACTAAAAAGTGTCATTCAGCCTAAAAAACAAACTTCTTATCCCTAAAACTAAATTTTTCTCCAACTTCTTCCTTGAGCCTAAAAACCTCTATCAATATATTATCATTTCTTCATTCACATAATGTTATTCACTTTATTTTATAGTGAACGAAATTTCATTCCATGCTAATTTATTATAAACCATTTAATAAAATTATTTCTAAGGTTTATTATAGACATTCCATATCACTGCTTAACTTATATTCAGCTTATACTTAAGTTCATACCCCAACTATACTCCCAATGTCATATTTCAATTTATATTCAATTCATTCACCCTTAAATTGAATTCTTTTTCTTGGTTATCAATTACTTAACCTTTTAACTTGGTTATACTTTTCACTTTCCCACTTTAATAAGTTATATACATTATTTATTCACAATTCCTTGAATTTTCCACTTAAGTTTATTCACATTCAATATTTATAACCTACGGTTATATAATCACTTCACCATTTATATTTATTTTCAGTTTACTCCTTTTCAATTCACCCTTCATTAAAAATTAAATTTTTTGAATTTCCATTCTTTTACCATAATACCAAACCATTTTCATTTTGGTTTACCATTTCATTTTCAATTCATTTATCAATCAAATTTTAAATGTCGGTTTAACTGTATGTTAATTCAAATTCAACCGATTAAATTTCAAACAGCAATCAATATAATTTTATCATTTCGTAAATGGGTTTAACTTGAAGTAGGAAATTTAGTACTTCGTGAGTGGTTTGAAACACTCATCTGAATTCCACGAATCATAAAAGCATGAACGGTTGACACAAGATGACCCGGATATGGTGATTGCAGCCACGGATAGACGGACACGCACATGCATGGAAGGAATTTGATTTTTTTTGCAGAACAATTCCGAACAAGAATTCGCTTTGAAGATGAACTACCGTTGCGACTCATAAAACTAAAGACTTCGGCCTTGACGACTGGCAGCAAGCAGAAAGATAACTGGACAGAAGCAAAAGTTTGTCAGCAATATGCAGCGATAAGGTAGCCTTCAGATGCAGCGGAGACAAGCAGTTGCTCTATCCATCGAGAAGATCTGGGTGGACTTCGACAGTGGGTGATGGACGCAGGCAGAGGACCTCGGCGGTGGGTGGTTGCAAGGAAGCAGCTTCGGGAGGCGGAGCCAGGAATGCTGCGTGTATGCTGCTAGGTGGAGGAAGAGCTCGACAGGGGACGGTCGATGGAGGAGAATGGAAGCAGCTCGATTTTGGGTGACTCGTGGGGTAGAGGCGAAGGATGTGACTGGCTGATGGGTGCTAACGACAAAGAGTGAGGGTGACGAAGTGGAAGGGGAGGCTGCAGAGGGTAGTGGGGGTCTCGCAACGAGGCAAGGAAGTGGTGAGGTGAAGGGAAGGATAAGACTTCGGTAAATGTTGGCAGCTAAGTGGAGGGCGGTGACGTAGGTGGAGGCTCGAGCGATCTTGGGTGCATGGGTTTTAGGACAGTGACGATACTTGACTAGGCGGGTGTGATGGATAGAGGAACTGGAACGGAGGTGGATTGCGGCCTTGGTGGACTGGCGAAAGGCATGGAGAAGGCGGCATACGAAAATGGACGTGAGGAAGTGATTGGGTAGAAGTTAGAAAATGATGGAAGAGAGAGAATGAGAGCAGGCGGAAGTGTGTGTGTACGTGTGTATGAGGAGTGAGAAAAATATACGTTTTTATATATTTTGTTGTTTTTGGTTTTCATTTCTTTGTTTAGAAATGAAGGCGTGGACTAACATTTGGGCAAGGTGATTTGAGATGCAGAGTTCATAATGAAGGTGGAACGGTAGTTTATTTTTATAAAATATTATTATTATTATTTAGGGTAACATGTTTTATATGTCAGTAGTAATAATAGACTTTAATGCACTGGCAAATTTTCTAGTCCAAGCGATAAGATGGCAGCACAAGAAATTGAATGACTGAGATATTTTATTAAATGGTTAACATTGCAAACCGGAAACCGATACTTACTAAAATTTGACCACTTAACGTTGCACATCGGACGTCAAAATACAAAAGCAAATATACCACGGAGATCACCGCGATGAGACGAATCAAATGGTGCAATAAAATCCGTATTACGACAATCGTATCAAAAATCTACTGTTGTCGCTAGTTACCCCGATTAGAACGTACGTCAAACGACAAATCATGATAAATGGAGCTAGAAAGATCAGATATGGACAAAATAAAATTTAATGTTTCAATCGTAAAACTTTCTAGATCATTTTTATGTAAAAATATTCATATGTCAAAAAATAATATTTTCCAATAAAATATTAATTGATTTTTGAATTAAAACTCAAAACTGATAAATTTACATATTTCACAACAAATAAAATTTCTTTTACTATCACTCATTAGACGCATTTCAAAATTAAATTTAACAATTTTTCTTATTCTGAAATTATCATTTAATTCACTAAATCTTAATTTGTTAAAACTCCGATCATGCAACTTACCGAAGTAAATTTTAAATAATAACATAAGCTTCATTTAAAGACATTCATTCATTTTAACTTAACACTTACTATCTTAATTTCTATTATAAATTTATCAGAACCCAGTATCATTAATTCCAATTTTAATATAAGTTGCAGCTTTTATTTTATTACAACCTGTCATCATTTTAGAATTGTGTCATTTTTGACTTTCAATTAAATGTTGTAACTCGTGTTCTTCTCTTACTTACATATATCAATCTCTTATTCAAAATGAACTTTACTATTTCTATTATTTATTATTCACAACTAATATCATTCAATTTATCTTTTCAATATAAATCATTAAATTATATATATATATATATATATATATATTAACCATTTTTATTCAAAAATTTAATAAAATTAATAATTTAAAATAGTTAGAAATACGGGTCGTTTCATTCTTCCCCACTTAAAAATTTTCGTTCTCAAAAAGGGGTTAAGTAGAGAATTTAACACTACGATATATTTTATTCCAAAATAGTCAACTTATAAACTTTAAAATCTTATTAGAAAACCTTTATTACACTTCTACTACGCCACTCCAATCGGCTTACGGAAATTACAACTTATATAGAAAACAAGTTATAAAATTTTAAAACCTCAAAAAATTTCTAACACCTGGATTTACGAAAAATTTCGGCAGCATCTCCTTTGCGCGGCTCGATCGAAAAAAAAAACCAAATATATATCAAATATACATCTCATCTCAATGATGATGCATCCCGTACGAAAAAATATAAAAGTGTTGTATGTAATCTGATATATGTAGCTTATTATTATTAATATGAGCGAGTTCGCTCATATCAAAGCGAGTAAAACCGAGTCAAAACGCATATACGTCCAAAAGGTCTTCGAATGTGCTATCTCAACTAAATTTGAATATTAGTTGTTTATAAAAGCTATAGAAGCAAGCATGAGTTTTATAGAACTATATAACATAAATTCTTAGTTTAGACCATAAGCATAAGCATTAATAAAACAAAGCAACCAGATAAAACATGGTAATACGACGCAACTACAAGGATGATGTAGTTCTACGAAATTATAATGATGTAAAGGCTAAATTCAAAAAGAAATTTTTATAACAATTATGTGCAACACATAAATGTAATGCAACTGATAAGGATGATGTTAAACTACATGCAACCAAACAGCATAGCAATCCTAATCAAGGAACAATCATAGCTAGCAATCATATATACAATCATTTTATTAAAATCCGTACGATATATATATATATATATATATATATATATATATATATATATTCCATTTGAATGTATAACAATTTTGATCTCCTACTCGAATATGCAATTTTTTTTCGAACTAGTATTGGTAACCTGACTGCTCTAGTGTGGACTCTAATCCGATTTCTTGATTAGAAACTTCCATCCTCCTTATACAGTAATAAACTGTGATAGAAAACTTCAAATTCGCATCAAAAATCTGTATCAGTGTTCGTCATTGAGAATCGAGCGAACAATCCTAAATCGAACAGGTGCGAATCACCTTAAAATTATGTAACGATTCAAGATTTTCGACTTTCGAAAATCGACATTAATACGTCCACTGTATCAACTGCCAAGCAATCGAAGGCCAGAAAGCCGAATTGTTAGGCTTAAAGAAGAAGTGGTAGAAGAAGAAAGAAAGAAGATGCAACAGAAACAATATCAGAATCTCACAATCGCAGCGGAACAAAATATAATAGATAAATGAATAATCTTTAAATCAAAAGAACTGTACATTTTATACATTACATCATCAGAGTCAATATACAACACCACACAATAATGGATAGTTATATAAACCTGTCCCCATAACTGAATACACAGCGGAAAAGATTATATCATATACAAGTGATATGCTTCGCCATCCAGCTTGCTCCTGATCTCCACAGCATCTCCAGAATTCCAAAATGACCTGATAACCTGACTCTAGACTGCCCGTGTGGAAATTAGTGGGCACCCAGAGTTTAGGAAGGGAACAATAAACTCCATGTCAATCATGGGACTGGTGTGAGAATTTAAAATAGTTTATCTTTAAAAACAAACAAAGAAATATTTTAAAATAGATCCGCAATGCTTTTAGAAAATGTAACTACCATAAGGCCTCCCGCCACACACACAATGCAAACGTAGAATTGGAGGAGATTTCTCCTTATGATAGTCAAACATGCTTGATACGAAAATTTCTTCGATATTATTACTATAAGTGCAAACTGTAGGAAAACATTTCGAAAGTATAATATAAATCTTTGTCGGCATAGACATTCCGAACTATGCCTACTATAGCTACCATCTAAACAATGGTGACCACCATAAGTAAATGGCAGGTTCTATAACTAGAACCATACAAGGTGTGTATTGGAGTTTGGATTTCCAACAAATGGTCAGGCCAAGCAACTTCCCATTGCCACATGGGTACGCCTCTAGAAAGACGCCCCGAGAACTTAACCGGATCTGTGCTAACACAAGATCGGGTTACCTCTGAACTAGGTAACTACTGACACGAGTATGCCATCCCCCGGTCGTAACCGACCTTTATCCCAGGATTCACCAACAACCACAAAGAAATAAATTTTGCAGCAACCACATAGGTTAAGTATCTGGGCTCCATACCTTAATACCACCTCTATCCACAAGGAAATATACATACCCTATGGGGGCGCTATCCCCAAATAACCTTGCTGATTCTTCCCGTTTTGACCATTACCTGGTTGTGAGGTTCTGCAAAGCTATGCTTTTCACAAAAGCCACGCTTTGATCAACAAATGATCAGCAGCACTCAGCATTCCACATTACCAAATTAGGAATATACCACTAGTAACCATCAACTACATAACCTCTGAGCTCGTATGTCTCAGAGAAGGGTGTTAGCTAAGAGAATAAATTCTCTGCCACCAACAGAAATGTATTTAATAGAAACCAGCTTTACATCTCAAATTGTAACGTCAGACACACATCCATACAAGTCCGTTCCAGGATCGAACGGAACCGAATGCACTTCCAAAGAAGCCCTTGCTATCCGGATATTCACCAATCACGTCTAGAATTCCCATCACAAAGGGTGACAAAATCTCTATATCGGGGATCAGCCGATGTAGAGACATTCGACGGTAATCCTTCCCTTTCCGAAAATATCCGGTCTTTAACACCGGTCTTCAAATGCTATCCATTACGACGTATCAATATTCGAAATGGGATTTATGACTCAAAGGTCCTCTCCTGGCTAAACCGAATAACGAGCGCTTATTTTAAAATAAGTGTAGCATTCAAATTCAAGCAAATCACAACAAATACCCGTTTAAAGGTAAATATTGATAGTCGGTTATTTAACTATCAATAGATATGCACAACATCACCAGATTCCAAATAATTTCCCAAATTATTTATTTTCCAAAAATATCTTTACAAGATATATTTTTTCCACACTTCAACCATTTGAAAACAAATTTCAAATCACCCTTCACCTTTACAACTTTTGAAAACAAATTTCAAATCATTTTCCTTACGCGGAAACACTTCCAAATATTTATTCATTTTCACTGGAAATTTGCCGAGTTCAGATACTTTAAAATAATTTATAACACTTATCCAAAATATATCGGGAAAACACTTTGAAATAAAACTATTTTTCTTTAAACACTTTACTTAAAATATTAGTTATAAAAATATTATACCAATATTACATATAACTTAAGTCCAAACCAATTTTCAAAATAAAATTAGTAGATAGAGTATAACTATTTAAATAACTATTTTATAAAAAAATTATTGATTAAATCTTAGAAATAATCATTTCTATATCAACTTAATAAATCTTTACTTAAAGGATTCAAAACAATTTAAGCAGTAAATTTCTCCAAAGTATCCTTCTCAAAACCAATTCTAGATTTATATGTGTGTGTGTGTGTGTGTGTGTGTGTGTGTGTGTATGTATGTACGTATCTTTCAAAGCTATTAAGAAATTTTATTCGACTTTCCAGGGAGAATACACTTTCACTTCAAAATGGTTCATTTAAACCATATAATCAACACAATCAAGCAATTTTAAATCTAACTATTTAAAATTTAAATCGAAACAAATTCGATTGAGTGAGAAGTTCTCACCTTGCTTCCAATACAGTTGCAGTGTTTTGTTCCGAATAAAATTGAATACACGTTTAATTTTACCCAAAATTCCACTAGCTCAAATAAATCCCAATCCAGCTCCATTGCGTAGTGCTCGTCAATACGAATCTAATGTAAGTCGTTTCGTCCAAAACGGACCTCGTATGAAAAAGTTATAACGTTTTAAAGTTTACACGATTTTAATATAAAGCAATTTCATTTTTTATTTTATTTTTCTTAACCTAGAACCAATCCAGGCCGTTGCTATTTGCTTCTCCTCCAACAGGTAATCCACGTTCGAACAAAACCATTGAGCCGCCACCTACCCCCAATTATCGCGACCACCACACCGCCCTTGTAACGACCCGACTTCCTACGCCCAGAAAGACGTATCGTTTTTAAGAAAAGAAAGAGATGAGAAAGTAGAAAAGATAGAGAAGAAAGAACAACAACATCAGAATCTCACAGCGGAACGAATAAATTATAATAATCACATAAGTAATTACATAATATACACATCAATCAGAGTTATACAGATAATACATCACATACTAGACAGTTATAAACACATGTCTATTTAATACAATACAACTCAAACAACGCGACTCAAGGATACCAACACAGCGGAACTATAAGTATATCTATAACGCTGAAGCCTCCTGCTCCATTGCTCCTTCAGAATTCATCAAAGCTAAACCTGAATCCTTTGACTACCCGTAAAAAAATTGGGTACCCGAGAGTTTATGAAAACAAAAATAAACTCCGGGTCAGACATGGGTCTAGTATGAGTAACAGGTTAAAGATTGCTTAACTTTGAAAATCTTTTGAAAATAAAAGGTATCACGTAAGACTTCCCACACATAAACATGGGTAAGTTTTTACCTTACGCTAACCAAAACATTTGATAGGAAATTCTGTGATATTATAATAGGTTTAGGGTTTTCAAGTAAATAGAAAATAGCCGAAATTGTTACATTCATTAAATTCCAGCTACTAGCCACAAAAGTGGGTAATACAATCAAAACCGTTGGCACTTATTGGATTGTGGATTCCATACAATGGCAGGGCTACTGGGGTACCGCCCGTCACAGTACGTGGCCTAGATCAACGTATCAAGGATCACTCCCGACCCCCTGCAACGCAAGGCCGGAACCATTCCTTACTGAACAGTCCCGAACAAGATAAACCCCGGCAGTTGTCATGACCAACCGCCCACACAGCCGAAAATAAGGGACATCTAGACAGGGGAATATCCTTGTCCTGCTTGGGCATGACCCACCTAACCTTGCTGCACCTCCCCTGTTTTAGCCATTCCCGGTTGATGAGGCTTGAGGTTACGATTACCTTTAGAGAACATAATTCTTAGAATGCTCATCGCCCACCTGACGATGTGTTGTAAGCATTCAATCCATACAAGTTCGTTCCGGGTTCGAACGAAACTGAAGGCATTATCTCGTTACACTCACTTTGGAATCACCCTCAGAGTTAACAACGATAACCCTTGCATTCTGAATCTTCATCTTCACCTCAGATTAACGACCTATCGTTAATTTGGAATCGATGTGGTTTTCGGATGTTCCAAATGTGGAAAACCGATCCCGGTCTCATCGAAATCCAAAACGTGTCTTTTAGGGCCAAGTTGTCTATTTAGCCTTAACAGTTTAATTTAAAATCATCAATATACACACAGATGGATAATTCACAATATAACAACAGATAATCATAGATAATCTCATAAAAAGATAATCAATATTATCATCTAAACAGATAATTAAATATCATCATACTTTAAATCAAGCATCCATATCACATAGATATTATTCAAGTCAGATCACAATCATCAAATGAAATATCAATATCATTCATCCATAAGCAATGATTTATAATCATACCATTTGTAATTAATTTAAAATGAATTAAATTAACTACTTCTATATTTAATTAATTTAAATTAATTACTTCATCTATAAATCCTGCTTATGCAACCATTAATTAATTATAAATCAAATTAATTAATCATCTTCTAAATATTCATCTTGATTTAACACCTTAATTAATCAATCTCTAATTACAATCAGTAACTATTCTTTAATTAATTTCACAAATTAATTACCCTAAATTACTCATAGTAATTAACATTAAATTACTTCATTTTTGAATTAACTATAATTAAGTACATTTATCCTTAATCAATTACATTGTTTAATTATTTCTTAATTAACCCATTTCTTAATTTACATTATTAATTATATTAATTCATGATCTTTAATTTATATTAAAATTTAATTACTTTGATTAAATTAATTACATTAAGTAATTAATCTTTAATTAAACACCATTATTAATCATCCTTGATTAATATCAACCAGTAATTAACCACCCCTAATTACTCATATAAATAAATTAATTATTCCCATAATTAATTATCTCCACTAATTAATCCTAAGATTAATTATAAAAGTAATTATCCAAATTACTTTATTATCACATCATTTTCAGTAATTAATATTAATTACTTCCTTAAGTAATTGTGCTCCATTGCATACACTAAGAAATTACACTTATCAATTATCAAATGATTTTCTTAAATTAATTAAACTAAATTAATTAACTTAAATTAATCATTTATCAAAATTAATTATGATAAGTAATTAATCTCTTAACCACTTTTATCAAGTAATTACATTTAACAATTTTACAATAGACTATCTAATTAATCTGATTAATTATCAAAATTAATCTCATTAATAAATTACTTAGTAATCTTTAGTTAATTATCTTTATTAACTAATAGCATTACTTAAATTACATTTGTAATTAGTTTCTAATTATAAATTGATCTAAATTTTAATACATAAGTCATTTCTTCATCAACCTATTATTCTTAAGATAATTTATTTCTTTATTAATGAATTTATTAACATTACATTTTAAATTCAAATTCAAATATCTTTTGAATTTAAGATTCAAAATGACTATAATTTAAATTCGATTTAAAATCCTTTAAATAAATGTAAATAACACTTATTATCTACATATATGAACTTGTAAAAGAAAATCTTTAAATTAAATTAATTGAATCTTAATTTAAATTTAAATTTCCAAAATACATTTATATTTTAACTTGCAATTTCAAGTTAAACAATTTTATTTAGCATCCATTCAAAAGAACGTTGTAAAAAACCCAATTCAAATATTTAATTGCAGACAAATTATTTTTAAAAAGAACTATTTGAATTTATCCTTGATTTATACATTTAGATTTTAAAAAAAACTGATTTATATTTTCAGATTTTGAATTCATTAGTTTACTTAAATTTTTAAACTTGGTTTTAACTTGCTTTGAAAAAAACTTGATTTTTACTTTTTGATTTAAAATCCAAATTTGTTTCTAAAAACTTATATTCAAAAGTTCACTTGGATCTATATTTTGAACTTTTAAATTCTTCAAACACAAATTAAGTTTTGATTCAAATTTTAAACTAAATCTAAAATCTGAAACTGTCAGGTTGTAAACCTGACAGGAAAACCATATTTTATTTGTTTTAAACTTTATTTTAATTTAAATTTGAATTCAAAAGTAAACTTGAATTCGAACCTAAAACTGGTTTTTTAACATGTTCAAATTTATTATTTACTTTAGGTTTCATTTTAATTTTAAAACAGAACTCTGTTTCCAGTTTTTACCAAACCTGAAACAATACAACACCAATCCCCTTTTCGTTTACTTCGGGTTTTCCCCTTGCCTACTTCGAGTCACATACTCGATTTACTCGAGTTCTTCCCTAACCAGAAACCTATACACAGAGACAACTACCCAGCTTCCCACGGCACGGTGCACGTGCACTGTGGCCCCAACCAACGCCGGCCACTCACCTGCGCTCCACGCCGCCGAGTATCACTAGATACGACCCCGACCACCCAAAGCTACACCACATGCTCGTAACAAAAACAAGCCCACACTTTCAAAACCTGGAACCATGAACATATTTCCCTCTCGAAACCTGTCAACACTTCGCCTCTCCTCCTCTAACCTCCAAAGGACGACCACCACCGGCAACTGCTTTGACTTTCACCCCTCTACCCATCCCCAATTCCCTGTTTAACTCGATGCACCAAGGGAAACAAACAGGTCCGCACTTCAACCCAGTTCAAAAATTAGGTTTCCTCAGTGAAATCGAAAACCACCATCGCCATAATGATTGATAGAGCCTCCGGTCATTTTTCCCAACATCTCTGGTCACTCCCCTATCACCAGCCACAGACCCGGCCTCCAAATCCCCTTAGATCACCAGAAACCCCAAAGTTTGTATTTTATATACTTTCCAGAACTACTCTTAAGTGCCCATTCTAAAAATTATAATTTTTTTTTTAAAATTCATATTAAAGTATAAGAATTCAGTGTATATTATTGAATTTGTAAATTAAAAAGATTTGATTTTAATTTGTTTAAAGTTTGCTCAAACATTTTGGTATTCCAGTGACAATGATAAATTGATTTAGCTTAATCAAGATTTTAAAGTTAAATTTCTGTACAAACTAACCATCTTGGTTTGTATTTACAATTCTGGATGTGATTTGAACAAAAATAAGCATTTGTTTACACATTTTGACCTGGGGAAACAATCAGAGGCATCTCCAAAATTTGTACAGGATATATGCATCCACACTTCACATATAAACATATCAGAAATTTTACAACATAAACATTTTTTTTCTAGTTATACACAAGCAACTAATTTAGTTCAATCAAAGGATATTGCTCACCACGGTTTTGAAAAGAAACAGGGAAAGTTTTAAAAAGAAGCAGTTTGAATATGCAGTTTTGAACCGTATAAAATTTCCATCACTCAACACCAGAGTAAAATGATTAATAAATATTCAAACCTTAATTATTCAAAACATATACTTAAGCATCCAAATATCTACATGCATCAAATTGCAAAACTTAAATAAATTTAGAAAAATGTTACTCACAGCAATTGGCAGAACAGAGTCTTCTTGTGTTTGAACAACTTGAACTTTAAAAACCGGAAATGGTTTTTACTTGATTTTTCCTTTGATTCTTCTTGCTTTCTCAGTTGTAATGTTACTAAGTTTGTATAATTAAAACTGTTTGCTATTGTTCTTTGTTTCAGTTTTCTTTTTAATGAACGAACTAAAAAAAATATGCATATATAAAGAAGTTCAGGGGAGGGTGGCATCTGAGACAAGCAAATTTGCAGATTTTTATTTGTGTTTTGTTTTATTAGGCCAAATCTTTTAATTAGGAGGCTGAGTTGATTTCAAACAGTTTGAAATGATTTTATTATGTGCTAATAAATGAAAGCATTAAATGTAAATGTACTAGATGTTTACACCTAATCTTATCTTATGTACAAAGATATTTTTATTCTGCATTAAGTTACAGGTTGACAATATCTTCTAATGCCTGCATATGTTTAGATATTGTACTTAGTGTCTACAACTACTCATATTTATATATATATATATATATATATATATATATATATATATATATATTAAGCTATGCACTCCTCTGCTCTAACTTGCAAATGTAATTTATTTACTTTGCTTTGTTCATCTCTCTTACAAACAACTTGCAAATGTTTGTACTTTTATTTTATATTTTTTCATACTTGATGTTTATACTTATCTGAATCTTATTCTATAAGCTACTAACATTTGTATCTTATGTTTTATACTTGTCTGCATATATTTTTCTTTACTTTATTTTGTTTTATTTGCCAACATAATTATTGTATAGACATGATTACTTGTTTCCCCCTTTTTTTTTTAGCTTTGCATTCTATTTTACATGTTGATATTCTTGCCTTGTCTATTTCCTTTACAGGCTGCATTTATATTTATCTTGCTTTGTTTATTTTTTTTTACTTTGCTTTGAGTACTTTATTTCAATATTTGTTGTGAATTTTTAACTTATGTAATTATGTTAATCTCATACATTTGATTTATTTGTAAGTTAAATATTTATAAAGTTTACTTCATTTTAAATTTACAAACCATAGCTTTACAAAATACTTATATATATATAAATGAATTAAAATAACAATTTCTTTTATATTAAAATCTATTTATAAAAATATTGCATTATTTTTATTGTTTAAAAGTCACTCATTACTAATTTAAAATGATTCATAAATGAAATCACTACATAAACAAATTACCTATTTTATAAAGTTGAAGTAAAAAGAACAAAACAATCTTTTTATTTAAATTTAAACTCTAGGCTAAAAATCATTTTAAGCAAATTAAACTTTATCTTGAGTATTTTAAAGATCATACTATAATTTATACAATATTAAATTTCCAAATTATCTATTAAATTAAAAACAAAACTGATCTATTTATAATATATACCAATCTATACATATATACATTATAAATAGAAACAATTTAAATTAGCTTGTAAAAGATAAATTATCAGTTAAATATTTATTTAAAAGAAGATGATTAAATAAATTTTAATATTACTAACAAATATTATCAAATCAATTTAATTTTTAATGTAGATTATTAAATTGATATTGCCCCAAATTTCCGGGATATCACAGCCCTAGAGGCCGATCAAACACCATCGATACACTCGCCAACCCTAGCTCCTCCTACGGCCCAAACGACGTGAAGCTCGGTCGAGCATTTCACTCGAAATTCGTGCACGAACTTCGGCCGTTCGTAGCCATTTTGCCGACGATCCTCCGCATTGACTTCAATCATAACCGTTGAATAGAGAGATCTTGATGCTCTCTACAAGTTTTGTTTAGGATGTTTCTTGTTAAAGTCGATGGACGAGGAGATAAACGAGGAAGAAGATGGTGTGTTGCCGGCCATTGAAGAATATGCTGGCGGCTAGGGTTAGAGGAAGATAGGGTTTGCAAATAGAAGATAATGAGTCCTTTTATAGAAAATTCTGAAACACTATTCACCCGAAATTTTTCCGAACTCCAAACGAAGCGTGCCGACTGACATTTCTATGGTTTAACCCACGTTTCGGACACAATGGAACATGTTTCGGAAGCTAATTTGATCATATGTGCAAGTTACGGAAATAAATGATCAAATTTAAATTAAATCGGTTAAACTAATTTCTATGCGTTTTGGTTTACCCCGGACAACCGTAAATCCGATTGACACGAAATTTGAAATCTTATAATAATTTAACATTACGGATCCAAGGAAACTGGTTTGTCGAAATCCGAGACTGTTTGAAAAATGACTATTTTTACTCGTCAATTGAATATTAAAATATTCAATTTCTGTAAATTAACTTTTAATTCATTTTTAAAAGTTCTATAACATCATTCTAACTCCAATATGATTTAATACAACTTTACAAATCAATTTTAATCACATTAAACCCAATTTCCATTATTTCTGTAATTTCAAATATTAAATTATCGATTTAATTACCCAATTAAATCTAGATATTCGAAATATAATTTATTCGACTTACAAATTTTACTTGTTAATATTTAAAATCAATTAAATTTACGAATTTCAAATGACAGGAATTCTGGGTCGTTACAAACTTCCCCCCTTAAAAGAATTTCATCCTCGAAATTGCCAAGTAAGAAAAATTACAGAATCCATTAACTTTTTTTCAAAAACAAACAGTTCCAACTTGATTTCAGATTCATTTTAATTCCTTAACTTTTCGAAAATCCGATGGTTACACTTTTCTAGTTCAATTCCTACATTTTGATTTCAATTTAGAAATTGACTTTTCGTTAACAAAAAAATTTCAAAAAATTTCTAACTCCCAAAATTTACGGAAAATTTTGGCAGAATCTCCCTTGTACGGAGGAGCTTTTGCAATAGCACAATAGATATAAATATATATATACATCGATCCACACGGTCGGAAAACGGAAAAACAGTTCATATTTCCTATTTTTATTGCGTAGGCGTACCTTTTTAGCATTTTTAAGCAAAGCAGTTATTTATTAGCATTTTAGCGTGACCAAATCCAGCCAACTACAGCCCCGGTACCTGCACTTACTCAATTTAAATATGTAAGTGACATATATAGGAAATTCATTTACATTTCACTGATTTTCAATAGAAAACACATGGTTTTCATAAGCAATGCAATCAAAATAATTCCCATAAGCAATTTATAAGGTTTCGATACAAATTTTAATTGCTTGCAACCAATTCACAGTAGTTCACTTTCAATTCAAGTTCAATTACATAGCTTTCCATTTATCAATTCAATTTCATTAACACTTAATGAATTATATACAATCAACTAACAATCATATAACAATCAATGTATATTCAATACAACCAAATTTATTAAATTTACATTCAACAATTCATATTCACTTTGTCTAACTTCAATTTGGTTTAAAACTTTTAATCTCCAATAGGTTTAATATCTAATTGACTTTTCTTTCAATTATTCAATTTTCTTCAACTTCATTAGCTTCTAATGAATTAACACTTACATTCATTATTCTATATCAATTCTTTTACATTCGATTGATTAATACTCAATTCATTAGTTCAACTCAATTGCTTATTCATTTAACCACAAAAGTTGAATTTCATTACATAACTCAAGTTCATATTCATCACTTCACTTTATTAATTTACTTCGATACCAAAATCAACTTCATTCAACATTACTTAAGTTATATTCCATTTCAAACATCATTTGTTTAACTTAACTTAAATTTCCACTTATAAATCCAATTCAGATTCCAATTCTAAAGTAAATCCTATATAACTTTTACTAAAGTCAAATTTCGTCACTTATTCAAATTCATATCTCCTTTTGCTTAACAGAATTGTTTAACCATTTTATCATTTGGTTTCACTTACATTTTCTCACTTTACAAGTTATACAACTTATTTAAACTTCAAAGTTATTTTATATAATCATTTCAGTTTAATATCCATTTCGATAGCTTATCTACTCCAAATCAATTTATTTAACCTTCGTTTTGTTAAATTTCAAATCATATGTTTTAATATGCCAACTCAATTTATTTCAACTTTACCAAAGTAGTAAAATCTTTATTATTTCATATTATAAGTCCAAAACTTGATTACTTATATTCAACAATTACAACTTGGATTTTAAATTTTCAAATTTGTTTATCACAACAAAACTTCAATTTCCAATTTACTATGGTAGAAAATTCATCACACGGAAACTCGAAAATGATACTGATGATGCTGCAGTCATCACCCTTATTATTTTCCAGCAACAGTAGCGAATCAAGTGCTTTAACCTCTTTCAAAAAAAGTTCCTTTTACTTATAACTCACATTTATAAGCCTTTTTCTTATAGAATTTCACTATTCCACTTCACTTACATAAGATTATTCCAAATTGATTTATCTTACTTAATAACATCTTTAACTTCGAAAAACAACTTTCAAACTAGACGGGATTCAAAACTTTCAAATTCAAAGTCCAAATTCATTTTTATTTACAACTCAAATTTCTAAATATATTCATATAGTTTCACTTCTTATATGTATAAGATTATTTCACAATTGTAAATCACACTAATTATAATTCCATACTTAATAATTCATTTGCTTATACAATTATTCTTTTACAATTGCTGTTTTTATTTAGATTATTCAAACATCTTTTCATTAACTTATATATATTCTTACATTTTCAACAACCAAACAATCAATTTATATATACTTTAATATTTTCTGAAAAATTATTTCCTTTATATGTAAAGTATAATCGAGGTAAAATTATTTGATTTACCCAATTTCAAATGATACTATGTCGACTTGCCTCGTTTAAGTGTTTAGAAATCTATGTCGATAATATGGCGTCCCACATACCGACCAGAATTCACAAACAGCTCAACGGGTAAGCAAACACAATATAAAACATTTTTATATTCACTAACAAATACGCGCTCGTATCTATGATTACACTCATACTCATTCTAGAGTACTGCTGACTCTATCTCCAATGAGTAATTCGCAACAGAGCCAGGGTTGTCGCTTAACCAAATGCTCCGATACCAAATGTAACGATTCAAGATTTTCGACTTCCGAAAATCGAAATTAATACGTCCATTGTATCAACTGCCGAGCAATCGAAGGCCGGAAAACCGAATTGTTAGGGTTAAAGAAGAAGAAAGAAAGAAAGAAGCAACAGAAACAATATCAAAATCTCACAATCGCAGCGGAACAACATATAATAGATAAATGAATAATCTTTAAATCAAAAGAACTGTACATTTTATACATTACATCATCAGAGTCAATATACAACACCACATAATAATGGACAGTTATATAAACCTGTCCTCGCAACTGAATACACAGCGGAAAAGATAATATCATATACAAGTGATACGCTTCGCCATCCAGCTTGCTCCTGATCTCCACAGGATCTCCTGAATTCCAGAATGACCTGACAACCTGACTCTAGACTACCTGTGTGGAAATTGGTGGGCATCCAGAGTTTAGGAAGGAAACAATAAACTCCAGGTCAGTCATGGGACTGGTGTGAGAACTTAAAACAGTTTATCTTTAAAAAAAACAAAGAAATATTTTAAAATAGATCCGTAATGCTTTTAGAAAATGTAACTACCATAAGGCCTCCCGCCACACACACAATGCAAACGTAGAATTGAAGGAGATTTCTCCTTATGATAGTCAAACATGCTTGATACGCAAATTTCTTTGATATTTTTACTATATGTGCAAAGTGTAGGAAAACATTTCGAAAGTATAATATAAATCTTAACCAGCATAGACATTCCGAACTATGCCTACTATAGCTACCATCTAAACAGTGGTGACCACCATAAGTAAATGGCAGGCTCTACAACTAAAACCGTACAAGGTGCGTATTGGAGTTTAGATTTCCAACAAATGGTCAAGCCAAGGAACTTCCCATTGCCACATGGGTACGCCTCTGGAAAGACTCCCCGAAAACCTAACCGGATCTCTGCCAACATAAGGTCGGGTTACCTCTGAACTAGGTAACTACTGACATGAGTATACTATCCCCCGGTCGTAACCAACCTTTATCCCGGGATTCACCAACAACCATAAAGAAATTAATTTTGCAGCAACCACATAGGTTAAGTATCTAGGCTCCATACCATAATACCACCTCTATCTAGAAGGAAATATACATACCCTATGGGGGCGCTATCCCTAAATAACCATGCTGCATTCTTCCTGTTTTGACCATTACCGGGTTGTGAGGTTCGACGAAGTCTCGTCCGTAAAGCTACACTTTTCGCAAAAGCCACGCTTTGATCAACAAATGATCAGCAGCACTCAGCATGCAATGTTACTAAATTGGGAATATATCACTAGTAACCATCAACTACATAACCTTTGAGCTCGTACGTCTCAGAGAAGGGTGTTAAGCTAAGAGAATAAATTCTCCGCCACCAACAGAAATGTATTTGATAAAAACCAGCTTTACATCTCAAATTGTAACATCAGACACAAATCCATACAAGTCCGTTCCGGGATCGAACGGAACCGAAGGCACTTCCAAAGAAGCCCTTGTTATCCGGATATTCACTAATCACGTCCGAAATTCCCATCACAAAGGATGATAAAATCTCTATATCGGGGATCAGCTGATGCAGAGACATTCGACGGTAATCCTTCCGTTTCCGGAAATATCCGGTCTTCAAATGTTAACCATTATGACGTATCACTATTCGAAATGGGATTTATGACCCAAAGGTCCTCTCCGGCTAAACCGAATAACGTGAGCTTATTTTAAAATAAGTGTAGCATTCAAATTCAAGCAAATCACAACAAATACTCATTTAAAGGTAAATATTGATAGTCAGTTATTTAACTATCAATAGATATGCACAACATCACCAGATTCCAAATAATTTTCCAAATTATTTATTTTCCAAAAACATCTTTACAAGATATATTTTTTCCACACTTCAACCATTTGACAACAAATTTCAAATCACCTTTCACCTTTACAACTTTTGAAAACAAATTTCAAATCATTTACCTTACGCGGAAACACTTCCAAATATATTCATTTTCACTGGAAATCTACCGAGTTCAAATACTTTAAAATAATTTATAACACTTATCCAAAATATATCGGGAAAACACTTTGAAATAAAACTATTTTTCTTTAAACACTTTACTTAAAATATTAGTTATAAAAATATTATACCAATATTACATATAATAAGTCCAAACCAATTTTCAAAATAAAATTAGTAGATAGAGTATAACTATTTCAATAACTATTTTCTAAAACAATTATTGATTAAATCTTAGAAATAATCGTTTCTATATCAACTTAATAAATCTTTACTTAAATGATTCAAAACAATTTAAGAAGTAAATTTCTCCAAAGTATCCTTTTCAAAACCAATTCTAGAATTATATATATATATATATATATATATGTATGTATGTATATGTATATGTATATGTATATATCTTTCAAAGCTATTCAGAAATTTTATTCGGCTTTTCAGGGAGAATACACTTTCATTTCAAAATGGTTCATTTAAACCAATTAAATAAATCCTTACCGATTTACTTTAAATTTACGTTCCAAATCCGTAAATTTATTTCCACGCTTCAAAATAAATCAATGTTTATTTTTAAAGAAAATTCCCTTTTCTTTATAAATTCCATGTGAATTCACATTTCCAAAATATCTATTGATATACGATTTTCAAATCGATTTCAAATATTCACTTTCAACAACAATTCAATTTTTCAGTTGATTTCAAAAACAACCAAATCAAATTCCATATTGATTTTCCAAGAAATTAAACACCAAGTGAATTTCATTCAAATCTTAAATTGAAACCAATTTCTACTAAACCCCAAATCAATTTTCAAATTGATTCCAAATTCTTTTCAAAACACCTAATAAATTTCCAAATGGATTTTCAAAAGATTTAGATTCAAGCAAAAAAAAAATCAATTCCCAAATGGGTTATTTCCTTTTAAAAAAAATGAATTCTTTTATTTTTCAAACTCTTTAAAATCTGTATTTTGAATAAATTCTTCAACCTTTGAATAATATTACCTGAACTCCATTTATTAAAGCTTTTCCCATATTTTGAAATTTTATTCAATAAGATTATAAATAAACTTTATTATTTTAGAATTCCTTCTTTTAAATTTATCCAATTCTCAAAAAAAAATTAATATAAACTTTCAACCTGAATTTTTCAAAAATCAAATTTTTATTTATTTCCGGTATCTAACGATACCAAAATTATATTCGGCTAAATTTTAGCCTTCAACGATTTCAATCACAAAGATAATCACACAAAGATTATAAATAATCAACACACAACATTGAAACAAATTCAATTATTTGAGGAATCCAGTTGGATCCCTCCAACCTATTTCTCTGCATCCACAGATGTTAGCACAATACCAATCCCGTTTCAAGACGGGATATCGCGGTACTTGGGTTTATATAAAATATCATCCGCTATTATGCGGCGCAATAGGGTCTCATCCTCTATATAATGCGGAAAATCAACTCCAAGTACATATATAATACCAATTCCACTTCGAGGTGGAATATCGTAGTATATGGTTTAATATAATAACCTCCGCTTAATATGCGGCGTATAGGGTCTATTTCAATACAACAGATAGCAATTTATCATCCAAGCATATAATCAACACAATCAAGCAATTTTAAATCTAACTATTTAAAATTTAAATCGCAACAAATTCGATTGAGTGAGAAGTTCTACCTTGCTTCCAATACAGTTGCAGTGTTTCGTTCCGAATAAAATTAAACATGCGTTTAATTTTACCCAAAATTCCACTAGCTCAAATAAATCCCAATCCAGCTCCATTGCGTAGTGCTCGTCAATACGAATCGAATGCAAGTCGTTTCGTCCGAAACGGACCTCGTATGAAAAAGTTAGTCTTTAAAGTTTACACGATTTTAATATAAAGCAATTTCATTTTTTATTTTATTTTTCTTAACCTAGAACCAATCCAGGCCGTTGCTATTTGCTTCTCCTCCAACAGGTAATCCACGTTCGAACAAACCCATTGAGCCACCACCTACCCCCAATTATTGCGACCACCACACCGCCCTAGAGGCCGATCAAACACCATCGATACATGCGCCAACCCTAGCTTCTCCTACAGCCCAAACGACGTGAAGCTCGGTCGAGCATTCCACTCGAAATTCGTGCACGAACTTCGGCCGTTCGTAGCCATTTTGCCGACGATCCGCCGCATTGATTTCAACCATAGCCGTTGAATAGAGAAATCTTGATGCTCTCTACAAGTATCGTTTAGGATGTTTCTTGTAAAAGTCGATGGATGAGGAGATAAACGAGGAAGAAGATTGTGTATTGCCGGTCATTGAAGAATATGCTGGCGGCTAGGGTTAGAGGAAGATAGGGTTTGCAAATAGAAGATAATGGGTCCTTTTATAGAAAATTCTGAAACACTATTCACCCGAAATTTCCGAACTCCAAACGAAACGTGCCGACTAACGTTTCTAGGGTTTAACCCGTGTTGCAGACATAATGGAACATGTTTCGAAAGCTAATTTGATCATATGTGTGAGTTACGGAAATAAACGATTAAATTTAAATTAAATCGGTTAAACTAATTTCTATGCGTTTTGGCTTGCCCCGGACAAACCGTAAATCCGATTGACACGAAATTTGAAATCTTACAATAATTTAACATTACGGATCCAATGAAATAGGCTTCGTCAAAATCCGAGACTGTTTGAAAAATGACTATTTTTACTCGTCAATTAAATATTAAAATATTCGATTTCCGCAAATTAACTTTTAATTCAATTTTAAAAGTTCTATAACATCATTCTAACTCCAATGTGATTTAATACAAATTTACAAATCAATTTTAATCACATTAAACCCAATTTTAAATTATTTCTGTAATTTCACATATTAAATTATCGATTTAATTACCCAATTAAATCTAGATATTCGAAATATAGTTTATTCGACTTGCAAATTTTACTTGTTAATATTTAAAATCAATTAAATATACGAATTTCAAACGACAGGAATTCTGGGTCGTTACAAATTGTGTATTCAAATCTGAGTCAAAACTGTAAATGCAAATAGAGTGGACTATATATAACCTACGTATTTATTTCATTTGTTTCTTAATTACACCAATAGATAATTCAAGTGGGTTTTTATACTCAATTCTTAAATGTTTGAAATTTTCTTTGTCGCAAATTCTTTTATAACGAAATACTTTACATCGAAATAATTTTAGATTGAAAATACTTTTGATAACTCGATGATTCAATAAGTTTATCTTTGTTCCTACAGAATCCAACAATACATTGATCAGACGTAAGATTAGAAATCTCTAAGTACTTAGCAGATCTGTTTCAACACCCAGTGAAAATACTTGAAAAACTTTTAAAAATAAAGATGGAAAGCACAACTCGAAAATCAATTATGGAACGTAGTTACACAATGGTTACACCTCTATCCCAAAGGAAACATATGTAACTTTTGGTAATCTCTACCCCGTGAATTACGCCATGCAAATCAAATCACCCATGGATCATAGTCTACATAACGGTTACGTCCAATGGTTACGTCTTTATCCCATAGAAAATATAGTAGACTATAGATAATCACCGCCACCTTGAATTACGCTATGTGCATCGCAGTTTACTTAGTGGTTACACCATATGGTTACGTCGCTATCCCAACGAAAACATAGTAAACTGCAGGCAATCTCCGCCATCTCGAATTACGCCAAATAGACCGACCATAAATCGCAGCTACACAATGGTTACGTCGCTGTCCCAGCGAAATCATAAGTAGACTGTACCCATGACGCCCCACGAATTACGCTATGCTAATCGAATCATAAGACCATGGTTGCGCTATGGAATTTGAAGGAACTAACGAGTTTATGTCCGGATGATCAAAATCAATCAATAGAATGAATCCACCAGATAGAATGAATCCACCAAGTGGATTATCGGAAATCACGGAGGGTACTTCCCATATCTGTTACTTTGAAATATGTCATACTATATATAGTGCCCTTTCCAAATCACAACTTCAAATATCACACTTATATAAATTCCATTATATAAAAGATTTCATTTCCAAATTGAGTACTTTCCAAAATCAATAATCTTGAATATATCATACCATTCCTATATAAATTTTGTTATATATATAAGATTATCACTTTTTAGATTGAATACCTTTCAAAATTAATAGTTTTCGAAATAACTTCATACATATACAGAACATTATCATATAAAAGTCGACAACTTCCAAATCAAATATTATTATAGTGTTAAAGGTCTTTGAAATCAATCCATTTCAAATATCTTTCAAGACCATATACGATCTCAATAATCATTTTTCCTTTCAAATCACATATCATTCAAATTCAAAATTTTCCAAATTTTAAATCTATAGTTTTCACAACTTCAGTTTTCCGTTTATATCAAATTCGGATAAAATCAAATTTCGATCTAAACCGAATTCTTCTCAAAACCTTTTTTTCTTTCATAAACGTTTACTAGGTTCAAACTTTTTCTTAATACACGTCCCATTATAAACCTTTCTAGCCTATTTTTCATATATACAAAGTCAGAACTGCTTACAAAAATCAATTTGCGAAAAGTAAGATTTTATAATTATTTACTATGTTCAAAACATTTCTTAAAATTCTTTCCATTTAAAAACATCTCAAAATTAAATTTTGTACTTGTATAATTCAAAATAAACTTATACACTTTACTTATCAAAGTATTTAGCTTTTAAAAAAATTCCAACTTCCATTTGTCTTTATTTTAAAATTTTCCAAACTAAACTTTATATACTTTCCAAAATACTTAACTTTGGAAATTAATTCTCAATTAGGTAGTGTTCGACTATTCATAACAGTCAGGAAAATCAAATTCCAATTCAAAATTGGAAAACAGCAGTCAAACATCTAATAAGATGCACAATCGGCCAATCAATCCTAATGCACAGATTAATTTGATGAAAGTGAGACTTTAAGTTATAGTTTGATGAAAGTTGAAATAAAACCATAGATTAATTATTTATTACATAAATTGTTGAAAATCAGTTAAGTCGTTTCTTGATTAAGAATTGCTTTTTGTAAATATGAAGTTTGGCATTTTAAATTTTTCGAATTTAAAAGAGGACGTATAAATTGGAAACAGTAAAGATTATTTTATTGTTGAAAAATCTTTCTATCATTTCTTGTTTCTAAATCAAGATATTAAAGAAATTTAAATATCTTGAATACTTCAGGGTTTTAATAGTTTAAAGTGTAAAAGAAATTTGTGTAATAAAGAATGAAAAGTGATTGTGGAAGTAGTTTTTTGGAAACTTTAAAAGTAAGAAAGTAATTAAAGCAGAAGCTATTTTGTATTTTTAAAAGATTTGGATAATGTGGTTAGTATTAAATGATAAATAAATAAAATTGGTTAGAATTAAATACCTTAAGGAAAATTTTACATTAACGATAAAATGTAAAATTAGAAACTCATAGTTGGAAAGGAAATTTATTTAGAGCAGGATATTTAAAACATTAAAAGGTATTTTTGAAATTTTGTAGGAAGGTGGAAGTTATGATAAATATACCATGAGAATGTTGAATTGCATAGTTTTAACTTTTCAAAAAAAAGTTAGTCATAGGAGTAAATAAATTTTTACTTAACGTGTATATAAAGATTTCAAAATAAGTAGTTTTTATAGAAAAGAATAATAGTATTATAATTGTTTTGAACTATGTTCAAAATTGAAATTTTATTGTTTATTGAGATGACAATAAATTTGAAGGCATTTGATATAAAGTACCTCCTATAAGTGTTATGTTATTTTCCATTTCATTAGAAAGGCTTATAATGCAATTTTAAGCACACAAGTTAGGTTCTAAACTCATTTTCGAAAAATAAGTAAGAATATTTGAGTTTTTACACTAAATAATTAGGCACAATATAACGATAAAAAGTGGTCTTAAATACCTAAGCTTGTTAAATAATGAATTTTTTTAATTTACGAATTTTGGCTTTCTAGAAAAAATGAATTTGTTTATTATAAAAATTGGTCTAAAGAAATTTTATTAAAGGACATTCTCAGGGTAACATTTGAGATTGAAATAAGAATTTATAAAACATTGTAGAAAATTTTGTTTTAAAAAAAATCTAGTTGTAATAGAATAACCATAATTTTTTAGTATTTAATATGATCATTTTGATTCTTTTTGGGTTCGAAAGCTATTTCAATAAAGAACAATTATTATTTTGTCTATTTCAGCAAATTCTGCAATATTTTATAGCTAAATACTAGTTTAAGCTAAACTAGAAACTTTAACGTGCTATTTAATTTCTGGATTCTGGCATCAACTTATTTTGATCATAGCTTTTGAACAGAAAGTCCAATTTGAGCAATTTTGCTCTTTCTAGAGAGCTAAGATAGTAAAGAAAACTTTTGTTTTGAGTTTTACAAGATTTTCAGTTTTGCTATGCATAAAATGACCATCAATATAATTGACTTAATGATCTAGTACAAATGTTCAAAAGTGGTAGCTTAATTTAATGTGTTTATACAGTGGTGCTTAATGCAAAATAATTTGGATAATGGGTGATCATCGTACAACCTAATTTAACTTTTTTGAAGAGAAATTTTTATGCTTAACTTTATGCAGGAAGGGAAAGTGGAATTTAGAAACTTTTTACATTTTTATAAAGTAAGGTGTAGATGAATGTCTCACTAGTTTGGTAATAATTTAAATTCTTGTATTGAGAAATAAATTGTATAAATTTATTTTGCGATATAAATGTATGAATTTAGTTTATGTTTTAAGTGTTGTGATTTTTTGGGATACACTTCATACCATCGAGATTCTCCGAAGTGACTAAAAATTTCAGCATTTTAGAAATAATTGAGTAGTGTTGTAATATACATTAATAATAGAGATGAATATGCTAAATATGAAAGGGCATTATTGTAATCTGCACTGCATAAGTAGTCTATAAATATGGAGCTTGATTGTATTGTAAAGATATATCTCTCTCATTCAATAGAATTGTTCTCTCCCTAATTGCCTCCATTCTCTTTATTCTGTAACACGTTATCAGCACGAAGGAATGCGATTAATTATTGACCTCAACCTATTCACCTTCAAACTTTCCAACTTCTCAGCAAGTAATTAAATATTAATTACTCTGACCGTTTCTCTTCTGACCATTCCAATTCTAAGGCTATTTATATTCAAAATCCTATTATATATATTAGTGCATACGAGTCTTTTAGAATATATCCACATACATTCTATTTCTTATTTCCTTTACAACAGCAGGTAAAGGAATTGTTCTTGCATTTCTTTCTAAACTCGTTACTTTTCCTCTCTCCAAAAAGATAATTGTCAATATCATATATGTTTTTGATAAAGCTATCAAGTCAGCACATGCTAGTTTGGGGTTCGCTTCTATATTTTTCATGTCTTTTCTTGTATCACTCTTATTTTTATTCTTTGGCTTCTAAATTCAATATTATTATTATTATTTTTCCCTTTGCGGATCTATTGCCAAATAAAATTCAAAAGTTTGGAATGGAATATACGCAAAGGCTGACTTTCCTTTCTTATTTGATAAATACATGAAAGTTGCAAAATCCAAATGTTTGGTTTTGTTGATACAATTTATTTTTTTGGTATAGTTGTTTGATACCATTATTGAAGACTTTCCATTTTTTTTTCTTCTTTTTAGCTGGAAATAAACAAATAGTGAATGCTGTTGTGGCGAATATATTCACCTTATGCAATTTATTTTATGAACAGTTCACAAAATGACAAACATCGCCAAGCTTGAATTTAAAGCTTTGGATATATCTGGAGACAACTACTTATCATGGATACTGGATGCTGAGATTCATTTGCAATCTCAATGCTTAGAAAATGCCATTAAAAATGGCAATACTATGTTCCAGCAGGACAAAGCAAAGGCTCTAATATTTTTAAGACGTCATATCCATGACGATCTAAAAACAGAATATTTGACTGAAAAAGACCCTCTCCACTTATGGAACTCCCTGAAGGAGCGTTATGACCACCAGAAGACGGTCATACTTCCAAACACTAGGCAAGAGTGGTTGAACCTGAGGTTTCAGGACTTTAAGTCCGTTAGTGAATATAATTCTGCAATGTTTAGAATCACTTCTAAATTGAAATTATGTGGAGAAAAGGTGGATGACGCACAAATGCTTGAAAAGACTTTCTCAACATTTCATGCCTCGAATATACTCCTGCAGCAGCAATATCGAGAGCGTCATTTTACAAAATATTCTGAACTCATAGAATGCTTACTAATTGCTGAACAAAATAATGAATTGCTTATAAAAAACCATTCCTCAAGACCAACTGGTTCAACTGCATTACCTGAAGTTAATGCTAATTTTGCCCACTCTGGAAGAGGTAGGGGTCAAGGTCGAGGTAGAGGACATGGTCGTGGACGTGGATATAACTCTAGCAGAGGTGGTTATGGTGGTTTTAAAGGTAACAAAACCACCAACTTTAAAAAGCAACAAAAGAAAATTAAGCCTATAAAGAACAATGATTCAGCTTCAGAAAATAAAAGGCATTATGAGGAAGTTTGTTATAGATGTGGACGATCTGGTCACTGGTCACGTACATGTAGATCATCAAAGAAAACAGTTGAAGAATATCATCGCTCGAAGAATATTGAGGCAAATAATGCCGAAAAGTTACCTGAAAACACTAACCTGAAGTTAGATGATTTCTTCGAAGATGACAATGGAAATTTCATTAATGATGAAAATCTAAGTGCAATGATCAATGATATGACCGAGTTGATCAATTAGAAATGTCTTGAAGTTTGTGACTTTCGTTTTATTTCATTAGCTTGCATCAATAAATTAGTTTGAAGTTTGTGTTCATTTAATTGTATTTCCCTTTGCAGTACTAGTAATGTGTAATGTGGATGTTGTTTTTAATCAATAGCATATTTTAATCATATTACTTTGTTTGTTTACATTACATTTATTTATGCATACAGATTTTTAATGATCGACTAATCATTGTCTTTAATTCTTAAGGTATGGAACGCCATTTGGGTGATGATATATGCTTACTAGATAGTGCAACTACTCATACAATTTTGAAAAACCAGAAGTTTTTCTCTGAACTATCTAAAAATTTCTCAGCTAAAGTCTCCACTATAGCTGGATCTGCTAATATAATTAATGGGTCCAGAAGAGCCCATATAATATTACCAAATGGTATGCATATCTTTATTCAGAATGCATTATACTCAAGCAACTCTAAAAGAAATTTGCTGAGTTTCAAAGATATAAGAATGAATGGATACCATATTGAAACTATAAATGAAAACAACAAAGAATATCTTTGTGTTATTTCTAGAATTGAAAGCCAGAAGCTTATCCTAGAAAAATTTGGTACAATTTCAACTGGTTTATATTTTACAAAAATTGGCAAAGTTGAATCTCACTCTATAAATATGAGCCAGAAGCTCACAAATACAAAGACATTGATTCTTTGGCATGATCGCTTGGGTCATCCTGGATCAACTATGATGCGTAAAATTGCCAAAAACTCAAACGGACATGATTTATCAAACCAATTGAATTTACCAAGTGATTACTTATGTGCCCCATGTGCACAAGGAAAATTAATCACTCGACCTTCATATAGTAAAATCACCTCTGAATCTCCAACATTTTTACAAAGAATTCAAGGTGATATATGTGGCCCAATCCACCCTGAATGTGGACCATTCAAATATTTTATGGTATTGATTGATGCATCAACTCGTTGGTCACATGTCTGTTTACTTTCTACAAGAAATTTGGCATTTGCCAAGCTACTTGCTCAAATAATAAAATTGAGAGCACACTTCCCTAATCATCAAATTAAATCGATTCGACTAGATAATGCTTTTCTCAAGTATTTGATGATTATTGTCTATCATTGGTGTGATATCCCGGAAATTTGGGACAACATCAATTTAATAATCTACGTTAAAAATTAAATTGATTTGATAATATTTGTAATAATATATGAATTGATTTATTAATCTTCCTTTAAATAAATATTTAACTGATAATTTATCTTTTAAAACTTAATCGAATTGCCTTCTATTTATAATATATATATCTGTATATATTGTAAATGGATAATCTTGTTTTAAATTAAATAAATAGACATGTTTTCTAATTTAAATATTTTTGATAATTTAGAAATTTGATATTCAGCTATTTAATAAATGATCATATGAATTTAGATTACTCAAGATTTAAGTTTAGTTTGTTTAAAATAATTTTAGCTTACATTTAAATTTAGAAAAAAAAAAGTTTGTTTAAGTTGTTTTAAAATTTAACTTGATAAAAATAAGTAGTTTATTCATAAAGGGATAAATACTTTTGTAAATCATTTGACTTAATAATGAGCTCTATTAATAATGCCAATTTTTACAAATGAACTTTTAATAAAATTGTTATTTCAACTTTAATTATATATATGTGTGTTTGAATGAAAGTTATGATTTGGAAATTAAAAATAAAGGTTTCAACATGTTCAAATTAAAATAAACTATTATTATTAATATTAATAATATGTGTTAGTCTATGTTAAATATAAAAGAAAAAAAAATAAAAGTAAACACACATGCTAGCAATAGAACTAAATACTTAGACTAAATTTATAACTAATAATTAAAGCAACTTTATATATGTAATATAACTTAACCAGACTAAAGAAGAAGGAAAAATCTACATACTCAAGAAAAAAAAGGAAAGTATAAAACAAGATGAAGCAAACATAGGAGCTGGTAAAAGAAATAAAACAAATATCTATAACAAGTAGCTTTATATACAAGTTAAACTTTAGGCTGCAGATTATACACTTACACATACACATATCTTGTTGCAGTTGTACATAAGTATACTTATGTCACCTAATAGAGGAACCAAGTCTTAATTACCATCATTTCAGCATATAATTTTGTCAATTCAAGTGTATACAAATATCTTGCCTAATAAAACAATTTTTGTACCTGCAAAGAAATTATTGTCCCAGTTATCACCTTCCCCTATAAGCCTCTTTTTATACATGCTTTCTTATTCGTTCAATATAGTATTACATAGCAAACACTTATATTTTAATAACTGAAGCATCAATGCAAAGTCAAAGAAAAAATATTTTACAGCAATTCCAGTTTTAAAGCATAAGCTATTTCTATTCTCAGATGCTCTGTCTCTTCCTAATCCAATTGTGAGTAACACTTTTAAATTTCTTAAGTTTTTAAACCTGTTACATGCAAATATTTGAATGCTTGGATATATTGAATGAATATTTATACATTCATTTTACTCTGGATTATTGTGAAATGAGAATTACTGCATGTTTAAGTCTGCAAATACAAACCGATTCATTATAAACTTGCTTTGTTTTCCATTGCTGTGAGTAACTTATATCTTAAAACTAACCTAAGTTCATTTAGTTGTATGAAGAATAGCAGAGATGCCTGTTTGTATATGCATTACATTATATCATGATGAAATGAAGCCTACATGTTATCTGGAGTTTGCCTCTGTTTAAATTTTCAAAAGTCTGGGTTAATCCAAAAATCATTATGGCTCAACCTATTAGTTGTTAGGACAAAGCATCTAAATAAAATAGGTCTTGTTGATTATAAAGTAAAATTTAAAATTTAATTTATGCTGAACAGAGTTGATTTGCCCTGTAAAACCTTAGGAACAGTCTAAATCTCATATAGATAACAAATTCGAATGTCTTGAATTATCAATTCAAGTTTATGAACTGATTACTAAATCAAAATTAGGATTTTTAAAACCCAAATTACATTTTTTAGTTGAGTTATGAACATGTTTGACTGGTTTGACCAATTCGAGCATTTTGGATTGCCTCTGGGAGTGTAGCTGATCGGAGGGGCCAGGGTTATTTCTAGAGGTAGAGTAATGGTCGGAGCTCAAAGAAAAAAATAGTTGGTGGATGATCTATGACCGGAGGTGATGGTGGGAACATGTTTTGGTTCCTAAACCTAATTTTGTGCAGTGCGGTGATGTTTGAGTGTCGCGAGGCCTAGGAGTGATCGAGTTCGCTGGAACTCTGGAAGATAGTAGTTTGGTCATGGACGAAGTGGTGGCCGGTTGTAACAACCCTGGTTTGGAGATTACCTTTCAATATTGAATTATAATGATAATTATAATTTAATATTGTGAATTAAATTTAATTTCTCTAATTTAATTTAATTCACAATATTAAATTATAATTATCATTATAATTCAATATTGAAAGGTAATCTCCAAACCAGGGTTGTTACACCGGTGGTGTTGGTGCTCCGGTGGTCGGAGGAGGGGATGCGACGCATTGACAGGTTTTGGGCAGTGCTGCAAATGTCGAATTCCAGGTTTGGGTGAATGCCTGGAATTTGATTTTTGAGGAGAAGTCCAAGTGGGGTGATTGAGGTGCGATGTGTTGGTGATTGATGACTTATTTAAGTCATCAAAATTGTTTGAAGTCTCGTGGATGATCAGTGCATGTGCACTGTGCACCAAATGCTGATGACTTTGGATTCTGGGTTTGTTCTTGAGTTTACTCGAGTAAGATCAGGGGTTTGCTCGAAGTAATATGCAGTTTGACTCGAAGCACTGCAGTGGTTTGGTAATTTAGATGGTTCCAGGTTTGTTTTGTCACAGTTTTTAGTGTGCAGGTTTTGGGCTCGGGGAAAGTCTCGGGTTAATTGCATTTTTACTCGAAGCAGAGGGGCAGTTGACCCGAAGCAACCTTGTTTTGGTCTCAGGTGGGTGTTGAATTGCTACAGGCTGTATAAACAACCTGTATATTTAAATTTAAACTAAATTTAAAGCAAAATAAATTGTAAGTCAGTTGAAATCATGATGTAATTGAATTTAAGTTTGTGAACTAAGATTTAACATGTCTAAATCTAAATTGAAGTATGAATTCAAATTTATGTTTTAAATCTAAAATGCAGTTTTAATGCTAAATGAGTTTCAGGTTTAATACCTGAATGTTTCCAAATTTTCAAAGTTGGATCTGAAACAAAAAGTGTTGCAGTAGTTCAATTCGAATGTTTAAAGTTTTGATTCAAATGGATATTTGAATTTTAAAGTTTAAAATAGATTTGGATTTAAAAATCGAGTTCCTAATGCTAGTTGTCAAAAGAAAGTTAAATCAAAGTTGTAAATCACGATAAATTGAGAAATTCAAGTTTACTTAGAATTCAAAATCTGAAAGTTTAAATCAGTTTGAATATGAATGTTTTAAGAATGAGTTCAAATAAAATAATTGAAAAGTAAATTGTTTCAATAAAAATTAACTTGATTTTTAGAATTCTTTGATTAAAGAGTTTTGAATGGAAAGTAAATAAGTTATTTAACTTGAGATTTGCAAGTTAAATATTAATGTAATTTGGGAATTTAAATTTGAATTTAAATTCAAGTGGTTTAATTTAAAAGATTTTCTTATTGTAAGTTCATGTGTAAATGTTATTTACATTTATTTAAGAGATTTTAAATTGAATTTAAATTATAATCATTTTGAATCTTCAATTCAAATGATATTTGAATTTAAAATGTAATGTTAATGAATTAAGAAATAAATTATCTTAAGAATATTAGGGTAATTAAGGAATGACATATGTATTAAAGTTAATAATTTAAATTGATTTATAACTAAAGATCAATTAAGAAGTAAATTAAGAAATGATATTAAATGTAGACAATTAACTAAGGATTATTAAATAGTTAATATATAGGATTAATTTTGGATAATTAATTAAATTAATTGGATAAGCTATTGCAAATTGTGAGGTAATTACTTGATAAAAGTAATTAAGAGATTAATTACTTATTGTAATTAATTTTGATAAATGATTAATTTAAGTTAATTAATTTATTTTAATTAATTTAAGAAAATCATTTGATAAAGTGATTTATTACTAGTGTATGCAATGGAGCAAAATTACTAAATGAAGTAATTAATGTTAATTACTGAATGTAATTAGTGAAAGATGATATGTTAATAAGGTAATTCGGATAATTACTTTTGAAATTAATCAGAGGATTAATTAATGGACATAATTAATTATGGGATAATTAATTTATTTATATGAGTAATTAAGGATAATTAATTCCTGGTTGATATTAATCAAAGGTGATTAATAATTGTGTTTAATACAAGATTAATCACTTAATGTGATTAATAAAGTAATTTAATCTGAATTAGAGATCATTAATTAATATAATTAATGATGTAAATTAAGAATTGTTTAATTAAGAAATAATTAATAATGTGGAGATTAATTTATGTAATTAATTAAGAATAAATGTAATTAATTATAAATGAAGTAATTAAAAGTTAATTACTAGGAATAATTTAGAATAATTAATTTGTAAAATTAATTAAAGACTAATTACTTACTGTAATTAGAAAATGATTTATTAGAGGAGTTAATCAAGATAAATATCTAGAGATAAATTAATTAATTTGTATAAATTTAATCTTTGATTGTATAAACAGGATTTATAGATAAAGTAATTAATTTAATTTACTTTAAATTAATTAAGGATAGAAGTAGTTAATTTAATTCATTTTAAATTAATTAAAAATGGTATGATTATAAATCATTGCTTATGAATGAATGTTATTTGATGATTGAGAGTTCAGATATGAGTGATATCTATGTGACATGTATGCTTAGTTTAAATATGATGATATTTAATTATTTGTTTGGATGATGATATTAATTATCTGATGTGATTATCTACTGTGATATTATGAATTATCTATCTGTGTGTATATTGATGATTTTGAATTAAACTGTTAAGGCTAAATAGACAACTTGGCCCTAAAAGACACGTTTTGGATTTCGATGAGACCGGGATCGGGTTTCCACATTCGGAACATCCGAAAACCACATCGATTTCAAATTAACGATAGGTCGTGAGTCTGAAGTGAAGATGAAGATTCAGATTGCAAGGGTTATCGTCGTTAACTCTGAGGGTGATTCCAAAATGAGTGTAACGAGATGATGCCTTCGGTTTCGTTCGAACCCGGAACGAACTTGTATGGATTGAATGCTTTCAACACATCGTCAGGTGGGCGATGAGCATTCTAAGAATTATGTTCTCTAAAGGTAATCGTAACCTCAAGCCTCATCAACCGGGAATGGCTAAAACAGGGGAGGTGCAGCAAGGTTAGGTGGGTCATGCCCAAGCAGGACAAGGATATTCCCCTGTCTAGATGTCCCTTATTTTCGGCTGTGTGGGCGGTTGGTCATGACAACTGCCGGGGTTTATCTTGTTCGGGACTGTTCAGTAAGGAATGGTTCCGGCCTTGTGTTGCAGGGGATGAAGGGAGTAATCCTCGGTACGGTGATCTAGGCCCCGTACTGTGATGGGCGGTACCCCAGTAGCCCTGCCATTGTATGGAATCCACAATCCAATAAGTGCCAACGGTTTTGATTGTATTACCCACTTTTGTGGCTAGTAGCTGGAATTTAATAGATGTAACAATTTCGGCTATTTTCTATTTACTTGAAAACCCTAGACACTATTATAATATCACAGAATTTCCTATCAAATGTTTTGGTTAGCGTAAGGTAAAAACTTTTCCATGTTTATGTGTGGTGAAGTCTTACGTGATACCTTTTGTTTTCAAAAGATTTTTAAAGTTAAGCAACTTTAAACTGTTACTCATACCAGACCCATGTCTGACCCGGAGTTTATTTTTGTTTTTCATAAACTCTCGGGTACCCAAATTTTTACGGGTAGCCAAGGGATTCAGGTTAGCTTTGACGCATTCTGAAGGAGCAGTGGAGCAGGAGGCTTCAGCACCATAGATATATATATATTTATAGTTCCGCTGTAGGTATCTTTGAGTTATTTGTTTGAGTTGTGTTGTATTAACTAGGCAGGTGTTTATAACTGTCTAGTATGTGATGTATTATCTGTATAACTCTGATTGAAGTTGTATATTATGTAAATACTTATGTGATTATTATAATTTATTCATTCCGCTGTGAGATTCTGATGTTGTTGTTTCTTCTTCTCTATCTTTTCTACTTTCTCACCTCTTTCTTTTCTTAAAAACGATACGGTTTCTTGGGCGTAGGAAGCGGGGTCGTGACAGTGGTATCAGAGCGCTAGGTTGAGTGAATACCTAGGCTCTTGAGTGATTTCTTTCTTGAGAGAGCGTATTTGTAATTTTGATATATATATATATATATATATATTTATATATTTGTTTACCTATTGTTGGGTTACCTGTCCGGGTTATCCCATATAAGTTATAAAGGTAGATAGGGTAGTGGTGTGTGTAACACAACTACCAATGGTTGGAAGTGTAATTGTCGGAACTGTAGACCTAATACTGTCTCGAGTAATTTTTGGGACGGTGTAAGGATTTCATCGATCTCTGAAGGAAATCTGTTAAGGTTCGGAATTCATCTTTGAAGTGCAAGAGTTTGGTTGAGCTAGAATTTGGATCTGTCGGGTGGACAGAAGTAAGTCAAGATATTTTGATACATCAAGGTGTAGTAGCTGTGTGATGAGACACAGTGACTATGGATGTCTCCAACGATGTTCTTTGGAACGAGTAAGGAAGAGTGACTGCTTCGGTGTTGTGGCTGTGCTCAGCTGGATGTTTTGTTTGAGGTCCGAGTTTCTCGAAGAGCTTTAGATAGGAAATCTTAGCATCTGTGGCAGCAATGCAGCTTGGAATGTTTTCGGTGATGGCAAGAGATCTTCTGGCTTAGCAGATTTTCTGGAAAGGAATTCAGAAGTAATTATGTAGAACCGTTTCTTCAATGGATTGACCACAGAAGTGTAAGCTGTTCTGATTTGTAAAAAGAGAGAGCAGTATCTTTGGAATTTGGCGGTATCGATCGCAAAAGTGACTTGCGATGGTTTGGGTGTTCTTTTGGGGTTTCAGAGATTTTTCTAGATGTCTTCTGGAGGTTAGGGTTTTGTTAACATCTGGAAATTGAGTGGGTGAAGCAGCTCAGAATTTTGGTGGAACTTCTGAGTTTTATTTTTAGAATGTGTTGACCAGTCTGTGCTTGAGATCATCATCAACATTTTCATCTGTTCAGTCAGAGTTGCGCAGTGGAAGCATGGTGATAGCTGATTTAGTTGGGAAGCAATTGGATGTTGCAGTGTTTGGATTGGAGAGTTCTACAGGAGATTTCTCAGAATTGAAGGCCAGTTTGGAGTGCACCTGTTTAATCTTTTCTAGATGCGAGAAGTGAGTTCTATTTTTTGATTTGGAATAGAGTTGTGTTCTGAGTTTGGATAAGATTGGAAAGATCATTTTGTGGACGGTATTTGGTCCAGTTTGTTTCTAAGGACATCGGCAAGAGTTAAGCTGATCAGGAAAGGTGAAGGAAGTCCAGGATCGTTCGAAGAGTTTAGTGGATAAGTGACGGACGAATTTGGATTTCGAAGTCGGAAATGTGATGCTGGATAAGTGTTTGGTCTTCAGGATTGAATTGTCAGTTTGGATAACTGAAATTCGTTGTGTTTCACGTATCTCTAAGGGAGTACGTGTAAGATCTATCTTTGATTTTAGAGTCAGCAGTTTAGGAAATTTCGGTTTCTGATATTTTGATTTGTTTTGTAGATCTAGATGAGTGGGAACTTTGTAGTTTAGTAGTAGTATTGGATGTTTGGATTCTATAGGGCGAGTAACCCGGTATTTATACCTGGGGAAACTCGAGAGAATTCTATCCGAAATTTTGTCCGGATGGTTAGATTTGTTTGTTTGGATGAATTGGTTGTTATGATTGTTAGTTTATGGTTAATATATGCTTGTGTTTAAAATTTAAATTTTTAGTTTGATTATTAAACTACCTTTGTTTTAAATTTCGGGGACGAAATTCTTTTAAGGGGGGAAGAATGTGATATCCCGGAAATTTGGGACAATATCAATTTAATAATCTACGTTAAAAATTAAATTGATTTGATAATATTTGTAATAATATATGAATTGATTTATTAATCTTCCTTTAAATAAATATTTAACTGATAATTTATCTTTTAAAAGTTAATTGAATTGCCTTCTATTTATAATATATATATCTGTATATATTGTAAATGGATAATCTTGTTTTAAATTAAATAAATAGACATGTTTTCTAATTTAAATATTTTTGATAATTTAGAAATTTGATATTCAGCTATTTAATAAATGATCATATGAATTTAGATTACTCAAGATTTAAGTTTAGTTTGTTTAAAATAATTTTAGCTTACATTTAAATTTAGAAAAAAAAAAGTTTGTTTAAGTTGTTTTAAAATTTAACTTGATAAAAATAAGTAGTTTATTCATAAAGGGATAAATACTTTTATAAATCATTTGACTTAATAATGAGCTCTATTAATAATGCAAATTTTTACAAATGAACTTTTAATAAAATTGTTATTTCAACTTTAATTATATATATGTGTGTTTAAATGAAAGTTATGATTTGGAAATTAAAAATAAAGGTTTCAACATGTTCAAATTAAAATAAACTATTATTATTAATATTAATAATATGTGTTAGTCTATGTTAAACATAAAAGAAAAAAAAATAAAAGTAAACACACATGCTAGCAATAGAACTAAATACTTAGACTAAATTTATAACTAATAATTAAAGCAACTTTATATATGTAATATAACTTAACCAGACTAAAGAAGAAGGAAAAATCTACATACTCAAGAAAAAAAAGGAAAGTATAAAACAAGATGAAGCAAACATAGGAGCTGGTAAAAGAAATAAAACAAATATCTATAACAAGTAGCTTTATATACAAGTTAAACTTTAGGCTGCAGATTGTACACTTACACATACACATATCTTGTTGCAGCTGTACATAAGTATACTTATGTCACCTAATAGAGGAACCAAGTCTTAATTACCATCATTTCAGCATATAATTTTGTCAATTCAAGTGTATACAAATATCTTGCCTAATAAAACAATTTTTGTACCTGCAAAGAAATTATTGTCCCAGTTATCACCTTCCCCTATAAGCCTCTTTTTATACATGCTTTCTTATTCGTTCAATATAGTATTACATAGCAAACACTTATATTTTAATAACTGAAGCATCAATGCAAAGTCAAAGCAAAAATATTTTACAGCAATTCCAGTTTTAAAGCATAAGCTATTTCTATTCTCAGATGCTCTGTCTCTTCCTAATCCAATTGTGAGTAACACTTTTAAATTTCTTAAGTTTTTAAACCTGTTACATGCAAATATTTGAATGCTTGGATATATTGAATGAATATTTATACATTCATTTTACTCTGGATTATTGTGAAATGAGAATTACTGCATGTTTAAGTCTGCAAATACAAACCGATTCATTATAAACTTGCTTTGTTTTCCATTACTGTGAGTAACTTATATCTTAAAACTAACCTAAGTTCATTTAGTTGTATGAAGAATAGCAGAGATGCCTGTTTGTATATGCATTACATTATATCATGATGAAATGAAGCCTGCATGTTATCTGGAGTTTGCCTCTGTTTAAATTTTCAAAAGTCTGGGTTAATCCAAAAATCATTATGGCTCAACCTATTAGTTGTTAGGACAAAGCATCTAAATAAAATAGGTCTTGTTGATTATAAAGTAAATTTTAAAATTTAATTTATGCTGAACAAAGTTGATTTGCCCTGTAAAACCTTAGGAACAGTCTAAATCTCATATAGATAACAAATTCGAATGTCTTGAATTATCAATTCAAGTTTATGAACTAATTACTAAATCAAAATTAGGATTTTTAAAACCCAAATTACATTTTTTAGTTGAGTTATGAACATGTTTGACTGGTTTGACCAATTCGAGCATTTTGGGTTGCCTCTGGGAGTGTAGCTGATCGGAGGGGCCAGGGTTATTTCTAGAGGTAGAGTAATGGTCGGAGCTCAAAGAAAAAATAGTTGGTGGATGATCTATGACCGGAGGTGATGGTGGGAACATGTTTTGGTTCCTAAACCTAATTTTGTGCAGTGCGGTGATGTTTGAGTGTCGCGAGGCCTAGGAGTGATCGAGTTCGCTGGAACTCTGGAAGATAGTAGTTTGGTCATGGACGAAGTGGTGGCCGGTGGTGTTGGTGCTCCGGTGGTCGGAGGAGGGGATGCGACGCATTGACAGGTTTTGAGCAGTGCTGCAAATGTCGAATTCCAGGTTTGGGTGAATGCCTGGAATTTGATTTTTGAGGAGAAGTCCAAGTGGGGTGATTGAGGTGCGATGTGTTGGTGATTGATGACTTATTTAAGTCATCAAAATTGTTTGTAGTCTCGTGGATGATCAGTGCATGTGCACTGTGCACCAAATGCTGATGACTTTGGATTCTGGGTTTGTTCTTGAGTTTACTCGAGTAAGATCAGGGGTTTGCTCGAAGTAATATGCAGTTTGACTCGAAGCACTGCAGTGGTTTGGTAATTTAGATGGTTCCAGGTTTGTTTTGTCACAGTTTTTAGTGTGCAGGTTTTGGGCTCGGGGAAAGTCTCGGGTTAATTGCATTTTTACTCGAAGCAGAGGGGCAGTTGACCCGAAGCAACCTTGTTTTGGTCTCAGGTGGGTGTTGAATTGCTACAGGCTGTATAAACAACCTGTATATTTAAATTTAAACTAAATTTAAAGCAAAATAAATTGTAAGTCAGTTGAAATCATGATGTAATTGAATTTAAGTTTGTGAACTAAGATTTAACATGTCTAAATCTAAATTGAAGTATGAATTCAAATTTATGTTTTAAATCTAAAATGCAGTTTTAATGCTAAATGAGTTTCAGGTTTAATACCTGAATGTTTCCAAATTTTCAAAGTTGGATCTGAAACAAAAAGTGTTGCAGTAATTCAATTCGAATGTTTAAAGTTTTGATTCAAATGGATATTTGAATTTTAAAGTTTAAAATAGATTTGGATTTAAAAATCGAGTTCCTAATGCTAGTTGTCAAAAGAAAGTTAAATCAAAGTTGTAAATCACGATAAATTGAGAAATTCAAGTTTACTTAGAATTCAAAATCTGAAAGTTTAAATCAGTTTGAATATGAATGTTTTAAGAATGAGTTCAAATAAAATAATTGAAAAGTAAATTGTTTCAATAAAAATTAACTTGATTTTTAGAATTCTTTGATTAAAGAGTTTTGAATGGAAAGTAAATAAGTTATTTAACTTGAGATTTGCAAGTTAAATATTAATGTAATTTGGGAATTTAAATTTGAATTTAAATTCAAGTGGTTTAATTTAAAAGATTTTCTTATTGTAAGTTCATGTGTAAATGTTATTTACATTTATTTAAGAGATTTTAAATTGAATTTAAATTATAATCATTTTGAATCTTCAATTCAAATGATATTTGAATTTAAAATGTAATGTTAATGAATTAAGAAATAAATTATCTTAAGAATATTAGGGTAATTAAGGAATGACATATGTATTAAAGTTAATAATTTAAATTGATTTATAACTAAAGATCAATTAAGAAGTAAATTAAGAAATGATATTAAATGTAGACAATTAACTAAGGATTATTAAATAGTTAATATATAGGATTAATTTTGGATAATTAATTAAATTAATTGGATAAGCTATTGCAAATTGTGAGGTAATTACTTGATAAAAGTAATTAAGAGATTAATTACTTATTGTAATTAATTTTGATAAATGATTAATTTAAGTTAATTAATTTATTTTAATTAATTTAAGAAAATCATTTGATAAAGTGATTTATTACTAGTGTATGCAATGGAGCAAAATTACTAAATGAAGTAATTAATGTTAATTACTGAATGTAATTAGTGAAAGATGATATGTTAATAAGGTAATTCGGATAATTACTTTTGAAATTAATCAGAGGATTAATTAATGGACATAATTAATTATGGGATAATTAATTTATTTATATGAGTAATTAAGGATAATTAATTCCTGGTTGATATTAATCAAAGGTGATTAATAATTGTGTTTAATACAAGATTAATCACTTAATGTGATTAATAAAGTAATTTAATCTGAATTAGAGATCATTAATTAATATAATTAATGATGTAAATTAAGAATTGTTTAATTAAGAAATAATTAATAATGTGGAGATTAATTTATGTAATTAATTAAGAATAAATGTAATTAATTATAAATGAAGTAATTAAAAGTTAATTACTAGGAATAATTTAGAATAATTAATTTGTAAAATTAATTAAAGACTAATTACTTACTGTAATTAGAAAATGATTTATTAGAGGAGTTAATCAAGATAAATATCTAGAGATAAATTAATTAATTTGTATAAATTTAATCTTTGATTGTATAAACAGGATTTATAGATAAAGTAATTAATTTAATTTACTTTAAATTAATTAAGGATAGAAGTAGTTAATTTAATTCATTTTAAATTAATTAAAAATGGTATGATTATAAATCATTGCTTATGAATGAATGTTATTTGATGATTGAGAGTTCAGATATGAGTGATATCTATGTGACATGTATGCTTAGTTTAAATATGATGATATTTAATTATTTGTTTGGATGATGATATTAATTATCTGATGTGATTATCTACTGTGATATTATGAATTATCTATCTGTGTGTATATTGATGATTTTGAATTAAACTGTTAAGGCTAAATAGACAACTTGGCCCTAAAAGACACGTTTTGGATTTCGATGAGACCGGGATCGGGTTTCCACATTCGGAACATCCGAAAACCACATCGATTTCAAATTAACGATAGGTCGTGAGTCTGAAGTGAAGATGAAGATTCAGATTGCAAGGGTTATCGTCGTTAACTCTGAGGGTGATTCCAAAATGAGTGTAACGAGATGATGCCTTCGGTTTCGTCCGAACACGGAACGAACTTGTATGGATTGAATGCTTTCAACACATCGTCAGGTGGGCGATGAGCATTCTAAGAATTATGTTCTCTAAAGGTAATCGTAACCTCAAGCCTCATCAACCGGGAATGGCTAAAACAGGGGAGGTGCAGCAAGGTTAGGTGGGTCATGCCCAAGCAGGACAAGGATATTCCCCTGTCTAGATGTCCCTTATTTTCGGCTGTGTGGGCGGTTGGTCATGACAACTGCCGGGGTTTATCTTGTTCGGGACTGTTCAGTAAGGAATGGTTCCGGCCTTGTGTTGCAGGGGATGAAGGGAGTAATCCTCGGTACGGTGATCTAGGCCCCGTACTGTGACGGGCGATACCCCAGTAGCCCTGCCATTGTATGGAATCCACAATCCAATAAGTGCCAACGGTTTTGATTGTATTACCCACTTTTGTGGCTAGTAGCTGGAATTTAATAGATGTAACAATTTCGGCTATTTTCTATTTACTTGAAAACCCTAGACACTATTATAATATCACAGAATTTCCTATCAAATGTTTTGGTTAACGTAAGGTAAAAACTTTTCCATGTTTATGTGTGGTGAAGTCTTACGTGATACCTTTTGTTTTCAAAAGATTTTTAAAGTTAAGCAACTTTAAACTGTTACTCATACCAGACCCATGTCTGACCCGGAGTTTATTTTTGTTTTTCATAAACTCTCAGGTACCCAAATTTTTACGGGTAGCCAAGGGATTCAGGTTAGCTTTGACGCATTCTGAAGGAGCAGTGGAGCAGGAGGCTTCAGCACCATAGATATATATATTTATAGTTCCGCTGTAGGTATCTTTGAGTTATTTGTTTGAGTTGTGTTGTATTAACTAGGCAGGTGTTTATAACTGTCTAGTATGTGATGTATTATCTGTATAACTCTGATTGAAGTTGTATATTATGTAAATACTTATGTGATTATTATAATTTATTCATTCCGCTGTGAGATTCTGATGTTGTTGTTTCTTCTTCTCTATCTTTTCTACTTTCTCACCTCTTTCTTTTCTTAAAAACGATACGGTTTCTTGGGCGTAGGAAGCGGGGTCGTGACAGTGGTATCAGAGCGCTAGGTTGAGTGAATACCTAGGCTCTTGAGTGATTTCTTTCTTGAGAGAGCGTATTTGTAATTTTGATATATATATATATATATATTTATATATTTGTTTACCTATTGTTGGGTTACCTGTCCGGGTTATCCCATATAAGTTATAAAGGTAGATAGGGTAGTGGTGTGTGTAACACAACTGCCAATGGTTGGAAGTGTAATTGTCGGGACTGTAGACCTAATACTGTCTCGAGTAATTTTTGGGACGGTGTAAGGATTTCATCGATCTCTGAAGGAAATCTGTTAAGGTTCGGAATTCATCTTTGAAGTGCAAGAGTTTGGTTGAGCTAGAATTTGGATCTGTCGGGTGGACAGAAGTAAGTCAAGATATTTTGATACATCAAGGTGTAGTAGCTGTGTGATGAGACACAGTGACTATGGATGTCTCCAACGATGTTCTTTGGAACGAGTAAGGAAGAGTGACTGCTTCGGTGTTGTGGCTGTGCTCAGCTGGATGTTTTGTTTGAGGTCCGAGTTTCTCGAAGAGCTTTAGATAGGAAATCTTAGCATCTGTGGCAGCAATGCAGCTTGGAATGTTTTCGGTGATGGCAAGAGATCTTCTGGCTTAGCAGATTTTCTGGAATGGAATTCAGAAGTAATTATGTAGAACCGTTTCTTCAATGGATTGACCACAGAAGTGTAAGCTGTTCTGATTTGTAAAAAGAGAGAGCAGTATCTTTGGAATTTGGCGGTATCGATCGCAAAAGTGACTTGCGATGGTTTGGGTGTTCTTTTGGGGTTTCAGAGATTTTTCTAGATGTCTTCTGGAGGTTAGGGTTTTGTTAACATCTGGAAATTGAGTGGGTGAAGCAGCTCAGAATTTTGGTGGAACTTCTGAGTTTTATTTTTAGAATGTGTTGACCAGTCTGTGCTTGAGATCATCATCAGCATTTTCATCTGTTCAGTCAGAGTTGCGCAGTGGAAGCATGGTGATAGCTGATTTAGTTGGGAAGCAATTGGATGTTGCAGTGTTTGGATTGGAGAGTTCTACAGGAGATTTCTCAGAATTGAAGGCCAGTTTGGAGTGCACCTGTTTAATCTTTTCTAGATGCGAGAAGTGAGTTCTATTTTTTGATTTGGAATAGAGTTGTGTTCTGAGTTTGGATAAGATTGGAAAGATCATTTTGTGGACGGTATTTGGTCCAGTTTGTTTCTAAGGACATCGGCAAGAGTTAAGCTGATCAGGAAAGGTGAAGGAAGTCCAGGATCGTTCGAAGAGTTTAGTGGATAAGTGACGGACGAATTTGGATTTCGAAGTCGGAAATGTGATGCTGGATAAGTGTTTGGTCTTCAGGATTGAATTGTCAGTTTGAATAACTGAAATTCGTTGTGTTTCATGTATCTCTAAGGGAGTACGTGTAAGATCTATCTTTGATTTTAGAGTCAGCAGTTTAGGAAATTTCGGTTTCTGATATTTTGATTTGTTTTGTAGATCTAGATGAGTGGGAACTTTGTAGTTTAGTAGTAGTATTGGATGTTTGGATTCTATAGGGCGAGTAACCCGGTATTTATACCTGGGGAAACTCGAGAGAATTCTATCCGAAATTTTGTCTGGATAGTTAGATTTGTTTGTTTGGATGAATTGGTTGCTATGATTGTTAGTTTATGGTTAATATATGCTTGTGTTTAAAATTTAAATTTTTAATTTGATTATTAAACTACCTTTGTTTTAAATTTCGGGGACGAAATTCTTTTAAGGGGGGAAGAATGTGATATCCCGGAAATTTGGGACAATATCAATTTAATAATCTACGTTAAAAATTAAATTGATTTGATAATATTTGTAATAATATATGAATTGATTTATTAATCTTCCTTTAAATAAATATTTAACTGATAATTTATCTTTTAAAAGTTAATTGAATTGCCTTCTATTTATAATATATATATCTGTATATATTGTAAATGGATAATCTTGTTTTAAATTAAATAAATAGACATGTTTTCTAATTTAAATATTTTTGATAATTTAGAAATTTGATATTCAGCTATTTAATAAATGATCATATGAATTTAGATTACTCAAGATTTAAGTTTAGTTTGTTTAAAATAATTTTAGCTTACATTTAAATTTAGAAAAAAAAAGTTTGTTTAAGTTGTTTTAAAATTTAACTTGATAAAAATAAGTAGTTTATTCATAAAGGGATAAATACTTTTATAAATCATTTGACTTAATAATGAGCTCTATTAATAATGCAAATTTTTACAAATGAACTTTTAATAAAATTGTTATTTCAACTTTAATTATATATATGTGTGTTTAAATGAAAGTTATGATTTGGAAATTAAAAATAATGGTTTCAACATGTTCAAATTAAAATAAACTATTATTATTAATATTAATAATATGTGTTAGTCTATGTTAAACATAAAAGAAAAAAAAAAAAGTAAACACACATGCTAGCAATAGAACTAAATACTTAGACTAAATTTATAACTAATAATTAAAGCAACTTTATATATGTAATATAACTTAACCAGACTAAAGAAGAAGGAAAAATCTACATACTCAAGAAAAAAATCCGATCCTAAGAAAATCCAGCGGACTTATTCACAAAGGCGCTTCCAAAATCAACATTTCAGAAGATGGTGTACAAAATTGGTATGCGTCGGCTGCATCAACAAACTAATTGAATAATGCGTTATAATCCAGGGGGAGCGTATGAAATACACTATAATGTACTCTTTTTCCTTCACTTATATTTTTTCCCATTGGGTTTTTATTAGTAAGGTTTAATGAGGCATTATCTTGATCCAGAAGAATCAACCCTCATAGTAAAATTATAAAATATATGTTACTTAAAGATGAAATCATGTTGTACTCTTTTCCTTGTTTATGATTTTTTCCCACTGGGTTTTTCATAACAAGGTTTTTAATGAGGCAATTACTCTTATCATCTTTACATACGCATATTCAAGGGGGAGTGTTGTAATATACATTAATAATAGGGATGAATATGCTAAATATGAAAGGGCATTATTGTAATCTGCACTGCATAAGTAGTCTATAAATATGGAGCTTGATTGTATTGTAAAGATATATCTCTCTCATTCAATAGAATTGTTCTCTCCCTAATTGCCTCCATTCTCTTTATTCTGTAACAAGTAGTAAAATTTTGTATGATTTATTGTATAACCCATAGCCCATAATTATAATCATTAGGCAAAGAAAATAGTTTGTGTTCTCAAAACTATTGATTAAGGGGTCTAATTATTATTTTGGATTGCTTAATTTTACTCGATGGGTCGAAGCGAATTCCGATTTATGCTAAACCGATACGGTAAATGTGGAGCTTTCTGGATTTCGGTTGAGAATAAGCTAAGAATTTGATTCTTCAAATGATTGTTTCTTGTGTATATGAAGTACATTTTTAAATTATATTAAAGTAAAGTAAATTATTGATTTGATTAAAGTAAAGTAAAGTAAATTATTATTTTATGAAAAGTATTGATTTGATTCAAAATTTTAGTCAAGGAATTCTATTTGTAAAATAAAATTCTTTTGACTCTTTTGATTATTATGTATTTTGGCTTATTATGACATCGAAACACTTTTTCTGTCGAAAAGGGAAGGATAAGCTCCATGAGGAATAAACTAACCAATATCATATGAAACATGTATGAAAAGTACGCAGTAGTTTAACAATTTACAAACATCATAGCATTAACATAACTAGAACGAAAATTAGTAAATGACCTGATAATCTCCACAGCATCTCCAACGAAAATTAGTAAATTACAAACATCATAGCATTAACATAGCAGTAGTTTAACAATTTGCCATCCAGCTTGCTCCTAATCTCCACAGCATCTCCTGAATTCCAGAATGACCTGATAACCTGACTCTAGACTACCCGTGTGGAAATTGGTGGGCACCTACAGTTTAGGAAGGGAACAATAAACTCCAGGTCAGTCATGGGACTGATGTGAGAACTTAAAACAGTTTATCTTTAAAAACAAACAAAGAAATATTTTAAAATAGATCCGTAATGCTTTTAGAAAATGTAACTACCATAAGGCCTCCCGCCACACACACAATGCAAATGAAGAATTGGAGGAGATTTCTCCTTATGATAGTCAAACATGCTTGATACACAAATTTCTTTGATATTATTACTATATGTGCAAAGTGTAGGAAAACATTTCGAAAGTATAATATAAATCTTAACCAGCATAGACATTCCGAACTATGCCTACTATAGCTACTATCCAAACAGTGGTGACCACCATAAGTAAATGACAGGTTCTACCACTAAAACCGTACAAGGTGCATATTGAAGTTTGGATTTCCAACAAATGGTCAGGCCAAGGAACTTCCCATTGCCACATGGGTACGCCTCTGGAAAGACGCCCCGAGAACCTAACCGGATCTCTGCCAACATAAGTTCAGGTTACCTCTGAACTAGGTAACTATTGACACGAGTATGCTATCCCCCGGTCGTAACCGACCTTTATCCCGGGATTCACCAACAACCATAAAGAAATAAATTTTGCAGCAACCACATAGGTTAAGTATCTGAGCTCCATACCATAATACCACCTCTATCCAGAAGGAAATGTACATACCCTATGGGGGCGCTATCCCCAAATAACCTTGCTGCATTCTTTCAGTTTTGACCATTACCGGGTTGTGAGGTTCGACGAAGTCTCGTCCGTAAAGCTACGCTTTTCACAAAAGCCATGTTTTGATCAACAAATGATCAGCAGCACTCAGCATGCAACGTTACCACTGGGAATATATCACTAGTAACCATCAACTACATAACCTCTAAGCTCGTACGTCTCAGAGAAGGGTGTTAAGCTAAGAGAATAAATTCACCGCCACCAACAGAAATGTATTTGATAGAAACCAGCTTTACATCTCAAATTGTAACATCAGACACACATCCATACAAGTCCATTCCGGGATCGAGCGGAACCGAAGGCACTTCCAAAGAAGTCCTTGTTATCCGGATATTCACTAATCACGTCCGGAATTCCCATCACAAAGGGTGATAAAATCTCTATATAGGGGATCAGCCGATGCAGAGACATTCGACGGTAATCCTTCCGTTTCTGAAAATATCCGGTCTTCAACACCGGTCTTCAAATGCTATCCATTACGACGTATCACTATTCGGAATGGGATTTATGACCCAAAGGTCCTCTCTGACTAAACCGAATAACGAGCGCTTATTTTAAAATAAGTGTAGCACTCAAATTCAAGCAAATCACAACAAATACCCATTTAAAGGTAAATATTGATAGTCAGTTATTTAACTATCAATAGATATGCACAACATCACCAGATTGCAAATAATTTCCTAAATTATTTATTTTTCAAAAATATCTTTACAAGATATATTTTTTCCACACGTCAACCATTTGAAAACAAATTTCAAATCACGTTTCACCTTTATGACTTTTGAAAACAAATTTCAAATCATTTTCCTAACACGGAAACACTTCCAAATACTTATTCATTTTCACTGGAAATTTGCCGAGTTCAAATACTTTAAAATAATTTATAACACTTATCCAAAATATATCGGGAAAACACTTTGAAATAAAACTATTTTTCTTTAAACACTTTACTTAAAATATTAGTTATAAAAATATTATACCAGTATTACATATAACTTAAGTCCAAACCAATTTTCAAAATAAAATTAGTAGATAGAGTATAACTATTTAAATAACTATTTTCTAAAACAATTATTGATTAAATCTTAGAAATAATCATTTCTATATCAACTTAATAAATCTTTACTTAAAGGATTCAAAACAATTTAGGAAGTAAATTTCTCCAAAGTATCCTTTTCAAAACCAATTCTAGAATTATATATATATGTATGTATGTATGTATGTATATGTATATGTATATGTATATGTATATGTATATGTATATGTATATATCTTTCAAAGCTATTCAGAAATTTTATTCGGCTTTCCAGGGAGAATACACATTCATTTTAAAATGGTTCATTTAAACCAATTAAATAAATCCTTACCGATTTACTTTAAATTTACGTTCCAAATCCGTAAATTTATTTCACGCTTCAGAAATAAATTAATGTTTATTTTTAAACAAAATTTCCTTTTCTTTATAAATTCCATGTGAATTCACATTTCCAAAATATCTATTGATATACGATTCCAAATCGATTTCAAATATTCACTTCCAACAACAATTCAAATTTTCAGTTGATTTCAAAAACAACCAAATCAAATTCCATATTGATTTCCAAGAAATTAAACACCGAGTGAATTTCATTCAAATCTTAAATTGAAACCAATTTCTACTAAACCCCAAATCAATTTTCAAATTGATTTCAAATTCTTTTCAAAACACCTAATAAATTTCCAAATGGATTTTCAAAAGATTTAAATTCAAGCACAAAAAAAATCAATTCCCAAATGGGTTTCAAATTTTATTTCCTTTTAAAAAAACGAATTCTTTTATTTTTCAAACTCTTTAAAATCCGTATTTTGAATAAATTCTTCAACCTTTGAATAATATTACCTGAAATCCATTTATTAAAGCTTTTCCTATATTTTGAAATTTTATTCTATAAGATTATAAATACACTTTATTATTTTAGAATTCCTTCTTTTAAATTTATCCAATTCTCAAAAAAAAATTAATATAAACTTTCAACCTGAATTTTTCAACAATCAAATTTTTATTTATTTCCGGTATTTAACGATACCAAAATTATATTCGGCTAAATTTTAGCCTTCAACGATTTCAATCACAAAGATAATCACACAGAGATTATAAATAATCAACACAGAACATTGAAACAAATTCAATTATTTGAGGAATCTAGTTAGATCCCTCCAACCTATTTCTCTGCATCCACAGATGTTCGCACAATACCAATCCCGTTTCAAGACGGGATATCGCAGTACTTGGGTTTATATAAAATATCATCCGCTATATAATGCGGAAAATCAACTCCAAGTACATATATAATACCAATTCCACTTCGAGGTGGAATATCACGGTATATGGGTTTAATATAATAACCTCCGCTTAATATGCGCCGTATAGGGTCTATTTCAATACAACAGATAGCAATTTATCATCCAAGCATATAATCAACACAATCAAGCAATTTTAAATCTAACTATTTAAAATTTAAATCGAAACAAATTCGATTGAGTGAGAATTTATCACCTTGCTTCCAATACAGTTGCAGTGTTTCGTTCCGAATAAAATTAAACACGCGTTTAATTTTACCCAAATTTTCACTAGCTCAAATAAATCCCAATCCAGCTCTGTTGCATAGTGCTCGTCAATACGAATCCAATGCAAGTCGTTTCGTCCAAAACGGACCTCGTATGAAAAAGTTATAGTGTTTTAAAGATTACACGATTTTAATGTAAAGCCATTTCATTTTTTATTTTATTTTTCTTAACCTAGAATCAATCCAGGTCGTTGCTATTTGCTTCTCCTCCAACAGGTAATCCACGTTCGAACAAACCCATTGAGCCGCCACCTACCCCCAATTATCGCGACCACCACACCGCCCTAGAGGCCGATCAAACACCATCGATACATGTGCTAACCCTAGCTCCTCCCACGGCCCAAACGACGTGAAGCTCGGTCGAGCATTTCACTCTAAATTCGTGCACGAACTTCGGCCGTTCGTAGCCATTTTGTCGATGATCCGCCGCATTGATTTCAAGCATAGCCGTTGAATAGAAAGATCTTGATGCTCTCTACAAGTTTCGTTTAGGATGTTTCTTGTAAAAGTTGATGGATGAGGAGATAAACGAGGAAGAAGATGGTGTATTGTCGGCCATTGAAGAATATGATAGCGTCTAAAGGAAGATAGGGTTTGCAAATAGAAGATAATGGGTCCTCTTATTGAAAATTCTGAAACGCTATTCACCCGAAATTTTTCCGAACTTCAAACGAAGCGTGCCGACTAACGTTTCTAGGGTTTAACCCATGTTCCAGACACAATGGAACATGTTTCAGAAACTAATTTGATCATATGTGCGAGTTACAGAAATAAACGATCAAATTTAAATTAAATCGGTTAAACTAATTTCTATGCGTTTTGGCTTGCCCCGGACAAACCGTAAATCCGATTGACACGAAATTTGAAATCTTACAATAATTTAACATTACGGATCCAATGAAACTAGTTTCGCTGAAATCCGAGACTATTTGAAAAATGACTATTTTTACTCGTCAATTAAATATTAAAATATTCAATTTCTGCAAATTAACTTTTAATTCAATTTTAAAAGTTCTATAAATCATTCTAACTCCAATATGATTTAATACAACTTTACAAATCAATTTTAATCACATTAAACCCAATTTTCAATTATTTCTGTAATCTCAAATATTAAATTATCGATTTAATTACCCAATTAAATCTAGATATTCGAAATATAATTTATTCGACTTACAAATTTTACTTGTTAATATTTAAAATCAACTAAATATACGAATTTCAAATGACAGGAATTCTGGGTCGTTACAAATTGTGTATTCAAATCCGAGTCAAAACTGTAAATGCAAATAGAATGGTCTATATATAACCTACGTATTTATTTCATTGGTTTCTTAATTACACCAATAGATAATTCTAGTGGGTTTTATACTCAATTCTTAAAAGTTTGAAATTTTCTTTGTTGTAAATTCTTTTATAACGAAATACTTTTACATCGAAATAATTTTAGATTGAAAATACTTTTGATAACTCGATGATTCAATAAGTTTATCCTTGTTCTTATAGAATCCAACAATACATTGATCAGACGTAAGATTAGAAATCTCTAAGTACTTAGTAGATCTGTTTCAACACCCAGTGATACTTGAAAAACTTTTAAAAATAAATGTGGAAAGCACAACTCGAAAATCAATTATGGATCGTAGTTACACAATGGTTACACCTCTATCCCAGAGGAAACATCTGTAACTTTCGGTAATCTCTACCCCGTGAATTACGCCATGCAAATCAAATCACCCATGGATCATAGTCTACATAACGGTTACGCCCAATGGTTGCGTCTTTATCCCATAGAAAATATAGTAGACTATAGATAATCACCGCCACCTCGAATTACGCTATGTGCATCGCAGTTTACTTAGTGGTTTTACCATATGGTTACGTCGCTATCCCAACGAAAACATAGCAAACTGCAGGCAATCTCCGCCATCTCGAATTAATCCAAATAGACCGACCATAAATCGCAACTACACAATGGTTACGTCGCTATCCCAATGAAATCATAAGTAGACTGTACCCATGACGCCCCACAAATTACGCTATGCTAATCGAATCATAAGACCATAGGTTACGCAATGGAATTTGAAGGAACTCATGAGTTTATGTCCGGACGATCAAAATCAATCAATAGAATGAATCCACCAGATAGAATGAATCCACCAAGTGGATTATCGGAAATCACGGAGGGTACTTCCCATATCTGTTACTTTGAAATATATCATACTATATATATAGTGCCATTTCCAAATCACAACTTCAAATATCACACTTATATAAATTCCATTATATATAAGATTTCATTTCCAAATCGAGTACTTTACAAAATCAATAATCTTGAATATATCATACCAATCCTATATAAATTTTGTTATATATATATACACATACATATATATAAGATTATCACTTTTTAGATTGAATACCTTTCAAAATCAATAGTTTTTGAAATAACTTCATACATATACAAACCATTATCATATAAAAGTCGACAACTTCCAAATCAAATATTATTATAGAGTTAAAAGTCTTTGAAATCAATCCATTTCAAATATCTTTCAAAACCATATATGATCTCAATAATCATTTTTCCTTTCAAATCACATATCATTCAAATTCAAAATTTTCCAAATTTTAAATCAATAGTTTTTCACAACTTCAGTTTTCCGTTTATATCAAATTCGGATAAAATCAAATTTCGATCTAAACCGAATTCTTCTCAAAATCTTTTTTTTCTTTCATAAACATTTACTAGGTTCAAACTTTTTCTTAATACACGTTCCATTATAAACCTTTCCAACCTATTTTTCATATTTATACAAAGTCAGAACTGCTTACAAAAATCAATTTGCGAAAAGTAAGATTTTATAATTATTTACTATGTTCAAGACATTTCTTAAAATTCTTTCCATTTAAAAACATCTCAAAATTAAATTTTGCACTTGTATAATTCAAAATAAACTTATACACTTTACTTATCAAAGTATTTAGCTTTTAAAAAAATTCCAACTTCCATTTGTCTTTATTTTAAAATTTTCCAAACTAAACTTTATATACTTTCCAACATACTTAACTTTGGAAATTAATTCTCAATTAGGTAGTGTTCGACTATTCATAATAGTCAGAAAAATCAAATTCCAATTCAAAATTGGAAAACAACAGTCAAACATCTCATAAGATGCACAATCAATTAATCAATCCTAATGCATAGATTGATCTGATGAAAGTGAGATTTTAAGCTATAATTTTATGAAAGTTGAAATAAAACCATAGATTAATTATTTATTAGATAAATTGTTGAAAATCAGTTAAGTCGTTTCTTGATTAAGAATTGCTTTTTGTAAATATGAAGTTTGGCATTTTAAAATTTTCGAATTTGAAAGAGGACGTATAAATTGGAAACAGTAAAGATTATTTTATTGTTGAAAAATCTTTCTATCATTTCTTGTTTCTAAATCAAGATATTAAAGGAATTTAAATATCTTGAATACTTTATGATTTTGATAGTTTAAAGTGTAAAAGAAATTTGTGTAATAAAGAATGAAAAGTGATTGTGGAAGCAGTTTTTTGGAAACTTTAAAAGTAAGAAAGTAATTAAAGCAGAAGCTATTTTGTATTTTTAAAAGATTTGGATAATGTGGTTAGTATTAAATGATAAATAAATAAAATTGGTTAGAATTAAATACCTTAAGGAAAATTTTACATTAACGATAAAATGTAAAATTAGAAACTCATAGTTGGAAAGGAAATTTATTTAGAGCAAGATATTTAAAACAATAAAAGGTATTTTTGAAATTTTGTAGGAAGGTGGAAGTTATGATAAATAAACCATGAGAATGTTGAATTGCATAGTTTTAACTTTTCAAAAAAAAGTTAGTCATAGGGGTAAATAAATTTTTACTTAATGTGTATATAAAGATTTCAAAATAAGTAGTTTTTATAGAAAAGAATAATAGTATTATAATTGTTTTGAACTATGTTCAAAATTGAAAATTTATTGTTTATTGAGATGACAATAAATTTGAAGGCATTTGATATAAAGTACCTCCTATAAGTGTTATGTTATTTTCCATTTCATTAGAAAGGCTTATAATGCAATTATAATCACACAAGTTAGGTTCTAAACTCATTTTCGAAAAATAAGTAAGAATATTTGAGTTTTTACACTAAATAATTAGGCACAATATAAGGGTAAAAAGTGGTCTTAAATACCTAAGCTTGTTAGATAATGAAATTTTTAAATTTACGAATTTTGGCTTTCTAGAAAAAATGAATTTGTTTATTATAAAAATCAGTCTAAAGAAATTTTATAAAAGGACATTCTCAGGGTAACATTTGAGATTGAAATAAGAATTTATAAAACAGCTTCGTTGTAGAAAATTTTGTTTTAAAAAAAACTAGTTGTAATAGAATAACCATAATTTTTTAGTCTTTAATACGATCATTTTGATTCTTTTTGGGTTCGAAAGCTATTTCAACAAAGAACAATTATTATTTTGTCCATTTCATCAAATTCTGCAATATTTTATAGTTAAATACTAGTTTAAGCTAAACTAGAAACTTTGACGTGCTATTTAATTTCTGGATTATGACATCAACTTATTTTGATCATAGCTTTTGAATGGAAAGTCCAATTTGAGTAATTTTGCTCTTTCTAGAGAGCTAAGATAGTGAAGAAAACTTTTGTTTTGATTTTTACAAGATTTTCAGTTTTGCTATGCATAAAGTGACCATCAATATAATTGACTTAATGATCTAGTACAAATGTTCAAAAGTGATAGCTTAATTTAATGTGTTTATACAGTGGTGCTTAATGCAAAATAATTTGGATAATGGGTGATCATCGTACAACCTAATTTAATTTTTTTGAAGAGAAATTTTTATGCTTAACTTTATGCAGAAAGGGAAAGTGGAATTTAGAAACTTTTTACATTTTTATAAAGTAAGGTGTAGATGAATGTCTCACTGGTTTGGTAATAATTGAAATTCTTGTATTGAGAAATAAATTGTATAAATTTATTTTGCGACATAAATGTATGAATTTAGTTTATGTTTTAAGTGTTGTGGTTTTTTGGGATACACTTCATACCACCGAGATTCTCCGAAGTGACTAAAAATTTCAGCATTTTAGAAATAATTGAGTAGTAAAATTTTGTATGATTTAGTGTATAACCCATAGCCCATAATTATAATCATTAGGCAAAGAAAATAGTTTGTGTTCTCAAAACTATTGATTAAGGGGTCTAATTATTATTTTGGATTGCTTAATTTTACTTGATGGGTCGAAGCGAATTCCGATTTATGCTAAACCGATACGGTAAATGTGGAGCTTTCTGGATTTCGGTTGAGAATAAGCTAAGAATTTGATTATTCAAATGATTGTTTCTTATGTATATGAAGTACATTTTTAAATTATATTAAAGTAAAGTAAATTATTGATTTGATTAAAGTAAAGTAAAGTAAATTATTATTTTGTGAAAAGTATCGATTTGATTCAAAATTTTAGTCAAGGAATTCTATTTTTAAAATAAAATTCTTCTGACTCTTTTGATTATTATGTATTTTGGCTTATTATGACATCGAAACACCTTTTTTTGTCGAAAAGGGAAGGATAAGCTCCATGAGGAATAAACTAACCAATATCATATGAAACATGTATAAAAAGTACGCAGTAGTTTAACAATTTACAAACATCATAGCATTAACATAACTAGAACGAAAATTAGTTCATGGAGTTCAAACTGATGATGCTTAAATAGATAGCATGATAACTAGCATAGAAAGAGAAAAACATCAACAACAAAATATAAAGTTTCAGACTAGCAAATCCATTGACATAGATCGTATGTGTAAAAGTTTGCGACAAAGTTCGCATTGATTCATAGATGGATCGTGAGGTTTCAGTAGATCTATACTAAAAGGACTCCATAAAAACTCTGATAAACAACATGCTTGGGTTTTGTGCACCTAACACGGTCATCAGCTGTCACATTTGTGCATCAACTCCCACCCACTGTCACATTTGCAAGCGCACCATAATAGTCAGCATGTCAATAACTAGGCTTTGGGCCTTCCTAGTAGATCAGCACTGGGAGAAAGAAAATCAACATGTCTACTTATTCTTACAACATCATAACCATCGGGTAAGAAACCATTGGCCTAGAACTAGAATACAAACCGCATACAGAAAAAGGTACAATTTATTTAGCTAATAAAATTAAATTCAATATTTGTTATCAATCTGAAACAATTTCAACAAAAGCAAGTAGTTCAAACAGCAACTTAATGCACAATATTCAACAGTGAAACTCCACTAGTGTTATGCGAGCTATTCACAGAACATAAGCAAGCCTATAAGAACCACTAATACAACAGTATCATACGTAAATAACTAGTGTGAACCCGTGCTACGCATACGGAGTTCATCACATAATTTGTTCAGTGCTATGATTTAAATCCTCGAACACTACTAGAAAGAATATTGTAGCCAAAGAGTTCGTGAATGGAGTTTTTTATTAAAACAAAAGATTTTTCTCATTTGTGTACATATCATCCTATACACAACTGTAGATATCCATAAAAATAGATATACAATTAAGAATGTGCTACGTATGCACTTCACGTGATTAAGAACAATATATAAATTTTATACCAATCACACCCCATGGAATCTAACTGCAAACTAAATCCATCACGTTGCCACTCTAATATATAGCTATTAACTAATAGATATTGCAATGATATTATAGTAGCTGTTTAATGAAAAATTAGTATGATCGACTGTGATATCAAAACTAACCTTTATGAAATTGCAAAAAAAAATCAAACTAATAACAGTGCAAAAGCTAATCGGTAAAACGTGATGCCTGCTATTTATAATTCTGACAATTAAGTACAATGAACAGAGACGAACTGAACAAATTTAAAAATACAATCCATCATCATTTGAATTACTGCAGCAAAAAATGACAGCACATATACGATCATGTGATGGAATTGTTGAAATGCTAAAAGTATACAACCACGACGTAGAGTATAATACATCTTCTGCAAGGAAAGCAAGTAGCATCCATAGCTTAATAGGTGTGATGCAAAGACTTTGTCTTCTTGTACCTATTTTTGCTGTGGTTGAATAGAAAGCACAACGTTAAAGAAATGTTCCATGGAGGATAATGTAAAGAACAAACTACTGTAATACATACAGACACAGATAGGTATAGGATTTACAATTTAAGTTGTTGTAACCTTTGTATTAAATGTGTGCGACCTATATACCTATTAATTAGCAGAAACTATTTATAAATGTTTGATTTATATATTTTATTTTAGTAAGCAATGACAGTCAGTAACTTGAAAACTATGCATATTAGAAGAAATAGTGAAACGTTGATAGAAACTTTTTTCTCAATGCGCATAACAAGTAGTAGATACTTTTTATTGAATGCGTTACTAAATTACCACAAATTACTGTAATCATTGTTCATTTCTGTTAACTGCATGAATTTGTATCAACAATGATAATTACACGGCTTCAACTACAAAATATAAATAACAGTACCTATTTAAACCTATGTGTTGGCTCTGAATGGCATATTTAAAAAGCTGATTATGAAATGATCCAAAAAATGAAGAATAGTACAACTGAGAAAAATAAATGTACCTTTGAAACTAAGATTACATACATGATTGTATTCCTTACTGCATACCAATCGAAAATCTGCAACGTTTATGTACTATATACAAATGGTAATATGGAGTGATTATAAAATGTACTGCAGTATATATACATGCACAGTTTTACATGGCATTGTGGAGATAAGTTTCACACAAATTGTTGGCAAGTCATACATACATCAGAAGCCAAGTATTAACAAAAAGATACATTACAGTCAGGAGATCATGGACAACAAAAAGATTGGTATGCATAGTTTAGTCGTTGAGGAACATCAAGTATGAATTTGCATGAGCTTCAAGTTCAGCAGTCTTTATTCCACCATTGTGTCAGTGATCCTACGTTAAATTGGAGAATCCTTAACTAGGTTGCCTTATGTCAGTGATCCAGTTGAGTCCGAAGATTGATATGGAGCTGGTATTACTGAATCCAAAAGACAAACCAGTGAGATCCGAAGGTTTCTATTCAAAGAATCACTAATAAATGTGGGACTTTTGTTCCTGTGTTTCTCTGACAGTCTTGTGGCATAAAATCTGCATAATCTGAGTTTGATATAAATTCAGTTAGAGCACAACCAACAATGGTTTGTTCAGTTGAAAAACTAATCACGTAACCAACTATTGCTTGTTCAGTTGGTTGTGCCCAGTTTTAGATGATTTCGTGGCTGGTTCACTGAACAAAAGATTAATTTTTTAACGGTAATGAGTTTGCCGATTTATTTTAAATACGGGTACCGGTTTATTTAAAACGGCAAAGACTTTGTCGTTTTCTCCAATTTTGCATGCAAGGTGAATAAGACTTCAAAAACTTTGCCGTTTTATTTAATATTTGGAATAAAATGGTAAAGCCTTTGCCGTTTTATTTATTTTTTAAATTTTTTTAAATACTGGTCTGTGATTGATTTTCCTCTCCTATTTGCAAAGCTCATTTCGTTTACACTCATTAGTTCAGTGTAAAGATATGAGAGAGAGAAAGTGAATATGTTTGTTGTTGGGTATGGTCTTAGCATTAAGCTTATATGCCCATAGGCCTTATGCTTACAGGGTATGCATATTCTATTATATGTTTGTAAGCAGTAAACATTTTCATACCTTGTTAAATCAGTCATAGGGCTACCACCTCAAATTTTGAAAATTCAAATTCTTCATTACAAATTTTTAACAGGCCGACTGATCGGACATAAGCGAATACTTGTTCATCAAATATAAAGGGTATGTCGTACTATCACAAACTCACTTATCAGAAAGTAAACATCAACCTGTTCCTTTCAGTAATTCGGTTTCTTCTTTAGACCATCTATTTGCATGCTTTTTACTGCAAGGGTTATAGCGTGGATAATAATGAAACCCATATGAGTACACTGGAATTTAGAAGTAATGCAATTTTAACAACATTTGTGCCCTTGTGAACATTATATGACTTTCAGGCTTCAACAAAGATGCAAGAAACATCTGCATCGATTATCAAACAAAAATATTAACTAAAAGAGTAAGGATTCAGCTGAATACTTCTTAATTTTAAATTGTACATCAAAACTACTTCTATTAAAAAAAGTCTTATTTGTTAAAAAAATATTATTTATTAAAAAACATCTTATTTATTTCTTACGAAAAAATCACATTGTTTGTAAACGTCATGATTTTGTACTTTAAAGCTTATGATACTTGATGTTTTAAACGTTTTGCATTGTTTATACTAACATATAAAGGTATAAATGTGATGGTGTACACTTCAACTTATAAAGTTGACAAAGTATGTTAAATGTACTATTTGCTTCCAGTTAACAATAAAACAAATAATGTGAATACTGTAAAAGTAACCCGAGCTTCATATTTCTTGATCTTGAAAGACATCAGTTAAGCATATTGTCATACCTGCATCAAAGAAGAAGCAAACTAATAGGAATGCAAAATCCATAAATACAATGTGCTCGGAAGTAGCAGATCCATGTCCTACTTTGCAGTTACAACCTAGTACCCAAATCAGATACAGTAGTCATGAAACAGTATATATCTGGTATATTGCTTCTATCCTACATAACAATATAAGGTATAATTGGCCTTCTGCCTTATTAAACACAATGTGTTACCATCATTATATCTTCCTGCCAGAGGGATCAAAATATTCTATGAACTAAGAAACAACCAATATTTAAGTTTCATATGTGCAGACTACTTGAGATTGACAAAGATTACTAACTTATCCATGTCTTTTTCCCAATTTCCTGATCTGTAATATTTGTAAAAAACCTCTCTTTTATATGGCGTATTCATGTTAGTCAATATGGTTATGATTTTTTTCATAAAATATAATTATTAAGCCTTTTATATGGGCATCTCAAACATTTGATTTGAGCATTTCGTTTGATTCTTTTCATGCCAACAGTAATCTACACTTCGCTCTAGCATGACGCCACAACTGCAGTTTTATCTTATTAGAAAAGCATCATATCACAACTTTTATTGGAAAAATATATAGAAACTTAACTAAAACCAGGTATAATAACAAATGTTGCACTGATAAGCTCGCAACACTCACATTATTTTATATACATTAAAAAAAAGGTTTTACCGTAATCTAAATTTAACAGTCGGGGACAAAATTTAACAGTAGGGGTTTGTGGTAGTAGTTACAGCCCAACAGCAAGAGTGGTTTTACTCATGAAAGAAGTATAAGCTAATTGGTAATTGATTAGACATATGTGAATAATATCTGTTTCAATTAACAAACTGTTAGAGAATTTGTGAATGGACAGAAAAAGGACTGTTGAAGTGCATTTTGTTTGGGAAAAGAAAAAGTGAAATCAAAGTGGTATACGCTATTCTACCTTACTTAGATCTTACTCATACTTAGTAAGAAGCCTATCGATTTTGGTTCATTTTTCCTGGCTACGGAAAAAGAGGTGCCTAGTATACCATTCAGAGGAAATGCATGGTGAACCTTTCATTCTTCTTATGTGAGTCGAAACTGAATATTCCTGAAATCGTGATGCCATAATCAGAAACTGCAATGTGCAGAAATATTATTCTAGGTTCATAGGTTGCTTCTGTATATAATATACTGTCAAATTATATTTGTCAACATGGTCAAAATATATATGGACCCATTTACAACTAAGTACATATGGTACAATATATAAATACAACCATTTCAGCAAAACGTAGAAAATATACATAGTTAAGGATAGTAATATATATTTTCTTTAATCCTAGTTAAGAAATATTCTGTCCAACAGTTCAATACTTGTCACTATATATAAATCCAGCTTATGTGTGTGTATTTTGCCAAACAGTCAAAATATTTAAAGAGTAGCTAAAGAAAACAATACTTTGGTATAAGGCAACAGTATTTTATCATTTTGATATGCACAATATTACTGCACTACGTACAGAGCGCAATAAAAGCTGCCACAGTAAGCCGCCCTAAGCTAGTAGTAAATACAAACAGCACAAAACAATTGTAACCTGAGCCGTGGACAATTGTTGTCAGTACATGACCCAAATTAGTATGAACCCAACCCAACAGTATATTTTAAAAAATCAGTGTTTTGCTGGTTTTACTGACGGAAGACAACTAAAAACAATATAAGGGATTAAAACAATAAAATACTAAATACAAAATACTATTTGGAAGCAGGAGCTACAACAACACTTGAATTATTCAAGCATGTTGAACATTAGATTATTGATGATACTCACATTACAATTAAGTTGATATAGTAAGTAATAATAAAATAGTGCACTTTAGTGGACCGTAACATTTGTTATCCTTACACTTTCCATCCTTGTATTTTTTGACCACAATACTTTTTGCATTCACCTTTGATAGTGCACCACTTTGGATATAAGCCCTCAACATCAGATCTGACCGTTTCTGCTTATTTGAATAAATATTGGATCAGTCAAAAATATATTCCTAAAAAATACAAAACCATCATAAGTCTATCCAGATTTTTCAGAAGCAAGGATCCCAAAATTTATTCTAGAATGGGTTAGTGAACCAATAAAATAGAGATCTTATAGTTAATGGAATGACTACTGTATAAGACTAATAAATCTTTATAAATGCAATATATATAATCGGGAGTTCATATTTAGCGAACATACTAATTTCTTTCAAAAAATAAAATATTACTAAAATTACGTTCGCCTGGGTTTTGGTACAGAAACCTTTTTACATGTTCTCACCAAACACCACTACTAAAAAATCACTAAATGAACCCCAAAGAGAAGAAAAGAAAAAAGAAAATCATTATACTTCCTAGGCATGGCTATAGTTCATAAATAAATGAGCACTGGAGTTGCATACACAAAATGTGAGGGAGGGAGGAGTTGGTTCAAAACTATAAAAGAAATAACAATTCATGATCAAAAATAGTGTTAGAACCATAAAAACTCCACGTGACAATTCACTTCAGTTGGGGAAGGAAGGAAATTAAATCGGTAGTGATGATCATGCTTATCAAAATTAGGAATCTTAAAATAGACATCTCGTTTAGAAAATTTTCAAAGTAAACAAATCGTGTAATCTTAGGTGATCATCCTTTGAAAATTCTTAAGTTGATCATGCCAATTCTGACTGCAAGTACACCACATGTGCAACATCTTTCTCTACCGTCACTGTCGTATGCTTGAAAAGCATGTTGCAGCAGCTGCCAGCTGCCAGTTACCATCCCTCAGAGAAAGGATGCATGTTTGCATATTATTTCTCTTTAAATACATACTAATGAACATCTGTGTGAATATTTAAATAAATGAGTTCGTTGAATTCATGAATTATACAAATATTTTAACATGTGTGAAGTTAGTGACAACAATTTTGGGTGAGAAAAAAGCTAACCTCCAGGTAGATAGTGCATAATTACAGAGTAGGTGAAGATTAGCCCGACAAAATACGACATGAACTATCTATTATTAGTAATACTAAAAAAAAATGTTCACTTATGCAGGCGTAGGCATGGAAGTGAGTGGCTGCAGATCAGGGCTTTCAGAGAAATGTCAACTTTTGAACTTGTATGAGGTAAGAACGTGGAGTTAACTCTCAGTATCAATGCATACACCACCGATCGAACTGTTAATTCGGATTTTTACCTTGTGATGAGCAAGAAACAGTTCGAATGGTTACCTGGTGATGAGCAAGAATAAGTAGCTGTATAAAAAAAATAGGTTTCAAGGGTAGTAAACTAAGAAATATGTAAGCTAAAATTATAGTGAAAAAACTTAACATTACTGAGGCAATTCCTTTACTTAAAACATTTTCATATTCAATGTTATGAACTATATGTATTCATTTATCGTTCAGTTATTCTATTAAAAAATTATAATTGAACAAATCAATGACTTGGACCGTGTAACTGACTAAATACGTTCATCATTGTAGTACATAATAGTCATGCTTAGAACTTGCAGATGCGGTGCAAATTCTCAAAGTTGAATCTTGCAATTATCAAAATGAAACCAACAAATTTATTAATATAAAGTTGAAATTTCAATACTCAAATGACAGAGTGAAACAAAAAATAAAGAACCTGAATTATCGATGGTTACAACATGGGCCTCGGAGACAAAATGACAGAGTGTTTGTCTCTTTGAAACAACCTGAAATTTCTTGAATTCATATTGAAGATAGGAGATCGGTTTCATTTTTTGAAAAATAGGCACTTTATTACTTATTTTATCGAATTAATAATGGAAAAGAAAAGTAGCATCGCAAAAGGAAACAATACCTTGATGGGCGATCGTCAAAAAGTAATGGATAAAAATACTTTCAGTTTTTGACAGAAGCATCATTAGTAACTTGTAAGAACATTGATCTGAAGCTTATTTCACAGCTCCTTCCATGGCGTATATGGTCGTTTCCTTCACTTACATGAAAAGATAAAATAATAATAGTACTGTCAAAGTAGATTTTACTATACCAATCATTGATTCTTTATGCATCATGATTTTAGTGGATCTTCTCTGAGAAGGAAATATATCTTCCATAGTTGTAGCCAAAAGACATGTACAATTCATATATTTTGAAAAACAGATGAAACACATAAATATGAACACTTGCTTTCTTCCTTTTATATAAAGTCAATAATAAAACAAAGAATCATATGAATGTTATGGTTGTGAAGCTGTACAATAGTAAATCATATTTACAAAGAAAGATATATATATATATATATATATATATATATATATATATTCATGATCATATTAAACATTTACACAAAAATTAAAATATATTTCACAATGTGGGACTAATATGTTTGTTCCTATTTCCAATAAACAATCCGTTTCAATATATAAGCATGCATGGTTACAATTGAACATTTATCATGTCAATCGTAATTGCGATCATGCTTATTTATTTGGTATTCAAAATGGTGGATAAAATTGTGCGCCGTAGATAGCGAATGTGTGTCCAACAAAATAATTTAATTGAAGGTTGAACCACCTTCAGTTGTTGTTTGTGCTCTTAATACCACACGTTCTATAAGACTTTTATGTGATATAAGATGACTTTAGCAACACATAGGTTGATATGTTTTAATGATGTTGATTTCTACAGTTTTGCTGCATACCAAATTTCTGTCATTGGAAAAGCATACGACACCCACATGTTTCTCATTTAATTTGGATGCTACATTATTTTATGCAACAAATTTAGTAATCCCAGTATATTTATTCTTCATATCTATTTCCTCCTGATATACAAAAACACAGGTGCTAGCATGAAACCAATCTTAAAATAAATCATGATACAGAGAAGTTTCCTAAGATTTGGGCACCATCATAAGCAATTTCTATACAGATATCTCCTAGTTTTTTCCAATAAAAAATCAGACATACAACTTACTTTAAAACCATTGTACACTTAAAGTTATACAAAAGTTGACTAACATAAGTTAAATTGTCGAAAATTCCTGGAAAACATAACGAAAAGAAAAGGAAAAGGATCTACCTTTGAAAACTCATTTCAAATATTTATGTAAACATCAAATTGCAGGCTAAGTATCAGTTTAGGCGCAGAAGTGACCATTTGTGTAAATGTGAATGCTTAAAGAGATTGAGTGATTCCAAAATTTATCTTAAACAAATTGAGTGACTTATACAAATAGCACATGTTGTACGGTTTCCAAGGCATTGACAAAATAACTTAACAAAATAGGATTGCTTTAAATAATCTGGTAGATTGAACAATAAATTGGTGAATCGATAAATGAAAAAAATTGGGTTTTCCCAAAAACGTACCGAAACTGGTAGAAACCGTGAAAAATCTGAAACTCAAATCCTTAAGTATGAGACTTTCTCGACCACCGACGGGAAAGAGGTTGATTGTGCATAGTTTTTCTAAGCCAATGGAATTGCAAGAAGACATCAATGTTCCAAATAGCAAACTATATCAAAGCAGCAACTAATCAAATGGAAGGATTCAATTTTTTAGAGGATTTGTTGGAGTTTTTGTTTAGGATAGGTGAATCGATTGAATTAAGAGCAAGGGTTAAGTAAGAAACTTTCAGTATTATAATTAAAAAAAGAGGATCGTTGATTTTCTAGAGGATGAGGGGAAAAGGACGAAGCGGAGAGATGGTAGGGGAGAAATGAGAAGAAGGAATCAGTGGAACTATAGCTTTTCCATTTTTAGCAGAGGAAATGAATTTTCAGCTGATGGAATTATGATGAAGCAGAGAGTAGCCTATAACCCTAGTCGTTTTGTTTTGTATCTGACGGATGAAGGAGGAAGCGAAGAGCTGGCAGGAGAGCCGAAAAATATAAAACACGACCTTTCAACTGACCAAAAACCAAGAAGACTTGTACGTGCTTGAAATCCAACTCAACAATAATATAATAGGATAGATATATCAAAAAACAGCTGAGTGTTGATTCACACCATAGTTGTCTTTATCACAAATTAATTGCTTCAACCTTTTGTCCTTCCATAAGAAGAATACGACATGCATTTTAGCATAGGAAAAAAACCATCTACATGCATTTTAGCATAGCCTGACTAATACATATTTCCAGCACCAATTTTCAGTCACAATAAGAACCGAATACGCCACTTGAATATGCTGCTACCTTCTATACCTATGTCTCTGGAAGTTAACGTACAACCGCATGATTCCACGCTCAAACGTGCACTTGAATCCTTTCTTGTGCGAACATTCCCATTCTTTATTTACAATCCTAAACGCCTGTTTTTTAGAGAGAAAAAAATTATGTTAGCTTAAAACTGAAAGCAGACTGTACAAATCACACACGCTAATATTTCATGTAGTATGAAAGAATAAAGAAAAAACAGCTTACTATGTCCTCATATGGTGGACCAGCATGAAATCTAATAATGCATGTCTCTCCATTGCCATCTTCTTCAATGGTATACGTTGGCGCTTTTGCCTTGTCGATGAGGTCAGGGTAAAATATATTGAACTTGTATCCCAGTACGACTTTTGGAGGCGGGTTGTCGTGACCGTAATGGGTCTGGTTGTATTTGTTCCACTCGTATCCAGTATGAACACGGTTCAAATACTTCGGCTTTCTAGCCCGGTACTTAACATGCCACAAGTACACCTGTGAATCTAAATTGACTTCTGCCTCGGAACCAAATGTCATCTCGCCCTCCTCTGGCTCGAGTGTTGGTTCATTTTTCACAAAGTGATGTTGTTGGTCTTCTGCATAAAAGGGAACTGCAGATTATTAAAATCTTCTGCGCAAGAAAGAATGAGAATTTTTTCAAATAAGACACTGATAAGGTACACACCAGTCATGTCATCTGATATGAAGTCAACTTTCTCTTCGTCGCTCTCTGTATCTTTGTTGCTTTTCACAACTTCCGTGTACTCCATGGGATGTTCTAGATGCTCTAAATGCATTCTTAACAGATCAGCATGGGTTTCCTTCAAATGTGCCTGCATAGATAATAGTTTCATTCAAGAAAGATGTTGACAGAGAGCATCTTTGACTACATGTACTACTCAAAGCGTACAATTCACAACTAGGCAAATAGCCATGCTGAAAAGAAAAATTATGTTTAAAACCGAAGATATGCATGATCTATGATGATTCAAGGTCATCCGTCCAACTAACTTTTTGTAACTTATGATTCAGGTTCATTATCATTAAACTAACATGCAAGATCAATCTAATCAGGTCACTTGTTAAACATATGAACTACTGTGCAAAATCCAAGTGGTTGATAATTTGAGCATCGGTCATGCAGCAGTACTCGGTTGGTGATTGTGGGAGGTTGGAAAAAAAAACGCTAATTCACAGGAAAAATGCTGGATGGAATGTACCTTCGCTTTGTATATTTGAAGCCGTTTCAAAATTGCTTCCCAATATTCGACATTCTTTGCTGTTCCCGACTCCATCTTAGATTCAATCTGCTGTCGCATAAATTCAATCTCTTTTGATGATTTCCCATCTAAAAGATTCTTAACATCTGCTTCAACGCTCGAATGTAAACCTTTCTCTTCAGCAAAAATTTCGGAAGGAGGTTCTTCTCCTCTAATCTTAGCTCTATCTATTGCATTTCTTTTCCGAGCTTCTGCTAGCTCCCAAGTAGAAACCATGATCATAGCCTGCAAAGAAGATAAATCTTAGCATCCAACTTAGAATATATATGTATATGCATCATCAAAAAACTCAAATCAAGCAACCTTGTGCTAATTGATGTGTAATGCACACAATACAAGCATTGCATTACACCCGAGCACCCAACAAGGTGGAAACCAATTAAATGTTTATATACCTAACGTCATAAAGTTCAGAAAATAAACCGTTCAAAAATCACCTCTACTAGAAATTACAAAAATCGCCTCTACCAGGAATTACTATCATGGACAGATGTACAATTTTAGTGATCTTTATCTTTAATAGTGGTTGTAAAAACCTTTATGCCTCAGTTTTTTATGAACGTGAACATACATATATACTTCAATCAAATTAAGAATATCATAAATCAATGAAAGAAGTAAAATAAAGATATATATAAAATAAAAAATTAACAATATTAAAACAGAAACATCAATAAAATGAAAAGAGAATTTTGGATATAGAATAAAAATGATATAACTAACACTCAAACTTTTCATTATAGAATATTACAAGAAAGTACAATAACCTGGCATGGAAAAAAACTAACATATCTAGGAAAGATAAATAATAAAGATAATAATTTTCAAATTTAAGAAACTCGTGTTTTGTTCAAAGTTCGTGCATAGCATTATGTTTACCTGATAATTGTTGGAATTTTGTTACATAGTCCATACAACAATTTTATTTACTAGGATAATATATTTACTAAAATGTTAGCAGCTATATTCATAATATTTTTTAATATTCGTGAGAAATTCTTTGTCTATCCTTTTATATGCATGTGCATAGTGCGTGCCAAAACACTCTGCTATTCACACATTAATTGCCAGTAATGCGGCATTCTATGCAGTTAATTGTTATAAAAAAACTGTAAAGAAATGGAAATTAGATATGTACCTCCCAAAATTCTATATGAGTCTTTGTTGCTCGATCCATATCAAGGTGCATCTTAATATCATCGTGGAGCTCTTCCATTTGTTTCACGGTAAGACCCTGTAGTCCATTTTCATTCACAACAATTCAGCAAAGACAGTCCAAAAGGAAAAGAAATGGATAGATTTTCATGTAGATGTTAACCAATTTTCAATGCAGGCAAAATACAGTAATACAAAAAATACACAGAAATCCTCACCTTAAACACCATGCATGGTTCCTTGAGATCTATATCGAAATCATCTGACACATTAAGATTCTTAGAAAGGATATCTATTGGCTTCATGCGGCCCTCCAGAACTCTAATTTTTGACCTTAATTTGCTTTGATCGAAGTGGAACTGTAAACGTAATTTATGTCACTTCAATATAGCTATTACTTACATAAATAATTTCAAAAGGACAAGATATATATATATATATATATATATATATATATGTATATATGTATATATATATATATGTATGTATATATATATATATATATATATATATATGTATGTATGTATATATATGTATGTATGTATGTATATATATGTATGTATGTATGTATGTATGAGAAGTGACACCTCTTTTTCTCTTTTCTCCCAATCTTGGTATTCAGCTCTAGTTCGCTCACGAGCAAGCAACGCCTGAAATATAATTTGAATTGTACATTGAAATATCCTAAATTTAATCTTAGGATGAAGTGGTAAACAAGACATCATGGAATACAGACACCTACCATTTCTTCCTCATGTCTGGCTTTTTCCAGAGCTCTCTCCTCTCTCCATTTTTTTGCTTTCTCAAGCTCAGCCTGTGTAGAAGAAAAAAGGGAGTGCGTTGTAGCCAAAAGTAAAAAAAACAAACATTGAATTGCAGTTGGCCACATCCATATATGAGATAAAATAGGAATATCCAAAATATTGGATATTGAGCGTTCTTCAAAACTCAAATCAAATCAATTACTTTTAATAGTAGGAGAAGCCAAGCATAATGACATGGCATCACATATTTTCTTTATTATTTATTTCTAACTGTCATTAGCTCTGTTAAAATACGTGATCAAACCAGATGTCGAGGGTTTGAGTTATGACAGATGGATGATCTCATTAACTATCTGCCTATATATTGTTATGTCAAAAGTTACGATTTTAGTTCCACCAAATGCACAACCATTTAATACTAATATGCCAGTACTGGTGCTCTCGATTCATTTTGTATATATTATTCTTAATTAAAATATTAGCCAAACAACCTACAATTTTTGACATATTTCAATATAAAATATCTATAGAATTTTCTAGTTCATAAATTTACTTATGGAAAATAAAACTATTTTTTCATGTTACAACTCTAACAAATAGCAACCTATAGAGTTCACTACTTTTATCAGAATGCTTAAATTTACAAGAAAGTTAATAATAAAACAAAATTCCATATATTAGATTATTTTTGAACGAATTAAATTAAAATCATCAAATGATATACTTTGTAAGATTTTACTATAATAATAGCTTAATCACAATTATTTGACTCTAATATTGCTTGAATCATAATGATTTTGTTCTTCATTACTTAGACAATTTTTCTGGCATTATAATTAATATCATTTACAAACCATGATGAAAAATTGAAGGAAAAAACATAGATCTGCAACTTACAAACTAAAAACCTTATAGCTCATCGTTATACAATTATAATGTTAATATCATAATGTTTCAGCATCCTCTGTGTAACACATAAGTTACGCACTAGTATATCTTTGCTATTAATAACCAGAACATCCTATTTTCAAATGTTTCAACTATGCCACAATAATCCTTCTCCAAATGAATAAGTGGGGCCAGGGTAGGAGGGGAGGGGTAATACTGAAAGATGAATTACTTGCACGTGAATATAATGTATGCAGCACATCTCACATCGTACATACATTCGGGTGCACCATCCATTCATTGAACATACAAGTTCATTCAAAACTATGTGTGCATGACATTGTGCATATCGGTGAATATAATAATCATGCAAACCAAAAGAATATCAACCAAATTAAAATTAGCACACATAACATGGGCAGGAGGTGTGTATTAGTAATTGAAAATGTTTTGTGCAACTTGTTTTAGAGGCAACATTCAGAAGCAAGCATTTCTCTGATTTCCACTAACTTAGCACTTCGAATTAAGATGATGTTATAGTATCACATGGATATTACAGACAGACACAACCCACATGATGAAATTATGAAAATGTAATCGTGAAACGGAGTAGTTGTCCTCCTATAAAAATGAAGGGTGAATGCAACAAATTTTAATGGAAAAATAACAAGGTATGAAATCAATATATAAACATAAACACTATAACATCTCGAACGATAAGTTTCCATTTTGCTATTAACTTCAGTAAAACAATAGCATTGAATTTTAATGTTAAAACCTATCACTTACCATTCTTTCCTTTTGTCTTCTCTTCTCTGCTTTGACAGATATGTCAAATGATCGACCTTGGACAACATCACGTGCAATCTTCTTTCTCCAAACGAAGCTGCACACAATAATTAAGTTGTCAAGCTTTTGAGAAGTAAACAATCATATCACATTGAGAGACCACATGCATTGACTTTTATTCCATGATAATCAGGCAAAAAGAATAATCAAGTCTACATAAAATAACATCATCTTGAAACATAGTTTGAAGTGCTAAAATTCAGTTCTGATCACATAGCAGTCAAAGCCACAGATTGTCAAGTCTTATGAACCTCGGACAAGTTGAAACTGCCAGATATTTTAATTTAGCTACTCAATAGCAAGAAAAGCGGGGTCTTTTCCCACTTTTGCTCTTATTGGGATTGGGATGTTCTAAAATGTGCATATCCTTTTATTGGTAAATTCAGTTGAAGCAAAATTATACTGTCAGATATTGGTATAGACTGCATTGTGGGTCTCCTTGTAGTTGCTGATTGCAGGAAGATTATGCTGAGAGTATTAAGGCTGAATTTCATATTCTACACCTATTTTAAAGTATAAAGGATAAACAGTTAATTTTCACTCTTCATAGCACACAAAAATCTACACGCGAGCATGATGTGTTGTTGGAAAGCATCTTTTTTGTTCTCAATTATAAATATTTAAAACCAATGCAGTACCTAAAAGGCATTGTTTCGGTTTGAAAGAAAAGTTCTATACTAATGGTGTGTACATGAATACCAACTTATATAATTCAGATGAAACTAAAATCCTTACTTTTCGCCCAAATTAGAATCACCGAAGGGGTTTGAACAGTTTGAGTATCCTGATATTGCTTGCGACTTTAGTTTCTTTGCAACCTTCATTGCCTACAAACACATCCAACGAATCAACAAAAATACTCAAAAGTCAGAAATACAAACAATTTTTCTTGAAAATAATAATACCTTTTTCTCTGACTTCTTTGCTATGTACTCTACAATCTGCTTCTTGGTGATTACGGAAGACTTCGTTCTTTTGAATTTTCTTCTAGAATGGGGGCGCACTTCTCTATATCTAGCCATTGTGAACTCCTAATCTGAGTTTGAAGGTCAAATTTTCAACTGCCTGATTCTATTAAGTCCAAAAATTACAATACATGCAAATTCGAACTATGCATACGAAATACTATGTATGATATTTTGTGGAATAAATTGATAAGATTCAATTGAAGTAATTCGAGGTTCTCCAGTAAAATTGGAAATTTTCTTTTACAATCTCGAATATATATTATATATAAAGATTTCGATAGCCCTAGTTATAACGCTCATTATAAAGAGGGAGCGAGTGGGTTGGGTTCAGAAGACGGGGATACGTTTTATGCGGATCTAATAATAAACGGCGGAATAATAAACGGCGGAAGAATATCGGGGTTATATGGGTTATATATAGAAAGTATGCTTTGGTATTATTTTTAGCAATGACCAAACCATCCTTCTGTCGCTTTATTTTTAATTAATGTAAAGCAAATGTATTGATGTAATTTTCGAAGCTTCAAACGAAGGTATCATCATTATATATACCAGTACATATGTTACATCCGTTGGACGTATGCAAAGAAAAAATTTAAGCTAATTTTTGTTAGTGCAAAATAACATGTACAATCATGCACATTTTATAAAAAGCGGAAGAAGTAGTGACATTTATACCAGGACGGTGCCAGAATTTCAAATCACCAAGGGCTATGTAATATTATTCTTGGATCAAATATGTAGGATAGCATGAAAATTGGTTGAATATGCATATATTGAAATAAAAACTGATAGGTTAAAAGTAGAAGTGAAATAACAGTCAAAAATTAAATATGTACCACCATTTCAGTTATTTCCTCACCATCGTTTCAGTCAAACTTCTTAACTGTGGAAAAAAAACATCTGATCAATGTTATAGTTTTTCACAGAGAAGATTTAGTCTTTTTTAACAAATGAAAAAGTTAAGACTAATGGGCTTTACATCATTTGAATAAGATATATTGATAATATAAAATATTTCAGATATTCACTTGGGCTATAGCCCAAGTTGCATTGGCCATGGATTCGTCCCTGCATTTATATAGAAGATAGGTAACTGAAGGGCTTGTTTGTATTGTTGTTCGCTGTACTTGCTGATATGTTCTTTTTTATCATTATAGAAACTGTGATGTAAAACCTAATTTTGATTGCATTGCAGTAGCTTGTATACATAATTATGTCAATGCCATTTCACCTGACATAATTATGATGTGATTTTAGGTAGTATGTATCACTTTTGATCTATTTATTTTTTTATTTTGTAGTAACGACAAGCATATGATTAACATGTCCTTCATGCTATTATAACTCTAACCTTCATACTTCTACATTACTACTTAACTATAGTTTGACCGATAGACAATCGAACCCTTCAGTAGCTCACATTAACATGTTATACTATAAAACATTTTACAAAAGTTCCACAATGTGGAAAGCAATGTCATGTCAAAGAAAATAAAATTATATCATCTCTCAGCTATGAATTAATATTTGTATCATCATCATGAGTTATTACTTATTAGTATCATCTTATTCTCCAAATCAACTTCTATAATGAAGAATATTACAATAGATGATAATATATTGCCAAAAACCAAATAACTCAATAACGGGAAAATGCTTTCAAAAATATCTCTATAGCAAATCAACATCACAAATCTGACTATACAAAACTCGATGCAACCTTAACAGGTAAGAAACTCCACCATATGACATTGTTTTCAACCCTTTCAAAGCAAACTTTCACCTCGCCGCAGGCTTCTCATCGCTAGGAAAACTGGTTGTTAACTTATCACTAACATAGTGCAATGCTCTTGTCTACATATGATTTGAAGCATTATTAATTTGAAGGCAATAACTTAACTCATTGGTGTGTAGTGGGAGAATGAAGAAACGCTAAAAATAACCAAAAGTTTGCATACATACATCGAAATCACTAATGATTTGAACTTTATCACCGTTTTAGATATTACGAACAAAACTGTTGCTTCTTCTCTTGCAAAATCATATTCATTTTCCCACCAAAGTTGGGAATGATATCCTTCAAATGATACGAGTGTGAGGAATTACTGATTTTATTTGCTACAACTGCGGCCGTCAATAAACAGCAATAATGTTTATTAAGTGGAATTTTCCAATTGTGACGACCTGCCATTTTCGACCCTTGAAAACCAACATAAATACGCTCATTATATAACACGCCGAACGATCTAGTGCTGAAAAGGCAGATTGTTGGGGGAAAGAAGGTAGGTAGAAGAAAAACAAAGAAAACCAAATTGGCTCTTGCTGGATTTGTCGTCGTGCCATGTATACGAAATTGTCCCGTCCGGATTTACATGCTCGACAGCATGCATATGAGTAAACACGTCCATATAGCCCATGAGACCATGTGCCTCAGCTTCCTGAAATTGATTTTACATACAATTATTGTACATTTAAAATTTTACAGCACAAACTATTTACAATTTGCATTTGGTAAATTTACCAACTCCTACCGGTACTGCTGAAATGACTTCGACCCTCTACTCTAGGTACTAAAGAAACTACATGACGCTGTGATGTTTGCGATGGACCACTGCCATCGCCTCCTGAAGATCGGGAAGAGCTCCTACCTCTAGATGACATTACGATAAACCTATAACATATATACACATCATTTCAAAAGAGAATAATAACATGATAATGAAATATATTTCATAGGTAAATGACATCAACGGTATAAATTGCTAAATTAATGATTGAAATGGAAATAGAAATGGAAGCGTGTTATACCTGATTCACAATGGGTCTCATGTTCCGACGATAAGCAGAATACGTTGCATTTTTAATAAAAATTGCTAAATAAGTGACAAATGGAAATGACATAAAACATATAAACAATGGTAAACCTACAAATTTGGTCTCATAGTTACATCAATTTCATGACACATCAAGAATTCAACATATTTACATCAATTGCAAAAAAAATCAGATTCGGATTTTTATCAATCATCATCGTCTTTTGATTCAGATTCGGTCCTGTTTTCTACAATATTTTCATCTGCACTGTCAAACGCTTCTACCAAAACATTTGAACAATCGATTTGCCTTCAATTTCTGTTTGCACTCCATTTTCATATATCTATGGATAGTCCCTAACAAGTTCATATATGTCTTCGCTTGACCATATCGTCGGCGGTTGTCCGGTTTCTACTCTATTAGCTAAAACTTTTTTCTTGTCTCCTCAGAAGGGATGATTTACATGGAGAAAATATCGATGACAGTCAAACCATGAAATTTTCTTATCATGAGGTAAAGAAAACGCTCGTGTTTCATCCATGCAATATGGACATGCTAGACGACCGGCAGTACTTCATCCTGAAAGCATTGCATAGGCAGGAAAATCACTTATAGTCTACAACAAAGAATCAAACATACGAAAAAATTTCTTCTTGGATACATCATATGTTTCTACTCCTTCGTTCCACAATATTTTTAACTCCTCCATCAACGGTTGTAAATATACATTGATTCCTTGTGTCGGATCGTCGGGGCCAGGAACGACAACAATAAGAAACATATATTGCGTTTTCATATACATCTATGGAGGTAAATTATATGGTGTGACGATAATGGGCCAGGATGAATATTTAGAACCAAATTGGGAAAATGGCGAAAAACCATCCTTACATAATCCTAATCTAACATTTCCACTCTCCGCTACAAAATTTGGATACGTTTTATCGAAATGCTCCATGCTTCTCCATCGGTCGGATGTGTCAACGTACCATCTTCCTCCGTTCTCACACTATGTCATCTCATATTAGATGCAGTTACAGAATATGCATATGATCTTTGAAGCCTTGGAGTGATGGATAAGTAATGCATACGCTTGTATAGAACTTCCTTCCCCTTCTTTTTTCTTGGTTTGTATCTCTCCTGATTGCAAATTTTACAATTTTTAAGGTTTGCGTCTTCTTTCCAAAACAACATGCAGCCTTTTAAACATGTGTCTATTTTCGGATAAGGTAAACCAAAAGCCGACATAAGTTTTTTAACTTCATAGTGATTTTCACACATTAGATTATCGGGCGGCATATGTCTTTTTGCAGCTTGTACAACAGCCGTAAACCCAGCTTCAGTGATGTTGTATTTTTGACTTCATCGCAATGTATTCTACGATTACTGACAGTTGAGTACCGCTTTTACAACTATCACAAATAGGTTTCTTAGCGGCATCTAGTAAATCATAATAAAAAAATTGCTTCAATATTTGGTTCTTCAACATTTCCATCATCGTCGTCAACTTCAACCATAGGAAACATTGATCGTGCTGCATTTTCGACCATGTTTTCTATACGAGTCATCGTAACTACTTCGTTAATGATACTTTCAGACTCTACAGAAGTATTTGCTACAACTTCTCCATGCCGATCCCAAACATAATACTCGGATACGAAACCGTTTTGGCACAAATGAACTTTCACAATATCTCGTAACAAATACTTCAAATGTCTACACCTATTACATGGACAATGAATTTCTGGATCATTTATGTTATCACTTAAAGTGAATTCAACAAATACGTTTATATCATTATAAAAATCTTCTTTTATTGGGTCTCTCAGTCCTTTTCTTTAGTACATCCATCTCCTCCGATCAACAAAATAATCAATCATTTTTTCTATTTGAGAAAATGAGTCATAAGTTCAAAATTTAATATTTATTTTCAAGAATATAAATTCGAAAAAGATTATTTTCATGGTTGTATAATATTTGAATTTAAAGAACTATTTCACAAATTAAAAAATATTTTCAAATATGACACATTTTATTTTTTAACGTATCGATACAAAATTTTGTACAAAATAATATTTTTTTCCATGGTCAGGCATCCTACTTCCCATTACAAACACATTAAGCATTTACATTTCGTATATTACTTCGTCTCAAACGATTCAACAAAATTTCGGCAGCATATCCCTTTTGTTCCCTGCATTGTATACAAACGCGTGTACGCAGGATACAAAAAAAATTTAGGTCGAAATTTTATGAACCGTTTGAGACGAAGTAGTATACAAAATGTAAATTCTTACTGTATTCATAACTTGTCCAATACAGGGACAAATCCAACAAACATTGTACCAGATGAATATAAATGGTCGTTTTTTGAAAAAAAACGACTATTTATATAACGATCATGTACAATACTCGTCAGACAGGACCAAAAACTCTCTAAGGGACATTAGTTAATTAAATGTGCGCATTTTACGAAAAAATACAGTTTTACTAACTATATACACGTGCAATCACAAATTATGCATACTCTTTAAAATTTCACGATAACATATGAAATAGGTATATCATGGGATGCTATAAACCATTATTGCGCAATTGGAAACAATTGCAATCGCTAATTAGCTCTAATTTATCATCTTATGCAAATCAATATTTGGGGCAAAAATTAGATTTTTGTCCAAATTAGGATATTATACCTGAGATTAAGAACAATAGAGTTTGCTTAGGAAGCCGTGTAGGATCCAGAAGCTCGAAATTGAAGATTGAAAGCTTGTAGGAGGGATTTGGGGGTTTTTGGTAAAAAAATCGAGCTGCAAAATAAGGAAGAAGAAGGCTCGGCTGGGCCTGTAATTCGTGAATTTTCGACGGCTTCCGACGGTCGTCGACGGCCTGTTGGAAATTAGCCGTCGCTGCGTGTTGTCGGAGTATTGGCCCTTTTTAGTAGTGTTAGTAGCGATCAGCCCTTGCACTTCACTGCTCCATCTTCGATTCCATGTTCTTGTTTTCCTTTCGAAAACATACTCGTTGGATCGAAGTGGTTTTCAGATAACAAATCTGATCCCGGTCTCTTCGAAAACAACGTTCGATATTTTTTGGTAAACTCAACTCCGGTTCTCTAGGAAATAAACAGACGAAAATAAGATCGGAGATCACCTCCTAACCGTTAGTGGAAATAATTCCTTATCAACGTCCTAGAAGAACGAAACGAGTTTATACTTACAGTATAACACCTCGAACGGTAATTGTGCCATATAATCATATGCTTCTTCTAGATATATCCAAAGTTATATTTAGGTCCAAATTTGATAGTCGGTTATTTAACTATCAAATTCAAATAACAATCATTCAACCAAATACTTCATTTTCACTGAAAACACCAAGTCTTATTTAATTTAAATTTTAAATAAACCAAATCTTTTTATCAAAGGTCATGTCCTTATCTTATCGAATTCGGTATATTCATAAATTATCCATATCAAAAATAATTGAAAACCTTTTAAAATAATATGGAAGTACCACTGCGGTATCAAACCATGGATCAAAGCTCAATGGTTATGTCTCTATCCTAAAGAATTCTAAGACTTAACTACAGGCACTCACTGCCTCTGATTTACACCACGCGAGTATACCATTACTTCCCGAAAACTTTATTTAAAAATTATCTCAAATAATGCTTGTAAATTCTAAAATAAGTTTCAAGTTTAAACCAGGCAAATATACTTAGTTAGAAGCTATTATACAAAGCCATATTAAAATTTAACAATTATTTTTTAAAAACAAAAATGCTGATTAGCTCTTAAATAATAATAAATCTTAAACAATCATTATAAGGTAACTAATTAACAATTAAATATGTTTCAACAAATTAAAATAATTAAATAACTAATTTCTAGAATATTTTTAATACTTTTAAAATCACCAAATTAATACTTAAAAATCCACTTTTTAAAACAAGTCCAATTCCAATTCCATTTCGTAAATTTGGAAACCTTACTTGAGTTCCAATATAACCAATCTTATACTTATTTCCAAATTCACTTCTATCTTCCAATCTGTTAAAAAAATCGATTGTAAACATTTTATATTTAAAACAAGTGCTACTTAGCATTTATTATAAAAATATCCTTTTATAAACTTTATTCCAGAAATCCCCGTTCACAATAACCCGAAATAGTTACGTTACAATTTCAAAACCATTTACTTCATCCAATAGATTTACCCAAAAACTCTATAAACATTTTTCTTCAAAATCCCTATTTACAATTCCTTACCAATTTAAACCATATTTTATTGTTATTTAAAAGCACCAAAAATCCAGGTTAACTACCATAACATCAAATCAATTCAAAACACACAATAAACTATCACAGATTATTCCAACAAAACATATATCACCATATGTGAAATTAAATTCAACATTTCTTAGGAATCCAATTGGAACCCTCCAAACTGTTTTCCTACATCCACAAATGTTAGCACAACATAAAAATACCAATTCCGCTTTGAGGTGGAATTTCGCGGTATATAGGGTCATCCGCTATTATGCGGGGCGTAGAAGGTCTCATCCGCTATATATATGTGGGAATATCAATCACTCCAATATATATACACTACTATAAAAAATATCACATCCAACAGATAAAAATATTTAAATTCAACCAATCAATCATTAATTGATTTTAATTGTTCAAAATTAAAGCCAGCAGTCCAAAATTTGAGTGAGATTAACTCACCTTGAGTTTTAAATCGCTAAACGTTCAAATTTTAAATTAAATCGAACACGTTCGATTTAACCTAAAATTTTAACTAGCTTCAATCGTCTCCAAATCTACTCCTCAGCGTATTGCTCGTCGCTGCGATTTCAACGCTGCTGTTTTGTCCGATTTCGACCTCGTATAAGAAAGATATGAAATTTCAAAGTTTTGAATATAATTTATAATAATAAATTCTTTAAAAAAAATAACCTATATATGGTCGTTCACTTTGGTTTAGAAAGATCGTGGCCGCCCCTTTTGTTTCTCTTCTTCGTTCGCCAGGCCGATCACATTCAAACTCATCACCACCATCAAAAGGTCTATTGCCCTCCCTCCTATAGGCCACGGAAGATGACCGACGACCACTACTTGAAAGGACATCGTGAGCTCCACCCACGGCCACCGACCGCACCCCTAAGGCCACGCCATCGTCTCGAATTTCTCCACCAAATAGCCAATGAACGTGGCCTTCCTGATGTCGATCCACCGTCCCAAATTCAATCGCAGCCGTTCACAATGTAGAGTTCGACGAGCTCTTCGATTTTCTAGTTGGAGATTTCGACGAAAGCTTACGGATTGGAGGACAATTGAGGAAGAATGAGATAAACTTTCGGCCTTTAATTCGTTTGTGGCAGCTACGTTAAAACGACGTAGGGTTTCACTATTGCAACGTATTTATAAACGTATATATACATTATTTTAATATTACTTCCAAAATTAACGTGCTTTTTCAAACGAACTCCAAACAAGACGTGCTGCCAGGCGTTTATAATATTTTACTCCTATTTTGAACACAATGGAACGTTTTTCGAGGCCTAATTCGATCGTATGTGGAAGATAGCTTTTTGAATCGAATTATAATATTGAATTCTCGATAACTTATTTCAACGCGTTTTTATTCCGTACGACCATATGGTAACTCCAAACGCTAGGAAATTTGAAATCCGATAATAAAACACTACTACGGATCCAATGGAACTGGTTTCGTCAAATTCCGAGACTATGCCTCGAAGGCTATTTTAACGTGTCGATTATATCGAGCAATTTTTAAAATCGTCGAAATCATTTAAATTTTCAATTCTTAAAACTTACTAACTCCGTTATATTTCAAATATAATTTATATTCATATTAGAAATCATTCCGATTTATTTTAAATCAAAATTCCATTATCTACACTATTATATATATATATAAAGCACTATTGATTGATATATAAATTTCAAACTTTAAATTTATCGATTTTTAATCCAATTCAAAAGTCCAATATTATAACTAAAATCCAAATAGAACTTAAACCAATCATAGAAATCATTTCCATCCACAATCACACCAGATTCACAAATTTACCCGATTTTCAAATGTTAAATTACCGTCTACTGAATATGTTAATCGCTATATTTGAAATTATAAACCATTTCACTGATTCTTCCATATTCAAAATCAATAAATAATTCAAATTCAACATTTAAAATGAATTAAATATTCAAAACTAATCGACCAAAATTCCGAGTCGTTACATTCCTTCCCATTATAAAAATTTCGTCCTCGAAATTGCTAAGGTAGGAAAAATGTTACCAACCCATTTACTTTTCTAAACCCACTTAATTAAAATCCTACATTCATTTCTCTAAACCCTTTTAGTTTTTATCCAAAACAATTGGCTTTCATTTCTAATTCACAATCCTTGATTTTTCATACAATTAAAAAAATTCCTAGAAAATTTTAAAAATTTTCTAACAACCTAAATTTTTAGACAGAGTCTCCTTTGTACGAAGAGCCTTTTACAATATGACAAGAGAGATAAATTTATATACATCGACCCACACAGTCGGAAAACAAAATATATATCAATATCAAGAAAATAGACACAAGGAAAAAGTTGCAAAAAAATTTAGCTTCAGGGACAACAAGTTTGTTTTTTAGACTGAAGGACATTTTTTAGTGTAAATTGAAAATGATAGTTACAACTATCATTCTGTGATTTACACTAAAAAGTGTCATTCAGCCTAAAAAACAAACTTCTTATCCCTAAAACTAAATTTTTCTCCAACTTCTTCCTTGAGCCTAAAAACCTCTATCAATATATTATCATTTCTTCATTCACATAATGTTATTCACTTTATTTTATAGTGAACGAAATTTCATTCCATGCTAATTTATTATAAACCATTTAATAAAATTATTTCTAAGGTTTATTATAGACATTCCATATCACTGCTTAACTTATATTCAGCTTATACTTAAGTTCATACCCCAACTATACTCCCAATGTCATATTTCAATTTATATTCAATTCATTCACCCTTAAATTGAATTCTTTTTCTTGGTTATCAATTACTTAACCTTTTAACTTGGTTATACTTTTCACTTTCCCACTTTAATAAGTTATATACATTATTTATTCACAATTCCTTGAATTTTCCACTTAAGTTTATTCACATTCAATATTTATAACCTACGGTTATATAATCACTTCACCATTTATATTTATTTTCAGTTTACTCCTTTTCAATTCACCCTTCATTAAAAATTAAATTTTTTGAATTTCCATTCTTTTACCATAATACCAAACCATTTTCATTTTGGTTTACCATTTCATTTTCAATTCATTTATCAATCAAATTTTAAATGTCGGTTTAACTGTATGTTAATTCAAATTCAACCGATTAAATTTCAAACAGCAATCAATATAATTTTATCATTTCGTAAATGGGTTTAACTTGAAGTAGGAAATTTAGTACTTCGTGAGTGGTTTGAAACACTCATCTGAATTCCACGAATCATAAAAGCATGAACGGTTGACACAAGATGACCCGGATATGGTGATTGCAGCCACGGATAGACGGACACGCACATGCATGGAAGGAATTTGATTTTTTTTGCAGAACAATTCCGAACAAGAATTCGCTTTGAAGATGAACTACCGTTGCGACTCATAAAACTAAAGACTTCGGCCTTGACGACTGGCAGCAAGCAGAAAGATAACTGGACAGAAGCAAAAGTTTGTCAGCAATATGCAGCGATAAGGTAGCCTTCAGATGCAGCGGAGACAAGCAGTTGCTCTATCCATCGAGAAGATCTGGGTGGACTTCGACAGTGGGTGATGGACGCAGGCAGAGGACCTCGGCGGTGGGTGGTTGCAAGGAAGCAGCTTCGGGAGGCGGAGCCAGGAATGCTGCGTGTAGGCTGCTAGGTGGAGGAAGAGCTCGACAGGGGACGGTCGATGGAGGAGAATGGAAGCAGCTCGATTTTGGGTGACTCGTGGGGTAGAGGCGAAGGATGTGACTGGCTGATGGGTGCTAACGACAAAGAGTGAGGGTGACGAAGTGGAAGGGGAGGCTGCAGAGGGTAGTGGGGGTCTCGCAACGAGGCAAGGAAGTGGTGAGGTGAAGGGAAGGATAAGACTTCGGTAAATGTTGGCAGCTAAGTGGAGGGCGGTGACGTAGGTGGAGGCTCGAGCGATCTTGGGTGCATGGGTTTTAGGACAGTGACGATACTTGACTAGGCGGGTGTGATGGATAGAGGAACTGGAACGGAGGTGGATTGCGGCCTTGGTGGACTGGCGAAAGGCATGGAGAAGGCGGCATACGAAAATGGACGTGAGGAAGTGATTGGGTAGAAGTTAGAAAATGATGGAAGAGAGAGAATGAGAGCAGGCGGAAGTGTGTGTGTACGTGTGTATGAGGAGTGAGAAAAATATACGTTTTTATATATTTTGTTGTTTTTGGTTTTCATTTCTTTGTTTAGAAATGAAGGCGTGGACTAACATTTGGGCAAGGTGATTTGAGATGCAGAGTTCATAATGAAGGTGGAACGGTAGTTTATTTTTATAAAATATTATTATTATTATTTAGGGTAACATGTTTTATACGTCAGTAGTAATAATAGACTTTAATGCACTGGCAAATTTTCTAGTCCAAGCGATAAGATGGCAGCACAAGAAATTGAATGACTGAGATATTTTATTAAATGGTTAACATTGCAAACCGGAAACCGATACTTACTAAAATTTGACCACTTAACGTTGCACATCGGACGTCAAAATACAAAAGCAAATATACCACGGAGATCACCGCGATGAGACGAATCAAATGGTGCAATAAAATCCGTATTACGACAATCGTATCAAAAATCTACTGTTGTCGCTAGTTACCCCGATTAGAACGTACGTCAAACGACAAATCATGATAAATGGAGCTAGAAAGATCAGATATGGACAAAATAAAATTTAATGTTTCAATCGTAAAACTTTCTAGATCATTTTTATGTAAAAATATTCATATGTCAAAAAATAATATTTTCCAATAAAATATTAATTGATTTTTGAATTAAAACTCAAAACTGATAAATTTACATATTTCACAACAAATAAAATTTCTTTTACTATCACTCATTAGACGCATTTCAAAATTAAATTTAACAATTTTTCTTATTCTGAAATTATCATTTAATTCACTAAATCTTAATTTGTTAAAACTCCGATCATGCAACTTACCGAAGTAAATTTTAAATAATAACATAAGCTTCATTTAAAGACATTCATTCATTTTAACTTAACACTTACTATCTTAATTTCTATTATAAATTTATCAGAACCCAGTATCATTAATTCCAATTTTAATATAAGTTGCAGCTTTTATTTTATTACAACCTTTCATCATTTTAGAATTGTGTCATTTTTGACTTTCAATTAAATGTTGTAACTCGTGTTCTTCTCTTACTTACATATATCAATCTCTTATTCAAAATGAACTTTACTATTTCTATTATTTATTATTCACAACTAATATCATTCAATTTATCTTTTCAATATAAATCATTAAATTATATATATATATATATATATATATATATATATATATATATATTAACCATTTTTATTCAAAAATTTAATAAAATTAATAATTTAAAATAGTTAGAAATACGGGTCGTTTCATTCTTCCCCACTTAAAACTTTTCGTTCTCAAAAAGGGGTTAAGTAGAGAATTTAACACTACGATATATTTTATTCCAAAATAGTCAACTTATAAACTTTAAAATCTTATTAGAAAACCTTTATTACACTTCTACTATGCCACTCCAATCGGCTTACGGAAATTACAACTTATATAGAAAACAAGTTATAAAATTTTAAAACCTCAAAAAATTTCTAACACCTGGATTTACGAAAAATTTCGGCAGCATCTCCTTTGCGCTGCTCGATCGAAAAAAAAAACCAAATATATATCAAATATACATCTCATCTCAATGATGATGCATCCCGTACGAAAAAATATAAAAGTGTTGTATGTAATCTGATATATGTAGCTTATTATTATTAATATGAGCGAGTTCGCTCATATCAAAGCGAGTAAAACCGAGTCAAAACGCATATACGTCCAAAAGGTCTTCGAATGTGCTATCTCAACTAAATTTGAATATTAGTTGTTTATAAAAGCTATAGAAGCAAGCATGAGTTTTATAGAACTATATAACATAAATTCTTAGTTTAGACCATAAGCATAAGCATTAATAAAACAAAGCAACCAGATAAAACATGGTAATACGACGCAACTACAAGGATGATGTAGTTCTACGAAATTATAATGATGTAAAGGCTAAATTCAAAAAGAAATTTTTATAACAATTATGTGCAACACATAAATGTAATGCAACTGATAAGGATGATGTTAAACTACATGCAACCAAACAGCATAGCAATCCTAATCAAGGAACAATCATAGCTAGCAATCATATATACAATCATTTTATTAAAATCCGTACGATATATATATATATATATATATATATATTCCATTTGAATGTATAACAATTTTGATCTCCTACTCGAATATGCAATTTTTTTTCGAACTAGTATTGGTAACCTGACTGCTCTAGTGTGGACTCTAATCCGATTTCTTGATTAGAAACTTCCATCCTCCTTATACAGTAATAAACTGTGATAGAAAACTTCAAATTCGCATCAAAAATATGTATCAGTGTTCGTCATTGAGAATCGAGCGAACAATCCTAAATCGAACAGGTGCGAATCACCTTAAAATTATGTAACGATTCAAGATTTTCGACTTTCGAAAATCGACATTAATACGTCCACTGTATCAACTGCCAAGCAATCGAAGGCCAGAAAACCGAATTGTTAGGCTTAAAGAAGAAGAGGTAGAAGAAGAAAGAAAGAAGATGCAACAGAAACAATATCAGAATCTCACAATCGCAGCGGAACAAAATATAATAGATAAATGAATAATCTTTAAATCAAAAGAACTGTACATTTTATACATTACATCATCAGAGTCAATATACAACACCACACAATAATGGATAGTTATATAAACCTGTCCCCATAACTGAATACACAGCGGAAAAGATTATATCATATACAAGTGATATGCTTCGCCATCCAGCTTGCTCCTGATCTCCACAGCATCTCCAGAATTCCAAAATGACCTGATAACCTGACTCTAGACTGCCCGTGTGGAAATTAGTGGGCACCCAGAGTTTAGGAAGGGAACAATAAACTCCATGTCAATCATGGGACTGGTGTGAGAATTTAAAATAGTTTATCTTTAAAAACAAACAAAGAAATATTTTAAAATAGATCCGCAATGCTTTTAGAAAATGTAACTACCATAAGGCCTCCCGCCACACACACAATGCAAACGTAGAATTGGAGGAGATTTCTCCTTATGATAGTCAAACATGCTTGATACGAAAATTTCTTCGATATTATTACTATAAGTGCAAACTGTAGGAAAACATTTCGAAAGTATAATATAAATCTTTGTCGGCATAGACATTCCGAACTATGCCTACTATAGCTACCATCTAAACAGTGGTGACCACCATAAGTAAATGGCAGGTTCTATAACTAAAACCATACAAGGTGTGTATTGGAGTTTGGATTTCCAACAAATGGTCAGGCCAAGCAACTTCCCATTGCCACATGGGTACGCCTCTAGAAAGACGCCCCGAGAACTTAACCGGATCTGTGCCAACACAAGATCGGGTTACCTCTGAACTAGGTAACTACTGACACGAGTATGCCATCCCCCGGTCGTAACCGACCTTTATCCCGGGATTCACCAACAACCACAAAGAAATAAATTTTGCAGCAACCACATAGGTTAAGTATCTGGGCTCCATACCTTAATACCACCTCTATCCACAAGGAAATATACATACCCTTATGGGGGCGCTATCCCCAAATAACCTTGCTGATTCTTCCCGTTTTGACCATTACCTGGTTGTGAGGTTCTGCAAAGCTATGCTTTTCACAAAAGCCACGCTTTGATCAACAAATGATCAGCAGCACTCAGCATTCCACATTACCAAATTAGGAATATACCACTAGTAACCATCAACTACATAACCTCTGAGCTCGTATGTCTCAGAGAAGGGTGTTAGCTAAGAGAATAAATTCTCTGCCACCAACAGAAATGTATTTAATAGAAACCAGCTTTACATCTCAAATTGTAACGTCAGACACACATCCATACAAGTCCGTTCCAGGATCGAACGGAACCGAATGCACTTCCAAAGAAGCCCTTACTATCCGGATATTCACCAATCACGTCTAGAATTCCCATCACAAAGGGTGACAAAATCTCTATATCGGGGATCAGCCGATGTAGAGACATTCGACGGTAATCCTTCCCTTTCCGAAAATATCCGGTCTTTAACACCGGTCTTCAAATGCTATCCATTACGACGTATCAATATTCGAAATGGGATTTATGACTCAAAGGTCCTCTCCTGGCTAAACCGAATAACGAGCGCTTATTTTAAAATAAGTGTAGCATTCAAATTCAAGCAAATCACAACAAATACCCGTTTAAAGGTAAATATTGATAGTCGGTTATTTAACTATCAATAGATATGCACAACATCACCAGATTCCAAATAATTTCCCAAATTATTTATTTTCCAAAAATATCTTTACAAGATATATTTTTTCCACACTTCAACCATTTGAAAACAAATTTCAAATCACCCTTCACCTTTACAACTTTTGAAAACAAATTTCAAATCATTTTCCTTACGCGGAAACACTTCCAAATATTTATTCATTTTCACTGGAAATTTGCCGAGTTCAAATACTTTAAAATAATTTATAACACTTATCCAAAATATATCGGGAAAACACTTTGAAATAAAACTATTTTTCTTTAAACACTTTACTTAAAATATTAGTTATAAAAATATTATACCAATATTACATATAACTTAAGTCCAAACCAATTTTCAAAATAAAATTAGTAGATAGAGTATAACTATTTAAATAACTATTTTATAAAAAAATTATTGATTAAATCTTAGAAATAATCATTTCTATATCAACTTAATAAATCTTTACTTAAAGGATTCAAAACAATTTAAGCAGTAAATTTCTCCAAAGTATCCTTCTCAAAACCAATTCTAGATTTATGTGTGTGTGTGTGTGTGTGTGTGTGTATGTATGTATGTACGTATCTTTCAAAGCTATTAAGAAATTTTATTCGACTTTCCAGGGAGAATACACTTTCACTTCAAAATGGTTCATTTAAACCATATAATCAACACAATCAAGCAATTTTAAATCTAACTATTTAAAATTTAAATCGAAACAAATTCGATTGAGTGAGAAGTTCTCACCTTGCTTCCAATACAGTTGCAGTGTTTTGTTCCGAATAAAATTGAATACACGTTTAATTTTACCCAAAATTCCACTAGCTCAAATAAATCCCAATCCAGCTCCATTGCGTAGTGCTCGTCAATACGAATCTAATGCAAGTCGTTTCGTCCAAAACGGACCTCGTATGAAAAAGTTATAACGTTTTAAAGTTTACACGATTTTAATATAAAGCAATTTCATTTTTTATTTTATTTTTCTTAACCTAGAACCAATCCAGGCCGTTGCTATTTGCTTCTCCTCCAACAGGTAATCCACGTTCGAACAAAACCATTGAGCCGCCACCTACCCCCAATTATCGCGACCACCACACCGCCCTTGTAACGACCCGACTTCCTACGCCCAGAAAGACGTATCGTTTTTAAGAAAAGAAAGAGATGAGAAAGTAGAAAAGATAGAGAAGAAAGAACAACAACATCAGAATCTCACAGCGGAACGAATAAATTATAATAATCACATAAGTAATTACATAATATACACATCAATCAGAGTTATACAGATAATACATCACATACTAGACAGTTATAAACACATGTCTATTTAATACAATACAACTCAAACAACGCGACTCAAGGATACCAACACAGCGGAACTATAAGTATATCTATAACGCTGAAGCCTCCTGCTCCATTGCTCCTTCAGAATTCATCAAAGCTAAACCTGAATCCTTTGACTACCCGTAAAAAAATTGGGTACCCGAGAGTTTATGAAAACAAAAATAAACTCCGGGTCAGACATGGGTCTGGTATGAGTAACAGGTTAAAGATTGCTTAACTTTGAAAATCTTTTGAAAATAAAAGGTATCACGTAAGACTTCCCACACATAAACATGGGTAAGTTTTTACCTTACGCTAACCAAAACATTTGATAGGAAATTCTGTGATATTATAATAGGTTTAGGGTTTTCAAGTAAATAGAAAATAGCCGAAATTGTTACATTCATTAAATTCCAGCTACTAGCCACAAAAGTGGGTAATACAATCAAAACCGTTGGCACTTATTGGATTGTGGATTCCATACAATGGCAGGGCTACTGGGGTACCGCCCGTCACAGTACGTGGCCTAGATCAACGTATCGAGGATCACTCCCGACCCCCTGCAACGCAAGGCCGGAACCATTCCTTACTGAACAGTCCCGAACAAGATAAACCCCGGCAGTTGTCATGACCAACCGCCCACACAGCCGAAAATAAGGGACATCTAGACAGGGGAATATCCTTGTCCTGCTTGGGCATGACCCACCTAACCTTGCTGCACCTCCCCTGTTTTAGCCATTCCCGGTTGATGAGGCTTGAGGTTACGATTACCTTTAGAGAACATAATTCTTAGAATGCTCATCGCCCACCTGACGATGTGTTGTAAGCATTCAATCCATACAAGTTCGTTCCGGGTTCGAACGAAACCGAAGGCATTATCTCGTTACACTCACTTTGGAATCACCCTCAGAGTTAACAACGATAACCCTTGCATTCTAAATCTTCATCTTCACCTCAGATTAACGACCTATCGTTAATTTGGAATCGATGTGGTTTTCGGATGTTCCAAATGTGGAAAACCGATCCCGGTCTCATCGAAATCCAAAACGTGTCTTTTAGGGCCAAGTTGTCTATTTAGCCTTAACAGTTTAATTTAAAATCATCAATATACACACAGATGGATAATTCACAATATAACAACAGATAATCATAGATAATCTCATAAAAAGATAATCAATATTATCATCTAAACAGATAATTAAATATCATCATACTTTAAATCAAGCATCCATATCACATAGATATTATTCAAGTCAGATCACAATCATCAAATGAAATATCAATATCATTCATCCATAAGCAATGATTTATAATCATACCATTTGTAATTAATTTAAAATGAATTAAATTAACTACTTCTATATTTAATTAATTTAAATTAATTACTTCATCTATAAATCCTGCTTATGCAACCATTAATTAATTATAAATCAAATTAATTAATCATCTTCTAAATATTCATCTTGATTTAACACCTTAATTAATCAATCTCTAATTACAATCAGTAACTATTCTTTAATTAATTTCACAAATTAATTACCCTAAATTACTCATAGTAATTAACATTAAATTACTTCATTTTTGAATTAACTATAATTAAGTACATTTATCCTTAATCAATTACATTGTTTAATTATTTCTTAATTAACCCATTTCTTAATTTACATTATTAATTATATTAATTCATGATCTTTAATTTATATTAAAATTTAATTACTTTGATTAAATTAATTACATTAAGTAATTAATCTTTAATTAAACACCATTATTAATCATCCTTGATTAATATCAACCAGTAATTAACCACCCCTAATTACTCATATAAATAAATTAATTATTCCCATAATTAATTATCTCCACTAATTAATCCTAAGATTAATTATAAAAGTAATTATCCAAATTACTTTATTATCACATCATTTTCAGTAATTAATATTAATTACTTCCTTAAGTAATTGTGCTCCATTGCATACACTAAGAAATTACACTTATCAATTATCAAATGATTTTCTTAAATTAATTAAACTAAATTAATTAACTTAAATTAATCATTTATCAAAATTAATTATGATAAGTAATTAATCTCTTAACCACTTTTATCAAGTAATTACATTTAACAATTTTACAATAGACTATCTAATTAATCTGATTAATTATCAAAATTAATCTCATTAATAAATTACTTAGTAATCTTTAGTTAATTATCTTTATTAACTAATAGCATTACTTAAATTACATTTGTAATTAGTTTCTAATTATAAATTGATCTAAATTTTAATACATAAGTCATTTCTTCATCAACCTATTATTCTTAAGATAATTTATTTCTTTATTAATGAATTTATTAACATTACATTTTAAATTCAAATTCAAATATCTTTTGAATTTAAGATTCAAAATGACTATAATTTAAATTCGATTTAAAATCCTTTAAATAAATGTAAATAACACTTATTATCTACATATATGAACTTGTAAAAGAAAATCTTTAAATTAAATTAATTGAATCTTAATTTAAATTTAAATTTCCAAAATACATTTATATTTTAACTTGCAATTTCAAGTTAAACAATTTTATTTAGCATCCATTCAAAAGAACGTTGTAAAAAACCCAATTCAAATATTTAATTGCAGACAAATTCTTTTTAAAAAGAACTATTTGAATTTATCCTTGATTTATACATTTAGATTTTAAAAAAAACTGATTTATATTTTCAGATTTTGAATTCATTAGTTTACTTAAATTTTTAAACTTGGTTTTAACTTGCTTTGAAAAAAACTTGATTTTTACTTTTTGATTTAAAATCCAAATTTGTTTCTAAAAACTTATATTCAAAAGTTCACTTGGATCTATATTTTGAACTTTTAAATTCTTCAAACACAAATTAAGTTTTGATTCAAATTTTAAACTAAATCTAAAATCTGAAACTGTCAGGTTGTAAACCTGACAGGAAAACCATATTTTATTTGTTTTAAACTTTATTTTAATTTAAATTTGAATTCAAAAGTAAACTTGAATTCGAACCTAAAACTGGTTTTTTAACATGTTCAAATTTATTATTTACTTTAGGTTTCATTTTAATTTTAAAACAGAACTCTGTTTCCAGTTTTTACCAAACCTGAAACAATACAACACCAATCCCCTTTTCGTTTACTTCGGGTTTTCCCCTTGCCTACTTCGAGTCACATACTCGATTTACTCGAGTTCTTCCCTAACCAGAAACCTATACACAGAGACAACTACCCAGCTTCCCATGGCACGGTGCACGTGCACTGTGGCCCCAACCAACGCCGGCCACTCACCTGCGCTCCACGCCGCCGAGTATCACTAGATACGACCCCGACCACCCAAAGCTACACCACATGCTCGTAACAAAAACAAGCCCACACTTTCAAAACCTGGAACCATGAACATATTTCCCTCTCGAAACCTGTCAACACTTCGCCTCTCCTCCTCCAACCTCCAAAGGACGACCACCACCGGCAACTGCTTTGACTTTCACCCCTCTACCCATCCCCAATTCCCTGTTTAACTCGATGCACCAAGGGAAACAAACAGGTCCGCACTTCAACCCAGTTCAAAAATTAGGTTTCCTCAGTGAAATCGAAAACCACCATCGCCATAATGATTGATAGAGCCTCCGGTCATTTTTCCCAACATCTCTGGTCACTCCCCTATCACCAGCCACAGACCCGGCCTCCAAATCCCCTTAGATCACCAGAAACCCCAAAGTTTGTATTTTATATACTTTCCAGAACTACTCTTAAGTGCCCATTCTAAAAATTATAAATTTTGTTTTAAAATTCATATTAAAGTATAAGAATTCAGTGTATATTGTTGAATTTGTAAATTAAAAAGATTTGATTTTAATTTGTTTAAAGTTTGCTCAAACATTTTGGTATTCCAGTGACAATGATAAATTGATTTAGCTTAATCAAGATTTTAAAGTTAAATTTCTGTACAAACTAACCATCTTGGTTTGTATTTACAATTCTGGATGTGATTTGAACAAAAATAAGCATTTGTTTACACATTTTGACCTGGGGAAACAATCAGAGGCATCTCCAAAATTTGTACAGGATATATGCATCCACACTTCACATATAAACATATCAGAAATTTTACAACATAAACATTTTTTTTCTAGTTATACACAAGCAACTAATTTAGTTCAATCAAAGGATATTGCTCACCACGGTTTTGAAAAGAAACAGGGAAAGTTTTAAAAAGAAGCAGTTTGAATATGCAGTTTTGAACCGTATAAAATTTCCATCACTCAACACCAGAGTAAAATGATTAATAAATATTCAAACCTTAATTATTCAAAACATATACTTAAGCATCCAAATATCTACATGCATCAGATTGCAAAACTTAAATAAATTTAGAAAAATGTTACTCACAGCAATTGGCAGAACAGAGTCTTCTTGTGTTTGAACAACTTGAACTTTAAAAACCGGAAATGGTTTTTACTTGATTTTTCCTTTGATTCTTCTTGCTTTCTCAGTTGTAATGTTACTAAGTTTGTATAATTAAAACTGTTTGCTATTGTTCTTTGTTTCAGTTTTCTTTTTAATGAACGAACTAAAAAAAATATGCATATATAAAGAAGTTCAGGGGAGGGTGGCATCTGAGACAAGCAAATTTGCAGATTTTTATTTGTGTTTTGTTTTATTAGGCCAAATCTTTTAATTAGGAGGCTGAGTTGATTTCAAACAGTTTGAAATGATTTTATTATGTGCTAATAAATGAAAGCATTAAATGTAAATGTACTAGATGTTTACACCTAATCTTATCTTATGTACAAAGATATTTTTATTCTGCATTAAGTTACAGGTTGACAATATCTTCTAATGCCTGCATATGTTTAGATATTGTACTTAGTGTCTACAACTACTCATATTTATATATATATATATATATATATATATATATATATATAAAGCTATGCACTCCTCTGCTCTAACCTGCAAATGTAATTTATTTACTTTGCTTTGTTCATCTCTCTTACAAACAACTTGCAAATGTTTGTACTTTTATTTTATATTTTTTCATACTTGATGTTTATACTTATCTGAATCTTATTCTATAAGCTACTAACATTTGTATCTTATGTTTTATACTTGTCTGCATATATTTTTCTTTACTTTATTTTGTTTTATTTGCCAACATAATTATTGTATAGACATGATTACTTGTTTCCCCCTTTTTTTTTTAGCTTTGCATTCTATTTTACATGTTGATATTCTTGCCTTGTCTATTTCCTTTACAGGCTGCATTTATATTTATCTTGCTTTGTTTATTTTTTTTACTTTGCTTTGAGTACTTTATTTCAATATTTGTTGTGAATTTTTAACTTATGTAATTATGTTAATCTCATACATTTGATTTATTTGTAAGTTAAATATTTATAAAGTTTACTTCATTTTAAATTTACAAACCATAGCTTTACAAAATACTTATATATATATATAAATGAATTAAAATAACAATTTCTTTTATATTAAAATCTATTTATAAAAATATTGCATTATTTTTATTGTTTAAAAGTCACTCATTACTAATTTAAAATGATTCATAAATGAAATCACTACATAAACAAATTACCTATTTTATAAAGTTGAAGTAAAAAGAACAAAACAATCTTTTTATTTAAATTTAAACTCTAGGCTAAAAATCATTTTAAGCAAATTAAACTTTATCTTGAGTATTTTAAAGATCATACTATAATTTATACAATATTAAATTTCCAAATTATCTATTAAATTAAAAACAAAACTGATCTATTTATAATATATACCAATCTATACATATATACATTATAAATAGAAACAATTTAAATTAGCTTGTAAAAGATAAATTATCAGTTAAATATTTATTTAAAAGAAGATGATTAAATAAATTTTAATATTACTAACAAATATTATCAAATCAATTTAATTTTTAATGTAGATTATTAAATTGATATTGCCCCAAATTTCCGGGATATCACAGCCCTAGAGGCCGATCAAACACCATCGATACACTCGCCAACCCTAGCTCCTCCTACGGCCCAAACGACGTGAAGCTCGGTCGAGCATTTCACTCGAAATTCGTGCACGAACTTCGGCCGTTCGTAGCCATTTTGCCGACGATCCTCCGCATTGACTTCAATCATAACCGTTGAATAGAGAGATCTTGATGCTCTCTACAAGTTTTGTTTAGGATGTTTCTTGTTAAAGTCGATGGACGAGGAGATAAACGAGGAAGAAGATGGTGTGTTGCCGGCCATTGAAGAATATGCTGGCGGCTAGGGTTAGAGGAAGATAGGGTTTGCAAATAGAAGATAATGAGTCCTTTTATAGAAAATTCTGAAACACTATTCACCCGAAATTTTTCCGAACTCCAAACGAAGCGTGCCGACTGACATTTCTATGGTTTAACCCACGTTCCGGACACAATGGAACATGTTTCGGAAGCTAATTTGATCATATGTGCAAGTTACGGAAATAAATGATCAAATTTAAATTAAATCGGTTAAACTAATTTCTATGCGTTTTGGTTTACCCCGGACAACCGTAAATCCGATTGACACGAAATTTGAAATCTTATAATAATTTAACATTACGGATCCAAGGAAACTGGTTTGTCGAAATCCGAGACTGTTTGAAAAATGACTATTTTTACTCGTCAATTGAATATTAAAATATTCAATTTCTGTAAATTAACTTTTAATTCATTTTTAAAAGTTCTATAACATCATTCTAACTCCAATATGATTTAATACAACTTTACAAATCAATTTTAATCACATTAAACCCAATTTCCATTATTTCTGTAATTTCAAATATTAAATTATTGATTTAATTACCCAATTAAATCTAGATATTCGAAATATAATTTATTCGACTTACAAATTTTACTTGTTAATATTTAAAATCAATTAAATTTACGAATTTCAAATGACAGGAATTCTGGGTCGTTACAAACTTCCCCCCTTAAAAGAATTTCATCCTCGAAATTGCCAAGTAAGAAAAATTACAGAATCCATTAACTTTTTTTCAAAAACAAACAGTTCCAACTTGATTTCAGATTCATTTTAATTCCTTAACTTTTCGAAAATCCGATGGTTACACTTTTCTAGTTCAATTCCTACATTTTGATTTCAATTTAGAAATTGACTTTTCGTTAACAAAAAAATTTCAAAAAATTTCTAACTCCCAAAATTTACGGAAAATTTTGGCAGAATCTCCCTTGTACGGAGGAGCTTTTGCAATAGCACAATAGATATAAATATATATATATACATCGATCCACACGGTCGGAAAACGGAAAAACAGTTCATATTTCCTATTTTTATTGCGTAGGCGTACCTTTTTAGCATTTTTAAGCAAAGCAGTTATTTATTAGCATTTTAGCGTGACCAAATCCAGTCAACTACAGCCCCGGTACCTGTACTTACTCAATTTAAATATGTAAGTGACATATATAGGAAATTCATTTACATTTCACTGATTTTCAATAGAAAACACATGGTTTTCATAAGCAATGCAATCAAAATAATTCCCATAAGCAATTTATAAGGTTTCGATACAAATTTTAATTGCTTGCAACCAATTCACAGTAGTTCACTTTCAATTCAAGTTCAATTACATAGCTTTCCATTTATCAATTCAATTTCATTAACACTTAATGAATTATATACAATCAACTAACAATCATATAACAATCAATGTATATTCAATACAACCAAATTTATTAAATTTACATTCAACAATTCATATTCACTTTTTCTAACTTCAATTTGGTTTAAAACTTTTAATCTCCAATAGGTTTAATATCTAATTGACTTTTCTTTCAATTATTCAATTTTCTTCAACTTCATTAGCTTCTAATGAATTAACACTTACATTCATTATTCTATATCAATTCTTTTACATTCGATTGATTAATACTCAATTCATTAGTTCAACTCAATTGCTTATTCATTTAACCACAAAAGTTGAATATCATTACATAACTCAAGTTCATATTCATCACTTCACTTTATTAATTTACTTCGATACCAAAATCAACTTCATTCAACATTACTTAAGTTATATTCCATTTCAAACATCATTTGTTTAACTTAACTTAAATTTCCACTTATAAATCCAATTCAGATTCCAATTCTAAAGTAAATCCTATATAACTTTTACTAAAGTCAAATTTCGTCACTTATTCAAATTCATATCTCCTTTTGCTTAACAGAATTGTTTAACCATTTTATCATTTGGTTTCACTTACATTTTCTCACTTTACAAGTTATACAACTTATTTAAACTTCAAAGTTATTTTATATAATCATTTCAGTTTAATATCCATTTCGATAGCTTATCTACTCCAAATCAATTTATTTAACCTTCGTTTTGTTAAATTTCAAATCATATGTTTTAATATGCCAACTCAATTTATTTCAACTTTACCAAAGTAGTAAAATCTTTATTATTTCATATTATAAGTCCAAAACTTGATTACTTATATTCAACAATTACAACTTGGATTTTAAATTTTCAAATTTTTTTATCACAACAAAACTTCAATTTCCAATTTACTATGGTAGAAAATTCATCACACGGAAACTCGAAAATGATACTGATGATGCTGCAGTCATCACCCTTATTATTTTCTAGCAACAGTAGCGAATCAAGTGCTTTAACCTCTTTCAAAAAAAGTTCCTTTTACTTATAACTCACATTTATAAGCCTTTTTCTTATAGAATTTCACTATTCCACTTCACTTACATAAGATTATTCCAAATTGATTTATCTTACTTAATAACATCTTTAACTTCGAAAAACAACTTTCAAACTAGACGGGATTCAAAACTTTCAAATTCAAAGTCCAAATTCATTTTTATTTACAACTCAAATTTCTAAATATATTCATATAGTTTCACTTCTTATATGTATAAGATTATTTCACAATTGTAAATCACACTAATTATAATTCCATACTTAATAATTCATTTGCTTATACAATTATTCTTTTACAATTGCTGTTTTTATTTAGATTATTCAAACATCTTTTCATTAACTTATATATATTCTTACATTTTCAACAACCAAACAATCAATTTATATATACTTTAATATTTTCTGAAAAATTATTTCCTTTATATGTAAAGTATAATCGAGGTAAAATTATTTGATTTACCCAATTTCAAATGATACTATGTCGACTTGCCTCGTTTAAGTGTTTAGAAATCTCTGTCGATAATATGGCGTCCCACATACCGACCAGAATTCACAAACAGCTCAACGGATAAGCAAACACAATATAAAACATTTTTATATTCACTAACAAATACGCGCTCGTATCTATGATTACACTCATACTCATTCTAGAGTACTGCTGACTCTATCTCCAATGAGTAATTCGCAACAGAGCCAGGGTTGTCGCTTAACCAAATGCTCCGATACCAAATGTAACGATTCAAGATTTTCGACTTCCGAAAATCGAAATTAATACGTCTATTGTATCAACTGCCGAGCAATCGAAGGCCGGAAAACCGAATTGTTAGGGTTAAAGAAGAAGAAAGAAAGAAGCAACAGAAACAATATCAAAATCTCACAATCGCAGCGGAACAACATATAATAGATAAATGAATAATCTTTAAATCAAAAGAACTGTACATTTTATACATTACATCATCAGAGTCAATATACAACACCATATAATAATGGACAGTTATATAAACCTGTCCTCGCAACTGAATACACAGCGGAAAAGATAATATCATATACAAGTGATACGCTTCGCCATCCAGCTTGCTCCTGATCTCCACAGGATCTCCTGAATTCCAGAATGACCTGACAACCTGACTCTAGACTACCTGTGTGGAAATTGGTGGGCATCCAGAGTTTAGGAAGGAAATAATAAACTCCAGGTCAGTCATGGGACTGGTGTGAGAACTTAAAACAGTTTATCTTTAAAAAAAACAAAGAAATATTTTAAAATAGATCCGTAATGCTTTTAGAAAATGTAACTACCATAAGGCCTCCCGCCACACACACAATGCAAACGTAGAATTGAAGGAGATTTCTCCTTATGATAGTCAAACATGCTTGATACGCAAATTTCTTTGATATTTTTACTATATGTGCAAAGTGTAGGAAAACATTTCGAAAGTATAATATAAATCTTAACCAGCATAGACATTCCGAACTATGCCTACTATAGCTACCATCTAAACAGTGGTGACCACCATAAGTAAATGGCAGGCTCTACAACTAAAACCGTACAAGGTGCGTAGGAGTTTAGATTTCCAACAAATGGTCAAGCCAAGGAACTTCCCATTGCCACATGGGTACGCCTCTGGAAAGACTCCCCGAGAACCTAACCGGATCTCTGCCAACATAAGGTCGGGTTACCTCTGAACTAGGTAACTACTGACATGAGTATACTATCCCCCGGTCGTAACCAACCTTTATCCCGGGATTCACCAACAACCATAAAGAAATTAATTTTGCAGCAACCACATAGGTTAAGTATCTAGGCTCCATACCATAATACCACCTCTATCTAGAAGGAAATATACATACCCTATGGGGGCGCTATCCCTAAATAACCATGCTGCATTCTTCCTGTTTTGACCATTACCGGGTTGTGAGGTTCGACGAAGTCTCGTCCGTAAAGCTACACTTTTCGCAAAAGCCACGCTTTGATCAACAAATGATCAGCAGCACTCAGCATGCAATGTTACTAAATTGGGAATATATCACTAGTAACCATCAACTACATAACCTTTGAGCTCGTACGTCTCAGAGAAGGGTGTTAAGCTAAGAGAATAAATTCTCCGCCACCAACAGAAATGTATTTGATAAAAACCAGCTTTACATCTCAAATTGTAACATCAGACACAAATCCATACAAGTCCGTTCCGGGATCGAACGGAACCGAAGGCACTTCCAAAGAAGCCCTTGTTATCCGGATATTCACTAATCACGTCCGAAATTCCCATCACAAAGGATGATAAAATCTCTATATCGGGGATCAGCTGATGCAGAGACATTCGACGGTAATCCTTCCGTTTCCGGAAATATCCGGTCTTCAAATGTTAACCATTATGACGTATCACTATTCGAAATGGGATTTATGACCCAAAGGTCCTCTCCGGCTAAACCGAATAACGTGAGCTTATTTTAAAATAAGTGTAGCATTCAAATTCAAGCATATCACAACAAATACTCATTTAAAGGTAAATATTGATAGTCAGTTATTTAACTATCAATAGATATGCACAACATCACCAGATTCCAAATAATTTTCCAAATTATTTATTTTCCAAAAACATCTTTACAAGATATATTTTTTCCACACTTCAACCATTTGACAACAAATTTCAAATCACCTTTCACCTTTACAACTTTTGAAAACAAATTTCAAATCATTTACCTTACGCGGAAACACTTCCAAATATATTCATTTTCACTTGAAATCTACCGAGTTCAAATACTTTAAAATAATTTATAACACTTATCCAAAATATATCGGGAAAACACTTTGAAATAAAACTATTTTTCTTTAAACACTTTACTTAAAATATTAGTTATAAAAATATTATACCAATATTACATATAATAAGTCCAAACCAATTTTCAAAATAAAATTAGTAGATAGAGTATAACTATTTCAATAACTATTTTCTAAAACAATTATTGATTAAATCTTAGAAATAATCGTTTCTATATCAACTTAATAAATCTTTACTTAAATGATTCAAAACAATTTAAGAAGTAAATTTCTCCAAAGTATCCTTTTCAAAACCAATTCTAGAATTATATATATATATATATATATATATATGTATGTATATGTATATGTATATGTATATATCTTTCAAAGCTATTCAGAAATTTTATTCGGCTTTTCAGGGAGAATACACTTTCATTTCAAAATGGTTCATTTAAACCAATTAAATAAATCCTTACCGATTTACTTTAAATTTACGTTCCAAATCCGTAAATTTATTTCCACGCTTCAAAAATAAATCAATGTTTATTTTTAAAGAAAATTCCCTTTTCATTATAAATTCCATGTGAATTCACATTTCCAAAATATCTATTGATATACGATTTTCAAATCGATTTCAAATATTCACTTTCAACAACAATTCAATTTTTCAGTTGATTTCAAAAACAACCAAATCAAATTCCATATTGATTTTCCAAGAAATTAAACACCAAGTGAATTTCATTCAAATCTTAAATTGAAACCAATTTCTACTAAACCCCAAATCAATTTTCAAATTGATTCCAAATTCTTTTCAAAACACCTAATAAATTTCCAAATGGATTTTCAAAAGATTTAGATTCAAGCAAAAAAAAAAATCAATTCCCAAATGGGTTTCAAATTTTATTTCCTTTTAAAAAAAATGAATTCTTTTATTTTTCAAACTCTTTAAAATCTGTATTTTCAATAAATTCTTCAACCTTTGAATAATATTACCTGAACTCCATTTATTAAAGCTTTTCCCATATTTTGAAATTTTATTCAATAAGATTATAAATAAACTTTATTATTTTAGAATTCCTTCTTTTAAATTTATCCAATTCTCAAAAAAAAATTAATATAAACTTTCAACCTGAATTTTTCAAAAATCAAATTTTTATTTATTTCCGGTATCTAACGATACCAAAATTATATTCGGCTAAATTTTAGCCTTCAACGATTTCAATCACAAAGATAATCACACAGAGATTATAAATAATCAACACACAACATTGAAACAAATTCAATTATTTGAGGAATCCAGTTGGATCCCTCCAACCTATTTCTCTGCATCCACAGATGTTAGCACAATACCAATCCCGTTTCAAGACGGGATATCGCGGTACTTGGGTTTATATAAAATATCATCCGCTATTATGCGGCGCAATAGGGTCTCATCCTCTATATAATGTGGAAAATCAACTCCAAGTACATATATAATACCAATTCCACTTCGAGGTGGAATATCGTAGTATATGGTTTAATATAATAACCTCCGCTTAATATGCGGCGTATAGGGTCTATTTCAATACAACAGATAGCAATTTATCATCCAAGCATATAATCAACACAATCAAGCAATTTTAAATCTAACTATTTAAAATTTAAATCGCAACAAATTCGATTGAGTGAGAAGTTCTACCTTGCTTCCAATACAGTTGCAGTGTTTCGTTCCGAATAAAATTAAACATGCGTTTAATTTTACCCAAAATTCCACTAGCTCAAATAAATCCCAATCCAGCTCCATTGCGTAGTGCTCGTCAATACGAATCGAATGCAAGTCGTTTCGTCCGAAACGGACCTCGTATGAAAAAGTTAGTCTTTAAAGTTTACACGATTTTAATATAAAGCAATTTCATTTTTTATTTTATTTTTCTTAACCTAGAACCAATCCAGGCCGTTGCTATTTGCTTCTCCTCCAACAGGTAATCCACGTTCGAACAAACCCATTGAGCCACCACCTACCCCCAATTATTGCGACCACCACACCGCCCTAGAGGCCGATCAAACACCATCGATACATGCGCCAATCCTAGCTTCTCCCACAGCCCAAACGACGTGAAGCTCGGTCGAGCATTCCACTCGAAATTCGTGCACGAACTTCGGCCGTTCGTAGCCATTTTGCCGACGATCCGCCGCATTGATTTCAACCATAGCCGTTGAATAGAGAAATCTTGATGCTCTCTACAAGTATCGTTTAGGATGTTTCTTGTAAAAGTCGATGGATGAGGAGATAAACGAGGAAGAAGATTGTGTATTGCCGGTCATTGAAGAATATGCTGGCGGCTAGGGTTAGAGGAAGATAGGGTTTGCAAATAGAAGATAATGGGTCCTTTTATAGAAAATTCTGAAACACTATTCACCCGAAATTTCCGAACTCCAAACGAAACGTGCCGACTAACGTTTCTAGGGTTTAACCCGTGTTGCAGACATAATGGAACATGTTTCGAAAGCTAATTTGATCATATGTGCGAGTTACGGAAATAAACGATTAAATTTAAATTAAATCGGTTAAACTAATTTCTATGCGTTTTGGCTTGCCCCGGACAAACCGTAAATCCGATTGACACGAAATTTGAAATCTTACAATAATTTAACATTACGGATCCAATGAAATAGGCTTCGTCAAAATCCGAGACTGTTTGAAAAATGACTATTTTTACTCGTCAATTAAATATTAAAATATTCGATTTCCGCAAATTAACTTTTAATTCAATTTTAAAAGTTCTATAACATCATTCTAACTCCAATGTGATTTAATACAAATTTACAAATCAATTTTAATCACATTAAACCCAATTTTAAATTATTTCTGTAATTTCATATATTAAATTATCGATTTAATTACCCAATTAAATCTAGATATTCGAAATATAGTTTATTCGACTTGCAAATTTTACTTGTTAATATTTAAAATCAATTAAATATACGAATTTCAAACGACAGGAATTCTGGGTCGTTACAAATTGTGTATTCAAATCTGAGTCAAAACTGTAAATGCAAATAGAGTGGACTATATATAACCTACGTATTTATTTCATTTGTTTCTTAATTACACCAATAGATAATTCAAGTGGGTTTTTATACTCAATTCTTAAATGTTTGAAATTTTCTTTGTCGCAAATTCTTTTATAACGAAATACTTTACATCGAAATAATTTTAGATTGAAAATACTTTTGATAACTCGATGATTCAATAAGTTTATCTTTGTTCCTACAGAATCCAACAATACATTGATCAGACGTAAGATTAGAAATCTCTAAGTACTTAGCAGATCTGTTTCAACACCCAGTGAAAATACTTGAAAAACTTTTAAAAATAAAGATGGAAAGCACAACTCGAAAATCAATTATGGAACGTAGTTACACAATGGTTACACCTCTATCCCAGAGGAAACATATGTAACTTTTGGTAATCTCTACCCCGTGAATTACGCCATGCAAATCAAATTACCCATGGATCATAGTCTACATAACGGTTACGTCCAATGGTTACGTCTTTATCCCATAGAAAATATAGTAGACTATAGATAATCACCGCCACCTTGAATTACGCTATGTGCATCGCAGTTTACTTAGTGGTTACACCATATGGTTACGTCGCTATCCCAACGAAAACATAGTAAACTGCAGGCAATCTCCGCCATCTCGAATCACGCCAAATAGACCGACCATAAATCGCAGCTACACAATGGTTACGTCGCTGTCCCAGCGAAATCATAAGTAGACTGTACCCATGACGCCCCACGAATTACGCTATGCTAATCGAATCATAAGACCATGGTTGCGCTATGGAATTTGAAGGAACTAACGAGTTTATGTCCGGATGATCAAAATCAATCAATAGAATGAATCCACCAGATAGAATGAATCCACCAAGTGGATTATCGGAAATCACGGAGGGTACTTCCCATATCTGTTACTTTGAAATATGTCATACTATATATAGTGCCCTTTCCAAATCACAACTTCAAATATCACACTTATATAAATTCCATTATATAAAAGATTTCATTTCCAAATTGAGTACTTTCCAAAATCAATAATCTTGAATATATCATACCATTCCTATATAAATTTTGTTATATATATAATATTATCACTTTTTAGATTGAATACCTTTCAAAATCAATAGTTTTCGAAATAACTTCATACATATACAGAACATTATCATATAAAAGTCGACAACTTCCAAATCAAATATTATTATAGTGTTAAAGGTCTTTGAAATCAATCCATTTCAAATATCTTTCAAGACCATATACGATCTCAATAATCATTTTTCCTTTCAAATCACATATCATTCAAATTCAAAATTTTCCAAATTTTAAATCTATAGTTTTCACAACTTCAGTTTTCCGTTTATATCAAATTCGGATAAAATCAAATTTTGATCTAAACCGAATTCTTCTCAAAACCTTTTTTTCTTTCATAAACATTTACTAGGTTCAAACTTTTTCTTAATACACGTCCCATTATAAACCTTTCCAGCCTATTTTTCATATATACAAAGTCAGAACTGCTTACAAAAATCAATTTGCGAAAAGTAAGATTTTATAATTATTTACTATGTTCAAAACATTTCTTAAAATTCTTTCCATTTAAAAACATCTCAAAATTAAATTTTGTACTTGTATAATTCAAAATAAACTTATACACTTTACTTATCAAAGTATTTAGCTTTTAAAAAAATTCCAACTTCCATTTGTCCTTATTTTAAAATTTTCCAAACTAAACTTTATATACTTTCCAAAATACTTAACTTTGGAAATTAATTCTCAATTAGGTAGTGTTCGACTATTCATAACAGTCAGGAAAATCAAATTCCAATTCAAAATTGGAAAACAGCAGTCAAACATCTAATAAGATGCACAATCGGCCAATCAATCCTAATGCACAGATTAATTTGATGAAAGTGAGACTTTAAGTTATAGTTTGATGAAAGTTGAAATAAAACCATAGATTAATTATTTATTAGATAAATTGTTGAAAATCAGTTAAGTCGTTTCTTGATTAAGAATTGCTTTTTGTAAATATGAAGTTTGGCATTTTAAATTTTTCGAATTTAAAAGAGGACGTATAAATTGGAAACAGTAAAGATTATTTTATTGTTGAAAAATCTTTCTATCATTTCTTGTTTCTAAATCAAGATATTAAAGAAATTTAAATATCTTGAATACTTCAGGGTTTTAATAGTTTAAAGTGTAAAAGAAATTTGTGTAATAAAGAATGAAAAGTGATTGTGGAAGTAGTTTTTTGGAAACTTTAAAAGTAAGAAAGTAATTAAAGCAGAAGCTATTTTGTATTTTTAAAAGATTTGGATAATGTGGTTAGTATTAAATGATAAATAAATAAAATTGGTTAGAATTAAATACCTTAAGGAAAATTTTACATTAACGATAAAATGTAAAATTAGAAACTCATAGTTGGAAAGGAAATTTATTTAGAGCAGGATATTTAAAACATTAAAAGGTATTTTTGAAATTTTGTAGGAAGGTGGAAGTTATGATAAATATACCATGAGAATGTTGAATTGCATAGTTTTAACTTTTCAAAAAAAAGTTAGTCATAGGAGTAAATAAATTTTTACTTAACGTGTATATAAAGATTTCAAAATAAGTAGTTTTTATAGAAAAGAATAATAGTATTATAATTGTTTTGAACTATGTTCAAAATTGAAATTTTATTGTTTATTGAGATGACAATAAATTTGAAGGCATTTGATATAAAGTACCTCCTATAAGTGTTATGTTATTTTCCATTTCATTAGAAAGGCTTATAATGCAATTTTAAGCACACAAGTTAGGTTCTAAACTCATTTTCGAAAAATAAGTAAGAATATTTGAGTTTTTACACTAAATAATTAGGCACAATATAACGGTAAAAAGTGGTCTTAAATACCTAAGCTTGTTAAATAATGAATTTTTTTAATTTACGAATTTTGGCTTTCTAGAAAAAATGAATTTGTTTATTATAAAAATTGGTCTAAAGAAATTTTATTAAAGGACATTCTCAGGGTAACATTTGAGATTGAAATAAGAATTTATAAAACATTGTAGAAAATTTTGTTTTAAAAAAAATCTAGTTGTAATAGAATAACCATAATTTTTTAGTATTTAATATGATCATTTTGATTCTTTTTGGGTTCGAAAGCTATTTCAATAAAGAACAATTATTATTTTGTCTATTTCAGCAAATTCTGCAATATTTTATAGCTAAATACTAGTTTAAGCTAAACTAGAAACTTTAACGTGCTATTTAATTTCTGGATTATGGCATCAACTTATTTTGATCATAGCTTTTGAACAGAAAGTCCAATTTGAGCAATTTTGCTCTTTCTAGAGAGCTAAGATAGTAAAGAAAACTTTTGTTTTGAGTTTTACAAGATTTTCAGTTTTGCTATGCATAAAATGACCATCAATATAATTGACTTAATGATCTAGTACAAATGTTCAAAAGTGGTAGCTTAATTTAATGTGTTTATACAGTGGTGCTTAATGCAAAATAATTTGGATAATGGGTGATCATCGTACAACCTAATTTAACTTTTTTGAAGAGAAATTTTTATGCTTAACTTTATGCAGGAAGGGAAAGTGGAATTTAGAAACTTTTTACATTTTTATAAAGTAAGGTGTAGATGAATGTCTCACTAGTTTGGTAATAATTTAAATTCTTGTATTGAGAAATAAATTGTATAAATTTATTTTGCGATATAAATGTATGAATTTAGTTTATGTTTTAAGTGTTGTGATTTTTTGGGATACACTTCATACCATCGAGATTCTCCGAAGTGACTAAAAAATTTAGCATTTTAGAAATAATTGAGTAGTGTTGTAATATACATTAATAATAGAGATGAATATGCTAAATATGAAAGGGCATTATTGTAATCTGCACTGCATAAGTAGTCTATAAATATGGAGCTTGATTGTATTGTAAAGATATATCTCTCTCATTCAATAGAATTGTTCTCTCCCTAATTGCCTCCATTCTCTTTATTCTGTAACACGTTATCAGCACGAAGGAATGCGATTAATTATTGACCTCAACCTATTCACCTTCAAACTTTCTAACTTCTCAGCAAGTAATTAAATATTAATTACTCTGACCGTTTCTCTTCCGACCATTCCAATTCTAAGGCTATTTATATTCAAAATCCTATTATATATATTAGTGCATACGAGTCTTTTAGAATATATCCACATACATTCTATTTCTTATTTCCTTTACAACAGCAGGTAAAGGAATTGTTCTTGCATTTCTTTCTAAACTCGTTACTTTTCCTCTCTCCAAAAAGATAATTGTCAATATCATATATGTTTTTGATAAAGCTATCAAGTCAGCACATGCTAGTTTGGGGTTCGCTTCTATATTTTTCATGTCTTTTCTTGTATCACTCTTATTTTTATTCTTTGGCTTCTAAATTCAATATTATTATTATTATTTTTCCCTTTGCGGGTCTATTGCCAAATAAAATTCAAAAGTTTGGAATGGAATATACGCAAAGGCTGACTTTCCTTTCTTATTTGATAAATACATGAAAGTTGCAAAATCCAAATGTTTGGTTTTGTTGATACAATTTATTTTTTTGGTATAGTTGTTTGATACCATTATTGAAGACTTTCCATTTTTTTTTCTTCTTTTTAGCTGGAAATAAACAAATAGTGAATGCTGTTGTGGCGAATATATTCACCTTATGCAATTTATTTTATGAACAGTTCACAAAATGACAAACATCGCCAAGCTTGAATTTAAAGCTTTGGATATATCTGGAGACAACTACTTATCATGGATACTGGATGCTGAGATTCATTTGCAATCTCAATGCTTAGAAAATGCCATTAAAAATGGCAATACTATGTTCCAGCAGGACAAAGCAAAGGCTCTAATATTTTTAAGACGTCATATCCATGACGATCTAAAAACAGAATATTTGACTGAAAAAGACCCTCTCCACTTATGGAACTCCCTGAAGGAGCGTTATGACCACCAGAAGACGGTCATACTTCCAAACATTAGGCAAGAGTGGTTGAACCTGAGGTTTCAGGACTTTAAGTCCGTAAGTGAATATAATTCTGCAATGTTTAGAATCACTTCTAAATTGAAATTATGTGGAGAAAAGGTGGATGACGCACAAATGCTTGAAAAGACTTTCTCAACATTTCATGCCTCGAATATACTCCTGCAGCAGCAATATCGAGAGCGTCATTTTACAAAATATTCTGAACTCATAGAATGCTTACTAATTGCTGAACAAAATAATGAATTGCTTATAAAAAACCATTCCTCAAGACCAACTGGTTCAACTGCATTACCTGAAGTTAATGCTAATTTTGCCCACTCTGGAAGAGGTAGGGGTCAAGGTCGAGGTAGAGGACATGGTCGTGGACGTGGATATAACTCTAGCAGAGGTGGTTATGGTGGTTTTAAAGGTAACAAAACCACCAACTTTAAAAAGCAACAAAAGAAAATTAAGCCTATAAAGAACAATGATTCAGCTTCAGAAAATAAAAGGCATTATGAGGAAGTTTGTTATAGATGTGGACGATCTGGTCACTGGTCACGTACATGTAGATCATCAAAGAAAACAGTTGAAGAATATCATCGCTCGAAGAATATTGAGGCAAATAATGCCGAAAAGTTACCTGAAAACACTAACCTGAAGTTAGATGATTTCTTCGAAGATGACAATGGAAATTTCATTAATGATGAAAATCTAAGTGCAATGATCAATGATATGACCGAGTTGATCAATTAGAAATGTCTTGAAGTTTGTGACTTTCGTTTTATTTCATTAGCTTGCATCAATAAATTAGTTTGAAGTTTGTGTTCATTTAATTGTATTTCCTTTACAGTACTAGTAATGTGTAATGTGGATGTTGTTTTTAATCAATAGCCTATTTTAATCATATTACTTTGTTTGTTTACATTACATTTATTTATGCATACAGATTTTTAATGATCGACTAATCATTGTCTTTAATTCTTAAGGTATGGAACGCCATTTGGGTGATGATATATGCTTACTAGATAGTGCAACTACTCATACAATTTTGAAAAACCAGAAGTTTTTCTCTGAACTATCTAAAAATTTCTCAGCTAAAGTCTCCACTATAGCTGGATCTGCTAATATAATTAACGGGTCCGGAAGAGCCCATATAATATTACCAAATGGTATGCATATCTTTATTCAGAATGCATTATACTCAAGCAACTCTAAAAGAAATTTGCTGAGTTTCAAAGATATAAGAATGAATGGATACCATATTGAAACTATAAATGAAAACAACAAAGAATATCTTTGTGTTATTTCTAGAATTGAAAGCCAGAAGCTTATCCTAGAAAAATTTGGTACAATTTCAACTGGTTTATATTTTACAAAAATTGGCATAGTTGAATCTCACTCTATAAATATGAGCCAGAAGCTCACAAATACAAAGACATTGATTCTTTGGCATGATCGCTTGGGTCATCCTGGATCAACTATGATGCGTAAAATTGCCAAAAACTCAAACGGACATGATTTATCAAACCAATTGAATTTACCAAGCGATTACTTATGTGCCCCATGTGCACAAGGAAAATTAATCACTCGACCTTCATATGGTAAAATCACCTCTGAATCTCCAACATTTTTACAAAGAATTCAAGGTGATATATGTGGCCCAATCCACCCTGAATGTGGACCATTCAAATATTTTATGGTATTGATTGATGCATCAACTCGTTGGTCACATGTCTGTTTACTTTCTACAAGAAATTTGGCATTTGCCAAGCTACTTGCTCAAATAATAAAATTGAGAGCACACTTCCCTAATCATCAAATTAAATCGATTCGACTAGATAATGCTTTTCTCAAGTATTTGATGATTATTGTCTATCATTGGTGTGATATCCCGGAAATTTGGGACAACATCAATTTAATAATCTACGTTAAAAATTAAATTGATTTGATAATATTTGTAATAATATATGAATTGATTTATTAATCTTCCTTTAAATAAATATTTAACTGATAATTTATCTTTTAAAAGTTAATCGAATTGCCTTCTATTTATAATATATATATCTGTATATATTGTAAATGGATAATCTTGTTTTAAATTAAATAAATAGACATGTTTTCTAATTTAAATATTTTTGATAATTTAGAAATTTGATATTCAGCTATTTAATAAATGATCATATGAATTTAGATTACTCAAGATTTAAGTTTAGTTTGTTTAAAATAATTTTAGCTTACATTTAAATTTAGAAAAAAAATAGATTTTTTAAGTTGTTTTAAAATTTAACTTGATAAAAATAAGTAGTTTATTCATAAAGGGATAAATACTTTTGTAAATCATTTGACTTAATAATGAGCTCTATTAATAATGCCAATTTTTACAAATGAACTTTTAATAAAATTGTTATTTCAACTTTAATTATATATATGTGTGTTTGAATGAAAGTTATGATTTGGAAATTAAAAATAAAGGTTTCAACATGTTCAAAGTAAAATAAACTATTATTATTAATATTAATAATATGTGTTAGTCTATGTTAAATATAAAAGAAAAAAAAATAAAAGTAAACACACATGCTAGCAATAGAACTAAATACTTAGACTAAATTTATAACTAATAATTAAAGCAACTTTATATATGTAATATAACTTAACCAGACTAAAGAAGAAGGAAAAATCTACATACTCAAGAAAAAAAAGGAAAGTATAAAACAAGATGAAGCAAACATAGGAGCTGGTAAAAGAAATAAAACAAATATCTATAACAAGTAGCTTTATATACAAGTTAAACTTTAGGCTGCAGATTATACACTTACACATACACATATCTTGTTGCAGCTGTACATAAGTATACTTATGTCACCTAATAGAGGAACCAAGTCTTAATTACCATCATTTCAGCATATAATTTTGTCAATTCAAGTGTATACAAATATCTTGCCTAATAAAACAATTTTTGTACCTGCAAAGAAATTATTGTCCCAGTTATCACCTTCCCCTATAAGCCTCTTTTTATACATGCTTTCTTATTCGTTCAATATAGTATTACATAGCAAACACTTATATTTTAATAACTGAAGCATCAATGCAAAGTCAAAGCAAAAATATTTTACAGCAATTCCAGTTTTAAAGCATAAGCTATTTCTATTCTCAGATGCTCTGTCTCTTCCTAATCCAATTGTGAGTAACACTTTTAAATTTCTTAAGTTTTTAAACCTGTTACATGCAAATATTTGAATGCTTGGATATATTGAATGAATATTTATACATTCATTTTACTCTGGATTATTGTGAAATGAGAATTACTGCATGTTTAAGTCTGCAAATACAAACCGATTCATTATAAACTTGCTTTGTTTTCCATTGCTGTGAGTAACTTATATCTTAAAACTAACCTAAGTTCATTTAGTTGTATGAAGAATAGCAGAGATGCCTGTTTGTATATGCATTACATTATATCATGATGAAATGAAGCCTGCATGTTATCTGGAGTTTGCCTCTGTTTAAATTTTCAAAAGTCTGGGTTAATCCAAAAATCATTATGGCTCAACCTATTAGTTGTTAGGACAAAGCATCTAAATAAAATAGGTCTTGTTGATTATAAAGTAAAATTTAAAATTTAATTTATGCTGAACAGAGTTGATTTGCCCTGTAAAACCTTAGGAACAGTCTAAATCTCATATAGATAACAAATTCGAATGTCTTGAATTATCAATTCAAGTTTATGAACTGATTACTAAATCAAAATTAGGATTTTTAAAACCCAAATTACATTTTTTAGTTGAGTTATGAACATGTTTGACTGGTTTGACCAATTCGAGCATTTTGGATTGCCTCTGGGAGTGTAGCTGATCGGAGGGGCCAGGGTTATTTCTAGAGGTAGAGTAATGGTCGGAGCTCAAAGAAAAAAATAGTTGGTGGATGATCTATGACCGGAGGTGATGGTGGGAACATGTTTTGGTTCCTAAACCTAATTTTGTGCAGTGCGGTGATGTTTGAGTGTCGCAAGGCCTAGGAGTGATCGAGTTCGCTGGAACTCTGGAAGATAGTAGTTTGGTCATGGACGAAGTGGTGGCCGGTGGTGTTGGTGCTCCGGTGGTCGGAGGAGGGGATGCGACGCATTGACAGGTTTTGGGCAGTGCTGCAAATGTCGAATTCCAGGTTTGGGTGAATGCCTGGAATTTGATTTTTGAGGAGAAGTCCAAGTGGGGTGATTGAGGTGCGATGTGTTGGTGATTGATGACTTATTTAAGTCATCAAAATTGTTTGATGTCTCGTGGATGATCAGTGCATGTGCACTGTGCACCAAATGCTGATGACTTTGGATTCTGGGTTTGTTCTTGAGTTTACTCGAGTAAGATCAGGGGTTTGCTCGAAGTAATATGCAGTTTGACTCGAAGCACTGCAGTGGTTTGGTAATTTAGATGGTTCCAGGTTTGTTTTGTCACAGTTTTTAGTGTGCAGGTTTTGGGCTCGGGGAAAGTCTCGGGTTAATTGCATTTTTACTCGAAGCAGAGGGGCAGTTGACCCGAAGCAACCTTGTTTTGGTCTCAGGTGGGTGTTGAATTGCTACAGGCTGTATAAACAACCTGTATATTTAAATTTAAACTAAATTTAAAGCAAAATAAATTGTAAGTCAGTTGAAATCATGATGTAATTGAATTTAAGTTTGTGAACTAAGATTTAACATGTCTAAATCTAAATTGAAGTATGAATTCAAATTTATGTTTTAAATCTAAAATGCAGTTTTAATGCTAAATGAGTTTCAGGTTTAATACCTGAATGTTTCCAAATTTTCAAAGTTGGATCTGAAACAAAAAGTGTTGCAGTAGTTCAATTCGAATGTTTAAAGTTTTGATTCAAATGGATATTTGAATTTTAAAGTTTAAAATAGATTTGGATTTAAAAATCGAGTTCCTAATGCTAGTTGTCAAAAGAAAGTTAAATCAAAGTTGTAAATCACGATAAATTGAGAAATTCAAGTTTACTTAGAATTCAAAATCTGAAAGTTTAAATCAGTTTGAATATGAATGTTTTAAGAATGAGTTCAAATAAAATAATTGAAAAGTAAATTGTTTCAATAAAAATTAACTTGATTTTTAGAATTCTTTGATTAAAGAGTTTTGAATGGAAAGTAAATAAGTTATTTAACTTGAGATTTGCAAGTTAAATATTAATGTAATTTGGGAATTTAAATTTGAATTTAAATTCAAGTGGTTTAATTTAAAAGATTTTCTTATTGTAAGTTCATGTGTAAATGTTATTTACATTTATTTAAGAGATTTTAAATTGAATTTAAATTATAATCATTTTGAATCTTCAATTCAAATGATATTTGAATTTAAAATGTAATGTTAATGAATTAAGAAATAAATTATCTTAAGAATATTAGGGTAATTAAGGAATGACATATGTATTAAAGTTAATAATTTAAATTGATTTATAACTAAAGATCAATTAAGAAGTAAATTAAGAAATGATATTAAATGTAGACAATTAACTAAGGATTATTAAATAGTTAATATATAGGATTAATTTTGGATAATTAATTAAATTAATTGGATAAGCTATTGCAAATTGTGAGGTAATTACTTGATAAAAGTAATTAAGAGATTAATTACTTATTGTAATTAATTTTGATAAATGATTAATTTAAGTTAATTAATTTATTTTAATTAATTTAAGAAAATCATTTGATAAAGTGATTTATTACTAGTGTATGCAATGGAGCAAAATTACTAAATGAAGTAATTAATGTTAATTACTGAATGTAATTAGTGAAAGATGATATGTTAATAAGGTAATTCGGATAATTACTTTTGAAATTAATCAGAGGATTAATTAATGGAGATAATTAATTATGGGATAATTAATTTATTTATATGAGTAATTAAGGATAATTAATTCCTGGTTGATATTAATCAAAGGTGATTAATAATTGTGTTTAATACAAGATTAATCACTTAATGTGATTAATAAAGTAATTTAATCTGAATTAGAGATCATTAATTAATATAATTAATGATGTAAATTAAGAATTGTTTAATTAAGAAATAATTAATAATGTGGAGATTAATTTATGTAATTAATTAAGAATAAATGTAATTAATTATAAATGAAGTAATTAAAAGTTAATTACTAGGAATAATTTAGAATAATTAATTTGTAAAATTAATTAAAGACTAATTACTTACTGTAATTAGAAAATGATTTATTAGAGGAGTTAATCAAGATAAATATCTAGAGATAAATTAATTAATTTGTATAAATTTAATCTTTGATTGTATAAACAGGATTTATAGATAAAGTAATTAATTTAATTTACTTTAAATTAATTAAGGATAGAAGTAGTTAATTTAATTCATTTTAAATTAATTACAAATGGTATGATTATAAATCATTGCTTATGAATGAATGTTATTTGATGATTGAGAGTTCAGATATGAGTGATATCTATGTGACATGTATGCTTAGTTTAAATATGATGATATTTAATTATTTGTTTGGATGATGATATTAATTATCTGATGTGATTATCTACTGTGATATTATGAATTATCTATCTGTGTGTATATTGATGATTTTGAATTAAACTGTTAAGGCTAAATAGACAACTTGGCCCTAAAAGACACGTTTTGGATTTCGATGAGACCGGGATCGGGTTTCCACATTCGGAACATCCGAAAACCACATCGATTTCAAATTAACGATAGGTCGTGAGTCTGAAGTGAAGATGAAGATTCAGATTGCAAGGGTTATCGTCGTTAACTCTGAGGGTGATTCCAAAATGAGTGTAACGAGATGATGCCTTCGGTTTCGTTCGAACCCGGAACGAACTTGTATGGATTGAATGCTTTCAACACATCGTCAGGTGGGCGATGAGCATTCTAAGAATTATGTTCTCTAAAGGTAATCGTAACCTCAAGCCTCATCAACCGGGAATGGCTAAAACAGGGGAGGTGCAGCAAGGTTAGGTGGGTCATGCCCAAGCAGGACAAGGATATTCCCCTGTCTAGATGTCCCTTATTTTCGGCTGTGTGGGCGGTTGGTCATGACAACTGCCGGGGTTTATCTTGTTCGGGACTGTTCAGTAAGGAATGGTTCCGGCCTTGTGTTGCAGGGGATGAAGGGAGTAATCCTCGGTACGGTGATCTAGGCCCCGTACTGTGATGGGCGGTACCCCAGTAGCCCTGCCATTGTATGGAATCCACAATCCAATAAGTGCCAACGGTTTTGATTGTATTACCCACTTTTGTGGCTAGTAGCTGGAATTTAATAGATGTAACAATTTCGGCTATTTTCTATTTACTTGAAAACCCTAGACACTATTATAATATCACAGAATTTCCTATCAAATGTTTTGGTTAGCGTAAGGTAAAAACTTTTCCATGTTTATGTGTGGTGAAGTCTTACGTGATACCTTTTGTTTTCAAAAGATTTTTAAAGTTAAGCAACTTTAAACTGTTACTCATACCAGACCCATGTCTGACCCGGAGTTTATTTTTGTTTTTCATAAACTCTCAGGTACCCAAATTTTTACGGGTAGCCAAGGGATTCAGGTTAGCTTTGACGCATTCTGAAGGAGCAGTGGAGCAGGAGGCTTCAGCACCATAGATATATATATTTATAGTTCCGCTGTAGGTATCTTTGAGTTATTTGTTTGAGTTGTGTTGTATTAACTAGGCAGGTGTTTATAACTGTCTAGTATGTGATGTATTATCTGTATAACTCTGATTGAAGTTGTATATTATGTAAATACTTATGTGATTATTATAATTTATTCATTCCGCTGTGAGATTCTGATGTTGTTGTTTCTTCTTCTCTATCTTTTCTACTTTCTCACCTCTTTCTTTTCTTAAAAACGATACGGTTTCTTGGGCGTAGGAAGCGGGGTCGTGACAGTGGTATCAGAGCGCTAGGTTGAGTGAATACCTAGGCTCTTGAGTGATTTCTTTCTTGAGAGAGCGTATTTGTAATTTTGATATATATATATATATATTTATATATTTGTTTACCTATTGTTGGGTTACCTGTCCGGGTTATCCCATATAAGTTATAAAGGTAGATAGGGTAGTGGTGTGTGTAACACAACTACCAATGGTTGGAAGTGTAATTGTCGGAACTGTAGACCTAATACTGTCTCGAGTAATTTTTGGGACGGTGTAAGGATTTCATCGATCTCTGAAGGAAATCTGTTAAGGTTCGGAATTCATCTTTGAAGTGCAAGAGTTTGGTTGAGCTAGAATTTGGATCTGTCGGGTGGACAGAAGTAAGTCAAGATATTTTGATACATCAAGGTGTAGTAGCTGTGTGATGAGACACAGTGACTATGGATGTCTCCAACGATGTTCTTTGGAACGAGTAAGGAAGAGTGACTGCTTCGGTGTTGTGGCTGTGCTCAGCTGGATGTTTTGTTTGAGGTCCGAGTTTCTCGAAGAGCTTTAGATAGGAAATCTTAGCATCTGTGGCAGCAATGCAGCTTGGAATGTTTTCGGTGATGGCAAGAGATCTTCTGGCTTAGCAGATTTTCTGGAATGGAATTCAGAAGTAATTGTGTAGAACCGTTTCTTCAATGGATTGACCACAGAAGTGTAAGCTGTTCTGATTTGTAAAAAGAGAGAGCAGTATCTTTGGAATTTGGCGGTATCGATCGCAAAAGTGACTTGCGATGGTTTGGGTGTTCTTTTGGGGTTTCAGAGATTTTTCTAGATGTCTTCTGGAGGTTAGGGTTTTGTTAACATCTGGAAATTGAGTGGGTGAAGCAGCTCAGAATTTTGGTGGAACTTCTGAGTTTTATTTTTAGAATGTGTTGACCAGTCTGTGCTTGAGATCATCATCAGCATTTTCATCTGTTCAGTCAGAGTTGCGCAGTGGAAGCATGGTGATAGCTGATTTAGTTGGGAAGCAATTGGATGTTGCAGTGTTTGGATTGGAGAGTTCTACAGGAGATTTCTCAGAATTGAAGGCCAGTTTGGAGTGCACCTGTTTAATCTTTTCTAGATGCGAGAAGTGAGTTCTATTTTTTGATTTGGAATAGAGTTGTGTTCTGAGTTTGGATAAGATTGGAAAGATCATTTTGTGGACGGTATTTGGTCCAGTTTGTTTCTAAGGACATCGGCAAGAGTTAAGCTGATCAGGAAAGGTGAAGGAAGTCCAGGATCGTTCGAAGAGTTTAGTGGATAAGTGACGGACGAATTTGGATTTCGAAGTCGGAAATGTGATGCTGGATAAGTGTTTGGTCTTCAGGATTGAATTGTCAGTTTGGATAACTGAAATTCGTTGTGTTTCACGTATCTCTAAGGGAGTACGTGTAAGATCTATCTTTGATTTTAGAGTCAGCAGTTTAGGAAATTTCGGTTTCTGATATTTTGATTTGTTTTGTAGATCTAGATGAGTGGGAACTTTGTAGTTTAGTAGTAGTATTGGATGTTTGGATTCTATAGGGCGAGTAACCCGGTATTTATACCTGGGGAAACTCGAGAGAATTCTATCCGAAATTTTGTCTGGATAGTTAGATTTGTTTGTTTGGATGAATTGGTTGCTATGATTGTTAGTTTATGGTTAATATATGCTTGTGTTTAAAATTTAAATTTTTAATTTGATTATTAAACTACCTTTGTTTTAAATTTCGGGGACGAAATTCTTTTAAGGGGGGAAGAATGTGATATCCCGGAAATTTGGGACAATATCAATTTAATAATCTACGTTAAAAATTAAATTGATTTGATAATATTTGTAATAATATATGAATTGATTTATTAATCTTCCTTTAAATAAATATTTAACTGATAATTTATCTTTTAAAAGTTAATTGAATTGCCTTCTATTTATAATATATATATCTGTATATATTGTAAATGGACAATCTTGTTTTAAATTAAATAAATAGACATGTTTTCTAATTTAAATATTTTTGATAATTTAGAAATTTGATATTCAGCTATTTAATAAATGATCATATGAATTTAGATTACTCAAGATTTAAGTTTAGTTTGTTTAAAATAATTTTAGCTTACATTTAAATTTAGAAAAAAAAAGTTTGTTTAAGTTGTTTTAAAATTTAACTTGATAAAAATAAGTAGTTTATTCATAAAGGGATAAATACTTTTATAAATCATTTGACTTAATAATGAGCTCTATTAATAATGCAAATTTTTACAAATGAACTTTTAATAAAATTGTTATTTCAACTTTAATTATATATATGTGTGTTTAAATGAAAGTTATGATTTGGAAATTAAAAATAAAGGTTTCAACATGTTCAAATTAAAATAAACTATTATTATTAATATTAATAATATGTGTTAGTCTATGTTAAACATAAAAGAAAAAAAAATAAAAGTAAACACACATGCTAGCAATAGAACTAAATACTTAGACTAAATTTATAACTAATAATTAAAGCAACTTTATATATGTAATATAACTTAACCAGACTAAAGAAGAAGGAAAAATCTACATACTCAAGAAAAAAAAGGAAAGTATAAAACAAGATGAAGCAAACATAGGAGCTGGTAAAAGAAATAAAACAAATATCTATAACAAGTAGCTTTATATACAAGTTAAACTTTAGGCTGCAGATTGTACACTTACACATACACATATCTTGTTGCAGCTGTACATAAGTATACTTATGTCACCTAATAGAGGAACCAAGTCTTAATTACCATCATTTCAGCATATAATTTTGTCAATTCAAGTGTATACAAATATCTTGCCTAATAAAACAATTTTTGTACCTGCAAAGAAATTATTGTCCCAGTTATCACCTTCCCCTATAAGCCTCTTTTTATACATGCTTTCTTATTCGTTCAATATAGTATTACATAGCAAACACTTATATTTTAATAACTGAAGCATCAATGCAAAGTCAAAGCAAAAATATTTTACAGCAATTCCAGTTTTAAAGCATAAGCTATTTCTATTCTCAGATGCTCTGTCTCTTCCTAATCCAATTGTGAGTAACACTTTTAAATTTCTTAAGTTTTTAAACCTGTTACATGCAAATATTTGAATGCTTGGATATATTGAATGAATATTTATACATTCATTTTACTCTGGATTATTGTGAAATGAGAATTACTGCATGTTTAAGTCTGCAAATACAAACCGATTCATTATAAACTTGCTTTGTTTTCCATTGCTGTGAGTAACTTATATCTTAAAACTAACCTAAGTTCATTTAGTTGTATGAAGAATAGCAGAGATGCCTGTTTGTATATGCATTACATTATATCATGATGAAATGAAGCCTGCATGTTATCTGGAGTTTGCCTCTGTTTAAATTTTCAAAAGTCTGGGTTAATCCAAAAATCATTATGGCTCAACCTATTAGTTGTTAGGACAAAGCATATAAATAAAATAGGTCTTGTTGATTATAAAGTAAAATTTAAAATTTAATTTATGCTGAACAGAGTTGATTTGCCCTGTAAAACCTTAGGAACAGTCTAAATCTCATATAGATAACAAATTCGAATGTCTTGAATTATCAATTCAAGTTTATGAACTAATTACTAAATCAAAATTAGGATTTTTAAAACCCAAATTACATTTTTTAGTTGAGTTATGAACATGTTTGACTGGTTTGACCAATTCGAGCATTTTGGGTTGCCTCTGGGAGTGTAGCTGATCGGAGGGGCCAGGGTTATTTCTAGAGGTAGAGTAATGGTCGGAGCTCAAAGAAAAAATAGTTGGTGGATGATCTATGACAGGAGGTGATGGTGGGAACATGTTTTGGTTCCTAAACCTAATTTTGTGCAGTGCGGTGATGTTTGAGTGTCGCGAGGCCTAGGAGTGATCGAGTTCGCTGGAACTCTGGAAGATAGTAGTTTGGTCATGGACGAAGTGGTGGCCGGTGGTGTTGGTGCTCCGGTGGTCGGAGGAGGGGATGCGACGCATTGACAGGTTTTGGGCAGTGCTGCAAATGTCGAATTCCAGGTTTGGGTGAATGCCTGGAATTTGATTTTTGAGGAGAAGTCCAAGTGGGGTGATTGAGGTGCGATGTGTTGGTGATTGATGACTTATTTAAGTCATCAAAATTGTTTGTAGTCTCGTGGATGATCAGTGCATGTGCACTGTGCACCAAATGCTGATGACTTTGGATTCTGGGTTTGTTCTTGAGTTTACTCGAGTAAGATCAGGGGTTTGCTCGAAGTAATATGCAGTTTGACTCGAAGCACTGCAGTGGTTTGGTAATTTAGATGGTTCCAGGTTTGTTTTGTCACAGTTTTTAGTGTGCAGGTTTTGGGCTCGGGGAAAGTCTCGGGTTAATTGCATTTTTACTCGAAGCAGAGGGGCAGTTGACCCGAAGCAACCTTGTTTTGGTCTCAGGTGGGTGTTGAATTGCTACAGGCTGTATAAACAACCTGTATATTTAAATTTAAACTAAATTTAAAGCAAAATAAATTGTAAGTCAGTTGAAATCATGATGTAATTGAATTTAAGTTTGTGAACTAAGATTTAACATGTCTAAATCTAAATTGAAGTATGAATTCAAATTTATGTTTTAAATCTAAAATGCAGTTTTAAAGCTAAATGAGTTTCAGGTTTAATACCTGAATGTTTCCAAATTTTCAAAGTTGGATCTGAAACAAAAAGTGTTGCAGTAGTTCAATTCGAATGTTTAAAGTTTTGATTCAAATGGATATTTGAATTTTAAAGTTTAAAATAGATTTGGATTTAAAAATCGAGTTCCTAATGCTAGTTGTCAAAAGAAAGTTAAATCAAAGTTGTAAATCACGATAAATTGAGAAATTCAAGTTTACTTAGAATTCAAAATCTGAAAGTTTAAATCAGTTTGAATATGAATGTTTTAAGAATGAGTTCAAATAAAATAATTGAAAAGTAAATTGTTTCAATAAAAATTAACTTGATTTTTAGAATTCTTTGATTAAAGAGTTTTGAATGGAAAGTAAATAAGTTATTTAACTTGAGATTTGCAAGTTAAATATTAATGTAATTTGGGAATTTAAATTTGAATTTAAATTCAAGTGGTTTAATTTAAAAGATTTTCTTATTGTAAGTTCATGTGTAAATGTTATTTACATTTATTTAAGAGATTTTAAATTGAATTTAAATTATAATCATTTTGAATCTTCAATTCAAATGATATTTGAATTTAAAATGTAATGTTAATGAATTAAGAAATAAATTATCTTAAGAATATTAGGGTAATTAAGGAATGACATATGTATTAAAGTTAATAATTTAAATTGATTTATAACTAAAGATCAATTAAGAAGTAAATTAAGAAATGATATTAAATGTAGACAATTAACTAAGGATTATTAAATAGTTAATATATAGGATTAATTTTGGATAATTAATTAAATTAATTGGATAAGCTATTGCAAATTGTGAGGTAATTACTTGATAAAAGTAATTAAGAGATTAATTACTTATTGTAATTAATTTTGATAAATGATTAATTTAAGTTAATTAATTTATTTTAATTAATTTAAGAAAATCATTTGATAAAGTGATTTATTACTAGTGTATGCAATGGAGCAAAATTACTAAATGAAGTAATTAATGTTAATTACTGAATGTAATTAGTGAAAGATGATATGTTAATAAGGTAATTCGGATAATTACTTTTGAAATTAATCAGAGGATTAATTAATGGAGATAATTAATTATGGGATAATTAATTTATTTATATGAGTAATTAAGGATAATTAATTCCTGGTTGATATTAATCAAAGGTGATTAATAATTGTGTTTAATACAAGATTAATCACTTAATGTGATTAATAAAGTAATTTAATCTGAATTAGAGATCATTAATTAATATAATTAATGATGTAAATTAAGAATTGTTTAATTAAGAAATAATTAATAATGTGGAGATTAATTTATGTAATTAATTAAGAATAAATGTAATTAATTATAAATGAAGTAATTAAAAGTTAATTACTAGGAATAATTTAGAATAATTAATTTGTAAAATTAATTAAAGACTAATTACTTACTGTAATTAGAAAATGATTTATTAGAGGAGTTAATCAAGATAAATATCTAGAGATAAATTAATTAATTTGTATAAATTTAATCTTTGATTGTATAAACAGGATTTATAGATAAAGTAATTAATTTAATTTACTTTAAATTAATTAAGGATAGAAGTAGTTAATTTAATTCATTTTAAATTAATTACAAATGGTATGATTATAAATCATTGCTTATGAATGAATGTTATTTGATGATTGAGAGTTCAGATATGAGTGATATCTATGTGACATGTATGCTTAGTTTAAATATGATGATATTTAATTATTTGTTTGGATGATGATATTAATTATCTGATGTGATTATCTACTGTGATATTATGAATTATCTATCTGTGTGTATATTGATGATTTTGAATTAAACTGTTAAGGCTAAATAGACAACTTGGCCCTAAAAGACACGTTTTGGATTTCGATGAGACCGGGATCGGGTTTCCACATTCGGAACATCCGAAAACCACATCGATTTCAAATTAACGATAGGTCGTGAGTCTGAAGTGAAGATGAAGATTCAGATTGCAAGGGTTATCGTCGTTAACTCTGAGGGTGATTCCAAAATGAGTGTAACGAGATGATGCCTTCGGTTTCGTCCGAACCCGGAACGAACTTGTATGGATTGAATGCTTTCAACACATCGTCAGGTGGGCGATGAGCATTCTAAGAATTATGTTCTCTAAAGGTAATCGTAACCTCAAGCCTCATCAACCGGGAATGGCTAAAACAGGGGAGGTGCAGCAAGGTTAGGTGGGTCATGCCCAAGCAGGACAAGGATATTCCCCTGTCTAGATGTCCCTTATTTTCGGCTGTGTGGGCGGTTGGTCATGACAACTGCCGGGGTTTATCTTGTTCGGGACTGTTCAGTAAGGAATGGTTCCGGCCTTGTGTTGCAGGGGATGAAGGGAGTAATCCTCGGTACGGTGATCTAGGCCCCGTACTGTGACGGGCGATACCCCAGTAGCCCTGCCATTGTATGGAATCCACAATCCAATAAGTGCCAACGGTTTTGATTGTATTACCCACTTTTGTGGCTAGTAGCTGGAATTTAATAGATGTAACAATTTCGGCTATTTTCTATTTACTTGAAAACCCTAGACACTATTATAATATCACAGAATTTCCTATCAAATGTTTTGGTTAACGTAAGGTAAAAACTTTTCCATGTTTATGTGTGGTGAAGTCTTACGTGATACCTTTTGTTTTCAAAAGATTTTTAAAGTTAAGCAACTTTAAACTGTTACTCATACCAGACCCATGTCTGACCCGGAGTTTATTTTTGTTTTTCATAAACTCTCAGGTACCCAAATTTTTACGGGTAGCCAAGGGATTCAGGTTAGCTTTGACGCATTCTGAAGGAGCAGTGGAGCAGGAGGCTTCAGCACCATAGATATATATATTTATAGTTCCGCTGTAGGTATCTTTGAGTTATTTGTTTGAGTTGTGTTGTATTAACTAGGCAGGTGTTTATAACTGTCTAGTATGTGATGTATTATCTGTATAACTCTGATTGAAGTTGTATATTATGTAAATACTTATGTGATTATTATAATTTATTCATTCCGCTGTGAGATTCTGATGTTGTTGTTTATTCTTCTCTATCTTTTCTACTTTCTCACCTCTTTCTTTTCTTAAAAACGATACGGTTTCTTGGGCGTAGGAAGCGGGGTCGTGACAGTGGTATCAGAGCGCTAGGTTGAGTGAATACCTAGGCTCTTGAGTGATTTCTTTCTTGAGAGAGCGTATTTGTAATTTTGATATATATATATATATATATATATATATATATATATATATTTATATATATTTGTTTACCTATTGTTGGGTTACCTGTCCGGGTTATCCCATATAAGTTATAAAGGTAGATAGGGTAGTGGTGTGTGTAACACAACTACCAATGGTTGGAAGTGTAATTGTCGGGACTGTAGACCTAATACTGTCTCGAGTAATTTTTGGGACGGTGTAAGGATTTCATCGATCTCTGAAGGAAATCTGTTAAGGTTCGGAATTCATCTTTGAAGTGCAAGAGTTTGGTTGAGCTAGAATTTGGATCTGTCGGGTGGACAGAAGTAAGTCAAGATATTTTGATACATCAAGGTGTAGTAGCTGTGTGATGAGACACAGTGACTATGGATGTCTCCAACGATGTTCTTTGGAACGAGTAAGGAAGAGTGACTGCTTCGGTGTTGTGGCTGTGCTCAGCTGGATGTTTTGTTTGAGGTCCGAGTTTCTCGAAGAGCTTTAGATAGGAAATCTTAGCATCTGTGGCAGCAATGCAGCTTGGAATGTTTTCGGTGATGGCAAGAGATCTTCTGGCTTAGCAGATTTTCTGGAATGGAATTCAGAAGTAATTATGTAGAACCGTTTCTTCAATGGATTGACCACAGAAGTGTAAGCTGTTCTGATTTGTAAAAAGAGAGAGCAGTATCTTTGGAATTTGGCGGTATCGATCGCAAAAGTGACTTGCGATGGTTTGGGTGTTCTTTTGGGGTTTCAGAGATTTTTCTAGATGTCTTCTGGAGGTTAGGGTTTTGTTAACATCTGGAAATTGAGTGGGTGAAGCAGCTCAGAATTTTGGTGGAACTTCTGAGTTTTATTTTTAGAATGTGTTGACCAGTCTGTGCTTGAGATCATCATCAGCATTTTCATCTGTTCAGTCAGAGTTGCGCAGTGGAAGCATGGTGATAGCTGATTTAGTTGGGAAGCAATTGGATGTTGCAGTGTTTGGATTGGAGAGTTCTACAGGAGATTTCTCAGAATTGAAGGCCAGTTTGGAGTGCACCTGTTTAATCTTTTCTAGATGCGAGAAGTGAGTTCTATTTTTTGATTTGGAATAGAGTTGTGTTCTGAGTTTGGATAAGATTGGAAAGATCATTTTGTGGACGGTATTTGGTCCAGTTTGTTTCTAAGGACATCGGCAAGAGTTAAGCTGATCAGGAAAGGTGAAGGAAGTCCAGGATCGTTCGAAGAGTTTAGTGGATAAGTGATGGACGAATTTGGATTTCGAAGTCGGAAATGTGATGCTGGATAAGTGTTTGGTCTTCAGGATTGAATTGTCAGTTTGAATAACTGAAATTCGTTGTGTTTCATGTATCTCTAAGGGAGTACGTGTAAGATCTATCTTTGATTTTAGAGTCAGCAGTTTAGGAAATTTCGGTTTCTGATATTTTGATTTGTTTTGTAGATCTAGATGAGTGGGAACTTTGTAGTTTAGTAGTAGTATTGGATGTTTGGATTCTATAGGGCGAGTAACCCGGTATTTATACCTGGGGAAACTCGAGAGAATTCTATCCGAAATTTTGTCTGGATAGTTAGATTTGTTTGTTTGGATGAATTGGTTGCTATGATTGTTAGTTTATGGTTAATATATGCTTGTGTTTAAAATTTAAATTTTTAATTTGATTATTAAACTACCTTTGTTTTAAATTTCGGGGACGAAATTCTTTTAAGGGGGGAAGAATGTGATATCCCGGAAATTTGGGACAATATCAATTTAATAATCTACGTTAAAAATTAAATTGATTTGATAATATTTGTAATAATATATGAATTGATTTATTAATCTTCCTTTAAATAAATATTTAACTGATAATTTATCTTTTAAAAGTTAATTGAATTGCCTTCTATTTATAATATATATATCTGTATATATTGTAAATGGAGAATCTTGTTTTAAATTAAATAAATAGACATGTTTTCTAATTTAAATATTTTTGATAATTTAGAAATTTGATATTCAGCTATTTAATAAATGATCATATGAATTTAGATTACTCAAGATTTAAGTTTAGTTTGTTTAAAATAATTTTAGCTTACATTTAAATTTAGAAAAAAAAAAGTTTGTTTAAGTTGTTTTAAAATTTAACTTGATAAAAATAAGTAGTTTATTCATAAAGGGATAAATACTTTTATAAATCATTTGACTTAATAATGAGCTCTATTAATAATGCAAATTTTTACAGATGAACTTTTAATAAAATTGTTATTTCAACTTTAATTATATATATGTGTGTTTAAATGAAAGTTATGATTTGGAAATTAAAAATAAAGGTTTCAACATGTTCAAATTAAAATAAACTATTATTATTAATATTAATAATATGTGTTAGTCTATGTTAAACATAAAAGAAAAAAAAAAAGTAAACACACATGCTAGCAATAGAACTAAATACTTAGACTAAATTTATAACTAATAATTAAAGCAACTTTATATATGTAATATAACTTAACCAGACTAAAGAAGAAGGAAAAATCTACATACTCAAGAAAAAAATCCGATCCCAAGAAAATCCAGCGGACTTATTCACAAAGGCGCTTCCAAAATCAACATTTCAGAAGATGGTGTACAAAATTGGTATGCGTCGGCTGCATCAACAAACTAATTGAATAATGCGTTATAATCCAGGGGGAGCGTATGAAATACACTATAATGTACTCTTTTTCCTTCACTAATATTTTTTCCCATTGGGTTTTTATTAGTAAGGTTTAATGAGGCATTATCTTGATCCAGAAGAATCAACCCTCATAGTAACATTATAAAATATATGTTACTTAAAGATGAAATCATGTTGTACTCTTTTCCTTGTTTATGATTTTTTCCCACTGGGTTTTTCATAACAAGGTTTTTAATGAGGCAATTACTCTTATCATCTTTACATACGCATATTCAAGGGGGAGTGTTGTAATATACATTAATAATAGGGATGAATATGCTAAATATGAAAGGGCATTATTGTAATCTGCACTGCATAAGTAGTCTATAAATATAGAGCTTGATTGTATTGTAAAGATATATCTCTCTCATTCAATAGAATTGTTCTCTCCCTAATTGCCTCCATTCTCTTTATTCTGTAACAAGTAGTAAAATTTTGTATGATTTATTGTATAACCCATAGCCCATAATTATAATCATTAGGCAAAGAAAATAGTTTGTGTTCTCAAAACTATTGATTAAGGGGTCTAATTATTATTTTGGATTGCTTAATTTTACTCGATGGGTCGAAGCGAATTCCGATTTATGCTAAACCGATACGGTAAATGTGGAGCTTTCTGGATTTCGGTTGAGAATAAGCTAAGAATTTGATTCTTCAAATGATTGTTTCTTGTGTATATGAAGTACATTTTTAAATTATATTAAAGTAAAGTAAATTATTGATTTGATTAAAGTAAAGTAAAGTAAATTATTATTTTATGAAAAGTATTGATTTGATTCAAAATTTTAGTCAAGGAATTCTATTTGTAAAATAAAATTCTTTTGACTCTTTTGATTATTATGTATTTTGGCTTATTATGACATCGAAACACTTTTTCTGTCGAAAAGGGAAGGATAAGCTCCATGAGGAATAAACTAACCAATATCATATGAAACATGTATGAAAAGTACGCAGTAGTTTAACAATTTACAAATATCATAGCATTAACATAACTAGAACGAAAATTAGTAAATGACCTGATAATCTCCACAGCATCTCCAACGAAAATTAGTAAATTACAAACATCATAGCATTAACATAGCAGTAGTTTAACAATTTGCCATCCAGCTTGCTCCTAATCTCCACAGCATCTCCTGAATTCCAGAATGACCTGATAACCTGACTCTAGACTACCCGTGTGGAAATTGGTGGGCACCTACAGTTTAGGAAGGGAACAATAAACTCCAGGTCAGTCATGGGACTGGTGTGAGAACTTAAAACAGTTTATCTTTAAAAACAAACAAAGAAATATTTTAAAATAGATCCGTAATGCTTTTAGAAAATGTAACTACCATAAGGCCTCCCGCCACACACACAATGCAAATGAAGAATTGGAGGAGATTTCTCCTTATGATAGTCAAACATGCTTGATACACAAATTTCTTTGATATTATTACTATATGTGCAAAGTGTAGGAAAACATTTCGAAAGTATAATATAAATCTTAACCAGCATAGACATTCCGAACTATGCCTACTATAGCTACTATCCAAACAGTGGTGACCACCATAAGTAAATGACAGGTTCTACCACTAAAACCGTACAAGGTGCATATTGAAGTTTGGATTTCCAACAAATGGTCAGGCCAAGGAACTTCCCATTGCCACATGGGTACGCCTCTGGAAAGACGCCCCGAGAACCTAACCGGATCTCTGCCAACATAAGTTCAGGTTACCTCTGAACTAGGTAACTATTGACACGAGTATGCTATCCCCCGGTCGTAACCGACCTTTATCCCGGGATTCACCAACAACCATAAAGAAATAAATTTTGCAGCAACCACATAGGTTAAGTATCTGAGCTCCATACCATAATACCACCTCTATCCAGAAGGAAATGTACATACCCTATGGGGGCGCTATCCCCAAATAACCTTGCTGCATTCTTTCAGTTTTGACCATTACCGGGTTGTGAGGTTCGACGAAGTCTCGTCCGTAAAGCTACGCTTTTCACAAAAGCCATGTTTTGATCAACAAATGATCAGCAGCACTCAGCATGCAACGTTACCACTGGGAATATATCACTAGTAACCATCAACTACATAACCTCTAAGCTCGTACGTCTCAGAGAAGGGTGTTAAGCTAAGAGAATAAATTCACCGCCACCAACAGAAATGTATTTGATAGAAACCAGCTTTACATCTCAAATTGTAACATCAGACACACATCCATACAAGTCCATTCCGGGATCGAGCGGAACCGAAGGCACTTCCAAAGAAGTCCTTGTTATCCGGATATTCACTAATCACGTCCGGAATTCCCATCACAAAGGGTGATAAAATCTCTATATAGGGGATCAGCCGATGCAGAGACATTCGACGGTAATCCTTCCGTTTCTGAAAATATCCGGTCTTCAACACCGGTCTTCAAATGCTATCCATTACGACGTATCACTATTCGGAATGGGATTTATGACCCAAAGGTCCTCTCTGACTAAACCGAATAACGAGCGCTTATTTTAAAATAAGTGTAGCACTCAAATTCAAGCAAATCACAACAAATACCCATTTAAAGGTAAATATTGATAGTCAGTTATTTAACTATCAATAGATATGCACAACATCACCAGATTGCAAATAATTTCCTAAATTATTTATTTTTCAAAAATATCTTTACAAGATATATTTTTTCCACACGTCAACCATTTGAAAACAAATTTCAAATCACGTTTCACCTTTATGACTTTTGAAAACAAATTTCAAATCATTTTCCTTACACGGAAACACTTCCAAATACTTATTCATTTTCACTGGAAATTTGCCGAGTTCAAATACTTTAAAATAATTTATAACACTTATCCAAAATATATCGGGAAAACACTTTGAAATAAAACTATTTTTCTTTAAACACTTTACTTAAAATATTAGTTATAAAAATATTATACCAGTATTACATATAACTTAAGTCCAAACCAATTTTCAAAATAAAATTAGTAGATAGAGTATAACTATTTAAATAACTATTTTCTAAAACAATTATTGATTAAATCTTAGAAATAATCATTTCTATATCAACTTAATAAATCTTTACTTAAAGGATTCAAAACAATTTAGGAAGTAAATTTCTCCAAAGTATCCTTTTCAAAACCAATTCTAGAATTATATATATATATATATGTATGTATGTATGTATATGTATATGTATATGTATATGTATATGTATATGTATATGTATATGTATATGTATATGTATATGTATATGTATATGTATATGTATATATCTTTCAAAGCTATTCAGAAATTTTATTCGGCTTTCCAGGGAGAATACACATTCATTTTAAAATGGTTCATTTAAACCAATTAAATAAATCCTTACCGATTTACTTTAAATTTACGTTCCAAATCCGTAAATTTATTTCACGCTTCAGAAATAAATTAATGTTTATTTTTAAACAAAATTTCCTTTTCTTTATAAATTCCATGTGAATTCACATTTCCAAAATATCTATTGATATACGATTTCAAATCGATTTCAAATATTCACTTCCAACAACAATTCAAATTTTCAGTTGATTTCAAAAACAACCAAATCAAATTCCATATTGATTTCCAAGAAATTAAACACCGAGTGAATTTCATTCAAATCTTAAATTGAAACCAATTTCTACTAAACCCCAAATCAATTTTCAAATTGATTTCAAATTCTTTTCAAAACACCTAATAAATTTCCAAATGGATTTTCAAAAGATTTAAATTCAAGCACAAAAAAAATCAATTCCCAAATGGGTTTCAAATTTTATTTCCTTTTAAAAAAACGAATTCTTTTATTTTTCAAACTCTTTAAAATCCGTATTTTGAATAAATTCTTCAACCTTTGAATAATATTACCTGAAATCCATTTATTAAAGCTTTTCCTATATTTTGAAATTTTATTCTATAAGATTATAAATACACTTTATTATTTTAGAATTCCTTCTTTTAAATTTATCCAATTCTCAAAAAAAAATTAATATAAACTTTCAACCTGAATTTTTCAACAATCAAATTTTTATTTATTTCCGGTATTTAACGATACCAAAATTATATTCGGCTAAATTTTAGCCTTCAACGATTTCAATCACAAAGATAATCACACAGAGATTATAAATAATCAACACACAACATTGAAATAAATTCAATTATTTGAGGAATCCAGTTGGATCCCTCCAACCTATTTCTCTGCATCCATAGATGTTAGCACAATACCAATCTCGTTTCAAGACGGGATATCGCGGTACTTGGGTTTATATAAAATATCATCCGCTATATAATGCGGAAAATCAACTCCAAGTACATATATAATACCAATTCCACTTCGAGGTGGAATATCACGGTATATGGGTTTAATATAATAACCTCCGCTTAATATGCGGCGTATAGGGTCTATTTCAATACAACAGATAGCAATTTATCATCCAAGCATATAATCAACACAATCAAGCAATTTTAAATCTAACTATTTAAAATTTAAATCGAAACAAATTCGATTGAGTGAGAATTTATCACCTTGCTTCCAATACAGTTGCAGTGTTTCGTTCCGAATAAAATTAAACACGCGTTTAATTTTACCCAAATTTTCACTAGCTCAAATAAATCCCAATCCAGCTCTGTTGCATAGTGCTCGTCAATACGAATCCAATGCAAGTCGTTTCGTCCAAAACGGACCTCGTATGAAAAAGTTATAGTGTTTTAAAGATTACACGATTTTAATGTAAAGCCATTTCATTTTTTATTTTATTTTTCTTAACCTAGAATCAATCCAGGTCGTTGCTATTTGCTTCTCCTCCAACAGGTAATCCACGTTCGAACAAACCCATTGAGCCGCCACCTACCCCCAATTATCGCGACCACCACACCGCCCTAGAGGCCGATCAAACACCATCGATACATGTGCTAACCCTAGCTCCTCCCACGGCCCAAACGACGTGAAGCTCGGTCGAGCATTTCACTCTAAATTCGTGCACGAACTTCGGCCGTTCGTAGCCATTTTGTCGATGATCCGCCGCATTGATTTCAAGCATAGCCGTTGAATAGAAAGATCTTGATGCTCTCTACAAGTTTCGTTTAGGATGTTTCTTGTAAAAGTTGATGGATGAGGAGATAAACGAGGAAGAAGATGGTGTATTGTCGGCCATTGAAGAATATGATAGCGTCTAAAGGAAGATAGGGTTTGCAAATAGAAGATAATGGGTCCTCTTATTGAAAATTCTGAAACACTATTCACCCGAAATTTTTCCGAACTTCAAACGAAGCGTGCCGACTAACGTTTCTAGGGTTTAACCCATGTTCCAGACACAATGGAACATGTTTCAGAAACTAATTTGATCATATGTGCGAGTTACAGAAATAAACGATCAAATTTAAATTAAATCGGTTAAACTAATTTCTATGCGTTTTGGCTTGCCCCGGACAAACCGTAAATCCGATTGACACGAAATTTGAAATCTTACAATAATTTAACATTACGGATCCAATGAAACTAGTTTCGCTGAAATCCGAGACTATTTGAAAAATGACTATTTTTACTCGTCAATTAAATATTAAAATAATCAATTTCTGCAAATTAACTTTTAATTCAATTTTAAAAGTTCTATAAATCATTCTAACTCCAATATGATTTAATACAACTTTACAAATCAATTTTAATCACATTAAACCCAATTTTCAATTATTTCTGTAATCTCAAATATTAAATTATCGATTTAATTACCCAATTAAATCTAGATATTCGAAATATAATTTATTCGACTTACAAATTTTACTTGTTAATATTTAAAATCAACTAAATATACGAATTTCAAATGACAGGAATTCTGGGTCGTTACAAATTGTGTATTCAAATCCGAGTCAAAACTGTAAATGCAAATAGAATGGTCTATATATAACCTACGTATTTATTTCATTGGTTTCTTAATTACACCAATAGATAATTCTAGTGGGTTTTATACTCAATTCTTAAAAGTTTGAAATTTTCTTTGTTGTAAATTCTTTTATAACGAAATACTTTTACATCGAAATAATTTTAGATTGAAAATACTTTTGATAACTCGATGATTCAATAAGTTTATCCTTGTTCTTATAGAATCCAACAATACATTGATCAGACGTAAGATTAGAAATCTCTAAGTACTTAGTAGATCTGTTTCAACACCCAGTGATACTTGAAAAACTTTTAAAAATAAATGTGGAAAGCACAACTCGAAAATCAATTATGGATCGTAGTTACACAATGGTTACACCTCTATCCCAGAGGAAACATCTGTAACTTTCGGTAATCTCTACCCCGTGAATTACGCCATGCAAATCAAATCACCCATGGATCATAGTCTACATAACGGTTACGCCCAATGGTTGCGTCTTTATCCCATAGAAAATATAGTAGACTACAGATAATCACCGCCACCTCGAATTACGCTATGTGCATCGTAGTTTACTTAGTGGTTTTACCATATGGTTACGTCGCTATCCCAACGAAAACATAGCAAACTGCAGGCAATCTCCGCCATCTCGAATTAATCCAAATAGACCGACCATAAATCGCAACTACACAATGGTTACGTCGCTATCCCAATGAAATCATAAGTAGACTGTACCCATGACGCCCCACAAATTACGCTATGCTAATCGAATCATAAGACCATAGGTTACGCAATGGAATTTGAAGGAACTCATGAGTTTATGTCCGGACGATCAAAATCAATCAATAGAATGAATCCACCAGATAGAATGAATCCACCAAGTGGATTATCGGAAATCACGGAGGGTACTTCCCATATCTGTTACTTTGAAATATATCATACTATATATATAGTGCCATTTCCAAATCACAACTTCAAATATCACACTTATATAAATTCCATTATATATAAGATTTCATTTCCAAATCGAGTACTTTACAAAATCAATAATCTTGAATATATCATACCATTCCTATATAAATTTTGTTATATATATATATACACATACATATATATAAGATTATCACTTTTTAGATTGAATACCTTTCAAAATCAATAGTTTTTGAAATAACTTCATACATATACAAACCATTATCATATAAAAGTCGACAACTTCCAAATCAAATATTATTATAGAGTTAAAAGTCTTTGAAATCAATCCATTTCAAATATCTTTCAAAACCATATATGATCTCAATAATCATTTTTCCTTTCAAATCACATATCATTCAAATTCAAAATTTTCCACATTTTAAATCAATAGTTTTTCACAACTTCAGTTTTCCGTTTATATCAAATTCGGATAAAATCAAATTTCGATCTAAACCGAATTCTTCTCAAAATCTTTTTTTTCTTTCATAAACATTTACTAGGTTCAAACTTTTTCTTAATACACGTTCCATTATAAACCTTTCCAACCTATTTTTCATATTTATACAAAGTCAGAACTGCTTACAAAAATCAATTTGCGAAAAGTAAGATTTTATAATTATTTACTATGTTCAAGACATTTCTTAAAATTCTTTCCATTTAAAAACATCTCAAAATTAAATTTTGCACTTGTATAATTCAAAATAAACTTATACACTTTACTTATCAAAGTATTTAGCTTTTAAAAAAATTCCAACTTCCATTTGTCTTTATTTTAAAATTTTCCAAACTAAACTTTATATACTTTCCAACATACTTAACTTTGGAAATTAATTCTCAATTAGGTAGTGTTCGACTATTCATAATAGTCAGAAAAATCAAATTCCAATTCAAAATTGGAAAACAACAGTCAAACATCTCATAAGATGCACAATCAATTAATCAATCCTAATGCATAGATTGATCTGATGAAAGTGAGATTTTAAGCTATAATTTTATGAAAGTTGAAATAAAACCATAGATTAATTATTTATTAGATAAATTGTTGAAAATCAGTTAAGTCGTTTCTTGATTAAGAATTGCTTTTTGTAAATATGAAGTTTGGCATTTTAAAATTTTCGAATTTGAAAGAGGACGTATAAATTGGAAACAGTAAAGATTATTTTATTGTTGAAAAATCTTTCTATCATTTCTTGTTTCTAAATCAAGATATTAAAGGAATTTAAATATCTTGAATACTTTATGATTTTGATAGTTTAAAGTGTAAAAGAAATTTGTGTAATAAAGAATGAAAAGTGATTGTGGAAGCAGTTTTTGGAAACTTTAAAAGTAAGAAAGTAATTAAAGCAGAAGCTATTTTGTATTTTTAAAAGATTTGGATAATGTGGTTAGTATTAAATGATAAATAAATAAAATTGGTTAGAATTAAATACCTTAAGGAAAATTTTACATTAACGATAAAATGTAAAATTAGAAACTCATAGTTGGAAAGGAAATTTATTTAGAGCAAGATATTTAAAACAATAAAAGGTATTTTTGAAATTTTGTAGGAAGGTGGAAGTTATGATAAATAAACCATGAGAATGTTGAATTGCATAGTTTTAACTTTTCAAAAAAAAGTTAGTCATAGGGGTAAATAAATTTTTACTTAATGTGTATATAAAGATTTCAAAATAAGTAGTTTTTATAGAAAAGAATAATAGTATTATAATTGTTTTGAACTATGTTCAAAATTGAAAATTTATTGTTTATTGAGATGACAATAAATTTGAAGGCATTTGATATAAAGTACCTCCTATAAGTGTTATGTTATTTTCCATTTCATTAGAAAGGCTTATAATGCAATTATAATCACACAAGTTAGGTTCTAAACTCATTTTCGAAAAATAAGTAAGAATATTTGAGTTTTTACACTAAATAATTAGGCACAATATAAGGGTAAAAAGTGGTCTTAAATACCTAAGCTTGTTAGATAATGAAATTTTTTAATTTACGAATTTTGGCTTTCTAGAAAAAATGAATTTGTTTATTATAAAAATCAGTCTAAAGAAATTTTATAAAAGGACATTCTCAGGGTAACATTTGAGATTGAAATAAGAATTTATAAAACAGCTTCGTTGTAGAAAATTTTGTTTTAAAAAAAACTAGTTGTAATAGAATAACCATAATTTTTTAGTCTTTAATACGATCATTTTGATTCTTTTTGGGTTCGAAAGCTATTTCAACAAAGAACAATTATTATTTTGTCCATTTCATCAAATTCTGCAATATTTTATAGTTAAATACTAGTTTAAGCTAAACTAGAAACTTTGACGTGCTATTTAATTTCTGGATTATGACATCAACTTATTTTGATCATAGCTTTTGAATGGAAAGTCCAATTTGAGTAATTTTGCTCTTTCCAGAGAGCTAAGATAGTAAAGAAAACTTTTGTTTTGATTTTTACAAGATTTTCAGTTTTGCTATGCATAAAGTGACCATCAATATAATTGACTTAATGATCTAGTACAAATGTTCAAAAGTGATAGCTTAATTTAATGTGTTTATACAGTGGTGCTTAATGCAAAATAATTTGGATAATGGGTGATCATCGTACAACCTAATTTAATTTTTTTGAAGAGAAATTTTTATGCTTAACTTTATGCAGAAAGGGAAAGTGGAATTTAGAAACTTTTTACATTTTTATAAAGTAAGGTGTAGATGAATGTCTCACTGGTTTGGTAATAATTGAAATTCTTGTATTGAGAAATAAATTGTATAAATTTATTTTGCGACATAAATGTATGAATTTAGTTTATGTTTTAAGTGTTGTGGTTTTTTGGGATACACTTCATACCACCGAGATTCTCCGAAGTGACTAAAAATTTCAGCATTTTAGAAATAATTGAGTAGTAAAATTTTGTATGATTTAGTGTATAACCCATAGCCCATAATTATAATCATTAGGCAAAGAAAATAGTTTGTGTTCTCAAAACTATTGATTAAGGGGTCTAATTATTATTTTGGATTGCTTAATTTTACTTGATGGGTCGAAGCGAATTCCGATTTATGCTAAACCGATACGGTAAATGTGGAGCTTTCTGGATTTTGGTTGAGAATAAGCTAAGAATTTGATTATTCAAATGATTGTTTCTTGTGTATATGAAGTACATTTTTAAATTATATTAAAGTAAAGTAAATTATTGATTTGATTAAAGTAAAGTAAAGTAAATTATTATTTTGTGAAAAGTATCGATTTGATTCAAAATTTTAGTCAAGGAATTCTATTTTTAAAATAAAATTCTTCTGACTCTTTTGATTATTATGTATTTTGGCTTATTATGACATCGAAACACCTTTTTTTGTCGAAAAGGGAAGGATAAGCTCCATGAGGAATAAACTAACCAATATCATATGAAACATGTATAAAAAGTACGCAGTAGTTTAACAATTTACAAACATCATAGCATTAACATAACTAGAACGAAAATTAGTTCATGGAGTTCAAACTGATGATGCTTAAATAGATAGCATGATAACTAGCATAGAAAGAGAAAAACATCAACAACAAAATATAAAGTTTCAGACTAGCAAATCCATTGACATAGATCGTATGTGTAAAAGTTTGCGACAAAGTTCGCATTGATTCATAGATGGATCGTGAGGTTTCAGTAGATCTATACTAAAAGGACTCCATAAAAACTCTGATAAACAACATGCTTGGGTTTTGTGCACCTAAAACGGTCATCAGCTGTCACATTTGTGCATCAACTCCCACCCACTGTCACATTTGCAAGCGCACCATAATAGTCAGCATGTCAATAACTAGGCTTTGGGCCTTCCTAGTAGATCAGCACTGGGAGAAAGAAAATCAACATGTCTACTTATTCTTACAACATCATAACCATCGGGTAAGAAACCATTGGCCTAGAACTAGAATACAAACCGCATACAGAAAAAGGTACAATTTATTTAGCTAATAAAATTAAATTCAATATTTGTTATCAATCTGAAACAATTTCAACAAAAGCAAGTAGTTCAAACAGCAACTTAATGCACAATATTCAACAGTGAAACTCCACTAGTGTTATGCGAGCTATTCACAGAACATAAGCAAGCCTATAAGAACCACTAATACAACAGTATCATACGTAAATAACTAGTGTGAACCCGTGCTACGCATACGGAGTTCATCACATAATTTGTTCAGTGCTATGATTTAAATCCTCGAACACTACTAGAAAGAATATTGTAGCCAAAGAGTTCGTGAATGGAGTTTTTTATTGAAACAAAAGATTTTTCTCATTTGTGTACATATCATCCTATACACAACTGTAGATATCCATAAAAATAGATATACAATTAAGAATGTGCTACGTATGCACTTCACGTGATTAAGAACAATATATAAATTTTATACCAATCACACCCCATGGAATCTAACTGCAAACTAAATCCATCACGTTGCCACTCTAATATATAGCTATTAACTAATAGATATTGCAATGATATTATAGTAGCTGTTTAATGAAAAATTAGTATGATCGACTGTGATATCAAAACTAACCTTTATGAAATTGCAAAAAAAAATAAACTAATAACAGTGCAAAAGCTAATCGGTAAAACGTGATGCCTGCTATTTATAATTCTGACAATTAAGTACAATGAACAGAGACAAACTGAACAAATTTAAAAATACAATCCATCATCATTTGAATTACTGCAGCAAAAAATGACAGCACATATACGATCATGTGATGGAATTGTTGAAATGCTAAAAGTATACAACCACGACGTAGAGTATAATACATCTTCTGCAAGGAAAGCAAGTAGCATCCATAGCTTAATAGGTGTGATGCAAAGACTTTGTCTTCTTGTACCTATTTTTGCTGTGGTTGAATAGAAAGCACAACGTTAAAGAAATGTTCCATGGAGGATAATGTAAAGAACAAACTACTGTAATACATACAGACACAGATAGGTATAGGATTTACAATTTAAGTTGTTGTAACCTTTGTATTAAATGTGTGCGACCTATATACCTATTAATTAGCAGAAACTATTTATAAATGTTTGATTTATATATTTTATTTTAGTAAGCAATGACAGTCAGTAACTTGAAAACTATGCATATTAGAAGAAATAGTGAAACGTTGATAGAAACTTTTTTCTCAATGCGCATAACAAGTAGTAGATACTTTTTATTGAATGCGTTACTAAATTACCACAAATTACTGTAATCATTGTTCATTTCTGTTAACTGCATGAATTTGTATCAACAATGATAATTACACGGCTTCAACTACAAAATATAAATAACAGTACCTATTTAAACCTATGTGTTGGCTCTGAATGGCATATTTAAAAAGCTGATTATGAAATGATCCCAAAAATGAAGAATAGTACAACTGAGAAAAATAAATGTACCTTTGAAACTAAGATTACATACATGATTGTATTCCTTACTGCATACCAATCGAAAATCTGCAACGTTTATGTACTATATACAAATGGTAATATGGAGTGATTATAAAATGTACTGCAGTATATATACATGCACAGTTTTACATGGCATTGTGGAGATAAGTTTCACACAAATTGTTGGCAAGTCATACATACATCAGAAGCCAAGTATTAACAAAAAGATACATTACAGTCAGGAGATCATGGACAACAAAAAGATTGGTATGCATAGTTTAGTCGTTGAGGAACATCAAGTATGAATTTGCATGAGCTTCAAGTTCAGCAGTCTTTATTCCACCATTGTGTCAGTGATCCTACGTTAAATTGGAGAATCCTTAACTAGGTTGCCTTATGTCAGTGATCCAGTTGAGTCCGAAGATTGATATGGAGCTGGTATTACTGAATCCAAAAGACAAACCAGTGAGATCCGAAGGTTTCTATTCAAAGAATCACTAATAAATGTGGGACTTTTGTTCCTGTGTTTCTCTGACAGTCTTGTGGCATAAAATCTGCATAATCTGAGTTTGATATAAATTCAGTTAGAGCACAACCAACAATGGTTTGTTCAGTTGAAAAACTAATCACGTAACCAACTATTGCTTGTTCAGTTGGTTGTGCCCAGTTTTAGATGATTTCGTGGCTGGTTCACTGAACAAAAGATTAATTTTTTAACGGTAATGAGTTTGCCGATTTATTTTAAATACGGGTACCGGTTTATTTAAAACGGCAAAGACTTTGTCGTTTTCTCCAATTTTGCATGCAAGGTGAATAAGACTTCAAAAACTTTGCCGTTTTATTTAATATTTGGAATAAAATGGTAAAGCCTTTGCCGTTTTATTTATTTTTTAAATTTTTTTAAATACTGGTCTGTGATTGATTTTCCTCTCCTATTTGCAAAGCTCATTTCGTTTACACTCATTAGTTCAGTGTAAAGATATGAGAGAGAGAAAGTGAATATGTTTGTTGTTGGGTATGGTCTTAGCATTAAGCTTATATGCCCATAGGCCTTATGCTTACAGGGTATGCATATTCTATTATATGTTTGTAAGCAGTAAACATTTTCATACCTTGTTAAATCAGTCATAGGGCTACCACCTCAAATTTTGAAAATTCAAATTCTTCATTACAAATTTTTAACAGGCCGACTGATCGGACATAAGCGAATACTTGTTCATCAAATATAAAGGGTATGTCGTACTATCACAAACTCACTTATCAGAAAGTAAACATCAACCTGTTCCTTTCAGTAATTCGGTTTCTTCTTTAGACCATCTATTTGCATGCTTTTTACTGCAAGGGTTATAGCGTGGATAATAATGAAACCCATATGAGTACACTGGAATTTAGAAGTAATGCAATTTTAACAACATTTGTGCCCTTGTGAACATTATATGACTTTCAGGCTTCAACAAAGATGCAAGAAACATCTGCATCGATTATCAAACAAAAATATTAACTAAAAGAGTAAGGATTCAGCTGAATACTTCTTAATTTTAAATTGTACATCAAAACTACTTCTATTAAAAAAAGTCTTATTTGTTAAAAAAATATTATTTATTAAAAAACATCTTATTTATTTCTTACGAAAAAATCACATTGTTTGTAAACGTCATGATTTTGTACTTTAAAGCTTATGATACTTGATGTTTTAAACGTTTTGCATTGTTTATACTAACATATAAAGGTATAAATGTGATGGTGTACACTTCAACTTATAAAGTTGACAAAGTATGTTAAATGTACTATTTGCTTCCAGTTAACAATAAAACAAATAATGTGAATACTGTAAAAGTAACCCGAGCTTCATATTTCTTGATCTTGAAAGACATCAGTTAAGCATATTGTCATACCTGCATCAAAGAAGAAGCAAACTAATAGGAATGCAAAATCCATAAATACAATGTGCTCGGAAGTAGCAGATCCACGTCCTACTTTGCAGTTACAACCTAGTACCCAAATCAGATACAGTAGTCATGAAACAGTATATATCTGGTATATTGCTTCTATCCTACATAACAATATAAGGTATAATTGGCCTTCTGCCTTATTAAACACAATGTGTTACCATCATTATATCTTCCTGCCAGAGGGATCAAAATATTCTATGAACTAAGAAACAACCAATATTTAAGTTTCATATGTGCAGACTACTTGAGATTGACAAAGATTACTAACTTATCCATGTCTTTTTCCCAATTTCCTGATCTGTAATATTTGTAAAAAACCTCTCTTTTATATGGCGTATTCATGTTAGTCAATATGGTTATGATTTTTTTCATAAAATATAATTATTAAGCCTTTTATATGGGCATCTCAAACATTTGATTTGAGCATTTCGTTTGATTCTTTTCATGCCAACAGTAATCTACACTTCGCTCTAGCATGACGCCACAACTGCAGTTTTATCTTATTAGAAAAGCATCATATCACAACTTTTATTGGAAAAATATATAGAAACTTAACTAAAACCAGGTATAATAACAAATGTTGCACTGATAAGCTCGCAACACTCACATTATTTTATATACATTAAAAAAAAGGTTTTACCGTAATCTAAATTTAACAGTCGGGGACAAAATTTAACAGTAGGGGTTTGTGGTAGTAGTTACAGCCCAACAGCAAGAGTGGTTTTACTCATGAAAGAAGTATAAGCTAATTGGTAATTGATTAGACATATGTGAATAATATCTGTTTCAATTAACAAACTGTTAGAGAATTTGTGAATGGACAGAAAAAGGACTGTTGAAGTGCATTTTGTTTGGGAAAAGAAAAAGTGAAATCAAAGTGGTATACGCTATTCTACCTTACTTAGATCTTACTCATACTTAGTAAGAAGCCTATCGATTTTGGTTCATTTTTCCTGGCTACGGAAAAAGAGGTGCCTAGTATACCATTCAGAGGAAATGCATGGTGAACCTTTCATTCTTCTTATGTGAGTCGAAACTGAATATTCCTGAAATCGTGATGCCATAATCAGAAACTGCAATGTGCAGAAATATTATTCTAGGTTCATAGGTTGCTTCTGTATATAATATACTGTCAAATTATATTTGTCAACATGGTCAAAATATATATGGACCCATTTACAACTAAGTACATATGGTACAATATATAAATACAACCATTTCAGCAAAACGTAGAAAATATACATAGTTAAGGATAGTAATATATATTTTCTTTAATCCTAGTTAAGAAATATTCTGTCCAACAGTTCAATACTTGTCACTATATATAAATCCAGCTTATGTGTGTGTATTTTGCCAAACAGTCAAAATATTTAAAGAGTAGCTAAAGAAAACAATACTTTGGTATAAGGCAACAGTATTTTATCATTTTGATATGCACAATATTACTGCACTACGTACAGAGCGCAATAAAAGCTGCCACAGTAAGCCGCCCTAAGCTAGTAGTAAATACAAACAGCACAAAACAATTGTAACCTGAGCCGTGGACAATTGTTGTCAGTACATGACCCAAATTAGTATGAACCCAACCCAACAGTATATTTTAAAAAATCAGTGTTTTGCTGGTTTTACTGACGGAAGACAACTAAAAACAATATAAGGGATTAAAACAATAAAATACTAAATACAAAATACTATTTGGAAGCAGGAGCTACAACAACACTTGAATTATTCAAGCATGTTGAACATTAGATTATTGATGATACTCACATTACAATTAAGTTGATATAGTAAGTAATAATAAAATAGTGCACTTTAGTGGACCGTAACATTTGTTATCCTTACACTTTCCATCCTTGTATTTTTTGACCACAATACTTTTTGCATTCACCTTTGATAGTGCACCACTTTGGATATAAGCCCTCAACATCAGATCTGACCGTTTCTGCTTATTTGAATAAATATTGGATCAGTCAAAAATATATTCCTAAAAAATACAAAACCATCATAAGTCTATCCAGATTTTTCAGAAGCAAGGATCCCAAAATTTATTCTAGAATGGGTTAGTGAACCAATAAAATAGAGATCTTATAGTTAATGGAATGACTACTGTATAAGACTAATAAATCTTTATAAATGCAATATATATAATCGGGAGTTCATATTTAGCGAACATACTAATTTCTTTCAAAAAATAAAATATTACTAAAATTACGTTCGCCTGGGTTTTGGTACAGAAACCTTTTTACATGTTCTCACCAAACACCACTACTAAAAAATCACTAAATGAACCCCAAAGAGAAGAAAAGAAAAAAGAAAATCATTATACTTCCTAGGCATGGCTATAGTTCATAAATAAATGAGCACTGGAGTTGCATACTCAAAATGTGAGGGAGGGAGGAGTTGGTTCAAAACTATAAAAGAAATAACAATTCATGATCAAAAATAGTGTTAGAACCATAAAAACTCCACGTGACAATTCACTTCAGTTGGGGAAGGAAGGAAATTAAATCGGTAGTGATGATCATGCTTATCAAAATTAGGAATCTTAAAATAGACATCTCGTTTAGAAAATTTTCAAAGTAAACAAATCGTGTAATCTTAGGTGATCATCCTTTGAAAATTCTTAAGTTGATCATGCCAATTCTGACTGCAAGTACACCACATGTGCAACATCTTTCTCTACCGTCACTGTCGTATGCTTGAAAAGCATGTTGCAGCAGCTGCCAGCTGCCAGTTACCATCCCTCAGAGAAAGGATGCATGTTTGCATATTATTTCTCTTTAAATACATACTAATGAACATCTGTGTGAATATTTAAATAAATGAGTTCGTTGAATTCATGAATTATACAAATATTTTAACATGTGTGAAGTTAGTGACAACAATTTTGGGTGAGAAAAAAGCTAACCTCCAGGTAGATAGTGCATAATTACAGAGTAGGTGAAGATTAGCCCGACAAAATACGACATGAACTATCTATTATTAGTAATACTAAAAAAAATGTTCACTTATGCAGGCGTAGGCATGGAAGTGAGTGGCTGCAGATCAGGGCTTTCAGAGAAATGTCAACTTTTGAACTTGTATGAGGTAAGAACGTGGAGTAAACTCTCAGTATCAATGCATACACCACCGATCGAACTGTTAATTCGGATTTTTACCTTGTGATGAGCAAGAAACAGTTCGAATGGTTACCTGGTGATGAGCAAGAATAAGTAGCTGTATAAAAAAAATAGGTTTCAAGGGTAGTAAACTAAGAAATATGTAAGCTAAAATTATAGTGAAAAAACTTAACATTACTGAGGCAATTCCTTTACTTAAAACATTTTCATATTCAATGTTATGAACTATATGTATTCATTTATCGTTCAGTTATTCTATTAAAAAATTATAATTGAACAAATCAATGACTTGGACCGTGTAACTGACTAAATACGTTCATCATTGTAGTACATAATAGTCATGCTTAGAACTTGCAGATGCGGTGCAAATTCTCAAAGTTGAATCTTGCAATTATCAAAATGAAACCAACAAATTTATTAATATAAAGTTGAAATTTCAATACTCAAATGACAGAGTGAAACAAAAAATAAAGAACCTGAATTATCGATGGTTACAACATGGGCCTCGGAGACAAAATGACAGAGTGTTTGTCTCTTTGAAACAACCTGAAATTTCTTGAATTCATATTGAAGATAGGAGATCGGTTTCATTTTTTGAAAAATAGGCACTTTATTACTTATTTTATCGAATTAATAATGGAAAAGAAAAGTAGCATCGCAAAAGGAAACAATACCTTGATGGGCGATCGTCAAAAAGTAATGGATAAAAATACTTTCAGTTTTTGACAGAAGCATCATTAGTAACTTGTAAGAACATTGATCTGAAGCTTATTTCACAGCTCCTTCCATGGCGTATATGGTCGTTTCCTTCACTTACATGAAAAGATAAAATAATAATAGTACTGTCAAAGTAGATTTTACTATACCAATCATTGATTCTTTATGCATCATGATTTTAGTGGATCTTCTCTGAGAAGGAAATATATCTTCCATAGTTGTAGCCAAAAGACATGTACAATTCATATATTTTGAAAAACAGATGAAACACATAAATATGAACACTTGCTTTCTTCCTTTTATATAAAGTCAATAATAAAACAAAGAATCATATGAATGTTATGGTTGTGAAGCTGTACAATAGTAAATCATATTTACAAAGAAAGATATATATATATATATATATATATATATATATATTCATGATCATATTAAACATTTACACAAAAATTAAAATATATTTCACAATGTGGGACTAATATGTTTGTTCCTATTTCCAATAAACAATCCGTTTCAATATATAAGCATGCATGGTTACAATTGAACATTTATCATGTCAATCGTAATTGCGATCATGCTTATTTATTTGGTATTCAAAATGGTGGATAAAATTGTGCGCCGTAGATAGCGAATGTGTGTCCAACAAAATAATTTAATTGAAGGTTGAACCACCTTCAGTTGTTGTTTGTGCTCTTAATACCACACGTTCTATAAGACTTTTATGTGATATAAGATGACTTTAGCAACACATAGGTTGATATGTTTTAATGATGTTGATTTCTACAGTTTTGCTGCATACCAAATTTCTGTCATTGGAAAAGCATACGACACCCACATGTTTCTCATTTAATTTGGATGCTACATTATTTTATGCAACAAATTTAGTAATCCCAGTATATTTATTCTTCATATCTATTTCCTCCTGATATACAAAAACACAGGTGCTAGCATGAAACCAATCTTAAAATAAATCATGATACAGAGAAGTTTCCTAAGATTTGGGCACCATCATAAGCAATTTCTATACAGATATCTCCTAGTTTTTTCCAATAAAAAATCAGACATACAACTTACTTTAAAACCATTGTACACTTAAAGTTATACAAAAGTTGACTAACATAAGTTAAATTGTCGAAAATTCCTGGAAAACATAACGAAAAGAAAAGGAAAAGGATCTACCTTTGAAAACTCATTTCAAATATTTATGTAAACATCAAATTGCAGGCTAAGTATCAGTTTAGGCGCAGAAGTGACCATTTGTGTAAATGTGAATGCTTAAAGACATTGAGTGATTCCAAAATTTATCTTAAACAAATTGAGTGACTTATACAAATAGCACATGTTGTACGGTTTCCAAGGCATTGACAAAATAACTTAACAAAATAGGATTGCTTTAAATAATCTGGTAGATTGAACAATAAATTGGTGAATCGATAAATGAAAAAAATTGGGTTTTCCCAAAAACGTACCGAAACTGGTAGAAACCGTGAAAAATCTGAAACTCAAATCCTTAAGTATGAGACTTTCTCGACCACCGACGGGAAAGAGGTTGATTGTGCATAGTTTTTCTAAGCCAATGGAATTGCAAGAAGACATCAATGTTCCAAATAGCGAACTATATCAAAGCAGCAACTAATCAAATGGAAGGATTCAATTTTTTAGAGGATTTGTTGGAGTTTTTGTTTAGGATAGGTGAATCGATTGAATTAAGAGCAAGGGTTAAGTAAGAAACTTTCAGTATTATAATTAAAAAAAGAGGATCGTTGATTTTCTAGAGGATGAGGGGAAAAGGACGAAGCGGAGAGATGGTAGGGGAGAAATGAGGAGAAAGAATCAGTGGAACTATAGCTTTTCCATTTTTAGCAGAGGAAATGAATTTTCAGCTGATGGAATTATGATGAAGCAAAGAGTAGCCTATAACCCTAGTCGTTTTGTTTTGTATCTGACGGATGAAGGAGGAAGCGAAGAGCTGGCAGGAGAGCCGAAAAATATAAAACACGACCTTTCAACTGACCAAAAACCAAGAAGACTTGTACGTGCTTGAAATCCAACTCAACAATAATATAATAGGATAGATATATCAAAAAACAGCTGAGTGTTGATTCACACCATAGTTGTCTTATCACAAATTAATTGCTTCAACCTTTTGTCCTTCCATAAGAAGAATACGACATGCATTTTAGCATAGGACAAAAACCATCTACATGCATTTTAGCATAGCCTGACTAATACATATTTCCAGCACCAATTTTCAGTCACAATAAGAACCGAATACGCCACTTGAATATGCTGCTACCTTCTATACCTATGTCTCTGGAAGTTAACGTACAACCGCATGATTCCACGCTCAAACGTGCACTTGAATCCTTTCTTGTGCGAACATTCCCATTCTTTATTTACAATCCTAAACGCCTGTTTTTTAGAGAGAAAAAAATTATGTTAGCTTAAAACTGAAAGCAGACTGTACAAATCACACACGCTAATATTTCATGTAGTATGAAAGAATAAAGAAAAAACAGCTTACTATGTCCTCATATGGTGGACCAGCATGAAATCTAATAATGCATGTCTCTCCATTGCCATCTTCTTCAATGGTATACGTTGGCGCTTTTGCCTTGTCGATGAGGTCAGGGTAAAATATATTGAACTTGTATCCCAGTACGACTTTTGGAGGCGGGTTGTCGTGACCGTAATGGGTCTGGTTGTATTTGTTCCACTCGTATCCAGTATGAACACGGTTCAAATACTTCGGCTTTCTAGCCCGGTACTTAACATGCCACAAGTACACCTGTGAATCTAAATTGACTTCTGCCTCGGAACCAAATGTCATCTCGCCCTCCTCTGGCTCGAGTGTTGGTTCATTTTTCACAAAGTGATGTTGTTGGTCTTCTGCATAAAAGGGAACTGCAGATTATTAAAATCTTCTGCGCAAGAAAGAATGAGAATTTTTTCAAATAAGACACTGATAAGGTACACACCAGTCATGTCATCTGATATGAAGTCAACTTTCTCTTCGTCGCTCTCTGTATCTTTGTTGCTTTTCACAACTTCCGTGTACTCCATGGGATGTTCTAGATGCTCTAAATGCATTCTTAACAGATCAGCATGGGTTTCCTTCAAATGTGCCTGCATAGATAATAGTTTCATTCAAGAAAGATGTTGACAGAGAGCATCTTTGACTACATGTACTACTCAAAGCGTACAGTTCACAACTAGGCAAATAGCCATGCTGAAAAGAAAAATTATGTTTAAAACCGAAGATATGCATGATCTATGATGATTCAAGGTCATCCGTCCAACTAACTTTTTGTAACTTATGATTCAGGTTCATTATCATTAAACTAACATGCAAGATCAATCTAATCAGGTCACTTGTTAAACATATGAACTACTGTGCAAAATCCAAGTGGTTGATAATTTGAGCATCGGTCATGCAGCAGTACTCGGTTGGTGATTGTGGGAGGTTGGAAAAAAAAACGCTAATTCACAGGAAAAATGCTGGATGGAATGTACCTTTGCTTTGTATATTTGAAGCCGTTTCAAAATTGCTTCCCAATATTCGACATTCTTTGCTGTTCCCGACTCCATCTTAGATTCAATCTGCTGTCGCATAAATTCAATCTCTTTTGATGATTTCCCATCTAAAAGATTCTTAACATCTGCTTCAACGCTCGAATGTAAACCTTTCTCTTCAGCAAAAATTTCGGAAGGAGGTTCTTCTCCTCTAATCTTAGCTCTATCTATTGCATTTCTTTTCCGAGCTTCTGCTGGCTCCCAAGTAGAAACCATGATCATAGCCTGCAAAGAAGATAAATCTTAGCATCCAACTTAGAATATATATGTATATGCATCATCAAAAAACTCAAATCAAGCAACCTTGTGCTAATTGATGTGTAATGCACACAATACAAGCATTGCATTACACCCGAGCACCCAACAAGGTGGAAACCAATTAAATGTTTATATACCTAACGTCATAAAGTTCAGAAAATAAACCGTTCAAAAATCACCTCTACTAGAAATTACAAAAATCGCCTCTACCAGGAATTACTATCATGGACAGATGTACAATTTTAGTGATCTTTATCTTTAATAGTGGTTGTAAAAACCTTTATGCCTCAGTTTTTTATGAACGTGAACATACATATATACTTCAATCAAATTAAGAATATCATAAATCAATGAAAGAAGTAAAATAAAGATATATATAAAATAAAAAATTAACAATATTAAAACAGAAACATCAATAAAATGAAAAGAGAATTTTGGATATAGAATAAAAATGATATAACTAACACTCAAACTTTTCATTATAGAATATTACAAGAAAGTACAATAACCTGGCATGGAAAAAAAAACTAACATATCTAGGAAAGATAAATAATAAAGATAATAATTTTCAAATTTAAGAAACTCGTGTTTTGTTCAAAGTTCGTGCATAGCATTATGTTTACCTGATAATTGTTGGAATTTTGTTACATAGTCCATACAACAATTTTATTTACTAGGATAATATATTTACTAAAATGTTAGCAGCTATATTCATAATATTTTTTAATATTCGTGAGAAATTCTTTGTCTATCCTTTTATATGCATGTGCATAGTGCGTACCAAAACACTCTGCTATTCACACATTAATTGCCAGTAATGCGGCATTCTATGCAGTTAATTGTTATAAAAAAACTGTAAAGAAATGGAAATTAGATATGTACCTCCCAAAATTCTATATGAGTCTTTGTTGCTCGATCCATATCAAGGTGCATCTTAATATCATCGTGGAGCTCTTCCATTTGTTTCACGGTAAGACCCTGTAGTCCATTTTCATTCACAACAATTCAGCAAAGACAGTCCAAAAGGAAAAGAAATGGATAGATTTTCATGTAGATGTTAACCAATTTTCAATGCAGGCAAAATACAGTAATACAAAAAATACACAGAAATCCTCACCTTAAACACCATGCATGGTTCCTTGAGATCTATATCGAAATCATCTGACACATTAAGATTCTTAGAAAGGATATCTATTGGCTTCATGCGGCCCTCCAGAACTCTAATTTTTGACCTTAATTTGCTTTGATCGAAGTGGAACTGTAAACGTAATTTATGTCACTTCAATATAGCTATTACTTACATAAATAATTTCAAAAGGACAAGATATATATATATATATATATGTATATATGTATATATATATATATGTATGTATGTATATATATGTATGTATGTATGTATATATATGTATGTATGTATATATATGTATGTATGTATATATATGTATGTATGTATGTATGTATGAGAAGTGACACCTCTTCTTCTCTTTTCTCCCAATCTTGGTATTCAGCTCTAGTTCGCTCACGAGCAAGCAACGCCTGAAATATAATTTGAATTGTACATTGAAATATCCTAAATTTAATCTTAGGATGAAGTGGTAAACAAGACATCATGGAATACAGACACCTACCATTTCTTCCTCATGTCTGGCTTTTTCCAGAGCTCTCTCCTCTCTCCATTTTTTTGCTTTCTCAAGCTCAGCCTGTGTAGAAGAAAAAAGGGAGTGCGTTGTAGCCAAAAGTAAAAAAAACAAACATTGAATTGCAGTTGGCCACATCCATATATGAGATAAAATAGGAATATCCAAAATATTGGATATTGAGCGTTCTTCAAAACTCAAATCAAATCAATTACTTTTAATAGTAGGAGAAGCCAAGCATAATGACATGGCATCACATATTTTCTTTATTATTTATTTCTAACTGTCATTAGCTCTGTTAAAATACGTGATCAAACCAGATGTCGAGGGTTTGAATTATGACAGATGGATGATCTCATTAACTATCTGCCTATATATTGTTATGTCAAAAGTTACGATTTTAGTTCCACCAAATGCACAACCATTTAATACTAATATGCCAGTACTGGTGCTCTCGATTCATTTTGTATATATTATTCTTAATTAAAATATTAGCCAAACAACCTACAATTTTTGACATATTTCAATATAAAATATCTATAGAATTTTCTAGTTCATAAATTTACTTATGGAAAATAAAACTATTTTTTCATGTTACAACTCTAACAAATAGCAACCTATAGAGTTCACTACTTTTATCAGAATGCTTAAATTTACAAGAAAGTTAATAATAAAACAAAATTCCATGTATTAGATTATTTTTGAACGAATTAAATTAAAATCATCAAATGATATACTTTGTAAGATTTTACTATAATAATAGCTTAATCACAATTATTTGACTCTAATATTGCTTGAATCATAATGATTTTGTTCTTCATTACTTAGACAATTTTTCTGGCATTATAATTAATATCATTTACAAACCATGATGAAAAATTGAAGGAAAAAACATAGATCTGCAACTTACAAACTAAAAACCTTATAGCTCATCGTTATACAATTATAATGTTAATATCATAATGTTTCAGCATCCTCTGTGTAACACATAAGTTACGCACTAGTATATCTTTGCTATTAATAACCAGAACATCCTATTTTCAAATGTTTCAACTATGCCACAATAATCCTTCTCCAAATGAATAAGTGGGGCCAGGGTAGGAGGGGAGGGGTAATACTGAAAGATGAACTACTTGCACGTGAATATAATGTATGCAGCACATCTCACATCGTACATACATTCGGGTGCACCATCCATTCATTGAACATACAAGTTCATTCAAAACTATGTGTGCATGACATTGTGCATATCGGTGAATATAATAATCATGCAAACCAAAAGAATATCAACCAAATTAAAATTAGCACACATAACATGGGCAGGAGGTGTGTATTAGTAATTGAAAATGTTTTGTGCAACTTGTTTTAGAGGCAACATTCAGAAGCAAGCATTTCTCTGATTTCCACTAACTTAGCACTTCGAATTAAGATGATGTTATAGTATCACATGGATATTACAGACAGACACAACCCACATGATGAAATTATGAAAATGTAATCGTGAAACGGAGTAGTTGTCCTCCTATAAAAATGAAGGGTGAATGCAACAAATTTTAATGGAAAAATAACAAGGTATGAAATCAATATATAAACATAAACACTATAACATCTCGAACGATAAGTTTCCATTTTGCTATTAACTTCAGTAAAACAATAGCATTGAATTTTAATGTTAAAACCTATCACTTACCATTCTTTCCTTTTGTCTTCTCTTCTCTGCTTTGACAGATATGTCAAATGATCGACCTTGGACAACATCACGTGCAATCTTCTTTCTCCAAACGAAGCTGCACACAATAATTAAGTTGTCAAGCTTTTGAGAAGTAAACAATCATATCACATTGAGAGACCACATGCATTGACTTTTATTCCATGATAATCAGGCAAAAAGAATAATCAAGTCTACATAAAATAACATCATCTTGAAACATAGTTTGAAGTGCTAAAATTCAGTTCTGATCACATAGCAGTCAAAGCCACAGATTGTCAAGTCTTATGAACCTCGGACAAGTTGAAACTGCCAGATATTTTAATTTAGCTACTCAATAGCAAGAAAAGCGGGGTCTTTTCCCACTTTTGCTCTTATTGGGATTGGGATGTTCTAAAATGTGCATATCCTTTTATTGGTAAATTCAGTTGAAGCAAAATTATACTGTCAGATATTGGTATAGACTGCATTGTGGGTCTCCTTGTAGTTGCTGATTGCAGGAAGATTATGCTGAGAGTATTAAGGCTGAATTTCATATTCTACACCTATTTTAAAGTATAAAGGATAAACAGTTAATTTTCACTCTTCATAGCACACAAAAATCTACACGCGAGCATGATGTGTTGTTGGAAAGCATCTTTTTTGTTCTCAATTATAAATATTTAAAACCAATGCAGTACCTAAAAGGCATTGTTTCGGTTTGAAAGAAAAGTTCTATACTAATGGTGTGTACATGAATACCAACTTATATAATTCAGATGAAACTAAAATCCTTACTTTTCGCCCAAATTAGAATCACCGAAGGGGTTTGAACAGTTTGAGTATCCTGATATTGCTTGCGACTTTAGTTTCTTTGCAACCTTCATTGCCTACAAACACATCCAACGAATCAACAAAAATACTCAAAAGTCAGAAATACAAACAATTTTTCTTGAAAATAATAATACCTTTTTCTCTGACTTCTTTGCTATGTACTCTACAATCTGCTTCTTGGTGATTACGGAAGACTTCGTTCTTTTGAATTTTCTTCTAGAATGGGGGCGCACTTCTCTATATCTAGCCATTGTGAACTCCTAATCTGAGTTTGAAGGTCAAATTTTCAACTGCCTGATTCTATTAAGTCCAAAAATTACAATACATGCAAATTCGAACTATGCATACGAAATACTATGTATGATATTTTGTGGAATAAATTGATAAGATTCAATTGAAGTAATTCGAGGTTCTCCAGTAAAATTGGAAATTTTCTTTTACAATCTCGAATATATATTATATATAAAGATTTCGATAGCCCTAGTTATAACGCTCATTATAAAGAGGGAGCGAGTGGGTTGGGTTCAGAAGACGGGGATACGTTTTATGCGGATCTAATAATAAACGGCGGAATAATAAACGGCGGAAGAATATCGGGGTTATATGGGTTATATATAGAAAGTATGCTTTGGTATTATTTTTAGCAATGACCAAACCATCCTTCTGTCGCTTTATTTTTAATTAATGTAAAGCAAATGTATTGATGTAATTTTCGAAGCTTCAAACGAAGGTATCATCATTATATATACCAGTACATATGTTACATCCGTTGGACGTATGCAAAGAAAAAATTTAAGCTAATTTTTGTTAGTGCAAAATAACATGTACAATCATGCACATTTTATAAAAAGCGGAAGAAGTAGTGACATTTATACCAAGACGGTGCCAGAATTTCAAATCACCAAGGGCTATGTAATATTATTCTTGGATCAAATATGTAGGATAGCATGAAAATTGGTTGAATATGCATATATTGAAATAAAAACTGATAGGTTAAAAGTAGAAGTGAAATAACAGTCAAAAATTAAATATGTACCACCATTTCAGTTATTTCCTCACCATCGTTTCAGTCAAACTTCTTAACTGTGGAAAAAAAACATCTGATCAATGATATAGTTTTTCACAGAGAAGATTTAGTCTTTTTTAACAAATGAAAAAGTTAAGACTAATGGGCTTTACATCATTTGAATAAGATATATTGATAATATAAAATATTTCAGATATTCACTTGGGCTATAGCCCAAGTTGCATTGGCCATGGATTCGTCCCTGCATTTATATAGAAGATAGGTAACTGAAGGGCTTGTTTGTATTGTTGTTCGCTGTACTTGCTGATATGTTCTTTTTTATCATTATAGAAACTGTGATGTAAAACCTAATTTTGATTGCATTGCAGTAGCTTGTATACATAATTATGTCAATGCCATTTCACCTGACATAATTATGATGTGATTTTAGGTAGTATGTATCACTTTTGATCTATTTATTTTTTTATTTTGTAGTAACGACAAGCATATGATTAACATGTCCTTCATGCTATTATAACTCTAACCTTCATACTTCTACATTACTACTTAACTATAGTTTGACCGATAGACAATCGAACCCTTCAGTAGCTCACATTAACATGTTATACTATAAAACATTTTACAAAAGTTCCACAATGTGGAAAGCAATGTCATGTCAAAGAAAATAAAATTATATCATCTCTCAGCTATGAATTAATATTTGTATCATCATCATGAGTTATTACTTATTAGTATCATCTTATTCTCCAAATCAACTTCTATAATGAAGAATATTACAATAGATGATAATATATTGCCAAAAACCAAATAACTCAATAACGGGAAAATGCTTTCAAAAATATCTCTATAGCAAATCAACATCACAAATCTGACTATACAAAACTCGATGCAACCTTAACAGGTAAGAAACTCCACCATATGACATTGTTTTCAACCCTTTCAAAGCAAACTTTCACCTCGCCGCAGGCTTCTCATCGCTAGGAAAACTGGTTGTTAACTTATCACTAACATAGTGCAATGCTCTTGTCTACATATGATTTGAAGCATTATTAATTTGAAGGCAATAACTTAACTCATTGGTGTGTAGTGGGAGAATGAAGAAACGCTAAAAATAACCAAAAGTTTGCATACATACATCGAAATCACTAATGATTTGAACTTTATCACCGTTTTAGATATTACGAACAAAACTGTTGCTTCTTCTCTTGCAAAATCATATTCATTTTCCCACCAAAGTTGGGAATGATATCCTTCAAATGATACGAGTGTGAGGAATTACTGATTTTATTTGCTACAACTGCGGCCGTCAATAAACAGTAATAATGTTTATTAAGTGGAATTTTCCAATTGTGACGACCTGCCATTTTCGACCCTTGAAAACCAACATAAATACGCTCATTATATAACACGCCGAACGATCTAGTGCTGAAAATGCAGATTGTTGGGGGAAAGAAGGTAGGTAGAAGAAAAACAAAGAAAACCAAATTGGCTCTTGCTGGATTTGTCGTCGTGCCATGTATACGAAATTGTCCCGTCCGGATTTACATGCTCGACAGCATGCATATGAGTAAACACGTCCATATAGCCCATGAGACCATGTGCCTCAGCTTCCTGAAATTGATTTTACATACAATTATTGTACATTTAAAATTTTACAGCACAAACTATTTACAATTTGCATTTGGTAAATTTACCAACTCCTACCGGTACTGCTGAAATGACTTCGACCCTCTACTCTAGGTACTAAAGAAACTACATGACGCTGTGATGTTTGCGATGGACCACTGCCATCGCCTCCTGAAGATCGGGAAGAGCTCCTACCTCTAGATGACATTACGATAAACCTATAACATATATACACATCATTTCAAAAGAGAATAATAACATGATAATGAAATATATTTCATAGGTAAATGACATCAACGGTATAAATTGCTAAATTAATGATTGAAATGGAAATAGAAATGGAAGCGTGTTATACCTGATTCACAATGGGTCTCATGTTCCGACGATAAGCAGAATACGTTGCATTTTTAATAAAAATTGCTAAATAAGTGACAAATGGAAATGACATAAAACATATAAACAATGGTAAACCTACAAATTTGGTCTCATAGTTACATCAATTTCATGACACATCAAGAATTCAACATATTTACATCAATTGCAAAAAAAATCAGATTCGGATTTTTATCAATCATCATCGTCTTTTGATTCAGATTCGGTCCTGTTTTCTACAATATTTTCATCTGCACTGTCAAACGCTTCTACCAAAACATTTGAACAATCGATTTGCCTTCAATTTCTGTTTGCACTCCATTTTCATATATCTATGGATAGTCCCTAACAAGTTCATATATGTCTTCGCTTGACCATATCGTCGGCGGTTGTCCGGTTTCTACTCTATTAGCTAAAACTTTTTTCTTGTCTCCTCAGAAGGGATGATTTACATGGAGAAAATATCGATGACAGTCAAACCATGAAATTTTCTTATCATGAGGTAAAGAAAACGCTCGTGTTTCATCCATGCAATATGGACATGCTAGACGACCGGCAGTACTTCATCCTGAAAGCATTGCATAGGCAGGAAAATCACTTATAGTCTACAACAAAGAATCAAACATACGAAAAAATTTCTTCTTGGATACATCATATGTTTCTACTCCTTCGTTCCACAATATTTTTAACTCTTCCATCAACGGTTGTAAATATACATTGATTCCTTGTGTCGGATCGTCGGGGCCAGGAACGACAACAATAAGAAACATATATTGCGTTTTCATATACATCTATGGAGGTAAATTATATGGTGTGACGATAATGGGCCAGGATGAATATTTAGAACCAAATTGGGAAAATGGCGAAAAACCATCCTTACATAATCCTAATCTAACATTTCGACTCTCCGCTACAAAATTTGGATACGTTTTATCGAAATGCTCCATGCTTCTCCATCGGTCGGATGTGTCAACGTACCATCTTCCTCCGTTCTCACACTATGTCATCTCATATTAGATGCAGTTACAGAATATGCATATGATCTTTGAAGCCTTGGAGTGATGGATAAGTAATGCATACGCTTGTATAGAACTTCCTTCCCCTTCTTTTTTCTTGGTTTGTATCTCTCCTGATTGCAAATTTTACAATTTTTAAGGTTTGCGTCTTCTTTCCAAAACAACATGCAGCCTTTTAAACATGTGTCTATTTTCGGATAAGGTAAACCAAAAGCCGACATAAGTTTTTTAACTTCATAGTGATTTTCACACATTAGATTATCGGGCGGCATATGTCTTTTTGCAGCTTGTACAACAGCCGTAAACCCAGCTTCAGTGATGTTGTATTTTTGACTTCATCGCAATGTATTCTACGATTACTGACAGTTGAGTACCGCTTTTACAACTATCACAAATAGGTTTCTTAGCGGCATCTAGTAAATCATAATAAAAAAATTGCTTCAATATTTGGTTCTTCAACATTTCCATCATCGTCGTCAACTTCAACCATAGGAAACATTGATCGTGCTGCATTTTCGACCATGTTTTCTATACGAGTCATCGTAACTACTTCGTTAATGATACTTTCAGACTCTACAGAAGTATTTGCTACAACTTCTCCATGCCGATCCCAAACATAATACTCGGATACGAAACCGTTTTGGCACAAATGAACTTTCACAATATCTCGTAACAAATACTTCAAATGTCTACACCTATTACATGGACAATGAATTTCTGGATCATTTATGTTATCACTTAAAGTGAATTCAACAAATACGTTTATATCATTATAAAAATCTTCTTTTATTGGGTCTCTCAGTCCTTTTCTTTAGTACATCCATCTCCTCCGATCAACAAAATAATCAATCATTTTTTCTATTTGAGAAAATGAGTCATAAGTTCAAAATTTAATATTTATTTTCAAGAATATAAATTCGAAAAAGATTATTTTCATGGTTGTATAATATTTGAATTTAAAGAACTATTTCACAAATTAAAAAATATTTTCAAATATGACACATTTTATTTTTTAACGTATCGATACAAAATTTTGTACAAAATAATATTTTTTTCCATGGTCAGGCATCCTACTTCCCATTACAAACACATTAAGCATTTACATTTCGTATATTACTTCGTCTCAAACGATTCAACAAAATTTCGGCAGCATATCCCTTTTGTTCCCTGCATTGTATACAAACGCGTGTACGCAGGATACAAAAAAAATTTAGGTCGAAATTTTATGAACCGTTTGAGACGAAGTAGTATACAAAATGTAAATTCTTACTGTATTCATAACTTGTCCAATACAGGGACAAATCCAACAAACATTGTACCAGATGAATATAAATGGTCGTTTTTTGAAAAAAAACGACTATTTATATAACGATCATGTACAATACTCGTCAGACAGGACCAAAAACTCTCTAAGGGACATTAGTTAATTAAATGTGCGCATTTTACGAAAAAATACAGTTTTACTAACTATATACACGTGCAATCACAAATTATGCATACTCTTTAAAATTTCACGATAACATATGAAATAGGTATATCATGGGATGCTATAAACCATTATTGCGCAATTGGAAACAATTGCAATCGCTAATTAGCTCTAATTTATCATCTTATGCAAATCAATATTTGGGGCAAAAATTAGATTTTTGTCCAAATTAGGATATTATACCTGAGATTAAGAACAATAGAGTTTGCTTAGGAAGCCGTGTAGGATCCAGAAGCTCGAAATTGAAGATTGAAAGCTTGTAGGAGGGATTTGGGGGTTTTTGGTAAAAAAATCGAGCTGCAAAATAAGGAAGAAGAAGGCTCGGCTGGGCCTGTAATTCGTGAATTTTCGACGGCTTCCGACGGTCGTCGACGGCCTGTTGGAAATTAGCCGTCGCTGCGTGTTGTCGGAGTATTGGCCCTTTTTAGTAGTGTTAGTAGCGATCAGCCCTTGCACTTCACTGCTCCATCTTCGATTCCATGTTCTTGTTTTCCTTTCGAAAACATACTCGTTGGATCGAAGTGGTTTTCAGATAACAAATCTGATCCCGGTCTCTTCGAAAACAACGTTCGATATTTTTTGGTAAACTCAACTCCGGTTCTCTAGGAAATAAACAGACGAAAATAAGATCGGAGATCACCTCCTAACCGTTAGTGGAAATAATTCCTTATCAACGTCCTAGAAGAACGAAACGAGTTTATACTTACAGTATAACACCTCGAACGGTAATTGTGCCATATAATCATATGCTTCTTCTAGATATATCCAAAGTTATATTTAGGTCCAAATTTGATAGTCGGTTATTTAACTATCAAATTCAAATAACAATCATTCAACCAAATACTTCATTTTCACTGAAAACACCAAGTCTTATTTAATTTAAATTTTAAATAAACCAAATCTTTTTATCAAAGGTCATGTCCTTATCTTATCGAATTCGGTATATTCATAAATTATCCATATCAAAAATAATTGAAAACCTTTTAAAATAATATGGAAGTACCACTGCGGTATCAAACCATGGATCAAAGCTCAATGGTTATGTCTCTATCCTAAAGAATTCTAAGACTTAACTACAGGCACTCACTGCCTCTGATTTACACCACGCGAGTATACCATTACTTCCCGAAAACTTTATTTAAAAATTATCTCAAATAATGCTTGTAAATTCTAAAATAAGTTTCAAGTTTAAACCAGGCAAATATACTTAGTTAGAAGCTATTATACAAAGCCATATTAAAATTTAACAATTATTTTTTAAAAACAAAAATGCTGATTAGCTCTTAAATAATAATAAATCTTAAACAATCATTATAAGGTAACTAATTAACAATTAAATATGTTTCAACAAATTAAAATAATTAAATAACTAATTTCTAGAATATTTTTAATACTTTTAAAATCACCAAATTAATACTTAAAAATCCACTTTTTAAAACAAGTCCAATTCCAATTCCATTTCGTAAATTTGGAAACCTTACTTGAGTTCCAATATAACCAATCTTATACTTATTTCCAAATTCACTTCTATCTTCCAATCTGTTAAAAAAATCGATTGTAAACATTTTATATTTAAAACAAGTGCTACTTAGCATTTATTATAAAAATATCCTTTTATAAACTTTATTCCAGAAATCCCCGTTCACAATAACCCGAAATAGTTACGTTACAATTTCAAAACCATTTACTTCATCCAATAGATTTACCCAAAAACTCTATAAACATTTTTCTTCAAAATCCCTATTTACAATTCCTTACCAATTTAAACCATATTTTATTGTTATTTAAAAGCACCAAAAATCCAGGTTAACTACCATAACATCAAATCAATTCAAAACACACAATAAACTATCACAGATTATTCCAACAAAACATATATCACCATATGTGAAATTAAATTCAACATTTCTTAGGAATCCAATTGGAACCCTCCAAACTGTTTTCCTACATCCACAAATGTTAGCACAACATAAAAATACCAATTCCGCTTTGAGGTGGAATTTCGCGGTATATAGGGTCATCCGCTATTATGCGGGGCGTAGAAGGTCTCATCCGCTATATATATGTGGGAATATCAATCACTCCAATATATATACACTACTATAAAAAATATCACATCCAACAGATAAAAATATTTAAATTCAACCAATCAATCATTAATTGATTTTAATTGTTCAAAATTAAAGCCAGCAGTCCAAAATTTGAGTGAGATTAACTCACCTTGAGTTTTAAATCGCTAAACGTTCAAATTTTAAATTAAATCGAACACGTTCGATTTAACCTAAAATTTTAACTAGCTTCAATCGTCTCCAAATCTACTCCTCAGCGTATTGCTCGTCGCTGCGATTTCAACGCTGCTGTTTTGTCCGATTTCGACCTCGTATAAGAAAGATATGAAATTTCAAAGTTTTGAATATAATTTATAATAATAAATTCTTTAAAAAAAATAACCTATATATGGTCGTTCACTTTGGTTTAGAAAGATCGTGGCCGCCCCTTTTGTTTCTCTTCTTCGTTCGCCAGGCCGATCACATTCAAACTCATCACCACCATCAAAAGGTCTATTGCCCTCCCTCCTATAGGCCACGGAAGATGACCGACGACCACTACTTGAAAGGACATCGTGAGCTCCACCCACGGCCACCGACCGCACCCCTAAGGCCACGCCATCGTCTCGAATTTCTCCACCAAATAGCCAATGAACGTGGCCTTCCTGATGTCGATCCACCGTCCCAAATTCAATCGCAGCCGTTCACAATGTAGAGTTCGACGAGCTCTTCGATTTTCTAGTTGGAGATTTCGACGAAAGCTTACGGATTGGAGGACAATTGAGGAAGAATGAGATAAACTTTCGGCCTTTAATTCGTTTGTGGCAGCTACGTTAAAACGACGTAGGGTTTCACTATTGCAACGTATTTATAAACGTATATATACATTATTTTAATATTACTTCCAAAATTAACGTGCTTTTTCAAACGAACTCCAAACAAGACGTGCTGCCAGGCGTTTATAATATTTTACTCCTATTTTGAACACAATGGAACGTTTTTCGAGGCCTAATTCGATCGTATGTGGAAGATAGCTTTTTGAATCGAATTATAATATTGAATTCTCGATAACTTATTTCAACGCGTTTTTATTCCGTACGACCATATGGTAACTCCAAACGCTAGGAAATTTGAAATCCGATAATAAAACACTACTACGGATCCAATGGAACTGGTTTCGTCAAATTCCGAGACTATGCCTCGAAGGCTATTTTAACGTGTCGATTATATCGAGCAATTTTTAAAATCGTCGAAATCATTTAAATTTTCAATTCTTAAAACTTACTAACTCCGTTATATTTCAAATATAATTTATATTCATATTAGAAATCATTCCGATTTATTTTAAATCAAAATTCCATTATCTACACTATTATATATATATATAAAGCACTATTGATTGATATATAAATTTCAAACTTTAAATTTATCGATTTTTAATCCAATTCAAAAGTCCAATATTATAACTAAAATCCAAATAGAACTTAAACCAATCATAGAAATCATTTCCATCCACAATCACACCAGATTCACAAATTTACCCGATTTTCAAATGTTAAATTACCGTCTACTGAATATGTTAATCGCTATATTTGAAATTATAAACCATTTCACTGATTCTTCCATATTCAAAATCAATAAATAATTCAAATTCAACATTTAAAATGAATTAAATATTCAAAACTAATCGACCAAAATTCCGAGTCGTTACATTCCTTCCCATTATAAAAATTTCGTCCTCGAAATTGCTAAGGTAGGAAAAATGTTACCAACCCATTTACTTTTCTAAACCCACTTAATTAAAATCCTACATTCATTTCTCTAAACCCTTTTAGTTTTTATCCAAAACAATTGGCTTTCATTTCTAATTCACAATCCTTGATTTTTCATACAATTAAAAAAATTCCTAGAAAATTTTAAAAATTTTCTAACAACCTAAATTTTTAGACAGAGTCTCCTTTGTACGAAGAGCCTTTTACAATATGACAAGAGAGATAAATTTATATACATCGACCCACACAGTCGGAAAACAAAATATATATCAATATCAAGAAAATAGACACAAGGAAAAAGTTGCAAAAAAATTTAGCTTCAGGGACAACAAGTTTGTTTTTTAGACTGAAGGACATTTTTTAGTGTAAATTGAAAATGATAGTTACAACTATCATTCTGTGATTTACACTAAAAAGTGTCATTCAGCCTAAAAAACAAACTTCTTATCCCTAAAACTAAATTTTTCTCCAACTTCTTCCTTGAGCCTAAAAACCTCTATCAATATATTATCATTTCTTCATTCACATAATGTTATTCACTTTATTTTATAGTGAACGAAATTTCATTCCATGCTAATTTATTATAAACCATTTAATAAAATTATTTCTAAGGTTTATTATAGACATTCCATATCACTGCTTAACTTATATTCAGCTTATACTTAAGTTCATACCCCAACTATACTCCCAATGTCATATTTCAATTTATATTCAATTCATTCACCCTTAAATTGAATTCTTTTTCTTGGTTATCAATTACTTAACCTTTTAACTTGGTTATACTTTTCACTTTCCCACTTTAATAAGTTATATACATTATTTATTCACAATTCCTTGAATTTTCCACTTAAGTTTATTCACATTCAATATTTATAACCTACGGTTATATAATCACTTCACCATTTATATTTATTTTCAGTTTACTCCTTTTCAATTCACCCTTCATTAAAAATTAAATTTTTTGAATTTCCATTCTTTTACCATAATACCAAACCATTTTCATTTTGGTTTACCATTTCATTTTCAATTCATTTATCAATCAAATTTTAAATGTCGGTTTAACTGTATGTTAATTCAAATTCAACCGATTAAATTTCAAACAGCAATCAATATAATTTTATCATTTCGTAAATGGGTTTAACTTGAAGTAGGAAATTTAGTACTTCGTGAGTGGTTTGAAACACTCATCTGAATTCCACGAATCATAAAAGCATGAACGGTTGACACAAGATGACCCGGATATGGTGATTGCAGCCACGGATAGACGGACACGCACATGCATGGAAGGAATTTGATTTTTTTTGCAGAACAATTCCGAACAAGAATTCGCTTTGAAGATGAACTACCGTTGCGACTCATAAAACTAAAGACTTCGGCCTTGACGACTGGCAGCAAGCAGAAAGATAACTGGACAGAAGCAAAAGTTTGTCAGCAATATGCAGCGATAAGGTAGCCTTCAGATGCAGCGGAGACAAGCAGTTGCTCTATCCATCGAGAAGATCTGGGTGGACTTCGACAGTGGGTGATGGACGCAGGCAGAGGACCTCGGCGGTGGGTGGTTGCAAGGAAGCAGCTTCGGGAGGCGGAGCCAGGAATGCTGCGTGTAGGCTGCTAGGTGGAGGAAGAGCTCGACAGGGGACGGTCGATGGAGGAGAATGGAAGCAGCTCGATTTTGGGTGACTCGTGGGGTAGAGGCGAAGGATGTGACTGGCTGATGGGTGCTAACGACAAAGAGTGAGGGTGACGAAGTGGAAGGGGAGGCTGCAGAGGGTAGTGGGGGTCTCGCAACGAGGCAAGGAAGTGGTGAGGTGAAGGGAAGGATAAGACTTCGGTAAATGTTGGCAGCTAAGTGGAGGGCGGTGACGTAGGTGGAGGCTCGAGCGATCTTGGGTGCATGGGTTTTAGGACAGTGACGATACTTGACTAGGCGGGTGTGATGGATAGAGGAACTGGAACGGAGGTGGATTGCGGCCTTGGTGGACTGGCGAAAGGCATGGAGAAGGCGGCATACGAAAATGGACGTGAGGAAGTGATTGGGTAGAAGTTAGAAAATGATGGAAGAGAGAGAATGAGAGCAGGCGGAAGTGTGTGTGTACGTGTGTATGAGGAGTGAGAAAAATATACGTTTTTATATATTTTGTTGTTTTTGGTTTTCATTTCTTTGTTTAGAAATGAAGGCGTGGACTAACATTTGGGCAAGGTGATTTGAGATGCAGAGTTCATAATGAAGGTGGAACGGTAGTTTATTTTTATAAAATATTATTATTATTATTTAGGGTAACATGTTTTATACGTCAGTAGTAATAATAGACTTTAATGCACTGGCAAATTTTCTAGTCCAAGCGATAAGATGGCAGCACAAGAAATTGAATGACTGAGATATTTTATTAAATGGTTAACATTGCAAACCGGAAACCGATACTTACTAAAATTTGACCACTTAACGTTGCACATCGGACGTCAAAATACAAAAGCAAATATACCACGGAGATCACCGCGATGAGACGAATCAAATGGTGCAATAAAATCCGTATTACGACAATCGTATCAAAAATCTACTGTTGTCGCTAGTTACCCCGATTAGAACGTACGTCAAACGACAAATCATGATAAATGGAGCTAGAAAGATCAGATATGGACAAAATAAAATTTAATGTTTCAATCGTAAAACTTTCTAGATCATTTTTATGTAAAAATATTCATATGTCAAAAAATAATATTTTCCAATAAAATATTAATTGATTTTTGAATTAAAACTCAAAACTGATAAATTTACATATTTCACAACAAATAAAATTTCTTTTACTATCACTCATTAGACGCATTTCAAAATTAAATTTAACAATTTTTCTTATTCTGAAATTATCATTTAATTCACTAAATCTTAATTTGTTAAAACTCCGATCATGCAACTTACCGAAGTAAATTTTAAATAATAACATAAGCTTCATTTAAAGACATTCATTCATTTTAACTTAACACTTACTATCTTAATTTCTATTATAAATTTATCAGAACCCAGTATCATTAATTCCAATTTTAATATAAGTTGCAGCTTTTATTTTATTACAACCTTTCATCATTTTAGAATTGTGTCATTTTTGACTTTCAATTAAATGTTGTAACTCGTGTTCTTCTCTTACTTACATATATCAATCTCTTATTCAAAATGAACTTTACTATTTCTATTATTTATTATTCACAACTAATATCATTCAATTTATCTTTTCAATATAAATCATTAAATTATATATATATATATATATATATATATATATATATATATATATTAACCATTTTTATTCAAAAATTTAATAAAATTAATAATTTAAAATAGTTAGAAATACGGGTCGTTTCATTCTTCCCCACTTAAAACTTTTCGTTCTCAAAAAGGGGTTAAGTAGAGAATTTAACACTACGATATATTTTATTCCAAAATAGTCAACTTATAAACTTTAAAATCTTATTAGAAAACCTTTATTACACTTCTACTATGCCACTCCAATCGGCTTACGGAAATTACAACTTATATAGAAAACAAGTTATAAAATTTTAAAACCTCAAAAAATTTCTAACACCTGGATTTACGAAAAATTTCGGCAGCATCTCCTTTGCGCTGCTCGATCGAAAAAAAAAACCAAATATATATCAAATATACATCTCATCTCAATGATGATGCATCCCGTACGAAAAAATATAAAAGTGTTGTATGTAATCTGATATATGTAGCTTATTATTATTAATATGAGCGAGTTCGCTCATATCAAAGCGAGTAAAACCGAGTCAAAACGCATATACGTCCAAAAGGTCTTCGAATGTGCTATCTCAACTAAATTTGAATATTAGTTGTTTATAAAAGCTATAGAAGCAAGCATGAGTTTTATAGAACTATATAACATAAATTCTTAGTTTAGACCATAAGCATAAGCATTAATAAAACAAAGCAACCAGATAAAACATGGTAATACGACGCAACTACAAGGATGATGTAGTTCTACGAAATTATAATGATGTAAAGGCTAAATTCAAAAAGAAATTTTTATAACAATTATGTGCAACACATAAATGTAATGCAACTGATAAGGATGATGTTAAACTACATGCAACCAAACAGCATAGCAATCCTAATCAAGGAACAATCATAGCTAGCAATCATATATACAATCATTTTATTAAAATCCGTACGATATATATATATATATATATATATATATTCCATTTGAATGTATAACAATTTTGATCTCCTACTCGAATATGCAATTTTTTTTCGAACTAGTATTGGTAACCTGACTGCTCTAGTGTGGACTCTAATCCGATTTCTTGATTAGAAACTTCCATCCTCCTTATACAGTAATAAACTGTGATAGAAAACTTCAAATTCGCATCAAAAATATGTATCAGTGTTCGTCATTGAGAATCGAGCGAACAATCCTAAATCGAACAGGTGCGAATCACCTTAAAATTATGTAACGATTCAAGATTTTCGACTTTCGAAAATCGACATTAATACGTCCACTGTATCAACTGCCAAGCAATCGAAGGCCAGAAAACCGAATTGTTAGGCTTAAAGAAGAAGAGGTAGAAGAAGAAAGAAAGAAGATGCAACAGAAACAATATCAGAATCTCACAATCGCAGCGGAACAAAATATAATAGATAAATGAATAATCTTTAAATCAAAAGAACTGTACATTTTATACATTACATCATCAGAGTCAATATACAACACCACACAATAATGGATAGTTATATAAACCTGTCCCCATAACTGAATACACAGCGGAAAAGATTATATCATATACAAGTGATATGCTTCGCCATCCAGCTTGCTCCTGATCTCCACAGCATCTCCAGAATTCCAAAATGACCTGATAACCTGACTCTAGACTGCCCGTGTGGAAATTAGTGGGCACCCAGAGTTTAGGAAGGGAACAATAAACTCCATGTCAATCATGGGACTGGTGTGAGAATTTAAAATAGTTTATCTTTAAAAACAAACAAAGAAATATTTTAAAATAGATCCGCAATGCTTTTAGAAAATGTAACTACCATAAGGCCTCCCGCCACACACACAATGCAAACGTAGAATTGGAGGAGATTTCTCCTTATGATAGTCAAACATGCTTGATACGAAAATTTCTTCGATATTATTACTATAAGTGCAAACTGTAGGAAAACATTTCGAAAGTATAATATAAATCTTTGTCGGCATAGACATTCCGAACTATGCCTACTATAGCTACCATCTAAACAGTGGTGACCACCATAAGTAAATGGCAGGTTCTATAACTAAAACCATACAAGGTGTGTATTGGAGTTTGGATTTCCAACAAATGGTCAGGCCAAGCAACTTCCCATTGCCACATGGGTACGCCTCTAGAAAGACGCCCCGAGAACTTAACCGGATCTGTGCCAACACAAGATCGGGTTACCTCTGAACTAGGTAACTACTGACACGAGTATGCCATCCCCCGGTCGTAACCGACCTTTATCCCGGGATTCACCAACAACCACAAAGAAATAAATTTTGCAGCAACCACATAGGTTAAGTATCTGGGCTCCATACCTTAATACCACCTCTATCCACAAGGAAATATACATACCCTTATGGGGGCGCTATCCCCAAATAACCTTGCTGATTCTTCCCGTTTTGACCATTACCTGGTTGTGAGGTTCTGCAAAGCTATGCTTTTCACAAAAGCCACGCTTTGATCAACAAATGATCAGCAGCACTCAGCATTCCACATTACCAAATTAGGAATATACCACTAGTAACCATCAACTACATAACCTCTGAGCTCGTATGTCTCAGAGAAGGGTGTTAGCTAAGAGAATAAATTCTCTGCCACCAACAGAAATGTATTTAATAGAAACCAGCTTTACATCTCAAATTGTAACGTCAGACACACATCCATACAAGTCCGTTCAGGATCGAACGGAACCGAATGCACTTCCAAAGAAGCCCTTACTATCCGGATATTCACCAATCACGTCTAGAATTCCCATCACAAAGGGTGACAAAATCTCTATATCGGGGATCAGCCGATGTAGAGACATTCGACGGTAATCCTTCCCTTTCCGAAAATATCCGGTCTTTAACACCGGTCTTCAAATGCTATCCATTACGACGTATCAATATTCGAAATGGGATTTATGACTCAAAGGTCCTCTCCTGGCTAAACCGAATAACGAGCGCTTATTTTAAAATAAGTGTAGCATTCAAATTCAAGCAAATCACAACAAATACCCGTTTAAAGGTAAATATTGATAGTCGGTTATTTAACTATCAATAGATATGCACAACATCACCAGATTCCAAATAATTTCCCAAATTATTTATTTTCCAAAAATATCTTTACAAGATATATTTTTTCCACACTTCAACCATTTGAAAACAAATTTCAAATCACCCTTCACCTTTACAACTTTTGAAAACAAATTTCAAATCATTTTCCTTACGCGGAAACACTTCCAAATATTTATTCATTTTCACTGAAATTTGCCGAGTTCAAATACTTTAAAATAATTTATAACACTTATCCAAAATATATCGGGAAAACACTTTGAAATAAAACTATTTTTCTTTAAACACTTTACTTAAAATATTAGTTATAAAAATATTATACCAATATTACATATAACTTAAGTCCAAACCAATTTTCAAAATAAAATTAGTAGATAGAGTATAACTATTTAAATAACTATTTTATAAAAAAATTATTGATTAAATCTTAGAAATAATCATTTCTATATCAACTTAATAAATCTTTACTTAAAGGATTCAAAACAATTTAAGCAGTAAATTTCTCCAAAGTATCCTTCTCAAAACCAATTCTAGATTTATGTGTGTGTGTGTGTGTGTGTGTGTGTATGTATGTATGTAGCTATCTTTCAAAGCTATTAAGAAATTTTATTCGACTTTCCAGGGAGAATACACTTTCACTTCAAAATGGTTCATTTAAACCATATAATCAACACAATCAAGCAATTTTAAATCTAACTATTTAAAATTTAAATCGAAACAAATTCGATTGAGTGAGAAGTTCTCACCTTGCTTCCAATACAGTTGCAGTGTTTTGTTCCGAATAAAATTGAATACACGTTTAATTTTACCCAAAATTCCACTAGCTCAAATAAATCCAATCCAGCTCCATTGCGTAGTGCTCGTCAATACGAATCTAATGCAAGTCGTTTCGTCCAAAACGGACCTCGTATGAAAAAGTTATAACGTTTTAAAGTTTACACGATTTTAATATAAAGCAATTTCATTTTTTATTTTATTTTTCTTAACCTAGAACCAATCCAGGCCGTTGCTATTTGCTTCTCCTCCAACAGGTAATCCACGTTCGAACAAAACCATTGAGCCGCCACCTACCCCCAATTATCGCGACCACCACACCGCCCTTGTAACGACCCGACTTCCTACGCCCAGAAAGACGTATCGTTTTTAAGAAAAGAAAGAGATGAGAAAGTAGAAAAGATAGAGAAGAAAGAACAACAACATCAGAATCTCACAGCGGAACGAATAAATTATAATAATCACATAAGTAATTACATAATATACACATCAATCAGAGTTATACAGATAATACATCACATACTAGACAGTTATAAACACATGTCTATTTAATACAATACAACTCAAACAACGCGACTCAAGGATACCAACACAGCGGAACTATAAGTATATCTATAACGCTGAAGCCTCCTGCTCCATTGCTCCTTCAGAATTCATCAAAGCTAAACCTGAATCCTTTGACTACCCGTAAAAAAATTGGGTACCCGAGAGTTTATGAAAACAAAAATAAACTCCGGGTCAGACATGGGTCTGGTATGAGTAACAGGTTAAAGATTGCTTAACTTTGAAAATCTTTTGAAAATAAAAGGTATCACGTAAGACTTCCCACACATAAACATGGGTAAGTTTTTACCTTACGCTAACCAAAACATTTGATAGGAAATTCTGTGATATTATAATAGGTTTAGGGTTTTCAAGTAAATAGAAAATAGCCGAAATTGTTACATTCATTAAATTCCAGCTACTAGCCACAAAAGTGGGTAATACAATCAAAACCGTTGGCACTTATTGGATTGTGGATTCCATACAATGGCAGGGCTACTGGGGTACCGCCCGTCACAGTACGTGGCCTAGATCAACGTATCGAGGATCACTCCCGACCCCCTGCAACGCAAGGCCGGAACCATTCCTTACTGAACAGTCCCGAACAAGATAAACCCCGGCAGTTGTCATGACCAACCGCCCACACAGCCGAAAATAAGGGACATCTAGACAGGGGAATATCCTTGTCCTGCTTGGGCATGACCCACCTAACCTTGCTGCACCTCCCCTGTTTTAGCCATTCCCGGTTGATGAGGCTTGAGGTTACGATTACCTTTAGAGAACATAATTCTTAGAATGCTCATCGCCCACCTGACGATGTGTTGTAAGCATTCAATCCATACAAGTTCGTTCCGGGTTCGAACGAAACCGAAGGCATTATCTCGTTACACTCACTTTGGAATCACCCTCAGAGTTAACAACGATAACCCTTGCATTCTGAATCTTCATCTTCACCTCAGATTAACGACCTATCGTTAATTTGGAATCGATGTGGTTTTCGGATGTTCCAAATGTGGAAAACCGATCCCGGTCTCATCGAAATCCAAAACGTGTCTTTTAGGGCCAAGTTGTCTATTTAGCCTTAACAGTTTAATTTAAAATCATCAATATACACACAGATGGATAATTCACAATATAACAACAGATAATCATAGATAATCTCATAAAAAGATAATCAATATTATCATCTAAACAGATAATTAAATATCATCATACTTTAAATCAAGCATCCATATCACATAGATATTATTCAAGTCAGATCACAATCATCAAATGAAATATCAATATCATTCATCCATAAGCAATGATTTATAATCATACCATTTGTAATTAATTTAAAATGAATTAAATTAACTACTTCTATATTTAATTAATTTAAATTAATTACTTCATCTATAAATCCTGCTTATGCAACCATTAATTAATTATAAATCAAATTAATTAATCATCTTCTAAATATTCATCTTGATTTAACACCTTAATTAATCAATCTCTAATTACAATCAGTAACTATTCTTTAATTAATTTCACAAATTAATTACCCTAAATTACTCATAGTAATTAACATTAAATTACTTCATTTTTGAATTAACTATAATTAAGTACATTTATCCTTAATCAATTACATTGTTTAATTATTTCTTAATTAACCCATTTCTTAATTTACATTATTAATTATATTAATTCATGATCTTTAATTTATATTAAAATTTAATTACTTTGATTAAATTAATTACCTTAAGTAATTAATCTTTAATTAAACACCATTATTAATCATCCTTGATTAATATCAACCAGTAATTAACCACCCCTAATTACTCATATAAATAAATTAATTATTCCCATAATTAATTATCTCCACTAATTAATCCTAAGATTAATTATAAAAGTAATTATCCAAATTACTTTATTATCACATCATTTTCAGTAATTAATATTAATTACTTCCTTAAGTAATTGTGCTCCATTGCATACACTAAGAAATTACACTTATCAATTATCAAATGATTTTCTTAAATTAATTAAACTAAATTAATTAACTTAAATTAATCATTTATCAAAATTAATTATGATAAGTAATTAATCTCTTAACCACTTTTATCAAGTAATTACATTTAACAATTTTACAATAGACTATCTAATTAATCTGATTAATTATCAAAATTAATCTCATTAATAAATTACTTAGTAATCTTTAGTTAATTATCTTTATTAACTAATAGCATTACTTAAATTACATTTGTAATTAGTTTCTAATTATAAATTGATCTAAATTTTAATACATAAGTCATTTCTTCATCAACCTATTATTCTTAAGATAATTTATTTCTTTATTAATGAATTTATTAACATTACATTTTAAATTCAAATTCAAATATCTTTTGAATTTAAGATTCAAAATGACTATAATTTAAATTCGATTTAAAATCCTTTAAATAAATGTAAATAACACTTATTATCTACATATATGAACTTGTAAAAGAAAATCTTTAAATTAAATTAATTGAATCTTAATTTAAATTTAAATTTCCAAAATACATTTATATTTTAACTTGCAATTTCAAGTTAAACAATTTTATTTAGCATCCATTCAAAAGAACGTTGTAAAAAACCCAATTCAAATATTTAATTGCAGACAAATTCTTTTTAAAAAGAACTATTTGAATTTATCCTTGATTTATACATTTAGATTTTAAAAAAACTGATTTATATTTTCAGATTTTGAATTCATTAGTTTACTTAAATTTTTAAACTTGGTTTTAACTTGCTTTGAAAAAAACTTGATTTTTACTTTTTGATTTAAAATCCAAATTTGTTTCTAAAAACTTATATTCAAAAGTTCACTTGGATCTATATTTTGAACTTTTAAATTCTTCAAACACAAATTAAGTTTTGATTCAAATTTTAAACTAAATCTAAAATCTGAAACTGTCAGGTTGTAAACCTGACAGGAAAACCATATTTTATTTGTTTTAAACTTTATTTTAATTTAAATTTGAATTCAAAAGTAAACTTGAATTCGAACCTAAAACTGGTTTTTTAACATGTTCAAATTTATTATTTACTTTAGGTTTCATTTTAATTTTAAAACAGAACTCTGTTTCCAGTTTTTACCAAACCTGAAACAATACAACACCAATCCCCTTTTCGTTTACTTCGGGTTTTCCCCTTGCCTACTTCGAGTCACATACTCGATTTACTCGAGTTCTTCCCTAACCAGAAACCTATACACAGAGACAACTACCCAGCTTCCCACGGCACGGTGCACGTGCACTGTGGCCCCAACCAACGCCGGCCACTCACCTGCGCTCCACGCCGCCGAGTATCACTAGATACGACCCCGACCACCCAAAGCTACACCACATGCTCGTAACAAAAACAAGCCCACACTTTCAAAACCTGGAACCATGAACATATTTCCCTCTCGAAACCTGTCAACACTTCGCCTCTCCTCCTCCAACCTCCAAAGGACGACCACCACCGGCAACTGCTTTGACTTTCACCCCTCTACCCATCCCCAATTCCCTGTTTAACTCGATGCACCAAGGGAAACAAACAGGTCCGCACTTCAACCCAGTTCAAAAATTAGGTTTCCTCAGTGAAATCGAAAACCACCATCGCCATAATGATTGATAGAGCCTCCGGTCATTTTTCCCAACATCTCTGGTCACTCCCCTATCACCAGCCACAGACCCGGCCTCCAAATCCCCTTAGATCACCAGAAACCCCAAAGTTTGTATTTTATATACTTTCCAGAACTACTCTTAAGTGCCCATTCTAAAAATTATAAATTTTGTTTTAAAATTCATATTAAAGTATAAGAATTCAGTGTATATTATTGAATTTGTAAATTAAAAAGATTTGATTTTAATTTGTTTAAAGTTTGCTCAAACATTTTGGTATTCCAGTGACAATGATAAATTGATTTAGCTTAATCAAGATTTTAAAGTTAAATTTCTGTACAAACTAACCATCTTGGTTTGTATTTACAATTCTGGATGTGATTTGAACAAAAATAAGCATTTGTTTACACATTTTGACCTGGGGAAACAATCAGAGGCATCTCCAAAATTTGTACAGGATATATGCATCCACACTTCACATATAAACATATCAGAAATTTTACAACATAAACATTTTTTTTCTAGTTATACACAAGCAACTAATTTAGTTCAATCAAAGGATATTGCTCACCACGGTTTTGAAAAGAAACAGGGAAAGTTTTAAAAAGAAGCAGTTTGAATATGCAGTTTTGAACTGTATAAAATTTCCATCACTCAACACCAGAGTAAAATGATTAATAAATATTCAAACCTTAATTATTCAAAACATATACTTAAGCATCCAAATATCTACATGCATCAGATTGCAAAACTTAAATAAATTTAGAAAAATGTTACTCACAGCAATTGGCAGAACAGAGTCTTCTTGTGTTTGAACAACTTGAACTTTAAAAACCGGAAATGGTTTTTACTTGATTTTTCCTTTGATTCTTCTTGCTTTCTCAGTTGTAATGTTACTAAGTTTGTATAATTAAAACTGTTTGCTATTGTTCTTTGTTTCAGTTTTCTTTTTAATGAACGAACTAAAAAAAATATGCATATATAAAGAAGTTCAGGGGAGGGTGGCATCTGAGACAAGCAAATTTGCAGATTTTTATTTGTGTTTTGTTTTATTAGGCCAAATCTTTTAATTAGGAGGCTGAGTTGATTTCAAACAGTTTGAAATGATTTTATTATGTGCTAATAAATGAAAGCATTAAATGTAAATGTACTAGATGTTTACACCTAATCTTATCTTATGTACAAAGATATTTTTATTCTGCATTAAGTTACAGGTTGACAATATCTTCTAATGCCTGCATATGTTTAGATATTGTACTTAGTGTCTACAACTACTCATATTTATATTATATATATATATATATATATATATATATATATATATATATATATTAAGCTATGCACTCCTCTGCTCTAACCTGCAAATGTAATTTATTTACTTTGCTTTGTTCATCTCTCTTACAAACAACTTGCAAATGTTTGTACTTTTATTTTATATTTTTTCATACTTGATGTTTATACTTATCTGAATCTTATTCTATAAGCTACTAACATTTGTATCTTATGTTTTATACTTGTCTGCATATATTTTTCTTTACTTTATTTTGTTTTATTTGCCAACATAATTATTGTATAGACATGATTACTTGTTTCCCCCTTTTTTTTAGCTTTGCATTCTATTTTACATGTTGATATTCTTGCCTTGTCTATTTCCTTTACAGGCTGCATTTATATTTATCTTGCTTTGTTTATTTTTTTTTACTTTGCTTTGAGTACTTTATTTCAATATTTGTTGTGAATTTTTAACTTATGTAATTATGTTAATCTCATACATTTGATTTATTTGTAAGTTAAATATTTATAAAGTTTACTTCATTTTAAATTTACAAACCATAGCTTTACAAAATACTTATATATATATATATATATATAAATGAATTAAAATAACAATTTCTTTTATATTAAAATCTATTTATAAAAATATTGCATTATTTTTATTGTTTAAAAGTCACTCATTACTAATTTAAAATGATTCATAAATGAAATCACTACATAAACAAATTACCTATTTTATAAAGTTGAAGTAAAAAGAACAAAACAATCTTTTTATTTAAATTTAAACTCTAGGCTAAAAATCATTTTAAGCAAATTAAACTTTATCTTGAGTATTTTAAAGATCATACTATAATTTATACAATATTAAATTTCCAAATTATCTATTAAATTAAAAACAAAACTGATCTATTTATAATATATACCAATCTATACATATATACATTATAAATAGAAACAATTTAAATTAGCTTGTAAAAGATAAATTATCAGTTAAATATTTATTTAAAAGAAGATGATTAAATAAATTTTAATATTACTAACAAATATTATCAAATCAATTTAATTTTTAATGTAGATTATTAAATTGATATTGCCCCAAATTTCCGGGATATCACAGCCCTAGAGGCCGATCAAACACCATCGATACACTCGCCAACCCTAGCTCCTCCTACGGCCCAAACGACGTGAAGCTCGGTCGAGCATTTCACTCGAAATTCGTGCACGAACTTCGGCCGTTCGTAGCCATTTTGCCGACGATCCTCCGCATTGACTTCAATCATAACCGTTGAATAGAGAGATCTTGATGCTCTCTACAAGTTTTGTTTAGGATGTTTCTTGTTAAAGTCGATGGACGAGGAGATAAACGAGGAAGAAGATGGTGTGTTGCCGGCCATTGAAGAATATGCTGGCGGCTAGGGTTAGAGGAAGATAGGGTTTGCAAATAGAAGATAATGAGTCCTTTTATAGAAAATTCTGAAACACTATTCACCCGAAATTTTTCCGAACTCCAAACGAAGCGTGCCGACTGACATTTCTATGGTTTAACCCACGTTCCGGACACAATGGAACATGTTTCGGAAGCTAATTTGATCATATGTGCAAGTTACGGAAATAAATGATCAAATTTAAATTAAATCGGTTAAACTAATTTCTATGCGTTTTGGTTTACCCCGGACAACCGTAAATCCGATTGACACGAAATTTGAAATCTTATAATAATTTAACATTACGGATCCAAGGAAACTGGTTTGTCGAAATCCGAGACTGTTTGAAAAATGACTATTTTTACTCGTCAATTGAATATTAAAATATTCAATTTCTGTAAATTAACTTTTAATTCATTTTTAAAAGTTCTATAACATCATTCTAACTCCAATATGATTTAATACAACTTTACAAATCAATTTTAATCACATTAAACCCAATTTCCATTATTTCTGTAATTTCAAATATTAAATTATCGATTTAATTACCCAATTAAATCTAGATATTCGAAATATAATTTATTCGACTTACAAATTTTACTTGTTAATATTTAAAATCAATTAAATTTACGAATTTCAAATGACAGGAATTCTGGGTCGTTACAAACTTCCCCCCTTAAAAGAATTTCATCCTCGAAATTGCCAAGTAAGAAAAATTACAGAATCCATTAACTTTTTTTCAAAAACAAACAGTTCCAACTTGATTTCAGATTCATTTTAATTCCTTAACTTTTCGAAAATCCGATGGTTACACTTTTCTAGTTCAATTCCTACATTTTGATTTCAATTTAGAAATTGACTTTTCGTTAACAAAAAAATTTCAAAAAATTTCTAACTCCCAAAATTTACGGAAAATTTTGGCAGAATCTCCCTTGTACGGAGGAGCTTTTGCAATAGCACAATAGATATAAATATATATATACATCGATCCACACGGTCGGAAAACGGAAAAACAGTTCATATTTCCTATTTTTATTGCGTAGGCGTACCTTTTTAGCATTTTTAAGCAAAGCAGTTATTTATTAGCATTTTAGCGTGACCAAATCCAGCCAACTACAGCCCCGGTACCTGTACTTACTCAATTTAAATATGTAAGTGACATATATAGGAAATTCATTTACATTTCACTGATTTTCAATAGAAAACACATGGTTTTCATAAGCAATGCAATCAAAATAATTCCCATAAGCAATTTATAAGGTTTCGATACAAATTTTAATTGCTTGCAACCAATTCACAGTAGTTCACTTTCAATTCAAGTTCAATTACATAGCTTTCCATTTATCAATTCAATTTCATTAACACTTAATGAATTATATACAATCAACTAACAATCATATAACAATCAATGTATATTCAATACAACCAAATTTATTAAATTTACATTCAACAATTCATATTCACTTTGTCTAACTTCAATTTGGTTTAAAACTTTTAATCTCCAATAGGTTTAATATCTAATTGACTTTTCTTTCAATTATTCAATTTTCTTCAACTTCATTAGCTTCTAATGAATTAACACTTACATTCATTATTCTATATCAATTCTTTTACATTCGATTGATTAATACTCAATTCATTAGTTCAACTCAATTGCTTATTCATTTAACCACAAAAGTTGAATTTCATTACATAACTCAAGTTCATATTCATCACTTCACTTTATTAATTTACTTCGATACCAAAATCAACTTCATTCAACATTACTTAAGTTATATTCCATTTCAAACATCATTTGTTTAACTTAACTTAAATTTCCACTTATAAATCCAATTCAGATTCCAATTCTAAAGTAAATCCTATATAACTTTTACTAAAGTCAAATTTCGTCACTTATTCAAATTCATATCTCCTTTTGCTTAACAGAATTGTTTAACCATTTTATCATTTGGTTTCACTTACATTTTCTCACTTTACAAGTTATACAACTTATTTAAACTTCAAAGTTATTTTATATAATCATTTCAGTTTAATATCCATTTCGATAGCTTATCTACTCCAAATCAATTTATTTAACCTTCGTTTTGTTAAATTTCAAATCATATGTTTTAATATGCCAACTCAATTTATTTCAACTTTACCAAAGTAGTAAAATCTTTATTATTTCATATTATAAGTCCAAAACTTGATTACTTATATTCAACAATTACAACTTGGATTTTAAATTTTCAAATTTGTTTATCACAACAAAACTTCAATTTCCAATTTACTATGGTAGAAAATTCATCACACGGAAACTCGAAAATGATACTGATGATGCTGCAGTCATCACCCTTATTATTTTCCAGCAACAGTAGCGAATCAAGTGCTTTAACCTCTTTCAAAAAAAGTTCCTTTTACTTATAACTCACATTTATAAGCCTTTTTCTTATAGAATTTCACTATTCCACTTCACTTACATAAGATTATTCCAAATTGATTTATCTTACTTAATAACATCTTTAACTTCGAAAAACAACTTTCAAACTAGACGGGATTCAAAACTTTCAAATTCAAAGTCCAAATTCATTTTTATTTACAACTCAAATTTCTAAATATATTCATATAGTTTCACTTCTTATATGTATAAGATTATTTCACAATTGTAAATCACACTAATTATAATTCCATACTTAATAATTCATTTGCTTATACAATTATTCTTTTACAATTGCTGTTTTTATTTAGATTATTCAAACATCTTTTCATTAACTTATATATATTCTTACATTTTCAACAACCAAACAATCAATTTATATATACTTTAATATTTTCTGAAAAATTATTTCCTTTATATGTAAAGTATAATCGAGGTAAAATTATTTGATTTACCCAATTTCAAATGATACTATGTCGACTTGCCTCGTTTAAGTGTTTAGAAATCTATGTCGATAATATGGCGTCCCACATACCGACCAGAATTCACAAACAGCTCAACGGATAAGCAAACACAATATAAAACATTTTTATATTCACTAACAAATACGCGCTCGTATCTATGATTACACTCATACTCATTCTAGAGTACTGCTGACTCTATCTCCAATGAGTAATTCGCAACAGAGCCAGGGTTGTCGCTTAACCAAATGCTCCGATACCAAATGTAACGATTCAAGATTTTCGACTTCCGAAAATCGAAATTAATACGTCCATTGTATCAACTGCCGAGCAATCGAAGGCCGGAAAACCGAATTGTTAGGGTTAAAGAAGAAGAAAGAAAGAAAGAAGCAACAGAAACAATATCAAAATCTCACAATCGCAGCGGAACAACATATAATAGATAAATGAATAATCTTTAAATCAAAAGAACTGTACATTTTATACATTACATCATCAGAGTCAATATACAACACCACATAATAATGGACAGTTATATAAACCTGTCCTCGCAACTGAATACACAGCGGAAAAGATAATATCATATACAAGTGATACGCTTCGCCATCCAGCTTGCTCCTGATCTCCACAGGATCTCCTGAATTCCAGAATGACCTGACAACCTGACTCTAGACTACCTGTGTGGAAATTGGTGGGCATCCAGAGTTTAGGAAGGAAACAATAAACTCCAGGTCAGTCATGGGACTGGTGTGAGAACTTAAAACAGTTTATCTTTAAAAAAAACAAAGAAATATTTTAAAATAGATCCGTAATGCTTTTAGAAATGTAACTACCATAAGGCCTCCCGCCACACACACAATGCAAACGTAGAATTGAAGGAGATTTCTCCTTATGATAGTCAAACATGCTTGATACGCAAATTTCTTTGATATTTTTACTATATGTGCAAAGTGTAGGAAAACATTTCGAAAGTATAATATAAATCTTAACCAGCATAGACATTCCGAACTATGCCTACTATAGCTACCATCTAAACAGTGGTGACCACCATAAGTAAATGGCAGGCTCTACAACTAAAACCGTACAAGGTGCGTATTGGAGTTTAGATTTCCAACAAATGGTCAAGCCAAGGAACTTCCCATTGCCACATGGGTACGCCTCTGGAAAGACTCCCCGAAAACCTAACCGGATCTCTGCCAACATAAGGTCGGGTTACCTCTGAACTAGGTAACTACTGACATGAGTATACTATCCCCCGGTCGTAACCAACCTTTATCCCGGGATTCACCAACAACCATAAAGAAATTAATTTTGCAGCAACCACATAGGTTAAGTATCTAGGCTCCATACCATAATACCACCTCTATCTAGAAGGAAATATACATACCCTATGGGGGCGCTATCCCTAAATAACCATGCTGCATTCTTCCTGTTTTGACCATTACCGGGTTGTGAGGTTCGACGAAGTCTCGTCCGTAAAGCTACACTTTTCGCAAAAGCCACGCTTTGATCAACAAATGATCAGCAGCACTCAGCATGCAATGTTACTAAATTGGGAATATATCACTAGTAACCATCAACTACATAACCTTTGAGCTCGTACGTCTCAGAGAAGGGTGTTAAGCTAAGAGAATAAATTCTCCGCCACCAACAGAAATGTATTTGATAAAAACCAGCTTTACATCTCAAATTGTAACATCAGACACAAATCCATACAAGTCCGTTCCGGGATCGAACGGAACCGAAGGCACTTCCAAAGAAGCCCTTGTTATCCGGATATTCACTAATCACGTCCGAAATTCCCATCACAAAGGATGATAAAATCTCTATATCGGGGATCAGCTGATGCAGAGACATTCGACGGTAATCCTTCCGTTTCCGGAAATATCCGGTCTTCAAATGTTAACCATTATGACGTATCACTATTCGAAATGGGATTTATGACCCAAAGGTCCTCTCCGGCTAAACCGAATAACGTGAGCTTATTTTAAAATAAGTGTAGCATTCAAATTCAAGCAAATCACAACAAATACTCATTTAAAGGTAAATATTGATAGTCAGTTATTTAACTATCAATAGATATGCACAACATCACCAGATTCCAAATAATTTTCCAAATTATTTATTTTCCAAAAACATCTTTACAAGATATATTTTTTCCACACTTCAACCATTTGACAACAAATTTCAAATCACCTTTCACCTTTACAACTTTTGAAAACAAATTTCAAATCATTTACCTTACGCGGAAACACTTCCAAATATATTCATTTTCACTGGAAATCTACCGAGTTCAAATACTTTAAAATAATTTATAACACTTATCCAAAATATATCGGGAAAACACTTTGAAATAAAACTATTTTTCTTTAAACACTTTACTTAAAATATTAGTTATAAAAATATTATACCAATATTACATATAATAAGTCCAAACCAATTTTCAAAATAAAATTAGTAGATAGAGTATAACTATTTCAATAACTATTTTCTAAAACAATTATTGATTAAATCTTAGAAATAATCGTTTCTATATCAACTTAATAAATCTTTACTTAAATGATTCAAAACAATTTAAGAAGTAAATTTCTCCAAAGTATCCTTTTCAAAACCAATTCTAGAATTATATATATATATATATATGTATGTATGTATATGTATATGTATATGTATATATCTTTCAAAGCTATTCAGAAATTTTATTCGGCTTTTCAGGGAGAATACACTTTCATTTCAAAATGGTTCATTTAAACCAATTAAATAAATCCTTACCGATTTACTTTAAATTTACGTTCCAAATCCGTAAATTTATTTCCACGCTTCAAAAATAAATCAATGTCTATTTTTAAAGAAAATTCCCTTTTCTTTATAAATTCCATGTGAATTCACATTTCCAAAATATCTATTGATATACGATTTTCAAATCGATTTCAAATATTCACTTTCAACAACAATTCAATTTTTCAGTTGATTTCAAAAACAACCAAATCAAATTCCATATTGATTTTCCAAGAAATTAAACACCAAGTGAATTTCATTCAAATCTTAAATTGAAACCAATTTCTACTAAACCCCAAATCAATTTTCAAATTGATTCCAAATTCTTTTCAAAACACCTAATAAATTTCCAAATGGATTTTCAAAAGATTTAGATTCAAGCAAAAAAAAAATCAATTCCCAAATGGGTTTCAAATTTTATTTCCTTTTAAAAAAAATGAATTCTTTTATTTTTCAAACTCTTTAAAATCTGTATTTTGAATAAATTCTTCAACCTTTGAATAATATTACCTGAACTCCATTTATTAAAGCTTTTCCCATATTTTGAAATTTTATTCAATAAGATTATAAATAAACTTTATTATTTTAGAATTCCTTCTTTTAAATTTATCCAATTCTCAAAAAAAAATTAATATAAACTTTCAACCTGAATTTTTCAAAAATCAAATTTTTATTTATTTCCGGTATCTAACGATACCAAAATTATATTCGGCTAAATTTTAGCCTTCAACGATTTCAATCACAAAGATAATCACACAAAGATTATAAATAATCAACACACAACATTGAAACAAATTCAATTATTTGAGGAATCCAGTTGGATCCCTCCAACCTATTTCTCTGCATCCACAGATGTTAGCACAATACCAATCCCGTTTCAAGACGGGATATCGCGGTACTTGGGTTTATATAAAATATCATCCGCTATTATGCGGCGCAATAGGGTCTCATCCTCTATATAATGCGGAAAATCAACTCCAAGTACATATATAATACCAATTCCACTTCGAGGTGGAATATCGTAGTATATGGTTTAATATAATAACCTCCGCTTAATATGCGGCGTATAGGGTCTATTTCAATACAACAGATAGCAATTTATCATCCAAGCATATAATCAACACAATCAAGCAATTTTAAATCTAACTATTTAAAATTTAAATCGCAACAAATTCGATTGAGTGAGAAGTTCTACCTTGCTTCCAATACAGTTGCAGTGTTTCGTTCCGAATAAAATTAAACATGCGTTTAATTTTACCCAAAATTCCACTAGCTCAAATAAATCCCAATCCAGCTCCATTGCGTAGTGCTCGTCAATACGAATCGAATGCAAGTCGTTTCGTCCGAAACGGACCTCGTATGAAAAAGTTAGTCTTTAAAGGTTACACGATTTTAATATAAAGCAATTTCATTTTTTATTTTATTTTTCTTAACCTAGAACCAATCCAGGCCGTTGCTATTTGCTTCTCCTCCAACAGGTAATCCACGTTCGAACAAACCCATTGAGCCACCACCTACCCCCAATTATTGCGACCACCACACCGCCCTAGAGGCCGATCAAACACCATCGATACATGCGCCAACCCTAGCTTCTCCTACAGCCCAAACGACGTGAAGCTCGGTCGAGCATTCCACTCGAAATTCGTGCACGAACTTCGGCCGTTCGTAGCCATTTTGCCGACGATCCGCCGCATTGATTTCAACCATAGCCGTTGAATAGAGAAATCTTGATGCTCTCTACAAGTATCGTTTAGGATGTTTCTTGTAAAAGTCGATGGATGAGGAGATAAACGAGGAAGAAGATTGTGTATTGCCGGTCATTGAAGAATATGCTGGCGGCTAGGGTTAGAGGAAGATAGGGTTTGCAAATAGAAGATAATGGGTCCTTTTATAGAAAATTCTGAAACACTATTCACCCGAAATTTCCGAACTCCAAACGAAACGTGCCGACTAACGTTTCTAGGGTTTAACCCGTGTTGCAGACATAATGGAACATGTTTCGAAAGCTAATTTGATCATATGTGCGAGTTACGGAAATAAACGATTAAATTTAAATTAAATCGGTTAAACTAATTTCTATGCGTTTTGGCTTGCCCCGGACAAACCGTAAATCCGATTGACACGAAATTTGAAATCTTACAATAATTTAACATTACGGATCCAATGAAATAGGCTTCGTCAAAATCCGAGACTGTTTGAAAAATGACTATTTTTACTCGTCAATTAAATATTAAAATATTCGATTTCCGCAAATTAACTTTTAATTCAATTTTAAAAGTTCTATAACATCATTCTAACTCCAATGTGATTTAATACAAATTTACAAATCAATTTTAATCACATTAAACCCAATTTTAAATTATTTCTGTAATTTCATATATTAAATTATCGATTTAATTACCCAATTAAATCTAGATATTCGAAATATAGTTTATTCGACTTGCAAATTTTACTTGTTAATATTTAAAATCAATTAAATATACGAATTTCAAACGACAGGAATTCTGGGTCGTTACAAATTGTGTATTCAAATCTGAGTCAAAACTGTAAATGCAAATAGAGTGGACTATATATAACCTACGTATTTATTTCATTTGTTTCTTAATTACACCAATAGATAATTCAAGTGGGTTTTTATACTCAATTCTTAAATGTTTGAAATTTTCTTTGTCGCAAATTCTTTTATAACGAAATACTTTACATCGAAATAATTTTAGATTGAAAATACTTTTGATAACTCGATGATTCAATAAGTTTATCTTTGTTCCTACAGAATCCAACAATACATTGATCAGACGTAAGATTAGAAATCTCTAAGTACTTAGCAGATCTGTTTCAACACCCAGTGAAAATACTTGAAAAACTTTTAAAAATAAAGATGGAAAGCACAACTCGAAAATCAATTATGGAACGTAGTTACACAATGGTTACACCTCTATCCCAGAGGAAACATATGTAACTTTTGGTAATCTCTACCCCGTGAATTACGCCATGCAAATCAAATCACCCATGGATCATAGTCTACATAACGGTTACGTCCAATGGTTACGTCTTTATCCCATAGAAAATATAGTAGACTATAGATAATCACCGCCACCTTGAATTACGCTATGTGCATCGCAGTTTACTTAGTGGTTACACCATATGGTTACGTCGCTATCCCAACGAAAACATAGTAAACTGCAGGCAATCTCCGCCATCTCGAATTACGCCAAATAGACCGACCATAAATCGCAGCTACACAATGGTTACGTCGCTGTCCCAGCGAAATCATAAGTAGACTGTACCCATGACGCCCCACGAATTACGCTATGCTAATCGAATCATAAGACCATGGTTGCGCTATGGAATTTGAAGGAACTAACGAGTTTATGTCCGGATGATCAAAATCAATCAATAGAATGAATCCACCAGATAGAATGAATCCACCAAGTGGATTATCGGAAATCACGGAGGGTACTTCCCATATCTGTTACTTTGAAATATGTCATACTATATATAGTGCCCTTTCCAAATCACAACTTCAAATATCACACTTATATAAATTCCATTATATAAAAGATTTCATTTCCAAATTGAGTACTTTCCAAAATCAATAATCTTGAATATATCATACCATTCCTATATAAATTTTGTTATATATATAAGATTATCACTTTTTAGATTGAATACCTTTCAAAATCAATAGTTTTCGAAATAACTTCATACATATACAGAACATTATCATATAAAAGTCGACAACTTCCAAATCAAATATTATTATAGTGTTAAAGGTCTTTGAAATCAATCCATTTCAAATATCTTTCAAGACCATATACGATCTCAATAATCATTTTTCCTTTCAAATCACATATCATTCAAATTCAAAATTTTCCAAATTTTAAATCTATAGTTTTCACAACTTCAGTTTTCCGTTTATATCAAATTCGGATAAAATCAAATTTCGATCTAAACCGAATTCTTCTCAAAACCTTTTTTTCTTTCATAAACATTTACTAGGTTTAAACTTTTTCTTAATACACGTCCCATTATAAACCTTTCCAGCCTATTTTTCATATATACAAAGTCAGAACTGCTTACAAAAATCAATTTGCGAAAAGTAAGATTTTATAATTATTTACTATGTTCAAAACATTTCTTAAAATTCTTTCCATTTAAAAACATCTCAAAATTAAATTTTGTACTTGTATAATTCAAAATAAACTTATACACTTTACTTATCAAAGTATTTAGCTTTTAAAAAAATTCCAACTTCCATTTGTCTTTATTTTAAAATTTTCCAAACTAAACTTTATATACTTTCCAAAATACTTAACTTTGGAAATTAATTCTCAATTAGGTAGTGTTCGACTATTCATAACAGTCAGGAAAATCAAATTCCAATTCAAAATTGGAAAACAGCAGTCAAACATCTAATAAGATGCACAATCGGCCAATCAATCCTAATGCACAGATTAATTTGATGAAAGTGAGACTTTAAGTTATAGTTTGATGAAAGTTGAAATAAAACCATAGATTAATTATTTATTAGATAAATTGTTGAAAATCAGTTAAGTCGTTTCTTGATTAAGAATTGCTTTTTGTAAATATGAAGTTTGGCATTTTAAATTTTTCGAATTTAAAAGAGGACGTATAAATTGGAAACAGTAAAGATTATTTTATTCTTGAAAAATCTTTCTATCATTTCTTGTTTCTAAATCAAGATATTAAAGAAATTTAAATATCTTGAATACTTCAGGGTTTTAATAGTTTAAAGTGTAAAAGAAATTTGTGTAATAAAGAATGAAAAGTGATTGTGGAAGTAGTTTTTTGGAAACTTTAAAAGTAAGAAAGTAATTAAAGCAGAAGCTATTTTGTATTTTTAAAAGATTTGGATAATGTGGTTAGTATTAAATGATAAATAAATAAAATTGGTTAGAATTAAATACCTTAAGGAAAATTTTACATTAACGATAAAATGTAAAATTAGAAACTCATAGTTGGAAAGGAAATTTATTTAGAGCAGGATATTTAAAACATTAAAAGGTATTTTTGAAATTTTGTAGGAAGGTGGAAGTTATGATAAATATACCATGAGAATGTTGAATTGCATAGTTTTAACTTTTCAAAAAAAAGTTAGTCATAGAAGTAAATAAATTTTTACTTAACGTGTATATAAAGATTTCAAAATAAGTAGTTTTTATAGAAAAGAATAATAGTATTATAATTGTTTTGAACTATGTTCAAAATTGAAATTTTATTGTTTATTGAGATGACAATAAATTTGAAGGCATTTGATATAAAGTACCTCCTATAAGTGTTATGTTATTTTCCATTTCATTAGAAAGGCTTATAATGCAATTTTAAGCACACAAGTTAGGTTCTAAACTCATTTTCGAAAAATAAGTAAGAATATTTGAGTTTTTACACTAAATAATTAGGCACAATATAACGATAAAAAGTGGTCTTAAATACCTAAGCTTGTTAAATAATGAATTTTTTTTATTTACGAATTTTGGCTTTCTAGAAAAAATGAATTTGTTTATTATAAAAATTGGTCTAAAGAAATTTTATTAAAGGACATTCTCAGGGTAACATTTGAGATTGAAATAAGAATTTATAAAACATTGTAGAAAATTTTGTTTTAAAAAAAATCTAGTTGTAATAGAATAACCATAATTTTTTAGTATTTAATATGATCATTTTGATTCTTTTTGGGTTCGAAAGCTATTTCAATAAAGAACAATTATTATTTTGTCTATTTCAGCAAATTCTGCAATATTTTATGGCTAAATACTAGTTTAAGCTAAACTAGAAACTTTAACGTGCTATTTAATTTCTGGATTATGGCATCAACTTATTTTGATCATAGCTTTTGAACAGAAAGTCCAATTTGAGCAATTTTGCTCTTTCTAGAGAGCTAAGATAGTAAAGAAAACTTTTGTTTTGAGTTTTACAAGATTTTCAGTTTTGCTATGCATAAAATGACCATCAATATAATTGACTTAATGATCTAGTACAAATGTTCAAAAGTGGTAGCTTAATTTAATGTGTTTATACAGTGGTGCTTAATGCAAAATAATTTGGATAATGGGTGATCATCGTACAACCTAATTTAACTTTTTTGAAGAGAAATTTTTATGCTTAACTTTATGCAGGAAGGGAAAGTGGAATTTAGAAACTTTTTACATTTTTATAAAGTAAGGTGTAGATGAATGTCTCACTAGTTTGGTAATAATTTAAATTCTTGTATTGAGAAATAAATTGTATAAATTTATTTTGCGATATAAATGTATGAATTTAGTTTATGTTTTAAGTGTTGTGATTTTTTGGGATACACTTCATACCATCGAGATTCTCCGAAGTGACTAAAAATTTCAGCATTTTAGAAATAATTGAGTAGTGTTGTAATATACATTAATAATAGAGATGAATATGCTAAATATGAAAGGGCATTATTGTAATCTGCACTGCATAAGTAGTCTATAAATATGGAGCTTGATTGTATTGTAAAGATATATCTCTCTCATTCAATAGAATTGTTCTCTCCCTAATTGCCTCCATTCTCTTTATTCTGTAACACGTTATCAGCACGAAGGAATGCGATTAATTATTGACCTCAACCTATTCACCTTCAAACTTTCCAACTTCTCAGCAAGTAATTAAATATTAATTACTCTGACCGTTTCTCTTCTGACCATTCCAATTCTAAGGCTATTTATATTCAAAATCCTATTATATATATTAGTGCATACGAGTCTTTTAGAATATATCCACATACATTCTATTTCTTATTTCCTTTACAACAGCAGGTAAAGGAATTGTTCTTGCATTTCTTTCTAAACTCGTTACTTTTCCTCTCTCCAAAAAGATAATTGTCAATATCATATATGTTTTTGATAAAGCTATCAAGTCAGCACATGCTAGTTTGGGGTTCGCTTCTATATTTTTCATGTCTTTTCTTGTATCACTCTTATTTTTATTCTTTGGCTTCTAAATTCAATATTATTATTATTATTTTTCCCTTTGCGGATCTATTGCCAAATAAAATTCAAAAGTTTGGAATGGAATATACGCAAAGGCTGACTTTCCTTTCTTATTTGATAAATACATGAAAGTTGCAAAATCCAAATGTTTGGTTTTGTTGATACAATTTATTTTTTTGGTATAGTTGTTTGATACCATTATTGAAGACTTTCCATTTTTTTTTCTTCTTTTTAGCCGGAAATAAACAAATAGTGAATGCTGTTGTGGCGAATATATTCACCTTATGCAATTTATTTATGAACAGTTCACAAAATGACAAACATCGCCAAGCTTGAATTTAAAGCTTTGGATATATCTGGAGACAACTACTTATCATGGATACTGGATGCTGAGATTCATTTGCAATCTCAATGCTTAGAAAATGCCATTAAAAATGGCAATACTATGTTCCAGCAGGACAAAGCAAAGGCTCTAATATTTTTAAGACGTCATATCCATGACGATCTAAAAACAGAATATTTGACTGAAAAAGACCCTCTCCACTTATGGAACTCCCTGAAGGAGCGTTATGACCACCAGAAGACGGTCATACTTCCAAACACTAGGCAAGAGTGGTTGAACCTGAGGTTTCAGGACTTTAAGTCCGTAAGTGAATATAATTCTGCAATGTTTAGAATCACTTCTAAATTGAAATTATGTGGAGAAAAGGTGGATGACGCACAAATGCTTGAAAAGACTTTCTCAACATTTCATGCCTCGAATATACTCCTGCAGCAGCAATATCGAGAGCGTCATTTTACAAAATATTCTAAACTCATAGAATGCTTACTAATTGCTGAACAAAATAATGAATTGCTTATAAAAAACCATTCCTCAAGACCAACTGGTTCAACTGCATTACCTGAAGTTAATGCTAATTTTGCCCACTCTGGAAGAGGTAGGGGTCAAGGTCGAGGTAGAGGACATGGTCGTGGACGTGGATATAACTCTAGCAGAGGTGGTTATGGTGGTTTTAAAGGTAACAAAACCACCAACTTTAAAAAGCAACAAAAGAAAATTAAGCCTATAAAGAACAATGATTCAGCTTCAGAAAATAAAAGGCATTATGAGGAAGTTTGTTATAGATGTGGACGATCTGGTCACTGGTCACGTACATGTAGATCATCAAAGAAAACAGTTGAAGAATATCATCGCTCGAAGAATATTGAGGCAAATAATGCCGAAAAGTTACCTGAAAACACTAACCTGAAGTTAGATGATTTCTTCGAAGATGACAATGGAAATTTCATTAATGATGAAAATCTAAGTGCAATGATCAATGATATGACCGAGTTGATCAATTAGAAATGTCTTGAAGTTTGTGACTTTCGTTTTATTTCATTAGCTTGCATCAATAAATTAGTTTGAAGTTTGTGTTCATTTAATTGTATTTCCCTTTGCAGTACTAGTAATGTGTAATGTGGATGTTGTTTTTAATCAATAGCATATTTTAATCATATTACTTTGTTTGTTTACATTACATTTATTTATGCATACAGATTTTTAATGATCGGCTAATCATTGTCTTTAATTCTTAAGGTATGGAACGCCATTTGGGTGATGATATATGCTTACTAGATAGTGCAACTACTCATACAATTTTGAAAAACCAGAAGTTTTTCTCTGAACTATCTAAAAATTTCTCAGCTAAAGTCTCCACTATAGCTGGATCTGCTAATATAATTAACGGGTCCAGAAGAGCCCATATAATATTACCAAATGGTATGCATATCTTTATTCAGAATGCATTATACTCAAGCAACTCTAAAAGAAATTTGCTGAGTTTCAAAGATATAAGAATGAATGGATACCATATTGAAACTATAAATGAAAACAACAAAGAATATCTTTGTGTTATTTCTAGAATTGAAAGCCAGAAGCTTATCCTAGAAAAATTTGGTACAATTTCAACTGGTTTATATTTTACAAAAATTGGCATAGTTGAATCTCACTCTATAAATATGAGCCAGAAGCTCACAAATACAAAGACATTGATTCTTTGGCATGATCGCTTGGGTCATCCTGGATCAACTATGATGCGTAAAATTGCCAAAAACTCAAACGGACATGATTTATCAAACCAATTGAATTTACCAAGTGATTACTTATGTGCCCCATGTGCACAAGGAAAATTAATCACTCGACCTTCATATAGTAAAATCACCTCTGAATCTCCAACATTTTTACAAAGAATTCAAGGTGATATATGTGGCCCAATCCACCCTGAATGTGGACCATTCAAATATTTTATGGTATTGATTGATGCATCAACTCGTTGGTCACATGTCTGTTTACTTTCTACAAGAAATTTGGCATTTGCCAAGCTACTTGCTCAAATAATAAAATTGAGAGCACACTTCCCTAATCATCAAATTAAATCGATTCGACTAGATAATGCTTTTCTCAAGTATTTGATGATCATTGTCTATCATTGGTGTGATATCCCGGAAATTTGGGACAACATCAATTTAATAATCTACGTTAAAAATTAAATTGATTTGATAATATTTGTAATAATATATGAATTGATTTATTAATCTTCCTTTAAATAAATATTTAACTGATAATTTATCTTTTAAAAGTTAATTGAATTGCCTTCTATTTATAATATATATATCTGTATATATTGTAAATGGATAATCTTGTTTTAAATTAAATAAATAGACATGTTTTCTAATTTAAATATTTTTGATAATTTAGAAATTTGATATTCAGCTATTTAATAAATGATCATATGAATTTAGATTACTCAAGATTTAAGTTTAGTTTGTTTAAAATAATTTTAGCTTACATTTAAATTTAGAAAAAAAAAAGTTTGTTTAAGTTGTTTTAAAATTTAACTTGATAAAAATAAGTAGTTTATTCATAAAGGGATAAATACTTTTGTAAATCATTTGACTTAATAATGAGCTCTATTAATAATGCCAATTTTTACAAATGAACTTTTAATAAAATTGTTATTTCAACTTTAATTATATATATGTGTGTTTGAATGAAAGTTATGATTTGGAAATTAAAAATAAAGGTTTCAACATGTTCAAATTAAAATAAACTATTATTATTAATATTAATAATATGTGTTAGTCTATGTTAAACATAAAAGAAAAAAAAATAAAAGTAAACACACATGCTAGCAATAGAACTAAATACTTAGACTAAATTTATAACTAATAATTAAAGCAACTTTATATATGTAATATAACTTAACCAGACTAAAGAAGAAGGAAAAATCTACATACTCAAGAAAAAAAAGGAAAGTATAAAACAAGATGAAGCAAACATAGGAGCTGGTAAAAGAAATAAAACAAATATCTATAACAAGTAGCTTTATATACAAGTTAAACTTTAGGCTGCAGATTATACACTTACACATACACATATCTTGTTGCAGCTGTACATAAGTATACTTATGTCACCTAATAGAGGAACCAAGTCTTAATTACCATCATTTCAGCATATAATTTTGTCAATTCAAGTGTATACAAATATCTTGCCTAATAAAACAATTTTTGTACCTGCAAAGAAATTATTGTCCCAGTTATCACCTTCCCCTATAAGCCTCTTTTTATACATGCTTTCTTATTCGTTCAATATAGTATTACATAGCAAACACTTATATTTTAATAACTGAAGCATCAATGCAAAGTCAAAGCAAAAATATTTTACAACAATTCCAGTTTTAAAGCATAAGCTATTTCTATTCTCAGATGCTCTGTCTCTTCCTAATCCAATTGTGAGTAACACTTTTAAATTTCTTAAGTTTTTAAACCTGTTACATGCAAATATTTGAATGCTTGGATATATTGAATGAATATTTATACATTCATTTTACTCTGGATTATTGTGAAATGAGAATTACTGCATGTTTAAGTCTGCAAATACAAACCGATTCATTATAAACTTGCTTTGTTTTCCATTGCTGTGAGTAACTTATATCTTAAAACTAACCTAAGTTCATTTAGTTGTATGAAGAATAGCAGAGATGCCTGTTTGTATATGCATTACATTATATCATGATGAAATGAAGCCTGCATGTTATCTGGAGTTTGCCTCTGTTTAAATTTTCAAAAGTCTGGGTTAATCCAAAAATCATTATGGCTCAACCTATTAGTTGTTAGGACAAAGCATCTAAATAAAATAGGTCTTGTTGATTATAAAGTAAATTTTAAAATTTAATTTATGCTGAACAGAGTTGATTTGCCCTGTAAAACCTTAGGAACAGTCTAAATCTCATATAGATAACAAATTCGAATGTCTTGAATTATCAATTCAAGTTTATGAACTGATTACTAAATCAAAATTAGGATTTTTAAAACCCAAATTACATTTTTTAGTTGAGTTATGAACATGTTTGACTGGTTTGACCAATTCGAGCATTTTGGATTGCCTCTGGGAGTGTAGCTGATCGGAGGGGCCAGGGTTATTTCTAGAGGTAGAGTAATGGTCGGAGCTCAAAGAAAAAAATAGTTGGTGGATGATCTATGACCGGAGGTGATGGTGGGAACATGTTTTGGTTCCTAAACCTAATTTTGTGCAGTGCGGTGATGTTTGAGTGTCGCGAGGCCTAGGAGTGATCGAGTTCGCTGGAACTCTGGAAGATAGTAGTTTGGTCATGGACGAAGTGGTGGCCGGTGGTGTTGGTGCTCCGGTGGTCGGAGGAGGGGATGCGACGCATTGACAGGTTTTGAGCAGTGCTGCAAATGTCGAATTCCAGGTTTGGGTGAATGCCTGGAATTTGATTTTTGAGGAGAAGTCCAAGTGGGGTGATTGAGGTGCGATGTGTTGGTGATTGATGACTTATTTAAGTCATCAAAATTGTTTGTAGTCTCGTGGATGATCAGTGCATGTGCACTGTGCACCAAATGCTGATGACTTTGGATTCTGGGTTTGTTCTTGAGTTTACTCGAGTAAGATCAGGGGTTTGCTCGAAGTAATATGCAGTTTGACTCGAAGCACTGCAGTGGTTTGGTAATTTAGATGGTTCCAGGTTTGTTTTGTCACAGTTTTTAGTGTGCAGGTTTTGGGCTCGGGGAAAGTCTCGGGTTAATTGCATTTTTACTCGAAGCAGAGGGGCAGTTGACCCGAAGCAACCTTGTTTTGGTCTCAGGTGGGTGTTGAATTGCTACAGGCTGTATAAACAACCTGTATATTTAAATTTAAACTAAATTTAAAGCAAAATAAATTGTAAGTCAGTTGAAATCATGATGTAATTGAATTTAAGTTTGTGAACTAAGATTTAACATGTCTAAATCTAAATTGAAGTATGAATTCAAATTTATGTTTTAAATCTAAAATGCAGTTTTAATGCTAAATGAGTTTCAGGTTTAATACCTGAATGTTTCCAAATTTTCAAAGTTGGATCTGAAACAAAAAGTGTTGCAGTAGTTCAATTCGAATGTTTAAAGTTTTGATTCAAATGGATATTTGAATTTTAAAGTTTAAAATAGATTTGGATTTAAAAATCGAGTTCCTAATGCTAGTTGTCAAAAGAAAGTTAAATCAAAGTTGTAAATCACGATAAATTGAGAAATTCAAGTTTACTTAGAATTCAAAATCTGAAAGTTTAAATCAGTTTGAATATGAATGTTTTAAGAATGAGTTCAAATAAAATAATTGAAAAGTAAATTGTTTCAATAAAAATTAACTTGATTTTTAGAATTCTTTGATTAAAGAGTTTTGAATGGAAAGTAAATAAGTTATTTAACTTGAGATTTGCAAGTTAAATATTAATGTAATTTGGGAATTTAAATTTGAATTTAAATTCAAGTGGTTTAATTTAAAAGATTTTCTTATTGTAAGTTCATGTGTAAATGTTATTTACATTTATTTAAGAGATTTTAAATTGAATTTAAATTATAATCATTTTGAATCTTCAATTCAAATGATATTTGAATTTAAAATGTAATGTTAATGAATTAAGAAATAAATTATCTTAAGAATATTAGGGTAATTAAGGAATGACATATGTATTAAAGTTAATAATTTAAATTGATTTATAACTAAAGATCAATTAAGAAGTAAATTAAGAAATGATATTAAATGTAGACAATTAACTAAGGATTATTAAATAGTTAATATATAGGATTAATTTTGGATAATTAATTAAATTAATTGGATAAGCTATTGCAAATTGTGAGGTAATTACTTGATAAAAGTAATTAAGAGATTAATTACTTATTGTAATTAATTTTGATAAATGATTAATTTAAGTTAATTAATTTATTTTAATTAATTTAAGAAAATCATTTGATAAAGTGATTTATTACTAGTGTATGCAATGGAGCAAAATTACTAAATGAAGTAATTAATGTTAATTACTGAATGTAATTAGTGAAAGATGATATGTTAATAAGGTAATTCGGATAATTACTTTTGAAATTAATCAGAGGATTAATTAATGGAGATAATTAATTATGGGATAATTAATTTATTTATATGAGTAATTAAGGATAATTAATTCCTGGTTGATATTAATCAAAGGTGATTAATAATTGTGTTTAATACAAGATTAATCACTTAATGTGATTAATAAAGTAATTTAATCTGAATTAGAGATCATTAATTAATATAATTAATGATGTAAATTAAGAATTGTTTAATTAAGAAATAATTAATAATGTGGAGATTAATTTATGTAATTAATTAAGAATAAATGTAATTAATTATAAATGAAGTAATTAAAAGTTAATTACTAGGAATAATTTAGAATAATTAATTTGTAAAATTAATTAAAGACTAATTACTTACTGTAATTAGAAAATGATTTATTAGAGGAGTTAATCAAGATAAATATCTAGAGATAAATTAATTAATTTGTATAAATTTAATCTTTGATTGTATAAACAGGATTTATAGATAAAGTAATTAATTTAATTTACTTTAAATTAATTAAGGATAGAAGTAGTTAATTTAATTCATTTTAAATTAATTACAAATGGTATGATTATAAATCATTGCTTATGAATGAATGTTATTTGATGATTGAGAGTTCAGATATGAGTGATATCTATGTGACATGTATGCTTAGTTTAAATATGATGATATTTAATTATTTGTTTGGATGATGATATTAATTATCTGATGTGATTATCTACTGTGATATTATGAATTATCTATCTGTGTGTATATTGATGATTTTGAATTAAACTGTTAAGGCTAAATAGACAACTTGGCCCTAAAAGACACGTTTTGGATTTCGATGAGACCGGGATCGGGTTTCCACATTCGGAACATCCGAAAACCACATCGATTTCAAATTAACGATAGGTCGTGAGTCTGAAGTGAAGATGAAGATTCAGATTGCAAGGGTTATCGTCGTTAACTCTGAGGGTGATTCCAAAATGAGTGTAACGAGATGATGCCTTCGGTTTCGTTCGAACCCGGAACGAACTTGTATGGATTGAATGCTTTCAACACATCGTCAGGTGGGCGATGAGCATTCTAAGAATTATGTTCTCTAAAGGTAATCGTAACCTCAAGCCTCATCAACCGGGAATGGCTAAAACAGGGGAGGTGCAGCAAGGTTAGGTGGGCCATGCCCAAGCAGGACAAGGATATTCCCCTGTCTAGATGTCCCTTATTTTCGGCTGTGTGGGCGGTTGGTCATGACAACTGCCGGGGTTTATCTTGTTCGGGACTGTTCAGTAAGGAATGGTTCCGGCCTTGTGTTGCAGGGGATGAAGGGAGTAATCCTCGGTACGGTGATCTAGGCCCCGTACTGTGACGGGCGATACCCCAGTAGCCCTGCCATTGTATGGAATCCACAATCCAATAAGTGCCAACGGTTTTGATTGTATTACCCACTTTTGTGGCTAGTAGCTGGAATTTAATAGATGTAACAATTTCGGCTATTTTCTATTTACTTGAAAACCCTAGACACTATTATAATATCACAGAATTTCCTATCAAATGTTTTGGTTAGCGTAAGGTAAAAACTTTTCCATGTTTATGTGTGGTGAAGTCTTACGTGATACCTTTTGTTTTCAAAAGATTTTTAAAGTTAAGCAACTTTAAACTGTTACTCATACCAGACCCATGTCTGACCCGGAGTTTATTTTTGTTTTTCATAAACTCTCGGGTACCCAAATTTTTACGGGTAGCCAAGGGATTCAGGTTAGCTTTGACGCATTCTGAAGGAGCAGTGGAGCAGGAGGCTTCAGCACCATAGATATATATATATTTATAGTTCCGCTGTAGGTATCTTTGAGTTATTTGTTTGAGTTGTGTTGTATTAACTAGGCAGGTGTTTATAACTGTCTAGTATGTGATGTATTATCTGTATAACTCTGATTGAAGTTGTATATTATGTAAATACTTATGTGATTATTATAATTTATTCATTCCGCTGTGAGATTCTGATGTTGTTGTTTCTTCTTCTCTATCTTTTCTACTTTCTCACCTCTTTCTTTTCTTAAAAACGATACGGTTTCTTGGGCGTAGGAAGCGGGGTCGTGACAGTGGTATCAGAGCGCTAGGTTGAGTGAATACCTAGGCTCTTGAGTGATTTCTTTCTTGAGAGAGCGTATTTGTAATTTTGATATATATATATATATATATATATATATATATTTATATATTTGTTTACCTATTGTTGGGTTACCTGTCCGGGTTATCCCATATAAGTTATAAAGGTAGATAGGGTAGTGGTGTGTGTAACACAACTGCCAATGGTTGGAAGTGTAATTGTCGGGACTGTAGACCTAATACTGTCTCGAGTAATTTTTGGGACGGTGTAAGGATTTCATCGATCTCTGAAGGAAATCTGTTAAGGTTCGGAATTCATCTTTGAAGTGCAAGAGTTTGGTTGAGCTAGAATTTGGATCTGTCGGGTGGACAGAAGTAAGTCAAGATATTTTGATACATCAAGGTGTAGTAGCTGTGTGATGAGACACAGTGACTATGGATGTCTCCAACGATGTTCTTTGGAACGAGTAAGGAAGAGTGACTGCTTCGGTGTTGTGGCTGTGCTCAGCTGGATGTTTTGTTTGAGGTCCGAGTTTCTCGAAGAGCTTTAGATAGGAAATCTTAGCATCTGTGGCAGCAATGCAGCTTGGAATGTTTTCGGTGATGGCAAGAGATCTTCTGGCTTAGCAGATTTTCTGGAATGGAATTCAGAAGTAATTATGTAGAACCGTTTCTTCAATGGATTGACCACAGAAGTGTAAGCTGTTCTGATTTGTAAAAAGAGAGAGCAGTATCTTTGGAATTTGGCGGTATCGATCGCAAAAGTGACTTGCGATGGTTTGGGTGTTCTTTTGGGGTTTCAGAGATTTTTCTAGATGTCTTCTGGAGGTTAGGGTTTTGTTAACATCTGGAAATTGAGTGGGTGAAGCAGCTCAGAATTTTGGTGGAACTTCTGAGTTTTATTTTTAGAATGTGTTGACCAGTCTGTGCTTGAGATCATCATCAGCATTTTCATCTGTTCAGTCAGAGTTGCGCAGTGGAAGCATGGTGATAGCTGATTTAGTTGGGAAGCAATTGGATGTTGCAGTGTTTGGATTGGAGAGTTCTACAGGAGATTTCTCAGAATTGAAGGCCAGTTTGGAGTGCACCTGTTTAATCTTTTCTAGATGCGAGAAGTGAGTTCTATTTTTTGATTTGGAATAGAGTTGTGTTCTGAGTTTGGATAAGATTGGAAAGATCATTTTGTGGACGGTATTTGGTCCAGTTTGTTTCTAAGGACATCGGCAAGAGTTAAGCTGATCAGGAAAGGTGAAGGAAGTCCAGGATCGTTCGAAGAGTTTAGTGGATAAGTGACGGACGAATTTGGATTTCGAAGTCAGAAATGTGATGCTGGATAAGTGTTTGGTCTTCAGGATTGAATTGTCAGTTTGGATAACTGAAATTCGTTGTGTTTCACGTATCTCTAAGGGAGTACGTGTAAGATCTATCTTTGATTTTAGAGTCAGCAGTTTAGGAAATTTCGGTTTCTGATATTTTGATTTGTTTTGTAGATCTAGATGAGTGGGAACTTTGTAGTTTAGTAGTAGTATTGGATGTTTGGATTCTATAGGGCGAGTAACCCGGTATTTATACCTGGGGAAACTCGAGAGAATTCTATCCGAAATTTTGTCTGGATGGTTAGATTTGTTTGTTTGGATGAATTGGTTGCTATGATTGTTAGTTTATGGTTAATATATGCTTGTGTTTAAAATTTAAATTTTTAATTTGATTATTAAACTACCTTTGTTTTAAATTTCGGGGACGAAATTCTTTTAAGGGGGGAAGAATGTGATATCCCGGAAATTTGGGACAATATCAATTTAATAATCTACGTTAAAAATTAAATTGATTTGATAATATTTGTAATAATATATGAATTGATTTATTAATCTTCCTTTAAATAAATATTTAACTGATAATTTATCTTTTAAAAGTTAATTGAATTGCCTTCTATTTATAATATATATATCTGTATATATTGTAAATGGATAATCTTGTTTTAAATTAAATAAATAGACATGTTTTCTAATTTAAATATTTTTGATAATTTAGAAATTTGATATTCAGCTATTTAATAAATGATCATATGAATTTAGATTACTCAAGATTTAAGTTTAGTTTGTTTAAAATAATTTTAGCTTACATTTAAATTTAGAAAAAAAAAAGTTTGTTTAAGTTGTTTTAAAATTTAACTTGATAAAAATAAGTAGTTTATTCATAAAGGGATAAATACTTTTATAAATCATTTGACTTAATAATGAGCTCTATTAATAATGCAAATTTTTACAAATGAACTTTTAATAAAATTGTTATTTCAACTTTAATTATATATATGTGTGTTTAAATGAAAGTTATGATTTGGAAATTAAAAATAAAGGTTTCAACATGTTCAAATTAAAATAAACTATTATTATTAATATTAATAATATGTGTTAGTCTATGTTAAACATAAAAGAAAAAAAAATAAAAGTAAACACACATGCTAGCAATAGAACTAAATACTTAGACTAAATTTATAACTAATAATTAAAGCAACTTTATATATGTAATATAACTTAACCAGACTAAAGAAGAAGGAAAAATCTACATACTCAAGAAAAAAAAGGAAAGTATAAAACAAGATGAAGCAAACGTAGGAGCTGGTAAAAGAAATAAAACAAATATCTATAACAAGTAGCTTTATATACAAGTTAAACTTTAGGCTGCAGATTGTACACTTACACATACACATATCTTGTTGCAGCTGTACATAAGTATACTTATGTCACCTAATAGAGGAACCAAGTCTTAATTACCATCATTTCAGCATATAATTTTGTCAATTCAAGTGTATACAAATATCTTGCCTAATAAAACAATTTTTGTACCTGCAAAGAAATTATTGTCCCAGTTATCACCTTCCCCTATAAGCCTCTTTTTATACATGCTTTCTTATTCGTTCAATATAGTATTACATAGCAAACACTTATATTTTAATAACTGAAGCATCAATGCAAAGTCAAAGCAAAAATATTTTACAGCAATTCCAGTTTTAAAGCATAAGCTATTTCTATTCTCAGATGCTCTGTCTCTTCCTAATCCAATTGTGAGTAACACTTTTAAATTTCTTAAGTTTTTAAACCTGTTACATGCAAATATTTGAATGCTTGGATATATTGAATGAATATTTATACATTCATTTTACTCTGGATTATTGTGAAATGAGAATTACTGCATGTTTAAGTCTGCAAATACAAACCGATTCATTATAAACTTGCTTTGTTTTCCATTGCTGTGAGTAACTTATATCTTAAAACTAACCTAAGTTCATTTAGTTGTATGAAGAATAGCAGAGATGCCTGTTTGTATATGCATTACATTATATCATGATGAAATGAAGCCTGCATGTTATCTGGAGTTTGCCTCTGTTTAAATTTTCAAAAGTCTGGGTTAATCCAAAAATCATTATGGCTCAACCTATTAGTTGTTAGGACAAAGCATCTAAATAAAATAGGTCTTGTTGATTATAAAGTAAATTTTAAAATTTAATTTATGCTGAACAAAGTTGATTTGCCCTGTAAAACCTTAGGAACAGTCTAAATCTCATATAGATAACAAATTCGAATGTCTTGAATTATCAATTCAAGTTTATGAACTAATTACTAAATCAAAATTAGGATTTTTAAAACCCAAATTACATTTTTTAGTTGAGTTATGAACATGTTTGACTGGTTTGACCAATTCGAGCATTTTGGGTTGCCTCTGGGAGTGTAGCTGATCGGAGGGGCCAGGGTTATTTCTAGAGGTAGAGTAATGGTCGGAGCTCAAAGAAAAAATAGTTGGTGGATGATCTATGACCGGAGGTGATGGTGGGAACATGTTTTGGTTCCTAAACCTAATTTTGTGCAGTGCGGTGATGTTTGAGTGTCGCGAGGCCTAGGAGTGATCGAGTTCGCTGGAACTCTGGAAGATAGTAGTTTGGTCATGGACGAAGTGGTGGCCGGTGGTGTTGGTGCTCCGGTGGTCGGAGGAGGGGATGCGACGCATTGACAGGTTTTGAGCAGTGCTGCAAATGTCGAATTCCAGGTTTGGGTGAATGCCTGGAATTTGATTTTTGAGGAGAAGTCCAAGTGGGGTGATTGAGGTGCGATGTGTTGGTGATTGATGACTTATTTAAGTCATCAAAATTGTTTGTAGTCTCGTGGATGATCAGTGCATGTGCACTGTGCACCAAATGCTGATGACTTTGGATTCTGGGTTTGTTCTTGAGTTTACTCGAGTAAGATCAGGGGTTTGCTCGAAGTAATATGCAGTTTGACTCGAAGCACTGCAGTGGTTTGGTAATTTAGATGGTTCCAGGTTTGTTTTGTCACAGTTTTTAGTGTGCAGGTTTTGGGCTCGGGGAAAGTCTCGGGTTAATTGCATTTTTACTCGAAGCAGAGGGGCAGTTGACCCGAAGCAACCTTGTTTTGGTCTCAGGTGGGTGTTGAATTGCTACAGGCTGTATAAACAACCTGTATATTTAAATTTAAACTAAATTTAAAGCAAAATAAATTGTAAGTCAGTTGAAATCATGATGTAATTGAATTTAAGTTTGTGAACTAAGATTTAACATGTCTAAATCTAAATTGAAGTATGAATTCAAATTTATGTTTTAAATCTAAAATGCAGTTTTAATGCTAAATGAGTTTCAGGTTTAATACCTGAATGTTTCCAAATTTTCAAAGTTGGATCTGAAACAAAAAGTGTTGCAGTAGTTCAATTCGAATGTTTAAAGTTTTGATTCAAATGGATATTTGAATTTTAAAGTTTAAAATAGATTTGGATTTAAAAATCGAGTTCCTAATGCTAGTTGTCAAAAGAAAGTTAAATCAAAGTTGTAAATCACGATAAATTGAGAAATTCAAGTTTACTTAGAATTCAAAATCTGAAAGTTTAAATCAGTTTGAATATGAATGTTTTAAGAATGAGTTCAAATAAAATAATTGAAAAGTAAATTGTTTCAATAAAAATTAACTTGATTTTTAGAATTCTTTGATTAAAGAGTTTTGAATGGAAAGTAAATAAGTTATTTAACTTGAGATTTGCAAGTTAAATATTAATGTAATTTGGGAATTTAAATTTGAATTTAAATTCAAGTGGTTTAATTTAAAAGATTTTCTTATTGTAAGTTCATGTGTAAATGTTATTTACATTTATTTAAGAGATTTTAAATTGAATTTAAATTATAATCATTTTGAATCTTCAATTCAAATGATATTTGAATTTAAAATGTAATGTTAATGAATTAAGAAATAAATTATCTTAAGAATATTAGGGTAATTAAGGAATGACATATGTATTAAAGTTAATAATTTAAATTGATTTATAACTAAAGATCAATTAAGAAGTAAATTAAGAAATGATATTAAATGTAGACAATTAACTAAGGATTATTAAATAGTTAATATATAGGATTAATTTTGGATAATTAATTAAATTAATTGGATAAGCTATTGCAAATTGTGAGGTAATTACTTGATAAAAGTAATTAAGAGATTAATTACTTATTGTAATTAATTTTGATAAATGATTAATTTAAGTTAATTAATTTATTTTAATTAATTTAAGAAAATCATTTGATAAAGTGATTTATTACTAGTGTATGCAATGGAGCAAAATTACTAAATGAAGTAATTAATGTTAATTACTGAATGTAATTAGTGAAAGATGATATGTTAATAAGGTAATTCGGATAATTACTTTTGAAATTAATCAGAGGATTAATTAATGGAGATAATTAATTATTGGATAATTAATTTATTTATATGAGTAATTAAGGATAATTAATTCCTGGTTGATATTAATCAAAGGTGATTAATAATTGTGTTTAATACAAGATTAATCACTTAATGTGATTAATAAAGTAATTTAATCTGAATTAGAGATCATTAATTAATATAATTAATGATGTAAATTAAGAATTGTTTAATTAAGAAATAATTAATAATGTGGAGATTAATTTATGTAATTAATTAAGAATAAATGTAATTAATTATAAATGAAGTAATTAAAAGTTAATTACTAGGAATAATTTAGAATAATTAATTTGTAAAATTAATTAAAGACTAATTACTTACTGTAATTAGAAAATGATTTATTAGAGGAGTTAATCAAGATAAATATCTAGAGATAAATTAATTAATTTGTATAAATTTAATCTTTGATTGTATAAACAGGATTTATAGATAAAGTAATTAATTTAATTTACTTTAAATTAATTAAGGATAGAAGTAGTTAATTTAATTCATTTTAAATTAATTACAAATGGTATGATTATAAATCATTGCTTATGAATGAATGTTATTTGATGATTGAGAGTTCAGATATGAGTGATATCTATGTGACATGTATGCTTAGTTTAAATATGATGATATTTAATTATTTGTTTGGATGATGATATTAATTATCTGATGTGATTATCTACTGTGATATTATGAATTATCTATCTGTGTGTATATTGATGATTTTGAATTAAACTGTTAAGGCTAAATAGACAACTTGGCCCTAAAAGACACGTTTTGGATTTCGATGAGACCGGGATCGGGTTTCCACATTCGGAACATCCGAAAACCACATCGATTTCAAATTAACGATAGGTCGTGAGTCTGAAGTGAAGATGAAGATTCAGATTGCAAGGGTTATCGTCGTTAACTCTGAGGGTGATTCCAAAATGAGTGTAACGAGATGATGCCTTCGGTTTCGTCCGAACACGGAACGAACTTGTATGGATTGAATGCTTTCAACACATCGTCAGGTGGGCGATGAGCATTCTAAGAATTATGTTCTCTAAAGGTAATCGTAACCTCAAGCCTCATCAACCGGGAATGGCTAAAACAGGGGAGGTGCAGCAAGGTTAGGTGGGTCATGCCCAAGCAGGACAAGGATATTCCCCTGTCTAGATGTCCCTTATTTTCGGCTGTGTGGGCGGTTGGTCATGACAACTGCCGGGGTTTATCTTGTTCGGGACTGTTCAGTAAGGAATGGTTCCGGCCTTGTGTTGCAGGGGATGAAGGGAGTAATCCTCGGTACGGTGATCTAGGCCCCGTACTGTGACGGGCGATACCCCAGTAGCCCTGCCATTGTATGGAATCCACAATCCAATAAGTGCCAACGGTTTTGATTGTATTACCCACTTTTGTGGCTAGTAGCTGGAATTTAATAGATGTAACAATTTCGGCTATTTTCTATTTACTTGAAAACCCTAGACACTATTATAATATCACAGAATTTCCTATCAAATGTTTTGGTTAACGTAAGGTAAAAACTTTTCCATGTTTATGTGTGGTGAAGTCTTACGTGATACCTTTTGTTTTCAAAAGATTTTTAAAGTTAAGCAACTTTAAACTGTTACTCATACCAGACCCATGTCTGACCCGGAGTTTATTTTTGTTTTTCATAAACTCTCAGGTACCCAAATTTTTACGGGTAGCCAAGGGATTCAGGTTAGCTTTGACGCATTCTGAAGGAGCAGTGGAGCAGGAGGCTTCAGCACCATAGATATATATATTTATAGTTCCGCTGTAGGTATCTTTGAGTTATTTGTTTGAGTTGTGTTGTATTAACTAGGCAGGTGTTTATAACTGTCTAGTATGTGATGTATTATCTGTATAACTCTGATTGAAGTTGTATATTATGTAAATACTTATGTGATTATTATAATTTATTCATTCCGCTGTGAGATTCTGATGTTGTTGTTTCTTCTTCTCTATCTTTTCTACTTTCTCACCTCTTTCTTTTCTTAAAAACGATACGGTTTCTTGGGCGTAGGAAGCGGGGTCGTGACAGTGGTATCAGAGCGCTAGGTTGAGTGAATACCTAGGCTCTTGAGTGATTTCTTTCTTGAGAGAGCGTATTTGTAATTTTGATATATATATATATATATTTATATATTTGTTTACCTATTGTTGGGTTACCTGTCCGGGTTATCCCATATAAGTTATAAAGGTAGATAGGGTAGTGGTGTGTGTAACACAACTACCAATGGTTGGAAGTGTAATTGTCGGGACTGTAGACCTAATACTGTCTCGAGTAATTTTTGGGACGGTGTAAGGATTTCATCGATCTCTGAAGGAAATCTGTTAAGGTTCGGAATTCATCTTTGAAGTGCAAGAGTTTGGTTGAGCTAGAATTTGGATCTGTCGGGTGGACAGAAGTAAGTCAAGATATTTTGATACATCAAGGTGTAGTAGCTGTGTGATGAGACACAGTGACTATGGATGTCTCCAACGATGTTCTTTGGAACGAGTAAGGAAGAGTGACTGCTTCGGTGTTGTGGCTGTGCTCAGCTGGATGTTTTGTTTGAGGTCCGAGTTTCTCAAAGAGCTTTAGATAGGAAATCTTAGCATCTGTGGCAGCAATGCAGCTTGGAATGTTTTCGGTGATGGCAAGAGATCTTCTGGCTTAGCAGATTTTCTGGAATGGAATTCAGAAGTAATTATGTAGAACCGTTTCTTCAATGGATTGACCACAGAAGTGTAAGCTGTTCTGATTTGTAAAAAGAGAGAGCAGTATCTTTGGAATTTGGCGGTATCGATCGCAAAAGTGACTTGCGATGGTTTGGGTGTTCTTTTGGGGTTTCAGAGATTTTTCTAGATGTCTTCTGGAGGTTAGGGTTTTGTTAACATCTGGAAATTGAGTGGGTGAAGCAGCTCAGAATTTTGGTGGAACTTCTGAGTTTTATTTTTAGAATGTGTTGACCAGTCTGTGCTTGAGATCATCATCAGCATTTTCATCTGTTCAGTCAGAGTTGCGCAGTGGAAGCATGGTGATAGCTGATTTAGTTGGGAAGCAATTGGATGTTGCAGTGTTTGGATTGGAGAGTTCTACAGGAGATTTCTCAGAATTGAAGGCCAGTTTGGAGTGCACCTGTTTAATCTTTTCTAGATGCGAGAAGTGAGTTCTATTTTTTGATTTGGAATAGAGTTGTGTTCTGAGTTTGGATAAGATTGGAAAGATCATTTTGTGGATGGTATTTGGTCCAGTTTGTTTCTAAGGACATCGGCAAGAGTTAAGCTGATCAGGAAAGGTGAAGGAAGTCCAGGATCGTTCGAAGAGTTTAGTGGATAAGTGACGGACGAATTTGGATTTCGAAGTCGGAAATGTGATGCTGGATAAGTGTTTGGTCTTCAGGATTGAATTGTCAGTTTGAATAACTGAAATTCGTTGTGTTTCATGTATCTCTAAGGGAGTACGTGTAAGATCTATCTTTGATTTTAGAGTCAGCAGTTTAGGAAATTTCGGTTTCTGATATTTTGATTTGTTTTGTAGATCTAGATGAGTGGGAACTTTGTAGTTTAGTAGTAGTATTGGATGTTTTGATTCTATAGGGCGAGTAACCCGGTATTTATACTTGGGGAAACTCGAGAGAATTCTATCCGAAATTTTGTCTGGATAGTTAGATTTGTTTGTTTGGATGAATTGGTTGCTATGATTGTTAGTTTATGGTTAATATATGCTTGTGTTTAAAATTTAAATTTTTAATTTGATTATTAAACTACCTTTGTTTTAAATTTCGGGGACGAAATTCTTTTAAGGGGGAAGAATGTGATATCCCGGAAATTTGGGACAATATCAATTTAATAATCTACGTTAAAAATTAAATTGATTTGATAATATTTGTAATAATATATGAATTGATTTATTAATCTTCCTTTAAATAAATATTTAACTGATAATTTATCTTTTAAAAGTTAATTGAATTGCCTTCTATTTATAATATATATATCTGTATATATTGTAAATGGATAATCTTGTTTTAAATTAAATAAATAGACATGTTTTCTAATTTAAATATTTTTGATAATTTAGAAATTTGATATTCAGCTATTTAATAAATGATCATATGAATTTAGATTACTCAAGATTTAAGTTTAGTTTGTTTAAAATAATTTTAGCTTACATTTAAATTTAGAAAAAAAAAGTTTGTTTAAGTTGTTTTAAAATTTAACTTGATAAAAATAAGTAGTTTATTCATAAAGGGATAAATACTTTTATAAATCATTTGACTTAATAATGAGCTCTATTAATAATGCAAATTTTTACAAATGAACTTTTAATAAAATTGTTATTTCAACTTTAATTATATATATGTGTGTTTAAATGAAAGTTATGATTTGGAAATTAAAAATAAAGGTTTCAACATGTTCAAATTAAAATAAACTATTATTATTAATATTAATAATATGTGTTAGTCTATGTTAAACATAAAAGAAAAAAAAAAAAAAGTAAACACACATGCTAGCAATAGAACTAAATACTTAGACTAAATTTATAACTAATAATTAAAGCAACTTTATATATGTAATATAACTTAACCAGACTAAAGAAGAAGGAAAAATCTACATACTCAAGAAAAAAATCCGATCCCAAGAAAATCCAGCGGACTTATTCACAAAGGCGCTTCCAAAATCAACATTTCAGAAGATGGTGTACAAAATTGGTATGCGTCGGCTGCATCAACAAACTAATTGAATAATGCGTTATAATCCAGGGGGAGCGTATGAAATACACTATAATGTACTCTTTTTCCTTCACTTATATTTTTTCCCATTGGGTTTTTATTAGTAAGGTTTAATGAGGCATTATCTTGATCCAGAAGAATCAACCCTCATAGTAACATTATAAAATATATGTTACTTAAAGATGAAATCATGTTGTACTCTTTTCCTTGTTTATGATTTTTTCCCACTGGGTTTTTCATAACAAGGTTTTTAATGAGGCAATTACTCTTATCATCTTTACATACGCATATTCAAGGGGGAGTGTTGTAATATACATTAATAATAGGGATGAATATGCTAAATATGAAAGGGCATTATTGTAATCTGCACTGCATAAGTAGTCTATAAATATGGAGCTTGATTGTATTGTAAAGATATATCTCTCTCATTCAATAGAATTGTTCTCTCCCTAATTGCCTCCATTCTCTTTATTCTGTAACAAGTAGTAAAATTTTGTATGATTTATTGTATAACCCATAGCCCATAATTATAATCATTAGGCAAAGAAAATAGTTTGTGTTCTCAAAACTATTGATTAAGGGGTCTAATTATTATTTTGGATTGCTTAATTTTACTCGATGGGTCGAAGCGAATTCCGATTTATGCTAAACCGATACGGTAAATGTGGAGCTTTCTGGATTTCGGTTGAGAATAAGCTAAGAATTTGATTCTTCAAATGATTGTTTCTTGTGTATATGAAGTACATTTTTAAATTATATTAAAGTAAAGTAAATTATTGATTTGATTAAAGTAAAGTAAAGTAAATTATTATTTTATGAAAAGTATTGATTTGATTCAAAATTTTAGTCAAGGAATTCTATTTGTAAAATAAAATTCTTTTGACTCTTTTGATTATTATGTATTTTGGCTTATTATGACATCGAAACACTTTTTCTGTCGAAAAGGGAAGGATAAGCTCCATGAGGAATAAACTAACCAATATCATATGAAACATGTATGAAAAGTACGCAGTAGTTTAACAATTTACAAACATCATAGCATTAACATAACTAGAACGAAAATTAGTAAATGACCTGATAATCTCCACAGCATCTCCAACGAAAATTAGTAAATTACAAACATCATAGCATTAACATAGCAGTAGTTTAACAATTTGCCATCCAGCTTGCTCCTAATCTCCACAGCATCTCCTGAATTCCAGAATGACCTGATAACCTGACTCTAGACTACCCGTGTGGAAATTGGTGGGCACCTACAGTTTAGGAAGGGAACAATAAACTCCAGGTCAGTCATGGGACTGGTGTGAGAACTTAAAACAGTTTATCTTTAAAAACAAACAAAGAAATATTTTAAAATAGATCCGTAATGCTTTTAGAAAATGTAACTACCATAAGGCCTCCCGCCACACACACAATGCAAATGAAGAATTGGAGGAGATTTCTCCTTATGATAGTCAAACATGCTTGATACACAAATTTCTTTGATATTATTACTATATGTGCAAAGTGTAGGAAAACATTTCGAAAGTATAATATAAATCTTAACCAGCATAGACATTCCGAACTATGCCTACTATAGCTACTATCCAAACAGTGGTGACCACCATAAGTAAATGACAGGTTCTACCACTAAAACCGTACAAGGTGCATATTGAAGTTTGGATTTCCAACAAATGGTCAGGCCAAGGAACTTCCCATCGCCACATGGGTACGCCTCTGGAAAGACGCCCCGAGAACCTAACCGGATCTCTGCCAACATAAGTTCAGGTTACCTCTGAACTAGGTAACTATTGACACGAGTATGCTATCCCCCGGTCGTAACCGACCTTTATCCCGGGATTCACCAACAACCATAAAGAAATAAATTTTGCAGCAACCACATAGGTTAAGTATCTGAGCTCCATACCATAATACCACCTCTATCCAGAAGGAAATGTACATACCCTATGGGGGCGCTATCCCCAAATAACCTTGCTGCATTCTTTCAGTTTTGACCATTACCGGGTTGTGAGGTTCGACGAAGTCTCGTCCGTAAAGCTACGCTTTTCACAAAAGCCATGTTTTGATCAACAAATGATCAGCAGCACTCAGCATGCAACGTTACCACTGGGAATATATCACTAGTAACCATCAACTACATAACCTCTAAGCTCGTACGTCTCAGAGAAGGGTGTTAAGCTAAGAGAATAAATTCACCGCCACCAACAGAAATGTATTTGATAGAAACCAGCTTTACATCTCAAATTGTAACATCAGACACACATCCATACAAGTCCATTCCGGGATCGAGCGGAACCGAAGGCACTTCCAAAGAAGTCCTTGTTATCCGGATATTCACTAATCACGTCCGGAATTCCCATCACAAAGGGTGATAAAATCTCTATATAGGGGATCAGCCGATGCAGAGACATTCGACGGTAATCCTTCCGTTTCTGAAAATATCCGGTCTTCAACACCGGTCTTCAAATGCTATCCATTACGACGTATCACTATTCGGAATGGGATTTATGACCCAAAGGTCCTCTCTGACTAAACCGAATAACGAGCGCTTATTTTAAAATAAGTGTAGCACTCAAATTCAAGCAAATCACAACAAATACCCATTTAAAGGTAAATATTGATAGTCAGTTATTTAACTATCAATAGATATGCACAACATCACCAGATTGCAAATAATTTCCTAAATTATTTATTTTTCAAAAATATCTTTACAAGATATATTTTTTCCACACGTCAACCATTTGAAAACAAATTTCAAATCACGTTTCACCTTTATGACTTTTGAAAACAAATTTCAAATCATTTTCCTTACACGGAAACACTTCCAAATACTTATTCATTTTCACTGGAAATTTGCCGAGTTCAAATACTTTAAAATAATTTATAACACTTATCCAAAATATATCGGGAAAACACTTTGAAATAAAACTATTTTTCTTTAAACACTTTACTTAAAATATTAGTTATAAAAATATTATACCAGTATTACATATAACTTAAGTCCAAACCAATTTTCAAAATAAAATTAGTAGATAGAGTATAACTATTTAAATAACTATTTTCTAAAACAATTATTGATTAAATCTTAGAAATAATCATTTCTATATCAACTTAATAAATCTTTACTTAAAGGATTCAAAACAATTTAGGAAGTAAATTTCTCCAAAGTATCCTTTTCAAAACCAATTCTAGAATTATATATATATATATATATGTATGTATGTATGTATATGTATATGTATATGTATATGTATATGTATATGTATATGTATATGTATATATCTTTCAAAGCTATTCAGAAATTTTATTCGGCTTTCCAGGGAGAATACACATTCATTTTAAAATGGTTCATTTAAACCAATTAAATAAATCCTTACCGATTTACTTTAAATTTACGTTCCAAATCCGTAAATTTATTTCACGCTTCAGAAATAAATTAATGTTTATTTTTAAACAAAATTTCCTTTTCTTTATAAATTCCATGTGAATTCACATTTCCAAAATATCTATTGATATACGATTTCAAATCGATTTCAAATATTCACTTCCAACAACAATTCAAATTTTCAGTTGATTTCAAAAACAACCAAATCAAATTCCATATTGATTTCCAAGAAATTAAACACCGAGTGAATTTCATTCAAATCTTAAATTGAAACCAATTTCTACTAAACCCCAAATCAATTTTCAAATTGATTTCAAATTCTTTTCAAAACACCTAATAAATTTCCAAATGGATTTTCAAAAGATTTAAATTCAAGCACAAAAAAAATCAATTCCCAAATGGGTTTCAAATTTTATTTCCTTTTAAAAAAACGAATTCTTTTATTTTTCAAACTCTTTAAAATCCGTATTTTGAATAAATTCTTCAACCTTTGAATAATATTACCTGAAATCCATTTATTAAAGCTTTTCCTATATTTTGAAATTTTATTCTATAAGATTATAAATACACTTTATTATTTTAGAATTCCTTCTTTTAAATTTATCCAATTCTCAAAAAAAAATTAATATAAACTTTCAACCTGAATTTTTCAACAATCAAATTTTTATTTATTTCCGGTATTTAACGATACCAAAATTATATTCGGCTAAATTTTAGCCTTCAACGATTTCAATCACAAAGATAATCACACAGAGATTATAAATAATCAACACAGAACATTGAAACAAATTCAATTATTTGAGGAATCTAGTTAGATCCCTCCAACCTATTTCTCTGCATCCACAGATGTTCGCACAATACCAATCCCGTTTCAAGACGGGATATCGCAGTACTTGGGTTTATATAAAATATCATCCGCTATATAATGCGGAAAATCAACTCCAAGTACATATATAATACCAATTCCACTTCGAGGTGGAATATCACGGTATATGGGTTTAATATAATAACCTCCGCTTAATATGCGGCGTATAGGGTCTATTTCAATACAACAGATAGCAATTTATCATCCAAGCATATAATCAACACAATCAAGCAATTTTAAATCTAACTATTTAAAATTTAAATCGAAACAAATTCGATTGAGTGAGAATTTATCACCTTGCTTCCAATACAGTTGCAGTGTTTCGTTCCGAATAAAATTAAACACGCGTTTAATTTTACCCAAATTTTCACTAGCTCAAATAAATCCCAATCCAGCTCTGTTGCATAGTGCTCGTCAATACGAATCCAATGCAAGTCGTTTCGTCCAAAACGGACCTCGTATGAAAAAGTTATAGTGTTTTAAAGATTACACGATTTTAATGTAAAGCCATTTCATTTTTTATTTTATTTTTCTTAACCTAGAATCAATCCAGGTCGTTGCTATTTGCTTCTCCTCCAACAGGTAATCCACGTTCGAACAAACCCATTGAGCCGCCACCTACCCCCAATTATCGCGACCACCACACCGCCCTAGAGGCCGATCAAACACCATCGATACATGTGCTAACCCTAGCTCCTCCCACGGCCCAAACGACGTGAAGCTCGGTCGAGCATTTCACTCTAAATTCGTGCACGAACTTCGGCCGTTCGTAGCCATTTTGTCGATGATCCGCCGCATTGATTTCAAGCATAGCCGTTGAATAGAAAGATCTTGATGCTCTCTACAAGTTTCGTTTAGGATGTTTCTTGTAAAAGTTGATGGATGAGGAGATAAACGAGGAAGAAGATGGTGTATTGTCGGCCATTGAAGAATATGATAGCGTCTAAAGGAAGATAGGGTTTGCAAATAGAAGATAATGGGTCCTCTTATTGAAAATTCTGAAACACTATTCACCCGAAATTTTTCCGAACTTCAAACGAAGCGTGCCGACTAACGTTTCTAGGGTTTAACCCATGTTCCAGACACAATGGAACATGTTTCAGAAACTAATTTGATCATATGTGCGAGTTACAGAAATAAACGATCAAATTTAAATTAAATCGGTTAAACTAATTTCTATGCGTTTTGGCTTGCCCCGGACAAACCGTAAATCCGATTGACACGAAATTTGAAATCTTACAATAATTTAACATTACGGATCCAATGAAACTAGTTTCGCTGAAATCCGAGACTATTTGAAAAATGACTATTTTTACTCGTCAATTAAATATTAAAATATTCAATTTCTGCAAATTAACTTTTAATTCAATTTTAAAAGTTCTATAAATCATTCTAACTCCAATATGATTTAATACAACTTTACAAATCAATTTTAATCACATTAAACCCAATTTTCAATTATTTCTGTAATCTCAAATATTAAATTATCGATTTAATTACCCAATTAAATCTAGATATTCGAAATATAATTTATTCGACTTACAAATTTTACTTGTTAATATTTAAAATCAACTAAATATACGAATTTCAAATGACAGGAATTCTGGGTCGTTACAAATTGTGTATTCAAATCCGAGTCAAAACTGTAAATGCAAATAGAATGGTCTATATATAACCTATGTATTTATTTCATTGGTTTCTTAATTACACCAATAGATAATTCTAGTGGGTTTTATACTCAATTCTTAAAAGTTTGAAATTTTCTTTGTTGTAAATTCTTTTATAACGAAATACTTTTACATCGAAATAATTTTAGATTGAAAATACTTTTGATAACTCGATGATTCAATAAGTTTATCCTTGTTCTTATAGAATCCAACAATACATTGATCAGACGTAAGATTAGAAATCTCTAAGTACTTAGTAGATCTGTTTCAACACCCAGTGATACTTGAAAAACTTTTAAAAATAAATGTGGAAAGCACAACTCGAAAATCAATTATGGATCGTAGTTACACAATGGTTACACCTCTATCCCAGAGGAAACATCTGTAACTTTCGGTAATCTCTACCCCGTGAATTACGCCATGCAAATCAAATCACCCATGGATCATAGTCTACATAACGGTTACGCCCAATGGTTGCGTCTTTATCCCATAGAAAATATAGTAGACTATAGATAATCACCGCCACCTCGAATTACGCTATGTGCATCGCAGTTTACTTAGTGGTTTTACCATATGGTTACGTCGCTATCCCAACGAAAACATAGCAAACTGCAGGCAATCTCCGCCATCTCGAATTAATCCAAATAGACCGACCATAAATCGCAACTACACAATGGTTACGTCGCTATCCCAATGAAATCATAAGTAGACTGTACCCATGACGCCCCACAAATTACGCTATGCTAATCGAATCATAAGACCATAGGTTACGCAATGGAATTTGAAGGAACTCATGAGTTTATGTCCGGACGATCAAAATCAATCAATAGAATGAATCCACCAGATAGAATGAATCCACCAAGTGGATTATCGGAAATCACGGAGGGTACTTCCCATATCTGTTACTTTGAAATATATCATACTATATATATAGTGCCATTTCCAAATCACAACTTCAAATATCACACTTATATAAATTCCATTATATATAAGATTTCATTTCCAAATCGAGTACTTTACAAAATCAATAATCTTGAATATATCATACCAATCCTATATAAATTTTGTTATATATATATATACACATACATATATATAAGATTATCACTTTTTAGATTGAATACCTTTCAAAATCAATAGTTTTTGAAATAACTTCATACATATACAAACCATTATCATATAAAAGTCGACAACTTCCAAATCAAATATTATTATAGAGTTAAAAGTCTTTAAAATCAATCCATTTCAAATATCTTTCAAAACCATATATGATCTCAATAATCATTTTTCCTTTCAAATCACATATCATTCAAATTCAAAATTTTCCAAATTTTAAATCAATAGTTTTTCACAACTTCAGTTTTCCGTTTATATCAAATTCGGATAAAATCAAATTTCGATCTAAACCGAATTCTTCTCAAAATCTTTTTTTTCTTTCATAAACATTTACTAGGTTCAAACTTTTTCTTAATACACGTTCCATTATAAACCTTTCCAACCTATTTTTCATATTTATACAAAGTCAGAACTGCTTACAAAAATCAATTTGCGAAAAGTAAGATTTTATAATTATTTACTATGTTCAAGACATTTCTTAAAATTCTTTCCATTTAAAAACATCTCAAAATTAAATTTTGCACTTGTATAATTCAAAATAAACTTATACACTTTACTTATCAAAGTATTTAGCTTTTAAAAAAATTCCAACTTCCATTTGTCTTTATTTTAAAATTTTCCAAACTAAACTTTATATACTTTCCAACATACTTAACTTTGGAAATTAATTCTCAATTAGGTAGTGTTCGACTATTCATAATAGTCAGAAAAATCAAATTCCAATTCAAAATTGGAAAACAACAGTCAAACATCTCATAAGATGCACAATCAATTAATCAATCCTAATGCATAGATTGATCTGATGAAAGTGAGATTTTAAGCTATAATTTTATGAAAGTTGAAATAAAACCATAGATTAATTATTTATTAGATAAATTGTTGAAAATCAGTTAAGTCGTTTCTTGATTAAGAATTGCTTTTTGTAAATATGAAGTTTGGCATTTTAAAATTTTCGAATTTGAAAGAGGACGTATAAATTGGAAACAGTAAAGATTATTTTATTGTTGAAAAATCTTTCTATCATTTCTTGTTTCTAAATCAAGATATTAAAGGAATTTAAATATCTTGAATACTTTATGATTTTGATAGTTTAAAGTGTAAAAGAAATTTGTGTAATAAAGAATGAAAAGTGATTGTGGAAGCAGTTTTTTGGAAACTTTAAAAGTAAGAAAGTAATTAAAGCAGAAGCTATTTTGTATTTTTAAAAGATTTGGATAATGTGGTTAGTATTAAATGATAAATAAATAAAATTGGTTAGAATTAAATACCTTAAGGAAAATTTTACATTAACGATAAAATGTAAAATTAGAAACTCATAGTTGGAAAGGAAATTTATTTAGAGCAAGATATTTAAAACAATAAAAGGTATTTTTGAAATTTTGTAGGAAGGTGGAAGTTATGATAAATAAACCATGAGAATGTTGAATTGCATAGTTTTAACTTTTCAAAAAAAAGTTAGTCATAGGGGTAAATAAATTTTTACTTAATGTGTATATAAAGATTTCAAAATAAGTAGTTTTTATAGAAAAGAATAATAGTATTATAATTGTTTTGAACTATGTTCAAAATTGAAAATTTATTGTTTATTGAGATGATAATAAATTTGAAGGCATTTGATATAAAGTACCTCCTATAAGTGTTATGTTATTTTCCATTTCATTAGAAAGGCTTATAATGCAATTATAATCACACAAGTTAGGTTCTAAACTCATTTTCGAAAAATAAGTAAGAATATTTGAGTTTTTACACTAAATAATTAGGCACAATATAAGGGTAAAAAGTGGTCTTAAATACCTAAGCTTGTTAGATAATGAAATTTTTTAATTTACGAATTTCGGCTTTCTAGAAAAAATGAATTTGTTTATTATAAAAATCAGTCTAAAGAAATTTTATAAAAGGACATTCTCAGGGTAACATTTGAGATTGAAATAAGAATTTATAAAACAGCTTCGTTGTAGAAAATTTTGTTTTAAAAAAAACTAGTTGTAATAGAATAACCATAATTTTTTAGTCTTTAATACGATCATTTTGATTCTTTTTGGGTTCGAAAGCTATTTCAACAAAGAACAATTATTATTTTGTCCATTTCATCAAATTCTGCAATATTTTATAGTTAAATACTATTTTAAGCTAAACTAGAAACTTTGACGTGCTATTTAATTTCTGGATTATGACATCAACTTATTTTGATCATAGCTTTTGAATGGAAAGTCCAATTTGAGTAATTTTGCTCTTTCTAGAGAGCTAAGATAGTGAAGAAAACTTTTGTTTTGATTTTTACAAGATTTTCAGTTTTGCTATGCATAAAGTGACCATCAATATAATTGACTTAATGATCTAGTACAAATGTTCAAAAGTGATAGCTTAATTTAATGTGTTTATACAGTGGTGCTTAATGCAAAATAATTTGGATAATGGGTGATCATCGTACAACCTAATTTAATTTTTTTGAAGAGAAATTTTTATGCTTAACTTTATGCAGAAAGGGAAAGTGGAATTTAGAAACTTTTTACATTTTTATAAAGTAAGGTGTAGATGAATGTCTCACTGGTTTGGTAATAATTGAAATTCTTGTATTGAGAAATAAATTGTATAAATTTATTTTGCGACATAAATGTATGAATTTAGTTTATGTTTTAAGTGTTGTGGTTTTTTGGGATACACTTCATACCACCGAGATTCTCCGAAGTGACTAAAAATTTCAGCATTTTAGAAATAATTGAGTAGTAAAATTTTGTATGATTTAGTGTATAACCCATAGCCCATAATTATAATCATTAGGCAAAGAAAATAGTTTGTGTTCTCAAAACTATTGATTAAGGGGTCTAATTATTATTTTGGATTGCTTAATTTTACTTGATGGGTCGAAGCGAATTCCGATTTATGCTAAACCGATACGGTAAATGTGGAGCTTTCTGGATTTCGGTTGAGAATAAGCTAAGAATTTGATTATTCAAATGATTGTTTCTTATGTATATGAAGTACATTTTTAAATTATATTAAAGTAAAGTAAATTATTGATTTGATTAAAGTAAAGTAAAGTAAATTATTATTTTGTGAAAAGTATCGATTTGATTCAAAATTTTAGTCAAGGAATTCTATTTTTAAAATAAAATTCTTCTGACTCTTTTGATTATTATGTATTTTGGCTTATTATGACATCGAAACACCTTTTTTTGTCGAAAAGGGAAGGATAAGCTCCATGAGGAATAAACTAACCAATATCATATGAAACATGTATAAAAAGTACGCAGTAGTTTAACAATTTACAAACATCATAGCATTAACATAACTAGAACGAAAATTAGTTCATGGAGTTCAAACTGATGATGCTTAAATAGATAGCATGATAACTAGCATAGAAAGAGAAAAACATCAACAACAAAATATAAAGTTTCAGACTAGCAAATCCATTGACATAGATCGTATGTGTAAAAGTTTGCGACAAAGTTCGCATTGATTCATAGATGGATCGTGAGGTTTCAGTAGATCTATACTAAAAGGACTCCATAAAAACTCTGATAAACAACATGCTTGGGTTTTGTGCACCTAACACGGTCATCAGCTGTCACATTTGTGCATCAACTCCCACCCACTGTCACATTTGCAAGCGCACCATAATAGTCAGCATGTCAATAACTAGGCTTTGGGCCTTCCTAGTAGATCAGCACTGGGAGAAAGAAAATCAACATGTCTACTTATTCTTACAACATCATAACCATCGGGTAAGAAACCATTGGCCTAGAACTAGAATACAAACCGCATACAGAAAAAGGTACAATTTATTTAGCTAATAAAATTAAATTCAATATTTGTTATCAATCTGAAACAATTTCAACAAAAGCAAGTAGTTCAAACAGCAACTTAATGCACAATATTCAACAGTGAAACTCCACTAGTGTTATGCGAGCTATTCACAGAACATAAGCAAGCCTATAAGAACCACTAATACAACAGTATCATACGTAAATAACTAGTGTGAACCCGTGCTACGCATACGGAGTTCATCACATAATTTGTTCAGTGCTATGATTTAAATCCTCGAACACTACTAGAAAGAATATTGTAGCCAAAGAGTTCGTGAATGGAGTTTTTTATTAAAACAAAAGATTTTTCTCATTTGTGTACATATCATCCTATACACAACTGTAGATATCCATAAAAATAGATATACAATTAAGAATGTGCTACGTATGCACTTCACGTGATTAAGAACAATATATAAATTTTATACCAATCACACCCCATGGAATCTAACTGCAAACTAAATCCATCACGTTGCCACTCTAATATATAGCTATTAACTAATAGATATTGCAATGATATTATAGTAGCTGTTTAATGAAAAATTAGTATGATCGACTGTGATATCAAAACTAACCTTTATGAAATTGCAAAAAAAAATCAAACTAATAACAGTGCAAAAGCTAATCGGTAAAACGTGATGCCTGCTATTTATAATTCTGACAATTAAGTACAATGAACAGAGACAAACTGAACAAATTTAAAAATATAATCCATCATCATTTGAATTACTGCAGCAAAAAATGACAGCACATATACGATCATGTGATGGAATTGTTGAAATGCTAAAAGTATACAACCACGACGTAGAGTATAATACATCTTCTGCAAGGAAAGCAAGTAGCATCCATAGCTTAATAGGTGTGATGCAAAGACTTTGTCTTCTTGTACCTATTTTTGCTGTGGTTGAATAGAAAGCACAACGTTAAAGAAATGTTCCATGGAGGATAATGTAAAGAACAAACTACTGTAATACATACAGACACAGATAGGTATAGGATTTACAATTTAAGTTGTTGTAACCTTTGTATTAAATGTGTGCGACCTATATACCTATTAATTAGCAGAAACTATTTATAAATGTTTGATTTATATATTTTATTTTAGTAAGCAATGACAGTCAGTAACTTGAAAACTATGCATATTAGAAGAAATAGTGAAACGTTGATAGAAACTTTTTTCTCAATGCGCATAACAAGTAGTAGATACTTTTTATTGAATGCGTTACTAAATTACCACAAATTACTGTAATCATTGTTCATTTCTGTTAACTGCATGAATTTGTATCAACAATGATAATTACACGGCTTCAACTACAAAATATAAATAACAGTACCTATTTAAACCTATGTGTTGGCTCTGAATGGCATATTTAAAAAGCTGATTATGAAATGATCCCAAAAATGAAGAATAGTACAACTGAGAAAAATAAATGTACCTTTGAAACTAAGATTACATACATGATTGTATTCCTTACTGCATACCAATCGAAAATCTGCAACGTTTATGTACTATATACAAATGGTAATATGGAGTGATTATAAAATGTACTGCAGTATATATACATGCACAGTTTTACATGGCATTGTGGAGATAAGTTTCACACAAATTGTTGGCAAGTCATACATACATCAGAAGCCAAGTATTAACAAAAAGATACATTACAGTCAGGAGATCATGGACAACAAAAAGATTGGTATGCATAGTTTAGTCGTTGAGGAACATCAAGTATGAATTTGCATGAGCTTCAAGTTCAGCAGTCTTTATTCCACCATTGTGTCAGTGATCCTACGTTAAATTGGAGAATCCTTAACTAGGTTGCCTTATGTCAGTGATCCAGTTGAGTCCGAAGATTGATATGGAGCTGGTATTACTGAATCCAAAAGACAAACCAGTGAGATCCGAAGGTTTCTATTCAAAGAATCACTAATAAATGTGGGACTTTTGTTCCTGTGTTTCTCTGACAGTCTTGTGGCATAAAATCTGCATAATCTGAGTTTGATATAAATTCAGTTAGAGCACAACCAACAATGGTTTGTTCAGTTGAAAAACTAATCACGTAACCAACTATTGCTTGTTCAGTTGGTTGTGCCCAGTTTTAGATGATTTCGTGGCTGGTTCACTGAACAAAAGATTAATTTTTTAACGGTAATGAGTTTGCCGATTTATTTTAAATACGGGTACCGGTTTATTTAAAACGGCAAAGACTTTGTCGTTTTCTCCAATTTTGCATGCAAGGTGAATAAGACTTCAAAAACTTTGCCGTTTTATTTAATATTTGGAATAAAATGGTAAAGCCTTTGCCGTTTTATTTATTTTTTAAATTTTTTTAAATACTGGTCTGTGATTGATTTTCCTCTCCTATTTGCAAAGCTCATTTCGTTTACACTCATTAGTTCAGTGTAAAGATATGAGAGAGAGAAAGTGAATATGTTTGTTGTTGGGTATGGTCTTAGCATTAAGCTTATATGCCCATAGGCCTTATGCTTACAGGGTATGCATATTCTATTATATGTTTGTAAGCAGTAAACATTTTCATACCTTGTTAAATCAGTCATAGGGCTACCACCTCAAATTTTGAAAATTCAAATTCTTCATTACAAATTTTTAACAGGCCGACTGATCGGACATAAGCGAATACTTGTTCATCAAATATAAAGGGTATGTCGTACTATCACAAACTCACTTATCAGAAAGTAAACATCAACCTGTTCCTTTCAGTAATTCGGTTTCTTCTTTAGACCATCTATTTGCATGCTTTTTACTGCAAGGGTTATAGCGTGGATAATAATGAAACCCATATGAGTACACTGGAATTTAGAAGTAATGCAATTTTAACAACATTTGTGCCCTTGTGAACATTATATGACTTTCAGGCTTCAACAAAGATGCAAGAAACATCTGCATCGATTATCAAACAAAAATATTAACTAAAAGAGCAAGGATTCAGCTGAATACTTCTTAATTTTAAATTGTACATCAAAACTACTTCTATTAAAAAAAGTCTTATTTGTTAAAAAAATATTATTTATTAAAAAACATCTTATTTATTTCTTACGAAAAAATCACATTGTTTGTAAACGTCATGATTTTGTACTTTAAAGCTTATGATACTTGATGTTTTAAACGTTTTGCATTGTTTATACTAACATATAAAGGTATAAATGTGATGGTGTACCCTTCAACTTATAAAGTTGACAAAGTATGTTAAATGTACTATTTGCTTCCAGTTAACAATAAAACAAATAATGTGAATACTGTAAAAGTAACCCGAGCTTCATATTTCTTGATCTTGAAAGACATCAGTTAAGCATATTGTCATACCTGCATCAAAGAAGAAGCAAACTAATAGGAATGCAAAATCCATAAATACAATGTGCTCGGAAGTAGCAGATCCATGCCCTACTTTGCAGTTACAACCTAGTACCCAAATCAGATACAGTAGTCATGAAACAGTATATATCTGGTATATTGCTTCTATCCTACATAACAATATAAGGTATAATTGGCCTTCTGCCTTATTAAACACAATGTGTTACCATCATTATATCTTCCTGACAGAGGGATCAAAATATTCTATGAACTAAGAAACAACCAATATTTAAGTTTCATATGTGCAGACTACTTGAGATTGACAAAGATTACTAACTTATCCATGTCTTTTTCCCAATTTCCTGATCTGTAATATTTGTAAAAAACCTCTCTTTTATATGGCGTATTCATGTTAGTCAATATGGTTATGATTTTTTTCATAAAATATAATTATTAAGCCTTTTATATGGGCATCTCAAACATTTGATTTGAGCATTTCGTTTGATTCTTTTCATGCCAACAGTAATCTACACTTCGCTCTAGCATGACGCCACAACTGCAGTTTTATCTTATTAGAAAAGCATCATATCACAACTTTTATTGGAAAAATATATAGAAACTTAACTAAAACCAGGTATAATAACAAATGTTGCACTGATAAGCTCGCAACACTCACATTATTTTATATACATTAAAAAAAAGGTTTTACCGTAATCTAAATTTAACAGTCGGGGACAAAATTTAACAGTAGGGGTTTGTGGTAGTAGTTACAGCCCAACAGCAAGAGTGGTTTTACTCATGAAAGAAGTATAAGCTAATTGGTAATTGATTAGACATATGTGAATAATATCTGTTTCAATTAACAAACTGTTAGAGAATTTGTGAATGGACAGAAAAAGGACTGTTGAAGTGCATTTTGTTTGGGAAAAGAAAAAGTGAAATCAAAGTGGTATACGCTATTCTACCTTACTTAGATCTTACTCATACTTAGTAAGAAGCCTATCGATTTTGGTTCATTTTTCCTGGCTACGGAAAAAGAGGTGCCTAGTATACCATTCAGAGGAAATGCATGGTGAACCTTTCATTCTTCTTATGTGAGTCGAAACTGAATATTCCTGAAATCGTGATGCCATAATCAGAAACTGCAATGTGCAGAAATATTATTCTAGGTTCATAGGTTGCTTCTGTATATAATATACTGTCAAATTATATTTGTCAACATGGTCAAAATATATATGGACCCATTTACAACTAAGTACATATGGTACAATATATAAATACAACCATTTCAGCAAAACGTAGAAAATATACATAGTTAAGGATAGTAATATATATTTTCTTTAATCCTAGTTAAGAAATATTCTGTCCAACAGTTCAATACTTGTCACTATATATAAATCCAGCTTATGTGTGTGTATTTTGCCAAACAGTCAAAATATTTAAAGAGTAGCTAAAGAAAACAATACTTTGGTATAAGGCAACAGTATTTTATCATTTTGATATGCACAATATTACTGCACTACGTACAGAGCGCAATAAAAGCTGCCACAGTAAGCCGCCCTAAGCTAGTAGTAAATACAAACAGCACAAAACAATTGTAACCTGAGCCGTGGACAATTGTTGTCAGTACATGACCCAAATTAGTATGAACCCAACCCAACAGTATATTTTAAAAAATCAGTGTTTTGCTGGTTTTACTGACGGAAGACAACTAAAAACAATATAAGGGATTAAAACAATAAAATACTAAATACAAAATACTATTTGGAAGCAGGAGCTACAACAACACTTGAATTATTCAAGCATGTTGAACATTAGATTATTGATGATACTCACATTACAATTAAGTTGATATAGTAAGTAATAATAAAATAGTGCACTTTAGTGGACCGTAACATTTGTTATCCTTACACTTTCCATCCTTGTATTTTTTGACCACAATACTTTTTGCATTCACCTTTGATAGTGCACCACTTTGGATATAAGCCCTCAACATCAGATCTGACCGTTTCTGCTTATTTGAATAAATATTGGATCAGTCAAAAATATATTCCTAAAAAATACAAAACCATCATAAGTCTATCCAGATTTTTCAGAAGCAAGGATCCCAAAATTTATTCTAGAATGGGTTAGTGAACCAATAAAATAGAGATCTTATAGTTAATGGAATGACTACTGTATAAGACTAATAAATCTTTATAAATGCAATATATATAATCGGGAGTTCATATTTAGCGAACATACTAATTTCTTTCAAAAAATAAAATATTACTAAAATTACGTTCGCCTGGGTTTTGGTACAGAAACCTTTTTACATGTTCTCACCAAACACCACTACTAAAAAATCACTAAATGAACCCCAAAGAGAAGAAAAGAAAAAAGAAAATCATTATACTTCCTAGGCATGGCTATAGTTCATAAATAAATGAGCACTGGAGTTGCATACACAAAATGTGAGGGAGGGAGGAGTTGGTTCAAAACTATAAAAGAAATAACAATTCATGATCAAAAATAGTGTTAGAACCATAAAAACTCCACGTGACAATTCACTTCAGTTGGGGAAGGAAGGAAATTAAATCGGTAGTGATGATCATGCTTATCAAAATTAGGAATCTTAAAATAGACATCTCGTTTAGAAAATTTTCAAAGTAAACAAATCGTGTAATCTTAGGTGATCATCCTTTGAAAATTCTTAAGTTGATCATGCCAATTCTGACTGCAAGTACACCACATGTGCAACATCTTTCTCTACCGTCACTGTCGTATGCTTGAAAAGCATGTTGCAGCAGCTGCCAGCTGCCAGTTACCATCCCTCAGAGAAAGGATGCATGTTTGCATATTATTTCTCTTTAAATACATACTAATGAACATCTGTGTGAATATTTAAATAAATGAGTTCGTTGAATTCATGAATTATACAAATATTTTAACATGTGTGAAGTTAGTGACAACAATTTTGGGTGAGAAAAAAGCTAACCTCCAGGTAGATAGTGCATAATTACAGAGTAGGTGAAGATTAGCCCGACAAAATACGACATGAACTATCTATTATTAGTAATACTAAAAAAAAATGTTCACTTATGCAGGCGTAGGCATGGAAGTGAGTGGCTGCAGATCAGGGCTTTCAGAGAAATGTCAACTTTTGAACTTGTATGAGGTAAGAACGTGGAGTTAACTCTCAGTATCAATGCATACACCACCGATCGAACTGTTAATTCGGATTTTTACCTTGTGATGAGCAAGAAACAGTTCGAATGGTTACCTGGTGATGAGCAAGAATAAGTAGCTGTATAAAAAAAATAGGTTTCAAGGGTAGTAAACTAAGAAATATGTAAGCTAAAATTATAGTGAAAAAACTTAACATTACTGAGGCAATTCCTTTACTTAAAACATTTTCATATTCAATGTTATGAACTATATGTATTCATTTATCGTTCAGTTATTCTATTAAAAAATTATAATTGAACAAATCAATGACTTGGACCGTGTAACTGACTAAATACGTTCATCATTGTAGTACATAATAGTCATGCTTAGAACTTGCAGATGCGGTGCAAATTCTCAAAGTTGAATCTTGCAATTATCAAAATGAAACCAACAAATTTATTAATATAAAGTTGAAATTTCAATACTCAAATGACAGAGTGAAACAAAAAATAAAGAACCTGAATTATCGATGGTTACAACATGGGCCTCGGAGACAAAATGACAGAGTGTTTGTCTCTTTGAAACAACCTGAAATTTCTTGAATTCATATTGAAGATAGGAGATCGGTTTCATTTTTTGAAAAATAGGCACTTTATTACTTATTTTATCGAATTAATAATGGAAAAGAAAAGTAGCATCGCAAAAGGAAACAATACCTTGATGGGCGATCGTCAAAAAGTAATGGATAAAAATACTTTCAGTTTTTGACAGAAGCATCATTAGTAACTTGTAAGAACATTGATCTGAAGCTTATTTCACAGCTCCTTCCATGGCGTATATGGTCGTTTCCTTCACTTACATGAAAAGATAAAATAATAATAGTACTGTCAAAGTAGATTTTACTATACCAATCATTGATTCTTTATGCATCATGATTTTAGTGGATCTTCTCTGAGAAGGAAATATATCTTCCATAGTTGTAGCCAAAAGACATGTACAATTCATATATTTTGAAAAACAGATGAAACACATAAATATGAACACTTGCTTTCTTCCTTTTATATAAAGTCAATAATAAAACAAAGAATCATATGAATGTTATGGTTGTGAAGCTGTACAATAGTAAATCATATTTACAAAGAAAGATATATATATATATATATATATATATATATATTCATGATCATATTAAACATTTACACAAAAATTAAAATATATTTCACAATGTGGGACTAATATGTTTGTTCCTATTTCCAATAAACAATCCGTTTCAATATATAAGCATGCATGGTTACAATTGAACATTTATCATGTCAATCGTAATTGCGATCATGCTTATTTATTTGGTATTCAAAATGGTGGATAAAATTGTGCGCCGTAGATAGCGAATGTGTGTCCAACAAAATAATTTAATTGAAGGTTGAACCACCTTCAGTTGTTGTTTGTGCTCTTAATACCACACGTTCTATAAGACTTTTATGTGATATAAGATGACTTTAGCAACACATAGGTTGATATGTTTTAATGATGTTGATTTCTACAGTTTTGCTGCATACCAAATTTCTGTCATTGGAAAAGCATACGACACCCACATGTTTCTCATTTAATTTGGATGCTACATTATTTTATGCAACAAATTTAGTAATCCCAGTATATTTATTCTTCATATCTATTTCCTCCTGATATACAAAAACACAGGTGCTAGCATGAAACCAATCTTAAAATAAATCATGATACAGAGAAGTTTCCTAAGATTTGGGCACCATCATAAGCAATTTCTATACAGATATCTCCTAGTTTTTTCCAATAAAAAATCAGACATACAACTTACTTTAAAACCATTGTACACTTAAAGTTATACAAAAGTTGACTAACATAAGTTAAATTGTCGAAAATTCCTGGAAAACATAACGAAAAGAAAAGGAAAAGGATCTACCTTTGAAAACTCATTTCAAATATTTATGTAAACATCAAATTGCAGGCTAAGTATCAGTTTAGGCGCAGAAGTGACCATTTGTGTAAATGTGAATGCTCAAAGAGATTGAGTGATTCCAAAATTTATCTTAAACAAATTGAGTGACTTATACAAATAGCACATGTTGTACGGTTTCCAAGGCATTGACAAAATAACTTAACAAAATAGGATTGCTTTAAATAATCTGGTAGATTGAACAATAAATTGGTGAATCGATAAATGAAAAAAATTGGGTTTTCCCAAAAACGTACCGAAACTGGTAGAAACCGTGAAAAATCTGAAACTCAAATCCTTAAGTATGAGACTTTCTCGACCACCGACGGGAAAGAGGTTGATTGTGCATAGTTTTTCTAAGCCAATGGAATTGCAAGAAGACATCAATGTTCCAAATAGCAAACTATATCAAAGCAGCAACTAATCAAATGGAAGGATTCAATTTTTTAGAGGATTTGTTGGAGTTTTTGTTTAGGATAGGTGAATCGATTGAATTAAGAGCAAGGGTTAAGTAAGAAACTTTCAGTATTATAATTAAAAAAAGAGGATCGTTGATTTTCTAGAGGATGAGGGGAAAAGGACGAAGCGGAGAGATGGTAGGGGAGAAATGAGAAGAAAGAATCAGTGGAACTATAGCTTTTCCATTTTTAGCAGAGGAAATGAATTTTCAGCTGATGGAATTATGATGAAGCAGAGAGTAGCCTATAACCCTAGTCGTTTTGTTTTGTATCTGACGGATGAAGGAGGAAGCGAAGAGCTGGCAGGAGAGCCGAAAAATATAAAACACGACCTTTCAACTGACCAAAAACCAAGAAGACTTGTACGTGCTTGAAATCCAACTCAACAATAATATAATAGGATAGATATATCAAAAAACAGCTGAGTGTTGATTCACACCATAGTTGTCTTATCACAAATTAATTGCTTCAACCTTTTGTCCTTCCATAAGAAGAATACGACATGCATTTTAGCATAGGAAAAAAACCATCTACATGCATTTTAGCATAGCCTGACTAATACATATTTCCAGCACCAATTTTCAGTCACAATAAGAACCGAATACGCCACTTGAATATGCTGCTACCTTCTATACCTATGTCTCTGGAAGTTAACGTACAACCGCATGATTCCACGCTCAAACGTGCACTTGAATCCTTTCTTGTGCGAACATTCCCATTCTTTATTTACAATCCTAAACGCCTGTTTTTTAGAGAGAAAAAAATTATGTTAGCTTAAAACTGAAAGCAGACTGTACAAATCACACACGCTAATATTTCATGTAGTATGAAAGAATAAAGAAAAAACAGCTTACTATGTCCTCATATGGTGGACCAGCATGAAATCTAATAATGCATGTCTCTCCATTGCCATCTTCTTCAATGGTATACGTTGGCGCTTTTGCCTTGTCGATGAGGTCAGGGTAAAATATATTGAACTTGTATCCCAGTACGACTTTTGGAGGCGGGTTGTCGTGACCGTAATGGGTCTGGTTGTATTTGTTCCACTCGTATCCAGTATGAACACGGTTCAAATACTTCGGCTTTCTAGCCCGGTACTTAACATGCCACAAGTACACCTGTGAATCTAAATTGACTTCTGCCTCGGAACCAAATGTCATCTCGCCCTCCTCTGGCTCGAGTGTTGGTTCATTTTTCACAAAGTGATGTTGTTGGTCTTCTGCATAAAAGGGAACTGCAGATTATTAAAATCTTCTGCGCAAGAAAGAATGAGAATTTTTTCAAATAAGACACTGATAAGGTACACACCAGTCATGTCATCTGATATGAAGTCAACTTTCTCTTCGTCGCTCTCTGTATCTTTGTTGCTTTTCACAACTTCCGTGTACTCCATGGGATGTTCTAGATGCTCTAAATGCATTCTTAACAGATCAGCATGGGTTTCCTTCAAATGTGCCTGCATAGATAATAGTTTCATTCAAGAAAGATGTTGACAGAGAGCATCTTTGACTACATGTACTACTCAAAGCGTACAGTTCACAACTAGGCAAATAGCCATGCTGAAAAGAAAAATTATGTTTAAAACCGAAGATATGCATGATCTATGATGATTCAAGGTCATCCGTCCAACTAACTTTTTGTAACTTATGATTCAGGTTCATTATCATTAAACTAACATGCAAGATCAATCTAATCAGGTCACTTGTTAAACATATGAACTACTGTGCAAAATCCAAGTGGTTGATAATTTGAGCATCGGTCATGCAGCAGTACTCGGTTGGTGATTGTGGGAGGTTGGAAAAAAAAACGCTAATTCACAGGAAAAATGCTGGATGGAATGTACCTTTGCTTTGTATATTTGAAGCCGTTTCAAAATTGCTTCCCAATATTCGACATTCTTTGCTGTTCCCGACTCCATCTTAGATTCAATCTGCTGTCGCATAAATTCAATCTCTTTTGATGATTTCCCATCTAAAAGATTCTTAACATCTGCTTCAACGCTCGAATGTAAACCTTTCTCTTCAGCAAAAATTTCGGAAGGAGGTTCTTCTCCTCTAATCTTAGCTCTATCTATTGCATTTCTTTTCCGAGCTTCTGCTGGCTCCCAAGTAGAAACCATGATCATAGCCTGCAAAGAAGATAAATCTTAGCATCCAACTTAGAATATATATGTATATGCATCATCAAAAAACTCAAATCAAGCAACCTTGTGCTAATTGATGTGTAATGCACACAATACAAGCATTGCATTACACCCGAGCACCCAACAAGGTGGAAACCAATTAAATGTTTATATACCTAACGTCATAAAGTTCAGAAAATAAACCGTTCAAAAATCACCTCTACTAGAAATTACAAAAATCGCCTCTACCAGGAATTACTATCATGGACAGATGTACAATTTTAGTGATCTTTATCTTTAATAGTGGTTGTAAAAACCTTTATGCCTCAGTTTTTTATGAACGTGAACATACATATATACTTCAATCAAATTAAGAATATCATAAATCAATGAAAGAAGTAAAATAAAGATATATATAAAATAAAAAATTAACAATATTAAAACAGAAACATCAATAAAATGAAAAGAGAATTTTGGATATAGAATAAAAATGATATAACTAACACTCAAACTTTTCATTATAGAATATTACAAGAAAGTACAATAACCTGGCATGGAAAAAAAAACTAACATATCTAGGAAAGATAAATAATAAAGATAATAATTTTCAAATTTAAGAAACTCGTGTTTTGTTCAAAGTTCGTGCATAGCATTATGTTTACCTGATAATTGTTGGAATTTTGTTACATAGTCCATACAACAATTTTATTTACTAGGATAATATATTTACTAAAATGTTAGCAGCTATATTCATAATATTTTTTAATATTCGTGAGAAATTCTTTGTCTATCCTTTTATATGCATGTGCATAGTGCGTACCAAAACACTCTGCTATTCACACATTAATTGCCAGTAATGCGGCATTCTATGCAGTTAATTGTTATAAAAAAACTGTAAAGAAATGGAAATTAGATATGTACCTCCCAAAATTCTATATGAGTCTTTGTTGCTCGATCCATATCAAGGTGCATCTTAATATCATCGTGGAGCTCTTCCATTTGTTTCACGGTAAGACCCTGTAGTCCATTTTCATTCACAACAATTCAGCAAAGACAGTCCAAAAGGAAAAGAAATGGATAGATTTTCATGTAGATGTTAACCAATTTTCAATGCAGGCAAAATACAGTAATACAAAAAATACACAGAAATCCTCACCTTAAACACCATGCATGGTTCCTTGAGATCTATATCGAAATCATCTGACACATTAAGATTCTTAGAAAGGATATCTATTGGCTTCATGCGGCCCTCCAGAACTCTAATTTTTGACCTTAATTTGCTTTGATCGAAGTGGAACTGTAAACGTAATTTATGTCACTTCAATATAGCTATTACTTACATAAATAATTTCAAAAGGACAAGATATATATATATATATATATGTATATATGTATATATATATATATGTATGTATGTATATATATGTATGTATGTATGTATATATATGTATGTATGTATATATATGTATGTATGTATATATATGTATGTATGTATGTATGTATGAGAAGTGACACCTCTTCTTCTCTTTTCTCCCAATCTTGGTATTCAGCTCTAGTTCGCTCACGAGCAAGCAACGCCTGAAATATAATTTGAATTGTACATTGAAATATCCTAAATTTAATCTTAGGATGAAGTGGTAAACAAGACATCATGGAATACAGACACCTACCATTTCTTCCTCATGTCTGGCTTTTTCCAGAGCTCTCTCCTCTCTCCATTTTTTTGCTTTCTCAAGCTCAGCCTGTGTAGAAGAAAAAAGGGAGTGCGTTGTAGCCAAAAGTAAAAAAAACAAACATTGAATTGCAGTTGGCCACATCCATATATGAGATAAAATAGGAATATCCAAAATATTGGATATTGAGCGTTCTTCAAAACTCAAATCAAATCAATTACTTTTAATAGTAGGAGAAGCCAAGCATAATGACATGGCATCACATATTTTCTTTATTATTTATTTCTAACTGTCATTAGCTCTGTTAAAATACGTGATCAAACCAGATGTCGAGGGTTTGAATTATGACAGATGGATGATCTCATTAACTATCTGCCTATATATTGTTATGTCAAAAGTTACGATTTTAGTTCCACCAAATGCACAACCATTTAATACTAATATGCCAGTACTGGTGCTCTCGATTCATTTTGTATATATTATTCTTAATTAAAATATTAGCCAAACAACCTACAATTTTTGACATATTTCAATATAAAATATCTATAGAATTTTCTAGTTCATAAATTTACTTATGGAAAATAAAACTATTTTTTCATGTTACAACTCTAACAAATAGCAACCTATAGAGTTCACTACTTTTATCAGAATGCTTAAATTTACAAGAAAGTTAATAATAAAACAAAATTCCATGTATTAGATTATTTTTGAACGAATTAAATTAAAATCATCAAATGATATACTTTGTAAGATTTTACTATAATAATAGCTTAATCACAATTATTTGACTCTAATATTGCTTGAATCATAATGATTTTGTTCTTCATTACTTAGACAATTTTTCTGGCATTATAATTAATATCATTTACAAACCATGATGAAAAATTGAAGGAAAAAACATAGATCTGCAACTTACAAACTAAAAACCTTATAGCTCATCGTTATACAATTATAATGTTAATATCATAATGTTTCAGCATCCTCTGTGTAACACATAAGTTACGCACTAGTATATCTTTGCTATTAATAACCAGAACATCCTATTTTCAAATGTTTCAACTATGCCACAATAATCCTTCTCCAAATGAATAAGTGGGGCCAGGGTAGGAGGGGAGGGGTAATACTGAAAGATGAACTACTTGCACGTGAATATAATGTATGCAGCACATCTCACATCGTACATACATTCGGGTGCACCATCCATTCATTGAACATACAAGTTCATTCAAAACTATGTGTGCATGACATTGTGCATATCGGTGAATATAATAATCATGCAAACCAAAAGAATATCAACCAAATTAAAATTAGCACACATAACATGGGCAGGAGGTGTGTATTAGTAATTGAAAATGTTTTGTGCAACTTGTTTTAGAGGCAACATTCAGAAGCAAGCATTTCTCTGATTTCCACTAACTTAGCACTTCGAATTAAGATGATGTTATAGTATCACATGGATATTACAGACAGACACAACCCACATGATGAAATTATGAAAATGTAATCGTGAAACGGAGTAGTTGTCCTCCTATAAAAATGAAGGGTGAATGCAACAAATTTTAATGGAAAAATAACAAGGTATGAAATCAATATATAAACATAAACACTATAACATCTCGAACGATAAGTTTCCATTTTGCTATTAACTTCAGTAAAACAATAGCATTGAATTTTAATGTTAAAACCTATCACTTACCATTCTTTCCTTTTGTCTTCTCTTCTCTGCTTTGACAGATATGTCAAATGATCGACCTTGGACAACATCACGTGCAATCTTCTTTCTCCAAACGAAGCTGCACACAATAATTAAGTTGTCAAGCTTTTGAGAAGTAAACAATCATATCACATTGAGAGACCACATGCATTGACTTTTATTCCATGATAATCAGGCAAAAAGAATAATCAAGTCTACATAAAATAACATCATCTTGAAACATAGTTTGAAGTGCTAAAATTCAGTTCTGATCACATAGCAGTCAAAGCCACAGATTGTCAAGTCTTATGAACCTCGGACAAGTTGAAACTGCCAGATATTTTAATTTAGCTACTCAATAGCAAGAAAAGCGGGGTCTTTTCCCACTTTTGCTCTTATTGGGATTGGGATGTTCTAAAATGTGCATATCCTTTTATTGGTAAATTCAGTTGAAGCAAAATTATACTGTCAGATATTGGTATAGACTGCATTGTGGGTCTCCTTGTAGTTGCTGATTGCAGGAAGATTATGCTGAGAGTATTAAGGCTGAATTTCATATTCTACACCTATTTTAAAGTATAAAGGATAAACAGTTAATTTTCACTCTTCATAGCACACAAAAATCTACACGCGAGCATGATGTGTTGTTGGAAAGCATCTTTTTTGTTCTCAATTATAAATATTTAAAACCAATGCAGTACCTAAAAGGCATTGTTTCGGTTTGAAAGAAAAGTTCTATACTAATGGTGTGTACATGAATACCAACTTATATAATTCAGATGAAACTAAAATCCTTACTTTTCGCCCAAATTAGAATCACCGAAGGGGTTTGAACAGTTTGAGTATCCTGATATTGCTTGCGACTTTAGTTTCTTTGCAACCTTCATTGCCTACAAACACATCCAACGAATCAACAAAAATACTCAAAAGTCAGAAATACAAACAATTTTTCTTGAAAATAATAATACCTTTTTCTCTGACTTCTTTGCTATGTACTCTACAATCTGCTTCTTGGTGATTACGGAAGACTTCGTTCTTTTGAATTTTCTTCTAGAATGGGGGCGCACTTCTCTATATCTAGCCATTGTGAACTCCTAATCTGAGTTTGAAGGTCAAATTTTCAACTGCCTGATTCTATTAAGTCCAAAAATTACAATACATGCAAATTCGAACTATGCATACGAAATACTATGTATGATATTTTGTGGAATAAATTGATAAGATTCAATTGAAGTAATTCGAGGTTCTCCAGTAAAATTGGAAATTTTCTTTTACAATCTCGAATATATATTATATATAAAGATTTCGATAGCCCTAGTTATAACGCTCATTATAAAGAGGGAGCGAGTGGGTTGGGTTCAGAAGACGGGGATACGTTTTATGCGGATCTAATAATAAACGGCGGAATAATAAACGGCGGAAGAATATCGGGGTTATATGGGTTATATATAGAAAGTATGCTTTGGTATTATTTTTAGCAATGACCAAACCATCCTTCTGTCGCTTTATTTTTAATTAATGTAAAGCAAATGTATTGATGTAATTTTCGAAGCTTCAAACGAAGGTATCATCATTATATATACCAGTACATATGTTACATCCGTTGGACGTATGCAAAGAAAAAATTTAAGCTAATTTTTGTTAGTGCAAAATAACATGTACAATCATGCACATTTTATAAAAAGCGGAAGAAGTAGTGACATTTATACCAAGACGGTGCCAGAATTTCAAATCACCAAGGGCTATGTAATATTATTCTTGGATCAAATATGTAGGATAGCATGAAAATTGGTTGAATATGCATATATTGAAATAAAAACTGATAGGTTAAAAGTAGAAGTGAAATAACAGTCAAAAATTAAATATGTACCACCATTTCAGTTATTTCCTCACCATCGTTTCAGTCAAACTTCTTAACTGTGGAAAAAAAACATCTGATCAATGATATAGTTTTTCACAGAGAAGATTTAGTCTTTTTTAACAAATGAAAAAGTTAAGACTAATGGGCTTTACATCATTTGAATAAGATATATTGATAATATAAAATATTTCAGATATTCACTTGGGCTATAGCCCAAGTTGCATTGGCCATGGATTCGTCCCTGCATTTATATAGAAGATAGGTAACTGAAGGGCTTGTTTGTATTGTTGTTCGCTGTACTTGCTGATATGTTCTTTTTTATCATTATAGAAACTGTGATGTAAAACCTAATTTTGATTGCATTGCAGTAGCTTGTATACATAATTATGTCAATGCCATTTCACCTGACATAATTATGATGTGATTTTAGGTAGTATGTATCACTTTTGATCTATTTATTTTTTTATTTTGTAGTAACGACAAGCATATGATTAACATGTCCTTCATGCTATTATAACTCTAACCTTCATACTTCTACATTACTACTTAACTATAGTTTGACCGATAGACAATCGAACCCTTCAGTAGCTCACATTAACATGTTATACTATAAAACATTTTACAAAAGTTCCACAATGTGGAAAGCAATGTCATGTCAAAGAAAATAAAATTATATCATCTCTCAGCTATGAATTAATATTTGTATCATCATCATGAGTTATTACTTATTAGTATCATCTTATTCTCCAAATCAACTTCTATAATGAAGAATATTACAATAGATGATAATATATTGCCAAAAACCAAATAACTCAATAACGGGAAAATGCTTTCAAAAATATCTCTATAGCAAATCAACATCACAAATCTGACTATACAAAACTCGATGCAACCTTAACAGGTAAGAAACTCCACCATATGACATTGTTTTCAACCCTTTCAAAGCAAACTTTCACCTCGCCGCAGGCTTCTCATCGCTAGGAAAACTGGTTGTTAACTTATCACTAACATAGTGCAATGCTCTTGTCTACATATGATTTGAAGCATTATTAATTTGAAGGCAATAACTTAACTCATTGGTGTGTAGTGGGAGAATGAAGAAACGCTAAAAATAACCAAAAGTTTGCATACATACATCGAAATCACTAATGATTTGAACTTTATCACCGTTTTAGATATTACGAACAAAACTGTTGCTTCTTCTCTTGCAAAATCATATTCATTTTCCCACCAAAGTTGGGAATGATATCCTTCAAATGATACGAGTGTGAGGAATTACTGATTTTATTTGCTACAACTGCGGCCGTCAATAAACAGTAATAATGTTTATTAAGTGGAATTTTCCAATTGTGACGACCTGCCATTTTCGACCCTTGAAAACCAACATAAATACGCTCATTATATAACACGCCGAACGATCTAGTGCTGAAAATGCAGATTGTTGGGGGAAAGAAGGTAGGTAGAAGAAAAACAAAGAAAACCAAATTGGCTCTTGCTGGATTTGTCGTCGTGCCATGTATACGAAATTGTCCCGTCCGGATTTACATGCTCGACAGCATGCATATGAGTAAACACGTCCATATAGCCCATGAGACCATGTGCCTCAGCTTCCTGAAATTGATTTTACATACAATTATTGTACATTTAAAATTTTACAGCACAAACTATTTACAATTTGCATTTGGTAAATTTACCAACTCCTACCGGTACTGCTGAAATGACTTCGACCCTCTACTCTAGGTACTAAAGAAACTACATGACGCTGTGATGTTTGCGATGGACCACTGCCATCGCCTCCTGAAGATCGGGAAGAGCTCCTACCTCTAGATGACATTACGATAAACCTATAACATATATACACATCATTTCAAAAGAGAATAATAACATGATAATGAAATATATTTCATAGGTAAATGACATCAACGGTATAAATTGCTAAATTAATGATTGAAATGGAAATAGAAATGGAAGCGTGTTATACCTGATTCACAATGGGTCTCATGTTCCGACGATAAGCAGAATACGTTGCATTTTTAATAAAAATTGCTAAATAAGTGACAAATGGAAATGACATAAAACATATAAACAATGGTAAACCTACAAATTTGGTCTCATAGTTACATCAATTTCATGACACATCAAGAATTCAACATATTTACATCAATTGCAAAAAAAATCAGATTCGGATTTTTATCAATCATCATCGTCTTTTGATTCAGATTCGGTCCTGTTTTCTACAATATTTTCATCTGCACTGTCAAACGCTTCTACCAAAACATTTGAACAATCGATTTGCCTTCAATTTCTGTTTGCACTCCATTTTCATATATCTATGGATAGTCCCTAACAAGTTCATATATGTCTTCGCTTGACCATATCGTCGGCGGTTGTCCGGTTTCTACTCTATTAGCTAAAACTTTTTTCTTGTCTCCTCAGAAGGGATGATTTACATGGAGAAAATATCGATGACAGTCAAACCATGAAATTTTCTTATCATGAGGTAAAGAAAACGCTCGTGTTTCATCCATGCAATATGGACATGCTAGACGACCGGCAGTACTTCATCCTGAAAGCATTGCATAGGCAGGAAAATCACTTATAGTCTACAACAAAGAATCAAACATACGAAAAAATTTCTTCTTGGATACATCATATGTTTCTACTCCTTCGTTCCACAATATTTTTAACTCTTCCATCAACGGTTGTAAATATACATTGATTCCTTGTGTCGGATCGTCGGGGCCAGGAACGACAACAATAAGAAACATATATTGCGTTTTCATATACATCTATGGAGGTAAATTATATGGTGTGACGATAATGGGCCAGGATGAATATTTAGAACCAAATTGGGAAAATGGCGAAAAACCATCCTTACATAATCCTAATCTAACATTTCGACTCTCCGCTACAAAATTTGGATACGTTTTATCGAAATGCTCCATGCTTCTCCATCGGTCGGATGTGTCAACGTACCATCTTCCTCCGTTCTCACACTATGTCATCTCATATTAGATGCAGTTACAGAATATGCATATGATCTTTGAAGCCTTGGAGTGATGGATAAGTAATGCATACGCTTGTATAGAACTTCCTTCCCCTTCTTTTTTCTTGGTTTGTATCTCTCCTGATTGCAAATTTTACAATTTTTAAGGTTTGCGTCTTCTTTCCAAAACAACATGCAGCCTTTTAAACATGTGTCTATTTTCGGATAAGGTAAACCAAAAGCCGACATAAGTTTTTTAACTTCATAGTGATTTTCACACATTAGATTATCGGGCGGCATATGTCTTTTTGCAGCTTGTACAACAGCCGTAAACCCAGCTTCAGTGATGTTGTATTTTTGACTTCATCGCAATGTATTCTACGATTACTGACAGTTGAGTACCGCTTTTACAACTATCACAAATAGGTTTCTTAGCGGCATCTAGTAAATCATAATAAAAAAATTGCTTCAATATTTGGTTCTTCAACATTTCCATCATCGTCGTCAACTTCAACCATAGGAAACATTGATCGTGCTGCATTTTCGACCATGTTTTCTATACGAGTCATCGTAACTACTTCGTTAATGATACTTTCAGACTCTACAGAAGTATTTGCTACAACTTCTCCATGCCGATCCCAAACATAATACTCGGATACGAAACCGTTTTGGCACAAATGAACTTTCACAATATCTCGTAACAAATACTTCAAATGTCTACACCTATTACATGGACAATGAATTTCTGGATCATTTATGTTATCACTTAAAGTGAATTCAACAAATACGTTTATATCATTATAAAAATCTTCTTTTATTGGGTCTCTCAGTCCTTTTCTTTAGTACATCCATCTCCTCCGATCAACAAAATAATCAATCATTTTTTCTATTTGAGAAAATGAGTCATAAGTTCAAAATTTAATATTTATTTTCAAGAATATAAATTCGAAAAAGATTATTTTCATGGTTGTATAATATTTGAATTTAAAGAACTATTTCACAAATTAAAAAATATTTTCAAATATGACACATTTTATTTTTTAACGTATCGATACAAAATTTTGTACAAAATAATATTTTTTTCCATGGTCAGGCATCCTACTTCCCATTACAAACACATTAAGCATTTACATTTCGTATATTACTTCGTCTCAAACGATTCAACAAAATTTCGGCAGCATATCCCTTTTGTTCCCTGCATTGTATACAAACGCGTGTACGCAGGATACAAAAAAAATTTAGGTCGAAATTTTATGAACCGTTTGAGACGAAGTAGTATACAAAATGTAAATTCTTACTGTATTCATAACTTGTCCAATACAGGGACAAATCCAACAAACATTGTACCAGATGAATATAAATGGTCGTTTTTTGAAAAAAAACGACTATTTATATAACGATCATGTACAATACTCGTCAGACAGGACCAAAAACTCTCTAAGGGACATTAGTTAATTAAATGTGCGCATTTTACGAAAAAATACAGTTTTACTAACTATATACACGTGCAATCACAAATTATGCATACTCTTTAAAATTTCACGATAACATATGAAATAGGTATATCATGGGATGCTATAAACCATTATTGCGCAATTGGAAACAATTGCAATCGCTAATTAGCTCTAATTTATCATCTTATGCAAATCAATATTTGGGGCAAAAATTAGATTTTTGTCCAAATTAGGATATTATACCTGAGATTAAGAACAATAGAGTTTGCTTAGGAAGCCGTGTAGGATCCAGAAGCTCGAAATTGAAGATTGAAAGCTTGTAGGAGGGATTTGGGGGTTTTTGGTAAAAAAATCGAGCTGCAAAATAAGGAAGAAGAAGGCTCGGCTGGGCCTGTAATTCGTGAATTTTCGACGGCTTCCGACGGTCGTCGACGGCCTGTTGGAAATTAGCCGTCGCTGCGTGTTGTCGGAGTATTGGCCCTTTTTAGTAGTGTTAGTAGCGATCAGCCCTTGCACTTCACTGCTCCATCTTCGATTCCATGTTCTTGTTTTCCTTTCGAAAACATACTCGTTGGATCGAAGTGGTTTTCAGATAACAAATCTGATCCCGGTCTCTTCGAAAACAACGTTCGATATTTTTTGGTAAACTCAACTCCGGTTCTCTAGGAAATAAACAGACGAAAATAAGATCGGAGATCACCTCCTAACCGTTAGTGGAAATAATTCCTTATCAACGTCCTAGAAGAACGAAACGAGTTTATACTTACAGTATAACACCTCGAACGGTAATTGTGCCATATAATCATATGCTTCTTCTAGATATATCCAAAGTTATATTTAGGTCCAAATTTGATAGTCGGTTATTTAACTATCAAATTCAAATAACAATCATTCAACCAAATACTTCATTTTCACTGAAAACACCAAGTCTTATTTAATTTAAATTTTAAATAAACCAAATCTTTTTATCAAAGGTCATGTCCTTATCTTATCGAATTCGGTATATTCATAAATTATCCATATCAAAAATAATTGAAAACCTTTTAAAATAATATGGAAGTACCACTGCGGTATCAAACCATGGATCAAAGCTCAATGGTTATGTCTCTATCCTAAAGAATTCTAAGACTTAACTACAGGCACTCACTGCCTCTGATTTACACCACGCGAGTATACCATTACTTCCCGAAAACTTTATTTAAAAATTATCTCAAATAATGCTTGTAAATTCTAAAATAAGTTTCAAGTTTAAACCAGGCAAATATACTTAGTTAGAAGCTATTATACAAAGCCATATTAAAATTTAACAATTATTTTTTAAAAACAAAAATGCTGATTAGCTCTTAAATAATAATAAATCTTAAACAATCATTATAAGGTAACTAATTAACAATTAAATATGTTTCAACAAATTAAAATAATTAAATAACTAATTTCTAGAATATTTTTAATACTTTTAAAATCACCAAATTAATACTTAAAAATCCACTTTTTAAAACAAGTCCAATTCCAATTCCATTTCGTAAATTTGGAAACCTTACTTGAGTTCCAATATAACCAATCTTATACTTATTTCCAAATTCACTTCTATCTTCCAATCTGTTAAAAAAATCGATTGTAAACATTTTATATTTAAAACAAGTGCTACTTAGCATTTATTATAAAAATATCCTTTTATAAACTTTATTCCAGAAATCCCCGTTCACAATAACCCGAAATAGTTACGTTACAATTTCAAAACCATTTACTTCATCCAATAGATTTACCCAAAAACTCTATAAACATTTTTCTTCAAAATCCCTATTTACAATTCCTTACCAATTTAAACCATATTTTATTGTTATTTAAAAGCACCAAAAATCCAGGTTAACTACCATAACATCAAATCAATTCAAAACACACAATAAACTATCACAGATTATTCCAACAAAACATATATCACCATATGTGAAATTAAATTCAACATTTCTTAGGAATCCAATTGGAACCCTCCAAACTGTTTTCCTACATCCACAAATGTTAGCACAACATAAAAATA